>OX388022.1:15824132-20824132 GCA_947578705.1 Lacanobia wlatinum
ATCTTTTGCCTTTTAAAAGTATTTGCATCACTGTCGATTCAGATCAATTTAGATGGTCCGTGGGCCATGTCGACGTAGCACCTATGTCACTTTTTCACAGATCTGAACTGTCAGATTTTCGTAATTTTAATATTTTTTTTACAATATTTTAGATAGTTCAGCAGTTCAAAATTGTAAATTAATAAAATTCGTGCTATGAAATTATTTTCACTGTAATTTTGTGACCTTGATCAATATATAATAGTAGTTATTTTTTATTCGTGCCAACATTGAAATGATGTATAAAATGGGATGAAATAAAAGACTGAAACTGGATAAAGCACAACGTTTGGGAACATACCTGAACGCAACCAAGGATTCATATCACAGGAAATTAATAGTGGCTAATAACACCGGCAAATCATGATAAAATCATCACTTTCACTTCTGTGTATAGAACATCCACAATCATTATTTTTCACTGACGTAAGCTAAACTGGCTTCTGCCCGCGACTTCATAAATTTCAGAACTAGGTCAAGAGGGAAGTGAGAATAATTAAAAAAATGTATAACCCATAATCATAAAGAGGGATATGAGGTCAGAGGCCTCAACACCTAATTTAAAAGAAAAGAGTAAATAAATAGTAGTCAGTCCCGAAAATTTTACTCATTCATGATTCTGACCTCCTTGTAGTCTCTACTGCTCATAATTCTAGCCCCAAACATACTTATTCATGATTCTATTGGACATTGACACCTTTATTTAGATGATTTGATGTTTATTACTTGATTTATAATGTTGTTGCGGTACAGAATTAAAATATTAGTTCTAAAACCAATCAATAGGTATTAGTCCGGTCAAATTAGACCAAAAAATAGAAGTGAATAGTTACAATAATCGCACCCAGCTCAAAATTGGTAGGTTTGTTCAAAACACTATGATAAATCACCACTATTTTCGACTATTTACACTTACAATACTTATTTGTCTACTTTGAATATTATTTTATTCTATCTTTAAAAAGGTTGTTAATAAGAGTATCGATATATGTTAATATAATTTGCTTGCGAGTAACCCTGAATTATTTGGCGGTTTGAATTAGCCTAGTTGACGGGGTGTCGCTATATTCGATTTTTTGAACTTTCGATGCGGGAGTACGAGGAGAGTGTACGGTGCGCTCGGGGAGAGGGATGCTAAATCACGCCACGAAATTATTTACTTAGGCTCTTAATAAAGAAATGATAAAACGATAAAAAGCAGCACTTATTTGCAGCAGCAGTTTGTGAAATATCTCTTATATCGGTCCAATATTGGAGGAGAAAACAGTCGAGAGCTAAACCTCGAATTAAGACTTTTTACATACAAATTCTCGCCGCCAGCATTTCCTCTTAATGTGTTTTTGCTATGTCTATGGCACTGACACTGTGCTATATCTATGGTACAAGTACTAACCAACAAAATGGGAGTCAAGCTCAGCATGTGCCAGGCAAATACATGACGCTGGTATTCTTCTGATCCCGGTACAGACATACGGACGCCAAGCAGATAATACAGAACAATTAAAACTTAAGAAAATAAATAGTGAAAGAGTGATTTTTGGTGTTATGTAACATCACAAGTCTTCGATTACTAGACACGATACCCAACAACCGGTCAAGTGCGAGTTGGACCCTCACACGAAGGGTTTTGTACCATAAACCGAAAAACACGTTTCGTGTATGGGAGCCCCCTTTTATTTTTAATATACAATTTACACAATAGAAATATACTCCTAAAATTTCAACCGTCTACCTATTACGGTTCTTGAGATACGGACCGCTGACAGACAGACGGAGGCTTAATAATAGGGTTCCGCTGGTTATCCTACGGATATGGAACCCTAAAAATTGTAGTTACAACAGCGAATAAGCATTGCAGGCTCTGAGCGGCATTGTTGCATTGTATTATCTTGTCAAAATAACGCTCATGGCGACGGCAGAATACCCGATAAGACACTGCGTTGTTAAACACTCGACAATCTTTATCAAGCCGACTATATTGTCTATCTAAAACTGATTAAGCTTACTCTAATCTAATCAGTTTAGCCTTTGTGTATCTTCTTTATCGACGCACCTACATTAGGCCTTTTTACTTGGCGTTTCATGAAACAAACTGGTATTAAATGATACAGTCAATTTGCCTAATCTTCTCGAGAATTTTTTGAATTATTATGAGTGTTGCCGCAGCAAATAAATTTAACATTAAGAAAAAAAAACAATTGTTTAACTCTTGCATTTTAAGGGGGCGAACCCAAAGCACTGAAAAATGCATTCGAGACTTAAAATCAATTTAAAGAGAAATTGATTTTATAAGTCTCAAATGCTAGGCGGAAGTGAGTTCCACAATATAAATACATGGACACAGAAAGAGACGGAGTAGTAGCTGGATGTATGTGGATGGATTTTTAGGAGGGATCTAAGGAGAATATTATGTACTCACGCAGGTAAGAGGGGTAAAACGGTGTTGGAGAATTTTAGGTGACTCTTCAATGAAACTCTAAATATGTTGATATATATTTAGTCAAACTTGTATTGCCTTGGCGGCGAACAAAATTGGAAGCAGAAATGACAAATAATCCATAAAGAATTTATTGGCTAAGTGACACAAAAATATGGGCAAGAGAACCAAGGTTACCGACATAACCCGAAGGAACGCATAAAGTGGCAGTGGGCAGGGCAGATTGCTAGCAAAACAGATGGTCGATGGAGACGAAAAGTTCTGGAGTGGCGACCGCGTACCGGAAGACGTAACATTGGAAGGCCTCCCACAAGGTGGACCGATGACCTGGTCAGGGTCGCGGTTATTGTGGCGTGACTTGGGGGAGGCCTATGTCCAGCGTGGACGTCTTTCGGCTGATATGATGATGACACAAAAACATATTATTCCCATCTTCCTAGCTCGTCGTGCTGTGCTGGTACTGCCGCAGCGGCTGCTGAGAACCTCAAGCGGCGGAAATATAATAACCTTGTTGGCAATTATATTTTTGAGCCGTTTGGGGTTGAAACTCTTGGACCGAGTGCTCATGCCTTATTTAAAGATCTTTCTAAACGCTTAGTTGACACTTCGCGTGACCCAAGGGCTGGCTTTTACCTCGGACAGAGGATAAGCATTGCCATATAACGTGGCAATGCCGCCAGTCTTTTGGGCTCACTTCCAGTGGACAGCGATGCGGACGAATTTTTTGACGCCTTATTTTAGTTAGGATTTTTTATTTTAAGTGTATATATTTAGTATAGTTTAATTGAATAAATCTCCTGTTATTTAATTTGAAAAAAAAAAGATATAAATCTTAGTTAAACAACTATGTTGGGGTCGGCTTCCAGTCCAGTCGGATGCAACTGAGTACCAGTTGTACATGGAATGACTGCCTATCTGACCTCGACATCCCAATAACTGGGTAACACCGTACCCTTGGCAAAACTAGTGTCACAAGTTCTGTCTTCTATACGTAACGAACAACATCCAATACAAATAATATTGACACATTATGTGGATACAAGTGTATCTATATTTATCTACACCAATATTATAAAGCTGAAGAGTTTGTTTCGTTGAACGCGCTAATCTCAGGAACTACTTTCGAATTGAAAAATTATTTAAAAAAAAAAAACGATAAAAAAGGCGCAGTTATAACGGTCCAAGCTTTCCAATTGAGCACGTATCTTATCGAGGAAGGCTATATAACATCACGCAACGACCAACATGAGCGGAGCGGGTCAACTACGTCATCATAACTGCCGAAAGACGTCTTCTGCTGGACATAGGCCTCCTCCGAAAGGGGGGGGGGGTTGCCATAATCGCCACGCTTGGCAGGTGGGTCGGCGATAGCAGTGTATGGTGTTGCGTTTTACAGAAAGCGCTGCTGCCCATTCTCTGGTGAGTCCCTTAGTCGCCTCTTACAACACCCACGGGAAGTGATGGGATGGTGTTATTCTTTAGGAAACAAAGTTTGCTTGGTAACACGTATTATAACTATTTGTTTTCTAGCTATTGACTGTGATCGACTGTGTGTGTCTAACAGGAAATAATAATGAGAAAAAAAAAACACTTACAAACACTCCTTCTCTAGAATATCATGGAAAGCTTTTCAAAATACTAATAAAAAAGATACGCGTACCTTATTGTTAGGTATATTGCCTATCTTATTGTATAAACATATTGTGATATGAATTCAGCCACAATAACCAAATCAGCTGTTGTATTAACGTCAATGGATGCGTATTATCGCTGTTGTTAATATTATAAATACATTATTATTTGGGTTGACGAGACCTCTTGGACATGTGACTCAGAAGAACACAAGTCGTTCGCGTGTCAGCGGACTCTGAAATATGCCGAGTTGTTTGCAATATGATACGGGAGTTTTTAGTACTAAATATAACTTTTATTTAAAGATATATACAGACAATTAAATAAAGTACACAGTTTATACAAGTTAAAAAAAGAAACACATTCTTCTTCTTCTTATCGTGTGGGCAGTAAGGTCTAACGACCTTACTGCCCACACGATAGTCCACACCCTAGTGTTAGTTTCTAAGCCGCCTCAAGGGCCTCCGACATGGTTTATTTGACGACCGCCATTTGGCGGCCGGGACCACCGTACGTGCCTTCCGAAGCACGGAATCATCTCTTTTATCAGGCAATCAGTTGACTCAAGCCTGCAATGCCCTAACCAAACTGGAAAACAACTTAACAAAGCATGCTTTCCCGTGGGAAAAAAAAAAAACAAATGTACAAGTGGGAGTAGAAGAACTCATTGGGCATCGAAAAAATCGTTGGCAGCATTTGAATGGCAATGCTGATTCTGGCCGAAGAAAATAACAGCCCTCGTGATATGTGAAGAGTCGACTAACTGATTGCTGATGTGTGCACAAACAATTGATCAGCACTCGAATGTCATGGACCTAGTGTTTCAGCCCCAACATATAAAGCCTAGCCTTAAACATATTATTATAATGTTCAATATAACTTTATTCGAGATTTTTCCGATTAATGTTGTACATTAATGTTGTTTAATGGCTAAGTTAGATTACAAGTTAAAATGCATTTTACAGGATTATCATGACTGACCATTGACTGCTTGCAGGAAAAAAACATTCTAAAATTTATCTTTTTTGGAACATTCTTATACTTTTCCAATATTCCGATAGTAGATACTATACAAACTGAGAAGAACGCCTATCACTGACCGTGAGAAGTCGTTAATAAATTGGTACTAATCATTAATTACTCAGACAGACTAGTGACGCGTTTCCAACAATCAATATCATAATGTGCTCACAATTTCCTCCAACAGACAATTAGTTGATTGAACTTATTATCTTGGGACCTTAATTAGTCGATGTTTACCGTGCCTCTCGCCCACACACGGCATGGTAACTACGTTATTTTGTGGAAAATCTTAATCAAAATAGCGTTAGCAGTTTAACTTCTGAGTAACTGAAACCTGACCATCCATTCATAGTAATCCTACTAATATTATAAATGTGAAAGTTTGTATGTTTGTGCCTCAATCAGGCAAAAATGGCTGAAGGGATTTCACATACTGGAATCAAACATAGGCTACTTTTTATCCCGGTAAAAGGCATGGCCTAATGGAGATTGAGGAGGAAGTGGAAACCTAGCGCTTCTGCTGCCTTAGTACTTCAAATGCACAAGTACCAGGTGAACAGAAGCATGTCGTAGTATTTCCGGGGCTGAAATTGAGAGCGCTAATGATTCACAAGTACCAGGAGAACAGAACGATGTTAAAGTATTTTCGGCTCGAATATTTTTTGTTTTCTTTTTAACCGTCCTACAGAATTATATAAGTTAAATTTTTTCCGGGTTAGAATTGTAAACGCTATAGATTCACATGGGACAGAAAACCAGAACCATGTCGAAGTATTTCTTTGGCTGAAATAGTGAGCGCTAAAGATTCACAAGTACCAGGAGACCATAAACATGTCGAAATATTTCCGGCGCTGGAGTTGTGACCGGTTAGAATTCAAATATACCAGGATGCACACGTCAAAATATTTCTGCGCTAGAAATATGTGCGGTAAGGATTTAAAAGAAACAACAGAAAAATGTGGAAGTTTATCCCGGGCAGGAATTATGAGCGCTAAAGATTCATTATGTACCAGGAGATCAGAAACATGTCGAAGTATTTCCAGGGCTGGAATTGTGTGCGGTTAGGATTCAAAAGCACAAAGAGATCAGAAACCTGTCGTAGTATTTGCGGGGCTGGATTCGTGAGCGGTTAGGATTGAACAACAGAACAATGTTGAGGTTTTTCCGGGCAGCAATTATGAGCGTTAAAGATTCAGTATGTACTAGGAGACTCGAAACATGTCGAAGTATTTTCAGGGTTCGAATTGTGAGCGGTTAGGATTTAAAAGTACCAGGAGATTAGAAATATGTCGAAGTATTTTCGGGGCTGTAGATAAAAAAGTAGATACCAGGAGACCAGAAACATGTTTATATGTTTCCGGCGCTAGAATTTTGAGTGGTTAGGATTCAAAAGTACCAGGAGAACAAAAACATATAGCGGTTTTTTCCGGGCTGTAATTATGAGCGTTAAAGATTCACGAGTACCAGGATACCAGAAACATGTCGAAGTATTTCCAAAGCTTGAATTATGAGTGGTTTGCATTTAAAAATACCAGGCGAACCGAAACATATCGAAGTTTATTCTGGGCTGGAGTTATGAGCGAAAGATTTACAAGTACCAGAAACATGTCAAAGTAGTTCCGGGGCTGAAAGTACGAACAGTAAAGACTCACAAACTATCAGAATAAAGAATCATGAAGATGAATTTCCGAGAATGAGAATATGGGACAAAGAAGTTGCGCGCCACCTCTAAAGTCTACGCAGACGAAGTCGCGGGCGAAGTGCTAGTAGGTATTATAAAATGTAAAAGAAACTCTGCCTCTTTTTAAGGTCCCGTACCTCAAAAGAAAAAAACGGAACCCTTATAGGATCACTTTATTGTCGGTCCGTCAGTCCGTCAAGATCATTTATCTCAGGAACACATGGAGGTATCGAGTTGAAATTACTCCAAACCACATACTCAGATCTACAGTCCCTTGAAACTCTAAAAAATTAAACTTTTAAGTCAACGTTAAAAAAAGATATGGCCGTTTATGCCGAAAATAACGTAAATCTCGACACTCTCAAGGGAATCAAAATTTATAGAGTATTTCCAGTAGACCTAGAACTATGAAATATTGCAAGTAATATCGTCTTATACTACAAGTATAGGGAAAAGTCTGAAAACTACACATTTGTAATTAAATCATAAAAAATATAGTCTTTGTTTAAAGTAGTATTAGTACGGAAGCCTCGGTGGGCGAGTCCGACTCGCACTCGTCCGGTTTCTAACTCTACACGTCTAAACGGCTGAAAGGATTTGGACGAAACTTCGCACTCGGGTAGACACCTGGTCTAGGACTTGGGCCTGGAATAGATCATAGGATTCTTTTTATTCAGAAGCTGGCTATATAATAAATAAAAAAAACGAAGGACCACCCGAATCGGTGGTCTTTTAACCCTAATTCATTAAAACGAAGTTTTCGTCAGAACGACATAACTATGCTTCTCTCACTTTTAATAAGGAGAGGTTCAACAAAGTCAATTCTTTACGTATTAATAAACCGATTAAACAGTGGTGTAGGTCACGGACATCGATAAATGTTCTTTTAACAAGTAGTTTTTGTTAATTATGTGGTCGCATAAAGTCCCTTGCAGATATTATCCTAGATAGAACATCTATCAGCGCAATTATTTATATTTTTTTCAGTTCTAGTGTCTTATTCCTATTAAAATTTACGGTTAACATAGCCCCTTATTCACAGTCGGTGGTAATAGCACTTACCACAGTTCATGTTTTCACAATTTATCGAGTAGGTACAGCACTTCGCCCGCGACTTCGTCCGCGCTGCAACTTTCTTAAGGATCTCTAATTTTTTCTTGTAAAAAATATATAGCCTATGTTACACAGGGATAATGTAGCGTTCTAATAATGTAATTTTTGTTAATCGGTCCAGTAATTTTTGAGTGTATTCGGTACACACATACAAAAATACAAATATTTTCTCTATATAATATTAGCTGACCCGTGCCCACTTCGTTGAGAGCTATTTTTCGAGTTAATATATAGCCTATGATACTCACAAATAACGTGGCTTTTTATTAGTAAAAGAATTTTCAAAATCGGTTCAGTAGAAGAGAGATTACCCTCTACAACCTCACAAACTTTACCTCTTTATAATATTAGTATAGAAGTGTAGATTATAGTGTAGATGTAGATTACAATCTCTCAAGATATTTTATAATCGTACGGAGTGTGCAATCCGGTGACATATACTTACTCAATGCATACCTCTATGTCCTAGATATTACAGGGAAGCGTTCAAGTGTCCCGGAAGCCCCTAAACAAACTTGAGAGATCGGATCACACTTCCATCCAATCTCTCCGTTTTCATACACACACACGAATGAGTTAGTAGTTATGAGTTATTCAAACATCAGCTATTATGCAGTGTTTCGGAAATAGTCCTGGGTGAGAATTATCACAGTTCAACCACACATTAGGTTATAATATTATGGAAAATTCTCGTTTCACGGTCATCAACATACATAAGATCAAACTTTGTACACATTTCTGGGCACATGCGACTCGTGCATGGTTTATATATTTCGTGACTTGGGTGTTAATAAGATGTTACCTGTCGTCAGTTCGCTCCGGTTAGCTCTAGTTGCCATTATCGCGTATATTTGACCACAATTTAGTATGATTGGCGATCACAAGGACAAACACACAAGCGGTTAGAACATATACGGGCGTTATCACCGGGGACGACTTTGCAAGATCATTGACACGGCTATACAAACAAGTGCAATATAGACGTTTTTTTCTAGAATACGTTGAAATCTGATTCTTATTTTGCTTGTTTTCTTTTATTTTTTTAAGCGTCCATATGGGTTCGAGTTTGAGACTGACTCACTTTTTGAACTGTAGATTATGGGAACTAACTCTTGCCCGAGACCAAATATTTGGTGTTACAATTCAATAGTAGTTTTAAGGGTTCCGTACCCAGTGGGAAACCAACGGAACCATATTACTAAGCCTCCGCTGTCCGTCCGTCCGCCCGTCTGTCTGTCAGCGAGCTGTATCTACCGTATTATTATTACTACCGTAATAGGTAGACAGCTGAAATTTCACCAGTGTGTATTTCTATAGCCGCTATAACAACAATAAAAAAATATTTAAATTAAAATTAAAGGAGGCTCTCATTTAAAAATCGTGTTTTTTTTGGGTTACGGTACGGAACCCTTCGTGTGAGAGTCTGACTCGCACTTAGTCGGTTTTTTTTTAATAAACCCGGATTTTTAGGAGGCCATTGCCCAGCTATGGAACTGTTCTAATTAAACGAAAATTGAAAACACATTTGCCCACACACAAAACACACGTATGCTTTGTGGTTATGGAAAGTAACGTGAAAGAAAAATGAAATATTTGATTTTGTTTTAAAAACAAAATCAACAAGTAAATTCACACGTATTTTCCGTCAGAAAACTGGGAAAATATGTAAGAACAAAAGATAGAAAATGCTATTTTCCTTTCTTCTCGCAGCACGTAGATTATTTCCAATCAACTTCGATGGGATGTTTCAGTAAACATTCAATATTTACACTGCTTGTACAGTTCGTTTCTGTACAGATAATAACAAGAAAAAGGAACTTATGTTTTCGTTCCATTTAGAAGAATTGAAATTTTCATTAAGATATTTGATGAGATAATAATAGCGCAGTATTTTTTATTCGCCGCTATGTTGAATCCGCGTATTAGCTGGGTCTATACATGTATACATATCTAATACACATTTTCTACGCAAATGACAGTCAAGTATGTCGTTTGCGATGAAAATTAGATGGCGAATCTCTACCCAAGCTAAGGCGTAGCAGTTTCGTAGCATTGGCGTAGCAGCATTGTAGCAGCGCCTTAGTAGTATCGTAGCTCTGGCGTAGTAGCTGTAGAAGTGGTAAAGTAGTTACATATCAGTGTCGTGGCTTTGGCGTAGCTTCAGCGTAGCATTAGGCTTTGCGGTGCCGTGGTGTTGGTTTAAGATTAGCGTAGCAGTTCGGAAAAGAGCGTATTAGAGTCATGTTATCTTGGTATTTTTAATGTATAAAAATTTCATTTTATTTTATTTTTTATCTAACTAGTGGACGTCACGCGGTTTCACCCGCGTAGTTCCCGTGAGAGTACGGGGATAAAATATAGCCTATGTTACTCCCTGATAATGTAGCTATCCATTGCTGAAAGAATTTTTCAAATCGGTCAAGTAGTTTTAGAGCCTATTCATTTCAAACAAACAAACAAACAAATCTTTCCTCTTTATAATATTAGTATAGAAGTATACATTGATTACCCACAAAGTGTCGTCAAACATAGATCACTGAGCACCACATTAAACAATCCTGTTTATTTAATTAATTAATGTACGTGTATGTGCTGGTTATATCACAATATTGCTCATTAGCAGAGTCTGGGAACTGAAGAAAAGTAAATATAAACGAGTGTTAAAAATATGTAACATTTCCATTATAAATTATGAATAATATAATCTATATTTTTCCCACCGGGACAAATGATTGTTAATTATATATACAGTTCTTCACGCCATTGAGTGTGATACGCCACGTCAATGAACTAAGTACTTGATATACGATGTAATGCATCAACTATTCTTGCCTCAGTCTGCGAGATTGTTTGATGAATTATTAAGCGCTTTTCAGACGGCACAGCCCACAGTGTTTGTCCACATGTTTGACAAATTACTCGGCACTGTGTTTGTGTACTGTCAAACACTAAAGTTTGCCTTACATGGATCATAAGTTGTTCTGAAATGCGGTGGCACAGCACTCCTCTGTACACTTGGGAATAGCGGGCGTTTATTCGTCCTTCCTATAAATAAACTCCAGCTGTTGTAGTTTCAGAGAATATGTTTGTGTAACAGCATTGTCTAAGCTTCTTAATTCGTGAATAATTAAGTAGCACTAACGAAATAACATATCATTTACACTGTTGAATAACCAACGAGCACTGGTGATGGAAGTTATTGGTCATAAACCGCATGAATTTCTCCTAGTTTAAGCGCAGTTGGATCTTTTCTTGTAAAAATCTTTTAATATTTACTGCATCCTCATTTTATTCTAGAGAACAAGCTGACCGGGCAAACGTCGTTTTGCCATATAAAAGAAAAAAAAATACGATATGACCTATTCTCAGACCTACCGAATAAATAAAAAAAAACATAAAAATCGCTCAAGCCGTTGCGGAAGAGTTCGATAAGAAACACCGTGATACGAGATTTTTATATATTAGAAGACTAGCTGATCCGCAAACGATGTTTTGTAATATAAACAAATAAAATACGACCTATTTATTCTCAGACCTACCAAATATACACAAAAAATTTCATTACAATCGGTCAAGCCGTTACGGAGAAGTTCGACAACAAATACCGTGACACGAGATTTTTAAATATTAGACTAGCTGACCTGGCAAACGTTGTTTTTCCATATAAATAAAAAAAAGCCTATGACCTATTCTCAGACTTTCCAAACATACACAAAAAATTTCATTAAAATCTGTCAAGCCGTTGCGGAGGAATTCGATAACAAACATTGTGACACGAAATTTTTATACATTAGATTAGATAAGATAATAAAATGAGGATGTCGTTAAGATAAGAGGGTAAGACACAAATTAATTCAGACAAAAGTAAGAACTAAGAAGTAAAGGTAGTCTAAAACAAGAGGTATAATTGGTAAGTTTAGAGAACAGGGGGTCTAAAAAAGCCATTTCAGTAGAATCATAATAACCAAATAACAATCTGTCAAATTTCATTTTTATCTTTATCGCCAAAGCATTAGGTTCAAGGTTGATTGGGAAAATTTGACAGTGACGGGTAGCGTGATGTGCTTTCTGATTCTGCTAAAGTGGCCTTTTAGACCCGCATGTATTGAAAAGTGCATTAACTTTTAGTTCGGGAAAATGACCTTGAAAAAATCATGAAATTCTCGGTCGTTGTGGCGACGCTTGGGGGAGGCCTATATCCAGCAGTGGACGTCTTTCGGCTGATATGATGATGATGATAAAGCGGATATTGTTGTAGTCTTGTATAATGAATAACGTAGTGAGGATACTCACTCGGTTCGGTTATCATAAGCCTTGATGAGTTGTTATATGTCAACAATCGATACACACGAGGGAGGAGCGCTAGTTGTGTTTCATTTGGTAGGTTATTTAAAACTTGTAACAGAATACACGTCTGAAATGACCCCTGTCATTGTACTCATCTTTACGAACAACTTTTACTATGGGACCAAAAAAAAATCGACTGCCCCTTACATTCAAATTTATGTGACAAAAAAGTCATCTGATCAGTACACTGGACAGATGATTTTTTTTTGCAATTTAGAAGTTAATTCCATAGTAAAAGTGGTTCGTTATGTTGAGTACAATGACTCTCTTTTCAGGTATTGCGTTTATTCTGTTACACGTTGTATGTATTGTGAAGCGATATTTTGTACAGAAAAGTGGATATGGGACATCAATGTAGTTGTTTTTTTTTCACGTAAATCTTCTTCACATTTCATTACTGAAAAAAATATATAATAAAAAAAAGTTATTTTTATATTAATGTAGGTATTATTATTTTTTCTTCTATTTGACATTCAAATACGAATGGTGTACATAATCGAAATAAATGATTTGACTTTGACATGCATTGGTCCGAGGACAAAATTAGTAAAATGTACCTGTCAGTTGCAATTGCGTTTGTTTATGCGGTATGAATCCGGTACATTTTTAATGAACAGTTCATTTCAAGTGAATTATAAGTAGTTCTACTCAAAAAAAAATTCAAAGCATTCGATGCTGCGCCACGAGGACGTGTCAAAATCAGAAGTGAACAAGAGACTTCGAACTACCACAAAGCGCAAAGTTCAACGGCTCACTTCACCGCAATGCCAACTCATAAACATTTTGAATTTATCAAATTCTAAGTAAAAGCAAGAATCGCTTAGTAATTAAATTGGATAAATGCAACTACATAATATATTCATCGAAATGGAACTAGTGAATAATATTTCAGTCTGTCTGCCCGTGCACTGATTAAAGGTAAATTAAGGCCGGCGAGGACTGAGGGCATTAATTTTTCATTTCGGATCCAGACGGGCGAAATGGAGCACTTTACGGATCTAGTACGCAAACGGTGGGTTTATTTTTAGAGTGCTAACTGGGCTGTAACTTTATTATTTAAAAATTCTCTTTTTCGTCGTTCCTGTACTGCCGAGGACCAGGAAAACACTACGACGCTTTCCAAGTTTTCCGATCTTCTGCAATGTGGACCACTCGGAACATGCTGCCTGTAACATACTTCAATATTGTTATTTAAAAAACTGACCAAGTGCGAGTCGGACTCGCGTGCAAAGAGTTCCGATCCAATTTTTTTTTTTACATGTTATTTTAACACTACAGACTTCTTATAGGTTTTTCTGTAATCTTAAGGAATATAACTATTATCTGCATATTTTTCAAAATTTTAGGCTCATTCGTGTCGGACATAAGGGTTGGGAATGGTCATTTTTAACCGACTTCCAAAAATGGAGGAGGTTCTCAATTCGGTGGGTATTTTTTTTTTTATGTATATACACCGATTACTCCGAGGTTTCTGATCCGGTTTCTGTGATGGCAGAATCACAGAAATCGGATCAGAAACCTCGGAGTAATCGGTGTACATACATTAAAAAAAATACCCACCGAATTGAGAACCTCCTCCATATAATACTTTACTGGTCTAATTCTTGAATAAGTTCAAAACTATTTATTTTAAAATTACAAAGAAAATATTATTAAAACCCTCACAGTAAGCCTTTTATTTGATATGACACACGATACCATTTGAAAAACACTTTTTTGATATTTTCTATTTTGACCCTCAAAAGTGACACCCATACTAAAAATTTAATGATTTACGTAACGCGTCCGTGTTTGGGTCACAGAAGTCCATATGCGTACCAATGTTAATAGAATCGGTCCAATGGATCTGGAGAAAACTGGCTGTGACAGACGGACAGACAGACAGACAAACACCCGAGTGATCCTATAAGGGTTCCGGTTTTTACTCAATCACGTCAGAACGGCAGAACGGATCTTGCTGAAATTTTGTACAGAGGTACATTATAATCTGGAATAACACGTACGATACCGACATTTTATACCGGGAGTGTGTTCCCTTGGGATAATTTTCGAAATTCAAGCAGGCGGACTACAGCTAGTACCAAATAACACAAATATGGTAATATAATATTACCTAGTTAATGTATTACACGAACTAATTCATAACTACTCTGTCGCATAATGATAATTGTAAGAAGAAAAATAAATAACACCATGTAATCCCGAAGCTGAAGGGTAAGGCAAAGGGGTAGGATACTAGAATAGAACACTTTCATTTCGCCAGTTAACTGTAAATAGTCTTCTTCTTCTCGTGTGGGCAGGGTCTAAAGGCTCAAGTGGCTGCCAGAAAGTTGGGGGTCCTAGCAAAGGTGTGACGGTACTTCACGCCGGAACAGCTGCTCAAGCTCTATCAAGCGCAAGTTCGATCGTGTATGGAGTACTGCTCTCATCTTTGGGACGGATCTGCCAAATACCAGCTTGATGCCCTTGAGTCAATTGAGAAACGAGCCAAGAGGATCATCGGTAATGACAGGCTCGTCGAGTCGAAGCTCCAAAGCCTTGAGCATCGACGCCGAGTTGCTGGCCTGTCGGTTTTCTATCGCTTGCATTTTGGGGAGTGTGCGACGGAATTGCATGATTTAATTCCGCCAAGCCCGTTCCATCATCGGACCACAAGACGAACGGCGATGCGCCACCGGTACATGGTGAACATCCCACCCACACGCACTAAACGTTTTGGGAACACATTCATAGTGCGTACAGCTAAGGAGTGGAATTCCCTGCCAGAGTCTGTGTTTCCAGATAGCTACAACCTGGGAGTCTTTAAGACAAGAGTGAATAGGTTGCTTCTAGGCAAACGTGCTCCATCTTCGACCGCATCATCGCTTACCATCAGGTGAGATTGTGGTCAAACGTGTGCCTATATATAGTAAAAAAGAAAAAGAAAAAAAGTCTAACGACCACCCACACAGGGTTAGTGTCAGAGTTTCTAAACAAAACAAAAAAACAAAGCCACCGCAAGATAGTATAAACAAAGTCACGTTTGCCTCGTCTGTTCTCAGCTTATTTCTTCTAAACCACACAGCGGATTTTGATATCGTTATTAACCGACTTCAAAAAAAGGAGAATTCACACTTCGACCGATTTTTTTCTTTTTTTGTATGTTTGTTCAGCGATATTTTCGCCAATTGTCAAACGATATGGATGATTCTTTTTTTTTTTTTTTTGGAAGAGTATGCTTCCGGACTGGTCCCATTTCAATTTGGTTAAGATCTGAAAAAAAGAAAAAACAAAGAAACAACCAAAAACACCGTTAGTGTTTTTTATGTGGAAGTCGGTTGTATTTTTTTGTAAAAACTTTTTTCCACAAGAAAAAAGAGTGATAAAGGAGGAAGGTTTTTTGTATCCGTGAATACCGAGACGAGTAATATAATAAGTAGGATTAAATTACTACATGATATTAAATCAGTTACTTTGATAACTACTTAATATAAAAACCTGACCCATGCTTCCAACAAATTGTGATACTGAATCTGTAATAAATCTATTAGATAATCGTTATCGATAACCACGTAATTAACAAATATTGCTCAATCCTCAGTTTTACGTTTTGAATAGCCTGCGGCAATCAGTAACTGTGCTACTTGGCTCTCATGCCAGAATGCTGTTAGAACAAAGGATTCGCTGAACGTAATGTGCACGTATAATTCAATTTATTTTGCTGCACCACCGAACACAGTTTCACTCAATATTCATTTTCTCCCTCGCCACGGGAATTGAAATATTGTTAAATTAATTAAAGCTTGTATACATGCCAATGACCTTGTGCATATAAACGGAGCTAACTACTCCTCTACGCGCCAGTCCGCTATCCGCATTTTTAATTTATTATAAAAATAACACATATTTTAAAAAAGTAACAAAACGATTTTTTTTTTCTTTTGTATTGCAAAGCAGTAGATATTTTTTTTTAGACCTTTGTTAAATAATGAAGGAGTAAAATGGTTTCATCTCAACGACTTGGAGGTGATTTGGTGTTTTTTTTTTCTTATTATGTGATACTGATACATAAATTCTGGCTAATACAAATTACGTATCATATCATGTAGATTACAACCAATTTTTTTCTTATGTAATTTCTCAGTAAATGCCGACGAAAAGTTGCTTCATCTGCACGCTGTTTTTAAGCATTTCTCGAGAGAGCAGGCTTAAAGTGTGTTTATGTTTGTACTAATATTATAAAGCTGAAGAGTTTGTTTGAACGCGCTAATCTCAGGAACTGCTTGTTCGAATTGAAAAATTAGTTTGTGTTGGATAGGCCATTTATCGAAGAAGGCTATAGACTATATAACATCACGCTACGACCAATAGGAGCGGAGCATTAATGGGAAATGTGACGCAGACGAAGTTGCGCGGGTCAATTAGTTAAACATAAAATCGGCTTGTGTTTCCTAAGGGTTGGGTAGGCAGAGGTGTCTGATACCCAAACTTACGTTTCTCCAACCAAGCAATGGAGGGCCTATTGGCCTGAATCAATCATCATCATTTCAATTGGACACGTCCGGTTTTGTGCATCTCGGCTCTCACTAGATAGTCGGCAGGCACCGGATATTTATAACTCTGAATACTGAAAAAGTCGATAAGTATATATATAAAAACCTCCAATTATTTTGTGCATTTGGGTATCGAACCACTATAGAACCCACGAGGCATAAGTGCGAACATTGCAAGATGCGATTTGTGTATTCTTTTTAATGTAACTCCGCGCCGCTGTTACATACAGAAATAACGTGAATAAAACAACAATGACTTCAACACATGCTACTCATCATCCTATGCGCGATAAAGTTGAACAGTAACTTGACGATCAATCCTCCTTAGTAAAACGTTGGCCACTCTAGACAAGTCGACGTCAATGTTGCCTGCTTGTCAGTAAGTCAGTAACATGGCCGATTAGTCATTCTATGAGCGGTAGTTTCCTCGAAACGACGATATCCAAAGGTCATATCACTCGTACGTTGTTCGACCTTTGCGCATTTTAATAGCGAAAATACTAGTAACTGTTACGTTTTAAACTGAGAACATAACAAAATATTTTTTATGAATTACTAAGAAGTTTGGGTATTGTGCGTAGTTACAAATTGTAAATTGTTTGTTAAAACGACGTCGGTGACAGGGTGACGTTTTATTCTCAAGTGAAGTTGCGTAGAGTCTAGACAAGTGACATTCTGTCAGCGGTAGCGTGGTGACGGTGATTGCCAAAACGTCAAAATGTATGGAATGAGGGCTACTGTTTTTGTACTCACCAGTTGGCGCCACTGTCGAGTGAGGTTCTTAATCATAGCATTAAATTTGTTATTACGCGCATGTGAACAGAGTTAGAAGGAAAAAAAAAATCAAAATAAGTAAATAAACTCGCGTCAATAGCCAACCTTCAGTAAAATTTGACATTTAAAACCTCACGCTACACTAGCGCATCTAGCGGCGAATTCAAACGCGATTGCCCTCATTGACCTACGCTGTCAAACTGTCACGTGATCAATCAATATTTTGGCATTTCGATCATTGAATTCGCTAATAGAATGTCACTGTCTAGAGGCTCAGGACAAGCTCAGGACACTCGACTAGTTGCGGAGATAGTTGCTAGAGAAAGGCTCTAACCAAAGATAAGCCAAAGAAGCTACCTCGGCGATAGACGCAAAGAACTGGGACGTATGGCTAAAAAGACAGGAGGCTTATGCCTAGCAGTGGATGATTCCGGGCTGATATGGTGATGGTGATTTATGAATTTTGGGTACCTACGCCTCTGTGTTACCGTTTGAGGAACTCAGGCTTGGTGAAATTTATGTGATTCGTTTTCTATCGCTGTGATGCGCCAAGCATCCGTAACTAAGTTGCACGAAGCAAGCGCCTCGGACCGCCATTCATTCAAACAGTTAGGTAAATGTCCCTAAATTCGTTATTTAAAAACGGTTCTATTTTTGAAGTGGGGCTAGCGAATCCATCTTTTGGCATAATTAATAGACTATGTTGAAGCTTGGTATCTACATATTGACTTTTAATGCTTTGGCAATATTTTAGAGGGTGAAAGTAGTCAAGAATATTAACATCTTCAACCTTGAAATATAAAAAAAAACTGTCCAAGTGCGAGTCGGACTCACGTGCAAAGGTTTCCGAACCAATTTCATTTTTGAAACATGTTATTTTAATATTAGAGACTTCTTACTGGTTTTCCTGTATATAATCTGTAGGTTAAGCACCATCTGCATTTTTTTTTTCAAGATTTTAGGCTCAGTAGTTTCGGAAATAAGGGGGAATAGTAATTTTTGGTCATTGAAATATAAAAAACCCAAGATGCACAGTCTTGAACAAATGCAACACTCGAAACTGTCGTCAAAAACTGACATGTATCAAGTGTCATGTGTTAGTTGTGTGTAGTTTTACTATAAACATTTTTTTTTGCATATTTAACCTTACACGGATCGCTTAAAGTTGTTTTTACAAAGCAGTGCAGTATGGCGAGCGATGCGAGACTGTTTGAAACTTGCGCACAATTATACATTATGCGCTTGTTTTTTGCGGACGTTTTTAAGATGCTGAGTGTGTATTATATATCAATGTTTTTGGTCTAATTTTTGAATAACTTCTAAACTATTTATTTTAAAATTATGAAAAAATATAATTAAGACCCTCACAATAAGTCCTTTCATTTGATATGTCACACAATACAACTTAAAAAGAAATTTTCTAGTTTGACCCCCAAAAGTGAACCCCCATACTCAGAATTTATTTATATACATGACGCGTCCGTGTTTGGGTCACAGAAATCCATATGCGTACCTTTCAACAGCATTGGTTCAGTAGATCCGAAAAAAACTGGCTGTTACAGACGGACAAACAGACAGACAGACAGACAGACCGACAGACAGACACACACCCGAGTGATCCTATAAGGGTTCCGTTTCTTACGGATGTTCGGAACCCTAAAAACGAACCACCTTTAACTCGACAAAATAGTTTTGTTCATTTGCTGAGTTGCCAGCGGATTTTTATTTAAAAGCAGTATCGCCCCCAGGAAGATTGCCAACGAATAAAACGTCAACCTGTTTGCCTAACAATCAAGTTTATTCTGCTTCCCGCTCAACTATGCCGCCCGATAACATGAAATTATGAAACATCATTAACTTAAGTGACATATCTCGACGTTAAGCACGCTCGCTTCACGTGTAGCTGATTCCATTAAATCCGTGAGTGAAGTGATTTTCCACACGAAATGTGAGACACTCTCCGATTCCCAAGTCACGAGGTTTTCTTTGTATTTCCAATTAAGTTTCGTTAGTGTCGTCGTGAAAATGTTCAAAATATCTTAGCCACAATAATATGTTAATTTGTTGAATATTGAGTATTAATATGTTGACAATCTTGTTTAGCGATTATACATGCATGTAAGGCGAGGGTTGCGTGCCCCCAGTGTTATGATTAACTTCTTAGCTTTGACCTAAATGTTCGTTATTAATAAACATTTGGAACTGAAGATTGACACTAGTTGTGATTGCGAATTGACTGAAAACAATAATATAACCTTTGACTTTTCGAACTAAGGTTTTAAATGAATATTTTGAAGTAAAGTCCCAACTTAATTTGACCTGTACAATCCGAAATGTATCTTATTCTTTCTTTTTAGGGTTCTGAATAAAAAACGGAACCCTTATAGGATCACTCGGGTGTCTGTCTGTCTGTCTGTCCGTCTGTCACAGCCAGTTTTCTCCGGATCCACTGGATCGATTCTATTAAAATTGGTACGCATATGGACTTCTGTGACCCAAACACGGACGCGTTACGTAAATCATAAATTTTTAGTATGGGGGTCACTTTTGAGGTTGAAACAAGAAAATTTCAAAAAAATATTTTTTGAACAATATCGTGTGACATATCAAATGAAAGGACTTACTGTGAGGGTTTTAATTATATTTTTTCATAATTTTTAAATAAATGGTGTTGAAGTTATTCAAGAAATTAGACGATAAATGACCATTCCCTCCCTTATCTCCGAAACTACTGAGCCTAATATTTTGAAAAAAATGGAGACAATAATTCTTTACCTAAAGATTACACGAAAACCTATAAGAAGTCTGTAGTGTTAAAATAACATGTTAAAAAAATGAAATCCTTTGCACGCGAGTCCGACTCGCACTTGGACAGTTTTTTTCTTTTCAGAGGTATTTACCTACGCAGTCTCTCGGCGGCCATAACAGCTTCGCCTTCAGCTCGGGAGACTATTTCGCCTCGGCAGCAATAACAAAGTTTTCCCACTTGCATCAAAATGTATTATAATTATGAGTTTTAAATTAAATTCCTTTATGAGATTCATGAAAACAAAGGCTGCCGTATCGAATTATGTAGGGAAATTCCATAGCTCGGGCGCATCCTCAATTTTAATTAGTTGGCAATTTGGTTTAGACTGCGACTACTGCCTGTACATATATACCTACTACCTACTAACTTATATACCTTTTCGTAATCTTTACTCAGAACAAATAAATATCAATTTTCTATTTCGAAAACCTATATTAGCCTGTGGCAGGCGCAGGCTATTAGTAGCTTATGACCATCGTGCATCGATTCGTGCTAAAAATTCTTTCACAACTTCTGTACACAGTGTGACCTATATTTTTATAATAAATCTGCATTCACTGCAGCTGCTGCATACATAAGTTATTATTGGTCATTCGATGTTCTTTTTTTCGATCAGTTCGATTATGATAAAGAGAATTAACTGTTTACTTTTATAACCGCCTTCTAAAAAAGAAGGTGGTTCTCAATTCGACCGATTTTTTATGTGTGTTCGCGGATAACTTCGTCGTTTATGAACCGATTTCGATGAATCTTTTTTCATATGAAAGGATATACTGCCGAGATAGTCCCATTACCACCACGTCAGGATCTGATGATGGAAACCCTGAGAAATCGAGGGCAACTCTCGAAAATTGTAGGCACGTATCTGGTAAAAACCTGATATTCGTGTGTATATCGGATGATACTACAAAAGAATGAGGGTTTGGATCAGACCTGATGATAGAGACGACAGAGAGTCAAGGGAACTCCACATCGGTATGTAGGAACTACCAAGTGTTTGGGCTTATTTCATTCGTATTCACGAGACCTTTCATCACGCCGGTACGCTGTGAATGGGTACGCAGGTACCACTAAAAAGTGAAAAATAAAAAACTTATTTTAAAAAAATATAACCGACTTCCAGTCGGTGTTTTTGGTTATTTCGGTTTTTGACACCGACTTCCGAAATTAAACTTATTTTATACTTTGTAGGTAGTGTTTTTATTTTGTTCTGGAAGTCGATTATATATATAAACCTTCACACATAAGCTTCTGACTTCACTACTTTATTCCAGAATTTTTTAAAAGGTAGTCGATATCTGCTGAATGCGACACAAAATACCGGTCGATACGGCTACATTTGGGAGGCATATGTCTAGCAGTGAACATCTTTCGGCTGACATTATGACTCGATGCTTACAATAAACTCGCATAAGTATATACGTAACTCATGGGTCCTCTAGGGTCCAGTGCCTGCCAGGGTTCCGGAATTTGTTCGAAAGAGTCACCGCAGTCCTGGAACGCAAAGGGTATTAGGAGAATCACGGATGGGTTTAATTCAGTAAGAGCCTGGCACTCCCTTCCGCTCCGCCCAAAACGGGAGAAGTCATTTGATGATTTCCCATTTTTTTTTTAAATGTACGTAACTCCAGTGCAATTTCTAATCAGAATCAAACAGATGCACCTTGCGTTCAGCCCAGATAATAATCCTAATCTAAACAAATTAAATCATAGATCTTTATGGTTTTACACAACAGATACAAAATTGAAAAAACAAAAAAAAATTGATTGCGTTTTAGAAGTGTAACCGAACTATGCTGGTTTTAACTTCAATCTTGTTGATTACACAATTAATTTGATTAATTAAGAAAAAAATGATACTGGTCTGGTCTAAAGTGGTTGTAACCTAATCAATGAGTTGCCTCTGACACTTACTTACGGTGCGTGTGTTTATCTTGTCTCGTAGTAATCTGAGGTCTGATTTTATTAACTACTTTTTATCATTGTACACGCGCTACACTACCACTGGTTTTAGCTCGTTTTTAAATAAACATAGTAATAAATTAATCTGCGGTCATGTACATGTTATATACTGTAGATACCTTCCGGATTCACGAACCTACATAATATGCAAGATGAATTTTTGACACGAGGTAGTAAGGTCAGGTATGTATAAACTGGTATTAGTTAATTACAGGAAAATGTATTGAACAGGCCGTCCGTAAATAACTACATTCACATTTTCTACACCACAAAACCATTTTTTATGCCTTTTGATCCTGTTTCTACTAAGAAAGAAAAAATCGTTTGTACCGAAAGAAGTTGAGTAACTATAAAGGTAGAGACAAACTGGTCCCACGTCGCAACGTATGCAATGCATAATGATATCTGGACTATTGATTTTGATGAAAAACTATGCAATAGAGACACACTTATCGTATGCAACGCAACATATGATACCAAACAAAAGCGTTGCATACGTTGCGTACGTAGAACCAGTGTGTCTCTCGCTTATAAGCTTTCTTACCGGAGAAAACTCGTCCCATACATACACAAATATAGTATTGGAAGAACTCGGTATTGCCAAATACAAAGCTCACTAGCTCACGCAAAAATTTCGCAAAAAGTAGTCTCTTTATGCAGAAGGCGTATTTGCAGCGTGGACAGTCTCACTCGTGAATGTGACCTCGTCTGACCTTTGACCTACATTTTGAACTTTTTAAATTATATTGCTGTTCCAGCCTGGTGCAGTTTTTTAATGACAATTTACGACACTTACACAAATAATACGATAGCAGAAAAAAACGTAAATGGGTTATTATTTTTTAATTTTTATTTATAGGTTGAACTTAGAAAAGTGCTGTTTTCTGTTGTATGGTGACTAGTCTAGGACAGTTTACAAACAAATTTAAAGTTTTAATCAGTTTAAGAACTATAGGCACAGTGGACTGAGCGGCGATTATCATAACTTTGTGGCAAGTTTGAGTAGTTTAGAAATCATATCGTAGCGCTCTTTTTAATCGGCCAGGGTTGCGGAATTTGTTTGAAAGGCCACCGCGGCCCCTTGAAATGCTAAGGGCATTAGGAGGAACACGAATGGGTTTTAGTCAGTAAGAGTCTGACACTCCCTTCGCTCCGCCCAGAGCAGTCTTTTGATAAACTTATCAATAAAAAAACTGGCCTAGTGCGAGTCTGACTCGCGTGCAAAGGGTTCCGAACGAATTTAATTTTTTAACATGCTATTTTAACACTACAGACTACTAATAGGTTTTCCTGTAATTTTTAGGTGAAGATCTATTATCTCCATTTTTTTCAAAATTTTAGGCTCAGTCGTTTCGGAGATAAGGGTGGGAATGGTCATTTTTCGTCTAATTTCTTGAATAACTTCTAAACTATTTATTTTAAAATTATGAAAAAAAATATAATTAAAACTCTCACAGTAAGCCCTTTCATTTGATATGTCGCACAATATTTAAAAAAAAAAACATTTTTTAAATTTTCTAGTTTGACCCCCAAAAGTGACCCCCATACTAAAAATATAATGATTTACGTAACGCGTCCATGTTTGAATCATAGAAATCCACATGTGTGCCAAATTTCAACAGAATCGGTTCTGTGGATCCGGAGAAAACTGGCTGTGACAGACGGACAGGCCGACACCCGAGTGATCCTATAAGGGTTCCGTTTTTTTTTTCGGAACCCTAAAAAAGAGAAAAAAGGCACAGATAGTCCAGAAAAAGACTTCACGTTGTCAACCTGACGGTCAGACATTTGGGTACCTAACTGCCTTATGAAACCAGCTACGTATCCATATAAAATATTCTTTTATATGGGTCGGCTTCGTCTCCTGTACTTTGCGGCTGTTTCAATATTTAAAAACGCGCCTGACTGAGTACCTTTCAATCGCTTTATTCTTTGTGTAACTAAAAATCTTACTCATAGATCAAGCGCTGAGAGTGTTTTGTTTCAATTTGAAAATAATGGCGCCGGGGAAATAAACCGACGTGAATTATACTTTTTAAAATGCTTTCGTAATTTTATTATGAATTGTCCGTTCTGTTGTAATAATTTAAATGTAAATTATAAAAAAACTAGGAATTATGGTAGAGGTTTCATACGTGTTGTTTCATAGGCCACTTTTTATAATGTCATTTGTTACAGGCCCCGCTCTGGCTGGCAGGCGGGGTCATCTATATATCCTTGGCATTGTGAAGCGCTTCGTGGTATTTTGTATTCAGTGATGAACTAATTTAGTCCGACTTTATAAAGTAGACTGCGATTCCTCGGACGCTTGCCATCGACCTTTCCAGCAACCAATAATGCTACTACGATATGTCCATCTTTTCTTGGCCGATAAACTGCAGGTAAACTACTTGCAAATACTTATCGTGAAAATTTTGTTTTTAACCCAATGTTATCTATTGGTGTACTTATTTCTTGCCACCAACCAAAGTGAAGATAATAACAAAACAATAAATTCTTTTGATTGAGTCATGGAGTGGCGATGGAAGCATGCCATGCGGTCACACCTATTTTCCGATATGCTTATAATATAAATAATACAATTGCCGTTAGATTAGCCTTGATAAGTTTCTTTAGAGCCACGGTTATAAAAGCCGAAAGCAATAAAACATTGAAAATATTGTCCACAACAACAACTAAAATTTTTCAGGCATGATACATAATTTAATATTTGCGCGCTCAATTTGTATTTCAATCTGAAAGCCGGTTTATAAAATTAATATTAAAAGTTTTGCTTAATACTTCATACTAGTAGGCTTGTAATTGTTGTGGATAATGTTAACGTTGTTAAAATGAATTTGCATATATTCAATAATGATATGGGTCGATCTCCAGAGGCAGTTTTTTTCGTGTCGGGCTGGATAAACCCATTTTAAAATAGAAAAACGTTTTCAAAATATTTTTTTATATACAGTTTGGTGTTTAATCTACGTGAAACAAGGCTAGTATTATGAATAAGTTTATTTTAAGAATTTAAAAAAAAATCTTAAACCCTAAAATCCTGATCGCTCTGGGTTGACCCAACTCCCGATTGAATGAAAAAAATAGTCTTTAACTTTTTAATGAGAAAGTTCATATTGAATCAACTTTTTAGATTACATAACAAATAGTTAATCTTCATAGTAATAAAATATTTTTAGTTATATTAACAATATTTTTGCCACAATTTGAATTTAAAATAGAGACCGGGCATTTTATCTCATCGCTCTGCGCTGACGTAAAACACCGCGCTCATCCCTAGTTACGCGTTATAGACACTCTATTCCCCTCCCGCGAGGCAACGCCAGTAGTGGTCCAACCGCCAAGGAAGATACCTGTGTGCCACGTTCCCGCGCTCCAACATTACGAAGGTAAGTTTATGATTGCTCTGGATTTGGTTCTCGAATTTTATGATTACTATGGCACGTTATTTAAATTAAATAGTAAACTTGTGAATGTGTTTGTTATGTGAATTAACTGATCGTTATGATGTTTTTTATGAGACGTAATCACAACTTTCTACTGCTTTTAAATTCGGCTATATTTATGATTTTGTGACTTTTTCTGATCGCTATGGCTGTGATTGCTCTGTCCAAAAAGACCAGAGCGATGATATTTTGCATTAATTGTAAGTTATTAATCTATTTTAAGTAGTAGTACCGGACTGTAACAATGACAAACGATGAACTATGCTTATAACCTTTAATTTATAACCTTTCCTGGGTTTCTTTAGGTAACCTAAACCCATAAACAGATTTTGATGTATTTAACCTTGATGATATTATGATATTATTTAGCTAAACAAAACCCTGTAACCCTGTAACCCTTTCTTCTCTAAAATTTAATGGCAACTATTGTTGCAGATTGAAATCATGCCTCGAAATAATTATCTATTGAAGAAAAACGTCTTAGGAAGAAATTGGCTGAGCGTCGTAGAATGGCCAAGATAAAAAATGATCCAGATTTATACGCACAATGGCTTGTAAAGTCAAGACAGAGTTACCAAAGGAAAAAAGCTCGGGGCACAGTACTACCATTGAGTGATTTGACTCCAAGCCAGCAAAAGGTTCGTAGGCAGAAAAGTAGGCAGAGTTCTCGACGATATTATTTAAAGAAAAATATTCCGTGTTTTTTGATATGTGTGACTGATAATATGCCTTGACCTTTTTCTAAAATAATACATTTCTCTTACATATAATCTTGTTACATGTACACTGAATAAGACTGAAAACGGCTAAATAAATAATAGATATTTTATCAAAATTTAATTTTTTGTTTCACTGATTTCACCTTTTATGATCGCTCTGGCACCAATTATGATTGCTCTGGTCGCGAAATTTTTGAACTTAAATATTTACATAACTGTTTATGTAAATTGAAGGCCAATTGTAAAAATGTACTATTTGAATATCATTCTTTTTAATGAGATACATAATTACCATTAAATATCAATATCTAAAAAGCACCAGAGCGATCACACGAATACGCCCGTTTTGGAGATTGATCCATATCTATAAAATCAGTACGTAATTTATTTCAGCTCCACGCTCAAGCTCCAGCTCACCCTATGAAGAATAACTTAATTTTAAATTATAAGTATCTTCGTAGATACGAATCATTTATATCAAATAAAGATAATTTAATTTAGTTTTAAGTCATGTTAGTCTTAAAAGTAGACCGAAAAAAGCACTATCTGGACATGGAAATTAGGTACCTACTGCCCCCTCCCCTTTGTACACAGGAAGAACGCAGTTAAAGAATTACAATAGGTACACAAAGACAAAATATTTCAAGAAATATTTTTTCTGCCACACAAAACCAAAATCAGAACGACCGATTTATACATACCCGCTTACCGCTACCAAATAGTCAACGTGTCTCGGCCACTACAATAACACGAAATAAAAACACGCTTTGTATGGAAAATATTCTATATAGAAAACTGACGCAAACAATTTGACATACGTCCCGCGGCGTACCGGCCCGAGGCAACGCAGCTACGGATGCGATTCGTCACATTGTGCTAGAAAATAACTTTTGTGCATATCGCAGTATGACTGAAAAGAACTAAGCACACAATATATTTTTCTACAGCGTTGGTTTTAAGTACAGAATGGTGCTGTGCCCTTTGTTTGCTCCACGAGCGTATACCAGGTCAAATATACATTTAACATCCCTACATCTCAAAAAAGGTCAAAAGAGCATCTAGTACTCACAATCAGTTAATTACATTTTTAATTGATATGATGGAAAATCAAGCAAAAGGAATATGTTAGGATCGTGGCAAAAGGCGTTGTATAGTTTCACTTTTGCATTAAAACAATCAGTTCACAGTTCACGTCCACTGCTTGACAGAGGCTTCTCCCAAGCGTCGCCACATGAAGCGGTCCCATATGCTTCTTGGATCCAACCGATTTCCACGGCCTTTTTGGGGCTAATTATACATACATAATAATTATATATGAGAACGATATAGAAAGACTTGCACGATCAAGCGACTGGAGTAGAAAAAAAAACCGAACAAGTGCGAGTCGGACTCGCCCACCGAGGCTTCCATACAAATATGTAGGTACATAATTATGTACCTACATATTTGTCATCATCATCTGCCTAGCCTTTTCCCAACTACATTGGGGTCGGCTTCCAGTCAAACCGGATTTAGCTGAATACCAGTATTTTATGTGGAGCGGCTGCCTACCAGACCTCCACAACCCATTAACTGGTTAACACGGTACTTCATGGCAAGACTGGAGTCAGATTAACTGGCTTCTGACTATCCGTAACGACTGCCAAAGATCTACAAATGACAGCCGGGACCAATGGCTTAACGTGCTTTCCGAGGCACGGAGGAAACTCGGTATGTTAAGATGGTCACCCATCCACAGACCAACCTTGGCAAGCGTTGCATCCCTTGAATATCGACCCGTGCGGCTGTTATTATCTAGCCACGAGCTCCTACCTATTTGTATGGAAGCCTTTATATTAGTACTTTAAATAAAGACTATTTTTGACAAGACATATTTGTATGGAAGCCTTTATATTAGTACTTTAAATAAAGACTATTTTTTAATGATTTAATTACAAATGTACCTACCTATAGTTTTCAGATGTTTCCGTATACTTGTAGTATAAGACGGAATTACGTGCTAAACATAGTTCTATATCCACGGAATACCCTATAAATTTTGATTCGATTATTATATTTAAAAAAAAAACGGGCCAAGTGCGAGTCGGACTCGCGTGCAAAGGGTTCCGAACGAATTTTTATTTTTAACATGTTATTTTAACACTATAGACTTCTTATTAGGTTTCTCCATTTTTTTTTCAAAATTTTAGGCTCAGTAGTTTCGGAGATATATTACACGATATTGTTCAAAAAACAATTTTTTTAATTTCATAGTTTGACCCCTAAAAGTGACCCCCGCGCGTCCGTGTTTGGGTCATAGAAGTCCATATGTGTACCAAATTTCAACAGAATCGGTCCAGTGGATCCGGAGAAAACTGGCTGTGACAGACGGACAGACAGACAGACAGACAGACACCCGAGGGTTCCGTTTTTTGTTCGGAACCCTAAAAAATTAGAAGTTTTTAAGAAAATTGCAATAATGTAACCATAAGTAGTAGTAAATTTTGCCTATAAAATTCATTATTTGGCGTGCGCTAAGAAAACAATTGATGATACATAAAATTTTTGAACTACTACATAAATTAAGTACTTACTAGTAACTACAAAAAAGGCCGCAGCGGTATATGTCTAACCATTAATATTTTTCCGTTTCTCCGTTCAGCTGCCTCGCTCCACGCAAATGAACAGGCACTCTGAGGCACTTCATTGTCTCACCGCCTACGAGAAAGCGATTAGCTATCGACTATTTTCTCGCTGAGGAAAGGGACAAAAAATATAGATCTGGTGTCAGAAAAAGAGACAAATACATTTATAGTCGACAGCTGGCTGTTCACACTTCCGGCGAGCCGACTCTTACACAAGTTGGTCGCAACGACAAGAGCTTCCAAAGATAATACTCGCTCAGCGATACTCGCTCGACGATGCTCGCTTGGCGGTTAGAACTCACCAAGCAGCGGTCATTTCTACCTATAGTGTGGGCCGAAGCGAGTGGTGCGAGTAAACGCCCGTGCGTGGCACAAAAGCCCGAGCGACAAAAGTATCGAAACTACTCACTCGCTACTCGCCAACTCGTTTCAAGTTTCAAGCTTTACTCGCTTCGCGTAATTGGCCGGCAGTGAGACAAATGCCTAATACTCGTATGTTTTGTATGAAGATGAACCGGGACAGCTGATAGCATGATTGCAGGGGCTCGTCAAACGAGTGGCTAGGGTCGAGGTCGATCCCCGCTTGTAGCAATCACGTCTTGCGAGGGGACCCGCCATTTTCTCATTGAGACCCTGGCCTTTAACGATCGGGAAGGGTGGACGGGAATGTTTACTCTTGATTTGACTGGGTTTCTTTATGTCAAATGACAGTTGAACACGGTTGATGGTAATCCTAACTGATATTTTACGAGGATAAATGCGAAAGTGAGTTTATTTGTTACCTCTTCATGTCTTAACGGCTGTCGAGATTTGGAAGAAATGCAGCACAAGGGTAGACCATGTCCTGGAATAGAACACAGAATACTTTTTATCTCAGGAGTATGTTCCCCTTGTGATAATTTTCGACTTTCACGCGAGCGGATCCGCGGGCGGCAGCTAGTAGGTTATATAGAGGCATGATATTATACTTTGTTATAAAATACTTAGCTAAACCATAAAATGTAAACATAGTCCTTACCAGACAAAGGCCCAACCTTATAAAAACTACAACTTGCTTGAATAATGAAAATATACTATTCTTTTATAAGGTTTACAGACTCTGATAATAAAGAGAATTCATAACAAATCCTTTACAATGGAAATCTATTGTTCGGTATATCTAACGTAAACGCAGCAATAGGAACATTGTAAATAATATAAAATAAATATTGTAACCATAGTATTAGGCGAGGAGCTCGTGGCTAAAGAATAACAGCCGGGTCGAACTTCAAGCTTAACCTTGAAGTTCGACCCGTGCGGCTGTTATTCTTTCAACGCTCTCCACGGTCGGTCTGTGGATGGGTGACCATTTTAACATGACGAGATTGCTCCGTGCCTCAGAAAGTACCCCGGCTGTCATTTGTATCTCGGCTATCAGTCTGGCCCACAAGTACCGTGCTACGTGGGTTGTGGAGGTCTGGTAGGCAGCCGCTCATCTTAAAACACTGATATTCAGCTTAAAAAATCGGTTTGACTGAAAGCCGAAAATGCTGGACAGATGATAGTATTAGGCGATCGAACAAAAGATGTGAGAAATCAAGAGTTGTTGGTTATTGGACGTAGAATGGAGTAGAACAGGTCCAAACAAAACAAGACGTATCTAATCTTCATTATTTCAGTTGAAAGTCCACTGCTGGAGATCTAAGTCTCCCCCCAGCCAGAGTGAAAGACAGACAACGCACAGCCGGAACTACTGGTTGTAGAAAGCTGAAATTGCTGGCATGTAGCTTCCCTGCACTTCGTAGGGGAGCACTAAGAGAGGATTTCCCGAAATTCCTACGGGAACGGGAAAAGACGAAACGTACGAAATATCTGGCAAAAGCTAGTTAAGGCTCCGTATCTGATTTTAAAATGAGCACCACGTCTAAACGACTATTCGTAATTTAACGTTCAACATAGTGTAATTTATTTGTAAATATATGTCTAACACGGACATAAAAACAAAAATCGGACCAAAAGCACCGAGCGTGTTTCAATGGAATTTGCACTTTCTCAAAGACTTTATCTACATTTCGTTATACGGCTTATTTAAAGTCATAAAATAATAAGGAAAGCAAGTACAAAAAACTACTGAATTTTGGTTCGCGCGGGTGTTAAACGAGTGCGCGTTTTGTTCCTTCAAGGTCGCTGGCGTATGTCGTCGCCTTCTTCATATCATGTCTACAGTGCATCAAATTATGCTGTATCGACCCAATAGCTGACCACGTTCATTGCAGTGTTGCGTTGGAGCCGTTCTTCAAGACATCATGGGAGCATGTGAATGGAAATTTGGGCCACTACAGGAGATGGGACCTCCAGTACATGGGACAAGTATAGTATTGAACAATGGCTGTAGAACTTTTAGTATTCAATCTACTTTATTTATCTACACACAGAAAAACAGTACAAATATGACATTATTATTATTAGTACAAAGGTAGTGCTTATATTTAAAGAATTTCCTTCCAGCAGACCTCCGAAAGGAGAAATGAAAAAGAAATGTAGGTAGACTAGAATGTGGAGAGTAGAATGTGGGTATGTAAAGTTTCAAATAGACCTACATAGAAATTGTACTTTCTCCTCTTCTACGTTTAATTTCCTAGTTGGAAGTATGTGCGATAACTACATAATTATGTACGTATTATTCAATAAAGCCGTCGTCGTGAAAATATAAATAGCTTGTCATCGAGGTACTATTCAGGGCAGGCTGCGCTTAGGTAACTCATTAACTGAAGTGACCCCTACTTGTGGCGGTTTAAAATAGCCACTGTAGCCACTAGTCGTTGAGTGTATAATACAGAACAGTATGTAAGTAGACCACTTAATTTTATACAGCGCCCTATTCTGTAACATAATGGCTATCTCATAGCCGGTCGACCGTGTAAAAAAGTAAGTACAATTCTGTAAACAATACACCGTTTAAAATTTAGGTGAAGTGAATATGAAGTCAGCCGTCAATCCATACAAACAAGTTGGAATGACAGTTCACTTCATGTTTACTTCACCTAAGTTTATACGGGTGAGATGTTGACAGAATAGGCTATGGTGCTAATGGGGCCGACAACTGTCAAAGTGGCGCTAGTAGCGCACAGACCAATAACAAAGCAGTTTTTAATGAAAAGATGGGTAAATACTCAGGTATGTTGGTATTAAAAATTATTACTTTCAGTGCAATTAGATCGTCAAAAACTATTTCCTCTTATTTTTACGAACCCGAAACCTACCTGCATCACATAACCTATAATATAAGATAATGCGAATCCGATTTAATAAACCTTAAAAGAAAACAGCCTGCCCATAATACACAAACAAACTAATAAATTAATCTCAAAGACTACAATCACAGACTACAATAGTGTTTTTCTCACTTTGACAAGGGTTCGTGTAGTGGTGGCGCCATCTGAGATCAGCTTTTACTTGCCAACCCCATTGATGCTAGGGATTGACAGCTCACATCACTTAACTATTCACAGCGATTTTATTTAAAGAATCAACCGGCTGTATAGAATTTGAGGTGAACCGATGTCAAGCGACAATAATGGCATAAAACCGCATTTCATTTTACCCCCTCTAAAGAGATCCGATCCATTTACCGTAATTGCCGTTCGTGAGTGCTGCGCATTAAATATGGACCTGATAATTTATAGGCACTGCAACGATAAATGGAAAACGTCATCGCCTTGCAATTTCCCGACGCTTTGTACTCCACTTAAGTGACTCTTACTCCACTTAAATGACACGTATCATCAGCATAGAAGTTATTATTCATGTAGATATGCTTATTTACGAGGGGGATTGAGACTAGATTCCGAATGATGAAAATGTTCGTATGACTATTTATGGTGAAAAGGCCGTGTTTTTGTTCCATAAACATCAACAATGATAAGTAATTATTAACAAACAGCTACGAAGACCTGAATTTACACAGTAAAAAACTAACTCAGCATCATACAATTAATGAAATATTAGTCTTCTTAAGTGTTCAATTTTAAAAATTAGGAAGGAAAGGACATGGTAAAAACTGGCCTATAAAAGTATATACCTATAGATTTCAAACGTGAAACCTCACGTTCACGTTTCAAACCTTTATCATAATTCCTAATTTGTTCTTTAAATTCACATTTTAATTATTAGAATAGAGCGGACACTTTATTATTACGAAAACATTTAAAAATAGTAATTCCCTTCGGTTTCATTCCTCGTTGCCATTATTTTCAAACTGAAAAAAACATTAAATTGAATTGTATGAGAAAGATTTTTAGTTAAAAATAGTGAAGCGACAAATGGGCTATCTAACATTGAAAGAATTTTTCAAATCGGACCAGTAGTTCCTGAGATTAGCGCGTTCAAGCAAACAAACTCTTCAGCTTAAATATTTTAGTATACATATACAGATATAGATTATTTAGAACAGGGTAAGTAAATTCATGTCTCTTTTGGTTCTAAGCCAAACGATGTATGGACGCATAGCCATTTGAAATAGTGAAGGAAAAACACAAATACCCCCAGACAGGAGCAACATACCTGATCAGAATGATATAAGATCTTAAAGTACCTTAGTTAAAAATAGTGAAGCGACAAATGGGCTATCTAACATTGAAAGAATTTTTCAAATCGGACCAGTAGTTCCTGAGATTAGCGCGTTCAAGCAAACAAACTCTTCAGCTTAAATATATTAGTATAGATAGATATAGATTATTTAGAACACGGAAAGTAAATTCACGTCTCTTTTGGTTCTAAGCCAAACGATGTATGGACGCATAGCCATTTGAAATAGTGAAGGAAAAACACAAATACCCCCAGACAGGAGCACCATACCTGATCAGAATGATATAAGATCTTAAAGTACCTTAGTGTGAATAAAAATGTCACATTTCTCATTTCGTTCTCACGACACTATATTATGAAGAATGCCCTATTGTTGCGCTGTCTTTCCGAATCCTACTGTTTTGCTTAAAACAGCACGAATGGCGTGTTGAATGTTTTCTTTCATGTCCTCTACTCAATGATACCTAAAACAATACAACGACATTATGATATGAACGGAACTGTAGGGACGAGATGACCAGTTGTGACAAGGGGAGATGGACTAGATTTATTTTGGGGCACACACAGGTGCTCATTCCGTTTCCAGTCGCGCCCCTAGGTTTGGTTTAGTAACAGTTCAGTACAGACAAAATTTTAGTCTTTTTGTCAAGTCAAACACTAATATTTGAAGATCACTGCAAAAATTAGCAAAACATCATCTGCCTGGCCTTATTCCATGTTGCTTGTGGCAGTAACACGTGATCAATGACAATGACAGAATTGTACTGAATCCTTACTTTCATGATATTCATAAATCCAGATCTGTTTGGAGGATTAAAATATGTATATATCTTTCAACTACAATTTCATGATGTCTGCATTGAATGATTTCAAGATGTCTCCTTATTATAAAATTAAATTAAAAAATAAACACAATGTGATGTGGTACGGTTTACACCATTCAGACGAATCTATTTAGGCCTATGTCATATCACAACGGATTTTGTAGCAAGTGCGTCAGAAGGCGCCACGACACAACACAACACAATAATGTAAACCCGGCTTTAGGCGGCTGGAACTTTCTGGTTCCGACGATACAATTATTGAAATAATTTTTATATTTTCTCTTCTAATACAAGAAATATTCTAATACTAGCTTCTGCCAGCGGCTTCGCCCGCGTGATCCCCAGGGAACATATTCCCGGGATGAAAAGTAGCCTATGTCCTTTCTCAGGCTCTAGACTATCTGTGTACCAAATTTCATTTAAATCGGTTCAGTAGTTTTGGCGTGAAAGCGCGATAGACAGACAGACAGACCGACCGACAGACAGACAGAGTTGCTTTCGCATTTATAATATTAGTAAGGATAAGGATAGTAAGGATTTATGTGTGCAGTACTTAGGAGAAGCTATTCTAATAGGAACAAAAGGCTAAATCACTCTGACATTTTTCTTGTAGTTGGTGTCAAACAAGTCCTGAATCGCGCAATTAAAGTTTTCTGTGCATTCACACATAGAAACCCCAAATAAATGCAACAGTCAGGCAGTCGCACACCAGTCGCTCTGGTGGGCGACTGCCGTTTTGCAGGTTTTTGGTTTCGCTCAATCGTTCGGTGATTATATGATTGAATCATGTACCTATATAAATTAATTTGGTAAGGTTTTATTTATTTATTTATCACACACATGTTTTCTTTTCCATTGCAGATAATTAATCTAATGCGACAAACATTGATATATAAAAACCCAAGATACACACTCAGCATCTCAAAAACGTCCGCATAAAACAAACGCACAATTTAAAATTGTGCGCCAGTTTCAAACAGTCTCGCATCGCTCGCCATGCTGCACTGCTTTGTAAAAACAACTTTAAGCGATCCGTGTAAGGTTGAATTTGCAAAAAAAATGTTTATAGTATAACTACACATGACACTTGGTACATGTCAGTTTTTGACGACAGTTTCGAGTGTTGCATTTGTTTGAGACTGCATCTTGTGTTTTTATATATTTCGATGGTGACAAAGTAACTATATAAGATATAGATGACGTTTGTTCAACTATTTTGCAAATAAGAAAGAAATTTTTTTTTTTTTTCTTGCAACAATGACTGAAAGGGATTATTAAAAACCCAAAGAAAGAGTGAGTGAGTTTACACATTCTTAAACATGTTTTTTGTAGGCCATGCGGCCAACAAAAAAAAATGGTTTTTGAGTTATGTCGAAAAATATTGTTATTTTTACCATTCCCTCATCTCCGAAGTTTGCATAGAGAACAATCTGAAAATATTCTATATGATAGAAGTTTATGTGAAAATTACAGAAAAAATTAACCGATGTCTCTAAAATAGCACAGTTTTTTTTTCTTTTTTTTATTTAATTATGAATGGTATGTACTAATTTTATATAGAGTAAATTTTATGAGTTTGTGAGGTAATCTCTGGATATACTAAACCGATTTTGAAAATTAGTTTACCAATAGAAAGCCCCGTTAATTGTGAGTGTCATAGGCTATTTATATTAACCCGAAAATACCGCCGGCACGGGTCAGCTAGTATTTAATAACCTCCTATGGAATAATGGGCTCCAAATTCAAATCCGTACAGTACCTATGTGCCAGTAGATGGCGCTGTTTGAAAGTTTAGAGATTTTCTGTTCAACTCAATCATTAAAATAAGTACTTACTATTACCTACTCGGGCGAGTAACCATGATAGATACATCATGGCTCGAATGATATTGGTGCAAAGTACAGTTTGTAAAAACTTTCGTTAGCATTTCATATGCGTACGTATTATTAAATCGAGTACATGAATCTGTGTTAGGTTAAGTTATCTTGCATTTACCTAAGTACCTAGGTATTTGGTTTTAAAACAAGTTTCAAGACCGAATTACAAGTTTGCATATTACCTACCACAGATATAAAATTAATGCATTCTCAAATTAATAACTCACAAACTTTACTTCTTTAAAATATTAGTGGTATTGTTCTAGGATTCGGTGGATGCGAGACGCGCAGGACCGGTCGTAGCGGCGACGCTTGGGCGAGGCCTATGTCCAGCAGTGGACGTCTTTCGGCTGATATGATGATGATAGATTAGTATAGATAACAGCCGGTACCAATAGATTAACGTGTTTTTGAGTCACTACAGACGGTATGTGATGTATGGGGGCTTCCACGGACCAGCCTCGCCAAGCGGTGCTTAGCCTGGAAGGTCAACCCGCGCAGCTGTTATTGTTCTACTAGACTACATTTACATTATTATTCTCTTAAAAACCTTTTATTTGCAAGAACTGTGCTCGATGATATTTAGATATTTGCAGAAATTAGATACTACCTACTATCTTTGTAATATAAACTTTCAACCCAAATTAAACCACTTACCCATACAGATTATATTTAATGTTTAAAATGTTCTCCCTTATCGATCCCTTTCGGTTTTGTTCAAGCGTTACTCGTATAATTATGTCACTGAATCAATAGTTGATTATTTGCATAAAAGGTTCTCGTTCGTCCATTATTCCGTATGATGCTAATTATCATGCCGGTGATAGTGCACGCTAAGGTACCCACCTAAGTACCTGCATCAGCTCACACTTATGAACTATGTATTTAGTTAGTATTTATTTATGATTTATTTCGTTTTTATACGAGTTTGTACATAATTTCGGGATTTATTAGTCTACTTGTAATAAGTATTTAGTAATCTTTGAAAATAAATTTATTAATGTTTATGATCATTTTTAACAGCAGTGTGTAGCTAAGAAATGAAAGCATTATCATTATGTTGAATGTCAATGCTGCCAGTCTTCTGGGCATGTTACCCGATGACAGCTATGTGCAGGAGTATGGTAGGCGCCAGATAAATGTGGAATAACCGTCAGTGACCCACATACATTTATTTAAGACATAAAGCTGTCCTGAATCGACTCTTAGTAGGTAATCTCCTCTAGTAATGAAAAACGGTTCATAATTTATTGTTCGGGGTATATAGGTACCTATGAAGTTAAATGTACTTTAATGCAAGTTTATCTGGCGCCTGCCATAAGTAGGTACTTCTCTTCTCAGTTTTTTTTATTGGCTTTAGTATGCAGTTAATATTTAAGTTGGTTTAATACATTATGACGAATACAAAAAAAAACCTGCCAAGTGCGAGTTGGACTCGCACACGAAGGGTTCCGTACCATAAACATATATTTTTATTATTTGTTGTTATAGCGGCATTAGAAATACACAATCTGTGAAAATTTCTGCTAGACAGGTGAAATTTTCACAGATTGTGTCTTTCATAGGTAGGCACCTATTACGGTTCTTGAGATACAGCCCGCTGACAGACAGACGGACGGACAGCGGAGGATTAGTAAGTCCCTTTGGTTACGAAATTCTAAAAAATGTCCTCCATTCGTTATTTTGTAATAGTCTTCAATTTCAGTAGAATTATCAAGAGAAGAATATGAAGTACTAGCTGACCCGCGCAACTTCGTCTGCGTCACAATTTTCATCACTGCTCCGCTCCTATTAGTCTTAGCGTGATGATATATAGCCTATAGCGTTCCTCGATAAATGGGCTATCTAACACTGAAAGAATTTTTCAAATCGGGTCAGTAGTTCCTGAGATTAGCGCGTTCAAGCAAACAAACAAACAAACTCTTCAGCTTTATATATTAGTAAGTATAGATTGCATGAAATGGAATATTTGTATCGTAACCTTGGTTTTCCTCGTGTTATTGTAGTCAATATTTTCTTCTATACATTAATTTGAGTACGTCCCATTGGGAAAATTGTGGAGAATTCTTGGTGTACGTCGAAATTATCTGACTGACTCCTAAGACACAGGCACATACACCTAGTTTAGGAGTCAGGGAAGTAAAATTATTCTGACCTAGTTAGAAGCCTTATGTGCTCTTAGTTTTTAGTTCTTGTACTGTTTATGGCTTTTGGTAAAATAAAGAATTTATTATTTATTATTATAAAGAATTTATCTGTTGACGTCAATTTAACATTTGATGAATATTCCACTTTTATAAACTTAGCAGTATGTACCTAATAGTAGTTCTAAAGGCGAAATTACCTATTTTCCTAAAGTTTTGTTCTACAAGATTTTATTTAAAGCAACATGGCACATTACACCGAATTTTCTGGAAGAAAGGAACTCTGGAAGTTAATTTCAGACAAAATATGGGAAACTGAAAACACATTCTAATAAAGTAATTTTCTCCTCCAGTAACACGTAAATCATCACGAAAGTTTTCTGTTAGTTCTATCAATTTTTCCGTCTGCCTCTTGCTTTTTCCCGGAAAAGTCGCAGACTTTTCAGAAAAATCTAGTGAAAGACACGTCGTAGATTTCTAGCTCAAAAGGTGTCATTAAAATATGTCGTTACACTGTAGGACATCGTAAAGTAGACAGCACTTCAACTTGTCGCATGTACTTGTTAGTTGCTCTTAAGGTCACCAGAACATGCGCGACATTATTTCAGGAACATTTTCTGTATCTCAATTTTGCTGGCCACATTGCTGATGTGCAGTGTTGCAGGCTACACCGAATTTTCCATATTTATGGTAAACAAAAGATGTTTCCGGTGTGAAAGGGGCTTTAGTTACACGAGTTATGTCTAGTACATTTTCTATGACCACTTTGATTATGTATTTTGTTCATTACAGCTGAGCATGGCAATACAAAATTCAGCCGACAATCTCATTTACTAAGAGATTATTCTAGTCTTTTTATTACCAGATTAGCAATATTCATTCCGAAACTTCTTTAAGTACATATTTCTCTTGTTTGAAATTTCTGCAAAACAGCTATTATACATGTGTACTTGGCAACAATTTTTATGTGACTGATAATACCTAATTCAAAGTTTTGATGTTGTGTTAAGCTACTTAAACATTTCATTAGTTTCATTGAAATCCAGATAATTATTATTGCCTATATAATGGGAAAATCATTAGTATTAATTGCTCTGATTTTCATATTCCGGAAAGTATACCTACAAATAAACATGAATACCTATTACAAATCGGAAGTAATATCAGATGCTTCAGAATATCCAAACTAAACTAAAGTGGATCTAGTGCTCAAAGTGGATCTAGTGAAGCGATCATACGTAAACATTTATTGAAATGCAGCGAACTCCGCACGACAAAGTTTCAAAAGTTTTAAACTGCGCTCCATCACCTGTCCGTGTCGACCCAATTCAAATTAATGTACCTTGAGCGGGAAGACCTAACTATGGGTGGGAACACGGTGGGAGACGCTCCCTCGCGGCATAGGCCGTGAATGAATTGGTGACAGTTTGACATGCAGTACTAACAATGTATGGGCAAGAGCGCGCCGTTCCATTTTATGACCTAAATTGTACATCCTAAGGATTAGGATAGCGTGCTTCGCGCGTCCGTTTGTACGCAGCGGCGTGCTCCCACCACGGCGCAGGCGCGGGGAGATGCGCGCGCATATATTCACCAGCGCTTCGCCGGAACACCAGTCAATCCTTAGATCGCTAAGCGAAGCGATCGAATCAGTTGAGCGTACCGATACATCGCACTCGAACTACACTACACTCGTTCGCGCGCGTTGCACAGCGTTCGCGTCAAGGGATTTGCATAAGGTACTGTAAAAAATATTTATTGATGAGATAGGGCTTAGGATTTTTTTTTAATTTATCGGAGTGCGTTCGGTGTGCATGTAGTGTGGAGGTGCGCGCCGTGCTCGTGCTGGTGGAAACTCCCCGCCAGCACGTGCCCGCGCGTTGCACGCGCACCACCACCTCTGGCTGCAATGCGAATTGCATCAGCTCCGACCAAAATATTTGTAGTTGACACCAAATGCGCTCGCGGTCTACCTGCTTTGCGAACTTTTACATGGCGAAATTACTAAAACAAATCAAGCTCAGTCGAACTGCCTCAAATTTATATAACATGATACGATTTCAACTCGTAACTACTCTTATATTTACATCCACATTTATTTATAACCACTAAGTTTATTCTGAACTAAAACTCATGTGCATTACTCATGAGTTTTATGTCAGAAAAAAGTTGTTAGCAATTCGTATGGGTTGGTTTGGAGAAAACTGGATTTCTGTAACTGGTAGGACAACTGAAACCTGTCTAAGTGAAAAGGACGAGAATTATTTACTCGCAAGTTGTAACTTTCAAAGTTCTTATACACGAACTGTCTGAACTAAAACATTTAAGTAAGTGGAGTTGTTTTATGATGTCGTAAAAAATGTCTAGGCTATATGTTTTGATAATTCTACGTCGAATGTAATATTAGCAGCGTAATAAAAGTTGTTTCGCGTATATGGTAATTTACTGAATAACGATGTAAACAATGAGCGAGCAAACGATTCGGAGTGGAACTCTTAGCTACGAGTAACTAGTTACAGAGAACAACAACGGTTAGCATATTAGCATGTCTAATAATAAGTTTCTATGTACTCGGTATTGTTTTTAATGCAGCCCTTAAGTTCTTGGTTTGCATATAAACTTCATCGTAGTTGCCGACATTTATCACTGTTTAAAGTCGAATATTAAACGATAGCACCGCATGTTTGTTGAGCGGAGAGTGAAATAAAAATATGTAGGGTGTCAGTTGCTGATAAGAAGTCGAAATAATCGATGGAGGACAGGGTCACCGCGTTATTAGTAGATAGATAGTGCTTGGCCGTCGACAACCCACCATATACCGTCACTACAGGAACTTGGGAGCCATCGTACTATGCCAAAAGTGGATTCAAGTAATGTGTTGGCACAAGTAGCCCTGCTTACACTATCGGGCATCATAGGCGCGATGTTATGTGTATATAAATAGATGCTTATCGTTATTGGCATGTGTTAAAACATTACCAGCTACGCGCTAGACTCGTGGAGTAAAAAACGACGTGTATTCATCACGGATTTGTGCAAGAACTAGTAACAGGTAAAATGCAATAGCTTCGTAGTTAAATGTCAGACACTTTTTGTATTATCCATGTAGGTACCTACCGATCTTACAAAATTAGATGGATTATTTTGCTAGTGACGAAACCAACTTTATTTAATTAATCCATTCCTAAAAAAGATCGTAAGAATTCTTAAAAGAAAATCTTAATGTCAATTTACCAAATTATTCGCTAAAGTTTTTATCGTAACAGATTAAAAAAGTACTAAAGGCCAAAGTCAATTAGTCAATGTTTTCATTTACAAATCAAAAACCCCGGTAAAGTTATCTATAGATAGATTATACCTGTAAGTAGGTATTAAAAATTTTCATGGAGGAGCATCAAAAGCGTCGAAAACTCGGAAAGCTATCTCTCAATGCCACAAAAACTTTTTCTCATACATAATTATATACAGCATACTTCTGAATTTAGGTTTTTCAAGAGTAATAAAAAAGTGTGCATGTGCCGGATACGTATCGCTGCGTGTTTCAGTTCGTCTTCGTTCGGGCGAGAGGTCACTCACATTCAGAGCGCTACCGTATACGAGCGCTCGCTTCAGGGAACTCCCGAGCAATAAAAACAAAGAAAATAAATGAATCATTCCTTCCTCTGTCCGTCCGGTAAATAAACCAATTTATTTTTGGGCCCAAAACCTTCAATCGATCGTCTTAGTTCTATTCTCGTTCGCGACCGACTAGCGATGTTGATCATTCGGCTTTTCACCGAAACTATAACTAACGAACTATATAACTGACGAACAAAAATTTATTAAATCTGTACCTATATGTTTATTTTGCCTTACACTTACCTATTCTTACAATATTCTATGTACTAGTCCCTTCGTCGAAGGAAACTATGTCAAGGGCTTTAGCATAAGTAACATGCACGATATCGCAAGTATAGCATAGCATAGCATAGTCGGCCTTATAATGTTCCCACTATTGGGACTCAGGCCTCCTCTCTAGGAGAGGGAATGGGCCGTAATCCACCACGCGGGCCCAATGCGGGTTGGTATCGCAAGTAATATTGGATAAAATGTTCAAACTCTCAGATGATTTCAATGTCGAACGAAAGTTACAGACGCTGGCATCGTGAGGCCATTAAAAGAAACTCAACTAATACTTTTTAGGTTTCCGTAACCAAAAGGTAACCAACAGAACCCTATTACTAAGCCTCCGCTGTCCGTCCGTCCGTCCGTCTGTCAGACGGCGGGCGACGGTATCTCAAGAACCGTAATAGGTAGACAGTTCAAATTTTCACAGATTGTGTATTTGTATTGCCGCTATAACAACAAATAATAAAAATTTATGTTTATGGTACGGAACCCTTCGTGTGCGAGTCCGACTCGCACTTGGTCGGTTTTTTTACTAATACAATAGAGTACAAAAAGAAAATGGTAAAAGGAAAATTTAAAGGCGTCCATCCATTCACAAAGACGGATTTGTACATAAAAATATGGAGAACGCTATCTACCTCTAGTTTACTTTAAGAACGTACAATATATTATTTTATTTTTAAAATTATCTAGCTAATGCCCGCGACTTCGTACGTACATATCCCGTTTTTTCCCGTTCCCGTAGGAATTTCGAGAAATACTCTCTTAGTGCTTTCCCTACACTCCAACCAACCAAGGAATCCAACCAAAAAACCAACCAAGTTTCGGCTGTGCGTTGTCTGTCAGTCAGTAATGGAAGAATTTTATGTATGTATATGGATTTAATACCTTTATAGATTATGATATATACTGTGTCCCTATGTTTTCCTTTTTGATTGATAGTTGCCTTTTTCGTACACTAGGGCTCTGTTGACAGAGATTTATCGGACAATTTTGAGTATTTTATTTATATATACAGATACTTTATTGTACACCAAATTCATTAAGGAAACTTTCTCAATCTTTCACCATTTTGTGAGGGTTCTAGTGCTTATACGGTTAATAAATCATCAAATAGGGAAACATAGGGACACAGTATATATATTTCTTATTCAGTTTGTGAAATATCTCGTAGAACAGTCCAATATTGGAGGAGAAAACAGTCGAGAGCCAAATCTCGAATTATGACTTTTTACATACAAAGTCTCGCCGCCCATGTTTCTTCTTAATTATCTGTAAAGTAAATACTAACTTGATTAAACTGTATAACTCCATGTACTGTTCACATCGATACTTTAAAACACGTGTACAGTAAACTTGCATTAAAATGAATGGTTTTAATGAACTCTTCACTTCAATGGAGACGATAATGGACCGTCTACACGATACCTACAGACTTCCATAAACTTCTATAGAATTTTGTCTGTGTAACGAAGTCTGTGCAGACAATTTTTTTCTTGTTTTTTCTATTCAGAGTTCAAAGTCTGTACACACAAAAACATGTATCGTGTGAACCCGCCATAATGCATTCAAGGTACGTCACTAAGTACATCTTATACTAGCACCCCGGGCAAACGTACTTTGCCATAAAAAAAAAACTACGACCTATTCTCAATAGCCTTAGCCGTTTTAAAGGAGTTCGATAAAAAACACAGTGACACGTGAATTTTATATATTAGAGGATTATTACATTATAACGCTGAACGCGCTAATCTCAGGAACACCTGGTTCGAATTGAAAAATTATTTAAGTGTGGGATAGCCCATTTATCGAGGAAAGCTAGCTACATGAAATCACGCTAAGACCAATAGCGGAGGATTTATGAAAAGTGTGACGCGGACAAAGTTGCGGGTCAGCTAGTAATTAAATACTAAATGAGTTCTTAATGTGATTGCTTCTCAACTAATTTACAAATGTCAGTTAATTATACTTAAGTAAGTATTTGCTCTAAATGTTTAATGATGTCTAGAATGGAAGTTGTTCCACAATAGGCTTCCGTCACAACGTGAGAAATATTTTTTATTGAATTATGATAGTATGTAGTTGTAAGACAGATCGATATTATAATAAGGTAGGTACGATAACTTATTAAAATTAATGAGAATTTCATCTCGTTTTGGACAATGGAATAAAAAAACATCCTTACAGCATGGTGAGCGTTCAAATATTACGTAACGCAATTTTTGGAGATTTTTGAACCCCTCCCCCATGTAACGCGCCGTAACGTTTTTCTGTACCCTCCTCCCCGGGGTAGTAAAACGTTACGTAACCACCAAGTGACCATTTTTACCTAAAAGTCACAATTATGTGGCGTAAAATACGGGAAAGTCGCTAAAATACCTTTGTTAATGTTACTTACCGCGTAGTTCCTATACCCCCTCTCCCGCCCCTGTAACGCATCATAACGTTTTACTGTACCCCCCTCCCAAATTCGTTACGTAATACTTGATCGCTCCCATGAACATGCTACAATTTTCTGAAAATACAATTCACTTTTTTTTTTCATTTAAACTGTTCGTTTAAATTAACAGGTCATGTTTCCAAGTAACAGTAAAAGCAAAGTCACCTTTAAATTAAAAAAAAGATAAGTACACTATGCGTACCTAACTGTCTGACCCAATTACAATTCCGCGTACAGTGTTCCTTGTAGTGCCACCGGTGCCGCGTTAGTACAAAAAGTACCCATTTAAAACGTACTGGTACAAAAAATAACCATTTAAAACGCAAGGTACCTAATTACCCACTCAGCTGTTTATAAGCCAGTGAGTTCCGGAAACATTTGCGTCGTTTTTATTTACGGTAACCTCGACTTTAGAATTAATAATTTTTTAATTAATATACAGCAGTGTCCTTGGATCTTGTGACGAAAAATCCGTTTGGTAAAACTAGTCGTGCAATCTGAGTCTTTGGTGTGGTCAGTGTTATCGTTCTAACACTTGTATTGAATGTTATCAGTTAGAATGTTGTTGATCCCTTGACCCAAAAACAAATGCGATCACTATTGCGTAAATTGTTACTAATCTAGTTTCCTGCGGTAGGTACGATAATTGGGGCATAATTAACGCTATGACGAAACGACATACGACACAAATAATGTCCAACCGAAGCAGTAATTCACTCTTGAATTAAAGACTCCCAGGTTGTAGCTATCAGGAAACACAGACTCCGGCAGGGAATTCCACTCCTTAGCTGTACGCACTATGAATGTGTTCCCAAAACGTTTTGTGCGTGTGAGTGGGATTTCCACCATTTACCGGTGGGCGGTGGCGCATCGCCGTTCGTCTTGTGGTCCGATGATGGAACGGGCTTGGCGGAATTAAATAATGCAATTCTGTCGCACACTCCCCAAAATGCAACCGGTAGAAAACCGACAGGCCAGCAACTCGGCGTCGATGCTCAAGACTTTGGAGCTTTGACTCGACGAGCCTATCATTGCCGATGATCCTCTTGGCTCATTTCTCAATTTACTCAAAGGCATCAAGCTGGTATCTAGCAGATCCGTTCCAGCGTGAAGTACCGTCTCACCTTTGCTAGGATCCCCAACTTTTTGGCAGTCACTTGAGACTTTGCCTCTATGAATGGAACATACCTACTCCCGGGATAAGAAGTATAGCCTATGTGTAATTCCAGACTATAATCTACCTCTGTGCCAAATTTCATGAAGATCGTTTCAGGCGTTCTGATGTGAAAGAGTAACAAACATCCATCCATCCATCCTCACAAACTTTCGCATTTATAATATAACTAGTTGACCCGCGCAACTTCGTCTGCTCGGCTCCTATTAGTCTTAGCGTGATGATATATAGCCTATAGCCTTCCTCGATAAATGGGCTATCTAACACTGAAATAATTTTTCAAATCGGACCAGCAGTTCCTGAGATTAGCGCATTCAAACAAACAAACAAACTCTTCAGCTTTATATATTAGTATAGATTATTAGTAGGACTTTTAGTATGGGAGGACACGGAAATTGCGATAAAAAATTCGACTGCCCCATATGCATTTATGTGCGCACAACTCGACAAAATGTACCGAACAGCTGTTTTTTTTTTCGCGATTTCGTTTTTGGTCCCATTGTAAGAGTTTTTCATAATATAATTATGAGCACAATGACCCCTATTCAGGTATTGCGTTTATTCTGGTGTACATCCACCTATACGAACAGGAAAAATGTAAGTTACATCTGGGAATAATAATATGAATCTCAATGATAAATACTGTTGGGTACATTTTAATAACTGATGTTTATAACCGAATGCTATTTTTATTGACTTAACTAAACCAGTCCAAGGGCCCGCGCTAACGTTTAGGTTTAAAAATCTTAAATAACTGTTGTTTCATAACTCGATTGACGATAGGGTTGTCAACCCCAAACAAAAACATGTGGAAAAGTAGAATTTGGGGTTTGGAAAAACCAGAAAAATTCAATTTAATAACAGGACGCAGTAATTGAAAATAATAAAATTAATATTAAGTGAAAATAGGTACAATGAAAGTCAAGTAATAATAAGAATTATGTTTATTTTGTAAAATTATTGAATGACATTAAATGACTTGAAAATAAGTTATTAAAATATAAAACAAACACTTTAGTTAGTAAAATCTTTTAACTTCGGTAAGTATCTAATAATTTGTAATATTATAAACTTATTCCCTTAAAAATTATAAATATTTTGTTTTATATCGTAATTATTGCTGATATTATTCTTCGTTCTTATGATACAGCTTATTAACTTAATTAATAAATTAAATTCCAAAGATTATTTTACACTTAGAAGATTAACACTTTGACTACAGCCAAACAAATAAAAATACAGTGTAGGTGTACTTTGTAAATCTTCTAATAAAAATTTTGGAAAACTAGGATCACTACCTATTTGAAAACCGCGCAACATGTTCCAACAAAAAAAAAACATGCATCTACATCAAAAAGAAGAAAACTTGGAAGGTTTAAATATTCAATCGCTGTCAGAAATATCAATGTTATAAACTGTATATTATTACCACATAATAATTATTATGCAATAAAGCATCGAACCGCACTCTGTGTTTCGGCTCCGGCGTAATATCTTCGGGTCAAGACCATACGGCTGTCTCGCAAAAACACTTGATAGTTCCAGTTTTGCTCATGACGAAACGAGTTGGACGACCAAGTAAGTTCATATTATGTTTTTCGACCTATATAACACACGATAGTGACATACTTAGTGACGTTTACAAGAGAGAAAGAAAAACTACGAAGTAGGCACAAGTATTCGCGCATTACTTATCAGCTCCGTGCTACATTTCCATTGCAATTTCTGAAAGAAGGCTATTTCAATTTGTACAAGGACTATTGTAATTATCGTACCCCTGATAGCTGTCGTTTTTAGCGTCTTTCCTTGTTCGTTTATGCATAAAGGTGACTCGGCGAGGATAGCTAAAAGTGCATATAATTTAGATCGTATTTCACTGAGAACTGCCGTGAGAATGTTGCATTACAACATTAAAGTTTTCCACAGTGCAGCCACCTTGAGATGTATTAATACACTCCGGAATTATGCGAGAATTACTGCAAAGTGCAGTATCATGTTCCTGAGAACCAACCACAAAAGTATTTGAACTGCATAGATATCAATGACCGAATTATTCTTGATATTTACAAGCCGCGTTTATCTCCGATCTTTAAATAAGTGCGTAGGTATCTATGGCAGCGTTATTTTCTTTGTTAGCAACGACTTTGGAAACGTACTTAGAATGAGTCATTGCTTGGTGATACTGAAAGATACACAGCGTTTTTCAGCGGTTACAAAAGATAAAACTGACAAATAAAGGGCAGTTGCCTAGCAATATAAAATATGTTCGTATGTAAATCTCAACGATATGGGGTCTTATAGACGGAATCGTATGTATAAATGTCAATATTATTATGGACGGTAATGTCTTTCCGCGTACATAACTACGGAAACAAGCAAAGATATTAATTTGTGTAGCGTCGGCACCGGCCAGCTAATACACGCGTTACATTTTTTTTTTGCCACACGTGAAACAAATATAAACACGTTCTAAATACTAAAGACGCATCCAGCCGCCGGCGTCGGCGTCGGGTCGCGAGCTATGTGAGCATCAGCTGAGCACTGCGCTCCCAGCGGCCAAACACTCGCGCGCTGCGTGAAACAGTCATCGCCCTCCTTTGATGACAAGGCCAAGGACTTCAGAACTGTGTAATAAATACTAAACAAAACACAGCTGTACAACACAACACTGACTAATGTCGTAGGTGTCAATCCAACGCATAAAGTCTTTGTGAGCCCATAACTGCCGGGTACTTACGCATGAGCAGCACATAGATACCAACGTGACTCGTAGGCAGAAAAGAACAATACTACTTACTGCCACTAATCAGTCAAATGTCACGTTCCGACTCGTGATCCATTGTGCTGCAACCACGGACAGCATATTAACGACAATCACATACTACACTTTTAATAACTCTCCTCGACAGCAATGTATTCGATCTCACAATGAAAAATTGCGTCACTTGAGTTATCATCACATAGGCATAATACAAATGAGCCATTACATTAACCCACATAGATATAGTCAGAGACATATAAAATGTCAACACTTGATAACGACAGAGTACATAACGGTTGATACGAAAACATCGATGTATTGTAATTGTGACTGAAAACAGGAACGGCAATAATGAATGTTTTATAAATAGTACCGTGACCCGTGTCACGATTTGGATTTCGTGTGAATTTTCTTTATGACATTCATGTAGATCGTATGATTTTTCACGTTTTCCGACCAAAATATGAGCATTTACATTCAACGTGGCAATGCTGCCAGTCTTTTGGACACTTATCTTATTGACAGTGATGCGGGCGAATTTTTGGTTGTCATGTTGCATGCATGAACACATTCTCCCTACATTTGGTTTGTGCCTTTCATAGCAGCTTTATGTTCATAATTTTATTGTGTCGATGTCTGATTGACTAGTAGGCACTTCGATTGTCCTGTTCATTCACAATAATGAGTACGATAAAATGTAACAATATACGCTATTTCTATTATTTTATTAAGTTGGCATGCCACTATTGCTATTCAATTACATCACGCCATTATTCTCGCTGACATCTATATTTACTTACGTACTTATTAATAATTGTCTCTTTATAAAATGTTCCTTTTATGTAATAGTTGCATTGGTATCAATTTTATTGTTCTCACACATTAACTATCTAATCCATCTATTTTATTATGGGCTTTGTAGTGTTACATAAATTTACATGCAAGTAAATAGTGACAGAAGTACACGTCTCATGCCTAGACATAATATAACTGAATGTAATTAGCACTTATAGTCAATGACACCTCCTTGTGACACTGGTCATAACTGGAAGAAAATAATTTCGATCTTGGAAATGTTTATTAATCGTGCACAATATGTTTATTCAAAAGATTCACACTAACATCATTTTTACAGCCAGTTTTCGTCGTGTCGTAGTCTAGGTGAAAAAAGGAAAATTAACAGAAGTGCCCATAAAGTTTTTCATGGTCAGTCAGTGTGTAAACGCGTAAAGTAATAACCATAATATCAAGCACTCTACCTAATGTAGGAGCCTAATCAGGAATTAATGACGTAAACTTTAGGCTGCGGTGTATATCAAACAAATTCATGCTAATGGCTATGATGATATCGATCGGATTGCTTAACCTCCACTTCTATCTATGGGTTACGAAAAGGGCCGAAATATTTACCGAGTGATAATGGTGTGACAAGGATTGTTTGCGTTGCTTTTTGTTATTTCGTCTATAGTTCTCGATTTTATGTTGCCGCCTCTAAATAATGTTTAATCTCTCTACATGTCAGTCACTATGTCGAATATCAAATTTGTTTGTTTTCGTCATCAACAACATCATCGCTTGCGTAGCAATAGCGTGGATCGTGGAAGAAGCCAGCAGGTATTAAGAAATTTTCCGAGCAAACGGGAATTTTCCTAGATACACAACATTTGCCAATAGAATTCATTTGCGGTAGCAGATTCCTGGTTTAGTTGCTTACATGCGTACTAGTGACGCGATATGTTATAGTGGGAACGTGGCGAGTATTTAGGTGATTTAGTATTTGAGCCAAAACACTAAACGTTTAAGACTTACGTCTTTTTTTTAAGAAGCCTGAAATCTTTCCGTTGTTCTTGTAAGTCGTAATGAAATAATTTGTTAATTATATTTTCGTCCACTCGTTTCAATGAAGTAGGTACCAAAATGTGTGTACGTGAGACAGTTTTCCTTCATTTTCCTTTATCGCTAGTTGTTTTTATGGAAGTCAATTTGTTACAATCGCCTGCGTCGCGACCCGCGTCGGGCAGGGGCACATACTTAGTATTGCGTGCGTCGTGTTCTGTAGTCGTCGACAAACATACGCGCACCGCGTCACCGCTCTTTGGGCAACGCGCCAATCGATGTCGTGGAATTACCATCGTTACTTGTATGTCAAGGGTCTGTTGATTTCATCGACGCACAGGTAACTGTTGCCTAAGAAACAAAACAATTTTAGTTACGTTCCAAACAACATTACTGACTGTCTTGGTTAGTTGAGCATTGAATGAATATTCTGTTTAGTTTTCGTAATTATGTACCTACCCACAAGTATCTCTGTCAAAAGTTAGAATCCAAATTAAAGAATTAATTTGATTCAGAAATACGTATGAATAACTCATCAAATAAAAAATGCTATGTTTTATTTTTCTTTGTCACGTAGTACATAAACAAGAGTAGACGCGGAAAGGAAGTTGCTTCCGGAAAAAACTGACATCACTGTAATAATTTTCATTCATCCGTATTTAAATCAAAGATGACAATCATATACTTAAAGTTATAAATGTCTTGAATACATGTTTCTTTATGAAGAGCTTATCATTTATTTATAAGATTTTCATCTACACATCTGACATTATCTCTAAATGTCAAGGGAAACGTATATTAAGTACTTAATCAGACTAAAGCCGAACGACTAATCGTCAGTTCCTTAGTAAATAAAAACGTTTGATATGTTTTTATTTACTAAGCATGTAAATTGGAAACAAAATGACCAGGTAAACTTCGTAGCATCTAAAAATTATTGGTTTCTAACAATTTTTTTTTCCAAACTACCCTTTTATTGGAGCAAATAAAGCCAACTACAAAAAAATCGGTCCTGCCGTTTTTTAGTTTTAGCGAGACTAACGAACAGCAATTGTTTTTTTTAATATTTAGGTATGGATATGTAGTTTCGGTATTTTCACTGACAGTACATTTAGTTTCCTGTTAATAATTCGAGTGATATTAACTGATGTTATTTACACATGTTTCCTCCGAAACAACAGGATATTATTAACACTATCTGTCATAATTATAAACATTTATATTTTGTTGAGCTTTATTATTTACTAGCGGACGTCACGCGGTTTCACCCGCGTAGTTTCCGTTCCCGTGGGAGTACGGGGATAAAATAAATAGCCTATGTTACTCCCTGATAATGTAGCTATCCATGCTATCCATTGCTGAAAGAATTTTTCAAATCGGTCCAGTAGTTTTTAAGTTTATTCGTTACAAACAAAAATACAAATCTTTCCTCTTTATAATATTTGTATAGATTATCGTTGTGAACTGTTTTTTTCGTTGTTACAGATACATACGTTTTAACGAAGCGTGAAGATGGCTGATACTCTCGGAAAAATAGGTAAGCACTTCTTAAGTAGATACTTAGTTTTTGTTCAATAACTAAATCTGTTACAAAATAAAGTCAGAATAGGTATTATTTATTTATTCAGTTTTTGTACATCCATTTAAATACATATTATAAATGCAGTCTGCCTGTCTTACCTTTTCACATCTTAACGGCTGAACGGATTTAAATGAAAATTACCGTAAGGGAAGACCATTTCCAGGAATAATACAAAGGAGGTTTTTTCCCTTGGGATAAATTAGGCATTTACGATGACGCCTTTAGCATAAGCTAATCATTTACAAAATTACAATACATAATAAATTACAATAACGTGGCTAGATTGGTACCTACCTACTCATGATTACACTACTTAGGCAAGTACTCAATTTTGACGTTCGCTAACAAAAATCACTCTGCATTTTAACTACCTCGGAACGGGCTAGTCCTTTCCGAGGTAGTTAAAATGCAGAGTACCCAGGTACAGTGTTAGTTTCAGACGGGCTGAAACTTTTATAAGCCTGCGCTTAGTCAAAATAAGTACCTGCCTCTTGTGTTTCATTTGGGTATTTTTGTGTACGGATTCGCTTCCTAAATAACTGCAGAATAACAAAGTCATTCAACAATTCTCTGCAAGCTGGTTAGGGGCTAGTTCCGGATTAAATACCACAGTCTACCTTTATGAGTCATTGATTAAATACATTAATCTATTCAGTCATACATTAATCTATTTAGTCATATATCTCTGTTAATTTGTTGAATTTATGATTAAGGCGAATAATTATGTTCAAAGGGATTTAATATCAAGAACAATGTAGTGTCAGTTTATATTATGAATGGAATATTATCCTCACCGCAGCTTGTAACTCACACCTCGTGACCTCATCAAAGGGGTTAACTATATAATATATCTCAATTTATTATCTCTAGTCTCACATCATAAGGTTTATATTGACTTCGCTGAATCGATTGATTGTTACAGTGACCAATTAGACTATGAGATAATAAAATATCTAGAATTAGATAAGTAACGTAAGTTTTATAAAAGTCATGGCATTAGGATTGGAAATATGATCAAAAACTATTTGACTAGTGCTAAGATGATGTTTTTTAATATAGAAAAGTGATTAAGTACGTAAAAACTGAGTTTAACTTTAACCAGCTAATCACAACTCTATGTAGATTGTCGATAGGGTCCAATTTTGAGCTATGTGTTTTTATTGAACAGATAACCCGAAGATATTGTCGGGCCCAGTGCTCACCAACTCTCCCAATGCGGTGCTGTCGAAGACCCTGTTGGGCAGGTACAATGACCTCCCGATTCCCGCGGACAAGATCCTGGCGACCTACATCTGGATCGATGGCTCTGGAGAGCATCTCCGATGCAAAGATCGCACCTTAAATTTCATTCCTAAACAGCCTAAGGGTAAGTGTACTATGTAACAGTTTTCTGTAAGAAGAATAAAATTGGTGTCTGACCACTTGTGACCGTTATCTTCACTGTTTGAAATATGATCATTTAAAATAATATTATATGATATTTAAGATCATTATATTTTTAGGGTTCCGAACAAAAAACGGTACCCTTATAGGATCACTCAGGTGTCTGTCTGTCTGTCCGTCTGTCACAGCCAGTTTTCTCCGGATTCACTGGACCGATTCTGTTGAAATTTGGTACACATATGGATTTTTGTGACCCAAACACGGACGCCTACGTAAATTATTAAATTTTTAGTAGTTTTGAAGTTAATCAAGAAATTAGACGAAAAATGACCGTACTCCCCTTATCTCCGAAACTACTGAGCCTAAAATTTTGAAAAAACTGTCGATCTTTACCTATAGATTACACGAAACCCTATAAGAAGTCTATAGTGTTAAAATAACATAAAAAAAATGCGTTCGGAACCCTTTGCACGCGAGTCCGACTTGCACTTGGCCAGTTTTTTGTTTTATCGTTTGTAATTTATTATTTCAATACGTGGCAGTCGCTCCAGTAAAAAAAAATCCTGCAACTAAAAACTCGACACGGTTTAATTCATAAAGACTCATAAACATGAGTGGATGGAACATGGCACATCCATTGAAACCGGTGTGTTTCATTACATCCTCATTAACTAACTACTCGTAATTAGCAAAGTTTAGGTAAACTGTTCAGCCTTCAGCAAGAAGGTCTGTAAACAAGTAGTAGGTTTTACAAAACAAAATATTTTGTAGGCTAACAATTTGCGATTTAGTATTATGTTTGACACTGGAAAATTGCAAACGTCGTAAGATTGTAATTTATCGAGTTTAATTGTGAACTATTTTTTCATAATAAGTCACTGATTTATTGTAAACTATTGTTTTTGGATGGGATGTATTGTGTACTTTTGTACACCAAAAAAACTAGAAACAATATTCTATTTTAATTTTTATTTGTTTGCCGTACACGTACAGTGTGTTTGTTTTTAACCCAAAGGTTGACTGGTAGAGAATGCCTTGTTGCATTAAGTCCGCCTATGAACAACTATTGTACATGAACTTAAATAAATAAATTTATTCACAATAATATATTGAGAAATTTTAATCTAATAAAGATTTATTACAATATTACGGAGTCTGCAATTTTTCGGTGACATTTATAAGTTTTCGTTTGCAAAAACAACCCCAATTACCCTCCATACATTGCCCTCCTGTGCATCTCACGGTTGGAGAAGATAAGAGATATTTTTTATTCTTCTATCTATTGTTTTCCAATAAAATATTCATCTTTATTTATATAAAACTACATAAAATAATGTCTCATCTAGTAAATCACGCTATCATCTACCGAGTAAGCGATCGCTCTTCTAGGAGTAAGGACTTTTTGATGAAAACTTAAAAGGTTTCAAAGCAATATTGCCCACAAGCAGTCGTAGAAATGTTACGATAAATTTCATTCAGTATTCCTAGTTCATTGGAGTTGTTCACAATAAATTACGTTTTATATAGTTCTGTAATAATATCAGTTTAATTGCATTCCGCACTATACATTGATATCTTTTCTAGCTGTATATGTTTAAAAGCGACTACAGGAAATTCTTTGTAGGCACCTATGTTTAGTTTATATTTTCAGAATATGCGTAACCACCAAATTGATATCATCTGTAAATATTCTTCTTTTCCCGTTGGGTATTTTGTGTCTCGCGTCATATATTTCAAACGTGACGTTACAGTCACACCTCATACGCCCAAAGCTGATGAATAGTTAAGAAGCTACGAAGGAACACATGAACAACCATACACGCATACATATTATGATTGCTAAACTCATAACCCTCTCCGTAGTCTGGTAAAAACCCCGTCTCAATGATGATCTGTTTGCAGACCTGCCGATCTGGAACTTCGATGGCAGCTCTACCGGACAGTCGGATGGGCACAATTCTGACACCTTCCTGGTGCCCCGTGCCATTTACAGGGACCCGTTCAGACGTGGCAACCACATCCTCGTTATGTGCGATACCTACAAATACAACATGGAGCCTACAGGTGCGTAAAAACAATAAACACGATTTTTTTTTAGTTTTTCGCTAATAGAAAAGGAAATGTAGAAGTATCTCAAATGTGTAGGTATCAAAGAAATTAGGTTAATCGTTTCTCCCTCCATACCTAGTCAATAAAATTATGCTCACTTGCTCTCCAATCTACTTTGGAAATTGGCAGAATGGTCGACATCGTCTTTGCTTGCCATATATAAAATATAATAGAATTAGGTGGAATGATGTGACTGAACTGTTATTCCATATTGTAATGAGACAAACTTCATGTTTTTAGATATCAGTCGGAAAGTCACAACAAGGTTTGCAGTATAAAAATAGCACGAATTTGCAAATTTAAAATTAGAACTATCATCGTCGTCTCATCCATAGATCATACATTATGTCTCATCTTTGTCTCATTTTCTCTTTAGTATCAAATTGAGACTAACGTATTGAGCAAGAACGCTTCCAAGGAGGTTAGATCATTCAGCTTATTAACATTCTTTTATTATTTTGATGATATTCTATTTTTTTTAAATGAACTTCAAACAAAATTTTGAAATGAATAAGCATTAGTTTTCGGATATTCCATTTTTAATTTAGTTGAATTTAAAGTACTTACCTACTTAAAATGAATGAGCTTTAGTTTTATGTGGCGGTCATTTTTAATCTGTGTTATTCGTGATTCTCCCTCCATGGAAAGTTGAATATAATTTTGTTAATAATTTATTGAGTGTTATTGAAAAATATAAGAAAGCATCGGAAAGTATACTGCGCTTTATTTCACCTCCTAGCTTCTGAACTTTTATTATTCTTGTATTGTGGAACTCCTTGGTTTTAAGGAAATTAAAAAAAAAGAACCGTAAAGGATACGCACGGCACGTAAGAAGCTACTTTACCGCACGTTCCATTGTATGTTGCATAATTTTAACTTTCGAACAATGTATACGGGCTTCGTAAATGCATTTTTTGACCATGTTGTAAAATATATTACATACCTACTTTTACATATTCAGCAGCATACTGTTGGATTAAAAGCCGACCCCAAAGGCTAGACTACATATTTATTGTTGTTTTATATAGGCCTTCTGACTTTATTTCCAATCTTTGTCTTTACGCGCCGCAGTCAATCGAGGCGAATTAGTCATCAGTGGTTCACAATCACAATTACGCATAAATGGTAATGGTTTGACAGCATGACCTGCGCATTGATTTGGTAACTTTAGATTAAATTAACGTAAACACACATTCTCCTAAAGAATTATGTCATTTAGGGTTCTGTTATTGTTCTACCATATACTACCTTTTAGACCCAATAAAAACTGCCTTTAATTAAAATTGGTTGATAATTCTGATTGAATTTCACAGAGACTAACCATCGCATCAAGTGCGCTGAAGCTGCCGAGAAGAGCAAGGATGAGGAACCATGGTTCGGCATTGAGCAGGAGTACATCCTACTGGATGCCGACCTGAGGCCCTTCGGATGGCCCCCAGGCGGCTTCCCCCCACCACAGGGCCCCTACTACTGCGGTGTTGGAGCCAACAAGGTGTTCGCCAGGGATCTGGTCGAGGCACACTACAGGTAACTACAGAACTTAAAATTGTTGCTGTTCCAAAAATATGGAATATGGCACTGAGTCGTAATCTCCGCAATGAACCAATTTACTCAGAAAAGTAATAAACAACACATGCACGTTTTAATTACAGATGTTGTCTGTTTGCTGGCGTTCCTATTTCTGGCACCAACGCTGAGGTCATGCCATCGCAATGGGAGTTCCAAGTGGGGCCCTCCGTCGGCGTGTCCGCTGGCGACGATCTCTGGATCGCACGCTACATCCTCAACCGGCTCGCTGAAGAGTACGGAGTCATCGTCACCTTTGACCCCAAACCAGTTCCAGACTGGAACGGCTCCGGTGCGCACACCAACTTCTCTACCAAAAAGATGCGCGAAGACAACGGTATTATGTAAGTTTCTACCTCGTTTGTACGTTATAATTATGCCTTTAAAATGGCATTCAGTTTGTATGCACGAGACTGGTGTTCTTAAATGGTAAACCGGTAATACCTGCAGTTCGAGAAATCGATTGCCACATTCGATAAGTCGGTCACATTTCCTTTTAAGAGATTCCGCAACTTTTTTTCAATGTATGAATTTTTTGGGCATAATCACACCTGGAAAAACCTTGTCTATCTAATTAAATAATTTTATAGCGTCTTCTTTCGCAAGAAATCTTTCAGTGACTGGCACTAAATATTGCGGTTTATACAAAAAAGAAAATCACCTGGTTACTAGATACACTATACGTTATACTTATGGTCTGTTAAGCAGGTGATTTTCTTTTTTTGACCTATTATATACCTGAATCAGCTTCTTGTTGGTATTAACGAATTTGCTTTCGTAATTACAGAGAAATCGAGAAGGCGATTGACAAGCTGTCTAAAGTTCACATGAAACACATCAAGGTCTACGATCCTCGCGGAGGAAAGGACAACGAGAGACGTTTGACTGGTCTCCACGAAACAGCCAGTATTAATGACTTTAGCGCCGGTAAGTTGACGAACTGGTTGCTGCTTCATGAGCTGGCTCGAGGTATTGCGATTGGTCCGAGCAGGAAATTTATGTTTTTTTTTTGTTAACAGGAGTCGCTAACCGTGGCAGCAGCATCAGGATACCGCGGACGGTGGCCGAGGACAAGAAGGGGTACTTGGAGGATCGTCGACCAGCCTCCAACTGCGACCCGTACTCAGTGATAGACGCTCTCATGCGTACGTGCATACTCAACGAATAACAGCGGCGCCCCCTCCGCCAGGACACTCCTGCTCCACGTGTCAGCTAGCGCGCATCAACAATCCGTCTATTATGTTCGTGCCTGGGGGGCTACTCTCTAACGAAATCCGTAGTTTCGGGCTTAGTTGCGGGCGTTCGTATTCTACTCCGTATCACCTACAGACTTACGATTAGTCCCGAACCCGAACTGAGAATGAATGACAACACGATTTCACAGTAACTGTCAAATCGTGTTATCATTAGTTCTCAGTGGTTAGGTGATACGAAGTAGAAAATGCCCGCCCGAAACTACGGATTTCGTTAGAGAGTAGCCCCCCTGGTTGCCAACGCAAGCTGCATGTACCTGCACCACATGTGCATTATTGAACCCTCTTCCATTTTAGTGATAAACATGTACCACAACACCAAGTAACATTTTTAATAGACGTTTACCTAAACAAGTAATAATTATATTCACTAGCGACGACTAATCGAATAATGTACGGCCTATAGGTATTCAATATAATAGTTTATTCAATTTACAATACAGATAACTAATAAAAAATGATAATAATTACCGACACGTGATAGAGGTAGTGCGTTTAAAAGGACCATATAAGATATTAATATATTGTATAAGTAGGTAAATATTTCTACGAATATTATGTGATATTTAAAAATTGTTATTTTGATGTTAAATAGTTTAATTGTATACAAATAACCACATATCATTATTTTTAACAAATTCATTTAATGCATAGTTGCAAATTAGTTTTAGTAAACGAATAACCTGAAAGAACACATGAAATGCTTGACATAATATGTACTAACAAGAGAAATAAAATGATGTCCGGGATAATAATGTTATCGTGTTTAAGAATCTACCAGTATATTAATGTTAAAGGTAGTTTATCATGCAAAATTACATTTGCATAAATAGTTAAAGTATAATGTAATGAGAACCGCAGGAGCCTTTCAAGTTCAAGCACTTATGAAGTATGTATATCTAAACGTGAACACCATGTACACTCGTGTAGAGCACAAAATATTATATTCCTATCGTCTGAATAAAATTATTTATGCTATTATATGTAAAAGATGTTTAAAATTGTTTTGCATGCATCGGAAATTGGTATGAATTAACAAATTGTAAGTGTATAAGAAATGTTGTTATAAAATACGAGATATTATGAAAAATAAAGATACTTTGTTGTACTAAATATGCTTTAATTTTATTATTGCCTGTATGCGTTCCCTACCTCTTGGTAGTCGCTGAAGCCAGTACCATGGCCCATGAGCAATCCTACCATTTATTACATATTTCTGCCGACAACTTCAGTCTGAGCGTCGCGCATCCATCGACTACCCGCGACCCTCACCAGCTAGTCTTTCTGTAAATAAGCATTTTGATATCGAGATTCACCTGAGTGACAAAGCTCACGAAGTGCGCTTTATAACACACAACACAAAGGTCTTATGTTTATATGAATTTGATGCTCACCTCGGATACCGCTGTCAAGACACGAAAATATTGTTACAGAATAGCACTACAGGTCATCGGTCCACCGGTGAACCGTGTACCTAAAGGAAATTTGCAGGATACTAGTACAGTCCTACAATTTAGGCAAGAATCTTTGTCTCAGAGAATTGCCGATGTCTAAGCGAATGTTCATCACCGAAATGCCATCAGACAAAATATATCACCCTTGTTAAGTAGGTACAGCTACTGCTGATAAGCAGATTCTAATGAAGTATAGAATAAAAAAAAATGGCCAAGTGCGAGTCAGACTCGCGTGCAAAGGGTTCCGAACGAATTTTTTTTAACATGTTGTTTTAACACCATAGACTCCTTATAGGTTTTACTGTAATCTATAGGTATATATCTATTGTCTCCATTTTTTCCATTTTTGGTTAAAAGCTTCAACTTTTTTTTATTATAATGCTTGTATAATAATAATGCTTTATTTAACATACACAGTTACACATTACTTCACATTTAATGGTATGGAATTACACTAACAATGCCCCGTATAATCAGCGAGTCCCAAACCAGGCGCAGCCTGTGTCTTGGTGACCCAAATAATTCCAAAAAACTCCATGTTAGATGTGGCCTGCTAGCGCTACGTAACAATTTATTATGAGGACAAAGCACAAATATAAAAAAAAAACAACTACAAAACTGACATCAATCAACAGAGCCGATTCAAAAAACAGCATTTGGTGTGAGTGTGAAGTGTAAGTGAGGTTGTAAGTTTTTATAGGTGTTAAGTTGAACAACGAAGTAGATTTTCGGTATCCTCATAACTCCGGTCCCGTAGCCCTTTTTTTTAGTTTGGTTTTGGCCTCAGAGTACTCATTTGGTATGGTGATAGTTTTGCTATTAGCATTGAAAACTCGAACGCCCGTTCGAGTTTTCAATGCTAATAGCAAAACTAGATATATCGAACGAATCGCAAATAAGGTTTTTGTTTTTGGAAGGGGGATTCTTTCAGGCTACTTCTTTTACTACAACCAGAAAGTACCGCCCTGTCTATGACCACTTTTAATAGACTCTAGGATGAAAAGCTGTCATACACGTAATATCCCAGCCTCCCTGTAAAGTTCATCAGTCGAAAATCGCCGTGGTTTCCCCAGAAGTACCTTAAGGACAGCGCGTTGAGCTCGTTTCAGCTCCAGCATGAACGTACTGGCGGCACCGCCCCAGACCCCAACACAGTATTGTAGGACAGATTGGCACAGAGATGTGAATACCTGAATGCAAATATTCTTGAGAGCACTGCAACGTAAGAGCATTGCGATGTAAATAAATTTGCGAGTCTTTTTTGCGAGCGAATGAATGTGTGCTTTGAAGGACAGGTTTTGATCAATTGGGACGCTACGGTATTTTGTGGTGTCTGCTCTGAATATGACGTTGTCGCTGTCAATGTTTGGTTTGTAAATTAAGGTAAATTTTGGTACTTACAAGTTTGCGCGAAAATCTAAAGGAGATGGCTAAATTGAAGTATGAACTACTGCCACAGCAACGTATTTACATGGTACTTAGCAATATGAAATTCTGAATATAAGTATTTCGTATATAAACAGTTTCAGGATCCTTTCATATCTTTACAATCCCGAAAATAAAATCGCATAACTCCTACTACAATAAGTATAGAAAACTTCAAACAAATGACATTGCTATGAATTTTTATCAAAGCGTTTGAATGAATCAACGCTGACTTATTGATAAATTGCATTTTTGACTAGCGACCTACCCCAATTTCGCACGATGATACTAGAGTAAATATCTACAAAGGGGAATTGTACCAAATATGTGATACAACTGTATCTATAGTTTTCACAGACAATACAAATAAATGGTTGAAAGATGAAGGTATTTGATAAGAAATGGATTAATATTAACTAACCCAAACAACTGATTTTGTTTTTAAGGTAGGTAAACAGCGTAGCCAACAACAATTTATCAAATACCCTAAAATGTGGGTCGAGTTCCCCAATTTGGAACAAAAAATCTACTAAAAACCCCCATAAAGACCCTCAATTTTTTAATAATAATAATAAGTTTGAAATACAAACTTGTGGATTCTGAGGTACCGTATTACAAGTATGTGCCCGACCCAGTTCTCGAAAATGACCATGTCACGTTGTATTGGGATCGGTCTATCATTACTGACAGGACTATTGTTGCCAATAAGCCTGATATAGTGGTGATAGACCGATTAGCGCGCCGCACAATGATAATTGATCTTACCATCCTGCATGACGAAAACCTCGTGAAGACTGGGAAAGAGAAACAAATCAAGTATCTCGACTTAGCACACGAGGTTGTTGACATGTGGAATGTGGACTCAGCAGTCATTGTGCCGATAGTCGTTACGGCCTATGGCCTGATTAACTGCCTCCGTGGTCGAGTGGTTTAGGCGTTTGCCTTGTGACCCGGTGGTCGTGGGGTCGATTCCCACGGGAAACATACTTTGTGAAGTTGTTTCCAGTTTGGCTAGGACATTGCAGGCTTGGATCACCTGAGTGTCTGATAAAAAGATGATTCCGTGCTTCGGAAGGCACGTATAAGACGGTGGTCCCGGCCGCCAAATGGCGGTCGTCAAATAAACCATGTCAGAGGCCCTTGAGTCGGCTTAGAAACTCTGACACTAGGGTGTATGGGGTCGTTAGACCTTGCTGCCCACACGATAAGAAGAAGAAGATGGCCTGACGGCTAAAAGCTTCGACGACCATCTGTCGAAGCTGGCGTTACGCGGTTGGATAAAGGACCTGATACAGAAGGCAGTACTCCTCGATACGGCTCGTATTGTGAGTTGGTTCCTTTCTCTGGAGCCCTAACCACCGGTAGCTTGGACTCTGCTCCCGACACCGGCGGACTACTATTTTTTATATTTTTAAATGTTTTTTTTTAAGATATATTTAAAAATTTAATCTTTATGTACAAATAAATAAATAAACGAAATAATAATAATAATATGCCTTTATTTCAGGCAAATTACCCATACATGTCTTGTAAACCACTGACTTATAAACCATGTGAGTATGTTAACAATTATGTACTAATCCTAATAATAAAATTTTCTGGGAACATCCGATAGGAACAAGTGTCTCCCAAACAGGTGTCCCATCAGGTGTCCCTCAGTTTTGCTTGCTGGCAACAACGCATATGAGACCGTTACCGTCGCCACGCACACGACGCGACAGCGATCTTTTGCGCATGATCGCAAATAAATCGTCTGTATGCGCTGCCGCAAACATACCTGAAGCGCTGCAAAAACGTGGCAGCGACAACAGTATCCTAAATGCGTTGTTGTACTGTACGCGCAGGGAATTGTACGCTTTGTGTGTGTATCTAGTCCACAGGCTGCAGGTGTAAAAAGATTGGCAATATGCCTTAAATAATCTTGACACTCATGTCACATCTTGAAAACCAGCGTGCCAGCATATTACGTCTTACAGTAAATGCCCTGCGCTCTCTCTCGATGTCACAGTCATCCGTGCCATCCTCCGTAACCCAGTGACCAAGGTACTTAAACCGCGTTACCCTGTTCAATGTAGCACCATCTAGCGATACTGATAGCACTTATAGTCTTATTTCTTGCCTTGAATAACAAGAGTTCGCTCTTCTTCGCATTGTACCTCAGTCCCTGGACTCCAGCATAGCGCTCACAGATGCCAACAAGTTTCCTGAGAGCACCGATCGATGGACTCAGCAGCACCATGTCGTCTGCGTAACTGAGATTGTTAAACGACACTTCATCTATCAGGCGTCCGACACCCGTACTGCTGAGTTCATCAATAAGCTTATTCATATAAACATTGATCAACTTGGGCGAGGTCAACCCCCCCTGCCTCACCCCACAATTTACTCCATAATATGTCATATGACACAAGATCAAACGCCCGGGATAGATTGAGGAAGCCAGCATACACAGGTGTCCTCCTCCCCGTATAATACTGCAGAGTGCTCTTCAAGGTCATAATTGCCGTTTCGATGGACAACCCACCCCTAAAGCCAAACTGCCTTTCGTTGACTCTAATATGTTTACCCAAATGGCTGTCTAGTAAACTATCGAGAATTTACATTTCACAATAGTTGCTAGAGATATTGGCCTGTAGTTATTTATGTCAGACATGTCACCGGTTCTATTCTTAGGTATGGGCACCACCACTGTTTTCATAAGCTCAGCCGGTAGATAAGAGTGACTGAGACACAAGTTGAATAGCAATACAAGTACCCTAGGAAGGTGAACACCTGCGTTCTGCAAATGCTCAATACTTAGGCTATCATGACCGGGCGATTACCCCTGGACATGTTTTTAATAACGGAAGCTATGTCACGGGCTGTGAAGCTCACGCTTAGTCCATCCGCTATACCACTCGACGTGTTATTAGAGCAGGCCCCAATGGTGAATCAATTTTAAATCGTTGCTGAAATAGATTAGCAATCTCCATGGGGTCGCTCTTACCCTCTACACTCGAGGGGAGACTCGTCCTAGGACTCAGCTTATTGGTTTCCCTCCAAAAGCTTCTAAAGCTCTTAGCTGCGTGGTGTGCTGCGATTATGTCCATTTCAATTTGTTGCTCATTGTTTTGACACCACCTTAGCTTTGCCTTGAAAGCTTTCCGAGTCGCACACATCTGGGTATACAGCGGGCCCGCACCAGGGGGGCTACTCTCTTACGAAATCCGTAGTTTCGGGCTTGGTTGCGGGCGGGCATTTTCTACTTCGTATCACCTAACCACTGAGAACTAATGATAACACGATTTGACAGTTACTATGAAATCGTGTTGTCATTCATTCTCAGTTCGGGTTCGGGACTAATCGTAAGTCTGTAGGTGAGACGGAGTAGAATACGACCGCCCGCAACTAAGCCCGAAACTACGGATTTCGTTAGAGAGTAGCCCCTAGGTTTACCGTACTGTACCCAGAGCTGAAATCTAAGCCGAGCCTCCATATGAGCCTCCTTCACATGCTTGTTCCAGCCCGTGACGTATCTCCGCTTTCGGGTCACTTTACGCTTACATGTAAGCACTGCTGAGTCACTCAAAATGCCAACAACAGTACCATATAACTTATCTATATGTATTTTTATGATCTATGTTCTCACATACCTTGTCACAGCACTCTTGGAAGATAGTAGGAAAGTCAAGCTCTCTCAGCTTCACATGACATAGATATAGGTTTTCCTTTGCCTGACTAACTTCGCTACTACCCGACATAACTTTGTTATAGACATTATAATTAACATTAACATTTTTTTGTTTCAATACCTGTAAACCACAAGTCAGCTGCAATGGCAAATGATCTGACCAAAAAACATCATACTTAAGGGGATACCTTTAGAATAAGGCCGTTTTTCGTTTTAACGTATCTTGTTAGGTACTTCGAACAGGGATGTGAGATTACGGTATATGATTTTTGACTTTATGATCTAGTATCCAACTGAAGGAATACACGATACGAAGAAATTTTCTCGATAGAAAAAAATCACAAAGTTCGAAATATCTTTTTACTTTTTTTAGCTACAAAACGCAACGCTTTAGATTGATCCTATGAAAATAACTTTATAGCATATAAAATAACCTTATCGAGGTTTCAACTGAACAGATTTCGATATAATAATACTTTTATGTTATCAAATCCGAAAATTTATTTTGGCACTTACGTTTTTTTATTCCGAGCTACACTCTTATTATCTTCATCTCATCTTTTGCCTTGCAAAAGTATTTGCATCTCTCTCATTTGTTCAGTTCTTCAGATGCTCCGTGGAGCTCTTGCAAGCAGGACCTGTATCACTTTTCTGCAAATCGGAGCTGTCAGATCTTCGTAATTTCAATATATTTTTTTACAGTAAATGCTAATACTTTAGCCGTTTACAGATAAATTTAGTGTTAAAAATGTCTGCACCATGTGAATGTGTATTTTTATGACCTTGAACAATATAAAACGCAATATTTTTCTATCCACACTAATTTTTGAATTATGTATAAAATTGGTATGAAATAAAAGAGCAAAACTAAATTAAGTACAAGGTCGTTGGGACTTCCTACCTGAAGGCGACAATGGACTCGTTTACCAGGAAATGAATAGCAACGGCTTGAAGAAAATAACGTCTCCAAGTCATCACCTTTACTTGTACATACGTACTGTATCCTCCAATGTTCTCATCTCACAAAGCAATATTGGGTAAACATTATGTTTTCTATATTAGAGTGTCTGTTTATACAGCGTTATTCTTACATTTTAACTCAAGACACACGCTAAAATAAATGTTTTCATTTTAGGATTGAAATACGTCAAACATCAATGTGTTCAATGTCAAAGGCAACAAGCCTAGGGAAAATTATGGAGTCGCGTTTGAATTATGAAAAATGTGTTAAGTAAATACTAGCTTTTTACCCCGACTTTTCTGCGTGGGTTTTAGAAGTACCTACCAGAAATAAATGAAAAATATTTAATCCTACTAATGTTATAAATCTAAATCAATATGATGTTGTAATAGTTGTTAGGCCAATTTTAATTTATCATAATTCTGGGTTCTTGATATTTTGTGACTCTTTATCCCTCATCATTTCAGACTTACTTCATCTCGTACCACAGACATATTTTTGTAAAAATAAAATATTAGCAAGTTCAATTTAATTGACAATGACGTAATTTCAAAGCCTTAAGTTAGTTATGACGCATTTTCAACGTCTCATTAGATATATCGCCAATAAAACAGTATGTAAATCAAGCCTTCTCATAAAGTCGGCGAAAAAATTATACATAATTTTTTAATTTTTACCTTCCTAATTTGTTTAAAACGCTTACTTTCTTTCGCTTTTACGACAATAAACATTACAAACATCAGAATAAGGTTAAAATTTTTCCGCCATTCCAACCTATCAATAGTCTTGGTAGGTATAGTTTACGAAGACAAAAACAGTACATTACAATATCAGCGTTTTACCTGAAATAAAACGCATATTAAAATACTTACCCCACTGGAAGCTTTCTTATGAGATCTGTTTGTTATCGCCTGGTACTATACTGTAGGCCAATGTGATAAAGCAAGAAAGAAGAGGGATAGAAGAGAATTTAAACAAAGTTGTAATTAATAATTTATGCATTTATTTAAATAAACGTATAAAGCAATTCAATGAAAGTACATAGATAAGTGTAATTTCTAGAAACTTTATATATAACTACAATGTGTAACTTAGAAATATAATTAACACTTTTTTTAATAAGAAATCATAAAATGTAATCATAAACAACTAATTTAAGAATATCTGTTCTAGGTAAACAACATTTTTATTTAGCAATGTTAATCAGTTGAATTTAACAATTGTGTGACGTTTTGTGGATCAGTACTTCTCATTATTTCTCGTCTATAAAACTGCTGGAATGTATTAGCTGAACGCCAATTTCCACGTGCCAAGATTTCGTCGAGAGGATAATTTTGAAACCAGCTTTTGGAGGCTACAGCAGACCGGGTGCTACCTGGTGTGGCTCCAATGCCAGCTTCCCGAAACAGGGTCTTTACCCATCCTGCAATGGCTGTACGTGAAGCAGGTTTAGCCACACTTCTAATCGTAATATAATATTAGTTGATTTTGCCGCTTTACGTCTGTCGTTTAATAATGCTATAGTTTTTTCTGTCCAGTATATAGGGTTAAGGTTAGAACTATCGGTATTTAAAAGCAATTTCCAGCCGGATTGCCTATAATTACTGCTGTCAGTTTTGGAGCCAAACCGAGGCCAAAATATTATACTGCTATCAGATCTTATGCAATGATTAGGATCGATATTAATTAGAGTTAGATCGTGTATTTGCCTACCAGAGCAAAGCAACAACTAAATTCCAGTATGACGTGATGTTTGAAATAGATTACTTGAATTACTTGTGTAATTATTCAAAAATGAAATTAATTTATCAATATCCCAAACTGGAGGCTTTGTGACCTTTGGATTTTTAAGGGCAATAGATTTTAAAACATGTCTTACTAGAACGTGTGAACTTAACTGACTTGAAGTTTCAGCGTTACATAGTGTAGAAATTACCGATTTATGTAAAAGTATTGAATTATACGACAACTTATCAATTAAATATAAATCACATAAAAACTGCGCTGATTGTGAACCAGTGGGAGTCATTAAGTCAAGGCTTTTATTACGGCACCACGACGTCCAGCGCTTCCAGGCTACTTCGTAGGTTTTTAGAGTAGATTTTCGCCAAGAATTCTTAAGTAGTGATAGTTGTTGAGCGTTCCATGTCTTTATCGCGTCGGACCACCTCCACACCTCCAAACATCGAGGACAATGTTCTCGACCTGCGGTGGTGGGAGTCCCGTCGACGTGTCTATTAGGTATCTCTGTAGGTTTCTCAGATTTAAAGGAGCTGCGAGCGCTCGGGCTTTGAGATCGGCACGCCAGAATACCCTCTCCCATCGAGGTACTGCTAATAGGAATATTCCTATCGACTGTTTTAAGTGAGACGGGACTTTGGGGACTAGGAAAGGTGGTCCATGCGAGCTCGTAATTCCATGGGGCACTGAAGGCATCGTGGAACAGAGCTTGAGGATCTCTCAGATCTAGGGACACGTAATTGTACACTACGTGAGCAGTCGCCGAGGCAAATATGTAGATCTACTGGTTCCCCATTTTGCAAACACTGTTTCAACACAAGTCGGTAGTAAGTGCCATATTGGAGGTTGGCGAAGGCGCGATAAATGGTCCGCATGATTGTTGTATTTGCCTGGAATGAAGTGTTTGTTGAAGTGTATCTGATGTTGGTCTAACAAATACAGAATTCGATAGGTTATTTCCAACAGGGATAATGTCCTCGTACGTCCTTCCTTTCGTAAGTAAGTGACCGCAGTTCTGTTGTCGCTTTGAATGAGGAGCGAACTTTGATGGCGCCAATGAACTTGGTTCTGAAGAGCATATAAAATTGCTAGCATTTCTTTTTCATTGCAATGCAGCGTTATTTTCTGCAACTCCTTCAAAGTTAACCGCTCTTGTTCGCCTGATTTATCCTGATAGCCTGATTTATCTTTGTAATGATGTTCTGAATCTTTTCTTTTGGTAGGATTTTTTTATTTTCCCATGGTTTCTATAGTATCCCTAAATAAATTATCTTTTGAGGAGAAACAACAGATTTTACGAAATTTCCTGTCCACCCCAGTTTTTGTAATATTTGTACAGTTATTTTGACATGCTCGCAAAGCGTGTGAACAAAAACGGCGTGCCACTTTTTTACGAAAACTAAAAACTACCCGCAACCACCAGGTGGTGCCACTGAGCCGGAAGTAAAGAGAGGATTAAATTACGAAAACTGGTAAGAAATCGATGGGAAATGGAAATGCCATCTCATATGAAAGCTTCCAGTGACGGTCAAGTAGTTTAATACAAGTATTTTTTCCATGATTTGGTATAAGTCTTGAAGATGTTCCGTGGATGAAACAACAATCAGGATGAAACTATTTGCTACTTAGCAATATGGGCCTGAGGATGGAACCAGGGTTATCCTACAGCCCCGGATTTGGAATGCCGCATATAATAGCAGCGGTGCTCATGTATACTTGCTTGCTTGCTTGCTTGTGTTTTGTGTATTTTACTGAAAGGGTCATTACATCACATTTAGGGTCTCATATCAACCGAAAGACGTCCATTGATGGACCTAGGCCTCCCCAAAAGGGGGGGGAGGTGCCATAATCGCCACGCTTGGCAGGCGGGTTGGCGAGGTTGAGTTTTACAGAGAACGCTGCTGCCCATTCTCTGGCGAGTCCCTTAGTCGCCTCTTACGACACCCATGGGAAGTGATGGGATGGTATTATTCTTTTACGGCACTATACGGCACCGGCCGACACTATACGGCATTTAGGGTCTAATACTGATTAACTATGTTCAGCAGTGCACGTCTTTCGGCTGATATGATGATGATGATGATGACTGGTTAACTAGGTATTGAACTCAACTAATATGATAAAGAGTTAAAAATATATGTTTTTTTTTTTTAAGTGTGATGGGTTTGCTCTTGACTCTAGTCTAGGTCAGAGATGACCGAGACAAAGTCTACGATGGAGCGAGCTTACCCAGAAGGAGCCTGTTCACTCTAACTTTGAAGATATTAGGGTTGTAAGCGTTTGGAAACACGGACGCAGGTAGAGAGTTCCACTCCTTTTGCTGTGCACATTATAAAAGACGTTTGGAAACGCTTAGTGCGAGTTGGTGTAACAGCAACAAGGTAGGGATGGTAAGATGCAGTGCGTCTGGATGTCCGATGGTAGAAGGGGGGATGAGGTCGTGGAGTTCTTGGGCACACTCACCGAAGTACAATCTGTAGAAGACCGCGGCGCAAGCAGGCAACCTTACGGCGATGAGCCAAGCTATGCAGCTTGGCATCCACCAGTTTTACGTCACCGATGAGCCTCTTAGCTCTGCGTTCCACCGAGTCAAGCGCGGCAAGCTGATACTTAGCTGAGCCATCCCAAAGGTGGCTGCAATACTCCATGCAGGATCGGACTTGCGCTTTATATAGGGTTAAAAGCTGTCCAGACCTGAAGTATCGTTTCACCCTATTTAGGATGCCCAGCTTTTTGGCAGCGGTTTGGGCTTTGTACACGATGGTGGCGCCAAAGTTGAGACTGGATGTCAACTCCATGCCTAGGAGCTCGATGTTTACAGGACGTTCGATTTATTTTTCACTGATACAAAACAATCTCCGGAAAATGCACGGTTTCTGTGGTAAAGGCTACGTGAGTAAAGCCTCGCGAAAAAAAAAACAAATTGACTACTTATCTTTTCATTCGTTTTCATAACTTGTGTAGGTACATATTTCAATTACGATTAAAATATAACTTTTATACAACTGCTCCACTCCATACCTTCCGTATGCTTAAAAGTCTCTAGTACTATCTCTATCGTACAATTATGGCCATATTCTTAAATAGTCAACTGAATTAGTAGTTTTCAAAATAATTTGGGGCCATACAAAACACGATATAATTTACCAACGATTATAAAAAATGAGTATTAAAACAAATCAATATTTTTCGTCGCTCGATATTTTATTAAATTGTATTTTATCTACGTCTAAAATCACTGTTTATAAGAGTGCTGATTTGTGTTAATATTTTGACAGAAGAAGTTTATGAAGTTTGCGTGCGGGCAACACCGAATGAGTTGGCGGTTTGAATTAATTTCATGTTGTGGCGCTAGGTTCGATATTTCGGACTTTGCACATGGAAGCATGCGGGGACTGCGCGGTGCCAGGAGATGAAATCGGTGCTTTCGAGCTATCATTTATTTCAAAGATACGGCCTTAATATTAATATCCACTACAGTCAGTAAAGCCGGCTCGGTGACCACACACTGATCAAGCCACCTACGACAATTATCATGTGCATTACTAACGTACGATATGTATTAGAGTTTATCCCAAGTTTTTCAATGTCCGTACATAACCACTCTTGCTCGTCACGGAAACTACGTAACTCCAACCCAAAACGCTTACCCGGATGCGCATTATAATCCCCCAACATAAAAACACTCTCGACATGCTCTCGACATTTTGATTCTCAATAATTGCACTTTAAATCTCACTCAAGCATTCTGTAAACTCCATTAGGTTATCTCCCGAGTCTGTGGGCATGTAAACGGAAAAAACTTGAAACTCACGCTCAGACACCACAACCTTAGCCGCAACTAGTCGCACACTGCTACATTCTATTATGGACATAGATGTAAACAAACATTCTTTCCACATTAATGCGACCCCACCATACGGCCGCCCACGCAGTACTTCAGTCGACGTATCCTCGGCTGACTTGCCCGTGAATGCGAACTCGTCGTCAATCGTTCCTAGGAAGGGTATGTCGTACGGCATGAGCCAAGTCTCCTGAAGCGCCACGATGTCAGCTGTTCGGCAAAGAGTTCTCACACAGTCAATCGATCCATGAATAGCCTTACAATTAAAGCTAGTGAATCTTAAACGGCTCCGTTCCATTTTGATTCTTAGATGTATTTAATCCTAGCTTCTTCCTTATTTTCAAGCGTTTTTTATCTCTGATGTCAGTTATTCTATGTACCTGGTCTATTGTTGAGTGTTTTTCCCTGAAGCCAAATTGATGATTTGGAATAAGGCCTTTATCTTCTATTATTGGTTTTATCCGTTTCAATAACAGTGTAAACAGTTATGATAATGTTTTAAGCTTTATGCAAACACAAATATAAAAATTCGGATGTAAGCTCCAAATTGTACCTACTAAATATGTGAAAACGTCTACTACAATAAGATCATAAAAAGTATATTGAACCAGTCATAAACTGTAACGATTTCATCTATGTTCATGTTTTGTGGAGACACAAATGTATTATTCGGAGGTACGAGTAGGTAAGCTCCAAATTGCTCCGATGTAAGAAAGTTTCTCGTAGGTAGCTAAAAAAAAAAAACAATCATCATCACCATAACAGCTGAAAGAAGTCCACTGCTAGACATATGTGGGCCTCTCCCAAGCGTCGCCACATAGACCTGTCTTGTGCGTCTTGAATCCACTTCACCAGGTGACCTGCAGTGTGATTCTGTAAATTCTGTAAATATATCGAAGTGAGGGCTTGTGTGAAGTGATCATGAAGTGAGCTGTCACCCAAACTCCCAACTAGCAAAAACTAGGCTTACAACAATCTCAAGACTACTATTTCGCTCTTACATCACTCCTATATAATCGTATAAGCTTGGATTTGGGCACCATTTATAAGCATATTTAGTTTAATATCGTTCTAATATCAGTCTAATTGAATGCTGTTTGCACTTACAGTAATCTTCTAGCCAAAATTAATTTAAGCCGACTTAGGCTGATATTGGTTTTGCGTAAGTATCTTGTGAGCCTACATAATATGCTTATATTGGTCTAACGTTAGAATCTTTTGACCCAAAGCAAGCTCGTTTTGATTTTACGTCAGATCAACAATGCAGATCAAGCTTACTTATAAAGTTCGTATGAGTTGTGATGGTTTCAAAGGAAAAAAAAACTTTTTTACAAAAAATGTATGAAGTGTTTTGTTTTGGTAATTGTAGTGTTTTGTTTTGGAAGTCGGTTACATTTTTTGTAAAAAAGTTTTTTATTTTTCACTTTTTAGTGGTACCTGCGTATCCATTCACAGCGTACCGGCGTGATGTTATGTTATGAAAATAAAACTTACTAAGTGCTTTCGGTGTAAAGGTCTCGTCAATACGAATGAAATAAGCCCAAACACTTGGTAGTTACCGATACCGATGTGGAGTTCCCTTGACTCTCTGTCGTCTCCATCATCAGGTCTGATCCAAACTTTCATTCTTTTGTAGTATATTCTCTGCCTCTTCACGAGCGAGGGACAATTGCAGATCTTGCATTCTATTTTAATGTTATGAACGGATCTACTGATGTCCCTGAGCTAGTGAGTAATATCGGATTTCGTGTACCATGTGTATTTCTTCGTAGATCGCGTCTCCTTCATGTTCTGTTTTAACTTAAAACAAACTACAGAAAGAACTCGTACATGATAAGAGCTTGTCGTACGTTTAATATGGTGTGTCAGGATGTCGAGCTTGATTTGTTTACCAGCAGCGTTAAAAAAAGTTAAAATAAGTTTGATTGATCATTTCTTTGGTGCTTGATCACCGTTTTGACTTTTTCGTTGTTTTTATTTCTTGAGCGTTGAATAAGTGTATTCGCGTGCTAGCTGTTTTGGTGAAATTGTTTTTATTATTAACACAACATAATATATGTCTTGCATCCAGTTTCAGGGTATTCTCCATTCCCTATTTTAAGGAGGAGACTTTTACTGACATATTGTTTAATGATGTCTACCCTCTTTTTTATTTAAATGCCGCCTAACAGTAGGTACTTGCAATTCTGTTTCGTTTTTTTTTATGAGAAGTTACTTGCTTGGTGTTCTAATTTCGAACTCTATCATAACTCTACATTTATTTAAACGATACAAATATTTTAAGTTTGAAGTTTTCGGACCAAGCAAATACGTTTTGCCGTACAAACTTAGTTGGACCGTTACCCCCGTATAGAATTTGAATCCTCTGAAGGATAATTTTAGAAAACGCTGGAATAGATGTTTGTTTACTTAGGTAGGTATATCAAAGATTAAGTATCATTAGTAGATCAAATTTCATGTAAATCTGACCACGAATAAAAATGTTCTTTACACACTTTGCCATCCCGTTTCACGATACCGTTAAATTTGCAAAATATGCTTTAATATTCCTTGTACATATTATAAATGAGTTATGTGTGTAAAATTGTAGCTATCTATTAACTAAGCTGCCAACTTTCAAGTTTATTAACCCAAGGAATACGAATGTTACACACAAAAACGTATATTGGGGAAATTTGTGAAAAACGAATAATGAAAACCTCTAACATTTGCTTCGGCCAATATTCTTACCAAGTTTTACGTACATTGGTGCAAGGAACAAGATACAAACAACAACCATACAAATTTTAACACAGGGGGAATTACGGATGCTACAGGCGGAGTATTAAAAAAAAAAAAACAATTTACTTAAAATAAGTTTAATTAATAATGGAAAAATTACAATAAATGATTATTACTAAGAATCTGACAACGTTCGAGGTTGGAACCGAAGTGACTGTTTCCGCTGCTCGGGAAAAGGTGGCGTGATGGTCGTCACGTTGAGCGAAGTCAGCAACTCGTGGCCCGCCTCGTGCCCGTGGCTGATGCAATGTGTTGCTCTAGCAATGTTCCTCTAGAACTGTAGTATAACAGGGGTGTAAAAATTTGTATGGCTGTTGTTTGTATTCGCCTATTGGGGTTATTATTTACTTTGGTCAATATTTGTCAAATTTCAAGAAAATTGGGTCAAGGAAAAAGGTTTTTCATACAAACTTTCAGCCTCTATTTCATCCCTTTAGAGGACGAATTTTCAAAAATCCTTTCTTATCGGATGCCTACACCATTAAAGAATATTTCCTCCAAATTTCACGTTCCTACGGCCAGCGGTTTAGGCTGTGCGTTGATAGATCAGTCAGGAGACATCATCATCTGCCTAGCCTTTTCCCAACTATATTGGGATCGGCTTCCAGTCGAACCAGATTCAACTGAATACCAGTATTTTACGTAGACTGGCTGCCTACCAGGCCACCACAACCCATTATCTGATCAGATAGTAGATCAGTCAAGGGACAAAGCCATTTATAGATTTACTATCACTAAACTTGATTACCTAAGCGGCGCGTGAAAAATGTTGAGGGTGGGGGGGGGGGCGGCCCGCACCGGGTGACACCCGTTAGATGTGACACCCGACCGCTCGTTGACTGGTTTTTGTCACTATTGGGTGGCACCCCTAAACGTTTGACGCAATGAAACTTGTCGGGAGTAGGGTGCAAAAATTATTGAGCTCGCTTCGCTCGCTCTTGCATTTCGCACTCTCTAGCTTCTTGAATTTTTCTGTAAAAATCACCAAAAAATTCACTTTCAGTATGATTGATCAAAATACAATAAAACTAAAACCCGTTCGAAATTAGGTGCAAAAATGAATTTAGTTCTTCAAGTTTTCTGCATTTAGAGGAGACACTCGTTCTTTGACTTTTTGCCACGGCTGGGTATCACCCCTTAACTGGCGACGTAATGAAACCCGTCCGTGGTGGGATGTAAAAAATTTCGAGCTCACTTCGCTCGCTCTTGCATTCTGCACTCTGTATAATTCAACAAAATGACTATGTTGGTGTGTGAAATGATCAAAAGAAAATAAAACCTTTCCGAGTTGGGGTGCACGAATTTTCGAGCTTGTGTTACTCAACAAAATTGAGTTTAGATAGTGATAAAAACAAAATCAAAATAATCACACTAATTTTAATTTTTCGAGTGTGTTTTTGTAAGTATGATATAAGAATATTCCTGACTAGCGGACGTCACGCGGTTTCACCCGCGTAGTTCCCGTGGGAGTACGGGGATAAAATATAGCCTATGTTACTCCCTGATAATGTAGCTATCCATTGCTGAAAGAATTTTTCAAATCGGTCCAGTAGTTTCGGAGCCTATTCATTTCCAACAAACAAATCTTTCCTCTTTATAATATTAGAGTAGAAAATAAAAACCTACAGCGCAAATGGCACGCCTTCCCCACCCCCCTTCCGATAAATGGCTTGCGATTACCGTCACCGGAACGAAAGGCCAAAAGCGCAAATCACAATTACTTGGGGGGGGGGAGATGACAAAAGTGTTCGTTTCTGGGGTGACACCACATTATCCGCCCCGGGTGACACCATGCAAGCTACGCTACTGGAGATAATAATTCATATACTATTCACGATAAAACTACTTGCGCAGTATTTTTTTAGATTCCATTTGATCTACATTGTTTGCAGCTACCCTTTGTTCCACAAGGTGCCACACATATTCTATAGGGTTAAGGTCGCAATTATACGGTAGCAACCTAAGAACTTCATGGCCGTGATTTTTCATCAAATCCTTACTAATATAATATTATAAATGCGAAAGTAACTCTGTCTGTCTGTCTGCCTGCCTGTCTGTCTGTCTGTCTGTCTGTCACGCTTTCACGCCATAACTACTGAACGGATTTAAATGAAAAATTGGTACACAGATAGTCTAGAGCCTGAGATAGGACATAGGCTACTTTTTATCCCGGGAATATGCTCTCAGCACACTCACAACATTGTTTAAAAGTAGTTGCAAGTTAGCTGCCTGCATACCCAATAGCTTTGTTGACTGTACACGTTTAACCATGATCTCATCTGGTGCTCAGCGATGATGCGCTTGTGAACGTTTGCCTAGAAGTTACCCATTCACTCTTGACATGGAATTCAACAACACAGACTCTGGCAGGGAATTCCACTCCTTAGCGTGTGGATGGGATGTCCACCATGTACCGGTGGCGCATCGCCGTACGTCTTGTGGTCCGATGATGGAACGGGCTTGACGGAATTAAAATATGCAACCAGCTCCTCTTGAGCCTATGCCTTTATGAAAGGATCTCTCGTAGAGACCGGGTCTGCGATCCACCAGCTCGTGCGTTGGACACGTATCTCCCAGCAACAGTGTTGTTGTCTGCATACCCAAAAGTACCGGGTTTTAGCAGATCATTAATATGCAGCAAGTACAATGTTGCCGAGAGCACTGACCCCTGAGGAACCCTAGCCGATTAATATCCAGCAGTCCGAACGAACAGCCTGACCACTCGGATAGACCGAACCCTCAGTAAATCTGCAATCCAATCACGCAATCCGGCGGGCAGACCGAAGGTAAGAAGCTTACCAATAAGGCTATCGTGCCAGACCCTGTCGGAGCTTGGCCAGACATTGTTACGTCAGTGAACGGAATGTATGTAGTACTCCATTCCCTTCCGCAACACATCCGTCACGGTGTCTGCGCACGACGAAACATCAGTCGAAGAAAAGCAATTCTGCCAAGGATAACGCGATGCGAAGAAAGATCGCATGCCATCCCAATCTGCTAAACTGAGTCGCCATACCCGGTCGGGTGCCTCTATGGCTAGAATCGGGCGCGGAGTATACGGACAACGACTTCACCAGATAGTGATCGGAACTACCCAGTGGTGAAGAAATCGTCACCGAGTTGCGGTCTGGATCTGTTGTCAGCAGAAGGTCCAAGCAATTGACTGTGTGCGAATCAAAATCCGGCACCCTCGTTGCCCCCTGGATCTGCTGGGTAAGATGTAACGCTAGAGCTTGGTTTCGCGCCTCTCGTCCAGCATGGTCTATACACTGGTATAGAGCCACTCCTGATGGTGGGCGTTCAAGTCCCCCAGTAACAACAATTGAGCAGAAGGGTACCACTGCTGAGTCGCATCCCCCGCCTCACTGCGGTGTTGTGTGAGCCCAGTTATCTCCCCCGCTATACAAACGATAGACACAGGCGTAAATCATTTTATACAGGTCTTTGTCTACTAGAACCGAAAGCGTTGAGGACCTGGAGTCCTCAAGGTTACGGAGACGCCGATAGCAAATCGTCCCGGGCATAAGTACATAAATATAACCGCGTGTGGTTTAAAATAGTGCTCCAGAGTAAACCCTGGTCAGGTATTACAGGTACGTCTGACGGACATCCGATCTGCGTCTCGGAAAGGAATAAGAGTGTTGAATTTTCAGTCTCCAGATAGATGGTGATGGTTAGCCCGAAGGATCGCCAAACTAAAGTGGCAGTGGGCAGGGCACATTGCTCGCAGAACAGATGGTCGATGGGGCCAAGAAGTTCTGGTGTGGTACCGGAAGATGCAATGTTGGAAGACCTCCCACAAGGTGGACCGATGACATGGTAAAAAGATGTCGTGGGTAGCCGATGGATACAAGACACACAAGACCGATCGTTGTGGCGACGCTTGGGGAGGCCTATGTCCAGCAGTGGACGTTTTTTGGCTGATATGATGATGATGATATATCTTTAAATTAAAGTTATATTTTATATTTACTAATAAAATAATCTCGTACCATATAGCAAACAACTAATATTTCAGTCTGCTGACACGCGAACCACTTGTTTTCTTTTGAGTAACATGTCCAAGAAGTCTCGTCAACCCAAATAATAATGTATTAATAATATTAACAACAGCGATAATATGCATCCATTGACGTTAATACAACAGCTGATTAAGTTATTTTGGCTGATTTCATATCGGAGAGGCCTATGTCCAGCAGTGCAGATCTTTCGGCTGATATGATGAGATGTGATAGACTGCGGCGAGATCTGAGTGCAGAGCTCGTATGTTACTTAGGTGCACTTTGTGAGAGAAGGAATGTTCAGCTTTCTCAGTTTGTTCCTTTAGTTCATGAAGTGAGTGAGGGAAGAGAGGAGAAAGAAGTAAAATGATGTTCCATGCTGCTAAACTTCAGGCACGCTCTAACAGGACGGCATCATTGGGGGACTAGTCTGAAGACTGCGGGGACGCCCGAGCCCCCCTGGGAATGTCCATCGGGCTCTCTCGTCTGGTCGCCAACCAGCACCATCGTGCATTTCGGGATTTTTCGACAGTTGGCGGGTCAGCCTGTCATGTGTGGTTATAGTAGGCGCCAGATGAACTTGTAATATAGTACTTTGATCTTTTCCTAATATCATACCCAAACAATAAATTATGGACGTTTTTCATTACTAGGAAACGTGGAGGATCACGATAAAATTCAAAAAATCAATAAATGTATGTTGGAATGACCGTTATTGCACATTTATCTGACGGTTTTTTTACTTGGTCAGAGTCCCCTCAGAAAAAGTATTTATTTTTATAAAAACAGGTAATGTATATGTATATAGTCCACCGCTTACCGATTGTAACATTAGGTATTACTAGTTTCTGTCGGCGGCTTCGCCCACGTAAATGACGGAAGTTGTCCCAAACTTTTACATGTATCATAATAAATAATAATAAAATATTTTATTTTCTATTTGTTGTACAAAATACAATTTCAAACAACAATAAAAGGTGTTTACGTTGAACTCCGGTACCCAGTATAAGATTAAACTTGTGTTTAGGGTACCGGTGTTCTCGGTTACAGTTTGAGCATATAACAGAAGTTGTAGGACGAGCACAGTATATTACAAAAAATTAAGTACATATTTACTCAGATGTAGCCTCATGTGTGATAGGAAGAGTGTGGTGTGTTTGTTATGTAAGTCTATATGTGTATATGTTTGTTATGTAAGTCGTATGTAAGTGTATATAATATAATGAGTAGTTAGAGTAGGTATGCAATTAAGTATTTTTGAAGTGAAAACTTCTTTAGCGGCGTTGAGCACTTTTTCTGTAATGGGTATAAAATCTTAAACTCGCGTCAGGGTCACGTGACTTGATCGCAAAAAGCGTAAGACGGACTCGCGTCAGGGTCACGTGATGCGAAAAAGCGTAAGATCGAGGGGAAGGGAGAGGAACTAGTATCTCCCACTCTTTCTACCGTGCCTGAGTGTGCTGCTCCGCTTAGGCGGCTGTGTTTATGTACAGCGTGCCACGCGTATCCAAGGATACGAAATTACGGAATTACGAAATTATGGATGAAAGTTGATTTTTCTAAGAGATAAAAATTAATGTAATATATTAATAAATAACGATATAATATTATGAATAATAACATGTAAATTGTCATATTTGTGTACGATAGCGCAATAAATAAACATTGTATTCTACCTCATAAATGATAGTATTTTTGTACTTATAATTAAACACAACGTTATTTTTTGTTGTTTTTATATTGGTTTTTATGGTTCGTTTTGTTTATGTCAGGAACTGTGTCAAGATTGACATCTGTCACTGACAGTCGCTGTCGCGGCCACACGTCAGTGTCTTTTCGTTTATTTTGTTGTCGGTGGTTTGTCTATGATGTGACCGCGACAGTAAGGATGTATTATTTACATGTTTTCACTTCTGCCGGCACTCCCGGAGTGCTACCGGTGTTTTTTTTTATTTGATTTTTTACTTTACCTGTTCGATATATTTATCAGGTTTTTAGTATTTTTATAATCAAGTGTTAAGAGCCACTTAGAAACAGTGGTCTTACACCCATTTCCACAGAAGGAAACAATGTTGCAAAGTTTATTCACCTTATTGTATAGGTGATTTGACATTGACAGTATGCCATAATGGCGCTGGGCAAGGTTTGTTGAACATCTTTGAGTAGGACAAACGTTGTAGTATCTGCGTTTTTGGCAGCATTCGGCACAAATAACACTGAAGGATGTTTACTTACGTAGAATAGTGCCGAGCACAAAGAGCTGTCTCACCGTATGGACTTTACATTCTGTGTAGAGAGCCGTTGTGGGATACCTAAAAGGCTTACACGTCATACCTTTAAGGCATACATGCCAATGACCTCGTGCATACAAACGGAGCTAACTTCTTTTCTACGCGCCACTGCGCTACCCGCATTTTTAATTTATTAAAAAAAATAACACATATATTTAAAAAAAGTAACAAAACCAAATTATTTTCGTTTGTATTGCAAAGCAGTAGATATTTTATTTAGACATTTGTTAAAAAATGAAGGAGTAAAATAGTGTTACGAGCTTGGGGTTCGTTACAATAAAAACAGCCGATTAAACAACCAAAACTGACACTTTAATTTATGACACTAATTAGCACTATAAAACACACTAATTATAAAACACAATCGCGCTACTAAACACTTCACTTCACTATAATTCGCAGTCGAAGATCGCTCTCGAAGTTATCGTTTGTATCGCCAATTCAATACTGACTGCCGTCGCCGGATGTCCGCCCTTTATATACCGACAGTCATTTCCAGAACCCTCCTGTATGGAAACCTCTGGAAAGTTCGGGCACACACAGGTCCCGTCAAAACATCGAGAATGTTCTAGCACGTAAATGTCAGCTACTGGATACTAGATGGCGCCAGCAGTATGCCAGTATCTGCTACTCGATACTAGATGGCAGCACGTAAATGTTTGGTTGGTTGAAACTAGATGGCGTTAGCAGTACGCAAATGCCGCCATGTACCCAACATTAATTCTGGCGTGTAACACTGCCCCCTCCTAAGACATGCTCGTCCCGAGCATTATCGGCCCCATAATAACGCGCCAGTCGATCCACGTGGACGATTTTAGGAGCACTTCTTGTACCTTTTTGTATACGGTAGGTCACGTCATTGATTTTTGTCACAATCCGGTACGGCCCGTCCCATTTAGCTTGAATCTTAGGAGATTTCCCTTTACTGCGAACTGGATTGTGTAACCACACAAGTGAACCTTCATCGAAACCTTTATTGTTCATTTTGCGGTCATAGCGGGTTTTCATCTTGTCAGACATTTGCTGGCCCGATTCTCTGACGTGCTCATAAATGTCATTCATTTTGTTCCGCAAGTCATTCGCATAATCGGTTATACTACGTGGGGCATCAGGTGGCATTCCAGTGATCAGGTCTGCCGGCAGCCGTAATTCTCTACCAAAGTTTGCGAAAGCTGGTGTCACTGATGTGCTTTCGTGAACAGCACTTCGGTATGACAACAAAAACGGTTGTATGTGCTTGTCCCAATCGCGTTGCCGATTTTCCACAACTTTTGCCAAGTATCTCTCCAATGTCTGATTGAATCGTTCAACCATTCCATCCGATTGTGGGTGGTAAGAAGTTGTTCTTGTTTTATGAGTACCCATAACTCGGCAAGTTTCCTGGAATATCTGTGACTCAAAATTCCTTCCTTGATCGCTGTGAATCTCCAAGGGTACTCCAAAACGACAGAAGACTTCATGAACCAGTTTATCTGCAACTGTTGAAGCTTCTTGATTTGGAATGGCGAAGACTTCCGGCCACTTAGTGAAGTAATCCATCACAACCATGAAATACTTGTTACCACTATCACTTTCCGGAAATGGTCCCGCAACATCCAGGGCTATCCTCTCCCATGGTGCACCAACATTGTACAATTTCAATGCACCTCTGCTACGAGTCTGAGGTCCTTTTACAGCCGCACAACTTGTACATTTCCGACACCAGTCCTCAACATCGTCACGGCAATGGACCCAGTAAAACCGTTCCCGTATTTTCAGTAGAGTGCGTTTAACTCCCATATGGCCTCCTGAACAACCATCATGGTATAGCTGTAAAACATCCGGTACCTTAACTTTAGGGACAACCATTTGCAAGTGACAGTTGTCTCCCCGGGCATTTTCCCATCTACGGCACAGTACTCCATCCTGAATCACTAAGCTGTCCCATTGGGCCCAATAGCTTTTTGTGATCGAACTCATTGCTGAGACATCACTCCACGTGGGCTTAGGAGCACTGGCCTTCATCCACTCCAGAATCGGCTTGATGTCTGAATCTTCGTGCTGAGCATGTTGTAGGCTTTCCTTCCACTCGTTGCTGAGGTCTGTCTTGAGCATCCTCACACGTATGACTTCTTTACCCTCTTGCCTAGTACAATGCTTGCAGTCTTCAGGGCAAGGTCTTCTTGACAGTGCATCAGCGTTGCCATGAGATTTTCCGCTGCGATGTTCTACCACAAAGTCGTATTCCTGCAGTAGTTCAATCCATCTCGCAACTTGTCCTTCTGGATTTTTGAACTGCAATAGCCATTTCAGCGCAGCATGGTCAGTTCGTAGGTGAAATTTCCGCCCTAGTAGATATTTGCTAAAATGTTGCAATGATTTTACCACAGCAAGCAATTCCCGTCTCGTGACACAATAATTCCTCTCTGGTTTCGACAATGACTTGCTGAAGTATGCAATCACAACCTCTTGATCGCCATTCCGCTGAGATAACACACCGCCAAGTCCGATATCACTTGCGTCTGTGTCAACTATAAATTCCTTGCTGATATCAGGATACCCCAAAATAGGTGTTTTGCACAGACGGTCCTTTAGCTCCTGGAATGCGATGTCGCAACTTTCATCCCAACAGAAATGTCGCTTTTCCTCAGTTAGCTTGTGCAGGGGTTTGGCTGTATCTGCAAAGTTCTTGACAAAACGCCGATAATAGGAGCACAAACCTAAAAATGCTCTGACCTGCGTCTTGTCTTTTGGAATTGGCCAATCCGTGACAGCGGCGATTTTCTCTGGATCCGTGCGGATACCTTCTTCCGACACAACATAACCCAAAAAGCTAACTTGCCGTTTGAAAAATGAACACTTTTTCGGACTCAACTTGAGGTTGGCACTCTGGATCTTCATGAGCACGCGTTCCAGGTTTTGAAGATGTTCTTCAAACGTACGGCCTACGATGATGATGTCATCCAAGTAGACAAGGCAGGCATCACCAATCAACCCGGTTAGTACCAGTTCCATCAATCTTTCAAACGTTGCCGGAGCGTTACACAATCCAAATGGCATAACTTTAAATTGCCAAAGACCCTTTCCTGTCGAAAATGCAGTTTTCTCCTTGTCTTTCGGGTCAATTTCTACTTGCCAGTAGCCACTTTTTAGATCTAGTGTGCTAAACCACTTTACTCCAGTAAGCATGTCCAGCGTGTCATCAATTCTTGGCAAGGGATAGCTGTCTTTCTTCGTAACGTCGTTCAGACGACGATAATCAACACAAAACCGCATGCTGCCGTCCTTCTTCCTTACCAGCACTACCGGTGAACACCATGGACTGGATGAAGGTTCTATAACACCATCCTTCACCATTCCCTCGATCATGGTTTCCACTTCCTTTTCACGTGCTACCGGTAATCTCCTTGGCCGTTGACGGATAGGCAATTCTTCTCCTGTGTTTATTTTGTGTTGAACTAAGCCAGTCTTCCCAATGTCAGCATCGTTCGAAGAGAAAACATCGGTGTACTTAAGTAACATCCTCTTCGCCATGACCATTTCATTTTGAGACAGAGCGGTGCGACAGTCTTCTAAAAGTGTGGTCACTCTCGTTTGTGCATCCTTGCTGAGGGTCCCAGTTGATAGATATTGGCATCGACGCAACCAATCCACTTCCTCGCAGGTACCCATCAGTGTGCCCTTTTCTATCACCTGCTCCTTGTCACAAAGGTTCAGCACACGTACTCCTGAGATGTCGGTGGCTCTGACCAATGTTCGTGCCACTTTCCATGGAAGGTCATTGTCTACCCTTTCCACGAGTACGCAACGATGAGTTTTCCCAGGATTCCGAGGAAGACTAACCGGTACAATCGTTTCCGATCTCGGAGGAAGAACAATCTTCTTTAGGTTGTACACATTTCCAGGTAAAGCCCCTTCCATGAAAAGTTCCTCTTGTCCACATTTCATAACTCCTTGATTAACGTCGATCTCACAACGATTCTTCCTCATAAAGTCTAAGCCCAGGATGCAATCGTCCATTATATCGGCCACAACAACATTATGCAGGTAGCTTTTGTTGCCTAGCTTCAACTCCATCTCTCTTTCTCCTCGGACGGGTATGCGCTGACCGGTGGCTGTTACCAAATTTATGCGCTCTCGGTTGTATGCAGAGTCCCCAAGGAACCGACTTATAAGTTGGGAACTGACAACCGTGCGAGAGGCTCCAGTGTCTATCGTCAGCTTACATGACGTCCCGTTGACCTCGCCCTTGATGATAAGGCTGTTCCCGTCACGGGTTTGTGAGATCGAAATCCTTGGGGCTCCTTGAAAATCAGCCAGCACCCGCCCCGCAGTCCTGGCTTTTACTCGTTTCCCTGCTGTTGCTGGGCGGTGCTATAAGCCGCCCTGCCCTCTGGAGATCGGCTACCTTCCCCCTCTGCAGTTCGCTTAGGGCAACTGGATCGAAGGTGGCCCCTTTCACCACAGCCGTAGCACCTAGGGCTGTATCCTTTTAAACGATCGCGAACTGTAACCGCTGCAACCTCCCTGACGCGGTGGGAACGATGATCTTGCCGCACAGCTTCCACCTCCAGTGCATGGGCCAAGGCGTCCTTAAGCGTCCCGTGGTGCCCGAGCCTCACTGCAGCCCTGACCTCAAGGTCGCGGATGCCGTCGATGAATGCCTGCACCAGGTTCCCTTCAATGAGCGCTGGTGCAGACTGGTACGCTTTTCGCACCAGCTTCTCCACTTCAAGAGCCCACTGCTGCAGGTTCTCACCGCTGCGTTGCACGCGATCCCTTAACTGCGCACGAAACACGTGCTCCAGATGAGCGTCGCCATACCTGGCTTCCAACGCTTCAAGCAGCTGCTCGTAAGTCACCTCCTTACCGATAGCTTCCAGGACAGTTAAGGCCTGGTCGCGCAGGCCTAGGGTGAGGGCAGTCATGGCCTGATTTTTACTCCACCCGTTCGCCTTCATGACAGACTCAAACTGAATCTTGTAGGCCGACCAAGAAGACGTCCCATCGAACGGCGGCACTTTGAACCCACGTGGCGAAGGTGTAGTGGCTGCTGAATTAGCAATCCCATCTCCAAGTTTAAGGTTGCCCAACTCCTTCTTCACATCCGCAATGACGTCATCAAACTTGCTGATCCTGGTTTCAGCGTCTGACAAGCGGTTGTCATGCTGAGCGACCTTATCCTTCACCTCCTTCATGTCTTTCCCGAAGGACGCGTGAAGTTCCTTTATGAGGAGCATCTGTTCTTCCTGGCGGCGCGCCTGCTCCTCCTTGTCGCGCTGCAGATGTTCTTCCAAGCGTCGGGCCTGCTCCTCCTGTCGGCGGGCCTGCTCCTCCTTGTCGCGCTGCAGCTGTTCTTCCAAGCGTCGGGCCTGCTCCTCCTGTCGGCGGGCCTGCTCCTCCTGTCGGCGGGCCTGCTCCTCCTGTCGGCGGGCCTGCTCCTCCTTGTCGCGCTGCAGCTGTTCTTCCAAGCGTCGGGCCTGCTCCTCCTGTCGGCGAGCCTGCTCCTGCAGCATCATCATCAGAGCAGCAAAGTCTGGTGCTGATGATGCCGGAGCTGCTGTGGACGGGCCGGCCTCCATGGTCGGTAGCTGACCTTCCGACGTCTGCAGCGTTGCACCACCAAAACGCCTCTGGTCCGTCTCCTGCTGGCGTTGACTACGGGTACGGATACCCTCCGTGTCGTCCTTTGGCAGAATCGGCATGATTATCCACTCTTCTGACACCAATTGTTACGAGCTTGGGGTTCGTTACAATAAAAACAGCCGATTAAACAACCAAAACTGACACTTTAATTTATGACACTAATTAGCACTATAAAACACACTAATTATAAAACACAATCGCGCTACTAAACACTTCACTTCACTATAATTCGCAGTCGAAGATCGCTCTCGAAGTTATCGTTTGTATCGCCAATTCAATACTGACTGCCGTCGCCTTTTTTTTTTTTTTTTTTTTTTTTTTTTTTTTTTTTTTTTTTTTTTGATAATGACCACTCGTAGTTCACCTCTAGACGGGTGGTTACTACTTAACCGGGCTAGCCTGTGGTGGCCTCAGAATGACTCTAAAGCCCCCAGCCAAGGCAACTAAAAATACTTAACCTACAACTCTGCTCACTGGGGGCACCCCCTGTGGGGTTCGGGCCTCGGCTCAGTGGCATCGTTATCGGGAGGGCAGCAAGGGACAGGCTGGGTCATGACATTATTTAGGGGGTTTAAAGCTAATGGCTCAGCGACGCGGGCTGGCTCGTTAGGCAAAAGACGGGGAGCAACAACAACATTGCTATTATTACTGGGACGTCGCGCGGGGCCTCGGCGGCGAGGCCGGAAGGCGGCGGGTCGTGGTTTGTGTGCTTGTTTAAGAGTACTGGTTTCCCTACAGCTCTCTTGTACAAGGGTGATTGGGTCATCGGGTTCTAGTAAGGTATGCCGTGGACGGCGGACCTTACTAATCTGGGAGGGAGCGTATCGGGTAGCCGATGCGATAAGAGGGTTCTGGTGCCTCTCAGCAGATTCGATGAAACGCTTCGTGAGGCGTTTCATGAACTGCTTGATGGTCGGGATTTTGAGATCGACATGGAGTCGCTCATTCCGAACGAACCACGGGGCACCCGTGGCCTTTCGGAGAAAACGGTTTTGGAGGGACTGCAACCTATGGATCCGGTATGACTTTACGTGGGCGAATGTAGCACACGCATAGGTCATGATGGGGCGAATGCAAGTGGTGTAGATACGCAGCTTGCATTTTAGGGATAATTTGCTGTTGTGGTTCAGCATCGAGTGGAGCCTACCGAGAGCGAAGGCGGCGCGCGAGCGCACCGCCTTAATGTGCTCCATAAAACTGAGGTTTTTGTCCAAGATCACTCCTAGATATTTGGCTCGCTCTTCCCAAGGGATCGGCTTGCCAAACATCTTGATCGGTGGAAGGATCGGGGGGAGTCTAGCCCGCGGCCTGCGGAACAGGACCGCCTGACTTTTCTCGGGATTTACCTCAATCCTCCATTTCCGAAACCAACCGCCTAGGCGGTTGGCGGATCTTTGGAGGTGATGAGATATGGATTTACCACTCTTGCCAGAGTAGTAAACGGCCGTGTCGTCGGCAAAGAGCGCTAATTGCGACTGGGGATCGGGGGGAATATCGCTGGTGAACAGCGTGAAAATGAGAGGCGACAGCACACCGCCTTGCGGTACGCCGGCGCGGATGGGGCGGGGGGTGGAAAGCGCACCTTCGATACGGAATCGAAAGGTGCGGTTCGACAAATAGTCTCGTAAGATGAGCACGAGACGATCTGGCACCCCGAGTTGATACAGCTTGTATATCAGACCGTTGTGCCAGACCTTGTCGAAGGCTTTCGCTATGTCGAAGAACAGGGCTCCCGTCATCAAGCCGCGTTGATAGCGGCCGTTGATATGCTCAACGATGCGGTAGACCTGTTGGACGCACGAGTGAGTGGCTCTAAAGCCAAACTGCTCGTTGGGGATGAGACTCTTTCGCTCGACGTAATCCTTGAGACGCTTATAGATAAGCCTCTCGTAGATCTTGCCGAGCGAGCTGAGCAGACTGATGGGGCGGTAGGAGGACGGGGAGGATTTGGGCTTACCCGGCTTGGGAATGCCGATCACGATAGCCTCTTTCCACTGCTGCGGAAACATGTTGTTGGACAGAGCGCCATTGAAGATGGCGGTCATCAACACGATCAGAGTCTTGGGAAAGAGTCGAACTACCCTGTTGGTAATGCCGTCGCGCCCAGGGGCTTTTCTGGGTCTGAGTTGGCCGATGATCTTCTCCACCTCGTCGGGAGTGACGGGAGGGAGAGGGTCGTCGGGGTCCTCGACGGGAGGGAGGGAGGTCCTACGTTCGACCACGGCGTCCACCTCGGCGAGGTGGGCCGGGTCGACTGGGTTCGAGCTTGGGGAACACTGGGCCTCTAGACTGTCAGCCAGGCATTCGGCCTTCTCGTCGTCGTTAAACGCGAGAGGACTGCCGTCGCCGGATGTCCGCCCTTTATATACCGACAGTCATTTCCAGAACCCTCCTGTATGGAAACCTCTGGAAAGTTCGGGCACACACAGGTCCCGTCAAAACATCGAGAATGTTCTAGCACGTAAATGTCAGCTACTGGATACTAGATGGCGCCAGCAGTATGCCAGTATCTGCTACTCGATACTAGATGGCAGCACGTAAATGTTTGGTTGGTTGAAACTAGATGGCGTTAGCAGTACGCAAATGCCGCCATGTACCCAACATTAATTCTGGCGCGTAACAATAGTTTCATCTCAACGATTTGGATTGTGATTTGGTGATTTTTTTTCTTATTATGTGATACAGATACATACATTCTGGCTAAACCAAATTACGAATCATATCATGTAGATTACTATCTATTTTTTTTCAGATGTAATTTCTCAGTAAATGCCGACGAAAAGTTGCTTCATCTGCACGCTGTTTTTCAGCATTTCTCGAGAGAGCAGCCTTAAGGACAGCTCTTTGTGCCCTCTCCAGAGGCAGAAGGGATGTTTTGGGTGCCCCACCCCACGCCGTGATGCAATAGTTTATAATGGAATAGTAAGATTATATCTTGCCCGAAGTGACCCTCAGTGTAAAGTATTATCGAATATAGAATACGAATGAGAAGCCAGCTAGTTTTGTAGTGACTTACAACTGACGTTCGACATAGCCTAACCATTTATAGTGCTTTGTCCCTCTTGTATTCGTTTAGTCTCCTATCTGAAACACGAAACGTCTCGTGGTCGCAAGCCTAATGCCCGAGTTTGGTCATGGGTACAAATCCGAGTTTGGTCGGGCAATCGATGTAATTGGAGTTTTCCATTAAGTCATCAGTAGCGGCCCGAAGTTTGGAAGTAAGTCAAAAATAACGTAAGTAAAGCCTTTGGTACAGTCGTGGCACCTATTTTAGTTTTTGCTGTGAATCATAAGTGGGAGGGTTATACACAGTTATCAAGGAATAGCAAAACAGTGTCTTAATAATAATAAACCATTTATTTTCAGGTAACAAAGACCCATAGATACCTTAACCTAAGTATAAATATAATTACAATTGTGTTAGTAACACAAACTTAAAACTATGTTAATATCACTTAATTGCACTATGTCCGTGTGCTTTCCGGTGGCACTTGTCCGCGAAAGCGGCGGTAAACCACATCCTGAGGCCAAAAGCTTTCCTCCATCACCTGGGGCAGGTAGCATGTTGGTATGCGCACCACAAACGCCTTAAAGTTGTCGTACGTTGAGTACCTAGGTACCTTATAGTAATTGAGGTGTTATCGTTAAAATAAAAATGGAGACTGGAAAACAACCTTGTTATTGTAGTAGTCTAAAGAAATGTTGCTCCAAAGAACATTACCATCAGGTGAGATAGTGGTCAAACGCGAGCCTATAAATAGTAAAAAAAAGAATTCCCCCAACTGCAATAAACACGTCATTTTTCAGTTTTCAATTTTTGTGTAGGCAGGTACAATGCTTGGATTTCATTTTTAAACATGGCGGGCGTGTTTTAATTACCTTTGTGTTTTTATTTTATACCTTTGTGTGATACTTGTGGCTAAATAATAATGTCATTTGTAGATCTTTGATAGTTGTTAGCCTGTGAATCTGACACCACTCTTGCCAAGAAGTACCTACCTACCGTTTTACCCAGTTACTGGTTTTGGAGGTCAAATAGGCAGTCGCTCTACTGTATACGTGTGTATGCGTTGCTGTTGAAAATACTGGTATTCAGCTGAATTCGGTGTGACTGGAAGCCGACCCCAATATAGTTGGAAAAAGACTAAGCAGATAATGACACAATATTTTGACAATATAATGCAAAATAAAATCGCCTTAGAAATTTTGTTCCATCGATACCACATTGGTAGGTACAGTCGGTTCTCACAATTATCTGACCCACCCTAAAAACAAACGAATTTGAACCCTCTACTTGTAACGTTAAGGTTTATTCAATTTATATGAGCTTGTCAGATAAGTGCTCGTGGACTCGATGAACAAATACAATAATAATACAGACACGCAAATTTGATCTTTATAACGTCAGCATTAGGTTATATGTTATAACTACTTGTTATAATATTATTAGTCTAATAGCTTATTTTAATGATTGCCTTCAAGTAATTCTGGTCTCGTGGTCTGTGTATAAGACTGAGATAAACAACTTGCAAGATCAAATCTTGCGATGAAGATATTGTTTTGCTATCAATTTAGAATTTATTCCAAAACTATTTCTTGTGATATTGTAAAGAACTATGACGGATAATCTTCAAATATAAACTTTCAAAAATGGTAATATTTTCGCATAACTTGTAATAAGTGGGTAGTTGAAAAATAAATATTCGTATTCATTATAAAACTGGTATTCAAATGCTACTAAGGCAGTGACTATGCACAAATATATTTTACCTTGCCTTACTAAATTGCAAAAACAACGTCTCTTTACTATTTTCTATTTTATAGGTAGTTTTTTTTATTATCATGTCTCAATGGAGGGATTATTTAAAATACAAAATCTGTTTGCACGAAGAGAAGGCTGCTTGTGCTGTGCAAGAATAAACTTTATGAAAGTATACTATAAGGTTCAGATTCTTTAGAATATTACATCTAGCATTACACCTAAGATCAAATTTCAATGCGGCTTATAAGAGTTGAATTAGTCTTGTGGTCACTAAGGTAGTGCGGTGTTCAGCGTTGTCTAGGTTCGAAACCAAGTTTAACCTAAATATAGCTTTTTGCTCGGCTGTTTTTTTTTTAAATTATTTATTACACTTTTTTTACATTTCTTTAATGGACGACGTAGGGTCTTGTTTTAAAAGACAAGACCCTACGTCGTCTAACGGGCGGTATAGCTTTTTGCTCAGCTGTTCTTTTTTTAAATTATTTATTACACTTTTTTTTCATTTCTTTAATGGACGACGTAGGGTCTTGTTTTAAAAGACAAGACCCTACGTCGTCTAACGGGCGGTTTGTATAGAAATAAAACTAAACAATTGCAAGTTTAAAATGTTTATTATTTCATTAAAACATTTAGGTAAGACACAGTAAGTAAATGCTCATATACATATTTCCAAATTAATATACATTTTATATTAGTATGCCATAATCAAATATAACCATTTATAAACATTAAAAAAGGCATGCTTATGCTTAAAAGTTAGCTATCGAGAAAATAAATTCATCTGTGAAATGCTTTACAGATTTATAGCTGCCTGTATGTAGTGAATAAACATGTTATTTAAATAGAAAAAATCTATATATAACAATAACATCACCACATAATCTGCAACATTTTAATAGTTTAACAATCAATCCATTGAGCATTTACTTATATGGTGTGTTTAAAAAACCGACTAAATTAATTAGCAGCGGAGTGGCGCACCGTCCCCTGCTATAACTTGCTGTAAGCGGCTACGCATACCGCGCACCATATTCCAACACAAATCTTTGCCTCTCATGTGCTCCCAAGTCGATGTCACGATCTCAACCAAGTTGTGTTTGTTCCGCACTTCCGTTGTGTCCCAATTTAAAACCATTTGACCCCATAGATTTTCTATAGGGTTCAAATCAGGACTTTTAGATGGTCAATTAATAACTGTCACACCTTCTTGAGCAGCTAACCAATCCTGCACAATGCCTGCACGGTGGATGGAGCAGTTATCGTGCATGAAATAAATATGTGATGTCGGATAGGTAATTCTCACAGTCGGCAGCATGACGTCACGTAGAATCTCCAAATACAAACTACTACTATTAAACCTACCACCTACTTCCACCAATTCACCAGGTCCCATAGACGACATCCAGCCCCAGTAGCCCAGGGTTATTCTACCGCTGGTTCTAGAAGGTAGCAAGCACTTCTCATTATAGCGTTCTCCTCTCCTTCGCCATAAGATTTTACGTCCATCTTTATCCGATTTAAATGATTTTTCATCAGTTAAGATCACAACATTTTCTTCCCAATTAAAATTTAAATATTCCTGGGCTAAACGGACCCTTTCTTCGCGATGAGCAGGTGTCAATGCAATTTTCTGTGCCGGTTTATAATTCCTTATCCCAGCAGCTTGTAAATGCCTTCTCACTGTTTCCACTGAAATATTGTGATTTATTGCGGTTACACGAATGGGTAAAAATGGATTTTCAACATAGCTTGCAACAATGTCCCGGTGGCGTTCGAATTCGGGACTATACTTGATAGCTTTTGCTCCTGGACGAATCCGCTGAATATCTCCACTGTCTCCATAACGTCTTAGCCATAGTCTGACCGTATTTCTCTAAAACAAAAAAAAAAAAACATTTTTGGAACCGTGTATGTAACTTGTAAGGAGGGAATGTAATGGTAAAATAGCCAACTACGCGTTCATTACTCACAATCAATAAAATAAAATAGGTAAAAAAAATACTTACTGCTATATTAAGTCGACGACCAATCTCTCTAATTCCAACATTCTGCTCATGTAAAAATATGATTTTATGTTTGATATAGTCATTAAGTTGCGACATGATGCTTTTTGACACCAAATTGCTTAAAAATACTTAACGAGTTATATGAAACGATTTACAAATGTGTGTGCACAGTCACTGCGATTCATCGACTAGATGAATTTATTATCTACCTCACGAAGCAATGTTTTACTTCGTATCCAACCATTCTTGGTAAATATAAATTCTGTGAACTTAAAGTTTTTTTTAATTTACCCACCTGTTTACAAGATAAGTTACTAGGCGTAAATCATATTGGTCGTTCTTTAATAATGCAAGCAATATTGTAGAAATGAAAACAAATTAAAAAAGAAACTGATATTAGGTGGGCTGTGAATTCGAACCCACATGTTGTTCGTTGCCAATCCAGCGTCAAACCGCTAAGCCACAAGAACTTACTGATAACATGCGAAATTAAAGGTTGGGTTGTAATTATGTAATGTGACTTAAAAGCTTTTTAACTTTAACGTCAACGAGATAAGGATTAAAATAGGTTAACAAAATGATATATAATGCCGTTGGCTCCGACATCGAGTCCACGAGCACTTATCTGACGAGCTCATATAAATTGAATAAACCTTAATATTACAAGCAGAGGGTTCAAATTCGTTTGTTTTTAGGGTGGGTCAGATAATTGTGAGAACCGACTGTACCTACCTACTTACTTACTCTACTACGACTCTGTCCAATGCTGTTCTGTATCTTACAACTTGTGCACTGTCACGGCCCAACATAATATGAGTGGTATCAGATCACACGCTGCTCGACTTTACCTAGATCCCGTACCATCAGTTTCCATCCAGTTCCTACCATTTGTCGTGCGTTCACACATCGTCATAATTCTAGCGATGGTCATCCGTCACTAGGACTTCCCTTGAACAATCGTTGAGTACCTAGTGTTGTCTTGGCAAAGGTCGTCTACCGCAATTGGTGTTTCCTTGCACGAAAAGGTGCAGCGGTGGGAGTCCCAGCATAGCTTCCAGCACCGCAATTGGGGTAGCTAAAGCCTGCATGGCAACTACGGGCTGCATGAAGCAGCCGGTAGTTGCCATGCAGGCTAGCATTTACATAAATAAGTACCTAGGTAATACCGTTTTGAATGACTTAGTAGCGTTGACTGTCAACTACGGTGGAGTGCAAGAATAGTGTATGAATTCAAAAGTGAGTCACGGCATTAGCGGTATTAGGTAGTAGGTAGCGTTTTTGGGTCCTAAGAAGTGCAAGTTTATGGTCACTTGGGAAAACTCCAACAGTTGGGTTATCGTCTACAGATGAGACGCAATCGCATTGAATCGACAAGTTCTATCATATCCCGACTAGCTTAATTGTGCTTGCAACTGTATCCTGGGCTGCGAAGTCCTACTTACCTAATGAATCTATTAAGATCGGACTGACTTGATCTGAAAGATTGGCTGGTAGTTGACGTTATGTTCTTTGCTTTATGTTAGCCGTGAACGACGGAAACAGCATACATTTTGGGCTAGGAAGTAATTTAGAATTTCCTCTTAGCGCATCCCCTTCGGTATACTTACCTACGTCTGATTGATAACCACTCTGATGGGCTTGTTCTCCGGTAGAGAAAGGAAATATTTCTTTTCATGCGGTAATTATTTATAGTTTACAAACTGATGCCCGCGGCTTCGCCCGCTCCCAGACGGCTTATTTTTTCAGACACCTATAACAAATATCATTATATTTTAGCCAATGTATTCAAAAACTTGACAAATTATATACTAAAACCTTCCTCGAGAACTATTCTATCCATTGGTGAAAACAGCATGAAAATCGGTGAAGAAGTTTTTGAGTTTATCGCGAACAGACAGACAGACGCGGCGGTGGACTTTGTTTTTATGTAGTGAATGATACAGAAATCAGGGTCTCTACTGTTTTATTATTTTATTATATGTATAGATTATAGTAAGTATAATAAACGAAAAGTGCGCTGCAGCCGCGCTGCGGCCGCGTGTTTGTTATTTGTACGCGGCAGCCGCGCTGCTTCCGCGCGGCTCATTGCGACGGAGGCGCTCTTGATATCACTTGGAAACGAACGATGTTAAATTAAACTACGAACTTAATAATTCCATGGTAACAAACGTACAATGTCAAGAAATTAAAAAAAAAACTTGATAAGTCACCAAAGTCACCGCAAAACCCAATTTTTTGTGTTTAAAATGTGCATCTTGCCATGTTCACCTTGTTGCATGGCATGTTGTTCAGTTATTAAATCAACTAAATGTACGGTAATAAGTACGCCCCCCTGCTTCATATTTATGTTTAATTGAAATCAGTAAGCGTGATATTCAAACGTCACTCCATTCGGAAAGCAATGCTGAAGGGTGTATTCACGTAGAAAGCAAAGCTGGTAAGCAGTAGCGGCTTTAGTGCCGGGCGACACGGGCGGCCGCCCGGGGCGCCGGCACTGGAGGGCGCCAGGTCATACAAGGCTCTGCGCGTAATTTAAGTACCTACCTACTTCTTTCGATATACGTAAAGAAAAATTCAGACATTGATGATGATTTGTTGTGCGATTAAATTTTAGGTCGGCAACACAATCTCGAAGAGATTCAGGCAACACTTATCGAAACCTTGAAATTTTATTAACTAGATTATTATAATTAGAAAAATCTAAAAATCCGACTGCAAAACAGTCAACTTATAAGCAACTAGCACTTCGCCCGCCACTTTGTTCGCGCGGGTTTAGTTGGTACTCCACGAACTTCATCTCCCCTCTACCCTCTTAAAGGGTAAATTGTAAATTACTTATTAATAGACTAAACGTAGGGCAGTTCGCACAGACAGCAACATTTTCTTACTTAGAGTATTTTATACCCGTCGTAACTTTTAAACGAAAGGTCCGATTTGAATAATTTAAAGTGTAATTTACTTGTTCACAACCAACATTAATTTTGAACAATTTAAATAGATAAGGATTAATATCGTGATACTAAAATAACCACTATTCCATTTCAGCCGGGTTTTGATTGAATAATTTGAACAAAAAGCGTTCATTGTGACTCAACCATAACCATAAGATATACCCTCGCGGACTTTTTTGTAGATATTGATGTCCTCTATAAAATTGTAGTTGTATGTCCTCTATAAAATAGTACTTTGTTCTATTGTCAATAGTTTCCACAGCGTACGCGATTTAAGGATCTTTTTTTTGTACTTTTTTTTTACACCTTGGGTTACATTATCGAAGTTTTCATACGTATCCTTAACTTGTTTTAAATATTCTATAGCCTATGTTCATCAAGGATAGTGTAGGATTCTAATGTTGAAAGAATTTTTAAATCGATCAAGTAGTTTTGGAGCCAACAAACAAACAAACAAATCTTTCCTCTTTATAATATTATTATTGTTCCATTTATTCATTAATATACATATAAATTGACATTTTTAAATATTTCTATAAAAAAAAAATACATTTAAAAATACAAAAAATAGTAGCCCACCGGTATCGGGAACAGGGTCCAAGTTACCGGTGGTCAGGGCTCCCGAGAGAGGAACCTCCTCACTATACGCGCCGTGTCCAGGAATACTGCTTTCTGGATCAAGCTCTTGATCCAGCTGCCCAACGAGAGCCTCTTGAGATGTTGATCGAGGCTCTTGGCAATTATGCCATTGGCCGTCACGACTACCGGCACAATAACTGCTGTGTTCACATCCCACATGTCGACAACCTCGCGAGCCAAGTCAAGATACGTTCGTTTGTTTATCTTTCTCAGACTTCACGAGGTTCTCGTCATGAGGGACTGCTATATCAACAATCATTGCGCGACGCTCAAGTCGGTCTATCACCACTATATCAGGCCTATTGGCAACAATAGTCCTGTCAGTGATGATAGACCGATCCCAATACAATGTGCAATTGCTACTTTCGAGAACTGGGTCGGGCACATACTTATAGTACGGTACTTCCGATTCCACAAGATTGTATTTAAGAGCAAGTTGCTGGTGGATAATCCTGGCTACAAGGTTGTGCCTGTGCAAATAGCCTCCGTCAGCAAGACTAGAACAACCGGAAATAATGTGACGGATGGATTCCCCGGCCCGGTGACATTATGCCAGAAATATGTTAACCGTACCGTCCTTCACAATATATTTCCGGTAGTTCTGCTCTTTATCATAACTTCGTCCATAATTGCACAGACAAAACCTTCGGTTTCCCCGAAGAGGTCACCAAACCGCAGCCAGGCTACGGACGCTAAGAAATCTACATCGGACCCATGTAGGACCCGATAAAAGCGTCCGTGAAGCTTCTTGCTCTGACATACCTCCCTGCGGTCATTAGTATCTTATACCACAGGTTTGCGCCAGTACTTCTTAGCCAAGGAGAGCGCGGTAAGGCGTTTGTCCACCGCTACCACATCTCGATGCATACCCACGTCGGCCTCTAGGAAGTACTCCCTAAGGCTGCATACCTCGCGGTTGTGCAGGGTCCTTAGCATTTAAGAAGCCACGACCCCCGCACTTCCGCGGGATATACAACCTCATCACCGATGACCGTGGGTGATGCATCCGATTTGCGGTAAGCAGTGAGCGTACCCATGCAGGGCTTCAAGTTCCGTCTGAGTCCATTTGAGTTTGTCGAAAGAGTACATCAAAACCGGCATGACCCAACCTTTGAAGGCTCGCACCTTGTTTCCGCCTGATAAAAGACTGTTAAGTACTTTGTTCAGGCGGCCAAAGAAGCGCTCCTTCAACGATTGTTTCATATCAACAGCATTGATGCCTTACGCTTCCGACATACCCAAATACTTGTAAGTTTCGGTTGAGGAGAGGGACCTAAGGTGTATGGAATCCGAGAGTTGGGTTCCCACGAATTCCATAACCTCCTCTTCTCCCCTCGCTTTATATGCATGACCGCACATTTGTCCAAACCAGTTTCCATCCTAAGTCACATTTTGACTCCGTCACAGGCACATACACCTAGTTTAGGAGTCCGGGTATTTAAAATTTTATTTAATTTAGACCTATAAATGTGAATTTAGTAAAATGGTTTTGTTGATAAATTTATTATTATCCTGATGGCGCTACTGAATGTAACAGAAATCTTCAGTTGCAAGTTGTTAGGAGCAAAGAGTTTCAAGTCATCTATGTAAAGGAGGTGAGATATAACCTGACCACCTCTCTTCAACCGATAGCCTAGCCCTGAATTCTCTAGCAGTGTGCTAAGAGGATTCAAGGTTAGGCAAAACCAAAGCGGACTCAAACTATCGCCCTGAAATATACCGCGCTCGATCCTTACCGGTTTCGACTGCAAAATGCAAATTATATTATTTTCCTTCATTTTGATCCCCTACTCGATAGGTTTGGTTAGCAAAAATATTAACGACTTACAATTTAGTGCCCAAAATCCGCCATATTGTTTTTTTTATTAAAACACCTATCTAAGGACACTTGGGTTTTTGAAACGAATCTAACGACACGTTAATAGAAGAAATCCAAGCAGCCGTTTGGAAGTTACGACGTAATAAATAAATTTACAAACAAACAAACATACATACAAGATACGCGCGAAAAACATAACCCCTCCTTGACAGTCGGGTAAAAAGCACAATCTCTGGATCGCTCCGTTTTCTGGTGACAAATCTAACAATACCTACCACTGACAGTTACAAGCAGCGAACGCAGTTTTTCTAAATTAACAACTCCCAAATAGGGGAAAATTCGTTAACACGCGAATTTTAACATACCTAGGTAGGTGTCGGGAATGGTGTTTTAAACAACATCGTAAAAATACTGATGGGTGAGGGTGCAGCTATCGGGGTTGGGTGTAAAAGTTTTTCTAAATAAATTATCTTAATTATAGGTATTGAAATATGAAAGGGTGCTAAATGCATGACTCGCCGGGCCGGCCTTAACTAAACGCTCGCTTAGTTAAGGCCGACCCTGCCGGTAAGCACCAGAAAACGCCGAACAAATTCGGATGTGGGTTGGTTAGCGACATCGGTTCGCCTTCCAGACCGGTACGAGTTGCCGCCTGCTTTCTGCCTGAAGGCCCTTTCCGAACATTTACTGAACGTTCTTTTGCAGGTAGTATTACAGGCGTGATCAACAATGTTTACAGCAACTGTTGTCCATGATCATCGCCGCCGGCGCAGTAAGTACCTTCCCGCCTAAGCTTATAATCTACTTATCTATGTATAGTACTAGTAGGTAGAAGTAGGTAACTACGTTGTATTGTATCTGATCAGCTATTTTACAAAGATTACCATCCGTCCAAATTTAACTAGACATTTCCGGCTCTTTTCCTTATTTGTTTATTTAGAACTCTGCACAGTTTTTAAATAAATAAATAAACATGACCAAAGTTCCAGTTCGACTAAAGAGGACTTTTTATAAAATATAGCTAGATAAAGAAACAAGAAGGTAAAACGAAGAATTCAAATGTAAAATTGTTAGCCTTAAGGCAAACTTTTCTTTGAAATGGTAGTTGGGATTAGTCACAGTGCTTCTTGGTAGGTGCCTATATATAATACTATAAGCAGCGTGAACAAGTTGGAATTAAAAAAAAAGATAACGAACACAAAATAAATGTTATAATTCCTTAAACAAATAATTTACAAAGATAAAACTTAAATAAACGCAAATAACTAGTAAGTACGTCTAGCTAAAACCCGTCCTAACAGTCGAAGCGCCCAAAATGAAATGGCCGAGGAAATGAGCTCGCCGCTGGAGCTGTCCATCTGCCCCACTCCTGCGCTTCGTGAAGTCATTCAGCCGCCGCACCGTCGATTCCAGGATTCTCCGCTAACACGGCCTCTCCTGACAGCGGCGCGTCCTCGCCCGCTTGATTTAGGGGTGGAGTAACTTCACTGGAGCTGGACCCTGAAGTAACATCTTCACAGCCATTTTCGTTAGTGCCTGAAACAGTTACATTGTTTGCGTTAGTTCTACATTTATTTCCAGTCGCATAACTGAAAGAAACAGAGGCCTCAGCGTGCTTCAGTACAGTAATACTCCACAATGCTCTTGGATAGAAGAGCCGCATCGTAATTGTTAGACAATAATCAGAAACAGAGCCCTCGGGATGTTATTAACTCACATCAAGTCCAAGTACCAATTACTTTGAACACCAAGACAGAGCCCTCAGGATGTCCAAATACTAAGCGTCACCAAGACAGTCCTCGATTAGATGAAGATCTCAACTTGTAATCATTAAGGCAGAGCCCTCAGGATGCCAAAGCCCTTTTGAAACTCACATGACAGAGGCCTCAGCTTGTCCCAATTCAATTACCAAATTATTTCATGCATGAAACAGAGGTCGACATGTTTCAAACAAGAAATAAGTAGGTAGGTACACTTACTACCAAAAAATGCACTGCACACAATACTTTTTTCTCGAATTCATTGGCTCACACATTAATATATGGTGTAAAGTGTTCGTTCAAACGAAGTCATAGAAAAGCTATTTTTCATACAGTCTCGCTAGCATAATCATCATGTTTAGACTCATTTGAATCCGTCTGATGAACACTATTCATTGTAGTTGGGAACAAGGATCTGATGATGGAGACAAGAAAGGTGTATAGTGGATCTTTTAATTGACTACTAGTATAACCACCGTGTTTGGTGGGCTCATTTAAATCGTCCTGATGTATACTATTGGAATAACTTGTTGTGAAGTCTAAATAAATAAATGATAAAAAAGTTGTGTCTATTTGTACCAAATGCATATGAAAATATGTATACGATTCCTATAACAAAAACACAATTTGTTAAACTTTTGTCTGTCTGTCTCTATGTTCCGGCTAATCTCCGGAACTTTCACTGACAGATATTTATTTTTGTAATGAGTAACATAGGCTACTTTAATTTTAGAAAAATTATTAGGATTCCGTGCAAAAAATAGAACCAAGGTTTTATGCGGGATCATCGAAACGGCTTGACCAATTTTGGCGGAACTTTTACTGCAGATGCAGATGACTGATATTATAAGGAGTAATTTAGTTTCGAAAAAGGATAAGGGGATTCGTGTTTGAATAACTAAAATAAACACGCGAGCGAAGTCACGGGCAGTAGTATTATAGTTTAAATTTATACTGTTATGACTGTGGGACCTACTTCAACATGTAATTTTTATTATCATGCGACCCAACACTGGATATAACTGGAATGAATTGTACCCACACGTATCTTTGGAATGAGCTCAAACACGATGTGTGTAAAGAGCTAACTAAAAGATCCTACTGGATCTCTTAGTTGGCTCGCCTTTAGACCGTTTCTGCCTCCCCATCATAAGAACCTTGTTACCAGCTAACATAAATAGTACCTACTTGTTAGGAAAATTCAAATGAGCCCAAACATGAAGTGTTTAAGAGTAGTCAACTAAGAGAGCCACTACTCTCCTTTTTGGTTTCCATCATCAGATCGTTGTTACCAGTTACATTGAATAGTGCCAACCCGTACGATTCATATGACTCCAATCACGACGGGTAGGTATAAGAGTAGGTAGGTAACTAAGAGAGCCACTACTCAAAATTATTGTTTCCATCATGAGATCGTTGGCAAGCTACAATGAATAGTACCGCTCCGTACGTTTCGAGCCCAAACATGATCGATTGATGGGTATAGGAGTAGTCAACTAAGAGAGCTACTAGTCACCTTTATGATTTCCAGCATCAGACCCTTGTTACCAACTACAGTGAATGGTAAGTACCTAACCAACAGCGGGTAGGTACGATTAAAATAAGCGCAGACATCACAGGCATACCTACTTGTAAGAGTGGATAAAGAATTACTTTTCTATACCTACTATCTCTAAAGAAATACTCAAGCTCATATAGTAATAACTATGTATAAATAATTAATATTCTTGCTCTATTTTAATTGACGAAAAAATACGATAGGTCTCATTTGTGTCAGACTCTGGGTCTGAAATGGCGCCGAACACGTTTTACCGTTTTCCACCTTTCTACAGTTCCCGTTACGCAACTTTACCTCCCCGAAGTACGTCGCAATCGAGTGCGCAGAATGACAATTTGACAAAAAACAATACAGCGCATGCGCGGGCAGCTCGCGCATGCGCGTGTTTGCGCAAGATGGCGGGTGTAATGGCATCTCACTCGCTCGTATACGTTCCATGCATACGTGTGACCCGCTTGCTCAATGCAATACGACTGTTGATGCGAAAAGTGTTACACATTGTTATTGTTTATAATTAATTATTTTGGTTATTTCTTACTATTTCATTTGTTTTTGTGGTGTATGTATTTGTGGTGTTACTTTTTGATATTGTTATTGTTACTGGTAGTCTTTGTAACTTATTTATAATATAATACTTTTAAACAAAAAAATATTCTAGGAACGTAACACTTATTTACGCGATTGCACCTGCGCGGTCGTCACTAAAACCTAACTTCGGAGGGGTAAACAACGGTGATGCGAACTGTACTCTTCATCATCAGACCCTCGTTATCAACTATGCATAATACCCATCGAGACAATTCAAATGAGCTCAATCGCGATCGGCATACCTTTTTGTAGAAACGGGTGTGAAATTACTTTTCGAAACTCCGTTTGAAGACATATTCAAGGTCATTTATATATGCGTCAGCCATCGAAATCGAAAAGAAAATACATATTCTTGCTCTACTCCAGGTGACAAAAAAACTACGTCTCAATTCTGTTAGACTCTGGGTCTGAAGTGACTATTCTTCTTTTAGGGTATTTTAGTTATTCCTCTGGCCTTCCAAGCAATCGGGTTCTAACACAAACCGCACCAGAGTTGTAGGTATGTTGTTAGTGTGCTGAATAAATTAGTTTGATACGTAAAAGTATGTAGGTATTTGTCATTAAAGACTTCGGCATCATAACGTTCTCGCCTTTGGCTCAGGCGACTATTTGGCCTTGACTCCAATGAGTTTGCCTCCTTGCATCATTCGTGAAACCTACTAAAAGTTAACAGTTTTCAAAGAAATGAGGATGTTTTAGTGACAAGATTGAAATTTTAAACCTTTCGCGGCCCATATTTTGGCCTTTGCGGACCACCAGTGTTCCAAGGACCACAGGTTAGGAATGTATTTGAGTAAATTGTACATCTCCTTTTTGCATAGCCTTTCCCCATCTATGTTGGGATCGAACGCTGACCCCAAGATAGTTGGGAAAAAGCTAGGCAGAATTATTGATTTTTTATCAATAGCGTACATATTAATGTTGAACACATGTTGGAAACAGGTGAATTGATAAAGGGAGAAAGCACTTTACGACAGGATTTATCGGAAAATCCGATTGAAAAGTATTTCGACCTTCCAGTGCCTGAAAATAAGATTATGACGACATATGTCTGGGTCGACGGTACTGGCGAAAATCTACGTTACAAAAATCGCACCATGGACTACATCCCTGAAACGCCTAAAGGTAACCAACATTTTTTTTCTGCTCGTGCTAAGTTATTATGAAAAGTTAAGGAATCTGCAGTTGATGCCAGAAAAGTGACCCCTCTCGGGACAGTCATTTTTAACTTTGACTAGCCGTTGCAATCATTAAATTCAGACAGAAGACACGTTTTGCGCAGTGGTTGAGCGACTGGCTGCTGCGCTGCGTGACACGGGTACGATTTCCGCACGGAACAAATATTTGTATGGCCTACAGACACTTGTTCCGGGTCTGGCCGTTCGTGTATGTGAATTTTATGTTTGTGAACGCATCCACGATACAAGAGAAATTCCTGGTGTGGGGCAACGTTTTAAAAAAAATATCTACATAAATACAAAATTGAACGTTATTCAGATGATGAACACGTGACTTAAACAGTTTTAAAAGATTTTCTGAATAAGTAATTCGAATGCTAACTAAAACTTAGGTACCTCTAAAAAGCTGGTGAATTGATTTATTAATGTTTTAACGAATACTGTTGTTTAAAAGCATTCGATAGTAGGTGGCCAATCGATGTAAACTTTTACTATGCTTATTTATACAACCCGTTGTGTAAGGCCTTTTAGGATCTAGGGCAGCGTTTCCACTCATATCTGCTTTGCAAATAACTTTGCCTAGTAGTCAGACTTACCTACCTAATTAACATTAAATTTGAAAAGTGAAATCGCAGGTGTTTATGATTGTACCCTTTCAATATTTTGCAGATAAATTTACAAAAATGATGGAGAGTTGGAATAATAAAGTAATGGAAGAGATGTTATCGAAAATCACATATTCCCAGACTGAAAAATATTTTCCGCCATACGACTACTATCCCAGAAATCTGGAAAATATTTACAAAACGGAATGTAGATTACGAACTAAGAGGAATATGAACGTTTTTGATGAAAACTTGAAAGGTGAGACAGTTGAACCGGTAGTAGGTTCTCGTACAGCTTGTTGCCCAAATAACACAGCTATGCTGAATAAAGTTTGAGTAATAGCGATCCTCGAAACTTTAAGCTGAAACTATTGTCTGGATAATGTCTGAGTAAACGTTTATTCAGCGGTTATTCAAGCAATTTGGGCAGATTTTTAAATGTTTTAGTCTGTTTAACAGAGATTACAGAATAGCTTAGTAATGGCCCACTTAGCTTAGTAACATCTGAAAAAAAGCTGACATCTCTTTTATACAGCTTTTATTTCATATTTGCTCAGACAAATGCATATCGATATTCAGAAATTATTCAGGATTAAGTTCATTTGCGTAATACTTTTCAAATAAAATAAGAGTTAAGTTATGAAGAATTGTATAGAAAAAGCGGTGTTTAATCTAGCAGTGCATCTTTGTTCTGACATTTCATGTTGAGTTGCATTGAATAAAATCAATAACGAAGAGAATCGGATGTAAATGTTATTATGTATTAAAACCATAATACACGTTAGAAATTACTACTCAAGTATTCTCATCGTGAATAGCATATGAATTATCTCTAGTAGCATAAGCATCGGTGTCACCCGGGGCGGATAATGTGGTGTCACCCCACAAACGAACACCATTGTCACCCCCCCCCCCCCCCAAATAATTATGAGTTGCGCCTTTGGCCTTTCTTTCTGCTGACGGTAATCGCAAGCCATTTTTCGGAAGGGGGTGGAGATGGTGTGCCATTTGCGCTTTTGGTTTTGTGCAGGACGCCCTACAATTAGAGAAAAAGCGATGTAATTAGCTAACAATATGTAGTAATAAGCAAAATGTTTTAGTGTCTAAGTTAATTTAAATAGATCATAATCATTGTAATCAAAGTCACTAAGCTTAAGAAATGTTTAAATATTCACGAACAATTACTTACTTTGTCAAACAATCACCGCCAGTTCCGCTCTCGACAGGTCAGAACATGTCTGAACCTGCACAGACTTGCCGAGAGGACGGAGGGCTGTGATTGGTCAGGCTAAAATGATTCCCAAACAATATTAATTTTATTGGAAGACAAAATTGTAAATTATGTCGGCCCCGCCACTACTTGCGCCCACCTAGAGGGCATAGGTCCAGAACAATTTTGTATTTTGTGTGTTCCTTTCTTCGTGAACTTCGTGACTGCACAGCCGCATCTGAACCCGCTGCCAGTGAGCACCGCCGCCTCCTGGCAACCGAACTTCGTGACTGCACAGCCACATCTGAACCCGCTGCCAGTGAGCACCGCCGCCTCCTGGCAGCCGAACTACGTGCCTGCACAGCCACATCTGAACCCGCTGCCAGTGAGCACCGCCGCCTCCTGGCAGCCGAACTACGTGCCTGCACAGCCACATCTGAACCCGCTGCCAGTGATCACCGCCGCATCCTGGCAATCGAACTACGTGCCTGCGCAGCCACGACCGACGACACCACCAGTGATCACCGCCGCATCCTGGCCACAGAACCCGACGCACGTGGCAACGAACTCATCATGGCAACCGATCTACACTACGGCGCCGCATCATAGCTATCATCCGGGGCCCGCTTCCATGCCCTGGGTGCCGCCGTCTACGCCATCAGCCAACGCCGTGCATCAGCCTAACGCACTAGCCGTTCAAGAACCGAGAACGGACATGAAAGAACTTGCTGCTGCGATCACGCAAGCTGTGCAGACCGCGCAGTACCAGCAGCCAATGAAGCACACCGAACTACCCTGTTTCAATGGAGCCCATCAAGATTGGCTCACATTCCGTGCCGCCTACTGTGAGACAGCGCATCGACTCACAACAATGGAGAACATGGCAAGACTTAGGAGAAACCTTCGAGGAATAGCAAAAGAAGCTGTACAGGGTCTGTTAATAGCAAACGCAGACCCCAACGAAGTCATGAAGACACTTGAACTCCGCTTCGGACGCCCAGACTCAATTGCGATGGCAGAAATAGAACGTCTACGAACACTGCCACGCCTTACCGAATCTCCGCGTGATGTCTGCACCTTCGCCACTAAAGTAGAGAACATTGTTGGGACTCTGCAAGCTCTCAATTGTGGACATTATCTCTTCAATCCAGAAGTCACAAAGGCTATTGTTGAGAAGCTCACACCGACCCTGAAGAGACAGTGGTACCAGTTCTCAGCAGCACAGCCCAGAACAGAGCCTGATCTTCTGAAGTTTACACGCTTCATCAAGATTGAAGCAGAGATCTGCAGCCCGTACGCGCTGCCCGAAAACATCGCTGCAACAGCACAAACACATCAGAACACGCAGCGACGCCAGCAACGGGTAAACGCCACACAAGAAACGAACAAACCCAAGTGTGCTTTATGTGAACGACAGGGACACAACATCGTAGAATGCGATCAGTTTAAGAAAGCAGCCACTGATGCGAGATGGGATATCGCGAAGAAGCATCGCCTGTGTTTTCGCTGCCTCAAGTTCCGGTCAAAGCAACACAGCTGCAAACCGAAGAAGTGTGAAATAAATGACTGCGTGCATTTCCATCATAGAATGCTACACGCAACTAGTGCAACAAACAAGAAAAAGGAAGAGACCGACTGCCCCAAAGAAGAACAAGAGAAGGTTCATTCAGCGTGGACACCGAAAGTATCATTTCTCAAAATAATACCAGTGCACCTTTCTGGACCGGCGGGAGCTGTTGATACCTACGCACTCCTAGATGACGGCTCCACAGTAACGTTGATCGACGAGAGCCTAGCCGATCAAATCGGGGCAGAAGGATCCTACGAACCACTTCGGATAGCATCATTCGACGGCGAACCCACAGTCGACGTGTCATCTCGACGTGTGAGCTTTTTCGTAAGAGGGCTTCACACATCCGAACGCAAGCTGCGAGCAAGAACAGTAAAGCGGCTAGAGTTAGCTGCTCAGAGGATCCCAAGAGAAGCAGTCAGGGATTGCGAACACCTTCGAGACATCGCCAAAAACATAGTGACTGAAGACGCAAGACCCAGACTTCTAATAGGCCAAGACAACTGGGATCTCCTCATCACAACAGAGATCAGAACGGGAAAGAAGAACCAACCAGTAGCCTCACTAACACCACTCGGGTGGGTGCTGCATGGTAGTCACACACGAACACTTGGCCACAGAGTGAACTTCATCAGACATGTCAGCACAGATGATGACCTACACGAACTGGTAAAGGAATACATCACAATAGACAACATGCAAGTGAACCCGAAGAAGCCTTTCAATGATCCAGAAGAAAAGGCACTTCGCATCCTTCAGCAGCACACGAAGAGAACTCAAGAAGGAAGATATCAAACTGCTTTACTATGGCGAGATGAAAACGTCAAGATGCCAGAAAACTATGACAGCGCTCTGAACAGGCTTATCAGCGTGGAAAAGAAAATAGACAAAGATCCTGAACTAAAGAAAAGGTACTCTGAACAAATGGAAGCACTAGTATCAAAGGGATACGCCGAACCAGCTCCATCCGAAACGTCGAAGCACCGAACTTGGTACCTACCCCACTTCGCGGTTTTCAATCCCATGAAGCCAGATAAATTGAGGATTGTCTGCGACGCTGCTGCCAAGACCAGAGGAGTTTCCCTGAACGATCAACTACTCACTGGTCCCGATCTACTACAGTCGCTGCCGGGAGTGATCATGCGTTTTCGGCAACACTCAATCGCCGTGACTGCCGACATCACCGAGATGTTCCTGCAAGTGGAACTTCGACCAGAGGACCGAGACGCTCTCCGTTACCTATGGAGAGGAGATCGAAGAGACGATCGGCCGCCAGAACAATATCGCATGAAGTCGTTGATCTTCGGAGCTTCTTGCTCACCCACGACGGCGATATATGTAAAGAACACGAACGCCGAAAGGTTCCAACATAAACACCCAAAAGCAGTTGAAGCTATTAAAAGAAAGCATTACATGGATGACTATTTGAACAGTTTCGATACTTTAGAAGAAGCTGTGGAAGTCTCACAAGCCGTACGAGACATACACAAAGAAGCTCACTTCGAACTCAAGAAATGGTCGTCTAACTCTACAGCACTTCTCGAAGCACTAGGGGAAGTTGCCAAGACAGACGAAGAGACGATCAAGCTAGAAGACAGCATCGAGACAGAACGAGTTCTCGGATTGATATGGAAGCCAAACGAAGACTCGCTTGCCTTTAATTTGAACCTGGCACGCATACCTCAGAACATCCTACAGAACGATACGCCCACTAAGAGAGAAGCTCTTAGAATAGTAATGTCCCTATTCGACCCATTGGGACTAGTATCGCCAGTAACCATCAGAGCTAAACAAATATTGCAAGAAGTTTGGCGCCGTGGGACCGCATGGGATGAAGCCTTAGACAGTGACTTAGCCTCAAGCTGGAGAAAATGGCTCACTCACCTCAGAAGATTGGAACACGTCTCCATTCCACGTACATACCCAGGCTTCAGCGCTACAGAATCACTGCAACTACACGTCTTCACGGACGCAAGCGAATCTGCGTATGCAACAACGATATACTGGCGAACGGTCACTAGGGACGGAAGAGTAAATGTCTGCTTGGTCACAGCCAAAGCCAAGGTAGCACCACTGAAACTTATGTCGATCCCACGACTGGAGCTACAAGCAGCAGTACTTGGCGCACGCATGGCATCAGCGGTAAAGATAGAACACGAGCGGACGCCAGAGTCGACTACATTCTGGACCGACAGCAGAACCACGCTATCATGGATCAGAACTGGGTCCAGATCTTACAAACCATACGTCGCTCATCGCATCGCAGCAATCGAGGAACATAGCTCTACAAACGAATGGCGCTGGCTCCCGACCAAAATGAACCCAGCAGACGATGCTACAAGAGATGTGCCGGAAAATTATTGTCAAAATCATCGCTGGTTTAACGGTCCAGAGTTCCTTCTTGGCCCCCCAGAGACGTGGCCAGCCGACGAGAAGAATCCTGTCATAATCACGGGAGAAGAAAAAACCTGTAGTGTGATCGACAAATACGAGAACATAAAAGTCAAAGAAGCTATACCAGATGTCAACAGATTCTCACGATGGGAAAGATATCTGAGAGCAACAGCACGAGTTCTGCAATTTCTGCACCTCTGCCGTCAATCATGTCAGGATGTCAACTACAAAAGAACCAAAAAGAACAGAAGCACCGACCCTGATTGGAGAACGAACAAACAGACATTGCCAGTCAAAAAGAAAGAGAGGCAAGAAATCACGAACAATCATCTTCCTCTCACCGCTGAATTTCTGCGTAACGCCGAGAGTCTGATCCTGCGAGCTTCACAAGAACAATCTTTCCAAGAAGAGATAGAAGCTTTGAGAAACGAAAGAGCCATACCCCGAAACAGTCGCTTACATACGTTGTGCATAGAACTCACAGATGGAGAGATTCGCTTGAAGAGCCGAATAACCGCTACGGTGGGCATAACAGAGAGCCTGAAGAGACCGATGGTACTGGATGGAGACCACCGCACAATACGATTGTGGATCGAACATGTCCATCGCCAATTACATCATGCAGGCGTTGAGACAACGGTTAACGAATGCCGTCAACAGCATTGGGTACTCCGTCTACGACCGACCGTCAAGAACGTAATCAGCAAGTGTTTACAATGTCGTATTAAAGCAGCTTCCCCACCACAGCCGATGACAGGAAATCTCCCTTACTGTCGCTTAGCGCACCACCAAAGACCATTCACTTTCACCGGGTTGGACTATTTCGGACCTTTGACCATTACAGCAGGACGGAGTCATCAGAAAAGATTTGTCGCCTTGTTTACGTGCCTCACGACGCGAGCCATTCATCTAGAGCTTGTGGCATCGCTAAATACCGATTCAGCAATAATGGCACTGCGACGTATGATAGCACGCCGAGGATGCCCCAAACAGCTGTGGTCTGACAATGGGACAAACTTTCACGGAGCCGACAAAGAATTGCGTGCAGCCATTTTCGCAGCGACAGCAGAGGAAGCCTCAAAGAAAGTGATCGACTGGCGATTCATCCCACCTGGCGCACCCTTTATGGGAGGATCTTGGGAACGGATGGTGAAATCTGTGAAGACAGCACTCGCCGCTACGCTGAACGAGCGATATCCAAGTGAAGAAGTCCTCAATACACTGCTGATTGAAGCCGAACATACAGTGAACAGCCGACCGCTCACACATGTGTCAGTAAACATCGAAGACCCAGAAGCCTTGACGCCAAATCACTTCATTTTGGGCGGTCCAGGGCGAATTGCATCACCAGGGGAGTTCGACGATAGCGATCTGCGCCTCCGATCAAGTTGGCGCGCAGCTCAGAGACTGGCTGACATATTCTGGGCAAGATGGCTGAAGGAGTATCTACCAGAACTACAGAACCGCAGAGAACCACACTCCAAAGGAACAATACCCAAGGTTGACGACCTGGTATTAATTGTGGACGGTAACCTTCCACGGAACGTGTGGATAAGAGGACGTATCTGCGCTACATTCCCCGGACCGGACGGAGTCGTTCGCACAGTGGATGTGACCACCAAAACGGGAATTTTGCGACGGCCTGTGAAGAAAATCGTCGTGTTGCCGATCGAGGGCGACGGCAGCGATCCTGCACCGGACTCTACGACTGCGACGTCAGCGGCGGACGACGCACGGCGGGAGGAATGTGCAGGACGCCCTACAATTAGAGAAAAAGCGATGTAATTAGCTAACAATATGTAGTAATAAGCAAAATGTTTTAGTGTCTAAGTTAATTTAAATAGATCATAATCATTGTAATCAAAGTCACTAAGCTTAAGAAATGTTTAAATATTCACGAACAATTACTTACTTTGTCAAACAATCACCGCCAGTTCCGCTCTCGACAGGTCAGAACATGTCTGAACCTGCACAGACTTGCCGAGAGGACGGAGGGCTGTGATTGGTCAGGCTAAAATGATTCCCAAACAATATTAATTTTATTGGAAGACAAAATTGTAAATTATGTCGGCCCCGCCACTACTTGCGCCCACCTAGAGGGCATAGGTCCAGAACAATTTTGTATTTTGTGTGTTCCTTTCTTCATTTTGTTCAGATTTTCGTAATGTAAATATAGTTATAAGTTTTTGTACCAAATAGTATTTTATAGTATTTACTCAGTTATCAGTATTCTAGACTTTCAAAACTTCAATAAATAGTGTCTTCAAGAGAATCGCGAGTTTTCTTCAAGAACCTTCTCCAATCCAGCGCACACGCGTGGGTGCCTAAGACCTAGGCCCTATACAGGTTTTTGTTTTCAGGAATATTCTTATCATACTTACAAACAAAATCACGAAAATTAAAATTAGTGTGATTATTTTGATTTTGTTTTCATCACTATCTAAACTCAATTTTGTTGAGTAACGCTAGTAAACTCAAGAACCAAAAGAGGGCAGAACACAAGAGCAAGCGAAGCGAACTCGAAAATTTTTCATCCTACCTCGGATAGGATATTGTTACGCGCCAGAATTAATGTTGGGTACATGGCGGCATTTGCGTACTGCTAACGCCATCTAGTTTCAACCAACCAAACATTTACGTGCTGCCATCTAGTATCGAGTAGCAGATACTGGCATACTGCTGGCGCCATCTAGTATCCAGTAGCTGACATTTACGTGCTAGAACATTCTCGATGTTTTGACGGGACCTGTGTGTGCCCGAACTTTCCAGAGGTTTCCATACAGGAGGGTTCTGGAAATGACTGTCGGTATATAAAGGGCGGACATCCGGCGACGGCAGTCAGTATTGAATTGGCGATACAAACGATAACTTCGAGAGCGATCTTCGACTGCGAATTATAGTGAAGTGAAGTGTTCAGTAGTGCGATTGTGTTTTATAATTAGTGTGTTTTAAAGTGATAATTAGTGTTGTGGATTAAAGTGTCAGTTTTGGTTGTTTAATCGGCTGTTTTTATTGTAACGAACCCTAAGCTCGTAACAATATTTTTTTTTTTTATTAAAAACTTTAATAGAAGTAACTTAATGGAGAGAAGAGCAAAAAAACTCATTTATTGAAAGAGGGCAGAACAGAAGAGCGAGCGAAGCGAGCTCGAAAATTCGTGCACCCCAGCTCTGAAAGGTTTCAGTACGTCGCCCGTTAAAAGGAAACATGGGCGGCGAGACTTTTTATGTAAAAAGTCATAATTCGACGTTTGGCTCTAGACTGTTTTCTCCTCCAATAATGGACCGATTTCACAAAATGAATAAGAAGCATATATACTGTGTTCCTATGTTTTCCTTTTTGATGATTTATTAACCGTACAAGCACTAGAACCCTCTCAAAATTGTCCGATAAATCGCTGTTAATAGAGCCCTAGTACAAATATCAACTATTAGGTACACTAGTTTACAAGGTGTGTTTATTCTTAATTAATGAGGTGCTGCAAGTTTAGAAAAATTATTAAAAAATTCCAACACGTCACATTTCGCAAATACTCCCCGTATATTTTTGCAAAGATAACGAGACTAAAAATGAATTAGTGTCAACGTTTTTGATATTTTTTAATAATCCAAATGCTTTTTTTAGCACCTTTGAAATATTAAAAAAGCTGCTTGGACATCCGCACGTGTAATTTAACCCTTGGTTTTATGATTAAAGCCAAATGCTTTTAGCGATAGGAGTAACAATCAGTTTCGTGGTTGCATGGTGGGTCTTTATCATTTGCTTGCAATTTCAACAATCTATTTAAACTTGCATTCCAGCAGCTTAGCGTTCTTCTACATTTTTCAATAAACACTTGAGAAACCCACTTTTATCCCGATGAGAGACCGGAATTTTCAAGTAATAAAAGATAGGCATATTTGAGTGTTTTCTTTATAGAATATTCTTTCTTAGATACAATAAGTTCACCAAAAACAGCCAGAATGTACTCTAACCAACCTTTTTAACCTTTTGAAAACAAACATTTATCAAAATGAAGACTAGCTATTTCGGAACAAACTTGTGGGTAGTCGAAACTAAAAGGGGTCGATATCTTCCATCTGTGACGTGATAAAAATTAAAATATACATGTTTGCATTGAGTTATTGCAGCTAATTAAAAAAATATGTAATTTACTGCAAGGTAATTTTTTTTTGTGAACTAGTGTTATTAATCCGAATAGGGTTTGAAAGTTAGTATGAAAAACCTTACTCCTTGAGCCAATTTTCTTGAAAGGGACAAATATTTACCAAAGTAAATAATAAAGATCGTCACTATTAGTTTTTCACAACTACACCCAATCGGCGAATTAGGGGTTGTTAAAGTTAGGTAGGTACCTAGTTTGGTGACAAATAGCCGGTTGATTCTGTAAACATGTCGAAGTGAAGGCTTGGGTGAAGTGATCACGAAGTGAGCTGTCATTCCATCTAATCTGTGCTGCTGCTGTCAAAAATCTAATTTAATTACATGCTAATGATTATCAATCATTTCATTATTTCATTATCACTTCGTGATAACTTCCCCCAAGACTTCACTTCGATATGTTTACCGAATTGCAACGCAGATCACCTGGTGAAGTGGATTCAAAACGCACAAGACAGGTCGATTTGGCGACACTTGGTAGAGGCTTACATATTTCTAGCAGTGGACTTCTTTCAGCTGTAATGGTAATGATGATTAATCTTATGTAGGAAGGTACTACGCAACTCTTTGTTTGTTTTAGCCTACAAGAAACTTTCTTACATAGTTTGGATAAGTTAAATCAAAATCAATCAAAATCAAAAGTCGTTTATTCAAATTAGGCTGAGAGCCAGCACTTTTTGAACGTCAAGTTTTACAAAAGACAGTCCCCCAAAACGCCCGCCCGTCACCACTTCCTAGTGTTTTAGCTGTGGAGAAGAAGTGGCCAACAAACTCCCCAGCAACACATCTGTTTGTTACGTTTTAAGAACTTGAATCTATATAAAAGTATGCTAAGTAATTAATGCCCCTTTGTGCTACAAAAATAGTATAAAAAGACCTCAGATTTTAATCTAGATCATTACTTTCATAACAGATTTACCGATTATTTCCTACGATGGCTTCGAGACTCAACAGGCGAAAATATTCGATTCTGATTCGTACCTGTATCCGCGTGCGATATACAGGGATCCTTTCAGACGCGGTAATCACCTCCTCGTCATGTGTGACACGTACGACAAGAACCTAGAACCCACAAGTGCGTAATGACAATTACTATCTACCTTTTTTTCATCATAGAGAACATTCTAAAGGCGCTTGGACGGGATTGTGGGATTCTTACATTCTATTGTACCTCACTAAACCAGCCTGGTGGTCGCCGTCCCATGGAATGGGCACCGTGTCATCTTTAAGGACGTCACCGAAACCTTTTGCAACGCCTGTCAGAGCACAACTTGTGAAAACACATGTCTAGCAAAAAATACCAAAAACAAGGACGGAGTTTCATATTTCTTTTTTTTTACTTTCCGTAATTGTCACTGAGGCCGGACGGACGGCCTGCCTGGGCTCCAGCAGTGCGATTCTGTTAATATCCCACCGTGTAAACATACATAGGTGAAGGAACATGAAGTGATATGTTAAACCATGATGATGATGAAATGTGAAAAAGGGAGCCAAAGTTCAATGTCAATAACATCCATGATTGACGACTTCAGTGAAGAAAGAATTGAGATCTAAATGGGCGCCAAGTTAAGTAGATAGTCCTGAAATAAGGTTAACACATTTAGTGCCTAGAACTCAGCGTATGGGTCGAGCAGTGATTCGTTATGTGCCCACAACCCGTATCTGGGGGGCTACTCTCTAACGAAATCCGTAGTTTCGGGCTTAGTTGCGGGCGGGCGTATTCTACTCCGTATCACCTACAGACTTACGATTAGTCCCGAACCTGAACTGAGAATGAATGGCAACACGATTTCACAGTAACTGTCAAATCGTGTTATCATTAGTTCTCAGTGGTTAGGTGATACGGAGTAGAAAATGCCCGCCCGCAACTAAGCCCGAAACTACGGATTTCATTAGAGAGTAGCCCCCCTGAGTCGTCGTTATGTGACTTGTGTTCATGCGCGGGTTATGGGCACTCGAACGAATTGTTGTTCGGCCCATGTATTGAGTGCTTGGCTCTAAAAATGTAAAAACACTTTTGCACTTGGCACTGAAAGTGTTAATGAAGGTTCAACATTTGACTTGGCTAGTTTTTACATAGTTACGTACATATTAACTTACGTTAGGTGCAGTTTATTAAAAATGCACCTAGCGAAAATCAAATTTTTATAAGAGTAAGATATTAATCTTACTCTTCTAAAAATTTGATTTTCTGGTGATAACTAGCCAAGTCAAATCTTCAACCTTTATTTACCTTATTTACTTCAGGATTATCTACAGAACTTGGCGCCCTTTTAGATCTCAATTCTTTTCGCAATAATTCTTAGGAGTTTTAATAAATGTGCCAAATTCATGTATGTAGGTTCATGTAATGTTACTCACGGCTGCTGCGTCACCAGTTCCTTTTTTTTTTGAACATTGCTGGACACGCTACCGCGTGTCTTCTTTTTTTACTATTGATAGGCACGCGTTTGACCACTATCTCACCTGATGGTAAGCGATGATGTGGTCGAAGATGGTGCACGCTTGCCTAGAAGTAACCTATTCACTATTGACTTAAATACTCCCAGGTTGTAGCTATCAGGAAACACAGACTCCGGCAGGGAATTCCACTCCTTAGCTGTACGCACTATGAATGTGTTCCCAAAACGTTGTGTGTGCGTAGGTGGGATGCCCACCATGTACTGGCGGCGCATCGCCGTTCGTTTTGTGGTATGATAATGGAACGGGCTTGGCGGAATTATATTATGCAATTCCGTCGCACATTCCCCAAAATGCAACCGGTAGAAAACCGACAGGCTAGCCTAGATATAAAAAAGTTGCAATGACAGTTCACTTCATGCTCACTCCATCTATGTTTACACGGTGGGATGTTGACAAAATAGACCGACTGATCGGGTCTGCGGCATGTCCCGCTAGCAGCTAGCTGGAAGCCTAGCTCCTGCCCCGGAACAGCTTTATGCGCAGTCGTTTTCCCGGAGATTTCTACATAAGGTTTAAAATCATTATAATTATCATAAGTAGGATAGGTACCCAGATTTTTTTACTTGGACAGTTTGGGCAAATTGACAGACACTGGTTCGGTTCTAGTTTAGTCACGGTATTAGGTATGCCTACTATGCACTTAGTAATCGCCTCGGGTCAGCTTTGTATTTAACACAAATACGTAGATACTGCCGAATCGAATATCCAGAACAAGTGTCTAGCATGCCTTATGGATTCTTTACCCAACTGTTCTTCGGAAATCGTCATTCCGTATCACTTAATAAACTCTCCGTTGGTTTTGCAGCCTGACTTTAATCACCATCCAAAAATTTGTTACATACACAGGATCCAACCATCGGGTCAAATGCGTAGACGCATACAATAAATGCCAGGAAGAAGAGCCGTGGTTCGGTATTGAGCAAGAGTATTTTTTTCTGAACACCACCGATTCCAGGCCATTGGGATGGCCTAAGGGCGGCTATCCCCGGAGAGCAGATGTTTACTACTGCGGCATTGGCGTTGATAAGATGTTCGCGAGGGACATTATTAACGCACACTATAGGTAGGCACCTACTCAGTAACTATTAGTCTCTGACAAGCGATTGCGCATTGAATCTTATCCGGATTCAAATCGAAATCAGTTCAATCCGACTTGGAACTTCCCTAAATCCGGGTGCACGGAATTCGGATCTAGTGTTGTCCCAAACAATTTGCTAGAAACGATTTTGTGTGGGGATGCGTACGCATCCATTCAGCTTTCCGCGTCTATTCAGCTTTCGCGGCGAACAAGTATAAAATGAAGACAAATGTATTATTATCATGCGAGTGCTATAGACAGAGTTCAGCGCTGTCAGCGCTATTCCGCCGCATTGTGCGTCGAACGCGGCAGAACAGCGCTGTACACAGATGGTTCTCGACTCCTTGTGTAACTGACACCACCATCAGTGATTTTCATTTCGATAACATAAAAAAATTGAGGCTAATTAGTCGCCAAATATCAGACTTAGTCGGTCACTGGTTCAAAAGCTATAAGGGTTTATAGGTGGCCGATCTGGGGTGCGCCTACCCCAGCTTGGTTTATTTGAATCTTAAAAGCTAGAGCACCTAGCGAAGATCTGATTTCTCTCCCAAATTTAGTCGCTAATTAGTTGCAAGTTTTTGCCAAGTCACAGATTTAGTCTGTTCTTAGTTTAGAAGATATAATGAGTTCAATTTTTAAGGTAGTTATTGTCCAAGAGCTAGATCAAAGAGCAATCTCTTCGAACAAATTGCCAAGAAATAAAATTTCTATTAATATGTGAATTTTACTTCTAGTTTTATCGGTCTAAAGTCCGTAGAATTGTCAGAGAGAGATTATTTCTGTCTGTCTGTCGCGGTTTCACGCCAAAACTACTAAACCGATTTAAATGAAATTAGCTACACAGATACTCTAGAGCCTGAGAAAGGACATAGGTTAGTTTTAACCCGAAAATGTTTACGGTTCCCGTGGGATAGATTTATAATTGTTTTTCAGAGAGCAAGGGATTAACATGATTCTTTGCATAGTAGTAATTTTGAGGAGGGAACCACGTGAGCTACTTTTTATCCCGGAAGAATGCGCGGTTCTCGTTGGATAATTTGTTTTTAAGGGGCAAGGTATTGGCGTTGTCGGCGACGAGACCTCGTCTGCGCCCCAGGGCGCAAGTAGTGGTAGGGGCAATTTGTCTTAATGTTTTGCAAGGAAACTAATTAGATTCTGTTAGATTTTAATTACTTTAGGTTTAATTTATGTCTAATTAGTTATATAAGGTTTATTTTTGTATTCTAGATTAAGATAAGGTACAAAAATGATAGTATTTTAATACTGAAAGGAGACTGATTAGGATGCTAAGTAGATTAGGTTTTTGTCACTTTCTAATTAGTTTTATAAGGTTTAGTTGTGTATGCCATATCTAATAAGGTTCTAATACGAACGAATTTTGATAATTTATAAGGAAATTTTTAAGTAAAATTTTTGCATTATGTATTTTTTTTTTGGGGCAAGCCCGCCACACATTCCCAACCACTGCAACTCCTGAAAGCCAGAATCAACAGTGGCGACCACCAGAAAAACGCCGAGCCAATGAAGCCCGACGAGTCCCGGAGAAACGACTTAACTGTCTTGGATCCTGCAACGAATTTAATCAGAAAAGTACAGCGGAGGAGTAAGAAAAGAACTATATATATATATATATAATTTCCACTTCCCTCCTTATCAAGCAGGAGACAGAATAGAGCTAGGCCAATGGGCACCAAGGGACATATACAACTGGGTTAAGCCCAGTTGTCAAGCACCACGGATTACATTTTAATTAAAAACTAATGGGTCCTAAATTGTGAGCTAATTTTGATTCCAGTAATAGGTATGGCAAAATCGCCTGAAAGCACAGACATTTGTTCTGGTTTCTACAAGGTCCGTGTAGTAAACTACTCCAGATGTAACCTGAATACTATCTAACATAATATTGCGTTCAGTTTGCCAAAGAATATACTCCCATAAGATGTAGTGTGCGGATTGTTCGTATTCATAGTCGGCTGTAGAACATTGACATAAAGGCGAGGCCACAAGCCTAAAGGAAAATAATTTACTCTTAAAGTTGCCATGACCTGTGAGAAATTGGGCAACACAATGATCCACCTCCAGCCATGTCCTATCCAGCCGCTCACGAACGGATGGAAAAAACTGGTGGAGGTGACAGCCTTTAATGGAATTTTCCCACCTACATTGCCATTCGGATAAAAGTTCCTCCCAGACGTCAGTCTGGGGTTTTAGTAATCTACAGATCTTAGCACGGTCGCGTTGCGGTAAAAACTCTGGGTTCGTGATCTTTCTAGCGTAGTAGTACATTGCAGCACGCCGCTGCACCTCTAGATCGACTGGGAGAACACCCGCCAGCACCGGTAAGGTTCAGTACTAACCGTCCTATACGCCTTGCATAAGAATATCAAAGCCAAACGTTGGCTTTGCAGCAATTTACGGCGTACCGCCCCTATGGTGGCGCTGTCAGCCCAGACAGGTGCCCCGTAGCACATACAACCCAAGTAAGTAGCCCCATAGATAGTTTTTAAGGTTTGAAATGAGAGACCCCAAGTAGATAGATTCTCGTCAAGGCGTAGAAGTTCTTTTTTGCTTTTTCACCTACTGTTTTTATATGATCAATAAATGAAAAGTTCCTTTCTAGTAGCATACCGAGGTAGCACACGGATTCTTTTCTTTTAACGGGTACGTTATTAAATTTAATACTAGGCCAGGATTTTAGATTTCCTTTTAAAATGAGTTGATAGGTTTTATGCGGTGCAAAGGTCAGACGGTTTCGATCGCCCCACTGTGATATTGAACGTAGACATGTGTCAGCCAAGTTCTCGAGTCCAGCCCGAGTGCTTGCCTCAATGAGCAGTAAGCCATCGTCCGCGGAAGCGCGAGGAAACCATCGTAGCTAAAATTCCATACATATGGACCGATAACTGAGCCCTGAGGACATCCCATGGTTAGAGACTTAGAAGTGGAATGATGTCCAAGTTTGAGTTTCGCGGAGCCGTTTAGAAAATACGAAAGAATCAGATTATAGATATTTTTGTAGCAACCACGGGTTTTCATTTTAAGTAGTAGCATCGGCCACCATGCGTTATCAAAACCTGCATTGCGTATAATTACGTAACTTGAAAATGAGGTTTTTTGTTTGTAGAGATATCGTTTTGGAATTGGTGTCAAAATAAAGGTCTCGACCCAAAACCTATTTTACAAAAAGAGTCAAGTCGATAGGACTTGTAGTTTTAGAGATATTAAAGAAAATGTATAGTGAAAGTTTGTTATGATGTAAATTTGGAAGTTTTTGTTCTAGAAACTTTTTGCTATGTAAGGTTTTTGATAAAATTTGTATTCCATGTTGTAGAGTAAGGTCTGAGGAATCCGAAAATATATATATTGTAAGGGTTTTTACATAAAAACAATAAATAAAGGCTCCAAAGGAAGCCAGGGAAGAATTAGCACGCCTGGAGTTGAAGGAAGCTCAGGCTGCGGCGAAGCTAGCCCGTGTCAGATTGGAGCTGGCACAATGTGAAGATGAGGACTCCGTGGATGAAGACCAGGAAGACAGAACAGCACAGGTGCAGAACTGGATCGAGACATCTGTATTAGAAGAAGGCAACATGGAACAACCCGAGCAACGAGGTCAGCACCCTTCAGAAGAGCCACAAAAGGTGAAGCCTGAAGAGATCTCCTCAACGAAAGAAGGTACGTGCGAAATTCAAGCACTGGCGATGGTGTTGAAGGAAGCTCTTACCACAACAGGAGTACCAGCAGCGCAGCCGAAGTATATCCACGAGTTGCCCTACTTCGACGGCAACAGCAGCGAGTAGTTAGCCTTCATGGTTGTCTACGAAGATACGGCACCGATGTTCAACGAAGTTCAAAATATGGCTCGACTAAGAAGAACACTGAAGGGCAATGCAAGAGAAGCTATCAAGAGCTTGCTGTACTCTGAGGCGTCTCCGTTGGAAGTGACGCAGGCCCTTAGAAGAAGATATGGAAGACCTGATGCGCTGGTGCTGGCAGAATTGGACAAGGTCAAGGCGTTACCGAAGATTACTGAAAATCCAAGGGACATATGCGTCTTCGAAAGCCAGATCAACAACAGCGTAGCAGCAATAAGAGGTTTAAAGAAACCACAGTACCTTCATTCACCTGAGATGGTGAAACAAATAATCGAGAAGATGCCGACGATTCTCAAATTCCGATGGTATGACTTCACTGCGGCATCAGAAGAAGGCGAGTTCTCCGACCTGACGATGGTCTCCAAGTTCCTGAATTCAAGAGGACTCATCGACAAGCGGCGCACACAACGAGGGAAAAGGACAGGGACTTCAAGGAAAGGGATGCAAGACAACCGGCAGAGAAGATTTGTCCTATGTGTGAAGGTGGACACTTCCTCGTCGACTGTCAGAAGTTCCAAAGGGCGTCGGTGCAAGATCGGTGGGCAACAGTGAAGAGAAGTCGCGTTTGCATCAAGTGTCTGCAAGGGAGGCATCTAAAGGAAAAGCTGCAGGAAACCACCGTGCAAAGAATTTAAGAGGTGGCATCATCATCTGCTGCACGTCGAGTCAGAAGAAAGGACCTCGGGAGAGAATAAGACGGAAACACAAGAAGAAGTAGCAAGCGTCATGGCATCAGTGAATGCAGTTAACAGTACAATACCTGAAGATAGTTCCGGTAGAAGTCTTCGGGTCGAAAGGATCGAAAAAGATATTGGCCCTAATGGATGAAGGGTCCACAGTGTCACTTATTGATGAACGAAACGAGAAACGAACAAAAAAGGAGGAACTAGCCATCGAGACAGTAGGAGGCAAGCTAATAAAGAAGAAGGATTCTCAGATGCTGGACCTTACGGTAAAAGGGGTTCATCAAGGATGTAAGAAGACCTTGAAGAGCTTCCATTCAGAAGAAAACTTCAGAAGAGTGACGGCGCAAGTGGACTTCATACCTAAGAAGGCGGGCTTCGAACTCAGGGGATGGGCGTCTAATCAACCTGAGCTGCTGCAAGACTTGAAGACTGACGCCATAGAGAAGACAGAAGTAGACCTTGGAGAGAAGGAAGAGAAGACACTAGGACTTCGCTGGTTCACGAGACGGGATTCCATCGGCTTCAGGGCAAACCTCCGGAATACGCCAGAGGAAATAGGCAAGGGACTCCAGGTGCCTACGAAGAAGGAAGTCACCAGCGCAGTGATGTCGACCTTCGATCCATTGGGACTAGCGTCACCGGTTCTCATCCAGGGAAAGAAGCTGTTTCAGAGCATCTGGCGAAGTGGCGTAGGTTGGGATGAAGAAATAGAAGGAAAGGAGTACGAAGCGTGGAAGACTTAATTAGAGAAGATGAAGCTGCTCCAAGACCTGCAGGTTCCAAGATGCCTGGCGCCACATTGCACCGAGGGGGAGCTGCACACGTTCACGGATGCGAGCGAGTCGGCGCATGCAGCGGCAGTTTATTGGAGGACAGAAGACAAAGATGGAACTTATCATGTCAGCTTAGTGGCGGCGAAGGCAAGAGTCACTCCATTAAATCCGGTGTCCATCCCAAGACTCGAACTGCAGGCGGCCCTCTTGGGAAGCAGATTGGCACACTCAGTGGAAGAGGAAATGGACCTGAAGGTAGCTAAAAAGACATTTTGGACAGACTCCAGCATCGTACTTTCCTGGATAAAGACGGACCCAAGAACATTCAAGACGTTCGTGGCTCATCGCTTGGCGGAAATTGAAGACCTTACCAAACCGCAAGACTGGAGATGCGTGCCTACGGCGCAAAACCCTGCAGATGATGCAACGCGCGACGTGCCGGAAGAGTTCGACTGTAACCACCGATGGTACACCGGACCAAGCTTCCTGAAACTAGAAGAGGCGCATTGGCCGGCGCCAAGAACCTTTAAGAAGGAAACCACCGGCGAGGAAAAGGCAGCGGACGTCGCGGCAGCGGCAAGCACCTTTCATCCATCACCAGATCCCGAGAGATTCTCCTCGTGGAAGAGACTCAGCGAGCCACAGCGAGAGTACTGCAGTTCTTACAACTCTGCAAAAGAAAAGGTCAACGTCTGCAAAGAGGATCCCACCTGAAGAGTGACGCAAGGAAGAAAGGCGAAGACTGTTGAAAGGCAACAGAAATCTTCGAAAACGACAGAAAGGAAATACATACCGCTGGACGCCAAACAACTAGAGCAAGCTGAAACTCTTTTGCTGAAAGGAAGCCAAGAAAGAAGCTTCAGAGATGACATCAAGCACATTCCGTTTTTAAGTTGTCGCTTAATCTTGCAAGCAAAGATACCCCAACATGCAATATTATCAAAAACAGCGGCCGGGGATTCCTTTTGCAGCAGTGCAAAACGACGACGACGACGTGTCGCCAAAGAACGAGTGGGTGGCCTTAACGCCGTTTAATTTTGTTTAGGAATTCTACCGCCCAAATTACAGCGCCCAAAAGAACACCTTTTATAGTCATCACCCCATTGATCACTTTTTGATCAGGCGGTCCGTTCTTACACATTAAAAATTTCCTCGCGAACAAAGTCGCGGGCAACAGCTAGTACTAAATAAAACATACAGTCGAATTGCGAACATCCTTCTTTTTAGGGCTCCGAACATCCGTAAGAAACGGAACTCTTATAAAATCACTCGGGTGTCTGTCTGTCTGTCTGGTCAAAGAAGTCCATATGTGTACTAAATTTCAACAGAATCGGTCCAGTAGATCCGGACAAAACTGGCTGTAACAGACGGACCCGGGTGATCCTATAACGGTTCCGTTTCTTACGGATGTTTGGAACCCTAAAAATATAAAATTAATAGCACCAAAAAATCTTTTTACTTCCTTTAAATAAGACTGCTTGACATCTTGCACAGTTATGAACTAATAACGTACTACAGATGTTGTCTATATGCTGGCATTCCCCTTTGTGGCACCAATGCTGAATACGGGCCAAGCCAGTGGGAGTACCAAGTTGGCCCATCCGTTGGGGTGCACGCTGGTGATGATCTCTGGATGGCGCGCTTTATCATGGAAATGCTCGCCGCGGAGTACGGAGTGCAGGTCACCTTGGATCCTAAACCTTTCAAGACCTGGGACGGGTCTGGAGCACACACCAACTTCTCTACTAAAAAGATGCGCGAGGAGAACGGAATTGAGTGAGTTTTGAAACTTATCGTGAACATAATTCAATTAATTTTCATTTAGTAAGAGAGAATCATTCAAAAGGCTGATTCGAAACGGCGCAAGAAAACATAAGTAGGTATCTGGAGAAATGGAGGCCTTTGTTCAGCAGTGGGACGTTATAACTCAACGAGAACAGAAACAGTTCAGTGCTGTCTTGGAACACTTGATGGGAAAAACAAACTAGTGAACTATTGATATGTATCATGGGATGCTTTACCTACCTACTCTTTACTAATTAACGTATTAATTCACATAGCAAACTTAACTAAGATAGAACGCTGAAGCAAAAGCAGTGGTTTCTGCGGTAGGTATGGTTGATAGCAACTGCATGAGAATAAAAATAAATATTTGGAGAGCCCTCAGGCCTAAGTCCAGCTGTGAACAGCTGTATGTTGATGATGAATTCGTATAAGGGAAATAACGACTACACTAAATACTTACTATCTAATTGCAGAGAAATCGAGAAAGCAATTCGCAAATTGAAAAGAGTCCACATGAAACACATCGAAGCTTACGATCCTCATGGAGGGAAGGATAACGCAAGGCGTTTGACTGGTTCCCACGAAACAGAATGTTATTCAACGTTTAGTGCAGGTAAATGACCACCTCGTAAGGTTCTACCGCTTCAACTGACACGGTGGCAGGTAACTGGTCTGTGCGGGAGAGATGTGGTCATGTGTTGGGAGAGATTCATCATTTCCCCCAATGAGGGGCGTCTACAGCCCTCCCACACCTCTCAGCTACCTCAGGATCCGTCTCAGTTAAACAGTAGGCCTATAATTAAAGGATCTCTCTGATTCTACGATGCAGGAAGGAAAGTCTTACAGCAAAAACCCTACCAGGAGGCAATTCAAGAAAGCAAACCTGCTTTTGAGGATCTCTGTGTATAAACGAGAAGTTTGTTGCAGCTTAGCCACAACACAACTAATAAAAATAGCTACATAGTAACCTGCAAAATTTGTTGATAGGTGTCGCGGAACGTTTCTGTAGTATCAGGATACCAAGGACTGTGTCCGAAAGCAAGAGAGGATTCTTAGAAGATCGTCGACCAGCCTCCAACTGTGACCCCTACAGAGCAATAGACTCTCTGATGCGTACGTGCATACTCAACGAATACTAAACTTCAATTTACAACAGAGTAGAGAAAAACAAACCTAACAAAAATTAACTCAATCATCTCATACTTAGGTATGTACTTACGTTTCAAAGATAGTTCTTTTGCAACATAAATTTGTGTGCGTACATAATAAAAGTTTTGTCTTATAGCTGTGTTATATTATTCTTGCCTAAACAACCGGCAGCAAGTTCGTCATGCTCCCCTAGACGTCATTGCTTGCGGTAGCGTCGGGGGTCGGGTTACCTTCTTCCCTCAAACATGGCTAAGGGGACCTTTGCTTTGAATAATGGCTGATCTTTGCTTTATGCTCGTGAACGGGTTCTGCTTGTGGTGACAGGTCATGGTTTGTTTTTTATTATTGCTATAACGATAAACTTTCTGTTTATTATTATTACTAGCTGACCCGTGCAACTTCGTCTGCGTCACAATTTTCATTACTGCTCCGCTCCTATTTGTCTTAGCGTGATGATATTATATAGCCTATAGCCTTTCTCGATAAATAGGCTATCTAACACTGAAAGAATTTTTCAAATCGGACCAGTAGTTCCTGAGATAAGCGCGTTCAAGCAAACAAACTCTTCAGCTTTATATATTAGTACTAGCTTTCGCCCGCGACTTCGTACGCGCATATGCCGTTTTTTCCCGTTCCCGTAGGAATTTTCCATACCCATATAGCCTATAGCCTTCCTCGACAAATGGGCTATCGAACACTGAAAGAATTTTTCAAATCGGATCAGTAGTTCCTGAGATTAGCGCGTTCAAGCAAACAAACAAACAAACTCTTCAGCTTTATATATTAGTATAGATAGATTAACAATTGTGCATATATAACTTGACATTGTATAAAAATCACCTATTTTCTTAAAAACTGATTTATAATTACATTAATGGGTATATAATTTCTAATTATCGTTTTGATGACAAATTGTCACTGTCACTGTGACTTACATTGTTGGGGCCATTTTAGCATGTCACTTGCTTTAATATTTCTACACCGGCAACGGTAGTGTATGTGAAACTGTATAATTATTAAGATCTTAATTATTAAGATCTTAATTATACTCAGAAATAAATTATCTTATCTTAACTTAACACCAGTTGACCCCTGCAACTTCGTCTGCTTCGCTCTTTTGGTCTTAGCGTGATGATATATAAGCCTATACCTAGCCTTCCTCGATAAATGGGCTATCTAACACTGAAAGATTTTTTCAAATCGGACCAGTAGTTCCTGAGATTAGCGCGTTCAAGCAAACAAACAAACAAACTCTTCAGCTTTATATATTAAAGTATAGATTCAAGTTGCAAAATAACGTATGGTTGCAAAACGTTAAAATCTCATAAGATCCAAATCTCAAAACCGCCAAGTTGCAAAATATCTACATCTCAAAACGTTCAAGTTGCAAAATAATCTAGTCTCAAAACATCCATGTCTCATAACATGCACTTTTTTATGTGTGGATCTGTCACTGTAATGTTATATTAAAAGTAACGCAAGTTTTTTGCAAACTGTACTTTACACTAACATCATTCGAGCCATGTACCTATCAAGTTAACTCGCCCGAGTTTGTAGTAGTACCTACTTCTCATAAACTTTCAAACAGCGCCATCTACTGGCACATAGGCACTGTACAGATTTGAATTTGGAGCCCATAATGCCATGGGAGGTTATTAAATACTAGCTGACCCGTGCCCACTTCATTGGGTCGTATTTTTCGGGTTAATAAATAGCCTATGACACTCACAAATAACGCGGGGCTTTCTATTGGTAAAATATTTTTTAAATCGGTTTAGTACATGCAGAGATTACCTCACAAACTACCTCTTTATAAAATTAGAATAGAAGAACATACCATTTTTAATATAATTAAAAAGAAAAAAAACTTTATTTTACGGAAACTTCAATGAAAATCGACACACATCGCGCCATCTATTAAAATATATTGGAACAATTTTTTTTACGTGTTGGGACCGTAGTAGTACGTGTAGAATATGCAGTTTTAGGTCAGCGCATCTTTTAACAGATACTGGAACTAATTTATTTTTTGTTGTACTGATGATTTCTGAAAAACTGTGCTATTTTAGAGACATCGTTTTATTTTTTCTGTGATCTTTACATAAACTTCTATCATACAGAATATTTTCAGATTTTTCTCTATTCAAACTTCGGAGATAAGGCCAATGGTTAAAATTTCAACATTTTTCGACATAAGTCGAAAACCATGCGGCCTAAAATAAAAAATTATTAAAATGTGTAAACAGCGCTCTTTCATATGATACCCCACATGCCCTAGTAGCCCCCACTTTGAATTTTTAATAATCCCTTTCAGTCGCTGTTGCAAGAAAAATATAAATATTTTTACTCTTTTTTATTTGCAAAATAGTTGAACAAACGTCATTTAAACCTATTCCAAATTTCAAGTTCATAGCTTTCTTGGTTCTTCTGATATCCAGATGATGTGACAGACAGACCGACAGACTTAGTCACACCATAAGGGTTCCTTTTTTACCATTTTGGTACGGAACCCTAAAAAGAAACAAAATGGCGGAGGTTTTGAGATTTGGATCTCATCAGATTTGAACGTTTTGCAAGCATAAGTTATTTTGCAACTTGAATGTTTTGAAACTAAACCCAACGGGGTTTAGTCTCAAAACGTTATGGGTAAATCTAGCTGGGAACTATTATAAGATAATCATGTTTATCACATGGCGACTTTACCTCCAAATATCTCGGCAACGTGACACTTCAGGGCACCATGTTGCTTGATAATATTTTTTGTTTGTTAAGTGTCCTCCACCCATACATATACCTACCTACCTACGTGTCACCGTGGGCCGCAATTTCGAAAAAAATATCAAAATGGTGGCCGGGTAGCTTTACCACGAAGGTTCTATCCCCTTAACATTCCCTGTACCTACTGTAATACATAAATGTAGTTATTCACAATAAGACTAGGTAGGTAGTCTCTGTTTAGTTATTTTAAAATTTAATTAAACTCTGACTTTTAGTGCTCATTGGTGATCTTTAAGTCTTAATGGGTTGTCAGAAGCTAGATAATCTGACACCACACACACACACAGACAGTCTATTCTGTAAATAACTATTTCGATATCGTGCTTCACCTGAGTGACAAATTATTGTACACAACATAAAGGTCTTGCATTTATACGAATTTGATAGAAACTCACCTCGGATTCCGCTGTCGAGACACGAAAATGTTGTTACATAATAGCACTAGTTTTGACAAGGGGTTACACGCAACACTTTAAAAAATACCGGTGTAGGTATTTACTGGGCTGTAAGTATACCTACTTATGTATGTTTGGTACCTGGTAGTCTGGCCTACACTTTACAGAAATAAGTAATACAGACGCACATCTTTCTGGCAAATATACCTATATTATTATTTTATCTGACAGACCTTTTTATACTCTACTAGCGGACCCGCACAACGTCGTCTGCGTCACAATTTTCATTACTGCTCCGCTCCTATTGGTCTTAGCGTGATGATATATAGAGCCTATAGCCTTCCTCGATAAATGGGCTATCCAACACTGAAAGAATTTTTCAAATCCGACCAGTAGTTCCTGAGATTAGCGCGTTCAAGCAAACAAACAAACAAACAAACTCTTCAACTTTATATATTAGTATAGATCTGGTACCCACACATAGGTATTCGGTTTATTTTCTGCAGCGCTATTTTAAAAATCTCATCTCAAAACAACTAGGTGAAGTGAGCTGTAAACCCATAGCGTTGGCAGAAATGGCAGTTCACTTCGCGCTCGCTTCACATTAATTTTCACACAGGTTGGTTTCAATGAGGGCTATCGCGTTTGAATTCGCCGCTAGAGGCGCTATTGTAGCGTGAGGTTTTCGAAAAGTCAAATTCACTGTTGGTTGGCTATTGACGCAAGTTTTATTATTTGTTTTGATTTTTGTGAATATTTTTCTAAAACAGCCTGACTATGGCAGATAAAGTTACAGTTCTACAACCACTGCATTGAACGTTATTTTTTTTGAGGGAAATATGTAGATGTCCTTCTTTTTTTCCATAATGATGACACGAAACACTGCGACACTATCTTTGTTGTATTAAATCGCACGTTAACGGCATTTATAAATTATTTTCTTTCTAACTTTGTTCACATGCGCGTAATAATAACTTGAATGCTATGATTTAGAACCTTACTCGACAGGGGCGCCAACTGGTGAGTACAAAAACGTTAGCCCTCATTGCGTTGGGTAGGTATAAACTGCAAATAATCAACTCGAATGACATTCAGATATTTATTTATTTGATAACATCAAAAATCTCGAAAACGACAAATCAACTGAGACAATTTCTAAAATTAACAGATGCATGCCTGCATGATCAACAAAGTTCTGCCAAAACGATCCAATTCGCAATCTTTCAGTAAAACATTTGAAACGTACATCAAACGTCTCCAAGTTGTTTTATAGTAGAATCAGTGATCAACTATCAACATACCTATGTATCTCTATCACTGATGTAGGACAGAGCTATAGAATATAGCTGGTTATTTTCTTTCTTCAAAAAACGTTAAAGATGTCGTGTCGTGTAAGTAACAGAAATATCTACATTTATGTTGACAGTTAATTGCTGAATGTTCATGCCCTGGTGAGAACTCTTTTGCCTCTAATGTACCGCCACAACGAGAGCCAAAGATAAAACCCGGACACTCGTTCGCAACTGCTTTCAATTTACTCGTTCTACACGTTTTTCGCTAATCGTCGGCAATGGGTCCAGGGGTACACAAAATGAGAGAAATTTTTATGCGAGTTAGTTCCTTTTGGTAGATTTGAGCCCTTAGCGTAGCGACATATTCGACGAAAATTACGCGACAAAATTTGCGCTTGCTTTGTTTGCTACGAAAATAGTTGCGCGAAGTTATTTCGCCCTGATTTGTCATAAGAAATTTTAAAATTATTGCAGGCGGGAACGTTTCGGTTCTCCGTTCAAAGAGTTTTACAACAGGGTTTTATTTTAAGCCCTTACGACAAGTGTCACTTTGAGACTTCTGCAGTAAGAAAATTTAGCAGAGGTATAAACCCACTATCAATGGCAATGCTTTCATTTTGACAAAATTCATTGCATTATTTACGTTGTCGAGCCTAGCTGTTGCAATGCAGTCCGCGTTTCCTTAAAAACTCTTCGGATTGTGTTTCCCAGGTGGGGTGATGATTGATACAACAGATTCATCCACCTTTGGGTTTCCATTGCATTAGGTTTGGAAGAGTAACTCTTACAAGATATCACATATTCCTCGGAGCATTCACGCTAACTTTCCGTCGCGATATTTCGGCAGATGTGTTGCTAGACTAAGTATAACGAACAACAAAACGGTAGTCTCAATAATATTTATGGCATAGAATGTACCCAGTTTCAAGTAAAGGAACCCAAATCATTAAAAATACTAGGAGACAATCATGAGTGAACATCGCAAAGATAATATAAACAAGTTCGTCGGACAATCGCCAGCAACGGAACTGGATCGGCATGGTCTCAACTTGAGCCGTTCGGGACGCTTTGAAACTTGAAACTGTGCTGCAATACACAAGTACTGGACGCACGTGAATATCTAGTGAACCGCATGCGATTGATGGTCAACCAGTCACAGCGCTTACGTCGACGTGAGAACGCTTAACGTCTTCCTCTTTCACTTGGGTAAATTGCGAATCGACTTTGCATCACTGCAGAGACGCCAAAACAAAAATGGAGATGGATTCGAAGGCCTGTCATGGTCTACAAACAAGACGCAGAGGCGAATTACACCCACCATGTCAGGGCAAGGCACATTGTCTATCCACTCCATCCAAGAAATTGTGGAACAAGTTGCGAGGTTGGTGAATAGTATAATCAATCCTGTCTTGTCGAGGAGTTTTGAACTATTTGATTGACGCCCGAGTGATGCTAGGTTCACATTATAGCGCCGAGTCTGTCGTAGCGCGGAATACACCAATCAAACATATCTGTTCAAGAGCCTACGTCATATCACTTAAAGTATTGTAGCCAATCAACTGCGTCAGATGGCGCTACAACACAATAATGAAAAACCGGCTTGACGGGAAGCCGATGCGCGATGAGGCAATGTTGATCCAGTACCGACCTGATCAGTTCTCGACGAGCTTTAGACATTAAACACCTATTGATCGGTTTAAGGTGGTCAATCACCAGGAGCATTATTCGCGTGGAATGAAAATTGTATCACCCAAGATTCGATTGGAGCAGCTCGACGCGCTTACTAAGAGAATTAGGATTTAGCCGCTTGATGTCTCACACTGTTAGGGTTGAATGCGCTCGTATTTTATCTCTACACAAATGTGTGCATTATGTTGTGGAGACAGCGGTGAAAATGCTTTACCCCTAAGGTATGATGTAGAGTGCGATGGTCATGTTATAAGGGGCGCGCATAGTACCTAATGCTTTGTTCTCCGCACTGACTGCTGCAATTTATAAATTGTATCATTACTGCGTAGGTACACGCACGTAATGTCGAACGCATTTCAGTAATGTAATTCTCGAATCTGAGCTGTTATTTTGCTTTTGGTGAGTGACCACGTTTAGATACAATACCGACATGTACACATAAAGATTAATATGTAATACTATTTCGTTAAATATCATCAAAAACACCGATTGATTATACTGTTAAAGTCTGATTTGAAAAAATATTAAGTTAAAGTCTACTACATATTCCATGATGCTGTTTACCAAGTGCTCTTTGCATATACAGGCCGACTAGATTCGCAATAAAATTTCGTAAGTTTTCATTTCACTTATACTGCTCCTGTATAGATTCCATACCACAACAGCATAGTGCATTGAGACCCTAGTGTCTCATGACAATAATATCTTAATATGTAATTCTAATCAACAGATTGAATATAAATCTATTATAAATTGGCCTTATGAAAACTAAACACACACTGATTCGTCGAATCACTCAATACCAATAGACAGTCAATGTCAGAGATAGCTTCGCAAAACAGGCTTTCGAACTAAACATGATAGCAAGGCGAGACTATTTCAAGCCCGCACTCGTTTGCCCCTCGCTTACGGGGAGCTGTGTTTACGGCAAAACAATGGAGAATAGAGGCTAGGAGGACTATCTCTGAGTATGAAAAGTGTCCTTAGAAATACGTTAAATTAGGGTGGCGCTACAATCGCATTAGGTTAAATTTTAAAAACATAGGATAGAAAAATAAATAAGGAAATAACAACTTCCTCTTCGTTATGGCGCAAGTAAGAACAATGATACATAATTAAATTTTTGTGAATTAATTTAAACATTAAGCGTTGCAAATTAGTAAACATAAATAAATAAATACATTGATAAGATGAGAAAATGGTATGTTCAAAATAAATAGAACAAAAGTTCATCAAACTTGCACATTTCAATCCGTCTACAACTGCTACATTCATACCATACCCTGCACTAGCGCCATTCTGGAAGGTTTTTGAACTGTTACTTACAGCTTACAACTAGACACTTTTCTAACTTGTCACCCGAATAAGATCGATCTCCTCGTCTCTATACTCCATGAGCAAAACCATACGCGCGCGTGTGTGTGTTCCTGATCCCTTGTCAATCAATCCATATAATCTAAACACCTATAAAATTGTATGAGTAATGTACTATTGTAAAATGTTAATTCTATTACAATATCGATGAAGCTACATGTACAGAGGTTCTACTCTGTACATTCTAAACAATTAGCACACAAAAATGACACAATAAATAACATCCATCCTGTCGGCGATTATATGATGTATCCCAATTTCAAACAGCTAGTAGTGATTTTTTTCTAAACTGTTTTCTGGTCTCTCTTCATATTCGAAATTATTTACATCAGCATCAATTGTTTTCGTAGCGATTCGAGTTCCATTTTTAACGCCAGTTTTTCGTTGTTGTTAACGTTTATCGTGGTAGATATTATATATTTTTTCAGTGGTTTGCACTGATTCTGATATTATTTTTTCTGCTTTTTCCCCTTACTTATATCTTAATTCTACTTTTGGGTCAATGCCTCTTTTTAATTGTGTCCGCATAATATAATTACTTTTATTTATAAATATTAGTTATGATAGACAATTAAATGGAATCTGTTATCTATTTAAACTAATTGATTCGGGATAATGTCCACTGGGAAATATCATAATATTGTGAATTTTATGTTTTAATCTAGTGCCTCAGTTGCAACTCCGTTTTCTGTCCAAGATTGCCATTTGCATGTATCTTGTCGGTTGTTGGTTTGATAGTGTTATTTGCGTTAGGTAACACAACAATCAATATAAAACAATAAAGCATAAAGACTCAAGTAATAGCAGCATCAATACTTAATGTTTATTTTAACGACTATATACATAACCGAAATAAATAGAAGTGTGGCCAAATATATATGTTGTAGATAGCAACTTTGCTATTAATTTGTGTTAATGATCAGCGTATTCAGACGAGCATAAATTTAGTTTATGATTAGTAGTATTATGCGTGTATCCACACAAGTAGGACGATATGACTAGTGTAACAAGTTGATAGTTAGTAGAATCATGTATCAAAATATTTGTTCATTATTCTGGCAACGGAAATAGGACGGACCTATGTACCTTTCACATGATTTTTAGTAATTTTTCCAATTTAAGGAAAAGCAGTTACCAAAGCTAAACAAATTTTTGGCAGTCTGTATGTGAACAAAGCCTCTATAAAAGTTTATCAAATAGTCCTTGCACTGAACAGTCATGAATGCTGAAATTGATTTAATATTGTCACATGGATTGAGTTATTATTATTGACATATCATTATTGAAACATGAATGACAACAGTTGTTGTATAAGTCAACTTATCATAATAACAATAAAATATATAGTATTTGTGGTTTTACCGCGGATATATCTCATATTCCGTTAAAGTCGCGTTATGAAAGATGAAAATAACAGCTGCATTAACTAACAAAAACTACACGCATCGTGTTAAATAGTACTATGATTAGGAATTAATATTTACACAGGAGGTGAACAGCTGCCTCTATGCTCACTATAAAGAGCCTGTACAAAATCACTTTTTACATACTATAATACATGGCGGATGCTGTGCATCACACTGATGTCATTCTCTGATTGCTCCATTCCTTCTAGACGCGAAGGCCTAAACATCCCTGATTTTTATACCAACGAATAAATTTTGAAGCATTGCAACTTCAATACAAAATGTTTTAGAACGAGATGTTCCGAAATATGCTATAACACTAAAGTTAAATCCTATCTCCGTCGTTCTAAGGGAAGCTCCCTCAGATTATAATATAATTTATTACAACTATTATAATATATTTCTATAACACGACTGATATTTATAATACAGTGGGTAAATAACTCTACTCACAGGCATAGCCTCAAATAAATATTTAGGTCATAAATGAATACATAATTCATGCCAATTATATGATTCTACCAAGTTCGAATTATATTACAAAACAGATCAAATTTTTACAAAGCAATAAACAAAAAAAAAGTATATCCTTAATTATATCAAATTGTATTATATCTAAACTACTCATATTATAATAATAGTAAAATAGCTTAGATGTAAGAATCTAAAGGGGGATCTGGGGTCAAACGGGTATATCTATTGTTCATGTTTATACATTGTATCCGATTTGGATAAGCTCGATATACGTCTCGATAGAAGTTTTCTAATAGGGATAAAATTTTGCTTATAGCTAGGGGCTACTATAATTTACTTATTGTACTAACACAGTGATTTATAAATCTACAAAGATAAAATTGAAAGTTTTTGGCTTTTTAAAAGTCCATGCGTGTAGCGGCAACGGCACTGTTCGCGCTGTATGTACAAGGGCGCCGTGAGACACTCTTTATCTGCTATGATAGCTATGAGTGTAGTACATGGCCGCGCAGAATGCCAGGCCGGCGAGCACGATGACCGCGAGCGTGCAGCTCATCAGCACCATGCAGCCGCGCCGCTAATCACGCACTCGAGGATCGATCTCCTCGAAGAACTCCATTAGTTAATTGTCCGGGGACGGGGAGCTCGGCGGGCTGTTGGAGTCGCGCGCGGCGTAGCGGCCGCAGTTGGCGATCACCACGTTGGCCAGCTTCTTGATGGGCTCGTATGGGCGCGGGTGGACTAGCAGCTCGTTCAGCAGGCGCAGCCCTCCCTCGGCTTCCACCAATGTGCAGTACTTGTCCGCTGGAAACAGCAATCGTTCGTTTTTGCAACAAGAATTTACTTTGAAGTCCTTTAACTCTAGAGTTCTGAAGCCTTTTATTTTGTTGACCTCCATCTGTTGTCGCATGTCAAGTTCACTTTATTTTTTTTTAAATTGTAACCGTAGCCACTCAAAAGTGTCTTATTGAAAATGAATTGACTTTTTTAGGCAGTTGTTGCCTGCAGTTACAACTTGACAGCATGTTTGATCAGAGACCACTGCAGCCCAGGCAGACCAAAGATATTTTTAAAGTAGACAATGTTTTAAATGCTCAGCGACGTTGTCACGGTGCAGTATGTAACTAACGATCTTACTGCGCCAATATAAAATGAAAAACCCATATTTCTAATATTGTTATTTGAGCTTAGTTCTTCCAAAACGGCTTCTCATTAAAATTTTCTATGTATTTTCCGACGCAATTGTAAAGTTTTTTGGGTAGGAATAAACTACATCCATGTATTATAAATGCGAAAGTAATTCTGTCTGTCTGTTTGTAACCTCATCGCGTCTTAACGTCTGAACAGGTATGGATGAAACTTGGCACACGGGTATAAATAACCATTTGTCCTAAGTTAACGTCTTTTGGGATTATTATCGACTTTCATGTGAGCGAAGCCGCTGGCAGCAGCTAGATAATATAATTCGATTAGTTCGTCGTAATTCATTGCATAAGTTCTTGAATGTTTAAAATACTCACGGTAGACAGTAGTCAAGTTGGCCAGAGCCCACACGGCCCAATGCTGGCACTCCGGAGTGTGGTGCGCGTTGAGCAAGCTGAGTATCGGCTCGAAGGAGCGGTAGTTGATGTTGCGCTCAGCGCGCAGGTCCCAGCGCTCAACCGCGGCGGCCACGCGCTGCAGCACCTGGTCGCGGGCCGGCTCGGCCACGGTCCAAGCCTCCGGCCCGTCAGAGGCCATGTGCGCCAGCACGCCGGCTGCGTTATAGCTCACCTGCGGGTCAATACTCCAGTTACGTTTGCGCCATGCATTAACATGCTTCTCCACTAAGTCAGGCATGGCCGATTATGTAGATAACGTCCCACGGCTGATTGCAGAAGCTTATCAAGGCCGAATTTGGTGGAGAAGCACATTTAGATTACTTTGTATGCCTTTTGCCCTTTACGAATGTGTGGCAGCGGCCCAGTAAAAACCAATTTAGTGAGTTAAGCCTTGTTGATAGTAGTATATTAAAATATGTTATGGACAAGGATTGGTTTCTTTTTAAATAGTTTTGGACGTTACACAAATAATTATATCCAATGGCAAAGAGTACTCAATCAGGTTTCCTAGGTTTTGTACTAAAATCAGGTGCCATAATAGCAGTACGAACCTTACTTAGTCAGGCCACCTGTCTTATTAATAATTAATTTTAACTATAGCAAATGAGACTAGTTCAAGAAAAGAGCCGCTGTAAAAGTCAGTCGGTAACATTTATTGTCATTTGAAATATTTACTCAAATGACAATAAATGTTACCGACTGACGACTACCGAAATGTGGATCGGAGTGCGTCATCCGTCGGTTTTAGTTCAAAACGAAATAAAAGCAAATAGGTAAAAATTTTGTCTTTTTATTATTTAAAGCCAATTGGTTGTTAAGAAATCAGAACACCGTAAAAATTATATCGAAAAATGTCGCCGGGTATGCTCGTCTCATTGTAGACGTTATCCGTCGATGTGGAGGAAGTCAAAACTCCTCGATCCTTGGGTATTCGTATCCGGGGTCTCGTTCTCGAGTTGCGGCATAAGTCCATATGTCATATATACACATATATTTATAAGTGTCGTTTACAGACTAAGCACAAGGGCGTTGTCCCATCTACAGCTATCAGCTAGGTTACTCTACTTCTAAACTAGCGACTTATTATTAGTATTTATGTCTATCCTTGTAGATCTAATTGCAGTGTAGCTCTATTTAATAGCTGGATAAGACAACGCCCTCAGACCTATATTCCAATTTTTATAAATATGATACTTAATCTTAGCAATAACTTATATTCATAGATTCAACTAAAATTATAAATGATAAACTATGCAAATTAAAACAATGAAATCTGCTTAAAAGTACATCCAAATAGGCCAAAACATTGTGTCGCATTGCAAAAATCTACGACGCTGCACAACGCATCGTGGAAACTTCCGCTACGCCCGCAACATTCAAATTTGAAGTGCTTTCCATCATTATTAATAATATTATTGTTAGAAATGGGTGCAGAAATCGTGTGTCCACTTCATTTTCTTAGTGTGCGTGAGCCGAATGTGTCTACGTTCCTCAAACGAACACAGATATAGCTTTCAGTGATACCATTACCAAGTCGTTACCCACAAAATATGGGAAAACGCATTACTATGTTGCTTTATCAAATCAAGACAATTATGTTATCTTATTGGGAACTGGAAAAGATGAACATGATTTTTCATGTAATATGACATATTTTTTTCGGAAGGTAAAATTCCAATTTATTTAAAAATAAAAGGAAATAAATCGCAAAAAGAATGGGATATTGTTCAATGCGTTTAGAATGCCTGATTTGTTATAATGAAATAATAAAGGCATGTATTAATTTCTGACATGTAAAAAAATCGGGTTTCATATGAATGAACAGTAAGTATTGTATATTAAAATTACAAAAATGAAAAACATATTAATCAGTAATAACATGTTAATCAGTAATCTGTATTTTACCATCATTTAAAAACCTTGCAGTTGCAACTGCTTCCGAAAGTTTCCGCTTTGACTCAACATCTTTTATAATGTTTTCTCTTTTTGAGATATAAAAAAACCTAGTTTTAACAATCAGAATAGGCACACCAGGTAATTAATACAACACTTGATTTATGTACCTAATCAAACAACTTCAGGCAAATAAACATAAACAAACTTAGTTATTTGGTCCGGTTTTTTTAAATTACAGTAAATTACTAATAGCAGTGTCGATAACGACTATAATTCGGAGGCTGTAAATAAATATAGTTTTAGTTTAACGCGTACAGAATCGCCACCAGTATCCTATTTATAAATACATCAAAAACTATTTTCGTTTTGCTAAACAAAAATAAGTACAAAATTGAAAGCAAAGTGGGTAGGTATTTTTTTCCTCACGAATAGCAACACTGTGTTATGACAAGTTAGGTTATTAGAATTTTGTTTTAATGATCGATTTACGTAAAAATAGTGTATGAAATGAAAGTACTTCCTTGTGAAATATAATTGGATCACATTTTTTTTGTTTTCCTGAAGTGCATCCTATCCTTTCACGCAACAAACTGTAATTTTCAATTATTTACTCCCGAGTTGTGTTCGACATGACCTTGAGTAGTGCAGGCTAAGTTTGACGGATTGACGGATAAGGCTAAGTTATAGTTGCCTCACTTTTTGCACTCGTACTAGGTTTCTATGCGTTATAATTCCAAGTTCGTCTTAATGCAAGCAGAAATAGGACCCGTGTAGTGCGGCCCATGCCTCACTAGAAACTGAATTGATGGTTGCGTCTTGTCGTACGATGTCGTATGCGATGAAATTTTGACTTGCGTCATCGCATTTTATTGCTGTGCGACGTAGGTTTTGCGATACGACGCCGTAACGAAGCGCTGTGGCCTCGCCCATACGTTTTTAACATTTAATAGGTAGGGAACAATATAGCCTAAGAAGGGTTATGATGGTGAAACAAAAAATTGATACACATGATGAAAAAGCGATATTAAATTAACAAAAAAAATTAAAATGAGATCTAACATTAAAATTGTTACAACAATAATTGTATTAGGTACAGAATAGACAACATCTCGACCAAAATAGTGAAGTTCAGGCGGCCTTCCACGTCAATCTGACTGTAACAGGCTCAAGTAACAGAAAATAAAGTAAGAATCATTCCACCAGTTGACATTCAAAGCTGCATAACTAAATAATAATATATTATTAACATTTAGCATTCTAAACTTAGTAATGCCCGGCTTCTTTTAGCTTCTTATGACAATTATTATTTTTGCTAATTATCTGAAGAACTCGGAAACCAAGTATTAAGTAAGTTACTTTACCCAATATCATTTAAAAAATTATAAATATTGCAACATTTTCCACAAAAATAAGCTAACAAAAAAATAATCTTGGCTGGCTAATAAGTCACAGGAAATTTCCGTAGAATACTTAGCGGTACTGTAGGGGTGGCAAACCTCGTTAGTCACGCCGAGCCACCTGCCGTCGATGAGGGGCGAAGGTCCCAGGCGGAGCCACGGATGAAGTTCCAGAGCTCGCCGACGCTGCACTCGTAATAACGCAACGTTAAATTTATAAAAAAAGCGATCGACTTACACTTAAAGAGTCAATTTAATAATAAAATTAATTGTGCAAAAAATTCAGCTGGATTCGTGTTTAAAGGCAGCTTTTTAAGACTATTTTGCCTAGAAAAAGCAAAAATGCTCTGTATTATGTGCATTTTAATGTATTTGATAATTTGCCTGGAGTCAACATGAAAAGTGAAATGTTTATGGAACCTTTACGTCTTACAGTATTATTTTTGTAAATTTACTGTACATGTATTGGAGGAGGATTGATTACTGTAGTGCTATTATGAAAATTTCTTACCGCGAAAACTTGGTGAAGTGATCACAATGTGACAATGACAGGGCAAGCTTACTCCACCTAAGTTTTCAAGATAAGACATTTACATAATAGACCGGCTGATCATTGACTTTTCTAGATGACTGCGTTTGAGTTATAATGTGAATGTTCCGAGATTATTGAAAGCGCTGTAGGTACAAAAATAATCTCGCGAGATTATTACTTTTCGATAACTTCAAAACGTTTTATCCATAGTCAAATGCATCAAAATTCAATAGTTTATAGACAATGTGAGTCTTCTCGAGAAATTATGAGTGGGCGCAAGTCATGGAAGATTTCAATAATAAATAACGACCTTTCATTAAAAATAAGTGAAAGTTAACTATTCTTCACAAAATAGTTTAAAAATCGTCACTTCGCCATCAACATCGACCAATCAAAACGAAATGCCCCTTTTTTCACAATACCACTGGGCGATATTTTCATAGTAAATCTGATGTTTTGATGCATTGATTGTAAATTTGATGTTGTGCACAGATTAGCGAGAATAATCCCTTTTTAGCAATAAGCCAGATGGCATGAACACTGTGAGTCCACTATTGACACTTCAATTTCGTTCATAATGTAGTAAAACATCGCATTACATCATGCGTCACTATGAAATGTTGCTAAAAGTATCACACAAGGCGCATAACAACAACGAAAATACATGTTTTTCAGCAGCTTTTCTAACTTTATCTGTTTGACGATTTTGTTGAGCAAAGCGCAACATTACTTCTTTAATTTTTGTTTTCCATAATAGGCCGTTTATCAGTCTCCACCTTCGCGTCATGGGTTGCGCTTTAAATGTTGCATAGTGGATTCACGAAATGAAATTAATCGTCTTTGTAATGATTATCTCGATGCTTACCAGAAGTTAATGTATCCTCGATTGCTCATCGGTTGTCGGAACCGTGCTAACTCGTCTGCTGATTACTGCTTCTATACCTGTTGGTTACCTTAGCGCTAAGCGCTTCAATTAGATGGTGCAGTGAGGCGGTGCCATAAATTATAGAATGTCTGGTAGTGCATGTTCTTGTGCAGGGCAAAGGTCTTCAACTAGCGGCCCGTCAGCCATAGCTTGGCTTTTAATAAGGTATTTGTAGGATTTTTAATAAAATTTCTCACAACCTAGAGAAAAGACGGCAAACACGCCAAAAAAAAGTTGTTTAAGAACCACAAAAAATGGCGGGAGTTCTGAACGTTTTAAAATCTATCACGCAGTGACTGCATGTGACGCTACGCGCATGTCACGCCAAAGTATATTTGCATCTTCCAATACCTACAAACGAAGTTTTTGTGGAACAAAGATATAGATCTGCAAGTGCGTTGGTTCTCGATTTTTCCACCGAATTTATTTATTTTTTCAAAAATCGCACTATATGTATAAATCAGGTACATTTTTGACATAGTCCTTAATAATCTATGAGTATAAAATAAAAAAATCGATTTATTGATTTTACTCAGAGTAAGCCCTCGGCACCAACGTGGTTGAAGACCCCTGATCTAGCTTACCTTGTGTTGTTGGTGTCAAAGCACGGATTTTTCGAGTTTCAGCATCCAGCCATCACAATTTTTCTGTAAGTGCTCCGTGCCCCACAAGATTATTTTTTTTTTATAAAAAATAGCGTTTTTTTAAAGAAACACCGTGTTTTTACGGTTCCGAACATCCGTAAGTAACGGAACCCATATAAGATCACTCGCCTGTCTGTCTGTCCGTCTGTCACAGTGAATTTTCTCCGAACCTGCAAGACCGATTCTGTTGAAATTTCGTCCACATATGAACTTCTGTGACCCAAATACGGAAGTGTTACGGAAATAAATTATTTATTTACGGAATAAATTGGATGTGGTTACCTTAAAATTTAAAAGAAACGTACAAGATTATTCACCAGCACTATTTACAACAGGTTACACTATTTACAACATGTTTCCATTACCGGGACAAAGGTCTCGTCTCTGAGTTGTAACCTGCCACGCAGCCCAGAGCGGGTTGGTGGTCGACAAAAAAGGAATTAAGATGTGTGTGTCGCTCTCGAATTCTCTTCGCTCGATCCTTGGCGTATATTTTATTCTATTTACATCTTATGCTTTACAGTACAAAATAAATAAAACACGGATATTAGAAACTTAAAGAAGAATGGTCATTTCTGATCCAGAGGGCCTTGCACAAATATTTTTGACGTATAGTAACGTAACTTACAAATTTTACCATAGCTACAATACTCGTTTCGCACATAATATTTATTTGCATTAGATACTATATTCATATTTTTGAATGATATAAATTGTTACTGCCAAGATGCCTTATACCCATCGTGTACAAGAGGGCTTATACCCATCGTGTTTGGGCTCATATTTATTGTAAAGTTGAGTACTATTCATTGTAGCTGTTACCAACAACAATGAATAGTGCTCATCAGAAGGATTTAAATGAGCCCAAACACGATGGCTATACTATATAGTAACCAACTAAGAGATCTATTATCTAACATTTTGGTCTACATCTTCAGATCCTCGTTACCAACAAGAGTAAATAGTGCCCATCAGAACGGTTCAAATGAGCCCAAATACGATGATTATGCTAGCGAAAGTGTATGAACACTAAAAAAACAAAAATATGTATGTGTTCGCCAACAAATCGAAAAAAAAAATCATTTTTCTCTTACTGTATATTTCAGCCGACAAAGAAACTAGGATATGTATGATTTCTGTCGGAATTGGATAAATTTTGTAAGGACCGTGACCATTCTTCTTTGAGTTATGAAAATTGCATTGGGACCATGAGGTTCGTGATTCGTTTACTTATCAAAATCTAAAAATTACGTGATTAATCCTACATTTGAAAAAGGTTGTGTTTGTAGATAAGGCTAATAAAAAATGTAGTCATACAGAAAATTTCAAATAGAATACAAGGTAAGCCTATAATGTCCCCATTTCTGACTTCTCTATGTGAGAGGAAGTAAGCTACAAGCCAGCATGCAGGCAACAAATTCAGAAATTAGTTGCAATATTTAAAATTTTCACTTATTATACGGGAAGTAAACTTCCTGCAAGGGAGGACGAGACTCACACTTTTTCAGCTCTATTCAGCTTAGGCCCATAGAAAACAACGATTTTATATGGACATGCGTACGCATATATTCAATTTTCCGCGTCTATTCAGCTTTCGCGGCAAACAAGCATGAAAAGAGGACAAATGTGTTATTATCATAAAAGTGCTTTAGATAGAGTTTAGCGCGATTCCGCTGCGTTCAGCGCTGTTCTGCCGCATTCAGCGTCATACGCGGCGGAACAGCGCTGTACACGAATGGTTTTCGAATCCTTGTGTGACTGACACTGGCATGGTCACCATCAGCGATTTTAATTTTGATAACATAATAAATGTCGCTAATTAGTCGCCAAATATTAGAATTTATCGGTCACTGGTTCAAAAGTTATAAGGGTTTATAGCCCAGCTTGGTCCATTTGAATCTCAAAAGCTAGGGCACCTAGCGAAGATCTATTTTCTCTCCCAAATTAAATCGCTAATTAGTCGCAAGTTTTCGCCAAGTCACAGATTTAGTCGGGTCTTAGTTTAAAAGATATATATTTTTAAGGTAGATAAAGTCCAAGAGCTAGATCGAAGAGTAATCTAGTTTTATCGGTCTAAAGTCCGTAAAATTATCAGAGAGAGATAAATTCTCAATCCTTCGATCTAGCTCTTGGACTGTACCTATACTGGGTCCACCGACTGTCGTTTGCGTTTTAATTTTTTATGTTTAATTTTATCTATTTCTTCTGCAAGAAGCCAAACTATAAAGATATCGCACATAGAAATGTCAATTTTAAGAGCACAATAATAAATAAGTAAAGAGCGCGACTACCGCCAGACCACCTTCAAAGTCGATTTTCTCGAAAACTACGAAGGTACCAATTTTTTTTGTTCGAGTACTAATTAGTACCAGTTGAGAACTAATTATTTACCAAATATGGAAGCGATTAGCGTCGATGGTCCTGCGGTACCTTTCTCATTCTTACGACACAGTACGCGGCTGATAGAAGCAGAACTGTATAAGTGTAACCAGTATCGTTCAGCGAAACGCAAATGGAGATGAATAAATGTGAGTAGTCCCTTATTAGCTTTTAATGTTCCCGTTGCTGGTATACAGGTTTTATTTATGAGAGAAGAAATGGGTTGTAATCCAGCAAGTAGACCCAGAATTTAAGAATTAATGTAAGTTTCGGTTTGTCAACCATTATTAAATCTTAATGAGAAGAGATGTAATGATTTAATAGTTATTTATGATATTAGTGCGGTGAGTTGGATTTTACAAACGAGTAGACGAAAGTCGAGGGCTTACAATAGTCACGAGTATGTAAATACCAATATCCGCACGTGTATCATACAACGTTTTACAACACATTTGCGAGAAAACAGCACAATAGGTAATGAGACAAACTTTTTGTGTGATATCAGTCGGAAAGTCGCAATTAGCTTTGCAGTATAATTTTAAATTTGCAAGTTCGTGCGAACTTGCAAATTTAAAATTAGAACTACATCGTCATCTCATCTTTGTCTCATTATCTCTTAAGTATTAATTGAGAAAATAGTTTAATTGAGACAAACGTATTGAGCAAGAGCGCTTCCAAGGAGATTCGATCATTCAGCTTATTAACTATTATATTTTATTATTTTGATGATATTATATTTTAAAAAATGAACTTCAAAATACTTGAAATGAATAAGCATTCGTTTTCGGATGTTCCATTTTTAATTTTGTTGGATTTAAAGTACTTACCTACTTAAAATGAATGAGCTTTAGTTTTATGTGGCGGTCCTTCTTATCTGTGGTAATCGCTATTCTCCCGCCATGGAAAGTTTAATATAATTTTCTTAATATTAAATGAGTATTTTTTTTTTAATATAAGGAGGCTTTGGAAAGTATACCGCGCTTTATTTCACCTCCTAGCTTCTGAACTTTTCTTATTCTCGTATTGTGAAACTCCTTGGTGGAATTCCTTGTATATTTTTGTAGGAAATAAAAAAAGAACCGTAAAGGATACGCACGGCACGTAAGTACTTACTTTAACGCACGCTCCGTTGTATGGAGCGTGCAGTAAAGAAGGTACTTAGGTGAGAGTACCTATATTACTGCACGTTCCATTGTATGGTGCGTAATTTTTAAATTTCGAACAATGTACAGAGGCTTCGTAAATGCATTTTTTGAGCAAGTGTTGTAAAAAATATTTATTTGAGTATCGTGCTAGGTTCATATTAAATATGTATAATTTGACTATTATGAATCAGTTAACGAATAACGGAACTTACTATAGTCTCTTTTTTTTAAATTATGGAACTACTGAACCAGTAATGTTTAAGGAGTTTCTCAACAGAGTAAAGAATGCGAGATTTACCTACCCCGTTAATATGAAGATGCTGATCTTCACGAAGGAGAAGGAGAATTTCATGTTCAGATCAGTTGTTTTCTCTGTTCCTGAATACGGCCCGTAACAGATATATTACAGTCCGCAGAGCGAGCTGAAAAACAGAAAGCCATACTTTGCATTCCGTACCAAAAGGTACAAAATGCATAGCTTACATCTCGCTCTGCGGGCGGTAATGTAAAATTCTGTGAAGATAAAATATGTAAAGTTTATCCTGACCTCAATGCCATCACTGCAGGAGTCAAGCAGCTCGAAGAAGACGGACAAGAACAGCTTGTTCATCAGTTGCGGACGCAGCAGAGCCACTTCGGCCACGTTTCCTAGGAGACCCATCATGTTGCGCAGCAGCTCCTCTTTGTCGGGGAAGATCTGAAGATGTTCCAGAGAGAAGAGTGAACTGATGTAGGTACTAAGGGCTTTTGAAAATTGTACCATATCTTACACGAAAAAAAAGTCTTAAACAAAATATTACCTTAAGACAAGCAAGGAAGTATTCCATTCCACGGTTCTCCAAGAAACGCTGGCAGTTCTGTGGAGTCTCATCAGTGACGTTCCACATGGTGGACCAGGCCACCTCCAGCACGTCATCGCATATGCGGCGCTCCAAGCGGTCAGAGATCAGGTTCAGCATTTTCTGAAACAATCGAATATCGATTGTGATACGCCAACTTCTACATATCGGCGGGAAGTCCTCATATCACGGTAAAATTTATTTGAGCCAAAAAGAGGTCACACAAAAAAATTATCCAGACGTACTCCGGCAATATCACTAAAAAATACCCTAATTCCTCCAGCGAAGACCAGTGCTTTGTTCTAAGTAGGTACATAAAATGCTTATGTAACGTTATTATGAGTAAATATTATGAACGACAGTTACTTGCTACAGTCAAACTGCAAGTCGCTTTACGAAAACTCAAAACGCTTAACATCCGACTATCACCTACAGCAGTACTTTATTCCGGTATCACACGACTAAGACAAATCTCTTACTTTTCTCGTAACCGAACAGAAATAAATAAAAATGAAAATACACGTTGACGTAAGAATTCTAGCTAGTAGTAGTGTGCCTGACTACTTACACCATGCAACGGACGGCATTAAAGTAGATCCTCCCGTAAAGGCTATTTTCCAACAACTTATTTCTATCACTATAAAACACTACATCATTTCAAATAATGCGTTAACACGTGGCCTATCTATTATGATTTTTTTTTCTAACCCGAGTACTGGATATAACACTTTATATAAACTACCGATAGATGGCGCTGATAGTATTTATCTACGCTGAAGTATTGTGAACTGATTTTGCTGTCGTTTGGTTGGTTTTAATTTTGTCCTCAACAGTTTTTCATCTTTAATTGGGTATCCCACTAGATATATTTATTTATTTATTTATCATAAACTTAGAACTATCATTACAGATTCTTTTAAACCTAATGCGATAGTCTTACATCTGTTATACTTAAATCTATTATAACATAATTGTACACTTTACACACACTTACAAAACACTGTACAATAAATTATTATTATCCTAATCTACTGTATAACACAAAACAATATTAATCAGTAAACGCTACTTTTGGATTTCCGGTTTATTTGATCAGTGGGGCAAGGCTTGACCGAGACGTGACCACGATTATGGCAAAAGTGCACGACTAAGTATAAGAAGTAATATGCGTTGATAAATTTTTATTTTAGGAACCCCAATAAAAATATTTCCAGAGTAAAAAAAATATGATTATTTTTAGTCCATCAGTTAGATTATCGAAAAATGTTAGAAACGTATTTTTTGTTTTATCAAATCAATAAAAAATGTCGAAGATTAAACGCATCGAACATCAGAAGAGGGAGCTTGTGACGTCACTATCCGGTAAAAAGTGTATCGGAAACTGACGTCACACGAGTTTTCAACGCACTGATACCTCTTCATTTTTTGTTTACGTGAAAAAAAAAATACGTGAATAATATTTTTTGGAAGTCTATCTGACGGACTAATTAGATTGTTTAGTCAACTACCCTATACAAGGGCACGTTCCGATCCCCATATCCTAGCCTCCATGTGGAATGTGGGATTACCTAGGTACCTACCCATTCCAATCCCTTCGGGTAATACGGACGTCCTTTATTTTCGAAACCTCTTGTGTCAGGTAACATAATAACTTCTTCAGCGTAAATCTACATCGCCATGTGGCATAAAGGCGAATTTCATTAAAAATTTAACGTAATGCCAGTATTTCCATTAACCCCGCATCAATACTGCGCCGCATACTATATGAAGCTTCGAGCAACTGCGACATCATTCATGGCAATTTCTTACCATTACTATTCTAGGTCTTTTTGTATACGTTAGAGCTGAGCTATGCTTTATCCTACATAGACGTAATTATAAGGCTTGATGATTTTTAACGGAAGGAATATTGACGGATCAATAAATGATTTATTTTAAGTCAATTTTTGAAACAAAGTTCGCAAAACAACTCAACAACTCTCGAATGAAGAGAATGTAAAAAGCTTCAATACGCAATAGAACTACAGTTACTAGTCTACTAAACATTGAGACGATACATTTTAATGGACGACCGATACTGACTATCGATTCAAACTGAATTCAGCCTTGCAATTTTTCACGACAGCAGGTTTCAGGCACGTGCAAGATTTCAAGGGCGAGGTCAAGCTGCGAAGTTTCCTGTCACACGCAGTCTGTAACTACTACCTATTTCGAAAACTAACATACTCGTGAATTCGTCAACAATTTTTCAAATACGGTTGGTTACAAGACATGAATTCAATAATATTTTTATCATATTTGTGTCATGGTGTGTATGATTTCCAGTAGATTATAGCGAAGTCGCCGTATGGTATCGGCCGGTGCCGTATGGTGCCATAAAAGAATAATACCATCCCATCACATCCCGTGGGTGGTGTGTGGGTGTGTACAAGCACAACCAAAAAATGGCCCCTGTGCCTGGCAGCCCGTCTACCCTTGACTCCGGTAGCGGTCAAGGTCACGGCGAAGCAAGGGGTGCGAAGAATCCCCGGAGTGGACCCGGCTACCATAACAAACACCGACGACTGGCCCTGGCAACACTGAACACGAGAACACTCCGGACCGACGAGAAGATCACCGAACTTGAGGAGGAATTGAGTAGGTTGCGATGGAGTATTGTCTGAAGTCCGAAGAGAGGGGGAGGACACGATTATTCTCAAATCCGGCAATCTGCTCTATTTCCGGGAGGGTGACCAGAAGTCCCAGGGTGGTGTCGGGTTCATCGTTCACAGGTCCCTTGAGTCCAATGTGGTAAGCATCGAGAGCACCAGGGTGGCGTACCTGATACTTAGAATATCGTCAAGATATTCGTTGAAGGTCGTACAGGTTGACGCCCCAACCACGACACACCCCGACGACGAAATAGAGACCATGTATGAGGATATATCCAGAGCCATACATGGTCATAAAACTCACTTCACCGTGGTCATGGGAGACTTCAACGCGAAACTGGGCATACGAGACGGTGACGAGCTGTTGGATTTGGACCTCGGAATCACCGGGGACACTTACTGGCTAGTTTTATGGAGGAGGGCCTCTATATGATGAACTCTTTCTTCAGAAAGCGAGATCACAGGAAGTGGACCTGGCAGAGCCCAGACGGTATAACTAAAAATGAGATTGACTTCATCATGTCGACGAAGTAGCAAATATTCAGTGATGTCTCTGTGATTAACGCGGTGAAAACCGGAACTGATCACCGCATGGTAAAAGGCACATTGAATCTAAATATCAAGCTTGAAAGATCTCGACTGATGAGGTCTATGCTCCGTCCAGCACAGATCCAGATCCAGACGGTCGGGTCTAAGTATTTCAATACTCGCCGTACAGATAGGAACAAGAGGGTCACTGATCCTACTTTGAAGCTCATGAAGGAGAGGCGGGATATGATTCTGCAGTCTTCAGAAGATGCGTGCAGATACCGGCAGCTCAATAGCCCGATCTCCAAGTCCTTGAAAAGAGAATAAGGGCTCCAGGGTCTTTGCTAGAGATCTGTCTATTGGGCAAAGCCAGCTCACGAAACTGAAGACCGCTGATGGCAGAACCATATCCGCCAAATCGGAGCTTCTGAGGGAGATCGAGACGTTCTACGGACAGTTATACACGTCAATGACTAAACCCGATACGAAGCTAGCTAACGACCCAAGAGCTAGATTGACCCGGCACTATACCGAGGACATCCCGGACGTCAGCCTGTATGAGATTAGGATGGCTCTGAAGTAGCTAAAAAACAAAAGGGCGTCGGGTGAGGACGGAATTACGGGCGAACTCCTGAAGGCCGGTCCTTAAGGCCCTTCAGGAACTGTTCAATTTCGTCATACTTGAAGGGAAAACGCCACAGGCATTGAGCAGAGGTGTGGTGGCACTCTTCTTTAAGAAGGTCGACAATGCCCTGCTTAAGAACTATAGGCCCATCTCACTTCAGAGCCATGTCTACAAGCTGTTTTCGAGAGCCATCACGAACCGTCTCGCACGCAGGTTTGACGACTTCCAGCCTCCCGAACCAGCCGGATTCCGAAAAGGCTTCAGCACCGTAGACCACAACATACGCTCAGTCAGATTGTACAGAAAACCGAAGAGTATAATCTGCCCCTCTGCTTAGCGTTTGTGGACTGCGAGAAAGCCTTTGATTTGATCGAGACTTCGGCTCAGCTGCAGTCTCTCCAACGGTTTGTACAAAAACGCCACCATGTCAGTCCGACTTCAGGATCAGTAGTGCTATTCTCTAACAACAATTTCGTATCTCGACAGTAGAATTCGAGGTGAGTTTCAAATGAAGACCTTTATGTTGTGTGCAATAAAGCTCACTTTGTGAGTTTTATCACTCAGGTGAAGCTCGATATCGAAATAGTTTCTTACAGAATAGACTAGCAGACCTCGAAACCTATCCTCCTGCAGCGGAGTGTGAGACAGGGAGACGTCATTTCTCCGAAACTGTTTACAGCCGCAATGGAGGATGTCTTCAAGGTTTTGGACTGGAGAAGGCTAGGCATTCATTTCAATGGCGAGTCACCTTCGATTTGCCGACGATATAGTCGTCATGGCTGAGACTACGGAGGACCTCAGTACAATGCTCGATGACCTCAGTAGAGCTTCCGAAAGGGTGGGTCTCAAAATGAACATGGACAAAACCAAGATTATGGTAAATACCCATGTAGCACCCACTCCCATCAAGATCGGAAACTCTACACTCGAAGTTGTAGACGAGTACGTTTACCTAGGACAAACGGTCCAGCTAAGTAGGGCCAACTTCGAGAAAGAGGTCAACCGTCGAATCCGACTCGGCTGGGCAGCGTTCGGGAAGTTGCACGGTATCTTCTCGTCCCACATACCAGTGTCTCAAGACGAAAGTCAGTGCGTTGTTGCCAGTGATGACATACGGAACTGAAACGTGGTCGCTTACAATGGGCCTCATCAGAAGGCTCAAAGTCACTCAAAGGGCAATGGAGAGGGCAATGCTTGGAGTTTCCTTGCATGATCGAATCAGGAATGATGATATCCGCAAGAGAACCAAGGTTACCTACATAGCCCGAAGGTTCGCCAAACTAAAGTGGCAGTGGGCAGAGCACATTGCTCGCAGAACAGATGGTCGATGGGGCCGAAAAGTTCTGGAGTGGCGACCGCGTACCGGAAGACGTAACGTTGGAAGGCCTCCCACAAGGTGGACCGATGACCTGGTGAAGGTCGCGGGTAGCCGATGGATGCGAGATGCACAGGACCGGTCGTTGTGGCGACGCTTGGGGGAGGCTTATGTCCAGCAGTGGACGTCTTTCGGCTGATATGATGATGTATGATGATGGCGACGTAACTGAATATCATCTTATTGGAAATCAATTATTTACGACGACTTCGTTGCAGAGGATATTTGAAACGAATTTAACTCGTTATATGACCCCTATGCATATAAGACAAAGGGCTAATGAAAGCGATCACCCTATCATTGCTGCAACTAACGGATGCGCCGTAGTGCATACTGATATATTGGATAAGTGTTCTGAAACTGGTACGATGGTCCTTGAGTTCCTAACCGTGAAGCGACACAAACAAGCGATGATCGCTTTCTATTAAAACGATTGCTATCATGGAACTTCCTTCTGATTCAGAACGTGATTCGTGCCTTGTGTCTGGTTTCTGAGGACCCCAGATACATGCACTTGACCGATAGGACCATCACTTTTTCGGGGTAGAAACATGACGGCATTAATACCTCTTTATTTTTATTATTTTTAGGAATTGTTAAGGCTCCTACTGACTTAAAACCTTTTAGTACATTACTGCAGCGGCCAGCAAAAGAGGCATTGATGGACGAACGTATAAATGTGGGCCGAGGCGAAGCCGTGGCCATACATACGTAAGTCCATCAATGCCTAGTTGTGGCCAAGGCTTGTACAGTACTTTTCTCAAATAATGCGCGGGAATTAAAATACAACTACTTTACCAAAATCAATAATCAACAGCGAACAATAATAATTTTTCCGGCGTTAAAGTTTTAATTTTTTTTTATATTTTTCTTTAGCAACAGTCTTGATAATTTAATTCGGAATTCATGATGGATTTCCTACTGCCTATCATTATTTCACTACTTAATTATTTATCAAGATTTACTTCATAATAATATTTAATTTACTTCGATAGTAAATATGAATATTTTACTACATGTCTTAATTATTCGGTTCTAGGTTTTCGAAAAGTGCCATCAGAGATTAATAGGGTAAAATCTTATCCTTAAGAAAATCTATACATATAAAATGCTTTGTCCGGAATGACTAACGGTTCAATGTACAGGCTAAACCGCTGATTGTAGAAACCTGTAACTTGGAGGTTGTGTTCACCCCTAAGGGGGTGAAAAAGGGGGGCACAGTTTGTATAGAAAACCGTCATTTTCAAAGTTAAAAGCATGAAAATTCATACACAAGTTTCTGGTTAGAAATAAATAAGAACGCATGTAAGTTTTTTTGAAAATCTACCCTTTAAGAGGGTGAAATAGGGGTTGAAAGTTTATATGGTAAGTCCGTCATTTTTGAAGCGAGAAGAATGAAATTTGATATTAAAGCTTCTGAGCATAAATAAATACGTGTTTCGTTATTTATGGAAATTCAACCCATAACGGGAGAAATGGGGTGGAAACATTAGTAAAACTGAAAAAAAAACTCAAAAACTGCTTCACCTATGAAGATGAAATTTATAAAGAAGGTAGATTATGAGTAGAACACACCAGTTAAAAAGAATTTTTGGGATCTTCCCCCTTTAAGGGCTGAAATACGGATTGGAAGTTTGTATCATCATCATCATATCAGCCGAAAGACGTCCACTGCTGGACATAGGCCTTCCCTAAGATGGGGGGGTTTGCCATAATCGCCACGCTTGGCAGGCGGGTTGGCGATCGTAGTGTATGGTGTTGAGTGTTACAAAGAACGCTGCTGCCCATTCTCTGGCGAGTCCCTTAGTCGCCTCATACCGACACCCACGGAAAGTGATGGGACGGTATTATTATTTTACGGCACCATACGGCACCGGCCGACACTATACGGCAAAGTTTGTATGTAATTTTATTCCTTAGATTTATAAACTTGATACTTGGCACGAATACTGGCCTAAGTGAATTACAAAAGATTTTATTATTAGTTTTTCTGAACTACCCTCAAAACACTATTTAGGGGATGTTAAAGTTTGTAAGGAAGAATCTTAGTTTTTAAGCTTATAAACTTGAAATTTGGTACAAATAAATAAAAATAGTGACATAATTAGTTGTCCTAAACTACCGCCCAGTGGGGGTTTAGGTGGTGTTAAAGTTTGTTTGGAAGGATGTTAATGCTTGGTCCGATGAAGTTGAAACTCGGCATTAACAATCTTTATACAATAATACAAAATACACGTTTTTGTATTTTTCTAAACAGCCCTTCTAGAGGCGTAAAGGGATGATAAAGTTTATAGGGAGGATCTAGACACGCGGAAGCGTGTCCAACCAATAGTTCAAAGAAAAACTGGCCAAGTGCGAGTCGGACTCGCGTGCAAAGGGTTCCGAACGAATTTAGTTTTTTTTAACATGTTATTTTAACACTACAGACTTCTTATAGGTTTTCCGGAAAACCTATAGCTTTATTTCCATTTTTTTTTCAAAATTTTAGGCTCATTAGTTTCGGAGATATGGGGTGTATGGTCATTTTTTGTCTAATGTCTTGAATAACTTCAAAACCATTTATTTTAAAATTATGAAAAAATTATAATTAAAACCTTCACAGTAAGCATTCTATTCTAGCATCATTTGGTATGTCACACGATATTGTTCAAAATTTTTTATTTTCTAGTTTGACCCCCATAATAAAAATTTAATAATTTACGTAACGCGTCCGTGTTTGGATCATAGAAGTTCATATGTGTACAAAAATTTCAACAGAATCGGTCCAGTGGATTCGGAGAAAACTGGCTGTGACAGACGGACAGACAGACAGACAGACAGACACCCGAGTGATCCTAAAAGGGTTCCCTTTTTTTTCGGAACCCTAAAAATGGAACTGGCGACGCAGCAACCACTTCGAGCTACCTACTTTTGACCCCTTCACAACTCGAAACCTTGCGGCCTTGGCACATTTATTAAAGCTTCTTAACTTGTATAGAATGCAAAATTTCATAAATGTAGCTCCAACAGTTATTGATATATTAACGTCTAGATGTCCTAGAAAGTTGAAATTTGGCATGCAGCTAGGTAATTGTATGTATACAAAAGAAAAAGTCTGAAAACCGGGATTTCTAAGATTTTTCCAATGAATCGATTTTGTTAGGTAACCCTTAGCGCCATTCAAAAATATAGGTTCAACTGCTTTCTTCTTTGAAAGAGAATAAGTTCCATGATGAAAGGTCGTTTTTATAGGTACAATACGCGCCACGAAAGATGAGACTTAACGAGCGTCAGTAGTGAGAAGCTTGTGCAGGTACAGTCGTCACGAAATATGTGGTTAGCCAAGTCGAATCTTGAACCTTCGATAATCTACAGAACTTGGCGAAGTCGACAATCAGGGATATTATAAACATTGAATTTTGTCTCCCTATTTCACATTTGCTTTTGATGAGATATTAGTTACTGCTTGCTTCAATTTACTTGGGAATTGGTATATAATATTGGTATATAAACTATCAAAAATTGGGATAATTATTTAAAACGGATCTAGCGATTTTTTATAATCAACCCCTAACGGGGTTCAAAGCGGCAAAACGGATTCTATGAAAAATGACATTCCACCAATTTTAAATCATGGTACTTAGAACTACTATTTATCTAGGTAAATAATAAAGAATTATGTTCAACTACGTTTCAAAGAACCCGGTGGAGGTGTGTTGAATTTATGTATACGGAATAATTTTATGACGTTCATGAACTCCCACCACACCCATGATGTGGGGTCGTTATGATCAGTGTTGATGGTGAAATCGAACCAATTAAAATCTTATTCTTCTTATCATGTGGGTCTAACGTCAGACCCCTAGTGTCAGAATAATACCCAAAGATCGAATCATTCACTTTTCTTAAACAGCGAACCCTACAGAGAGATCGAAGGGGTTGTTTATGTTCGTAGACGAGTGTGTGCTAGATCCGCGCGGAAGAAGTCGCGGGCGAAGGCTAGTGCGAATATAAAAACAAAAAATGTTGTGTGATATTTATTTTCCATGAAGATGTATGGTTTCTTTTGTAAACAAACACAAGTTGCTCAACAGGTAAGAACCTTTGAAAACATTAAAAAGTTTATATTATTGTTAATATGAAAAGTGTGAATACGAAAGGGTGGAAGTTTATTTTCGAAATGTGGCTCAGACAAAGAAAACTTCATAAATGGAAAAGCCCCATCACGGTCCTGAAGTAGAAGTCACGCAGCATTCACAATGTTCGCACTTCACAAACCAAACTTTTTAGAGAAGCCGTAAATAACATAAGAAATTTATCGCCAACACTTGCTTGTTTTAGAAACTATGTATAGGTAAAACGGGGTTAAAAGAAACAAAACTTAGAATAGTATTTTCACTTGAATGCAAAATTATTAGTTTCTAAAAAAATTCAATCTTTTACAACCAGCATTGATTTAAAAATTGGAGTCCTTAAATGTTGCAGGCAGAATTTAAATAAAGGAAAATCCTCTTCAAAGTTTTGTTTCTATTCACCCCTGTGTTTCTATTCACCTCGTTTTACGTTACCTACATGAAAAACGATATTTAAGGCCAGTTTCAAGACTAGGGAAAAGGTAAACTTTATCGCTCACATTTCAATTCACTTATTTTAGTAGCACAAAAAATCGCTAATGGCGTTCTCAATACACAATCGCAGAGTTATAGCTGAGCCAAATCGCTGGCATTAACTCCTTAGTAGATATAGGAGGAATCGATTGAAGTAGCAAGAGCAAGTGCAGTTAGATATCTTAATTCGCTTTCTCCACAAGGAGCCAAACACCTATGTACAGGTACACTCATTTATTTGAACTATTACTGCATACTTGGCCAAGAAAATTTAGGTCATCACAATTATCATGGGCATAGACTACTGTTAAGGCTGGTTCGAGGTGGCTCGAGAAAAGAACACCTGGAACGACTTATGGGAGGCCTCGGCCCTGCAGTGGGACAGTATAGGATGGATAATATATAAATATTAAAACAAACAAATAAACATTTTTCTTTCTTTCTTTTCTTTTTCTTTCTAATAATAATAATATATATACATTATTAATTGTATCAATAATAATATATATACACAAAATCCACCCTTCCTCAGCGAATTTTGAATCGGATACCATTGTCAAACAACCTATTTATTCTATTCCATTTGTAATGCGATAACGTTATGATACTCTTTCATAGACAAAGCCCAAAGGCAGCACAGCTATGCTAAGTTAATGTAGCCAGCTGTCATGTATGCTGACATTTATATGATCTGCACTGACACGCCCTAACTCGTAACAAGGCGATCACAAAGAACAATTTTTATGACATTAGTACAAAATGAAGACGGCGCGCAGCAAGTTATTACTTACGTAGGTAAGTGATGGTAATGTAGTAGTTGCCAAGGAAGCTGGGGGGTGTCAACCCCCTTGGGTTGACACCCCCCAGCACCTTCCTAGAAAAGCTAAATACCTCCTTTTTCTAATTTAAAATCTGCTTGAAGAAACCTAATAAACCTCTACTTCCTCGAACCCTTACAGGAAATCATCTTCAGTATCATGATGATTTAAATGGACCCCTAAAGTTTTTTTTTATATATCCCTCCAAATCCTAACTGTTACAGCACCTAATTAGCATCAAGTGCCCAGCCACAATCGCAAAAATCGCATAACTGCATAGTCTATTACTTTAGCAAACTGCAAACATCCATCACAATCCAATTCAGATCAGAAACGAGTCATAGGTATGCATAACAGTGTTTATTTGAGCCCGGACGACCTGCATCGATCCGGTAGCACACATTCACCTACACATGTAGGTAACGTGTATAACTGCATGTCGAGATTTTAAATGTTGCCGGGCGCAACAGCGATGGGCGGGTCAAGCTTCCGCGGGCACTCGGCGCGGGGTGGTAGAGAGCGAGGGGCGCGGTGCCGATGAAATGCATAAATCAATAACAGCCGCGCAACTCCCTAGGTATCCTGCCACGTCGACAACGGCCTACCTACCTAGTGCTAGTGCTAGATGTATCTCAATGCCATGTGTCCGCTACAGAATCATTTCGGATTTTGCTAAGCCCTCTTTAATTCTTCTTTCAGGAAATAGAAGTACAATCGCACTTAGATGTAAGATATAATAAAGTCAAATATGCTCATTTGTAATGAATAATTTCATACAAAGAAAATTGTTGACATAGTAACAGCATGCGCTGCATTAAGTTTTGCGCAAACAAGTTAGTTCTTTAGTCGATTTTTACAGTTACAATCTAATGTTAGTTGTGTTAGCGCAAATTCTTAGCTATTGCAAATATATGCGAAATTATACTTTGCAACGACGCCTGTTGCACAAAGAGCGCGTGTCTGTCAGCATCAACGCTCCCTGAGTACAAAATTGCAAGGACTCGTCAACTAATAAATTGTTAACTGGTGGCGTACAGAGCGGCTGTAGTGTCGCTTCCTGCAATTTGGACTAACCTCCGCGGTGCGGAATGCATCACTCACACTGCAGATCCTGTATTATTTGAATAGAAATTGTCCATGATGATCTAGAGACCGCAAGCAATGTATGAGTCGCAAGCTGATATTTTTCTAAAGTAAAATTAGGTTTACAAAGTGCAATTAAAATGACTCAAACCTCGAAAATCTCGATAACTATATCAAGAAATAACATATTTGTTAGGTTTTTTTTTTTTTAAAGAATGCGTGTTTTTGAGTAGGTGTAGAAACAAGTGTCTTTCAAATTAGTTTTCGATGCTGAGTAGTAAAACCAACTTTGGAAAAACTTGTTCCGAGGGTATTTGGGCCAGAATCCGAACACACATTTTAATATTTTATAATAAAAATGTAAAAAATTGGAATATCGATTCAGAGGTCGATTTTTAACAAAAGCATTTCTGGTTTGAGTTCTTTCAATTACACCGTGTATACTAAAAGAAAAAATAATTTCGCTAGAAAAAAAATGACGACGAAAACAGACGAATGGAAGACGAATATTTGCTGCGCCGATCCCAAACAATTTGGGATAAGGACAGGAGCTGATGACTGGCTGTTAAAAAGAAATAAATTTAATAAAAAAAGTACTTACGCCAATGGCTCCTTGATTGCCGAGGAAAGTCTTTTGCTTGCCATCAACCTGACAAGCCAGCGAATTTAATAAGTAGATGGCAATACGCTGAACGAAACCCTCTTGGTTTACATCTGCAACTCCATTTAAAAGAATCTGTACCACACGCTCGTACTCGAACAGCTGAAAAGAAAATGTTACTTAGAAACAATACTATTCTTGGTATTGGAAAGTTCAAGTGCATTTCTAAATGCACTCCCAATTTGGCACTGGTTTAGTAGCAAGTGTTATACACCTTTTATCATTTGCCAAAATAATATTGAGATTTTTATTATTTGTGTTAATTTCAAATCATTTCATTCAAGGCATTCAAACGTGGTGAAAGTTTGAGAGTAAACCGAATTAATAAGCAAGCAAATTTACCATCGGAAAAATCGGGGAAAATTCAAGGCTAATTTCTAAAATTGATCCAATTAGTGACGTCTTTAATTGTCGAGACATGCATCATGGGTCTCAGTCAAGATAATCATAACAACTTAGTTTAAAACGCAGTTATTCATTCGACATTTCAGATGAACTTTAACTGTGATGAAAATGTCAGAGGTATCGCAATAAATCAATGCTATACGTAGTGGGAGCTAGTTACCCACCCACCGGTGCAACAGGGCGGGACCCCCTTCAGCCTCGAGCCGGGCGGATCCCGGGAGTTCTCCGAAATGGCTCGAGGAAATTATTACGTGAAAATTGCATGACCTTATTTGCGAGACTCTGTAGCGTTTCATAATATCAACCTACAAATTACGCTTCAGTTAAGGCTGTATGCCTTCAAAATGGCGATGTTAAATTACAAATATTCCGTCAAAACTTCCGCATATTGCAACAGCTTGAAAAACTGGTGGCAGACCTAAGTAGGTAGTAGAATTCGAAACCAAATCTGAAAATATAGTTTTTCGGACGACTGAACGCATAATCTACATTGCTTTTTTTTCGATATAAAATAAAACATTGCCTATGATTCTACCTACAATAACTACCAATGCTTCATTGAATTATTAACTTTGATAGATCGATTTTACCATGAGGAAACGAAGGTTGCAAAGTCCAACACATGTTTTGTTTCTCAGCACAATAATGAATAAAAAATAGATATGGGTACCGGGCTGTTAATCAAATTTAGCACGCAGCCATGTAATTTTTTCAGAAAAACAGTCCCCCAAAACGCCCACCTGTCACCACTTCGTATTGTTTTCGCTGGGAAAAATAAGTGGCGCAACAAACTCCCTAGTTACGCATCTGTCTGTTTAATACTGAGACAGACACGAAGGGTAGCCTATTGAAGAAGTCAAAAAGACACTCGCTCCATTTAAAATATTGGTATTCAGCGAGGTACATCCGTTAAGACTGGATGCTGACCCCAACGTAGATGGGAAGGGCTCGGTAGGTGATGATAGGAACCATTTGACTTTAAATATTATTAGTTTGTTAATTAGTTAATTTTTGTTTTTGTTGTCTGCCCTGTGCAAATCCCAAATAAACATTTTTCTTTCTTTCTTCATCACGAAGAAATGAGTGATACTGACGCTATAAAAAATGCAGCCATTCTGAAACTCGATGTGCTACATTACTGCAGTGCCACAACTTACCACGTCGAACGGGATCTTGAACTGGCACAGAGTGAGGCATCCATTCCTCATCATTGTGTCGTCTCCAAGATGTGCCTCCATGCCATCAAGCAGCGCCGTGATAATGCGCCTCTTCATCTTGATGCCAATACGGTCTTTTTCTTTCCCCTTTACGATGTAGAACAGGGTGGCACTAAAATGTGTACAAAAGTTTTGAGTCCCATGTCTTTGACAATTTGTGGAGAGGTGGTGGTTGCGATACTATCTCGATTTTTGCAAAGAGTATTCGTATCTTCCTAAATGTTTTTTTTTTTATATCAGCCTTTTGCTAGATCTGACGTTCAAAGATAATTTTGTCAAAAAAATCTAGCATGTGAATACAATTTTAGCCTGTCTGTGCTAATGTATGATTAGGCTGTATTGTAAAACCTAGACCATTCATATTATTGCGGCTAATACGACTATATTGCTACAGAAGGTAGCTACTTATTTATTTTTAAAAGTACTACTAATCTAGAAGGTATTAAAACTTGTAGGAATTGTCAACGAGATATCAACCTGACGTTTGAGACGAGGTTATCTAGGCCGCGCGGCTCTTTGCGACTTTGAAGGCGCCCTAACGCCTTCAAAGTCGCAAAGAGCCGCGCGGCTGCAGCGCTGCCGCAGCGCTGCTTTGTAAAACCCCTTCTACACGGATTTAATCCAGCGTTCTATCCAAGGTGACCTTGTAGTCCAGTCATTACGTACATTCAAAAAAGAAAATGAATTTGCGCTTCTAATTTTTTAATATGTTGTAGGGGATACCTAGAAAAGCTTAACTTGAAATTGTCGACCAAGCTTTCCTAGGAGCTTTCGCCGCCATGTTGAAAAAAGGGGTAAAATTTGTTTCAGCGTGGATTCACCGACTTTGCGGCGCGCTGGAGATCGTAATTTTTGTCCAACATAAAAAAATCCAAGCAGGAAATTGTAGGTCTGAATATGCTCTACAAGTTTGAATTCCACAATTTTTCATATTTATTAAGACCCAAAGAAAAAAAAAGGAAAAAACAAAAATTGTGTCCTAAATTTTTGACTTTATCGATCGATATCTCGATAACGATGCATGATACGCTAAAAATGATTCAGGCGTTATTGTAGAGCACAAAGAAAGCTACAAAAAGTGTCTTACAAAAATTTTCGAATCTGATCGGATAGCCGAGTTATTGCCGAAAAACAAATTTTAAGCGTTTTCCAAGATGGCGGCGAAAGCTCCTAGGAAAGCTTGGTCGACAATCTCAAGTTAAGCTTTTCTAGGTATCCCCTACAACATATTAAAAAATTAGAAGCGCAAATTCATTTTCTTTTATTTGCCTTTTTTTCGGACGAAATGACTACCAATAGGGTAGGAGCTTGATTTCCATCCGCGAATTTTGTATGAATTTGGATTACATCTGCCGTCTACACGGATGCAATCGAGCAAGGTCACCTTGGATAGGATTGGATGAAACGCTAGATTACATCCGTGTAGAAGGGGTTTTAATCCATACAAATAATAAACGCGCGGCGGCAGCGCTGCAGTCGCGCTTCAGCCGCGGGTCATTTCATCGATCGACTAATGATGATGCGCACGTAGTTTTTGTTCAAGTCTAAACATGAACGAAAATCAGGTTGAAAAATTTATCGAAAAGGTTGAGAGTCGTCCAGCGAAATGGGATTCGAAGTCAGCCAGTGTTTTTAAAGAGTATTTCTCAGCACAAATAGTATTATATTTACACAAACATATTCTAGGCAAGCGTGCTCCATCTTCGACCACATCATCGCTTACCAACAGGTGAGATAGTGGTCAAACGCGTGCCTATCAATAGTAAAATAAAAAATAAAAAAAACTTGCGAATGTAGTTAACACAATATTTTTTTGTTTACTAAGCATTCTACTTGTAGAGTTCGAGAACAAACGTAAAAATTATGAAGCAAAATCGGTGTTTTCTTTTAAATCAAAACATTAAAACAATGCTCATAAGCTGCAGATGGAAATCAAACGATCGTGTTGATATTATTGTCCGGTGTTTCTTCAGCAAAACAATCTAAAATCCTCTACGTTATTGACTTACCTTCCTGAGATCTGGATATGTTTCTCCATGACATGCTGATCCATGGCGTCGAGGACGACGCACAGGGCGCGGCCGACGTAAGCATTGTTCTCGTACCGGAACAGGTAGTACAGATCGTTGAGGACCCGAGTCAACATGGCTGGCCTCTCCATGTAAGCGCGAGCGGCGGTAAGGATCTGCTCTTCATTGGCATCGCCCGTGATCTAACAGAAAAATAAACACACATTAATAAAGAATTGAGTTTAGGGCAGGAGGATGCAGATTTTACAAAAATAACAGTCGGAGGAGTCAACTAAAGCCACGGCCCAACAATGATAAGTGGTCACTGTCACTGAGGTATACCAATTACCTAAATATACGAGGTCACTCCCAACAAGAACAAAGGCGAAAATATAATAACAGCAGTGTTACGGTTTTTTTTTATTTAATTGTGATGGGTTTGCTCTTGGCTCTAGTCTAGGTCAGAGATGACAGAGACAAAAGCTACGATGGAGCGAGCTTACCCAGAAGGAGCCTGTTCCACTAGAGATATGTGCAGGATGCGTAGCGAGGGATGTGTTTGGAACCACAGAATTACTTCATTTACTTAGCTTCGCTCAGCGCAAGCGATTCTATTGATTCTTAACAATGACATTCCTCTCTATGCATCCCTGCATAACTCTGGTGGAAATGCAACTTTATTCTGTACTCATCTCACTGTGAAGACTTAGTTTAAGTGAACTTGAATTGAGCTGTCAATTTATTTAATCAAAGTGGAATGAAACATCGGTTCAAGTTCACTCCACCAAAAATTTCCCTGCTTGCTAACTAAAATAATTTACCATATGCAAAATACGTGCTTAGACATTGACTTGCAGAGACCAGGGTGATAGACAATACCTAAGGTGCCGTAGAGCCCATAGAGGTTGCACTTACTCAGGCAAGCTCATCGCAAACATATTTGTTTGGATAACAGAATCCAAATGTGATTTATTTATTTATTTTTAAAAAATCTCTTCGATTTACTACAATGCAATGACTTAGATGAATTTAGTTTTAGTTGGCACTTCAACGAGCTTTGACATTACCAATTATTTATACATACAGACTACATAACTGATTGTGGCAATGACACACTGAAAGGCCAATTTCGAGTCATTTTAATTTGCTAGAATGTAACTTCTTTAGCTGTTCTGTTGCTTAGACTTTAGGATAAACAATGGCCGGGAGGTTTAAGGAATCAACAAACGCTTGCTAAAATAATAATGCATATTTGCATACCTATCTGTTTGTCATCTTACTAAGATATTGTTTTATTTTCAGTTTCCTATATTTTAATAAACTATCTATTCATAATCCTTTTAATTCCATGGCATTGGAATCATGGCTTCCACATGTGGAATTAAGTCAGGTAGGATTTAAGTCATATTAGTTCACACAAACAATAGAATAGCGATTTAGGCCACTACTATTTTGTTATTAAACTACCTAGTTGTTTGACAGTATTATTGTAAAAGATAAACTTCAAATACCTACTATTAAAACAATACTATCAGAAGTTATGTTCATTCAAGTCTTTAGAAAGGGAAATGTGATGCATAAAATGATAAGAGTTTAATAAAAAAAACATGAGCATTATTTGTATTATACATATTTTCATAAACTTGTCAAGTACTCTTATCAATTAAAGTTAATAGTAAAGTCAAACGTAAAACTTCCTATGGGATATTATAATCAATTACATTCCTTCAAACTAAGTTGTTTCCTAATATTTATATTCCTAATAAAATTGACCAAAAGCAGGTTTTATCATTCTGTATCATTTACTAACTGATCTCAAATGGAGGGCACAGTTCTGTCATTGAGTGTCAACACACTGATTTTTATCTCTTTTGTGGTAGCTTTGTTGAAGTAGTTGTTTGAAGGATGTTGTTCTTAGTTAGCTTTACATATGTGCCAATATTAACACACCTATTTGCAGGTTGCTTGGAGCAGTTCTACAGACTGATTTGAGGTGAAGTTCTCCTAAAATTATAGTTTGTTTAAGAGTAATATAACTTTCAACCCAGGTTTTTTTTGTCACAGTTGTGTCATTTATCAATTAAGGCGACACATATGCCAGCGACCTTAAGAGAACAAAACGCGCACGCGTTCCACACCCACGCTACCCAAAAGTCAGTAGTTTTTTGTACTTTCCTTATTATTTATAACTTAAAAAAAAATAGCCATATATCAAAATGTCGATAGTTAATTTTGTCTTTGAGATAGTGCAAATTCTTAAAGTACGCCCGGCGGTTTTGGTATGTCCATGTTAGATATAACTTTACAGCAAATTAAATACACTATGTTTAAAACTCAAAATTATCATATATCAAATTATTAAAAAAATAGCATATATTTTTGCCAAAAAATTACGACTAGCCGTTTAGACATGATTTTCATTTTAAAATCAGCTACCGAGGGGTATCCTTGCCTTAAACCTAAAACAATACACTTATTGCTCAGAGTATAGATTTGGATAGGTTTCAATATTGTGCAAACATACTAAAGCCATGAATTTATTTTTGTTCAAAAATTATTACTCTCTATTTGAATTTTTATGTATTGCAGGGCAGGTGTATGTAAGAGTAATTTTTAGCTTTAGAAATAAGCCTAATTCTTCCGTTTTTTTTTAAATTAAAAATACATTACTTTTATTTTACTGCTTTGTAGAAAGATCTTTAATATTAATCCCTAGTCCTTGACCCACAAGTAACATCTCAAGCAATATCTGCTTACATTCTTAAGACTCACACTTTACCTTTAACACAGATTAAACTCATTCAGGTCCAAGAATAAAACTTAGCAATGTTTACACAGTTGATCATTGCCACTTGTTGCAACATAATAATTATTAAAACCTCATATTTAGAAAAAAAGAGACACATTAATGTGGCCTATGATGAGATCTTTTGCTTGAAGATGTTGTTCTTTGTGTATCTAGAACAATTCTATTTTCATTTGTTCCTGTCTGTGCACTTAATACAGCATGATAACAATCCAAGTTGCATAAATAATATGACAGTAGTAGGTAATATTAGCTCTCCTAGGAAGTAGGCTACAACAGTACATGGGTACTGTTATCTGCCACCTCGCAGGGACCCAGCAGCTTGATATTTCCATTAAAATTGTACGGGGGTAATATACAGTAACTAGCATTTTGCCTGTGACTTCATCGGCACAGATATAGCACAAAAGATTTTCCCCCTTTTCACACATTATAGGTTGGATTTCCATTAATTCCGTTATTATTAAGTGCTCACCTACATCATGGAAGGAAGCCTTGTGCAAATTTCAATGTTCCTATTCCCAGTAGTTTCAGCTGTGCGTTATTATGTCTGTCAGTCAGCTTTCCTTCTGTATATAGACTATCTTTGGTCTGCGACTTCGTACGTGCACATTCCCCTTTTTCCTGTTCCCGTAATTTCGGGAAATCCTCTATCCTTTACACTCCCCAAGGAACCTACATGCCAAATTTTACTTGTTCTATGATGGGTACTTCGGTATTCTGGCTGATATCTGCGACTCAATATCTGAGCTGGTACTGTTTATAGAGATAAGAAATAATCAATATTCCCCAATGTTACTCTAAAAGAAATTCCAGATTGCCTCACAGCTAAGTCTGGAATGGCAGGGCATCAGAAAGGCTCCCAGTAGTAACGATTTCTATAAATAGTGGTGACAACTTACCATGCCCATAGGTAGTCAGCTTGTTCTCCATTCAGTACTATGTCATAAAATCTGAGATTGTAAATAAAAGAGAAAAAATACACTTACCACTTTGGCTGGAATATCATGCCGTTTGCAGGCTCCATGATGAGTACCATATAAACCGAGGAACTCCAGCGGGTGGTTCACTCGGCTCACCAGTCCGGGAATGTCGCAGCGCACCTCACACTCCATACCATCTGCGGCTCCAACTGCTGCAGCTCCAGTGCCCGCCAAGTTTGTACCCGATATATCCAATGACTCCAATTGTTGTAGGTTCTCAACCAGTTGAGTCAAAACTTCATTAGGGGTGAAATACTTCCCATGTCTCTCATTTGACTGTGATATATCCAAATGCCTCAAATGATGCATCCCTGATATCCAATCAATTAGATCTTTAGTCCAAGGGACAGCATGCAGCACGAGGAATCGTAGATTGTTCATCTCATTCAGTGCCCAGATGGAGCCGGCTGATGTACACTCGGAGAGGTCCAAGTGAGTCAAGTGCTGTAGGGGCTTCAGTAAAAGCAATGGAAATATTGCCAGACCCCGACGTTGGATTGTGAGCCTCTTTAAATTTGGGGCATTGATGATGTATCCACGCTGCCTATAAATTCCCTCATCTTGAGGGAATACATAAGTCAATGGACCAAACTTTAATGAGAGCAAATTCTGACTGTTTGTGCTGATAATTTCCAAGGATGATTGTGATAGATACTCGCATTGGTTTAATTCGACTTCGAATGGTTTGTGCTCCATCATACAGCGTAGACCTTCGTCGGTGATGCGAGAGTTTCGTAATTTTACAGTATTTAAGCGGGTGCGGCATTTATCACGAAACATATTCGCAATATTGTCATTTATTCGGTATTTCTTCTGATATGCGCGGATGAATTTCTCGCATATCTCTGCTGGTAATATAACGTCGTCTTTCAGTCGACGCCATCGAGTCTCAGGGTCGAAGTTGGTAATAGTATTCAGATTCACCACAATAAAGTCCATGCAAAGATCAAACAGACTGTCAGGATAAGAATCGTAGGAGGAGTCGTGCAACGTTATTCCTTGATCGTCCGTCATTTTTGCTGAACGAAACTGTTGGCTATTCACTGTATTGAGTAATGAACGTAGGCCCGCAGTGGCACCATGTCGCAAATGTAACACACACTGATTCTAGGTGATGAAAATTACCTCAGAGTCCATAATGATGACTGATCAGAGTGGCTGTTAGGTCTGGCGACGGACCGAGACCAACACACTCGCTTACAGGGCAACGGGCTGGCACTATTGTGAGTATTTCGCAGTTTTCGCACAACGCAACAAGAAAGTCAATTGTAGTTTTTTTTTTCACAGACAGTACAGATTATATCAGAAAATTCAGTTTCCATAGACAAGTACAGAATGCTCAGGATATCTGTTTATACGTTTAAATGGCCTTCCTATGCATATACTTATATTCCACGGACACTAATTTATAACGTATGCTAATAAAAACATTATTTGGAGTAAATGGTAAATAATAATTTTGAATTTCGAGACTATTTGACAGTTGTTTATGGGTTAAAAGTGGCGTTTCCTTGTCATTTTCATAACGACAAAAAGAGAGAACGATGAAATGTGTTTTGGATCGATGCGCTGTCATTCTGTTTTGATGTGATGTTGGCAGTTGGATGACAGTTGTCAGTGGCGCTACTTGTATAGGCCAGTGTCAATTTAACGTGGCGACTTTGGTAAACTAGCTACTTTACAAAGCGGTATAGTGACCAAGTGTGTTTTAAAATACGATAATTCCACAAAGATGATGGCCACTTTTGCTGATGACCAATAGAGTTCTAATGCATGTCAAGTTATTGCTTATAACCGGTTTTTACTGTAACAAAACATTTTAACTCTGAAAACCACTGGATTTGTACAGTCGAGGACAAAAAATGTTAAAACTTTTTTGACGATTCTTTTGTGAAAAAAAAGTAATATATAATAGCTGATAGCTTTATGCAGTAAAAGTTAACAATTGCTACGCGAACGCTTCTTAAAAAAATACTTATTACAACCCTCAGACGCGTGTTAGATGATGGGCATTCAGTAACAAAACTGTGCAGTTTTGCTTTTATCAATAGGCTCCAGCTGCCACACAAGATACGGATTCCGGTCAGATTGATGGTAACACTATAATGCTCTGTTGAAGTACGTCTGACGTAGTAGTTTAAGAGATTGTTTGATTCGCCCATTTATATAGTTTTTATCACCCAACGTCAAATAGTTACTAAGCGGGACTTCCTCAAAAAGTCGAAAGAAAGTCTCGAATTACCGGTAGTTTTTAAAATTTTGCAAGTATCTGTAAACTGTGTGGCGTTAATTTAGTGAACTATATTAGGTACAATACTATATTAAGTAAAACAATACCTAATTGGGATGACTTGATAAGTCATTATTTATCAAGTCATCCCAATTCACTCAGCATAGATAACGGAGCGGTTCATATAAACTGAGTTTCCATTTAATCAATCATTCGCTATACGATAGATAGGCAAAGGCAACAAAATAACAGAAGGATGGTCATTTCGTTTTTCATGTGGTCTCAGCTCAGCTTGTTTTTAGGGTTCCGTACCTCAAAAGACAAAAACGGAACCCTAATAGGATCACTTTGCTGTCCGTCCGTCTGTCAAGACCGTTTATCTCGGGAGCGCGTGGAGGTATCGAGTTGAAATTAAAACCATATACTCAGGTCTATGGCCTTTTGTAGCTGTGATAAAATCAAACTTCTATATTAACGTAAAAAAAAGATACGGTCGTTTATGCCGCAAAAAACCTATACTTCGACACTCTCAAGGGAATCAAAATGTATAGGGTATTTCCCCCAATTTGGCAAGTAATACCGTCTTATACTAGGTACAAGTATAGGGAAAAGTCTGAAAACTATACATTTGTAAATAAAAAAATAAAAAATATAGTCTTTATTTAAAGTAATTTGTACCTACAAGTGATATGTATGGAACCCTCGGCGGGAGAGTCCGACTCGCACTTGGCCGGTTTATTTTATATTTTTCACAATTATAATGTTATGAGTCACCATCATGACTGCCTAGCCTATGCCCAACTATGTCGGGGTCGGTTTCCAGTCTAACCGGATGCAGCTGAATACCAGTATTTGACATAGAGCGACTGCCTATCTGACCTCCACAACCCAGTTACTGAGTAATACGATACCCCTTGGTAAGACTGGTCGTCAGACTTTTGGGCTTCTGACGACCCGTAACGTCTGTCAAAGATCCACGAGTGCCAGCTGGGACCAACGGCGAGACACGGAAGACTATGGGTAGGTAAAAATGGTCACCCATCCATCCAGGGATCAACTACGTCATGCGCAGCTCAACCTGATCGGTCGAACCGTGCGGCCAAAAGCGGCGGCGGAGCGGCGGCGGATAAGAGTCAATAACTAATATTATTGAGAACTCCAGTGAACACTGGCGTCGTAAACTAATACATACTTTTACATTTTTTTTGTACTATTGATAGGCACGCGTTTGACCACTATCTCACCTGGATGGGAAGCGATGCTTTGGTCGAAGATGGAGCAACCTTGCCTAGAAGTACTTAACCTATTCACTTTTGACTAAAAGACTCCCAAGTCACTATAGCTGCAGATCTGATATCTCTTTAATCCGGTATTTCACAGCTTTCTGCTCATAATGAAAATTGATGCTTATGATATAAGCTTTAATTTGATGTAGGTATATGTGGTTCTTATTGGACATACCGGCCAAATTCACTGTTGACTCCCAGTTCATGATATGTAGTTGCAGGTCTGATATCTCTTTAACCCGGTATTTCACAGACTTGTGCTCATAATGAAAATTGATGCTTAGGATATAAGCTTTTATTTGATGTATATGTGATTCTTATTGGACATACCGGCCAAATTCACTTTTGATTCCCAGGTCATGAACGTTGCAGGTCTGATATCTCTTGAACCCGGTATTTCACAGCCTTTTGCTCAGAATGAAAGTTGATGCTTATGATAAAAGCTTCCATTTCATGTATATATGTGTTTCTTATTGAACATACCGGCCAAAAGCCCGTCATTCTTTGTCTTTCGAGTCCCATAACTAGTTTCTGTAGAAAGACCTGTTTATACATTTACATACTGTTTATACATTAATTTGGCAATTTAGTTAATACCCTGAGTAGAATAAATGTAGGGTATGAGAGTAGAGGTGTATTCGTCATATCCTCTGTCCTTCTGAGAGCTCTTTCAGGTTGGTATTAAGGTCTTCAAGGAGTCCTTCATCATCCTCCCATTTTATAAACTGACATAATTATGTTCTTCTTCTTTTCGTGTCGATGAAATCAAATAAAAATTTGTCGGACCAGTATTGGGAAACCTGTTCATCTTTATCATTGGCCTCATTTAAATCTTGGTTGCGCACGAGGGTCAACTCAGGAGGAGCCGCATGTCTTGTGAAGGGGCTCCACACTGGCACTGCGTTTAGGATGGGTAGAGACTGGAGAATGCTTCATTTGGTCATATGCTGCGATGGATGCTCACTCGGTTAAGAGAAGATCGGTTTTGGTTTAGAAAATCAAACCACATATCCTATCTACTTGTTCTTTGGCTAACTACATCAGGGCTACCACATACCTGGTGGTGACTTAAGGTCATATGACCCCTAGCTGGGGCAGAGGGCGTCCACTGTAGTTCTCCATCGCGAGCGCTCTTGAGCTTTACGCTTCACTTCACTCCACGTCATTCAGATGCTCGTCGCTTCTGCCAACACGGTGCGTCGCCAGGTTTGTCGGGGACGGCCACCGGCCTTTTCCCTTGTGGATTCCAATCCATGGCCTGTTTGGGAATATGATCGAATCCCTCCGGAGCGTGTGACCAAACCCAAGAGTGACTGTGTGATGTACCATCAAGTTGAGTGTCTCCTGGCAAGACTGGTGTTAGATTTTCTGGCTTTTGACAATCTTTAACGACTGCCAAAGATCTACAAATGACATCCAGGACCAACGGCTTAACGTGCTTTCCGAGGCACGGAGGAATCTCGATATGTTAAGATAGTACCCATTCACAAGCCGACCTCGGCAAGCGTTGCTTAACCTGGGAGATGACTCGTGAGGATGTTACCATTTAGCCACGAGCTCCTCTTATTTAGTCCAAAGCATATTTATATTTTTTAACAAATACTAGTTAGGTGCCTACTTTACAGTGATATTTTCATGTGGGTTTGCATGGTCAAATCCGAAACTATGAGGATTAGCGAAAAACACTCAAACGATTCATTTTGATGAAAACTAAACTATACATTTATGTGCGCATAACTCGACAACTGATTTTTTTTGCGATTTTGGGATTGGTCCCATAGTGAAAATTGTTCATAATGATGAGTACAAGGACCCCTTAAGAAGTATTGAGTTTATTCTGTTACATGTTGTATAATAAATAAATTAAATCTGGTTGGGTAATTTACCTTGGTGAGATATTTCTCATTGGGTGCGTCCTTTCATCCTGACGAATCTATCGAGTACCTTGTGTTGGAACTATGTCTTTGTCAAACGCCTATATCGTAGTCTTTTGTCTCCGCTCAGTCCGAAGGCAAGCACATTTTTATGTTTTGCAAGACTTTTCTGGTAGTTAATTACCAGAAAAGTCTTACAATTACTTTACTTCGTGATTTCCTTTGCGGATGATAATTTCAGGTCGTGATATAATAATAAAAATAGTGTCTGAAAGTCCGTGTAGTGGTCCAAAAATATTAAAGCCATTTCCATTTATATCTTATCGGGCCCAATTTCCATTTTTTTTTTTTTCTGACACGAGGTATCTTCAGTCCGGGTTTCTCCTAGTTTAGAGGGCGTCCGGGAAGAGTCCGGGCGGGGTTGGCAAAAAAGGTCCCGGTAACACGCGGACACCACTTTATGTGTTCGGAGGATCCGGATTGAGCTCTGGTAGTCTTCGACTCTATAACTTCTAAAAATACCCAGATGTAACAGGTAAGTACAAAATCGAATCTACCAACATTGTTACATTTTAGGCATGAGTTGACAAACAAACTTTAATCGAAGAAGATAGTTAGATAGGAATGGTTAACGGAAAATCTAATCTGCTTCGTTCGCCCTCGCATCTGGCATTCTCTAACCAGATGTTTGTGGCCTTTTCGCGTAAGTCGATTAACTTAATCCTGTTTCTGTGTAAATTTTGGGGGCCGAGTCACCCGCGTCCGTAGGAGATTACCTAATGTTAGACCCTACATGTGGTCCCCGGGTGGCGCTAATCAGGTGACAGTAACTGGGCAAAGACGTACCGCCAAGCGGCCTAGCCGCGTTCCGGTACGATGCCCAGTGTAGCCAATTCAGAGGAGTTGGGTTGAAATAGTTGTTCCAATGCAGGCAGACCAACCAGGCTTGCGCTGACATGGGCGTATCGGGAGACTAGTCGCGGAGGGTGGCGGGATCCGAGGCACGGTGCGCCGCTGGCCGACCGCAGGTAGTTGGGGGCCCAAGTAGTGTGCTAGCCACACATGAAAGGCTGCCCCGCCAACTGTCGAAAAATCCCGGAATGCACCATCGTGCTGGTTGGCGACCAGACGAGAGGGCCCGATGGACATTCCCGGGGGGGCTCGGGCGTCCCCGCAGTCTCCAGGCTAGTCCCCCAATAATGCCGTCCTGCCAGAGCGTGCCTGAAGGCTAGCAGCATGGAACCTCATTTCACTTCCTTCTCCTCTCCTTCCTTCACTCCAATAACAGAATGAACAGGAAAAATAAGAGAAAAACTGTACAGCGGCAGCACTCCCTCTCGCACAAAGTGCACCTCTCCAACATTCGAAGTCTGCACTCAAATCTCGCCGCAGTCCATCACCACCTCGAGACGGAGAAACCAGAGCTCTTATTTCTGTCGGAGACGCAGATCGGATGTCCGTCAGACGTGTCATATCTGTCTTACCCAGGGTTTTCCCTGGAGCACCAATTTAGACCACGCGCGGGCGTATTTGTGTACGCCCGGGACGACATCTGCTATCGGCGTCTCTGAAACCTTGAAGACTCCAGGTTCTCAACGCTGTGGGTTATAGTGGACACAGGCCTGGACAAAATTGTCTACGCCTGTGTGTACCGTTCGCACAGCGGTGATTTGGAGACAACTGGGCTCACACAGCGCCTGAGTGAGGCGGCGGATGCGGCTCAGCAGCGGTACCCTTCTGCCCAATTGGTGTTACTGGGGGACTTCAATGCCCACCATCAGGAGTGGCTCTTCCCATACCAGTGCACAGACCATGCTGGACGAGAGACGCGAAAGCTAGCGCTAGCGTTAAATCTTACCCAGCTGGTCCAGGGGGCTACGAGGGTGCCGGATGTTGATTCGCACACTGCCCATTGCTTGGACCTTTTGCTGACAACTGATCCAGACCGCTACTCGGTGACGATTTCTTCACCACTGGGTAGTTCGGACCACTGTCTGGTGAAGTCTGTGTCCGTCTACTCCCCGCCCGATCCTAGCCCAAGAGGCACCCGGCGGTTATGGCGATACAGGTCAGCGGGTTGGGATGGCATGCGATCTTTCTTCGCATGTTACCCTTGGCAGCCTACTTGCTTTTCTTCGACTAATGCTTCGTCGTGCGCGAACGCCGTGACGGATGTGTTGCGGAGGGGAATGGAGTACTACATTCCGTTCTCTGATGTAACAATGTCTGGCGAAGCTCGTCCATGGTTTGGTGCCGAGTGCCATCGCGCTGATGCGCTTAAGCACGCGGCGTACCTAGCATGGGTCGACGCTCGTACGCGCAGAGCAAATGATGTGAGTCAGAAGAAGAGAGCCTTCAACAGGGCTGCCAAGTCCTGCAAGAAGGTGTTGCGGAGGGCTCGATTTGACCACATTAGCCGAATAGGGAACAAACTTTCTTCATACCCAGCAGGTAGTAAGGCTTTTTGGTCCCTGGCTAAGTTGGTCGAATCGAACTTCTGCCGCCCCTCACTACCACCACTGCTGAAACCCGACGGGATGCTGGCCCACTCCGCTGAGGAGAAAGCGAACCTGTTTGCTTTTTTGTTTGCGGAATTTTCACGTCTGGATCCTGGTGGCGCGGAGCCCCCTGCTTCTCCTGCTGGATGCGAGTCGAGTATGTCGAACATTCGCATTCATCAGAGGGACGTCCGTAGGGTACTGCGTAACCTAGACGTGAACAAGGCTAGTGGCCCCGACGGGATACCGGCAGTTGTGCTAAAGACTGGTGCGCCTGAGTTGTCTCTGATCTTGACACGCCTATTTCGCCTTTCGTTTGAGACTGGAAAAGTGCCAAAGGCTTGGAAGCAAGCTAACGTGCAGCCCGTGCCCAAGAAAGGTAGTCGAGCTGACCCGTCGAATTATAGACCTATCTCAATCATAAGCTCCTGGCATACCTAGAAGCGAATGATGTCCTTAGTGACCGACAATACGGGTTCCGCCGAAATCGGTCTACTGGGGATCTTCTTGCTTATGCCATTCACATCTGGAGTGAGGCCATAGAGAAGCACGCGGAGGCACTAGCGGTCTCCCTTGACATCTCGAAGGCCTTCGACAGGGTCTGGCACGATAGCCTTATTAGTAAGCTTCCTTCCTTCGGTCTGCCCGCCGGATTGTGTGATTGGATCGCGGATTTCCTGAGGGATCGGTCTATAGGAGTGGTCATTGATGGCTGCTCGTCTGGGCTGCTGGATATTAATGCCGGGGTTCCTCAGGGGTCGGTGCTTTCGGCAACACTGTTCTTGCTGCATATTAATGATCTGCTTAAACCCGGTACCTTTGGGTATGCAGACGACAGCACTGTTGCTGAAAGATACGTGTCCGACGCACGAGCTGGTGGGTCGCAGATCCGGTCTCTCCGGGAGGCTATGGTTGAGCGCTTGAACGTGTCCTTACAGGCTGTCTTAGAATGAGGCGATGCCAATCTGGTCAAGTTCAATGCTGCTAAGACCCAAGCGTGTCTATTTTCCGCTAAACGGAGCCAATTCCACCCAGCTCCATCTTTCCGAGGTGCATTCGTGCCGATAACCGACCAACTTGAGCTTCTTGGGGTTACATTAACATCTACCCTCAATTTTGGCCCTTTCATAGAGGCAAAAGCTCAAGTGGCTGCGAAGAAGTTGGGGATCTTAGCAAAGGTGAGACGGTACTTTACGCCAGAACAGCTGCTCAAACTCTATCAAGCGCAAGTTCGATCATGTATGGAGTACTGCTCTCATCTTTGGGACGGATCTGCCAGATACCAGCTTGATGCCCTTGAGTCAATTGAGAAACGAGCCAAGAGGATCATCGGCGATGATAGGCTCGTCGCGACGAAGCTCCAAAGTCTTGAGCATCGACGACGAGTTGCTAGCCTGTCGGTTTTCTACCGGTTGCATTTTGGGGAATGTGCGACGGAATTCCATAATTTGATTCCGCCAAGCCCGTTCCATAATCGGACCACAAGACGAACGGCGATGCGCCACCGGTACATGGTGGACATCCCACCCACGCGCACAAAACGTTTTGGGAACACATTCATAGTGCGTGCAGCTAAGGAGTGGAATTCCCTGCCGGAGTCTGTGTTTCCTGATAGCTGTAACCTGGGAGTATTTAAGTCAAGAGTGAATAGGTTACTTCTAGGCAAGCGTGCTCCATCTTCGACCACATCATCGCTTACCATCAGGTGAGATAGTGGTCAAACGCGAGCCTATAAATAGTAAAAAAAAAATGGTAAATACATAAGCGAAATCCAAGGATGGAGGAGGACAATAGACTATAACATAGCTTATTTGATAATTGATAGAACCAAAACTTATAACTTACTATAACTTTGATATTTAATTTATTACGCTATAGTTTACGTCGCAAAAAAACTAAATGATTAAAAAGTTGACGATGTCATTTTTCTCCGTTGTTTTCGGGGAAATATCTCAATTTCACCCAAATGGCGGACATTTTTAAAAGTTTTTGTCCGACGCCGACAAAATAGGTGATGGCAGCCCTAAGTTCCAGAGTGAATACCTAGTTTGAGTCTAAGCTTGGAGTCAATTTCGAAAGAAATGTTTATAGGTATTAGTTAGTTACTAGCACTTCGCCCGCGACTTCGTCTGCGTACACTTTAGAGGTGACGCGCAACTTCTTTTTCCCATATTTTCATTCTCGGAATTCATTTTCATGATTCTTTATTCTGATAGTTTGTGAGTCTTTACTGTCAAAGTAGCTCCAGAAACATGTCAAAGTAGTTCCGGGGCTGAAAGTACGCTGCTGTTCAGCCCCGGAACTACTTTGACATGTTTCTGGTACTTGTAAATCTTTCGCTCATAACTCCAGCCCAAAAGGAAATTCGATATGTTTCGGTTCGCCTGGTATTTTTAAATGCAAACCACTCTTAATCCAAGATTTGGAAATACTTCGACATGTTTCTGGTATCCTGGTACTTGGGAATCTTTAAAGCTCATAATTACAGCCCGGAAAAAAAAAAAAAAAAACCGCTATATGTTTTGTTCTCCTGGTACTTTTGACTCCTACTTACTCAAAATTCTAGCGCCGGCAACATTAAAACATGTTTCTGGTCTCCTGGTATCTACTTTTGTATCTGTAGCGCTCATAATTACAGCCCCGAAAATGCTTCGAAATATTTCTAATCTCCTGGTACTTTTAAATCCTAACCGCTCACAATTCCAGCCCTGGAAATACTTCGACGTGTTTCTGATCTCCTGGTACATAATGAATCTTTAGCGCTCATAATTCCTGCCCGGGAAAAATCTTCCACATTTTTCTGTTGTTCAATCCTAACCGCTCACGAATTCAGCCCCGAAAATACTTCGACATGTTTCTGATCTCTTGGTACTTTGAATCCTATTCGCTCACAATTCCAACCCTGGAAATACTTCGACGTGTTTCTGATCTCCTGGTACATAATGAATCTTTAGCGCTCATAAATCCTGCCCGGGAAAGTCTTCCACATTTTTCTGTTGTTTTGTTACTTTTAAATCCTTACCGCACATATTTCTAGCGCAGAAATATTTTGACATGTTTTTGGCCTGCTGGAACTTATGAATATTTATCATTCACAATCCTAGCCCCTAAAATACTTGGACATGTTTCTGGTCTCTTGGAACTTTTGAATTCTAACCGGTCACAATTCAAGCGCCGGAAATATTTTGACATGTTTATGGTCTCCTGGTACTTGTGAATCTTTAGCGCTCATTATTTCAGACAAAGATATACTTCGACATGGTTCTGGACTCCTGTCACATGTGAATCTATAGCGTTTATTGTTACCCGGAAAAAATTCAACACATATTTCTGTTAGAAGGTTAAAAAAAAATAACAAAAAATATTCGGGACCAAAAATACATTAACATCGTTCTGTTCTCCTGGTACTTGTGAATCTTTAGCGCTCTCAATTTTAGCCCCGGAAATACTACGACATGATTCTGTTCTCCTGGTACTTGTGAATTTGAAGTACTAAGGCAGCAGAAGCGCTAGGTTTCCAATTCCTCCTCAATCTCCATTAGGCCATGCCTTTTACCGGGATAAAAAGTAGCCTATGTTTGATTCCAGTATGTGAACTATATGTGTGCCAAATTTCATCCAAATCCCTTCAGCCATTTTTGCCTGATTGAGGCACAAACATACAAACATACAAACATACAAACATACAAACATACAAACATACAAACATACAAACATACAAACATACAAACATACAAACATACAAACATTCACATTTATAATATTAGTAGTTATTCTGATAGTTTGTGAGTCTTTACTGTCAAAGTAGCTCCAGAAACATGTCAAAGTAGTTCCGGGGCTGAAAGTACGCTGCTGTTCAGCCCCGGAACTACTTTGACATGTTTCTGGTACTTGTAAATCTATCGCTCATAACTCCAGCCCAAAAGGAACTTCGATATGTTTCGGTTCGCCTGGTATTTTTAAATGCAAACCACTCTTAATTCAAGATTTGGAAATACTTCGACATGTTTCTGGTATCCTGGTACTTGGGAATCTTTAAAGCTCATAATTACAGCCCGGAAAAAAAAAAAAAAAACCGCTATATGTTTTGTTCTCCTGGTACTTTTGACTCCTACCCACTCAAAATTCTAGCGCCGGAAACATTAAAACATGTTTCTGGTCTCCTGGTATCTACTTTTGTATCTGTAGCGCTCATAATTACAGCCCCGAAAATACTTCGAAATATTTCTAATCTCCTGGTACTTTTAAATCCTAACCGCTCACAATTCCAGCCCTGGAAATACTTTGACGTGTTTCTGATCTCCTGGTACATAATGAATCTTTAGCGCTCATAATTCCTGCCCGGGAAAAATCTTCCACATTTTTCTGTTGTTCAATCCTAACCGCTCACGAATTCAGCCCCGAAAATACTTCGACATGTTTCTGATCTCTTGGTACTTTGAATCCTATCCGCTCACAATTCCAACCCTGGAAATACTTCGACGTGTTTCTGATCTCCTGGTACATAATGAATCTTTAGCGCTCATAAATCCTGCCCGGGAAAGTCTTCCACATTTTTCTGTTGTTTTGTTACTTTTAAATCCTTACCGCACATATTTCTAGCGCAGAAATATTTTGACATGTTTCTGGCCTGCTGGAACTTATGAATATTTATCATTCACAATCCTAGCCCCTAAAATACTTGGACATGTTTCTGGTCTCTTGGTACTTTTGAATTCTAACCGGTCACAATTCAAGCGCCGGAAATATTTCGACATGTTTATGGTCTCCTGGTACTTGTGAATCTTTAGCGCTCATTATTTCAGACAAAGATATACTTCAACATGGTTCTGGACTCCTGTCACATGTGAATTATAGCGTTTACAATTGTTACCCGGAAAAAATTCAACACATATTTCTGTTAGAAGGTTAAAAAAAAATAACAAAAAATATTCGGGACCAAAAATACATTAACATCGTTCTGTTCTCCTGGTAATTGTGAATCTTTAGCGCTCTCAATTTTAGCCCCGGAAATACTACGACATGTTTCTGTTCTCCTGGTACTTGTGAATTTGAAGTACTAAGGCAGCAGAAGCGCTAGGTTTCCAATTCCTCCTCAATCTCCATTAGGCCATGCCTTTTACCGGGATAAAAAGTAGCCTATGTTTGATTCCAGTATGTGAACTATATGTGTGCCAAATTTCATCCAAATCCCTTCAGCCATTTTTGCCTGATTGAGGCACAAACATACAAACATACAAACATACAAACATACAAACATACAAACATACAAACATACAAACATACAAACATACAAACATTCACATCCTACTAATATTATAAATAGCACTTCGCCCGCGACTTCGTCTGCGTATACTTTAGGGGTGGCACGCAACTGTTTTTTTCCCATATTCTCATTCTCGGAAATTCATCTTCATGGTTCTTTATCCTGATAGTTTGTGAGTCTTTGCTGTCCGTACTTTTAGCCCCGGAACTACTTCGACGTGTTTCTTGGTCTTCTGTTACTTTTTAATCTTAACCGCTTACAACTTCAGCCCAGGAAATACTGTGACATGTTTCTGGTACCCTGGTACATAATTAATCTTAAGCGCTCATAGTTCCTCTTCCTGGTAAAAACTTCGAATTTTTTCTGTTCTCCTGGCACTTTTGAATCCTTACCGCTCACAATTCTAGCGCCGGAAACATATCGACATGTTTCTGGTGTCCTAGTACTTATGAATCACTCACAATTCTAACCCCGAAAATAATTCTGGTTTCCTGGTACTTGCGAATCTTTAGCGCTCAAAATTTCAGTAAAAAAAACACTTCGACATGTTTCTGAGCTCCTGTTACTTGTGAATCTATAGCGTTCGTTTTCCAATTTGAACATGCCACCTGCCTGGACGACTATTAAACAAAAAAAAAAGCTAGCCCAAAAAACTTTTACATCGTTCTATTCTCCTGGTACTTGTGATTCTGAAGTACTAAGGCAGCAGCGGCTCTGGGTTTCCACTTCCTCCTCAGTCTTCATTAATCCACTTTGTTGCTTTCACACGTTTTTGGTCTCCTGGTACGTTTGAATCTTTAGCGCACGCAATTCCAGCTCAAAAATTACTTTGACCCGTTTCTGGTCTCCTGTTACTTGTGAATCTATAAGCATTTACAATTCCAGCCCTGAAAAAGTAGCGACATTTATATTTCTGTTTACCTGTTCAAAAAAAAAAACAAAAATTATTCTAACCCAAAAATATTTTAATATCGTTCTATTCTACTGGTTTTTGTGAATCTGTAGCGCTCATAATTCCAGCCCCGAAAATACTTCTACATGTTTCTTATCTCCTGGTGCTTTTGAATCCTAACCGCTCACAATTCCAACCCTGGAAATACTTCAACATGTTTCTGGTGTCCTGGTATTTGTGAATCTTTAGCGCTAACAATTTAAGGCCAAAAATACATCGACATTTTTCTAGTCTCCTGGTACTTGTGAATCTTTAGCGCTCACAGTCCCAGCTTCAAAAATACTTCGAGATGTTTCTGTTCTCCTGGTAGTTTTAAATCTGAAGTACTAAGGCAGCAGAAACTCTAGATTTCCACTTCTTCCTCTGTCTCTGTTAAGCCATGTAAGTTACCGGTTAAAAGTAGCCTATGTTTGATTCCAGGATACGAACTATATGTGTGCCAAATTTCATCCGAATCCCTTTAGCCATTTTGGCCTGACTGAGGCACAACATACAAACATTTTTGCTCAAAATACCTTGACATATATTTGGTCTCTTGAAACTGGTGAATCATTAGCGCTAACAATTTCGAAAAATACATCGACATGTTTCTGGTCTCCTAGTAATTGTGAATCTTTAGCGCTCACAGTCCCAGCCCCAAAAATACTTCGACATATTTCTGTTCTCCTGGTACTTTTGAATCTGAAGTACTAAGGCAGCAGAAACTCAAAATTTCCACTCCTTCCTCTATCTCTGTTAAGCCATGTAAGTTATCGGGATAAAAAGTAGCCTATGTTTGATTCCAGGATGTGACTTATATGTGTGCCAAATTTTATCCAAATCCCTTCAGCCATTTTTGCCTGATTGAGGCACAAACATACAAACATACAAACATACAAACATACAAACATACAAACATACAAACATACAAACATACAAACATACAAACTTTCACATTTATAATATTAGTAGGACAGCTAGCACTTCGCCCGCGACTTCGTCTGCGTAGACTTTAGAGGTGACGCGCGACTTCTTTGTCCCATATTCTCATTCTCGGAAATTCATTTTAATGATTTTTTATTCTGATAGTTTGTGCGTCTTTACTGTTCGTACTTTCAGCCCTGGAACTACTTTGACATGTTTCTGGTATTCTGGTACTTGTTAATCTTTCGCTCATAACTCCAGCCCAGAAGAAACTTCGATATGTTTTGTTCTCCTGGTACTTTTGAATCCTAACCACTCAAAATTATAGCGCCGGAAACATTAAAACATGTTTCTGGTCTCCTGGTATCTACTTTTGTATCTGTAGCGCTCATAATTACAGCCCCGAAAATACTTCGAAATATTTCTAATCTCCTGGTACTTTTAAATCCTTACCGCTCACAATTCGAACCCTGAAAATACTTCGACATGTTTCTAGTCTCCTAGTACATACTGAATCTTTAACGCTCATAGTTGCTGCCCGGAAAAACCTCCACATTGTTCTGTTGTTCAATCCTAACCGCTCACGATTCCAGCCCCGAAAATACTTCGACATGTTTCTGACCTCTTGGTACTTTTGAATCCTATCCGCTCACAATTCCAACCCTGGAAATATTTCGACATGTTTCTGGTCTCTTGGTAGTTTTGAATTCTAACCGGTCACAATTCAAGCGCCGGAAATATTTCGACATGTTTATGGTCTCCTGGTACTTGTGAATCTTTAGCGCTCATTATTTAAGCCAAAGAACTACTTCGACATGGTTCTGGTCTCCTGTCACATGTGAATCTATAGCGTTTACAATTGTTACCCGGAAAGAAATTCAACACACATATTTCTGTTAAAAAAAAATATTCGAGCCCAAAAATACTTTAACATCGTTCTGTTCTCCTGGTATTTGTGAAACTTTAGCGCTCTCAATTTCGGCCCCGAAAATACTACGACATGTTTTTGTTCTCCTGGTACTTGTGAATTTGAAGTACTAAGGCAGCAGAAGCGCTAGGTTTCCACTTCCTCCTCAATCTCCATTAGGCCATGCCTTTTACCGGGATAAAAAGTAGCCTATGTTTGATTCCAGTATGTGAACTATATGTGTGCCAAATTTCATCCAAATCCCTTCAGCCATTTTTGCCTGATTGAGGCACAAACATACAAACATACAAACATACAAACATACAAACATTCACATTTATAATATTAGTAGGATGTGTATGTTTGTATGCTTGTGCCTCAATCAGGCAAAAATGGCTGAAGGGATTTGGATGAAATTTGGCACACATATAGTTCACATACTGGAATCAAACATAGGCTACTTTTTATCCCGGTAAAAGGCATGGCCTAATGGAGATTGAGGAGGAATTGGAAACCTAGCGCTTCTGCTGCCTTAGTACTTCAAATTCACAAGTACCAGGAGAACAGAAACATGTCGTAGTATTTCCGGGGCTAAAATTGAGAGCGCTAAAGATTCACAATTACCAGGAGAACAGAACGATGTTAATGTATTTTTGGTCCCGAATATTTTTTGTTATTTTTTTTAACCTTCTAACAGAAATATGTGTTGAATTTTTTCCGGGTAACAATTGTAAACGCTATAATTCACATGTGACAGGAGTCCAGAACCATGTTGAAGTATATCTTTGTCTGAAATAATGAGCGCTAAAGATTCACAAGTACCAGGAGACCATAAACATGTCGAAATATTTCCGGCGCTTGAATTGTGACCGGTTAGAATTCAAAAGTACCAAGAGACCAGAAACATGTCCAAGTATTTTAGGGGCTAGGATTGTGAATGATAAATATTCATAAGTTCCAGCAGGCCATAAACATGTCAAAATATTTCTGCGCTAGAAATATGTGCGGTAAGGATTTAAAAGTAACAAAACAACAGAAAAATGTGGAAGACTTTCCCGGGCAGGATTTATGAGCGCTAAAGATTCATTATGTACCAGGAGATCAGAAACACGTCGAAGTATTTCCAGGGTTGGAATTGTGAGCGGATAGGATTCAAAGTACCAAGAGATCAGAAACATGTCGAAGTATTTTCGGGGCTGAATTCGTGAGCGGTTAGGATTGAACAACAGAAAAATGTGGAAGATTTTTCCCGGGCAGGAATTATGAGCGCTAAAGATTCATTATGTACCAGGAGATCAGAAACACGTCGAAGTATTTCCAGGGCTGGAATTGTGAGCGGTTAGGATTTAAAAGTACCAGGAGATTAGAAATATTTCGAAGTATTTTCGGGGCTGTAATTATGAGCGCTACAGATACAAAAGTAGATACCAGGAGACCAGAAACATGTTTTAATGTTTCCGGCGCTAGAATTTTGAGTGGGTAGGAGTCAAAAGTACCAGGAGAACAAAACATATAGCGGTTTTTTTTTTTTTTTTTCCGGGCTGTAATTATGAGCGTTAAAGATTCCCAAGTACCAGGATACCAGAAACATGTCGAAGTATTTCCAAATCTTGAATTAAGAGTGGTTTGCATTTAAAAATACCAGGCGGATCGAAACATATCGAAGTTCCTTTTGGGCTGGAGTTATGAGCGATAGATTTACAAGTACCAGAAACATGTCAAAGTAGTTCCGGGGCTGAACAGCAGCGTACTTTCAGCCCCGGAACTACTTTGACATGTTTCTGGAGCTACTTTGACAGTAAAGACTCACAAACTATCAGAATAACTACTAATATTATAAATGTGAATGTTTGTATGTTTGTATGTTTGTATGTTTGTATGTTTGTATGTTTGTATGTTTGTATGTTTGTATGTTTGTATGTTTGTATGTTTGTATCTTTGTATGTTTGTATGTTTGTATGTTTGTATGTTTGTATGTTTGTATGTTTGTATGTTTGTATGTTTGTATGTTTGTATGTTTGTATGTTTGTATGTTTGTATGTTTGTATGTTTGTGCCTCAATCAGGCAAAAATGGCTGAAGGGATTTGGATGAAATTTGGCACACATATAGTTCACATACTGGAATCAAACATAGGCTACTTTTTATCCCGGTAAAAGGCATGGCCTAATGGAGATTGAGGAGGAATTGGAAACCTAGCGCTTCTGCTGCCTTAGTACTTCAAATTCACAAGTACCAGGAGAACAGAATCATGTCGTAGTATTTCCGGGGCTAAAATTGAGAGCGCTAAAGATTCACAAGTACCAGGAGAACAGAACGATGTTAATGTATTTTTGGTCCCGAATATTTTTTGTTATTTTTTTTTAACCTTCTAACAGAAATATGTGTTGAATTTTTTCCGGGTAACAATAAACGCTATAGATTCACATGTGACAGGAGTCCAGAACCATGTCGAAGTATATCTTTGTCTGAAATAATGAGCGCTAAAGATTCACAAGTACCAGGAGACCATAAACATGTCAAAATATTTCCGGCGCTTGAATTGTGACCGGTTAGAATTCAAAAGTACCAAGAGACCAGAAACATGTCCAAGTATTTTAGGGGCTAGGATTGTGAATGATAAATATTCATAAGTTCCAGCAGGCCAAAAACATGTCAAAATATTTCTGCGCTAGAAATATGTAAAAGTAACAAAACAACAGAAAAATGTGGAAGACTTTCCCGGGCAGGATTTATGAGCGCTAAAGATTCATTATGTACCAGGAGATCAGAAACACGTCGAAGTATTTCCAGGGTTGGAATTGTGAGCGAATAGGATTCAAAGTACCAAGAGATCAGAAACATGTCGAAGTATTTTCGGGGCTGAATTCGTGAGCGGTTAGGATTGAACAACAGAAAAATGTGGAAGATTTTTCCCGGGCAGGAATTATGAGCGCTAAAGATTCATTATGTACCAGGAGATCAGAAACACGTCGAAGTATTTCCAGGGCTGGAATTGTGAGCGGTTAGGATTTAAAAGTACCAGGAGATTAGAAATATTTCGAAGCATTTTCGGGGCTGTAATTATGAGCGCTACAGATACAAAAGTAGATACCAGGAGACCAGAAACATGTTTTAATGTTGCCGGCGCTAGAATTTTGAGTAAGTAGGAGTCAAAAGTACCAGGAGAACAAAACATATAGCGGTTTTTTTTTTTTCCGGGCTGTAATTATGAGCTTTAAAGATTCCCAAGTACCAGGATACCAGAAACATGTCGAAGTATTTCCAAATCTTGGATTAAGAGTGGTTTGCATTTAAAAATACCAGGCGAACCGAAACATATCGAAGTTCCTTTTGGGCTGGAGTTATGAGCGAAAGATTTACAAGTACCAGAAACATGTCAAAGTAGTTCCGGGGCTGAACAGCAGCGTACTTTCAGCCCCGGAACTACTTTGACATGTTTCTGGAGCTACTTTGACAGTAAAGACTCACAAACTATCAGAATAAAGAATCATGAAAATGAATTCCGAGAATGAAAATATGGGAAAAAGAAGTTGCGCGTCACCTCTAAAGTGTACGCAGACGAAGTCGCGGGCGAAGTGCTAGTTTATAATATTAGTAGGATTGTATTCAAGTTTCTCAGTTCATTAGATGCTTTATAAATGCGGATTCGTCTATACTGTCTATCTCTTTAAGATATTCAGTTTGATGCCATATTTTTCTAAGGTTGCGTCGTTCAGTTATTTTTTCTTTTATAGTTTTAGGGTATTATTTATTCGTTTAACATGAGACTGTGGCTGCTACATGTATGTATGTATTGTTTTGTTGAGGATTTTTTTAATCCCTTCTATATTTTCTATTGTTTTTTTTCTCAAACATGCTTGGAATGGGGTTAGAACTTTTTTCTGTGGGAGCTGGCCCCGCCGTCATTTGAAGTTTTTTTCAAAGTTGCGGCGCACGATTTTATTTGCATAACATATGGGTAGAGGATACTTAAACAAGCAAAAAATGTTAGCAACATGGTGTCCTAAAGTGTCAGGTTGCCGGTATATTTGAAGGTAAAGTCACCATATAAGAAAAATGAAAATCATTAAAACTGAACTTATCACGCGCTTATATGCAGTAGATTGTATTCTAATAATATTTCTAGACTTGATTTAACCATTTATATAAATTAAACCCTATTCTTTTGCGAAGTTCTTAATTAAGGCCCTACCTCTGCTTTAGAGCCGTCAAAAGGCTACTTTCTAAAGGATATTCCACATTAACGGCTGGGTCAAAAGATTGGAAAAAAATATAAGTATATGGTAGATTCATAAACAACAATATCAACAATTGTCGTTTTCGTATGACATATAGTTTTGCTGTAAAAAAAATATTTAATAACACGCAATTTTTTGGATATTTCTTCCAAACGGCTTCGAAGTTTAAAAATATTTTTACATGGAAAAATTGCTGGTAAAGTGTACTACAAAGTGAACATTTCTCATGTAAATCAATCAATATTTTGCAAAGAAAATGTTCAATATTGAGTCTCCCATATATAAAAAGCTCTGTTTGCGCGAAGGCGGCAGTCGTGCGTTAGCACTGAGACGGGGAGGCTGTATCGCTCGTTGCTCCGCTCGCGCTATCGACCGACTACGCGTATATGAATGTGTTAGTGCAAATATTTACGAACTTTTGTATTAGTGTGCGTTCATAGACTAGCTCTTTGCAGAGGAGCCAGCTTGATTGAGCGCATGGGCGCATTGTACAGTTTCATACAGCAACTTTTATCAAAATACTATCGGCGTCGCTCGGGTTTTATTTTTGTCTGCTCTTTTTTTCCAAACGTAGCCGACGTTAATTCTAAATTTCTTTTATTACCAACAAACTGACTAATCATCATCATCTGCCTAGCCTTTTCCCAACTACATTGGGGTCAGCTTCCAGTCAAGCCAACAAACTGACTAATATTAAGGAAAAACAAAAAATCAATATAAGTTTATTTATTCACTTAAACTTCATGAACAATAGTGGTACATAGGCGGACTTAATGCTACGAGGAGTTCTCTTTTAGTCAACCTTTGGGTTAAAAGAAATACACTGTCGTAGGTGTACAGCTCTTCAACACAAACATAAACAAACACAAGTTCATAAACAAACATTTATTTTCATTATTCGGTCGGTATATGCGGCGTGTCAGTTGCGTCTGTGGGGGACTGTTTGGCTAAATTAAATTGTTTTGATAAAATTATGATATCTTTTGAATATTCGATTTGAGTAATTAAAAAAAATAAGTAAATTAAAGTACGATTTATTTATAAAACTGATACCAAGGTGCGAATAACGTGGTCTGCTTTGGTATGTCATGTCGTATCTATTAATTTTTAAATAAAAAAAGTGACATACAATAATAGTTGGGCATTTGGTATCACTGCCTTTTCTGTTTGTAGATATTGATGGGTCCTCTAAAATTCGAGTTTATTATTTTATTATATCATCAATCATTTTCGCAGCGCACGCAAAGGGAGGTAATTTGCAGGGTTCCGTAGTTAAATAAGGATTTACATCGGTAATTCTTTTCAGAGACATTTCTCCAGTGTGTCTTCACTGTCACTTGGTCGGGTTTTTTCAACAATCATCGTCGTATTTCCATTTTACAAAATAAACCGATATAAAAACGTTATCAATTAAACACCTAAAACTTTCACAGGAATCAAGAATCTGAAGTTTTTGAGTTAATGTAATTGCTACAAAATTATTTAGCAGAGCTGAAATAGGCTTAAAATTTATTTATTTCATTTACTTTACTTACTTTAGAATGTACTTTTTTATTTGAAATATTTTTACGAGACTATAAAGTAGTATAGGCAGAAACAAAAAGAAGTAGGTACACTGCATACTCGAAAGTCAAGGTCAAACTGTTACCAGTGCACTGGTAACAGTTTGACCTCGAGTTTCGAGTATCTTTATATAGATCGTAAGCAGAAAAGACGAAACTGCTTCACGAAATTGTTTTATCTGACCTATATTGTTTTACTTCTATTTAACCACATTCGTATAAAAATGAGACCAGTGAATAAAAATATGCGTAACGTATGTATCTATCTAAACTAAAAATTAGCCGTGCAATCGCCATACTCTTGTGTAGTCGTAGGCAAAAAAGCCGGCTTGGCGCGCATGTCTGCGTCCTCGCGTTATCTTTGATAATAGTATTGAGGTAGCGCGTGCGCTACGGAAATGTTTGTGTGTGCGGCGCAGATATGAATGTGTGGCCCAGATGCTCAAGGTTATTGAGCCTACTATGCACCTTAAGTGGTTGCCACGTGTTTTTATTTTAACTTTATTCCAAAAAATGATTGAATCAGGCTGGGAACTATTATTTGAATATAATCTAATGCATATAAGCACATTATAAAGTATTTTTAATGATAGTCATGATGTTACATGGTGACTTTACCTCGAAATATCTCGGCAACGTGACACTTTAGGCCACCATGTTCCTTGCATTTTTGTTTTGTTGAAGTGTCCTCTACCCATAAGTATCTATATGCATAATTGATTGTGCGCCGCAACTTGGAAAAATTAAAATGTTGGGGGGGGGGCTATGCCACAATGGTTTTATGCCCTTTGAGCATTATTTTGACAACCTTCTTCGAGATAAATCGAAATTGCTGTACTGGCCAAATACATGCGAGCAGCGGCCTGCAAAAGTTGTGTGAAAATCCATATCTGTCTTGGTTTAGCGGCCAAATAAATGACATAGTAAACTCATATCTGTCATGTTATAAATGGAACGATCTTTTACTCGGAAACACGGTACCTAACTACGTATTTATTTATTTACTAGCACTTCGCCCGCGACTTCGTCTGCGTAGACTTTAGAGGTGGCGCGCAACTTCCTTGTCGCATATTCTCATTCTCGGAAATTCATCGTCATGATTCTATATTCTGATATTTTGTGAGTCTTTACTGTCCGTACTTTCAGCTCCGGAACTACTTCGACATGTTTCTGGTATTCTGGTACTTGTTAGTCTATAGCGCTCATAACTCCAGCCCAGACAAACTTCGATATGTTTCGATTCTCTTGGTATTTTTAAATGCTGCCAGCTTCGGAAATACTTCGACATGTTTCTGGTTTCCTGGTACTTGTGAATCTTTAACACTCACAATCCTCGCCACGAAAATACTTCCGCTAGTTTCTGGTCTCCTGGTACATAATGAATCTTTAGCGCTCATAATTCCTGCCTGGGAACAACAGCCCCCTTTTTCAAGCGCGGAAATATTTCGACATGTTTATGGCCTCCTGGTACTTATGAATCTTTAGCATGCACAATCCTAGCCCCGAAAATACTTCAATTTGTTTCTGGTCTCCTGGTACTTTTGAAATCTTTCCGGTCACAATTCCAGCGCCGGAAATATTTCAACATGTTTCTGGTCTCCTGGTACTTGTGAATATTTAGCGATCACAATTTCAGGCAAAAAAATACTTTCACATGTTTCTAGTCTCCTGTTGTTTGTGAATCTATGGTATTTACATTTCCAGGCCGGAAAAAACATCGACATACATATTTCTGTTTGACTGTTAAAAAGTTAAATAAGAAAAATTCAAGCCTAAAAATACCATCGTTCTGTTCTCCTGGTACTTGTGAATCTGTAGCGCTCATTATTCCAGCCACGAAAATACTTCTACACATATCTGATCACCTGGTGCTTTAGAATCTTAACTGCTCAAAATTCCAACCCTAGAAATACTTCGTCATGTTTGTGGTCTCCTGGTACATAATGAATCTTTAACGCCCCGGAAAAAATATCACATTAATCTGTTGTTTTGGTAATTTTGAATCCTTTCCGCTCATATATCTAGCGCGGAAGTATTTTGACATCTTGCTGGCTTCCTGGTACTTATGAATCTTTAGGATTCACATACTTTTCTCCGAAAATACTTCGACAGGTTTCTGGTGTCCTGGTAATTTTGAATTCTAACCGGTTATAATTCCAGTGCCGGAAATAATTTGACATGTTTATGGTCTCTTGGTACTTCTGAATCTTTAGCGCTCATAATTTCAGCCAAAGAAATACTTCTTCAACATGTTTCTGGTCTCCTGTCACATGTGAATCTAGCGTTTACAATTCTAGCCCGGAAAAATCTTCAAAATACATATTTCTGTTCGACGTAAAAAAAAAAAAATATTCGAGCCCAAAAATACTATAACATCGTTCTGTTCTCCTCGTACTTGTGAATCTTTAACGCTCCCAATTTCAGCCCCGAAAATATTACGACATGTTTCTGTTCTCCTGGTACTTGTGAATCTAAAGTACTAAGGCAGCAGAAGCGCTGGGTTTCCACTTCCTCCTCTGTCTCCATTAGGTCATGCCTTTTACCGGGATAAAAAGTAGCCTATGTTTGATTCCAGGATGTGGACTATATGTGTGCCAAATTTCATCCAAATCCGTTCAGCCATTTTTGCCTGATTGAGGCACAAACAAACAAACATACAAACATACAAACATACAAACATACAAACATACAAACATTCACATTTATAATATTAGTAGGATTTCAGGAACAATTCACATTGTGTTTGAAATTATATTCTATAAAATTACAAAAGTCACGAAACACTAAAAATAACACATTCATTTCACAATTAAATTTATTAATAAATTATAGAAAATAATATTTAAAAAAAAATTAGTAATAATAAAATAACATTGAAAATTAATAATTCATTCACAATTATCTAATATAAATAAAAATTAAAATGTGGAAATGTCATCATCCAATGAATACAGACATTTGTCCAATAGGAATGCCTTGAGTCTCGACTTAAATGAGCTGTCAAAGGTTTTATTTAAATTTCGAACTGGCTTGCAAATAGAAAGCTGTTTATTGAAAAAAAAAACAAATGAACACTTTAACGCAGGAATCGATTGAAAATAAAAGTAGCATTACAAGTAAAATCAACGAAAGTATCCAATCTCGACCATCGACATCCCATTAAAGCTTTGAAATACTGAATCATACTCAAGAGACTAGATAGGTAGGTATACAAAAAAATTTGACCTCATTAGAATTATCCCAAACCAACATACGTAATCCCCGGAAAGTTCACTTTAAATTTCAAAAATTGTACTTTCTACAACCGTATTTTTAACTGACTTCTAAAAACGAAGGTGGTTCTCAATTCGACCGCGTATATATATATATATTTTATGTGTGTACGCGGATAACTTCGTGGTTTATGAACCGATTTCGATTAATCTTTTTTTACATGTAAGGGTATGCTTCCGAGGTGGTCCTACTACACCACATCAGGATCTAATGATGGAAACCCTGAGAAATCGAGGGCAACTCTCGAAAATTGTAGGCACACATCTAGTAAAAATTTGATATTCGTGTGTATTTCGGGTGATACTACAAAATAATGAAGGTTTGGATCAGACCTGATGATGGAGACGACAGAGAGTCAAGGGAACTTCACATTGGTATGTAGGAACTACCAAGTGTTTGGGCTTAATTCATTCGTATTGACGAGATCTTTATACCGAAAGCACTTAGTAAGTTTTATTTTCACAACATAACATCACCCCGGTGCCGGTACGCTGTGAATGAGTACGCAGGTACCACAAAAAAGTGAAAAAAAAACTTTTTTACAAAAAATATAACCGACTTCCAAAAACAAAACATTACAAAGCATAAAATAATTTTGGAAGTCGGTGTCAAAAAACGAAATAATCTAATAGGTTTGGTTTTTGGAAGTCGGTTATATTTTTTTTGTAAAAAGTTTTTTTCAAATAAAATGTCCTGTCTAGGTACCTACTACTAGTTTTAATTTCCACGCATTATTTGAGAAATTACTATACAAGCCTTGGCCACAACTAGGTATTGATGGACTTACGTATGTGTCCCACATTTACACGTTCGTCCATCAATGGCTCTTTTGCTGGCCGCTTCAGTAATGTACTACATTTGGTTCATAAGATTCATTAGTCGTTACGACATCGGTTTTGTCTTTAAGCCTTTCCTTATGTTGAACCAATGAGAGTTATTGCGTTCGTCGCTAAAGGCGCTAGTGTAACGTGAGATTTTAAATATCAAATTTCACTGTTGGTTGGCTATTTACGCGAGTTTATTTACCTACCTACATGTTTCGATTTAAAATATTTTTTTTTGGTTCTAACTTTGATCACATGCGCGTAATAACAACTTTAATGCTATGATTAAGAACCTTACTCGACAGTGGCGCCAACTGGTGAATACAAAAACGGTACGGTAGCCCTCATTCTACTACTAGGCATGCCTTTTAAGTTCTGTCGTATCCATTCATCATGTCGTATTCCATATTTCCCGGCAATTTTGAATTTGGAACTGTTCTATATTCGAATGTGTTTAAATTTTGAATCTTAAAACAGTTGAAAGTATTAGGATTAATGCTATTGTTTAGTCACAGCGTCGATTAGAATCTGTCAGGTAACGTACGAAAATGAATCTTTCTAAGGAAAATGTTCGTGCAATAATTTTCTACAACTTTAGGAGGCCTGACACGGCTTTAGTGTTTTGAAGAGTTAACATCTGTGTTCAGTGATGAAGCCCCATGTCTGCGGACTGTCGAACGCTGGTATTTAGAATTCCAGGGTGGACATACTAGTGTTAGTGACAAATCTCGCGAAGGACGCCAAAATCCGCCATCACTGAAGATAACATCATTGCTGTGAGACAACTAATTCTCGAAGATCATCATGTGACGTATCGAGAGATAGAGGCTCTATTAGGCATCTCAGAGACAACCATTCAGAAGATCTTGCATGAAACGCTTGGTGTGAGAAAGCTAGTTTGCCGTTAGATACCGTATCTGCTTTCCGACGATCACAAGGCGGCCCGCGTCAGATTGTGTAATTAAACTCTGCAAAGGTTCAACCGAGGAGGGTCAAATCACGTCTACAACATCATCAGTGGTGACGAATCTTGAATTTATGCCTACGATCCTGATTCCAAACAACAATCTACAATCTGGGTATTTCAAGACGAGCCAAAGCCGACTAAAGTTGTTCGTTCTCGAAGCACTTCAAAGAAGATGGTGGCCACGTTCGTTGGAAAAACCGACTATTGCACTTGAAGATCGTAGAACGGTTAACGCAGAGTGGTATACCACAGTTTGTTTACCACAAGTCATCGCCGAACTTCGAAAATCTAACTCAAAGCGACGCATCATCCTGCACCACGACAACGCAAGCTCACACAGCGCTCGTCAAACGATTGAGTACCTATTTGAAGCAGGAAAAAGTAGAAATTCTTGACCATCCTCCATACAGTCCTGACCTAAGCCCAAACGATTTCTTAACATTTCCTAAAATTAAGAAAAGTGTTCGTGGTCAAAGGTTCCAGTCTGGTGAAGACAGTTTCAAGTCAGCCATTTTGAACACCCCCACTTTAAAGTGGAATAAATGTTATAATAACTGGTTTGAGCGAATGGAAAAGTGTATTAAGCTACGTGGTGAATACTTTGAAAAACAATAAAAGTACTATAAGGTTAGAACCTTATAATACTTTTCTAGTTGTGTTTTTTTCTTCAAACGACAAAATTTAAAAGGCACACCTCTTAATTTATAAACAACTTTCGCAATTGCATGTCAATCGCAAACTGTCAAAAGCTTTAATATTCATAAATTTTTGACGACTGACTGTGACTAGTCAACAAGTGCTTTTTAAGTCAACTTTTTTCAGCAGTCTCGGAAAAATATGAATGAGGTGTTATTCGATTCGGAAGAGCCTGTAGATGATTTTTGAAAAAAATAAAGTACATCTCAAAAAAATTGCAACGGTTATAAACAATTTACTGAAAAAAGAAAAAAGGGTTTGATCTTTTGCAAATAGGTAGATATCTAAGTATCTCAAAATCTGATCAATATTTTTGAAATCTAAAGATCTGGTAAATGCCTGATTCTTTTCATTTCTTTATTTTGATATTTAATATGTATAAATAAATTTTATTGTTAAAGTGGCCGATGCGGGCGTGGCTTGCGTAAGCCAGAGTACCCGTTTTCGGTGGTATTTTCACCCCTCTGGGAAAGTTATAAATATTGGTCCTATAGTTCCGAGAATTAAGACTTTTTTTAGGAAATTTCTCCTCTTTTTTTAATATTTGCAAAAGACCAAACCCTTCTTTCTTTTTTCAGTAAATTATTTATAACTCTGCAATTTTTTCGAGAGGTACTTTTTTTTTTTTTTCAAAATTCATCTACAGGCTCTTCCAAATCGAATGACACCTCATTCATACTTTTCCGAGACTGCTGAAAAAATTTGATCAAAAAACGGACTTGTTGACTAGACTATGAGATGCGAATGCGATAGGAATGTGAAAATTAGTAGAATTGGCACTCTGTGCGTGTCTCAGTGTTTATGTAGGTAAATAGTTTCGACTTATATTTGGTGAAAATAAAATCTCCGGGATTTTACTTCGATCCGTGAGCCAGTGTGTTGGTTATCGTGAAGTCAAACACTTGACCTTTAGGTAGGTAGATCTTTTCTGTGTCTTCCTCGGTTGTAGTTAAACGTGAACACCAGTTTGTGTGTTCCAGTCACCACCACAACAAATAAACCTTGTGCCGAGGGGAGAAAAATACGTTTTGAAGTCATTTTTGCTAATTATGTCTGGGTGGACGACACACTACCGACATGGCTGTCTTAACTTCTACTGATGTTTGCTGAATTGTATTTGTCTAGGTCATAATATTTAATGTTGTTTTTTAGGGTTCCGAACAAAAAACGGAACCCTTATAGGATCACTCGGGTGTCTGTCTGTCTGTCCGTCTGTCACAGCCATTTTTCTCCGGAACCACGGACCGATTCTGTTGAAATTTGGTCCACATATGGACTTCTGTGACCATATGTATACGCGATACGTAAATGATTATATTTTTAGTATGGGGGTCACTTTTGGGGGCAACTAGAAAATTAAAAAAAAAAGTTTTTTGAACAATTTCGTGTGACATATGAAATGAAAGGGCTGACTGTGAGGGTTTTTATATTTTTTTCATAATTTTAAAATAATTGGTTTTGAAGGTATTCAAGAAATTATACGAAAAATGACCATTCCCCCACATAATCTCCGAAAATACTGAGCCTATTTTTTTTTTTAAATGGGCATAATATATCTTTAACAATAGATTACAGGAAAACCTATAAGAAGTCTATAGTGTTAAAAATAACATGTTACAAAAATAAATTCTTTTCAGAGGAACCGAAATCATTTTTTCTAATAGAAAAAAATATTTCGGTTCCTCCGTGACAATTTCCTGATGGGTGATTTGGTTCGTTGTATAAACTGTTATGATTCTTTATTGTAAAATGAGATTTTGCAGTGAATATTGTCTCGGAAATGAATGCTGTAGGTACCAATTTTTTATTTTTGGAGGAATGTTTGAGTCCCTTAAGGCTGGGTTATCCAGGCCTGTTGGCAATGAAAATGCTACCTCCGCCCGCGACCCCTCATGTTTAACACGACGATGTTATACGACGTCCTGCCGATGACCGCCGACTTCTTCGCAGAATAAATACGTCACAGGTCACAGTGCAAAATATTTGCAGTTGATCTACTGAATTGTTTTTCTTTTAGACGTGATTTCATCTATTCTACATTTTATCGTTACGTTTTACATTTTATGGCAGTATGTCATGACAGACAAGGCGGCGGACTTAGTTATATAATATGTAGTGATCTAGTGTTATTGATAGTGATGTAGTTAGGATTATGATTTTACAAATGAAACCGAGACAATTTTACAAATATGTTTTTTAATAACACAATATAGCTATGTGAGAAAAAGTAAGTTAACATAGTAATAACCGATAAAAAAACCGAACGTTTTCCATAAAATCTCGAAATCAAAGCGTTTATTACAACAACACCATTTACAGGAACTATTGAATTTTCCGGGAGTCAGTTCCAAAGCGTAGATTCCTATACGAGGCATGCCTTTTAAGTACTTATTGTCGTTTGAAGAAAAAAACACAATTAGAACCTTATAGTACCTACTTTTTATTGTTTTTCAAAGTATTCACCACGTAGCTTAATACACTTTTCCATTCGCTCAAACCAGTTATTATAACATTTATTCCACTCTAAAGTGGGGGTGTTCAAAATGGCTGACTTGAAAGCGTCGACTGCTTCTTCACCGGACTGGAACCTTTGACCACAAAGACTTTTCTTAATTTTAGGAAATGTAAAGAAATCGTTAGGGCTTAGGTCAGGACTGTATGGAGGATGGTCAAGAATTTCTACTTTTCCTGCTTCAAATACTCAATCGTTTGACGAGCGCTATGTGAGCTTGCGTTGTCGTGGTGCAGGATGATGCGTCGCTTGGAGTTAGATTTTCGAAGTTCGGCGGTGACTTGTGGTAAACAAACTTTGGCGACGTTTCGTCAGTCCATTTCTTTCTTCGTGGAACACAGTGGCTAGCTTTGGTTGCTATGTATGAGGTCCTACATCTAACACATCCTGTCGTGTCGGATTGCCGTCCCATCAGACTTTTAGAATGAGGAATAGAGGGAAGAGTAGGGAACTGTGTTTGCGTGTAAACTTTTATGTACCTACGTAGGTAGTACTTTATCCTACGTAGATCTAGGTAGTTGAGTAATCCGTGTTAATATTGGCTGTCGCGACCGAAATAAGGGTCGTAAGTAGAAACTATTCGTCTCTATGTGCCTACCTAATCTATAGGTGCCTACCTACCTTAAGTACACTTTACTTACAAGTTCATCCTTAGGCAGTTAAAGGAGGAATTTGTGACTAAATGATAATAGCTACACGAATCGATCTTCAAGGTTCAGCAGCGCTTGCCGAAGTCCATTCGTAGATGGGTGACCATTTATTACATAGGTACCTACCGAAACTCCTCTGTGTCTCTGAATTCACGTTCAGGTGGAACCAACAGCTAAGAAATGCTTTCTGAATGTCATTTTTAGGTAGATCTTTGACAGTCGTTAGATACGAGTAGTCAGAAGCCAGAAAAACCGGCCTCTTGCACGAAGGGTTCCGTACCATAAACCGAAAAAAAAACACGTTACTTCTGTGGGAGCCCCCTTTAATTTAATTTTTAGTGTTCCGTACCTCAAAAGGAAAAACGGAACCCTTATAGGATCACTTTGTTGTCCACACTAGGTATTATATACTCAGGTCTACGGTCCCTTGAAGCTGTGAAAAATCAAATTTCTATGTTAAGAAAAAAAAAAATACGGCCGTTTATGCCGCAAACAATATATATTTCGACACTCTCAACTCTCAAGGTAATCAAAATGTATAAGGTCTTACCCGTTGACCTAGAACTATGTTTGGCAAGTAATAGGTACCGTCATAGACTACAAGTATAGGGAAAAGTCTGAAAAGTATATATTTGTAATTAAATGACTTTGTGTTATAGTGGCAATAGAAATACACACTAGTGTGAAAATTTCAACTGTCTATTATTATAGTTCTTGAGATACAGCCCGCTGATAGACAGACGGACGGACGGACGGACAGCGGAGGCTTAGTAATAGGGTTGTGTTGGCTACCCTAAAACTCTTGCCAAGGGGTACCGTGTTACCTAGTAAATGGTTTGTGAAGATCAGGTAGGCAGTCACTCCATCTAAAGGTACTGTTATTCAGCTGCATTGACACCTGGTAGCGACCCCAACATATGTGGGGAAGGGTTAACCAGATTGAACATAGGTTTAGCTAAAGGAGCTTTAAATAAATAAATGAAAGTGGTTAGCACCTTATATCTTTTATTAGTAATTGTTAATCGACATTTAAATTACACTAACAAAATATCTAATCTTAACAAATTATAGTAGTTAATTACATAAGTTATCTTAGATAGGTACAGTTTCGTTCGAGAAGCTCGAAGGAACAGCAATCTATGTACTTTGGCTGACAGGCTAGTATATTTTTTATATTTTAAGTTTTCAACTAATTTATTTAACTTAAGTGGACCAAACCAATCTCAGTAGTAAGCAGGTGACACTTTTTGAGATAGTTTCCTTTTGTTTTTGGTCACACTTACAACGAAGGTTGGATCAGACATCCACACACACAATATCACGCATCCAGAGTTCCAGACATCCCGACAGCTACAATAATTACACTGGTTTATCAAGTTTTTGTTGAGGACTGTCGAATAACAGGGAAACCCTCTATGGCTAACGAGAAATACCTCATAGCGATACAGGTAATTAATTACTTACTAAGGCCCTAGAGCGTAAAATGTTAAAAATACAAAACCCAAATTCTATAAGGCCATCTACTTCACAGTAATAAATAAATATATGATCTCTATACTATGTGTAACATAATAAATGCAATCCTGAAAACAGCTTATTGTAATAATAATTATGAGCAACTTTGACAAACACTGAAATCGCGAAAAAATCAACTGTCCCGTACATTTATTTGCGCGCGGATGTTCATAATCGTATGTACAATGACCCCTTTTCATGTATTGCGTTTATTCTGTTACATGTTGTATATAAAATGCTTTGTCCTGACTGATGTTTAAAGGGGTGAAACAGGGGATGAAAGTTTCTTATTCTTTGAGCCAATATACTTGAAACTTGGATCGAATACTGGCCAAAAAAATAAAAATGATCTTCATTACTCGTTTTTCACAACTACCCCCAAAAGACGAATTAGGGGGTGCTAAAGTTTGTATGGAAGAATCTTATTCCTTGGGGCATTGTACTTGAAACTAAGTACTAATACTGGCCGAAGTAAATAATAAAAGTTATCATTATTCGTTTTTCACAACTACCCCCAAAAGACGATTTACGACGATTCAAAGTTTGTATGGAAGGTTCGTCTTCTTTCGTTTAAAAACTTAAAACTTTGCACGTGACGCTCCTAATTTAACTATGGCTGATAAAATTTTCGTTTTTCGTTAATAATTCTACTAAGTTTTAGTCGGTTTTCCCCGTTTAATAATACAGGTTTTCATATCGTCGCCCAGGCTAAACCCTGGACCTAGAAAGCTTCATATTTTGTGTACAAGGATTATGAATGAATATTTCGTAAAATCCCCCTCCAAGCGGTGAAAACTCAGGATGCAAATTATGGATTGTGGCCAGATTTACATGAAACTTGATCTTAATGGTCCGATGAAATAATTAAACAAATACCTTTTTTCGTCATTTTGTAAAATGTGACTCTTTACATAGTTAAAAAAGGCAGAAAACTATGATGTAGACTATGTCCTGGAATTTGAAATAGGATACTTTTTATCCCAAAGGAATATATTGTATTAAACCAATGGCACATTTAAGGAATATTCATAAAAATTAAAATATTTTTCGTGCCATCTATTAACAATAGAAAAAACATAGGTTAATATTAAAAATTATTTGGATTAAATATTAAGGAAATGTTTTTTGTTTGTCTTAATTGCCTAAGGTTGCTTTGCCCTGCAGTTTCATACGAATAAGGGTTGATTTTTCAGTATCAGATATATTTTATCTGAATAATAAAAATGCGTACGTATCATATCAATCTTAAGGTAAAAGTTGTCAAACGATTGAAAAATTGGCCTAGTCAGTTTGAATAAAGTTCCTATAAATATACTACTAGCAAAACATCACAGTGCAAGTGGTCGTCCTGCTATAACAAACTTTGGGTAAAATAGGGAGACGGAGCTCGGCGTTTACGCTTACCTCTGTCTAACAGCAGTTTGTCGTGATTCCGACGGATGAAATTGTTATGCTAACATACTTCTCTGTAAGGATTAGTGAGTGTGTGCACCAGAGAGCACAGCCCTATGCTGAACTTTCAGAGAACATCACTGATCGTATTGGTCATACTTGAGTGACAAACCTTACAAATAAATACAATAGCTTAATTACTACCTATGCATCTTTATAAAGTTATTTACTTCTACTATTTTATCTTTGGTAGAGACACACTTAGGTAAAAATTTCGAAAAATATACAGTAGGTAATTTATTTATGTTAGTAACATTTATATTAAAATATCTAAAACCTTTTGCAAACCAGTGTTATTTTGTACACATACATAGGTATATTCATGTAGGATTATACTTTAGCAACAGTGAATAGGGGTGATCTTCTCTACAATTTTGCTCACAAGCAATTGCCTATTATTTAATTAGAAAAATCATAAGGAATACAATAACACTTTTCAACCAATTTATATACACGCCCCTTATATTTTGCTACGTTGTAATTTAACCATTCAGATAATACTTGCTACATATTAAAGTCAAATTACACATTTACTCGACGTTTTCGGAATAGGATCATTTTTAGGATACACTGTCGGTGTCTGTGTACCTAAAGCATCGTCCTATGTACATCGCAGACCTAACAGAATGGGATGGTATCTATCTAATTCATAATTTACATGCACCCGACCGAACCAGAAGACACTCTGCCCTAGCCTAAATTATTGGCAGTATATTTGTAAGGCGAAGCAATCAATTCATAGTCATCGGCGTGCGCGCGCCACCCGCGGCGCTCACTGCGGCGAGGCGTTCAAGTCGCGGAGGCGCAGCTGATCCACCAGTGGGTGCGTCTCGTCTCTCCGCTCGTCGGGCCACTTCACCACCACGTTGGTGTTGGCGGGCGGGAGCGTGACGGGCGGCTCCACCACAACGGGCAGGCCACCCTCGCGCTCGGGCAGTACGTGCCCGAACAGCGCGCCTACGCGCCGGTATAGCAGCTGCGGCACGAGCGGCGAGGCGGCGTCGCGCTCGGCGCCTGCCACCACGATGGCGGGAGGCGTCTCCTGCGGTAGCACGTCGTTAAGCGCGCGCAGCGGCGCCGACGCGGTGGTCGGTGGCGCCACACACGTCGACGCTCCGTTGATGCGCGCGTTCAGGCTCTCCAGCACTGTGATCAGCTCGTACAGACGATCGTCGCATAGGACAGGGTTATCTGTAATGTAATATCCCACACTTGTAGTGGCAACGGGACACTGAATATTTTTCGCTTGCTTGTAACAACTAATGCTTCGGGACACGAGCACATGCAATTATTGTATCTTATTTGCTTAGGAACTCTAAGGCCTGCTTGCACTATAATTTCACCTACATCACTAAATGCGATTATCCCTAACAATATTTGAAAATTGTAAACATCATTTTTTCTTTGTCATCTTCAAATGATTCACAGAAACAAAGCGATGTTATTAATACATTTTGCGCTGAAAGCAAAAATTACGAAAAGATCTGTGGTGCAAGCAAGCTTAAGTTGTGGAAAAGAATTCGCAAAGGCTGAATAATTCGTTAGGGCAGTAATATACAAGTAGGTACACTTATTGCTAATTTAATAACAGTTAACGTAAAATTCGCTTTGCCTTTTTATTTTATCGTCTGCAGCATTAAATACAAGCCAGAACATAAAGTTATCCTAATTAATATTAATATAAGCCATATTCTTTTACGTATAGGTAGGTATTGTTAACGACAAAGTTCTAATTCTATGGGAAACCATACGTACCTTGAAGGTAAATCTTTAAAACGCTTGGAACTCCATTAATAGTACATCGGGATTTTGAAACGACGTCGTAATTAACGGTTTTAATTTGATTGAACGACAAATCAGCCATACACAGGGACGGCAACCCATGGAAGTCCTTGTCAAGCAGAGTGATATTGTTGTGATGCGCTAACAGTTCCTCAAGTGATGGCAAAAATGTCTGGAAACAAACAAACATTTTACATTAATTTTCACTAAATTGTAAATGAAGTTCATCGCTACAGCTTAAACACTTTTTAATAAACACGAATGATTCGCAAAAGCTCGCCAGGCGTAACTGTGATTGCTCCAGTAATCAAACAAACCTTTGATGTTTCTTCTAGTGTTGTTATGTGGTTATGAGACACATCGAGCAATCTTAGGTCTTCCAAGCCAATGAGGTCATCAGGTGAAATTAGCTGAAGAAGATTATGGCTTAGATTGAGCCTCAAGAGGCCATGCAGCCCCATCAGTGCACCGCCCAAGCTAAGTATGCGGTTATGGTCCAACCTTAGTTCCAGGACGCGGGTTTCAACGTCCACTAAATTCTGTGAATTAAATCATATAATAATAAGTACATTATCATTATTCAATTATGAAGAAAGGTATAACCGGAATATTTTACAAATTATTTACCTCCATGTTTCCTGTAACAAGGCTTATCCTATTGTGGGACAGATCAATCACAGATAATCTTTTCAAGCCTTTAATTTCTTGTAGAGAAAACTCTGTCATGTAATTGTGAGTCAAATTTAAATATCGTAACGACTTCAAACTCTTTAAAGAACCATTTAATGACTTGAGTTGATTGTAGGCAATATCCAGTTCAGCTAATTTCTCTGCTTCAGTGAATTCATCTTCCGCTAGCTAAAACAACAAAAGAGGTTATTAAAAAATAAACAGTTCGAGTAACATGACATTACTGAGAAGAATTTAACACCCCTTTTGACTTTTGTCATAATCATTTCTCTCTTGTCCTTCAGAGACCAACATATTTTTGGAGTCGCTATCGATACTTCATGTAGTCAGTAGTCACTCCTACTCTAGAAATATCATCTTTATATCTGTCCGTCCACAGTTATCTACTTTCATTATAAAAATTTCATCACGCCATTTTCCTCCTTGATTCGCCTATTTAAGACCAAAAATTGAAATCCATTATTATGGTATAATGGATTTGCACACAAATTTGAGTTCAATGGTGCTACTTCCGAACTTCCCCATACATTCCTACTCATTTCTTATTATATCTGTCACGGAAAATGGCAGACTCCGTAAGACTGTAATAGATATTTTCGGAAAAAATCGTTTCGTATATAAAAATCACATACAAATTCAATTTTTAGATTAAAAAAAATTACAAATTTACAATTTCACGCGATATTTTACAATCTTACGGCGTTTGCCATTTTCCGGTGACATATTCATAACAGGTAACACCACACGTCCCTCTTAACAATCTCACCTCAGCCACATGTATTGACGACATTCAAACCTTTTAAGTTCAATTATTCAGATCCATACAAGAAGACAAAAGGTTAGTAAAATTTTAGACCATCCTCATACATATCATTCAGCCGATAGAACTCTACTGCTTGCACCACCCTTTCACTGCCTTTGGTTACTCTGACGTTGCTACAGAGCTTTGCAGCTCCGTGCATTGCACCTTGGTTTGATGTCTGACTCAAACTTGATACCTACCTACTGATGCGTGAATTAATGTGCAAAGGGAATTAAAGGGCTCAAAGGGCAAAGGCAAATCTAACTAACCAAGATGTTAATCTAACTAAGATGAGTCTTTGCATGGTCACGTAACCGTGACCATGCAAAGACTCATCTCGACGAGAATGTGTTGCGTAGCTCTGTGCTTGCCGGAGACAGATTCGCCGACTACGTCTTTGTCAAACTTACACCTACTTAACTGGACAGTTGGTCCAAGACAAGAGCAATCGCCGACAAAACTACAGCTGCCAGTATTAAATTTGAAACCATTCACATAAAATTACTAACGCTTTCAATTTTGTTGAATGACAGTCCTATCCTCATTAATCTTCTAGATTTCTGTAGTGCTCCGTCCAACAACTTGATATTGTTTCCGTAGAAGTACAATGACTCTAATGAAGGCATTTGTTTCAAGTCTTTCGGTAAGTTTTGTAATTCATTGTGGGCAGCATGGATGAGAACGATTCTCTTCGCTTTCTGAAACAAAAACATCATGAGGGTAATTCCCATTTTATCTGCTGATTAGTCATTTTGGAATCCACAGTTGTTTTAGGTATACTTACGACTGGCAATTCGTTATCTATGGATTTTAAATTATTGGCATTAATGAATATCCATTCCAAATCATCCAGATCTCTTAGAGCTCCATTCAGTGAACTAAGTTTATTGATTCCAAGGTGGACGTGCTTCAATGCTTTGGGGACTGCGTCCCTTTCAATTTTAGATATTTGGTTATCTGCTACCAGCAAGTGTTCCACTTCCTGTATGTCCTTTAAATAGAAATTATATATGTTTGTTAATTAGTTCCTATCAGAAGTCGAATGTTTTGGTTACCAATAAGTACTTATAGCGGCGAAAAATAATACGGATAAAAAATGTCAACTCATTGATAGAAGGTATCCATCAACATTTTTCTAGACTGAGCGATGACTGCCAAGCAAGCTTCCTTTTTTTTTATTAAAAATATTGTCATTTCATGGTCAATGCAATAATGGTTCAATATATTTAATTATGTTTTACATTTTTCTATAAAACACTACGAAGCCTAAGGCCTGGCAGAGGATCAAAAAAGGCCACACTGAAGAGTAGCAGCAGTAAACAAAAACACACTAATCATATTAATTTCAAATACACGCTGTTGCATTTGGGGCTATCGCCAACACAGTATGTTTCTATTTATAGAACACAGATAAAAATATGAATGACTGCTACTATTATTATTCTGGTGGTGAGAGTTTTTTTTTATATGGTTACGGTTTTGTTTCCTTACCCTGAAGTCATCTTCGGTGAGCTTGGTGATCTTATTCCGGCAGAGGTCGAGGGTCTTCACGTGCGGAAGGTGCTGGAGGACATGCCTCGGCATCTCAGTCAGCGAGTTGTCAGCCAGACTGAAGAAATCCACTAAATCCAATTTGGTGAAAACACTCTCTTTCAACTCACTGAAAAAAGGAAAATATAACAATTACTATTTATACAAAACAAGGAGACCACGAGTCAACCAAAAATTTGAATTATATTTTTAATTTTAGGTGTAGATCTGAGTACCTATATAATAAACTTGATGTAAATATTTACATAAATACTTAAATGCCATCATACAACGCGTGCACACGAGGTGTGTGTACATCTGCAGTATTGTGGATAACCCGGCACGGTAACTGCACATGATACCTATATCTGACTACAATACATTTATTGTAAGCAAGTTCATTTGATAATTTACCGTATTCTTTTCAAGTGCCAGGTTTTACGCATCGTACAGAGTTTTTAGTAAGAATACAATACTGACGTCACACATTATGGCATTATTTTTCTTCTTGCTTAAACATTATGATAAGTTATAGATATGAACATAAAGACAAAACTCTTTAAAACTTCGATATGTCATGTTTTATTAATATTATCACCTAATTTGGTCAAACCTGCGACTCGTTTTCCACGATGACACAACCACAAAAGTTGTTTAAATTTTTACTAGCTTCTGCAGTGGCAAAAGAAAATACTCCTAGCAACAAACGTATCTTGTTTCCCAAATCAGAACATCGTCTACCCGTGTGCCAAGTTGCATCAAACTCCGTTCAGCTGTTACTTACGTCGCGGGAATAAGTGTATGTTTGTTACCCACAAACATACAGACAGACAGAGCTATTTTCCCCTTTTTAAAATATTAGTTTGGATGGATTTCCTAAAATGCATTTAATTATATTGTATTACTTCCTACAATGTTTTTATTAAAGCTATTACGTTATAACTAAATTGATAAGCCTAACCACTGTTGAGAAACGTATCGGCTCACGCGAGCGCACTCAACCGAAGGGTAAAAATAATTCTCGAGACAAATATAACTTTTTATCTTACTTGATGAGCACGGAGTCTATTGTATCAAATATTGTTGTTTACTAAATATAATAGTTCTATCAATTTCTGAACATAATCCATTAACACACATTGGTTCCTAACATCAAATCTCATATTAATTTTATAGAGCAGCTGGAGTAAATTTTACATATACACATCTGGCTATAAAATTAGAAGGTTTTTTATAAATAATGCCCTCGTTTCTTAGCGTATATTTTAACTGAATCTCCCTCTTCTAAAATAGTACATTATTCTTCGAGGGGATAAAGCAGTGTTTTATGTCACGGGCGTCATATTGAATCCTAAACGCAATAAAGGATCCGATAGTTAACTCTCGAGCGTAGCGAGGGAGTATAGAGTTTTAATACAAGAATCCTGAATGCAGAGAGGGATTTAAGCTAACCCAAGGCAAAGACACCTTTATCCCTGAGGAGCCACCCAACGCTTGCCGTCCGGAGGCCTGGAGGCCCTTCGCCTACGGTGGTAAGCCCGGGGCGTCTTCTTCTGTTGACTGGGGCGTGAGATTTTCTTCTCCCTCACGCAGCCCGCCTCCTCTTTCGCTAGCATTACTGTTTCGCAGAAAAAGGTGACCGCGTCCCATGCCTGCTCGCTCCGGACCATGGATGGGACCAGGGCCAACCGCGAGAGGTCGCCGACGCCGATCGCCTCTACGAGGACAAGCCGGTGCTCCGTACACGCGGGGCAGACCTCCTGGCCTCCACCGTATGCTCCACCGTGTCCTCATGGGCGATCCTCACAGCAATAACACCCAGGCGTCTGCTCCCACCGAATCCGAAATAGGTAGTTGCCAAAACAACAGTGTCCGGAGAGTACCTGCGTCAGGCGGAAGGTGAGGATGCCGGTTATCTTATCGCTACAATTGTGGCGTGCCCAGCGCTGGGTTGCGGCAATCGCTGTCTCCATACCGCCACAAGATACCGCCGGGCAATAATGTGATTTGAATTTGGAACATCATTTTGACTGTGCTACCTGCCCCTAGAAGCGCCGACGGGCGCAGCTCGCGGGCTATAATGACGTACATTAGGTTAGGTTTGCATCCATTTTTGCATCGCATATAATTTAACGTTCTTGTGCTGGTGGTGTGACATAGTAGATTACGCACCGATGGGATAAAGCAGTGTCTTATGTCACGGGCGTCATATTGAATCTCGAACGCAATGAAGGAGAAAATTGTGCTCAAGCCATGAAGAGAGATGGCTGGCCGCGAGCTGCGCGCGTCCGCCCCCGCTGCTAAGAGCCGGTCGCGCGAAGCTGTACCCCCGGCCCACCGCCTGCAATAATATTCAGGGGTTTTGAATTTTTAGAGCAGGTGATGTGAAAAGTTGAGTATGCACCTAAGGGATAAAGACGTCTTTGCCTTAGGCTACCTTCAATAGGTAGTTGAATCTCTCGAGGGATTCACGATTGAATCCCTCGTTGCATTAGCACATTGCTGCTTAAAAAGTAGGTTGGTGACAGAGAGACTAAAGAAAATATGTATGGATTGTGTAAGGAGTAAGATGAAAGAAAAGGAAGTCGGTGATAGCGTGAGATTAAAAAGACCAAATGGTGGTAAAAACCGGAATTGCCGACCCCAAATTACATGAATTAAGGGCAGAAAGTTGAGTATGATATTATGTAAAAGCTCACGCGTCTTTTCCCTTAAAATAGGTACCAACTACGAAACGTCCAAGTGCCAAGATCGAATTTTACCTCTTCCCGACTTCTATGATCGCTCCTTTTGCTTCGTCAATAACAATCATTAATAATTCGGTCAATCAATTTAGGTTCATTATACCTACGTACATAGGTATATTCTATATCTTAAATAAATTCTGTAGTTAAGAGCCCTATCACATAATTGCGTTTTCACTCACAAAACTACTGACTTATATAGAAATTAGGCAGTTGCAATTACTTACGTTTATTTTAGTGAACTTCTTATGAATTATGGTTTATTTTAGTATATAAATTTCACGTAATATTAATGTACCTATTAAGGAGAACTTTACAGTTAATTCATTCTGCGCATTTTTTGTAGTTTATATGGATTTGAATGGGATTTTTTACGGATATTCCATTCTAATTTCAAATTTCTGAGGCCGCTATGAACGAAATGACTATATAAGAAATATTATGATATATTTTTCATTTCATTTGGTTAGTACATTAGTTCAATCCACGAGCACGAAAAAGTGCCGTCGCGCTTTTCATGAGAAACTTACATCGGAATTTCGGTTTTTTACAAATAGATAAAAGAAAAATGCAAAAAGCGAGGCAGCTATTCACTATACTAATAACTACTCTCAACTACCCAAAGTTGTCTAAATATTTCAGTTTCTGAGAATAAGAAAGCCAAAGTTGGCCATTTTACGCAAAAAAACACAGTCAAATTGTAATAAGCCTCTTAATTAATTTGTATAGGTACAACCACGTTACCTGCAACTGTAGGTAAAAAGCTAGAAGGTGCTAAGTGATTTGAAAAGCTTTTTTTTACTATTGATAGGGCACGCGTTTGACCACTATGTCACCTGATGGTAAGCGATGATGTGGTCGAAGATGGAGCACGCTTGCCTAGAAGTAACCTATTCACTCTTGACTTTACTCCCAGGTTGTAGCTATCAGGAAACAGTCTCCGGCAGGGAATTCCACTCCTTAGCTGTACGCACTATGAACCTAACCGTGTGTAGGCAATGATATATTATAATACGTCACTGTCTGTAGGTACTGGTTGGTGAACTACAGGATGTGGGGATTTCTACCGAAATATCCTCATAATTTGTTATTGATAATGTGGATCAGATTATTGATACCCGAATAAAATGCGTCAAGAGATGAGAGTGCATTGTGTATTCTCTTATTTCAACGGGCCTAGGATAATGTTTGACCACAGCAAAAGTGTTTTGGGGACATTATTATTTTGCCTATTAAAATTTATTTTATTGAGACATCTTCACTTAAAGTGAAGACTTTTCAACAAAGCTGTTGAATTTATACGTTTCAAAAGATAGTCACCAGATGTTAGATGAGCTGTGGGCTAAAAGAACCACATATTATATTGACAACCATGACATAGTAACAGGCTAAGACAAAAGTGGAGAGATAGACTTGACTTTTACTGGAAGGACTGGCCCGCAATGGCAGAGCACAGAAATGTGTAGAAAAGGGAACGGGAGGCCTTTGTCCAGTGGGTCATATCATACCTCATAAGGAGCTAAATAGATAGATAGATAGTCACCAAATCGCAGAATATACATAGAAATATAATTTTATGTATGTTACCAACAATTTGCATAATCCGGTATTCTATACATTACCTGAAACATTATGATAATGTATATAAAATATTATTCATTTTATACCTTGGTATTCTATATAATACCGAATGCGCAGCAGGCAATGCGTGTAAAAGACGATAATAGGGAAAAGAGTGACGTAACGTGCTGGAGTAACGTGACGAAAATATAGATATGTCTGACGTAGCCGTATCGTAGAATTGGCCATTTCACGAAACTTCCACCTCAAACCTAACCTCGACGCCGTGGGGCTCCTATTTCTGTCTGCAGGGTTTAAAGTAACTTAACATAAATGGTATGACGGGAGCCAAATTCCGTCTCTCACTTTAACTGCCGCCATCCGATTCAAACCTAACCTGTCCAATTTTCTTTGTCGGGGTGCCCCAACTTCCCTATGCCCTAAGTTCCCTTATGACTTGGCTAGGCATGTCTACCTCTAATGTACTCATTTCTCAAATAATCCATAATCTTTACTACACACATCCATCTCAACATTCTCATCTTCGCTACATACAACTTTTTTTCATCCGTCTTTTTCACAGCCCAACATTCTGATCCATACAGTACGATAGGTCTAATCACGGACTTATAGATCTTCCCCTTTATGTTGTGGGGCATCTGTCGGTAGCAAGTTGTTCCAGAGACCTGTCGCCATTTCATCCATCCTGAGTTGATCCGGTGCGTTATGTCTCGGTCCATATCGCCATCCACGGCATCCACCTGGACAAGCGACCTGAGTTACCGAATGTCGGAGCAGATCGGTGTAAGCGGTTCAGTGAGAGCTATAGGCATAGCACTGGAGAGATCGCCGAAATCGCAGAACAGGTATTCTGATTTGGTTCTGCTCAATTTCAGGCTAACACTCTTTTATGTTATGATATGCTAGTGTTATGTTTGGTAATAGATAAAATCAATGGTCTTATTTTCGAAAATCCTCTTGAGCCAGCAAGAGCAACGCAGCGTAGTTTCGATCGGTAATAATAAACGATCTGTTATAAATACAGAAACCGGGACATAAGATAGTAGAAAACGTTCAGCAAAAACTATATTATTCTTAATTTATTATACTTAGTTTGTTTTTCTTATACGTAATTCAATAAATAACAATACTTAAGTGTCTGTTATCTATTATGAAACAATGACAATAATTTGAGAAGATTTTAATACTGTGGGAAAGATATTGCGGAGATGAGGTTGCATCGTGGGCTTAGTGCATGCGAGTAACGCGAGTAACACGAGTTTAGTAAACACCTAATGTGAGGAGGTCAACGTTCCGGGGTTATCAATGCAGAGGCGGCGCCAAACGGTCGCATCGTCGGCTAAGCGCCGCCGCCGCCGACACCCTGCCGGCCGGCCACCCTGCCACGGAACCACACTACAAAGGAACCACGCTACCGCGGAACTGCAGAACTGTGCTACCGCGCCACCACGGAACCACGCTACCAGGATACCACGCATCACCAAACGAATGGCAAACCTTTTGACAAAAATTAATGGTAATCAGTCAATCACATTAGTTATCTCCCTCAATTAAACATAAAACATGATTATGAACACATATTTGTCTTATTACGTTAGCCCGTCTGCCTACATCGCAGTGGTATCTACAAACCCTCTGTGATTTCCCACTTATGATGACGTAACGTCGTTAGATTACAACTAAAGGTCCGACTGCCGTTTGACCTGTCATTTTCCTTAACACAGTAAACTAATACTTTCTCGAATGTTTATTGTTTACCTAAATTGCTTTACATTTTCGTTTTCATAGTAATAATTCTATCTGGTTCCTGGTTCCGTTGTCTAGGACAAATCCGTTCGACGGTCGGATATCCGTTCTACCTCATTTCCGCACTAATCTCAAACCATTTCCTGAGACGTCATTTGATTGGCCTTATATTTTCATCGAACGAAATGCAACTTATAACTTTCTGTCACAGTCTAACTCATTTCCGCAACAATCTAATACCATTTCCTAGGCTTTTGCCCTTGTATATTCTTCGAACGAAATAGCAAGATGTGCAACTTGCAACTACGCAACTTTCTATGGCAAAGTAAGCATGTAGCCTGATAAAAACAGCTACCTTTTTTTTGGAAATGGATAAACTTCTAATGACTCCATCCGCTAAGGACGGAGCGGAAGGGAGTGTCAGACTCTTAATAACTAAAACCCATCCGTGTTCCTCTTAATGCCCTTTGCGTTAAAAGGCCGCGGTGACAAATTCCACAACCCTGACTGGCCCCGTACTATGCTGACATCTCTTTGTGGTGCGCGTGGAACACAACGCGCCGTCAACCCGGGCCAGGGGAGCTACTCTCTAAGCTCGCAGTCCGTAGTTTCGGGCTTGGTTCTGATCGGACGGCGAGCCACCCAACGCTAGTCGTCCACAAGCCTGCGCCCTGCGACTCCCGACGTCCGGGGCGCCTCTTTCAGTTGCGGCGGCTGGGACGTGAGGTTTGCCTCTCCCTCACGCGGTCCGCTCCTCCTTCGCTAGCATTACTGCTTTGCAGAAGGAGGTGACCGATTCCCATGCCTCCTCACTCCGGACCATGGATTGAACCAGGGCCGGACGCGAGAGGTCGCCGCTGCCGATCGCCTCGACGAGGACAGGGCGGTGCTCTGCCCAAGCAGGGCAGACCTAACCCGTTTGTTCCACCGTATCGTCCGGGCGATCCTCAGTGATGACACCCGGGCGTGTCCTCCCGCCGAATCCGAAAGAATTATCTCCCGAAACATCCGTGTCCGTGTCAGGCGGAAGGTCAGGATGCCGTGGCGCCTCTCTAGCCACTCATCAAAAGAACAGCTACGTACTCGCTGTTTTATCCTTACTAATATTATAAATGCGAAAGTAACTCTGTCTGTCTGTCTGTCTGTCGCGCTTTCACGCCAAAACTACTGAACTGATTTGAATGAAATTTGGTACACAGATAGTCTAGAGCCTGAGAAAGGACATAGGCTACTTTTCATCCCGGGAATATGTTCCCTGGGGATCACGCGGGCGAAGCCGCTGGCAGAAGCTAGTAGAAAATAAATATAAAAATCGAAGTTAACGACGTCGGGTATTCCACCTTCTTGGCAATGTATAGAAAATACCAGGTTTTTTTATCATTGGAGTAAACCCAGAAATGATCAGACCTTAAATTATGAAGGATAACAAAATTAAATAAGTCCCCAATATAATTTTCAGTAGACTAAAACACCAGTCTTACGAAAGAAGTCCCGTATTACCCAGTTAGTGGGTTGTGGAGGTTTGGTAGGCAGCCGCTCCACGTAAAATACTGGGCCTCACGCAGATTTAACACGTCAATCTTATTCGAAGAGCTAGTAATTATATATTTTGAGCACCGAATATACGTGCGATCCGTCCAATATTTATTAGAGATTTTTATGTTCGTCGTATGCAAAGAGGGAGGGGCGGGTTACGGACCCCCTAAACAGCCCCTTTATGTACGCCCATGCAGCGGTTCAAAGTTTTGACAATTTAAAATTCACTAGCTTTTGCCCGCGACTTCGTTCGCGCATATTCCGTTTTTTTCCCGTTTCCGTAGGAATTTCGAGAAATCCTCTCTTAGTGCTCCTCTACACTCCCAAGGAACCTACATATCAAATTTCACCTTTTTACGACCAGAACTTTCGGCTGTGCGTTGTCTGCCAGTCACTCAGTGACGGAAGAGTTATAAATAAATTGATTGATTGATGATTGTATGTACTGGGGCTGAGGAAAAACTTTAAATGTTTATTTTGTTTTACATCGAATAAGCAAGTATAGGTAAAGCCTATAAGCTTACAACGTAATATAACTGAAACGAAGACAAGAGATAACGAATCGCAAAATATCAATTTCACAATTTGGCAGGACTTTGACATGCAATGGACCTGCCATAGACACTTTATTAATTGAAAGGATTCGGGCCTCCTAAAATAGAGGACTACAAATCCATTTTTGTTTGTACTAAAACGGATAATGGCAACTTACAAAAGTCTTTGATTGATATAACATTAAATTGATATGTTAAATATCAATCAAAATCTAATCTTGATTACATCGTCTACTTGGGATTCGCCTTTACTTCTTCCATTCCCCCTTGTCGCCCGTCACACTATCATCTACTTACTATTATTTATGGTTTTTTGTATTTTTTTATTGAGGAATGGGCTTGCTCTGGACCACGTCTAATGGAAAGCAATGGATAAGGTCTATGATGGTGCGAGTGTGCCCAGAAGACTCCTCTTCATTCTTGCTTTGAAGGCAGAGGGGTTATATGTGGAAAGGAACACAGACGCTGGCAGAGAGTTCTATATGTTGTCATATGTTTCCTTTTCCTTCATAGCTGACCTACAATCTCTTCCAAAATATCGAAGAAAATATTGTCCATGACCTTCACATTTTCAAAGTACATCATTAAAAAGATAAAGGATTAATACCTATCTTATGGACGTGACCACGAGTCCGCTACTTGTTGAGTCGAACGATGCATAATTGACGTTCTCGCTTAGGCCAAAGGGTAATTAAATTACAAAACGGGACCAGCATTTATACTACTAAACGAAGCGCTAGGCTCTGCTGACGGACAAAGCGTGATTGCACATATTATCGAACTAAACTTATATGTAGGTTTAATGTTTCTTTTTTTTTAATATAGAGCTTTTTGAGACGATTTTTGTGCGAATAGAGGACTGCTAAAAATTGCATTGGTTCCCAAGTACTCGAGAAATCGCGAGAAAATGGCAAAAATGGACTCATGGGTTGTGCCTGTGTGGTGTGGAACAACATTCCTTGGCAAAGGGATGATCTTTTCTAGGGGTGATACGGAAAGAATGAGCATAAGAAAAAGAAAGAACTTGCATAAAATGCATTTGAAATAAAAACTATAGAGAATAAAGTAGGAAATTAAAGCGAGTATATTAAAAAAACCGGCTGAGTGCGAGTCGGTCTCTCACAGGAAGGGTTCTGTACCATAAACCGAAAAAAAACACGTTTCTTGATTGGATTCCCTTCAATTTTTAATTTAATTTAATTTCTATTATTTGTTTTTATAGCGGCAATACATATACACACTCTGAAAATTTCAACTGCCTACCTATTACATACACCCGGCTGACAGGCAGACAAACGGATGGACAGCGGAGGCTTAATAATAGGGTTCCGTTGGTTACCCTACCCTATGGGTACGAAACCCCAAAAAGTTCGATAGTGGCGCCAGAGACAGAAAAGATAAAATGGAATCATTGTTTTGGTACTGTAATCTGTTGAAGAAAGATGTGAGAAATCAATGCAAATGTTGATGGATGGAAAGGGAAATAAAAGCCATCGAACATAAAAAGAGCGAACTATCATTCACTCTTTTTGGTTGAAAATGGAACATGAGGACGTGTTGCGCCGACATCACACGAGACACCAGTCGCCAGAGTACCAAGTCTACTCTAACGAAATGAAAATTAAGTTTAAAAAGCGTAAAATGAAAATTAAATTAAAAATTTAAAAAACCCCCGACCTAAAAACCTTTAAAAAGTTAAAAATAATTTCAATTGATCCTTTTAGTTTAATATATGTACGATTCTTTGGGCCAAGCGTCATCGCGTCGGGAGACCGCTAATAATACTTATACCTAGTACATGCAAAAAAATTGCGGACGTTTGCATTCGCATGTGAGTCGCAATCTGTCAAAAATATATGGAAATTGAAGCTTTTTCGACAGATTGCGACTGAGATGCGAATGTGAACTTTGAACTTGCTTTAAAGTTAGTACAATTGGCCCTCTGCGTACATGGAGTGATAACAAGATTACAAAAAAGAGCACAAAGTTCATGATGAACAAAACGAGACCTTTTTGATTGTATGTAATGTATAGAATCGTGTTTTGCATTGTATTTCATAAGGCTACGCTTGTAGGCGTAGCCTTATGAAATACAATAACTGTAGTCTAAGAGTGTACTAGTAGTGCTATAAAGCTACATACGTCTATTCAATTAATTAGTTTTCATATAGCGATGGTTTGTGTCTTCTGTTTGTCATTCAATCTTGATATAACTACGAGTATATTTTTGATTTTACTTCTACTTTAATTAGATAGATAGAATAAACTATTATTATATTATGCACCAAAAATAGATTAATTCTGTGGGTAAAATGGCGGTCAAATCAGTTGCCATAATCTCAGAAAATACTCGTACATCAAATAAAAGAAAGGGTGCGTTATAATATGGAATTTGAAGGGCTCTCAGAATAAAGAAGCGTCCTTAATGCAGCAATGCTACGTAGATGGGCTTTTATAAGCATCTTGAGTCATTATGACCGAAAGAACATATCCTGGGTCCAACAGATTCATCGGTTCTTAAAGAACATAAATATAATAAACGGCATTGACCATTTTCTAACACTATTCAATGTAATTGTGTCTAGTAAGTTATCTCATGGCACTTGACGCGACCTTATAAACGTTTGCAAATGATTCTTCGATTGCGACATTCCGGGTTCTGTCTACAACCCTACAGGCTATAGATAACTCTTATTAGGATAGGTACATAAGTATCTACAATGGCTAGACAACCGAAACGGGTTTTAACCGTAACGGTAAAGATTTCGTTAATCTATCACCGCTTATTGCTGATTTCAGGAACTAATACTAGCTGTCGACTTGTTCGAACCACTAAAAAATAAAAATGTGACGTGGGGTAACTTGGTCAAGGTGGAGTCTCATATAAAAGGACTTTATTTGCCCGTTAAAAACAGATTATTATATTTACGTATATGATAGCAAAGATTTATGATGAAAAATAACCGAAAAATACGAAAAATAAACAATTCAATGTGAGATAATTCGAGAATGCTCCGTTATATCCCGTGGAGGCTGTAATAATGGAATCTGACCTTAAATGGCTTAGTAGGCGTTTCGGCCGATCCGGTCGAAACAGGAATTTCATTGTTATTAATATTTTTGAGTGGTGTTTCGCCAGAATTCTTTTTTAGAGACGAAGTCACGTCAGGAACATAATTGAATAATACCTATTTTACTTTGAGGCCACGGATAAATTATTAATATAAATAAAATTAACATTATTGAGTGATCTCTCACGTGTCGGTTTGTTTTCGACTTTTGGCATATTGCTCGCACATTGACATACAAACACAACCAAACAAAAACTATCAATACAAAGTATTGCTGTTTCTTTCTTACACATGATTGATAAAAAGGGTAAAGAACTTATGTTGTAAACTTTATCTTTTTCCAACAATTCCCTAACTTTTACTTAAATAAAATATAACTTTACCTAATGTTTTTCATTCTGACTGTACAAAATTTACAAAAAAAAAAGTTATCGTCCGAAACACCACTCAAAAAATAAATAATAATGAAATTCCTGTTTCGACCAGATCGGACGAAACTCAGCGGCCGAATCGCCTACAAAGCCTCATGATTTACCTCTGCATCTCATAGTCTTCGTAATCTTACCAAAACCCAGTAAGATATCTTGAATTTGAAGGCTGTCCAAGCACACAGGACAGGAATGGGTGGAGGAGAGTGGGCATATGGGGGGTGTACATACGTTGCAGAAAACAGGCCTCTCATTGACGGACACAATGACCAATCATAATGCCACAATTACCTAGCTAGGTAATCTGATTAGTCAGCAGAGTATATATAGTATTTCATTGTAAACAGACATTTTTAGACACACCTATCATTAAATAAAGAACAACGAATTAATTGGCGTCGAAAGAAGAAACATGTTAACATAAACCAAAAAAAAATAAAAAGAAGGAAGAGGCTCCAAGACAACAGCAAGTAAAGTTACTACAGAAAAAGTTATCGTGTTGCTAATGCCATGATTCCAGTATGAAAATGATTAGGTTTACCTTGTATAGATAATAATTTAAAACCTCAAAAATGGGACCATAATAGCAACGCCAATTTTGCTATTAATGACCTAAAAGGTTAAGATATAAAGGTTGTCTTGAAAATATCGCTTTTAGCGATAAGCCCGCTCATTGTGTCACCCTATGTAATGTTTCTCATCTATCTTTCCTGTAACTTATATGGTGTAATGGGTGTACATAATAAAGAGTATTCTATTCCAATGACCAAGGGCAGTTATAATAGTAGATATAATCACATTTAGCACGACAGTTTATGTGCAGAAAATTGAGCAAGTTAGGGTGCTGAGCCAAAGAGATCTTAATAAAGAACCGCAGTTTTGCGACGAAAAATGTAAACTAAATGATCATATACTGCAGTGGGCACAAACCCGTCACTCAACAGTGATCCACGGATGTAGTGGTGCGTGGACCACGGACCACCGGAAAAGCGGCGGGGCGAGAAGGTCGCCAAGTCCAGGAAGCACAATTCAACTGTCTTGGATCCTGGAGAATAAAAATATTGCTACTTCCTTCCATAATCAGTCAGGACACAGAACACAACTAGGCCAATATACACAAAGAGGCCAATATATTGCAGTTGTGCAAATAATATCTCTGGATAGGCCCGACGGTCCTGAAAGCATTTAGGCTCTTGAAATTGTGGCCAAATGTACCATCTAAAACACGTTTTTTTGGATGGTACATTTGGACAGTTTTATTTGAAAACTATCGTCCTCTATAGGAACCAACTTAAATAACCAACACAACACAACAATCTTTCTCTACCAAAATAGTCTAGTAGAGAAAGATTATAATTTATGTTGGTTATCTCTTCACATCCTAACAGCTGAATTGATTTGGATGAAACTTGGCATATCGGTAGAATATGTTCTGGGTTAGGACAATCGATCTGAGTAAATTTTTATCCCGGAAGTAACTTCTCTTGGGAGTATTTTCGACATGTACGCGAGTGAAACCGCTGCTAGAAGCTAATCCTAATATATAAAACTAGCTTTTGCCCGCGACTTCGAACGCGCATATCCCGTTTTTTCCCGTTCCCGTAGGAATTTCCCATTCCCGTATAGCCTATAGCCTTCCTCGACAAATGGGCTATCTAACACTGAAAGAATTTTTCAAATCGGACCAGTAGATCCTGAGATTAGCGCGTTCAAGCAAACAAACAAACTCTTCAGCTTTATATATTAGTGTTACGAGCTTAGGGTTCGTTACAATAAAAACTGCCGATTAAACAACCAAAACTGACACTATAATTTATAACACTAATTAGCACTTTAAAACACACTAATTATAAAACACAATCGCACTACTGAACACTTCACTTCACTATAATTCGCAGTTGAAGATCGCTCTCGAAGTTATCGTTTGTATCGCCAATTCAATACTGACTGCTGTCGCCGGATGTCCGCCCTTTATATACCGACAGTCATTTCCAGAACCCTCCTGTATGGAAACCTCTGGAAAGTTCGGGCACACACGGGTCCCGACCGACCAGGTGTCTAAACATCGAGAATGTTCTAGCACGTAAATGCCTGCTACTGGATACTAGATGACGCCAGCAGCACGCAAGTGTCTGCTACTCGATACTAGATGGCAGCACGTAAATGTTTCGTTACTTGAAACTAGATGGCGTTAGCAGTACGCAAATGCCGCCATGTACCCAACATTAATTCTGGCGCGTAACACTGCCCCCTCCTAAGACATGCTCGTCCCGAGCATTATCGGCCCCATAATAACGCGCCAGTCGATCCACGTGGACGATTTTAGGAGCACTTCTTGTACCTTTTTGTATACGGTAGGTCACGTCATTGATTTTTGTCACAATCCGGTACGGCCCGTCCCATTTAGCTTGAAGCTTAGGAGATTTCCCTTTACTGCGAACTGGATTGTGTAACCACACAAGTGAACCTTCATCGAAACCTTTATTGTTCATTTTGCGGTCATAGCGGGTTTTCATCTTGTCAGACATTTGCTGGCCCGATTCTCTGACGTGCTCATAAATGTCATTCATTTTGTTCCGCAAGTCATTCGCATAATCGGTTATACTACGTGGGGCATCAGGTGGCATTCCAGTGATCAGGTCTGCCGGCAGCCGTAATTCTCTACCAAAGTTTGCGAAAGCTGGTGTCACTGATGTGCTTTCGTGAACAGCACTTCGGTATGACAACAAAAACGGTTGTATGTGCTTGTCCCAATCGCGTTGCCGATTTTCCACAACTTTTGCCAAGTATCTCTCCAATGTCTGATTGAATCGTTCAACCATTCCATCCGATTGTGGGTGGTAAGAAGTTGTTCTTGTTTTATGAGTACCCATAACTCGGCAAGTTTCCTGGAATATCTGTGACTCAAAATTCCTTCCTTGATCGCTGTGAATCTCCAAGGGTACTCCAAAACGACAGAAGACTTCATGAACCAGTTTATCTGCAACTGTTGAAGCTTCTTGATTTGGAATGGCGAAGACTTCCGGCCACTTAGTGAAGTAATCCATCACAACCATGAAATACTTGTTACCACTATCACTTTCCGGAAATGGTCCCGCAACATCCAGGGCTATCCTCTCCCATGGTGCACCAACATTGTACAATTTCAATGCGCCTCTGCTACGAGTCTGAGGTCCTTTTACAGCCGCACAACTTGTACATTTCCGACACCAGTCCTCAACATCGTCACGGCAATGGACCCAGTAAAACCGTTCCCGTATTTTCAGTAGAGTGCGTTTAACTCCCATATGGCCTCCTGAACAACCATCATGGTATAGCTGTAAAACATCCGGTACCTTAACTTTAGGGACAACCATTTGCAAGTGACAGTTGTCTCCCCGGGCATTTTCCCATCTACGGCACAGTACTCCATCCTGAATCACTAAGCTGTCCCATTGGGCCCAATAGCTTTTTGTGATCGAACTCATTGCTGAGACATCACTCCACGTGGGCTTAGGAGCACTGGCCTTCATCCACTCCAGAATCGGCTTGATGTCTGAATCTTCGTGCTGAGCATGTTGTAGGCTTTCCTTCCACTCGTTGCTGAGGTCTGTCTTGAGCATCCTCACAGGTATGACTTCTTTACCCTCTTGCCTAGTACAATGCTTGCAGTCTTCAGGGCAAGGTCTTCTTGACAGTGCATCAGCGTTGCCATGAGATTTTCCGCTGCGATGTTCTACCACAAAGTCGTATTCCTGCAGTAGTTCAATCCATCTCGCAACTTGTCCTTCTGGATTTTTGAACTGCAATAGCCATTTCAGCGCAGCATGGTCAGTTCGTAGGTGAAATTTCCGCCCCAGTAGATATTTGCTAAAATGTTGCAATGATTTTACCACAGCAAGCAATTCCCGTCTCGTGACACAATAATTCCTCTCTGGTTTCGACAATGACTTGCTGAAGTATGCAATCACAACCTCTTAATCGCCATTCCGCTGAGATAACACACCGCCAAGTCCGATATCACTTGCGTCTGTGTCAACTATAAATTCCTTGCTGATATCAGGATACCCCAAAATAGGTGTTTTGCACAGACGGTCCTTTAGCTCCTGGAAAGCGATGTCGCAACTTTCATCCCAACAGAAATGTCGCTTTTCCTCAGTTAGCTTGTGCAGGGGTTTGGCTATATCTGCAAAGTTCTTGACAAAACGCCGATAATAGGAGCACAAACCTAAAAATGCCCTGACCTGCGTCTTGTCTTTTGGAATTGGCCAATCCTTGACGGCGGCGATTTTCTCTGGATCCGTGCGGATACCTTCTTCCGACACAACATAACCCAAAAAGCTAACTTGCCGTTTGAAAAATGAACACTTTTTCGGACTCAACTTGAGGTTGGCACTCTGGATCTTCATGAGCACGCGTTCCAGGTTTTGAAGATGTTCTTCAAACGTACGGCCTACGATGATGATGTCATCCAAGTAGACAAGGCAGGCATCACCAATCAACCCGGTTAGTACCAGTTCCATCAATCTTTCAAACGTTGCCGGAGCGTTACACAATCCAAATGGCATAACTTTAAATTGCCATAGACCCTTTCCTGTCGAAAATGCAGTTTTCTCCTTGTCTTTCGGGTCAATTTCTACTTGCCAGTAGCCACTTTTTAGATCTAGTGTGCTAAACCACTTTACTCCAGTAAGCATGTCCAGCGTGTCATCAATTCTTGGCAAGGGATAGCTGTCTTTCTTCGTCACGTCGTTCAGACGACGATAATCAACACAAAACCGCATGCTGCCGTCCTTCTTCCTTACCAGCACTACCGGTCATTCATCCAGTCCATGGTGTTCAACCATGGACTGGATGAAGGTTCTATAACACCATCCTTCACCATTCCCTCGATCATGGTTTCCACTTCCTTTTCACGTGCTACCGGTAATCTCCTTGGCCGTTGACGGATAGGCAATTCTTCTCCCGTGTTTATTTTGTGTTGAACTAAGCCAGTCTTCCCGATGTCAGCATCGTTCAAAGAGAAAACATCGGTGTACTTAAGTAACATCCAGTGAGACAGAGCGCTGCGACAGTCTTCTAAAAGTGTGATCACTCTCGTTTGTGCATCCTTGCTGAGGGTCCCAGTTGATAGATATTGGCATCGACGCAACCAATCCACTTCCTCGCAGGTACCCATCAGTGTGCCCTTTTCTATCACCTGCTCCTTGTCACAAAGGTTCAGCACACGTACTCCTGAGATGTCGGTGGCTCTGACCAATGTTCGTGCCACTTTCCATGGAAGGTCATTGTCTACCCTTTCCACGAGTACGCAACGATGAGTTTGCCCAGGATTCCGAGGAAGACTAACCGGCACAACCGTTTCCGATCTCGGAGGAAGAACAATCTTCTTTAGGTTGTACACATTTCCAGGTAAAGCCCCTTCCATGAAAAGTTCCTCTTGTCCACATTTCATAACTCCTTGATTAACGTCGATCTCACAACGATTCTTCCTCATAAAGTCTAAGCCCAGGATGCAATCGTCCATTATATCGGCCACAACAACATTATGCAGGTAGATTTTGTTGCCTAGCTTCAACTCCATCTCTTTTTCTCCTCGGACGGGTATGCGCTGGCCGGTGGCTGTTATCAAATTTATGCGCTCTCGGTTGACTGTTGACCGACTTATAAGTTGGGAACTGACAACCGTGCGAGAGGCTCCAGTGTCTATCGTCAGCTTACATGGTGTCCCGTTGACCTCGCCCTTGATGATAAGGCTGTTCCCGTCACGGGTTTGTGAGATCGAAATCCTTGGGGCTCCTTGAACATCAGCCAGCACCCGCCCCGCAGTCCTGGCTTTTACTCGTTTCCCTGCTGTTGCTGGGCGGTGCTATTAGCCGCCCTGCCCTCTGGAGATCGGCTACCTTCCCCTTCTGCAGTTCGCTTAGGGCAACTGGATCGAAGGTGGCCCCTTTCACCACAGCCGTAGCACCTAGGGCTGTATCCTTTAACACGATCGCGAACTGTAACCGCTGCAACCTCCCTGACGCGGTGGGAACGATGATCTTGCCGCACAGCTTCCACCTCCAGTGCATGGGCCAAGGCGTCCTTAAGCGTCCCGTGGTGCCCGAGCCCCACTGCAGCCCTAACCTCAAGGTCGCGGATGCCGTCGATGAATGCCTGCACCAGGTTCCCTTCAATGAGCGCTGGTGCAGACTGGTATGCTTTTCGCACCAGCTTCTCCACTTCCAGGGCCCACTGCTGCAGGTTCTCACCGCTGCGTTGCACGCGATCCCTTAACTGCGCACGAAACACGTGCTCCAGGTGGGCGTCGCCATACCTGGCTTCCAACGCCTCAAGCAGCTGCTCGTAAGTCACCTCCTTACCGAGAGCTTCCAGGACAGTTAAAGCCTGGTCGCGCAGGCCTAGGGTGAGGGCAGTCATGGCCTGATTTTTACTCCACCCGTTCGCCTTCATGACAGCCTCAAACTGAATCTTGTAGGCCGACCAAGAAGACGTCCCATCGAACGGCGGCACTTTGAACCCACGTGGCGAAGGTGTAGTGGCTGCTGAAGTAGCAATCCCATCTCCAAGTTTAAGGTTGCCCAACTCCTTCTTCACATCCGCAATGACGTCATCAAACTTGCTGATCCTGGTTTCAGCGTCTGACAAGCGGTTGTCATGCTGAGCAACCTTATCCTTCACCTCCTTCATGTCTTTCCCGAAGGACGCGTGAAGTTCCTTTATGAGGAGCATCTGTTCTTCCTGGCGGCGCGCCTGCTCCTCCTTGTCGCGCTGCAGATGTTCTTCCAAGCGTCGGGCCTGCTCCTCCTGTCGGCGGGCCTGCTCCTCCTTATCGCGCTGCAGCTGTTCTTCCAAGCGTCGGGCCTGCTCTTCCTGTCGGCGAGCCTGCTCCTGCAGCATCATCATCAGAGCAGCAAAGTCTGGTGCTGATGATGCCGGAGCTGCTGTGGACGGGCCGGCCTCCATGGTCGGTAGCTGACCTTCCGACGTCTGCGGCGTTGCACCACCAAAACGCCTCTGGTCCGTCTCCTGCTGGCGTTGACTACGGGTACGGATACCCTCCGTGTCATCCTTTGGCAGAATCGGCATGATTATCCACTCTTCTGACACCAATTGTTACGAGCTTAGGGTTCGTTACAATAAAAACTGCCGATTAAACAACCAAAACTGACACTATAATTTATAACACTAATTAGCACTTTAAAACACACTAATTATAAAACACAATCGCACTACTGAACACTTCACTTCACTATAATTCGCAGTTGAAGATCGCTCTCGAAGTTATCGTTTGTATCGCCAATTCAATACTGACTGCTGTCGCCGGATGTCCGCCCTTTATATACCGACAGTCATTTCCAGAACCCTCCTGTATGGAAACCTCTGGAAAGTTCGGGCACACACGGGTCCCGACCGACCAGGTGTCTAAACATCGAGAATGTTCTAGCACGTAAATGCCTGCTACTGGATACTAGATGACGCCAGCAGCACGCAAGTGTCTGCTACTCGATACTAGATGGCAGCACGTAAATGTTTCGTTACTTGAAACTAGATGGCGTTAGCAGTACGCAAATGCCGCCATGTACCCAACATTAATTCTGGCGCGTAACATTAGTATAGATTCTTCCGATACTGTCTGATTGAGTGACTGAGTGACTGACAGACAACGAACAGCCGTAACTACTGGTCGTAGAACGCTCAAAATTGGCATGTATGTTCCTTGGAGAGTGTAGGGTAGCACTAAGATAGGATTTCCCGAAATTCCTACGGGAACAGGAAAACACGAGATTTGCGCGTACGAAAAATATTTTTTTATATTAAGATAAACGAGTTTTGAGTATGAATGTAGTAAGTATTATAAACGGTGTTAAAATTAGAGTAAAACCAAAGAAACGGTGAATGGACTATGTAGAAATGAAAAGGAAGAAGGAAAATAAAGAGATGTATGGAAAAATTATATGCTGCGCCGACTGCAAATAAATTGGGATAAGGTTAGGGGATGATGATATGATTACCCAAAGAATGACAATTGAATCCATTTTCTTAGATGTCGCTATAGCTAGTCAGTTACATACTGCATGTGAGAAGTGACAAAATAGGATGAATTTAAGAAACAAGTTCAATGAAGAAATGTGGAAGTCTGAAAGTCTTGTGACAGAGGGAAATAAAATTTGGTACGTGCAGGTCATGTGATGGAGAGAAATGAAGCGCATGTGACATTAGTATAGATATAAGAAGACCAAGGACAAAATAGATAGATTCAGAACACTTATGTATGAATTACAAGGTTAGGTATGGTACGTGATGCGTGAAAACTAATGAAAAGGGATAAAACGATAAAGTGACAGACAACACTCAAGAGTGAAAGAAAAAGCGTTTATGAAATAGCTTTAAGTAACATAGGAGAGCAGGTAGAAAAATTAGTAACTCAGCATGGTTAGATAGTAGCCAAATCAGAAATCAGGAGATGCTCCAAAAGAAGATAGCTATTTGTGCAGGAAAAGGAAATCAGAGCGAAATACACGATAATTCGTGTAGTTTTTAAAATTGGTACAGTTGTTCTTTGAGGTGTCCAGATACACAGGCCAAAAGTCCCCGAGGCTGGGAGACGAGCCGGGGTGGGGGAGACGGGGGAAGGTTCTCTTTTTCATTTTTTTGCTTGTATCTCCAAAAACATTAAAAATTTCTCTTTACTCATTTCTACGTTAATTATCTACATTAAATTTTCTACAAATTATGAATTGTACATTTTACTGTAAGATTGGCTGGACACGCTGCCGAATGTCTAGGTACTTTAGGAGATAGAGGGTATCTAAATAAAATTTCAATTCATATACCATACTAAGACGAATGTTAATTTCTGACCCAGAGTCCGACAGAATTGAAACCTTTCGAAGTTTTTTTTGTCATCTAAAGTAGAGCAAGAACATGTATTTTTAGGGTTCCATACGTCAAAAAGAAAAAACGGATCCCTTATAGGACCACTTTGTTGTCCGTCCGTCCGTCCGTCTGTCTGTCAAGACCCTTATCTCGGGAACGCGTGGAGATATCGAGTTGAAATTAAACCATATACTTAGGTCTACAGTCCGCGCAAACACGATGGGCATAAGAGTAGTCAACTAAGTGAGCCACTACTCACCTGTATGGTTTCTATCATCAGATCGTTGTAATCAGTTGCAATGGATAGTGCTCATCAGAAGGATTTTAATGAGCCCAAACACGATGGGTATCATCATCATCCACAGCCCGACTTCGCCCACTGCTGAGCATAGCCCTCTCTTATCTTATTCCAATCCCCACGTTCCTGTGCCAGCCTCATCCAAGTTCTTCCTGCGATGGCAACGATGTCATCAGTCCATCTCGCCGCCGTCCGACCTTCTTCCAGTCCTCGGACGCCACTTGGTAACTGCCTCACTCCACCTATCATCACCACGACTTGCTAGGTGTCCTGCCCAGCTCCGTTTTTAGTTCCGTAATTCGTTTTCCGATGTCGAAAACCTTCGTACGTCTTCGGATCTCGACGTTTGGAACTCAATCTGTTAGACGTATGCCAAGCATGGAACGCTCCATGGCTCTCTGTGCAACTCTCAGTCTGTACACAGCCTCCTGCGTGAGCGTCCATATCTCGGCACTGTAAGTCATGGTGGGCAAAAAACACTGGTTGTAGAGGCGGGATTTCAGACATTGCAGAATTTTGGCAGACTTCAGAATGTCGTCCAATTTGCTAAAAGCGGCCCATCCAAGCTGTATTCTTCTCGATACCTCCGATTGTTGATGTTCTTTGCCAAATGAAAGGATATGGCCAAGATTGATCAACCATCTCTAACGACTCATTTCCAACTTTAACAGTAGGATTTGAATCGCTGAAGATGTTTGCCATCACCTTCTTCATCATCATCATATCAGCCGAAAGACGTCCACTGCTGGACATAGGCCTCTCCCAAGCGTCGCCACAACGACCGGTCCTGTGCATCTCGCCATCCATCGGCTACCCGCGACCTTCACCAGGTCATCGGTCCACCTTGTGGGAGGCCTTCCAACGTTACGCCTTCCGGTACGCGTTCGCCACTCCAGAACTTTTCGGCCCCATCGACCATCTGTTCTGCGAGCAATGTGCCCTGCCCACTGCCACTTTAGTTTGGCGATCCTTCGGGCTATGTCGGTAACCTTGGTTCTCTTGATACCATCATTTCTAATTCGATCACGCAAGGGAACTCCAAGCATTGCCCTCTCACCTCCATCTTGACCATATTCATCCTGTGACCCACCTTAAGAGAAGCATCATAGTGGTTTTGAAGCATTTTCTGGAGGTCATTGAAGTTCTCGGCGAAAACCAAAAGGTCATCTGCAAATCTTAAGTGAGACAAGTAGGCACCATTGACGTTAATACCGCTATAGTCCCAATCTATACTTTTCACGAGATCTTCAAGGACTGCTGTGAATAGTTTCGGTGAAATGGTGTCGCCCTGTCTCACTCCCCGCTTGATCGATACGGGTTTAGATAGGGTATGCATGCGGACTTGCAGAGTGGCCGAAGTATATAGTTGCCGCAGCACATCCAAATAACGGGAATCGAAGTGACAGCGATGAAGAGAGTGTAACACGGCCCAGTGCTGGACACTGTCAAAAGCTTTCTCATAATCGACGAAAGCTATGCACAGGGGAAGATTATATCTTGGAATTTCTCCATCAGCTGCTTCACCGTGTGGATATGATCAATGGTCAGAGGATCGCCGAGGATGGGTATAGGAGTAGTCAACGAAGAGAGCCACTACTCACCTTTATGATTTCCATCATCAGACCCTTGTTACCAAATCCAGTACACGGTACCCAACAGTACCGCATACTTGTAAGAGTGGATAAAGAACTACTTTTCTATACTTTGTCTAAAGAAATACTCAAGCTTACATACTAATATCTGTGTTATCCAACGAAATCGAAAAAGAAATACATATTCTTGTTATATTTCAAATGACGAAAAAAAATAAGACAGGTCTCAATTCTGTCGGACCCTGGGTCTGAAACGGTGCCGAACACGTTTTACCGTTTTCCACCTTTCTGCTCTTCATCACCAAACCCTCGTTATCAACTATGCATAATACCCAACAGGACGATTCTAATGAGCTCAAACACAACCGCTGCTGAAGACATTTTCAAGGTCATTATTTATATTTATGCATTAACCATCGAAATCATAAAAAATGATATTTTTGCTTTAGTTTAGATGACAAAAAAACTACGATAGGTCTCAACTCTGTCGGTTTCTGGGTAAGAAGTTACAATTCGTCTTTGTATGATTTATGAGAAATTTTATTTTATCAATTTTAGATACCCTCTATCTCCTAAAGCATTGATCCTATAGTAAAATGAATGTAACGTTATGTATAGAAAATGTAATGTAGATAATTAATGTAGAAGGGAGATATTTTTTTTTTTTGTGGGGGGATGGTGATATTTTTAATGGTTTTGGAGATACAAGCAAAATACTAAAAAAGGTACCTTTCCCCCCCTCTCCCACCACCGGCTCGTCTCCCAGCCTCGGGGACTTTTATTATGTTCATCTGGACACCTCAAAGAACAACTGTACCAATTTTCAAAACTACACGAATTATTCGCTCTGATCGATGTTAATTGAGTTAATTTTCCTGCACTATATCGTAGTCTATAAGGAAAGTATGGGGAAGACACGAATGATACCTAACCAAGGAAGATCAATAAGCCTACGATCATAATTTACGAAACTTTGAGCAAAGTGCTAAAATCTCTTACAAAAGACTTTCAGACTGATACGTCATCGTCACTTCAATAAACATAGCCATTGATATTATTTGTATCACTGTTGTTGTGAATGATTTAATCGAATAGGTACATACGATACAAACCAAACAGAAATGACATGTTCTCTTTTGATTTCATGTCTATTAAAAATAATTAATTTTAATTAGAAATAATTATAAAAATAGACCGAATCTCAGCGCAGCTAATTACAACCGTTACTGACAAATATACATTCAAACATGCGTTACTTAAAGTACCTACCCTATGTAGAAATACATAAACAACGACTACAGTAATTTGTTAGTTCACCATTAATGAGTAAATACAGTGAATACGACACGACCAATATGATATCATTCAATTTTACTGCTTTAGAAGCGACCTTAGATAACCCCGGGCAACGTCTCCTAGATGCCATCCCCACACATCTGGAGTTCACTAACGAAAGGTTACTAATGAAATTAATAAATAATCCATTACATAAACTACTTTCCAATTAATAAACACAAATTCTATGTATATCCTGGATAGAACAACATAAGCCTTGAAAGATTTGGACTAACATGGAGAGTTTTCAATAAAAGACAAGAAAAAATAAATAATTGGGATGACCCGAAAAATCTGTGAAGATCAATTGAGTGGTCAATAAGAGCCGAGCTCATGGGTCACGGGCGACTTAATTGTTGTTTTGTAAGGAATAAACCGCAGAAAATATCACATCCACCAAAACATCTAAAGAGCAGGCCAAATTCTCTTCAACTCACCCAATTTTGCTTTGAGAAAAATAAGTTAGAACTCGAAAGCGTCATTTACAGACGCGCTTATATTTTTCTGGGATTCCTAAAGTTTACCAAGATCCGATTCTTTTATGATTTCAGATGGTCCTGCAATAACATTTACCTACTATTGTATCAATATAATTATAGTTGTATATTATCATAGACATCGGAATGACTCATAGTCCTAAGCAAATCAAATACAATTTGGTATGTCTATTTTAGTTTAAAGACAGCTTTCTGAGAAACGTCATGCGCACATATTACGGGTCAACATTGATTTTATTTTGTACCAACTAACTTTTTTCGGCCTTTCAGCGTTCATCTCTTTTCCTAAGGCTCTAGACAAAGTGTCAATTCTATTACAGCAAACGAAATTATCGAAATGCCAATATATAGGGGATTCATCACGAGCCATTTCACCAGCGTTTGTGAATCCCATACATTTTTGGCGTTTTGACAATCGCCTGAGCCACGCCACGCTACCGCTGACACAATGTCACTTGCCTAGAGCCTCTTGTCTACCTCTTTACTGGTCATTCTAAGTTCAATTATGGCATTACATTACCATTAAACCTCATTTCTTATATTCACTTGAAGACCATGTTACTTTATCACCTATCGATAGTTTGGATCGACACAAGTCACAGCTCTAGCGACTCATGATAAGAAAATTATCATAACTGAAAACTGTATCATTCATTACTAACAGTAAGAACTACCTAACTATAATATTTGATATAACTTTTTGTAGGTTAATATCAAATTGTTTGAATATTGACAAAACTGTTTTGAGGACATTCCCCGAAAGACAACCTCGTCATCATCATCTGCGTAGGCCTTTCCCAGCTAAATTGAAGTTGGCTTCCAATCTGACCGGATGCATCTAAATACCAGTTTGACATAGAAGAAAGACATGCCTTAATAAAACTTCTGATCTACCCCCATAAATCCCATCAAATTAATAAAAAGATACTTGCAAACAACCTTCTGAACAAAAGTCGCTTGCTTAGAAGTACTCTGTGATGATTTGATGAATAATGATCCATCGGTCTAAGTTTTGGCAAAATTGTAATTTTAACACACGTCTTTTTGAAAATATTCCACTTAATACACACAAATATTGGGTGGCTTCTTTTGATACTCGGGGACCCCTGAATTATGTCATGTAGTAACTTGCCTCAATTGCCTTGGCCCACAAGGGGGTCGAAAGGGCTCGAAATATTGCTCAATGAGGTCGGCAATATGAGAACTTGGCCGGGCTCTTCAATACTCTTGTAATTCGCAGAATACTCATTACCTAACTCATGTCCACTCTTCTTATGTTTGCGTTTACATTAGTTGTAGTAAGTAACATGAAGCTGATAAGAAACATTACAATAATAAACCCACTTTGAAGGGAAATTTACCGAGTGACGGTTAGATCCTATTTTCTCCAGGGTATAAAGAAGCGAGATACCAAATGAATGCCAGTTTTGATTGTTTCCACAATCGATGCGTACGCGTCGCATGATACGGAGCCGAATGCTGCGAGCCCTGGCAAGTGGCAAGGGTGCCGCCCACTCTCTCGATAACAGCCGATCCTCATCGGTGCGCGCTCTTCTTATCACAGACCTGTTGTTCTCTCATTCAACTTACACATTGTTTGTATCGTGAATTCGTGATACACACAATTTTAATGCTATTTTACACAACAAAGAGCTTACACATAGTACGTAGACGTTGCGTAGATTCACTACCGCACACAATACAAAAACTGCACAGAGAACTGAACTTAGATCCAATGGTGATGTTAGAATACTTCGTAATCGACTTGCCTTAAATTGTCGAAGTTAAGTTTGAGTCTTGTGATAGAAAGTCCGAGTTCTTTGATGCTGTGTTCGGAAAAATCCGGAAGCTGGGAGTAGGAGATATCCAAGCCGATTTTTGTTTCAGGGCTGAACTTGTTTGTTAAGGCGCGTGCGATTTCTTCATAAGCACTGATACGCTGACAGACCACTAGGATGGCACCAGTCCCGGCGTCCTCGCGGCGGCAGGTGCAGGGCGAGATCTCTCTCCTCATGGCACAGTGCAGGCTGGCTCCGGCGCCGAGCTGGCCCGCCAGGGCGCACAGCAGCGCGGCGGCGAGCGCGTGCTTGTGCGCGATCATCGTGTGTGCCGGTCGGGGCTGTTCGCGCTACTGGCCCGATCCCTCGCCGCTAGAATCTGTGCGAGCGCGGGCGCCGGCCCACCCCGCGCAAGCGCATCATCAAATCGTCTGCACTCTGCACCTTTGCTGTATTACCATTTCCCACTCAGTTCATCGTTGATAGTCCTGCGCAGCATATCATTTAATTTTATTAATTACTGGAACTGATTATAGCCAAGAGGTCGACTGACCACAGATTTAAAATGAATATCTTATGCTTGGTTTTTTTCAATTGAATATTTTTGTATTTATCTGAGGCGTTCAATTGCGTTTTCTGCTACGTATGTTTAGTCAATTGTTGATACCTACATGCTCGACCACGTTAGCTGCGAGTTTTTAAGATGATTCGAGTGACAGCACCGACTTTTTATTTATTTAGTGATAACCACCATTAACGCCGGCGAGTTATTTGTATTTTTTGATAACATTTGATAATATTTTAATTATGACTCTCATAATTCGGTCAATATGTTCCTCAGACAGGATCTAAGATCCCTGTGTACAAGAACTACTTGTACCTTATCAATAGGCCAAGTTTACAGAGATAAAGATGAACTTACTCGTACTTATCTCTGATATTTCAAATAACCAATTAGGTACAATACTTTCATCTTTTATTTACTCCTGTTCGTTGTAGACTTGTTTTAATAAAATAATATTACCGGGTATAGTTAGACATCTTTTTATTATTGTCTCTCACTCACTCAAGGTACCTACCAGAAAATAAGTGATAAGTTATTTCCTCATTGATGAGAAAATAAACGGGGACTTTGCTCCAATTTTTGCTTACCTACTATCAAAATTACAGTTAAACTATTAATAAATCAGTTTTTCCTCAAGTCAGACGAACCACACACACACATTGTCGTTACGCAGTGGGAGCCAGAGGTCGGGCGTCGGAAGATCAAGAACGTAAATGCTACACACCGGGAAGAGTGGAAGGCTTTGGGGGGTGGCTTTGCCCAGCATTAAGACAGTACGGGATGAATAAAAAACAACATGAACCACTTGGGACTACACACCGGGAAGAGTGGAAGACTTTGGGGGAGACCTTTGTCCAGCGGTGGGACAGTACGGGATGATTAGAAAAGAACCTGAACCACTTGGACTACACACCGGGAAGAGAGGAAGGCTTTGGGGGAGACCTTTGTCCAGCAGTGGGACAGTACGGGATGATTAAAAAAGAACATGAACCACTTGGGACTACACATCGGGAAGAGTAGAAGTCTTTGGGGGAGACCTTTGTCCAGCAGTGAGACAGTACGGGATGATAAGAAAAGAACCTGAACCACTTGGACTACACACCGGGAAGAGAGGAAGGCTTTGGGGGAGTCCTTTGTCCAGCAGTGGGACAGTACGGGATGATTAAAAAAGAACATGAACCACTTGGGACTACACACCGGGAAGAGTAGAAGTCTTTAGGGGAGACCTTTGTCCAGCAGTGGGACAGTACGGGATGATAAGAAAAGAACCTGAACCACTTGGAGTACACACCGGGAAGAGAGGAAGGCTTTGGGGGAGACCTTTGTCCAGCAGTGGGACAGTACGGGATGATTAAAAAAGAACATGAACCACTTGGACTACCCACCGGGAAGATTGGAAGGCTTTGGGAGAGACCTTTGTCCAACAGTGGGACAGTACGGGATGATTAAAAAAGAACATGAACCACTTGGACTACGCACCGGGAAGATTGGAAGGCTTTGGGAGAGACCTTTGTCCAGCAGTAGCACAGTACGGGATGATTAAAAAAGAACATGAACCACTTGGACTACACACAAGGAAGAGTGCAAGGCTTTCGGGAGACCTTTGTCCAACAGTGGGACAGTACGGGATGATTAAAAAAGAACATGAACCACTTGGACTACTCACCGGGAAGAGTGGAAGGCTTTGTGGGAGACCTTTGTCCAGCAGTAGTACAGTACGGGATGATTAAAAAAGAACATGAACCACTTGGACTACACAACGGGAAGAAAGGAATTCTTTGGGGGAGACCTTTGTCCAATAGTGGGACAGTACGGGATGATTAAAAAAGAACATGAACCACTTGGACTACGCACCGGGAAGATTGGAATTCTTTGGGGGAGACCTTTGTCCAGCAGTGGGACAGTACGGGATGATTAAAAAAGAACATGAACCACTTGGACTACGCACCGGGAAGATTGGAAGGCTTTGGGGGAGACCTTTGTCCAGCAGTGGGACAGTACGGGATGATTAAAAAGAACATGAACCACTTAAACTACACACCGGGAAGAGTGGAATTCTTTGGGGGAGACCTTTGTCCAGCAGTTGGTCAGTACGGGATGATTAAAAAAGAACATGAACCACTTGGACTACGCACCGGGAAGATTGGAAGGCTTTGGGGGAGACCTTTGTCCAGCAGTGGGACAGTACGGGATGATTAAAAAGAACATGAACCACTTAAACTACACACCGGGAAGAGTGGAAGGCTTTGGGGGAGACCTTTGTCCAGCAGTGGGACAGTACCGGATGATTAAAAAAGAACATGAACCACTTGGAGTACACACCGGGAAGAGAGGAAGGCTTTGGGGGAGACCTTTGTCCAGCAGTGGGACAGTACGGGATGATTAAAAAAGAACATGAACCACTTGGACTACCCACCGGGAAGATTGGAAGGCTTTGGGAGGGACCTTTGTCCAACAGTGGGACAGTACGGGATGATTAAAAAAGAACATGAACCACTTGGACTACGCACCGGGAAGATTGGAAGGCTTTGGGAGAGACCTTTGTCCAGCAGTAGCACAGTACGGGATGATTAAAAAAGAACATGAACCACTTGGACTACACACAAGGGAGAGTGCAAGGCTTTCGGGAGACCTTTGTCCAACAGTGGGACAGTACGGGATGATTAAAAAAGAACATGAACCACTTGGACTACTCACCGGGAAGAGTGGAAGGCTTTGTGGGAGACCTTTGTCCAGCAGTAGTACAGTACGGGATGATTAAAAAAGAACATGAACCACTTGGACTACACACCGGGAAGAAAGGAATTCTTTCGGGGAGACCTTTGTCCAATAGTGGGACAGTACGGGATGATTAAAAAAGAACATGAACCACTTGGACTACGCACCGGGAAGATTGGAATTCTTTGGGGGAGACCTTTGTCCAGCAGTGGGACAGTACGGGATGATTAAAAACGAACATGAACCACTTGGACTACGCACCGGGAAGATTGGAAGGCTTTGGGGGAGACCTTTGTCCAGCAGTGGGACAGTACGGGATGATTAAAAAGAACATGAACCACTTAAACTACACACCGGGAAGAGTGGAATTCTTTGGGGGAGACCTTTGTCCAGCAGTTGGACAGTACGGGATGATTAAAAAAGAACATGAACCACTTGGACTACGCACCGGGAAGATTGGAAGGCTTTGGGGGAGACCTTTGTCCAGCAGTGGGACAGTACGGGATGATTAAAAAGAACATGAACCACTTAAACTACACACCGGGAAGAGTGGAAGGCTTTGGGGGAGACCTTTGTCCAGCAGTGGGACAGTACCGGATGATTAAAAAAGAACATGAACCACTTGGAATACACACCGGGAAGAGAGGAATTCTTTGGGGGAGACCTTTGTCCAGCAGTGGGACAGTACGGGATGATTAAAAAAGAGCATGAACCACTTAAACTACACACTGGGAAGAGTAGAAATCTTTGGGGGAGAACTTTGTCCAGCAGTGGGACAGTACGGGATGATTAAAAAAGAACATGAACCACTTGGACTACGCACCGGGAAGATTGGAATTCTTTGGGGGAGACCTTTGTCCAGCAGTGGGACAGTACGGGATGATTAAAAAAGAACATGAACCACTTGTACTACGCACCGGGAAGATTGGAAGGCTTTGGGGGAGACCTTTGTTCAGCAGTGGGACAGTACGGGATGATTAAAAAGAACATGAACCACTTAAACTACACACCGGGAAGAGTGGAAGGCTTTCGGGGAGACCTTTGTCCAGCAGTGGGACAGTACCGGATGATTAAAAAAGAACATGAACCACTTGGAATACACACCGGGAAGAGAGGAATTCTTTGGGGGAGACCTTTGTCCAGCTGTGGGACAGTACGGGATGATTAAAAAAGAACATGAACCACTTGGACTACGCACCGGGAAGATTGGAATTCTTTTGGGGAGACCTTTGTCCAGCAGTGGGACAGTACGGGATGATTAAAAAAGAACATGAACCACTTGGACTACGCACCGGGAAGATTGGAAGGCTTTGGGGGAGACCTTTGTCCAGCAGTGGGACAGTACGGGATGATTAAAAAGAACATGAACCACTTAAACTACACACCGGGAAGAGTGGAAGGCTTTGGGGGAGACCTTTGTCCAGCAGTGGGACAGTACGGGATGATTAAAAAAGAACATGAACCACTTGGAATACACACCGGGAAGAGAGGAATTCTTTGGGGGAGACCTTTGTCCAGCTGTGTGACAGTACGGGATGATTAAAAAAGAGCATGAACCACTTAAACTACACACTGGGAAGAGTAGAAATCTTTGGGGGAGAACTTTGTCCAGCAGTGGGACAGTACGGGATGATTAAAAAAGAACATGAACCACTTAAACTACACACCGGGAAGAGTGGAAGGCTTTGGGGGAGACCTTTGTCCAGCAGTGGGACAGTACCGGATGATTAAAAAAGAACATAAACCACTTGGAATACACACCGGGAAGAGAGGAATTCTTCGGGGGAGACCTTTGTCCAGCTGTGTGACAGTACGGGATGATTAAAAAAGAGCATGAACCACTTAAACTACACACTGGGAAGAGTAGAAATCTTTGGGGGAGAACTTTTTCCAGCAGTGGGACAGTACGGGATGATTAAAAAAGAACATGAACCACTTGGACTACTCACCGGGTAGAGTGGCAGGCTTTGGGGGAGACTTACTCAGTCGAGGCACAATACAGGATGATTAGTAGAGGACATGAACCAGTAATAATATTCTTGGGATGTCTTTGTAAAATGTAAGCAGGTACAACTAGTCTATTTTGTATGAATTCTTTAAATATTGGATAAACTAATCCCAGAGTTACGCAGTCAGCAGTAACAAGCACGAACACTTTAAGTACTATGAAGGATCTTTAGTTGGAATCTAGTTAATGGCATATCTATACTTAATATATACAGTTGAAGAGTTTGTTTGCTTGAACGCGTTAATCTCAGGACCTACTAGTACGATTTGAAAAATTATTTCATTGTTAGATAGCCCATTTATCGAGGAAGGCTATATATCTTCACGCTAAGACCAATAGGAGCGGAGCAGATGAAGTTGCGCGGGTCAGCTAGTTAGGAATAAAATGAGATAAACACCCATTCATATCATATTGGTAGACTAACATCCCAGAGTCCCCATACCTTACTTATTTTCTCACTAACAAAATACGTGGGATAGACTAGTGTTGGTATGTTTTTTAACATACGCATACTAGTTTGGGCCGACCGACGTGACAGCCAATTTAAATATTTTTTTATTTGCGATGTATAAGAGGGATTTCAGAAGTCAAGGAAGAAGTTTTTCATCCTCCCAAATCCTTGCAGAATTTCAGCCTTATGAAATGGATCTCACTCGAGGTGGCGACCAGCTCTTAGACTATTTCAATAAGCGCGTAAGCGGATTGACATGAGTAATCTCCCCATCTTGACTTTTGGTGCACTTGGTCTTTGACTAACATCCAACAACCCAAACACAAAGTTTACCAACTTTCTGTGAAGCTGAATATACTAGGTGCTAAATTAACACACCACGTTCGAAACACTATATATGTATTTGCATTGCCTTGTGTAATATGGATTCTGAGGAGGAGGTCTAATAATAACAGCCGCACGATATCAAGGTTAGATTGAAGGTAAAAGAACGCTTGCCGATTGTGGATGGGTAACGATCTTAACATTCCGAGACTCCTCCGTGCCTCAGAAAGCCCGTTAAGCCGTTGTTGGTCCCGGCTGTCAATCAATCAATCTATCAATCAATCTGTCAATCAATCTATCAATCAATCTATCAATCAATCTACAATCAATCTGTCAATCAATCTATCAATCAATCTATCAATCAATCTATCAATCAATCTATCAACTAATATTTCAATCTATCAATCAGTCTATCAATCAATCTATCAATCAATCTGTCAATCAATCAATCTATCAATCAATAAATCTGTCTTTCAATCAATCATAATCTTTATTGTGGATCATAGATAGGTACATAATACAGGTCTTAGACAATTTTACGGCGATCAGCTATTTCCCGCCCTTAGGGCATACAATAGTCACACGGAAAATTAATTTTACATTATTACTAGCACTTCGCCCGCAAATTCGTCCGCGCAGATTTAGCAGACACTTTCGTCTACGAACATAAGCACCCCTCCGACCTCTCTGTAGGGTTCGTTGTTTATGAATAGTGAATGATTCGATCCTTAGGTATTATTTTAATTGGTTTGATTTCACCATCAATACTGATCATAATGACCCCACATCATGGAGTTCTTAAATGTCATAAAAATTTTCCATATACATAAATTCAACACACCACAACCGGGTACTTTAAAATGTAGTTAAACATAATTCTTTATTATTTTCCTAGATAAGTATTAGTTCTAAGTTCCATGATTTAAAATTGGTGAAATGAGATTTTTCATAGAATCCGTTTTACCCCTTTTAACCCCGTTGGGGGTTGATTATAAAAGATCGCTAGATCCGTTTTAAATTATCCCACTTTTGATTGTTTTATACCAATACCCAAGTAAATTGAAGCAAGCAGTAATATAGCAGTAATGTAGCTATAATATTTATAACCCTATAAACTTTATAACTTTTTATTGATTTTAGAAAATTTTTGAAAATACAAGAACGTGTATTTCGTGTTATTGTATCAATTATTAAAAATTGTTAATGCCGAGTTTCAACTTCATAGGACCAAGCATTAACATCCTTCCAAACAAACTTTAACACCAGCTAAACCCCCACTGGGGGGTAGTAGTATTTTTTTAAACGAATTATTTCATTATTTTATATTTATTTAGTTCAGTATTTGTACCAAATTTGGAGTGGCTGCTTACTTCAGCAGACTTCCACAACCCACTAACTGGGCAACACGGTACTCCTTGGAAAGACTGGTGTCAGATTTTCTGGCTTCTTTTTCTTCAAACACACCAGACAAATGACATTGATTGGAAATTAAATATTGACTATGTATGCAAAAAGCTGGGACAATTTTCATACGCTCTTCATAGATTGGGGAAAACACATATTCACAGCGTACCGGCATGTCATGTTATGAACTGGTGTAAACAATAAACAAAAATGCGATTTCAGCAATCCCGATCCGTTTTCTATCATTTATTGAAGAGTTCCGTTGCCTACCTCCGAAGTCCTTCATCAGATCTTCACCAAATTGAAATGGAACCAGTCCGGGAAAATACTCTTCCAAACAAAAAAGAATCATCCAAATCGGTTGACATTTGGCGAAAATATCGCTGAACAAACATTTTTCATGGGATCCCATCATCAGATCCTAGCTTATACCTTCAATCATCAGCTCAGCAGAATGAGATAATGTTTACCAGGCAGAAACATCTGAATTGCGTTAGAAAGTTGATAAAAAACATTGTATATGCCTATAAAATTTGAGGGTTTCTCTCGATTTTCCTAGGATCCCATCATCAGATTCTGACTTGGTGACAGTGGAACCACCTCAGGAGTATAGGCTATCGAATAAACAAAGAATTTTTAAAATCATTCCACAATCTGCGAAGAAATCGCTGAACATACAAAAAAAAATACATATAGCCGAACATAGAACCTCCTCTTTTTTGAAGAAGTCGGTTAAAAATCACTAAAAGCTTGCTGCTGGCTTGGTTGGCTACAAACTGATATGCAGGTAAACACCCATATAGATTTACATATGTACCAAGGCCCGTGGAGCTCGTCGCCTAGCAACCATGGCCATCCAATTAGCCTTTGTGTGGTTTCATCAATATGAGGATCGATACAGCTCGGTCCGGCACAGGCTCGCAGTCTAGATTTCGCACCTAGAGCAAATATATATCTGTACGTGGACAGATCAATACGTTACCAATCGCATACGGACATGCCTTCGGGAGATAGAGTGAGCTAGCGCTATCTATGAGCTGAGAGCGAAAAAGAGAAGAATTGTCGGTACAGGACCTGTGTGTGGGTTTGCCCTCGGGGTAGCAAAGTGAGAAAGCGCTATATGAGGGCTAAGTGCGAGAAAAGGAATAAAAGTGATTATTTTAGCATAAATGTTCGTGATGATAAAGCGAGACAGATTTATGTAGCATCAGAACGTTAAAAAGGCAAAGAAGGCATCAACATCATGGTCGCCTTTAAATCATCAATCTGTAGTTTCCTTACGCACCTGTTGTAGCGTTATATAATACGTAGGTTTTTGTAATAAATTGCACTTACACAAGTACTGAGGTATGACGCACGTATGGGTGCGACACTACCCCTCCCCCACCCCTCCCCCTCCACGGTACACCACTCAGTTCAACACAATATAATGCGTCGTAACAGTAATTGATCGAATAAATAATTTAAACATTCGTCAGTCAAGCATCAGCAAAATTATTATGGGTATTGAAAATCACAACGAATAACAGACTATAACTTATGTTGTAAATTTATCATTGTGGCCATGCGGTAAGGATCGTGCTTCCTACCTATTACAAATCAAAATGTCTGGATGTTCGTCAGTCGAGCCTCAATTTTGATGCAGACGGTTGAGAAGGATTTCGACGGTACCTACATTTATCCCGATCACTTAAACGTTCTCGTGGGATAATTTTTGAGATTCTCGCGGGTGACGCCGTTATTCCTGACAAGAACCAAGTGGCTCGTGGTTATTAACAGAATTCGCCCCGTTTTAACTTCGGAAATCGATCTTGATATGGGGAAATTTATCTAGGAAGAAGCCTTTGAAGCAAGTCTTGCTTAACCAAGACGTAACTTTGAATGGGCTCCTTCTTTTAGGATGCCCCTCCCCCCTTTGGACTCCTCCTGCTCTGGGTGAAGCAGAAGGGAGTGTCAGACTCTTACTGACCAAAACCCATCTGTGTTCCTCCTAATGCCCTTTGCGTTCCAGGGCTGCGGTGACTCTATCGAATCAATTCCGCAACTCCGGCAGGCACTGGCCCTGGCGGGCCCCATCTTTTATGCTGACAGCTCATTGAGGCGCGCAAGGAACACAGCGCGCCGTCGTACCGGGCCTGGTTCTGATCGGACGGCGAGCCACCCAATGCTCGCCGTCCGCAGGTCCGCGCCTAACGGTGGCCGGGAATCGCCCTGCGACTCCCGACGCCCGGGGCGTCTTCTTCTGTTGTTGAATGGGCTCCTGCAGTGCAATTCTGTAAACATGTCGATGTCAAGGCTTGGGTAAAGTGATAACGAAGTAAACTGTCAATCCGTGTAATCAGAATAGAATGACAATTCACTTCGCGCTCACTCCACCTGAATCTTTAGTGAGATGTTTACAGAATTGACAGGCTGCATAGTGTTGTGAGAATTCTCATTCCCATGGTTTTAAATAAATTTAATACATATTTAGGTGCCTGGTGTCGACGACAGTGGTATAACCTCTAACACATTAGGTGTTAAATAAATCCTTCGCCATGGCTTTGCCCCTCGTCGCCCTGCGGCCTGAGGACGAATAGCTTTGAAATAATTCAGTTATACAGAATTAAAATAGTCATTCACATAAGCATAAGTAAATAATTTATTAATAAGCAAGCCAAGGAACTACTAGGCTGATCCAAAAGTAATGATAGTCGGTTCACGTTTTCTATACTAATAATAAAGCTGAAGAGTTTTATGTATGTTTGAACGTGCTAATCTCTGGAACTACCAATCGAATTTGAAAAAATTTTTTTGCATTTGATAAGGCTACAAACATTTAACATCACGCTAGGAGCCATAATCGCAGAGCAAAAAGAAAAATAACCAATTATCATTACTTTTGGATCAGCCTGATATAAAAAGGTCCTTAACTATTCGAAGATTCATTAACTATTCGATATTATGAACGTTCGAGTATTTAGATGTTCGATTTATAGTGTTCGATCAATCGATATTCGATTATTTGGCATTCGATTTCGCATAGTACACCCGTTAGGATAGATGCCAAATGTACAACCAATTATGTAACTTCGAAAGACCCGGCTCGCGTGTTCCGAAATTTTCTTTCTTTCTGTTGAAATTTTCATGGTGTGTATTTTAATTGCAGCTATAACAAATAATATAAACTAATGGGAGCCCCCATACAAGAAACGTATTGGGACGAAGTTCCTTATCGCGCGTTGTGAAAGGGGGCTAGACGGAAAAAATTCATACGAAAAGTTGTAACGACACTTTTGCTATAGTTGTAAGCCGTGCGGCGTGCGCGTGTTCTCTGTCTGTCTCTCTCTCTCTCATGGAAAGCAAGCCAGTTATTTTCATTTCGTCTTTCTATTTCTGTTTACATTATATTTGTTAATAATATTTTTTTTTAACTTAAAAAAATAAAATTGTATTACAATTCCTTCACTAATTAATCGAAAGGAACTTCGCTCCATCCGGTTGTCCCTTGACACCTCTCAAGTTTTTTTTATTTATTTTCGGTTTATGGTACGGAACCCTTCGTGTGAGAGTTCGACTCGCACATGACCGTATTTTTTTTTCTGGCTTAATTATTCTAAATGGTGCGTTTTACTGAAAAAGATAATCCGTACACCTTTGAAATAGACCACTACAACAATTTAAATGTAGGTACCTGAATTAAAGTATAGTATTTGGTCAACTCGATATGGTTGAACAGATGTCAAACTATAGCTCATGTAACCGTTTCTGTCGAGAACTCTAATTAAAAAAAAATCTGTACCTTTATGTGCGTTTGTGTACCTACACTAATCTTAAAAAAGGCTAAACGGATTTGGTTGAAATTTGGTAAATGATAGTTCTAAATTTGGGTAACACATAGGCTATCGCTCAGGATAAATGTCATGGCTTAACGGAGTCTGAAGAGGAAGTGGACATTCAGGAGGCCAGAAACATGTCGAAGTGTTTCAGGGCTGGAAATGTGAGGGGTAGGTAAAAATTCACAAGTACCAGGAAACCAGAAACATATCGAAGTTATTCCAAGGCTAAAAAAGATATTTCACATTACGCTTTTTGCTCGGCTCCTAAGGGTCATAACCATAGATATAATAAACTAGCGCAGCTACCCGCACCCTCCAAATTTATTCTAGAACCAAGTCTGCCCGTTATTTCGCCTCCATCCGTAATCATTCTGAAAGGAAAAAATCGGAAATCCGGGAATTTCTAAGAATTAAAATTTTCCCATTCAATCGATTTTGTTAGGTAACACTTAGCGCTTTTCAAAATTGTAAGAGCAAAAATTTCTGCTTTCTTATTTGCAGGAGAATTAGTTCCATAATGAAAGGTCGTTTTATAGGTACTTACGAATTATTTGTAAAACTTAGGCAACCGATAGATAATGTTTAAAAATATTATTTAGGAACCCTATGCATGCGAGTTTGACTCGCACTTGGTCAGTTTTTTTTTCTGAGCCCTTAAGTCGCCCAGTCACTAAAGTTTGGGCAATTAGTTTTAGTTTTCTTTTTATTAGTAGGTATATTATTGTACTTGGTTTGGACGTCAGAAGCAAAGTCTTTACATAATATATTACCATTGTTCATTGTAAGGTCCCGATCACTTAAATTGTTGCTTAAAGTGCTGTTAAATTTATTTAATTTACCGGATGTTTTTGGTCTGGATAGTACCTATCTGTACTTGCTGTTGGTGTATTTGTACGTTTGATACAACAGTTATCGTTAGCCCACTGTGATCACAAGGAAGAAAATAACATTGCCATTTCTAAATAGTTGCAGCAACAAAACACATATAAAACAAATAATTTATTTCGTAGTAGGTTTTAAAAATATTTTGTGTACGGCCAATAGTGGGTCCACACGATAGTACAGATTTTGAAATCCGAATACAAATATGTATCACACCGATATTTGTCTGCATTGCTTGTCTATGCATCAGTATTTGCAGACAAAATGTCGGTCTCATAGATTTTTTTAGGGTTCCGTACCTCAAAAAGAAAAAACGGAACCCTTATAGGATCACTTTGTCTGACAAGACCCTTTTTCTCGGGAACGCGTGGAGGTATCGAGTTGAAATTAAAACTATATACTTAGGTCTACAGTCAGTAGCGTAGCGAGTAACACCCATTTAGGGGTGACACCCGACCGCACGTTGACCAATTTTTGTCTATCGGGTGTCACCCCCAAAAGTTTGAGGGAATGAAACTTGTCAGAAGTGGGGTGTAAAAATTTCGAGCTCGCTACGCTCGCTCTAAAATTCTGCCCTCTCTTTTTTCTCGAGCTTTTCTGTAAACTCAACGAAATGACTTTTATGTTTACGTATGAATGATCAAAATAAAATAAACCCTTTCCGGGGTGCATGAATTTTCGAGCACTTTTCGCTTGCTCTTGTGTTCTGTGCTCTCTTAGTTCTTGAACTTATGTGCATCAGTTAAGGGGGGGGGGGGGGTAATTCGTGGGATGACACCACATTGTCCGTCCCAGGTCTCATCCATTCTAGCTACGCTACTGTCTACTGTCCCTTGAAGCTGTGAGAACTTCTAAGTTAACGTAACAAAAGAAGAGGCAGTAGATGCTGCAAAAAACGTATATTTCGCCACTCTCAAGGGAATCAAAATTTATAGGGTATTTTCCGTTGACCTAGTAATGTGAAATTCGGCAAGTAATACCGTCTTATTCTACAAGTATAGTGAAAAATCTGAAAACTGTACATTTGTGATTAAATAACAAAAAAAGTCTTTATTCAAAGGAATATATGTACCTACTTTGTACGGATTCGCACTTGTTTTATTCAGAGTTCAAAGTCTGCGCAGACAAAAGTCTGTATCGTATGCAAAATGATAATGATAAAATCTTTATCACCATCAATATAATATACTAGCTCTGCCCGCGAAATCTGCCGGTCATCCAGGTACTTATTAGCTGACCCGCGCAACTTCGTCTGCGTCACAATTTTCATTACTGGTCTTAGCGTGATAATATATAGCCTTCCTCGATAAATGGGTTATTTAACACTGAAAGAATTTTTCAAATCGGACCTGTAGTACCTGAGATTAGCGCGTTCAAGCAAACAAACAAACAAACTCTTCAGCTTTATATATTAGTATAGATAAAGTATCATTAATAGATCAAGTTTCATGTAAATCTGACCACAAATAAAAACGTTCCTTCCAAACTAAATCATCCCGTTTCACGATGCTGTTGAATTTGCAAAATATGCTTTAACTAGTTGACCCGCGCAACTTCGTCTGCTACGCTCCTATTGGTCTTAGCGTGATGATATATAGCCTATAGCCTTTCTCGATACCTGGGCTACCTAACACTGAAAGAATTTTTCAAATCGGACCAGCAGTTCGTGAGATTAGCGCGTTCATGCAAACAAACAAATAAACTCTTCAGCTTTATATACTAGCATAGATAGATAGATAGAACATCACATCTCAGTAGAGCATGATATGTAAAAAGTGTTGTGAAATTGAGGCCTCGAATTCCTCGGTCTGTAGTGGCATTGCTTACACCGAGGGATACTATGTCAGTACTGTGGACCTACATAGATAGGTAGGTATGTATGTACCTACATTTAAGAAAGTTTTAAGTATCACAGGAAATAAAACACAAAATCTAAAAATTTTAATCTTTATTTTGTAGTAAGTATTCCTTAAGGCCATTTCACATGAGAAACAGTAATATTTATTATACCAACAGTCTAAAGAGCATTCACTCAAAACATTGTTAGCGACATTGCTTTATCTTCTAATATATAAAAATCTCGTGTCACGGTGTTTGTTACCGAACTCCTCCGAAACGGCTCGACCGATTTTCATGAAATTTTGTGTGTATATTCGGTATGTATGAGAATAGGTGGTAGGGTATTTCATTTTTTTTTGTTTGACAAAATTACGTTAGTAAAAAAAAAATTTCAGCTAGTTAGTAAAAAAAAATTTTACAAAAATTTAATAGAAAACAAAAGAATACTAGGAGGTAATTCGACTATCAGGCGATTTCTTGTTGCTCTTCAAATTACTTTGACGGAAGTAGTTTTGGGTGCAAAACTACTTCCTAACCTAAATCCTGATAGACTTTGGCAGACTGAAATGCTTTATAAACCCAAATACATTAAAGTCAAAGTCAAAACGTTTATTCCAATTAGGCCATTAAACGGCACTTTTCAACGTCATTCACATTTCAAATAATATAAAATACTAAAGTGACTCTACTGTCCATTCGGAAAGGTAGATTCTTATGGAGAAGAACAGACAAGAAACTCCATAGTTACTCTTTTCAAATACATCTTTTACAATATTTGGTATACAAAAATTTAGTTATATGTGAGGACCATGCACCTAGGGTATGCAGAGGTGGACTTATTAATTTTCTGAATAAGTACATGATACTCACAACACGGAACGCCCATCACTATTTAACTTAACTTTTTGACGAGCGATCCCTCTTGTTGTATTTTCTTGGGGTAAAAGGATTAAGATTTGTTGGTTTCCCTGTGTTTATCCGAGTTACACATTGATAAACATTATGACAAAGTTAGTTCGAACAAGCTATTCAACCAGTGTCGAACCGCGTCGACAGAGGAGCTCAGCAGCACCTGTGGCGTCTACCATATTAATCTCTCTCTTTGCCAAGCCTTATCCCATTATCTCGGCTATCTTCGCCATTCTTGGTCAGTCGTGTCTGTGATGGGTCGTCAAGGCACCCAAACTTTCTGACCTCCGATCTTTGTTTGCAACGGACATCCAGGTTTGATGAAGTTAAGGTTGAGGAAGGGGGGGGGGAGTTAAGGTTGGGGAAGGTTGAGGTTTGTTAAAAAAAGGTTTGATGAAGTTATTAATATCAGTTACTTCTGTTTAATATGTATGGGGCATGAGCATCAGGCGCTAACAGCCATATTTTTTTTAAATGTCAAGGAAAGCAAATAATTTAATAAATATTGTTAATCCTAATTAAAAGCAAATAATTAAATAAATATTGTTAATCCTAATTAAGTCAAGTATGAATAGGATACTTTTAGGCAAGCGTACTCCATCGTCGACACATCATCGCTTACGTCTAGTATATCATAAAGGTCAGACGGTGGTCTAAAAACCGGCAAAGTGCGAGTCGGACTAGCACAGTAAGAGAAGAAAAGTATCACGTTTCTTGGGACGAAAAGCGGAGGATTAGTAACATGGTTCTGATTTCCGTTAGTTACCCTAAGAGTACGGACCCTCTAGAATGAATCAAGGAGTGCGTTTAGCATAGGTACCACTTATACAGCTATGATGCATCAAAATTGGCGCTAGTGACAAGATAATGGCTGTCGCCTTTTAAAAGCGTAGACACTTACTTTGGACTATATTTTGTGTTCTTTCTGGTTGACTCTTGATGGCGAAACTTATTCTTCTGAACGTCTAACGTACATCGGCGTCATCGCATAACTGGTATGCTCCACACTCTGAACTAACGACCGAACATAGTTCACTGCCCATCACGGATACTAAACTTGTTTTAAGGAAATTCCAAGAATGTCTAAGTTTTGCATAAATTAAAAGGAACAACGTATGTGATAATTATTATAAAACCGATAAAGAAAAAAAAAATATTCAAGTATTTATCGATACTTGTTTATATATGAAGGATGAATTAGGATGATAAGCTGGCTTTATCTAATGGTTTTCTGATAACACAGAATGTCGTATATTACTTTTAACAACAATATTTTTAATTTGACCTATGCAAATTTTTATTGCCTGTTATTAGAGTGGTTTTACCCGCGTACAATTTGATAGTAAGTAGATATTTTTCTACGAACACCGGATGCGAAATTATTTGTTTATGTAATAAAAGTGATAGACCCCTGCAAAGAGATAATTACGTTGCCATTTTGTAGGTAAGTAATTCCTATTTATTTACATGGAATTAGAAAAGGTTTTCGTATTTCTCAAATTTTAATGATGACCTATTGCTTGAAAACAAATATCTAGTAGATAGGTCACAAAAAGCAAAAATGAAGCTAAACACGGATTTGTAATTTTCAGAAGTTTAGGTTGGAATATAGGAACCTACTGTAAAACATTGGCTCTAATTCAATTATTGACTTTTATAGTTGTGTATTTATGTGACCATTTAGGTAATATTAAAGGTCCTGAAAAAGGATGGACCGAAAAGAATATTGAACTTGGTTGTGCATGACTTAGTTTATTGTTTCAAATATAATTTATAATTTGTTATGATGTAGGTACCTACTATTTAGAGCAGTTTAGAGTCAGCATTATGGTATCAATCAGTCTGATTGCTGGGTTTGTTTGAAAGAGTCCTGGATCGCAAAGGGCATTAGGAGGAACACGGATGGGTTTTAGTTATTAAGAGTTCGACACTCCCTTCCGCTCCGACCAGAGCGGAAGGAGCCCACCGAGGGTTCCGTACAAATTTGTAGCTACAAATAAAGACTATAATATAGTCTATACAAATAAAGACTATAATAAAGACTATAAATATATATTATATATTTTTTTTATGATTTTATTACAAATGTATAGTTTTCAGACTTTTCCCTAAACAAGTAGTATAAGACAGTATTATTTGCCAAATTTCGTAGTTTTAGGTCAACGGGAAATACCTTATACATTTTAATTCCCTTGAGAGTGTAGAAATATATACGTCTTTTGTGACTTAAACGACTGTATCTTTTTTTTACGTTAACTTAGAAGTCTGATTTTTTCACAGCTTCAAGGGGCTGTAGACTTGAGTATATCAATTCGATACCTCCACGCGTCCCCGAGATAAAGGGTCTTGACAGACAGACGGACGGACAACACGTGATCCTATAAGGGTTCTATTTATTTCCTTTTGAGGTACGGTACCCTAAAAAGTAACAATCAATCTATCTAGCCTTTTAAGCCTTTTCCTTTTGTATTGGGTCCAGTATTATCGGATATAGCTGAATACCAGTATTTTACAAGGAACAACTATCTATTTGACCTCCACAACCCAGAAACTGGGTAACACGATACCCCTTGGCTAGACTGATGTTACGATTTCTGGCTATCCGTAACGACGGTCTTCAGCCGGGGTCAAAGACTTTCCGAAGCAGCGATGAGTCTTGGTATGTGATAGATGCTCACATCCACGAAGCGACTTCGGCAAGCGCGAGTCAACTATTATTTATGAAGAATAATGAAATGAAATGGCTGTTGATCCAGTCCTACATTTTACATGCCTAAAAGGTCCTACGATCATCATCTGCGTAGGCTTTTCCCAACTGTATTGGGGTCGGCTTTCAGTCAAACCGGTTTCAGCTAAATACCAGTATTTTACGTGAACCGACTGCTTGTCTCCACAGCCCAATAACTAGGTAACACGGTACTTCTTGGCCCATGACGACTGAAAAAGATCTACAAATAACAGCCGTGAACAATGTCATTGCGTGCTTTCCGAGGCACGGAGAAATCTTAGTGTCTTAAGATGGTCACCCATCAAGCAAGCGTTGCTTATCCTTGAAGATCGATTATTTAGCCCCAAGCTTCTCGACACAAAAGTCTTACGATGTTAATTAAAAACGCATTATTTAGGTAGGTACATGCGCTACAAAAATGCCACTTGGTAACATTTTGTACTTCTGACAGTCATAATCGTCACAAGCCCCATAAAGGATTTCAAAGAAAGTTGCGACGCTAGTCTGTGGGCGCCATAACAGTGATATATGGTGGTACTTGCTTCTAGAAAGCCATTATATTGGATGGCTGGTATCCAATTCCTAATTTAAAGGATTTGCGTCTTTGCGGTTACTTTGCGGCATTTCTAATAATTATAAGTAACGAGGGTAAGTCACTGCGCTGCTAATATATACAATAGTCCTCTTGGCCGGTTTCGGCCATGGCGGCCAATCTCAACGGAGAATAGCGATCGGCGCAGGACATTATAGTGCACAAATGTGTGTGCACCCTCCCTTCCTTATTCCATCGCTCTCATATTTCGATGGGACGGCAACTCGACACGACCGGAGATATATGGCGCAGGTCTAACGCCATACCGTGCTTTCCGAGGTACGAGGGTATCACACCACCAACTTCCAAACTCCGGACTACTTGAAATTCCTAATGGAAAAACCCAATAACTACTTTTTCCCCGACCTGGTCAGCCGAGCGTGGAGTCCTAGGTTCGATTACCCAGGACTCCATGCTCGGCAGTCGCGTTTGCGACCGCGAGGCCAACGGAGCAGTTATCTGCTGCTAATAAGATCCCTATTTCCCAGCAGTAACAGCTCTTTTACTAGTAGATACACAGGTATGCGTGAAGAATAAATACCGAAATGTCAGCTATTTATTTATTGTCCAATAAAATGCTACTTTTGACTCAATTATAATAATAATTTAGGCTAAAACCAGTTCAACGATTAAAATAATTAACGAATGTTAGGGTCAAAATACCTTTCGGCTTAAGTTTTTTTTTTGTAAATATTTATTAATAAGCTAGGCTGCAAAAATAACTATAAACATTCTTATTTTATTGCCCATCCTGACGCTCACAAAATATTCTCGTATCGGGAAAAAATATGATACTCATTCGTCATTTCTACACTAGAACATGACAGGATCACTAATTATCTGATAAGTCATCGAAATATCGTCTTTGTTGAAGTTTTTTTAATCCAATAGTGGTGGCAAAGTAACCAAACGTCTATATTTTATAATTATGTTTTTCTTAATTCGGATATTTTCTTCAAAACAAAATGACACTGTACCATGATAATTCTGTTATTTTCAGCTCTTAACTATAATACTGACGTGGGAACCAACTAATTTAAATCTACTGCGTAAATAAAGACCACTGATTGACCTTTCACATTATAAACATTATTAAAGAATCACAAAAAGGAAGCTGCAAACATCTACACACATAGCTAGGGTTGCCAACCGGAGTCGAAACCAGACTGCTAATCGAAAAAAAGTGTTTTACTCAATACTTTCTGAAATCAAATACGTATAATCTTTTATTTACAAGTTGAATTCCCCATGGATGTCCTCCAGCCCGGGGCGGGCGCAGAGGCTGTCAGAATTGTACTGACTAAAACACCTCATGGTGTTCTGCAGCCATCTTTGGCCGGGCCGCCGGAGTGCTTGCGCATTTCGTCATGCTCGCGCTCCCCGGCTAAGTACTGACACGCATGAATTCTTACGTCGGCGCTTGATGGCTTCCCATGCACTCTCGCTCTCAAGCGTAGCCTGAACCACGTAACCCGCAGCACCGACCGCCGCGACGAGGTCACGGCGCTGCACTGCCCAGACTGGATACTTTATTTTTTAAACGTGGGGAAATCCTCATGGACGTCCTCCGCTCTGGGGTGGGTGGAGGGGTCTGTCAGACTCTTACTGACTAAAACCACCCCGATGTTCCATCTCTCACCTGCGCCGGGGATCGCGAGAACTTGCGACTTCCGTAATCCCCGGCTGGTGCGGCGCCCGCCTGCGCGGACCATCTCCTGTCAGCGGGGGGAGTGAGGTGTTTGACTCCACCACGACGTCAAAGAGGGGCGCACGGAAACACCACGCGCTGCCACCTCGGGTCCGGATGAATGGGGGGCGACGGACATCCCCAAGTCTGCCGCCCCTGGACCCTGTTAGGGTGGCCGGAAGAGGGCAGCGTATGCCCTCTTTCGACGCCCGGTGCGCCTACTGCGGGCCGGTAGAGAGGTCGAGATCTCCCTCTCCCTTTCCGCAGCCTCCTTCTGCGTGATAACAGTTTCGCAGAAGGAGACCACGAACTACGGCCGGCAGCGAGAGATCACTGCCTACCACAGAGATGAGGGCACGGCGTGGCTCCTCCCAAGCGGCATACTCTGCCAGCGTATGCCGCGCCGTGTCTTCCCGACAGTCGACGCAGTGGTGACACCGAGCATCCGGCTCCCTGCCTATGCGACACAGGAAGTTTTCGAAACACCCACATAGAGAAAGCACCTCCGTCAGTCGGAAAGTAAGGGCGCCATGCCGTCCACCCAGTCCTTTATCACTGGTCTTACTGCCGCTATTAAGGCGTGCCCTGCGCTGGGTAGCGCAACTCGCAGCTCCCATTTCATCGATAGGACCAGGTGGAGCTCAACCCTGTGCTCCTCGATATGTCGAGGTATCAGGGACTCGCCCAGCTTCAACGCGTCCCGGCCCATCGGTATAGTGACGTCTAGTTCTAGAGTGGTGATCCGACCAAGAAACTCGCCGCCTCGAAGGAGAACGTACGGTATCTCCTTATCACCCTGACAGCCATCGCTCTCTGAGTTCTACGCAAGAGTCTTTCGACATGACGTATACTCTGAAACCAAGTTGACAGCCCTAAACGTAACCACATTGCAGTGTATAGGTAAATGTTAAAAAACCAGTATTATAAAAATAGTTTTTATTCAAATCTTATATTTTACAAGCAGGTGATAGCTAATCAATAGTTTTTTTGGAAGATAACAATAAATCACTATTTGCTACGCCTATTTAAAGTTAGGTATTTTGTTTTTCCGAGGCACGGGGCTGTCACATCACAAACTTCCAAAATCCAGGTTGCTACTGAGAAATTCACTTTTAGCGCGACATGAGAATCTAACCTATGCTCAGCAAACGCACTTGCGACCACGAGGGCAATGAGGCATTTAGTTTATTATTACGTATCACCATTATTCATCAATGTTTACATCTCATCACCCGGTTAGGATCAGCGCTATCCTGATTTATTTTGGCTCGGGCTAACATGTCCTCTTCTCACACATATCTACACGAGTAGATACGCCTGATAAGAATTAGGGGTCATCTCAATAGTCAGTCCCTCTACTACAGCCAATTATTCTTTCACACAATCATACCAAATATGAAGGACGAAAAGTAGACTGAAAAAACACATTGTAATGAGATGTTTATGATTTTAATTTTTACACTTTTACATAGAGTATGCTAGTAAAGCAAAGTTTTTTTGGGACGCTAAACATTAGGATAGCCTTTACTAGCTACGGAGCAGTATAAATTAAGAAAAAAAAAATAAAGCTTGCACAAACACATTTAAATAAATAAAAAATACATACAGTCGAACATAGAACCTCCTCCTTTTTTTCCTTTAGTTAAAAAAACAAAGCTCGCATATATAACAAGTAACTTAGCCAACGCTCAGCATAAAGTTTTGAAAATCTGGAAAACAGAATATTCGCTTTTCATGCCCATAAGATCCGTCGCTTACCATCAGGTGGAGTAGTGCTCAAACGGGACACACAATCAATAACAAAAAAAAATCAAATGCAGTTTGAAAATTTAGCACTAACTTGGGCTTTAAAATTAGCACGTTACTCAACATAAAAAATATCACTTTAATACGAATTAGGTATTAATTAGTACTCCTACGAAGATATACACTTGGTCAAGTTGCCAGTAGGTGAGTGTTGCAACACTTGGTGACACCTAAATAGATAATTACCAAAGATGGAGAATTCATCAGTACACTAGTGTTAAGCGCTAATTAAGACATTTCCTAGTGTTAATGAGAAGACGCATTAATTGATTTAATAACTGCGCCCGACTCTTAAGATTCACAGACATAAACAACGTTCAGAATGCCAAAGGGCAGACTTTTTATTTCCGTTGACCGGAAGTGAGCCAAGTGAGTCAACCTCCTTGACTACATGATGGATGATTGACTAGTGGCTACCCGCGACCCGCTCTGCATTTATAATAACTCACCTTCGGGTCACATGACCATCATAATGAATTATGTATAGTGAAGATGCGAAAAAATTAAGGAAATATCAACGTTTTAATGCGTTTAAATAAAAAATTAACAACAGTTCTTAAGAACAACAAGTTTAAATAATTATATTAATTTATCCGCGAATATCTTAAGTAATAGGTATCACAATTGTAGATTGTACACCCCGATGATTTTCCATCGGTGACGTCCTTACAAACTTTCATACGGGATAGGTTTGCTCTTGACTCTAGTCTAGGTCAGAGGTGACAGAGACAAAGTCAACGATGGATTCTTTGATCTCCGTTGTGGAAGGCACTCTTACTTGTGCACAACCTGTTTCTATTATAGTCAAAATGGCGGAACAGTTTTTAAGAACCATACCTTTGCTGACTTAAAACACTGCATTGAAATCGGATCAAAAACTCTTGTAATTTTTAAGAATCTAACTCACGGAAAAATAAACAGCAAAAGAGCGTGTTTTGTTTCCTTTTATAGAGGGTCGATTACTTATATGATGGTTTGGATGTTTAAAAATTAAATACACGAATTTACCTACCCGTATTTGCAAATAAACCAAATGCCTAATACATAAGGATTATAAGGCTTTTGAGGCTATAAATCTTCAGTAGTGTAGAGGTCGGTAAGTAGAGGTACAGCTAGTCTATTCTGTAAATTACTATTTCGATATCGAACTTCACCTGAGTGACAAAACTCACAAAATGAGCTTTATAGCACACAACATAAAGGTCTTAATTTGAAACTCACCTGTGATTCCACTGTCGAGATACGAAAATGTCGTTACAGAATAGCACTACAGCAGTGCTTGTAGTAAGCAAGAACGAGGTACTGGTTAGGATTCCCGGGCGTGTTTCTCATCTGAAATTTCTCAGTACTTAGCACCACAAAGTTTGTATATTTTGTTATTTAAAAAAAAAATGCCCCGATGGGATCTATTGTACGAGTATATGTCACCGGAAAATGATAAACGCCGCAAAATTGTAAAATATCTTAATAAGACACGGATATATTGGAAACTATTCAATTTGGATGGGGTTGATTATAATTATACAAAACTAATTTTTCATAATAAAGATTTCTTACAAGAAGTTTTAATAAGTAGTCCGCAACTCGTAAGGAGTCTGCAACTTTCCGGTGACATATACAAAACGAGATTTTCATAATATATCGAGAAATTATAATCTAAAAAAGTTGAAAACAAGTTTACTATCTTTAAAAAAAACATACGTTTGAAAAAAAAAATATTAACATTAATATTTACCTATCTCTTCCAGGCCCTGTTCAACGCTCCTCCATGTTCTGTTCAACGGTTCATCCTGTATATAATTTAAATAAATAAGTCAGTGATCGTGTTACTAAATTCTCCCTAAAAAACATTAAAATATCAACTTGTTCGTACAATGTTATTATGCAAATCAATACATATTATGGCCGTGAATTTGCGGATTTGAGTAGCTTCTTGAAATGGATTCAAAACTATGATGAGCAAACTAGTTTATAATCATATCGTATGAATGCGGATATTTTTAGAGATCCTTATTTAGTCTAGGAACATTTACTAAAATACCAACCGCCGTTTTAGCCACAACGGCTATGTATTTTTATAATTCAAAAGTGAATGACATTAAAAAAACCGGCCAAGTGCGAGTCGGTCTCGCCCACCGAGGGTTCTGTACTTTGTAGGTATATATTCCTTCCTTAATTCTTTATTGTACATAGCAACATAGGTATAAAAAATAAAGACTATATTTTTTATGATTTAATTACAAATGTATAGTTTCCAGACTTTTCCTATACTTGTAGTATAAGACGGTATCAATTGCCAAATTTCATAGTTCTAGGTCAACGGGAAATACCCTATACATTTTGATTCCCTTGTGTGTCGAAATATACGTTTTTTGTAGCATAAACGGCCGTATCTTTTTTTAAAGTTATTTTAGAACTTTGATTTTTTTACAGCTTCTAGGGACCGTAGACTTGAGTATATGGTTTTAATTGAAACTCGATACCTGGAACGCGTAGGCGTTCCAGAGACAAAGCATCTTGACAGACAGACGGACGGACAACAAAGTGATCTTATAAGGGTTCCTTTTTTCCTTTTGAGGTACGGAACCCTAAAAACATATTCATAAAGAAACAAGGGAAAAAGCTTTTGATTTCTGCATCAGATTAAAGCTCACAAATCATAGGAAAAATAATGTGGATTTTCAAGTTCACAATGACGTAATGATTCCGTCATACCCTGCGTTTTAAAATCAATTCCGGTCCTAAAAGAATAATCAGGTGTGTGTCCACAGTGTTCACCTTTGTCATCATTATAAAAAAAAAACCTTTTAAATAATAGACTTGAATTTTAAGTAAAAGAGAGGTCAATATTACATAAGTTTTTTTTTAGTTTGAAAAGCAGTATCGGCGCAAAAAAAAAGTTAAATTAATAGATTAACATGCTAGAAATGAGTCGAAAACATCACCTAATATGTAAATAATAATTTTGTGGCCACCTAGCACCTGCCTATCCAGTGAACCTTATTAATTAAGTCTCAAGTCAATGACCTCGTAGTTATAAATTTATTAACCCATGTCTGTCACGGTTTATATGATGGTGTCATCATGATTCGTTAAATATTCAAAGCTGAAGCATATGCTAGCTAGACAGCCCCCCCCCCCCCCACTCCATGGGCTAGTAGAATTTTTAAAACAAACTCGTAGGTATGAGTGAGTCCTGCCAGGGATGTGGATGGTTGCGGAATTTGTTCGAAAGAGTCACCGCGGCCCTGGAACGCAAAGGGCATTTTGAGGAACATGGATGCGAGCGAAAGTAGTCATTTGATGACGTCCCATCCTTAAAAAAAAACACCAGTAGCACTCCGGGAGTGCCGGTAGAAGTGAAAACTTTAGTATTAACGTTGTGTTTAATTATAAGTACAAAAATACTATCATTTATGAGGTAGAATACAATGTTTATTTATTGCGCTATCGTACACAAATATGACAATTTACATGTTATTATTCATAATATTATATCGTTATTTATTTATATATTACATTATTTTTTATCTCTTAGAAAAATCAACTTTCATCCATAATTTCGTAATTCCGTAATTTCGTATCCTTGGATACGCGTGGCACGCTGTACATAAACACAGACGGACATTCGCGCAAGCGCCCTGTGCCGCCTAAGCGGAGCAGCACACTCAGGCACGGTAGAAAGAGTGGGAGATACTAGTTCCTCTCCCTTCCCCTCGATCTTACGCTTTTTCGATCAGCATCACGTGACCCTGACGCGAGTCCGTCTTACGCTTTTTCGATCAGCATCACGTACCCTGACGCGAGTCCGTCTTACGCTTTTTCGATCAGGTCACGTGTCCTGACGCGAGTTTAAGATTTTATACCCATTACAGAAAAAGTGCTCAACGCCGCTAAAGAAGTATTCACTTCAAAAAAGGTATGAGAGAGTCGTCCGTGTCTGACTCTCAGCACTTTCAGTCAGTCATCGTAACTGAAACTTAGTTCGAGCCTCTCATTCATAAAGACAACCTCTAAATAATTTATATTTCTTCATGCGCTCTTGACGGCTGTCCATGGAAGCACAAGGTGCCTCTGTTAATTTTACCTAATTTCGGTTCTTACCACTTTTTGCTATACCCCTTTGCACATTCTTATATCGGGTTTTAAACCAAGTGCTAAGCACTATCATTTAGATCCGTTTTTCATATCAGACCAAACACATTATAAACTAAGCTGTAGCTATGACAGCTAAGCCAAACTTACATAGGATAGCTCGTGGGCATTGATATGAAAAAAATTGCGCATCACTCGCCATACTGCAGAGTGATGCGCAATTTTTTTTGCTAATTCAACCTTACACGGATCTCTTAAAGTTGTTGTTACAAAGCAGTGCAGTATAGCGAGCGATATGAGACTGTTTGAAACTAGCGCACCATTACACATTGTGCGCTTGTTTTTTGCGGACGTTTTTGAGATGAGAGTGTGTATGTTGGGTTTTTTATATATCAATGCTCGTGGGTTATGCTTTTTTTATGGGAAATCATCAATGAACTTTTTCCCGCTCTAAGCGGGTCGGAAGGGTGTCAGACTGTTTTGGCATTTCGACACATGAATAATGAACGACAAAAATAAAAATAAAAAGTAGTCGAAAAATCATTCGAATCGGATGTAGCAATTTATAAAATTGTAGCATTCTATAAAGAGTCCACGGATCGATATTGTGATCTACGAACTGAAAATAGATGCCGTCAAACTTGTTATAAAACTAGTATAAGTAATAAAATGCGAAAGTTTGGACGTTAACATTTCTGGATGTTTGTTACCTAATCAGCTAAATAGTGCCCGGTTAAGATCGCAGATAGACTCGTAGATAATATCTAATAGGTATTTATTTTAGAGAAAATCTGTTTGGTACGCACCAAACAGATTTTCGAATAAGATGAAAAGAGGTGCTGACACGGAAAAAAATCCGAGCTGCAATTTTCATTCGGAAATCGTTGGGAGGGCTCACTCATCACATCATCATTTCAGCCGAAAGACGTCCACTGCTGGAAATAGGCCTCCCCCCAGCGTCGCCACAACGACCGGCCCTGCGCGTCTCGCATCCATGGGCTATACCCGCGACCTTCACCAGGTCATCGGTCCACCTTGTGGGAGGCCGCGCCAACGTTGCGACTTCCGGTACGCGGTCGCCACTCCAGAACTTTTCGGCTCCGTCGACCATCTGTTCCGCAAGCAATGTGCCCTGCCCGCTGCCACTTCAGTTTGGCGATCTATGTCGGTAACCTTGGTTCTCTTGCAGATATCATCATTCCTGATTCGATCACGCAAGGATCCTGTGACTTTCGCATTTATAATGTTAGTAAGCAAGTAAGGACTTTACACGAAAAATGGTTTTCGCCATTAAAATTGATGCGCGGATTGTTTTCTGTGTCAAATTCTAATTCGACTACTAGGGCTACTAGGATCATGGATGGGATCCGAGTGATCATAAAACTTTAATGCTTGGTAACCTAAGTTCTCTTGCGGATATCATTATTCCTGATTCGATCACGCAAGGAAACTCCAAGCATTACCCTCTCCATTACCCTTTGAGTGACTTTAAGCCATCTGATGACGCCCATTGTGAGCGACCACGTTTCAGTTCCATATGTCATCACTGACAACAAGAACTGATCATAGACTTTCACTCACTGCTTACTCACTGGGGCTCACTGGCTGTCTACATCTCGGTTTTCGGGATTAAAACCCCGTTGCCTCATCCGCCAACTTAAATTTGAGGGTCAATTTTTCTTTATTGAATAACCCGTTTATTTTAAATATTACACGAAAAATGGTAATTTCCAACATTCTTTGGAATTCAATTTCCTACAATTTTGGTTCTTATGAAATTTTCCCTCGGATGATATATTTCGATTTAGAGCCAAAAAGCTGGGCTGAATTTTTGATTTTTTGCACTTTTATTTTTTTTACTAATTGATAGGCTCGCGTTTGACCACTATCTCACCTGATGGTAAGCTATGATGTGGTCGAAGATGGAGCACGCTTGCCTAGAATTAACCTATTCACTCTTGACTTAAAGACTCCCAGGTTGTAGCTATCAGACTCCGGCAGGGAATTACACTCCTTAGCTGTACGCACTATGAATTTGTTCCTAAAACGTTTTGTGCATGTGGGTGGGATGTCCACTATGTGCCGGTGGCGCATCGCCGTTCATCTTATGGTCCGATTGTGAAACGGGCTTGGCGGAATTAAATTATGCAATTCCGTCGCACATTCCCCAAAATGCAACCGGTAGAAAGCCGACAGGCTAGCAACTCGCCGTCGATGCTCAAGACTTTGGAGCTTCGTCGCGACGAGCCTTTCATTGCTGAATATCCTCCTGGCTCGCTTCTCAATTGACTTAAGCTGGCAGGTCCGTCCCAAAGATGAGAGCAGTATTCCATACCCGACCGAACTTGCGCTTGATAAAGTTTGAGCAGCTGTACCGGCGTGAAGTACCATCTCACCTTTGCTAGGATCCCCAACTTCTTTGCAGCCACTTGAGCCTTTGCCTCTATGAAAGGGCCAAAATTGGGGTTAGATATTAATGTAACCCCAAGAAGCTCAAGTTGGTCGGTTATCGGCACGGTTGCACCTCGGAAAGATGGAGCTGGGTGAAATTGGCTCCTTTTGGCGGAAAATAGACGAAGGCCTATCGATGGGATAAATAGCCTGATGATATATAGCCATATATCATCATGCTAAGACCAAATAGGAGCGGAGCAGACAAAGTTGCGCGGGTCAACTAGTATTATTTTGTAATTAAACAATCTGTTGAAAGTCTGTAATTTATTTATCTGTAGTTACGAATTGTAGATCTTATTACTTAGGTTAATGAAGGTTTAGAAACACGCTGCATAATTAAGAGTGCCTAGATACTTACAAATTTTAATTTGAAGTCATGGAAAGTGGACTGCTACTAACAATAACTCCGAAATCATGTGCATATTCTTATATATTGGTCCACAAACTAATATCTTGCGACTTTTCCGTCCATTTATCACGGAACATTAAATGGGCATTTTTACTTCACGATGACGTCTTAAACAATAATTAATTTAATATTATAAGCCCTCGGGTAAATCTAATGAACCTTGGGAAGCGTGAATTGACCATTCCAAGTTGGGCCAGCATTTCAAACTTTTCTTTCAAAGTGACCTGTTGATATGCGATATTTTGAAAGTTTTATAAGAAAATATTTTTTCAAAAGAAACCGGTTAGAGTTCATATCATTAGACGTTTTAATAAAGCTGTGGTTATCTCATCAATGGTGAGATTTACTCGCCCACACAGCCGATCTAAATCCTGTGGTGTCGAAAATATAAATTAATTTTTATGTCGTTTGGGGTCCAACAAGCAATTGTCTGAGGTAGCCTACTTGATTGAAAACGGGTGGTCGCCGTCGCCTATATCCGCAATACCAGAGGCCCCATTCCTGACATAACAGGAAAACTGTTGGCTTCCAAACAAAGATGAACTATCTCTACATTCTCCGTTGGAACACCTAGTTACCTAATCTACAATTTGCTTTTAGATTTTTCCACTGCTGTGCATGGGTTTCCTATATCTTTTCATACGCACTTTTCTTGCGGCACCTCGACGTCCAGGTTGTGTCGCCACCGCTTCCCGAGCTGGCTTCAGCGACGCCGTCCATCCTCTGGCGCCCATTATGTGTGGACTTTAGCCCATCGATCATCTTGATGAGATGATCGATGGGATAAATAGCCTGATGATATATAGCCATATATCATCATGCTAAGACCAAATAGGAGCGGAGCAGACAAAGTTGCGCGGGTCAACTAGTATTATTTTGTAATTAAACAATCTGTTGAAAGTCTGTAATTTATTTATCTGTAGTTACGAATTGTAGATCTTATTACTTAGGTTAATGAAGGTTTAGAAACACGCTGCATAATTAAGAGTGCCTAGATACTTACAAATTTTAATTTGAAGTCATGGAAAGTGGACTGCTACTAACAATAACTCCGAAATCATGTGCATATTCTTATATATTGGTCCACAAACTAATATCTTGCGACTTTTCCGTCCATTTATCACGGAACATTAAATGGGCATTTTTACTTCACGATGACGTCTTAAACAATAATTAATTTAATATTATAAGCCCTCGGGTAAATCTAATGAACCTTGGGAAGCGTGAATTGACCATTCCAAGTTGGGCCAGCATTTCAAACTTTTCTTTCAAAGTGACCTGTTGATATGCGATATTTTGAAAGTTTTATAAGAAAATATTTTTTCAAAAGAAACCGGTTAGAGTTCATATCATTAGACGTTTTAATAAAGCTGTGGTTATCTCATCAATGGTGAGATTTACTCGCCCACACAGCCGATCTAAATCCTGTGGTGTCGAAAATATAAATTAATTTTTATGTCGTTTGGGGTCCAACAAGCAATTGTCTGAGGTAGCCTACTTGATTGAAAACGGGTGGTCGCCGTCGCCTATATCCGCAATACCAGAGGCCCCATTCCTGACATAACAGGAAAACTGTTGGCTTCCAAACAAAGATGAACTATCTCTACATTCTCCGTTGGAACACCTAGTTACCTAATCTACAATTTGCTTTTAGATTTTTCCACTGCTGTGCATGGGTTTCCTATATCTTTTCATACGCACTTTTCTTGCGGCACCTCGACGTCCAGGTTGTGTCGCCACCGCTTCCCGAGCTGGCTTCAGCGACGCCGTCCATCCTCTGGCGCCCATTATGTGTGGACTTTAGCCCATCGATCATCTCATCATGCATGCGGCCGACGTTACTGAGATGTCGGCCACATCTACGTATAAAATTACTATATGTAATATGTATATAGGACAAGCCCGTACGCCTTTGAAAGCACCCCTCCACGCCCCATATTCAGCACGTCGTTGCATTATACGATACACCGAAGACGCTGTCGATCTTTTGTTTTTATGCTTGCCGGCTCAGGCAACTCCCACGTTCGACCGGCGACCGATTTTTGTAGAAGAAAAATGGAACGTACAGATTAAATAGTGTAACGCACACGTACTACAAAAAAAAATCGCTGTGACGTGGGCGCGCAGCCTGAAGATTTGTAAATATTGACGGCTGAAGAAACAGTTGCAATAGTGTAGTGCTACTGTAGCTATAATTGATCGAGTTTATCACTTTAGAACGACAAAGGGGTTTGGACTATTTTATGGAAGAGGGCCTACTTCGATAATCGTCATTTTATTTCTTCTACTAAGTGGCGACGCACGATTAAACTGATATAATTATATGTACGGATTGAAGACACTTAAGTAAACATGTTCAGAAATATTTATTTAATTCTCTTGTGAGATCTTCGCCTCCAACTAATAACTACGAGACTTTTTCTTCGATTTATTTCTACCTATATTGAAGAAAAATTTAATTTGCCTATGAAGCAACATCACTCAATCAGAATTACGCGCGACCCTCTATTTTTCACAATGATTTGAACGTTTACAAGTCTTTTTTTATATTTTTATTACAGCCAAGTCTCCTATTTCAAAAATAATTTGTGAAGATTGGTAATGTGCATAACTAGGTTTCTTTGCACTTTAAAATTAAAATACGGGTGATAATTCTCTGTTGAGGTAATTGGCGTGGAGATTGGTAAAAGGTTCTTTCCGATGCTGTCAACAAATAACAAAGAGGTGCAGTGGAACTGCAGTTTACGCAGATGCTTAATTTATTGATTGTGCAAAGTGAATTGGTGAGACTTTCGTACGCCGACCCTGCACTGCGATTCTACAAACCTCTCACCGTGAAAGCCTAGGTGAAGGCTGAGCTGTCAATCAATACAAACAATATGGAATGACAGTTCACTTCATGCTCACCCCACCTAACGGTTCGATGTTGACGGAATAGGCCGACTGATGAGATATGGGCGATCTTTGCGAGATAGAGTAACGTAACTAAGCATCACACATTAAAATTATAGCAGAACCTTAGACTTGTATATTCGATAACGTGATAACATATAAAACATGTTTGCATGGAACTGATCTGAATTGCAAATCTAGCTCATAAACGACCTAAGAAATAGACAATAAATATATGCATGATATAATATTGCGCAAAATTACGCATAGGAAGCTTATGAATTTGTCCACCAAGAGACGTCAGAAGCAGCATTTTCTGTCTAATTTGAGATGTGTCGGTTTGATTTAAATATTTGTCTCTTTCGATATTCGAATCTCAAGAACAGCCGAAGCGGTTAAGACCTCTACAGCCGGTCGATTCTGTTCATCTCACCGTGAAAACTTACTGAAGTGAACTTGAAGTGAGCTGTCAATCCATACAAACAAGATGGAATGACAGTTCACTTCAAGCTCACTTAATTAGAATAGACTGGTTTATGCAAGTTTGCATAAACCAGAGTTATTTTCAGCTTCGAGTTAGTTTTAACCTAGTGTCATAACGTATGGAATGTTTATTTTTTAACTATGTGTTACCAACTTACTCTAAATTAGAAGAAAATTCGGGTTTGCGCAAGCGGGCATTGCCGTGATAACTTGAATGAAGTCAGCTGTCAATCTCTAGCACCAATTTGGAATGTCATCTCACTTCACCTTACTATTCATTGTGAGCTTTATGTCATAATCGACCGGCTTATCCTAAATTTCACAGTTAATTTTTTACAGACGGAAGCTTAAGGATACCTGTCTATAACAGTGGAGCGGAGCGAGGCAGCAGAACGAAGAAAAGGAGAAATGTTAGCCAATGGAATTGCATAAAATCTCCGCCTACGTGAGACACTGAAATTTTGGCTGACATGATTGCAAAAAATAGGAAGATTGTCAGATTAAAATGACAAAGTACTAATACTGAGGATAACCATAACCAAATTAGGTAGACAAACCAAACTCCAGGGGCATTTCAATGAAAACGTATTACCTAAGCATTTTTATTAAGTGTTTAAAGAATAAAAAAATATACTACAAGGCTGAATCGTAGACTTATATTCAATATCGAGGTAACCTACTCATCTTGCACATTGATTTAAGATTAAAATAAATACAATATTAAATTTTAATACGGAACACAGATATAATGTAGCAAAATTATCTGTGCAGCATTTCCTTATAATTTTGCGGAAAATATAATATGATTTTTTATGCACATCAAAACTACTTATAATCAACTTATTATATTATAAACCAATGTTGCTTTTTGTTCATATCTGTCAGTCCGCATTATTCTTCAAAATCGCGTGGGATTTTTAAACGGTTTTCAAGATCACGAAATTATTCTGGACCGTTTATATACTAAACTTACAAATGACAAAGAAATGTCGCTGTTAGTCAAGTCGTAAAAATCGTGCGAAGCAGGGGCGGATAACTAGTTATAAATACAATAAATCATTGACACACCGGAATTGGTTCTCATCATTGACTGACGCATAATGTCATGTACTTTACATCTAGACCTTAACCTTACTATAAAAGAAATTGATCTTGAATCAGTTGTATTTTGTTTTTTTTTTTAAATAATATTCTGCTTGTCTTCTTCTTTGTTATCAACATTTGGTTTAATGTCTTTTGAGTGCTTTGGAGTCCTAAATCAAGTCGAAGATTATTAGGGTGAGCATTACCACAGCGTAATAATCATAATTATATCTATACCATGAACATTGAATATGAGAACGTCAAGCGGCAGAAATATAACAACTTAGTTGGTAGAATTACATTTTCGAGTCTTTTGTGTCCCTTGGACTGAGGGGTCCGAGTGCTCCTAAATGAATACATGGCACTCCAAAATTGAGTTTTGCCTTGGACAGCCTAGCCCTGTTGAGCAGTGACCACCCTTAGAGAGGTGAACTGCGAGTGGTCCAAAACAAAAAAAAGATGCCTTGGACAGAGAAACATTTCCAGTTGACAGCGATGTGCAGGAATTACATGGCGAGACATTTTAAGGTTCACATAGTTAGGAGTTTTTGTTTTGAGTACATACAGGGTGAATTTTTCAAGTAGGCTTGAATAGCCAAATCCAAACAATGCGAAATAGCAAAAAATACTTAAAGTGTAATACTTAGAGTCTGAGGGCCGAATGTGATGAAAACTATATCTCAATGATTGGATTATTGATACAGCTACATAAAAGCTCTTCCCCCAAAATTGTGTACCTATGCCATGAAAATAGAATACCAGAATGAATAAGGAATCAAAAATATTGTAACACCTAATTGTATTAATAATCTACATTCTATGAAAATAAATAAATTCTCAGTGTTACATAACACGGTTTGTTTGTTGTTTTTTGTTTTTGTAAGAACGATCTTATGTTTGTAAAATTATACATATTTGGGTTCAATAGTCTTGGCACCTAGCCAGGTTGATACCCTTATTGGAACTGTCTGCGATTTCAACGGATAAATCGTGGGTGCCACGCTGATTTCTACCTACCTTCCAACTAGTATTATACCTTAAGTGGATAGATTTTACGGCTTCAATAATATATTAACTTTCCACAGGCAAGATTAATGTCTAGCAGCCAACGCAATTACTGAACATGAAAATAAACATCCCAAGAAATAATTATTACAAAAGAGACCATACAGTTCTCTTCTCGGATGCAGAGCTTAAAGCTCTTTCAATAAAAATAATTAAGAAAATATCTTCTTTTATAAAGTTTCTATTTCTTTTTCAATACCCACTTAGTATGAAATCAATTTACGTTTGGCTTCATTTAAGACCCACGCCACGTGATCAATTTCGCTAGATAATTTTCCACCTACCATAAAAAAATTATTGTTTGTTCCAAAGTGTGTACCAAGATTTAATTTAAATAGAAAATGCAGTTTATTTTTTACAATTCCATTTTTTTTATCTCTATCTATACTAATATATAAAGCTGAAGAGTTTGTTTGCTTGAACGCGCTAATCTCAGGAACTACTGGTCCAATTTGAAAAATTATTTCAGTGTTAGATAGCCCATTTATCGAGGACGGCTATATATCATCACGTTTTACCAATAGGAGCGGAGCAGACGAAGTTGCGCGGGTCAACTAGTAAATCATCAAGTACACAGGATAGGAATATGTAAGGAATAGCACATCGGGCAGATGGTCTCCAAGGCTTTGCACACTATGCATACTGCATACGCACTATTTTATCGAAATTTACCGTTCAGTGTTGAATCTCCTCCCTCAATGCCCTGGTGGTGTTGGGCTTGTTTACCTTTGATTTAAACAAACTCCAAAAAGAAATCCAGTGATGTAATCCTATGATCTAGTGATATTTTTTTAATATTGTTTAACAAAAACGTTGCTCTCTCGAGTAGTAATTCATTTTACCCACTAACCCTAAACTATACCGCACAAAAATTCATATCTTGCGTAAATTTTGGGACACCCTATAAAAAACTGCTATTGCCCTTATAACGCTGTCTATCTGTGTTGCCGTATGGTGTCGGCCGGTACCGTATGGCGCCGTAAAAGAATAATACCATCCCATCACTTCCCGTGGGTGTCGTAAGAGGCGACTGAGGGACTCACCAGAGAATGGGCAGCAGCGTTCTCTGTAAAACTCAACACCATACACTGCGATCGCCAACCCGAATGCCAAGCGTGGCGCTTATGGCAAACCCCCTTTTTGGGCAGGACTTTTTCCAACAGTGGACGTCTTTCGGCTGTCATGATGATGATGATGATAATCTGTCTGTTTGTTAGCTCTTAACATCTAAACCCCTGAATGAATTTAATTAAAACTTAGCACATGGGTAGACCATGTCCTAGAGTAGGATATAGTTTCTTCATTTTTATGTACCAGGGATATTTTCACTTGGGATGATATCCGACTATCACTCGGAAGGAGCCAAGGACTGCAGCTAGTCTTCTTGTATTCTAAATTAAAATTTTATTACTAGAAAATCGATGTGGGCATAAAGAAACTAATCGTTTAGAAATATTTGGTTTTTGGTTCGTATATCGTATGTTACGTGTTGTAATAACAGAACCTCTCTAGGCTGGATAATAAAGATCCAAGAAGTAAAACATAACTATCACTAGCTTTTGCCCGTGACTTCGTACGCACATATCCCGACCCCGTAGGAATTTTGGGAAATCCTCTCTTAGTGCTCCCCTACGGACTGTAGGGAAGATACACGCCAAATTTCAGCTTTCTACGACCAGTTGTTTCGGCTGTGCGTTGTCTGTCAGTCACTCAGTAACGGAAGAGTTTTTAATTATGTTTATCTTGACCTTATCCCGCTGTCACCCCTTACCAGACCTACCTTGTTTTCCACAGTCCATTGTTTGCTCTTCTCCTACTCTTACCTCCTCACAACATTTAACAATTATAATTTTAAAAATTTCCAGCTAGTGTAAGTGTTGACAAAATAGAACTTTTTTTAACCATTGATAAGCACGCGTTTGACCACTATCTCACCTGATGGTAAGCGATGATGTGGTCGAAGATGGAGCACGCTTGCCTAGAAGTAACCTATTCACTCTTGACTTAAAGACTCCCAGGTTGTAGCTATCAGGAAACACAGACTCCGACAGGGAATTCCACTCCTTAGCTGTACGCAACATGAATGTGTTCCATGTACCGGTGGCGCATCGCCGTTCATCTTGTGGTCCGATGATGGAACGGGCTTGGCGGAATTAAATCATGCAATTCCGTCGCACACTGGGGAGTGTGCAACCGATAGAAAACCGACAGGCCAGCAACTCGGCGTCGATGCTCAAGACTTTGGAGCTTCGTCGCGACGAGACAATCATCGCCGATGATCCTCTTGGCTCGTTTCTCAATTGACTCAAGGGTATCAAGCTGGTATCTGGCAGATCCGTCCCAAAGATGAGAGCAGTACTCCATACATGATCGAACTCTTCAGGGTTTTGATATTGGCATTGGCACACGAAAAGCAATGATGGGTTCAACGGTCAATATAGAACCCACCCTCGAAGCCACTCAGCATTTGTGCTAAGGATCGTCGCTGTGTGGTTTCCTTTGGTGGAAGTCCAAAGTTATGCCTTATTCAGACGGAGGGTAGAGGGTAGGTGTATACTTAGGTACATGAGCTTGAGGTACAATAGGTACAGCCAAAAAACCTATTCCGTATACAGGCAAATATATTAATTTTTCCACAGCACTGCCAAGTTTTATTTCGAATGTGTGAATTATTTTTTTTTTAGTTTTTGACATACTTACGAGTATGTTGTACTATAATTGTCTACTCAGCACACACACAACATTGTTGAAAAGTAGTTGACTGTACATAATACATTGCATTGGTGCAAAAGATTTAGGCAAATCATTTGAAGAATATAAAGAAAACTAAGAAAAATGTTTACTTGGGACTCGCACAAGACACAAAAAGTTGATAAAATAAATTAAAACTAACAGTAAAAAAAAAATTAAAAACAGCTAAACATCCATGTAAAATTCTCTTTTCAGAAACTCCGAGAGAATAAACTGACCTATACCATCACCTGATAAGTAGGATATCAGAAGGACCGGACCGTGTCTTATACCTACCACATCATCATATCAGCCAAAAGACGTCCTCTGCTGGACATAAGCCTCCCCCAAGCGTCGCCACAACGACCGGTCCTGCACATCCCGCATCCATCTACCCGCGACCTTCACCAGGTCATCGGTCCACCTTGTGGGAGACCTTCCAACGTTGCGTCTTCCGGTACGCGTTCGCCACTCCAGAACTTTTCGGCCCCATCGACCATCTGTTTTGTTCACCTACCACATACAATTTTCGAAACTACGCAGTCATAAATAAATGAATGACTATAATTTTTGGCGTTTAAAACTACGGAAGAAACAACTTACAAAGTTCAATAACTAATGATTTATTGTATGCAAAGATATAAACTATAATAAAATATCTAATAAATAAACAATTTCCAACTGCTATAGCTGTTGTATTGTTTAATCTCTAGTTTTGATATAAACCTTGAAATATTTTGAAGAGCAAATGCTGTTTTATCGAGAAACAAGAATAATATCTAAGCACTAGCTAATCCGCGCAACTTCGTCTGCGTCACATTTTCATGCTCCGCTCCTATTGGTCGTAGCGTGATGTTATATAGCCTATAGCCTTCCCCGATAAATGAGCTATCCAACACTAAAATATTTTTTGTATTCGAATAAGAAGTTCCTGAAATTAGCGCGTTCAACCAATAAATAAATAAACTCGTCAGCTAATAGGCTAGTTTCCACCATCAATAGATTGCAAATCTATTAAGTCCGGCAGAGAGTATTGAACAATAATGGACACGCATTTTTTGTTTTTGTAAATTAATGCATATTGACAAATATAAAACGCATCATAACTCTGGAGTAGGGGCTCGTGACGTCAGAACACACTAAATATTATACCACAACGTGACGTATTGAAAAGCGTCGTATCGTCGTCAATTTAGGTTTACGTAACAAAAGAAGAAAAAATGGGTCAAATATTTTTTGACAGCTCACTTCGTGATCACTTCACCCAAGCCTTCATTTCGACATGTTTACAGGTTCAACTGGCTGTAATATTACTTTACGTCAAAACATTCGTGCTAAGCCCTCAGATAGCTACAACCTGAGGTTCTGAGTATCTAGAGGGACTCGATCGTCGACCATATTATCGCTCTCCATCAGATGATTTGATATTGATCAAACGCGACGAGCTTATCGTTAACTAGCTGACCCACTTCGTCTGCGTCACATCACTATTGGTCGTAGCGTGATGTTATCCGCTCCAGTATTTCTTGATATTAGTGCTTGCAACCAAAAAAAAATAAGTAAAGTATAGATAAGTATTTAACTAGCTTCTGCGAGCGGCTTCCGGGAACATACTCCCGGGATAAAAAGTAGCCTATGTCATTTCTCAGGCTCTAGACTATCTGTGTACCAAATTTCATTTAAATCGGTTCAGTAGTTTTGGCGTGAAAGCGCGACAGACAGACAGAGTTACTTTCGCATTTATAATATTAGTAAGGATAGTATAGATAATCAAAAAAGTTTGGGAGAGACCCCTACCCAGCAGTGGAGTACGAGTTCATTGATATATAACAGAAGTTCATGTTAAGTTGAATGCTTCTGCTCCTACATTATGACTTTTACATGGCTTTGAGCCTTAGGTGGCCTAAATCACAAGCGTATTTGGCACAAGTTTTATATATTTTTCATGCCTTCAATTAGAGATATTGTTAAAATTTCAAATTAACTACTATTGATTTCTTTGTACATTTGACTTCTCCTCACCGGAACATAATATAATAATAGGTAATAATTCATACACCAATATATTGTTAGTGTCAGCAAAAAAACGTTTCTGGGTGCTCATTGCAAAGGCGAAGGTTCCATCCAACAATTGTTTTACGGTCAGCCAAAGTACACCTATACTAATATTATAATTTGTACTTCTATACTATCTATACTATAATATAATATTATAAAGAGGAAAGATTTGTATTTTTGTATGGAACGAATAAACTAAAATATATTTTATCCCCGTACTCCCACGGAAACGGGAACTACGCGGGTGAAACCGCGTGCCGTCCGCTAGTCCATACTTCCTTACTAATATTATAAATGCGAAAGTAACTCTGTCTGTCTGTCGAACTTTCACCCCAAAACTACTGAACCGATTTAAATGAAATTTGGCACACAGATAGTCTAGAGCCTGAGAAAGGACATAGGCTACTTTTTATCCCGGGAGTATGTTCCCTAGGGACCACGCGGGCGAAGCCGATGGCATAAGCTAGTAATATTTTAATGCGAAAGTTTTGATGTTTGGAGGAATGTTTGTTACTCAATCGCGTCAGAACAGATCTTGATGAAATTTGGCACAAAGATTATAGTCTGGAATAACACATAGGATACATTCTATCCCAGGAGTATGTTACTTTGGGATAATTTTTGATATTCACTTGGGCGGAGCCGCGGGCGGCAGCTAGTATTCAAAGTTTGTGTTGTTACAAACGCATAAGAGACGCACTTGACCTTTAACTATTGGATTGTTTATGTCATTGTGGTTAAGAACCTTACGTTTAAGACAAAAGCTGTGGGCATGTGCTCATTAACACTTCATCAAGTCATCAACGGTAACGGAGGTACTGACAGCAAAAAGGTCTGTTAAAAAGTCAGTTTCTTAAATGATTTCTTACTGGAAAAAAAAAAGTAATTAGGGAATATGCATGCGATTTTATTATTTGCAAAATGAAATACTTTTTAGCTCTAGTAAACAATTATGAAATTGCTTCATCAGCAATGAAGATAAAGCTTCAAAGATTATAATTAGAAAGAGAAGTCCGAGATGAACTTTGACGTCAAAGTCCATGACCCCTATACAGCTGCCATAGAAAACAGCGTTTCGTGAGAGGGATAGATATATTTGTTTAAAGTAATTATATCTCGTTTGTTTTTCGAGAAATTTTGATTCTATTTTCACTGTTAGTTATATTTTTAAATAAACTGTATAGATAATAAATATTTTTTTAGGCATATTCCCTACTGTCACAAGAGGTGTTAACATACTGAGCGACGAATTTTTAAGGGCTGTTTAAATGAAAAAGAATTCTAATCTCAGACGCTATGTCGAATTTGTAATCCTCTAATTTTCATACTTCCATATATTTTAAACCGACTTCAAAAAAAAGGTTTCCGTTCGGTTGTAGTTTTTTTATGTTTGTTACCTCCTAACTCGCTCATTTATGAACCGATTTGAAACATATTTCTTATGTAAAATAAATCTATTTTCCGATTGGTCCCATAGAATTTTAATCAAAATCGGTTAAGTATTTTGGTTTTTAAATCAAAATAGAGAGTGTCGGAATATACGATTTTTGCGGCATAAACGGCCGTATCTTTTTACACGTTAACTTAGAAGTTTGATTATTTCACAGCTTCAAGGGACCGTAAACCTGAGTACATGGTGTTAATTTCAACTCGATACCTTCACGCGTTCCTGAGATAAAGGGTCTTGACAGACAGACGTACGGACAACAAAGTGATCTTATAAGGTTTCCGTTTTTTCCTTTTGAGGTATAGACCCCCAAAAAAAAGTTTTATCTTACTTTAACTCACTGACTTAACCGACCGTTACTTAGATATGCGAAAGCTAATATTTAACATTTTGAGTTGGAACCCTGACTCCTGAGCTAAGTGGTACCTGTGTTCAACTCGATACCTTCACGCGTTCCTGAGATAAAGGGTCTTGACAGACAGACGTACGGACAACAAAGTGATCTTATAAGGTTTCCGTTTTTTCCTTTTGAGGTATAGACCCCCAAAAAAAAGTTTTATCTTACTTTAACTCACTGACTTAACCGACCGTTACTTAGATATGCGAAAGCTAATATTTAACATTTTGAGTTGGAACCCTGACTCCTGAGCTAAGTGGTACCTGTGTTATAGGAGTCAGTGTCTTCAACCGTTTGTGAACATTAACAATTTATATCATAAAATTAAAATGAGTACAATTAATGCAAGCTTGCTCTCAAGCTGTCTGTCATTCATTAGTCATTACTGGTATAAGTAACATCAGGCCCAAAAGTTGATTTTAAGTTGTGGTTTTGAGTTAGGTTCGCCTTCTGTCAATTGCCATATTGATCACAAACTTATCGGATTCGGAAGGTCTTCCGGTGAGGTCATAATACAAACTCAATTTAATTAAGCTATGAATAATAAGGCAATCTGCATACGAAAAGTTACTCATAAATGACCTAAAGATCCACCAATTCTAGGTTAACAAAGAAAAAAAACTAAATTGCGTACATATTTTTACCACTTACCCATTTGGTCCAGATGTAAAAAAAACGTCGAAGCTCTACCTTAAATGTAAATAAGATATTTATTTATAACCCTGATATAGTTTTATTTATTTTAAACTCTGAACCTAGCACAAGTGCCAAACTTATAAGTTCTTACTTAAGAGCTTTAGTATAATTACCAGTTTAGTATCTCAATATATTCTCAATTTCTGCACCAACAGAAATTTAATCAAATAAGTCATATCTAAAACCAGAATAGCCGTAAGAAAGCACACAAAGCTTTCGCCCAAAAAACGAACTTTAAGTGAAAAACATATGACATAGTTCATTGTTTTGCATGAACCCGCTGACATAACCTTGTAGGCTCGTTCGGCAGAGGCGGGTCTTCGACAGGTATTTAAGAGTCGGGCGGCAGACTGAGGCGACACTTACCGCATCACCTGTTCAAGAGTCGGTAAGACAAGCGACCGCGACTCCCAACATGAAGGTTACTTGGGTACGTACCTTTAAATATTTTCATTTTTGAAATTTCTAACTAAAACGTCCTCTTTTTGATGATAAAAAAGTGTTTCAAGTGTTTTTTTCTCAGTAAAAGTGCTAAGTTGTTAAAACTAGATACGGTTTTTTAAATTATAAGTAAGTGAAAAATTGGTTTTAAAACGCGACTGAAACTTTCTGAGCTTTGCGAAGTATGCTTCATATTTTGTTTTAATTACACTAATTAGTACCTACTAACAAGTATTTATGTGGCAAATTACAATAATTTCGGCAGATGTTTAATTTATTTAATCTTAAAATTTTTGCTTAATTAAATAATTATTATTAAAGAAAATCAAATAATTTAATATTTGATTTTTTGTGCAGTGTTAGATATAGTTAATTCATAATTTACTTAATTAGCCACAATTAAACGGGTCTTTTTAAAATATAGTATCAATCATTTATGTTTAAAAAATTAACTTAATAATTATTTCGTATATACGTACTTAAAACGTTTTTCTTTGTAAAGATTTTCTTTTAATGTAAATTTAACACAATAACAAAAATAATAATTGTAGGAATGGTGATAATCGATGGTTTAATTGAAGAGATCTGATCGGAGTCTTTTTGACAAAAAAAAAACTACAAAACTACGCTCCATTTAAATATTCACACCTTTTCAAACATAGGTAAATATAATAGAATAGAATACTCTTTATAGGTTCGATATAGGGTAGATAGATAGAATATTCTTTACATACACCATTACAAATAATAATAATTAAGAACTATTAAATCAACTCCTCCTGACTCTAGTAATTATCATCTTTCACACAAACCATCCGTAGTTTTTTAACTATCCCTTACTATTTTATATTTGTCACCGGGCTATTGCACATTAGGATAAGTTTACCTGTATAATAATAAATCACTAGAGATTATAAATTCCACACTCAAAACTTTTATTACGACATAATACGTAAGTTGTGACATAGCCCTTAGTGACAGCCAGTCTCTAATCCCCGATAATCCTCATCTTAATATAATCGTCAATATCAGCAATAACGTATGACAACCACATTACAAGGTCCATTTCCACATACCAGTAAACGTCAATCAAAACTAGCCAGAAATCTAGCGCTGCACCTCGAAAATTGCCTAACTTAATTGTTAACGCCAAATAGATATTTGCAGTTCTAACTTTCGACGACTTGCTAATTCTCTCAAGGAAGCATTTTAAACATCTCAAGTATTCTATTAATGAGTAGCTGACCCGCGCAACTTCGTCTGCGTCAAATTTTTCATTAATGCTTCGCTCCTAATGGTTGTACCGTGATATTTATGTATATATAGTCTACAGCTTTCCTCGTTAAATGGGCTATCTAACATTAAAAGGATTTTTCAATTACAACCAGATTCCTGAGATTAGCGCGTTCAATAAAAAAAAACACTCTTTAGCTTTATATTTATTTATTTAAACTTCATGGACAATAGTGGTACATAGGCGGACTTAATGCAACAAGGCATTCTCTACCAGTCAACCTTTGGGTTAAAAACAAACACACTGTGGTAGGTACAGCAAATAAATAAAATGTAAAATCGAATATTGTTCCGCAAAAAAATATACAAAAAAAATAATATCTATAATACTAATAAAATAAAATTAGTATAGATGATGTGATATTAATGCAGTACATTTTTTTCTGAGAAATCTTATAAAATTAATAACGTACCGATGCGATGTAAAGATTCAAATATTATGCTCCTCATCAGTCATAATTCATAATCTTCTATGACCTTCACACTATTTTAATTCTATAAATTTAAATCTCATAGACCCTGAAGCCGTGAATGACCAAATTTAAAGTATTATAATAATATGTTACATCATGACTGTGATTTAATTATGGAAATGCAGGTATATTTTGTGGACCGATCTTATACTAAAGTACATGATGCCAACTCACATGATACCTATCTTAAATGCACAATAATGTTTGTCGATTCAATGTCAATGTAGAAATCAACATAATAAATTTATTGCATTGAATGCCAACGCACAGCTTAAACCGCTAGGTACAAACTTACATGATACATAAGTATAGGTAATAAGCGCGAGTCGGACTCTCATACTAAAAGTTCCGTACCTACCATGAACCAATAAAAAAACAGGCCAACTGCGAGTCTCACACGAAGGGTTCCGTACCACAAACCGAAAAAAAAAATGTTTCTTGTATGGATGCTCTTTAATTTTTAATTTAAATTTTATGATTCGTTGTTATAGCGCCAATAGAAATACACACTCTGTGAAAAATGTCTACCTATTACAGTCACGGAGGTACAGCCCGCTGACAGACAGACGGATGGACGGATAGCGGAGGCTTACTAATAGGGTTTCGTTGGTTTTGTTCCGTTGGTTGGTTCCTTCGGGTGGACTTACGTATATTCGTCTCCAAAAAAAAAGCCTAAAGTTGTAGGTCCCTGCGACAAACAAATAAAAGTGGATAACTGGGTACTGGGGCATATCATTGATGTTTGTGACTGTTTGGCCATTTAGCCTATCTGAGGATGGCGAGGTAATAGTGACCTAATCCTCATTAATAAAGCTATATTTTGAGCATCACCAACCGTCGGTTGATGGTGCATCTAACCACACACAATTACGACAGCCTCAAGTGGAAGAAGTTGATCATTCGGAATGATCAACTTCTTCCATTTCGATGGTTTATGATGAAGTTCCAATCAGTCGTTAAATATGCTTCATCGTTTCTATATAATTATGATTTGGTCGTAGCATCGCAGTTATTTACAGCTAAACATTATTTTAACCTAATTTTCGTATTATTTTCTTTTATATTATTCAATCAAGTCCGAAAAAGAATACATATAAGTGGTAATGTATACATTCCCGAATACATAATTTACCTCAGAAATTCTAACGACGGTATAGAAATTGTAGAATTTAAGACATTATTGAATATATTACGCAAATTCTCATTACCGACTACATTGGTAGGTATTATATACAAAAAAAACCGGCCAAGTGCGAGTCGTACTCGCGCATGAATTGTATTTTTAAGATTTGTTGTTATAGCGGCAACAGAAATACACATTCTTTGAAAATTTCAATTCAATTTCAATTCCGTCTGCCTATTACGGTTCATGAGATATAGCCCGCTGACAGACAGACGGTCGGACAGACGGACGGACGGACAGCGGAGGCTTAGTAATAGGGTTCCGTTGGTTACCCTTTGTGTACGGAACCCTAAAAACGATCATTGGATCAAAAAGCAATATATTTTTAAATAATATATATTATTTTATAATTCATATTACGTATTCTTGTGATGACGTGATACCTTAAATTTAATCTAAAATATAGGAAACTCGTAATAAATCATAGATTTTATTAAATGCACATTCATTCAGCATAAATAAATGTGTAGAGTAAACATCATTTTATAATAAATCTACCTTCCGTAAGTTCGTACTTCTATGTTAAATGGCAGAAGAACTGGAAACATCCTTGTAATAATAGCCTAGGCCAAAATGTGGTTGTTTAGAATTTGTAATCTCTGTCATTAGATATGCAAAAAATGTGGCAAAGCGGATGTGAATATGTTGTACATATTTAATTTTGTATTTAGATATGTATCACAAACTAAATATCACAGCTTGATATTTTTATAAATATGACAGTTGCGAACTACGAATGTGTAAATATTATGGTTTAAAACATTTATTTCTCAAAAAATAGAATACAATTATTCACTTATAATGAGAAACACTGATTACATAACATAAACGTTCCTTAGAACGAGGATCGGAACGGTATTTTTGAATTAAGAAGACAATAGTGTTAGTCACTAGCTTATCCCTATGTAAGTAATTGAGAAGAAGAGATCGAGTTTAGAAGATGTTTTTTTTTATTTTAATATCGAGACAGACTTATTACGTGTCGAAACACAGTTTCTATCATGATTGCTATTGAAACATAATCAATCGTCTTTAATTTTAATTATAATGTGTGTTCTTTCTTTTTATTTATTTATTTTAACTTAGTTTTATTATTGCATTAGGTATTCGTTTTGTTGTGAATACGTAATTTAGTTTTTATTATAATAGGATCAATTTTTTGCCGCCAATTATTCAATTAGGAGATTTTTTAAGTGTTCATTATTGTTTTAGTTTGTTATTTACGTAGTAATGAATTTACTATTTAAATAACATTCACATCAATTAATACCTAGGAAAATTTGGGAGTTACTAAAATATAGGTACCTACAACAAGACGTGTAGTTATCAAAAAACAACAGATTTTGATTTAAAAAAATTTATATAATAAGATTTCAAATAACTACCATATCTAAATAGAATAGAATTTAGTTTGAAGATACAACAAATAAGAAATTTCTTCAGTAGGTATATTTTTTTCTATTAAATTGACATTTGGCAACCAATTTATGAGAAAAAATTGTATTTCAACTATTATTTTAAACGTTAAAATTGTTTGTTTGTTTGTTAAAGTTATCTCTCGAAGTACTCTCCATTTACAAAAATTTTACAAAAGCTACACTGTCGCTGTGTTATATATAAGTTACAAGCAATTTATCCTGAAAAACACACCGTTCAGTTCTACGAGTCAGTCGCAGGGAAACCTTTTTAAAAAAAAAACCAATTAGCATTGAACGTGTAGCAGTACCTATCTCCAGTATCTGTGACCTTTGAAGCGGATTTTCCTGGAAAATGAAAGCATACAAGTTAGATACCTACAGTCTTCTTAGATGAAATACCATGGAATTTTATATCCGCTCAGTGACTCTTTAAATCAAAGGATAATTAGTTGTAGAACATTTTCATAACCAGATATTATTCTTATTTTATCGGTTTTAGATATTTCTTTAATTTTCCATTCAAATTATGTAAATATACTAAAAAACTAATGTATATATTTCTGAGCTCAATCAAATAATATGTTATCCATTAATTAAATATTAGTCTAAAGTTCGTAGGTAACACAAAATAATAATTTTACACTATTTTATGTGACAGATACTTAGTCATTATATTAGAGACAGAGACGTTAGGTAAATACAATGAACCGGATCCACGACGGGTCCAGATGTTCTAGAGCAAGTGAAAAGAGAATAACATCTTAAATATTCAAATCTTATTTCACATTGCACACGACACTACTGCTCAAGAGTGAATAGGTTACTTCTAGGCAAACGTGCTTATTCTTCGACCACATCATCGGTTACCATCAGGTGAGATAGTGGTCAAACGGATGCCTACCAAAAGTAAAAAGTACACCTTAATAAAAAGGATTTTAAAATAACTTGTGAATTCGCACTCTATTGCAAAAAGTACTGATTTATGACAACTTGGCAAAACAGATCCGCGTAGCACCGTAGTAGCTAAGCGTAGCACCTCTACGAAGGACACCGCGCGACTTTACGATCCTGTAATAGACTTTTCAACTCACACAACAACTGCTTTCTAGATATCACACCGCTTTTAGGCTGCAATGCCATACGTAGAAATATATCTTATTTCTCTTTCCGCAGTCGCGCTTAAAAAAGCGGTGGCTAGCTCCCACCTTTTTTTATACTGGTCTCAACGAACTGGTGTCAAAATTTAGATACAATTTCCGCCCACGCTTTTTCATTCTACTCGTCATAACTTTAAATATTTCATTGATTAAACTGCTAACATAACAAACTATTACAAGAAAAGTAATTGTAGCGGTGCCCAAAACGAACGTAGGGAAATTACAGTAATCTGTGCTCAGTTAATTGAACGACTTCCATCCGAAGTTGTATGTTGTAACACTTGGCTGTTGCACCTAGCATGTTGAACTGGAAGCAGCCGGCAACCGTGGTCAAGTTCATCGCACCCGCCGCTGACCCCAGAGTTGCGGTGGTTGCGCAACCGACGCGACCGCACCAACCATTGTACCATCTCTAACCATCCTAAATACGAGGCGTGCCGCATGACCTTGCCCGTACTTTCTATTCTTCGATATTTCTTATCTAATGTTATTGTAGAGGTGTTATGTTATTTGGATTCAATTAATTGGTTGTTTTATCCGAGAAGAACGTTTGATAGTAGCGCGAATCAATTTAAGCGTCGTCAGGTGTAACAAAGATGTTCTGCACCCGAGCTCTGTGGGACTAAAAAGGCCACTTTAGCAGAATCATATTAGGATCATAATATTAATCAAACAACATTCTGTCAAATTTAATTTTCATCTTTATAGCTAGAGCATTAGGCTCAAGGTTGATTGGGAAAATTTGACAGTTTCGGGTAGCTTGATGTGCTAGCTGATTCTACTAAAGTGGCATTTTTAGATCCGTTGTTTTCGTGTTATTGCATGAGAAGAGGCTCTTTTCGATGATACGCCCTTTATCAATGACACCTTAAGAGGAAACATGGGCGGCGAGACTTTGTATGTAAAAAGTCATAATTCGAGGTTTGGCTCTCGACTGTTTTCTCCTCCAATATTGAACCAATTTAAGATATATTTCACAAACTGAATAAGAAGGATATGTACTGTGTCCCTATGTTTTCTTTTTTTGATTAATAGTTGCCAAATTTGTACACTAGGGCTCTGTTGACAGCGATTTATGGGTCAATTTTGAGCATTTTATTTATTTATTTATATAATACTTTATTGTACACCAAAATTAAAATACATTAAAGAAATCTTAAACTAAAAAATATACAATTGGCGGCCTTATCGCATTCCGCGATCTCTTCCAGGCAACCTCCTCCTCCTCCTTCCATTTTCTGAGGGTTGTAGTGCTTAAACGGTTAATAAATCATCAAAAAGGAAAACATAGTGACATGTTCAAAGAGCAATATCAAGAGAAACCTCATTCTGGACATTAAAGGGTCCAGTGAGACCTGCAGATGACATCTTTGATAATTCGTGCGATTATTTGTAGAACTCGCATGTATGTGCGTAGATTACTTTTAATGATTCCAAATTATTGCTAAACTTGAATGACTACCCTTCTTATTCAATTATTGCTATAATTAAATGTTTAATATCTAAATAATACAGATTCTGAAAAGTGCCTCTACAACTATTATGTCTAAAAACCTTACTAAATAATTATGAAGATTTAGTGCAAAAAGGGCGGATAACATGACTTAAAAAAAGTGTTAATGTCAGAATTTTTCTAATAAAACATGTTTGTTGATAAAGCTCACGTTTAACTGATTCAAACTAAACACCGTCAACAGAACAAAACATAAACGAACAAGATTTAGCTGGCTCAGGCTGTTTTTACCCCGTTTACACACAACACTTGACGTTATTTTATATAGACATGCGAGAATCAATCAATCGCTTGAGCTCCGTTTGTTTATCGCATTCCTTAACGGTTCCATCAATAATATAACTAGATCTCATTCCGGAACGCGTTCTGTATTGCAACATCGAGAGGTATTGAGTGGTCACGACTCGAGACGACGAGATGCGACCGGTCCGCGGTACCACGTCCGCTCGGGCCCTGGAGCTTCCCAACGAATTTCCCACACCTCTGCTAACAAGCCTGCTGCTTTGATAACTTAATTGGGTCTATCATTTATGACACAAAACTATTGGATTTAGCGTTTTGACATTTTTTTTCTTACTGTATTTCATAATCACTTGAAACAAACACTTATTAGATAGTGTATGAGATGCCAAGTTTGTAACTGCAATAGAACTTATAAACCTTGTCCTTGTTCCAGGTATTACTGCTGGCTATCGGAGTCGTCTCAGCCGACGTCGGACTCGGCTACCACTACAAAGTGCCACAGACTTCGTATGGAGTTCCTTCCTACCAGTTAGGAGGAAACTCTGGCCAGTACAGCACCGGCTACACTAACACCCTCGGACAACAAAACACCGGCTACGCTAGCACCCTCGGACAACAAAACTCCGGCTACGCTAGCAACCATGGGCATGGTCAACAAAACACCGGGTACCAAACTTCGGCCAGCGGGTCTGGATATTACCAAACCTCTGGCTCCAGCGGCGGCGTCAATGTAGTCCAGCCCAATCACCACCACCACACGGGATTCCAAACTCAATACCAATCCTCCAGCCAATACCAAGCCGCTCTTAAAAAATACCAGAACTACTACCAAGTACAACAGCAGCCCGCTCAAGTGTTCAAACACTTCTACGTGCACGCCGCCCCCGAAGAGCAAGAAGAAGTTAGGCCCCGCGCACCCATAGTACTGCCTCCTCCCCAGAAACATTACAAGATCATCTTCGTCAAGGCACCCAGCGAATCTAGCGCCCCTAACGTAATTGCCCCCATCCAACCACAAAACGAAGAGAAGACCATTGTCTACGTTCTGGTTAAGAAACCCGACGAACAGCCCGATGTCGTTCTTCCCAAGATTGAGCAGAAGCCCCCATCTAAGCCAGAGGTCTACTTCATCAAGTACAAGAACAAGGAAGACTCCCAGGCTGTGATCAACAACATCGTGCAGGACTACAACAAGGGCGGTAACTCTGTGTCCTTTAACTCGGGCGCCAGCGAGGGTTCGTCGTCGTTCTCGTCGGGTCTGGGCAGCGTGCAGTACCAGGCGCCCGTGCAGGCCAGCTCGTCCGGCGGTACTTACAGCCAGTCGTTCGGCCTCAGCTCGGCAAACGCCAACTCCGGCAGCGCCTTGGACTCCTCCAACTTCTCCAGTAGCATCGCGTCCCCGGTCACGGTCAGCAGCACAGCCTCCAGCGCGAGCTTCGAAGGCGGCGCTATCTCCACTAGTCAGGGTGTCCCCCACGAAACCTACGGACCTCCCAAGTTCAGGGCAAATTAAATAACTACGACTTAAATTAACTTACGTGTATTAGATTATGTTATGTACGTAATGGATAAATAAAAACGTTACTACCTACGTTGAGCTACTTTATTCCTTAATTAAGTAAAACATTCTATCATAATTTTGTGTAAACACTTCTACCAATATACCAATTTTTATATAATAATAACTTTAAGTGATCCCACTGTGTGCCAGTGTGGAGCCCTATCACAGGACTTGCGTCACCTACTTAGTTGCCCGTGGTGCATAACCACCTGCATCTTTCAGGATTTAAAGGAGGCCAATGATAGAGCTGAAGGTATAGGTTGCTAAATACTGGTCGGAAAAATTGTAGTTTAAGTCAAACGTCACATACGTGATATGTCATTGTAAGGTAACCAGAAACCACCCAGACTTGGCCCTACAGATTCGCGATAACGCGCAATATGGCCGCCAACAGCTGAACGGATATTATTGTTTCAAAAGATTTGGAGACTATACTTACACCTGAAACATCATTTATATAAGAAAGAAGTTTTTTTAATACAGTGGACATGGTAATAAAATTATCACTAGGTAACCAAGCACGATATGGTTATCTATCCTAATCTAAATTCAAAATTAAACGTATCCATTACTCGACTTTTTATCTCACTAGTAGGACAATGTATCTAGCCTAGTTAATCTCCGCCATCATATATTGAGATTATTTGGGAAAGCAGAATTATTAATAAACTAGCCATACCTTGGCAAGCGTTGCTTAACCTTGAAGATCAACCCATGCGGCTATCATAGATTAATTCACAAAATGATGGAAATGGTTTCTGCTAGTTATGCTTTATCTCCCTGGCTATTTTTTTGTTTATTAATATTTTTTTTTATTTGTGGTGGCTCTTGACTCTAGCCTAGGTCAGAGATGACAGAGACAAAGTCTACAATGGAGCAAGCTTACCCAGAATGAGCCTGTTCACTGTAACTTTGAAGAGATTAGGGTTGTAAGCGTTCGAAAACACAGACGCAGGTAGAGAGTTCCACTCCTTTGCTGTGCGCATTATAAAAGACGTTTGGAAACGCTTAGTGCATATTGGTGGAATAGCAACAAGGTAGGGATGGTAAGTTGCAGTGCGCCTGGATGTCCGCTGGTAGAAGGGGCCAGTGGGATGAGGTCGTGGAGTTCTTGGACACACTCACCGAAGTACAATCTGTAGAAGACCGTCAAGCAGGCAACCTTGCGGCGATGAGCCAAGCTGTGTAGCTTGGCATCCACCAGTTTTACGTGGCCGATGAGCCTCTTAGCTCTGCATTCCACCGAGTCGAGTGCAGCAAGCTGGTATTTAACTGAGCCATCCCAAAAGTGACTGCAAAACACCATGAAGAATGAGACTTGTGCTTTGTATAGAGTTAAAAGCTGTCCAGGCCTGAAGTATCGCTTCACTCTATTTAGGATGCCCAGTTTTTTGGCCGCAGGTTGGGCTTTGGACACAATGGTGGCGCCGAACTTTAGACTGGATGTCAATTCCATGCCTAGGAGTCGAGCCGATCAGTCACAGGAACAGATGTACCCCGAAAAGTAGGAGTGTGGTCGAAACGACTCCTTTTTGCGGTAAAAAGACACGCCTGTGTTTTGGTAGCGTTAAAAGTGACCAGATTGTCATCACCCCATTGCCATAGGAGACAAGGCTTAAGGACAAATTTGACCCCTGAGGAAGTCCAGCATCAATAGCCATGAGGTCATAGGAGCAGCCGTCAACGACTACTCGGATCGACCGTTCACTTAGAAGTCTGATAACCAGCTACAAAAATCAGCTGGGACGCCATATGCAGGAAGCTTGCTGAATAGACTTGCCTGCCAAACCCTGTCGAAGGCCTTCGAGATGTCGAGTGAAACGGCAAGTGCTTAGCCGTGTCCCTCGATGGCGTCGCGCCAGCAGTGCGTGACATACACAAGAAGACCGCTAGTTGACCATCCCCGGCGAAAGCCAGGTCAAAGGTGGGTCAGCAACTTACTGTTCAGAATCCTTTCCATAACCTTGTATAGAATGTCGATGGGACGGTAATGAGCAGGGTCAGCACGGTCTCCCTTTTTGGGCACCGCGCACCGGTTGTACCTTTGCAAGCTTCTAGGATTTTTGCACCGTATTTTTTTCAAGAGAGAGGCGAAAAAGGCGTGTCAACACAGTAGATAGTTCAGGCACAAATTGCGTCAATACTTTCGCTGAAATACCGTCAGGTCCGCCGGCCTTATTCACGTCTAGACTGCACAATACTCTTCGGACCTCTTTAATGTGTACTGTGATTTCGGGCATCGAAGAGTCATAACGAGGTAAAGTTGATTGTTTCGAGCCAGCGTCCAGACGTGAATTGCTTGCAAAGAGAGATACAAATAAATTTGCTTTCTCACTTGCAGAGTGAACCAGCGACCCATCAGGTTTCAACATTGGAGGCAAAGTGGGTCGACAGAAGTTCATTTCGACCGCTTTCGACAGGGACCAAAACTGCTTACTACCCGGAGGGTACGATACTAGTTTGGACCCGATACGTCCGACACGGTCAAAACGTGCCCTACGTAGAACCCGCTTGCAGAACTTAGCGGCAGAATTAAAGGCTCTTTTCCTCGCGCGAATCCTACGTGCCTTTCGGTCGCGGGCCTTGATCCACGCTTGGTAAGCAGACTCTTTATGGGCCTCACCGTGGGTGCATTCTACCAAGGCAGAGAATGGAATGAAATACTCCATCCCTGCACAGCACACGTCAGCACAGCATGAGGGGTTATCCCAGGAGAAGCAAACTCGCCGCCATGGACAAGATGCAGAAAAGTTCCACATCTCATCTCAATCTGCTGGCTCGTATCGTCATACTCGTGTCGTGCCTCTAGTACTATGTATTAGAATAGAATAAAATAGAATGTTTTTATTTCAGACCGGAGTCCAAAGGGTTAGTAAAAATTTTACTTAAATTCTAGTGTTAGTAGGGTACAGACACAGATAAAAATATACAATTAACATTCAGCGTGGAGCCGCATCCACCTCCGCAACATCGGGGAATCCCACCGATCTGCGAATACACTGAGAATACTGTTGGTGCTGCCGCGAATACGAGTCATCAGGGATGCACATCTTTTTCTAATAATGGCGGCAAAACCATCAATATTATTATCCGCAAACATCCCTAACGCACTACCCCGCCACAGCAGCCGCAGCATATTAAACGCGTAGGACACTATTATCTGGAGGAGAGCAGGTCCACACGGATTTCACCAGGCAGTGGTCGGACGTTCCCAGCGGGGCTGAGACCGATACTGAATGACCGTCCGGATCAGTTGTCAGCAGTTCAAGCAATTGGGTGTATGGGCGTCAACATCCTGTACCCGCGTTGCCACATTCAGCAGCTGGGTTAGATATAGAGTTAAAGCAAACTTGCGCGCCTCTAAATACATAAATGGTCAGTTTTCTGGTCCGGGAACAACCACTCTTTATAGTGGGCGTTGAAGTCCCCCAGAAAAATGAACTTCGCTGTTGGGTACCGTCGCTGGGCTACATCGGTCGACCCCACGAGGGAATTAAAAAGCGCTGTTGTCTCCTGGTCACTTCTGTGCGATCGCTATACGTCGATGTAGATAAATTTCTCCACACAACATGCACCGGATCGAGATTGGAGTGCAATCCCCTGATATTTGTGAGGTGCACTTTTAGTGGGAGGAAGTGCAGCCAAAGTTGTTTCACCTTATTCTTCTTAGCTTGAGTCATTTCTTTCTTTCTTTCTTTCTTTATTTCTTTCTTTCTTTCTTTCTTTCTTTCTTTCTTTCTTTCTTTCTTTCTTTCTTTCTTTCTTTCTTTCTTTCTTTCCTTCTTTCTTTCTTTCTTTCTTTCTTTCTTTATTTATTTATTTATCAACTATAGATGACTTACATGTAATGCAAACAGAATAAAAGAAAAGCATGTGAGACTGACAGCCAATTAAAAGTCATAACTTATAAAAAACAGGTTGGAAAGAAAGATAGTGTGAACAACGCAACATTGCTACCAAAAAAGGAAAACAGTAACGCCTAAACTAAATTTACATATGGTATCCAATACAAGAACAAGCCTGAATGAACAAAATCTTATTTAAAAAAAGCTAAGGCTCAGGCACTTTCTGGCCGAGGACACACTCGTCACGAATGGATCTAAATCATGCTGTTTACATTATGTCATTAAGGTTTCTACTTGCACGCACTATAAATGAATTTTGCCTGTAATTCGTAGAGCTAAGTGGAACACGCAACGGTGCGTACCATCGCTTCGACCTTCCAGGAACATTAAAATAAAATTTGGATAAAATATCGGAGTTATTAATAGAATTATTAAAAATTTTTAGTAATGAGATACAGTCAGAGATTGCTCGCCGATTAATTAGGGGTAATAAATAATACTTCTTACAGAGGTTGAGGTAATCTTCAGACCGGTAGGGCACTTTCTGGTGATAACACAAATATGTACTTGATAAACCTTTTTTGGATGCTCTCTATACGATCAATGTACTTGTGTGCCTTAACCTTTTTTGGATGCTCTCTATACGAACAATGTACAAGGATTCCAAATTTTAGACGCGTACTCCAAGTGGCTTCTAATAAAAGTACAGTATATAATTTTTAAACTTTTGGCTTGAGTGAAGCACTTGGACTCATGTTGGGGTAAGAGTAGTTGGGGAAAAAGGTCGAATTGTCAAGGCACTGCTCAGTGAACCAAGTGGAACACTAAAGCTAAACCAACCTATGGGGAACTCATTTGGAGACTGCGGGGACACCGGAACCCCCCCGGATATGGCCACTGGGTCCTCCCATCCAATCGCCGACTGGCACGGTGGAGCATACCGGGATTTTTCGCGAGTTGGCGGGGCAGCCTTTGACACGTGGCTGGCGTGCTACTTGGACCCCCTACTGACTGCGGTCGGCCAACGGCTGGCACCGTGTTTCGGATCCCACAACACTCCAAAATTAATTACCCGGAAAGCCTTGCCCACCGACCAAGACCGGTTCTGAACAGAGCAACAGACAACCTCCTTCACCCCCAAAGGCACTGGCACTCTCGCTTGCGGAGCCTACCACCGCTTAAGTGGGATCGTTCTGCCGTACCACAGGCAAGCCTGTGGTGCCGTTTCCCGGGGTGGACCGCGAGGAGGTAGATCCCAAACCACCCCAATGTACAAAAACGACTCTTCAACAGATTTATTATATGTATATGTTACCGGCAATCTGTATAATCCGGTATTCTATAGAATACCTAGGAAATGTATAGAAAACCTAAAACATTCAGGTAATGCATGAAATATTATTCATTTTATACTTTGCCTAGGTATATAATACCCGAATACGCAGCCGCCAATGTGTGTAAAAGACGATTGCTGGGAAAGGGAAGACGTGTGGGGGCAGGCGGCAGTAACGCTACGTTCACACGACGACATAAATTTCTTAGCCGGATCTGATTTTAAAGGATACGGTTTTGTCACAATACAATTTATATGAATGAGTATGCATTCGGTTTTAGGATCGACAAATAAACGAAACGGGCAAAACTTAAGATCCGATTGTGTTGTGCCCGAACTAAGAATGAAAGACGACACGATTTGACAGTTACTGTCAAATCGTGTCATTCGTTCTTAGTTCGGGTTCGGGACAGATACGGATTAGAATACGCCCGCAACTAAGCTCGAAACTACGGACTTCGGGCTTAGAGAGTAGCCCCCCAGATTCGATCACACGACAAAAAACCGAATATGGTTTAGTGGCAGTAGCATTTCAATACATGCGTTCACACGAGCAGTTTTTTACCGAATGCCGGAAAAAAGAAGGGTCGCTGGCGCGGAATTTGATATTTTTCAAAATTGATTATTACCTACATACTTCAATTACGTTTTTTTTTTTCAGAAAAGCAAAACCGAATGCCGTGTGAAGAGAGCATTCGGTTCTGTCGTATCGTATACGTACGGTAAAAATTAAAGACGACAAATCGTGTCTCCGTGTGAACGTAGCGTAACGTGATGAAAATATCTATCGTAGCCATATCGTAGAATTAGCCAGTTCATTAAATGTCAACCTCAAACCTAAGCTCGACGACGGAACCCCGCTGCGCGGGGCTCCCTTTTCTGTCTGCAGGATGTAAAGTAACCTTACATGAATGATGATGGGAGCTAAGTTGGCTCGCTCACTCTAGCTCCCGCCATCTCATTCGAACATAACCTAATGTCGGAGTGCCCCCAAGTTCCCTGTGTCCTAAGTTCCCAAATGAATTGGCTAAGTAAGTTATTAAACGATATCGAACCAATTCATTTGCCTTGCTGTTCAATTAAATGGAGAATGTCACATAGGCCGCTAATTAAACGGCTGATGAAGCTAGTTGGTTGCGACACATACTCGTTCATTGATTAATACAGGCCAAAATCTATTTATTTTACATTGCCGATTGACCAGCAGGTAATCTATACAATCCCTAGGAATTGTATACATTACCTAGGTAAAGTATAAAATCGACAATAATATTCATTATATTTCATACATTGCCTAGACGCCAGTGGCGTGCCTAGGGTTTCAAAATAAGGCATGCCCAATAAAATTTTAACCGATTTCAAAAAAAGAAAGTTCAGTTTTCGACTGAGTATGTAGGTACCTTCGTATGTATCATCGCAATTTTCTCATAAACTGATATAGATGTCTCAATTCGTTGTTTACCAAAATTACCGAAAGAAACCATTGCACACAGGTGTTTATGGGAATTTGCGTGCCTTTTAATGGCGCCAGATTTGTTATTTAAATCATTATAACCAGATGTATTCCAAACGAAATCTTCATTCGAAAAAAAATATGCAGCTAGCTAGCTAACAATCCAACTAGTTTTATACACTGATCTATTAAATTTTCGTTTATGCGATTTACTAGTCTGAGAAATACACAGATTAGGCGTCGGTTTTAATGAAGAAATTAACTGTTTTTTCTGAGCAAAGTTTAAAGATTTTACCTTATCTTCGCCAATCAAAACTTGAACGCATTTTAAATCCTCACAAGGTACACTTACCTCCATTGTTGTAGATAAGTCACCAAAACAATTGTATCACTGAGAAAATCTAAGAAAACACACAAAAACTTTAACAACATAACTTTTCAACTCTCAAGCAAATGAAACTGAAGTGAGTTGCACTCGGGTATCGAGAACTACTTACGCAGAGTTGCAATGTTGTCATTTAGGCAAAAAAAAAGTCGCCAGGTATATGAAAAATCTAGCTAGATGTCGCAAATTTTTTTTTTTAAGATATTGCTTGAATATTTAATTTCGTTATTTTAAAAAGTCGCTAGTTTTTATTGTTGCTAAATATTAAAAAAAGTTTCCAAACTCGTTAAAAATCTCCAAGATCTCACAACGTCGCTAAAACGGCAACACTGCAGAGTTGGCAAGGTGACAAGGTCACGCATACGCGTGCAACTTCATACGCATGCACGGCTTAATCGTCCATACTGATCGATTTGTAGACGCACAAGGTTTAGAACTCGTTATACGGCACATCGCTATAAGTGCGAAAGTGACGGAGATAGTATTTGAAAGCCCGGTACAATACCCGCCACGAAAGATGAGACTTGACACACCACTTAAACTTTATTATTTCGTAATAAATATTATGATATTGTTAAGTTTTAATCTAAATGTCATCTAAGAATCCCTGAATAGATATAAAAATTATGGATAACTATTTTAACACGACTGTACCTGCGCAAGCTTCTCACTACTGACACTCGTCAAGTCTCATCTTTCGTGGCGCGTATTGTAAAAGCCGGTACGTGTAAGCGAGATAGCTATATGTAGATGCTGCAAATGCGAAACTCTGCGCGCGAACAATCGCGATGTGTAGTTATGTAGTAATGTGGCATAGGTAATACTTTGTGTTATTTTGATAAGAATTAAGCGCGCGAACTTTTAAATAGTTCGGGTTTGATATTGATTCTCTATCGAGCATTTTAAGGTAAGGCTTATGTGAATGTACCGCCACTGCTAGACGCCCCAGGTATTCTATACATTATCTAGGTATGGTATAGAATACCTGAATTATACAAATTGCCGGTAACATATAGATTAACATTTTAACTTTGTTATACAGTAACATTGCACAAGCTTGGACGCAGTATTAGTTCTTAATCGGTCCCTACCTCAGCTGGAAGTACCTACCTATCCCCGGAAGAACTTCTTCACGAATTAATTAGGAAAAGCAATAAACAGTCATTTGATGCGGGAAGCACGAAGGAAATATGTCAATTTAGGACCGAAACAGCAGTAACGAATTATGGTGATAGCCGAATGCATGTATTTTTAACAATCTTTCCGAAACGTCTTTGAAATTTTGAATTTTTTCTTCGACAAAATTGGGAAAGGAATACTCAAAGATTGGCGACCCAAGGAGGCGAAGAGAGCTTTTGTCCATAATTTTGATTCCAGGGGCGTTGGTCGTTGAATTTTGAAAGTGTGAATTGTCGGTCAGTTCTGTCAGACAAAAATAATTCGCATTTAGAAAAGTTCAGATCAAGTCCAATGGAATGAAGTCGATTTTTTAAAATTGTAGATCATTTAATACCAAAATTACATCGCCTCCAAGGGTACCATCATCGAGATACCAAAAATTAAACATAAAATTTACCTGTCGAATAATTGGGTGAATAGCTAAACTAAAGATCACTGGCCCGAGGGGATCACCTTGTTGACAGCCAACAGCGGATTCCAAAAGGTTGTCCCGATAAAGTAATTTAGATGGTTGTCTATAACATTGCCAGAGAACACTGAAAATTTCAGGTATTTCTTTTTTAGATTCTGCCAACAAGGTGTCCCTATTTACCGAATGAAATGCATTTTTGATGTCAACCTTCAGGGTGACCTCTCCTTTGCCAGAATTTGCGTAGATCGACAGTGCGTGTACGGCAGCCTCACAACCCCCTTTGGAGCCGTAACCCAATTGCAGGGGCTGAAATTTTTCCGAAACTACCTCACCATATAATTTACAACAAATCTTGGCTGCCATACGACGGTAAGTAGTTCCGACGGCAATGGGACGAATACCGCCATCTCTCTTGCGTAGGGCACATAAGTTGGCCCCGTACAAGACGTCGATGACGGCCTCGTTTACCTTGCCGGAGAGCATGAGGTTAATCAGAGCCGTGAGCTCCTTCGAAAGCAACTCACCAACTTCCCCGGCGCTTGAACAGATAAGATCCTTTAGGTGTTGCGGACTAAGAGCGTCGAGGCCGACAGCAGAGCCACTCCGGAAGGAGCAAACGGCTGTGATCACCTCTCGACCTGTAATGGTGAGGGTGTGAATATCCTATATAATAGGAGAACACGGAGCCACCACATCACTACTGAAAAGAGTCCTGGCTGCTCCGCTAAAGTCACCTTCCCCTAATTTAGATTCGACCAGATGGGAAATACCTCTTAAGGAGGTAAACCTCTGTGTCGACAATTTAGATTCCAAATTAAGAGCCGAAACGTTACAGTTTTCTTTAATTTGTGTTGCTAAAGTGTTTTTGATTGCCAAATTCTTATTAACATGTATAATTCTGTAGGGAAAAGTGAGAAGATATTCCCAGGCACTTTGCGAGTTCTCCCGGGCGGCACGGCGAACGAGTCCTGCTAAGTGTTGCGCTACTATAGGTCTAGCGCCGCGGGGAACTCGTTTTAAAACAGGTACAGAGTTTTTGAATTTTGCAAGAGTTTTCCAAAATGGGTCAAAGGATGTAGCTGGTGTAGAAGGCACAGAAGATGAAATAACAGGGTCTGAAGTGAGTGCATTTTGAGATTTATGCACCTTTCCAATATGCGCATTCAGACCCCGCTTACCTTTAGAAAAGATGCGTGCTTGGGTGCAGAGAGGACACCTCTCAAGGTTGTGTGTCAAAATTTTCGAGTTCGCTCCGCTCGCTCTTCCATAATAGTTGTTTCTCAGTTTTTTACGCATAGGTTGACAAAGAAACTTTTATCGAACTAGGTATTAGTCGTTACAAAAAAATTCTAATCTGATCCGAGCCGAGGTGCTGAAATTGGAGAACTAAACGAGTTCTCCAATTTCAGCACCTCGGCTCGCTCACCCACGTTTTCGAATTCCCTTGATTGCTATATATAGCCTTTCCGCATGAGCCGATTAACTTGGTCCGGTTTCTGTGCAAATGCTCAAAAAACCTAACCTGAGCTGCTAAAGTTTTCGCAAAGAAGCTAAATAATCAAAAAAATTAAGTGTAGCCGATGTTTTTATTTAAAAGTTTTAAATTTACTGTTTTTTGGTTGTGTCCGTGGATAAAATCAATTTCACCTGAATGTCCGGGGTTTTTAAAGTTTTTGTCCGGCGTCCGCAAATAAGGCGATGGCAGCCCTAACTATTCATCGATTGTTCTGACATCCATTATAGGTAGCGAAAAATAAGATTTTACAGAATGACAGAATCGAAATAACATACCCTACATACGTCAATCGTATCACTGTCTACTTTAGTTACAACAATATTCCCATTCGTTCGCAAAACTGATAAAATCCCTCAAACGTCGACTGCGCGTGTTGGGTTATTAGCTCACCCTGGCGCGGGCGTCCATGTTTATGTAGGTATTTATCTGTTCCGAGCATTCCATTTTATCACAGCTAATTTACCGAGCGATATTGTTGGAATTCCTACGCACAAGAAACGCCAGCTGATTATTATTTATATTATTAGTATCGGAACTAGCCCATTGCAATTGAAGTTGGCACATTATTGGCATTTTAATAGCGGCTCATCCGCATAACTCCATCGCGATATCTTGATTTATGGCAATACGTACTTTCATTTGTGCGAACCAGAGTCCAGATCATGGCGTTCATAGTGGTTAATGTTGTTAGTAAATCCGATAGTATTTCATTCATGATGTGCATTGTTTATGAATGGAATGGTTCTATTTCGGGGCAGCGGCGCGTGATAGCTTAATATCGAGCATTACGAGACGTGCTTGATGGAGTGGTTATTCGCGGATGCACTTTCCTGGAGCGCGCGAGGAATGCCGCTCGTACGCGTGCGCAGGCGCCGGCGCCACATTAATTCCCGTTCATCCATACGGAACGCTCCACACTCCAGACGCCGACCACGACCAATTATGTCTATAAACGTTTCCAAATAAAATGTAATTGCTGCTTCTCAGATTACTGTCTCGGAAAATGATTAATTCTACGTTCCTTTTACACTTCGGCAATATGCCACACCACTCGAAGTAAACAATGTTATAGGTACTATGTTTACTTTAGCTATTACAGAATTAGGAATACAATAACTATCCTTTTACCCTCACCTACCAGAAGGAATAGGTAGGTACCTATACATAAAAATATATTACAAACAGCATATTCTAAGTAAAACAAAATGTATTGTTCCTTCCATCATAAAATTTAGATTCCAATTTCCACCCACTATGTAATTAGGGATATCTACCGAAGTGAAGAAGGTTTACCTGAAATATCGATGATGTTGGATGACGTCATATAAAAATAATCCTTTATAACAACTCTGGAAACATTGCTGGAGTTCAGCGAATCGCTTCTGAACATGTCGAAGAGAAGGCTTGGGTGAAGTGATCACGAAGTGAATTGTCATTTCATCTTGATTACTTGGATTGACAGCTCACTTCATGATCACTTCACCCAAGCCATCATTCACTTCGACATGTTTTCGTAAACATGGTAGGAGTTCAGCCAGACTAGGAAGATTTCATCTCTTTTACAAATTTAATCAAACATCTAAACTAACGCCATCAGATATTTGCAAAAAGTAAATAGTCTTTGGAATAAATCGGCTTATTGGAAATTAAGAAACATTTTCATAACATTTTTATGATAACGTCTATTTAGGATATCGGTATCTAGGCATGCCTAAAACTTATAAATTTAGTTTTAGTTATTCCGCTCACATCTAATAGCAAAATAGCTCAAATAGCACGAACTATTTGTTACTTTGCCCCAGTGTCAGGCAGGCAAATATCCATCTAATGCTGTGTGCCACAGCATATCAACCTATTTTTTTTAATGTACGATCATAAATTTCTGATTGTTTTACTAAGTACGATTTATTTATTATTATCAAAACAAAAAAAAATATATGTCCCTAAAAAGGAGACGCGCACCCCATGACCCAAGCGTTTCGACCCCAAACGGCTCAAAACTGTAATTACCAACAAGGTTACTAGACCAGGGGTCGATAATTTTTGAAACCAAAGAAAAATATAGTAGGATGAAACCCATTGAGGAAGAAAGAGAATATAACAAAAATGAAAAGAAACATAATTTACGGGCGATCTGAGGTCGGGAAGTGGACGGGGGTGAGTTTTTAAGGGAAAAAAACGGTTTATCTCGATTTCCGGCAAAACTACAAGTCCTATGGAAAAAAGTTGAATGACAAAGTTGTAGATAATAAAAAGATCAACAACTTTTGCATTTACACTTTTTTCACATAACCTCAAAATGTATGTGAAAAATTCAAATAACCAAGTTATTGGATTTTTATTTTTCTTTTACGATATTTGGTGAAACTTACCTTTTCGTCTCACAACACACTGTAATTTTTTTGAGTAAAAATATTAAATTTTTCACCGGTTTTAAGTTGATCATTCTTTTTTTATTGGAAAGGTTGGTCCCATATAAATTTGTTAAAAAAATCCTACCCTAAGGGTGGAAAAATAGGGGTGATTTATTGCACTCACAGATTTTAATGCTGAGTCGTGTAGTATTTTTTGTAGGCCTACCCATGTTAGTAGTAATTAGTAGATATAGCCACAAAAAAGTATAAAATAAAAACTTTTTAACAAAAAAATTAAAACTCCGAAACTGCTGAAAAGCAAAAAATAATAAACCTTTTTACAAAAAATAACTTTAATTTCGGAAGTCAGTGTTAAAATACGAAGAAACAATGAAAAACACCGACTTCCGAAATTAAAGTTATTTGTTGTAAAAAGGTTTATTATTTTTTGCTTTTCAGCAGTTTCGGAGGTTTAATCAGTTTTTTTTTTTAAGTTTTTTAGTATGGGGTCAAACACAACTTTTGGGGGTCAAACAAGAAAATTAAAAAAAAAACTTTTTTGATCGAAATATCGTGTGACATATGAAATCAAAGGGCTTACTGTGAGGGTCTTAATTATATTTTTTTCATAATTATAAAATAAAAAGTTTTGAAGTTATTCCAGAAATTAGACGAAAAATGACCATTCCCCTATCTCCGAAACTACTGAGCATAAAATTTTGAAAAAAAATATGGAGATAATAGATCTTTACCTATAGATTACTGGAAAACCTATAAGAAGTCTATAGAGTTAAAATAACACGATAAAAAAAGAATTCGTTCGGAACCCTTTCACGCGAGTCCGACTCGCACTTGGCCAGTTTTTTGACTTAATCCTTTCGTTCTCTTGATCTTTTGATTATATTCAGGATATACCTAGCAAACGAACTTAAAGACAATATTTGGTTAAGCACAAAAATTGTTGCAAATTTTACTCGGTATGATTTTGATCACATTTGTAAACATAATTGGAATTTGGACTTCTAAAAACCGAGATAATCGCGAATATTCCATTTTGTGACTTTGTCCTTCGATAACTTACGACGCAGACACGTTATGAGACTTTGACAAAATATCCAGAAAAAAACAAGGTGTGTATATATACGAATTTCCAGCTTACTATCTCTCATTCCGAGGTTGACCCATTTTTTATGCTATACCTCTAATGACTGTACTGTAGTGCTTTTAAATCTTTACCGCTCACTATTGCCCCGGAAATACTTCGACATGTTTCTGGTCTCCTGGAAAGTACTTGTGAGTAGTAGCCACTCAGCCGACAGGAACACAAGCAAGCAAGCGGAGGCGGCGCAAGGCGTGGGCGACGTCGGCCACCGCCTGCCTACGGCCTCGCGGTCCGAAGGGCCTCGCAGCTTTGCTTTTGTCAACTCACAAAAATCGTAGTTAAGGCAACAAACGACGGGGTCTCGTCGCCGACAACAATCAAAACTAGTTCGCCGCATCTCACCCTCAATTTGTAGAATCCAACCTCTGAAAACCTGTTCAAAAACCGGTCAAGAGCGAGTCGAACTCGCGTGTCGAGGGTTCCGTACCATCATATATAAATATTTTGAATATTTTACTTACTTTACGTTCAGATAGATGAACAGGCGAACAGGTGGATGAGCGGACAGACGGACAGGTGGAAGAGCGAACAGGCAGACAGTAGGTACTTTACTATTGTGAATTTAGAAATCTTAGCCACAACTGCTAATGGTGACTGAAAAACTTTTCAGCCACTCCACATTGCAAACTGTTGATATCTATATCTATACTTCTATACTAATATATTAAGCTGAAGAGTTTGTTTGCTTGAACGCGCTAATTTCAGAAATTACTGGTCCGATTTGAAAAATTATTTCAGTGTTAGATAGCCCATTTATCGAGGAAGGCTATAGGCTATATATCATCACGCTAAAACCTAGGAGCCGAGCAGTAATGAAAATTGTGACGCAGACGAAGTTGGGCGGGTCAGCTAATACAGTATAATTATGAGGACTCTGAACGGACAGAACGCGAAAATCAGAGAATTTTGGATAAAAAATTCTTATTAAATACCTTACCATACTTATCTTACCATCCCTACCTTGTTGCTATTCCACCAACTCGCACTAAGCGTTTCCAAACGTCTTTTATAATGCGCACAGCAAAGGAGTGGAACTCTCTGCCTGTGTCCGTGTTTCCAAACGCTTACAACCCTAATCTCTTCAAAGTTAGAGTGAACAGGCTCCTTCTGGGTAAGCTCGCTCCATCGTAGACTTTGTCTCGGTCATCTCTGACCTAGACTGGAGTCAAGAGCAAACCCATCACAAATAAAAAAAAAATATTAAACCAAAATTACATTGAAATGTTTAATTTTTATGGTAAAATACTTTAGTTCATTAAATTTCCTATTGAATAATTACAAAAAAGATGGTAGTTACCACTCAAAACTTTGAGAACTTCGCGACGAAAAATTGTCTTTAAGATGTCTCTTGTGACGTCATTTTTTCAATGTTCTCGACCATTTTTATGTAATCTATCTATAATATCTTTGTAAAATTCTTTACTTTAAAGACTTGGCTATACACTGCACCTTTTTTCGCTTGAAAATGTATTACCATTACGGAGATCTCTGCGACGAAAAATTGGCATTTTTCGGTGCTCTGGGTCTGGCCGCCCCTTAAATCATTCAGCTTTGCGCCAGTTGTCTTTAGCCTTGGACAACGGGGTAGTCCCTTGTCCGCTGCGACCTCATCTCGGTGAATAACCACATCAGCTTTGAAACAATATTCTCTGAGACTGCACATCTCGCGGTTGTGAAGAGTCTTACCATTTTGAAAAGCCTCGACACTTTCGCGGAATGTACAGTTTCGTCACCGATGATCGTGGGTGATGCATCCGGTTTGCAGTCAGCAGTGTACAGATCCTCCTACCCAGGGCGTCGAGTTCGGTTTTAGTCCATTTGAATATGCTGAAAGAGTACATAAATACCGACATGACCCAAACGTTGAAGGCGACCTCATTTCCGCCCGTCAAAGGCTGTTTAATACCTTTTAAGGTTACTTAATACCTTTTTCAGGCGGCCGAAGAAGCGCTCTTTCAGCGATTGCTTCATGTCAGCAACATTAATGCCCAACACCTCCGTCATACCCGATTACTTAATTTACTTGTAAGTTCCGATCGAAGAGAAGACTCCGTGAGAGGAAGAGGAATCCGTGGGTTGAATTCTTTCAGATTCCGTAGTCTCCCCTTTCTTTACATAATTGCACATTTGCCCACACCAAAATTCCATCCTGATGGCACTATTGAATGTGTTAGTTACCTTCAGTAGCTCTATCAGTTAGGGGGCATAGAGTATATTAATACTATTTTTCTACATATCAATATTTCAATTAAATACCAAGTTAAAATGAACCAAAAGCGTTAAAATGAAACAAATCACAGTTGCGCAAAAAATATGCCATTAAAGTACAATAATAATGTTTCCCATAATGTAATAACAGTTTTATAGTTTAAACAAAATGTTGCACAGAGTTCTAAAACTTTATATACTATTTGGTTTTTGTGTTGTGTGTATCCGAAGTATATCCATAACAAGTTTAGAGCGCCTCACTTGTGAGAGTGACAAACATAGTCCGAACCAGGGCTGTATAGGCACCTTCATTCTACCCAATGTTTTGCTGACTACCTCAAATTGCGCTGAAAAATGTGGCTCAGTAGGAAAGTTGCCTATTGTGCAAACTTTTGTTCACCAACATTATAAAAACTATGTACAAGAAAAAAATTATATTACGCGAAACGACATTGCCTTAGTGGTTACTCAACAAGATAAGAAGAAAAGAAAGCTCATGAAATTGAGTGCCCTAGATAATCTGTCAACCCTGGGTCTTAAAGCTCTGGTCCCCATAATGGACGCAAAAAAGCCAAGATTAGCAGTAGCTATTGTTGAGCGTTGTTACATAGAACAACCATTCGGATATTACGTTTGCGCTTCCAACAGGGTCACAAAACGGACTATACAAGTTTGTCAACAGCGACAAGAACAAGGTATGCCATTACTAATAGAAGACAGAATATTTGGCATAATGGGTATGACAAATAAAGACAGATGCAAACTTCCTCAACGGAGTTTTACCGCACTAGCTCCTGCACTTTACTGGATAAGTGAGACTGTCAGAAACCTTGGTTACGAAGATTCGGTAATTACTACATTGCACGATATGACCAGCACTCCACATCCACGCCATCCTAAAACTAGTTTATCTACTTCTACTACTTCTACATACACAACAGAAGAAACTACTGAAACACCTGCAACAGAAGAAACTACTGAAGCACTTACAACAGAAGAAACTACCCAAACACCTGCAACAGAAGGAACTACTCAAACTTCACCTCATTTTACTACTCCACCAATTCCTACTCCAGAAGACACAAAAACTCACCATAATGATCCCCCTCCAAAGCCTTCTAATCCATTTGATCCTAACCCTGAGGTTTATCCTCATCCAACTTACCTGCCTCGTTTTACTGATTCTCCTAAAGTAACTGATACTCCTTCGACATTTCATAAGCTTATTGCTTACCATCCAAAGTTTTTACATGGTTATACTGCTTTGGAAAACCGTGTCTATCCTACATTCCCTAAAGGGTTTACTTTTGATCCTAGCCTTATGGTGCAACTTCGAAAAAGTCAGACCAAACGATTTTCAGGTCAAACCACTCAAAGGCGTCCTACTCCTAATCATTTGTATGTTAATGGAACTACATCAAATAGTCCTTATGCTTCAATTCCTATCCTTCGTAAACATTCAGAAAACAAAAAGAATGCTATAGATTATTTTCGAGAAGCTCACAAGTCACTGAATTCACTTAATATTGCAAATGCAAGAAATGATTTTATAATACCAGATGTCAGTCCAGTCCTGTTGCCTCGAACTCTAAACAGAGCTCCACCAGTCATGAGAACGAGGAAGGATATTTCTACAAGAAAACCTAAAACGAAGAAACGCATAACCGCCATAACATTTGTACCACCAGCAACCTCGAGCAGAACAAGAGCTACGACTTTACTAAACTCTGCTGCGCCGAAGAAGATTGTAAAACTTACTGTAAATCGTACTAAAGTAACAATCCCTTTCTTCAAAGTTCTCGAAAATAATAAGACGACCAACATTATGGACTGGTTCAAAGTAATGGTTAAAGACAAACTGAAGAATGGAACGTCAGCAGCCGTGTTCTATGTAGCTAGTACGACAACGACTGAAGCATATTCTCCACTCTCCTCTTATCGACCTCTTCCTAATTTCATAGATCTTACGTAAAGTCTAATTTCATGTGTTCTAAGTTATTATTTTCATGATTTTTATACATCGACGACGTCGTAAACTTCCAATAAAGCAATATCATAAAAAATCATACCTACATAATTATTTATTCTTATAACGGCGGCGAAGAGCATCAAGCTAGTATCTAGCAGATCCGTCCCAAAGATGAGAGCAGTACTCCATACACGATCGAACTTGCGTTTGATAGAATTTGAGTAGCTGTTCCGGCGTGAATTACCGTCTCACCTTTGCTAGGATCCCCAACTTTCTGGCAGCCACTTAAGCTTTTGTCTCTATGAAAGGGCCAAAATTGAGGGTAGATGTTAACGTAACACCAAGAAGCTCAAGTCGGTCGGTTATCGTCACGGTTACACCACGGAAAGATGGAGCTGGGTGAAATTGGCTCCTTTTAGCGGAAAAAAGACACGCCTGGCAGCATTGAACCTGACCAGATTGGCATCACCCCATTCAAAGAAAGCCTGTAAGGATAAGTTCAATCGCTCAACCATAGCCTCCTGGAGAGACCGAATCTGCGACCCACCAGCTAGTGGTCGGATACGTATCTCTCAACTCTCGCAACAGTGCTGTCGTCTGCATACCCAAAGGTACCGGGTTTTAGCAGATCATTAATTTGCAGCAGGAACAATATTGCCGAGAGCACCGACCCCTGAGGAACCCCGGCATTAATATCCAGCAGTCCGGACGAGCGTCCATCTATGACCACTCGGATAGACCGATCCCTCAGGAAATTTGCAATCCAATCACACAATCCGGCGGGCAGACCGAAGGAAGGAAGCTTACTAATAAGGCTATGGTGCCAGACTCTGTCGAAGGCTTTCGAGATATCAAAGGAGACCGCTAGTGCCTCCCCGTGCTTCTCTATGGCCTCACTCCAGATGTGAATGGCATCCCCAAAGAAGAAGAAGAGAAGAAGATCCCCAGTTGACCGATTTCGGCGGAACCCGTATTGTCGGTCACTAAGGATATCATTTACTTCTCAGTATGCCAGGAGCTTATAATTCAGCACGCGTTCCACTCTCTTTCAGAATATGGACGTTACCGAGATGGATCAATAATTCGACGGGTCAGCTCGTCTCAAACGAAAGGCGAAATAGGCGTGTCAAGATCGGAGACAACTCAGGCGCAAAAGTCCGTTACAGAAGACGTTAGGAGTGGCCTGGAGAATTCGAGATTAACGGTATTCGTTTTAATAGATTTCTCCAATTAATACCGTTGATCACGACATCCTCCTAGCTATTGTGTCTCAAATTGGGGATTCTTCGCCGGCTCGGGAATGATTTTCTTCCTATCTTCGTGGTCGCCAGCAAGCGGTTTGTACTGATTAGAAATTTTCTGACTAGTGCGCCCTGGAAACTGGCGTTCCACTAGGCGGTATACTCTCTCCACTCTTATTTTCTCTATTCATAAAATTTATTACCACTATCCTCAAATGCTCTTACCATCTGTACGCTGATGACCTACAGCTCTACGCGCAAACTGTTACTACACATTATTGAATGCTGACCTTACACCCATCAGTGATTGGTCAAGCAGATTTGGGGTTACTGTCAATGTAAGTAAATGCCACGCTATACTTGTTGGTAGTTCTTATTTTCTACGTAACTTGGACACCTGCCAACAACTGCCGCTTACCTTCAACAATACCATCATCCCTCTCTCGCCGCACGTTAAAGACTTAGGCCTATACATTAACGGTACATTAACAGACGACAGGTTAAGTTGGAACAAGCAAATTGCTCAAATTAGCCAGAGAGTAACTTTCACACTGCGATCTCTCTATAGATTCAAGCATTTTCTTCCTCCAAGCACTAAGATCAGTTTAGTCCAATCACTTGTGCTTCCTATAACTGATTATGCTGATCTTTGCTACTCTGATCTATCCCAGGAAATTCTTAACAAACTGGATCGACTTATTAACAACTGTATTTGTTTTATATTCGGCCTTCGTAAATACGATCATATTTCTTCCTTCCGTTCTCAGCTTAAATGGCTACCTATCCGTCAAAGGAGATCCCTCTGCATGCTCTTCACTATTATGAACGATCCTTGTACTCCTGATTATCTAAAACAATATTTTATGTAATATTCGAAAATCTTCCTTACACATCCTCTTACACACATACACTCATCCCTTTCGTCTTAGAGGACAATAACCTTATTTTAAAAATATTAAGTATATTAGCATGTAAACCTTTGGAATTTTAGTTTAGTACCTACATATTTCAATGTTTACTTTTGTTTGTGAGCTCATACTTGCATATTTAGTTTGAGGGCTTGAGGCGCTTCGTGCCGAAACACAAGCTATAAACCTAGTTCGGTCTTCTTCTCTTCTTCATCGTTTCACTCTTGACAGAGTGGTCGTGGTCGTCTTTAAGATTGAGTAGCATGCTTGACAATCCGTCGCTACTCTTCACGTACCTTTGCCTTTCTGGTGCACTCATACAACAGACCATTGTCTAACGCTACCTTAATTTGGTCGGTCCAGCGCATAGGCGATCTAGCACGTGCTCGTTTGCCCTCGACTTTTCCTTGTACCACAACGCGCTCTATGGAGACATCTCCACGTCTTGATACGTGCTCGCAGAATTCGAGCTTGTACGATAGAAGATAGGCGCTGCTTGATACCTAGATCCTGTAAAATGGACATGTTGGTTCTATGCTGTGTCCAAGATATCTTAAGCATTCTCCCCAACACCACATTTCTAGAGCATCTATCTTTTTTTTCTCACTCTCCCTCAATGTCCAGGACTCATCGGCGTACATAAATATAGGAAACATAAGCACTCTGACTAACCGAATTTTCGTGGCTTTTGTGATGTTCCGGTTTCCCCATATCTTTTTGAGCCTATCCATGGCAGACCTTGATATAGCCATACGACGCTTGATTTCGTCAGCGCATCCACCATTGTTCGATATCAGTGCCCCCAAGTAGATGTACGATTGAACGACATCGCAGTTCGCTATTTTTGTGACCTCTGGCGCGTTGTTATTTACGCGGTCGACAATTATAACCTTTGTCTTACTTCAGTTGGTTTCCAGACCAAATTCAAGGCTAGTTCGCTCCATTTTAATCAAGAGTTCTTACATTTGGCCGATGCTCGTTGAGAACAAGATTGTATCATCCGCGTATCGAAGATTGGAAATTGTGAGGCCTCCAATAGTTACTCCGTCTGTCCAGTTCTCGAGGGTGATTCTCATGATGAGTTCTGTGTAGATGTTGAACAGTAATGGCGATATAATATACCCTTGTCGAACTCCTGCACTAGGGTGAAAATGGCTTGACAATACATCATCTGTTCTAACTGATGCCGTACCTCCTTCATATAGCTGTCTTAGGAGGTGTACAAGATTCTTAGGCGTACCCATTGCAAGAAGTCAGTGAAGTGGCCAAAGCTGTGGGAAACACCCACAGCTTTGGCCACTTCACTGAGTCAAACGCCTTTGAGAAGTCTACAAAGCATATATATGTTGGCTTGTTGAATTCTCTAGCTTTCTCAATGGTTTGGCGTATCGTTAATATTTGCTCACGGGTACCTCTTCTTTTTACAAAGCCAGCTTGTTGGGGGGCGATTTCCTTGGACAAGTACGACTTAAGTCGCTCATTTAGGATATGCAGTAAGATTTTGCTTGCGTGTGAGATTAAGGCAATAAGACGATAGTTACTGCATATTTTTGTGGAGCCTTTCTCATGCAGGGGGACAAAAATGGTATGAGCCCACTCTTGAGGCCAGGATCCTGTGTGCCATATTTTGTTACACAGGACTGAAAATACTTCGACACCAAATTCACCAGAAGCCTTTTATGGTTTCGATTGGGATTGCGTCTGGTCCTGTGGCTTTTCCACTTTTAAGATATCTGATTGCGGCTCGAACTTCATTCTTAAGAATATTTGGTTCCAGTTCTTCATCTTCTGTTGCTGTTGAGACAAAATTGTGCGATGATGAGTCTTCAAATAATGATTTGCAATATTCTTTCCAGACTTCAGAAATCGCATCTGTCTCTGTCACTGTTTTGCCTTGACAGTCCTCGATGGCCCGAGTTTTAGAAGACAGAGTTTTGGTAATCTGTTTAATTTTTTAATGTAGGTCTCGTGTTTCGTGACTGTTAGCATGCACTTCAATTTCCGCGCATATGCTTTGGAGATGATCGTTACGGTCACGTCTGCGCGCAGCTTGTATTCGAGATGATTTATCGTTTAAGCTCTTTACATCAGCTCCCTGTGCCTTCATTTTCCGTCTTTCCTCTACAAGGGTCTGAGTGTCGTCGCTCATCCAATGTTATCGCTTGTAAGTGCAGCTGGGTGGTTTGGATAAATTTAATGCGGTCGTAAAGAGCTCTTTAGCATCCCACAGGTGATTGGGGGTGGCGGACTGAGCATTTATACTAGTCCATTTATTCTAATTTTGCTCTAGTGCAGTATCAAACATTGATTTTTCCAAAGGCTGGTTCCAAAAAAAGGTTCCAAAGGTCTTTTCTGTTTGCTAATTTTTCTGGCCGCTCTAAGTTTAAGTTCAATTTTTGCTACCAGAAGTTGATGGTCAGATCCACAGTCAGCTCCAGGCGGGGTGTGAACGTTTCTAACAGAAGTTTTCCATCGCGAACCAATCATGATGTAATCGATTTGGTTTCGATATTTGCCATCAGTTGAGATCTAGGTATAAAGTCGCCGTGGGTGGTTTTGGAAAAAACTATTTGAAATCAAATAGTTTTTTATAAGACGTTCACCTCTTTCGTTACGCTGCCCCAACCCATACTTTCCAGCACAATGGCTTGATAGGCATCTGTTCCAATCTTCGCGTTTAAATCGCCCATGATAATGAGTATTTCTCTTTTAGGGATCTTGGATATGGTGGTTTCCAGGCTTTTGTAAAAAGTTTCTATGTCCGCATCGCTGGCAGTACTAGAAGGCGCATATAACTGTATAATGTTTATGTTTACAGGTCTCGCCCGGAGTTTAATACTTAGTATTCGATCGCTCACGGGTTCATATCCCACTACACAGCTATTGATGGTCTTTGATACGACAAAAGCAACTCCATTCCTGCTGGAATTATCATTTTCTGAAAAGTATATGGAATGCGTATAAGTGACAAAATCACCACTGGCTTTCCAATGAGTCTCACTTAGGCCGCAGATATTGAGCTCACAGCGGGTTATTTCTCTTTCCAGGATTGTAAGCTTCCCTGTCTGAAGTAAACCGCGTACATTCCAAGTACCTATCTTTTGGATTTGACGCACATTTACAGAGGTTCCAGTAATCCGATTTCCATGCGACGCCTGGTCTCCTACATCAGCATGGCCGGTAACCAATTTTACACCGTCTACCCCGGACGCAGAGCGGCGCCGGTTGCCAAGCGAATCGCAGGGCCACTTCTCTACTATTTGTTGTACCTAGTTCGGTAGCAGATGCTAAAAATAGACACAATTATGTAATTATAATTTTAAGATTAATTTGACAAATTGTGTGAACACATGTATACCTTTCTCGTCTAGTAAAAAGTATAAAGTAAAAAGTTTTAAAAAAAGTGTTGGGCAGTTCTCACAGTCTCAACCTCCTAGCATTCAAAAATGTCATTCTACATATTCCTCTTCACCGCACCGGGTTTTTGTCTAACTCTTACGCCATTTCTACCATTAAACTCTGGAATGTGCTACCCCTTGACATCAAGAAGGGTAAATTGAGTCTAAATTCTCCTTCAAGCGTAAAATCCGAATTCTTAGTTTGGTCTTCGTCATTATTATTATGAGTTCTCTTAGGCAGAAAAATTATATGTATAATTTGTTGTACACATACCAAAGTGTATTTCTTTTTACCCCAAATGTTGACGGGTAGAGAATACCTTGTTGCATTAAGTCCGCCTATGTACTACTACTGTACATGAAGTTTAAATAAATAAATAAGTCCTCAGTACATTTGCCGGAATCCCATCGGGGCCACCAGCCTTGCTCACGTCTTGGTTAAGCAGTACCCTAAGAACGACCTTCTGATGATTGCTTATGTTCAACATACTCGACTCGCATCCAACAGGAGAAGCAGGGGACCTCGCGCCACCAGGATCCAGACGTGACGTATCCGCAAACATAGGAGTGGGCCAGCGACAGTGTCTCAGCAATGGTGGTAGTGAGGGGTAGCAGAAGTTCGATTCGACCAACTTAGCCAGGGACCAAAAAGCCTTACTACCTGCTGGGTATGAAACAAGTTTGTTCCCTGTTCGGCTAAAGTGGTTAAACCGAGCTCACCGCAACACCTTCTTGCAGGACTTGGCAGCCCTCATTTTGCGCACGTCATTTTCTTTGCGCGTACTGGCGTCGACCCATGCTAGTTACGCCGCATGTTTAAGCGCATTAGCGTGATTGTACTCGGCACCAAACCATGGGCGAGCTTCGCCAGACATTGCTACGTCTGAGAACAGAATGTAGTACTCCATTCCCTGCCGCAACACTTCCGTTACAGCGGCAGCGCACGACGAAGCATCAGTTGAAGAAAAGCAAGTAGGCTGCCAAGGGTAATATGCGAAGAATGATCGCATGCCATCCCAATCTGCTGACCTGTATCGCCATACCCACCGGGTGCCTCTAGGGCTAGGATCGGGCGGGGAGTAGACGGACACAGACTTTACCAGACAGTGGTCGGAAACACCTAGTGGAGAAGAAATCGACACCGAGTGCGGTCGGAATCTGTTGTCAGCCGAAGGTCCAAGCAATTGGCTGTGTTCGAATCAACATCCGGCACCCTCGTTGCTCCCTGGACCAGCTGGGTGAGATTTAACGCTAGCGCTAGCTTTCGCGTCTCTCATCCATGGTCTGTGTGCTGGTATGGGAAAAACCACTGCTGATGGTGGGCTTTCAAGTCCCCAGTAACAGCAATTGGGCAGAAGGGTACCGCTGCTGAGCCGCATCCGCCGCCTCACAGGGGTGTTGTTTGAGCCCAGTTGTCTCCAAATCACAGCTGTGCGAACGGTAGACACAGGCGTAGATAATTTTATCCAGGCCGGTGTCCACTAAAACCCATAGCGTTGAGAAATTAGAGTTCTGAAGATTGCGGAGACGCCGATAGTCAAAGGCGGCGTAAGGCGTGGGCGACGTGGGCCACCGCCTACAGCCTCGCGGTACGAAGGGCCCCGCAGCTTTGGCTTTCTCCAACTCCGAAAAATTGTAGCTAAGGCCATCAAAAAAATCCAACTGATCCTGATGATGATTTGTTAAAAAGAGCAATTCACATTTTTCGAATATTTGTACACCAGTGAATGGCGAAACATAATCCTAGATTTAATAAGATCTTAAAATATGTAAGTACCATGTTTTATACAAATAAAACACGCCTCGGAAAGCACATTAAGCCATTGGTCCCGGCTGTCAAGAGCCAGAAAATCTGACACCAGTCTTCCCAAGGAGTACCGTGTTACCCAGTTAATGGGTTGTGGAGGTCTAGTAGGCAGCCGCTCCACGTAAAATACTGGTATTCAGCTAAATCTGGTTTGACTGGCAGTCGACTCCAATGTAGTAGGGAAAAGGCTAGGCAGATGATGATGCTTTATACAAATAAAAAAATCTTGTTCTTATTCTTGTTCATCAGACCCGTACCTACATATTTATTTAATCACCGCACTTGCTCAGCTTAATGAGTGTTTGCTACAGGCCCCGCGCTGGCTTAATCCGGCACAACTCCTTGGACTAAAGCACTTGTCAACTCAAACCATACGAGAACAAGCACACCGGCGCTTCCTTGTAAAGTTGAGGAGTAACAACCCTAGTTCCATCATGATGCTGGAGTTTACCTTGTGAAGGAAAAGCCAACGCGCCCAATTACAATGACATTGTCGTACTTAGTTCAGGAGTTCCTATAGGCAGAATACTTTTGTGCTCGGGAGCTCCAGCACCCACGGGAGGTTGCTCAAGGAAAGACCTCTCTTTCAAAAGGATGTCTGTGGTCGTGTTGCTCCGTAACCTCTTACGGAGCAACACGACCACAGACATCGCAACATTCGCAACCTAGTGCTTACTGTAGTTTGCTCATTTGTTACGCTATCACGCCTAAATCGCTGAACCGATTTTGATGAATTATGGAATATACGTACACAGATAGATGAGACCCTGTAGACGGGTACCTATATGCTTCTTTTTTGCGAAAATCTATATAGCTATAACCGTGTACCGCCCACCAAGAATATGATGCAGAATGTCCTTATTAATGGCCGCCCACCATGCCAAAGCCAAAGAGCCAGAACAAAACAATAATAATGCCACTAAACTACACACAATGTCTCCGACAGTATCTATAATCAAAATATCTGTTTACAAAACAGTAGCAAATGGTCCAACAATTTGAATTAAACCAAATAAACTTATAATTTTATTAAGAACAACGAACATGAAACCTTAATTAACCTTAAATTAATAATTATGTTACTGGGCAACTGGCAATACACATAATTTGAAAGGGAATATGCACGAAAAAGATATTTATTATCTATCCAGTTTATCTAAAAATATAGATACACAAATATAATACTAACAGAGAAAATAGAATCAAAATTGCTCGAAAAACAAACGAGATATAATTATTTTAAACAAATGTATCTGTCCCTCTCGCGAAAACGCTGTTTTCTATGGCAGCTGTATAGGCGCCAAGGACTTTGACGTCACAATTCATATCGGACTTATAGAAGTTATAAAGCTTCAAAGTTTACAATTAGAAAGAGAAGTCCGATATGAATCGTGACGTGAATTATATCTCGTTTGTTTTTCGAGCAATTTTGATTCTATTTTCACTGTTAGTATTATATTTGTGTATTTTTTAGATAAACTGTATAAATAGTAAATATTTTTTTTGTGCATATTCCCTATTCCGTCAGGTCCACAATGCTTCTGCTCAATCTTTTCCAATAACCTCTTGCCAGGATGCATGTTATCCTCTTTTACTAATACTACATCCCCAACAGATGGTTCTGGATTTTTATGAGGCCACTTGTGCCGTTGCAGATATTGATGAAGATAATTATGCGACCATCTTCCTGCATTTTTCTCTGCAGGAGTTGCCAGCGTTGCAAACTATTAACATTTGAAGTTTCATAGTTTGAATTGAGAACTAAAACAACTGGCCAATCCAGCCATCTCTTAGTACGTCAGAGTGGTGTTTTCAATGATCCTCTTTAAATGATATTTGGTAGATTGCCTCCCAAAAACCACCAAAATTTGTCGCATGAGGAGGAATAAATAAAGTGCCACTCAGTGCCATCATTGGTAGCGAGATTCTCTGCTAATTTCGAATTAAAATTAGACTTTTCTTCATTATATAAATAAAACTATTCCCGTGCAGGGCCTACAAAATTAGTGCCGACACGGTTGGCGCAGTGGTTGAGCGATCGGCTGCTGCGCTGCGTGTCGCGGTTTCGATTCCCACACGGAACAAATATTTGTATGGGCTACAGATAGTTGTTCCGGGTCTGGCTGTTTGTGTACGTGAGTTTGTATGTTTGTGAACGCACCCACGATACAGAAGAAATTCCTAGTGTGGGGCAAAGGTTTATTTAAAAAAAAAATGTGCCATTGTCGCTGTACAACTTGGCGGAACGACCACGCCTAGCCACAAATCTTTTGTACGCACAGCCAGGAAACCTTTGGTAGTCAGCTCACTATGAGCTTCTATATGCACTGCTCGCGTGAACATGCATATAAAGAGTGCAATGCAAACTTTATATGATTTGTTTTCGCGACCTTTCGATACCCTTATGTTTATGGGGCCTGCATAATCTACTTTTGTACACAAAAATGGTTTATTTGGCGTAACACGTACCGCAGGTAGTTGCCCTATAAGTTGTGTGTCCATGCTTTGGCTGAATATCTAGTGCATTTAACACAGCTCCTTACATATTTTTAGCTAGCAACTTAACCCCTAATATCACTGAAAACAGTAAATTTGTTAAACGAAATCAAGTCATATTTTCAAACACTACTACCTACCCGCATATAAACCCCATACTTAGTTTTGTTCAATCACCCTCAGTTTTCATAAAACATCGTCTTACTCGATTACGCGAATTTTGCTTACCGACGTGTGTTTCCGAATAAATTAACGAAAAAATATTGTAATTAAAACAGTTTTTTTTTTAGATTAGTGTCCAAACCATCCTGATAACTTCTGTTATATTTGCGGTCAACTTACTGTTAAAAGTCAACGTCGTAGTTTGACACCATTAGTTAAAAACTGTTATTTTAATTATTTTGGTTTTCCGGTGCGAAATTTGGACAAAACCTGGACACCTAGTGTTTGCTGTGCACAGTGTGTCACTTTGTTAACATCATGGGCTAAAGGATCTCGTCATATGCCGTTCGCAGTTCCAATGATGTGGGCCGAACCGAAAGACCATGTATCAGATTGTTATTTCTGCCAAACTTCTATAAAAGGCATTAATCACAAATCTAGGCACTCTGTGAACTATCCAAATCTACAATCTGCTCAAAGACCTCTCCCACACAGTGATGATTTACATGTTCCTCAGCCTCCAGTAAACATGGATGACGTGACCGAAGAAAATGTATCCGAGAGTTCAGACTCCGATCCGACTTTTGAGCCCAATACTTCAAACAGAGATCCTCATTTTATAACTCAAAACGATCTCAATGACTTGGTACGTGATTTAGATCTCAGTAAAAGACAGGCAAAACTGTTGGCGTCCCGACTTCATGACTGGAATTTACTGGAAAAAAATACCAAAATATCCGTATACAGAACTCGACATACGCACTTCTCAAGTTTTTTTTTCTCAAGATGGCAATATAGTGTTTAGCAGTGACATTCCCTCAGTGATGACGGAGTTGACGTTTGAATATAAAACATCTGAATGGCGGTCGTTTATAGATTCCTCAAAGGTTAGTTTAAAAGCTGTACTGTTACATAATGGTAATAAATACCTTTCCGTGCCGGTCGCTCATGCTACTGAAATGAAAGAATCATATGAAAATATGAAATCACTGCTAGAACATATTAAATATAACCAATATCACTGGAAAATATGTGGAGACTTGAAATTAATTGCTATTTTGCTAGGTCTACAGCTTGGATATACGAAGTTTTGTTGTTTCCTCTGTGAGTGGGATAGTTGAGACAAAAAAAATCACTATGTCAAAAAAAAAGTGGCCTAAGCGAGACGCTCTTATATCAGGTCAATGAAATGTTCTTCACACTCCTTTAATAAATCCTGAAGATGTATTGCTACCTCCATTGCATATCAAACTCGGACTAATGAAAAATTTTGTCAAAGCTATGGATAAAAATGGAGATGGTTTTTGTTACTTGAAACAAAAATTCCCAAAAATCTGTGATGCCAAAATAAAAGAAGGAATATTTGTAGGGCCACAAATAAGACACGTACTGGCTGATGAAGAGTTTGAACAAAAACTTAATCCGATCGAAAAATCCGCATGGACATGTTTTCGAAATATTGTTCGTAATTTTCTTAGAAACCACAGGGCCGAAAACTATGAAGAGTTAGTCAACAACCTCTTAGCGGCTTACAAGGACATGGGATGCAATATGTCGCTCAAAATTCACTTTTTACACTCGCATTTGGATTTTTTTCCTCAAAATTTGGGAGCCGTTAGCGACGAACACGGTGGGCGGTTCCATCAGGACATATCCAATATGGAAAAAAGGTACCAATGCAAGTGGAGTCCGAATATGTTAGCTGACTACTGCTGGACACTCAAAAGGGATGTACCTGACGCTAAATATTCCCGAAAATCCTGAATAAACGTATATATACCTAAGTTATTTTTTTCTTCATTTGAAACATTTTTTTACCGTTTTTATTAAAAAAAAAAAGATTAATTGCTGTTGCATAAAAACTGAGGGTGATCGAAATTTTCTAAAAATGCAGATTAGTTACAGACTAGTTGTAAATACAAAATAACCCATTCAATTACATTTAACTTTCATTAAGGTCATTTTTGTCTATCAGTGTATCCAATTACCATAAGCTGCGGACCACCATGCATGGTTTTTGCATGAGCGTCAGCAATCAGAAGTTCGCTCAGAAAAGATTCTTTTGGCAAAAGGATAACCCTGTACGCGATTATAACCTTACTGAGACATTTCAAGTGCAGACTTGAAATGTCTAGTTAAGTTATAATCGCGTACCTATAAGAGTTGGAGGCAGCTCCAACTCTTATAATTCCATTAGAATTAATAAAGGCATGTAATGTTTTTAGATTCCCTTTATTCTTATTTATTTAGCTACTTTTTAATTTCTTCTTATCCTCTGAAAACTCCTTTTGGCATTTCTTTATGCATGTGTCTGTGGCATCTTCAAGCTCATGTTTCGATAATTCCCGTGTACTATGTTAAGTACTTGTCTGTTTCCTTAGACTCAAAAACCGTCTACAGTAAGCTTTAACTCGAATTAATCTCGACAGCCTGGAAAACTTATTCCAGACGGTGACTGTATCAAATGCAGTCGTGTGTGCCTTGACTTCTTCCAAATGTGTTACGAGATGCTTCGACCTTTTGTATTCAATTACCTACTGTCGCAGCAAATCCGGACCATTCCACCATATAGCCGTAGATTTTAATTTAGTTGGGCAAACATCGCGGGCAAAAAGTGAGACCAGTAGTATGTATCTAGGATGTTTAAAATATCCGAAACTCGATTGGCTACGAAAGTTTTCCAGCGGCTAGGATGACTAATGAGCCAAGCTAGCACCACCTCACTATCTGTCCATGCGTGCCAGTCAAGCTTCAGGATACACATTACTTCTCCTACTTCTGCCATTAATTTGGCTAGAAGAACAGCCCCACAAATTTCAAAACAAGATCAAAACAAGGATGTGAGACACTCGATTACACCGCTAATGCCCCGCGTGAGTTCATCCATCATGATACCTACGCTCGCCGACTACACATCGCTGTTCCGGTTTGTACTCATCTCTGCGTAGCTACAGTTGATGCACCCAAACTTCCAAGTATCTCCTCTCTTCTCCGCTTCGCACATCGCCATAAGTCCGACCCTTTTTCTTCGCTACTGTAAAATTCATATCTTGGCACAATACTAAATAATGTTCTCGCCTAAATAAAAAAAAAAGTTCTTGTCTATGCTTGTGATCAGCTGCTGTCACTAGAGATGGGTTGTCGACGTATTTATCGTGAACGAAACAAGACCGTCCATTTCCATTCATCGACGCGTCGATCAACTAGTTGAATTTGTCGACTAGTCCACGACTTAATTTTGTTAACTTTGAGACGACGCGGCGACGAGACGCGCGACGTCTACGTTGGACGGCTCGACGACTCAACATAGTTTGTAGGTGGACTAGCGTAACGTCTCGTAACTTTTATTAAAATATATATATGTGTGTATCCTCAGAATATTAAACTTATTTTCTAGATAGGTAAGTTAATAAGTTTAAAATAAGTTTTACAGTTAGTATTTGAACTTCCTTTCTTATTAGAACACAATGCATTTTTACTCCAAAATGGCATTTGGCCCATAGAAATATCAACTCTTTGAAGCTAGACTTAGAGGTCAAATTAGTTTGCTTGTTGTTCGTCTATAGTTATTATTTTTTTACACGAATGAACTTGTATTACCTAAGTTCTTGCGTCGATCGTCGCGTTAAGTCGACATGAACGTAGTGGAGTCTCAGTTTAGCCGTCTACGAATTCAACTAGTCCGTTGATTAACGGTGAACCGTCAAATCGTTCATTACACGTAGACGGTCGAATTAACTAGTTCGTTCATTCAACGCCCATCTCTAGCTGTCACTTTTGATTTATGTCTCACTTCACTTCACTTGTGACATTAGTATTGTTGAAAAATATACATTTTGTATTCTAAAAACTGGAAAGTTCTCTGAATCTTATCGTTATTTTATACAACGTGGTACATTAATCCATCGAATAATTTGTGATGAATACCTAAGAAATGCTTTTGTGTTTGTTCGCGATGTAACATAGCTATTTTTTCTTGTGTATAGTTTATTACGTATTTCTTGTGACTGCTACAAATTTAATTTGCCTAGTTCAACTTTTCAAGGTTCCAAGCCAAGGATCTATTAAATTATTATAATGGCTACCGCGCCGAGCGGCACTCACAACTTTAAAGTTGTCTTACTGGGGGAGGGATGCGTTGGAAAGACGTCTTTATTACTGCGTTACATCGAAGATAAATTCAACGACAAACATCTTACTACGCTGCAGGTATTTACATCTTGAAAGCCTCTGACTACGATAATTTAAAAAATATTTAATTTTTACACTGTTTAATGAATACATTACTTAACTTTCACAATATTTTTTTGTTAGGTATTCCACTACTTAAATGCATTCGCGATTCCAATTGATAACAAGCTGACTGAACAAAATATTTGGGTTATATGAAAAATCCTCTCTCAAGTCAACACAGTGCTCTACAAGTTTGGCCAGGCTTTGGGATGGATCAAAACTCTTTATCAAATGCAGTATTAATCTATTGTTGCTGGGATTGACATTCATTTTTGTTTCAGGCCACCTTTTTGAATAAGAGGTTAAACATTAATGGTAAGCGTGTTAACCTTTCCATTTGGGACACTGCAGGTCAAGAAAAATTCCATGCTTTGGGTCCTATATACTATCGAAATTCCAATGGAGCTATTCTCGTATATGACATCACTGATGAAGATTCTTTTGGAAAGGTAATTTCTGACATATTTATTTTATCTGTAGTCATATTCAGCAACACAAGGCATTAAAATGTGACATAGTGCTGAATAAAGAACACTTGGTAGATAAGAAGTCATGTACATTGATAAGTAAGGCAGATTAGACAGATGACTCAAAAGATGTATTCAGACATCCACTTGGTTTTGGTTGAATTAAAGCACTGCTGCAACTTAACCAAACAAGAAGTTAACATGGACTGGTTCACTCACAAATAGTTAAGTATTGGTTGATTCCAACCTGTCTGTGAAATATGCATTTCACTGCCAGTCCTCACCCCTGCTGTCACGAATTTGCTACTGTGAACTTTGCGACTTGTAGTGTTCCAACTGGCCATTACAATTAATTCTACCTGTACTAGAGTATATTTACCACTTTCAAATATGAATCTGTAATAGATAGGGGTTTTATTACAGGTGAAAAACTGGGTGAAGGAACTCAAAAAGATGTTGGGGTCTGATATAGTCCTGACAATTGCTGGAAATAAAATAGATTTAGAACATGAACGGACGGTTCCCCTAGAAGAAGCAGAGAGGTATGTTTCGTTGATTGACACAGTTGCATTCAAGATATTGATGTATATGATAATAACAGTAAGGAATATAAATGAAAGAAACATTCTTGTATTTTAGCTATGCTAACATGGTTGGTGCCCAACATTTTTACACATCAGCAAAATTAAACCAAGGAGTGGAAGAGCTCTTCCTGGATCTTACAAGGACAATGATTGAGAGGTACGAGCAGAACTCTCAAACAGATGTGAATAGAACATCGCAAGTTGTGGTTGTGGACGATGAAGCAGCACCAGCCCCAACCTCTTGTTGCTCGGGGAACAGACCCAACTAAAAGCATTTCATGAAATAATCATCTATTCTGTGTAGAGTGTAGTTCAAGTCATATACATCTATGGACAGAAAAATGTATGTAATTCTTTTGCTAAATACTTGTAAAAATGTAATATATTATTTGCACACAGATGATTAATTAAAAAAAAACTTGTTTTAAATGGTAGCTACTATATTTTGTTGTCTTTTATATCATGACTGGAATTAAACAATTAACATATATATTGTAACATTTATTATTAAGAATGGTGCATACCAAAAATATACACTGTTTAATTATTATACAATATTTTGCCTAAGCTCTAAGATGTCAGAATTTATGTAAGCTAGCAAATTAATGCACATTTGATAATGATGCTGAAAGTGTTTGACTGTGGGACAACAGTCACTTCTGTCGTAAAATTAAGTCTTATCTGTTCATTTAAATGCTTTTATTCTGTTTTTAAATGTATTTTATAGTCTAATTGTTATAGTTAAAGTCAGGGCAAATTCAAAATTTATATTTCCACTGTTGCAATTTGTTGATGTACAACCCGAGGAATTGCGATTGATTTAAGTTTTTGCTAAGCGAACAACTAAAATGCTTTAAAAATTCGTCTTCATTTATGTAGATGAATTAATTTATATCTGTTGATACTAATGTTATTGTTTCTAGTAATTAAATGTATGATAGATAAGGCTATGTCTTCTTTATATGTATGGGGGCATGGAGTGATATTTTATTGTGCCAGGTAACTTTGAGTAATTCTTCATTACATTATACCTAGTCTGGAAGGTGTACACAGGCCAAGTTTTATAATGTGAACACAACAGCATGAGAACCATATGGTCAAGTTCATGCTTGATTCATCAGACTTTTGATGTGTAGGTTAATAAATTAACGGCACGTGTGAGTACTGTGTACCTTAAACAATAGCTATCAGTTTTAGGTTTGTTTTTTTTTTAATGTACCCTGGCGGTCAGGAGTGTCATGCTCACTCAAAAGTCTAGCTGATGGTGGCGTATGCGTTGGATCATTTGGCTCCCTTCAAAATGGTTGAGCAGAATGGTGCTAGCGCATGCTTCATGTTCGTGAACGGGCGCCGTCAGTTGGGACGGGTCATTTCTCAGCTGCCATTGTGTATTTTATTTAATTATTTCTCTGAATTTTTCCTTTTTTTTCCGGACGCTTTTATCCTGCTCGTCTTTTACATCATTGTCACATGTATGTATAGTTTCAAAATGATGCAAAACTTTGTAACAAGTTGTTATTTTAAAGGAGTGTCTGTGGAGTTTCTTGCACATTCTTCTTTTTTTTTTACTATTGATAGGCACGCGTTTGACCACTATCTCACCTGATGATGTGGTCGAAGATGGAGCACGCTTGCCTAGAAGTAATCTATTCACTCTTGACTTAAAGACTCCCAGGTTGTAGCTATCAGGAAACACAGACTCAGGCAGGGAATTCCACTCCTTAGCTGTACGCACTATGAATGTGTTCCCAAAACGTTTTGTGCACGTTCTTCTCCATAGAGATTACGCTTTGGAACGTGTAAATAGCTTCACCTTTTTGGACCGTCCGACCTTGACAATTCAAAAGTGCCTGTAAATGGTTTAATTGAATTATAATGTGTTTTTCATTAGTTAATAAATAAAAAAATTAAATGCTTTTGAGTTTTGAGTTTAACACCAATTTCTGTTCTCTACAAAATTATGATAAGTAGATGTAGGGTGAAGAGCATATTAACCATCCATCGAGATGGTAGACCTTAGTCATGTTTTTTATTGTCTAAGAATGTTTTGTATCTTATGTTGAGAATGATGTGTTGGCATATTGTTGGAAATTAAACATTCAATATTGTAAAATGATTGTAAACATAACTACCTAAGACCCAGATTAGGTATATTGTAAAAATTGTGAGGAAGGGTAATGCACTGACATAGGATAATAACGCACCAAACATCAACATGTAGTTGTATTATGGTGTGCCGTGTGTTAGGTAAAATGCTAAATGAAACAAATACTTTTTGTTAACAATATTCTAATATGCACTACTAGTGTGACTAAAACGATAACAACAAACTTGATCTATGCAGCATACTAAACAGTTTTTTCATATTTATTCGAATATTTTTCGCTGAAAATAATCATATTTCACTTTTAAGTAATGAAGGAACACTACTTATATTGTCTATTATATTCACTGCAATAAAGATTTCATGGATTTGCCAATAACAGTGTATTATTTTTTAACTTCAGCACTATTTTTTTCAACTGTGTAACATTTTACTAATATTAAAACCAATAACTCACAAATGAAATGCTTGCAGACTTACAATGTATTGCCTGTGATCAATCACAGGCAGACAAAGTTAACACACTCTGCATAACCATACATTTATATTAACTCCAATACATGTTATATTATGAAATAGATTAATTAATTCTACATCAAATGCACATTTAATAGCCAACTTAAGAGGTAAGTGCCTTCGACAGGAAGCCTTTATTTCGCTATCTGAATGAATTCACTTTTGTACCAATGTTTCTTCTGATTGTAAATTTAAGTTTCTTTACAATACATAACTCTTTGAAATAGTAATGAGACAATTTATATTTTTCTTGGTACATATTTTCTAAATATAGTGTACTTTTGTGTAAATCTATAACCATGTCGGACCACCCCAAACACCTCTTAGGAGTCCCCAGGCTTAATGTTGTCTAATTAAAAATCTTAGTCGAAATAAAAGGAGCAATAATAAATTCTTACATACATTTATGTAAATCATTAATATGAAACTACATAATCCAGTACCAATTGTGACCTATTCCTGACTTGTGCTAGCTTTTTTCTTCTGCGACAATGTCCGCAAGACTTCCATCTCTCTATCATTTAAATCAATAAACTTTTTGAAATCTGACTTTTTACAATCATATTTGAACTTTTGTGTTGTATCACAGTTATTTCTATTTCTTGTGGAATCGGAGCATATGTTGTTTTCAGCTAGATCTACAATGTCGCCAGGGATAACACTGTGTCACTTCTCTAATTCAACATCTTGGTCCTTCTGTTTCAATGCATTTTTGGATTTTGGCTTCACAGTTGGTTCTTCGACAGCATTTTTATTTTCAGTATCCAAAGGTGGTAAGTCTAAGAGATAGGGCATCATGCTTCGAGATTTTTCTTCGTTAGATAACCACTCCATCTACAACAAAAAATAAAATTAGTGAGCACTACACACAACGGCGAACTCTTTTAGAAAACCGTCGCGACACCTCTTAATTTAGTGGATCTAGCAGAACTTCAGTTGTTGCCTGGCGTAAGTAAATGAGTACACACCTTCTGACGATGATCCCTCACAGCGTCGTCACAGATATCAATGCACATTTGCTCAGTGAGGCGTCCGTCGTCCGAGGCATAAGCAGCGGCTTGCCACGCGACCCCCAGTTTGGACAGCGCTCGGCCCGACATGCCGGCTGTGCGGGCGGCCAGCGTCGAGCACAGCTCACTGTAGTCAAACTGATCCACGCTCAACCGTCTGGAAAGCAATTATTTTCTTAACATAGTATGAACGTCAAAAGAGTGACAAAATGCAAATATCTAGGGCATTTTCTCGCTGACGACCCTAAGGTCGTCCCTAAGGACAATGTTGATATTGATAGGGAGCGTAGGGCCTTGGCGGTCCGAGGTAACATGTTGGTCCGAAGATTCGCTCGGTTGGCTCGGTGAAGCAATCAAGTGAAAGTAACACTAAGTTATATTGGCAGTGCTTATACATGGGAAATCTTTGGGTCAAATTTACCAAAAGATTTTGGATAACCTACGCGTGCAGTATAATAACATTTTCAGGATGCTGTTAGGACTGCCACGATAGTGGAGTGCTTCTGCTATGTTTGCGCAAACCGAACCGACGGTTTCCACGCCGTCATTCGCAAAAAAACCGCGTTGCTGTTGTCAAGATTGCGGGTTAGTGGCAACATCTTCTAGCGTATGCCATTCACATCTGGAGTGAGGCCATAGAGTAGCACGGGGAGGCACTTGCGGTCTCCCTTGATATCTCAAAGGCCTTCGACAGGGTCTGGCACGATAGCCTTATTAGTAAGCTTCCTTCCTCTGTCTGGCCGCCGGATTGTGTGATTGGATTGCAGATTTCCTGAGGGATCATAGATGGCTGCTCGTCTGGACTACTGGATATTAATGCCGGGGTTCCTCAGGGGTCGGTGCTCTCGGCAACATTGTTCCTGCTGCATATTAATGATCTGCTAAAACCCGGTACCTTTGGGTATGCAGACGACAGCACTGTTGCTGAGAGATACGTGTCCGACGCACGAGCTGGTGGGTCGCAGATCCGGTCTCTCCGGCTATGGTTGAGCGCTTGAACTTGTCCTTACAGGCTGTCTCAGAATGGGGCGATGCCAATCTGGTCAAGTTCAATTTTCCGCTAAACACGCCCAAGCGTGTCTATTTTCCGCTAAAATGAGCCAATTCCACCCAGCTCCATCTTTTCGTGGTGTAACCGTGCCGATAACCGACCGACTTGAGCTTCTTGGTGTTACGTTAACATCTACCCTCAATTTTGGCCCTTTCATAGAGGCAAAGTCTCAAGTGGCTGCCAGAAAGTTGGGGGTTCTAGCAAAGGTGAGACGGTACTTCACGCCGGAACAGCTGCTCAAGCCTCAAGCTCTATCAAGCGCAAGTTCGAACGTGTATGGAGTACTGCTCTCATCTTTGGGACGGATCTGCCAAATACCAGCTTGATGCCCTTGAGTCAATTGAGAAACGAGCCAAGAGGATCATCGGTAATGACAGGCTCATCGAGTCGAAGCTCCAAAGCCTTGAGCATCGACGCCGAGTTGCTGGCCTGTCGGTTTTCTATCGCTTGCATTTTGGGGAGTGTGCGACGGAATTGCATGATTTAATTCCGCCAAGCCCGTTCCATCATCGGACCACAAGACGAACGGCGATGCGCCACCGGTACATGGTGGACATCCCACCCACACGCACTAAACGTTTTGGGAACACATTCATAGTAGGTACAGCTAAGGAGTGGAATTCCCTGCCAGAGTCTGTGTTTCCAGATAGCTACAACCTGGGAGTCTTTAAGACAAGAGTGAATAGATTGCTTCTAGGCAAACGAGCTCCATCTTCGACCGCATCATCGCTTACCATCAGGTGAGATTGTGGTCAAACGTATGCCTATATAAAGTAAAAAAAACAGCATACTAAAAACTGTGGCGGAGAGTATCGACTCTCCGATTATTAAAGGTTTTGTGAGAAGGACAATTACTAAACATTAGTTTGAGGATGTCCTTTTCACAATACTATTTATTCTGTCTTCTTCTCTATTTCTATTTAAGCTACTAATCAATACTTAATATATAAAGCTGAAGAGTTTGTTTGTTTGCTTGGACGCGCTAATCTCGGGAACTACAGGTTCGATTTGAAAAATTCTTTTAGTCTTAGATAGCCCATTTATCGAGGAAGGTCGAGGGGACGAGGAAACGCGAAAGCGCGTATACGTCAATTTGTATTGAAACTGAATAAGCGCCGTCTGGTGACAATAACGGAAACCCTTTTTTTCCCTAACAATTTGACATAAGCGAAGTACGTTAAAAAAACTCGCACTAGGCCCTCGGACGGAACTGTCTTGGGAGGCCACGAAGGGGACGGTGGAACTAAATGTATAGCTTTACGTCCACAGATCGGGGCCCCGTATCATTGATACGGCGGTAGATACACCCATGACTAACACGCTGGAACATTGTCAAAATAAAGAATATAATAAATTATGTTGTCAAGCTCTTCCACATTTTCCTTACCTCTTTCCTTCCGATGCTGGTTGGAGAACAAAGGTATCAAAATAGAGACGAATCAAACGTTCGCGTTCCTCGAGGCCAGGCAAACCAAATTCTATCATCTTGTCGAGACGATCGTTGATTGCAGAATCGAATTGCTGCGGTGTGTTGGATGCCAGCACCAACATTATCCGGTTGCTCTGGTCAGACGTACGGTACAGGAATGCATTGAGGGCGGCTCTCAAATCTTCACTAATCCTTTCCGAGGAGCGCTTCCTCAAGAATGCATCAGCTTCGTCAATGAAGAGGAGTACACCTGTCGATTTCAAATACATTCTAAGTAATTTATATTTCATAGGATTAAAAAGCAAAGTAAGAGTTTATTTAAGCCAAAATACTAAATCATTTTAACCTGCTTCACACTAACCTTTTTTACTGGTATTGGCCCAATCAAATACTTTATGAATTGCTGCCACAGCATCTTTTCCCATGGGTGCAACATCACCACCAGTTAGGATGGCATATTCCATGCCAGAATGTTTTGCTAGTTTCTGCAAGAAACAAGTTAAACATTTAACAAAATGACAATCAAAATTTTACACAGCAAAATTCAATCCTGTAAACAATAATATAAACACTCACCTTAGAGAATAATGTTTTACCAGTTCCAGGAGGTCCATACATGAGCAAGTTTCTGTAGAATCCTTTATTTAAACGTGTATTTTTAGTAGCAATAGCGATATCTCGCAATCGCCGCTCAAGAGTAGGTGCTAGAACCACACCAGCTAACGCATCGGAGGGCTTTTTGAAACTCGCTACTGCTTTTGAAATTGTAAGTATTGGATGTTTAACAGCTTCCAATATTGAGAATCTTGATGTTTCATTGACAAGGGTAGGTTTGCCTGGAATAGGAAAAATGTGAGTAATACCCTTGAAGATCTGCTTTGTCAAGTGCTAAGTTAGCTTATTAAACTACTAGTGGACGTCACGCGGTTTCACCCGCGTAGTTCCCGTTCCCGTGGGAGTACGGGGATAATATATAGCCTATGTTACTCCCTGATAATGTAGCTATCCAATGCTAAAAGAATTATTCAAATCGGTCCAGTAGTTTTGGAGCCTATTCAATTCAAACAAACAAATCTTTCCTCTTTATAATATTAGTGTAGATATATTTCTTCAATGAAGCAAATATTGGTAAGAACCTACCAATGCGAGCTTCAATGAACCTTGCAGCCACCGATGTTGCACCCTTAGCCGAGTATACACCAAGAGCCAAGAGTGATAGCCCACCAGCTGCAGCTAATGTCTTATCCCAATCAGTGACAAGCGCATTCAGTCCAGTACCAACTACACTCCCGGCAGTTCTGTTGATCAATTAATTATTCATTAGTCTTTTTTTTTTACTTACGGCTACATGTCCAATTTACCTATTTGTGTCATTTAGAATGGTAAAATTCATTTCTGTGTACCACCCACTCTCCCTGTCAAAATGACGATGGTGAGCAATTTTTAACTATTGGCTAATAATTGCCCACTTCTTCTGGCTTACAATTGTCATTTGCCCATTTCTGGTTAATGCCAAGTCTTGGAAGCTTTACTTCTAGATCTCTTCTTGATAAACACACTAGACTTCTAACTATAACTAAGATTTATTTTTACTTGGTTTTATTTTTTGGAGCTTTTTGTAATTAGCTCATTAGCACATTTATTAGGCAGAGCAGCAAGCTTAGTGGGTAGGTATTGATTGCTAAGCAACTGTATGTTGTTTTGAAGTCACTGCAGGATGTTGATGTTGCTATTGCTAGCAGTGCCCTAGAGCTGCATCTTCCACAACTAAGTTTACATTCAGTTACTTACTTAATACTTTCAAGGATAGTTGTCCTGTTTTCAGCTGCCTTCAATCTAATTTGTTCCAATGTTATGTCCCGGTTTTCACGATCAGCTTTTGCTCTGGCTCTAGCTTCAGCCTCGATCGCCTTGAGTTTGTTCTTCTCTCGAAGCTCCATTTCATGCTCAATAGTGGCACGTCGTAAAGCTTCCTGCTTAGCAACACTCTCCTCTTGTCTAAAAACAAGTATTAAAATTTATTTATTGGTTTATTAGAAAATAGCATTGCAGTGAGAATGATGGTTGCTCAGGGAGCTTAGAGGATATAAAGACAAGACTTACTTTCTCAGGATTTCTTCCTGAGATCTTTGTTGTTGTGCCAGTTGTTCTTCATATCTCTTTTTAGCCAACTGATCTTGATACTGGGCTCTCATCTGATGTTGTTTTGTTTCTTCCTATAGATTTAAAAGTTACTCGTATCATGTTATGGTGTATGAGCTTGTATTTAATCATTCTAATACTAATAAGATTTTTATAATCACAACATAGTATAAAACAAAGTCGCTTCCCGCTGTCTGTCCCTATGTATGCTTAGATCTTTAAAACTATGCAAGGGATTTTGATGCGGGTTGTTTTAATAGATAGAGTGATTCAAGAGGAAGGTTTATATATGTATATAACAATAAGGTTTTAATCGGAGAGAAAAGTTAATATTTCGTTATCAAGTCATCAAAAATATCTATTACCGGGAGCTTTCATGACGTACGCTGGCTAAATCTTAAGAGGGCTATTACATTTTTTCTTGGATTTGAGCGTTTGACTCGAATTTTGATGTGTGATTGAGTAAAATATCATTTAAATGAATAATTTAGAAGATATCACAGAATTAAAATTACGCGCGACTGAAAATATCATTCTCAGCGAAACATAAATGGCGCCGCAGTGTAACAGTTGGTCACTTTAACCATTTTCATCTTTTAAGTTTTACATAAAAAGTAATGCATTATTTTAGAAGCTTATTTAAGGTGTATGGTGATAATCTATATAGATTATCTTCAATATCTATTTTAAAATGTAATAACCCTAAACACTATTCAATTTTAGTTAATATCTTGAGTTACTGCAATTGCCGGATTCGCAGGATTCTTTAAACAGGGTACCGGGACCCTGGAATGCAAAGGGCAACAGAAAGAACAGGGTGGATTTTAGTCAGTAAGTCTGACAGTCCCTTCCGCTACACCCAGGGCGGGAGGACTCAATTGATGATTTTACCTACCAAAAAAAAATTGTATTATCGTAAAATAAAGGCTGTCACATAATTTTACAGTAAGCGCACTTCTTTTTTTTTATTCTAAATTAGTCCTGAGGCAGGGGCGGGTCGCTAGTAAGGATTATAATCAAAAGGCACCTGTAGTGTTTTCCTGCGCTCTTCAAAATCGATTCTCTTCTGTTCTACTTTGGCTTGCTCTATGGCTGCTTCATACTCTTTGATTTTTGCCATTTGTTCTGATTGTTTGGTACCTTCTTGTAGCTTACTGAGTTCCAATGCTTCTTTTGAATGTTCTGAATAATATAAACATAATAAGTACATCAAATCATTACATCAAATACTAAGATTTTAATGTAAGCCCATGATAATGTTATGTTTTAAAGTCGATATCTTGACTGCTCCAATTATAAAATGCTTAGATTTATTTAAAAGTATTTCTACTATATTCAGAATTTATCAGTGTTCAGAAAACCATTTTCATAAATTTCATGAATTAGATCACTTTTATGACATCCCAAGTAATCCAAATAAATAAAGTAGATGTTTCAATTATTGTAGATTCTTAAAGATCTTGACATTTTTCTCTGACTCCTAATTTTACAGTTTCTGCTTAAAGATTAGCAAGCAGATATAAAAGTAAACATACAGTTGTGATGCTTGGCTATAGGTATAGGAACCATAATATGTTGAATTTCATGTAGAGAACAATATAACTATTCTAACCTCTGTAAAGTGTTGAAACTCATTACTGCAATTTAGTGACCATAACAAGAATATTGGACATATCCATCCACTAGACAAGATTTTGAATGTTTTATGAAAAGATATGGACAGCCAAAATTGTTGTTTATATCTAAATTAAAGCTGGTCTCGCCGCGCGCTGTAAGGTTATGCGGTCGCTTATGCAATAGCGCGCAATGTGATTGGTAAACATCATATCTTAACTACTTACTTGATCTTTCTAGTTCTCTGGCTGCTTGTGCAGCTCTTTCGAGAGCACTAGAATCAAAGCGATAGGCCTCCATTGCCTTCCTTTCAGATTTGGATAGGTTAGGGGGTGCGGCTTCGCCCCCAGAATCTGCAGGCGGAACATCTGAAGGTGGTGGCGGAGGCGTTGATTTGTACCCAAATAACCATGACATTTTTGTCTTAGGAACCTTTTCTACGACAGAAAAAAATAAGTAAAAAATACAATCTTCTTTTTACAAATAGTCTTATCTTCTACAGCGAGCGAACGACCGATCACCTAGCGAAGCGAAAGTTCGAAATGTCCATGAACAATGTCCATAGAGTATATTAATAGATTGGAAAATGTCAGTTTAGAGCAGTGTTGCCATAAATGCCAGTAGTGAGCTCTAAGTAACTAATTTTGTCACAATGTCTATGTCAGTCACATAAATCTAAGCAATTTAAGGTTTTTTTGCAGACTTTATAGTCTGCAAATAAGCATTAAATTTCCAAATTAATAACTACTAGTACAGACGTACGTTTACTAGCATAGCAAGAAAAAATAGACCAAGGCAACTTCCTACATCTACCCAGCATATGGCGTGAAGAGGTAGCCCTATATAGTATTCTTTATTCTCATTTAAGTACAACAGTAATAACGGTTATACGAGATAAGTACAATAACATTTTTTCCATGTGGTCTCAACTCAGCTTGTTTTTTATTTATTTACCACAATTATAATGTTATGAACTTATCGAGTCACCATCATCTGCCTAGCCTATTCTCAACTATGTTGGGGCTAGTGATGGACGTTGAATCAACGAACTAGTTGAATCAACGTCGATGTCTCTTCAACGGGATTAACGTTGACCGTGTACAAATCAACTCGTTGAATTCGTCAACGATTTACGAGACAACGACGTTTATGAATTCAACTCGTTTGACGAAACGAGAAAATGAACCCAACGTTTTGTTATTTTCAACGTACGTAAATTGTATTTCTTTAACAATAAAACTCCCGCAAACTGCATCAAATTGTTCGTAAATTAACATTACAATAGCATACGTTAATAAAAGCGTTTAGGCGTTTATCGTTCATGCAAGTTGACGTTCGTAACACGTTAAATCGTTGACGAAATTAACTAGTTGATCAACTAGTTGACAAACGCAATTCAACGTTAACGTTTCGTTGACGAAAAAACCTTCAACGACCCATCACTAGTTGGGGCCGGTTTCCAGTTTAACCGGATACAGCTGAATACAGTATTTTACATAGAGCGACTGCCTATGTGACCTCCACAACCCAGTTACTGAGTTATACGATACCCCTTGGTAAGACAGGTTGTCAGACTTTCGGGCTTCTAACAGCCCGTAACGACTGTCTAAGATCCACGAATGCCAGCCGGGACCAACGGCTTAACGTGCTATTCGAGGCACGGAGGGGTTTGGGTCGATGGACCCATGCAGCGTTGCCATAAGCGCCTTCAATGATTGACTCGTAAAAGTCAAGAACTAATATTACTGACAACTCCAGTGAACACTAGCGTCATAAAGTTATACATACGTTTACATTTTTTTTAGTATCGGTAGGCACGTGTTTGACCACTATTTCACCTGATGGTAAGCGATGATGTGGTCGTAGATGGAGCACGCTTATTCGTCATTTTATTAATGGTTATTTAAACTAGAACCCGGCCATTACTAACTTTGTTTATTTACGAGAATTGACCAATTACTAGTAGAAATCGGCCAATCAATATACCGTTTACCTAATTGCTACTGCTTTTAGTTTAGATTCACCATCTAGACATTTGAAGGTGCATAAAATCACAACAAGCTGAAAATCAGTCAAATTATTTAAAACATAATTATAAATATTTTTTTAAGTTCCCCATCATTCCCGTGTATGGAAAAAAATTTAATCGAGGTCAAAGGTAAAAAAAAAATGAGTTTATCGCGATTTTTAGGAAAACGGCAAGTTTTATCATATAAATACCCCAGACAAAAATTGTAGATCATATAATTATCTATAAAAAAGGTCTCAATACTTTTTTCTTACGAGCCACCGTTTCTGAGATATAACAATTCAAAAAGTTGTAAAAGATGTTATCGTCATAATATGCACACGTTTCCACGCTACATATGAGGTAGTGTAATTTGCGCGTTGTTTTTAACGTGGTGTCCCCAGTAGGCCTACTCCACGGGTCAGTTGTGATCTTGTGAAGTTCATTCGTCTGATCCGTAACCTTCAAATTATTCAAATTAAATCAAATCAAATCGTATATTTCAAATAAACCATTTACAGGCACTTTTGAATTGTCAAGGTCGGTCAGTCCAACAAGATGAAGCTATTTGCACGTTCCAAAGCGTAGATCTCTATGGAGAAGAACGTGCAAGAAACTCCACGGACACTCTTTTAAAAAAATAATAAATTGTTACAAATTTTTGTTTACATCAAGTTGAAATTATACAAACATGTGAGAACGATGTAAAAGACGAGCAGGATAAAAGCGTCCGGGAAAAAAGGAACAATTCAAAGAAATATTTAAAATAAACCATGGCAACTGAGAAATGACCAGTCCCAACTGACAGCGCCCGTTCACGAACATGACGCATGCGCTAGCACCATTCGGCTCAACCATTTTGAAGGGAGCCAAATGATCCAACGCATACGCCACCATCAGCCAGACTTTTGTGTGAGCATGACACTCCCAACCACCAGGGTACATTCAAGTCATAAACAAACCTAAAACTGATAGCTATAGCTTAAGTTTAAGGTACACAGTACTCACACATGTGCCGTTAAAATGGATGAAATTATACATTGCTAAATAAAATTGAGTCTATACAATGCAAATATTGTTTTTTTTTTACAATCTTCAGCCGGTCCAACAATGTTTCCAAATGCTAACAGATTATTTTGTGCGCCCTAGTGGCTGTGGAGCCGGACCAGCATTCAGCCAAGCATTTTTATCTTCAATATAATCCCCCAACTTATAATATGCTTGCCTGCATAGTGTGCGTTTAACACAAGATTTAAATTTTGTCTCATTAAGTTCTAATATATGGGGAGGTATCTTATTATAACATTTTAAACAGTACCCCATAAAAGATGAGGCAACTTTAGCCAGTCTGAAACCTGATTGAACTAATTGATCCCTATTTCTAGTACCATAATTATGTCTGTCGCCTCTTTTACTAAAAAGATGTAAATTCTTTCTGACATACATGATGTTTTCGTAAATGTATTGACAAGGTACCGTCATGATGTTAATATTCTTAAACAGTTCCCTTAGAGAATCGCGCCGGCGGAGATTGTATATCGCTTTGATGGCTCTTTTCTGCAGAATAAAAATAGACTCAATGTCTGCAGCCCGTCCCCATAGTAAAATACCGTAAGACATGATACTGTGAAAGTAACTAAAAAAGACCAGTCTCGCGGTATCGACATCCGTTAATTGGCGAATTTTCCTAACAGCATAAGCTGCTGAACTAAGCCGTCCAGAAAGAGATGTTATATGAGGGCCCCATTGTAGCCTTGGGTCAAGCGTAATTCCCAGGAAAACCGTTTTATCGACAAATTCTAGTTTTTCCCTGTTCAATACTATGTCACAATCACTGCTTTTGACATTGGGTAAAGCAAATCTTATACATTTCGTTTTCTTTTCATTCAAAACCAAATTATTCGCCGTGAACCAATTTTGGACTTGCATTAGGGCATTATTTATGATATCAACATTGTCTGTCTGTCTATTTATCTTAAAAATTAAGGAGGTATCGTCGGCAAACAGCACCATATCAAGTTTTTGTTGCAATAAATAGGGTAAATCATTGATATATACCAAAAACAAGAAAGGACCCAAAATCGAGCCCTGGGGAACGCCCATTATCACGTTTAATCCCGACGAATTGACACCGTTTATTTGAACCAATTGCCGTCTATCATTCAAATAAGATTTGACCAAGTTTAACGCTGTTTTGACCAGTCCGTAATGCCCGAGCTTCAGGAGTAATGTATCGTGATCAACGCAATCAAACGCCTTCGAGAGATCACAAAAGACACCTATGGCATCCTGTGCGTCCTCCCACGCATTAAAGATGTGCTTTAGTAAGGTAACACCAGCGTCAGTTGTACAACGTCCCTTGGTGAAACCATACTGTTTATCATGAAAGATGTTATTCGTGTTAAAATGATTAAGCATCTGATTTAGCATCACTTTTTCAAATACCTTACTAAACACTGGCAACAAAGATACTGGTCTATAATTATTTGTGTCTTTACTATCCCCAGATTTAAAAAGTGGTATCACCTTACTGAATTTCATTAGGTCCGGAAAGACTCCTTGATCCACACACAAATTAAATATTACAGCTAAGTACGGCGCTACAGTCTCGATGATTGAGGTACAAATTTTGATAGACAATCCCCATAGATCTTCGGTCAATTTAATTTTGATTTATTTAAAAGCTTTTATTACTACTATGGGGTTTATATGTTTAAAATTAAATTCAGTCGGGCTGGCTGAAACGTTCGCCTGTAATAAATCAAAAGCAAGTGAAGGCGAGGAATTTAAGGCTTCAGTAGTTTTAATAGGGATACTCGTAAAGAAATTTACAAATTCTTGAGCAACTTGTTTGTTATCGCTAATAAGTCCATGAGAAGTCTCCAATCCGTAATCAGTGTTATGTCTTTTGTTCCTATTTGTTTCATTGTTTATAATTTTCCAAACCGTCTTTATTTTATTGTCTGCTGTTTTTACCTTATTACTTATATATAAAGCCTTAGCTACCTTACAAGTGTTTTTATAAATCTTTGAGTAGGTAGCTACATACTTATTAAAAGTCTCAGTGTTAATAAAAGGCCATACAACTCATAAAGTCTTTCCCTACTTTTTCGGAGTCCTTTAGTTGCCCAGTCACTAAATAAAAACTTAGGGCAGATAGTTTTAGTTTTCTTTTTAAAAGTATTATTGAATTCGGTTTGGACTAAAGAAAAAAAATCTGTATACAAAATATTAGCATTATTCATTGTAAGGTTCCAATCACTTAACTTCCCGATTAAAGTGCGGTTAAATTTATTTAAATTACCGGATGTTATTGGTCTAGTTTGTATTTGCACTTGTCGAATTGGAATGTTGGACTCAAAAGATACCAGTAGCCCACTGTGATCAGAAGGAAGGTAATTTACAATGGCTTTCTCTAAGTAGTTGCCACAACAAAAAACATTATCAATACATGTAGCAGTAGTTGTAGTTGTACGGGTTGGTTCTATGAACACATTAGACAAATTGAATGATTTAAAGAGATTTAATAATCTACAGCTATCTGAATTGTTTTCTAAGATATTAATATTAAAATCTCCACAGATGATTACTAGTTTATTACCAGTTGCAAGTTTTGCCAATACATCTTCCATCACTGACTCAAATATAGCGTAGTTCAGATAATTAGGGGGTCTGTAAACGCACACTATGACATGCTTATCTAGCTCAACACAGGACAGCTCAATGCTATGTTCAACAGACAAGTTAACTATGTCTTTACGGGTTTTAAATTTAATACATTTTTTTACTAATATTAGTGAACCCCCACGTAGCATTGTCTTTCGGTTAAAAGAACTCCCCACACTATAATTCTCGAAATTAATCAACATTTCAAAATCCTTTAACCAATCTTCAGTGAAACAAATAATGTCAAACATTGTTTTTTCTAAAAATAACTCTATTTCCAGCTGTTTTGAAGAAAAGCCTTGAATATTCTGATAGAATAATTTAAAGGATTTCTGCTTAGCCCCTTTATTAAAATTAGCTATGCGAGAGCAAGAAGATACCTGGTTCATGGTAGAATTGGTAGATGTAACTATACTGTTATTGGTATCCTCTGTTGTCGTACAAATCAGTTTAAAGGAACATCCGGAGCGAGCCCCACGACTCCCATGCCATCACTAGGCACCAAGATCCTGCTACTTGTGGACCCCAAATTAAAAGAATTGTCCAAAGTGACACATGGATTCTCCTTCGTACAGTTATTGTAAATATTTATAGCATTAGTGCTACAGTTCATTAAGGTATCCACCTGTACATTAGTATTATTACTAATAATTGCAGTGCTAATTATAGTACAAGACGTCGACATACTACTTATGTCTGAGTTTATATAATATGCTAATAGCCTAGCTATTTGATGTCTAAACCTAATAGGCAGATACACTGTATCCCTAGTCGACTTTAATTTATCAACGTATAAGTTGATGTCTAGAAAAACAAGTTTGTCACTATGATGACTAACTAAGAAATGTATATGCTTATTAAGCATGTGAATATAATTATTTTGTCTATTTGACAATTTTTCAAAATATGGGAAAGCACACAGTATTATTTTATTGCAACTTATCTTTAGTATTTCAGTTACAAAGTCAGTTATTTGTTCTTTTTTTAAATTAGAACTATTACCTATAAACACAGTAATATTGGTTTCTGGTTTATAAACATTTCTTGTTACCAAATCCATTATATGTTTGTAGTTTGACCCAGGTATACAATAATTATGAGTACAATAACTAAGGTTGTTATTTAATAATTTACCTAAACCTCTCCCTATACTATCTGAGAACATAACCGAATGAAAACTATCATTACTATTATAAAATGGAATGCTATGCTAGTTGTCTCAGGCTGGCCCACTTGACATAAACCTTGTGTAATATCAGTTATCACACAGTCCTGAGTCAACCTTTCAGCTTGGGACGGGTCCTCCGTAGCCTCAAGATGGTCAGAATTAATTTTTGATACCGTCTGACAGGTACACTGACACATAACCAGCTTATTTGCAGCTAGGATGTGTTCTTTAATTTGAAATTTAGAACTCACATATTTATTATAAAGAGAACTAAGTCTGTCCTCAAGTACCTGTATATCAGTTTGAAGGCGCTGCGTATCAATTTCATAGATTTTTTTACTATCCTCCAATTTAATCTAATCTATCTTAAATCTATTCTTGTTCTTCTTCTTGATCTTCTCGTTGTTCTTCTTCTTCATCTTCATTCTTGGTGTAAGTATAGTGCGTCAATAGCGATGTATCGCATGACACTTCGTTGGAATCAAACGAATCCTCCACTGTTGGTGATACAACATTCGGTACCTAATGAATCTTTAGCGCTCATAATTCCAGTCCAGAAAAAACATCCACATTTTTCTGTTGTTCTGGTACTTTCGAATCCTTACCGCTCATAATTCTTGCGCCGGGGATATTTCGACATGTTTTTGGCCTCCTGGTACATAATGAATCCAGTCTGGAAAATACTTCGACATTTTTCTGTTCTCCTGGTACTTTTGAATCCTAACCGCTCACGATTCCAGCGCCGGAAATATTTAAACATGTTCCTGGTCTCCTGGTACTCGTGAAACTTTAGCGCTAACAAATTCCTGCCATAAATATAATTTGACACGTTTGGTCTCCTTGTACTTTTGAATTCTAACTGGTCACAATTCCAGCGCCGGAAACATTTCAATATTTTTATGGTCTCAAGGTACTTGTGAATTTTTAGCTCCCATAATTTCAGCCAAAGAAATACTTCAACATGTTTCTAGTCTCCTGTCACGTGTGAATCTAAAGCGTCTACAATTCCAGCCCGGAAAAAACTTCAACATACATATTTCTGTTCAACGGTTAAACAAAAAACATTCCAGCCCAAAACTACTTTTACATCATCCTGTTCTCCTGGTACTTGTGGATCTGAAGTACTAAGGCAGCAGCGGCTCTGGGTTTTCACTTTTTCCTCAGTCTCCATTAAAAAAAATCTTTGACATGTATCTGCTGTACGTACACATGATAAAAAAAAATCTTGCTCAAAAATACTTTGACAGGTTTTTGGTCTCCTGGTACTTAATCTTTAGCGCTCAACAATTCTAGCCCTGAAAATACTTTGACATGTTTTTGCTATCCTGGTGGTACTTGTGAATCTAGGTACAGCACTCATAATTCCAGCCCCGAAAATATTTCAACATGCTTCTGCTCTCCTAGTACTTGTGAATCGATAGCGATCACAATTTCAGCCCGAAAAAATCTTTGACGAGTATCAGCCGGTTGATTCCGAAACATGTTGAAGTGAAGGCTTGTGTGAAGTGACCATGAAGTGAGCGGACATTCCGTCTTGATTAAATGGATCGACAGATTACTTCACGATCACTTCACCCGAGCCTTCACTTCGACATGTTTACAGAATCGCACTACAGTACACCGCGTGAAAAAAAAAATGATTACTCAAAAATACTTTATTAATTACAAACTTTCACATTTATAATATTAGTAGGACTAGCACTTTGCCCGCGACTTCGTCTGCGTAGAGTTAAGAGGTGGCGCGCAATTTCTTTGACCCATGTTCTCATTCTTGAAAATTCATCTTCATGATTCTTTATTCTGATAGTTTGTGAGTCTTTACTGTCCGTACTTTTAGCCCCGGGACTACTTCGACATGTTTCTGGTATTTGTGAATCTTAAGCGCTCATAATTCCAGACCAGTTCTTGCGCCGGGAATATTTCGATATGTTTCTAGTCCCCTGATACTTATGAATCTTTAGCATTCACAATCCTAGCTTCGAAAATAATTCTACATGTTTTTGGTCTCCTGGTACATAATGAATCTTTAGCGCTCATAATTCCAGCCCGGAAAATACTTCGAAATTTTTCTGTTCTGCTGGTTCTTTTGAATCCTAACCGATCATGATTCCAGCGCCGGAAATATTTCGACATGTTTCTATAGATTGACATGTGACAGGAGACCAGAAACATGACAAAGTATTTCTTTGGCTGAAATTATGAGCAATAAAGATTCACAAGTAGCAGGAGACCATAAACATGTCGAAATATCGCCGGCGCTGGAATTGTGACCGGTTAGAATTCAAAAGTACCAGAAAACCAGAAACATGTCGAAGTAGTACCGGAGCTGAAAGTACGGACAGTAAAGACTCACATACTATCAGAATAATAAAGAATAATGAAGATGAATTTCCGAGAATGAGAATATGGGACAGCGAAATTGCGCTCCACCTCTAAAGTCAACGCAGACGAAGTCGCGGGCGAAGTGCTAGTAAGTAATAATTTACTGTGAAACAAAGTTATTGCGAAAAATGGCTTGTGATTTTTTTTCGTTTGTCGACGTCGAATTTCTTGGGGATTGACGGGCGTCCAGTGGGGGTTGCCGGACGACCAGGCAGGTAAAATAAATACAGGGCAGACCAGCGATTTTTTCACACTAGTGTATAATACACTTCATTTCGTGCCTAAAAGCAATGTGGTAGGAATCAGTTTTGGAGTGTGTTGAAATATAAATTGAAATATCGAAAGAAGAATGTCTTTTAGGTAACTGGGTGGATTTACAATACTGTCGAAAATTCACGTTTTGGGCATAAAAAAATATATATTGCTCCATTATCGTATTTTTTTTACATTTACAGGGTGTATATAGCCTTGTTTTACAATGTGCTTTAACCCAAATATACTCAAACTCAATAGATTTTTAATAATAAAATGAAAACTGCTATCAAAATCATCACCGTCTGTGAAAAAAATGCTACTCTCTACGTTTGCCGGCAAAAAAGTCGAATACCCGACATATGAAGTAGATTGTAATTTATTATTTACTTTTATTGATATTTTATATAACTTTCTAGAAAAGAAAATTATAATTTCTTCGTAAAATAAATAATCAATCAATAAATGAAATTTTAGCATCTAAATTCGTCATCACCGTCACGGCAATATCAAAGTGAAGGTAGTTCTGTATGCGTAGCATTTACGCGGCCGGTAATACCCTGCCCCGCTTCCTCAGTTCATAGCAAACCACGAAGCGAGCCGCACGTCGTTATAACACGCGCTCAGACAGAAAAAAATGTTGTGAACGGACCAAAAACGATGTTTAGACAAAGTTGCGTCTTTCCCGTCAGGCTGTAGTTCAAGGTAAGTACTTAAAATAACATTACGATTAATTTCAACAAGACTTAGTTATAAGTGTAGATGCTAAAGAAAAAAGGGGTTTCCTACTATTGTTGTTACTTTTCTAGAAAAATCGAAATAGCGTCCCAATCGTCATCACCATACCCATCATCACCACTTACAAGTAATGAACGGTGATGAACTCAAGTGTATGGTGATGACGATTTTGGTAATTTTTTACTTTTGAAGGGCACGCGTTTAACAACTATCTCACCTGATGGTAAGCGATGATATGGTCGAAGATCGAGCACGCTTGCCTAGAAGTAACCAATTCACTCTTGACTTAAAGACTTCCAGGTTGTAGCTATCAGGAAACACAGACTCCGGCAGGGAATTCCACTCCTTAGCTGTACGCACTTTGAATGTGTTCCCAAAAAGGTTTCGTGCGTGTGGGTGGGATGCCGACCATGTACCGGTGGCGCATCGCCGTTCATCTTGTGGTCCGATATTGGAACGGTCTTGGCGGAATGAAATTATGCAATTCCGTCGCATATTCCCCAAAATGCAACCGGTAGAAAACCGATAGGCTAGCAACTCGGCGTCGATGCTCCAGACTTTGGAGCCTCGACTCGACAAGCCTATCACTGCCGATGATCCTCTTGGCTCGTTTTTGAATTGACTCAAGGGCATCAAGCTGGTACCCTCAGATCCATCCCAAAGATGAGAGCAGTACTCCATACGCGATCGAACTTGCGCTTGAGAGAGTTTGAGATCGGAACGATGGAGCTGGATGGAATTGGCTCCTTTTGGCGAAAAAAAGACACGCTTGGATTGGGTCTTAGCAGCATTGAACTTGACTAGATTGGCATCGCCCCAATCAGAGACAGCCAGTAAAGACACGTTCACGCATATTCGGTCTCCGGCCGGAGACCGGATCTGCGACCCACCAGCTCGTGCTTCGGACACTTACCTCTCAGCAACAGTGCTGTCGTCTGCATACCGGGTTTAAGCAGATAATTAATATGCAGCAAGAACAGTGTTGCCGACAGCACCGACCCCTGAGGAACCCCGGCATTAATAACCAGCAGTCCAGACGAGCAGCCATCTATGATCACTGGGATAGATCGATCCCTCTGCGATCCAATCACAAAATCCGGCGGGCAGACCGAAGGAAGGAACCTTACTAATAAATAAGGCTATCGTGCCAGACCCTGTGGAAGGCCTTCGAGATGTCAAGGGAGACCGCAAGTGCCTCCCCGTATTTCTCGATAGCCTCAATTCAGATGTGAATGGCATACGCTAAAAGATCCCCAGTTGACCGATTTCGGCGGAAACCGTATTGTCGGTCACTAAGGATATCGTTCGCTTCTAGGTACGCCAGGAGCTTAAGATTCAATAATCGTTCCATACTCTTACAGAGTACGGAAGTTACCGAGTTTGTATTTGTTGGGTCAGCTCGACTACCCTTCTCGGGCACGGACAGCACGTTAGCCTGCTTCCAAGCCATCGGCACTTTTCCAGTCTCAAACGAAAGGCGGAATAAGCGTGTCTAGTTATTTTTTTTAGTTGTTAACTTAAGTTTTACCTGCAACTTGCCTGCTTGTTTATTAACAACTTAAACAAATAAATTAGAAACTTGTTTTTTAAAAGGTTTCATAGTTTTTTTAACTACACTCGCTAGCGAGTATATATTGATAAAAGTCATGGTAGACGTACTGATGAATGCGAATGTTCGACATACTCGACTCGCATCCATCAAGAGAAGCAGGGGGTCAAACGCCACCGGACCGCGTCCATCTAGACGTTAAAAATCCGCAAACAAAGACAAAAACAAGTTCGCTTTCTCCTCAGCGGAGTGGGCCAGCAGTTCTGGTAGTTAGGGGCGGCAGAAGTTCGATTCGACCGACTTAGCCAGGGACCAAAAAGCCTTACTATCTGCTTGGTATGAAGCAAGTTTGTTCTCTATTCGGCTAATGTGGTCAAACCGAGCCCTCCGCAACACCTTCTTGCAGGACTTGGCAGCCCTGTTGAAGGCTCTCTTCTTAAACTCACGTCATTTGCTTTGTGCGTACGAGCGTCGACCCATGCTAGGTACGCTGCGTGCTTAAGCGCATCAGCGCGATTGCACTCGGCACCAAACTATGGACGAGCGTTGCCAAACATTGTTACGTCAGTGAACGAAATGTAGTACTCCATCCCCCTCCTCAATCATCCATCACGGCGTCCGCGCACGACGAACCGTCAGTCGAAGAAAAGCAAGTAGGCTGCCAAGGATAACATGCGAAGAAAGATCGCATGCCATCCCAATCTGCTGACCTGTATCGCCATATCCGCCGCGTGCCTCTCGGGCTAGGATCGTGCTAGGAGTAACAGGACAGGAGGACGACGGACACAGACTTCACCAGACAGTGGTGGGAACTACCCAGTGGTGAAGAAATCGACACAGAGTTACGTTCTGGATTTGTTGTCAGCAAAAGGTCCAGGCAATTGGCAGTGTGCGAATCAACATCCGGCATCCTCGTTGCCCCCTGGACCAGCTGTGTAAGATTTAGTTAAATCTTACTAGCTGTCGCGTCCCTCGTCCAGCACGGTCTGTGCACTGGTATGGGAAGAGCCACTCCTGATGGTGAGACGTTGAAGTCCCCAGTAACACCAATTGGGCAGAAGGGTACCGCTGCTGAGCCGCATCCGCCGCCTCACTTAGGTGTTGTGTGAGCCCAGTTGTCTTCAAATCACCGCTGTGCGAACGGTAGACACAGGCAGAACGGAACAGAAACGGTAGAACCCATAGCGTTGAGAACCTGGAGTCCTCAAGGTTGCGGAGACGCCGATAGCAAATGTCGTCCCGGGCGTACATACATACGCCCGCGCGTGATTTAAAGTGATGCTCCAGGGTAAACCCTGGGTAGGACAGGTGCGACACGTCTGACGAACATCCGATCTGCGTCTCGGAAAGGAAGAAGAGCACTGGTTTCTCAGTCTCAAGGTGGTGATGGACTGCGGCGAGATTTGAGTGCAGACCTTGAATATTGCTGTGCACTTTGTGAGTGAGGGAGTGCTGCTGCTGTACAGCTTTTCCAATTTAGTTCCTTTTTATGTATTTGAGTGAAGGAGGGATAGGAGAAGGAAGTGAAATGAGGTTCCATGCTGCTAACCCTCAGGCACGCTCAGACAGGACGACATCATTGGGGTACTATTTGGGAGACTGCGGGGACGCCCATGCCGATGGAAGGTTGCTGGCATCTGATGGATGCGGACTGCTCAAGACCCTTAGTTAAGAGAAAAATATCTAAGACTGGTGGGAATAGAAATTATGAGTGATTTAAATCATTAAAAATGTAAATTTTCATATATTTTGTTGTTTTTAATTTGACATTCATGTATATAGCGTCATCACCATACACACGAAATCATCACCATCCATAGATAAATCAGTACCATACCACCGTCGTCATCACCATCTCTCCTCTTTTTATTGGAATGCTGATATCTTCTGATCTACACTTAAAATGTTGGTCTAAACACAATGTAGGTACATTAAAGTTATCCTCCAATGATTTTATCTAGTTTTACTGGCATTCCAATGTGTTTCAAATTTTTTGAATTATTTTTTCGTTGAAATTTTGTTGGGTAAATCCACCCAACTACAGTTAATTTTTCTTAAACAATATTTTCCTAAATAAATGAGTACCAATTGTTTACGCCGTCTTTCTTACGTCAAGCATTGCCGAAGACGCCCCTGACCCTTGGTGCCTAGAGCGGCTGTAACGTTTGCCCTATGGATGGGCCGGCCCTGGACACAGCTAGGGTTGCCAACATTTCTTCGACGAGTATTTTTCAAACTAAGTCATAACAAATTTACCTAGTACACTTAAAAAATATATAGTATTTTATGGAAAAACCAAAAAACATATAATATTCTATGGAAAAACCAAAAAATATACAAAGATTCTTTTGTTAATTATTTATTTTTATTAAAACTATATTTGTTTATATTTCTTGCATTATTTAACAATTTTTGTCTACAGTAAAAGTGTCATAAATTAAGTGCTTTATTATATTACATTTTTAACACTCTTTTCCACTTATGTTTGTCAGCGATGGTACAACTCTCCAGGTTACATCAGCCAGGATATTGGAACCACAGTGGGCGTACTTTGGGAAGTGTTGGTTATTGCGCAATAGAAACACCGGTTGCTTTTAAATCAAATTATTATTCACACTCGAAAGTCTCACTTACAATATTCTCACACAATAGGTACACTGAACAAATATTCGGAACACGCGGCGGTTTCTAGACGTGGGCACGTCTGCACTGCTCGACCGCCACTAGTAGACTGAGCTCAGCCTCTGTCGAGCACCGGTGCACCAACGCCATCTAGTGGCGTTCGACGGAGTCTAGGACGGTTCCTAGACTCCGTCGAACGCCACTAAATGGCGTTGGTGTCCCGATTGTTCTATTGACTGACTTATTTCCGACACGGCCATCCTGATATCACACGGCCTCGTGTGTTAACCTGCAACCAAAACTCAACAACAGTACTCTGTTCGACTCGGCCAATCCTGACCACAATATGGCTCAGAAAAACTATCCTCTAATTGTTTTCACAAAACATTACTTTTCAGTTAACACCACACATAAAACAAAACTTTGAAATCTTTTTAAACATTGAAATCATCACCCAGGGACATGTACCATCGTTATCCACATCAAAAATCAACTGTATTGCAACAAAGCCTCGGGGAACCACTCACACAAGTAAACAACTCTATCGCCACGGCTCTCATAGCCGAACTAAGTGCATCCTCGCTGTATGTGGAGCATTGTGGGAATTTCACCCACTACGGTCACCATTGACCACGAGTAGCAATCACACCATTGCTCTCGAAATACCTGCATCCACATACACGAGGACCACCTCTCAAACACGCGCATCCACCACGTGTGTGAAGCATTGTGGGAATTTCACCCACTACGGTCACCATTGACCACGAGTAGCAATCACACCATTGCCCTCGAAATATTTGCATTCACACACGTGAGGACCGCTTCTCTAAGGGAACTGTTTAAGAATATTAACATCATGACGGTACCTTGTCAATACATTTACGAAAATATCATGTATGTCAGAAAGAATTTACATCTTATTAGTAAAAGAGGCGACAGACATAATTATGGTACTAGAAATAGGGATCAATTAGTTCAACCAGGTTTCAGACTGGCTAAAGTTGCCTCATCTTTTATGGGGTACTGTTTAAAATGTTATAATAAGATACCTCCCCATATATTAGAACTAAATGAGACAAAATTTAAATCTTGTGTTAAACGCACACTATGCAGGCAAGCATATTATAAGTTGGGGGATTATATTGAAGATAATGCTTGGCTGAATGCTGGTCCTGCTCCACAGCCACTAGGGCACACAAAATAATCTGTTGGCATTTTTGTTTTGTTGGCAGATTGTAAAAAACAATATTTGCATTGTGTAGACTCAATTTATTTAGCAATGTATAATTTCAACCATTTTAACGGCACATGTGTGAGTTCTGCGTACCTTAAACTTAAGCTATAGCTATCAGTTTTAGGTTTGTTTTTGACTTGAATGTACCCTGGCGGTTGGGAGTTTCATGCTCACTCAAAAGTCTTGCTGATGGTGGCGTATGCGTTGGATCATTTGGCTCCCTTCAAAATGGTTGAGCCGAATGGTGCTAGCGCATGCGTCATGTTCGTGAACGGGCGCTGTCAGTTGGGACTGGTCATTTCTCAGTTGCCATGGTTTATTTTAAATATTTCTTTGAATTGTTCCTTTTTTCCCGGACGCTTTTATCCTGTTCGTCTTTTACATCGTTCTCACATGTTTGTATAATTTTAACTTGATGTAAACAAAACTTTGTAACAATTTATTATTTTTAAAAGAGTGTCCGTGGAGTTTCTTGCACGTTCTTCTCCATAGAGATCTACGCTTTGGAACGTGCAAATAGCTTCATCTTTTTGGACTGACCGACCTTGACAATTCAAAAGTGCCTGTAAATGGTTTATTTGAAATATACGATTTGATTTGATTTGATTTGACTTCACAAACATGCGCATCCACCATGTATGTGAAGCATTATGGGAATTTCACCCACTACGGTCACTCTAGACCACGAGTAGCAATCACACCATTGCCCTCGAAATACTTGCATTCACATACATGGGGACCGCCTCTCAAACATGTGCATCCACCATGTGTGTAGAGCATTGTGGGACTTTCACCCACTACGGTCACCATAGACCACGAGTAACAATCACACCATTGTCCTCGAAATACTTGTATCTACACACATGTGGACCACCACTACGGTCATCACAGACCACGACCCCCGCCAGAGCCACACGTACACCGCCTACCCACGGACTACTTGAGTTACCTCAAGAGACACCGATTTCGACCGGGCTACGACTACGTAATGGCTCCGGTGCGGTCGGACGGCCAAAAGAGAAGTCTACTCACGTGTTCCCCGCCTCGGCATGCTCATTATCACTGTGAGCATCTTTAACTTTTACCATTTACTTCGACTGGTACATGACCCTATGGTCTCCCTCTCTTTTTTTACACTATCGAGAGCCTATTTCTAATCACACTTTGGAGTTCAACCTTCAACGTGTAGCAATTATCATCCAAAACCTCTGCTACCATTAATGGACCTTTTAACTTCCCATCTAACCCAGTCTGACTTCGCTCTTCATTTTCTTATAAAACGAAGTCGTTAACAAAAATTTTTATTTTAGCTGCCATTCTACCATCAACCTTAGGAGCCTTATCATAATCCGCACATCGCTCTCTAGTACCATTTTTCGTACCTCATAAATGTAGACTCTGGTATCTACATCACTACTCATCTACTGTCAGCTCATGACAACGGTCTTGCAACTTCGTTTATTAAAAACTCTACAGATAAAGCTTTTTGTCACGGTTAATTGAAATCCGTATTTCACCTATTTCCTATCGCGAAAGTAGATATGAGAGATTCTCAACAACATTTTAATACACAGAGCTATTCCTAATCTTCATGTTTTTGATTAATTGGCCACAATAGTTCGAAGTTTGATGAAAAATAGTTCGATTGAAATAAATTCTTGGGTTTGAGTTTGATTCGCGATTTACTACTATTTGGGATTATCGAGTCCAAGTACCACTGACAGTCATCAAAAAACCATTAATCAAAACCACAGGTATCTTATTCACAGTCAACAGCTATCTCATAGCTCCGTAAAACACAATTTCTACACTCGCACTTCCCCACGGGAGTGCCGAGTCAACTCTCTTGACAACACTACCTAGAGCTATCGCAACGATACCCTGATCCAGACTCTCCCGTCTACACCATCCAGGGTTACCGTTCGATACTCTGGTACAATCAAAGACCCACTGAACTCAGAACCTGTTCACAAAAACTAAATTGATGCTAACGCATCATCTACTTCATTACTTCACAACGTCAATTGGTACTTGGCCTCGGGCAACTTCCTGACAAAGAGATTTCAAAACATATCCACCGGTCAGTTATGATCATCGGACCTTACAAAAAGAAAATCAACTGGGCCAGACCATTTTTCCGTCTATCGATCATGTAAAGGAGCTACGTTTATGAATTACTCTACGTTAACCTACGAACATAACGGTCGTCGCTACACTGTACAGTTTGAATGAATTAATCTTATTTTAATCTTACCCGTATTAACTCGCATACTTAGTAGACAACACGGTATTAAAAAATGGAATATCTGTTTAGGAAAAGTTGTGATAGCTCTGAATTCTCTGTAGCTTTAAAGCTTTAATCGTAACTGTCGTTATGTAAGGAAATCTGTTACCGGCACGGTAATACAAAAGCTTAGGTCCAAGTTTTCATTAAAAACGTCTAAGTTGGAACACGACCTTGTGGCAACCTTGCCAGGCAATATCTCCTGAATAAAATTTTGAAACTGTTACCGCCAATGGGAAACTCTACTGATAACCGCCAATGGGAAACTAAACTCAAATGGTACTCGCTTTGTACTAAGTATGTCAAAATTACCCAGCACTATCAATCCAACCACCGAATTGGTATCAACAGCTTTTGTTTTGCTATTCAAATAAAACTTGAACGACTCACCACGTATTCCAGTCAGCCTTGAACGCTCTTAACCTCACAGATGTTGACATGATACTTGGCTACTGCAGCCTGCCAACTGCTTGCCGACCTTCGATCTGTCACGCTCAGAACCACTCAGAAGTTGCAGCTGCTCAGCAGTTGCAGCTGCTCAGCAGTTGTTGCAGCTGCTCAGAAGTTATGGCAGCATGCCAACCGCTAGCCTCCTGCTGGCTTCATACACCATGATACGATATCTGAAACTGAAAAATACTACGAGAGTATAAGTCCAATAAAAGCTGTGGTGGGAGTAAAGGTAAATCGAAATCTAATCAGATCATCGGCACAAGAAAGTGGCCTACGCCCAGCAGTGGGCAGTCAGGTTATGGAAGGTGATAAGTCACAACATTGCTTTTTCAATTATCACAATTTCCGAAATTAGGTGTAAGGTAGGGTATTGTGATGATGTTGATATTGTGACCATATCTCTTTAGTGTCCCAACAACAATAGCACTAAGCGCTTCGATCTGTTTCTCTACCAGCGGTAGCAGGATAATATCGCTCCATCAGCATTATTTGAAACGCCTTAACCAGCAACACCAAAGCTATAGCGCCTAAACTACTACTACACTAAGGCGATAGTCAACATGAGAATAACAGCCTCACTTAAGCATAGAGCCATAAAGTGACAAGTCAATAATAATTATCAAACATCGATAATTGTCAATCATGAAACCGTAGTTCTTTGCGAGTCTGCCTCCACAGCAAAAAACGTTTACTCGTAAACAAAATAGAAAATATTAACTACTGAGCGCCTCAGCTCCATAGCAATTACAGAATGAAAATAGCTCACCAGATTCACGTGATGATCCTCGCACACCTTCAACTTCCTTGACCTGGCAGCTGTTGTGAAGTTGCTTGCTTCCGTTCGACACTGGTTTTCATTGTTCACTTTGATGAGGGTGAGGGTAGCCGCATAAAACTCGACGAATAGGAACTTGACCTTGGAATGTTCCTTGAATTGGTCCTACGTTTAACCCTTATAGGTTATCTACGGCTGGCATATAGGCGCGAAGCTCTTCAGCGCCTTACTTATAGCTAAAATAAGCTGAACTGCACAACACTGCATCCCCGACAAAACACGACCGCGGTGACGCACCACCATCGCACGTCGAACCCAGGTTTATCGGATTGAGTTCCACGGCACATCACGGCACACATCGAGTGTTCAGCATCTGGACAAGCGCACGCGTTTAAAAAAAGAACGAACCGCGACTTCCACCATCACTGCCACCACGTGTCCCGCACTTCAAAATGCAACCGCCACGTATTTCACCAGCATTGTCACCGCATGTTACCTTCCCACAAAATAACATCTGTTCTGTGTAATAGACTAAATACACGTGTTTTACAATATTCGTCAACGCAAAAACATTACGTAACTTAATTAGGCCATACCACAACAAACAATCAGCACTAGAAAAACATTACGGTTCACTTTTTCTCATTTGACACGTCTGGCGGTAGTACGTCGTATGTCGTCGTACGATTCGAGTATCTACTCGCCGTTCACTGCCTGCCGCAGCTGCTCCGCTACCCACTTAGCTGTCGCTGCTTGCACTCGTCCATCGGGCTGCGATAGTTCCTGGCCTTCCACAGGCACAGCATACGAAGGGCTTCGCTGCCAACTGCGATGCTGCTTGACTCTATACTTAAGGCGATGTAGCACTTTCTTTGCTGTCGTGAACCATGATCTTGCATCCGCGTCTACCTTGTCTGGATCAACGCAAGCATATGCTTTCGCACGTATAGTGCTTCAATAAGCACTCGTATGATTTAAATTTTTAATTATTATACCGTGTATATAAATGTGCATATAAATTTTTAAACCGTGCAAAAAAAATGTGACCGTTGGGTCACATTTTTTTTGCACGGTTACACTGATTTAAACACGCCAACTGTCACTGTTAGTGTTTTCATTTTGCGTGTGAACCAACACGAATCCCACTTTCTGATGTCAGCGATGGTACAACGCTCCAGGTTACTTCAGCCAGGATATTGGAACCACAGTGGGCGTACTTTGGGAAGTGTTGGTTATTGCGCAATAGAAACACCGGTTGCTTTTAAATCAAATTATTATTCACACTCGAAAGTCTCACTTACAATATTCTCACACAATAGGTACACTGAACAAATATTCGGAACACGCGGCGGTTTCTAGACCTGGGCACGTCTGCACTGCTCGACCGCCACTAGTAGACTGAGCTCAGCCTCTGTCGAGCACACCGTCCTAGACTCCGTCGAACGCCACTAGATGGCGTTGGTGTCCCGATTGTTCTATTGACTGACTTATTTCCGACATGTTTATATTTTTGGATCCCTTTTTGGTATTTTTCGGTTTTTAATCGGCATTAGCGGCGCATTTGAACTTGACGCACTTTCCTTATCGCGGCTAATATCCAAAACTAATTTATTCAACTTCTCAAAAGTAAGAACACTATCTAATTGAAAATAATTACCAAATCCCAAAACAAAAATAAAGCTGACCAATGACCATAAATTCGTTTGACATTGACAAGTAAGACATACTTTCGGATATACCTACTATAGGGAGCGTGCAGAAACTATAGGTAGCAGCACAGAAATGTCACTGTCAAGTATATAACAAGTATAAAATTCGAATTAGCTACGCTAGATGGCAGTCTACTTCGTGCACGTTGCCCTAAACTGAGCGTGCAGGTACCACAGGTGGCAGCACAGAAGCGTCAATGTGACCGTTAAAACTTCGAATATGCGACACTAGATGGCAAAGTCAACGCTGTGCACGGTCCCTATAATTATGTAGTCGACCTGGAGAAAGATCTTTTTTATCGAGTGACAGAGAACATAGGTTGTTATGGGAAATTTACGTGGTGGGACGATGACTCTTTCTCCGGGTCGAAAATTGTAAAGGCACATTCATACATTTTTTAAAAGAAAGTTTTGTCTGTTAGATTTCGGTGTTAAAATATAGTATTTTTGATATATTTCTTCAACAGTATATAGTACGCAGACCCGAAATACAGTCAAATACTGTATATTATAGTACGGTTTCATACAAAGAATACTGTACGGCTCAAGCTGATACGGTGACGATCCCTTTCAGAGTTGATATGTGTTCGCGTGATTAAAACCATGTCTTTTTTGAGGTGTCTCACTCTCATTAACTCCACCTTATTGATCCTAGTAGGTACTTTGTTGCAGGCTAGTCAGTCAAAATACAAGTGAGATAGGTATTCCCAAATCCAATAATACAACACATTAGACATTAATAAACGTTTATTTTCTGTTAAGACAGCCCATATTTCGTATTAATAAAATTATACATACAATTTTTTTGATTAATAACATTTATGATTGTATAAGAAAATAGTTTTAAATAATATTATTATTGATAGGTAGGTATAAGAAAATTGCAATTATTTCATAAATATTTTATAAAAATGTAAAATGCCTCTAAGGTTAAAGAAATCATTTTTATTAAAAATATCATTTTCATGTTTTAGAAATAGGTACCAAATACTGAAAATACTTGTAAAAAAGAGTCTTCAAATATGATATTATATTAGTGATTTTATATGTATTTTATAATATGTACTTAAATTACATAAATAATAGGTATATCAATAGAATGGAAATTGACACTAATACATATTCTAATATGATGCCATTAAGGCTAAATGCTGCCGGCAGTAGGGTCTTGTAAAAACGTAGCTACTCGTATTTTAAATGGCAATTTGTTAAGGACAAGCTCAATTGTATATTTTTTGTACTTTAAAACAAAAGATACACATTAATTTAACTGAAATAGTGCAACAGTATGTCGGGTCGTCGTGTTAATCTTATCTATTATGCTATAAAAACAACTGCACATACCGATGTAAACATTATCTTAATAAAATTATTATAAGTTACTACTTCATATCCTAAAAATTACTTTAAAATAAGGTTGGTAACAATGGTTTTCCCTAACCATAAAGCCTGAAACAGACTATCAGCCGCGCGCGCATTAATAGGGCGTATTTTGTCTACATTCCGCGTCAAACGCGGATGAGACGTCTGAGTTAGCACTCACACTCACACAGTGAGCACATGAGTTGCTCACTACACACGGTGTCATTTTAGTCGTGTTACAAAGGCAGCCCTCTTAATCTATCCAATGCCTACTACACATTCATTAAAAAAGGATTGTGTGGTTTTATGAAACCACGGTAAAAGTTAAACTTTTTTCGCCTTTCACTTTATCCCTAGTCCGCGGCCGACCGTCACGCGACATGCAACACACAGACGAAAAAGTTTGAGACGATGTAATTAAAGTTTCACGTTAAAAAAAAAGATATTTATGAACATTTCAATTACTAAAAAAACCGGCCAAGTGCGAGTCGGACTCGCCCACCGAGGGTTCCGTACAAATTTGTAGGTCCTACATATTAAAAAATAAAGACTACTTTTTTGTGATAAAAAAGCAAGTGAATAGTTTTCAGACTTTTCCCTATACTTGTAGACGGTATTACTTGCCAAATCTCAAAGTTCTAAGTTAACGGAAAATCCTTACTAATATTATAAATGCGAAAGTAACTTTGTCTGTCTGTCGCGCTTTCACGCCAAAAACTACAGAACCAATTTAAATGAAATTTGGTACACAGATAGTCTAGAGCCAGAGAAAGGACATATGCTACTTTTTATCCCGGGAGTATGTTCCCTAAAGACCACGCGGGCGAAGCCGTTGACAGAAGCTAGTAACCTATAAATTTTGATTTCTTGAGAGTGTCGACGTATACGTTTTTTTGCGGCATATACGGCCGTTTTTTTTACGCTAACTTAGAACTTGAACAGCTTCAAGGGACTGTAGATTTGAGAATATGGTTTTAATTTCAACTCGATACTTCTACGCGTCCCCGAGATAAAGGGTCTTGACAGACAGACGGACAGACAACAAATTGATCCTACAAGGGTTCCATTTTTCCTTTTGAGGTACGGAACTCTAAAAATTTAAATATTATTAATTATCATGATGCATGACGTAGTTTGGAACATCCAGGAGCGAGCGTATTTCGAGCCTTGTGTTCCAAGGACGGCGCGGAATGGTTTAGGACGTTATTTTGATACGTAAAAAGTACTAACTGGGTGTATCATAATTCTAATGCATTATTTATTTTTCTTGCACCTATTATCTTAATGAATTAGGTATTTTTTTTTAAAAGGCGACTAGAGGTAGTTTATGTCGAGTACATTAAGTGGGCCGCCTTTGTAAGACGACTGAAATAGCACCGTGTAGCAACAGCATCAGTCACTTTAGATTGGATCGACTGTCAATCGCGTTTGGTAGTTTGTTTCAGACTTAAGATACACACACATTTCCATTTACTTCAAAATTATAAGTTATTAATATCAATAATATTAGATCTATGTAAAATAATGTACACCTAATACATCGAGAAGGACTAATATCAATATTACTGAATTAGCTGGAAAGTATAAAATAATAAAAACCATTTTATAAACCTAACCGGTTAGTCAGACTAACCAATAAGTGCCATTGAGTAAATGAAAGAAGACAGAACACATTTTTAATACTGGGAAATAAGATCGATACATTCGAGTACACTTACATTCTAACGGATACAGTTATTGACTAATATCTGCTGCAACTATTGGTGTTTACCACAATATAAAGCGCGTTTTTAGTTTTTGCAATTCTTAATTGTGATGCTATAAAGTAATGTCAATAAAGACATTTTGTATATAATAATAATACAATATTATTCTACATGTAAATTGCACCATACCATACATATATAATAAATACATGCACAATTGCACATGGGTTACTACTCACTAAACATTTAGAATATTCATTAAAATCGTGTGTGTGATACGAGCGTTGTGTTGTGGAGCCATGAGGAATACCGTTTTGGCACTGATTAAAAACTCTGTATACTTAATATGGCTTTTCTCTTAACTTAAAACATTAAAAAAATTAAAAAATTGCGTAAAAAACGACTCAACTCATAAATTATTAATTTCATTAACTAAGTCAACAAGTTAGGATTGTATTCCCATATGTTAGAAAATTATTATGTTATAGGTATAACACAAGAGCATTATAATGTGGAAATAAACTAATCCGTCTCGTATTCCAGCCCTGCTATCTAACCAGATCTAAATAATATCTCTGTAGTCTCGATGACCTAATTTGCTTATAGTACTCTTATTTACCTTTCGGTAGACGGTGAAGCTTCATCATGATTATAGCGTATATTCACGCGACATTCGGGACTGGACATGTAATAATTGACACAGACTATGGTTCCTATGTTCCCACTGTTGACTAGGGACAATAAATGGTATCCACAAATGATAATGTAACTAAATCAAGAAGGAATCCTATAACTTTTCTTTCATGTGGGAACATAATCTAAAAATATTAATAAGTGTACTTAAAAACTTAATAAAATAGGCAGGGTATAATGGAGGATTCCAATGCAGATCTTTGAATGTTCCATTTTCTAATCACATAGCGGTTTTGTTGTCGGTTGGGATGTCTATCGTCGGTACCTGCCTAGGTAAGCTCCGCAGCAGGGGCACTTGTGATGCACATCCATGCAGCTGTCAATGCAGCAGGGGATGAGGCAACATCCCAGCACACATCTGGAACAAGTTACATTTTGTATTCACATCTAGCCCTGAGAGAGATTTATTTTATGGTACCAAATATTAGAACTATATTCCTCAATAATTATGTGTTACTAAAGATTAGATGTTAGATAATTTTCAATGGCATCATATCCGCTGTAATTGTACCACCATTGTGCATTAAAGTATGTAATAAATAAATTAAATAATCCATCAGAACAATAAACGGGACAATCACCCAGTGCCCCTTAAACAAACATCTTTTTAACATAGGCGCCACTAACAGCCCACTCTGCAGTTTCAGCTATGACGCCGAGGAATCTGCGGCCCACGTCATCCTGGAATGCGTGGCTGTGGCTAACCAACGTGAATAAATCCTCGGAGTCGGATCCAGTGAAGACTCCATGAAGCTTCTGGGTTTCTGGGCGGAGTTAAGCTGGCTAACTTAGCCAGGACACCTACGCATAACGGACCCAATGGGAGTCTAAGTGCGGAAAATGGAGTCTCTATTCGTAAATAAAATAGTTGTACTAACTTAGAATAAAGTTGTAAGGTAAATACTCACCCCAGAAGAAATATGATGGCTCCAGAAATGTAAGCAATGAGCCCAGGTTTTGTTTGAGTGGCCGTGTCTATCTCAGCATGGCAACTGGGGCAGATCATGTGAGTTGGGTGAGGACCTACCGGCACCACAGTCGTCACTATGGAAGGTCCAGATGCTGGAATATACAAATTGATATCATTTGGTAAATCAAGAACATTCTACTAGAAATGGGTGTTTTCTTTTATAAAATCGCTATTTGCAATCGGTTGTCTGACGATAAGCCAATTTGTTCTGAGATTGTGGTGGAGCAACCAGTGCCACTCACACTTGTAAAAGGTTTTTTCACTCTTCAGTCTTTTTACCACTGTTGATTGGTTTAGAGGATTAACAACTAGGTACACTAATTGCTAATCTTCTAAATCAATCAGGATCGAACTTTTGACATGGACACCTTCACAAATAATAGTGTATCCTACTACCCAACCTACTTTACAAAGTAATGTTGGTTTCAATTTAAGTGTAATTCCTGTGTGGCAGGTCCTCAATACAAATCGCTTTTAAAATCCCTTACGTGAGGCGCTAATAATAGCTTTAAGCTCACCTAAAAAGGCTGTGTGCACTATGTACAGTAATTAGTCACAATATTATTGGAACAAAGGATTTCAGGATTATTTTGTAAAAAACATAATATTCTTTGAACAATGTATCAAATGCTGAATCATCTTGTTCAATGCCAAACCACAAAATATCTCGCTTGGCGGTTGCGAGTGCGACTTAACTAAATGAAGGCAAGTTAGCTAGCGGCCTTCACAGTCATCATAAAATTACCATTCTGTATTTTATTTTTTTGTCAAATTATAGTAATATAATTAGCTTGTGCCCGTGGCTTTGACATGGCGAAAGGTGTTTTATAGTCCCAAGGGAACATTCTACCCAGATAAAAATAATCTTATGTCATATTCAGGTCAGGGTCCACTCATGTGCAAAGTTTTGTAAGAATCCATTCAGCCTTTAAGGCATGAAAGTAATAAGATAGGTACGAGTTTCTTTCGCATTTATAATATTATTAGGGACATCGCCATCGTTATCAGTATAGCACAGCTTGGAGGTCAGCGCGAAGCAAGAAAAACAAGACCTTATGACTTTTTTTTTTACTTAAAGTTCCAAATATGACCACCAAAATCTTCCATACAGCTATTTTTTCTGTTTTGATACCTGAAACTAAAGGCCGAAGCTAAAGCCGAAGTACAGCCAAAAATATGATTGTATATTTTTTCAAGAATCTTGTGACATTGACTAACGGGTCAAGGTTGCAGTACGTCTACCATGAGTTATATCAATCTATACTCGCTAACGACTGTAGTTAAAAAAATGTATGAAAACTATTAAAAAAAACCGGTCAAGTGCGAATCGGACACGCGTGCAATGGGTTCCGAACGATTTTAACATGTTATTTTAACACTATAGACTTCTTATAGGTTTACTTGTAATCTATAGGGTATCTATTATCTCCATATTTTTCAAAATTTTAGGCTCAGTAGTTTCGGGGATAAGGGCGGAATGGTCATTTTTCGCCTCATTTCTTGAATAATATCAACATCATTTATTTTAAAATTATGAAAAAAATATAGTTATAAGGCTAGGCAGATGACCATTCTTTGAATATTTAAATACATAAGTTTCAAAGAGGGGTCTTTGAAACTCATGTATTTAATATTCAAAGAGGGGTCTTTGAAACTCATGTTTTTTATATTCTAAGAGGGGTCTTTGAAACTCATGTTTTTAATATTCAAAGAATAGTCATCTGCCTAGCCTTATCTACACTAATATTATAAAGAGGAAAGATTTGTTTCTTTGAAATGAATAGGTCCGAAACTACTGGACCGATTTGAAAAATTCTTTCAGCAATGGATAGCTACATTATCAGGGAGTGACATAGGCTATATTTTATCCCCGTACTCCCACGGGAACGGGAACTACGCGGGTGAAACCGCGTGACGTCCACTAGTCTCAACTATATTGGCGTCCGCTTCCAGTCAAAGTGGATTCAGCTGAGTACCGGTATTTTCTAATTCGGTATGACTGAAATCTGAAAAATAATATTTTGGAATCACAAGATCCAGAGTCCATCTATTTTTGTGTAAACCAAAAATCATTCTTAGATATACTAGTAATAATCAGCATGGCACTTCAAAAATTTATTGGGATGGCTTTCACACAATGTTTGGAAAACACAGGACAGTAATAATGGAGTGGAGAAACCAAGGAGCAACAGACACATACTAATTATATTAAAACAACAACGCTCACACTAATTATGGCTGAATGTTAATTAGCAGTAACCTGTGATGTTTATAGCCACAAGGTTTTATTGATAACAAGTTTGTATTAACATAAATTATTACATTTGATAATAATATCAACATCATCAATGTTTAACTTTAACATTTAACTTCATAAAATAGCTGTTTACATTATTGTGAACGGCAATGATGTTTCAAGGTTAAACATTGTAAACAGAATGTAAAAAAATATTTTTATATTGGCTTCCACTGCACATAATACATTTTACCTCAAGCTAGAAATAGTTAAAGATTCTCAACAAAGGAATTGCTTGAGCCTGAGGTATTGGTAAACAACCTATTCCCATAAGTGTAGATTCTCTGTTTTAATCGCATCATTAGTCAGCCCTAAGGCTTGTGGGAACAAAACTAATGACAATTGGCTGCAAAGATAAATTTATTGCATCTTATATGACTTGCGCATACAAAAAAAATTATTTATTAAATTCTAGCTTAGATTAATTTACATAATGAAAGTCACATAGATACTCAATATACAGGTAATTAACACTGTAAACTTGACTAAATACAGTGAAAGAATTTAATAAGGTCAGTCCAATAGTCATTTAAGAGCAGTCTAAACTCATCTCAAGATTAGAAAGCAGTATAAACAGATCACTTTGTTATTATTAGTATGTATCAGAATGAACATAATATTAGTATTTGGCTACTTACATGGTGGGTACTGTGGGGTATAAGGGCTGGAAGGTCCAACCCCCCCAACAGCTTGGGAGTAGCTGGGAGGTGCAGCTGGTGGCGGCTGCGTCGTATGCGCGTTACCCCAGCCATATGGAGGAGGATTATAACCTTTCTCCATTGTGTCCCCTGTAAAATGTTCAGTAAACACTAAGGTAACGGGTAATAAATGCTCCTCACAATCGGTCACTGTGATGCAATACAATCTTGAAGCTATTTTTAGGTATGACTCCACCAACCTATATAATGCACAAGTACCGTAAACTCTTCCGAATACCTGGACGTTTTGCAAGAGTATTAGGCAGGCAACCAATCTCGGGCACCTCGGCGCACCCAGATGAAAAATCAATACTTGCACTAGCAACTGAATAAAATGGAGGGAGAACTTTTTTTAATTTCTACCTAGTATTAGTTACACATAGTTATCAACAAGTCGTGTATATTCACTCTACTCAGCAAAGTGACACAATGTGTGTGTAGTTACCAAAGACAACTTACATTCTGCAATAAGTTACATAAACACATGAACCAATAATTTATGTTTGAGAAGATTGTTTAGGAAAAAAATGACTTAATTTAATCAGAATAATTATTGACATGTTGTCTTCATTTTTACTAGGTTTTTCCTGAAAGGGTTCCTGCCCTCTCTCGACAACCATTGGTCACACGTTCAAGTATAATGCTGCCTCCACACGCTTGGCAAACAGCGAACAACAAACACCTACGTGTGGATAGGTGTTTGATGTTTGCGCATGTGTTTGGAAAGTGTTTGGCAGTGATCGGCATCGGTGTCGGTTTTTGTGCACAAATCAAAGGGTGTTCGACAAACGTGTATGCGATGTATACACACGCTTGTTCAGTTCTATTCTGCCGTCATAAGAAAAAGGACGTATCTACATAAAACGAATTAACCGATTTCCGACTTTTAGAAAATAACTTAAGGTCGGAAATCGTCTCCAAGACCGACAAGAAGAAGAAGAAGCACAAGAGGAAGGAGAGTTACGCCATCTATATCTACAAGGTCCTGAAGCAGGTTCACCCCGACACCGGTATCTCCAGCAAGGCCATGTCCATCATGAACTCGTTCGTGAACGACATCTTCGAGCGTATCGCCGCCGAAGCTTCCCGCCTCGCCCACTACAACAAGAGGTCGACCATCACGTCCAGAGAGGTGCAGACGTCCGTCAGGCTCCTACTGCCCGGAGAGCTCGCCAAGCACGCCGTCAGTGAAGGCACCAAGGCCTTCACCAAGTACACCAGCTCCAAGTGAGCGGTCGGTCGTGTGTGTCTGTGAAAAGTGCGTAGCTCCAGTGCGAATGTTCGTGTGTCTTGTCGATAGTGATGCGTTTTTATCGTGTCGTGGTCATCGTAGTTTACGTACGAGACTCGCATGATACACGTATCACGGACACAAACCACGATACAGACGCCTGGACGCGCGCGCTCTCCCAACACCAACCACCGCAGGAGCAGAATGGCGAGAGAAACAACAAAAGGCCCTTTTTAGGGCCACAAATATGTTCATGTGATAATAATTCACGTTTCTTTAAATTGAAGTCAAAACGTTACACCTACCTACCTACCTACTGAACAGATACGAATTTGATCGTTTGCATCATTTGATGCAACGAAACTGGCAGGTTTCGTTGCATCAAACGATTAGGGGTGACACCCGACAGTGACAAATACCAGTCAACGAACGGTCGGGTGTCACCCGGTGCCGACCCCCATCGCTACGCTACTGAATGTTAGAGTTTGACTCGCATTTAAGTAAACGCCAACCAGATTGCCTATAAGTAATATTATCAGTTTTGGATCCAAAAATCGGCCAAAACACTATAGATTCATTACACCTTACAAAGTTTCCTTTATTTATGCTCAATAATGTTAGGTCATGGACTCTGCGCCCGGAACACAATAAAAGAAGACTGCAGTTATTTTAGAAATTTCAAATAATAACATTTTGGAGGGAATTTCGTCAACTAAGAATCTAATTAAATTAATGTCCCAAATAGGACTTTTAGCTTTGGGTGGCTGTTTTATTCAAATTTAAAAAATTTATTTCAGACCAAGAGATCCATATAGTGTTAGTATGAACACAGTCTATGTTAGTAAATAATAAAAATACACAAAATAAAACATTAATTGGCTGCATGCACATGTGGACGCACATGCCTGCCAGCCCCGAGCCTGATAAACGGTCCATCTATCTTGTCCGCCAGTGTAGCTAAAATACTGTTACGGCTGCCCCTGAATCACCGCAACATCGATGCACACCGTTTGCGCATGATGGCATGAAAGTCATCCACTCGCGCCACCGCAAACATGCCCGATGCACTGCAAAACCGAGGCAGCCCCAACAATATCCTCAGCGCATTATTGTACTGGATGCGCAGAGCGTTGTAAGCCTTCTGCGTATACCTAAACCACAAGCTGCACGAGTAAAACGACTGGCATTAGGCTTTGAAGAGAGTCAGTTTTACCTCGTCAGTGCATCGCGCAAACCTGCGGGCAAGCATATTGCATCGGGCTGCCAACGCTCTGCGCTCCCTATCTATATCCTGGTCATCTGTGAGAGAACCCGTGACCACATGACCGAGGTATTTAAATTGAGTGACGACTTTTAATGGTGTTCCTTGTAACGTCACCGGTGGTATATTTGTGGGTGTAATGTAAGGTACTTTAAAAACCACCACTTCACTTTTAGTAGCATTATACCTCAAGCCATGAGCCTCCGCATACCTCTCACACATGGCCAACAACTTCCTTAGGACACAGATTGATGGGCTGAGCAGCACCATGTCATCAGCATAACTAATGTTGTTGATCATTCTGCCATCCACAGAACAACCAACCATGGTGCTACTCAGCTCACCAACCAACCGGTCCATGTACAAGTTACATAGAGTGGATGAAGTCAACCCCCCCTGCCTCACGCCACAATTTAGCCCATACTGTACTGATTGAGCATCTGACCATCTAACACAGTTTGTCTGACTCTCATACCAACATTTAAACATATTTATGATCTCAGGTGGAAGGTCTGTATCATCCGACATTTTCTGCCACAGAATGTCATAATTCACCAGGTCAAAGGCCTTCGAAAGGTCCAGAAAACAACCATATACAGGTGTCTTCCTGTCTGTGTAGTACTGCACAGTCTGCTTGAGACACAGAATTGCACTTTCCGTCGACAAACCGGTTCAAATTTTTTTTTATTGCTATACCTTTTAATATTTGCTTAATAATAATGTGAGACCAACCACAACCAAGCCACTAGATGGCCGACAAAAGATACATACCACAGACTTATGTACTGTAATTGTATTATAGACAAATTTAAATTTAAAATGCAAATCAGGAAGCAGTCAGAAATCGAGCCACATCTTCGGGGGAAGGATCTATAGTGCTCACATTATTGTCACGTGACCATTTACACCATCTTAACCATAAGTATTTAACGTCGATTTCCTCCAGCTACCTTCTAAAATTTCTATCTTATCTTTCTGCCAAGAATCAAATAGCGATGACCACCCTGTATTAACCACACCTTTAAATTCAATTGATGAATTTGTGGAGGCGGTCGATTGGTTGTTGTGTCTATCAAGACTTGGTCCAAATCCCTCATCGTAGGAAGGGCGCATGGAGCGAGCCACCAGATCTGCTCTCCAAAAGACCTTCTCCCAATCGGGCGTTATCACCAGGTACATACCGGTTGCCTGGTTTAGGTGCGCTAATACCCTGGGTATTAGACACGGTTGTGGGAATACCCATGCTAACATATAGTGCCAAGGGCGACAGAAGGCATTGTGAAAAACAGCTGCCTGATCTAAATCCAGACTCACATACATGTGCTCTTTGTGACGCAAAAAGATCTATTTCGGGAACTCCGAAATGTTGAATTTTTTTTCCGGTAGCCCAGGGAAGCAAATGCCATTCTGTCAGGGCAGAGTTACTTGAAAGTCGATCTGATACGTAGTTATATCGGCCAGGAAGGTGATATATTGACAAATGTATCAGATAGCGATCTATTTCGTCTAAGACTTCATATCGTCGGGGATAGTGCAAATCCGCGAATCTACCATACGTAAAGTGTGCGTATCTGCACTGCGTGTAGGTTTACAGGGGAAGGTTAAAAGTTTATTTTTATTTATTTCAACGGCTTTTGACCTCATTTTTACATGGAGGGATTCATGTGTTCTATTCTATGTATTGTTAACAGAAATCTATTAAAGTCTGTATTGTATATTAGTAGAAAACTATTTAAGTCTATACTATATTGTATGGCTACATTTGTCAGATACGCGGAATTATCCAATGCTAGTTACGCGGATTTGCACTATCCCCGACGATATGTCAGGCTTAGAATAGACTGTGAATGTGTGCCGCCTTCGTTGCGCAGGTAAGAAACTACAGTTTGATTGTCACTTTGAATTAATAAGCTTGTATCGCTTATTAGGCGACCTTTTCCCTGAATGACTCGCAAAATTGTCAACATCTCTAAGATATTGCTGTGAGCGCCTCTTTCCTGTACTGGCCAACTACCACATAGGGTCTCGTTGTTGAGCTGTAAACCCCAACCTGCCTTGGCCGAGTTCGTCGTAAGGAAATAAGTTGGAGGTGAACCGTGCAGTTGGGAAGCCATATTGTGACTCTATTCACCATTGGCAGGTGAAAATATGCATTTTCCAGGTCTATTTTCACTAACCAATCCTGGTTGGAGGAAGTAGGGGACTTTATACAAGTTCATCATTCGAAATTTGTCTATTTTGACATAGTTGTTTAGTAATTTTAAATTGAAGACCGGACGAAACGAAGCCGTCGCTTCCTTTTTTGGTACAAGAAATACTGTTGAGACAAAGCTTGGAGTCAATGAAGCTTTTTCTAACACATTTTGATCTACTAGCTTCTTTAATTGGATTAAATTTTTCTTGAATTTATTGTGTAAAATCTTCTGAGAATCCTCAAGGGATGAATGAGTAGTGGTTTGCTTAAAAATGGGTTCCGATTCCGATAGCCTGATATTATCTTTAGTATATATAAAGGTGCCTCCAACTTCCTCCAGCCACTTACCCGATGTTTGATTCCCCCGGCTTGAAAACGTTGATGATGATGAAAATGTTTCAATAATGAGGGTTACCGTTTTTGTACTCACCAGTTGGCGCCACTGTCAAGTAAGGTTCTTAATCATAGCATTAAAGTTGTTACTACGCGCATGTGAACAAAGTAAGGAGGAAAATAAAAAACAAAAACCAAAACAAATAGGTAAATAAACCCGCGTCAATAGCTAACGAAAAGGGAAATTTGATATTTAAAACCTCACGCTACACTAGCGCGTTTAGCGGCGAAATCAAACGCGATAGCCCTCATTACATTTTTAGGTTTATGGTCAGACCACACATCTGATAATACTAAAATGAGCAACAATTTGCAGAATGGCCAAGTTTTGATTTGAAGTTTTCTATTCTGCCATCTTGTTCCACTGACAAGAGTGACAAGTATTTCACACAATTATCTGTGGTCTTGCTTTTGAGTCTTATTTTTCTTCCATCAGAGTTAAAAATAAAAGGTACAAGCCTTAAAATTGTACTAATATTTTCTTTGAAGTTTTCTCAATAATGTTTCGCTTGTTATTCTATATAAATATGTGAATTGATTACGAGTTTGTTAATAGTTGGTTCAGGTGTGTTGATTGATTGTGACCTTATTTTTATTAGGTACGAGTGCGATGTCGTCACCACGCCCGAAATCTCCTCGGACTCCTGTATTGCCTAAAAAGGAGGATAAGGAAGAATCATTTTGGGACAAATTTGGCACCATTGGTCGCAAGAAGCGTATAAAAGAAGGTAAACATGTGGTATGATGTCTTGTTACAGACCCCTGTAATACTTTTGATTGACTGTGTGGGTTTTAACATACAATACGCCTTGTATGGAATGAGTAATGGGTCAAAGAATCATTTTCTTATTAGTTAGGTACCAACAATAACTCTCAAATTTTGCCAACCGTCAATTAATAAGATCTCAAAATTTTAGCCTCTTCAAAAATCATTCAGTAAAAGTAATAAATCATCAGTATTTTGTAGATATTGCTTTTTATATATGCATTTGGTTTGTCCATACAGTGCAGGATGTTCAAGCAGAAGGGAAATTTGCCATTGATTCTCCAGGGAGCCCAACTGCCCCAGAAATCCCACCAGAGGAGTACAGTTTACGTAAGTTATATCCCAAATTTTCATTCAAATAAATCAAGGAATATTATGTTTTTTCTATAAATACATCAGTGCTGTGTGAGTCATGCAGCATGAGCAAATGTTTTAATTTGCATAGTTTTACCCTATGCATCGTTATTTTCAATCACAAATGGTCAGTTACTTTTGTATAAGAGCTTTGTGTTCTATTTATTAACTTATTTTTTGTCTCATTAGAAGTCATGACTCACATAGGTGTGTCCGTGGTGCTCTTATCCTGTCAAGCAATGGAACAAACAGGATAATTAATATTCAGCAATATGTTAATACTGTTTTTAACTTGATAAACTAATATAATAAAAAAAAAAAAAATTGTAGATGACAATGAAGAAAGAGCCATCATTGAGCCAAGATCTCTTGAAGATCCAAGAGTGAAGGATCTGGTCCAAGTACTTATTGATTGGATCAATGATGAACTTGCCACTCAAAGAATTATTGTCAAGGACATAAGTGAAGATTTGTATGATGGTCAAGTACTGCAAAAGCTCCTTGAGATGTTGACAAAGAACAAACTAGATGTGCCAGAGGTCACACAGTCTGAAGAAGGGCAGCGGCAAAAACTAGCCGTCGTACTTAGAGCAGTGAATCGGGTATGCTTTGATACAACATCATTAACCAATTGCCACAATGTTACAGCTTTATACATGTAAGTTTTTTACAGGTACTTTACGGAACAACTAAGCCTGTGCCTAAATGGAGTGTGGACTCCATCCACTCAAAAAATGTTGTATCCATACTGCATTTACTTGTTGCCTTGGCGCGCCACTTCCGTGCTCCTGTCCGCCTACCTGAAAATGTGAGCGTCAATGTTGTGGTGGTGAAGAAAGACACTCCTAACCAACTGTCTCACAGGTGAATTGTTAACAACTGCCATAGTTAGTTATGGGTTATTTAAACGAAGTAAATAATGAATAATAACTACCTTCATAAATTTTCCAGGACATTTGTTGAAACCATAACCACCACCTATGATGATCTGGGAATGAAATGTGAAAGAGATGCATTTGATGCTTTGTTTGATCATGCTCCTGACAAGTTGCAAGTGGTAAAGAAGTCACTCATTACTTTTGTGAACAAACACCTGAGCAAGGTCAATCTTGAAGTGATGGACTTGGATACCCAATTCCATGACGGTGTATACTTGTGCCTTTTGATGGGACTGCTTGAGGGATTCTTTGTGCCTTTATATGATTTCCATCTGATCCCAGAAGATTTTGACCAAAAGGTTCATAATGTTTCCTTTGCTTTTGAACTCATGCAAGATGTTGGACTTGCCAAACCAAAAGCAAGACCTGAAGGTAAATACATAGTTATACTTTTATCACAGAGCCTTCGTGTATTTGCCATAACATTGACATCTTATATTAATTTTCAGATATTGTGAATCTCGACCTCAAATCAACACTACGGGTGTTGTATAATCTGTTCACCAAGTACAAGAGTATAGCCTAAAAGCAAATGAAAACTATTATTTACTTACTACTAATTAACAAGACCGTGTTTGTGCCTGATCTATATTTTAAAAATAATTGTAATAATGTAGGTAGACTGTTAACTACGTAAGTAATGTATGACGGTGCTTTATCTTTACTAAGTTAGAAATAAATTAATTTACTAACAAGCAGATTTTTATATTTACCCTCCACTATTCCTTAACGATCTGCACATGGGCCTTTTAAATACTAATAAGAGGTAGCTACTGATTCAAAACTAAACACTCTCAAGTAGCCATGAAAAGAAAACAGCTTAAAATGAGTTACAAGTCTTTATTTGTAATAAAAAAAAAATTATACAAGAATATTTTTCCAATACACAATATGAAAATACTCAAAGTCACGAGTAAAATGAAAAAAAAAAACAGTGACCATAAAGGATCATTCACAGCATGGTGTGAATTTCACTTCATGTAGACATGAGGCAAGAATAGCCCCCAGGTATTAAATGGACTGTTCGTGAACAGGAATCAATACAATGTTATAAAACATTTCTAAATTTATCAAAAAATTACTGCTATGTAAACACATTGATCAAATCAGAGGGAAATTAGTTATTTATTACACAATAAGCATTTTACATTTTTACCTTCACAGTCAAATCTATTGTTATTAAAATTATATTGTATTAAGCAGGAAAGACATTGAGCAAACACAATCTCATAAAGCTGCGTTTATATTATATTTACTAGACAAATATTTTTAAGTATATAATGATATAAAAGTAAAAAATGTAGGTGTTTTTATTCCTACACATACATTCTGTGATCCTTGTCGTTTTGTTTATTGCTTCAGGATGTCTGCTTCACAGCTGTATAGCTTCATCTTATACTACAGGCTACATATTATTATTTTATTTATCTATGATGTGATTTCATAGCACAGTATCGAAATTAAATTTTATTCTTAGTTCGACGATTGTGTTAGTTTTTATCGGTGTAAAATTAATTGCCTAGTGGTTGTACATAAAACCTACAGACCATATAAATTGTCATAGGTAGCTGCCAATATATTGATTAATAAATAATAAAGTTACACATGTTACACAACACATAAAATATATTAATCACAACAATAACTAAAATAGAACTAAGGAATTATTTGGAACAACATGCACTGCAGACGATTGTAAAAACTAGATATAATATTAAAATATATTTCTCTTATAAATCTGTTTTTAACAAAAATAAAATAAAGCATGTGGGCATTTTTAACAAAACATTCAGCTTTACGTTCTTGTGCTCATATTGGCATTGTAGCACATAAGGGGCTGATGAGTAAGTTCGTGGTCATTTTGTCTCCTACTATACCTACCATCTAGATTCATGTGGTTTTATATTAATCTTCGGTACCCCTTGTTACCTATGTACACGTATATATATATTAGTTAGGTATTGTAAGATAAAATTTTATATCTAACATCGCTGCCTGCAAACCGTTTCGGTCAATGTGAATTTATGTAATTTAATTTACATTTTAATTGACTGGTACATATGTAGGCTCACATAGAAGTTAATTTATTCGCTTCTAAAATAGTGTTTTTAATGGTCTGCAAATAAAACGTTGTATTCCAGTCATACAACTTGTAACTTTGAGAAAATATAACTAAGTAAAGTGCAAAAAATAAATGATGCTATCATCAATGCATAATACATCTGTAACTTGTGCAAACTACTGCTGTGTTTTAAAAGAAATTAATAAATTTAAATGATGAATGTGCTGTACTAGCTATGTAAATAAACGATTTATCATATGGGAGCCTCTCGAGTTCAAAAGCATTGCGTCGGTAAAATAACATAATGTTGAGTATTTTACAATAATAAATTAATACATATAGATTTATTAAAAATACTTCATCTTAAAACCTAATAAAAATACGTAAGCATTAATAAAATAAGTACGCGTAATATTGCCATCGATACTAGACTGTCTTCCGTGTCTCGTCATCTAAAAATTACATAATCGAACTCACTCGTCGACGTAACTAAGTTAAAATTATAATTAATTAAAATTTAGGCCCGCGGCAGCAGGTCATATTACCTATATTTAAATACTTTTTTTTAAATAAATAATAACAAGTTGGAATGTTGTTAAAAATGCTAGGTTTTCAAAATTAAAAAAAAGATATTCAATTATTATGGGAGAAAAATATGATAAACGCAGTCAGGAAAAACTGTAGTGCAGTAAGGTTTTCTTGTAATTTGACCAAAGAAAACCTTTCAATACACAGTTATTATGGATTAGTTTGACACTAAATTGAGTTGATACTGCGTCACGGCTTCGAGTCTGTGACACGAAATATGAGTATTGCTTAGTCCTTTCGCTTACGTTCGAAAAATTATTTCCTTCGGGAGGCTGGGGTCGATTGGAACGTTCGAGCGAAAATCTATAGGTGATGGGCTCCAAGTATAGCTAAATTAACGGGCTATATGATGGCATTATTTATTCTGGTGTCTTAGGTTCTTGCCTAAGACACCAGAATAAATAAGACAGCAAAATAAATAATCGCTATAAAATTCGCAAAATTCGGTAAAACCCACTTACTTTTTGTGTTGTAGAACGTATTCACCCACATAATAACGTTCTTCATGCTAGGAGCTGCGACGCGTACTGAGTGACAGGCTGGGATAAACAAGCGTTGGGGTGCTGAGGGGGAAAGGGCTGCACGGCACCCCACCGCTGTCACTAGCCAATTTTGAGTAATTCGATTTGTTTCATCTGACCCATGTTTCAATTGACCCCAGTCTTTCCCTAATTCTCGTAATTGTATCTCAACGAGTAAAAAAATCCAATAGTCATAGTTAACTATATGCAGTGTGCAACAGAAACAGGAACAATTAGCAAAGATTCGTTATAATAGACCGATAACAGCAGACCACACCAGAATACCGCCGCCAACTAGTAGTACTTAGTAGGCTTGGTTAAGGGTTTTGAGATCAAAGCTACCAATTTACGTGAGAAATTTATCGTTACGTGGATCCTTTAAATATGTTTTAGTCATAACTGATATTTACCACGTGTTCTAAGAATTATTTTTCTACCCAATAATTACTATAAAATAAAACTATTATATTAAACTACCTACCTGTATGTTTCAACTACAACCTTACCATAAATTATTCTTACTATTTCTAAAAATGTGCAATGTTGAGTGCATATCAAAATGATGGATATTCTTTTTAGGAAGACGTAGACTGCAATCGGCATCTAAAAAGTACACCCGCTATTTTGACGTCCACCGTTTACAATGGAGTTGGCATCACGAGACTCGACAAGTGGACTCTATGGAAGTTTAAGCAATCTAGATTATTGATTGTATTTTATCTATAGCTATAATCACTATTTTTAGTCTATTACAATCGATCAAAGAGTTGTACAACTACAGTAAAACATTACAACATAATAATATTGAGAATTCCGCGGTCAATGGTAGCCATTACAAGTTGTTGGAAAAACGAGAAACGACAAACCCTGTTACTTCAAGCGAATATTAGGGAAGAAAGAAAAGTGAGCTATTCTGTATATGTTTTATAAAAAACTAATAAAAGCTCACGAAGGAAGAAATCACCCTTTGGTCTCAAAACATTCAAGTTACAAAATAACATAAGGTTGCAAAACGTTCATATCTCAAAATCCAAATCTCGAAACCTCCAAGTTACAAGATATCTACATCTCAGAACGTACAAGTTGCAAAATAGTCAAATCTCAAAACACCCATGTCTCATAATATTCAATTTTTAGTATGTGTGGATGTGTAAGTGTAACATTATATTAATAGTCACTAATTTTCAACCCTAGGTTTAATCCAGTATCAAACGTGTCGAACTTAAATTGTATGCGGTTAGGATTCAAAAGTACCAAGGGACCAGAAGCTAAAAGTACGAACAGCAAAGACTCACAAACTATCAGGATACCAGAATCATGAAGATGTATTTCCGAGGATGAGAATATGAGACGAAGAAGTCGCGCGCTAGCTCTAAAGTCTATGCAGACGAAGTCGCGGGCAGAAGCTAGTAGTTTATAAAAAGCAAGTCAGCATTTCAAATTTTTCAGAATATGCTGAAGAAATATATGGAAAAAATATATTTACTTAAAAAAAAATGACTTTTAACATAAAATTACACTTACACATCATCCACTCATACAACAAAAAATTGAATATTATGAGACACGGGTGTTTTGAGATTTGACTATTTTGCAACTTGCACGTTCTGAGATGTAGATATCTTGTAACTTGAATGTTTTGAGACTAAACCGAAATCACAAACAATTGTGTTGATAAATAAGGAGTACAGAACTGCGAGCAGGGGCAATGATTACAACAGCATGGTTAGTATTCGTTACGTAGGCTTGCGTGACATCGCTGACAGGTCCAGGGATGTGGAAGATTCGCGTCGTAAAATTAGTTTAAGTTTCTCGTCCTCCTCGAGGTCGTCTTCAAAGGACACTGCGCGGCTGATCTCCGTGTGCCCCAGCGCCCGCGACTTCCAAGCCTCTAGCCTCATGACCTGGGAACATTAGCACGCCGACGTTATTTAATGCACCAGTGCGTACCTTTGTCGATAGAAACATGCTGAAGACAAAATTTTCTTTACCAATTACTATTATTACCATTAGGTGCATCAACTTTATTGTGAGTAGGTAAGTCTTTGTAGGCTTATCATTTTAGCCATAAACAGTCTCAGTATAAAATCTGAAAAATAATAGTCAGCCACCACATTTTCGACGTCCTTACTTCTATTATTTGGGACGAGGAATTTAGCTTTTATTTGTCTACAAATTTAAACTATGATACATCGTCAATGTTACGGTGAACACAATATGTAAGTGGGTAGGATCAAACAGGAACAAACACAGCGTGAACAACACAAAAAAATGCATGCAGTAGCGGCGAAACAAAACACAAGCAAGTTGACAATGCCATGACCAGCCACACGATAAAACAAGGTCGTTTAGCTTTAACATAAACAACTGGTCAATTCTGTAAAAATCTCAATGTGAAGACATTGGTGGAGTGAGCTTGAAGTGAACCGCCATTCCACCTTTTTTGGTTGATGGATCGACAGGTCACTTCACCTCAGTTTTCACGGTGAGATTTTTACAGAATAGCCACAGACATAGACACCGAGAAAGCACATTATAGATGGCTGTCTTCGCCTGTTTCGTACATACACTAATAAAACAAACAAATTGGTATAGGGGTCTAGTGTGTTCACCTGCCAAATCCATTTTAATACAGGGCTTAATTATAATTTTCTTACATCAACGTTTGGACAGATTGTTAGGCTTATATTTATTGATTATTTACAAATCTACCTGGCTAACTACTGGGACTAAACTAGCTAAAATAAAATTGATAACCTACTTATGCATTCAATTTCAGTAGGTGGAAGTATAAGATGACATATAATATGCGTGTTTAAATAGATTATTTAAATGAACATGTTACGCATTTTAAGTGGGCGACGCTGGAGGTTGTATGTCACAATGGAACTATGCAACAACTGATACATTGGATTATTTAATTTTGATACATTTGAACAGACAAGTGTTCTGCTGTTTTACACACAGTCTACAAGAGTACGAGTAGTTTATTATATTGTTAGAATGGAGTAAGCCTGTTAACACACTAGCCGGTAAGGTGTTTGATAGTTGAACTTACTCGAGCCATTTCCAGGGCTCAGTGTCCGGGGTGGTGATGGGTGTCGGAAACTGTGCAGTGCCAAACAAAATGTATCAGACATTTTGATAAAAGCGCATCATCATTGTACATACAATCACTAATACATAAATATATACCTTAATTTTGGTCGGCTGCAGCGGTACGCTTCAAATACCAAGAATTAATGGTGTCGAACATTTTTCATAACAATTTACATAGTAAATGATTCCTTTCCAATTGGTTTACCACATTCCGATTATAGTGCATAAAGCTACAATCACAGAATCATTGCAGGTTTGTATTAAACATTGTTCATCAAATATTGAGAAGTAAATATTACAGAATGTTAAAGGGTAGTCTTAGGTAAGAGTTTTTCTTGTCTAGGAGTATCCTTGAAAAAAATTTAGTTAAAAAATCATCGAAATAGTAGTTCAGAAATTTGAAGCAAATTAAACAAAAGGTTTTGCCTACTGTATAACTGCTGGTACGGATTGAATGTCGGTGACTTAGTGATCAATAAGGTGGCAGTGTCGTTACCCATCGCATTTTTACAATAATGTACAAAGTGAACCCCACAGACAAAGCGGCGTTGCCGTTACAATGACGGAAGCGTTGTTATAGCGAGTGATCGACCACACTGTGCGCTCCTCAAACATGAAACGATATATTAAATCATGATCATCATGTTAGTATTGTGTGCTAGTTGTATTTTGATCAATTCATTTGTGTGTAAGCGTGTTAAATCTATATCAATCATGTGCCATTCTCACTTTAATTGGTTAGAAAAGCAAAGCGTCAACACGCGCTATGTTAACTTTATTTTTGTTTGTAAATTGTGGATCAATGTGACAGCGACCCAGACTTTTTTACTGTTGTCTTTACCATCTGGTGACTGGAAAATAAGATTTGATTTTCCAGTCTAATAAATTTTGGTAATTAAGATTTGAAAACCCGGTCATATCGTGTATCGAGTTGCCGGTTCTGCAAACCTTGCTTTGTGAAAAACTTGCAATCAAGATGGAATGACAATTTACTTCAAGCTCATTCCACAGTGAGATGTTAACAAAATAGACCGGGCTATCCGCATCTTTGATGGTGTGTATGTGTGTGTCTCGTCTAGGTGTGTAAGACGATTGCCAAAGGGATACATACCTCAGCCTTCAGTTCGGCGACTTGCTCTTGTAACTCACGCACTCTATCTGAGTCGCCATCCATGTTATTGCGGAGTTCGCCTTCAGTTGCCATCACTTCGTTCTGAAAACATGCAAGTGCCATTACAGATTTGTAACGAGGAAAAAGTAACACCTAATGGGCATAACTGTGAAATTCGGAACTTATGACATCAACTTGCCAAGTTAATTAACACAAACTCATAATCGTTCAACGCAATTGACGATGGAAGTCCTCGAGATTAACTATAATATTGAGTTACTAAAAATATTGAATTAATACTCAATATATCTTTCACAGAATATCTTCGGAATGGTGTTTAAAAGCCCATTTTAAATTTAATGACAAATGAGAATGCTATTTTAAAGTTGTCCCATACGTTCATTATTGACTTCTCAGATTGATGGATATTCCTTAGATTGTTTTGGTCCAGTAGGTTGCTACGTTAATTGCAGTGCCGGTGGAATTCATTACGTCCCCTGAAGTTCAGCTTTATATGGGGTACTACAACGTGTGACTCATGTTCTGAACAAGGTACTGCATTCATATTAAATAACCGACGGTATATAATCCCATTTCGCCAATTCTTTTTTTATGTAAAGATTGTTTGAAAACTAATTCAAAACCAGCCTGTAGGAAGAAACAATGGAAAGTTCAAACTTACCTTTAATTTATATTCCGACACTTCAGTTTCCAGCTCGGCTATTCTCTGAGCGTCCTCCATGTTCCGAATGTTTGCTTGCATGGAGTCATATTTAGCCTGTTGTGAAGTGAGAAGTCATTAGTCTTTACTGATGTTTCAGCTTTACGAAATATAAAAACAAAATTGTAATGTGAGTTATGTATGTAGTGAAACTACAAAATGAATGCAACATAGGACATATACGAGTATATGGTTTAGCTAACATCGAGATACGACACAGCACGCTGCTACCCGCAATTTTTAATAAAGCAATATATTAACGAACGAATACACCCTTCGAAATTGGAATATATTCTATCTACCGAAAAGTCCACGTAAATACTGTTCTTTGCTGTATCGCAATCTTAGAAAGTGCGTGTAGTTCCGCGTCTCGGTGTGGCTCTTGTAATTTGTGTCATTCACTGTGGCAAGCGGATAACTCTATCTGCAGTGGCTTCTGAGTTAAAGCTACTATGGTAAACGTTTAGAGCTCGAGTTTTGTAAACTGTAGATATTTGTAAACTACATATTCCAAGCAAAAACAATTAATAAGCAGCCAAAAAAATTATGCGAAAAAATGTTAGAACAAAAGTCGTACCATATGAACACCATGACATGAAGGAAAGTAAAAAAAAGTTCTTGCTACCAACATTTATGCTCACCTTGCTCTCCAAGTCGGCATACTTGTGCTGGAACTCTCGCTGGCGCGTTTGCAGCGCCCTCTCGCGTTGCAGTGCGGCGTCCAGGTTCTCGCGAAGCAGGCGCGCCTCCTCGTCCTGGCGACGAAGCTGGTTCGTCGACACTTGCACCTGGGTTTCTAGCTCCATTACCTGCCGTTTGATAGTGTCTTTTATTTTGATGAAAGCTTACAGACTAATAACAGACTTAAATAAGGTAATGAAATTTGCTAATTACAAGCTTCCACATATATATATATAGCTACTTAGTTATAAGGTGCTTGTATTGACCAGCGTAGGTAATGAAACATTTTACATGGTACATAAGGGATGTCGAGATACTAGGGTATGTCAAGTTTAGTAAATATTCTCAGAAAGGAATGGGGGGAGGCCTTTGCTCAACAGTGGGATAGATCCGGCAAGACTCGTCTAGATCTCAATAACTTTAACAGAAGATTCAAAACACATGCATGCATGCTGATTTACTAGTCTGTTTTGTCTTCCTAGTAGACAAGGAAGCCACAATTTAAGTGCCTCCACTTATTTGAAACTTAGAAATCTGAAATACAGTGATATCCTGCGTAAATGATGGTGATTCAGACAGTGTCCATCGATGGCAATAGGTCTACCCCCAGCCTCGCCACATCGACTGTTCTTGTGCTTCTGGCATCCATCGGATGCTTTCACCGGCTAATCAGACCACCTTGTGATAGTACTAATGAGGTACTAGTGGTAGCCTAACCTCGCTAGAACCCCTCTAATATTTCAAGGTAGTTAATCAAACACGCCTTAACAGCTGAACGGATCCAAAATGATATACAAGGAAGATATACGGATTTACAAGTAAACCAAATGACCTAGATTAAGACATAAGATACTTTTTACCACTGTAGTACGTTCCTTTAGGTTAATTTCCCATTTTTACGCGGACCAAGCTGCCGGCAAAAGCTAGAACAGTAGTAAAACCAGCGGGATTTGGTTTCCGCTATAAGTCCTTATGGACCATCAAGGCCTACGCTTTTTGCCACCGGTCAGCGCACACTAGCATCCTAGATCCTGTAGCGGGATTCGCGGCATCGCCGGAATTCTACAGTTCGCATTCTGGCGACCTAACAAGCCATCCCGCGACTTCCTCTAACCCTTAGCGCGCTCTCCGATGCCGTATCAAGAAACGCTTTTCGATGCCTCGGCATTAATTTATAACATTAGCATTTATGTCGTATTCCTACTAAGTTTGAATGTCCTTTGGTAAAAAATTCAATCCTCTGCCACTCCGTCCTGGTGAGCGTAGGCATACATGAGCCTCGGCGGCCGTAACTCCAACTTTAAAAAAACCATTAACACACTTGCCTTCAGTCTTAACTCCTTAAGCTCAGTCAGCGCCTCGACCTCCCTTATCCTAGTGGTCATCAGTTCTTCCTCCAGCTTCTGCATGTCTGCGGAGCGGCCTTCCCAGGCGCGCAGCAGCTTCTTAGGCGTCGCCATTATGTCCGACACGACGTTCGACTGTACTGGCGTAGCTGGGACGTCTTGTCTGTGTTCCTAACACATAGTTGAAAACAAATTACTTCAAGATACCATGAGAAAAATAAAAAATACAATGCGATGTGATTAACCATACCTCCTAACTGAAATTTTTAGTCTTACTGATGTTGCACAAAAACCTTCATTGTTGTGCGAAATGTTCATTTCATGAGTGCTAGTGCTTTGCTTCACTAAAGTATTCGTAGTGTTTTGAGTGGTACAGCGGTCCCACCCAGGAGTTCTAACTTAGGCTGACATTCGGTAATATCCAAGAGTCAAAGTAATTCGCGTGTGGTCATCGATTTTGTTAAATAATGACTCCTTAAAGACGATACGGATTTGGATGATGCTTGGCATACGCGTAGTTTATGTTTTAGTTTATAACATAGGACTGGACTGGACTTTTTATTCCTACAGTACGTTCTCTTGCGAAAATTAATGACTTTCATACGGAAGCCAAGCTAGTGGATCACGTTTCTTTCTGAACATAAGCAATAAATGTTATAATAAAAGTGTCTTACTTGTAGATGTCGCTGCCACGCTTCAGATATCTCCGTCACGCGTTGCCGCAGATCTTTCAACGATAAATTAGCTTCAGCCTCGCGTAGCTTCACAGCAATTAGCTCGTCCTGAAAACATTTACGGTATTATGAGATCCGTCACCTCTAAATAATAGTAGTCTTGATCGAATTTTGCCATTGGCGACATTGGCGTACAATTTTTACGGAGTATTCTAGTGGAATAGTCACAGGGGCGGGACATGTTATAGTGTACAAGTATGTGTGTAAGCCACTGTGCCTGATCCCTCTCAGGTCGGATTGCCGTCCCAGACGATGACATAGTGGTTCAACAGAACCACCATAAGTCGAACCTTTTTACCGGGTTCCGTAACTCAAAGGAAAAAAAAACGGAACCCTTATATGATCACTTCGTTGTCCGTCTGTCGGTCTACCACATTTTTTCTCAGGATCGCATGGAGATATCATGTTTGAATAGTAGCAAGTTCTACAGAACAGAAGACTGTTTTATTTCATATGAAAAATAGCTTATATTTTTATTGTTTTTAGCTCAATGAAAATCGCGATAACTTTTAAGGAAATTATTCGATCAGATGAGATATATTTGCCAATTTACAAATAGATGATATAATATTGATAGGTTCCAAGCAGTGTCTGTAGACTAGCTAATCTGCCGGCTGTCTTGTCAAAAGAAGTAGTAGGTACTTCTCTTTAACTATACTAATATTTTAAAGTTTGTTTTTATATGGAAAGTCATCTCCAGTCCCACATTTTTTTGAAAAAATATTTTACCATTTGAAAGGTATATTTAGGAAGTTGTGAAGGGTGGGCGTTCAGAGGTACCATCTTTATGTTGACTTTAGATGTCTAATGACTTTTGATTGATTGATTTATTATTAACATAAACCGGGCCACGGGTCCTTTATAAACACCTTTATTATATCATAGGAGTAACAGATAGCCCACTCTGCAGAGCCTGCATGGAGGAGGATGAGAGAGCAGCACATCTGCTTCTAAGCTGCCCGGTAGGTAGTCGCTGACTACAGGGCTAGATATTTAGGAACAGTCAGGCGTTGCTGGCTTTCCTTGAGGAGCTGGGATAGATCGAATGACACATTTGTCCCACGTGCACACAAAATAGGTACGCGCGTAGTCTTAGAGTTGCGGGAACCAGCCCGATTCACATACAGCCCGGAACCCAGAGCAGGCTAGTACTGTAAACACAATCTTACCTGCAAATGAGCCACATTATTATCAACCCGCTGTCTTCTCAGACTCTTGTTCTCATTCTCCAGTTCCGCGATGCGGGCCGTCAGTTCCCTCTCAGCGGCCTCTCGCTCGGCGGCGTGGAGTCTGGCGCGGACCAGCTCTCTTTGGAGACAACGGGCCAACTCCTCGCCTTTCTGTGTACTGCCACCCTCTATATGCTCCAGAGATGATTGTCGCGAGTTGTTCTAGAAATTGAGGGTTTGGTTTAGTGGAATGAATTTGGTAATGCTGGTGTTACTGACAAGACGGGTTTGCTAGGCTACCGGTAATTTATTATAGTTTAAGGGGAAAATGAGTCCCCCCCCTGGCCAAGGGTGCCTGGAGTCTCGTGGTTTTAGTTATTTAGAGTCAGATAGCCCCAGGGCACCCATAACGGGTGCGAGGGCCGATCTCACTAGGAGAAGGACGCCTAAAACGCTGAAACCCCGCCTGAGTCAAAATAGGTGCGACCCCAGAGTGGGGACTGTATCTGCCTCCAGAGTGATTCCAGGAAAATCGGTGGTACAGTGATCACGTGCTACCGCATACATCAAGGCTCAGGGGAAATCCATTTAGTCTCCCCAGGGATGTGCCATAACAGGCGTTGCACAGAGGGTTCCAGAGCGGTATTTTAAGAGTTATCAGGGTGGTTTTAATGAGGTAAAAATCCCACTCTTTCTAGTACTTTTCCCCAAAAGTCCAGCCGCCTTTTGAAGGTTTCCCCAAAAAAAAAAGGGCAACCCATAACGGAATTTTACTAATGTTGATTTTCCCGTAAATTAGATTGCTTGATGAACAGCGTCTCAAAACATTTCTCAATTTTAAGAAATTTGCTTCAAAAGTTATTTTACAGATATTAGTTGGGCCTGAAATAAGCAAAACATTGAATTCCACCATTTCAATTTCATATACACTGTTGTGTCTCCTTCCCTACTTTAAAACACCACTATTTTCAACCAAATTATTTATTGACTCATACCTACGAATTATATTTAAACTAAATTATTGGGTATTTTATATGATCTGTTCCCATAAACAAACTGTAAAATTAGTTTCGTGGGGAGTCAAAGATGTACATAAAAAAAGATAGAACTCACCTCGGCAATGGTCATCTCGAGGGATCGAATCTCGTCTTGAGCAACGGCCAGCCGTTGTTGTGCGTCGACATTTGCCCTCCTCAGGGCCTGCACCTCCCTGGCCAGGGCGAAGGTTTCCTCCTCGCCCTCCGCCAGGTCTACTTGGCCCCTCACAAGCCTCTCAGCCAATCCCGAGCTCTCCTTTTCGAGCAGTTCTACTCGTTGCTTCAACAGACGATTTTCCTGACGCAGGCACTACAATAAATACCATGTTTCCAAGACTATAGAGATTCAGTTGTTACAAGGGTAAAAGTTAAACATCACATGCACAGGCTTGAACATTTCATTACCGAGATTTTTCACTCATATTGCGATCGATCGCTTAAACTGTGGCTAATTTTGTTAAGCCGCCGCTGGTTGGGTACAAAAGGAGTTACTTTTGATTGGACTGACGACGGCTTTGCGAGGAAAAGTTTTAAAATAAAATATGCATAAAATTGTTATCTATTTTAAATTATACGAATGTATACAATTCGTGCGTATTTTTTTTTGGCCCATATTGGTTCACTTTATTATTATTGCGTAGAGAATATTTTAACTTTGAATGGTGATGAAATGTTTGATTAGTATTTGGTTAAACCATAACCTCAAGCCTAAAGAAGGCCACGCAGAAACACATGCCACAAACCCTGAAACAAGAATGTTATCTTACCCTCAACACCGCTATATCACTTTGCTCTTTAGTTTTAATAACTGTGTACTCCTTTTCGAGCTTTTTCATCTTCTTTGGGTTGACTTTGATAGAATACGCGAGGTTCATAAAAACATCTTGGTCAGCCTCTGCTTTCGACGGCAGTTCTTTTTGTATGTACTGTAAATTTACGAAACGGAGGTTGTATAGTACGTTTTAAACTGAAAGCGGTATGGAATACGACACGAGTCGCTGCGTAGTACCCAGTTCATGTGACAGAGGGGGTAAGGTTTGGGGTACTGCGCAGCGACTAGTCTACGTCAGAGCTGCCTTAAAATTTGTCGCTTAGGTACTATAAAAATCAGTAAAAGGCATGAAGTAAGAATAGGCGTTGTTGTGCTATGTATACCGTATCGGACCATAGGAGCAATCAATCAGCCTGCTGTCAAACGTCTACAATGATTGCACCTTCGGTCCAGTGAATGTGGATTGACATCGTTTTTTTTAATATGTCGTTGGTCAATAGTGAAGGATTACAGTTGACCAACCGGATACCGATTGTCGATTGAATAACGGGACGGTTGGTAATGAGTCGATAGTTGGCCGATCATCGAGCGCAAACTTTTCTCATTGAAGTATTGTTCAATCAACGGAAGCTTGACTTATAAGGCGTCTTATCAACTCATGGTGTCTTGGTCACATAAATAAATATGATTATTAGTACTCCTTCGTACTTGAGGATCAAAACTACTTGAAAAAGTTTGTAAAGATGAAAATGTCACACCTAACTCAACATGAACCTGAAATATTTATGGGTTTTTGTATAAATTTATGTTTATATGTTATTTGTTGTTCACAAATTTGTTTAGTTTATTGAAGTGGGGATTAAATTTATTAACTTTTGGTTAAGTCCTTATGTGCACTGTACTCATTTGCAAATCTATCAATTGCAGTGAAGTTTTCTGTAAGAGAACGCAATGCTGGGTTAAGCTCGCCGTTCTACCTTTGTTTTTGTGTGTACAATAAAGAATAAGAGACTATCAAAGTATGTATGAGAGAGGAAGCTCTAGAAATCCGATCTAAAACTCGATGAAAACATGTGTTTAAGCTATACTGTATCTCTTTGACAATTCACTCACCTTCAATATACTTTCCATATCGAGCGAAAGCAGATCATTCTTGCCCACTGTCAGCAAGGCGAGGGCTACCTTGAAAACTATTTCAATTCCTTCGGATAGGAACACATCCATAATTCGGCAAGCAAGCGGCAAAGTAAGTGTTGTAGTGAACAGGGTGAGGAACCAACTACTGGCATACAGTGATGTGTTGAAACTCTGTAAAAATCAATCAATTGTTATTGTTGTTTATGATTAGACTTTATTAATCCTATGGAATTAGTTTTTTATTTTTGTGTTTAATTTATTGTAATAATTTATGTTTATGATGTTAATTATTTATTGAAAATCGTAATAATATTATACTTATGCTTGCATGCTATTTATTATGTCAATTTAATGTATTTAACTTAAGTTTGGTGTTTACTTTTACTGTTTATATTTTATGATGTTGAAATTCGAACACAATGTACATTGTAACTGAATAAATTGAATTGAATTAGTTATGTCAATGGTACTCTAAACATGACAGAACTGTGGTCAGTTCTCAAATCAAGTTCTTTCCAGTGGCTGACTATTATATATTTGTAACCAACCACCTAAGGCTTTCTAAACAGACGGACTGCGCGGTCGGTTGGTAGTTTTAATGCAGATAAGTTAGCAGCAGTTTCGCAGCTGACGTGAAGTTCAAATGCAGCCTACTGTTTAGACCCCAAGTTAATATTATGGAAAGCCATCTATACATATAATAAAACAGTAGAGAACATGATTTCTGTAAATTTAACAAAAATGCCAAAAATAAATAATATATTGAGTATGGAAGTATTCATATCTCTGTCATCAAGTAGTCATCTATCAAAACATGTTGTCAGTACCTATGTGTTTTCCAGCCCAACATCCGACCACCATTTTTGTTCTCAATGGCATTATGGGAAGCTTAAAACGGCCGCGAATACACGTGGATAGCGTGTTTATGACAAGTGGACGATTGTATTCCATTCAACCTATCCTTCAGTCACTTTCAAGGTCTATTCTTTGTCGTGTTTACGTACTGAATGGTATATGGTGATTTTATATTTGTACAAATACGCCAATACCAGCTGTAATGTGGCAAACGTACCTGTGATTGAAAGTGCACGTGCAAGTCCGGTAGCAGTTCTTGGACCAAGTTTTCCAGCTGAAACATGCACAGGCCTAGCTCTGCCATGCTCGGTTTGAACATGTCACGCATTCGATGTTGCTGCATTATCTTAACTAATACGGCAAACGCTTCTTCTTCCGGCATCTGTTTAGGAAGAATATTACATAAAGCTCAGTAAGATTTTCTTTTCAGTGCTGTAACAAAAAGTTGAAGGTTTAATCCTCCACGGACTTCAGTAATAATATGACAAGTAGTCATCTGGCTCGTAGAATAGCTAAAAGAAAAAAAAAACAGTTAAAAAAGATAATGGATAGTGCTGTAATGATGTTTAAGAAAAAAAAAACGGACTCTTATGAAAGATGTTGACGTCTAAAAATTAGAAGTTCGTTGCAATGTAAGCTGCGTTTGCCCTGTATGCGTTATTATGACCTATTGACTTTATATTTTTAATAATTGCTCGTACCATTTTGTCAGATTCTATTAAGGCCTACGTTTGTCCCAAATACAAGTGCAATCAATAGATCTTTTACAGGCCTTATAACAGACATGTCGTGGCACCCAGTAACTAGGTTGTGGATAGCAGTCGCTTCCTGTAAAATCCTGGTGTTCAGAGACATCCAGTAAGTCTGGAAGTCTCCAGTTGTATCGTAGACACCAGATAAATGTGCAATAGGTACCTGACGGTCTTTGACCCCCATACATTTATTGACTTTGTTAATATCAAAAACAGAAATAAAGACAGTTCAAGTAATGAAAAAAGAAAAGTTTAATAATTTATTGTTCGGGTATCTACGAAGGCATATTAGGGAAAGGTCAATGTACTTATTGCAAGTTTATTTAGCGCCTACCATAGTTACTTCTTCTTATCGTGTGGGCAGTAGGGTCTAATGACCCCACACACACTAGTGTCAGAGTTTCTAAACCGCCTCAAGGGCCTTTGACATAGTTTATTTGACGACAGCCATTTGGTGGCCGGGACCACCGGCTAATACGTGCCTTCCGCAGCACGGAATCATCTTCATAACAGACAATCAGGTGATTCAAGCCTGCAATGTCCTAGCCAAACTGAAAACAACTTTACAAAGTATGCTTCCCGTGGGAATCGAACCCACGACTACCGGGTCACAAGGCAAACGCCTAACTCGACAACGGAGGCAGTTAACCATAGTTACTTGAGGTCTAGTAAAAATCTAGGAAGATGTACAATAATAAAACTAACCTGCATAAGTAATAAGCCGACAATGAAACCAGAGCCTTGGCAGTACCCGACTTCCCGATCATGTAAAGAATAAGCTTTCATCACATTGAATAGAGATTCTTGTCCAAGACCATCCTTCTCTTTAAAGAAATCATGTTCAGGGTATGTTCGGGCTATGTCGCGACGTATCACCTTCTCACATGCTGATTTCGCCTAGAACAAAGATTAAAGGAACCATGAGGATCAGGCTTGCGGTTGGGTTGTTTGAAAGAGTCACCGCAGTTCTAAAACGCAAAAGGCATATGGAGGAACACGGATGGGTCACCAAGAGTTTGACACTCACGTCCACTCCGTCCAGAGTGGAAAAGTCATTTGATGATTTCCCATCCTTAAAAAAAAGAACTGGAACCTTCGGTTATTTCAGATGGCTTTTCCATCGTTCAAGATATCTTGTCATAAGTTTGAACGTTTTTTGAAATTTTTGGTTAAATACAGGGTGTTCCAGAAGCGCGTGGTCATATTTAAGGGTGATGTTGGGTAGCTGATATACATTAAGGAAAAAATAACAAAACAAAAAAAACCAACTTAAAAATAAGACCACAAAAACGAAAATAAAAAGTTCCGAACAAATGACTTTTCAAGCAGTTTGTTACAGTTGGTGGTTTTACATTAGTTCAATCACAGATTTGATGTCACCAACAACTGCATGATGCACTGCAAATGTCTTTTAGTCGGTGTTTGCGGCCGGATATTAAAGAAGACATTTTTTTTTGTTTTGCTACAGTATATCAGCTAGCCAACATCACCCTTTAATATAACTACGCAATTCTGGAACAGCCTGTAGAGAATTATTCCAGTGTTAGCCAATATTAAAAAGTTTCGGAGTGTGAGTGGCTCAGTGTTCATCTATATTTACAATCTGTACTTTACTGATAAATATAAAAACAATCATCAGATCTAAAGTTTTTTCAACGTATTAAAGAAAGTTCTTATTAAATTTCACTTGTAAGAGTTGCAATATTATGATGATACTAGATAATTTATTTTATTTCTACATATTTAACTTAATAAAAATATTATGAGGTAAGCAACAATAGATAGTGTTCGGATTGTATATCGACTGCAACTCTGCCGTGCTTGAGATAGGGGCGGTGACTGTGTTTTACTGCAGAACATGCTTGCTGCCCTTGTCGCTAGTGTGGCAGAGCTAACTTCATCTTTTTGATTGACCGACCATGACAATTGAACTTTGTAAATGTTCTAATTGAAATAAACGTTTGATATGATTTGACATTCTTTTGTTTTTTTTTCAGTTGTGAGTTGTTGAGTTTGTGTAATTATACTAACTTTTATGTACGAAGCGTAGAGCTTCTTTTCAGGGGAGGTGTCGACGCCTGCCAGCAGCTGCCACACGATGCCCCTGAAGTGATGCGGGACCCCCTGACGCACTAGGTCCCGTACGAACTGGTTGCGTCGCTTCCACTCCGTCTCCCAGTTACTAACGATGCGTCCCCATAGACTCCACAAGTCTTCTTCGCCATTGCCGCTAGTACTGACCCTCGCTTCTGGGTCATGACTCGAACTTGTTGCTGTAGAGACATAGTTGACTTAGGACTCATTTTTACCCGACTACGGTAAAGCCAAAAGGCAGGGTTAAAGAATAGTTATAAAGAGTTAACTTTTCATGAATGTTTGTTAAATAAAATGCAGCGTCTGATTGCTTCTTGTTTATGGTAGTATCAGGTGCAATACAGCAGCTGTACCCACTATGTGTGACTACACAGAGTATGATGTTCACATGAAATTCAACCATCAAAACAAAGCTGAAATTTACTATTAAAACGGTGAAAAACTGATACCTAATTGTAAATGTGATTATTTTGGAACTAAAAATTGAATCATCTACGCGAAATATGATCATTGTTACACAAGAATAAGTTTGTGCAAGTAATAAGTAGTTTTTAGTTCAAACAAATATCTATACTTAGTCAATGCGTCACATATTTAGGCTACATTAGCATTACACTCACGTTACAAATAATAACCCACCTAATGACAAGTTTTCTAGAACACCTCGTATGTAAAACTCGAGCACAGTTTTTGTTTCATCATACAAATTGTTGGGATCGTTCATTTTTATAAAACACTTTATTTACAAGATGTATAACTTATAGTACATATCTGTGCTATCACCGCTTGCTGCTTACTGATAAGATAAAAATCTGACAGTAGTGCACATTCTAGTCAGCGAACCAGTTTAGGATTGAACGAAACATTTCTTAAATATTTGTTTAAATAATATTAAACCTGAAAAGCCGCGTAAATTAATTTAAGAAAAAATATATTTCTTACGTGTTTTAGGAACACTACTTTGAGCAAAACTAGCATCCTCATTCAAGCGAATCAAGTTTCAGAACGAGTGTCACAGATAATGTCGCGTTCAGTAAACTAAACAAGATACTGCTCTGAGTTAGTTTACGGTTACTTACGCAACTGGTAGATTACAAGTCGTGAGAGTAAAAGTTTTCATTAATTGTCTAAGGAAAAAAGTAGGTCACAAATATGTGTCCATTCATTACAGTGCACAGTGTAAAGAGCGCGGTGCACAAAATTTTGTAAATACCTAGTTTAGTTGTTTGTGATCATTGCAATTTATACCTTAACACTAGCTAGTGTGACTTAGTTTGTAAACAACCTGCATTAACTCTCTAGGCCTCGATGGAGATTTTTAAAATTGTATGTATTTGCCTGTTTTAGTGGCTTCTACATCATTATGATTCTGTCGGCGGTCAGTGCCATAGACATATAGTCAGTCATGGGAATAACACTTAAATGTTAGTGTCGACAAATGTTTTGGGTTCGTGATGTGGAGATTATGGTCTGTTCTATTTACTTAGTAATATAAATATGTAGTATGTTTCGTCGTTTCTGTTGTCTTTTTGTTATGTATTTACTGGTAAAAAAACAATAATAAAGTTAAAAAAAAACAGTTATAAAGTTTTAAAGAAGCTTACCCGAGGCTAAAGATACTTGTGAAGTATCCGAACTCTTGCGGCTGTGCACTGTGGTCAACGAGGGGCTCTTGGCGTCCGCCTCGATTCGCCTGTTCTCCTCCTCCAGTTTGGCTAATAACGCCCGTTCGGGCGTCGGAATCGCCTCAGTAGTGGGCTCAAGTATCCGGTAATCTGCACAAATCACGAGCACAATGTAGGATTCTCCATCAAAATTGATAGAAACAAAAAAGTTAACAAATAATTTAGCCTTTACCGCCATCAAGCGATGAACAACGATACAAAGTAACATAGCACAGTACACAAACAAGACTAAAGATTTGTTAAAAACCTTTTTTTTTCACCGAATTTGTCTTTGAAACATGTGCTATGTTCCCACCACTTCAGCTTGTTGAGAATGCGAGTGTGGAACTCATCAGATTTGCGTTTACCTGTTACCGAGCCTTCTGCACGCAACATCTCGTGTCTCAAGGGCTCAACCTGGGACGTACTACGCTAATAGTATGCTGTGTTAGGTTCATAGAATTGCTTGTACCCGCCGTTTTAGCTTTATCGACGTTTAATTTGTGATGTATTTATTAATTAGTCACCATAAAAAAGTAGAAAATTGAAAAGTTGTAAATTAGAATTACGATGAAAAATGAACCCTGTAAACTGACTAACTTCGGTCTAATAGATATAGTAATTTGATCGAAGCCCACGCACCACGTGTCGCCACCACCAATCTACTGTCCCTTAATTAATTCATTGAAAAGTGTGCCTTAGTGTGAGTTAAGGAGGTACTTTTCTTTTATTTTGATCTCGCTTTTTCCCGTTATGCAGGGTCCGCTTTCCTAATCATGGAACGCCTTTTATTATGATTTTGTGCGTCATCTTCTGTAACTCCCATCATGCCCCTTTGGACCTTCATCATCCATGTAGTTTGAGTCCTCCTCTTCCCTTCTTCGTAGGTACTCAGCCGCGGTAACGTAAATGTCACTTAATACTAAATCTGAATAAGCCCCGACGGGTGACAACAACAGCCGACCTTTATTTTTCCATACGATTTGAATAAGCGAACGTTTACGTTAACGCGGTCAAGTAAGTACAAACTAGCACCAAGCCCTCTGAATTAAAAAATCTGATCTTTTGGCATTTGCCGATTACCTAAACGCTTTCGAAAGCAACGACCATGGCTCGTTTTCCAATTAAAAAGAGGAGTGGAACAGGGAAACATTTATCCCTAAAACCGAGGACTATTCTCAAAAAGACAACCCATGGCAAACAGCATCAAAAAGAGTTTTTAATGGGGAGGAGATCGCATATAGTTAATTGTTTAAAGGACTAAATTGTCTCCTTCCAGGCGAGACATTATGGAAGTTGAAGAAAGGGCCTGCAGGACCAATTGTCAATGAAAATGCCAATTGTAAATAGATAAAGAGAGGGCTATGCTCTGCTGAATTATTTATTCAATAATATCCGTCGTGCCGGTAAGTAAAATTTGTCCTAAATTATCAATTTCCTGGAGGAAAATTGTTTTGGTTCTGGTTCAGCGATTAGTAGTTACCTAATTTTCGGAACTGCGAAATTGTCATCCTTTTCAATAGGGAAATTTCACGAATAGTGATGAATGGTGATTATCGATTGGACTTACGCCAATATTAGTACTATTTTAGATCTAGAAGATAAGTAATTATGTAGGTCAACGTTGTTGCTTAGCGAGCTTGTCGTAGATGTACTGAAACCACTCAAATGTCGACCTTACGGGAATCGACGGAACGGGAATAATCCATCCGGTTGGTACAGTACCCAAAATAACTAGAGATTTTAAGGGGTCAACTATACATATATTCCTCGTCAATTTATTTTATGTTTGTATGTTGATTGAAAATTTGGGTAAAAACGAAGTGATTTCTCTATGGGATTTTTGTATTAACTATCTACTTGAACAGGACAACATTTGTTGGTAGGCTAGTATGAAAATATTAGGTAGGGAAAATAGAACACAGAATAGGACAGTACTACAGCGATGATTTATAATAACACAATAACAACGGAAAAATAATTACGCAATGTTTACGTATCTCAGTAATAACTTACACGACGTACAATAAAATATATTTTATTTTCACGTTCTCAGGTATCATTTTTCTTAGATTTATGTTTTTGTCACCATAAAATGGTACAATTTGTAGATAAAAGAATAGAATATATAGAATTAAAGAGAAAAATGAAAGACAGCTATGTTGCTTCCTTAAAAGGGGGGAAGTTTCCTACCTTATACATATTTATTGACATGAATCGGGGGTTTTTCTGTTGTCATGGCGAACTATGTCAAGTGGAATGGAGGAAGTTATCTTCAAAACAAACGTATTCTGGTACAACTTTTATATGCTTTTATAACGATTGTATTATATAGTCCCAAGCTAATGTGGAACCCTCCCTAACGACTTCATGTTCGTTGTTAGATGTCAAGGTCCCCAGACCTGGTCACCAGCCAACTTTATTGTCAAAAAAGGTCTCTTGAGGAAAGAGCCATTTTTTTTTGTCATGCCAAATATTTGTAACAAATAGACTTGCTGTTCGTAGCTGTAATGTTATAAGAAAAACCATTTTTTTGTATGCCAACGTATGATTGTTAACCAATAGGAAAAAATATTTAGCCTTTTGCAGTTTACCTTAGACCAACATTATAGTTACACTTTTACAATTTCTTGTAACTTCTAAAAGAAAATACATAGGCATAATTATATTCTTATCGTCACGAATCCAAGTCTGTCGATATCCGTTCACTATGACTATTGTAACGAACTACTTACATCTAATACTACAAAATACTTATTGAAAACAGGCAGTGGTGTTTGGTGTTAATATATTAGTACTCAAGCAGCGTCAGCCATGTTAGTGTTGTGACTTAAGAAATGATTCCAAGATGACGTTGGTGTGATTAGAATGCAAGCTCAATATTTACAGTGCTCATAGTGAATGTTAGTGTTAAACCAACAAACCGTCCAGAGATGATACAGGTGATTCTGTATTACTAGCGATCGGCGTTCCGGGAGCGGCGGGCGGTGCGGCGGGCGCTTCTCTGGCGTCGGCATCCACCTTCATGGTGACTCTTTGCCATATAGAGCCCTCCCCTCGCCCTTCGCCCCTGCTCACTGCGCGCTCCTCTCTGCACCAGACACGCGCGGTAACGCCATCAGCTCCACACACTCTACCGAAGGGCCACTCGCCCCGAGTGACGCACGAGCGACAGATTACGCACCCGGTAGTATTTGTTGCAAACTTATTATTTGAGATTTTATTCTAATAGCATAAGACGGGAAACCAATCTCAGTGCGAGCTTTATTTTGAATAGCAATCACCGCATTTTTATCTAATGTGTAGGCAATTACATCATAGATGACTAATCTTTTTATTTAATCTCTTGCAGATTTGTATTTTGAATAATTTAAATGTCAACCTATATGATAGGATGTTTTTTTTATGATAGAACACTAAACAGGGCTAATGAGCTTAGTATAAAATATATAAGCAACCCTTTCACAAAACGTTTGTACAAAAGCCAGCCTCAGCTCCACCACACATGCACAAACTGTTAATGGATGAAATATGATTAAAAGAAACTTCTATAAATCTATCTGCGTTCACAACACTGCGTCACGCAAGATGCACTAGTAACTATTCGCCTTCCACATGGCCTACCAGTAACGACTACTACGGTGTATAACGCGTTAAATAAATAATATCGCCCGAATGACCGGCGAATCGTAATGTTTTAAAGTTTTGTTTTGATGAAACCCGCAGCAGGTAGGTGAAAGTCGCGGTGATCCGCGCGCTCCGCGGTCATCCGCCCACTAAGCATGAAGGCCGCTCGCGTTCTTCACATCATAATAGAATAACATAATGCGCGCTGCGCGCCGCGAGCTAGGTGCGCGCTAAGTGGACTCACGCAGACTTACTGCCAATACATTTTTGTCTCAAAAAAATTGTATAAGAAAAAAAAACAGGTCCAGGTACTATTTTTCATGTTGTACCTAAATCTAATTACATACTCTGAACTTATTCCTATGTCAAAGCATGGAAAATTAATCGCAAAATGTTAAACAAGTTCACACTGCTCAGTCACTCACCTTATCTACTATTGTAGAATATAACAATTACATAGAATATACACAAGTGGGCGTCGCCATTTAATCACACATCGAATAATAGTAAATATGAAATCAGAACAGCGAGTGAGCTCGAATTCACGTTACGCACTCGGTGTTGTACTCTAGCCTGCGCTGGAACTGGATCGAGACGAAACGGTTTAACAGACGGACTACTAGACGTCTATGTTCAACCAGACAGTATAGCACACGTGACACGACACATTTACGACATTTTGTGAATTCCATACAAGTAGGCGCTAGGGAAATTCATGGCAGATGAAAAATAAATGTTTTGATTGTACTGAAACACAATCCTATCGGCTAGATATCCACTGAATATTTAATAGCCTCACTGGCACGGAAAAAGAGATAGCGCGAAACAGAGATTGTGTTTGATATATTTAAATGCGCTAGGTTGTTAATAAAAAGAGATCAAATCACGTTGTGTGCAGGGGACTTTATTGGGATTAACTAAATATTTAATTTGGAACTCTAAGATAGAAATATGTCACCATAAATGGAAATGAAACTACATTACAGGTTTTTTACCCCTACTGTAACATGTGGCCGAATTTGCGACTGATCTGCAAAAAGCCGAAAAAACGAGGGAATCATATTAATTATATCTCAAAGAAACTGAATTAAAAAAAGAAGAATATTTGTAAACCCTTTAATCTTTGATGAAATAACACCCACTGGAAAATATCTTCTACTACCTTATACCTAATGCCATAATAGTAAAACCTGTTGCTTAAAACCGAATTATATAAACCACTATAGTGTAGATTTTTTTCCATTGGTATTTATGTAATACTAGCTTCTCCCCGCGACTTCATACGCACATATCCCGTTTTCCCGTTCCCGAAGGAATTTCAGGAAATCCTCTCTTAGTGCTATACACTCCTCAAGGAACCTACATGCCAAATTTCAGCTTTATACGACGAAGAATTTTATATATTAGGATTGAATAATAGTGGAGTTAGTATACAACCCTGATGCAAAACAGTATTTTAGGCTTGCCTCTCTAGTCTTCAAGAAGATTGACTTAAATTGTCGATAACTGAACATTTCTCAAAGAATTCAGGTGTACCTTAAATCCTTTGTTACGTGGGCAACTATCCCTAGCAATAAATAATTTTACGGTGTCGTATGCTGCCGAAGAGTTCACATATACTGCAACCGGTTTAAACATTTAAAATCGATATTAGTTCACAAATATGGATCCTACTCTAGTCTCGAACTCTTTCCGTGACAGTGAGTGAATAGCGGGTACTTTAATTTTAAAAATCGGGCCACAATTGACGGAGAAAACGGTGAACATACAGAAAAAGAAACATGCAGCCGAACATAGAACCTCCTCCTTTTTGAAGAAGTCTTAATAAAACAATTAATCTTTCCATTACTTAAAATACGTATGCTTAATGATAGACAAGTTCATGCTTTTTACCTTGCACCAGCTGAAGTGTATGTGTGTGTATGAACGAACTTAATAACTTCCGTTTTATAATGATGAAGATTGAGTAGTTACATTAGTAGTAGACCAGGTACATACATAAGTATATTTATGCGTGTCGGTATTGGATTCGATATTGTATCCATTTATGGAACGATGGCTAATGCTCTACATCCCTAAACCGAACAACATGCTGTACAAATGGATTACTCGTAATATACGAGTAGCCAGAACGGTGAGACTAGGTACAGTAATTTCTAGGCATCTTGAAAATTTTTAGGTGTTCTACGATATGAATAAACATGACATAGTTGCATCCACTCAGTCTGCTCCGGTTAAAATATTCATAGGCACGACTGAATTGTGCTGCAATATTTTGAGCCTCCAACCTTGCAGCCAGACAGCCAGACTACTCTTCTGATATTAAGAGCTTTTGAAGCGTTTGTGTTATATAACGCCTATCATGTTCGGTAGCTGAATACAATTTGATACTCGTCTATTTTGTGTTTATAGAAGTGAAAAAGCACTCAGGAAGGCAGCCTAATGCTGTCTCGCCGTTGTTTGTGTTGTCGATAAACAAACAAATCAGGTTTCAGTGTTCTATAGTATTAATAGAGGTAGGTGTAAGAGGTAAACGTCATCGCTAGTAAGTATGACTAAGCGCTGATGATTTAATGACTTTAGCTCCGTGACATATTTGACCTTAAGTTGAGTATTGTCGGTTTAAGGCAGGGTAGAGAACAAGTTTTATATGAGTCAGATTTTTATGATTACCTACCAGTTGTTGACCCAGTAGTACTCAGGTATTTGTAAGATAATAAAAAAGTGTTCGAACCTAGATTCTATTGAAGGTTATAGATATAATTGTTTTTTTTAGTATGTGCGTCGGTTACGAGTTTATATTTTACCGTAATGTTCTTTGTGTATCTTTCGATTTGTAATTTTGGTTTAATTTTCAAGTAGGTACCTATTTATAAATACAACTAAAATACTAAAGATGCGTGCTATAAGCAGCATTTTGAAATCAGTGTAACTCACACTTCATAGTACCTATAGATTTAAACATTTGCATTAGAGAAACTATCTTACCGCATTTAGATACGTGCAGTGATTGTAATTAAAAATCAGCAAATTAATTATATTACGCCACTCTGTTCTTTAAAGCAGTTTTTACTTGAGTGCTTTAAGGTTCAAGTTTCAATGACAAGTAACCATATACTTTAAAGAACAAAATGTATTTTGTTGCAAACGAATGCATTATAAGTTTTAAGATATTTGTGAAAACTAACCTGAGTAACTAATTATAAGTACCTGTAGTATGCCTAAATATGTGGGGTGTACACGTCTCGGCTCCAACTGACTCGAACATTAACTGAAAAAGAAGTTTATTCTTTGTTACAAATGAATCCATTAAAATAGTTTTAATGTCAAGGGTTTTATTTAAGGTTCTGACGTGGTCACCAATTGTTATAGAAATTAGATATTATCAGTAATCCATTGTATATATTTTTAGTATGGGCTAAACCATTAAATCAATATGGAATTAGCCATTAGCTACAATAAAATTCAGTCCCGAAAGTAAGGAATGTTTTTCTTGTCGTTAAGTTTAAGGTAGCTTAGTTACCTTTAACTCCATCTCAAGTTACCTACCGATCAATCAATTATATTCGTCGGATCAACAACTTAAACAAAATGAGAAAACCAGCAAGCAAACAGTAATATACTCTTCTAATAACTATAATTCGCCATTGCAAAAAATAAAAGACTGCAGGGAGGCCTGCAGTCTTTTATTATTACCTACTATAGTTTATTCTTTTGTTGGGTCTACTTCTATGGAATGAAGTGTCGTTCACCTTGAGCTTAAATTGTAAAGGAAACTCTAATTGACAATTTATTAGCTGTTTGATTTAATTGACTAGCGCCAGCTGAATGGTTTTTATTTTTAAATCATAAAACGAGGCTTCCGGAAGAGACCTGAGACCTTAATTAAACTAGAATAATGGGCTACACTCAGCAGTGGGCGAACAAAGCCCGTCAATAACGATGAATGGGCATAATTATTTAATTAAGTATTTTTCAAAAAGAAGAACTGTAGTTCACAAATCAATAGTAAAACAAATACGGCAATTCTAGATTGAATGCTCCTATGGATTAACCTAGTTTAGTAGTGGCTAACAGAATAGACCAACGTCGTTAATATCGTTCAGCCTAATTGAAGGGCTTGGCGATTTTACAGCCATGCAAAGTGCTTTACTGTTCTTATTCTCTGAATGAGCCCGAATATTTCTATTCGGGCCGCACAAAATCTTAATGAAGAGAACGGCCAAATTTACTGATCATATTTCCTAGTCTACAACACAAAAAACATAACTAGTCGCGAAGTAGCGAGGGCGAGCACGCCACGTGGGTAGGCAACCGTGACTCATGGCATAGCTGTGGCACGCTTGTCAATTTAAAGCGACGGCAATCGCTGATGGCAATATACCCGTTATGGGTTACTGAACAGCTTTTATACTTGTATATGTAGCAAATTTTGATGTACACGTTGTAGTTTTTTATTTAAAACGTTTGCACAAGGCGCTTGTAGATCATTACACAAGTACATACTTTCAAATGGAAAATGCTCTTATCGTGTCACATAATGCGCGTGTTTTACGTTCACGAACGTAATAGCATTGTAGTGATAGTGTTGGATAAGGACATTCGATACGTGATTGTTTAGTTCACGATTGCGACGCTGGAATAAGGGGAAATCTAGACTGGCTTCTAGTGTTAACTCCCCTCATCCCGTTTCGCTAAGCGGCGGGCTCTCGGCACAGTTAATCCAATTAGAATGCTAAGTGCATTTGCACCGACGATCCTCCGAGAGTGTTTCTCCGGCGGCGGCGCGGCGGCACGTATTGCGAGCTGCTACTGTTATTTGCACTCACGCAACACAGGTTACTGTACACAGAGCAAAACGAAGAGCTAGCGCGGCCGCACGACACCACGACGCAATACATCAATGTTGAAACTCAACAGCGCAAAGCGTATTAAACAGGTGTCGCAAATTAAATTAACTCATAAAAGCATGAAGACAAACAATTTAAATGTTTTCACATTAGGCAATAACTTAAAAAAAAACTGGCCATTTGCGAGTCGGACTCGCGTACAAAGGGTTCCGAACAATTTCATTTTTTTAACATGTTATTTTAACACTATAACCATATACCCCATATGGTCATTTTTTATCTAATTTTTTGAATAACTTCAAAACTGTTTATTTTAAAATTATGAAAAAAATATAAGTAAAACCCTCACAGTAAGCTCTTTCATTTGATATGTCACACGATACAGTTAAAAAAACTTTTTTTATTTTCTAGTTTCACCCCCAAAAGTGACCCCCATGCTCAATTTTTTTTTATTTACGTAATGCGTCCGTGTTTGGGTCACAGAAGTCCATATGTATACCAAATTTCAACAGAATCGGTCCAGTAGATCCGGAGAAAACTGGCTGTGGCAGAAGGACAGACAGACAGGCAGGCAAAGGGACAGACAGACATACAGACACCGGAGTGATCCTATAAGGATTCTGTTTTTTACGTATGTTCGGAACCCTTAAAACTTCAATGTGGCATAATTATGACCAGTCATGGGGTTCATAGACTAGTCCCAATGTCCCTTTGAACTTAAGGGATGATTTTAATAAAATGCCTTTTATAAAACAGAAACTTCTTGAGCTTATCACATTTTTACAGGAATAAATGATTTTTTGTAAAAATGTGATAAACACAGGCACGCAAAGCTTGTGCATTCTAAAAAAGGAAAACATACACTATTGGATGATTCTATTTATTGATAAAATATGTGGTTTATTTAGCAATGCTTCAAGCTAGAAACTTGATAGTAAAGAACGCAAGTGTGTTCAACATTCGCTATGCTAGGCTGTGCAATTATGAACAAAACAAAACTAATGCTTGCCTTCTTACGAAAGTAATTCAAAATACAAGACTTTTTAAACATAAAAATAGGACTATACTGGAAATTGTAGGGTAATTAATAATTTACCTAAATTGATAGATACTGCAGATTTTATAAGATTCTTACTGTATATTTTCACTTGTTTATGTAGTGAAAGTTAGCAAGAAATAATTGTGAAGGTGTTATAATTTCATTTTACTTGAAATTAATCGAGGTCATTTATAATGTAAAACATTCGTTATAGCTTAAAAAAACTTCTATAATTTGATTTTATAAGTCACTAGCTGACCCGCACAAATTCGTCACATTTTTCATGAATGCTCCGCTCCCATTGGTTCTAACGGGATGTTATATAGGCTTCCTCAAATGGACTTAAGGGTGCTATTACAATATCGAGCGCTTGGCCCGGACTACAGACCGCGTTTTCCGAGACTTATAGTGATTGTAGCGCTGTATAAAACAATTGTTTAAAAATATTGTTTTAAATTTAAATAGATTTTTTTTTTCAAGCACGGTAACATAGTAACCGTAGTTATTAGTTACTTTTTGTTTGAATTTGGATTATATTTTCATAGAAAAAAAAAAATGTAATTTCGGACGTAACATTCAGAACTCTATTCGTAACTCTCTGTTTAACGGAATTATTTGTGTATTACTGTATGAAACATAATAAATTGAAAAAAAAAACACCCCAAAGTCGAAGATACAGTTGTACCATAAACATTTTAATAAAGAGTATTCTATTCTATTCTATTTTTAATAATGATTAAATAATTATATTTTCGATGTAACAAAACGTCAAAAGATGCCTAAAGTAAAATTTTATGAAAGATCCTTTGCAGAGACAATGTTTTTGCTAATTTACGTAAACAAATTGAAATATTTATTTAAAGCACTCTCAAGGAAAAGAATCGAACTTTCTTGCCCATATATATTTTTTTAATTTGTGGCTATATATAAACCATAATCGCACATCAAAACGTGAGTCTAACGGTCAAATCCAAGAAAAAACGTAATAGCCCTCTTAAAGGATTTTTCAATTCGAACCAGTAGTTCCTGAGATTAGCGCTTTCAACCAAACAAACAAACTCTTCCTTTATAATATTAGTATAGAAGTATAGATGGGACATCCACTTTTTGAGTCTAAAAGACAAATAGTTTCTATTTAATTTAATTAGAATGTAAGATATGAGTCAAATGCAATCCTAAAATGTAAAGGTTTCATGATTTAACTATTGCTTTTCAAGGTCTATAAAAAGTATAGTACTAACATTACAAAAGGAATGAGAATTTGTTTTTAAGTCTCTGTGATAGAATTGCGTTGCGTTTTTCGTTTTCCTTGCATGTAGCAGCATAAAAATAAATAATTTTTGTACTACAAAATGAGTAAAAAGAGTAACTTTCAAACTTTTAAAAATGAACTTTTAAATGTTCATCATTAAATTATACAAGGCCACCAAGACGATGGATGGACGAGATAAAAACTACGGCAGGTGGTGGCTGGACAACAATAGCCAATGACAGAGAGAAATGGATACAGTTGGGAGAGGCCTTATCCAACAAGAGGCACACAGACTAGTGTCAAGAAACCAATATTATTATAATTATTTATAGAATAAAAATTTATATCTATCTATACTTAACATATAAAGCTGAAGAGTTTGTTTGTTTGTTTGCTTGCTTGAACGTGCTAATCTCAGGAACTACAGGTCCGATTTGAAAAATTCTTTCAGTGTTAGATAGCCCATTTATCGACAAAGGCTATAGGGTATAATTACATCATCACGCTAAGACCAAAAGGAGCGGACCAGACAAAGTTGCGCGGGTCAACTAGTATTAATACCAATACCAATAATAATTGTAATGAATTATGTCTGAACAAAGGCTGATATTATTGTTATTGTCGTTTATTGATTTTCTTTACATTTAAATTTTATTTTTAAATATTTCAATAAAAACATAAAATAGTAGCCCACCGGTATCGGGAACAGGGTCCTAGCTACTGTTGGTTAGGGCTCTAGAGAGAGGAACCTAACAATACGAGCTGTGTCCAGAAGTACCATAATTATACAGATAATGCCCTGATTTGTTAACCAACCAAAAACCATTGTTTTATAACATTGCTTAGAAACCAAAATTCTTTTTGCAAATGAGGGTAGTTCTGAAACATTTCTTTAGTATCATTCTTTAGGTAAGTGTCCTGTCAACTTATTATAATTATTTTATTATTTTGTATTTCGGAACAAAAACAGTTACTTACAATGCTTAAAAAAACAAAAAATCCTTATAATTAAAATCACAAACATGTAACCCACACCAATGTCCACATATTCAGAAAAGAATAATAGAAGTGACTGGGTGGTAAGACTTCACAGATTACAGATGTCTGTGATTACTTCAATTATAATTTATAATGAATAATATAAATAGGGTGTATTCCCAAAGTGTATGGCCAAATCTGAAATCATGAGGACTAGCGTAATATAATATTATGAGATTTATGAATCAGGCTAGATGAGCGTTTTGAGTGTAATTCAAAAGTAAATTCAGCTTTGAAAGCCAGAAGTGAATTCAGACAACAATATATTTTCAGTAACATCTGGGTCAAAGAAACTTTTTTTACCACTAATTACTCAAAAGTCACTTTATGCTCAGAGCCTTTCTGTTGCTGCAGTTACAGCACAAGAGACACAATTTATTGTGGTTGAAAACTTGAGTTGTGGTCGAGATCTCGGTCATTATTTTTCTCAAGAAATTAATATCTGAAATAACTGACGTATTTTCTTGTTTCAGCGAAACTGTTGAAGCGAAATACAATAATGTTCCAACTGGAAATAATTAATGTTTTTTTTTTTCTCAAGAGTTCCAGCCTCATTACATTTATTTACTTATGCATTCTTAAATACAAAGCTGTGCGCTTTGGGAAATTCCAACAAACTTTGCGGACAATTGAGATCATGAACGTAGCCATAATTCGAAAGGTTATTGCACTAATACATTTTGTTACTTTCGCAAGAATTTGAGGAGCGTAGGTACAATGGTATTGATTTCAAACGACAAGCAACTAATTAAAATTAAATCAGTGGTATTATAGTACTTACATGTCACGGATAAGGCTCCTTCTGTCAAGAACTACCAGTGGCTATAATATTGTTTATAGGGATGTATTTTGATTTTAAAACTATGAAAATAAATATCGGAACCGCCCAGCTGGCAAATTTTTAAATCACAGATTAAAAATATGTAATTGACAATGTATAGGCTGCGTTCACAAAAGATTATTGTAAGTCACTACGTCTGATTTTTTTAGAATTTTTTTCAGAAATGTTTGATTGCAAAAAGCAATGAAACTACAGCTTTTATTATTATTATTAAATATTAAAATGAAATTCTAACGAACGAAAGTTATTTTAATATTACGCCAACACAACAAGAAATGAGAATTGAAAAAACAATGTTATTTTTACTTTGCAACATTTTAATCGGATGATATTCTCGGTAAGACGAATTAATCGATTGTTTAGTCGATTTTAATAAAGTTACAAACCAGACCAGAAATAATAGAAGGCGAAGATAGTTAACCACGTATGCTTCCAACCTTGAGAAAGACAAGCATATAAGTTTGATTTAACATAAAAAAAGAAGAAATATGAAAGATAACCTCAAGTACTTAAAGTGCCTACCTCTCAATCAAATCGGCTTTTTTCTCAACAGTCGACGCATTTCTTCGTCGAACCGCAGTTCGAAGTTCACGTAAATATAACAGTGAGTACATTTTGTAAGGTAAATCACAAATTAAACACAGAAAATCAAACTACACACTTGATAACAAACATAAACAAGGTACAGTCGCCGAAATCGCCATCTGCTTCTACCTTTTAGTGTGTACTTCACATTTGACATTTAAAACCTCACGCTACACAAGCGCCCCTAGCGGCGAAATCAAACGCGATAGCCCTCATTGTTTCCCGCTAGATGTCGCAGTATGATCTGGTCATTATTCTTTCAATCTACGGTAAAAGGTTAAGAGGGACTCTAGTCCTGAGGAATTTGAAAAACAGGTATTTGAAGAAACTTTTGCCGATGCCGTCGCGCTGCGCCCTATCAAGTAAAGTGCGAAAGCGAAAACTGCAGCAGAGGCTGAATTTACCTATAAAAACCTTGACCAGAAGACGTTTTAAATTCCGCTGTTTTCTTCTTCAAAACTGGACTGATCTATAAAAAATATATATCAAAATTTAGATGAAGACTATATCCATGCTTCTATTATTTTCTATTTTGTTAAAAAAATATCGAATTTGTCTGATAGTCGTCTGAACATGGCGGTAAAAACGGGCTGTTTTTTCGAATTTTCGGATTGTCATTGTAAATAATGACTTAATTAATTTAAATAAAATTAAGTAATTCTTTTTTGCAAAAAAGAGAATGACAGAGGTACGTGTTAATTCGATCTAAATTTTATGGTAATAAATCATTGCTCTAGCAGCATTATCCATGGCGGAATGCGATTGTATGGAGAAAGGCCCAAGAGTTATCGATTAGAGTCCCCTCTTAAGATTTAGGATTGTGATTTTATTCTAATGCTAATGAGTAAAAGCACTCATACAAAAATTTAAATACTGAAATACCTATTCTTGTGTTTACTAATCTGTACAAGGTCTGCCCTTCTGTCTGTAGCCAGTGTTCTGTTCTGTTTATGTGTGGGCGTGTTCTTGTTACCATGTGCGTAATGTGAGTTTTGGGTCCAACAATCACCATAACTACCAGATCCTGGCCAGCTCATTTCCCAGTGATCCGATATGTCTTTTTATCCACGGCAGCGTTAGTTTTGCAGTTGGTCACCGTGACACAGATTCCGTGACAGTCTTGTACCTATGAGTTCCGAGGTAGCGTAGTCCTTCCCTAAGGATTGGAGAACTGAAACGAAAATAATTCTCGTGAATCACTTCTAACCACAGAATGTAGGAAATAGATCATGCGTGTGGCACCCTCTTGTAACAAAGTCTTCCCCATAGCACGGTAAAGATACTGTGTGCCCATAGGCTCTGATTTGAGTCTAACAGATAGAGTATAAAATTTTATAAAAAAAGAGAAAGTATCAATTAGGTACTTATTGATGACTTGAATAAAGCTGTAGCTTTATATACCTAAATGCATCCTAAATTTATGTATCCAAGTCAATACCAAACAACCTATACGAACAATAGGCTAGGTCGTTTATACATGGTTTTTATTTTAATAGATGAAAGGTGAAATGTGTGTAGCAAATAAATCGAAATATTGTGAAGGGTACTTACTCACAATATTTTGGAGTGAAGTCATTTATGTACCTAAGATATATCAATTTAATTTCTATGTGTTCACAATACAAGGTAGGTAAGGTATGTTATTCCTAATAAAAATTAAATTAAATGTTTAAAAACCCCCGTCGAAAAAAAAGTAAAAAAATAATAAGTGTTGATCCTTTTAATTTAATATAGGTACGATTCTTTGGGCCAAGCGTCATCGCGTCCGGGGACCACTAATAACATAGGTAATTAACAAATAAAAAAAATTGCGGTCCCCGAGGCGAAGACGCGTGGCCATGTTTTTTAAACTTAATTTACCATTCATGCTTTTTAAACTTAATTTACTTAATAGGTACTACTAGAAAACCTGTGATCTTATCATCTTTCTGCCCTTACTCCATCTTACTTGGGGTCGGAACAACACATTTTTTTACTTTCATTCTGTCCTATCAGCCGTCACGCTATCATTAACTCCCATTTCTTTCATATTGCTCCTCACACAATCTATCCATCTTTTTTTTTGCCTTCCTCTCCCTCTCCATCCACCCACATATGATCTACACTCATCGAAACGGCACTACATCCAACATCGTATACCAAATTATAATATCGGTAGAACGAGCGAAAGTAGTTTAGCAACTCTCACCAATGTATTCCCTCATTTCTCTTTTCTGATTAATCATCAGGCCCTGATCACAATCTATTTATAACCTATTCATTGCGACCATTTAAATGAATACAAAAACGGAAGGTCTGCTGTAAGTAAGTGAGGAGTTCGGTATCCTGCAGATTTCAGGACATGCTTCAGCATCAGATTAAGGTTACTGATCTAAATATAATCTATTCATTGAAACCATTCCAATGAGTCCAACCACGATACCTCTGCTGTAACTTCGTGAGGAGTTGGGTTTTATGCAGACCTTAGGTTATGCTACAGCATCAGGTCAATATAACCATGTTCTTGCAATGTCATTGAAGCAACAGAATACCAAATTTCGCATCGATCAGACTCGTAAAAGCTGGTTAAAGGCCTTCATCAACTGGAAAAGAGCTGATGATCTTCAAACGGCTGAAGCAATTTTGATAAAATTTATCTAAGAACTACCGCAAGGAAACTGGCTTTCAAAAGAAAAAAACCGCATCGAAATCGGTCCATCCGTTTGAGAGCTACGATGCCACACACACACACACACAGACAGACATCGACGTCAAACTTATAAAACCCCTTTTTTTTGGTCGGGGGTTAAAAATAGAAGTTGTTGGACATTGCTGCCAACAAGGATCGTATTTGAGATTACGGCAAAAATAGTAAGAGACCTATTTGATTTATTTTCCCTTGGTGCTAATGAGGTCTAATCGGTTTGGCATAGCACCTTTTCAATTTAGAGAGTGGGTAGATATTTATGCTAATGTCAAAGATGGTAGCACTAGCAGAGATGTAACAAGTGGGAAGAGTACACGTTTGTGAAAATGTGTGGGACGTTCACATGTTTTGTACCTTCCCCCTACCTCTTTAAAGTTTTCTTCAATTCTCTTGATGATCCAAAGAAAACGCAAACAATTTCGGGAACCTATACAATGAATAATAAGTACCTAGAGCCCATGATTCTGTCCATTCTTTACATTCTATTGGTTATTTAAAAAACAAACATGTTGTCCATGCATTGCGGGCACTTGTGTACTATTTGGAACGTGACCAGGATTTTTAAGTTCAAAGTGGCCGCGAGTCCACTGTCAGGGCGGTCGAAGTCTTTATTGTCGCTGTTGATCAATCAAATAACTGCGGTCCGATGCGTAGGAGGTAAAATTATAATGTGAATGTGACCCACATGACAAAATATTATCTGTTACAGGTAATGTAATTTTAGGTAAATAAAACTTAAGTTTATCCTAGTATATCCAGGCTATAGTCCGAACAGTATATCAACTTTGATTTGTATTTGGCGTTTATCTTTATACACATCTAGGTCTACCCAACACTGGCTGGGTAATGTTAGGTGTTGCATCATCACAAAGCGGGAGCGACTCCCGGGCAGTCATCCCCGTTTTGTCCCTCGCGCTGCGGACGCCTGCATTTCGCTTTCAGGAGGACAAGTGTACCTACTATTACAAGGAAGTGTAAATGCAAGGCTGCAGGAAACAATTGCAATTCAATGTGTCATAGCACTTTGTCTTGCTAAAACAAATAATATAAGTAGGTAGTATTTTGTTGTTAGGACACCTAATTACATCTTATGATTATGAATGACAAATGTAACATAAATATATGTCAGCGAAGGCACAACTCTCCAGGTTAAATCAGCCAGGATATTGGAACTTCAGTGGGCGTACTATGGGAAGTGTTGGTTATTGCGCAATAGAAACACCGTTTGCTTTTAAATCACATTATTATTCACACTCGAAAGTCTCAATTACAATATTCTCACACAATTGGTACACTGAACAAGTATTCGGAATACGCGGCGGTTTCTAGGCGTGTGCACGTCTGCACTGCTCGACCGCCACCAGTAGACTGAGCCCAGCCTCTGTCGAGCACAACGTCTTAGACTCCGTCGAACGCCACTAGATGGCGTTGGTGTCCCGATTGTTCAATTGACTGACTTATTTCCGACATATACAACATGTAACAGAATAAACGCAGTACCTCTTAAGGTGTCATTGTACTCATAATTATGAATATTTTTCACTATGTGACCAACGTTGAAATTCTCGCGATTTCGGGGTTAGTCCCAATGTAAAAGTTGTACATTTATTCTGATACCACTTGTGCGAACATATTATGTACAAGTTTTATTTTAGACATAGGTATTCTTTGTGAGCTATTATTAATTTTGTTAAATAAGAAAAAAATATATTACTTACATAACTGTACGACTTTATATCTAGACTTTGGAAAGCTATAATAATTGTTCTTGATTTTACCATAATAAGATTTATGATTGTTATTGAAAAAAATTACTTTTCAATGAAGTTGGTTATTAATTTCACAAATTATTTTGACATTTAATACCCAGCCAATGTTGGGTAGACCTAGATGTACCTATATGGGTAAAGGCCGAAACAAATTAAAGTTGATTTAATTTTCGGACTCTACCCAAAAGGCTTGGGTAATACTAGTTATCGATCACGGGTAAACTTAAGTTTACTTAACCTTCTAGCATTACTCGTAATATCTTTAGAGGTATGTGGAACAGAGAGTAAAGTCCCGCAAACCTCCATTGTAAAGGGAGGATCCTCCGACCAGACTGTTGTTGTGTCCGGTGTGGGTAACTGCCCAATAGTTGACATTCGGGCTGATGTATAAGTTGAAATCGCACGGTATACTCTGCTTGCGTGATGCAGAATTTCGATGTAGTAGTTCGCTGCTAGTTGGATAGATGGCGTCGCGGTTCTTTTTGTTGCAATGTAGATTTGCTCCATTGGTTTTTCTTGTGGCGGATATTGGTGCCGCTACATATCTATCAATAACTGCTTTATGAAAAACTAAGTTTCTCGCACAGTTGCATTTACACCTAAGCTTTGACTAGGAAAATAATCGTCCGGCTATTTTTGGCACGGCTTAGATACGGGTAGGAATCGTACGGACTTGAGCTAAACACATGACACATTCATTGTAGGTACCTAATCTTCTAATATATAAAAATCGCGTGTCACAGTGTTTGCTATCGAACTCCTCCGAAACGGCTTGACCGATTTTATGAAATTTTTTGTGTAGGTATATTTGGTAGGTTTGAGAATAGGTCGCAGGCTATTTTTTTGGATGATTTTTTTAGGGTTAGGTACCAAAAATGGTAAATGTATGATATATGGTAATGGAATTTTGACGATAGATGTAAAGAAACCAAAAGAAGAAGAAGAGACTATATAAACCTGTCAGATTATGTGTAGTCACATTCAGGCAAGATTGTTTCGTATCATGAACTTGGTAAAATGGATACAGTTTTTTTATGCCTTTCTTTTTCCTAATAACTCTCTAGTGTATTCATGAGTAATCTAGGTACATACCCAGGCCAGGTAACAATACAATTTGTGTTCGGTGGGTTTGGGTAAATATTCCTACCTTTTTTACATGCGGGCTTGCATTTTTAACTGCTGTTAGTGCCAATCCAATAATAGGTTGGTACACTGACTTCATTTTCAATGGTTCCGGATTCTTCCGAATGCAATATTTTCATTGCTATGTTATGAGCTGACCAGTACCGTAGCTGGCATGGGTGACATCCGGGGCGGATAACGTGGTATCACCCCAAAAAAGAACCCCTCCCCCCAAATAATTATGGGTTGAGCCTTACGTTCTAGTGACAACAGTGGCAAGCCGTTTTTCGGAGGGGTTTTATCATTTTTTCAGATATTTTCATTTCAGTACAAGCAAAATCTCGGAAATTTGTGCACCTCACCTTAGGTTATTTCGATTTTATTTTCATCAATATCTTTGTTGATTGACGCAAGTAAGCTTAAGAACTAAGAGAGGGTAGAACAAAAGAGCGAGCGAAGCGAGATCGAAAAATTTTGGCATGCCATCACGGGTAAGTTATAGGTATTTTTTTTGATAAGTCATTTGAAGTTATTTTATGGACTGATGTAAGAAAGCTCATTAACTGAAAGAGGGCAGAACACAAAAGCGATCGAAGCGAGCTCGAAATTTTTTGCATCCCACCTCAGATCGGTTTGATTTTCTTTTGATCATTCATGCTTAAATAAAAGTAACTTTATGGACTGATACAAGAAAGCTAATTAACTGAGAGAGGGCAGAAAACAAGAGCGAGCGCAGCGAGCTTAAAAATTCATGCACCCCGCTCTCCGGAAAAGTTTTATTGTCTTTGGATCATTCACACATAAAAATATTTATTCGTTTTGTTGAGTTATACAGAAAAACTCGAAACCAAAGAGAGTGCAGAATGTAAGAGCGAGCAAAGCGAGCTCGCAATTTTTTACAGCCTCTTCGGACAGGTTTCATTACGACACCCGTTTAGGGGTGACATCCGACCGTGACAAAAAGTTAACAATCTGTCAATTGTCACTATTAAATGCAGAAAGCCTTAAGAACTAAAGAATGTTTTGTAAAGACTACACAAGAACAGCCTTCCAAGAAGAGGTTCTTGGAAGGCTGTTCTTGTGTAGTCTTCGAACGGTCGGGTATCCCCCTAAACTGCTGTCACCCCTCCGCTCCCTCTCGCTACGCTACTGGAGCTGATGCTCTAGACCAGTGTTTTTCAAACTGTGGGTCGCGACCCTTTGGGGGGTCGCGAAGCTTCTAAAAGGGAGTTGCAAAAGGTTGGGAAAGCTACTGCAGTGAATAAAACAATAAAGTTTAAAAAGATTTACTTAAAAAAATGTTAACTAAAGGACATAATCATTTGTATCAAATAAACAAAAATAAAAATAACTTATGAGATCTCTTCCTTCTTAAACATTTGTATCAAATTAACAAAAAATAAAAAAAAAACTTTATGAGAACTCTTAATGCAAAGGTTGCGCTTCTTTTTCATTAACTAATTTCTCCCATCGTGGATCCGTTTTGGCTACATTGAGAATTAAATCGTTTCTATATTTAAGCGATTTCTTTCCTTACTTTTTAATTGGGTCATTGATGAAAATGTCAACTCACACAAGTACGAGGTGGCAAATTGAATCAAACACTTCAAAGCCTCTATTTTTAATTCTGATTTCTTTTTTAACCAAAAGGTATCCAAATTGATGGACTTAAATCTAATAGCAGCATCCCATCGGCAGATAAATCCAGCAGATTTTCTTTGAGTTTGGTGATTGAACATTTGTCACAAAATAAAACACATGAGAAAAAGCAACGGGTCCCTGGGGGTCGCGAAATATTTTTCCATACTAAAGGGGCCGTGTCATGAAAAAGATTGAAAAACACTGCTCTAGACAAAGTATCATTCGAAATGCAAAAATATAAGGGATTGATCCCGTGATATTTGACAGCGTTTATCAAACCCATTGATAGGTATAATATGATCAAACCTATACAATTATACATCTGTGACGTATTAACAATCGCCTTCGTCACGTTACCGCATAGGAATATCACTGGTCTATGGGCCATTAGCCTTTGGGGCTCTAGACCAGTGATATTCTGTCAAAGCCTCAACTGACATTCTAAAAATGTATGGGATTGACGAACGCTGTCAAAATTTCACGTGATCCTTATTTTTTCATTTCGACAATCGCATACGTTAAAAGAATGGCACTTTTTTTAGAACCTCTGAAGTACCCACCTATCTACTAAAGAACTTGAAGAAGAAGTTATTTGGAAGAAAAGTTGGACAAAGAAAAATGACGACACGTTTGACGCAGTGGTTGAGCGACAGACTGCTGCGCTGCATGTCGCGGGTTTAATTCTCGCACGGAACAAATATTTGTTTGGCTTACAGATAGCTGTTGTTCCGGGTCTGGCTGTTCTGCGCCTGGATGTGATATGTTTGTAAACGCACCCACGATACAGGAGAAATTCCTAGTGTGGGGAAACGTTATATAAAAAGAAAAAAAAAAGTTTGGGAAACCGTCCACCATATCTCTTTGACAACCTACTCTAAGATCTATCTGCTGATATCTTCACAGAGTAGGTATGACTCCATGGGAAGAAACTGCAAATGCACGTACTAATTACATCATGATAGAGCCCTAGTATAGGCGTATATATAATAATAATAATAATCTGGGATCGGTCTATCATCACTGATAGGACTGTTGTTGCCAATAAGCCTGATATAGTGGTGATAGACCGATTAGCGCGCCGCACAATGATAATTGATGTTACCATCCCGCATGACGAGAACCTCGTGAAGGCTGAGAAAGAGAAAAAAATCAAGTATCTCGACTTAGCTCACGAGGTTGTCGACATGTGGAATGTAGACACAGCTGTCATTGTGCCGATAGTCGTTACGGCCAATGGCCTGATGGCCAAAAGCTTCGACGACCATCTGTCGAAGCTGGCGTTACGCGGTTGGATAAAGGGCCTGATACAGAAGGCAGTACTCCTCGATACGGCTCGTATTGTGATGAGGTTCCTTTCTCTGGAGCCCTAACCACCGGTAGCTTGGACCCTGCTCCCGACACCGGCGGGCTACTATTTTTTTATATTTTTAAATGATTTTTATAATGTGTTGTTTTTAAGAAATATTTAGAAATGTAAATTAGTATGTAAGGATAATAAATAAAGAGAATAATAATAATTTTATTTCAGAAAATCCATACCTTGTTAGTAAACCTTAATAACTATGTTAGGAAACATGAAAGTTGGACATAGAACGTACGAGAGGGCAATCGAGTTTTCTCGCAATGACATTCAGGAGACTGTTCGAGCTACCCCGGACCCTCTGTAGCAGCGACGCGGCACGCTTACGTCTGATCGCTGCGAAGCCATCAGTGTGCGCATCAGCAAACATTCCCGACGCACTGCAGAAGCGTGGCAGCCCCAGCAGCATCCTGAACGCATTTTTATATTGGACTCGAAGAGCATTAATGGTTTTCTGCGAACAACTTGTCCAGAGGCTGCACGTGTAAAATGTCTGACAATATGCTTTAAAAAGCGTAATTTTCAATTAACACGTGCACCGAGCAAACCTACGGAAAAGCATGTTGCATCGAACCGCCAATGCTCTTCGTTCCCTTTCTACATTTAAATCATCTTTGATGGCCGTGGTGACAATATGGCCGAGATATTTAAATTGTTCAACACGATTCAAGATATTACCTGCGAGTTTAATTGGAGGAAAACTTTCTGAGTACTTAGCTCCAAAGATAAGAACCTCAATCTTTTTGGCATTGTATTGTAAACCGTGCCCCTCAACATACTTCTCACAAACATCCAATAGCTTTCTCAAGCCTGAGACTGAAGGGCCATATCATCGGCGTAGCTGATATTGTTAAACGCTATTCCATCCATATAACAGCCAGCCTGCAAGCTACTGAGCTCACTAATGAGACCGTCTATGTATAGGTTAAACAATATCGGAGAAGTCAAACCACCCTGCCTGACTCCACACTACAACCTATACTCATCAGACTTGCCCTCAGCCCAAAGCACGTAGTTTACCTGGTGACCATACCAGTACCTAAATACCTTTATAACTTCTAATGGTATTTTTGATTTGCTTAACTTACCCCATAACTTGTCATAATTGACCATATCAAAAGCCTTTGACATATCAAGGAAGCAAGAAAAGACAGGACTCTGATTATCTGGGTACGTAATAGCTTACTGCCTTTTTAAGGCACAATATAGCCGTCTCTGTTGATAGTCCCCGGCGGAAACCGTGCTGAGCATCATGTAAGGTAATATTCTGCTGTAAGAAGGTGGTCGGTCAAAAGACTATCAAAAACCTTTGCGTTATAGTCCGGTCAAATTAGACCAAAAATAGGAGTGAAGGTACAGTAATTCGCACTCAGCTCAAAATTGGTAGGATTGTTCAAAACACTATGAAATCCTCATCGATCCGATACCTGGAATAAAAATACTCGGGGTCAAAGGTCACAAAAACGGGTATTTGGCGATTTTCAGCAAAACGGTAAGTTTTATCATAAAATTACTTGAGACAAAATTGTAGATTAGACAATTATCTTTAAAAAAATGTCTAGATACTTTTTTTCCTAAGAGCCACCGTTTCTGAGATATAACGATTCAAAAAGTTGGAAGAGTTATAATCGTCATAATATGCACACGTTTACACGCCACCTTAGAGGTAGGTATACTTAGCGCATTTTATTAAACGTGGTTTCCCCGTTTGGCCTATTCCACGGATCTGCAGTTGTGATTCTATTTAATTTGAACGACATCTGCATTTATCAGGAGGCGTAAAAAAACAGTTTTTAAAATGTTTGAAAAACAAGATTTAGTTCAACGTGCTTAGATAAGCTTCGATATGCGTGTTTCGTTAAAAAAACTCGAAATTATAAACAAGTTCAATTAGCATGTCTTTCTCCAACCTCAGCGGCTCATCAACATCTTTTACGGGTATATTACCAAGTTCAAGTGTGGCTTGGTTATCAGCTAGACATCATCGTCATTATTATTATTATTAAAAGACTGGGACATCCACATCATTAAAAAATACACCGGAAATCGAGATAAACGCTTTTTACCCTTAAAAACTCATCCCCATCCACTTCCCGACCTTAGATCGCCCGTAAATTATTTTTCCTTTAATTTTTGTTATATTCTCTTCCTTTTACAATGGGTTTCATCCTACTTTTATTTTTTTCTTCACTTTTTACCATTTTCAAAGGCTTCAGCCCTGGTCTACTTGCATTATAATACACTCTCTAAATTCTTGAGCTTTCCTGCATCAGTCAACAAAGTTATTTCGTTCCGGGCTCTCCGAATTGTGGGGAGCTACTTGGGCCTTCTGACTATGACTGGCCTAAAATTGATTTTTTTTTTCTTGCACACTGCAACGGTTTTTTGCCAAGAAAAAAGCCCCCCTAGAAAAAAGCCCTAGATACGTCAATGAGCCCTAGTTTCGCATCCCACTCGAATCTTCTAGACGTTAATCACGTTAACTTAGCACTAAATAATATTAAAGTTTCAACGTTGCTAGGATAGTAGGTAGGTAAGTCTGGTAATCTGTAATTAGCGTATAACAGCGCTCGAGAAGCAGTTCTGAATTAAAATTATTTAGCGCTGAGGGATTTAGTTGAAAGCATCACCTACATTGAATAAGTAGGAAGTACAAAAATTAGACCGTCGAAAAAAAATATAAAAAAGAAAAGCTTTCAAATTAAATTACCTATATTATTTATTATTTTACTACAGATATCATAAAGAACATTGTTAAAAGTGGCCTATGAATCAACACGTATGAAACCTTTACCATAATTCCTTATTTTTTTTTGTAATTTACATTTTAATTATTACATTAGAAGGGACACTTCATAATTGCGAATATTTAAAAAAAAAAGTAACGAACATAAAACGGAACCCTTATAGGATCACTCGGGTGTCCGTCTGTCTGTCTGTCTGTCCATCTGTCACAGCAAGTCTACTTTGACCCCCAAAAGTATATAATAAATATAATTTTAATACCCCCATTTTAAAAAATATTTATTTACGCAACTTTTGGGGGTCAAACTAGAAAGTTAAAAAAAGAAGTTTACAAACTGTATCGTGCGACATATCAAATGAAAGGGCTTACTGTGAGGGTTTTTATTATATTTTTTTCAAAATTTTAAAATAAACGGTTTTGAAGTTATTCAAGAAATTAGACCAAAAATTATTCCCTTATCTCCGAAACTATGAGTCCAAAATTATGAAAAAAATGCAGATAATAGTTCTTTACCTACAGATTACAGGAAACCCTATAAGAAGTCTGTAGTGTTAAAATAACAGGTTAAATAAATGAAATTGGTTCGGAACCCTTTGAACGCGAGTCCGACTCGCACTTGGCTAGTTTTTTTTATAAGTTACAGTTGCTCTGAAAAAAGATTTTACATCTGCTCTTAAGTAATAGCTCTTATCAGTCGCATTATCTTCTATGTTTAAAACTCAAGGCGATATTATTTAAGTGATTTTAAGCTGCTCGAAGGCAGTCCCGGCCCGCTCCAGCTTGGGAACCAAACGTCGGAAGTGGTCGACGAAGTTCCATCGGCTGTCGAGGACGAGTCCTAGATACGTCATCATTGACCCGACGCCTTCCGAGAGCCATGAAAGCAATGGCTTTGGACTTAGGGTCACCACGAGACCCAATTGCCGGATCCTCTCATTGAGTGTATTGCCGTGTCATTCGTCAGCCGCCGCCTGGTGGGACACCCCCTGCGCCAGCACCAGCATGTCGTAAGCATAGCAGACTACGCTGACGCCGCTTGGGAGCTCGGCGCGCAGCCCCAGTCGTAGCCAATGTTCCACAGCAAAACCGAACTCTGTGGAACAACGTACGACATCTCTCGCCGGTTCCACTCTCTCAGATGACCGGGGTAGATGACGGCCCTGTCCGTCAAGTAACCCTCGACTACGCGACGGAGGTAGGTCGGCATCCGGTGATACCGGGGTGCTTCCCTGGGGCAACTCCAGGGCAGGGTATTAAAGACATTGGCGATGTCAGGAGACACCGCTATGACGACCTTGCCTCGGGACACCGCATCTCACGCACATGATGGCGGCCACCGTCAAGCGCTTCTTGCGGAAATCGAACTGGTTCCGCTAGATCCGGCCCCAACCCCGCCAGGTGTCTGAAGAGTCGGTATGCAATTACTCTTAAGTAATAGCTCTTATCAGTCGCATTATCTTCTATGTTTAAAACTCAAGGCGATATTATTTAAGTGATTTTAAGCTGCTCGAAGGCAGTCCCGGCCCGCTCCAGCTTGGGAACCAAACGTCGGAAGTGGTCGACGAAGTTCCATCGGCTGTCGAGGACGAGTCCTAGATACGTCATCATTGACCCGACGCCTTCCGAGAGCCATGAAAGCAATGGCTTTGGACTTAGGGTCACCACGAGACCCAATTGCCGGATCCTCTCATTGAGTGTATTGCCGTGTCATTCGTCAGCCGCCGCCTGGTGGGACACCCCCTGCGCCAGCACCAGCATGTCGTAAGCATAGCAGACTACGCTGACGCCGCTTGGGAGCTCGGCGCGCAGCCCCAGTCGTAGCCAATGTTCCACAGCAAAACCGAACTCTGTGGAACAACGTACGACATCTCTCGCCGGTTCCACTCTCTCAGATGACCGGGGTAGATGACGGCCCTGTCCGTCAAGTAACCCTCGACTACGCGACGGAGGTAGGTCGGCATCCGGTGATACCGGGGTGCTTCCCTGGGGCAACTCCAGGGCAGGGTATTAAAGACATTGGCGATGTCAGGAGACACCGCTATGACGACCTTGCCTCGGGACACCGCATCTCACGCACATGATGGCGGCCACCGTCAAGCGCTTCTTGCGGAAATCGAACTGGTTCCGCTAGATCCGGCCCCAACCCCGCCAGGTGTCTGAAGAGTCGGTATGCAATTACTCTTTCAAAGAGCTGGCCCACCTCGTCGAGGAGCATGATAGGCAACGGCACATCGTGCTCCTCGACGAGGTGGGGCAGCTTTGAACTCAAAATCTGTTGAGAATTTGTTGAACATTTAGTTCTAGAGGCATACTGTGAGAATTCTGACGTGTTTGACGGTATACGGGATCAGCTAGAACAAAATGTATGAGTCGAGTGTGTTAGCGGCAGACGTCAGAAATTTTGGACAATTTGCGCCCGACCCAATACGGGTGAAGGGTATTTGAGAGTGCCGGTGCTGCATGCTCTTTGAACGTGTTGCGAGCGGCGCTCGGCGCCCCCTACATTCCTGCGCCCGGATGCACTGCACACCCTGCACTATAGGTAAAGCTGCCTCTGAGAGCAAGCAAACCAAGCTCGAACTTTGTAGCACTCTGCCTTTTGACTAGGATTTTATTTAACTGGTGCATTTAAAATTCACACCTGGTAGTTTTTTTTTGCGTAGACTAGTAATTTTTGTAAGAGCACGTCTCTTGAGTTTTTTTGGGTCTTGTAACACCTTGATGACTTTTTGGAGAGTTTGCGAAATTTCGTTCCACTTGACCAAAATAAGTCCCTACGACCGACCTCTAATTTATCCTGTAGTTTATCTATTTATGGTGGCCCCCAGACGTGATGCTCTAAGCTATTGCTTAATTTGCTTATGGGTTAATCGGACACTGGATCTAAGAATTTTGTTTCAGTATGGTTGTAGTTAAAGAATTGCAGATTTCTTGTTTAAGATGCGTTAGCTGTCTGATTGTTGTCTTTTAGTATAGTATAGTGTATTATCGATTCTTAATGTTATTAAATAAATGTTCGTAGTTGAAATTTGCTACGATAACCGAAATACCGTCCTAAAATAGAATGCATTTATGTGGAGTTACTCGAGAGATATCATATTTTATGTAGATAAAGAAGAGCAGAGAACCTAGTACACTTCCCTGAGGAACGACGAACATATTTTCTTTCAAAGTTGGACCTGAATGGGGTAGACAAAAGTTGTCCATTTAATTGATTTATTTCAACGCATTTGTTAATAAAAAGATGCTAAAAAACAGTCATTTAAAATACACAAAGCTAAAGGCGATACTTGAGTTTATGGCAAGTGATGGGTTAATCGGACACTGGATCTAAGAATTTTGTTTCAGTATGGTTGTAGTTAAAGAATTGCAGATTTCTTGTTTAAGATGCGTTAGCTGTCTGATTGTTGTCTTTTAGTATAGTATAGTGTATTATCGATTCTTAATGTTATTAAATAAATGTTCGTAGTTGAAATTTGCTACGATAACCGAAATACCGTCCTAAAATAGAATGCATTTATGTGGAGTTACTCGAGAGATATCATATTTTATGTAGATAAAGAAGAGCAGAGAACCTAGTACACTTCCCTGAGGAACGACGAACATATTTTCTTTCAAAGTTGGACCTGAATGGGGTAGACAAAAGTTGTCCATTTAATTGATTTATTTCAACGCATTTGTTAATAAAAAGATGCTAAAAAACAGTCATTTAAAATACACAAAGCTAAAGGCGATACTTGAGTTTATGGCAAGTGATGGGTTAATCGGACACTGGATCTAAGAATTTTGTTTCAGTATGGTTGTAGTTAAAGAATTGCAGATTTCTTGTTTAAGATGCGTTAGCTGTCTGATTGTTGTCTTTTAGTATAGTATAGTGTATTATCGATTCTTAATGTTATTAAATAAATGTTCGTAGTTGAAATTTGCTACGATAACCGAAATACCGTCCTAAAATAGAATGCATTTATGTGGAGTTACTCGAGAGATATCATATTTTATGTAGATAAAGAAGAGCAGAGAACCTAGTACACTTCCCTGAGGAACGACGAACATATTTTCTTTCAAAGTTGGACCTGAATGGGGTAGACAAAAGTTGTCCATTTAATTGATTTATTTCAACGCATTTGTTAATAAAAAGATGCTAAAAAACAGTCATTTAAAATACACAAAGCTAAAGGCGATACTTGAGTTTATGGCAAGTGTACCTTCTATACAGAAGCAAATATGTAGGTACTCGTATAAAGTCGGACAGGGTCGGTTCAGATTGATCTCTCCCTGAATGCAAGCAGTAGCTTTTACGGCGGCGGCGTGTGTCCGCTCTCGGCATATCGAAGTCCACTGCGGGACGTTCCTTTGAAGCTGTCCTGCTGCACCGGGCTATTGTGTAGATAATACACTTTTGTCATGGCGTTAAAGTATTTTACAAAGAGGATAAAACTCCCCTTTAGTTCTTTGTTGTAACAGTTCGGTGAGCAATAGGTAAGGCCGTATGGGAACTGAGACCGAATGACAGAGCCGAGACTACAATTTTATCAAACGTTTTTCAACTTTTCATTACAATTTGTGTCAAATGTAGGTAGCAAATCTACAATTCTAATCCCCTTATTAAGGTGTGTTCTGTTCAGATTGTAATAGCAATTACCTACAATGTCTTTTGCTAATCACCTGATTCTCGTCCCCATAAAGTCAATTTATGTGTTAATTAAAGATTTTATTTTATCGTGCTCCTGAAGCAATTATGGATTTAATGTAAATTAGGCACTTGACTTATTTTATTGTATCAATAAATAGGAAGGTATAGGATAAAAAACTGGCCAAGTGCGAGTCGGACTCGTGTGCAAAGGGTCCGAACGAATTTCTTTTTTTAACATGTTATTTTAACACTATAGAATTCCCTTCGATTTTTCTGTAATCTTTAGGTATCTCCATTTTTGTCAAAATTTTAGGCTCAGTAGTTTCGGAGATAAGGGCGGGGATGATCATTTTCCGTCTTATTTCTTGAATAACTGTAAAACCATTTATTTTAAAATTATGAAAAAAATATAATTAAAACGTCCACAGTAATTGAAATTTTCTAGTTTGACCTCTAAAAGTGACCCCCAAACTAAATATTTAATAACTTACGTAACGCTTTCGTATTTGGGTCACAGAAGTCCATATGTGTACCAAATTTCAACAGAATCGGTCCAGTGGATTCGGAGAAAATTGGCTGTGACAGACGGACAGACAGACAGAAATACAGACAGACAGACAGACAAACAGACGGACAGACAGACAGACACCCGAGTGATCCTAGCATAGAGAATTTCAAATCGAGACTTATTTTTAATACGATACTGCAATTAACGGTCTCCATCAACCTTTTACTGATACAACTGTGCTGATACCTATAATAAATCATAACTCAATATTGTTACGCACCAGAGTTAATGCTGGTTACATAACGACATATACGTGCAGCTAACGCTATCTAGTATCAAGTAGCGGGAACTAACCAGATCAAAGGAGTCAAGATGTTTCTAGAATTTTCTATGCAAGAACATTCTCGATGTTTCGACACCTGGTCAGTCGGGACCGGTATGTACCCGAACTTTCCGGAAGTTTCCATACAAGAAGGTTCTAGAAACAACTGCCGGTATATAAAGGGCGGACATCCGGCGACTGGAGTCAGTATTGAATTGGCGATACAAACGATAACTTCGAGAGCGAAATCTTCAACTGCGAATTATAGTGAAGTGAAATGTTCAGTAGTGCGATAGTGTGTTATAATTAGTGAGTTTAAAGTGCTAATTAGTGTTGTAGATTAAAGTGTCATTTTTGGTTGTTTAATCGGCTGTTTTTATTGTAACGAACCGCAAGCTCGTAACAATATATTTAAAACTCTTCCGTTACTGAGTGACTGAGTAACTGACAGACAACGCACAGCCGAAACTACTGGTCGTAGAAAGCTGAAAGAAGAATGGTCATTTCAGACCCAGAGTCCGACATAATTGAGACCTATCGTAGCTTTTTTGTCATCTGGAGTAGAGCAAGAATATGTATTTTTTTTTCGGTTTTGATGGCTAAATCATAAATATATGACCTGGAATATGTCTTCAGACGAAGTCTCGAAAAGTAATTTTACATCCATTCCTACAAGTATGCCGATCGTGTTTGAGCTCATTTGAATTGTATCGATGGGTGTTATGCATAGTTGATAAGGAGGGTCTGATGATGAAGAGCAGAGAGGCAAAAAACGGTAAAACGTGTTCTGCGCCATTTCAGACCCAGAGTCCGACAGAATTGAGACCTATCTTATTTTTTTCGTCGTTTAAAATAGAGCAAGATATGTTTTTTTTTTATTTCGATGGCTAACACATAGACCTAACCATATGAGCTTGAGTATTTCTTTAGAGAAAGTATAGAATGATAGTTATTTCTCAACTCTTACAAGTATGCCTGTGATGTTTGCGCTCGTTTCAATCGTACTGTTTTTTTTTGGCCTTCCCCTCCCTGTCCTTTCATCCACATATGATCTACATTCACCTAAACGGCACTACATCCTACAAGCTTGGAAAGTAGCTTTGCATCTCTCACCAATGTATTTACTCATTTCTGTTTTCTGCTTACTCATCAGGCCCTGATCACAATCTATTTGTAACCTATTCATTGCAACCATTTAAATGAATACGAAAACGGAAGGTCTGCTGTAAGTAAGTGAGGAGTTGGGTATCCTGCAGATTTCAGGACATGCTTCAGCATCATGTTAAGGTTACTGATCTAAATATAATCTGTTCATTGATACCATTCCATTGAGTTCAAACACAATACCTCTGCTGTAACTTAGTGAGGAGTTGGGTATTCTGCAGATCTCAGGTGGTGCCACAGCATCAGGCCACTATAACCATGTTTTTGCAATGTCATTGAAGTATCAGAATACCAAATTACGCATCGCAGACTCGTAAAAGCTGGTTAAATGCCTTCATCAACTAGAAAAGAGCTGATGATCTTCAAACGGCTCAACCGTTTAAGAGCTACGGTGCCACAGACAGACACACATACACACATGCGGTCAAACTTATAACACCCCTCTTTTTTGTTCGGGAGTTAAAAAATTGGTTCGGAACCCTTTGCACGCGAGTCCGACCCACACTTGTACAGTTTTTTTTTGTTTTCATTCGTTCTAAAATGGCGATATTGTTGTACAGTTTAGACGATATTTGGAGGGTATTATAGTCTTATTAGCTGTACTGCGTAGGATATGGATTCTATTTTAGGCCTTTTAGTTTAAATCACCCTTGTAGACAGAAGTTATAAAACCACAATATTTATTAAAGTGTCCACTAATGCTATAAGAATAAGTTTTATAATGGAGTTTGCATAAACCATTGTACAGTAACAAGAATCGAGTGATACCATAATAATACTTGTGAAAAGTAAGTGATCACATGCAAAATGCAGCCTATATATAGTTTTAACGATAAAACTAGCCATTAAGTGAAATAAAAAAATAAAAAAGTACCTAAAGTTGTGTAGTAGTTTTCATATTCTGTTCTAATACCCTAAGTTTACGCTAACCCTTAAATACAGCTCAAGCTGTATAATAATTAAAAAATCCCTCTTATATAGATAAAAGCATCTTTTGACACTATTGTACGCCTTTAAACGAACTTTAAGTTCTAAATGAGCTGGTTAATTGCTGTTGGAAACGCTTGAGTGCTGCTTGGGTACCCAGCAGATCATTAATATGCAGCAAGAATAGTGTTGCCGAAAGCACCAACCCCTGAGGTGCCCCGGCATTAATATCCAGCAGCCATCTATGAATACTCGGATAGACCGATCCCTCAGGAAATCTGCGATCCAATCTCACAATCTGGCGGGCAGACCGAAGGAAGGAAGCTTACTAATAAGGCTATCGTGCCAGACCCTGTCGAAGGCCATCGTCGAGGGAGACCGCAAGTGCTGCCCCGTGCTTCTCGATAGCTTCAGGCTAGAAGATCCCCAGTTGATCGATTTCGGTGGAACCCGTATTGTTGGTCAGTAAGAATATCGTTACGTTCTTTTTTTTTACTGTAGATAGGCATACGTTTGACCACTATCTCACCTGATGGTAAGCGATGATGCGGTCGAAGATGGAGCACGTTTGCCTAGAAGCAACCTATTCACTCTTGTCTTAAAGACTCCTAGGTTGTAGCTATCTGGAAACACAGACTCTGGCAGGGAATTCCACTCCTTAGCTATACGCACTATGAATGTGTTCCCAAAACGTTTTGTGCGTGTGGGTGGGTTGTCCACCATGTACCGGTGGCGCATCGCCGTTCGTCTTGTGGTCCGATGATGGAACGTGCTTGGCGGAATTAAATCATGCAATTCCGTCGCACACTCCTCAAATAGCAAACGATAGAAAACCGACAGGCCAGTAACTCGGCGTTGATGCTCAAGACTTTGGAGCTTCGATTCGACGAGCCTGTCATTACCGATGATCCTCTTGGCTCGTTTCTCAATTGACTTAAGCTGGTATTTGGCAGATCTGTTCCATAGATGAGAGCGGTACTCCATACACGATCGAACTTGCGCTTGATAGAGCTTGAGCAGCTGTTGCGGCGTGAAGTACCGTCTCACCTTTGCTAGGACCCCCAACTTTCTGGCAGCCACTTGAGCCTTTGCCTCCATGAAAGGGCCAAAACTGAGGGTAGATGTTAACGTAACACCAAGAAGCTCAAGTCGGTCGGTTATCGGCACAGTTACACCTCGAAAAGATGGAACTGGGTGGAATTGGCTCCTTTTAGCGGAAAAAAAGACACGCTTGGGTCTTAGCAGCATTGAACTTGACCAGATTGGCGTCGCTCCATTCAGAAACAGCCTGTAAGGACAAGTTCAAGCGCTTAACCATAGCCTCCCGGAGAGACCGGATCTGCGACCCACCAGCTCGTGCGTCGGACACGTATCTCTCAGCAACAGTGCTGTCGTCTGCATACCCAAAGGTACCGGGTTTCAGCAGATCAGTAATATGTAGAAGGAACAATGTTGCCGAGAGCACCGACCCCTGAGGAACCCCGGCATTAATATCCAGCAGTCCGGACGAGCATCCATCTATGAACACTCGGATAGGCCGATCCCTCAGGAAATCTGCGATCCAATCTCACAATCTGGCGGGCAGACCGAAGGAAGGAAGCTTACTAATAAGGCTATCGTGCCAGACCCTGTCGAAGGCCTTCGTCAAGGGAGACCGCAAGTGCTGCCCCGTGCTTCTCGATGGCTTTAAGCTAGAAGATCCCCAGTTGACCGATTTCGGCGGAACTCGTATTGTCGGTCACTAAGAATATCGGTAGGTTCTAGGTATGTCAGGATCTCAGCATTCTTTGGGAGCACTAAGAGAGAATTCCTACGGGAACGAGAAGAAACGGGTTATGCGTGCACGACGTCGCGGGTAAAAGCTAATACATAAAAATCTCAGATCACAGTGTTTGTTATCGAACTCCTCCGAAACGGCTTGACCGATTTCTATGTTTTTTGTGTATTGGGTGGATCTGAGAATAGGTCGTAGGCAATTTTTTTTGGATGATTTTTTTTGGCAAAACAACGTTTGCCGAGTTAGTTAGTCTTCTGTCGAATATATAAAAATCTCGTGTCTCAGTGTTTGTTATAGAACTCCTCCGAAACGGCTTGACCGATTCATCTTTTTATCTATATATATATAAAAATCAATTGCTGTTCGTTTGTCTCGCTAAAACTCGAGAACGGCTAGACCGATTTTAATAATTCTTTTTTTGATTTGTTCGCCAGAATACAGGGACGGTTTAAAAGCAAAAAAAATTGGTTCGTAGGTAGGGTAGGATAGGTAGGTAGGGTAGGTAGGTAGGTAGGGTAGGGTAGGTAGGTAGGGTAGGTAAGTAGGGTAGGTAGGTAGCCAGTTGATGGGAGCAAAGCCGCGGGAACAGCTTGTAAGAAATATTTTGTGTTTATTTGGTAGGTCTGAGAATAAAGATCGTTAGCTATTTTTTTATTTTAATTTTTTTTATATCCCGGGACCGGGTCAGCTAGTTAATTCCGTAAAATAACAGGAACTTAAACTTCTCAACTTAGGATTTCGTAGTGGTTTATTTGAAATGATTAAAAAGATAGGTAGGCCGTACACAAACTCTGGTAGTAACAAAAGTACAGTCGAATGAACGCGTGCTTATCGTCTCAACGAGAGCGCAGTTCGAACCTTAACTCTGATTTATATTCACTCGGCGAACTGGCACCAGTTTCTGCACCTCAGCTGGCACTCATTCTATCCAGGGCTGCCAGAAACCACTAAATTATTACTTTATTAACAACTCAAGGGATTAACTATTTGACATTCCTTAGGTTCACCTTATCAACTCCGACCTAGACTGTCGATATTTTAATAAAACTAAGTAGAGCTGCCGCTTCGTTATTCAGACCACGGACGCCTTTTAGATATTATGAATTTTAACAAAGCTGCTGTAAAATGAACATTATATTTTCTTTTTGTAAAAAGCGTAGCGTACCAGTACCTTGAAGTCTACATAATTTATTAGAATGTTAAAAAATAGATAAAAGGTGCAGGGCTCAACTTTAGTACCTTGTACTTATGTAAGAATTTAAGTATTTGCTTCTGTGCATCATATCAAAGTAGTGTAGGTTCAGCTTGGCTTCTTTATGTAGGATTTAGACGAGTACCCGGCTCAGATGTTTTTTGCTCTTGGTATTGCATCATTGACAAAAAAATCAATTTAATGCTGGTCCTGCCAAAATATAAAAAACATTTGACTGGATTTGCGGTAGACTAGCATATCAAAATAGAAACTCTATTTGAAATGCCGGAAATGTGAGGTAGCATAGCGAGGTAACCAAATACAAACAAACTATGCTTGTTAGACGGTAACAAGATTAATTACAATAAAAAAAATAAAAAAAACCCGACTGCAAAAAGTCAACTTATACGCAATGCACTAAAAAGACCGAAACCGGCAACTTTTATGAACAAAACTGTTTTCTAATTAAATTTAAACGTATGGCTTATATATATTTGTAATCTCCAATAAATTTCCTTCATTTTGATACCTTACTCGGTAAGTTTGGTAAAAAAAAAATGTTTTTATTTTTAAAACGCCTATCTAAGGCCACTTGGGTTTTCGAGACGAATCTAACGACACCTTAATGGCTGAAATCCATCCAGCCGTTTGGAAAATACGAAGTAATAAAGTTTACAAACAAACATACATTCAAGATACGCGCGAAAAATATAACCCTTCCTTGGCAGTCGGGTAAAAAAGGGGCGCTGAAAATATTTTCCTTGGGGCGCATGGGCTATCGCTATAGCTGGATACAACAACTGTTTAATTTGCGGATATACGTATTATTATGTAGATTGATAGGGGGGAAACCTTTGTCAGGAATATAGCTTGCTGTTTTTAAAATTCGAAGTGGAGCTTTAGTACAAACTGCAATCATTATAAGGCATTAAGTGCAGAGCGCGTCTGCTTCTGACTGGGAAAACTTTGTATGCGGACAGCCTAATCCTAGCTCGTCGCCCCAAACTGCCAAAGCTGTTGATTCGTCATTACTAGCTTCTGACGAAATTCATCATCATCTTCCTTCATTATCCCATATAACTTGTGATCGGCGCAACACGTTTTTTTTTCTTCGATCCTGTCCTGTCAGCCATCACACTCTCACTAACTCCATTATAAATAAATAAATTAGCCCTCACTAGCTCCTTACAGAATTATGACTAGAAAATACTTATTCATGTATCAAGTCCGAATTTAGATTTAGACTAGCTATATTATATGACTGTAAGCAGTATTTTATTGAAATGTCTAATTTACCATCAGCCTACCATATTACATTTTGGCAAGTATTTACATAGTTATCTAAAGATACAGAAATAAATTGACTTTTTGGTTTCCCTACACGTGGGAGTATTTATTTACCTTTGATTCATGTAAAATAATAATGTTTAGCAACACTGAGTTTTTTTGTAAATTAGTTTTTGCTTGCGTTATCGTTCGCGTTAAAGTAGCCTATAACCGTCTCCAGGGACCCATCTATCTCTGTATTAAAGAATCAAAATCAGCTCGAGGAATTAAGCGTATAAGTTAGGGCGCCTTCAAATATGTCGCGTGCGAGTTAGGATGGATTAGGTACTATAAAAATGGGTACGAGGCTTCAATTTGGCTTTTACTTGTCATGATTTTTAACATGATTGCTGCTATATATTTTCTTGAGGTGTAATTAATTAATACACTTGTTAATTAAATGAAAACACGTTTATTTAGGAACTAAAAATATAAAAACCAGTTCACTATGCTTTTAAAAACTGGATAAGTACGGTTTGGGCCAAGCGTCTTCGCCTCGGGAGACCGCAAATCTTTTATGTTTACTAAATGTAAGTATTATTAGCGGTATCCCGACGCGATGACGCTTGGCCCAAAGAATCGTACGTATATTAAACTATGGATCAATAGAAATTAATTTTTAATTATTTTTTGTCGGCGGTTTTTTAATTTTTACTTTCATTTTTATTTCATGATTTTTAAATTCCCTTTCAATATAGTGTACATTATTCTACTTGTCAAGCCTTTTCATTTGATACCCATATTGAGAAATTCATTTTCTGGCAGCGGCCATCTTGGACCGTATTTCATCAAACATAGTTAAGGCCGTATCTTTAAAATAAATGATTGCTCGAAAGCACCGATTTCAGCTCCCGGCACCGCGCAGTCCCCGCATGCTTCCACGCGCAAAGTTCGAAATATCGAACCTAGCGCCAAAACATCAAATTAATTCAAACCGCCAACTCATTCAGTGTTGCTCGCACGCAAACTTCCCAAACTACTTCTGTCAAAATAATAACACAAATCAGCACTCTTATAAACAGCGATTTTAGACGTAGATAAAATACAATAAAGTAAATTATTGAACACAGAAAAATAAATATTTGTTTTAACATTTATTTTTTACAGTCGTTGGTAAATTATATTAAGTTTTGTATGGCTCCAAATTATTTTGAAAACTACTAATTCAGTTGACAATTTAAGAACATGGCCATAATTGTGCGATAGAGATAGCCCTAGAGACTTTTGAGCATACGGAAGGTATGGAGTACCTTCCGGTATGGAGTAGACCAGTTGCATTAAAAAATATTTAAATCTTAATTGACATACATTATGAAAACGAATGAAATGATAAGTAGTCAATTTGTTTTTTTTTCCCGTGGCTTTACTCACGTAGCCTTTTTATAGAAACCGTGCATTTTCTGGCCGTGGTTTTGCATCAGTGCAAATAAATAGTACATCCTATAAACATATATTTTAAACTCTTTATCATATTAGTTTAGTTCAAAACCTAGTTAACTAAATGTAATGCAATGACCCTTTCAGTATAAGTTCCATCAGAGGTATACATGAGCGCCGCTGCTATTATATGTGGCATTCCAAATCCGGGGCTGTAGGATAACCGCGGTCCCATCCTCAGGCCCATTTTGCTAAGTAATAGTTTCATCCTAGTTGTTGTTTCATCCACGGAACATCTTCAAGACTTATAGCAAATCATGGAAAAACACTAAGAATTTAGAAAATCTTTGTATTTGTCTTCGTAAACTATAGTTTACGAAGACAAATACAAAAGCCTTGGTAGGTATACCTACCAAGGCTTTTGACAGGTTGGAAAGGGTTCCACTCATACCACTTGTATCAAAAGTTCGATATTTTAATTTGTAAGTATTTTTAACGTGAATATAAATAATGAGTGATTAAATGTTGAAAATTAACCCATTTTTACACGTAAGTATTTTAATTTTCGATGTTCAAATATGTACCCATCGATATTTAGGACATTACTACACTCAGTATTACGGTATTTAGGACATTCGATACTCTTGTAGATATTTAGATTTTAGATAAATTGGACGTAGGTTATTTAACCATTCAACAATATAAACTTTCGTTATTTTAATTTTCAGTTTTATGGTCGTTTGATATTTCGATATTCAAATACGTATCCATTTTATTTTTACAAAAATATTTCAGTAGTACGAGATGAAGTAAGGCTGGAATGATGAGGGGTAAAGACTCACAACATATCAGGAGGCCAGAATTATGATAAAGTAAAATTGGGCTAACAACTATTACAACATTATACTGATTTAGATTTATAACATTAGTAGGATTACATATTTTTCATTTATTTCTGGAACTTCTAAAACCCCGCAGACAAGTCGGGGTAAAAAGCTAGTATTTACTTAACACTTTTTTTACAATTCAAACGCGACTCCTTTATCATTCCTTGGCTTATTGCCTTTGACATTTAACACATTCTTGACACATTGATGTCTGACGTATTTCAATCATAAAATGAAAACATTTATTTTAGCGTGTGTCTTGAGTTAAAATGTGTGTGTAACGCTGTATAAACAGATACTCCAATATAGAAAATAAAATGTTTTTTAATATTGCTTTGTGAGACGAAAAGATTGAAGGATCCAGTACGTACATACAAGTAAAGGTGATGACTTGGAGACGTTATTTTCTTCAAGCCGTTGCTATTCATTTCCTGGAAAACGACTCCATTGTCGCCTTCAGGTCGGAACTCCCAACGATGTTATACTTTATTTAGTTTTGCTCTTTTATTTCATACCAATTTTATACATTATTCAAAAGTTAGCGCGGATAGAAAAATATTGCGTTTTATATTGTTCAAGGTCATAAGAATACACATTCACATGGTGCAGACATTTTTTAACACTAAATTTAATTTTAAACGGCTAAACTATTAGCATTTACTGCTAAAAAAAATAATTTAAATCACGACAATCTGACAGCTCCGATTTGCAAAAAGGTGACTCAGGTCCTGCCTGCAAGAGCTCCACGGAGCATCTGAAGAACTGAACAAATGAGAGAGATGCAAATACTTTTACAAGGCAAAAGATGAGATGAGGATACTAAGAGTTTAGCTTGGAATAAAAAAACCTAAGTGCCAAAATAAATTTTCGTATTTGATAACATAAAAGTATTATTAAATCGAAATCTGTTCAGTTAAAACCACGATAAGGCTATTTTATATGTTTTAAAGTAATTTTCATGGGATCAATCTAAAGCGTTGCGTCTTGTAGTAAAAAAGTAAAAAGATATTTCGAACTTTGTGTTTTTTTCAATCGAGAAAATTTCTTCGTATCGTGTATTCCTTCAGTTGGATACTAGATTATATAGTCAAAAAGCATATACCGCCATCTCACATACCTATTCCAGGTACCTAACAAGATACGCTAAAACGAAAAACGGCCTTATAATGAATATATCCCCTTAAGAACACTCCCAACTTATTCACCTTGCAAACAAAATAAAAATCATAATTGGTTCATCCGTTCGGGAGCTACGATGCCACAGACAGACACACACACCATCACACAAACACAGGGACACGTCAAACTTAAAACTCCCTGTCGTTTTTGCGTTGGGGTTTAAAAATAACTAACTACCGAGTACGCCACAGGCATTGAGGACGTAACATGAGGAGAATTTAATATTTTCCGGAAAAATGTTTTATTGGCTTTTTAAACTTCATGAATCCTTTGATAGACGTTCTCAAGGGTTATTTGGAATCGTATATTTACCTACCTACTACGCTCCCTACGCTGCTAACATAAAAATTTCGCTTTGAGATAAATATTGTGAAAGAGAATCTCGGTCCCAGTAGTCCTACGGACTTCTGTAACATGATGGCGACCAATGAGCGAATGAATTAAAATGATAGGATTGTTATTATTTGTTTATGAGATTGTATGGACTTTCAAAGAAACTTTGAGTTCTGAGTTTGTTTCGGTGTAAATTTTCAGGGTAGTCAGCTAGTTTAAAATGATCAAAAAATATTGACATGTAAAAATGTTTTTTTCAACCTACAAACAAAAGAAAAATCATTTATATCAGTATCATTTATAGTTTATACCCATTGATACAATGTTTATACCTTAAAATTACGAACTACCAAAATGCCATTTTCATAAGCGCCGAGCATCCGAAGTTCATGTAATCCAATTGAAGTCGAAAAGTCTTCGACTCTTTTCTTATCCCTATTTTTGGATGTTTGATAATCAATCATGGCTTGGCGGCTGAATGAATTTGTACGAAACTTGGCACACTGGTGTACCATGAATTTGATTGGAAGACGTAGGGCACCTACTTTGTTATCCTGGTAAAGGTTTTTGTCAGATAATTATAGACTTTCATGCGTGCAAAGTCGCTGGTAAGAGTTAGTTTATAAGAATATTGTGTTTATTTCGTTCGTCTATGCGCTGCAAGCTATGTGGTGAAATATGCGCATCTTGTTTATAAACACTGTGAAACCGCGTTTAAATGTGATAAATATGATTTGGGAAATAAACTATGTGAAAAGTAAAGTTTGAAAAAAGAAGTGGGATCGTTTTTGAACTTGAAAAACAGAAGTGGAATCGTTTTTCAACTTGAAAAACCAGCAGATCAAGGGTCAATGTAGACTTGATACCTTACCTGTAGATACTTATCACCTGATCTTCTACGACCTAATTTGGTTATCTGATCTGAATTCATTTTTAAACGTTAAAAGCTCCTGAAACAAAGGTAAGTACACTTTTCTTTCACATTAACAGCTGATTATTCTGTGCAATTTAATCATTTACCCTAAATTCCATTATGTTCCCTTACTTCCATTTGAATCTGAAAGAAATTGAAATTCTTTGAGTTGTAAAGGGAGCGTTCCAGATATTTTTACACTTCACTGAAGAATTGTCGGGTGTTTGGCTCTTTTTGAGAAGTGATACAAAAACTAGTAGAATTATCCATGAAAATGTTAAAATTACCGAATAAAGATTTCTTTGAAATATTTATTTTTAGGGTTCTGAACAAAAAACGGAGACCTTATAAGATCACTCGGGTGTCTGTCTGTCCGTCTGTCACAGCCAGTTTTCTCAGAATCCACTGGACCGATTCTGTTGAAATTTGGTACACATATGGACATAAATAATATATAATATTTTTTTCCTACTCCTCCGCTGTACTTTTCTAATTAAACAGGATCAAAGACAGTTAAATCGTTTTTCCGGGACTCGTCGGGCTTCATTGGCTCGGCGTTTTTCTGGTGGTCGCCACTGTTGATTCTGGCATTCAGGAGTTGCAGTGGCTCGGAATGTGTGGTGGGCTAGTAGCAGTAAAAAAAAAAATACATATGGACTTCTGTGACCCAAACGGACGTGTTACGTAAATTATTAAATTTTTAGTATGGGGGTCACTTTTGGGGGACAAATAAAATAAAAAAAAGTTTTTTGAACAATATCGTGTGACATATTAAATGAAAGAGCTTACTGTGAGGGTTACAATTATATTTTTTTCATAATTTTAAAATAAATGGTTTCGAAGTTATTCAAGAAATTAGACGAAAATGACCATGCCCCCTTATCTCCGAAAGTATCGAGCCTAAATTTTTGAAAAAAAAAGTGAGGATAATGGATCTTTACCTATAGATTACAGGAAAACCTATAAGAAGTCTATAATGTTAAAAATTTTGACACCACTTTTTAGTTGTACCTGCGTACCCATTCACAGTGTACTGGCGTGATGTTATGTTATGAAAATAAAGCTTTTAGTGTAAAGGTCTCGTCAATACGAATGAAATAAGCCCAAACACTTGGTAGTTCCTACATACCGATGTGGAGTTCCCTTGACTCTCTGTCGTCTCCATCGTCAGGTCTGATCCAAACCTTCATTTTTGTGTAAGATCACCCGATATACACACGATTATCAGGTTTTTACCAAATGCGTGCCTACAATTTTCGAGAGTTGCCCTCGATTTCTCAGGGTTTTCATCATCAAATCCTGACGTGGTGACAATGGGACCACCTCGGCAGCATACCCTTTCATATAAAAAAGATTCATCGAAATCGGTTCATAAACGGCGAAGTTATCCGCGAACACACATAAAAAAAACAAAAAAAATATAAACGCGGTCGAATTGAGAACCACCTTCTTTTTTAGAAGTCGGTTAAAAAGAAAATCGTTCGGACCCTTTGCACGCGAGTCCGACTCGCTCTTGACCGGTTTTTTTAAAGTTATGATAAACACAGCCAGCACAAAAGAAAATATTTTTTTCAATCCGCGTGATACTTAGCTGAACAAAAATCTATTTTTTGGGTTGTCATGGATCCTTGTGGGCCTTTTCGGGCCACTCAAAATTGAGTCTAAATTTAAACCCTATGTGGAGACATAGGGTTTAAATCTTCCTCCTCCTCCTCCTATGTCCTAAGTCCTAAGTCCTCTTATGTTTACCATGTCAGTAAAGATATAGCAGCAGAATTTCTTTCCCTGTTTTAGCAAAGGCAGTGGATCTGCTCCACATCTTTAACACATAAATTGGCATTAGCTTGCACATATGATTGAGTTTCAATTCCTTAATCATAAAATTATGATTCCAAAAATTTACTTATGTGTCTCATCATCATCTGCCTAGCCTTTTCTGAACTATATTGGGGTCGGCTTCCAGTCAAACCGGATTTAGCTGAATATCAGTATTTTACGTGGAGCGGCTGCCTACCAGACCTCCACAACCCATTAACTGGGTAACACGGTACTTCTTGGCAAGACTGGAGTCAAATTAACTGGCTTCGGACAATCCGTAACGACTGCCAAAGATCTTCAAATGACAGCCGGGACCAACGGCTTAACGTGCTTTCCGAGGCACGGAGGAAACTCGGTATGCTAAGATGGTCCTATTCGCAGACCAACCTTGGCAAGCGTTGCTTAACCTTGATGATCGACCTGGGCCCCAAGTCTGCTATTACAATAGTGTCAGAATGGTCTCATAATGATTTCATAATGGTCGATTTTGACAAGTTTGGTAATCTACTAATATAAAAGCAATGGCAACATTCCATTGAAAGAAATGGCATAGAATGGTAATCTCGTACATAATGACAAATTAATAAATAATATTTAAAAACATATATAAAATAAATCTGGCATAACTTGTCAAAATCGACCATTATGGAATCATTATGAGACCATTCTGACTATTGTAATAGCAGACTTGGGGCCCTGTGCGGCTGTTATGCTGTGCTGCCATGAGCTCCTAAATTTACTTATGTGTCTATGAAAATAATATTACGGTTATTTGGGTAGTGTCCAAGCTTGAAGGAACGTTAAGGGAAATGATTAACGTTACGTGGGGACGGGACTTCAGCTGACTTCTACGATAGAAATACACGGCACAATGTAAATTTGTATTTGTAATAATCCAAAATAATGGTCATCCAACTATGGTACGTTAAATAGCCATAAGATAAATTATACCGTTGGAAAGAGCTTTTCTAGAAGAACATTCGTTGCTTAAGGCTGGTCTCGAGAGAAATGCTTAAAAACAGCGTGCAGATGAAGCAACTATTTGTCGGCATTTACTGAGAAATTACGTCTGAAAGAAATAGGTAGTAATTCTACATGATATATATAATACGTAATTTGGTTTAGCCAGAATTTATGTATCGGTATCACATAATAAGAAAAAAAAATCACCGCCAAATCGTTGAGATGAAACCATTTTACTCCTTCATTTTTTAACAATAGTCTAAAAAAAATATCTACTGCTTTGCAATACAAACGAAAATAATTTGGTTTTGTTACTTTTTTAAAATATGTGTAGTTTTTTATAATAAACTAGCTGTTGCCCGCGACTTCGTTCTCGTGGAAATTTTTAATGTGTAATGTGTAAGAACGGACCGCCTGATCAAAATGTGATCAATGTGGTGATGACTATAAAAGGTGCTCTTTTGGGCGCTGTAATTTTGGCTGTAGAATTCCTAAACAAAATTAAACGGCGTTAAGGCCACCCACTCGTTCTTTGGCGACACGTCGTCGTCGTCGTTTTGCACTGCTGCAAAAGGACTCCCCGGCCGCTGTTTTTGATAATATTGCATGTGGGGGTATCTTTGCTTGCAAGATTAAGCGGCAACTTAAAAACGGAATGTGCAGTCCGACTAAGCAAAGTTGCAGCAATAAAAAAAATCAAAATCAAATCAAAAATCAAAAGGCATTTATTCAAACTAGGCTGAAAATCAGCACTTTTTGAACGTCAAAATTTACATGAAGACGGTCCCCCAAATCGCCCAGCCCGTCACCCGTGGAAGCCACAGCCAGAGCTATATTGCAGCTCTTGCGGAGTTGGACCAGCAGAACATTCAGCATAAACCTACCCGTACCTCCTGGTACGTCAAGAAGGAACAATCCCCCCTTTCCACTGTTTACTCGGCGCAGAATCGTTTCGTACACTTGACGCTGCTCGAGAAGTAATCGTGGTGCCATTTCATTGACATACACTTCTTAAACCGCGGTATAGTAGCTTAACTCCATTGTTCTGTTCTGTTCTGTTCTGTTTTGTTCTGTTTTGTTTTGTTTTATTTTGTTTTGGTTTGTTTTGTTTTGTTTTGTTTTGTTTTGTGAAAAATATTTTTTAAAAGTACACGGTTCCTGTTTGATACAATTGTTATGTATAGGAACCATGGATTTTTCTAGGATATGAAAGTAGCCTATGTCATTCTCAGACCCCAAAACTACCACTATGCAAAAACCACGCCAATACCTTGCCCCTTAAAAACAAAAACAAATTATCCAACTGGAACCGTGCATTCTTCCGGGATAAAAAATAGCTCACGTCGTTCCCTCCTCAAAATTACCACTACGCAAAGAATCAATTCAAACCTTTGCTTTGTAAAAAGTAAACAGATTTATCCCACGGGAACCGTACATTTTTTTCGGTATGTATAAATAAGCCTGTCATTTTATGACCCCTAAACAACTACTATACAAAAAATCATGTTAATCCCTTGCTCTCTTGAAAACAATATTAAATCTATCCCACGGGAACTGTAAACATTTTCGGGATAAAAAGTAGCCTATGTCCTTTCTCAGGCTCTAGACTATCTGTGTACCAAATTTCATTTAAATCGGTTCAGTAGTTTTGGCGTGAAAGCGCGACAGACAGACAGAGTTACTTTCGCATTTATAATATTATAAATAATATAAATATATAAAAATACATATAGTAAGGATTAAAAATGCGGGTAGCGGAGTGGCGCGTAGTGGAGTAGTTAGCTCCGTTTATATGCACAAGGTTATTGGCATGTATACAAGCCTTAATCGACTTTTGTTTTTTGTTAGTTCGTTCGGTGTTAATGATATAAATGAGTTACTAATTTTGAGTATTATTTAGTTAAGGATTTTTAAGCACTCTGTGGCTACATGATACTTACAGTTGGAAAATTTTAAAGAAAAACCTTTGGTATTAACATAAAGTAATAATTGTAAGTCCGACTGAAGTGAATTACGTAATTATGTAAAAAATTGGACAACGAGTTTGAAATCAAAAACCCATAAGTTACTTCAATAGAAAGAGCTTTTTAAAAAGAAACTGTCCTATTATAACGACTTTTGCTAATTGTTACTTCGTTCGGAGTTAATGGGTAACCTAAAATATGACATTATATTTGAGGATGTAACACTGGATTTACAAACAAACATAGTTAGCAAATATAGCATAGCAAATATTTAGATATAGATAAATCAGTCATTTAAAATATCGTGGTCGCAAAACAATGCACCACAATTTTTTTTAGGATGTTGTTAGGATGTAATATACCTACCCGAGCTAATAAAACCGAGCGTAATATGTCGCCACGTAAACTAAAATATCTCTCGAGCAAAGAGTTACACCAATATATTCTGAAAATTAAACCTTTTTTGTCAGTGTCCTTTTATTGTCGTGTACAGTCAACAAAGCTATTGGGTATGCAGGCAGCTAACTTGCAAGTAATTTTAAACAATGTTGTGAGTGTGCTGAGTAGACAATTATTGTACAACATACTCGTAAGTATGTCAAAAGCTTAAAGAATTATAATGCACACATAAGAAATAAACATTGGCAGTGCTGTGGAAAAATTAATATTTTTGCCTGTATACCGAATAGCTTTGTTGACTGTACATACGTCATCGACAGGTTCAAAAATTAACTTTTAAACCTAAGAACGATTGATAATTCCACTACGGAAACGGATATATCAGTTATTTAAACTTCATCGTGTAGATATCGAAGTGCTATCAGATGTTTTATGTTACAAAACATGGTAATATAGCGATACTACCTCCCCCGATTGTAAAGCTTAAACTATAATTTCGAGCATTTTGGAAAAAAATATCTACGTCTGAAATGCTGCACTTCAATTCCTTTTAAATCCACAGAGCTACAGTTGCCTTTAAATTGTAGCAAATTTTGTCTTCTCTAAAAGTGTGTTTATTGACTTTCTCCATGGAATGCACCGTTAAAAAGAAATAAGCCTAAATCTTAAAAATTACCGAAAGTTAAAAAGTATTCTAAGCACCAAGCAGATGGCACAGGTCCTCGAGTTGAAAAATTGGGTGTTTTACTGACATCTATCTTTTAATCTGTCTACGGTGACTGGCCTATAGTTAATTACGATATAATTAATTATGGCACAAAATAATTACCTGTTCCATGTTTGTTATTGAATCACAAGCCAAAACCTTGTTTTGCAAATAATGTATTTTGAAAATGGAATATTAGCAGAGAAGTAACAACATCCGATTTCAGCCAAAACCTATTTCCTCCACAATCCGTTCACTGCATTTCGTGTTTATATTTTACACTACGAAACTGAAGCTTATTTCAAATCAAATGAAGTATATAGTAAAATTAGATAATTATGGAATGTCTCTTCTCTTTCCAGGGGCATAACTATAGGAAATGGCGTCTAGGGCACGCATCATTGTTGCGCCCCTTCGTAAATTTTCTTAATACATAAAAAACACATACACTAAATAAAACCGTCTTAAATCTTACATAAAAAACTTTGAATACCTACATAATATTAATACCTTTTTATAACGAAAGTAAAGTAAAACCTTTACATTTAAAAATTGGCATTCGCGCCCCATTTCGTATAGTTTAATCTTAGATTAATAGAAGTCACTTTTTGAGTTATAGGGAAAGATCAAAAGCTGAGAGCGAACGAAGCGAACTCGAAAAATTTTTCGGCCCACCTCGGATTGGTTTGATTTTCTTACACAGAACAGATAGGTAAAAGAGGTCTTTTATGTGTTTTCTTGCCATTCATACTTATTTAAATAGAAGAAACTATTATTACTAACCCAGGAAAGCTCAAGAACCTACACAGAGTAGAATGCAAGAGCGAGCGAAGCGAGCTCGAAAATATTTGCATCCTGGATTAACTATCTTCGGCAAGAGTCGAGCCCTAGGAAACGCGGGCACCGCAACCCAGGACCGCGAGGGCCCACGTAGGCTAAGGTCCAGGCTGACATACGCCACCCCGAATGTATAATTCTATGGCCAGTCCGATCCAGTCTTCGTATAACTTAGGAATCTCTAAATTCTTCTCATTTATTTTCTAAATCGTCGCAGTCGCCAGTTACACAAAGTTAACACAAAGTCAACACATAGTTAACACAAAGTTAACACAAAGTTAACACAAAGTTAACACGAAGTTAACACGAAGTTAACACGAAGTTAACACGAAGTTAACACGAAGTTAACACGAAGTTAACACAAAGTTAACACAAAGTTAACACAAAGTTAACGCAAAGTTAACACAAAGTTAACGCAAAGTTAACACAAAGTTAACACGAAGTTAACACAAAGTTAACACAAAGTTCTATCACATCTATTAGAAAACCAAATCTGGACGTCAGTTTACGCATCGGGGCGTGCACTTCTCATTTCCTCTCGTTGATTTGAAATCACAAAATAAATAAATTAAACATAACAGTATGAAATGTTTTGTGGTAAATTTAGATTTTTTAATTGAATTATTGGCGATTTTGCGCCCCCTTTCGATAGGCGGCTAATATAAAAGTAGAAGTTTAATGTCGACATTTCTTTTTGTACCTGAATCATCATGAGTTGTACTTTTATGCATAAAATTATCAGCTTCGTAACTGTGTTGACAGTTAAGAAAATGTTGTCCCCTCCTCCCCTAGGAAATATGCACTTTGTTTTTTTTATTATTTGATAGATTACATCAAATCTTTCAAATAGGAAGTATAAGTAACTCGTTTAAAAATATGATTCGTTTCAAACACTTTGCCAGCCGAGTTCGAATCGCTCTTGCCTGCTAGTCTATTCTGTAAGAAACTATTTCGATATCGAGCTTCACCTGAGTGATCAAACTCACAAAGTGAGCTTTATTGCACACAACACAAAGGTCTTCATTTGAAACTCACCTCGAATTCTACTGTCGAGATACGAAAATGTTGTTAGAGAATAGCACTACTGGTTTAAAAAACTAATCAAAATAAAGCTCGAACCTTCAAGTGAACCCCATCGTATTACAAACGAGGACTTATCTCGATAACTATGTTCATTCGTACATACAGCATGGTCTGTTTAACATTCAATCAAGCGGGAAAGCCCTGCATGACGCGGCATGACGTGATGGGACGAGACGCCAGTTAACCCTCCGAACGGGGCCGGTTCTTTCCCCAACTAAATTGTCCAACTGGGCATGAAGCGAAAGCAAATCAAAATGTATCAGCAAACACTGTTTCCGCAACATTAGAAACTAATAGCAAAATCGAATTATTAAGTATTAAGAACTGATGTTATAAAATCTCTTCAAGGATAGAGTAAAATAGAATAACATTTTCAGTGCTACGTGCAGCTTTAATTTTTCTAGAGCATTTTAGTTTGTTGGTTAACTCGTCTAAAGCTTCGTCGGTAGTCCGCTGCAAGTATTCGAGTAACACAACAACACACTTAAACGATTACATAAGTTATTCTGGAAAATGCAGCGGTAGACGAGGGCGAAGTCGTGTCAAAAGAAGACTTCAATTGCTACGCAGAAGTCAGGAACTCGAAAACGGTTTATACAGATTATTACTACGATATACAGCATTTGACGTTCCTTTTAGGTTTCCGTACCCAAAGGGGACCCTGTTACTAAGCCTCCGCTGTCCGTCCGTCCGTCCCTCCATCCGTCTGTCCGTCCGTTTGTCTGTCAGCGAGCTCTATCTCATGAACCGTAGTGTGTATTTCTGTTGCCGCTATTGAGCTAACCCTTCATGTTAACGCGAGTCCGACTCGCACTTGACCGGTTATTTATATGTTTCGGCAAAATTACATCAGAGGGTCCATACAACTAACTTAAAAAATGTAACCGACTTCCAAAACAAAACACTACAAAGTATAAAATAACTTTAATTTAGGAAGTCGGTGTTTTTGGACGTCGTAGAATTGTAAAATATCGCGTGAAATTGTAAAATATTTTTTCTTAAGCCACGGAAATATTTAAAATTATTGAATTTGGGTATACAAAACGATTTTTTCATAACATGTCGAGAAATCAGAATGTAATAAAGATTTATTACAATCTTACGGAGTCTGTAATTTTCCGGTGACATTTATATGGGTAAACCTAAGAAAGTATTTTATTTAAAACTAGCTTCTGGTCCCTAGGGAACATATTCCCGGAATAAAAAGTAGCCTATGTCCTTTCTCAGGCTCTAGACTATCTGTGTACCAAATTTTATTTAAATCGGTTCAATAGTTTTGGCGTGAAAGCGCAACAAGCAGACATACTTACTTTCGCATTTGTAATATTAGTAAGGATTCGATTGCGTACTAGTACCAAATATTTAGCAAACATCTGTAAAAGGCAAAATTTACATTCCATCTTCACTTCAAGATTCCTCAATCATGAGAACACTTTTTGTGCGATTTCTTATGACTACGTGAATCTTATTAAAGTTGGTAAAAGATTATTATAGGGCCTATTGAAAACTCTAAGATAACTATCACTAGACCAACTGAAGAAAAGCCGTATTTCCATATGAACTATTCTTTTAGTAAGTTCACTTTATACAAGCTTGCAAAGGAAAACTAATTATTTTGGAGAAAGGTTTTTAATTATAGAAATAACTGTTTGTATCTTTATTTTTGACTTCTAACTTGTGCGTTCTGTCCAGTAAAAATACGAGTATGGTACGCATCATAGGAATTACACTTCTATACATATAATAAAACAGTAGAGACCATGATTTCTGTACATTAAACAAAAATACCAAAAATCGAGTAGGGGTGGTCAAAAAAAAGGTATAGAACACAAAAAGAGCATTTTTATTTTTTTTGTCTGTCCGTCTGTCTGTACACGCTAATATTTAATAAAATTAATTTGTTAAAAGAGTTGTCTTAGATACAATTACGTCTAGGGGCATGTAAAAAGTAGGAGTCGTATTCGAGCGAAAAAAACTGAATTAAGGCTGAATTTCGAGCTAAAAACAGGTCAAACCGTATTTTAACGCAATTTTGGCTAGTTTTCAGGATAAGGAAGCAGTTTCGATATAGAACGACTAAACAGGGTGATGTTGCAATACCTTGTTTCTATTTGTTATGTTATATGTCGTGTGCAATATTCTAGTTTCCGGTGTGGTGGTCTAAGAGTAGGCCGCATCCTGTCCTCTGGCCGGTGATGGCTTCCGGCGCCGAGAAAATGATATTGTAATGTAATATCTAGACCCAATCATTCAATTTAGGCAAAATCTATCTCAGAGCAACCTCGAAGGGCAATTTATAACATATCTACTTTTTATATACGGTCGTCTTCTTAGCGTTTCTTATCGTTAAAAAATTCTATACATTACCTTTATTTATTTGCTAAAAAAGATTCTAATCGTTTTATTATTTCAACATTCTAAATTCAAAATTTTGTAAAAAGAAATGAGCCGTTAGGAATCCGCTAATCAGCATTTTGAGTATAATAGTTAAGATGGTTCTTTTTAGGGTACCGTCCATCAAAAGGAAAAAAAAACGGAACTCTTATGGGATAACTTTGTTGTTCGTCCGTCTGTTTGTTAAGACCCTTTATCTCGGGAATGCGTGGAGGTTTCGAGTTGAAATTAAAACCATATACGCAAGTCAACAGTCCCTTAACGCTGTGAAATAATCAAACTTTTAAGTTAACGTAAAAAAACATACGGCCGTTTATGCAGCAAAAAACGTATATTTGGACAATCTTAAGGGAATCAAAATTTATAGGGTATTTTCCGTTGACCTAGAACTATGAAATTTGGTAAGTAATACCGTCTTATATGTACTACAAGTATGGGGAAAATAACTATACGTTTTTTATTCTTTAATTATAAGGGGTTATCCACACGGTTATTTCAACCCCATTGTACCTTATACTTTATTTACACACAAACATATAGTATGAACCAGGAAATGGAATTATTACCTAGACTCCTGAAAACTATACATTTGTAATTAAATCATAAAAAATATAGTCTTTATTTAAAGTAATATGTACCTACAAATTTGTAGGGAACTCTACCTTTTATTCTCTGAACTGTATAGCATTAGCGAAATTCTTTGATAGTGAATTTGAATTATCTGAACTCTTGTAGAGTTCAAAGATTTTTATGAAGACTGTTTATGTTTTAGTGCACCATGCCATGACACGCGAAAATGATAGCAGGGCAATGACTAGATCTAAATCCAGAATTTGGAAAGTTATAGCTTATCCTAAAAATATAAACTTATTTTCAACATTTTCCAATAATGTTTTCTTTACATAAAATCATATGATTTTCGGGCAGTACAAACATCCAACGGGGGAGTATAAATTAGCAAAGAACTTTATGAACTAGTTGCTGCCCGCTATCTCGTTAGCATACTTCAACCCTCCGCTTGCCTCACTCAGGGGTGGAATTTCGTAAAATCCTTTTTTAATGGACCTCTGCACCTTTTCTGTAACATTATCTTCATAATTTGATGTGTTAATTTTCAGTTGTTCAGGGTGGCTCTCGTGGTCAACCCTACAAGAATATTGTGTTTAATCGAGATAAAAGTAGCTAATAGCTTAGTTTTTAACCGACTTCGAAAAGAGGAGGTTACTGCATTAGACTGTCTTTTTTATAATTTATGTTCACCGATTTCTCCGCCAATTGTGGACCGATTACATAATTATTTTTTTATTCGAAAGCCCTGAAGAAGTATAAGAATATATAATACGAAGAGAGTATAAGTACTCCCAAGTCAGAATCTGATGATGGGATCCCAGGGAAGTCGAGGACAACCCTTAATTTCTTTAAGCACATCAATGTTTTTCATGTATTTTCTAACGCAAGTCTGCCTGGTAATCATCATCTCATGTTGCTGAGCTGATGAGCGGTTGCGGCGTGAACAGCCACCTTAAGCAGTATTTTTTTTGTTCGACCTTCGAATTAAATATAGTGGCCCTTTTCAGGACCTTGGCGGATTTTACCAATTAATTGTCTTTACTTCATCATCATCATAACAGCCGAAAGACGTCCACTGCTGGACATAGGCCTCCCCCAAAAGGGGGGGTTTGCAATAATCGCCACGCTTGGCAGGCGGGTTGGCGATCGCAGTGTATGGTGTTGCGTTTTACAGAGAACGCTGCTGCCCATTCTCTGGTGAGTCCCTTAGTGGCCTCTTACCATGCACTTACCTATTGATATTTAAAAGAAAAAAATTCACACTATTGGGTGCGTTTCCAAATAGGGTTTCCTCCCACACCTCTACCTACGCTCTGAGGGAGAACAGTCGCCATGTTATTAGTAACTTTAATTTAATTAGTAACTTAGGCATTAGTTTGTTGTTCGGAGTCAATAGAGTCGTAGGTAACTACCTACCTACGTCCTATTATCTTCAGGATACTGTTGGAGCCGACCCAATCTTTGCTGAGCTATGAGGCTGTTTCTTTCCAACAATGGTCTGTAGGAGATTATCTCTTTCGAAAATATAGTACCTGTATGTTGTTCTCTAGTGAAATATGTGAATTGGTTTGTTATGTAGAGGGCACAACTGCATTTAATTTTTGTGAACTCAATAAAATGTCAATGCGTTGTAGAACAAAACAAGCCGGTTTAATAAATTCTTCTATTCTTCACGTATCGTACATAAATCAATTACACGGTGTTGTTGAGTCTACTAGTGGTACATACATCGCTTAGAACTGCAAATAAATTATACGTCTCTTCATTTAAAGCGTTGGCGTTGAGTACTTTAACTTATGAAAGCCGCGACTTTAAGCTCCTATTTCAAAATGTATCCTCTATACTTCCATTGGTTGACAACATTAACAATGGTTGCGCTAACGAACTATCGTGTCAAACAGAATATTTGGAATGATTTCATGCGTGTTGGATCTGTTTAAACAAATATTTGGGAGTGGCAACATAAATATAGAATTGAAACTGGCAACAAACAGTGAACTGTAGTACACAACAAAGTAATAGTAATGTCGGATAAACCACAGTCCGCAGTATTATGTTGACGGTACCGGAGTCCCGGAGGCCGGGAGCCCGGGACGCGGACGTACTCGCGGAAGGCTATATCGCCAAAAGGGCGACACGGTCATACATTAATGCTCGCATTAAGTTCAAAGAGTCCTCATAAAAGGTTGTTGCCTAAAGCTTTGAACTTCTCGTCTTGACGTTTTGGAGTATTTCGAATACAAAGTTTTGCTTTTACAACGACGCGACCTTCGGGATCGGTGAAATAACAAAAAGATTAGAATACTATTATATTGACTGCCCCGCGAGACGAGAATTTTAACAGAACCGACGTGATCCTAAAAGCTTTGTACTTAACTGTAATAACAAGTAGCAAAGACATTTGTCGACATTTACGTAATTATTAAAGTAAACACTCCTCAACTGTGTTTAGTTCTAATTTATGAATGTTTAAGTATTTGGTTGAGAGCTTTATTATACTCATTCGAAATGCGGCCAAAATTCTGTGAAACTAAAAATGTATTCCATCATTTGTACAGGCCAGTATTAAAGTCCAAAGCTAAACGAGCCCGCTGCAACTTTTATTTGTTTTTATCAGCGAGAGCGTTATAATGACTGTCGTTAATTTTGAGCTCGGCAATCCCAACGATTTTGTTAGATCTCAGTTTTTATTATATTTGCAGAAAGCGGAGCCAATGTGAACAAAAACCTGTTATTGTCCTTTCCGCATTTTATGTTTTCCTGCGTTACGTTTTTCAGACATTTTTATTGTTGAAATAGAAACATTTTTAGATTTCAGTAACATTCAGTTCAAGTAGAGAAATAAGTTTTCGTCCTCTGATAACAATGAATCTGAGCTGTATTTGTAATTTTTTGCTTCCAAGATATTCGAGCAGTCGTTCCCGACAGAGACTTCAATAATAATGATTATGGCCGGCAAAGCCTGCGCTGTTGTAGCAAGTCTAGCGCGGTATTGTTTGTGTGCCGGCTCCGCGCCGTCCGCAGCCGCAACTCGGAAACCGGGATTAACGATTGCATTTGACAGAAAGCTCTGTAGACGGCAAGTTCGTTTTATCTAGCGCAAGCCAAAAGCTCTGTAAGAACGTATATGGATATTCTTAGTGAAGCTGGAGAGGAATTTGCTAGCGTTAATGTTTAAATAAAAAAGAATGAATTCTGTTCATTACAAAAAAAAAATATGTATATATATTATTTCTACAATGCGTTAAGAGCTTTTCTTGTCTCACAAAATAAAAGGCTAGGAACGTGTTGTGTGGGGTCTAATGTTTTTTTGAGCATGGGGAACAGCGGTTCATGAGAAGGCAGCGCCGCGGTGCAAGCCACACATTTTATTGGGAACATCGGACTTGAACGAAATGGGCTAAATCCAATTACGGTTATGTCAGCCTTTCGGATAAGCCAACAAAAAATATTATTTTTGATAATGTGACCAGGGCACGCAATACTGAATACTTGGAACCTTTTTTGATGACATGCAAATGGTTTCAGAAATAATCGTTATTAGGTACTCATCATCTCGTTCTGTTAAGTACCTAGCTATACTATTAAGTAACCAATTAAAACGGCTTCTCGTTAAAACTAATCAGATTTTAATAAGTTGATATTTTCCTCAGATTTTCACAATAGGTAAAATAAATACAACCTAATTACACGCAAACATACTGAAAAATAATCACCGCGTGAGTTCTCCACATAAAAGTTCATTTGTGTTACATTATTTTGTTTCCACACGAAACGCATGATTAAATAGCACAAAGCGTCGCATCTCGAATGATAAACGCGACGTCATGACATATCCTGTGACGTCAATAAATACTCTTCATGTGCGGCGACGTCATTCTTGTCACGTCACGTCACGTCACGTCAACGTCGCGTCATGCCCCGTCATCCGCGACTGCTCCACGGACTCCACGCGTTGTTGACTTGCCAAAATTGCCTTGTTGTGATGAGCCCGTGACTTTTTAATGTAAGCCTATTTTCTCCTTTGGAATCTCTTTTATCCCCAAAGATAGGGCTTTGAAGTGGCCGCTTTGTACGCGCCGCGGTGTAGTTGTGACGGAAGTTTTTTGTTAACCTACGCTTATTAGTTCGAAGTTTTCTTTCTGATCTCATATGCTGCATGACAATCTGACGTGTTAATGTATTTCATAAAATGAACAACTCAATTTATGGCAGATTTTTCAATAGTCCCGACTAATGAATTAACCCAGCTAACTTTTACAAGAATGATTATGGCGGCTTGACGTATGTATGTGCCATATAAAAAGGCTAATATTTTCTACATTTAATTATTTATTATTTTCAAATCCATTTCCAGTTTATCAATCAACACTTAAATGATTGCAATTAAGAAATTCAAATGTTTCTAAAAAGTCTAGTTTTGATTGCCTGATAGCAAGTGTAAAAGGAAGAAGAGCAAAGGAAAAGGTACACTTTTTACTAACTTATTTTCGAGTTATAGGTGTTAATATTTAAAGCTATATTAAAACTTTGAAATTACTATTAAATATGTATAAGACTTGCTTGCAACTTTTTAATAGTTTCTTGTCAGTTCTTCGATGCCACGTTAGGAGTTATGGTATTAAAGATTCTTATGGCCGGTTTTACTTTCTTAAGATAATAAGTAACTAACTTTTAAATAAATAAATAAAAAAGATAAAATATGTAACTTATTAGCCGGTCTATACCGTGAAAACTTAGGTGGAGATTGCTTGAAGTGAACTATCATTCCACGTTGACGGGACAGATTGACAGATCACTTCATGTTCACTTCACCTAATGGCTAATTTACACAGTGCGAGCTGCTGCCTAGACAGAAGACAGTTACAAGGATTGCTACTCGTATGCCCGTGTCTTCACGATTATTGTAGCTGCCCTGCAGTCTCTTGTGAGTCGCAGCAACTGCCTGGCTGACACTGGCGAGCTACTGCCGATCGCGTTCGAAGGATGCGAGTGATGTCCGACCTGCTGCCATGTGCGAGTTAAGCCTGATTTACATGTAAGAAGCAATAAAAAAAAAGTCTTGAATGCTAATGGAACTGCAAAAGCCCGTTTATAAAATTAAGGCTCCGTAAAAATGGGGAGAATTTTTCGCAAAATCGTATGTACTTGTCGACGTTGCTCGTCCATCGTGATGGAGAAATTCCACTTGACTCGCTGTAGTGTAAACAGTCATTGTCCAGGCACTCGCCACTCGTGCGGCAGGCGAGTGGAAAAAAAAAATGTTGAAGTAACTAGGGCGGGGTAAAAAGGCCACTTTTGGAGAATCGTATTAGAATCACAATATTAATCACGCAACAATCTGTCAAAGATCATTGGGCTGAATCTGACCCGGTCAGTGAAACATTCCGTACAATAACCAAATTAGATTGTAATTATCAAGTTGTACTCCACTTTTCATTTTCTGTATATATTTTTTTTTAAACCGTGGGCGTAAGATATAAGAGATTAATGAAAAATCATATTTTTGTTCAAGACTTTCTTACAAAATACCAATTACTTTTCAAGTAATTATTATAATTACAGCATTTTGCTAGTATCTACTACGGGGATCGCCGTCTTTTCGTGACAGAAGTAATACTCCAATTTTTTTTTAACTAAAATATTATCAAACGACTTTTCCCGCTGTGGTCGGAGCAAGGGGGAGGGAAGGGAGTGTCAGACTCTTACTGACTAAACCCCATCCTTGTTCCTCCTAATGCCCTTTGCATTCCAGGGCCGCGGTGACTCTTTCGAACAAATTCCGCAACCCTGGCAGGCACTGGCCCTAGCGGGCCCAGTCTGATGATGACGTTGCTGACATCTGTCTCAAAGAGAGGACTTATTGCCTATATTGATACAGCCTTTATAAGTTCCGAAACCCAGTGAAGCCTTTCAATACTCAATACTTTATTTCTTTCCACATGTATAACATAGATGGTATATACAAGGTAAGAGATCAATATGGACTCTGTCGGGCACAGCAAAAATTAGGAGTGAGGAAGAGGGCTAAGTAGCATTTCAAGGTAATAAGTTACCTGAAGTTATAAAGAATTTAAATAAATATAACACTTTTTTCAAACAAACTAAAGCTGTTCCTTATAAGCAAATGCTACTATAGTTTAAGCGAATATTTAAATGATAAATTATGAATAACTATGCATCTAATTGTTTCTGTGCTCTCTATTAATTACGTAATAAATAAATAAATAACATAGTATTATATTAATAATAATAAATAAATGACAGTCTATCCTGTTAATGATAATAAATAAATAAGTGATATAGTATTCTATTAATAATAAATAACAGTTGGCAACTCTGACTGTCAAAAGAAGTTTTATTTCGTCTGTTAATTTTATATCAATGAAAATCAGTTTTTAGCCATATTAATATACCATATTTGTAATATAAACCCTCCACAATCAAAACAGACCATTAGAAACTAATTAATAACAAAAACTCAGTAAACATGGAGAAAGAAAAAAATACATATGTGACCGACAGATGACACATGTCACTTGAAAAACCTCTATCTCCTATTCTATACCGATGAACGAAATAAAAAATTTTGGATGATGATCACAAGAGCAGCTTCGAGACGCGCATCCCCGGACCCGTCGCTGAGCTCCGCCTCGCCGCCGCCGGACAACGGATCACCATGTTCACCGGCGGTTGCAGTAGCGTCGAGTTGCTTGGGACCTAGGGGCCAACCGGCCCCGAGCCGGGTCCCCGCTACTGGTGGTTGAGTGCAGCGCATGAGATGGACGCAGTCCATGAATGAAAACGTCATGCGCGCATACTATGGGTCACAGAGGGCGGAACTAACCTTACTGCGTACCGTGTCAGGATGCTGTCTTTGTTTCAGGACCTAGAACCAACCGTGAACGTCTCGGCCCAACGATTGTCGGATCAGGTGCGGGTCATCCAACGTAATCACAGGTTGGACGATGACACATTTGATAGGCTGCGCTCAGAAGTACTAAGCAACCTTATTATCTCGACTCCGACACAGACCGCTGTACAGGCGCCAGCCAATGGCGCAATCACACCGCGGCCTAATAGTGATAGTGATGGGGTAAATAATAGGGTTGTCACGGTAAGTAGCCAGTGCAACGAAAGATTGAGGAGCGCACTGGAGGATGCGCTTCGCGAGTATAGATCAACTCCGACCGACCTTAGGCCCCGATTACCACGGTTACCTATGCACAAAAAGAATAGGGGGCTGGTGTGAGCTTTGGACTCGCTGTTGCAGAACATATTTGAAAGCAGCGAGAGCCTCGTTGATACGCACTCGATCCTGTTTTGCGGCGCTGTTGCGGCATGTCGTATAGCGAACGTCAAGTTCCCTAGTGGTGACGAAGCTATACGACCAAAGCCTGCTGCACCAGCCTGTCAGTGCAGAATCGAGCGGCGTATTGATGAGGCTAGGGCACTCATCGGCAAACTATACTGCTTCAGGGAGGGCAACACACGACCACGCGTGATGCGCTTTGTGAGACGGGCGTTTTCGGGGACTGATATCAGCCCTCGAGATTACACGTCCCGTTTCACAGAGCACATCGACTTCCTGAAGCAGAAAGTTTGTGCATGGACAAACCGTATTCGGCGGTATAAGCGGCGGGTTGACCGATACTCGCAAAACCGCATGTTCCAGAGCGCTGAGAGGTGGGTCTGCAGAGTTTGGGAGCGACCTGAACAAAGTGTGATGGACGTGTGCCGCCCGGATGACATTGCCACGAGTACATTCTGGCGAAACATCTGGTCGGTGCCTGTCTGTCATGCCGAGGGTGGCTGGATGCGCGATGTCGAGCGCGTGTGTGAAGCTATACTACAAATGGAGGAAATTACCGTCACTCCATTAGATGTAGCCAGAGCAGTCCGTCCATTACCGAAGTGGAAGTCTCCGGGACCGGACGGACTGCATCCTTAGAGTCTGGGTCGCTACCACAGTTTCTAACAACTGGCGTTACCCACCTGCTCCATAAGACTGGTAGTCCCGCGGAACCCAAGAACTATAGACCAATTACTTGTTTGTCGACGGTCTATAAACTTCTTACATCCACCCTGAGAGTGAAGATCAATGAGCACATTGAGACTAACTCAATTATGTCTGCCTCTCAGAATGGATGTAGGAAGGGGTCCCGCGGCACTAAGGAGCTTCTCCTCATAGACATGGCCATAAGCCAACAGGTTCGTCGATCCCGCAAGGATCTGTCGACATGTTGGATAGACTACAAGAAGGCCTATGACTCTGTGCCACATACATGGCTCATGAAGGTGCTGGAGTTGTACAAAATAGATGCAACTCTACGCACCTTCCTTGAGTCATGTATGAGGCAATGGAAAACAGTCCTTCGCTATCCAGGATGTCGACCGATTCAGGGGAATGATGAGCCTGTATTGATTAAACGGGGAATATTTCAGGGCGACAGTTTGAGTCCGCTTTGGTTTTGCCTGGCTCTGAATCCTCTAAGCACATTGCTGGAGGATTCAGGTCTGGGCTATCGGTTGAGAAGAGGTGGTCAGGCCATATCTCACCTTCTTAACATGGATGATCTGAAACTGTTTGCCTACAACAATTCGCGACTGATGGAGCTACTGAAGGTAACTGAAACCTTCAGTAGTGCCATCAGGATGGAATTTGGTGTGGACAAATGTGCAGTCATGCATGTAAAGAAAGGGGAGATTATGGAATCTGAGGGAATTCAACTCTCGGATTCCACACAGGTTAGATCCCTCAGCTCGACCGAAACCTACAAGTATTTGGGTACGTCAGAAGCTTTGGGCATTAATGTTGCTGACATGAAGCAATCGTTGATGGAGTGCTTCTTTGGTCGCCTGAAAAAGGTTTTGAATAGCCTTTTGTCGGGCGGAAATAAGGTGCGCGCCTTCAACGGTTGGGTCATGCCAGTATTAATGTACTCTTTCGGCATACTCAAATGGACTCAAACCGAACTTGACGCCCTAGATAGAAGAGTCCGCACACTGCTAACCGCAAATCGGATGCATCACCCACGATCGTCGGTGATGAGACGGTACATCCCGCGGGAGTGTGGAGGTTGAGGCTTTTTAAACGCCAAGACTCTCCACAACCGCGAGATGTGCAGTCTCAGAGAATATTTTCTCAAATGCTGATGTGGGTATGCACCGAGATGTCATCACAGTGGACAAGGGACTCACCCCGTTGTCCTTGGCTAAAGAGAACTGGCGCAAACCTTTGATACTTACCACAGATGACCGCAAGGAGGTATGGAAAGGCATGGAGCTTCACGGACGCTTCTATCGGGCTCTTCATGGGTCCGACGTAGATTTTTTAGCATCCGTGGCCTGGCTACGTTTCAGTGATCTCTTCGGAGAAACTGAAGGTTTTGTCTGTGCGATTATGGACGAAGTTATCTTGACGAATAACTACCGGAGGCATATTATGAAGGACGGGACGGTGGCCGTGTGTCGCGCATGCCACCGTCCGGGTGAGTCCATCAGACATATTATCTCTGGTTGTTCTCGTCTGGCTAACGGCGAGTACTTGCACAGGCACAACCAAGTGGCCAGGATAATCCATCAGCAACTTGCTTTGAAATACAAACTTGTGGATTCTGAGGTACCGTATTATAAGTATATGCCCGACCCAGTTCTCGAAAATGACCATGTCACGTTGTACTGGGATCGGTCTATCATTACTGACAGGACTATTGTTGCCAATAAGCCTGACATAGTGGTGAAATGTGGACTCGGCTGTCATTGTGCCGATTGTCGTTACGGCCAATGGCCTGATAGCCAATAGCTTCGACGACCATCTGTCGAAGCTGGCGTTACGCGGTTGGGTAAAGGGCCTGATACAGAAGGCAGTACTCCTCGATACGGCTCGTATTGTGAGGAGGTTCCCTTCTCTGGAGCCCTAACCACCGGTAGCTTGGACCCTGCTCCGGACACCGGCGGACTACTATTTTTTTATATTTTTAAATGTATTTTTTTATATATTTTTTTTAAGATATATTTAAAAATCTAATCTTTATGTATAGAAAAATAAATAAACGAAATAATAAATAAATAATACACTATTCAAAATAATAAAAACCAATATTAAATTAACAACGATACTAATTATTCATTTAAAAATAAATAGAAATTGCAAGGGAATAAACAATAAAATAATTAAAAATGTAATTTAATCCAAACATATATATGTAGATGATAATAATATGCATAAAATGTTCAATAATAGGCACAAGTTGGACAGGAAAAATTAAACATTTATTTTACAAGAAAAATATTCTAAAGCGCTCTTCCTCTCTCCTAATTATTTAAAGTTTTGCTGTACCCGACAGGGTCCATAATTGTTTCTATTTATTCATTTTACCACCTGTATGTGTACATTATGGATTGCAATAAACGATTTGAGACTTGAGGTATTCAATATTTTCAAAAAATATTTTAAATATTGAATTGTATGTATAATTATGAATATATTTATTAGGTCTGTGTTTGTAGGTGTACTATATTATGAATTGAATAAGAATAATAGGTCAATAAATGTCAAAATGAAATAGATAAATAAATGTCAAAAAGTAATAGGTAGGTAAATAAATGTCAAAATGTAATAGGTAAATAAATGTCAAATTGTATGTATCATTATGTATATATTTATTTGGTCTGTGTTTGTTGGTGTACTATTATTATAAATTGAATATGAATAATAGGTAGGTAATTATTATGTTAAATATGTTATTGTTTATGTATTCATATTTCTATTTTTACGTTTGGTTTTTATAAGTAGGTACCTGTGTTTGGTGAATAAGAGAGAGAATAATTTTACTTTACAATACATTTGTCATCAAAAATCTCTTTTTGACTAATATGACTTGGATTCCAGAAATTGTTTCAATTTATTCATAAATATATTTGTTTTGCTTACTTCTTTAATATCATTTGGCAGTTTATTATAATTTTTTGGCTGGACTGGTTGAGTGCATTTTGAGTCGGGATTGAGGTATGTTTATTTTGTTTTGGTTGTGTCGAAAATTGAATCTTGTTTGTGTTTCTTCACAAGTTGTGTAAAAATTTGTATGTTTTCTGACAAATTTACATAGTTCTAAGATGTATAAACAGGGAAGTGTGAGTATTTTATGTTTTCGGAAGTGTGGTTTGCAGCTATCTCTTTGATCTATATTGGTTATTATTCGAATTAACTTCTTTTGTAAGATAAATATGGTTTGTGTATCTGTACTGTTACCCCACAACATGACCCCATAGCTAAGCCATGTCTGGCATATGCGTAGTAAGTGACAAGTGCAGTCTGCAGGTCTGCCTTTTTTGGTTGTTTGTACAGATGGTTTTAGATGCTGTGGGACCTTTTGCAGTAATAATGTAGGATGCCACAACTATGCGCAGCCTAATGGAAGACCAAACCTATAATGGCATGGATTTCTTAGGCCTAACGACGTATTTTACTAGACGCGGCTTAAGGGACTCGATTCCTACAATTCAAGAATGTGGCTACAATCCTCATATGCCACCAACTAGGTCAAAGGGAGAACAGTTGACAACAGCAGATGCGAATAAGTCGAAACTTATCACAATGGTCCGATGGGTGGTTGAAACCATAAATGGTCGATTTAAAAAAGACTTGAAAATTTTTCGGCACCTCTATTTTAATGTTTCTTTGCCAAATATGATGACACACTTCCGAAATACAGCGGCAATCATTAACGCAACTCGACGTCTTTACGAGGACAGCACATACGCCGAACAATTTATTAATATTATTAATGAAAATAACAGTAGGGAGAATGAACTGGCGGAATATGTAAGAGAGCGCAACCTCAATAGGCAAAGAGTTGCTTTCGTGCCAATGGATGCCAATAATGCTGCTTGCGATGATTTCCCACAACTCAAATATATGAGGATTTGATCTTATTCACGTTGGGGACGTATCATTTAAAGATCGCGAGTTCATACTGCCATGAGCACATACGACCAAACGGTATCGATATTGTGGAACTATATCGACACCACGAATTGATTAATAATAAAATATTAATAAGAGGAAAAATCCAAATGAGACATACGAGGAGCAAAGAGTATTACACGTAATATGTTGGTGAACCCGACCGAACCCGGTAGACAGAGCAAAGAAGGGTAGTACTGTTTTTAACATCCACGCCGCCGTACCATTGGAAGCTGCGCGCATATATAATAATAAGGTTTATTTCAGGTTTAGTCCATAATTTTTGTTAGTAACAATATCTTAGCCTATTGTTAGTAAGTGCAAATAGTAGCCAGCCAATATACAATAGCCAGCGTGGTTTATTTTTTATCTTCGGCTAGACATCAGGATTAAACAGATGCACCTGCGGCATTTCTAGATCATATAATTGAACCTATAGATATTGACAATATCGAATGATGAAAAGTTGGCGTCAATATGCTGTAAAATGAATAAAAGCAATAATTAATAGATGATAATTATATGTGATTTCGAAGCTAAAATATATATGAATAATTAACGAGAGATGCCATGGGGCCATGCCAGAGGCCCTTGAGGCGGTTTAGAAACTCTGATACTAGGGTGTGTGGGGTTGTTAGACCTTACTGCCCACACGATAAGAAGAAGGATTAACGATACAATTAAGGACGAAGTTATCATGATGAATAACTACTGGAGATTAATTGTCAAGTTCGGCAGGGTCGACATAATATGTCGGGCATGTCACCGTCTGGGAGAATCAGTTCACCACATTATCTCTGGTTGTTCTCGTCTAGCTAACGGAGAATACTTGCATAAGCACAACCTTTTAGTCAGAATTATCCATCAGCAACTTGCTCTGAAATACTCTCTTGTGGAGTCGGAAGTCCCGTACTACAAGTAAGCACCCGACCCAATTCTCGTTAGTGGCAATATCACATTGTACTGGGATCGGTCCATCATCAGTATTATCACTGACAGAACTATTGTTGCCAATAAGCTTAATATAGGAGAGGTGGACCGAATCGTGAGGCGTGCAATGATTGTAGACATAACCATCCCGCATGACGAGAACCTTGTGAAAGCCGAGAAAGATAAACAAATATCTTGATTTGGCTCGCGAGATTGTTGACATGTCGGATGTGGATTGAGCAATCATTGTACCGATAGTCGTGTCAGCCAATGGATCAATAGCCACGAGCCTCGACCAACACCTAGGAGGCTCTCGTTACTGCAAACGAACTGAAACGACTGCTTTATGGGTAATTCTTCTGGACACGTTTTTTAAGCGGCATCACCTTAAAAGAATAGAAATCGAAAAGTCAGCAAGCCACTTTTTTTTTCAGGCATACCTTTAATCCTCTCTTATTTGAGTTATTAATTATTATTCAATTATCTATATATTTAATATCATAAAAAAAATAAAACACCCCCGTTCTTTGATTTTCGTGGAGTGTCCCTAACCCCGATCTAGTCACTTAGTAAATTATATGTTTTAAACTAAACGGCACATGCTTACCAAAAAAAAAACATTAAGTCCTAAGAAGTTGACCGTGCTATGAAAAATTAGATCATAGTTCTAAAAGAATTAAATTATTTAAAAAAAATAGAAATGTAACTGTCCCGGGGTAGTTACTGATTTGCGTGGATAATTGTAAATTCACTTGCACATCCCTAACTTCGCGGCCTGATGTTGTGTCATCCTAATTCACGTTACAACTAGTCGCGCTCCGACTGCCGGGCAGAGTGCTTATGTGACGACGCGTCGAGTTTTCGAAAAATTAAGGTAAGAACCTCGTTTCGTGGGTATGGTTTCTCAAAACTTTGATTTGCGTGGTACAATTTTCTCCGGTGTCTGTGAATTTGTTTATTGAATAAAATATTGTAGCGAACAAACGTAAGGTAACGCCACTTATATTCAAAACACAGTATATTTGCTTAAAAGGTTTTTATATATTTTTAGAATAAAGGATTTATTTTGATTTCCGTGGTCGTGATTTGCATGGTTTACGTGGTAGTTTTGACCCACGCAAATCAATTTTTGGCCATGCAAATGAAATAACTTTTAGTTTTGTAATAGTATTGTGTGATAATATTTTCTATTACTTTAGTTAAATGTAAATTCGTTTAAATCAAGCTTAAAATGACACAGCTGATAGGTTTCTGATTTTATAAGTACCTAATAATAATAAAAATAGTGTCAGATTAGCTAAAATTGTAATGAATTATTTTTTAGACCAAAATACCATTAAGAAGAGAGGAAAAATCAGAAAGTAAGAAGTTGTCTGAAAGAAGAAGAAGAGAGAGGCTTAAAAATAATGAGTTCAAGGCTAAAAACCGAGCGAGATATTATAAAAGGAAAGCTGAAAGAAAAATACTTGGAAAAGCGGATCACTGCGACATGATGCACTTGCAATATGGGAGCACCTTTTACCTATCCTAAAATTCTTAGAAGATGAAGCGCCACAGGTTGAAGCTCTCTACTTTGTATCCGATTCTCCTTCTGCACAATACAGAAATCGCAAAATGTTTTTCATCATGTCCATTTTAAATTGGCATTATCCATCGCTACGTAATGTGGACTGGAATTTCTCAGAAAGCGGTCACGGAAAGGGAGCTCCCGATGGCGTAGGTGGAGTACTCAAAAGGATAGCGGATTAGTTGGTTGCTCGTGGCGTTGACATACCAGATATGAACTCACTTCTACAACACCTAAAGAAAAATGTTCCAGGTTTTTACATAGAAACTGTTTCAGAAGCATGTTTGAGAAGGAATTACTGATACCTTTAGATCTCAAAGAGTTTCCTGCAACGATGACCGTTCATCAAGTCCTTTGGAATGCTGATACTGGCCGGACAATGACAATGAGAGAACTCAGCTGCAGATTAGAACCATGATTTCACTCAACGATCCAGTGTCCACATGGTTTGCATAAGGGTTTTTATGATGTCGATTTGAGAAATAAAGAAGGAATAGATAAGTCAGCATTCATTGAGAAACGTCCACAGAAGATGACGCTTAAAAGCAATTTTGTAAAAGTAGCAAAGAATAAACCAGTGATACTATCAAACATCTTATTGAAACCAAGACAAAGTGGGTTTATTCCGGATATAAGAGTTGAAACGAAAGCGACAAAAAATAATTGTGATGTGAGACAATCAACGGCAAAAAAAAACGATTTCTGTGCTAGTTACTTACCTATTAACTTATTTTTTAACTTATTTGAGAAAGATAAACTTTAAAAAATCATTTTCGTGGGGTGTTTTGTGATTTGCGTGGCCTCCAATATTTTAACCTCGATTATCTCTGTAAGTATATTGCTCTCTGAGGTGCCTCTTCTATAGAAAATATTACTTTTACGTATATTTTAAGAAACAGATGTCGATTTAAAAAAAATATTAAATTTAAAAACTGCCACGCAAATCACCAAAGAATGCCTTGCTCGAAGAAGCACCCTTATAATATCAATAAGTATTCTAGTAATAATAATTTCAGATCGTGTCTCTCAACTCTGTATTAATTGCTAATTTATTAATCCAATTTGATTAATCTAATTAATCCGAAACTTATTTGATTTACAACCGCAAAAAGATAAATCAACTTTTTTAACCACTTTGGTTTGGAATTCTGTAAATTTGCAGCTAAAACATTTAATTAAAATTTGATATCCCATTGACCAAACACGGATGGTGTTTAAACACCATTATGCCCTGCTGTTATGCCTGACTAGAACATCTAGTCAGGGGCGTAGCTACCGTCGCATCAGCGGTATCAATGACACGGGGCTCCTGGGCAGCAGAAGACCCGAACGTAAGTAAAAACTTATGCCCTCAACAAATTTTGATACAGGGCTCGTTTGAGGCACGCTACGCCACTGGTTCTAGTAATTATGAAATATACTCGTACTTATCGAGCACCATTCCTTTCCGCTACATACCATTGAGATACAAGTGCTGCCTCTTAGATCATCCTGAAAGAAATTCCAATTAGGTACACTATTATCTGATCCGAGAATCGCTCGAGCTTATTCCCAGACATAGGAAGGATTCAAGTAGCTCGTTATCGGACTTGTTATGAAGCTAGAATTATAGAAACAACTTATTTAAATTAACTAGCCTTTGTACGCGATCTCGTCTGTTAAGATTTTGTCATAAAGTTTTCGTTTCATTAAAATCTCTTTCATAAAAATCTCGAAACTGCTTAGCATTTATTGAGTACATCTCTTCATTCAAATTATTTCGTTAATCAGTTATAAGGCTAAACAGCTCAAATAATTTACGAATAAGACTGTAAAACTTTAATTTTCAACACAACATGCTCTAATTTTCAAAAAAATTATGTCTCAATTTTTTTCTTCGTTATGTATAAATCTTACCTAAACGTTGCAATTTCCCATAGTTGGGCTTAGCGGCGTCGGTCAGTCAGTTAATAATAAAGTGCCTGCATACTAGGTTTTACCTGTCTCGGTCAATTTGGCCAGACTTACAATAGATTCTCCTAGATACACCGGGGAATGTTCTAAGAAACATTCCTCCATAATGGGCACTGACAAAATAATACGTTATCAGCAAAAATAATACTATACCATTTAAATAAAAATTGGTTTTTACCATGTTGATAGGTAACTAAAGTTCGTTTTTTAATCCCAGAGACTAATTTGACATTTCTAGTGATTGTTCTTTCTTTTTTCAATTTGTATTTTGACATTTGCACTTGTCAAAGTAGTCTCTGGGATTAAAAAACGAACTTTAGGTAACATTTAGCCACATAGATAGGTATATTCTGGCACTTAGAAATACTAGCATGCATTTATGTCGGTAAACTACCTAAAACATACAGGATTCTAATATCTTATATTTACTTATCGAGCCAAACCTCAAGCAAACATGAATATATCAAAACAAACAGAAAAGTATTTCTGTTTAGCCAGCATCGCAATATTTAAGATCGTTTTAGACTTATTGCTACCAATATTGGCCCAACTTTTGATTAGGAATATAAGAGTTTTCCGTACCGTAAGATACTGCGCCTCATTTTACGTGCACTCAATATTTTCTTTATTTAAAACTGAAGTTCTGAAAGAAGATTCAGAAGAATTTCAGAATCGATATCAGTTTGAAAAAAAACAAATGCTATTTTAAAAATCTTTAGCCGTGTCATAATTTAGTAACAGCTTACAGGCATCACGATTATTAAAGGCAGTTCCTTATTTTTGCTTTAACAAAGCAAAAACTGTAAACAGCATACAATAATGCAAGGAAAGCTTCCCAAAATATCTAGAAAAAACAACAGCTATTTTGTGGGGACTTCATGTTATGAAGAAAGGGACTTTAAGCCGTTGGCAGGCGAGTAATTAGTCTCAAGCGAGGGTGCAGTCACAAAAGAGAATGCACCTCTGAATAAGCAGAGACGTAGGGCACTTTCTGGACAATTGAAACGTTTCGCAGGCGGAGACAGGCGGCACACCTCCCCTACCGAGCTACCGTCATATATGGCAGGCACTGTCTTTGACAGGAACTTTGTGGCTTGCTAATAATTAGGATGATTCCTGAGTAAAAAAAAATATGATTCTATTTAGTCTGTCCGTTAAATTATCGAAAAATATTGAACACGTATTTTTTGCTTTTACAAATCAATAAAAATTGACGAAGATCAAACGCATGAAAGATAAAAGTGTTTTCAAATTGTGACGTCAAGCGAGTTTTCAACGCACTTTATCGTATTTTTTTGCAACAGCGACTGAAAGGGTTCTCAAAAATCGAAGTGGGGCGACTAGAGCATATGGGGTATTATAAGAAAGAACGTTGTTTGCACATTCTCAAACATTTTTTTTTTGTTTTTTGGCCACATGGTTTTCGACTTTTGACGAAAAATGTAAGAAAAATGAACGTTCCCCTCTTTATCTCCAAAGTTTGCATAGAGAAAAATCTGAAATAATTTTATGTGATAAGAGTTTATGTAAAGATTACAGGAAAAATAAAACGATGTCTCTAAATAGCACATTTTCTTAGAAATCATCAACAAACATTAATTTAGTTCCAGTATCGGTCAAGAGATGGCGCTGATCTAAAACTGCAATATAAACTCGCCGATGAAAATTTAACATGATGGTATATTAAATTTTAAAAAATGTGACATTTTATATGATGGTATGGAACACTCAGTCCGACTCGCTCTTGGTCGTTTTTTTTTGTGTACTTACGTGAAAAAAGAAAAAAAAAATGTCCAATATTTTTTTGGAAATCTACCTGACGGACTTGGTTTTCTGTAGTCATATACCCTATTAATCATACAAAATGGCGGCCCAGCACGGTTATTAGTATTTGCTTTGAGAAAAGCTTAGGTAAGTGAATGAGCGGATGATCTGGGAGACTAATATTATAGTCGCTCATCATAGAGCCAGATCCACACGCTTGCCAAACCTCAACAAACAGTCATGCCTGCCTGTCCAGAAAGTACCTACCAATCCTTTGTGGAGGTTTGAAGTTTGCGGCAAGTACCGCGTGTGATCCGGCATAAAATATTTAGTTATTTGTTATATATCTTATTGTACACCAAAGATAAAACACAAAAGGAAATTTAAAGCTAAAACACATTCAATGGGCGGCCTTATTGAAATTCGCGATCTGGAAGGGATCGTACTTAACAATATTGTCGCCTAGGCAGCTAATAATTTCTAACATAGATTTTGTAAACGGCACCACAGACAGTCCTAAATTCGCTGTGGAAGCTAATTTGTAATTTACACTGGGTGGGTACACCGCATCTCTGTAATTTGACTCAAGAGAAACATATGTGGCACTCATTTGAATATTATCATTGTCTTAATATACAAAGACATCGCCACAAATAACGGTCTGATGGCATTACGGGCATGTTTCAGCACCTTTAAATAAACGATCTCGCAAAGCTGCAGGGTTTAAAATACAGCCTGACCGCGCATAAATTAAATAACAAACCGTTATTTTGGATACAATTACAGCAGCATGCTCAGCATATTGTTTTTTTTTTTTAAACTAAGTGAACACATTCGTTTTATTGTATTGTAAAGATAAATTGCATTACTGTTTATTCACTTAAGGTGAAATGTAAAACACACTGCAAAACAAAAAATATGGAGTGTTGCAGATAAATAGGCAATTTGACATAAATCCGTAAATTAATAAATAATGTATGATAATGATTTTAAAAGGCCTGTCAAAGGAACCTTGACAGGCTTATTCCAGTGAAAACATAGTAAAAGCTGAAACCAGGATTGAATATCCATTCAGGAATGGAACTGATGACTCAGTTACATTCCTGAATGGATATTTCAAGCACCATACCTACATTGTTATTAGGTTCTCCTATGCTCGGAATACATGGAAAAAATGTCATATTGTTCGCTGGTATGTAAATATTTTTGGTCTATTTTTGGAGTACTGATCCTTGATCATTGTTCCAACTATAAATGTTGCATGAATATCAGTATTATATACGTTTGAGCGTAGCAGCTCATATTAGCATTCTGAAATACAATGTTCTTTAGCAAATTGCATACTGGTTATGCAGTTTGCAGGCGCCTTGACTTGTGATTTCCATTACTTCAGTAAACGAGGCATATTATAGGTGGTGCTTCATGTACCACGAATCACGTCTGGTATTGCGAATGTTTAGATGGCTACTGAAACTGAAGTTTCACCGATTAGCCTCACAATATGATGATAGGCAAAATTAGATGAGCCGCTTATGTTAGGTACACTTACAACCCTTAAAACCATCGTTATGCTTACAAGAACAGCTCTTAGCTATTAGGCAAATATTTATATTAGAATTCGCCGCCTAAACTAATACCTTAATTCCATGCAATTGTCTGGTCATTCGATTGGTGACCATAGACTGACAAAAAGCAGAGAATGCCGCTGTCTCTGAGCGATATAATCCTTTTGTGATAAGTATTTTTCACTCAAGGCTTTTCTTTGCTCCCCGTGAACCCTCTTCATGGACAATTTTCAAAGAATAAAGAAAAAACATATGGACTAATGAACACATTGATCCAATCTGCAGTCCATTATACAAATGAAATGTTAATAAGTTCGCATATTTTTACATTTTAGATCAATTCTCTACATGCAAATAAAATATAAATATAAAATAGCTTTAATTTACATCCGCAAAGTGCAGGAGTGGGACAATCAGTTTTAATACTACTTAATTATGATCTATTATTTACGCGTAGCGTCATCATCGGCAGCCCCGTTCCCTCACTGCCGGGTTTCCTCCCGGGACCACCTCCCCTTTGTTTCATGTTTCCCTGTTCTGTGATAACCATAACGCAATTCTTAATAATTCCGGTTTTGTATTTTTATGTAGGTAAGAGTTTCCCTTGGCTCTCCATGTGGATATGTACCCATGTCTCTCACTGTACAACATTTTTAATATAAAAAAATATTCAGCTAAATTAATTGACTTTTTTTGCCGACTTGTACGTGTTAAACATTTCGTTTCACAGCTGCTTGACTTTTATGTGTATTCTGCTGTGTTTCAATAAGGTATCAAATTAGGTTTCACATACGGATCCTAACATTTTTCTACATGAACCGATTTATGTAAAGGGAACGTTTCAGCCTTTTTACTGACAACATAATTTTGTTCGATCTGCTACGTTCGCTCGTTATATTTTATTATGTAGGTACCTACGTTAAGTAAGTAGGAACGGTTTATTAAATTGTATGTGATACGATAATTTTGTTATTTTCGTACGGAAATACACATCCACGCATTTTTATGAACACAACATTTAATTATATTTTGCTCTGACACTGCATGCGCGGTACAAAAAATCTCAGCGCCGCACAACGGAAATGAAGTGCTCTTGCATTTTGGATACATTTGGTTTTTGAAAATCAACGTAACGTAACCATTGATTTATAAAAAACCCAAGATGCACAGTCTCGAACAAATGCAACACTCGAAACTGTCGTCAAAAACTGACGTGTATCAAGTGTCATATGTAGGTAAGTTGTGTGTAGTTATACTATAAACAATTTTTTTTTGCAAATTCAACCTTACACGGATCGCTTAAAGTTGTTTTTACAAAGCAGTGCAGTATGGCGAGTGATGCGCATTTTTATTTGCATTTTGAACCTCACACGGATCGCTTAAATTTGTTTTTACAAAGCAGTGCAGTATGGCGAGCGATGCGAGACTGTTTGAAACTTGCGCACAATTATACATATTGCGCTTGTTTTTTGCGGACGTTTTTGCGATGATGAGTATGTATCTTGGGTTTTTTATATATCAATGAACGTAACGCATGACGTTTTCAACTTTGTGATAATTCCCAAATTTTATATTAAAATTTACAAGCTGTTGTGTGGTATTATACTAGCAACAAAAAATACGAACTTCCCTACAAACTTAAACACCTGAAGGAGTTAAAATAGGCCCCTAAAAGTTCTGTTTTTTTTTTTAATCAGTAGTGCTCTTTATGAGAAAGACATCCTGCTTGGACACGGGTCTCTCTCCCAAGCGCCGCCAAATCGCGCGTTCTTGTCCTGTTACATCCAGCGGCTCTCACCACTACAGTGATCACCTTCGTTTGGTTAGGAAGTCTGAATGGTTACCGACCTAGTATCTAGAGGGGGAGCTAGCAAGGTATATGAGCAATTATATTAAAGGCGAAAAGTTGGTAGTTCAGAGATGAGATTAGATTTGATCGGGTGAGGCTTGTCGCAAAATGAAATACCTACATAAATAGGCAAATCTGACTACTTAAGAACTTCGATTTCGACCATTTTTAGGAGGATGTTAAAAATAATAAAAAAAAGTTTCTTTGCAATAGTGTTTTCTGATGATGACTTAATTCATATCCGACGGGCTGATGTAGCCTTTTTGATAATAAGAGATCATAATTTTAAATTTATCTCAAAATTCATACACCCAGTAATCAAAGCTTGATTACTGTTAAAAAAAACTGATCGTTTGGTGAAGATTTGCTAAATAGTTTTAAAGTTTAGTTTCTAAATAGCGGAGACTTGAAAGTTATAATTAAAACGTTAGTAGCGAAATAAGACGAGGTCTATTCGGATAGACCTCGTCTTATTTCGCTACTAACGTTAACGTATGTTATGAATGGTCACCCATCCTCGGGGATGGGTGACCATTCATAACATACTGAGTTTCCTTTCCCTTACCCCGTGCTTTGGAAAGCTCGTTAAGTCGCTAGTCCCGCATCATTGACAGGCGTTACGTATAGTCAGAAGCCATAAAATCAGGAACCAGTCTTGCCAAGGGGAATCATATAACCCAGTTACCTACCTAATGGATTGTGGAGGTTAGGTATGCAGTCGCTCTATGGAAAATACTGGTTTTCAGGTATATTTGGTTGACTACAAACCGACTTCAACATGGTTGGAAAAAGGCTAGGCAAAGATTAGAATTTGAAAACCTTCATGTACCTACCTACTGAACCATAGTTGCGGAATTTGTTCGAAAGAGTCACCGCGGCCATGGAACGCAAAGGGAGGAGGAACACTGATGGGTTTTTGTGAGTAAGAGTCTGACACTCCGTTCCACTCCGCTCTCAGCAGGATTAAAAAATAAAAATAAGCCTACTGAAAAATTCATATCAGAATGTTCGGTTAAGAAAATACCTGGTTACAAAATAAACATAAAACTAGCTGTACTGCACGATTGATAAAACATAGTTAATTCGATCTGGTTACCATCCTGTAATTATGTAAGAAAAAAATAATTATTGGCCACTGACTATTAAAATATGTCCAATATTGCACATTATAGATGTTAATTTAGCAATAACGTAAAGGAAACACTTAAAATTTATTAACACAGTAACAAATGTTTATTATTACAATCAAAGTTTATAGGGTTATAAAGTTCTATCTATACTTTTTATTTATAATATTATAAAGAGTTAAAGTTTGTAAGTTTGTAGGAAGTAATCTCTGAATCTACTGAACCGATTTTAAAATTTCTTTTACCAATAGAAAGCCACGTTATTTGTGATCTAATTCCAACGAAGTCGCCACGGGTCAGCTGGTCATTAATAAATATATTATTCGGAATATGTACCAATAATTGTTAATAAGTATATATAACATGAACAGTAGTATTTCTTTATACTTGATTGATTTTTGTACTTGCCAAACAAAAGGTTAACTTTTTGGCATTGATATATAAAAAGCCAAGATGCACAGTCTGAACAAATGCAACACTCGAAAGTGTCGTAAAAAACTGACATGTATCAAGCGTCAATTGTGAGTTGTGTGTAGTAATACTACAAACATTTTTTTTTTGCAAATTCAGCCGTACACGGATCGCTTTAAGTTGTTTTTACAAAGCAGTGCAGTATGGCGAGCGATGCGAGACTGTTTGAAACTAGCGTACAATTATACATTGTGCGCTTGTTTTTTCGGACGTTTTTGAGATGCTGAATGTGTATCTTGGGTTTTTATATATCAATGCCATTTGGTCAACCTTTTGTACAGGCATTCTCAAAAGATGACCAGTTTCTACCTTGGCGAGTTCGGGATCATGTGCAGGATTACAGTTTTTACACCAAGATGTTTAAAATAAAGATTTAAATTGTCGTGGTTATATTATTCCGAATTAGGCCAAGGTTAAAATCTCTAAAGAAAACAGTATTTTAATTGCTTCCGCAGTATTTCACGATGTTAGCGTTCCATTGTATCCTTTCTTTCATTATATCATTCGGTAACCATAGTAACCTACACACAGTATAACGAGTTATTTTCGATCAAGTGAATAAAGACTAAGGAATATTATGTATATGTTTATAATTAATTTTATTGATTGACAAGCCTACAGGTTAGGTTAAGTTTTTATTGACACGTGTGTGTATTTCTATGATCGGACACCATCATTTTTTTAAAATAAGTAATCACTACTTATAAAGGAGTGTAATTTCTTTCACAATGCATCTGACATTAGTGGCGGATACCTGTTTAGAGACGGCCAGCAATCTATTTCTTAAAATTGATAATTCTGTCGTTTCGTTTTATCTTTTTAATTATGAATAGTTTATAGTTGTGTTAATGTGAAGATTTATTTTGTATTAAATTTTCGACATTTGGTAATTTTTATTGTAAAAGAGATTTACGAACTTATACCTACTGCCTATTAATGTCATTGCATACTGAAGTAACATAACTAAGCGTAAAATATGGTTCCACGGATGAGTTTAATAAAAAAAGATTTCAATCTTAAGATTAGTGTGTAGTGAAAAAAATAATTATCGATTTATCGACCTCAGATCGCTATTCACCATAATCACATCCATACTGGCACACCGATCTTGGCGTTTTAACGTCAGGCGATTATTGTGTCCAAAGTCTGACTAGAAAGGTTTAGGTAGTTAAATATAGGTAACCAATCTTGATATGAAACAATTTTTACTTAAACACATATTAAACAAAAAAACTACTGCATAAACTAATGGTTCAATTGATTTAATAATTGTTATTTACATTGGTTTTAGTTGCATTTTATTTTTAAACTGATAGGCACGCTCCCATGGTATCACTGGTCATGTCTTTTTGACGAAAGCCCACTTGTGTTCATTTGTTTTTTTCTACTTTTGATATGTTGTCGAATCGGGTATGTGACGAAACGGGAAGTAGCCCTATTAATAATTGTTTAACCTTTCGATGACGTGGTGGTTCTGTACTTAAAAAAAGGCTGTGTCACGGAATTGTGTCCCTAATCACTGCTATCTATTGGTTTGCCGCTAGGGGATACCTACGTGTGTAGATTGGTTGATTCATAAAGTTTCAGCAATCATTCACAACAAAGGTAATATTTTCGTCTTATACCACAAGAAACGGCAGCAATTCATAAATACCAAATTAGTAGCTTTAGATTTATTTATGTAGATACAAACAAAACACAATCTAAATAAATTGAAACTAAGTATACTTAATGACATCGAAAAACAACAGAACGTTTACAAAACAGATTTGATATCATAATTATGATTGTCGCTAACAAAAGGTCGGCAGTAGTCGTCGGTTTCGAGACGGTTTCAGTTGCAAATTCTATTTGTTTCGCGCCCGAAAGGTTTGTTAATGGCAGTCATTAATTCAGCGTCGCCAATCCGACGCTCTCGGCGGTCGGCGACATTTCTTAGTCGCGGCCCTTCAAATGCAGGCAATTTCAGAATTATATTATAAAATGCTTTATGGATAATGGTGTTATGGCATTGAGGGGAAATCACGGATAAGTTGGTATATAAATCTACGAGTGGTGCGCCGCGGCTTCCACCAGCGTTAGTCTGTGGTTTTACATGGCGTTCATTTTTACTTATTAAATGCCAAAACCTTCCTCAAGTATAGGGCTAGCAAATGCAACTGCAACATTTTATTGATCCCTGTTGGTGGTGCCAGAGGTAGACCGTCTTAAGGTTTCCACCCTACACCCTACAGATTGGCTACTTAACGCGAGCGGCGCTGAAGGCAGAAGCTACTTACACTAGAAAGTATTGATATGGTTGATTCCTCGCAGGCGTGATGTGTGCTCGCTGAAGCATATTTGTTAGATGGGATCCCTCGCAGACAGATGAGATCCAGTACATAATCGCATAAGCAAGACGATTCCACCCCTCTCAATGCCTCTCAGCTTATTTTCCAATTTGCGACACATCTTATTTCCACCCCTTCGAATGCAGGCAATAAGGCAATATACGAATCATAATATTGGCCTCATGGATAACATCGTTATGCCTTTTAGAAAATCCCTGCAGGAGCATTATTTATTCTTTTATTTATCTGGAACGCCGTACAGCAATTCTGCCAGTAATTGGTTATAACTGATTCCACGCCTAGCCGTCTCGGTTTATTTTATGAAATCCAATTTAAGATCGGTTACCAGCAATAGGATGTGAGGTCGGAGCAAGTAATTGCAAATGTAGGAAGGTCCCACCCTCTCTCGACGTCGCGGGGTATTCCTTTTTGCGGTTACCGACATTTCTTATTTCGACCTTTCAAATGCAGGCAATTTAAGAATTATAATATAAAATGCTAAACGAATAACAGGGCTGCTTACACTCGACCTTTATGCAAACTATATTCAACTACGATACTTGAATAGTAACAAATTGTATTCAATTTGGGCGTCAGTGGCGTGCAATATGTAGGCTAGAACAATCCGCGCAACTCACACCCACATGCGGATTACTGATTTCTGTGATTCACAACTCTCCCCACGTATGCAAATAATGATGGAGGGATAAGTACCTACTTATTCTTTTTAAGTAATAAGTTTCAATTACAAATAAAATTTAAAAAATTTAGAAATAAGAAAGTAATTGAAGAAATTAAACCGACTTTAAAACAGAATTTTTTTCATTAATAACCATAAAGGGAGAAATCAAAATTTTATCTTTAAAAACAATTAAAGTAAATATTATGCCAACTATTTTTATGAGGTCGGCACCAGCTTTAATATTTGGATTAAACGTTGTTACTTGATAGTCGTTGTCGTATATCGTTATACGCCTACCGAAGTGAGGTGGCGGTGACCTCAAAAAAATACTTAGTTGGCATTGTTACTTTAATTTTTTTATTTTAGATAAATTTTGAAACAAGGATACATTTTAGAATTACAATGCTAAGCCATCGACACGTTTTCCTAGTGATTGATACACACTTAATTCTCTATCTTAAAAACTGCTGGATGGAGTTTAATGAAACTTACAGTGTTCCCTGAGTTGGACTATACCTAGTCCATCTAAAAAAGATTTTTGTATTTCGACTTATAGTTGTTGAGATAGGCGCGAACAACAAATTGCTGGTAACATATAAAAAAGCGGCCAAGTTCGTGACGGGCCACGCGCTATTTTTTTTTATTTTTATTTGTGTTGGGTTTGCTCTTGACTCTAGTCTAGGTCAGAGATGACAGAGACAAAGTCTACGATGGAGCGAGCTTACCCAGAAGGAGCCTGTTCACTCTAACTTTGAAGAGATTAGGGTTGTAAGCGTTTGGAAACACAGACGCAGGCAGAGAGTTCCACTCCTTTGCTGTGCGCATTATAAAAGACGTTTGGAAACGCTTAGTGCGAATTGGTGGAATAGTAACAAGGTAGGGATGGTAAGATGCAGTGCGTCTGGATGTCCGATGGTAGAAGGGGGCCGGTGGAATGAGGTCGTGGAGTTCACTCACCGAAGTACAATCTGTAGAAGACCGACAAGCAGGCAACCTTACGGCGATGAGCCAAGCTATGTAGCTTGGTATCCACCAGTTTTTCGTCACCGATGAGCCTCTTAGCTCTGCGTTCCACCGAGTCAAGCGCGGCAAGCTGATACTTAGCTGAGCCATCCCAAAGGTGGCTACAATACTCCATGCAGGATCGGACTTGCGCTTTATATAGAGTTAAAAGCTGTCCAGGCTTGAAGTATCGCTTCACCCTATTTAGGATGCCCAGCTTTTTGGCAGCGGTTTGGGCTTTGTACTCGATGGTGGCGCCAAAGTTGAGACTGGATGTCAACTCCATGCCTAGGAGCTCGAGCCGATCAGTCACAGGAACAGATGCACCCCGAAAAGTAGGAGTTTGGTCAAAACGACTCCTTTTCTTCTTTTCTTTTCTTTTTTTTCCGTAGTTGCATTGCAAGTCACAATTGTTACATTTTAGGTTAGTCGTCTATTACTTGTTAACTAGTAAAGCCTACTTAGGTGTGATACTCAAACTCAAAATATTTATTTCAAATAAACCATTTACAAGCACTTTTGAATTGTCAAGGTCGGTCGGTCCAAAAAAGATGAAGCTATTTGCACGTTCCAAAGCGTAGATCTCTATGGAGAAGAACGCGCAAGAAACTCCACAGACACTCTTTTAAAAATAGTAAATTGTTACAAAGTTTTGTTTACATCAAGTTGAAATTATACATATATGAGACAACGATGTAAAAGACGAGCAGGATAAAAGCGTCCGGAAAAAAGGAACAATTCAAAGAAATATTTAAAATAAACCATGGCAGCTGAGAAATGACCAGTCCCAAGTGACAGCTTCCGTTCACGAACATGACGCATGCGCTAGCATCATTCGGCTCAACCATTTTGAAGGGAGCCGAATGATCCAACGCATACGCCACCATCAGCTAGACTTTTGAGTAAGCATAACACTCTCAAGCGCCAGGGTACATTCAAGTCAAAAACAAACCTAAAACTGATAGCTATAGCTTAAGTTTAAGGTACACATTACTCACACATGTGCCGTTAAAATGGATGAAATTATGTATAATTTCATCCATTTTAACGGCACATGCTAAATAAATTGAGTCTATACAATGCAAATATTGGTCTGGTTTTCCTCTAAAATTCGTTAGCTACAAAATTATGCTACTTACCATGAATTTTTTTCACATATCTAAAAACAACCGTTTAGCGAGAGACACTAGACTCTAACAATTCAATATTTTAAACGATCTATCCAATGACATTCCTACACCATAGGATAGAAAAAAAAATCACCGCCACTTTACGTATACGGGTCACTGAAAAAAATTTTTTTTTAAGATTTTGTTTTAACACTTGCTCGGCGTGATTAATTTGTATACCCTTACCAAATTCCAACTTTCTAGTACTAAGCGTGTCTAAACCGCGGACAGACAAACAGACAGACATGGCGAAACTATAAGTGTTGACTTCGGAACCCAAAATCACTGTGCAATTCTGACAATATTACATACATACGGGTCGAATTGTTTTCGATGTCGGTAGAAAACCTTGTGCTACGCGCGTAGCAAAAGCGTAGCGCATATCAAAGTCGTAGCGCGTAGCGAGATGCTACGACCTGAGGCATTGACGTTGTCCACAAAAAATTTTGAATGCATGCCACTACAGCAATCGATCGATCTTAGATCGATTGTCTATTAATCGATGGTAGAATGGATCAGTCGACGTCGATCGATATTTCTTACTACATCTAAAGCTACCACAATAATCGGTCGACGTGGGTCAAAGTCATCGATCGACAATCGATATAGGAGCGATGGATGGGTGTAGTGGCACTTTCAGTCTACTTTAGTTATTGTGCAACTAGCTCGTGCACATAATCTAGAAGTGTGTAACTTATTCCCGTTTACATACTTACCTAAGAGTTTAAGTAACGTAGCAATCGCGGGTGTCCTTGTATCATCGTAGTAGTTTTAATTGCAACTTAAATCGAGCTCATGGCACGAAGCAACTTTTCTTTGTTATACATTCTACTTTATAATGTGGAAATAAGGATATAATCAGTCGCACCTTTAAATCTAGAGAAGAGAATGGCTGGCTGGCTTTTGAAATCGAATACTATTTATCGTGGAAGTCGTTTTCATAAAAGTGAAACTGCTGGTATAACTAGTGCATTACAATTCTACTGATCCTATTGACATCTTTAAAAACCAGCCAAGTGCGAGTCGGACTCTCACACGAAGGGTACCATACTATAAACCGGAAAAAACACGTTTCTTTTAAGGGAGGCCCCTTACTTTTTTAATGAAATTTAATTTTAATTATTTTTTGTTAAAGCGGCAATAGAAATACACACTTTGTGTAAATTTCAACTTTTTACCTATTACGGTTCTTGATATACAGCCCAATGACAGACAGACGGACGGACAGTGGAGGCTTAGGGGTAATTATTTGAATATCGAAGATTAAAATACCTACGCGTAAAATACCAACGTTCAAAACATCGAAATTTAAATATCGATTGTATCAAAATATCGAAAATTGTTATACCTACGCTTAAAAAGTCGAAGATTGAAATACCGAGTGATTAAAATATCGAATGACATTATACCTAAGTTCTAAATATCAACATTTAATACATCTAAGTTCATAATATCTACGTTAAACATACCTACTAGTTAAAATATCCAAGAAATTTTTATACAGGCTGTATGAGTGTGTTCATAAATGTAGGTAGATTTGAAATTGTTACACTCTGCAAACGCGTTGCTATTAGTCATTATTCTGTCTACTGCTGAAGTTTAACGTACTGTTTAGAGAATATTATCATGTCGGAACACGAATTAGAAGCATGCAGCATACAAGCGAGCATGCAACATGCAGCAAGCATGATTTCTTGCACGGCTCCGGCGCTGCGGGGCTCCGGCTGTCCCACGCGAGCTTATCGTCGCAGATGGTTTAAACGTTCACCACCGTAGACTCGGCTTGCTGGCCGGCTCAGCCGGCCAGCCTCAGCCGCGGCAGCGGGTGTTAATACCACCTGCTCCACAGTCGCTTCGCCCCTACGCGCCGCCGCGATTCTAAATTACACTCTAGGGGCAGGGCAGACAAGACTACGTGGAGTCGGTTTTGCAGTGATTTGTTTCTGTCACTGACTTTTGTAGCACAACATGTTGACTTTCTTGCCTGTCTTGAGATAATATTTTAATTTATTTATTTATTGACCTTCGCTTGTATACTGGACACCGATTTTCATGGATAAAATAGGTCGAAATTGTTTCAAAACTGAATCAGGCACCCCGACTTTACGTAGTCTTTTGGCGTTTACCCCGATAGTGATATAAAAATCCGAAGGCGCGAAGGGAGGGCAAGGGCTGCTCATCTCCGCTGCTTTGGCTTGCTGGTCGCTTCCGGTGACCAGGCTCAGCCGCTACTGCTCGCACGGGTGCCTATCCTTTTTTAATTTTCGGTTTTATAGTCGTTCGATATTTCAATTTTCGGTGTTTTAAACAAGGACATTTTAAGCGTAGGTATTTTAATTTTCGATATTCAAATACGTACCCGAAGCTTAATAATAGGAACCTGTTGGTTAACCTTCGGGTACGGAGCCCTAAAAACACGCAGTTTAGTAAAACAATATGTCGTAATAAAATAACTATGTAAATTGCCGCTGCAGTATGCGGACATTAATTATTGTCTTGTCATGTCAGCGATGTCAGCATTGTCAGCCATGTCAGTGATGTCAGCGGTGTTAATTGAAATGCCCCTCTAAACCAGACTTGGTCTGGTTGTGACAATGTTCCTCATACATACACTCGCTGACATGAGACATGCAACTAACTGGCTTTCCGTATGAGTAATATTGTGTAGCAAGAAATTACTTTAAGGGTGATTGAAAAGACATACTTGAATTGATAATAAGTAGGTACTTTTCCTTACAGAATATAAATCGGGACGTATATTTATCTATCCGTTAGTGAGCAAAGGTTTATTATTTACTTAAGTTTTACAATCAAGAAATTAATAAACCTTCAGATAAATAAAACATAGATTATGATTCTAATACCTAAATTAATTAAGAAATCTAAAGCACTAATACGATAACAATAAAAAAGGAGTTAAGAGTTTGCACATAATTACTACCTCAAGATATTTATTATATAAAGATACGGCCGTTTGTGCCGCAAAAAACGTATATTTCGACAATCTCAAGGGAATCAAAATTCTTATAGAGTATTTCCCGTTGACCTAGAACTACGAAATCTGGCAAATAATACCGTTTTTTATTGCAAGTGTAAGGAAAAATCTGAAAACTATGCATTTGTAATTAAATCATAAAAATATATTCTTTATTTAATGTAATATGCACCTATGTACGGAACCCTCGGTGAGCGAGTCCGACTCGAACTTGTTTGGTTTTAATAACTCTAGTTGTACTCCTGTTGTAAATAAATACATTAGATTAACAAATAAAAGCGAAAGCAAAATAATATTGGAATAATTTAAAAACATATCAAACACATGGTATCCCCTAATAAACCACTCTGAACAATTTTTCAAGACACGACAACGGAAAAAAAGAGCGTTTAAAAAACGACTTATCATAACTGGCAACGATCGAAATTCAAATTGCGCAAGTACGCCGACGTATTAGAATGTGCATGTATCTGAATATATTTAGCAACGCGTTCCGGGATAGACGGGAAAATTGGCCGAGGGGTGACCCTCCCCTTCGTCAGGCATGCACCCTACCTGAGGCCCGGCGGAGACAGCGCCTAGTCACCAGACACCGAACAAATAATACGGAGACATCGTTTAATGTCAATTTATTAACTCGAGCAATCGATCTGCCTAGCCTTTTCCCAACTATGTTAGGATCGTGTAGGTGAGTACTAGTATTTTACAGCAGTCGTTCCACGAAGATAAGTATCCTCAAATATAAACTTCCCTTTCACACGCTTCGCATGCTGTATCTCGCTCTGGCGGATTCAGTCATAAGCTATGGGCTAACTACTCGTAGTTACGGACGTTCTTATAAAACTTATATAGATAAAATATATAGATTGCAAATAACTATACTTAAGACTATTGTGCCAAAGAATATTAGACTCAAATGTAAAGATGATGAGTATGGATTATTTAAATATCGTAAAGTTACGAGTATGTCAGTCTTTGATAAATTCAGGTCGGCAATTATTTTGGATAAATTTAATAATATTAGTTCCTCAACTTTCAACATTAGACCAAAACAGCTATAAATGTGTATGGCATGAGAACGTGGAAATATACTCTACTTGATACCTTAAATAATATTCCCAAGAATATAGTCAAAAATTTTGTTACCAGTCATCATCATCATCATCATATCAGCCGAAAGACGTCCACTGCTGGACATAGGCCTCCCCCAAGCGTCGCCACAACGACCGGTCCTGTGCGTCTCGCATCCATTGGCTAACCGCGACTTTCACCAGGTCATCGGTCCACCTTGTGAGAGGCCTTCCAACGTTACGTCTTCCGGTACGCGGTCGCCACTCCAGAACTTTTCGGCCCCATCGACCATCTGTTCTGCGAGCAATGTGCCCTGCCCACTGCCACTTTAGTTTGGCGATCCTTCGGGCTATGTCGGTAACCATGGTTCTCTAAGGCTCTTCGGTCTTCTGTATAACCTGACAGAGCGTATGTATGTGGTCTACGGTGCTGAAGCCTTTTCGGAATCCGGCTTATTCGGGAGGCTGGAAGTCGTCACACCTGCGTGCGAGACGGTTCGTGATGACTCTGGAAAACAGCTTGTAGACATGGCTTAGAAGTGAGATGGGCCTATAGTTCTTAAGCATGGCATTGTCGCCCTTCTTAAAGAAGAGTACCACCACACCTCTGCTCCATGCCTGTGGCGTTTTCCCTTCAAGTATGATGGAATTGAACAGTTCCTGAAGGGCCTTAAGGACCGGTCTTTCACCCGCCTTCAGGAGTTCGGCCGTAATTCCGTCCTCACCCGACGCCCTGTTGTTTTTTAGCTGCTTCAGAGCCATCCTAATCTCATACAGGCTGACGTGATTCGTATCGGGTTTAGTCATTGACGTGTATAACTGTCCGTAGAACGTCTCTATTTCTCTCAGAAGCTCCGATTTGGCGGATATGGTTCTGCCATCAGCGGTCTTCAGTTTCGTGAGTTAACTTTGCCCAATAGACAGATCTCTAGCAAAGACCCTGGAGCCCTTATTCCGCTCTATCGCGTCTTTAATCTTTGCAGTATTAAAGCGGCGGAGGTCTCTTTTCAAGGACTTGGAGATCCGTCTATTAAGCTGCCGGTATCTGCACGCGTCTTCTGAAGACTGCAGAATCATATCTCGCCTCTCCTTCATGAGCTTCAAAGTAGGATCAGAGACTCTCTTGTTCCTATCTGTACGGCGAGTCTTGAAAAACTTAGATCCGACCGTATGGACAGTTTCCACGAACCCATCGTTGCATTCGTTCACGGAGCTCCCTAGGCACTCGAAACGGTTCTGAAGTTCGAGCTGAAAGCTCTCGGAGTTTTAGATCTGGATCGGTGCTGGACGGAGCGTAGACTTCATCAGTCGGGACCTTTCAACTTCCGGTTTTCACCGCGTTAATCACAGAGACATCATTGAATATTTGCTTCTTCGTCGACATGATGAAGTCAATCTCATTTTTAGTCATACCGTCTGGGCTATGCCAGGTCCACTTCCTGTGCTCACGCAGAAGGAGTTCATCATATAGAGGCCCTCATTCTCCATAAAACTAGCCAGTAAGTGTCCCCGGTGGTTCCGACGTCCAAATTCAAATTGCTCCACTCGCAGCTCGTCACCGTCTCGTTTGCCCAGTTTCGCGTTGAAGTCCCCCATGACCACGGTGAAGTGAGTTTTATGACCATGTATATATCCTCTGGATATATCCTCATACATGGTCTTTATTTCGTCGTCGGGGTGTGTCGAGGTTGGGGCGTAAACCTGTACAACCTTCAACGAATATCTTGACGATATTCTAAGTATCAGGTACGCCACCCTGGTCGACACACTCTCGATGCTCACCACATTGGACACAAGGGACCTGTGAACGATGAACCCGACATCACCCTGGGACTTCTGGTCACCCTCCCGGAAATAGAGCAGATTGCCGGATTTGAGAATTATCGTGTCCTCCCCCTCTCTTCAGACTTCAGACAATCCTACAATACTCCATCGCAACCTACTCAATTCCTCCTCAAGTTCGGTGATCTTCTCGTCGGTCCGGAGTGTTCTCGTGTTCAGTGTTGCCAGGTCCAGTCGTCGGTGTTTGTTTTGGTAGCCGGGTCCACTCCGGGGATTCTTCGCACCCCTTGCCTCGCCGTGACCTTGACCGTGACCGCTACCGGAGTCAAGGGTAGACGGGCTGCCGGGCACTAGGGGCCATTTTTTTGGTTGTGCTTGTCATTGGGGGGGTTTGCCATAATCGCCACGCTTGGCAGGCGGGTTGGCGATCGCAGTGGATGGTGTTGAGTTTTACAGAGAACGCTGCTGCCCATTCTCTGGCAAGTCCCTTAGTCACATCTTTCGACACCCACGGGATGTGATGGGATGGTATTATTCTTTTACGGGACCATACGGCACCGGCCGATACCATACGGCGTAACGAAAGCAAGTTTTCTTTTTTCAAGATGGTCAAATGACAGCCGAGGCCAACAGGCAACGACTTACCGTGCTTTCGGAGGTACGGAGGAGTCCCAGTATGTTTACATGGTCAACCATCAACAGACCGACCTCGGCAAGCGTTGTTTAACCTTGAAGAGTGACCCGTGTGGCTGATATTATTTATTCCAGAGCTAATTTGTTAAACGACTAACTCACATGTTTAGGTATATATTTGTAGGCGTATTTTCAGGATTGGATATTTTAAAGTAAAAAGTAGGTAGTTTACTTATTAATCAATTTTATTCGATTAACTCACTTAATTTATAATAACTGTGAACTCAATTAATTATCATATCATAATTATTAACTAAAAGGTTTTAACACGATATTAGCAAATCTAGGCGCTATGACAACACGTGTATCGGACCGAGGTCTAGAATAGAATGCCCCGATCGCTCCGCGCGGTCTCCTTTTACGTCCGAGCACAAACAAGTCGAGTAGTGGGGGAGGTGGGGATGGCGACATCGCCTGATCGGTCCGGTGCACGTGCCGTGCACAACCGTACGATGACGTAGCGCCGTCACGGCCATTCTGACGTGCGTACGTCCTCGGACGCGCACTTTAGAAGCACTTAGGTATCTTTAATGAGAACCACAATTTTACTGTTCGTTCATCCTGACATTAAAATCTTATCTCATGGTCTGGTCCGGTCCTACGACCCTTCAGAGTAATAATCTTCTGGTCCGGTCCTAAGACCCTTCAGAGTAACATCTTCTGGACCGGTCCCCAGACCCTTCAGAGCAATATCTTCTGGTCCGGTCCTATGACCCTTCAGAATTATACTACTGGTCCAGTCTGTTGACCCTTCCAATGATGTACCTACATGATCTATTAAGTTAATCAAATCAAATCGTATATTTCAAATAAACCATTTACAGGCACTTTTGAATTGTCAAAGTCGGTCAGTCAAAAACATGAAGCTATTTGCACGTTCCAAAGCGTAGATCTCTATGGAGAAGAACGTGCAAGAAACTCCACGGACACTCTTTTAAACCATGTGATGTGTTACAAAAATCTTGTTAACATTAACATTGATTGCTTCTATATGTGAGGACAATGCAAAGAACAAGAAAACATATAAACAATTCAAAATGCAGGTACAGATTAAAATAAGCCAGTGGCAGGTAAGAGATGACCAGTTTCAACTGACGGCGCCCGTTCACGAACATGACGCGTGCATCAGCACCATCTAACTCAACCATTTTGAAGGGAATCAAATGATCCAAAACACGCGCCACCATCAGCAAAACATTTGTGTGAGCATGACAAGCTCTCAACTGCCACGCTCGTTCATGTCAAACTAATTTAATAACGAAATCTATAATTACATATGTAAATGGCTCCATAGTGCTCACATTTACAAAAAATTTAAAATATGCTTCTACGTTATACAAAACTATGGTTTCAAGTAACTAAGAAAATAAAAAAAGAAGGCTGCTTTATTGTGTATACTTTGCTAATACAATAATGCAAAGAAATGATAAATAAATGATTGTATAGGAGAACAAAAAAGGGGTAAGCATTTCTTCCAATTATCGAAAACCTAACAAGTGGACCCATGCTGCTGTGGCTGTGGAGCAGGACCGGCATTTAGCCAAGCATTTTTATCAAGGACATAATCTTCCAGTTTATAATATGCTTGTCTACATAATGTGCGTTTAATACATGTTTTAAATTTTCTCTCATTCAGTTCGAGAATATTAAGTGGTATTTTATTATAAAATTTAACACAGTACCCCATACGTTAACTACTGCTACTGGCTTTTTAAGTACGAGAGTCGGCAATTTTTTTTTAAAGTGTGAGCCCTAAAATAGTACCACTTAAAACTTTATTTTTATGGGAAGTTTCATGAACAAGTTCTTCATTATTATTCGCCGTCACGTCATCACTGATATTTTCTGCATCTAACGTTCATGTAAGCACTCACGAATTACTTTACGTTAATCTAAAATCATCAAAATCATCGCTGCGCTGTGCGGTTCGAATCAATCAATGTTATTATAATCTCACCCGTATTAAATTGCACAAAATGGAAAATCTATTTAGAACTTGTAATAGCTCAGAATTCTCTGTACCTTTAAAGCTTTTATCAATGTCATTAAAATCAAATTGCTATTCATGATAGTTTTGATACTATCAAATTTACTAACTGATGTTAGGCAAACTGCCTCCGTACGTTAATACGAAAGCCTAGATCCAAATTTACACTAAAAAAACGTCTAAGTTGAAACATGACCTTGTGGTACTTGCTATGCGATAACTAAACCTAAAGCTCACACTGAATAAAATTTTGACACTATTACCGCCAATGGGAAACTCTTTTAAGTACTCGCTTTGTGCTAACTATGTCAAAATTACCTAGCACTATCAATGCAACCACCGAATTGGTATCAACCCCTTTAAAGCTTCGTTTGCTATTCAAATAAAACTTGAGCGACTCACCAAGTATTCCAGTCGGCCTTGAACGCTCTTAACCCCACAGATGTTGACATGATACTTGGCTACTGCAGTTTGCCAACCTTCGGTCTGCCACGCTCAGAACCGTTCAGAAGTTGCAGCTGCTCAGCAGTTGTTGCAACTGCTCAGCAGTTATGGCAGCATGCCAACCGCTAGCCTCCTGCTGGCTTTATACACCATGATACGATGTCTGAAACCGAAAAATGCTACGACAGTACAAGTCCAATAAAAGCTGTGGTGGGCCAAAAGGTTTCAGGTAAGTGTAGTAGTCACAGTGTCAAAGTAAATAAAAATCTAAATTTTATCGGACCATTGGCACAAGAAAGCGGCCTATGCCTATGAATGGTGATATAAAATCAAAATATTCAAAATAAAGTGTTAGGTAACTAAATCGCTCTTATGTCCAAAAAAATAAAAGCTCTCTGGTATTTCACTTCATGACTCGATCAGCGATAGCAGAATAATATCGCTTCATCAGCATTATTTGACCAATGACCAAGGCTTTGTGCCCATTTCAAGCGAACTCCTGTGCAACCGCCACTTCCAGGTATGTGCTTCCAATTCACCAAGAGTAGATAGTGACAGCAAAAGAATGGTCTCCCTTAGGGCAGTGTGTTGGCGCCGACACTTTTTTTAACATCTACGCGAACGAACCGCCTTCCACCTAACACACGGAGCGGTTCTTGTACGCGGATTACCTGGCCCTAGCAAACCAAGCAGCGACTTTTATGGACGTGGAGCATAAACGTACAATGGCACTCAGTGTACTGAGAGATTAGTGTGACCGCAACGCTCTACGGCCGAACCCATCTAAGAGACAGTCGTGCGCCTTCCATCTCTGCTATAGGCCCGCAAATCGAATGCTTAACATCACATGGCGTAGAGCCAAGGTCCAACACTGCTCGAATCCAAAATATCTCGGTGTGACGTTAGATATGGCCTAAGCGTAAAAGTCAAACTGTTACAATACTTAGCTCCGTCGAACCCGGAATAACTTGCTCCGTCACCTAATTTCCATCAATTGGGGAGCGGCACCCGATGTTCTCCGTACAACCGGCATGTCCCTATTTTTTCTGCTGGCGTGTTTGCTTGCACAGTGTGGCACCGACCTGCTCTTTCTCGTAAAGTAGACATTGCCCTAAACGAAACGTGTCAGATATTATCAGGCTGATTAAAATAGACTCCACAAAACAAACTATCCGCTTGCAGGCATCGCACCTTCTGCTGTTCGAAGGATCTGAAAACCGATTCCCGACATCCCTGTATGGCCACATGCCAACTTCGGGAAGACTAAAAAGTCGCAAGAGCTTCCTTATTTCTACACAGGCGATCCTGGATATGCCATCTAAAGGGAGAAGCAGACTGTGGGAAGAGAAGTATCCACCACCTCACGACTTCATAAAACCCAAAGAGCAATTGCCCCTGGTCGTGAATCGCAATGGCCTTTGGAAAGCGTTAAATCGCGCGCCAGCGCAATTTGCGCACCCAGGTAGGCCGCTGCAAACACAACTTGGCGAAATGGGGATGTAATGATCTGTTGTATACCCAACGTGAGTGCAGTGCCAGTTTTCAGAGCACGAGCCATATGTTACTGTGCCCCAAGTGCCCATTCTCCTGTACTTTGGAGTATCTAATGAATGCCACTGTTGCTGCAATTAACGTAACTACCTACTGGTCCAAAACAATAAAAGAAGTTAACGATTGAATCGAAAAGAAGAAGTATTATTTAAAATGCTATCGCTTTATCAGCAACACTTATGCTATTAATAATAGCTTCACTTTAAGATAAAGTGACAGGCCAATTATCAAATATCGATAATTGCCATACATAAAGGCGTAGCCTTTTGTAAGTCAGTCTCCACATCATAAAAATGAACACTCGTAAACAAAATAAAAAAATGATTAACTAATGAGCACCTCAGCTCTACAACAATTAAAAAGTTTAAACGACTCACCAGATTGGCGTAGATATCTTCATATAATTCACACTCCTCTCCTTGACCTGACCAGCTGTTGTGAAGTTGCTTGCCTCCGGACGGAACTGGTTTAGTTTAGGTTGATGAGGGTAGCCGCATAAAACTCGTCGAAAACGAATTCGGCGCACAGCTCTTCAGCGCCTTATGGTAAAACAATAAACTGCTCTGCACATCACTGCATCCTCGACAAAACATACCACACACGATCATAGTGCGTCACCCTATGATCGTGTGTCGAACTTCGGCCTATCGGATTTAACTTCACGACACTTCACGGCACACATCAAGTTTTTAGCGTCTGGATAAACGCCTGCGTTTTAAAAACAAACCGCAATTTTCACTATCACTGTCACTACGTTTATTACATTTCAAAACGTTACCGCCACATATTTCACTAGCATTGTCACGAATCTCCATGTGGGCCCTTTGAGTTACGTCCCAATTCTGATGTAGGCGTATTTTCAGGATTGGATATTTTAAAGTAAAAAGTAGGTAGTTTACTTATTAATCAATTTTATTCGATTAACTCACTTAATTTATAATAACTGTGAACTCAATTAATTATCATATCATAATTATTAACTAAAAGGTTTTAACACGATATTAGCAAATCTAGGCGCTATGACAACACGTGTATCGGACCGAGGTCTAGAATAGAATGCCCCGATCGCTCCGCGCGGTCTCCTTTTACGTCCGAGCACAAACAAGTCGAGTAGTGGGGGAGGTGGGGATGGCGACATCGCCTGATCGGTCCGGTGCACGTGCCGTGCACAACCGTACGATGACGTAGCGCCGTCATATTTATTTGTAGGTACGCAATACTAGGGCTGCAACAAAAACAATAAATCCAGCGCTCGATGTTTGTTACCCACACATCTAGCGGTCAAGAGCTCGCTGACAGCTCGACACCAGATATTGAACGCTTCAATGAAAACTAAGAGTTTTAAAATGAATTCTTAAGAATAGTTGCTGGCCGCAACAGATGCATGACTGATTATTTCATGGTATAGATATTTTGTAGCGGATACTAAATAGAAGACGAATATTAATGTTGATGGGTCCTAATATCAATGCAGAACTATTCTAATTACGACTGGTTTGTAACTGCAGCTGAAGCAAGGGCTGTAATACAATAATAACTACCTACTGTTTAGGTAGTAGAAAATGTGCATAAAAAATATATAATATCTATATAGTGTATCTAAAAATATACTAAAATATAATACTAACAGTGAAAATAGAATTAAAAGTGCTCGAAAAACAAACGAGATATATCTAATAATTTTAAACAAATATATCTATTAGAGAAAATGCTGTTTTTTAGGGCAACTGTATAAGCGTCATGGAATTCGACGTCAGAGTTCGTATCGGACTTCTCTTTCTAACTGTAATATTTGAAGCTTTATAACTTCATCGTTGATGAAGGCATTGAAAAAATAATTTCATGATTATTTACTAGAGCTAATATTTTTTATTTCTTTTTGCAAATAAAAAAAACGCATGCATATCCAATCAAAATGAAAGCCAATAAATGTGGGAAATCAACATTCAGCTGTACAATAAACAAGCCTCACGTATTAAAGTAATAACAAAAAATACGCGTAAAAGCAACGCTCAGATAACTGAAGTTCCGCGTACCCTTAGTAAAATGCACTTTAAACTTATTACGAATTGCACGGCAGATAATGTTTTAATCCTCAAACCCCGCGGCATGTCAAACAAACGTAAATGCTGGTAATCTGATAACGGCTCGCCACTGGCGACGCGGGTGATGCCGCCCGACTGGCGACGCGACCTAAACAATTTTAACTCCTAGTTGTTTATTTTTTTCTGTATTTATCCATGTTGAACCGCTTCCGTAAAACCTGGGTAGGCTTTATTGGGGTTTTCGCTATGTGTTATGTCGGTGTGTGTTCGGTTAGCGCCCCGGGAGTTCATTAAGGTATTTTTTTTAGGTTTCTGCACCAAAATTCTGAAACCAGACGAGCGGAGTTACGCGCGGAAGCTGACGAGCTAGGTTGGAAATTGGCTGCCTGATATTCGACGTTTTGCTAACCCTAGCTTGCGGTATAATTTGATATTGGTGGTCTGTTCGGCGGCGCCGTACGTAATCATCAATTAAACAGCATGTTGCAAGCAGACACTGCATGAAGCTAATAGTAGGTAAAATACAAATGCATGGTGCATTTCAAAATATTTGCCAGGCTGCAGCTTAGGCCAGTAGTAACAACAAGAGACGTACTAAAAAATAACAAGTTTATGCTCTCGACTTACATACAAGACATACATAGTTTAAGATATAAACCTACTTACTACTCTAGACAAAGACACTCGGTGACAAGCATGTACGGCTTCTCACACTGATAAATTGCGAGTACATAAGATTTATTAAAACAATGATTAGAGAAGCGCCTCGGCCGGTCACGGTCGCTTCATCATCGCGATAATCCCAGGACACTACTAAATTATTCACAGACAAGAAGCGCCATTTTAAAATGCCATTCGAAGCTTAACCCGCCGCATTATGCACAATGCTGAAACGAATTTAATGGATTTTAAAAGTCCGTGTTAAACCAATATGCAGAATCCTCGTTAAGACAACGTAAATCCTATATTTGCGGGAAACGTGAGAAGGAAAAATTTGATGTTGGATGGAGAAAGGGAAACATTTCAATTTTTATATTTTCACGCGTTTGCGGCAACCGTTTAGGAGCCCTCGCGTTGTGTAGAACATCGTATGTAGTACGTGCCCGTCGTTTACTCGTTCTTTCTCGCGTGTAAGGATATACTACCTACATATATACAGCCAATCATTCCGATCGCGGTGCTAATCAGTATCAGACTATAAACGCGCTGCTGGCTGCCATTCAGCCCGCATCTTTCCACTACAGGATGACTACTATTTTGGGAGTCCAACCATATTTTTATAACATGTCCCATATTCAGTTTTTTTATAAATCAATGCGAATGCTGAAAATAAAAAAAATAAGAATAAATATAGTCGCAATTAACCTAAATTTGGGAAACTAACATAAAAATGGTATAAACGAAATAATGCATTTAAAAACAGAGCCTAACACTCGACTGGTCTAATAATAAAGCTGACGGCAAAACTGTTAGTACAGCCGTAAATCTTTAATAGTGAGGAGGCTATAGGTAGGAAATTACTGGTTTAACTCAGGTTCGCAAAATGGATTGCTATAATAAAGTTGGAATTTCGCAAGCGTCCATCAAAAGTGAAAACGAATGGCCACCATAAGAAGGCTGACCATTTATCACGTTTATCTAGATTTCGCACCGGACCGCATCATTTACCGCACACAAAATCTATAGCGGGCACATTTCAAACACGATTAATAGATAGGTGTCCTGCAAGCATTTTGTTATTACGAGGGAGCCGACGCCCGAAACTGAGTGATTATTTTACGTTATACTTTATTACACTTCATGTTATTATTGACAAAGACCTGCCAAATCATGCCTACACATATTTTTAAATATAGTGTTCCAAATTATGCAGTAACTTGCTGCAGTGGTGGTCATTCGCGGCGGGCGCTCTTAAAGTTCTGCCCACCCGTAACCGACTAAATTCGTGAGGGAAATGTTAATATGTATTCTACTCCACACAAAAAAGTAGTCCCCATATAAAAACGCCTTAAAAGCCTTTATAAAAGGGTGATAAACTTTTATGAGCCTAAAGAAGTCTTTAAAATATTCAAATATGTTTTAACAACCAAAGGACTGCATGCATATTACAGATTTCGGTTGGTATTATGTCGTTTGATCGTGGGATCTTAATTTACCGAAATGGGGTAAGTATCGTCGTGAACATTGAGTGAGTTATTAAGAATATCGACGTCCTTATCCAGTCTGAATAATCGAAATATTAATCCTTCGTCAAAAAGCTGAAGATAGTGTAGTATAGCGACGACCTTTGCGATAATGACTTACCTGAGATACGAAGCCGATGCGGCCTGAGGCGGCGGCCGGCTCCACGACGCAAACTAATTTCGAATTCAGCGTGCGTATACTTTTGATGTGTAGAAAAAGTGTTGGTCTAGCCACATAAACCTGGAAGCACTTTGGTTGAGTTTTCCGTGGCCGCACCACAATGAATTATAGCATAATTTGTTCTGGTTGGCTCCCTCACAATAAGGATACAACGCGAGGTGAGAACGACGATGTGTTCCGTATGTAGAATGGGAATTGATGACGAGATATTTGTCGCGGTTGGGCTCGTGTCACTTGTTGGATCGCAGTACTACAAAAAGTTAGAGGTACGAACACATTGATATATAAAAAACTACGAACATGAATAACTTTATATTGACATTTCAAAGATTTTCAAAACTGATTTTTATTTGTTTCATCTAAATTCAGTGATCATAAGTAATAAGACAAGCTTCAAATTCATTAATTACGTTTGCTTGCAGAGCTTACTAATTGCTGCATGAAACTAAAATACAAAATTAATTGAGCGAGTACAAACGTTTAGAAGTAGCATAAACCTATTAGAGAAATGCAAGCTTAGACGCACGGCCCAAAGGGGCAGAGAGTACTGTGCAAGGGAAATTAATAATTCGATTAAAATGGAAACCTGTGAAATTAAATTACTAACACTCAAAGTATTTGCAGGGCAGCAATAAGTCTATGGCTAGTCATAAATAAAAATGTAATTAGGAAACTTTAAAGATTCAGTACGTAAGTAAAGTTATTTTGTCAGACATGTTGCTAAAATAGATAAAGAGACAGACTCGGATGAAGTTTCCACTGCATCTACTGCGTGAATTTATTGTTTTAGTATTTCGCAGAATCGTTTCGCAATGAAGTTGAGGCAAATTTGTGAGGCGGTGAGCCACTGGCGGCAATACTACGTAACATTGTACCAACTAGACGTAGAATTTTAAAAGCAGTACGAAAAACTTTTAGAGACGTTTTGGCAAACAAGTAACTGGTCGGAGGAAGTAGGACGGCGAAGTAGCGAGCTGTAGCGCATCTGAAGCCCCGATGCGGCGCGCACAAAGCGCTACTAAATATTATAATATCTATCTAGATATGCGCCATTTGTCTGCTGTAACAGCGTGTCGTCGTCGACGCTCGATTCGCGCGCGTCGATCGGTAATTGAATATGTCGCTGGAGCCGCCACTTCTTTCTATTCACACTCGCCATAGTTTCCTTGGGAATTGCATCAATGTCGATTTCCTTCTGTTCGAACATGGAAATAAAATTGACATGTTCCGATCGCGCCTTTCATGTTATTACAATAAGGAACACGAGTATGTCGTCGACAATGTTGGGCACTTGAAAGTCTTTGAATTGAAGGATAAAAACAAGGAAATAAAAGTGACTGGAAAAGTCGATGTAACTATATTACATTTTAGTTTCGCCGTTTTCGGGACCATAGGTGAAAGTCCCGGAAAATATTGTTTTCCGTTTTCAATCTCGCTGGCGGTTTTTGTTGGAGAATTTATGGCACGTTGTAGCAACGTTTTTGAGTGTAAAGGAATCAATTAATGATGCCACTTAGCCCGCCAGGTTCATTGATTCGAAACAGATCCAGCGAGGAGGCGACGCGTACTCCGCGTGGGTGTTTCATTACACTCGTATAAATCCTGCGACGGCTACAGAAATGGTTTGCTGTTAATTAGAAGCTGCAAAACACTTTAAGAAACACAATCGCATCTATTTAAAATGTTCACCCCTCTTCTGCATTTTAATTCATTCAACAAAATGATAAACTACGAAGACTACAGACTATTTTATACCGACTTCTTCGAAAAGGGGGAGGTTCTATGTTCGGCTGTATGTTTTTTTTCTGTATGTTCACCGATTTCTCCTCCAATTGTGGACCGATTTTAACCGATTTTTTGGAAGAGTATTTTCCCGGACTGGTCCCATTTCAATTTGGTGAAGATCTGATGCAGAACTTCGGAGGCAGCAAATTGATCAGGAATGCTTAAATCGCATGTCTGTTTATTGTTTACACCAGTCCATAACATAAAATCACGTCGGTATGCTGTGGGGTACGCAGGTAACAGTAAAAAGTGAAAGATAAAGTAAAACTTTTTTTCAAAAAAATACAACCGACTTCCAAATAAAAAACACTACAAAGTTTTTATACTTTTTATACTTATTTTGTAAAAAAGTTTTTCACTTATGAAGCTGATATAACCAACTAAACGAAGTTATTTAGTTCGAAATAAAAACACGCGAAAACGTCCCAATCGATCATGTAGGTAGCTTACTACTTTTTGTGTGAGAGGAGGAATGTTAGTTAGCATTTGGATCAGTTCGACACAGAATATTAAACCAACGTTATCGAATTTCTGTTACAAAAACATGTCCGTGTAACATTTCTGCCAGGTTTGGTGGACAGTTCACTGAATACGGGTTCAACTTCACAAGAGCCTAAATAGTTTTAGAACTGATATTCAGTTGAACTTAGCCAAACAAAATTAAAATAGGACATCCCTCTAGGAAATACATATGACAAGATTAGGTTTCAATAGAAGTGGCGACCACAAATAACAACTATTGTCAAACCATACATAGTGCGCGAAACACTGCGCCATTTCATCATGTTCATGTTCGTTTAGGTACAGGTTGTTTAAAAAATTACGACTACTTAAGTTTTAAAGATAACCTACAGCATCGCTTCGCTCATAATAATTTAACACTCGCTGAATATAAAAGTAACTTTTCCAAACGGATTAACAGGATATTGAATATTTCAAGAGATTGTCAGATTGGGTGTACCCACGCGTGCAGGTAAGCGTAACATGGGACCTACCTACCATTATAAATATATCCGTGGTATTTGAATACATCCTGCCCGGAAAGGGTATGTCGTACTGAAAGGTAGTCAAAAGTATTGGTTATGTAGATAACGACATAATCACAGGTTACGACTTCAGGGAAATTGTTAAATTACCTTTGACAATTTCAACATAACCATACAATCTTAATTGGAAAGTGGCGTGAAAATGTAAAACTCAGTGACAGCCTGTAGGTACGGCAGGTAGTGGAGAACAAAGTATGGTGTGGCACGTCAGCTTTTAACATTTACTGCCTGCTTCCTGGATCTCTCCAGAGCCTTCGACCTGGTATCATATGATGTGCTCTGGAGAAAACTGGGAATGTACCGGTCAGTGCTGAGCTCATGCAGTATTGGTATGCGAACTAAAAGAAATTTGTAAAATGGGCCGGAATGTTCTTAGAGTCATATGGGTTGGAGTACGGTGTGTGACTAGAGTATAGCTCTTCAACCTTTATGTTAATGACTTCATATCGAGCTCAGCAGCGTGTGCGTCGGCTGCCGGGTTGGTGTTGTTAGTATAAACAGCATCAGCTTCTTCTTCTTTTCGTGTGGGCAGTAAGGTCTAAACAACCCCACACACCTTAGTGTCAGAGTTTCTAAACCGCCTCAAGGGACTCTGACATGGTTTATTTGACGACCGCCATTTGGCGGCCGGGACCACCGGCTTATACGTGCCTTCCGAAGCACGGAATCATCTTTTTATCAGACAATTAGGTGATTCAAGCCTGCAATGTCCTAGCCAAACTGAAAAATAACTTTACAATATATGTTTCTTCCCGTGGGAATCGAACCCACGACCACCGGGTCACAAGGCAGACGCCTAAACCACTCGACCACGGAGGCAGTTATAAAGCAGCAGCAACATGTCGTCCAAATAGCTGATGCTACTCGGACGACATGCTGCTGCTGGACCCGACTGAGGGAAATATAAGGCTTGCGACAAGTAGGTATGCTGCCTTGCACGGCCTTGTGAACAATGTCCGTAAATGCGAATACATGGCCTCCCAATTTCAGTACTTAGGGCACATCCTTACCGACAACCTTAAAGATAATGTAGACATTGAAAGGGAACGTAGGGTACTGACGGTCCGAGGGAACGTGTTGGCCCGTAGATTCTCTCGTTGTGCGGACCAAGTCGAGATCACCCTGTTCAAGGCTTTTTGTCTAGGTCTGTACGCGGGGGTCTATGGGTCAACTACATCAAAAAGTCGCTAGGTGTCTTGCGAGTCCAATACAATCATATTTTCGGGAAACCCACTATGTGGAGAGAATGGTTAGGTAGTTAATTCCTTGCTTTATTGTTCTCTGCACGTCCTGCCTCAAACACCTACTTTATTGTATGTTTTATCCTTGATTATGTACTACTAACACTAGTTAAAAGGTATTTTACTAACAAAAAGGACTATATTGTTGTCCGAAGAAAATAAATAAATACATTAATTAATAGTTGCAACATTGTTGCAGCGGTGACGTGCCAGGAAATTGATGTCTCCGTTATACCAACCACCAGCCGCTAGCCGCGCGCCACGGATGCGTCTGCTCAACTAAATAGAAAATATTTTGTTATTTCAGCGCAATCCTAAGGTACTCCTTTTAAGATTTGCCGAGTGACTGGTTGCGGTAATAGCCGTGCGAAAGCGTCGCAATCAATCATCGATGACTATCGACTAGAGGGAGCCAGAGACGTTTTGCCATTACTGAAAAATGAGGAAAATACACGCCCTCAGACGATAATGTTCACCGAAGTCAACAAGACTCGGCGATATCTCAGTTCATAACCACGGGGTAACGATCTTGCAAATTGGAAGTGAATTAAATATTAATTAAGTACCGACTGTGGCTGGCTGAGCATGAACTGTATTCGTTATCCAATCAGCAGTTTTACTTTTGTTATCAATATCAGCGGCGACGCTCCGAGCCTTCAAATAAACGTACTTAGAGTTTTGGTTTCGCTTCTCTTATCTTTTGGATAAATAAACCGTTCATTGACTCGCGGCTTTCAGATTTTCCTCGTGATAATTGTATTATCATTACGAAATTTCTCTGGCTGATTAAAGTAAACAGAATACTAAATGAATAATTCAAACGCTCGGCTGTAAGACAATCATGTAGGGTGTTAGTGCATTTTAAATTATTACATTAGAATATAGCGGTGAAATATACTCTTAAAACGACGCCGGTTTCAGCAGTGCATTCCGCGGCTGAGCGGGCGGGCGGGCGGCCCTGAGATAAAAGCCTTCCCGCTTCACAGGTGCCGTTTATCAGTAAACCACTTAAAGCAGCGCTCCTCGCTGTTAAACTATTTTCACTCGAAAGAATACTTCGTAATAGTACTTTTTTAGAGTTCCGAACAAAAAACAGAACCCTTATAGGATCACTCGGGTGTCTGTCTGTCGGTCTGTCACAGCCAGTTTTCTCCGGATCCACTTGACCGATTCTGTTGAAATTTGTTACAAATATGGATTTCTGTGACCTAAACACGGACGCGTTACGTAAATTATTAAATTTTTAGTATGGGGGTCACATGTCGGGGAGTCAAACTAGAAAAAATAAAAATAAAGTTTTTTGAACAATAATCTGTGACATATCAAATGAAAGGGGTTACTGTGAGGTTTTTTAATTATAATTTTAAAATAAACGGTTTTGAAGTTATTCAAGAAATTAGACGAAAAATGACCATTACCCCTCTTATCTCCGAAACTACTAAGCCTAAAATTTTGAAAAAAATGGTGATTATAGATCTTTACATATAGATTACAGTAAAACCTAAAAGAAGTCTATAGTGTTAAAATAACATGTTAAAAAAAATGAAATTGTTTCGGAACCCTTTGCACGCGAGTCCGACTCTCACTTGACCAGTTTTTTTGTAAAAAGACACTATGAGGTTGAATCTTAAGTTTTAAAATTTCGATTGTCAATTCATAACGGTGAGGTGGGCGCTGCACCGGCGGCGACGGCGGCGAGGGCGGCGACGGCGCTTGTTCACCGGAACTGCAGTTGGTAGTTCGGAGTATCGGAGTTCTAATCACAAATTCAATTATATTTTTACTGGTAGCCTTATCATTAGCTTCACTGCACGTAAGGTTAGTTTATTATCAGATTATATTTCCATACAGAATATTCAAAAGACAAAAAGTGTTATTACATAGGATTTTTTTCCATTAACCCCTGTATTGCATTTAAGTTATTACTTAAATACTATTTATTTATGACATTTCATAAGTAAATAGTCAGAGCATACCTCAGTTAAATTCTTATTTAAATGTTGTCGTCCTAGACTTCATCACAAAGATATTTACATGTACATTCACTCAAAGTACGTTGCATGATGCATACTTATTTCACGTGACTCTCCTAGTTCATTATTTTTCAAAAAACTAATAGAATAACGGACATCGTCGCGGAGTTGTTAGGTATCTGAATATGAAAATAGCAGAATATATTCACAAGGAATGCCGTGTATTAATGAAAATTCTGTTTCCATAAAAAGAAAATTGTAAAACGTACGCATAGTTTAGTTTCGCTTTTGAACTTTGTGTTAAAATTAATTTGCTTACGTATTTTCTAGGAAAAACAGCATGCATTAAATGTCATGATTTTCCGTAGTGAAATATCTACTCAGACACACATTGTCAGGATCTAGACAAGCCCCGGGCTACGCTTCATTAGAAAACTATTAAAGTCCTCCGTGGAAGCTGGACTTCTGACATCTAATGCTGCATGCTATTAAAACTGTTATTGCCAGATTATCTGTTAGTAATAGTTAGTTAGTTCTGTGATATTAGAAGGACAGATACGGGGGGAGGAAACCTTTTCTAATCAAAATATGCTCATCGCCAAATAGACCAACAATTTATCAGTACAGATGCCACCACTGTAGTTCTAACATATGACGATAAACTATCTTAGTACGTAATCTCTAGTTATGCCTGGTAATCGGCGACATCAACTGTGGTGACTCCTGAGCCTTGCCGCTAATCCGCATAAACCTCAGCGATTTGTTACGTTTTGTTCAGTAATTTCGTCAGCGTTTTTACAACTGTACCTTTGTAATGCGTCACAAAAATGTAGCGTTCTTATAAAAGTTTTTGTTACAGCCGCCATTTACACCTCCTTGCTCGCCTCGTAATCCTATATTTCATTTTAATACTATTGCGACATTATTTTATTATATCTTGAGGTATGAATGCGATTCTTAAGATCCTTTGTTCGAGACTAAAGTGTAGTTACCGCCTCCTGCTTTGTGTTAAGCAAGGCAAGAGTTTATTTAATTTAATTAAAGATTACAGTCATTCGTGCTGCGTACTACCTAAAGTCCAAAGACTGCATAATCTTACCTTGACTCCTTTATCTAAGTCTAGTTTCCTCATAATATTTTATCTCAATATTATGCTTTGCTCTCAAAACTCCGACTCATTTAAAGCTTTTATTTTTCTGACGGCAATGTGCTTTTATTAAAGTTTCTTCACAGACTAAAATAAATAAGCACGGAAATGATTGTGCCTCGTTTTTAGCTGGGGACGGCTCACTTCCAGTCCTTTTATTTAACACAAGAGACGGAGGAACCAGCAAGGTAACGAAAAAGAGCAGAGCTACAGGAACTTAGTAATAAGTTTGCGAAACATCTTTCCACGAAAGTTCGTCTTAAAGTATCTTTCCTTTATGTTGCAGAAAGAGTCTGCGAATTATTTAGGTGATGGTTAATGCGAATCTAGCTATTTGTCATTGAGGTAAAAAGGGCGATAGAAACTTGTGGTCCGTAGCAGTCGGCAGATAGGCAATATTGTAGTTCACCTCCGTGGATTACCACAAAGTGCGAACAAATTGTGAGCGGGAAGGAAAATATTTGTGGTCGGAGTGGCGCTCATCTCGGAAGTGGATACGAACGGGTCGGATCGCTGTTTATATTCCTAGTTCACTTATTTGACTTACATAAGAAAAATAAACCTACAAATTGTGACAAGAATCCTACAAGCAGCCTACGACTCTGTAGCATAAATATTTTTGTTGTTGCTCAACCTAACATTCTTTTAGAGAAAGAAAGACTACTACTACTTTCGGTAGAAACTATAACTTCTTTTATTTTCAGCATGAACCTTTATTGTTCACATATAAAATCTTCTTAACATTTTAGTATCGTTATTGTATTCTAAGCTATACCTACATAGGCTTATATTGTAATCTTTTAAGTCTGTAGTTATTGCCCAAAATCAAATAAAACTATTTATAAATAAGTTATACTGTATGTACATTCCCAATAAATTGAAAATCGAAAGAGTTTGATTGTTTGTCTCTTTACGTATCAACGGAAGTTATGATTTGGACGTGACTTGACACACCAGTAGGTACACTATTTCCTGGACTAGAATGTAGGGTATGTATTTTACCTCGGAAGAATGTTCCTTTGAGATAGTTTTCAACTTTGACATGGGCGGAACTGTGGGCTGCATCTAGTAAATAATAGAAACGTTTTTAGTATAGGTAGTCCCTCATTCCTGAAAACTAAAACCACCTACAAAATGCGAAAAGTACATTACATATACCCTTTGAACATTTCATGGCAATATACCCTGATAAAATATATCGTCAGCTAACAGAAGTAATAACAAACGACTTACAACTTGACTGAAGTTACACGACGCCTCGTTTTGCGCGGACGGAGTCGCGGGCTAGGCTTGTTGTCATAACAAATTGCCATCATTTTGCTCCGCTCGATGCATTATTGGACCTTAATTGGATCATGCAATACAAGTCCAGACCAGACCTGATAAATACTAAACCGACTGGAATAGATACAGAGCAATTTGTTTTGATGGACTCAATAAATTGATATCCGATATCCAGTAAACACCTAGCTCTATTTATTACACACATTATTTTATTGTGGGTGCTGTCTTTGCTGATATTAATTTGTCCACATTCGTTACCAAATGAGTGGGAGAGTAAAGTTCATTAATACGTATCTCTTGTGATGGATTGATGATTGGATATCTTTGGAAGCGTTTTTGATGTTTATGAAAGTAATTTAAAAGTAGCTTTATTAGATACCTAGTCAGCAAGTAAACATACCTATAATGATTGGGCATGTGTTTGTGGGTAGAGAGGTGTGCCCCAACGCATTTCAGAAGAAAGTCAAATATTATCCTTAAAAAGCATTCGAATTCAAGTCCAATATCATATCAGTGAAAATGGATGATTTGACTAAACGTAACGAAATTACAGGTGTTTTTGATAGTTTGCGAATGATCCCAAAAATACGAAAACTGCCCCTCTGAAGTAAGTCAAATCTCAGTCATCTCAGCTACACTTAATGTCAAAAATGTGAACTCTAGGGTTGACAGATTAAAGCCGAAAATAGAATGCGAACATTTATAAAACGCAGGAAACGTGAGTGATTTGTGGGTCTAAAGACCAATTAATTTGTACACCATCAGGTAAAGAACAGTGTATCTATCGAAAATTATATGTAACACCTATATCAATCTGTATTATGCCTGCACTTCGTAGTTCATAACTGTCATCATCTACGAAACCCTTAAATTAGTTTGCGAGCAAGTGTGACATCGTCGTAAGAAGCAATCAAGCAACAAATGAGATTATGTACAAGTTTTGATGAGGCGTTGTTCCGCCGTGCTTCTACCTAGGTACGTGGCTCAATCTAAACTTCCCACCAGTTTAAGGGAAATATCTCGTCTAAGTTCAGGTTCTGGGCAGAGTGACATTCTATTAGCGGAGATAGTTGTCAAATGTCCAAAACATTTTGGATTAACCACGTGACATTTTGGTATAATACATTCTTGACTTTCTGGAAAATATACCGATTGCCAAAAACTCCAATATGTATGGGATGAACCATGATACGCTGATACTCGTACATTAAAATGACGACAAAAATGAATACAGAAACTTCGCCTTTCTTGATGTTAGTTACAAAGCCCAGAAAGGATACGATAGAAAGCTCTGCTGAAATGTCTCGTGAACAGAAGTCCCTTATATTTTGACTTCTTGACAATCGTCCAGAGCCTCAGGGCCCTTTTATCGCACTTTGTTGATCGACATCACAATCCATGGGGCAATTTAAAAAACCGTGTTGTGTCCGTGTAACGATTTCACACAGTGCTGCCTACAATCGTTAATGGAAATGAAAAAAACCTGCTACCAGGTAAATTTTTCCGATTGCTGTTGATATATTTTCGATTCGTTTATTTTTTCGGCGACGTTCGACTCTATAATACCGGGCTGATAGTTCAATTGCGTCTGAATTTGGGAAGCAATTAAAATTTCATGAAATCGACTCAATACAAATTAATGATATTTATTTTTCGTTTACCCGTACACATGTATATCAGGGGTGTAGGTACCGTCGACTACAATGGCCCCGACGTATGAACGCAAAGCTATACTTTTAGTCCCACCGTCTCCATCGTGGCCTGCCAAGACAGTCCTTAGACTATTAGAGAACAAGGTTATTGTGATGCCCTGAAAGCAGTTTAATTTTCATGATATCGACCTATAATTCCTCGCTCACGGTCCGGGATTTGGTACTTACTTTACCTTTTATTTAGTATAGTCTTTGATAACAGGCCTATTGATACTACTGTAAAGTATATCTTTACTCTACGATGACATTAAAAAACATTTTAAATGTAAATTATCCATTGACCTCATAAAAGCTAGCTAAATCATCAAAAACGGGCACAGTGCTTGAACGTACACACGTAGGTACATACACAGCCCCACACAGTCGGCGATAACAACTGCGGTCTCACAGCCGCGTCAGCATTCAATCCTGACAACCCAGTAATGGCCACATTTTGTTATATTTTTGGTCGCGTGTAGAAAAAAGACCCTTCCTTTGTACACTAGTAATGCGTTTCAATTGAACCCATCTGAGCCTGACAGTTATGAGGTCTAGATTGAAAAATCAAATTGATCACCCACACTTTAAGAAATAAACCCAAGCTATATCTGGAAAACCGTTTCAGGCTCCGTGCACGAGTCTAACTTTTAACTGACCTGAGTAAAAATGGAATAGGTATTGGAGCCGTCTGCAGTCTTGAATAAATGAACGGATTTGAGCCTAAATCGAACTAAACTAACCTTTTCCAATTCGATATTGTCGGTTTCTATTCGAAAGCGGCCTTCATATTTTGTGAACAGCGACCTGAATTTAAAGTCTAAATACAGACCGATGCGATAGGAGAGCTTTTCTAGCAATTTGGCGACGATCTTTACCGCATATTAAGGCTTTTATTCATGAAAGTGACCTTGTGAATATGAACTACCCCTCTACGCGCCACTCCACTACCCGCATTTTTAATAAAAATAATAATTTTTTTTAAAAAGTAACAAAACCAAATCATTTTGTACTCTTTTGATAAAAAATGAAGAAGTAAAATGGTTTCATCTCAATGATTCCGAGGTGATTTGGTGGTGTTTTTCTTATTATGTGAGACCGATAAATAAATTCTGGCTCAACTAAATTACGTATCCTATCATGTAGATTACTATTTCAGATGTAAATTCTCTGTTAGTGTCGATGAAAAGCTGCTTCATCTGCACGCTGTTTTTAAGCTTTTTTCGAGAGAGAAAAAGCGTTGATCAACAATTTGACAGCACTTGTACTGTCACTGATTTACGAAGGCAGCTTACGATAACCCATGTTTTGTGGCAGCCCGCCCACGCGCGCCGTCATTTGTAAAACAAAAGTAAAACTGTTTTGCGGATACCTTTCCGAGTGGTGCGGCCTTAGATCGTTTGGACCCTTTGGCTCAATGGCAGGTTCGATGTCAGGCCTGACGACACGATCGTAACGCACCTAGAACCTCCATATTTATCAAAATGTGGGAGGTAACAACATGCCGTCTACTTACACCTACCAAAGAGCCTATTCAATGAGTTCAGACTGTTTCTCCTTCGCCCCCCGTGACGTCTATTCGCGATCTTTGATCAAACATATAACATTTTGATGTTATGAAACTACATGTGTATTATGGAACGCTTTTATTTGGTTTTATAAAGATTCCGTTGATAAAAGGTATGTGGTTTGTATTCGAATGAAATTATATTATATTGGGACTGTTCCGTATATCCTTTTAATACGATATTTCATTTTGTGGCTATACAACCTTCATTTTCCCATCATTCTGTCGCCATTGTCGAGTGGTCCCATTATAAATTACAGCATAAAGTTTTATTTGAAATGAAAATAAGAATGTTTTCCATTACAAAAATAAAGTGAAATGTCGTAGAGTGGCAGGATTGTTACCGGTTTTCAGAGTGGTACCTGCGGATGATATTAATAGGCAACATCGCATCGCTGTCCGCTGAAACGTGTCCCCATACATCACCGACCTAACACATTTCAATGACGACACTAGCAAAGTGCTTCGCCAGGAGCTCGCATCCAACAAATGTGTGTGTGACATATTATCAGCTACTGGATATCCGGAACAGATTTATAATCTCCTTGTCCTGGGACATTTGATGCGGGGGCGTCATAACCTACACCTAAGGCGGGCCGGAGCCTGCAAAGAAAAAGGTAGGTAGGTAGGTTATATACAAACTCATAACACATTGTGTTATAGGATTTGTATATTAATCATCAAAATGACATTAAACCGTAGGACAGTTGCTTGAACTTTGTTTCATTTACTTTATCCAAACAAAATAATAAGAAAAAAATTAAATCTTGGAGGAAGCCGACAACAAAAGACTCATGTAGGCGCGCAGATTCTAAGAACTTCTGTGCGGTGAGCATAAGTTTCTCAAAGATCTAGGTAAGATGTTATTTTTCAATGGGCCACCGACGTCAAGGAAATGATTTCGCTGCCTTACAAAAAAGTATCATTAAGTACTTCGCTTTGTACTTTGTTCATAAATACAAGTTTTCTATCGTAGAATACATACAGGGCTGTTACGTGGTTTTCAGTGAGCTGCGTTCGTTGAATAAACCGCGAGTTTTTGTTCAAAAATCGTTGACGTTGAAGCGTTAATGAAATCCAGTTCCGTTCATGTTATTGTTATTCAGTCGGCCAGGCGCGAGGCGGAGACTCAAAGTAAAACACGATCACCGATGCGATGTGCGAACTGGTTAACGTAAACGTAACTTTTTAATGAATAGGCGTGTCGGACGACTCAATGATTTTTTAATACGAGTACACTGGTCATTGTTGGTATAGCTGTGTTTATCGTTAACCGTTCTGGACAAATAAACCTTACAACATTATTGACAGCTACCCATGTTGACGACCTTAGCATTATTTAAGTTACTTAATGAGTAGAATACTACACATGCCACACTGTGTCAGCCCTAAGTCTGAATCAACATTCACTAGAAGCGAAAGAATCGCATACTTCGCGGGAACTGCGGATTCCTAAAGTATCCAACAAGTAACGTTCAAGTCATATAAAAATAGAAAATATGTCTTCAGGAGCAATCCGCAAGTATTTGTACTCGACAGAAGGAATATTGATGGAGTGTGAGACCAAAGTTTTAGCAACCTCATAGTTTTGGAAATTTTCAGCCGCTAACACATTAGCTAGAACACAAAGTATCCCGAATATAGGCAAGTTAACTTTCTTCACTTTGAGATTTAGTTCCCCGCTCCGCTTTGTACACTCTACAGTCTACAGACCGTACAAGCTCTTGTGTGCAACTTGTAGTACCTACAAGAACAATACGTCTAAAACTTTTAATTAGGTACGTAGGATATTAAAACTGCCGCTTAAACATCGACCGATTGCAAAGCTTTTTAATTTATTACTGCATTTCCAGCGTCAGGATTTTAAACATGCATCATGCAAACAAAGCTTTACTCTTTTATTTACACAGTGTTGGAATTTGGAAATGCTAAATAGTTAATAGGATAGTTAGTACTTATAATTTTCATGTTACCAAGCTGTAACTTTTTGTAAAGTCTCTACGAACTATTTGTTCAATGAAGGTTGTGGTAGTATACTTTGCAAAAAGCTGCACCGACATAGAAATACAAACAGAACTGTTACCAAAGTAGCGTAGAAGTAGTTTTGCAAACTGAAAGACATGTACGCAACATTTTGCCGAAATGTTATAAGTTTTTAGCCAACAAAACAATATATTCCCGACGAAGTCATAGAGCGACAATAAAAATAAGTTTATCTGATTTCAATATCGGGCTTTGGGGAAGTTTTCAGTGCTGGCCCCTCAGTGGCCGACTTGTAAACTATAAGTGTAGATATTGGCTTTTATTTTACGTTGTTCAATCCAAACCATTAAAGATTAGTAAAACGTGATATGTATGTTCAGCATTTTATTTAATAATGGAATACGTTTAATGTGTTGTACCTAAGAGAAAGTCGTTTAAAAGCTTATTGAAAATAATGAAAACAAATGGATTTTTCACATTTTTTGTTTGAATTGATGTTTTCAGAGCGGACTGTACAAAGAAAAATTCATATGTTGTGTGCACAAAAAGCATTCCGTCGGGGTAAATATTCGGAGATAATTGAAAAAGCGTAGAAATGCCCACACGCGCATAGTGAAAACAGAGGAGTTGGCCGTCAGCGGGTAGCGCCACGCTAACTTCATTTAAGCATGTTCCACACGGAAGTAATTTTTTAATAAACAGAGATCTCAAAGTTCAAGATCAAGATCACAGTAAATTATAATAATAATAGTAATAGTAAAGATGGAATTTGGTGTGGACAAATGTGCAGTCATGCATGTAAAGAAAGGGGAGATTATGGAATCTGAGGGAATTCAACTCTCGGATTCCACACAGTTTAGATCCCTCAGCTCGACCGAAACCTAAACAAGTATTTGGGTATATCGGAAGCGTTGGGCATTAATGTTGCTGACATGAAGCAATCGTTGAAGGAGCGCTTCTTTGGCTGCCTGAAAAAGGTTTTGAATAGCCTTTTGTCGGGCGGAAATAAGGTGCGCGCCTTCAATGGTTGGGTCATGCCAGTATTAATGTACTCTTTCGGCATACTCAAATGAACTCAAACCGAACTCGACGCCCTGGATAGGAGAGTCCGCACACTGCTGACCGTAAATCGGATGCATCACCCACGATCGTCGGTGATGAGACTGTACATCCCGCGGAAGTGTGGAAGTCGAGGCTTTTTAAACGCCAAGACTCTCCACAACCGCGAGATGTGCAGTCTCAGAGAATATTTTCTAAAAGCTGATGTGGGTATGCACCGAAATGTGGTCACAGTGGACAAGGGACTCACCCCGTTGTCCATGGCTAAAAAGAACTGGCGCAAACCTGTGATACTTACCACAGATGACCGCTAGGAGGTATGGAAAGGCAAGGAGCTTCACGGGCACTTCTATCGGGCTCTCCATGAGCCCGATGTAGATTTTTCGGCGTCCGTGGCCTAGCTACGTTTCAGTGATCTCTTCGGGAAAACTGCAGGTCTTGTCTGTGCGATTATGGACGAAGTTATCTTGACGAATAACTACCGGAGGCATATTATGAAGGACGGGACAGTGGACGTGTGTCGGGCATGCCACCGTCCGGGTGAGTCCATCAGACATTATCTCCGGTTATTCTCGTCTGGCTAACGGTGAGTTGCACAGGCACAACCAACTGGCCAGGATTATCCATCAGCAACTTGCTTTGAAATACAAACTTGTGGATTCTCAGGTACCGTATTACAAGTATGTGCCCGACCCTGTTCTCGAAAATGACCATGTCACGTTGTACTGGGATCGGTCTATCATCACTGATAGGACTATTGTTGCCAATAAGCCTGATATAGTGGTAATAGACCGATTAGCGCGCCGCACAATAATAATTGAGGTTACCATCCCGCATGACGAGAACCTCGTGAAGGCTGAGAAAGAGAAGCAAATCAAGTATCTCTACTTAGCTCACGAGGTTGTCGACATGTGGAATGTGGACTCAGCTGTCATTGTGCTACGGCCAATGGCCTAAAGCTTCGACGACCATCTGTCGAAGCTGGCGTTACGCGGTTGGGTAAAGGGCCTGATACAGAAGGCAGTACTCCTCGATACGGCTTTTATTGTGAGGAGGTTCCTTTCTCTGGAGCCCTAACCACCGGTAGCTTGGACCCTGCTCCGGACACCGGCGGACTACTATTTTTTTATATTTTTAAATGTTTTTTATAATGTGTTGTTTTTAAGAATTATTTAAAAATGTAAATTAGTATGGAAGGATAATAAATAAAGAGAGTAATAATAATAATTGCCAAGAGCTTCGACCAACATCTCAAGAGGCTCTCAACGCAAATGAGCGTACGAAGTCGCGGGCAAAAGCTAGTAACATATATAAATCATAGTTTTTATTACCAATTCTATTAGTTGTTTTTAATTTATTTCAGAAATGTTAATTGTGTTTATATAATGTACAAAAAGAACCAACTAAATTAATATTATTTATGTTAATATGTCGATATTAGTTTCAGTTTCGGTTTCGGCCGAAACAGAGATCAAAAACGAAGGTTCGGTTTCAGTTTCGGCTGAAAATCCTGTGTCGGTCAGACAGTAACAGGGACATGTAACCACTTTTAGTTACTTTAGCAGAATATCGGGAGGTGCCTGGACGTGCGCTGTCGTCGCTTTATTATGAAACGTCGATGGAATAGCTGTATTATTATAAGATTGAATTGAAAACTGTAGATATGTTGGTACATGCTAACTAATCGCATTAACTTCTGTCCCTTTCGTGTGTGATTTTATGAATGTTTCACGTTCATCTGAAATTGAGTGGAAGTATGTTATTGATGCAGGAAAAACAAAATAAGGTTTTAGTTCCTAATCAGAAAAAATACCCTTTAGATACAAAAATCATACCTTGAAATATCTATAAAAATAACATTGAATATGAAAATTATATTTTCTAACAAGCAACAGAACCCGTGAGCTACAGGTTCTTTATCAATTTGTTTTGCTATCGACTGACATTCAGCACTTGTCGGAACCGAATATGAAAGAGTAACGATGCGATGCTTCAATCATGCCACAGTATAGATATCTACCAGTATTGTGACTCGACCCTGTCCTTGAAATAATTACCTACAGCCGCACGGTATGTTAACACGTGATAGGGCTTCCCACCCACAGTATTTTAATTTCATTTACCTATTTGAGTTTCGTTCTAGTTTTGTGACTGTAAAATATTATATTTCTTGTTAAAAAAAAGAAATTCGTTGTGAATGAAATTGGAAGTGTTCAATAAAAATACATGTTGTGTTTTTTGATTATAAGATTTATTAAAAAACCACCTTTAAAAATTTAAGACTGAAAAATACGTGCACCTCGACTGAGCCGTACGAAAAGCTTTATTGTTGAATTTAATAGCATAAATCGGCATTGGGATTAAAAGTTTAACCAAAAATGCCTCTGCCTTATGCCTTTTTGCCGTACATAAATAGTTGTACTTATGTCAATCAAACATTCACAAATCGCACGCTTACCGCTACCATTACACCGTTCGTTCGTCACTGCGGCGCATTCGCGACTGGTTGTGTACCAACCGAGTGAATAGCGAACTCGAGGCGCGCAGTTATTACTCACTTTCCGACCATTTGTATGAAGATAGAAAACTACAGTATTCTATCTTTATATCTACAGATACTTATATCTACGTTTCTGTGATCATGCAACCTGCCCGGACTAACGAACACCACGCTCTTTACAAAGAGAGCATTCCCCATCTACCGCCTGCCCGTGTAGGTACACTGATGCCACTAAAGGGCTCGTGCCATGCGGTTGTGAAACAAACATATTGCACGCTGCAAATCGGTTACCGGATACCTAATGATTTGACAGATTGAAGTTAATTAGTCTAATCAACAACCAAAATTATGTATGAAAATTACAAATATATTTCCGCTGTTGTGTACACTAGCTGTAGATTAAGCACTCTATTTGTGAAAAAATGTACAATTTTTTCTGTGAATAAATATTACTATATATTGCTTAGGGTTTTGATTTCATTGTTGTATTGTTAGAAACTGTTCGAAGAAAATTTATATGCTACGGAATGGTTCGATTATAATTAATTATTTAAAAGTACAGGGAACTATTATTACTAGCACACAGTCGGTTAAAGTGATTTATTGTTCCGTTTATTAATTTCTATTTATAATCGCATTTTTAAATATTTCTTAAAAAAAACACGTGATTATATAAACAAGTGATTTTATTACTTGAGCGGCAATATTGATAATTTCCACAAACACGTAGTGATTACTAGAGATTTGTAGAAAGTGCCTCCACATAAGCTTGAAACAAACTTTACCATAGCAATCTATACTTATGGGTACACTTACGTAAAATAAAAAAATATAAACTCCTAGCTCAAATATGGCGTCAGAACATTCGTCCGCATCGCTGTCGACTGGAAGTGAGCCCAAAAGACTGGCGGCATTGACACGTTGTATGGCAATGCTTATCCTCTGACCGAGGTAAAAACCAGCCCTCGGGTCATACCAATGGCCAACTAAGCGTTTGGCAAGTTCTTTATATTAAGTCCAAGAGTTTCAACTCCAAACGTCTCAAAAATATAATTGCCAACAAGGGGCGATTAAATTTGTCGGAACACATGTTGGTAACCGCTGATGCTGGTTGTCAAAATGCCTACAAAATGTGCCTAAGTATAATTAATATAAAACTTAGAGAGCTTGAGTGTGTGAAGCGTGCACCTGGAACAATTTAACTGCTTATTCTCAAAATAGACGCCAGCTCGAAGTGCCGGCTTTTCAGGTTTTAGCAGAAAATGGGCAGTGCTATCCCAGCTCTTTCGTGTTATGTTTTGTCAAAGCTTGCAGAAATTGGAGAACCAGAAAGCTTAGTGTCGATCATGATCATAGAGGACCATGCGCACGTGGTGTGATATTATGTCAGACTCCTGCCAGTCGAGCGACGCAGGTCATGACCCCCCAAAAACGAACACGTTAAATTGACAAACCTTCTAAAAATAGACACATCACGAACATATAAACTACAATTAACTGTACTAAAAATGTGGAGCTCGCTTCGCTCGCTCTTGAATTCTTAGTTGTACATAAGTCTAGAACATTACTTTTATATCTATATCAAAAGTAAACAAAAGATCTTACCTATCCAAGCATATTTCTAGTTCGCTTTTGCATCTTCAATTATGCAAGTTTTATGTTAAAGTTAACTAAGAAGCTTCGATGATTGATATGATGTTAAATAAAAAATGTAACCTATCTATATCCGATGTATACCTTTTCTCCGAGGCGGGCTGCAAAAATTTTCGAGCTCACTTGACTCGCTGTAACATCCATATTTTTCAAAGAATCATCTGTATGTATGATATAAAGAAAATATAGTGTTTCCCAGACAATGAAATAACTTTTTCCGGCGCGCTTCGCCCGTTCTAGCATCCTTAGCTTTCCAGATTACGCATAAATTGACAAAAAAAAAAAATGCGGAAAGTACTATGTGTGATAAGAGGAAAACCTAGCCTTTCTGAGTCAAGGAACTAACATTTTTTGCTCCCGCTTCGCTCGCTAACGAAAATCGGAAAGCTGAGGATGCTAGACCCTCAGCTTTCCGGTTTTCGCTTAATTTGACAAAAAAACATGTGTAAATAATAAGAAAAAAGCGGGGAGCGAGCCCGAAAATGTTAGTTGTTAGTACTCCAGTTTACCATTAGGTCGACAAAAAATCTTAGCTCAAAATAAAAACAAAATCTAATGCACTCGAAACAAGGTATTGTATCTAAAATTTTTCGAGTTCATTGCTAGTTAAACTTAAGTCGACCAATAAACATATATTTGTGTTATGATAGAAAAAAAAAACAAAGGTATCCGAGACAAGGTGCTAAAAAATTTCGAGCTCGCTTCGCTCGCTCATACATCCTAGGTTCTCTTTGGGCTAAAGCTTTTCTGCAAAAGTCACTAACGTAACCCATCTGAGGTACTTCAAATTTCACCCCAGTTTTGCCATGCATTGTCATCCAAACTAAACGTGTATACAAATTTCAGCTCAATCATTTGAAGATATCTGCTTCAAAATTGAGTTGCAATATTCCACCCGAACAAACATAGTTACAAACATACACTGCATGTTAAATTAAAGCTTATAATATCGGTGTTCCGGTGCTCAAGGGGAGGGGGAATATTTGTCTCTGTGTGGATAAAAGGGAAGAGGTATTGAAAAATTCAGCTTGACAATATTTATACTTCAGAAAATTATGATAATAGAGCACGTCGGTCTCGTAGGTATCATCATCTTCATCATCATCATATCAGCCGAAAGACGTCCACTGCTGGACATAGGCCTCCCCCAAGCGTCGCCACAACGACCGGTCCTGTGCGTCACGCATCCATCGGCTACCCGCGACCTTCACCAGTTCATCGATCCACCTTGTGGGAGGCCTTCCAACGTTACGCCGTAGGTATAGCTAAAGATTTTTGACCATTCGCACAGAAACACATTGAGTTTATCGACTTTTTCGGAAAGACTACGAAAATTCTTTACGCGAGGGCAAGCGAAGCGAGCTCGAAAATTTTAGTACCCACCCTCGGATCAGATTAGATTTTAAAAGTTTCTTCGTTAACCTATGCCTAGAGAAACCTGAATAACAATGATAAAAATTTGAACACCCATCTTGGGTACCTAAGATTTTTTGGACAAGCTGTTACTAGAAGTTATTTAAGTTATCAGTATGTTAGCCAGATTCCGCCAACTTCCAAACTCCGGGTTGCTACTGAAAAATTACTGATAGAAAATGAATGACATTTTGCTCAAACCGGGAATCGAATCCAGGACCCCACGCTCAGCAGTGCAAGAGAGAGTTATTGTGAATTCCGTAAACAATTGGCACCTGATTAGTATTTTGGATCAGGCCTTGTAGGAGTAATCAAGTAGTAATAGGGGCGTCCTTCGGAAGCTCTACACAAAGTATGGTTTTTATTTTTTTCTCATTTTGAAACTTCCTCGTGCGCCCCTTGTAATGTGCGCCCCTGGGTACGTGCTTAGTTTGCCTTCAGGATAATCCGCCTCTGCTACAGGTGTTTCCCCTGTTATTGCATTATTACAATATTTAATTAAACCTCTGTCATGGAGCAGTCTTTCATGAAAAATGAAGCGTGGAATGTGTATCAGGAAATTAACACTACAGAAATTATAATTTAATATAGTTTTCAATTGATAACAACATTATGAGTGTGAGTTTATTTCCTTCATTTTAAGTGGCGTTTTAAACGTCTGCATTTTATTTTATTTTGATCTGACAGAGGCGAAGCCCAAAAATATTTAATTATTTAAACTTAATGCAACAAGGCATTATCTGCCAGTCAACCTACATTACATGTACCACAAAGTTGTAAAGACTACATTGTGGTACATGTAAAACAAATAAATATGTTTAATAAGATTAATATTCGAGTTGATTATTACGTCAGAACTCATTAGAAACCAATGGTTCTCCATGAATAGTATTCACGTAGTCATAGGCTATTCAGTAGGGTAGCAAAGCTTTTTATGTGTATCCCCAACAAACAAAACTTTACTCATTATAAGTTTGGTTTGTAACGGTAACGTAGGTATTGTGCAAATAATTGAATAATAAAAGGCTCAAAAGTGAAAATTATAACCACAAAAAGGTAATTAACTTAAGGTAATAAAATATTGGTGTAATAACTTGGGGAACGTAACTTTTAAACATAAATTAAGTACGTCTGCTAAAAATATAGTCGATACTGAAGGTGTACCTACGACACTAATTAAGTAGATACCTATTGAACTATATGAACAGGATGAAATTGATATCATTATTTCGTTATGTGCTGAGCGAAAATAAAAACAGAAACTTCCAAAATATTCTCGTATTTAACAAAGTTCCTGCGATACTCAAATATTCCAAACTGTATGTATGCGCTCGTAGTTTGACTAGCGTTTCCTGAAAACGCCTGTTGATTAATGAAAAAAAGTTGGTAAATAGAATAATTCAATTTTTCAAAAGTTTGCTAGCAAAATAACTGTACAAGGAAGTTAGCCTTACCTTTGAAAGTGTACGAACGAAAGATTTCTTAGAACGTGGCCTGTTAAACATGTAGTTAAAAGTTTAAGGAGAAAATATATCGCGAACTTTAAATTTTCTCTATACGACTAAACGTTGTTGCAAGGAGGTTCTAAGTAAGTGGTGAGTTATTGACTGTTTTTTTTTTGTTCAAATCATATCAAATCGTATATTTCAAATAAACCATTTACAAGCACTTTTGAATTGTCAAGGTCGGTCAGTCCAAAAAGATGAAGCTATTTGCACGTTCCAAAGCGTAGATCTCTATGGAGAAGAACGTGCAAGAAACTCCACGGACACTCTTTTAAAAATAATAAATTGTTACAAATTTTTGTTTACATCAAGTTGAAATTATACAAACATGTGAGAACGATGTAAAAGACGAGCAGGATAAAAGCGTCCGGGAAAAAAGGAACAATTCAAAGAAATATTTAAAATAAACCATGGCAACTGAGAAATGACCAGTCCCAACTGACAGCGCCCGTTCACGAACATGACGCATGCGCTAGCACCATTCGGCTCAACTATTTTGAAGGGAGCCAAATGATCCAACGCATACGCCACCATCAGCCAGACTTTTGTGTGAGCATGACACTCCCAACCGCCAGGGTACATTCAAGTCAAAAACAAACCTAAAACTGATAGCTATAGCTTAAGTTTAAGGTACACAGTACTCACACATGTGCCGTTAAAATGGATGAAATTGTACATTGCTAAATAAATTGAGTCTATGCAAATATTGTTTTTTTACAATCTTCAGCCGGTCCAACAATGTTTCCAAATGCTAACAGATTATTTTGTGCGCCCTAGTGGCTGTGGAGCCGGATGAAATCAAGTACCTGGATGATCGAGCTTTGCTCGGTTTTTTTTACGACGTTTTCTAAAAATGAATCCTAGCTAGATCGATTTATCGCTCCCGAAACACCCTGCGTACTAAATTTAATGAAAATCGTTGGAGCCGTTTCCGAGATTCAAATTTTATATTTATATACATATATACAAGAATTGCTCGATTAAGGCCGCGGACGCCAACTCAGCGGGCAAGGAGTGGCGCGGCGGCGGCGCGGGCAGTTACATTATACATCTATGCATTTGACGCGATCAGCGCTGCAGCGGCGCGTTCAAATGCATAGATGTACGAGTATAATCCAAATACCCGCGCACAGTGTGTTAAAAACCTGAGTTTTGTGTCATCATGTATTTATTCAAGTAATCGATAGTTTCTCAGATTTGTGGTACGAGGGTAAAACTCCGGCTTCGCTACGACTTGTGGTTATTTTATAAAAAATATCAAAGTTTCGTAATATCCACATCACGAAAAACTAATGAAAATTCCTATTTAAAAAACAGAACTACGTATTCCAGTTTCTATTTATTCCTTTAATTGTATGTATAGTAACCTAACGTTCCACCAATTTCTGTTGCTTTACTATGTTTGAGACGCGAGATATGATTTTTTTCTCATTTTTCGTTTTTATTCTTCTATTCACCTATAACACCGTATTCGTTCGTGATTTCTACATCAAAATATTGCTTATATTTTCTATTATGTATAGTATTAAAACCACAACATAATTCCGTGTTATCCAAAACTTATCGCAAATTTAAAATTTTCGTCAGGGCATTCACTTTTGTGTATCCGATAAAATATTAACTGTATTATATTTTATCCGACAAAAACACATTTATTTTTATATATAGTTAACTTATCCTCATTACTAATAACAACAAATTCAATAAGCATATATGCGTAAGGCTCAAAATTTTTGCGCAGTCGCACAATGGAAATTACAACGGAAAGTGTCACAAAAGAAAATATGTTGCACAACGGAATCAGTAAGGCGTAGTGCACATGGATTGTAAAATATTTTTATACATTAATAGTTTATTGAGAATGATTAAGTAGGTATACATCCCGTCTGCTAATGCGTAAGGGCTGTGCCTCGAAATAGTGAGGAAATCAATCCTTAGCCCAACTGATTGGGGAAATGGCTTATGCGTTTATAGGTACACTTCTCGCCAAACTACTTGGCCGTTCTGAAGTTGGCTATAATAGCTGCGTAGTAGTAAATCTCATACAAAAATAGCACCGCGCCGTGCCTTGCGCATCGGAAAACTTCAGGGCGGCCAAAAAGTTTGACAAGAACTATACTTTGGATGTAAGTTTCAAAAGTATTGGGTGTATTAAATAAAACTATTATGCAATAAATCTAAAAATATTTATTCATACAAACTTTTCGTACATATTCAAAGAAACTGAATCCAACAAAAAGAAAAAAAATAAACTGTATTTAAAAATCATCAATCTATACTTAAACAATTTTATAGAAAACTTGTAATATTTTTTTCCCAAAAAAAAAATACTGTTAGGTAATCTGCCGTCATAAGAAAAAAGGACTTAGGTATCGACGGTAAAACAAAGTACTTCGTTTTGAGTCGATGCGTCCTTTTTTCTTACGACGGCAGTAAAATAATATTTCATATACATGATATATCATTTTTTTACTACCGGTAATGTCACATTTCATACAAAAAAAAAAACTGTATAAAAATCGGTTTAACTGTTTAGGAGCTATGATATCACAGACAGATACACAAATACAGGTGTATTTGTATACACAAACATACAGATACACACGTCAAACTAATAACAATCCCATTTTCCGTCGCGGGTTAAAAAATGATTAGATTAATATCTAATCATTTTTTAACCCGCGACGCAATTGAAAATAAAATGTACGCGAGGACGTTATTATCAGTGATCGGAGTAGGTAGATTGATTTTTGGTACTTGTATCATAAATGCACACAGAAAGAATAACATGGATAAGCCATTTTCCCGGAAAGTAATTCCGGTATTTCCGGATTCAATTAAATATTGTTAATGTTGGTAGTGATATTATTCCTACTCAATTCAAAATTTAAAGGAAGGTATCAAAACTAAATTAATTCATTATTTATCTGTTGAATAATAAAAACAATCGAATTCCGATCGAAGCTTTAATTTTTATTTTTTTATTTTTAGTCTTTTATGGCTAGAACTTTTATAGATAGACATAAATTGTTGCACTTAAATTTAAATATTTTCATAGTGGTCATGGTAATTTGCATTAAGGGTAGAATAAATGACGGGGCCCCATAGAGGGCCAATGCCTGCTGGGGTCGTGAGACTGTTCTAAGGATGCACGACGACTCTGAAACGTAAAGGGCATACGAAGGAACAGGTTGATTTTAGTCAGATTTTAGGACCAAAAAAAGGGGTAGAATAAAGAAAAAAGATAAAAATCAACATTGTTTATTGTTAAATATGTACATTTTACATTTATTCACATTTTTAATCTTCATCGATTACAATGTCAGCATCCTGGTAATCCTGATCTTTACAATTAAAATATATAACTATGAGTTTCTCTATATTTTCTATTTTCAACCTATTTCTTTTAACATCTAAAATCCATTTATAAATGGAAAAAGACCGTTCTACATCTGACGATGTCAAAGGAGCAAATTTTAAAAAAGGTATTAAATTATGTGCTTCATTTTTTTCAATGGCCTCACTATATTCTCTAAGTGTGTCTAAATCTGGGTTTCGTTCCATAACACGTTTTATTTTATTTTTTATATTATCTGAATTGCACTGATTTATAGCATCTCTGACGTTGTCAAATGCTAAAAGTGAATCTGTCAACGATAAATTATGCTTTTGCAATTCTTTTAAAGACAAATGAATTATAAAATTATTGTTTTTAATGTAATTTAAATCTTCTTTTAAATTTTCTTTTTCTATAATATTTATTGCCTCTCGACTAGATACCGCATCAGAGCTGCTTAAACAAGATAATACTTCTTTTATTTTTTCAAAGTTTTGAGCGTAATAAAATGCTGCCTCTAACCAAGTGCCCCATCTTGTAACAACTGGTTGGGGAGGTAGCGGCAAATCGGGATATTTTTCTTTTAAAATGTTGACTCTACTTGGGGCTTTCAAAAATACCTTTTTAACATTTGCTATTAAAATGTTAACATCGTGATATTCTAACCTAATTTGCTCAGATACGCGATGAAGAGAGTGCGCCAAACATGTTACGTGCTTCATTTCAGGTAAGTATTGTTTTAAATTTCGTCCTGCAGACAGCATATACGCAATGCTATCAGTGCAGAGGACAAGAATGTTACCTACCTTCGATTCAAAAGAATCTTCCCAAAAGTTTTCCAAACATTCTAACACAAATTGCATGATTGTTTGTCCATTAACTACAGTTAGCATTTTACATGCTACCAAATAAGGTCTAGTCAAATTGCTAGTATGTAATGGTTTTTTTAAAAAATGGACTATATAGCGACCTAAAAAGTCTGTCGTTTCATCTAATGATATCCATAGTTTCTCATTTTTATAATTTTGCCGAATTGAATTGATTTTATTCTTAAAAAACTTGTCCAAGTAAACTTTCCGTAACTGTGATTCATCTGGCAGAGTACGATTAGTACACGTACAACAACAGGTTCTACACATTGTTGAAAAGTAGTATTTTTCATCTGAGACCACGGAATATTGCACAAAATGAGAAATTTTATAAGATCGAAATAAAATTCCTCTTCGGGCCGCTTAAACTTTCCCTGGTGTACTGCTCCTTCTATATGTCTTTTAACGTTTCCTTTATTTATGGTTTTCAAATGGCTTTCACATTTTGAACAGTATATTGTACCACTAGCGTGATCGTAAAGTAGTTCGGGATGACCGGATATCCATTTTTCTACAGTTTCAGCCTTGACGTTTGCCATATCTGAACTCTGTTGTAGAGATGGAACCTCGTATATATCACCTAAAACAAAGACATGAGCAAAATTACATTTTATTTAGTTTATTTAGCTTACTCCGTTTGTTTTATTTTTCGTGGATCAAATTTAATCATTGAAATTTCACCCTCTTCCTTTCAACCGATTGATCTAAAATTTGGTATTCGCCTTTGATTCTGATGACAATACAATTATGTATATTCAATATTATTTTCAATCCAAAATAGCTGCCGCTACAAGATGGCGGACAACTAAGTTTTTTTTCAATCCCATCAATATGGTTATCAAATGAAAGGGCTTGTTACGTAGAACATTTTGTAGAGAAGTAGATAAGGCCTATAGTAATTTATTTTACCAATACATTGCAAGAGGACACAGGGCATTCAAATTATATACGGATTCCAGTAAAATGTCGGTTAATAGTGGAGTTAGCTGAATTGCGACTACATTACTAGAATATCATAATTTTGTTTCGCACTAAACTTACTGGTTCATACTCTATTAAAGATTTAACAATATTAAGACTCATGGTATGTTCAACAGGTTAAGCGAACAAACACAATACTAAAAATATTCTTATAGTACATCCAAACATGCTTTATACTCCTTGTAACTAGTAAAATATTACTTACCAAAGCTTGGTTTAAATATGTAGATCCAATTCAATAGTGAAAAATCTGAGTACGTATATTCGAGCCAAATCGTGGTTTAGAGCAGATTCCAGAAGTCAGTATGTAAACAAGCCAGGGTCAAGTAACGTTTTCACAACACAGTAACAAACAAAGATGCGCACTCTACGAACCGAAGTAAACGAGTGAGCTACCTGGCATGTCGTCGGCGGGCGTACGCATTGTTCTGATAACCGGTTATTGTACCACCCATGATCCTTTGTTCTGATTGGTCGTTGGGTTTTGTCAAATCGTGACTGTGTGCCGTTAAAAAAAATATGAAGAATAATAAAGAATAATATTGCTCATTTTATTACAATTCCTACCCTTTTTTTTGAGGATGGCAAATCATCAAATGACTCCTTCCACTCTGGCAGAATAAAATTCCTTCATAAGTTCCGGTTTTTTTTTTAATAATCCACCAATTCCGGAGGAATGTCCATATTAATATATACGTTTCGGATCAATGACCCCATTTCAATCTACCTACTCCGATCACTGGTTATTATGCTTTCATAAATTTAGTAAAAAGTTACACAGCTTTACAATTTCCGTTGTGACACGTCGCACAATTTCATGTCATTGGTCGCACAACGGATCAAAAATTCTACATAACCTATCATAAAAAAATCATAATTCATAAAAATTACAGTACAGCTAATTATTACTGATATATTCTATTAATTAAATACGTAATTGATACAACTAAATATCATTAAGCATGAAAGCCATTCAAATTTCGAAAATATAATAAAGTAAACTTACAATAAACAAGCTCCGACACGATATTCCATCTGACACAAAAACAATTTGGCGGAAGCACGCTGAAGTTAGTCGGCTATCATGGACCTGTGTTCACACTTAAAATAAATTGATATTATATAGTGATAGATATATATAGTGATAGAATGTCAATAAATCCCAAATTATCGCGTTGCACAACTGAAGTGTCACACTTAATGAAATTTAGGACATTTTTAAATTCCTTGATATTATCAAAACGCTTTGATAAATATTGATCGTACTTTACTAAAACTATAATAATATTCTGAAGACCATAAAACATGAGAACTGAAAAAAAACACCGGTAGCACTCCGGGAGTGCCGGCAGAAGTGAAAACATGTAAATAATACATCCTTACTGTCGCGGTCACATCATAGACAAACCACCGACAACAAAATAAACAAAAAGACACTGACGTGTGGCCGCGACAGCGACTGTCAGTGACAGATGTCAATCTTGACACAGTTCCTGACATAAACAAAACGAACCAAAAAAACAACAAAAAATAACGTTGTGTTTAATTATAAGTACAAAAATACTATCATTTATGAGGTAGAATACAATGTTTATTTATTGCGCTATCGTACACAAATATGACAATTTACATGTTATTATTCATAATATTATATCGTTATTTATTTATATATTACATTAATTTTTATCTCTTAGAAAAATCAACTTTCATCCATAATTTCGTAATTCCGTAATTTCGTATCCTTGGATACGCGTGGCACGCTGTACATAAACACAGACGGACATTCGCGCAAGCGCCCTGTGCCGCCTAAGCGGAGCAGCACACTCAGGCACGGTAGAAAGAGTGGGAGATACTAGTTCCTCTCCCTTCCCCTCGATCTTACGCTTTTTCGCATCACGTGACCCTGACGCGAGTCCGTCTTACGCTTTTTGCGATCAGGTCACGTGACCCTGACGCGAGTTTAAGATTTTATACCCATTACAGAAAAGTGCTCAACGCCGCTAAAGAAGTTTTCACTTCAAAAACTATATGTTTCTTAAATATTAAATGAATGGATTTTGAGAAAGTGTACGTACACGGACATCAACAAATTGTACGGAAGATAAATATGGACGTTTTTATTTTCAAGTATAAAATAGGAATATAATTGGAATATTTGAATTAAAAAAATTAGACATTATGACGAAATACTCGTAGTTAACTTTCTTGCATTATTAAACAATAAACAAGTTTTTATTATTTTTGATATTTTATATCCACTCTTCAAATTCTCGGACAGCACATTTTTAGACAGTGCGCGTAAAATTTGAGCCTTACCCATATGAGAACTTATTGACTGTTGCCCAAGAAGGTGTGCCAGCCCAACACGATACCATTGCCTCCGCTCGTATCCACCAGTAGCCGTTGAGCAGTCGTGGAGGGACTCAACTAAGAATTAGGCCATATTTTCAAATCAATGTCATGTTATGTAGCTTGATTTTTTTTTAAACTTGGTGGTTTTTTCCAGTTTTCGTTTAAAATTCACACAATTTTAGCCAACTATGCGACAAAATAACAATATCTAGTCATCGACGTAACAAATAAACTAAAATATTTTAACGTAAAAAAATATTTACATTTTGGTTGAAGTGACAACTCAACCAAGTTTGCAATAACTTTTGGATAACACAGAATTATGTTGTGGTTTTAATACTACACATAATAGAAAGTATAAGCAATATCTTGATGTAGAAATTACGAACTAATACGGTGTAATAGGTGAATAAAAAAATAAAAAAAACATAAGAAAAAAAAAACATACCTTGCGTCCCATTCATACCAAAGCAACAGAAATTGGTGGAACGGTAGGTTACTGTACATACAATGAATGGAATAAATAGAAACTGGAATATGCAGTTCTGTTTTTTAAATAAGATTTTTTTTCGTGTTTCATGATGCGGACGGATATTACGAAATTTTGATATTTTTTATAAGAAAAACTACAAGTCGTAGCGAAGCCGGAGTTTTACTCCCGTACCAAAAAAGAGAGAACTATCGATTACTTGAATAAAAACACTCCTTGCCCGCTGAGTTCGTGTCCGCGGCCTAAAGGTATTAGATACATTAGATAAGCAGTGTTCTAGAATCATCACCTCTTCTTTGGTTTCGCTAGAGAAAAATATATGTCTACCATCATTATTTTCACTAACCACATATTAAAACCACCAGCAAAAATGGAAAATAAAGAACAATAGCGTACTTATAATAAATAAAAATGAAAATCTTAAATAAGCTTATTAAAAGATATAACAAACAGGTATGTGCCACTCGACACACATTTCAAAAATAATATTTATTTTTCATTGAAAATTGCACCTTTGTTTCAGTGAAGCCATAGAAAGCATTAATATCCACTCTCATGTTTAATATACTGGACTTTCAGGATATTTTTTTGTTGAGGATGGAAAATCATCAAATGACTCCTCCCGCTCTGGGCGGAGCAGAAGGGAGTGTCAGACTCTTACTGTAAAACCCATCCGTGTCCCTCCTAATGCCCTTTGCGTTTTTTAGGGCCGCGGAGACTTTTTCGAACATATTCCGCAACGAATTTTAGTACAATGAATTGATTGATATTAAATTTTGTATCGGCTAATAGCCTTATTAAAAGCATCATCGCGCGTAACGAACGTGGACAATAGGTACAACACAATAGTGTGGAACCGAGCTGGCAAGATTAAAAAAAGTTACCATTTGTGGAGCATTTCTCAATAGTAGAAGAAAGGAAAGTGGAAGGAGGGAAGGGAGGCCTTTGCCTTGCAGTGGGACAGCACAGGCTCATAATAATAATTTGTGGAGCATTCAAATGTCAAAATTAAATAGGCAGCCTTGACTTGAGTGACCGCTTTTGGTGAAGAATAATGTTCCTTCAATTTCTGAGTTTTCTTATACACTGACATTCACAATAAAACGTTAGCAATAATCTACGTGGCTTTTTTCTAGGCGGAGGTTGCATAGCCGGCATAATGCAGTTGAAAATAAACTCATTCCTAGTACATTGTCAAATCCATTAAGAGCCGCTGAAACTAGCTTTATGTTACCTACAAAGTAAGAACATAACTGAATTCTTTCAAATGTATTTTCTAAGTGTATTTTTTAGTACTTATATTTATCCTACGATTTTATTAAATAGATGTTTAGGGGTGAAGTAAAAAGTAATCCGTCATTTCTCGGGCGGTTCGTAGGTGCTGACCTAACTACAATTTCATTTTCCGCAGAACATTTGCCGGGTTAGAGCATAATAAGTGAAGTACAGTAATGCCATCAGTGAGTCCGAGCTCCGGAAGCCTGCATAATGCATATATGAAGCATACGAATACGTTACAAGTACACCGAGTACCGAGTACACATACGTGTACCACAATCACATCAACATTAAAGGGCGGAACATTAAAGTGGATCCATCTCACTGAGCCGAAATATGTAACTAATGAATTAGTGAAATGTTCGTTATGTCGATGAGTGTTCGTGGAAAGTCGCAGCTAATTTGTAACAGTGTAATCACGTAACGTGAATCATAATGAAGACGTACGCCCTAAATGTTTGCGTCTCCGAATTAGTATGTACACGTGTCTTGAAATATTTTGATACTTCATTCAAAGGGCGCTAATAACTTAGAAAAGTCCCTTCTGGTCGCCGGGCTCGCTTCAGTCGCTACTGACAGATGTGAAGGAGCTTGAAAACGATTTTTTAGGGAGATAAGACCCTGGCGGGACGATTTTTTGTTCCTAAAAATCTTTAATCCGTGAAATGTCTAAAAACATGCGCAGGTCTGTTTTCACGAAACTAATAGGGTTAAAAGCCATATAAATTCATGATACATAAACATTTTGGAAGCAGAATTAAATCCTTTTAGAAGCTGTTTGTGTTTTCTCATACTTGAAATATTGGAAAGACAAAATCCGAAGTTAATCGGACTCAAGATTAAGTCAATAGAAAGTCAGATTTGTGTTGACAGTATCTGTCCCAAAATTGTGAAGTGTTCCAATGTAGATTGGTTCTGCTTCACTAACTTAATTCAATTTATAATTAACAAAGATTAGGCGTGTTACTGTGTTTATATGCGCGTTAATTGTAAATACTTGAGTCGGACAGTCCGAAAGGTCGCGAAAGTCCCGGTATGAAGTTTCTGTTCCATTCAAACATTTACCTGATGTGGTTTTGCTTACGTGCCTTTCCGTGTAATCGTTAAGAAGAACTGTGAACTTGTCGAAACACACACGTATCTACATTATTTATTTTCTTAGACGGGTGGTTTACGAACTACCTACAAGTCACGGAAAAATGCAGTAAAATAAATTTTTATTGCAAAATATATTGACGAAAAGATTTCCATATTTTTGATAGAGTGAAATGAAATTCTATTTTGTTTACACCATTGCGTTCGCTCGTGTGTATCGTCAGGAATTAATTGAATATGGAGCACGTGCTTTTGCATCCATAAAACTACAAGTTTCAAATGTCCATCGTATCCACTGCACTCGCAAATTACTTTATCTGGTTTCCATGAACACAGGTTTAACTAATACCTACCTGTGTGTAGGTAGGTATATCTTTAACTGCGGTTGAATGAAATGTTTTTGTCATTTCTATTTAAATATTCGGTCTAGAAAAGTACCTATAAATATAAGTTTTAATGACGCTCTGTGCACTTTAACGATAAAAACCACGTGATAAAAGTATACGAGGTCAAACATCAATTACGAACAGGTTGTTCGACAAAAAACAAAAAAGCGATGACATGGACACAAAGCAAACAATACTATGACTAGACCATATAGACACATACATTTACTCTGCTTATAACATGGCCGTTATCTTCTTCAAATAAAAATGGGCAAGGTTGCGAAAGGAAAGCATTAAAATAATTATTTATTTACACAAAACACTTAGCGTCAACAAAACCATACATGGAAAAGGACAAAGCTACATACTTACTTTCGACGAAGTTATACGGTCGCTAAGAGTCAGTACAAGTAGGCTCTCCTCTGGAAAATTCTCAACTCATAGAAACCAACAAAATTCTTATTGAAATGAGATACTATTTCCCAGCGTTTTATTTATATGGATATAAAATAGGTATATTTTCTTCGGCTTGCCTCGATATGCGGACAAAATAACATTTGTATGAACAGACTAGGGTCAGAATACTCACAAGACGCACTCCGTAGATATTGTGTTTTCGTATTAGAGAATCTTTTAGTAACTTATTACTGACTGGAACAACTTCCAGCGTTCTCAATGTTCGCATGCGGAGTAAAATGTTTGTACACGAGATTTAGTTCTAAGTGTTTTAACATAAGACTGCTCCTGCCGGAGACGCGGACGAAGCCTCTAGCCTTCAGGTAGGTACTCTAAAACTTACCGTTGTAATTTTAAATTTAAAACATGAGGAATTATGAACAATGCAGCATGCAGATGAAAGCGGAGTGTCGAAACTATAACTGTCGCGACATTAATTAATTTCCGTCCTCTGCAAAAATACTAGACTGGGTAACGAAGCGTGGCGCTGCATACCTCACTCAAGTCGCCATTTTAACGTTTCATATGCAGTTCCCAAAAAATACAAAAAAAAAAATATAATGAAATTTTGTTCGGTAATGAAGTTTTATGAAACAGATCAGAACGCGGATGCTTGTAAAATAATTCTACCGGAAAATTGTGTATCACGAAGGACATGATACTATAAGAGTTTGAATAACGTTTTTATGCATTCCGCTTTATTGTACTTATTCATGTATGAACACGCCGCTTTCGGGTTTAGCGAGAAATTCCGGGACAACTCCATCGGGATTTTATATTATTTTTTACATTACAGTATTCTTCTAGGAATCTTACAAATTCGTGAAAGTTTTCTATTTCCCCTCGCCATTACGTGAGGATAGATATGAGTGTGATACGTATACGTATCTCAAAGCTGAAATAAGTTTTCCATGTAGGCTTGTGTTCATGTCCTTCATAAATGGAAAAAAGTTTTTCTTGTCGTTTCGTAATATTGTGTGGCGAGGGGTGGCCGCGCGCCGCGCCGTGTCATCGTCGACAAAGCAGACGTTTATGTTACAACACCATTTATTATCGGCAGCTGGTTTCTTGTTGCCTCAATTTCCTTGTGCCATACTCGTTCCTATAGCTATACACACATAATCGTAAAATAATAGATCACTGCTAGGGTCACTAAGAGTACGTAACTAACTTGTAAGTTAATACTATTCATCAGTGGTTAATCAAATGTGCATAATTGTATAAATCACAAATCTAATTGGTTTTCCAAACATACCTACAGACTAAGACCTATCTGGGAAGCTAATTGGAAAGCTTTCCGCCGGCCGGCCCCACAGGCTCCAGGTAAATTATAAAACGTCCGCCCTGTTTTGACAGACGAATCATACACTTTGTTGTTTGTTTCACACAAAGTTTTAAATTTAAAATACTTCATTTGAGTTGTTTTGTTAGAATAAGCTGTCACTTCAACATGGTTTAAGCCGGTGTAGATACTTATTCGTTTGCTTGTGAATAATCTGTATTAAGGATTTACGGCTTATGTAGAATCGAGAGAGATTTCTTGTGCGAAAAGGAGGCGGTGTGAGAGAATTGAGTCGAAGGGTGTGGGGGAGCTGAACGAACCTCTACGGCTCGACAAATACAATCACGTTTAAACCATGATCTCATCGGGCCACTTCAACAGTGAAACCTTTAATTGAAAATGTGTTGAAGATGATCCGATTTCGGCACCATTACAGTTGTTATCTTACTTCAATAATGTTCTCGTTATCATAATGGTCCAGTTCGCAGGTTGCTGACCCGTACTCCACTGCACTGACCACAATTGACTCTAAGCAGTGAATTTCAGTCTGTCTCGGGGGAAATCAGGGATCAAGATGAACCCACAATAAGTTTCTTGGGCCAAAAGATATGCTTGCGGCAAGAAAATAAAGCAGCACTGTAGTTTTATGTACTTACACATCGACATACATACGTGCACGCCTATTGTAGGCACTGTAAATAAGATTGTAGAAAATGATGGATGAGGCTATGTTTCATGAAAAAAAAAATTGTAATAGGTTATTTTGAAACTTCTAAGGGTCAATCCGTAATATTTATAGCAAAGCTCATCATGGTAAATTTGTCAGACGCAAGTGTATCTTATAAAAACATCGAATTTATTCCTTCAGAAAATCAGGTTTGATGGATAGGAAAAATATGAAGTAGGTACATTAGTAATAAAAACGTAAGAAAATATTATTGCGCTGCAATTTGCCGCCAAGGCAGCATTGTTACTTTTCAATTACTCTTAGTAGAAAGTAATTGAAAAAAGTTTTATTTGAAAGCAGACACAAAGATTGAAAGCTTGGTGCAGGTATCGTATCTGTAAGTATAGACCCTACAGTTGCTAATGAACACTTTATAAGATTTTTTCTTTGTATTTTAATTAAAAATTGCCGTTTGAGAAATAAAATGTTTAATAAAAAAAGGATATTAAACATTTTATTTATCAAACAGCGAAATTCCTCTTTAATGCTATCGAGGCAGGTTACTTAATAAGTATCTTTGTTTTAGTAGTGAGCGTATTTAATAGTCAAGTTTACTAAAATCGTGCACGAGAAAAAGAAGAAGGCAGATAGAAAATGCCTGTTGCAATGTACTTACAGGTATAAATCTTAGAGTAGCTAGCTAACGAAAATGTTCAATCTTACTTTGCGCTTTTAAGAGCTTTCAAATTATATTTGTAGAGTACCTGAATAATGATGAATAAAGTAATTACATTTTTTCTCTTTTTGGTTAAAAGATTTACAAGATAAGTGTTGAGCAAACTGGGTCAGACGTTGGAAGGTCGTCAAATGCGTGAGGAACTTATACCGAGGGCTATTAGTTAGCACTCGTAGGTACTTAGACAAATGTCCGAGTTGAGCGTATTAACGAGCCTAATTTCGGTTTTACTTCTCCATTTGGGACAAAGCGATTGAGCGAATATCATCCGTTTGGGATCCCAGATTATGTGTCCCGAATAACGTGTGAGGTGCTTGGAGTCTTTAACGACTGTTGGTCCCTCGGTGAGATTAATAAGATTGATTGCCGAATAAACCATTTTGGAACCCATCACAGAATTGAATGGCTACATAATGCAGTAATCAATTCGCTTGGAAGCGGGAGAACGTGTGTCGGTGGTACACGAGCACTGCTCGAGTGCTAGGTGTTTGATGCGAAACCTACTTGAGATTCGTAAAAAGATACAAACAAAGAGTGTCGGCTGAAACGTGCTAGAGTGGGGACAGGCTACACTGCACACATTGTCTCTGAAATGTGTTTAGAACAAGCCAGCCACAGAGTGCGAAGATGTAAAGAAAACAGGATAATGCTCTGCGCCGCGGAACGTATATTATGCCTTCTGTACACAACTGCCACTTAGGTCACACTCGAGCGGCCATCGCTCAATGTGTACGAGAGGTCTGTCTAAGTACTAGTTTGAAGTGTGGCGAGGATGGGCCATTGTGTACAGGTGGCGTTACTGCGGTACATGTGTCGGGGCACAGACACTAGATACCTTCTTTTCGTATGCTAACCAGACTTAAAGCGCACCCACGGCTTAGATCGAACTTAGTATTCAGACTGAAACTGTGATACATAACTTGCAATGTTTTTCTTTGAACACTAGATGTTTGCTTCGTCGTTGGCTGGTTCGTTATAATTTAAATATGACTAAGGTATTATTAAATCCACATCAAAAAACTAACCACTGTCAATTTACGGGTGATTAGTTTTTTGAAGTGGACATCAATGCTTTATTTTTTCATCTATACTTCTATACTAATATTATAAACAGGTAAAGTTTGTGAGGTTGTAGGGGGTAATCTCTGGATTTAATGAACCGATTTAGACAATTCTTTTTCCAATAGAAAACCACGTTGTTTGTGAGTGTCATAGGCTATATATTAACCCGAAAAATATCGCCTAGCGAAGTGGGCACAGGTCAGCTAGTATCAAATATACTGACTGCACATTAAATTAACCAGAGTCTGGAGAAAATTGCTTGGTTCAATATCGTTTAATAACTTGCCTAATCATACTTGACTAGGCAAGTCGGAAGCGCACAGGGAGCTTAGGGTACCCTGACATGGATAAGTTAGGTTTGTATGGTATGGGAGATACGAGTGAGCGAGCGAAGCGAGCTATCTTAGCACACGTCATGCCATTCATGTAAGGTTCCTTTAAACCCTGCAGACAAAAATAGGAGGGGCTCCTAGCGCAGCGGGTTTCCGTCGTCCAGGTTCATAAAAAAGCTACGCTTTTAATTACTAGCGATGCGTCACGAACTAAAATTGTTGCTAACGTAATAATATTTTGAGGTAACTGTTTTGCTGTGCAATCAATATTTTTGGTTAAGATTGGGATTTCTTTATAAAAAGGAATATTTTTTATTTACAGTTAAATACCACCGTTAAATATTTTCCTACTTGATTAGGTACATACTTATCATCTGTTCTGATCTGTCTGTTACGCTTGGCTTTATTTTTTATCCTTAAGAGCTACGTTAACCAATTTAATGAGAATACTTGTAGATATTACCCTGTCTGATAAACTTCATTAGCTTTCCTAAATAATAACCTATACGAAGATTTACCGCGTATTAATCACGTAGTTAATGCACGGTTTAGACTTTTTGTAAACTTGTTTTATGTCATAAAATAGGAAATTAATTGCACATTCATAAAACTTTTTACGAACAATACAAATAAAACGCATACGACTGCAGTAAAACAAGTTGCTACTTCAGAACTTAAATGAAACAGTTCGGAATTTAATTTCATGTCCGTTATTAAGGTCCCTTGTCTAGTGTACATGCTTCCCTCCGCCGGCGCCGTCCGCGGGAACCCTTCTCGTAATTAATGTCGAACTATGACAGGTAACACAACAATTACAATCATTACTGTATGTCTGTGACTCCGATCGTAATGTCAGCCATTATTAAATGAAGACGCTACTTAGACCGGCTCGTGTAAATATTAATAACGTTAGAGTCTGCCTGTGATTGGAAAGTATCCCGCTTCCGCCGCCGCCGCTACCGACCCCAGCTAGGAAATAAAAAACTGTTATGTGTGGACGGTACGTTCCTCATTCTACTCGCAGGATCGTCATAATAAGGACGATTTATGAAAGCCCGCATCTTTGAAAGGGTACAATTTTAACTCCCTAACGTGATTTTATGTTACAGAACTATTATGGCTACAGAAGCCATTCAATATTCTTATCACAGACCTTTTATACCCGGCTTACTACGGCAAATATAAATTGAAAATCATGCGTCTTCCGTCCTTCCGATCTACTTTAATATGCCAATGTAGCTTTGTCCCTTAACACAGCTGTATGTTGTCGTTGAGAACAAATATAGCTAGTTATTGTAGGGGTCAAATCAGATTTAGAAGTTGTGTACGTGCGGTTTGCTGCGGATTAGCGAGATTACCGGGGCCTTCAAACTCGAAATGTTTTGCGGAATAGCCCGTTACAATGGGATCTAGCCGGAACCCTTGTGGAATTGCAGGCAGCTGAGACCTGCCAGCGGCGCGCGGCGGCGAGCCTTTGCACGCTAGATTACGAGTGGGCGAGCCATGAAAGATCACAAATATGTGGTGTTACTGTGTAATGTGCGCCGAGCCTGTGTAGTTAGTTAACCAATGCGGGTCGCGCTTTTATATACGCTTAAGTGCAATTGCGACTATCGATTGATGTCTTCTGTATCTGTCAATTAATCTCAGTACTGATTTGCAGGTAGGTACATAATATGTACCTGCCAATCAGTACCGACATTGATTAGTTAATTAATGCCGATACAAAGTAGTACATACATATTATGCATGTGCTCTTTTGTATCGGCACTTGCAATATGCGATCACATGAGCAATGAAAATTTAACTCAATGTTAGTGGGCACCGCATCAGATTTAACATGATTGCCAACCAATTAAACAAAGTGCAGGTCAAATAGTTGCATAAAGCCATCGGGCGTCCGCAAACGATGCTAGGTTCGTGTGAAATAGGTCCATTATTACATATAAGTTTTAAATGCAAAAGTCGAGGGTGTGCTCAAACGACTGCATCGCTAACTTTTTGTTAAATGCCAACTAATTGCGGTGCTGCCTCCTATTTGCCGCATACGAATGTATATCGCTTTTCTATTTATGTGTAAAGTGTAAAAGTGTTTCGTTGCTCTTTTTATTTTTACTTTAAAACCACGCGGGTGTTTAAGTGCTTGTATGTCTTCAGTATTATTTGGCTACAAACGCATAGAGACATTTTTAAATCGTGCTACATTCTTATTTATTTCGATTTTTGGCAATATATCTAAATATAATCATGTTAGAGTACTTTTAAAACCACAATTTAAACGAAAAGACTAAATAATTATCCCTACCTACTTATCAAGAACATTTATATATATTTCATTTCTGTATAACTACTGTGAAACTACACAATCTGCACTGCTGTAATGTAGGGCACAGTGCACACACACAATTCAACAGATTTGCACGTAACAAAAGCAATCCACAATGGTTTGCAGTCAATACGAGAATCGGTATTCAAGTGAACCTTTTCTTATGGTTTCTTTTCAATTTTTTGGCCATCATGACAGCCGTTGATCATACAAATCCGTTTCTTTTGATGTTCAAACGCTGATCTCTCAGAGCAGTCTCGCTAAAAGTATAGTAATATGTAACAAAAAGGAGGTTAGTTGAACGTACCTACTCTTGTCTAGGTACTCTTTTCGAATGTCAACTGATGATCCATCACAAAATATAGTGTACGCCTTGCAGTGTTTTTGCTTAGTACCTTTCACGTCTTGACAGGCGCTAACTGTGGAATGAGATGAAAAGCACGTTTTATTTAGTAGCAGTACTGAATTTGCATAGTGACGACGTTAGGGCTGGAGCCGAGCGATTATGTGTTTCCGGCAAAAAGTTTCGCTTGTGTATCCCGCGATGCTCATATACATTCTGCCAGAAAATCACGCCATCTCATACCGCGCGCCGCCCGTGCCGCATCGCTCTACCGAGACCTCTTTCTTTGAAAAAGTAAATGAAACACAACATTCAACATACCAAAATTACCTCAATTCCAATGTATTGAACGACATTGTTAAAACTTTTAATATCTTTATGGCTTGACTTAATATTCGATGTTAATTTAGCTCCAGCAAGTTAAATGCAGACAGACCATTACGTCGACAAGCGACCCATTATATGAGAAAACTTCGACCAGACTAGAGCTTAGACTCAATTTATTACTCGATGCTTGATACCCATTCGCAATTTCAAACCGATCTAGCTAATGTATTGAATTCTATCAAACGTGTTAACCAGTCGGTCTACAACGTCAGACACGTTTATTAATTATTTATTGTTTATAGAGTGATGTTAGTTCATGAGATGCAAAGTTGAAACGAGTTTGCCCAGAAATGATAAATACACGAAAATGTATGTAATGTACAGCGACATTCACACGTCGTATGTTAGAGATAATACGCTCACGTGGGAGACAAATGCTCTCAACGTGGACTTGACACGAGGCTGTAAAAATAAATAAAGGGAGCCGGCGGTGGCGTCTTAAGCTTGACACACACAAATACTTACACACACACATCATTGAATGGGATTACAGGCACACGGGGGAAGCAAACAACTGACAATGCTCCAAGAGTCGCCGGTCGCCACCCCTTCAGGACCGTTCCTAGAGCAATTACAATCGCTCCCGATCCCAATACCGTCGCTAAGTTTTATGTAACTTGCGTTTAACATCACCTCTGCGGGTCAAAGGACCAAGAATACATGCCAACGAGCAAGACATAAAACAAATTAAATATACCACGGAAGTTATTTCAGAAATAATTAAAAAGCTCCATTTTTCTATGAATAAGAAAAACTTCCTGGAACGTGGTTCTATTTTAAATAAAAACTTTTAGCATTACACATTTAGATTCTCTACGTAGCACAATTTTCATACGGCGTTTCTTTTTGTTATCCCGAAAACCGGGTAAGCTTTATGACGAAATCAAAGCCCGATAATGTTGCAAGCGATATTTTCAGCTGCCAGAGTGCCGAACTCTCGAGAATGGAATATCAAAGTGTGAGAGGTCGAAATTCTGCAACTCGAATATTACCTTTTCTCCTAAAAGGGTATCTGAGATAAACCAGAGTCATGCATAATTTGATAATTCTAATTTGTATTCCATACAAGTAAAGGGAAAGATAGCATTACATAATAACCTGCCAAATCTATTTGTAGAATTCAATTTGTCATCGAATTCTGTGACAGCAAACTGACACTGAATATCAAAGTTAAATGTATTCATCATCATCATCATATCAGCCGAAAGACGTCCACTGCTGGACATAGGCCTACGCCAAGCGTCGCCACAACGACCGGTCCTGTGCGTCTCGCATTCATCGGCTACCCGCGACCTTCACCAGGTCATCGGTCGTTACGTCTTCGGGTACGCGGTCGCCACTCCAGAACATTTCGGCCCCATCGACCATCTGTTCTGCGAGCAATGTGCCCTGCCCACTGCCACTTTAGTTTGGCGATCCTTCGGGCTATGTCGGTAACCTTGGTTCTCTTGCGGATATCATCATTCCTGATTCGATCACGCAATGAAACTCCAAGCATTGCCCTCTCCATTGCCCTTTGAGTGACTTTGAGCCTTCTGATGAGGCTCATTGCAAGCGACCACGTTTCAGTTCCGTATGTCATCACAGGCAACACGCACTGATCATAGACTTTCGTCTTGAGACACAGTGGTATGTGGGACGAGAAGATACCGCGCAACTTCCCGAACGCTGCCCAGCCGAGTCGGATTCGACGGTTGACCTCTTTCTCGAAGTTGGCCTTACCTAGCTGGACCGTTTGTCCTAGGTAGACGTACTCATCTACAACTTCGAGTGTAGAGCTTCCGATCTTGATGGGAGTGGGTGCTACATGGGTATTTACCATGATCTTGGTTTAAGTTAAATGTATTAAATCGTAATAAACACAAATTAACATTATAACCAAATCAGAGCTGGCCCAGCGGCTGCTCATTTAGATCATCAATATTGACTAGAATTTATCGTTGTGTGTAATTATCATTATGACTTTAATAGCCGGATGATATTTGGCATGTTATTGTGAGTAAAGAGTAATTAAAACTACGAGAACACATTGCCACTATTAAATTCGTGTGTCGAGCGCGAGCCACACGATCAATTTCGCTTTGATTACATCAATAAAATTTATGATGATCATATCAGTCTGGCCAAATAACTTTTCGCCAGGTCTGCCTGTTGTGTTAAGAGGAAATGCAGGTGGATAGACTTATATGTAAAATGTCATAATTCGAGGTTTGGCTCTCGCCTGTTTCCTCCTCCAATATTGGACCGATTTAAAAGATATTTCACAAACTGAATAAGAAGGATGTATACTGTGTCCCTATGTTTTCCTTTTTTCCTTAATAATTGCCAAATTTGTACACTAGGGTTCTATTGACAGCGGTTTGACGGAAAATTTTGAGCATTTTTAGAGGGTTCTAGTGCTCTCAAAACGGTGAAGGAAAACATCGTGAGGAAACCGGCATGTCCTAGAACCAAAAATTCGAAGACATGTGACATTCACCAACCCGCATTGGGCCCGCGTGGTGGATTACGGCCCATTCCCTCTCCTAGAGAGGAGGCCTGAGTCCCAACAGTGGGAACATTATAAGGCCGACTATGCTATGCTATGTAGTGCTTATACAGTTAAAAAATCACCAAAAAAGAAAACATATGCTAAGGCTTGTATACATGCCAATGACCTTGTGCATATAAACGGAGCTAACTACTCCTCTACGCGCCACTCCGCTACCCGAATTTTTAATAATATAAAAAATAAAAGTAACAAAAACCAAATTATTTTCGTTTGTATTGCAAAGCAGTAGATATATTTTTTAAGTTTTGATAAAAAATTAAGGAGTAAAATGGTTTCATCTCAACGATTTGGAGGTGATTTGGTGTTTTTTTTTCTTGTTATGTGATACCGATACATAAATTGTGGCTAAACCAAATTACGTACTACCTATTTTTTAACCGCCTTCAAAAAAGGAGGAGGTTCTCAATTCGACCGCGTATATATTTTTTTTATGTGTTCGCGGATATCTTCGTCGTTTATGAACCGATTTCGATTAATCTTTTTTTATATGAAAGGGTATGTTGCCGAGGTGGTCCTATTGCACGTCACACCACACACATTGCACCACGTCAGGATCTGATGATGGAAATCCTGAGAAATCGAAGGCAACTCTCATAAATTGTAGGAACGCATCTGGTAAAAACTTTATATTCGTGTGTATATCGGGTGATACTACAAAACAATCAAGGTTTGGATCAGACCTGACGATGGAGACGACAGAGAGTCTAGTGCACTCCACATCGTTATGTAGGAAATACCAAGTGTTTGGGCTTATTTCATTCGTATTGACGAGACCTTTACACCGAAAGCACTAAGTAAGTTTTATTAAATAGGCTCTAGTTCATAACATAACATCAAAACGGTACGCTGTGAATGGGTACGCAGGTGCCACTAAAAAGTGAAAAATAAAAAACTTTTTTACAAAAAATATAACCGACTTCCAAAAACAAAACACTACAAAGTATAAAATATCTTTAAGTCGGTGTCAAAAAACGAAATAACCAAAAATACCCAAAGTCGGTTATATTTTTTGTAAGTTTTTTATTTCAGATGTAATTTCTCAGTAAATGCCGACGAAAAGTTGCTTCATCTGCACGCTGTTTTTAAGCATTTCTCGAGAGAGCAGCCTTGAGTTACGCTGTCTATTTTCACCAAGCTGTTTAAAATAACAGCACTAACAAAACCATGTGAGACTAGAACTTTGATGCAAAACGTTAAAAAACAATATCTACTTTTCCATAGGTTTTTTCATTTCATCAACCGAGAACAGATTTTTTAAAGCAATGTACAATATTTAATTCGCTTCGAGCTTTGCCAAAAAAAAAAGTAAGTAAAACTATGTCCACAAAATATCGTCATTCCAGTTGGACGAGTGAAATGAGAAACTCCATGAACTTTGCTGTTTGTACTGTTATGTAGGTACGGAGCAAATATCAAAACATGAAATAAATAAGTAATAAAAACTCCATATTAAAAACAGGCATAAAAAACGTTTCAAAGGATTCCATCCATTGGTATAATTTTAAAACTTCGTTTATACCTGACCATAATAAAATCATGTTGTTGACATAGTCAGCTGTTTTATTATACCTACGATGAAAGCACCTAAGTGCTTTGTCGAAAATCCCTTTGTTGGCGATAAACCGATTAGTCGTACTCATTGCGCATTTAATTGTTTTTCCAAGCGTTTTGATGAATGTAGATTACAATTTCTTTTATGGAGTTTTTTGTTTAAAACCATTAATTTTAGTTGAAAGCACACAATATAAAATACCGGATAGGTCCGCTAATTAAATAAAAGTTTTTCTTTTGTTTTAACAAAATTAAAACAAAAGAAATTCTACCGTAGGTACTTACAAATACTGATGTCTGTGACTACCACAGGACCACCGACGCCAATCGCTTCCATATTTGGTAAATAATTAGTACTCAATTGGTACTAATTAGTAGGTACTCTAACAAAAAAATGGTACTTTCGTAGTTTTCGAGAAAATCGACTTTGAAGGTGGTCACGCTGTTTTCAGCAGGATTTATCCTAGCTACAGCAGTGAGAATGTTGTGCATGCAATACGTACATCGTTTGATCGGACCAGCCAATGCACAATCTGCCACCATATCGCTTGCTAGACAACTAGGGAATTTATAATTTTATTATTGACTAGCTTCTGCCAGCGGCTTCACCCGTGTGGTCCCTAGGGAACATACCCCCGGGATAAAAAGTAGCCCATGTCCTTTCTCAGGCTCTAGACGAGAGTTGTTTTGGCGTGAAAGTGCGACAAACAGACAGAGTTACTTTCGCATTTATAATATTCATATAAAAATAAAATATATATATATTTTACATATTATATATTTATTACTATAAAATATAATAATATAAATAATATAATATAGTAAGGAAGTAAGGATTACCTTTATTTTATTGTGCCCCACTGCTAGGCTTCCCTTTTCTCCTTCTAAACAACGCTGTCTTGGGTTATGTCTGGTCTTGCTCCACAAACAAGATAGGCTATACTCTCTAAGCTCGAAGTCCGTAGTTTCGGGCTTAGTTGCGGGCGTTTTCTACTCCGTATCACCTACGGACTTCTATTCTATTCTATATTTTTATATGGCAAACAAAGCCGATGTCGACTATTCTGCCAGTGTCTAAAGTAGAATGTAAAAGCAAGTGGGTATATTAGTAAAAAAAAAAACATAAACTAGGTCCAGATTCTTCGATTGATCACCTACGGACTTACTATTAGTCCCGAACCCGAACGAATGAATGAACACGATTTGACAGTAACTGTCAAATCGTCTTGTTATTAATTCTTAGTGGTTAGGTGATACGGAGTAGCAGAAAACGCGAGTACTTCGGGCATAGAGAGTAGCCCCCCTGATCGCCAATTCAGTGTAGTCGTCCTCGACGGCAACTATCTAACCAAACACAACATTTTATAAATACCTTCTCATTTATGGTCAAAACAAATTCGTTACTACCATAAGTATGAAGTACATGTCTATGGCAATGGTTTTTACAGCAGATCCAATCCCATCTAGTGTCCAGGATATGGTACGTAAATAACACATTTGTATTCTGGAATATACATTCACTGGATAGTAGAAACCTTTGTTACATTTTTGCCTATTTTGGTAGCCTTTGAGCCTTTGTAACGTTATATTATGATACCGTTTCAGCCAGCCAGACTCCAGAAGCCTTTCCTGTGAAGTAAATACCCATGCAGAAGATGATTTGAAATACTACCTAGAAAATAAGACCAATTTGGCCTTTAGCCTTTGAAACCTGTATCATGATTCCATGCCAGTCGGCTGGAGTATGTTTCTTCATAGACAACTAACTTTTGCTACGACTTCGTACGCCTATATCCTGTTTCTTGCCGTTCCCGTAGGAATTTCGGGAAATCCCCCCTACACTCCCCTAGGAACCTACATGCCCAATTTCAGCTTTCCTGACTAGTAGTTTCGGCTGTGCGTTGTCTGTCAGTCACTCAGTAACGGAAGAATTTGATATAATTTAATGATGAGGAGTTATTTGGAAAAAACCCCCCGACGCAAAAACGACGGGGTGTTATAAGTTTGACGTACTCTGTGTGTGTGTGTGTGTGTGCTTGTCTGGCATCGTAGCTGCCGAACGGATGAACCGATTTTGATTTTTTTGTTTCAAAGGTGAATTAGTCGGAAATGTTCTTAGCTATGTTTGATCAAAATCGGTACAAGATGGCCGCGGCTAAAAAATGGCAGATGACATATTTTTTCACAACTGCCTCAATATGAGTATCAAATGAAAGGTCTTGACTATTAGAATAATGTTGAAAGGGAATGAGGAATATTAACTAACGAAATGAAAGAAAGATAAGTTTAAAAGGCATGCAATAAAAATTAAATTAAAAAATTAAAAAACCCCCGACAAAAAACCTTTAAAAAGTTAAAAATAATTTCTATTGATCCTTTTTGTCTAATATAGGTACGATTCTTTGGGCCAAGCGTCATCGCGTCGGGAGACCGCTTATAATAAATATACTTAGTGCATATAAAAGATTTGCGGTCTCGGTATATTAAACAAAAAGGATCAATAGAAATTATTTTTAACTTTTTAAAGCCTTTTTGTCGGGGTTTTTTTAAATTTTTTATTTAATTTTTGAAAACTGCACCGAACAAAGACATCCTTGACCCCTTCCCGAGTCAAAAAAAAAAATATGATGTTCGAAAGTCCCTCCCACAACGACTTACAGAACTATAAATATGATTGCAATAATTACAATTAACTAGCTTTTGCCCGAGGTTACGCTCGCCTTAAAGCAGCCTATAACCGTCTCCAGAGTCATCTATCTCTGAACCAAAATACATCAAAATAGGTTCGGCGATTTAAGCGTGAAAACGTAACAAACAAACTTACTTTCTCATTTACAATATAGTAAGTCTGTACTACTATCTACTTAAGTGGTGCCACAACCACAATATCCTCCGATTGCAAAACTAGTTAAAGGTCGATTGGCATTTCCCATTTTATTTCCTGTCATCAAAATATCCGTAATATTTATAATCCTGCCCTTTTTAAGTTTCCGTACCCAAAGGGTAACAACGGAGACAAACAGCCTGTCCGTCCGTCTGTCTGTCAGCGGGCTATATCTCAAGAACCCTAATCGGTAGACCGTTGAAATTTTCACAGAGTGTGTATATCTATTGCCGCTATAACAACAAATAACAAAAAATAAATTAAATTAAAAATTCAACTAACGTTTTTTTTCGGTTTATGATACGGAACCCTTCGTGTGACAGTCCGACTCGTACTTGGCCGGTTTATTTACCTATTTCAACAAAACACGGTTTAATTATTTCATTTTCATATGAGTACACTGAACGGACCAATGTGACCACGCCGTGCAATAAAAAGGATAACTATGTTCTACAAGGCACACTGAAAGTCTCCGGTTTATTGCTTAAAAGGCAAAGGCATAGACTGAGTATTTCAGAGTTAAATAAATTATGGTGTAACAGAATTCATAATGATAGCACTTATATTGAAATATATTTTAATATGTACTTCAATTAAATTTAAAAAATGTTTCATGCCCTTTTGGGGGAAGGCAATTATCAATTCTCTGTTTTTTGAGCTAAACGATTAGCCTAGTTCCAACTACGCTAAACCTGGAGCCCGAAATTAAAGTCTTTACACTAGCATGATTCCGGTGTGTGTGTGAGAGAAACGAAGCTATATAGGACTAATAACACTATCCCTTTCTCATAACAGAATCACAATGGCATTATCACTGTAGCATGACCTCAGAGGTACCAGACGTTGTCAAGCTGCTATACACATGCAATATTTAAAGTAATCAATCAATCTATAAATATTGTTAAAGAACTTCATTACAAAAATTCAATGCAACTTGACAAAACTGAATTACGTGGTAGTTATTTAACAGAACGAATCAACGAAATCGTTATCGAATACACACATTGTCGGAAATTCAAAGCCTTTTCCATTGCCCTATTTACTTTTGTATCAGACCATATTTATTTTGTGAAATCATTTTGTCAGTCCCGTAATTCGGTGAACTATTAAAAGTGCAATAAATCCGGATCACAGCGCAGTTTTATTGCAAACGCTTTTTGTCACAGCATTTAAATGCCTGTGTGACAGCCAATGTAAATGTCTCTCGCTACCTACCGAGAATAAGTTAAATGAGACTCATTAATTATTTAATTGCAGGCTTTATTATTTGTTTTCAAACGAAGAACATCAAAGGTGCGTTACGTAAAAACAAGGACATTGCTGTTAAATTATTGGCGAAGTCACAGAATCACGACTTGCCGCCGACTGCTCGACTGCCAGCTACACGAGAAAAACGATTGAATGAAACAGGATGCGAGCAAATTCGAACCTCTTTTATTATAAAATAATGAGGTGAGGCCGTTAACATTAGCCGAGGAATGGAGGAAACACATTAATTCAACCTTATTCCGATAATGTATTTGTAAACCTTGAAACCCGCTGATCAATACCGATGTCGACGCTGAATGGTACACCATTCTTTGAGGTGTTGGTTCAAGCCATTTTAATTGAATACGAACATAAATGAATTGATTGAAAAACTTTACCCACATAAAACCTCTACCACTAAGCGAACTACTATGTTAGCTAACACAAATCTAGCAGTTTCCGATTCATTTCGCAAATAAATTCTCATTTGGTGCAATCACGTCAACGAGACCAACTAGTGTAAACTAATTAAAACAATTAAGCCAGTGACTTCGTGGCCAGTAACCGATCACGGATCAACTTATAGCTCTCGGGACAAGTAAGCACTAATCTACTAAGCAAATTTTCTTAGTTTCCGACGCAGTTTCAGGTTCCCCATTAAATTTGATTACTCAGCTGAAGTTTCATGTTATTAAATTGATTAAAAGTGCGCCGCAGGAGCAAGTCGCCGCTGGGCCATATTCGCTAGCAAACTCGCCGTCGACCGTCCGCTGGTGTAGGTACGCCGCAGACACTTTTGCTATTTTCAATATTCCGCTTTCCGTAATTGGTCTGTGATCGAATTAAAGCTTTGATTGAATTGACGAAGCCGTTTAAGGGTGAGTTGGCGACCGCTAATTAAAATATAGGGAAATGGCGAGACATTGTTTATGTTCTGGTGATATTTATGAGGGACTGCCTCATTAGCCCGACTTTAATATTAAAACATTAAGAACTACGTACAGCCAGCCTCAAAGGAAAAAATGTTCTTTTTAAAAAAATTATTCGTTTCATAAATTATTATTTTTAATCAATTGAAATAAATAAATACATTCCGGACTCATTAACAAGACAACTGAATTTGCGGGTTCTGTGATGTGGGGTCGATTACCTGTAAACTGTGCGCATTCATGTTAGTTAATTCATTTTTGTATCATGCTTATAGTAAAATCTTCAGCCTAACAAACAATAACTATTTCCATTTTACTGCTAGGTGCCTCAAATTTTAATAAAAGTTACAAAACTTTTATTAAAATTTGAGGCAAACTGTCGATTTGAGAAGCGCACCTACCACAAGTAGGTGCGCTTCTCAAATCGACAGTTTAGTAATATCTCTCCTTTAAGAAGACATGCGGTGAAGTGGGTGTTGTGTTTCGCATCGTACATCATTGTTCATGGGACTACCAGTCTAACAATGCGGGCACAAAGTAAACAACCGTGGTAACGAAGACGGGAAGATCGCTCAGCTCCCCCCATCCGCTCCGCGCGACACCGTGCTACCTTCCTTACAAAATGTACTTCACAATAAATACGGATCATACGTGATAAGAAAACTACGCCACGTAAGAATATTTATACCTACGTACGACTGTTATTGGATTTTCTATCCGGCGACAATGCTTACTATTCTACGACAGGTAAGGAGGTTAACTCACAGGTGAGCGGTGAACACATCCACCCTTGCCAGACCAGGCGGAAACCATAAAACAGTTTCATGTCATCTCAAACAAATGAAAGTTACAAGTAGGAGAAATAAAAGTCAAATCGTACGTTAATAAAGTCGCGACAGAGTCCAACGGGTAATGAAAAATGCAATGTAATTGAAACAAGAACTGTTTTGCGGCTTCTGGTCGGCGCAGTAGTGCTACAGTAATAAAGTACCTTTGTGCTGTACGAGTATTTCTTGGGGAGCGAGAAAGGTCATAATGGTACGTAGCTGCGTAAAAGCTACGCTTTTTGTAAACTTTATTGCTTCCTTAGAAATCTCTAGGTGTTTAGCCTTCTGCTTCGCCAGTAAGTAATAAAATGTGCTGGTTTTCAATCAATACCTTAAGCACATCAGTTATTTATTTACCTGCAAATATACTAACTCAACAGGTAAAATAATCAAAACAATTTACATAGACAACAACGTAATGATATATGTTTATTAGGTAACTTCGAATGTTTCAGGAACCCAATGTGCTCCAAACATCATAAAATAACATAACATCTAATTATCAAGTTCTATCTCATCTACAGATGTTGAAGACGTGTTAGAAACAAGGTTTATAACAACATTTATCGCGGAAAACGGCACCTTTGTGCAAACTGTGTGAGCATTAAAATTGTTCCCTGTACAATCTTCTCGGAAAATCAGTTTAGGAAGAGGACGAAAATCTCCGGGCACTGTTTGGGGCTGTCAGTATGCAACAACAATTATTTATAGCGGGCTGCCGAGAATGTCCCGCGACGCTATATTTCCGCTTAACTTTCCAAATGATTTATTTTCATACGTCAGAATAACGGAACTTTAAAAGTTTTAACGGTTTCATGTGCATTATTAATCAGGCTGTTTATGGAGCGTTCACTTCGTACGATATTTATCAATTCACTTGTTACTCGTAAATACCTCCTTCAGTTAGAGGAACTGACATTGTATGGTTAACATTTTTAGCGCTGAAATCTACTCTTCCTACTTACACGCTATGTACAGTCAACAAAGCTATTGGGTATGCAGGCAGCTAACTTGCAACTACTTTTAAACAATGTTGTGAGCGTGCTGAGTAGACAATTATTGTACAACACACTCGTAGGTATGTCAAAAGCTTAAAAAAAATATATAATGCACACATTAAAAATAAACATTGGCATTGCTGTGAAAAAATTAACATTTTTTTTCTGTATATCGTAATAGCTTTGTTGACTGTACCTACTTACTTATATTCGTTTATGAACATGGCTGGGAAATTGAAAAACTGGCCGCAGTACCTAACGTGCACGAGTATCGGTATTCCGAAAAAAAAAAACGATGAAAATTAGTGTTCAGAGCTTTATAACAACCGTATCAACATTTCAGCCATGACGTCCGGCAATTTTCTAGTTTCTTTGAAAATGCAAGCTACGTACCAAGGATATGCAGAACTTGAAGCCTTCTTATTTTTAGGGTTCCGTACCCAAAGGGTAACAAACGGAACCCTATTACTAAGCCTCCGCTGTCCGTCCGTCCGTCCATCCGTTCGTCCGTCCGTCTGTCTGTCAGTGGGCTATATCTCATGAACCGTAATAGGTAGACAGTTGAAATTTTCACAGAGTGTGTTCTGTTGCCGCTATAACAACAAATAATAAAAATAAGATTGTACGGAACCTTTCGTGCGCGAGTCCGACTCGCACTTGGCCGTTTTTAGGGTTCCGAAAAAAAAGGAACCCTTATAGGATCACTCGGGTGTCTGTCTGTCTGTCTATCAGTCCGTCTGTCACAGCCAGTTTTCTCCGGATCAACTGGACCGATTCTGTTGAAATTTAGTACACATATGGACTTCTATGACCCAAAACCCGGACGCGTTACGTAAATTGTTAAATTTTTAGTATGGGGGTCACTTTTGGGGGTTAAACTAGAAAATTTAAAAAAAAGTTTTTTGAGAAATATCGTGTGACATATCAAATGAAAGGGCTTACTGTGAGGAGTTTAATTATATTGTTTTCGTAATTTTAAAATAACTGGTTTTGAAGTTATTCAAGAAATTAGAATAAAAATGACCGTTCCCCCCCCCCCCCTTATCTCCGAAACAACCTAGCCAAAAATTTAGAAAAAAAATGGTGATAATAGATCTTTACCTAAAGATTACAGGATAACCTATAAGAAGTCTGTAGTGTTAAAATAACATGTTAAAAAATTGCACGCTAGTCCGACTCGCACTTCGCCAGTTTTTGAACCAAAATATACTGCGCTTTGTCTCCTCTCAAAAAAAAAAGATAAGCCAGTCAAATACCGTATTGTAATATTCTGATGTTTGTTTACTCAGTTACCCGTCACAAAACTCCACCTCGGTGGGGTCCTACTCCACACTTTTATTACCCATTAGAATCTCTTCCATCCTCATTCATATTCACTTTGAATTGTCTCCTATAGCTTCACATTACAGGATAATACCGTTTTAATGCAGCTTTAGTATATACGTTCTGTATTCCTAACTAGGTTTTATTAAAATTGGTTTTCCTAACTGTTGGGTTTAAGTTGCAACTATGTTTGTGCCCGACGCTGGCTGCCGGTGGCTGTACCTACTTACTTACTACTTACATACTGCTTGTATTAACATACTAGATGGAACCGGGGCTTCGCTTGCGAGAACGTGTTTCTTGATTTGGAAAGGGCATGTTATTCTCTGATTTAGAATACTGAGCAAAGAGACGCTCTGGGCGACATTGGCCCGACGTCACTGTCGGAACTTTAGATACTATCCAAGCGAGTCATTGATTGTCACCATAATAGGGTTTTTGACTACTATAAAAATTTACATGAATGAATCATCATCATAACAGCCGAAAGACGTCCACTGCTGGACATAAGCCTCTCCCAAAAGGGGGGGGGGGGTGTTGTCATAATCGCCACGCTTGGCAGGCGGGTTGGCGATCGCAGTGTATGGTGTTGCATTTTACAGAGAACGCTGCTGCCCATTCTCTGGCAAGTCCCTTAGTCACCTCTTACGACACCGACGGGAAGTGATGGGATGGTATTATTCTTTTACGGCACCATACGTCACCGGCCGGCACCATACGGCGACATGAATGAATACTTATTTTCAAAAATAGTACTATGTGTAATATTATGAAACTGGAAGACAGAAACTGGTTGATTTTGATGTGCCGTGTTTCACCGATGCTATCGAAGCCTGGAAACTCGCTTGCGCGAATACTGACCAACCTAACATGATATCTTCCCAGGGGCGGTGGGACGAACCACTCTGTAGAGTAGTTCAGAATCACTTATTGTCAACGTTTGCTACTGCTGAGAGTGCGCGCCTACTGGCTGTGGGAAAATGGGAGTCGGTCTTTGGCAGCATGCACTACTGTCGTCGAACCTAGGAACTTTGTTTGACAAAAATACAATTTTACACGCGTTTGCTTGAAATGCAGGTGGAGCCCGCGGATGACAACGCCGCGTTGCACGTTAATGTAGACGCGAGGCGTGACACGGCACGTCGTGCGGGGCGTACAGAGTAGCGGTGGCCGCCGCTGCGCACGCGGCGTTGCACGCGGCGTCTAACGCGGCTTCGCACGCGGTAATACAAACATTAATACAACCATACGGCGATACCCCGGCGGCCCCCGCTGCTAATGACTGTCAAATGTCATACACGAAACCGTTCGATACAAGAAAAAAGTGATTGTTAGTAAAGTAAGTTAATTAATTAGCTCCTTTCTTGATACAGATAGAAGAGCACTAATGAGCTGCTTTATCAAACCAAAAAAAAAAATCCAGCCGACTAGCGATAGAAAGAGTCAGTGATACATACCATGTCTGTTGACTTGACAGGATAGAGTGGAGGAAAAAATCGTATTGCGTCGATCCCAAGGAACAGGTGATAAGGGAAGGAAGAAGATGATGACGAGAGACCAGCGAGAGTCGAGTTCGAGTTGGTTTCTCGATTGGATCCAAAATAGTTCCAGCAATAGAAAATACAAGAAAATCTTAAAACCTACAACAATTACGCGAAATGAAATAAAATCGGCCAAGTGCGAGTCGGAGTCTCACACAAAGGGTTCCGTACAATAAACAGAAAAAGCACGTTTCTAGTATGAGAGCCGCCTTTTGTTTTTAATCTAATTTTTTTTTTATTATTTGTTGCTATAGCAGTAATATAAATACACAGCGAAAATTTCAACTGTCTACCTATTACGGTTCTTAAGGTGATAAGCCCGCTGACAGACAGACGGACAGATGGATGACGGACGGACGGACAGCGGAGGCTTAGTAATAGGGTCCCTTTGGGTACGGCATTTACAGAGCTGTATCGGTTTTTCTTAGATGCTTACTGAACTAATTAGAAAGTTATCACGATCATTAGTGTTGTGGTTGCGACGTGTCAAATCCATATAGCTCAATACTGTATTAGAATGCTACAATAATAGGATACACAATCGTGTGTCTTATATTATAGAGATGGAAATGTAAGTAATTAACGGTAATTAACATCGCCACATCAGACGACATAATTCAGTCATTACTGTGTGTGTACGTGCGTATCGGAATTATGGTGGAGGCACCTGAATTTATAGGAATATCGTTTATTTTGTCTAAAGCTAATGATTTTTAGGGTTCCGAACAAAAAAACTGTCTGTCTGTCTGTTTGTCTGTCTATCCGTCTGTCACAGCCAGTTTTCTCCGGACCCACTGGACCGATTCTGTTAAAATTTGGCACACATATGCACTTCTGTGAACGAAACACGAACGTGTTACGTAAATTATTTATTTTTTAGTATATGGGTCACTTTTGGGGGTTAAACTAGAAAATTAAAAAACAAACAACAGGCTCGCTTTGAAATGTATTTCGCACTAGTGCAGAAAAAGCAGTGGCCCAGCTATTCAAATAATTGCATTTAGTATAATATACGGCTGGCCGAAAGTCGGCAGAAAATAGGAAAAAAAAACCACAAGCAATTTGTTTAATTATTTTGTTCCAGTAGGTATATCTTTTTACAAAATATGAGATAAGATGATATATCGAGTAAATATCTAAAAAACGACGTTATTTAACAAATCTAGGTATGTTAAAAAACGTCGTTTGATACAGAGTGGCACTTGTTATTTCTGTCTCTCGGCTCCATAGCGGAGAGACTGAAAAGTAGGTACAACATGTAACAGAATAAACGCAATAAGAACCTGAATAGGAGTCATGGTAACCACTTATATCACCACCACCACCACCTTATTATGAACCACTTTTACTATGGGACCCCCATAGACTGAAATCGTGAAAAAAAAAACTTGTCCAGTACATTTTGTCGATTATGCGCACATAAGTTTTTGGGAAGTCGTTTCTTTTTTCGGTATTTCAGTGTTTGTCCCATCGTGAAAGTTTTTCATACTGATTAGTATAATGTAATGACTCCTATTCAGGTATTGCGTTTATTCTGTTACACGTTATATAAACCAACAGTATATATTAGTAATAATAAGAACTCATTAGGGATGGAAAAAGTCGCCTTCATCCCTGTCAAGGGGATATGTGCCCAATGCTTTGGCAGCATAGCCACGCTGAATGTCAATGGCTGATTCTTTGGCCGAAGAAAATACCAGGCTTCTGTTCACGTAAAGATTAATTTTTAACAAAATAATAATCACCAATTCAGTTCATATTCATACCAAAATGTTGATGTAAAAACTGACTGAAGAAATGATTTTTCTACCGTGTTTGCTAACCGATTTTGCGATTTTGCACAATGTAGTTGCAAGACTAACCTGTCTTTTGCAGGACCAGTGTTCACGTTACGTTTTTTGTAAAAGCTCTTTTGCGCCGTAAAAGTATTGACAGCTTAGGCCGGCCGGAGACGTCAACAACAATATTTTTATCCGCTTTGAGGCCTTTAGACCTTTCCTTCACCTTCAGGCTGTTAAAATTAAAGTACAAAATGCACTGGGCTTTGCCCACCTTGACTGAATCAACGTGTTGATTTTGTGTTTCATGTCTGAGTGCCTGAGTACAGAGTATCTCCGCTGGACACAGTAAAGCAGCTCCAAATAGAACGCATTTCGAGACAGTTTTTGTTAATCAAGGACAAAATCAGTAAGATTTTAAGAACGGATATTTTTTCTTTATTCGAAAAGCATGATGTCTAGCAGTGAACGCCTTTCGGCTGATGAAGTTATCATATTATTTATAGTTTGTAGGTATTTTTATTTTTCTTGAACAACCCACACCTTATTCTACTCTATTTGTAAAGGTTTTACTTCATCTGTAACTGTTTTTTTATGGCACAGCGCGTGTTTTAAAATAAATTTTGCTTATATTGAAAAAGAAATGTAAGTATTGCATGCATTGTTTCTCTGCATGCAAAGTAATTTCCGTTTGTGTAACAGGTGCATTCATAAGTATTATTTTTTATACAACACGGCTTCATTTAAAACAAGACACACTGTTTTATTTTAATGAATTATTCATAACTTGCTCTTATCTGTGTTCTCGCTGGCGTGTTAGTCAGAATTTATCCAATGGAAACCTAATACTGGGATAGATCCTAAGTCCTTATCCTGGCCAAGATCTGTTTTTATGCCACGTTTCATCCAAGTCCATTTAGCAGTTGAGCCTTGATTGATTAATTATCTACGAGTAACAAACATCGTAATTCCTTGACATACAGACTGCAATATTAGTTTAATACACATTTGTATTTTCGCATAAGTTAGTAGTACTACATGTATAGTGTACTAGACAAATATGGAATACATTTATATCTAGATTTTAAACAATACTGGTGAGATTCACCATCACTACGTCTTCTGGCATCTGTTAAAAGAGCACGAGTTGTTCCTTTAAACTGAGACAACGACGATAACTTTCAAACTAAGTACTTAATGAAGACTTTTACAGCAATGTGAAATTCAAGAATAAAATGTACCTTTTTAAATAATAGCGTGAAGATCTGGTAATGATAGTTAATAGGTTATAGAGGTCTGGTAGGCAGCCGCTCCACGTAAAATACTGGTATTCAGCTAAATCCGGCTTGACTGGAAGCCGACTCCAATATATTTGGGGAAAAAGCTAGGCATATGATGATGAGTGTGAAGATCTGGGACATAACTTTGCTGCTAGCAAACGCAGAAACACAGTTATCGTTATGACACAACTGACCAAGGACCTAATTCTATCCTATATTACTTCCATTTTAAGCACTTTGTGTTCTCAACCACTTTTTTTTAGGATGGGAAATCATCAAATGACTCCTCTCGCTCTGGGCAGAGCAGAGGGGAGTGTCAGACTCTTATTGGCTACAACCCATCTGTGTTCCTCCTAATTCCCTTTGCGTTTCAGGACCACAGTGGCTCTTTCGAAAAAAACCTGCAACCCTGGCAACATTCCCAACTACTGCGACTCCTAAAAAAAGAATCAACAGTGGCGACCATCAGAAAAAACGCCGAGTCAATAAAGCTCAAGGAGTCTCGGAGAAACGATACACCTTTTTTGGGTCACAACGAAGTTAATCAGAAAATAACAGGATTGCAGGAGGGTGCAATACCTCTTAAGAGGTCATTGAATTCATCATTACGAATAACTTTCACTATGGGACCAACATAGAAATCGAGAAAAAAGATTGTCTGCCCCATACATTTATGTGCGCATAACTCGACAAAATATACTAAACATCTGATTTCTTTTCGCAATTTATAGTTTAGTTCCACAGTAAAAGTTAAAAGTTGACGAGACGAGAGTTGTCATATACAACTCTCATCTTACTTGAAAAGGATATGTCCCTTGGGGACACCAAGAGACATATACAACTCTCTTCCTGTCTGTCTGTTTGTTTGTTACTTCTTCATGTCTTTAAATACGGCTGGATGGATGAAAGCTAATGGATTAAACTTGGCACACAGGTAGACCACTAACTGGATTGGGCCATAGGATGCTTGTTATTCCGGGAGTATGTCCTTTTTATGTGGGCGAAGCTGCTGGTAGAAACTAGTTACAAATAAAAAAAACACATCAGTAAATAACGAACGATACTGTTGTCATGACAACTGTAACAACGAGACGAGCTGGACTGTTTTTCAAAGGACTGACCTAAAATTGCAGAAGACTAGAGAAAGTGGAAGGAGGGAAGGGGCCTTTGCCCTGTAGTGGGACTGTATTGGATGGTACTGGCTTATAACAAAGTAGATATATGTATGTGGAAGCTTGTAATTAGCAAATTTCATTACCAAATTATGTTATTTTAATTTGTAATTAGTCTGTAAGTTTTCTTTCAAAATAAAACAAATAAATATAAATAATAAATAATTACTATTACAACGGATAGATTCAGTACTGTAAAAAATAGATCCGAAATCTCTAGCATTATTATAATTTTCAGAAACAAGGTCAACCCTTCAATGGTTCTGAAGGGTTGACCTTGTTTCTGAAAATGATAAAAAACCTACACCTTTCATAATTTCACTTTTCTACGTTCTTTTTTCTTAGTGTATACGCGTCATTTCTTGCTAGCAACCAGTATCAACATATTAACAACATAACTATTAATGTTAGAGCAACTTTGTCTCATAAAAATGTCTCCTTACTGCGAAAGTAGGGAACTTTAGCAAGTTCTTCTCCGGCTGGATATGAGTCACAATTTATGGCCCTACGGTTTATCTATTAACGTTTAAGTTTCTCTGTGTCGAGGTTAAGAGTTTAAGATACGGTATTTGGCAATCACTGCAAAGTTTTACTTGTTCAAGTAATGTAAAATAAGAATATGGTAGTTTTAAACTACCTGCGTTCTGATTCTCCTTTTTGTTTTCTTTTGCTGCCGTGTAAAGTTCGTTACTTATTTCCTTTCTTTGCATTAGAGGGCGGTAATTTTCAAATCCGTATTTATTTTTTAAAGAATGAAATCTGAATGTAAATAGGCGAGGTGCTGTGAAAGTTGCCAGCTAAATGAGGCATGCAGGCTAGTAGGAAAGTAGAATTTTGACGAAGTAATTTATTAGGTACTAGCTTCTGCCAGCGGCTTCGCCCGCGCGGTCCCTAGGGAATATACTCCCGGGATAAAAAGTAGCCTATGTCCTTTCTCAGGCTCTAGACTATCTGTGTACTAAATTTTATTTAAATCGGTTTAATAGTTTTGGCGTGAAAGCGCAACAGACAGACAGACAGAGTTACTTTCGCATTTTTAAATAATATTAGTAAGGAAGTAAGGATTATTTAGTAGTATTTGTTTAGGTAAATCTGCCGAGCCTTTAACAACTATATTTGGATCGGCTTCCAGTTTAAGAAGACTCAGCTGGAATACCAGTACTTTAGATGAAGCAAGTAACTGACCTCCATAACCCAGTAACTGCCAACTGGGTATCAAGATACCTCTTGGCAAGACCGGCGTCAGGTTTCAGGTTTCTGACGTCCCGTAACGACTGTCAAAGATGAATAAATGACAGCCGAGACTGAAGTATGGAGGAGTTTTGTAATGAATGGTCACCCATTCCCTGACCGAACTCAGCAAGCGTCGCTTAACCTCGAAGATCGAGCCGTGCGACTGTTATTGGTTTACCTTCGAGCTTTTCCATATTGGTTTAGTCCAATTTCTATAGTATGTAAATACGCTTTATTTAAAGTCTACCATCCCATCCTTCAGTACTTGCCAATTCTGAGATAGTTTGACGCACGAGACGTTTCCAGAATCATCGACATAATGAAGAAGACGCCAATTTAGTTAATCTGCGGATTATTTCCTTAATCTACGCAGTAACGGTTTCCTCAGTTACGGTAGCGCGTATGTAAAGTAATCAATTTGAATAGTAACAGAGGAGATTAGTAGTTACGGTCTTATATTAAAGGTATGTATATCTACAGATATATTATGTGCGTTAAACTTCAATAGGATTTAAGTTTGTGTTAGGGTTAGCTCACACGGAGACGCGACGCTACGACAACTTTTTAAGATAGCGATACCAAAATAGAACTTTACTAGCGGTACAGCCCGCGGCTGAGCCCGAGTGAAATTAGTACTTCCACCCATTATAAATTATAGCCTATGTGTTATTCCGATATATAAAAGCTTTATCAGTGTAAACTTTCTTCATTTCTTTTAACAATATAACAAACATCCATCCGCTTATAATATTAGTAGGATTTAGGTAGGTATAAACAATAAAAAATTAAGTTTAAAAAACTGTAACCGACTACAGAAAAATAAAAGTGATCTGAAAAGTACGAAACAAGAAAATATTTCAGAAACAAATCAAGGGAGGTACAAAAATGGTAAAAATAAAGCCGTGGTCGCATGCCTGTATATCATGTCTGTATCATGCCTGGAACACCTATAAAACTATCACACAACACCAGTGAGAAGCCCGTTTTACGGGCCGAGGAGTTGCCAAGGGCAGGGTCGTGACCGCTCACCACGTTCCATTACGGGGACGCAGCGACATCGGAGACGAAAGCATGGCGTGATATATTTCGACGCCAACACCATCTATCGAGCTTCGAAAAAATCCGAAACATAAATATTTTGCTTTATGTATTTTTCTTCTAATGAGTGGCATTACAAATCATAAAGATTTTAAAAATTTGATTTACTTCGCGTTGGTATCACTTTGATCATGTTTTTCACTATTAATTGTACAGTCACGCCGTTGTTCAGGCTCGCTTTTACTTGTTTGTTAGCAATTTTAACATTTACCTTTACTTAGACAATATGATATACATATATATTCGTAATGTGCTCATCAAGACCTTTCTTTTGATACCAAACATGTCACAATTATCTGAAATCTATTTTTTTTTCGTGGACAGTGTAATAAGGTGGACGTGTCAAGTCCACCTTATTACATTTAGGGATAATTTATATAGCCTATGTCACCCGGAACGTTTTTAAGAATCTATTGATACCTCAATCATAAAAATCGGTTCAGTGGTTTAGGCGCTAGAGTGGAACATACTTATATACATACATACATAGACTGCTAAAATCATAACCCTTCCTTTTGGCTTTGCCGTAGTCGGGTAAAAAGGAACACATTTCCGTAAAAGAATTCGCATCGGAATGCAATGCACCTCGCAGCGCGCAGCGTTGCGATCGTCGCGTCTTAGTGTGAGTCAACCCTTAGAAAGAGAGCACATCAGAAACTTAATAGTTTGTCAACTTCAACTCTTGATTAGTGGCGTTTAGAACACTTAAGTGTCATAACTAGCAGAACAGCTTTCATGTGTTGTTTCAAAAGAAGACTTTTAGTACAAAAACTTTTTAACAACTTCGACGGTTTTGTTGCGAGTTTAAGCGCCATCATTGATTTGTCTGGCAAATGGATTCTGTTGATCAAGGGCAACGTACGCGGTCAACACTAATATACTGCGTTCCATTGAGATTATTGTTGCGGAATGTCATGGTATTTGTAAATTAGACATGCCTGTGGAAAGGAAAAATTGACATCTCTTTAGTAAAATTAGTGATAGACATCATTTTAATACTAGAAATAAAGATAAATTAGATCAACTTTTTTAAAGATCAGCTAAAGTAGTGTGTACTTATCTTTCATGGGGTGTTAAATGTGACAGCAAAATACCTTGTGACATCTTAGAACTAAATGAAAGAAAATTTAAAACTTAGGTATATTAAAAGCACACTTTGCAAACAAGCATATTACAAATTAGAATATTACATTCAGGATAAGAATGCTTGGAAACATGCTAGTCCTTCTTCATAGCGCAGTCAAGGGTGTGGACTAAATCAAACTGGTTGGCATATTTATATTAATTACTAGCTAACCGGGCAAACGTTGATTTGCAAAAAAAAAATAGCCTACCACCTATTCTCATACCTACCGAATATATACACAAAATTTTATGAATATCGGTCGAGCCGTTTCGAAGGAGTTCGGTAACAAACACGAGATTTTTAAATATTAGAAGATTAGACCTATGACCTATTCTTAGACCTACCAAATATACACAAACACTTTCAAAAAATTGGTTAAGCCGTTTCGGAGGAGTTCGATAATAAACATTGTGAGACGAGATTTTTATATATTAGATATAGATGTACATTTTTGAGTTTTTTTAGGGTTCCGAAAAAAAAGGAACCCTTATAGGATCACTCGGGTGTCTGTCTGTCTGTCCGTCTGTCACAGCCAGTTTTCTCCGTATCCACTGGACCGATTCTGTTGAAATTTGGTACACATATGGACTTCTGTAACCCAAACACGGACGCGTTACGTAAATCATTAAATTTTTAGTATGGGGTCACTTTTGGGGGTCAAACTAGAAAATTAAAAAATAAAGATTTTTGATCAATATCGTGTGATATATCAATGAAAAGGCTTACTATGAGGGCTTTGATTATATTTTTTTCATAATTTTAAAATAAATGGTTTTGAAGTTATTCAAGAAATTAGACGAAAAATTACCATTCCCCCCTCCTTATCTCCGAAACTACTGAGCCTAAATTTGGGTGTCTGTTTGTCCGTCTGTCACAGCCAATCATCTCAACCATAGGCGTTAGCCATTAAAACCGAAAAAAAAACATTTTTTTACTCTATTTCAAATGACGATTAAAATACGATGGGTCTCAATTCTGTCGGACTCTGGGTAAGAAATGGCGACGAACACGTTTGACCGTTTTCCACGTTTCTTCTCTTCTTCATCAGACCCTTGTAGTCACTAAGTAGCAAGAAAAAAACGTCACCTGGACATTCTCGAGCGCGATTTTTTTTTTTTTGAAGGAAATTAGCCACGAATCAAGGAAATAATATAATCTGCCGATTTGCACAAGCCGAAGTAGCTAAAATCATAAATAAAGTGTGGTGCATGCAGTCGCTGAGAACTACTTATTTCCCACTTTGCGCCGCTCTGCCCTTCTCACTCTTTCTCTATTGTAACGTTGCACGTTATTTCTACGGTAAACCTTTAAAAAAATATCTGGCAACATTGAATGATAGACATAAATTACATAGATACAGCTACTAAACAATAAAATATTATTTTAATACGTTACGAACTAAATAACTAATAAACCTAACTATATACATATGAATATACAAAAACAAATACACTCAGGCGTCGAAGAATTCCTCCGCATCGCTGCCATGTTTATTAGTTCGTAACATTTAATTGGATATAGTGGCAACATTTTAAGTGATGACAGCTGCGCGCTGATTGGCCATGTCTCCCTACGATGCCATATTGCACGAGACAAGGCTTTATAAGGGCCTGCACGTCATTTCTTGGGAACACATCAGCAGAAGCGAACAGTCATTTAGTACTCCTTAAAAGTCAAGATCCTTGCTAGTTAGATACTACTTGAAATCGTAACTCTAAAAGTTGTGAGTGCAGAACCCCAGAGGGGGTTCCTTCCTGCCTACATCTTCCTTCCTACCTCTCGAGGACCGACTGGATCGGAATCAGGAATTTTACGTGGTTTTATTTGTCACGTTATAAAAAAAAAACAAAAAAGTTAAAAGTGTCAGATTAACAATACCCCTCAAAATAATCGTCAGATTTTTGGCAAAAATGACTGGAACATCAAGGTGAACCTCCTGTATAAAAATCTGATACGCTCGAGTATTGCAATAGGTACGGCGATTTTTTTTTTTGCATTTTCTAAAAATCTCTACGAGCTTGCATCACTTTCGAAACGTCAGTCTTTAGAATGGGAGCATTTTTAGGGTTCACTTAACATCCGCTCTGAATATATGACGCGCTTTCTTTTTTTTTCTCTATTTTCTACCCTTCTGGATAGCCAACTCCACCACGCAATTCGGCAGATGAACATACCTTTGGTATCAGAGACACGTTGGAGCATCTAAACTATGAATATCTGACACGCTCGAGTATGTCCATGTAACTGATTTTTTTTTTACATTTTTGTAAATCTTTGGGCGCTTCCCCCACCACTGAATGGAAAAAATTACAGAACCTTTTATTCTTCTTATCATCTAAACTATAAAATGTGATAGGTCTCCACGACGCTCGAATAAATCCACATTTAGCATCAATGCCTCCCCCTACTATATTATTTGAATATAATCTACTGCATATAACTACGTGTGTTCATTTTTAACGATTTTCATTCAAGTATCTCAGCAACGTGACATTTTAGGGCACTATGTTGCAAACATTTATTGTTTTTTTAAGTGTCCTCTACCCATATACTCGTAAAAAAAAACACAATAGCGGCGGGAGTTATGCCAGCTCTCATAGAAGAAAGATCGAACCCCTTTTAAAAATAGACTTAGCGTGAGAGGTTCAATTATATTTTTTTCATAAATTTAAAATAAACAGTTTTGATGTTATTCATGAAATTGGACGATAAATTACCACTCCCCTTTATTTCCGGAATAACAGAGCCAAAAATTTCGAAAAAAAAATGAAATTCGTTCGGAACCCTTTGCACACGAGTCCGACTCGCACTTGGCCAGTTTTATATATTCTTTTAACTTTAATTTTTAACCTTCAAAAGTGTTTAACTAATTGAAATAAACGTTTTGACTTTGACTTTAATTGTGAGTGGAATCGACAGACATATACCGCCTAACATGATACCTACCTAACATGAAGGTCATGATATATTACCTAACTAACATGATTGTCGAGCAAGAGAAATAAAGTTCATAACTTGCCTTTCCACTAGTGATGTTAACCGAATCCTGACGGTACATACCTATTTAGCACTGTTTTCAATACATTCTAGTATTAATCGCCAGGAGAACCTTTTAATGAAACAAAAACATTTGGTACAAACTAAGTTGTTTAATTTGAATACTAATTAATAAACACAGAGTACACAATAATGTTGTTTGTTGTTGTTCTGTATCAAACTGGAATATACTTGTAGAATCCCTAAAGTCAGCCATTGGTGACTCTTAGTCTTAATCTGAGGATTTCCGAGGCCAAGAGATCGACCTCCCGGCTCTGTCGACTGCATTCTTTAGCTGTGTTACAAAATGTACGTCAAATAAAGCCTTTGTTTCGCTCAGAGTACAGCTAAGGTACTTGTACTTGAACTAGCTGTACTGAGCTGATGGTTTTTGTCATTGTTTTATATTGTACTAGCATCTGTCAGCGGCTACGCCCGCATGATCCCCAGGGAACACATTCCCGGGATGAAAAGTGTCTATGTCCTTTCTCAGGCTCTAGACTATCTGTGTACCAAATTTCATTTAAATCGGTTCAGTAGTTTTGGCGTGAAAGCGCGACAGACAGACAGACAGAGTTACTTTCGCATTTATAATATTAGTAAGGATTAGCAGTTCCTACAGACATTGTTCAGCCCAAATGATTGGTACCCGTAAAAAAATCAGAACTCGATTGTAGCGTCACCTAAGGGGTTTAATTTTATTGTAAATTAAAAGCCATCCATTGAAACATATTCAAAAATTTTATCAAAAACCGGACAAGTGCAAGTCGGACTCTCACACGAAGGGTTCCGTGCTCACCATAGACCGAAAAGACACGTTTCTTGTACGGGAGCCCCTTTTTAATTTTATATCATGATTTTTATATTTTATTATTTTTTGAGAAATACACACTGTGAAAATTTGAACCGTCTACATATTAGTTCTTGAGATACAGACAGATGGACGGACGGGCGGACGGACGGACGGACAGGCTAACCAAGGGCACCCTATAGCTAAGCCGGAGGCTTGGTTATGGCTGCCCTTGGTACGGAATCCTAAAAAAGATCGAGCCCCTTTGGAGAAGGATAGTGACATGCCCACGTCCAGAAAAATAATTAATACATATAAAGAAGATGTAGACATTTTCTGTACCTACTACACACGTTAGTTATGCTATTAACTTTAAATTTAGAGAAAGCCCAAATATTTTCAGTCATTTTCATTTTATGCATATCATGTCTGACCGAAGTATAGAAAGAAATTGACACTTAAGTTATGATCTTAACATTCTTAATCACATTTTCTTAACTATAGCGTTGCCAAAACATAGCACAAATATACCTAATATAACTTACCCCGCCAGTTCCATCAAAACATAATTTAAGATTGAGCTGGAACCAATCCACAATGATATTACACCCTCATCAAACAAAAACATAAATCACATTTAAAGCGAGCAGCGAGCCCGTTCAGCTGAACGCTTCGCAAATTACCGACACGTTTTTTCCTTTCGTACAAACTGCACTTGGGTTACAAGGGACGGCGATAACTGGCACATCGCCATGCTTATCAGCCGCTCGTTCGCAGAACACGCATCGCCAGTCCAGGCACGTACACTAAATCTATATTTCTCGCGGAGCATGAATGTAAGCAAGTTTTAAGAACATCTGCTTGCGATGTCTGCCCCTGGAAAATTGAAATCATATTAAATCTATGTATGTCGCTACATGTGGCACACGCATAAAACATAACAACGTACACGAACAACGCAACCTTATTGAGTAAATGTAACATTTTTATTCAGTCAACATTCCCAGCTTTCCACAAATACAATCAGTTTTATTCAACATATGAGGAAATTGTTTAAAGTTTTTTGCTCGTTTCCTTCTCCGATCACTGTTAGTCCCGAGTGAGATTGCCGCCGCATTCTGCGTGATTTTCAATTGAACGAAGATTTATTTCCTGCGATTTGTTTTACAAACACTTTCATATTCCGTTTGACACACCTGCAATTTGCGTTCTATCAAAAGGTTCTTGTCGATTTTCAATTAATTATATCCATTTCATGCGGATTTGTGGAATGCCTTCGCTCATGCCGCTACACGGTGCAATATGGAGCAAAATGTTCAATTCCGCGCGGATTTTATAACTAGTTACAGCAGCCAACTGAGGAATTAGTCGCATTTGCATATGGATTGGGAACTAATTATGGAAAAAAACTGGCAATTACTAGTATGTGTAAAAACATCTATAAGAAAAAGAAAACATAACGTCGTTAGCGAGATCAGCAGGCTGATATTACTTCGCGAAAGTTTATTTTTGCAGCATATCTCTGCCGAAGTAAGAAACGAAACTTGGCCGATAGAAGACACTACCTATCTTTCTTTTTCTCGTCAAGATCGTCTATCTACTTTCTTAAGCACCCGTTTTAGTCGCATGGCAGTGTTTATTTTTAGGAATATTAACGTAAGTGACGACGAACAAAATACTAAAAAAGTTTATTGCAAATTAATATTTAAACTGTTTAGCGATAAGTAATAAGTAACTGTGAGTACTAACTACCGATGTACTTTTCTATAATTTATCAAAGAAACTTCTTCATTGACTAAAACTGTAATTAACGTTTACTTTCTTGTCACTGTTAAAACTTTACAGACGTTCATTTTTTAGAAATAGTAAAAACTGATAAAGCCAAACAACTTTTATCGCAATTTTATTGTAGCTTCGTTATTTTATTTTAGTAGGTAGTAAATTAAAAACAGCCCTAAATAAATGTTTATTACATTAGTATTTACAGGCAGACATCAACGTTTTGTTATATCTTTAATAGCTATTTGACTTTGTTCGAGAAATCCTCTTAGTGTTCTCCTACACTCCCCAAGGAACCTACATGCCGAATTTCAGCTTTCTCCGACCAGTAGTTTCGGCTGTGCGTTGTCTGTCTGTTAATCACTCACTCACTCAGTTACTCAGAAACTGGAGAAAGTGTTTTATAAAATTACTAGCTGACTCGGCAAACATAGTTTTGCCATAAAAAAAATACCCTACCACCTATTCTTATACCTACCGAGTATACATTTATCATTGGAAAGAATAATCATTATAATTATAATAGAGAATAAAGAATGCTCAGGCAAAGTGTTGGGTTATTCCTATTATCAGACCGAAGTCAGGATTTTTGCTGGTTACGCCCCTTATTACTTGGGACTTATGCCTTGATCACACGTACCGAGTAAACCGGCGAGACAGTGCTCTCGGCCGAGTACTCGGTACGTGTAAACACAACACCGAGTGCGCTCGGCCTACCACTTATATAACTCGTTTACATCACTGTCTCGGCCGAGCAACATTTTACTGTCTCGCCCTTTTACTCGGTACGTTTGATCAAGGCATTAGACATTCTTACCTGGCGAAGTGTTCTGTTTCTGGTACCTACTTACAACAAAAAATAGTTATCTCTATTTCAGAGAAAACATAAGTTGTTAGTATAATTGATTCTTCATTTATTTACGCAGAAATAAGATGTAGCATTTGAACATGCTGGAAAGAAATGATTCCAAAAGAATAGGATTCTAATCTTATGACAGATCTAAGAAGTATGGCTGTCAAGCCATCGGCGGTTTTAATATTTATGTTGAAGTGTTTCGTGTTATAGGAATATATCCTACATAATTGAGAATTAGCATGTTATTGATTCCGGCCGTCTTACATTACCTAGAGCGACTTCCACGCAGCGCCTTTGTTGATGGCAGTTCGGTCTGCTACTACTCATTTTCCGAATGCTGGGTGTAGTAAGGAAGCTGCTTTCCTATACATACCTCTACTTAGTTCTTTGGGATGTACCTATGTTATGGTTTATAATAAAAAATATTTCCTAAACATAACACACAAAATTTGTTCTTTTAAACCTTTTATAAAACACATAATATATATATATATATATTTTTTACTATTTATAGGTTCGCGTTTGACCACTATCTCACCTGATGGTAAGCGATGATGTGGTCGAAGATGGAGCACGCTTGCCTAGAAGTAACCTATTCACTCTTGACTTAAATACTCCCAGGTTATAGCAATCAGGAAACACAGATTCCAGCAGGGAATTCCACTCCACTCCTAATATATAGCATTGACCTTTTATTTTAAGGATGGGAAGTCATCAAATGACTCCTTCCGCTATCCATACGTATTCCTCCCAATGCCCTTTCAGTTCCGGGGCTGCGGTGACTACGAATATGTCTGGTTTAAGAATTTTTAATAAAACAACGTATTCTATATTTTCGATTTATATAACTTTAATTTTTTATCATCATCTATTGCTATAAAATCTTAAGATATACCTCTATACCTATAAGTTAATTTCATTTCATGTAACTTTTGGTGGATTTAAAATATACTTAAACTAATGACTAAAAGTTATAATGTTTGTATTGTTTAAGATTTTTTAAACTATGATTATTTTATATAATAATATCGAAAATTAATTTGGGATAAATTTCGATCGAGACTAAGGAAAGTCGAGAAAGCCCCGCCGCGCGGCGTTTCTATTCTGTTTGCAGGGTTTAATGAAACCTTCTAGGTAAGCGACGAGCTCCATCGTAGATTTTATCTCTGTCATCTCTGACATAGACTAGAGTCAAGAGCAAACCCAAATAAAACATAAAAATACCTGACATGAATAATAATAATAATATATATCAATTCCAGTCATCCTTAGAGTCTGGGTCGCTACCACAGTTTCTAACAACTGGCGTTACCCACCTGCTCCATAAGACTGGTAGTCCCGCGGAACCCAAGAACTATAGACCAATTACTTGTTTGTCGACGGTCTATAAACTTCTTACATCCATCCTGAGAGTAAAGATCAATGAGCACATTGAGACTAACTCAATTATGTCTGCCTCTCAGAATGGATGTAGGAAGGGGTCCCGCGGCACTAAGGAGCTTCTCCTCATAGACATGGCCATAAGTCAACAGGTTCGTCGATCCCGCAAGGATCTGTCGACATGTTGGATAGACTACAAGAAGGCCTATGACTCTGTGCCACATACATGGCTCATGAAGGTGTTGGAGTTGTACAAAATAGATGCAACTCTACGCACCTTCCTTGAGTCATGTATGAGGCAATGGAAAACAGTCCTTCGCTATCCAGGATGTCGACCGATTCAGGGGAATGATGAGCCTGTATGGATTAAACGGGGAATATTTCAGGGCGACAGTTTGAGTCCGCTTTGGTTTTGCCTGGCTCTGAATCCTCTAAGCACATTGCTGGAGGATTCAGGTCTGGGCTATCGGTTGAGAAGAGGTGGTCAGGCCATATCTCACCTTCTTTACATGGATGATCTGAAACTCTTTGCCCCCAACAATTCGCGACTGATGGAGCTACTGAAGGTAACTGAAACCTTCAGTAGTGCCATCAGGATGGAATTTGGTGTGGACAAATGTGCAGTCATGCATGTAAAGAAAGGGGAGATTATGGAATCTGAGGGAATTCAACTCTCGGATTCCATACAGGTTAGATCCCTCAGCTCGACCGAAACCTACAAGTATTTGAGTATGTCAGAAGCATTGGGCATTAATGTTGCTGACATGAAGCAATCGTTGAAGGAGCGCTTCTTTGGTCGCCTGAAAAAGGTTTTGAATAGCCTTTTGTCGGGCGGAAATAAGGTGCGCGCCTTCAACGGTTGGGTCATGCCAGTATTAATGTACTCTTTCGGCATACTCAAATGGACTCAAACCGAACTCGACGCCCTGGATAGGAGAGTCCGCACACTGTTGACCGCAAATCGGATGCATCACCCACGATCGTCGGTGATGAGACTGTACATCCCGCGGAAGTGTGGAGGTCGAGGCTTTTTAAACGCCAAGACTCTCCACAACCGCGAGATGTGCAGTCTCAGAGAATTTTTTCTCAAAGCTGATGTGGGTATGCACCGAGATGTGGTCACAGTGGACAAGGGACTCACCCCGTTGTCCATGGCTAAAGAGAACTGGCGCAAACCTGTGATACTTACCACAGATGAACGCATGGAGGTATGGAAAGGCAAGGAGCTTCACGGGCGCTTCTATCAGGCTCTTCATGGGTCCGATGTAGATTTTTTAGCGTCCGTGGCCTGGCTACGTTTCAGTGATCTCTTCGGGGAAACTGAAGGTTTTGTCTGTGCGATTATGGACGAAGTTATCTTGACGAATAACTACCGGAGGCATATTATGAAGGACGGGACAGTGGACGTGTGTCGGGCATGCCACCGTCCGGGTGAGTCCATCAGACATATTATCTCCGGTTGTTCTCGTCTGGCTAACGGCGAGTACTTGCACAGGCACAACCAAGTGGCCAGGATTATCCATCAGCAACTTGCTTTGAAATACAAACTTGTAGATTCTGAGGTACCATATTACAAGTATGTGCCCGACCCAGTTCTCGAAAATGACCATGTCACGTTGTACTGGGATCGGTCTATCATCACTGATAGGACTATTGTAGCCAATAAGCCTGATATAGTGGTGATAGACCGATTAGCGCGCCGCACAATGATAATTGATGTTACCATCCCGCATGACGAGAACCTCGTGAAGGCTGAGAAAGAGAAGCAAATCAAGTATCTCGACTTAGCTCACGAGGTTGTCGACATGTGGAATGTGGACTCAGCTGTCATTGTGCCGATAGTCGTTACGGCCAATGGCCTGATGGCCAAAAGCTTCGACGACCATCTGTCGAAGCTGGCGTTACGCGGTTGGATTAAGGGCCTGATACAGAAGGCAGTACTCCTCGATACGGCTCGTATTGTGAGGAGGTTCTTTTCTCTGGAGCCCTAACCACCGGTAGCTTGGACCCTGCTCCCGACACCGGCGGACTACTATTTTTTATATTTTTAAATGTTTTTTTTTTATAATGTGTTGTTTTTAAGAAATATTTAAAAATGTAAATTAGTATGTAAGGATAACAAATAAAGAGAATAATAATAACTTAACTTAACAACTTAGAGTATGATAACACGAGCAGCTTTGAGACGCGCACGCCCACCATCCCCGGACCCGTCGCTGAGCTCCGCCTCGCCGCCGCCGGACAGCGGATCACCATGTTCACCGGTGGTTGCAGTAGCGTCGAGTTCCAGCGACGAGTATTTCTCCCCGCCGACGTCGCCAACACCTGTGCGTCGGCAGGGGAGAGGCCGGCCACCGAGAGGCTTGGGACCTAGGGGCCAACCGGCCCCGAGCCGGGTCCCCGCTGCCGGTGGTTGTGTGCAGCGCATGAGATGGACGCAGTCCATGAATGAAAACGTCATGCGCGCATACTATGGGTCTACAGAGGGGGGAACTAACCTCACTGCGTACCGTGTCAGGATGCTGTCTTTGTTTCAGGACCTAGAACCAACCGTGAACGTCTCGGCCCAACGATTGTCGGATCAGGTGCGGGTCATCCAACGTAATCACAGGTTGGACGATGCCACACTTGATAGGCTGCGCTCAGAAGTACTAAGCAACCTTATTATCTCGACTCCAACACAGACCGCGGTACAGGCGCCAGCCAATGGCGCAATCACACCGCGGCCTAATAGTGATAGTGATGGGGTAAATGATAGGGTTGTCACAGTAAGTAGCCAGTGCAACGAAAGATTGAGGAGCGCACTGGAGGATGCGCTTCGCGAGTATAGATCAACTCCGACCGACCTTAGGCCCTGATTACCACGGTTACCTATGCACAAAAAGAATAGGGCGCTGGTGTGTGCTTTGGACTCGCTGTTGCAGAACATATTTGAAAGCAGCGAGAGCCTCGTTGATACGCACTCGATCCTGTTTTGCGGGGCTGTTGCGGCATGTCGTATAGCGAACGTCAAGTTCCCTAATGGTGACGAAGCTATACGACCAAAGCCTGCTGCACCAGCCTGGCAGTGCAGAATCGAGCGGCGTATCGATGAGGCTAGGGCACTCATCGGCAAACTATACTGCTTCAGGGAGGGCAACACACGACCACGCGTGATGCGCTTTGTGAGACGGGCGTTTTTGGGGACTGATATCAGCCCTCGAGATTACACGTCCCGTGTCACAGAGCGCATCGACTTCCTGAAGCAGAAAGTTTGTGCATGGGCAAACCGTATTCGGCGGTATAAGCGGCGGGTTGACCGATACTCGCAAAACCGCATGTTCCAGAGCGATGAGAGGTGGGTGTACAGAGCTTGGGAGCGACCTGAACAAAGTGTGATGGACGTGTGCCGCCCGGATGACATTGCCACGAGTACATTCTGGCGAAACATCTGGTCGGTGCCTGTCTGTCATGCCGAGGGTGGCTGGATGCGCGATGTCGAGCGCGTGTGTGAAGCTATACCACAAATGGAGGAAATTACCATCACTCCACTAGATGTAGCCAGAGCAGTCCGTCCATTACCGAACTGGAAGTCTCCGGGACCGGACGGACTGCATAACTTCTGGCTTAAATGGTATAGCAGCTCACACGCGCTCCTGGCATCTCAATTCCAGTCATCCTTAGAGTCTGGGTCGCTACCACAGTTTCTAACAACTGGCGTTACCCACCTGCTCCATAAGACTGGTAGTCCCGCGGAACCCAAGAACTATAGACCAATTACTTGTTTGTCGACGGTCTATAAACTTCTTACATCCATCCTGAGAGTAAAGATCAATGAGCACATTGAGACTAACTCAATTATGTCTGCCTCTCAGAATGGATGTAGGAAGGGGTCCCGCGGCACTAAGGAGCTTCTCCTCATAGACATGGCCATAAGTCAACAGGTTCGTCGATCCCGCAAGGATCTGTCGACATGTTGGATAGACTACAAGAAGGCCTATGACTCTGTGCCACATACATGGCTCATGAAGGTGTTGTAGTTGTACAAAATAGATGCAACTCTACGCACCTTCCTTGAGTCATGTATGAGGCAATGGAAAACAGTCCTTCGCTATCCAGGATGTCGACCGATTCAGGGGAATGATGAGCCTGTATGGATTAAACGGGGAATATTTCAGGGCGACAGTTTGAGTCCGCTTTGGTTTTGCCTGGCTCTGAATCCTCTAAGCACATTGCTGGAGGATTCAGGTCTGGGCTATCGGTTGAGAAGAGGTGGTCAGGCCATATCTCACCTTCTTTACATGGATGATCTGAAACTCTTTGCCCCCAACAATTCGCGACTGATGGAGCTACTGAAGGTAACTGAAACCTTCAGTAGTGCCATCAGGATGGAATTTGGTGTGGACAAATGTGCAGTCATGCATGTAAAGAAAGGGGAGATTATGGAATCTGAGGGAATTCAACTCTCGGATTCCATACAGGTTAGATCCCTCAGCTCGACCGAAACCTACAAGTATTTGGGTGTGTCAGAAGCATTGGGCATTAATGTTGCTGACATGAAGCAATCGTTGAAGGAGCGCTTCTTTGGTCGCCTGAAAAAGGTTTTGAATAGCCTTTTGTCGGGCGGAAATAAGGTGCGCGCCTTCAACGGTTGGGTCATGCCAGTATTAATGTACTCTTTCGGCATACTCAAATGGACTCAAACCGAACTCGACGCCCTGGATAGGAGAGTCCGCACACTGTTGACCGCAAATCGGATGCATCACCCACGATCGTCGGTGATGAGACTGTACATCCCGCGGAAGTGTGGAGGTCGAGGCTTTTTAAACGCCAAGACTCTCCACAACCGCGAGATGTGCAGTCTCAGAGAATATTTTCTCAAAGCTGATGTGGGTATGCACCGAGATGTGGTCACAGTGGACAAGGGACTCACCCCGTTGTCCATGGCTAAAGAGAACTGGCGCAAACCTGTGATACTTACCACAGATGACCGCATGGAGGTATGGAAAGGCAAGGAGCTTCACGGGCGCTTCTATCGGGCTCTTCATGGGTTCGATGTAGATTTTTTAGCGTCCGTGGCCTGGCTACGTTTCAGTGATCTCTTCGGGGAAACTGAAGGTTTTGTCTGTGCGATTATGGACGAAGTTATCTTGACGAATAACTACCGGAGGCATATTATGAAGGACGGGACAGTGGACGTGTGTCGGGCATGCCACCGACCGGGTGAGTCCATCAGGCATATTATCTCCGGTTGTTCTCGTCTGGCTAACGGCGAGTACTTGCACAGGCACAACCAAGTGGCCAGGATTATCCATCAGCAACTTGCTTTGAAATACAAACTTGTAGATTCTGAGGTACCATATTACAAGTATGTGCCCGACTCAGTTCTCGAAAATGACCATGTCACGTTGTACTGGGATCGGTCTATCATCACTGATAGGACTATTATAGCCAATAAGCCTGATATAGTGGTGATAGACCGATTAGCGCGCCGCACAATGATAATTGATGTTACCATCCCGCATGACGAGAACCTCGTGAAGGCTGAGAAAGAGAAGCAAATCAAGTATCTCGACTTAGCTCACGAGGTTGTCGACATGTGGAATGTGGACTCAGCTGTCATTGTGCCGATAGTCGTTACGGCCAATGGCCTGATGGCCAAAAGCTTCGACGACCATCTGTCGAAGCTGGCGTTACGCGGTTGGATTAAGGGCCTGATACAGAAGGCAGTACTCCTCGATACGGCTCGTATTGTGAGGAGGTTCCTTTCTCTGGAGCCCTAACCACCGGTAGCTTGGACCCTGCTCCCGACACCGGCGGACTACTATTTTTTATATTTTTAAATGTTTTTATTTTTATAATGTGTTTTTAAGAAATATTTAAAAATGTAAATTAGTATGTAAGGATAACAAATAAAGAGAATAATAATAATAATAATAAATTTATTTCTTTCACAAAAGTACTTATTATAATTTACAAATAAATGCTGTAAACAGTATAATTTACACAAAAGTTTTAGCATCTGAAGCCAAACTAGGAGGAACCTGTATTTCGGCTTACAGCGCAATCCCCTTGAATAACATATTTAAGTTTACTTAAGTGCTAGCGTTTTACAAAAATATTATGTACTCTTAATTTATGACTTTGTAATCTGTGGCTGATCCTCTCTTTGTGTGTTATGCTAGATGAATGAGTGAGTGTGAGAGGGTGTGTATAGTTAAGTGTGAGTGTGATATGCGGCAGTTTATGAGTAGACGTGTTAATGAATGAGATACGGTTCTATGAGTACAAATAAAATAAAATAATAAAATATGTGTAAATTTGCTGTCTAACTTGACACGGTTAGAAGCTGCTCAGTCTCATCATAAGTGAGACTTTGTAGGTATTCACATACTTTTTTCCTGCAACGATCTGTATTCAGTGGATATATATTAAGGAGTTTATTAATTTTGTTGTAAATATAGGGGCCGAGAGAATTAATGAACTTTTTTATAAATTTAGTGTTAGAAAATTTTTGTTGTGTGCAAACCGTATAATTTCTGCGTTTATTCAACATCTGGGGGTGATACTTTATTTGTGAGTGTTGTATTATGATTATTTTTAGAATAAATAATTGTCTTACGGTTAGTACTCCACATAATTGATAGAGTGAGGCAGTTGAGAAAAGTATGGGTTTGAAAGTACTAACCTTTAGTATAGCTCGTTGGGCAACCTCAATAGATTTGGGCGTTGTTTTTGGAGCACCTCCCCACACGGATATACAATATGTTATGAGTGACTGGCAGATGGCAACGTAAATCCGTTTCAAGATAGGAGGATCGGCAATGTGTCGTATATTTTTAAATATGTATATAAGTTTCCGAACCCGTCCCGTTAAAATTCTTATATGTTCCTTAAAGTTCAGGTTTTTATCAATAGTAACGCCCAAATATTTGATTGTATCAACCCTCTCTATTTGAGCACAAGAGCAGTTACCGTGAGGTGTACATTCATGTGGGATAATGGCACAAGTATGATCAATATCAAAGTCTGATCGAACAGTAAAACAAATGTATTTGGTTTTATCGGTGTTTAGCGTTAAAACATTGTCATTTAGCCACTTTCTGACAGTATTAAAACCAGATTGGGCGGCATCAAATACTTCATTCCAGTTATCGGCGGAGAAAAGGAGAGCAGTATCATCAGCAAAGGAAATGATTTCGCCCTGGGTGAGTTTTAGGTTAGTGAGGTCGTTGATATATACGAGAAATATGGTTGGTCCCAATATGCTACCCTGGGGAACTTCGTGAGTGACTGGGAGGTCAGTGCTAGTATTGTTTCCCACACGGACACACTGATAGCGATCAGTAAGGTAGCTTTCAAAAAGTTTCAACTGCGTGCCTCTGATTCCCAGTCTTTCCAATTTGGCCAGGAGTCACGGAATGGGATCACGCTAGATAACTTCGCTTTGCTCGCTCACTCTAGCTCCCGTCATTCCATTCAAGCCTAACATATCCGTGTCGGGGTGCCCTAAGTGCCCAAGCTAGCCCCTCGCTCTTTTTTCAGCGGTAAGACCAAAATGGTAATTATACAAAATGATAATAATTAGATCAAAACAACGCTACACTAAATAAAATATACTAAACGTTATATTATGTTACGGTCACACTACCGTAATATGGCAATAATAATGGCCTTAATTGAAACAAAACCAACTGAAAAAAAACACCAATTATGGTCATAATTAGTGCCAAATTACGGTAGTGTGGCCGTAGCATTAAGTGAAAATGATGTAAAATGTGGTTAGATGAAGTAAACGTTTTGTCATTTGAGCATTATAGCTTTTGGAAATAGAGCAAATATTCTTATACTAAGTGAGCGGCACCCCATTGAGCTTTATAGCGACTGTTAGCCAGATTCACAAACAAAGCAAACACGTCAACATAAATAGCATCACCGCTCCCTCAATCCTACGCTTCCCAGGCATACAACCTGGCAGTTAGCAAGCAACGTCAAGTGCTGAAACTGATCAACCACAACCCATCGCGGGGATTAAAGATCAATAATAACGGGCAGCCGAACGATTGTTGAACAGCTCTGTAGTCGCTCTTTAAACCAACTGCCACAGGTTGGCTCATACTACAGTTAAACGAAACTAATACAATATTAAATCTCTATAGTGCTCCTTTTTTCTCAATCTAAACAGAATATTACTTCTTAGAATATGTGCTTCATTTTGAGAGGCACTTATTTCACTTTTATGTTATCATTTCTAGAAGGTTAGTGATCAGATCAGGCTATTCTATCTAAATTGCTTCTGATAAAGTTTATTGAGTGGAAAAGATAATGTTTCCTTGAACCACCGTCGCTTTTTTATGATGTTGGTCTCGCTTGGCAGACGAGTGCTTGCGTTTCGCTTAGGAACTTAATAAAAACGCAAGCGTTTGTGTCCACAACAAGCACACGACGTCGTAATTCTAAACAAGCCATTTTCAAAACTGTTATGTCACGTTTTTCTCGGCGAGATGTTTATTGTTCGGGAGGAATTGTGACCATTTTAAAGGAGTTCCTTTTGTTTTGATCAATGATCACGCATTATTTAACCACACTTTTTATGTATTTTAGTTTATTGGCAAGCTTTGCAGCACAACCGGTGATAAGTGTCAAAAATAAATGTGTAAAGAAGCGCCATAGTCAGCCATTTTTTTACATTAAATTATTGCAGAATCAGGGGTAGCGGTTTGTTGAAACAGAACCCTTAAAAGTTCACACACGTGTTCCGCATGTTAAGCGTTAGCAGCTGAGAAAAAATATAATTTGTTGATCGGACAGGAAGACACTTTCAATTCATTTCTCATGGGAAATAACACTAACACGACCTCAGGAAATTGTCTTCGGCTTGCAACGGGTAATAGTCCACTTGACACTCCTTCCATCGATAATATTTTCTTAAGAGAAGTTTCAGCGTATCTTAATTCATCGGTGAGGATCATTTTCATGTTTTTAGCCATGTTTTGACAATGGTCTGCATGATGGATGAGTTCTAATCGTCATTACTATTTTTTCAGCCGTAAGACGCCCACTGCTGGACATAGCCTCCCTAAGTCTCGACACTTCGACTGGTCCTGTGCGTTTCGCTTCATGACTAAAATGGTACGATTTGTGAGTAAAACAACGAAAATCGCTGTAAAATCAGAGAAGTTACACGCTTTTGTAGTTATTCTTCTATCCTTGTCATGAAAAGCGTTATTCGTACAGAGGGGTGTGAGTTTTTTAACGTACACGATCACGTTAACATAAACGATCGTCTATGTTAAATTGAATGAAAAAAAATATATTTTCTGTTATCGTCACCAGACAGCGCTCATATAGTTTCAATACAAATTGACGTTTACGCTAACGCGATCGAAAACGTTTATAAACTCGTACTAGAGCCACTGAATGTCGCAAAATTCACTATGGCATGACTTGCGAGTGACTTTACACGCAATTAGTACTTTCTCATTCTCATTGATTTCCAATCGCTCAATACTTCTTCTTCCTCATAAAAGGGCTTACTTCTTTAATACAAACTATGTAACTACTGACAGGTCGCAAGTTCAGCCGAGTTGCTCAATTATCGCGGTTTGGAAATGCTCTCTGTGGTCAGTTTGTCGTCATCGCGTAGGTGTTAGCACTATACATTCGCCGCAAGTGTCCGCTTAGCTATACAAAAGCTACTCAAGCTGCAGCTAGTTTGCAAGCTTGCAGCTTAAGGAAGGTACTTTGCACTTCAAGTGCTTGACAAAGAATTTTACGGAGAATGTAGCTGTTTTTTAATGAAAATCTAGTAACTGCGTTTTTTCGGTTTTTATCGAAACTACGTTACAATAATGAGCTTTAAAGTTAATTGATTAATTCTAAGAAACTGTTCTTTTTTAAAAGGGGGAAAAGTGAAGCCAATGAGATTCACCTAACTGAATTCTAAATATACCTAACCTTTTCCCTTCTTTATAAAAAAACCCAACAGTAACTGTTCTAAGAATTTTAATTTAAAAAATACATAAAAGCTTCCTGAACCGATCGACCTCAAACACTTATTCACTTAATTAAACGCAAGGAAAAGAAAAAATAACAAAATTTATTGGAGAATTCAACGTTAAATGTTGGCAAAGCTTATTAATTAGGAAGGCGTCGATTTCCCTGAAGAAACTCAATTACGAGTCGCTAAAAGCTTGTTGGAGCAGTAGATATACAGTAGTGGCCACTTCAGGGAGCCTGGACAGGTGGACTGAGACATTTTGAAAATATTCTTCTGGGGCGCTTCGAGTACCACTTTAGCGTGGGAAAAATTTAATAGACCTGTTCAACTGTACACTAGCTTATTGAACCAGGGGCCGGCCGTCGTGATTCACACAAGAATACCCCGCAGGTAGCTACGTTATTTGTAAAGCCAGATATCGATTGTTTAATTCGTGTAACGTCTTCAAGCCACTGACGGTAGAGACCCCAACTAATTAGCATAAAGCTTTTCTGGGTGATTGCCAAATTTAAGAAGTGGAAAGGAAACGTAAGATGCTGATATTACGATTTTTACCGACACACTGAAAATTTATGTCTGTCGCCAAGATATCTCGAGCATCTTGCAAACTCGATTTAGAGACGTAACAAAGAATATCTGCTGGATTTTCTAGGATCTATTTTCAAAGCTACCAACACAATAGGAAGTTCATCGATCAGCTTCACAAGTTTCCGTTGAATTAGTAGTAATTGACAAGTCTCGATGTGGTTGGAAGCGAGGAATTGTGGCTGCCTAACCAGACGTCGCGCTGATTACTATTGATCGTGGTCGTGTGTAAACAATGGGAAGCAACTAATTAAACAGCACTACAGAATTTACTCATTCAAACTTGAGATGCCTTATGAAGCAGCTGTCTAGTAGGGGAAAGTATGGTAAATTGGACCTCCTTCATATTTGATTAAATATCAAACTTCGTCGCTGCTACTCTATGCGATATGCAGTAACATGCATGCGTGCATCGTTTTACCTGCATTTCGTTTAATACCTCCTGTAACTAGTTTTCGAAAATATTTGATAATAACGCGAACCTAGTCCAATTTACCATTCTTTCCCTTATGTATCTATACTAATATATAAAGCTGAAGAGTTTGTTTGTTTGTTTGCTTGAACGCGCTAATCTCAGGAACTCTTGGTCCGATTTGAAAAATTCTTTCAGTGTCAGATAGCCCATTTATCGAGGAAGGCATATATCATCACAATAAGACCAAAAGGAGCGGAGCAGTAATGAAAATTGTGACGCAGACGAAGTTGCGGGTCAGCTAGTTTCTAATAATTTTGTGCGCTACTCTCGTCTGCTTGAAGAGGTTTTCCTGTAACCTAATATTGCGTCAATTAGTCGAGAGCCTTTCAACTATATGTAATGAGCGAAACATTTTGAAAATTAGCAAGTGTGCTAGACTTCAGGATGAAAAGCGAAGCCCACAAATTGAAACTGAGCACATAAGATGCAATTAAGTAAAGTAACTTTAGAACAAGTTGAGCTCCTGCGAAGTATGTTTTGTAATTTTTGTCAGTGTTTACAGCGTTTTACATATAAACGAATAACTGAAAAATAAAACTTCATACGCTAAGGCCATAACCGTTCGATTTTTCTTCAAAAATCGCAAAACATTATAAAACTTGTGTCGTACCTTCAGTTTCAATAAACATTATAAGTCTAATCTAAGGATGTGAAAACAACGCGGTTATAGTTACCTACCCTAGAAGAAATCGTATTTTATATAAACAATACCCACTTGGAAAACGTTGAATAGCCAAAAAATACCTACCCTTGTTTTTGACGCAATATTTTCTTTTTTCGATTTGTAAGTTAGAATGATTTTTTTTAATAGGTGTAAATAAAAGTTAAGTATCCTTTAGTATTTCGGCGGCGACAGTTACATATTATATCAGTATTATCTACGTTATAGAGAAACCTAAATAAATTAAGAGTATCTATTTATTTTGATACTTACTAAAACAATCTGCCGAGTCTATTGTCAACTAAGCTAGGCCGGCTTCCAGTCACACCGGATGCACGCAATACTAGTATATACTGCCATCTGATGTAAGTACACAGTAGCTGGGTAACACGGTACCTTTTGCCAATATTGGTGTCTTCTGATAATCTGTAACAACTGTCAAAGATATACAAATGGCAAACGGCCAGCTAACGGCTTAACGTGCTTTCCGAGGCAAGGAGTAGTCTCGGTAGGTAATGGCAATGGTCTCGGCAAGCATTTTCTTAACCTTAAAAATCGACCCGTGGAGGTGTTAATATAAAGCCACGAGCTCCTCTCATTTGATACTTACTATACGCCTACGCCTAATTACGCGCTAGTACGCCTTATTTTCCATTTCCTGGAAACTACTTTTCCATTCATTGTACTCTACTTCCAGTGCTATGAGAAACGCAGGATAAAATACCTACAGGAAAAGTTAGAAAATCCTTTACCGCGTACCGTACCGTGAACTGAAAAGGTGATGTTCAAACGCTCATGTAGCCTGACTTTTTGAAGTTATGACTGACGCCGCCTTCCAACAACTAGACAACTTCAAGCTTCCACTGAAGGAAGCTGGAAGTTGTCTAGTTCACTGCGAACTACCTCTGTCCTTATAAGTTATAGCGTAATAAAATTTTACCGAGCACTGAACTGCTGCTCATTGCTTTTATTATTTAAAAAACTCATCTAGTTCTTGAGTAAAAGCTGGAATTTTTCTGGATCTAATCAGTCGGCACCGCGGCTCGGTGCGCGAGTGTCGGGGCATAGACAGGAGGCGCTCGAACCTACAGCGAGCTCGTTCAATACCCTACAATCATACAGCTATAAATTATGCCACAAACTTAGTTTCCCGTTGACTGCTTCCACGTCACAACTCTTACATACACAATATTCGACGTATTTTGTTAAATAACTTGTGGGACAACACCGCTCTCGACTCAACGTTTATCGGCTTACAGATATAAAAATAAAAGACATTCGATCTAAAGCTCAGGAAAATTGAAACCAACGTTTTCTTTGATAATATTTTTGGAATAAAGATATGTTATTTTGTGTATTATGTGTACATTCTTTGTTCTGGCATTGGAAGTCAGCGGCTATGTAGAACAGTTGGGTATTAGATATAGCTTAATGGTCGGGGAATTCCAAAGGGAAAGCGCCTACAGGATTCAACGCAGCAATGGTGTTTAATTAATTCAAACAGTTATCCTACCAATAACTAAATATTTATATGTATGTTACAATAATCCCATGTGACACTAGTTTGACCTAGTTATGGCTGAGAGATTCTGTGTTCTAAGTTCTAATAGCGAGTATATTAGAATATTCAGCCTTATACGTTGTGACAATATCTGTTTAAACTTAGCTGCAGGAACCTGAGTTAGTTATGAATACGGACTTTGATAAGGAACTGCGACATCTATTTAATATTAAGTGGTATTCGCGACTGAGCTCTAAGATGAACAATTTAAAACAACAGAAGCTTCTAATTACTTATCGTCGTGCATTCTAAATGATACCTAATTTCTTACAATAATATGATTTGTTATTACGAAGTTTCTTAAGAGAGGAACTGCTTGTGAAAAGTTTGGTGGGTACCATTGTTATGACGGTGGAACCAATGCCTGTTGGTGGGCGAGTTACTTTGCGGAGATTGCATACCGGCAGATCGGTTGGTGAGGTGACGCTCCTGACAAGTTTGCTAGCATTACGAGTATGTCGATGGTTAACCGACATGTTACGCATGTCAGTGGACGACGCACATAGCCTTATTAGGTAGCCAGCGAAGATAACTGTGGTGTGTCCGTTAAATACCCTAATCGTATGTCGTATCTTGACAACACTAAACTACCATTATATACGAGACAGCCATGTTTAGTAACGAATTACACTTAAATTAAAGCTTATAAGGTGTCCTACGTGCGACGAGCAACCTGATTAACAAAACCAATTTGTCCATCAAGCAGGAAGCAAGCGCATACGCGCGCCCAAACGGGTGTTAATAACAGAATAAATTACAGATTGGGGTCGTGACTGTCGATAAATCATTGCGTTGCAACGAACTTTGTATATTGTAGTTCTTAATTACAGATAATGTCACCCCGGGTTTTCATTAAAACGAATACGAGGACAGCGGATGCAATATGTCAGCGAGGGTCGCTTGAATTTAATATATACCCTGGTCATCCCTATTCAGTGAAAACATTCAACAGTTTACGTCGCTTCGCTGGTCGCCGCTCTTAACGTCTCTCTCTAAATGGGAACACAGTCTTTCTCCATTTTATCTGAATTTATTTAATGTATTTCAAGGAGCAGCGTTTCTTTGCAGCGTTTCTCAGTTACATTATCAAATGGACATCGCCTTGACAAGATTGTATCTGAAGCCTATGTTGGTATTTTTTCCGCTTTTCCGATCCCTATTTATGCTAATGGAGTTTTATAGATTTGTTGTTATACGGTCAACAAACTTAATAAACAAATCTAGGCCTAAATACTCGTTGGGTTGCCGAAGAAAACATGCGAAGGAGGCTACGTCGCTCAAGTCCATACAATAAAGTTGTTGTTGTATTTCCTACAAACACGGTATGGGACAATCTGCCCACTCGTTGGTGACCTTTGATCAGATTACCACCCATATGTCGCCACATTCAAGATTCCTTTGTTGTTCTCGAAAGAATTTTCAGAAAGAAAATATTTTATAAATCTTAAGAGATTAAGAGCCTTATCACAGAATTGCGTTTTCATTCACAAAACTGCTGACTTATCGCATTATGTAGAAATTAGGCAGTTGCAATTACGTTTATTTTAGGGTTTATTATAAATTTAATTTAATAAATATTTATTAAATTTTCATTTCTTATGAACAATGGTTTATTTTGTTATAAATTTTACATAATTTTACACTTAATTCTGAGCTTTTTTAGTAGTTTTTAAGGATTTGAATGGGATTTTTTTACGGACATTCCGTTCTTATTTCAAATTTCTGAGGCAGCTTGACCGAAACCACTATATAATTCATTTCATTTGGTTAGTACAGTAGATCTTCATGAGAAACTTACTTCGGAATTTTGACTTTTTACAAATAGATGAGAAAAATGCAAAAATTGAGGTCGAAATGTTCAATACTAATAACTTTTCTCAACTACCCAATTAGCCAAAGTTATCTAAATATTTCAGTTTCTGAGAATAAGAAAGCCAAAGTTGGTCATTTTCCGCAAAAACACAAACAAATTGTAATAGGCCTCTTAAGACGTAGTTTATTCATTCAAATAAGGTACATTTTTCTATAGATAACCAGCTGTTAGCGTTTTCTGAATTGTGAATTTAGAGGTAAGAAAGTGTCAAACTCTACATTTTTAATGCTGAAGTATTATAGGGTTTTAGAAAAAGTGACATTTGGCAAATACTCTATTTCCTTAATTATTTACTGTACTTAAACCAAAAAAGCTTGTAAAATTGTTTATGTACCTATTTACCTATTTTTTTGTAATTCGTAATTATTATTTATTTTATGTTATTGATTGTATGATCTTTTATTTGACTTGATGCTTTGACTGTGTGTATTAATTTTAATGTACTTTGTTTGTGTGTGTACTGTATTATTCTGTTTTGTCCAATATCTTTGACATTTTTAATTTAATTTAATCCAATCTATTTTCAATCAGACATTGTTATTTATACTATTTAATGTGATCATATAATACGTTGCACTCTTATACTTTTAACCTTTTAAAATCTTTGGTTTACACCTTTCCTGCAATAGTGTATAGTAATGTTGTGGTTGTCTGTAAGTGTTGCAGCACTAGAATATTTTATTTTTTGTAATGATTATTAGCTCTAAGTACGGTGTATGCAATGTTGACGATCCTAATGAATAAATAAATAAATGTACAAAGGTAAGCTTAACTCAATGTTGAGTTTTCTCCCAGCAAACCGTTGAGTGATAGAGAGACAATAGAGGATTTAATTCAGAATCCGGGGTAAATAAGACAGTAAACACATCTAAATCCAGATAAATATAATTGCGGTGAGTAGCCGCTGATAAACGAGTCAACCGGCGTCATCTGCCGGCCATCAAGGAGAAACTTGCACGCTTTAAATTATCGCCGAGCTGCTAATGAGAGGAATCGCGCCAACTCTAATAGGTTACAGATAGATCAACGCCCTGGGAATGACACCGTCTCTTGATACAGAGAAATATATGTAAAGATTTCAGACAGACTACCTTCTAGGTTCAGTTTTAAGTGCTACTGTAGTTCATCTGGTCGAGCAACAAATTCTACAGACTGCTTCGCTGGCATAAACATATATTGGTCGCACGTGCTTTTGTTGAGCATGAGTTCCTGGGTTCGATTCCCGGTCGGGCCCATTTTTATTGGGGTCTTCCATTTGGAATGTCACATTACAAGCCCAAAGTCTGACTTAAACACAAACGTCATAAGAGCTCATTGTCGTGCATTTCAATAAGACAGAGAATAACTAGAGACCTCTGTGTAACCCTTCGCAGAAAACAGGCGTGATATTGCAAGTTGAGTTCGCAATTCAAAGCTACAATGGCATAATGAGGGCGTGAACTCGTTCTCAGATGAAAATCTAAGAACGCGACTACTCGACAACAATTCAAATTCTCACTTTGCAAGTGGGAGATTGCAAACGTACGACTGCGTTGTTTCACTTTGTTTGATAACTTTAGACGAAGGCTTATCGGTTCACTGTCTAACATTTATGTTTCGCCTGCAGATCGTTAATTTGTGGTTCTGTTATTAGTTTTGCTAACAAATGTGTAGACAGATTTCCGCATGGAATAATGTAGGTACAACATTAATTCAGATGTTTTAATCCTAATATTTAAATTCTTCCGTTACTGAGTGAGTGAGTGACTGACAGACAACGCACAGCCGAAACTACTGGTCGTAGAAAGCTGGAATTCGGCATGTAGGTTCCTTAGGGAGTGTAAGGGAGCACTAAGGCGTGGGTATTTTTTTGGACGAGACCACTCGCATTTCACCTCTCTAAGGGTGGTTACTGTTCAACCGGGCTAACCTGTGGTGGCCTCAGATATGACTCTAAAGCCCCCAGCCAAGGCAACAAAACTCTTAAACCTTCCAAGTCGCGGGCAAAAGCTAGTTATATATACCTACACTACACGTACTACTAAAAATTGTGCTGTCAATCTGAAGAAAACTTCAGGATTTTCCTAGTTTAAAGGACAGGTGTCTTAGTCATTAGTAATAGTCATACGGGTTTGTGTGCCATTGTATAAGTGAGTGCGATTGTCGATATGCCAAAATATAAGAGGTTTATCATGTAATATTTCGAAAGCGTTATATATTTTTGACGTTTTGATATGTCTAGCGCCTCGAGTGTACTACTTGAGCTCGACAAATGGATGTGCGATTAACGCTTATGCGACAAAACTGTACTGCGACTCACCATCGTTCGAATGCACGTTTGTGCGACACACTGAAGATCGGGAGCCCCGCGAATTCAGGGTGGTTTAAAAAAATAACCACGAAGGCTAGGCGGGAGCGAAGCGGAGCGGAGCTCCCGCCTTAGCCTTCTAACCTAACCTATCCGAGTCAGGGTACTCTGAGTCAGGGTGTTGTCGATCTTCAGTGTGTCGCACAAGCGTGCATTCGAACTATGGTGAGTCGCAGTACAGTTTTGTCGCATAAGCGTTAATCGCACATCCATTTTTCGAGCTCACGTAGTACACTTTAGCACCTCTAGTCTGCATTTTTGTAGTAACGATATTGGTGTAACTTACGTTGATCTTTTTGACCAAATAAATTACTACTTACATACTCATTAAGGTACAACGAAGTTACTTTTTGGAAAAATGTTTAGCTGAAATAAAATCTTTTGTCGTAATCATGTTACAATATTGTACGGAAGGTAACTTCGGTGGATGTAGGTACCATTAGGTATTCGCACATATCTAGCTCCTGTTTTTTATTTCTGTAATCTTAGTCATTTCAAGCCGTCCACTACTCGGAACTGTTCTGAAATATCTAAACTTTAAAACCAATAATAAATTAACTAGTACAAAAAAAATCTTATGTTATATGTTAGTTATATATCCAATCATATCAGTTCCGAAACTTTTTATCTGTTCCAACGGATAAGATGAAACTGGCAGGAAATTCACGAGTTTGAATCGAATCGGATGCACAATCCACAATTCGACTAACCGAAGCACAAGTATATTAGTTAGCTCTGTTTGAGGTATCGTCAGGAATATTAATATTTTGCTACCCACAATCCTAGAGGTAATATTTAAAAGATGCAGTTTGCAGTATTTCGTAGATTCAATAACGATGAACACCCGAACCGCATCCAGATTATTAGGGATCCTCTAACGAGCTGGTTTATTGAAAACGTGTTTCTATTGCATGAATTTTGGTTAGCGATAATATTGTTATTTAGCAGTTCAACTTAGGTGTCAAATCAAATTTGATTTTAGTTCTGTATCAAATTTGATTTTAGTTCTGTATACATTGCGTATGGGCCATCTGAGATGCTGCGTAGAAGCAGCTAAGAAGTCGCGAAGCAGTTATGTAGACGCTGCGTATCTGTGATGTAGTCCTGGGTAGCAGACGCATAAGCTTGCATAGCAGTTGCGTAGGCCAGCGTAGTAGTGGCGTAGGTTTGCGTACAGGCTGCATGAATGTTGAAAACCACTTCATTCACAAAATTAACCCCTAAAAGCAACCTGTATCCAGTGATGCGAATAACAAATATTTTCCCAACATTAAAACAAACAAATGTTGTACATTCAAAATGCCTTCAAAACATTGCAAAATAAGAAATCCTGCCTCTAAAACGTCAGACTCCACGGCCTGTCTATTCGTTATCGATGCCCATAGTCGATGCACGATGCAATAACGGATTACGTGAACATTTTTCAAACATACACATGAATAAAATATTTTTGTAGAAACTTCTAAGGAAACTTGTTAATAAATTTTGAACATGTTGCTAATGTGCTGTTGCTTTAAGTCCCTCTCGATGGGGCTTAGCATCAGCTCGCCTCTCGCGCCGCCACCGCGCTATTCGACGTGGCTCCAGACTACAGACTTTACTATTCATTGATTATTCGCCGTAGCCTATAGTTTCGAGGATGCAATCTTGTTTGGATGTTTCCAACAAGCTGGATTAACTATTTGTTGAAAATTTACAAGTATGAATAGCGACTCTGTTTAGTGCTTGTTGGCTATAAACCTAACATCACCCAAAGAGATGCTTAAAAGTTTGGCGTTTCCTAAACCCGTGTTGCATTTATGTTGCATTAATTTTTGAAACGAAAATGTAGTACCTTTGTGCTCATTTCTCTGTAAAAGTGCAGAGAAATGAGCACAAAGGTGCTTCTTTTCTTTTTTAAGTGTTTTGTGTGAACAGAAATAAATCGATTCCTTGCTATTCAATTCAGTTATCTACACTAATAAAAGATTTGTTTGTTTGAATTGAATAGGCTCCGAAACTACTGGACCGATTTGAAAAATTCTTTTAGCATTGGATAGCTACATTATCAGGGAGTAACATAGGCTATATATTATCCCCGTACTCCCTCGGGAACGGGAACTACGCGGGTGAAACCGCGTGACGTCCACTAGTATAAAATAAGGACATGCTTAATTTAAATACTATGAGTATGTAGTCGATTCTTTATTTTTCTATACAAAATTTAGACTAACAATATAAACTAGTCGTCACCCAGTGGTTGAAATTCGATTCATTTATTTTTTTAGTAAAGAGTATATAAATTTGTGTACAAGAAATTGTGCTGTTATGTATGTCTATTAAATAGGTATACACAGCTTACAAAATATGTACAATTTAACAATCTATCAACGCACAGCCAAAACCACTAACTATACCTTTGTCTAACTTCAGGATTGACACTAGTAGATACAATTTGCTCCCCGAGGTTTTGCGACCGGACTAACGGGACATTCCAACAAGAAAACTCACTCCCGGTTTCTGCGATTCATTTTGTAAAGCCAAATACCAATTGTATCTGTTGTCAAATCTCAGCTTATGTGATCAGTTCGACGGGTCTTACCAAAACATGGGCAGAAATATACATTTTCTGGATAGCTGTTTAGATTCTTAAGGACATTTACATAAATTGACTTAATAATATGTAGGTACGTATTGTTTTTTTCTCGGATTTTCTTAGGCAGTCTAAGCAAACTGGAATAAAGGTGATTTCAACAGTTCTGAGCATTGTATTTAAACAATCAAACACATTTGTCTTTTTGTCAAACAGTCAACAACAGTCTTTTTTGGCAAGCGAACAGTCTCAAAAGCCTCCCTGGAAGAATTAGCTGAATTGAAGGAATTCTTCCCCGGCACCACCTCAAACCAATTCAAGTTAAAGTTAAAACTACTAAAATCTGTATTTAGAGAGCTTTCCAGATGCCTCTGTATAGCTTTTTTCTGCGGAAGATAGAGAACTTGTGACCGCCGCCGATTGGAATAATAATACGACGTGACCGAGGTACACCGTGCGGTGTAGTGATACTCGCTGCGCGCACCCCTCGCGCTGCGCCGCCGCCGCTATCTCGAAACGGATCGCAGTCAGGACTTGTGATCCTGTACAAGTGGATACATGGCTATTTCCCTTACCTCTATCCGACCAAATATCTAATCGGGTGTTTTTTTAGGCCGCATGGTTTTCGACTTTTGACGAAATATGTAAAAAAAAGAACCCTTATCTCCGAAGTTTGCATAGAGCAAAATCTGAAATTATTCTGTGTGATAGAAATTTATGGAAAGATGACAGGGAAAATAAAACGATGTCTCTAAATAGCACATTTTTTAAGAAATCATCGACAAAAATTACATTGGTTCCACTATCGGTCAAGAGATGGCGCTGATTTAAAACTGTAATTTACACTACCTTGTTAAAATTCTCTGATATAGAATGAATATAGACTTCGCCGATGAAAATTTAAAAATATTTCACGTTTTTTATGATGGTTCGGAACCCTCGATGTGCGAGTCTGACTCGCTCTTGACCGGTTTTTCTTTTTTAAATATGCTTAGTTTTGAGTTTTGTTTTTAATAATAATTTTGTGGTTAATGTTATTGGTTTTCAACCGTTGTAATAAAATAAAATAAATAAATGTGATGCGAGCGTGTCACTAGTGTGTCGTCGTGAAGGTATATACTTAGTCGCAGACACGAAGCTTCAGCACTGCACAACGTGCAAACAATAACTTCGCTGCAAACACCAAGCACCTTAGAAAATGTTACTTCACAAATATCTACAAGAGCTTGTTAACATTGTTGTCGGTGCAGAACACTGCTTATTTTATACCAAGGAAATTAAAACAGTCATACAAAGAAGGTTTTAAAGGACTATTTACTATACTGAGTCTTTGTGTGTGTACAAAGGAATATGTGCATTAAAAATACTTATGTTACTAAGTAACTTATAGTGTCTAACAAACTAAAAATAATCTTTTTCGTTTTTAAAAGTAACTTTGTGATTGCAATACAACGCAAAAACAAACCACGAAAGAGCTAAATTTGCTAAATGCGTTTATGCTATATCCAGATAGACCAACGATTTTAAGAATTATTAGGTATTAATCCTATTTTTTGGAAAGAAGTTCCTTATCGCGCTAGACGGAAAAAAATCATACGAAAAGTTGTAACGACCATTTTTGCTATAGTTGTAAGCCGTGCGGCGTGCGCGTGTTTCTCTGTCTGTCTCTCTCTCTCTCTCTCTCTCTCTCATAGAAAGCAAGCCAGTTATTTTCGTTTCGTCTTTCTATTTCTGTTTACATTATATTTGTTAATAATAATAAAAATATTATTAAAACTTAAAAAAATATTACAATTCCTTCACTAATTAATCGAAAGGAACTTCGTTCCATCCGGGTGTCCCTTAACACCTCTCAAGTTTTTTAATAAAATCGGTCTTCTAATCCTACCTTTTAAGCTGAGAGAAAGTAGCACAGAGAGCCATAGAGAGCGATCTATGCTCCTAATAGACTGAGTTCCGAAGACGTACGAACATTTTCGAATTCTAATGGAGCTGGCCAGAAACCTGGCAAGGCGCGGTTATATAATAGGTGGAGTGGTGGTGACCGAGTGCCGTCCGTGATCTGAAAGAAAAAGGGTCGGTTACGGCGGCGAGATGGGTTGACGACATTTGTATGGCTCACAGGATTCCATCGCGAATGAGGCTGTCTGAGGTGTACAGAGCAACGTGGGGATTGGCAAGAAAAGGCTAATTGGGGGCTTTTTTGGGACAAGCTCGCCACACATTCCGAACTACTACAACTCCTGAAAGCCAGAATCAACAGTGGTGACTACCAGAAAAACGCTGAGTCAATGAAGGTCGACGAGTCCCGCAGAAACTTTACAACTGTCTTGGTTCCCGCAACGGAATTAATTAGAAAAGTACAACGGAGGAGTAGGAAAAAATATAATTTCCATTACACACAAGCAAATTAGGGTTGTGAATGATGATGCACAATTACTGACACATGCGTTTAATGATATCACACCTAACTACGAATCTGTGTGCTCTTCTGATAATGAAACCATCTCAAACATTACCTACAAGGTAATTCGGCGTTTCTATATGGAAAAGAGTTATTTCCGTCCCATTTACTGAATAAACATACTAAAACAAAATACTGGACAAATTAGCGAGAGTGATGGTTTCGACATATATTTATACGCTTTTAAATTAATTAATTAATAAAGTGAAGTTTGGTTTGATCAAACTATTCTTGTTACGCAAATAAATTATGTTCTACTAGCTTTTACCCGCGATTTCGTACGTGCATATCCTGGTTTTCCCGTTCCCGTAAGAATTTCGGGAAATCCTCTTAGTGCTCTCCTGCACTCCCCAAGTTTCAGCTTTCTACAATCAGTAGTTTCGGCTGGGCGTTATCTGTCAGTCACTCAATCACTCAGTTAGTCACCAGTAACGAAAGAATCTATGCTTCTTTACTAATATTAGTATAGAAACATAGATTCTTTCGTTCAAACAAACTCTTCAGCTTTATATATATAAAGCTGAAGAGTTTGTTTATTTGCTTGAACGCGCTAAACTCAGGAACTCCTGGTCCGATTTGAAAAATTCTTTCAGTATTAGATAGCCTATATATCATCACGCTAAGACCAATAGTAACTAGTTTTATATACAAGGATTGATTAGTAAATATCGATGTAAAAACTGGAAGTGGAACATTTTATTTCATTGTTTTAAACATAGTTCTGGTAATGCTTCATTTAGCTGGCGTCATGTCTACAGGATTATCTGCAATTGTGGCTACACAGTACGGCTTTTAGCTGGAAAGGATCGAAATCAAAAAGTGAATCCCATAGTTTCATAGGTATTGCGGGGTTCATTATTATTTTCTCGATACGTTTATATTTTAGTTTTAATTAATACAATTTAAATTCAGCATTCTTAGGGCTACGTGCCCGAAGGGTTACTAACTACTGGTCGACTCTAAACAATTCGTTTTTAACCGACTTCTAAAAAAGGAGGAGGTTCTCAATTCGGTGGGTATTTTTTTTATGTATGTACACCGATTACTCCGAGGTTTATGATCCGATTTCTGTAATTCTTTTTTAGTTCGATGCGGTATACTTGCCATTTGGTCCCGTAAAAATGAGATTGTTTGGTTCTGTAGCTTTTTTATTTTATGAGCATTTTGCTTATTTCAATTTCTGCGTAGACGAAGACGTCGTCCAAGTATCACCACTTGAAAGTGAAAAATTTTCATTAGGTAAATCAAAATATTTTTTTACAAAAAAATATAACCGACTTCCAAACGAAACACTACAAAGTATAAAATAACCTTAATTTCGGAAGTCGGTGTTAAAAAACAAAGAAACAAAACCAAAAACACCGACTTCCGAAATTAAGGTTAAGTATTTTAATATTTGAAGTGTTTTGTTTGGAAGTCGGTTATAAATTTGCAAAAAATTATTTTGATTTAATGATTCGACAGCACGCTTCTTGCTCACTTCACTTAACTTTTTACGGTGAGATGTTAACAGAATTGCACAGCTGAACCCTATTACCAAGCTTCCGCTGTCCGTCAGTCTGTTTGTTAGCGAACTGTATTTCATTAACTGTAAAAAATATGATTATACTCGTATTTTCAAAGAGTGTGTATTCCTATTGCCTCTATCACAACACACATAATTAAATTAAAATAGATTTGGACATGCAATAAAAATAATTTAACTCATGATCAAGAATATGAATATAATTAGCTTACTTTCAAATCTATGACCTCATTATTTCAATAGTACTGTAGGTAGGTATATCTGTCTACCTAATGTCTCAGTGTAACTAGTAAAAGAATATACAGGGTGTCCCAAGACCGACACATGGAGGGAAATTACCTTAATACTGTAGATAGAAAAAAATACTGAATGAAGACTTCATTTTCATTTTAAAAACAATTCGAACTGCATTCAAAGAATTTTAAAGAATCGCCTGTCTGAACCGGGAATGGAACCCGCTAAATGTGAAAAAAAAAACAGTCATTTAACTGTACCGATTGAAAGGCTGAATTAAAACATTACTTAGCATCTAAAATAAAAGGAAGCCCATGAAATTAGACATTTATAAAATCTTGGGACACCCTGTCTTCGCAAATACCCGAGTTCATTTTGAAACCATTATGAACATCTACCTAGCTAACCTGGTGTTTAAAAAATAACATTAAAATCTCATTTACGTTCCTCTCTCCGAATTACGAAAACTGCGCGGCATTATATCCCGGGCTTTAACTATTTGAATGTGTATTATTCTAGCAAAAATTAAAGCGCGTGTACTCGTTTTTATATTTTACGTGCTTATATTTTAGAAAGTATTTAGTTTTATGTATCCACTGTACCCATAGAACAACAGTAATAATTTAGTAAAAGAGGTTTGTGAACTATTAATGTGTGCAATGAAGATGATTCTGTCTGTAGGTACATATAGATATATCTATCAGGATCGCCACGCGGTATGTAGGTACCAAGATGCATGTTGTAACCGAAGCAAATCTAAAAAACCGGTCAAGAGCGAGTCGGACTCGCGCACCGAGGGTTCCGTACCATTATATAAAACGTGAAATGTTTTTAGATTTTCATCAGCGAGGCCTGTTATTCGTCAGAGAATTTGAACACTGCGGTGTATATTGCAGTTTTAGATCAGCGCCATCTCCTGACCGATACCTAGTGAAACTAACGTATTTTTGTTGATGATTCATGAAAAAGTGTGCTATTTAGAGACATCGTTTTATTTTTCCTGTAATCTTTACATAAACTTCTATCACATAGGAAAATTTTAGATTTTTGTCTTTGTAAACTTCGGAGAACAATTTTTTTAAATTTTTCGTCAAAAGTCGAAAACCATGGCGTCTAAAAAATATGTTTGAGAATATGCAAATAGCGTTCTTTCATATGATACCCCACATGCGCTAGTATCCCCACTTCGAATTTTTAAGAACCCCTTTCAGTCGCTGTTGCAAAAAAGATATATATATGTCGGAAATAAGTCAGTCAATAGAACAATCTCAATATATAAATATATAATTTCTTTCTTATTTGCAAAATAGTTGAACAAACGTCATGTAACACTATTCCAAACAAGTTGATAGCATGAGTAGTTCTTGAGATATCCAGCTGTGACAGACGGACAGACTTAGTCACACCCTATGGGTACCTTTTTACCATTTTGGTACGGAAACCTAAAACGTACGCGTGACGATCTGAACATTCCTGACAGATTGGCCGGAGAAGGCAGAAGATAGAGGAAAGCTTGACAGCTGTAAAAATATGGGCGACGCCTTGCCCGACAGTGGGATTGCATAAAAATATACCTAAATAATATGTGTATAACCAACTCTTATCATCATGGTCTCCGTACATCTATGGTTTGCTATATAACGAGCCTACTGGTTATCTATTAGATATTACAAGTAGGAAACCTCCTTACAATCTGTACCTTGTCCGTGTGAACTGAGGGACCACACTGGTATTTCGCAAAATAAAATCCAAGACTACTGCCTCCTGTATCATGGATCTCGTTTTTATTTTTCATCGATAAAGTTGAGATTTCTTTCTTTTATGACACTTTAGTGAAATGAGTATGAGTAGTAAGTTTTTTTTATAAGTATTATCCATATCGTAAAACATATTTCAAACAATAAACAATTCATCTGCCTCATATCTAGCTGAACTATTATCATTAAAGTCTACATTCAAAGCCATGAGACAATTTTATAGCCATCATATCGTTTGCAGTCGCTCCATTCTATTTTACACCTGACAACTTTATTGATCGTCAAATGAAACCTGAAGCTAGACTTAAAGTGGTAGAGATATAAACTACAACGTCTCCATTGAACAACATCTACTAAATAAAAATAAAAGGTACCCGTACATCTGGGAACCGATAAACCCTTTGAATTTATTAGAATTGCAAACACAAATGGTCTGTCCAGATGTGCATATCTGTCGTGTCCTTTTCGCAGTTTGTCCAACAGTCAAAGGCGGTCTCGATAAATTGGATTATCTGGTGCCGATGACATGATGGGTGGAGGCGACGACTGGGGTAGACAATGGCTAAGTTATCTGATAGCTAGAGACATTTGTATAGCCGCTACAGACGGCGGCGGCGGGCGGCGTGGCCGCAGTGCCCGCTGCGCTGTATAGCTTTGCAGGTACGTATGATACATACATATCAGTGGCTAACTGTCCAGAACGCTGCACTAATCGCTGTGTTCGTCTGCTTGCAATTAGATGTATTTTGTTAATGCTTTGTCCGATTCTAGGAAATATTTATCCTAACTACATAGTAATATTATAAATGCGAAAGTGAGTTAATTTGTTTGTTTGTTACGCTTTCACGTCTAAATCGTGGAACCGATTTTGCAGAATTTTAGTACAAAGGTAGTTCTTTGGAGGCGGGTAGAGGCTACTTTAACGCGAGCAATGCCGCAGCCAAAGCTATTAGGAAATATTTCACTCACTTTAGTATTTGTAGATGTGTATGTAGAATTTAGCCTCTGATTATTTCCGGGTAGGCATATACACAACACACAGTTACGGTTCCTTTGAAAACCGCTAATAGCAAGAATCAGAGAAGTCAACTACGCGCGTTAGTAATTTTCTTTGGAAAAAAAAAACATAATGGACGTTTTTTTAAAGCCGCCAATATTATTTTCAGAGAAACCCCACTTCCTAAGAAAGTTTTATTCACAGGTTTTATTAACAACATTTGTAAGAGCCTTAGAAAACAGAAATTGCACCTTATACTTTAATATGAATTTGAGATTTTCGTTTTCATTAAAACAAAAATAGAACAATAATCCGCTACATTTTTTGTTTGAGTTAAAAGTTCAATTCATTGTCATTTGAATGTTAGTCCAAAGTCAGCTCACACAAAGATTTATCTGGGTAAAGTTGAGAGGGCACGGCGACAGAGTCCACGTTGTCGCCTCATCTATATTGAGTCGGCCACCGGTGCGCGGTGGCGCTCGCCCACCAACTATGTATATCTGCCAGCCGCCACATTCATTGCATTTTAGAATTCAATTGAGCTGACTTCGTGAGTTTTCTCTTTAATTCGCTCCGACCGTCTTGTTACACTACTAGGAGCACGCAAACTTCTCCTTCCACATTTCCAATAAAAAAGATCTGACTACCTCTACTACTCTATGTTTTAAAATTTTCTTTAACTTCCAGGTAACTAACTACTGGAGCTGGGAGGCAAACTAAAATAAAAATAGATGAAGGTTTTTTAAAGTTAACAGGCGCAAATAAAAGTACCGAACTAATTAATTGCATTCTTTTTGAAAAACCTCTTCGTTGCTTTTTAGTAAGTACATTGTAATTAAAAGCTAAACAAGTGTTTCATAATCGAATTCAGAAGAAACTAATTGAGGTTTAATTCTGTTAATCGAGCCCATTAACTGGCGGTATCACGGCACTACGCCGCTGCCCCTAATGGCCTTTTACCAACGCATTTACCTAACGAATGACCTAGGACGCGTCCTGCCGCCCGGCGACCGGCGCCCGGCGCCCGCCGGCACCCACCCGGCGTCAGCACGTTGCTTCGATTTAAAACCCAATATACGAGTCCCGGGAGCATCTCCGCACACAAATACAACCTGCTCATAATAATTTGAACAGCAAAATTGAGCTTCCTTCACTATCGCACCCAACACGGCACTCCATAAAATGTTAAAGCAAACGAAAAGTCTGAACATATTATTGAGCCATTTTATAAGCCTCTTGACAAATACGGATAGGTAACAGCATTCTGACAAATACATTTGTTTAAAATTAATGACTGGCAAAATATTAGTGGTATGAAACAAAGCACGCAATTAATCCATGAATGCGAGTGAAGTCACGCGATGGTGCGATGGGCGGCCAGCGAACAATACAAGGGAATATAAAACTACTAAAGCTGGCTCGAACTAATAATACGAAGCCACAATATTATGTATGATTCCGAGGAGGTTTACCACCAAACGAAATGAGTTCAGTTTTAAAATAAATCACCAACTTGCGGTTTCGAAAATTGCTTTAGCTTGATTAAATTATGTGGTACACATATAGGTGGTCGTAAAAATTGCTTCCACGGAACTTGGCCGTTATGAATCAGAATGCACGGGAACAAACAATGGCATGGTACAACTTCCATGATTCCAAGTAATTCGGAATATAAAATAAAGGAGCGAGTATCAGGAACTAAATTGACTTCAACATTCTTGAGTTCCCAAACTTCAAATCAACTTTTGGGATGAAGTTTGTGTGGGAATACTTTTAGGCTAATTAATATTGCAGTTGCTTAACTTTCCCGCTCCACTCAAACCTTAATTATGTTTCATTGGGAAAGAGATACTTTAATCTTGGCGTTTAACGTTTCGGATTGATGAAATGGTATTTATTTTTTGGGTCGGATCCACAAATATTGGTCTGCAGGTCAATAATGTTTCGCGATTGTATCGTATGATGGAAATAATCAAATAAAGTGGCCATTTGTTATTTTCTGTGTGTTATCAGGATGTATATTTCTTTCATATTCGAAACCATATGATATTGTGTTATTTAAAATGTATTATTTGAGAGCCGTGTTTGCTTCTTTATAAACTGTTCGAAACAATTTATTGGACTGCGGACGTAATACTCATGTTGTCTGATTCCTTGATAGCTACCCTTAAAAGTTACCCTTTACAAGAACTTCAGTATAACAGTGGATTATAAACAGAGCCTCCTTGTTATCCGGAACCACCACAAATTCATTTCTTCCTGACTTATTTTACCATAGATCTGAATTATTGTACAAGTAAGCTCTTCCAGTTTACTATCAATAGTGTTATTTTCCTTATTAAATACCTGCAACTGCCACAAGTACTTAACACAAAATTATGTTGTAAAGTATCATGTCTTTGAAATATCACATTTAAAATGTCTGAAATCCCGACATAGAAGGCATTCCATGATTTGAAAGTAAGCAAATGAAATATATAAGACTTCAAGTTTTCAATTACCTACTTTTCAGGGTTCCGTACCCGAAGGGAGTAAGGGGAGGACAGCAATAACATCTAACTAGCTGACCCAAAAGTTAACCTTACCTGCACGCACTGGTGGTTCGTATAAATAGTCAGCGGCCATAGACCTTCTGGCTATCGTGGTGCTTCCTGCTAGATAACGAACGAGGCGCTGGCGTCCGAGCAATGGTGACGGTTTCGAAATGTGGGTTTGGCGAAGATTTCGTCGTATACCAAGGACCGCCGGCTGCGCCCGCGTGACTGTCGAAAATTATTCTAAGGAAACATGCTGACCGATAAAAACTATAAAAAGTTCTCAATTATCTATACTAATATATAAAGCTGACGAGTTTGTTTGTTTGCTTGAACGCGCTAATCTCAGGAACTACTGGTCCGATTTGAAAAATTATTTCAGTGTTAGATAGCCCCTTTGTCGAGGAAGGCTATAGGCTACATATCATCGCGCTAAGGTGAATAGGAGCGGAGCAGCTAGTAGTATAATAAAATAAAATAATTGTAATTAAATGTTTATTCAAAATTCAAATTGGTACAATAAAATAATAAATCTAAGATTTTTGGTGATGCCTGGAGGGTCCTCTATCACAGGCTGCAAGGACTCAAAGTACTAAGTAAGAATCTTCTTAAGATTTTTTACAATATTTATTACTAGCTTCTGCCAGCGGCTTCGCCCGCGTAATCCCTAGGGATATATCCCGGATATAGCCTATGTATTATTCCAAACTATAATCTACCTCTGTGCCAAATTCCATGAAATCTTTTCAGGCGTTCTGACGTGAGAGAGTAACAAACATACATCCATCCATCCTCACAAACTTTCGCATTTATAATATTAGTAGGATAGTAAACGAGTTATATTAATTAAGTAAAGTATGGATGGAGGTATGCATGCTAAGTTCTGTAACTAAGTTCTGTAAGTTATAGCTTCAGCGCTAGAAGGCTTGCTTTGAGCGAATGTAACGTGTTTAATCCCTCAATCCCTGCAATCCTTTTACTATGTAAGTAATAAGCCTGAGTGGTCTGTAGCTGGAGTAATAACTTAGTCTTTCTAAGAACTTATTGAAAATGTAGAGGTAGATGCGTCTAGCTGACCACGCGTCGGCATTCGCGTTGCACTTTGCCTTTCACAATGGCAAAAGACTTAAGTCAAGTATATTTTCGTATTACTCCATGCACGTTTTTGTTATAACCTACGTTTTAGTGTACTGTATAAGGTCTCTTTTTATTCTCGAATTGCTGACTGTTTCTTTCAAATGTCTGCATCTGTATGCTTTTTACAAAATTCCAAGCTTATGAAACTATTCTTCACACCACCTGATCGAAAACGTCAAGTTATCGTCATATCAGGAGTTTTCACTATAATAACAACATGGAAATAACCATTATACCAGCGACCCATGCTTATATTAAGAACGTTAAGTAACTACTGAATTTACCTACTTACTTGATAAGATGCCTTTTTAACCCCCGACGAAAAACGACGGGGTGTTATAAAGTTTTGACGTGTCTGTGTGTGTGCGTTTGTGTGTGTGTGTGTGCGTGTGTGTGTGAGTGTAAGTGTGTGTGTGTGTGTCTGTCTGATGCATCGTAGCTCCCGAAGGGTTGAACCGATTTTGATTTTGCATTTTTCTTGTTTGTTTGAAAGGTGAATTAGTCGGGAGTATTCTTAGCTATATTTGATGAAAATCGATTCAAGATAGCAGCCGCCTCAAAATGGCGGATAAATTACATATTTTTTCACAACTCCCTATATGGCTATAAAATGAAAGGGCGTGACTAGTAGAATACTATACATTATATTGAAGGGGAGTTTAAAAAGCATGAAATACAAATTAAATTCAAAGTTTAAAAAAAAATCGACGAAAAATGCCTTAAAAGTAAAAAGTAATTTCTATTGATCCTTTTAGTTTAATATACGGCCATTGTTTTAGAAGAACATCGGCTGCTCTGTTGGTGGATTCTTAAGATACGGTGATCTTAAGATACGGTGGCTGGAAATCTGATACAGTAGCGGAGTGCTATAATTATTGAAAATTTTAAACAAAATAAGAAAAAAACTGGCCAAGTGCGAGTCGGACTCGCGTGCAAAGGTTCCGAACGAATTTAATTTTTTTAACAAGTTATTTTGACACTACAGACTTCTAATAGGTTTTCCTGTAGTCTTTAGGTAAAGAATATCTCCATTTTTTTCAAAATTTTAGGCTCAGTAGTTTTGGAGATAAGGGGGGGGGGGGGAATGGTCATTTTTCGTCTAATTTCTTGAATAACTTCAAAATAATTTATTTTAAAATTATGAAAAAAATATGATTTAAGCCCTGACCTTGACACCTTTCATTTAATATGTCACACGATATTGTTCAAAAATTTTTTTTTCTAATTTTCTAGTTTGACCCCCAATTGTGAATACTAAAAATTTAATAATTTACGTCCGTGTTTCGGTCATAGAAGTCCATATGTGTACCAAATTTCAACAGAATCGGTTTAGTGTATCCGGAGAAAACTGGCTGTGACAGACGGACAGACAGACAGACACCCGAGTGATCTTATGAGGGTTCCGTTTTCTTTTCGGAACCCTAAAAACAAGCTGCATTATTCGTGACGCATGCATCGCTTTGAAAACGTTATCCTGCGATGCGATTCAGCTGTGTAATTCTGTAAACAGGTTTGGGTTAAGTGATCATGAAGTGAACTATCAATCCATGTAATCAAGATCAACGCAACCTTTAGTATCATAACGTCACATTACATCTTTCCCTCAACCTCATGTACCACCTTCACCAATCCTCACACCCAAAATGATCCTCTGCAGATTCAAGATTCTGAAATGACGAGCAACACATATATAAATTTCGCATTAACTTCAATAAACGTACCAAATAAAAACGTAAGTTTGTCTTTCTGCAGAGAGACGATTGTTTCAAATGTTACCATTAAACTTTAATTAACTTTTTGTTAGCATTATAATTCTATGTGTCTACTATTTGTAAATTTAATAATTAAGTTCTTTGATTTCGGTGCTATGGTTTCCTATTTTCCCAGTCCTGTAAAGAAAAGAAATTTAACTGGCTGAAAACGCTGGATTACGATGCCACCGAGCAACTATTTGTCATCCCATCCTAATCGTTTAACTAGCCGATGGATCCAGCGCATGCATGCACACATACTCACAACTCACAACATACTCACCTTTCCGCGCACAATAGCATTTCCCCATAGAAGTCCACGCACACACCACACAATACACCTCACATCCACACATCACACATATACATTATTATAAACTAAAGCACTTAAATTTTTTTTTATATTTTTAATTATTATTTACTGACATTTTTATTTTATCAAACCTTATTGATTTGTGAACACGCTTATGATGGCTTGCCCGTCGAAAATTGTTCATGCCCATTTTTAATTAAATTAATTTTAAATATATTTTTGTCATAACCTTCACTTTTTTGATAACCGATCAATTTTAGTTTTAACTGATAGTATTTAGTATGGAGAATATGCCTTGGTAGGCTTGCCTACTTATTTCTGTTCATGGCTACCTGGCAAGCGGGTATGAGCAAAAAAAAACCTAATAAAAAAAGTATCCAGGAACAATTTTCGATTGGCAAGCTATCATAGGCGTGTTTATAAATAAACTAGTGGACGTCACGCGGTTTCACCCGCGTAGTTCCCGTTCCCGTGAGAGTACGGGGATAAAATATAACCTATGTTACTCCCTGATAATGTAGCTATCCATTGCTGAAAGAATTTTTCAAATCGGTCCAGTAGTTTCGGAGCCTATTCATTTCAAACAAACAAACAAATCTTTCCTCTTTATAATATTAGTGTAGAAAAAATTTGATAAAAATATGTCTCATATGGTTATCACGTGGGTAAAGGTCGATGTTCCAGCGACTCCTAGATTATAACAATATTTGGAAACGTTCAACATTTTAGGTGCCAATAACGCTGATGTACCATACGTTATAGTGTGATTAAACTTTGGCCCGTACGTTCATTTTGTTCCTGCAGTTTCGAAAGAAATCAATTTTAAATAAAGCACGGTTCACATAGAGATATCATGGAAAATAAAAAAGTGTTTTTTTAGGCACAAAATGAGAGCATAGTTTTTCAGACGCAGTTACTGTCCTGTTATTTTTAGGATACTACGCTCACGGCGAAAAATTTTTATATTCATGATAAAACAATGTTTTTTTTTTGTTACGACGAGCTGCAGTTTTTATGCAACTTTAATTCTCGTAACATAGAATTCTATTCTACCAGATGCCTGAAGCTCAAGATTACCATTACTCAAGAATCCCATAGTATATATTTTTGCAGCTAAGGAGTACAATTCCGTGCCGAGTCTTTGATCCATAGAGTTAAAAGTTACTTCTAGGCTAGTTTGCTCTATCGTCGACCACATCTTCGCTTAATATCCGGTTAGATAGTGGTCAAACACGAGCCTATCATATAGTAAATTATGCATCAAGGGGATAAAGCGGTGTCTTATGTTACGGGCGCCATATTGATCCCGAGCTAATGAAGGATTCTCAGTTAACTCACGATGTTAAGACAAGAATCCTGAATGCAGCGAGGGTTTCAAGCTTGCCCAAGGCAAATACACCTTTATCCCGGACACTGGATACTTAATACAGGGCAATTACTCTAGTTTTCATACCTATTGTCATAATCATAAAATATTTATTTCTCTCTCCACAAAGGTTGGCTTAGAATTAACATCTTAGGGCTAGACAACAAATGTAGACAGAAGCTGCTTTGCGAGAGATTGGAGTCCATCCCAACCTTGTGTTACGGATCTCCAAGCTCCTATTGTTTAAGTCATCTTGTGGTACATTGCAGAAGTTTGTGTAAAGTACAAGCACAATCATTTTGTAATTTATATGAAACAGAAGCAAAGGAAACATTAATAGTTAAGGCAACAGCGCCTATCCAGAAAAAAGAACGCTGAGTTAAGTATACTCGCCTAGAATATTGCATTCAGTTTTAATAAAATGCTGCTTTCAGTTGAGATGACATCAGAGACCATTAATACTATTTTCTTCTTATGTAATTTTTAAACTTTGTGTTTTTGTGTTATACTCCGTTGGGGTTTCGAACATGCTTAACTTCTGTAGCTAACAAAAACTACTCGTGTCACTTCTTGTGGTAGGACGATATCACGACAACGGTCATACAGGCGAGCCTGTTGCAAGTGCCCTATTCGCATCTGACCTTTTCGAGGATAAAAACTCCTAAATGCTTACTCTAGTATGTAAATAAAATATGATCGTGCTCCCCATAAGTACTCGTAATGAACCTCGGGAGTAAGTAAATAGTTGCTTAGTAATAAAAGAAAAATATTGAAGCTACAGAAATAAATAACAACTTATTTAACGGTTGATAAATCATTTCATAGCGTTGCTTGTATGTATAAAATGTATATTATTAGGACTCAACCAGTTTCAAGGTTTTCGTCAAATGATTGCTTTTAGACATGCTTTTGGCATGTTTCGGTGCCTACTCAGGTTGTTGTTATATAGCCAAGTAAAGCAATGTTTGGAATTATTGTATAATTTATGTGATTCAAAACTATATTATTCTAAATTTTACATAGGTGTACATAGGTATATCAATGACGTGGGCTGCAATTAAATTAAAATAAAACAAATCTAACGATACAAATGGTTGTCTCTAATGTTGCTTGCTATCTCGGGTTCCCAGCGGTCGCCGTTCGTGAGCAGTTTCTCCTTGTTATAGATGAGTTCCTCGCGGGATTCCGTGCTGTACTCGAAGTTGGGTCCTTCGACGATGGCGTCGACGGGACAGGCTTCCTGACAGTAGCCGCAGAAGATGCACTTGGAGAGATCAATGTCGTAGCGTGTGGTGCGCCGGGAGCCGTCGCAGCGCTCCTCGGCCTCGATCGTGATGGCCTGCGCGGGGCACATGGCCTCGCACAGCTTGCAGGCAATACACCGCTCCTCACCAGACGGATACCGACGCAGCGCGTGCTCACCTCTGAACCGAGGAGAAAGGGGACCCTTCTCGAATGGATAGTTTATTGTAGCTGGTTCCTTGAATATATGTGCCAGTGTTACCGCAAAACCTGAAAGTCATATTTTTATTTTTAGTTGTGTTACATAGTGAACGAGAATAGGAGTCTCAACAGTAATGTTTCCTGGCGAACTCAAGTAAATGAGGTTAGTTGCACTTTTCCTATCACTCATTAAAATCCCTTAAAAGTTTCTTGCTCGTTAAAATTAAAATCTATCTAGCTCAATCTCTAATTTAACCGATCAACGATTTCGCTGTCCGTCATTTGGGTGCCACTGGGGAGCTCTTAAATAAGCTTGAGAGCTTGCAAAATCTGTGCATTCATTTTGTGTTTGGTCTGAAGAAAAAGGACAATATCTCCCAGTTTCGCAAGGATCTCAAGTGGCTCTCTCTCCGTTTTAGCAGGAACACTTGAAAATTAGTTCTCCTCTACAACATTCTTTTAAGGCTGCCTGTTCATTGACGTGGAACGAGGCAGCGGAGCAGGGCGAGAGAGTGATGCGGAACGGAGTTGCGGTCTGTGTCTTTCTATTTATGCGGAACGAGGTAGTGCGGAGTGGAGTTTCGGACTGCGCGAAGCTAGGCCGAGTTTCTACCACGAGTAATTTGAACAGGCAGCTGGATTTTGGTTAATATTGGCACATCTCCACTACGTTCCTTTCTTTTTTGCTACAGTGGACAGTCAATCTTAATCCTGCATCCCTGGCTACCTGCGCGACGGTTTTCGTTTACTCGCCCTGCCTGTGCCCCGTGTAGATCCCACTTTATAAATCATTTAAACTTCTCATCCCATAATACTCATTTCTGTTCCCAATCTTTCTCTTTCGAGCAGTAAGATTGTGGAACTCATTCCCAACTAACATACGTGGCTACAAAAATATCTCGCTCTTCAAAAACCTACTCAAAGAGCATGATCTCTCGTTAATACTGTGATCTTCTGTGTATTATAGGTACCTACAGTTCCCGTCACGCAAGTTTACCTTCCCGAAGTACGTCGCAATCGATTGCGCAGGATGTCAGTTTGACAAAAACATAGGGCAGCGCATGCGCGGGTAGGTCGTGCATGCGTTTTCTCGCAAGATGGTGGGTGTAATGGCATCTCACTCGCTCGTATACGTTCGATGCATACGTGTGACCCGCTTGCTCAATCCAATACGACTGTTGATGCGAAAAGTATTACACGTTGTTATTGTCTTTAATTAATTGTTTTTGTTATTTCTTACTATTTGATTTGATTTTTGTGTGTTTTTGTGGTATATGTGTTTGTGGTGTTACTTTTTGATATTTTTATTGTTACTGGTAGTCTTTGCTACTTGTTTATCTACACTTCTACATATCTACACTAATATTACAAAGAGGAAATGTTTGTTTGTTTGCATGTTTGAAATGAATAGGCTCCGAAATTCCTGGACCGATTTGAAAAATTCTTTCACCTTTTGAATCCTAAATTATCCCTGATGAACATAGGCTATATTGTATTTCAAAAACCAAGTAGCAAAATTATGCCTTTAAAATTCATTATTTGGCGTGCGCTGAGAAAACTATTGATGATATATAAAAATAATGTACTACATAATTGATGTACTCATTATTAACTATAAAAATCTTCCCGGGGATATATGTCTAACTATTATGGTTAAGTCGCAATGTCCACTTTTTATTTAAATAATTGAATTAATACCTGGGCGGAGTGGAATAGAATAGCGGAGATTTTGGTATCATGATATCAATCCTTATCCATTTAAATGATTTGATAATTAAAGTTGATTATGTACATATAAATTACACTTTAAATTTATCAAATCTGACCTTTCGTTTAAAAGTTACGAAGAGTATAAAATGCTCCAAGTAAGAAAAATGTTGCGTCTAGAGAAAACTGCCCTACGTTGAGTCTATTAATAAGTAATTTACACATTACCCTATAAAGAGGGAGGTATAGGAGATGGAGTACGTGGAGTACCTACTAAGCTCGCACGAACAAAGTCGCGGGCGAAGTATCTTCTATATACTTACATATAAAATGCTTTGTCCTGAATGACTGACGGATCAACGCACAGCCTAAACCGCTGATCGTAGAGACCTGAAACTTGCGAGGGTGAAGGATTTCCAAAATTCTACCCCTAAGGGAGTGAAAAAGGGGGGCAAAGTTTGTATGGGAAACCGTTATTTTCAAGGTTAGAAGCATGAAAGTTCATAAACAAGTTTCTGGTTAGAAATAAATAAGAACGTATGTAAGCTTTTTGGAAATTTACCCTTTGAGAGGGTGAAATAGGGGTTGAAAGTTTATATGGTAAGTCCGTCATTTTTGAAGTGAGAAGAATGAAATTTGATATTAAAGCTTCTGAGCATAAATAGATGAATATGTGTCTCGTCGTTTTTAAAAATTAACCCTCAATGGGAGAAATGGGGTGGAAACATAAGTAAAACTAAAAAAAAAACTCAAAAACTGCTCTTATTTATGAAAAAATACAGAACTAAATAAATAAAAAATAATGACATAATTAGTTTTTCAAAACTACCTCTTAGATGGGTGTAGGTGGTGTTAAAGTTTAAGTTTGATGTTAATGCTTGGTCCGAAAACTCGGCATTAACAATCTGGATACAATAATACGAAATACATGATTTTGTATTTTTCTAAAATCAACCCCTGAAGGGTGTAAAGGGGTGATATAGTTTATAGGGGAGGATATTAGGTACTGCTTGCTTCAATTTACTTGGGTATTGGTATAAGTAAAACAATTCAGTGGCATAATTATATAAAAAGGATCAAGCGATTTTTTTATAATCAAACCCCAACGGGGTTAAGAGGGGCAAAACGGATTTTATGAAAAATCTCATTCCATCAATTTTAAATCATGGAACTTAGAACTAATACTCACAGAGGTACCTAAATAATAAAGAATTATGTTCAACTACATTTCATAGAACCTGGTGGAGGTGTGTTGAATTTATGTATATCGACGCCTTAGAGTGAAAACCTCGTAATTGTAAAAGAAGTAACTTTTCAGGAGGAAGAAAAGACTGTGTGCTGTAAAATTTTTGTACCTACAGCGTGTTTTTATTAATTAATATAGAAATTTAACACGCTTTTATATCCAGAATTGTTCGATACAATAAGATTGTCCGCAATGTATAAAACAACACGTTCGTTGCAAGGTATTCACGCCAAACTGACAGATGCGAGTATTTACGAGGTTCTCATTTACTGTCATAGATGGTGCTACGAGTATCGAATGAACAAATTGGTCAGATCAAGATGTGCGTTCTTTGGTTTTCTTCCTAGAACCGCAATAAAATAAATTTGAGCAAAAATGCATTCCCGAGGTTTCAGTATTGATCGTATCGCAATTGAGGGAGAATATGGAAAATTGAAATATTTTATTGGTATTAATATTATTATTATTTAGTGGACAAGGGACTCACTCTGTTGTTCAATGCTAAAGAACTGGCGCAAACCTGTGATACTTATCACAGACACAGATAATTTAATACTAGCGTACCACAGTTGACCGCAAGGAGATATGGAAAGGCAAGAAGCTTCACGGGCGCTTCTATCGGGCTCTTCATGGTTCCGATGTAGATTTTTCAGCGTTCGGGGAAACTGAAAGTTTTGTCTGTGCGATTATGGACGAAGTTATCTTGACGAATAACTACCGGAGGCATATTATGAAGGACGGGATGGTAGACGTATGTCGGGCATGCCCCTGTCCGGGTGAGTCCATCACACATATTATCTCAGGTTGTTCTCGTCTGGCTAACGGCGAGTACTTGCACAGGCGTAACCAAGTGGCCAGGATTATCCATCAGCAACTTGCTTTGAAATACAAACTTGTGAATTCTGAGGTAGCGTATTAAAAGTATGTGCCTGACCCAGTTCTCGAAAATGTCACGTTGTACTGGGATCGGTCTATCATCACTGATTGGACTATTTTTGTCAATAAGCCTGATATAGTATATATGATGATAGACCGATTAGCGTGCTTCACATGCGGGAACTTCGTGAAGCAAATCACTTGATGTCGAGATACTTATCTCGACTTAGCATACGAGGTTGTCGACATGTGGAATGAGGACTCAGCTGTCATTGTGCCGATATTCGTTCCGGCCAATGGCCTGATGGCTAAAAGCAGAAGTAGAAATACAGAAGGTAGTACTCCTCGATACGCCTCGTATTGTGAGGAGATTTCTTTCTCTGGCGCCCTAACCACGGTAGCTTGGACCCTGCTCCCGACACCGGCGGACTACTTTTTATATTTTTAGTTTTTTTTAAGAGTTAAAGTTAAAAATGTAAAATACGTATATAAAAATAAATAAACGAAATAACACTATTTTTTAAGAAATATTTTAAAATCTAAATTACATAGTATGTAAGATTAATAAGGACAATAATAATAACAGACTATCACGCATATCGCGGTTGCTCATATCCTGTTCTTAATTCATGACTAATACAACCAAGTTCGTGATTTCTATTACTGATGATACTCCTACCATCTCGGACACGAAAAAGGGTGAACTTCTGAGGCGTGTCGAGAATTAGTTAAAGATACGGCTACCAATAATATAACATGATGTAACACAAAACAGAGGTAAAATTGTTTCTTAGTGTAAGGAATTTTCAGGAAGAACAGCTGATCTGATTAGAAGAACAAATTACTAATACTCGTGTCAGTTTTAACACGGAAAAAATCACGGTTTCAATAGGATAGCTCACAGCGGTGCACCACGGAAAAAAATAGTAGCCTAGTAATTAGACTACTAGTTTTTAGTATTTTTCTTTTGCACCATACAATATAGTTATCACGGTATGGTGCAGGTTTAGAACTGATTCATAGATTTTGATCTGCTGCTTTTTCGATAAATCAGAGTTGCAGGGGCGGAACAGCAACACAGGCCCAGAAGCTCGGCATTACCTACTTCAAACGTGTGCCTTAAAATAAAAATCATAGCAACTTTATAGCCACGAACATAATCATACACATTGATAAGAACATTAAGAGGAAATGCAGGCGGATAGACTTTGTATGTAAAAAGTCATAATTCGAGGTTTGGCTCTCGCCTGTTTTCTCCACCAATATTGGACCGATTTAAAAGATGTTTCACTATGTTTTCCTTTTCACATACAAAGTCTCGCCGCTCATTTTTCCTCTTAACTTTAAAATTCGCGCGTCTTCGCGTCGCATTCTACCGCGCGTAAGTCGATGCAATGTTGCCAATCTGCACAAACTAATTCATAATATTTCGGCGCGCGTTGTCGCAAAGTGGCAACGTCGCAGGCTATGCGAGCTCCGATCTCGTTTTAACACTATTATTATTATAAGACCGTGGTGTCCCACTGCAGGGCAAAGGCCTCCCTTCCTTGTTTCCACTCCAGTCTCTCGCAATCCGAGTCCAATCCCCCAGGTAGGAGTGCAGCTCGTCTCGCCATCTCCGTTTGGGTCTACCGCGTCGCCGGTTCCTGATGTTCGGGACCTAATCCGTGGTTATTTTCGCCCAGTTCTCCTGTGGCATGCGGCAGACATGGCCTGCCCAGTTCCACTTCAATTTAGCTGCTGTGTTGCCTACATCTGCGATTTGAGTTTTGGAACGAAGTATATTGTTTCTTATAAGTTTCCTTGTTTAGAATTCTGTAAATGTGAAACATGTTGTTGCGTTTTTATTATAAATCTCGGAAATTTTACGAGTCGTTGAGTGTTCTTCCAAAGTAACAAAATAATGTGAACTCGGAAGCCGACTATCGTGTTGTTGGTCGAAAAGGTAGGTATGTTTATCCAATACAAACTTAGAATTTATACACTTTAATCAGACTCTAATAGGTGTATATTACTGAAAAAAGTATTTGAAACGATCGGTTTCGGATGTTTGAGTATAATCTTATTAGGTCTCTAGGAAAACAAAACATGTCTTTTTACCGCAAAAAGGAGTCGTTTTGACCAAACTCCTACTTTTCGGGGTGCATCTGTTCCTGTGACTGATCGGCTCGAGCTCCTAGGCATGGAGTTGACATCCAGTCTCAATTTCGGCGCCACCATCGAGTAGGTACAAAGCCCAAACCGCGGCATGTTAAATAGGGTGACGCGATACTTCAGGTCTGGACAGCTTTTAACCCTATAGGTATAAAGCGCAAGTCCGATCCTGCATGGAGTATTGTAGCCACCTTTGGGATGGCTCAGCTAAGTATCATCTTGCCGCGCTTGACTCGGTGGAACGCAGAGCTAAGAGGCTCATCGGTGACGTAAAACTGGTGGATGACTAGCTTGGCTCATCGCCGAAAGGTTGCCTGCTTGTCGGTCTTCTACAGATTGTACTTCGGTGAGTGTGCCCAAGAACTCCACGACCTCATCCCACCGGCCCCCTTCTACCATTGGACATCCAGAAGAACTGCATCTTACCATCCCTACCTTGTTGCTATTCCACCAATTGGTACTAAGCGTTTCCAAACGTCTTTTATAATGCGCACAGCAAAGGAGTGGAACTCTCTGCCTGCGTCCGTGTTTCCAAACGCTTACAACCCTAATCTCTTCAAAGTTAGAGTGAACAGGCTCCTTCTCGGTAAGCTTGCTCCATCGTAGACTTTGTCTTTGCCATCTCTGACCTAGACTAGAGTCAAGAGCAAAACCATCACAAATAAAAATAAAAAATAACAACAAAACAGTTTGTAGAGGTTAGGTAATTAGATATTTTGGAGTAAAATATAAAGGATTGATATCATCAATCTGATGAATTAATTATTATATATTTATACATAAATTACAATAGGTACTAAATTTTTGTATCGATAATTATTATTTCATTGTAATATAATAAATCAACAAATTCGATACTTGGAGGCCATCTATTGGCGTACGATGAAACTAACAACGTGAAATAGGCCTGCTGCGTGATAATTCCTTTTATGAATACTAGATGGCGCTGATGTTAATTACTCAAAACATATGTTTTTTTTCGAATTACATTTTCTTTTTTTTAATATCAAAAATCTTTCGGGCTTGCCCAATGTTTGGACCCTCCGCACACCGCTGCAGAGTTGGTCTCAATAAATATGTTTAAGTGATTCCAAAACTATGCATTAACTATGTATTAATGAATATCTATTATAAATTTATAGGTATTAATTATTGTTTCTTTTATTTTTGTTTTATTATTTTCATTATTTTAATTGTAATGCTATTCTCCTTTGACTTAAAATTTAGTTCATGTTTAAGGTTTTCGCATTTTGACTCAATATTTAATTTATAAGAAGCTTGTAACATTGTGCTGCCACAGTATCCAATGTACTAATTTCATGATTTTGGGCCACCAAGATACAGGCTGTACCTAGTTTGGGGCCCATGGCCACTTAAGTCTGTTGCATTCGTTATCTACTTTAGTTCTATTCTTCATTGTGTAATTGTTTATGTGTAATAAGTTGTGTGTGTGCCAATAAATAAATTATTATTAAAAAAAAATGTATACATTATTACTTTCTTAATAATTTAGTTAATAGGATTACTACTTATACAAAGTGAAGCCCACCTCGCATTATTTCCGTCCAGAACATAGTTTGTGCCATCCGATCAACGAAGTCTCTGAGCTCAGTCTTTGGCGGCTGATCATTTATGTACAGCCACTGCGCCTGGTACTTGGTTCGAGGACAGCAGTAGAAGGGAGGGTACAGCGTGCCTGGCTCAACGGATGAGTGGGGGTAACACGGAGCACACGGGGGAGGGCACATTGGCGGGGGACACACGCCTCCGTCCATTTGCTGCCAACGCACGTGCTCACACATCACCTTAGCACTCACGCAATTTTGAGGCCTCAGAACACCACGTTGAACTAAAAGCATATTCTTTCGAATTATTTGTTACTATACCAACGTTAAACTGCGTTAGACATTGACGCACTGACAAGCATTGACGTTATTTATGGATCGAAATTCGATTGGCAAAACCACTTAAGCCTCCTTTTAGAAATATTTTTACAGAATAAGAAAATTTTCAGTGTCGCTATCTTTAAAACATGGAAATTCTGGAATAGCACGGAATAGGCTGAAAATATCATTGGAGTCTGTTTAAAGTATATCAATTTCCTTTTAACTTAACATCGCAAATAAGTTCTCGCAAGTCCAAATCGTCTATTTCGTGAATGGAATGACAACAACACAAACCTTGAATTAGGTCCTACTATAAGTAAAACTTTGATGAAAATACTTTGGGTTATTTTCTGTCTGGCATATTTCAAACTTATCTGGCGAACAGGGGCCTGTTTAGCAGAGGAACAAGTTTTTTGCACTGAAAACTATTCCAGTGCAAAAAACTTGTCCCTCCGTGCTGGACTCAAAAGTAGACCGCCAATCTAGTTTCTGCACTGAATCCAGTGCATTCCAGTGTGGGTTCACATTTTTCCAGTTGCAATCCAGCGCTGGATTCGCTCGCTGGATTGGGATAATTTAAACCGGGCATTATGCATAAATAACAATAGCGTCAAATATGTTTCTAGCATATTAAACTGAAATCTGTCCGTTCTGTCTGGAACGCGAAAGAAAATCCTTACTAATATTATAAATGCGAAAGTAACTCTGTTTGTCTATCTGTCGCGCTTTCACGCCAAAATTACTGAACCGATTTAAATGAAATTTCGTACACAGATAGTCTAGAACCTGAGAAAGGACATAGGCTACATTTTATCCCGGGAGTATGTTCCCTAGGGACCACGCGGGCGAAGCCGCTGGCAGAAGCTAGTAATATATATTTTTTTAATTATGCGTTTATTATCCCGAACACATTATCAACGTTGGCGATATTCAATAGTCAAACTCGAAGCCGCTTGCTCGCAGCTTGCGTATCTGTTATCACGATCAAACTATGTATTGTCGGCTCATCGGATTAAATTAATATCAGGCAACTTACATTAGAATAGAATATTATGTCAACCATATTAGCGAATTAGTGATTCCTGGGAATTTTCCTGCACTGGAAATTCCAAGGATTGTATTATGCAGTGACACGGGGAGTGCTCCAGGCATCTGAAAGTTAAGGCCAGTTAGTTTTCCCGAAGCAGTGGCCCAGTTGTCCAGAGTAGTTGGCGTACAATCGTTTGGTTGCTCACTGACTCACTACACACGACACGGAGCCACAATCTGGGACCGTATTCAACGAAAAAATCTATAGAAAGTTTTGTTTCTCCGAAAAAAAAAAAACGGTGATATATTTTGAAACTTTTTAAGAACAGCTCCATTGAAGGAAAAAAATCAGATTTATAGTTTAACAATTATCACATTTGCAATATTCGTGCAAAAAAAATGGTTAATTAACTGTTGCATAACTAATTGAACAACCGCGATAAAAACAAATTGCTGGCAGATTATTGTGCTTTCATCTATTTAGTAATTGCCTGATTCTTTTCATTTCTCAATTTTGATATTAAGTATGTTTAAAAATGAATTTTATTGTTAAAGTGGTCGAAGTAGCCATTTTCGGTTGTATTTTCACCCCTCTGGGAAAGTTATAAATATTAGTCCTACAGTAGCGAGAGTCAAGATTTTTTTTAATAAATTTCCTCTTATATTCGAATCTTTTTCTAGATTTCAAAAATATTGATCAAATTTTGAGATATTTTCAAAAGAGCCCTTCTTTTTTTCTTCAGTAAATTGTTTATAACTTTTGCAATTTTTTCGAGCGGTACTTTATTTTTTTTAAATCATCTGCATGCTCTTCCGAATCAAATGACACCTCATTCATTTGTTTTCCGGAAATGCTGAAAACAGTTGAACAAAAAAGCACTTGTTGACTGGACTATTACGTGATGACAGGACCTCAGTTGACTTCTGCAACAGAAGTACACGGCAGAATGTAAATTAGAAAGTATTTTCAATAATCTAAGAGAATGGTCATCCAACTATTGGAAGATAACCGAATGTTCAATATCCTCAAGACATTTACCGTTGGAGGGCCCTTTTCTACAAGATCGTTTGCTGCTTATTCGACTTTTGTCAATTATGAATTCGTTCCCAGTTAATGAACAAAATTAACGTGAAAACGTTTTTAAAAAGGTACTAAAGTAGAAATGAACCGCTTTTGACATCACCAAAAAATCATATATCTCGTTATTCAAGACTTATTTATATTTCAGTACGTATACATTCTGAAAATATATTGATTCGCCTTGCCCGTGAAAGTACTCACAATGTCGTGTGCGGACATCAGTGAAAAGGGAGAAAATTTAAAAAAAATCCTCTAGATTTACTCTGAGCGACCAAAGAATTATCTATAATTTTACAACGGAATAGTTTACATGAGTAATTTATAAGTCGCCGTGTAGTCATAAAAGCGTTCTTAGATGTTTTATGCAAAAAATGTGGTAATGTAACGTATGCTAAAACTCCAATTTTGAACTTTTTGGAAAAAAATTGCTATGTTTGAAGTGCTGTACCTCAACACTTATTAAATCTGCAGAGTAACCGTTACCGTCAAATTATAGCAAATTTTGTTTACTTTAAAAGTATCCAGATTGACTTTCTCCGTAGAACGCACCGTTTAGGAGAATTAAGCTTAACTCTTAAAAATGACCGAAAATTAAGAAGTTTTCTGAGCACCACGTAGTTAGCACAGGTCGATCGAGGTTGAAAAAATGGGAGGACACTACTGGCATCTATACTAACGCTCACCCAAAAAATCAGGATGGTGCAATTTTCTGCGACCCAACGCGCTTAACCTGTCTACGGTGACTGACCTAACTAGCTAGTAAAGTCACGCTCTGGCTATGCATGGGTGCTAAATATTTAAAAAAAAAAACAGCCAAATCGGTCGAGCCGTTCTCAAGTGACACTCCGTTACACATGAAGCAATTATGTCATAATATTAACTGTTAAATGTGAGGAAGATGCCATTCTACATTGCTGGACCACAAATACAACTTACCGCTGAGACGGTTACTGATCGAATGGATAAGTTTGAGTATGAACGAGCGAGGTTGTGAAGGCGGAACGTTAGAGAAACGACGGATGTAGGTACAGTTTAAACTTCGAATTATATCTAAATTGTAATAAATAAGAAAATATAATTAAAAGATATTTATTTTGCAAATAGGTTACAAGTAACTCTTTTACACGTAATTTTTTTTCATTCGATTCAAATGGATTCCCATTTAAATGTATAATTTATCAGTTAAATGTAAAGAAAATTAACTCTTAGCTGCAATATGAAATGGTAAAAAACAGATATGGCAAGAAAGGGGATGACTACTGAGATGACGACTCTGTAATAGTAAACTAAGAAAGACATATTGGGATGAGCCCAAATAAACTAACGACAATAGAATGATGAAACTGTCACAGGCTCCAACGTGTTCACTCACTATTCTGACGTCTAGCTATATCTCTGTTGTATTGTTGTCTCTGAAGTGCTTGTTGCTATGCTATGTTGTGGTGTTACTGCAAACTGTTGGCAGTACGTGTAACTACCCTGCGGTTAGTAGTTCTGTGTTTGACTCGCATGTGGGTCACCATGTGGTGTATCCGTCTTCGAGCCGAGGTTCAATTGCTTTATAACTTACATATTATATCATAGAACGCAAGTACAGTATTACGATTTAATTATGTTTCGGCGTGAGTGTGTAGAGTAAATGGGTCCATCATATATCTGAAAAGAGTTTATTTGAAGAGCTATACGAAAAGTATAGGGCCTAAAATGTATGGATAGTGCGCGACTTCCACTAGGTGGACCGATGACCTGGTGAAGGTGGTGAGTATCCGCTGGATGCGAGACGCGCAGGACCGGTATGATGACACTTGGGGGAGCCTATAAACAGCAATGAACGGCGTTCGTTTGAAATGATAATTAAGACGATGATGTGGGTAAGATATCGAAATGTAGGTACGTCCACTGGGATGACGAGCGTGAATGATGATTACCCACTAATTACCATGTATTAAAATTTTAAACAAAAAAATTCTGTTTATCCAAAGTTCGGTTTAACTGGGGTTAATCGGGGTTTACCTATCTACATAAAAGTTGGAAGCATGTTATCTTAATACATATGATTTTCGTGAGTTAAATATTAGTTACGGAGTTAATATAACCAATCTAATCTCTATTTGTTTAGTTCTAATATTTGAACACAGGTAACTATTTGATAAGCAAATATAAATATTTACTGAACTACTGTTACCAGACGTAACAGCAAACACTATTAGTCGAGTAGGTAATACGTTTGGGCTTCAAACTATGTTTCAGTTTGAAGCCCAAACTTCCGACCAGATTTCCATGTGATAGGTAGAACGGAAGTATGACGTGAAGCATGAATTCAAAATTAATTTCCAAGTAATTAACTGGAAGAGAAATAGGAAATATGGGACTCTACAGATACTCACCATCTGCTACAAGTCCTCTAAAAAGCCATGAGGACATCCCTCACAATATCATAACTGCGAAAATAAGTTGTCTGTCTATCTGTCAGTTTGTTATCTCTTCACTTCTTAAAAACTGAACGGATTTGGATGAAACATGGCACACGGATAGACCACGACCTTTTTATCTCGGTAGTCACACGCCTTTCACGTGGGCAATGCGATTTGTTTTTAAATTCTAGAAAAAACCTGTAAAATTCTAACAACTTGACGTACCAGAAATTGGTAGACTCATAGGCTGTTGATTTTCCTGCTCAAATTTCCCATTTTTTTTGAGATCACCGCAACGTGTCGCGTACTTCTCTGCCAATAATATGTCGTCATCCCCCAGCAGTCACCCACTTTTCTATACAAATGTTTATTTTTTACACAGCCCATCGATAGTTTAACTGATCATCCGTAGGGGATGAACATCCTTATAGAACTTCACACATTCTTCCAAAGAACAACAAATGAAGGTTATAATTATTATATACCTAGACTCCGTAGGCACAAGGACGCAGTGAACTAACTCATCACTGCACGAAACGATATCAATATTAGCGCACGTAACTAGCCTATCGCAACACTATTCTGAAGAAAGTTAAATCACGTATCGTGCTCGTCTCGCCCTCGCCTCGCTTGCGTCGCGTCGTCGTTAGTTGGTCGTTAGGCTAATAGCCGTGAGTCTGTGACGCGCTGCTTTTCACCGTTTCATCGGATTACAGGATGATATTATTATACTTACGGCTGTAGGCGTGTAGTGGCAATGGGGGACAGGATTGGCCTTTTATCTTAACCTCTTTAAATCACGCGTTAGTGTCATTAAGGTTAGGAAAATATTATGTGGGAAACGGATTAAATATGTGATATCAAGGTTTCGGTTGCCTTGTTATTTTATTTACAAATATGTAAAATAGCAACTGAGAAAATGACTGTTCTCATACCGAGTACACATTCTATCTATTGATTTGTTTTTCATTAAAGTCTCCGATACCAACTATTGATGTAAGCTTTACACATTAATATGTCTCAAAGCTATCAAATCCAAATAGATGCACCTAAATACTATTGGCGCCAAAGCGCTTAAAAGCAAATCTACGGAAATCCGCCCGTTTTTTTAATTTCAATTTCATTATTCATATCCTATGCACCATATAGGAGGCACTCTATTCGCATTGAATATTTCAATACATAAAACCATTCATACCTACCTTACACGGACAAATTTATTTGCAAATAATTTTTAATGGAAAATATACATTTCGATCGCCCACGCTAAAAATTACGACCTTAAGGACCTATCGGTTTCAAATTAAAAAAAAAACCTTGTTGACGTTAAAATATTAAATAATTATGAAAATCAGATGAAATAAAATTTTATGAAGCTAATCTGATGCGATACAAAGGTCATGTCAATTATTCAGAGGGCGGGCTACGGATTAGCACATGTAACAACGTAGGTACGTTACTTGTGCTTTTGATATCTTTCTCGACGACTTAGGTACTCAACGACCCGCTAAATATAATTAGCACTAAACATAATTAAAAAGTCATTTTGTCGCTGTCGACTTCATACAATTGAGAGAATACAATAATCTTATAATTAGGTTGATTGTATTGAGTGGGTTCTAATGAAAATGGGCTAATCTAATTGACTGTTCATTTCAATAATTCCATACAAGTTTACAATTCGGAAGGTTTCCCGAAACTTGGAACCTCCGTTCAGCAATAACGAGAGGCTAAGTTGACAAACAATTTATCTTCTTCCTCATTTGAGGGTCAGAATTCGATCTTGGTTGCTAAGCGACGCTACCAAGATAAAGCTTCATGGAGCAGGCCGTTCGTGCCTCGTGCTACTATGTCATCATGAGAACATTTATTACAGTCGTTTCGAGCAGTTTAGATGTTGAAAATACTAAAACTAGTCCATGCATCCAGTATGAGGAAAATACAGGCTTCAGAAAAGTATAGGTACAGTCATCAACTACCTTTTTCCAACTATTTTGGGGTCAGCTTCTAGTCAAACCGGATTCAGCTGAATACCAGCACTTTACTTGCAGCGGCTGCCTACCAGACCTTCACATCCCAATAACTGGGTAACAAGGTACTTCATGGCAAGACTGGTGTTAAATTTTCTGCCTTCAGACAATCCTTTACGACTGACAAATATTTACAAATGACAGCTGGGGCCAACGGCGTAATGTCCTTTCCGAGGCATGGAGGAATCTCGGTATGTTAAGACCCATCCGAAGACCAATCTCGGCAGGCGTCGCTTAACCTTGAAGATCGATCTGAGTGGCAGTTATGATTTAGCCACGAGCTCTTCTCTCCCTCTCTAATCCCCGAAGGATAAAGTAGCGCTGTACCTATAGTAGGTACACCCACATCTCGACTGTTATATGTTAAATTCAAAGTCTCTTGTAAGAGGGGGCAAGCCATCAATCGGGCACAAACCCAGAGTCCGGACAAACAGTTTAGTCATTTTAATAGGTAATTACTAATCCTTGCATAAGTACCTTTTTAACCGACTTCTAAAAAAGAAGGTGGTTCTCAATTCGACCGCGTATATACATATTTTTTTTATGTGTGTTCGCGGATAACTTCGTCGTTTATGACCCGATTTCGATGAATCTTTTTTTATATGAAAGGGTATGCTGCCGAGGTGGTTCCATTGCCACCACGTCAGGATCTGATGATGGCAACCCTGAGAAATCGAGGGCAACTCCCGAAAATAGTAGGCACGTATCTGGTAAAAACTGATACTACAAAAGAATTAAGGTTTGGATCAGACCTGATGATGGAGACAACAGAGAGTCAAGGGCACTCCACATCGGTATGTAGGAACTAACAAGTGTTTGGGCTTATTTTATTCGTATTGACGAGACCTTTACACCGAAAGCACTTAGTAAGTTTTATTTTCATAACATAACATCACGCCGGTACGCTGTAAATGGGTACGCAGGTACCACTAAAAAGTGAAAAACAAAAATCTTTTTTACAAAAAATATAACAGACATCCAAAACAAAACAGTACAAAGTATAACTTTAATTTCGGAAGTTGGTGTCAAAAAACGAAATAACCAAAAACACCGTTATTTTATACTTTGTAATGTTTTGTTTTGGAAATCGGTTATATTTTTTTGAAAAAAGTTTTTTTAACATTTACTACTGCATTGGCTGTCTACAATTCACTCTGGTTAGTCTCATACAAACAGTATGAGTCTTTAAAATGTGCACATATGAAAATGAGGGAAACTAAGTGTCAAAAGATGGCACGCTGAACGCACCATTTTTTGTTCTCTTAAGGATGGTTTATTAAAAATCGTAAAATTTCTTTTGTCTTATTGAAAAATTTTATGAATATGACCTGCGCACAGATATATTTTTTTTGTGAATTATAAATTCACAAAAAAAAAAGTATATCTGTTCCTGCTAAACAATGTACGCCGTGCGCTGGGCGGTTGATTAGAAATGTTGGGATTGAGTTAAAAACATGCGATTTTGAACTCAATACCTTTTTCCAATTAGGTAGCTAATACAATGAAGAATAACTTTTAAGTATAAACAAGGTAGGTAATAGGGTATCTTATTGAGAAATTTTACGATTAGTGTAAAAAATAATTAACAAAAAACAGATTCGTGCTAAAAAAAAAATAGTTTCAATTGAGGGTAGTTTTTTCCACTTATTTCTATTTATGAGGACGCCTAATTACTTCCGATCATTATAGAGTTGTTTCATTGCAAGAAATCATTTAGTTTAAAAGTTACACCGTGTTGTTTACACTGGGGTCACAAAATTCACAAAAAATATTAAAAATAAACGATTTTTTTTTAAAACGTTTTCCTTCGATAAAATTAAGCATAGTTTTCCTTATTTTAATATGTGCACATTATAAAGACACACACTGTATAATAATTCAATAATGTCTTTGCACCTACCACAGTTCACGCAGTTCCCAGTTCTCCAGTCGTTGAAGCGATAAAATCCTTGACAGGAGACAGCAAATCGTAACCATAGAGAGCAACACCTAGATGGCTGGATGATCCGGAGATAGCTGGAAATGTGGTCATGGATAGCTACGACATGCTTGTAGTGTTGCGGTAGACACTTCCCCGCACACACTCACCCCACACACAAGCACCGGACCAGACCAGACCCGGCCTGGTCCAGTGCTTTTGCACTTTTATTTGTGGTTGCACTTTTGTTCAGCTTCGCTTAGCAGAATTTTGCTACCAAATTGTTGGATACATCAGCATCACTAATCAGACTTTAGTGTTCCCACTGCTGGGTCACAGGTCTTTTCTGTGTGAGAAGGTAATCCACAACGCGGGGCCTTGAATAAGTAAAACAACAAACCCATCTTCAGCCCTCAATCATTTGATGTCGTGGCTGAAACTTCCATATTATTATTATTAATACGAAAGTAATTCCGTTTGTCAGTTTGTTACCATTTCTCTGAACGAATTTAGGTGAAACTTGGCAGACGGGTTGACCTTGTCCCGAAATATGACATAAGTTACTTTTTATCCCAAAAGTATATTTTTTGGGATATTTTTCGACATTCACGCGGGCGAGCCTGCTGGTAGGAACTAGTACTCAATGTGATAAATTCTATTAACAGCTATTTCAGACTTCCTTTCTGCCAGCTATACAAAAATCACCTTTTACACAATCCATCAAATCTTACTTCAAACATTCATAGACACTTTTCTTGCAAGCAGTCCTTGCCAAATTATACAATCATAGAAAATGTTACCCATTCGTACTGTTACACAATTTTCGCAATAGTAAATCGTACCGTATTAGTTGGCTGCCCCCGCAATCTAGCCACAGCCGTCAGTGGTGCCAACCATGTGCCAAAATGTCCCACAACTTTCATGGTACCATATAAATCGAGCTGTTTGCGAGGGGCTGTTGGTATAGTTCCTCTAATTAGGATAATTTTTGCGAGATTTTAGTGTTCAATTAAGTCATTGTGACTAACTCACTGGATACATAAACTTACGCTTCGTATCCTTATGGGGCCTATGTAAGAAGTTCCTCTAACCAATAGGAACACAGCACACTGTGTTCACTGTATTCTTATTGGTTAAAAGTTTGGGCCAGAGTTGTACTCCAGAGCTAAAGTAGCCCGACTAGACGGTATATAATTAGACTTACATAGGTTTCACAGCTGGGAAAAGATCTGTCGCTCCTTTTTCCACACCCATCTTTACTCCGACAAAGGGGCCAAGACTAGACACACGTTTCCTTGTCAGCAGAATTGATGAACTTGGAGAATTTCGCCGTAATCGCCACGTCTTTGTTAAAATTTTGTCTTTCTAGGGTTCCGTACCCAAAGGGTAACCAACGGAACCTTATTACTAAGCCTCCGCTGTCCGTCCGTCTCTCTACCCGTCAGCGGGCTATATCTCAAGAACCGTAATGGGTGGGCATTTCGGACTAACGTATCCATATTGCGAGAACCCAAAATCTCCACGCGGCTATCATCCGAGTGTCTACGCCGTAACCTAGAATACTTCGGTCACATTGCAAGGAAAGACGGAGAAAACCTCGAGAAGCTCATCGTGACCAACAAAGTAGATGGAAATACCTCGTGGACGCAGCCCAATAGTGATGCAGAAGGGAGGTCACGCACAGAGAAATACGACGCAAGGAGGAGGAATAGGTAGACAGTTGAAATTTTCACAGAGTGTGTACTCATATTTCTATTGCCGCTAAAATAACAAATAATAAAACTCCCTTACGAACGTGTTTTTTTTTAAATCTCACAAGTTGTTATGAGCTGGCTAACTTACATCATAAAATGACTATGTAGTGCTGGAATGCCAAGCCCTCTCGTGTATTGTTTGCACACTAAATGGTGAGGAGAGCCTCGACAAGTGACGACACTTAAGGATGTCCGGCGTACCCTGGCTTTCAGCTTTGCCTACTTTAATAGTCCACTGGCCAATCTATCTACTGTGGTCTCATCTGGCTGGAAGCTATTATATTGCAATACATACATATGTACATATATATGTATGTTGTACATATTGTGACATTATTTCCGGTGGATTCCTGGCATTTCCATAGAATTATTTTCTACTGACTTTTTTCGACGGATTCACACCTTTGACCTTACAGGTTTACAGGTACCACACAAAACATGTACTTTTCAGAAATAAACAAAGCCAAGCCATAGACTTCTTTTCTGCTTTCTACTCCATTAGTGAAAGAACTTAAACACAAATAAACGCTTTTACCTTCTCATTAAATCAGTTTAGATAATAATATCTATGCTTTACTTGGTTCTGTAAGAACTAACTTTAAAAAGACATATCTAATCTGAACTTTTTAACTTCTAAGACTATTTTAAAGAGACGACTACCCGGTTACCAAGTTATGTCGACATATAAACAGCAAGATGTCTATATACGTAATGCACGTATGTATATGTGCTGCTCGTATAACATAAGTTCTTCGTAGTAGTTCGTGTAAATGTGCTACATAAACCGACCCAGGGACTTAATTATTTGTTTTGTGTCTCAATAAAACCACTAATACGAAGAAAATTCTTTATTAGTTCATAAATAGGAGATTACATTCAGGAGGGCATTCAGTTTAGTGCATGCGAAGATCTAAACATAATTTTCTTAGGTTTACGACTTGTATCTTCTAAATTCAGGCTGACAAAAGCTGAAAATTATCGTCATATTAAGCTACCCGCCTACGTTGTTTATCCGAACTATCTTTAGTCGCCTTTTCTGTGGAGGACTCCTGATGGATACCTTCGTTTATAAAGGACTGAGAGAATCTCTGCTGCCTTGCGTGGGGTGCCCGAGGGGCACTGCTGTCGACCTTATTACCACGTGATATTGTTCTATGATCGCATATTCATACTCGCTAAGCAATCTGTGAAGATGCCAAGTGTGCAATATGAACATTTTAATTTGTTCGTTTCACATTGCATAGGTGACTCGCTCTAGTCGCTAGTGCGTTTTCGAGTTTAGACAGGCACGCGTGGAATACTGCGCGCCATTTTATGAAGTCTAATTTCTGTTGTAGAATGACGAAGCTACTTCAAGTTCGCAGCCCCCAGGCTCATCTTTTAAGGTCTATGTCCAGCAGTGGTCTACTTGGAGTGTGATTAGGACCATTCTTACGGTGTTCATTGATGACACATTTCAGAATGGCTTTTCTTTATAGGCAGGGTTTGGATATTTTAAGCTATTTTCCGTAAGCAAGTAGCTCGTAGTTCTAGTCGCTACTAGGAAGGTTTTTTATGGAAACAAAGCCTTTCAGATATCGGATAAATCTATTTTTGTTATGAACCAGCGCTTGACCTCGATTTTGCCTGATGACAAGGCTATGGATGAGGTCTTTGATGAAATGAGCAAGACCAGAAGATGCCTTTCCATATTATCTACTTTTTCCCATCATCATGTCCATTATTTTACCATCTTTTGTGTCTTTCTTGTTCTAGCTTTACCTATCTCGTGTAGTGTAGGTGCGTCTATTTGTTTGGTCTGCTCAGTGTCTCAAAGTTCTATGTTTATCTTTTGACAGGTTCTATATATTGCCGTCTGCCTTTTAAAAAACAGTTGTCACCATCGTTGTTATCTGTGGCATCTATAACTGTTTACGTTGCTGTATTTCTGTATGATTTTATTTATTAGATATAACTTTTATGTATTTTACCACCTTTTATGTCTTTTTTAATCTAGGTTTACCTATCTGGTGTTGTGTAGGTGCGTCTTTCTTTTTGTCTGCTCATATTAATTCAAAGTTCTATGTTCATATTTCGACAAAAACCTATGGTGAAAACTGTATCTAAAAGGGTTTTTAGATACAGTTTTCACCATAGGTTTAGGTGCGCTTCTGTCTTTCTGTATGATGTTGTGTATTATTATAAGTTTCATAAAGATGTTATTATGTGATAGATGACGAACTTTGCTTACTAAAATATACGTGCTATTTTTTGCTTAGAAATACTTTATATGATGGATTTTACATCTTATGAATTTGATGTTGAATCAATGGATTTTAACATTTACTACGAACGCAGAAATATTACACCGTTGCGAAGCTTTATTATTACAAACATTTAGCACGTCTGATGATAGATTATATCGTTCATATTCATTGGTTATTTTCAAAACATCTCACACAACTTTTTTCAGCTTTTGCCTGCCATACAGCAAATCTGGTTAAACACGAAATATGTAGTTATTTATTACATTTAAAATCGATTATATCAGACATTAATTCAAATGAGAAGGTATCGTATATGATTGATACCTTCCTACTTAGATTACAATTAGTATATAATTAGAGATATTTAATACTACTCCCGTCTAAGGACGGAAACGAAGTGGTTACAGCTATCGGATATATTTTTTTGTTGATTTTTTATGTGTTTTTGTTGATAATTGGGTAAACATTGATAATAGTAACTGGGACCGCAAGGCGCCCAGTGCGTAGCTTGGTATATACAGCTACAGAAACATCTTACTAATCTTCCACCCCACAATTTGTATCGAAAGTAAAAATAATACGACTTAATCGAAGTATAAGGGTCCTTTGGAGATCTCAAATCTCATCATTATAATACGGCAGGCGCTATTTTGCTCGATCCGTTTATTTTCGCACACTTTTATAAATCATTGTTATTTTCCTGTTATTCGGTTGTCATCATCATTGATCTAGATCATTATCCAAAATGTATTTAATAAAATAAAATTGTATCGTCGTCTAATCCTAATAAAGCGCCCACATTAATACAATACTTCTCTCCCCACTCTGCCCAAAGACATTTTTGTCGAAATTGTCTTAGTTATATTGCTTCTTTGTCCCGTCCTATATAACGAGTTTAGTCGCCCTGATGTCTGGCCTTCCTCGCAAAAAATCTACAGTAGCGCCCGGATAAACCCATCAATAACTATCTACCCCTTAATCGTACACCTTCATCCACTCTACTTAACATACGTATTTGTTTTCAAACCTAAAACAAATAAAGTACCCAAAAAGTTACGGCGAAGTAACAAAATTAAAAATAACTTAATAACAATTTTCAAAGAAATTTCATAACAACTGACTACTTAGGTTAACCTTTACATAAAGCTGCGCTCAGACGGACGAATGGAGTAATGTCATACATAATGTTAAGTGAATCGAATCGTTTGTATGAGGAACGAGCTCAAGCCGAAAACTGTAAGAATCCTCCATTTTGATAACTTTCTCTGTTTCCTTTCGATTTCTTCGGATAAACCAATAAATTTTCACTCCTTTGTTGCTATTACCAAAGGTGCTATATTCGTTTTTACGATAGTTTTGTCGATACGATTTCAAATAAACGGCTTATTTATATACTTGTTTTTATGCTTTCTACTTCCCGTTATTGCTCTCAACCTGATGGTGCATGCCCTAAACAATTTAGTAAGTGAACATTATCACGCGCATAAAAAATATTTTTTATGTAATGGCTAACAAACCTACGATAGTATTACGGAAATTAAATTGGTTTTCGGAATTCAGCACAATTCAATTGACTTTTTATGTTTTCATTTCAGTTCTCATTTCTTGGGGATAAACTGGGAGATGCTTATCGAGAAACTGTTAAAGCAACAAATGAGGCTGGTGTACCCGGAATGTGTAAGAAGCGGTTTGGTCTTTGATGATGATAATTTGGTTGCCGCGATAAATTGTTGAGTGTGGCGGTGACATATATCCGCATGAAGGCACGGAATGCCGCGGTGCCTGTGGGTGCGCCGCAAAAACCCGGCGGATGGATCAGAGCGAGCTACGCCCTATCAATAAATTATGTGAGCTCCCAACTCCGTGCACTCCGAGGGTTTACATTCACAGCTTCAACTTAACTCTCTGCATACTTCTCAAGCACCCTTTCTTTCTGATACTTCTTTGTGCCATTCCTAATTAAAAAATCATTGAAGCTGTTCTCTGTTTCTGAAGAGTCAACATCAATTAGGACAGTGATTATATTACCTTGCGTAATAAAATTCAACAATCATTGAACAGATGTTCTTAAAGAGTTAACATAAATTAGGTAGGTGCTTATATTACCGTTAAATAACTGATATCGCACCCAAAGTACCTTGTTAAGGTAAAAGTGATGCTTAAAACTGATACTTCTTATCTCAACAACCTGTTAAGATCTTTCAATTAGTGGCAGTAATTAATACCCAACCGAATAAATTATTATTAAGGTGAACAATTTACGATGAAAAATTTAAATTGCCTTTGAAGATTTTTCATCTTCCCATCAATCAGTGTAAATTTTCGTAAACCTTTATCTTGTCGGGTGGAAGACTTGCAGACGACAGTCATGGTCAGACAAGTGGTAATATTTATGATCTATCTGCTATTACACATATTTGTTTATATAAAATTGGTTAATCATTATGGTTTAAGGTTAATTAACGCGTCACTGAGATTTTTTATTGACAGAAATTGATATCGGCGAGCCTGGAGGTTCTCGACCCTTCCCGGTGGAGATTATGTCATCTCAAGTATCGTGTTTTCAGTGTTTTAGCTCCCGAGCTATCCCCGTGAAGTGTGAACCAACCTTTCTTGTATTACATTCTATTGATACCTATGATTGGTATTACATTATGAGTATTAATGAGTATTATGTTTATTGGTATTATATGAGTTTATAACACTAGTTGTTCTTATTCACTAATTTCTTATACTAAGACTTGAATTTTGACATACATCGGTAATTAAATTCGGATGAAATACTAGTTACCATAGGTTCGATGCCAGCCTAATGTTCGATCTGTTTTCTTTGACGCGATTTCATCAAGACCTAGATAGTCCAATAACCAAACGGATATGTCATTTTATCACAAGATAGACACCCTTTTCAATAGGTTCAGTAACTCATAATACTTAGAAATAATTTCAAAAGCGAAATCATCGATAGTTAAAGCATATCAAACTATATTAAGGTTCTAATAACGACACAATTATAATTAAACACCGATTCGATTACATGTGCCTATTATTACACAAATTGTTTAACTTTCTTTCAACGTTCTTGTATGTACAGCCATCTCAAAATTAATACAGTTTCGAACACTCCGACAAGCTTATAAATTAAAGTTCCAATAAATAAGTATTTAAAACTAAGGAGTTGTCACACTCCGCACTATTATTATTTGGTGTCATAATACCTTACAGTAAATTGTTGAAAATGTACATCTTAATGATTAGAGATTTATATCATAAGCAATACAGATTTTGCGGGTAACAGCTCCACCTTTTGTCAAATATATGTACTAGTACATGGGTACCAGTCCTCGCTCGGACTTCCTCCTCGCGGTTAGTGGTTTTGTCCCCTTTACACCGCTTTCTAAGTCTTATTTCCAAAAAGCTTACTTTGTGGCTCATCACAAGGTACAACCCATTTACCTACGTATGTAAATCAACCTCTACTAGACACTCCAAGTGTCTCTTAAATGAGGTGTCGGTAAATGAAGTTTGCAGTTGGAAATGCAAGGAAACAGCAGCTTTCTCTGTTGTGGAGCTAGACCATCAGACCCTCAAAGGTTTCATCTGCGATATCATCTTCCCATTTCGTTCTTTCCTGCCATCACCAGTGTTTTAGAGTGAAGTGTCGTTCTTACAGCATATACCTAAGTACCGCTGAAGACCCTCAAGATGTTACGCAGGCTGACGTCCAACAAGGTGGAAGTTGATAACGCCATTTAAAAAAAGACCTGCAACACCGATGCCATCCTTGGAGACAGTTGAAATTATCTGATGTGCCCGTAATTTAATCGGCAGCCATACCCGGCCGGAACACAGCTCAAGCAAGCTGTTTGACAGCAGAGATGGGTATGGTGGTAGTACTCCCCCGTTCGAGCCCTTTCACATGGAACTCTACTACCTACCTAATTATTTATTTGATGTTCGGAATTTAAATTTTACCAGTGAATGTTTAGCAGCGTTGCAGGTACTTGACAAAAGAAGTCGCATGCCATTGTATCAATGGTCGCTTCTTCAGCAGATCTCAGAATTTCTGTTAGTTTATCAGCTGAATCGAAGCAGTAAACGAACCGTTAAGTTTGATGCTTAATCGTCTTAATTAATGCTCTGTGTAACCAATCTTACTAATATCCAAGTGTTTCCCGCAATCCTTCACTCTCGCCCCTTGTCATCGGTATCTGATACTACAAAATCTGTATGATTACTTATGACAAAATTTATGAACTTGAAACGATTATAATTCATATGGATGTGAATTATATGAATAATCATTCCTGTTTCCTATTTACAATCAATTGGGTTCCTTTGTCAACTCATCCATACATTCATCCATGAAGTCGAAACTATAGCAAACTCGTAACGTGACACTTGGCATTGTTCCTCTGATGGGGGAAGGCCGACTTCAGAAGTGGTAGACACACAACCTGACATGAGACCGGTGACTCACATTCTTGCAGGCAAAGACCGTAGTAAATACTAACATAAGGAACGATCAAATATTAAATTACTATCCTGTATCAAATCTGCAGATTTGTAGCGTTCACTATAATTAGGTGTATGTACATTAATCATTTACGGCGACTGTTTACATCTTTTATTTACATCTTTTTTTTATCAGTAAAATATATGTCTCTTTTTCTATTTACAACTATTTGTTATTTGGTGTTGACCCTCACAGAGGCAGCGGCTCGTGTATGCGCGCTGCCCAGAACAAACTGAAACTTATGCTAGGTAGATATCCTTTGAACTCAAAACAACTTGTAAACCTAGGTATCTTTTTGTTTTCTTTTTAATTGTATTTTTTTTTTGTAACGACGTCATAGAATTTTTCGATTGTGTTTATGATTTAACAATAAATAATTTCGCATTTCCTTTTGAAACATACCTACTGGAGTAAACTAATTGGTTGTAAGATAGTTGTTATAACAAAATATTACATTGCCTAATAATTTTGCTTTAATCGGCATGCGAGCTTTTAGTTAATTAGTGTATTGCATGTCGATCTGTAAATACGTCTGTGCCAATTGAAGGGGCTGAAAGAGAGTGATTAAGTACAAGTAGGTAGGTATACTAATGAGCCTCACATACATCCACATACATTCAGAAAGACTGATCTAAGAACAAAACCATAGCTATAATAATAATTAAACTCAATTAAATTCCAAAAAAACTCCTTATATATAACTAATTTTCACTTGGTTGACCCAAGAGAAATATCATAAGAAACACGCAGAGCCAAAATGTTGATACAATCAATAAAAACTATATTTTTTTTTGTTTATCTTAAATTAACATACATAACACATCGCTAGCTATAATTAATAATACAAACCTAATAAAAGTTGATTTCTCGAATAGTCCTAATTTAAAATATACTTTAAATTATTATAAAATAGATAAACTAAGTTTGTACAAAAAGAAAAACGACCAAATTTTATCATATTGGAATTCCGTTGAGCCTGTAATCTTATATGTAACTCATTGTATCTAAGTCATGCCAGTCTGAATTCGTCAGATCTACATAAAAAAAATATTTGCCCAAAAGTAAAACTACTTACCACTATGTTGATTGGTTAAAGAATGATATAATTTTATCTAACTATGTAAGCTCTCATTGAACACATTAGTTAAAACCAATCCACACATAGTAAATCTGAATAGCAGTTCCACTACAGGACGGTTAGGCAATCCTTTTGTTAGTCCACTCTTCAATTAGCATAGAATTTAACGTTTAGATACAAGTTTGTTGTTGTTAAAAACAAAAGGCTAATTTCAGCTAAACCGTACATAATGTTTCCCAGTACGATTCACAGAATGAATGGTAGCCACCCCACTTATGCCGGGACGATTATTTTGGCAGAAGGATATCTACTTATGCTTTGTCCAACGGGCTTAGCTATAGCTTTCAGAAATTTAAAAATACAGATTGTTTCTTTTGCTAAAAGTCCAAATGGGAAACATAGCAATAAGTACTTGGTTTGAAGACCATTTTAACCGACTTCAAAAAATAGGGAAAGTTCTCGATTCGGCTCTATTTTTTATTTTCGTTACCTAAGAACTTCTTCAGCTATGAAACGATTGTAAAAATTACTATTTTAAGATACGGTGATTAAGGTTGATCACCGGCGTGGGATACGGCCTTGACTTCTCGAACCTTGTTACATCTCCAATGTTTCGATATATTGACAAAGACATTTCCTTTATGTTTTCACACCACCTGCACGAAAACGTTAAATTATTCGTTGTGTTTCAGGTTTTGTTCCTTAATTTTCTGACACCAACTTCCGTAATTAAAGTTATTTTCTGCTTTGTAGTGTTTTCAATGAGGAAGTCGGTTTTTTTTTTTTTTTCTAAAGTTTTTTTATTCAAGTGTAGACATCTAGGACCACCAAAAGAGGGTCTGACAATTAGACCGACCTGCGCGTTTCTCTGTCACGATCTTTATTTTCGTCGTTTGCTAAGCTAACCCCCTCCCCCTCAACTTGTGCTAATTTTTTATTCAGGCCTTAAAAAATATGAGCTTTATGAAACGGAAGAAATAACAATGTGTTATATAACATAGTACACGTACATGAGACTCTTGATGGTGAATGAAAATCCCAATATGATACCATTTGCCAAAACGTAACTTAAGATTAAGAAAAAAAACTCGTCGGAGTGTTTCCATAAGCCATCGAACTGTGTTGTATATTAACGTAATAATACTGTACTAATACTAATAATATGTTACATATTATAATCAGTGTCGTGACTGTGGTGTTTAAAATATATCTATTTAGATATCCCATAAGATGTTCTTTTATAGTCTGTGAACACGGCAGGGTAGGTACTGTTTAGTTGTACTTGTGTACACATGCTAGCTGCCGCGCGTTGTTCTGGCTATTAGTCAACCTTATTATTATTATGTACACCTACAAATACTTTAGTTCAGCAGGTATTTACCACAAAAATATATTTTTGTTTTCTTATCATTTTTTATATCTATGTATGTACAAAAGTAAGACTTAGCTCGAAAATATGACAAAATCCTTTTAGTTCAAATTGCCAAGACTAATATAATATTTAAACAAAATTTCAGGTGCTCGTGTTTAATGGACGGCGACAGATTTCGTAAAGATGATATTATTAAAACTATGTAGAAAAATAATGCGTTTTAAACCGTTTACTTACTTGAACTTGTCGCTGATGGCAACCCAGACTTGCAAACTTGCGACTGAAAAATACCTAAACATGACGATTACACTGTGATTTTGATGACACGTAAGTGAATAATGGAAAATGATGAAAATTCTTTAAATTTTTTTAAGTTGGGGTCCGTGAATGTTTAATCCTGTTTACTGTTTTTTTTCTGAAACCAATTAGAAGTAGTCAACTGCCGCTATCCATTAAAATGACAAGATATAATAATTTTTATAAATTTATGGTATAGAATCTCTTTGGCACTATGCCGTTATTTTAAACAAATCTGTACAATTAATTTTTAACATCACATAGATTTTTACAAACTACCTAAATGAGCATTTATGAACAAGCAGAATATTAACTAAAATGTAGATTTCACATGAGATAATTAGATTATCCTATATTTATAAAATCGTTGCATGGTGTAGTCGGAGTATTAGTTATAAGAATTTGGTTTCATAAACAGTTTTTACGTTGTGGCACTCCGTGTTCCGTTACTTTTGCTATCGACCAATGAAATAATTGTGTCACAGCCGAATTGCTCATTTACTCGCTTAACAAAAGTTAACCTTTTCAAAAAACCGTTGGTGTATTGTTTTATTTTGCTCGCATTCACAATTAAAGGACATTTCCCGCTTTTGGACGGGGTGTCTGGACAAAAACTTTTTCTTGATGGAGAATTATACCACGTTTATGAATTTAGTTCCCTCTTTCAGCGGATTCCATCGCTAAACGCACGAAAATAGGTCAAAAATTCGCGGAATGCCAGTGAAGGGGAGTATTAGGAAAAGTAAAATGCTTTCCCTTATTTTCTTTGTAATGGCAAAAATAGCTTCTCTCCTTATACGACGTCAATAGGTGCCTCGAAGCTGTGATTTTCGATCCAAGATACGAGTACTAAAAACATCATTCATGAAACCTATGCTAACCATTTCCCTGCTTGTGTGACATGTGACAGATGTGTATGATGTTTTAAATTAAAACCCTAATGTTTGTGTTTAATACGTTGCAGTTCTTCAAAATATTCTAGTAAATTATATTTTTTCTTGTATTTTTTTATGGTCAAATTACACGACAGTGACAGGCGACAGTCCTATGAGTATTATCTTGAAGTTTTGAAACGTCTGGTTTACAGTTCTATCGGCTTTGACGCACATTTTGATCGAAAACTGACAATTCGGCTGCAACCTTGTTAAAATAAATAAGCAATTTACACTGCATAAGTATTCCTACTAACCCAAATAATAATTTAGCTTTGCCTTAAATATTTATAGCTACGCTAATATCTATTCCTGTTTCAAGTAAAGTTTCTATACCTATATGTACAGTAAAATTTTCATTTGTAGAAAAATATGTTTTGGTAATTTCATAGACGAGGCCTAACTAGTCAAAAATAAATCATACAAGAAGTAAAGATAGAAATACTCTAAGTAAACACTTCAAAGTTCAATTCTTTGGCTTTACACTAGGTCGTCTTCGTAGTCGTACTCGTATCACATGTCGTTTGAGACGCACTCCAACATAGGCGGGGGCGCGGCGTGAGCGGCGTGAGTGGCGGGTCGCAAGCAGTGGCGGCGCGCGGTATCGCAGCGGTGCGCGGAGAGGGACGCCAGCGGCACCGGCAGCTCGAACGCGGCGCAGTGCGCGGCGTGGGCCGCGTGGGAGACGTGGGGCGCGGCGCGATGCGAGTGCGGCGCGGGGCGCAGCGCCGGCGAGCGGGCACGACGTTAGCTGCCCTTGGGCACCAGATGGTAGGGCGCGTGGATGGTGGCCACGCTGCCCAGCTCCGTGCGGCCCAGCAGCTCGTCGGGGTGCTCGTGCTCGTGCTCGCGCCGCTTCTCCTCGTTGGTGTAGTAGTGTGCGGCGCGGCGGCGCGTGCAGCACAGCGCTCCCGCCACCGCCGCCAGCACCGCAACGCACAGCAACATGAGGCCCGCGATCACGCTCATCTGCGCCTCGTGCGTCGTGGGGCACGGGTCTAGCCGGTCGAAAGACATGTCGGAAAAGCTAACCCCTCGCAGACGCATTGGTGAGTAGCACTTCAGGTGGCGCAGCGTAGCGTTGAGCACAGTCGTCGTCATATACACAAGCATGGTCCCGGCCGAGCACTGATCGCAGCGCCAGGTGTTTTTAGCCAAATTCACCTGAGCGATCGCTTCCAGCCTTTGCAAATCCAGCTCAGTTAGCGTTTGTAACTTGTTATGTGATATATCTAATCTCTGCAAAAACTTTGTCTTTGATAGAAGTTTGTATGGAAAGTTGGTTAATTTATTCCAAGATATATCTAACGCCACCAGATGTTCGTTGTAGATAAAGAAATTTGGTGGTATGTCCGGAAGTGACAGATTCGCAAGACCGACACCGTGAATTTCTGGTAATATCTGGAGCAGAATGGCTATTTCATTGAGAACTAAGTTGTTTCCGCTGAAGTTGATAGTCTTTAGACAGTCCACGACAGGTGCGAATGTCTGCAAATGGAACCTGTCTATCTTGTTGTGACTGATGTCGAGGTGCGTGAGGTTGGTGAGGTTGGCGAGCGCGGCGGGCGCCAGCAGCGCCAGGCGGTTGCGCGCCAGCGATAGCACGCGCAGCTCGCGGTTGCGCCCGAACATGTGGTCTACGATCACTGATAGCTGGTTGCCATCCAACTTTAACTTTTTAAGCCTTTTCAAACTTATAAACTCATCTGAAGTCAAGTATTTGAACTGATTCTCTCCCAAGTCCAACTCCTCCAAATTAGAAACCAAATGGTATATTTGAGTGTTGACCCGTCTCAGGAGGCATCCTCTACACTTAAAGACTCGCAGGTGTTGAATGTCCTTAAATACTTCAGGGTTGAGTTCTGTGAGAGGGTTATCACTCAGGTCCAAAGTTAATAATTTCGCCAACATTCTAAATAGTCTCGGCACCAATGTAGTTATTTCATTATTTGACAAAGTTAATGTTCTCAGTGAAGTTAAATGTCTGAAGGTTTCGCTAGGCATTTGTTCAATGTTATTATGATCGAGGTACAAGTCGGTGAGATTTATGAGACCTCGAAAGTTGTCCGCTCCGATGCTGGTGAGGTTATTGTGAGTGAGGTTTATTAACCTGAGGTTTTGGAGGCCCCAGAAGGAGTATTGACCAATTGATGGGACGTTGGAGTTAACGATGTGAAGTTCTCTGAGGTTGACGAATGGGGTAGGTTGCGTGAAGATGGGGCCAATGGTGAGTTCGTTCTGTTTGTCGGGCGGAGCGGCGATGATGATCACGTGCGCGCTGCGGTCGATGTAGTCGACGGGCACGGCGTGCATGTGCCCGCGCGTGCACGCCACGCGCACGGCGGCGCCACCTTCGGGGTCGAAGATGCTGCGGCACGAGCACTCGTCGGGGCACGTCACCTCGGCGCCGCTGCAAGTCAACATCACGGCCGTGGAGGACCACAGTAGGAACAGCAGCTGGCAGGTTGTGTTTCTGTAACAAAACAAAAACGTGTAAAAACCAGCCACGCAACACAATAAATTGCACGCAGAACTTTTCTATAGGAAAGTCAACAAATGACAATTGTGTGGCGCTGCCGCTGGCGTGGCGTTCAGAAACAGTTCTAACGTTCTGTAGGATACCTAAAAAAATGGCGTGCTGTAGATGGGTGGTGAAGTAATAAAACAAAGAAAAACTAGACTATTATATTTACACATTTTCCGCAGAAACAAATAAAGATGAAACGCAGACACATTTCATTTGCAAACTGAGGTATTTTCAGTTATTAAAATCGCATTGGCGCCGTTTGATTATCCACTGTTAATTTCCTTTCGCCTGCACCATTATGAGAAGGCACGACTGGAAACATGTTATTGATACGAATGTATACGTGTCTGATATTATTAGGTACAGAGAACATTTTCCATTAGAGTTACATGAGCATTTCACAATTAAATACTTAATCCAATGGCAGGTATCCTTTGTTAATCTAAGATAAACTAAGTTTACTCAGGGCTTAGTTAACTGCGATAACTTATGGTTTCCGTCTGAGGGGAGAGAGAGCTTGTTGAGCGATCCGAGCCTTGGAATGTGCCCTTAATTACCGTACATAATTTATCGGCAGTAAAACTATGTTAAGGTCGTAACAGGTAAAAATATTGTTAATCCGCCCATTAACACGGTAAGTGTAAAAAATGCCCGAGTCCCATGAACTTGGCACGAGATTACAGTCTTGTGAAATATGTGCTTCGCTTTGTCCGCGGAATCAAAACCCCTGAAAAATAACGGCCAGATAACAAAAGGCTTTTTGACGCGTCGACTAAGCGGCATCCATTAGGTACGTGAATTCCGAAATATTTATTCGCACCTTAATGAAAAAAAGAAATTCCTTTGTTAGTTCCATCACGACCGCAAAGCTTATTTTAATTTTAATTTACATTACAAAGATATTATCTGAACTAAGAAGGGTTCATGGTGACTCGGATAAGAAAGATAGATTTAGACAGGATTTAGTATGATATTTTTTGCCGCTGTTACGGAACTTTTCTTCAGTAAGAAAGGGTATTTTATGTACTTAAATAAAGAATCATTTCGTTAAGCTCTTGGGAACATTATTTAATTAGCTCTTTAGAAAAGAAATCTGAGTTTTAATGATTATTTTAAAATATTCCCTTGAACTTTATGGAATGGATTCCATTACAAAACGTTCCGATAGTTTACTTATTTATGGTGGTGAATTTTATCTCTTTAGCAATTAAAACCCACCCGCAACGCGGTGCCCGGTCTTTTAGTCTTATGAGGGGATCTTTCAGGCTATTATGTGGGAGCCAAACCGAAAGACTATTTAGAAAATTTTAATTTAATATGTAATTGTATATATGATAGCGCTGGCAAATGACAACCGTACCACAGACTAAAACAAACGTCAAAATGGCTGATGACGTAACGGAAACACGAATCAGTGCAATAAATAAATAAGTGATTTTGCATAGCATTATAAAATCTATTTAAATTAAGTATTGTTCATTCTAAGCTTAGTTTTTATTTAAGTATTAATTTAAAAGTCTAAAAAGGAAATTGGAACGCTGTTACTGTTAGTTCATTTAAATAAAATAATTGTTATCTAACTAAATTTACAAATCAAAGAATTTAAAGTGTTTTTAATTACAAATCAAATATTGTGCGAAATTACATTACTTTTACTAAATTGTATCTAAACTTTATTGAAAATTAAATGTCACCGGAAGTCGTTGCCGTGTGACGTTGATAGTCGTTTAAGCGTATAAATAGGCTCGCTCTAGCCGCAGAGCGCAGAGTATTAAATCTTATTTTGAACTGTGTGCATCTCTTTGTAAAACTAAGTTGTGTGAATCATTTTGATTGTGAGTGATAGTAAAAAGAGTTTACAAGATGTCTGATCGTTATCATTTGAGATCCCCGAGCCCACCCGCTCTTACATCAGAAGAAAGGGATGAGCCCGAGCCTGAACTGGACCCACCAACGTACTCGCCTACCCTGCCGTCCTCTCGACCACGAAATCCTGATGAGCTGAATTTACTTCACTGCCAAATCAAATTGCTGGAAAGGATGGTTTTTCGGAACCAAAACACGAGTACCCACAAGCTAAGTGAAATTTATTTACCTAATTATGATCCCGACGAGCATAAAATAACAATTGAGGAATGGTGTAAACAAGTTATCTCTTTAATCACCATGCGAGGTTGTTCAGTTTGTTGCTATAATGAAGGGATTGGCATGCTTGCAAGGACGCGCCAAGCAATGGGCAGACACTAATGCTCATTCTCTTGCTAATTGGGATTCTCTCCAAAAAGAACTCATAACACAATTTAGTGGCGAAACTAGGAGCAAACTTTGTGAAATCTGCAAGAAACCAGGCCACCCATCTGACCGATGCTGGCATAAAAAGAAAAATGAAGCACATTATGAAAAGACATCCATTCCTGCTACTGCTTCAACAGCTGCGCCACCACCTTCACGCCGGGAAGTCAATACGATCCAGAAGGAAAAGGCGCCTAACGAAGTTCAACTACAAATAGGTGATATCTTTCTTTCTTATTTAATTGATAGTGGTGCCGAATGTTCGCTTATTAAGAAAAGTTTCTGGGTCAATTAAAGGTAAACGCCAAATAGAACTATTGTGATTACGAGGGTTTGGGGGCAGTAGCATACCTTCAAGAGAATCGATAAACACTATAGCGACATTTAATGGTTTGAGCTTTGAAGTTAAACTTCATGTCGTTAATGATTTAAATTATGATGTCATTTTAGGACTAGACTCTATCAAAATACCGGGAATTAAAATTTCAATTACAAACGAAGGAACTTCTATAGAAAGAGTAAGTTTCATTTTTAATTACGAAATATCATCATCTTTGGCTAATATTGACACTGATTTAAAAGATACGTCTCAATTAATAAGTATCCTTGAAAAACACACAGAATTATTTAACTTCAATCAAAATAAAAAAGTGACTACGGGCAAATTAACTATCAGTTTAAAAGATCCTAATCGTATAGTACAAAGAAGGCCCTACAGACTAGCACCTGTAGAGAGAGAAAAAGTTAAGACAATTATTGAAGATCTTAAAACTAAGGGTATTATTAGAGATAGTTGCTCACCTTTTGCAAGTCTTATTTTGCTAGTAAAAAAGAAAAATGGCGATGACCGGCTTTGTGTTGATTTTCGCGAACTAAATTCAAATACAGTTCGGGACCACTATCCTCTGCCACTAATTCAAGATCATATTGATAGACTTGGTAAAGCTAGATTCTTTTCAAGCCTTGATATGGAATAAGAATCAATCGAAAAAACTGCTTTCGTTACGCCGGACGGCCAGTATGAGTATTTATCAATGCCATTTGGTCTAAGTAACGCACCTTCAGTTTACCAGCGTGCTATTAATGCAGCTCTATGCGACTATCGAGACAATATTGCACTAGTACATATTGACGTTGTTTTAATTCCCTCATCCACTGAGCAAGAAGGTTTAGAAAAGCTGGTCCTTGTATTAAAAAGACTATCAGATGCAGGATTTACGATAAATCACTCAAAATGTAAATTCCTCAAGACGTCTATAGAATATCTCTGTAACATTATAGAGAATGGTGAAGTGAAGCCTAATCCTGCTAAATTAACGGCACTTAAATTTTCGGAACCACCCAGAACACTTAAGCAACTTAGGCAATTCAATGGTTTAGCAAGCTATTTTCGGCGTTTTATCCCTCAATTTTCCCAACTAATGACTCCACTATATGGGCTAACAAAAAAAGACGTACCATTTGTATGGTCTACCGATCACGAAACAAGTGGGCAATATGTCATCAAACTTTTGACCTCTGAACCTATACTCTGCATTTTTTATCCAACGCTTCCAATAGAAGTTCATACAGATGCTAGCGCCAAAGGTCTCGGGGCTATTCTCATTCAGAATGACAATAACCGTCGCAAAGTCGTTGAATATTTCAGTATGCACGCTAGTGACGCTGAAACAAGATACCATTCATACGAATTGGAGACTTTAGCTGTTGTCAGAGCAATAAAACACTTTCGACATTTTCTATATGGGCGCAAATTTACAGTTGTAACTGACTGCAATTCCCTTAAGGCTTCAAAACATAAAAAGGAACTTACACCTCGAGTTCATAGGCTATACTTACAAAATTTTGACTTTGATGTTATTTACCGTAAGGGGGAACAAATGGCCCACGTAGATTTTTTAAGCAGAAATCCAGTAATAAATATTTTAACAAAAGATCCAGCGTGGATTATAGTTGAGCAAGAGAGAGACAAAGAACTCAAAATTATTCGCGATGCCATAAAGAATAAAGATGACTATGATAGAATGTATTCGATCGAATCTTTTGATGATAACTATACAAAACCAAAAAGGAGAATCATTAACTCGTACAGTGGTCCCTGAATCACTTGTTTGTTCATTAATAAATAGATATCATGAGAACCTTTTGCATACGGGATGGGAACGTACTTTGGATAAAATTCGGGAACAGTTTTGGTTTAAACACATGACAAAACGCACACGTCGATTTTGCGATAAGTGTTTACAATGCAAAATTGGCAAAGAACCTTCAGGCAAAAAGCAAATGGAACCGCACCCCATAGATAAAATAAGCATACCTTTCCATACGATACATGTGGACCTTATGGGCAATCTTACCGGCACAAACAAAAAAGCATATGTTCTGGTAGCTATTGATGCATTTACTAAATTTATACTTCTGTATCCATTGAAAGATAAAAGTAGTAACATAATATTAAAAAGTTTTCTCGAAATGATTAATATTTTTGGCACCCCATGTAGAATTATTTCTGACAGGGAATCTGCTATTATGGGAACAGAAATTCAAGATTTTTTTTAATCTTTCTGTATCGAACATCATGCTATTGCCCGCGGTACACCTAGAGCTAACGGTCAAGCTGAAAGACAAATGCGTACTCTTAAAGATCACCTTACAGCCATATCTCTAACGCAATCGAGAGTTTGGGTCAATAAAATAGGTGAATTGCAATTAGCATTAAATTGTACGAAATCTAAAGCTACTGGATATTCCCCTTTAGAACTCCTGCTAGGTAAAAGATGCTCTCCCCCTGGAATTGAACAAATATCCCTATGTAACGAAGATATTAACAAACATGATATACGTTTAGACGCAGAGCACAGAATGGCCGAAACAGCAGATAAAAATAAAACACGTTTCGATTCTAAGTGCGCCAAAATTAAACCCTTTCTAGAAGGAGACTTTGTTCTTTGTAAAGATACTCAGTGGTCGGGTAACAAACTAGGACCAAAATATCTGGGACCCTATCAAATAATAAAAGTTCTCGACAATCATAGATACGAAGTAAAAGACCTTCGGTCTCGGCGAAATAAAAATACTGTAATAATCACACATGAGATTGGTACCTAATCCTAATGTAACTGAATGAATAGACCGTGATAGCAAGAGCAAATAAAAATAAAAAAAAGGTGAGAACCTGTTTATTAAATTGTTTACAATTGAAAAATTAAGTTTGTGGATAAAATGAAATGAAACGTATAATTTGGAGATAATTGAAAAAAAAAAATTTTAAAAAAATATTCTCAATCAAGCCAAGTCAAAGACGGGTCTCTGAATCTTTATGATCAAGCCACGATCTGCGACCTCTGAGTTTGATTTTGAGTTGAAAAAATGGATGTGTTAAAAGGCCTTGGTCATGGCTATGGTTTCAGTTGGTTGGTTAATAAAATTCAGTCAAGACAAGTCAAAGACGAGCCTCTGAATCTTTATGATCAAGCAACGATCGGCGACCTCTGAGTTTGATTTTGAGTTGAAAAAATGGATGTGTTAAAAGGCCTTGGTCATGGCTATGGTTTCAGTTGGTTGGTTAATAAAATTCAGTCAAGACAAGTCAAAGACGAGCCTCTGAATCTTTATGATCAAGCAACGATCGGCGACCTCTGAGTTTGATTTTGAGTTGAAAAAATGGATGTGTTAAAAGGCCTTGGTCATGGCTATGGTTTCAGTTGGTTGGTTAATAAAATTCAGTCAAGACAAGTCAAAGACGAGCCTCTGAATCTTTATGATCAAGCAACGATCGGCGACCTCTGAGTTTGACAGTTTCACCAGACCAAGCAACGCTGCCTCTGAGTCTGGTTTAAGAGTTTTACATTTTTAAACTTTTCTGTGTTTTTCAGAGATTCGCTGGTCCTAGCAAGGCCCGCTCGTCAGTATGGCCGTGATAGCGCTGGCAAATGACAACCGTACCACAGACTAAAACAAACGTCAAAATGGCTGATGACGTAACGGAAACACGAATCAGTGCAATAAATAAATAAGTGATTTTGCATAGCATTATAAAATCTATTTAAATTAAGTATTGTTCATTCTAAGCTTAGTTTTTATTTAAGTATTAATTTAAAAGTCTAAAAAGGAAATTGGAACGCTGTTACTGTTAGTTCATTTAAATAAAATAATTGTTATCTAACTAAATTTACAAATCAAAGAATTTAAAGTGTTTTTAATTACAAATCAAATATTGTGCGAAATTACATTACTTTTACTAAATTGTATCTAAACTTTATTGAAAATTAAATGTCACCGGAAGTCGTTGCCGTGTGACGTTGATAGTCGTTTAAGCGTATAAATAGGCTCGCTCTAGCCGCAGAGCGCAGAGTATTAAATCTTATTTTGAACTGTGTGCATCTCTTTGTAAAACTAAGTTGTGTGAATCATTTTGATTGTGAGTGATAGTAAAAAGAGTTTACAAGATGTCTGATCGTTATCATTTGAGATCCCCGAGCCCACCCGCTCTTACATATATGTTGTTTAGGTTATTCTTTTCAGAGAATAAGTATATTAATTGCTTCATACAATAAATCTATAAGAGTCTTCTTTAGTTCACTAAATGGGAAGCAGGTGATTGATAAATAGAATCTATAATGGCCCGTATGGACCGCCGGAGGCAGCAAAACTTGGTTATTTCGTTGTTGAACAAAGTTGTAAAGTGAAGCTCAGTTTGTTTTATCAAGTGAATAAGAACAGTATCAAACAAACAAGCTTTGCAACATTCAGGGTACACGACATTTCATATCTTCTCGTAAACTGGCTAACGGGCGGCCGACGCAGTCATATTATACGTAGGTAACATATACAAATACCTATGGCTATTGAATCATAAAACAAAGTATTATAAATTTACTAGCTGACCGGGTCACCTATATACCTACCAAATATACACTCAAAGTCTCATGAAAATCGGTCGAGCCGTTTCGGAGGAGTTCGGTAACAAACACAGTGACACGAGATTTTTATATATCTATACTAATATATAAAGCTGAAGAGTTTGTTTGTTTGCTTGAACGCGCTAATCTCAGGAACTGCTGGTCCGATTTGAAAAATTCTTTCAGTGTTAGATAGCCCATTTATCGAGGAAGGCTATAGGCTATATATTATCACGCTAAGACCAACAGAAGCGGAGCAGTGATGAAAATTGTGACGCAGACGAAGCTGCGCGGGTCGACTAGTTAGATAATATAATTATCTTAGATTTTATCCACATTTTAGTTTTCAACGTTAAGTTAATTCCCAAATTAACAATTAATTGATAGTCAAACAGCTCCATATTTAAAAAAAAAGGCCAAGCGCGAGTCGGACTCGCCCACCGAGGGTTCCATTCAAATTTGTAGGTACTTTAAATAAAGACTATATTTTCTATGATTTAATTACAAATGTATAGTTTTCAGACTTTTCCTATACGACGGTATAAGACGGTATTAATTGCCAAATTTCATAGTTCTAGGTCAACGGGTGGTAGTACCCTAGACATTTTGATTCCCTTGAGAGTGTCGAAATATACGTTTTATGCGGCATAAAAGGCCGTATCTTTTTTTACGTTAACTTAGAACTTTGATTATTTCACAGCTTCAAGGGACCGTAGACCTGAGTATATGGTTTTAATTCCAACTCAATACCTCCACGCGTTCCCGAGATAATGTGTCTTGACAGACAGACGGACGGACAACAAAGTGATCTTATGTATAAGGATTACGATTTTTCCGTTTAAGGTACGGAACCCTAAAAAACATGACTAGTTTAGAAAGTGATTGTTACGCAATAACTGACAATTTGCGTCTGGCGACAAGCAACTAGTTCCCCGTACTAGCGCCAGTAACCCGGCCGCAGACAGCCTCGCCCGGGGACGTCTCGTGAATATGGATCAGGTATTTAAAAGAGCTGGACATTGCCACTATGTTGTCGAACAATTGAATAAATCCAACCTCCGCAGACCAAAGGGTTTAACGGGTTACTGGAGTCAGCTTTGAATCCCGAGGCTTATTGTTATTACAATGTCGTTTTTTGAATTTCAAATTCAATATCACTCTCCCTTTTATGTAGGCACATTCTTTTATAAGTCATCTTATTAAATCCGTAATGTTGTCGTGATAACTTAAGCTATTTTATGCTAATGCTGATGTGAAAGCAGAAAACAGAATGTGCTGTTTAATATGCTGCGCAGGATTCGGCTAACGCAAACAGGATACGCCACACGATACTGTATGAGCGATCCAGTCTCGTTATCACGAGACGCGCACGTTACCCATTACCAGCTCTGAATCCACATTACTGTTTGGTATTGCGGTGCTAACATTCATCATATTTATGGGCGTGAACTTACTTCATACTCTTCGGAAAAACACCTCGATTTTCCGAATAAGTCTGCTTTTGTAGGTAAAACTTACCTACCGTTGTTATGACAAGCTTGGAGGACCGACTTTTACTTACCCCCATGCTAAACCCGACCTTGACCTTCTATTTTCTTTCCGCCATATCTACTGGCATTTAGTCGGAGTCGTAAACATTTTGTACGATAACAAACAGCACTTACACAAACATAGTTAGCTCCGTATTGTTGTACCTATTATTTCAAAATAAACAGAAATCTCTTCGGTTTGAACAGACCATTTTAACTTACGTTAGCGTCCCAACTTTTCAGGCAGATTTGACAAGCGAATCTGGCTCGAAAGACTTTCACTAAGTTTGTGAATAAAAAATATATTGGACTTTGCATAGTTTACTCACTTTATGATACAATTTTATGTGCACTAAAATAAACATGAAAATAATGCAAATATTTTATTTTATTGGAATCTGAGAAACCTCTGAATTACTTTACGAAACTTTATACTTTGACAATTTTGTTAATGTTACAAACCAATTAGAAATCAAAAGAACGATAATATCCCTCCTGTCCAAGTCTATAGTTCACATCAAATAATCGTCTATGAACGCAATAGATCCATTAGATACTACTCGTTAAGCGACGTTAAAATACACTGACGCTGCCCCAATATTGACGCTGCATTCAATCGCGAGGCACTATCAGCCAGTACTATCTGCTAGTAAACGTGAGTATTCCTTATATAAGGGATGGCAAACTTATTATACTGCACGGGATTTTATTTGATATGAAATCGTCCTGGATTTATTTTTTCAGTACTTTTCATTTGTAGGTACTACAGTAGGTACGTATATTGCAAATTTTTTGTTTGTTACGCTTCCACGCGTAATTAGCCGAACTGATTCTGATAAATTTTGGTACAGAGGTACATGTTACCTGGAGACGGTTATAGGCTACGTTAACGCGAGCGATATCGAACAAAATCTAATTCCGGATAACAAAAAAAACAAGGTTAAAAGTTTAAATTCAGACTTTTAAACGTGTATTTTTTTTTATTTTGCGTTAGAGTTTTTGCTCTACATCTTATGCATTTTTAAAGCAACAAGTTATACATTTCATAAATGTTCTGCATCTCTGGCTCACATTTACGTACATTAACGCAACTTTTGCCAGGGAGTGCATTTCCGCGGTATCAGCCAGTAAGTAATTACCTGGACTTCTACCTAAATACCTGGCAAAGGTATGTAGATTCCTGAGGTGTATCACAGCAGCTTAGTTAATTTAGGTAGAAAAACCCCAACTGCGAAAGCTTTTCCTAGTTCTGGGAATTCCTATTACCAATACTCCAATGGGTAACGTAGGTGAACGTAAATAAGCAATTAAGTAAATGTCAACCCACAACGCTGTGATTTCAACTAAACGCGTTTGAACTCGCAGATAAACGAAAAGGATTCTCTCACAGAACCAGTATCTCAAATCACTTAATATTAGATATATTGAAAATGTTCTAACATTAGATATCGACGCCCTGGTACAAAAAATCAATTAATAATTTCATGTGGATTGTCGTGTTATTGCTTATTTCCGTTCAGTTTACCTTTGATTCAGAACTCTGAAAGTCGAAAATGCCGATATAGATTCTCGAATATGTAAGACTAACAGTGCCTGCCCGTGATATGGATTTTTTCAAAAGAGTCACCGCGGCGGCCCTGCAACACAAAGGGCATTAGGAGGAACACGGATGGGTTTTAAGTAAGTCAGTAAGTAAGTCTGACACTCCCTTCCTCTCCGACCAGAGCAGAAGGAGTCATTTGACGATTTCCCATTCTTAAAAAAACGCTAGTTTAAGTGGGTAGCTATATACCTGGACCCGAGTTACTTGATACGAGCATGTAGTGGTTGCCTTCAGAAGCTTTTAAGGCTGACAGGTTCTCTTCATGATATGTTTACTAAACATTTTTAGATCATGTCTTATTTGTTCATGTACAAGGAACAATTTACACAGAGAAACCTGTTTTATGAACTAGATATTAGGTATGTGATATGGTTACAGCTCTATGTTATATCTAAGAGCTACCTAACATTATCTGTTCTAAATAATTAGAAATGCGAAAGCAGCTTAGTCTGTCTGTTTATTACGAGTACATTTTCATGCCCAAGAAATTAAATAGGTACGTCATGTGACCTGCTATAAGATATAGAATATTTTAATTTAATAAACCGCATGGTCGAAGCCGGGGACAAAAGTTAGTGTTGTAATAACATATCTACTTATTACTAAATCTCTGACTGCGGTCAATAAGGTCACAGTATCTTCCATCAACAGCTTACTTAACTCATGAAATTCATATTAAACAGGTTCATCGGCCGAAGGAGCCCTAAAAACTTCGTCTAATTTATTAATTTCAAGACCCAACTTTTCTCATTACACAATTCTCACAGGTCTTGTTAGTATAATATTTTTATTAACTATTTGACCACAGAATCCTTCGAACTCTGCGATACGTATTTCTTTCAACTTCGTGATAAGCATACATTATCTACTTAGCCTTCGAATTATTTTATCTACTAGTTTTAAATCACTTTTATCTGTGTTCTACAAATGATTGCCTACTCATTTTATTGCACACATTTTCATAAAACCACTGTTATAAAACTTCACGATTCAAATAAAAGCTATACATTATGGAGCACATCTAACATTTCGGCTGAGTTCATCAAGCCTGAATTTTAAACTATTTTATCCGTCTGTATATAAAGTTAAATTATCGCTTTTCGTACGTATGTGTATTTTTCGTGATGAGGGGTCACGTAGCCACGCGGGCGTGCCACGCTGGCGAGCCACGCCGGCGTGGGCGCGCCCCACTGTCACGTACTAACTCAGTGCCATTGGCCATAAAGTCGGGAAATCGCTGCCCGAGCCACGACCACTGTCGACCATTGTCGTCACTTTTATGGATAACGGGAACAGGATACGTAATTATACACGTAGATTTATTTTATCGACAATTGGTGAACAAATCTAATTTCGCTTTATTCGGTCGGTGACGTGAGTTGGCTTAATTAAACAGTCATCTGCCGCACGCCGCCGCACGACGCCGCACGTCACCGAGTCGCCGCACAGACTCATCAAGCATCTGAATGACTATCAACCGCCCATTCCATGGCAAAATTTACAAATGAAAACGCAATTGAGTTTATCAAGAGCTTGTCATCGTTGATGAACGAAATATCAAAGCAGATTGATTTATTGGAATCCATTTGTGTGAGTGAATACTTACATACGTGAACCGACCGAAAAACCCAGGAGCTTACGTGAGGGACAGCTGAACAGACCATTACTCCTCGTACTATCAGACGCGCCAACAAAGGATACAACGACACCGACAATGGCTGAAACTCGTTCAACTTCTATTCACATTTGCTTTGAATTTCGTTCCACTTTCAAGATAATATATAAAATGTGAGCCCCTGTCTCAACTAGGTAAATATGCACTTATGTGGAAAATCTAAGCCGATTACATAGGTACCTACTTAGTTCTTTGAAAACGATTTTCCTCACGAAAATATTTCTGGTTAAATAATTAAAAAGATTAATGCTAAGTACCTTCTTATTTTTATATTGATTGAAGATCGTTTGACACCACCAGGTTTTGAAAAGCAATATCTAAGCTTATAAAATACGTATAATTCGGCGGCTTTGTCTCTGGTGTGGCCCGTGTGGCCCGAATGTCCCGCTGTGGCCTCAGATTATACGGGCAGAGCGTTACGATGCATACTTATATCGTAAACTTTACTAATTAAATATTCCGTATTCCTTATATTGCCTCCGACGTTAGAGGAATAATAAAAAGATAGTTTATAGTGAACTCTCAACATGGCAAAGAAGGGATTATTAAAATTTCACGATTTAAATTCATAAGATTTTTATGAATGAAATGAAACCGTCGAACGTACTCCAGTACTACAAGTATCAATAAAATTATGAAGGTTATAGACACCGAAGTCTATACTTAGGTCATCGTTTTACGAGCTTGACCAAGCATGAAAAATGCATTTCAAGATTTACGAGCCTTTTATGCTCAGATTCCGGGACACCCGAACAAAAATGTAATTTGTCAGGCAGCCCGCCTTTGAAAAACGATATGTGAAATGGATAAAACTACGAAATATATGTTCAAATCTTGAGTGTATTATGCGGAATACGTTAAACGTTCAAAGGAAAGTGAAATTGTAAGAATAGAACAATCCACGTTCTCGTGAGTGCCACCTTATCCCAGGAGATGGAGCGTGAGCGAAGTGGACACGATACCAGCTTTAGATACGTTTGCGCGATTTCAATTCAGAAGTAGAAATATTCTCAAAGTGAATGCACATAGCTCCCTGTTGCTGCTGCTAGGATGTCAACGTCAAATAGCGGCACAAAAGCGTTTTCATCAAAACTCCAATGAAAATATAAAACATACTATAGGTACTTAGTTATTGTATTATTGAACACGTCGCGCCATTTATCGACGTTACCTTATTATTGAATTGGTACCGACCTAATAAAAACCTTGTATGCCTTGTTCGGCAATGTTTATGACATGTTCAATTTTATCAGACCTTCCTCAATTTTCTATTTTCCTGCATCTTTATCGTGATTACTTATATTTTTGTAAATATTCTAGCGAAGGAGTCTCTTTTACTTAATACAAATGGAATTCATACGATGGGGTTGGGCAAGGGGTACCTAATATTGAGTGCTTCGGGTAGGCAAAAGGTATTACAGGATTAAATGAGATTGTTATTTATGTAGGTACCTATCATCGAGACTTATCGGGACTCATCGTGCAAGTTCGATTCCACGAATAACAAAGGCTAGCAATGGTCTTTTTTGTGTGCGGCTCGACTACAATGCGATAAGGCGTTATATAAAGAATCTTCTCCGTGGGTCAAATCGAGGGACTTTATCGTTATTATTTATCTCCGAAACACATTTGTAGGAGCTTCTCTTTATATCCCTTTATTTTACATGACGACGACGCCGCACAAATTGATTTCTCTGTAGTCCCTCTGGATATGGGTTCAATGGAAAAACACCTAGTCATGGCCTAATGATATTGTACTAACATCTCATGGAGTCCCTCGTTATTATTGAATTACTTGTGACTTGACCGCTCAATTCGAAAATAGACTAAGGAGTAGACGCCTAGCAGTCACGTAGCCATATTATATCGCCCTCGAATACCAACTATTTTAAAATGTCAATTTCGTTTATTTAGTCTCTAAAAATGTTGGTAACATTAGGATCGAATTAAGATCTATATTTGAGTTTACTTATGATATTGAGATCAATGTTCTATTTTGTACATACTACCTTCCTATGTAAACGAAATTAGCTTCAAGAATCAATAAAGCAATTTTATTAACTCTGTAGTCAAATAACTTTGGGCAAAGTTCCTTGTTTCCTTCCTTTCAACCTTTTAATTGAAACTATCACGCCTAACAAGTGTATTAGCCAGTTGCCAGTCATGCTAGAACTCGTTTAACTAAACTAAGTTAGCAGTTTCCTAGTGTGATTTTAAACATGGCTTTATGCAGTCGTTACCTCTCTTGAAACAGTTATAAGTAAGACACTTCCTGAAAAATCTTCATGTAAATATTTTTCCGAAATTCATTAAAAAAGTCTTTTGTTATGACCACTGTGCGTTATGTACTCGGTTTCAGCACAGACTGACGGCAATGACTATAGCGTCTTTTATATTTTTTACTATACAAAGTGCGGATTTGCCACGCTGAATAGTCTCTATTATAGGTAGCTATTTCTGTTGTGTACACCCTAAGAAAGATATCCAGTTAGGCTCAATGGCATCAAAAGCAACAATCTGTACAGCACAGCTGCCCCGAGGGTCCCGATTCACAGTGCGAATTGCGTCGTATTAAAATACGAATACATCTTGCTGTTATTAGAGAACTGTCGAAATACTGCGACGCACTTCTACTACATTTTTGTAACGTACATATATTAATCTGGGTTGAGAACACATTTTCCACCAACTTTGGGCACAACAAACGATAATTCAATAGAATGGTGGATTGAACGGGAGCAATAGGATTCCTTTCGCACCCATTCAAGTATGGGATCATATTAAAAAGGGTGACATACACGTGTAAGGTTTAGTAGGTAATATTTTTCTTTTGTCGTAAAGAGTTATAGCCATTAAAAAGGCGTTCGTCCTCGACCGCAGTACTCGTATACCTACCTTTAGCTACCTATAGCGACAACAGTGTATTGAGCTGAGAGACTACGTACATCACGCCAAGGTAGGCACCATTGACCATTGTAACTACGCCACGTGTTGGTGACAAAAGCGAGCTATAAAGGACGATGGTACAATCATAGGCATAGGTAACTTAAGACGGCCGCGGCCCGCGCATTTATTCGACCAGCCATTGATATTCAAAGCGAGATTTTAAATAGAATAAAGTTCTTATTATGCGCGTGTGTCGGTGTGGGGGGCGGTGTGGACGGGGGGGGGGGCAGACCGCGACGGGCAAGCGGTTGAGCGAAGCTCCCCCTAATAAGAATACCGTTAAGGGTAATAGGGTAGGATTTGGTACATGGAGAAAAGATTACGCACCCGCCAGAGACCTTTTCACTAACCACTGCCTTGTTTGTGAGCCGCCACTGCTCTCTGACAATTCGCTTAAAATACAATTCTAACAAAACAAACAAGATACAAACCCCACAAAATAAATGTTTATTTGCTCTTTTTTAAATAATGGAAAGCATGAAAAGGCTCTTCTATAAAGATGGCATCCATTCAAGTAATATAGGATATCCATCAATATAGCAAAATCGATTGTTTTAAACAATTTCGGCGCCAACATGTCGGCCGACAATGAGAATAAACGCTTACATTTATATTGTCGAGGGGCTTCAATTGATGTCGAACCTTACACAGAATAAAACACATAGGTATATATCTACGTAAATTTAATAAACCTGTAATTTACACAAGTTTATTAAATTTACGTAGATATTATTTATTATTCCTTCATACGAACTGTTTACACTCAGTTAAATTTGACGATACTTATAATAGAACTAGCTGACCCGCGCAGCTTCGTCTGCGTCACAGTTTTCATTACTGCTCCGCTCCTATTGGTCATAGCGTGATGATATATAGCCTATAGCCTTCCTCGATAAATGGGCTATCTAACACTGAAAGAATTCAAATCGGACCAGTAGTTCCTGAGATTAGCGCGTTCAAGCAAACAAACAAACTCTTCAGCTTTATATATTAGTATAGATAGAAAATATTTATTCGATACAGACACAACACAACAGCAACAACAAACAAAAAAAGAGAGAACAATAATAAAAACGATACAGTAAAATCGTGCTGAGCGTGGCATACCGAAGGTTTACCAGCGGTTACTTCATACTTAAATGCACTTTTGACACTGAAATAAGGGTAGGTGCACTGAATAACTGTTTTCTTATGCTTTAAAACTTGAAAAGTTAAAAAGTCACTGCACGAATAATTTTGTTTATCACATTTTTCGTTCTTTTTTTACATTGTTACTAACAAATCATGGAAGAGATTCTGAGATAAATGTATATATGCAGATTTAGGGATGTTTTCACTGATAATTTTAAAATACTGCAAATTGTAAAAAATCCTGAATTTCTTTGGTACGTCAAGCACTACAGCAACTTCACGCTGTCAACCCTTGGTCGATTAATGCCGCAGCCTGTGCTACCTGGACTGGTGTTACTGTCATTTTGATTGGTTTAAAAGCCTTTAGTCTTCAGTCATTCAATTCAAATCAGAAAACCACAATGATTAAATAACCTAACCGTAAACTTAAAGAGGTTACACAAATTTAAACTTACAACACGTCACTCAAGTACCACACTATTCAACGTCACTCAAGTGACACTATTCAACTAAAAAATTAAAAGTTTCAACTTAGTGCCCTCAAACATAATGAATTACGTTTTGAACTAGTCTAAGAGTGAACAATTCTTTGACCTATCCTCATAAGAAACAATCATTAGAAAAACCTAAGGCTTTTACTATCGCAAGTATTTACAAGATAAGTACTTAATAAAAGCGCTTGGTCAAGATTCCGTGGCGCTGTGTGTACATTTTCCACAATCCAATCAGTTCATGATATTGGATTGTGGAATATGTACAGTTGAAGCCTATGATAAATACGTGTGCCATAAATAACCTTCGAGAGCTGTTAACAATATTCATCGACAATTAGTACCGTGTCAGTGAGTACGGTGCAAACAATTATTTATCTTACATTGTTGGAACGTTTACTCTTACCGGCGACTATCCCGAGAACGAGAAAGTATTTCATTCGACTTTAGCGCTGTAGATTAATGTGGTTTTTAGGGTTCCGTATCCGAAGGCTAACCAACGGAATAATAAGCCTCCGCTGTCCGTCCGTCCGTCTGGTTGTTAGCGGGCTGTATCTTAAGAACCGTAATAGCTAGACAGTTGAAATTTTCTGAAAGTGTATTTCTATTGCCGCTATAACAACAATTAATAAAAAAAATAACTAAATTAAAAATGAAAGGGGGCTCCCATATAAGAAACGTGTTTTTCGGTTTTTGGTTCGAAACCTTACGTGCGAGAGCCCGACTCCGTTGCGCCCTGCATCATGGAGGTCTCAATTAAATAAGTTTTAATAAGAAAGTTTTTAAACTATTATTGGATTATAGAACTGTGTATGTTGAAGCCTCTCTAAGCTGGACTAAACTTTTCATATGAAACATCAGTGGTGCTTTTTATTAATCGAATTCGAAAAGTTTTCTCTTTTAGCTTATTGTGTCTGTATTGCATTGACATTCAGATTAAATTATGAGAAAAGAAAAATTTCTATAAAGTCTTTACTAAGTCATTTAAAAAAATGGCTTGGCAATTTTTCATCTTCACCGCAGCCCTTGACTAAAAATTGTATCATAGAGAATACAAGCACTGCTAGGCCACCTAAACCAAACGTCTGCCTAAAGGTAATCAATGCCTGTTACACCCCACCCTGTGGTCGTCTTCTCACAGTTCGACTCATAATACCATCACTAATTAATGCTCCGGTGCCAACAGACATCTATTATTACAAAGGAGCGCGATTGAAGCAGTGGTTCCCAATCTGGTCCGTAGCGGCCAAATCCACAAAAGGTTTTAAATTTCTATCTTTTCACCTCTAAAATGTCTTTGATGAAACTCATTTTAGGTTTCTTTTAGAAAGTTATATTTTTGAAGACAATTCACTTTACTTTTGGTTACAAAGAATAGTCTAGCATTATTAGTATACATATAAGGTGTTAAAAATTAAATGCAATAATTTCGTGTTCGCGGCCGGCCCAAAAAGAGATAGCGAGACGACTAGAGGCTTTAGACAAAGTGCCATTGTATCATCGAATGCGATTGTTGAAATGCGAAAATATAATATAAGGGATCGATCACTTGATATTTCGGCAGTGTTTTTCAATCCCGTACATTTTTGACGTTTTGACAACCGCTTTCGCCACGCTACCGCTGACAGAATGTCAATTGTCTAGATCCTCTGGACTCACATCACATCTTTTTTTTCGACAAACACGCGAACGAAGTCGAAACAACTAGTTATGCTATAAGTTTTAAATACCTGTACGAAAAGTTAATTTTTAGATTAACACATTTTGTTTTTATTCTAATTTTTGGTCTTTGCTTGTAACAAAATAAACCAAAGTGGTCCCGGGTAAAATAAAGTTTGGGAAGCACTGCTATAAAGTGATACCTCAACATTGATAGATATTACCTAATAATGCCGTGAGGGGCTTACTAATACGACCCTCGATTACAACTTCAAGGGTTAATATAACGCTTTGATATATCTAACAATCTGCTGTTGGTATTTCCAAGTATATTTGGTAGGGATCAGTTTAATTAGGGTTTTAGAGGTAACCGTTGTCAACAGGATTCTATTACATTCATGTTTTTCATAGGGCTATCTTTTTGACGATAGGTCGGTCGTATGAAAATAATCATACCCATTTTGATAGTTCAAAACCATCAGTAAACTATTTTTGTTGAGTTAAATAAATGATTCTGTTTTTAGGGTTCCGTACCTCAAAAGACAAAAAACGGAACCCTTATAGGATCACTTTGTTGTCCGTCCGTCTGTCTGTCAAAACCGTTTATCTCGGGATCGTGTTTAGGTATCGAACTGAAATTAAAACCATATTATACTTAGGTCTATGGCCCCATGCAGCTGAAAAAAATCTAATTTCTAAGTTAATGTAAAAAAAAGATACGGTCGTTCATACCGCAAAAAACGTATATTTTGACACGCTCAAGGAAATCAAAGTTTATAGGGTATTTCCCATTGACCTAGAACTATGAAGTTTGGCAAATAATCTTTCTATCTTATACTACAAGTATAGTCTAGTCTTATACTACAAGTATAGGGAAAAGTTTGAAAACTGTACATTAAAGTAATGCTACAAATTTGTCCGGAACCCTCGGTGGGCGAGTCCGACTCGCACCTGGCCGGTATTTTTTACATTGACGGGTTCTGGAACATGTTGATTTAAAATAAAACAATAAAAAATATTTGAAATATTATTTGGAGAGCTCAGTTCAAATAGGTACACTATTAAACAAAAAACAGAGTTAGGAATTATAGCACGGTTCGAACCTAGTCCCCGGCAAACACAAATCCGACTCGCACTTTACCAGTTTCCAAAAACATCGATTACTTATTCAAATAGAAACTTGTCAAATGACGAGACGTTTTCATCGTTCAAACATGTTTAGGCTGTAAAGCTATTTATTTGCGAAGTTGAAATGTCCACAAACTTTAAACGAACTTATTAGTCTGCTTACTGCTCGGGATCTACTAGATATACGAATCAAATGGTGTTTGATCAGCTCTTAGCAAACATGTGGGTTCATAGAGGTATTTACCCTACAGTATAGGTACTAGTGTAATGGTTTAAATATGTAGTACTTAGGAATACGTACGGAACGTACACGGCGTAGACGATGCCATCTAGCGTTGCAAATTCTAAACTTTTATGTAAAAACTAGCTGACTCGGCAAACTTTGTTTTGCAACACAAAAAAAAATACCCTACCACCTATTCTCATACCTACTGAATATACACACAAAATTTCATGAAAATCGGTCGAGCCGTTTCGGAGGAGTTCTGTAACACCGCGACACGAGATTTTTATATATTAGATACTTGGCATTAACGCCAATATTTCCTGCATTCTCCCTTGCCATTTAGCGTTGCAAATTCGAAACTTTAACGTAAAACTCATTGTAAAACTATGTCAAATATACTTGACATTGACAGTAACACTTCTGTGCTGCCAGTTCCTTAATAGGTGACTTTCAGCTAGCTTAACTTTTTTATTTACATCGTATAGGGCATGAAACTTTCTCTCAAACATAAATCATCTTCCCAAATCAAAACTTTTTTCTCTATCTGTACCGCAGAAGGTACGTACACCTACTCGTAACTAAATTGAAAGGAATTTATATGAAATAAATTAATGATGGTCCTGGCCTTTGATCTTTTAATAAATATAATAATGTATTGATGTGTTTCGAGTGCCGGCTCAATGGCTGGCTCATACAGATGTCAAGGCATAGCTGAACAGAAATAGAGGAATGCGTGCTTGGATCGAGTTGCTCAAGTGCGTTGCGGTTGCGGTGCGGCCGCGGGCATGATTATGTCCTCAAAGGATTTAAATGTATGTTTGTTCGTATATTTGTTTGTATATTTTGACCTTTGAAGCGCTTTACATTGGTAGGTGTAGGTAGGTATTTCACCTGCTTAGTCCTTTGTCTGTAAAGTTTTCATAAAACCTTTTGGAATTTATTATGTTTTATCGTCACTGAAACGACTTTAATTAATAATTTTTAACATTTCCCGCCATTATTTACTAAAGACGCCGCCGCTAACGCCCAGAAGCAACCTAAATCTGTTTTTTATTGAAGATAACAAATTCGCTACAAAAACTGCGTGTAGCGGACAGCTGTTACTTATCTTTTCATAATTTTTAAAACAGAATACTGATTTGTATGTAAGTATGTACTTAAATACCTTTGTTATTTACCTCTCCCCACCTGAATATTAAATAAGTAATTAGGGTGGGTTTTTAAAAAGGAGTTCCGAAACGTGTTTTAATGACCCCACAATAATTGAAGTCGTACTTTTTTGAATACAGTCCTTTATTCGGCCTTTTTGAGTGGAAGCAAAAACCAGTATGGAGATTATTTGATATGCTTTTGTTGAATTCGCACATGATGGGATGGGTGTCTTTTTAGGTTTTTTGTAGCGGAGTCTGAAAGGGCAGCCCAGGTGTCGGAGCTCGTAAACGAAAAGGGTTGCTCGGTGTGCAGATGCAGCAGTATTCATGACCGAGGCTGAGCTCCGACAACATAAAACAGACACCATTCATAAAACTGGTCGAGCATTAACAGTAAGCAACTCGTTTAAACTTGAAAGTCACGTTCAGCAATTAAAGTGGAGTAGAGTATCTTAGTGCATAAACAGTGGCCGCGGGTCTCCGAGACCGTCATAACTGGTTTCCTTCAATTTAACGACCTGCACGAAACACACCACTGCTGAACTCCTGAAACTTCTTATTCAATCTGAATACAGTGCTTCTATAATTATGTTATTACTGTTGTTAAAAACCGTATCAAATTCGCTTTTAATTACAGGTAATTTAAACATGTAATGTGAGTACTAGTCTAAATAAGTAACTGCGAAATTATAATGTGATAAACATGTTAATTAATATCCTCTTCATAGTAACTTTAATAAGCAATAGAGTCTCAGAATCACTTCACCTGATCTTTCTGATTATTAGAATGGAATAACTCTATCTACTTAATTATTATAAGTACACATACTGAGCTAAATCTTCCTCAATTATTCGAAGAATTCTGTAAATCTGTGCGAATACCGCGTTAAACCCTGACAAGTTGTTATTAATTGAATACGATATTATTTTAGCGTATTTAGCGGTTCAGAACATAAACCGAGGAGAGCTCATCGCAATACCTCCGTTGTGTTAAAACAGGTTGTATATTTAATCCTATAAGCCATTAATAAAGTCGCTGGAAGGAATTTGTCAAGACGGACGAGAGCCTCGGCAGTCGGCCCGATAGCTAACAAAGAGCTCTAAATCCACTCTGTTATAGGCCAAATGAATGGATCTCTGGCGAAGAATCTCAACATTCAACTTAATACCACTAGAAGAGGGACACCGGCGACCACTGACGATTTAACCTGAGAATCTGAAGAGCACATGCTTCACTACCGTTAATTTGCGAGACAAATGTAGTCCTTATTAAAGCCTTGTCTAATACGACCCGCCGTTATTTAGCACGACTAACCCGATCAGTTAAGCCAGGACATATACAGCCCAACTTGATACCTGAGAATTAATGCGTTTATTGCACTTCGAATCTGTTTCCCCTGTGATTACTACTAACTAAATACATTATTGAACCACGTATAGGAGACGCTAATACAGAGACGGCTTAGTGCAGATTCAATTTGAGCGCTGGAATGGAAACTATACTGACGTGTGACACTTCCCTGAAACGATGTGAAGATGAAGTTAGCACTACCATCAGGTGTCTGGAAGCAATTTACTGTTGATCCAACCGTAAAACACGTAGTAAAGTGGATATAATTTTGTTTGACTGTCATTCATTAACCATCTTTATGTTTTTTAACTGACTTCAAAAAAAGGAGGAGATCTTAATTAGGTTGTACTTTTTTATATTTGTTACCTTCTTCTGTTTCTCTCTCTCTATCTTGTTTTATCTGAAAGGATAAACTTCCTGATCGGTCCCATAGAAATTTTATCAAAATCAGTTAGGAAGTTTGGCTTTTAAACCAAAATAGCTGGAATTCCTTTCCTTAGATGACGGTTTTTTGTCATCCAAGTAAACGAAATTGCGTATTTTGCTTTCCTACGATTTTCCAGTGGTGTTGTAATAAATAAATACAACCAAATAAGGATAGTGTTTATAAAAAATAATCACCATAGATGATCACCCAGCTAGTTTTTAATAAAAGTACAGTCAGACCTGTAATGTGGGGTCTTATATATAAAATAGAGTACGTAATAATAGTATGAACGATCTCTCCTCGTTTTCTACCTCCGTTATTAGTAAAAGTCATATAGCCTAACATATCGAAAGTGAACAGTGAACGGGGCACGGACATGGCGTGTAGTCGTGCGGACTCATGCGGTCTCGTGCGGACTCGTGCGGTCTCGTGCAGACTATTGCAGTCGCGACTTTTCGTGACCCACATTAGCGCCGCACGGGATACGAAACGGTTGTTTTATTCTCCTTTTTCTTTACAAATGGGAAATCGGACCCACATTATTACATGTCTGTGGAGGCGTAGATACACTGAGAACTTTTTATGATCCACTCTTGTTGGAGATTTATGTAGTACAGACAACTCTTTTAAACACTCTGAACTAAATTATGAAATTTTCCCTGTGAAGTCCGGTGAAATGGTTTAGTATTTAAATATTCTGTGAAAAATTATTGTTTTATTATTTGCTTCTAAAACATAAGTAGGCAGAAAACTTTTATTAGGTTTCGTCTACGTGCCTAGACCAGACACAATTCTGGATTATGATCTTTTAAATCTATATAAAACAAAATTGTTTATTCATTTTAGAAAATTAGTTTCAATACACGTAAACTATCCATAGTTTCATAAAGACCGGATTAATATCAGACTATGAGCACTAACTCGCGGAATACCTGCCAGACACGTTCTGTAGAACATGGCAATGAGAAATACGAGCAGTTAAAATGCTCTTTAACTGTGAAGTAGAAACTATTTACCTTTCTTCGCCAAGCGGAGCCGGTTCATCCATTTCATAATTAAGGCTATTCCGTTCCCCCTTTTTCCCCTATTTAGCTATGTACGTACCTGAGAACAAAACTCCTGAGGCATACGGTTAAATGTTTAAGTACTTTTTTCTTTTCCTCCGCAACAGTGCTAGTATGCCAACCCCGCACCGCAAGAAAATATTAAGCAAAAACTTTTTACGTTAATAAGCCAAGCGGTTCTGCAACAAACATTACTGCTCGACAAATATAATCAAAGTTATAAACATGGGCCGAACGAGCTCGACAAGAACCTCTCGATTTGTACGAAAATGAAAATCGTTAATAAATGAGAATAGTTCGCAGCAGTTGGTTGAGCCGCAGATCACCGAAATGTGCCCACTTCACAACTAAGCCGAGACTTGTACCGGGTCCGCTGTAAAAGTGTACAGCTATTGACCTACATCCACTTCAGAGGAGAGACAGGGTTAATTCGTTACCCTTGTCCGATTGTCCAACCGCTCCGTTTACACAGAGCTTACTCAAAGATGTTTTCACGTAATGCCTAAACATTGTAGGTACGACGCTTCACCGTCAGCGTCTTGGGGCATATCAAGAAACATTAGTAGTGACTGCCATTATAAGATGCTCGGCTAAACATTCGAGTGAAGTTCGGCAGCCGGCGCCGCCGCCCAGTGAACTCGCTTGTAAAACTAACTCAGCTTCAAACACTAACGAGCCTTATTGAATGTCACGAGCTCGCGACTTGGTCTGCCAATGTTTGTTAAACACTATAAAATTAACCGTGTAATTATTTATTATATAATTTATATAATTAAGCCTGCATAAAATGTCGTGGCCAATACTATATTTTCTTTCGCAAGTACACATGGCTTCCCGTTGTTCCAAATTTCCAATGGGGCGTTGCGAGTTCAGTTTATTTTCAAAGTTAATGTGTTAATTAAGTTATTGATGGATACATAATACTTAACGTGCGAGGGAGGTATGTGTCTGACACGGCCGACGTCAGTGTATGCACGTCTAACGTCTGCGGTCAGGTACCAAACAGTGATTGTGTATCTGGCTACATGAAACTCAATCCACAATTAACACTCTGCTAAAACGGATTTAACACCTATTGTCTCTAGTAAACAATAAATTACCCATTATTCTGTATTTCGGGATCTTATAGAAAATGAAATGTTATTTTTCATTGGATACCGACGATCAGACGACGTGGAAATCTTTTGTCAGAAAAGAATAATGCATGCCTATTCAACATGCACTAAGGAAACAAAGTCCTTGAATCCAGAAGCACTTTCTGAAGCACTCAATGCGCGAAGAAGTCGACAACGGGAGCGGTCAAACGTCTTCTTAAAAGTATCCTTTATGATACATTTTAAGCATAGACAGCGGTCAATAAAAACATTTTTGTGAAAGACAAAGGACCTGAGTGTCTGCGTTATATTTTAAAATGTATTACTGGCAGTGGCAAGCCGACAGCCTACTGGCAAAGCGTTCGACACGAGAAACGGTTTGTATCTTTTAGTTCAATCTACGTCTTTTATATGGTAAGTTATTACTAAATTCGTCTTTATTGTGCTATCATACAAAATCCTGCCAAATTATTTTTCAAGAATAATAGAAATTGTAAATTAGTTTTAGTCTATACTAAAACGAATCGACTTACGCTTACAACCTTAATCTCTTCAAAGTTAGAGTGCACAGGCTCCTTTTGGGTAAGCTCGCTCCATCGTAGACTTTGTCTCTGTCATCTCTGACCTTAGACTAGAGTCAAGAGCAAACCCATCAAAAATAAAAAAAAACACCGGTAGCACTCCGGGAGTGCCGGCAGAAGTGAAAACATGTAAATAATACATCCTTACTGTTGCGGTCACATCATAGACAAACCACCGACAGCAAAATAAACAAAAAGACACTGACGTGTGGCCGCGACAGCGACTGTCAGTGACAGATGTCAATCTTGACACAGTTCCTGACATAAACAAAACGAACCATAAAAACAACAAAAAATAACGTTGTGTTTAATTATAAGTACAAAAATACTATCATTTATGAGGTAGAATACAATGTTTATTTATTGCGCTATCGTACACAAATATGACAATTTACATGTTATTATTCATAATATTATATCGTTATTTATTTATATATTACATTAATTTTTATCTCTTAGAAAAATCAACTTTCATCCATAATTTCGTAATTCCGTAATTTCGTATCCTTGGATACGCGTGGCACGCTGTACATAAACACAGACGGACATTCGCGCAAGCGCCCTGTGCCGCCTAAGCGGAGCAGCACACTCAGGCACGGTAGAAAGAGTGGGAGATACTAGTTCCTCTCCCTTCCCCTCGATCTTACGCTTTTTCGCATCACGTGACCCTGACGCGAGTCCGTCTTACGCTTTTTGCGATTAGGTCACGTGACCCTGACGCGAGTTTAAGATTTTATACCCATTACAGAAAAGTGCTCAACGCCGCTAAAGAAGTTTTCACTTCAAAAAAACAAAACTAATATACAATTTCTATTACTCGTCTACACGTAACATAAGATTATCTCACACTATCTTTATATCATGTGAGCGAGTGTTAAGTGATTCTGTCCTATCTCAACGAAATATCTTACTGAAAGTTGGAGAAAGATTTGCTTGAAGAAAGCAATATAATTTGAAATTCTTTGCTCTGACGAGACTTTTTACAATCCAACATTAAACTGGCGTCACTTTCAACTTTCCTTTGAAGTCATAAGCATGACAATTCAAAGTTATTTCAATAAGGTGTAAATTAATAGACTTAAACCGTATTCAGTATCTGGTGATAACTAGTCCTCTTTGTACCACAACCCGTAATTAAATTCCTTAATTATTATCACCCAGGCTGTACCGATAAACTATGTAGCTACTTACAGTACCCTTTCCAAAACGTGCCCTATATACAGACGTCGAGATAATAAACAAACGCGTCGTGTATACCTAGGTATATATAGGTAGGTATATCATGTCCGTAATATCACATTCGATTAGCCGAATGCATATTTCATCAGAAGCCGACGTTAGGGGCTCTCCCTCCCGAGAATAGCAAATATGTAGATACTGCTAAACTTTGGGGAGTTAAACTGGCTGGCAAATGTAAATATCTTTATTCTCTTAAAATCTGAGACAACTAGCCATTTCTGCCGGCTATATCTTGTGTTATTCACGAAACTCCGCGGCGTAAGCGGCGTCTCGGAACAAACTTGGGCGTCCCCTCCATTAAGGTAGCTACACTATGCGATTTACTCAAGTTTCTTTTCTGCGAGTTGATACGAGTAGCGGCCGAGAGCATCATAATATCCAGGTCTTTAGTTTGGGGACCTGCTTCCTGCGACAAAAGAAGAATTCAAACTCTTAACAACTAACTGTATTTTTTCGCCGCCTTTGTTTAATTTCACCTTCAGCTAAGTTACTACTGCTACTTGCTGTTTTTAAACGGTTCCATAGATTTAAGAGCTCATAAAGTTTTCTAAGAGCATTTGAATAATTTGATTAGCGTTTGAGCTCGTATCGGTACGCAGAATCTTAAATAACGATTCAGCTCGACTTACTTACAACTTATTTAAGCAATCTTTAAAAACTTTTTCAATTTGGTTATTTTGAACCGACTTCAAAAAGGAGGCTCTTCTGGATGCGCCTTTTTACCCAGTATAGAAATTCTGTTACCAGAGTAAGAAAACAAAGTCTTGGGCACTTAAAATAAAAAATAAAACTGAACGCAAGGATTTCCGAAACATTATTATTATTAATGCCAAACATCCTCAGCACGACAATATACCACAAAGCTATAAAAAGGAAAACCACAAAGAGAAATCATTCTCCAGAGCTAAGTACACAACGTTTGATACAATAACGCAATCTAATCGCACAAAGGAAACATCAACAAGACAAAGTCTTTTATTTCACCTAAATTGAACGCAGATAGTTTTATGAATCGCAGTGCGCATAAAACGCTCACCCTTCATGTGCGTTCGCCGTGAATCGTCCCGCGGCCATGGGGTGCCACTGTTGGGGTGACTCCACAGCTGGGGTCCTTTAATACCCCTCTATGATTCGACACGAATGAAACTAATCAATATTTTTCGACAGATTCGCACGTCCAAAATTCAAGGTTGATATTTATTTTTTGTAAATAGCTGACCGATTTTAGAACTTCTAGATATAATGTTATCCGTTTGCTTATTAAGAATGGCTACGTTACTTGATAGGTGCTGTCTGTTCGATAACTATGCGCTTGCATTAACTTTTCTTTTAGGTACTCTATGAAAATATTGCTCTATCCAATCTCAGAAAATATAGCAGCAATCTCAGAAACTTGTAAATCCTGCAAGTTAGGAAGACACCTTGTGATAGAAGGGTATCTCTCAATAGTTGAAGTGTCGAACTCACAACTTTCAGACAAGCACCGAGTTATCGTCGATGCAATAAGCTCTATAAGGATTTTACCTTTTTTCGATGTTATTTTAAAATAAAAGTTACCAGTTACTGATAAAATAGAACTACTAGTGACTATGTTATCAGTCACCGGTAACTTTTATGCTACTCGTCAATATTGACTTGCACATTTTTGCACGTTTCGATTTGCTTTGACAAATTAGGTACGTTTCGGTTTTGTTTGCGTACTGTATTATTGGTTGCATACCATAAAATACGTTACTAATTTATAAATACATGTTACATAATATTACAAACTTTTAAAAATTCGGTATTTTAATACTGCTAATTTATTTATTTTTAATGTATTGCAAAATAATTGGGTTTCAACAACTTGACTTTTGTGAAACCAAAAACTAATACTAACTGAAGAACCTTTTGATATTCCCTATTAGGTGGTATTGTATTAGGTACCGTTCACATAAAATTGCTCTCGAAATATTATTTTAATATTCAAATGCAGATCGCTTCCTACTGCTGGCCTGCCATAAAGGCAGACGCTGCCGCCATTCACTTACTTAATGTTTACGATTGCATATAAATTCCTCTTTGAAGTACCTAATAAGATTACGAGAAATTTGAGTTGTGGCGTACAAAGGCATAAAATCGTAAATAAAGCCAGCGACAATAATATACAGTCGACTAGAAAAGTCTAAAACAATATACTTAACTAATGATTAGTTATTAGTTAATAATATCCTAACGCGGCCAGTTGCAGCGCTGAATTAGTGAACGAGCGCCGCGCCCGTCCCGCTTTGGACGTCAACCCGATTTCAGAAACGGCTAAATGGATTACAAATTGCTATTAAAAAATGCATGGTGTTCTATCGCAGCCTGCCAATCCTGCCATCGAGGCTGGCCATCAATAACGCAACGCCGCCGTTAAATCCTAGTATGCAGATTGAAACTGAGTGTTAGGAGAATCGCCAAAATTTATGTATGAAGGTCGATTGGCAGTTACGGACGGGTGGTGAACTGGAGAGTGTCGGCACGATAAAGACAATTCGGAAAGGACGGAGGTAGCTGGCCAACGATAAGTGCTATCATAATGGTTGTGCAATTTGTGACAGCCGAGCCCGGAATAAACTTTGTAGTTTGGGCGCACACTTTTAAAGTTTTCCTATTCAAACGGAACCTCTAATAGACGATATCGTTTGGTTAGTTTGGACAAAAGTTTTGACGTGAAATGTCTAAAATTACACTGAAAAATACTGCCGGAACTGAAATGTTGGACGTCACAAAAAAGTTTGTTTTTATTTCACATAGAAATAAAAACAAACTTTTTAATTTCAATCCACTAAAGCAATTATAGAACAGTGACTCTGTCGTACAGCGGGTCCGATTTTTTAAAGCATCAAAATTATTAGGGTACTTAATTCCATTTGGCGTGTGACTGGCAATACTGAAATACGTCGAGTCATCCGCCGCCGCCTTCGAGTTTCAATCTAACTGCAATTGACCTATCGGCTATAACGTTACTTCTGCCAATATTTCATACTCAGTATCACAATCAACACTTGAATATTTAGAGACTCCATCCTACGCATAATCGATAGGCACCAGACCGCTAGCACCTTTCGCGTGGAGTTCCATATATTTTTGCTTTTATCTTTGCTTCTTAAGTTATTAAAACTTCCATACCGGTACTACTATTGCTTTTATTAAACCAAAATTTTCTCTTTTCCGAGTCCAACTTTTAAAACTTCCCAGTTAGCCAATTTTATGCAGGATGCATAAGGAATATTTAAAAATGTTATTCTTGAGGTGTTTGAGCAACGTAGTCATTTGGATACGTAATGTGGTGGTTATATTTTTTAGGTAGAGGAGTTGTTTTCATTTCAAATTTACGTACTCGCTTTAGAGAAAACAATCTTGCTGATCATCCGGTTGCACACACGTCTTGATAGGTAATGCGCTTCTATAATATTTTATAAGAATTAGCAATAAGCAACCTCGCAATGAACTTCCAAACATTATAACGAGTTGTATAATTCTTTTGTCCTTATAATGAATTGTTTCAAAATTGTGTAAAATGTTGGTAAAACAAACTTTGTAGCGATAAAGATCCAGTAGCGTGGATGGGGCGCCATAAGACGTGTCGTCTTTGTTATTTCTGTTGTGTGGTAACATTGTTTGGTGGGTCGCGCGCTGGGTGGCAACACGGCCAACATATAGTCAACAATGTAGTAATACGTTTACGTGCTCAGACTGTCCACCGGCAGACGAGGCAGTGGCAACACCGTGGGAATATACTGCCACAATGTTTCACTCCATGTACCTGCAAACGACGCCGGCTCGCCGAGTGTGGACCATCACCCCGACTCTTCATTACCGCATATTAAAATCTGTCCAGTTGCTTTTTGAGCAGGATATTAAAAGTTAGGCCATCGCCGCATCGTAAAATTCGAATATTTTGTCAGCTTTCCTGTCGTCTATTATAAAACAGTATGAATATTTATTAGGTACTTGTCAAATATTTGTTGCTTGTAAATCCCGAAACAGTCGTGAAAATGAACATTAGCTGTTACAATATTTGAAATTGGAAATTCTATTTTCGATACGACGTCTTGTCTCATGGGTGTCGTAAGAAGCAAGGTAGTGAGAAACGTAGGTACCTTAAATAAAAATAGAGCCTTCGTCACGGATCATGGATTTGTATCAAAAAAACTTATTTTCTTTTATTACCAGCTAGATCGAGTGGTATATTGTGTAAGGTATAAACTAAAATTATTAAAGTCACGAAAGTGTGGCAGGATCCTAAGTTTCAGTTGTAAGAGCTCCCTAAGCTAGATAGCGTTACAGGACGCTGACTAAATCATGAGCGCAACCTGTCACTCAAAAATTTTCTGCACTCAAGGCCTAGCTTTGAGTAAACCGGTATAGCCGGTGAAGGCCATCTCAGTCAGACAATAAATTGCGCAAAGGGCGCATCCAAGCGGTCGAATGAAGGATCATCGCCATAAAGTTCTAATAGACAATCCACGGTCGTGAAGGATATTACCATAATCTCTTGTACTACCTTGACGGATAAGCTAAGCAAAGGAGGGTGCCGACTGCTAAAGCTCTTGGGTTAATCTCTTCAAGACAGGTGATAGGCCTTCTTATTTAATTCCGGTTGGTATTAGGCACTAGGTATTAATAGTATTAACCCATTTCAAAAGAGCTGTCGAACATTCTGAAATTTCAATTCCCTAAATACCTGATTTTGGTATTATGTAGGCTGGTTTTGGAATAAGTTCCAAGAAATAATTTTCTGTCTCTACTTATATAAAATTTTGTAATGATCTTATCTCTTTGAATGATTGAATACCTACGAGTAATTCTGAATCTTAAATCCTGTGATCCTTACCTTATACCTTATTCGATTTATCGTATTCATGAACTACCGTCTAAATTACCTTTATCTAGCTTTTTAAATTTGGAAATCAAGTTAGATTCAGATGTATGTTTGGTAAAAACCACTTATTCCTAATAATTATTTTTTATTCCTTTGTTAACCTTATTATATCCACTCAGGATCTGTGTCCCTTTTGGGACAAAATCGGCCCAATCGTCAGTATTCGTAAGTCCCTTTCGGGACAAACGACGCTCACGCGATTGCGCACGCAGTTCCGTCCCTAAAGGGACTTACGATCCAGAGTGGAAACAACAGCATCTTAAATAAATTTAAACATGCTATATGTATACGTAAAAATACAATTTATATCATATTATGTCTTAGCATATAAGTTTCAATTTCGGTCAAAACTGAGATCAGATTTATATTACCTATGTTTAATAAGTTTGGGTTTCGGTTTTGGCTGAAAATCTGGTTTCCGTCGGACACTAAATTATACTAAGTGTAATCTGTTCATCCTTGTCTGAATGCAATAATCTGGAAAAAGGATAACATTTTCCTTTTATCCTAGCTATCAGCAAACTCGCACAAATTCTCATTTGTGCGTCATTTGATGGCTTTGTTCCTAAAAACAACGGTCAAGATCGAGTCGGATTCGCGTGCAAAGGGTTCCTAAATATATTTTTTACATGTTATTTTAACACTACAGACTTCTTATAGATTTTCCTTTTAATCTATAGATAAAGATCTATTATTTCCATTTTTTTTTCGAAATTTTATGTTATGTTGTTTCGGAAATAATGGAGGGAATGGTCAATTTTCGTCTATTTTCTTGAATTACTTCAAAACCATTTATTTAAAAAAATATATAATTAAAACTCTCATACTAAGCCTTTTCGTTTCATTTGATATGTCACCCGATATTGCTCAAAATCTTTTTTTTTAATTTTCTAGTTTGGCCCCCAAAAGTGACCGCCATACTAAAATTTTAATAATTTACGTAACACATCCGTGTTTGGGTCATAGAAGCTCATATTATTATGTGTACCAAATTTAAACAGAATCGGTCCAGTGGATCCGGAGAAAACTGGTTGTGTGAGACAGACAGACAGACACCCGAGTGATCCTATAATTCTGTTCCGTTTTTTATTCTTAACCCTAATCATCAATCATCAAAAGTACGACGAGTGCCTCGATGGTCTAAGTCACGCCAGAGCTGCTGAAGGTGCATGTGGTCCTTGGTTCTATTTCTTGGTAGAGGAGCTTTGATGTTTCGGCATCTGAAATTTCTCAGTAGTAGCCCGTTGATATCAGGCATAAGCCCGCTACTAACTACATGGGACTTCAACACCACATCTGGTGAATGTGACCATACATTCCTACTATCAATAGGTACATCTCTGCCAAACCCTTTAGGGGAAACAGACGTAATCTTTCTTTAACTTGAAATAACGTACTTATCATTTTTCCTGTTAAACACAAAATACAAAAGTTCGGCAAAAAGTACACATAGCTATAAGCATAACTAAGTTATCCGTCCAATTATTTTATTAACCTCAATTATCGTGACGATAATTAAAACAATTATCGACTATTACAACCAATTAGAACAAACGTTAATGAGATATTAAATTTTCCGACAAATGAGAACGACCTAAGTAGACAGGTACCTACTCAGGAGGCCATTAGACTGCCCGTCCACTGTCGCGGAGCGAAGAAACGGAGAAAATTTTACCAATGGGATTGCATAGAATCTCTGCACCGCGTGAGTCACTGAGGTTTTATACAATTCCATTGGTTAAAATTTTAACCAATGGAATTGTATAAAACAATGGAATTGTGTTAAGTACTGAAGCTTCGAACATCCTTTTGCAGGTGGAGGCCTCTGTGTGAGCGAGCTCGGGCCGTGGATAATGATCATGAAAAGAGCTTCTATCCAAAATAAAGGCCCATTTTTTTTCAAAACGGTACTAGTTTTTACTCCGAAGTTAAATAACCATTCAGATATTCATGAAAGCACTCCCTATTGCTAAATGGCCGAAACTTTTTCAGATGTAATTGTTTAACGGCGCTCAACCCATTATACCTAGGTACCTAATAAAAAGAATGTCTTATTATTATACTTATAATATGACTACAAAAGACCTCCTCTTTTTATAATGAGTTTCGGTAAACCAAGTAAAATTACCTCAACTAGTCCCTAGAAGACGAAATCTTCTTACACACACTTCAGGCACACTTGTCTGGCTTTTGATCTTCATTTATTTAGACTTACGAGAAACTCTCAAAACAACTCTATAAGTACCGTGTCGATTTAAAAGTTCATCGTACTGAATTTCCTCGTAAGATGTTTTAAACGATCCCTCATTACGTCCTTAAGTTCAGTTCGAACTTGAAACACGTTCAACATATAACGTACATAAAATTGAAGCTGGATTCAATATAAAATGGGTTCTTATAATGCTAGAAATAAGGAGATACCAGCACCAGATGCCTTCAAATAGTCCCCGGTGCAAAACCTCGCCGTGTCCCAAAAAAGCGCTGACTGGAAACAATCAGACTTTGCTTGTCCATTGAAAATGTTCAAGATTCGGCAACGCGGAGAAGATTTAACAAAAGTTGACATTAACAACAGAACTGAGAAATATTCTTGGTATAAAACTGCAGCGTCATTTTTGTAAGTGATATTCCTGCACTTGCTAAATTACGCAGTAATTTTCCCTACTTTTTTAATTTTACCTACTAAACGACAGTGATTTTCTCTCATTTACTTCACGAAAACGATTTACTCGAAATAAATATAAACGAAGTTAATTTCTTATCTGTTTAAATGCATTTCTAAAAAAAAACTTTATACAAAAAAATATTTTGTATAAATCGGTGTTTTTGGTTTTGTTTCCTTGTTTTTTAAAATCGACTTCCGAAATTAAGGTTATTTTATTCTTTGTAGTGTTTTGTTTGGAAGTCGGTTATAATTTTTTGTAAAAGTTTTTTATTTTTCACTTTTAAGTGGTGATACTTGGACGAGTTCTTCGTCAACGCAGTAAATGAAATAAACAAAAATGCTTATAAAATAAAAACTGCTGAACCAAACTGAATCAATTTTTTATGGGACCAAATTACTAGTATACTGCATCGAACTAAAAAAGAATCATAGAAATCGGATCAGAAACCTCGGAGTAATCGGTGTACATACATAAAAAAAATACCCGCCGAATTGAGAACTTCCTCCTTTTTTTTTCGGAATTCGGTTTAAAATCACGACGCTTTTCAACGTACAATTTTCCTTAGTGTCATAATATATTAAATACCTGCCTACGCTTCGTAAAGGAAGACCCTTACTTCAAATCGCAAAAACTACGCAGTCGAATAGGGCCACACAAAAAGGCCGAACGAACTAATCAATCATCTTCCTATCAGAAAATATGAAGCGACCGCCTTATTCTTTCAATAAAAGTCCGATTACATACTTGATTAACGAATCATAACGGAGATATAATAAGTCTTCTCTATTTTTCTTTCTGCCTATCTATTGAATGAATTTTTCAATAATCACATCGTCAAACTATCCAACGGCAATTTTAATCTGAAGCTGTAGTCAAAAGCTTAAGGAAAATCCCTTCTTAATAAGTAAATCCGTGTAGAAATCACATCTAGACCCGTTTATTACTGAGACTAGTCGCTTTAAAAGTGCATATCTTCAAGACTTTCTGTTATGGTTGCAGCATCTTGATAAATAGCTTATAGCCGGCGGCCAGCGTCTCCAGAAACGCTACCTAGTTCATCCGAGATACCTCGAGTCTTCTGAATAAATCCATTCCAACCTTCTTCATGACTCCTCAATTTTCTTATTTATCCCTCTCGTGGATACCTAAATTTTGCTGAGTTTCGTGAATCGATTTACTGGAACCGGAATCAAACCTGCATATTATTTTTACAGGATAGGTAGATTCGCGTGTGTTCATTTACACCCTTTATTCTTGGGAAAACCAATCATTTCCATCAATTCAGTCAGCTATTCTAATTTAAACTACATGCGTCTTGTAATTAATTTCTCTTTGACGACGTTTGGGTCTTTCATTGTCTGCGGTTCCAAAGTAATTATTATTTGTAGCAAAACATTAAATACCCTTTTCCTGTAGCTGAGGAATATCATAAAAGCCGTGCGCCGAAGCGGAAAACGTGGAAAATAAACAAAATATAAAATTAGTAATGCTAATACAATTTTTCATAACAAATTATTTATTTATATCATCCGACGGATCCGTATGATTGGATTGTTCCGCATCCAGGAAACTGATTTATTTTCCAATTACAATTTGTTGTTCTTTGTTCTAAGTTAGCGCCTTTCAGCCGGAAACGATTGACGAAGATTTAGGAACATAAAAACAAAACTGCGGAAAAACAGAAATACGAAAATGTATCGCGTCTCCGACCCCTCATACACCGACGTTATACATTATACGGGCTTCGAAAACCACAATAAAAATAAGTAGAGTAAAGCGTAAGCCGTAAAAAGTTTTGTTTTTCCTATTACTAGCCCCACCATTTATTTTATTCAGTTTCTGAATCACTTTTCTCGTCTTTTACTTACTTCCCCTAAAGTTATGATACTGCCCATGATATAGACAATAAATGAAATTCGCGAACAAATAATAAGGAGTTACAGAAAATATTTGGCCACACGCACAGGCTCAGCCCAGGAAAGAATATCGCCGAGGCAATATCAATAAGAATTCGCAAATAGTAAATTTGCTATGAGCGAAGCCGGAACTAATACCGAATTATGGAAATTCCGAAGAAAAGTAAGTTTTTCCAAAGTAAAAGTGTACGTACCTCATAAAGTGCCATTCTGCTTTCCCGCTGGGCCAGCTCTGTTTCTTCATTTTGCACAGTTAATTTATTTGAGGTGGGAATAAACTTTGTCCGAACACATTGCAAGCGCGGTCCGCTGTGTAGAGAGCGGTGCAAGACGCGGCAGTACCGCGGGCGGCGCGTTCGTGACTGAGCGCGCTGAGCGGCAGCGGGCACTGTTAGGGTGGCTACCATCCCCGCCCGGGCCCCCTCGCCCTCCTATACCAAGTCTCCCCCTCAAAGGCATTATTCTACGCCGGACACTACATTTAAGCAAAAAACAAAAATCTACTTTGGCTTTTAAGTCCCCAAAATTGCTTGCAATTACATGAATTTACCCCTCTTAAGGGGGAATTTACGTTTTCTTTTCCAAACTAATGAGATGCTTGATTATAACAATAATTGTAAGCTTTGAGCGTAAAGATATCTTTCATTTGCGAAACTATTTAACATTCCTCTTCTTCATTCCTGTCGATGCAAACATTACAAAAGTGGCTAAGCCATATTTCAACTGGGTTAAGATAAACACCAAATTATGCCTAATGATCATCAAAACGGAACTGTCTAAATAATTTACGTCAGCCTTAATAACCTAATAAAGTAGCGGACGTTGAACAAAACAATTATTGTATAACGTAATGTCTTCTTCATGGCTCTGGAAATTAGGAAGAGCAATATTTCTCAGGTACATCAACGGAGTAGGTTATATAACAGGAAATAATTTTGGTAGTAGCTATTCGTTTCTATATGTTTTCCTCATTCAATCAAAAGCCTCTCTCATAAGAAAAGCTGACCAAAATATACGTGGTTGTGGTATATTTTTTATTATCTCATTAGTTCTCGGCAGCTTCTAATGTCGGTCTAATCTTCGTCCAATCCGCAGTAATAGCAACGCTACAAGAAAATTCAACAGCACTTCAATTAGCCAACTTTGGCCGAATCTCAAATACCTAATATTAGTTTTTCCTAACTTTACCGGAAGTTAACATGCTACTCGGTGAAAATTGTGTTTGTTATTTTTTCCATCAAACACTATTTAGTTAAAATAACTTAATTTACAAACTGAAACAAAAGAAATAAATGTTTAAACGGCAGAACTCGAACGTTCGTCATGGCAATAGGTAACGGAGTCATTGTAAACGACTAAGCATGAGATAAACTTAATGTTGGAATGGTTTTACATATCCATGGACATACCTAGGTATATGTCATACCTAGGGATATAACATACAGGTATGTCCATGACCCATATCCATTACCCTTGTCCCGTAATGTGGCTGGTAAAGTGACTTTTCCAAAATGCAGCCTGCGTCCCTACCATAATAATTAAACATTACACTTGGCACCTACTAACAACAGCAACTACAAACAATACCTACTTAAAGATTTATAATCCTTAATCCGTTATGTTTACGGCTACAGACCCGGACCCATCTTCGGATTCATGTCGACCCGTTAAACTGTACGTACATGTGCTTTGTAGTGTTACGTCTTGGCCACTCAGGATAACGGCGTAATACCACTTTGTTTACAGCCTATAGACCCAACTTATACTACCTATTAGTCTTTAATTGGGACCCAGACTTTATTACTGATCTGCATCACAAAGGCCCCATGTCCACCCCACTGGGACATTTTGTATGAAATGTGGTCCAACTTACAAACTTTTTACCGTTTCTTGAATTTACCAGGCAAAATTTATTCTATCCTTGCTTAGACCATTTACACGCGAGCTACGGATGGCACGCGATGCGACGGCAATACATTGATTTTAGAAAATATTTTGTCGAGAGATTTTACATCCCATTATACCTACACTTCACAAAAAAATATGGTGACTCTAGAACCCCTTAAAAAAACGCGGCTCTTGTTCACATTGGACCATTTTTGAAGGCATTCCTTAGGTATTACTGAAGCAAATACGACACCATGAGCGTATGTAATGCCCTCACTCTACTATTCATGTTTCCACTGACCCGACAGTCTCAAATGTATGAAAGATTCAATGTTCTTCCTACTTTGACTAAAACATTTTATGACTAACTAGCTTTTGCCCGCGACTTCGTACGCGTTTATCCCGTTTTTTCCCGTTCCGGTAGGAATTTCGGGAAATCCTCTCTTAATGCTCTCATACGGAGTGTTGGGGAGCTTCATGCCAAATTTCAGCTTTCTATGACCAGTAGTTTCGACTGGGCGTTGTCTGTCAGTAAATCAGTAACGTAAGAATTTTATATAAATTGCATTGATAAAATTGATATTTTTATAAGCAATGCAATCTAAACAGCACAAGTAAAACTGATATGATTAAAAACTTTTTTGTTACAAAAAATACAACCAACTACAATTTAAAAACATTTTTTTAATATAAATTTTTAATTTCGGAAGTCGGTGTTTTTGGCTTTGTTTCTTCGTTTTTTGACACCGAAATCAAAGTTATTTTATTATTTGTAGTGTTTTTATTTTAAAGTTGTTTGTATTATATTTTTTGTGAAAAGGTTTTTATATATCACTTTTTAGTGACTCCACAAGTAAATTGAAATTACACGTATATTGAGTCAATCTATTACACATATTATATCGTTATTTGCCCTTAAGGAGTTACTTTGTGTGCCTTCACTGTCCAAGTCCACATCAACTAATAGTTAAAATCTTCTTTGCTTTGGAATGATATAAACCTAACAACATGTCACTTTAAATTTCCTAGATTTTATTGATTTTATTTTGTTGTCGATAACTTTATAAACGTGGAAATTGAACATAATGAGTGAGGTAAGAGTGTACCAGGGTGACCTGTACGCAAGTGCGTAGGTACTCCTTCACAGCGTGATGTAACGTTATGAACAGCTGGTCTATTCTGTAAATAACTTTTTCGATATCGAGCTTCACCTGAGTGACAAAGCTCACAAAGTGAGCTGTATTACACACAACATAGTCTTATACAAATACGAATTGGATACCGCACCTCGGATTCCGCTGTCGAGATACTTACAGAATAGCACTACTGGTGTTAACAGTAAACAGACATGCGATGGTATTTGCTATCATTTATTGAAGAGTTCCTATATTCGAAGTTCTTCATCAAATCTACACCAAATTGAAATGCAAATACTTCGAAAAAATACTCTTCCAAAAAATACCCAAATCTCTTCAATTTGAAGAGTTCCTTCAAATTTTTCTCACACATTCAAATTCCCATGTAAACATGTCGAAGTGAAGGCTTCACCTCGACATGTTTACAAAATCGACCGGCTGATGAACATTGGCCATCCTGAGAAAACCCACCCTTTATTTCAAACATAAGAAGAATTTCAAATCGGTCCAGGTCTCTTTCAGTCTCCTCCTTTTTTTGAAGTCGGTCAAAATAAGAAACGTTGTTTGCCCCGGTAGACGAGTGGTTGCAAGCCCAACTTAAGCAATGTGTTCGATTCCCTGGCCAAGTAAAAAGAGGTTATGTATCAATAATTTCTCAGTAGCATAGCAGACCAGAGTCAGATAGTGCGGCTGAATTTGGGTTGCTCGCTCGCCAAATGACCAACACTTTCTCGCTAGGAAGATATGTACGCATCTATATACCTCTACCTAATGTAAGTTGGAAATAAAAAGTTATTTTGTGCATAACATTATCATAGGTTGATTAACCATCGCTTAGCGGCAAGTTTCAGGCCATTCTGGCGCTATTCCAGCGCACTGAAAGGTCCTCGTGCCGACTAAGTCTCTTCTACTTTGGCGTACTTACTAGTGTATTTTCAACAGATAGGCTCTCATATCGGTTCTCAAGACTTCCGCTTAAATAGATAGAACTATTTAGACTTACTACCGTTCTAAAGTATCTAAAGTCCAATGATTGGAAAAAAAAGTTGCACAACATGATTTTAATGTTGCTGGAAACGTAGATTTGACTAGGGAAACATTATTTAAAGTGTGAAACATGTGCCAGCAACACAAAATCTTGGCACGGCGTCACTTGGACATTTTGATTTTCCTCTTAATTTATTTATTTATATTGGCTCTCCAACGACTTATTCACTAAGACTTAGACAAAAAAAGAAACAGATCAGATGTTATGAAGTAGGGTGAACTTGTCACTTACAGGAGTGCACAGCACTTCCAAAAAATCTTTTATGCTTAAGCAAAAATCTACTACTAACTTAAATACGTACAGCTTGCCACACAATCGTCAGCGAAAGCAAACTTCAGACTGAAAAAAAAAATTAAAAAGTAATTACATTAATACAATAATAAAAAGAGAAAAATTAATAGTTAAAAATGTGAACCCGGCCTTAAGTTTTAAAAGCACTAATACGAAATAACCAACCGTTTGAATGGTACAAAACTAAGTTGCATTAAACTTAACTACAGAAATCAAACTTGTGATATTTTGTCTCAAACAATATACAGGAGAACAACAAAAATAACGCGAAATGAAAACCTTGCGACAATTACTTTAAATTCCTCATATAACGGATACAGCAAAGTTTCAAAACTACAAAATGATACATACATAAATAATTACATCCATTCATCTCTGCAAAATGCTTATGAACAAACTTTACCTGTTTTTAATTACTTACTACAGTATCCGTCACCCGGTGGCCGTTGTTTCTAAAATCGTATTTAAACTTCTAATTGGCTGATTCTGCGATACTAAGTACTATTCATTGTTCTATCTATTCATGGAACTCAACAATACAATTATTAAAGAAGTAGGTACTTACTGTGACGCCGCTCGCGAATTTGATGTTCTAAACATAGTACAATCTTCTCCTTAGCGTGTCGATAACAAATATTCCTATCTCGTTGCTGGCGCAGTCATTTGGTACACCGTAAAATCATACCTTTTCGTTTACTTGTCGTACCAATTTTCACTAAATACCTTACCTTACCTTAAATTACCCTCCTCATCTAAGCTAACTGAGAACATTTGTTTAAAGCTTATGAAATGCATAGAACAGACTACGCATCATAGTTTTGCAGACCCTTTGAACTGTAACTGTAACAAGCTGAAAGGAATTAAAACAGAAAGTAAAGCATTAATCTCTACAAAGGAAAGATTAAACTTATTGGACCTTGAACTATCCATTTCAAAGCAGCTTTATTGCAGCTGACAGGATATTCCACCTTAAGGATCCTCATTTATTAAACAACTAGGTAGTGACTTTCAGGGATTCAATAAAATTAATGAAGGAAAAATATTTTCATGACACTAGGTCAATCACTCAAATATATTGATTGATCAGGCACTTTCGCGAAGATGTTTTATATTGAGTCTCCACGCTTCGTCCTTGGAGAATAAAATCTCACGTGAACTTTCACAATTAAATGACTATTTTTGGCACAAAAGAAACTGTCACGTTTTTGTCACATAATTTCTTTACAGATTAAAGCAAATCGAGTAGACAGTGGACGTGGTAAAAGTGGAAAATTGCCAAAGTAGAGTGTCATTTATCAACGCCATTTGGTGACGTTTCGCGCCTTCGGTGAATCTTAATGGAATAGACATCACAACTCCATGTGGCAGAAACCATGGGCCCAAAGGAAATCACGCTAATGTCGACTAATTTGGTTTAGACCGCGGAAAAGCCGCACAATGTACTCGCATAGACCTAACATAACGTAGGTAATATTACAAAAACTTGCAGTGATTGTTTCTTAGCTTTAATTATGCAGGTACACCATAAAACTTAACGATCATTTTATATTGCATCGAATATTCTCATTTAAATAAAAACAAGCTTTTAGAAAAGAGTCTCCATCTAAAAAAAAACATCGGGCGTGCATTTTCCATCTACCCCTCAATGTACCCGTATGCACTTGAAATTCTTTGACTCTGAACAGGGTGAAATGTCATCAAAATTCTGAAAGCTTCTCTTTGAAAAACAACGCCACAAAGCCCGTGGAAATGGGAGTAAATAAAAATCTTCAGTTGGCAGCAATTCGCAAAACGGCGAAGCTCTTAAATTAAAACCATTCGATGGACATGCAGAGAGAGACAGAGCCTGCAGTGTGTATTACTATAAATTATTTGTTAATGTATTAACAGTGACCCTATTGACTATTTGTATAATTTCTACCGGACGCTAGTCAACGTTATTGAATATGATAATGAAAGTATTTGCATTTATTGATAGAATACATTTAGCGGTAAAGTTGAGCGGAAACGCATCGACACCGCCATGCGCCGCCGCCGCCACGCCGCCTGGCTTGGAAATGCGCAATCATGCCAATCTGTGATGTAGCGATACTAATCATATGCATTTGCTTTAGCTATGGAAATACTTTAGGTATAATATTAGGGGGCGAAGGTTAAGCAGTACTCGTGTAATTATTTTCTTTAATAAACGAAAAGCATGATTAAGCCATCTAAAAGTGTGCGAAGTGATTGTTGTTTATTATTGGCTTATGAAATAACCCCATTATTTTAGTCAGGGCAATCATTATATCATCTCTGACCTAAACTAGAGTCAAGAAGACACCCATCTCAAATTTAAAAAAGAACTGGCCATGCGCGTCGGACTCTGTGCAAAGAGTATTTCAATATTTTTTATATCTAATTTTTTTTTTTAGTTTTGGGCTCAGTAGTTTCGGAGATAATTGGAGGGAATGGTCATTTATCTTCTAATTTCTTCAATAAATTATGAAAAAACTGAATTTTAAAATTATGAAAAAAAAATAATTAAAACCCTCACAGTAAGCCCTTTTATTTGATATGTCAAATGATATTGTTCAAAAATCTTTTTTAATTTTCTCGTTTGACCCCCAAAAGTGAGCCCCATACTTAAAAATGTAGTCATTTACGTAACATGTCCGTGTTTGACTTACAGAAGTCCAATATAATTAAAACTCTCATACTAAGCCTTTTCGTTTCATTTGATATGTCACACAATATTGTTCAAAAAACGATTTTTTTAATTTTCTAGTTTGACCCCCAAAAGTGACCCCCAGCCTAAAATTTTAATAATTTACGTAACACATCCGTGTTTGGGTCATAGAAGTTCATATTATTATGTGTACCAAATTTCAACAAAATCGGTCCAGTGGATCTGGAGAAAACTGGCTGTGACTGACGGACAGACAGACAGTCAGACAGATAGATAGACAGACTGACAGACAAACAGACACCCGAGTGAGCCTATAAGGGTTCCGTTTTTTGTTCGGAACCCTAAAAACAACTATTAACTACTTCAAAATTCAATCTAAAATGGGTAAGGTAGGTACATTAATGATGAGACTTATCGACCAATTCTTTACAATACAGCCTATTAGATCAAATTAGAAATGAGAACAAAAGAAGTCTGTTTTTAGCGCCGCGCCGGCTCGAACTCATCGACTTTCAATTATATCTGTATCAGTTACGGTGCCTGTCTATTGCGAGCGAGCAAGGCAGAGGAGCGGAGAAACGGAGAAATATTGACTAATCATGTCAGTCAAAATGTCAGTGACTCTCGTGGTCCGAAGATTTTATGCAATTCCGTTGCTTAATATTTCTCCGTTTCTCCGCTACGCTGCCTTGCTCCGCGCAAATGGACAGGCACCCTTATTCTACATACAAAATATCTAAAGTTGAACAACCAAGCAATACATATACCGAAATTAAGGGGTAGAAGTTATGAGTGTTATACGTCTGCGATATATCATGTTATACCTACTCGTTAGACACACTCATTGTCTATTTTAGCCGAAAGTAGCCCACTGCTTAGCAGAGACCTCCCCAGGCGTAGCTTCATCCGGCCCTGAGCTTCTTGGTTATCACGTTAAGTCCTGGTGACGTGGACGGAGGACCTATGGGGCAGAAAGCTTCTGGTGTAGCAACCGAGTTGCGGAGGACGCTGCTTTGAAAACCCACACCCACCTAGCATGCTGAAATGCGCGAATTTTTCATAGAAAACATAAGTGCAGGCGCGTAATTTTCGGTTATTGGTAGAACTATCGTATGCCCAGAGGGCCAATCCTACTATTTTTAAGTAATGTAAGTTCGCATTCGCATGTCAGTCGCATCTGTCAAAGAGACTTAATTTTCATACATTTTTGACAGTTCGCGACTGAGACACGAATGCGAACGTTGCTTAAAAAATTTTAGAATTAACCCTCAGATTCCGATCTCCGACATCCTCTTTACGATCACACAATAGTCCCAGGTAGACTTAAGAGCCGAAAGAGTTTTCTTCGTTGCACAGAGGCCATCCAAGACCGTCCACCTAATGCGAGAACGAAGCAGAAGACTACTTGCACCTCCAGGAACATTTTCCACCTGGACGTGATCTGCAGTGGCCTATTTAGAAGGCATTGAACCGGTTGCGTACCCAGGTACGTCGCTGCAAACACAATCTGGCGAAATGGGGATTCATAGACCCGTCGGATACTCAATGTGAGTGCGGTGCTCCTCTTCAGAACATGAGCCACACGTTGGAGTGCCCCAGGTGCCCATACACCTGTACTTTGGGGGATTTAATGAATGCCACCGACGCTGCAATTAACGTAGCCACCTACTGGGCACAAAAAATCTAAGAAGTTAACCATCGACTCGAAAAGAAGAAGAACCCTAAGATTTGTCTTGGCCACGACATCGAATAGTGTTTTGCATGTAACTAATGTACCTAACTAACTACCAACACGTCATAATACCCTTGCGATCCGTTATTGTCGGTGTATTCAAACTGCTATCCATTTAGGGCTGTCAGTGTCAGTTTCGAATGCACCACAATCTACTCAAAGCACTGCATCAATTCGCTAAATTTAGCAATGAATCAATTAAAGTATTGTGATTGATACATACAAGATTGATCACAATTGGTAATATTAATTAGGAATGCTGAGAGATTTTCCAGTTTAATTAACTCGTCAATATTTGGAGTAAAGTTTTGAGTGGCTTTAAGAAAAAAGAGCAGCTGAGTAAATATGGATGGATTCTCTGAAAGATGAGTTGATGCCTTAATATATTGTGAACCCGTAAATGACGGCTGATAGAGACATAAGCATATGGTAAAAACAGAGGGCATTTCGGGATAAGTTAAGTGTTGTCCCCGGTTATCAAGGCACATTTGGACTGCTTGGGATACCTATATTTTTCAAGAATAAGTACGATACGGTGGTATTCCATATAATATGAACCCGAGTGAGTTGTATTCATCCTAAATAATAATATCATGTGATTTTCAGTGCCAAGTGCAAAAGTGTTTTTACATTTTTAGTGCCAAGCACTCAACACATGGCCCGAACAACAATTCGTTCGTGTGCCCACAAACCGCGCATGAACACAAGATACATATAGCTACTTAAAACGACGACTCAGATACGGGTTGTGGGCCATGAACGAATCACTGCTCGACCCATACGCTGAGTTCTTGGCACTAAATGTGTTAATAGAAATAAATCTAGTAAAGAAAAAAAATACGTTAGCTTATTTAATAAAAAACCGGCCAAGTGCGAGTCGGACTTGCACACGAAGGATTCCGTACCATAAATCTTAATTTTAATTATTTGTTGTTATGGCGGCAATAGAAATACACAATCTGTGAACATTTCAACTGTCTACCTATTACGGTTCTTGAGATACAACTCGCTGTCAGACAGCCGGACGGACGGACGGACAGCGGAGGCTTAGTAATAGGTTTCCGTTGGTTATCCTTTAGTTACGGAACTCTAAAAACGGTAATATCATAGGTCAAAGACTTATCAGTATATAAAAATAAAAAAAAAACACCGGTAGCACTCCGGGAGTGCCGGCAGAAGTGAAAACTTTAGTATTAACGTTGTGTTTAATTATAAGTACAAAAATACTATCATTTATGAGGTAGAATACAATGTTTATTTATTGCGCTATCGTACACAAATATGACAATTTACATGTTATTATTCATAATATTATATCGTTATTTATTTATATATTACATTAATTTTTATCTCTTAGAAAAATCAACTTTCATCCATAATTTCGTAATTCCGTAATTTCGTATCCTTGGATACGCGTGGCACGCTGTACATAAACACAGACGGACATTCGCGCAAGCGCCCTGTGCCGCCTAAGCGGAGCAGCACACTCAGGCACGGTAGAAAGAGTGGGAGATACTAGTTCCTCTCCCTTCCCCTCGATCTTACGCTTTTTCGATCAGCATCACGTGACCCTGACGCGAGTCCGTCTTACGCTTTTTCGATCAGCATCACGTGACCCTGACGCGAGTTTAAGATTTTATACCCATTACAGAAAAAGTGCTCAACGCCGCTAAAGAAGTTTTCACTTCAAAAATTCTTCCGTTACTGAGTGAGTGAGTGACTGACAGACAACGCACTGCCGAAACTACTGGTCGTAGAAAGCTGAAATTTGGCACGTAGGTTTCTTGGGGAGTGTAGGGAAGCACTAAGAGAGAAATTCACGAAATACCTACGGGAACGGGAAAAACGAGATATGCGCGTACGAAGTCGTAGGCAAAAGCTAGTTATTATATAAAATCACATATTGAAATGAAAATTATAATCATCAAGACGCCATAAACGCCAAGGTTTAGTCTCAGAACCAAACAAATCAATACTATCAACGTCCATCTATGTAGTTTGCGAAATAAACAAGTTTCCAATTAGTTTATGTAGGCACTGTGTTGCATACAAACACAACTTGATTAAAAGCATTTTGAATATCAATATGTCAATCACTCGCTCCCTCGGCCGTCGCACCTCCGCACAGCCACGCATTTTATGAAGCAAAAACGAAAATTAAAAAAACCCTTTTGTCTATCTCAAATGTTTTTTTCATAACACAGACGCAATTTTTTACTTCTAAAATTCACACGTCGTTGAATTGAAAGTCGAAATGTTTTACACAATTCCAAATAAATAAAGCCTGTCAGACGTATTACAGATTTGATAGACAATAATAAAATTTACCTACCAAATCGAATTTCTATATCTAAAATTAGCTTTCACAAAACAAAAAAGTTTCAAACAAAAATAATTGGCAATTACCACTTTTTAAGTCGCCATAAAGGCTCTGCTTATGGAGAAGGTAAACCACGCAAAACACATTATGTATTGTACCTATATTATATACCTGTACAGTTGGCACTACAATTTTATATTAGTTTCTGTAATCGCAACCTCGGATCACACAAAAACTACGGCAAGTTGGTCGCGGGGGAAATAAATGTCTCTTTTGTGAGCATAACTGCCCTAACTGCCTAATTAGAGACACATTATGTAGCTAGGGAAGTTCTGAACCATTCTGAACGGTTAGGTACATAGAAATTGTAAAGAGAAATGCCGCTTAGTATCACAGGCCACGGCATGACTAAGTTTTGGCAAAGGGACTCATTATTCATTCGTGGCATCGTGATGTGGCTTCACTGGAGTACAGGAAACTAAGCTGTGTACTGTAAGCTCCTCTTGACTGACTCCGTTTTTTAATGTCTAAATTACGAATTAGATGGTTTGGTTTGAGGAAAAACATGAAAATAGCCTGTCTTATAGGTATTGTATACGAACAACTTTATTTTAATGTTAACAGATTATGCCTCCACAGGAAATATGGATGTGTTTGCTATGTCACGCCTGTATTCCCTGTTGCGATGGGGTAGATTGGTACAAGCCCACACCTACTTCTCAAAATTTATGTTAAGATCACAATTACCTAACTAATAGGGATAAGGAACGACTCTCTAACTAGTTTAAAAATTTAACCCCTATTTATCTTCTAAAATGAAACAAATGAAATCTAAAACGAAACGTTTAATTAGGTATTTTAAAAAATCTCTCTCATAAACAGCGATAACTTTGTCGAAAAGTCACAAACAGGAGTTTACTGACCTTACGACTGTTAAATACAGGAGGAGATCAGGAAGTTATAAGAGGCTAAAGTAAAAGTTGTTCGTTAATTTCACCGAGACGTTTTACTCCTTACATTTTCACAAAACTGAGTGGAACAACGGGCTATAAAAGAGAGTAGGTTCCTATAGCGCCGTGGAGTGAATAGCTTCCAATTACTTCGTCATAATCACTACATGGTTCAATGTTTCATATTTACGTGTTACTGTGTTCCCCATTGCATATAAATTAATCTGTGGCCTTTGTTGGCAGCGTGAGTCCCTCGCGCCCTGAGCCGATTCAAATGCAAATTGAAAATCGACCTCCCACCTCTATCATTCCTCCTTCAAAATCTGCCTTTTCTTAATTACCTACTTCATATAGATGACAAAAGCTGGTCACCGTATTTTAATTTCTTCTATTTTGGTTTCTCAACGTCTCAAAGTGGTGGTAAACATTTATGGACCCTGCTTTGTCAATGGTAGACAAAAAAAGAATCATGTGCCGCACCCGGTAGCCTTTTCTTTAGGGTTCCGAACATAAAACGGAACCCTTATAGGGTGTCTGTCTGTCCGTCTGTCACAGCCAGTTTTCTCAGGACGCATTGGACCGATTCTGTTGAAATTTGGTACACGTATGGACTTCTATGACCCAAATATGGACGTGTTACGTAAATTATTAAATTTTTAGTATGGGGGTCAATTTTGGGGGCAAAACAAAAAAAAAAAACGAAACTTAAAAAAATAAGTTTTTTGAACAATATCGTGTGTCATATCAAATGAAAGGGCATATTGTGAGGGATTTAATTATATTTTTTTCATAATTTTAAAACAAATGGTTTAGAAGTAAGAAATTAGACGAAAAATGACCATTCCCCCATATCTCCGAAACTACTGAGCGTACATTTTTGAAAAAAATGGAGATAATAGATCTTTACCTATAGAAAACAGGAAAATCTATAAGAAGTGTTAAAATAACATGTTAAAAAAAAAATCGTTCGAAACGCACGCGAGTCCGACTCGCACTTGGCCCGTTTTTTAAGGATGGGAAATCATCATACTGTTGACTACTATATTAAAAGAAAAACACCTACATATGCATGCTTCCTAGATCTATCCAGGGCGTTCGATCTGGTATCCTATGGGGTACTCGGGAATAAACTGAAAGAGGAGGGCATTGCTCCTGAAATAATAGGCATTTTTTCGTACTGGTATAACAATCAGAAGAAAAATACTGTAAAATAGTCAAATGTGTTTTCGGATGAGTATAAATTGAATACGTGTGTAGGCAAGGAGGGTTAACGTCGCCGAGGTCTTTTAATCTATATATGAATCGACAGATTGAGGGACTGAGCAGCATGCATGTCGGTTGCCGGCGACCTTTGCATAGATGGCGTTAGTGTTAACAGCATAAATTATGCGGACGACATAGTGCTGCTGAGTCCATCAATCAGTGGATTGAGAAAACTATTGTCTGTGTATGAAGCTTATGCTGCTGCATGGTTTAAAGTATAACAGTAAACAAGTGAGTTCATGTTGTGGGAAACAACAAAAGGCCAAGTAGCGTACCACCGCTTTCTGTACATGCAGAACATTTGAACCGTGTTTCTGAGTTTAAGTATCTAAGTCATATTGAGACAACACTTAAAAGATGACCAGGGTATAAAGAGAGAACGAAGGGCACTGTTAGCACAGGGGAAACATGCTAGCACATAGATTCGCTCGTTGTACCGTCGACGTTAAATTAACGCTATTTAAAGCCTACTGTCAAAGTTTCTACACGAGCGGTCTATGGGCCAAGTACCTACCTATAAGCAAAGTGCATACAATGCTCGCAGAGTTCAGTACAATAACATTTTCAGGGCACTGACGCGCATGTAGACGATTTCTATGCAATTATGCGAAAGAAAACGGCGTCGGTCATGAGGGCTGAGCGGGGAAGTAGCAACGACATCGTGACAATGATAGCAGATAGGTTAGACGCGTCAGTGTTCAACCGGTTCATCAAGCTGCAAGTGAGAGGTGCGGCTTGATGTATCAACATACATGTAATACCTAGTTATATTTATAAACCTACTAACATAGCTTTTAAGTATATTTTGTTACTAACCCTATGGATAATTATTGTTGCCTGATAATAAGGAATTTTTACTTTTATTTATTTATTGATTAAATGACTTCTCCCGCTCTGGGCAGAGCAGAAGGGAGTGTCATGTCATGACTCTTACTGACTAAAACCCATCCGTATTCCTTCTAATGCCGTTGCGTTCCAGGGCCGCGATGACTCTTTCGAACAAATTCCATAATGCTGGCAGGCACTGGCCCTTGCGGGCCCCGTCGTCTATGCTGACATCTCTTTGAAGCGCGCGTGGAACACAGCGAACCGTCAAACCGGGCCTGTTTCTGATCGGACGAAGAGACACCCAACCCTCGCCATCCGCAGGCCCGCGCCTACGGTGGCCGGGAATCGCCCTGCGATTCCCAACGCCCGGGGCGTCTTCTTCTCTCACGCGTTCGGCCTCCTCCTTCGCTAGCATCAGGAGGTGACCGCTTCCCATCCCTCCTCGCTCCGGACCATGGATTGAACCTGGGGGCTACTCTCTAAGCCCGAAGTCCGTAGTTTTGGGCTTAGTTGCGGGCGTGTTCTATTCCGTATCACCTAACCACTAAGAAATAATGACAACACGATTTGACAGTTACTGTAAAATCGTGTTGTCTTTCAATCTTAGTTCGGGTTCGGACCTAATCATAAGTCCTTAGGTGATACGGAGTAGAATACGCCTGCTACTAAGCCCGAAACTACGGACTTCGGGCTTAGAGAGTAGCCCTCTAGGGCCGGACGCGAGAGGTCGGCGCCGCCGATCGCCTCGACGACGACGCACCCGGTAGCCGGACTGACAGTTGAGTTGAGTACATGTCAGGAAAATGAGGTATTGTGAAGGTGCCACTTATAATAGGGTATTTTACTAAAAAAATCTAATTAGTCCGTCAGATAGATTTAAAAAAAATATTGGACACGTATTTTTACTTTTTTCACGTAAACAAAAAATGAAGACGATACAGCGCGTTGAAGACACGCGTGACGTCATGTGGCTTGGTAAAATTGTACCATCATAGTGACGTCACGCGTGTTTTATCATCTCATCGTGGCACTATATCATCTTCATCTTTTGTTTACGCGAAAAAAGAAAAAATACGTGTTTAATATTTTTGAATATTTATCTGACGGACTAATTAGATTTTTTTGTAAAATACCCTATTATGATATTCTATCAACTCTAGCCAAGTACACACGCTAGTCACACATAATGTAGTGTGCAAAAGTTTTATTTATTCAAACAATTACAATATTTATATAATAAAATGATAAATATTTATTAAGCCTAGCAAGCGTAATCATATCGGAGTATCGCTCCCGTTTAATGTGAAACCATGAGTGTAACAGTAATTAATTTGGACATTTTCATATTTATTTTCGGATTTGGCCAACAGAGCATAAATTAATTATCATTTCTAAAATCGATACAAAGAATAATTAAAACGCAGATAAAATAGTATTTCGGAGCTGCTACTCGAAATTATTCATCCAATGTTTATTTATTTATTTTATACTTAATTGTACCTACACCAAAGTCCATACTACGTTGAACATATGGTATAAAATAAAACACAACTTAAACATAAAAACTGGCCAAGTGCGAGTAGGACTCGTAACGAATAAATTTTTTTAGCATTCTACCTCCTCCCTTATTTTAAGTCAGTTACAAGCATATTAGTAACCGACCGAAACCGAAACCGAATTTCGGCAATGGTCTCAGTTTCGGCCGAAACCGAAACTTCCTTACAAGGATCATGTTTTGAGGGAAAAATAAAGAAAACGTTATTATAATCAGTCAGTTTTATTTTTTTGTCTTTAAATCACATAGCTATGCAGTCTTCGACATTTTCACTTATTGATTATAATCAACATAACAACCTCTCCATTATGAAAAAAATATTAGTTGCGCCTTTAAATACTTAAAATAATTTTAAGTATTTAAAGGCGCAACTATAGGTGATGTGTTTATTTGAGTAGTTAGATTCTTCTTTCAAATATTACTCATGGTTTTTTTAACATATCAAACATTAAGTTACTTATTTAAGTTGTTACCTAATATCACAATAGGAATAGGTTCTTAATATTTAAGTAATAAACAGAAAAAAAAAACACTTTTATTTTAATTAAGCACAAATTATCTTACATACTTTGAAACTCTGAATCCTTAATATTATACTAATACATTATTGTTAATGTTTACTACCTACTCTTATGCCCAGTGGAGCATCATCATCTACGTCACAAAACTATTTTTGCAAAATGTTTCTTTTGCTATCTGAGCGGCTACTTGTACAATAAAACCAATAAGGTATTACGTATCTATAGTCTCAAAAAATAAATGCAAAAAGAGGCTAACTGACTGGCTACTAAATTTAAACTACAACGATACTGAAAACATGCTTATCAAAACCTAAACGCACAGTCAAACACTCACACACCCACACATTCACCCATGCTACACATCTACTAACATTAGCCGTAAATACAACCATAAAATGTCGTTCTTATCTTACTACATTCTGTCAATGCGCTTAGTACATAATTTATAAAATGAAAATGTAACGAGTCCTGGTGTCCTGAAACACAGGTCTCGACCCTAGCTTAGGCACCAGTCTCCCACAATATATACTCATCTGAATCATGTATTTCCAACTAATGTAAAAGAATATATGTATATTGTGGTGAGAAATAAAATATTATGTTATGTTATGTTATATCACGTGATAAAACTTACCGAATTCAAAATAAATCACACGAAAGTTCACAACAAACAAAACGAACTGCAAATAAGCCAGTCACGACATGATTAGGCACGTGGACGCGGCATAACGCCTTCGTCGTTTGATTGTCGTCGATGGAATTTATCGCGCCGAAAATGACCAACCACAGCGCGAGAACTCCCGAATGCAGTTTCGGTTTCGATCGTAGTTTCGGCAGGTTTACCGCCGAAATCGAAACTAAAACGAAAACCGTTTTTTGCTGAAACTCGTCCGAAACCGAAACCGAACTTTCGGTCGGACACTAAGGCATACCTATTAATATTTGTAATCTCTTAAGCACTCTTGATTGACTGGTAGAGAATGCCTCAGGCCGCTTTATACTTCGGTGTTGCATGAAGTTTTAATCTGACATTGATAAATAAATAATAATAATTTATTTATCTTAAAAAATGCTACAAGTTGTACAGTATTATAATTGAAATGTTAACATTTGCAAAAGAATAAAAATGAGCAACTGCGCCTTAACTAGGCCGAGCCTGTATTTCAGGACGCAGTTAAATTTCCAGAAATTGATGACCAGAAAATTGTAAGTGCCCATAAAATTTGAGGGTTGCTCTTGATTTTCCTGGGATCACCCATCATCAGATCGTGACTAATACCTTTCATCATCAGCTCAGCAACAAGAGATTATGATCACCAGGCATAATATGTGTGCCTATAAAAGGAGAGTTCCCTCAATTTCTGTAGGATCCCATCATCAGATCCTGACCTGAAGACTATGGGACTACATGAGAAGTATACTGTTTGAAACAATGCGTATAAAGCTTGAGGGTTAGGGCCCTTAATTTTCCTGGGATCCCATGATCGGATCCTGACTTATATCTTCCACCATCAGCTCAGTGAGATGTCAGTCAACATGATATGATGATAACCAGACACAAATATCTAAATTACGTTAAAAGTATATGAAAAACTATAAAATTTGAGGGTTGCCCTCGATTTCCCTGAGATCCCACCATCAGATTCTGAGAGTCTAGGTTAGGTTAGTTCAAAGATGACAGAGACAAAGTCAAAAGTAAAGAGAGGGAAAGTTTTTGACTTGGTGACAATGAGACCACCTCAGGAGGCTTTCGAATTAAAACAAGAATTTAGAAATTCGGTCCCCATAAAAAATACATTTAATCGAACATGGGAACCTCCTCCTTTTATGAAGTTCTGTAATCTACAGATATAAAGACCTGTTGTAAGTATTTATTTTCAAAATTTTATGCTCAGTACTTTCGGAGATAGGGGACCCATAATGGTTAATGTTTATCTATTTTCTTTAATAACTACTACGGAATAAAATATTTTAAAATAAAAAAAAATACTTTTGAGACCCTTTACGACGAGCCCTTTGATTTTTGATTATTATCTCCCCAAAAAGTGAACCCATTTTCAAAATATTTATTTTCGTAACATTTCCATGTTTGGGTCACAAAATGTGTGTACCAAATTTCAACTGAATCGGTGTAGTAGATTCTGAGAAATTCGGCTGTGACAGACGGACAGACAGACATAAAACCGAGTAATCCTATAAGTATTCCGTTTTTCCATATAGAAGTTCGGAACCCTAAAAACCCACAACACTTACAATTTTCCCTGGTTTGACCATCTCGGGACCTTGAAATTACGGACCGGGCCTATGATGCGCATGTTCGCGGAGGCGGAGATTGATGGCTTTCACGCAATCATGCGCAAGCTATGCGCCGGGTACGCGCCAGCCCCAACAGCATCCTGAGAGTTATAGCGGACAGGTGGGACAGCCCCATACTGGGGCATTGGATAGACCTACATGTGATTGTGGTTTAGGTAGGTAATTATGTTAGTTATTTTAAAGTTAGATAGAATGTAAGTACTAACACTTGTTTAAAAATTTTTGAATACTAACCAAAAAATGGACTCTGTCTGCGATATAAGATTTTTTTTTGTTTTATGAAAGGCGTATGAGGTACCGAAGCCTACTCACAGATGCCCTGTTAGGCACTCTAAACGGAACGGGGTACTAACCGAAGACTATTCCTATATAAGCACAATGCAAGTGCATGCAAGGCAGTCGTTGGGACCGGGGTTATTGGGGGTTGGTGCAGAACTATTGCCACAAAAGACTGATTGAAGAGCTATGGTTTTGGCTGGTTTAGTGGACTGATACCTAAAACTGTGGAAGGACCTCCTGTTTGACCACTTAAAATTACATGCCAGGGGTGACTTGCACCCAATGGGCCAGTGGATCAATGAGCCCCCGAAAACAGTTGCCTAGCACTTTAATGACCGTCAATGAGCGTCAATGGGGTGAAAACCCATATCCTGAGGTGCTTGAGGTGTGGAGAAGTACAAAACAGCTTTTAGAACAATCCCGAATGTACGGTCAAGACAGCATCTTACTGGATTACGCTTCATCTTCCTCCGAGCGCGCTTGTTCTTGTTACAAAATGCTACCTACTGTATCTTGATTTATGACAATCACAAAAGGTATACTGTAATTACGTGCATCCTGTCTATATGTCAAGGGTAGCTTCACGCTGAAAAAAAAAAACAATATGTAAACGACAGTCCTCTGAAAAAATAAAAGCCTGACAATCAAAATCAATTTACAAACGATTTTGACGTATTTTATATCATGTTTGTCTTTTTGACGAATGAGCGCAAATTGTGCGAAAATATCTTTAGTCAAACTCAAACTCAAAATATTTATTTCAAATAAACCATTTACAGGCACTTTTGAATTGTCAATGTCAGTCGGTCCAAAAAGATGAAGCTATTTGCACGTTCCAAAGCGTAAATCTCTATGGAGAAGAACGTGCAAGAAACTCCACGAAACTTTTAAAAATAATAAATTGTTACAAAGTTTTGTTTACATCATGTTGAAATTATACATATATGTGAGAACGATGTAAAAGACGAGCATGATAAAAGCGTCCGGAAAAAAAAGAACAATTCAAAGAAATATTTAAAATAAACCAGTGCAGCTGAGAAATGACCAGTCCCAACTGACAGCGTCCGTTCACGAACATGACGCATGCGCTAGCACCATTCGACTCAACCATTTTGAAGGGAGCCAAATGATCCAACGCATACGCCACCATCAGCTAGACTTTTGAATGAGCATGGCACTCCCAACCGCCAAGGTACATTCAAGTCAAAAATAAGCCTAAAACTGAGAGACACAGTAGTCATACATGTGCCGTTAAAATGGATGAAATTATACAATGCTAAATAAATTGAGTCTATACAATGCAAATATTGGTTTCTTCCAATCTTCAGCCGGTTCAACAATGTTTCCAAATGCTAACAGTTTATTTTGTGCGCCCTAGTGGTTGTGGAGCAGGACCAGCAGGACCAGTAATTTAACTACGGCAAAAAAAATATTGTTTGGTATGTATGCTGGATCCAGTCACTTCACGGAATCTTCAACATTGAGGATTTATCTATATATATATTTAATAGATTTTATCGATTTCGTTGAGCATCCTTAACTTGAAGCTTTTATTTTAATCCTTTAAACCATTTAGCCATTGGCAATCGAAAGTCAAGAAGTCTGCCAGTTAGCCAGAAAGTTTAAGCTGCAGTTGCTCATTCCATAGCATAATTTCTAGAATTTAAGATTATCCAACAGGGATGAATCCGGAGTGAAAATAAAGAAATATGATTCTATTTAGTCCGCCAGGTAGATATCGAAAAATATTGGACACGTATTTATAAACCAACTTTAATTTCGGAAGTCGTTGTTAAAATACGAATAAACAACCAAAATCACCAACTTCTGAAATTTAAGTTATTTAGTCTAGTTAGTAGTTATTTAGTTTAGTTAATAGTTATTAAAGTTGTTTAGTTATTTAGTTTAGTCGGTTATATTTTTTTGTAAAAAAGTTTTTTAAACTACAATTTCGAACTTTTGGGGAAAATGGTTCATATTTGGAGTGCTGTATCTCAATACCTATTAAATCAATTAAGCTGCACTTGCACTCTAATTGTAGAAAATTTTGTCTAGTTTAAAAATGTACCGACTGACTTTTTACGTCAAATTCTCCGAAGAAAATCTTGAAGTTTTCCTAGCACCACGCAGTTAGCACAGGTCTTTCGAAGTTGAAAAATTGGCTGGACACTACTGGCATCTACCTATCCTAATAACATTCCAAAAAATCAGGACAGTGCAGTTTATTGCGACCTAAGACCTGTTTTAAATGACTGGCCTACTAGCCATAAAAATAATTTTAATGAAGTTTTTCCGTTAATTAGCCTATTTTTTTTTCTGCGAAAATATTTTTTTGCCAACCACCACAAATAGACGCTTTGTTAAGCTAATATAGGCAATATTACCAAGAAAGAGCGTCATTTTTTTTTGCGATTATTTAAAAATATGAATAGAAAGAATAGAATAGAATAGAATAGAATAGAATAGAAAACATTTATTCAGCATAGACACAAACTCACAGCAACATAGACAAAATAAACAGAAATAATAGTAGGTACGAGTACACAATAATTGCGCTGAGCGTGCCCATACCGAAAGGGTAGCCATCTCAGCATTTGCTGAGCGTTAGACACCCAGCGCTGGTTTTCAGTTGGCACCCCGCAGTGACACACGGACGAAGGTAGACACAATAAACAGAATACTTAATTAAATATTGATAAAATAAACATATTTAAATCGTAAATAAATACAGTAATATAAAAACTATGCCTACAGTAAGAAGGGATATTTAAAATATATGTGTAGTGTGAGTTATAAATATGTCAACCAATCAGTCGACCCATAGCAAGCCACTGAGCCGGTTGACGTGGCGGCGGATTTTAGACGTGGGTAAATTTGTCTCCTTCGGCACGGCAATTATCATTAAAACCGGAAGTAAAAGTTGCAATAGCAACTACTGTCGCAGAAACAAAAGAAATGTGAATGTTTAATACTCGTGGATCCCGGACAGGCGCAACGGACCCATCAATCCAGTCTACCGACTACCCCCATATTACTCGGAATTAGGTACATAACTACCTGGTGAGTTATTATTATAATAAAACTATTAAATATAGGTGATTAAATAACTGATTAAGATTAAATGTCAAAGGAATGATTAAAAAAATATGATTGTACATGATAAGATTAATATTAAAATAAATATAATTTTTTTTATTGAATTAAATAAATGATTTATCAATATTGACATGATTAAATTCGATTTGTGAAAATAAAATGAAATTCTTAAGCTTCGCCTTAAAAGTGCTTATATTTGTCAGGTCCCTAATGGGTGGGGGGATGTTATTCCAACATTTGGAGGCCGCATAACGAAAGCTTCCTCGGAAGGCTGCAGTACGATGATGCGGGGTAGCCAGCTGCTGAGCACAACGCCTGGCCTTGCGTTGCCGGTGACTATTTACCCACACAAGCTTCGAGTACAGGTATGAAGGACATTTATGCTTAATGACGCCGAAAAGAAGACAGGCTAAATGTAACTTCCGACGAGATTTCATTTTTAAAATATTATGCTTGTTTAAAAATGGTGTAATGTGGCTCCTTGGTGGTACGTTGAAACAAAATCGCGCGCAGGCATTCTGAACCCTTTGGACTAGTCGTACGGTACGTGCCAGAAGTCGAGGCCCGATGACGGTATCAGCATAATTTAACTTGGATAGAACCAGACTTTCAACCAGCTGTACACGCAGGTCTTCGCTTAAATATGGGCGCATCTTATATAACACTTTTAGACGGTAGAAGCAGTTTTTTACACAATTTGCAATATGGGCCTCAAACCGTAAATCTTGGTCTATGATCAAACCCAAATTTCTAGCTTCATAAACTCGATCAATACACTGGCCCATTACGATCACGTTTGCATGATTTGAATTTATTTTACTCAGTTGATTTTTAGACCCAAAGAGCATAAATTTAGTTTTGGCCGGGTTGAGTAATAGGGAGTTTTGTTTCGACCAATCCACGATCCTGTCAAGATCTTCATTTAATAATTTGACTGCGGCTTTATAATCTTCAGGTTTAAAAGAAAGATATAATTGTATGTCATCAGCATAAATATGAAATTTAGAATTTTTGGGGACATTTACAATATCTGCAGTATATAAAATGAATAAAGGGGGACCCAGTATAGATCCCTGTGGAACACCTTTTGCTACTGGAGTCATATCTGAAAAAATACTGGATCCATTGGCATTTTTAATTTCAACCAGCTGTTTACGATTGCTAAGATAACTGTTGAACCATGCAACCGTAGGTGCATCAAAACCATAATACGTCATCTTAGAAAGCAAAAGAGACAAATTTATAGCATCAAATGCCCGGGAAAAGTCCAGTAAAACTAACAGAGTACAACACCCCTCATCTTGAGCAGATAATATATTATCCGTAACATCTAATAGAGCCGTTGCAGTGCTACGACCCCTCCTAAAACCTGATTGCGCCTCCGGTAGGATGTTATTTAGCTCAAGGTATGTAGATAGTTGGGCATTTACTACTTTTTCTAGTACTTTTGATAAGTAGGGTAAAATGCTTATAGGCCGTAAGTCCATTATAGTGCTTGGGTTCGCGACTTTTGGTATAGGGCGCACCACTGCAATTTTCCACAAGTCCGGAAAGGTCGACGTAGAAATTGAATTATTAATAATAGAAGTCAGGATATCTAAGGTTTGTGGGAGGGTCATAAAAAACATGTCAAGCGTAATGTGGTCAAAACCCTCTGCATTTGATTTACATTTTGTTAAAAATTTGATAATTTCTGATTGGTCTACTTCATTTATAGAAAAAATACCTTGATTAAATCTATGCGACTCAAAGAAAGACAAACATGATGATGGTGCCGCACTATCACCAGGGACATTCAAAAAATGGGAATTAATCTCATCAGGGTCACTAAAATTGGAGGGTAAATCAGGTACACTATTAAATGGTAATAAGGTTGACTTTAAATTTTTCCAAAGAATTTTGGGATGGTGTATTTTGCTATTAATGTTGTGTTTAAAATAAGCCACTTTTTCAAAGTATAAGGACTTATTAACTAGACCTTTAAGCTCCTTATAATATAATATTTTGCTTTCTGACACAGAGTTTCTACATTTAATGTTTGCCTGATTACGCAGGCGCATCATAAACTTGATGTTATCAGTTATCCATGGATATGACCTTTCTTTAATAATTTTAATCATGCGTGGGGCGTGTTTATCGAAAAGCGTGGTAATATTATAGTTAAGTTGATCCACCATAACATTTACGTCACCTGACGCAGCTACCGCAAGCCAGTCCACTGAGACCAGGTCCTCCTTAAACTTGTCCAATGCAATTTTTTTTAAATTTCTACGAGTTACAGCAATTGGCGGTGTCTTCTCCTTTTTAAAATGAAAAACAGCTGTAATTAAAGCATGCGCACCAAGCGCACTGATCCAGTCCACCTCAATGTCGCGCGCCCTAGCATCTGTACACACGAGATCTGTAAGAGTCTCGCTAGAGGAAGTAAAATGAGTAGCAGATTGCACTAGTTGACTTAGGTCGAGACTTTGAAGAAAAACATTCAATTTGTTCGTTCTAGTGTCTGTTTGATTAAGACAGTTAATATTAAAGTCGCCCAAGAGAATAGTGTGTGTGCAAGAAGTTAGAGAATTTATAGTACTAGTAAGCGCGTCCAGAAACAAATCAACATCCATCCATGGGGGTCTATACGCAGTGCCGATTGCAATTTTGACACCATTTGTGCTCAGAACTAGCCACATTTGTTCAACTGACTCGTGAAGAGGGTCAACCGGGTGCGTATGTGAACGCACCTTGATCCCGCGCTTGATGTAAAACCCAACGCCCCCGCCGCGACCGCCGCGCACGCTCACCGGGCGCGGCACGTGCCGCAGCCGGTACCCGGGCACGACGGGCGCGCGCCCCTCCTCACCCGTTCTAAGCCAGGTCTCATTTATTGCCATTATACTGACATCATGATGCTCCATTGCAGCAACAAAATCATCATGGTTAGTGCCCAATGAGCCAGGGTTGAGAAATCCAATTTTAAAATACTTTGCACTCATTACAGTATATCAGTATTACCAATCAACACAGTGCCACACAGAAAACAGTTTCGTGCAATGAGGTAACTATTATTTAATGGATTTTCGAAATAATTACAACAACTTAATATTAATGTAACGTTGTGAGAAATACAAAACAATGTCAAAATAGGCAGACCCGCGACTAAAATGTATAGTGTGTCAACATGAAGTGTAACTGTAGGAATATAAAATGTGGAAAATGGGGTGAATACTTGTGATAAATAAATAATTTTATATGTGAGAGAATATAATATCAACTCGTAACGATGAAAGGTAGGTACCATGAAACTTGCGACACCACGGAAAATGCCAACGAAAATAAAGCACCCTTTAGGCTGGGCCAGCTGAAGCCAGAAAAATACACAACAAGTAATAACAAAAAATACAACAACAGACACAAAAAAAGGTAAAAAACAAACGTAGTTACATGTGAAACAACAAATATGTAATTTAAAATATTTTTTTGAACTAAATAATATGCCTATCAAACTGAACCATTTCCAAAAATTCGATGCAAATCAATCTCAGACCGAATACGATGTGGAGCTACCCCATCCTCTTTCCTTACATAAATGCGGCCGTCTTTGGTCCACACGTACTTAAATTTATGCTTCTGTCCAGCCTCACGCGCATTAAAAAACAATTTACCATTTATCGGCGTTAGCCGTTCGTTAACATAAAACCGACTCGTAGGCCCGCGCAAGTCGAGGTCCGCCGTGGTGAGGCCGCGGCGCACGCGCGCCGCTCGCAACAGTTGATCGCGGGCAGCGCGGCGCGACAGTCGCACAGCGAGCGCGCGCGGCCGCGCCTGCGCCGCCTCATCCGCACTGCTGGTCGCGGTAAAGTTGCGGCGCACCATACCGATGCGCTCTGCGTTAACAATTTCGCGCTCGTCGATGCCAACTCCCAGCTTCAATGACACCAAATGCACCAAATGTAACGGGTTCTCATCCTTGGTTTCTGGTATACCTGTTATTATGACGTCATTGAGCATAAGATCTTGATCGCGTTCATTTAACTGCAGTTTCAGCTCCGCAATAGTCTCTTCAAGGTGGTCGAAAGATGATGGCTCCTTTTCCTCAAAACGTCTCTCGAGATGGGAAACTCTGTCTTCAACCACATTCATGCGTTCCCTGCACAGCCCAACATCAGCTTTTAAACTCGCCATTTCGTCCCGGAACTGTCGTAACTCCACTCTCATAGCACTAAGTTCCTCACGAAAGCAGCGAATCTCATAGGCAACGTTTAGCTCCCTATCGCCTGTTGTTATTGGGGAGGGGGGTTGAGTAGGTTGATTGATGGTGATGCGCTCAGCCGCTGCACTCTGGTCAACTGCTGGTGACTGAGTTTTAGGACAAGGCTGGATTACATTCGACTGGCTGTTTAGTATTGCACCGTCAGATGGGCCTTTGACGGGCGTAGCTGAGTTGTCCTTTCTGGGAACCTTCACCTTACAATCAGGGCACAACCAATTCAGCGAGACCTTAGTTGACGTAACGCCAATGCAAGTGGGATGATACGACCCTGGACACTTAGTGCAACGAATACACTCAGCCCTGGCCACAAATTGACCGCAGCCACCACACTTCGCCATAATCGTGGACTGACTTTTTGAAGTTTACGATCACTATTTAATGTAAACAAAGCGGGAACAGATAAGTACCACCAGCGAGTAACAATGGCGTTAAGAATCAGTATTGATTTTGTGGCAAACTGTTTACTTTTAGATCCTGTATATTTCAGTGAGACTGTTTATCAACACAACCCAACTTGCACTTTACACTGTTGCACTTTTATGTGCAACTGTTGTGTGTGCACTGTTGCAATTTTATGAGTAATATTTGACATTGGTAAATGATGTTTAGCTCTGTAGTATCCAAAACAGTAACCAATATGTACCTAAACTAGTATTATGTTGACGAAACTTGACTGTCCCGAAAATATTCGAACCTACCTGCGGAACATACTATACGAAAATCATTGAAGTTTGCTAACATACGAGTAGGTACTTGGTCCAATAAGGCTTGCAGCCAAACAACTAAAGCAAGCCCACATTTGAAACACGAGTAAACGAGATTATATTAGGTTATAATATCATCATCATACCTAGCTATGATGATGATATTATATGATAGGATGATGTTATTTCACATCGCGGGGAGCGATTTGAAACTAAAGAAATGTTATGAAATTGTGAAATTCATTGCTTGTATCCATTTTTAAAACAGTTATCTCTGAAAGTCCGTGAAGCTACACTATCGCCGAGTGCTATATGCTAATTTTATATCTGCAGATTGCGTTTCCTTAGGGATAAATCATAGGAACAAAGCCGGGAGATAAACTTAGTTAATTAATAAATAAATAATACAAAAGGCTTGCAAACTAATATTTTTAGTATGGTATGAGTTACGCTCTTAAAATATTTTTAGTACGTGATAACGCGGGAACTTCGAATTGAATTGAAAACGATGCTAAAACCTGACACATTGATAACGCTTACTGAAACTCGCAGTTAGAATTAAGGGGCATTAAGACCAATCCTTGAAGGTTGATACTATATAAATATGCGTTAGTAAACCATAATCATCATCATTTTACCAAACATAATAATTTTATCCTGTTATAAATACTAAAATGAAGAAATAAAATAAACTAAACCAACAACAAACTAAAATACAGCAAAGTTTAATTACAATTGGCTAGGTGTCAAGATCTCATAGAATACGAGAATTCCATAAATCGGGTAATTTGAACGTAATACGTAAGTAAGTATAATTGATGATTTTAGTTATTATTACACTGAGTTGAAAACTTTTATTAGGGTGACGACTGACTTTTTCATAAGCAACAAAAAGGATATTGCTACTATGCTTTCAAACATCGTTCGCCTATGAACCAACAGAGACGTGAATTTACTATATGTGTTCTAAATAATGCTCATTTTGGACTGAAACTAAATTCAAATCACGGACACTTATGAGAATTGTAAAAAATCCAAAATACTTTCGGATTTTGTGGTTATAATTAGGCCAATAGAAACATGCCAAATGAACTAAGATCCCAGAGCTGCCAGACCTCTGTTATTTTCTCACTAACAAAATATGTGGTATAAAGAAGTGTTAGTATGTTCTTTTAGCATACGCATACCTGCTAGCTTAGGCCGACGTACATATAACATCACTCTTACATACTAAAGCGATAGACAAACTGGACCCACATACGCAACGTATGCAACGCATTATGATATCTGGACTCTTGATTTTATACGAAAAGCTGTGCAATAGAAACATTTATCGTATGCTACGCAATCACACGCCTCCCACGCAACGTCGACTTGCGATGTCCAGATCGGCATGGGAAGGTGGAGGAGATATTCGTACGCTATCCCACGCGTGTGACCAGTGTGTTTCTAGACCTTACGCGTAACATATCATAAAACAAAAAAATAGACCTTTGGTGCACGTGTTTTCAGAATCTCCTTTTGAGAAATTACAACAGCATCTGTTGCCATTAACATTGCATACACGGGACAAGTGTGTACAGCACTTCTCCCACGTTGCATCGTATATGCGTAGGTATGTGGGACCAGTTTGTCTCTCGCTTAAGAGGAAATGCTGGCGGCGAGACTTTGTATGTAAAAAGTCATAATTCGAGGATTGGCTCTCGACTGTTTTCTTCTCCAATATTGGACTGATTCAAGAGATATTTCACAAACTAAATAAGAAGGATATATGTTGTGTCTCTATGTTTTCTTTTTTGATGATTTATTAACCGTATAAGCACTAGAACTCTCACAAAATGCTCAAAATTGTCCGATAAATCGCTGTCAACAGAGCCCTAGTGTGCAAAGGAGAAGTTGCAACTTGCATAGAAAATTACCCCACGTCCGACAGCTGAGAAAAATATAAAAAAAAATAGATATAAATGAGTATTAATAAATTACATACCTCCGATTGTCATCCTTACTGGCTATCATACTTAGAAATTGCTCCAAATATTATTTCAGGCACCGTATTACTTATCTTAAAAATATTTTACTTTCAATCATGCAATACCTACTACTCTAACGATCATAAAAAAGTGGAATAAAGATGACATAAAGATTAAACAAATGAACATCTGTGACATTCTAAATTCATTTGCATTCTTGTTACAAGGAAGGTGTAAAGAAAAAATAAAATAAAACTTATTTATTCCTGTTCTACATCCAACAAAACATTATCTAAAAAATGCGCAGGGTGGCTAAAAACATCTTCATATCTCGCCTAACCAAGATAATACAAGATAGTCATTACATGAGCGCAGACTCCCAGTGTCCTGCGCCCATGTATACATGTACAACAATATTCTTTTATTGCATATCTCCTCTGCAATTATATAATATATACGTCCGGTATATTTTACTCCGGACATTTCGTGACTGAATCTTACATCTAATGAGGGCATTATTTTCTTCGTTGTTAATATTTACTTCTTCTGGATGTCTGTAAAATTCAATTTCAAACACACCCGTTCTATTAATATGTTCAGAGCAGTATGACCATGCTATTTTCGGATGATAGGAACCAACTGATACCATAATTAAATCCTCATATGTCAATCTCGGAAAATCATTAACTTCTTCACTAGTTGCTTCCAACCTCACAAAGGGAACTCTGCTGATTTAGATTATGTTCTTCGACATAATCTGCTAACATGTTTGGTTTATGCATATTTAGTCTTATTATTTGACAAAACTCTTCAGTATAGGCGCTGTCCTCGAAAGGCACTTGAAAGCAATTTATTATTGCTGCTATTTTAAAATCATCGAATATGTGAGGTAAGTCACGGTTAAATACTCTGTGGCGAAACTATTTTAAGTCACATTTCATGCGACCGTTAATCGCTTCAACAACCCATCTACATATTGTAACGAGTCTTGACTTATTGGATTCCTCAGTGCTGAGTTGCCTTTGACCTCGTCTATTTGAAGGAGGCATTTGAACTTCATAGCCATATTCTTCAGCCTGTGGAATTGCGTCGCGAAAGCCTCTGTCTAAGACCATGACATCATTTTGATGAAAAAAATAATGCCATGCACAATCCTCTATGGGATCACCATGATTATCTAAAATTTTCAGTATATCAGCATCGTTGGTAGTTGCAGGATACGGTCCCGTTATATCTAATATGTATCCGTCACCACAAACAATCATAAAAGGTTTTATTAGATTACGGTATTTGTGAAGACTATAGCTTACGCGCTGAAAAAGGAAATTCGTACTTTTTTCAGTGAAGAGGTAAGTTCCATCGAGAACGATAATTGATCTAGGATTATCTTCATTACCAAAAATATAATTGGGCAATATTCTGTTCCGCTCTATTGTGTCATCTCGGGTTATATGGTCCAAACCCATATGAAGAGGAAAAACAACCGAATATTAACCTCGGTTTTTAACTACCTGAGTGGCTGAGTGACGCCGGGATATTGTTAAGTAGCTTTTTTTTACTATATATAGGCATACGTTTGACCACAATCTCACCTGATGGTAAGCGATGATGCGGTCGAAGATGGAGCACGTTTGCCTAGAAGCAACCTATTTACTCTTGTCTTAAAGACTCCCAAGTTGTAGCTATCTGGACACTCTCCGTGTGTAATACCCGAAATTATTTTTTGATAAAATAAATAGATCACTTTAAAATAATACTTTTTAAATATGTTAATATTATTAACCTAGTATTATATCTATTATCAACAATCTAGTATAATATCAATTATCAAAATGAGCTATTACAGTGTATAATTGCTTTTTAAACCTATTGTAAAACTAAAATCAAAAGTTAGTATATTACAGGTATTCTGCCCCTGAATTAATATTTAGAGCAATTTTTTCATGTGCTAGCCAGTAAGGATGATGACCGGAAGTATATCATTTTTTATACTAATTTTTTGCGATTTTTTGAGATACTTATCTTTGCAGTCGGAAGTGGGGCATTTTTGCTACTTCTTCTTTGGCAACTATTAATCAAAAAAGGAACATATAGAGATATTATACATCCTACTTATTCAGTTTGTGAAATATCTCTTATATCGGTCCAATATTGGAGGAGAAAACAGTCGAGAGCCAAACCTCGAATTATGACTTTTTACATACAAAGTCTCGCCGCCAGCATTTGCTCTTAATACTAATCTATGCCATATATTATGTGAAAAAATAAGGGAAGTCTGGCAGCTCTGGGATCTCAATCTAAAAGTGTTACCTGCAAATTGCCAAAGTGTCATCTATTAATTTATCGACAGTCAGTATCGATGTTGCTTGTTTCACACAACGCTTTCAATTGCTTTATTCTTTTTGTAACTAAAAATCTCACTCATAGTTCAAGCGCTGAGAGTAATTTGACCAATGTGACGTTTTAAATAGTCAAATACAAAAAATAATGGCGCCATGGAATAAGACCGAAGTGAATTACTTTTTAAAATGTTATCATAATTATGAAGTGTCCGTTCTATTGAAATTCATAAAAATTGTATGTTAAAATGTAAATTATAAAAAAAACTAGGAATTATGGTATGGGTTTCATATGTGTTGATTCATAGGCCACTTTTTATTTATTTATTTATTTATGTACACACAATAAACTTAAAAAAAGATAATTAAATACAGACCAAAGAGCACAAAGGTACTGCTTATTTCAATAGAAATTTCTTCCAGCAGACCTGCGACAGAAGAGTGGGATAAGAAACGTAGACACAGTGTGTAGAGAGACAGAGAAGGAAACTTAAAATAGACTATACTAACTTAACTAAAGTATAACAATGTGTGTGTGTAACATGTAGTACAATGTTCTTGGAATTTAGTTACCTTGGCGTGGCGCATCCCCTTAACCAAATCGTACCAACATAACATATTTTGTAGACATAATAAGACGAACTCTTATTATTGAATATCATAACAAAGTACCTAATATTATCTGTATATTGTCAGACTGTGTTACTCTACCTGTGTTTACAAATTAATGTTCTGATTCTGATAACCATCATTATATCGCCACTGGCGACCTTATTAATTGGCGTCATGTTATGTATATTACATATTATTGTTATTAATTGGCGTCATGTAATGTATATTAGATATTATTGTTATTAATTGGCGTCATGTAATGTATATTAGACATTATTTTTGTTAATTGGCGACTTGTAATAATCTTATTGCTTTGTAATGAGTTGAGTTTTTGTGTTGGTAAGGTGACAAGGTAAAGCATGACGTTATTAGGTTCTCATGTTGCTATGTCGTACCTGGCAAATAGTGGTTCAAACGACCGAAATAATTCATACGTGTTCACAGTATTTTTAGACTGTAGGCGTCAGTATCTTTACGTTGGTTACTTGTGAACAGATCATTATTCGAGATTATTTTAATCGTAAGTGTACTTCTCCGAATGATGAAAAACAATATTTCTGATATTTTAAACAAGAAAGTTTGTAAAGAAATATAGAAGTTTGTTACTCTTAAGTACACAAACAAAAACTACCGAACGGATTTTTGACGAAACTTTTCAGTAATATAGCTTATACATGAGAATAATGCATAGGATATAATTTAATAATGGGGTCCACTACACGAGTGGAGCCGAGGGCGGCAGCTAGTAAATTATAAGGTTACACTAGTCAACACTCAAAATTTCGCAGGAAATTATTCATGGAGTATTTCGTAGATTATTATGTGCCTAATACCAGAAAAATAATCGTTTACTTGCATCACGAATAGAAAACTTGCCAAGTGCAAGTCGGACTTCCACAGGAAGGATCCCGTACCATAAGCCGAAAAAAACATGTTTCTTGGATTATTCTTAATTTTATGAAATTTTTATTATTTGTTGTTATAGCGGCAACAGAAATACACACTCGGTAATAATTTCAATTGTGTTCGTAGCTATTACGGTTCATGAGATATGGGCCGTTGACAGACAGATGAACGGATGGACAGACGGACAGCGGAAGCTTTTTAATAGGGTTTCCTTGGTTACCGTTTGGGTACGGACCCTAAAAAAAAATTGACTATTTTAAATAAAAATTAATAAATTTCTTATTAATTTAAGAGGGCAAATTTATTTGTTTGCAGCAACCACCCCAATATAGGTAGACAATTTTGAGGTGTTTACCGCAAAATAAATGTATTGTAAATATTAGAATTGTGTATTCACTATGTGTCGATTTTGCGGTAATCCTCCGGTAATTTATTAATTTAAAAAAACTGTATTTTTCTCTTGAAGCAAATGAATAATAAAAAATAGATAAAAGCGACAAAAATTTTCTTATAGTAAACAATCACATAATACCTCTGGGAATAAAAAGTTTTTTTTGTGACTAGTGTTGTATGATAAATAAATTAGTGAAAAATTGCCAACATATATTTATTATATTTTTTACGACTTTTTCTGAAAATAGCAACTCTCATGTTTGAACTTAACTTAAAAAACTAAAATATAAATGCTCTAAACAGTAAAAGATAATATTTTAAAATTTAATATTGGTACAAATATTTTGGCCTAAGCGTCGTCGCCGCCTCGGGAAACCGCTAATTCTTTTATTTAATAAGTACTATTTTATTCATTAGCGGTCCCTTGACGTGATGAGGCTTGGGTCAAAATATTTGTATCTATGTATATTAAATTAAAAGGCATGATTTTTTACTACCTGTTAGGTACTTCTAGAAACCCTATGATCTACACTCACCTAAACGGCACTACATCGTATACCAAAATATAATATCGATTGAATGAGTGAAAGTAGCTTAGCATCTCTCACCAATGCATTGACTCATTTCTCTTTTCTGCTTCATCATCAGACCTTGATCGTTATATGTTTATAACCTATCATTTGCAACCATTTAAATGAACTCAAACACGACACGTCTGGCGTAAGTACGTAAGGAGTTGGCTAGCCTACAGATTCCAGGTAATTCTTCAGCATCAGTTCAAGGTTGCGAATCTACCTATAATCTGTTCATTGAAAAAAATTCAGTGATCACAAACTTGATACCTCTGCTGTAACCAAGTGAGGAGTTGGGTTTCCCGCAGACTTCAGATCATGCACCATTGAGGTAAATGAATACCAAATCAGATAAAACTTCTAAAAGTTGCTCACAGCTCTTAATCAACTGGAAGAGAGATGATCTTCAAATGGTTGAACCGATTTTATTGAATCGTAGCTATGGACACTCTATTAAATTTCCTTTCAAACAAAACGAAACTAAATCATAATCGGTTCATCCATTTAGGAGCTACGATGTCACAGTTAGACACACAAATACACACATCAAACTTATTATAATAACCCTCTTTTTTGGTCAGGGGTTGTTAAAATATGCGTCATCACAGCGATGATACATGAGAAAAACCATTATCAACCCGCGAAGCCTTATAATAACCAACAAAAATATCAAAACACGAAGTAGAACGTCGAATTGCGTGTAAACAAAACGTATCAGTTGAAAACATCAGACCGCGAATGTGGGTCAGCATGACTGGCGGCCGCGCAATATGTCACTACATACACATTACTGCAATCTTCCGACCAATACGTTATTGCATCAATGAACGATGCCCCCCAGCCACAAGTTAGCCGGCATGCTGATTTGTTTATCTGCGAACACGAACACCAACTGTTTCGTTTGCAAACATTGCCAGTCCGTTTCTGGCTTCTCCGAAACAGGGGCCCCTAACTAGACGCCAAATATGGATCGCCAGTTTTGTTTATTGAAACAAGAAAAAGATAAATGATGGCTATGTTTTCTGATTAGACAAAGACGGGAACAACAAAAGCGACGGAACGATTCGTTAGTGCCATTTTAATTTCATACAAATCTTTCTTTTGTTTACGGGATAACACAGTCGTGTGGCTGAAAGCGCTATATTTTTAAACTCTTACTTTTCACATGTTGATTTTTTGAGACTGAGTGAGTACCTTCAGTTACTCATTGAGCTATGCTATCCTTAAAGCAGAATTCTCTTACTAACGTTTAATTCATTCTAGCCAAGAATGCTGAATAATAATAATAAAGTATTTATTTCACAAAAAACATAGCACTTTGCACTGCATACATTGTCCGGAAGATAATATTTACACTATGATGCAATAGTAGACTCTATCTTTTAAAGTAGGGCTAGCCTGTATCTTAAAAGATAGGTGTCAGCCAATGGGTTGTTTATATTCACAACCAAAACAAGTGAAGACAGTGCCAGTGATTTGTACTAACAGCTAAAAAATAAAAATAAGATTATAAAAAAAAAGAATACTGGGAGACAGCACACAGTCGTCTCAGATGATACTGGTTCTGTAGTTTTGCGAACACTATTATTAAACTTCACAACTACGTAAGAACGTCTATGTTACGCTGTCTGTGTTCTACTGTTTTACATCCTATTATTGATCGCTTCATAGTTATCGGAATTTCATATCGACCGATGGTTGACAATCAATGTACGATCAACCGCCATTCGCCATGAGGATCGAACCTAATGTATAGTGTAAACATTCGACGTCGAATGAAAACTGTCGACGTCGACCGCCGCTAATCCAGCTGCAATGAAACGCACTTTATCGGTCTGAATAGTCGATGACATCGATCGACCACAGTCTGAGTGCGCCTATACTTCAACTGGCAGCCGCTTCTTTATGTAGTCAGGACTACCTTTATGAAGATCAAAGTCGAGTCTTGCGTGCCTATAATATTTGACTACCATTAAATTCGTATTAAAAGAAGACCAGCAAGAATGTATGAAGCCCAGCCTGATGACCAACAACGTTAAGCGATATGTCATTGAAAGGTTTTTATATTTTCTACAACTTTTACTGTGGCGGCAAATCTCGAATCACTGTGGGAATAAAGTTATAGCCTAGTAAAAAGAAATAATTTAATGAAAAAATGAGATATAACAATAAATTGTATACGTCCTATACACATACATAAATAAGGCGACTGGCTACATATTTTTTTCCACAGCGATTCGAAAGCCGCCATAGTAAAAGTCAGACTCTCACACGAAGGACTTCGTACCATAAACCGAAAAAATCACGTTTCTTGTACGGGAGCCCCTTTAATTTTTAACTTAACTTTTTATTATTTGGTGGCATACCGGCAATAGAAATACACAATTACATACATTAGTAAACACAACTGGTGAGGGACTGCCTCCCACTGCTGGCAATAATGCTTTGATATGTAGCGTAAATGAATTTGTTAATAGATTAAAAAGTAAAGTTATTTATAAATAAAAGGACATAAAATAAACTGCCTGCAGAGTTTCTTATGGAGGCTTTTGTCGTTATCGCAGGGAGCGGACAGTTGTGTGAAGTTATTGCGACGTTCATGAAGTGTGCGTCATGTGTTACTGTGCCATGAAATTTACGACTGCAGGGGCTAAGAAGGGATTTTCTTTATAAATTTTAATATCTTGTTAAAACTACAAAAGCTCATAGCCCAACAAAAATTGGATTATTTTGTAGTAACTGTTAATACTCTTCCTTGATCAATATTTTAGAAAAATATCCTAAGTATAAGATTTTTAATTTAAAAATTCAGATAAATCCGTTTTTTTTAATTTTGAAATTGATTTGTTTTAAAATTAACATCAGACTTTTTACCAATAGGTGTATAATACCATGGGCTTACCTGCCCTCCCTAACCTGTCTGCTTAACGCAGCGGGAATATATGCCTGCAATGAATGTTCCGACTGACATGAACATACACTTGCGTTCTAGAACCTCTCTAGCCAGTAGAGCCCTCCACTAAGCTTGGTTTGAAACAAAAGCTTAGTTGCTAGCTTTTGTTTCTAGTAGCTTATTAACTCATACTCAAATATTTACTGAATAAATTGACTACATTTTTGCTACAAAAGGTTTCAGTATCTTACAGTGAAAGGTCACAATAATTATTGCAATGTTAATATTAAATGAAATTAGGGAGTGCATACATAGCTTTTGAACGAGTTTTTTTTTACGAAAATAGAACCCAATTATGTACGTGTCACGTACTATTTCACTATAAGTTTTTACAGTTGACATTCTAAATAGATTTTATTACTTTAGTATCGTTCTTGGCACTAAAAGTGATTCTTTACTGTTTATTAATTATTTGAAATTATCCAAAACTTTAGCCGTATGGTGTCGGCCGGTGTCGTAAAAGAATAATACCATCCCATCACTTCCCGTGGGTTTCGAAAGAGGCGACTGAGGGATTCACCAGAGAATGGGCAGCAGCGTTCTCTGTAAAACTCAACACCATACACTGCGATCGCCAACCCGACTGCCAAACGTGGCGATTATGGCAACCCCCCCCCCCCCTTTGTGGGAGGCCTATGTCCAGATGGACGTCTTCCGGCTGTTATGTTGATCCAATACTTTCTTAATTTTTATTATTATAAATCTTTTTCTAAATTAATTTTTGTACTGTGTTAGATTTTATTGATGACATTCTAAGAATATTTAGCTAGTACTTATTTTGTCATTCTGGTATTGACTTTATTAATTGGCATTTTCTTATTTTTTGACATTTCTGATTTATTTAATTTTTTTATTGTTTACAATTTGGAAATATTTTATTAATTTTTTTGATATTGTAGTTTTTGGTTTAAATCAGAAATTGTATTTATAGTGTCTTTTAATTATCAATCTTTTTCTTATAATTATATTTGATTTGTTTGAAATAAAGAATTTTGAAATTAATAATGAAATAAACTTGAATTAAATACTGACATTTGTAGCCTAATTACAAAGCATAGAGCACTTAAAAATACTGTAACATCTCACACACCTGTGTAACTGTAACCTATGTTTACAAATAAATACTCTGAATCTGAATCTGAAAGAAAATTACTCTTACAAGGCAATAAAAACAAAGAAACACGGAAAGAGATTGCAGAAATAAGTAAAAATATCTATCTACACTAATATTATAAAGAGGAAAGATTTGTTTGTTTGTTTGTTTGAATTGAATAGGCTCCGAAACTACTGGATCGATTTGAAAAATTCTTTTAGCATTGGATAGCTACATTATCAGGGAGTAACATAGGCTATATATTATCCCCGTATTCCCACGGGAACGGGAACTACGCGTGTGAAACCGCGTGACGTCCACTAGTTAAAATATAAGGAAATACAGAAAGCAAAAAAGGGCAAACACTTTCCAATATCATATTAAGAAAACAGGTGGAGTAAACAAAGCGTTCAAAGAATTAGAATCGAATAAGACTTGGATGCCAAATATGAAGGATAAACAAGGAAGATGTAATACAAAGAGATCAGATATATTAATTATTGCTACGGAATATTATAAGGAGCTATATAAAAACAAACATAATAAACTTGTTTCGACTATGACAGACGACACGCAAGATACTGAACCTATACCACCTATTCTAAAAGAAGAAACAGAAAGAGCTATTACTACGCAGAAGTTAGGAAAAGCACCCGATCTCTATCAAATCACCAATAAACTTCTAAAAATATCCATGCCGGTAATTGTCCCAAAATTGAGCAAATTGTTTAACAAAATAATAACAGCAGAAATGATCCCAGTAGATTGGACGAAATCAATGATAGTTTCGTTGCGCAAAAAAGGAGACAAAGGAGATATTAATAATTATAGGCCTATAGGCTTAATGTCTAATATATAGAAGGTGTTTTTAAAATACTATTGTTTAGACTAACTAACACCAAAATCAAAATCAAAAGTCATTTATTCAAATTAGGCTGAGTACCAGCACTTTTTGAACGTCAACGTTTACAAATAGACAGTCCCCCAAAACGCCCGCCCGTCACCACTTCCTAGTGTTTTAGCTGTGGAGAAGAAGTGGCCAACAAACTCCCCAGCAACACATCTGTCTGTTGAGTTAGAAGAACTCGCATTTAAACAATATTATGCAAAGCTTTATAACAAAGATAATAATAGACTTTGGGTAACACGTACAACCTAAAAACTAAATCATTTGCCAATTGTAAGCTAGCACACTCCATTACGCCATCATAATCAGACAACTCAATGAGTTAATAAATAAATAACTCAAGCGTAAAAACAACGTAAACCAAACTTAATAGGTATGACTCCAGACATAAAGGGCGTGCCCGCCTACACGTGCAGGGGTAGAATCTAACAATATATATATCTGTGACTCGACGCCACAAGTGATAAACTAGGGCCACCAAATTAAACAAAAAGCAGTTAATCATTGTAACATATAAAAAACAAACCATGGCTAACAAGACGACCATTCCCCACAAGCAGCACCCGTTCACGAGCATTACGCAAAGATCAGCCATTACCTCCCTCGCCATATTTGAGGAAAAGAGGCAACCCGACCTCCGACGCTACCGCAAGCAGTGAAATCTAAGGGAGCATGACGAACTTGCTGCCGGTTGCTCAGGATAGAATAATATCAAACAATTGTCTGAGTCACTAGTTAATCACATGTTGCAATACAATAAAAAAAACATTGTATACAAAGTATGTCAATACAAAAAAAAAAAACAATAATTGACCTCTACGGACATATAAATCAACAAATATATTATGAACTCATAGAAACTGTCTTATGCTAACTATGAAGGAACATTAAAACGAAGTATGTCTTGTGTTCAACACTGCAACTAACTATTATTATCGTCTAAATAATTCTTGATTGAATAGTATGCCACCCTTGATGAAAACCAGCCGAAGGAGCAAGCTAGATATAGGAGCAACTTCTCGACCACTGACCACATACACGTCCTGCGCCAGATACTTCAGAAATACAGAGAATACAACAAAACATATTATTTCGGCATCGTAGACTTCAAAAAAACGTTTGATTCTCTGGAACACCACTACATATGGGAATCATTAGAACAACAAGGGGTGCATTAAAATACATACTAAAAATCATTGATGAGAAAAGCACAGCAAAACTAAAACTAGAAAGGTCAGGAGAAGAGTTCCCGAAAGAAACTGGCGTCCAAAAAATGCTATTACAATGAATACGCAGCAGTTGTAATATGTAAGCGAATACATTAATTTTGGAAAATTAGTATCACCGACAGAGAGCATGCAGAAAGAATTTGAAAGAAGAATAGCAAACACTCGGAAGAGATTCTGGTCGTCGAGCAAAGTAATGAAAAATAAAGAAATGCCTATGGCGGAGAAATGAAAAGTCTTCAATGCTTGCATACTGCCATGTCTTACATACGGAGGCCAGACTTGGGCCTTAACTGAACAACAACAAAATAAAATAAATATATGTCAGAATGTGATAGAGAGAAGCGTATTGGGAGTAAGAAAAAGGGATAAAATACAATTAAAAAAGATCAAAGGAATGACTAAGTTTGGAAAAGTTCAATCAGTAGGCAGAAAATTGAAATGGCGTTGGACAGGACATATGATGAGAGAAATGGACCAGAATAATAACGAAATAGTACCCTAGAAGTAGAAGAAGACAGCCAAAGCGATGGGAAGACGATTTGAAGCAAGTAGCTGGGCTAGAATGGTTACGTACAGCAAAGGACAGAAACAAGTGGAAATCCTTAGAGGAGGCCTTTGTCGAAAGACAAGCTGTTAAGAGGGGAGATAAGCCGAATGCCGAGAATATGTTTTAGTTTAATTTAATTTATATTTTTCTTACATCTATTGTTATATTGTTTTAAGTAGCTTTGGTCAAATAAGTAACAGCAATAAAGGCTTATTTTGTTTATTATACTTGGCGTAACCGGACTCTTTTATAAATGGATAGTTTAAAAGAGCCTCATATTTCTGACTAAATGTTAATAGTTTATAAATATTAACATTAATATGTTTAACTATTTAATAACATTAATTTAACTACGCTAGTAAGAACCCCTCGTCCTCGAAGGAGAAGGCGTCTTCTAGAGATATATTTTTCTATGTCGCATACGTAGTTCGCTGGCCACTTTACAGTACACTTTGCTAAAGAATCTTGTGACTGAAAAAAAACGGCCGCAAAGGTCGATCATACCGGAGTGTATCCATGGTAGAGTGATCATTTATTACATTCCTACAATTTAGTCTGCTCTGTACCTTAGAAAGCATGGTCGCCGTTGGTCCCAGCTATTACTTGTAGATCTATGACAGACGTTACGGGTAGTTGGAAGCAAAATAACTGGACCTCGATTTTCATGAGGTATCGTGTTATCCAATATCTGCGTTTTGTCAGATAGCTTCTCCATGTAAGATGCTGGTATTCAGCTGCAGTCTAAAAGATTGAAAATCGAGCCAAACGCAGTAAGGCAAAGCCTTCGGGCTCAAAGAATCTTGAAAAAAGTTTGGAAAGTCAACACTTAGTATTAAAATAAAGATTACGAAACCTCATTATAAACTTACAGCCAAGATTATTTAAAAGTTCACTTTAAAATCGAGATTCATAACTATCATCCTCCTAGAATACGCCTCTTATGTTGAGACGCTGTTTGTAATTACAAAAAATATCATTAAGAAACAATTAGGTAGCGATTAGTGCTTAAAAGAGTAGTTGAACTTCAGACCCTTGACACAGGTTTAATTTATGAATCAAAATACATCTTCAGCACATTAATTTCGCAAGTAGCAAAGATAATGTGCCCCGCGTACGAAATAATGTAATATACATTTCTGAGCACGATTGTACAACAGCCAATAATATGTAATACGATACTAAACCTTTGATGTAAATTCTTCACAAATCCTTAGTTAGGAGTGCTTCTGTATGGGGAAATGAAGGAAATACTGTGCAAAGATGTTAGTATGTCATAGATATAAAGCTATATAATAATTCAAAAATAAATTATGTTAAATGACAGAAAATTTCTGTTTACAAACTTAAACTAATTTTGTAAGTCTTTATGTTTTTGGCCTATCTTGTTTTGGCTCTTTGTATAATAAAGCAATGTTTTAAAGGAACGGTGCGTTGTTACGCAACAGAATTGGGGCTTTGTTGCAGACAAAAACAAAGTTCAAGACGTTTGTCTCAAGGCGTAGCGGTTTCGTAGCGACGTAGCGATTATGTAGCTGTTGTAGCGGGGAGCTACGCCGTAGCGCGGCTCAGTCAATAACACTCGCGGTACTTTTGTGATGAGAGATGATGCTTGCAATTTTTTAATATCTTGTCGTAGGTTTTAAAAGTTTAAGAAACAACCAGTTCATCAAAGTAATTACATAAATTTACGTAATAATGCAGTGAAAGAAATATCTAACAGAAGAAGGGAGGGACGCAAAGATTTTTTGTGTAACGTATTTAAAAAAAAACATTATGTATTAATTGTGCTTCTGCCCCCATAAATCACTACTAATAGTTCGCCGCATAGAGATCTAAACTCAGAGGTGACAATAGATAACTTTAACACAACTAAATTTGTGAAAAGCTTAAAACTAATTTTTTGTTGACCTCTCCGTGTACGTGCTGGTACACGGAGAGGTCAACTGAGTTCAACATTAATTGGCATTTCCAGTGACTGACATTCTATATCTTAAGAGCTCACACCTCAGATCACATGCAATCCAAGTATCCCAAGTTCTAATATAGTTAAACAATGGTCGGATCTGCACATTAAATTACAATATGCAATACGATACTTGGATAGAGCTGTATGAACCGAATTGGACGAAGTTGAATAATTAATTATGTTGATCTCTGTATGAAGCTGTAAGCTCTGCTACACACTGTGGCTGTCTCGAATATTAATTATTGCGACTTTTCTATGGAATGCTACTGGAAATTTGTTGTAGGTGTCAGTTCTTTTAAATATCTTTTCTTTTTTAATCTAGAGCAGTACGTTGAAAAAAAAACTCTTCAAGATTTTTTTTACCTAAACTAGTCGTTAAGTAGTGATGCGTCAGCATTACGGCGTCATTACCACGTCGCCAACGTTGAGTAAACGGGTCAGCCTGTACACTGTAAATCCCCCAGTGTTGTCTGTCCGTCTGTCCGTGCACTAGCGTGCGTGGACTTGCCTGTTTGCAAAACATCGTGCATAATTTCTTGTTGGATTTGGCTACAGAGCACGAAACCGCAGAACTGGTAGAGACTAAAGATGCCTACCATGGCTATAATAGCCAAAACTTGTGCTCGTCGCATGTTGCACGGTTAAACATTATTTTTAGCCGCGCAACAAACGATGAACACAAGTTTTGGCTATTATAGCCATGGTTGGTGATGGTGGTATTTGATTTACAAATAAAATTGCAAAAACAAATAGAGGAATTACACGCTTGACTTCACACGTAATTTGGTCTGTCCCTATTTATCATCGGCTTTAGTGCCCGTAACTTCGTATTTTTTAGATTAGATAAAAACTGCGGCAGGACTTTTTTCTGGGTTTTGTGAAATGTAATATTAAAACTGATCAAGTGCGAATCGGACTCGCGTGCAAAGGGTTCCGAACCAATTTCTATTTTTTTGGTAACATGTTATTTTAACACTCTAGACTTCGAATACGTTTTCCTGTGGTCAAGAACTCTCTGTCTGCATTTCTTTTTCAAAATTTTCGGTTCAGTATTTTCGGAGATAAGAGGAGGGGTCATTTTTAGGGTTCCGAAAAAAAAACGGAACCCTTATAGGATCACTAGGGTGTCTGTCTGTCTGTCTGTATGTCCGTCTGTTACAGCCAGTTTTCTCCGGATCCACTGGACCGATTCTAATAAAATGTTGGTATACATATGGACTTCTATGATACAAACACGGACGCGTTAAGTAAATCATTGATTTTTTAGTATGGGGTTCACTTTTGGAAAACTAGGAAATTAAAAAAAAAAGTTTTTGAATCAATATCGTGTGACATATCAAATGAAAGGGCTTACTGTGAGGGTTTTAACTATATTTTTTCATAATTTTATAAAGAAAAAATGATAAAATAAATGGTTTTGAAGATAATTAAGAAATTCGACGAAAAATGACCATTCCCCCCCCCCCCCTGACCTACAATTTCGAAAAAAATGGAGATAATAGATCTTTACCTAAAAATTACAGGAAAACCTATTAGTAGTCTATAGTGTTAAAATAACAGGTTAAAAAAATTAATTCGTTCGGAACCCTTTGCAGGCGAGTCCGACTCGTACTTGGCCAGTTTTTGGTCTTAGTTCTTGAATAACTTCAAAACTATTCATTTCAAAATTATGAAAAAAATATAGTCAAAACCCTCAGTTAGGGTAACTGAGGCACTCCACTGTAATCAGTGGAGCGAGGCGGCGAAGCGGAGAAATATTAACCAATCATGTCAGTCAAAATATCGGTGACTCACGTGGTGCGGAGAATTTATGCAATTCCATTGGTTGATATTTCTCCGCTCTTCTCCTCTTCGCTACAGTGGACAGTCAGCCTTAGTTTAATATGTAACACGATACAGTTTGTTTTTTTTTTTAATTTTCTGTTTTGACCCCCAAAACCGACCCCATACTCAAAATGTATTTATTGACGTAACGCATCCGTGTTTGGGTCACAGACGTCCATATGTGTAAAATTTCAACAGAATCGGTCCAGTAGATCCAGAGAAAACTGGCTGTGACAGACGGACAGACAGACAGACACCCGAGTGATCCTATAAGGGGTCCGTTACATATTCGGAACCCTAACAATATCTAGTCAAATACCCTTTTAACACAGGCTGTTAACATCCATGAGTAAACCACCGATGGCCCTCAATGACTCGCTTGGTTTATATGGAAAGTTTTAGCAATACCGTATCTCGCAGGGGTACGTATTTGAATATCGAAGATTAAAAATCTACGGTTAAAATTTCAATGTTCAAAACATCGAAAATTTAAATATCGAACGACATAAAACCGAAAATTATAATAACGAAAGTTTATATGGTCGAATGGTTAAATAACCAACGTAAAACATATCTACAAAAATTACATCGAAAGATCTAAATATCGAAACACAGAGTATAGAATGTCCTAAATATCGAAGTAGAGAGTATCGACCGTCCTAAATATCGATGGGATCGTGTAAAAATGGGTTAATTTTCAACATTTAATACATTCATTATCATATTCACGTCAAAAACACCTACAAGTTAAAATATTGAACAAATTTTGTTATAAGATAATATGAGTGGAAAAAAGTTGCTTCTGCAACGTCTCCGGCGCTACGGGAAGTGCAATCCCTTCGCCCTTGTGCGTAGCGTAGCGGCTAAGCCTGGTCGCCAAAGGCGACCAGCAAGCCGAAGCAGCGGAGGTGAGTGGGAGTTGCCCTCCCTTCGCTCCTCCGGATTTATATACACTAGGGGTAACAGCCAAAAGACTAAGCAAAGTCGGGGTGCCCCGATTCGCTTTTGAAACAATTCTTCAATTCCTTCGACCTATTTTATCCATAAAAATCGGTGTCCAGTGTACAAGCGTAGGTCAATCGTGAAGGTATTATTTAAGTCTTAAAATTAAAATGTTGTTTTGAAAAGTCAATATGTTGTACTACAAAAGTTAGTGACAGAAACCATGCTTACTGCATGTTGTATGCTCGCTTGCATGTTGTATGCTCGCTTGCATGCTGTATGCTTCTTATCCGTGTTCCTACATTTTCTAAACAATACGTTAATCTTTTGCAGTAGACAGACTAATGACTAATAGCAACGCGTTTGTAGGGTGTGACAATTTCAAATCTACCTACATTTATGAATACACTCATACTGCCTATATAAAAATTTGTTCGTTATTTTAACCAGTAGGTATTTGTCACGTAGATATTATGAACTTAGATGTATAAAATTTTGACATTTTGAACTTAGGTATAATGTCATTCGATATTTTAATCAGTCGGCATTTCAATCTTCGACGCTTTAGGGACTACTCACATTTATTCAGCTCCATTCGCGTTTCACTGAACGATTCTGGTCACACTTATACAGCTCTGCTTCTATCAGCCGCGTACAGCGTCGTAAGAATGAGAAAGGCGCTGAATACGCGGCGAAGACGGTAAGATGTCCGTGACTACCGCAGTACCACCGCCGCCAATCGCTTCCATATTTGGTAAATAATTAGTACTCAATTGGTACTAATTATTGGTACTCGAACATAAAAATTGGTTCCTAGATAGTTTTCGAGAAAGTTGACTTTGAAGGTGGTCTGGCAGAAGTCACGCTCTTTATTCGTTTAGTATTGTGCTCTGAAAATGGACATTTCCATGTGCGATATTTTTATAGGTTGGTTTCTTGCAGAAAAAAATAGATAAAATTAAACGTAAAAAGTAAAAGGCAACGAGAGTGGATGGAGTCCAAGAACTAGATCGAAGGATTGAGAATTTATCTCTCACTGACAATTCTACGGACTTAAGATCGATAAAACTAGAAGTATAATTCATATATTAAGAGAAATATTTTTTCTTGGCAATTTATTTGATCTAGCTCTTGGACCATACCTACCTTAAAAATTGAACTCTTTGTATCTTCTAAACTAAGACCCGATTAAACCTGTTAAATAAAACTAATATTAGTGACTATTGAGAGAGAAAACAGATCTTCGCTAGGTGCCCTAGCTTTTGAGATTCAAATAGACCAAGCCGAGTAGGTGCACCCCAGATCGGCCACCTATAAACCTTTATAACTTTTGAACCAGTGATCGTTAATCCTGGTATTTGGCGACTAATTAGCGACATTTTTTTTTTATTATAAAAATTAAAATGACTTATGGTGGCCATGCCAGTGTCAGTCACACAAGGAGTCGAGAACCACCCGTGTCCCGCGCTGTTCCGCCGCGTAAGGCCGCGTACGACGCTGAAAGCGGCGGAACAGCGCTGAACTCCATACATAGCACTCGCATGATAAAAACACATTTGTCCTCATTTTATACTTTTTTGCCGCGAAAGCTGAAAAGACGCGGAAAGCTGAATCTATACGGACGCATCTCAATACAAAATCGTTGTTTTCTATGAGCATAAGCTGAATAGAGCTGAAAAGGTGTGAGTACTCCCTTAAGCGTAGGTATATAAATTTTCGATATTTTTATACAATTGATATTTAAATTTTCGATGTTTTGAACGTTGGTATTTCACGCGTAGGTATTTTAATCTTCGATATTTAAATACATACCACTACAACCACTTCGGTTGCGTACATCAAAAGCGCGTATTTTCGTTCGAGTGGGACAAATATGTCATTCGATCCACCCCAACTTCTCAAGGAAGGCAGCAACGTGTTAGTGACCTATCTCGCGGAGGGTATCTGGGTTTCCGAAACACTTTTCTTTTATTCAGCGACCACTTCCCTGGAAGAGAGGAAGTATCTGGCCAGCAACAATGACAGATAAACTATAGACACGTTGTCCACACTTTAGTTAACTACGGCGATCCTAATACCAAGCGGACACATACGTTGCTATCTAGCTACGAATTAGCACGAATAGTGATAGCGCCGTGTTTTAGAGCTGTTATATCGGCGCATGATGTATAATACTTCATTAGCCCACAATGTTTTCCTGTACCACAGACTCGAAGAAGGAGGGCCGTGGCCACCGAGGACGTTCCTTGCGCTGTGGTCTTACCAGACGCAGCAAATAGGGGCACAACCCGCGCCGTGTGGCCGCATCAGGGGAATCGCTGACGTGTGTACGACAAATCTATCGGACGGCGGTGTATTTTGCGCAACACAATGGATTGAGAGCACTAATTACCTTTGTAGATTGATATAATGGACGTACATGTTTATGGGATGTCAGTAGAGTTGATGAGGTAGGCAATAAACAGGTAATAAACTTTTCAGGTTTCGAGTGGTGGAAAAATTAGTCACTACGTGGGTATGATATAGTATCTCAAACGTATTAAAATTAATAACGAACCACTGAGTAATTAAAAATCGCTACAGCCACGGAAATAAGAGGTGTTATAATTCTCAAATACCACTGTTTTCATAATACCATCGTTAAAATAATATTTAAAATACTTAGCTTCTTCCCGGTAATCGGCATCGTTGCGGGCCCGTTCAGAGCCCGGGCCCTCCTTGCTTATGAAGGGACTATCAACAGACAATTCCACAAATTAAACAGAGTAGCCCTTTTAATAGGCCTACCTTTAGCCCCACCTTCCATCCGAATAAAATTATAATGAAATTAAACTAATTTAATTACGAAGCGCGTCGAGACATGCTCGAGAACAATTAAAAAGACCTATTTATCTCGTTATGTTGTACAATAAACGCAGAAAATTAACATCTTCGGAGTACTCAATGAAATATTAATGAGTCTCTCCGAAAGCTGAATGCGAAACTGTGGTTAGTACACACAGTAAATGTTTTTCTTTTCTTTTCTGTATGATCTCAATCCGTGTAACGCCCAAAACTTTTTTATTTAGTTTTCTTTAGTTTTATTTCAAAGATAACTGTGAACTAGAAAAGTTTAAGTAGATGAGGGAAACTTATTTAGTAGTTTTTGGGATGTTCTCAAGAATGAGGTGAAAAAGCTGTATTTTTGCGATCACCTTTAATAACGAGGTGAGCAGCAAGTAATATAAAGCCTCGATGGAGTGGCGCTTGACATGCAGACAGCTGGATGAAATTAATTTGTACAATTTTCTCGGTTATAAATATTAATAAGGTCACGTGTTCCATCTGCGGTCGTAATGTGAGAGGTGTGTTAATGCTAATGATATTCAACGAGCCGTTAACGTGCTGTTTAATGTAATATAAAAAGTTAGCATAAAAGTAACGCCACAATATCTACGTCAGACTGAATAGAACTCTTGAAAATGATGGCGAAATAAAATAAAGCACGTACATTTTTGCCCACTAAAACTGTACACATAACCAGTGCGAAGAAAAACAAAGGAGAACACAACGTCGACATTGATTTCCGCGCTGCTATTTATGAGTGAGGAAGCTCTTGTACCTAACAATACAATTGTGCCCTCGGCCGCCACAGTCAACAGCGTTATTGCGCCACTTACAACTCGAGTGTCTAGGAATGGAAGGGGCTAGAAATTCCAGAGTAATAACAAGCAAATGGCCAGCTAATAATTGAAGTGCTGCAACGCTTGATTATCACTGGGAGCGTTCAGTGTTCTCCGTCGTCAGCCGGTATATTGCTGATCCAGCCTAATTAGTGAGCTGAATAATTGGGTTGCTGTCATCTCCAGTGCACCTCAGTGCTCGTGCACTTGAACGGAACGTGAGAGATAACTCGCAGAGCCTGTGACCTGTACTTGTCTTTAGCAATTTGCCTGGGAAACTAAACTGTTGAATTAACTAAGTAAATCCCTAGTTAGATTACTGCTAATTTCTACAGCTTACACAAACTTTATCTAAAATAATAAGTGTGCGGAGATTGATTGAAGTAACTTAGTGAAATCGTATCAAGAATACGGCCGCGCTTTGATCCTAAAGAAGGTATAAGTTAGAACAAAGTTCTAAATGAATTATTGACAGTTAAAACTTTCTCAATGATAGATTCAGAAGGGGCTTCGAGGATTTAATTACATACAACACCGCGACGAATAGTCCAATTGTTACAAAGTTGAAGCTGTGATTGAGTTAACTCGAGCTCTCCAATTATTCAAAGTATAACTTACGGGGTCCGCAATCTGATAACAGTCGTTAGCGGGTATCAGTACCTACCTACCACTTTACTGGTATGTAGGTATTTACTAACTACCTACATACTCGTACATTGCGTGCTGTAGAAATTCATACTTGAATGTATGAACCGAATATTGTGAAAACTAAAAGCTCTAAGTCGAAAAAGTTTGTTATAGATGGGAGAAGATACGATTCTTTTAGAGCTAGTGTTAGATTCACTCATATACTTATTACAAACTTAATCTTTTATATTTATCATTGGTAATTAAGTACTACCCGATTATTTTATACCTACCTACTTTAAAAAAAATACTTAAGTTTCTTCTTCAAACATCAAAGACAATACAAATCGATTATACCTATTATCAAAATGTCGTTTTTATAAATTAATTATTGTACTCACAATGTGTGTGAAATTCGGCACATTTTATTTAATCAAACCAAAGACATTAAATTTGAATTAAACTAAAAGAGATACTTACGATTTTATAATTACACAGGTTAAATGTACCGATCACAAACATGACATGCCGTAAATGATTGTAATTTGTGATTGAAAAATATTAATATAAAAAAATATTTACACCCCTTTAATTTTAGTGTAATCCCAAAATTCTTGGATAATATATGAAATAATAAACGTTGGAATTAAATATGCATACACTGTTAACAATTAACGATCACAGATTATGGTTAATTTGAAGTCGTTATATAATAATAGTTTAATAATGCAGATAATAAAACACCAACGTAGGTACAAGTGGCCACTTACCATAGTCCTGGTATACAAATTCAAGGTTGCTCAGCATGTTCGGGGTTTCTTTGGTGGATAGAATTCGCAACGAAGTCATTCGCCAGAGAACTTAAGTCACGGACATTGCGCGTAAAATCAGCATACTGAAGTAGAAGTGGGCTGGCCATGTCAGTAAAGAGACAGACGGTCGATGGAGAAGACATCTGTTAGAGTGGAGACCGTGTATGGACAAACGTAGTGTAGGACGCCCTGCAGCACGATGGACCGATGATTTGAAGACGGTGGCTGGCAGAAGATGGATGTGGATGGTTGGCGCTCTTTGCCGTCCACTGCTGAACGTAAGCCTCCCCGGCTTACGTTCAGCAGTGGACGGCAATTGGCTGATATGACGATAGGCACGAGTATTAGAGTAAGACTGTTACTGCAATAAAAAAGCAATAAGGTTTTTTTTAGCATACTTATTTACACAACCCTCATATTATTTTCCATATTTACGTTTGTTTGATCCTTGCCGAGTTTCGTAATATGTGCCTATCTGATAGAACTCAACAGACTAATGACGACAATATAATAATACAGGCATCTTTTGTCATGCTAAACCTTGAAAATGTACTTCATATGGAGATTGAGGCCAACAAAATGATTTCCGCGTTATTGATTTCCAAAGAAGACTTTGATCAAAGGACCAATTCTAAAAGGCAACGTTCACATTCGCATCTCAGTCGCAATCTGCCAAAATATGGGGAAAAGTGTTTGTGACAGATTGCTACTGAAATAATAAAATGAAATGTCTAGCTTTTGCCCGCGGCTTCGTACGCGCACAACCCGTTTTTTCCGTTACCCTTAAGAATTTCGGGAAACCCTCTCTTAGTACTCCCCTACAATACCCGAGGAACCTACATTTTTTACACGTCAAATTTACACTTTCTACCAGTAGTTTCGGCTGTGCGTTGTTTGTCAGTTACTCAGTAACGGAAAAGTTTTATATATAATAAATGCAGCAAATAAATAGGCAGCCAAATAATACGTTTAAAATATTTTCATCATCTGCCTAGTCTTTTCCCAACTATATTGGGGCAGGCTTCCAGTCAAACCAGAGCTGCTTACAAAATAATAGATTTGGTCCTCTGTGTGAAAAATAACACCTATCTAATCGACGATATTACTATAACAACCTATTTTATGGAGACTTATGATCATAAAGCATTTTTTATTGACGTATGGTAATTTATGGGACCGAAGCCCTTGAATCTTGAGCTAGGTAAGAATGAGCTTGTGTCACTTTTGTCGGGTGTCTCTTTTTATGCATAGAGGTATGATATGGGACTGCATTTTGTAGGTTTATTTTTATAAAGATTAAAAAATGTTTTGGTCTATAGAGGTCTTTGGTAAGTTATTGATATAAAAGAAATCAGCAGTTGCGACTTAAAAAAATACATATACACTTTTACTAAAAAGACAGAATCTTACGGAATAAACTAAATCATTTAAATTATTGTTTTATCTTCCAAAACTCTCATTTCAATATTAAACGTACCTACCTAATATCAAAATCAGTATAAACGGCTTATAAAATCTGGTGACAGATCTCAAAGCAGTAAAGTTTTCTCATTGGCTCCCTCACTAATGACTGTTCCACGATTGGACTCCCCGCCGATCAAATCAAATGTAACACGGTACTAATTTCAATATTTATTCCGAAACTCCAATATTCGTCGAGAAAATATTCAATTCCAGGTTAATCTGCGGGATTATACCGTCGGAAAATAGTGTTATGCTCGTTATTCTACAAACTACTGTTAAGCCATCGCAAACATAAACATTTCCAGGTCTTTTGCAAATAACAGTTTACCACACATTTTTCCGAATATTCTAGAAACTGTACTAAAACAAAGTTACCAATCAGAGCTAACGAAGGGAACTTGTAAACGGCACGCTAATGAATAAGGCTGAACGAGTCGGATCTCGACTTTATCTATTCAATTAGGCTGATGGACACCGGTCAATGGTCATTTATAGGCAATCAGTGTTATATTATGTGACGACTGCGTGGCGGTAGGTGCGCGGTGATAAGCCAGCGGCGGCGGCCAACAAGTCGCGGCCACCTAGCTCGTTAAAAGGCGCTTTGCTCATCTGACAGTAACGATGATCGATGGCTTCGGGACTTCCCCTGTAATATCCGACACCCCCGAACCCACTAAACAGCCGCCTCACACCCTACCAACTCCATTGAGACCTTTGAGAACATTCAAACCTAAACATGCTAACTACTCCAAGATACGTGTTTTAATCGATAAACTTTGATTAATATCTAGCATTAATTGTTGTGATTAAGCGTACAAATGGGGTGCGTATTCAGGCGGAACGCGAAGCAAGCGTTTAGGAGCGCGTGGGCCGCCCCGCCGCCGTCGCCGCCACCGTACCGCCGGTATCAGCACGTTAACATTGGTACGGAAACGCTCCTATGAATAATTTCATTGTTTACTTGCACGACCTTCATTAAGTTAACGCGTCAGTGACAGCTAATCGCATCTCATAATTGTAACGCGCTGTGCTGTCTAATTGTTATCAATTCATTAATACCAATATCCACACGAGACACATTAGAACGCAATCATATTGTATTAAAACGGAATATTTACGTATACAAAGTTATCAGTGATACCGAAAAATAAAATTCGCATCATCGCTTTTGACGATAACCTTAAGTAGAAGCCAAAGACACTTGAGTGTCTTATAACGAGGTCATGAAAAAAAACGGTGATCGGTGGCCCTTGACCTTAAGCATGAAAGTAACAAAAACACTTGAACACAAATATACATACATTTGCATATACTGACGACGGAACCCGAAGACTTCTCGACATTCCGATTTTAATGGAGCTCGTCCTAAAACATCAAATAATGTTTACATCCTTATACCCCGAAAGCTGTCAAGGGAAAATGTTAATAGTAAATAATTCGCAGTTCAAGCTTCTACGCGAACGTAAAGGTTTAGGGTGCAAGTCTATTACAGCGGAGCGGAGAAACGTAGAGATTGTAACCAATGGAATTGCATAAAATTTCCACACCACGGGATTCACTGACGTTTTGACTAACATGATTGGTTAATATTTCTCCGTTTCTCAGCTCCGCTGCCTCGCTCCGCCGTAATGGACAGGCACCCCTACATAACATTATTTATTTAAAAACAATCAAACATTACTTCCATTAATGATTCGAGAAATATAATTTTCTTTTTCTTACCGAATGGTTCAGTACCGCTACGCGAGTCTACGTTAGTTTGTCTACGACGTAATTTAGTGCAAAGCATTGTAGGAGAAACTGCACTTTCAAAATAATTGTCAAGAATAATGTAAAAAATAATTATACTGCCGTCCCATAAGACCTGCCTCCCGCTATCCGAAGATTATATTTACGTCTGATCCAGGGTCTTACAGAAACGGTCGGTAGGTAACATTGAACAGGCGTTTCTATTCACTAAATCATTTACTTGTAGGTCATTCATTTGTAGGACATAATTATCTGTTTAATCAAAGGTCAGCTAAAAATATCTTACTAGTGGTCGTCCAGTGGTGAAACTCAAAAATAATTGATTCAAAAAGTACGCTTCTTCTCCATATTAACCTGAACTATGATACTGTAATACTTCGTCCTTACAGACCTTCGCTTCTTAACCGACCAGCTGCCGCGTAAACTAGGGTAGCTTTCATGAAGTCAATCCCATCTGGATGGATGTGAATTTTCACATCGATTTTGTTTACGTTCAGCGATGTATTGCGGCTTTTAGGAAAGTTTTGCCTCTATTCGTAGGGGCGTAGCTCATGTAATACTTCCTCCTTGGATGCATCAACTTCTTGATAAAAGCTTTAGAAGAATTAACTAAAATAGTAAAATGATTTATGAATAGGTTGGAATTATGACGTAAGCTTGTGAATTTGTTTTTATGAGAAGAACTGTAAAAGCTTTCGTTGGAGCATGAACTCAATATAATTATCCTTTAAATCTCAAGCAGTATTTTCTTTATTCACGATCCCTAATGCTGCAGAGACTCTAGCCTACAGTGTTACAGCACATACAACGTCCCCACGGAGGATGTCTTCACGTTGTCGTCGTGATGAGGCTTGTGTGTCTCATTGATCTTGGAGCTATGCCGGTAGAGTTACTTATTACCGGAAAGGTCCAAGAGAAAGACCAGACCAAGAGAGACACCGAGACGGGGTCGCTCCTGATCGATCGATGACAGTCGACCGACAGAGGACGTAACCGTGCGAAGCGGTGCATGTTTCTCTCCTTGAGGAGAGAACTTTCGGCGGGTTCGCTGAGTCGGGTTGGCCGGACAGCGAACAGCATGTTTAATGCCGCCGCCGGGGGCTTGGCTTAATCGCCTGGCCCAGAGGAAGGCTACCTCTAAGATAAAAAACTACTTAATCCTAAGCTTTGAAGCGCGGTGAGAGGATGAGGATAGCTGGAGGGAGTCCAGTCGCGAGCCCTTGTAGAGCACCTGCCGGACTTTACAGTATGTACCTAGGCTCTGCCCGGTGGACATTTATTAACCTATATCTACTCGTGGGATCAAATATGAAAACCGAAAATAAAAACAACAATAAATTAGCGACCGAGTTGGTCGAACAAATGGGAGTGGGTGTGGTGTCAGAATCTGACAGGATGAGTGTGGCGAGCACTAGCTCAAAGTGGCGTGGTGCGGACGCTCCCTCTAAATTTTGGAGGAAGCGTTCGCGCGGCGGCAAAACAGACTGAACGAGGTCAATGAGTTTGTCCTAGAACGAAGAAAATCTTCCAGCTAAAGTGCTGACGGGGAGGAGAAGAAGAGGACGCACGACGTCAGCTTCGGTAACGTCACGAGACGCCCAGAGTCGCTTTTCAAAACACTCTGATACGCCGGCAGCCAGTGGAGCGAGCGAATCCGGGAGTGCTATTCTGGTGGAGCGGAGTGATTCCGAGCACTCCGCTACATTGGTTAGTACCAAAGCGGACATCAATGCCGCAAGGCGAGAGGGCCGTAAGGCAATTGCGATTGAAGAGGTGGAGGAAATGTCCCGTCTGGCGAGAGAAAGACGGTCTAGGACGGCCACTGCCTCTGAGGGTTCCACGGCGGCAGCTCTGAACCGCCAGGTTATGAACGGTGTGGATGTGATCCTGAAGGTGGCCCCGAAGTCGGGCTACTTGAAAGGCATATTCGCCCGGGCTCTAAAGGAGGCAGCAGACCGAACGACCTCCGAGGAGACAAAAAAGCTGCAGGAGGAGAACAGCTGTCTCCAATCTGAAATTGAGGTCATCCGGCAGGAACTCACGTCTTTAAGGGTGAAGTCAGTCGGCAGCAAGAGCGTATGACTCCCGCACCCTCTGCGCCCACTCTTGGCTCTCTGCAAGCCGAGCTGGTTGAAGAGATCGCCCGGACTGTCATGGTCCAAGTCCCTCGAGGGACGAGTGTCGTGGTCGAGTCCTCGAGGCGGGCATGATGAATGCCCGCCTCGAGGGTTTGAAGTCGAGGCTTCTTCCAGCCCAGAATCTCCGGCCGCCACTCGCAGCGGAAAACCGAAGGAGAGAGAGTGCTCAGCGGAAGACCTCTCGCAAGTAGTAAAAAAACCAGCAGCTGGGGCTAAACAGCCAGCCAAGGGGAGTAAAAAGACCGTAGCTGGGGTCAAAAAGGCAGCAGAGGTGGGCAAAAAGCCCGCAAAGAGGCCGAAAAAGCCAGCAGAAGGGGGCAAAAGGCCGATGAGAGGACAACCCGCCTAGCGCCAGCCGCGAAACTTGTGACCGTAGATGAGCCAACCGCCGAGGCCTGGTCAACAGTCGTAAAAATGAAAAAAGGCCGCAAGTTATCCAAGGAGATCGCACATAGTTGTTGGGGGTGCCCGTACAATTCCACCATGAAGTACCTGAGATTGGTGCTCGACAGTCGGTGGGATTTCGGCTCCCACTTCCGGCGGCTGGCGTCCAACTTGTTGGGCGCGGCTGGGGCGCTGTCAACGCTACTTCCCCAAGCTGCGTCGGTCGCAGCTGCTCAATTGTGACGAAGCTGGCGGAAGGGTGTGAGAGCTTGGCCCGCCATTCCGCCACCAGGACCTCGCGCCACTGCGACCGACGCAGCTCGATGTGTTGCTGCATCAGTCGCTCACCGCGCGCCCGCGTGTCTTGACGCCACCGATGCAGTGACGCGAGGACTTTTGCCTCCAGGTCCCAGGGCGGAGCTCTGGCCAGTGCGCAAGCTGCCTCATAGGAGATCGTGCGATAACCCCTGATTACTCTGACGGCCATTACCTTCTCCAGCTTCCGCAGAACAGTGATGGTGCTGGCCGTTAGGTCAGCCTCCCAGATCCCAGACCGCTTACAGGATCATCACAACACCACTGCGATCGCCAACCCGCCTGCCAAGCGTGGCGATTATGGCAAACCCCCACCCCCTTTGGTGAAGGCCTATGTCCAGCAGTGGACGTCTTCGGCTGTTATGACTGACAGATGATTGACAGGGCCATCGATCGCACGATCCCCACGTACAACTGCCTACAGGCGGTGCTCGGGTCCCCAGATGGGGAAGCAACGTTGACAGCGCCCCAGCCGCGCCCAACAATTCAATGGTGCAGTTGGAGATTCTCGTACCCGATTTTGATGAAAACTAAAACGGCATAATTGATTTTTGTAAAATATAAATTAAAAAGAAGGTAAAAATTACTCTGTCTGTCTGTTACGTCTTCACGTCTTAACGGATTTGAATAAAATTTGGTTCACGGATAGACTATAAGAATAAGAAGAGAAAGACAAAGAATTTGGTTTTCCTTACTTTACTTAATCTTCCTATTATCTTACTACTATTATAAATGCGCAAGTTTTGTAGGTTGGATGTTTGTTATTCAAGCATACCAGAACAGCTTAATGGATCTGGATGTAAAGCACAGAGATAGATTACAGTCTGGGAGCACATAGGCTAAATTTTATCCCGGGAGACATTGACACGAGCGATGCCGCGTGCAGAAGCTTGTAGATATAAAAACTTGAACTATGCTTTAAACTTCCGAGTATACATATATATATTCTCCTTATCCTACTCAATCTGAAGTAATGTAGGCAGTTCCTTTTGTAAAGTTTGCAATGTGCTTGAATAGCACAGTATTGGAGATTAGAGCCCTGTTGAAGACAGACGAGATCGTGGCGTACTCAGGATTAGATGCGATGAGTTGTCATCGCATCTAGTTCATTTAAGTTGTGAAGAAATTTTGAGTAGGTTCGGAAAACATGTAAAGAGAGAAAACAAAGTATTTTTGAAAATATGAGATAATTTACATTTTAATACATGAAGGGAAAACTATCTGCCCCTTTTTAAGCATAGGTATTGCGTTCACGTTATGTGTGTTCTTGTTATAGTATCAGTTTATGTGGCGAAGTAGTACATTATGCATTTTTTTATGACGGTCGTATTTCGAATATCTTATAATAACGTGGTTGTTAAAGCTGGACACAAAAAGGTATTAACATGTCAACCCACAAAAAGATTTAATTAACTTTTTGTTACCAATGAAATTTTTATCAAATGGAAGAACATTTTTCAATAAAAACAATAATTTTCAAAGTGATTAGTGATATCGTTTATGAGAAAATATATTTCTTTTGTCATGTCAATGTTGTACGGGCCGAAGAATTCGAAAATTTCAAACGATTTTTTCTCGAAATCGCAGTGCTTTTGACATAATATTGCTTATTTACGTCCAACTGTTTGTAACAAAACACAGACATCTATACTAATATATAAAGCTGAAGAGTTTGTTTGTTTGTTTGCTTGAACGCGCTAATCTCAGGAACTACTGGTCCGATTTGAAAAATTCTTTCACTGTTGGATAGCCCATTTATCAAGGAAGGCTATAGGCTATACGGGAATGGGAAATTCCTACGGGAACGGGAAAAAACGTGATATGCGCGTACGAAGACGCGGGCAAAAGCTAGTCTTACTATATACCGTTATAAATGCGACCGTTTGAATGGACGGATGTATGTTTGTTACTCTGTCACGCCAAAACGGCTGAACGGATCTGGGTGCTATTCAGCAAAGAGATAGATCATAGTCTGGAATAACACATAGGCTACCTTTTATCGCGGGAGTATGTTTCCTTGAAATACTTTCCTAAATTCACTAGGGCGAAGCCGCGTGCAAAAGTTAGTTTCAGATATTTATTTCAAGCCTCGATCATTATGTAACTCGCTTTTGAATGTCGTCAATTAAACATGTTGCGTCATTTCATAGCTAATTAGATTGCAGCCATGCATTCATTTCGCTGCACGTAATTTAATTTTGTCAATGTAATTGATGAATATGCAATAATTGCTTTTGTGTCCAGTGCTAAATAATTACTTTATAAAATGAGTATTGTTGTTATTGATAAAATAATATTATTTTCCTTTTCAGCCATAGATCTATTTAGGTACTGAAGATATACATTAGAATTTATGGACGAAACTTATGAAGACGAACAACTGCAAGAAATACATACTGGTAGTTAAGAACCAATTTTACTCATGATTTTTTAAAGAACAATGTTTTAAAAACACATAGAAATGTACCTTTTGACTCTTGCTACAGCATTTTACTTCGTTAAGGCTTAATAACCGCCCAAAGCTGGAAAGCCGCCATAAAGGAAGCCGTGATTGGATTCGAAGATAGCAGTCTAGTCTATGTTGTCGAGGACACTATTGAACGGGATTTTGCCATAAGCGTATATATTGGCGTTTTAGTTTTAAGCATTTTTTCTTCGTCTTGGCTTTCGGGGTAGGCCACAAGCCAGACGTTAGGTGAGGTAGGAGGCCCACTCAGCCTAGGGCTCGGCTCTTACTGAATACTGTTACTTACAACCTACATATTATTAATTTGATAATTATCCAGGGCGCAATAATTTTTGAGCTCACTTCGCTCAGTTTCGGATTCTACACTCAAGTGCTTGAAATTTGTCAAAAACACAAACCAACCTATTGAGATGTAGTGCAAAATTTTCAAGCTCGCTTCGCTCGCTTTTGAATTTTAGGATCTCTCAGTTCTTAACCTTTCCTGTATGAGGCAAAAAGTTACTTCTATTTAGATATTAATGGCTGAAAATCAAACCTATCCGATAAAGGGTACCTACAAGAGTTTTCGAGCTCACTTCGCTCGGTCTTACTTTCTACACTCTAAATTCTTGAGCTTTTTTGCATCAGTCAACAAAGTTACTTAATATCGTCCCGGGCCATGGGATTTCGGTGCCAGCTACCTGTGCCTTCTGACTATGACTGACATAAATATCCAGTTTTGATCGTGCATACCACAATGAGTTTTCGTATTCGGTATCGCATCTCAGGTTGGGGGCCAGGCCCCCTGGAAAAAAGAACTAGATACGCCAATGGACTTCGCTCTTCCGATTAATAATACACATAGCTACTTAATCTCCAAAATTGTATCGACCTTGTCAATACACCAAATAGGGTTCCATTCATGCGGAATCACATTAAAGATTACATTAAAAACACTTTATTTTTAACTTCATAAAAGGAGTTTTCTATTGAACTTTAATTAATGAGTTGTGTTTATCTAAGTCTATTTGTCTACACTTCATTTCGGTTTGATAGCAATGACTTAAATAGACACAATTTTATAATAAATTAGCTATTGCCCGCGACTTTGTACGCGCAAATCCCGTTTTTCCCCGTTCGCGTAGGAATTTCGGGAAATCCTCTCTTAGTGCTCCCGTACACACCCCAAGGAACCTACCTACATGCCAAATTTCAACTTTCAACGACCAGTGGTTTCGGCTGTGCGTTATCTGTCGGTCACTAAGTAACGGAAGAGTTTTATATATATACCTGCAGACAGTAATAGGAGTCCCGTCTGTCTGCAGGGCTTAAAGTAACCTAACATGAATGGTATGGCGGGAGGAATACGCAATTCGGTTTTTTGCAGGAAAGCGCTCTGACACTACCAACACGTCGACTTCGAGTGCAAAAACAGTCTTTTTTTATTTACTTATATATCGGTGTACTATCGCAAAATTAATAAAAATTTGCCCGCGTAATTCTCAACAAGATGATAATCAATTATGAAAATTTTGCGACCCTACTTGTCGTGTCTAATTTTTTCCGGTATTCGGTAAAAAACCGGCCGTGTGAACGCATGTATTGGAATGCTACTGCCACTAAAACATATTCGGTTTTTGTCGTGTGACCGAATCTGGCAGGGCTACTCTTTAAGCCCGAAGTCCGTAGATTCGGGCTTAGTTGCGGGGCGTATTCTACTCCGTTTGAGTATCACTTACGTACTTACGATCAGTCCCGAACCCGAACTAAGAACTAAGACAACACGATTTGAATATAACTGTCAAATCGTGTTGCCATTAATTGGTGGTTAATTGATACGCACAACACAATCGGATCTTAAGTTTTGCCCGTTTCGGTTTTATTTGTCGGATCTTAAAACCGAATGCACGTGTGAACTCATTCATATAAATAGTATTGAGGCTAAACCGTATCCCGTAAAAATCAGATCACGCTAAGAAATTTATGTCGTCGTGTGAACGTAGCGTTACTGCCGCCCCTATCCTAGCTATCGTCTTTTACACACATTGCCGGCTGCGTATTCGGTATTGTATAGAATACCTAGGCAAAGTATTAAATAAATAATATTTCATACATTATCTGAATGTTTTAGATATTCTATAGAATACCGGATTATACAGATTGCCGGTAACATATACACGAATAGATATAATATAATATTAATAGATTGAAACGTACGTTTAATCCTGCGCATATTGAATGTATTTAAGCTTACCTACGACATTAAATTAATTCGTGTAGACCACCCGAGACGGGCGACGAGCTATACATTCTGCACAGCATGGTCGCAAGACAATTAAGGGATCTCTAATAGGTCCTGAATTAAACTAGTGAGCTACCCACACCTTCGAATAAAGACATTCATTACGTACCTCATAATTATGTCCCTAGCATTTAAATTACTTCAGGATTCAATACGACACCATTTTCAATACCTACGTTCATTTACTGACTGACAAATCTCATTTATTTAAAACGGTTAATTTTTGGTATTTCAATCAAAACCATTTTTGGATGAAAACAACAGAGTTATTTTTAGGATATTCACCGCTTTCTACCATTTTAGTTGGAATAGAGCACAGATGCAAAAACACCCACGGTTACAATAAATCTATATAATAGGTCTATCATTGTTATGAAATAAACAAATATAACTGATTCTACGTAATATAATACAGCATGCCGACGCTATGACAACAATCAATCATTTTTTTAAGGTCGAAAATTTATTAAATCAAAAACTATCTTGAACCTTATCTACCTACTTATCTGTAAAACCGATTCGTAAATAGTTACGAATCGGTTTAACCTGAATAATTTAGTCTGGAAATTCGAACCCAACAAACAAGTTTGCATGATTTTAAAATAAAGACCCAAATAATAACGGTCGATTTTTTCCAGTTGTTAGTATCGTGCAAATGATGGTTTATGAAGCATAGTCACGCTCCGCAGTTCGATGGCAAATCATACTATTTTGCAGAGTAGGTACCAAATGTTTGTCCCTACTTCTATTTATAAATCTCCTGTCTATAAAGCAGAGTACTAACCAAGTGTGAGTCTTTTGTAAATACCTTAATCTTCAAATTTACAGCGCATTATATTGCACCAGATGCGACGGCGTCACTGTGGCACCGACCGCGCAATTTACAGGAAGATTCAAGCTTAGGTAATAGTGGCTCGGAACATGAGGCGAAGTTCATAATTATGCCAGTGGGGGTGAGGAGCAGCGTATTGCCTGCCTACAGCGAACTTCATGGCCACCGTTAGACTTGAATCGACCTATAAGTAACTATTGGTCGTGAGCTTCTATAAGTAATCGGTGTGACTCACTGACACATCTACGTAGATTTTACTATGCAAAATTAGGGCAAATTGTATAAACAAAGCTACTTCGTTCATCACTCTTTGAAAATCCAATGATACAGTTTTAGATTTCAACAAAATAGGCTTAGTTGCGGGCGTTCGTATTCTACTCCGTATCACCCACAGACTTACGATTAGTCCCGAACCCGAACTGAGAATGAATGACAACACGATTTCACAGTAACTGTCAAATCGTGTTATCATTAGTTCTCAGTGGTTAGGTGATATGAAGTAGAAAATGCCCGCCCGCAACTAAGCCCGAAACTACGGATTTCGTTAGAGAGTAGCCCCCCAGGCCCGAGACTCCGAGATTCCTTATATCGGATATGGCCAAATCCGAAATTACAAGAACTCTTCAATCCACGCCTGCTTGAAAAATTCACCGAGTATAAGTATGTACGGGTTGCTCGTTAATTGGAACTTAAAAGCTTAACATTTATTGCTCGTTTCTTTTTTTCTTGGTATACTGAGAAAATGGAATACCTACTCAGAAGTTAGGTAACTCGAGAAAATTTATACGAATATTCCAATGGAATCTATAAAATACTAATAAAGAATAAAGTCTCATTTACCTGAATCTGGAAATGATGCGGAGTTATTGAGTTGTAAATAGGTCAAGTAGGATTTGTACATAACAGGTCAGCGGTACTTATCAAAGTTTCCTAACGCTTATAAAGTTAATAATTAATTCATATTATTAGAAAACAGTAAGAAACATATTAGAGGTACTTTGTTTTTTCCAAATATTTTGATTTAATTAGGTAGGTTTGCATTATTGTTGTATTTCATATTGTTATTCTGAGCGTATAGGTCATCATTGTTTTTTTTACTTATTATATTTATTGACATAATCTTCTCATTAACTTGTTTTTTTATGAGTTGTATTGCAGTATGTGGTTAACTAGCGACCTCGACAAATTGATAAGTATAATTTTGTCTGATCAACCGGCAGCAGGTTCGTCATGCTCCCTTAGACGTCGCTGCTTGCGGTAGCGTCAGGATCAGGTTACCTTTCCTTTAATATGGCGAGGGAGGTAATGGCTGATCTTTGCGTTAGGCTCGTGCTGCTCGTGGTGACTGGTCGTCTTGCTGACCGTGGTATATAATTGTTGTAATTTTTAAGTGTTATAATTTAACTGACATGGTCCTAGTTTATCACTTTTGACTTTGGGTCACAGCTTATCGTTAAATTCCATTGTTGCACATGTAAGCGGGCACGCCATTTATCCCTGGAGGCACATTTTGATTAGTATTGTATGCTTGAGTTTACTTATTTAATTAACTATATATGTAATTTATAGTATTATCTGTTTATAGTACAGTTTTATCATTGTTTCATATTGATTGTTGTTATAATATAGTGTGCTAGCTGATATGTGCCATTTATTTAATTTAATGTTCGATTTCTATCATAAAATGTTGAATAATAATGTTATATAAATTCAAGTTCTTTAAACTTAACAGACAGTTGTGTTGCTGGGGAGTTTGTTGGCCACTTCTTCTTCCCAGCTAAAACACTAGGAAGTGTCGACGGGCTGGGCGATTTGGGGTCTTCATGTAAACTTTGACGTTCAAAAAGCGCTGATTTTCAGCCTAGTTTGAATAAATACCTTTTGATTTTGCCATAGGTATACAATTATGAAGTTGCCAAAGATGTACCAACATTGTCCTATAGGTACTATAATATAAGGTACTATTCTTAGATATTATTATAGCTATATACGGTTGGTAAAGTTCAAATACTTTTACACAAAACAGGGTCTGAGCCTAAATTGGAAACCCAATCCAACTGAAGGATGTATTGTGTCCCGGATTATGTTCCCTGAGTTGATACCTACGATGTATCGAAATATTTTCATAGTGCTTCGTATATGAATTTATTTTACACTGGTGGAGGACTTGACTGTGAATGCGACACTATTTGATGATGACTTAAACTGGAATAGACATACGAGTATTCTAAACCTGTGTTCAATCTACTTCAAAATGTTAATTAATTCCTACTTATAGTTTTAAACCAAATTAGTCCATTATGATACGGATATCTTAAAATTCTTAGCGATAGGTATTATTTAATCAGCGAAAGTTTAAACTCAATTGAGAAACCGGTCAAGAGCGAGTCAGACTCGCGCACCGAGGGTTCCCTACCATCATATAAAAAGTGAATTGTTCTTAAATTTTCATCGGCGAGGTCTTTATTCGTTGAGAATTTTTACACTGCGGTGTATATTGCAGTCTTAGATCAGCGACATCTCTTGTCCGCTAGTGGAATTAGTGTAATGTTAGTTGATGATTTCTGAAAAAGAGCGCTTTTAACAGACATCGTTTTATTTTTCCTGTAATCTTTACTTAAACTTCTATCACATAGAATAATTCAGATTTTCTCTCTATGCAAACTTCGGAGGAGTTTGGTCAATTTTTCTACATTTTTTCGCTAAAAGTCGAAAACCATGCGACCTAAACAAAAACAAACAAAAACCGAGAATTAACAAATAGCGCTCTTTCATATTATGATACCCCACATGCCTAGTACCTAACCCACTTTGAATTTTTAGAACCCCTTTCAGTCGCTGTTGCAAAAAAAATGTATACCCACAATTTTATTTCTTTCTTATTTGCAAAATAGTTGAGCAAACGTCATCTTAAACTATTCCAAATTTCAAATTGATAGCATTAGTATTTCTGAGATATACAGCTGGGACAGACGGACAGACTTAGTCACACCGTAAGGGTTTCTTATTTACCATTTTGGTACGGTACCCTAAAAATATAAAGAGGATCGTCGTTCAATTTAAAGTTGATACCTACTTGAGATTGGTTGTTAATTTGAGATTGCATTAACTTTATATATATCTTTTTTTTAATCTTTATTTATTTAGGTCCATGGATATGAGAGCCTCAACGTAACAACCTAAACTAAATTACATCCTTAATTTATAAAAGAAAAGGAAAGGGCAAGAGTCACCGGTGCGAAATTATATAGATATTCAACAATTGATTTTGTTGCGTCAGATGTTGGTTCTGCTAATATGGTTGAGAATGCGCCTTGATCGTATTTGTTCATATTATTCTATATCTGTGGTAGGTATTCGGCAAGCTTGTAATTCGGTCTTGAAACATGCTTTAAAACCAAATACCTATGTACTTAGGTAAATGCGAGATACTACCTAACACCGATTCGTGTATTCGATTTAATAATATACATGAACGTATGGGAAACGAGTAATAGTAAGTACTTATTTAAACAAATTTTAATGATTGAGTTGAACAGAAAATCTCTAAACTTTCAAACAGCGCCATCTACTGGCACGTAGGTACTGTAAGGATTTGAATTTGGAGCCCATTATTCCATGGGAGGTTACTAAATACTAGCTGACCCGTGCCCACTTCGTTTGGCGGTATTTTTCGGGTTAATACATGTATAGCATATGACACTCACAAATAACGGGGCTTTCAATTGATAAAAGAATTTTCAAAGTCGGTTTAGCAGATCCAGAGATTAACTCACAAACTTTACCTCTTTATAAAATTAGTGTAGAAGAACATACCATTCTTAATATAATTAAAAAAAAACAACATTTTACGAAAACTTCAAATAAAATCGATACATATCGCGCCATCTATTAGAATTGGTTAGAACTAAATTTTGTTTTTCCGCCTATGACACTCACAAATAACGGGGCCTTCTATTGGTAAAAGAATTTTCGAAATCAGTATATTAGTTCCAGAGATTACCTTACAAACTCACAAACTTTACCTTTTTATAAAATTAGTAGTTATATGCAGGTTTAGGTCAGCGCCATCTCTTTACAGATAATGGAACTAATTTATATTTTGTTGATCTGTTGATTTCTGAAAAACTGCTATTTAGAGATATCGTTTTATTTTTCCTGTAATCTTTACATACACTTCTACCACATAGAATATTTTCAGATTTTTTTCTATGCAAACTTCGGAGATAAGGGGGAGATGGTCAAAATTTCAACACTACACAAGAAATAAAAAAGTGTTTGAGAATGTGTAAACAGCCTTCTTTCAAATGATACCCCACATGCTTTGAATTTTTCATAATCCCTTTCAGTCGCTGTTGCAAGAAAAATGTATTTTTATGTCTTTCTTATTTTCAAAATAATCGAACAAACGCCACCTAAAACTATTTCAAATTTCAAGTTCATAGCATAAGTAGTTCTTGAGATATCCAGCTGTGACAGACAGACAGACTTAGTCTCACTATAAGGTTTCCTTTTTACCATTTTGGTACGGAACCCTATAAACGAATGAAGCAAATCCCCGTAAATTTAAAATCCGAGCATATGAAATCTAAAATAACAACGTTATCCTCTTCTTCTGATTTATGTTTTCAATATTTATTCTTGCTTTACAAGAAAACTATTCGATATTTCTATAGAGAGAAGGAAATGAAGCAAAATATTGTGTATCCGGTTATTGTCTCCTTTATTGGAACGAAATTGTTCTCCCGACACAAGTTTCTCGTATCGACGCAATACATTGGCCGCGTACTTCGAGCAAGCAATATTTAAATCACGGGTGCGTCGCTGAGCACTGTACAGAGGTAATCCGACCACTCGTGCATGACATATCATATTGATAAGTGTCGTACGAGATTGCTTTTCGTATCAGCTAATAAATTAATTCCATCAAAAACATAAATGTGAAAAAGGGAGCCAAAAGTTCAATGTTAATATCCGTGATTGTAGATTTTGAAAATTAAGATCTAAATGGGCGCCAAGTTCTGTAGATAATCCTAAAATAAGACAAATTAAGGTTCAAGAAAACTAGCCAAGTCATATCTTGAACCTTAATTTATTTGTCACAAAAATGGTTTTTAAATGTTAATAGATATCAAAAGCTGTTTGAGTTACATTTATGAAATTTTGGATTCTAGACATGCTTAGGGGCTTTAATAAATGAGCCAATAGGATTCGAGTTGTGTTGGGGTCAAAAGTAGCTTGAAATGGTTCGTGTACACACAGCTGCTGCGTTGCCAGCTCCATTTTCTTTGAACTTTTGGCTAAACACGCTGCCGCGTGTCTAGATATTGCTCTGGAGACCTCATCGTCGTTTGACATCGTGTCACTCCCAGAAAAGTTAATTTCCTAATCGAAAAACTGAATTAAATCCCTGGAATTTTAAGTTAACATGTTTGAACCAAGAACTACTCTTTAAGCTTGGTTTTTAGATTAAAGTCTGAAGCAGTTCTGAAACAAATATGACTTGTATCTCCAATCTCCGCTTTCAGAGGGCGTCACAAATAAGACTACCGGCGCGCTCTTCAAACTTATGGGAAGGTATTCTGATTTCCCTTTTGATGCTTGATTGCGAGTTACCTCCTCAGTAGTTCGCAGTTTCCTCTATCTTTGAATCTTTTCCATCTAAAGGAACTAAGGTAGATAGAGGAGGGTGGTTGTACATTTTACATTGAAGCTTTATGAAAAAGTGAAGGAAGCAACATAATATTCTTTAAAAGCTGTTTTTATATCTGAAACGTTTAGCTTGAAATATGAATAACTTGTAATAGACTGAAAATATAGATAAGAGAACCTGTTGGTGTACAAAAAATGCAACAGCTAATGAAAATATATGACAAAGTTTTCCATATTCATGACTAGAAAATTATCTCTCGCCGTATTTAACTCATTATTATTGTTAGACGTTTTAATATACCTATTCATACTTATACGGGAATAGTCATATAATATTAGGTCCCTGATAATATTCCCTAATGGAATTAATGTAATTATTCCAGTATTCAGCGTTTAACTAAGCAAGTTAATCTACTTAGTGCGTTCTGTTTAGCTTGCGAAAGGCTCTCTAATGCAGTTTGTGGATATGGAGTTCTATATTAACTCTTAGGTACGTATCTACCTACATCATAAATAAAAGAAGTAAGTTCTTTAAAGTACTTTCCAGTTAACACTTACCAGTAGGTATTATTTATAGATATTTGCACCGTGTCCCAGTTGTGTGTTAGGGGGATCCGTTTTTGTGCTAAACCTATCTAAGTAACTGATTTTGTGGTGATTTTTTTTTCCGTAATTTAGAAAATGATCTCCAGATGGTTTGTTTGTGTAGATATGAGTACCTAGTCTATTCATAGTAAGCTTTTATACATCTCATAATATAGAAATTGCAGTTTCTATTTCTCAAATCGTACGAAGTGATTTCAGGTTGCTAAAACTAACTAAGGAACATAAAACTATTGAACTACGAATATTGACTACGAAGTATTGAATTCAATTTGAATACAAGTACAGTAACACCTACGTCGTATATTCAGAAGAATGGAAAGATACTAGGAAAAGATTATATGCCGACCCTTTGCGGATTTAAGTCTGGTAATCCATCTATCTGAACAAAATATTTTCCAGACATTCTATTATGGAAGGTGGGTACACTGAGGTCTTTAATCCGTGAACAAAGCACGCTAAACACGTATGGGGATAAAAGGCTGGAATAGACCTGTAATCTGCAGTGCAACGCGGATAAAAGACCCGCAGCAAACAGTTATATTTTGTTTGTATGTCTGTTTGCGTTACAGCGTATTCTCGCCTTATTTTCGATCGACTATCGTTTTCTTATGTGAAATCACTAGATCTTGTTCTTCTTCTTCTTATCGTGTGGGTAATCTAAATCTATAGAACAAATCAAATACCAATTCAAGCGTTCAAATTCAAGTTGCAAGATCATCTCAGCGCAATAAAATGTAAAACAAACTAGCAGTACCTACTGTATGTACAATATACATATGTATGTAGTACCTGAATGCATTGAGTATGTAGGAGGAATTCGCACCGATGACTCCCCGACAAATTACATTAGCGATGAGTGTGGCGACTTAGTGCTGGCGGTGTTAACGTTTACTAGTTAAGTGCTTTAGAACTCAATTCGTTTTATTAAAGGATTTATACGAACGTAATGGGATTAAGTGGTTTTATAATTAGGTAGAAGTTGAGCGATACCACAGGCTCGAGGTCTCACGTTTAAAGTGACGTAGGTACTTATAATAATCTACTTTAATTATTCCTGTCATTAAAATGTAAGTTAGTTTAATAGTATTTTAGTAGTATTTAGCTCGTGGCTAAAGGATAGCAGCCGCACGATCTTGAAGCTTAAGCAATGCTTGCCAAGGTTGGTCTGTGGATGGGTGACCATCTTAACATAAATAGTTTCCTCCGTGCCTCGCAGTCGTTACGGACTGTCAGAAGCCAGTAAATCTGACTCCAGTTCTTGCCAAGAACTACCGTGTTACCCAATTAATAGGTTGGGGAGGTCTGGTAGGCAGCTGCTCTACGTAAATTATTGGTATTCAGCTGAAACCGGTTTGACTGGAAGCCGACCCCAATATAATTGGAAAAAGGCTAGGCAGATGATTATGATTAACCCCCTAGTTTTAGCTAGGTATGTCGTTAAGGCTCATGATTAAAATTTTAGCTAGTTTTCACGCCAGCTTTATTAACGTAATCATGTATATCTAAGTTTTCGTCTTTCAGTCAAATCTATATGGTGACAGCCAACGTCGGGAGCCCCAACTCCGAATTTAAGAAATCGAAATTTACTAATATCGTATTTTGATAAAATAATGGTCAATTAACCAACTACCATTCATAATACCATACCAAATTGTCCAGCTATTTGTAAGGCGCTTAAAAAAGAAGGTCCTACAAGAGAAGTTGACAGCCACAAAACGAACTTAAGTAGGCCATTACACGATCAGTGTCTTGTCCCCCATATTGTCAAATGAGACGAAAGAAACTTATTTTAACATCTTTTCCGATTCAACGTTGTTCCAGTCATCATTTAACGAATGTTTCAAAAGCAAAATGTCTGTGTTTTTTTAAAGAGATTTAAAATAAAGCAAATCTTACATTGCCTATCTTATTTCTTCAGCCTTTAATCACTTACATAATAAGCCCGCTATCATTTTCGGAGCGGCGCGGCGGCTTGGTTTAAGTCCGAAACAATGAGCTTTTCAAAATCCGGAAGCTAGGTGTAGACAATAGATCTGTAGGTACTAAGTGTGCCAGTGTAGATACACATTGCACGGAAGCTGGTAATACTGGGTGCATTGGCCAGGAACACTTAGACACAGCCATAACGCGATGAATTTATAGGACGCATCGGAGCGTAAATAACACAATGTAGCCTCCACAAGAATGTTACCGAGGGTTGTGCAAATGTGCACTACACTTTATAAAGCTCACAACTACTTGAAAATATTTCAATGGAGACGAATTTACTCGCGAAAAATGCGAATCGAAAGTTAAGCCCGAAAAGAAAAGCCTCTCAAGGCGGAAGGTGAATCTTCCGGTTTTACTTCACTGCTGATATAATTATAGAGGACCGGAAGCCGCACCGGCTCACGCGCGCTCATTAAAATATATTCAAATTGCCACGAAAATCCATTAAAATTCTCACCGTAAATGCGGCATTATTTACTTATGATCATACGAACATAAGCGAGTAAACATAAGCACGTACGGGACACTGCATTGCAGCAAGGCGGTGGAAGCAAACCTACTTACCGACAACTTGCTAAATAGGAACACATAGGTACATGGTGCGGAAATTATACTTAAGTAAGTACCAATTAATTTCCTGCACATTTTAATAAAAACTTGTTGAAACGAGAAACACTTGGTATCAACAGTCTGTTACTATGGAAATGATTAATTTTTACTCCGAGAGAATCATATTTAAGAATGTAAAAGGAAACAAATTTTCTGTCTCAGATTGTAAACACCGCATTTTTTTTAATTAGATCGTAAATTGTTTTACTTGGCATTCGCTCTTGCTTCCTTTATTCCCACTTTTATTATAATACCTACTGCAAAATAATTTAGTTATTATATTACAGTTTTTTGATAGGAACGTTCAGTTCAGTACTGAATTGACTCTGAGTTCAGTAGAGCGTGTATTAGACACTTAAGAAGATTAAATGAGGCCTGTCAAGAATGTCAAATCTTCAATCCGAAGTTTGGGAATGATAAATGATGCATAAATAAATCAGTCCCACCAAAAACTTACTGGCATAAAAGTGTATGGAATGAGGCGAGCGGCAAGGTTAAAATGGTGTCTTAACTTCGATAAATACAATTAGTTTTAAGGTTATTTTTTTACACTCTAGCTTTTTCCTGCGGTTTTGGCCCCACTTCCTACGCCAATGAATGCACTCAGTCAGCGATATTTTGTAGCTTTCTAACAGTGAACGATTGAATATTATTTTACATTTCTGATAACCTAATCTACTAAATACTAACAGGGTATTAGACTGGATTTTATTTAATTTCTTAAAACCCAAGGACAAGTTTTCGTAACTTAAAAAATTAGAGTTTTTAAATTAAAGATTAACATAGATGGCACTAATAGCGTGTGACGTCATCCGCCAGTCATGCCATTGTGAATTTGCGGCATGAAGTACATCCGAGGATTTGCGTGACACTGAACTTAAACGCCGTGTAACTTCTCTATTTTTCCACCAATTTTTCTTTTCACAAACAGTACGATTTAGTTACATTTTTCAAATGAGCTTTTAAGACCTGCCTGGGGAGAAGCGGGGCAAAATCAACCCTTTGGTACGTTTTCAAAGATATGATATTTTCTACAAAAGTTGTCATTGAGGCAATCTGTTTTTTTTTTAATTTTTAACTGTAAATAATCCTATAAAAATCCACTTACCTAAAATGTATTTTTTCGAATATTTTGAGAAATAGTTTTGCAAGGATCTGGGCAAGTTAAAAACCCGACTAAACGAGCCTGATCGTTTAAGATCATGGCACATTAGAACGGCACAGCAGCAACAGGGCAATTTACCAACTTCTCATTCAAATTAGAGCATTAAATCGTGTGTCTTAAAATATCTTTCATAATGTCAATATGAAAAAGCCAACGGCGGGCAGTCAGCGCACTGTAAACGAGCCGACCGCGTGCTTACAGTGCGCCGACACCGCCAGCGAAACCACGTCGGCGTGCGAGCTTGCACCTTACGGCCGGCGCGATGTTAGCGCGCTGGCGGCTAGTGCTGCTAGGGATGAAACGATACGAGTAAATACAAGTACATACTCGATACTTTTCTCCGATACCTTGAAATTAAATACAGAGTAGGTGTCGGTCAAAAGTACTCGGTCGTAGTAAGGTGTCGGTCTTCTACAGATTGTACTTCGGTGAGTGTGCCCAAGAACTCCACGACCTCATCCCACCGGCCCCCTTCTACCATCGGACATCCAGACGCACTGCATCTTACCATCCCTACCTTGTTGCTATTCCACCAACTCGCACTAAGCGTTTCCAAACGTCTTTTATAATGCGCACAGCAAAGGAGTGGAACTCTCTGCCTGCGTCGGTGTTTCCAAACGCTTACAACCCTAATCTCTTCAAAGTTAGAGTGAACAGGCGCCTTCTGGGTAAGCTCGCTCCATCGTAGACTTTGTCTCGGTCATCTTTGACCTAGACTGGAGTCAAGAGCAAACCCATCACAAATAAAAAAAAAAAAAAAAAAAAAAAAAACTCTTATCAGTATGCCAATGTCACTTTTCATTTTAGCATTGATAAATAATTGTATATCTTAAATTGAAGTTTTTGAACGCATCCTAGTCTTAGTTTTGTGTAGTTGGCAAGCTTGTTTTTCTATGCCCGAAAAAACAGTCAGCACCGCCATATTTTGTAGTCATTGACATTGTTTTCGTTCGTTTCGTATTCCTCCCATGTTCGTTAATCCTAACCTTTAACAGTAGTCGGTATTTGTTTTGTGATTTTGCATTTTTATTTTTTTGAGTGATTGAAAATGGGGCCTCTGAAGTCTAGTGATTGGCATTATTTTACAAAAGAAAACGTCGAGAAAACCGCAAGCTGCAAAAAATACTTTAAAATTCCACTGCTTCTAGAAATCGCCTACCAGGCAAATATTTGGAAAAATTAATATTTTAGGGAAGCACTACAAAAACAGACTTTTTTTTTTCATAAATTCTTATAATGTTATACTTATCAATGAAGAATACCAATACTTTTTACGGTTTTTACTCTAACTGTTCCGAAAACAATTCGATACGAGTAAGTGTCGATAATTGACGACCGATACAGTATAGAGTAAAAGTGTGAAACGATACCATAGAGGTATCTCTATGGTATCGTTTCATCCCTACGTGCTGCTGCTGTCCCGTTATAATGTGCCATGACCTTTTTTTATTTATTTTTTACCCTTTAGATATTCTATTTTAAGGTGTACAAATTTCAGATTGCCTACCTTAAGAATTAAATAAAACTTAATATTTCCTATTTCAATAATTAACGGAATAGCATAATTACGTAATTATTTATTTTCTTTCTATGATTAGGTATCTACATAAAATTGTAGTAGGTAAGTAGGTAGGTACTAATAATAATGTCAGAACACTCAGGTTGTTCGTGCGATTATCTTTCTTTCAATTCTAGGTACTTACTTATACTTAAACAAGCTTTTGACCGCGACTTCGTTCGCGCATATCTCATTTTTCCCGTTCCTGTTGGAATTTTGAGACGAATTATACATATAAACCTTCCTCCTGAACACTCTGTCTATTGACAAAAACCACATTAAAATACGTTGCGTAGTTTCAAATAATCAATCAATCATTATTTGTGAACACAGGTATTACAATAAAGGTCTTATGTGAATATTTAAGTAACTAGCTGTGCCCGCGACTTCGTTCGCGTGGATGTCGAAAAATATCTGTTGCATAGATAAAATCTACTTTAAGTTAATAATTTGCGTATCCTGCTCGCTCTAAAAATTAAGAAAATAGGAAGAGGGTACCTAATGCAGGGCACTCTATCATCTCTTCCGGTTGAAATACCGATTAGCCCAGGTAATCTCCTGGTACATACCTACCTCGAGATAGGTATAAAAATCAACAAAACCGACTATCGAACGAACGGTGGTCGGTAGTCTTCAAACTATGAAACAAAGAAACTGATGAATCAAGTTGATTCTTAATTTCGTCCAGCCCAAAAAGAAACACAGTTTCTTTGATTTTCACTGACAATTGCAGATTACAGAACACCGGTTAATTTTTACATTTTATGTTAAACAGTTCTACCGGGTTCATAGAATCGATTTACTGTGTTAGAATAATCGATTTTTTAAAATCAATATTTAGTAGGTACTGAAAAAGGAGACTTATTGAATGACGCTAAGTAAGTCGCACGGGTCGATTTTCATGGTTTACCAACTCTTGCCTAGGTCGCTCTGTGGATAAGTGACCATATGCTGAGCCGAATATAGTTGGGAAAAGGTTAGGCATGTATTAAAAAAGTAAAAAAAAAGTGCCCGTCAGGCACCGAGCACGCAGCGCAATTGAAAGACAATAAATACCATTTGGCCCCAATTGGGACTTTTTTTTTGGGACAAGCCCGCCACACATTCCCAACCACTGCAACTCCTGAAAGCCAGAATCAACAGTGGCGACCACCAGAAAAACGCCGAGCCAATGAAGCCCGACGAGTCCCGGAGAAAAGATTTAACTGTCTTGGATCCTGCAACGAATTTAATCAGAAAAGTACAGCGGAGGAGTAGAAAAACAAATATATATATAATTTCCACTTCCCTCCTTTTCAAGCAGGAGACAGAATAGAGCTAGGCCAATAGGCACCAAGGGACATATACAACTCGGTTAAGCCCAGTTGTCAAGCACCACGGATTATATATTAATTAAAAACTAATGGGTCCTAAATTGTGAGCAACTTTTGATTCCAGTAATAGGTATGGCAAAATCGCCTGAAAGCACGGAAATTTGTTCTGGTTTCTACAAGGTCCGTGTAGTAAACTACTCCAGATGTAACCTGAATACTATCTAACATAATATTGCGTTCAGTTTGCCAAAGAATACACTCCCATAAGATGTGGTGTGCGGATTGTTCGTATTCATAGTCGTCTGTAGAACATTGACATAAAGGCGAGGCCACAAGCCTTAAGGAAAATAATTTACTCTTAAAGTTGCCATGACCTGTGAGAAATTGGGCAACACAATGATCCACCTCCAGCCATGTCCTATCCAGCCGCTCACGAACGGATGGAAAAAACTGGTGGAGGTGTCGGCCTTTAATGGAATTTTCCCACCTACATTGACATTCGGATAAAAGTTCCTCCCAGACGTCAGTCTGGGGTTTTAGTAATCTACAGATCTTAGCACGGTCGCGTTGCGGTAAAAACTCTGGGTCCGTGATCTTTCTAGCGTAGTAGTACATTGCAGCACGCCGCTGCACCTCTAGATCGACTGGGAGAACACCCGTCAGCACCGGTAAGGCTTCAGTACTAACCGTCCTATACGCCTTGCATAAGAATATCAAAGCCAAACGCTGGCTTTGCAGCAATTTACGGCGTACCGTACCGGCGGCGTATGGTGGCCCTGTCAGCCCAGACAGGTGCCCCGTAGCACTTCGTCCCAATTGGGACTGACGGTCCTTGAGAGAGTAACTCTGCCGTTTAATTGGCCTTTTCATTGAATAGCGGTTAATCAGCGGCGTAAATGATTCCCAATGCCCAAATGTGTCAAAGTGGCCAAAGTGACTAATACAACATTTAATGAACAGGCTGGCAGATGCTTAGGCCGTCTATGAATAGGGTAGGTAAATGTGTGACGAAAACTTATTGTTATGTTATGAACTGGGGCCTATTTAATAAAACTTACTTAGTGCTTCCGGTGTAAAGGTCTCGTCAATACGAATGAAATAGGCCCAAACACTTGATAGTTCCTACATACCGACATGGAGTTCCCTTGACTGTTGTTGTCTCCATCATCAGGTCTGATCCACCCTTCATTGTTTTGTAGTATCACCCGATATACACACGAATATCAAGTTTTTACCAGATGCGTGCGTACAATTTTCGAGAGTTGCCCTCGATTTCTCAGGGTTTCCATCATCAGATCCTGACGTGGTGGCAATGGGACCACTTCGACAGCATACCTTTTCATATAAAAAAACTTTAATATTTAACTGAATACCAGTATTTTACGCGGAGCGGCTGCCTACCAGACCTCCACAACCCATTAATTGGGTAACACGGTACTTCTTGGCAAACTGGAGCCAGATTTACTGGCTTCTGATAATCCGTAACGACTGCCAAATATCTTTAAATGACAGCCGGGAACAACGGCTTAACGTGCTTTCCGAGGCACGGAGGAAACTCGGTATGTTAAGATTGTCACCCATCCACATACCAACCTTGGCAAGCGTTGCTTAACCCTGAAGATAGACTCGTGCAACTCTTATCTGTATTTTAGCCGTGCGGCTGTTTATATTCCGAGGCACGGAGGAATCTCGGTATGTTACAATGGCCATCCATCCGCAGACCGACCTTGGCAAGCGTTTCTTAACCTTGACGATCGACCCGTGCGTTGATATAGATTAATAATGTCGATTCGAATCACAATAAAATTCATTAATCACTTATCTTCTCTTTTTAACCGACTTCAAAAAAGGAGGAGGTTCTCAATTCGACCGCGTATATACAGCGTGTAACAGAATAAACGCAATACCTCTTAAGGGGTCCTTGTACTCATTATTATGAACAACTTTTACTATAGGACCAATGCCGAAATCGCGAAAAAAAAATCAGCTGTTCAGTACATTTTGTCGAGTTATGCGCAAAAAGTATGGGGAATTCGATTATTTTTTTGCGATTTCCGAGTTGGTCCCGTAGTGAAAGTTGTTCATAATGATGAGTTCAATGACCCTTAAGAGGTATTGCGTTTATTCTGTTACAGGTTGTATATACCTATATATACATATATTTTATGTGTGTTCGCGGATAACTTCGTGGTTTATGAACCGATTTCGATGAATCTTTTTTTATATGAAAAGGTATGCAGCCGAGGTGGTCCCATTGCCACCACATCAGGATCTGATGAAGGAAACCCTGAGAAATCGAGGGCAACTCTCGAAAATTGTAGGCACGCTTTTAGTAAAAACTTGATATTCGTGTGTATATCAGGTGATACTACAAAACAATGAAGGTTTGGATCAGACCTGATGATGGAGACGACAGAGAGTCAAGGGAACTCCACATCGGTATGTACGAACTACCAAGTGATTAGGCTTATATCATTCGTATTGACGATACCTTTACACCAAAAACACTAAGTAAGTTTTTTAAATAGGCCCCAGTTCATAGCATAACATCACGCCGGTACGCTGTGAATGGGTATACAGGTACCTCTAAAAAGTGAAAAATAAACTTTTTTACAAAAAATATAACCGACTTCCAAAAACAAGGTTTTGTTTTTGGAAGTCGGTGATTTCTTTTTCGGTCAAACATATCGTGATCCCCTTCTAATTAGCTACATAGCATAGGTACCCAAACTCTAAGTGTCAGATATGAACCAACATCATGTATCAGCGGAGAATCTTAAAACCGCGATTCAGAAAAACGCGTCATCAGTACATCGCCATCTATCGACAATGTAGTTGTGCTGTCAAAATATAAGTTCAAACTTAGAAGCTCACATGATACAATAAATAAAATGATAAAATAACAAAATGTTATTTTTTTCCTTTGGTATTAACAGTTTCACAAATAATATACGCATTCAACAGTTCTAAACTATTAATATTTAATCTCAATAGATGGCGTTATGTGTATGTGCTTCACGAAATGAAACTTTAAACGAAACCTTTAAATACAAATATCTTTTGATAGCGTGAACCGATTGCGATCAAACAAAAACTAAGTTATACCTCCAGTTGCGTACAATTTTAACGTATGAAAGTTATCTACATTATTTTTGTACTTTTTACGTGATGCCTGCACATCTAAACAGACAAACAGAAAACCAGACAAAAATTCCGAAGTGATGGAAATGGCTTCTATTATTTATCCTTTATCTCCCTGGCTATTTTTTTTATGTACAAAAACGATTCTTCTACAGATTAATTATATGTATATAGATATGGAAACCATAAAGGTAAGTAGTGGCTCTCTTAATTGACTACTCCTATACCCATCGTGTTTGGGCTCATTTAAATCCTTTTCATTAGCACTATTTATTGCACTTAGTAACAACGATCTTGTTAGGGAACACTACTTGTCGCTGTGATCACTTTTTCGATGTTAATTTTTTAAAATTGTCATTTATTTTCTTTTTAATATGTATATTTAATATGTATGTATTTGTGTATCTATTTTAGTTTATTGTATTGCATTTTTTTCTAAAAAAATTTTGTTAACTTTATATTTGCACCAAGTGCAACCCCATTTCGTGTCCAGGCTATCCCTATCCATTCCAGGTTGCCTGGAAGAGATCGCGGAATGCGATAAGGCCGCCAATTGTATATTTTTTTAGTTTAAGGTTTCCTTAATGTGTTTTAATTTTGGTGTACAATAAAGTATATATAAATAAATAAATAAATAAACGATCTGATTATGGAAACCATAAAAGTGAGTAGTGGCTTACTTAGTTAGTGCTCAACTAAGTGAGTTTTACTCTAAACTGCGCAACTATATAAATAGTTAAGGTCAATTAAATTCGAAAAATGTATAGATAATATATAAATAGTATAATAAATAGCTAGGTTAATAAACATTTACCAAAATAGCACCGTTAACTTAAGACTGAATACTGCTGGAACTTCATTCAACATTTAAAAGGGTACAAAAGGGTATTAATTGTTGTTGTTTAATTGGCGATTGACTCTCTCCCAAATTATTTACGAGCACACTTGAAAACACTGTCAGCCTCATAAATGACCAAAGGTATTGACGTCGGAAAAAGGAGGCTGAGAAACCTCCTATTTGCCGACGACATGGTCCTTTTCGCTCCCATAGCTCTAGAACTCCAGACCATGCTCCAAGAGTTGCTTCAAGGTAGGATTTGCGATGGATCGGTCTGAATTAAATTAGCTGAGGCTAATGACCAACTGCACGAAGCGTAAGGTCGAGGGTAGATGGGCAAGAAACCCAAGGCCATTAGTTTCTTTCGAAAACAGGCAGGAAAATGAAATCGATCGCCGCAACGAAAACGCCTGGAAAAGCTCCTGGTCTATAAATGTTGATCTGCCGATCTCCCTGAAACGGAAAATCATCGAAATGTGTATTCTACCCATATTAACTTACGGTGGGTCAGGCCGCTCACCGTGTCATAAAAGTTTGGCTTTGGAGTTTACCAAAGAGCGATGGAACGCAGCATTCTGGGCGTAAAAAGACAGGACAGAATTCGAAACACCACACTGCGTTCCAAAACGGGAATAATGGACATGGGTAAGTAGACTGCCAGGCTCAAATGGGATTGGGCAGATCACGTAAGCCAAATGCGCTGTGACCGTTTGGGCAAGAACTCCACGCTAGGGAGCTCGAAAATGGCCGACGATGCGTACCGTGAGGGCTGAGTACGAGGTGGCGCTAGAAAAGAATTCCTGGGAGGCCTTCAATCATCAGTGAGACAATGCGGGCTAATTAAGGAAAAAAAGGATCATAATAGTAGATTATGCACCGAGGGGGTAAAGCATGTGTCTTAATCACGGGTGTAATATCTATGGGCGTAACCTAATGAAGGATTCGAAAGTTAACTCCCAAGGGTAACGAGGGAGTTATTACAAGAATCCTAAATTCAGCGAGGGATTTAAGCTAGCCCAAGGCAAAGACACCTTTATCCCTGAGGAGTATACTCTACTTTTCACATCTACTGCGAGAAAATTTCCGAAAGCCATGAAGAGAAGTGGCTGACCGTGAGCGGTTTCCATCGGTCGGTCTCCAAGTTGAGTCTAAATTCAAATCACATTATTGACCTCCGGGCAATAATATTGTACTGAATCTCATTCGTTTACCCGCCGGGCAATAATGACTTATTTTAGGTTGAGTTTGCAGGACATATAATCTGATGTTTTCGTGCAGGTGGTGTGAAAAATATATACCGAACTATTCTGTTTCATTTAAAATTTTAAGACTTATGTTATTAGTAGATCGCGCGGGATTTCTACAGTAAAAAGTAGATCTTGGGTCTAATCAGGTTGGCCACCCCTGGTACAGATCAAGCAAATAAAAATGCAGATTTCTCAACAAAAGCTTACGAAATATCATAAAATTTATATTTATATTAATTAGTTCTTCAGTTCAAACCCAAAGATAATCAAAAAGCTTCATTAACGGAAAGAGTACCACCTATAAGTTATCTAAGTAGATATACCAAAACTAGTATCTAACAACACATACTGAATGAACAGCATGGCTGGGTTGCCACAAGGAAAAGACTTAATATTTTAGGAACGTTATTTCTCAAGACGATGAACCAAGTTTTAAAACAGCAACCTTACCCAGTTAGGGTATAAACAACAAACTATAAAACTATGGGTACATTATTTTATGCTCTACGTAAAACAAGGTACCTACAGGTACAGACAATCTACCTGGTCATAAATACCCCAACTTAAGTATATGATTATACGATATTTAAGAGCACAAGCGAAGTTCCCAGCAGGGTGCGCTGGTAACCAACCCACCGTAGCGGAAACAGGAGGTAAAACCGTCAGAAACCGGCGGGAAGTCGCTAGTACATCCGGTGCGACGTTCCATAGAGCACTCTCTATATTATTTTGCTTCATTGTTGTTGTTGATTTACATAAATGATTTACGAGCACGGCTTTCTTTGGCCGAACCGAGGGCGAAAACATTTTAATTGACGGAGAAAATACTTGCTTCATAATACACCTGGTTATTTTCAAGTGGGTATGCTTGAAATGAAAGTGAATTCATAAATAGAATAAAATTTATTTACTTATGTATATCTTCTTCTTTCTATCTAATATATAAAAATGTCGTCGATTATTTTGACGTATAGTAATAGTAGGGGAGCCCAAACGGGGATTTTGGGATTTACTCGAGCGCGTCAGAATAACATAAGGGGGCATTCCTTGCACCTTGTGAAGTACTCCCACAATACCTGAGCCCTGTACATAGGGTCAAACGTCGATTTACTCGAGCGCGTCAGATTAAGGTGAGGTAAGTTAGTTACATGCAGAAAAGTGTGCATTTCAATAATCTGTCAATTGGAGCGTGACGAAAGGAAATAGAAGAGTCACAAAGTTGCAAAAAAAAAGTCACTTTGACATTCTCGAGCGCGATTAATTTATTTTTTATTAAGAAGGAAATAAGTCACGAATCAGGGAAATAATATAATCTGCCGATTTGCACAAGCCGAAGTAGCTAAAATCAAAAATTAAGTGTGGTGCATGAAGTCGCTGAGAACTACTACATACACTATATGGATCTCTTGGACTGAATTAAAATTTTTGAATTTGAATTTCCCACTTCGTGCCACTCTGAATTTCTGACGCGCTCGAAAGAAATTTTGTTTTCTCTATTTTCTATCCTTTGGTATCAGAGACACATTGGAGCATCTAAACTAGAAGTATCAGACACGCTCGAGTATGTCCATGTAACTGTTTTTTTTTTACAATTTTGAAAATCTGTGGACGCTTCCTCCACCAATGAACGGAGAAACATTACAGAACCTTTTATTCTTCTTATCATCTAAACTACAAAATGTAATAGGTTCCCACGACCCTCGAGTAAATCCACATTCAGCATCAATGCCTCCCATATTATAACGTTAACGTAAGTGAATTTTGAATGTGACAAACTACAACCCCATAGTATTTTGGTTTATTTTATGGGACCTACACAATTTATATCATTCAAAAATGTGAATATAGTATCTAATTCAAATAAATATTATGTGCGAAACGAGTATTGTAGCTATGGTAAAATTTTACGACACGGACGGACAGACTGACGGACGGACGGACGGACGGACAGACAGACGGACGGACGGACGGACGGACGGACGGACAGACGGACGGATGGACGGACGGATAGACGGACGGACAGACGGATAGACGGACGGACAGATGAACGGACGGACGGACGGGCAGACGGACGGACGGACAGCGAAGGCTTAGTAATAGGGTTTCGTTGGTTACCGTTTGGGTATGGTACCCATAGAATATTTTGCAGATTTTATTTAAAAAACGGAAACCAAAAAGATGTCTTCCTAAAAAAACTTAATTTCTTTAAATGAAGATTTTTTAGTAGGACACATTTTCCTATTGAACTAGTTACACTGTTTCTTAAACTGTGTACCTAGTTCAAAAGGAAAACAAACTTTAATGGTATTACTGTCGCCATCTATTCTCTATTTTCGTAACTCACTAGTTCATATAACACCTAGTAATGGCGGTAGTGATCAATTGAAGGCTGGAAACACTAAAGTCTTCTTTCACGTCACTATCAAAACCATCAAAAATCGACTAAACGCGAGTCGTAAGTTCAGCACTATAAATGTATCATAATCCGACGGTTGCAGACCCGTGTGTAATGAGAGCTATCGCGTTTGAATTCGCCGCTAGAGGTGCTAGTGTAACGTGAGGTTTAAAATGTCAAATTTCATTGTTGGTTGGCTATTGACGGGAGTTTATTTACTTATTTGTTTTGATTTTTTTATTTTCTTTCTGTCTTTGCTCACATGCGCGTAATAACAACTTTAATGCTATGATTAAGAACCTTACTCGACAGTGACGCCAAATGTTGAGTACAAAAACCGTAGCCCTCATTATACATGGTGTATAGAGGAGAGGAGAACGATCACAGACATGGCAAGTGGAAAAAATGTTCAGCTATAAGCAGTTAGCAACAGTTCAAAGTGGCCTTCCAGAATGGCGCTAGCGTAGCTGCAAGGTATTGGTATGAATGTATCAGTTATAGACGGATTGAAGTGTGCCGACTGTGCCTAGTTTGATCAACATTTGTTCTCTATATTTTGAACGTAAACGACGTTTTCAGAAGCATAGATCGAGCGAAAATTTAGTGTCCTTAAAAATTTTAAAGCAGAGAACAGCAATGGGTCTGGCAAGTGAAAACTGATCTCAGATGGCGCCACCACTACACGAACCCTTGTCAAAGTGAGATACACACTATTGTAGTCTGTGATTGTAGTCGTTAAGATTCATTTGTTCGTTTGTTTGTGTATTAAAGGCAGTCTGTTTTCTTTTAAGGCTTATAAAATCGAATTCGCATTGTCTTACATTGTAGGTTATGTGATGCAGGTAGGTTTGGGTTCGTACAAATAAGAGGTAGTTTTTGCCGATCTGATCAAACATTAAAGTAATCATTTTTAATACATACTAAGTATTTACCCATCTTTTCATCGAAAACTTCTTTGTTATTCGTCTGTGCGCTACTAGCGCCACTTTGACAGTACCGGCCCCTGTAGTACTTTAAATGGCAACAAGGGAAAGTTATTAAAAATTGGGTGTCAGTGTCAAGTTTACTCCATCAAGCAAAATGCTTGTAACGAAAACGTGTGAAAAATTCAAAGTAAATAAAAAGAGGAAAAAATAAATCTTGTAAAATCAGACTTTGACCGTCGCGGTCTAACTGCTTTTGTGTGTGTAGGGTTCTAAGCCATCGCATAGATTACAGTGAACACGGAACGCAGAACTCGGAACTCTGACCGCCTGACCGCACGCAGTGGGGTCGGCGTCGGCGCCTAAAGGTGGAAAAATATTATCGGACCATCCATAAGTCGCGGCTTCCGACGCGACTTTGAGGTATCTGTACAATGAATGTACATTGAACGGTGGACACTATCTGACATCATCCGCGGACGCAACCTTGAGCTGTCCTCGAGCGGTCGGCCGTCCGAATCTGGCTCGCTGGATGTCCGCTGACTGTACACACTACTCAGTGGCGTCCATAAGCCGCGGCTTATGGACGCGTCAGCTATTATGATTCCACCTTGCACAGAGAACAGAACACATTATTTTTATTTTTTATTTGTGATCGGTTTGCTCTTGACTCTACTCTAGGTCAAAGATGACAGAGACAAAATCTACGATGGAGCGAGCTTACCCAGAAAGAGCCTGTTCACTTTTACTTTGAAAAGATTAAGGTTGTAAGCGTTTGGAAACACAGACGCAGGCAGAGATATTCACTCCTTTGCTGTGCGCATTATAAAAGACGTTTGGAAACGCTTAGTGCGAATTGGTGGAATAGCAACAAGGTAGGGATGGTAAGATGCAGTGCGTCTGGATGTACGATGGTAGAAGGGGGCCGGTGGGATGAGGTCGTGGAGTTCTTGGGCACACTCACCGAAGTACAATGTGTAGAAGACCGACAAGCAGGCAATCTAACCTTAACCTTACGGCGAAGAGCCAAGTTGTGTAGCTTGGCACCCACCAGTTTTACGTCACCAATGAGCCTCTTAGCACGTCAACTACCCTATAATATACTGTAGTTTGTGACATCAACACATCATCTATTGGCGATGCAAAGATTCTAGCTAGCGCCTCAAGTGGCAAAGTTGTGAAGCTATCTAAGAACGACACTTTGATAGTTTTCGATACAATTTACATACGTCAGAGAAAATATTATTTATCTATAATATAAAAATGAATCGCAAAATGTGTTGGTAAGCGCATAACTCAACAACGCCTAAACCAATCTGTTTTTCCCATTCGGAAAATAAACGAACGTATGCGCCTAGTTGAACATTTTATAATGTAAGGTGAGCATTCAGGTCTCCGAATCTGAATTCCTTATTAGGAAACCTAATCAGGCCGGCCTTATAGTCTCTTATGCTGCCTCCACACGCTTGGTGTTTGCCACAAACAGGACAAACACCGAACACGTCCCGAACACCGACCACAAACACCCAACACAAACACGGCATTCACATGCTTGGCGAACGTGCTAGTATATTCCGGATTACTTTCGGGTTAATAGTACTCCCGCAGTAAAAAAAAGACGTATCTACACAAAACAAAGTACTCGATTTCCGACCTTAAGTTATGTTCTAAAAGTCGGAAATCGGTTACTTCGTTTTATGTAGATACGTCCTTTTTCTTATGACAGCAGAATGGAAATGAACAAGCGTGTGGATACATCGCAAACACGTTTGTCGAACACCCTTTGATTTGTGAACAAAAACCGACACCGATGCCGATCACTACCAAACACTTTACAAACACATCGCAAACAGCAAACACCTATCCACACGTTCGTGTTTGTTGTTTGGTGTTCGCTGTTTGCCACTGTTTGCCAAGCGTGTGGAGGCAGCATAAGGTATCTGTGATCTATATTGTAGTCTTTGTGATCATATCATACGTGATTCGTTGCGTCTGTTGCGTCAAAACAAAAAGGAGAAAATAGAGCGCAATATTGTATTATGAAAATAAGTCATTGTTCAATATTTTAATTGTTGCCGTAATATGCCATATTTTAATATTTCGCCGGTGCTATTTTTTTAAGCTCTTTGACCATTGGTCACCTTGTCATAACAATATTGATTGGTCTAGTTTTCGATTATGGCGCGGACGTTTTAATTATTTAGTGCGATAATTCGTATTTTATTCATAGTACTGCAATAGGCTGCCCTAGATAACGAAAAAATATTATTTTTTACAGTATCCAGTACGCAGCACTGCGGTATTAAGTAGGTACGCGCGAGTCTTGTTGTCACTCAACATTAAAAATACACATTGAAAAATGCTATCCAAATTTCCAAAATCTTGCGATTGTTTTGTTGTGTTGCCGCCATTTACCAAAAACAATACAGTCATATTCGGGAAAAATTCGGATCGTCCCCAAAATGAAGTTCAGGAAGTAGTTTTAATCAAAGGCGGAATCAGAGATCAAAAACTAAAAGTAAGTACTGTTTCTATACCTTGGAATTCCAAAGCCACTTGTTTGTTACTATGGCTTCTTCATATAATTGCAGTGCACTTATATAACAATAGACGGGGTGTCTCCTGTGAACTCTGTCATATTGAGCAAACCAGCATGGATGTGGGGGGCCGAGATGGGTGCCAATGATAAGAATGTGGTCATCGGGAACGAGGCAGTGTGGACAAGGAACAATGAAGGAGAAGGGGATGCTCGACTGAAGCGCTTATTAGGGATGGACTTAGTGCGGTAAGTTCATCGCTATAGTCACCAAAGTTTCTTACTAGAAGTATAAATAAGACCATATGATAAGAAACTGTTTTTTGCATTTTCTAATGTAAGTCTACACATACATAGCCCAGTCAGTAATATAACATTGCAATAAGCATTCTGACTAAACAACATGTCATCAAGACAATTAAATGGCAGCAATTATTTAATAGACTAGTGTACCCATAAATTGGCTAATCTAGGTTTTAGCATGACTGCCTTGCTTATGATCTCTTAATGAATTGTTAGTTATAGAAGATTTAATATTTTCCTATTCTGCAGCCTTGGTTTAGAGAGAGCTGATACTGCAGAAGCTGCCTTAGATACAATCACATCACTTCTTGAGAAGTATGGTCAAGGTGGACCATGCTCCGAGCATGATGACAGCCACTTCTATCACAACTCTTTCTTGATCGCCGACCCCAAAGAAGCTTGGGTTCTTGACACCAGTGGCAAGATGTGGGCTGCTGAAAAACTACAATATGGTTATAGAAATATTTCTAATGGCCTCACTATTACTACACAAATGGATAAACAATCAGAAAACCTAATAGAAAAGACTAAGCAGCTGAACCTTTGGGATGGAAAAGTATGTTGAATGTTTATCAAGTATTTTGAAGTATTTAAGTTTTAAAATTGAATAATTTTCCAGGGTGAATTTAACTTTATGAAATGCTATTCATCTGGTGGTGATGAAAACAGGCAGCGAGAAGGTACAAGGTTGTTGCAAGATTACACTTATACACCTGATTTTCAAGTAAAAGACATGATGAAAATTTTAAGACACAGGGAGAGCCGCATCTGTAGAGGTTGTGATGACACTTTCCCTACCCAGGGAAGTCAGGTAGATATCAAAGTATTTTAACATTGTTATTAAAAGCAAATGTTTACCATGGTGTTGCTGGCTTTTTTTGAGGAGCTGGCGTGGATCAAATGACCTACTTGTCCCATCTGTAGGCAAAATACGTGTTCAGACATGGAATTGTGATACCAGCCTGACTAATATACATAAATACAAATAGTATTTAATTAAGATATTGTTTCTGAAATGGTTTCCTTTCAGGTATCATGTCTCTCAGCTACAAATGTAAATGTACACTGGTTCACTGCCACTCCAGACCCAGGCATGTCGTTCTACAAACCTTTTGTTTTCACCCAGAATAACAAGCCAATGCCTCCAGAAATAATTACCCCTGATGAGGTAATTTGTTCTTAGATCATATTATGTACCATAAGTATATACTCATTGATTTTTACTTAAAATTAAATTTTTCTTTTTAAATGAACTGCATAGCCAAAACTAGAAAGTGATTTTGTAATTATATTATTGTTTTACAGCCAAGAAGAGAAAATCATTTGTACAAGATACATGTAGACCGCATTGGAACTGTGGAAAATGCTCAAACTACCAGGGGTTGCAAGAGGTTAGAAGCAGAACGACTTGCACAAATGGAGAAATATTTAGATACTCCTGCTGGACAAAGTAACCTTGAAGAACTTGACGGCCTGTTTAAAGAGTGTGTAGATGCTGAAATTAACCTATATTTTGAAGATACCGATGATGAACAGGAACAGGATTGAATCTAATTTCTGAAACTATTCTTACTCACAAGCTCTTACTTTTGTCACCAAAGGTGAAAATTGTGATGGTTGAGATACTTTAGGGTTTAAGAATGATATCATTAGTTTTTATCATTTCTAACTATTTTAGAATAAAACCCCAATAGACAGTTAAGTTTAAATAATAACCTTAACCTTTCTCTTTAATATACAATCCTCTTTTTAAAATAAACTGATTTAAATTAGATTAGATTTAATGTTATAGGACTAAATAATTATGACAACAGGTATAAAGTTTTGCTAATCTAACATACAAATTTTGGTTGCCATAATAGTTCGTATTTGTGTATAATTATTTAGAAAGCTACGTAGTTAAAAATTACGCTTAACATTTTATAATGCCAAATCGCTAAAATAAATAATGCACCTACTGGTAAAAACAGTTATCAGTAATATTTATAATGAATTTTCTATTCTTAAGTATATACCTACGTAATATACATAAGTTAATACAGAGGCAGTGAACTAGGGTTGCAAATTAAGCTTTGTTGGAACTCAAAGGTGTTTATTGTCGTCTGAAAAAATATTATTTTTTAAAGATTAAAATTCGAATTGAAATTACAAGATAATGTTTACTATATATGCTATTTTCCAAAGTTTTATGAAATCAGATACCTAGTATTAATTAATCAAAAGTAACTCTATGTTTAGTAACTACGCTTACATTTATTTATCGTTTCATTAATTTACTTTGACTGCACAAAAGTACCTACTGCTATCTAAGCTAAGTTAAAGCTGAACTAGCTTTTGACATTATGAGAATATTAAGGAACAAGTTATTGTATTAAATGATTTTCAATATTGTTTAATATTTCTTTTCTGCTAATATGCAATCAAATGTTATTTGACATAATTATTTTATCAGGTTGAGAAACTAAAGCTGAGAATATATTGAAAATTATGTAATTTTAAGTAGGCTTATTTATTTATTTAGTCTTTTGTAATATTAAATTGCAGCTTTTTTGACTATAACGGCCTCGTTCGATCATGGTCCAGGCTGATATGAGTTCTAGATTTAGCCATGACTGAACTATATCTAAGATCATCGTTATATCTTTGGTATCACATGTTTGTATTAATCGGCACTGCATGGCGTGTCGTGCTTCTATTATAACTAATTGTCTCATTAGGGCGTCAACTGTCGGTTTTAAAATGGCAAAGTTTTTAAACAGGCACGTTGCGGATATTAAATCAGATTATGAGAAATTTACTGCGAATTATGAATTTGCTGTCACAAGAAACGTGCTATTTTATATGTATATATAAAAAAAAAACTAATATTTATAACTACTGTGATTGTCTGACTGAAGAAACAACAGCTAATCAAATCAGTCTGTTGTCATTTTTTATGTTATTTCGCTTTTCGGAAAATAAAGTATGTATCTAAATATAAAACTTGAAATTTACGTTCATGTCAAATATTTTGTGCGAAGTGTATATAAATCAGTGTCATTATGTTAGCAGCTTGATAGGCCGGAAACGTGTGTCACAATCACAAGTTCACAACAGCCGTGGAAACTTCGTGTGGCCTTTTTAGCCCCATTAAAAAGGCCACTTTAGGAGAATCATATTAGGATCATAATATTAACCACATAATCTGTCAAATTTCATTTTCATCTTTGGTTGGTCAAGGTTGATTGGGAAAATTTGACAGTGACGGTTAGCGTGATTTGCTTTCTGATTCTGCTAAAGTGGCCTTTTTAGACCCGCATGTGTTAGGTAATAGCACATAATATGTTCTTTAATGGTATGGAAAATAGCCTGATGTTGTACTTATATTCGATATTATAATGGATATCTTTGAAATGAGTAATTTGATGTTAGAGTAAATACATATCTTGATCTATAATGCCGATGTGTCATATGTGTGTGTGACTTCGCTTCAGAGTCAGTTATTCATTAGTACTGTAATTGGTGTACCTACTTTAAAACTGTTTTTGGATACGTAACTCAATCACAAATCTATGATAATAATCAATTACTATATACCTATTCACTGTGAACCCACAACAATGTTTATGTAACTTGATGTTTCACTAAATAAATGCTCTTTTATCACTCATTTTGATAGTTTTCTTTGCAAGTCTTATTAAGAATATAAACGAAATAAATTAAAATCTGGGTACATTCTAAAGACGTATTTCCTTTATTCATATGTACTTATACAACTTAGTCTGAAGTATCACATGAATTCGTAATTAAACCGAAGTTAGGAGTCTTAAATATACGGAAAGATAAATATTTAAGCTACCTAATTGTAATAGTGTTACATACACTACTAACTTGTACACTGAAACATACCATATTTTAAGTTTATTTAATAAATGCCACATTATAATAGTTTCTATACAGCATATTAAATTACATAATTTTGTGGAAATAAAAGAAAAACAAACAAAATAGTGTACAACTTTAGTTTTACAAACAAACAATAAGGTACCTCCTATTTAGACAAATGTTACTGAAGTCGCCGATGTTACATTTTTCCTAAATTGATATGCAATTTTCTATCGTTTATAGTCGGTGCAATGTTGCTAGTCAGCTAGTAACCAATTTTACTTTGAACCTTCACTTCATGATAAGTGTACCCGACTTTACTTCCATACTATCTATAAGAACAGTTAAATTCCAATTAATTAACCATTAATGAGATCTTATTATGTTATGCCAAATGGACAGTGCAGCAAAACTCGGTTATTAATCGAAAACATTTAACAATTACTTCGTAACACTGTGTCTATACTTGTGTGGAAAAATTTAACTGCACTGTAACACTACACTAACATTTATTGTTTAAGAAATTATAATAATAAGCTTACTCCTGAACAACAATTGTAATCGACATAATACTTAAACTTAACGTAAGTCCATCGTATCTACTATCCACAAGTAATCAGAATGTTAACTTAAATAAGCGTCAATTAAATTTATTTATTTTGATTTCATTGCAAAGTAACTAAGAGCAAAATAAATACTGACCCTAAGCGATTCTTTTTCAACACATGGGTTCACCTGATACAAACTCCTCGAACAAAAACGTATCGACGCAACAACATTTAACGCAATTGTCTGTCGCAAACTATCGCAGCAGATTGTCAATTCATCACATTATTTTTTGCTCCAGATATCGGGCGATGATTTTGAAAAATTAAATGACTATAGTTTGACTGGGACCGCTGTATCGCGCCTTAAGTATGTGCGCGGCGAGACGGGGGGACAGTGCAGGCTGAGCGCTCTGTCAGTCCGCCGTCCACGTGAGCGGCAGCTGGTAATGTTTTTTACCGGATAGTTATGTTAGACGCACATGAGATAAATATCCAGCGATGGATCGTGCGTTATCTCGTGATATCAAGATCTCCATACCGACGTACCATCCAGATTTTAGTCCCATGTCAGAGTAACTGTAGTTAATTTGTTAATAAAAACTTAACTTGAAATAATATGAACAGACTAATGAAAACGTAACTAGTAGCTTTCTTTCACATTATACTGGTATAAACTTCCTCATAAATATATGAAGCTATATCTCTATGCTATAACATATTATAAACTGATAGCGTAAGATTTGTCTGGCAGTATCGAACTCACGTGAACCTATGCTCTTTCCTATCATCATCCCGCCTCACCGGTACTGCGGTCCCGGTCGAACTACCCGGTTTCTGAGATTTTTATCGGTCGTTTAACTGTCCGTTAAACCTATTTGTCATAACGCCATTTCTTAGTTAGTGCTTAACGGACAGATAAGCGACCGATAAAGTACTTCAGAAACCGGGCCTTACTAATGTAACTAAAGTCTTAAAAATAAGTAATAATGGAATAGAAATGCGGACTAAAACGCCCGGGCATCGAAATGCCTTTTACTTCTTCCTTATTAATTAAACAATACCTACATTAAAAACGCTTTATAAGCATGCCCCGTTTCTTGTGCAAAGCAACAGAGCAAATCACTTTAGTAAGATGAAATAAAAGATTATTGGCAAAAGAATAAATAGCACGCGTGTACTTAAAAATAGAGTGTTAACATAACGCTTACTTGTGGCTTTCTTTTTATGAAAATGCATACAGGACATAATTCACATAAATACTAACTCAACATAATCATATTAAGTTCCCGACACATGAAAAACAAATCAAAAAATCTAACATTTAATTACTTGACCAATATGAATTACCTACATTCAAAATAATAGGAAGGCCAATACGGCCCTTAAAGATCTCAATCAACATGATGATTAATATTTACAATACATTAACTTTTACACAAATCGAATAAAAAAATAATATTATAGATAGGTGCTTATTCGATATTTTACAAAAATAACAAACAAAAATATTCGGAACGAAACAATTACATTCTAATTGTTTGGAAGCTATCAGATGACAGAACAATTTTGATCCTAATTTGCATTTAACATGTGTCAGTCCACGGGAAAAGGTACATACATACCCAGAGCCATTTTTAGTTTCAAAAGACATTTAAAATAAAAACCAATTAATTATGTTTTTTTTAAATGTCCTTGATCATAAACTAGATTTAACATACATATTTTTTTATATATGGTATTAATTTTTGAAGAACAATCTAAATACTACCAAGATTGTTTTACTAATTTAGATATTTTTTTGAGTGATTATCTCAGTTACTGAAGATAGTTGGTTGTGTTTTATGCATCAATGGCTTATTAATTGCCGATTATAGGAATATTAATTCCATGCCGGTCATAAGTTACCTTAGCAGGTGGACTAACACAACATGTTAAAGCGCGACAAACCAACAAACACAGAATATCAACACAAAGATTAAAGCATTAGTTCTCTTACACACACTACATAACTTAAGAGACAAATAATTGTCCTACATCATAAATAGTCTCCTGCTTTTTTTTAAATTCATACCCATAATATAATATACTCCTGAAGAACTAAGATACTTTTATTATATTATTAGATACAGGTAAGTATATGTGCACTACAATTTATGACACGTAGTTCATTGTGGTTTACATAATTATTATTATTACCTACGACAGTCAATCTTATTAACTTTGCAGAGATTTTCCGAATAATATTGTGACTAAAACTGCTTACAATTATTGTTAAAACGGAATTTTACATCTGAAGGGGTTAGTGAATGTTAGATAAATCTTATTATGATAAAGAGCTATTTTACTAAACACTGATTTTTTTTCTAAAACAAATTTGAAATTACGTAATAATTAAAAGGTACTTTATTTTCCAAAATATTTACTATGTTTACTTTATTCATTCACAATATAACTACATAGTGATAATACGACATATCGATGTGTACCTACATGACTCATTTACAAAATGGACTTATCCCCAATAAATAGATAAAGAATACGACAAGCTCAATTAAATTCGTAATGCTAATTAAATGTTTTATATTTGGCTTATGCAATAATAAAGGAGACTACATAAATTTCAGCCCCGCTCAAGTTCTATGCATCTTAAACAAAGGTTGAATTAGTCTTAAATACTACAGTATTTTGTTTGGCTATACTATGTTTGTTTTACCAGAACAGAAGGCTAATAAAATACTTTATAACCTTTTGAAAACTAAGATTATGACAAATGTCAGGCTGAATAAAATAAATTGCAACTACATTATAGGGAACGTGCAGGAACTATAGATAGCAACATAGAAGTAGCATTGTGAAATACATTTTACTTAGGTATAAGTTTCGAATTTGCAATGCTAGATGGCACAGTCTATCTATTTCGCTCACGTTCCCCTAAAACGTAGCGGATCGGAGCGTGCATGAACTATAGATGGCAGCACAGAAGCGTCAATGTCAAGTATTTTAAACGTAAAAGTTTCGAGAATATGCAACACTAGATGTTCTTTTGAGAACTTAACAAGATCGTGCAAGCTTTTTCGCGGTAGGTTATTATTATACAGTATTAGTGATTTGCTTTATATAAACAGCTATTAAATCATACTTGAATGTAAGACATGGGAAGGTAATTTAGAACAATATGTTACATAACTTCAAATTCAACCGCTATTTGTCTATTGTTTGAAAATAAACTTGCGTGACGTGCTAACCCCATTTATAGAGGTAGATCAAATGTAAGTATCTGGTTCATAATACTAATCGTTACTGAGTAGATGGTAAGTCCTTGCTATTCTATCATATTTAGGAAAATGGGTACTACAAAGTAGGAATTCGCAATATCGCGCAATAGCTATACAATATTATTTGCATAGGGGTGCACAAATAGAAATATGGGAAATATTGATAACTGTAACACCTTGTCTCAATAATGAAATTTGTCAGTTTAATGTAAAACATAAAGTTATGCACGCGGTTTTCGGAAGTACTTCTAGAAAATATAAGAGTTATAAATAAAATGAATTTCCTTATGGTAACAAATTTTTCGCAATACACAACAAAATCTTACAAGAAACCATATTGAATGGCGAAAATTATCTCTACGGAGACTAAAAAAAAAGTATAAGGTTATTTTAGGCATAAATGTAAACATTTTTTTAGTTATGGCAAGGAATGTATTTAGAAAATATCACGGTACAAAATAATATAAAAACGCAATAGGTAAACCAAAGCTCGTAAGAAAACCACAAATTAATGAATTGAAAATTTATCAGGTAGTTAATGTTGCCAGTTATTACATTTTTAAACCAAAACCCTACAACATTCAACAAGAGAGATTATTGGTTTGTTTTTAGGGTGATTTTGAGGGGTTCTATCGACTATCGGATTAATCGTAAAAAAAAGTTGTGCCCCTCAACGTAGAGGAGTAATTTTGTGAAGATGAGAGAGACACCAAGTCACTGAGCGTCAAATTTTATGCAGTGAGGGGCGCCGTCTCCAACCCGCCCTTCTGCCCCCCCCCCCCCAACAAGGCGCTAGCAAATGGCCTCGGTCCGTAGTATAGCTGTATTTTTTTGTACTAATGACAAAAGTGATTTTTTTTAAATTATTATTAATTCAAAACATCACGAGGACCCTCGGAGCCTATTGATCAATATTAAACACCAATATTTTAATAAAAATTCATTGACCACATATGTCATAGTCATAAAATATTAACCATTATCTTACAAACACTTATATCTTGTGAATCACGGAGATGATTAATAATTTAGTCCAGTATTTACACATATAAGTATCTACCTCATTTAACACGAAGAATTTCCCAATAAACACCGTGTTAAATTTTTAAAGTATTATGATCAATCATTATTATTACACATATATTCTGAAGTTGGTACATATAATGTAATCGCTTAGGTAATCATACGATAAAGGTAATGTTAGGTTCTTGAATTCGCTATAAAGTACGTACACGTATTTATTCTATAATTAAAACATGAATCATGTACGTTAATCCCGAGTCGTCGCTCCGCTCAATTGTAAAAGCAATTATAATTCCATTCTATCGGCCGAGTAGGTAATACTGTTGCCCCACGTTTATTTCCAGCAGTCTTCTAGAATCACAGATTTCTTTATCTCCCGCGTGTCTTTTTAATAGGCAAACATTATCTAAATTACTAGAACAACAGCAATTTTCTAGCTAGATTACCTATTGATAATTCTAGAACATGACGACTATTAATTAGCGCTTACGGTTTGTGTTTATGAACGACCTCTACCGTGTAGAAGTAACAACGATTATGTAATAATAATTAAATGACTGTCAAGTCATACGGTTATTTTAAGTTCTGGCCGTAATAGCCCAATACCTACTTACCAACGTTAGAAAACGAATTGCAACAAAAGTCAATAGAGACTATGTTACACGGAGTTAAGTAAATATGTCAATTGTTTAACGAAGTTCTATTCACTGTCAAATTGGAAGTAGGTCAATCATTAAAATATGGGCTTCATTTGTAAAGAAAAAAAGCTTAAATAAGTTAACATTTGATGCTACTTTTTTTTACGACTAGTTCAAAACATTCACAACTTATTATAATTTTGAAGTACAATGCCCGTCATTTGTTGACAAATATGTTTATTATTATGCGATGTATTGCATTTAACAATTTGAGTCTTGTTAATTTACTTAAATTTAATACGATAAAAATTGATTTTCGACAGTTATATTTTACTTACCTATGATATAAACATCAACACACAAAAAATAACAAAATGATTAGTTGAAACACTAATTAGCAATTTTCAAATCAGATTGTCTATAAAGAATTTAAATAAGTATCTGCTAATCAGCATTTACACTAATCATATATGGTTATTTTATAAATAAAGCTGCAAGTGGGGAATCAGAATAATAAACTTGTTAGGTTATATTTTGTGTCTCAAGTAACCGATATCATTTGTGTGTTTTGAGAAAATGCTTTTATGGTAACAAATAACCAAAAGCACTTAATTCAAATCTGGTTGGTTTGGATGAGAAATGTAGGTAAGAGAAAATGTAAACAGGAGATTAAGTTTTCTTATTGGAAACTGGCTCTTATTGTTTTCCGCTATCCATCGATAAGATCAGAGAGGAGCTAATCTGAGTGCTCAAAACATCGGTTTAAGTTTTTATTCAAAAACATTTGACCAAAATAAGTTTGATAACTGGCCACGAAAGTCGTCGTTAGCTTTCGCTCTTGTAACATTTGACTGTCCGGTACATTAGGCAAGACTTGAAAACGATCTTAATTACGTTTAAAAGTGCATGGTTGGTAGATATTAGTTTGAATAAAGAAATTAATGCGACGTTTATTCCTTTATGTACAGATATCTACTACTGTTCAAGTTTGACTAAAAATCTAGTCAATTAATGATGATTAGAATGAACATGTCGAATATACACATAATGAAATGAATGAATATTATTATTCTAAATACTTAGGACCGGTATTTAGCTTTAAACGTTTTATCTTAATGAATCTGACACACTAATTTCAATTTAAAATACCAACTTGTATTTTTATAGTTATTACTTAAGTAATAAAGAAAAAAGTTCGCGCTCAAACATAACCCTTTCACAATGCAGTGAACATATTCGATATGTTCGCTATTCACAATGTTCAGTTCATTCATATCTCATACCATATTTACAAAAAAAGAAATTCAATATACGCCTAAATGTATCGACTTATTAAGGGCAATAACGCACTAGCTAAAACCTAAATAGTGGCCTGCATGCACACTACAGCGATGTGGCCCTTTAGCTGTTTGCGCCACCGAGCGTGAGCATGGTGGCCATTAATGCGAAACATAGCCTTAGAGAGCTTTAAATTTATCGAATCAATTACTTAGATAGTAAAAACAACACTTAAGACAAGCCCAGTTATGATTAATATTAAAGGCAGTCAAGCCAACAAGTAAGAAGATATAAACAGATTTTCCAACACCTTTATGATGGAATTTAAAGATCACCTAAAATTTTCTTAAAACTTCCGAAAATCTTTTGGCAGTTCTTGTGACTTATTGTTTTTTTTTTTATTTGAGATGGGTTTGTTCTCGAACTTCTCTAGGTCAAAGATGACAGAGACAAAGTCTACGACGGAGCGAGCTTACCCAGGAGCCTGTTCAATGATGATAAGTGTTGGCATCTTTCTATGATCATCTAAACAATTCTGACAACATAAGCTAATTTAACAGTTTACTAAATTAAAGTAGCGCGATTGAGTAGGTTCAAATACCATTTCTCAAGTACGGATTCTTTGTCCCATAATTCGAGTCAGATACATGAATCTAATTCTAGCTACTGCTCTTCAGTTATTTGATTTAGTATTAATTATTGATCTGTTGTTTGCAATTTTATCAAGTCTAAATATCTTTCGTATCAATCTAGTAACATGGACAGAGTTAAATCAAAATCTCGAATTGCCGGCAAAAGCCTGATGATTCTTATTTTATTTTCTTTATTTAGGTAACCAACGGCGATACTTAAAATATATTACAGATTTTTATGGGCGCTAGTATTAAAAATTAAGTATGGCCTTTTATCTCAGATTTTTAATACTAAACAACCTGTCAAAAATATCTTGCTCGAGCCTTTATTTCTTATAATAGCTCAGTATAGTCAAACGAAATAAAAAATGGTTATTTAAAAACTAAATATCATCCTTCTAACTGAAATTATGGCACAGAGATCTACGACGGCTTCAAACGTCATAAATTTATGTTGATTTATACACAGGCAACTCTTGTTACTACAACCGTGGGAAATTAACTAAGCTCCCAAGTGTACCACAAGAACATTATTTACAAATATGTAAGGCCTAACACATCAGTGACAAAAAACTTATGACATGACATTCAAACCCGCCAATTTCTTCAAAACCCTTTGAAACCATTTGCGACTTTAGTGAACTTCCCTTCAATCATACTCTTCATACGTCTAGATTTCTATGTTACCTTATAGTAGAGATTTTTTATGTTTAATTACACATGACTACAATATGGTCGGTATGACTTAATAAACAGGTGGAATGACATCTACTACACGACAAAAAGATTTTTTATTAATTATAGCGGCCTTTATAATCTGGCAGCCATTCCAGCCTTAGAATAATGAAAGATCTGTTATTTTTTGGCTTAAATACAACGCTATTGGGTTGGAGTGGTTGCCAAGATTATTTGTCAGAAGCTTGTGAAACCCGTCGACTATTCAGCCTCCAGACACCTAATGTTCTGTTCTCTTCAATTTGTATTTCTGACTTCTTGCCGAGGTGACACAGTAGCACAACGAACATTAATTGCGTCTTTGTCGAAACTGGTGTCACAACATCAGATCATGTAGTTATGAGTTCACACAAATCTATGTCCTGTTAAGCGGCGTCTAGGGGCGAAATGGTGAGACTCCACCCAGCGGCTTATTCCGACGAATATAATAATATCGCAGTCAGCAAAGAATCAATGAAGCGTCTTGGAGCGTTTCGACCTTTTCAATGGTTTAGATGTTCTCACCCAAGGAAGCATGAAGTCACTGGAAAAATACAGAATCATTGGAACATAATATTAACAATGAAACAGTGCCTTTGAACGCCCCCGGATGCGGCACTTTAGGCCTGGCAGTTATGGCTAATGTTGTCAGGAGTACACTCTTGTAATAGCTTCGCTTTGTCATTAAGAGTCCATCGCATTAGCTCTTGTTGTGAACAGTGCATGATTCAAGAGTCATTAAATCTGTGTTCTCATATTCGTATTCTTAGTATACTTACGCAGGCGGTATGTCTGGCAGATTCTCCCCGAAGGCCATGACGGGGATAGTGTCGGTAATCTCGATCATGCGCACATCCCTCTGGGGCTGCGGCCAGATCGTGTACACTGAGGGTTGGTGATGAGAGTTGTTGTACCAGGGGTCCCGCTGCCTCAGTCGAAGACGCTCCACATGCCTTTGCTCGCGTATCCGTCGCATATGCCACCTGAAAATATTAAAACTTTTCAATTTCTGCCGCGGATCTGTTGGCCCTATATATGTATGAACAATTTAGGGAAAATTTTAAGAAGTCTGTATAGGTTTTATTTATTTTACTTACTTTTTAGTCCCTTTGTTTGCGTGACAACAAAAAAAAATGGTAAATGCAACTTTAATAACGTTCGACAAGTAGCTGAGACACCACAAGTGCGAGCGGTGCACAACATACTTTCGAAAGTTATTGCGATTGTGTAGTATAAATATAAACGTATCCACACAATGCAGACAACGTTTATAGATACCTACGACAAATCATATTTATGTTACCGGTCTAATCCTGTCGGATAAACTAGCCCATCTTAGGGTAAACTAAACCGCTCAAAGTGCGTTGGACCAATAAGTTGCTAGCACACAAGGCAACACTGTTTAGTCTAGGTTAAATCAGTGTATCGATAGAAAAAGTATTATGGATATTCTTATTAAACATAAGGTGGAAGAGAACCCTTCTTTCCCCTTTACTGCGTTTCGAAATAAAACAAGTAAGCTACCTCGCCCTAACGAGCGAAAGTGTACTAACTTAAGGTTTATCTTGACTAGTTTGGACGAACTGGAATGGCTTCGCCAAGACAAGATCAGACGCACTTCTATTGAAACTTTTTACTCTAAAAAAGCTAGTATATCCAAAAATCGGGTTTAACTAGTAACATAATAGGTACTAATAGCATTTCCGGATGAATTACCACAATTGAATGGGTAATATTTAAAATCTTACATCAGGCCCAATTTCACCAAAGTCCATTAGTTATTAAACGCCAAACGGGATATTTAATAACTATTAGAGTATAGCGAAACTGGCACTAAGTTAAAAATAACTAGGAAAAATAAACAGACCGAAAAGTTGGCAGACGGACACATAAGAAATCAAAGAGATACATTGAAGGACAAACAAAGGGTTTAACAAACAAAAATACACATTGGCAGAAAAACAAACTTTGACAGGGAAACCGACTCGACAGACAGTCGGAAAAAAAACATTCCAGCATCGTCTATCCACTGTTAATAGCCACCCAAGGAAGGAAAAATAGGAAAAATAATCCATGTATAAGCGAATTTTGGTATAGTTGTAGGTAAAGGTGCCTTAAACTACATACTAAAAGCATTGGCGTATCCAGGACTTTTTTCCAGGCCCCCCTGGAAAAAGGTCCTGGATACGCCCCTAATCTGACATGCAACGCCCAGACACACACACACACCGCAGTCGGTGATCACGATCAAAAATGGAATTTTAGACCCATCGCCCGTCGCAGTCGCAGCCGGGGGTCATATTAAAAGTTAATAGCAGGGTTCAAATTATAAAATAAATCGAGAAAATATCGACGGGTGGTAATGGAGACCTACCAACGCATTAAAATGCAAAAATGACGCCCAGGCCAAAAATACCTTTGAGTTTTCGCGGGCAAACCGCGCAGGTGACTTTTGCTGAAAAGCTTTAGCCTGAAGAAAATTGGAAATGTTTGAGCGACCGAAGCGAGCTCGACTTTTTAGAACCTTGTCTCGGATAAGTTAGATTCAAACAAACAGATGTTCTTTAGCTGATCACAAATATTTAGCATTCTACCTGGGAATCTGGGTTAGATTAGTTCTTTTTAACCAACTATAGATATGTTACTTTGTCGACATAAACAAAAGTTCGAAAACTAAAAATGCAAAAAAGAACTCTAAAATGTTATCGGATAGGATGTGCACATGTAATATACTATTTTAAGAATTGATACAGCCATAAAAGTAATATTCTTTCCTAACATTGAAGAATACAAGAGCGAGCGTAGCGAGCTCGAATTTTTTTTAACTCAGGCCTAGAAGACAGCGTACGATCTACGATTTTTCCGAACCGGGCAGAAACATGATAGTGGCGCCCCCTCTCTTCCACGTTTTGTGATTAATTTTATTAAACGTAAATGTCGGATGAAAAAAATACCCTTAACGATAACGACGAAGATCCATTGTAAAATGTTTTCTAGGCCATACATGGGAAACCCATTGGTTTTGGTGGAGATATGGAAGAAAACCATACCATGGTTTAGTTAAGAGTTTTTTATGCTTAAATGAAAAAAAAAGAGATCCAAGAGAGTAAAAATCAAGGGCGAGCGAAGCGAGCCCGAAAATTTAAGCACCCCACAGCTACATCGAATAAGTTTTTTATTTAAACATTATACTATTATACTATCCATACAGATATAAAAGTAATTTGATTGGTGTGAAGTTAGAGGTATCTATATAAGTGTCCAGCAAAGTATTTGGAATCGGTCCCCAAACATCCTGGGGTGGGCCTGAGACGATTCTGGGGTGGGCACGGCCCACCCGCCCCCCTACCCCCCTATATACGCTTATGAGTAAAAGTACTGGTGGATAGGGGTGAAACTAAAAGGACCTTTACTTTACCAGCAGCTATACACTGTTAAGACGTTGATAATATTCAACGATTGAGTTGAATCTAGCGCGATCCGATTTCTGACTAACTTGAAGAGTTCTGTTCTTCGTGTTTAATCTCTGAAGAATCTCGTCAAGTCATCTTAAAATGGAAACCACAACCAAGGAACACTTTATGATATAAATAAAGGGAGAATTGAAAATGGGAACGAAATGGAGGATATAATATGTACGGTAGCATATATACAAAATATGAACATGGTCTTTACTTTGGTATCAGAAAACCTTTGCATTCTAGGCCAGAGTATCCGATACAAAACCTAAGATAATTCTTTGACATTGACCATTAACATTTGACTTGGTTTCGGCATATTATGCAGTGCTTTGAAATTATTTAACAATTGTCGAAAATGTTTTTCAGAGGGCTGATTAGTAAATATGCTGTAAACTGTTAGATTGGTTGACCAATATTAAATAATATAACTTTATAAAATTTGATTGTAAATTGAATAGACTTACTGAAGCCAAAACAGTTGGGGAGAAACCACAATCTTAAATATATATTGAGTTTTTGGTAAAACTGTACCTTAATTGTCTGCGCTCTTCAGCTTCTAGTTTTTGATGCCGCTTTTCAAAAATCTTATCATCTAAATTCTCTGTGCCTTCTAAGCTATATAAACTAGTGTAAGGTTTTTCTCGCCATCTAGGAACCTGAAATTAAAAAAGATGTTTTTACTACTTTCAGCCTTTTTAATTTTTTTTCTAATAGTATGCTGTCTAAAAGTATATAAAATCTTTTGAAGACAACCTGGCCCTTTTTTTACCTCTACAGTGGAGGCTTTACAGTCTCCTTGATCAATATCTTCCATTTTAACGTCGGGATCCAGGCCGAAGTACCACGATAGGTCTGGGTCTCCCATCAGAGTATGATACGGTGCTTGTGTGAACATTCCTGGCAGAGGGGATTTCTTGCCGCGACACGCAGCTGAAAATTCAATAACACAGTTCAAACAGATTGTTAAATAAGTATCATTTTATGAATAGAAAACCAAATATTAAAACAATGAAATTGCTATGGCTCCAAAGTAAACCTTATTTTTTTAATGGTGGACTACGCCGAACCTCTTACCGTCTTGAATTTAACGCGTAAGGTGTTTAGTACGTAGCCAATTCCGAGTCATAAGATCGCAATGGCGGCAGAAATTATGGCGGTTATTTTCACGATTCTAACGCACTTTATACTCCCGCCTGATGGTTGGCCATGCGCGGCGCAGCTCGCTCCCGCACAAGCCGCACAGCCGTCACGATCGCCAGTGCCCTAAGCGTGAGCATACTACTAAGTATACCAAAAGGTTTGGCGCAGATCTTATTTTATTGCATTACCTTTTCCCTTGCCCGTCTTTGGCTTGGGCCCGACTGTTTTCGATAAATTTTGCTTCGCGTTTTTGCCGAGCCCTGCACTTGACAGCGCTCGTTTCCTTCCACGTTTGCTCCCCGTGCCACGTCGTTTCTCCAGTGTTTCCTCCTGGAACATTTCAATTTTAATATAATTTTCCTATTATCCATAACTGAAATAAATAGTGCATGTCAGATGCAGTACTTACCACGGGCGTGGCTAAGCTTGTGGTCCGAGCTTCCCTTTTATTGATATTTTCGTTTTCCATCTTCTCGACTGCGCTGTAATCTAGCGAGTCTATATTTTCTAATGCTGTTACTGCAGCGGCAGCTGCTGCATCTGACTCGATAAGTTGTCGGAAATCCGTAACATCTAAGGCTGGCAAAGTTGTCAAATTCGAGTTTTCTCCGTAAGAAAAGTCGCATAAGCTTGTCTCGGTCCCCGCCGCATGCATCGTGGAGTAACTAAACGGCCAGTCCAAATCAATGTCTTTCTTAACGCCATCCGTATCTGGTTGCTGCATAAACAGGTTTGTTGGAGACAACTGCGACTCAAGAGATTCTTTTTTAATGTCAGTAATAGTATGAGAGGCGGAGCCTAGAGGGGCCCGCGCAGTCGTGAGGGCCGCGTGCAGGCTGCCGTGTGTGGCCGTGTGCGTGGTCATCAGCACTGGCGGCACCACGTTTAGAGGCGTCAGCAGAGACGTAAGTGGGCTCGAATCTGGAGTAGTGAGCGATGTCTTATGCGCGCCCTTTTTCGCGGTGTGCGAGGACTTTCTTGAACCAGAATGAGACGATTTTGTGGCCTTGGAACCTTTGTGTGAGGCCGTTGTACTACGCGCAGTTGTGTTCCTGGTCGTGTGCGTGTATGTCGACATATGAGTAGACGCATTTGTGGACGTGAGCGTCGACGTATGCTTCGGAGTGTGGGACGACTTAGGAGTCAGCGTAGCAGCCTGCTTCGGTGTCTGCGTCGGCTTTGGAACATGCGTGTACGTAGACATATGCGTGCACGCGTCAGTAGCCGTGTTTGACGTATATGTCGATGTATGCGTAGTTGTTTGCGTAGCCGAATAGGGAATTATATTCGGCAAATTATACCTTTTCTCCAATTTTATTTTATTTGGCATTTTAGTACTTGTCTCTGTTGCCGGCGCATCGTATATACGCCTGGAAGGCAAAGTATTGTCCCCCATAAGGTCCGAGCATATTTTCAATCTGCCATGATTGGTTTTTTGAAGCATTAACTTCGGGATCGGCGACTGTTCCCGCATATCAGCTTCCCCTAGTTGATAAGGATCTTCGCCAGTTGGGGTGGTATCTATTAGCTGAAGTCGATCCGACAGCGATCCAGTGTAAAGAGTTTTCTTTGGAATAGTCGATGTTTTAGATTTACCGTAAGTGTTGATCATTTTAGATTTCTTGTTTACACTGAACGTGCGCTCAAAGCTTTTGTCATCCTCGTACAAGTTAGCTGCAAAACAAAATGAAGTAAAATACAACTATAAACGTAATGAAAGAGGAAAAAGGTTCAAATATTTTTCTATGGGGGCTGGCATAGCCACCAGCCGCCATTTTAATCTTTTTTCATAGCCGCGGCGCGCGATGTAACATATATATATGTGTGGAGGACACTTATACAAATAAAAAATGTTAAGAACAGGATGCCCTAAAGTGTCACGTTTGGCGAGATATTTAGAGATTCGCGATGTGGGAACGATGAAAACCTTTCAAAATAAACTAATCACGTGCTTAAATGCAGTAGATTGTATTATAATAATAGTTCTCCGCTTGATTTGACCATTTATATAAATTAAACACTATTATTTTACGAAGTTCTTAATAAAGTGGTTTTCACGTGTTCTTATTCACTTTCTTCCAATAAATGGTTAACTCAAGCTGGGAAATATTATTTGAATTTAATCTAATGCATGTATGTAAACACGTAAATATTTTAATGCAGTAGATTGTATTATAATAATAGTTCTCCGCTTGATTTGACCATTTATATAAATTAAACACTATTATTTTACGAAGTTCTTAATAAAGTGGTTTTCACGTGTTCTTATTCACTTTCTTCCAATAAATGGTTAACTCAAGCTGGGAAATATTATTTGAATTTAATCTAATGCATGTATGTAAACACGTAAATATTTTACGACGATATGACTTTACCTCCAAATATCTCGACAGCATGAAACTTTAGGGCACCAGGTTCCTGACATTTTTTGTTTGTTAAAGTGTCCGCAAGTCATATTTACAGATTCCACCATGCGCCGCGATTTAGAAAAAAAAGACAAAATGGCGGTCGGTTACAAAGGTTCTATACCCTTTTAATTTATACAACTTAATTAGCACATTGAAATTAACCCTTAATATCTACAGAGACCTATTCATATTAATATGAATACTCCTGGTTTATATTTAGAGCTTGTTAAACTTAGATTTATAGTGGAATTTCAATATGTAAAGGCTTACCACTGTCTGGAGGTTCAGTTTTTACAGCTGGAGTTTTAGGCAGCCGACTTAGGCTACCTAACCCTCCTGATGTTCTTCTCCGACTCCTTTGAATTTTTTGTATCACAGTATTTCCGCTGTAAGTAAAAACAAATGAATGTACTTGTTATATGCTTCTACAGTCATATTTTAGCTACTATTAACGTCTAATATACTGAACAACCTGTTTGAAGTGACAGTGTACAAAGGTTCGGTCCGAGGTTCAGTCTTGATTTCTTTTTTCATGTACGACCGCTTATTCTCAATCATTGTGCTGAATGTGCTATCGCCCTGCAGTGGGGTATTTTCCAAAATCGAAGGAACGCTTATGTCCCCAGGCAGGTAGGTTGGTACGTCTGGAACAAAACAGCACTTTAACTATTTAACAATCCACTATACTTTTTTATTTCATGTGGAGTAGGTACTCCCCTTCTTCTGTCGATTCAAACTTTACTACGTAATCAAGTCAGCAAAGGTCACACACACGCGATAGCACTCGTAAGCACAACAGCGGGCACTCATCTGCTAGTCACCTACCTACCCACAAATTAATTTTAAAATAAATGAAGGGAAAACACGTGAAAACCTCTTCGTGGCTCCCCAGTAACTGCGCAGTAATTTCTTTTTCTCTGCCTGTTTTAATCTATAAATATTTTCGAAAGAGGGGTAAAGTTTCCATACAAATTTCTCGAAATTGTCAACGAATGAAATAGAATATAATGAAACGTACGACGCAGAAACCCCTCCCCCACATTATCGATCCATACACACCTAATAAAACACAGCTTCTGATATACTATAAACCTATAATACTGCACCACTACTATTGTTTAATAAATAACCATCCCTATTCCCTACAGGCAGGCACTGGTCTAGTTACCCTAAAATCCTAAACAAGGCGATATGTATTTAGGCACTAAACCGAGAAGCGCAGACTCACTGAAGCCGGCCTGCCGAATGACCGCCACAAGTTAGGCATGCAAGTGTGTCCATGAACAGATCGATCGCAAAGCCATCAATATTGCACAGGGCTATTTTTGGCCGATCATCTGGCCATTCCCAAAGTCGCGACGTCGCCCTGACATCCCTTCTAAAGGTCTTCGTAAGTAAGCTAAGTTTCTTTCGATAGTAGCAAAGCTGACCTACCAGATTATTTTTGACACTTACCCACAAGATAACTGTGCGCCTAAAAAGGCCACTTTAGCAGAATCAGAAAGCAAATCACGCTACCCGTCAGTCAAATTTTCCCAATCAGCTTTGAACCTAATTCGTTAGCGATAAAGATGAAAATTAAATTTGACAGATTATTGCGTGACTAGCTGACCCGCGCAACTTCGTCTGCGTCACAATTTTCATTACTGCTCTGCTCCTATTGGTCTTAGCGTGATGATATAGCCTTCCTCGATAAATGGGCTATCTAACACTGAAAGAATGTTTCAAATCGGACACAGTAGTTCCTGAGATTAGCGCGTTCAAGCAAAGAAACAGACAAACTCTTCAGCTTTATATATTAGTATAGATTAATATAATGATTCTCCTAAAGTGGCCTTTTTAGTCCTCTGAATGTGTAGTTAGTTATCTTGTCTAAATATTTCAGATAGACTTATTTTTATTTCTCAACATGTGGATTATCATAAACAAAATACTTAATGTTAATGTCAGTCTTCTTTTTATGCGGAAAAATGTATGGGTTTTCCGGAATAGGGCCACCATAGCAATATCGAGGGTTAAAGTTGGTTATATATAGAAAGGCAGATATTTATTGCATATATACATTCAAAAACCATGTTAACATGTACCACAGGGTTTCTGGTGGTTCTGTTCTGCCGCCTAGCTTGGTGAGCCCTTGACATATTAATCCAGACTCAAATAAATTCTTTAAATGGTTGCAGGAAAATTTTAAAACAATTCTCAAACATTCTAAAATCTCATTTTCTGGATCTAGGGCTGTTGGATATTTATGAGGAAATCAGAACATATTTTTAACTCTGTAAGAGTTCAGTGTCTGCATATTTTTATTTTAGTTTTTTAGCCTGTCACACCTGCTTACTTTAGGAAATACTAATGCTCATAGTATAGTTATAAGCAATACTTGTCCACTACCAAGTGGAAAAAAGTCACAGGAGCCGAATTGCGCGGTTGAAATTTTAAAATGTGGTAACTAAGTAAAGTGGAGTATGATATGAAAAGCTTTTACTATAAATTATTTATCAATCCTTTTTACTGTGTATGGCGCATATTATTTTACTTTATAAGGATGAAGTCTGTAAAAATACAATTAAGGACCAATAACTTCAAAGTTTGCAAAGTAAAAATTCTGAAATCAATCAATCTAGCTTTTAAAGGATTATTAAAATACTAAAGGATAAATAAAACGATGTGTCCAACAAGCAATTTTCTTTTTTTTATAATCAGCAAGAACCTTTTTACAAACAAGCTTAGCTTTTACTTACAAATTAGCAAACAGAAAAATAAAATAATTGGAAAAATATCTTGTATGTGTGTAAATTTCTTTATTACCTCGTATCTTCCAAACGGGTGGATGTATTTCGACGGTTAAGTTGTCATTAGATTTGTCTCAAAAACCCAAGTGTCCTTAAGGTGCGTTTAAACGACGCGAGCCGAGCGAGGCTCGGCGCTTGATTCAGTGCGCTACGCACCGTATAAACAGCCTACGCTCGGCGCGGCTCGGCGCGGCTCGGCACGGCTCGGCAATCGTACGATCCATCGCTTGTCGGTTTTTTGACACGGATCAAAGGCGCGCGCGGCTTGGCTTATGTTAATACACGCTGTGTATACCGTATGCCGAGTAGGCTTGCGTTCGGATTTAGCCGACCCGCATCAACACGAATGGCGCGGCTCGCGTGTGATCTTGCTACACCGTGCCGTTTAGACGCACCATTAGATAGGTTTAAAAAAAAAAAACAATCAGAATGACGGATTTTTGGGGCTAAATTGTAAGTCATAGATATTTTTTTAACCAAACCTGTCAAGTAGGGTATCAAAATGAAGGAATTTAAAAGGAGATTCGGTCGCGAGTTGTTTCGGTCTTTTTAGTGTATTGCTTATAAGTTGACTTTCTTGCAGTCAGGTATTTTGATTTTTTAAATCTTTCACTTGTTACTAGTATTTTTTTTACCAATTGCTGAATGTCAACAAATCAAATTATTGCAAGAAAAATATGACAAAAAATATTTGAAATCCAACATATATTCTCCCCAAATGAGAGAGAAACCACCTTATATAAGCTAGGTAGGCACAGCAATGGTTGCTCCACTACAACGCCAGCTAATCACAAAAGAAATTTGATAATGGTATGACAACCATTTGCAAAGAGTGCTTGAAAGAAAAACATAACAAACTTTTTACAGAAAAGTAAACTAAATCAACTCAAGTAAAAATAATAAATAAATACCTGTTTCTGAAGGTCTATTCAAATCAAAAGGATCTGGCGTCAATGGTTTTGTTTTGGTAATATCATTATTGAAAATATTATAAGGATTTGTTCTAGGTTCTGGCACCAAAAAATCTGTTAGACTATTAAACACCATCTGAAAAAGAAATAGGAAACAATATCAGATTTAATTACAATCACAGTCCTACTGATGAAAAGATTTTTGTGGGTTTATATATTTATTACTAAATGATATGAAGCTAACAGCTCAATGAATTTAGATGAAATTGAGCAATAATATCTATTAAATTACCTGACTATCACTAGTAGCGGTGTCACTCTTGGCAGTTGATGGAACATTTGGAGGTGGCACATTTATGACCGGTGCAGGGTTAATGTTATGCTTCTGACTCACAGTTATCCTTCTGTCCATACGCGTCACCTTAGATTTAAGCTGCAAATATGAATGTACAATGTGTAAATAAAATGTGACTATTGATATTCAATTACATGCAATAAGCTTGAGTTTAACATTTAATCCTAAAACATGTATAGTATTTGCTTATTTTTTTTTATTTAAACCAGATGTTATTAATTCCTGATCATATAAGAAAATATTTTTTCAAAAGCACAGCTTGTAAAAAGTAAGCAAGTAATACGGTAGCTGGTGGGAATAGAACCTAAAAATTAAATAAATATAAAATGTATTACAGTTGGTAAGTTGATCATTTAAAATGGCACTGCAGAATGTAAATAGCGAGCAGGAGTGTATTTTATTTAAGTAGACTAATACTTTAATTTATTGCTTTATTTAAAACAGATGTTGAGCAATATTGCAAGTTAGTAGTAGCTATTGCAAAAGCAAATACAGTGGCAAATAATATTCGCAATTTGTGTTACACGCACACTAGGAATTTTTTATGTTTTTGCCAGCCTTTTCTTTTCTCCAACTAAATTATAACTCTAATTGCAATGTAGAATTAATTATTAACACTTCTTATTAAGTAATTATTATACCTAAACATATATTTTTCAATAGAAATAGAAATAGAAATAGAAAAACATTTATTTGCATGAAAACATGGTATAGGAGATGGTACAAGATTAAATACAGAAAAAAATCAAATATCAATTTCACTTCAGTTTTGCTGGAAATCTTTCGCTGTATGACAGACAAACTCGCAAATGCATTTCATTGGAGTTTTATGTCGCTAGCAAATATTGGATATGTGAATATTGGATGTGGTGAACATTAAGATAACCTCAAATGAAAGTGATTGAATGAATATTGCTTATTTCAACTCATATTCTTAGTTCTGTTGTTCATTTTAAGATATAAACATGAGGAATAATGTTTATTTATTTACAATGATGACGATTTGTTTAATTGCTATAGAATAATTTATAGCAATTAAACAAATCGTTTGTATGTCTATGTCAGCTAATATAAGGCAAGGATACTTCCTGAATTGTCTTATTTTTGAAATTCATCTTAAGAAATCAGAGAAATATCCATCAACTTTAATGTTACCTCTTTCATCATGAGGCAATTGCATTGGCATCTTGGGAATACACTTATTCTACATTTCAAAATTGGAAGGAAAACATGCAAATTAAAATTAATATTTATTTAAACCACATAGTATAAACTTAAATCAGCAATATCTAAACTGTACCACTACATCTATTTACAATAATATTAACTGGTACAAAAAAAAACTTACGGTATCATTTTCCAATTTAAGCGCCGTATTCTGTTTATCTTTTTTAGTTATGAGTTCATTTTGTTGTTGTATCAAATCTAAATGATACACAAGCAAGTGCTTCAGCCTAGTATTTTGAATTTCAGCAGCATTCAATCTCTCTGAGAGTTTGTGGACCTCTAATGTTGGTTCCTCGGCGGCCCCTGGCTCCTTGTCATCTGGTTGCGTAGAAATTTCCACTTCCTTGTCAAGAAGTGCCTCTCGTCGCTCAGACTCCTCCGAGTGACATGCGTAGATGTGGTCGAATGGGAAGCTAAGCGCCAACGATTCCTTGGTGTCTAATTGATTTAAAGCGGACAGATCCCCTGAGAGATTCACCAAATTTGATTCATCTAAGCGATTGTTCATTTTTATAGGAGGCCAATCGTAAGTCACTTACGACGAGCCTGCCGGCTGTCAAAAACTAACTATCCGACACTATACTTTTGTTCGTTTCATTACAACTGAATTGATCATCTGTTTTATCGCACACACCACCACAAAACTAAATTATTGTCCACACTTTACATTTTAAGTACCACAATTTACTTCTCTACCTTCTTTTAAATTGACATTTCTTTCACGCACATGCAGAAAGATAAAACGCGCATTATATCCAGACGAGTATTCCGCCTTGGTTTACTCAGAGCCAAATATGTTTGGAGCAAAATCATTTGTAAATATTTTATATGATAATAGTAGTTATCTGATTTAATCACGAGTATATGATAAAGTTTTCGAGTAAATTGATTAAAAATTGAAAAAAAATCATCAACTAAGCGTCAAGGCGTCAACCGTAGACATTATTTGTTTTTTTTTTTTTAAGCTTTCGTCTCTATTTTCCTTTATAGCAAGATAACATTAGCCCGAGTGCGATTTAGGAAGGTATTCTCACCTACTGCACATACTGAAACCAACGTTTGTCTTTCTTCGGTTTTAAATCTCAAAACGACAAAGAGAACCCCAATCGGAACCTAGTTGTTTATTTCTCAAGAGACCATTTTGTGCTCAGGAATTCGAGAGTATTTAAAAATGTACATCATTTTTTTTACGCCCAAAAATATTTAGATCCCTCGTATCGTAGGGTATTCGAATTACCCCCATGTACAGTCGGTTCTCACAATTATCTGACCCACCCTAAAAACAAACGAATTTGAACCCTCTACTTGTAAAATTAAGGTTTATTTAATTTATATGAGCTCGTCAGATAAGTGCTCGTGGACTCGATGTCGGAGCCACCGGCATTATATATCATTTTGTTAACCTATTTTAATCCTTATCTCGTTGACGTTAAAGTTGAAAAGCTTTTAAGTCACATTACATAATTACAACCCCACCTTTAATTTCGCATGTTATCAATAAGTTCTTGTGGCTTAGCGGTTTGATGCTGGATTGGCAACGAACAACATGTGGGTTCGAGTTCACAGCCCACCTAATATCAGTTTCTTTTTTAATTTGTTTTCATTTCTACAATATTGCTTGCATTATTAAAGAACGACCAATATGATTTACGCCTAGTAACTTATCTTGTAAACAGGTGGGTAAATTAAAAAAACCTTTAAGTGCACAGAATTTATATTTACCAAGAATGGTTGGATACGAAGTAAAACATTGCTTCGTGAGGTAGATTATAAATTCATCTAGTCGATCAATCGCAGTGACTGTGCACACACATTTGTAAATCGTTTCATATAACTCGTTAAGTATTTTTAAGCAATTTGGTGTCAAAAAGCATCATGTCGCAACTTAATGACTATATCAAACATAAAATCATATTTTAACATGAGCAGAATGTTGGAATTAGAGAGATTGGTGTCGACTTAATATAGCAGTAAGTGTTTTTTTACCTATTTTATTTTATTGATTGTGTGTAATGAACGCGTAGTTGGCTATTTTACCATTACATTCACTCCTTACAAGTTACATACACGGTTCCAAAAATGTTTTTTTTTTGTTTTAGAGAAATACGGTCAGACTATGGCTAAGACGTTATGGAGACAGTGGAGATATTCAGCGGATTCGTCCAGGAGCAAAAGCTATCAAGTATAGTCCCGAATTCGAACGCCACCGGGACATTGTTGCAAGCCATGTTGAAAATCCATTTTTACCCATTCGTGTAACCGCAATAAATCACAATATTTCAGTAGAAACAGTGAGAAGGCATTTACACGTTGCTGGGATAAGGAATTATAAACCGGCACAGAAAATTGCATTGACACCTGCTCATCGCGAAGAAAGGGTCCGTTTTGCCCAGGAATATTTAAATTTTAATTGGGAAGAAAATGTTGTGATCTTTACTGATGAAAAATCATTTAAATCGGAAAGATGGACGTAAAATCTTATGGCGAAGGAGAGGAGAACGCTATAATGAGAAGTGCTTGCTACCTTGTAGAACCAGCGGTAGAATAACCCTGGGCTACTGGGGCTGGATGTCGTCTATGGGACCTGGTGAATTGGTGGAAGTAGGTGGTAGGTTTAATAGTAGATTGTATTTGGAGATTCTACGTGACGTCATGCTGCCGACTATGCGAATTACCTATCCGACATCACATATTTATTTCATGCACGATAACTGCTCCATCCACCGTGCAGGCATTGTGCAGGATTGGTTAGCTGCTCAAGAAGGTGTGACAGTTAAAATTGGCCTTCTAAAAGTCCTTATTTGAACTCTATAGAAAATCTATGGGGTCAAATGGTTTTAAATTGGGACACAACGGATGTGCGGAACAAACACAACATGGTTAAGTTCGTGACATCAACTTGGGAGCACATGAGAGGCAAAGATTTGTGTTGGAATATGGTGCGCGGTATGCGTAGCCGCTTACAGCAAGTTATAGCAGGGGACGGTGCGCCACTCCGCTACTAATTAATTTAGTAAGTTTTTTAAACACACCATATAAGTAAATGCTCAATGGATTGATTGTTAAACTATTAAAATGTTGCAGATTATGTGGTGATGTTATTGTTATATATAGATTTTTTCTATTTAAATAACATGTTTATTCACTACATACAGGCAGCTATAAATCTGTAAAGCATTTCACAGATGAATTTATTTTCTCGATAGCAAACTTTTAAGCATAAGCATGCCTTTTTTAATGTTTATAAATAGTTATATTTGATTATGGCTTACTAATATAAAATGTATATTAATTTGAAAATATATGAGCATTTACTTACTGTATCTTACCTAAATGTTTTAATGAAATAATAAATATTTTAAACTTGCAATTGTTTAGTTTTATTTCTATACAAACCGCCCGTTACACGACATAGTGTCTTGTCTTTTAAAACAAGACCCTACGTCGTTCATTAAAGAAATGTAAAAAAAAGTGTAATAAATAATTAAAAAAAAAACAGCTGAGCAAAAAGCTATATTTAGATTAAACTTGGTTTCGAACGATGAACACCGCACTACCTTAGTGACCACAAGACTAATTCAACTCTTATAAGCCGCATTGAAATTTGATCTTAGGTGTAATGCTAGACGTAATATTCTAAAGAATTTGAACCTTATAGTATACTTTCATAAAGTTTATTCTTGCACAGCACAAGCAGCCTTCTCTTCGTGCAAACAGATTTTGTATTTTAAATAACCCTCCATGGAGACATGATAATAATAAAAAACTACCTATAAAATAGAAAATAGTAAAAATACGTTGTTTTTGCAATTTAGTAAGGCAAGGTAAAATATATTTGTGCGTAGTCACTGCCTTAGTAGCATTTGAATACCAGTTTTATAATGAATACGAATATTTACTTTTCAACTACCCACTTATTACAAGTTATAGTTCTTTACGATATTACAAGAAATAGTTTTGGAATAAATTCTAAATTGATAGCACAACAATATCTTCATCGCAAGATTTGATCTTGCAACTTGTTTATCTCAGTCTTATACACAGACCACGTGACCAGAATTACTTGAACGCAATCATTAAAATAAGCTATTAGACTAATAATATTATAACAAGTAGTTATAACATATAACCTAATGCTGACGTTATAAAGATTAAATTTGCGTGTCTGTATTATTATTGTATTTTGTTCATCGAGTCCACGAGCACTTATCTGACAAGCTCATATAAATTGAATAAACCTTAATGTTACAAGTAGAGGGTTCAAATTCGTTTGTTTTTAGGGTGGGTCAGATAATTGTGAGAACCGACTGTACGTTCCGCGACTTTTCATAGTTTTCGACCTATAAATATTTTTCTGAATATTTGAGAATTATCGACCTGAATAACTTACAAAACAATCTAAAAATGAAAGTACAAGACTTCATCGAGATTTCTTTTTTGCACCTGAATCTTCATGAGCACTACTTCTATGCATAAAATTATCAGGTTCGTAACTGTCTTGAAAGTTGTGAAAATGTTGGTCTAAAGTGAAATATTTGCGTTCGGTAAATTATGACCGAAATTTTCAACTTTAAATAAAAAAACCTAAACAGGTCACTTCATGGTTCATAGGCAGGTCTTGAGAATGCGCCAGACTTTCAGTTTACATAATCATTACAAAAATTGTACTTTTAAAGGGCTACTTTTGCTGAAATCGGCCTCCAAAGACAGCGAGGTAAAAGATTCCTAAAATTAGAGATATGATTAAAAAAATTTTTTTTTTTGGCTTTTCGGCCATATTTACCACACGGTTGAAAATTTACATGAAGTGACACCTTCAACGTTTCAACTGTTTCAGTGTTAACTTGTGGTCCTGGTATCCTCAGTGGCGAACTAATTAGTCCGTTCGAACAAGCAATAATGGAAGTTCATTTTCCAACAAGTTTCTGTAGATTTCGCCATTGAGTCTGGACGGCAATTCAAACAGACCAATGGGGAGGCACAAAGCCTTTTTATCCCGCTTGGTGGCGTCTTGGTGACTGTACCTTGCTATGACATAAGAACTGTCAAATCCCATACATTTTAAGGGTTCCGAAGAAAGAATTTTTTTTTGTCATCCAATTAAACGAAATTGCGTTTTAGGGTTCCGAACATCCGTAAAAACGGAACCCTTATAGGATCACTCGGGTGTCTGTCTGTCGGTCCGTCTGTCACAGCCAGTTTTCTCCGGATCCACTGGACCGATTCTGTTGAAATTTGGTACACATATGGACTTCTGTGACCCAAACACGGACGCGTTACGTAAATTATTATTTTTTAGTACGGGGGTCACGTTTCGGGGCCAAACTAGAAAATTAAAAAAAAAAATATGAACAATATCGTGTGACATATCAAATGAAAGGGGCTTACTGTAAGGGTTTTAATTTTATTTTTTTCATAATTTTCAAATAAATGGTTTTGAAGTTATTCAAGAAATTAGATGAAATATGACCATTCCTCCAATGACCACCTTAACTCCGAAACTACTGAGCCCTAAAATTTTGAAAAAAAAAATGGAGTTAATAGATCTCTACCTAAAGATTACAGAAAAACTATTAGAAGTCTGTAGTGTTAAAATAACATGTTAAAAAATTAAACTCGTTCGGAACCCTTTGCACGCGAGTCCGACTCGCACTTGGCCAGTTTTTTGTAAAGAAGATCAAACTTTTCGTTTTTTTTTTTATCAAGAATGCTTCAATGCAGTGCCTTAAATTGTAAAAACCAGGGAGTTCATCTGTTCCCCAAAGACTGAAAACGCAAAAAGCAATAAGAAAGCACATTGCGGATTAAAAACTTCAGGGCAAGTGATACAGCAAGGTTATGTAGTTTGCACTTCAGAGAAAGTGATTATTTCGGAATAAGTTATTACACAAGTAAATGAAATATGATTTATTTATTCTCCAAATACATGTATAAATATTTACAACATAGTCATACTTACACTTATGTAAAATGTTTAGGTAATGAACCTTTAGCAAAGTTCCTGCTATACCATCTATATTCTGCTTCACCAAGACTAAACCCGCAGCTTTAGAACGTCAATGTCCTCATGAGAGAAGAAGCAAAAAAAGAAAACTTTTTGCAGAAGAGATATTGCAATCAACGCAAGATATGTTTGCTGATAAAAATATAGCAATCAAAACCCAAATTTATGATGAAAAATTAAACATCTGTATGTTAAATTAGGGTTCCGAACAAAAAACAGAACCCTTATAGGATCACTCGGGTGTCTGTCTGTCCGTCTGTCACAGCCAGTTTTCTCCGGATCCACTGTACCGATTCTGTTGAAATTTGGTACACATATGGACTTCTGTGACCCAAACAAGGACGCGTTACGTAAATTGTTAAATTTTTATTATTATGGGGTCACTTTTGGGGGCCGAACTAGAAAATTTAAAAAAAAGTTTTTTTGAACAATATCGTGTGACATATCAAATGAAAGGTCTTTATTATTATTTTTTTCATAATTTTAAAATTAATGATTTTGAAGTAATTAAAGAAATGAGACGAAAAATGACCATTCCCCCCTCTTATCTCCGAAACAACTGAGCCTAAAATTTAGAAAAAAATGGAGATAATATATATATACCTATAGATTACAGGAAAAACTATAAGAAGTCTAAAGTGTTAAAATTCGTTCGGAACCCTTTGCACGCGAGTCCGACTCGCACTTGGCCCATTTTTTATTAAATCTAAATAGTTTTTATAAATGTATTTGTTCAGAACTGCAGGTTCAAGATAGTGAACATTAAAGTATATTAAAGCTGTAAACATTTCATTTATAAAATAGTCATCTCTACTTATATATATTATCTTCATATTTTCAATTGTGTATATAATAAAATTGTAGTACTTTTTGTTAAGGATACCAGACCACAAGTTAACGCTGAAACGATGTTAAAGCGTTGAAGCTTTCACTGCATGTGGATTTTCAATCGCCCACATGCGGTAGTTATGGTAAAATGGCCAAAAAAATATTTTTAATGAAATGGCTAATTTTAAGAATTTTCCACCTCGCCGTCATTGAAGGCCGATTTCAGCAAAAGTAGCATTTTAAAAGTACAATTTTTATAATGATTATGAAAGTTGAAAGTCTGGCGCATTCTCGAGACCTACTTATGAGCCATGAAGTCACCTGTTTAGATTTTTAATTTAAAGTAAAAAATTTAGGTCATAATTTACCGAACGCAAATATTTTACTTTAGACCAACATTTTTCACAACTTTCAACACAGTTACGAAGCTGATAATTTTATGCATAAAAGAAATCTCGACAAAGTCTTATTTTTAGTTTTTTTTTTTTTTAAGTTATTCAGGTCGATAATACTCAAAAATTCAGAAATAAATCCATAGCTCGAAAACTATAAAAAGTCGCGGAGCCTACATATGGGGTGATTTGGTTACCCCACGGTACGAGAGACCTAAATTTTTGTTTTGGACGTCAATGTTCTGGCCCTCCTGTAAAGGAAGTCGGGAAAAAAGCGCTGTTTAATCAGTGGCCTAAGTGTCCACCATTTCATTGCGCAGCTAGGCAAATGCTTTGCTTCAATATCGTAATAGTAAGCTAAACTTGACTAGCTAAGTCGTAGACATAGGGCCATAGGGTGCTTGGGGCACCCCAACATGGTTCCTTTAAACCCTTTAATGTTGAAATTGATTATTGTTTGAATTTAGAATTCTGAAAATCAAATATTTCCTTTGTTTTCGTCAAACGGCCAAGCATAAGCATCATGGTTGGATCTCATTTAGGCCGACGAGTAAACGGCGCCCTTCAATGAAAAGGCTAGTTAGCAAATTAAATGGCTGATTAATCCAGTTAGCTGCGACAATTTTATTGTATTAACATCCTATGCAAACAGAAATATGCAGAAACGTAGAAAAACTACCTAAAAATAAAGAACCAGAAGGAGTTTCTTAACCTGGTAACACTATTAACTTAAAATGTACGTCTTGTCACACAGATTCAAGAGCAAAGCACTTTGTAGCCCGCAAAAATTAAATTTTCTAAGGTAAATAGTGTTGCCTTCCAATAAATAAAGTAAAAAAGATGGTGAACTCTTTTTATTCAAACATTAAAAACGTTATTACCTTCACCCTAAACTACCTTTCTGACGGCGCGTCGTGAATTACAAGTGCCACGTTCACACAATCGGTTCAAATTAGTTAATTTTTAAGATTCAATAAAATTGTTACAAATTTATTATTTTGAGTTTTATATCGAAGATTTTTAAAAAGTACCATTTTTTTGAGGCTCGTGGTCAGAGACTCACTCAGTAGGTATTTATGGAAACCAATTTTAAAACAATGCATTTTACGTGTCCGATGATTCCAATTTATATACCAATACTCGACCGATTCGTCAGTGTCAGAATAATACCTAATGTTTTCTTCAGACAACTTTATTTTGATTTTCCCAACCAGTAGCAAAACTATGATAAAGGCGCAGACCCACCGTGGCGCACGGAGAATTACGCACATGTGTTAAGCTTCGATATGCAAGAAGATGTATGTGATTGTGTCCACTGCAACCCACGGACACGCTACGCAACAATTGACGTCATTAGTAAATGCGTGGCTTGCTCGAATATGGCGCTCACATAGCTCAACGTTGCGAACCTACACGGTTAGGCTGCCAACCTATTCAGTTCGTGAAATATCTCTTAAATCGGTCCAATATTGGAGGAGAAAACAGTCGAGAGCCAAACCTCGAATTATGACTTTTTACATACAAAGTCTCGCCGCCCATATTTCCTCTTAACCCACGACTATGTGCAACTGTATCGCAGCACAGTTTTGAGATACACCTTGTGCCACGGAGGCGTGTGTAGTGTGTACTGCACATGCGTATATACCTAGGGGGGGGGGGGGGTGCCGCATCGCATGAAAACACAATGTATCTCACAAGTTATATATTTAGTGCGATTGCCAAGTCAATCTATTTATTTAAACCAAAAAAGATTTTAATATTGATATGGTCACTATAAGATGTTGTTAGGTTAATAACTTAAGACAGAAGGACCCTTAAGTAGGGACTGAATAAATAAACCGACTGGGTATTTCATGGATCTCACAACTTTTTACGGTAGATGAACTGAGTTGCGAGACTTGGTTTTTACAAGTTATGTTTTTGATGGGATCTCATTTCTTTTTGTAGATAGTCCTACATTTTTTCCTTTCCGGTACCTTTTACTTCTTGAATACCAACAAATGATTTTAAACCAACGAGTAAGCATTTCAGTCGTTAAACTAATATAGCAATCGAAATTATGAACGAAAATCGCAAATTTATAGGTAAAACTTCTAGGCACATCCGAACAGCAAGAGGACGCCCGCGCGTATGAGCGCGGTTGCCGCTCAAGTTTAACCGAGGATTAACTTGAACATTGTACGGCACTCACTCAAAGTTTTTTTTTAATTAATAAATTAATTAACCCATTATTTTTATATAGAATTAGATTTATATAAAGATTATTTAAATTTGCGTCGTAAGTTAATGATGATAATAAGGTTTGTGTGATGCGATATCACAGTAAAACCCAAAGGTTGCCTGGAAGAAAGTCTTTCTGTGACGGACGGGAAGCGTGGAAGCCGCGGCGCGGGCAAAGCGACCTCCGCCGGCCGCGGTTATGATTATTATTAGTGTTCTGTCTTTCATGGCAATTTCGGGCAATTTAGTCTACTTAAATACTATGCGGGATTTTGGTACAACTTCCTAAGACATGTCCCATTCTTGCTTTTACATTCCGTTGACCATTTTACAAGTTGCCTTTGAACAAAATTATATCTGGGTACTTTCCATTATTATATTATGCATTCTGTATATGTATAATATAATAATAGAAATCCATAGATTCATTCACTGCAAATTTAACTTTGTAATCCTATATATTTATATAGGATTACAAAGTTATTTATGCAGTTGGTGTATCTAGAAAACTGGACCGAAATTGCAAAATATTTCAGTTTTGCCTTCATGTATACACTAAACACTAATTGTATTCTAAATTTGAAGCTTCTACATCCGCTAGAAGTGCCTTAGAGTTTTGATGATCAGTCAGTCAGTGAGTGACAAAATTAAGAAACTTTGACTAGTTATAATTCTTAAACTACTGGTTCAAATTGAATGAAATTTGAAAAATACCGCGTTTATACAAGGCCTGCTTGGTTACTGAAAATTCAGGCTTCTAGTTTTATCCACAACGAAGTTATAGGGGGTCGAAAATGGCCTGAACTGCTTCGAGAAAAGGATGGTACGACCGTGCCGCTTTTTTGCTCGACTTGGCGGGGGCGCTGCCGTGCCCGCAGATATAGGTACTCTTTTCTCTTTCCTAACAACAAAATAATTTTAACATAAGCTAATATGGCACTGTTCTATAAGAGTTCAAATACAACTCTGCTCATCTCATCTAAAAACCGTTCGATCTTCCCCCCACTGACTCTACTTCAATTATGTAATACATTATTTTTATGGATCATCAATAGTTTTCTCAGCGCACGCCAAATAATGAATTTTATAGGCAAAAGTTTGCTACTTTGGGTTACATTATTGCAATTTTCTTAAGGATCTCAATTTTTTTTTTGAAAATATGATTTAGCTTATGTTCATCAGGGATAATGTAGGATTGTAATGGTGTTTTAATTGTATTAAGATTTTTTCAAATCAGTGCAGTAGTTTCGGAGCCTATTCAATTCAAACAAATCTTTCCTCTTCATAATATTACTAGCTGACCCGCGCGGCTTCGCTCCCGACAGCTGGCACCCTACCCTACCTACCTACTCAGCCAGACCCAGAATAACTATCTGTAGGCCATACAAATAATTGTCCAGTGCGGGAATCGAAGCCGCGACACGCCGCGCAGCAGTCGATCGCTCCACCACTGCGCCAACCGTGTAACAATCCTGATTTTTTGAGATGTTGTTAGGAAAGATGCCAATAGTATACAGAAGTAAGTACGAGTACACCGTTTGGTGCTCGGAAAACTTCAAAATTTTCGGTATTTTTTAGATTTTGGCTTTTAACTTCTGAACGGTCCATTTTAGGTAAAAAGTCAATCCAAAGCATGCTTTTAAAGTTACTCCTATTTAGATATTAATGGCAGAAAATCAAACCTATCTGAAAAAAGGGTACAACAATTTTAGAGCACTCTTGAGCTTTCCTGCATCAGTCAACAAAGTTACTTTAATTGTCCTGGGCCCCGGGATTGTGGGGAGCTACCTGGGCCTACTGACTACGACTGACCTAAAAATCCACTTTTGATTGTGCACACCGCAACGATTTTTTATTGGACGTCGCATCCCAATTTGGGGGCCAGGCTCCCCTGGAAAAAATCCCTAGATACGCCAATGTTCACAACTTTTTACGGCAGAAGAACTGTGTTGCGAGACTTGTGCGTTTTTGTACATGTTATGTTTTTGATGGGCTTAAAATTTCACGAAGTGGCCACCTCAAACCTAACCTTGACGTTGGATCCCCGCTGCGTGCATGGGGTTTCATTTTCTGCCTGCAGGGCAAATGACTTGGCTAGGCAAGTCATTAAACGATATTGTACCAAGTAATTTGTCTATCTGTTCAATATTAATCTCACTTAGGCCGCTGATTAAAGGGCGCCGTTGAATGAAAAGGTTAAGCCGTTAATTAAACTGCTGACTAAGCCAGTGCCAGTTTGTTTTTTTACAGCCTCATATTTTTAATGGGAATCTTAAATACTTAATTAACTATATACACCCATTTACACGAAATTATGTACAAACGCGTATAAAAACAAAATAAATCATTGGGCATCAAAAAAATAATCCACATCGCTGTCAATGGCAAAAGTGCCCAGAACACTGGCAGCATTGCCGTGTTGAATGGCAATGCTGATTCTTCGGCCGAAAACAAGCCCAGCCCTCTGGTCACGTGAACAGTCAACAAGTTGTTTGCTAATGTCCCGAAAGACTCGGTGCGCACTCGGACCCCATGGGACTAGTGCTTCAACGCCAAACGGTTCAAATATGTAACTCCCAATTAAGTATATTTGCGCCGTTTGAGGTTTTCTGCACCTGCAGCAGCCGCCCCAGCACAGCCCGCCGTGCTAAGAAGATGGGATGGCGCAAGGGTGTCGACACATATTGCATCCCACACCAAAGGCCTACCCACCTTCCAAGGCATTATGGTCATCGCATCTGGCCTTTTCCCATCGTCGCGTGTCAAGCCGTTGGGTTCTAAAACAGCTAGCACCCGGTGACAAAAACCCGACGGATAATGTCATTAATGCTGGCGTGCCGTGCTAACCGCCCAGCGCTTCTACTGCAGGACAGGCCATGGTGTCCGAGGCGGTCTACTGCTTCACCGCATTGACACCGATGTGGAGCTGCGCTAGGAGCATCCCGACGCAGACACGTAGCGATCCGGAAAGTACTGTCACTCAGCATAGTACCTACGTTGGGTGACGGTAGTGCCTGCAGCCAAAGACCCGACTCCCATTCACCCACAGCCAGCAGGCGGGCACGCTCCGCAGTGTTGGTGGTCGTATGTAAGAGGTTATTCCGTACCAATCTGCAGAGCGGCTCGTCCCATTGTCTTTGGGAGAACGGGTTATCGGGCAACGCCGTATTCGGGCAAGCCACTTTCCAGGTGTTCACTGCATCGGTCAAGCAAGGCACTTCCAGGTTAAGAACGCCGGTAGGCTTACACTAGAAATTTTGCGGATTCCGAGCCCACCAAAGCGAATGGGTAGTGTGGCTTGCAGCCACGCTCGGTCATCCAGAGCCACATTAAAGATAGAAGTTAGTGAGTCTTGAATGATTTGATCGATTTTGTCCAAAAGATGTGACTGCTTCCATAACGGTGAAGAGCGGATAAAATACATAAAAACTGGCCCAAAACAGCAATATCTAATGAGGGTGAAAGCCGAATGTAAATTAATTTTGCTAAGTCTTTCCGAAATATCGTTAAAACGATTAATTTAGTCGTCAATGAATGCAAAAAAACTGTCTTCCAATATTGGTGAACCTAGTCTGTCGATATTGTCACAAAGAAAAATTTCACATTTGGAGTGGTTTAGGTCAATGCCGATGGATTGGAACTGTTTCTTCAGGAATTCGAAATCTTTCAAAACTGTGTTCACGTCACCCCCTAAAGTTCCAACATCTAAATACCAGACGTTAAATTTTGAATTTAGTTTTTGAATGATGGGATGGATAGCCAAGCTGAAAATTACTGGCCCGAGAGGGTCACCTTGTTGGCAGCCAACTACAGATTCTAAAACTTTGTCCTTGTATAATAATTTTAAAGGGTACATGAAGCATTGCCACAAAAAGCCGTAAATTTCCGGTAATTCTTTTTTTACTTTCGCCAACAAGGTGTCTCTGTTAACGGAATTAAAGGCATTTTTAACGTCAACCTTGAGGATAACCTCACTCTTGTCAGGATTTAAAAATGTTGAAAAGTCATGTACGGCAGCCTCGCAGCCCCCTCTGGATCCAAAGCCAAGCTGTAGGGGCTGAAATTTCTGGGTTAGCGATTCGCTATATAATTTACAACAAATTTTGGCTGCCATACGCCTGTAGGTGCACCCGACGGCAATGGGACGAATGCCGCCGTCCTTCTTGCGCAGGCCACATAGGTTGGCCCCGTACAAGGTATTGACGACAGCATCGTTCACATCGCCGGACAACATTAAAGTGACGAGAGCCGACAGCTCCTTCAAAAATGACTCACCCGTTTCCCCGGCGCCTGGACTTAAGAGGTCCTTTAAATGCTGAGGAGTCAGGTCGTCGAGGCCGTCGGCGGAACCACTACTGAAGGAGCGCACGTCTGCCATCAATTGGGGGGCTGAAATTTGGAAGAAAGATGAATCCGGATTGGGGTTGTTGCGGGGATCAGGGAAAGTGGGGTCATCCGCAGGCGCTGGGTGTTAACTCTCTCTTAGTGAAGGTGACATTAGGGGATCCCCTAATCATCAACTTCACTTAATTTTGATTCCACAAGTGAAAACACGCCTTTCTGAGGAACGTTATTGAAAACGGGTAATTTTGGATCTAAAACGAAGGTCAAATTGTTACAATTGTCTTTAACTTGGGTCGGTAATGTTTTTTTTTAAACCAAATTTTTTTGAACATGCAGAATCCTATAAGGGAAGGTGAGTAAAACCTCCCAGGACTTAGTGTGTTCTCCTGGGTCGCAAGACGTACGCATCGCGCTAAACTCAGCGCAACAGACCGTCTTGCAACCCGAGGAACTCTCTTCAGCAAAGGTATTGAATTTTTTAATTTAGTTAGAGTTGTCTAAAGTGGTTCTAAATCAGTAGATGTTTGGGAATTGGCTGGGCTTTGGGGGCACAAAGGTACACTATGTGGCTTGTGAACCTTGCCATAGTGGATGTTTAAACCCCGTTCGCCTTTAAAAAAACGTGTCTGGGAGCAATGGGGGCATCTCACCAACTGGGTTTCGAGGGTTGACTGGTACAGGTTCCGGCATCGCTACAGCCGGCATTAAACATAAAAATATAATTAGACTTACCAAATAAAAAAAGACATCATGAAATAAAGTAATAAAAAAACGACACAACACAAGAAATAACTTAAACTACACTTTTTTACAATAAAACCAAAATGACACTGCCAAAATTGACGGCTTTGGCGCAGTCGTCCTCGGAGCCTGGGGCACCGCGCGCTTGCAGAACAGCCAAAGAGCAATATAAAAATAGAGGAAAGCCTTTCCAGCCGGTGGTATGGTAGGGCTGCAGACGCCGCTCCGCCAGTCGGACGATCCAAGGGCTACCTTAGATGGCTAATTCAATTTGACGTACTTACAATGAAAAAAGCTGTGCTGTCTTCCAATTTCTATATCGGACCGCCACTCCAAAGGATAATTATAACGGTTAAGATAACCTTACTCGTTTAGTAGTAATATTCGTTGAACCCGGGTGCTGGACAATTTTGCACCAAATACAAAATTCTTATGTAGAATAAATCCTTAGTTAGAATAACACCATTTTCTGACTCATAGAATTTGACAGCATCAGCTAATGCACCCTCAAGGTCTATGTCTATGTGGACTTCTGAGTCCTTGCGAAGACCACTGATTACCGAAGCATCCTCAAGTGTTCCTTTAGCAAAATGTATGTGTTTGCGCCTCATACGACTAATTTCTTAATTTTTTATTTGTGGCCAGCATTTTAAATATGTTCCATGGATAACTGTGTTGTTTGGGCTCAGTGATTGGAGTGAGGTCAGTGTCAGAAACTTCAGTGATGGTGTGTCCTTGGTTAGCTTTGATCTCCAGACAGTTAGTAGTTGGGTTTTGCCTCAGTATGAATCTCTGTTTATCATTGTTATTTACAACTCTTTCATTGTCCAATGTGCTGTATTTGCCTCTGAATGTTTTGTGCTGTAATATTTTGTTTACATCTAAATATCCTTTTGGGCTTAGCTTGAAACCTTCTCTGACTGCTCCGTGTCGTAGCAGCCAAGAAAACGATTTACTCAACTGTACGTATTTATTATTCATCAAATTTGCCAACGAAAAAGCTTACAATGCTTGCTTTACTACTGAAATATATATGCGGTTTTATCACTAATTATAAAACTATGATTTATTTATTTTGTCAGTCAAGTCTTTTGCGAGATAATGTTTTAAAACAGAAAACTAGAAAACAAAGGATGCGGTTGTCTTCGCAATCAATATTTTAGTTAAAACGTTTTAACTCTTAGAGACCGACCGAAGGTTCAGTTTCGGCCACAGTTTCGGTTTCAGCCAAAAGTTTACCGAACCTTCGGCCCTACCGAAATACAGTGTTCCTCATTGTTGTGCGTCGTTCGGCTAACTTCGGGTGTGTTCGTTGCCTGTGATCGCTAGTTAGTGGACTTGTTAGAAAAATTTTAATATACAACGTGCATCAGAATACACGCGGATACCTGAAAAGGGGTGTATTGTTTTCGTCATAATGCAAAACTTTACGAAAAAGAAAAAAAAATGTGCTGTTCAGTACCTACCTACATATTGTCAAGTTATGCGCACAGAAATGTATGATGATATGTCGATTTTTTTCGCGGTTTCTGTGTCGGTCCCACAGTAAAAGTTGTTTATATCATAGTGATGAGTAGGTAGTAAGCGATCATTTCCGCTTGTTTTGAATGAAAACGATTGAATTACCCGAGTCTGTGGAAGCTAGCCTTTTTGCCTGGACTGCTGATTCCAAAGAATGCTCTCTAATATGTAACTCAAACAGGTTTTGATATATTAATACAAAACATTGTTATGAGTGAGTCAGTCCTTTTTATGACTGACTCACTGACTTGGAGATCAAAAGCCTAAACCACTTCCAGATGTCTTAGAAAGTTTAAATCCCATCAAAATCATAACATGTACAAAATGCACAACAGCATTTTATAGTTACCATAATATCAACATTAAATTTTATTTCTTTAATAAATAGAGTGACTTGGCAAAAGAATCTACATAAAGCAATCTACTTATATAAGTAATTTAAATGGTCTTCCATATAGGTACTCCCAAACAAAAAAAGGATGGAAGGAAAAAATAATAATACCCATAGAACCGTTAACCAGGCCAAGACTTACTTACGTCAATATTTCGTCTTAACATTACTTTTGTTCCTATTTTTATAATTATGTTCTCTTCCAGACTTGTCGTCATAGAAGGATTGTCTTCATACTTTTTATACACTCTCGAAACACTCATGATCTGTTTGTTAAGTCTCTATAGACCTAACAAAAAGAGCTCGTGAGTATAACATATGCATGATAAGTAACTTGTCAGATTGTATATCTAAAAACGGGACTAAAAATCCGGAATGTCAGAGTTTTGCCTTGTTATATTGGCTAAACCAGCGTTTCCCATTTGGTGGGTCGTGACCCGCTACCGGGCCATCAAAATAAAATACCGGGTCACAGCATTCCCACCTTGTTTTAAAAATAGCACTAAATAGACGATACCGAATTATTAGTAAACGTTTTTAATAGTGTAGTCTTATTAACTGTGTCCAAAATTTGGAGCTTGTGGGTCTGCTAGAAGTACCTAACTCGAAATAGCAATATTGTGTAACCCATCCGATGTCAAACCTTTGCAAACGTTACTATCAAACATCTCATCGCGTGTATGCTGCCTACAGCAATTAAAACCTCTATCTACTACTAAAAGTTACTTCAAAAGCAAATTATACTGGTAATCTTACTATTAGGTAGGTAGGTGCCTACCATTTATTACTCTCATTATCATTTTATAGTGATATTTCGTCTTATTTGACTAGCGAAGAAAATTAACACGACGATTATTTTTATGTATACAAGTGTATAATACAAAAACATAGATCGTTATTCGAATTTCGATTTGATTTTCGAGTCTACCTACTTGGACAGTTGTAACTGCATCATTATGGGTAAACTGTTTTACTTATATTAGTGGTGTACAGATCTTTGAGGTGGATTTAAACTATAACAGTCGCACGGGTCGATCTTCAAGGTAAAGCTTTGCTTGCCGAGGTTGGTCTGTGGATGGGTGACCATTTTAACATACCGAGATTCCACCGTGCCTTGGTATATAATAACCGCACGGCTAAACTATAAGAGTTGCACGGGTCAATCTTCAAGGTTAAGCTCAAGTACTTTCCCGTAAAAATTTAGGGAACGGGAAAAAACGGGATATGCGTGTACGAAGTCGCGGGCAAAAGCTATTTCAATAATATAAATGTTAGTAGCTAAGTACCGTAAAACGCTGCAACTTTGCCAACCATGCCAATGTCAAATGTCCGGTTTGCCTACTTTTTTCTCGTTTTCTACCATTTGGTATGAACTGTTTGTTATTAGGGCAACATATTCTTCATTTTTTTTTGATAATTTAATTGATACTCTGTCAGTTGAGCGACAAAAACCGTTGCGAGTGGGTAAATTTTTTAGTCTTCTATAACTTTTGCTATTGTCGCTACAGTAACGGTGTTCTCACGAAGGAATAACATCCCAAGGTAATAAAATACTGTTTTTTTTCGTATTATTTGATATTTTAATGAAAAGCACAAGTTTTCATTAAAATTACTTAGTAGGCAATGTTGCGCACTGTTTTGGAAACGTGAGTGCCACAACTTTGCTTGGGTCTAGGGTTGTCACTAGTTGGATTTTATCAATAATATATTTGAATATGATTTGATTCAGTCTGCATGTTCTCACTGATGTGTAAAGGCTTTTCTGACTGATAAACAGGATACAAGTCATTAGTAGTAGTGCTTATTACTTTCGTTAAATTAATAAGCCAAACTTCACACACGTGATGGTTACCCATCACGTGTGTGAAGTTTGGCTTATTAATTTTTTTCTTCTACTTTTTTCCAAATTCCTTCTAACGAGACTTAAACTTTTAATAACAATATAACATGTTAGTTAACGTTTTTAAACAACTGATGTAACTAAACATTAAGAAAGTAACTGAAATTAATATTGAACACGCAGATTAGCTGTACCTAAGTTCGGCTAATGAATTTAAAATAACGGTATATTTAGGAATAAAAAATCATAGATGGCAAAATGTGGTGTAGTAGGTATACACTTCTGCAAAACCATTCGGGGGTTGTTTTGTGTGGCAGGTTTTCAAGTAAGTCTTGATTCTACTGCAGTTGAATGAAAAAATGGGAAGCAATAAAAACGGAGCACAAGAAAACCAAGAACGATTTTGTGCGAAACAAAGACATTTCATTTTGTTGAATTCGATAAAACAATACTCGAACATACTCAAATATGTTCTGGTAAAACCATGTTATAAAAATTCGTTGTCGGTTATTCATTGTTAATTCGTTGTTGAATTGTAAGTTTGAAAAAAGTATTAAAAATTTAAAATGTAATCAGTATACAGGGTTATTTAAAAACACCAACAACCTCTTAGGCAGTGAAAGTACACATGATTACAAACAACTTTTACTATGAGAAAATCCCGAAAACTCGAAAAAAATATCAGCTGTTTCGTACAAATGCAATAATTAGCCAATGAAAATGTATGAAACAGCTGATATTTTTTTCCAGTTTTCGGGATTTTCTCAAAGTAAATGTTGTTTATAATCATGTGTAATTTCACTGCCTAAGAGGTTGTTGGTGTTTTACAAATAACCCTGTATAGTTATGGTACCAGCTACAACTTTGCCTATTAACTGTAGTAAAAAAAGAAAATAGCTACATTGCACTCATTAACTGGCGGGGACAAGCGTGGTGTCTCAAACACATGGAAAAAACAACTGGAACGATAAGCATAACATTTATTAAAATATCCTTCTAGGCAAAGTTGCGTCTTTTACATACAACTTTGCCTACGTCTTTGAGTACTTATAATTTAGAAAAACAGCATGAATTACGTAGATTTTGGTTCTACCTGGCAAGATATTGACAAGGTCTATTTTCCATCTAAAACTCACTTGAAGTCATAATAATAAATAGGTTCATAGATACGAACAAAAAACGCCAAAATTCAGGCAAAGTTGCAGCATTTTACGGTACATAAGTAAGTCGATAGCCTGGCTAGTTTATGAAACTACATACAACTTTTTTTAACACGAGCGTAGGTAGTTCACTCGAGTGTCACTTTTTGACCCTATCCACTTATTTATTTGTAGAGAACCCGTAGGTAAAAGGGATGTAATTATAAACTGAGATGAAAAAAGATATCATAATTATACATCAGCTGTTTCTTGCATTTTGCTTAAGTAGGTAGGTGTTGAAGTTTGAAAGAATTGTAGTTTGAGAACCTTCGGCGACAGCAGTTTTTTTTTAAATAATCAATGTTATGTTTACAATCTTAAAACTAGAAAGAAACTCAAGAAGGTAAGTAGATGAAATTAAAATACTGGCCAACTGGGCGCGCCTGTAGGTAATTATTTCAAGGAGAGGGCGACGCCGAGTCACAATACTGGTAGATATTTACACTGTGACCCGGGCGTCGAACTTCCGACGCCTTGCGCCCGGCGGCTACTCTTTAGTGGAAGTGTGCATGGACCGTAGTTGACTATGGTCCAGTATTAGTATCTATGCTCGAAATCCTTTGACTAGTTTGCTGCATGATCATCAGACTTCGTTCACGACTTCATCTCTATGCTGACTACTTCTCAAACCCAACGTAATGAACAAGAAATCTGTCCTGTAGTACCTACCTGTGCCCGAGATCCTGTGATCAGCTTCCTACACCATCATCCGACTTCTTTCACGAGTTCATACCTGTGCTGTCTACTTCTCAAACCCAATGAAATAAACATGAAATCTGTCCTGTAAGTTGTTGAGGAGTTGGCAGTCCTCGCTGCAGCATCGGGTCAGGGGTACCATTATTCTTAACAATATTCAGGGTCTTCGATTACCTAAATATCGCTATAGTTTCATCACCACTTACCGTTTATTTTTGAGCTTCCATAACCAATATAAGTAGGTAAAAATAAATTAAATAGATAAACTTAAAATCAAAAATAATTATTGAGACTGAAGAACCCAATAAAAGAGCGCGGGACTGCTTATAATGATGGTTAAGTTTAAGTAGATATTTTAGTTACATACCTAGTAAAAAAAATTCTTTCTTTAAATAACAAACTATATACACTTAAAATAGAAAATAAAACTCCCAACTATAATATTAGGGCATCGGAACCGGTTCTGAGGGTCACAAAAAGAACCGGTTCTATAATATATCATAACCCGGTTTTTTCAGTTCTATCGGTTTTTTGGTCATACTAAAAATATCTATTTAAAATTGGTAAAGAATATTTTTTTTTTTGTGGAATACATGTACATGTAACCATAAATAAATAAAGTACCTATTCCTAGTCAGTAAGATTAAATTTGATAGTTTTCTGTTTCATTATATTTTTTTTAAATATTTAATGAATTTTTAAAGTTACGCTTACAACCCTGATCTCTTAGTTTGAGTTAAATGTCTCCTTCTGGGTAAGCTCGCTCCATCCTCGACATTGTCTCTCATCTCTGACCTACACTAGAGTCAAGAGCATCTCAAATAAAAATATAATAATACTACTACTTTTCTTGACTAGTGTTGATTTTATGTTTGGTAATTTTATGAATATTAAGTAGTATTCAATTTTTTATTATAACGAACTGATTGTTACAAAAAACTTTTTTACAAAAATGCAACCGACTTCTGAATAAAAAAAATACTACAAAGTATAAAATAACTTTAATTTCGGAAGTGTTAAAATACGAAGAAACAACCAAAAACACTCATTTCTTTTAATGATTTTTATTTTTTACGTTTTAGTTGTATCCCACACCTAACAACACCACTGGAAAGTCGCAGGATATCAAAAAACTGGCCAAGTGCGAATCGGATTCGCGTGCAAAGGGTTCCGAACCAATTTAATTTTTTTAACATGTTATTTTAACACTACGGACATAGATTTTCCTGTAATCTTTAGGAATCTTTAGAACTATTATCTGCATTTTTTTTTTCAAAATTTTAGGATCAGTGGTTTCGGAGATAAGGAATGGTCACTTTTCGTTTAAATCCTTGAATAACTTTAAAATTACCACCATTTATTTTAAAATTATGAAAAAAATATAAAGACCTTCACAGTAAGCCCTATCATTTGATATTGTCACACGATATTCATCAAAATACTTTTTTTTTATTTTCTAGATTGACCCCCAAAAGTGACCCCCATACTAAAAAATATTTATTTACACACAGAGAAGTCCTTATGTATACAAAATTTCAACAGAATCGGTTCAGTAGATCCGGAGAAAACCGGCTGTGACAAACGGACAGACAGACAGACACTCGAGTGATCCTATAAGGGTTCCGTTTTTACGGATGTTCGGAACCCTAAAAACGCAATTTCGTTTACTTGTATGACAAAAAAAAAATACAAGTACGAATTCCAATTTTGATTTAAAAACCAAACTACTAAACTGTTATTTATGAAATTTAATTTGTTATGCGGAGTTATGAGGTAACAAACATAAAAAATACAACCGAATTGACAATCTCCTCCTTTTTGAAGTCGGTTATAAAAGGCTGAATTACTTAGTAACACATTACATTGTATAAAACTGATTATTACTGAAAAGACCTGAATATTTTTTTGGTAACAATTATAAGTGTTTGATTTGCAACTAAATGTTTGATTTTATGATCCCTTCACATTCACCTTACCCATAGTGTTCTACTAGGTTCTTTCATGTTTACTTATTTACATGAAAAAATGTTGGAAAGAACCGTAAGAACTGAAAGAACCGGGTACCCGGTTCTTGAAAACGGCCGGTTCTCGATGCCCTATATAATATGGCGTCAAAAAAAATCCAGCGCGTCGCTGTCGACTGGAAGTGAGCCCAAAAGGCCACTTTCAGTGACTGGCGGAAAATGAATAAAATGGAAAAAGCATGTCATGTAAAAAGGTAGGTTTAGAAATTTTAAGAAAAAATTTTGCTGAGCAAACAAAAAGTTAAAGGTAGAATTGGAATAAGTAAGCTTAGTGATAGTGTATGTAGAAAACTTTGCCTACTTACTTCCTGAGATTTTTAAAAAGGTTAAACAAACAAACAAACTGATTTTCTACAAAACTGAACAACATCCATCAAGAGTGCTACAAGTATATATTGGTACTTGAATGACGTTGTCAGAGGAACCCTCTTGGAAAATGTTAGTGAATTGTATGTAGAAATAATATTGAAAAAAAACAAGATGGTGGCGTTTGTTCCGATTTGGACCACCCGCAAAAACATTGCAGGCTTTCTTAGGTAAGCAGAAATTTGTGAGAAAAAGAAAGAAACGTTAGTAGACAAGACTCTGAAATCGAATATGATTTCGAAGTAGTAATAGTAAGTAGGGGATACCCTACTTACTATTAGTTTCGAGACATAAGAAACTAGTAGTAAGTAGGGCAGCCCATGACGTTAAATGTGGATTTACTTCAGTAGAGGAGGTAGCGTCTACAGATTTTCAAAAGTGTTAAAAAGATACATGTAAATACTTGAGCGTGTCAAATATGGATAGTTCAGATAACGACTTGCGTGCCATGCGGACGGGTAGAATACAGAAAAAAAAATCGAGTGCCTAGGATATTCAGAGGTGATGTTAAGTGAACCATCCTAAAAACGCAGCCAATCAAAAGACTGACGTTTCGGAAGTGACACAAGCTTGTAAAAAAATCACCTCATTGAAGTTACGCCATCACTATTTTTACAACTACGTAACCCTCAAATGATCAGTTTTTTGAATAAACTACACTTTTTAGCTAGACTTAATCTTACGCGGTTCAATATTTCTGACGACCATTGTTTTTTAATCTGATGGGCTGTCTTAGACGCAAGACCCTACTTATAGGGCTTATCAATGGTGAATGTACTCAACAGGATGCAAGGTATCCCCCTATGCAGTGGCGTAGCTAGCATGGGTGACATCCGGGGCAGATAATGTGGTGTCACCCCACAAATCAACCCAAATTATGAGTTGCGCCTTTCATTCTGGTGGTTTTGCATCCCACTTCGAATAGGTTTTATTTTCTTTTGATCATTCATACTTAAGTAGAAGTAACTTTATGGACTGATGCAAGAAAGCTCATTAACTGAGAGAGGGCAGAACACAAGAGCGAGCGAAGTGAGCTCGACAATTCATACACCCCGGAAAGGTTTTATTTTCTCTGGATCATTCGTACATAAACATAGTCATTTGTCGAGTTTAAGTTATACAGAAAACCTCGACAACAAAGAGAGCGTAGAATGCAAGAACGAGCGAAGCGAACTCGAAATATTCTACACCTCACCTCGGACGGGTTTCATTACGTCACCCGTTGAGGGGTGACTGCAGAAAACCTCAAGAAGTAAAAAAAAATTGAACCTCATCTCGAAAAGGTTTTATTGTCTTTCGATCATTCCTACTTAAATAGAGGTGTTTTGTTGATTTATACAGAGAAGCTCATGAAGCTAGAGAGTCCAGAATGCAAGAACGAGCGAAGCGAGCTCAATAAAATTTGCACCCTCTCTCGACAGGTTCCATTGCGTCAAACGTTTAGGGGTGACACCCGACAAAAACGAGTTAACGAACGGTCGGGTGACACCCCTATACGGATGTCATCCGGTGCGGGCCGATTCGCCGCCCCCCCTTCGCTACGCTACTGCCCCTATGTTTATCTGCCGCGCTCGAGTAAATCAATGAGTTAGCAGATTTGCACATCCGGAGTCTTGTGAAAACTTACAAAAGTGCAAAATGCTAAAGGCATAATTAAATAATTAGCCAGCCGGTTAATAGGATGGAATCTAGGGTATTCAAAATATGCAACGCTTGTAAAGTTAGGAAGGGTTTAATTAAGTAGCTACTTACTACACTGAAAGCTTTTCGTCCAAATACTTGAATACTTATAGGTTACCCACGTATTTGATGAAAGTAACTTATACGTATAGGTACTTATTTGCCTCCTAGACCGGCACACCGTCGACTTAAACGCTTATTACACTACCCGATTTATCAGGCCCGATTTCTAGGGCGCCCTGTCCCTGCGGCAGGGAGCCGATTATTACCCTACACTACACATTGCTCCCGATCTCAGTCTGCGTACGTGGATAGCGTTGCACGTAGTGGCGGCGTAAAGTGGGATCAGAGTGGGCTGGTCCGCCCTGGGTGCCAAGCACCAAGCTGCCGTGCCTATTCAAAGTGTTGAATAGCTTTGGAAGTTCGCAAATACAGATCGATAGATATTTTTTTCCCATTAATATATCATCAAAAGTAAGAAATCGACCAGAAGTCGGATAACGGTATTTTAGTTATACGACGGCAGCAAGGTGACAACGACAACTCACTCATACATCCAAAGAGGGCGCACAAAATCTCCCTCTTTAAAGACATATCGATAAATAACTCCCTACTCTTGTACCTAACTACTTACGTACTAATTTCAACGAATTGCAACTATATTTTCATTTTTTTCGAATATAATTTCTTATTCCCTAAAATAATGAATTCATGTTGCGCTTGGTCTGATCTTATACCGCGCGTCACATTTCGATATCAAATTGAAAGAGACAGGGTCGATTTTGATAATGTGATCGAATATTTTAGTCAAATAATAAATCGTAAATCTCTCAATGCAAAACCGCCCAGGGTGCCAATCTACCCTATACGCCGCCACTGCGAGATCGGAACCACCAGATCGCCAGGCGGCAGGGTCCTAACTTCCTGTTTTTTATTACACCACACTGTCCCTGCAGATCGGACCCGATAGATCGTGTAGTGTTATAAGCCTTTTAGCTTTGTGTCTGTAGATAGTTAGGTAGGTACTGTGGCTTTGTTTGTGAGATGGCATTGTTGAGTTCTTTTGTAGTACCATCCCAGGTGTGACTCTTAAGCCACTACTAACAAGTGAGACAAATTACCAGTCCGGTGGAACCCCTTTTCGTATTAACTGACGATCCCTTGGGTATGTATTTGCTTTGCAGTAAACGGGCCTGTTTTTCATCAGGCCGGTTTACTGCAAAGCAAATACATTTTTAACCGACTTCTAAAAAAGGAAGTGGTTCTCAATTCGAAAGCGTATATATATATATATATATATTTTATGTGTATTCGCGGATAACTTCGTCGTTTATGATCCGATTTCGATTAATCTTTTTTTATATGAAAGGGTATGCTTTCGAGATGGTCCCATTGACACCTCGTCAGGATCTGATGATGGAAACCCTGAGAAATCGAGGGCACCTCTCGAAAATTTTAGGCACGCATCTGGTAAAAACTTGATATTCGTGTGTATATCGGGTGATACTACAAAAGAATGAAGGTTTGGATCAGACCTGATGATGGAGACGACAAAGAGTCAAGGGAACTCCACGTCGGTATGTAGGAACTACCAAGTGTTTGGGCTTATTTCATTCGTATTGACGAGACCTTTACACCGAAAGCACTTAGTAAGTTTTATTTTCATAACATAACATCACGCCGGTACGCTGTGAATGGGTACGCAGGTACCACTAAAAAGTGAAAAATAAAATACTTATTACAAAAAATGTAGGAAGTCGGTTACATTTTTTGTAAAAAGTTTTTTTGATAGGCAAATTCCTTGTGTGCAGAAAGAGACTGATTTTGAAATGAGAATCACGTCTAAACGGCAGATCGTAATTTTTTTGAAAAACTTTTTGATAAAGTAGACTATTTTCTTAAAAAAATGATATATGAAAATTTTGAGTTTTATTCGTTCAACATAGTGTAATTAATTTGTAAATTTATGTCTAACACGGACATAAAAACAAAATCGGACCAAAACCGCCGGGCGTATTTTAATGGAATTTACACTATTTCAAAGACAATTTAATTATCTACATTTTGATATACGGCTATTTTTTTAAAGTCTTAGAATAATAATGTAAGTAAGTACAAAAAACTCCTGAATTTGGGTCACGCGGGTGTTATACAAGTGCGCGTTTTGTTCCCTCAAGGTCGCTGGCGTATGTCGTCGCCTTAAGCTATACTTAGAGCTGTTCTCGAACGAAATTATTGTTTTTTTTTTTGTTACTGTAGGTATAAGAAACTACGAAGGGGTGAGGTTGTTTAGCTAACTTTAAGGAGATCAAGTCCATCAAATACGGTAGCAAAATTGACGGTATTTTTGCTCACGGACGTAGAAAACCGGTATTTTTTATGAACGCTTCTCCTTTATTATTTTGTATGGCAAATGATTTCAATACACGGTGGCTATGGGTACTAAAGGGGTATAGCTACTACAGAGGAAGATGTCTTTATAAACGTACTTGTGATAATAGAGCACGTGTCCGCTATTGATTTGTTACGCGAGTGAATATCGCTGTCGCTGCGACAAGATATGCAAATTGAGCGGCATTACCTAAGGAAAGGTTGTATGAAGAACATCAGGTGACGTTTCCCAGGCTGCGATCTTTGTAGCAGGGTCAAGGGGAGTGTTTCTTTGTTATAGAAACCTATCGATTCAAATACTACGTGTGTACCTCGAGTTTGTATATTTTTATCATGGTACGTCCCTAGATACTTTAAATGTTCATACAATTGGTGTCTAAACCTTTGTTTGCAGTTGCTACTTCCACGAATAAATTATTTTCTTCTCCTGAACTTTGCCTTTGTTGCGCTTACCTATTTTATGTTTAAGTAAGTACTCATAACGAAATAAGATAGTGTTTTGGTGTTAAAGTGATTTAAGCTGTATTTAGTACCTATAGAGAGTTCTTGGCAGGATATAAATATTAAACAGAGCAAGCAATAAACTTACTTACCCGCCTAATACTTACTAGGTAATACTAGTTCAAGAACTAATAGGCGAGGAGCCACCAATCCTGAAAACCCCGTGATTACGCTTTCTAAAATTTTAAATAGAAAATAAAAGTTAACACTCAGACGTATAAGGTTTGCTTGGTTGGCGTGGATTTAATTAGCCGAAAACATTTGAATAAATTATATATTTTTAAATTTCCATATTTTTTTCCGTCATCACGGATTTTTATCAATCTCATAGACAATTTTGTGGGAAATATAGTATTCTTTAAGAAAAAATCCGGCCTACCAATAATTTTTAGCTGGAAAGCGGTCGCGCATATCTATTTAAATGGTGTGATAGGGGGTAAAATATATGCATTATCACGGAAACCATTTTTTATATTATTAATAAATTTACCTGCCTCAAAGGTACGCCACACACAATACCGTAAGGTGAGGTTGTCCTACGGCAGGGCTGCATAGTGCAGACTCTACTACTCCGGTTTCTTTTTAGGTCCATAAGATTGCTCTAAGAGTAAGTGAGAGCAACATTGACTTGCTATGGGTCTTTTTCTCTTTCTTCGAAAAGGTCACAGCTTGCCTAACCTTATCCTACAGCATTTTGGGGGTTCAGATCATTTCGACGTTTCAGTCTGCTGTTTTCCTAGCTGTCAAAAGTGTCATCTTTTATGATATTTAAGAATCTAACATCAAAACGCGTAAAATGATAAAAAAGGATTTCGTGATAATGGATAAATTTTACCCCCTATCACATCATTTAAATAGATATGCGCGACCGCTTTCCAGCTAAAAATTATTGGTAGGCCGGATTTTTTCTTAAAGAATACTATATTTCCCACAAAATTGTCTATGAGATTGATAAAAATCCGTGATGACGGAAAAAAATATGGAAATTTAAAAATATATAATTTATTTAAAATGTTTTCGGCTAATTAAATCCACGCCAACCAAGCAAACCTTATTCGTCTGAGTGTTAACTTTTATTTTCTATTTAAAATTTTAGAAAGCGTAATCACGGAGTTTTCAGGATTGGTGGTTCCTGGACTATAACGAGACAGCTATTGAAAATATTAATATAAACACAGACGTTTAGGTACGGGGAGGCCAAATCGAAACTTTAAATTAAGATAATCTAACTGTTAATTGATAATTACTAGATTTGTTTTTATAATTATACTAGCTGTCCCCCGCGGCTTCGCTCCCGTCAACTGGCTACCTTTATACCCTACCTACCTACCCTAACTACCTACCCTACCTACCTACCTACCTACCTAACCTACCCTACACATACTATCTACCTTACTTACAGGCTACCCTACACTAACTACCTACCCTTCATACAGGCTACCCTACCTACCTATCTTACCTCCCTACGGTACATACCTACCCTACCCTAGCCTACCTATCTACCCCGCAACTTTCTTATTATATTCTGAAGTGTAATAATAAATATGTATGCTCCCTTACTTTAGTTAGTAAGTACACTGCTTTATAATTATGCTGAGTTGCACTATACCTCTAATGCTCATATTTTATAGTATCCATTTTTAGTCATTAAATAGTACTTAAAAAATGTGGTTGTTTCCTTGAAACCATCTTGTAGAACCCCCAACATTACAATTCTTTCATAAGAATCTTCTGACAATAACAAACACAACAAAAAAGAATTAGCGACATCGGCCCAGCCGTTCACACGTGATGCCGTGACCAAGGGAAATAGGGATTCATTTTTATACATAAGACAATTCTGTGAAAGAAAAAGAATAGTTACCAAATATTAACAATATTGCTGCTTAAAAAAAAGAAAATGTAATGACTCGTTGGATCTTGTGAGATTGGGGGTACATAAATCAATTGATAGTTACCCAAAAAAAGATTTTTGATAAGTTCGTTTAACAGTTGAAGTTAGTACCTACTTTAAGCATACAATTATAGAAATTAATACAGCGGTTATGGTCTAAAAAGAACTCAAAAAAAATTGCAGCTCTTTTACTACCTACACTGCTAAATTTGGTCTTTAATCGAAATGGCGGCAAAACAAAGTCGTATACCTCCAATTATAATAGGTTTTGTTGTAATATGACCTGACTTGTCATTAGCCTTTGCCCAATATCTCTACGTTAAATCTGAACAATATAAATAATGTATTATTATTGCATAGGTTAGGACCTAGGTACGCATCGTTTCGTTACTATAAAAACTTTTTTACAAAAAATATACAACCGACTTTCAAATGAAAAACACTATAAAGTATAAAATAACTTTTATTTCAGAAATTGGTTTAAAGAAGAAACAACCAAAAACTCCGACTAAAAAAGATTTTTATTTATCCCCAAAAACATGGTTGACAGTCATCTGCGTACCTTATGAACAGGCATGTGATTTCAGCAATCCCGGGAGATTTCCTTTATTTATTGATGTTCTGTCTTTATTTTCGGCAAATAAATGATTTTGTATTTTGATGCCTATCCCCGAAGTTCTTCATCAAGTCTTCACCAAATTGAAAACGGACCAGTTTGGGAAAATACGCTTTCTGAACAATTGGCAATTGGCGAAAATATCGCTGAACAAAAAAAAAACATTCAGTCGAATCGAGAACCTCCTCTTTTTTTTTGAAGTCGGTTTAAAATGTTGCAAATCACATGCAAACATTGCACTTTAGGAGAGCTTCGTCTTTATTTCTATTTTTGAAATTAAGAATGACAATACAAGTAGGGAGGTAAGTCAATGACCGCTATATCCCTGCTGAAACGCAAACACAACCCAACAGTCATTTCTTTTTTATTATCTTCCAGTAGGATGCCGTGCAAATATTACCCTGCCCTAACCCCATCCCGACCGATGACTTGTTTGATTTCTGTAGTGCTATTCTGTAAACATGTCGAAGTGAAGGTTTGGGTGAAGTGACCACGAAGGGAGCTGTCAATCCAAGTAATGAAGATGGAATGACAGTTCACTTCGTGTTCACTTTTCACCCTAGCCGTGAAGGCTAGGGTGAAAAGTTTACATAAACGACATGTTTACATAATCGACCGGCTGTTCTGTTCCATTCAAGTTCAAGGTCTGAGGGATGCGTGCCGCAGCGCACAGCGCACCCCTCTTTTCATTTGAGTAATGACTGTTGTACTCGAGTTGTTTACACGCAGAGCTAAGTATACTTTGTTTTTCAAAAAGCACGTCTGACCTAGTTAAGATGGAGTTTACGGAAAAAAAATGAGGATTTGTTCCGTTTTGACGAGGAAAATTGTGGATTAAATTAGGGAGCCTTGCGTATTATGTAAGGCAGCGTGTATTTGTTTGTCTGTTCAGTGTTTTTATGTTGATCTTATCTGATTTAGGTGCCTGGCTGTTTTGAAATTTGTAGATAAGTAAGTAGGTATTATTTTCTACTTAAATATTTATTGCAAAACAACTTAAAAAATAAAGTTTTATTGAAGTTTATGTACAAAGGCGAGCTTAACTCAAAGTTGCTTATTCTCCTAGAAAACCTTTGAATGAAAGAGAAAAATCATATATGGATCCAGTGTACAATATAAACACAAAAAAGACTTTTTTGTTTTTGATGGGTTTGCCCTTGACTCTAGCCTAGGTTAGAGAAGACAGAGACAAAGTCTACGATGAAGCGAGCTTACCCAGAAGGAGCCTGTTCACTCTAACTTTGAACAGATTAGGGTTGTAAGCGTTCGGAAACACAGACGCAGGCAGAGAGTTCCACTCCTTTGCTGTGCGCATTATAAAAGACGTTTGGAAAAGCTTAGTGCGAATTGGTGGAATAGCAACAAGGTAGGCATGGTAAGTTGAAGTGCGTCTGGATGTCCGATGGTAGAAGGGGGCCGGTGGGATGAGCTCGTGGAGTTCTTGGGCACACTCACCGAAGTACAACCTGTACAAGCAGGCAACCTTGCGGCGACGAGCCAAGCTGTGTAGCTTGGCATCCACCAGTTTTACGACTCAGCCTTAGCTCTGCGTTCCACTGAGTCGATTGCAGCAAGCTGGTATTTAGCTGAGCCATCCCAAAAGTGGCTGCAATACTCCGTGCAGGATCGGACTTGTGCTTTGTATTTTGGGTTAAAAGCTGTCCTGGCCAGAAGTATTGCTTGACTCTATTTAGGATGCCCAGCTTTTTGGCCGCAGTTTGGGCTTTGGACTCAATGGTGGCGCCGAAGTTGGGACTGGATCTGGACTTGGAGCTCGAGCCGATCAGTCACAGGAACAGATGTACCCCGAAAAGTAGGAGTCTTCATAATAATATACCTTGGCATATAAATAATCAATTAACAAACTATTTCATTGCGAACGGAAAGGAGTTTTCTGGGTTTAAGCCCACAGGAGGACAGGCATTAGGCATTAGGCTGGCGTTAGTCACATTTTAACGAACATAACACTCTAAAAAACATGATGAATTAAAAAAGCAATAGGGAAATGAAATATTCTTCAAATGTGTTCACCCTTTCGTCCCGGTCCAACGTAGCAATGTAGGGCTTGGCAGGCTGCCAGAGCCACCATCGACAACAACTTGTTTGCACCCAGAACTGCGTAAGGAATGGAGTCAGCTGAAAATATGGGTGATGGGGGGTAAGGGAAACTGACCTACCTCATTTTATTAACCTTATTGTAATTAAAACAGGGTCAGGTCTGGAACCGCAGCCAAATAAGTTTCAAAATCTATATTTTTAGTGTTCCGAACATCCGTAAGAAACGGAACCCTTATGGACGGAAGTCAGTCTGTCAGTCTGTCACAGTCAGTTTTCTTTGTATCTACTGGACCGATTCTGTTGAAATTTGAAAAACATATGGACTTTTGTGACCCAAACACGGACGCGTTACGTAAATAAATAAATTTTAAATTTAAATTTTCACGTTTGGGGGCAAAACAGAAAAAAAAATTAAACTGCATTTTGTGACATATCGAATGAAAGAACTTACTGTAAGGATTTTTTTTTTAATTATAATAAACAGTTTTGAAGTTATTCAAGAAATTAGACCAAAAAATACCTTCTATCTTCGAAACTACTGAGCCAAACATTTTGAAAAAAATACAGATAATATTATATAGGCTTTTACATATAGACTACAGGAAAACCTAATGTATGTAATCCTAAAGGATAAGTCTATGATTTTTAACCAACTTCAAAAAAAGGACGAGGTTCCATGTTCGACTGGATATATTTTTATGTTCGTGTGTGTTCACCGATATCTCCACCAGTTCTGGACCGATTTTCAAAATTATTTTTGGAAGAATTTGGTGGTCTTATTGTCACCAAATCAGAATCTGGTGATGGGAGGGATCTCAGGAAAATCGAGGGTCACCCCCAAATTTTATAGACACATACAAAGTTTTTCATATACTTTCTAACGCAATTCAGATATTTGCGTCTGGTAATCATCGTCTCATGTTACTGAGCTGATGATAGAAGATATAAGTTAGGATGGAGCATCATGCGATTCCAGAAAAAGGGCAACCCTCAAATTTTTTTTGACATTGTTTGAAGCAGTATAATTCCCATGCGGTCTTATGGTCATCAGGACAGGATCTGATGATGGGATCCGGGAGAAAACGAAAGGAACTCTTCAAATTTTATAGGCAAACTTGAAACGATTTGGTAATTTTTAGACGAGGAGTTTTTCGTATTGGTTCCATTTTAATTTGGTGATGATATAATGAAAAACTACGAAGGTAGGCAACGAATCTCTTCAATAAATGATAGCGCAAATGGACCGGGATTACTGAAATCAGAAGTAAAGGGTATCCTTTACCTCACCAATTACTTATGTATAATTATGTTTTTAGGGTTATATACTGACTTCCAAATAAAACACTACAAAATATTAAGTAACTTTAATTTCGGAAGTCGGTGTAAAAAAGTTTTTTTTTAAGTGTAATATTTAAAAAATATTTTTCGTTTGGAAACTTTTGCACGATAGTCCGACTCGCACTTGGCCATTTTCTACACTTATTATTTTTTTTAAATTTGTGATGGGTTTGCTCTTGACTCTAGTCTAGGTCAGAGATGACAGAGACAAAGCCTACGATGGAGCGAGCTTACCCAGAAGGAGCCTGTTCACTCTAATTGAACACACTAACATAACACTAATATTATAATTTTAAATAAATTGACACAATTTAAGTTATTCGATATTTACTCTCTAATTTTGACGTAATATTGAAAGAATAATGCTCAAATCTTATGGATGATCTCAAAATTAATTTTAATAGGTATCGATCACAACGATACTCATTATATATAATTAATGAGTATTAATCCGTTATTAAATCAGTTTAAGTGGCGTTGCCTGAATGTTTGGGGTATAGGGGATATTTATCAAAATGTTATTTTAGCTAATAATCAAAAAATCTTTACTACTTAATCTATATATATAAAAATCAATGCCACTTTTCGTTGTAATATTATAACTCAAGAACGGGCTCACCTATCCAAACCAAATGTTTAGGCTTTGTTCGGACTATTTAGTAGATGGTTTATGTGAAGTTTGTGGTAGGGTAGGGTAGGTAGGGTAGCCAGTTGACGGGAGCGAAGCCGCGCGGGTCAGCTAGTTACTTTTTAATGAACACATGACAATCATGTATACCCCGAATAGTTGCGGAATTTGTTCAAAGGGTCACCGCGGCCCCGGAACGCTAAGGGCATTAGGAGGAACACGTATAGGTTTTAGAAAGTAAGTCTGACATTCCCTTCCGAACCGCCCAAAGCGATAAGTCATTTGGTATTTTCCAAACTTAAAAAAAAATCCGGCCAAGTACGAGTCAGACTCTTGGGGTTGGGCTCACGAAGGGTTCCGTACAATTAGCTAAAAATTACTTAAAAAAAAAACTATTTTTTTATGATTTACTTACAAATGTATAGTATTCAGACTTTTCCCTATACTTGTAGTATAAGACGGTATTACTTGCCAAATTTCATAGTTCTAGGTCAACGGGAAATACCCTATCATTTTGATTCCCTTGAGAACGTCGATTCTCAAGGGAATCAAAATGATAATATACGTTTTTGTGCGGCATAAACGACCGTATCTTTTTTTTACGTTAGCTTAGAAGTTTGATTTCACAGCCGCAAGGGGTCATAGACCTGAGTATATGGTTTTTATTTCAACTCTATACCTCCACGCGTTCCCGAGATAAACGGTCTTTACAGACAGACTTACGGACAACAAAGTGATCATATAAGGGTAAGGAACCCTAAAAAACAGGTTCCGCTCGTAACTGTGTGGCTGACACTGGGGAGCTACTGCCGAACGCGTCCGAACGATGCGAGTGTCCGAGCGATGTCCGAGCTGCTGCCATGTGCGAGTTACTGTCGGGCGAGCTGGTAAGTGGAAACAAAAAATGTTGAAGTAACTCCGATATGATACGTCCATACAATGCTAGTTACTGCACTCCAGCTTCTCGCCAGGTTGACCCGCACTTTAGCTCGCACTGTGTAAACTAGCCATAACTGCTCTAGTTAATTAATTTCCAACCCAACCCTTCTAATGCTTTACAATTAATAGTATTGATGATAGTTAAAGACCGAGGTATAATATCTCCATCGAGCTGATCAAGGATGATTTGATTTGGCCATTGATCCGTGACCATAATTAACTTATCTTTTATGGCTTACTACCTATGCTGCACTTATTAGGGAAATTGCTTTCCTACAGGTATTTTTAGAACTTAATGCATTATCAAGGCGACCCTATCTTTATAGCAAGCCTGATCAATCATCTGTGACATAGAAGTTATTTGGTTTTAGTTAAACAACATTTTTAGTTTCATAATATAATATGATAATTTTCTTCATTGAAATGAGTTTGGTGTAGGGGACTGCTGCGACGTAGTGTGTTGGCACCACGCCAATCGGTTCCGTACATCGTAACTCCGTAGTGAATCTACCATGAAAATAAACGTCTATGAATAAAATCTTACGGTTTATACGTGTTTCAGTATTCGTTCGCTATTCCGTGCCGTAAACGCATTTTAGCCTTGACTGATATTAGTGCTAGTTAATCTAACCGTGTTGTGTAGTTCCTAACGATGGCTCATCAGTTTTGGATATCGTATCACCCTCCTACTGGTAGGTCCCTGTAACATTGTTTTGACCGGAGTTGTTTTGTTTCGGACGACTTATATTTTGGTGTGCCGTTTAGGGAACAAACATGCATCCAGCGGAGATGAAACCCCGCCGATACCAGAAGAAGAGCTCGAACAGCAGAAGCTTGAACATGAGAAGCAGCTACAGAAGGTAGGGCAAACGAATACACATGCGTCATGATTATGATTATATGAACCAAGCGTTTGCATGCTCGCATACATAGGAATTGTTTACCTTTGAGTAACATTCTTGAAGTTTGATTGATAGGGAAGGTTTGCATTCCTAAGAGACAGCTTCACACAATATGCAGTTGTTAGCTTGCTTAAACAGAACTTAGGTAAGCATTTTGTGTGATAAGCACTATACTTACTGAAACGTTACAAGTGTCAATGAAAACTGCAAGCTTAAGCAACTTAAGATTATAAGTAGGTAAATGGATTTATAATTCTAAAGATGTTAAAAGTAAACTATTTGTCTAGAAAACTATTTAGGTACCTAAGTATAAAGATTCAAATAAATGTACACTTTGTGTGAAGCTGTTTCTGGCTATGAACTGTCTGTGATACATATTTTGACATGAACATTCAAGGAGAAGGAGTGTCAGGCGAGGGAGGCGGAGGAGGTGAGGCAACTCGACATTAAGCTGCTACACCAACGGGCCATCGAAGCTGAGGAAGACAAGAAGAGAGAGGTAACACTGCCATACGTACACAAGCCGGAAGGTACACTGACAATGATACTAGTAACAAAGCCGTAAAAATACTGACATCACAAATACATTGAGTAGCAAATTACACTGTCGTTGCAAATACGTGGATATACCGCAGATATTTTTTTTATAATTTGTATGTGAACAAAAGTTCAACGCAGTTTTTTGTCGCGCAATATGACCCAAGAAAGTAGTAGGTATAGGTACACAGTTATTTGGAAGTATGTACCTAAACGTATTTGCCACTAGAAAGAATTCAATACAGATCAGAAGCTTTTCTTAGGCTTAGGTAAACCGTAATGGCTAGAGAATGATAAATCAAGATGACCTGAAAGTGCTTAAAATGTTATGAGATGGTGCAGAGGACATTTCGTCCTTGGTGATTCACTTTTGTCTAATTTTGACTGAAATTATACAAAAAGTAGGTAAGTAATTGAAATAACTCAAAACCTAAAGATAGTTTGTTTTAATGTAGACTTGTAGAGTGTTTTAAGTAAAGCAATTGAAATAAAACGAACGCTTTCTATAATAAATCATAATTACCTCCTTGTTCGAGGAGGCGCGGGAGGAGGGTTCCTGGAAGGTCTTTGGATACCCCCTTAACCAGCAGGGGTACAGTACTGGCTAATAAGAGAAAATAAATAATATGAAATTATTTGGATCATAACAATACTAGTATAGAGTAAAAAGTCATAAGTCGAGGTTTGGCTCTCGCCTGTTTCCTCCTCCTTGGACTGAATTAAAAGATATTTCATAAACTGAATAAGAAGGATATATACTGTAAAGCCGTGAAGGAAACATACTTCCGGGATAAAAAGTGTAACTGTAACTAATATTTTGATGATAATCTATCTGTGCCAAATTTCTGCCTGATGTGTTCGGCCGCTCTGGCGTGATTGAGTAACAATTAACATACCATCCACCCATACAAACTTTTGCATTTTTATAGCAGTAAGAATGGGAAAAATCCAAATACATTTAAAGATAATAAGTACTTATCCCATCCTATCAGTTTACGAGTTACAAAAAAATAATTTGGGGTGTACTGATTATCAGTTATTTCAACTACCTACCCGTTTAGGTATACAATTCAGCGATTTAATAGGAGTTATACCGTAAGGACGGTTTACTGTAGACTTCTTAAACTGTACAAATAGTTCTGTTTGTTGGTAATTGTAAAGTTACTAGAGTTCGGATACCTTTAGTGACGGTCGGCGCCCGGGTGGCTAGGCGCCCTCGCCGGTAGCGGCCACGAAACGGCGGCGAGGCTGGAAATGTATGAAGAAACTCATTAATATATGTCACTTAAGTACTATTATTATGCGGATTTGGTTTATTTATTAGGTATATCATGTTATCCTTTTAATATATTTTGGCTTCAACGGATTAAACAGCCGGTCTATTCTTGTGTATTGATGGAGCACTACATGCTCACCCCACCAAGGTTTTGAGTAAGACGGTGAGATGTTTACAGAATCGTACTGCAGTGCACTTGCCGTGTTATCTCTTCACGATCCTTGGTTGGCTGATAGAAAATGTCTGAGGTTCAAGTCTAGTCTAGTCATAAATAAATATTCTTATTCTCTGTACTGTAACTCTTCAATATCACTGGTCCAAAAGATTTTATAACAACAAACATGCCTATTAATTTTGACATACTTATCTATTCTCATTACAAAACTATTTATAGATTTTTTTATTTTTATTTATTTTTCATGTTACACACAAAGTGTTTTTTGTTGACCAGTGCAAAGAGAAAATATCAAATATGAGATTGAGAAAGGAGAAGTAAAATTATAGTGAAACCATACACCATACGCACCAAAAAAATGTAACCATATATGCTGATTAGAAGATTCTATAGAAAAATAAATAATTAACTCATCAGTTTTTTAAAGCAAGCATGTCGTGAGATTCGTTCTATGAATGAGCCTGTAAGAATCAGCGTTGTCATGCAACGTGGCAATGCATTTTTCTACTAACAGCAATGAGAATGATTTTTATTTTGCCCAATGACTGATTATTGTAATCATTGAAAAGGTACAATACGCTAATAAACACTGATATTCAATTAAATTCAGGCACAATAATTTTTATTTAGTGACCTATTCTTAAAGCTTCACATGACCTCAAAGTCCTCAAATCGCAATTCAATGAATTTCGTGTTATGATGATGTGACAATGCTCAGTAACCACTTGTTGATATCGCATTATGTATTCAGTGTATTACCATAATCTGAAACTATCAACTACACACAGTTTTTGTAAATTCAATACCATTTTTAAATGATTTTCTCATGCTCAATACAAGACATAAACAATATTAAAACGTTTATTGTTGGTGGATTAGTGGAAACACTGAATCTGTTGTGTTTGATCCCAAGGCGAGGGACAGTTTTTCAGTTGCTACTAGAACACAGGTCAGAATTAGATATACGAGTATTTAGTGACTCTAAACTGTTAAGTTCTTTGTTCAAAATTATAGAAAAACAGTATGCAGTATGGCATCTTTTAAATCAGAGCCTTATCTTTCAAAGGTCACACTCACAAACAAAGGATTAAGCGTTACATTTCAAAGAACAAAGAAAACACGGTACCTGTGTTAGGTTCACAGGTATTTGGAAACAAAATGGTTGAAAAAATATTAAATTCAGACACGTATTGAAAGGTTGTGTAATCATAAAATGGTTATTTAAACTTGTGATGTACTTACATGCCATTGGGCTTAAATTGATGAATTTTTGCAATATAGATCGCGGAGGCTGTCGAAGGTCTTCGCGGAATGAACACGTCGTGGTCGCACCACCGACTGTGCGACTTGCAGCGACAGGCGGCCCGGCTGCGTCACAGCCGCCCTTCTATACCGGACACCGCCAAACATCACAGGGTAAGTGTCGGCTATGCCTATTAATAGAATATTTTATTGATTCCTCTATATCACGCGAGTGTAAGTGCAACGCAAAAATATGGCCATCTCAATTCTCACTCATCAACTTGGCTTCTTTGACGTAATTGCGCAATAAACTGCGTAAACACTTTAATTAGTGGTACATAGTATTTTTTTTCACCTGTGATTTTTCTTTATCGAACCGGAAGGAAACTATTATTTTTCACTGTTTTACATTCTCTTGTTTCCACGCTATTAAAACACTTAGTTTTGTAAGCTCATATATTTTTAGACATATTTTAATTTATTCATAGGCTACGTATTGTAGGGTAGCGAGCGCTGATCAACAAACACTAAGATGACCTACATAGTTTGTTACGAGGAGGAAGGGGATGTTGCGCCCCGCGCCGACCGACGCGACGTACCTCGCTCCTACTTCACGTGTCCCAAACGATAATTTACATGATTTTCACGTACGAACAATGAGTGTTTTTTTTTGTCTAGATTGATATTTGCTATTTTTATTGCTATGTATTCTTGATGTTGGTAGGTATAGTAAAGTATGTGATTAAAAAATTATGGTTACTTAGGTTTGCTGGGTCATAGGAAAGAGTCTTATAGATGGTACAATCTTATAGATGGTAATATGGGTTGCGGGTTCGACTCCCTTGTGGGTTAAAAATTTTGTATGATAATGAAAAAGTAAATTCGGGTCTGGGTTTTAGTTTAAGTGATATTTGTGGATGTAAACGCGCCCGCCATGCAGGAAGACAAAGAAAACATATTTAATAATGTCCCGATTATGTAATAATACTATGTAACTCTGAATATATGAGGAAATGCATTAAATTTTTAGGTAATTTGGCATGCAGTAAAAAATGAGACTTACGAAGTGTGCTGAGTCGGTTTGTAAACTCTTTCAATACTATATCTTGCCTGCCGTCTCTATCTTTGTAGCGCCTAGTTAAGATAATTACTGGCACTACATAGTTCTAAAAAGCTTAGTATGTTCACACTCCCACAAACAAACGCAAACATGTATTTGCCTCTACTTAGCGGCCACACAGATACACGGGATAGATAAATCAACAAATAACTAATTCAATAGGCTTTCTAGATATAGCTGTCGCTACAACAGTGTGTGCGGAATGGAATATAGTCACGCAACAATTATATCTGTATACGTATTGAGATATGAGTCGGGCGGCACCGGAAGGGTGATCAATAACTGCACCTCCTCCCAGCAACTACGTCTAGTGCTCATGACATAAATTATTGAGCACTGACACATGCGCGAACGCGAATACTCGTATTGACCTATAAAAATTTGCACGGGGATAGCTGCCGGAGCCGGGAGAACTATGCAATAGATGCAACTCGCTCCTGGCTGCAACAAGTCGGCTTCGCGGCGAGTTCCGCTCCGCTTCAAATATTAAAATATTCATTTAAATTTATTGAAATGGCGTTTTGTGTTAATCATTCAAGTGTTTTGTCGTGTTAATTATTTAAATTGGGGAAAATTATCGGAAAATCAGGAATTATCGGTCGTTAAATAGGGCGGCGCGCAATACGCCCTTCGGAACAAAGGCGGCCCGGTCCCCGGCCGCGCTCGGACTTCGGCTCGGCTAAGTTAATACTTAATTTTATGAGCTTTTTAAAAGTGGGGGTAGGAGTGCTGGTGATTAGTAGTGATTATTTTCATTTTTGGTTGCAGAGTATGTTGAAAAAATCTTGCAGCACGCAGCTGACAAAGCCTGAATCGAGCCACAGCATCGACGACGCGGACGGCATCATCTTAAACTTCAGCAGATTCGGACCCTGCCGAGGTAAGCCCACCACCAGTTACTTCTAAAAATAGATTTCAGAACGAAGGAGTGAGCAGCCCTACACTTTTTTTTTCAGCTTTAGCGGCGATGTGAGGCGTTGATGTCTAATACTTGGAAAATCTTATAGTGAATTATACCAAAATTTAAAAAAGAAATATACAGTTTCTCTCTATACTTTGTCTTAGGGCCGACTCTTCTATCGTCAGATAACCCTATCCGAGTAATAAAAGTGGCGATTTGATAGCTTTTGTATAGAAATATGTCAATCCACCATATTTATTATTAAAATAACAGTTATTTGACCGTCATTCTCTCTGAGTCCAGGCGTAATAGTAGATTGTACAAACATGACCAACTAGTTTTCTACCAGCCAATCAGCGCTATTTTTATTCCCGGGAACAATGGCAGAATAAATGTACGACCATTGCCTAAAAAAAAAATATGAACTGGCGCGAATCGAATCGCAACCAGAACGTGTAGTGTTTTTATAGTTTTCTGTAGTAACTTCAGTTCTTTATTCGGTAGTTGGAAGAAAAGCAGATTATGAACCTCGCGAAAGTGATGTTTATAATTGCACTCGTGTTTTAGAGCCCTCGCTACAGCTCGGGCTCCAAACTAACACTCGATGTAATTACCTATAAGTCACTTTTTTGCTCGATGCCACAATAGACTATTTTTAATTTTTGTCTGTTACCAACATAGAAATATAAAAAACAATTTATTATATGTATGGTTACTAACGAACCTACAAAAACGAAAGTCTTTATTTATTAGTAGAATAATCATGAAAAAACTCAAATCATAACTGTTTTATAAAAAAGAAGAACATTTATTTTTGAAAATAGAATTAAAAGCGGCGATCTTATAAAGAACCCATTATAACTCGGTTTAGCGAGGGAGTAAATAGAAACCGAGTTATAATGGGTAAACTAACTCGGGCCATTTTAGCCCCTTGTAGGTATAACAATCTACTATTTCACACCACTATCCTCGTGATGACGTGGAGTTGACGTCATACGTTTCATTCATTCGTGTTCATTCATACTACACGCGAACATTAGGGTAGAGGAGTTAGGCTCACTGATCTGTTTGGACAGACTTTTCATTTATAATTTATATTGGATGATTAGATTGGTTCCTACTTAGTTTTCTTTTTTATCCACAGATGAGTCACTGGACAGCGATTGCGGTGAGCCAGGAGGTTGTACCATTACAGTCAACGCGGAGTGCAACGTCATCCCGCGGGCGTGGCGCGACTCCACACATGATATTAGTTCGAATGCAGATGATGAATTACAGTGTCCAGCCACTTGTCATGGGTAAGTGCAACTCGACACCCTTGCTAACGCCGATGCCGAATGTTCTATGCAAGAAAAGTTCAAATACACACGAATATGTACTACGCTATTTGCTATAGCAAAGCGAATGAAATAAGGTGTGTAAAATGCACAAAGAATACTTCGGTATCTGCTTAGGAAGAGGTATTAGTCTTTCAGCTACCCTGGTTCTTGAGGCCGCTGGAGGCTTTGTCCGGTACCCTGCGTGGGATCATAGCGCATACTTGGTAAGGGAATTCCCGGGGCGGCTGGGCGCCCCGGCATGTCATCAGACGAGAACTACCTCACCGTCGACAGGAGAGCCTTATTTGGTTGGACGACTGCCAAGAAAATCTAATTCAATGAAAATCTATCAAATTTCGATAATTACGTCTTTATGTCTCTCGATTTACTTATAATGTGTCTGATCACCCGAAAAAAATAATTAGGTTGACCAGTACAAGTAGTCCATACACGCCATTTGTGTATATTAGTTCCTATGCTATCTTCCGGCCGCACCTAGCGCTCTTTGTGAAAACGTTGCAAGCTCAGTACCTCCCCCTCCGGCCGGGAAGCCTAGATCGATCTAGCCGACTGCACGCACAAGGGCATGACAGTTATGTAATACACTTAAAGTAGCGATACTTAGTTTGAGGTAGCAAAGTAGACTTTAACGGACATAGCTTACTTCCAAACATACTTTTTCTTGATTTTTAAAGCATATAGGTTATACGGAAAAAAGTTGTAAAATAGAAATAGGTCAAACTGGTGAGCGCGTAGGGCGCAGGCGCGGCGCATGGCGCACTCCGCAGGGCGCGCGGCGGTGCGGGGTGCGGGGCGCACCGGCACCCCTGTCCATGGCCGCGCGCCCCGCACCCGCAATACAGTCTCCTAGGTTCGCAGTATATTTGACGACGTGTCGCACCGCAACCTCAGATGTTGAGTACGTAGACCTCCAGGCTACCCTGGTGAGTGCGGCACTCCTGGTGGTAACGGATCGGTTCGCGATCACTAAACGACAGTTTTGCGTCCCTATTGTATCTTTACGTTAACCGCGACTATAGTTCTGTGCTTAGATGTTATTTCGACGTGGATCACTTGATTTTGTGTACCCTTAGCTGACTAGATGTTAGCGTAGGGCTTGCATGCGTCTCTGTGTATACTTTCCTTGAGTGTTTTACTTAACTAAACCCGCCGTGTCCTTTCCTTGGGTTGACTCTGTGGGGTTGTTTCTGTGTGGGTCGGAGTGCGGAGGCGTATGAACCTATCGTTACAGATAAGATGTTTGTAGGGAGATAAGATGCCGTTGCTAAGCGTAGGAGCAGAATGAGGCGTACCGAGATGCAATGCAAGGGGGCCGAGGTCGGCGGCGCCAAGGAGGGCTCGCAGATGTCTCGCAGCGAGTCGACCATCAGCCGGTGCACCCCGCACACGCCCCTGGGCCCGCCGGATAGCGTCAGCGTCGACTCCAACCCCATGCCCACCATCTATCGGTAACTGTATGCTCAGAACGCCGTAATGGGAGAAGACGTACCGCTACTGCCGCCTCCAGCGCCTGCATGTCAACATTGCGCTGAGCGACACTCGCATCACTTGCGGCTGCGACACTACACTATGCCTAAAGCGATCAGCCGATGCGAACTGCAGTACTCATCACACTGTTATGTCTTCTCCCAATGGCAAATAAGCTGAGAGCGCACTCCGCAGCATCGCGCACCGCGATCTTCGCATGCGAGTAGGTATCACGGAGGGCTTTTATCTTAGACGGTGATACAATTGACAACGTTACGTATCCACAACAGACCGAGCTGGTTTGAGTAGCTAGTTGTGAGTTGTGAGCCGCCTAAGACATGAGCGGCGATAGTTTTACGATCGCTTGGCTTGCCTCATGCTGAAGGAGGAGACAGTTGCCGGTTCGACTCACAGGTACGGTGATATACAATATTATTGTGTCACATTGTCTCTTCGCCACCTTGCCTTACACCTACTTCCTCGCTTTCAATATAATCCTAGTGTTTTCTCTACCTACTTGTTTTCTTCGTCCTTTTATGTTCGGTTCCGATATTTCTTTTAGATTTTTTTTTCTAGATATCATGGTTTCATCGTTTTAGGTTCTAAATATAAAGACCATTTTAAAGAACGCTACCACGTCTCTAGGCTTTTTTGCATGTCACAGTAATTTTGTAAGAAATATAGAATACTATAAAATTATAATTTCATGTAAATATATTAAATTAATTCATTACGTAATTCAAAATAATAGAAATCACGCAACACGGCAACAAACTGCTGGTCTACTGCCATAATCATAGCTTTAGAACATGGACATATTGATGCTTTAGCAGAATCATTTACAAGTTAGCTATTAACGTTATTAATTAAATCAATATTCGCTTATAGTAGGTTAGATGAAATTATATAGAATCATCAGTAGTGACCCCTAGTTAGAAACCTTGTGAAACGTAGATAAATCATCAACAAAACTCGCACTGAACTTTAAAGATAAATCAAACCATCACCTATAAAACCAAAATGCGTTCCGTAATTAAATAAAAAGAACTAAACATACGTCACGTCTCTAAACTACAGAGAAGAGAAAACCGCAATCTGACCGATCGCAATGTCGAGTCACGTTTTGGTAAAACCGCCAGTCAACACGTCCACAACAATCCACTGGTTAGAAGTGGTTAAATTAATATAACACGCAACAAAAGTTATGACACCGGCCGAATTGTAGATAAAATAATAAATAGATACTGGCGGAATATAAATTACAAAATTTAGACAGATTCAAACTTTCTCAGCTCTTCAGTGGTGTTATTTATAAACACCGCCACACTTTCAATAAAAAGTAAATTAGTTGTGTAATATTGTTACACCAGGAAGGTCGAGGAGGAAGCAGCCAAATATTATAAAGAGTTTCTGAACACTACAGAAATCTTAAAAAGATAATATCACGTATCTACTTCATCACGATCACAATATACTGGAGTTGGCGACAAAACTAATTATAAAATGTTTATATTTGTTTAGGTGTCGGGCGCCCATTGCGTCCCTGGATTGTATGGACGACTTCAGTGCAAATTCACAGCAGATGCTGGATCAAGGTAGGCTTAACGTGATTTTTTAAATACTTTGACAACAGAAACTAACGCACGATAATTTTTTTACTTCTTTTTGTGAAGAAAATATTAAAAACAATTTACCTCCTGAATTAGGATAGTCGGAGAGATAGACGTCCTCACTGAGTGCAGAACTCCTCGAACATTATTTTGTAATTCAAGATACATACATCTCGTCCATAATGCAAAAATCTTTCCGATATTTCTAGAAGGATATTGAGTTGCATTTTCCTGCTCTAAAAATGTACATAAAATATTCAACCCGTTGACATATGACTCTGGGAAGACTGAAAGAAAGGTATATCTTGACACATCTTGCCTACAGACAAAGTGTTATCTACTACTAAAATAAAGACTGATTTTTTTCTTGGCTCGAAAAACTAAAACAAAATCTCAATTGTTGACGTGTTCTATTATTTTATGAAAGACATGTTTACCAGATCTTATCTCGTAAACGAGAAAATGACTTAAATTAAGATGAATTTATGTATTTTTGGGTAAACAATTAATACTGATGTGTGTGTGACCTTTTATCATAAGGTAGATACATAATACGATTTTCCCATAGATTTCTAAAAAAAAATGGCCCTATTGCCGTTTTTGTGAAACTAGAGAAAAAATATAAAAGAAAGAAAGGAACATAATACGACTGACGAATTATAAACGTGAAAATAGACTAAAAAAATGTCAGTGACAATAGTAGCAGAGCATTTAAGAACATCCACTGAAGCTGACTCATGATAGCAATTTGTATACAGCTGGCGAAGTAAATGTGTCCCGGCACATGTCGACGTATATGGGGAATCACACCACCATGCCATCGGTGGTGACCCCAGGGCTGCGGTACAAGAACTTAGGGAAGTCTGGCCTGAGGGTGCCTAACATCGGCCTTGGAATATGGGCCATGCTGAATGAGGAATGCGCTGAGGAAGTTGTCATGACAGCCCTCGACTATGGAATCAATCTGTTTGATTTATCCGAAGCACACTGTGGTTAGCTAATACACTTTTTTATTTATTATTTTACTGATTGAAAACTTATTTAATCGTAGATACATCTCGGGAAAAGTTGTATGTGCAGTAGCTTTTACTGACCTAGGTCAATCTCGTGTGACATTTTCAGGTTATATTTGGTTTTAAAATAATTTTAATATAAATGAACGATTGTAGCTAATCTCGAGATGTTTCACTGCCATCCCCAATAACTGTAATTCCATTTTTGTAATAATTTCGGAGTTAAACAATCATCATCATCTGCCTAGCCTTTTCCCAACTACATTGGGGTCAGCTTCCAGTCAAACCGGATTTTAGCTGAATACCACTATTTTACGTGGAGTTAAACAATGAAATGTGTTATTTAAATAGCAAAAGGGGAAGCAGAACTTGGAAAAATATTAAAGAAACGTAACGTCAGAAGGACCAGCGTCATCATTACCACAAAAATATACTGGAGTACCAAGTAAGCTGTAGTTTTAGTGTCATCCCACACCTTCACTTGACTGTATAAAAACTTAGAACATAGATTGACTAACTGCACGATTTACAACATAGATGTTTGTCACTTACTTTTCTAGATGTTCAACGTGAAATGAGGAGTAAATAAAATGTAGTGAGACTTCCATAGATTGATGTTTCTAGGCTTGACGTGTGTTAGCAAAACCGATCACTTATGACTAATCGATTCCTTTGCATTTTTGATATAGGTAGATGTTACATGCCTGCTGACATCCCTTCTGTGGTAGAGGATTTCCTGGTTTTCTATCTCAGCATATTGATGTTGTCGTCCTGTTTACTAATACCCTATTACTTTTAGTATAGCCTCCAAGGAGTACTTGTATTTTTTGTACAATGTAAAGATGAGTGGTGTAAGCTTTGATTTGCTATTGGGGTACTTGCTGCGAACACAACGACTCACCGTGGCTTCACTCGATGTGCTTCACGCTCGCTAATTGCTAACACACTGTAAACTCTCCATTTACTAGGTTTACTCATACTAATAACAGGTCAGATGAAAGAGGCCTCTCTCGTAAGCACATTGTTGAGAGCGTGAAGGCGTCTCTGGCTCGGCTTCAAGTTGAATATATCGATGTAGTGCTCCTTCACAAAGTCGACCCAGTGTGCCCGATGGAAGGTCAGTACATGACTTTTATCAAATCAATTTATTGTTACTATTCAGTTTATGTGTACAGCTACTTAGAATTAAATGCTTCGACAGAGCTCGTTCGTGCAATGAACTTCGTGATAAATCAAGGATGGGTCATGTACTGGGGAACTGCTCGCTGGTCCCCTGCCGAGGTACGAAATATCTGACTAATTGGTCGCTTTAACGCCAATGAAAAATGTCTGCTATAGTAACACTTGGCCATTTATTTCGTAGATTATGGATGCATACAGCAACTGCAGACAGTTCAACTGCATCACACCGATAGTTGAGCAAACTGAATACCACATGTTCTGCAGGGAGAAACCCGAGCTTTACATGCCCGAATTGTATCACAAAATTGGAGTGGGTGAGTAACCTGAATGTATATACGAATATTTATCTAATAAATATTGGTATTGTGAATACTAATACATACATTGTGGTTACCAGGTATGATGGCATGGTCGGCCATCACGACAGGCAAGGGCCTCGGCCGTGAGGAAGTCACCGGCCTGTTCGCTAAGTCTCGGTTTAACAGGAAGTATAGCACGTTCAGCTGGTGCGAGGAGGATCTCGCCGTTCCTGAGGTAGCAGTTCCTACTTGTTTTGAATCACTTTAAACTGATCAAGTTTTTGTGAAGGTGAACATCATATTAAATGAAGTGCTTGTTACAGTTGCGTCTCTCCGGCAGTAAGGAACAATTGACCGGAGAAGAACCACGCACATATGGAGACAAACTTCGTGATCTCTCCAACCTGGCTAATACATTGAGTGTGTTTTGTTCCTTATATCTTATTTTATTGAATAAAGCCCAAAATATTTTACAAACTATGCCATTCTTTGTAAACAGATTGCAGTACGGGTCAATTGGCGGTGGCCTGGTGCCTAAAGAACGAGTCGGTGAACTGTCTCCTGCTAGGTGCGACAACGGTTGAACAATTTAAGGAGAACATTCACGCACTACAAGTATTTATCACTCAATTAGTCGCTGAGATGTTTGTAATAAGAGGAGCATATCATGTTAATATTTCTCTGTTAGCAGATAGTTCCGCAGCTGACCCCGGTGGTTATGATCGAGATAGAGCGCCTGCTGGCAAACAAGCCGCAACGCCCACCCATGGTATCAACTCTAGCGATGCGCAACCAACAGAACAATAATACCGTCCGGGTTGACATGACGTAAGAAGCTCAAACTATGCCTATAACTTCACTGCTTCATATTGTTTAGTTTCAAGTTTTATGCACAGAGTGGTACATATGTACTTAATAAGACCAAGCTTGTGTTCAATCACCGATTGTGAAATTGGTGAATGAATACGAGTCTGGTTAACACAGTTGTGTTTTCCAACAGGGGCGCCACCACGTCGGGGACCGGCTCGCCGAAGCCTGAAGGCGAGATCGCGGAGGCCGAGGCCTCCACCCCCGGTAAGGAGCCCGGACGGGGCTTCTGTGAGATTCAGTGACCGTGGTGGCGCGGAAGCACTGACTCTGCTTCCAAATCTAGTAGATCAAAGGTAATAATTTTATCAACAGTGCCTTCTACCGTGTTTTTAAGAATGTATGTGTGACTATAATAATATTTTTTCATCAGGAATCTCTTAAGGACAAGGAAAAGGAAAAGGATTCCAAACCGAAATTCTTCTTAAACAACGCCGGAGAAGTCATCAAACGTACTGGTATGTCTCACTTTCATATTTCTTTCAGCTGTTTCAGTAAGTTTCTGAAAATGATGACGTAATTGTTTGTGTGTTTAGAGCAAGACGGAGTGTCAACTGATGTCGTGATATCAGTGTCGTCTTTGAAAGGTAAGCAACCAGCTAGCGGGGGCAGTAAGGTGAAGAAGTCCAAGTCTGACCAGGCGCGTCCGCGGTCTTCGTCCTTGCAAAGGTCCTCCTCAGGACAGTTGTCCATTGGCAGAGACCGCAGGAAATCGCGTCTGGACTTGAACTCCCCAGCTGATCCGTAAATTTGATTGCTTATGAACGTAGGATTACATGTTATAGACTAATACTTGTGCATATGAACCCAATACGACTCCAGACGTATCTGCAGTTGTGTAGAAATATCTGTCATTGAGAAGTTCCAGGGGCTCGTATTTATTAATGTTGTCTGTTCGTGGATGTAGTCGTGTCTCAGCAGCCCCCGGCACTTGTCCTCGAAGGTACACTTATTTCTACATCGACAGATGATATTACCCTTTACAAATATCCTACTACCGCACGAAGTAATTTCCCATACACCTTCTTGTTCTAAGGTTCTAATGATTAGTCATTTGTGCTCAGAATGGCCTCATTAATAAGTTAACAAAATTTTAGTAATATCAAATTATTGATAACATCTGCTCTACAGGTAAAGCAAAGGCATCAAGTTAAAGTAAAAGGACTTTAAGTGATTGAGAAAAGTCTGTGATGGTAGAGATTTATGGAAAGTAATTCTTATGCAAGTGGGTGGATGAAATCCTGTATATTTTATTAATAAAAGATTGTAATAAATGTGTAATTGGCAATTAGTATCCTAGTAATAGTATGACATTGTCAACTAATGTAATGCATGCGTAGGGATTCGTCAAGAACTAGCAAGTAGCGTTAAATAGGTAGTTAGCATATAACATTGTCTAGTCGACGGACTGTCTGCCACAGCGCTGCTTGAATCAGTAGATCTTAGCTGATAGGATACACAGAGGCTGCACATATAGCGAGTACTCCACTCTGTAGTTTGGTAATAAGCGTAGAATCTTTTCAAATTGTTTCAACGATTTTTGGAAATCCGGGTCTCCCAATTACTGGATGAAAATGTTAAGATTCGGCTGGAAATAATCGAACGTTGGCTCTCACTTTCCTACGGAACGTTTTCTTCAAACATTCAATATGTACATACTGCTAGCTGCGGAATGAACTTAGATGATTCCTTTGATTACTGATAGAAGTAGAGTCTTTTAATAATAACACACCGAAAGTTTTTTCTCAAATTATAGCTTCCTCGGATCCGCATTTCTCTAAAGTTGGTAATCTGGCTTAAACATAGTCTTAGCATTTGTGATCTGCAGACGCACATTTCGCGACAATTTAACTAAATTAAAATATTTGATAAGTCAAAGTCAAAAGGTTTATTTCGAACTAAACGTTGCGTGCGTTTACTCAAAAATGATTGATCATTAAATTTAAGCTAATCGATTCAAATATACTAGAAGTAGTTGTCATCGACATCATCTTAGTGTATCTCGATCAAGTGTCAGGGTTCGTTGTCCATCTCAGTAAGAATTATCAACTAAATAATATAATGTAACGATGTGTGAATGATCTATTTCACGAGTGTGGTTTAGGCGGTCGGGTCGCGGCACTGATTTCGACATAATAATCGGTCTCTATTGTAATCCTTTTAACAACAAACGCCTGAATTGAGCGTTGCTAGATAGCTGGTTGTTACCAGGTAGCCAGGATTACTGCGATACATAGGGTTGCCATTAATCTAATCTGATAGTCGCAGTATATATTTCAGATAACCATTTAAAATTACCGAGATTGGTGCAAAATTCTAATTAACAAAATAATTCTCAAATAAAAATTTATAAATAAAATAATTCCAAATTAATAAAACATGAGACCGACCGATCCACGAGAATTGTTACAATCCTTTTAGTTATAAGTTTCCCACTCTTTCAATATGATATTTATATAAAAAGCCGCACTGTAACATAACCATCATCTACGTGAACATTGATGTGCAATAGAACCAAGGGGTAAAGGGGGTAGGGGAGGGTAAATATAGGAATGCACTTCCACCGTGTCAGTATTCCGATAAACATGAGACATGTTAGCGTTGTCTCTTGTATAGCAAAGCAAGGTGTCCACTTATCATACGGTAGACTGCCTGCTTGATTACCACCTGGAATATAATAATAAATCACACGGACAATTTTTCAAGAGGGCGTGGTTGGCCAAATCAGAGCGTATGCAGAATAGCGAAACATGTATTTTTCGCTGTGTACAATGGAGTCTTGGTCCCAATTTTGATGAAAACTAAAACTGCATCATTGGATTTGTAACAAATGAATCAGTTGATCAATATTTAATTAAAAATGACTTCTTTCCATTAGTTTGCCATTTGCAATTACTTCCCCAAATTTGATCCTTATTAGTGATACTTTTGGATTGCGCAATAATAGTGTGTGTGTGTTTTATATTTCTGGCTAGGTTTTAGTTTATATCAAAACCGGGCCCGAGATTCCATTTTTCCAGTATTTTTGTCTATTCCGCATAGCTTCAAATTTGGCCCTCCACGCCCACTTGAAAATTTCTCATGTAAACGAAGGCACCTATTTACTAATATGTCATCGATTCTAGACAGTTTCTTTTAATTCCTAGATCATTATTTCAAGTATTGTAATAATTGACTCAAAGGATAGGTCACTACTTCTAAATCTAAATCTGGAAACTATTATACCCATTCTTCATTCATAGAGCTAATTGACTCTAAGAAGCACTTCCACAGTAGGTAGTGCCACTATCCCTGATTTATCTCATGAGATAGGATTTGTGAATTATAATTGGAAGTACCACTGGGTGTCCATAAATCCAATGATTATTTTTAAACCTAAATATAGCTCAGCATAAGATTTAGCATAGTAGTCGTCTATTACAAAATAAGGTGTACATACTCCGCATTAATATGCGATGAGGTTTTTATGCCACAGGGCCGCAGTCGACCTGTATGTAAGTAGTCAGTAATTAAAATTAAGGCATAGTATAGTAACTTAGTATTTAAGCACAGAACTTTAATTATTTGGCATCAACTTCAATTTGGTCAGTTCACGTCTATGTGACATCGAAATTAATAAATCAATATAAAAGTATTTCCCATAAAATAAGTTAAGAGTTGTACATATAAAAAGCACAGGAACCGAAAATAGTGATTTTTAAATTTCATTTGTAAAATAACTATGTACATTAGAATATGCATGCCCAGAATTGAATATTGCACATATAGAAACATGGAGAAATTACCAGTATGGCTGATATTAAATAGGTGCTATCTATGACTTACATTTTAGTCAAAGATAGGAGAATTGAGGTGTCAATGCCGAAGCACTACAAATTCAACATCAATGATGAAAAGCACGATATAAAATAACTACATATCTGATACTGAATGAGCGATCCAGCACGTAGTGTTGGGTACAGAAATGCGCAACAATAGAATGGCGAGCAAACATCTTAGGGACAGTTCGTAGCAGTCATTGAAAGCCATTACAACCATAAAAAGCGCTGTGAGAGACTAGGTCATCTATTAAACTAACGATGCTAAGTGAAAACTGTAATGTTTTAATGATCTTTGCAATAAAAGTAAGATGCTGATTCCATAATGTTGCACTATGCATGGTTTACACTGTTGCACATGTTTGAGCCCACCATTACTCTATCTTTCTGGATCCTTGGTACCAATGTACCAAGCTATGTGCTGACCGTAGGCGCCTTATTCATATTTAGGTTCTAGAATTAGGTAATTCTTATTTAGGCTTAAACTTATTGTCGTCGTTTTCATTGCGTTGTGGCGTGCTGCAATTGATTACTTAATGACTACTAGTAAAAAAACTAATTTGTAGCAAAGGCTTTTAAATCGATCTACCACCAACGTGACTACAAAAGGTACTCCTGTTGATCCATGTTTGTGCAGGATTCACTGCCTCACGACACTACTCAACTAACTCGTTCGCCCTTTCCATCAGAGATTTCCACGAGATTGAAGACAAGAGCTAATAGCTCGTCGTTGTCTATATCAATAAATTTCCATCATGTGTAATTGAAGACAAGATCTAGCTCGTCGTAGTCTACATCTATAACTTTCCATCAGGCGAGATTGAAGACATGATCTAGCTCGTCGTAGTCTACGTCTATAACTTTCCATCAGGCAAGATTGAGGACAAGAACTAGCTCGTCGTAGCCTACATCTATGGCTTTCAATCGGGCGAGATTGAGGACAAGAGCTAATAACTCATCGTAGTCTACATCTATGGCATTGCATCAGGTGTAATTGAGGACAAGATCTAGCTCGTCGTAGTCTACATCTGTAGAATTTCATTAGGTGAGATTGAGGACAAGAACTAACTCGTCAAAGACTACATCTATGGCTCTCCATCAGGTGAAATTGAAGTTAAAAGTTGGCTCGTTGTATTCCGCACGTCATATTAGCTCATCGATCGCTTTCGATATGGCAAGATTGAGTTTAAGAGCTAGGTCATTGTAGAGTTCATGTGTGTTTCCATCAGGCGAGATCACAGTCCGCAAAACTATTGTTAGAATTCTTCTCACGTTCTTTCTTTTCACGTATCAATTTAAAAAATGGACTAAATTATCGAGTTTGTACCTCTAATGGAACGCAGTTACGTTAAATCACAATGACAACGACGATAATTTCACCGTATTAGTCGTTAGTTAGTTGTAATTTCGATTTTATGATATTGGGTACCCCAAAATGAACGCAATGTTTCATTTAACTAGAAAACACAGTTTTCTTCTTAATATTTTATTTTTATGGAATATTACAAAGGAACAATGTCTTCAAGGCTTTGCATACATCACTATTTTATGTAAATTTTCCATTATTATTGTGCATAAATGTGGCTGAATTCAGCGTTGGATCTCCTCCTTCAATGCACTAGTGGTTATGGGCTTGTTTGCATAGATCTTTGATTCCAAAGAACTCCAAAAAAATAAATCCAGTGGTGTTAATCACAAGATCTAAAATTATAGATTTTCTGAATTTTGACAACCAAAAATAATGTTATTTTTAAATATTGTTCCACAAAACTGGTGTTCTCTTATGTGGTACTCCATTTTTACTAACTATAAACTATCAGCTATTAAATCGTTATATTTGTGGGGTGTTGCACACTTGCACAAATAGCGGAAAATTCAAATTTTGCGTTAATTTTGGGAGACCCTATAACACAATAAGGGTCATGTACACACTGTAATTAAAAAGTGAAAAAATATATAAAAAAAGGCTAACATGTTACATCGTTTTGCGGCGTAGGTCTCAAATTTCAATAATTTCAAAAATAGGGAATATGCATAAACAAAAATATTGTCTAACCAGTTAATCGAACAACATGCAAAATGATTGTACTAATAGTGAAAACAGTATCAAAATGTATCTAAAACCAACCAAGATATTACAATTTTAATCAAATATATTTGTCCCTCTTGGTGTCTGTAGGAGTGTCCTGAACTTTGATGTCAGTGTCCACGTCGGACTTCTCATTCTAATTGACAACTTCATAACTGATGAAGATATATCAAAAAATCTTTCATAATTGATTACTACTTAGCAAATAAAAAATATATGCATATTCTCTATTCGGCTCTGAACGCGAGGCGAATCGATGCGCAGTCGCTCAATCACCTGACTGCGGGGGTAGGGGCGGGTCACTGAGCCGACCTAAAGTTTGATGCTTGCTGTTGTTATCCATCGAAAACCTATAACGTTTACGTATAACATCATAGAGCCTCTGAATATTTAACAAAAATCTGGCAACAAGAAGATTTGATAACTTTCGTTTATTTTTTTAAAAATATTGAAAAATTTAATTAAATAAGTATACGTGCAGCATCAATAATGCAAGTGAAGTAATCTTTTACACTATTGTAGAAGAATTCGGTAGCAGCATCAAGATGATTCCATCACTCTCTTTCGTTCTTTTCTGTAAAATAATCGTAAAAAAAAGGAAAAAACTAAGAATAGAAAGCACATCACTGTCTCAAAATTGGTTTCGGTTATTTCGTCTTCACTATAATCCAGGCTCGAAAAAATAGTCTCGTAGTACTCTGGTCTCTACGGACGGGCTACCCGTACCTTCAGCTGTAAACTATTATCATTTTTGAACATTGGCTTTAACCTTAGATTGAGGTCATCGCGAAGTTCGTATTGGTAATGCTTGGACAGAAGCTACGGTGCGATTGTTTCGGGTTTGAAATAACGGATTAAAACCGAAAGGCAGATTTTAAATACGACCTCGAATCGAAATAAACAGATTTACATTTGAGTATGCTCAACTTAACAAAACTGTACATAGTTAAGTAGGCTTCGAACTCGAAATAATGGTTTCGTAGCATTTCGTGGATTCGTGGATGCTTTCGCGACTAAGGGACGGGTCAACCTTAACTTTAGTCTTAAACCATTATCGTTGAATTCTTTATTGAACATTGAATTTGGTCCTCGAACATGGGAACCTTAATCAAGTTCGTGTTGATAACGCTTGGCAGAAGTTTTGGATGCGATTCTTTCGGGTTTGAAGTCGAAATCTACAATATTCAACTTTAAAAAGAAGGATTATGGAATTGAGTTCAACACATCAAAAAGGAAAAGATCAAATGGGTGTTCATTATCAAATACATAGGTTAGGCCTCAACTCGCAAACCACATTTGAGTGGATTTCGAACTTGAAACAATGGTCTCGTAGAACTCTGGTTTCTACGGAATGGGCTACCAGTAGCTTCAGTTGTAAACTATAATCGTTTTAGAACATTGACTTTGACCTTAAATGGAGGTCATCGCTAAGTTCGTGTTGGTAATGGTTGAACAGAAGCTACGGATGCGATTGTTTCGGGTTTGAAATAACGAATTCAAACCGAAAGGCATATTTTAATTACGACCTCGAATCGAAATAAACAGATTTACATTTGAGTATGCTCAACGTAACAAAACTGTACATAGTTAAGTAGGCTTCGAACTCGAAATAATGGTTTCGTAGCATTTCGTGGATTCGTGGAGGCTTTCGCGACTAAGGGACGGGTCAACCTTAACTTTAGTCTTAAACCATTATCGTTGAATTCTTTATTGAACATTGAATTTGGTCCTCGAACATGGGAACCTTAATCAAGTTCGTGTTGATAACGCTTGGCAGAAGTTTTGGATGCGATTCTTTCGGGTTTGAAGTCGAAATCTACAATATTCAACTTTAAAAAGAAGGATTATGGAATTGAGTTCAACACATCAAAAAGGAAAAGATCAAATGGGTGTTCATTATCAAATACATAGGTTAGGCCTCAACTCGCAAACCACATTTGAGTGGATTTCGAACTTGAAACAATGGTCTCGTAGAACTCTGGTTTCTACGGAATGGGCTACCGGTAGCTTCAGTTGTAAACTATAATCGTTTTAGAACATTGACTTTGACCTTAAATGGAGGTCATCGCTAAGTTCGTGTTGGTAATGGTTGAACAGAAGCTACGGATGCGATTGTTTCGGGTTTGAAATAACGAATTAAAACCGAAAGGCATATTTTAATTACGACCTCGAATCGAAATAAACAGATTTACATTTGAGTATGCTCAACTTAACAAAACTGTACATAGTTAAGTAGGCTTCGAACTCGAAATAATGGTTTCGTAGCATTTCGTGGATTCGTGGAGGCTTTCGCGACTAAGGGACGGGTCAACCTTAACTTTAGTCTTAAACCATTATCGTTGAATTCTTTATTGAACATTGAATTTGGTCCTCGAACATGGGAACCTTAATCAAGTTCGTGTTGATAACGCTTGGCAGAAGTTTTGGATGCGATTCTTTCGGGTTTGAAGTCGAAATCTACAATATTCAACTTTAAAAAGAAGGATTATGGAATTGAGTTCAACACATCAAAAAGGAAAAGATCAAATGGGTGTTCATTATCAAATACATAGGTTAGGCCTCAACTCGCAAACCACATTTGAGTGGATTTCGAACTTGAAACAATGGTCTCGTAGAACTCTGGTTTCTACGGAATGGGCTACCTGTAGCTTCAGTTGTAAACTATAATCGTTTTAGAACATTGACTTTGACCTTAAATGGAGGTCATCGCTAAGTTCGTGTTGGTAATGGTTGAACAGAAGCTACGGATGCGATTGTTTCGGGTTTGAAATAACGAATTAAAACCGAAAGGCATATTTTAATTACGACCTCGAATCGAAATAAACAGATTTACATTTGAGTATGCTCAACTTAACAAAACTGTACATAGTTAAGTAGGCTTCGAACTCGAAATAATGGTCTCGTAGCATTTCGTGGATTCGTGGATGCTTTCGCGACTAAGGGACGGGTCAACCTTAACTTTAGTCTTAAACCATTATCGTTGAATTCTTTATTGAACATTGAATTTGGTCCTCGAACATGGGAACCTTAATCAAGTTCGTGTTGATAACGCTTGGCAGAAGTTTTGGATGCGATTCTTTCGGGTTTGAAGTCGAAATCTACAATATTCAACTTTAAAAAGAAGGATTATGGAATTGAGTTCAACACATCAAAAAGGAAAAGATCAAATGGGTGTTCATTATCAAATACATAGGTTAGGCCTCAACTCGCAAACCACATTTGAGTGGATTTCGAACTTGAAACAATGGTCTCGTAGAACTCTGGTTTCTACGGAATGGGCTACCGGTAGCTTCAGTTGTAAACTATAATCGTTTTAGAACATTGACTTTGACCTTAAATGGAGGTCATCGCTAAGTTCGTGTTGGTAATGGTTGAACAGAAGCTACGGATGCGATTGTTTCGGGTTTGAAATAACGAATTAAAACCGAAAGGCATATTTTAATTACGACCTCGAATCGAAATAAACAGATTTACATTTGAGTATGCTCAACTTAACAAAACTGTACATAGTTAAGTAGGCTTCGAACTCGAAATAATGGTTTCGTAGCATTTCGTGGATTCGTGGAGGCTTTCGCGACTAAGGGACGGGTCAACCTTAACTTTAGTCTTAAACCATTATCGTTGAATTCTTTATTGAACATTGAATTTGGTCCTCGAACATGGGAACCTTAATCAAGTTCGTGTTGATAACGCTTGGCAGAAGTTTTGGATGCGATTCTTTCGGGTTTGAAGTCGAAATCTACAATATTCAACTTTAAAAAGAAGGATTATGGAATTGAGTTCAACACATCAAAAAGGAAAAGATCAAATGGGTGTTCATTATCAAATACATAGGTTAGGCCTCAACTCGCAAACCACATTTGAGTGGATTTCGAACTTGAAACAATGGTCTCGTAGAACTCTGGTTTCTACGGAATGGGCTACCGGTAGCTTCAGTTGTAAACTATAATCGTTTTAGAACATTGACTTTGACCTTAGATGGAGGTCATCGCTAAGTTCGTGTTGGTAATGGTTGAACAGAAGCTACGGATGCGATTGTTTCGGGTTTGAAATAACGAATTCAAACCGAAAGGCATATTTTAATTACGACCTCGAATCGAAATAAACAGATTTACATTTGAGTATGCTCAACATAACAAAACTGTACATAGTTAAGTAGGGTTCGAACTCGAAATAATGGTTTCGTAGCATTTCGTGGATTCGTAAAGGCTTTCGCGACTATGGGACGGTTCAAGCTTAGCTTCAGTCTTAAACCATTATCGTTGAATTCTTAATTGAACATTGAATTGAAATCTTGTTATTCAAAAGAAATATGGAGCTTTAGTCGGTCATATTTCGAGGTCGAAACAACGGTCTCGTAGAACAAGCGTCTTCTAATCTAAGTAATCTAAGTAACCCATAGCTTCGGTCGTAAACCAGATATCGTTAAAATACACAACATTGGTTTACGGTTTTCGGGAATCTTAGCCAAGTTCGTGTTTATAACGCTTGGAACTGAAGCTGGAAATACTGACTCTCAAACTCGAAGAAAATTTGAAGAGAAGAAAGAGAACATCATATTTCCAGAGCTCAATTTGTAAATTTATAAAAATAAACGGTTTAAAAGCTTTTGAGTCTCAAAAAAGAATGTCTTCCAAAAACCTGTCGTGACAGCGACACGAAGAAGTAGACGAATAAAATAAATGCTGTAACTTGCGATATAACATCTATGTAAATCAATAGAACTTTCATGTTTCAAAAATTAAACGGCTGGTGCTGAATGTTCGGCTTCATTCTTGTTATCTTCGATACAAATAAAATGCAGTGTGTACATGTCCTTATTTAGTATGGTACCATGGCAACACAAAAAGCGATTCAATTCTTATTTAATTGAAATTTACGTAATATATATAATAAAAATCTAAAATATATATGTATAACAACAAGAAAGTCAACAAGGAGGTGGTCTTGTACATGGTCATGTTAATCAAGGGCAGAGGGAATTTTCCGGATTTAGCTGTGCCTGCAAATAAGGCGCAGCCTTGAAAAGGCCTTCGTAACTTGACCAATGTGTTGATGATAAATCATCCTCCAAAGCTAGATTAAAACTCAAATAAAGCAGATATTTTCTGATCTTTACGCGTTTCAACTTCTGTGTTGAAGTAAATTCTAAACATTCTGATTGCTCTTAATTTTATTTACAAATTTTATCACTAAGCATATCATTTTTATAAATATTTTTTATGTTAAAAACATAAAATATTCTTTATTTTAAACGAAATATTTTTAAATACTTACTTTTTGTTAAATTAAATCACTAAATTGCAGAAAATCAGGCTAGTCGCTTTGTTCAGTAGTATTTTTACAACTCTTTACTTTTTATTCTTCTCAGTATATGAAAATATTGAAAAAAAAAGTTAAAAAAAATAAAGCTACAAAAATATATAGAATAGTAAACTTAACCTAACTTATAAGGAGTTATAGTTAATTTATTATATTAAATTAAAGTTATAAAATTATAGTGAAGAAATATATATTTAGCAACAATAAATAAAAGAAAATATTTTCTTATATAAAGAATTAAAACTACAAAAACATTTATAAAAAAAAAAAATAAAAAAAAATATATTATATTTTTACAAAGCTAAAAGAAAATTAAAACTTAAAAAAAGAACAAATATCCAATAAAAATGATATTTTCATATAATCGCTTCTTGTGCATCTCCCATGGTACCAGTAAGTTGTCCTGTTGGTGTGCTTCGTATAGTAGATACCATCAAAACGATGTGGTTAGTTCCCCATGCATCCTTTTTAAATAATTTCAGTTTTAATTTATTTTTTATAGTTTCAAACTTTCATGAGATACACCAGAGATACCTCCAAAAGATGTACATAGAGATATAATAATCTAACTAAACAGTTGTTGTCGAAAGGTATATTTTTATGATTACTTATAAGTTGTAATATATGTAGCGATTAATGATATGATTTACTGAAATCATTCAGGATAGTTTAGGGTTACATTGACTTATGATAAGGTTATATTCAGATGTATTGCTCTCTAGCTTCGTAAGCCTACAAACCTTCAGAGTCTAGTACCTGCCAGGCAACCCATATACCTCAATAGCCGAATATTGTGTCGCGATCCAGCAGAGAAGGCAACATCATCAAATGAAAGAGGCGTGGTTGGAAACATCTTCGGAATAAAAGTAACTACTCGAGAACAGGGAAAAATACTCATTGTTTATATCTATTTAAGATTTAGGACTTTGCTGTGGTGGTACGATAGTACTTCGGAAAATCTTAACTTCACAAATTCTACTCTCACTTCTATCTGATATCTATTAAAATAAAATTATTTTCTATTTTATACATATTCTCTGCTCCTCACTTGACAGTTCTTAAATGCATTATTGGATGTGAAGGGTGCTGTTCTTCTCTTAAGATTTTCCGAAACACCTTAACGATAATTTGATAGATATAGTAAATAAAATAGAATAACATAAAAAAACATCTGTACATGTATAATGGGCTTATCACACAAGGGGCAATCGAGTAGTATACAGCATACAATTGAATATGCTTTAGAAGTTAATTAATTTATGTGTCTACGTTAGTAATGGTTAAACATAAGATAACATAAGCGAACATTGGAGTCAAATATAGGTAGTATAAAGACGGAATTTAAGAAGTACTTCACTAGAAATGTTTTACAATAAACCATAGAAGTTAATATACAGGTTAAGATAAAACCATAACCATACGTTCATAAGTCACTTAAATTCACTCAGTAAAGGGCACTTCGACATGCGCAGGTCGTGGGAGAAAGGGTAACGAAAATAGTCAACGGCATAAGCCATACAGATTTAATAATTGTCTATGTTACTTTTATAATTATCTCAACTCGGATAGATCCATTTAAACATGCACATGTATCAGTTATAATGAAATATAATCCATAGAAAATAATTAAGTGTCTATGTTATCACACTGTGTCCGTGCAACCTAATGAAAACACGAATCAGATCGCAAGTATTGATCCCGTACTGCACGGCGCAGTCTAGGTATCTAAGCAACTTATAATTGACGCCATAATTGTCTTAATACTATATTCTAGATTAGGTAAATTTGAAATAACTGTCTGTTTAGCCGTAAATAATATCATATATTACTCATCGAATACTGTGTTTGTGCAAACAACAGACAGCACATAAAAACTTGCAAAACGGCTGAACAGTCGATAGAGTCGATAAAAATCTACTGCACGGCACAGTTTACTATTGCAATTTAATATTGATGTCCTATTTGTCTAAATATTACGTTTTATAATAATAAGTAAATGGAAATTGTTGTCTATTTAACCATAAATATTTATAAACACGTAATTAATTACTAACAAACACAGCGTCCGTGCAAGAAACAGACAACACAACAACTTGCAGAACGGCTAAACGGGTCGATAAAAGTCTACTGTATGGCACAGTTTACTATTGCAATTTAATATTGATATCCTATTCGTCTAAATATTACATTTTATAATAACAAGTAAATGGAAATTGTTGTCTAATTAACCATCAATATTTATAAACACATAATTAGTTACTAGCTATTACTGCGTCCTTGCAAGAAACAGACAGCACATAACAACTTGCAGAACGGCTGAACGGGCGATAGTCGGTAAAAATCTACTGCATGACACAGTTTACTATCGCAATTTAATATTGATGTCCTATTCGTCTAAATATTACATTTTAGAATAATAAGTAAATGTAAATTGTTGTCTACTTAACCATCAATATCTATAAACACATAATTAGTTACTAACTATCACTGCATCCGTGCAAGAAACAGATAGCACATAACAACTTGCGAGACGGCTAAACGGGCGATGGAGTCGATAAAAATCTACTGTACGGCACAGTTTACTATTGCAATTATACAATCAAACCCTGTGTCCATAATACACTCGTATTACGTTCTAAATTAATAAGTGAGTGAAAATGATCGTCTATTTTAACATCAGTAACCAATAATCACATAATTATAAAATAAAAATAATCAGATTTACGATCACTACACCCGCAGAAGGAACAGGCACACAACAACAACTTACAGAATGGCTGAACAGTCGATAGTTTACTATTGCAGTTTTACAATCATATCCTGTGTGTATACTCGGATTGCATTATAAGGTAATAAGTAAATGTCGATTAAAATATGAATGTCATATTAGATTCTAGAATAGTAAGTAGATAATAATTAATGCGTATTTAACCATTAATATTCGTATGTTACTTAACCATCACTGAATGTTCAATTTATGTGAATTTCATGTCGTATAACATCTATAAATCATTATAATATTGTATGTGTAGAACCAGTAGTCACTTGGATCGATGTTCATATCTAACTTATTCAAAGCTCAACCATATATTGGGCGCTCACGCCAACAGCCGGAGCACAGCTACATTTTTAATAATCTAATTGTTTAATGTTTAAGCCAGAAACATGTATCAATCTTACTCTAATAAATATTTATAAACGTGATTTGATTCTTTAATTGTCGCCCACCTTCCTTTCCCCAGAAAACCCGCGAGGGCAAGACTGGCATTCTGGAGATGTTCTGACTCTCTGAGCATCTCCATAATGTGAGTCTTCTTTAATAATTTGACTCAAAAAAGACTAGTTTTGAATTGAGTTTCATGACTGAGACTTACATTCTAAAAATACACTTCCGTAACCATTTCTGTTGTATGCAACAGAAATGGTTACGGAAGTGTATTTTATCCTATGATGGTAATAAGAAAGTAAGTAACACCAGTACTTACTCTGGACAAAGCACGGTCCGTGCATATTCACACAAAACATAACTGGTTTACTAACGATACGATATTACAGTAGTCCTTATTAGAATACATACACAATTACACAGTCCTGATGAAGTATTGCGACAGACACGTGTGCAGATCACTAGTTCCAGCATGATGAAATTGGGCCATTCGCATTTCATAGCTTATTTTGTGTCAATATAAATTTCACACTGATAACAAACCTTAACCCTTAAAATACTCTTGCGGAAGAAGGAGACAGTAACGCTTTCTGACAAAATAGTCACCAGTCTACGAACCCAATGCTTAACTGTCACAAAAACACTAGGATTAAGATGAGCTGCTTCCAAAAATGCTGTTAAGTCTGGATGGATAACTGATGAAGCTGAAGGGTGCTTACGGGAACTGAAACAAGGCAGATATTTGGTTTGTATTAATTATCAACATAAATCGAACGTGAAACATGGACTTAATAGATATAAGGTTTTATGATGGTCAAGGAGTCGATTTAAATTAAAAGGGCCTCGACAATGGCCTCGACGTTATCAATGTATTGTTCTTTTACCTGGGCTAACGACCCTAAATATAGAATGCTATGAATCAGAAGTAATCAGAAGATTGCGTCCAGTGCATTAAATTCTATACGCGAGTGACGTGGCCAGCCATTAACATATTGTGTGGGCCATCCGTACGTGGACAACACAAGATGCGACTACACCGGTAACTGGCCAATTAGCCAACCTCATCCCTCCAATGGGTCAGTCCGAGATCCTTCCAAGGATAAATATAGAACCGTTCCAGCTGCAAGTTCCGCTCGGTAAATGCCTATTATATACCGAGATGGAGTTTAAGTGTCATAGTGGACGGACGCGCGATCTCACTCAGTGCTCGACACACAAACCAAATCATGACGCTCATATACTTCGACTGGCTCGACTACCTCGTCTTCGGAGGGATGCTCCTCTGCTCCGCCCTCATAGGGGTGTACTTCGCATTCTTCGCGAGCAAAAAACAGAACACTACTTCTGAATACCTTATGGGCGGGAAGACCATGGGAATGTTCCCCATATCCATGTCGCTGATAGCCAGGTACCTGTGTTTGTTACTAGCCTTGCCAATGATTCTGACAATGTTGTATGTTATTTTGCCAATGCGATGTGTGCTAAAACACTGTCATTTTTATTTCTAGTTATATTTCGGGTATCTCGTTGTTGGGCCTGCCAGCTGAGATGTACACGTACGGAACACAACTGTGGACGATAGTGCTCTCGGAATGGGCGGTGTCACTAACCATTGCTATTGTTTACCTGCCTGTATTTTATAATTTGCAGATCACTTCAACGTATGAGGTATCATAAATATTTGTGCCGTGATTGTGTGATTCTATCAAAGTAAATATTTTTCTTTGATAGAATCACACAATCACGGCACAACACATTTTACGAAAACATAACATTATGATATTGAGGTTTCAACCGGAGATTTAAAAAAAAATGTTTTTTTTTCCAGTATTTGCGATTAAGATTTAATCAAAAAGTGCGACTTTTGGGATCAATAATATTTATTATTAAAATGATGTTATACATACCTATAGTGATCTATGTGCCAGCTTTGGCTTTCAGTCAAGGTATTATATTTCTTTCAGTTTTTACATATTTGCTTCCGCACAATTATGATTATTCAACGTAAATCCTTTCTTTACAGTGACGGGTATTAATTTACACTTAATCACGCCCATCGTGTGCCTCGTGTGTATATTTTATACTACTCTTGTAAGTACGTCGATTTGTTATTCATCTCAATGTTGACCCTATTCTATCCCCCGCTAGTAACAATAATGACTATAGTCTAGAGCGGTCTGGCAACGAGGTCAACTAGATCAGACATTGTTACATTATCCGGACTGATGATAGAAAATAGTTTTAATAGCTGAGTGCCTTGTTCTCCTATTTCACAGGGAGGTCTAAAAGCTGTGGTATGGACAGACACTCTACAAACAGTACTTATGTATTTTGGCGTAATATTTGTGCTTGCTTACGGTACGTGGCGATTAGGCGGGATAGAAAATGTGATTGATATAAACAAAAAGGGAGATCGTCTCGACTTTTTCAAGTGAGTGGGTTGCTTGAAGTGCTTGTTCAAGATTAAGGTTCTGTTTATGTTTGAGGTAGTTTGTGTATTGTATACTTGCTTGCAGTATGGATGTTGACCCTACAATTCGGCATACCTTCTGGTCAACCGTGTTCGGCAACTACTTCAGTTGGTTGGCGTCGTGCTCAGTCAATCAGGCCATGGTGCAAAGATGTCTAGCCTTGTCCTCGTTAAGACGAGCTCGAATGTAAGTCTTAGCTTAACTTGGATAACCGTTAGTCGACTAGTTTACTGTTGGAATTATAAGCTGATGATTTTTATTTCATACTTCGACTTCATGATGACGTGTAAGGCCTTTGACCCACAGGACAAATTAGGTATCTTTTAGGAAACCCGTTACAGAATAAGACTACTCTAATCATTTTCCTAGTAAATATATTTTTCCTTATGTTTTCTTTTAGCACAATATTCATAATGGCAGCGGGTATATTTATTATCGTCTCGCTATGTTGCTATACTGGCCTGGTGATCTACGCAACCTTCGCAGAGTGCGACCCCCTGACCACGGGAGCCATAAAGAAGAGTGATCAGCTACTACCATACTTCGTGATGACCATCACAGGCTCCATTCCTGCATTACCTGGCATCTTCATGAGCGGAGTCTTTAGTGCAGCTCTGAGGTATAGTCCCGGTGAGAGACGCCGTATTACCGATTTTTATTAATTTACGAGTAAGTACAAACCCTGCGAGCTATGTGCCCTGCTCACTGCCACTTAAGTTTGGCAATTATTTGGGCTATAGATGTCGGTGGGCTTTAGAATGAAGATATTCACAGGAGAACCAAGGTTTGATTCTCCAACTTATGATCTTGTTGAGTGGTCACCGTGTCCCGGAAGACGAAGCGTTGGAAGGCCCGCAAGGTGGACAGATGATCTGGTGAAGGCGGCGGGAATCTGATGGTGGATGGATGCGATACGCACAGGACCGATCGATGTGGCGACACGTGGAGGAGGCCTATGTCCAGCAGTAGACGTCTTTCGGCTGAAATGATGATGATATGGAAGCACAAGCTGGAAGCCTTACGGGTAGGTGAGGGATCAACTACCTGGTGATCGGCATAACCCTCGATTCGGGCAGCCTGGGACTGGTATTTATAGCAAACTTTGGGGAGACCTTGTCCAACAGTGGACAGCTTTCGAAGAAACGACGAGGACATATAAAACATAATAATAGTAAGTCGGTTCGAATTACACCACTAAGATATCAATAACTCCTTATATTGTACAACAATTATTTTTTCTTTTAATGCATTTCTTTTTATATTTTAGCTCTATGTCAACCGGGCTAAATTCAATGTGTGGCGTGATTTTTGAGGATCTCATTCGGCCCGCTTACAATAAACCTATTTCGGAAAGAGCTGCCAGTTTTATCATGAAGATGATTGTGGTGGTAATTGGTGCGTATCTGTACATATAAGAAAGTACTAAAACAAATATTCGGCAAAGAGCTCCTTTTAAAATAAAAGGGTAAAGATTGGAAGAGTACCTACCTAAGCAGAAAGAGAATGTATCTTTAAAAAAAAATAAGTTTATTGTAATTTGAATTAGCCCACTTCAAAGTTATCTCTCCAGCGACCCACAAATCGCAGTCTTGATTTCATGATTAGAGGCATTTCTGGAAACCTTTTTTCTGAAGAGCCTTTAGCTAATGAGGTCTCCTTAAACTTAAACATAAAAGAAAATATTTTGTCACCATTTCCGAAATTTAAAGCAACTCAAGACCCTTCCGAAAAAATGTTGAGAGAAATGCGTCTAGTCATGGAATAAGGTCCATTTGCGCGGAGCGAGGTAGCGGAGCGGAGAAATGGAGAAATATTAACCAATCATGTCAGTCAAAATGTCATTGACTCACGTGGTGCGGCGATTTTGTGCAACTCCGTAGGTTAACATTTCTTCGTTTCTCCGCTCCGCTGCCTCGCTCCGCTGTCATGGAAAGGCACCCTAAGAGACAAGACCTCCAGAGATGTGCGAGGATGCGTAGCGAGGGATGTGTTTGTTGAGAACCAATAGAATTGCTTCATTTTCCTAGCCTCGCTCAGCGCAAGCAATTCTACTGGTTCTTAACAAACACATCCCTCGCTACGCACGGGGTGGAAACGCTTTTTTAGCATTCATGTACACATGTGTACTAGCTGACCAGGCAAACGTTGTTCTGTCAAATAAAAAAAAATTGCCTACCACCTATTCTCATACCTAACGAATATACACAAAATTTCATGAAAATCGGTCGAGCCGTTACGGAGGAGTTCGGTAACAAACACCGTGACACGAGATTTTTATATATTAGAAGATATAAAATGAAATGATACAAAATCCGAACTATATCCGCACACGTGCGTGAGTTCCGGGACAAACTAAACGATATTAATAATTTAGTCTCCTTATAAGTCAAAAACATAATAAAATAAGTATGGATTAAAATAAAATTTTTAATAAATTAATTTGCCTACCCTTTTCCATACTTAGGTTAGTTAGTCAACCCAGATGTCGCTGAATTCCATTATCTTGTATGGAGCAACTTTTTTTTTTTACTATATATAGGCATACGTTTGACCACAATCTCACCTGATGGTAAGCGATGATGCGGTCGAAGATGGAGCACGTTTGCCTAGAAGCAACCTATTCACTCTTGTCTTAAAGACTCCCAGGTTGTAGCTATCTGGAAACACAGACTCTGGCAGGGAATTCCACTCTTTAGCTGTACGCACTATGAATGTGTTCCCAAAACGTTTTGTGCGTGTGGGTGGGATGTCCACCATGTACCGGTGGCGCATCGCCGTTCGTCTTGTGGTCCGATGATGGAACGGGCTTGGCGGGATTAAATCATGCAATTACGTCGCACACTCCCCAGAATGCAAGCGATAGAAAACCGACAGGCCAGCAACTCGGCGTCGATGCTCAAGGCTTTGGAGCTTCGACTCGACAAGCCTGTCATTACCGATGATCCTCTTGGCTCGTTTCTCAATTGAGTCAAGGGCATCAAGCTGGGATTTGGCAGATCCGTCCCAAAGATGAGAGCAGTACTCCATACACGATCGAACTTGCGCTTGATAGAGCTTGAGCAGCTGTTCCGGCGTGAAGTACCGTCTCACCTTGGCTAGGACCCCCAACTTTCTGGCAGCCACTTGAGCCTTTGCCTCTATGAAAGGGCCAAAATTGAGGGTAGATGTTAACGTAACACCAGGAAGCTCAAGTCGGTCGGTTATCGGCACGGTTACACCACGAAAAGATGGAGCTGGGTGGAATTGGCTCCTTTTAGAGGAAAACAGACACGCTTGGGTCTTAGCAGCATTGAACTTGACCAGATTGGCATCGCCCCATTCTGAGACAGCCTGTAAGGACAAGTTCAAGCGCTCAACCATAGCCTCCCGGAGAGACCGGATCTGCGACCCACCAGCTCGTGCGTCGGACACGTATCTCTCAGCAACAGTGCTGTCGTCTGCATACCCAAAGGTACCGGGTTTTAGCAGATCATTAATATGCAGCAGGAACAATGTTGCCGAGAGCACCGACCCCTGAGGAACCCTGGCATTAATATCCAGTAGTCCAGACGAGCAGCCATCTATGGCCATTCGGATAGACCGATCCCTCAGGAAATCTGCGATCCAATCACACAATCCGGCGGGCAGACCGAAGGAAGGAAGCTTACTAATAAGGCTATCGTGCCAGACCCTGTCGAAGGCCTTTGAGATATCAAGGGAGACCGCAAGTGCCTCCCCGTGCTTCTCTATGGCCTCACTCCAGATGTGAATGGCATACGCTAGAAGATCCCCAGTAGACCGATTTCGGCGGAACCCTTATTGTCGGTCGCTAAGGATATCATTCGCTTCTAGGTATGCTAGGAGCTTACGATTCAGTACGCGTTCCATACTCTTACAGAGTATGGACGTTACCGAGATGGGTCTATAATTCGACGGGTCAGCTCGACTACCCTTCTTGGGCACGGGCTGCACGTTAGCTTACTTCCAAGCATTCGGTACTTTTCCAGTCTCAAACGAAAGGCGAAATAGGCGTGTCAAGATTGGAGACAACTCAGGCGCACAAGTCCTCAAAACAATTGCCGGTATCCCGTCGGGGCCACTAGCCTTATTCACGTCTAGGTTACGCAATACCCGAAGAACGTCCTTCTGATGAATGCGAATGTTCGACATACTCGACTCGCATCCATCAGGAGAAGTAGGGGGCCTCGCGCCACCAGGATCTAGACGCGACGAATCCGCAAACATAGAAGCAAACAAGTTTGCTTTCTCCTCAGCAGAGTGGGCCAGTGACCCATCAGGTCTCAGCAGTAGTGGTAGTGAGGGGCGGCTGAAGTTCGATTCGACCGACTTAGCCAGGGACCAAAAAGCTTTACTACCTGCTGGGTATGAGGCAAGTTTGTTCCCTATTCGGCTAATGTGGTCAAACCGAGCCCTCCGCAACACCTTCTTGCAGGACTTGGCAGCCCTGTTAAGGGCTCTCTTCTTCTGAATCACGTCATTTGCTTTGCGCGCACGCCGCATGTATTATCGCATTAGCGCGATTGCACTCGGCACCAAACCATGGGCGAGCTTCGCCAGACATTGCTACGTCTGAGAACGGAATGTAGTACTCCATTCCCTTCCGCAACACATCCGTCACGGCGTCAGCGCACGACGAAGCATCAGTTAAAGGAAAGCACGTAGGCTGCCAAGGGTAACATGCGAAAAATGATCGCATGCCATCCCAATCTGCTGACCTGTATCGCCATACCCGCCGGGTGCCTCTTGGGCTAGGATCGGGCGGGGAGTAGACGGACACAGACTTCACCAGACAGTGGTCGGAACTACCCAGTGGAGAAGAAATTGACACCGAGTACCGGTCTGGATCTGTTGTCAGCAGAAGGTCCAAGCAATTGGCTGTGTGCGTATCAACATCCGGCACCCTCGTTGCCCCCTGGACCAGCTGGGTGAGATTTAACGCAAGCGCTAGCTTTCGCACCTCTCGTCCAGCATGGTCTGTGTGCTGGTATGGGAAAAGCCACTCCTGATGGTGGGCGTTGAAGTCCCCCAGCAACACCAATTGGGCAGAAGGGTACCGCTGCTGAGCCGCATCCGCCGCCTCACTGAGGTGCTGCATTAGCCCAGTTGTCTCCAGATCACCGCCGTGCGAACGGTAGACACAGGCGTAGATAATTTTATCTAGGCCGGTGTCCACTAAAGCCCACATCGTTGAGAACCTGGAGTTCTCAAGATTACGGAGACGCTGATAGCAGATGTCGTCCCGGGCGTACATACATACGCCCGCGCGTAGTCTGAAGTGGTGCTCCAGGGTAAACCCTGGGTATGTAAGATACGACACGTCAGACGGACATCCGATCTGCGTCTCCATCAGAAACAAGAGCGCTGGTTTCTCGGTCTCAAGGTGGTGATGGACTGCGGCGAGATTTGAGTGCAGACCTCGTATGTTGGAGAGGTGGACTTTGTGCGAGAGGGAGTGCTGCCGCTGTACAGCTTTTCTCTTATTGTTCCTGGCCATATTGTTTTGAGTTAGTAGGTTAGAGGAGAAGGAAGTGAAATGAGGTTCCATGCTGCCAACCCTCAGGCACGCTCTGACAGTGTCGTACTGTCAGAGCGTGCCTAATCATTGGGGGACTAGTCTGGAGACTGCGGGGACGCCCGAGCCCCCCCGGAAATGTCCATCGGGCCCTCTCGTCTGGTCGCGAACCAGCACGATGGTGCATTCCGGGATTTTTCGACAGTTGGCGGGCCTTTCATGTATGGCTAGTACACTACTTGGGCCCCCAACTACCTGCGGTCGGCCAGCGGCGCATCGTGCCTCGGATCCCGCTACCCTCCACGACTAGTCTCCCGATACGCCCATATCAACGCGAACCTGGTCGGTCTACCTGCATTGGAACAACTATTTCGACCCAACTCTTCTGACTGCTAAATGGACCTCCATAACCTAGTCATTGGATAACACCAGCCTTTGGGAAGGTCGGTGTTAGGTTTTCTGACTTCTGACTACCTATTTAACGGACAAAGATCTATTGATGACTGCCGTGACCAACGGCTCAGCGTACTTTCCGAAGCACGTAGGGATCTCAGTATGTAATAGGTATGTAGTTAAGAGGAAATGCTGGTGGCGAGACCAGCCACCATATAAGCGCTAGAACTCTCACAACATGCTCAAAATTGTCCGATAAATCGCTGTCAACAGAGCCCTTTTGTACAAATTTGGCAACTATTAATCAAAAAAGGAAAACATAGAGATACAGTATACATTTTTCTTATTCAGTTTGTGAAATATCTTTTATATCGGTCCAATATTGGAGGAGAAAACAGTCGAGAGCCAAACCTCGAATTATGACTTTTTACATACAATGTCTCGCCGCCAGCACTTCTTCTTAATAATAGGTATGTTTTCAACCGCGTTGCTTAACCTCAAAGATCGACCTGTGCGGCTAGTATCATTCAGCTACGAGCTTTTCAAGTTAATTTTTTAGAACACAACCGATTTTGTACATCTAATTAAGTAGAAATCAATCTAACATTATAAACACTAATTGAAAGTACTAAAAACAAAATGAATGTTGTAAACTACCGTTTGTTTATCTTGATGGACACATCGTGATGTTAATTACTCGAGTAAGTTACACTCTACCTGGTTTCCTTTTCCGGTAGACAAGTTACTATAGCGTCATTACTCATTAACGCCTTGCTAAACAGCTTAAACGAATTATAGTTATTGTTTAGTTTTCATAGCTGTTTTTCCGTAACTTGTGTTTTTGTGCAGTTTCATTTTCTATTTAATTAAAAAAAAACGAGCTCCACAGTTTGATCTCCGAGGTTAAGCAACGCTTGCCGAGATGGGTCCGTAGAAGGCTGACCACCCATCACGTACCAAGACTCCTCCGTGCTTAGGATAGCGTTAAGTCCCTGTCATTTGTAGATCCTTTTCACTTGTTACGGATAGTCAGAAGCCAGAAAATCGGACACCAGTCTTGCCACCCAGGGGTACCTTATTACAGTTACCTACCGGGTTGTGGAGGTAAGACAGATAATCGCTCCGTAAAATACTGGTACTCAGCCGCATCTGGTTCGAATGAAAGCCGACCCCAAAATAGTTGAGAAAAGGCTCGGAGACTGAGTCTCGAAATTAAGTTATTCTCTTTCCAATATAATGAATTTTTGAATGACACGATTTGACATATTTTAATTAATAAATTTTTGTGACATTTTATGACTAATGTATATCTTACCTTATCTTATCTTATCAATATTGTTTGAAGTTGTATGCCTTTTGGGTAAAAAATCCTGCATGCTTAATGCGCATGTATACACATGTTTTGACAAATAAAATTATCTTATCTTTATCTTATCTTAAAAAAATAAGTTATTCTAGAACCTCACTCAAAGTCATAAAGACATTCCGTTATTTGCTGGACCACGTATAATTTCGGTAGCGGTTGTCAATGCCACACATTGTTGACTTTTGTACTATCGTAGTCGCCAAAAGAATGTCACTTTACCTAGTGTAGGCCTTCCCGACGCATTTCAAATTTCCTAGTTTTCATATAATTTAAACTACGCAAGTCTCATAGAAACACCGTCCCAAATAATCAAAAAAATCAAAAACCCCGACTTACTTATACGACATACAATTTTGCACGTTTTTTGAAACACTTATCTAAGGACACTTGGTAGCATTGAAAACTATACCTAACATTTTCAATTTGAATCTTCAATAGTGTCAGGTAAAACCAAACAGATATAACTAGGCAGGAGCATATTTAATTAAATACTAGCTGTGCCCGCGACTTCGTTCGCGGTCATGTCGAAAAAATATGTGTTGCATAGATAAAATCTACGTTCAACTAATAGGTACCTTGCGTATCCAGGTCTTCGCCTACGTCACAATTTTCATTACTACTCCGCTCCTGTTGGTCTTAGCGTGATGATATATAGCCTATAGCCTTCCTCGATAAATGGGCTATCTAACACTGAAAGAATTTTTCAAATCGGACCAGTAGTTCCTGAGATTAGCGCGTTCAAGCAAACAAACAAACTCTTCAGCTTTATATATTAAGTATAGATTATTAAGTTAGTATAGAAGAATAATCGACTTTTCAAATCGATATTTAAGAGGCATTGAATGAAGAGACCGATTGAATGAGAAGCTCGTAGCTAAATAATAACAGTGGCACGGTTCGATCAATCCGTGTGTTAAAATGGTCACCCATCCACAGACCGACCTCGGCAAGCGTAGCTTAACCTTGAAGATCGACCCGTGTGACTGTAATAGCTTAGCCGTGCGGCTGTAATATTCCGAGGCGCGGAAGAATCTCGGTAGGTGTTAAAATGGTCACCCATCCACAGACCGTTATCCGAATGTTTTTAAAGGCTAATTTTATACTAAACTGAACGAATAATTGAAAGTTGAACAAAACTTGTCGAAAAACGTTGATACGTAATTTTAAAATCTTTGAATGTTCATAACTTTTTTTTACGGCAACCAATTTGAATGAAACACAGACTAAATGTTGCTCAGAAATAAGCTTAATGTAACTTTTCAAAATCTATTTAGTATTTTCGGAGATTAGCGTGAACAGTCAGACAGACAAAAAAATAAAAATGCGTTTTTTGTGTTCTATAGCTGTTTTGATCGCCCCTACTCGATTTTTGGCATTTTTGTTTATTGTACAGAAATCACGGTCTCTACTGTTTTATTACATGTATATATTATTATATGTATAGATATATAGATGACGTGCAGACACGTGCACTCATCAAACAACACTCACGCTTCCAATTATTTTTGAAAAGGGGCAACTAATTAATGCAGATGTCCACATATAATACATAGACTAGATAAAGCTGCGGTGCTCGTAGGGCATCAATAATGAACAGGAGGGGTCTGCCGTATCCATGGACACCTATTATAAATATATTCTCGTCAGGCACTTGTCTCACCGACGACGAGGAAGCGATTAGCTATCGACTATTTGCTCGCTCAGGAAATGGACAAAAGATATAGATCTCGTGTGAGTAAAAGAGACACGCACATTTACAGTCGATAGCTGGCTGTTCACACTGCTGGCGAGCCGGCTGTTACCACTAGTTGGTCGCAGCGACAAGAGCTATCAAAGATGTACTCGCTCGGCGATGCTTGTTTGGCGATGCTCGCTTGGCGGTTAGGACTCACCAACCAGCGGTAATTTCTACCTATAGTGCGGGCCGGAGCGAGTGGTGCGAGTAAACACTGGTCGCATAAAAACACTCGCTTAAAGCCGAGCGTCAAAACTATCGAAACTACTCACTCGCTACTCGCTGCTCGCCAACTCGTTTCGAGTTTCAAGCTTTACTCGCTGCTCGCTGACCGCTGGCGGTGAGACAAGTGCCTTATTGACGTATTTGAATAGGAATCCCACTATATCGAATGGCATTCATTAATATCTAGAATGAACCCGAGGGTGGATTAACAGGGGACCGCATCACTCTTTTGTTAAAAACATAAAATCATTCTCTTTAGTTTTTCTATTCACTTGCAGACGCAGATGAATTAAAAAAAAAAATCTTTATTACATTTTATCGACACATAAGTGTTGTATAAGAAGCTCCTAGTCGAGGAAAGTTCTTAACTTTCAAGGATGAAAATTCAACCTGTGAATCCACACAGTTCCGTCGACGATACGTCCAAAGTTTTGCATTTTTAATAAACCTAATACTGGAAGAACGAGGTAGTGTGCCCCCGCTTGCTCGTCGAGTACCACCCAGCATCCTCCTAGCTAGGTGGCTGTGTCCGTCAATTCAATCCGGCCTCTCTTTTCAAATTCAGACGTAGCAGTAATTGAATTTTTTCCCCAGAATGAATACTTGAAACTTTCTTTTTAATTTCCCGTCTACAGATCTTATCAGAGCATTTCATTTTTCACCTTACTTGGTACTACGGCTTCTTTCGAGCTTAAATAATATTTAATTAATTTTATGAAAAGCGTCTTCAACTTGTGCGAAACGGAGATATTGAATTAATTATGAATTATCAGACCTTTTCATCCTTTTGAAAACAGATCGCTTGTTAGTTTTTAATGAATTTTCGAACAGATTCGTATCTTACTAATGTTCGTTATTTATTATAACTTCATAGACGTAAACCATTTAAAAATATGCATTGCACATCGTAAACCCAGTATCTAGATCGTCGACTTTGATATTCACGCGGGAAAATCCGTAGGAAAATGTGCAGCAATAAATACTCACCGATCTAATAAACACTAGGTAAGTCTTGCAATTAAAGGAACTACTAGGTGAAACAACAAACACAGAACGAGTTGTTTAGCGTGTTCACAATAAAAACCGGCCAAGTGTGAGTCGGACTCGCTCACGAAAGGTTCCGTAGATACCATGAACTTTAATTTTTATTATTTTTTGTTATAGCAGCAATAAAAAAAACACAATCTGTTAAAAAATTCAACCGTCTACCTATTGCGGTTCTTGAGATACAGCCCGCTGACAGACTGACGGACGGACGACCAGCGGAGGCTTAGCAATAGGGTTCCGTTGGTTACCCTTAGGGTATGGAACCCTAAAAAACGATCTATTCATTGTGACTGTTGCTGTTTAATATGACACCTTAAGGAAGTAAGTAAACGATTTTTCTTCGTTTACCATTTAATAGATGTACTGATGGAACATGCTAACTGGAGTCCGTCCCATTAATTTCCTTTTTTCAGGCCTTTTAATTTCTAAGAGATCTGATTTTAACATGCTATTATGAAGAATGGAATTATGCAAATAAAAAATTATAATTTCAGAACTATGTTAAAAAAATCAATCATACGTTTAAATAAAATCAGAGGCTCTTCTTTAATTCGCTATACCTACAAAAATAAGAGAATTACAGAATAATAATAAAAATGTTATTTTAATTTCTACCCTGGAACGACCATCTAATTAGCACGGCTCATGAAAATGACTAGAGACGAACTTCCCCTTCGAATTCGTTGCCAATGTCCTGCGTGAGTAGCCATTCAAAGTATGCAATGTTTATTAAACATGCGTGTTTGTACGCATAATAGCCAATTATCGTAAAACTGTCTTGTTCGACATGTTGTTAATTATGTATCTACTATGTTTAGATAACTATGCATGAGTTGTAAACACATGGCTTTTTTTCACAGGATTTGCATGTGTGGCTCTGGTGTTCTTAGTAGAGCATATGGGAGCTCTGATTCAAGCAGGGAAAAGCTTGGCTGGAATTACTGCGGGAAGCCTGTTGGGCCTGTTTTCGATGGGCCTGTTCTTACCCTGGATTAATTCCACGGTAAACTGAATTTCAATTATTAAATTATTTTATATTTTCATCGCAATAGAAGATCGGTACGATACAAATCTGTGGGAAATACATAACGACTTTAGTAAGTACCTATTTTAAAACATGAAACAGCATGTGGAATCTGGTGCCTTGAAATTCATAATATACATTTTCAATATTAATCTCGTATGTGCTAATCTTCATAGAGCTCTACACAAAGTGACATGTTACAGCGATTGTCGAATAATATTAATTTCATTAAGAGTGACTTTTGAACATTTGTTGACATTTGAACATATAATAATATTAATTTCATATTGGACTGCATGTAAATCACAAAACGAAAAAAATAATTGTACTTATCAAAGAGTGACATTTGAATATTTGTTGACATTTGTGTATTAATTTCATGTTGAACTGTAAATCACAACTCATAAAATCATTGTACTTATTTAAGAGTGTGGATATTTGTACACCATAAGTTGTGGTAGAATGTTTAGGACTTAAACAAAGATTGAACACCATATTATAAAAAACTACATTCTTACAAATAAATAATTCTGATTTTGATTCTGAAATCCCAAAATGTTTGCAATCGACCACGTGATATTTTAGTGGCTCATGTCAATGCCACTCGACTTTTCGACAGTTTTTCGGCGATAGCATGACATCTAAAGGCTTTGAATCATAGAGATCATTTTTAGAGAGATAACTAATAGGCTAGTCACCGTAGACAGAATAAACGCATCAGGTCGCAGAAAATTAGACCACCCTGATTTTTTGGATGGTCATTAGGATAAATGCCAGTAGTGTCCTCCCAGTTTTTCAACCTCGAAAGACGAGTGCTAACTGCGTGGTACTCAGAAAAAAATTCGGTAGTTTTTAAGAGTTTAGCTTAATTCTCTTAAACGGTGCGGTCTATGGAGAAAATGAATCCGGATAATTTTAAAGTAGACAAAATTTTCTACAATTAGACTGTAACGGTTACTCTGTAGATTTAATAGGTGTTGACGTACAGCACTTCAAACATAGCTATTTTTTTTCCAAAAAGTTCGAAATTGGAGTTTTAGTTTTAAACTCGGGGTAGGCAATATCGTTATATTACCTTATTTTTTTGCATTAAACATCTAAGAACACTTCAATGACTACACGGTAACGTATAAATTACTCATGTAAATTTTTCCTGCTTGAAATTATAGGTAATTCTTTGGTCGCGCAGGGTAAATATAGACATTTTTTTTTAAATTCTCTCCCTGCTCACTGATGTCTGACATTGTAAGTACTTTCCCGAGCAAGGCGAATCAATATGTTTTCAGAATATATACCACATATGGCGACCCAATTTTTGAATTACGAGAAATATGACTTTTTGGTGACGTCGAACTCGGTTCATCTCTACTTTAGTATATTTTTCTAAAACGTTATTACCTTTTTAAAAACGTTTTCACGTTGAAAGTCTACAAGGAAATTCGTAAATCAGTTTATTCAGGCGGTTTTCTTTTTTTTTTTCAGAAATTTTACTACAGTAAAAATCGATTTCGTAGTCCAAATTCACTTTCTCTATACTTAAAATGTTAGTATTAATAGATTTTGTTAGGGGATTAATTTTGTAAGGGCGCTAAAAATCTTTAAATTCGGCACTCAAAATTAGTCACATAATTAAGTCATTAACTCCGAACATACCGACAATTACAAAGTCAAGTCACAAAGGTTCTTTTTGGGAAGCTCTTTTAACTGGTGTAACTTATGGTTATTATGAACTGAACAAAAACCTTAACTTTCCAATTTTTCCCATTTTAAGGACATTATCTCCAAACGGACCTAAAATTAGTACCCAATAGTTATATTTATAGAAAATGTCCTTTTCAATAACTCTTTCCAACGATGACTATAATGATGCAATGGGGCGCTAATAAAAAATGCTTAACTCTAGTATCCAAAATTATTTGTCCGTTCAGGGAGTCTAAAAAGGCCACTTTAGCAGAATCAGAAAGCACATCGCGCTACCCGTCACTGTCAAGTTTTCTCAGTCAACCTTGAACCTAATGCTTTAGCGATAAAGATGAAAATGAAATTTGACAGATTGTTGTGTGGTTAACAATATGATTCTGCTAAAGTGGCCTTTTTAGTCCCGCTGCGCTGGTTTAGTTACATTCATTAACTCGAACAAATTCGTAATTGACAAAAGTCGAATAAGTAGCAAATTATCTTCTAGAAAAGGGCTTTCCAACAGTAAAGGTCTTAAGGAAATTGAACATTGAGGTATCTTCCCATAATTGGATGACCATTCTCTTACGATTATTGTAAATACCTACTAACTTACATTAAGCCGTGTACATACTTCTGCTACAGAAGTCAGCTGAGGTCCCGTCATCACATAACGTTAATCATTTCCCTTAATTTTCTTCCATATTTGAATACTCCCAAAAGACGTGCAATATTTAAGATCGATAAATTTATAGTACTTTTTTAATTGTTCCCGATTTCATTTTATATGATAAGAAACATTTTCCACTGAGCTATCTAACATACCTTTTTCGAAAGTCCAGCAAATCACAGAGCTCCATTTTTTAAACTACAATTTCGATTTTTCGTGTATAATGGTTCGTGTTTGATGTACTATATCTCAATACCTGTAAAACCAATTCAACTGCATTTACACTCTAATTGTAGCAAATTGTATCTACTTTAATAGTCCACTGATTAACTTTTTATGTAGAATTCACCTAATTACATCCCAAAATATCAGGATGGTGCAAAATACTGTGACCTAAAATGTCTTGTATGACTGCCCTATAACCATAGAGAGATTTGAGAAAACATGAAACAAAAGCCGGTAGACTCCGACATGACATAAATCATGTCACCAGTATTCATCATTCTGAATTTGAAGTTTTTTTTGACTAGATAACAGCTATCTTAAAAAAACTGGCCAAGTGCGAGTCGGACTCGCGTGCAAAGGGTTCCGAATGAATTTAGTTTTTTTAACATGTTATTTTAACACTACAGACTTCTAATAGGTTTCCCTGTATTCTTTAGGTAAAGATCAATTATTTCCATTTTTTTTTCAAAATGTCATGCTCAGTAGTTTCGGAGATAAGGGGGGGAATGGTAATTTTTCGTCTAATTTCTTGAATAACTTCAAAACCATTTATTCTAAAATTATAAAAAATATATAATTAAAACCCTTACAGTAAGCCCTTTTATTTGATATGTCACACAATATTGTACAAAAATCTTATGTTTTTAATTTTCTAGTTTGACCCCCAAAAGTGACCCCCATACTAAAAATTTAATGATTTACGTAACGCGTCCGTGTTTGGGTCATAGAAGTCCATATGTGTACCAAATTTCAACAGAATTGGTCCAGTGGATCCGCAGAAAACTGGCTGTGACAGACGGACAGACAGACACCCGAGTGATCCTATAAGGGTTCCTTTTTTTCGGATCCCTAAAAAAACACTTTCTTTTGTTTCCGACACGCAGGGTGCACTAACCGGGGGACTGGCATCAACGATGCTGGTGGGATGGATCTCGCTAGGGACCCAAGCAGCAATGATGAGAGGCGACATAGTGGTCACCCCCAAACCCGTGTCAGTGGCTGGATGTCCCGGAAACATGACCTCCCCAACTACGTCAACGACGCTGAGTACAGTGGAATTTGACAGGTAAGGATATCTATGGTAGACACCAGATAAATGTGCAATAACGTTCATTGACCCACATACATTTATTGACTTTCTTAATATCAAAAACAGAAACAAAGACATAAAATTGATGTATTTATAAAATGGATTCATTGTACCTAAATGTAACAATTTCTCAAGAATAATCGTTCTATTGGTTTACATTGGTCGAGAAGTCTCCATCAACGTCACTATATATGTTTTATCCTGTTCCCTTATTTAGTTGATTTCGTAAACTACGTCAGACAATACCCGTAATCATTTCTATTTCATATCTGTCGCAGGCAGGGTAAGCACTATCTACGTCACTGTTATATATTTAGTGCGGGCTTATATACAGGGTGTTACATCAACAGATCGGGAACATTCTTCATGTACAGGCTGAGCTACTTGTATTACACGCTTGTTGGGATGACGGTATGCATCATCGTGGGCTCCATCGTCTCATATTTCACCGAGCCCAATGATCCCGCTATGGTAAGTGGTTTTAAACGTTTTGGAACAAGCTGTTTTGTTAAGGAAATTGTTGTTGCTACGCCTACGGGTTCACTAAAAATAAATTATCCTGCACGTTCCTGTTATTGCGTAGCTGGGTGGCGACGGGGTGATTTTGTATTGATTTCTTTGGTATCACGTTTTTAAAAATGTGCTTGGAAAATTAATATGAGAACTCTTTGCCTTAAGTAGCAAAGTATTTATTTTTTCTTTATTTTTATTCATATTCTTAATTGGTATTAAACTAAAATCGCAGCGCATTAGCAAAATCCGCTTGCGATTGTATAGTAATGACTTGACTGGAATATTGAAGACGCAAACCACTGTTACTTAGTTCGCATTGTATTTAGGTACTTGCAAATACGTACGCAGTTACCTCCTTACGTCGAGTCATTTTGAATCTACAGTTTCATGCAGCCTCAAAATCACCTATTAATTTAAAACCCCCATTGAATTCGTTACAAAATATAAAGATCTCTCAGACCTACACGAATGCTCCATTCATACAAAACCAATTCAATAAAGACCAACGACTTGTAATCAAGTCGACCTACCAACACCACATATAAAATACGTTATATCTATTGCATGTTCCGCTGGTCGGTGACGACGACGACTGACGTGCCTATAAAGATGTAACGTGCAAGATTGCCATCCCGTCCCTTGACGGCCGATTAGCCAAATTGGCAGTCAAGGCGTGTGAGCCGACGGGTTGGCTATTAGGATTATTTGGGTCAATGTTCAGGTGCATCGGGACTTGCTGACGCCTATCGTACACCGCTGGCTGCCGGCGCAGCACCCCAACTGCCGCCGCCCGCGCCTCACCCAGCACGACATTGAGCTGCATGCGAGGGAGCTCGATCACTTGAGGGCGCACTCCTCTTACGATGTATGTAGTCCTGGTACTTGTACCATAACTTACTTTAATATTCGTTTACCACCTACTACTATGGTGGTCATTGGTGTCCATCAAAGTAAGCGATTGGAGCTCTGTCTCTGAGGTCTCATAATGGCGATGATTGACCCAGCAGTGCAATAAGGGTTTAATGTAACTTTTATTTAGCAAAACCAAACTATAGCGACTCTGCCTTAACTATTGAGAGGATCAAAACCAAACTACCAGATGCAGTCTCGTGTTCTCTGTCCTTGGTCCACATGCACTCTGTTGTTGCAGTGCCAACGACATGCTTCAAGGTCCGATTAATAAATCTAGCATCTATTGAAAACAGGATCTGTCACTCTATCTACAATTGGTGTAACTGACCTGACCTAACAAAATGCACAATCTACCAATTAACCTACATAGACCACAGATAGATCGTGCTATTTTTATTTATTTAAATAATAATTCTTGTTTTCGTTTCAGAAAATGGGTGACAGTCCTGAAATCGTGCGGAAGAACAATAACAATGTTAACGATACCCACTGATCATAGTTTGTGTAATAAAGTTTAATTGTTAGTTATAGATTAAAGTCAATTAATACTCAATTTTGAGTTTGTATCATTTCTTCTCTCCAATTCCCTTTAGGTCTACACACAAAACATGAGAGTTATAAAATATAATTATGTAGTCTGCAGGGCGGATTCATTTCATAGGGCGTACAGCGTCAGTCGCGCAGTATCGATCGGCTGTCGAGTGCACGTTTCAATTAAAAGCTGCGCAATACCCCTTCCCATCACTATGTACTTGGATACCTATTAATTGAATTTCCGATTTCATTATCCAGCCGCTATCCCTTTCATACTCACGGACAAAATCTGCATAACATGAAATGAAAATAAGCATTTTCGTTGCATTTTATACAGATGTTGCAATTAGCCCAAATGTCATATATAATTCAAGGATTTTTAAAGTAATTAGATTCGACAGCTCTAAAATAAACTGACCCACTCAGAAGAAAACAGAATTCAGAGAGAGATAGGCTTTTGTCTTGGAGTGCAAAATATAGGCTAGTCATGAGCATTTAATGTAGGAACCAATCAGCATTTGAGATATTATTCTTATAGAAGTCTGATAAAACGTTCCTTGATTCCTATTTAACCTTTCAGTATTTAGTATGAAATATTGATTATCTTTTAGGGTTCCGTACCTCAAAAGGAAAAACGGAATCCTTATAAGATCACTTTGTTGTCCGTCCCTCTGTCTGTCAAGACCCTTAATTAAGAACGCATGGAGTTATCGAGTTGAAATTATAAACATATATTCAAGTCTACAGTCCCTTAATGCTGTGAAAAAATCAAAGTTCTAAGTTAACGTAAAAAAGATACGGCCCTACAAGCCGCAATAAACGTAATATTCGACACTCTCAAGGGTGATCAAAATGTATAGGGTATTTCCCGTTGACCTAGAACTATGAAATTTGGATTTTAACACCGTATAATACTACAAGTATAGGAAAAATTCTGAAAACATTTGTAATTAAATCATAAAAAAATGTAGTCTTGATTTAAAGTAATAATGTGTCTACCTACAAAGTACCGTACCCTCGGTGGGCGAGTCCGACTCGCTTTTGGCCAGTTTTCAGTACCTAGTAGTTTTTTTTTTTGTATAATAAGCCCTTATTGTAATTATTTTACAAGCCTAACTAACAGTAGTGATGATAAATAATTATGTAACAAAATTTTCCAAGATTATAAAATAGGCTATTGCGTCCCCACTGGTCCCAACTTAGGAAGTTGTTTGACCACGTGGTATCATTCAACGGACTCCAAATCTGGTCAGGAGATTAGAAATCTTCTTGTGCAAGACAAGGAGCTCTTAGATATTTTGCCATTAGATTGTATTATGTGTTTTTTTTGTTATTGTAAGGTTATGTAATTAAGTCACCCCATGTAAAATACTGGTATTCAACTGTACCGACTAGAAGCCGGCTACACAGAGAAACTAGGCGGTTTGATTTTGAAACACAGCTTGTCATCAGCCTTTGGTACATCTCTTTTAAAAGCTACTGCGCGTTTAGGATTATATATATATAAGTATTGTATAGGCTTTAGAGGTTTTCGCACTAGCCACCAATAAGCACAATAAAAGAAATAAAAATCTATAGATATATTTAATTAGTTTAAGAAAGTTACATTACATCGTATATTATGTATTTACATCAACTTATCTGTATCGAGATTACTGATAGAGAGAGAACGTTGATTGTAGACGGTGCTTTGGACCAAACACTCTATATACCTAAATACTCTTAAAGTAGAAGCACATTCGACACAAAGTAGGGCAATACTAACAGGCAGAACATAAAAAAATCGTACTAACAACCGCGGATTTACTATTTATCCTAAATATACTTATCAACTTTATGAGATTGCTTAATTACGTTAACGGATTCTGATGACCATTTTTGGGAAAAATAATTATGATTTAAATAAGGTGAAAGTTTACTAAAAATAATATTAATATATTTCCATTTTGCCCTGCTTTACCTATCAAATGAAGGACATGTAATACGCTACTAGACATATAATAATACTGTTCGGACTACAGCAACTACTCAAGTGGATAGCAATGCTCTTGACACATGGTTGAGGTATACTTCAATACTATCATTTATTTAATCTACGTCGAATGGCAACGGAAACTACTATTGTATCAAGAAATAATCCACCTTGCGCAAACATGCGTGTTCTCATATCTTCTTAATTACATAAATAACATTAAATAAGAGCTCAACTTATTAAAATGGCGCTTGCTCTCTGGTCTTCATGAAAATAGTGTAGGTAATAGAGACATGATCGGAGAGTTTTTCTAATAAAAATGTAACCGAATGCTTATAAAGTACACGAAGTTTCAGCACACATGAGCATGAAACAGTTGCAAGAGACATCACGACTACCATTTTTTTACACTTCGTCTTGTCATTATGTCCAGAACACTTGGCTAGCTTAAGACTTGAGTTCACTTCGCTTGCACGTGCGCACGTTGACCGGGAAGAACACGTTGAGCTCGATGAGCGTGGCCAGCACCAGGAACATGGCGTACATGGCGAGGCACGCGCGCCCCACTGCCGCGTCCAACTTGAACTTGTTGAACCAGAACGTGAGGTACAGCAGCAGCAGCGTCGACAGCAACGAGATGGCCGAGTACTCCAGGCCCATGGAGTTGATCTTCACCTGTTGACATTTAACTGTATTTATCCCGACCATCCCGGCGCAAATCACAAGAAATATCTATTCGCTGTGCAAATAACATTACAGTATCGCAATTTCGCAATGCTAGAGTGTTTCTAAGCTTACTTTACAAGCTCCATTCGCAATATGCAAATATGGTAAGCATTTTTGTAATGTATGTAAATAACAGGTATTGTCGAACAAAGTTTGGTCGCAAGCGAAATAAATATTCATATTGATGTATTATAAAATAGTTGTTTTCTAACCCAGTAGTGACCCGACACGGCGGGAGTGAGCGATGCCTTGATGAGCCACGGCAGTCCGAGGCAGAGCAGGATGTCAAATGTGTTCGATCCAATCGAATTGCTGATGCCCATAGATCCATGACCTGTATTTCAAAAATAGTATTAGGTATGTACAAAAATATTGAATAATTCAGTTTGTCGAGTGGATAACAGGATGAAAATACCAGAAGACCATTGAAAACCATATTAGACCTCGAGAGGTGGTCAAAAATAAATAATATATAATATAATAAAACACTGCACCTTGCTTTGCTACTATTACACTGGATACAGCTTCCGGCACCGATGTACCGGCGGCAAGGAAAGTTATGCCCATCACAGAGTCGGGTATCATTAGCGTGTCCCCTGTAATAAATCAATTTAGTAAAATCATAAATCGCATTCAAAATATTTTAAAAGTCATAAGTAAAAATAATACTGTCTTACCAATAATAGTGATCATCCAAGCTACGATATAAGACAACGATCCTATCCAGACAATGCACATCATGAATGTTAGAGGGAACCAGTTCTTGAAACGAGGTTTCTCACAGTCTGGGATGGTGAACAAGAATACAAGATGGATAGGCCACGTCACTATCCAGGTACTCTGCAACAAGACGTGACAGTAAGAACGTATATAGTTTAACTAAAGTTTGAGGACAACAAATGTGACAAAAGTTACCTTAGTAAGCCAGCTCCTGCCAGTAGGCCACTTCCACAGAGAGTGCACATATTTATCCTCTACTTCTTTGTTATTCTCTTCAACATTCGCTACAGTTGCATTGTCCTCGGGATTAGCAACTTCCACGTCATTTGCCTTACTTTCAATATCAATACAGATATTTTTAGTTTTGTCACCGTCAGCGGTTGGTAAGTTCACAGAATTTGTCGAATCAATTTCACTATGTTTTTCATTTTTATCTGGGCAAAGAGATAACGCACTTTTTATATTCCCATTGTGTTGGTGGCGATCCACAGACAAATCATTTTTGTTTACGGGTGAAGATTGTTTAGCATCTTTAAGTTCTGGAAAGTTAAATACTTAATAGCACAAAAGATTCAAGGTCTTATTGCTGTCAAAGAAGTTAATAACAATAACCGTCTTCTAAAAAAATACTGTACATACCATTTTCAGCAGCGACAGTGTTGTCCTGCTTTTCATTTTTCTTCAGCATGTCAGAGACACAGTTCCAGTTACCTGTGTAACAGCACATTTCTGTGATAAAATTACGCATGAATCATTTTTATTCGGTTAATCACTTTATAAAATACCAACCTTTAGCAAAGTTCTGAATAGATTTGTCGTAGTACATGATACAGATGTAGACTCCGTACAGCATGACGAGAAGGAATGCTTCGTACCACTGAACGTACTCGTCGTGCATTATGCAGATAAGTATAGATACTGTGATTCCGTAGGCTAGGCAGTCCCTAGTCAATGGCCACCAGTCTAAGGGAACAACCTAGAAGCAATGAGACATCGTTAAAAATGGCGCCCGTCGGAGATTATTCAGTGGACGTAGATGGAAGGAATATACCATTCCTGCGCCGATACCGCAGCAAGCAGCGACGGCGAGGATATTGAAGACGGCTGAGCCGACAATGGTGCCCACGCCGATGTCGCCCTCCGTTATGAATGTGCCGATGACGTTGACGAACAACTCAGGCGCCGATGTAGCGGCCGCCATGAACGTGGCGCCTGCTACATCGTTCGTCATGTTTAGTGCTGTAACAATGACAAATACCTATACTTATTTCCCTTCAATAATCTTACCGTAAAACAAATTAGCAGTTCTACTTTTTGGGCTTAGACAAAGTGTCATTCTATAAAAACTATAACAATTGTCAAACAATCAGAAGGTCAATCTACCAATTTTAAAGAAACGTTCGCATTCGTATCTCAGCCGCATTTGTCAAAAAAGCTTCATTTTTCATACATTTTTGACAGATTGCGATTGACATGCGCTAACCAAATACAAAATTATTTAGTACATGGGGACTTACAGCTAATAAAGACGAACAAAATAGGAAACCATAGTCACCAGCAAGCCAACAAAAGAACCTCACGTATAGAGACAGTATGTAAATTATGGTGTGAGCGCAATATAAAAAACACACCGCTTAAATTAAACTAAGAATTATTTAGCTACATAAATACTTGCAACTTAAACAATTTGAGGCTTAAGCACCTTCTCACGTTTCTCTTCGTGTCGGATTAATGACCTCATCAGCACTGGCCAGTACACTGGGTTATATTTCGGAACACACGCTCGGTATTGCTGATAGTTGCTTGTCTAGAGTCCCTATAGTTCCAAATAAAACTTATTTTTTTTACTAAAGCGACCATATTAATTATTTGATTTGTGACTGTAATCAATAGCATAGTTATTTAGGATTAAATAAAAAAAAACTACAAAATTGGGAAATTTGTGATCACAGGACCTAAATATGTGATCTAGGGTGTTGATTTTTAACATTCAAAAGTATTCCTATTATCACTTCACGTAACTGGAATGGAATTTATTTTTTATTTTTGCCTGAACTGGTATAACCTAGCTTATCGCCCCGTACCCGCTTGACGTTGAGTTTCGGGACACCCTGTTCACTTTTAGTGCCAAGAACTCAGCGTATGGGTCGAGCAGTGATTCGTTCGTGTGCCCACAACCCGCATCTGCTGAGTCGTCGTTTTAAGTAGCTATATGTGACTTGTGTTCATGCGCGGGTTGTGACTCGAACGAATTGTTGTTCGGCCCATGTGTTGAGTGCTTGGCACTAAAAATGTAAAAACACTTTTGCACTTGGCACTAAAAGTGTTAAGTAGTTATATTTTTAGCTGTAAATTTGATTCAAATTAGGTTTCAGATGTCGCCATAAACGGGGAATACGTAGACGTCACAGATCAAGAAACACTGACGTAATTCTCCAAAACTCTAAATTATTGCATCGAATGGCTGCAAATAACGTCATGACTTGACTCAATCCTCAAAACCACCACTCACCAGGGTTCAATGTAGCAAGTACAATAATCTAAGTAGAACACTACCCATTATCCAATTTCCTCGGACCAGTACGTACCATGACATATTCTCTCGACCGCGGGCACGAAGAATTTGTCGCAGACGACGGCTAGGGCCAGGAATAGGTAGATGGAGATGAAGGCATGGAGCACGATGGCTCCGTGCTGCCTCTGCAGCTCCGTGAACAGCCCCGCCGGAAAGTCGTCGATGGCTGGCGGAGTGCAGTTGCGGAGGATCACCTCTGGAACTAATGGACGTCTATTATCATTGATAGGCTCGTGTTTAACCACTATCTCATCAGCCGCTCTATTCTGTTACAATCTCACTGTTGAAATGAAGTGAGCCGTTATGGAAACGAATGCTAAGGATTAACCGTCGGTCTAGTCTTTAAACATCTCGCCGCGAAAACTGAACTAAGACTCAGTGAACTGTCATTCCACCTTGATTGTATGGATTGACAGCTCATTTCACTTTCACTGCATCTAAGTTGTAACGGTAAGATTTTTATAGAATAGCACACATCAAGGTCACTTCAAGTAATATTTAGTCCGTCAAAAATGAAAACCTTATAGGATCACTCGGGTTTCGGTCTCTTTGTCTGTCCGTCTGTCCAAGCCCATTTCCTCCGAATCTACTACACCGATTGTGTTTAAATTTGGTACAAATATGAACTTCTCTGACCTAAACAAGGACGCGTTACGTAATAAATGAATGTTGAGTATGAGGTCACTTTTGGGGATCGAACAAGAAACATGCAAAAAAGTTTTTTATACTGTACCGTGTGACATATCAAATGAAGGAGCTTATTGTGAGAGTTTTATTTATAATTTTTTAAGGACATCGTATCTCGCCGACACTGCTTGACTCGTTCGGACTGGCTCGTTCTTTGCTCAAAGAATTAGCATTGCCATTCAACGTGGCAATACTGCCAGTCTTCTAGGCACGTTTTCGGATGACAGCGATGCGGAGGAATTCTTTGACGCCTAAATGTATTTTGTTTTTAGGGTTCCGAACAAAAAACGGAACCCTTATAGGATCACTCGTGTGTCTGTCACAGCCAGTTTTCTCCGGATCCACTGGACCGATTCTGTTGAAATTTGGTACACATATGGACTTCTGTGACCCAAACACGGAAGCGTTACGTAAATCATTAAATTTTTAGTATGGGGGTCACTTTTGGAGGTCAAACTATAAAATTTCAAAAAAAAGTTTTTGAACAATATCGTGACATATCAAATGAAAGAGCTTACTGTGAGGGCTTTAATTATATTTTTTTCATAATTTTAAAATAAACTGTTTTGAAGTTATTCAAGAAATTAGACGAAAAATGACCATGCCCTCCCCACCTTATCTCCGAAACTACTGAGCCTAAAATTTAAAAAAAAAATGGAGATAATAGACCTATAGATTACAGAAAAACCTATAAAAAGTCTATCGTGTTAAAATAACACGTTAGAAACATGAAATTCGTTCGGAACCCTTTGCACGCGAGTCCGACTCGCACTTGGCCAGTTTTTTTTGTATTTTCAGTTAGGTTTAGCAGTTTTTTCTGATTTTAATAACAAACGTAAATATTATTTTTTTCATTTTTTTAAATAAATAGTTTTGAGGTGATTCAAGACAAGACGATTAAAATTACCACTATCACCGAAACTACCTAGCATTAAAGTAAAGAAAAATGCAGATAACAGTTCTTTACCCATAGATTACAAGAAAGCCTATAAGAAGTCTGTAGTGTTGAAATACATCATCATCTGCCCAGCCTTTTCCCAACTATATTGGGGTCGGCTTCCAGTCAAGCCGGATTTAGCTGTTGAAATACATAACATGTTACAAAAATGAGATTAGATCGGATCCCTTTTTAGCTGTTGAAATACATAACATGTCACAAAAATGAGATTTGATCGGATCCCTTTGCACCCGTTTCCGACGTTTTTCACGGTGAGATTGTTACGCAATGAAGTGGTTGACGACGGACCACGCTTGCTTAGAACTACTAAGCAAGCGTGGTCCATCGTCAACGTAACCTCGAATGAAGAAAAAATGAAACTGTTCAAGTTTCTATTTTTTACTTCTTCACTTTAAGAACCCCAAGTTATTAATTGTACCTATTGGAATATGGAATACCAAACCAAGAGGTAGGAATGATTCTTGGTAGTTTCTGCGTAATTTTAGGACCACCAGCTTCGACCAGAATAGTTTTGGGCCATGAATCTGAATTAAAAAAGAATACTTAGATTACATCATAATCTCATACTTACATGTCCGCAACTTTAATTGTGGTCACCACTGTCAGTATTTTCATTAATAGTATAAATACTTAGGTACCTTCGTACGTGGTGTTAATTCTGGAATCGTTTATATTACTTCTGAAGAGTCCAGGATTTACGAGTGGAATGATTTTGCCAGTACACTTAGTAAATTCTTAAGCGTTCATTTTGGAATTATGCAGTACTGCCAGTGCATAATTGGAAAAAAATATTAATACCTACTTATACCATTTTGCTGTAGAAGAAGGACTTAAGTTTTGCTCCTGTTAAAATTTGTTTTTCTTTGGAAATTATTGAAATTCACTGTTTTTTTTTTCTCACCTGATGCAAAGCCATGATGTGGTTGACGATGGAGCACGCCTGCTTAGTAGTGGAAGTATTAATTGGATACTTACAGTACCGCTGTTGAATCTGTCACTTGCTCATGGCACCTTTTTGATATCAATGATTTTGAATGATAAATTCTTGCAATTTGTCCCATAATAATTTCGATGAATTAAATAATATTGATCGTCTAAGTAATAAGACGTGGTCAGCAATAAAGGTAAGCAGATTTTGTAACTTTTTTAATAACAAAGATTAGTTCCTAATTACGAGTGTGAATTCCTCTTGCCAAAATCACAGCATCCTTTGAAGCAGGTTTACGATTCCGTAATGCCTGTCATACCAAAAACGGTAATTTCGTGGCTCTGTTCATAGCTTTCTTCTCGAACCAAGACTCAACGGTATCAAGAGACCTGTTCGGTCAAAAGAACTAGTGTTATTTTGACCGAACTGGTCTCTTGATACCGTTCCCAAGTCTTCTAAAGTCGTCCGAATTGAACGCCTCTCATTTTGCTGCTGAGATATCTGATCTAAGTTTGCGAACAACCTTCTTGAAGCAGCGCTATAATATCGCTTTAACATGTGGTTTTGAATGAAAAAATTAAATTTGAATAAAGAACAAAGAAATTATATAATTAGCATAAATTATCTAAGGAGTTTTGAAATTTTAGTAATAGCAAGTAACTGTTTCAATAAGTCGCGCCATTCATCAAACAATTTACACTATGTAAATTGTTTTCTTTGTAAGTTTGATCATTTAAATTTGGAACGTATGTTTTCCAACCAGGAGCCATCAAATAACATACTAAATTGCATGGCCAAATGAATAAAACCTCTTTCTTGTAACATTCTACATGAATGGAGAAGGAAATCTAAAATACCCGTTTCCTTGTAAAAAGGTTTAATACTATGATTTTCTGGTTGTGATTCCAATTCGTCTCAGTGATTACGTCACTATCCCTAATACGTCTCATTCACCAATACGTCATTTTGTATATTTAGTCGCTTTCCTAACTCGTCTCATGTTTTATTTCGAATCAGTCCCAACTCGTCCAACGCTTATGTACAATTTAGCACAAAATATTTTTTTTAGCAATATTTTTTTAATGCTAGGTCAGCTAGTATAAAGTAGAAAAATTTAAAAAAAATTATAAATTACTAGTTGACCCGCGTAACTTCGCCTGCTCCGCGCCTATTGATCTTAGCGTGATGATATATAGCCTATAGCCTTCCTCGATAAATGGGCTATCTAACACTGAAAGAATTTTTCAAATCGAACCAGTAGTTCCTGAGATTAGCTCGATCAAGCAAACAAACAAACTCTTCAGCTTTATATATTACTAGCTTTTGCCCGCGACTTTGTACGCGCATATCCCGTTTTTTCCCGTTCCCGTAGGAATTTCCCATTCCCGTATAGCCTATAGCCTTCCTCAATAAATGGGCTATCCAACATTGAAAGAATTTTTCAAATCGGACCAGTAGTTCCTGAGATTAGCGCGTTCAAGCAAACAAACAAACAAACAAACTCTTCAGCTTTATATATTAGTATAGATATAGATTTAATAGTATATAAAGAAGTATAGTATTGAAAAAGGAAATACAATATTATACATACTGTACTGTATAATATTGTATTAAATGTATACTTAATACCATAAATGAAAATAATATGACAAACCGCTTTTGTTTTTCATTAAAAATACAAAGTCTGCCAGAATACCGACCTCTTTTTTCCAAATCTACTTTTATAAAACGTGTAACAGAATAAAAGCTATAGGTACCTCTTAAGGGGTCATTGTACTCATAATTATGAACAAATTTTACTATGGGACCAGTCAAATCGCGAAAAAAAATCGTTTGCCCCCTACATTTATGGGCGTAGAACTCGACAAAATGTACCTACTGAACAGCAGATTTTTCGCGATTTCAGAAGTATTGCGTTTATTCTGTTAGATACACTTTGTATTAAAATTTTAAATGCATCGGGTACCAATCATCATTTGCCTAGCCATTTCCCGACTATATTAGAGTCTTTTAAGTCAAACCAGATTCAGCTAGGTATCTGACCCACCCATCCCAATAACTAGGTAGCACGTGGCAAGACTGGTATCAGATTTTCTGTTTTTTGACAATCCGTAATGACTGCGAAAGATCTAGAAAACGTGTTAAAAAAGCTTAAGTTGCTCTCCGAGGCCCTGAGGAATCTCGCTACCGATGTAAGATCACTCGTCCATAGACCAACCCCGGTAAGCGTTGCTTAACCTTGCAAATCGACCCGTGCAGATGTTAGCTATGAGCTCCTCTGAAATCGATAACCAACGCCCTTTATAATTTTGTACCCAACTGTACATTAAATATAATACGTCGGACGAGTTGGGAATGAGTCGAAATAAAGCATGAAACGAGTTAGGAAAGCGACTAAATGTACAAAGTGACGTATTGGTGAATGAAACGTATTAGGGATAGTGGCGTGATCACTAATGAGACGAATTGGAATTACAAACGATTTTCCGTTGAAGATGCCTTTTGCTAAGAAACTTATAACCAATTTATACAACATACGAATCGAAGGTAAGGAATAACCCAATATGTTATATCGCAATATTTCTTCATGTAACCTGCTGACAAGCCTAAGCGTAGGGAGATCTTACCTTGTATTTTCCATGACTGCCAATCAATATCGAGATAAAAATAGTCTAATGACGCAGGTAAGGTAAAGGAAATCAATGGTGCGTCGCCGTCGTTACAATAAGGACCGTACACTTATGATGGAAAGACGACCTTTTCTGATAAACACATCTTTTTAGATTGGGTGCCACAGTTGAGAAGGTACAAATACCAGAACCGAGCGAAAAAAACGTGTCGAAATCAGATTTTAAACTAATATATGGATTACTTACTTTAATAAATCCCAAAGTTAAAGGAAAATTAATATAATCTATTAAGATTACGTCTCGATGAATATAAAAAACTACGAACCCATTTCAGCAGATTTATTTAGATCATTCTTGACAGCACGAGCACACGACTGGGCGAAGAAAGGACTTTCTAATGAACTTGTCTTAACACCGTACCTCCTCCAGCGTTCTTGGTGATTGATTTTTATTTATTACAAGAGCAATTACTAAAAGCCCTGTGTAATTAATTCACCTTATTAATTATTTATGCTCCTATTGGGCAAAAATTTTGCTGTCGTTGTTCATTTAGAAAAATATATTATTTAGTTTATTTTAGCATAGCTTAATGAAGCTTTTACACGAATAGGAAAAAAAATACTCTCGAGATGACGACATTTGAAATTTGGCGCTAGCTTCAATCGATTTGTTTCTTCGTATTTGTAAATAGGGAAGAAATGCCTATTTTAGGCAGATCAGATAGAGATTCCCGAAGTCTCTAGAATATGTTGAGTAGGGGCGTCCATCATGGCCAGGGGGCCCATGGGCCTTGGAGCACAGACGAAATTGATGCATGCTGTGTCTATCGCATCATATTGTACACTATGCTTGTATCATATTGCTGGTGTTATTAGTATAAACAGTGTAACAATTGTAGATAGGCCAATAAATAAATAAAAATTGTCGCGGAGGATTTTAAACTAACGTTCGGCCTAGGAGAGATTAGCTTTTCCTTTGACAACTCATACAGATGGAATAGTAGTTTTGTGACCAGTAATTTCTGAATCTAATTAAGAAGAACTTTTACAAGAACTGAGTGAGACCGAACTGCATTTCGTGCGAACGTAGCGAAGTTGCGAATTTGAGCAGCTCACCTGGGATAGGTTAGATATTTTTTGAGCATTAAAACAATACTATGACGAACCGCTCTCGGCGAATAGATTCTTAAGCCCGGTTACATGCATGACAATTTTGTGCCGTTTACCAATTTTCTCCCTATCCCTCGGGGCCGCGGTACGTCGCGCCACTTAGCACACACAGTGACACCTTGTAAGTATCTATAACCTCAGTAGTTTTAAAATAGGAAGAAGCTGTCTTTTCTTAATACTTTTCTTTAACCCTATCCCCTATTCGTCAGCTGCCAATATTTCTTCTTGGGTCTCCCTTAGTTAATTTCTTCATGTTAGCTTTACGAGAGGAGAGTTAGACAAAGTGACATTCTATCATTACCAGCGCTATTTCACCAGCGCTGCTGAAATGTCACGTGGTCAGTCCTTTATATTATGGCTAACAAGCGTTATCGCTTGCAAAATGTTGCTCACTTAGAGTCTCAGGTTCTAAATCAACCCAACTCGCTTGTTTTGACCACCAATCCACCAACAACCATCCAAGCACCCATTCCAGATTTTTTGTACTTTGGTACTTCTATCTTCTCGTAATATTTTCTTCTTCGAGTGATTATCGTCTTCTTTCCTGTTTTCGCTAAGATTTTTACATATTTTGTTCGAAAATCGAATTAAAACTATTGCTATGTTATCTCCTTGAAACATTAATTGGTTTCGATAAAGTGCTTCCGGTGCTTTAGATCGAAGACAGTAGTAGTTATTGTAGTATTTTGCACTGAGACTCAAATAATGTTGTCAATAAAACAAACTTCTGGCTAGGAAAAGCTGAGAAATTAAGTGAAATATGTACGCATATTCATGTTGGTAAAGATAAGTCAACCGTTATAAGTACATATAAAAAAAACTTTGTAAAACACAGTAGATTTAAAAAAGTGTTTCTTCAGTACATTGACAAAACAAATTCGTTATCATTGCTTGCTGGCTACTGTAATGAACTTGACTTAAAGTTTAGCTAAACTTGTCTGTTCCTACAAGCAATTCAATAGTCTTATGGCCAGTGGCCGGAGCCCCGCGGCCGCGGAGCGCGAGGCGGCACGGCGCGCGGCGGCGCGAGGCAGCCGCGTGCTATGGCGTGCTTGATTAACAAACGCACATCCTGTACCACTCTAAAAACGGCTCCTTCAAATAGCAAAGTCAACAAGCCAATCGTGAGCAAATTGTCTCAAATTACTGCTGCACTAACTTGTTTAACCGAATTAAGTGATTTTAGAAAATACGTGTCGTTTGCTTGTTATGTAGCCGAGCCACGGCCGAGTTCGTGCCAAATTGTGCATTTTACCACTCGTTATTATAGTTTAGAAACACTCGCATGCTGCGAGTGCACTATGAAGGAAATTGACAGATCAAAGATGGCAGGAAGTCCGCATTAGCGACGCATAAGTCGTCTTTCGATCCGTTGCTCTTTCTATTGCCCAACGACCTAAGGGGCATACCTAATGGCTTTCCCGAACACAAAGGGTCTTTCTCCTACTAGTAACAACAATATTTTGAAAAGACTGTGGTGAAATATGTTGCAATTGACAAGTCGGTTTTTTGCCTTTATTTTGTTTTCGTTGATATTTGTTAGTTTTACCTAGTTGTTGAAAGTTTCGGTCTTTTGTTGTATTTGATGAAAATTACCTAAAACTAGAGAGTTAATTTTGGACCAGATCACGTGAAGCCAGGCGGTGGTCAACCTTGCACGCTGACAGCCCTGAGTGGCCGGCGGGCAATTGTCAATTTGCGCGAGCAGCGACAGGATGAGGCGCCGAGTCGGAGTCTGCCTCCCCTTCTAACTTTAAGAACGATGGCCTAACTGCGGCAAATAGCTATAATATCAAATTTACCTAATCAAATCATACGACAAGATGTAATATTTCGTTTCGTATCATTCATCATCGCCATAAACTAGTCTTTGTCAGCGCGGCGTCCATTAGTGTCCGTATTATGACAAGCGGCTTAGTTCTGTAGCAATTATGATCGCCCTAAGATCAAGCACTATAAGACCTTCTAGAAATAGATATCGATGAGAACCAATTATTACTGCCCACGATTGATTAACTCTCGCAATGCCCATTGTGTCCTGATACCTGCACCAGGAGCGAAAAAACAAGACCATCTTCGTCCTTGGACAAACACCACATCGTAAACGTATTACAAATCGGATTCGTTCACGAACCAACATTTCTCTGACTCTTGAAGCATTTTAACGTTGTGAGTGTTATTGATAGTGAGGCAGGTCAGTCCTCGTTTGATGAAGTCGTTACAATGGGCGCTGGCATCCAGTGAAACAAGGTGCGGTTGCTAGGTACTCTCGTGCTGTTGAGCTATAATCAACACTAATTCGTTTACAGAAAGACTAATAGCCATCGGGTGAGCATCGAGCCACGCCCGCGTTTCGACAATTTCGTCAATAGCTTCCGTCAAATGTTTACTGGCAATCCTTCCATTTCTGACAATATCTTGTATCAGCATCATGTTCGTTATACAATTCACCTGTTAATTAATTTTCATTGAGGAGTGAGTTAAGCGGCGCGTTTGTTTTTATTTACATGTAACACCTACGCCTTTAAACAACTGGGCAGTTGTCTTTGTAAATAATTGCGAATGAAATCGGGATGGCAAAACGAGTATTCGTACCTGGTGGTGCAGTAGCCATGGCAGTGGCGCTCAGTCTTCCATACTTACGACGTGGTGCGGCGCCGGGCCGCGCACGCTGTCACAGCCTCACCGACACTACATTCACTTTTCAACACTTGAATCGTTGATATAATCTTCTTCGCCACTCCATTTGATTCACTTCGTGAATGACCTAGCCGCTGAACTGGAATTGGACGCACTTCCGACCTCCTTCTACATAACCTTGCCGTGTTGGTACGCACACTTCATCAGGATCGAAGACCCCGCGACTGAATCTCCAGGCTGCTAGAAATGTGAGGATCCTCTCGATCCAGACCCCGATAATAGTAAGACATGGACTCGTACCTCGATCGGAGGTATTCATATTGGAGTAGTATCGTGTAGAGCGCGACGCAGGCGACCGAGGACGTCGCCACTGGCGTCCGAATGCCGCCGCTCACGCTCAAACGGACATAATGGACCCGCCGGAGAGCTCGTCAAAAGAAGAATACGGGGGCCAATTATTTATTTCCATACAATACACGTACGTCGGCCGGCGCTCGGGCGCAGTGCGGGAGTGACTCCCGGCGCGAGCATCGCGTCGTCCGACTCTCCAAGCGACCACTACGGCTACACACGCTCTTATTGTATTTCAATGAAAATCTTATTACTCCGAAATTTGGTAATCATCTCAAGAGATAGTCCCTTTTCTTGAAAGTGAAGATAAACTGATCAAAGTCGTTCAAACAAGCCTGAATGAGCCGATTAAGTTTGATGAAATTCCGTACCAATACGACACTCAATAGTAGTTCCACCTTGTAGCATGACCCGTGTCTTTTGCAGAGCAATGACTTAATCGGAACACATTTACCTATTAAGAACAAAGAAAACATACACCTACAACATTTGGAAGTGTCCGAGCGCATTGAGCTCTGATTTTAATAATCCGTGGGGTCAAAAGTCAATTTACAAGCCCTTCCCGACCGGCGGGAGGCGGGCGGTGGCACGCGACTTTAACAATTAGGCTTAATTAAAAGATTTGAGCACGAACATTTGTAGTAAACCAACTATCATGGATGTGACTCACAAGACAATATTGCTCCTATGTAGGTGTAAAGGAAACCAAGATCGTTAAAAAATAGATGAACGCTGAGCAATAATTTACATGCTACCCATCCACAAATACAACTGCCATTTTACATGCCTGTTCACATAAGGGAAAGTAAATATACTCGTAATAGAGTGTATCAAGAGGTACTCATGCGCCGATATTGTGTCTCTCATCAACGTGTATCTGTGTCAATATAGTGCGCCGTAAAAGAAAGATACGAAAAATGGAAAAATGGCTTTTACATTTTATGGTTTAAGTGTACGTAAGTGAAGAACATTGGAAACCTATCGTATTTGACGCCGAAAATACATATAACAATATAGACATAGAAATTGAAAATATTTCGACGTAAAAAAATAATCGACTGAACGAATAAAATTGCTCTACCGCATCGGAAACTTGCTCAAACTCATAGTTTTCAATGCCTACACTTGTACCTTTACTGCTACGAAATAAAAGCACTGTGAACAACAGTTAGTTACTATTCTACTTCGAAGTCGGAGGTGTGATATCCCCGTGCTTCGGAAAGCACGACCTGAGCCTGATCTCTTCGAGTCGGATTACCGTCCCAACGGACTATGACAGTAAAGAAACAGAGAGTAAACCTGCGTTTGCGCACGCACTGGTGCAATATAATATGTATCTCCTGCATACTTGGCTAATCTGAAGCATTTCGGCAACACTTCAATATTCAATATTGCCTATAACAACGTGTGTATCAAAAAGAATTAAAGCATCGGTGCGTAGAAAGTGAACTCAAAAGATCCAAAATTATTATCTCGCAATATATAATGATTAATGTTGATAATGATGAAATTTTTAATATCGTGTTGATGTATGTTCGTTTTTCTTATTCGTATTTGCTTTTATTATTAATGCTCGCGTTTAACCAAAATCAGTCGACCACATCATCATGTGGTCGACGATCGAATTTGCTCGTCTAGAAGTAACCTAATCACTCTTGACTTGGCAACATCTTTAGCGCAATTGAGCCTAACAGTTTTGTCTTGAATCAAACCAGTTTTTGTTTTTAGATTTTAGACGATAATGTGTAATTATTTTGATGCGAGAGTTTGCGCCATTATTTTATTTTTCAGGTAGGCTAGCCAGAGCTCGTGGCTAAACCTGAACTGGTTCTTTTTTATCAGGATTTGATTATGTGATTTGAAATTATTATGGTACAGAAAACTTTGGACAGTAAATCAAAATTTTCAGTCACGTATATATTTTAAGAGATGTTCATTTTTAATTTTCAGTTTTGCGTCGAGTTTATCTAGTAAATATTGTTTTCATTACTTACTTTTCATCCCTAGGGAGAATCGTTTTCAACTGACAGCCGTCAAATTAAAAAAACACTTCTATACGACTTTCTATACAGCCTCTTAATTACAGCGCGATGTAAAATGGAAATATATATATTATATAGATGTAACATAACGGCTGAGTAGCTGGTCGGACACAGAAAAAAAAAACAAAATAGGCGGTAAAGCGGCAATCCGATCTTCATTTGTTTTTTCGAGTTGTGTTTTGTTCTCATGCTTTCGTATAGAAGAGATTTGTATTAACACCATGAGTTCATCAGATTCAGATATGGATTTTTTCTTTAGCTGATTCGTGTTCTTATTTTTACTTTTCTTGTATTCGTAATGAAATGCACTGTGTTTACCTCGGGTGAAAGACTTATTTAGTCCCTCGAACTATTGGCACCCTCGCCAAACGCCGTCTCGGAACTAAATCAGTTACTTTCACTCCTAAGATGACAATGTACTATTTTAAGAATGAAAAATAACTATTTTTGATTAATTTTGCCTGTCATTGCTAAGCAAAGGGTGTTGTCTTCCTAATAACAAAACTGGACAAGTACGAATCGGACTCGCCCACCGAGGATTCTGTACAAATTTGTAGGTACACTATCTATCCAATACCTTTAAACGAGCAATTCTTGTATATATATCTATACTAATATACACTTCTGGACACATCTATTGGCCCACCTTGTATTTTCAGTTTCGTTTGGTCCTAGCTAAAATTTTATATTAGGTCGAGCAAAAAGTTTTTGTGCAGTTCTGAACCTGGCACATTCACAATTTCATTCAATAGTCTTTTTTTGAATTTCGAACACAGAATTTAAAGAAACAAAAGACAATTTGGAGCCTGTTTGTTGATATCAAACAATCGAATACTAAGAAAACTTGGTTTTATTGGTTTACTTGGATTTAATTCTTGAAAACGTGATTGAAATCTTTGGTTTTGCAACAAACATTACTTATTCTTAACATTAAGGTGAGGTTCATCAATAATCTATGGATACTTCACCTGAAGTCGCCGCCCAAGCTGTGGCACTTATTCAGGCCGGACACAGCCAAAGAAACGTGAGTGCTCAACTTAATTTAAGTCAATCTGCGGTCCGAAATGTTTATCGGAGGTACCTAGATACTGGCGGCTTTGTTCGTCGCCAAGGAAGGCCACGATCTCGGGTCACAACTGAAAGGCAGGATCGATTTATCGTGACGACCAGCTTGAGAAATCGTCACCTTACCTCCATTGAGATACAAAACCAACTTCGCGACTTCCACGGAGTATCTGTGAGCGCTCGAACTGTTCGGAGAAGGTTAAAAGAATGCGATATGGTATCACACAAGCCAGCTAATGGGCCCAAACTAACGCGAGCCCACCGAACAGCGCGCCTTCATTTCGCACGCAGTCATTTAAATTGGACACAGCAAGATTGGAGCCGTGTACTCTTTTCTGATGAGTCTAAAATTGTGTTACATGGCAATGATGGAAGGAAGAAGGTCTACCGACGTAAGGGAGAGCGTTTCGCACAATGCTGCTTTGAAGAGAGGGTTGCTTATGGCGGTGGCTCATGGACTGTCTGGGGCGGTATATCCGCGAGCGGCAAAACTCAACTTGAGGTTGTTACAGGACCACGGTTGCCAGCATTAAATGCTGAAAGGTACATTCGTGAGTGCTTAGAACCTCACGTGATACCATACGCGGACTATGTGGGCCCAAATTTCCTTTTTATGCATGATAATGCAAGAGCCCATGCGGCCAGCATCGTCAGGGAATATCTTCGGGATGTGAACATCACAGTTATGGACTGGCCAGCCAGAAGCCCAGACATGAACCCCATTGAGCACATGTGGGATGAGCTAAAAAGACGTGTTAGGGCTCGTCAGCCAGTTGACCAGACGATGCAGGAGTTGAAAACTGCCATAGAAGAGGAATGGGAGATGATCCCTCAAAATTTCATAGAGCGGTTGATAAACTCTATGCCTAATCGTATGAGAGCTGTGGTAGATGCCCATGGAGGCAACACGCGTTATTAAATTAAACCTTTATTTGATAAAACATGTTTTTTATTCAAAAATCAATTGCCTTTAACAAGGCGCATATCCGACTTGTTAGGCGTAGCTCCATGTCGTATGGTATTCTAAATTCAAATTTAAAACAATACGATCGAAAAAGATGGTAAAATGTATAAGGTTTAAAACTGCATCAACAGTTTTTGTTCAATCTAGCAATCATATTTCGGTAGGGGCCATCGAAACCTAAACTCTAAGGTGGGCCAATAGATGTGTCCAGAAGTGTATAAAGCTGAAGAGTTTGTTTGCTTGACGGTCTGATTTGAATAATTATTTCAGTGTTAGATGGCCCATTTATCGAGGAAGGCTATATATCATCACGCTAAGACCAATAGGAGCGGAGCAGACGAAGTTGCGCGGGTCAACTAATATATTTATATATAATCTGAATCTCGGAAACGGCTCCAACGATTTCATGAAATTTAATTTAGTACGCAGGGGGAGGGGTAAATCGATCTAGCTAGGTTTCATTTTTAGAAAACGTCGTAAAAAAAACGAGCAAAGTTCGGTCATCCAGGCACTATTCATTTAAATAAGGACTATGTTTTTTATGATTTATTTATAAATGTATAGTTTTCTCATTTTTCCTGTTTTTGTAGTATAAGACGGTATTACTTGCCAAATTTTATAGTTCTAGGTCAACGGAAAATACTCTAGAAATATATATGTTTTTTGCCGCATAAATAAACAACCGTAGTTTTTGTTGACGTTAACTTAGATGTTTGATATTTTTACAGCTTCGAGGGAATGTAGACCTGAGTAGGTATATGGTTTGATATCTCCACGTGTTCCCGAGTTAAAGGGTCTTGAGAGACAGCCGGACGGACAACAAAGTGATCCTATAAGGGTTCCGTGTTTCCTTTTGCGGTACGAAACCCTAAAATCCAGCAGTATTTTGCAAGCATTGCATGAGTCGACTTTCCTTGATATCACTTTTCCAATAAAGCAATTTCTTGGTCGGGTAAAACATGGGATATTTACAGTGGGTGCTTGTAATCGATATTTGTTCCAGGTTATAACAATATTTAGTATGTTTGAATATTTTTTATCAAAAATGGATTTGCATGAACCTGGCAGACGGGATAATTTTTATCCCTGAAACACCTTTCCGTGAGATAACTTTCAATTTTTAAGCCAAGCCAAGCCGGTAAAAGCCAATTATTCATTTATTATTAACATAGCTCCCTCGGTTCTGATTACTACAATACCATACGGTGATATTGATTTTATAGTTGATTGACCTCTGTGTTCTGCTCTCAGTCTGACACAAGTCGTTTTCATGATTCTGTTGCAGGTACGCCCATGGGAAAATAATGTCATTGACATGTAATACGAAACAATATTTGCAAGAACAATTTGAACTTTCATGATTTCTCTGAGGTAAAAGTTCTCTGAGGTACGGGTACGGGAAAAAAAATAGTAATTTTATCAAATAAAAACGAAAACAAAGTACAGTGGCCAAATTATATTTGCTATTGACAGAATGATAGGATAAATATTTTGTCGCCTTAAACTTGCGTTACTTTTTAGGATTCCGTACCAACGGAACCCTATTGTACCAGAACCCTACTATGTTCTTAGGCATAACTTTAGATGCTAAGCTTCAGTGGGGACCACATATAGACAAAACTTAGCTCTACTGCATACGCTGTCAGAAAAATTAGAATTTTAACTGATTTAGAAACAGCTCGTTTAGTTTACTTCACTTATTTCCACAGTGTCATGTCGTATGGTATTCCATTATCATCCAAAGGTTGTCTTGAAAAGATCGCTTTCAGCGATAAGGCCGCCCATTGTGTCACCCTATGTAATGTTTCTCATCTATCTTTTCTGTAACTTATATGGTGTCCATAATAAAGAGTATTCTATTCTATTCTATGGGGGAATGCTGCCGATATCCAGATAATTTTGGTTTTGCAGAAAAGAGCTATTCGTTCAATTTATAAATTAAGTCCCAGATACTCCCTCAGAAATAAATTTAAAGATGTAAACATAATGACTGTCCCTTGTCAGTTTATTTATGAAAATATTTTGTATGCCCATAAAAATATAAAAATGTTTAAAAAATACAGTGATTTTCATAATGGTAATACTAGGAATAAACACAAATTTGCTGTTCCTGAAACCAGGCTAAAATGGGGGGCTCATTTAGATGCCAATATGTACGCTTTTATAATAAACTTCCAAGTCACATTCAAGACCTAAGCATAAATAAATTCAAAGTACCTATTTGTTAAGCGTAAACTTTGCCATAAGGCTTTTTACACCATAAAAGATTATCTTGAAGACAAAAAAGCTTGGGATTGAGCTGCTCCAATAAAATATACTAACACAGTTTTTGTTTTTATTATTATTATTGTCATTTTTTATTTATTTGGTATTTGTTTTGGAAACTTTCATGAATATTTTAGTTTACATTTTGACATTTATTTTTTTGTCTTATATACAATTTGAAATTTTTGTTAAAAACAATTTGAAATTTTTTTACTGTGTACAATTTGACATTTTTTTTATTTTTTTTTTCTTATGTATAATTTGACATAATCAATGACTGTAAAGTATTATAATTATTTTTATTATGAATGGAGACTATGTGGATTATTTTTTTATGTTTTCGAGCAATTTTCGTGTTTGACTGGCAGTTTGAGTGCTTTGTACGGCCTACACAAATGTCCTTCCTTTGGTATTGTTCGTCGAGTTGTTGAGCTCCTAAGTTGATCTGAGTTGAGCTACACGACTACTGACAAATGCTTGCACTGACTAGACAGGTTCACTCAAATCTGTGTGGTTCTTTCTTCTAAAGACCATCTCAGATACTAATATGCATGGTTCTTAAAAAATGAGATATTGTAAGTGTGAGGACTATGTATGTCGTTATTTTAAGGATTGATTTCAGGACTGTCTGGCAGTTTGAGTATAGTATGCGGCTTACCCAAATGTCCTTACTTTGGCATTGTTCGTCATTTCGTTGAGCTCCTCAAAGTTCTGAGTTGAGCTGCACGATAACTGACAAATGCTTGCACTGTCTGGACAAGCCCGCTCAAACCTGCGTGGTGCTTTCCTCAAAAGGCCACCTCAGACGTTAACCGACATGGGTTTTCATATGTTATTGGCGATTGTATGGACTTTAAAAGAGACTATGAACTCTGAGTTTGTTTCGGTGTTTCTTCTCAGGGTAGTCAGCTAGGAAATACCGGCCTCATCTAGATTAATATGTCAAAAAAATGACGTGTAGAAGAGTTACTTGTAACCTATTTGCAAAATAAATATCATTTATCATATCATTTATTACTAAGCCTTCGTTGTCCGTCCGTACATCCGTCCGTCCGACCTTCTGTTTGTCAGCAGGCTATATCTCAGGAACCGTAATAGGTAGACAGTTGCAATTTTCACAGATTGTGTATTTCTATTGCTGCTATATTAAAAAAATAAATTAAATTGAAAATAAAATAAACGTGTTTTTTTTCGGTTTATGGTACGGAACCCTTCGTGTGAGAATCCAATTCGCACTTGGCCAGTTTTTTTATAGTCATACGTGAGTCGTCAAAACAAGCTGACTACCTGATATAAGTCTGGCGGGTTCCTATCAACCTTTCGATAATATTTGTTATTGATAGGGGCACTACTACGAAACTTCTGTTCACAATCAGTGGAAAGTCTCCAGCCGCCTCGAGTGGCCCTTTAATCCGCAGATTATCATTTAATGGAATATTTTTACTGAAGTACGAGTAGCAAGATCTAGAAGTATTATTATTTAGGGCATAATTAGTCAGCCTTGAAAGAGATTATTTGGTTTATCAGCGCGTGCAGTTAGAAATATCTAGTACCTACGTGTCTGTTTTGTTTTATTGTTTGAATCGAAAACAGTATGTTTATCTATAATGTTATCGACTAGGTATTCTGAATAAATTCGTTTGTGTAGGAAAGATTTTTGCGTATTTTTTTTGTGTCATTTTCTTCAGAATCTACACATTATTCATCATCATCAGCTCTCAGGTAAGAGCAGATAGCCAATGCCTTCTTTTTTTGTTAATATCCATTTGCTATCATGCCAATAGTCATATCTGTCATCTTTCACACGGTCAATCCGTCGCTTCCATGATCTACACCTATAACCCTCCACACCATTACCTCAATTTAGTCATGACATTTTCTTTAGTTGCAGTTTTCAAGGCTTTTCTAGACATTCTGCGGATTATCTACATAATCGTATCATAAACTTATCAGCCGTTCTGAAAACAAACCCATCGGAAAATCACTACATAAATAATCCAAAGATTTTCATCGAAAATTATCAATTGTCCAAAGGTGACGAATTCTTGCCCATTATAACTATTTAAAGGGCATAATCAGTAAAAATATTTTTGTTTTTTTTATTTGTGATGTGTTTGCTCTTGACTCTGGTCTAGGTCATAGATGACAGAGACAAAGTCTACGATGGAGCGAGCTTACCCAGAAGCAGCCTGTTCACTCTAACTTTAAAGAGATAATGGGTTTTATTAGGCGTGTAGTTCATTAGGAGATTTCTATTATGAACACATTAACAGTCCCCTATGTGGTACACATGGCGCGGTCCCACTAAGTCTGTGCCCTATGCTTTACACGATCCCTGTGTTCATAAGTTGTATGTTATTACTCCGGGGTTTGTGAACATGTTAAGAAATTCACAAGTCCCTAATCAACCACTTTCAAGCATTTTCTGCACCAGACAATGAGTAAATTCCGATATGTGTGCCGTTCCTTGGATTGGAACCCAAGCAGATACTTTTCTTTGTGTATAATATGGAATTATTTCATCAAAAGAAAAATTTCATCACGAGGGAACCAGCACGACCAAGAACCACACATTCGGAGACTTGCGGCATCCACCTAATCGAGCTGGGCCCACGCGTTGGGTTACAGTCTCACAGAGAAGAGGCCTGTATCCCAATCGTGGGGGCATCATTGGCGATGCTCATGCTTTGGAGTACTGTTGGACCCTGTAGGTTCTTATTAGTTTACGACCGGTGCCTAACAGTCTATCTATGATCAAGGCCCATTCAAGTCAAATGTCACTCAACAAGTCGTGTCAGTACGAGAGCAAAGTGTCTATTCTAAATGCAATACTTACCTGCACCTAGATAAGATTGTCTATTTTGTGCGTAAACAAAGCGTTCGCTAAACAGTTGTAAATAACATAATTATAACTACTTATTTTATTTGGTTTCACTCGTTCAATTGATCCTTACTTATGTTATTACTTATTTTCTCTTTCTTCATATGTTTACCTAATTTAGTCCATTTCCCTAGAGGCAATTACTCCAATATCCTTATAAACACCAAAGCAGTTGTTGTAATAATATATGAGCTGAAAATAAAAAGATTTTGTGAAGATATGACAGTTACCAACAACTTTAAGAGATTTGTTAATGTTTTAAATCCTAATATATAAAATTCTTCCGGTGCTGAGTGAGGGAGTGACTGACAGACAACGCACAGCCGAAACTACTGGTTGTAGAAAGCTGAAGTTTGGCATGTAGCTTCTGTACACTCCGTAGGGGAGCACTAAAAGAGGATTTCCCGAAATTCCTACGGGAACGGGAAAAAACGGGATATACGCGTGCGAAGTCGCAGGCAATCCCTAGTTATTTATAAATAGATAGTTATTGTATCACAGATAGGCAAATTGCCACATGTGGTTTCTTGTCGACGCACAACCTAAAACACCACTGAAACGTGAGATATTTTAAATATCGCGGGTGACACTAAAGGAATAACAAACTAGCACATCTTAGTGTAGCTACGGCGTGTCCTCGCCTCGTCCTCATGTTACATTGTAGCAGTACAACTTGAAACGTGTTACGATCCTCTTCTAATATTGACTGTAGTCTATTTGCAGTACTATCTACACATATATAAAGTTATCTAATAATCATTTCCACATGTGAGCAAAGAAATTAAAAATAATCTTACTAAAGATTAGTAACAGTCATCAAAAGTGCCTATTTTGTTTACATTGTTGTCGATAACAGTGATACGAATGTGTACTGAGTACACTATCACTAATAATAATATTTATTGATAAAATCATTTATTTTCATCAAGGGCCGTAAGAAACCACGGTCTGCAGTAAGTTTCCGACGACTGGTGCAGCCACACGTATATGTTTATAAGTACCTGTAAATGTTTTCTGAACTGACTACTTTAGAGTGTCTTTTTAAGCGATTCAATTTCATTTGACGGTACCTCAAATTATTCTGTTACTTAGTAACTGATAGTTGTCAACATTTTTAAAATAATAACAGTTAATTGATATTTTTAAATGGCAAACATGTTAATAAGGACTAGACGGTTCAAGTGTTACAGAGTTGCGACGGCCATTAGAGTGGTTTTAGTTTTGGGGATACCCTTAGTTTATTTGTTGTTTGGCAGTGATTATTCGGAACAGGAAATATTTGAAACTTCTTTAGGTTCAGGTAAAAATCTTTAGATTATCATGTACTTAGAGATATAGCGTACTGAAGATGTTGAAGTGTGTTTACTTATACATAATACATTTGTGACATTCAGGTAATGATGCCGCCCTCGTGTCTCGTAAACTGCTGGCTCTCGTTGAGAAGGCAGAGAGGAACTGCACTCCTGCTGCGATCTTGGAGTTTCCCTCAGATGGCCTGACTCGCTACCAGAGGAAACATGTAAGAAGGAATCAATAATCAATGAAAATTTAAATATGCGAAGTAAATATTTTTATGACAACTCAACATCATCATCATCATCATATCAGCCGAAAGACGTCCACTGCTGGACATATAGGCCTCCCCCAAGGGTCGCCACAACGACCAGTCCTGCGCGTCCCACATCCATCGGCTACCTGCGACCTTCACCACGTCATCGGTCCACCTTGTGGGAGGCCTTCCAACGTTGCGTCTTCCGGTACGCGGTCGCCACTCCAGAACTTTTCGGCCCTGTCGACCGTCTGTTCTGCGACCAATGTGCCTTGCCCACTGCCACTTTAGTTTGGCGATCCTTCGGGCTATGTTGGTAACCTTGGTTCTCTTGCGGATATCAACATTCCTAATTCGATCACGCAAAGAAACTCCAAGCATTGCCCTCTCCATTGCCCTTTGAGTGACTTTAAGCCTTCTGATGAGGCCTATTATGACAACTGTGTGAACATAAAACAATTTAGTTTCTTACTATAAAACATCTGCTTGCGTTGTGCTATATTTTCTTATGGTAAAAGTATGTTTTTAGGGTACCGAACATCGGCAAAAAAGGAACCCTTAAAGGATCACTCGGGTGTCTGTCTGTCTGTCCGTCTGTCTGTCTGTCCGTTTGTCACAGCCATTTTTCTCCGGATCTACTGGACCGATTCTGTTGAAGTTTGGTATACATTCATGGATTTCTGTGACCGAAACACGGACGCGTTACGTAAATAAATACATTTTAGTACGGAGGACAAAATAGAATTAAAAAAACAAACTGTATTGTGTGAAATATCAAATGAAAGGGCTTACCGTGAGGGTTTTAAATATATATTTTTTCGTAATTTCAAAATAATAGTTTTTAAGTTATTCAAGAAATTAGACCAAAAATTACCCTGAGCTCCGAAACTCCTGAGTCTAAAATTTTGAAAAAAAAGCAGATACCTAAAGATTACAGGAAAACCTATAAGAAGTATATAATGTTAAAATAGGTTGTACGTTGTTTTATAGAAAATAGTTTAATAGAATTTCGTTTCACATACAATTTTACTCGTATTATCATTTCATAGAATACTCAATACGCAGAATACTCACTTTGAATAAATTTAAATCATCGATTTTTGTTACAAATAATATTTAAAATTTCGGTATTAATATCATAGAATAACGAATCAAATGTTCTTTATCCTCATATTGTTTGGTTCATATAAAACTTATTACCAAGAAAAACATTTTATCGAGTGACAGTTTCAATTCCCCCTTCGTCAATGTGCATACCTTCCTACACCGCGTTCACGTAAACAATGCGGGTAAATTCTAGTCAAGCCACAACTTTTCATTCGGGCCCAGTCGACGGAGCCCCACGAAGCGATGATGGCGGTAAATGGCGATGGGCATAAAATACAAAACTCTGCAAAATACAAACAAGCATACACCATGCATGCAGCATGCAAGCAAGCATGCAGCGCACACAGCATGCAAGCAAGCATGCAGCATGCGTACAGCATGCAAGCAAGCATGCAACATGCAGCATACGAGCAAGCATGCAACATGCAGCAGGCATGGTTTCTGTCACGGCTCCGACGCTGCGGGGCTTCGGCGATCCCACGCGAACTTATCTTCGCAGATGGTTTTAACGCTCATCACCTGCTCCTCAGCTCGCGGGCCGCCTCGCCCCTCCGCGCCTTCGCGGACTAAAATTACACTAGGGGTAGTTCAGACAAGACTACGTGGAGTCGGTTTTACAGCGATTCGTTTCTGTCACTAAGTTTTATAGCACAACATATTGACTTTTTAAGACGTATTTTAATTTTAATGTAGGGTTAAAAATGCTATTTTATAAAAATGGCACAGTGCCTACTTAAATTATCCCAAATGAAATTCTGCCATCTTCATAGTATTCCATTGTAAATTCGGACATATAAAACAATCATATTAAGTATTGATTACATTTTCATTGAAATACAATACCATGGGAAAATATACCGAACAAACAATATACGTTAAAAAATAATTCTACTGTTTGATCAGTTTGTTAAATAAAAAAATGTGAATCGAAATTCATTGAATTGTGTTTCTGTGAAATATGTTTCATTCAAGTAAATAGTTGTTGAAACAATAATATTCGACATAAAATTATAAGGATTAAATATTATGTGAAACATTTTCTGCGAAACGAAATTCTATGAAATTTCTGTCTGCGAAACAAGGGACACCGTTAAAATATCATGTTAAAAAAATTAAATTGGTTCGGAACCCTTTGCACGCGAGTCCGACTCACACTTGGCCAGTTTTTTTTTATACCATTGTTTTATTCTACAGCCGAAACTTCAAAACTAAATGAACAATGATTATAATGTTTATAGTATGGGAGGTAGCGTTGCATTTTAAATACCTAGTGATTTTAAGCCGATCAACTGCCATCATATTCAATAGATCTCGAATGAATAATACGAGAACCATAGGTCAGTTGGCGCACCCGCGGTGGGTTTGGGTGTGGTTGGTGACGAAAGTTGTAAAAAATATTAAAAAATAAAGTCATAGTACGCCGGCTGAAACCTTTTTTTTTGGAAAGGTGACATCATACTGAGTTGAAAAACAGTGGTCAGCTGCATGGTGGAGGGAGGAATATCAGTCAGCTGCTGACATGAACTTGTAAAAAAAATTGGAGAAAAAAATAGTAAACCGAATGAAACTTAACCTCTGAAGGACCTTTGTTTTGTATACTAACTAGGGAAATAATAAAAAATAAACGTAAATAATCCGCAAGAAGCATACAAATTACCTTTACACCGTGGGAGTCAGTTTGGCCCCAATAGGGCCTTACGAATTCTGTCGATTGGGGGGCGATTTGGCCTCAATCGATCCTTACGGATCCTGCCAGGTTAACAAGGCGAAATGTTTATATTATTAAAAGTACGAAAACAACGGTCAGCTGCTTGGCTGGCGGTGGAAAATCAGTGAACTGACGCAGTAAATATTTAATAAAATATTAGAGCATTGCTACTACGCTGTTCCCTTTTAAACACATAGGTATTTGGAGATAAATTCTGGAGCTGCTTGAGCCTATAACACGACCTTCGGGCTACCGAAGCCTCTCCACCTAAATTAGGGAAGATGCAACAACAGAATTTATGAAAATACTAGCTCCGCTCCTTTTGGTCGTGGCGTGATGTTGTACAGCCTATTTTTCAATTCGAACCAATAGTTCCTGAGATAAGCGCGTTCAACTAAGCAAACTCTTCAGCTTTACAATATTAGTATAGATTGTGATTAAAATGCTAAAAAAATAACAATAATCACGAATAAAAATTATGTCGGCGACGAGACCCCAATCTGCGCCCCAGGGTTCAAGAAATGGTTGGAGGCGAACGAAGTATGTTGAATATTTTGTAAGGAAAATGATTAGAATTCTAAGTAGATTATGTTTTATTGTTTTCTCATTAGTAATACAAGGTTAATTAGTATGTATTCGTTCTAATTCTAGATTGTTTGACATTTTTCGTTATATGACAGCAATTTGTTAATTGAAAACTATAAGTACTACTATTATAACAAAAAAATAAACAGGGTGGATTTCTGAGCTGAGGCAGCAAGTGCAAGAACCTTGAGAGATTGTCTTTAACTTTTTGAGTACATACCTAAATGCTAACTAGTTTTTTTTACAAAAAAATGAGTCAGTAAGAAAATAAGCAATTTATATAAAAATGGTATGATACCAATCGATCCTCTAAATAAGGATTTAAAAGTCTTCTAAGAAAGTTTTCCTGTTGAAACAATGGATAAGAACTTTTTCCTATAGTTAAAACAGTTAAGGAACCTGAAATCTGAAATCCGGCCGATGTTTAGAAACGTGCAGTCGAAACACCAAGTAACGCGATATAAATTGGGATTTTCCAAAGGACAATTATTGTTATAAACGAATTAATCACTAAATACTTACTACTTAGTACAACAATTTAAGTTGCTATTTTTGTTTTATTGTTTGCGTTTACTACATGTTAAGATTAATTACATGAATATTACATTTTACCAGTGCAAAGCCTGGTCCGATCACTAGTGCAGCATAATTAAAACTTACAATTTCCAGGGGTTCATCGCCATCCACTGCATCCTGGCGATATACTGCTTCTTTCTGCTGGGCACGGTCTGCGAGCAGTACTTCGTGCCGGCCATCGAGATGATATGCGAACGTGAGTCTATATTACTGTGCTACTGTATATTATGCTAATTGTTGATAACTACGGTAAAATTGATACTATTCCTCATTAGCGCACTCTAATGAGGTTACATGAAATTGCGGACATTTATAAATAAAGCTAGCCCTCTGAAATCAACATATATGAAACTCTTTCGTTACTGTGTGACTGAGTGACTGACAAACAACGCACAGCTGAAACTACTGGACGCAGAATGCTGAAATTTGGCATGTAATTTCCTTGGGGAGTGTTTATTCGTACGCGAACAGGAAAAAATCCGCGTACGAAGTCGCGGGCAAAAGCTAGTCCTAACTAAAATTATAAAATCAGAAATAATTTATTTTGCGACGAATGTGGGTATACAAAATAAGATGTCGATATTGTAAAAAATAGTAGTTCCAACACACTCTACCTTACGGCATGCAAAAGTAAATAAAGTACTTATATCTATTCAAACAAAAAAAAAACAATTTTACAGATATTTGGATCATTTATCACATACATTACTAACACAAAAAAAAAACAACAATCTTAAATCATATTTTTACAAGTTATCCATTACACATACAATACACACATAATTAAATTTGAAATAAAATATAATTAAATAATGTAACATTATTATCTCTTGTCATTCAAAAAATCTTGTATAGAATAATAACATTTATCCAATAGTAAGGATGTTAGCCTCTTTTTTTTAGTATGTTTGTTAGTTACGTCTTCACGCCTTAGTTGCCGAAACGATTTTGATGAGTCTTGGTACAGGATAGATGGGATCCTACAGCTAGTACTACTGCATAATTCTCAAGACATACATAGATATAAATTAAAAGAGTATTCCATGTCAAATAGTTATGCTTTAAATCATTATTTTGTTGATAGAAAATGTGCAGCCTAGATTTAAAGAAACTCGTGAAATACATCCCCCGTTGATCCAATTCCTACTTAGTTTCAAAAGCACGCTCACCAAGCACCTCATTTGCTTATAGTCTAGAATGACTGATTGTACGATAAGAACACAAAATCCATAGTCACATGATCTAATGAAGAAATTAAAGCATCAGATAACGGGTAATTCTTCAAAAGTAGCCAATCATAACATCCGCGTTGCTGTATGGCATACACGAGCATATTCGGTGCTTCCTCGCGTGCTTCAAATTGTCACGTAGCTTCCATCAATTAGAGGTGGAAGAGGTTAATCAGACTCAGAAACGTGCGACTTAACGTGCCACGTCGAATTACAAGCCAAATCGTTACATTAGGTACACGATAGTGTCAATCTTTTCATTGTAGTCCTACAGGTCAAGGTGTGTTTGTCGGATGTTCTAGAATGCTTTAGACTGACACAGAATTGTGGCTAATAGGTAATAGTCGTAATAGGACTAAATTGCATCCGCGTTTTTTTGCGGCAGTCATCGAATGCACTTTTAGCCGTCAAAGCTCAGTGGAATTGTTCGAAATTCAAAATATGACGATATATACCTCGTAACCTTAATCCGTATTTTTTACAGACGTTTCCATACAGATATGAGGCCCCATGAATAGGATTTGACTGACACTGCACACGCATTGAGCGATCCCATATCTACACTTTCAGCTCCGTCCAGTTCGCGTCAACATGTTGCACGAATCAATGCGGACTCGCCATAAATAGTAATAAGCAATTCGGATCGATACGAGGCGACACGCGGAGTCTAGACTACCACTCGCCCCCACTTTGTGGATAATTAAATATGAATCCCTGCATTTACCTCCGGACTTATCAGCAGTAAAATCCTGAGATGAATCGTAGGGATAAATCTGACACCGGGGTTTTCGTCGTTTTACTTTAGTAGATCTGATTTTAGAATCTTTAAAATTCTTCATACATTGCAATTATATTCTCAAACATACCCAATTCAGGTACCTATGCATAATGATTAAACATCACTTTGAAAAAGCGAAGGCTTTCACCTCATCAAGTGGTGCTACGAACATATTTATTTATTTATTGAGCTCACCCAGGCTGGAATTGAGTATGATAGAGAACCGTTACAATCCGTCTCAAGACTTCACTGGTGTACTTCGTACCGTGTGGAGCAGGCAAGCTAGGTTCAAGTCAGAGGCAAAGCAAATTAAATAAGTTTTGCCGGTAGGAGATTCTCCCTCGCCTTATACAACCCCCACAGAAACCTTTTCAAAATTGCAGAGGCTAATTTCCTATCAAAGAGAGCAGGTAAAAGGGAAGCTTCCGTGATTATTGATATTGGAAAAACGCAGACATTCTTTGACGGGGCACATCGTTTGAAGTCTTAAGGCAAAGTGAAAAGGTTAATTAAAAAGGCTTCGCGACTACCTAATTGAAAGCTTAAAATTTTTTCCAATAATTCTTCTTAGAAATACTTCCGGCTCCAATAAGTTAATTTTAGTTGAAGAAAAATATCTATTCAATGAATTCGTAGGCTTTCGTAGCACTGAGCTACGCCGTAGCCAATTAGCTACGAAGCTTTTGCTATAACCTTCATTAACGCAAACTGTATTTTCGTGATACTTTCGTACTTGAACAAATAAATTTAGGGTTTTTATCTTTCTATGGTTAAACAATGAGATGGTTGATAGCTGACGCGATGTTGATGGCAGTTATACAATCCGCCTAGATATTATGTAATCCATTAAATCACAGGCTCCTTTTGGCTCCTCACCAAATGTAATACTAAGAAGTTGAAAAACAGATTATATAATAATGTAGAACACTCGTCAAAAAAAAAATAAGTGAAAGCGTAACGTTTGTCAGGGCCGGAATGGAAAAAGGAAACCTTTTCTCCTCAACCCACAAATATAAAATGTGATGACGATGATATTTTATTTAATATTATGTAAGAAAATATAAATCAAATGATAACACAAAGGACAATGCAATGGAAAAGACTAGGCTGACACCTAATCTTTTCCTAACGATGCTGGGGTCGGTTTACAGTACATCCGAATGCAGCTGAATTTCAGTATTTATTGGAGCGACACCCACAGCCCAGTTACTGGGTGACACGATACCCATTAGAGTTCTATGACTTGTCAGAATTTGAAGCAGAAAAGACTTTTGATTAAAACGTTTTAAATTACAGCCAGCCTGGCTTACCTTGCTTTCCGAGGTACAGTCTCGAAAGGTTCATCAACGATCAATCGATCGATCGATCGATCGATTTTCAATCATCTACGGACCTACTTCGGCAAGCGATCGGTTGTTAACACTTTGTCTAGAGCCGCTGGAGCTATATGACCTTTATTTGTTCCTACATGGTTCCTACAAATCAAATCAAATCAAATCGTATATTCCAAATAAACCATTTACAGGCACTTTTGAATTGTCAAGGTCGGTCAGTCCAAAAAGATGAAGCTATTTGCACGTTCTAAAGCGTAGATCTCTATGAAGAAGAACATGCAAGAAACTCCACGGACACTCTTTTAAAAATAATAAATTGTTACAAAGTTAAGTTTACATCAAGTTGAAATTATACAAACATGTGAGAACGATGTAAAAGACGAGCAGGATAAACAAGTCTTTATACCAAATATTTATATGTTCTTTGTGTTCTTTCTTTTCTTCCTAGGTCTAAACATAGGCATGGACGTAGCCGGCGCGACGTTCATGGCAGCAGCCAGCTCCAGTCCGGAGCTATTCATCAACTGCGTTGGCACGTTCGTGACGGAGGGCGACATCGGCGTCGGCACCGTGGTGGGGTCGGCCGTGTTCAACGTGCTGGCCGTGCCCGCCTTCTGCGCCCTCTGCGCGGGACAGGTGACTACTTATCATTGTATGGATAGATAGATAGATATACTTTTCTGTACTCCAAAAATAGTTATACCGACTTATTTGTATATGTATCTAATGTATAACCTTTAGATGGACTGAAAGTACTTAAAAAGAGTTTGTGGTGCATGCAATCATCGTCATAATCTTGCCCTTATGCCTCTTTATTAGGGGTCCGAGCAACATGTCTTTTGATTGAAGTACTGGGGTGTTAGACAATATGTCATTCCATCAGCAAAAGTGATTATCGAAAAGCCAAAATATAAGGAATTGATCACGTGACATTTAGATCACGTTTTAATAATGAACTTAGCCACGACACCGCTGACAGAACGCCACTTGCCTGGAGCCTCAGAGGGCCAATCTTACTCATTTTCAGGGTTACGAACCTCTATATGAAAAAACGGAACCCTTTTAGGATCACTCGGTTGTCTTTTTTTTTTTACTATTTATAGGCATACGTTTGACCACAATCTCACCTGATGGTAAGCGATGATGCGGTCGAAGATGGAGCACGTTTGCCTAGAAGCAACCTAGTCACTCTTGTCTTAAAGATTTCCAGGTTGTAGCTATCTGGAAACACAGACTCTGGCAGGGAATTCCACTCCTTAGCTGTACGCACTATGAATGTGTTCCCAAAACGTTTAGTGCGTGTGGGTGGGATGTCCACCATGTACCGGTGGCGCATCGCCGTTCGTCTTGTGTTTCGATGGTGGAACGGGCTTGGTGGAATTAAATCATGCAATTCCGTCGCACACTCCCCAAAATGCAAGCGATAGAAAACCGACAGGCCAGCAACTCGGCGTCGATGCTCAAGGCTTTGGAGCTTCGACTCGACGAGCCTGTCATTACCGATGATCCTCTTGGCTCGTTTCTCAATTGACTCAAGGGCATCAAGCTAGTATTTGGCAGATCCGTCCCAAAGATGAGAGCAGTACTCCATACACGATCGAACTTGCGCTTGATAGAGCTTGAGCAGCTGTTCCGACGTGAAGTACCGTCTCACCTTTGTTGGACCCCCAACTTTCTGGCAGCCACTTGAGCCTTTGCCTCTATGAAAGGGCCAAAATTGAGGGTAGATGTTAACGTAACACCAAGAAGCTCAAGTCGGTCGGTTATCGGCACGGTTACACCACGAAAAGATGGAGCTGGGTGGAAATGGCTCCTTTTAGCGGAAAATAGACACGCCTGGGTCTTAGCAGCATTGAACTTGACCAGATTGGCATCGCCCCATTCAGAGACAGCCTGTAAGGACAAGTTCAAGCGCTCAACCATAGCCTCCCGGAGAGACCGGATCTGCGACCCACCAGCTCGTGCGTCGGACACGTATCTCTCAGCAACAGTGCTGTCGTCTGCATACCCAAAGGTACCGGGTTTTAGCAGATCATTAATATGCAGCAGGAACAATGTTGCCGAGAGTACCGACCCCTGAGGAACCCCGGCATTAATATCCAGTAGTCCAGACGAGCAGCCATCTATGACCACTCGGATAGACCGATCCCTCAGGAAATCTGCAATCCAATCACACAATCCGGCGGGCAGACCGAAGGAAGGAAGCTTACTAATAAGGCTATCGTGCCAGACCCTGTCGAAGGTCTGTCTGTCTGTCCGTCTGTAACAACCGATTTTCTCCGAATCTTCTAAACCGATTCTGTTGGAAATTTGGTGCACTTATAATCTTCCGTGATCCAAACACGGACCTGTAACGAAAATAAATAAATTTTGAAAATGGGCTCACTTTTAGGGGAACAGATAAAAAAAAAACTAAAGTTTTGCCAACTATATCGTGTGACATATCCAGGAAAGGATGTATTGTGAGGGTTTTCAGTATATATAAATCATAATTTTTAAAGAAATTATTTAATGTTATCCAAGAAATTAGATTAAAAACTGGCCAAGTGCGAGTCGGACTCGCGTGCAAAGGGTTCTGAAAGAAATTAATTTTTTTAACATGTTATTTTTACACCACAGACTTCTAATAGGCTTTCTGTAATCATTAGGTAAAGATCTATTGTCTCCATTTTTTTTTAAATTTTAGGCTCAGTAGTTTCGGAGATAAGGGGGAATGGTCATTTTTCGTCTAATTTCTTGAATAACATCAAAACCACATTTTTTAAAATTATAAAAAAAAACATGATTCAGACCCGCACAGTAAGCCCTTTCATTTGATATGTCACACGATATTGTTCAAAAAACTTTTTTAATTAATTTTGTAGTTTGACCCCCAAAAGTGACCCCCTTACTAAAAATTTAATAATTTACGTAACGCGTCCGTGTTTGGGTCATAGAAGTCCATATGTGTACCAAATTTCAACAGGATCGGTCCAGTGGATCCGGAGAAAACTGGCTGTGACAGACGGACAGACAGACAGACACCCGAGTGATCCTATAAGGGTTCCTTTTTTTCGGAACCCTAAAAATTAGATATCCTTACGAAAATTGCTGCGCGGACGAAGTCGCGGGCGAAGTGCAAATTTTTATCAAACAGGGGTCTTGTCACAACTATGTGACAAAATTGTGGCCCATTCAGATAGGAAAATTTATTCTTACGGATCTTCATTGAAGACTATATTTTTTCTTTCTATTAGTACATACTCGTATGATAATAACAAATAAGGAAGAAGAATGCAACTATTTACTCTTATTTTCTGTAAAACGTGTCAGATGTTCTATAACTTTACCTAATGCATTTTCATAATTTATCAAACGCATTGTTTTATAACGTCATCTCTTATCTTTTATCTCTTAAACCTTCGACTGACATGAATATCTGAGCTAAACAATTAATTATCTATTTAAATAAACACCTGTTATGGTTAAATTGAAAATCTTGTCACGAGAAAACATTACAATCTTTGTTTCATGCGACTCGCTTCTTTCTACAAAATCATATTCCATTATGTGTACTTCAATCTTCAATTCATTTTTTCTCATGGCTGATCCATTCACCTTTTCACTGTTGCAGTAAATTATGATTACCTGAAATTAGAATATTATAGAACAAATTAAACTGAACTTTCATGTTTACACCAATAAAAATATGATATGTTCATGTTTGGATTCAGTAAAACATGGTAATCATAATAATTGACAAAAAAGCATAATGAGAAGATTTGATTTTATTAAAAATCACAGAGGTTGATTGATAAACTGATATTAATTCACACATCATTTGTCGACTGCCAGACCATTCCGTAGGTTGTAACCCTCGATAAGCACGTCTTTGAAAAACAAAAGTATGATTTGATTTCTTCACTGAAACCGTTTGGTTGATGTGTTGTCCGCAGGTGGTGGACTTGGACTGGTGGTCGGTATCCCGGGATTGCGTGATGTACGCCGTGGCGGTAGTGGCGCTCATCCTCACGCTACTCGACGACGTGATTTACTGGCACGAAGCGCTGCTCCTCGTCCTCATGTACATTTTCTACATATTAGGTAAATTATATGGAATGCGTGGTTAATTACCGCCACTTGTCACTCCGCTTCACGAACGTGGAGCTATCGAAAATTGATAGCACGTGAGCTACTTCTGATATTTCAAATCTAAATAATAAAAATTAATACTCAAGATAACAAAAAGAAAACTAAAAAACATTACTTGACATACAGAATATTGCATAGAGATTAGGTATCAGATATTAACAAAAGTAAATAAATATTATTAAGTAAGTAGATAGGTCATTGATTTGTCACATGCCCTTCTGAAGGTGACAATAATATTTTATCTGTTGCCAATATTTATAGTTTAAGAAAAAATACTATTTTTTTCGCACGTATGTTGCATTATTTATCTTAATGCTCAGATAAACTTTAAAGGACACAGTAAATATATTAAAAAAAACATTATTTCCTGTCTGTTATAAAAAGAAACATATTTATTAAGGTACTCGTAAGTATTCCGTGCGCTCCTGGTAAATGGTTCACATTTGCAAACACACAGTCGATAAAAACTAACTGGTCGTGATTTGATTTATAGCAGAATGCATGAGTGATATGTTCATGACTACGGTTTTCTTTTTTAATTTATTGTTCCCAATACGATCGAGTAATGTTTGTATTGCCTGATGGCCTGATGCTTCTGCCTAGGACCTACTAATGTTTAATATCTATGTTCAATAATCTGGTCAACAGTTTTCTGTGAAAATAAACAATCTGAGTGTTTTTTATTCGTTTATGGCTCAGGTAGATATTATCAGCAGCCCAACAGCAACCACTGCAAACATATTTTGATGTTCACTTGTCAAAACTGAATGAATGAACTAGACACGGTGACCGAGCCGCTGACATATTGTGAAGAGTTAATGAAGTAATTATTTACCTATTTGTACTAACGGAAATGATTATACTACATTATTCTTTAAAACTATATATATAATTATTATTTTCCTTTTTCCAGCAATGGCGTTCAACGGCTGTTTGGGAACGTTTTTCAGGAGTGGGTGCTGCACCTTCAAGAAGCCTAAGGCGTACACAGAAATCACACCGCTTCTTACAAATGGTAAGCAACTGTGAAGAAAATGTTGCAAGATAGAACACCTGATTGGCAACCTTTAGTGTCATTGACCCTAGCCCTGGTATGCCTTCTACTTGATATGAAAAGTTAGGGAAATTATGTTTTAACCTACCTCCTCCACTGTACTTCTCTGATTAATTTCACTTGTTTTAATTGCGTCGTTTTTCTGGGACTCGTTCCATTCTCGGCGGTGATTCTGGTTTTCAGCGTTACAGAGACTGAAAAAACACTTTTTTAACCTCTGTAACCCTGAAAGCCAAATGGTAAATTAAAATAATCAAAAGTGCACTGTTGAGTTTTCACGCCTTTTTTTTTTTTTTTTTTTTTGCCGGGGTGGAAAATCCTCATGGATGTCCTTCGCCTGGGGCAGGCGAAGGGGTCTGTCAGACTCTTACTGACTAAAAACCACCCCGGTGTTCCTTCTCACACTTGGACCGAGGATCGTGAGATCTAGTGCGCCTTCCATGATCCCCGGATAGTGCCGGCCCGCCTACGCGGGCCACCTCAGGCTCGCGGGAGGAGTGAGGTGTCCTCTCCCCGCACGTCCAGTAGGGGCGCGTCTGGAACAATACGCGCCGCCGCCTCAGGTCCTGCTGGATGGGGGGCGGCGGACGACCCCGAGTCCACCGTCCCTCCGGACCTTTCTATGGGGGCTGGAAGAGGGCGTTGTCCGCCCTCCGCCGACGCCCGGTTCGCCTGCTGCGGCACGGAAGTGTGGCCACGGCCTCCCTCTCCCTCTCCGCAGCCTCCTTCTGCGAAATTACGATTTCACAGAAGGAGATCACCGCATTCCAAGACTCGGCGCTCCCGACCATCGAACGAGCGACGGCCGGCAGCGACAGGTCGGGTCCCACTTCGGATACGAGGGCACGGCGCTGCTCCTCCCATGCGGCACACTCTGCCAGTGTGTGCTGCGCCGTGTCCTCCCGACAGTCGGTGCAGTGATGGCACCGAGCGTCCGGCTCCCTGTTTATACGACACAGGTACTTCCCGAAGCAGCCATGCCCCGAAAGCACCTGTGTCGCCCGAAACGACAGGGAGCCGTGCTTCCTCCCGAGCCATTCGTCGAGCACTGGCCGGATGGCCTCGATAGTGACGAGGCCGGCGGTAGGTTGCGAAAGCCTTTCTCGCCATTCGCTCACCATAACCTCGCGGAGCTGTGACCGATGCAACTCGATCTCGCGCTGCATCGGCTCACCACCCCGCGTCCGTACCTCCTCGCGCCACCGGTACAGCGAGGCGAGAACTCTCGCCTCTAAGTCCCAGGGCGGTGATCCGGCCAGTGCACAACCCGCCTCGTAGGAGATCGTGCGATACCCCCTAATAGCCCTGACGGCCATCGCCCTCTGCGGTCTTCGCAGTATCGCGATGCTGCCGGCCGTCAGGTCAGAAGCCCACACCGGGGCCCCGTAAAGGGCCATGGATCGCACGATCCCTAGGTATAACCGTCTACAGACGGTGCTCGGGCCCCCCAGATTGGGAAGCAGCGTTGCGAGCGCGCCCGCGGCGCCCATTAACCTGGGCGTCAGCCGCCGAAAGTGGGGACCAAAGTTCCACTGGCTGTCGAGCACCAATCCTAGGTACTTCATGGTAGACTCGACAGCAATTTCGACCCCCCCGACCACGATGTGTGACCCTGGTGGTGGCGCCCGTCGGGGGCCGTGAAAGACCATGGCCTCCGACTTTTCCAAGGCTACCTCCAGACCCAGGCGTCGTATGCGACCCACCACTTGTGAGACCGCAGCCGTCACAAGCAACGCTGCCTCCCTGTACGAGCTCCCCCGGGCCGTGACCAACGTATCGTCCGCATAACACGTCAGGTCCACTCCCGGTTGGAGCTCGCCCCTCAGCACCCAGTCGTAACCGATGTTCCACAGGGGTGGGCCCAAGACTGAGCCCTGTGGAACACCGCACGACATATCACGACGGCCCTCGCCGTCACGTCCTCTGTAGGTGACACACCTTTCAGCCAAATAAGCCCCAATGATGCGGCGGAGGTAGCGGGGCACCCTGTGGTACCTCAGTGCCTCCCGAATACAGCTCCAGGGCAGGGTGTTGAATGCGTTGGAGATGTCCAAGGACACCGCCAGCATAACCCCGCCCCGGGATACCGCTTCCTCCGCCAGGACTCTCACCCGCATTATGGCGTCGATAGTGGAGCGCCCGTGCCGAAAACCGAATTGACTGCCGTCTAGGTCCGGCCCCTCTCTGTACAGGTGACTAACGAGGCGGGCAGCAAGTATCCGTTCAAAAAGCTTACCCACCTCGTCTAGCAGCACTATGGGCCGGTATGCGGACGGCGAGTCTGCTGGGCGCCCCGCCTTCTTGAGCAGGACCAGACGACCTGTCTTCCACTGAGTAGGGAAGCGGCCCTGCTCAAGGCAGGCTGTGTAGAGTCCTCTCAACTGGGGCTCTAGCTCCTTCAGAGCGAGGACGAGTGCGCGGCCGGGAACTCCATCGGGCCCCGGTGCAACGGTTTTGGCCCGGAGACGCATAACGGCCGTCCTCATCTCTGGCTGTGTCACCTCAGGGACCTCCTCATCCTCCGACTCAGCAGCTGTGGGCAAAGCCATCGGCAGCGGTATACACTCTTCTCTGGCAGGGAAGAGAGCTGCGACCACTACTACCAGCAGCTGAGGCTCTAGGCTCTCAGTGAGTGGGGGCGCCCAGGCACGAAGTTTTCCTCGGACCGAACGATACGGGCGCCCCCACGGATCTCTATCTAGCGTAGCCAACATCTCTTCCCTGAATCGAGTCTTCGACTCGCCGATGGCCAGCCACAGAGCCTTCTTCGCCTCGCGGTACACCTCATACCGCGCGGCTTCTTCTTCCGGAACCCGACGACGTCTCCTCCGGTATCGAGTGTACCGGCGCCTGACCGCAACGCAGGTCCTGCGCATCTGCGCAATTTCGGCGGTCCACCAGTACAACTGGCGCCTTGTGGATAGTGTGCGGACGCGGGGCATGGACGCGTCGCATATTTGTGTCATCGCGCTGCGGAACCACTGCGCCTCCTGTTCAACGTCGACGGGTTCGTTTGTCATTGACTCCCAGACCCAGGCCTGGATTATGGCGGCTTCCTCGAGAAGTTCCCTGTCGATCTGCTTATACGACCAGCGAGGACCGTCCGTTTTTGGGGCCGGCGGTCGGCCACCGCTCGTGGTCTGGGCGGAAACGTTGAAACGGATGTACCGATGATCTGACAACGTCTCCACCTCCACGGCGACTCGCCAGTCACGCACACGGCCTGCAACAGTGGAGCTGGCGAACGAGACGTCCACTACAGACCCGCCCCGCTGCCGCACGCACGTGTACTCCGAGCCCTGATTCAGAACGGTCAGGCCGGTTGCAATTGCCCACTCCTCCAATACCTCGCCCCTAAGATCGGTGATTGGGGATCCCCACGTCGCAGACTTTGCGTTGAGATCCCCGAGCAACAGCACCGGGCGAGGGTGGAACTGGCCTACGACGGCACCCAGCTCGACAAGGAACCTCTCGAAGTCGGCGAGACTCCTGTTTGGCGAGAAATATGCCCCAATGGTGGCAATTCCCTCCGTGAGAGCAGCCACCCAGCCGCGTCCTCGGGAGGGATTACCAAGAGTCCCGCCAATGATGGCCACCGAACCGTCCAGATCCCCTGCCCAGTTGTCACGGGTAGGGACAAAATACGGCTCAGCGACCACCGCCACGTGGATCGACCACTCCGCCATGCTCTGGAGCAATAGATCCTGAGCTCTGGAACAGTGGTTGATATTCGCCTGTAGGAAATGGAATTGCGCCATCAGTGACATTCCATTTCTCCGGCATCTTCTCCTTCCCTGAATCGGGAGTCAGCTACTTGGCTCCCAGGCTGTGGGAGGGGCGCAGGTCCTCCGACAACCTTACTCTTCTTGCCTTTGGGGGCCTTGCAGGCTTTCCCACCAAGCTTGTGCTCCGCAGGCTTCCCTGCAGCTGCACAAATGCTGCAGTTTGGTGCCGCAGAGCACTGGGCCGACTTGTGGCCGGGTTGGCTGCAGCGATAGCAGAGGTCGCTGCGGTCTACGTCTGCAGTGCATTGTGCCCGGACATGTCCTTTGACGAGGCAACGGTAGCACCGCATTTCCCTGGATGGCAGGAGTTTAATACTCGCTGACACCCAGCCCACCAGCAACCTTCTGCCATCCGCTACCTTGTTTGCGGCCGTCACTGGGCACCGCGCCCAAACTGTGCCCAGCCCGGCCGCGCTGTAGCGAATTTCGCCCGCCTGCACGGTTTCGGGCGCACACCCACCGTTTCGGGCAATTGCCGCCACTACCTCCTCCGGGGTCACGGAGTCATCCAGCCCACTTACACGCAATTCGGCCGTTTTGATGGGTCTGGACACTCGGACATCTTCTGGTTTGAGTACCTCCCGCAGTTTGGTGGCCAACGCGTCCGCCCTCTCCTGCCTTGCAGCCCCTGACACCTCTAGTATTTTGGCCCCGGTGGCCGCCGTTCTAAACCCAAAGCCGGCTGGGGAAGCGAAGTCGCTGAGATTCAGCTTTGCCTTCACCTCCGTCAGAACCGACTTGTAGGTTACCCCCCTGCTTGAGGCTTCGGGCTGCAGGGTGATTATCACAGCCTCGGAGCGTGGGGGTCTCGCCTTTGGCCTTGTGGTCTTTATTGGAGCCGGGCTGATAGGTGCAGGGCCAGCAGGTGCCGGCTGCGCCGCCCTCTTCTTACGCTTCCTTTTTACCACCGTCGTCCAGGCGAGAGGCTCCTGAGCGGGGGGCGTCGTCACTGGGAGCGCATTTGATCGGGGAGGGGGTGCGGACGCACTCGCCGCGGGGTTTCTATTCCCCTCCGTAGATCCTCTGGTCTGGACGTTCTGATCCGCAGGATTTCTGCCCGCCTGTACGGGCCCTGTTCCTGCGGACCCTTCCTTCTTCCGTCTATCCGCCGCAAGTGGCGGCCGAAGGGTTTCGGCAGGGGGGAGACGCGACTCCAGAGCCTCTAGTCGGGCAGACACCATACCCCCGCACTGCGTCATGCAGATTCGGGCCACCCTCTCAATGTCGCGGTCCGACATCGCAAGTGCAGGCGGTGCCGAGGCCGCAGGGGGCAAGGAATTCACGGCAGGAGGAGGGCCGGTGGCCGCGGGAGCCGCCTGCCGCTGCAAGTTATCCCTCTGAGCGGCAAACTCCCGCTTGAGGTCCTCCAGCTCGGATCGGAGACGGCTATTTTCCTCCCATGGCTTCTTCGTCTCCTCTGAGGACGTGCGATCCAGGAGGACCCCAACCGCCTCCTTGATCCCCTCTGCCGCCTCTTTAAGGGCCCGGGTGAACGAGCCCTTCAGGTTCCCGGATTTGGTTGCAACCTTGAGGACAACGTCCACGCCGTCCAACACCTGGCGGCTCAGAGCCTCTGCCGTTTGGCTTGATCCCGTAGCCGCCTGGGCAGCTCGTCGTTCTCGGGCCTGACGGGCCATTTCAGCGACCTCGTCGACCGCGATCGCTCTACTCTGAGCACGCTTTGCAGCGTTGGCCTCGGCCCTCGTGCTCACGAGAGAGACAGAGACTCCTCCCAGCTCCTCAATGGAAACCCCGGATGTAACCCCGGGATCACTCTCCCCGCCATTTCCTGGCGGCGTATTGGGCCGCTTGAAGCGACCCCGAACGTCGCGCCCTGGTAGAGGAGCAGAAGCTCCGCTCGCCAAGGCGCGACCCCGGCCTCTCCTCGACGTCGCCACTTTCGCGGCCGGTAGGTTCTCCTCGCTTGAGGAGAGACCCACCGACCCCACCCTGTCCGACGAAATTTCATTGCGCGATCTTTTTCTCCAGAATTTGGAGCGACCGCGCAAGTCCTGGTCGGACATATTTGGATCCTCTGTCGAGGATCGGGAGCCTCCTCGGCTCTCGTTGCCGTCGCCGGCAAGCGGTACCTCCACAACCTCAGTTCCGTTTTTTGTTTTTTTGTTGTTAGAATCCATATATAATCCCACGAGTCGATATAGGTTTTAATGTCCACCGGGCAGAGCCTAGATACCCGGTAAGCCTATATACTGCAGAGTGCGGCAGGTGCTCTGCAGGGGAAGCGCTCGAGACTGGACTCCCTCCAGCCATTCATCCCCTCACCGCGCTTCAAAGCTTAGGATTAGGTGGTTTTTTATCTTAGAGGTAGCCTTCCTATGGGCCAGGCGATTAAGCCAAGCCCCCGGCGGCGGCATTAAACATGCCTCCGTTCGCTGTCCGGCCAACCCGACTCAGCGAACCCGCCGAAAGTTCTCTCCCTAAAGAGAGAAACATGCGCCGCTTTGGTGCGCCTGCACCACAGCGGCATGGTCACGTCCTATGTCGATCGACTGTCATCGATCGATCAGGAGCGACCCCGTCCCGGTATCTCTCTTAGTCTGGTCTCTCACTTGAACCTTTCCGGCATGAGTAACTCTACCGGCATAGCTCCAAGATCATTGAGACACACAAGCCCCACCACGACGACAACGTGGAGACACCCTCGGTGGGGGAGTTTTCACGCCTGGCTCAACACCAAGAATAAAAACCCAACAATGCAATACCAGGCGATCATTAAGATGTTTTCTGAATTTACTGAAAACCAAAAAAAGACATAATAAGGGAAAAACAAATACTGTATTTCTCAGAAATAGATTGAAATCAACATTCAATCGCAATGAAATGGGAACGCGTGAAGGTATCGAGTTGAAATTAAAAACATATACTCAGGTCTATATGACCTTGCAGTTGTGAAACATAAAACTTCTAAGTTAAAGTAAAAAAGATAAAGTCGTTTATGCCGCAAAAAAAAAAAATATTTCGACACTCTCAAGGGAATCAAAATGTATAGGGTATTTCCCGTTGACCTAGAACTATGAAATTTGGCCGTATAAAATAAGTATTACCGTCTTATACCTACTACAAGTATAGGGAAAAGTCTGAAAACTACACATTTGTAATTAAATTATAAAAAAATATAATATATGTCTTTATTTAAAGTAATGTTTATGTACCTACACAAATTTGTAGGTACATAAACATTACTTTAAACGGAACGGAACCCTCGGTGGGCGAGTCCGACTCGCACTTGGCCGGTTTTTTTTAGATAGATATTACTTTAAATAAAGACTATATTTTTATGATTTAATTAAAAATGAGTAGTTTTCAGATTTTTCTCTATACCTGTAATATAAGACGATATTACCTGCCAAATTTCATAGTTCTAAGTCAATGGAAAATACCCTATAAATTTTGTTTCCCTTGAGAGTGTCCAAATATACGTTTTTTGCGGCATAAACGGCCGTATCTTTTTTTTACGTTTCCGTAGAAGTTTGTATTTTTCACAGCTTCAAGAGACTGTGCACCTGAGTATATGGTTTTATTTTCAACTCGATCCCTCTACGCGTTCCCAAGATAAAATGTGGTTGACAGACAGACGGACGAATAGCAAAATGATCCTATAAGGGTTCTGTTTTTTCCTTTTGATGTACGGAACCCTAAAATTTGGTAGAATTGGCACTCTGGTTCCAATTTCCTATTTGGTTTTACTTTAAGTTTTTCATGTCAAATTCCTCATTGATTATTTCTGCAACTTGATCTAACATTTTAATTTCTTTTAGAAAAACCCCACGCTCTGGACGCTCGGCGCATAAGCAACCTGCATGTCCAAACTACAGACGTGGAATCAGCAGTCCAGGCAAAAAGGCTAGCTTCCACAGACTCGGGTAATTCAATCGTTTTCATTCAAAACAAGCGGAAATGATCGCTTACTACTTACCACTTGTTTTATTGACCGTTCGCCTGCCTATAAGCACTTTGTCATTCAAATTGTGGCCAACCGGCCAGTTGAAATAGAACTTGATTGATGATGATCGATTCGTCCGTACGTTCTAAAGATTTCTGATTGCTCTAGTGCTAACTTTTTCGTCGTACGTAGAAGTTGCGAGTTTGAAACGTGGAATTATTATAAAATTACTAGCTGACTCGGCAAACGTTGTTTTACTATATAAAAAAATAGCCTACCACCTATTCTCAGACCTACTGAATATACACACAAAATTTCATGAAAGTAGGTCGAGCCGTTTCAGAGGAGTTCGGTAACAAACACCGTGACACGGGATTTTTATATATTAGAAGATAAGTAGTGTGAAACATTTCGGGTCACGTCTCTGACGATATTATTTTTGTTATGTCATAGACACTGCAATATAAAACCTCCTATATAACTGTTCCAAATGATTAGCTTCTGCTCTCGACTTCATGTGTTTTCGCAATAAATTGAACATCCTTCAGCATTCGGCAAAAGGGTAGCTTCCTGCCAGTGATAGATTTTTTTGTGATTTTAGATATTATATTTTACAGACATAAAAATTCGATTTCAACATCTTTATACCGAGTAGGTATTAGTTTAGATTTATTGGTATCACGGTATGCTACATTATACCAATTAATTGCCTATTTTGAACAATGGCTGCCGCCCGAGTGAGTTTCGCGGGAATTAGCTCCGGTTTCACCAGCACAAAGCATTCATAGAGAAGATATTTGGTATGTTCTCACGAGCGAGTTGATGGCGGCAAAAAATATGTTTAGATTTTATAATATCTATCTGATAAAATATCACTATGGGAATGTTACCGCAATGTTGGTCGTTGTGTAACGATAACAAGTTACTCGTATGTAGTTCAGGTAAAAATATGAATTAAAAACCTCGAGGAAGACTACCTACAGAAATATAATTTATATAGGAAACTGTAAGAATAACATTATAAATGTGTTCACAAAGGAACCATTTATTTCTTCATACAGCAGACCAGCGAAAGGAGAATTGAAAAAGAAATGTAGACAAGGGAAGACAATGAGTATGTGAAGTCTTAAACAAAGAATACTCATCATCTGCCTAGCCTTTTCCTAACTATTTTGGGGTTGGCTTCCAGTTAGTTCCAAACCGCATTCAGCTGAGCACCAGTATACGTGGAGCCACTGACTAAAGCATGCTGTAGTATATTGTTAAACGTTCTATTACAGATACGCTGAGCACGTACTCAATGTGGTCGTGGCCTGGTGAAGAGGTGTCGTTCTGGAAGAAATTCTGCTGGGTGTTCACGTGGCCCATCAACCTGGTGCTGTGGCTGACCATCCCGGACTGCAACCGCCGCCCACACCTCTACCCTCTGACTTTCCTCATGTGTGTCACCTGGATCGGAGGAGTCTCCTACCTGGTCGCCTGGATGATCACTGTACTAGGTATTACTGAGGACTAATAGAGTTAGATATCTGAATTTTGGCATTTATTTGCAAAGATTAGTAAGCTAGGAAATGCCGGCAGCGGCGCCATCTGGTTTTAAAACATTGAGAATACTTTTCACAGCTTCCACAAGACAGTGTTAAGCGGATAAGCGATTTTAAATTATTTTGAGGTTTGAAGTCACTTTCTGACCTGCATTTTATAATTAAATATAATTACTAGCTATATTGAACAAATGGGTCTGAGAATGATTTATTTTATGTACGCATGCATTTGCGATATAATACTAATATCGTGTCATTTTTATCAGTTTCATGAGGAGCTTTTTGTTTATTATTCTATAGGCTTAAAACCAAATAAAAAAGTTTCTGCAAATGCTAATAAGATAACTAACAAACTCTGACAAAACAACACTGCTACATCAAATATAGCGACTTTTTCATATCTCGAATGTCAAGTGTAGTAACTGCAAGCGAGCCTGCTGAGCTTGGCTGAGCGTGTGCTTTTGAGCTCCCATGCCCATCGCATGGTCGAGAAAGATTATGGTGTTTTCTATTCTTATTTCACAACTTTCAAAGGAGCCTCGCCCCCAATTACATACGAAATGTCGCTGAACCATACACGCCCGCCTACCCTGACGGAATACAAGTGCAATGTTATGACATATAACCTCTTTTCTTCAGATGTTTATTTATACTTTCTATTGGTGACAGGTGATACTCTGAATGTGCCAGACAGTATAACCGGATTGACGATCCTCGCCGCGGGTACCAGCCTGCCTGAAGCGGTGTCCAGTGTATTAGTTACTGTCCAAGGTAAAGTACCGAACATTAGATTCACTTTTGCAGATTCACAAAGGCAGTACCTACTTTACACAAAAGTGAATCTAATGTTATATGATAGGTACTTATGGTATTTAATTTGTGGAACACAGTTTTGGTACCGCAAGACAAAATTAAATATTACATTTAATTTTTTTTCTTTTCTATTATGCCATCCAATCTTACCTATATTGTCAAACAAAACAATTTCGTAGTTCGTAATGAAAATTGAATTGGGTTTTTAATTTATATTGATTTGATCAGTAAAATAATTATGTAATTGTTATTCAAAGGAAACATTTGTTTTTTTTAATAACTGATGAAACCGATGATTGATTGCTCCATACAGTTCAGATAAAAGCGAAATCGATACGTAAATAGAAAAAGAATTATTTTAAATCTACAAAACAGCCACTGCCACAGTGCCACGTGGCCACTTGGTGATACATCGCCACGCACTGGGCCCAGACAGTACCGCCAATACGCACACAAGAAGAAAAACACTAATAATTATAGTTTTTATTTCAGGTCACGGCACAATGGGGCTCAGCAATTCAATCGGATCGAACACATTCGACATACTTCTCTGCCTTGGTTTGCCTTGGCTGATCAAATCGCTGGCCTACCCTACCGTCCCAGGCCACCATTGGGTAGGTCCAACACATGATAACAGAAGAACAAAACTCAAAGTCTCTTTTAAAGTCGATGACTATTATATCCAAAGTACAATCCATGAATAGATCTTAATTATTTATTGTCTTTGGTAGATTTTTACATTATAAACGATACCAATCGTCAGAATCCCGAAAATCAGATCCGGTGACCTGCACTTCCACACGTATCTATCGTTGAACAGAGGCCACACGCTCTCAAACTTGGTGGAACGACGATCTTCGCAAGGTAGCTGGAAGCAGCTTAATAAGAGTTGACGAAAAACAAAATGCTATGCTATGTATGCTATTGGAAAGGCCTATATCCAGCAATGGAGTGCTATATGCTGATTGCTGGCTATACGTCGTCAAAGTCTAACAAAATAAACGCAATATCTAAAAATTTGTCCATGAGTACAATGACAGGGGTCCTACTCTAATCTACCCTAATATAATCTCGAAATTAATCGCGAAAAACAGGGACTGTCCCATGCATTTATTTGCGCATAACTAGACAAAATTAACTGAACAGCTAATTTATTTTTCGCGATGTCTTGGTTCGTCCTATAGTGAAAGTTGTTTAAAATGGTTGTTTATGCGTTACAGCTTGCCCTATAAATATTTGCGTAACTACGTTTATTCATTTCAGGTGTCAATAAACTCGAGCGGCTTGTCCTACAGCGCCATCTCGTTGCTGTCGACATTGTTCGCGCTATACGGCTGCCTGCTGTTCAATAAGTTCCAGCTGGACTGGAAGATTGGCATCACCTGTGGCCTTATCTACATTGGCTACTTGGTCCTAGCAGCCCTTATAGAGTTGAACGTCTTCTTTGATGTCAACCTACCGATTTGCGCGCACTAGAACGAAGTGCTGTTCTTATTTCTCTAAACAGCTACAGAAATTATTCAAGGTAGTTTTGTAACATCTAATGGTGGTTATAATCCACTATGTTCGCGAACCTCTTGCGCTCCGCGCTCCTGCACTGCTCCACATAAGCCTACCATAAAAAGAAAGTGATTAAATAATTTCGAAGTCTGCGAGACTGATTTCATGTTGGTACTTAAGCAATTTTAGGTATTATTTTATGATGTAGGTATGTTCCAAGTTAAGGATTAATTTTATCTAAGTATTTTAGATACCTTAGTCAGTAATTTATGAGGATAATTATTTAGTTAAATAAACGTTTCTCGAATATATTTAATTATTATTGTTGCTAAAGTATTACAAAGCAAAGGAAAAATAATTGTAACCTTTCGAACTTCCAGACCTTGAGTCGATGGGGCTTCAAAAAATACATCGGAATTGAGAATCCGCTCCTTTTTTTGAAGTCGTTTAAAAATAGCAACGCCCAGGCTATAAGTAGGTACGTTATGTATGTGTTTTTAATCTGAAAGCCCGTTTTTAAGCCCAACACAATCCGACTTAACAATCATCAATCGAACCAGCCAGAAAGATGTTTCTTCCGGGCTGAGGTTCCAAGCAACCTTTACTAATACACACACAGCCACTGAACACATCATGCTACAAAGACTGTGACTGTATGTAATATAGAGAAAAAAGTTAGGGTAGGCCTATGCCTGCTGGGAGACGATATAGGATAAATAATAAAAAATATAAAAATTATCAATCAACAAATAGATGTTTAGTTTATGGGTATGATTTACGCCTCTTATGTTCGCATGCACAAACTAGAATTACTCGTATATTTTAACTCATAGTTACTAACTAGGGGGCGGGGCTAAATGACAAAGCTTTCATAAATAATAGCCCCGGCAAATCTGGTTTGCTCAAGTGGGCTTTAGGCCCGCTAACACAAACCAGGGTTCTCTTTTAATTCAGGTTGGTTGCTAGCCATATTATTTAATTTCTCGAGTTAGCAATTAACTCTGAGATAAAAAAATAACTTCGGATTGTGCAAGCGAGCCTTACAGTCGGATTAAGCCTACGCAACTTTTAATAACTAGTACCTAAAAATAGAATCGACACAGTAAAAATAAACTTTCAGGCCTTAAGTTGTTCTTGAATCGCGATGAAGCCTAGTGACCCATTCTGAATGCACTCGGGTGTAGGTACCCTGGCCCAGCTCACATCCTCCCTGAACCACGAAGATCAGGAGTCGTGGAATCGATAACCCATCCTACAGGTGAGCACAAGCATTATAGTTACAGTCAGTTTTTATTTTTAATAATTAACTTTGGTTCATAAGTATCAACCTACATAAACATAGAATTGCATAGGAACCATATAAATTCTATTTTTCCATATAGTACGGACATAATAACATACATAATAAACACACAATTTATGAAGTACATAGTTCACAGAACAAGTTTTTGGTCTTCTTGGGACATGATGTATGAGCCTAAAGAGAACAATTGTGGCAGCGCCAGTACTCGCCGGTTTGGAACGGGAAAAGAGGTTGATACAGTAAATGCATACGCAGTCATCATCATCACAGTTCTACGCATTTGGAAAATTTTCACGTCTGATTCCTCACCGTAACTCAAGTCACTAGCCTGTTCTGGATCATTATCGTAGTCTGAGTCATCATCATGTATGCTCTAAATGTAAGCATGTCATTTTGCCCCACAGGGTACCAAAATAGTAACAACAGTCATAATTTCTATAAACACGAGATATACTTATATTTTAATACTTATGAATAATGCAATATTATGCTACGCTTCTTCAAATAAAATTAACATATGTCATAGTAACCACGTAAAACTCTCCAAAAACAGGAAGAAATCCATTAAAAATAAAAACTTTTTACGCGCACAAAACATATTCGTACCAGTTACACCGATATGTCTTAGCCAATGTCTCTAGCAACTTGACAGGTAAACCAACATGGCCGACGACACGTGATATTGTGATAACTGAAGCATTGTAGCCAGCCAATTTTGAAAAAGGCCTGGTGTGTCATTTTCTCCGTATATGTAATTTTGGACGTACTTCCCCTACAGCTTAGCCTTGATACTGCGACCTTCACTATCAACAGCATAAAGCCAGTGAAAATGAACCTGATGGGTGATTTTTTCAGCGATTTAACGAAAAGGGATTTCAGTGAAGTGAAAATAGCTGTATTCAATTATTTTTTTTACTTTTACGAAGTCTGTCTGTTTATAAGAACTCGCTAACCATACGCTTAGTTTAAATACCTACCTCCCGATCAGCAGATGCTTAATTAAAATTCTCCTTAAAAAACTTGTATTAGAAGAACATGCTAACAAATTAATCCCTAGAACTTTATTTAAATAAGAAAACCAATTCTATTAAGTTTTAACCAACGTTCACAATCTCATCTCATTCGCTATCTGTCAAAACAGCCTCAATTTCCACTATTGTAACAAAACTATAATTAACCAATGTCCAGTTTTGACGTGTCTACTTTCGTGGTGACTGTGCTAATTTGTTGGTTAGTTGCGCAAAAGTCAAATTAGGTACTTAGATAAACATTATCTGTCTTCAAGGCAAATATTAAGTAGGTTAGAAGGTTAAAACAACATAACACTTCCTGTAATTAAAGTTATCAATGAATATTTTTTTATCAAAACGGTTTTATTTGTCCAATCTACGCACGCTCCATTGTTTATGCTCATGTGACTACGTATGATGTACGGAGATAGTAGGTTTTTCCAGTGGCTTCGTTCTGTGGCTGTAGCCTATCTCAGAAAATCTGAGCATGCTTCTGGGATAAAAAATAATGTCAGCAATAGTTGCAATAGTATTTAATATGGTTTCTATTAGTAAGACATTTTTCGGAACCCGGTAAATACTCTTAAAGATAACAAGTGCGAGTCGCCCACTGAGAGTTCAGTACAAAGTAGCTACAAATTACTTTAAATAAAGACTATATGTTTTATGATTTAATTTACAAATCTATAGTTTTCAGACTTTTCCCTATGCTTGTAGTATAAGACGGTATTACTTGCCAAATTTCATAGTTCTATATATTCCCTTGTGAGTGTCGAAATATACGTTTTTTGCGGCATAAACGACCGTATCTTTTTTTTACGTAAACTTAGAAGTTTGATTTTTTTACAGCTGCAAGGGGCCATTGAACTATGGTTTTATTTCAATTAGATACCTCCACGCGTTCCCGAGGTAAACAGTCTTAACAGACAGATGAACGGAAAACAAAGTGATCCTATAAGGGTTCAGTTTTTTCCTCTTGAGGTACGGATCCCTAAAAAATAGTATTAATAGGTAAACATTATACATTTTTAGCTCCAAAATACCTTTCAGTGCCGACATTAGCTTGATCACCACGAAAATCTGCGGGGCGTTCACCCCACCTTTTAAATTATGGATATTCAGCTACTTGTGTTGTTGCAGTCATACTTCAGCCATCTGTCTGTCATCAGTAGCACCTCCTACATGGTTGTAAGCCTCCGCTTTCCGTCTGTCTGTCAGCGGGCTGTATCTCAAGTACCGTAATAGGTAGACAGTTGAAAGTTTTCACAGAGTGTGTACTTCTATTGCCACTATAACAACAAATTAATAATCCCATACAAGAAACGTGTATTTTGTCGGTTTATAGCACAGAACTCTTCGTGTGAGAGTCCGATTCGCATTAGGCCGGTTTTAGTGATAAGTATAAATACTACATAAAAGTGTGAGAAGATCGTGGCTAAATAGCCATAGCGGCACGGATCCTCGATTCTCGTTCAGCAGTGCTTGACGACCGCGACGTCGCGCGTCGGTCTATGGATGAAGGACCATCGTAATGACGGCGAGACTGCACTGCTCGAGCTGGTCCCGGCGTGTGAGTGCTGCGCGGGGTCATTTGTAGATCTTTACCGTGGTTACAAATAGTCTGGAGCCTGAAATTGTGAGAACCAGTCTTTCCATATGGTAGCTATCAGAAGTCTAACGTGTAAGTTACCCAGTACTGGATTGTGGAGGTCAGATAGACAGTGCTTCTATGAAAAATACTGGTACTCAGCTGCATCATCATCATCATCATATCAGCCGAAGGACGTCCACTGCTGGACTTGGCCTCCCCCAAAGGAGAGGGGATTTGCCATAATCGCCACGCTTGGCAAGTGGGCTGGCGATCGCAGTGTATGGTGTTGCGTTTTACAGAGAACGCTGTTGGCCATTCTCTGGTGAGTCCCTTAGTCGCCTCTTACGACATCCACGGGAAGTGATGGGATGGTATTATTCTTTTACCGCACCATACAGCAACGGCCGACACCATAGCTGCATCTAGTAACACAGTCTAAAAACGTTGGGCAAAGCTGGGCAGACTTAAAAATGTGACCAGAATTTGAGTTTACGTTAAGCTTCATGAACTACCTAGGCTTGTTCAGTAGGGTACCACGTCAACATCTCGTTACCTAATGTATGTGCGAAGATTCTCTTCTTCAGAGAAAACACCCTTTCACTTTTAGGTAGATTGCGCCATGAGTAAAGGCCTACCTACATACATGGTGTTGTCGAACTAACAACAACATTATGGGTTCATCTATGAGTCTACCAACGATAAGCACATGAGCAGGCACATGGTAACTAATGGAAACATTAAAGTTTCTAATCTTAAGTTTAATAATTAATCGTTACATTTTCCCACTGTCACCTGTAAATGTGAGGACCTTATGGCTGCGCCAACGAATGGTGTTACCATTGCTGAAGTATTCAGCAATGGCCAAACATAAAATTTAATTTCTTCCCGTCGACACGCTAAGAAGATTCTCCTATATTTCGAGCAATTTTAATGTTTGTCTGGCAGTTTGAGTGCTTTGTACCGCCTACACAAATGTCCTTTCTTTGGTATTGTTCATCGAGTTATTGAGCTCCTAAGTGGATCTGAGTTTCGTCCTAAACCGGGGTTCTGTCCCCACGTGTGTGCGGATGCAGGGAGAGTCCGTGGTGGACATCTCATTCGCCAGCCCTGCTCTGTCACCGCGTGTCATTGACTGGCGCGTATTAGAGGAGGTGGAGACCTATTCCGATCACCGGTATATCCGGTTTGACGTCTCCGCCCAGACCTCAACCGCACCAGTCCGACAGGCCCCGAGTGGTCCGCGGTGGGCGCTGAAGCAGCTGGACCGGGAGCTCCTCCTGGAAGCCTCGATCGTGCAGGCCTGGGTGTCACCACCGGACAGGCCTGCTGACATCAACGACGAGGCGCAGTGGTTCCGGGAGGCCATGTCCGATATTTGTGACGTGGCAATGCCCCGGGTTAAGCCAGGACGCGCCCGCCGCCAGGTGTACTGGTGGTCACAAGAGCTGGCGACGCTGCGTTATGCGTGCGTTGCCGCACGGCGCCAGTACACCAGGCACCGCAGGCGTCGCATCCGCCCTCCGGATGCGCTGGCTAGAGAGGCGGAGCTGTACGAGCAGTACAGAGCGGCGAAGGCCGCCCTCCGAGCGGGGATCCTGCGGGCCAAGGATCTGGCTCGCAAGGAGATGCTGGAGTCTCTGAACGGGGACCCGTGGGGAAGACCCTATAAAATGGTGCGGAATAAGCTCCGCACCTGGGCTCCCCCGTTGACGCAGAGTCTCCGGCCCCAGCTGGTGGAGGACGTGGTGAGCGCTCTGTTCCCCTCGCGAGGGGAGCATACTCCCCCACCCATGGCTCCGCCACCTGCGGTGCCCGACGCGGACCACACCGACGACGACGATGACGACGCTCCTGAGGTGACCGAGGTAGACCTGAGAGTGGCGGTTAACAGGCTGAAGACCAAAAATACCGCCCCAGGACCCGACGGCTTACCAGGGAAAGCCTGGGTCCTGGCCTCGGAGGCTCTCGGGCCTCGACTAAGAGGGTTCCTAAGCGCATGCTTGGAGAGGGGCCAGTTCCCACTTCGTTGGAAGACGGGGAAACTGGTCCTCATTAAGAAGCCGGGGCGCCCTGCGGACTCTCCGTCCGCATACCGGCCCATCGTGCTGCTCGATGAGGTGGGCAAGCTCTTTGAAAGAGTAATTGCCAACCGCCTCGTCGAGCACCTAGTGAGGGTGGGGCCGGATCTAGCGGAGAACCAGTTCGGTTTCCGCACGGGCCGCTCAACGGTGGACGCCATCATGCGCGTGAGAGCCCTCTCGACGGGGGACGCAGTTTCCCGGGGCGGGGTCGTCTTGGCGGTGTCTCTAGACATCGCCAATGCCTTCAACACCCTGCCCTGGAGTTGCATCAGGGAGGCACTTCGGTATCACCGGATGCCAACCTACCTCCGTCGCATAGTCGAGACTTACTTGACGGACAGAGCCGTCATCTACCCCGGTCACCTGGGAGAGTGGAACCGGCGAGAGATGTCGTGCGGTGTTCCACAGGGCTCGGTTTTGGGACCGCTCCTGTGGGACATCGGCTACGACTGGGTGCTGCGCGCCGACCTCCCTAATGGCGTCAGCGTAGTCTGCTATGCTGACGACACGCTGGTCCTGGCGCAGGGGGGGTCGCACCAGGCGGCAGTTGACGCTTTGACACGCGGGGTTGCGATAGTCGTTGAAAGGATCCGGCAGTTGGGTCTTGAGGTGGCCTTACACAAGTCCGAAGCCATGTGCTTTCATGGATCTCGGAACAGGCCACCATCGGGATCCCAAATAACGGTGGGAGGGGTTCACATCGGCGTCGGGTCGACGATGACGTACCTGGGTCTCGTCCTCGACAGCCGTTGGAACTTCGTCGAGCATTTCCGACGTTTGGCTCCCAGACTGGGGCGGGCCGGGGCTGCCTTCAAGCGGCTTCTGCCCAATCTAGGGGGCCCAAACGCCTCCTGCCGGAGGCTCTACGCGGGGGTCGTGCGGTCCATGGCCCTTTACGGGGCGCCGGTGTGGGCGCCTACTTTGAGGAAGCGTCCTGCCCGTTACCTCAACGCGTCTCAAAGGGTCATGGCCATCCGGCTGGCCCGGGGATACCGCACGGTCTCTGGCGAGGCGGCGAGCCTCCTTGCCGGACTGCCGCCATGGGATCTGGAGGCGAGAGCCCTCGCGCTCATTTACGAATGGCGCGTGGAGGCGCTACGCCGGGGCGAGACTCCTCTGCCGCGGCAAATCGTAGCACGGCGGACGGAGCTCCGGCAGGATCTCATGGCAGTATGGAGACAACGACTGTCGCAACCCAGCGCTGGGCACGCCACAATTGCGGCGATAAGTCCCCTCTTTGAGGAGTGGCTAGAGCGGCGCCACGGCGTCCTCACCTTCCGCCTGACGCAGGTACTCACCGGACATGGATGTTTCGGGAGATACCTGTTTCGGATTCGGCGGGAGGACACGCCTGGGTGTCAACATTGCGATGATCGGCCGGAGGACACGGTGGAGCATACGGTGGAGGTCTGCCCTGCTTGGGTGGAGCACCGTCGTGTCCTCGTCGAGGCGATCGGCGGCGGCGACCTCTCGCGTCCGGCCCTGGTCCAATCCATGGTCCGGAGCGAGGAGGCATGGGAAGCGGTCACCTCCTTCTGCGAAGCAGTAATGCTAGCAAAGGAGGAGGCCGAACGCGTGAGAGAGAGGGAAACCTCACGCCCCAGCCGCCGCAACAGAAGAAGACGCCCCGGGCGTCGGGAGTCGCAGGGCGATTCTCGGCCACCGTAGGCGCGGGTCTGTGGACGGCGAGCATTGGGTGGTTCGCCGTCCGATCAGAACCAGTCCTGGGTCGATGGCGCGCTGTGTTCCACGCGCGCCTCAAAGAGCTGTCAGCATAGAAGATGGGGCCCGCTAGGGCCAGTGCCTGCCGGGGTTGTGGAAACTGTTTGAAAGAGACACCGCGGCCCTGGAACGCAAAGGGCATTGGGAGGAACACGGATGGGTTTTAGTCAGTAAGAGTCTGACACTCCCTCCTGCTTCACCCAGAGCGGGAGGAGTCATTTGATGATTTCCCATCCTAAAAAAAAAAAAAAAAAAAAAAAAAGTGGATCTGAGTTGAGCTACACGACTACTGACAAATGCTTGCACTGACTGGACAGGTTCACTCAAATCTGTGTGGTTCTTTCTTCTAAAGACCATCTCAGACACTAATCTGCATGGTTCTTAAAAAATGATATATTGTAAGTGTGAGGACTATGTAGGTCGTTATTTTAAGGATTGATTTCATGACTGTCTGGCAGTTTGAGTATATTATGCGGCTTACCCAAATGTCCTTACTTTGGCATTGTTCGTCGGTTCGTTGAGCTCCTCAAAGTTTTGAGTTGAGCTGCATGATAACTGACAAATGCTTGCACTGTCTGGACAAGCCCACTCAAACCTGCGTGGTGCTTTCCTCAAAAAGCTACCTCAGACGTTAACCTACATGGTTTTTCATGTCATTGGCGATTGTATGGACTTCAAAAGAGACTATGACCTCTGAGTTTGTTTCCGTGTTTCTTCTCAGCGTAGTCAGCTAGGAAATACCGGTCTCATCTAGATTTATACAAAAAATTACGTGTAAAAGAGTTAGGTACTTGTAACCTATTTGCAAAATAAATATCACTTATCATTTTATCATTTATGATTTTCTGCAAATGTGATCAGGGATGTTTTTCGATTTTGTTGTAGTTAGAAACACCGTTATAGTTAAAAGTGCTTGGATTTTCACTTTTTACACGGTAGTGCCAACCAAGCCAAGTGGTAACGTTTACCGTAGAGCGTTTTTTTTTTTTCATACCGTGCCTTTTTATATAATACACCCATTAATTAAAAAAGTCAATTAGGAATCATAAAGAAATAAAACTGCTTATCAGGTATACCGCAAATTAAAGATTTTAATTGGTAACAAAAAACTTCAGACTCGACATTTTCTTTCTGAAATGCCCGCGTACGTTCGTTTTGAATTAATATTGATCTACAATTATGCGTAACAGGCACATTCCAACAAAATATAATTATTTACACGGTTCGCTTGTAGTGGTGTGTATCAATTATGCGCGGTAGTCGCCACGCTCGTACCTAAACGGCATAACGTTCAGTATTTTCAGCAATAATATCGGGACAACTCCCATCATAATATCTGAGGATTAGCCGTGCATTATCAATACACACCATGTAATAATCTATCGTACGAAGAGAGATAGGTAAAAAAACTGTTGTGACATAACGTCGCACACGCTGAATGAAAAGTTCCCACAAGATATCTACTAGAACACAACAAGAACTAATGACATAAGGCACAATGAAAAATCATTATTTTGTCATAACACATAAGACGTTCAACTTTTCCATTCCGACGCGTAAAAGTGAAAAAAAGAAGACAATACATAACCGGCATCAGTAATTAGAGGTAGCTCACGCGATTTGTGGCATCAACGCACGCATATAATGTGCGCAGTCGCAAAGTGATACCTACGTTTATGCATCTAGAGTAGCTACTCTAGGTAGGAGGAGTAGGTGCATAAATAGCTATGTATGCACCTACTCGCATTATGTACACTATAGTGTAATAACGTCCGGAAACACGCCTTCCGTCTAGCAATCGTTGACAAAAAATTATAACATAGTTTTTAACCTAGGTTATTTAACTAAAATCTGTAGATACCAAAGTATACCAAAAACATTGGATACATGATGCTGGTAAAGATGAGACATAATAATAAGTTGAATAAATAATAAAAAAGCACATTAAATTAATATCACTAATACTTATTAGAAACACGTTTTTGCCAGCTACGTCTGCGGGAGAGTAGAAAACCATCCCACAGGAGTACTACCGTGATAAATGGTATCCCAGGTTCTAATCCAGGTCATGGTGTACCCGTATGCCAAGTGTCATCAACCGTTTAGCTGTTGAAGCGTAATTGATTAACGAACTTCCAAACATAACTTTCACATTTGCAATATTAAGTAGAATTACGCAATAGGTACTAGGTAACCTACCTACCTAAACTACGGCTGGGTATAAAATAATCTATTAATCTGTCCCAAAAACTGAGCGGTCGTTTTGTTGAAGAAAACATCGAGGGGACAGACGACATGCAAATTTTAATCGGCTTCCGCTGTGCTGAGTGCATCACGAAAGGATAGGGGTGTTTGATGAGAGGAGAGATCGTCGTCCCCACCAGGCTCACCGTGGGCTTGGCGAAGTTGATGGGCTGACTCTTGACCACCTGCCGCTGGCTCGCACCCCCCAGCAATATGATCGGTATCGAACTTCCTTTGGTGGAACTCGTCGGTGATCTTGTCGAACTAATGAACGGCCTGAGCGGCACCGGCCGCACTGTTGAAGTCGGCGCAGTCTCAATAATTTCATGAAAGATCGATTCATCGTAATCCTTGTTCTCTTCGATAAAGGGTGCAATAAAGACCACCTGACGCAAACTGTTTATATCCTGAACCAATTTTGCGTGTTCATTTAACAAATGATTGCTCCTTGGTATTATATTGTCAATAATATTGTCCATTCGTCTCGACATTGGCTCCATGTTTAGTGAAAACTGAGCTGGTAGTGTAGCAGAGCGTTTGGTGAACATCTTTCTGAACATAGGGTTCTGGGAACGCCATCCTACGTAACATATCAACAAATTAGATAGTAAAACCATTACAAAAATAAAAAGAAATACTAGCAAAGGAGTAGCTTTACCTTCTTTGAGCATTCTTCCGATTCTGTCTCGATTGAGTGATGCATATTCGATGCAGCTCACCTGAAAAGAAAATTATTTATGATAAACCGTGCACGTCATAAGCATCGTTTCGATACGTAAGAATCTAGAACATCTGACGCTAGTCTTGCCAAGGGTATCGTGCTACCCAGATACTGGGTTGTGAAGGTCAAATCAGTAGGCAGTCGCCCCATGTAAAATACTGATATCTACACAGTTGCATTCGGTTAAACTGTATGCCGACCCCAATGGTTGGTTGACCCCAAGCTTGAGCAAACAAAAAACGTCTATCATGGCTAAAATAAACTGATATTCAGGTGATACAATGTTAAGTTCATTAACTCGCTTTAGGCGTAATATAATGCATTTTCGCTTTGAATATACAAACAGTTCGCTCACGTCACATTGAGACACATCAAATAGAGAGAGTAAAGCAAGCAGAAATTGAAGCTGTGTGGTATCTAGTTCATTTTCTATAAAGGCGCGAACCCACCGCGGTGCACGCTATGCACAGCCACGCGGCGCATTATAGCTGCGTTGGTTCATTTGTTTGACAACGTGTGTCTACGTTTCCACTGCAGTACACACTACACACCCACGACTATGTAAGCGTGGGCCGTGGCCCACCCGGCACACGGAGAGGCTACGCACGTTTTTTGCAAGAATATGGTTTCGATATAGTCGAGGGTTAATACACGTGTAGATATAGCGTGTACCGCGTGCACAGTGTGCATGGCGTTGACAGCGTCGAGCTACGTTGGCGTCATAATCGAGCAAGCCACCCGTGAGCCAATGACGTCAATTGATGCGTAGCACGACCGTGGGTTGCAGTAGAAACAATCTCATACATTTTCATGCAAGGCGAAGAAACACACACGTGCGTCCGTGCATTGCGGTGGGTTCCGCCTTAAAACTCATTGAAAGCACTGCCAGGGCATGAAAAATGTTATTGAACATTTTTACCATCGATTTTCTTTTCTTAAAAGATTAAATAAATCCAATGGTAAGGCCCATGGCCTATGGTCCAGCTAAGGACTAAGTCCGGAAACCAAAACCCCTAACAGAATAGCATAGGCCTAATTGCTAAATTAAAAACGACAGTTATTATTGTGTTTAAACTAAGTTTCTGTGTGTCGATAACTATAATGTTTAGCGAGGTAAACACAACAAGTGATCGTAAATTTTACCTGTCGGTAATAATTATCGTGCTCATAACATACCTACTTTTTCAATTTAGCGCAACACTGATTACTGAATATGGAAGTTATGTTCAATAATAACGTTTACAGTGAGAGTAGGTAGGCAAGTATCACTTTTAGCTATAAATAAATAATATAACTATTTTATTTTATGAATATTTAACACGCAAGTCTCTTTTCCCTTTAGAGTTAATAATTGTACTTCTAAGTGAACCCACGTTTGGCCAGATAGGTTTAACATTTAACATTCCAAGGATTTAGGTAGTTTCAGGTAAGTAAACATGTCAACAATCTGTCAAAATTATGTACCTATCGATATTATCGCATAGGCACAAAAAAATACCTACCCAATATGCTCTGACGATATGGGCGATGACACATTTCAAGTACATTGTAAACGTAATCCGACTGTCGGATACTGACACACATTTATTCGACTTTTGGGGGTGGATCAGAAAGTGAAAAAGCGTAGTAAATTCTTTAGAAAACACTTTACTAAGACACTGCACTCAAACAAAAAAAAGTAACTAAGTAACGTACCTCGCTTGTAGGCCCGAAATGCCGTTCGGGCATGAGGTGCATGCCCTCAGCGAAGAGCAAGACTTGCCCCAACACGACCAGCCACAACATGGTACTACCACTGAATGCCATCGCCGGGTTACTGCGCGGCCCCACCACAGGCGCTGCTGGGGAGACTTGCAGACTGAATACTTTTCCTCGTAACACGAATGCCAACCATCGGTTCGCACATTACTTAAGACATGGAGGACTAACCACCTTTATTTAACCGGGCTGATTGATTGTTGAATGAAAGCGTAAAGGTATCCAGCGAATACGGTGGCGCAGATACCTTGAAGCCTTACCCATCTATGTCATAACAGTAGGCCACTCGTTGAAGTAAGAAAACCGGCATAAGCTGGCCCATATTCTATTGCCTTTGTAGGTACTTTGCTAGCCCAGCTACTGAGCTCGACGTGAGGTCGACTGTAGATTCCTGCCATAGATTTAATAAACCGTGTTTGGGCTCATTGAAATCGTCATGACTCCGGTTCCATACTCGAGTGGTACACATGTTGCAGCCAACTGACTTAATCAGCCGTTTAATTGACTGCCTGGCCTTTTGATTAAACCACGCCGTTTAATCGGCGGCCTAAGTGACATTCCAGGATTTAATTAAACAGCTAGGCAAATGACTAGGTTCGGTTTAATGACTGCCTAGCAAAGTAGCGGAACATAGGACACAGGGTGTTTCCATACTCGAGTGGTACACATGTCGCAGCCAACTGACTTAATCAGCCGTTTAATTGACTGCCTGGCCTTTTGATTAGACCACGCCGTTTAATCGGCGGCCTAAGTGACATTCCAGGATTTAATTAAACAGCTAGGCAAATGACTAGGTTCGGTTTAATGACTGCCTAGCAAAGTAGCGGAACATAGGACACAGGGTGTTTCCATACTCGAGTGGTACACATGTCGCAGCCAACTGACTTAATCAGCCGTTTAATTGACTGCCTGACCTTTTGATTAAACCACGCCGTTTAATCGGCGGCCTAAGTGACATTCCAGGATTTAATTAAACAGCTAGGCAAATGACTAGGTTCAGTTTAATGACTGCCTAGCAAAGTAGCGGAACATAGGACACAGGGTGTAGGCTTCGCTCGCCCCTTGATTATCTCCCCTTTCGATTAAAATTTTCCACTCGCTCCGTTTTTTTATTTTGGTGTAGTGATTCGCCCCTTACGAAGGGGCGAGTGGAAAATTGGCATTTAAACAATTATTTTGGTGTATCTATTCGCCCCTTGCGGCATTTTCTGTGTTTAACCGAAAAAGGTACAGTTGACAGAAAAATACACACATTATGAATAACGTCATGTTTGCAGTGCCGATTAACCCATTAGCAAATTAAGCAATTGCATAGGGCATCACGTCTTGGGGACACCAGAAAACGCGCGGATTTTCAACCAGCTGTTTGAAAATCCGCGCGTTTTATATTGACTAGAGCGTCGACGTTCCGGGTCATATATAACGCCGCTCCCGCTTGCTCGCTCGCTCGTGCATCGTCGACCTCCACAGCATTATGCTAAGAAACACTATCCGTTTTTCGTCATAGCTCATTGTTTAGTTTATTTTTAAATTACGATTCAAACGTAAAAGAGATATAACTCTGGCGTGGATACAACCTGTGTCGGCAGCATTATATGTTCAATCTCATGTTCTAAGCACAGAGGCCTTCGTGCATCGTCGACCTCGACAGCATTATGCTGAAAAAAATCCTCATAATTGCTGGTTTTGTTCCTGTTGTAACAAAACCAGCACTTATATTCCTTGCAGTGATCGCCACATCAAATGCAGATCCTTCTTCAAAGGCAGTTCATAAATTTCGACACAAGCCATGCCTCTATCTTTCATATGTTTATTTGGCAATTTAAAAAAAATCTGAAACAATGAAATAGAAATTCAACATGCAACATCACACCACAAGACAAAGAAACCTTGCCAGAAAAACAGAAATAATAAAATAGGAGAGTTGTGACATTGTTACAACTCGCCTTGTAGCAAAAAATCGTGAACCGGTCAGAAAAATAATTCGTAATTTCTAAACACGATGTCAATACCAAAAAACAATACGACGGTACAGAACTTGAAAAACTAAAGCGTATGAGAAAAAATGTCATAACAATGCAAACATAATACGCAACGATTTAGAAGCAATCAAAATTTTGGGGAAAAACTAACTTTTTGCAATTTTTTGTATGCAGATGTCGTATACTCACAACCGTTCCACGTGCGCGAGTGGCGCGTAGTGCGTCAAACAGCGCGTCTCAAAGAAACAAAAAGATGCTATTGCTAGCTCGCTAACGGTCATAGGTTCCAAGAAATCGACTTTGTCACAACTCGCCTCGGTCTCCCCTACTATAGATTTTTCGCCATGGCTCATTGTTTAATTTATTTTAAAATTACAATTCAAACGAAAAGGAGATTATACTTCTGGCGTGGACACAACCTGTGTCGGCAGCATTAGGTATATGTTCAATCCCATGTTCTAAGTACAGAGGTTTTAGGAGACTGGTAAAGCAAGAGCTCAGAGACGGGCTGAAATCTAGAGCGGCAAAGACTCACAAAGTACCAGGAGCCCAGGAATCATGAAGAAGTGTTTTCGGAGCTGTAGACAGGAGCGGTAAAGACTCACAAAGTACCAGGAGACCAAAATTATGAATAACTATTTCCGGGGCTGGAACCATCATGAGTGGTAAAGACTAACAAACCACCACGGGGTCAGAATCATGGAAATGAATTTCCTCCAAAAAATCAATCTCTATCGCATAAGAGTCGCTGAGGACATGCTAGAACAAGTCAATTCCGACCGAACAATTCATGAAACGCATTGATACTGGTGATGTGACATGGGTTTACGAGTTTGACATGCAAACTAGTCAACAAGCTTCGGAGAGATAAAACCACGCCAAAGTCGATCAAAAGTCAAACTCATGTTGACTGTTTTCTTTGACTATCGCGGTGTTGTGCACTAGGAATTATTCTTACCGGAAAGTCAAACGTTTTAAATATTATTTGAACTTTATGCGGTGTTTAAGAGAGCAAATTAGACGAAAAGGCCAGATTTGTGGAAAGAAAATTCTTGGATTTTGCACCACGATAATGTGCCTTCGCACAAGGCCATCACTGTGAACGAATTTTTGAGCAAAAACTCAAGAAATACCATCGAGCAACCTTATTCCTCAGATAGGGCTCCTCCAGCCGACTTCTTTATTTTTTCTAAACCCAAATTACCACTTCGTGGCACCCGTTTTCATTCGGTAGAAAACATAAAGGAGAATTCGCGGCGAGAACTGAACTCGATTCCAAAAAAAGCGTTTAAAACATGTTTTGATGATTGGAGTATTCGTTAGCGTAGGTAGGTAAGTGCGTCGTTTCTGAAGGAGCATACTAAAAGGTGATAAAATAAATTTGGATGAATTACTAAAATTTTGTGTATTATTGATCTTTTCCCGATCGAATTCGTATCAATTTCGATTCTTTTTAACGCAACTTTGGTTTCGTGTTTAATGTTATTAGATACTTACGTATGTCCATATCTGATGACTACAGGTTTGATTAAATTGTATATAATTGTTTAGGCTCAAGCATTAATAAAAAATACTATTTTCTTCTATTCTCTTTTACGAAGTTTGAATGCTTTGGGAATATGTATGATTAATCATGCGAAACATGACGATGTATCGATATTTTTCATTTGATTATTATCGATACAATGAGAATATTCTCGGAACGAAAATGTTCTGAAATATTCTCGTGAGCGGAGAACATACGAGAACTTATGAGAACTTAAACACGAGTCGGTGATCCTTCCATTTTTAACAAGATACAGACAACTTTGATAATTTTTATTTTCATTATTACATGTAATTAACATATATTTCATTAAATATAAATAGGACAGTAGTGCCATAACTAGCAGCTATAATAAACTTTATTACTTGTTTGATTCTGGACTTTGTAAAAGGTGTTTATTTTTAAATAAACCTCGATGATCCATTTAACCTGGACATACATATAAAAAAACAGCCAGAAAATGACTACCTAGTCTTTAATGAATAATCAACATAAACCAAAGTGATTTAGATAAGAAAAGGCAATTAAGTTAATTGTATTTAAGCAAGGATTATAGAACCTATAAAATGCTATGACTTTAATAGAAAAAAAATATATTTATTTAATCAAGCCTATTTTGATTTAATCAAGAGAAATTAATATGACGTTCCAATTTTTACTTTATTTTGTAAAAATTACAAGAATAAAGATCTTCTAGCGTTTACCATTCACATCTTGAGTGAGGCCATCGAGAAACACGGGGAGGCACTTGTGGTCTCCCTAGACATCTCGAAGGCCTTCGACAGGGTCTGGCACGATAGCATTATTGGCAAGCTTCCTTCCTGCGGTCTGCCCGCCGGATTGTGTGATTAGATTTCAGATTTCCTGAGGGTTCAGTCTATCCGAGTGGTCATAGATGGCTGCTCGTCCGGGCTGCTGGATATTAGTGCCGGGGTTTCTCAGGGGTCAGTGCTCTCGGCAACATTGTTCCTGCTGCATAATGAACTGCTAAAACCCGGTACCTTTGGGTATGCAGACGACAGCACTGTTGCTGAGAGATACATGTCCGATGCATGAGCTGGTGGGTCACAGATCCAGTCTCTCCGGGTGGCTATGGTTGAGCGCTTGAACATGTCCTTACAGGCTGTCTCTGAATGGGGCGATGCCAATCTGGTCAAGTTCAACGCTGCTAAGACCCAAGCGTGTCTATTTTCCGCCAAAAGGAGCCTATTCCACCCAGCTTAATCTTTCCGAGGTGCAACCGTGCCGATAACCTACCAACTTGAGCTTCTTGGTGTAACATTAACATCTACCCTCAGCTTTGGCCCTTTCAAAGATGCAAAGGCTCAAGTGGCTGCCAGAAACTTGGGGATCCTAGCAAAGGTGAGACGGTACTTTACGCCGGTACAGCTGCTCAAACTTATTCAAGCGCAAGTTCGATCGTGTATGGAGTACTGCTCTCATCTTTGGGATGGATCTACCAGATACCAGTTTGATGCCCTTGAATCAATTAAGAAACGACCCAAGAGGATCATCGGCAATGATAGGCTCTTCAAGATGAAGCTTCAAAGCATCGACGCCGAGTTACTGTCGGTTTTGTATCGGTAACAATTTGGGGAATGTGCGACGGACTTGCATAATTTAATTCCGCCAAGTCTGCTCCATCATTGGACCACAAGACGTGCGGCAGTGCGCCACCGGTACCTACATGGTGGACATCCCACCCACACTCACAAAAAGTTTTGGGAACACATTCATTGCACATATAGCTAAGGAGTGGAATTCTCTGCCAGAATGTGTTTCCTGATAGTTACAACTTGGGAGTCTTTAAGTCAAGAGTGAATAGGTTACTTCGAGTAAGCAAGCTCCATCTTCGACCGCATCATCGCTTACCATCAAGAGATATACTGGTCAAACGCTTGCTTAACACTGGCCAAGTGCAAGTCGGACTTGCATGGGTCCGAACCAGTTTCATTTTTATTACAAATTATTGTAATACTATAAACTTCTTATAGGTTTTCCTGTAATCTGTAGGCAAAGAACTATTATCTGCATTTTTTTCAAAATTTCGGGCTTAGTAGCGTAGTAGAGATAAGGGGGGAATGGTCCTTTTTGGGCCTAATTTCCTGAATAACTTCAAAACTGTAAATTTTAAAATTATGACAAGAGTAGATATAATTACCATTTTCACAGTAAGCCCTTTAATTTGATATATCGCACGATACAGTTTGAAACACTTTATTTTTTAATTTTCCACTTGAAAGTAGAAAAATAAAAAAAATGTACCCCCAAAAGCGACCCCCATACTCAAATTTTATTTATTAACGCACGCGTCCGTGTTTGGGTCACAAAAGTCCATATGTGTACCAAATTTCAACAGAATCGGTCCAGTAGATCTGGAAAACTGGCACATAGACTGACTGAACATACTGACTGGACTGGTAGATAGACAGACACAGACAGACAGACAAACAAACACCCGAGTGATCCTATAAGGTTTCCGTTTTTTGTTCGGAACCCTAAAAAAGATGGGTTTGTTATCAATTGATACTGTATTTTTGTTTCTAAAATCCCCATCATGTAGTTTGCTTCACGAAATGTTTCAAAATATGTATAACATACGACAACACACTAAATTTCATCTATCATACCAATTTTAAGACAGGAATACATTAAAGTTAGGTTTTGTTACTTCGTTTTTGAGTTCTCATAAATTCTCTGCTCGGAGAACATTCTCGAGAACATATCCGCAAAGTTCTCACTAAGAGAATGTTCCCGAGAATTTCCCATCACTACTCTAAACCCTCAAACGAAGATAAAAAAAAAGATCTCAGACGAAGTCGCGGGTAGTAGCCAGTATTGAATAAGGTCCCTATTTTGTGAATAGATATTAATGAATTGGTCGCGAAACCAAAGCTGTCGGCTGCCGACAGCTTTGTTTTCGCGATCAACTCATTAGGCTGTCAGCCGGCCTTTACCATCTAAGCGCCCTGGGCGAGTTATGCATTTGGCGCCCATTTATATTTCACTAGCTGACCCGTGCCCACTTCGTTGGGCGGTATTTCTCGGGTTAATATATGTATAGTCTATAACACTCACAAATAACGTGACTTTCTATTGGTAAAAGAATTTTCAAAATCGGTTCAGTAGATCCAGTACGACAACCTCACAAACTTTACCTCATTACAATATTAGTGTAGACTGTAATTAAAATAACTTATTTTCAATTTTGTACCATATTTATCATATTATATTTTTTTATCATAATTATTTTTGTTAATAAAAACTACAAACATGTAGGTATTTATTATTATCAATTTATGATAACATATTTTTAACACTCACATGAAACTTATAACACCCCAATTTGTAGGTTAAGTGTTATTAGTTTGACGTGTGTGTCTGTGTATTGTATGTCTGTCTGTGGCATCGTAGCTCCTAAACGTAAGAACCGATTTTGAGCCGTTTTTTTTTTGTTCAAACGGCATTTTAGTCAAGTGTGTTATGAGCTATAATTCAAGACAATCAGTTCAGCCATATGAGGATCATCAGCTCATTTCTAGTTGATGAAGGAATATGAGCAACTTCCACAGTCTGATTGATGCGAAATTTGGTATTCTATCACTTCAATAGTGTTGCAAAAACATGGTAACTACCTAGATTAAACTAAATGGACAAAACATATTTTTTTTTTACTTTTCAGAGTTTTTTTTGTCCGGGGTTGTTTTAATTTTAAACATTCAGTAAGTAACTAAACAATACTCGATCACTCCTACGAGATTGTACATAAGTGAATACGCTGAATTTAGCTTTTCTTTATAAATTAAGTGGTTAAGTTAAGCTAGCGCGTGCAGCGTCCTGAATGTCCCGACACTGCACCCTCCAGCTGCCGGCGCCCTGGGCGGCCTCCCCCGGCCCTAAAGCCGCTACTGTCTGTCGGCACGTACTTTTAAAATTTAAAGATCTTATATTAATGTGTAGTATGACTGTACTTTCCCATTCTCAAAACAATTTTAGAACATTCTGCTAATAGGACGTATTGCTAATAGGACGTCTTGATACGGAGGTATCTATTTTGCTGTGGGATTGACATAAGCCTAACAATACAGTGAAAATGAGGGAAACTATGCTTAACTATCGACGGAAAACGTATTAAAAAAATCTAATAACCATTTTTTTTTATTAAAAAAAATCCGGACAAGTGCGAGTTGGACTCTCACACGAAGGGTTCCGTACAATAAACCTATTTTTATTAATTGTTGTTATAGCAGCAATAGAAATACATTTTATTTCCTAAAATAATAAAATAATAAACAAATGTGCGGAGTTAAGAGTAGGTAATTTTAGTGGACGGCAGGTTTTTTTTTAATTTCCCCGCACCGCAGCCTCGCTGCGCTTCCCGGTTTTGAATGAATTTTTAAACTAGTTTGCAAATCCCTGTCCACTGAAGCGCAGTGGAGATTTTTTGCAATTCCATTGGTTAGTGTCGGCAACTCGGCACAGCTCCGCTCCGTAAGGCTGACTGTCCACTGGAACGGAGGAGAGGTTTCCCGCCTCTCCCTTACTTCGCTCCGCTGCCTCGCTCTCCGCCATTGGACAGGCAGCCTTAATCACACAATTTTATTTCACCTTGATATTTGAGATTGGCCGTTTATTGGTAAAATATATTTTCAGACCAAAATCGATTAAATAATTTTACCCGTGGCAAAAATACAAGTACATTGCCCACTTCTATATTCATTATGATAAAAATAAAACATCCATAGTGGTAAGGTATCTTTATTACAAATACTTAATGATACCTGTTATTTACAAGATAACAAAATGATACAAAAGTTTTAAATCGTGTTCTTTTAGGTATATGGGGTACATTTTTCACTTGGAGCATTTCCGGGCAGGTCTCGTAACTGTTACAGTTAAGATATTATGAAGTTTTTTTTCAAATTTAGTGGTTTTCAAGTACTACGTCTTACTATAGGCACTAAAACTGCTACTCCAACTAAGGTACTTGGGTAAAAGTGATGCCCCACGGCCAAAGTAACTTTACTACACTTACTCGGTCCAGAGAGACTGCACTGATTGGCATCATAAATCGTAAGAATTTGCCTTGTTCTGACTGTAACATATTTCTAAAACCTGGGGATGCAGATAACAAATTAATCAAGAACGTTTAGGACAGTCCCCTAACAACGTTTTTCTGTAATACAACGGCTAAGGTACCTGCCTTTGCTCAAAAATCTACCCTGTTTAATATGATCACCAAAATAAATCAGGTTCTGCTAATCGCAGTCACTCAAGTATTAAACACAAAATTTCGAAATAAGAACAACACAATTGCAGAAAATAAATCTTTAAGTTATTATTTTTACTCTCAATTTAACTAAACGCTAATTTAACAACCTAAGTTTAAATAATAAATATTTACCACGCACCTCCGGTTTCACTACAATGAAAGAATTCTTAATTCGTTAGGAATGTGCCATCCTAAACACAATCATGTAGTACTTTGACGCACTCATTCAGACATCAAATATAGCCCTAAAAGAGAAATTTGGGCTTCGCATATAATATAATTTACGCTATGTGTCTATACTTATATGTATTAACACAGCAGCTATTGCTATAAATGAGAAAACGTCAAAAATTAAAAAATCACACAGCGACATAAATATACGTATTAAACGATCATATTTAAACACCACAGCTACTCACAATAGATAAGAAAATAATGGAAATTGGGACTTGTAATATCTATGACTTCCCTGCTCACATATACGTACACCCCTAGACTGCGTCCACATGAGCGAATACGCCATTAATGTGCTGAATAAGCGCAAGTATCAATTAAAAAAGGTATGATGACTGCTATTGCGCGCAGAGCATATAAAACATGCATCTCGGGCACACAGCCGGCCAAGCACGCAACGAGCTGTGCACCTACAGAACGTGATATATATAGTGCACGCGTGCTTTTGCGTGCCTAAAAACAGGCGAATACACAGACAGCACTGTCGCTCATTTAGTCGCACCCTTCCATAGTCAAGTTAACTTTTATACATATTAATAATCAACTAAAATCAGAACATGCATTATTGGCATCAGGCCGAATCAAGTATATAAGATATCCGATATATTTTTTTTTTACCCTGAAACATATACTTTTGGTCGCAATGTATGCATAACATCTCAACTACTAAAAAGTTAATAATACCGAGCGAAAATGGTCATTATCTAAAATATTTATTACGGAAGATAAATTTAAAGCGAAATTATTACCGGTCAAACCTTTTATCGCTTATCAGCAACTTTTATAACGAACAGAAAAGTTTTATGTGCTATTTCACCACCTCCTGATATGATGAACTTATCTGGCAGATAATTCTAGTTACACATTCGTCAAGTTACCTCTTAGATTGTGATCGTCGTACGCTGTGATACGTATCCATTGATTTCTATTATTAATTCAACATTCAAACTCTTTTTTAAGTCTACTTCTATTTATATAATCAAATATTAGATACTGCAATCTAGCGGCATAACAAAATAAAATTTGTGCAACTTGACGTAACTGTCACGTCCGTCGTCACTTCCCCCACGTCGCGCAGTTACCTCAAGCAGGTAGCGATAGGCTTGCATCTACTACGTAGGTCTACGTAACGCCACGTTTACACGCTCGTCTGCTTTGACAAAGTAACTTTTAGAACAGCTTTGTAAAAGTTCTCTTTGATACCGGTTGACACCTACATAATGTTCTTAGCAACAGTTTCTTCACTTTTAAGTAATCTTGAAAAGTAGAACACGATCCAAGTCCACTTCGATTGCCAATAGACTTCAAAACGCGCTTTGATTGCTCATTTACATGATCAAAGTAGTCATCAAAGAAACTTTGTCAAAGCAGACAGAGCGGTTCAACACAGGTGTACAGTTTACTTTGTAACCAATTTTAAATTTAGTGCTGTACAACGAGTTTGAATACAAACATTAATTGATTGCTCTAACTTTACAGTAAATTGTTTTTAGCTTGACCGTGGTACAAGAATCGAACATCATGATAAGTTTTTATATTGCCAAATATGGTTCTTTTCGTAAAATAATATTATAAAAGACGGACTCAACATACCAACGCAATAACACAACCTCCATACATTCTGTTATTTCACTACACACGACCCAGTTCCCATGATAAAAAATCACATCGTTTAGAGATCCTTATATCATAAAACCGTTCACATGACTGAACGTTACCGCGCATTCGCGCAAGCTAAAGCGCCTCGGATATTTCCTCATGGGATCCGGGCCTCACACAGGTAAGTTCCAATTTCAAATCTGTTTTACCCCTTTCACGGAACATGACATTATAATATCTTACATAAAAAATTACGATATATATCTAAGATTCGCTGAGGTATGTTTAGCATTTACGTGAGTTTTTTACTCCACGTGGTCAGTGTACATTCCAATTTATATAGTATAAAATTACGTTAATTGTTACCAACATTTACAACACATAAAATTACAAATGATCGCCGTGCATCATTGTTTGCCCAAAACTGAAATCAACATCCGTATCGAATTTATGATATAAACAATATATCACTGGCTTTTAAAGCCTAGGCAGTGTAAGATACTTCTTTAGACCTCTAAATACCTACATCGCCGTAACAATGTTTAGCTACGAAAATCGTTCGATACTTATTGTTCTCTTAGTGTATGAAACATTTATATGCCTAATACTATGTAGCATTTAACCAAGCTATTGCCTGAGTTGGAATGTACACTAACAACGGAGTGTAAGGTGAAGGTCCATCACGCCAGGCGATGGGCGGGCCCCGTGCCTGAGCACGGCGGCGACGGCAAGCTTGCAGCCGAGGATGGGCGAGCGCTGGCGCCCTCCCTTCTGTAACAAGTGGCATGTGTGATATAGTCACATGTTGTTTCAGCAGTTTTCCTTAACTAGGGAAACTCATTTGAATACACTATCATTTAAATCAAAATCATTTGAATACACTAAACTTTCAAGGCCATAATTAGCTAGCATTTTTCTGCGGCATCTGTGCCACAACCACAGAAGCCAATCACTTTTTCTGAATAAAAAAGCCCCTATGATATTCTGACATAATTTAGCTTTGTATCATATTAATTTAAAGTTTTTATTTTTTCATTTGAAAAATTATAGATCTACATAAATAGCATACATTGATTTTGCGCACATTAAATAGGTTAAGCTTTGGCACGCTAGCGATTTTATATACAACCTGACCGTAAATATTGCATATTAAATTTTGGTACAAAACTAAACAAGAACAATATGGGTTACAAAGTCTCTGTCTATGCTGTGAGTTTATCATACATATTAACGCCCAGATACCATGAGTTACTTGAAAGCTTCTACAAAATGCAATTAATATAGATTTTACAGTCATGAGGATAATGTTGCATAGTGTGTAAATAACGATGAAACAAGTGCTCATATTAATGAGTCACTCTCTCGCTGATATTACAGTTAGCCATTATTTATCTTAAGAATTGTCATCAAATTGATAAATAATGTTGCCTATCTGTTATATTTCACGCATAAGCATTCCAAATTGAAGTTAATTTTGAATAAATTTTTAATGTAAGAGTCTGAGAATCGGCGAAAGTTCATTAGGCTGCCTCACTTCGCGACCTCTCATTCGCGTATATTTATTTCCTTAATAAGTTGATATCGTATTGTTTTAATATCTTATTCAAATCAACATCCAGTTCGCATGCATAGTTGCAGACCGATGCCGAATGTTTGCCTTATTCTACGTTTTAAATCGCATAGCGTTTCTTATATACTTTCTCCGCTAAGCATATTTTATCAGACAAACAACATGTCGATAGCTCGCCTAGCGAGGCCAACGCTCGCGACAATTGGCCATATCCTACATTAATTTACTTTAATTCAATATCACAGCTCAGTAAGCTAGCGAGCAGAAGACGGTAAAGCAGTTATTCAAAATCCGAGTTTTTTTTATAATTTTTTTATTTTAGAATACGATTTATAATTGGAAATGTGCAAAAACATATCAGACTAATGTAGCACAGTTTTACGATGAAAGCAACAATTCGCATATTATTTCAATAAGACATTCGTCAAAGCACAAAAATAGTGTACCATTGCACAAGGCACAGATATTATAGTGGGAAACGTAGGGCCTGCGACTGACAGCCCCCAGTACTTTCACTCGCCCTGCGCGCCACAGCAGTTATTTTTAGCGCGATCGATCGAAACACAAACATAATTTCGCTTTAATATTATAGTGAAAACGCAGTAGCAGCTCAAGGAAATCAGAATCTGAATTGTTATTGCACAGGTAACTGTGTTGACAAAGTTTCAATGTTTTGTATTTATACCTTTAAATCTGAATATGAATGTTATTCAACAATTGTTTTATTTAATAAAGCCACATTGGCTCTGTAAAATTACAGCAAGACACTTACAGCGCGCTTTGCTAATTGTGCTGTGTAGCTTATTGAATCAATCAAACATCCACAATATCTTGCCAAAGTTCAATGCAAGAGCAGAAACAAAAAAATAGGTAAAACCAGAAACCATTTAGCTAGCTTTAATCACTGTAAAAATATTGATATATTACCTTAATCGTCATCTTCAGCCGATGCGGACGCCGCTTTTGCCGGCTGTGGTATAATAGTAATCTCATCGTTAATTTTTAATGGCTTCAGAAGAGAATCACTAGAAGTTTTAGCAGGCGCCGCACTCTTGCTTTTGTCCATGACTCGCTTGGCGACCACGCTGTGGGCCGAGTACACATGGTTCTCAAACTGTTTGTACATCCCAAACGTGGCCGTGCACACCGTGCATTTGTACGATAGGTGAGCTGGCTTAAGCGTCAGGTTGTGATCCCTTGCCACGTGATTCAGTAGCTTCCATTGGTATACCTGTAATTGATATAAATTACATAAAACTTCATGTTGATGCAAACATTCTGTATTTATCTATTTACTAATACAAGCAAATGATGCCGCCACGGCCTATTCTCAGTGAAGCTTCATAAAAAGCTTCAATACCTAAATTAACGTGACATTTTTAACTGACTAGCACTTCGCCAGCGACTTCGTTCGCGCGGATTTAGTTGGTACTCCACGAACTTCATCTCCCCTTTACCCCTTTAATAGGGTAATGTATAAATTACTTATTAATAGACTAAACGAAAGGCAGTTCGCTCAAACTGCCACATTTTTCTTACTTAGAGTATTTTTATACCCATCGTAAATTTTAAACGAAAGGTTCGATTTGAATAATCTAAAGTGTAATTTACGTGTACATAACCAACCTTAATTATCAAACGTCACTTCTTGAGTTACGTTATCGAAGTTTTCATACGGGTCCCTAACTTTTTTGAAAATATTATATAACCTATGTTCATCAGGGATTATGTAGGATTCTAAGGGTGAAAGAATTTTTCAAATCGGTCCAGCAGTTTCAGAGCCTATTCATTTCAAACAAACAAACAGATCTTTCCTCTTTATAATATTAGTGTAGATATAAAGCTGAAGTTGCTTCTTTGTTTGTTGAACGCGCTAATCTCCGGAACTACTGGTCCAATTTGTGACTAAAATTCTTTCAGTGTTAGATAGCCCATTTATCAAGGAAGGCTATATACCATCACGCTAAGACCAATAGGAGCGGAGCAGACGAAGTTGCGCGGGTCAACTAGTTTTCAATAATAAGAAAAAACCACTTTCTGAAAATAAACATGGATATAACAAGACGTTTCTGTCAGGTATGCATCTGCTGGCCCCCAAAAGAATATAGCTCTAGCATCAATGCATAAAACTTGGGAAACTTATAATTACATACCCTGCCACAAACGGGACACCTGCCAGCATCTTTTCCCTTGTTGGCGGCCTCTTGCATTGAACTGGTGACGAGTCCGTGTGAACCCAGCAGATGTCGCTCTAGACCTTGATCGGTGAAAAACCTGGAATAGACCATAGAACGAATTTTATATATGTAGAATCCGTTTTTTTTTTTAAAGACCAAAATAACCTCATTTTTATTACCTAAATTGACACTTTTGGCAGTTAAGCGGTGGCCTGTTGTAGATCATCTTAGGATGTATCTTTACTTTGTGTATCCACTGCATATGATTCCGTAACTGTTCGAGGTCTTTTATATACCCGTCACAAATCTCGCAGATGACGAAGGAACTCTTGGAGTTGGCCGCGGGCGGCGGCAGCTGCACGGGCGGAGGTTGCCGCGGCAACGGTGTAATCGAAATTGATGGTTGATGCACTGATTTTTGCTTAACATTATTCTAAAACAAAGAAAACTTTTATTTTTCCAATCAAATATAGTGAAACTTAAGCATTAATTTTAACACGCTTTCTTAAAAAAAAAATAACAAGGTCTTGTACTCACAGCAATAGGATAATTCGAGGACATGAGGACGGGTGAATTGTGTCTGACCATGACGCCACCGCGTAAGATCGGCACCCCATGGACTGGCAAGCCTCGCGCCGGCACGGACATAGGCGTGCGGCTCCGGGGCCGGTACGTCGAACTGACTCCCGGCATTATGCCGGACACGCTCGTCGACTGCCGACCCTGGCTGCTGCCAATACTACTTCGATTGAATGTGTTTTGGTAAGAACCCATCATACTGTTGCGGGATCTAGTTATCTGAAATTTTAAAATGTTGAGTATTTTATAATTATTACGCTTTTTTTTATTATTTATACTGGGTTTTTATTTACTGAAAATACCAAATTAAGCATTTACCTTTGGTATTTTAGCCGGAGGTTCCCATTCAAGTGATGGAGCCAAATTCGTTTCAGGTTTAAATTTCTTGGCACAAGGTATGAGGTGACGCGCCAATTTCCCCTTGCCGTTGTCCTCGAACAGGCAGTTGGCGCACTGGTGGTACGCAGGAGCTCTCTCTAACTTTCCTCTTATATTATGTTCAGCTTCCATATGGTATAAAATATCATGAGGACTTCGTATTTCAAAGGCGCAAAAGTTACATTTATAAACATTATTCTTCATATGTGGCGTCTCCAAGTGATGAGCCATTGCCAAGTTAGATTCTGTCTTAAAACTACAAAATTCACATTTCTTCTGAGGAAATGAATAAGGTGCGTTATTTTCTTTGCTGAATTCAATATTCTTTTTGAGTGAAGCAATAGAAGTTTCAGTGCTCTTAGTGCTATTGCCTGATTTCTTTTCTCTATTTAATTTTCGGGTCTGTTGTTTTAATAAATCACTTTGTACATATTCTTGCACAAGACTTAAACCAATATTTATAAAAAACTTTCCAAGGGAACAGTCAAAATAATTATCCGTTTTAGTTGAGGACACCTTATCTCCAAGTAAGGCTGAAACATCTTTTATATCTTCCAAAGAGTCAACCTTATCTTTAATTATAATAGTCTTGTTTTCTTCATCACTCATAGTCGTTTCATCCTCTGAGTCTGTAGTGGATGACCCATCCCAAGACACGTCATCTTCTTCGGCGCCACGTTTCCTTTTCTCTAAAATGTTTATAGATATTGTAATAAAATCTACTCTACTGATGACTGACGATGCGCTTCAGTTAGTGGTAGCCACACATGTGGCGTCATCCACTGAAGCTAACAGATAACTGAATTTGCATTAATCAGTGGCAGTCCTGAACTAAAGGAAATCTAATACTACTGTTGTCAGTGGTGTCAAGATTTTGCTATGGAAAATATTTTCTGTGAATTTCCATTACTTGTAGAAAAAATAAAAATATGGCAATATGTATGTCGCAGACATATCGTATAACACGCCGTATTACAAGTAGGCGCGCCGGATTGAAAAACGCCGCTGTAATATAGAGCGGCTACCTCACGTTCAGCAGGATTGAGGTTGAGGTACGTTTTACAAAGCGGCGTCCAACGCATAGCTTTGTTGTCATACCTATACTTGTATATAAAGCTGAAGAGTTTGTTTGTTTGCTTGCTTGAACGCGCTAATCTCAGGAACTACTGGTCCTTTTTGAAAAATTCTTTGTGTTAGATAGCCCATTTATCGAGGAAGGCTATAGGCTATATATACCATCACGCTAAGACCAATAGGAGCGGAACAATCATGAAAATTGTGACGCAGGCGAAGTTGCACGGGTCAGCTAGTATTTTATAACAGCAAACGCGTCTAATACAACATTTAATAAACGGGCTGACAGATGATTAGGCCGTTTTAAATTTGAGGGAACCTTACAGGAACGAACCCAACCTACCCGTGTCGGGGTGCCCTAAGTGCCCTATGTTCCGCTACTTAGCTAGGCAAGCCATTAAACGATATTGAACCAAGTCATTTTCCCAACTGTTCAATTGAATGCCGGGATGACACTTAGGCTGCTGATTAAACGACTCAATTAAACGGCTGTCTTTGCTAGTTGTTGGAACTAGAACTTTCAAAGCGACGTATCGAAGATGCGCCCTTTTGTATATGGGCTCCACGTTACTAAGCCGCTTTGACAAACGCAAAGTGCCGCATTACATAACAGCTGCGTTTTTCAATCCGACGCGCCTACTTGTAATATGGCGTGTTATACGATATGGCTGCGAAATGTACATAAATTAGTTTTATGATGGGAATAGAGAATCTTGAAGCCCCTGAAAACATCGGAAACAAGGCGTGCACCAATATTAAACAAAACGTTTATGTTTTGAAGAAAACACTATCTAGCCACACGTAATATTGTAGAGTTGTATGTTGATGGAAAACAAAATAGTATCTCAGAACATCAATCACAGGTTAAATGTTTTACAACTTTGTTTTCGGTGTATATGTCACCGGAAAATGGCAAACTCCGTAAGATTAAAAAATAACTTGAGAGATTGTAAACTTTCGACATTTTGTCAACTGAACATTTGGAATACATTTTTACGCATCAAAATTTGATAATCTATAATTTCTCGAAGTCATTCCGAGAAATTGTGGACTGAAATAAAATGGCGACCAATTAAATATCAAATTTTGATGCGTAAAAAAGTATTCCAAATGTTCAAAGTCAAAGTCAAATGATTTATTTCAACTAGACCAATAAAGGCACTTTTGAACGTCAAATTAAAATAAAATTCAGTTTTAAAATTCAGTGAACAATTTATCGAGAGTTTACAATCTCTCAAGATATTTTGTAGTCTTACGTATTTTGCAATTATCCGGTGACATACATTTAGCTTGAAAAGAATGGAGGTGTCTCGTTCTAGTTAAATCATCCGCATGCACCTTGTTTTGTATATTGGTAATGCTACGGCTACACTTTGCGTTAGTGCGAACACACATGTTGCACAGCAAGACGTTGAGCTATGTGAGAGCGCGCGAAGAATAGTTCGCGTTATTGTGAAGTGTAGCCGTAGCATTAAAAAAATAAATTCTAGATCAATGCGCACGTCTAAGCTACCATGAAAAAGAACAGAAATGTTTACCTTTTTTCTTCTTTTTCTTGTCGTCAACTGACTCAGTCTGCTCCGCGTCTGCGGCTGGAGTCGGTGGCGCTTGCGCTTCCTCTTCAGACTTGTCTTCATCTTCGCCCTTTTCTTTTGCCTCTTGCTTTTCCTTTTCTGTTTTTTCTTTCTCTTTGTTTTGTTTTTCTTGTAGTTCTTTTTCTTCTTTGGCCTTCAGTTCATCCAGCTCTTTTCCCAGTAGGTCTACAAATTCCCTGAAGGGTTTAACTGAAGGTTTTTCGTAAACATAAGGCACTATAAACGAAGGTGCCTCAACTACAAACATATCATCTGTTAATGAAGGTAGTATAGACGCCTGGGCTGCTTGTGACGAGCTCTGAGTGGCCGCATTTGACTTGCTGCTGACTGGCGTGACCGTTGTTCCACGGGCTACAATGCTTTGATAAAGACTTTGTGCACTTAAACTGGAACTTATTGGCAGCCCAGAAGGTTTATTTGAAACTGCAGATTTATCTTTATCAGAAGACAATTTATTGGTGTCTATGATAACAACCGTCGGCTCTTTTTTCTGAGTGTGGTTCTGATTTGATTTCATCTGCCTAGCTGCCATTTCAACTAAAGCTTTAGTGTTATTAATAACAATTGGCTTATGTTTTCGTTGAAATGCTCCTGATGCTTCTTGTATATCGGATTCACGAACACCATTTTCCACATCATCGTTATATCGTTTGCGCTTTATTGCTCTACTGCTACGGCGCAGTTGTACTTTGTTATCACTATTAGCTTTCGGAGTTTCTTCTGCCACAACACAGTCATCATTGTCACTTACTATCTCTTGAACTTCTGGACTTGGAGAATCATGCGAATTACCATTTTGACTGACAGATCCATCTTCGTTTTCTAATATTATTATATTACTATCTTTTATTTTTATCACACCTTGTGATTGGTCATCTGCCCCTTCGGGATCACTATCTGAATTGATACTTACTGTATCTTCCGTCCTTAGTTCACCTCCGAAGATATCGTCATCAGAAGACTCTTCATCTGAATCCAACTCAGAGTTCTGAAAATTTTGGTAACATTAGTCACGATTGTTTTTGGACAACTATAGTTTTATGGAGGGTGTCCCTAAACACACATCAATACTGTCTAAGAATACAAATAGGGTTCTGAACTTCTATACATATGAAAAACGGAACCCTTATAGGATTACACGGTTGTCTGTCTGTCAGCCTATTTTCTCCAAATGTACGGGACCGATTCATGTTGGTATAACAGAAATTTTGTGTACCATATTAATCTTCTGTGACCCAAACATAATCATGTAACAAAAAAGAAAGTTTTCCAACAGTACCATGTGACGTATCAAATGAAATGAAAATGAAACGGTTTTGACACTATTCAAGAAATTAGATGAAAAGTTACCATTCTTTCCCTTATTTCCAAAACTGGTCTTAAAATTTAAAAAAATACATTGTAGTTCCTTGCCTATAGATTACAGGAAAACCTATAACTTCTTATAGTAATTAATTCGTAACTCTATGGCGTACATGTGACGTTACATCTGAACAGACCAATGAAAGCCTGTTTCTTGTAGACTTGTGCTCTGATTGGTCGCCATTTTATTTCAGTTCACAACTTCTCGGAATGAATTCGAAAAATTATAAACTATCAAATTTTGATGCGTAAAAAAGCTTTCCCAATGTTCGGTTGACAATTTATCAAAAGTTTACAATCTCTCAAGTTATTTTATAATTTTTCATCCCCTATTCCCTATTGTTATTTTACACCCTTGAGGGTAAAACTTTTACAAACTTTGAATCTACAGCCTAAAAAATAAGTTACTACTATTACTACCTAATTTCATTTAAATCGATTCAGTAGGTTTGGCGTGAAAGCGCGATAGACAGACAGAGTTACTTTCGCATTAATAATATTAGTAAGGATAAAGACGAGTCAACAAGTTTGGGGGACAATTATTTATTCTTCAAGATGCCATGCCTGCGAAATATTGGGTTACACAGTGCTCCGCCTCTAGCCATGTTAGAATAGAATAGACTAGAAAATCATTTATTCAGTACAGACAAACGCACAGCGACAAAGTAAACAGAAGTAATAGTAGGTACACAATTGCGCTGAGCGTGCCCATACCGAAAGGGTAACCATCTCAGCATTTGCTGGGCGTCAGACACCCAGCGCTGGTTTTCCGTTGGCACCCCACAGTGACACACGGACGAAGGTAAACACTACATGTTCTAGCCAACCGCTCAAGAACGTATGGAAAGAACTGGTGGAAGTGACGGCCTTAGATGAAATTGCTAATTTTTGTAGCTGGATATCAGAATTCCTTAGTGAATGGTCGATCCGAGTAGACGTTGACGGCTGCTCCTCTGACCTTATGGCTATTGATGCCGGAGTTCCTCAGGGGTCTGTTCTCTTTGCAACTCTTTTCCTGCTGCACATCAATTACCTACTTCAGCATAATCTTGTTGGGTACACAGATAATAGTACGGTTGAAAACCGTTCCTTGAGAGAGGCCATGGTAGAGCGGACAAATTTGATCTTAAGCCTTGTCTCCCAGTGAGGTGACGACAATCTGGTCTCTTTTAACGCCACCAAAACACAGGCACCTTTTACCGAAAAAAAGGAGGCGTTTCGACCAAACTCCTACTTTTTGAGGTACGTCTATGCCAGTGACTGATCGGCTCGAGCTCCCATGGAGTTGACATCCAGTCTCAACTTCGGCGCCACCATTAAGTACAAAGCCCAAACTGCGGTCAAAAAGCTGGGCATCCTAAACAGGGTGGAGCTTTTAACCCTATACAAAGCACAAGTCCGATCCTGCATGGATTTTATCAGCCACCTTTGGGATGGCTCAGCTAAGTACCAGCTTGCCGCGCTTGAATCGATGGAACGCTGAGCTAAGAGGCTCATTGGCCAAGCTTGGCATTCACCAGTTTTACGTGCGTCGTAACCTTGCGGCGATGAGCCAAGCTGTGTAGCTACATAGCTTGGCTCTTGCTCTTGTTAGTTGCCTGCTTGTCGGTCTTCTACACATTATACTTCGGAGAGTGTACCCAAGAACTCCACGACCTCATCCCACCGGCCCTCTTCTACCATCCCTACCTTGTTACTATTCCACCAATTCCCACTAAGCGTTTCCAAGCGTCTTTCATAATGCGCACAGTAAGGGAGTGGAACTCTCTGCCTGAGTATGTTCCCGAACGCTTACAACCCTAATCTTTTCAATATTAGATAGAGTGAACAGGCTACTTCTGGATAAGCTCGCTCCATCGTAGACTTTGTCTCTGTCATCTCTGACCTAGACTAGAGTCAAGAGCAAACCCATCTCAAATGGAATAAAAAACCCACCTGCTATCTACATTCGGATAAAAGTTCCTCCCAGACGTCAGTCCGCCATAAAAATAATCTAAGGACCTTAGCACAGTCGCGTTACGATAAAGTTTAAGGCGATCCGTCGCACAGTGAGCCTAAGAGCTAAGAGACCCTCATTCATGCCATCAAATCAACTACAGCTGTTAGACCTTATAAAGTAGATGGAATGTTTTCATAAACATAAACTATCAGAAAAATAAAAATTATGGAGAAGAATTTTATATATATTATTGAAAAAAAAAACGCGTCATCGCGTCGGGGGACCGCTAACAATATATGGTACTTAACAAACACAAAACTTTGCGGTCTCCCGAGGCGAAGACGCGTGGCCCAAAGAATCGTACCTATATAAAATTAAAAGGATCAACACGTATTATTTTTTTACATTTTTCTGTCGGGGGTTTTTTAATTTAATTTTGAATAAGAATGACAAATTCGGATGAGATTATATTCTCTCGAGTCGAGGACTAAAGATTGATGTATATCGTAAAGCAGCAAAAACTAGCAGAAAAAAATAATTGATCCTAAGAGCCTATATATAGTAAAAAAAAAAAAAAATATTATAACGATTATTTTCAGATAGCACCCATACTTTAATATTTATTTATTAGGTTAGCCAAAAATTGTTTACGTTACAATTGCTGAGAACCTAAACAAAACATCTATTGTTTATAAATTTTCCCAATATTTGAGTACCTTCCTCAATTTATCACGGCTACCTACTATTTATATAATAAAATAGTTAATATACAAAGACCAGTCATAAACTGGTCAAATGCGAGTCGAACTCGCGTGTAAAGAGTTCCGAACCAATTTCATTTTTTTAACATGTTATTTTAACCCTAAAGGCCTAAACGACCCCACACACCCTAGTGTCACAGTTTCTAAAACGCCTCAAGGGCCTCTGACATGGTTTATTTGGCTACCGCCATTTGACGGCCGGGACCACCGGCTTATACGTGCCTTCCGAAGCACGGAATCATCTTTTTATCAGACAATCAGGTGATTCAAGCCTGCAATGTCCTAGCCAAACTGGAATTACTTTATAAAGTATGCTTCTCGTGGGAATCGAACCCACGACCACCGGGTTAAAAGGAAAACGCCTAAACCACTCGACCACGGAGGCAATTACACATTATAGACTTCTTACTTATTTCCAATATTTAGGATTATTATAATAGTGCTTAATTTTGCATGCCATACATACGGTAGAATGTACTGGATCCACGTGTTTTATTTTTCCATCATAACTATGTTTTGTTACCTACATTCTGTACAAATAAAGGATTTCTGATTCTGATTCTTATAGATTTTCCTGTAATCTTAAGGTATAGAACTATTATCTGCATTATTCAAAATTTTAGGCTCAGTCGTAAGGGGGAATGATCATTTTTGGTCTAATTTCTTGAATAACTTCAAAACTATTTTTTTTTTACCCTCTCAGTAAGCCCTTTCATTTGATATGTCACATGATACAGTTTGAAAAACATTTGTTTGTTTCAATTTCTAGTTTGACCCCCAAAAGTGACGCCATACTAAAAATTTATTTATTTACATAACGCGTCCGTGTTTGGGTTACAGAAGTCCACATGTGTACCAAATTTCAACAGAATCAGTCCCGTAGATCCGGAGAAAACTGGCTGTGACAGACGGACAGACAGACACCCGAGTGATCCTATAAGGGTTCCGTTTTTTGTTCGGAACCCTAAAAACCTGAAGATGAAGGTTCCATAGCTAAATAACTCAAAAACAAAATAGTTTAGCGGAAAACCAGGCTGATATTGAACGTAATCACAAATACGCAATGGCTCAGTCTGCAAGCATTAAAGTAACGAACAGATTTTGTTATGGAGCATTTAAATACTGTCAAATAGTACCTTAGTTAGTATACTAATTAAGCAATATATGAGGGCATCCCAAAATAACATTTTAATTTTTTCAATCATCGGCACCTTTTAAGTACCCACTTGCCCCACTGCGCGTCGTGCGGAATAGTACACTGCCGTAAGTCAAGATCGATAAGAAATAAATATGCGTTTTGCTTAACAACATCAAAGCCAAGGCTGTCTTTGAAGCAATTAACGTCGTACCACTTGTACATAATGTTGGCCCTATCAAGCAGGTGCCACGTAGCACATACATACAACCGCGGCAAATCATCGAAACCTAAATTCTGTTCATCGAATTTCAGTAGATGCACGACTGCGAAAGCGAATGACGTCCAAGTTACGCGGAACCATTTAGAAACTACGATCAAAAAGAGTAAACATGTTCCTGTAGCGACCACAACTTTTCATTTTGAGTAGATAGGACTAGCACTGCCCCCAAAACTGTCGATAAGATTCCAACAACGTACTTATATACGGATACATCAAAACAAGTGGTGAGACGCCAGTGAATTTTCCTACAGTGAAACCGAACCGGTTGTTATGAAATGTTGATCCATCCGTTAACAAAATTGAAATGATGAGGCGCTAAAGAAGTTTTCCCAGATAAGGCTGCGGTGTAATGGGTCCATACGACTTAGGGTTGTGCGGGAGCTTGTTGCCACTCTTCGGAATCCTTTCTTAGTGTTCTCTTACACTCCCCAAGGAACCTACATGCCAAATTTCAGCTTTCTACAACCAGTAGTTTCGGCTGTGCGTTGTCTGTCAGTCACTCACTCACTCACTCAGTAACGGAAGAATTTTATATATTAGGATAGTAATATGAGATACATTTAACTTTAGTTGATGTTTTGCTGACAGTTAGCTTCGTGACAACATTAATGAATTCGTCAGTGCTTGGTGGGTCTGACGCTGGTTAGTTGGGACAGCACGCTCTGATCTGTTGGAATCGCCGATGAAAATTACAATGAACAACCTGGCATTTGACTTGAAATGACCGCACACGGCCTGGAGTCTATCCTGTCGCCCAGTGTTATGCGATAAACTTGCTTATGCTACGTGCGAACACGTGGACAAGATAGTCACTTGCAAAAAATCTCAAGAGGCTCAGTAGGCGGAAATACGGTTATGTGTGCGATCTGATCGCGTTTGGTATTTAAATTGATCATGCAAAATATATCTTAAAGGCTGCCGGCGCGGTCGTCGAATTTTTAGGGTTCCGTACCGTGAAGGTATCGATTTGAAATTAAAACCAAAAACTCAGGTCTTCAGTCCCTTGAAGCAGTGAAAAAATCAAGCTTCTAAGTCAACTTAAAAAACGATACGGCCGTTTTTGCGGCAAAAAACGTATATTTCGACACTCTCAAGGGCAAAATGTATAGGTTATTTGCCGTTGACCTAAAACTATGAAATTTGGCAAGTAATACCGTCTTATACTACAAGTATAGGGAAAAATCGGAAAACTATATATTTGTAAATAATCATAACAAAAAAATAGTCTTTATTTAAAATACGTAATCAATCTTCGAGGTTAAACCTTTCGTGAGAGTCCGACTTGCAGATTTTATTTATATCCGTCCGGCTTGCCAGTTTTTTTTTATCCTTCTTCCACGAGGTTCTTTTTATTCGATTTGACCTTAGAATCTTCAATTATAAACTTTCTCCATCATCAGCATCGCATCGCGTATCAGTAAACAAGCAAGAACAAGATTTGATTACTTGCGTGACAAAATCACTAAGAGCAACGGACGGATCTTGTAATTGAAACATTTTGCCTACTGGTCTTTTCATAGACCTTATTACTGGCGGTTTCCTGTCAGTGATCCTTCGAATCCTTACTAATATTATTAATGCGAAAGTAACTCTGTCTGCCTGTCTATCTGTCTGTCTATCTCGCTTTCAGGCCAAAACTACTGAACCGATTTAAATGAAATTTGGTACAGAGATAGTCTAGAGCCTGAGAAAGGACATAGGCTACTTTTTATCCCGGGAGTATATTCCCTAGGGACCGCGCGGGCGAAGCCGCTGGCAGTAGCTAGTGAAGAATAAACAAAGACCAATAACATGTTCGGAAAAATACCAAAAATGGCAGCCCAAAGCTTCTGCTACAGGGCGATATACCAAATGAGATAAGAGTTGTAAAGTAAGAATAAAAGTTTTTTTTTTTTCATAATAATCTTGGTTAATTCCAAACTACAGTCTAATCTATTGCAATTGCAAATGTGTTTAGAGTTAATACGGCACATGCATGCTGCTTGAGCGTACTCAGTAGCTGCAACATCATAAAATTGCGACAGTAAACTGGCCCGCCTCGTCTAAGGTTTTTTATCTGATTGAGAGTACGTAGTAGTACAACAGGGGTTCTATTTTTCTTGAAAATCTGAAAATGAATTGTTTCCTACGCCTGTGACCTTCCAGGAGATATTATTAGATCCTGTTTGGGAAGCAGCTTTTACAGATTTTATGTCCCAATAAATACAATTTCTTTCTATGGTTACCAAAAACTGAAAGTCCAATTTTAGTAGTAGTGTTAACTTTTTGTAACTTTTTTTTCAGTGATGGATGTTTTGTTTTGAACCTGAGGGGCTACTCTCTAAGCCCGAAGCCCGTAGTTTCGGGCTTAGTTGCGGGCGTATTCTACTCCGTATTACCTAACCACTAAGAATTAATGACAACAGGATTTGTCAGTTACTGTCATCTCGTGTTGTTATTCATTCTTAGTTCGGGTTCGGGACTAATCGTAACTCCGTAGCTGATATCTAGAGTAGAATACGACCGGAACTAAGCTCGAAACTACGGACTTCGGGCTTAGAGAGTAGCCCCCCAGGCATATGCACGAACAGCCCGCCATTTTCGGATTGAAAAAATGTTTTGGCTTACGTACTGTAATGAATAACGTAAGTGTTACGAATTCATCACAGATTCATTTTTGCTTGTAACATCTATTTTTGTGGATTTTCGATGTTCTAATGAAATTTTTAGTCATGTCCTAACAATACTTGAATCACTCAAAGTAATATCCCTCTAGACAGTGTTCATTTTATTCTCACAGTGAATAAAAAAACACAGACGACGATTATTTAAGGCCCTAACCCCTATCACAGAATTGCATTTTCACTCACAAAACTGCAGACTCATCGCATTATGTAAAAATTAGGCAGTGCAATTACGTTTACTTTACGTTTTATTAATTTATTTAATGAATATTTACTCAATTTACATTTCTTATGAACTATGGTTTATTTTGGTATACCTTTTACGTAATGATATTAATGTATTAAGGACAAATTTACTGTTTTTATGGATTTGAATGGGATTTTTTTTATGAATATTCCATGCATATGTCAAATTTCTGAGGCCGCTCTGAACGAAACCACTATATAAGATATATTATGATATATTTTATTGTTTCTTAGAATAAGAAAGCGTAAGTTGGTAATTTTAAGCAAAAAACACAGTCAAATTGTAATAGGCCTTAAGACTAGAATTGTTACACATAGAATTGGTATAAAATGGAGCAAACCATTAAATAACATTTAATAATAATCTTTACATCACATGTCTACTCTGCCCCTTCTTTTTTTTTAAACATATGTACAACTGCATGATTCTACTGATGTTTATAGGAAAAACCTCAAGCCTTACTTTGGCACTAAAGTTGTAACTTAAAATTTATCAATCATTCATTTTTAACCAACTTCAAAAAGGAGGAGATTCTCAATTCATCAGAATCTTTTTTTTTTGTAATTGATATTTGGTTATTCCAGACAAACATATGTCACATTTAGAGCATTGCTGTATATATATATCCTTACTAATATTACAAATGCGAAAGTAACTCTGTCTGTCTGTCTGTCGCACTTTCACGCCAAAACTACTGAACCGATGATTTAATGAAATTTGGTACACACGATAGTCTAGAGCCTGAGAAAGGACATAGGCTACTTTTCATCCCGGGAATATGTTCCCTGGGGACCACACGGGCGACGCCGCTGGCAGAAGCTAGTATATAATATAATTTGAATCTCAGAAACGGCTAGAACGATTTTCATGAAATTTTGCATGCAGGTGGTTTCGGCAGCGATAAATCAATCTAGCTAGGTTTCATTTTTAGAAAACGTCGTAAAAAAAAATTGTCATCCAGGTGCTGAAATAAATAATACAACTATTTAATCTAACGAGTCAACAAGAGTTGCCCTCAAGACTGTTATAGCCTTTTTAATAATTTACCATTTTAATAAGATGTGTCTCTTTCGAGTTTATAACAAAAACTCCTCAATTACCAAAACATGTTCCTTCTCCTTCAATCATCTGATAACAGATTTGCTAAGTACTAGGTAGTTTCACATATGGGGATATACATGTTCATTCATAAAAATTAGTTATTATTGATGATTATGTTCCAGTTATAAAGTAGTACCTAGAGCAAACTGAAATATGTAATGAAAACTTGATAATATCATTGTAAACTATTGATAAAAAAACAATGTTACATACCTCTTCCTGAGTGATTTCAGTTATGCGGGTGATGGTAGTGGTACCTTTACCAAGCGCCCTTGCTTCTTCTGCTTCTTGATTCTTTTCAACCATGATCTTGCGCAGATTATCATCGTTAGCATCAGACTTAACTTTGCAATCGGGTATAGACTCTGGATATGATTCATTACTGTTGCCACAGTTATTATCCAAAAATATTAAATTATTACTGTTTTCATTGTCAGGTAGTTCAGGGTCATCTGTTGACAACTGTATGGGAGGTTCCTGACTGTCACTACCAGTACTATTATCATTTTCCAAGTCCTCTGTATTGCTGTGAGCCGTGCCTTCTGGACTACTTTCACTGTCTAAGTGATTACTGTCCTCAGTGTTATTGCTATTTTCACAGATATTAGTTGCACTCTCACAGCCTTCCGCAACAGCTTCTTTTTCATTTTTCAAACTTTCAGGTGGATTTGTGGCAGAAGTATCAATAGGATTATCCATAGTACCATTTACTTTGCCATTCATGTTTATATGAATCTACATTCCATGTGAAAATACCTGTCAAATCAAAACAACATTCAACATGAGGTTGTTTGTTTTGTTTTAGGGGTTGTATCAACAAATGGGAATTATCATGTAAAAAGTTAAGCCTATCAACTTAGAAGAGCAGTTCTGTGAAGATCATGAGAGAGAGACACCAAGTATCTGAGCGTCACATTTTATGTAGTGAGTGGCGCCCCTCCTACCCGCCCTTCTCCCCCCCTGGCAAGGCGCTAGCAATCAAAATGGCGCCGTTCCATGGTATAGCTGTCTAAAGCTACGTGTACATAATGCACAACGATTATAAAGGTCACATATCTTCAAATCACAGAATGGCTGATAAGCAGTCACATTTTCTAAGACTTACAACTCTGTTTATATATCTACACCGTTTTTATGTTGTGAATAGATAGTAGGCACACTCGAACTTTCGCTCCAAATACTATAATGAAATTTTAAACCACTGTATGACTATAATTTAATCAAATCTGTGTTATTAATACACGTAAAAAGTGCATCTCATTCATTTATGAAAGTTTTCTTCACCTGCAGTAGCGTATTCAAGTAAACAACTGATGCCGGCATTCAATACAGCTTAAAAATATCAACAAAAACATTAAATTACAGTGCTTAGATGCTGTGTAACCAAAAGGAAATATTTTTTACAATACCTGGTCCAGTCTGCAATGCGCTGTCGGTGAACCTTTTCTGGTAGGTACTCGGTCACCACTTGGTTATTTCAATGGTGGAACCCAGAACAATTTTTTATATTTTTATGTACACTATACACTTTATATGAATTGATACTAAACTTAAAACATGCAACAAACTCGGAAGTAAACAGACACCAATAGTTCTGAGTACATAATTATTTAAAGCATTTATAAAATTACAAATTGGGCATTGGTAAATGATCCCTCGCCACCGTACAAATGCAATATGGCGGAGCCCAGTCAATCACGTGACTTCGCTAGTGGCGTACTCTGTATAAATAGCGAAGAACTACATTTTACAAAAGAAAGTATTATAAAGGTGAAACCACACGTATACCTATCTAGGGCCAGCATGGTAAACATTTTACTACGAGTTTCTTTGAGGTCGTTGCATATTTGACGGCTAATTGCATGTAGGACCACACACAGTAAAGATCTCCATGAGCAGGATTAGTATTTACGCATGCCTATTGTTACAATATTGTGTAAATCAAGTTTCACAGAAAACCGTTTAAACGTTGACAATTCGACTTAATTGTCAAAAAATGTCAAAATTGTATAATAGTCGACAGGTTAAATATTGACATATTTTTTATTTGAAAACTTAAGAGGGGACTCCGATCGGTAACTCTTGGGCCTTTCTGCATATAAACGCATTCCGCTATTTTCTTCGTAGATAATGCTGCTAGAGCAATATTTTTTTTCCAAAAACTCTAGATCGAATTAATGCGTGCCTCTATACCATACCCTACCTAACCTACCTACCCTACCTGCCCTACCTTTTTTTTTTTTTTTAACGGGGTGATATCCTCATGGATGTCCTCCACCCTGGGGCGGGCAGAGGGGTCTGTCAGACTCTTACTGACTAAAACCACCCCGGTGTTCCGTCTCTCACCTACGCCGGGGATCGTGGGATCTTATGCGACTTCCGTAATCCCCGGCTGGTGCCGGCCTGCCTCTGCGGGCCACCTCGGGTCAGCGGGGGGAGTGAAGTGCTTAACTCCCCCCGCGACGTCAAAGAGGGGCGCACGGGAACACCACGCGCCGCCACCTCGGGTCCGGATGAATGGGAGACGACGGACATCCCCAAGTCCGTCGCCCCTGGACCTAGTTAGGGGGGCCGGAAGAGGGCAGCGTATGCCCTCCTCCGACGCCCGGTGCGCCTGCTGCGGGCCGGGAGAGAGGTCGAGATCTCCCTCTCCCTTTCCGCAGCCTCCTTCTGTGCGATGACTATGTCACAGAAGGAGAACACCGCGTCCCAGGACTCCTCGCCGTCAACCATAGCACGGACTACGGCTGGCAGCGAGAGGTCACTGCCTACCACAGAAATGAGGGCACGACGCGACTCCTCCCAAGCGGCACACTCTGCCAGCGTATGCCACGCCGTGTCCTCCCGACAGTCGACGCAGTGGTGACACCGAGCGTCCGGCTCCCTGCCTATGCGACACAGAAACTTCCCGAAGCAGCCATGCCCCGAGAGGACCTGCGTCACACGAAATGACAGGGAGCCGTGCCTTCTCCCGAGCCACAGGTCGAGCACTGTCCGGATGGCCTCGATAGTGACGAGGCCGGCGGAAGGGCGTGAATGCCCGTCCCGCCATTCCGCCACCAGGACCTCGCGCAGCTGCGACCGACGCAGCTCAATGTGCCGCTGCATCAGTCGCTCGCCGATGCCCTACCTACCCTACCAACCCCACCTACCCCACCTACCCCACCTACCCTACCTACCCTACCTACCCTACCAACCCCACCTACCCCACCTACCCCACCTACCCTACCTACCCTACCTACCCTACCTACCACCTACCCTACCTACCACCTACCCTACCTACCCTACCTACCCTACCTACCCTACCTACCCTACCTACCCTACCTACCCTACCTACCCTACCTACCCTACCTACCCTACCTACCCTACCTACCCTACCTACCCTACCTACCCTACCTACCCTACCTACCCTACCTACCCTACCTACCCTACCTACCCTACCTACCCTACCTACCCTACCTACCCTACCTACCCTACCTACCCTACCTACCCTACCTACCCTACCTACCCTACCTACCCTACCTACCCTACCTACCCTACCTACCCTACCTACCCTACCTACCCTACCTACCCTACCTACCCTACCTACCCTACCTACCCTACCTACCCTACCTACCCTACCTACCCTACCTACCCTACCTACCCTACCTACCCTACCTACCCTACCTACCCTACCTACCCTACCTACCCTACCTACCCTACCTACCCTACCTACCCTACCTACCCTACCTACCCTACCTACCCTACCTACCCTACCTACCCTACCTACCCTACCTACCCTACCTACCCTACCTACCCTACCTACCCTACCTACCCTACCTACCCTACCTACCCTACCTACCCTACCTACCCTACCTACCCTACCTACCCTACCTACCCTACCTACCCTACCTACCCTACCTACCCTACCTACCCTACCTACCCTACCTACCCTACCTACCCTACCTACCCTACCTACCCTACCTACCCTACCTACCCTACCTACCCTACCTACCCTACCTACCCTACCTACCCTACCTACCCTACCTACCCTACCTACCCTACCTACCCTACCTACCCTACCTACCCTACCTACCCTACCTACCCTACCTACCCTACCTACCCTACCTACCCTACCTACCCTACCTACCCTACCTACCCTACCTACCCTACCTACCCTACCTACCCTACCTACCCTACCTACCCTACCTACCCTACCTACCCTACCTACCCTACCTACCCTACCTACCCTACCTACCCTACCTACCCTACCTACCCTACCTACCCTACCTACCCTACCTACCCTACCTACCCTACCTACCCTACCTACCCTACCTACCCTACCTACCCTACCTACCCTACCTACCCTACCTACCCTACCTACCCTACCTACCCTACCTACCCTACCTACCCTACCTACCCTACCTACCCTACCTACCCTACCTACCCTACCTACCCTACCTACCCTACCTACCCTACCTACCCTACCTACCCTACCTACCCTACCTACCCTACCTACCCTACCTACCCTACCTACCCTACCTACCCTACCTACCCTACCTACCCTACCTACCCTACCTACCCTACCTACCCTACCTACCCTACCTACCCTACCTACCCTACCTACCCTACCTACCCTACCTACCCTACCTACCCTACCTACCCTACCTACCCTACCTACCCTACCTACCCTACCTACCCTACCTACCCTACCTACCCTACCTACCCTACCTACCCTACCTACCCTACCTACCCTACCTACCCTACCTACCCTACCTACCCTACCTACCCTACCTACCCTACCTACCCTACCTACCCTACCTACCCTACCTACCCTACCTACCCTACATACCCTACCTACCCTACATACCCTACCTACCCTACCTACCCTACATCCCTACCTACCCTACATACCCTACCTACCCTAAAAAAACAAAAAATATTCTAGCCCAAAAATATTTTAACATCGTTCTGTTCTCCTGGTACTTGTGAATCTTTAGCGCTCCCAATTTCAGCCCCGGAAATACTACATGTTTCTGTTCTCCTCGTACTTGTGAATCTGAAGTACTAAGGCAGCAGCGACGCTGGGTTTCCACTTCCTCCTCAGTCTCCATTACGCCATGCCTTTTACCGGGATAAAAAGAAGCCTATGTTTGATTCCAGGATGTGAACTATATGTGTGGTAAATTTCATCCAAATCCCTTGAGCCATTTTTGCCTGATTGAGGCACAAACATACAAACTTTCACATTTGTTATATTAGTAGGATTGCATGACAATTTTCTTTTAATAAAGCTGATTTGACTACTTTTTCACTATCTATCACCAGTCGCTAAAAAAGTTTTATCAAACAGAAAACCGACGGATTGTTGCAACGATTCGATATATTTGTGAATGCTTGGAAGTTTTATTAAACAGAAAAATTGTGGAATTGTCTCTTTTTGACATAATTATGTCGTACTTTTCGAATTATCAGCTTTATTAAACAAAACCCATTTTATATCAAATATCCAGACTTCATCAGACCTTATAGCAGATAATGATGCTACAGCCAGGATGGTCTCTGTGCGAAGGCACACCTCGTCATACTGACTTGCCATTTTGCCGGTCTTCACAAAATTGACTGTCTAGTTAGCCAGAGCTCAAAACATTTAAAGAGAGACATATTTTACTAATCGTTCATCCAGAAGTTAAGATCAGCATTGATGAATAAATTCTTAGCATCTGCTCGCACAATGTTCACGCTCTGCGTTTATAACAATTAGATTTAATTGGTGATAAAAATTATCGAAATGCATTCGACCATGTTGAAATTTCTTTTATGAAGATTAAATATTGACCTTGCTGCACAGACTTGGTCTTTGACTAACATCCAAAGGTTCAAACTCAAAGTTTTCCAACGTGCGATGGAGCGAAGTATTTTAGGTGTTAAATTAACAGACCACGTTCGAAACACAACACTGCGCTGCAATACGCAAAGTGTTCATGTGGCTCAAAAAGCTGCCCAACTTAAATGAGACTGGATAGGACATATCTGCTGCATGCTGGACAAGCTGCGGGTCCGTAAAACACAGGATTGGCAGACCGCGAAGAAGATGGCGGGATGACCTGGATGGCTTCCTTAAGAATTGGAAGGAAGACAAAATCGAGAACGCTGGAAGAAATAGAAGGAGGCGGAGGCCTCTGCTCATCTGTGGGACAGTGCAGGCTAGTAATAAAGATTATGCGTCGTTCCATGCAAGTTGGTGGCGACTCAGAGTCAGGCAGGCGCATTTCGAGCCAAGCGAGGTAATGCTAGTAAAACCTTCGTTCCAAAATTTCCAAAATAGTGATAGAAATTTTAATCAATGAAGAAATATTCATACAAGTTACTCGCACTTGGCCGGTTTTTGTGTCCAACGACATGGTGGCAACCGTGGGACCTTGAAGGCGTACGTGAAGCAAGTGTCCGATCCGATCGTCTGTAGCGAGAACAGATTTGGTAGGCGGATTTGGTTCGCCGCGCCGTACCAAATTCGAGCGTGTGTTACGCCTTTTACTTGACAAGTTGGCAACATCGACAAAATGACAAGTTGAGAACTGTCGTGGAACTGTCATGGACGATTGTAGGTGTACCGTGGTACTGCTAGTTTTTAGGTAGTATAGAGACAGCTCATATAAAACTGATAAGACTTCTGTTAGAAGTTTTAATCCATAGAAAAATAACAGCCTCAGTTGTTTCTGAACATTACTTATTCATGTATTCTGATAGTTATTTAGATTACTTGTAGGTAAGAGTAGGTACTAGTCATTTGAAAATATTGTGATTATGGTGATAATGGCATATCGTGTTTTATTAGTCTTTATTTTAGCAATAATATGTGTGAAAACGGAAGAAGAAGCTACATCGCGTATGTCAAAAGCAGAACGACAGAGTTTAAGGTAAATACTATTTTAAATCACATAATTAAGCTAAACAACTGTAGACCAGTTGCATTTCATTGTGGTTTGTACAAATCTAAATAATCCAATCATCGAGGATGTTTATTAGAAAACTCTGCATAAAGGGTTTACAGAGGAAATCGATTATTAGTGTCCAAACATTATGAATAGCATTTACTGTTTCATAAATTGTGAAGAAGTTATACATTTTCTTTATCAGCTGGTGTAATCAAAGACTTTTCTGTACCTTTTATGAAGTTTGGAGCATGTTAGGTCTTGAGAATACACACCCAATAATTTACATGCATACAGTGATGATGTTACATTAAACACTCTTAGAAAACAGTGATAACAATTTCCATAAAACATTTTTCACATCACTGGCCAATAAAATAAGCTAATCGACATCTGTAACAATTGAATTCACAGAAATGGAACAATGTTACAAGCTAATTTAACTTAGTATTGGTGATAGTTACTCATCCATTGTAAATTACATACTAAGCTGACATCCCCAACAAGTTTTTGAAAACTAACAAGCTGTGAATTTTTAGCCCACTTTTTGTTTATTTGATTAAAATAACATCCACCAATCAGATCACTCAACGTAAGTGTTGTGAAAACTTACACTTCAATTTTAGTTTCTAGATGCTGAGGGTGGGATTCTGGTATACCAAGGTTTCTGTGATATTTCAATAGACATCCACATTTTATTATGTTTCCCTATTGATTGTGTCAACTTGAAAATGATAAAAATCAATTTGAAATCAGGTTGCAATTTGAAAATGATAAAAATCAAGATTTTGTGCTATAGACTCTTTATTTAGGTCACACGCTAAATATTGATTATGTAGCTTCAGCGAATATGATATCAGTGAAACTTGTTGTGTTGTGTTGAGTAGCAGCTATTAATTCACAAACAGAACATTTTATTTTGATTGGTCAAGAAGGTAAACACCTAGATCCTAAGCCTGACCTTTCTTTTGTATGCAGTAGCAGGGGTCATGATTATTAGGATGTTGTAAAACGTGTTTTTCAGTGAAAAAATCTTAATTGGATCAAGGCCGATATTATGATGTCTCAAGGCCATAACACTTCCATGGTAAAAAAAAGATGGCTGCCTGTTGGTTTACTTCGGTGGAGTGAACTTGTGAACTATCATTCCACCTTGATTGGTTTTGACAAACCTAAGATCTTTATAGAACAGCACTACTGCACAGGGCTTTGATGCAGAATGTGCAGTTGACGTAGGGCTGCCATCACATAATTTGCCGACACCAGTCAAAAACTTTAAAAATCACTCTTAAATAAAAACTTTACATTATATTTTCATTGTTTAACTTCTTTGCGTACAACATTACAAATTAAATATCAACTCAAAACAAATCAAGTTATAAACAATTTATTATTATAAGAGTTTGTTCTAACAATAATCAAAAGCAATTTGATAGTCTAATGTGGAATGTAACTCCAACACAGATCCAGCACTTCGCTCAAGGATGTGGCCAATATTTGCCTGTGCGGGGGAGAATTTCATTGTCACAACGTGTTCGTGGCTCTTTCACAGTAGTTTAACAGTGTTTTTACAAAAATAACGTATAAAATCGATATTAACAGCGAGCGAAGCGGGCGCGAAAATTTTAGGAGCTCGTAGCGTCGTTCCTTTTTTGACCATTAGCTCAGAAACGCGCTTATGCGGAAAGGCTGTCACAAGCAATCTCGAAATCGAGGGTGAGCGAAGCGAGCTCACAAATTTTAGTACCCCGTTTATTTGTCAACTCATGCCTAAAATACTGAGTAGTAATTATTTTAGGGCGAGCGGAGCGAGCTCGAAATTTTTTACACCCAGGCTTGGGTAGATCAGATTTCTTGACTACTAACTTGGCAAGCATCAGTAGTCAAATAATGCGGTTTCCAATTATGAATTAATTTTTAATTAAGATTTGTTTTTAATTTACTTCTACCTTAAACCATTCAATCAATCGAGCTTCCCCGGACACAAAAAGTGTCCCAGGTCCTTCAATTTTAATCACAGGTGTTAATATCATTGGAGCTATAAAAACCGAGATAGTCGCGAAAAACCTATATCTGTGACCTTACCGTAGATTTCAAAAACTTATGATGCAGACACGAGATTTTATGAGACTTGATACAACATTTAGAACACCAAAATGAAGGTGCATACGAGTTTTCAGCTTATTATCTCTCATTCCGAGGTTGACCCATTATGTATGCTTATTTGACTGGACTAAATCATTGAATCTTGTTTAATAAATAGCATTTATCAATCAATCAATCAATCAATCAAAATGTTTATTTGCTAGAATATGGTACATAAGGTGTTATAGTAAATTTGTGTCAGCATATCCTGCCATAACATGGCGTGCATATTTATTTAGGGGTACAATCAGCAATGTCATTTAATCAAACATAAAAATTACAGATTCTATTGTCTTCTAAATAGTCCTTAACTGTATAATAACTTTTTAAATAATAATAGTTTGAAAAGTATTGTTTTAAACATTGTCTTGAAAACTATTTGGTAAATGATTGTAGATAATAATCGACATGCAGTATACATTTTTTTTAAATAGTTTTATTTTTATCGGTGGCAGCCGAAGTCTATCTTTATGCTGCGGTCGGCTATTTTCCTGTCAGTGCTCGTTTCAAATAATGTCACACTCTTGACTGATAGTGGAACTAATGTAATTTTTTTTGATGGTTTCTGAAAATGTGGGTTATTTAGAGACATCGTTTTATTTTTCCTATAATCTTTACATAAACTTCTATCACATAATTTTACATTTTTCGTCAAATGTCGAAAACATTGCGGCCAAAAAAAAAAAAGATTAAATGTTTGAGAATGTCCAAAGAGCGCTCTTTCATATGATACCCCACATAACCTAGTAGCCCCATTTCGAATTTTTTAGAAACTCTGTCAGCAGCTGTTGCAAAAAAAAAATTCTTTCTTATTTGCAAATTGTTAAGCAAACGTCAACTAAAACTATTCCAAATTTTAAGTTGATAGCATAAGTAGTTCTTGAGATATGCAGCTGCGACAGAAGGACAGACTTAGTCACACCATAAGGGTTCCTTTTTACCATTTTGTTACAGAACCCTAATAAAATAAAATGTTGTAAGACTTTATTTCTTCCAACTCTAAATTGTAACTGTCCTAATATTAGTTCTACTAAATGTCTCAAATATCTTGGAATTGAAATTGATGCTAATTTAACTTTCGAAAACTACACAGAATATCTACATGAATAAGAAAGCTCACATACATTTTTAAAGAACTCCGTAATGTAGCAGACAAACAGACAGTGAGGATGATATACGAAGCTCTGGTCCAAAATACTTTATGAGGAAGCGCAGGTACTAACCATACGCCAGCTTTGCATATTGCTTACTGTTTTTCTTCAACACTCCAACTTATCGGTGGAAAGGAGAACACACGTAACCCTCACCAGAAGAAACCACGCAATATGTCGGACTACTGCGGTTAATACTTCCTTCGCGCAAAGATTTTTTCCATTCCGAGCATGCGAATTATATAATAAATTAAATAAAGTTATAAAAACAACAACCTGTCGAAAAATTGAATGTAAAAATAAAATCATCAAATGGTTACTAAACCAAAACTATGTGGAAACAGAAAAACTGTTTGTTTTAGCTAAGTAGCAAATAATATTATATATGTGTAAATTAATATTTTTGTTTATTTATGATATTTGGCGCCTGTTTCACACTATCTGACTGGCCAACCAAATAGGAAGTTACCGGTGATGGTGGGACAGGTGGTAGGTATATGAACATGTAATAATATTATATTCTTCTTTTATATTTATAAAACAAATATAATCGCACTGATTACATGTTGACAATCTTTTCTGTTCAGGATGTGATGGGGGCCTGGGGCTCTGAAATACAGGCCTAGGCTTAGTTCAGACTCCAGATCTCCAACAAATTACAATTGTTTTGAAAACTTTCTGTCAACTTAAATAGTCTCCACAAAAATTACACTATTTACATAAACATTATTATTATAACCTTTTATTCATTTTTTTACATTTTTAAATATTTCATTAAAAAAATAAAAAAAACAATTAAAAATATAAAAAAATAGCCCACCGGTATCGGGAACAGGATCCAAGCTATCAGTGGTCAGGGCTCCTGAGAGAGGAACCCCCTTACGATGCGCGCCGTGTCCAGGAGTACTGCTTTCTGGATCAAAGCAAGATGTTGGTCGAGGCTCTTGGCTATTATGCTATTGGCCGCCACGACTATCGGCACAATGACAGCTGTGTTCACATCCCACATGTCGACAACATCGCGAGCCTATTCAAGATACTTAGTTTTTTTTATCTTTCTCAGCCTTCACGAGGTTCTCGTGATGAGGGACTGTTATAATCAACAATCATTGTGCGACGCTCTAGTCGGTCTATCACCACTATGTCAGGCTTATTGGCAACAATAGTCCTGTCAGTGATGATAGACCGATCCCAATACAAAGTGCAATTGCCATTTTCGAGAACTGGGTCGGGCACATACCTATAGTACGGTACTTCTGATTCCACAAGATTGTATTTAAGAGCAAGTTACTGGTGGATAATCCTGGATACAAGGCTGTGCCTGTGCAAATAGTCTCCGTTAGCCAGATTAGAACAACCGGAAATAATGTGGCGGATGGATTCCCCGGGTCGGTGACATGCCCGACATATGTCAACCGTACCGACCTTCACAATGTATTTCCGGTAGTTGTTCGTCATCATAACTTCGTCCATAATCGCACAGACAAAATCTTCGGTTTCCCGAAAGAGGTCACCATAACGCAGCCAAGCTACGGACGAGAAGTCTACATCGGGCCCATGTAGGACCCGATAAAAGCGTCCGTGAAGCTCCTTGCTATGCCATACCTCCCTGCAGTCATTAGTATCTAATACCACAGGTTTGCGCCAGTTCTCGTTAGCCAATGAGAGCGTGGTAAAGCCCGTGTCCACCGCCACCACATCTTGATGCATACCCACGTCAGCCTCGAGGAAATACTCCCTAAGGCTGCATACCTCGCGGTTGTGCAGGGTCTTAGCATTTAAGAAGCCAGGACCCCCGCGTTTCCGCGGTATATACAGCCTCATCACCGATGACCGTGGGTGATGCATCCGATTTTTGGTAAGCAGTGAGCGTACCCTTCTATCCAGGGCTCCAAGTTCCTTCTGAGTCCATTTGAGTATTTGAGCTGAAAGAGTACATCAAAACCGGCACGACCCAACCGTTGAAGGCGCGCACCTTGTTTCCACCTGACAAAAGACTGTTCAGTACTTTGTTCAGGCGGCCAAAGAAGCGCTCCATCAACGATTGTTTCACGTCACCAGCTTTGATGCCTAACGCTTCCGACATACCCAAATACTTGCAAGTTTCGGTTGAGGAGAGGGATCTAAGGTGTATGGAAGCTGAGAGTTGGGTCCCCACGGATTCCATAATCTCCCCTCGCTTTACATGCATGACCGCACATTTGTCCAAACCAAATTCCATCCTGATTGCGCTACTGAAGGTTTTTGTACCTTCAGTAGCTTCATCAGGTGCAAGGTGTTAGGATCAAAGAGTTTCAAGTCATCCATGTAAAGGAGGTGCGATATGACCTGACCACCTCTTCTCAACCAGTAGCCTTGACCCGAACCCTTCAGCAGTGTACTGAGAGGGTTGAGGGCCAGACAAAACCACAGTGGACTCTAGACTGTCGCCCTAATATATGCCACGCTCGATCTTTATCGGGTGGCTGTTCGCCTGGATCTGTCGATGTCCTGGATAGCGAAGGACCGTCCTCCACTGCCCCATACACGACATCAGGAAGGTGCATAGAACTGCATCAACTTTATAAAGCTCCAGAACCCTCATGAGCCATGTATGTGGCACTGAGTTATAGGCCTTCTTATAATCTATCCAACATGTCGACAGATCCTTTCGGGAACGACGCACCTGTTGGATAATGTTAATATCGATGAGGAGCAGCTCCTTAGTACCGCGGGACCCGTTCCTACATCCATTCTTAGAGGTAGACATTATTGAATTATATACTTTCAATATGATGGGAAGTCTTTGCCCTCAAAATCTGTGTAAGAACTTTATAGACCGTCAGTAAACACGTGATCGGTCTATAATTTTTAGGCTCCGCGGTACTACCTGATTTATGGATCAGGTAGGTTATTCCTGTGGTTAGGAACTGGGGCAGCGACCCAGACTTAAGGCAGACTAGAATTGTGATGCCAAACAAGCTTGCGATCTCGTGAACCATTTGATCTAGAAATTGTGCAGCCCGTCCGGATAGCACGCGCGCTCGGCCTGCCGAGTCTAATCACCCTCGGTGTGACTGACAGGTACCCACCAGATGCTGCGCCAGAATGAACACATGGCTGCATCATCCGGTAGGCGCATATCAGTCACACCTTGGTCCAGTCTCTCCCAAGCCCTATAAACCCATCTCTCATTGCTCTGGAACGTGCGATTCTGAGTATATTGCTCCATTCGCCGCTTGTACGAACGTATACGGTTTGCCCATGCATAGATTTTCTGCTTCAGGAAGTCGATACGCTCTGTGACGCGGTTCAGATAATCCCGAGGACTAATAACAGGCCCCGAGAATGACTGCCTCACAAACCGCATCACTACTAGGGCATGCAAACCGGATACCCGGATAACCGAAAAAACCGGATAACTGACTGATTTGAAAACCGGGTTTTTTAGGATAGCAAAACCGGGTTTATCGGTTTTTCGGGTATGTTTCTTCTATGTCATTAATTTAATAAAACTTAAATTATTAATTTCCCGCTCAAACAACATACCTCTGTTGCAAGCCCATCTACAGAACTTGATTTAGAAATAATCGTCCGCGTCGCTAGCCACTTGAATGTGCCCAAAAGGCTGTTTTTTCTCTCCGTGGGCAGCATTGACATATTTTATGGCAATGCTTTTCCTTTGTCCGAGGTTAATAGTCAGTCCTTGGGTCATGCGAAGTGTCAACTGAGTAAGCGTCTTGACAGATTTTTAAACAAGTTATAAGCACTCGGACCCCACGACCCGAGAGTTTCAACCCCAAACGACCCGAAAAAAATAACTACCAACGAGGTTATTATATTTCTGCCGCTTGAGGTTCTCTGCAGAACGGAGTAGAATACGCCAGCAACTAAGCCCGAAACTACGGACTTCGGGCTTGGAGAGTAGCCCCCCGCACTGCCAAGCTGGTACAGCTGGTCGTGTAGCTCTGTCACTGCTATGAAATTTGACATGAGCTACACGACATGCCGCACAGTACAAGATCGAGTGAGTATCGGCGAGGTCTGCGCTGCTATCAATTTATAGCCCCGTCGACATCTTCACCAACGAGGTGGAGTCGCGGTGAAACGTGTTGTTTTGATCCGCGGCCGGTGGCGAAGCAGGTGAGACACGGCTGCTCCGTGATTCCTGACGCAGTCTATCAAGTACGACGTCATCCAACATACGGTTACGCTGGATGACCCGCACCTGGGGGGCTACTCTCTAACGAAATCCGTAGTTTCGGGCTTAGTTGCGGGCGGGCATTTTCTACTCCGTATCACCTAACCACTGAGAACTAATGATAAAACGATTTGACAGTTACTGTGAAATCGTGTTGTCATTCATTCTCAGTTCAGGTTCGGGACTAATCGTAAGTCTGTAGGTGATACGGAGTAGAATACGCCCGCCCGCAACTAAGCCCGAAACTAGGGATTTCGTTAGAGAGTAGCCCCCCTGATCCGATAGTCGTTGCGCTGAAACGTTGACAGCTGGCTCAAGTACCTGAAACTTGAGCCAGCTGTATCTGACAGAGAGAGCATCCGACCACGGTACGCAGTCAGGTTAGTCCCCCCTCTGTAGACCCAAAGAATGAGCGCATAACATTCTCGTTAATGGATTGCGTCCATCGCATGCGTTGCACACTTCCACCGATAGCGGGGATCCTGTCAGAGGCTGGTGGGCCTCGAGGTCCCAAGCTGGTCGAAGGTATTATTATTATTAACCGAATTCTAAAAAAGAAGGAGGTTCTCAAGTCGACAGCGTATATATATATAAATATATATTTTAATGTGTGTTCGCGGATAACTTCGTCGTTTATGATCCGATTTCGATGAATCTTTTTTTGATATGAAAGGGTATGCTTCCGAGATGGTCCCATTGCCACCACGTCAGGATCTGATGATGGAAACCCTGAGAAATCGAGGGCAACTCGAAAATTGTAGGCACGCATCTGGTAAAAACTTGATATTCGTGTGTATATCGGGTGATGCTACGAAAAAATGACGTTTGGATCAGACCTGATGATGGAGACGACAGAGAGTCAAGGGAACTCCACATCGGTATGTAGGAACTACCAAGTGTTTGGGCTTATTTCATTCGTATTGACGAGGCCTTTACATTGAAAGCACTTAGTAAGTTTTATTTTCATAACATAACATCACGCCAGTACGCTGTGAATGGCGACGCAGGTACCACTAAAAGTGAAAAATAAAAAAAAACTTTACAAAAATATAACCGACTCCAAAACAAAACACTGCAAAACAATACAAAGTATAAAATAACTTTAATTTCGGAAGTCGGTGTCAAAAAACGAAATAACCAAAAACACTGACTTTAATGCTTTTTTAATTAATGAACAAGAACAAAATGAACATTGCCTGATCTTTTTGGTAAACTTGTTAATGCTTTGAGTTCGTCTGTTTTTTAATGACTTAATGGATTGTGCTAGCTAACAAGTGTCAATTAATTTCATTTTAACCGACTTCAAAAAGAGGAGGTTCTCAATTCGGTTTTTTTATGTGTGTTACCACATAACTCCGTCATTTATGAACCGATTTGAAATATTCTTGTTTCATGTGAAAGGATATACATACTTGCCGATTGGTCCCATTTAAATTTTATCAAAATCGGTTTAGTCGTTTGGGTTTTAAATCAAAATAGCTGGAATTCGTTTACTTTGAGACGTATTTTGTTTGTCATCCAAGCAGGGAGCATTTCGGTTACCCATTGAAAGGGTTTTCGATAGGGTTTTCCTAAGCAGTTAATCAAAAACCCATACGATGTGGCTAACCCTTTCGAATGGCTTAAAGGACTATTTGTATTATATCTGTTACCTAATGAAGGGGTAACCCTTTCAGTGGGTTTCAAATATAGAACCCATTCAATGGGTTATTGTAATGAAGGGGTAACCCTTTCAGTTGGTTTCAAGTATGGAACCCATTGAATCGGTTATCATAATGAAGGGGTAACCCTTTCAGTTGGTTTCAAGTATAGAACCCATTCAATGAGTTATCATAATGAAGGGGTAACCCTTTCAGTTGGTTTCAAGTATAAAACCCGTTCAAGGAGTTTCATCATGATAAGGTAACCTCAGAAACGGCTTACCTCTTCGAAAGACTTAACCACGGACCATTTTGGTTACTCATTGAATGGGTTTTTGATATGGTTTCTCTAAGCAGCTAATCAACAACCCATACGATGTAGGTAGCCCCTTTCGAATGGCTTGAAGGACTATTTTGGCTGTCCATTGAAAGGGTTTTCGATAGGGTATTTCTAAGCAGTTAAATAAAAACCCATACGATGTGGAATAGCGTGTATTCATTTCAGCCCACTAGTTGATCGCAGGAGCTACAAGAGCTCTCAAAGATTGTACTCGTTCAGCGACACTCGCTCGGCGATGCTAGCTTGGCGGTCAGAACTCACCAAGCAACCAGCAGTAATTTTTACCTATAGTGCGGGCCGAAGCGAACAAAAGCACTCGCTTATAGCCGAGCGGCAAAACTGTCGAAAATACTCTCGCTACTCGCTGCTTACCAACTCGTTTCGAGTTTCATGCTTTACTCGCTGCTCGCTGATCACCAGCGGTAAGTCAAGTGCCAAAAATACTGATTTTTTTTCCAGTGCGTTGAATGAACTCAATTATTTTAACGATTATTTAAAAAAATCTTTTTTACAAAAAAATACACCAGGCTTTCTCTGTGTTTTCACTTTTTAAAAGTACCTGCGTACCTACCCCTTCACAACGTACCGGCGTGATGTTATGTTATGCTATCATCCATTTGCTATCATTAATTGAAGAGTTCCGTTGCCTACCTCCGAAGATTTTACTGGCCAAAAGATAAGAAATCTATTTATAAATAGCTCCCAAAACATGAACCTTGTGGAATTCAAATAAATTGTGTTTTTCAAATAAAACATGACATTTACTGAATTTTTAAGCACTTACTTCCAATACTGCAACACTCAAAAATGTAATGTTATTAATTAAAATCCCAAGTAAGTAAATTGATTTGAAACCCTTTCATAAACAATAAGTACTTACTTACCTACTATTCATAAAAGAAACAAAAAAGTTAACGAAAGTACTAACTATCGTCTAGATTACAGAGACAGTATATCGAAACTGATTCCTCATACCTAAGTCGTAAACTCTGGCTCGAACAACTTACAATTTCACTATTCTTAACTGATAACTTAAGACGCTTGCAACTTTGTAATGCTAAGTCGTAAACTCTGGCTCGAACAACTTACAATTTCACTATTCTTAACTGATAACTTAAGACGCTTGCAACTTTGTAATGTACACAAGAGACAGAGAGAGACAAGAGAAAGTGTACACAAGAGAAAGAGAGAGTGTTACATAAGAGTCGGATTTTGTAATTAAAACAGGATATTATGAAAAATAAAAACTACGTCTGGTAGAAACGTCCCAATTCCTTATGTTTGATGTTCATTCAATGGAGCCAATACCCTATGCAGCAACATCTCACGATCTTAGAACAGTATGCGTTATTATTATTGATGTAGCTGACGATAACGGAGAGAGTCGGCGCGCGGCGGTGCGCGAAAAAATAATAAATAAATAAATACTCTATTCTTACAGCGATAAAGTTCAATATTATATTAGCAAAAATTTCAATTCTCGCTCATCCAATCCACGCCTCCCCTCGCCGGTGTAAAACCACCTGACTCGGGCATCAAGGGTTCCGTTTATACCTATTTCTTTAAACCTATTAAGTATTTAAATTTCATAATAGCACATTAAAATTATTTCGAGTCTAGGTACCTACATTTCTACTACCTAAACTAAAAATTTGCTATATCTTCGGTACCCGTGGTCCGATTAACGCCATTTAAACGTTAAAATCGGTTTTGAACCATAATCTACCTAAATAAGAAAGAATTACATAATTTAAAAAAACAAAAATCCCCATTTCCAAATTACGTAATTATCTGGCCTTTCCAAAATTGTAATTTAGTAATGTGTGTTATTTAGAGACATCGTTTTATTTTTCCTGTAAGTACCTAATCTTTACATAAACTTTGTGATAAAAGTTATATGTAAAAGATGGATGTAGTTTGAGTTATTTTTAATTTTTCTCAGTGCAAACTTCGGAGATAAGGGCGGGGGAACGATATTATTAGGGTTCCGTGCACAAAGAGTAACCAACGGAACCCTATTACTAAACCTCCGCTGTCTGTCCGTCCGTTCGTTCGTCTGTCTGTCTGTCAGCGGGCTGTATCTCAAGAACCGGAATACGTAGAGTTGAAATTTCCACAGATTGTGTATTTCTATTGCCGCTACAACAACAAATAATATAAATTAGGGTAAAATATGGTACGGAACCTTTCGGTTTTTTTTTTTCATTTTTCATCAAAAGTTAAAAATTATGCGGCCTAAAAAAAAGAGAAACGTATTAGAGAATGTGCAAACAACACTCCTTTCGAACCTGACCTATCCGAGTCGGGGTCAAGGTGCCCCAAGTCCAGAGCTCGCTCCGCTCGCTCTTGCATTCTGAGTTGCGGACAGACAACAGCCGAACATGGCGAAACTAATTATAGTTTCGCCATGTCCGGCTGCCTGTGTTCCTTGTTGACTACGGAGTTCTTAAAAATTAAAGATTGAAATACGTTTTTATCTTCATTTGCAGGTCGTGAAACTAAGTGGCACTAGCGCGATATTGATCTCTATTGTTATTTTCCTAATTATTATATTATCTTTAACTTTGTCCAAAAGCTTACTTATATGAAATCTAAAGACAGAATTTACGACTTCCTTGCGTTGTTGATCGTCCATGTTGACTGAACTAAAGATCATAATAAACTACATAAATGAGCTTGGGCAGTTATCGACTAACAACTTACACTAGTAAACTAGCCATTATGCTACGACCACAATACCGTAATATGGCAATTATTATGGCCATAATTGGTGTGGTTTTAGTTGATTTTGTTTCTATTATTTCCATAATTATTGCCATATTACGGTAGTGTATCCGTAACATTAGGGGAACGGAATGAGTGATAGATCCTGTTAAGATGACAAAATGGCACCATTGCATTTCATTTCACGTGACTTTCTTGACTCGAAAAACATTAAATTTTTATGCTTATGTCTTTCCTGCAAATATTTTTCTATTATATATATTATATTTTTCGATTTACAATCTAATTATTAACAAGAATCCTAATTTTTAGGTAGAGAACGCACATTATTAAATTAATTAAGCTTAAATAATGTGCAATGTAATAAAATAATTTGGATTCTTGATTCACAAAAAAAAATATCTATCGCCGTCTCCGGCAAAACAAAATGTTGTATGGGCATCAGAAAACCCCCTAGAAACCCCTAATATCCAGCGAGGCAGCACGTTTCTAAACCCAACCCATAATATTATATATAGTAGGATTTTCAACAAGAGAGCCTGCGGACGTCGAGCATTGGGTGGCTCGCTGTCCGATCAGAACCAGGCCCGGGTCGTTAAAAAGAATGATTTTCAACAGAAAAAAAACTTTCCATACAGAATATTCATCAGCTGAACGAAATTTTTATGGGAGGCACATTTTTTTAACGAATTAACTATAGCTTTCTTGAGAAGTTGTTTATCTTCAAGAGCAGAGTGGTTCTCAAAATTTGACTGGTGATTAAAATGTGTGTGTTTCTAGGGCGCCCTTTCCCTGCGGCAGGGAGCCGATTATTACACTACGCTACAAATCGTTCCCGATCTCAGTCTGAAATTCTGAATGCGTTCGTGAATAGCATTGCACGCAGTGGCAGCGTAAAGTGGGGAGAGGGGGGGAGGGGGCTGGTCCGCCCCGGGTGCCAAGCACGAAGCTGCAGTGCTGATTAGCTTTGGAAGTTCACAAATACAGATCGATAGATATTTTTTTCTCATTAGTATATCATCAAAAGTAGAAAATCGACCAGATGTCGGATAACGGCATTTTAGCTATACCACGGCAGCAAGGTGACAACGACAAGTCACTTATACCTACATCCAAAGAAGGCGCATAAAATTTCCCTCATAAGACACCAATTAATAACTACCTACTCTTGTATGTAACTATTTACATTACATAAGTACTAATATCATAGTTTAAAACGCATCGCAACTATATTTTCATATTTATTTTCTAATATAATTTCTAATTCCCTAAAATAATGAATTCATGTTGCGCTTGGTCCGATCTTATACCGCGCGTAACATTTCGATTTTATCAATTTAAAGGGACAAGGAAGTCAATTTTGATAATGTGTTTGAATATTTTAGTCAAATAATCAATCGGAAATCTTAAATAATAAACCTTATATTTCCCAGAAAAACTAACATACGTTTTATTTTTCGGTGAAAATTTAATTCGATAAAAACCAAGGCTTTTCAGGGTGATTTAGGTTTACATACCAACATTTTGAAATGAAAAAAGAAAACAAAAACCAAACAAAATATAGTTAAAACCAAACAAAGTGTAGTAATGGAACAAAAGGTTCCATTTCATGGAAAACACGTAGTTAGCAAATTAAAAAACAAAATCCTTCCTTTTACCTACTTAACTTAATCAGGTTTAAATTTAAACAGGTCGCCACAGCTTTCGAAAAAGAGAGACGCAACGAATTGGTAGGTAGCACGTGTTTCGTGTACAAGCCAACGATGTCTACCGAAATAAGGTTGATTAATAACCATAATAATCTCGTTCCTAACCTGAACAAAACCCTTATATCATATTGGTTATCTTAATGAAGGGGTAACCCTTTCAGTGGGTTCCAAGTATAGAACCCATTCAATGAGTTATCATAATGAAGGGGTAACCCTTTCAGTTGGTTTCATATATAGAACCCATTCAATGGGTTATCATGATGAAGAGGTAACCCTTTCAGTGGGTTTCAAATATAGAACCCATTCAATGGGTTATCATAATGAAGGGGTAACCCTTTCAGTGGGTTTCAAATATAGAACCCATTCAATGGGCTATCTTAATGAAGGGGTTACACTTTCAGTGGGTTTCAAACATAGAACCCATTCAATGGGTTATCATAATGAAGGGGTAACCCTTTCAGTGGGTTTCAAGTATAAAACTCGTTCAAGGAGTTACATCATGATAAAGTAACAGCATAAACGGCTTACCCCTTCGAAAGACTTAACTCTTAACCGGGGTTGTACGGTCCCTGCATCCAAGTAAACGAAATTGCGTGTTTTGCTTTCTTGCGACTTTCCAATGGTGTTGTTAGGTGTGGTGTACCACTTAAAACTGAAAAATAAAAAACTTTAAACAAACTTCTTCCTACTTCCGACTTCAGAAATTAAAGTTATTTTATACTTAGATTTTTTTTTATTTGGAATTCGGTTGTATTTTTTTTGTAAAAAAGTGTTTTTAGGGTTCTGTACCCAAAGTGTAACTAACGGAACCCTAAGCTTCCGCTGCCGGTCCGCCTGTCCGTCTGTTTGTCAGCGGGCTATATCTCAAGAACCCTAATAGGTAGACAGATGAAATTTTCAGTGTGTGTTTCTATTGCCGCTATAACAACAAATAATAAAAAATAAATTAAAAATATGGGGGAATTTAATTGTATAGGAAAACAAGAAACGTGTTTTTTTCGGTTTATGGTACGGAACCCTTCGTGTGTGAGTCCGACTCGCACTTGGCCGGTTTTTTATTTACTGGATATATAATTTCATGTATTGTAACTACTTTGCATACAACTGTATAAATTCAAGTTTTTAAAACTTAAAAGGCAGATAGATGAGTTGCTGGGGAGTTTTTTGCGCCTCTTCTTCCCAGCTGAAACACTAGGAAGAAATGACGGGCGGGCGTTTTGGGGGACTGTCTTTATGTAGAACCCTCGCGCACCAAGGGTTCCGTACCATCATAATGTTATTACGGCGAGGCCTATATTCGTCAAAGAATTTTAACACTGTGGTGTAGAATATTGCAGTTTTAAGCCAGCGCCGTCTTGTGACCGATAGTGGAACTAATGTAATTTTCATTGATATTTCTTAAAAAGTGTGTACTGTCAAAATACTCAAAGTAAGATGTTAAAAAATTCAATTGTTTCGGAACCCTTTGCACGCGAGTCCGACTCGCACTTGGCCAGTTTTTTTTCTGTAATCTTTACATAAACTATTATCACAGAATAATTTCAGATTTTTCTCTATGCAAACTTCGGAGACGGGGGGGGGGGGTTAGTATTGTAACAGACGGACAGACTGAGTCGCACCATAAGCGTTCCTTTTTACCATTTTGGTACGGAACCCTAAAATGACGACTCTAACAGATAACAGTAACATTACATTTAAAATTCATCATCTTACAACACTTTCCATATCAAATCAATTAGCCGATTGTGTTGGCCACTGCTTAGTTTATCAAGATGTCTTATCTATTTGCTAACATACAAACAAAAATGAAACACGGAATAAACTTGATTGAAGTCATTAAGGTTAAAAATGTATTAAGTCACAGGGATCCGCAAGTCTACTTAAAATTAAACCTAATTAAAAGTATTTTTTTCCACCTTGAAGCTGCTGTTTAAACATGTAACCATGTACGGCAGCCGTCTTATCTCTTATTTATAATATACAATATAGATTTAAAACACCTGACTAAATAAATGGAAATATGATTAACTAGCACTTCGCCCGCGACTTCGTTCGCGCGCATCTCCGATACCTCCTTCTTTATAGGGTAATGTGTAAATTAATTATTAATTAAAAGACTCATGGGCGCTCTTAGAGCAATATTTTTCTTACTTAGGGCATTTTATACCCGTCGTAACTTTTAAACGAAAGGTCAGATTTGAATAATTTAAAGTGCAAATTACTTGTATGTATATAATCAACCTTAATTATCAAACTATTTAAATGGATAAGGGAAGGTTGCATGGATAATATTATAATACCAAAATCACAACTATTCTATTCCGCCTGGGTTTTGATTCAATATTTGATCAAAAATGGTCATGGCGACTTAACTATAATAGTTACACATATACCCTCTCGGACTTTTTTATAAGTAATAATGAGTACTTCAATTATGTCGCATATTATTTTTATGTGTCATCAAAAATTTTGCCTATAAAATAAATTATTTGGCGCTGGCACGCCAAATAATTTTATAGGCAAGATAATGTATTTTATAGGCAAAATTTTGCTTCTTTTGGTTACATTATTGCAATTTTCTTAAGGATCTCTAATTTTTTTTGAAAATATAAAATAGCCTATGTTCATCAGGGATAATGTAGGATTCTAATGGTGAAAGAATTTTCAAATCGGTCCAGTAGTTTCGGAGCCTATTCATTTCAAACATACAAACAAACAAATCTTTCCTCTTTATAATATTAGTGTAGTGTAGAAGAGTGGGTTTCTTGAAGATCTGATAAAATATGATACAGCAAACACCTTATAGACCTGTGAAGCCGTTTTTGATCATGTTGCTTATAATTAAAAGGAAATCAATGACTAATCATTTTAATCAACAATAAATAATTATACGGGTAGATACTTATCTAAATTATTTCAGGCCTTATTTTGTTCGGAAAATCTTATTAACAATTACGCCAGAGAGATGGTGCGAGAGACTGTTGCTTTTGTGCAAGACCAGTGTGCTTAGAATAGGAGGTCCATGGAGTTGATGGCAGATAGAGATATGTGCATGTGAAAGATAGAGAAAGGTAGAGAGACAAACTGCGGGGTTCCTAATTAAATTGAGATAAGGATAATGATAGGAGGATGATAGTCGATTTGGCTAACCAAGCTAGTTTAATACTTTGAAAGAAATTTATAGAGTTCCCTGTTGAGCATAATTAAAAATCAATCTTTCTTATCAGGGAGGAGGCAAGAAAAATGTTTTATCATGCATATAACGCGTACATGGAGAACGCGTATCCTGCTGATGAGCTGATGCCGCTCAGCTGCAAAGGCCGGTGGAAGGGCATCACTCCGAGCCGCGGGGACATGGACGACGCTCTTGGAAAGTAAGTCATATTTCGTTTATAAGTAGTTCTATTATAGTAGTGGCAAAAATTTAGGCGGCCCATCTGATGGTAAGTGGGACATCTGCAATACCAAGGGTAAGTAATTCCATGCATTGCCTGTCCATGGGGTATAGTGCTTTTTCCCTAAGGGAGGGGGACTAATCAAGCATTTCTTGTAGTAATTGGCATAGATTTACCTACTATGAAAGTCAAGGACCAGGGCCCCAAGTCTGCTATTACAATAGTGTCAGAATGGTCTCATAATGATTTCATAATGGTCGATTTTGTAATCATAAAAGTTAAATAAAATAAAATAAAAGTTTGGTAATCTACTAATATAAAAGCGTCATTATTACTTTTCAATGGTCAACCACTGACACTCCATTGAAAGAAATGGCATAGAATGGTAATCTCGTACATACTGACAAATTAATAAATAATATTTAAAAACATATATAAAAGAAATCTGGCATAACTTGTCAAAATCGACCATTATGAAATCATTATGAGACCATTCTGACACTATTGTAATAGCAGACTTGGGGCCCTGATGCAGGCGGTAGCTGCACTCTTTTACCTCACTTTGGTACCAACACCCATAAAGGTTATATGTATGTAGGTACTTTCGAAACGTATGTCACATGACTAAGTAATCAACAAGCTGAACATTGTTGAAAATGTTCAAGTTACTGATAAGAAAGGTAATAGAAATGTTCCCGGCATGTTTTATACAATTTGTCTTTGAATGTTGATTAGAAAGGTTAAGCTAACATTTATAGGTACATATCGAGGTACATACATTATATAACATTTGTTATGTATATTTACCTACACAATGTAAAGAAGTAGTTTTAGTATGGTTTTGATTAATTGCTAAGATTGACTTGTTTTATAGTTGAATGTTATGTAACGCAAATATTTCGCTTGTAGCGGAAGGATACCTATATGCACTGATTTCTTAAACATTGTAAGGAACTACACGGCAAATTTTTGGTCTATAGCACGCTTGTGTAGGTAGGTTTGTACTATTGTATAAATTCAAGTTCTTCAAACTTAACAGACAGTTGTGTTGCAGGGAGTTTGTTGCGCCACTTCTTCCCAGCTAAAACTCTAGGAAGTGGTGACGGGCTGGGCGATTTGGGGGACTGTCTTCATGTAAATTTTGACGTTCAAAAAGCCTTTCAGCCTTGTTTAAGTCTTGATTTGATTTGGTATACCTACATAGCATTTCTGTAACACGATGTATCGGCAAGAAATGACTGGTGTTTAAATATCCTTTTAATTGTGAGTCAAGGCAAGTTCGAAATAAAACTACAAAATTGTGTGCAAAAATGAAAGTATATTAAATAAGCAAAGTGCCTGAACAGCTTGACCTACATTCTGGAATAATAAATATGGAATCGAAGAATCGATATTAAAGTCGACCGCACGTATTTGCGATGAGTGCTAGAGGAAAACTGGAATGTAGAACCAAATACAGCTGTCATTTTCATGGTAACAGTTTGATATTAAAAGTTCTTTTATGTAACTAAATAACTCCTACGAGTTATTTTAGCATGCTCGTGTTATTCCATTGTCGTGCACTTGACTTGACGTCATATAACAGTCTAGCGACACATCTGATCTTCCGATAAAAGGGGACCGACTTCGGCTGGCTTTGGCTTACGCCGTAATGTCTTTAAATTGCCGGAAACACATCGGTCAGAGACCTATTGTATGACCTAATATGTATGTCTCGTTTGGAAAGAAGCGTGAACTTTAGAAGGGCGACCCCATTCAGCATGAAAACCTTTGCATTTTGTTTATAAACCGCGAAAGCAGCATTAACGCGACGCTATGTATTTAAGAGTTCTGCCGAAATACAGCGCAGGACACGTCACACTTATGGACTTACAGCTGAACATCGCCGAGTTATATCCTGCTAATGGTGAATTATGTTTCCAGCTTCTCTCTGACGCTGGTGGATAGCCTGGACACGTTGGCGGTCCTGGGAGACTTCTCCGAGTTCAGCCGCGCCATCAAGCTGGTCATCAGGGATGTGACTTTCGACCACGACATTGTAGTTTCCGTCTTTGAGACCAACATCAGAATGCTTGGGTAAGTTCGTTACGGCCTATCACATGGTGGATGACAGGGTTCTCACTGCTAGTACTCGGGTATCCTCCTCTAATACAACTGCTTAACTGGAAACACAGTGTGGTTTGGTGGACGTCACAATGCATTTTTTTTGTAGTTTTATTCACCATTTTAAGAGTAATAAATTACATAGATGGATACTTGGGGAATAACCAGAGATGAAATAAAACTAAAATATTTTTGTGGCGATATTAAATATTAATTTACTTTTTGCTTTAGGTACTACTGACATCTAGATTTAAATATTATAATAGTCATTCAAAATGGCGCCCTTGTTTTCAATGCAGGCCTTCAAACTCTTGGGCCAATCATTTATTGCGGCACGAAGGTTTTCAATAGGAATCCGTTTTTCATTAAAAACAATGGTGACCATTATGAATTAGTTATTATTATTTTTTTAATTAGATGTTAGTAGTTATACTTTATGAAACTACATCGACATCGTTCGCGCGGGTTTAGCAGGTACTCCACGAATTTCATCTCCTATACTTCCGTCTTTATCGGGTAATGTGTAAATTATTTATTTTATGTTTAAATTAGACTCAGTTAACTGTAGGGCAGTTCGCTCTAACCGGAACATTTTTCTTACTTAGAGCATTTTATACCCGTCGTAAACGAAAGGTTAGATTTGAATAATTTAAAGTATAATTTACATGTACATAATCAACCTTAATTATCAAACCATTTAAATGGATAAGGATTAAGTACCTGGATGACCGAGCCTTGCTCGGATTTTTTTTACGACGTTTTCTAAAAATAGAACCTAGCTAGATCGATTTGTCGCTCCCGAAATAGTGATGGGAAATTCTCGAGAACATTCTCTTAGCGAGAACTTTGCGGATATGTTCTCGAGAATGTTCTCCGAGCTGAGAATTTACGAGAACTTAAAAACGGAATAACAAAACCTAACTTTAATCTAATCCTGTCTTGAAATTTGTATGATAGATGAAATCTATAGTGTGTTACTTGTATGTTATATGTATTTTGAAACATTTCGTGAAGGAAACTAAATTATGGGGAATTTCGAATCTAAAATACAGTACCAATTGATAACAAAACCATCTTTTTTAGCTTTTTCAGGGTTCCGAACAAAAAACGGAAACCTTATTGGTTCAGTCGGGTGTCTGTCTGTCTGTATGTCCGTCTGTGTCAGCCAGTTTTCTCCGGATCTACTGGACCGTCTCTGTTGAAATTTGGTACACATATGGACTTTTGTGACCCAAAAACGGACGCGTTACGTAAATAAATAAATGTTGAGAATGGGGGTCACTTTGGGGGTCAAAGTAGAAAATTTAAAAAATTTCGAACTTTATCGTGCGACATATCAATTGAAAGGACTGTGAAAATTTTAATTAAATTTTTTTGATAATTTTAAAATGAATATTTTTGAAGTTATTCAAGAAATTAGGCTAAAAATGAACGTTTGCCCCTTATCTCCGAAACTACAGAACACGAAATTTTGAAAAAAAAAATGCAAATAATAGTTCTTTACAGGAAAACCTATAAGAAGTCTATAGTGTTAAAATAACCTGGTTACTATAAAAATGAAATTGGTTCGCAACCCTTTGCACGCGAGTCCGACTCGCACTTGGCCAGTTTTTTTTTTTAGTTAGGCACGCATTTGACCAGTATCTTACTTGACGGTAAGCGATGATGCGGTCGAAGATGGAGCATGCTTGCTCGAAGTAACCTATTCACTCTTGACTTGAAGACTCCCAGGTTGTAGTTATCAGGAAACAGACTCTGGCAAAGAATTCCACTCCTTAGCTATACGCACAATGAATGTGTTCCCAAAACGTTTTGTGCATGTAGGTGGGATGTCCACCATGTACCGGTGGCACACCGCGCCGTACGTCTTGTGGTCCGATGATGGAACGGGCTTGGTGGAATTAAATTATGGAATTCCGTCGCAGATTCCCCAAATTGCAACCGATAGAAAACCGACAGTAACTCGGCGTCGAGGCTTTAACTCGACGAGCCTATAATTGCCGATAACCCTCTTGGCTCGTTTCTCGATTGAGTCAAGGCATCAAGCTGGTATCTGGCAGATCCATCCCAAAGATGAGAGCAGTACTCCATACACGATCGAATTTACACTTGATAAATTTTGAGCCGGCGTAAAGTACCGTCTTACCTTTGCAAGGATCCCCATGTTTTTGGCAGCCACTTGAGCCTTTGCCTCTATGAAACGGCCAAAGTTGAGGGTAGATGTTAACGTAACACCAAGAAGCTCAAGTCGGTCGGTTATCGCCACGGTTACACCTCGGAAAAATGGAGCTGGGTGGAATTGGCTCCTTTTAGCGGTAAAAAGATTCGCCTGGGTCTTAGCAGCATTGAACTTGCCTCATTCAGAGACAAGTGCTCAACCATAGCCTTCCGGACAGACTGGACCTGCGACCCACCAGCTCGTGCATTGGACACGTATCTCTCAGCAACAGTGCTATTGTCTGCAAACCCAAAGGTACCGGGTTTTAGCAGTTCATTAATAAGCAGCAGGAACGATGTTGCCGAGAGCACCGACCCCTGAGGAACCCCGGCACTAATATCCAGCAGTCCGTATGAGCAGCCATCTATGACCATTCGGATAGACCGAACTCTCAGGAAATCTGAAATCCAATCACACAATCCGGCGGGCAGACTTTCCTTTAGTCTGCCCGCCGGATTGTGTGATTGGAAGCTTGCCAATAATGCTATCGTGCTAGACCCTGTTGAAGGCCTTCAAGATGTCTAGGTAGACCATAAGTGCCTTCCCGTGTTTCTCGATGGTCTCACTCCAGATGTGAATGATATACGCCAGAAGATATTTCTTAGAAAGAAAGAAAAATGTTTATTTGGGACTCGCACAAGACACATAAAAAAAAATTGTCGAAATAAAATAAAAATAGGAACGTCATATTAATTTCTCTTGATTTAATCTTGGTTCAATCTTGGTTGGTTTCTACTAAAATCACATATTCATAGCACTTTATAGGAGGTAAGTACTTCTAGATTCTATAATCTTTGCTAAAGTATTTTTCTTATTTAAATTACTTTGGTTTATGTTGAAGTCATTTTCAGGCTGTTTTTGTTTAATAGATCATCGAGTTTTAATCATAAATCCTTTTACAAAGTCCAGAATCAAACAAGTAATTAAGTTATCATAGCTGCTAGTTATGGCACCACTGTCCTATTTATAGACAATGAAATATATGTTAAATTACATCTAATAATGAAAATAAAAATGACCAAAGTTATCTCTTTCATGTTAAAACAAGAAGGATCACCGACTCGTTTTAAGTTCTCATAAGTTCTCATAAATTCTCGTATGTTCTCCGCTCACGAGAATATTCCCGAACATTCTCGTTCCGAGAATATTCTCATTGTGAGAATGTTCCTTTTCCCCATCACTATCCCGAAACCACCTGCGTACTAAATTTCATGAAAATCGTTTCAGCGGTTTCGAGCGGTTTCCGAGATTCGGATTATATATACCTTTAAACGAGTAATACATAATTATATAAATATACAAGAATTACTCGTTCAAAGGTATTATATAGATAGATATCATGATACCAAAATCACCACTATTCCAATCCGCCCAGGTTTTGATTGAATTATTTGAATAAAAAGCGGTCATTGCGACTTAACCATAATAGCTAGACATGGGTATATGTCTGGGACTTTTTATAGATAATAATGAGTACTTCAATTATGTAGTACATTATTTTTGTGTATCATCAATTGTTTTCTCAGCGCGTGCCGAATAATGAGCTTTCTAGGCAAAATCTACTTTAGGTTATATTAATTATGTGTTTCATCGCGACAAAAATGTTTTAGTTTTCATCTCAAGACGGAGCAATAAATAGCAATGCAAAACAAGTTATAAATTATATAAACCTATGTTCATATTTTATAAATATTGTCATGAATCATTAATGCTTTATTCAACCACATCCAATAAGGATATTTTCTACGAAAAATATGGGTTTCTACTCAACAAGCCAATGTTACATTAGTTTTCCTGCAATTGTAGACGTAGACGTACCCGAAAAATAATTGGTAATTTTACGAAGTTGGCGACTAGTAGGTATTTTAATGGAAACAATAATAGTAATCTTATATACGAGTACATATTGAAATCTGCTAGTTTTAGCAATTTATAGGGATCAAAACCTACTTAAAGTACTTACCTATTATATAAAGGGGATAGGTAGAACCTTTGTGGCATAGCCCTCCCCGCCACCATTTTGAGTTTTTTTTTTCAAAGTTGCGGCGCACGATCTAACATGCATAATATGAGTAGAGGGCACATAAACAAACAAGAAAATGTAAGCACATGACATGGTGCCCTAAAGTATTCCAGCTCCCATAGAAAATATTTCGTGCTCCTGACTTCTCTTTGTAAAAGATGTCTTTACTCTGCAGCACACCTGCAGCGTGTCCGCTGCATGCTAATTAGTGTCGTAACTGGCTGGTAATACTGGTATTATAAGGACTGCCACGATGTAGTCATAGCACATACATTGTTACAGGGGTCTACTATCGGCTCATGTTCTGGCTACAAAGCTGAAGAACGACGTACCAGTTTTGCAGTGGTATAATGGAGAGCTACTCAAAATGGCGGAAAACCTGGGCAAGAGATTACTACCGGCGTTCAATACATCTACTGGAATACCCCACGGAAGAGTAAGTGAGCTAGCAGTTTTATGTTACTCGTTTTATTCGAACGCGCATATCCCGTTTTTCCCGTGCCCGTAGGAATTTTAGGAAATCCTCTTTTGGTGCTCCCCTGTACTCCCTAAGGAACCTACATGCCACATGCCATATTTCAGTTTTCTACGACCAGTCGTTTCGGCTGTGTGTTGTCTGTCAGTCACTCAGTAACGGATGAATTTTATATATTACGATAAAGCTCACCAATCGGCTATGTTCGGAGTTTCCTTGCGTGATTGAATTAGAAATTAAGATATCCGCAGGAGAACCACGGTTACCGTCATAGCCCGAAGAATCACCAAACTTAACTAGCAGTGAGCAGGGCTGTATTGCTTGCAGAACAGATAGTAAATGGGGTCGACAGGTGTGGATTGTCGAATGGAGTGGCGACCACGTACCGGAAGGTTGTGTGGGTTAGAAGGTCTCCCATAAGCTGAACCGATGACCTTGTGAATGCCACGGAGATCCGCTGGATGCGACACGCACAGGACCGGTCAATGCGGCGACACGTGGGGATGCCTATGTCCAGCAGTGGACGTCTTTCGGCTGTAATGATGATGATGATGATGGAGGTGCATTAGAGATGTAGTCGTAGATCATTGCCTTTCCTCTAAAAGGAACTTTAGGAACTAGCTTTGGGTGATTGCGACTGTGCTTTTGACTTAGCATAACCTTTCTGGAGAAATAAGTATAATGACACTGTTAAAATAACGATTGTTAACGTCGCACAGATAAACCTGCGCCACGGCATGCGGGGTATGTCCGAGTCCCGCGAGACGTGCACAGCGTGTGCCGGCACCATGATTCTCGAGATGGCAGCACTGTCGCGCCTCACCGGCAACCCCGTCTATGAGCAGAAGGCGCATAAGGCTATGGACAGGCTCTGGAAGATTAGACATAGGTAAGTCGCCACAAGTCATTGGAAATTGGGGAAGAAAATTACTTTTAGTTTTGAGAGTACCTACTGGTGGCCCTTCCTTAAATCCCTTTGCAGCAATGACACTTAACGCATACTATTTTCCACCTTATTTTGGTGTGATTGTGGTCGAAAATATGTCTTCATTTAAGATGGCTTCTTTAAAATTCTGTCCGAGTTTTGGACCTACCCTGACACATTTAGGGAGATGGGTAGATTGTTATCTGCTTTTAAAATAGATTCCGAACACTACTATCATACTATAGTTGGGAACCTCCTGCTTTGAAGCATTCTGTCTCCATCAAATTGAAACGAGTTAAGGAAATAGAAGTATGTGTTCATATAAAGCGTTTTTTAATAAATTGCGCTACAAGTTCTGTTTTGGTGACCTTTAAAAATCACATAAAATGTTGATTAATAACAAAATGTTGTTGCTTTTGTATGACAGTATTGCTGTTGGTAAACATAAAATATGTGAAATTGTCTGTGAAAAAAGTGTTGATTTATCAACACTTTTGAGATGTCGACATTCAAGATGGCGGCATTCGTTCCGATTTTGGAAACGCGGCAAAAGATCCTTGTAGGTACAGCTATAACTTAAACCACACTTAAAGCTAAAGCTACCTATAACAGAAAAACCTTTACAGGACGTCCGATCTGATGGGCACAGTTATTAACATTCATTCGGGCGACTGGGTGCGCAAGGACGCCGGCGTCGGCGCTGGTATCGACTCCTACTATGAATACTGCCTCAAGGCCTACATCCTACTCGGCGATGAGAAATACCTGGCCAGGTTCAACAGACACTACAACGCGGTCATGAAGTACATCAGCAGAGGGCCAGTTATGCTGGCAGTTCATATGCATAGGTGAGTTTATAAACAATCAACTTTTGCAAATACCTTTACATTGTTGGCACTGTTGTACACAAATAATCAACATTGCAACCGGTTTTCCTGTGACACTTTATTGAGATATTCTCCTTATACGGCCGAGGTCTTGGATTTGATCCCCAGGCCGGACGACGTTTAATGGGGTTTTATGTTCGAAATATAGAAAGAAAAAGTATTTATTGCCACATATTTTACATAAATACAAAATTATTATGAAAATAAAGTCAAATACTATAATTAACATTAAACTGATAACAAAAGAAAGATTAAAAATGGAAATACCTGTAACTATAGGGGAGATCGAGGCTAAAAGTTCCCGGGGTAAGTTGTTCCGATTAAAATAGCTCCATGATAAAAAGAGATAAATAATTCGAGTAAATTCGTCAAGAAACAGAATGTTGCAGCGCACCGACGACTGCCAAGATGGCAGTCGTCGGTGCGCTGCAACGTTGGGCCAGTGGCATCAGATGCATCGGAAAGAGAGCATACGCTCCATCCCCTTAAGAAACTCGCCCCTAGCCGGGGCTAGTTGTTCTCAACCTTGTTCTACACTGGTAATTAGGGCTAAGTAAGATGTGACTTTTTCGGAGTATAGACAAAAACTTTTTACAACATAATATAACCGACTTCCAAACAAAATACTACAAAGAATAAAATAACCTTAATTTCGGCAGTCGGTTTTTTTGGTTTTGTTTCTTTGTTTTTTTAACACCGACTTCCAAAATTAAGTTTATTTTATTCTTTGTAGTCAATTATATTTTAATTTTAAAATTATATTTTAAGTTTTTTATTTTTCACTTTTAAGTGGTGATACTTGAACGACGTCTTCGTCAACGCAGAAATTGAAATAAGCAAAAATGCTCATAAAATAGCAAGTATACTGCATCGAACTAAAAAAGAATCACAGAAATCGGATCAGAAACCTCGGAGTAATCGGTGTACATACATAAAAAAGTACCCACCGAATTGAGAACGTCCTTTTTCGGAAGTCGATTAAAAATCTTAGGGCAATCTTATATAATCTGGAGAGTAACCACATTAACCAGAGTAAGCATTGTCCAGCCCTGCTGTAACAACTAGCCCCTAACCGGGGTAAGTTGTTACTTTTCGTCTTCAGGCCTTGTAAAATAAATTCTATTTTTTTTTAACAAAAATATCCATAACTTTTTCATCAAGCAAAAGTAACGTTTTCTTTCGATAAAATTAAGCATAGTTTCCCTCATTTTAGTATGTGCACATTATAAAGACTCACACTGTATAACTAACTACCTGAACCTTTCTAGTATACAGCCTGTGACAAATATTCTTCCATTCAGCATGATGCTGTGCCATCGGACCCATAGCACGGCGCTGATTTGCATTATCAATATTTGAATTTGTGCCCCCTGCCATTCGCTCACACGTTGTTACAACGTAAACTTTCGTGATATTTATGAATGTTCGTTACGTTTTAGGCCACATCTGCAGTCCCGTAACTTCATGGACGCATTGCTGGCGTTCTGGCCCGGGCTCCAAGTGCTGTTGGGAGACGTCAGGCCTGCGGTCGAGACGCATGAGATGCTGTACCAAGTCATGCAGCGACACACCTTCATTCCAGAAGCTTTCACTTCCGACTTTCAGGTAAATATAAACTTTTGATAAGGTTTGATGATTGCATTTGGTGAAATAATAATTTTATACTTATTTTTAGGTACATTGGGGTCAACATCCTCTCCGGCCAGAGTTCTTAGAGTCGACATACTTCCTCCACCGCGCAACAGAAGACGATCATTACCTGCAAGTTGGGAAGGCCGTACTGAAAGCTTTGCAGCAGTACACTCGCGTTCCGTGCGGGTACGCGGCTGTCAACGATGTCAGGACACGCATCCACGAAGATAGAATGGACTCGTTCGTGCTAGCCGAGACCTTCAAGTACCTCTACATGCTCTTTGGTGAAGATAAAGATGTGCCCGTAAAGTTAGAAGACTATGTGTTAACCACCGAAGCTCATTTCTTGCCGCTCTCTCTGGCCACCGATGGTAAAAATACTTCGTATTTCACACTGAAGATTGATGATGAAGACGAAGACAAGTATAGGAAGTAAGTTATTGATCTTTTGGTAATAAATCACATAATCGACGATGTGAATATAATCACGAACGTCATAATAATCACAGTGCACACAGGATTAAATATCATTAGTTGGCAAAACTTTTAAGATGTAATCGGTATTGATACCAAATTACGATGTAATAAACTGAAGTTTTTTTTTGTATTGGTAAGCATTCTTTTGACCATTATCTCAACTACTTTTACTTTACAGTTGCAACACACTAATTTCTTATAGTTATCGCTCCATCCCGCTGTAAAAAGAAAGCTTATACTGAACTTAGCCCCCATGATCCCATTCATATTAGGTTACTTTAAACCCTGCAGGCAGAAATAGGGGCCTATTGCCTTGGTCACAACCGTAATTTAAGCCGAATGTGCTTTCATATTAAAAATTAGTTATAGCTAAAATTACACACCCAAAGTAAACTCAACCAACATCGGACAACGGGAGGTCTATTTAATTCGTAACTCTATGGCGTACATGTGACGTCACATCTGAACAATCTAATGAGAGCCTAGTTTCTTGTAGACTTGTGCTCTGATTGGTTGACATTTTATTTCAGATTACAATTTCTCGAAATAAATTCGAGCATTTATAAACTATCAAATTTTGATACGTTAAAAAGCATTCTAAATGTTCAGTTGACAATTTAATGAAAGTTTACAATCTCTGAAATTATTTTATAATCTTACGAAGTTTGCCATTTTCCGGTGACATATACATATGTATATGCAAGAATTGCTCGTTTAAAGGTGTTAGATAGATAACATAAACATTGATTCTTGACCCTAAAAAAGGACAGCTTTACAGTTTAGTGAAAAAAAAAATCTATGTATATTTCGTGTGTTTTCAGGACCTGCCCAAACACGGCGTCATTGGTAGCGGAGAAGGTGCGCCGGCCGATGCGTCAGCTGCTGGGCTCGACGCCGGCGCGGCCGCCCGCGCGCCTGCGCCCGCTCAACGACCCGCGCCAGATCCACACGCTGTCCGACATGGGCATCTCCGTGCTGACCCTACCTGACGGCAGGGTGCAGCTGCTCTACACCACGTCAACGGTGAAGAACTGCTTTTGTTTCTCCCCTAGTAGGCCTCCCCTAAGAGTCACCACATCAACCGGCCCTGCGCGTCCCGCTTCCAGTGTATTTCCGCGGCAAAATATATAATCAACCACAATTAGCGAAACTGAATTGTCCTTTCTTTGGGACTGTTCGTTGAGTCGTTGAGCTCATTAGTAGTTCTAAGTTGAGCTACTCGACTACTGACAGTCTTGCACTAAGTGGAAAGGTTCACCAAAATCTCTGTGGTTCTTTCCCCAAATTACCATTTCGGACAATATTCTGCATGGTGTTCATGTCTCTCGTCTTGTGAATGTGAGGACCATGTAGATCGCTATATCAAGGATTCTTTCCATGTTAGTCTGGCAGTTTGAGTTCTTTATGCAGGCTACCCAAATGTCCTTACTTTGGTACAGTGCGTCAAGAGCACCTTGAAGTTCTAAATTGAGCTACACGATAATTGCCAAATGCTTCTATTGCCTGGACAGGTCTTCTCGAACATGTGTGGTCTTTACCTCAAAAGACCACCACAGACATTACCCACATGGTTCTCATATGATTTGACCATTACATGTTAACCATTGAATGGACTTTGACCTCCGACCTCTGAATTTGTTTCGGTGTTTCTTCTCAGAGCAGTCAGCTAAGAAACATCGGCCTCATCAAGTTTAAAATTACCAAGAAAAAAAATGTTAAAAGTGTTATTCTTTAACCTATTTACAAAATAAATATGTATAATTTGTCAAAAACAGTCAATGCGATGTTGACTTCAATGTTTATAACACATATTTTTCCATTTTTAGGCAAAGTCAGCTAAAGATGCAGCGGAAGGCCTCACTTTTATGCGTGAAATGTCCAAGTGGAATTCATTGAGCGATATGGAAAACGGGGTCGTCCCAGCTGGAGTGAAGGTTGACGACAAGATCTTCCCGGCCGGCCCCGGACACTTCGGCAAGGAGATCACTGCCAACCAACAGTATACCAACACTGTGGCCTTCGTCCTTCCGCTAGACGCCTGCACACCCATCGAAAACAAAAACGATGTCGCAGGCAAGTTCGGCATAGCTAAACGAGGTCAGTGCACGTTTGCTCAAAAAGTACGCCGTATGCAAGCCGCTGGCGCTACTTTGGCTATAATCCTCGATAACATACCAGACTCCACCCATGAGAGCACGGCCTTGTTCGCGATGTCCGGTGACGGAAAGGATGATATTGACATACCAGCCGTGTTTCTATTTTCTCAAGAAGGCCGCTTCTTAACAGACACATTATTGGCAAAACCAGAATTGACAGTGACCGTCGGCGAGCTAAAAGCTATGAAAGCGCATTTTGAAAACAGTTGTGACGATGGGAATTGCGAAACTGTTCTGGAGACTCCGAACGTTTCAAATGACAAGGAATCTTTCGATCACCTGAAGAAAGTATTAAGCCAGCTGGCTGCTCAGTTTGAGCTGTCTCTATCCAATGACGAACAGAAAACTAATGATGATTCAGAGAATGTAATTATATCGAAAAGTAAATATATCAGTGAGGATGGCAACTTAGAAGGTCCTCCCAATGCTTGCGCGGCCAAGACTGACGCTGAAACCAATGAAGGAATAGCTGGTACAGTCGAGGATATAACAGAGGAGACCGAGAGTAAGAATGAACAGGACAGATTTTGACCATTGCAAATACGTAAAATGCAGTGAATACAGGATTTGGAACTTATTTTGACCTTGCCTTTGAGTTATATGATGGTATTCAGTGACACACGAATGTAATGAGGGCTCAGACGTGCATTAGTGGTTATAGTTTTTTTGTCTGGCTGACTGAGCAGGTTTCTCTTGAGCTTGGTACTCATATTAAATTGAAAGTTGGCACATTATTTAGTACATGTGTGCGTAAAAAACTGTTTCGAGTTTAGTCGATGACATACTATGACACCTATACTTAAGTTACAGTATGTTTAGAGCCATTCCGACGGTGTATTCGTTGATTTGTACAATTCGGCTTGTAAGCAAGTCCGTCAGCACTTAAATCCAATATTATAACTGTATATGTCTGTATCATAGGGTTAATATTTTCAATAAATCAATGTATCATAATTTTATTTATACATAATACAATAAAATTTTCGTACACAATAAAAAATAATCATACTATATTATGACGTGTTAATTAGTGAACAACTGTGAAATTAAGCTTAAGTATATTAATTTAAAAAAAAAACTATGTTCTTTGTAGGTAATGCAAAGTATAATTGTCATAACTGATAATTCAGAGTACAATGATAACCATAAAAGGCTAGTTGACTCATTACAAAAATAAAAGTGTTTTATATGTGATATGATTATTAAATATATACACCGTGAATAGTTAATGGTTGTTTTCCCGCGGCATAACGATTAGCCATCAGCAGTACTATCGAAACATAACGTTAAACTAACAAAATAATAATACTTCGTTTTCAAATAATTTTATAAAATATCCATAAACTCTAAAGCGTGAGAAACAATAGTAGTTCACTAGCGACGTAGGTAGGTAACTACTCAAAACGCACACGCTGCCGATAAGTGAATAGCGATTCATAAATGTTCAGAGCAAAATAAGCTCTCAAGCGTAGGAATAGATACGGCATTAACTGCACGCACGCCTCGTCCATTTTTTTTTCTTTTTTTGTACAAATATTGTATTACTAAGACGAAATCATTTCGCTGCGGGAAAATAACCATTAAAATTTTATGATAAATTTGTAGTTCAACAAAGTTCGAACAAATTTTTCGTTTTGAATATTTACCTTAAACGGCTGTTGAAATAAATATTTATATAGGTATCCATATAAATAAAAAATAATGTCTAAATCTGTTGAAAAGCACAAAACTCGAGTACTGCTGGACCACTTCGGCTGTTTTTTTTTTATTTCAAATATTCGTAAAAGTCCGAGGAAGGTTCTTATGAAGAGAAAAGTAGGATGACGAAAAAAAAATGTAAACCACATTATTATTTTGCCTATTCAATCTTTCTCTAATTGTCAATTCAATGCCACAGTCCAATAGCTTTTGACAGAACAACGTCTGTCGGGTCAGCTAGTTTAAATAATAATGGGAAAAACTGGGAACATAGTAATTAATAAGTCCATGCCAAAAACAACGCGACGTCAATCAGTCGGTATTAAGTGCTAAACGTCATTGGCAAAGTTTCCTAATTAAGTGGCATCATGGCACAAATAATTATGGCTGAAATGATTTTCGTCTGTGCACAATTTTTTTCGTTTTTCAGCTCTCAACAAAGCAATGTTTTTTCCGGTGTAATAGAACATTGATTAACAATTAAGCCTTATTTAAAAATGTTTCAATTGGCCCATTATGAACTACTTTCACTGAATAAAGGACAGATCAGATACCCGCGAGCCGCGAAAAAAAATATACGTTACCTATTATTTCCTACATTTTGTTGTTGTTGTCTTTATGATCAGTATAATATATAATTGTTAGTATGAATATGACTGCATACTGCAGTTAATTAAAGCACGAGCAACAAAATAAGGTTTTCAAGACCAAACCTGTGAAGATCATAACTTTATACGGCGTATGTCCACGCACACAACTCGCTCGTATTCATTGGTCGCTGTACAAAATGACACTGACTGTACAATTGTATTATTATACTAGTGCATGAACTTGTATAATTACATTTTAAAACATCATTGTATTTTTTTTAATGTAAATAGAGTCTAAACGTACAATATTTAAAAAGCAATCCTCAGACATCGTTAGATACATAATTTATGTAAATAGAAAGAGATCTCGACGAACGCTCTTAGAACAACCTCGGAACGAGAGATAATTAGTTATAAAATGGTATAAAACCTTATTTTGGCATATTAGATGTGGTCTCAAATCTCATAAAATCTCTTGTCCGCGTTTTAAGGTCTCAAAATCGGTTCAGTGTATAAAAAACCGGCCAAGTGCGAGTCGGACTCGTCCACCGAGGGTTCCGTACAAATTTGTAGCTACAAATACTTTAAATAAAACCTATATTTTTTAATGATTTAATTATAAATGTATAGTTTTCAGAGTTTTCCCAATACTTGTAGTATAAGGGCGATTGTGCACTACAAGGAATTTTACTGTCCGAACATCCGATTTTTTACGGTCCGAAGTGGCATGAAAAAAACGGATGATTGGCTTGTGCACTTGTCCGTCTTTACTCGGATGATACGCCTCAGTTTAGGGTAGCTCTGTCTTTGAAACTCCGGAGTTACGAAACTCCGGAACTTCGGATTGAAAGCCCTAGTAGTGCACAAGCATAAACACGTTTTTCATTGCTGTCATTTCGGACCGGAAAAAACCGTTCCGGAATGGGGAAAAGTAAAATGTCGGACGGTAAAATTACGTATAGTGCACAAACTAGTATATACATTATATGGCGTGCCATATCGGACCGTAAAAAATCGGACTGCCGGACAGTAAAATTCCTTGTAGTGCACAATCGCCCTAAGACGGTATTACTTGCCAAATTTCATAGTTCTACGTCAACGGAAATTCCCCTATACATTTTGATTCCCTTGAGAGTGTCGAAATATACGTTATTTGCGGCATAAACGACTATCTTTTTTTACGTTATAGACGAGTATATGGTTTAATTTGAACTCGATACCTTCACGCGTTCCCGAGATAAACGCTCGGACAACAAAGTGATCCTATAAGGGTTCCGTTTTTTCCTTTTGGGGTACGGAAACCTAAAAAGTCACATGTACCCATTGACATATATGTATATTCGTAGATGCAAATATAATTGAAAACACAAGAAGGGAGATATTTGCAAATAAACGATTTTTGTGACCTTTGACCTTGAATATCATAAGACAAAAAACTTATGAGACTTTCGGATCACCAAAATTAACTATTAAACAAATTTACAGCTTATAATTGGTCTTTCCGAGGTGAAAACCCTAATGTGATTGGACTATCTAGAATTTAAATTAAGAAACTGGTAATCAATTGCTAAAAAGCTCAGAGATTTTATATAGAGCCCAGCGTGTTTTTCATGATGTCGTACGAGTTCAATTGTTTTAAAGAAATACCTAAAGCCTAATAATTGTAACATTATTGTTTATCAGTTCATGACTGGAAAGAAAAGCTCGCCTCACGACTATTTTTAGTGATTATGAAAAAGTGTCAACTAGGAGCTGATTAAAACTATCTTTTTCCCTATGTTTACATACATTTTATTATATCTGATATTTAAATATGACGTAGATATACAATGTGTGTAAAATTTCTGTTCACAATCATACTGAAATTATAATAGGTAAGTTTATGATGAATTGTCGTGCCCTTTCAATATTTACAATTTGTTATTTGACTATTTTAAAATGATTTATATATATAAATAGTAAGTGACGTAGGAAATGTATTCACATTCACTGTTCTGGTATAAATGACTCTTTAATTTTTTTATTACAATTTTTACTTAGTTTTTAAAAAGAGTGTAAATAAATTGATGTTACTTTTCACTTTATTGTTTTCTTTCTCTATAATTTTGTGTACAAATTAGATTGGGTAGCCTGTGATAGCTAGCAAATTGAACAATCGTCCTAAAAACGTGCAAACGTCACGCACGCCCCCTGTTTAAGTCCCGCTGAGTAGATGGTTTTCCTGGTAACTATTTTAAAAATTCTTGACTAGTTTTTGCCTGCGGTTTCGCGTGTAAAGTATTTTAGTAGGATTTTTGATTATTTTTTATGCAAGGAACTGTAACCCTTTTCTAAAATATCCTTAGATACTACGTATAATATCAGCTAACTGCCAGTGATAATCCCATCAAAATCGGTCCAGCCGTTTCGGAGATTAGTATTATTCTGATATTACAATGAGATACTTCAATTGTATTTATTTGTATAGAAATGTAAATACTAAATAGCTGGTACATTCTTAATATTATTAGCTAAATAATGAGATCCCGCAATGAAACACAATGGATAAAATGTACAAAATATATTATGTCTTAGTATATCAATAACATCAATAAATATAGTGTTTTATTATTTAGGTTAAATGATAAACAGTGTAGTTTCACGTTTGAGTAATTTGCTATAATTTTTAGCAAGGAAAATAAGAACCGAAGATACAAAGAACAATTTTAATGAAATAAGTACAATATGTGGCTAACATCAAAAGTCAATAAATCAAATAGGTATTGCCATTGATTCACCATTGACCTCCAGGTTTTAGGGCAGACTTAAGACGTCGGGGCTGCGGACTGTAGTCTGGCGCCGGCACGGGCGGGCCTTGGGGCTGCTGCCAAGGATCGCGGTGCGACCACGGCGCCTCCACAGCGGGCGAGGGCGGAGGCCGAGCCGGCACCGGTGGCCGCTTGATGTCCTCTAAGTACGAGAAGGGACGGGCGCTTTGGGCCAGGTTCGGCTGCGCGCGGTGCCACGAATCCGAACGGTCGTAGGATCGGCTGAAAATTGGCAAAAACAAATAGGTAGTTAGATCTTATATTGTTTTTCTTCCGTTACTACAGATTTGTCCGCGACCCAGTTCTAGATAATGACAATATCTAGACTATTGTAGCCAAAAAGCTTGATATACCTAATACAAGATGGTGGACATCTGTATGACGAGATACCTCCTTATAGCCGAAAAAGATTAGCAAATCACCTATTTTGGCTCGGCTTGCAAAGTTGTCGACATGTGGGCAGCGGACTCCGCAATCATTGTACCGATAGTCGTGTCAGGCAATGGCTTAAAAGCCACGAGCTTCGACCAACACCTTAGGAGGCTCTCATTGAGCAGCCTCGATTTGGAAAGCGGTACTTTTGAACACGGCTCGTACTGTTGGAGGTTCCTCTCTCTGGAGCCCTTTGCCTGACCGGCAGCTTGGGCTCTGTTCCCGCTATCGAGGGACTACTATTTTAATCTTTATTCTGTATAGTTGAAACATTTAAAATGTTAGTAATAAGTATAGATGATTAATGAACGGAATAATAAAATAACAAAAACTACAAACTTGGAATAGTTGGTGTCAGATCGAATCGGAGTACGTCTTGCTCCGCGTTCGGACTCATCGTCATTGAAGCCATTGTTCACCTGAGCTCTGTAAGACAAAAAAATAATATAAATAAGATTACGTAGGCTTTATAGTTCTAAAAAGATGGTGTTCTGATTGTGTAAGTTTCATAAATACATAAGTTTTGTACTAGGTATATACCTACGTGGAGTGCATTGGGCATTCGAAACTTTTCGAAATAGCGAAATATTCGATATCAGTTTTGGAGTCCATTTATAAATATAAGTTAGTAGGTACCAACATAAATTGATCACAAGACTGATTTCGAATATTTCAGACTGGTTTCTGTGGTAGAAACTAAAACTACGTTACTAGATGTTTTTTGCACAAGGCTTAGGAAGACGCGTAATTTTGAACGTTGCTTAGTTGATCTAGGTGTCTTACCCTCTCGCAAACGGCGAAAATATTTCTGGTTCACGTGCGTTGTTGTTCGTTGCCCAGTTGTTATCATCGGGCCTCCTCGGCTGGCTGTAAATAATAATAACTTCTAAATCATGTCACAAAAAATCTAAAACAATCCATATATCAGAGGTATCAGAAGTGGCTTTCACCACTTTGCACTTGTTGCACGCCTATTGTTAGACACCAGGTACACACATTACATTGCATTTTCATCCCTATTAGGAATGTGCCCTGAGTAAAAAAAAATACGGTTCTATTTAATCCGTCAATTAGATATCGAAAAATATTAGACAAGTATTTTATGCTTTATCAAAATAATAAAAATTGACGAAGTTATGCTTGTGACGTCACTTATCGTTAAAAAATGATATGTGACGTCACACGAGTTTTTTAACGCACTGTATCGTTTAAATTTTTTGTTTACGTGAAAAAAAAAATACGTGTCGGATATTTTTGGACATCTACCTGACGGACTAATTAGATTTTTTTAGTCCACTACCCTATTCATATTGGAAAAATGAAAAATCTAATAAAATAACATGTCCTTGCCGAATCGAACCGAGGACGGAGTACCACACGCTCGGCAGTGACGCTCGCGGTCGCTTGATCATCGGGTATGTCCATAGAAATATATCTATGGGTATGTCCTATTGCTACCATCAGCACCAATCTAAGTTTAAATAAATGCGATTTTAGATATATTTAAAATGTAGGTGATCAAAAGGACACTTACTCGAATGCATTAAGAGCCCCCATTTTATGGATGGAATGCTGAAAAGATAATTTCGTGATTAAGCTAACATTTAAATAAATATTTCGGTTTCTTTCATGTACAGTCAATTTGGTATACAGTTAAAAATATTAATTAGGGTTCCTTACCTCAAAAGGTAAAAAAGGAACCTTTATAAGATAACTCTCTTGTCCGTCTGTCTGTCCGTCTATCTGTCCGTGTGTCACCACCGATTTTCTCAGAAATGGGTGGACCTAGCAAGTTGAAATTTATACCAGATACTGAGGTCTATAGTCCCTATTAGGTGTTAAGGTCCTGAGTTTGAACTTTTTTATTTTTTGGTAGTTTCCCTTTACTTGTGCTGTAAGACCTTGCTTTTAACCAAAATTGACAATTCTAGGTCAACCGGAAGTACCCTATAGGTTTTGGGTGGAAAATATATGGTAATTCCCGTTGACCTAGAATCACGAAATCTTCCAAAACGCAAGGTCTTACAGCAAAAATAAAGAAAAATTTCTAAAAATATAAAAAAGTTAAAAATAAGGTAAATCAACAAGTTTTCTCGAAAATCTAAATTTGCCCATATCTTTTTATCGTGTTAACTCAGGACCATTTATACACCTAATAGGGACTTATATGGTGGTAAGGAACCCTCGGTGCTCGAGTCCGACTCGCTCTTGACTGTTTTTTTTTCTACTGCACTGCCACTATTTAATACTAATGTGAGCACTATATCTTTTTAAGCCTATGACATACTTACGAGTGTGGTGTACAATAATTGTATGTACTTAGAACACTCACAGCAACTCACTCACTATTTAAAAGTAGCGTAGTGCAAGTTAGCTGCCTGCATACAAATTACTATTGTTGACTGTACTTATTTGTGACACCGACAAAAATTTTTAATAAAAATGAAATGCATTTGAAAGTAGGAAAAACTTACGTCAGAAGTCTTCAAAAGTTTGCGATGCTCCAATAAGTAAACAATCAGTAGTATAATCAGGATCCAGTTGATAACGAGAGCTACGTAGCCCTTCAGACCTATGGACATCAGAAGAAACGCACCTTGGCGTAACACCTCGAATATGTAGATTTGATCAAAACTTGTCAAAGATCCCGAATCCTGTAGGCAGAAAAGTTTCACATATAAGTACAATCTTATTTTCACTATACATGGTGCCATTTTAGTCGTCTTACAGAGGCCACCCACTTAATGTACCCGACATAAACTTCCTCCAGGCGCGATTATTTTTAAAATAATTCATAATAGTCCATTGAAATGTTACATGAGCTTTGCATTTTTTAGAGGACGCAATTTTATTTCAGTTTGTACGAATTTAACAAAAATTTTGTAAGAATATATTTACAATAAAAAAAAAAAAACACCGGTAGCACTCCGGGAGTGCCGGCAGAAGTGAAAACTTTAGTATTAACGTTGTGTTTAATTATAAGTACAAAAATACTATCATTTATGAGGTAGAATACAATGTTTATTTATTGCGCTATCGTACACAAATATGACAATTTACATGTTATTATTCATAATATTATATCGTTATTTATTTATATATTACATTAATTTTTATCTCTTAGAAAAATCAACTTTCATCCATAATTTCGTAATTCCGTAATTTCGTATCCTTGGATACGCGTGGCACGCTGTACATAAACACAGACGGACATTCGCGCAAGCGCCCTGTGCCGCCTAAGCGGAGCAGCACACTCAGGCACGGTAGAAAGAGTGGGAGATACTAGTTCCTCTCCCTTCCCCTCGATCTTACGCTTTTTCGATCAGCATCACGTGACCCTGACGCGAGTCCGTCTTACGCTTTTTCGATCAGCATCACGTGACCCTGACGCGAGTCCGTCTTACGCTTTTTCGATCAGGTCACGTGTCCTGACGCGAGTTTAAGATTTTATACCCATTACAGAAAAAGTGCTCAACGCCGCTAAAGAAGTTTTCACTTCAAAAACAAAATTAAGTTAAACATTTCGTTTTGACCGGATTCTCATGAGCATTGACGAACCCGGTCAACTTTGGAGCGCTGTAACAACGTTTTAAATGAATGAAATTTAAAAAAATATAGGGAAAAATTTTCCTCAAAACATCATCTACAAGATTGGTCCGAGGTATTTTTTTTTTGTAAAATGTATAAAAAAAAATTACCTCAGACCAATCTTGTTATAACTTCTTTCATTTTTAATTTGGGGCAAAAAGTTATATAAACATATTTGTAGGCAAATGCTACAAATTATGTTTTACGAATTTTTTGTAAGACGCATAGTTTCCGAGATATCGCGAAAAAAGTTTTCACCCCTTTTTCCAAGATGGCGGCCGGGGGACAAGGGTGGCGACCCCACAAACTTGAGGTTAAGCTTCTATTGACCCCCCAAACATGTCCCAAAAATAAAATTGCGTCCTCTAAAAAATGCAATATTCGGTCCTTAAATTGTAACATTTCAATGGACTATAAAGATAATACGTACCTTCAATAAAAATAATTATTATATTACAGTTATTATTAAACATCATGTTAATAAAGTTTACGTTTTAAAACAATGTTATCGTTCCATTCCGCGGCGTCCTTGAAACACAAGGCTCGGACTGCGCTCGCTCCTTGTTGCTTCTAAATACGTTGTACATGAACAATATTTTCATTATTAAATAATTAAAATGTTCATAAATATAATTTTTTAATGAATGTGTAGTAGTCATTGGGTAGACGAAGTTGTACTCATCATTATAAACAACTTTCACTATGGGACCAAAACTGAAATAGTTCGTTCAGAATCAGTAACGGAACAAATTGCTATATTTTTTAGATCATGTTATATACGTAGTACATACTTTGTCCTAAAAATATTATTATATTACAAAACGGCTGTCTCTATCATCCGCGCGAGGCTCAGGTCACTAAAACCCATTCCCTAGTGCAACCCGCACAATATCCGCTTCCATTTAGTCGCCCAGAAACTAAACCTCGAGACAACCCAACAAGCACGTAAACATTGTGAGTTTTCATGATACATTTTTGTTTGCAGAAAGATTCTATAGATGAAACTATTTGACACGCGGTTTTTGTGTAAAAATACTAAAAATATTGTTATAGGCAGGTAGTGTCACTTTAGCGAGACGTTAGCGATCATTATCCTTTCCCAAATATGTTTTCGTTTCAAAGAACCCTGAGCAACATAGAAGTAATATTTGAGTATCGCAATAGATGTCGATTGTAATTATTTATAATGAACAATTTGAACAAATATAGGCGGCTAGATGACCGCTATTCCTTGCTAATTCGCAACAACTACAGCAATGCTGATGAAGGGCCAGAGCCGTCTTTACCCAGAGGTTCAAGTGGTGCAGAAAACCTGGGCGCTGAGTCACAGAGAGCCCATTCCGATCGACCTGACTACAGATTTTTGAGGAGGTTTATCTTTGATAAATGGTAATAGTTTAATTTATAGTTCTTAAGACGTTGTTCATAAGTTAACAAAGTGAGCTAACGGTGATTCGATGTGAAAAGGCAAAAAGGCTTTTCCCATTCGAGTCGTTTTATAGTTCTCTTCGCTTGCTCCCCAATTATTCAACTCCATTTCTGAAGCTTTTCTGAGAGTCTACAATATTAGTAATTTCTAAGAGATTCGACTAAAGGAAACTTATTCCATTGCTATTATGGGATGAGATATAAATTTTTCCAGCTTAGTTCGCTGGCTCTTGAATTCTATGTTCACTCATAGTCTAGTCAACATGTGCTTTTTTGTTCAACTTTTTTCATCAGTCTCGGAATAATATGAATGAGATGTCATTCGAGTCGGAAGAGCATGTAGATGATTTTTGAAAAAAATATAGTTCCGCTCGAAAAAACTGCAAAAGTTAAAAAAAAAATATACTGAAAAAAGAAAAAAGGATTTGTTGCTTTTCAAATATCTCAAAATCTAATTATGATTTTTGAAATCTAACGTACTTGTTGAGTAGACTCAAACTTTTCTTCATCATTATTTGACAATTAGACCCAATGAGCTTCGCGTTTGAATTCGCAGCTAGAGGCGCTAGTGTAACGTGAGGTTTTGAATGTCAAATTTCACTGTTGGTTGGCTATTGACGCGAGTTCATTTACTTATTTGTTCTGATTTTTATTTTCCTTCTAACTTTGTTCACATGCGCGTAATAACAACTTTAATGCTATGATTAAGAACCTTACTCGACAGCGGCGCCAACTGGTGAGTACAAAAACGGTAGCTCTCATTCTATCTGAATTGACAAAAGAAAATCACTACTTAAATTATATCTGACTAGCTTCGGTCGCTCATGCATCTTAGACGTTGATTGATTCTGAAGATTCTGATTGACGCTCTAAACAAAAAGTAAAAAAAAATACGGCACGTGAAATTTTTTGTACCACTTACCATTCGAGACGTTAAGGTACTATGATCTATTCCGAAATGTGCGGCTGTCGTTATATCTACGACTAAGGAGGCAAAGTTGGTCCCAATGTAAGTCGACACCACCATAGTGAGATAGCGACTCATCCCCTCATCTTGCATAGCTACAAGTAAAGAAAATCAGCTAGAGAAACCATAAAATATCAAATTTCAAATTTATTTATGTTATTAATCCATACAGAACAGTTTTAAGTGGTGCCTGTATCTTAGAATAAATTTATAATAATTAAAAGATGCAAATATAAGCATGCGTGCACAACTTTCCACTTACTCATTTTAAATAGGTTGATTTAATTTAATTAGTTAAGTAATTAATATAAAAAATAATAATGACATTAAAATGAAACAAAAAAAAAAAATTGATAATATTTGCATTTAAGTAACAATCAGGAAAAAGAAATTAAAATAAATAATAATAATAATGTTACGAGATTGTGGATTGCATAGAAATTAAATAATATTACGGACATTAATTTCCAATGATAACAAAATAAATAACAAATCTCTAAATATCATTTTATGTGCCTTATTAGTTCTGCTAAGATGTCCTCGGTTTCATCGTAATTTAGGGTGTCAGAAATGACAGAAACGAATCGCTGCAAAACCGATTCCACGTAGTCTTGTCTGCCCTACCCCTAGAGTGTAATCTAAGCCCACGTAGGCGCGGAGGGACGAGGTGGCCTGCGTGTTGAGGAGTAGGCGGTGAGCGTTAAACCATCTGTGACGATAAGCTCGCGTGGGATCGCCGAAGCCCCGCAGCGCTGGAGCCGTGACAGAAACCATGCCTGCTGCATGTTGCATGCTTGCTTGCATGCTCGCTTGTATGCTCGCTTGCATGCTCGCTTGCATGATCGCTTGTATGCTTGCTTGCATGCTGCATGCTTGATGTCTTGCTTGCTTACATGCTCTCTTGCATGCTACATGCTTGCTTGCATGCTGCATGCTTGCTTGCATGCATGGTGTATGCTTGTTTGCATGCTTTTTACAGTAAAATAAATATATTTCCCTGTAAGAAGACCGAGTATATTTTATAACAAAAACGTATTTATCCTGCTATTTCAAATAAAACTACACAACAAGTGAACTGAACTATCTCAAAACAATTCGGTAGATGAAAAAATATTGCCCGCTATCATAACTTGTATCTATGTAACGCCTGAAAGAATTTCATAAGCAAAAGTAAAAATTTTAAGAAACTTCCGCTACAAAATACAGTGATAGTGTTTACATGATTAACTGACATTGAGCGTCATTTATGATTTACCATCACACATAACACATATCAAAATATATTGTAATTTAGTTTGTGTATTATGTGCAACTGACATAAAGATGCAAATCTTGAAACAGTTATTGAAAATTGACGATACTACGTAACTTTATCTGCACAAGCACATCATTAACTCTTCGCAAGAAGCAGCGGCCGTATTACGCGTTGTATCCGCTTAATAAAGTATCGTTGTGTTATTTTTTCATTGAATGTCCAGTGACTTAGTGAAACACTTAGGTAGTGAATAAGGAGCAATGTATTTATTGCAAAAATAGTACAGTCGCTTTCATATTTGAAAACAAGAATAGTATAATAAGAGCAAAACATATTTTATGATTTGTTGATTTTCATGATTTTAAAGACAAATATAGTAAAATACTTATACTTAGAAAGTGTAAGTGATTCCATGATTTACAAAGAATTGGTTAAGGCTGCGGTTTTTACAAGAAACCATTGAAAAATACGAAATTCTTATAACTTTGTCACGATCGCAGTTGAAAGCGCACTAGTTGGTCATTAGCATTAGCACGACCATTTGCCTATGACATGGTCATCGTGAGCACGTCGAGCGGACACCGATACGCCCCCTTGCCATTTCTCCTGTTTTTAGGGTTCCGTAGCCAAATGGCAGAAAACGGAACCCTTATGGATTCGTCATGTCTGTCTGTCCGTATGTCACAGCCACTTTTTTCCGAAACTATAAGAACTATACTGTTGAAACTTGGTAAGTAGATGTATTCTGTGAACCGCATTAAGATTTTCACACAAAAATAGAAAAATAATAATAAATTTTGGGGGTTCCCCATACTTAGAACTGAAACTAGATTTTTTTTTTCATCAAACCCATACGTGTGGAGTATCTATGGATAGGTCTTCAAAAATGATATTGAGGTTTCTAATATCATATTTTTCTAATCTGAAGAGTTTGCGGATGAGACAATTGCTAAGTGGTAAAATGTGTGTGTAACTTTTAAAATAAGAGAATGATAAAACTAAAAATTATATATGATGTACATTAATTACCATGCAAACTTTCACAGAAAATTGGTTTGAACGAGATCTAGTAAGTAGGTTTTTTTTAATACGTCATAAATCGTAAACCGCAATTTACCTTTTATTCAATCAACTCAAATATAAAAAAAAAAACATTTTATTTCATAAACATAAACCTTTTGCATAAACCGTGAACCATTATTTTCTAATAATAAATTTGTAATAGGTGCCTAAGTAAATAATAATTATAAAGTTACAATGAACTACAAGAACTTTTACATTATGTTATTTGCTACTACGGAACCCTTCATGGGCGAGTACAACTCGCACTTGGCCGCTTTTTTTATTTCTATGGCATAAACGTTCACTTGCCAAACATTAGATTTGCGTTACAATTATTTGTGAAGAGATTATTTGCTAAGTAATAATTTGGCAAATGAAATTATGCGGAAAATTGTTTGGGAAGTGATAATTTGTCAATTTTTTTCCATGAAACAAGGGTAACCCCTAAATACTATTATGCTAATATCCATTATGCCTAGTAATATTATGCGAATTAAATTTATGGCAAAACAAATAAGCCTTCAAGATAATTATGCCAACATAAACATTATGCCAAAAAAAATGGCAATGTATTATTATGGCTAAACAAATTATACCAAAATAGTTATGCCAAAGTATATTAGGAAAACCAACATTATGCGAAAAGAAGGGATCCCGTTCTTCAGCATTGTTATACGTTTCTGACCAATGATCACCCTGAATAAAGATGACGGTGTCATCTGCATATGTGTTGCAACTGGGAATATTGAATTTGCATAGCTCGTGGATATATATCAGGAACAAGGTTGGCTCAAGAATACTGCCTTAGTCCTCGCGTCACTGCATCGGTGGCGTGACGACGCGCGGTCGCGCGTCGAGCGACTGATGCAGCGGCACATTGAGCTGCGTCGGTCGCAGCTGCGCGAGGTCCTGTTGGCGGAATGGTGGGACAGGCTCTCACGCTCTTCCACCGGCCTCGTCACTATCGAGGCCATCCGGCCAGTGCTCGACCTGTGGCTCGGGAGAAGGCACGGCTCCTTGTCGTTTCGTGTGACGCAGGTCCTCTCAGGGCATGGCTGCTTCGGGAGGTTCCTGTGTCGCATAGGCAGGGAGGCGGACGCTCGGTGTCACCACTGCGACGACTATCGGGAGGACACGGCGTGGCATAAGCTGGCAGAGTGTGCCGCTTGGGAGGAGCCGCGCCGTGCCCTCATCTCTGTGGTAGGCAGTGACCTTTCGCTGCCGGCCGTAGTCCGTGCTTTGGTCGACGGCGAGGAGTCCTGGGACGCGGTGGTCTCCTTCTGCGAAACAGTTATCGCGCAGAAGGAGGCTGCGGAAAGGGAGAGGGAGATCTCGACCTCTCTCCCGGCCCGCAGCAGGCGCACCGGGCGTCGGAGGAGGGTATACGCTGCCCTCTTCCGGCCCCCCTAACTGGGTCCAGGGGCGACGGACTTGGGGATGTCCGTCGTCCCCCATTCATCCGGAACCGAGGTGGCGGCGCGTGGTGTTCCCGTGCGCCCCTCTTTGACGTCGCGGGGGGGACTTAAACACCTCACTCTCCCCGCTGACCCGAGGTGGCCAGCAGAGGCGGGCCGGCACCAGCCGGGGATTACGGAAGCCGCATAAGTTCCCACGATCCTTGGCGTAGGTGGGAGATGGAATACCGGGGTGGTTTTAGTCAGTAAGAGTCTGACAGACCCCTCCGCCCGCCCCAGGGTGGAGGACATCCATGAGGATTTCCCCCCGTTAAAAAAAAAAGAATACTGCCTTGTGGGACACCGTACCTTGTTCAAACCTGCCCGCTGATGAAATTGTTCGACACAAGAAAACTGAAAAAGGGTCAAACTTCTTTTTTTTAATTTTCTTAAACTCTGAGGTTATCTAGACTAATATATAAAGCTGAAGAGTTTGTTTCTTTGCTTGAACGCGCTAATCTTAGGAACTGGTCCGATTTGAAAAATTCTTTCAGTGTTAGATAGCCCATTTATTGAGGAAGGCTATAAATCATCACTAAGACCAATAGGAGCTAAGCAGACGAAGTCGCGCGGGTCAACTAGTGTTAGATATAAGGATGATCTCAAATTGTAGATGACAAACGTGACACTAGCACCTGTCATGGTAGCCTGATCAGTGATCACACAAATTATAGATTTATTTATGTTCCTTCTTATACTCACTTGCGATGAGAACGCTTGCAGAGGCTAGGCAAAGCACAGAGACGGCCAATGTTATCGTAGCTAACACGAACACGGTGTGTGAAGGAGTAATATCAGTCACATTCGCACAATCTAAAAACAAAATGCCGGTATAATAATTTTATTACTGGCGTTCTAGATCTCTTTACATATAAGCTTGTGAATAGGGCAATTAAGTCGTTCATGTAAATAAGAAACAAGAATGCCCAGAATTGTGCCCTGGGGGACTGGGATCTCTCATAGTTACTGTAGATCCGGAAAATATTTTTTCGTTAAGATAAATTCTCTGAAAACTATATATTATAGTCTTCTGTCATACTTGCGTTATCGTAAAAAAGGAACCCACAGTGATGCTGTTTACTGATGTCTGGCAATGCAAAACGCTAAGTTATGACGATCGTTATTGTTCGGTGAATATGTAAGAGCATCGAACAATAACTAAAGATATTTTAAAACACCTTGTATTTAAATTTTCTGATGTACGTGGTCATATTGATTAAGACTGACGTTCTGGATCTGATATACAGTAACGAAACCTTTGCAAGAAAAAAACAACTTGACTTTTATTAAAAACACGACCGACTCAAAATTTCCAAAAAAAAATACTTTACAAGCAGTATATTGCAGTATGTGGCATCAAATGTGTGCGTTTTTCGGTTGAGTTTTTTGATAATAGTCAATTTTTGTTTTTACAATTGACAGTGGTACCTTCTCTAATATAGGCTGCAGTGACGATTGTCCAAAAAGCATTACTGTCGACTGTTGGTGAAACGCAATCCGTAAATCTAAATATTATTGCCGCTATACTCAGTAATGTGTAAATTAGGGACAGTGTCTGAAAAAAATAAAAATAATAAACAAATCTCAAATAATAAATTAAAAACACTGGCTATTTCTATATGATCGATTCGTATACTTTTAGCGTACCGCAACACACCAACCGATCGATGACTTATTAATCGAGAATCGAGCGAGCGTTGTGGTAGCTTTTGGTAGTTTTGGTGCAATAGGAACTGTTGATTGACGCATCCTTATTACCAAAATTACCATCTTTGACGACCTACCGTTTGGTGTGCTACCGTTCTCACTCTTTTCAAGACAGTACCTACACACTACTAACTGAAATGCTGAAAGAATTTTTTTTAGCAGACTACTGAATGGATTCCAAACATATTAGTCTGGACTAGTTAACAAAATATATCTAAAGTAAAGGTGGACAGACGATATAGTTGCCATCGCGAAGAGAAGATTGGGACAGGAGCGTGCGGGGTGGCACAACGACAGAAAGGGTTATGCTCAGCAGTGATTGAACATAATGAAGGCATACATATGTTAAACTTTGTATGAAATACCGTAAGGAGTAAAGCTCTTAAAATGTAGACGACATACAAGACTTCATAGAAGAAAATGTGCTTTAGCTGTGGGAGTAGAGAAATACGCCACTGGAGCGTACCACACCAGGTTACAAAGTATCCAGGCCATGGCCTACCCGTGCTTCATATTTCTAATCCGTTTAGCAGTAAGACATGATTGATTGACTAACAAACATCCAAACACACAGACATTATACATGTTTGTAGAGGAATTTTTCGATGCCTAGGTGTACCTAGGTATTTTGTTTTTGAATTTTCATATGTAGACAGGGTGAATTTTTAAAATGTGCCTTTAGGGCCAATTCCGAAACCATGAGGAATATCGAAAAACACTGAAAGGAAGCTCGAGCCCGATTTTGATGAAAATTAAAAATCATGGTTCCTACCCAGGAATCGAACTGGTTGGTTTTGAAAAACAAAAATACCCTGTGTTGTTACACCATCCGAAAATGTAGCTAATAAGGATCAAATTCTGGGAAGTAATAACACATGTCAAACTAAAGGAAAGCTCTTATTTTTAACAAATTAGTTTTAAAATTTCTGACTATCTATTCTAAACCGTAAGTGATATTTTTTCAATAATCCAACGATGCTTTTGTAAATTCTCGTTTCCGATGTTGATGAAAACTAAAATTGCATCATTGAATATAGAAAAAAAAATCGATATTTGTCTTTTTGAAAATAAAAAAAGTATTTTGTTGAAAATGAGCTCTTAGTTTGCCATGTGTTAACTTCGCAGAATTTGATCCTTGTAGGGATCAAATTAATAAAATACTTTCGGATAGTGTAATAATACAAGGTGTGTACAAGGTGTGTTTTCAAAATGTTCCGGTCCGATTACAACAATTTTTAAAAAATTCAATGATGCAGTTTTGCTTTTATCGAAAAATTGCTCGAGACTCCTTTCAGTATTTTTCGATTTTCTTCATAGTTTCAGATTTGGCCTTTAAGGCACACTTTAAAAGATAGGTTTAGTAGTTTTCTGTTTTTGATAATAAATATTTGTTTGTAGATAGAAGTTAATAAAATCTACACTAATATTATAAAGAGGAAAGATTTGTTTGTTTGTTTGTTTGAAATGAATAGGCTCCGAAACTACTGGACCGATTTGAAAAATTCTTTCAGCAATGGATAGCTACATTATCAGGGAGTAACATAGGCTATATTTTATCCCCGTACTCCCACGGGAACGGGAACTACGCGGGTGAAACCGCGTGACGTCCACTAGTCCCTAATAAGTAACCCAGCAGGTATGTAGGTCTGAGTGTAAGCACTCAGACCTACATACCTGCTGGGTTACTTAATTACACGACAATAATTACATTATTTTCCTTCTGACTATTACAACAGAAACAGAATAAGTTCTGTTTCTGTTGTAATAGTCGGAAGGAAAATAATGTAATTATTGTCGTGTACCAAGGCACCAACTCGCAATTATAGAAAGGAATAAAAATGTATGATGAGAGATTGTTTTGCGCTATTCCAAGTTAGTTACATAGTAAATAAATTTCATGCAAATGCTCTGGGAGATTCCCTGTAAAATAAAAATACATGCCCAGTATCTAATAATAGTTTTAATTAAGTACGTACTAATTTTGCATAAAGAAGTCCATTCTTTTTATTGCAGGCAGTGCCTATACCTAAATGTATATACTCAAAGTAATGAATACTGCAGGACACTGTTTCATTTAAATGAATTACAAAGGATAAGTGATTTGAATTTCGCATAGCCAATAGAGATAAAATAGCAAGGCAGATAATATACTTTAATGGTTAGATATCATTGATAGGATTATAATTTTTGAATATGAATAGCCTACCTATTCATATTACCTACATCAATATTTAAACACAACTGTAAATTGAACACACATAAAACTGACATTTTCTACATTATGGCGCAGAAGGGGATTTTTCTGTATAATAAATGAGTCACACGTACGCATGCATCGATCGATATTGTGATGAGTAACAGTATACATATTGTAAAGTTGTACTTACTATGGTGATCCCCGCGGACAACACAGCCGTCAGAACCAGGTGCGAAGAGAATTTCTTATGCTTTGGATTATCCATTTTGCGTTTTTTTTTTTCGATCGCTTTTTTAAACACGCGTCATGTCGAGGTAGTGTTCGTTTGTGAAGGAACTCAGCAAGATATCAGTATTAATCGCGCCATGATAATTGTTATCGGTAGAGGAAAGTGACCAAGTATGGAATACTATTTTGTTTTTGACGCATAATTTGCATAAATATTACAAATAAATAAAAAATTGTAGTAATTATTAAAATTCATATATTTGTGCTTTATTTTGTAACAAGTTTTGGTTACATTGATTACTTTTAAATGGGATTAAAAATAAATAACGAAATAATGATGAAGGTTCCTAAATATGGAACATGTACCCCAATTATGGAATACTATAAACACCATCAAAAATTAACCCTAACTTACATGAGACTCCTTGGAAACTGGTATAATATTGAAAGGAACACAATTTTTTTGCAAAAATCACAATTCCAGGCGTCAAACTCTGGTCCTGTGCAATCATTATGTGCCCAGAGTCCACACATGCGGCACTTGACCCATGTTTCCCCATGAGCATCATTCGAAAACAGCATGCCACAGAAAATATACTCCGAATCTTCAGAGTATGGACCTGTATTTCCAATCAAGGCATCAGGCTCACTGTCTGTATCAAACAATACAATAACAATAGTCCATATTTGGATTTTTCAACGACTTCAAACTGACATGCATATTTTTATACATACGAAAGTAATGCAATCAAATGCCGCTCAAACCTACAAAAGAACATCGAAACTATCTCGAGCGATTATAAAAAACAATACTGTGTCCACTTTTTGTACGAAAAATACGTATTTTTTACATACCTTAGAAAGTTATGCGGAAGCGACAAAACAAAATACTGCGACATTGACGAAAGGGCTCGCTCTACTGGCGTGTTACAACTTGTACGCGCGAATGGGGATAGAAAGAAAGAGACAAACACTGTTTATTGTGTGTGTGAGTTTCCGTTTGAGAGAATTGCCGGTATTCCATTTTAGGGATACTATCCCATATTTGGTCACCTTCCTCTAATAATAATACGCCCACTATCTACATATAGAGGAGCTCCCTCCGCACTTCAATGTTTTTCCGATCACTCCAACAAACACTCATGGACATGGTCGTATTCGGATGAGTAACATACTCACTCTCAGGCGTACTTACGGATTTGTAGATATTAGTAACGTACGCAAATCTAAATTATATGTGACTAAAAAGAAGAAGGAAATACTGTCAAAGAACAACAACTTGATTACCTACCATTATGAATGACTCATGACTGTGTAATCAACAAGTAATAGAAAAAAGTAGGTATACTTCTTTTTTTAAGGATGGGAAATCATCAAATGACGGCGGAGCAGAAGGGAGTGTCAGACTCTTACTGACTAAAACCTATCAGGGCCGCGGTGACTCTTTTTAATTTGTATCATGGTACTCTAGTTCCTTGAAACGTTGACCGACTTCATATAATAGAAAGAAGTTGTAGATCCCATAGCCGCAGCCATAGTCGATAGTCCTTGCGCTACTGTCATCACTCCTGTCATTGCAATCTTATCAATGATCTCATGTCATTTTCACGCAAATCACGCAGAGGACATAGTTTTGAATGAATACCGCCGTTTCACAGTGATAATGGCTGTATAGTCTTCTGAAATGAGCGTCGCTATATGAAAAAAGAAACAGTAAGAATATTAAGAACAGGTTTGTTAAGGCCGGTTCGGATGTTTCGATGGTCCTTCGATTTGGGCTTCTCTATCGTCGCTGATCCCTGAAATGTTATGATACTGCTGTGCCTGTACTGGGCATGGCGTCTCGGAGCCTGTCTGCACACCTGGTACACAGTGTCAGACACTTTGACTTCTGAAAATGCAAGCGCTAATGTCAAAGCTGGACTCATGACGTTGCTAATGTTCACGTCGTCGATCCTCAATTTACTGCCCCCGGAAAAGTACCCTGGCGTCGGTCTCGCAAGGATTCTAATCAATCTACCTACACAGTTGTATCCAATTTACTTTCTCCAATATTACGTACGGCCCTTTGTCAATAGCATTAAAATAACTATCGCCATTCACATCATTTCTTTGCTGTATGTCTTACAAACCGCCTATTTAATTTATTTAAAGTTCGATAAAAAAGATTAAAATCATTAATAATTTTGATGCATATCTTAAATCATGATTAGTTCACACACTTTTCTTTTAGCAGTGCACAACATGTAGGAAAGGTTACGGTCCACGGATTGTCACAAAAGATAATAACGTGCCTATATAAGGATGTAATGATAGGCAGGAAGGCGTGTATCACAAACTAAACAAGGAGAAAAGTATTTTATAGTATGTTTATTATAATAATTATAAAATCTATAAAGTAAATCGTAGGCACGTAACTAAAAAAAGTACACCACACCATTTACTCAGGTAAAGTCAACTGAAAGTCCACGGTAGCAATCTAACTTTAAAGGCACGTTTATTTCCGTAACAATGTGCTTTTTGTTGTTCAAGTGATACTCCTCAAAATGCAGTTGACTGTACCCATACAAATAATAACTAGAACAGCTTATTCTCACCTCAAAATGCCTTGAGATTAGAAAGCTCTTCCAGATTTGTTTTGTAGAGGTTTATCTAGAGGTACCTATATAATTATAATAATCTGATTTTGCACTGCGTTCAATATCAGTTATTATCTAGGTAGGTATTAAAGGGTGTCGAATTACATTTTACTTGGTCTCCGCTCAAAACAAAAATACTAATAAAAATATTCGAAACCTTAAATAAACTACCTATTCCTTATCATATTTATATCTAAAATTACTTATATCTAATAGTTATTTACAAAAACATATCTTCTATTTCGCACGCACCTACAGCTTTGCTATCGTGCAACAGAAATTGTACTTTGATATTCATACGTATACATAACATATTACACATTACAAAACGATAAAATAGTAAAATTAACAATGGGTACCAGCCTGATGTTGTTGCACTGCAGAGGAAATGATACAAACACAGGAAATTAAAAAAAAAGTTTTGTGAAAAGCCTCTTCAAAGCCAACATTTGCCATACACACTCACACGCATAACTGCTATTACATAAGTCATAATATTACATAAACGAGCAATTCTTGTAATATATATATATATATATATTCTGAATCTCGGAAACGGCTCCCAACGATTTTCATGAAATTTAGTATACAGGGGGTTTCGGGAGCGGTTATCCAGATACTGATTATTATGTAACGTATTAAGTAGGACGAGTAGACTATGTGACAATTACACACCAATCAAAAGGATTTCATTGAGCTAGAGTTTTGATTGAAATATTATGGTGTTACGAACATACTATTTCGAAATCATACAAAATATTTATTATAAATACAATATTTTATAACTACGGACGGTGACCACGGTTTTTTTACTGTTATAAACTGTTATAACCGTTGTTTCAAGGAAAAAATAATCTAAATGATTAAAATATCAATTTGGGACTTGGCTAATACTATACTCGTAACCTTATCCGAAATGCGGAAGAGAGTAACTCAAAAGGTCACTTTACAGTTAGACAGAGCACTGCAAACAATATACTTACTCAATTCAGAATGAGAACTGAAATTCACACTAACGCAACACTCAAATCATAAAAATAATAAATTTTTAAAGGTGAAAGGACACAGCACACATATCATTTCGGAATGGGATCGTCACCTGATACGGTGTACTCGAGCCGTACAGTATTCTTTGCATGAAACTCCCTACTGCAACGCACACTAATCGGAATCGTAACGTAATCGCTTCGCCTCGGGACAAGCGCGGCGATGCCTAGCCATAAGCGCGACGACGCCTAGTCGTAAGCGCGGCGACGCGACGCCTAGCCGTAGCCGAGTCGACGTACCGGAGCAACTGATCAGGTTTGGTTTCGTACTAACGTAAGTTGACTCCTGTTTGACAGCGAGGCAAAAGGCGATACGATTACGGTCCCTTTCCGAGTTGATATGTGTGCTGTGTCCCGAAGTCCATAAAACACCATCCACAATTCTGAGATTGTTTTTACAGCTCTACTGAAACACTTCATTTTGAATCCTGCTGTATATAACTTAAACTAGTATAGAACGTCGGATTGATTTAACGCTGCTGAAAAGGAAAAAAAATGTCTTGTTATACATGAATTGGCCAACGTTTTATTTGTTTAGTTGCGGCAAAGGCCTCTCCCTCGTGTGTGTGAAGTTGAAGTTGATAGGATCTTAATAGGCAGCAAAATATCTACTGCTGAACTGCAATCAATAAAAGTAATCACATGGCGAAATTCCATCTGAACATGTTTTCCCACAGCTTGACATGAACCCGTAACATTTTTGTTGGGACATCATTGGTATCGAACAAAAGCAGTATGTACGGCTAGATATGACTGCATTTCTACCATGAGTTTTATCAATATATACTATAGTAGTGACTGTAGTTAAAAAAAATGTGTGAAAGCTTTAAAAAACCAAGTTTCTAATTTATTTTTTTAGTTGTTAACTAAAGTTTTACTTGCAAATTGCTTGCTTGTTAGTTAACAACTATTAGAAACTTGTTATTAAAAGTTTTCACACATTTTTTTAACTACAGTCGCTAGCGAGTATAGATTGATAAAACTCATGGTAGACGTACTGAACTTGACAATGCAGTCTGGGTCTAGTTTCTAATAAAAATTGTGGAGTATTTTTCTCATGCAAGTCTTATGAATGACCATCAATTTTATTTTTAGATACGTTTCACTTATTATGTCATTTGAACTAGTATAATAGTTTTGTATGCTGGTTGATGTTGAATTCAGTATTAGAGGGGTAAAGTTACGCATTAACATGAACAACTTTTAATATGCCAATGGGACCAACTTAGAAGTAGTGAAAAAAGCATCTAAGTACCTATTTTTTAGGGTTCCGAACCAAAAACGGAACCCTTATAGGATCACTCGGGTGTCTGTCTGTCTGCCTGTTCGTCCCGTATTTCTCTTAACGCCCTTTGTGTTGCGTTCCAGGGCCGCAACTCTTTCGAACAATCCCACAACTCTGGCAGGAAGTAACTACTTAGCTTCTGTCTTTCGTAAAAAATAATATAGGAAGTTACTATACTCTACACAATAGTCAGCATATAACGTACCCTCTGCTGGGACACAGAACTCTTATCTATAAGACGGAAAAAAGGAAAGAGGGAAAATAGTATATGTTGTAAATCTAAGGGGGGCATTTTCACAGTAGTGTAAAGTCAGAGTTAGCTTCAGAGTTAGTCGCATAAAAAAAAGTTGTTCATGCACTTTTGCCTCAGGTAAGAATGCAATGAGTTCAATCTCAACCAGTAAATGGAAAGATAGCAAAAGGTTTGGTGGGGCTTACTTGCCAAAAGATGGGGATTTACTGATGATTAAGTCTTCTTGTATGTGTAATACTCACAACGTGCAGACCGTGATGATGTCACATAGTCTTTCTTTTGTGTTAGAGAACTTAAACTGGATGCGGCTCGATGGACGGCTGAAATATATATAAAATTAGTGTTCGTTAACTTCTCCATGGGCTCTTTTTAGGTGTGTAAGACATTTATTATGCAAAATAATTGTAATTATGCAAAGCTGCTGAAAGAGATGATCATGTTTTTTAGGGTTCCGAAAACAAAAACGGAACCCTTATAGGATCACTCGGGTGTCTGTCTGTCTGTCCGTCCGTCTGTCACAGCCAGTTTTCTCCGGATCCACTAGACCGTTCTGTTGAAATTTGGTAGTACACGTATGGATTTCTACGACCCAAACACGGACACGTTACATAAATCATTAAATTTTTAGTATGGGTCACTTTTGGGGGTCAAACTAGAAAATTTAAAAAAAAAGTTTATTGAACAATATTGTGTGATATATCAAATGAAAGGGCTTACTGTGAGGGTTTTAACAAATTTTTTTTTTCATAATTTTAAAATAAATGGTTTTGAAGTTATTCAAGAAATTAGACGAAAAATGACCATTCCCTCCGATTGTCTCCGAAACTACTGAGCCTAAAATTTTGAAAACAATGGAGATAATAGATCTTTACCTAAAGATTACAGGAAAACTACTATTAGAAGTCTGTAGTTTTAAAATAACATGTTAAAAAATTAAATTTGTTCGGAACCCTTTGCACGCGAGTCCGACTCGCACTTGGATAGTTTTTTTTATAACGCTTGTATCGTACCTCCCGAATGCATTAGGAAAGCAAGGTATTTTCAAGCATGAGCCTATGTTTTAATAAGGGCTTGTGTATCATGAGCATAAACTTTATTTGTCGTCAGCAGCGTACGACTAAAAAAAGAAGCGGCATTGCTCCAAAAAATCGCAACCCTGCGGGACTCCGCATAAGGACACAGCAACACCCTCTTAATAAAATTGCACAACATTTTAATAATGTTAGTAAACTTTCGTGACGGTAATAATGAGTATGTAAGCGAATGTGGATGATTATAAGAGCCAGGGAATAACAATGGTACGATGAATGGGCTGTGTGAAACATGATAAAGCCAGAAAAAGGATTTCTGGCTTTATCATGTTTCACACAGCCCATTGGAGAAATGATTTCTGAGATGACGAATTTCCGAAATCAGTGAGGAAAAAGTTTTTTCGCGTCGATGCCTAACAAATTTTGATAAGAGAAAAATAAATGATGATGTTATTAAAATAGATGAAGACTTACATGCTTTTCTAACGGACTGGAGGGCGGTGTAGTCCGGTAGGGGGACAGGCGGGAGGTCCTCGTCCGGAGGGAGTTGGTCCCGCATGCGGTGCGAGGACGCCGGTATATACGCCCAGGGAAGCTGCCCCTGGAGTCCGGCCGTGGTTCCGCCCCTTCTGGACAAACATATCATCTTACATTACGTACTTCATCAACTCCTACCAACTAGACTGTGGTTGATCGACGACGACCGTCGTCTCAAAATATTTCGCCTCGTATGCACGCACATCTTGAAAGTCTCAAAACGATACGAGTATGCAACAATGTCGACGATCGATCACGGTCTATCGCATCCTACGCGTCGGACTGATTCTATCGCATCAAAGGGATTTTAGTATCGTCTTTATATTTGTTGCAGAATTAAACCTGTAAAGAGGTACATGAACAACTTTTACAATGAGACCAAAACTGGAATCGCGAAAATATGATCAGCTGTTTTTTTGTCGAGTTGGTATGCAAAGATGAAAAATGTATGGGCAATTGATTTCTGTTTCGCGATTTCAGACTTTGTTTAGAAAGTTGCTTATAAAGATGGGTACAATGACCCCTTTTCAGGTTTTGCGTTATTTTTGTTATACCTTGTGGTGTGTAATGATATATCACCTATCAATAGCACAAACCGATGACCCCGACACCAATGTTCAAGGATGTAATTTATTTGGAAAATGATGTCAGGAAACAAACAAACAGAAATGCATTGGAAGGTATGACGCAGTGGCCGTGAATCAGGAATGAGCATCCAAATGCCATTAATAACTTGAAGATAAGCAATAGCCTGCACTGCGTGACGAAAAAGTCATTAAATCAAATCAAATAAAAATATTGAGAAAGATGATACAGCGGATGTATGTGACCGTTATTACAAGTAAATATTCTTACCAAAGAAGTCTCGAAGCGAGACAGAAGACTCATTGAGACTGAAACGATAACGATTGTGATAGTTATGATCGATGTAAAATAACGGATTTAGTTTATTCTTTAATAAGGGATACGGCAGATGCCTTAGTAGTATTTTTGTGTCCAGAAGTTAATGATTTCCAAGATAAATTTTAACGCTACGCGTATGTTCATGGCACACTATCAACGTCGTATTAATTAGTAAAACTAAAATTTGTTGTGTTTTGACTATTTCTGTCGATATTTCGTTAATAAAAATACTATTATTAACATAATTATATTAATTTTAACGAAACCATTAATACTGGGGTTGGAAGTTGTCCTCTTTTGCATCGATCGTGGTTCATTTATTCGTCTTCAAAAACTTCTCCCAAAGTAGTTTTGGAAAGTGCAATGTCTGTACATACCCTCGTCCCTCTGGCTGGCTGGAAGTGGTGGCCAGGTGCGGCAGGGACTGCGAGGCGCGCGGCGGGCTGGCGCGGCCCGATGTGTCGATGACGGCGCGGTCCAGCCGCCGCTGCTGCTCCGCTATGATGTTCTCTAGGCGCTGCGGCAGCGACATCAGGCTCTCCGGGAAGTTCACCGTGCGTTTCTTGTCCAAGTCCACGTCGGCGTGGTGGGCGCGCGGAGATCTGAAACATTTTGAATTGTTGCTGAGAAGACAGTTTGGAAGTACACGGATGACTTGATGTGAAGGTGGTGGGATCCAATGGATTTGAGAAGCAAAGGATCGGACGCAGTGACGTCGCTTGGAGGTTGTCCAGATTTAGACGTCTTTCAGCTGAAGTGATGATGATTATGAGCAGGAAGATACAGAAAGCATCATCAACTTCATATTATTCATCTTTGCATAGGTTTTTGATGCGTGCATAACGGGGTACCCAATGCAGCTGATTTGTCCACCGTTGGGACCAATGCAGGTTATTGGAGTGTTTACGTCTTCGGAAGGTCCAGTAAGCCTCCATATATAGGTAGAACCATGTACTTGTTTAGTGTACTTGTTATTATCGCAGGAACGACGCGTGTAATCAAGTCCCCCATTATCGCTCCATGAATAATATGTAGTAGATACCTAGTGACTGATATTTGTAGGCCAATAACAACATCATGTACTATTTATTACCTGTGATGTGAGAGAGGATCTCTCATACATAAGTGCTATTAACTTGGAAGTAAAAAACCCACCTTTCAGGCGATGCTTGCATGGAATCTGGATTGGATCTAATTATCCGAGTATGGACCTCCGGCGAAGGTGACTTTCTGAAGAGGAAGGCTTTCATCCGTCGGAAGGATCGGCTGAGTCCCGCGCGAGGTATCCTGGTCGTGAACCTCTCACTAGGCAAGCTGGCCAGCTCTTCATCCCTGTCACTGACTTCATCGGTGGTGATGATAGTGGGAGGGCCTGGTTCCTGAGGGGGAGTTGCTTGCACGGCAGTGGACACTTGGGTGGGAACGGGCACAGGAACTGGTGCTTGCGGTGCAGCTTGAGCTGGAACCGGTACTGGGGCTTCTATGTTCTGAAAGAGATACTTCTTTTTTAACCGACCTACATAATTATCTAGTAATCGCAACCTAATTGGTGACTGGAATTTTTTTTTGCCATTTGCTTTACTTCATTTATCCATTTTATCTGAGATCTGCTGTAAATAAGATGTTAGATAAACAGGTGATCAAGAAATTTTGAGTTGGAAAACATAAATGAGATGATGCAAAAGTATTATTAATCTACAAAAATTTTGACATGAGTGCTATATTCCGCCTCCAATTAGAAACAATAGTGCTTACATCACTGTCAGTTACTGGCTCCTTCTTAATGTTGCAGTCCACAATCACGATGACTATAAGGGTGATATTGACGATGAAAATCACGACGAAGCGAGAGTATAAGAGGACCATTATCCAGGAAGTCCAGGCGGTGTCCAGTTCCACACCCGCGAGGCCTCTGACCTCCCCCCCAACGAAGTCCATCATGTCGCTGAGAGTCTGCAATTTAATTATAACTATTTAGAGTATTTAGCTACAAAGACGCGTTCAAAAGAAGCCCATCTCTAAGTTGTATACTGATATACACGTACTATGAAGCAGAGCATTCGGCTTGAGATGGTCTAGCGCAGTGGTTCTTAACGTTATAGCCACAATGGACCATTTCACAAAATATTTCTGTCCTGCCATCGACCACTAACTTTTTGGAGGTAATAATGCAATGAATATAAATCAATAAAAGAATTTTCTATTCTTAAATAAAACACCGCATAGGTAAAACTTTGCAAATCAATATTTTTTACTAGCTTCTGCCAGCGGCTTCGCGCCCATAGGGCCCATACTCCCGGGATAAAAAGTAGCCTATGTCCTTTCACAGGCTCTAGACTATCTGTGAATTTCATTGAAATCGGTTCAGGAGTTTTGGCGGGAAAGCGCGACAGACAGACAGATAGACAGAGTTACTTTCGCATTTATAATATTAGTAAGGATTAAATATTTCCCAGCTAAAGATATTATTTTAAAGCGGTTTTGTGACGGCATAGGCACTCTTTATTAATTTCTGAATTCTTGATTCACTGTTGCTCAAAGCCAAATGCACTTCGGTGATTGTTTTTAAAATAATCAAATTGTTTTAAATATTAAATTTAAAGAAGGCTTCGCGGACTACTTCGGGTGCTTCCAGGGACCACCAGTGGTCCGCGGACCACCGGTTAAGAACCACTGGTCTAGCGTCTCGCTATAATCTAGATAACTCATAGAGCTTCAGAAAAGGACTGTCACACCGGAGTCAGGCAGTCTTCTTTAAAGTAGTATCCACAAAACAAGATCAATGATTGGAAATGATTCCTGTAGGTTTGTTTCTCACCCTTGTATGAAATGAGTCGTTGGCGTATGTGACAGAGGCTACCAAGTCCAGCCCACAGACCGCTGCGCTGGTTATTATCCACGGCCATCGCATGCATTTCGTCTGCTTATCCCTTGCTCCACCCACTATACGTAATAAGAAGAGTAATGACATTAATTTATGATCAATCATAGGTACAAAGTGAGACACCAATTTGAAAAACTTCGTAAATAAACTGAACGGAACACTCATTTAAATTCAGTTAATTTTTAGACGATATAAAGACGAAAATACCTACAAGGGATTCTAAATTAAGACTGTCATCTGGTAGTTTTACCTGGAAAGTTTTCCGGGAGTTTTGAAAATGGGTAACTTTATAGTTTTTTTTTTACTATAGACAGGCATACGTTTGACCACTATCTCACCTGATGGTAAGCGATGATGCGGTCTAAGATGGAGCACGTTTGCCTAGAAGCAACCTATTCACTCTTGTCTTAAAGACTCCCAGGTTGTAGCTATCCGGAAACACAGACTCTGGCAGGGAATTCCACTCCTTAGCTGTACGCACTATGAATGTGTTACCAAAACGTTTTGTGCGTGTGGGTGGGATGTCCACCATGTACCGGTGGCGCATCGCCGTTCGTCTTGTGGTCCGATGATGGAACGGGCTTGGCGGAATTAAATCATGAAATTCCGACGCACACTCCCCACAATGCAACCGATAGAAAACCGACAGGCCAGCAACTCGGCGTCGATGCTCAAGACTTTGGAGCTTCGACTCGACGAGCCTGTCATTACGAATGATCCTCTTGGCTCGTTTCTCGATTGACTCAAGGACATCAAGTTGGTATTTGGCAGATCCGTCCCAAAGATGAGAGCAGTACTCCATACACGATCGAACTTGCGCTTGATAGAGCTTGAGCAGCTGTTCCAGCGTGAAGTACCGTCTCACCTTTGCTAGGACCTCCAACTTCCTGGCAGCCACTTGAGCCTTTGCCTCTATGAAAGGGCAAAAATTGAGGGTAGATGTTAACGTAACACCAAGAAGCTCAAGTCGGTCGGTTATCGGCACGGTTACACCTCGAAAAGATGGGTGGAATTGGCTCCTATTAGCGGAAAAAGACACGCCCAAGAACCAAGTCTTAGCAGCATTGAACTTGACCAGATTGGCATCGCCCCATTCAGAGACAGCCTGTAAGTACAAGTTCAAGCGCTTAACCATGGCCTCCCGGAGAGACCGGATCTGCGACCCACCAGCTCGTGCGTCGGACACGTATCTTTCAGCAACAGTGCTGTCGTCTGCATACCCGAAGGTACCGGGTTTTAGCAGATCATAAATATGCAGCAGGAACAATGTTGCCGAGAGCACTGACCCCTGAGGAACCCCGGCACTAATACCCAGCAGTCCGGACGAGCAGCCATCTATGACCACTCGGATAGACCGATCCCTCAGGAAATTTGCAATCCAATCACACAATCCGGCGGGCAGACCGAAGGAAGGCCTTACTAATAAGGCTATCGTGCCAGACCCTGTCGAAGGCCTTCGAGATATCAAGGGAGACCGCAAGTGCCTCCCCGTGCTTCTCTATGGCCTCACTCCAGATGTGAATGGCATACGCTAGAAGATCCCCAGTAGACTGATTTCGGCGTAACCCGTATTGTCGGTCGCTAAGGATATCATTCGCTTCTAGGTATGCTAGGAGCTTACGATTCAGCACGCGTTCCGATGACGTTGGACGTTACCGAGATGGGTAATGGCAAAACAATTGCCGGTATCCCGTCGGGGCCACTAGCCTTATTCAGGTCTAGGTTACGCAGTACCCGAAAAACGTCCTTCTGATGCATGCGAATGTTCGACATACTCGACTCACATCCATCAGGAGAAGCAGGGGGCCTCGCGCCAGCAGGATCCAGACGCGACGACTCCGCAAACGTAGAAGCAAACAAGTTTGCTTTCTCCTCAGCGGAGTGGGCCAGCGACCCTTCGGGTCTCAGCAGTGGTGGTTGTGAGGGGCGGCAGAAGTTCGACTCGAGTGACTTAGCCAGGGACCAAAAAGCTACTACCTGCTGGGTATGAAGCAAGTTTGTTCCCTATTCGGCTAATGTGGTCAAACCAACACCTTCTTGCAGGACTTGGCAGCCCTGTTAAAGGCTCTTTTCTTCTGACTCACGTCTTTTGCTTTGCGCGCACGGGCGTCGACCCATGCTAGGTACGCCGCATGTTTTATCGCATTAGCGCGATTGCACTCGGCACCAAACCATGGGCGAGCTTCGCCAGACATTGCTACGTCTGAGAATGGAATGTAGTACTCCATTTCCTTCCGCAACACTTCCGTCACAGCGTCAGCGCACGACGAAGCATCAGTTGAAGGAAAGCAAGTAGGCTGCCAAGGGTAACATGCGAAAAATGATCGCATGCCAACCCAATCTGCTGGTCTGTATCGCCATACCCGCCGGGTGCCTCTTGGGCTAGGATCGGGCGGGGAGTAGACGGACACAGACTTCACCAGACAATGGTCGGAACTACCCAGTGGGGAAGAAATCGACACCGAGTAGCGGTCTGGATCTGTTGTCAGCAGAAGGTTCAAGCAATTGGCTGTATGCGAATCAACATCCAGCACCCTCGTTGCCCCCTGGACCAGTTGGGTGAGATTAAGCGCAAGCGCTAGCTTTCGCACCTCTCGTCCAGCATGGTCTGTGTGCTGGTATGGGAAAAGGCACTCCTGATGGTGGGCGTTGAAGTCCCCCAGCAACACCAATTGGGCAGAACGGTACCGCTGATGAGCCGCATCCCCTCACTGAGGTGCTGTAGTAGCCCAGTTGTCTCCAGATCACTGCTGTGCGAACGGTAGACACAGGCGTAGATAATTTTATCCAGGCCGGTGTCTACTAAAGCCCACAGCGTTGAGAACCTGGAGTTCTCAAGATTGCGGAGACGCCGATAGCAGATGTCGTCCCGGGCGTACATACATACGCCCGCGCGTGGTCTGAAGTGGTGCTCCAGGGTAAACCCTGGGTATGTAAGATACGACACGTCTGACGGACATCCGATCTGCGTCTCCGACAAGAATAAGAGCGCTGGTTTCTCAGTCTCTAGGTGGTGATGGACTGCGGCGAGAATTGAGTGCAGACCTCGGATGTTAGAGAGGTGCACTTTGTGTGAGAGGGAGTGCTGCCGCTGTACAGCTTTTCTCTTAATTTTCCTGATCATTTTGAGTGAGTAAGGTAGAGGAGAAGGAAGTGAAATGAGGTTCCATGCTGCTAACCCTCAGGCACGCTCTGACAGGACGACATCATTGGGGGACTAGTCTGGAGACTGCGGGGACGCCCGAGCCCCCCCGGAAATGTCCATCGGGCCCTCTCGTCTGGTCGCCAACCAGCACGATGGTGCATTCCGGGATTTTTCGATAGTTGGCGGGGCAGCCTTTCATGTGTGGCTAGCACACTACTTGGGCCCCCATCTACCTGCGGTCGGCCAGCGGCGCACTGTGCCTCGGATCCCGCTACCCTCCGCGACTGGTCTCCCGATACGCCCATATCAACGCGATCCTGGTCGGTCTGCCTGCATTGGAACAACTATTTCGACCCAACTCCTCTGAATTGGCTACACTGAGCATCGTACCGGAACGCGGCTAGGCCACTTGGCGGTACGTCTTTGCCCCATGGGTGGTCGCAAGCCATCGGCCGAAACCTACCACCAGTTAGTGTCACCTGAATAGCACCACCCGGGGACCACGTGTAGGGACTAGCAATGGGTATACTCCTACGGACGCGGGTGACTCCGTCCCCAATTTTGTTGTGCTCTTTGGGAATGTCAACTTTTCCAATTCGTATCTTTGGGGGCGTCCATTAATTACGTGAGGCAATTTTGGCGATTATCCGACCCCCCCACTCCCCTTGGTGAGATGTCGTGAGATTTGACTCGACCCCCTCCCCCACGTCCTAATCTTACGTGAGATTTTTAAGAATAATTACTCAAACCAACATGGCCATGTGATTTTCAGTAAAACCAGGACTCTTAAACTGTTATAGTTTTGCTGGTGCACTGTGGATGTTCACTGGTACTCTGCAGCTCAGAAACATCTCATGTTTTACTAATTGATTTGTTGAAAGACCAGTTTTCTCGCAATTTTATACTATTTGCATCAGTTGCTTTCGGAAAAAAAAAATACGTGATGTTTGCCGTGACCCCCCATTTCCCCCACATGAGATTGGGTGAGATAAGGCTCGACCCCCTCCCCGCCTAAAATGCCTCACGTAATTTATGGACGCCCCCTTTGCCGCTCGCGCCGCCATTTTGGAAAAAATGGCGTCTTATAGCAGTTTTTTGACGATATCTCCTTTTCGACTTATTCTACGATAAAAACGTAAACATATAAAACGAAATTAGAGAAAATTTCCTTAAATTTGTCTCACAACTTTTTCGTGAAATTAATAGTTTCGGCGAACGAGCGCCGCAAAGTGTAATTCAACACGCGATTTCGCTGAAATAACTCGTTTCCACACCACCTTTAGGTAGAGTAAGCGAAGCACACTATTATTCATCTACACCAGGGATGGCCAACCGTTTGATCGCGATCGACCGGTCGATCGCCGCAAAGATAAAAATATAAATACCTATAACAGACTGCGCTACTACATATAAATAGTTCAGGTTAATAAAATTTGTAAAAATTTTAGGAATATTTTTTTATTTATTTTAGAGATAATATTTAAGTTAGTAAACATTTACCAAAATGGCACCTCTAACTTGAAACTGGACCTTAAAAAAGGGTGTTAAACAGGGCATTTGTTTCGAACCTATCACCAGATTCAGCAGTGGTGTAGGAATGAAAAAAGTGCAGATCAATGGGGATGGAACAGAAACGAGAATGGGTTAATTCCTGTAATGACACTTGAACCCCCAGCTCCAGAATCCTTGCCGAAACATATTTCTTGCAAAGGCAAAAAAAGATATCAACAAGCCTGTGGATGTAGAAAAATCTGGTTAAATTGCTCCATTATATGCACTAATTGTACTGGTCGTACATGTAATAATTCGCTAAGTCATTACATGATAGCGATGAAGAGGAAGAAACCGAGACTGTTTTCGAGCAAACGAATGGTGTGATCGAAAACGAAGACGCTCACGATGAATTTGATGATCCCACTACAGATAATAGCGAAAAAATGTAAGTCTGTGACGTCTCAATCACTAGTGAAGACGATGAGCTGGCAACACCTGGCCCATCAAGAAAATCCAAATGAAGAAGATTGTGCTAAATTTTCGAATTATGGATTACCTGTCGATTAGGCCTTCTGAGAAAACCACGTTAAAAAAACGCGCCGCTTACTCTACCTCAAGGTGGTGTGGAAACTAGTTATTCAGTGAAAACGCGTGTTGAATTACACTTTGCGGCGCTCCTACGCCGAAAATATTAATTTCACGAAAAAGTTTTGGGGGCGTAAATTATAGGAAATATTCTCTAGTTTGATTTTGTATGTTAATGTTTTTATCGTAGAATGAGTCGGAAAGGAGATATCGTCAAAAACTGCTAAACGACGCCATTTTTTTCTAATATGGCGGCGCGAGCGGCAAAGATACGAGATGGCAAAGTTGAAATTCGCAAAGATCACATTAAATCTATGAAGTTACTTAAAATTTTCCTGGTAACCCATGGGTAACCCCCCTTTCCACACCAAATAACTGTACTACTTGAGTAGTTCTTAGTTCAAGGCCAACATTACCTCCTTCCTAATGGTTGAATTTTTTAGAGACAATGATTTAGGGTACAATATTAAATTCGGTTTCTTGCGAACAGTTTGGTGAATGGAGATCATATTGTAATCATACCTACTGAACACCATCAGATAGACGATATAAGAGTCGTAATTCGTGATAAGAAAGTTCCAAACAGTAAATTGCAAAAGCCAGCGATGATAACTAACTCAATTGAGTTAGTTATCATCGCAAACTTTGCACCTGATGCAAATGGTCTGCTAAGGTTCATGAATCCCTGAAGTTTTAGTTGGTTTCTGTACGTCATATTTTAAGGCATCCCCTGAAAATCAGCGCCATGGTTTGTCCATGGCATAGCATTATGCTGAGTGGTAACCTTGTTGCCACAGACACGACATGCATCTGTATAGTTTCTGTTTCTTCTATTTCTTTCTATTGTTTTTCAGTGAAATGTTAATCATAATATCTGTCTATACTAACATAGTTTAACTACTACTAATGCTATCGTTAAGAAATACTAGTTAAATTATAATTTGTATTTATGCATGTCATATTTGTGACAATAAACACTTTTTCTATCTTTCTTTTCTAGTGAATAGTCGTCAATGTCATGTGTTATTGTAACTTCAATGATTTACATAGATTGGTCGGTAAAATAACATGCAAGGTCAGTAAACCGTGTCACTCGTACCTATTTACTAATTCACTTAGTAGATATTGAAACAACAGCTGAGGGAGAGCATTACATGCTGTTCAGAGAATTTTCCTCGTCTTTCCTTACGAAGTAGGTACAGACGTTATTTACAAGAGATTTAACTTACTTATAATAATCACACTGCTTATCAACCAAAATACGCTCAGTCCGAGACTAGTACAGTTGATAATGAAGGTCCTGAACACGGTGAACGGTTCGTATCTAAACAAAACAAGCGCCTGGTTGGCGATACTGTCGATGATTTCTCCGATGTTGACTGTGGGGCCGCAACTGTTAGGGTCTGAAACAAACAACCTAAAATATTACATTCATGAGGATTTCCTGTAGCTTATAATATAAAAAAACGGCAGAAAATTTGAGTTATAGAGTCTGATGAGTATGTCACCTATTTGTTTTTATTTGGAAGATAGTGTTCATGGTTCACTATGTTTGTGTACAAGTAATTGCTACCTATACTTACTGTGGAAGTAAAGAACTCTAATGTAAACTAGAACGGGGAGTCCTCTCAAGAAGTCGATCACGCAGAAATATTGCGCCAGGCCGAGTGATGTGAAGATCATCTGCCCCGTCGCTTGAAGCTGCAGTTCCAGAAAGAGATTTCATATTTTTAATTGATCGTTTGTTAATTATATCTATATCTAATTCTAGTCGTTAATGTTGGCTTAGCCAACATCGCGGAGCTGAATCGATCTCACTGTAGACAGTTTAGTGTAATTAGGATTGGCCGTAAGGTGTCGGCCGGTACCGTATGGTGCTATAAAAGAATAATACCATCCCATCACTTCCCGTGGGTGTCGTAAGAGGCGACTAAGGGACTCGCCAGAGAATGGGCAGCAGCGTTCTCTGTAAAACTTAACGCCACACACTGCGATCGCAGCTAAAATTTGAGCACACGAAGAAGTGGCTCAGCACTAGAGGGAAAGTACCACTTGTTCGAGTGCTCTGCACTACAGCTTACGTTATTTTGGTGGCGCTGAGTGGTGTTCTTTCCTACGTACTGACTAGACCTGCGTACCCGAGGTGGTAGGTTCTGGGTGGCCTGTTCCAGCTTTTCATGATTATGTTATTTTGTCGTAATTGAAATTGAATTGGATTTTGGCATCCTAATTATTAGGTATTCGCTTTAGTCGAAATACAAAAAAGCGGTGAAATTTTATTGAACGCCCTAAAATATGTAGTATGTATAATACATAAAGCCAAGTATCGTGGACAGGCTGCGGGTAACTAAAGCTAACATAATAAGTAGTACGAGAATATGCATTGGTCTTCATTCTATGATTGTATCCAATACGTATCTCCCATTGGCATGTAAGGAATTTCGTAAATCGGTCCTAGTGCGTATTTGCCATAGATAGACAGTATAGAGAATTTCCGTGCCATATTATGACGAGAGCAAGACGATAAGATAGCATCTATCAAAATGTTCTTTATCTATGTGTTATTATTAATAATTCTTGTACCTACTTAGTGTTGAGGAATGAGGATGTGTAATAAAGACATCGAACAATATTATTTTATGACTAAACTGATATCGCGTATTTTTGATTATAGACTGATTAACACAATGAAGTATTTTAGTCGATTACAGCAAACATACATAGGTTACAGTGACCCCAATGTGTTTTGCTAAGGGTGCGATGGTGATGGTGGTAGAAAATGACTTATCAAATTATATTTTCCCAACCAACCAACAGAATGCGTGTGATCTAGATTTACAAGAATACTTAAGTATACTATAAAAATATTAATGAGAATGACACATACTGGAATACGAGGAATACATAAGTACCTATCTTGGTAACCAATGAAGTCATGAAAATTCATTATAGGCGACACAAATACTGAACTGTTTGTTTATTCATTAGGTACCTAAAGATTGTTTTTAAATAAATGACCACGAGAGGGTTTCTTTTTGAAAATGAGTGTACCGACAAAAGTCTATCTGAATCTAAGCAGAACATTTTTCTTTGAGTCGCTAGTCCACGGGAATTAAGTTACTACGTAGTGTAAAGCACCGGAATAACATAGGATGGATGAAATGGTAACAGATGATAAGACGACTTAGGCACTGTATGGACCTGCCAGTGAACGACAAGTGAGCTGTCATGCCATCTTGTTTGTATGGTTTGTCAGCTCAGTTGGCGTTCACTTCATCTAAGTTTTCACTTCGAGATGTTTACAGAATCGCACTGCAGAATGTTAGACTGTGAAGAATACGGATGATAAAACATTGCGTGTAGCTGAGATGAGAGTGTTGAGATGAGTTCAATGAATAAAGACATGAATGAGACAAGTGACGAGAATGCATAAAGGAGAAATGAGTATATTAGAGTAATTTTTGAAAGAGGCGCTACTGACAGAAAAGTTGAAGGGGATCGTTTGTCTTGGTATAGAGTTGTGAATAGGAGGGATGACTAGCATGTTCATGTATTATATTGTGGTCTGTGCATGTGACTTAAAGAGTTATGAAAATATGGACGGATGTAAAGGAAGAGATGGCTAGATTGTGTAAGCAGGGATATGTAAGAAGAAGGAATCAATGGTAACGTGACGGTGGAGAGGATGGAATGGAAGAAGAAAACGTGTCGTGCCGAACTGCGGGCCCTGAGAGAACTGGTCACAAGGTCAGAAAGATGATGACACTTAGCAGATAATTAAAGAAACCAAATTAGTGGATTCGCAGGAGCATCAATGTCACCGAAGCCGAAGCTTCCTGATATACATTCATTTTTGCATAATTTCGTATGCGATGAGGTTAGGTTCTGTGTTAGGAGTGGTTAGTGCGAAGGTAGATACTTTAGGATGCGAGAAGAGCAAACCAGAGTTGAAAGAGGCAAGGGTGAAGTAGGGTGGGCTATAACACTACTAAAGTTGGATTTTAGGGACAATCACGTCCCTCCATTCCCAACCATTGCAACTCCTGAAAGTTGGAATCAAGAGCTTTGCGACCACCAAAATGTACCGAGGCCCAGGTGCTGAAGCTTGACCAGTCCAGTCCAGTGTAACTAGACAAGTAACAGAAAAACGAGCGAAATTAGTCAGCAAATAAAAATGAATGAAGTTAGGAAAATTAATTTCTACTACCCTCAATACTACGCAAGAGAAACAGCAGAGCTACTTTTGTGTACTTCGTAAGCTTTGTTTAAAATAAACCAGACGACGCTATCTCCAGTACTATTTTGCATATTTTACGGCATATCTACAGTATCAGACATTGGCGATTGGTTCCTTACAATATATGATCATAATTACGATATATTCATTAAAATATGATGTTAATCTGATTACGGAGCAAAACATTTTCAATTGCAGTGCAATTTCTCACATTAGGTATTCGAATGCAAATTCAGAGATCTCAAAGAGCCTCGTTTTATCTATACTAATATATAAAGCTGAAGAGTTTGTTTGTTTGTTGATTTGTATGCTTGAACGCGCTAATCTCAGGAACTACTGATCCGTTTTGAAAAATTCTTTCAGTGTTAAGATAGCCCATTTATCGAGGAAGGCTATAGGTGACGCAGGCGAAGTTGCGCAGGTCAGCTAGTTACTAATATTTACAGTGGGATGTAACTTACTGCAAATTGACAGAAGAATATATTATCTTCTCTTTTTAACAAGATATTGGATCTTCTACCAAACAGAACAAATTAAATACTCGCCGGTTTCCAGGTTGGCTATAATAGCCGCAATGGTCGAACTTCAAGGCTAAACTATGTTTATTTACTACTATGTATTTTGCTTCCTTCGTGCCTCGGAAAGCACGTTAGGCCGTTGGCTCCGGCTGTCATTTGGATTTCTTTCACAGTCGTTACGGATAGTAACTCGGAAAATCTGACACCTCAGCTTGTCAAGGGGTATCGTATAACTCAGTTACAGCCTGTCGATACTGTCGACATCTCACCGTGACAACTTAGGTGGAATGAACACCAAGTGAGCTGTCATGCCATCTTGTTTGTATGGTTTGTCAGCTCACTTGTCGTTCACTTCACCTAAGTTTTCACTTCGACATGTTTACAGAATCGCACTGCAGAGTGTTAGACTGTGTGAAGGGAAGAAAAAACATTGCGTGTAGCTGAGATGAGAGTGTTGAGATGAGTTCAATGAAGAAAGACATGAATGAGACAAGTGACGAGAATGCATAAAGGAGAAATGAGTACCTATATTAGAGTAATTTTTGAAAGAGGCGCTACTGACAGAAAAGTTGAAGGGGATCGTTTGTCTTGGTATAGAGTTGTGAATAGGAGGGATGACTAGCATGTACATGTATTTTATTGTAGTCTGTGCATGTGACTAAGTTTTCACTTATTTACAGATTCGCACTACTGGGTTGTGGAGATCATATAGGCTCCAAGTAAAATACTGGTATTCAGCCGTATCCAGTTAGATTGGAGGCCGACACCAACATTGTTGGGATAAGGGTAAATTGATAGAGGTTTTCAGGTTGGTCAATTATAGGTATTAGGTAAGTCCTGGCTAATTCTCAGTGTATTCGCAGATCGGTGGGATTCCCTGATGTTGCGGAGATAGATGCGGTTTCACGCTGAATGTTAATTGTATATTTTTATCTGTGTCTGTATCCTACTAACACTTGAATTTAAGTAAATTGTTACTAACCCTATGGACACCGGTCTGAAATAAAAACATTCTATTCTATTCTATACATTTATGTATGTAGGTAGGTACTCGTATATAAGTAGAGACACAGTTCTTTTATAGCACCTACTTATTACTTTATTTGGTTGGTTCGGAAAAGGCTAGGCAGAAGACAAGTACTGAGATATTAAAAAAATCTAGCTAAGTGCGAGTCAGACTCGCGTGTAAAGGGTTCCGAACCAATTTCATTTTTGTAATATGTTGTTTTAACACTGTACACTTCTTATAGGGTTTTTTGTAATCTAATCTGTAAAGAATTATTATCTGCATTATTTTCGAAATTTTAGGCTAAGTAGTTTCGGAGAAAGAGGGAGGAATGGTAATTTATGATCTAATTTCTTGAATAGCTTCGAAACCATTAATTTTAAAATTATGAAAAAAAAAATTAAATCCCTCACAGTAAGCCATTCATTTGATATGTCACACGATACAGTTTGAAAATCTTTTTTTTAATTTTCTAGTTTGACCCCCAAAAGTGACCCCCATACTAAATAAATAATAATTTACGTAACGCGTCCGTGTTTGGGTCACAAAAGTTCATATGTGTACCTAATTAATTTCAACAGAATCGGTCCAGGGTATCCGGAGAAAACTGGCTGTGACAGACGGACAGACAGACAGACATCCGAGTGATCCTATAAGGGTTCCGTTTCTTACGGATGTTCGGAACCCTAAAAAGGCTGTCTTATTTCTGTAGAGCAGAAAGGTATGTAGGTAATCATAATATTATGAAAGTACAGTATCTTTCTCACGGCATTCAATGGCGTCTCCTGTCCAAAACGTTTGGCGCTCTATCGCTATCAACGACAGAAACTCTCGACTGATAAGCTGATACTCTTACTATCGTCGTACGAATCACTATCTATTACATTATTGCCATGCGTGCCATTTCCTTTTACTCATTGGAAAGGAATGGGGGCTTTTACTTTTCATGAAAGGACAATGACAAAGGATCACAATACATGCTTGTTGAGTCACTACTGACACGAGTTGTGTAAATGGGTTAACTTTCATAATAAAACTAGATGCCACCCGCGTCAAATTAGTACCTAGTTCCTGCCTTTATAAATTATAGTCATGTATATAAAAGCTATATTTCTGCAAAGTTTCATCCAAATCCAGCCAGCAGTTCTTGCGTGAAGAGTAACAAACTTCCATTCATTCGTCCTCACAAACTTTTGCGTTTACAATAGAAGTAGAACGGACGGTTATTATTATACTTAGGTATACAAGTCTTTAATTTTTTTAAGGGTTTGTAATACTCTTTCAATAATGTATGATATCTCATGGTCCACCAAAGCAGGTCCTATATCTAAATCTTTTTAACTTTTTAAGGTTCCAAGCAAAAAACGGAACCTTTATAGGATCAGTCGGGTGTCTGTCTGTCTGTTTGTCCGTCTGTCACAGCCAGTTTTCTCCGGATCTACTGGACCGATTCTCTTAAAATTTGGTAGACATGTGGACATCTGTGACCCAAACACGGACGCGTTACGTAAATACATATTTTTTTTAGTATGTGAGTCGCTTTTGGGGGTCAAACTAGAAATAAAAAAAAAATTGTGTGATATATCAAATGAAAGGGTTTTTTGTGAGGGTTTTAACTATATTTTTCATAATTTTGAAATAAACAGTTTTGAAGTAATTCAAGAAATTAGACCAAAAATTACCATTCCCTCCCCTTATCTCTGAAACTACGGAGCCTAAAAATTAAAAAAAAAATGCAGAATATAGTTCTAAACCCAAAGGTAAACAAATTAAATTGAAATTGGTTCGGAACCCTTTGCACACGAGTCCGACTCGCACTTGGCCAGCTTTTTTTGTGTACAGATTCAGCCCGTCTTTTTTTGCCACGGTACATAAAAGCATTAGCTATCTAGCTACTTGACGTTGTTAATTTCTTAACTTATTGGATGTCTGATGTAAACTACACACAAACGATCTGCCTAGCCTTTTCCAGCCTTTTCTAGCTGTGCACGGAAAGGCTTATATTTTCCAATATCGTTAACGTTGCTCCTCGCTAACCACATATCTGTGGCTGGTGCAAACAGGGGTGTGTTTTGCCATGTCGAACATCGAATCATCGAATAAGTACCTATCAATTGATTGTTGATACTTATTCAATGACCAGATCAACGCTATTTTTTTTTTCAAATCCCAAGGAATACTTCTAGGTCTACTATCAGAGAACCAAAGTTGTCGACTAAGCTTACAGAATAATCAAGCTGAAGTGGCAATAGGCCGGCCATATTAGCCGTAGACCCGATGATCGTTGGGGTAGACGAGTTCCTGAGTGGAGACCACGAATCGGCAAACATACGGTAGGACAACCTCAGGCTAGGTGGAGCAACGATCTTCGCATTGTGGCTGGTAGCAGCTGGATGAGACTTGCCCGAAATCGAGTTGAATGCCTTGCATTAGGAGAGCCCTATGATTATGAAGGTATACTTATGCATGTTATTAATTAATATTCCACATGGCAAAGTACGCATTAGTTATAGTAAAAAGTGGCCAACTAACTTTTAGTAGCGCTACGAGCTTGCTACGAGTATACTACCGTCATAGCTCAAAATGGTGAAAACAATTTTTTTCTATAGAGTGCCAATTCTACTAATTTATTAAATTCTAGTAATCTATTAAAAATGTATGAAAATTAAGGCTTCTTTGACAGTTTGCGACTGACATGCGAATGCTGTTTAAAAATTAGTAGAATTGGCCTTCCTACATAAATGTTACCTAGACATAATACAACCTAGACATCGCCGTTGCATAAATCTATTTTTTGGTAAGTATCTGCTTTGTCGCAGGCGTATTTCATCGCACAGCCAATAACATTACCTACCTATCTTAACCAACTTAACCATTAAACACAAATATCGCCAGCATGTACAGGTATCGATTCTAAAGTAATAAGCAGCACAGGTACGTGCACTAAAACCGTAAGTAAGAGAAATCAAAGACGGTCATCCGCCGGGAAATAAAGACTACGGGGAAGAATTTGCCCAGCAATGGCACAATCTAGGTTGAATAAAAAACAGAAATCACTCACCATTGTGATGACGCCGGAGGTTACCATAATTTTGTTCAGTGCCATGGTGCCAGGTATCCTTAGAGAGCCACGAACGATAAATACTTAATTATGTCTCATTAGACGAGACTTGTCAGGTAAAGTAATTGAGTGTGGTCGTGTCAAACGTGAGAGGTAAGGCAGGACGCCTCATGTAGGTCGGCGCGCTCCGCCACGGCCCAGCATCACACTGATATGGCTGATAGCCCAAAACTGTGTCTTTCTCAACTGATAACACAACCAATATCGGATACTTGATAGATGAACGCCATCGTATCTCAATCGTTTAGTTCGAAATCAGAGTACAATATGTTCGCTATTACCTCAGACCAAGAAAACATTGTTGTCGCTAATTTAGCTAAACATATAATGTTCAGTGGTGATTTCTGATTCTTGCGTGTGATAATCACAATTTCAAAAAATTATACTATTTTCTAGGTACGTAAGTATATGTTGTAATACCATTATAGCCAATCCGCAATGTTATAAGTAGCTGATACTTTGACATAGGTGCCTAATGAAAATCTTGATTCTTGAATAGGTACTACTAGAATAGCATCCACGAAAGGAAAGAGGTAAACAAATAAATATCTGCCATACCTACTATTGTGTCTTCAAAGATCCTCTAGAACGGTATAAAGAATGATATACATCAAATGAAAGCTTAGGTATATCATAAGCTGTTTCGGGAGGTAACTGTTTCCAGGGCCGGACTGGGACCCGAAACCGGCATTTTAGAGACGGTCGGCCCTCCACTCTCAAGAAACAGGAAAACTACTCACTGCCGGATTAAGCCACCGCGGAGCAAATTTTACTAAAGGGTTCCCGAAACCATAAACCTTTCGCAAAATAAAAAAGGAAATTTTCTTTGACTTAGTTTTTGAGCAACCATATACGGGGAAAAGATAATAGCTGATTAGGTGCGGCTTGCTGACCGAAAACCGAAACTATATCTGATAATTTTCAGATACGAGCCCTGTGCTGAGGGGCCCACTTTTGGACTTCCAAAAGGGTACTTTTTCCGTTCAGTTCCGTCCATTTTGATTTTATGGGATGCGGCTTCACGCAAAATGAAAATGGCAAATCTTACGAAGAACATGGCCCAAACATGACGACTTTGAAAACTCTTATTTCCTCAAAGGATGCTCAGGGCGAATAAAATTTAAGTGCAAATATGCCAACTAAATTTTTGAGGTACTTAACGACGTTATTTTATTACGCCGCATACTTTTCTATTTCAGATTGTATTATAACCACGACCGCGACTTTTTTGTGCCCGTTCAAGCCAAAATTAGTGTTCGACCGAAACAGGATTTTTAGCCGAAACTGAAACCGAACCTTCGGTTGTGATCTCAGTTTCGACCGAAATCGAAACCGAAACTTATCCTAATACACGGTGCCATTATAGTCGTTTAAATTTGTCGCAAGGTGCCGCGCAGCGGCAGCGCTGCGGCCCCTTGTTTATTATTTGTATGTATTAAAACAGCAGCCCACTTCATCTATCCAATGACTACAAAATTATTATTTTTTTAAGTTTTATTTATGAACATTGTATGTATGTATGTAAATCGGGTTTCCGCAACTCCACGACTAAGCGCGTATTTTGCGTGCAGCTAGTCTATTCTGTAAATAACTATTTGAATATCGAGCTTCACCTGAGTGACAAAACGCACAAAGTGAGCTTTATTGAACATAACATAAAGGTCTTAATTTGATACTCACCTCGGATTCCGCTGTCGAGATACGAAAATGTTATTACAGAATAGCATTACAGATGGGACAAATGTGTCATTCGATCCACGCCAGCTCCCCAAGGAAAGCGCTTTTCGCCTCATCTTTTCGGAATTTTCTTATATTGAATTTTTTGCCCTCGGTATTCATGTTGAAGTTACGAAACGAAAACCTAGCTCGCCTGTCTAGGTTCTTGAGCTTTCCTGGGTTAGTCAAAATTGTTTCTTTTATTTACATAAGTATGAATGGTAAGAAAATTAAACCAATCCGTGGTGGGGTGTGGCACGTGTCTAAAATTGGTATTATCAATGTGCCAATAATTGGTAATATTGGTTTTCGTTTCGTAACTTCAACATGAAGCCAAGGGCAAAAAAATCTATAACAGAAAATTCCGAAAAGATGAGGCGCAAAGTGTATATATATACGGAGGAATAGCTGCAGAAAGCTCTTAAAGAAATAGGGAATGAGCAAAAAATTTTTGTTTTCTTGTTATTTGTACCTAGTTGACAGTGGCGTAGCTATACCTTAAGGGACCCTGCATCAAACGTTTTTTGGGGGCCCCTTTTTACCCGAGTGCGAAAATACTCAAAAGGGCAGTTTGCAGGGCTGTTTCTTTTTTTCAAATTGGCACTGTTCGCCACAAAACTTTCGCTCATATCATCATTACTCATCCATCATAAGCGTCTTATTGATTGATGGACTACGAATGACGACGAACACTAAGAATGATTTGAGGTTGCAGACAGTATTTTATTCTTGCCGTGATACTTCGGCCCCTGTGGTCCGGGGGCCCCGTATAATTGATACGGCAAATACGCCCCTGCTAGTTGAACTAAAGTTCCTACACCAATGATATTTAATTTAATTTCCTACAATTTATAAACAACGTAATTTATTTATTATTAATTTATTTATGGATGCGAGACGCACAGGATCGGTCGTTGTGGCGACGCTTGGGGGAGGCCTATGTCCAGCAGTGGACGTCTTTCGGCTGATATGATGATGATGTAATTTATTTAATACTCTTTGAAATGAAATTATATTTATTTGCTAGAATATAGGTACATAGTAACGTGGTAAGATATTTTTTTTTGAGTAGCTATACTGTTGATTAACTTCTATTCATTCAGTATGTATCCACGTAATTAATGACGGGTCAATAATAGGTCATTTTAACTGGCAATAGGTAATAGGATTACCTATGCCAACATTTGTATATTTCAGACATTATTTTTTAATATGAAATGTATTGATTACTGTGCTATAACTTAAAATAAAAAGTACCTAAGTAACTAATATAAATCCCTAATAATAGGTAACTTGTTAAAATTAAAAGAACATGCTTTAGTTTTAATGTTTTAGGTGTTTTTAATGTTTAAGGTGGCAATATAAATGGATGTCTTACTTACCCTATGTCTCGTCGCACATTAGAGTGAAAATCACAAGAGAACTTTAATGACTTTCGTTAACTTACACCATATCATGGGCTTTGACCATAAATCAAGGGGCAGCATACTGGAAAGGAATTTACTTACCTATGGCAAATTTTTTTTTGGTAATAATAATAACACAAAGGCGGTTAATGATTTGTGACGGTAGGTACATTATATTAACATTGAAAAAAAAGCTCTAATTTCCTTTTTCAGCGTTTAACGTATAGTTAACATAAGTGTGAAAACCTTTTAAAACCGCTTTTGTGATGGATACATATTACATAATCGATGTACTGGGCCCGTAGGTACGCTGCCACTACCTGGGATGCGACAATTATGGATAACATAGTTAAAAACGAAGTCAGCTCGTTTCACTGCTTTTTTTCGCCAGGCGATATACTTTCATTCTAAATAGAGTTTTTAGAGACAATATAGTAGGCATCGAAGAATGTGACTTGCTCGTCTACTACACACCTACGTCATCTCTTGAACTTATCCCAACGGGTTGTACGTTGTTTTATAGAACATAGTTTAATAGAATTTCATTTCACATAAAATTTTACTCGTATTATCATTTCATAGCATAGTCAACACGCAGAATACTCACTTTGAATAAATTTAAATCATCGATTTATGTAACAAATAAATTCAAAGTTTCGATATTCATATCATAGAATTACAAATCAAATAATCTTTATCCTCATATTGTTTGGTTCATATAAAACTTATTACCAAGAAAAACATTTTATCAAGTGACAATTTCTAAACGTTTCAATTCCCCCCTTTGTCAATGTGCATACCCCCTCCTACACCGCGTTCACAAGAACAATGCGGTTAAATTCTAGTCAAGCCAAAACTTTTCATTCGGGCCCAGTCGACGGAGGCCCACGAAGCGATGGTGGCGGGAAATGACGATGGGGATAAAAGACAAAACTATCCAAACATATAAACAAGCATACACCATGCATGCAGCAAGCATGCAGCATGCAAGCAAGCATGCAACATGCAGCATACGAGAAGGCATGCAAAATGCAGCAGGCATAATTTCTGTCACGGCTCCGGCGCTGCGGGGCTTCGGCGATCCCACGCGAACTTATCGTCGCAGATGGTTTTAACGCTCACCACCGCAGCTTCGGCTTGCTGCCGGCCTTGCCGGCCAGCCTCAGCCGCGGCGGTGGGAGTTATATCACCTGCTCCCCAGCTCGCGGGCCGCCTCGGTCCTCCGCGCCTTCGCGGGCTTAAATTACACTCTAGGGCTAGGGCAGACAAGACTATGTGGAGTCGGTTTTACAGCGATTTGTTTCTGTCACTAAGTTTTGTAGCACAACATATTGACTTTTTAAGACGTATTTTGATTTTAATGTAGGGTTAAAAATGCTATTTTATAAAAATGGTACTGTGCCTAGTAAAATTATTCCAAATAAAATTCTGCCATCTTCAAAGTAAATTCGGACATATAAAACAACTAGCTTCTGCCAGCGGCTTCGCCCGCGTGGTCCATAGGGAACATACTCCCGGGATAAAAAGTAGCCTATGTCCTTTCTCAGGCTCTAGACTACCTCTGTACCAAATTTCATTTAAATCGCATCAGTAGTTTTGGCGTGAAAGCGAGACAGACAGACAGAGTTACTTTCGCATTTATAATATTAGTAAGGAGTAAGGATAATATAAAACATTGATTACATTTTCATTGAAGTACAATACCATGAAAAAATATACCGAACAAACAATTCGTTAAAAATATATTTGATAAGTTTGCTAAATAAAAAAATGTGAATAGAAATTAATTGAATTGTGTTTCTGTGAAATATGTTTCATTCAAGTAAACAGTTGTTGAAACAATAATATTCGACATAAAATTATAAGGTTCAAATATTATTATGTGAAATATTTTCTGCGAAACGAAATTCTATGAAATTTCTGTCTGCGAAACAAGGGAACACCGAAAATACCATTCTAAGTTTTGTTTCTTTTCACCCCTTTTACCGATATTCCCTTACTCTTACAGCCATCTTACCATCCGTACTCATAACTTTCCTCACGACATCTTGCTCATTCCTCTGCATCACATGTCCATGATGCCCACATACCGTAATAGCCAATTTCTGCACAGTACCCCGTAACAAACAAATATCGTTTCTATCAAGAATATCATGAACTTGTTAATAACGGTACTAATTAGCGCAAAGGGCGTCGGATATCTCATACAAGAGCTAATTATCAGAGGCTATATCTAGAGGGATTGCTAGAAAATTTTACACTGAACGTGTTGCACAAGAAAATGGAAAATCTGGTTAGTACCTGCACCTGCTTGATTCTCATTTTGTGTATTATTTATTTTTATGTCCTTAGTTTTTAAGCTTCAAGTTAAATAAGACATGCGAATCACTTGTCCAACTTGTAGAGCTAGCGAATAATTCCCTAGCTAGTTTCTCTGTTCCAATTGCCAATGATTTGTCTTCCAGGTGATGATACTCCTGATGTTGCCATGGCTAATCTGTGCACAGATCATGGACGCTGTCAACGACACGGAGCTGCCTGCTAACTCTTCGGATCCGAATAAAGACATGTGAGTACCTACACTAAAACTGTTTTATTTTTTCACGAAATTTAGCCAAAGCCAGCCTTAACTATCGAAGCGCCCCGGGCGAGTAATGCATTTAGAGCCCTTTCATATTTCAATATAATTTAAATAACTTAATTAAAAAATCTTTTACACCCAACCCCGATAGCCTTACAGGGTTGTAAGGCTATCGGGGTTGGGTGTAAAAGATTTTCCCATCAGTATTTTTACGATGTTGTTTAAAGCACCATACCAGACGTGAATAAGGCCAGCGGGCCTGACGGCATTCCAGCGAGAGTGTTGAGGCAATGTGCACCTGAACTGTCTCCTGTGTTAGCACGCCTGTACCGCCTCTCTCTTGAGAAAAGAACGGTGCCGAAATCATGGAAGCTTGCGAATGTGCAACCGGTGCCCAAAAAGGGAGACCGTGCTGACCCTGCACATTACCGTCCGATCGCCATTACCTCCATCCTATGCAAGGTTATGGAAAGGATTTTTAACAGTAAGCTGCTGACCTACCTTGAAGACAATGATCTCCTCAGTGACCGTCAATATGGCTTTCGCCGGGGACGGTCAACTGGCGATCTCTTGTGTATGTCACGCACTGCTGGGGCGAGGCCATCGAGAGACACGGCGAAGCACTTGCCGTGTCGCTCGATATCTCGAAGGCCTTTGACAGGGTTTGGCACGCAGGTCTGCTCAGCAAGCTTCCTGCTTATGGTATCTCAGTTGATTTTTGTAGCTGGATATCAGACTTCCTGAGTGAACGGTCGATCCGAGTAGTCGTTGACGGCTGCTTCTCTGACCTCATGGCTATTGATGCCGGAGTTCCTCAGGGGTCCGTTCTCTCTGCAACTCTTTTCCTGCTGCACATCAATGACCTACTTCAGCTTGGTCTTGTTGGGTACGCAGATGACAGTACGGTTTCAGAGAGATACTTGTCCAGCGCAACAACCAGCGGGGATGAAGTTCGTTCCTTGAGAGAGGCCATGGTAGAGCGGACAAATTCGACCTTAAGCCTTGTCTCCTAGTGGGGTGATGACAATGTGGTCACTTTTAACGCCACCAAAACACAGGCGTGTCTTTTTACCGCAAAAAGGAGTCGTTTTGACCAAACTCCTACTTTTCGGGGTGGACCTGTTCCTGTGACTGATCGGCTCGAGCTCCTAGGCATGGAGTTGACATCCCGTCTCAACTTCGGCGCCACCATCGAGTATAAAGCCCAAACCGCTGCCAAAAAGCTGGGCATCCTAAATAGGGTGAAGCGATACTTCAGGCCTAGACAGCTTTTAACCCTATATAAAGCGCAAGTCCAATCCTGCATGGAGTATTGTAGCCACCTTTGGGATGGCTCAGCTAAGTATCAGCTTGCCGCGCTTGACTCGGTGGAACGCAGAGCTAAGAGGCTCATCGGTGACGAAAAACTGGTGCATGCCAAGCTACATAGCTTGGCTCATCGCCGTAAGGTTGCCTGATTGTGGGTCTTCTACAGATTGTACTTCGTTAAGTGTGCCCAAGAACTCCACTCCACGACCTCATTCCACCGGCCCCCTTCTACCATCGGACATCCAGACGCACTGCATCTTACCATCCCTACCTTGTTACTATTCCACCAATTCGCACTAAGCGTTTCCAAACGTCTTTAATAATGCGCACAGCAAAGGAGTGGAACTCTCTGCCTGCGTCTGTGTGTTTCCAAACGCTTACAACCCTAATCTCTTCAAAGTTAGAGTGAACAGGCTCCTTCTGGGTAAGCTCACTCCATCGTAGACTTTGTCTCTGTCATCTCTGACCTAGAGTCAAGAGCAAACCCATCACAAATAAAAAAAAAATACCATTCCCGACAACTATGGCAAAATTCGCTTTTTATCGAATTATTTCCCCTATTTGGCAGTTGATGAGCATAAGTAAGTTTAGAAAAACTGCGTTCGCCACTTGCAACAGTTACTGGTATTGTTAGATTCGTTAGCAGAATACGCAGCGATATCCAGGGATATAATTCTTGAAGATTGTGCTTTTTAATAAAGTTTCAAGGTTTCGATACCTAGGTGCCTGAATGTTTTCGATATTGTGTTGCCGACCTAAAATTTCATCGCACAACAAATCAACATCAATGTCTGAATTTTTCTTTATATCGAAAGAAATACATAGGTAGGTAATTAAATTACGCGCAGCGCCCTGTGTGACCCGGCGCCCTTCAGTTGCCGGCGACATAGGCGCACCCGTAAAGCCGCTACTGAATGTAGCACCTGTTTTTTAAAGCGATAAGGTATTACTTGCCCACGGTTTTGATTTTATACTGAAATTATTCTTCTTTAGCTAGTCTCTTGTTATAAATAGATCCGCCTCCAACCCTAATAGAGTGTACTTATGGATACTAACACTTATAATAATCGAATTTTTGACACATGCATTCATGATCTACTAAGCTGGAGATTACGCTACCCAAGAGTACCCAATTACTTGTACAATGTTCTCGACATTGTACAAGTAATTGAGCAAATAATATTGAACATATTCAATTAAACATTTTCTGAAAGTGTTCTTAAGGCTTAGGCGAGATATAAATTGTTTCTGCCTGTAAGATAAATAAAACGTTTTACAGGTATGTTATTCACGCCATGGTGTATCAAGTGGGCATCGTCACCAACAAAACTGACAATGAAACGGCCAACATGAATACGACGTAAGTTGCCCTACATATTCTGAAATCACAATATTATAGACCTGTAAGTACTTAAGGTATTTCCTCTGCTAAAACGTATCATGACGTCAGCTAGTGATGCTATACCTAGAGAAGAAAATTGTGTTCGAAACGATCTTGCTTATTGCTCGAGTCAAAGTTAAAAATTAAACAAAAAAAGATAGTAGTAAAAGTAGAGGATCTTTTAAAATAGCAACTCCTGGCTCCGATAGGCTGCTTCCGACAACGACAAAAGTAACAAGCGGAACAAAGTCTAAATATAAACTTTTATCGATCGGAGTTTCACGTACCTTGGTTTATTTAAGACATAAATAGCACTGCCCATGAGGCACATCCATGATGATTGAAGCCACAAAAGTACGGCACAAGTGACAATTGTTGAGCCTTTAGTGTTAAGTTCAAACGATGATAATTTTCACGTAGGTGTAGGTTTGTGTATCGCATACGTTTTAGATTCATTAAAGACATTTCAGAGTAAAATATTAACCTGCGGCCCAAGCGATTAGTTTGATGAACGCCCTGATTGCTCACGAACCGGAGGTTGACGTATTTACTTGGACTCAAGGTTCGATGATTCAAGCATGTATTCATTTTTTTAGTTGTTAAGATAAATTTTATGTTTTTGGCTTACTATACGCTTTGGTGAAGACTGTTAGTATAGTAAGCAATTGTTACGAAATAAATAAATAAAATAAATAAATTGCCACCATGGTGCTGTTCTTTTCATAGACTGTTAAATTCGATAGGTACACACAAGTATTTATTCAACATTATTTTGCTCTTTCCCAAACCTATGGTTTGGGGTTGAATTTTCTGGATTTGGTTCCTATTTGCAAAGTAGAAAACTCAACAAACATTCAAATCCTTTTTTGTCTGCGCAGAGGCAACCAAGAGGCTGTGACATTCTTCCACTCCAATGGCTCTCAAGGTCTGGACTTGAGTAAAATTCGGGCTCCTCTCCTTACGAATGTGACGGCTCAAAGCATGGTGGGAGTGGCTCCGATGCCTGTCAACTCAGAGAACGCGCCGAACCAGTTACCTTGGAGCACTCTGAATCACTTGACTAACATATCACCACCTTCTGCGCTAGCAGGTAAATCCCACTAATATTATAAATGTGAAAGTTTGTATGTTTGTGCCTCAATCATGCAAAAATGGCTGAAGGGATTTGGATGAAATTTAGCATACATATATTGTTGCCTATGTGTTATTCACATCCTGGAATAACACATAAGTGCACACATCAAAAAAAGTTTGCGATCACTTTGAAAAATCCAAATCTTTTTTGTTACGGTAGATACATTGATATATAAAAAAACCCAAGATGCACAGTCTCCAACAAATGCAACACTCGAAACTGTCGTCAAAAACTGACATGTATCAAGTGTCATGTGTGAGTTGTGTGTAGTCATACTATAAACATTTTTTTTTGCAAATTCAACCTTACACGGATCGCTTAAAGTTGATTTTACAAAGCAGTGCAGTATGGCGAGCGATGCGAGACTGTTTGAAACTTGCGCCCAATTATACATTATGTGCTTGTTTTTTGCGGACGTTTTTGAGATGATGAGTGTGTATCTTGGGTTTTTTATATTTCAATGGGTAGATACTCTTACATCATTATTTCTCACATTTTTAGGCATTATTTGACAAAGAAACTTTTATCGAACTAGATATGAGTAGTTAATAAAATTTTCCAATCCGATCCGAGTCGGGGTACTTACTTAAATTAGCGATTCGTCTAATTCGGGATCGCTTGATTGTTACATGTAAGTATGCCTTTCCGCATAAGCGAGTTTCTGTGCAAATAGTCAAAAAACCTAAGGTATGAATTACCCTACGAGCTTCTAAATTTTTTAAATTTTGTCATTACAAGATTTTAAGAGTAGGTAGGTACTTATTTAGTTTAGAGCAACCTGTCATCGTATTGTAGCTACCTACCATTAAAAATTTCTGACGCAAAAAATCATTTTTTATTTCAGGCTCACAACCACAGAAAATTACAAAGAGATCGAGCATTGAAATAATTGATTCAGACACCGTTGACAAAGACTCGCCTTTTAATGAGTTCTACAAGAGTTTATTTAAGAGGGAGGTTACTAGTGGCAAGACACCCGTGACCATTCACAGCGGCGCCGCCGTCATCCCGCAGGCAGTCGGGGTCCAGTCCATTGGCATCCCAGCTCTGCTTTCCCTTAACAACAATATGTCTGACATACCCGTACCTATACCCAACACTTCAGTCGTACATTATTCTAAGATTAACACCCTTGTGACTAAACCCTAACTTAAAAATGTTTGATTATTTTAATTTCTGGAATTAGTAGAAAAATATTTTTTAAGTTAAGTTTTGTTTCATACTTACCTATAGTTATAAGCAATATTTCTATATTTTTTCCTAATCCGTAGACCATACAGTCCATACAGGACAACTCATCACATCTTCAAAGTTTGACTTGGCAACGATAGTTAACTTCAAATATTATTTTGGAATAATAAAACTACTGAGATTAACCGAACAGTTTCAAACAGAATAAAATAACAATATTAAGTCCTTCCATCTCCGTCCCCAAAAGTTTATAGATAAAAATAAGTTTTCTGATAGGTACAAGTTAGCATTGCTAAATAGTACGTCAAAGCAACTTTTTGAAGGCAAGTTACAAAGTCGGGAAGGTGTTGTCCTCGCGCTACGCACGCGCCAACCCCACGCATGCGCGAACGTAATTTAATGATTTGTCGCGCCTCGTCCGATGTCCCTGCCAGTAGCTAGGTAACGTTAAACTTAATACCCACAAGGCACCATGCCACTTCAGTTATCGTCTTTATAACACCCACAACACGAGGCTGGGAGCCGAACATCTTGGAGGCGGGATGAGCTCACCCAAACTCAATGAACGATGTCCCAGCACAATGAGCAACGGAAAAAAAATTCTCACCAGTGATTCCAAGGAGGATTCCTTAGACAATTCTGTAAGTTTTTTTTTTAATATTTCAAATTAGGTATGGAAAGATAATGCTGGTCTTATTGAATGGAGGGATCAATGATAAGATAAGAAAACCATAAAATGTTTCCTTATTGTGTCTTGGATACATCGATGGGGTGAATGAACTATGTCTGACCTACTGCAAAGTAAGTCTTGGTTTATACATAAGTACGTAGCAGTGTAGCTGTGCATAATGTACCACAAAATAAACGTTATCTGTTTGCTAGTTATTTTAAGGCCTGTTGACTATCTTATTGGGAGACTCAAATATAAGAAATCTTTGTGCTTAGTTAAATTTAGAGAATAAAAAGTCCTAACAGTGATTCCAATATTATCTAAACTACTTCTAAGGTCTTGTATCGATAACCAATTGGGGCCTAAATAGGATATTTTTATTTTTCAGATAAGAGAATCCATAAAATCTGAAAGACCTGGAAAGAATGAGGAAGACTGGCGAAGGCGCACCATCATCATCGAAAAGAAGAATGGCAGCTACGGATTCACGCTACAGAGCTATGGAATCCATTATAAAAAGGTACCGTCGTGTGCTCTTGTGTTTTTTCAATAGACACTGCGAGTTGACTTTATAAGATTTACTTCCATTATCTTAATGTAATCAAGCATTGGCAAGTTTTCCCTGCAAATTTATTAAGTAATAAGGTACATCATATTTTTAACTTTTCTACTTATTAGATTTCGTGACAGAACTTATGCGCTAGTGTATCTGACGGTTGCATATTGTAACCATTGTAATGGAGTATCTGTTTATCTACAGGAACAAGAAATTGAAGTGATCACGTACGTGGATCACGTGGAGTCGGACGGCGCGGCGGCGGTGGCGGGGATGCGCGAGGGCGACGTCATCCTGTCCATCAACGGCACGGACGTGGAGCGAGCCGACCACACCGCCATCGTCGACGCCATCAACTGCTGCGACGCAAGGATGCGTATGGTCGTCATCTTCGAAGACTGCGTGAGGAAAGTTGAGCTACATCTCAAATATATCAACCTCCAACGAACCCTACAATCTAAAATGAGAGAACTAGAACAACTCACCATTCGAGAACGACAAATGTTTGATTGTAACTGGAAAACGCACAGTTTACCCTCCCAAAAGAAGAAAACGTCTCCATCTGATGTGATTTCAGACAACGAGGAAAATAATATCGGAGAAAATATCAACAACACGTACTGTAGACCGACGCTCTCCAGCGAGAACGTGACGGCGGCTAAACCTCCGCAGCCGAACGTGTTCATGTACCAATACCTCGACCCGCGCTACGGAGCGTGCCTTATACAGCCCAACCTGCGCACAGGGAGCTTTGTCATTACTGTAGGTTCCCCTAGGAACAGGCGCGAGTGCCACCACTATGTCGTGAAAACACCAGCCCAGCAGGACCAATGTCACAGAGCCTCAGAGCAGAACTACAAAGCAAGTAGTGGGAAACACAACAAAGTCCACAGAAGCAGTCACAGCCACGGATGTGCTCCATGCATGCCTGCCTACAACAATCAAGACGCTAATAGTCTCGAGGCTTACGACCTCGCCAGTCCCTGCTGCGATCCGCATTGTGTGCCCAACACAAGGAAGAAAATACGAAGAAAGAGAGAATGCTCCAAAGAACACAAGAGAAAAGAGAAATGCCAACAAGTTGACAAATCCACACAAAAGCCTGATAGTGGTTCTCACATGCGGACTAAAAAAGTTTGTCAATCAGGACATTGCTCCAATCGCTATCGATATTTAACAACGGAGTCAACACAGACGAGCCAGTGCAGCCTTCAGTCGTACGCAACGAGCAATGCCACCGTGCCGTGTGATAACTCGGCTTCCAGTTATAGTACTTCCTTAAGTAGCGATACACTCTTTTGGGATAATGATAGGACAGAAAATAAGTCATCGCCCAAAATTCAATACCAGAGCAGTCATCAGCACGTAAAACCCAAGTCGTGGGATAATTTAACGACTAAGGCTTTTGGAGGATATGGTTTTGGGTATGGTTACTTAGATACAACGACGAAACAATCAAACCGGTCCAAGAGTCACGGACGCAACCACAGCAGCCGCAGCACGCAGAGCCACCACGAGTATCAGCACCACGCACAGGAGAAGCACCCGCACCGACAGAGTGCGCCGCACCACTGCACCGTGTACGCCAGGAGCCACAGCCATTGCCCGCCTACCAAGTCCACGGAGAGCCTCATCATGGTGCCCAAGTACCAGCTGGAGAGCAGCGGCTCGGAGAGCCGGCTCGCGTGCGAGTGCGTGGAGTCGATCGACTACTACCGCCGAGTGAGCAGCAGCAAGAGCCCCGCGGACCAGCACTCGGCGGCCTACTACACGCAGCACTTTATATACCCGACGCACTCGTACAAGAAAAAAGACCCCAATATAAGCTCAGAAATAACAAGACTTTAAATTAGTGAGATTTAAGAAGCAATAATCGAATGATAAGCATCACTGCTCAACAATCGGCCTGTGAAGATAACCTAGAGCCAATTTGTTATTTTATTGTAGATCTTAACTGTAATTTTACCAAGTCCGCAATTAACCGCTTTTTACCTACTGATTAATAGTTTTTTTTATAAGTAATAAATTAATATCAACAATCAATTGATTTCTATTTAAGTTAAACCTCCGTAGGTACTTACCTAAATATATATACTAACAAACCATTAGTGTAATAATATAGGTAGACAAACGAGTTTGTGTTAGCTGTTAGTAACTTAGTACGACTATGAAAACAATCGATAGAGATGTATACCGTTTAGCAGTTCATCCGAAAACGTAACAAGCAGACAGAAACTATCTTAGATGAATAACAACAGTAATAATTGTGCGTATCAAGTAAGTAACCGAATTAGTATACGCATGATAATGATAATTGCCTTATTATGTAATTAAAATCACTTAGAAGCAATTTCGAAAAAGAAAAAAAAACTAGTTAGGTATTAATTTAACGACGCAAAAGTTTCCCGAACTGCTTTCACCTTGCGTGGACAGTAGTCAGAGTGGATCTTTGCTGCCAAGAGAAATCCAGATAAGATAGAACACCCTGCTGACCTGCATGCTCTCATAATCTAAATGTTGTTCGTTTTTTACCGTGCTTACTTGATCGTGTGAGAAAGGAATCTTCGTTTCATGTACCTGTCACATAGTGTACATGGGTGGATTTACAATACTGTCGAAAATTCACGTTTTGGGCATAAAAAAATATATATTGCTCCACTATCGTATTTTTTTTACATTTACAGGGTGTAAATAGCCTTGTTTTACAATGTGCTTTAACCAAAATATACTCAAACTCAATAGATTTTTAATAATAAAATGAAAACTGCTATCAAAATCATCACCGTCTGTGAAAAAAATGCTACTCTTTACGTTTGCCGGCAAAAAAGTCGAATACCCGACATATGAAGCGGATTGTAATTTATTATTTACTTTTATTGATATTGTATATAACTTTCTAGAAAAGAAAATTATAATTTCTTCGTAAAATAAATAATCAATAAATAAATGAAATTTTAGCATCGAAATTTGTCATCACCGTCACGGCAATATCAAAGTGAAGGTAGTTCTGTATGCGTAGCATTTACGCGGCCCGTAATACCCTGCCCCGCTTCCTCAGTTCATAGCAAACCACGAAGCGAGCAGCACGTCGTTATAACACGCGCTCAGACAGAAAAAAATGTTGTGAACTTACCAAAAACGATGTTTAGACAAAGTTGCGTCATTCCCGTCAGGCTGTAGTTCAAGGTAAGTACTTAAAATAACATTACGATTAATTTCAACAAGACTTAGTTATAAGTGAAGATGCTAAAGAAAAAAGGGGTTTCTTACTATTGTTGTTACTTTTCTAGAAAAATCGAAATAGCGTCCCAATCCTCATCACCATACCCATCATCACCATTTACAAATAATGAACGGTGATGAACTCAAGTGTATGGTGATGACGATTTTGGTAATTTTTTACTTTTGAAGGGCACGCGTTTAACCACTATCTCACCATCAGGTGATCGCTTACCATCAGGTAAGCGATGATGTGGTCGAAGATGGAGCACGCTTGCCTAGAAGTAACCAATTCACTCTTGACTTAAAGACTTCCAGGTTGTAGCTATCAGGAAACACAGACTCCGGCAGGGAATTCCACTCCTTAGCTGTACGCACTTTGAATGTGTTCCCAAAAAGGTTTCGTGCGTGTGGGTGGGATGCCGACCATGTACCGGTGGCGCATCGCCGTTCATCTTGTGGTCCGATATTGGAACGGTCTTGGCGGAATGAAATAATGCAATTCCGTCGCATATTCCCCAAAATCCAACCGGTAGAAAACCGACAGGCTAGCAACTCGGCGTCGATGCTCCAGACTTTGGAGCCTCGACTCGACAAGCCTATCACTGCCGATGATCCTTTTGGCTCGTTTTTGAATTGACTCAAGGGCATCAAGCTGGTACCCGCAGATCCATCCCAAAGATGAGAGCTGTAGTGGTATTCTCTAACAACATTTTCGTATCTCGACAGTAGAATTCGAAGTGAGTTTCAAATGAAGATCTTTATGTTGTGTGCAATAAAGCTCACTTTGTGAGTTTTATCACTCAGGTGAAGCTCGATATCGAAATAGTTCCTTACAGAATAGACTAGCAGTACTCCATACGCGATCGAACTTGCGCTTGAGAGAGTTTGAGCTCGGAAAGATGGAGCTGGATGGAATTGGCTCCTTTTGGCGAAAAAAAGACACGCTTGGATTGGGTCTTAGCAACATTGAACTTGACTAGATTGGCATCGCCCCAATCAGAGACAGCCAGTAAAGACACGTTCACGCAGAGCCGGTCTACGGCCGGAGACCGGATCTGCGACCCACCAGCTCGTGCTTCGGACACTTACCTCTCAGCAACAGTGCTGTCGTCTGCATACCGGGTTTAAGCAGATAATTAATATGCAGCAAGAACAGTGTTGCCGACAGCACCGACCCCCTGAGGAACCCCGGTATTAATAACCAGCAGTCCAGACGAGCAGCCATCTATGATCACTGGGATAGATCGATCCCTCTGCGATCCAATCACAAAATCCGGCGGGCAGACCGAAGGAAGGAACCTTACTAATAAATAAGGCTATCGTGCCAGACCCTGTGGAAGGCCTTCGAGATGTCAAGGGAGACCGCAAATGCCTCCACGTATTTCTCGATAGCCTCAATCCAGATGTGAATGGCATACGCTAAAAGATCCCCAGTTGACCGATTTCGGCGGAAACCGTATTGTCGGTCACTAAGGATATCGTTCGCTTCTAGGTACGCCAGGAGCTTAAGATTCAGTACTCGTTCCATACTCTTACAGAATACGGAAGTTACCGAGATAAGCCTGTAATTTTTTGGGTCAGCTCGACTACCCTTCTCGGGCACAGACAGCACGTTAGCCTGCTTCCAAGCCATCGGCACTTTCCCAGTCTCAAACGAAAGGCGAAATAAGCGTTATTTTTTTTAGTTGTTAACTTAAGTTTTACCTGCAACTTGCTTGCTTGTTAATTAACAACTTAAACAAATAAATTAGAAACTTGTTTTTTAAAAGTTTTCATATATTTTTTAACAGCGGAGTGGGCCAGCGAACCGTTGGGTCTCAGCAGTGCTGGTAGTTAGGGGCGGCAGAAGTTCGGTTCGACCGACTTAGCCAGGGACCAAAAAGCCTTACTACCTGCTTGGTATGAAGCAAGTTTGTTCTCTATTCGGCTAATGTGGTCAAACCGAGCCCTCCGCAACACCTTCTTGCAGGACTTGGCAGCCCTGTTGAAGGCTCTCTTCTTAAACTCACGTCATTTGCTTTGTGCGTACGAGCGTCGACCCATGCTAGGTACGCTGCGTGCTTAAGCGCATCAGCGCGATTGCACTCGGCACCAAACCATGGACGAGCGTTGCCAGACATTGTTACATCAGTGAACGGAATGTAGTACTCCATCCCCCTCCTCAATCATCCATCACGGCGTCCGCGCACGACGAACCGTCAGTCGAAGAAAAGCAAGTAGGCTGCCAAGGATAACATGCGAAGAAAATCGCATGCCATCCCAATCTGCTGACCTGTATCGCCATATCCGCCGGGTGCCTCTCGGGCTAGGATCGTGCTGGGAGTAAACGGACACAGACTTCACCAGACAGTGGTGGGAACTACCCAGTGGTGAAGAAATCGACACCGAGTTACGGTCTGGATTTGTTGTCAGCAAAAGGTCCAAGCAATTGGCAGTGTGCGAATCAACATCCGGCATCCTCGTTGCCCCCTGGGCCAGCTGTGTAAGATTTAACGTTTAGCGTTAAATCTTACTAGCTGTCGCGTCTCTCGTCCAGCATGGTCTGTGCACTGGTATGGGAAGAGCCACTCCTGATGGTGGACGTTGAAGTCCCCCAGTAACACCAATTAGGCAGAAGGGTACCGCTGCTGAGCCGCATCCGCCGCCTCACTTAGGTGTTGTGTGAGCCCAGTTGTCTTCAAATCACCGCTGTGCGAACGGTAGACACAGGCAGAACGGAAGATAAACGATAGAACCCATAGCGTTGAGAACCTGGAGTCCTCAAGGTTGCGGAGACGCCGATAGCAAATGTCGTCCCGGGCGTACATACATACGCCCGCGCGTGATTTAAAGTGATGCTCCAGGGTAAACCCTGGGTAGGACAGGTGCGACACGTCTGACGAACATCCGATCTGCGTCTCGGAAAGGAAGAAGAGCACTGGTTTCTCAGACTCAAGGTGGTGATGGACTGCGGCGAGATTTGAGTGCAGACCTTGAATATTGCTGTGCACTTTGTGAGTGAGGGAGTGCTGCTGCTGTACAGCTTTTCCAATTTAGTTCCTTTTTATGTATTTGAATGAAGGAGGGAGAGGAGAAGGAAGTGAAATGAGGTTCCATGCTGCTAACCCTCAGGCACGCTCAGACAGGACGACATCATTGGGGCACTAGTTGGGGGACTGCGAGGACGCCCATGCCGATGGAAGGTTGCTGGCAGCTGATGGATGCGGACTGCTCAAGACCCTTAGTTAAGAGAAAATTGTCTAAGACTGGTGGGAATAGAAATTATGAGCGTTATTTAAATCATTAAAAATGTAAATTTTCATATATTTTGTTGTTTTTAATTTGACATTCATGTATATAGCGTCATCACCATACACACGAAATCATCACCATCCATAGATAAATCAGTACCATACCACCGTCGTCATCACCATCTCCCCTCTTTTTATTGGAATGCTGATATCTTCTGATCTACACTTAAAATGTTGGTCTAAACACAGTGTAGGTACATTAAAGTTATCCTCCAATGATTTTATCTAGTTTTACTGGCATTCCAATGTGTTTTAAATTTTTTGAATTTTTTGTTCGGAGAAATTTTTGTTGGGTAAATCCACCCACATAGTCTTATTGTCCTCGATATTCTCTTTCGGAACTCGGACAAAATAAATCGTAAAGAGAGCTTTGTGCTGCAAGCCGTGTGGTCGATCTTTACGTAGAAATAGACTAGAGGATACCAGTACGTCTACCATGAGTTTTATCAATCTATACACGCTAGCGACTGTAGTTAAAAAAATGTATGAAATCTTTAAAAAACAAGTTTCCATTTTATTTTTTTAGTTTTCAACTAAAGTTTGACTTGCAACTTGCTTGCTGGTTAGTTAACAACTTAAAGAAATAAATTAGGAACTTGTTTTTAGGGTTCCGAAAAAAAAACGGAACCCTTATAGGATCACTCGGGTGTCTGTCCGTCTGTCACAGCCAGTTTTCTCCGGATCCACTGGACCAATTTTGTTGAAATTTGGTACACATTTGGACTTCTATGACCCAAACTTGAACGCGTTACGTAAATCATTAAATTTTTAGTATGGGGGTCACTTTTGGGGCTCAAACTAGAAAATTAAAAAAAAAAGTTTTTTGAACACTATCGTGTGACATATCAAATGAAAGGGCTGACTGTGAGGGTTTTAATTATATTTTTATCATAATTTTAAAATACATTGCTTAGAAGTTATTCAAGAAATTAGATGAAAAATGACCATTCCCCCCCTTATCTCCGTAACTACTGAGACTATTTTGAAAAAAAATGGAGATAATAGATCTGTACAAATATTACAGTTACTGTTAAACATTACAGGAAAACCTATTAGAAGTCTGTAGTGTTAAAATAACATGTTAAAAAAATTAAATTCGTTCGGAACCCTTTGCACGCGAGTCCGACTCGCACTTGGCCAGATTTTTTTTTCAAAGTTTTCATACAGTTTTTAACTACATTCGTTAGCGAGTATAGATTGATAAAACTCATGGTAGACGTACAGATAGGATACAGGGTGACTTATTTATTCTTTGGCATTGTTTCGGCGAAATTTGAAATGAATACCTATTAGCCTACCTACCTATTTCTATGTAAGGTGTGTACATAAATTGTTAAATAAATAAACAATTTTTATTAAGAAAAATTTCAAAATGAAAAGAAATTCAGCCTGTCAGACATTTCTTTAATAAAAAAAAAAATGTGGACTACTGTGTTTAATTCCGATATTTCTTTTGATAGGAACTTAAGACCAGATAACAATATTTCGAGTAGTTACGTATCAAATTGACGTTATGTGTGGCATCAAATGTAATTAGGTTGTAACATTATCTTTCTTTAAGAGTCATACTTCCTCAATCTTGCTCAGCTGAATTGTGGCAAATTCGCTTGCTATCGCCGAAATTAGGTGGCTGAACTTATATCTAGCACGGGTGGTGAGTTAGGCCAAGGGTCAGATGGCGGACAGTGCGCCTGCGCCGGCGGCGAAGCGGCAGAGCGTCGGCGCGCACCACCGCAGCCATGCGTCGAGTCGCACAGCTCGCCCGGCCGCTGTCCACGCGCACCTACTTCCTCGTCGCAGCTTTTCTTCTGATCTTGTTCTCAACTACTACCATAGCGTCGCCGCAAGTAAGACATTTCATTTATTATTTTTTCTACTTCCTGAGACAAAAGTGATGTGTGATAACTTCATTTCAATGGTGACATTAATTTGATTAAATATACTGAACAAAAGTGTTGTCTAATATCCGCTTATTTCAGGAATATATTGTGTGCAAAGACTTTAATTCACACCGGTGTTTTACATTACAAACTGAATTCATAAATAATGTGGCTGGCGCGAGGGAATCTTACTCAGGCGCTAATTTACCCGACAACTGCTTCATCAGCAATACGAAACCTCACCCAGGAGTTAAACAAACTTTTACGGTAATTTGAATAGTTTTATTAACTAGTTTGTTCCATAAACTGATGTAATTGCTTTGCGAACGACTTAATAATCTCAATTTGCGTTATGATAAGGCGGTAAAAGCACTTGAAGCTTTGCGATATTTTATTTGCGCTCCAAATAGTATTCATTTTGTAAATATGCTGTAATTCCTGCGTGTAGTTATGCAAATAATAATTTATCTAAGCGTAATGAAGTCATTATTAGTAACAAGTAATAACTAGGCCCCGAGTCAGGCGACGACTAGCTTGTGACCTAGTTAACATGAAATAGGAAGACGCTACCTAATAACTTATCAATACTGTTTTAAACGGTTTTGTTTTAAAAGATTATTCTGCGGCAACGGAAAGATTAAATCGGCCGATATTTAATTTAAATGTAGGTTAGCATATTAAGGAATGATCAATTCTGAAGTCCTAAATTAGAAAATACCTACCTACAGATAGGCAAAACGAAATAGGTCCCTATTGATAATGAAGTTTTAGTAGGTTAGTTCCTCAGTAGTTACCAGAACTTCATAATTATTTGTGACCCGTTGGTGGCAATTGCCTCGTCCCTGTTACATGGGGATTTAACGTACCTAACAGCCATGATACCTACAGCTGTGCCAAAACCTTCGAGAAAAATAGGCGTGATGTAATGTTGTCGCATTAATAGTCTTTTCTAGACATGTTAACCACTTAGTGAGACTTTCAAATTTTCCTTCCTTTAGTGCGTATCTTTTACTAACCACTCATTTTAAGGGCGATCTTCGTACCTACTTTATCTTATTGAGATATGTCATGTAAGCACCTACCTATGTTGTAATGATTCAAGGTGATAGGTATGCAATTGATAAAAACCACCACAAACCCCCGATTTCTAAATCAAGAATTTGAAGTTGAGCATTTGTCAAACTACTTTAGCCTGAAAATCTGGCAAACGTTGACATTAAAGAAGGGTTTGGTACGATGTTAACTCCGAATACCCATCCCCAGATAAGAAACCGGTCTATATATATTACTTAATATTAGAAAACACAACATATAGTAATATTAAATAAAACGTGTTTCTTTGTTTGTTAAGAAAACAGTACGTTAACTGACAACAGTGACAACCCAACCAACCCACCTGTTCCCAACCTCTAGTTATTTTTCAACTCTGCTTTAATTAATTCAAACAAGGGATAACTTGGAAAAGAGCTAATTGTGGGTGACTGACTATACTCATCAACATTATTAACAATTTTACCTACTGTAGGACCAAATTGATATGTTGCGTTAAAACTTCAGGTGCTTCATGTCAGACATTTGTGCTCGCATGAATCGAATATTAGAGAAAATCCGATTTTAATTCGAAACTAGCTTTTGCCCGCTTAACTAAGTAGCCTATAACCGTCTCCAAAGTGCCATCTATATCTCTACCAATATTCATTAAAATTGGTTCGATGATTTAGTAAAGTGAAAGCGTAAAACTCATTTTCGCATTTATAATATTAGTACCTAAGGTTTTCATACGGAGAGCTTGTTGATTGTTACGTATTTCAATTACGCCTGGTAAATAGGTAATGATGATGATGATGATTGGGTTCCATGAACTGTCCCATTTAAAAAGAAAATAAATATCTAAGTAAGATTGTTTGCCATAAAATAAAATTAATATAATCTACCAAAAAAAAAAAACGGAAAATTGCGAGTCGGACTCGCCCACCGAGGGTTCCGTACAATTTTTTAGGAATGAGAATCTTTATTTGTAAACACATACACAAACACAGACATACTACTTTAAATAGACTAAATTTTTTATGATTTATTTACAAATGGATAGTTTCCAGACTTTTGCATTTACTTGTAGTATAAAACGGTTAGGTTAGTTAGGTCACCGGGAAACACCCCATAAATTTTGATTCACTTGAGTGTCGAAATATACCTAACTTTTTTGCAGCATAAACGGCCGTATCTTTTTTCACAGCTTCAAGGGACTGTAGACCCGAGTATATGGTGTTAATTTCAACTCGATACCTACACGCGTTCCCGAGATAAAGGGTCTTGACAGATAGAAAGACGGACGGACTATTAACACTTCTTATTATTCTCTTATACATCTTTTTCCCTAATCATAAGCAAGTGACGATTTCATAGTTATAAAAATATTTAATTTTATTTTTCTGAACCATTTCTGAACGAAAAATTCAAAATGACCGTTTGTTTTGACATTATAAAATAAAAACCCTGACTAAAAAAATACTTTAAATAGTGACAAAATAATACGTATTGATCCTGTTAATTTAATGTAAGGTACGAATCTCGTCTTCGCCTCAGCAGACCACAATTTTTTGTATTTGTTAAGTACCTGTATATTATTAGCAGTCCCCCGACGCGATGACGCTTGGCCCAAAGAATCGTACCTATATTAAATTAACAGGATGAATACGTACTATTTTTTCACTTTTTAAAGTTATTTTTTAGTCGGGAGTTTTTTAAATTTTATTTTTATTTCATGTTTTTTAAACTTAATTTACCTAATAGGTACTACTAGAACACCTATGATATCATCATCTTGACTTGGGGTCGGTGCAACACGTTTTTTACTTCCATTCTATCCTATCAGCCGTCACGCTATCACTAACTCCCTTTTCTTTCATATTGCTCCTCACACAATCCATCCATCCACATAATTATGATCTACACTCACTCACAAAGCCTCACCTGTATTCACTCATTACTCTTTATTTAAAATAATTAGACTTTGTCTTGGTCATCTCTGACCTAGACTAGAGTCAAGAGCAAAGCCATCACAAATAAAAAAAAAAAATAATCACCTACTTTGTACGGAACTCTCGGTGGGCGAGTCGACTCGCACCTGTCCGGTTATTTCTCACTCCTGAAAAGTATGCTTTGGCCAACACATTTTTATATTCTTTAATGTCTAGGGAGAGCTATTAGAAAACGGGTTTATAATTAGGTTCTTACCTAGATATTGTGCCACACTAAAGGCCTATTCAGACCTACGCGATATTCGTTACCTAGAGCGGTAGCGATGAATGTCGCTCGGTTTCGCGCGGTATTCCGCCGGGTATTTTCTTTGGAGTTCCGCGACTTAGATTTTAACAGTAGGATTACCGCATACCCACTCGGCTTTCACTACCGTTCTAGGTAACGAATATCGCGTAGGTCTGAACAGACCTTTATAATAACTACCCGAAGTAAGTCGAGTTCTGCAATAACTCCATAACAAATGAATATAAAAGCTCATAGTTATAAAATACTAGTGGCCTGCCTCGGAATCGTCCAGGTTTTTATCCTACAAATCTCCCCCTGACAGTCACGAATACCATAAAAACTTTTTTACAAAAATATAACCGACTTCCAAAAACAAAACACTGTTTTTTTTCGTTATTTCGTTTTTTGACACCGACTTCCGAAATTAAAGTTATTTTATACTTTGTTGTGTTTTGTTTTTGGAAGTCGGTTATATTTTTTGTAAAAAAGTTTTAATTTTTCACTTTTTAGTGGTACCTGCGTACCCATTCACAGTGTACCGGCGTGATGTTATGAACTGGGGCCTATTTAATAAAACTTACTTAGTGCTTTCGGTGTAAAGGTCTCGTCAATACGAATGAAATAGGCCCAAACATTTGATAGTTCCTACATACCGAAATGGAGTTCCCTTGACTCTTGTCGTCTCCATCATCAGGTCTGTTCCACCCTTCATTGTTTTGTAGTATCACCCGATATACACACGAATATAAAGTTTTTTACCAGATGCGTGCGTACAATTTTCGAGTTGCCCTCGATTTCTCAGGGTTTCCATCATCAGATCCTGACGTGGTGGCAATGGGACCACTTCGACAGCATACCCTTTCATATAAAAAAAGATTCATCGAAATCGGTTCATAAACGACCAAGTTATCCGCGAACACACATAAAAAATATATATATATATATATGTACGCGGTCGAATTGAGAACCCCCTTCTTTTTTTGAAGTCGGTTAGCAAAACAAGAATTATTCAATTAGGGTTAGTCGTTACGAAGTTGAGTGGACATACATTTTGGCGACCATTTTTATTTATATAGATAGATAAATGTCATCCTCATATTTATTATGATCAAGCTGTAGTTCTAAGCGTAGGTATTTTTATTTATCACGCATATATTAGGAGATAACTTTTTGTCAAGGTTGACCGTGTTTCCTTGGCCTATGTTTCACAATTACATTATCGTAAATGGAACAAAGAAAACGTTTTATTATGTCAAGGCGATCTAGCACTCAATAATGAGTTATACATGAGATATTGTTTTTGAATCAGGTCACGCCTTTTGGTAACGGATCAGCAAGGCGCTTGTTCTGCAAGTCCTTAGTAGTGGGTGTGTTGGACGGAAGAACATATGAAAAAGTATTGGAAGGATTCCAAAGAGATCGTCGTGAGGCATCATATTCTCCTCGAGGACGGTACAGGGGCCAGACTCAGTCGCAGTACCTAGCGATAGACCGTGGAGGTGGCAAAGATGAAGGAAAGGCCGAGGCCCATTCAGCCGCTGATTCATCCAGGGCGACCGTTAGTGAGTATCGAGTCATTCATCTACACTTTGTTTAAATTTAATATTATAATGAATCCTCATTTACCTATAAAATGTAGATATGATTAAGCGACCTTCGTGTTTTTGTATCTATAGGCTCGTAGTTCTGATGACGACATAAACACATTATATATACAATAATGTCTGTTTCAGTTGGAAACAGTGGCATGGGACAAGCCCAGAGCCAATCAATGTATGACCCGAGCTGCGACGACTGTCTGGGTCGGACTGACTTAGCAGAAAATCAAAAACATCGACCAGGTGAAATGTAAGCACCTTCTGTTACGAGTTTTTCAACAACATTTTTGCATCACCCATCACTGTGGGCTAATCTAGACCCAATGTTAGAAGCAGGTCTTCTAAATGTAATATTGTGTTAAAATAAAAGCCTTATTTACTGGGTTAGGCACATTCAAATCTTCCGCAACTCCGTGGACATTCAGTATCGAGTACCGGATAGGTTTAATGTCATTAGATACTCACTATTATTGTGGTCAGAGATCCGATATTAATGTCACGAATCACACACTATTTGTATAATTAATTAATTTAAGGCGTAGCGAGTGCTCGACTAAGTCCTCATTTTATATTTCAGACCCAATCAGGGTGGTTTGCCAGGAAGCACTGGTTTCGGCAATGGGCTCAACAGGCCTGGAGGAGTAGGGCCCGGGCAAATACTTGACCCCAGAACTGGTGGCTACGCAGCGAATCAAGGCGGGACACCTGGCGGTCGAAATGGACATCCTGGTGTAACCAGTGGCTTCGGTCCCGGGCAAGATGGGACACAAGGTAGTTCGAATTTTAATCAACCAGGTGGAATTAGTAATGGAGCTTTAGGACCCAATGGACAGTCAGGTTTCGGAACCAATCCAGATGGAACGCCGTTTGGAAATCGACCACCAATTATGCAAGGTTCGACTGTAATACCAAATGGAAACATAAATGGAGGTCAAGGGGGTACGTTGGGAAATCAACCTGGAGGGACGACATCCTATGGAACAGGTCAACCTGGCACAACAGGCGGTGGTACACATGGTAGTTCAAGGCCTGGGTTTCCAGGGACTTACACTGGTTCTACGGGTGGACAACAAGGAGGTTCTGTCCCTGGGATAACTGGGACGTATACTGGTACACCGGTAGGATCACAAGGAGGTTATGTGCCTGGGGTATCAGGGACGTACACTGGTTCTACGGGTGGACCACAAGGAAGTTCTGTGCCTGGGATAACAGGGACGTACACTGGAACACCTGGTGGACTACAAGGAGGTTCTATACCTGGAATTCCAGGGACGTACACTGGTGGACAGCAAGGCGGAAATGGTAACATCATCCCAGGTAATCAAGGATTTGGATACACCCCAGGAGGCCATATCGGTGGGGGAAATATGCCACCGGGTTCCTTGACTCATCCTCAAAACGGTGTAGGAAGTTATGGTCCAAATCAAATCGGCAGACCGGGTAGTGCAGGAATATACCCAACTGGCACCCAAAGTGGCTATCCAGGACAGTCAGGTCGACATCCTGGAGGATCAAATTGGCCTTTATTACCAGGGCCAATACTAGGTGCTGATGGAAATAACTATTATTGCTGTGGTGTAGCACAAGGAACCGGTGGACCAGGGTCGACGGGGAACCAAGGCCCAGGTAATGGAGGACAAGGGCCAGGAGGGCAATACGGCAACGGCGGACAATATGGACCGGGAGGCACTGGTGGTGGTACCGGCGGGCAATACGGCCCAGGTGGCGCCGGTACAGGAGGTGGTCCAGGTGCAGGAGGCGGGCAATATGGACCGGGAGGTACAGGTGGCCAATATGGCCCAGGCGCAGGAGGCGGTACTGGCGGGCAATATGGCCCGGGAGGCCCAGGAGGTGGCCCAGGCGTGGGTGTTGGTCAATATGGTCCAGGGGGCTCTGGCCCAGGTGGCCAATATGGTCCGGGAGGAAACGGCATAGGAGGTAGACCAGGCACGGGAGAAGGGCAGTATGGTCCGGGAGGAACTGGTACAGGAGGTGGTACTGGTGGACAATATGGTCCGGGAGGTACTGGCACAGGAGGTGGTTCCGGTGGGCAATATGGTCCAGGAGGAAGTAACGGCGGGCAATACGGACCAGGAGGCATTGGCACAGGAGGCGGCCCAGGCACGGGTGGCGGTACCGGTGGGCAATATGGACCGGGAGGAACAGGTGGTAATACCGGTGGGCAATATGGGCCGGGTGGCATCGGAAGCGGAGGTGGTCCAGGGGCAGGTGGCGGGCAATACGGGCCGGGAGGCACAGGCGGTGGTACGGGTGGGCAATATGGACCGGGAGGCACAGGAGGTGGTACCGGCGGGCAGTACGGGCCGGGTGGCATCGGATCCGGAGGTGGTCCAGCAGCAGGTGGCGGGCAATACGGGCCGGGAGGCACAGGCGGTGGTACGGGAGGGCAATACGGGCCGGGAGGCACAGGAGGCGGTACTGGCGGGCAGTACGGGCCGGGAGGCACAGGCGGTGGTACGGGAGGGCAATACGGGCCGGGAGGCACAGGCGGTGGTACGGGAGGGCAATACGGGCCGGGAGGCACAAGAGGCGGTACTGGCGGGCAGTACGGGCCGGGAGGCACAGGCGGTGGTACGGGAGGGCAATACGGGCCGGGAGGCACAGGCGGTGGTACAGGAGGGCAATACGGGCCGGGAGGCACAGGAGGTGGTACCGGTGGGCAGTACGGGCCGGGTGGCATCGGAACCGGAGGTGGTCCAGGAACAGGTGGCGGGCAATACGGGCCGGGAGGCACAGGCGGTGGTACGGGAGGGCAATACGGGCCGGGAGGCGCAGGCGGTGGTACGGGAGGGCAATACGGGCCGGGAGGCACAGGAGGCGGTACCGGCGGGCAGTACGGGCCGGGTGGCATCGGAACCGGAGGTGGTCCAGGAACAGGTGGCGGGCAATACGGGCCGGGAGGCACAGGCGGTGGTACGGGAGGGCAATACGGGCCAGGAGACACAGGCGGTGGTACGGGAGGGCAATACGGGCCGGGAGGCACAGGAGGCGGTACCGGCGGGCAGTACGGGCCGGGTGGCATCGGAACCGGAGGTGGTCCAGGAGCAGGTGGCGGACAATACGGGCCGGGAGGCACAGGCGGTGGTACGGGAGGGCAATACGGGCCGGGAGGCACAGGAGGCGGTACCGGCGGGCAGTACGGGCCGGGTGGCATCGGAACCGGAGGTGGTCCAGGATCAGGTGGCGGGCAATACGGGCCGGGAGGCACAGGCGGTGGTACGGGAGGGCAATACGGGCCGGGAGGCATAGGAGGCGGTACCGGCGGGCAGTACGGGCCGGGTGGCATCGGAACCGGAGGTGGTCCAGGAACAGGTGGCGGGCAATACGGGCCGGGAGGCACAGGCGGTGGTACGGGAGGGCAATACGGGCCGGGAGGCACAGGAGGCGGGACCGGCGGGCAGTACGGGCCGGGTGGCATCGGAACCGGAGGTGGTCCAGGAGCAGGTGGCGGGCAATACGGGCCGGGAGGCACAGGCGGTGGTACGGGAGGGCAATACGGGCCGGGAGGTACAGGAGGCGGTACCGGTGGGCAGTACGGGCCGGGTGGCATTGGAACAGGAGGTGGTCCAGGTACAGGTGGCGGGCAATATGGGCCGGGAGGCACAGGCGGTGGTACGGGAGGGCAATATGGTCCAGGGGGCACAGGAGGTGGCCCAGGCACGGGTGTTGGTCAATATGGTCCGGGAGGAACTGGCACAGGAGGTGGTACCGGCGGGCAATACGGTCCGGGAGGCATAGGAGGCGGAAGCGGTGGGCAATATGGTCCGGGAGGTACTGGCACAGGAGGTGGTAGCGGTGGACAATATGGTCCAGGAGATGATACCGGCGGGCAATACGGACCAGGTGGCATTGGCACAGGAGGCGGCCCAGGCACGGGTGGCGGTACCGGTGGGCAATATGGACCGGGAGGAACAGGTGGTGGTACCGGTGGGCAATATGGGCCGGGTGGCATCGGAACCGGAGGTGGTCCAGGATCAGGTGGCGGGCAATACGGGCCGGGAGGCACAGGCGGTGGTACGGGTGGGCAATATGGACCAGGAGGCACAGGAGGTGGTACCGGTGGCCAATATGGACCGGGAGGCACTGGAGGGGAAGGAACCGGTGGCCAAAATAGTCCGCCACAAAACGTCATCGACCCCAATTCGATTGCTGATGGGGATGACTCAGAAGCTGAAGCGAGTGTGAACCAAGGTGCTAATGGTACCGTGGCATCTGCATCATCTAAAGGTGGCAACGATAAAGGTCGAGCTCAAACTCATGTGCAAGGAACATACAGCGGCAGCGGATCTTTTTCGGCTCAAGCGGAAATTACTGGTGAAAATAAAGCTGCCAACAGTCAAGTAATGGGAAATAAAAAAAGTGCTTCCAGCACAGCCCAAGGTAGCGGAAAAAATAACAAATCACAAGCTAATGTTGAACTTGGTTTAGAGACCGGTTCGGTTATAACTGGATCGCAGAGTGAGGGCGTTCTCCACTCGTCTAATTCGCAAGTACAAGGCAGTGTTAAGGGAGGTATGGCTGATGCGCAAGCACGAGGTCCTGGAAGCACGTCTTCACAAGCTCAAATAGGGTTCACTCCTTACAAAGAAGGAGATAAATCACACGACTCACAAAAAACACCATTTGTCGGAGGAGGAGTAGCTTCGGCTCAATCTAGTGGGAGAACTGGCATGTCACAATCTCAACTTCATGGCACATTCAAATATGGAATAACATATAACGGAGCAGCTCAGGCAGGATCTAGTTTAGACAAAGACGCAGTGTTCCCAAATAGACTACCTTTTGACAAAATCGACGTTAATGATGAAAACAATAAGAATGTAGATGTTAATATAAATGACGAAAATTATAACATTACAGAAACAATAGAGTATACATCTGCCGTGCCCCAGATAGATCAGTCAACTACGGAATTATCGTATGAAGCAGAAGTCGTAACAGAATCAAACAATGAAGAACTTCTTAATCAACCGGGCGACGATTCATACGGTGACCATAGACATGAAGATCATCATACATCAAACAATCCATCATTGGTGCCGACTCGTTCACCGCCGGTGGAAAGCAGGCGCTCATTCCAACCATCGTTTAATGCTGACGGAGATTATAACGAGTATCCTCCTGACAAAGATGAAACCCAACCAGAAGAGTATGATGATGGATACGGGCCTGAAGGAGGTGATCCTGCTGACAATGACAACGAACACGGCTATGCTGGTTATAATGAATTCCCTAGAGAAATTGAAACCACACACCAGTCTCTTCACAGCCCAAAAAGAAAAGGTGTAGAAGTGAGACAGACGACAGGTGGTAACACACAACATATTTTGTTAGGCTCCTTATCGGATCACGATGCAGAAATCACACAGAGGAATTCGGAACGCCCTGATGAAAGTAGAATTTACCAACCTGGAGAGCGTGTGCCCGGGACTGGTGGCTATACCATACCTATCGGGTTCACAGGCAGTGTGAAGTCCGTGGCGTCCAAGGAGAAAACATACGTGGTCGGCTCAAAAGAATCTCCTTCTCAAGCCCAAACAGTCTCACTTACTCCAGGAAGTGGTAGAGTGAAATACAAATACCCACCTTTCCCAAGAAACGTTAACTCCAAGAATCTAAGATCTTTGTATAATTCGAAACCAGACGACAATAACAGGTACGTGTCAGTGTCTAAATCGGTTACACGCGACTTTGATGGTGAAAACAATGTTCGGAAACAATATTCTCACACATACTACACTAAATCCTCATCCTGTGGCTATTTTACATTCACGTGTACCATGGTCAGCAGCGCCGAGGGTAGGAAAAAGGTTTGCAAACCCAAAATGCCAACCAACCCTGATGGAACACCGATGAGGTGTAATTAGCTACAACATAGAAGATACAGTTAATTTACTATTTAAATGCTAGTTAAAATTGTACAGAAATTTTATGTGTTAAGTGAAATTGGTGCTAGTGATTTAGATAATACAATCATAATTATAATAACATAAAAATAAAGTCGTTATAGTATTGTTGATAGATTATTAATACAAAATAAATAGTAACTCTTTGCCCTAGTCTCTGTTTAAAATATTATAATACTAATTGACATTTTTTTCAAATTTTAAAATCAGCCTTCTGTGTTGCTTTAAAATCAACAGAACATATAATATAAACGAAAAATTGTAATCTTGAGTGCGATGTGATATTATGAAATTAGCAATAAAGTTTGCATAAAATATGTTGTAAAGTTGTCATTTTCCAAAATCCGCTCCGTAATTTTGACAAAGGTTCCAGGGCATAATAAAAATACAGTACTTGTTTATTTAAATGATGACGTTTTATTTCTTAAATATTTTATCTTATGACATTTTATTTATTTTATAATTTTAGAATTTGTGACATTTAGATAATTTACGATAGTAACAAGTATTTTTTTAAACAGATAACTTGAAAACTACATACATTTTCTATTATTATTAAGTAATTATCCATATCATATAATCTACCCATACATCATACATGTGTATACATAGTTAGTAGAAATATGTATGAGAAGATTATAATTCAGTGAGTTACGCTGGATATAAAAAGGAATGTGAAATACAGGTATGATAAATCACATATCACAGGGCAAATGTATTTTACTAATTTTCAGTCCAAATATAAAAAAATAGAGATTTAGAAGGCAATAAGATTCATTAGTGCGGTTTAGTAGAATATAGAGCGTATTTGTAACCAAAACGTCAACGAGATTAAACATAGTGTTCTAAAATAATAATTAATTAGAACATGAGCAGTGGCTACTAGACTCATAGAATCAGCGTCAAAAGGGTCTACAACACCTTCATAACCACGAGTTATACTTACATTTGCCGCTGATTGCAAATATCATTCAGAATCGCCTACAACCAGTAGGCGATTATTTAGAATAACGTAACATATTTAAAGCAAAAGCCAATACTGTTTTTATATTGCCTTCAAAACACAGGATTAGGGTGTATGAATGCAATGGAATGTTAAACAAACATGTAAATAAGTTCGTCATAGTAGTACAATATAAATAAATATTTTTGAACAATAATATTCTTTCGACATGGGAACGTTAGTTCATAATGTATTTGTAAACCTAGAACCAGTCATAGTGCATTAAAGTATTGATAACTAACATGAGGTTGAAACAGATCCATTAAAGGAACAAGAAAAAAGGGCCATAGTATTAATCAGAGGTTAATTCTAACTCTAACATGGCAACTTATTTGTACACATAAAATTATTGAAATCGTTTGCGATTTTTAAAAGTATGAGTATTAAGTACATAAAGTATTAAGTACAATGTTACTTCTTAAAGGTTCGTGAACACATTTTTTACGTAAAATATAATTAAAAAGTAGGATTACCGCGTTGTAAATACTAATGCTATTATGTGATATGACACATAGATTTTAAATAGGTACATAATCACTACATACATAACACATAGATGCGTTTAAGAATCTTTTTGTTTCAAATATTTTAATTGTTAATATCTATTCCCCATGCTGACAATATAATTCAGTTAACTTGGGTTCGAGACTTTATGTAGACATTTATTTAAATATTAACAGCCAAGTCAACATTATATGCATAGATAAACACCATTACTTTATGCTTTAGTCCTATTTTAAATATAAACCATCAATTAATGTCTGTTTTTCTAAATAATAGTGAAATAATCTAAATAGAAAACCATAAAAATAGCTACTTTCGGTTTCAATCCATCAAAGGACAAAAAGGAACGCGTGCAATAATGTTTTATGCACAATAAATGCATAATACTACACCATAATATACATATTATCCGTCACACATATACACATTCGAATACACGTTTAACACTTGAACATAAATTACACAAAAATATAAATTCAATCACAAATGAGATCAATTTTCAGAATGCAAAGTTAAAATAAATATTAAGTACTTACATTACGAGATTCATCATAATGGCGAGATTTAACAGGTAGCTAAATACTGATGTTTAAGGAACTTGGTTTTAAATGGCCTCATAATTGAAGATCAAATAAGTCATGGAAACAATTTGAAAATCACACGTATTTCATATTTAAAGTCAATGTAGTAAATTCCATAGTTACATTTATATTATTATTTTTATTTGTTTCTTCTACCCGATCTACCGGCTAGTTATTCAGCTGGTATATTATACGTACGTCATATATTATGAATTAAGATATTAATTTAATGTATCCCAACTTTCATATCACATTTTACTCTATACACATAAATAATTCTATATTTAAAAGTTCCCAGAATATTCTCAGTGGCAGCTTATTGTGTAAAATTAAAATGTTATTGAAATTTATTGAGCAGTTTGGTGATATGAATATCGTTGGTCGTCTCTATGAATTCAACATACGGTAAAAATTTAATAATAATGTCACCCAATATAATTTTTAAACAACGTCCATTATCGAGCTGCTCCTATAAAAAAATTATAAGTTTAGACTGAGTCAAACTTGCATGGAATATTTATTTTTAAAGCTGACAATAAGAAATGTTTGAGTAAAGATTGTTTTTACTTAAATTAATATTATGAAATCCCACACTTGAAACTTGGATCGTGAATAAGTATGTGTTTGCATTACTTATTTCTAAAATAAAGTATAACGTGACTTTCATGAAATGAAGTATATTTAGTACCTATTCCTCTAAGGAAAGAGGTTATTATACGATGATGTAGTATTGAGATTAAAATTGGAACACATTATAACGCCCGGTGGGCGTTTACCCATTATAGGGTTGAGAGTGTGGGCATTTAGACCGCGAAAACGAGGTGTTGTACCCAGTTTAACTTGCGCCTCGTAAGCGCTTCAAACGCTCCTTTTCCTGATGGTCCACCGGTGGTTCACGTTCGAAAGATATGATTTCCAGAGCTGAAAGATAAGAAATACAATGTAAGTAACACTACATCGGTTATTCTTGCAAGTTTTTACAACGCTTGACAATTTTAAATCGCTCGTTCACTCGCTCGTTCGTTTCACCAACCTACACTATTGCATTACTTTAGCAACGGACGATAAACTATGGCTTTCTTGTGGTAAGCGTCTCATCTTGTAGGCAGTTAAACATTTATTTCTTATGAAAGTTTTAAATTATTTTTATACACTTGAAAACTGGCTCTTATTGCTCCTGCTGTTAGGGTCAAAGTCCTGTTAATTTCATACAAATGGTTTTGTTCCTTTAGTTTTCACAAGTGCATTTCCAATTCCTATATCACACTGACAGGTGAGCGTTTTCTTTTAATCTCAGTAAAGAGATGCAGCCCATTTCCTGTTGCTCACATAACTATATGGCCATATAGTTTTGTGTATAATTCAAACTGGGCTTATTAATCTCAAATTATTTACTTTTATCAACAAACTCGTAGGTACTTATTTATTTGTGTTCTAATTTTTTTAATCAAGGCTGTGTGGCAGCTGGCCACTTTGCGTCTATTCCGCCTCGGTTGCAAGGACAAACTTCCCCACTTGCATCAAAATATACTGTACTCATATTTGGACCATTGTCTTCGTTACTAGCTGCTGGTATCATTTTTAGCGCGAATCGGAAGACACTGTTTGGGAAGCCGAGCCGCCACAAGATGTAGGTACTAACGATTCGGTGAAGGTCTTGGATGGCACGGGACCGATCGTTGTTGCGATGATTGGGGGGACGCCTAAATTATGTTCAGGAGACGTTTTTCGGTCTAATTATGATGGAATCCAAAACTAAGAGTTAATAATCCAGTACTCTGGGAAACTAAATATGCGGTATTCAGCTAAATCCTGTTTGACTGGAAGCCGACCCCAATACAGTTGCGAAAAGGCTAGGCAGATGATGACTCTGGGGAACTCCCCTAGGCTGATTTGATTCCGATCGTATGAGTAGCGGCCATGTATCAACTTCTATGATTCCATAAGTGGATATTCCATAGGGATGATTCGTCTGATGACGACACACAAAACATTTTTGTCTCGTAATCCGGATTAATAAGGTAGGCGCCAGATAAACTTGCATTAACATTGACCTTTCCCAAATATCCCTTCGTAGATACCCCAAAAATAAATTATGAATCATTTTTCATTACTAGAGAACGTAAAGGATCATGATAGAAGTCGAATCAGGACAGCTTTATGTCCTTATTTCTGTTTTTAGGGTTCCGTACCTAAAAAGGAAAAAACGGAACCCTTATAGTGATCCTATAAGGGTTCCGTTCTTTGTTGTCCGTCCGTCTGTCTGTTAAGACCCTTTATCTCGGGAACACGTAGAGGACTACCTTTTAAGAGAAGTTCTAAACTTCTAAGTTAACAATAAAAAAGATACGGCCGTTTATGCAGCAAAAAACGTATATTTTGACACTCTCAAGGGAATCAAAATTCATAGGGTATTTTCCGTTGACCTAGACTATGAAATTTGGCAAGTACAATATCTTCTTATACTACAAGTATAGGAAAAAGTCTGAAAACTACACATTTGTAATGAAATCATAAAAAAATAGTCTTTATTTTAAAGTAATTTGTACCTACAAATTTGTACGGAACCCTCGGTGGGCGAGTCCGATTCGCACGATTACAATTATTTGCCTGTGTTTTTTTGCGTTAGGCACTTGTCTGACCGCCGGCGACGAAGCGAGTGGCTATCGACTATTTGCTTGCTGAGGAAAGGGACAAAAGATATAGATCTCGTGTGAGTAAAAGAGACACATACATTAATAGTCGATAGCTGGCTGTTCACACTGCCGGCGAGCAGCTCTTACCTCTAGTTGATCGCAGCGACAAGAGCTATCAAAGATTGTAGTCGCTCAGCGACACTCGCTCGGCGATGCTCGCTTGGCGGTCAAAACTCACTAAACAGCGGTAATTTCTACCTACATTGCGGGCCGGAGCGAGTATTGCGCACAAAAGCGCTCGCTGAAAGCTGCCGAGCGTCAAAACTATCGAAACTTATCACTTGCTACTCGCTGCTCGCCAACTCGTTTCGAGTTTGAAGCTTTACTCGCTACTCGGTGATCGCCGGCGGTGAGACAAGTGCCTTAAATTGCCAACATTGGCTTTCTTATTCTTAGAAATATTAAGACAACTTTGGCTTATTGGGTAGTTAAGAATAGTTATTAATATAGTTTATAGCGGCCTCACTTTCGTATTACTCTAATTTATTTGTAAAAAGCCAAAATTCCGAAGTAAGTTTTTCATAAAAATTTTTCGAGCTCGTGTATTGAACTACTGTATTAACCAAATGAAATGAAAAATATATCAAAATATTCCTTATATAGTGGTTTAGATCATAACGGCCTCAGAAATAAGAATGGAATATCCGTAAAAAAAAACCCATTCAAGTCCATACATTAATTTCTCTGTTAATATATCCATTAAATAAATTAATAATAAACCTTAAAATAAATGTAATTGCAACTGCCTAATTTCTATATAATGCGCTGCGTCGGCTGCAGTATTTGTGATAGGCCTCAAGAAAGTCAATAAATGTATGTGGGTCAATCGCCGTTATTGTACATTTATCTAGCGCCTACCATTGTTCAACTAATACTCACTACAAAAACGTATTAATGCATACTTACCGATCTCAGTGAGCGTGGGTCTATCGTTGAGGAAGCGCCATACCGACAGGTGGGGAGTGGGGTGCGAAGTCACAGGACTCTCCTCGCTCGTGAGGCGTCGACTGGCCAGCTGCGTGCTAACATGGCGACTCAACAGTGTACACTTCTCAAAGTTCACCCGATTTCCCGGTAACCTTTAAATTGATAAAACCATCTAGAATATTCGCATCTGGTTTTCGAGATTAAGCAACGCGTGCCGAGGTCAGCCTGCGGATGGGCGATCATCCACGGAAATACATATCGAGACTGCACAGTGCCTCGGGCAACACGTAAAGCCATTGGTCCCGGCTTATGGGTAGTAAGAGAGATCTTTGTAGTCAGAAGCCCAGACAACCAGTCATGCCACGGGGTATGGACTCCCACTATATATAATCATTGAGAAAAAGCTAGCCAGATCCATAAAAATATATTATTTATCACAAGAGTTCTATTTTAAAATGTTATAAAGAATAACTCACTTCGAAGGAGAACCCTGGTTGGTAAAGTGTAGGTCCCTGCAAGTAACAGACAGCAGTGGCACGGCCGTCTCAGAGGGCGCAGCGGCCAACGCTGCACGGTATCTGAAAATATCGGTACTATGTTATTCTTTCTATATAACTTAAAATTGCTCCCACTGTCTCTGCAGTGCTAACAACAAGAGATGTCTGAGTGAAAGCCGAAAGAATACGCTGGATGCGAGAAGCACAATGTGGCAATGCCTAGTGAGGGCTTATCTGCATGGCATAAGTCAGTTTAAGCTTCATCAATTATACAATTACACCCAGCTGCCGTACTATCATTATATTAATAATAGAAGAATGACTTATGAATGCATAATGTTTACCTGGCATGATTTCCACTAGGTTCAACGCAAAGTTCCAGCTGCCGCAACTGTTGACCGCACACGGCTGATGTCCGGCTCCACTAAAACATGAAATTATTGTTACCATCTTACTTCTTTTACAATTCTTTGTACGAACATAAAACACTTCGATCTAAGAGAGAAGCCATGATACCGTCTTTTTAAGTCGTGTCACTGGCGACATATTCAAAGCGCTTATAATGGCCATGAGCGAATTGAAGTTTCCAAGATTGAAGCATTCTCTGGCTGTCATCACCCACTGTTCAATAACTCGAGCGCGGTATTTGCTTTTGACTGCCTGTAATAGGAAACATACATGACATAAGGAAACATATTCAAAGGCCGACCATGTGCAAACAAAAACAGAATGTTCCTTACCTTTAGTATGTCGGTTGCGACTAAATAACTGAGTCTGTTAAACCAATCAGCGTATGCTTCCAAATTACGCGTGCTTTTAGTTTCTATGTGATGCAAGCTAATAGACGCTTTGCCGCAAGATGATGTAGATTGAGATGGCTGTGTTGGCGCAAATGTTTGCACAAACTCCTCCGGACCAACGAAAGATAGCCTGTGCAGTTCCACAATTGTCAACTGATTCGCCAATTCAACTGGTGTTAGACCAAGTGTAAGGATGTCACCCTAAAACAACAAAATCAAAAGGTTTTAACTTTAAGTTTATTTGCGTTTGTTTAAGTTTGTTTTTTGTTGAGTTTTTTGCCTTTTGTTAATTCAAAGAAAATAAAGGATATGGAACATGTTGTGCATAAACATTAGGTAACATGCTATTACCTGAGCCAACTGGTCCACGGACGCCACCTGGGGTGGCTCTGTTAAGGTCTCTTCATATTGTTCAAGTGCTGTCAGTTTATCAAGCAGTTTTTCTAGTGTAGTGGACATCTCCACTCTCACTGAAGTCATATGGTCTGCTGCACATCTATATTTAAGCAATGTTTGTTATTATCATTCACATCTGCATTCAATCTCATCATAAAACAACTAATTCATTGTGAAGCTAACAGAATTGGGTGCAAAATTTAAGAATTAAGAATGATAGTCTAGTTTACCTCTGGGTAATACTGCGGACAAGAGCCATTACCCTATCATCACGAAAATCGTATGGAAACATACTGGTCCATTGACTTAACACCCTCACTAAGGAAATCATATCACTGAGTTCCTTCTCTACTAGATCCTTCACTTCAGCTTTCCCCTACAAAAGATATAATTATGAAATCAAATAATATACAGTGAGACAAATGCATTTTACTCTTTTACATGTATAAAACCCATACAGCCCTGATTTTTTACTTTAAAACTTACAATTTTCTCATAGCTTTTGAAGTAGCGTTTGCAGAGCTTGTTTAGCAGTTCATGTGGTTTGACAAACAACCGTGAACATAACAGGAACGTGAATGTAAATGCTTTGCTGGCTCCAGGTCGGAGCATGTCTACCAGGGCTTCTAAGGTTGCACTCACAATCTGACCATCCCTATACTCAACCTCAGGCTTATCAGCGGGACAGTTCACATAGGGTAGAGTTGTTATTGACTTTACCCCAGAGGGTAACACTGCTGATAACTAAAATAAGGAAATACAATTATTATAAAAGCAAAAACTTAATCATTTTTTTTTTATTAACACTAGGCTGAAAATGTACCTGTGGTGTATCTTTCTGGGATGAAACAAAACTGATTCCACCATTCATTACAATGTGTTTGCAAGTATTTTCTGACATAAATTTGTTTCCCCTTACCATTGAGTAGTAATCATCATTCTGAAAAATAGTTTTAACTTATAAAAAATGAACTTAATGCATCAGTGTCTAGAAATGTTTAAGAAAATTGGTTTCTCAGATATTTGCAGTTATCGTAACTGTTGGTATCAGCTATACACAACCAGAGTTTATTATAATTTTATATTCAAAGAGATCAAAAAGTAATTTTATGAAAAAAATTGGTCATGTAGGTGCTGGACAAAACACACTTTAAAAGCAAATATCTCAATTGACTTCAATAAAAATAGTCAGTAAAATCAGTTTTTTTTTTAATTGGCCCGGGTCACGTTTGGGGAGTGCCACCCTTTATTATTTTTTGGTAATTTCACTAAACCACTTTCAGCAGAGCTTAAAATACACCTTTCTGCCAAAGAAGAAGGATCAAAATTAATCCAAGTCCTGCAGCAATGATCTAAAAAAAATGATAAAAATGGGCATAAAAAGGTGGCATACTTTCAAACTCCATCCTTACAGTCTAACATAAAAAAAATGCTAAGAAAATTCGTTCAGGGGCAGTTGGTAATATCTAGTGAATGTACTACAATACTACGAGTACATTATTATTATCTGAGAAATACTTTTTACTATCTGAGAAAAACAACGTTTGCCGAGTCAGCTAGTAATATATATCTGTACTAGCCCGCATCTGCAATCAGCATATACGGGCTCTCTGTCTTGAAGAATTCGTCCAAAATATAGCCCATGAACAAAGATATCAACGCTGACAATGTAGGTACAAACATAAAAAAAACTTTTTTGTTACGGTATATTATGATTTCTTCTTCTTTTCAGATTCTTAAAAATATAGAATAAGAATATAAAACAATAAAACAGTTCAATTGTTTTTCCATTTAAAAAGGCTTTCAGTCCTAGCTTACGCTCGCGGATTTATAAAACTTTTTCGCGGAAAGTTGTAATTTAAAAAAATGCCAAGAGGATTATCAGAAGTTTTACGAGAAAGAATAGTAACTTTGAGGGAAGAAGGATACACCACGAGAGAAATAGTACGCAGAGTTGCTATATCCCAATCCTGTGTCGTGACCACGTTGCAGAGGTACCACGGGATGGGTAATTTAGCTGACCGACCCCGCAGTTGTCGCCCAACTGTTTGGACTGCCTAAAAGCTATATTAGATTGCTGGCAGCCCGTGACCCAACAATCAACGCTACTTAAATAAAAGCACAAGTTCGGGCCGCCTCTGGGCTTGAAGTTAGCACTCGGACCATTCGGAATTGCTTGCACTAGGATGGAATACGAGCACGGAGGTCTTGGCGAGCGCCTCTGAATTCCCGGCACCGTCGACGACGGAGATTGCAGTGGGCTACGCTTCCGCAAAATGAATAAGAAAACATTTGGCAAAACTGTCTCTTCGTTGACGAATCGCTTATCAGTACTCATCCAGATAACCGACGTGTCCGTATCTGGAGAAGACCAGGAGACCGTTAAGGCAACGAACGGCCACTGGAACGCAGCCAAAGCGGGAAATCAGTGTTCTTTTGGGGTGGTATTATAATAGGAGCTAGAACGCCTTTGACCCCGTATCGAGGCTTCATGACAGCAGACATGTATAAAGCAGTTACTGTTGCTATTGATGGAATTGTCAGACCATTACAAGTAAACCATGGGCACCAATTTGTACTGGTCGTATTCTTGGTGCTGCCTTCCAAGAATACGACATCACAAGGTTAGACTGGCCTGCCGGCTCGCCTGACTTAAACCCAATAGAACACGCGTGGGATGCTCTTAAGTGAGCTATTTGGAACCGTCAGCCACGTCCCCAGACAATACCAGAGCTCAGGGAAGCCGCTATTCAAGAATGAGACAGGCTACCAAGAAATGCTGGATAATTTGATCCTCAGCAAGCCCAGGAAGATCTCCGCATGTGTTCGAGCCAGGGAAGGAGATATATTGAATGTAAACCTTTTATTTATAAATTGTTGTTTAAGTTTGGTTAACCAGTTTTTTAGGGTTCCGAACATAAAACGGTACACTTATAGGATCACTCGGGTGTCTGTCTGTCTGTCCGTCTGTCAGTCAGTTTTCTCCGGATCCACTGGACCGATTCTGTTGAAATTTGGTACACTTAAGGACTTTTGTGACCCAAACACGGACGTGTTAGGTAAAGCATTAAATTTTTAGTATGGGGGTCACTTTTGGGGGTCAAACCAGAAAATTAAAAAAAAGTTTTTTGAACAATATTGTATGACATATCAAATGAAAGGGTGAGGGTGAGTCTGAGGGTGTTAATGATATTTTTTTTCATAATTTTAAAATAAATGGTTTTGAAGTTATTCAAGAAAATAGGCGAAAAAAGACCATTCCCCCCCCCTCATCTCCGAAACTACTGAGCATAAAATTATGAAAAAATTGGAGACAATAGATCTTTACCTAAAGATTACAGGAAAACCTATAAGAAGTCTGTAGTGTTAAAATGAGATGTTAAAAAAATTAAATTGGTTCGGAACCAGTTACCCAGAAGGAGCCTGTGCACTCTTACTTTGAAGAGATTAGGGTTGTAAGCGTTTGGAAACACAGACGCAGGCAGAGAGTTCCACTCCTTTGCTGTGCGCATTATAAAAGACGAAAGCGCTTAGTGCGAATTGGTGGAATAGCAACAAGGTAGGGATGGTAAGATGCAGTGCGTCTGGATGTCCGACGGTAGAAGGGGGCCGGTGGGATGAGGTCGTGGAGTTCTTGGGCACACTCACCGAAGTACAATCTGTAGAAGACCGACAAGCAGGCAACCTTACGGCGATGAGCCAAGCTATGTAGCTTGGCATCCACTAGTTTTACGTCACCGATGAGCCTCTTAGCTCTGCGTTCCACCGAGTCAAGCGCGGCAAGCTGATACTTAGCTGAGCCATCCCAAAGGTGGCTACAATACTCCATGCAGGATCGGACTTGTGCTTTGTATAGGGTTAAAAGCTGTCTAGGCCTGAAGTATCGCTTCACCCTATTTAGGATGCCCAGCTTTTTGGCCGCGGTTTGGGCTTTGTACTCGATGGTGGCGCCGAAGTTGAGACTAGACGCGGAGCTCCTAGGCATGGAGTTGACTCCATGCCTAGGAGCTCTAGTCGATCAGTCACAGGAACAGATGCACCCCGAAAGGTAGGAGTTTGGTCAAAACGACTCCTTTTTGCGGTAAAAAGACACGCCTGCGTTTTGGTGGCGTTAAAAGTGACCAGATTGTCATCACCCCACTGGGAGACAAGGCTAAAGGTCAAATTTGTCCGCTCTACCATGAGAGGCCATCCCTCAAGGAACGAACTTCATCCCCGCCAGTTGTTGCGCTGGACAAGTATCTCTCTGAAACCGTACTGTCATCTGCGTACCCAACAAGACCAGGCTGAAGTAGGTCATTGATGTGCAGCAGGAAAAGAGTTGCAGAGAGAACAGACCCCTGAGGAACTCCGGCATCAATAGCCATGAGGTCAGAGGAGCAGCCGACTACTCGGATCGACCGTTCACTCAGGAAGTCTGATATCCAGCTACAAAAACCAGCTGGGATGCCGTAAGCAGGAAGCTTGCTGAGTAGACCTGCGTGCCAAACCCTGTCAAAGGCCTTCGAGATATCGAGCGACACGGCAAGTGCTTCGCCGTGTCTCTCGACGGCCTCGCCCCAGCAGTGCGTGACATACACAAGAAGATCGCCAGTTGACCGTCCTCGGCGAAAGCCATATTGACGGTCACTGAGGAGATCATTGTCTTCAAGGTAGGTCAGCAGCTTACTGTTCAGAACCCTTTCCATAACCTTGCATAGGATGGAGGTAATGGCGATTGGACGATAATGTGCAGGGTCAGCAAATTCCTGTTACAATTACATTCTGATTAATTACTCAATTTTTGTTAATAATAAAAGGTTTTATTTTTTAATTTCAAACAGGGTTTTTCTATTTAAAGAAAACACACAACAAAGAAGTTTTATTGATAAAGTAAAATTTAAAAAAATATTTCAGCTCATGCTGGTGATCACAAACTTTTTTGATGTGTGTACAGGACATAATACAAATGTTTGTAAGAGACCGAGAGAGAAGAGATGTACTCTTAATTCGCAAATATTGATGAATCCGCGGATGATCTTTGTTTTTGGACGGGCTTAAACCATGTAAACTTTAACTGGTTATTAGATCAACTTCCGACACTGCAACAACGCTCTCTAACTCCTAAAGTAGATTTAGAATAATATCTGTGTAAAATCTATACCTATAAGCTTTACAAAAGAGAACTTGAAGGGAGTAGGCGCCCACAATATGACGATCATATATTACTTAGGATGGATGAGAAATAATCCAGAATCTATGAATCACCTTAAATACAGTATGATGAGATGGAATGGAAATTGAATAAAAGTTATTTAAAATAATTTGTGTGCGCCTGACCCAGTTCTAGTCCAGTCCAGAATGGGTATCGACTTATCGTCTTTGACAGCGCCATTTTTTCCAATAAGCCTTCTAACATTGTGGTGATAGATCGATTGAAGCGTCGCGCAATGATTGTTGATATACCTAACGGTCCAGCTGAGTTGCTGATTGTTCTGAAGAGGCTCTCAGTTGGCAGCTGGAACAAGGGCTGATTAAGAAAGCAGTACTTCTAGTCACATTACGTATTGTTAGGAGGTTCCTCTTAAGAGCCCAGACAACCAGTAGCTCAAAGCCTGTTCCCGAAAAAGTTTTGTTTTTTTTTTTATGTGTGTGTACTATAAGCCTCTGTCTACCCTTTCGGAGCTTACAGGTGTGATGTTGTTTTTTATAATATATCAGATATTATAAAAAACAAAATGAATAAAGGAAATAATAAAAAAAAACCGAATAATCGAGAAAAGTATGTATAGTTGCAACATAGACTAGGGTTAAGATACAAGATAGAGTAGGGTTACTTTATCTTTGTCTACTCTATTCTATTTAAAAATCTCACTAGTTCAATGTTTGGTGGTTGAACAAGTGAAAAAAAAAACCTATGTTGTTTGATGGAACTCAATAATTAAAGTCCAGTCAAGATAACCAAGTATTTCTCAAATAATAATAATAATGTACTCGTATTACTGTAGTACATTCATTATAAATATTACTGCCACTGAACAAATTTTCTAACCATTTTTTTATGTTAGACCGTAAGGATGGAGTTTGGAAGTATGCCATCTTTTTATGCCCATTTTTATATTTTTTTTTAGATACTTCTCATTGCTGTAGGACGAGGGTTAATTTTGTATAGACCATGCTCCTTCTTTTTTAATCAAAATAGTGACAATAGTCTTCAAGTTTAAAAGCTGTTTAAGTCTGGACAGATGGGATGAAATTAAAGAGGTATTGTGTTTTTTCTGTTAGTACTTGTTCACGTTGGAACGCGCGGGCGCGGTGGCGGGTGCGGTCGCGAAGACGTGGCGGGTTCGTGTTCACATTGGCCGCCTGGCGTTTGCGCGAGTGTGACATGATGAAAACGTGCTAGCGTTTCTAGCGATAAGTTCAAACTGGTTGAACTTACCTGACGTCGCGAGATAATCGCGCGCTCCGCCGCTAGTTCGAAGTGAACACACACAAACATCTCACGCGTTTGATATTGACGCGAGCGACGCGCGCGCGCCAGTCGCTAGCTTGCCCGCTACTTACACCGCACGTGCGTTTCGTACGTGAACACTTGGATATTACGCCATATGTTTGATATTTCGTGACCGCGCCCGCCACCGCGCCCGCGAGTCAACGTGAACAAGTACTTATACATTGTACATTTAACAGAATAAACACAATACCTCTTAAGGGCTGATTGTACTCATCATTATGACCAACTTGTACTATGGGTGGGACCAGTATAGGAATCGTGAAAAAAAAATGCCTTTCCCATACATTGTGTGCATAACTTAACGAAATGTACAGAACAGACAGTTTAATATTTATTGAATTTATCGAGAGTTGACAATCTCACAAATATTTTGGGATATTACGGAGTTTGTAATCGTTCGGTGACATATATGCTATTCGGCCACCACACCCTAAAAATTAAAGAAACTCAACAAAGCAGCCTTCCAAGAGACTACTGAAAGAATAAATATAATTATATTAAAAATCTAATCAATTATGATTAGATAATATCACACAACATAAAGCATTAATGCCACAGTAAAATAAAAATAAGATCAATGGACTTAGAAATAAACTTACATCATAATAAGAAAGGCCAGTGCCGTGCAGGAGAGATGGGTCTGGAGGTAGCGGAGCAAGATCGGTGGGTGGTGGAGGCACAGGGGCCGGCTCTGATGGGGCAGGGGGCACTTTCATATTGCACCCACTACATGAAGCTTCATTCAATTTACTTGCGTAATAATACATAGCCATTCAATTCCTCAATGACAACTAACACTATAGGCTTCAATTGAAGCTTCTGGCAGGCTTTATGTTAAGGAACCCATTGAATAATCTGTGAAGCCAAAGGACTGTTTAGGTTTAGGGTTTGACTGATACTCAAGTGAATATAAATAATTATTTATAATCCATATTAATGACAATATAATTATTGTATAGTGATTTAAAAAAATTCCAAAACATATTGATTTTACTGGCAATAAATATTGATATTTTTTTACTTGCCCAAGCCTAAACAATACTCCATAGTTGTGTTATACAGGCTTGGTTTTTTTTTATTTGCTACTTTTTTTTTGTTCTTAGTATTCTGTGATTTAACTCACATTCTGATTAATAGTACTATACACTGGGTTAAGTTCCAAATGGACAATTATATTTTATAGACTGCTATAGTGAATTGAGACATTTTACGTATTTAGAATAACATTTTAGACTGATTAAATAGAAGAAAATTCACACATTAATTTAAAAAGAATCTGTATTTAATACAGCAATAAGTTAGTTCATTTAAAATTATTAGAATACCATTGTATGCAAAAATAAAGCATGTGTGCTGAAATAAACTGTACTAGGTATTTTATTTTAATTTAGAAGGTTTCGAATTTCATAAATACAATTATGTATCCTTTTTATAAATAACGAATGTCTATTATTTACAAAATGCTATATTTGGAAAAACATTCTACCTGCAATCTGCGTCTTGTATCAAGGCTTCGGTATTTTATCGTTAGTTTTTACTTAGGGGCACGAAAAGGGAGAAAAATCAATGTACATTATGAAACGAAACCTTAATGGTAATTTAGTAGACAATATTACTGCTGTAATAAAAATTAAGTGGAAATGGTTCTTTTTGTCCTTACTAAAACTTATCGACGAAATTGACAGCAGCGAAAGGAGAAAGTTGCTTTCTAAATGATTAAATTATTTGGAAACGTACCTTGTAAGAAGCTTTTATAATGATTTATGCACACTTACGGAGACTATTATTAACTAGCATCTCATATATAACACAATAAATACTGTTTTATTTAGATAATCTAAATTAAAAACGCAAAATAGCGCCAATCACACAATCACAATCAAGTCATAGACAACATTTATTTTTTCAATCGGGTCTCGGCTTTTGTGCGCAAAGGACTATTTTTCAGCCAGTCAAATAAAAACATTCAATGCAAAAGTTAACGTTTTACTAAACGGTCTTTTTAAAAACAAAAATACTTTTAGTGCGATGGGGTGTTAGATCTCTTTTCGGTATTTTGTTGTAATAAATAATTTTCAAAAGTGTTGAGTTTTGACAATAGCAATCGCACACACGGCACACCCTTGTTTTTGGCGGGAACTTTAAATTGGCAGACAGACAGTCGAAACGTTGTACCTACGCGACGGCATGAAACCACATTTTTCCAATTTTTCATTTTCCCCCAGTTTGACTTCAAATTTTTGATAGTATAAACTATTTTGGTTCGGCCAAAAGAGTTTTGAAGAAACTTCATAGTTTAACCGACGCGAGGACGAGGTAGGCATTTCTTCTGAAGAAGAAGGGCAGACAAAATTGTTACCATTGCGAGAGGAACCTGAATGAAACTGGCACAGTAGCGTGTGGATTTGCCATGGGCATAAAGGGGGCCGTTTAGGGGTCCGGTCCGGACACACCCCCTTTGTATACGACGATATTAAAAAATATTGGACGAAAGGCAAGGAAAAGCCGTACCCCAAAATGTAAAGTTAGTACCTAGCACTTCGAATGAGATTGGTACAATGATAATGTGTCTACTGTACCGTACCTTGCACATCATACGTACTACCTCACTACCTCACTACTAAACTACGCCTAAATGGAGTTTCAAAATAACCAAGGAAACAATAGGGACAAGGTGCAACAGGGAATATGCATGCGATTTTTTTATTTGCAAAATGAAATACTTATTAGCTCCAGTAAACAATAATGAAATTATTTTTTAAATACCTTCATCAGCGACGAGGTTATAAAGCTTCAAAGATTGCAATTAGAAAGAGAAGTCCGATATCGACTTTGACGTCAAAGTTCAGGACGTCTATACAGCTGCCATAGAAAATAGCGTTTTCGCGAGAGGGACAGATATATTTGTTTAAAATAATTATATCTCGTTTGTTTTTCGATTTATTGTGGTTCTATTTTCACAGTATTATATTTTTAGATAAACTGTATAGAATATAAATATTTTTAGGGTTCCGATAAAAAAAACGGAACCCTTATAGGATCACTCGGGTGTCTGTCTGTCTCTCCGTCTGTCACAGCCAGTTTTCTCCGGATCCACTGGACCGATTCTGTTGAAATTTGGTACACATTATGGACTTCTGTGACCCAAACACGGATGCGTTACGAAAATCATTAAATTTGTAGTATGGGGTCACTTTTGGGGGTCAAACTAGAAAATTAAAAAAAAATTTTTTTGAACAATATCGTGTGACATATCAAATGAAAGGGCTTACTGTGTGGGTCTTAATTATATTAATTATTATTAGAAGTCTGTAGTGTTAAAATAACATGTAAAAAAAAATAAATTCGTTCTACCTGCTTTTTACCGAGCATGACATGAGAACTTAAATCACTCTCCTTTCTGGGGGCTAATTCGGTTGAGGTATACTACACTGCATTTTTTTACCTTTTCTAGTTTCCATGGAAATAAACAAAATGTTGAGTTGTTGACGACTGTCATTATCGATTGATTCCAAATAGTTGTGTTGTCTGGAGGATATCATTTCTATTTAAATGTACGAAACGTATGTTAATAATTTAAAATGCCACTTTCGACGAACATGGAGAAACGTATGCTTCGCAGAACAGTGTCTACGACATTGCCAGCTATAGAGGTATTGCAGAGGAATATCAAGACAGTACCTACCCACTATGCAAGGTACCTAAATAACTTTAATTATTATTATTATTTTATAGTCAGACCCAAATAAAAATGATAAGGATGAATAATGATAATGATGATCGATTCGTAAGGTCTGCCTACTCAGGTCGTGGACGTAACCGCGATGTTGAATTGGTTGGTGAGACAAATAAGTCAGTGAATAAGTACCGAACATGAACTTGTGTCTATGGAATACCTTAGGTATACTTACTATAATATTTTCCGAGGGTCAGGGTTATCAAACCACCAACTTTCTAACTCCGGGCTGCGACTGGGAAATTCGTTACCTATGGAAGAATAGGTACCCATTTACGCTTTGACCGACACGACGAGTACCTACGCGCGACTTTAGGGTTTTGGTTCTAGGCCAAACCTCAAGTTTCTTCAATAAGGTTTTGGATTGCTATATTGAGTTTAAAACTTTTCAAAGCCGTGCCTTCACTGTTTCTTAATACATTTCAGGAAATCTCGGGAGGTACCTTTTCATATTCCCCACAAAAAATTGCTGGAAAAAATTGAATATGTGAAAGCGGAGCCTGAACCTCTGGTATTTTTATTTACACATTTTATAGTTTGTTATTCGTTATAGGTTTATTGAAGAAGCCAGTTTAATAATTACCTACTTATATTCGTTCTTTTGAGTAGCACAAATAGTAGCCGTCGACTTAACTTAACCGTAGTAGAAAATGGGAAGAGCTAGACCAGTGACTTCATCTTACAGACGGGATTTGCAGCCGCCCAGCAGGAAAGATTCAGAAGAGAAAGAAAACCAGGACTTTTAGAACCTATAGAAGAACCGGGTAAGTAGCAAAAATCTCTATTGAAGTGAACAGCTTTATCCTTTTCTATAAAGATTCTATATAAATACGTCTCTCTATGTGATCGGTAAGACCAATAGGAGCGGAGCAGTAATGAAAATTGTGACGCAGACGAAGTTGCGCGGGTCACCTAGTAACATATATGGGTTACTAGGTGACCCGCGCAACTTCGGAGAACACTTCAACTCACAAAATGTTCGGAACATGGTGCACTAAAGTGCCACGTTGCCGAGATATTTCGAGGTAAAGTCAATGTCATAATCATAAGTTTATTACTTTCATTAAAATGCTTTGTCCTCTGAATGACTGACGGATCAAAGCGCAGCCTAAAAAAAAATTCATAAAAAGTTTCTGGTTAGAAATAAATAAGAAAGGATGTTAGTTTTATTGAAAATCTACCTTTTCAGAGGGTGAAATAGGGGTTGAAAGTTTGTATGGTAAGTCTGTCATTTGTGAAGTGAGAAGAATGAAATTTGACATTAAAGCTTCTGAGCATAATATAATAAATGAATACGTGTTTCGTCGTTTTTGGAAATTCAACCCTTAACGGCAGAAATGTGGTGGAAACATTAGTAAAACTGGAAAAAAGATCTCAAAAACTGCTTGACCTATGAACATGAAATTTGTAAAGAAGGTAGATTATGAGTAGGAAACATCAGTCAAAAAAGGATTTTTGGAAACTTCCCCCGTTAAGGGCTGAAGTAGGGGTTGGAAGTATGTATGCAAAATCTTATTCCTTCGGTTTATAAACTTGATACTTGGCATGAATACTGGCCTAAGTGAATAACAAAGGTTGTCATTATTAGTTTTTACGGTTCCGAACAAAAAATGGATCCCTTATAGGATCACTCGGGTGTCTGTCTGTCATATAAATAAAAATGGAGATAATAGTTCTTTACCTAAAGATGACAGGAAAACCTATAAGAAGTCTATATATACTGTTAAGATAACATGTTAAAAAAAATTCGTTCGGAACCCTTCGCACGCGAGTCCGACTCGCACTTGGCCAGTTTTTTTTAAAGCTTGCCCCACACTAGGACTTTCTCCTGTATCATGGGTGCGTCCACAAACATATAAACTCACATACCAACACAAACAGCCAGATCCGGAACAACTATCTGTAGGCCATACAATTATTATGTTCCGAGCGGGAATCGAACCCGCGACTAGCAGCGCAGCAGTCAAACGCTCAACCACTGCGCCAACCGTGTCGTCATACTATAGTACATCAGGGACATTCAGGGATGTTTGCGGAGGCCAACACAGACTGCTTTAGAGCATTAGTGCGCAAGAGGGTGGCCTCCCTGATGCGTCGTGTGCCAACGGCCTTCTAAACACCATAACGGAAAGGGTTGAGTGTCCTATTGTGAGGCACTGGAATAAGGTACACAGTTCTGATGGTGTCTTTTTAAATGTTAAATAATTGGAGGATTTGAATTAGTAGGTATAAGCTGGGGTAATAAGACTCGACAAAGTACGCAATGAGTATATCAGAGGATCATTTAGTCACTTCCATTGTAGAAAAGATGGCTGAAAATCGTATGCGTTGGTATGGATATGTGATGAAGGACACTTTGTAAGGAAAGCCCTAGTCATCCCAGATAAGAAGAAAGGCAAAGGACGACTACAGGCCACGTGGTGGACAACCGTTACCAAGGACATGGAACGAGCTCAGGTGGAGGTACAGACAACCCAAGACCGACTGTCTTGGCGCCTTAAAACAAGGAGGGCCGCCTCAAATGAAAAGGAAAAAGGCATAGCAGAAGGTAGAAGGTTGAACATATGTACTTTTAAGCTTTACCTACCCAACATATTGTATGAAATTCTGTTCTGAATAAAATTAATCAGAAAAGCAAATTCAACCGTCTTATTGATTGTACGTACTTAATAGTTTTCCCAAATTGAGCTACCACAATATCTTCATTTACAAGGCCGGGCGTCGCAAAAAAAAAACTGGCCAAGTGCGTGTCGGACTCGCGTGCAAAGGGTTCCGAACAAATTTAATTTTTTTACATGTTATTTTAACACTACAGACTTCTAATAGATTTTCCTGTAATCTTTAGGTAAAGATCTATTATCTCCAATTTTTTCAATATTTTAGGCTCAGTAGTTACGGAGATAAGGGGCATGGTAATTTTTCGTCTAATTTCTTGAATAACTTCAAAACCATTTATTTTAAAATTATGAAAAATATATAATTAAAACCCGCACAGTAAGCCCTTTCATTTGATACATTTGCCCCTTCGATTTGATTGCACCGCTACGGCCTTGGTGCACCGCTACGGCCTTGGTAAACGTTACCGATGACATACGGTTGGGCATGGAACGAGGAAATCTGACGGTTCTCTGCTTACTAGATTTCAATAATGCATTCAACACTGTCGATTTCGATATTCTGCTTGGCATACTCCGCTCGCTTAACATATCTCCAATGGCGATTGACTGGTTTCGCAGTTACCTGTATGGCCGCCGGCAACGTATATGTATAGAAGAATCTAACTCTTCCTGGTGTTATACAACAGCCGGTGTACCTCAGGGTGGCGTTTTATCTCCTTTACTCTTCGCAATATTTATCAACGCTATTTCCAAAAATCTTCTCTCGTCCTACCACCTTTATGCAGACGATTTGCAAATCTACAAACAAGCTACCCTTGTAGACTTGCCTGATGCGTTTATTACAATAAACAAGGATTTAGCTAAAATTTGTGAATGGAGTGAGGCAAATGGTCTTGAGGTTAATCCATCAAAGACCCAGGTCATTGTTGTTGGCAGCTCTAAGATGATTCCAAAAGTAAATTGGTCTCAGCTTCCCCAGGTTCAATTTAACGGAACTACTATTCCTATAAGTGAGAAGGTTAAGAACCTTGGGGTCTGGATCGACAAACATCTGTCTTGGGGTCCGCAGCTCTAGGACGTAAGCCGTAAAATGTTTGCATCTGCCAGGTCCCTTAGACGATTGCGGATCTTTCTTCCCACTGCCACTAAAATTGCGCTTGCACAGTCCCTTCTGCTTCCTATCCTTGACTATGCTGATGTCAGTTATCTCGATCTCACTCAGGCACAACTCGATAAACTTGAGCGTCTTCAAAACCTGTGCATAAGATTTATATTTGGCCTGCGCAAATATGATCATATTTCTGAATTTCGTACAAAGCTCAAGTGGCTTCCCATACGACTTCGCCGGGATTCTCATATTTTATTTCTGCTCTACAGTATTCTGTTCAATCCTACAACCCTCTCTTATCTTAAAGAACGTTTCAAGTTCCTTCATGACACACATAATAGATATCTAAGGTCATCGGAAAACTTGAGACTAGAGATGCCGATGCATTCCACCAGCTTCTATGACAAATCCTTTACCATTCAGGCCGTGCGGTTATGGAATGCCTTGCCGGTGTCGGCAAGGCGTGCTCAATCTTTGTCTACTTTTAAAATTATGGTAAAAAGTCATTATCTCTCTCCTTAACCGTCTTTACTTGGGTTCTTTGCTATATTGTTTATATGTATTTATCTATGTAATTATTGTATATATAAATAGTACACCTAAGACTACCTGCAGTACTGTCACTCCTCTCTTTAAAATCCATCCAAAGGTTGTCTTTAAAAGATCGCTTTTAGCGATAAGGCCGCCCATTGTGTCACCTATGTAATGTTTTCTTCATCTATTTTTTTTCTGTAACTTATATGGTGTACATAATCAAGAGTATTCTATTCTATTGATGTGTCACATATGTGTGTGTGTTGTTCAAAAAACTTTTTTTTTAATTTCAAGTTTGACACCCAAAAGTGACCCCATACTAAAAATTTAATGATTAACGTAACGCGTCCGTGTTTGGGTTACAGAAGTCCATATGTATACCAAATTTCAACAGAATCGGTCCAGTGGATCCGGAGAAAACTGGCTGTGACAGACGGACAGACAGACACTCCCGAGTGATCCTATAAGGGTTCCGTTTTTTTTTCGGAACCCTAAAAACAAAAATATTCAATTAGGTTTAATTCAAATAATAGTTCCCAGCTTAATTTAATCATTTATTGGAAGAAAGTAAAAAACACACCACTTTATTAAGAACTTACAAAATAATTGTGTTTTATTTATATAAATGGTTAAATCAAACCGAGAACGATTATTAGAATACAATCTACTTACTGAAATAAAAATATATATGAAATACAAGCGCGTGAAAAGTCATTTTTAATGATTTTCATTGTTCTCACATGGCGATTTTACCTTAAAATATATCGGCAATGTGTCAATTTAGGGCAGCATGTTGCTAACATTTTTGTTTAAGTGTCTACCCATATGTTATATCGTGCGCCACAACTTTGAAAAAATCATCAAAATAGCGGCAAGGCCAGCTCCTATAGAAAAAAGTTCGAACCAATTTATTAATAAATCAGTTTTTGTGTTGTCCGACAAGCCGGTTTTCTTTTTACTGCCACATTATTTATTTTGATTTCGTAGCCTCAGTGTAAATTTTCTGTTTCATCTAGTTGTTAAAAAGAAAAGGAAACTTTTAATTCAAGAGACCAAGGAGGCCGTAAAAGAAAAGTTTGAAACTAAAGACCCTCTTAAAGTGAAACCACCGGTGGCATCCCAGACCGACGTGATAAATCACGTGAGAAGGAACCCATCAGTCGGCTTTCTTTACATGATTTATGCCGTTCATCCTCAGAATGTCTACTTTACTCCTTATTATCTCAAGTGAGTGTCACACTGCCTTCCTGACAATATTAATTTAAAAGTATGAAGATGTATGTTACCGTATCACGTATTTTTAACCGTGAAATGCATTTGTATGAATCTGGACATCCTACATCTAGTGCTTAGTATGTCATCTGAGTTAGTGTAGGTCATGTTCTGTCCAGGTCATGTCCTGGACTAAATCAATCCCGGAAAAGTGTTGCCATCATCTGCCTAACCCTGCTTTATTGGGGTCGGCATCTAGCAGCACCAATTTTTTAGGAGCGACTGCATAGCTGACCACTAGGTCACTTTTCGGCAAGAGCAGAGAAGAAAATTTAAAGTATTTTAGTATTCCTGTATGAAACGAACCTTTCGAGATAAGTTAAAAGAATTTTGAACATTGAATTTTCTCCTATTTCAAAATTACGGAAAATGGGGAGCTAGAGTTTCGAGATCACTTCGTTCGCTCTTGCATTTCATATTTTCTTAAAGCTCACTCTGCGAACGGGATGGTAAAACTCCCATTTGATTTTTCTGCCCCGGGCTCGGTCATGAAAATCTCTTCCTATATTCTTTGTGATAAGATACCTACTGACTGCATAATCCATTTTCCAGGGTCGTACCTTATGAGCACATCGACAAACATAATTTTTTTACAATAAGTCAATGTGGAGTGACGCATTATTCTAACGAGATGGTGTTCACGAAATTACCATCATGGGAACAGGAGTACAACATATTTGTTAAACTTACAGATGTAAGCGTTTTGTACTTGATTTTTTTCATTAGCTATTATTAGCCATTTTGAATATTTTTATTTCGTTCACTATATCATAAGTCCGAGGTGAAAACCACCAGGCACTCCACTGAATGACGGAGTTAACATACCTACATAAAAAAAACATCCAAATTGATATCTTCCTCCATTTTGAATTCTTTAAGTAATTATGTTTTGGAAAAAAGAAAATGATAGAGGCACGTATTAATTCGATTTACATTTTTTTGGGAAAAATTCATTGCTCTAGCAGCATTATCCACGAAGAAAACAGCGGAATACTTTTGTATGGAGAAAGGACTAAGAGTTACCGACTAGAGTCTTAAATCGTAAACTGGGGGTAAGGACACACTTCTAATATATTATAAATTAATAAGTTAATGGCATACGTTTCCAGATCAAATTCTTCAAATTATATCGATACTGGAAAGCTTTTTATGTATGGAGGAAATCTATAGTCTTTAGAAAATATACGAAAATTCGTAACAAGTTGGCGAAGAATCTTTTCATTCTGACACCGATCTTAGGCAAAGCTCTCCTGAGTATACAAGCGATGTGCTGTGAAATGTATATGAAAACGTTCGCTGATATAAGCAGAGATATGGATACTGCATTCTTCTACTTCATCGAAGATCAGGTAAACTATCGTAAACAGAATTTTTCAGTGGATCCATGTTTCTCTTCTGTAAAGTAGATAGGTATTTTTAGGTAAGTACTTAACGAGATATTTTCATAATTTTCCGGGAAGAGTTTAAAAATAACAGTTATATTACAGATGAAACGTATAGAATACATCAGAGACAAGTTGCTAGAATATCGCACCGTGGTCATGGATGTGATCACCCAGTCGTGTCACACAGCCCTGTACCAGCAGGGGTTCGTGTACGACGACAGAAACATACCCCCCTTCCAGATGATTAGGGGCAAGCCTACTGGCGGCATGTCTTACACGGAGAAAGCGAACAAGAGGAAGTATTGCGAAAGACTGGCTAGGTAATAATTGTCTTATATTTCCATACCAACCAAACTATTATTTTGATCTTGACGCACCCGGAAGAGTGGAAGGCTACAAATTGGGGAGAGCTTTGCCCAGCAGTGGGAAAAATTGGTTGATCAAAAAATCTAATAATAGTTTAAATATAAATCAATATCAATATATGTAAAATTCGTCCGTTGAGTTGAGTCCGCTGAGTGACTGAGCGACTGACAGACAACGCAGAGCCGAAACTACTGGCGGCCGTAGAAAGCTGTAGGTTCCTTGGGGAGTATGGGGTGCCCTAAGAGAAGAGAAAATGCGTATTCGAAGTTGTGGGCAAAAGCTTAAACAGCCGTTCAATGGTGAGCGCGCATCACTTGGGAAAGTATGAACCGACTGTGCTTTTTATAATGTTCCTAATAATCAGACTACAGTTTTTTGGGAAGAAAAAATGAATAGTAGAGGAGACGGTGGAAGATCGACCTTCACCCATCTGATAACCAGAGACATAATTTTTTATCAAATTTTATTGATGTACTAGCTGACTCGACAAACGTTATTTTGCCAACGTTACCTTGTCTCATACCTACCGAATATACACAAAACTTCATGACAATCGGTTGTGACGTCTCGGAGGAGTTCGGTAAAAAACACCATGACATGAGATTTTTATACATTAGATAAACACGGTTATGATAGCTTGCAAACCGAAAATTGTTCACGGCTATTTCTTTTATATTTTTTAAGTTTACTTTCGTAATTAAATTATCTTTTTTTCGATACCAATTTTTATTGGTTAACAAATCGGTATAGTTTATACCTACCTATATTGACTTACCTGTTCATACCTGCTTGCCAAGTAACCATGAAGAAAAATAAGTAGGCAAGCCTACCAAGGCATACTCTCCATGCTAAATACTATCAGTTGAAACTAAATTTGTTCGGTTATGAAAAGAGTGAAGGTTATGAAAACAAATAATAATAATTTAATATAAAAATGACAATTTTCGATTGGCAAGCTATCATAGCCATGTCTAAAATCAATATACGTTGATAAAAAATCTGTCTCAGGTGGGTGAAGGTCGATCTTCCACCGTCTCTTAGACTATAAAAAGTTGCCTAGAAAAACAATCTGAAAGTAGAAATTATAACAGCACAACGTCCATCAAGTCAGCTTCTACGGAATAAAATTATTTTCAATACGCTTGCAGTTTCATAAAGTTGGCGGATCATATGACAAACTACATGTTGCACCGGCTAACAAAAAAGTCCAATTTTATGATGGCCAATATGCTTCGTATTCATATCGGGTTTACTCCCGCTGAAGAAGACCTGCTGGATACCGACATGGAGGATCTTGTTGAAGTACTGCCTCGGCAATCCGAAACTTGCAAGGTACTAAAATAATATCTAAAGTTAAACCAGAAGAGTATGCGCTTCAGTAATCTTTGTGATATCGATTTGGACCGATCGTCGGGCAACTGAGGTGAAGCAATTTTGAGGACTCGAGTGTAGCAGTAATTCAAATTTACCTAATTATGTACGCGTTTAATTCAAATTTACCTAATTATGTACGCGTTTTGCAGTGGGCTTTATTCCAAGTCGATACGTACATTGTCGAGTCTGGTGAAATGGTACTCAACCCCAGTGAGGAAGTAATAATATCGCACTTTATGAAAATAATAGAATACTGGGAGGAGTACGTGCGGAAGTTCCACAATTTTCTACACGATGAGACTTTACAAATATTCGTTCAGCCCACAATAATGGGCAAACCCGTCGAATGGTCCGCGGGACAAGCACCGAACCTTTATTTCTTGATGAACCAAGACGTCAAAATGCTGGATGACATAGCTTACATTCCCTATGCACTTAAATTCGGCTATGAAAGTGCGTGGAAGTTTTTGCAACGTTTCCAAGCGTTCCGGGATAACTATCGTGAGTCTTGTGCAATGGATGTTAACTTAATTAAAAACGAGAGAGATGTACACAAGTTCAGGCAACTTTGTGACAAGTTTGTTAAACAAATGGAATCGGTAGAAGAGATAGTGAGCTACCAGCCCGTGGGCTTGCTCTTCTTGTGCCTTCTTCCCTTTCAAGAACTGTTTAGACCGCTGCCGAGGAAACTATTTGATGTCATCGCAAATGTCACACCTGAGTAAGTTTGTTTAAATACTTAAAACTGATCTAATTTATCAGATTTTATTATTAGGGACTAAAAAAAATATTTTTGAAAAATGTTGTGTCCTGTACTGCGAGGGGCGGCGCAAGCCGACATACTTGTACTGTCCGTACAATACTTGCAATTTTTTTTAGCTCGTTTCTTTCGTTCTTGTTTCCTAAAGTTCCTTTTTATGCTTTCTGTAAAAATTGTAACAGAAAAAACCCTATCTGAGGCAGGTTGCAAATATTTTTGGGCTGCAATTAAATTAAATTCGCCACTTACAACACTGGAAATAGAATGGTATATTTTTTGTAGGGTTTCGTACCTCAAAAGAAAAAAAAAACGGAACCCTTATAGGATCACTTTGTTTTCCGTCTGTCCATCTGTCCGTTTATCTCGGGAACGCATGGAGGTATCGAGTTGCAATTAAAACCATATACTCAGGTCTATGGCCCCTTGCAGCTATGATAAAAAAGATACGTTCGTTTATGGCGCAAAAAAATATTATATTTCGACACTCTCAAGGGAATCAAAATGTATAGGGTATTTCCCGTTGACCTAGAACTATGAAATTTGGCAAGTAATACCGTCTTATAGTACAAGTATAGGGAAATATCTGAAAACTATACATTTGTAAATAAATCATAAAAAATACAGTCTTTGTTTAAAGTAATTTGTACCTACAAATTTGTACGAAACCCTCGGTGGGCGAGTCCCACTCGCACTTGGCCGGTTTTTTTTATTTTACTAATAATTTATTTTGCCCATCATCTACAGCATCGGTCATGCTTGCATAGAAGAAATTGTAAGTGGTATTGAAAACATCAACGAAGACGTCATAAAAGAACCGGCAACTGCTGCGGAACTGGTAGAATTTAACTTTCTGATGAACGGATTAGAACCACGAGTAGCGTACCTAGAAGAAAGGCTGGAGTACCTCCGGGAACTCTACGATCTCATGGGAGAATTCAACATACCGATTTCACCTGATGATTTGTCTGACTTTTTAGGTAAGTACTCAGCATTGAAGTCCAGTTAGACTGACATTTGTATAGGTCTACCTATATTCAGTACGTCATTAGCTATGGCACATCCTTGCCAGTGTTGCGGAATATGTTCGAAAGAGTCACCGCGGCCCTGGAACGCAAAGGGTATTAGCAGGAACACGTATCACGTATGGGTTTTAGTCAGTAAGAGTCTGACAGTCCTTTTGCTCCGCCCAGAGCGGGAGGAGTCATTCGAGGATTTCCAAACCTTAATGAAAAGGCTATGGCACATCAGGTTTAAGTAAACTATACGTACTCTTCAGTCCATTACTACGCCTCGATGTGGATTTATATGTTGTACACCAGTACTGACTGCAGGAAACATTACAAAATATGAGTTTTGTCAAAGAACTGCTGTTCCGAGCATTTGGACTTTGATGTAAGGATATATTCCCTTTTATTGGCCTTTTTTATGCCTTCTATTCTATTCATAGCCTTTCTTCTGCTACTGTTTTTTTGCTGTTAGTTCTGATTCTACCGTCTATGTTAGGTTTGAGCGTGGCTTTGGGAACTCTCCGGACTAACGTAGATGCAAGACTCGAGACACGCAACAAGCTAGCGGGACTGTTCGCAAGTCAGATCGGCAAGGACATTATGGAACTCATGGTCGACGTCAATAAACTAAGGGATGAAGTTTCGGTAATTATGCGATATTTTAAAGTACACTAACAATAAAAATATGTTTCGATGGCGTCATCTACTGCCTGCTCCCGAAAAATGTTGTTGCCTTCTACTCTATAGTCAGTATTCATCGGGCACGTCTAATAATTCTTCTCGTTTTCATTTACGTTCTCACTCAATCCAACGATATCTTTCTCTTTTTTTATTTTAGATGTTTTACTTTTGACTCTAGTCTAGGTCAGAGATGACAAAGTCGACGATGGTTTCTTTTCACCTTTCAAAATTATACTTTTTGGTTTTAATTCCTCTTTTAATCACTAGCCCATCCCATACCAACACAAACAACCACTTTTAACCATTCTGGCATTGGCTTCTCTTTTAATCTTCGTCTAAAATACAACCCATTCTAACTTTATCCTTTCCTGTCACTTCCACATTTTCATCTTTGCTACATGTAAAACAAGATCTTAACTTGAGTCCTTTTTTCACGTTTCTCATAATTTAGCAACCGTGGTTGTACGATGATAAGTCAGACTTTGAGAAAGTAATGGAGGCGCTGCAGGAGTTGCAGGACAAACTAACAGCGTGTTCCGCGAGAGAAAAGCAAATACGAGAGTGGCAGAAGATATTTAAGGTGAATATGTACCTACATAACTTGTTCTTCTTTTCAAGCCGATGGTGACCCTTTAACATTCATAGCTGCATCATTGGTGTCTTTACACCACTATTGAGGACCTAATATCCTCAATAGTGGTGTAAAGACGCTTGAGGCACTCCAACAAGTGAGCCATATTTTGGACTGGTGCAATTATTATGATCATACAGGCTGTTTAATCAAATTGGCATGAACGTCTTTGGGAAAATTTGATCAAACGTCAGTCGTGAAATGGCATGAAGTAATACGAAATTTCGTGTATCTACTTGACCAAACAGTTTGAACCAGCCTGTTTGATCAAATTTTTCGAACGCGTATGGCCCGCATTGACTTTGGTTTAATCACCTGCCTACCTTTTTCCCAACTATATTTGGGTCGGATTCCAGTCAAACCGGATTCGGCTGATTATGATTATTTTATATATACACTATAGTGTAGTCAACAAGTGCTTTTTAGGGTTCCGAAAAAAAAAGGAACCCTTATAGGATCACTCGGGTGTCTGTCTGTCTGTCTGTCCGTCTGTCTGTGTGTTTTCAGCAGTCTCGGAAAAATATGAATGAGTTGTCATTCGATTCGAAAGAGCATGCAGATGATTAAAAAAAAATAAAGTACCGTTCGAAAAAATTGCAAAAGTTATAAACAATTTACTCAAAAAGAAAGAAGGGTGTGGTCTTTTGCAAATATCTCAAAATCTGATCAATATTTTTGAAATCTAAAAAAGGATTCGAAAAGTTACCATGAGTTGCGTTTTAGGAAAGAAGGATATTTAGAAACTAAAATTAAAAATTAAAAAAATCGTAAAAACAAGTAATTGTTGTTTTTGTTTCATTAAGAAGAGTAAGAAAAACAATATGAGGTAAAAATTAATTGCTTATTTCAAATTGTTGCTTATTTGAAATAAGCAATTAATTGTTGCTTATTTCAAAGAACAAGATAAATAATGACTAAAAATAATAATGGTTCTTTTATACTAGTTATTTTTAAGTGGACTAAAGGAAAATGTTAATGAACAAATACGTTTTTGAGCACATTTTTTATTTTATTTTAAGGATCATTTTTTAAACTATCATTATTTGCTTAAAAAATTAGGATTAAAAAAATACCTTATAAACAATGCATTTGTTTATAACGATTGTTTGGAAAAATAAAAACTTTTTATGCAGCTTTGGATAGTAAAACACGAATCATCAAAAATATGTAATTAAAGAATAATTTTTAATGATTAATTCAAATTAAAAATTTGAATGAAAAAATTTGAATTAATTAAATTAAACAACATAAATTGTTAGTAAAAAAATTAAAAATATATATATTTTGGATTTCAACGGGGATATTCTCTGAAACCTTTTGAGAATAGCTCCATTGAAGGAATAAATCTCAGATTTATAGTTTAACATTTATCACATTTGCAATGTTCATGTTCAAGCAGAAAAAAAATGTTAATTGACTGTTGCATAGCTAATTGAAAAATCGCGATTAAAAGCGGATTGCCTGTTTCTTTTTTAAATTTCTTAATTTTCATATTTAATATGTTTAAATCAATTCTATTGTTAAAGTGGCCGAAGCGGGCGTGGCTTGCGAAAGCCAGAGTACCCGTTTTCGGTTGTATTTTCACCCCTCTGGGAAAGAAATAAATATTTGTCCTGCAGTTCCGAGAGTCAGAACTTTTTTTAAGAAATTTCCTCCTTTTTTCGAATAGATTTCAAAAATATTTATCAGATTTTAAGATATTTGCAAAAGACCAAACCCTTCTTTCTTTTTCAGTAAATTGTTCATAACTTTTGCAATTTTGTCGAGCGATACTTTATTTTTTTTTTTTCAAAAATTTGTACATGCTTTTCCGAATCGAATGACATCTGATTCATATTTTTCCGTGACTGCTGAAAATAGTTGAACAAAAAAGCACTTGTTGACTAGACTACTAGCTGACTCGGCAGACGTTGTTTTGCCATATAAAAAAATAGCCTACGACCTATTCTCAGACCTACCAACACAATTTTTTTTATAAAAATCGGTCAAGCCGTTTCGGAGGAGTTCGATAACAAAGACTGTAACACGAGAGTTTTATATCTTAGAAGCATTGATATATAAAAAACCCAAGATACACTTTAGTTTCAGTCTCGCATCGCTCGCCATACTGCACTGCTTTGTAAAAACAACTTTAAGCGATCCGTGTAAGGTTGAATTTGCAAAAACAATTGTTTATGGTATAACTACACACAACTCACACATGACACTTGATACATGTCAGTTTTTGACGACAGTTTCGAGTGTTGCATTTGTTCGAGACTGTGCATCTTGGGTTTTTTATATATCAATGCTTAGAAGATATTATATTTATGTATATATTATACAGTAATGCATACAACACTTTCTGAAATGAAAACGTTGAAAATTCTGGCTGAACTTCCCTCCAGATTCCACCAGCACGATTAGAACAATTAGACGAAGCAGTTAATGACGTTAGACTCAGAAATTTACTTTGGAAATCATCTAAAGAATGGATGGATTTGTACCAAACCTGGTAAGCACTATCCAAAATAAACACAGAATATCGATTTGTTGCCTTTAACCTACAACACATATTTATGTTTCTTTAGGATCGAAGCTCCGTTCAACACGTTAGACATCGATGAAATACAGACAACAACTATTAACTTTGGCAAGGTATTCAATCAACTTGACAAAGGTATTCCTGCAAATAAGATCGTGCCAAAATGCAAGTCGACTATTGATGTCATTAAAGATAAGGTTAGTAATATTTTTTTTAAACTACTAAGTAATGCAACCCAAAAAAAAATTAACATAGCAAATCTTTAATAACCACAAGCGCTATGTTAATAAATATATATTTTTGAATTTTAGCTACCTGTAATGTCTTATCTCCGGAACCCAGCGTTGAAACCACGGCACTGGGTTAGAATTGAGGAAATTCTGAAGACTCGTTTTACACCCGATACAGTGCTGAACCTCAAAGTTTTCGAGGAATTGCATGCTTTCCAACACGCCGAGGAACTGATGGAAGTGGCCGGACAGGCTAGTTCGGAGGCAGGCCTGGAAGCACTGCTTAAGAAGGTAACGCGAATTGTCTTATTTACGAGTGTTTGTGTGTGTGTGTGGGTACGTACGTGTGTGTCTCTACACCACCTGGTAGAAAATGCCAAGGCATTAAGTCCGTCTTAGATAAAGGACTGGCATGTTATTTTAAAATAGAAGCACTATCAGTATTAACACGCTGATAAACCTAAAATTCACTTACAATGAGCATGCACAAGGACTAACTGTTTACCTATTCAAAAACAATTTTCCATTCCTGTATTCTTTAAGAAAATCAACAAAATGCTGCTAAACAGTTTTTAACGGCTTATCAGCACTTTTCGAAGTAGCTAAACTGTGATTTACTTAGGTTGGTCCATAATAATTATCATGTATCGTTGACTAGGTACTACTTATGAGGTCGGGTCGCGGTACTTATTAAATATATGTATATCCTTCAAAAAATTGACTTATTTCGATTTGAAATAGGATTAATTCTTATTAATTGAAGTTATTTTTAAATAAATTTTAAAATCACCTGGATCTTAAAACCTCCTCTTAAACCTCCTCCTGTCATAAAATTTTAAGAAGTGCTTCTATGTGTATGGATTCATACTGTGCTATTTTTCCAAACCTTTAAGGAAGTTGTGATAACTGAGGAGTCTCTATAGTACTTTAATCCCAAAATTAGACGGTTTTCGGGGTTCCGTACCTCATAAGAAAAAAACGGAACCCTAAAACGATCACAGAACGCGTAGAGGATATTGAAATTAATCAAATAGGTAGGTACGTAGGTCGATGTGTAGGCGTACCTTGAATATGTAAAGGTATGAACCTAGTTAACGCAATAAAAATATACGGCTATTCGCGTGTGGTTTGACCGAGGTGGACATAGACGCTGCTTAGCGCGTGCTTCAACCGAGCTCACCACGTGTCATAATTAATTAGATCTAAATATAATTAATTTCATAGGTGGAAGAAATGTGGGCATCTCTAGAGTTCCCTGTGATATTACATAAGGACGCGAAAGATGTTTATGTGTTGGGTGGGCTAGAAGAAATCCAGGCGTGTGTCGATGAGAGTAACATTCACATCAGCACAATACTCAGCTCCCGGAGCTGTGGACCGATCAAGGGCAGGGTGGAGGAATGGGCGAAAAACCTGGACCTGTTCTCCAAAACTTTGGTAACGTTATTCTGATATTGTATTTAATTTATTTGAATGCACTGCTCACCATCCTTGGTAGTTCTGGATTTTTCAAAAATCAAATGAATTCAGACATTCAGTGTATCTATTTCACCAAGAAATAATTGGTTTCTACAAAAATATGTAAAAATACAATAGGGAATACGCATGCATTTTTTATTTGCAATATGAAATACTTATTAGCTCTAGTAAACAATCAAAATTTTTTTTGCTCAGCGATGAAGTTATAAAGCTTCAAATATTAGAATTAGTAAGGGAAGTCCGATATGAACTTGAAGTCAAAGTCCATAACGTCTATACAGCTGTCATATAAAACAGGTTTTCACGAGAGGGACAAGTGTATTTGTTTAAAATAATAAATCTCATTTGTTTTTTGAGCAATTTTGACTCTATTTTCACTGTTAGTATTACATTTTTAGATAAACAGTATAGATAATAAATATTGTTTTCATGCATATTCCCTATTACCAAATACATACCTGGTGTCAATAAATGTCTTTTTTTTCACGGGAATTCATGACATAGGGTGAATTTTTTAAATGTGCCTTCAGGGTCAAATCCGAAACTATAAGGAATATCAAAAAACACTGAAAGGAGTCTCGAGCCCGATTTTAATGAAAACTAAAACTGCATCATCGGAATTTTGAAAAATCGTTTTTCCTGTTCAGGAATCGAACCAGTTGAGTTTGAAAAAAAACACCCTGTGAGAAAACAGGAAGAGCTCATTTTTGGGGTCCCGACCAAAAAATGGAACCCTTATAGGATCACTCGGGTGTCTTGTCTGTCCGACTGTCTGTCTGTCTGTCCGACTGTCTGTCTGTCTGTCCGTCTGTCACAACTAGTTTTCTCCGGATCCACCGGACCGATTCTGTTGAAATTTGGTACACATATGGACTTCTGTGACCCAAACACGGACGCATTACTAAACCATTAAATTTTTGGTAAGGGGGTCACTTTTGGGGGTGAAACTGGAAAATTAAAAAAAAAAATTTTTTGAATAATATTGTTTTTTTTTACTATATATAGGCATACGTTTGACCCCAATCTCACCTGATGGTAAGCGATGATGCGGTCGAAGATGGAGCACGTTTGCCTAGAAGCAACCTACTCACTCTTGTCTTAAAGACTCCCAGGTTGTAGCTATGTGGAAACACAGACTCTGGCAGGGAATTCCACTCCTTAGCTGTATGCACTATGAATGTGTTCCCAAAACGTTTAGTGCGTGTGGGTGGGATGTCCACCATGTACCGGTGGCGCATCGCCGTTCGTCTTGTGGTCTGATGATGGAACGGGCTTGGCGGAATTAAATCATGCAATTCCGTCGCACACTCCCCAAAATGCAAGCGATAGAAAACCGACAGGCCAGCAACTCGGCGTCGATGCTCAAGGCTTTGGAGCTTCGACTCGACGAGCCTGTCATTACCGATGATCCTCTTGGCTCGTTTCTCAATTGACTCAAGGGCATCGAGCTGGTATTTGGCAGATCCGTCCCAAAGATGAGAGCAGTACTCCATACACGATCGAACTTGCGCTTGATAGAGCTTGAGCAGCTGTTCCAGCGCGAAGTACCGTCTCACCTTTGCTAGGACCCCCAACTTTCTGGCAGCCACTTAAGCCTTTGCCTCTATGAAAGGGCCAAAATTGAGGGTAGATGTTAACGTAACACCAAGAAGCTCAAGTCGGTCGGTTATCGACACGGTTACACCACGAAAAGATGGAGCTGGGTGGAATTGGCTCCTTTTAGTGGAAAATAGACACGCTTGGGTCTTAGCAGCATTCAACTTGACCAGATTGGCATCGCCCCATTCTGAGACAGCCTGTAAGGACAAGTTCAAGCGCTCAACCATAGCCTCCTGGAGAGACCGGATCTGCGACCCACCAGCTCGTGCGTCGGACACGTATCTCTCAGCAACAGTGCTGTCGTCTGCATACCCAAAGGTACCGGGTTTTAGCAGATCATTAATATGCAGCAGGAACAATGTTTCCGAGAGCACCGACCCCTGAGGAACCCCGGCATTAATATCCAGTAGTCCAGACGAGCAGCCATCTATGACCACTCGGAACTCGGACCGATCCCTCAGGAAATCTGCAATCCAATCACACAATCCGGCGGGCAGACCGAAGGAAGGAAGCTTAGTAATAAGGCTATCGTGACAGACCCTGTCGAAGGCCTTTGAGATATCAAGGGAGACCGCAAGTGCCTCCCCGTGCTTCTCTATGGCCTCACTCCAGATGTGAATGGCATACGCCAGAAGATCCCCAGTAGACCGATTTCGGCGGAACCCGTATAGTCGGTCGCTAAGGATATCATTCGTTTCTAGGTATGCTAGGAGCTTACGATTCAGCACGCGTTCCATACTCTTACAGAGTATGGACGTTACCGAGATGGGTCTATAATTCGACGGGTCAGCTCGACTTCCCTTCTTGGGCACGGGCTGCACGTTAGCTTGCTTCCAAGCATTCGGTACTTTTCCAGCCTCAAACGAAAGGCGAAATAGGCGTGTCAAGATTGGAGACAACTCAGGCGCACAAGTCCTCAAAACAATTGCCGGTATCCCGTCGGGGCTCTAGCCTTATTCACGTCTAGGTTACGCAATACCCGAAGAACGTCCTTCTGATGAATGCGAATGTTCGACATACTCGACTCGCATCCATCAGGAGAAGTAGGGGGCCTCGCGCCACCAGGATCTAGACGCGACGAATCCGCAAACATAGAAGCAAACAAGTTTGCTTTCTCCTCAGCGGAGTGGGCCAGTGACCCATCGGGTCTCAGCAGTGGTGGTAGTGAGGGGCGGCAGAAGTTCGATTCGACCGACTCAGCCAGGGACCAAAAAGCTTTACTACCTGCTGGGTATGAGGCAAGTTTGTTCCCTATTCGGCTAATATGGTCAAACCGAGCCCTCCGCAACACCTTCTTGCAGGACTTGGCAGCCCTGTTAAGGGCTCTCCACGCGCGCGCACGGGCGTCGACCCATGCTAGGTACGCCACATGTTTTATCGCATTAGCGCGATTGCACTCGGCACCAAACCATGGGTGAGCTTCGCCAGACATTGCTACGTTTGAGAACGGAATGTAGTACTCCATTCCCTTCCGCAACACATCCGTCACGGCGTCAGCGCGCGACGAAGCATCAGTTGAAGGAAAGCAAGTAGGCTGCCAAGGGTAACATGCGAAAAATGATCGCATGCCATCCCAATCTGCTGACCTGTATCGCCATATCCGCCGGGTGCCTCTTGGGCTAGGATCGGGCGGGGAGTAGACCGACACAGACTTCACCAGACAGTGGTCGGAACTAACCAGTGGAGAAGAAATCGACACCGAGTACCGGTCTGGATCTGTTGTCAGCAGAAAGTCCAAGCAATTGGCTGTGTGCGAATCAACATCCGGCACCCTCGTTGCCCCCTGGACCAGCTGGGTGAGATTTAACGCAAGCGCTAGCTTTCGCGCCTCTCGTCCAGCATGGTCTGTGTGCTGGTATGGGAAAAGCCACTCCTGATGGTGGGCGTTGAAGTCCCCCAGCAACACCAATTGGGCAGAAGGGTACCGCTGCTGCTATTGTGTGACATATCAAATGAAAGGGCTTACTGAAAGGGTTTCAAATTTTTTTGTTTTTTCATAATTTTATAATAAATGGTTTTGAAGTTATTCAAGAAATAAGACGAAAAATAACCATTGCCCCCCTTATCTTTACCTATAGATTACTGGAAAACCTATAAGAAGTCTATAATGTTAAAAAAACACGTTAAAAAAAAAAATCGTTGGGAAGCCTTTGCACGCGAGTCCAACTCGCACTTAAAAATTAGTTTTAAAATTACTGACTTAAGCCTACCTATCTAACCGTAACTGATTTTTTTTTAATCCAATGATGCAGTTGTAGATTCTCGGGCCTGATGTTGATAAAAACATAAACTGCATTATTGATTTTTGGATAAAAATTAGTCGATATTTTTTTCTTGCAATTTAAAAAAGGTTTTGTTAAAAATTAGCTATTTCCTTTAGTTTGCCATGTGTAATTAGTTTGTTTTTTTTTTCGAAATCAACTATTTCGATTACTGGGTAGGAAAAACGATTTTTCAAAAATCCGATGATACTGTTTTAGTTTTCATCAGAATCGGGCTCGAGACTCCTTTCAGTGTTTTTCGATATTCCTTATAGTTTTGGATTTGGCCCCGAAGGCACACTTAAAAAAATTCACCCTGTATAGGTACACAAAAATCTAATCACAAAGATACATTTTGTGTAGATGTTAAGTGAAACATAAAGAAGTTTTCGCTTCGACTGCCGAAAAATAAATTTAAAATTAATTAAAAATGAAATCATAATTAAGATCAGATCCTTTGGGCTACTTATTTGAAATTTGCCAGATATGTCCTATTTATAGAATCTTCGTAATTTACCCATTATTTGAATATTTGACAAGATAACTGACCTTGGCTTTAATATAAGGCGGAAATCCCGAGTTGAAAAGATGTAGGTACAAGAATCATTTGGCACGTGCCCAAAGTCAGAACCAATGCACCATCCTTTATTCCAATCTATCTATAATATGAATGAATCGCCAATCGAATCGAAATGTATGTGCGCGCATAACTTCGTAACGACTGATCCAAATTGGATAATTCTTTCATAGTTGTGTTCGTAATTGTCAGGGCAAAGTTTAAACGACTGAAAATTTTGAAAAAAAAATACACTCTGGCGAAGCCGGGGCGAGCCACTAGTGGATATTAATTTTTACAGACACAGTAACTATCCCTCAATAGCGCCCAACTAACCGTATCGTTCTATCTCTATAAGATCGTTGTAGCACTCTAGTTTAGATTGTCAATCTTAACGAGAGTGCTACAAGGATTTCGCATTCTTGTCTACAGGAAGAGTGGCACACTTGCCAACAAACTTGGATGTATTTGGAGGTAATATTTAGTGCGCCCGACATTCAAAGGCAGTTGCCAAATGAAACTAGGCTCTTCACGATTGTGGACAAGTCTTGGAAGGATATCATGCGTAAACTAGCGAAGGTAAAGTGCTAATTTGTTATTTTTATATTTCTTCTTTTACAGGTTCAAGAATTGTTAAATACAAGTCGCGAACCTACCTTAGAGGCGATGAGGTATTAGCATAAAAACTTTTATCACCTAAAGATCTCCCTTTAAGAGTCCTATTATAATTTGACTGTGTTTTTTGCGTAATGTAACTCGTGGCTAAAGAATAGCCGCCTCACGGGTCGATCTTCAAGGTTAAGCAACGCTTGCCAAGGTTGGTCTGTGGATGGGTGACCATCTTAACATAACGAGTTTCCTCCGTGCCTCAGAAAGCACGTTAAGCCGTTGGTCACGGCTGTCATTTGTAGATCTTTGGCAGTCGTTACGGATTGTCAGAAGTACCTAGCAAATTGACTCCAGTCTTGGTAAGAAGTACTGTGTTACCTAGATAATGGGTTGTGGAGGTCTGTAATAAAAGTCTGTAAATACTGGTATTCAGCTGAATCCGGTTCGACTGGAAGCCGACCCCATTTAGTTTGGATAGGGCTAGGTAGATGATGATGTGTTTTTTGCGTAAAATGACCAATTTTAGCTTTCTTATTCTCACAAAATGAAATATTTAGATAACTTTGGCTTATTGGGTAGTTGAGAATAGTTATTAGTATTGTGTATAGCGGCCTTACTTTTCGCATTTTTCTCTTATCTATTTGTAAAAAGCCAAAATTCCGAAGTAAGTTTCTCAAAAAAAGCGCGACGGCACTTTTTCGAGCTCGTGGATTGAACTACTCTACTAACCTAATGAAATGAAAAATATATCATAATATACCTTATATAGTGGTTTCGTTCGTTGAAATAAGAATGGAATATCCGTTACATAAAATCCCTTTCAAATACATAAAAACTACTAAAAACGTTCAGAATTAACTGTAAATTTAAGTAAAATTTATACCAAGACAAACCATACTTCATAAGAAATGATAATTTAATAAATATTCATTAAATAAATTAATAGTTTTGTGAGTGAAAACGCAATTCTGTGATAGTGCGCTTAAGGGATGATTATCTTTAAAATCCGTCCTTTTATGTTACTCAATTTTGTCTTTTAAGGAAAGCTTGTGCTATGTAGTCGCTGCGGTTTAGGATTGATTGTTTATTAGTGGATGAATTTGAAAATTTTATGAAGTAAATTAACCAGGAATCCTTAAAGACCCATACTTTAAGGATTCCTGGTTAATTTACTTCATAATTTTTTTATTTATAAACTAACGCGGTAGCGGTCTCCGCGCACGGTTCCGGTCACGACTGGTGTGCAAATTCAACAACAGAGGGCCAATTCAACAAATGATTAATAGTTTAAGAAAATTTGCTCTTTTAACGTCGATCAGACCGAATAATTCGTGTAGTTTTGAAAACTGGTGCAGTTATTCTTTGAGTTGTCCAAAAGAACATACTAAAAGTCCCCAAGGGTGGGAGACGAGCCGGTGGGGGGAAAGGTATCTTTTTTCAGTTTTTTTTTGCTTGTATCTCGAAAACTATTAAAAATATCTCTTTAGTCACTTCTACATTAATTATCTACATAAAGTTTTCTAAATTACATTCAAATTGTGTATTAAACCATAAACAAAGAACAATTAGTTTTGGTTCGCGGTTCGTTGCTACGAGATTGCTATGACGCCGCAGATTATGGTCATTATTATGACACATTTTATTTTGGATGATTTCCAACCGGAGCTCACGAGTCAAATTATTTAATAATTCCTGGGTAGTCTGCAACTTGTATGCGAGCTGGTTGCAGATGGAAGTATAAGACGAACAAGCAAAGCTAACCTAACTAATTATACAGCAATTTTGTAACATGATCAATGCTACGACTGTGCTACGCTACGACACTGCTACGACGCCATATAGGGCATTTTAGTCTTGAATTATATCAAATCTATCTTGTCCAACCACTCTGTTTGACAAGATTTTGACATATTATGTTTGCTGATTCGTGATACAACAATTTTACATAATCAGTCTGTTGCTTCAAAAATGCTAAGGCACTGCTACGACGCCGTAGAGGGCATTTTTTTAACTTTGCCAAAATCTTACTGATTAAGACCGCCCAAAATTAAAATATTTATGGAATATTTCAACACAACTTCATACTTTGGAAAGGTATAAGAATAAGATAGTGGTTAAAACTTTTTAATGAACGTAACTTAATAAAGGCGTTAAATCAAATCTAGTGAAGTGATATAGTACCCTCAAAACGTGATGTAGTTGAGAATAATATAAACTAGCGACCCGCCCCGGCTTCGCACGGGTGCAAATGTTTATTTAGCCCAAACTAACAAAGTGAACCCAGAATCAATGTTATTGTGGTTCAGGCTGAAATAAAAAGTGCAATAGACAACCGTCAACGACGTCTGCCTCAGGTGTCTACCAGCAGTACCAGTTCGGGACATATCTACCTCCGTTATAATTATTTGGTTGCGCGACTTAATTTAATTTTGAGATATCTCCTAAGATATTCATCCAAATTAAATGGTGTGAACGGCAATTTTACTCTAAATTGAACACTCAAGATGACTAATATATTTGAATATCATAAAAATGGTTATTGTGAGTCAACCATAAAAGAGAGACATATGCTATCGCAGACTTTTTCGTAGGTATTGATGTGTTATCTAAAACTGTATTACATTGATTTGTTCTATCATCAATAGTTTTAGCAGCGCACGCGATGTAAAGAATTTTTTTGATAACTTTTTTCCGAGTTCTTCAGTAATAATCTTCATACATCAGCCAATTTACACATAACCTTGACAAATGATATACTAAAACCTTCCTCGAGAACCACTCTATCTATTAAAAAGAATATGTATATATTAAAGTTTTAAAGATCTAAGCATACATAGGGACAGACAGACAGCGGGAAGCGACTTTTTCGTGTGACTTTGTAGTGACTTCTATGTAGTGATATAAAATAATTTACTAGCTGAGCCGGCAAACGTTGTTATGCGTTATAAATAAAAAAAATAGCCTACGACCTATTCCCAGACCCACCGAGTTTACACAAAAAAATTGTTTGTCTGTAAAGTCGGTTTACGCTCGATAATTTTACGTGATAACCTTATAAGAAAACGATTGAAATCTTAAAAAACTAGCCGAACGCTTAGGTCGATCGTGCCTCTCTATCGCTTGTTCCGCGTTCTCGCTTGCACGCTCGGCTCAGGCGGAACGTGACACTTTTTCGTGAGTGCAGCCGGCGTTCATCGATTTTTAATTAAGATTAAGACGATATTGTCACGTCAAAAGTCATAAAAATTCGTCAAGCCGTTTCGGAGGAGTTTGATAACAAACACTGTGACACAAGATCAGTACATAGTATAAAACAAAGTCGCTTTCCGCTGTCTGTCTGTCCCATGTATGCTTAGATCTTTAAACTGCGCAACGGGTTTTGATGCGGGTTTTTTAATAGATAGAGTGATTCAGGAAGAAGGTTTATATGTATTATATAACACATTGTAATAAAGTTTTTTGATAGGAGAGAAAAATCAATAAATATTTCGTGATCAAATCGTCAAAAATATCGATTTCCTTTCATGGCGTACGCTGGCTAAACCTTAAGAGATATAAGATAATTATGTTCTAAAGACTTGTAGTTCTTATAAAAAGCTAGAGAAAAGCCGCGATGGCTATCTCTTGAGGTAGACTCACAATATAGAGGTAGAGTAACTATTTTTATCTTTTATAATTTTATTAAAACTATGACGTAATTTGAAAAGCCGCCCCTATTCAGTATTAATCCTTATCCAAATAAGTGTATATATTCTTTTTTTTTTTTGAGCGCTGACCTTCACCTGCGCAAAAGTGAGTTATTGCCTTTGGTGGTATGAAGTGAGGCGCGGGAGCGGGGTATATATATTTTCGTGCAGCGATTGGCCCTTCGTAACAGTGCTGTCGTCTGCATACCCAAAGGTACCGGGTTTAAGCAGATCATTAATATGCAGCAAGAACAGTGTAACCGAAAGCACCGACCCCTGAGAAACCCCGGCATTAATATCCAGCAGTCCAGATGAGAAGCCGTCTATGACCACTCGGATAGACAGATCCCTTAGAAAATCCGCGATGCAATAACACAATCCAGCGGGCAGACCGAAGGAAGGAAGCTTACTAATAAGGCTATCGTGCCAGACCCTGTCGGAGGCCTTCGAGATGTCAAGGGAGACCGCTAGTGTCTCCCCGTGCATCTCTATGGCCTCACTCCAGATGTGAATGGCATACGCAAGAAGATCCCCAGTTGACCGATTTCGGCGGAACCCGTATTGTCGGTCACTAAGGAGATCACTCGCTTCTAGATATGCCAGGAGTTTATGATTCAGCACCGAGCACGTTACCGAGATAGGTCTATAATTCGACGGGTCAACTCGACTACCTTTCTTGGGCACGGGTTGCACTTTAGCTTGCTTCCAAGCCTTCGGCACTTTTCCAGTCTCAAACGAAAGGCGAAATAGGCGTGTCACGATCGGAGACAACTCAGGCGCACAAGTCTTCAGAATAATTGCGGGTATCCCGTCGGAGCAACTAGCTTTGTTCACGTCTAGGTTACGCAGTACCCTACGGACGTCCTTCTGATCAATGCGAATGTTTGACATACTCGACTCGCACGCATCCATCAGGAGAAGCAGGGGGGCCTCGCGCCACCAGGATCCAGACATGAAGATTCCGCAAAGAAAGAAGCAAACAAGTTCGCTTTCTCCTCAGCGGAGTGGGCTAGCGTCCCGTCTGGACTCAGCAGTGGTGGTAGTGAGAGGCGGCAGAAGTTCGATTCGACGGACTTAGCCAGGGACCAAAAAGCCTTATTACCTGCTGGGTATAAAGAAAATTTGATCCTTATTCGGCTAATGTGGTCAAACCGAGCCCTCCGCAACGCCTTCTTGCAGGACTTGGCAGCTCTGTTGAAGGCTCTCTTCTTCCGACTCACGTCATTTGCTTTGCGCATACGAGCGTCGACCCATGCTAGGTACGCCGCGTGCATATCAGCGCGATGGCACTCGGCACCAAACTATGGACAAGCTTCGCCAGACATTGTTACGTCAGAAAACGGTATGTAGTACTCCATTCCTCCCCGCAACGCTAACCTCTGGTCTGATCTGCTGACCTGCATCGCCATACCCGCTGGGTGCCTCTTGGGCTAGGATGGGGCGGGGAGTAGACGGACACAGACTTCACCAGACAGTGGTCCGAACTACCCAGTGGTGAAGAAATCGTCACCGAGTAGCGGTCTGGATCTGTTGCCAGCAAAAGGTCCAAGCAATTGGCAGTGTGCGAATCAACATCCGGCACCCTCGTTGCCCCTTGGACCAGCTGGGTAAGTATAGTATTAGTAGTATTTAATGCTAGCGCTAGCTTTCGCGTCTCTCGTCCAGCATGGTCTGTACACTGGTATGGGAAGAGCCCCCCCACCAATTGGGACCCCCAGTAACACCAATTGGGCAGAAGGGTACCGCTGCTGAGCCGCATCCGCCGCCTCACTCAGGTGCTGTGAACACACTACTTGGGCCCCCAACTACCTGCGGTCGACCAACGGCGCACCGTACCTCGGATCTCGCTACCTTCCGCGACTAGTCTCCCGATACGCCCATGTCAGCGCAAGCCTGGTTGGTCTGCCTGCATTGGAACAACTATTTCGACCCAACTCCTCTGATTCTGTGATATCTTGACAATTTAATATAGATTAAAAATGTCCTTTATAGCATATATCATATAAATTAATAATTTAGAAGATATCACAGAATTAAAATTACGCGCGACTGAAAATATCATTCTCAGCGAAACATAAATGGCGCCGCGGTGTAACGGTTGGTCACTTTAACCATTTTCATCTTTTAAGTTTTGCATAAAAAATAATGCATTATTTTAGAAAGCTTATTTTAAGGTGTATTGTGTTAATCTGTAAAGATTATCTTCAATATCTATTTTCGAACGTTTTTACCCTAAACACTATTCAATTTAAATGAATATCTTAGGAATTATCGCAACTATCGGGGTCGCGGGACTGTCTAAACTGGCTACCGGGGCTTTGGATCTCAAAGAGCAACCAATAGAACAGCAACTTCCGCTCCACCCAGGATTCATTTGATGATTTTACCACCCAAAAAAAAAAGAATTGTCGTAAAATAAAGGCGCCCCGCGTTACAAAATAATTTTACAGTAAGCTCACTTCATTTTTTGTTCTAAATTGGTCCCGAGCGAAGCCGGGGTGGGTCGCTATATATTTCATAAAATCGGTCAAGCCGTTTCGGGGGAGTTCGATAACAAACACTGTGATACGAGATTTTTATATATTAGATTCGATATCAAACTATTCAGACTTTATGTTAGTACAACGTGTAACAGAATAAACGCAATGACTCTTGTTATGGGACCAATCCCGAAATCGCGAAATAAAATCAGCTGTTCAGTACATTTTGTCGAGTTATGTGCACAGAAATGTACGGAGCAGTCGATTTTTTTTTCACGATTTCAGTGTTGGTCCCATAGTGAAAGTTGTTCATAATGATGAGCTCAATGACCTCTTAAGAGGTATTGCGTTTATTCTGTTACAGGTGGTAATTATGTTTACTATTTTTCTGCTTTAGGTACCTTTGGCGATGCCAGCGGCGACTCAGCCCAAACTTTACGAAGAATTCGTTAGAAATAATGAGATGCTCGATCAAATCATGAAGTGCTTAGAGGCTTATTTAGAAACTAAACGAGTTGCCTTCCCACGATTCTTCTTTTTGTCCAATGATGAACTTTTGGAGATATTAGCCCAGGTAAGAATACAATTAGGTTCTCTTATTGTTAGTTACAAAAATCTGATTTTGCCTCGTGTGGTGGACATATTGTATAGTACAAGTCTTAGTTGACTCTTGAGAGTTGATATACCTACCTAGCAAATGCCGCCGAACCTATGGAAAACTAAAAATCCAGTCGAAACTGACTACTTAGTGAGTAATCAATATCGACTGTATTATTACTGTTCATCACTCTGTCCTTGGTTGATGTTCCCGATTTAAGTAATGTCCGTTATGTATACAGACACGAAACCCCCATGCGGTACAACCACATCTACGCAAATGTTTCGACGCCATTGCTAAGTTAGAATTTGGCGTGAAACTGCCTGAATCTGAGATGGAATTAACTGAAGAGGGTAATCTTGTAGAACGAGAAATGTCCTTCCTAACAAGGGACATGCTGCAAGCTAAACTGGCCAAGACAGCCAAACCCGAGGATCTGACGACTGACATCATAGCCATGCTGTCGCCGGAAGGAGAGAGGGTTAATTTAGGAAAGGTAACGATTATTTTTGATGTCTTGACATTTGAACACTATATTTGTCACAGGTTTTATTGCGGAAGGTTTACCAATTTGGTTATTTTTTAAATATTTATTTAATGAAAAATAATACAGAGGTGTCACTTAATACTAAACTCGCCAAACTTTCACGTTTGATGTCGAGAAGCGCTCTTTTACATAACAGTAAACCACCTTATGTACATACTTACTTACTGCTTAAATATTATATAGTTCTAGTTTAATTTTATACATTTTTTTAGTTCTGGTGCAATCCTGTATAATGTTTTTTTAATTTTGATTTTAATGATCCTTTACTAATTTTTACGTTTTCTCTTAATAAATCTATTTTGTTAAACACTTTACGTAGCAGATACTTAGATGTTCTCTTACCATAATATTTTTTTATCTGTAGTTGAACAAGTTTTTTCTCTCTGACGCTGCGTGTGTTGTACTTGTTTTTAACATTAACTTTATGTTGATCTTTAAAATAATATTCCAGACCTACCAAATAATCTACATTTTTATCTATGGGCATTATTTTACAAATTGTTGCACTTATCTTTAACATTTAACGTTGTGGAAGTCAGATAGCCAGCTTCTCCATTTATAACACTGGTCCAGCTGCATCCGGTTAAACTGGAAGCCGACCCCAACATAGTTGGGAAAAGGTTAGGCAGATCGCGTGTATTCCAAATTACCAATTTGCATGCCTTTAGTTTACCTATTATATGCAAATCGATTTTGTACACTTAAAAAGTAAGCTAAGATGGGTCAATGGCGTAGCTAGTATGGGTGACATCCGGTGCAAACAATTTGGTGTCACCCCACAAATGAACCGACCCAGAAATAGTAATGAGTTTCGTACTGGTAACGGCAGCTGGACCCCATTTTGAGGAGGCCCATACTCCATTACTGCCACTATTTTTTTTCAGGAATGTTCTTACATAAGGTTTGATTTACGCTAAAACATCCATACTTAATTCGAAGTAACTTTGTTGACTGATGCGGGTAAGCTGAGTACTAAGACAGATATGAATATAAGAACGAGCTCGAAAATCTTCGCCCCCCCCCCCTCGTTGCTACGCTACTGAGATCGGTTATAAGTAGCTTTTGACATTCTGGATAGATAAATAAATGTGTATGAAACAAATATTACCTATTTCTGTTTGAATACAACAGGGTCTTAAAGCGCGTGGTAACGTCGAGGACTGGCTTGGAAAAGTAGAAGATGCTATGTTCGCGTCTGTTAAGAGGAGCATGAAGTTTGGTCTAAAGGATTTCTTAGCCCGCCCACGAGTTAAGTGGGTTCAGCTGCACCCTAATCAAGTAAATATTCTATTTAGGAACTATTCACATACTTTTGTGTCAGGTTCCCGACAGTGTTGTGTTCGTCAGAGCAATCCCGGGAAATTTAGGGCCCGGATGCGCATTGGCGGCGTAGGATTGGCACCCCTATTTAAAATAAAACACCAAATCATAAATATGCTTACGATACTTTATTTTACTAAAATATTCAATCACAGTATCAAAATTGACTTCCCTGTCTCTTTCAATGGATAAAATAGAAAGATTGGTTAGTCGCGCTTGGCTCATTGTGGACTTAAGTAAGATTTTATTAATTTTAATTAATAAAATTTTACTATCTTACCTAAGGTCCAAGCGCGACTAACCAATCTTTGAACAGCTTTTACATGAAGCCACCGAAACAGAAATTGTTAAAAAATATCGAAGACATAGCGCTAAAGGAACAGAATAGACTTAAAATAGGTACATAATAATTTTACAATGTATCTGAGAAGAACCAATGTAGTCCATTCAACCGCTTCACGGGCAGAAATGTTGGCGGCTTCCAAATAGAATAGAATAGAATAGAAAACATTTATTCAGCATAGACACAAACTCACAGCAACATAGACAAAATGAACAGAAATAATAGTAGGTACGAGTACACAATAATTGCGCTGAGCGTGCCCATACCGAAAGGGTAGCCATCAAATGGCACCTCAGTCGTAAAATCTTCAACACGATGTCCTCTGCTGAAAATTCATCGTTAATGTAGGTATAATATCAGACCAAGCACAACATGAATTCATTCTTTAAGGGAATTAGAAATTATATTCGAAAAAAAATGAAAACATAGTTGCGACGCGTTTTAAAATTTAAGTAGTTAGGTACATGAGTAGGTAATTATTTATTGATGTATTTTAAGAAGGAGATTTTTTTTGCCTTTTTTGGATGTTTGAGTGAGTTGTCGTTGTCACCTCTTGGTGCTTGGCACCCGGGGCGGACCGCCCCCTTTACGCCGCCACTGCGGGTGCTCTTGACATTGACACGGTATTGTATGAACAGAACTTGTTCACACGACTCCGTGTTCAAAATGTAAGCAAGCATTTCTGCCCAATCTTGACGGACCTCTGACGGGACCCGGAACCAGAAATGTGTAGATAGCGAGTTAATGTTGTGACACTAATCTACAAAAATCTGATTAAAAAAATGTTCTTTCAACAACAGATCATTCTGGCGGTCTCCCAAGTGATGTGGGCCAAAGGTGTTCACGAAATATTTGATCTGGGAATCCCTCTTCGCATCGATACTGGACTAATGGACTACGAGAAGAAATGCATCTCTGATCTTAATGACTTGGCGGCACTGACACGCGCCGATATTGGTCCATTGTTCAGGAAGGTTCTTTGCGCCCTTATCACTATAGATGTACACGCAAGAGATACTATTACACAAATGGTGGAAAAACATGTTCAAAAAGCGTGAGTTACTCATTAATTTTATTTAGGAAAGTCATAGAATCATTGTGACATAACCACCCGCCGCCATTTTGATTATTTTTTCAAAGTTGCGACGCACGATTTAACATGCATATATCGGTAGAGGATACTTCAACACACAAAAAAATGTTAGGAACATGGTGCCCTGAAGTGTCAAGTTGCCGAGATATTTCGAGGTAGACACCATGTGACAATCATGATCATCGTTAAAAAATACTTACCTAATTATGTGCTTATAGATTAAATTCAAATAATTGTTCGGAGCCTGATTTGATCATCATCCTTTCTTCAACATTCATCATAGCAATTAACCACATGAATTAAATACTTAAAGCCGTCATCTTAAAGACGTACTTAATAGTATTTAAAGGACATGGTCCATAATATATGGGCCAAAAACCCAGAATCGTTTTTTTTATTTGGGTTTGCTCTTGACTCTAGTTTAGGTCAGAGATGACAAAGACAAAGTCTACGATGGAGCGAGCTTACCCAGAAGGAGCCTGTTCACTCTAACTTTGAAGAGATTAGGATTGTAAGCTTTTGGAAACACAGACGTAGGCAGAGATTGGGACTAAATGGGTACTTGTAGTTTCATAATAATGCACAATTTACCCCACCAAAAGGGCATTGCTGAAATCGATGAGGTACCTATGTGAGCTAAGGCTGACAAAGTATATTTGAAAAAATCTTGACTTACATGAGTTTTCTACCGGTTTTACTATATCATTAATATATCAACGATAATAATGACGTAATTACTGTAGTATTTATTACTATCAACCATTTGGTCTCTATTAGTCCAATCATAAAAAATATATATTTTAAGAAAAATATTAATTTCAATTGTTTTCAATATCTGCTAATAATGCTGCTAATGTATAATCTAAAATGCCAGCGGGCTGCATAAAGTTTGCTTCGTACCTGGCCTGGGCCAGGTACAAAGTATATATCATAGTGTTTGCCCAATCTGCGGTGACCATGAATACAGCTGCAGCAGTATTCTAAAACCCTGCTGGCGTGATACAACCTGCAGGTCACACGACTGTTCCCCAGCATGTTAACAGTGTCTTATCGAAAAAAGTAAATCGGTACCCGGTATACAAAAAGCAGGTCAAAGTAAATCTACAAACCCGATTGAAAACCAGTCAACTTATAAGTACTAAAAAGACCGAAACCGGGACATTTGTATATGAACGAAAAGTGTTTCCTAATAATATTGAATTTAAACATATGGCTTATGTTTATTTTTGTAAATTGCATTTAATTTCTTTATTTTTGTTTTTTTTTAGTTTTGGTAAAAAACATTATTGACGACTTAGAATTATTTACCGCCAAAAACCCGCCTCATTGCTTTTTTTTTTAAACACCTATCTAAGGACACGGGTTTTTTTTAAATTAATCTAACGACACCTTAACAGTCGAAATCCATCCAGCCGTTTGGAAGGTACGAGGTAATAAAGAAAGGAGATGTTTCATTTTTGTATGGAACGCCGGCCATAACATGTACCTTTTAGCGAAGCTGGGAAACTAACTCCTGAATACAATAAAGTAACATTTTTTTTGGTAATATCAAATGTTTTTATGTACATAAAAATAATTAAAAATGTTTGACGCATGCAAGACTGACACAGACTCAGTGTTTATTTATGTCAAAACAAACGGTCATTTTGAATTTTTCGTTCAGAAATGGTTCAGAAGTATACTTCAGAAAATAGATTAAATATTTAAAAAAATAGATTAAATATGAAATCCTCACACTTGTTTATGATTAGTCAAAAAGATGTAGGTATAAGAGAATAATAATAAGTTTTAATAGTACAAGAAAACAGACCTTTTATATGTCTATGTGATATTTACGTTTTATATTACGTTTTGATGAGATATGATTTCAGAACCAAAGCAGGCAATGCAAAATTGCAAACTATGAGACGCCATGTTGAATAGAATATGGCAATAATTGAATAACGATTACTTTTTGTCCACGACAAATCCGGCTTAAATTCGCGAAAGAATATTTTTCATCAATTCGTGGTATTTTTGCCTCTTTTTCGATAAATGTACATCAGATGGCCGAAAATTAAACATCTCCTTTACAAACATACTCCCCTCCTTATTTCCGAATCTACTGAGCCTAAAATTTTGAAAAAAAATTGGAGATAATAGATCTTTACCTAAAGATTACAGGAAAACCTATTTATTAGAAGTCTGTAGTGTTAAAATAACATGTTAAAAAAATTAAATTCGTTCGGAACCCTTTGCACGCGAGTCCGACTCGCACTTAGCCAGTTTTTTTATTTTTGTTCTAACCCTCTTGCTCACACACCTAAAATTGACAATGCAAAACTATTATTTATTGCGGACACCCGAGCTTGCTAACTTTTTTTTGGATTTATTTGTTATAAAATAGAAAAACTACTAAACCTAACTATATATAAGCTTGCTAACTGATTGATAAGACAAGAAATTTCACGTTTCACAGCAGTTACTTTGTCAGCCTAGCTCATATACCCCATTGATTTCGATGTTACTCTTTCGGTGGCGTAAATTATGCATTACAATGAACCTATTGGTACCCAGTTTGCCCCAATCGATTCTGGGTTTTTTGGACCATCTCGTTTCCTTGTAGAAATTATCCGATTTCATAATTTTCAGTGCTGGGGACATTCCCAAACTTAGTTACCCACTACACTCTCCACAATATGTAAAAATTAGAAATCAGATTAATCAAATGTTTCGCATGGAAAATACTTCCAAAAATAATTATTTCGATTTAACTACTGAACTATAACAGCTATAAGGCCTATAAGTATCAAACCTTGTCCAGCTTAACTGACTTATTATAACACTATAGACTTCTTATAGGTTTTCCTGTAATCATAGGTAAAAATCTATTATCTCCATTTATTTTTTAAATTCAGGCTCAGTAGTTTCGGAGATAAGGAGGGGAATGGTCATTTTTCGTCTAAATTCTTGAATAACTTCAAAACCATGAATTTTAAAATTATGAAAACAATATTAAAACCCTCACAGTAAGACCTTTCATTTGATATGTCACGCGATGTTATGGATTTTTTTTTAATATTTCTAGTTTGACCCCCAAAAGTGACCCCCATACTAAATATTTAATAATTTACGTAATGCGTCCGTGTTTGGATCACAGAAGTCGGAGAAAACTGTCTGAGACAGACGGACAGACAGACAGACAGACAGACACCCGAGTGATCCTATAAGGGTTCCGTTTTTTGTTCGGAACCTTAAAAATAAATATTGTAATCACGTTTCTAGGATAGATTTCGAATGGCTGAAGATGATCCGTTACTATTGGGAAGAAGACATCGACAACTGTGTAGCGAGGATGTCGAGTGCTATGTACATTTATGGTCACGAATATTTGGGTGCTGCAGGTATGTAGAGTAGGTACTGATACTTATCTAATAAGTCACTGAAAACAACATATGTTTTGCCAGCGACATGTCCCGCAAAAAGATATCGTTGAACAGCACAGCTTTGTTTCCAGTTGAGGTTTTAGCGTTGAAGGGAATCCTCCTTATGTTTCCCTTATCTCAATCGTCTATCGGTCGGCGCAACATGTTTAACCCTTCTACAAGTATACTGCTCTATTAGTCATCCCCTTTCAAGAAAAATATGTAAACTCATAGTTCATTTATCATTTCTTTGATCTACTTCTACTCCAACAGTAGCCACATTTATCCTCAAAATGTTCCCACACCATTTTCTCACAGTTTTCCACATCAAATTGCTCATTATGTAATTCCACAAGTATTTATTTTTACTACTCTTACATACTCATAGGTGTACTCGTAATAACGCCCCTGACGGATCGCTGCTACTTGTGCCTTATGGGAGCCCTTCAGCTGGACTTGGGAGGAGCGCCGGCCGGCCCAGCGGGCACCGGTAAAACGGAGACTACCAAAGACATGGCAAAGGCCGTGGCTATCCAGTGCGTCGTGTTCAACTGCTCGGAAGGTAACAATCTCTCTTTCTGCTGGGGCGGGTGATATACTGGCAAAGATAATGTAGAGATGGACACTTCATCTTCGTAGGACTTTATAAGATCTTTATTTCTTATTTCAATGCTACCACCCGGCCGGAGCTATTTAACAACTACGTTTTTTTGGTATGGGGAAATCCTCATGGATGACGCATCAATATGCAAAAAGAGTAGCGGGTTATGTCGGACTTCTACCTACTAAAACCCCACGGTCCAACCAATTCCATGTGTCGGGGGCTTGGGAGTTTCATGCACATTCGAGGGCATCCCAAAATGGAAACTAACATACCTACCTACAAAAAAATTTAGAACATTCCATCGAATTGAAAACCCTTCCATCCATCCATCTATTTTTGAAGTAGATTAAATAGGCGTACTTCACTAACCCATATTAGAATGGAATATCGGCAGGCTTGGTCATATCCAGTTTTTCAATTTATCAGGATTAGACTACAAAATGATGGGACGTTTCTTCTCGGGCCTCGCTACGTCTGGAGCGTGGTGTTGCTTTGACGAGTTCAATCGAATTGACATCGAAGTACTATCTGTTATCGCACAACAACTCATCACCATCAGAAATGCAAAGGTTGCAAGGCTGAGCAGGTAGGTCACCTATTAATGTAAATACATACGAAAAGAAATGCGCCCATCTGCTGATACTTACTTATCTGTTCCATCAGGTTTATGTTCGAAGGTCGCGAGATCAAACTGGTGCGCAGTTGTGCTGCTTTTATTACTATGAATCCTGGTTATGCAGGCAGAACCGAACTGCCTGATAACCTAAAAGCTTTATTCCGTCCTATTTCTATGATGGTGCCGGATTATGGTAAGAGACAAGGAGGCTCATCATTATTTATGTTTTTTCTGGTAGCTTGATGAATGATTTCAAGTTCCAAAACCAGGCCGAGCCGAAGCGCGCCGGAGCTTATTTTGCAATTTATAAGGGGAAATTAAAGATTAAGGAGCTCGTAGCTAGTAGAAAATAATAAACACGGCAGGGGTGGATTTTCAAGATTAAGCGACGCTTGCTGTAGTCGGTGCATGATTGGGTAACCATCTATTACGTACCGAGACGAGAGAAAGCACGTTAACCCAGGTGCCGTTTGAACACCTTTGGCAGTCGTTACGGATAGTCAGAAGCCAGGAAGTCTGACATCAGTCTTGCCAAGGGCTATCGTTTTACTCAAGACATTGGGTTGTGGAGGTTAGGTAGGAAGTCGACTATGATTGACATTGTATTGCTCCAGGGTTGCATCAATTTCCTTTCAAGGAATGCTCTCAGATATGGCTGGTTTAATCGTACCTACTTAAAGATTAATTTTAATTGTTTTTTTAAAGCTTTAATCGCTGAAGTGATCCTGTACTCCGAAGGGTTCGAATCTTCAAAAGGATTGGCAAAGAAGATGGTACAAATGTACAAGCTGTCTAGCGAGCAGCTTTCAAAACAGGATCATTACGATTTCGGCATGAGGGCTGTGAAGAGTGTATTGGTAATATCATTCTCAAAACTGTCTTTTTGGTTTTATATGGCATCTGAAAATATATGCACAGACATCATTCTTTGTAGTAGGTTCCTCAACAAAATGTTTTAATAATTACCTAAATTGTATTAGAGTGCTACTTAGTTATGTATGCTTAACTGCTTGTACACTTTTTTATATTTTCAAACAGGGCTCTGATAGATTTTGAGACTATTGTATTTTTGAAGTGAAAACTTCTTTAGCGGCGTTGAGCACTTTTTCTGTAATGGGTATAAAATCTTAAACTCGCGTCAGGGTCACGTGACCTAATCGCAAAAAGCGTAAGACGGCTCGCGTCAGGGTCACGTGATGCGAAAAAGCGTAAGATCGAGGGGAAGGGAGAGGAACTAGTATCTCCCACTCTTTCTACCGTGCCTGAGTGTGCTGCTCCGCTTAGGCGGCACAGGGCGCTTGCGCGAATGTCCGTCTGTGTTTATGTACAGCGTGCCACGCGTATCCAAGGATACGAAATTACGGAATTACAAAATTATGGATGAAAGTTGATTTTTCTAAGAGATAAAAATTAATGTAATATATAAATAAATAACGATATAATATTATGAATAATAACATGTAAATTGTCATATTTGTGTACGATAGCGCAATAAATAAACATTGTATTCTACCTCATAAATGATAGTATTTTTGTACTTATAATTAAACACAACGTTATTTTTTGTTGTTTTTATGGTTCGTTTTGTTTATGTCAGGAACTGTGTCAAGATTGACATCTGTCACTGACAGTCGCTGTCGCGGCCACACGTCAGTGTCTTTTTGTTTATTTTGTTGTCGGTGGTTTGTCTATGATGTGACCGCGACAGTAAGGATGTATTATTTACATGTTTTCACTTCTGCCGGCACTCCCGGAGTGCTACCGGTGTTTTTTTTTTTTTTATCGAGTGTGTTTTGCTTCTGCTCAGCACATATTTATGTAGCACTAGAAATTATTTGTATGTTTTATTTTCCATCACTACATTCACAAGTTTATTCAGGTGATGGCTGGTGCGCTGAAGCGGGCGAGTCCCGACCAGCCGGAAGAGATGACACTCCTGTGTGCCCTCAACGACAGCAACCTGCCAAAGTTCCTGGCTGCTGACGCGATACTGTTTGCTGGCATATTGTCTGATCTGTTCCCCGGCGTTCAGCTTCCTGTGAGGGACTACGGCGTCATGGATGAGGTCATCAGTAAGTACTACCTTAGAACCTGTCAAAATTCACCTTTGATATCATCTATCGCTTACCAATGTGAGATCGAGGTCAGGAGCAGGCTTATCAGGCATAATGAAATCCGATTGTTTTTTTAATATTCCTCGTTCCAATCGCTCATTTACAGTCTGAGATTGAAAGGAAAGAAAATGTGACAAAGTAATTTAAACATTCTTAAGGTACATAACGTAATAGTAACAAAGTAAGTATCTTACAGGAACAATGCTTCTTGAGAGGAAACTTCAAATCGAAGAGTGTCAGATACGTAAAGTGATTCAGCTGCATGAGACCATGATTGTGAGATGGGGCGTCATGTTAGTCGGGCCGACTGGAGGCGGGAAAACTGTTGTCTTAAATGTAAGAGACAATTATTTATTAATAATACACTTCTCATCAGAAAAATCGAAACACCTTGCAAGTTTATGTTTCGTAAAGATTATCAGATAAATGTGTATTTTAGGGAATGTAAATGTCAAATGTCGTTTAATACTGAATAATATGAGGTTTTCAAATCCTAATGTTAATGTTCTAAATTCAAATTAAATTTTCATAGGTTTCTTATTTTGTTTAACAAGTCATTTTTACCCTGTATGGAGTATGAAGGAAATTGATAAAACAACACCCGTAAATGAAAAAAAAAGCTAGGAAACGTTTATTTAATAACTTGTATTAGCTCTTATTACTGCTTCCATACGGTTTATCATCGATCGGATGAGAGTCACGATCAAATGCTGTGGCATTGCATTTCAATCCTGTTGGATTGCATTTTGCAGCTGGCTAATTGTTTCTGGGGCAGGATCTCTTGCACGAATTCGTCTCTTTAATTCATCCCATAGATGTTCAATCGGATTAATGTCCGGGCTTCTTGCTGGCCATTCCATAATGGAGATACCGACTTGGGTAACATAATCTCGTACGACGCTCGCGGTGTGAGCCCTAGCATTGTCGTACATGATTATGAAACCGTTGCCAATAAAATGTGCATAGGGCATCACGTGAGGCTCAAGACACTGTTCGATGTATCGATGACTGTTTAGTGCAGGCAGACGTGGCCCAGACACAAAGACAAGCTCTGTCTTACAGTCGGCGCTGATTCCTCTCCAAACGGTCCACGAACCGCCACCATAGCTGACCTTTTCTTCAATGCAGCATTGTGCATGCAAGCGTTCTCCATCTCTTCTGTAGACCTTGTTCCTTCCGTCGTTACCATACAGCATAATTTTACACTCATCATAAAAGAGGACTTTGCGGCTTGTGCGGTACCAGTCCACGTTCCTTCAACCTTCTTCTAATTGTAGAGTCACTTACAGCCACCCTACGTACAACATGAAGCTGCTGCTGCAGTTGAAAAGCATTAAGGCGTCGATTTCGTAAAGAAGTTGTTACAATAAATCGATCACCTCGCTCAGAAGTGACACGATTCCTGCCAGATCCGGAACGGCGTGTGAACAAACCAGTCTCCCGATAGCGTTTGTAGACTCTATGAACAGAGTCAGGCTTAGATGCAATCTTTCAGCCACAACACGCTGACTAAGTCCAAAATCCAGCAATGCCACCACTTGGGCGGCTTCTGCAGGCGAAGTATCCATATGTTTTAGAAAAAAACTTTTTCAGAAGACCCAAAGTTAACAAATAAAGAATCAAAAGTTTTAAAATAAGCGCTAATTTTTAGTTTTCAAAGGTGAAATGTACTCCAACTTAAACACACATTTGTCACAAAACAGTGAATCATTTCATTTATAGGATAAACAAATGAAATTCTAATTTGAATTTTCGCTTATCACTGTAATGGCCAAACTGCCAGTTATACAAACATGTGATTTTTTTTCATGGAATGAAAACTCTTTTGTGTTAAATTAGGACAGAAACCATAAACTCGGAAGTGTTTCGATTTTTCTGGTTTGAAGTGTACTTTCTAGCACTTTGCCCATGACCTCGTCCGAGCAGATTTAGTGATTCTACACCTCCTGGTGTTGAAGTTCGTGGAGGAGTCGAGCCGCTTTCAAGTAATGCGCTCACCAAAAACACCAATTCTTTTTTATTTATTTGGATAGATGTCATCAGATTAGCATGTTAAAAATCCAGTTTTATTTTAAAGATATTAGGAGATACTTACACCAGGCTTTTTGAAATGGAAATAGAAGGGCCACAAAATCAACCAGTACAGAAGTACATCATGAACCCGAAGAGCCTTAGTATCGGAGAGTTGTACGGTGAAGTCAATCTGCAAACGCTTGAATGGCATGATGGAATTTTACCTCTCAGTTTACGTACCGCTGTGCAAGTAAGTGTTATTTATACCATTGAAGATATATAAGGTACAAATGACGTGCGCGGCGGCGTAGTTCGCCATCTAAATAGTCGCTACTAATTTACGACTTAGGGCGCCTTCAAATTGGCGCAAAGTGCCGTACGGCTGCAGCGCTGCTGCCGCATTGCTTTGTTAATCCATACAAATAATAAACACTAGCCGCAGCGCGGCTGTATTGCTCCCGCCGCGCTGTACTTTGGGTTTATGATTAACAAAGCAGCACGGCACTTTGCCCTTAGCAAGTTTTGAAAGGATTTCAAAGTTTAAATGTTGTCTGTTTGCAACCGTAGATGCTTTAGCTTTGAAATCTAGCCAGGGGGGCTACTCTCTAAGCCCGAAGTCCGTAGTTTCGGGCTTAGTTGCGGGCGTATTCTACTCCGTATCACCTACGGACTTACGGTTAGTCCCAAACCCAAACTAAGAATGAATGACAACACGATTTGGCAGTAACTATCAAATCGTATTGTGATTAATTCTTAGTGTTTAGGTGACACGGAGTAGAAAACGCCCGCAACTAAGCCCAAAACTACGGACTTCGGGCTTAGAGAGTAAAGCCCCAGGTCTCAAATGCTCCATCATTCACATTCAGTGACAGTAAATACCATAATTAAAAAAATACACAAGCCGATCAATGCGGTGAATAATTTGTGCTCTGGAGTTCGTTAACAATCAATTAAAAATATTATTAATTATTATGAGCCTATACTGTCGAACTGCAAGGCAAAGACAGATCGACAGTATAGGCTCCTCTCCTTCCACTTTTTCCGGTCTTAGGTAGGTACAGGCCATTCCCTTGAGAAGGAGTCCAGCTCATCCCATCACTATTCTCAATCATCAATTTTACTAATCTAATAAGTCGTTACTCATTTAGTGCGAGAGACCGGACCATCAGTGGCTGATCTGCGACGGCCCGGTAGACGCTGTGTGGATTGAGAACATGAACACCGTGCTAGATGACAACAAGATGCTATGTCTGTCAAACTCTGAGAGGATCAAGCTGTCACCTTACGTGCACATGCTGTTTGAGGTAACAATCTAGATTACTTGAGGAACGGTACTGCTCCGCAACATCGAAAGCTAAGATTTGAATGTTCACACCTAGCTTCTTTGCAATTCAACCAATTTAAGTGGGCTAAAAGAGCTCAAATTAAAGAGCTCATTCCAGCGAATGTTCCAACCGTCTACTTCAATTAGAACTTGAGATACCTACAGAAAATGTTTCACAGAAAAACTAGCCAAGTGCGAGTCGGACTCTCGTGCAAAGCGTTCCGAACGAATTTCATTTTTTTTAACGTGTTATTTTACTCTATAGACTTCTTATAGGTTTTCCTCTAATCTATAGGTTTTTTTTTATGAAAAAAATATTAAAACCCTTACAGTAAGCCCTTTCAAGTGACCTCCATACTAAAAAAATAATGATTTACGTAACGCATCCGTGTTCGGGTCACAGAAGTTCATATGTGTACCAAATTTCAACAGAATCGGTCAAGTGGATCCTGAGAAAACTGGCTGTGACAGACGGACAGACAGACACCTGAGTGATCCTATAAGGGTTCCGTTTTTTGTTCGGAACCCTAAAAAATAAAAAAATATTTAAGGACTGTGAAAATTGTGATTTCCAATGCTTGATTACAAATCTGAGCGCCAACATATTTTTTTTATTTTTTTAATAAGTAAATCTGTTGGAACGGCCTAGGTTGAAGATGTCCACCATCGGTAGAGACCAATTTAAGTAGTACTTTCACAGAGTTGCAAGGAGAAGTGAAACATTTTCTTGGGTTAGTGTGTCTGTCACAATACTCAATGACATTGATATGAAGATCGTATAAAAAATATTCGCACCTTTCGCTAACCGTTGCGTTGTTTAGAGCATAAATAGCAGCAAGGAAAAGCAAGGTTAACAAAACAATGAAATTTGGCATTGACGACTACGCATTCGATAACCTTCTATCAAACAGGATAGTAAATAACGTTATTTTGGTAGATTTAATAAGTAGAGCAGACACATTCTTTATTGCAAAATCAATACCATCTGCTTGCAAAGGCTCTAAAGCCGGTTTCTAAACAAGAATTTGAAGTTGACTTTGTCTCAATCTCTACTTTAGCCTGAAAATCTATCAGATTTAGGCGTTCAAGTGGGGTTGGGATAGAATAGAATAGCAAAAGTATCTGTCTTTACTATTTCATCATTTATTTTTCTGCTAAATTAATCTGTGTCCCACTGCTAGGCAAAAACCTCTCCTTTCTCTTTTTCATAACTATACTCTGAGCTTATTTACACCGTATAAGTTACAGAAAAAATTACATTACGTAACTCCAAATTTGGAAATATAGGTGGCGGATTTAGCTCAAGCTTCCCCAGCTACAGTTTCCCGTTGCGGTATGGTGTACGTGGACCCCAACGAGATGGGGTACATGCCAATGGTGCGCTCCTGGATAGATGAGGCCTCTGAGAAAAATCTCTTCAGTATAGAAAATGTTGAATTTGTTCACGAACTTTTCAACATGTTGGAAGTTGGATTCGACCACGTTAATACCAAATGCCGCTTTGGAATCGATCAGGTAACACTTTTGTTCGTTGCTTACGTTTCATTTTATTCCGTATGCTTTCACATACAGTTAATATACTTCTCAAAAAGTGGTTTATGTCCCTACCTCTTACTTTGACGCTAGCGAAATCTTATAATTGTATTGAATTAATTATTTCTGACATTTTAATTCTGATATAACTAATTTCTCAATTTGATTGTATTAATATAAATGAAAATAACTAAGGAATAATAATGTTTAATGCATGCTAATTTTTCACCTATTGCAATGCTTGTAAAAGGCTGCTAAGTACCTACTAACAAAACATAACACCTTTATACACTTGGTTCGCAATAAAAGTTTTGACTTTGACTTATAGGTAAGTATATAAATGATTTATGAAATATTTATGCAACTACCTACCTGCTGCATTCCGTGACACATTTACAATAGCACTTCAGTGTGTATTTTCAAACATTCAGTGATTTGCATGGATCGCGAATCAGTTGATATACCTACATAGTTCATGTAATGCTACGTATAGGTGAACATAAGCAAAGTGTCTGCGGTCTGCTTCCTCCTGGGCGCGCTGCTCTCGGAGCCCGGGGATCGATTCCCAGACAAGGCGTACATCAAGGTGTACATCGCCCACTGCTTCATCTTCTGCTACGTGTGGTGCATTGGCGGCAATATCCTCGAAGAAGGGCGGAAACTCTTCGAAGAACTCATCAAAAGACAGTTCGAGCAGTTTGAGGAAGCTGAATTGTTAGTGGTTATATACGAGTTTATTTTTTATGTTTTTAGGGTTCCGAACAAAAAACGGAACCCTTATAGGATCACTCGGGTATCTGTCTGTCCGTCTGTCACAGCCAGTTTTCTTCGGATCCACTAAACCGATTCTGTTGAAATTTGGTACAAATATGGTCTTCTGTGACCCAAACGCGGACGCGCTACGTAAATTATTAAATTTTTAGTATGGTGGTCACTTTTGGGGGTCAAATTATGAAAAAAGAAATGAAATTCGTTTAGAACCCTTTGCACGCGAGTCCGACTCGCACTTGGCCCGTTTTTATAAAGTGGAAGACGGACGTCACATCCGAGACAGGCCTAATAAACGCTGGCGTGACGATGTAGACTCGTCCCTGAAAGACTGGCCTGAGTAGGCAGAAGATAAAGTAAGCTGGAAAAATATGGGCCTTGCCCAGCAGTGCGACAACACAGAATAACTAAAAAAAATTTTTAGTCTCATTTAATACCGAACTTAATCAATAGCCTCTACTTATTTATATCTGATTATAAAAATCTAATTTAAGCGGTTGCCCGGTTGCGATGGAAAGGAATGATAAACCGTCATAGCACCTACCAACCTGGCATCTAAAATGATGAGAATAGTGATTATTCCAGGGTTTGGAGAGGCTTTTTGTCTATTGAAGCTTATTAATCATTTTATCTTTTACCAGCATGCCGCAGGGCTTCAATTTCTTCGATATGTACATGGACACGAAGTTACGAAGACTAAAAGTGTGGGCTGATATAATTCCTGAGTTCTTGTACGACTCCAAGAAGCCGTTCTTTGAGACTCTCGTACCAACAATAGACACGGTTCGGTACGGATATTTGTTTGAAAAACTTCTGAGCTGTGGCAAACCCGTCATGTTTACAGGAAATACAGGTAAATCGTTGATTTCTATAAACTCATGTAGTGCTAATAGCGGAAAAAGATCTTGTGTGGTTTTTATACTCAATAAGGTCGTATTTGTTGAAGAACCCATCTTGAATAAAACGAGGGACTCATTCTGCCCCGTAAAACAAGCAACACTATCACAGACACTGCTTGAACATACCGATTAAATTGTATTAATAATATGCTATGCATAAAATTTGATTTGTGTGATCAAAATGTGGACTGGATTTACTGGAGAATACCTTTCTTTCAGGTGTCGGTAAAACGGTAATTGCGATAGAGATGCTGAACAAAATGGCTCAGACTGGTTATTACATACCGTTCATATTGAACTTTTCGGCCCAAACCAGCAGTGGCCGTACCCAGGTAATTATTAAAAAAAATCTATTTAAAATAAAATCGTGAAACTTGGTTCAACTCGAATCGTATCGAGTTTGATTTCGATAATAATACATCTTTCTTTTCTAGGCAGTGCTAGAATTACGTTTAGACAAGAGACCACGCAAGGCCATCGGGGCTCCTTTAGGGAAGAAAGTAATCATATTCATCGATGATGTCAATATGCCTCGTCTGGACATATACGGTGCACAACCCACTATAGAACTGTTGAGGTAACAATATACTATTTTATAAGTAGGTCCACCTTCGACAAACGCGAGAATTAGCTGGATACGGGCAAGAGAATGGTGTTGAAGTCAGATTTTAACTCTTATCAACATCATCGCCATCCATAGCCCGACTTCGCCCACTGCTGAGCATAAGCCTCTGTTTTCTTGTGCCAAACCCTACGTTGTTGTGCCAGCACCAACAACGTTCTAACCGTGATGGCAACCATATCGTCTCTCCATCTCACTGTTGTCCGACTCACAATTCTTCATCTAGATCGCGCGCGCCACTCCGTAACCGCCTTACTCCACCTATAATCAACGCGCCTTGCCAAGAGCCCTGCCCAGCCTCATTTCAGTTCCGAAATTCGTTTTCCGATATCGAAAATCTTCGTACGTTTTCTGATCTCGACGTTTGGAACTCGAGCTATTAACATTTATACCATACGTCTTTCTCTAGGCAATACCTAGATTACGGCGGGCTCTACGACCGTGACAAGCTGTATTGGAAGGACATTCTCGATGTGGTGCTGGCCTGCTCTTGCGCCCCTCCCGGCGGTGGTCGCAACCCTCTGACCGGACGATTCGTCAGACATTTTGCCATGTTCTATATTTCTGCACCTAGTTCTGAGGCTATGAAGACTATATTTAAGGTTAGTCACGCTATAAATTTTAAGACACATGGACTCTTAATGTAGCTTTTATTCATTTTTTTCTCCTAAATTGTTTCCCACTGCTGATAAGCATAATTATCCAAATTACACCTATTCTTTCTCTCCAGGGTGATTACTAAACAAGTTTTCTCCGCAAACATGATCAGGTCGTCGCAACAACTAAAAACAATCAATATTAATTATAGTCTATAGTTCATTATCTTCTAAAGATTACACCTTTAAGCGCAAAGCCAACCTTTCTCTTTGCTACCCAGACCGAAAGCAGCGATTTATAAAGTTGGATTTTGCCGGCGGACGACTACTTCCACATGCATCAATAATATTCGTTTACATCATTCATATTGCGATATTGTACCATCAATCAGGCAATCCTGCGCGGCCACATGGAAGACTTCGTAACCGAGGTCTCAGCCCTAGGGGGTCCCATAGTCGATGCAGCCGTAGATGTGTATCTGAAGATTTGTGCCGAGTTGCTGCCTACGCCAGCCAAGTCGCACTATGTCTTCAATCTGAGAGACTTGTCCAAGTGCATGCAAGGAGTCTTGCAAGCTGATGCCGCGTACATGAGGGTCCCGCAGGGAATGCTCAGGTATTTGCATCTTTTCAAGTTGTTAAAACTACCTTGTGCGTTCGTTGTTTTTTGCTTAGGTCCTACTGCTAGCATATTTTTGTCAATATATAACTGATAGCCATAATCATAATCTACAGTTCTGTATTATTTGCTTCCAATTGCTGGCCAGCCTTCGATTACTACAATAGTGTTTACAAATTTTTTAACGCATTTCAGATTATTTTATCATGAGTGCCTTCGGGTTTTCCACGATCGGCTTATCAACCTTGAAGATAAGAGTTACTTCTACCGCTTAATGAGCTCGGTCTGTGAGAGGCACTTCCAAACACCAATATTAACTATCCCAGAGGACGATATTATTCTACAACCACCTCTTCTCTTGTTTGGTGATTTCATAAACTCCGCTGTACCGAAAGAAAACAGAAACTATGCTGAGATTCCAGATTTAGCTAAGATTATGGTGGTTGTGAAGGCAAGTGATTCATTTATTAGAACGTAGTTGCGTAGGTTGATTTGTTTGTACGTCACAGGACTTTTTCAGGAGAAAGTATTTTTAATCTTCGTTAAAGAGGCACGAGAAGTTATCATCAACTTTTCATCAGAATGTCTGGTTTACTAACATTTCGTAGACTCTGCGTTATGGCTACGAATCGTTGTGTTGGCAGTAGAGAACTAATAGGTAGCTGCCGGCGCAGCGATGCCTAGCTCTGTGATTGTATGAGAAAGTAAAACAGATCCATAATAATTCGAATCTTTCAGTTAGTCTGGTTCGAAATGTAGTATCCCATCAAAAACATAACATGTGCAAAAACGCAGAAGTCTCGCAACGCAGTCCTTCTGCCGTAAAAAGCTATGAAATCAAGTCGATTAATTCAGTACCTAGCTATCATGGAACAGCTATCCAACCACTTTGTCATAAATTGATACCTTGTTAGTTAGCTCACATCATTTTATAGTTACGATTATATCAACATTACATTTTTATTTCTTTAATAAATAGTGACTTGGCAACGGCAAAAGAATCTACATAAAACATTTTGATGATCGGTGAATCAGTCAGTGACAAAATTTAGGAACTTTGACTTGCAATATTTTTTGCAATTTATTTTTTTACTATTGATAGGAACGCGTTTGGTCACTATCTCACCTGATGGTAAGCGATGATGTGGTCGAAGATGGAGCACGCTTGCCTAGAAGTAACCTATTCACTCTTGAATTAAAAGACTTAAACTCCTCGATCAAATTTAATGTAATTTGGAAATTAATGTATCTGTATAGCTTTGTAATGCCCTCTTGGTCACTGAAAAGCACACGTACAAAAGTGGTACAATATTCTGAAGATTTTTGAACGCTAATGTGATATACCTTATTAGAAAGATTATTTATCAAGCTACTCGATTATAGTTAAATATGAATTTTTCAGGCGCGAGTTTTTGAAAAAATAGGGAAATTGTTTCAGTACAAACAAAACACACAAAGACGCATATTTATTCATTTCTATGGAATATAATTATTTTAAATGTGGCTTAAGTTGCCGTTTCTATTAAATCTTTAAGATTTTATTATAATTTTAGCTGCAGCTCCATGAAATTAAGACAAAAAATATTGATTATCATTACATTGCAATACCAAATCGTGTCGAAAAAAGGTAAAAACTGTAAACGTCAGAATGACGTTGAAATAAAAAAGGACACCCTAACCTCTAGGCTATTGCTTTTACACGAATATTTAGAATATCGGCTATCGCATTTAGTTATTTATTTATTTAAACTTAATATACAATAGTGGTACATAAACAGACTTAATGCAACAAGGCATTCTCTACCAGTCAACCTTTAGGTTTGTTGGTGGTTTGTTTGGGTTTTTTTAAGTTATATATTTCAATATGTTATTGGTTGAATCTATGTGGAACTCGGAAGTGGTAGAAAAGGTACTGTGATTTTTAGGTTTCGGTTTTTCGATTTACATACATCATTTTATTTTTTTATTTGTACACTCGACGTAGTCGAAGGAAGGAAGGTGTAGCGCAGTATTTCAAGTACCTACCCGAATCGGTTTGAACCGAGTATCATAGTGCGATACGGTGTTGTGTGTATTTTAAAACTAATTTGTTAAAAATGAGAGCTTTCCTTTAGTTTGTCATATGTTATTACTTCCCAGAATTTGATCCTTACTAGCTACACTTTTGGATGGTGCAATAATACAGGGTGTGTTATTTTTTTCTAAATCAACCGGCTCGATTCCAGGGTAGGAATCACGATTTTTCAAAAATCCAATGATGCAGTTTTACTTTTCATCAAAATAGGGCTCGTTTCAGAATTGATGGCACACTTTAAAAATTCAGCCTGTACAGACCATCCATTGTACCTACACTTGTTGTTATAAGCGTTTTTCCTGTGCTTGTTATGGTGTACAATAAAGTATATAATAAATAAATATCGATTCAGTACGATCAACTATATAGGTATTAGTTATTGTGCCAATACATAGGTATTGTATCTATATTCGATCTGCATCGCCCATGTTCAGGAGGACTCAGTGGACATTAGGTCCACTGAGTCCTCTCCTACTCGGGTCAGACAGCTTACTGACACCATCGTATTCTGTTGCTCGTAATTTCGTTGTGCTTTGAGTTTTGTGTTGCTGTGTTCTTTCTTCCATTTGACCTTTGCATCTGCCCTACGGACTCCGAACCCCCTTTTGTGACCTACCGCTTGTGTTTGCTGGACCGCTGATATTCTTGGTGATTTGGATTTTTGCTAGGTTAGAAAACAATGGCTTTATAATTATGTTAATTGTGATCTTATCCTGTGACCTGACCACCTGCAGCTTGAATACCATTCTGTAGATTTGTGTGCCGTGAGGTTAATTGTTTTGTTACATTCGCATTATGTAATACCGTTGTTGTAAACAATGATCCTTTTAGAAGTACGATTCATTACTTCTAGGTTCTACATAACTATATTCTATTGTGTAACATAATTTTTGGACGTAGTTGTTTTCCAGTCAGTTTACAGTATTTGTTTCACAGAATTTTGTAACTATTTTAGTAATTGAAAAAATGGTATAGTAAAACACTACCATTTTTTCAATTACTGAAATAGTCAATCATTCCTATTATCAATCAATCAATCAATTTATTATTTCAGACAATTAGTCCATTTTTTAGGCTATTCTACTTACGTGAATTACAGATGACTGAAAATGACCGGTTATGCGAAGAATAACGTTACCGTTTTTGGGTTTAAGTGAAATTGAAGTAAGTATAGAAATATTTTGGAGTTTAAGGTGCAATGAATGCATGAACCGTAAGGTTTTGAGAACATGGCTTTGGGGTTAAGTCAAATAAGCATCTCCAATACCTATATATTTGATCGTACTGAATCTTTATATCAGGTATCCGCGTTACTAATACGTTAATGTTGGTATGAAACTCAGAACTACACACAAAACCGTATCGCGCTATGTCATTTGGTTCAAACAGAGTCGGGTACTTGAAATACTGTGCTTCCTTCCGTGTTCGATTGCGATACACTCGAAACTTCGTCGACTATACAATTCCAAATAAAATACAGTGATGTATATAAATCGATAAAAACCGATACTTAACAATCATAGTACCTTACCTATCACTTCCGAGTTCCACATAGGTTCAGCCAATATATCGAAATTAAAATATATAAATGCAATAACCGATATTCTAAACCGCTACATTTATAAGTTTAGCTATAGTGTTAAAACGGTATTGCCCATGCCTAGACCCGAGTCTTACTGACTGAGACTGTCACTATCATTGTCAAATGGCAAATCCAGAGGGTTGCAAACCCTAAAATATAAATATTGTTTGTATTTAGTGATGCAAGCATTTTAATTTTCAACACTTGTTTAAAAAAAAAACGGGTGGCTGTAAAAAGATATTAAATGTGCAAACACATTAAAATAATTACTCTTTCAGCATATATACCTCAGAAGGCTGTTTATATAAATTATTTTCGTACCAAGCTCCATACATTTATTCAACGTCTCTTGTAGGCTGCTTGATTAATCTAAAACGAAGTTACAGGGGTTCGAAAATGGCCCGAATGGCTTCGAGAAAAGGATGGTACGGCCGTGCTTTTTTATATGCTCGACTTGGTGGGGGCACTTTCGTGCCCCCAGATTTAAAATTTATATATGAGTCATTGATATATAAAAAACCTAAGATGCACAATCTCGAACAAATGCAACACTCGAAACTGTCGTCAAAAACTGGCATGTATCAAGTTTCATGTGTGAGTGTGTGTGTTCAACCTAACACGGATCGTTTAAAGTTGTTTTTACAAAGCAGTGTACAAAAAGCAATAAAATTTTACGACCGAAGTCAATAGAACAAGGCATGGAGTGGAGACGAATACGTTTATATTTTTTTTTTGTGTTTGACATTGAGTTAGTGTTTTAAGAATTTGGTAAATTGTGTTCTCAACACATAATTATAACATATTTTCGTCAAGTTAAGCTACGTTCACACGGAGACAGCTTTGTCGTCTCTGATTTTTACCGTACATACACGACAGAACTGAATGCTCTGTTCATACCGCATTCGGTTTTGCTTTTCTAAAAAAAATACGAATGGCGTGTCACCGCGTGAATACGCAATTCGTTTATTTGCAGGAAAGTGCTCTGACACTGCCAACCCCTTGACTTCGATTGCAAGAACAGTTTTTTTTTAATTTGCTTATATCTCGAAAACGGTGTGTGTCCTATCGCAAAATTAATGAAAAATTTGCCCTCTTAAGAACCCACTACTGCGTAATTCTCAACAGGGAGGAAAAATTAAATATTTTCAAATTCCGCGCCCGCGACCCTACTTGTCGCATCTGATTCTGATTTCTGACATTCGGTAAAAACCCGCTCGTGTGAACGAATGTATTGAAATGCCACTAAACCATATTCGGTTTAGTGACGTGTGAACGAATCTGGGGGGCTACTCTCTAAGCCCAAAGTTCGTAGTTGCGGGCGTATTCTACTCCATATCACCTACGGACTTACCATCAGTTACGCACAACAAAATCGGATCTTAAGTTTGGCCTGTTTCGGTTATTTGTCGGATCTTAAATCCGAATGCACGTGTAAACTCATTCATATAAATTGTATTGTGACTAAACCGTATCCTGTAAAAATCAGATCCGGCTAAGTTTATATCGTCGTGTGAACTTAGCGTTACTGCCCCCACACGTCTTCTCTTTCCCAGCTATTGTCTTTTACACACATTCCCGGCTGCGTATTCGGTATTGTATAGAATACCTAGGCAAAGTATAAAATGAATAATATTTCATATATTACCTGAATGTTTTAGGTGTTCTATACATTGCCTAGGTATTCTATAGAATACCGGATTAACTAGATTGCCGGTAATAGATATAATATTTACGAACATAAAAAACCGCCGAATTAATGACCTCTTCTCCTTTTGGAACTCATTTAAAAACTATATTACAATACTTGACGCATAAATATTTGTTAAAAACTCAATCCAAAAAAGTGAATAAATTTAATAAAAAAAAAATTAGACACAATCAAATAAATCGTCTCCATTAATAAGAACAGGATCATTTTGTAGTATGCGTCTAAAATAAAAGGCTGAAATGCATCGTTCTTACACTGGCAAAGCGGCCATTGAAATTTGCCGTAATATACTTGGACCGTTGAGTGAAGTTTTGAGACAAATTAAATCAAAATTGCATATAGCTATTATATTAAGCCATAAAAACCACAAAAACAAACTGATAAACTCTTTTACTTACTGAAAATACGATATCCCATCCTTTTTCAACGTTCTTGACGTTATACTTTTACAATTTGTCAACGAACACTTCGACATTTTTGACAAGCGTGCAGAATGGCGAGCGACGCGAGACTGTTTGAAATGAGCGCACAATTTTAAATTGTGCGCTCATTTTATGCGGACATTTTTGAGGCGCTGAGTATGTATCTTGGGTTTTTATATATCAATGTTATGAGTAGAATTTTAAAACCTTGTAAAACAAATGACACAGGAATACTTGGACGAGTACAACTCGACGGCACGCGCGGAGATGCACCTAGTGCTATTCCAGGATGCTATCGAGCACATAGTGCGGATGGCGCGTGTGCTGCGCGCTGAGAGAGGCCACTGCCTCATGGTGGGGCCCGGGGGCTCCGGCCGCAGGAGCGTCGCCACCCTCGCGGGACACATCAACGAGTGCAAGTATGTACTTGCACCATCCACCCCATACATTAGTCCCATACACAAACTTCCTAGGACCACACTTCAGTCGAATTACAACCGGCTTGCCTGTGTCAGTCATATACAGTTCTAACATTGAAGCGACTGATGTGTACATGTTTAGTTTGTCGGATTGGGAGGTTCATCCTTCTGTATATCTACTTCTACTTATTTACAATACTGTATTGAGTATGGGTAGGTAAACATACCAGATATATGCAGGGAGCTCCACAAATCCTGTCTGAAGAAATAACTTGAAAATAACAACAGTTTCCAGTGAAGCATGTTTGACGTCAAAGTGCATATAGGTATAAAATGGTCATTTTTCATGCGAAAATTGGATGAAATATTCTGTTCACACGTATTATTCTTAGTGAGACCAATAATTTTACTACTAAATTAAATTGTTTTTATATTAAAGTTTTAAATCATAGAGATTATGAGTAACTAGTAAAGTTACTAGTTTTTTGGTATGTACGTCTAGACTAAGCTGTGTTTTGAGGTAGTTTAATTAAATGATTCAATACACCACTGTATTCAGTATGTATGGCTGGATTCAGTTTAAACACACCTCTTAGAAATTGCTTGATTCTGTCCTCCGTGCCAACCTTCTGTCCCATGAGAGGGGACAGTGCGGATTAATAAGAGTTTAAAGTATTATAGCTAGCTCCATTTTCAAATTGTTCTATTAAAAACTTAATAATGAAAAGGACAGAAGCCAGGGTGGATTCCAGACCATATGTTTTGCAAAATAGCCACCAGTTTTTTTAGACTGTACAGTATAGTTTCATTGTACCTGAAGACAGAAGATGCTCGCTGCCAGAGAAAGGTGACTGCTCAATTAGGGTTTTGTCCTAAAACGAGATAATAAAAAAAAATAGGGCTAGGTTCAAACACAATGAGTTTTTGATATCATTATACTCATGGCGAAGATAATATGGCTGTGAATCCCAAAAAGGTAAGCCAAAAACGCCTTTAGCTTTGTCACTTATAATTTTTTATACACATTTAGATAAAATGGTAAGTGATGGGAAAGTGTAAAATTAATGTCCAGTCCAATATAGTGTAAATGAACCAATTTTTAAATGCATATGGATCTCTTTTCCAAGAAACATAGGTGTCACATTTTTTATTAATTCTTGATGCAAACAAATCTATCTGTGGGATACCAAACTGATGTTTAATTGATGAGAAAAAATTATTGCATGGGGGAACCTCGGTATCTATATTTTTTGTATTACGGGATTCTTTGTCAGTCAATGAAGTATATTTAGATCGAATATATAAAGCATAGATGTTTATATTCTGCTTTTCACACAAGATTCAAATATTTTTGGCGACATCACTAAATGTGGGAACTGAGTGCTACCCATTTTAATTATACAAGAGTATGTCACAGCTATATGATTTTGTAAAACATTATTAAGGCGAAAAAAAAACTGCGAATAATTCATTCGACCATAGGCCACCAACACTCACCATTATTATGTATTCCATATCCTGTTAGTGAATTATCTGAGAATGTTTTTAGTTTAAATTGTCTAATAACCAATTTTTCTAAAAAATCTTAATTTATGTTATTGAACCACCATTTTAGGTCAGGCTGGATCAGTTTTTTAGGTCCATTATGGCATCCCAGTTATCAGTGTTTTGTAATAAGGCTAAGTATTTAGCCTGATCCCTTAATTTTAAGAGTGCCTGTCCATAAAGAACAGCTGGCCAAGTTGAAACCAAAGTCCCAATATGTTTTGACAGGTCTCAATCTTGCAGCTCTTTAATATTTTAAATTTTGACAATGAGTAACAACGTCGAGCTGTAGGCGGCGGTCAACTAACCAACCCAGTCAACAGACTGAAAAGTGAGTAGAAGGTAGGAAATGACCTTCTCAACCCGTAACCCTGCGGTCGTGTATCGTGGGAACAGTGGCCTTGGTTTAGTTACCTGGGCCAAGAAGAACAATAACTTCTATAACAAATAACCCTAATCCTATCGTGGGCAACGCGCGGAGAGGATGAATGGCTGAGGGCTTCAGTCGCTAGCGCCAACCTTGAGGGACCCGGCTCACATCATTTTATAGTGCCTTCTCTCAGGAATGGGCGTCACCCTGAGAGCGACAGTTTATTTCGGCCCTACTCGTGGGAACAAATATGAGCAATAATAATAAACCTACAAAATCAAACCTTACTCAACAAGTGTTCCATCCTGGACTATTTATCAGACATAAACTCATTATTGAGTGACATTGAGCAAATAAACACAGCACAAATAACTCAACCTGAAACAATAGATATAGAAAAGGAAACTCAGCAAGCAAACAACCCCGGTGAAGCAGGCGACCAAAATCCGGCTCCACCTCCCTGGCAACAGGTCCCTACTCCTCGTTACAATAAAAAGAGGAAGATAAGCGACTCACCTCCACAGGCTGAAGGAACTGTAACTAGGAACAGATTCGAAAATCTACCTTTAGACCCTGCCAACAAACTAGGTCCTAAGAGCAACCCTTAAAGACCTAATAAACCTCCACCGATTGTACTATATGGCATACAAAATATAAAAGAGGAGAAGAGCTATCAAAACTAATAGAAACAGTAAGCAACAAAGACCATTTTAAACTTAAGCCAATAAATAAAAATGTATTACATGTACTTCCATGCAATACGGAAGAATATAAGAAAGTAATAACAGTTATAAGAGCCAACGGTCTTATTAGATATACTTTCACTCCTAAGGACACTAACGGGTACTGTATCGTCATTAAAAATCTCCACCGCACTCCACATGAAGCTATCATTGATGCCATCGAGTCTACTGGCAACAAAGTGAGGGGCGAAATAGTCAATACCCGATTCGGACCTGACAAAAAACCCACTTCCACATTTTTTATCAATCTCGAACCAAACAATGACAATCCAGTTAAAAACATCATGCACATATACAACCAAAAAATAAAACTAGAAGAATCTCAAAAAACCAAAAGCATTGTATTGCACAATGCTTTTGGCTGGCCAACGCTGTCAAGAATATGGACACTCAAAGAACAATTGTATGAGGCCATTTAGATGTGGCAAGTGCGGAGAAAATCACAAAACTTTTGACTGTCATAAAAAAGACCGAAACACACCAGCTAAGTGTGCTTTATGTTCGCGACGGTATCGTCACCATAGATTTATATAACTCGCGTACATACGAGCTTATGTAATAAAATAGAATAGTTATAGCTTAAGTAATTTTGTAACGAAATTAAATTAATATTTTTGTTGTGGTTTTCCCCAGACACATAAGATGTTCTTGGGGAAATTAATTTCGCTCAGTATATAGATAGGTAGGGTTACACACTCCCCTACACATTCCTGGTAAACCCTTAAAAAAGGTATCTGGTAAAAGTTAAAGGTAAAGGAGGTACACATGTATCGAACATTTCACACATACCGACACAGGACAGTTACTCAAAAGGTAATAGGGTGGACAGACAAACCACCATTTACAGACACCTTCCTTTACTAAACATACAGAAAATCTAGATATTTAGGCTTTGGACAATCGACACTAGAAAGCTAGCACTAAGCTCTATCTAGACATAGATTTTGTCCCCTTCCGGGTTTCTGACCTTATAGTACTTCCACCCTTAGAGGGGTGGCTTTGTAAAATATGTATCTGGATAGAGGGATGATGCACCTACCGTAAGACATATAGCCTAACAGCCTTTTTTTTTAAGCATGGGAATTGGGAAGTCATCAAATGACTCCTCCCGCTCTGGGTGAAGCAGAAGGGAGTGTCAGACTTTTACTGACTAAAACCCATCCGTGTTCCTCCTAATGCCCTTTGCGTTCCAGGGCCGCGGTGACTCTTTCAAACAGATTCCGCAACCCCGGCAGGCACTGGCCCTGGCGGGCCCCATCTTCTATGCTGACAGCTCTTTGAGGCGCGCGTGGAACACAGCGCGCCGTCGGTTCTGATCGGACGGCGAGCCACCCAATGCTCGCCGTCCACAGACCCGCACCTACGGTGGCCGAGAATCGCCCTGCGACTCCCGACGCCCGGGGCGTCTTCTTCTGTTGCGGCGGCTGGGGCGTGAGGTTTCCCTCTCTCTCACGCGTTCGGCCTCCTCCTTTGCTAGCATTACTGCTTCGCAGTAGGAGGTGACCGCTTCCCATGCCTCCTCGCTCCGGACCATGGATTGAACCAGGGCCGGACGCGAGAGGTCGCCGCCGCCAATCGCCTCGACGAGGACACGGCGGTGTTCCGCCCAAGCTGGGCAGACCTCCACCGTATGCTCCGCCGTTTCCTCCGGGTGATCCTCGCAGTGTTGACACCCGGGCGTATCCTCCCGCCGAATTCGAAACAGGTACCTCCCAAAACATCCGTATCCGGTGAGTACCTGCGTCAGGCGGAAGGTGAGGACGCCGTGGCGCCGCTCTAGCCACTCCTCAAAGAGGGAGGGGACTTACCACCGCAATTTGGCATGCGAGCCGGATTTCTGTGCCTCCGTGTTATGTTTCTTTGATAGTTGTCAATTGGTATTTGTTCCCGAAACTACCCTTCAAGAATCAACCCTTGAAGACTCACCCCGAAGCAGATCCGAAGCCACCCGTCACGACACGATCCTGTGAAGACGCCCGAAGTCAACATCGTAGTCCTTCGTGAAAACTACCCCTTTCAAGATTATTACCCCCCTTCAGGAAAACTACCCCCGAAAAGAATTTTTCCTGAAACGCTGAAGGATTAAGTCTGGACTTAGAAGAATTTTTGAAGATCCATCCTGGGACTTAGAAGAATTTTTGAGGATTCATCCTGGGACTTAGAAATTTTTTGAAGATTATGGACTTTGAAAATTTTGAGAAGATTCTACACTTAGAAAATTTTGATCAATTCGGGACTTAGAAAATTCTTGAAGATTTTAAGACTATAAAAATTTTGAGAAGATACCACACTTAGAAAATTTTGACCAACTTTGGACTTAGGAAATTTCAAAGATTGGGGACTTTGAAGAATTATCCGAGGAAATAGAAATAGTTTGAAGTTTGCTGAAGCCTTACCAGAGGACTAGAACAGTTTGAAGAATCAACTTGAAGCTTGAACAATGCCAGTCACAAGGAAAGACACCTGAGGCGTGGGTAGTGGACCTGAACAGGGAACCATCCGAGAGGGCTCCCGTCACCCGTCACCAGTTACCGCCGCGTTCACCATCCGCGACTGAGGGAACACAGCCGTCACAGCCACGCAGTGAAGAATTGCCTCCACCTTCTACTCAAGTTGAAGAACAAGTGGAAAGAACAGAACCTCCTGCGACCTCAAGACATCATCGTAACATCATCTTGATTATTCAATCCTGAAGATATTAAGCCCAAATCTTCGGCGTAATAAGGGAACCGCTAAAACAGCTCTCCATCCTTAGATGATCTCCAAAATTATAAAAAGTGCTTGATTCAGAATCACCTGTGTTTTGCTGATTAACTAATAACTTAATCTCACTTAGACAGAGCGGTTTACTCATTTATGTTGTTTTTACACTCACAAATCGAATAATGTTTCGTTTTACGCGACGCGAATCAAGTATCAACGACCTGCACGCATTGACAAAATGCATTAGTACCTAAAATGAGCGTCATCTATCCTCTACGATTGGAGAATAATCACAGGATTTATCTGTCTCGCTCGTTCCCGTGATATTATTGGTCTAAAGTGACAGGCAAATATTTTTTTTTTTAAATATCCGCCTTTCCCGTGTTATTCTGTTACAAGTTGTATACTTTATATTTCTTCATTTAGAATGGGGAATCAAACGTTTTTCAATTTTGTCTTCCTTCAAGCTTGATGAAAACTTCAGCTCCTCCAAATGGGGCAAGATTATCTGTGTCTGTTAGCGCATGTTCCACATTTGGAATTATGCATAGGCATGAGCAGGTTTGTTTTTTTTTTGTATACGAGAACAGTGTGTTCTGTACATAACAATTATTCATGTAAATAGGTGAAAACGTACCGCATACGTATTTCATATCTCATATCGCGTACCACGTTTAATCTTCATGCTAAAGGTATCTCGTACCAGCATGGTAGTTGATTCATGCCGAAATACCTGAAGTAGGTATAGCATCATTTTTACCTAAAAAGGAAGTCGGTACCTAGACTGATCACTTACCTTCTTCATTTGTCCGTAGAAGATTCGGCAGAGGTATTCTGCCGCTCTGGACTTAGTGTGGGACTCGGAGTCCTAGTTCTGAAGTTTTCCAATTCAGACAACTAAGAACGCCGGGGACTGCGTGAGCGTGTTCTGCTCCTTTACCACCAATGTCGACGCTTCTTTCCATATTTTAATAGCTTAGCTAACCTTTTTTGTACTTTTTCTTCACTTTGCATGATATAAGGATTAATAAATTATCACAAATAGCGCTAAAAGTTTTTCTAGCGAACGATGCTGTAGACGCGCGAAAAGAAAAGAGACGTTAGGTCTTGCCACAGACTAAAAAAGGTTTTGCTTTTTTTTTCTATATAAATATAACTGCGATGCCATAGAGTAGTGAATAGGAAATACTACACTGTAATTAATTATTTTTCAGATCAATTTAAAGCAATTTATTTGGTTCGGGCCGTATGGCCCGGTGGCCCGGTGTGGTGCCGGTCCAATTTCTTGTTCACCCTGTTTTATGTCGTTGAGGTAAAAACTGCCAGGTTATTTTTCCAAAGAAAATGATGTTGTATGTCTTCCTTCACAATTTCTGTTTTATTGTTATCGCTTACAAATATAGTCCGGTCAAGTTAGCTCATTTAATCAGCGTAGGTGGGTACAAAACTCATTTAACGTGACAGGCACCGAGCACACAAGACAATACCATTTGGCCCCAATCGGGCCTTACGGTCCTTGAAAGGAATCGGGGTCGTTAAAAATTGGTAGGTACAGATTTTGGGAACACCATTATAAATTGAGTGTGAAAAGTCACCATCGATCCTCCATCTGCAAAAAGAAGCTTATAAAACGAATTATTAGTAACCTTTTTGACCGGACTAAAATAGGGTACTATTCAATGTTAACGTTAGCAAACCTTTGCCTCTTTGTTACAGTCGGGTAACTAAGGAAAGGTTATGTTTTTATATATTTTTTTTTTCTTTTCGTTCGTTCGGCAATATTGTACCTTCCACGTAGGCCTCTTCTATTCGTCTTTGTCTCGTCCTGTCTATTCCCGATCCAAGTATTATTGGGTTTTTCTACCTGCAAAGCCTCCTATAGTCTAGATTTATGTCCGATTCATGGCAGTCGGCTCGCTACTTATACGGCATCTAAATTTAACTGTACTTACACTACCATACATTGACCCGCTATCATGTTAGACCGTATTTTTATCATCATCATTTTCATTTTAAGCCAGGCCCCTTCTCGCTTCTACCGAGTTTCCGCTACCTTCACTGGATCTTTAATGCACCTTGTGAGATGCCCGGAAACTCGGCTCCTTTAGGTACGCACGTAAAGGACGAGAAATATTGTTTTCCGGAGCGGCTTAATAGCTACATTGGGCCCTGGATGTACCTATCATAACATAAAACCACGCCTGTATTCTAGATGCATTACCTATATGATTGAATTCACTTGCACCTGCTTATCATATGTAGGTACTTAGGTAGGTAGTTAGGGCCGACTTGGCCAGTAATGGGCGGCTACGGTCTACAGGGCACGTAATACCTTTTCAACAACATGGGGCCAGGTTAATGGACTTGATAAATTGATTAATGGACTAATGGGAACATCGAGGTAATAGGAACTAAGTGGTGGTTTCTGGTTTGCACTCAACGAATAGGTTGGTAATGGAATATTTGGTTATCGCTGTGGTTTCGCGACCTCAGTACAATAATCACTCTGTTGTACCTCTTTTTTTGTCCTTCTGCCATTGTCCCCAATAGTCCCCATCCCATGCATTTGGGGTCAGTGCAGTATAGGTTTTTAAACTACCGTAATAGGTACACCGTCTTCTCGCGCAGCGATTTCTAGTCTAGCTATACTATCATCATTCACAAAATATATCTGGTCCTACCCTACTTTTTCCAAATTCATACCAAAAACTTTCCTCTCGATATGTTCACAATAATACATTCAGTTGCCTGCCATGAAATGAGAATATGCGTAGGATTCGCATGTTTTCATTCCATTGCAACCGTATTTACTTCGTTTTTTTTTTTTATCGTGGTAAAATTTGATGCTTGTTAGGTACCTTACACTTACGTATTTTTAACCGATTCAATATTATTGGCGTTCATAAGTCAAAGATTTCAAATAAATACGGCGCGAGTTGCATCCATAACAAGTCCGTAGAAAATACCGAGAAATTATTGTGGTATCGGTAATAAGATCTCAATTATAAGAGTAGATAAGATATCTGAGATAAATATTATTTTTACCAATTAAGAAAGCGCGTTTTCTGATATTTTTTTGTCGTGGAAGAAATAAGCGGAGGCATCGTCACTACATGCCTCTTTGGGAAGAACGAAAGACGACGTTTTGTTTTCAACCTTAAAAAATACGATCATGTTTCTGGATTTCGCAAGGTACTCAAGTGGCTCCCTATTCGACTTCGCAGGAACTCTCGGATATTGTGTTTGCTATTTAACATCCTTCACAACCCTAAAACGCCATCCTACCTGCGAGAACGCTTCTCCTATTCCCGTCCTTCTGATGCGCCTTGCAGGTCGCATCTTAGAAATCTCCTTTAGTCACGCTACTGAGTTTTACTCCAATTCCTTTACTGCCCATGCGGTTAGGCTGTGGAATTTACTGCCGCCTGACATTAGAGACTGCAAATCTCTTTCAGTTTTTAAAAGAAGAGTGAAAGAACACTACCTTTCTTTACCGTCATAGTTGCATATAAGTATGTGTTATTATTTATCTTATAATATTATTTAGTATGTATTAGTGTATATTTATTTTAGTAATATTTATGTATTGTATGTTATATTAAAGTTTATTGTTTTATTTGTAAGTACTTATACCTTTAACACACGTTGTCTACATATATTTTAAACAACTCTCCTTTCGCAGGTATGCTGGAAGAGATTTCTTTTGAAATAAGCATTACCTTTGTACCTATTTTTCTGTTTCCTTCTTTTTATCTTTCTATGTAATGTGTGTACATAAATTGTTAAATAAATAAAAGTATTGGAATAAAGCTTGTATTATCCACGATTTTCATGTGTACCTACATAGTTATCTCTATCTGTTCTTATTCGTCAATGTTTAAACGCAGGTGCATGGGAATGGAAATCAAAAGGACTTACGATACGCCGGAATTCCACGACGACCTTCGCAAGATGTACATGCGAGCTGGAGTTAATAATGAAGACACGGTGTTCCTCTTCACTGACACACAAATCACAAAGGAGGAATTTCTCGAAGACATTAATAACATGCTCAACTCTGGTAATTGATTCATGTGTCGAGTTCTAGTAAAACCTCAGTGTGGTGCATTGCGAGCTTACTCAATATTATGTTGCTTGCCGTATTAGGGGCCGAACCTACCGCCATGGCGGTCTGCCTTCTGCGTTCGAGTTCTGCTTTCCGCGTCCACACAGCAAACAGTCTAGAAATCTGGAACTGTAATCTTTAACAGCAAACCAAATGTCACTCTCAACCAAATGTAAAAAACTTTTCGATATTGTCGGAAATCGTGACTCGGAGTTCCATTTTTTGCAAAAGCTGGAATTTGCAAAAAATGGAACTCCGACAGAACGCGCATTCACCTTGACCGTGGCGGTCTGACTGCTTTTGTGTGTATAGGAATCTAAGCCACCGCATAGATTACAGTGAACGTGGAACGGTGAACTCGGAACTCTGACAGCGCAATGGAGTGGCGCCTTAACCTCCTGGTTCCAAGAAATAAATGATCAACGTGTTACTCTAAGGTATACACAAGTGCGTGGCCAACTTTGAACCGTTTCACGTCGACGCTCCTTAAACAAATTTATAAACGTAGTTCGTAGCCGACTGCAGGCAGCAGCAGCAGCAGCACTGGTTTCTTTGTATTTCTGTGAAATAACGGCCGATGACGTGTCGCTAGCTACGAAAGGTATTTCATAAAAACCAGTTGTGACGCGGCGACACGTGGCCTGCTGCTGCTGCTTGCAGTCGGCTACGAACTTGTACCCTCGCAAGTGTTGTAATTTGATGTTGTAGCTTCATTCACAGATGCTATACGTTAGTTGCTGTAATTGGTGGAGTGAATTTAAAACGTTTAACAATTTGTCTAATGAGGGTCGACGTAAAACGGGTCAAAGATGGCCAGAGATCGCACGGTATTGAAAGGTACAAATAGAGGAAAAGGAGGCCTTTGCCCAGCATTTCGACGTGAATTAGCCTCGCAATTTGAGATAGGTTTCGTATTAAAAAATGAGCCCTAGTTGTATTCCGATGTTACTAAAGCATTTGATGCAGAAGTATCCTGGTGATCGATAAAACTCGTAACGGTAAAATTATTAATCCCTTACTTAGGTGAGGTACCGAACCTCTTCGAAGGTGACACTTACGAGGCCGTACAAACCGGCTGCCGCAACGATGCTGCCAAGTTTAACATCAACCCCGCTGACCGGGATGCTGTCTACTACTTCTTCATTAACAGAGTCCGGGGGAAGCTCCACCTCTGTATATGCATGAGTCCCGTGGGAGAGGCATTCAGGTAAACTATAAGGCCTTATATAGCTTGATTTAGCAGGCAGCATTCGTAAGAGGACGCTGTATCTCGAATCCAGCTCGTGGTCACAGGGGCTTTTATTGAAATTACAAAGACTGGTTAATCTTTTTCATTAAGGCTGGGTATCCGGGCCTGTTGGCAATGAAAATGCTACCTCCACCCGCGACCCCTCAAGTTCAACATGACGATGTTATACGACGTCTTGCCGATGACCGTCGACTTCTTCGCAGAATAAATACGCCACAGTGCAAAATATTTGGAAGTTTTCAATTCGGCTGTTTTTATGATTGTTACCTCATAACTCCGTCATTTATGAAACGATTTGAAAAATTCTTGTTTTATCGGAAAGGATATACTTCCCGATTTCATAGAAATTTTATCAAAATCGGTTAGGGAGTTTGGCTTTTAAATACGATACGATTTTTTATGACAGTTTTTAGTCATCCAAGTAAACGAAATTGCGTATTTTGCTTTCCCGCGATTTTCCAGTGGTGTTGTTAGGGCTGGGGCACCACTAAAAAGTGAAAAATAAAATCTTAAAAAAAAATACAACCGACTTTCAAATAAAAAAAAGCTCTACAAAATAAAAATTAACTTTAAGTAGGTTGTATTTTTTGTAAAAAGTTTTTTATTATATGTAGTGATCTAGTTTTAGTGATAGTGATGTAGTTTGGATTATGATTTTACAAATGAAACAGACAATTTTACTGACATGATTTTTTTTAATAACACAATACCTATAGCTATGTAAGAAAAAGTAAGTTAACATAGTAATAACAGAAAAAAAAACGAACTTTTTCCATAAAATCCAATAGTAGGTGATGGCGCATACCTTTTTCGTTCGCTTTCTTTTTTTGTTGTATGGCGTACAAGATAGATCAACAGGAAATTCGTAAAGAAATTGTTGGTCATGTGATACAAAATTGGAATGAATTTGCTGAAATGTCCCATGACTGTCATGAGACAATTATATGACTCGACTTGAGCTCATGGAGTTAAGGCTTGCATTAAAACCTCAACTCTTTGGCCCTTAATTTAAAAAATGTACCTTAAAAACAACATGCGAGTGCCCTTGAAAGGCGATATTTGTGCTGGACAACTTTCCAGTCTCGTTCTTAAAATAGGAAATGGAGAAAACCCTGAGACTGGGTGCAAGATTTCAATTCCAACAAATCTTGCTTTAGTTGTTTCGACGGTTGACGATCTAATAAAAGCCCAAATATACCTACAAAAAGTCCAGAACCTACTTAGCATATATTTCTTTTTTTTTTCAATGATGGGAAATCTTCAAATGTGGAGTCATTTGATCCGCTCTGAGCTGACTCTTTCGAACAAATTCCGCAAGCTCAGCAAACCTATGCAGTGGTTATGAGAACGTGCGATTTTGACACCTAAGAATGAGCAGTCTTTTATCATTAACTAGCTGTTACCCGCGACTTTGTTAGCGTGGACATTTTTAATGTATAAGAACGGACCGCCTGATCAAAATGTGATCAATGTGGTGATGACTATAAAAGGTGTTCTATTGAGCGCTGTGATTTGGGCGGTAGAATTCCTAAACAAAATTAAACGGCGTTAAGGCCACTCGTTCTTTGGCGACACGTCGTCGTCGTCGTTTTGCACTGCTGCAAAAGGACTCCCCGGCCGCTGTTTTTGATAATATTGCATGTTGGGGTATCTTTGCTTGCAAGATTAAGCGGCAACTTAAAAACGGAATGTGCAGTTCGACCACCGCTAAGCGAAGTTGCAGCAATGCCCGAGGAAGCCACAGCCAGAGTTATACTTATTGCAGCCCTTGCGGAGTTGAACCAGCAGAAGATTTAAATCTATCCCACGGGAACCGTAAACATTTTCGGGATAAAAAGTAGCCTATGTCCTTTCTCAGGCTCTAGAGTATCTGTGTACGAAATTTCATTCAAATCGGTTCCGTAGTTTTGGCGTGAAAGCGCGACGGACAGACAGACAGACAGAGTTACTTTCGCATTTATAGTATTAGTAAGGATAGTAAGGATGACACTTTGTTGATGTCGTTCGAAGAATCAGGATAACAGTACAAATCTGTGGACACTGTAGGGCATATGGATGATGCCTTTCACTATCCTGGGAAGTTCCTTAATACACTTAACCCGCCTCCTTCCGCCTCACACACTTATTCAATAAGATGGTTAGGTTATTTTAGTTGAGAGCCTGTGTTGTACCGTTGCTCCACAGCATAAATTCATTTTGTCTCTGTACGGTGGGCCCACCGAGCTCGGAAACTTTGATGCTTCTTGGCTATACCAATTAACTATTTTGACCCCTCGCAACTACCAATCAACAACCATCAATACGCGTAATATTGACAAATGTTTCTGGGGAAAGTAGGGAATATATGCATATCCACGAATTCGGTTATGGAAGAAAATGATACATATCATCCGGTTATGTTTTATAAGTTCTACCTTTAAAACTTTGCAATTCGAACGAAATTTTGAAAGTCTCTCCATAAAATTGTCATCGAGCCGAAATCCGAACAAGTGGCGTGATGTTGTTTTCATTCTCAGGACCCCAGTAATTCTGTTTTGTTTCAAATCGGTTCAATTTCCAGTGAACTTATACGATAGGTACGTAGGTCATGATTCATAACCAGCCCGGGGACTTGCAGGCGGGCATTGCGGGCGTAGACTTTTCTTCAGGAGGCTTTTTCGTGGCCAACTTTAAGTAACTGTGTAAACAATCCAACAACTTTTTTGTGTACCTTCCAGGTGATTCCGCCGCTAACTGGTCGGCATTGTCAGAAGAGGTGACACAGCCAGTGTCTTGCATAGTAATCACCGAATTTGATCATGGTGGCCAATGTCAACGAAGATAAGCCAAGTAGCAGGACATACCTACTATTATTATAATGAATAAGTGTGTGAGCAAACACAGATGCTCTCTCTGTTCCTTCACTCTCATAGTTCGATAGGTCGGCAAACCGACACAGCCGGGGAGATATCAGACGCAGGACCGACGGCATTACGTGCTTTCCGAGGCGTGGGGGTGTCACACCACCAGCATCCAAGCTCTGAGCTGTTACTGAGAAATTTCTAATGAAAAAATAGGAATCCAAACCGGGACAGTTCACACTGTGCCTTGAATTACACTCTTCCAACTTCCTAATTTTGTCAGGAGTTAGGCATTGCTGGATATTGACTGTTACGTATCTTAGCGATATAATTTTTTTACTCAACTCGCACGCGAATGGTGCGAGTTGGAAAGTCGCGACCAACAGCTAGTTAAGAGGGGACTCTAGTCGGTAAAACAGGTATCTGAAGAAACTATTGCCGATGCCGTCGCGCTGCGTCGTACCAAGTAAAGTGCGAAAGCGACAACTGCAGCTCAGGCTGATTTTACCTAAAAAACCTTGACCAAAAGACGTTTTGTATTCCGCTGTTGTCTTCTTCAAAACTGGACTGATCTAAAAAATAATATATCACAATTTAGAGGAAGACTATATCTATGCTTCTATCATTTTCTATTTTGTTAAAAACATATCAAATTTGTCTGACAGTCGTCTGAACATGGCGTTAAAATAGGCTGTTTTTTCGGGTTTTTGGATTGTCATAATTCTTTAAGTAATTATGTTTTGGAAAAAGAAAATGATAGAGGCACGTATTAATTCGACCTAGATTTTTTGGAAAAAAAAATCTTAGCTCTAGCAGCATTATCCACGAAGAAAACAGCGGAATGCGTTTGTATGGAGAAAGGTCCAAGAGTTACCGACTCGAGTCTAACGCATTGGCTTGCGCTAGTTGTATTTGGCCACTATCTCTCCCTATGGTAAGCGACCGTGTGATAGACGATAGAGCACGCTTGCCTTGAAGTAGCCTATTCCCTTTTAAACTGAAATACTACCATTATATACGTATAGCCAACAATAAATAGACTCCTGTAGGTACGGAATTCGCATGCACAGTGAAATTATTCCACACCTAACAACACCAATGGTAAATCGCAGGAAAGCAAAATACTCAATTTCGTTTCTACTTGGATGACAAAAAACCATCATCCAAGTAAACGTATTCCAGCTATTTTGATTTAAGAGCCAAACCAATCGATAAGTTTATCCTTTCACACAAAACAAGAATTTTTCAAATCGGTTCATAAATGACGAGTTAGGAGGTAACCAACATAACGGGCCACGTGCGAGTCGGACTCGCGTTCAAAGGGTTCCGAAGGAATTTTTTTTAACATGTTATTTTAACACTACAGACTTCTTAAAGGTTTTCCTGAAATCTTTAGGTAACGATCTATTACCTCCATTTTTTTCAAAATTTTAGGCATTTAGCCTAAAATTTTGAAAAAAATGCAGATGATAGTTAGAAAAAATAGTTTCGGAGTTAAGAGGGGGGGGAATGGTAATTTTTCGTCTAATTTCTTGAATAAATTGAAAATGTATTTTAAAATTATGAAAAAAAAACATAATTAAAACCCTCACAGTAACCCTTTCATTTGATATGTCACACGATATTATTAAAAAACTTTATTTTTTAAATTTTCTAGTTTGACCCCCAAAAGTGACCGCCATACTAAAAATTTGATGATTTACGTAACGCGTCCGTGTTTGGGTCACAGAAGTTCATATGTGTACCAAAATTCAACAGAATCGGTCCAGTGGATCCGGAGAAAACTGGCTGTGACAGACGGACTGACAGACACCCGAGTGATCCTATAAGGGTTCCGTTTTTTGTTCGGAACCCTAAAAAATACAAACCACTTTTAAAAAACTACTTAAACACTTTATAATAGAAACCTGGCCAAGTGCGAGTCGGACCCGCGGGCAAAGGGTTCCGAACCAATTTCATTTTTTTAATATGTTATTATAATATACACGCTTCTTATAGATTTTCCAGTAATCTTAAGGTATAGAACTATTATCTGCATTTTTTTGTAGTATCACCCGATATACATATATCTGGTGATACTACAAAACTAAATTGTAGGCACGCGTCTGGTAAAAACTTGGTATTCGTATGTACGAATACCAAGTTTTTACTAGATGCGTGCCTACAATTTTCGAGAGGTGCCCTCGATTTCTCAGGGTTTTCGTCATCAGATCCTAATGACGTGGCAATTGGACCACCTCGGCAGCATACCCTTTCATACAAAACAAGATTCATCGAAATCGGTTATATAAACGACGAAGTTATCCGCGAACACACATAAATAAATATATATGTATATGTACGCGGTCGAATTGAGAACCTCCTTTTTTGTAGTCGGTTAAAAATCTACTCTTTGTAGAATCATCCAGAAAAAGATGAAATTTAGTCTCAAGGACTAAAAGAATAAAACTAAAACGTTTGTATTGTTTATAAAAACGTGCTTAATTATTTTTGTTTTATAGCTTTTTGATTGTTAATGATTACAACTCATGTATAATGTTTAGAAAAAATAGATCATTAAAAATACCTCTATAACTGAAATAATCTCTATTCTCACCTCTAATAATGGAACCCTCTGCAAATGAGACAGATTTTTATTTATACCTGGGTAAGTCTGAGACACTGGCTAAGTGGAATACCTCTTTAAGTGAGACTTTGCAGGTCCCTTAAGGTCCCAGTTATCCAGGTTTCACTGTATTTTGGTGTTAGTAACAAAACATTGTTACTCACACCAGAATACTGCTTACGTTATTAGGTTAGTATTGTTAGACTTCATAAATGATTTATTTATTTATATCTATGACTGCCCCCACCCAGTGTACCTGAAAGAGAGTCTGTTCTGGCAGCTATCATTTTCAAGATGCTGTTGTCATTACCGTGCAAGCGCTGTAGTAAGGAGGCCGCTTTCTTTCGCATGATGGCATGGAAACCATCTGTGCGAGCCTCCGCAAACATTCCTGAAGCACTACAACGCCATCGCAGTCCTAACAGCATCCTAAAAGCATTATTAAATTGAACACGCAGTTCGTTGTAGGCTCGGCATGTATGATAGATACCCACAGGCCACTCGTATTATAAAAGGATTGACCGGACGCCTTAAAAAGGGTTACTTCGTCTGTAGTCAGTCCCGGATTAACCACGTAACAAGAGTGGCAAATGCTACGGACTTCACGCATTGGGGGCTCCCCCGCACTTGGACTTACAAAAACATGTCTTGAAAACTATGGATCTCTCTCACACACGAGTCCTCCGGCCTCCTTACTGCAGCGCGTGCACGGTAATGACAACAGCATCTTGAAAATGATAGCTGCCAGACCGGACTGTCTCTTTCAGGTACACTGGGTGGGGGCAGTCATAGGTATAAATAAATAAATCATTTATGAAGTCTAACAATACTAACCTAATAACGTAAGCAGTATTCTGGTGTGAGTAACAATGTTTTGTTACTAACACCAAAATACAGTGAAACCTGGATAACTGGGACCTTAAGGGACCTGCAAAGTCTCACTTAAAGAGGTATTCCACTTAGCCAGTGTCTCAGACTTACCCAGGTATAAATAAATATCTGTCTCATTTGCAGAGGGTTCCATTATTAGAGGTGAGAATAGAGATTATTTCAGTTATAGAGGTATTTTTAATGATCTATTTTTTCTAAACATTATACATGAGTTGTAATCATTAACAATCAAAAAGCTATAAAACAAAAATAATTAAGCACGTTTTTATAAACAATACAAACGTTTTAGTTTTATTCTTTTAGTCCTTGAGACTAAATTTCATCTTTTTCTGGATGATTCTACAAAGAGTAGATTTTTAACCGACTACAAAAAAGGAGGTTCTCAATTCGACCGCGTACATATACATATATATTTATTTATGTGTGTTCGCGGATAACTTCGTCGTTTATATAACCGATTTCGATGAATCTTTTTTTTATATGAAAGGGTTATGCTGCCGAGGTGGTCCCATTGCCACGACGTCAGGATCTGATGACGGAAACCTTAGAAATCGAGGGCACCTCTCGAAAATTGTAGGCACGCATCTGGTAAAAACTTGGTATTCGTACATACGAATACCAAGTTTTTACCAGATGCGTGCCTACAATTTAGTTCTGTAGTATCGCCCGATATATGTATATCGGGTGATACTACAAAACAATGAAGGTTTGGATCAGACCTGATGATGGAGACGACAGAAAGTCAAGGGAACTCCACATCGGTATGTAGGAACTACCAAGTGTTTGGGCTTATTTCATTCGTATTGACGAGACCTTTACACCGAAAGCACTAAGTAAGTTTTATTAAATAGGCCCCAGTTCATACTATAACATCACACCGGTACGCTGTGAATAGGTACGCAGGTACCACTAAAAAGTGAAAAATAAAACGAAAACGACATGTCAAAAAACGAAATAACGAAAAACACCGACTTCCGAAATTAAAGTTATTGTTTACTTTGTAGTGTTTTGTTTTTGGAAGTCGGTTATATTTTTTTGTAAAAAAGCTTTTTTGGCACTTGTATTCTACGCAGACTTCACCGCGCGTCTTTCCACTTTCATAAACGTATATTAACTTTAGTTTTTCACTTACTGATAAAGACTTAAGCCTTCGCTTCAGCATTTTGAAATAAACATTCGGACGATTAAACTAAACTAAAACTGGAGGTCACTTTTACACATAATTGTGTAAGTGCGGAATTTGCGGGTAGAATAAGAATGAACGAGAACGGTACACAAAATATAGTCTCAATAAAAGAGGTAAAATATACTCGCTGTCTCAATTATAGATGTTATTATGGCGATAGAATCGAAAGAACTAATCCCAGATACAGAGGTTTGTTTTGTCCCACTAACAGAGGTAATAAAGTGCTCAAGTGTCGGGACGTAAGCATGAGTTCCAGCTATGGAGGTTTCTCACTTATCCAAGTTTTACTGTACTAACAAAATTATGGACTGTAGTCTAAAACAAAGTTTTATTTAATTTAATTAATTTTTATCATCTATATTATTGCAAACAAAATTATTTTTTGCACTACCCAAATAGTGCAAGAAAATAATTTTTTGGCCTCTGTAAGCAGAATTTTGCCAATCAGTGTTTGTATTTGGCTGCAGATATTCCTAAAGAGGTCCTGTTCATACTGCTCAACTATAAATGGAGATGGCTTAGACCTGGCCATTGCTATCTGATCAGCTACTTTATTAGTAACTCAATATGAGCTTTTTGATTTATTAGAGCCATTTTTCTGCACATACTATTGACTGACATCCATAGTTTTTCGCCGGTATCAGAAAACCTTCATCGTTTTTTGCCTATATTCTGAAAAAAAAAACAAACTATTTTCAATGGACTTTAAAATGTTGCTAATAGAAAAAAAATTACGTCCATCATTTTTCTCCAGTAGCCTTTAGTTGGCTTAAAACACGTTGTAGGCTGGTAACTAATAAAAAGCAAAAACCAGCTATAATCGTTCCGATAGCGAGATTTGCTGTGACCGAAATATATCACACTCACAAGGACCTACTAGTCAAAACCTTGACCCTGCACTTTCACCCAACTCACATCTTGGAACGTTGCCAACACTTGCAGTAGGCCACTAGTCGACATTCCGCTCACTGAAAACGAATGTGAATTCTTTTCGTTTCCAACTATGATACAATAAGTTTTTTGGTGAAGCTTGCTGAGTAGGGGAAATGTAATCAAATATTCAGATACCGTAAATAAGTGTTGGCTAGTGCAGGCTGGTTTATTGGATGGATCAATAGTGTTGATTTAGGCCAGCGGTGAGGGGAGGCTGACGGCTGCGCTGTGCAGCGATAACCCCCCCCCCCCCACCCCCCGCCTAGCCCCTGATCCTCCCTGCACCCCCCGATGCAGTGGCTGGGTGGCTACGCACTACATTACCTATATTATTATAAATGCCTTGACGCAAATAGAGACCCAGATGTTAAGAGCACAATCTAGGTTAATAGCGCTTGTCAATACTGAAATTGCCGCATTGTGTAATCTGTAGTTTCCTAATTTTGAGGATAATAGCTACAATTTTAGCTTGCCGGGTATCTAAGGTACCCACTTGTGAAGATTACCTATGCTCCCTGCTCCCTGTATTATGTATTTAACCAAACTTTCAAAGTCAACATATTGAATAGGTATAAAAATTTGACATCTCGTACCACTTAGATATACTTTTATGTTTCATAGACGTCGATGCCGAATGTTTCCATCTCTGGTGAACTGTTGTACCATTGACTGGTTCACAAAATGGCCGCCGGAGGCTTTGCTCTCCGTAGCCAAACAATGTCTGCAGCCGCTCGGGGACCAAACGATCGTTGACCAAATATCAAGTATTTGCGTCACCATGCATCAGGTAACACCTGTTTAGAAAGGTTTCAAAACATTCATTCCTAAAACAGGATAATAGAATAAACGTAAACAAATGCCTCTTAAGGGGTATTGTACGCATAACTATGAACAACTTTTACTATAGGACCAATCCCGACATCGCGAAATAAAATCGACAGCTCCATACATTTATGTGCGCATAACTCGACAAAATGAACAGAAGTTTTTGAAGTGAAAACTTGAGCACTTTTTGGGTGACCAAAAATAATTGATTTTGCGTCATCGTCACCCAACGCTTTCCATCTATCTACACTAATATTATAAAGAGGAAAGATTTGTATCTTAAAAACTACTGAACAGATTTCAAAAATTCTATGCCGTTAGAAAGCTACATTATCACTGAGTAACATACGTTAAGGATTTTTTTCAATAAAGTTAGGGATCCGTATGAAAACTTCGATAATTTAACCCAATATCTACAAAAAAGTCAAAACCCGGGTGAAATGGAATATTATAGTGGATATTAATCCTGATCTATTTAAATAGTTCAATAATTAAGGTTGGTTATGTACATGTAAATTACACTTTAAATTATACAAATCGGACCTTTCGTTTAAAAGGTACGACGGGTATAAAAATCTCTGAGTAAAAAAAAGTGTTACTTAGTTTTCACTTCTATCGGCGGTCCCCAAAGACTGCCCGATTTTTTTTTCGCGATTTCGGTGTTGGTCCCACATTAAAATTTGTTCATAATTTTATTCCGTTTATTCTGTTATACGTTGTATACCAGACAAGACACATTTCGCCAAAATTGGTTGGAGGGAGCGTGAACTTGCGAAAGCTGGCACGAGTGGTAGGAAATAAAATAGGCTAGCAGGTAACAAATATCTCCATACTGGCAACACGTTTGGTGATTGCTATGAAGTCTCCACCACCAAGGCAAAATACCTAGGTACTAGTTTATTTTTTAGTTTTGAGCTATACAAAGTCCAATGCAAAACATTCAGTCAACACTTAACTTGGCCTATAACATGACGTTTGTCTTAACGAATTCATTGGTTTTTTAAGTAAATTTATGAATCTCAACAACTTTAATTAAGGTACCTACATATTATTTAATATATAACTTTGATGTTTGGTTTTATTGTAAAAATCTAAACAAACGTACGTATAGTGTATTCCACCTCACCTACCTACCTCGGTCCTCGATGCCAATGAGTTCGAAGTAAAACGGTCATGCCACCTACATGTTCAGTTTTGCTCTTTTCGGATACCTAATGGCAATAATTAAAGCCTTTTCAAGTAGGTAGTTATACTTGTTCTAGTACCAGACGTGCTAATTTTATACTTCACAACAAAATAATTGTTTCTAACCGATTGTTTACACAGAAAATGTTTCCGACACTGTTTTACAGGATCCTTTTTTCATTGAATAGTATCTTTCACTGAATCCTGAATACTTTCGTGTTCGTAAATTCGCACATACCTACAATAATATGTACATATAATTGAGTCACCCGAAACAAAAAATGGTTCCGTGAACTATTTCTGTGTGAACAAGCTGATAGGTTGTCATTCCTATTATGCATTATGGATATTTTTTATTAGGATGTGGACATAATGACAGATCGACTATATCAAGAGATGAGACGTTATTTCTACACAACGCCAAGCAGTTACCTAGATTTGCTGAAACTGTACATGATGCTGCTAGATAAAAAACAACAGCAAATAATCCGCGGCAGGGACAGAGTATCTTGTGGTTTACAGGTAATTTCAATCAATCGTAAAGTTCTATAAACTCATTCATCATTTCCAGCGCGCCTAAAAAGGCCACTTTAGTAGAATTATATTTAGATCACAACATTAATCATACACAATCTCTCAAATTTAATTTTCATTTTTATAGCTTAAGCATAAGGTTCAAGGTTGATTGGTAAAACTTGACAGTTTCGGGTAGCTTGACGTGCTGGCTGATTTACTAAACTGGTCTTTTTAGACCCGCTGATCTGGTTCCATGTTACAGGTGGTTGACGCAACACATTTTCTTTTTACCCCACATTCTATCCTGTCAACCGTCACGCTATCACGGACATGGACAAAAAAGCACTTGTTGACTAAACTAATATAGTACAGCTGCTTACACGCCTAGACACCACTGGCCCATCCTTTCCAACCCGAAAAGGGGTCAAACAAGGCGATTCGCTGTCTCCGAAACTCTTCACAGCAACGCTTGAAGGAGTGTTCCAGAAACTAGACTCACACTGGCAAGACAAGAGCATTGACATTGGGGACAGGAGGTTGACTAAAGACATTGTCCTTTTCTCTTCTTCGGCAACAGAGTCAAGCTTTCTGCCCGAACAACTGAGCCAGGCAAGCCTTGAGGTCGGACTCAAAATGAATATGACAAAAGCGAAATTAACGACGAACTGTACGAAGCGCAAAGTAGAGATTGGGGGTGCTGTGGTTGAATATGTCCATGAGTACGTACACAAATCAAAAAAAGTATACGATCACTTTGAAAAATCGAAATATATCGATTATATTATGATTTCTTCTTCTTTTTAGATTCTTTATTTAATTTAAAAATATAGAATTAGAATATTTCTCAGTTCAATTGTTTTCCATACAAATAGGCTTTCAGTCCTAGCTTACGCTCATTCTCAGAATTCTGACTTAGTCAATTTTAACGGATTTAAAAGAAAAAAATGCCAAGAGGATTATCAGAAGTTTAACGAGCAAGAATAGTAACTTTGAGGGAAGAAGGATACACCACGAGAGAAATAGCACGTGGAGTTGCTATATCCCAATCCTGTGTCGTGACCACGTTGCAGAGGTACCACGGGATGGGTAATTTAGCTCAGCTCACCGACCCCGCAATGGTCGCCCAACTGTTTTGACTGCTGCCCAAAAGCGCTATATTAGATTGCTGGCAGCCCGTGACCCAACAAAATCAACGCTACTAAAATAAATGCAGAAGTTCGGGCCGCCTCTGGGCTCGAAGTTAGCACTCAGAACATTCGGAATTACTTGCACCAGGCTGGATTAAGAGCACGGAGGTCTTGGCGAGCGCTTCTGAATTCCCGGCAACGTCAACGACGGGGATTGCAGTGGGCTAGGCTTCGGCAAAATGAAGAAGATGAAGAAGAAAACATTTGGCAAAACTGTCTCTTCTTTGACGAATCGCGAATCAGTACTCATCCAGATAATCGGCGTGTCCGTGTCTGGAGAAGACCAGGAGACCGTGATAGGCAAAGAACTGCTTCTCAGTTCGGCAAGGCGGGAAATCGGTGTCCTTTTGGGGTGGTATTATGATTGGAGCTAGAACGCCTTTGATCCCGTATTGAGGCTTCATGACAGACACAGACATGTATAAAGCAGTTGCTATTGATGGAATTTTCAGACCATTCATGGGCAACAATTTGTATTGGTCGATGATAATGCGCCCGCACATTGTGCTCAACGAGTCAATGCTGCTCTCCAAGAATACGACATCACAAGGTTAGACGGGTCTGCTGGCTCGCCTGACTTAAACCCAATAGAGCACGCGTGGGATGCTCTTAAGCGAGGTATTTCGAACCGTCAGCCACGTCCCCAGACAGTGCCAGAGCTCAGGGAAGCTGCTATTCAAGAATGGGACAGGTTACCCCCAAGAACTACTGGATAACTTGATCCTCAACATGCCCAGGAGGATCTCCGCTTGTGTTCGAGCCAGGGGAGGAGTTATATTATATTGAATATTAACCTTTTATTAATAAATTGTTGTTTAAGTTTGATTAAACAGTCTTTTTCTTTCTATCAAATTCTTGTTACAATTACATTCTGATCACTTACTCAGTTTTTGTTAATAAAAAATAGATGATTTTTTTAATTTCACACAGGGTTTTTCTATTTAAAGAAACAACAAATATTTTTTCTTGATAAATTAAATTTAAAAAAATATATCAGCTAATGCTTATGATCACAAACTTTTTTGGATATGTGTATATCTCGGCTAACTAGTCTCATTCCAGGCGAGGCAAGATGAAGAAGTTTCTCGACGCACCGAAAACGCCTGGAAGAGCTATTGGTCGATGAAACACCTAATGAAAGGACCCCTTTCACTCTACCTTAAAAGGAAACTCATGGACACGTGCATCCTCCCCACCCACCCTCACTTACGGAGCACAAACGTGGTCATTAACGCAACGTCAAAAGTCCTCTCTCGGGTTCTGCCAGCGAGCAATGGAACGAAGTACCTTCGGATTCAGGATTACAGACCGTCGGTATAAGAAAGAATATGCTTCGTTCCAAAACTCAAATAGCAGATGTAGGCAACACAGCTGCTAAATTGAAGTGGAACTGGGCAGGCGAAATCTGCCGCATGCCACAAGAGAATTGGGCGAAAATAAACACGGCTTGGGTCCCGAACATCAGGAACCGGCGACGACCCGGCGGTAGACTCAAACGGAGATGGCGGGACGAGCAGGACTCTTACCTAAAGGATTGAGCTCAGATTGCTCTTGATAGATTGAGGTGGAAAGAAGAAAGGGAGGCCTTTGCCCTGCAGTGAGACACTACGGGCTTATAATAATAATAATTCTGCAATAGTCCTGTACCAACCGGGGATTTTCCTTGGGTAATTTCAAAGTGCATACAGGGAAAATCGTCGGTTGGTGCCCCATTCGATTTGAAATGTCTAACGAGGCCTCTGTGAGTTGACTTAGGCCCCTCGTACGCCTACCAAAGGACCAGGACCCCAAGGTCCCGAATCCCGGTATTGCCAAAGAAATAATAATAATTACCCACACTATCCATCCATCTTTTCTTCGGATTTGTATCCCTTCTAATAGTAGGGGAGGCATTGACGCTAAATGTGGATTTACTCGAGCGTCGTTGGGACCTATTATATTTTGTAGTTTAAAAGATAATAAGAATAAAAGGTTCTGTAATGTTTGTGTGTCTCCGATACCAAAGGTATGTTCATCTGCCGAATTGCGTGGTGGGGCTGGCTATTCAGAAGGGTAGAAAATAGAGAAAAAATAATCATTCGAGCGCGTCAGATATTTAGAGGGAATGTTAAGTGAACCCAAAAAATGCTCCCATTCTAAAAACTGACGTTTCGGAAGTGACGCAAGCTCGTATTTTTTTGAAAATGCAAAAAAGAATCGCCAAATTGCAATACTCGAGCGTGTCAGATTTTTGTTCAGCTTGATGTTCTAGTCATGTTTGCCAAAAATCTGACGAATATTTTGAGGGGTATTGTTAATCTGACACTGAACTGTTTTTTTTTTTATATAATATTACAAATGAAACCACGTAAAATTCCTGATTTCTATCCTGTCGGTCCTCGAGAGGTAGAGAGGAAGATGTAGGCAGAAAGGAACCCCTTCTAGGGTTCTGCACTCACAACTTTTAGAGTTACGATTTCAAGTAGTAACTATGTAGCAAGGATCTAGACTTTTATGGAGTACTAAATGACTATTCGCTTCACCTGATGTGTTCCCGAGAAATGACGTGCAGGCCCTTATAAAGCCTCGTCTCGTGCAATATGGCATCGTAGGAAGACATGGCCAATCAGCGCGCAGTTGTCATTGCTTAAAATATTGCCACTATAATGCCAATGAAATGTTTTCAGATTATTTTTATAAAGTTTGCTGTAGAAATAACGTGCAACGTTACAATAGAGAAAGACTGACAAGGGCAGAGCGGCGCAAAGTGTGAAATACATAGTTCTCAGCGACTGCATGCACCACACTTTATTTATGATTTTAGCTACTTCGGCTTGTGCAAATCGGCAGATTATATAATTTCCTTGGTTCGTGACTAATTTCCTTCAAAATATAAAAAAAAATTAATCGCACTCGAGAATGTCCAGGTGACATTTTTTTTTCCAACTTTGTGACTCTCATTTCCGTATGACACGCTCAAATTGTCAGATTATTGAAATGCAACTTTTTCTGCATGTAACTTACTTACCTTACCTTAATCTGACGCACTCTAATAAATCGAGAGATCGATTTTTTTTTACTAATCTGATCAGCTGCCCTAGACGTTTGACCCTATGTACAGGGCTCAGGTATTGTGGAAGTACTTAACAAGGTGCAAGGTTGCCCCCTTATGTTATTCTGACGCGCTCGAGTAAATCCTAAAATCCCCGCTTGGGTTCCATAAGTCACATAGATACGTGCCCGTACAAAGTCAATCTCAATATGTTCATATAATTATTAACGCGGGCGAAGCCGCTGGCAGAAGCTAGTAAGCTAGCTAGCCTATTTGTTATTCCAGACTATAATCTACCTTTCTGCCAAATTTCATGAAGATCCTTTCAGGCGTTCTGATGTGAAAGAGTAACAAACATCCATCCATCCTAACAAAATTTCGCATTAATAATATTATAGTAGGACTAGCGGTCCCCCGCGGCTTCGCTCCCGTCAACTGGCTACCCTACCTACCTACCCCGCAAATTACTTATTTTTTTCTTTTCTATAGGAACCTTGAGAATAGAAAACATCAAAAAAAGAATAAGCGAAGTCGGTCCAACCATTCACGCGTGATGCAGTGACCAAGGGAAATAGGGATTTACATTTTTATATATTAGATATTTCTTAATGTATATTAACCATACACAGAAACTTTACGAAACATACGAAGTCGTGGGAGTGATGGAACAGCAAGTTCGTGAGATGGAGCCAATCCTCGCGAAGAAAGCAGAGGAAAGTATTGCTCTGGTTAACAGACTGAAAGTGGAACAGAAAGCCGCTGACCAAGTCAAGTCTGCAGTCTTGAAGGACGAAGCTGCTGCCAAGGTACGCTTGAGGAGCATGTAAGGCTCACGCATGATAGAATATAAATAGTAGGTACAGAAACTGGGTGCTGCCGTTATGAATTACAGCTTTTGTGTTATCCTGATCTAGATAGATAGATAGAAAATTTTATTAAAATCCGTTGTGTGTCTTTTGCGTGACAATGTAATAAACATCCATCCATCCTCACAAACTTTCGCGTTCATATGAGTAAGTAGAAGAGATAGGGTAATAATGTACCTATTAAGTTTCTTACTGCCAACGGACTTAATCTTTATAACCTAGATAAAAGCAGAAGAGGTAAAACAAATAGCGGACGAAGCCAAAGCGGACTTACAACTCGCGATGCCCGCGATGGATGCTGCATCAGCCGCCCTGAAGGCGCTAAACAAAGCTGACATCAATGAACTGAAAGCTTTCCAGAAACCTCCCGTGCTAGTGCGGTTCGTCATGGAACCTGTCTGCATACTTCTTGGTGCAAAGTAAGTATCCAAAGACAAAATAATTCAACGGAATCACGTCTCTTATAAATATATCAACATATCTTAGGTAATAGGTATTGAATGATTGATATCAGGTTTATTTTGTTTGATATTGATATCTCTATCTAAAATATTGCCGAAGTTATAGCCGACGTAATTGAGAGGATTCATTAGATACCTAGATCTACGACACTTCAATGGAAGTTCAATTATCAGTTTCATTTGAATGATTTTTTAATAAATTCTGCGTCGTATAATCTGCTGGCAATGAATTTACTTTGGTGGCTTTGAAGTCAGTGTAAAAAAAAAATCCATATATAGTGTGATGCCGCAGGTTACTATTGCTATGGCATCACGTTAAATAATCAGAAATGACACAGCGTTTGGGTTCAAAGGAAAACTTATTTAGCCATCTGGCTTAGTAGGAAGCTAATACAAGACTGACTATTAGAAACAAATCTACTTCTATCTTTCCTATTTTATATTTATTTTCGACGTTTCCCAAAATTTCAACGACTAACTTGTCTGCCAGAAAGTGCAGTTCATTGATTAAACAACGCCGTTCAATGAAAAAGCTAGGCCGCTAATTAGACGGCTGATTAAGCCTGCTGACTACACCATATACATTAAATATATTATCCAATTTTATTTATATAGGAAGATGATGCTCTTACTTTTCAAATTACAGGTGGGACTATAGCGATCGACATAGATTAGATTCATGCTTTTATAAGGGTAGGCTTGATAGGTTGCATGCGTTTATCGTACGTAAGTCTATCGTTTCCTTATTAATGCACTGAGTCTGTTTAGGTGGGACACCCTCGACTGTCTCCAGGAGGTTCAGCTTACCACCCCTAAATAATATAAAGAGGAATCTATAATGTAGCCGCCCCCATCAAAGGGGATGTAGATGTAATATACACATCCGGTATTTGTTAGTACTGTCTACCCCCCCTAGACAGCATAGCAGCGTGGGTTGCGAATTAATCTCCATCTACCTGTCCACAGTTGGTAAAATAAATGAAGGGCAATGTTTAACTACGCATACATATCTATCTGTCCGATGGTAGCCGTGGTTTTTTAATTACTTTAGAATGTTCGAGGTTATCCGTTATCACGGTCAAGACTAGAAATAGCAATAACAGCAAGGGCAATGAATATTACAATAACATTTCAAATGAGTTTGTATGCACACTTAAGGTTTCTGAACGGTTGTTCAGAATGGGTAAATATGAAAACTGAAACTATTAGGGGTAAAGTTTATTTCATGAGTTTGTACCGTCACAGTCAATTTCAGAAGATTGTAGTTAAGAAAACAGTATTAAAAGGTATCGGGATTCATTTTAAGTTTTTTTCAATAACTCGGGACTCGACACTGGATTTTTTTAATAAAAATTGATCTTGTAATCTAATCTGGGGAAACTATGATGAAGGGAGTCGAGAAAGTTGTTAAGCAACCATCAGGGCGAAATCTTGATAGCTGATTGGAAGTGGTTTTCTGCGAGAACACCGAAAATATACATATATCTGAAAAGTTTCAGATGAATCTCAGTGTGCCGAGTGCGTTTTGAGACCTTTCATATTTGCATAATGGGTCCTTAAATATCGTAATGACATCTTCTAAGCATTCGGGTAATTACGAAAGGATTTTTGATGAGTTGACAGGTGTTTGTATTTTCATTTACCAGTCTAAATCGGTGGAGTTAATGCTACCAATTTAATTTACTTCGTCTACTTGAATATACAGCCTAGAGCTCTATTTCAAAGATTTTTATAAATATCCTCATTATTAATTGTATATTAAAGTGTTTCAAAACCTGATTATTTTTTCTTTGTTCATGTGCAAATCCGAAGTATGTTCGGGTAATTCCGAATGACATTTAAAACTGCGTTTGAAATAGTTCTGGTATAAGCTACGTATTCTTTTTTCGTACAGGTTTACCCTCGCAAAAAATATTTCTTGATATAGGCCTTTGAGTAGCCTAAATATATTTTGTGATATTTATATTTCGGAATTACCCGACCAGTAGTCCACGGTACTCAAACTTTTAGTACTCAGTTAGGTATAAGTTGTTTGAAAAAAAAATTAAAAACGACAATTGTTAAATTAAAAAAATGTTTTTTTCAGGTAATGATATAATTATGTGTCAAAATAAATGAAAAAATGTTTATAAATGACTCGGAATTACCCGATTCAGATTATTCCGAAAAAGCAAAAATTCTTTCTTCTTATTCTTCTTGAGCTACAGTGTTCTAAACCTACTATTGCACTAAAACGACAATCTATCGGTTTAAAAAACAATCAGTTAAATAACTTAACAGATTTCTTAATAACGGATGTTCGGGTAATTCTAAAAATCCTAAAAACGCGGGCAAAAGCGCTTGTTCACAAAAATGTCACGTTAAACACACACACTCGCTCGTAGCACCTGAGACGAGTGAAGCGGGGTAGCAGAATCGTGTCAACCGATGGCTTTAATAGCCACGAGATTCGAACAACAAATTTGGAGGCTCTCGTTAGGAAGCTGGATCAAGGGCTTGATTCAGAAAGCGGTACTTCTGGACACGGCTCGTACCTATTGTTAGAAGGTTCGTCTCTGTGGAGCCTAGACCACTGCCTAGCTTGGACCCTGTACCCAAAACACCAGTGGGCAACTATTGATATATATTTTTTTTGTATTTAAAAATGCAGAACCCAATTACCTACGTCAAACGTACAGAAAGTATTGTAAATTAAAATTAGATGTGTTTGTTAAAAAAAACTTATATCGTGGAGGTTTACTTTTTTCTTGAACGTCCCCACCCATAGCAAAAAGTTAACTCCACGAACACGTATTTAACATACTTCCCTAAATGGATTGGGGTACGCAGACACTATGGAACACCACGTTACCGTACTCTTCTTGCTTGCTCTACATTTTTTTAGGGGGAGGGGGCTTGACACCGCTATGGGTGGGTTTTTAATACAGTAAACACTAAAAAAGCAAAAAACTATTTATTTTGCTTAACGCGTAACAAGCCTCCTTTGATTACTTCGTCAATGACTTCTTTAGGTTGTAGACTATCAAAGATATATCTGCCTTTTGGGTTGGGGTTTGAACCCCTTAGTCCCCCCTCCTAGATCCGCCAGTGCTACTTTTAGCTACCTAATTAATTTAATAACCTTTTGTAATACTTACGCTTCTAATCTCTGTCTCAATCTACCAAAACACCAAAGTTATTTTTTTACATATTTTTGACATTGTGCATATTGTGATGATATGGCCATTGCAACTAATAGGAACAGTAATAACGACTTCACTTTGAACGTTTTAAATGTCGAGTAATAACGCTCTGGTCTGCTTTTATATAACTACTAATTTGTACTTCTACATTACTAATAGTTTCCTCGTGTTATAGGCCCGACTGGGACTCCACAAAGAGACTGCTGGCCGATGTTAATTTTATCGGCAAACTTGAAGATTACGACAAAGATCACATACCAGAAGCCACGCTGAAAAAGCTGAAAGTATACCTCACTCATAAGGACTTCAACCCAGACACCGTCGTAAAAGTCTCGAAGGTAACACCATCACAACTCTATTTTTAAAGGATAAGTAGACGTAATAAGCTCTATAAATCTAAAGGTATAAAAGAGCGAGCGTCGTTTTTTACGATAACCGTTACAAATATTCCTACATTTCTTCTGAAAAGGTTTTGTCCCAAATCAAAAACTTTAACATTAGCTTACCCGGGAATCGAACCCAGAACCCGACCGGCGATGCTGATGCTCCTAGGTAAAAATACTTGAAAAATGATATATTTAATGACAATAATAGTTTTTCAAGTACCTAGGTACAGTAGTACCCAACTGATAAGGCTTACCGATGTAATTGCGCAGAAGATGAATTTTCAAAGCGCGGGAAAAGCTATTAACCAATCTGCACGCTCCACGCACCGCGCTTCTTTTTCCTGTACCGCTATTGGTCGGCAGCTGCCGCCATGTTAGCGCGCGCTGCGTGGCATGCACGTGACTTGCGAGTGAGACGGAACTAACACTTGCGGTGTATTATGAACCTTATAGTAGTGATCTAAGGTTGATTTTAAGTATGCTTTCTTTCGTTAATCTTCGGGGCCATTCTTTCTTTTCTGCGCGAACGAAGATTCACGACGCGCCTTATCAGTTGAGTACCACTATAAGATGGTTTTTTTGCCCAAAGTTTCGCTACGAAACTGAAAAGATATGATTGTGACCTTTTTACTGGCTGTTCAACGAGCACTAGTCCGTGACTCTTCCAGTCAAGCAAATGTGTGTTTTGAGACTTGAAGTTGAAGTAAAGACAATATAAATAGTTATATCAAACACATCCAAGTCATTGTTTTCCTGCTTGTCACTGACCATGGCTTTTTCTCAGGTGTGCCGATCCATGGTGCTGTGGGTGCAGGCCATCGATATGTATGCCAAAGTGTTCAGGGTTGTGGAGCCTAAGATTATCGCGTAAGTCCGACAGCATTACCATTTCATTCAGAAGGAAGTTTTTATCAAGTTAATATCTAATAAGAAATATTCCACGGCCATCTTCGAGTAATAAATAGCGCAATAATATACTTACTGACTACATGTGATATTTTAACAGGAACCGAGTGACGTTTACTTTTAGAATATCTTAGGGAAGGTAAATAAACAAAACTCGGAATAGATTACATTCACTTTATTAGTGTAAAACATTCACATTACAAATTGACAACATACATTAATTCAGAAGGTTATTACAAAAGCTAATAGTAAGTTTCAACATAATGTGTGAATTGGCATATGAACCACCTCATCATCACAAATTTATATATATATATAAATATATACAACGCTTAACAGAATAAACGCAATAGGTACCTCTTAAGGGGTCATTGTACTCACCATTATGAACAAGTTTTACTATGGGACCAATCCCGAAATCGCGAAGATAAATTCAACTGTTCAGTACATTTTGTCGAGTTATGCTTACAGAAATGTATGGGAGAGTCGATTTTTTTGTTGAAGTTGTTCATAATGATGAGTTCAAGGACCCCTTAAGAGGTATTGCGTTTATTCTGTTACAGGTTGTATAATCATATTCATCACATACCTACATCAAGATTTGTAAAATACACAGTAAATTTATCGTACCTACTGACTAAACACACATTCACTTTAATAGTGTACAATACTCGCATTACAAATTGACAACATACATTGATTCTGTTACAGGTTATTACAAAGCATACATAAGTTTCACCATAATATATAAATTGGGATATGAACCAGCTCATCATCACATACATATACTTATATAATCATATTCATCACATACATCAAGATTTGTAAAATACACAAAAGTTATCGTACCTAGGTACTATCTTTTGATTCTGAATAGCTAACATTAATTTAAAATTTCATTTCAAATTACACCTTCATAAGGATTTAAATTAAATTAATTTTACCATAATTTAGCAAATTAGCAACCGTCTCGATACAATTTTGATACTTCCTCAAAAAAGGGGTAAACCTATTAGTATCTATAATCTGAAATATACTTAACCAAAATTTTATATTATTTGTTTATACCGAGGCCAGTGCCTCGAAGGACTTCGGGAGGCCTTTGCCCACCAATAGGATAGCAACGTATAAATATAAAATGATTTAAAAAAATGAGGCCGATAAATAATTACTAGCTGAGCCGTGCCCGCTTCGTTGGGCGGTACTTTTCGGGTTAATATATAGCCAATGACACTCACAAGTAACGTGGCTTTCTATTGGTAAAATAATTTTCAAAATTGGTTCAGTAGAGATATCGACCTCAGAAACTTTACCTCTTTATAAATTAGTTCATATAAATAATTGTCGTTTTAGATTCTGCAGAATCAATCTTAGTAGGTAGGTACCTAACTAGATAAGTTTATCATAAAAATCCTTGGATACAAATCAGTTAGTTACATTACAACCCTGATTACACAACATCAAACTACAAAAACATCATAAAAAGTGAAGCCGATTTGATACGCCTCTGTGGATCGACGACGATGAAAGGTCGTCAGTTCGAACCCGCCAATTGCAGTTGGTGTGGCGGGTTAACGGGTTTCAAGCTTAACGGTAAACGTAGCTATTTCCGACGCGGCGCCAGCCACGCATATCACGAATGTTGCGGCCGCGGCCTCTCCGGACCAACCGAGGTGGCTGACGAGGTGGCAATGCCTGAGCCACTCCCATTGGGACATATTCATCATCAAATAGTCTATATTCAGCTGCGTTAATGATGTTGACTGGCTCATTCCCATAACGGCCAGGAACCACATCCGGTTCGAAAAATTGAGGCGGCGGCGGCGGCAGCGGTAGCGGTCGCGTAGCGGCAGCACGTGAGGCGTAGGGCCGACTGCGCGCGGCGCGGCGGGGCGGGCGGCTCTCGCCCGCTGCTTGCCGGAGCAGCTCGGACTCCGACACATCAGCATCATCTTCGCCTTCGGGAGTTTTCAGGAATCCTATCAGTGCTTTGACGTGATCTAAGATGAATTGTGTCGCGGGATGATCTTTCCCTTGCGGCAGTTTACGCCAATCTCGTGAAACAAATATAGGTTGTTTATCTTTTGGAGTGCTCTTGAAGCGATCAAAAATGTCCAGTAGGTTAGACTGTTTATCTATCGCATCTATGACCCCCACATCCATACCAAGACTTTGGTAGAATACTGTTCTGGCTTCCGAAATAGCGTCCGCCTCAAAAAAATGTAGGCATTTTATTTTGACATGTATCATTCTTTGCGGTGGGACGTTTTCCAATTCAGTTTGTATATAAGCAAGTAACTCGTTAACTACATAACGTTCACTCATGTTGACGTCTCGCGCACTCAATTGTATTTCCGCTACAAAGACAATATTTAGGGTCGACTCAAAGAAGTTCCCTTATCGCAACACGCACGTCGTATGCCAGGCGCGCCGCGCGTCGAACTGCACTGATGCACTGATAAACATCAGGGGGCACGCGCCGCCCACTGCCACGCGGCTGGATTCCATTTTGAATTTTTGGAATTGTTCAGTTCTAGACAAACTTATATAAGAAAATTATCATCACATCGTGATTTTTAGTTTTCCGTTAGGTATTATCAATAGAAATATAAAAACAGGTATTATCCTAAAAATTGGCCAGTGATCGGTTAAAACAACCAGGAAAAGTGTTACGGACCTAGTGAAACGGTTCGTAAAACTTTCCCTGGTTTTTAAATGGTGTGGCCTAATAAGAGCCTTCTATAGGTACCTGCTACAGGATTAAACACTTAAATTCTATTAGACAAGTTTCATTTTCAAATATAGCTTTATGTCCTTTAGAAGGTCTTGCTATTCTGATAGCAACTTGGTTGTTCCTAAAAGCTAAGTTGGTTGCCCTGTGCGATCAAACACCGCAATCCAACACCAAAACCTATTTAGGCAGATACCTGCCTCTTGCAGTAGCAAGGATTCATTGATAGTTTTCATGGAGGAATCTCTATTGCTGTAAGTTCAAAAAGTTTCTTCGGTGGACGACATAAACATTTGAACAATGTCTTGTTACATAGACATAAAGAAGCAGCGGCTATATTGAAGAATGTAATGGCGGTGCTCAGGGCCAAACAGAAAGAGGTGGAGGCCATCGAAGCCCAGCTCACTAAGATGTTGGATGAACTCAGAGTATGTTATATTTAAATAATATCTACTATTTAATGTTAACACTGTAAACGGCATCAAGTAACAAACGATAAGGGCGGGACTCATAACTGGCCAGGTTCCCTAATCGATTACACCATCTATCTTCGTCACTCTAGCTTACATTAATTTATGCACAAGCGAGATGCAACACTCAGTAGATATCCCTGCGTTGCACACTAAGAGATGAATTGACGCACTCCCTGCCACCTCAACCCTACGGATAGCGAGATCGATAATGCCACCCTGTCACAACATTTATATAGGTTAGTAGGTAGGTACTTAGGATTGATTCTAGACCCGCAATCTGAAACATTTCTGAGATTTGCTGTGGCACGGATGTAATAAGCAATATATCTACTTTACTGTACCTCCATACTTTTCAATTTTTCATCTTGTTGTAGTAGCTATTAATACATTGTAACCCCTTCTGAACGCCATACACAATTGCACATTCCAATAAATATTTTTATGTAGGTAATCGGTTTTTTAGAAACCAGCACTCTAATTGCTTACCAAATACACTGAATCGCACATTCTTTTTAGGGTACCCTACCTCAAAAAGAAAAAAACGGCCAAATGCGAGGCGGCCTCGCCTACCGAGGATTCATTTGTAGCTACAAAATACTTTAATTACATATGTATAGTTTATAGACTTTTCCCTAAACAAGTATTATAAGACGCTATTATTTGCCCAATTTCAAAGTTCCTAGAACTAGGGAAATACCGTATATATTTTTGCGTCATAAACGACCGTATCTTTTTTACGTTAACTTAGAAGTCTGACAGACAGACAGACGGACGGACAACAAAGTGATCCTATAAGGAATCCGTTTTTTCCTTTTGAGGTACGGAACCCTAAAAGTTAAGAGTACATATTGGCATCGAATACTTTAACAGTCGTTCTGTTTTTTTTTCAGGGTTCCGTACCTAAAGCGTTCCTGTTTTCTTTCTTTTTTTCAAAGGGAACCAACGGAACCCTATTACAAAGCCTCCACTGTCCATCCGTCCGTCCGACAGTCTGTAAGCGAGCTGATTTTCACAGGCAGTGAATTTACTATTGCCGCTATTCCAAATAATAATAAAAAATAAAACAATTTAGAAATTAAAGGGGGCAACAACAAACACGTCTCTTGTATGGGAATACAAGAGACGTGTTTGTTTTTTCGGTTTCTGGTACGGAACCCTTCGTGTGAGAGTCCGACTCGCACTAGGCCGGTTTTTAACATTCGGTTCTATTTCAGAAAAACAAAATTAGACATCTTTTGAAAAAACTGGCCAAGTGCGAGTCGGACTCGCGTGCGAAGGGGTCTGAACGAATTTATTTTTTTTAAACATGTTTTTTAACACTATCGACTTCTTATAGATCTAATCTAATAATTTTCCTGTAATCTATAGGTAAAGATCTATTACCTCCATTTTTTTTTTCAAAAATTTTGGCTCAGTAGTTTCGGAGATAGGGGGGAATGGTCATTTTTCGTCTAATTTCTTGAATAACTTCAAAACCATTTATTTTAAAATTATAAAAAAAAATATGATTAAAACCCTCACAGGGTTTTAATTATAGGCAGGGCTTACTGCCCTTTCATTTGATGTGACACACAATATTGGTCAAAAAACTTTTATTTCAAATTTTCTAGTTTGACCCTCAAAAGTGACTCCCATACTAAAAATTTAATGATTTACGTAACGCGTCCGTGTTTTTTTTTATTATTTGTGATGGGTTTGCTCTTGACTCTAGTCTAGGTCAGAGATGACAGAGACAAAGTCTACGATCGAGCGAGCTTACCCAGAAGGAGCCTGTGCACTCTAACTTTGAAGAGATTAGGGTTGTAAGCGTTTGGAAACACAGACGCAGACAGAGAGTTCCACTCCTTTGCTGTGCGCATTATAAAAGACGTTTGGAAGCGCTTAGTGCGAATTGGTGGAATAGCAACAAGGTAGGGATGTTAAGATGCAGTGCGTCTGGATGTCCGATGGTAGAAGGGGGCCGGTGGGATGAGGTCGTGGAGTTCTTGGGCACACTCACCGAAGTACAATCTGTAGAAGACCGATAAGCAGGCAACCTTACGGCGATGAGCCAAGCTATGTAGCTTGGCATCCACCAGATTTACGTCACCGATGAGCCTCTTAGCTCTGCGTTCCACCGAGTCAAGCGCGGTAAGCTGATACTTAGCTGACTACAATACTCCAAGCAGGATCGGACTTGTGCTTTGTATAGGGTTAAAAGCTGTCCAGGCCTGAAGTAGTCACAGAAGTCCATATGTGTGCCAAATTTCAACAGAATCAGTCCAGTGGATCCGGAGATAACTGGCTGTGACATACGGACAAACAGACACCCGCGTGATCCTATAAGTGTTCCGTTTTTTGTTCGGAACCGTAAAAACGGAACCCTTCTATGGAATCAAGTATTACGTAACGCATTTTTTGGAGATTTTTGACCCCCCCTCCCCCCATGTAACGCACTGTAACGTTTTTCTGTACCCCCCTCCCCCTAGTAAAACGTTACGTAACCACCAAGTGACCATTTTTACCTAAAAGTCACAATAGGGTATTTTACTGAAAAAATCTAATTAGTCCGTCAGATAGATTTCCTTAAAATGTTGGACACGTATTTTTTCTTTTTTCACGTAAACATATAGTGCGTTGAAGACACGTGTGACGTCACTATGGTGGTACAATTTTACCAAGCCACGTGACGTCACGCGTGTCTTCAATGCGCTGTTTCGTCTTTATTTTAAGTTTACGTGAAAAAAGAAAAAAATACGTGTCCAATATTTTAAGGAAATCTATCTGACGGACTAATTAATTTTTTTTAGTAAAATACCCTATTATGTGGCTTACAGTACCGGAAAGTTAATGTTACGTAACGCGTTGTTCAAAAACCCCCTCCCGCCCCTGTAACGCTTCGAAACGTTTTACAAGTCCCCCCTCCCCCCAAATTCGTTACGTAATACTTGAACGCTCCCTACGATCCCTTGAAGCTGTGAAAAAATCAAACTTTTAAATTAACGTAAATAAAAAAATACGGCCGTTTATGCCGCAGAAAACTTATATTTCGACACTCAAGGGAATCAAAATGTATAGGGTATTTCCCGTTGACTTAAAATTATGAAATTTGGCAAGTAATACCGTCTTATTCTACAAATATAGAGAAAACTCTGAAAACTAAAAATTTGTAATTAAATCATAAAAAACATAATTATAACCTTAACCCTCTCTTAGTGCTCTGCTATGGAGTGTAGGGAAGCTTCATGCGAATACTCAGCTTTCTACGACCAGTAGTTTCAGCTGTGCGTTGTCTGTCACTTTTCAGTCACTCAATCAGTCGGTAACGGAAGAATTTTATTAATTAGGATTTAAAGTAATATGTACCTACAAATTTGAACGGCACCCTCGGTGGGCGAGTTCGATTCACACTTGGCCGGTTCTTTTTCTTTTTTGTGTTACCAATTCCTGATCCATTCAACAGTATTCAATTTCAAACAAATCATCCAAAATTATTAATTTTCTACACAAACTTTAACATCCCCTATATCCTCTTTTAGGGGTAGTAATGAAAATGTCTTTGTTTCCATGGAAGATGGGTAGGCCTTTAGTGTGGGACGCTACTTGTGTCCATACTCTTGCAACATCCCATCTTCCAAGCTCGTTGTGCTTTGCTGGTACTGCCGCTGCGGCTGCTGAGAACGTCAAGCGGCGAAAATATAATAACCTTGTTGGCAATTATATTTTTGAGCCGTTTGGGGTTGAAGCACTCGGACCGCACGTCCGAGTGCTCATGCCTTATTTCAAGATATTTCTAAACGCTTAGTTGACACTTCGCGTGACCCAAGGGCTGGCTTTTTACCTCGGACAGAGGATAAGCATTGCCACGCAACGTGGCATTGCCGCCAGTCTTTTGGGCTCACTTCCAGTGGACAGCGATGCGGACGAATTTTTTGACGCCTTATTTTAGTTAGGATTTTTTATTTTAAGTGTATATATTTTGTTTTATTAAATAAGTTTCCATGATAGATTAGATCTTAATAGTGATACAAAAGAAATGAAAAGGCTTATAATGACAACCTTTATTATTTACTTTTGCCATTATTTTTACCAAGCCATTCAGGAATATTGGCCCAAGAAATAAGGTTTTTCATACAAATTTCCAACCCCTATTTCACCCCCATAATGGACGAATTTTCAAAAATCCTTTAAAAAATTTCAAAAATTCTTCCACGTTAAGGAATACGTCCTTCAAATTGCACGATCCTACGACCAGCAGTTTTGGCTGTGCTTTGATCCATCAGTCAGGACAAAGCATCTACGAGTATGTTTATAATAAAATGCTTTGTCCTGACTAAAGATAGATAGATAGTTTAAACAAAGAAGCAGGGTGCAAGGTAGCTTTGTGTTTATAATCTCATACTCTCTTGAAATATGGCGGTATGTGAGCGTGAGCTTATTCTTATTTGACCATTAAAATCAAAACACTAATACTAGGTAGTTGAAGAAGAGCGCAGGAAGTTGCAAGCCGATGTAGACTTAGCTGCGGCGCGCCTGTCCCGCGCCGGAAGGCTCACTCAAGCGCTGGCCGATGAGAAGACACGCTGGGAAGACAGTGTCAAGGTAACGACAACGCCAACCATTTGTTTAAGAAGTCAGATTTACAGAGCCGTCTTTATCTTTACTCTGGGGTGCAAGGGGAGCAAAAACCTCGGGCGCAGATTGCTAGGGGGCGCAAGCCGACTGATACAAATCTTGATAGTGTTACGAACTTGGGGTTCGTGACTATAAAAACAGGCGATTAAATAAACAAAAATGACACTATAATTTACAACACGTAATAAAAATTTCGAACTCATTAATTATAAAGCACAATTACACTACTGAACACTTCACTTTAATTCGCAGTTGAAGATCGCTCTTGAAGTTTCGCTTGTATCGCCAATTCAATACCGACCCAGTCAGCGGATGTCCGCCCTTTATACATACCTACATTTATTTCTAGAACCTTCTAGTATGGAAACATCTGGAAAGTTCGGGTACACACCGGTCCCGACTGATGTCGAAGCATCGAGAATTTTCTAGCATAGAAAAGTCTAGAAAGATCTTGACTACACTAGTTCTGCTACTCGTTACTAGATGGCGGTGGTAGTACGTAAATGTCGTTATGTAAATTAATTCTGGCCCGTAACAATAGGTATCTTCTACCACAAAAACCTTTACTAATTCTGTAGCCCACGAGAGAAGATACAAAAACAACTGGTGTGAAAGTAAATCAGAAATGATTGGAAGAGACAAAAGTAAACTTGTCACATACGACTTACTAGACATACCTACTGCTAAAATTGTCGAGCTTCTTTCACTAGTTCACAGTCTCTTGGTTCTATAGACTTTCTTCTTAAGCGACTAAGCAACTGTTTCGGTTTGAATATATTTGCCATCAAAAAGCTAAGTGGAACCAGAACGATACTTATAACATACGCCATTACTGATCTTACACTACCAGTTATACACACATCAAAAAAAGTTTGTGATCACTAGCATAAGCTGATAATTTTTTTTTAAATTTAACTTTATCAAGATAAATTCTTTAAATAGAAAAACCCTGTTTGAAATTAAATAATAAATCTATTTTTACTAAAAATAATTGAGTAATTAATTAGAAACTAATTGTAACAGGAATTTGATAGCGAGAAAAAGACTGTTTAACCTAACTTAAACAACAATTTATTAATAAAAGATTATATTCACTATAACTCCTCCCGTGGCTCGAACACATGTGGAGATCCCCCTGGGCATGCTGAGGATCAAGTTATCTAGCATTTCTTGGGGTAACCTGTCCCATTCTTGAATAGCGGCTTCCCTGAGCCCTGGCACTGTCTGGGGACGTGGCTGACAGTTCCAAATAGCTCGCTTAAGAGCATCCCACGCGTGCTCTATTGGGTTTAAGTCAGGCGTACCAGCAGACCAGTCTAACCTTGTGATGTCGTATTCTTGGAGAGCAGCATTGACTCGTTGAGCTCGATGTGCGGGTGCATTATCATCGACCAGTACAAACTGGTGCCCATGGTTTACACGGAATGGTCTGACAATTCCATCAATAGCAACTGCTTTATACATGTCTGCTGTCATGAAGCCTCAATACGGGATCAAAGGCGTTCTAGCTCCAATCATAATACCACCCCAAAAGGACACCTATTTCCCGCCTTGCTGAACTGTTCCAGAAGCAATTCTTTGCCTATCACGGTCTCCTGGTCTTCTCCAGACTCGGACACGCCGGTTATCTGGATGAGTACTGATTCGCGATTCGTCAACGAAGAGACAGTTTTGCCAAATGTTTTCTTCTTCGGCTTGTTCATTTTGCCGAAGTCTAGCCCGTCGTTGACGTTGCCGGAAATTCAGAGGCGCTCGCCAAGACCTCCGTGCTCGTAATCCAGCCTGGTGCAAGCAATTCCGAATGGTCTGAGTGCTAACTTCAAGCCCAGAGGCGGACCGAACTTCTGCTTTTATTTTAGTAACGTTGATTTTTGGGTCACGGGCTGCCAGCAATAATAAAGCGCGCGCGCGCGCTAATATAGCGCTCTTGGGCAGCAGTCCAAAAAGTGGGCGACCTAAAGCTAAATTACCCCTCCTGTGGTACCTCTGCAACGTGGTCACGACACAGGATTGGGATTTAGCAACTCTGCGTGCTATTTCTCTCGTGGTGTATCCTTCTTCCCTCAAAGTTACTATTCTTGTTCGTAAGACTTCTGATAATCCTCTTGGCATTTTTTCAATTACAACTTTCCGCGAAAAAGTATTCTCAATCCGTTAAAATTCACTAAATCACAATTTTGAATGAGCGTAAGCTAGGACTGAAAGCCTTTTTAACTGGAAAAACTTTTGAACTGTTTTATTGTTTTGTAATCTAATTCTATATTTTTAAATAAAGAACCTAAAAAGAAGAAGAAATCATAATATAATCTACCGTAACAAAAGTTTTCGATTTTTCAAAGTGATCGCAAACTTTTTTTCATGTTTGTATGCATTTTTATGCGAAACATTGTTTTGTTTAATTGTCAATGTGCATCTCACAGACCGCTACCGAGGCTTTGAAGTGTACGACAGGAGACATCATCGTAGCTTCGGGCTGCATCGCGTACTTCGGAGCCTTCCCCACGACCTACAGGCGCGAGCTGGTTGTCAAGTGGATAGTCCAATGCAAGGAGCTGGAGATACCTGCTTCCACGACTTTCGAGTGAGTCTGCATTTAATACATCAATTTTCTACGTAGGTACCGATTTACATTTCTACGCTACTATATTTAACTTTCTACAGAAAGTAAACAGTAGCATAGTGAGGGGGAAGGCGGGGGGGGGGGCGCACCGGGTGACACCCGTTTAGGGTGACCGTGCGATGACTGTTTTTGTCACTGTCGGGTGTCACCCCTAAACGTTTGACGCAATGAAACCTGTTGAGAGTGGGGTGCAAAAAATTTTGTCACTAGGACGAAAGGCGTAACTCATAATTATTTGGGTTCATTTATTGGGTGTCACCAAATTATCCGCCTCGGGTGTCACCCATGCTAGCTAAGTCACTGAAGGGACAGGGTAGGAAGTGAGACATACATAGTTCGTGGATCACCTACACATCTCCGGATCTCTCTAAAGCTGTATCTAATATATAAAAATGTAATTGGTACCAGGTTGGTATCGCATCTACGTATAGGCCTCCAAGTCGAATTAAGTATAGCTCCAGCATGGTATCAAATAAAAAATATCAGTAGGTTGTAATGGTGCTCCTATTCCAGGACGGGCGAAAATTAATGCACTAAAAAACTTACTACAAGTCTTTAACCCACTTTCTTATCAAAACTTAAGTTACAACTTTACGGATAACTTCAAAACACGTGCTTATACGCAGCAAGGTACTGTCTAGGTTGCCTGCAGGTTGAAGACAAAGACGTACCTCCTGTAGGCTGGCAGATAAATAGTTTTGATAAGATTTGAACACAAAGCGATTTTAGAATTTGTAGAATGTATCCTTTTTTTGAACGCGGACCAGACCAGTTAGCACAAGGGAAAAACTAAATGCAAATACGCCCAGGACCTAAACAGTTAAATAGCAAACTACCTAAGCATTTGATTAGAGCTTTGACTCAGTCCTGTAACCTGTAAGGCTGCGTGTCTTACAGCACCTTTTTAGGTCTAGTAAATTACTTTGTGACCAACAAAATCACCGCTGATTGATACGAACGTTAGATTTATGTAAATACGTAGGGACCTACATAGCTCGGCCAGGCTCTGCCCGGGCTAGTGCCGCCCACGGCTGCTTCCAACGAAGATCACGCACACAGCTTAATTGTTGCGATGCAACGCTCTCGTTGCAAGTACCTCGATGCCACCCTAGTTGCGCTTGTAGAGGTGAAATCTGTCGGAGCCTCAGAGTCATAACTATATTCAACAAAATCTTGATAATGAATAACGTTACAAACGTAGCTGTTTGTAGGTATCTACTTATACTAATCTGCGGTGTGCTGCACAAGAACTTGACTTGTCCCACATAAAATATTAACTATGGAAAACGCTTATTTTTTTGCTATTTTATAAGAGCCAAGATCGAAAGCACGTTTCATGAAAAAAATCACACAGAATTGTTTGCAAAATTCAAAGCTAAGTTGCCTAGCCCCTTTTTTTTAAGGATGGGAAATCATCAAATGACTGTTCCCGCTCTGGGCGGAGCAGAAGGGAGTGTCAGACTCTTACTGACTAAAACCCATCCGTGTTCCTCCTAGTGCCCTTTGCGTTCCAGAGCCGCGGTGACTCTTACGAACAAATTCCTCAACCCTGGCAGGCACTGACCCTAGCAGGCCCCATCTACTATGCTGATATCTCCTTGAGGCGCGCATAGAACACAACGCGCCGTCGACCCGGGCCTGGTTCTGATCGGACGGCGAGCTATCCAATGCTCGCCATCCGCAGGCCCACACCTACGGTGGCCGGGAATCGCCCTGCGACTTCCGACGCCCGGGGCGTCTTCTTCTGTTGCGCCGGCTGGGAAGTTGCCTGGCCTACAACCCATTGATTCCGCGGACCCTGTTTGCTACTGCTAGCTCTTTTAAAATCCTGAAAGATTTTTTTTAAAGATTTTTTTTATTATATCAAGCCAATAAAAAATGTAAACCTTTTGTCATCAGTTTGATCGAAGTAATGGCTGACTCTTTTACGATTCGGACATGGAATTCGCAAGGGCTGCCACGCGATGCTATATCTACGGAGAACGGAATCCTGGTGACTCGTGCCGGGAGGTGGCCTCTCACTATCGATCCACAGGAGCAGGTCATACACGTATATCCCTATTATAGTAACCCATATTACTGCACAAATGCAAAGGAGAGCAATAATATGCACTACCTGCTCTGACACATGTCCGAGCCCCATATAACAAGTTATAGATCGAATCGGATTTGTGTGGGTGGCTGCACTGCCATCCCCTTTCCCGCGCCCGGCCATATTTCACTAAATAATATCTATACCTACCTGTCTAGAACGGTAGATAGATGAGGTGGGAAGACTACACATTGTTGTTAGAACTTGTGAAATATTGACATAGCGATTTCAGATAGATGATATTTATTTCTGAAAAACTAAAGAATTTTCGAAGTGCCTAAGTTTCCTAAAGATTTAGTTTTATAATGACAGGCAAACAGATGGATACGGAATATGGAGAAAGAAAACGGGCTTATGATAACTAAACTGAACGATGCAAACTATCTGCGGGTCCTTGAGAATTGCATCCGACTTGGTTGGCCAATGCTCATCGAGGACCTTGGGGAAACACTTGAGGCCACATTAGCGCCTGTGCTACTAAAGCAAACATTTATGCAGGTAACTTTTTTTATGAAAACAACATGCTAAAGTCGTAAATCGACTAGGTTTTCTGTGTGAGATTTTCAAGAAGCCTATGCTTTAACCAGTCATTTACTTAATACCTACTGGACACGCTTGTAACAAGAACACGATAATATGATGAATTATTCGAACCCGCTCTATAGCAGTCATTTGGTGCAAAAACAGAGGGTTGCCTGGAAATTTTTCCGGGTATTTTGAAAATGATTTATTGATTTTGATGTGGTCTTTTTCCAATATGGCGGCGCGAGCGGCATTGATACGAGGTGGCAAAGTTGCAATTAGCAAAGAGCACATCAAAATCTATAAACTTACCCTTTTTCAAAACTCGGAAAACTTTCCAGGTTAAAGTATGACTGGACTACTAGCAATTTGGTTCGGAAAACATTTGCTTTAGCATTATTCTATGTACAGGGTGTTTTTTTTAGAGGCGGAGAACTTTTAATTGAAATAAAGTACAGAAAAATGTTTATAATATGCATGAAATAGGCTTTATTTGAGAGGTGATTTTATGACATTAATGTGGCAGACATGTGGTTTCAGCAGGGCGGTGCCATATGCCACACAGCGCACGATACCATTAATTTACTGAAAAAAAAAACGTTTGACGAACGATTCATTTCACGAAATGGACCTGTTAACTGGTCCCCTTATTGATGCGATTTGACGCCTTTAGATAAGTTTCTCTGGGGATATGTAAAGTCGCATGTCTACGCCGACAAACCAGAAACAATTGAGCACTTAGAAGCCAATATTTGACGTGTCATTGCTGAAATACAGCTCGATGTACTGAGAAGAGTATGTGAAAATTGGACATCCAGATTACGCCATGTACGCGCGAGCCGCGGCGGCCACTTGCCCGAAATTATATTAAAACATTAATGTCATAACATCATCTCTCAAATAAAGACAAAAAAAAAGAATCATGCATATTACAAACATTTCTCTGTTCTTTATTTCAAATTAAAGTTCTCACACCCATTACTTGTATAGTTGCAATAACTTCGTGCTTCTTTTTAACCGACTTCAAAAAGGAGGAGGTTTTCAATTCATCGGAAATTTTTTGTAATTATACCGAACCAGCAATAAAATGGGTCAATAAGTAGTTATTATAACTCAACAGGCAGGCAGACTGCTCATCCATTTGGGAGACAGCGACATAGAGTATGATACAAACTTCCGCCTTTACCTCACGACTAAACTAGCGAACCCTCACTACCTGCCGGAAATCTGCATCCAAGTGACCCTGGTCAACTTCACCGTAACAGTGTCTGGACTTGAGGATCAATTATTGGCGTAAGTTCTTTTAATATTAAAAACAATAATGAAGTATCCTTCCTTTACTTTTCAGAACCATCAAGCCTGACACTCCACTAGTTTGCTTTGTTTTATTTCATACCCTAACGGTAGTAGTAAGTTCATCCCAAGTTTAGCCAGCCCGACTGGTCGATACTATGAGCTTATTTCTATCTGCATACATAAATTTTGAAGTAGCATGTGGGTATTACGTACTGTGGACGTTCCAATTAGGGCTTCTGGAACGTCCCGGGATTGATGTGAATAAAACAGCCTTTAAGCGATTTAAGAGATCATTATATTGAGCAGGTGCTCTCAAGAAAAACTTTTACAGAACTTTCATAAAAACAAATCACTCATTGTATGTCAATATTTGAACCTATTCTAAATTCCTAATTCTTCTAAAGCTTTTTTTATTATTAAATTGACGGTGGTTCCCGGAGGGTGAGCCATCTAAGGAGGTTGTGTCACAGTACCTACATACAGCGTTTGCAGAGCTCGCGGCGTTTTTTTATAAGATACCAGCATAACGAATTAATTAAAGATTCAATTTACTAGGGAACCTGCAATATTTTGATCTTGCTTTGATTTAAATTTTAAAGACGTCCATGGAAAATACACCATGCATAAATAATAAATAAAACGCTTTAATTTATTGGCAAAATTGCGGTTATAAACTGACAGTTCAAATTTTCGCGCGAAAACGGACGATGAATCACTCCTGTGTTGGTAGTCCGTGAACTGTCTTAACTTAAAGATTTAAGTTCGCCTTTCCGTTGCCATAACAACAGTGACGTCACTAGAGGCTGTATATAAAAATTACCTAAAAATTTAAAGAACCCTCGACAAAACGAACTTTGAAAAATATAACCGACTTCCAAAAACAAAACACTACAAAGTATAAAATAACTTTAATTTCGGAAGTCGGTGTTTTTGGTTATTTCTTTTTAAAACACCGACTTCCAAAATTAAAATTATTTTATAATTTGTAGTGTTTTGTTTTTGGAAGTCGGTTATATTTTTGTAAAAAAGTTTTTTCACTTTTTAGTGGTACCTGCGTACCCATTCACAGCGTACCGGCGTGATGTTATGTTATGAACTGGGGCCTATTTAATAAAATTTATTTAGTGCTTTAGGTGTAAAGGTCTCGTCAATACGAATGAAATAAGCCCAAACTCTTGGTAGTTCCTACATACCGATATGGAGTTCCCTTGACTCTCTGTCGTCTCCATCATCAGATCTGATCCAAACCTTCATTGTTTTGTAGTATCACCCGATATACACACGAATATCAAGTTTTTACCAGATGCGTGCCTACAATTTTCGAGAGTTGCCCTCGATTTCTCAGTGTTTCCATCATCAGATCCTGACGTGGTAATAGTGGCAATGGGACCACCTCGGAACAATACCCTTTCATATAAAAAAAGATTCATCGAAATCAGTTCATAAACGACAAAGTTATCCGCGAACACACAATATATATATATATATACTAGCTGACCCGCGCAACTTCGTCTGCGTCAATTTTCATTACTGCTCCGCTCCTATTGGTCTTAGCGTGATGATATATAGCCTATAGCCTTCCTCGATAAATGGGCTATCTAACACTGAAAGAATTTTTCAAATCGGACCAGTAGTTCCTGAGATTAGCGCGTTCAAGCAAACAAACTCTTCAGCTTTATATATTAGTATAGATATACGCGGTCGAATTGAGAACCTCCTTCTTTTTTAGAAGTCGGTTAAGAATTAAAAAATAATTTCTATTGATCCCTTTAGTTTAATATAGGTACCTACTATTCTTTTGACCAACCGTCGTCGCCTGGGAAGACCGCAAATCTTTTGTATTCACTAAGTATAAGTATAATTAGCGATTTCCCGACGCGATGATGCTTGGCCTAAAGAATCGTACCTATATTAAACTAAAAGGATCAATAGAAATGATTTTTTTTACTGTTTCTTTTTATTTAATTTTTATTTCATGCTTATTTAACTTCATTTTCATTTCGTTAGTTAATATTTCTCATTCTCTTTCAATATAGTGTACATTATTCTACTAGTCAAGCCCTTTCATTTGATACCCATATTGAGGGAGTAGTGAAAAAATATGTAATCCGCCATTTTGTGGCGGCGGCCACCTTGGACCGATTTTGGACACTCCCGACTAACTCACCTTTCAAACAAAAAAAAAACAAAAACAAATCGGTACATCCGTTCGGGAGCTACGATGCCATAGACAGACACACGCACACGCACACACACACCATCACACATACCCGTCGATTTTAGCTCCCATACAAGAAATGTGTTTTTTCCGGTTTAGGGTACGCAACCCTTCGCGTGAGAGTCTGACTCGCACTTGTCCTGTTTTTGTTGTTACTCACTACTTCACCTGATGATGGTAAGCGACGATGTGGACAATGATAGAGCACGATTGCCTAAAGTTACGTTATAAATAACGCTTTTTGACCGACTTCTTAAAAAGAAGGTGGTTCACAATTCGACAGCGTATATATATATTTTTTTGAGTGTGTTCGCGGATAACTTCGTCGTTTATGATCCGATTTCGATTAATCTTTTTTATTTGAAAGGGTATGCTTCCGAGATGGTCCCATTGCCACCACGTCAGGATCTGATGATGGAAACCCTGAGAAATCGAGGGCAACTCTCGAAAATTGTAGGCACGCATCTGGTAAAAACTTGATATTCTTCGTGTGTATATCACAAAATAATGAAGGTTTGGATCAGACCTGATGATGGAGATGACAGAGAGTTAAGGGAACTCGACATCGGTATTAGGAACTACCAAGTGTTTGGGCTTATTTCATTCGTATTGACGAGACCTTTACACCAAAAGCACTTAGTAAGTTTGCTTTTCATAACATAACACAACGCTGGTACGCTGTGAATGGGTACGCAGGAACCACTAAAAAGTGAAAAATAACTTTAATTTCGGAAGTCGGTGTCAAAAAACGAAATAACCAAAAACACCGACTTCCGAAATTAAAGTTTTGGAAGTCGGTTATATTTTTTGTAAAAAAGTTTTTTTTCAAAGACCCATGCATAGCTAGTCGAATTCCTATTATAGTCCTACCAAATTCTAGTCACTATTGATGAGTTTTTTAAACCACATTTTCCGTTTTTAGCGACGTGGTAAGACTGGAACGCCCAGACCTTGAGATTTTACGAACCGACCTCATAGTTCGTATCAACACCGACAAAGCCTCGCTACTTGAAATTGAAGACAAAATCCTCAGATTGCTATACGCCTCGACAGGGAACATTCTGGATGACGAAGAACTGATAGAAACGCTCAACGAAAGTAAGGTAAGGATACACAGCCATAGTTTTATGTAAGTAAGTACAGACACCAGCACATCAAGCTACAACAATATGTCAATTTTTTTTTAATAGATTTTCAACTTAATCTCCAAAGTTTTAGATTCAAGGTTGATTGGGAAAATTTGAAAGTTTCGAGTACCTTGATGTACCTACTGGCGTGTGTACGTAGGGTAAACGGTATATTGATTGGCTCCTTAAGTCGATTTCTATTAGTAATTGGTCAATTCGCGTTAATAAACAAAGTTGGTAGGTAATATTTTGATGGTTTGGCCGGGTTCTTGTTTAAATAGGCATAAATAAAATGATTCATTAAGTTTAAAAATAAAGGTTTAATTAACGTAAAAATCTAATTATAACTTATTTTTACGGAATGTTACAATCATTGGCACTTAGGCATAGTAATCGGTACTGTAAATTATGTATAATCGTTGGCACTATTGGCAGTCTTTTATAGAAATACCCAGATCTTATAAATTCCTTCCCATTGTTACTAATTAGGGTGCCTGTCCATTAGAGCGGAGCGAGGCAGCGGAGCTGAGAAATTTTAACCAATGGAATTGCATAAAATCTCGGAACCACGTGGATATTTTGACTGACATGATTGGTTAATATTTCTCCGTTTCTCCGCTCCGCTGCCTCGCTCCGCGCAAATGGACAGGTACCCTTGGACCGTGTCCTATTTTTATCTAATGGCCTTCTAATATTTTTAGTAGATCTGCATCTGAAAGAGTTGGTGAGGTAGATAGTTCGTAGGAGTGAATGTTACCTATAAGTACGCCTATACCTTGTCAACCTGATTATTCATCTTTTGACAAAGGACACCTAGTGATTGAAACAAAGTATTTTTATTTTATTTTAGATTCGATTTTTGCCACTTTAAATGGTAGGTATGTATGTAAGAAGCGATTAATCAATTATTCAACGAAAGTTCGCAGACTTTTGGAAGTTCTAAAATGCTGATTTGAAACAAATGTAGGTATGGTACCTATGTCATGTCATGAAAGTTCCCATCGGATCGTAATGTATTTGTAATAGTACCCCAGCCCAAGCGTGGATAAGGGGATTTACTCGAGCGCGTCAGAATAACATAAGGGGCCAATCTTGCACCTTGTTAAGTACTTCCACAATACCTGAGCCTCGTACCTAGGGTCAAATATCTAGGGCCAGGGTAAAATAGATCTCTCGATTTGCTCGAGCGCGTCAGATTAAGGTAAGGTAAGTAAGTCACATGCATAAAGGGGAGCATTTCATTAATCTGACAATTTGAGCGTGACATAAGGAAATGGGAGAGTCACAAAGTTGCAAGAAAAAAAACGTCACCTGGACTTTCTCGAGCGCAATTATTATTTTTTTTTTATTTTGAAGAAAATTAGTCACGAATCAAGGAAATTATATAATCTGCCGATTTGCACAAGCCGAAGTAGCTAAAATCATAAATAAAGTGTGGTGCATGCAGTCGCTGAGAACTATGTATTTCACACTTGCGCCGCTCTGCCCTTCTCAGTCTTTCTCTATTGTAACGTTGCACGTTATTTCTACGGTAAACTTTATAAAATAATCTGGCAACAGTCAATTGCAATTATAGTGGTAACATTTTCAGTAGCGTAGCTAGCATGGGTGACACCCAGGGCAGAACACAAGAGCGAGCGAAGCGAGCTCGAAAATTTTCGCATCCCACCTCGGATAGGTTTTATTTTCTTTTGATCATTCATACACAAACATAGTGATTTTACTGAGTCATACAGAAACGATCGAGAAAAAAGGGAGTGCAGAAAGTAAGAGCGAGCGAAGCGAGCTCGAAATTTTTTACACCCCACCATTGACGGATTTCATTACGTCGCCCGTTAAGGGGTGATACCTAACCGTGACAAAAAGTCAACGAACGAGTGTCACCCCTAAATGCAGAAAACCTGAAGGACTAAAGAAATTTTTGCACCTCATCTCGGAAGGGTTTTATTGTATTTTGAACATTCATACTGAAATTTAAGTTTTTGTTGATTTATATAGAAAAACTGTGACTTCCTGTCAGAGAGTGCAAAATGTAAGAGCGATCGAAGCGAGCTCAAAAATTTTTGCACCGTACTCCCGACAGGTTTCATTGCGTCAAACGTTTAGGGGTGCCATCCGATAGTGTCAAAAACCAGTCAACGAGCGGTCGGGTGTCACCCCTAAACGGGTGTCACCCGGTGCGCGCCGCACCCCCCGCCCCCCCTCGCTACGCTACTGAACATTTTAAGTAATGACAGCTGCGCGCTGATTGGCCATGTCTCCCTTATTTTTTAAGGATGGGAAATCATCAAATGACTCCTCACGCTCTGGGTGAAGCAGAAGGGAGTGTCAGACTCTTACTGACTAAAACCCATCCGTGTTCCTCCAAATGCCCTTTGCGTTCCAGGGCCGCGGTGACTCTTTCAAACAGATTCCGCAACCCCGGCAGGCACTGGCCCTAGCGGGCCTCATCTTCTATGCTGACAGCTGGCCATGTCTCCCTACGATGCCATATTGCACGAGACGTGGTTTTATAAGGGCCTGCACGTCATTTCTCGGGAACACATCAGCTGAAGCGAATAGTCATTTAGTACTCCTTAAAAGTCTAGATCCTTGCTAGTTACTACTTGAAATCGTAACTCTAAAAGTTGTGAGTGCAGAACCCTAGAAAGGGTTCCTTCCTGCCTACATCTTCCTCCCTACCTCCGAGGACGACAAGATCACCTCTCTACTATACGAGGTCTGCACCCGAATCTCGCCGCAGTCCATCACCACCTTGAGACTGAGAAACCAGCGCTCTTATTCCTGTCGGAGACGCAAATCGAATGTTCGTCAGACGTGTCATACCTGTTTTACCCAGGGTTTACCCTGGAGCACCACTTTAGACCACGCGTGGGCGTATGTATGTACGACCGGGACGACATCTGCTATCGGCGTCTCCGCAACCTTGAAGACTCCAGGTTCTCTACGCTGCGGGTTATAGTGGACACAGGCCTGGACAAAATTGTCTAGGCCTGTGTGTACCGTTCGCACCTGTCTCCAAATCACCGCTGATTTGGAGACAGCTGGGCTCACACCGCACCTGAGTGAGGCGGCGGATGCGGCTCAGCAGCGGTACCCTTCTGCCCAATTGGTGCTACTGGGGGACTTCAACGCCCACCATCGGGAGTGGCTATTCTTATACCAGTGCACAGACCATGCTGGACGAGAGGCGCGAAAGCTAGCGCTAGCGTTAAATCTTACCCAGCTGATCCAGGGGGCAAGTATGTTGATTCGCACACAGCCAATTGCTTGAACCTTCTGCTGACAACAGATCCAGACCGGTACCCGGTGTCGATTTCTTCTCCACTGGGTAGTTCCGACCACTGTCTGGTGAAGTCTGTGTCCGTCTACTTCCCGCCCGATCCTACCCCCAGAGGCACCCGGCGGGTATGGCGATACAGGTCAGCAGATTGGGACGGCATGCGATCATTCTTCGCATGGTTACCCTTGGCAGCCTATTTGCTTCTCTTCACCTGATACTTTGTCGTGCGCGGATGGTGGGACGGATGTGTTGCGGTGGGGAATGGGGTACTACATTGCGATCTCTAACATGACAATGTCTGGAGAAACTCGTCCATGGTTTGGTGCCGAGTGCAATCGCGCTAATGCGATAAAACATGCGGCGTACCTAGCGTGGGTCGACGCCCGTGCGCGCAAAGCAAATGACGTGAGTCAGAAGAAGAGAGCCTTTAACAGGGCTGCCAAGTCCTGTAAGAAGGTGTTGCGGAGGGCTCGATTTGACCACTTTAGCCGAATAGGGAACAAACTTGCTTCACACCCAGCAGGTAGTAAGGCTTTTTGGTCCCTGGCTAAGTCGCCCTTCACTACCACCACTACTTAGACCTGACGGGACGCTGGCCCACTCCGCTGAGGAGAAAGCGAACTTGTTTGCTTCTTTTTTTGCGGAATCTTCACCTCTGGATCCTGGTGGCGCGGCGCCCCCTGCTTCTCCTGCTGGATGCGAGTCGAGTATGTCGAACATTCGCATTCATCAGAAGGACGTCCGTAGGGTACTGCGTAACCTAGACGTGAACAAGGCTAGTGGCCCCGACGGGATACCGGCAATTGTTCTGAAGACTTGTGCGCCTGAGTTGTCTCCGATCGTGACACGCCTATTTCGTCTTTCGTTTGAGACTGGAAAAGTGCCGAAGGCTCGGAAGCAAGCTAACCTGCAGCCCGTGCCTAAGAAGAGTAGTCGAGCTGACCCGTCGAAGTATAGACCCATCTTGGTAACCTCCATACTCTGTAAGAGTATGGAACGCGTGCTGAATCATAAGCTCCTGGCATACCTAGAAGCGACTGATGTCCTTAGTGACCGACAATACGGGTTCCGCCGAAATCGGTCAACTGAGGATCTTCTAGCGTATGCCATTCACATCTGGAGTGAAGCCATAGAGTAGCACGGCGAGGCACTAGCGGTATCCCTTGACATCTCGAAGGCCTTCGACAGGGTCTGGCACGATAGCCTTATTAGTAAGCTTCCTTCCTTCGGTCTGCCCGCCGGATTGTGTGAGTGGATCGCGGATTTCCTGAGGGATCGGTCTATCCGAGTGGTCATTGATGGCTGCTCGTCTGGACTGCTGGATATTAATGCCGGGGTTCCTCAGGGGTCCGGTGCTTTAGACAACACTGTTCTTGTTGCATATTAATGATCTGCTAAAACCCGGTACATTTGGGTATGCAGACGACAGCACTGTTTTTTTTTTGTGATGGGTTTGCTCTTGACTCTAGTCTAGGTCAGAGATGACAGAGACAAAGTCTACGATGGAGCGAGCTTACCCAGAATGAGCCTGTGCACTCTAACTTTGAAGAGATTAGGGTTGTAAGCGTTTGGAAACACAGACGCAGGCAGAGAGTTCCACTCCTTTGCTGTGCGCATTATAAAAGACGTTTGGAAGCGCTTAGTGCGAATTGGTGGAATAGCAACAAGGTAGGGATGGTAAGATGCAGTGCGTCTGGATGTCCGATGGTAGAAGGGGGCCGGTGGGATGAGGTCGTGGAGTTCTTTGGCACACTCACCGAAGTACAATCTGTAGAAGATCGACAAGCAGGCAACCTTACGGCGATGAGCCAAGCTATGTAGCTTGGCATCCACCAGTTTTACGCCACCGATGAGCCTCTTAGCTCTGCGTTCCACCGAGTCAAGCGCGGCAAGCTGATATTTAGCTGAGCCATCCCAAAGGTGGCTACAATACTCCATGCAGGATCGGACTTGTGCTTTATATAGGGTTAAAAGCTGTCCAGGCCTGAAGTATCGCTTCACCCTATTAAGGATGCCCAGCTTTTTAGCCGCGGTTTGGGCTTTGTACTCGATGGTGGCGCCGAAGTTGAGACTAGACGTCAACTCCATGCCTAGGAGCTCTAGTCGATCAGTCACAGGAACAGATACACCCCGAAAGTTAGGAGTTTGGTCAAAACGACTCCTTTTTGCGGACTGTCGCTGAGAGATACGTGTCCGACGTACGTGCTGGTGGGTCGCAGATCCGGTCTCTCCGGGAGGCTATGGTTGAGCGCTTGAAAGTGTCCTTACAGGCTGTCTCTGAATGGGGCGATGCCAATCTGGTCAAGTTCAATGCTGCTAAGACCAAAGCGTGTTTATTTTCCACCAAAAGGAGCCGATTCCACCCAGCTCCATCTTTCCGAGGTGCAACCGTGCCGATAACCGACCAACTTAAGCTTCTTGGGGTTACATTAACATCTACCCTTAATTTTGGCCCTTTCATAGAGGCAAAAGCTCAAGTGGCTGAAAAGAAGTTGGGGATCCTAGCAAAGGTGAGACGATACTTCACGCCGGAACAGCTGCTCAAACTCTATAAAGCGCAAGTTCGATCATGTATGGACTACTGCTCTCATCTTTGGGACGCATCTGCTAGATACCAGCTTGATGCCCTTGAATCAATTGAGAAACGAGCCAAGAGGATCATCGGCAATTATAGGCTCGTCGCGACGAAGCTCCAAAGTCTTGAGCGTCGACGACGAGTTGCTAGCCTGTTGGTTTTCTACCCGTTGCATTTTGGGGAATGTGCGACGGAATCGCATAACTTAATTCCGCCAAGCCCGTTCCACCAACGGAGCACAAGACGAACGGCGATGCGCCACCGGTACATGGTGGACATCCCACCCACACGCACAAAACGTTTTGAGAACACATTCATAGTGCGTACAGCTAAGGAGTGAAATTCCCTGCCGGAGTATGTATCCTGATAGCTACAACCTGGGAGTCTTTAAGTCAAGAGTGAATAAGTTACTTCTAGGCAAGCGTGCTCCATCTTCGACCACACCATCGCTTACCAACAGGTGAGATAGTGGTCAAACGCGTGCCTATCAATAGTAAAAATAAAGATCGTTTTCAGGAATTTTACGTGGTTTTATTTGTCAAATTATAAAAAAAAAAACGAAAAAGTTCGTCAGATTAACAATACCCCTCAAAATAATCGACAGATTTTTGGCAATCATGACTGGAACATCAAGCTGAACCTCCTGTATAAAAATCTGACACGCTCGAGTATTGCAATATGGCGATTTTATTTTTGCATTTTCAAAAAATCTTAACGAGCTTGCGTCACATTCGAAAGATTTTTTTTTTCCTTCGGCGGTCCCCACGACGCTCGAGTAAATCCACATTTAGCATCAATGCTTCCCCTACTATAATGAATAAGTAGGTATTTACAGCGTCGCAGCTAGAGGTTGGCACGGCGGGTAGCTGCCAGGGGCGCAACCTTCAAGGGGGTGCACTTTGCAGACCCACAGCCTGTAGGCCGCTGGGGCACAGGCATATACAGTTAAAACATTATACTAACAGAAATAAAAAAAACTAAATATGTTATACTAACAGAAATAAAAAAAACTAAATATACTTGCACCTAATTAGGAAAAAGGCGCATAAAGGCGCATTGCATATTTCACCAGACACCTTTTCCTGAGCCGAAGGCCTGCTCCAATCCAACAGGGATGCTAGCTTAGCACCATTGTTGGATTGGAGTACGATCAGTCGTTACATTTGAGTTTGACTAGACTGACATGAATGAGGCTTCCTTTGCCTTGGTTGCAAGTAATTCGGGTATATTTATGAATGGTTAAAAGAAAATCCCTGCCAAAGGACGGACTGATAAATTATCGAGCTTAATTTGTTTGCTCTTGCAGCGTGTGTCTCATCATTTCGGTATAAGTCATCTAAGTAAGCTCTATTTCTGAATGAATTGTCAACTTACAGGAAAACCTGACTTATTGACTTATTTTATCTGGTGCCTACCATAAACAAGTTATGTAAATGACAAGCACAGTGCACTTCTCAGTTTAACGAAGGTTTGCTTTGTACAATTATGGACGAAGTTATAGCAAAAAAACTACCGAGATTTGTTCTGAAGGAAGGCACGTTTGAATTCTGTAAGGCCTATTACCGTCCGCTTGAATCAATCGTCTAGATTATCTCTTGTTATTCTCGTCTATCACTAGTAAGGAAGGCTATGGTTAGGGTTGCCACCCGTACTTTATTTCCACGTATTGTACGTTATTTCGGGTAATTGTATTCTATAGTTTATGAGAACAATAACGTACGCGAAAATACGTTATTTCGCATCATTTGATTTCCCTGGGAATTATTTCACATATAAATACAAAAAAAATATTGGTTTTTAGTATTTTTGCGTAAAACAGAACGACATGATCAGATAATAGAAGTTCTAGTTCTAAAGGTTTTGTGGTATTGTCTATTGCACAAAAATTACAGCAAGTAAGTATTCAATAAGACTGATTATATTTTTTTAAATTTGTATAAAGTAATTTCATGTTCCTGTCGATTCCTGCTACGTCACTTTCGCTTTCACAGAAAGAGTTTTTTTTTCTGTGATAAATAGCAAATGACAAGACGAAAGAAATCAAAGGCATCTCTGAAGCTGATAAAAAACCGGCCAAGTGAGAGTCGAACTCTCACACAAATGAATCCGTACCAAAAACCGAAAAAAAAACACGTTTTGTATGGAGCCCCTTCTAATTTTTAGTTTAATTTAATTTTCATTCATTGTTTAAATACACACCGTGAAATACAACTGTCTACTTATTACGATTCTTGAGATAAAACCTGCTGACTGAAAGACAGACCGACGGACGGACAGCGGAGGCTTGGTAATAGGGTTCCGTTGCTTACCCTCTTGGTGCGGAACCCTAAAAATGAAATGAATGAATGAATTATTTGTTAAAAATTGCTAAAAGTAACGAAAAACATGTTTTAAGCAAAATAATAAAGTAAAGTAAATCGTACTTTATTTTGAGATAACGTACTTCTTTTTCTATTTTAATAACCAATGTACTTTATTTGCACAAAAGGTGGCAACCCTAGCTATGGTAGCAGTAGTGCTATTCTCTAACAACATTTTCGTATCTCGACAGTAGAATTCGAAGTGAGTTTCAAATGAAGATCTTTATGTTGTGTGCAATAAAGCTCACTTTGTGAGTTTTATCACTCAGGTGAAGCTCGATATCGAAATAGTTTCTTACAGAATAGACTAGCAGCAATAACACTGATATAGTGGTGATGGAGGTGGAGGTGTTGGTTGATCCTCAACAAATTCCTGAGCAGGCCCTTTTTCCACAGCTAAATAAAGAGTTTGATTCAGAAAGCGGTATTTGGACATGCCTCGTAAATCTCAGGAGGTTCCTTTTATTATGTTGACTGTACTAAATTCGATATTCCTTAGGTTGATTGTACTATATTCGATGTGCCTTTAGTACGATGTAAACTACTTACTAAACAAACCTATTACAGGAAACATCAGAAATAATAAACGCTCGGTTAGAAGAAACGGAAGCGACAGAATTGAACATATCGGCAGCCCGAGAGAAGTACCGCACGGTGGCGACTCGGGGGGCAGTCATGTATTTCGCTGTGGCGCAACTAGCAGACATCGACCCTATGTACCAGTTCTCACTGAAGTACTTCAACCAGGTCAGTAGTAGCACCATCATTTTATCGTTCTTATCGAAGTACCCGTGACGACCAGGTATGTGTTGTGCGAGTGCCTAAGCTCGAGATAGAACCGTTTCGCCGCCCCGGACGCCGTCGGTAGCATGAAATGTTCAAATCTACTTACTCCGCACATGTGTACATTTCTGGTAGTACCTACCTACCAAATTGCCGCTCAAGTCCGTCGCACAGTGTTTCATCTAGAACAAGCTGGACAAGTCTGTTTTAATTTTTCTGCATCTATATTGACTCGCGAGGTCATTTTATGAATAAATAATGGTAACTCATTTAAAACACAAAGTACCAAATAAAAAAATGATGTACCTTACTATAGAACTTAAGCATTTGAATAGTAATTAAAAAATAATAATATATACAAAATTTAACTAAAATATACGTACAACCTAATACTCGTCTTCCGAATCAACAAATGAATCAGTTATTATTATAACATAACACTGTGACCATAGGTTCCATTCCATCACAGCCCCAGTTACTACTAATGAGGGTAAAGGGTGTATTAGGACACACACTGTCCTCTGAGCTTCTACATATACAACGCTCAACGGGTTTGTCTAACTCGGCTTGTAGATTTATATCGGCACGAGTTTCGGTGATAACAATATGTTCCTTCGGATGATGGCAAGCCTTTTTTGCTTTGGCTAAACAGTGATTTGATGGAAACACGTGATGTCCTGCCTTCATAAATTCTAGATTCTAGATCTTCATAGATTCTAGTCTACTTGGAAGAATGTGTTGAAGATTTAGAATCTATCTAGTAAGATAATGCTTCATCACTACACACTGCTTAATTGTTTAGCACACTGCACAGAACTGGGACTCCTAGTATGGACTGATTCAGGACTTTCACTTGTGTTTCTTATATTCTTTGCGATATTTCTATTTCCCATAGAACGCGCAGCTACTTCTGCAGCAGTCATTAACTCGCCCACACTACGCGTTTGAAAGAGATCATCAACTCGACGTTTTTTCGATTCGAACGATAACTCTTGGACGTCTTTCCGAAGTCTTCCCATTGAAGTAGGATCGATAGCTAATATAGAAAGAAGGTTTTGGTTGATATCCTACACTGGGCGTGGAATTGCATGTCATCGGCTTCCAACAACTTTTTATTCATAATCAAGAAACTTTCTTGGCACAAATATTAAACCATTAAAAAAGTAAAGTACATACCTTGAATATTTAGAGCCATTAATAAAACTTTCACAAAATTACCAACTTCTTCTTCTTTTCGAGTCGATGGTTAACTTCTTAGATTTTTTGGGCCCAGTAGGTGGCTACGATAATTGCAGCGTCGGTGGCATTCATTAAATCCCCCAAAGTACAGGTGTATGGGCACTTGGGGCACTCCAACGTGTGGCTCATGGTCTGAACAGGAGCACCGCACTCACATTGAGTAATTACCAACTGCCGTAATGAGATCTTCTCGAAAGGGTTCGCTATAATGCAACGACCCGAACTTACAATAGTATTCCCTATTGTAAGTTCGCATTAATGCATGAAAAACATATTTATTATATATAGTTTATCTAAAAATATAATACTAACAGTGAAAATAAAATCAAAATTGCTCGAAAAACAAACGAGTTGTACTTATCTGTCCCTCTCGCGAAAACGCTGTTTTCTGTGGCAACTTTATGCGTCAGACTTAGAATAATTATATACCTATTATCAAGGCGTCATGTAATTTGACATCTGAGTTCGTATCGGACTTCTCTTTCTAATTGTAATCTTTAAAACTTTAAAACTTCATCGCTGATGAAAGTTTTTTAAATATAATTTCATGGTTGTTTACTAGAGCTAATAAGTATTTTATTTTACAAATAAAAAAATCGTATGCATGTATCCCTATTGCAAAATTACTTAACTCATAAGTTAATTTTGACCATCTTTGACTCATCATTGTGGAATGTTAGGGGTATGCAATTATTAGAATCAAAGGTTACGTAATTTACGGAAGGAAAACGTTTATTAACGTTTTCCGGAAATCTAATGACTTTTGCTCACCTATCATGTTCTACACGAAATACGGTGCAGCGCCTCGCCAGACGGCCATTGTAAAATTGCACTAAAGTCCTTGTAATGTATGTAAGTACCTACCTAATCCGCTCTGTATTTTGCGAAACATTTATCACTAAACAGTGTTATAACGCTAGGTAGTTGGTGTTTTCTTCGTATATTTTTTGGGGGCCGAGTCACCCGCGTCCGTTGGAGTATACCCATTGCTAGTCCCTACACGTGGTCCCCGGGTGGTGCTAATCAAGTGACACTAACTGGTGGTACGTTTCGGCCGATGGCTTGCGACGACTGGGCAAAGATGTACCGCCAAGTGGCCTAGCCGCGTTCCGGTACGATGCTCAGTGTAGACAATTCAGAGGAGTTGGGTCGAAATAGTTGTTCCAATGCAGGCAGACCGACCAAGCTCGCGTTGATATGGGCGTATCGGGAGTCTAGTCGCGGAGGGTAGCGGGATCCGAGGCACAGTGCGCCGCTGGCCGACCGCAGGTAGTTGGGGGCCCAAGTAGTGTGCTAGCCACACATGAAAGGCTGCCCCGCCAACTGTCGAAAAATCCCGGAATGCACCATCGTGCTGGTTGGCGACCAGACGAGAGGGCCGATGGACATTTCCGAGGGGGCTCGGGCGTCCCCGCAGTCTCCAGACTAGTCCTCCAATGATGTCGTCCTGTCAGAGCGTGCCTGAGGGTTAGCAGCATGGAACCTCATTTGATTTCCTTCTCCTCTACCTTATTCACTCAATATGATCAGGAAAATTAAGAGAAAAGCTGAACAGCGGCAGCACTCCCTCTCACACAAAGTGCACCTCTCTAACATCCGAGGTCTGCACCCAAATCTCGCCGCAGTCCATCACCACCTAGAGACTGAGAAACCAGCGCTCTTATTCCTGTCGGAGACGCAGATCGGATGTCCGTCAGACGTGTCGTATCTTACATACCTAGGGTTTACCCTGGAGCACGACTTCAGACCACGCGTGGGCGTATGTATGTACGCCCGGGTCGACATCTGCTATCGGCGTCTCCGCAATCTTGAGAACTCCAGGTTCTCCACGCTGTGGGCTTTAGTGGACACCGGCCTGGATAAAATTATCTACGCCTGTGTCTACCGTTCGCACAGCGGTGATCTGGAGGCAACTGGGCTAATACAGCACCTCAGTGAGGCGGCGGATGCGGCTCAGCAGCGGTACCCTTCTACCCAATTGGTGTTGCTGGAGGACTTCAACACCCACCATCAGGAGTGGCTTTTCCCATACCAGCACACAGACCATGCTGGACGAGAGGCGCGAAAGCTAGCGCTTGCGTTAATTCTCACCCAACTGGTCCAGGGGACAAAGAGGGTGACGGATGTTGATTCGCTCACAGCCAATTGCTTGGACCTTCTGCTGACAACAGATCCAGACCGCTACTCGGTGTCGATTTCTTCCCCACTGGGTAGTTCCGACCATTGTCTGGTGAAGTCCGTGTCCGTCTACTCTCCGCCCGATCCTAGTCCAAGAGGCACCCAGCGGGTATGGCGATACAGGTCAGCAGATTGGGATGGCATGCGATCATTTTTCGCATGTTACCCTTGGCAGCCTACTTGCTTTCCTTCAACTGATGCTTTGTCGTGCGCTGGCGCCATGACGGAAGTGTTGCGGAAGGGAATGGAGTACTACATTCCATTTTTAGACGTAGCAATGTCTGGCGAAGCTCGCCCATGGTTTGGTGCCGAGTGCAATCGCGCTAATGCGATAAAACATGCGGCTTACCTAGCATGGGTCGACGCCTGTGCGCGCAAAGCAAATGACGTGAGTCAGAAGAAGAGAGCCTTTAACAGGGCTGCTAAGTCCTGCAAGAAGGTGTTGCGGAGGACTCGGTTTGACCACATTAGCCGAATAGGGAACAAACTTGCTTCATACCCAGCAGGTAGTAAAGCTTTTTGGTCCCTGGCTAAGTCAGTCGAATCGAACTTCTGCCGCCCCTCACTACCACCACTGCTGAGACCGGATGGGTCGCTGGCCCACTCCGCTGAGGAGAAAGCAAACTTGTTTGCTTCTATGTTTGCGGAGTCGTCGCGTCTGGATCCTGGTGAGGCGAGGCCCCCTGCTTCTCCTGATGGATGCGAGTCGAGTATGTCGAACATTTGCATTCATCAGAAGGACGTTCTTAGGGTACTGCGTTACGTAGACGTGAATAAGGCTAGTGGCCCCGACGGGATGCAATTGTTTTGAGGACTTGTGCGCCTGAGTTGTCTCCAATCTTGACACGCCTATTTCGCCTTTCATTTGAGACTGGAAAAGTACCGAATGCTTTGAAGCAAGCTAACGTGCAGCCCGTGCCCAAGAAGGGTAGTCGAGCTGACCCGTCGAATTACAGACCCATTTTGGTAACGTCCATACTCTGTAAGAGTATGGAACGCGTGCTGAATCGTAAGCTCCTAGCATACCTAGAAGCGAATGATATCCTTAGTGACCGACAATACGGGTTCCGCCGAAATCGGTCTACTGGGCATCTTCTAGCGTATGCCATTCACATCTGGAGTGAGGCCATAGAGAAGCACGAGGAGGCACTTGCGGTCTCCCTTGATATCTCGAAGGCGTTCGAAAGGGTCTGGCACGATAGCCTTATTAGTAAGCTTTCCTGTCTTCGGTCTGCCCGCCGGATTGTGTGATTGGATTGCATTTTTCCTGAAGGATCGGTCTATCCGAGTGGTTATAGATGGCTGCTCATCTGGACTGCTGGATATTAATGCCGGGGTTCCTCAGGGGTCGGTGCTCTGGGCAACATTGTTCCTGCTGCATATTAATGATCTGCTAAAACCCGGTACCTTTGGGTATGCAGACGACAGCACTGTTGCTGAGAGATACGTGTCCGACGCACGAGCTGGTGGGTCGCAGATCCGGTCTCTCCGGGAGGCTATGGTTGAGCACTTGAACGTATCCTTACAGGCTGTCTCTGAATGGGGCGATGCCAATCTGGTCAAGTTCAATGCTGCTAAGACCCAAGCGTGTCTTTTTCCGCTAAAAGGAGCCAATTCCACCCAGCTCGTAACGACAAGTGTAACCGTGCCGATAACTGACCGACTTGAGCTTCTTGGTGTTACGTTAACATCTACCCTCAATTTTGGCCTTTTCATAGAGGCAAAGGCTCAAGTGGCTGCCAGAAAGTTGGGGGTCCTGGCAAAGGTGAGACGGTACTTCACGCCGGAACAGCTGCTCAAGCTCTATCAAGCGCAAGTTCGATCGTGTATGGAGTACTGCTCTCATCTTTGGGACGGATTTGCCAAATACCAACTGGATGCCCTTGAGTCAATTGAGAAACGACCAAGAAGATCATCGGTAATGACAGGCTCGTCGAGTCGAAGCTCCAAAGTCTTGAGCATCGACGCCGAGTTGCTGGCCTGTCGGTTTTCTATCGGTTGCATTTTGGGGAGCGTGCGACGGAATTGCATGATTTAATTCCGCCAAGCCCGTTCCATCATTGGACCACAAGACGAACGGCGATGCGCCACCGGTACATGGTGGACATCCCACCCACACGCAAAAAACGTTTTGGGAACACATTCATAGTGCGTACAGCTAAGGAGTGGAATTCCCTGCCCGAGTCTGTGTTTCCGGATAGGTTCAACCTGGGAGTCTTTAAGACAAGAGTGAATAGGTTGCTTCTAGGCAAACGTGCTCCATCTTAGACCGCATCATCGCTTACCATCAGGTGAGATAGTGGTCTAACGTATGCCTACCTATAGTAAAAAAAAAAGTATCAAAGTACCCCGACTATAGCGGCCAATATAATCTATACTAATATATAAAGCTGAAGAGTTTGCTTGTTTGTTTGCTTGAACGCGCTAATCTCAGTAACTACTGGTCCGATTTGAAAAATTCTTTCAGTGTTGGATAGCCCATTTATCGAGGAAGGCTATAGGCTATATATCATCACGCTAAGTTTATTTTGGATGACAATGCACGATATGTAAATTAAAATTATTAAATTATCTATTATCAACTTATAACCTCATTATACAGGGTGTCCCAGAACTCAACGTCAAGCCGAAATGGGGTGACAGGATTGATCATAACCATCACGAGAAAAATCTGAAAAAAAATCTATCCCATGCAGTTTGAAAATTATGGGCATTTTAAGAAAAACCTAGAAATTTGATCAAACAGTACCATATTTCGGTTATTGTGATTATTCTTTTTTAGTTTTGTTCATTTGAACTTTGGAAACGTAATCCTAAATAACATTTCTAGAATCCCAATAAAAAATAATGACACCATTGTTTACCATTAGCCTCAATACAAGCCCGTAGCCGACCTGCGTGAACGCTTGAGAAATGCGTTGCAGCTGAGGAGATCAACTCTCGAAGATATGCCCGACTAATAAGTAGATCTTTTTAAGAAGATGTAGGGCTTGTATTGAGGCAGATGGTAAACAATTTGAACATTTATTGTAATAAAAAATGTTATTTCTCTATCTGACTTTTATTCCAACAAACCTAAAGTAAACTAGGTCAAGATGTTTCATTATTTTACTAATTTTACAAACTTTATTTCACTTTGGTAAAAGTGGCGTCACTATCTGTCTCGCTCACTCATGGCAAACAAACCCAATATCCATCTCTCTCATCATTTTGCCTTAAAATTAAGAACCTACCTAGAGCTTGTGCGAATCAAAAACATTTTAACTGAGATAGCAAAAATCGGGTTACTTGAGGTTTTAATTTTTTTACTCTTTTTTATTGTATGGAACTAACAAGTATTGTACCATTTTAGAATTCTGATTAAATGCGCCAACTTATAATGCCACTTGCCAAGCCAATCTAGTACATTTTTTGAAAGGAAGGCCTGTCAAAGTCGACGAATCTTGAAAATTTTAAATTCGTAGTCGAAATTTTGAATTCTCAATTCTCGGAAACTTGAGGCAATTGTGTCATTATTTCTTATTGGGATTCTAGAAATATTATTTAGGATTACGTTTCCAAAGTTCAAATGAACAAAAACAAAAAAGAATAACCACAATAACCGAAAAATGGTACAGTTTGATCAAATTTCTAGGTTTTTCTTAAAATGCCCATAATTTTCAAACAGCATGGGATAGATTTTCTTTCAGATTTTTCTCGTGATGTTTATGATCAATCCTGTCACCCCGTTTCGGCTTGACGTTGAGTTCTGGGACACCCTGTATAATGAGGTTATAAGTTGATAATAGATAATTTAATAATTTTAATTTACATATCGTGCATTGTCATCCAAAATAAACGTGTATACAAAATTTCAGCTCAATCGGTTGAAGATATCTACTTCAAAATTGAGTTCAAAGATTCCACCCGAACAAACATACTTACATACATTGCAATTTAAATAAAAGCTTTTTAAGAATTGGCCAAGTTTTGGTATTAGAATTTAGGTTTTCAAAATTACCTGATGAAGAAACATGAAAAGTAGACTGGCTCTGGAACCCTAATTTTTTGAACTAGACTATGTAGACAACACAGCACACAAGACAAAAATGCGAGATGATAAAAATAAGTTAAAAAACTTTTTTGAATTCTTCAGTTTTAGCAAAAGACTTCAAACATGGCAACATCTTTTTTCACTTTGGCCTTCTATGACTACAGAAGTGTAGTCACAGGATTTTCATTCCCATTAGTTAGGTAGGTAGGTAGTAACCCAATTCGCATCGCATCGCAAGTCGCCGAGTCCAAGATGAAGAATCATGACAAAGAATAAAACCAAAACGAGTGAAGATAGCTATGGTAGGTAGGCTGGATCTATAGAAAACTAACTGCTAGGTACTATCTCGACAAACTCCTTTTTCGTCGTATACGTTCATTCCATACATCCGGTCATGTCATACCCGCACATCAGTTCACAAGTAGGTAACAGCAGTGTGTATGTGACATTGTGACCATCCAGATAGAACATCCTATCTTGGCGTTTCCACTCAATCTTCCTTGAATTTACATTTTGTTAAGTAGGTAGTCGCATTTCATTCGTCTCAACATAACCGACCAAATAATCTAAGTATAGCATAGCATTCTAAGCACAGCACATTCCTACCAGCTAAAACTTTAAATTTAAAAAGGCAAGAAGAAGCGAGAGCTTCGGGAGGCAAGAGATTATTGAAAATGTCATACCTAATTCATTTCTGTGATGTTTTCAGTTCCTTGGTAGACCTACTAGGTAGTTCTGATGATTTTGCATGTTAGCTGCTATTACCACCATTGTATCTTTGCAGGTCTTCAATCTAGTCATAGAAAAGAGCGAAAAAAATGACGTACTGGAAATTCGACTGGATATCCTACGCCGCGAAATCACTCTATCGGTTTACCGGAACGTGTCCCGAGGACTATTTGAACGACACAAGCTGGTTTTCAGCTTCCTTCTAAACATGGCGATTTTTTTGGATGCCAAACTTGTTACTCCGGAACAGTGGAATTTTATTCTACGGGGACCAGCCGGTTCAGCGGTGGTTAGTACTATGTGAAATAATAGCATATCAACATTTAAATCACGTAGGTACTTCTTGATGATATATTTTTCTACAATGGCCCTGTACCTACAGTTCCCGTCACGCAAGTTTACCTCCCCGAAGTACGTCGCAATCGATTGCGCAGTATGTCAATTTGACAAAAAACATAGGACAGCGCATGCGCGAGTACGTCGCGCAAGATGGCGGGTGTAGTGGCATCTCACTCGCTCGTATACATTCCATGCATACGTTTGACCCGCTTGCTCAATGCTATACGACTGTTGATGCGAAAAGTGTTACACGTTGTTATTGTTTTTAATTAATTATTTAGGTTATTTCTTACTATTTGATTTGTTTTTTGTGTGTTTTTGTGGTTTATTTGTGGTGTTACTTTTTGATATTTATATTGTTACTAGTAGTCTTTGTTGATTGTTTATAATACGTATAAACAAAAAATATTCTAGGAACGTAACACTTTTTTACGCGATTGCACCTGCGCAGTCGTCACTAAAACCTAACTTCGGAGGGGCAAACTACGCTGACGCGAACTGTACCTTTCTACTTTTTTAGCATTGCATCGCATAATAATATGAAAAATTGAAATCTAAATGTGTAATAACGTTCTCCAGGACTAAGAAGGTAGCTACTTGCTGATTGAACGAATATTAGGAAAATTGAATTTACAGATTTTTTCAGAATGTTTGAGAAATTATGTTTCAAAATACCATCCATTTGATGGTATTTTGAAACATAATTTCTACCGATGTTTCGACCTTAAAGCTATTCAATGGTTCGATGCATTGAGATAATATACTGCCGCGGCAGGTTGACGTGTCATGAGATACTTCGATCTCGGGTACATTCGACCTAACGTTTTTGAGATTTCAACCTCATTCGATTTTGTAACCCATTTTATCTCATGGGTATATAGCCGAGAGCCCAAGACTACATTTATGGCTACCACACACGTAGCAATTTACTTGCGCAAGGTTAGACTTGCATTGCCGTTTCTTGGACTTTCTCCATTTCGCTCAATGTTGTCATTGCATATCATTTCGCCAAATGGACGCTTGCTGCCGTTGTCGTGAATTGCTTGATATTTTGTGACGTCACAATCAAATCCCATTTTCAAGGCCCGTGTAAACGCACCACCAGTAGATACCTCACTCTTGGGACTGCAGGCAATAAAGCAATAAATCCTATATAGGTAGAGCATGCAATACCGTCCGTTATGTCGTTACCGCAATTTTGCGAATTTCGCGCTGTTTTTCAGTAGGTACCGCAAAGCAAAATTATAAATGCGAATTTCGCGGTATTAAAAACGAACCGTGATAGGTAAATACCCGCTACGACTCGTCGCATGTTGATCGGGCGGGCGGGATACACTCTTTTAGTAACTAACAGTGCGTCGAGGTGTCCCGAATTCCCTACAGCGAACTAACGTTTGTTTGTAGTCTTACTCAATTTCAGTCTCACTCGCAACTACTCGCATCATCAAACTTCACGTCACGAACCAAAGAAACTCAACTTGCAGTCTTGACATCATCTTTTCTCAATAATAAGCTCAGGTCAGAATTTGCAACTCCACACAGAAACATCAATTCCAATCCTAGGTTAGATTTAATATTGAAAAATGAGATGGCTTTATATGAAACTGGAGGCACACACACATATGTATAGATATGTGTAGTAAAATAAGTTCTTTAAATGATGAAAAAATTGATATTTATACTTTTCACGTAAACATTTACGAAATATCGCAAATTTTGTGAATTTGCGGTATTGCATGCTCTAATCCTATAACTAATGTAAGTATATTTAGTTGCATGTAGGTAGTGTCCGATCGGAGCCGAGCCGAAACAAGCCGAGCCGTCGCGTTCGGTTTGTTTCGGCCTCCTGCCAAAATAATACTTTCGGCGAACTCTATGGCATTCAACGGCTAAAATGTGCCTAAGTTTTGGGCGAAATTTTCACTGATAATTCACGTTGTGTCGAAGCGTTATAATTTTTGACAAGTTGCAAGAAAATTCTGAACATCTACTAGATCAAAATATTTTTTTATCGAACTGCATTTATTAGGGTTTTTAAGTCTTATTTAGAAATCGACCTTCGGTCAGACACTACCGTAGCATATTGTTGTAAAAATCGCAGGTACCACCTAAGAAACCTCCAATAGAAGCGTTAACTGAACAAATGTGGCTAGCCGCTTACCACCTTAATGAAACTGACCCGCGATTCATGGGGATAGCTGATGACTGTCTCAAGAGAATTCCTGTTACACTTGGATCTTTCAGCGTAGTAAGTTTTGTGTAGTATTTTTTTTTAGATGTATAAGTATACCTAGTGCTATGCGCGTGATTACTTGACCTCCAAAGAATAGAGAATAGACCGACTCCGAGCAGTAGGTTCCCTCACAAAAATATCTGTAGAAAGGGACATAGTAGATATGTATTGATTATATATTTCTAGGTTTAACCGTGTGAAGATCAAGGAGCGACGTATGCTTTTTGACATTTGCTTGTAAGTAGGTACATCGTTTTCGCTTCTTGACCAAACTCACACGCGTAGTTCATAGCGATTTCTAGCTATAGGTACAGAGATCTATACAAGCTAGAACTTTCGCGGCTTTAGGTATAGTGCGTGTATTTTTAGACGACTGACAGTGACGTAGCAAGGGGCGCCCCCCTTGCTACGTCACTGGGGTGCCATACGTTTAGGGCTGAGACACCGTTCGACCGTCATCGGGTGTCACCCTTAAACAGGTAAGGCAATCAAACCTGTAGTGCTATTCTGTAAGTATCTCGACAGCGGAATCCGAGGTACGGTATCAAATTCGTATTTGTATAAGACTATGTTGTGTGTAATACAGCTCACTTTGTGAACTTTGTCACTCAGGTGAAGCTCGATATCGAAATAGTTATTTACAGAATAGACTAGGTGACCGAAGTGGCGAACTACAAAAAAAAATCGAACACTCTTCGCTCGCTCTTGAATTCTTTACTGTATCAGTTCTTAAGCTTTTTTGTAAAAGTCAACGAATTGACTTCTATCAATCAATATACAGGGTGTCCCAAGACTTTTCCACATGGATAGAAATTACCTTATATACTGTTGATAGAAAAAAATACTGAATGAGGAGTTCATTTTTATTTTAAAAACAATACGAATTGCATTAAAAGAATTTTAAATAATCGCCTTTTTGAGCCGGGAATCTAACTCGCTAAATGTGAAAAAATAACCTGTAATTTTAATGTACCGATCAAAAGGCAAATCAATCTTATACATTTACTTCTTCTAAATAACATAGCATCAAAAATAAAAGGAAGAGCTTGAAATTTAATATTTCATTAAAAATCTTTTTACCAAAATACAACCGGCTTCCAAAAACAAAACACTACAAAGTATTAAATAAATATAATTTCGGAAGTCGGTGTTTTTGGTTATTTTTTCGTTTTTTTGACACCGACTAGAACTACTACGAAGTTTTTTATTTTTCACTTTTTACGTGGTGCCTACCTGCGTACCAATTAATAGCGTACCGGCGTGATTTTATGTTAAGAACTGGCGTAAACAATAAAAAAACATGCGATTTCAGCAATCCCGATCCATTTGCTATCATTTATTGAAGAGTTCCGTTGCCTACTCCGAAGTTCTTCATCAGATCATCACAAAATCCAAATGGGACAGTCCAGGAAAACTCTTCCAAACAAAAAAAAGAATCATTCAAACAAATCGACTGACAATTGGCGAAAATAGCGCTGAACAAACATGTTTCATGGGATCTCATCATCAGATCCTAATTTACCAATATCTTCCATCATCAGCTCAGCAACATGAAATGATGAACACCCGGCACAAATATCTAAATTGCGTTAGAAAGGTTATGAAAAACATTGTAGGTACGTGCCTATAAAATCTGAGAGTTTCCCTCGATTTTCATGGGATCCCATGATCAGATTCTGACTTGGTGACAATGGGACCAATCGGGAAGTATATCCTTTCAGACAAAACAAGAAGTTTTCAAATCGGTTCATAAATGACGGAGTTATGAGGTAACAAACATAAAAAATACAACTGAATTGAGAACCTCGTCCTTTTTTGAAGTCTGTTAAAAAGGATATTGTTACGATATAAAAAGGATGCTGTTATTTCTGTGTTCAATTAATTTATATATTCGACTGAAACTAAATTTTAATCACGGACACAAAAAACAAAATGCTTTCGGATTTTGAGGTTATAATTACATTTGGTATGTTTCTATTGGCAACAATTAGTCTTAAATGGACTAAGATCCCAGAGCTGCCAGACCTCTCTTACTATCTCACCAACAAAATGTGTGGAACCTATAGTGTTAGTATGTTCTTTTAACATACGCAAACATGGTAACTTAGGCCGACGGCCGATTTCCAGGTATCAGGTGCCAAAGCCATTAAATCATTTTTTTTTAAGTCTGGGTACTTTAATAGGCTCCGAAATTACTGGACCGATTTGAAAAATTCTTTCACCATTAGACTCCTACATTATCCCTAATGAACATAGGCTATACATTATTTTCAAAAAGTTACGGATCCGTATGAAAACTTCGATAATATAACCTAAGGTGTGAAAAAATACCAAAACAGAACCTTATATCGCGTACGCTGCACAAACTATTGACAACAGAGCAAAGTGATGTACTACAGTTTTATAGAAGACATCAATATCTACAAAAAAATCCGCGGGGGTATATATCTAACTATTATGGTTAAGTCACAATGACCGCTTTTTGTTCAAATTATTCTCAGTTAGTCTATCTGGCGGACCCCAACGAAATTTATCAACACGTGATAGCTTTTCATAAAGACATTATTTTGTACCTAAAGAAAATAAATACGATATATTTTGTACCTCAACCGTTTTTGATAGAATGACGTTTTTATGAAGCGTCTAGCCAGCGGGCCCCTTTTTAAATATTACTCTTTTACATCCAATAAGGTAAAAGGAGCAGAGGAAGATCGTTGACACGTTGGGACGAAGACATCACAAGGACAGCCGGTCTAAATTGGAAACAGATCGCACAGGATAGAGACAATTGGTCGTTTTTGGAGGAGGCGTTCACCCAATATGGGGTTCCTGCTTTTAATGCAGATAATGCTTAGCATTAATCAACCAAACTATTATGTATAGATAAATAGTAACAAAAAAAAATACAGTTTAAGCAAGCAAACTATTTTAAGGATACTAAATTAATTTAAGTTAGTTATACTCAAATGAAAACAACTTCAGTGTATTATTAAGTTGAGTTACTTAAAATAATGTAAAAGTAGTTAGTAGGAATTAAAAGGCTTTTTATTTTATTTTATTTACATCCAATAATAGTGTTAGGAGCTCGATACTACTATGTACTTTACAAATACAACATTTCGACTTTCTGTGAGCTATACTTCAGAAGTTATTCGTTATTTAGGCAAACGTCTAGCCAGCGGGCCACTTTTTAAATTTACTTTTTAGGGTTCCGAAAAAAAAAGGAACCCTTATAGGATCACTCGGGTGTCTGTCTGTCTGTCTGTCCGTCTGTCACAGCCAGTTTTCTCCGGATCCACTGGACCGATTCTGTTGAAATTTGGTACAAATATGGACTTCTATGACCCAAACACGGACGTAAATTATTAAATTTTTAGTATGGGCGTCACTTCTAGGGGTCAAATTAGAAAATTTAAAAAAAAAAGTTTTTTGAACAATATCATGTGACATATCAAATGAAAGGTTACTGTGAAGGTTTTAATTATATTTTTTTCATAATTTTAAAATAAATGGTTTTGAAGTTATTCAAGAAATTAGACGAAAAATGACCATTCCCCCCCCCTTATCTCCGAAACTACTGAGCCTAAAATTTTGAAAAAAAAAATGGAGATAATAGATCTTTACCTAAAGATTACAGGAAAACCTATTAGAAGTCTGTAGTATTAAAATTACATGTAAAAAAAAAATCGTTCGGAACCCTTTGCACGCGAGCCCGACACGCAATTGGCCAGTTTTTTTTTGTTCTTAATTGATCCATCCTCCTTTAATTAGGTACTTTGGTTGAATATGTATTTATTTAATTAACGAATACCAAGTATCAAGGGCCCTGACACTATTGTTTGATGTAAAAGAGTAATATTTAAAAAGGGGCTCGCTGGCTAGACGCTTCATAAAAACGTCATTCTATCAAAAACGGTCGAGGTACAAAATATATCTTATTTATTTTCTTTTTCTACCAATTCGCACTAAGCGTTTCCAAACGTCTTTTATAATGCGCACAGCAAAGGAGTGGCACTCTCTGCCTGCGTCTGTGTTTCCAAACGCTTCCAACCCTAATCTCTTCAAAGTTAGAGTAAACAGGCTCCTTCTGGGTAAGCTCGCTCCATCGTAGACTTTGTCTCTGTCATCTCTGACCTAGACTAGAGTCAAGAGCAAACCCACCACAAATAAAAAAAAAGTACAAAATAATGTCTTTATGAAAAGCTATCACCTGTTGATAAATCTCGTTGGGGCCCGCCGGATAGACTGACACAAATCCCGGGTGAAATGGAATAGTTGTGATTTTAGTCTCATGATATTAACCTTTATCTATTTAAATTGTTTAATATTTAAGGTTGGTTATGTACATGTAAATTACACCTTAAATTATTCGAATCGGACCTTTTGTTTAAAAGTTACGACGGTTTTAAAAATACTCTAAATAAGAAAAATTTTGTGAGCGAACTGCCCTACGTTTAGTCTATTAATGAGTAATTTACACATAACCCTTTAAGAGGGTAGATGGGTGATGAAGTTCGTGTAGTAGCAACAGCTAGTCTATTCTGTAAACAACTATTTCGATATTGAGCTTCACCTGAGTGACAAATCTCACAAAATGAGCTTTATTGCACACAACATAAAGGTCTTAATTTGAAACTCACTTCGGATTCCCCTGTCGAGATACGTAAATGTTGTTACAGAATAGCACTACAGAACCCGCGCAAACGAAGTCGCGGGCGAAGTGCTAGTATAAAACAACTTGACAGATTGTAAACTTTCGTTAAATTGTCAACTGAACATTTAATCCTTACTAATATTATAAATGCGAAAGTAACTCTGTCCGACGACAGACAGAGTTACTTTCGCATTTATAATATTAGTAAGGATAGTAAGGATAAAGTTTGCCATTTTCCGGTGACATATTATGTATCGCTAAATCGGCGCCGTCGTCTCGTTGTCGGTGACATCCCGGTGACGGGGGCGGTGGACAGACGGCCATAGGCCACTTTTTACCATGTCCTTTCCGAACTCACTTCGCTCGCTCTTGCAGTCTGCGCTCTCATAACTTGAGATTTTCTGCATGAGTAAACATAAGAGCTCTGTCCCATTACCGCATTGCGTCGTCACAGCGGCGACGCTGCGTCGATTTCCATATATTTAGATTTTTTTCTAGATAGACGGATGGACAGACTGTCCGACCAAATCGTGTTCGTATCTCTTGATACATGGACATCAGAGAGATAAAGTATGATCAAACCTATTCGAGGCCTCTTAGCACATTAATTTCAATAGTCTCACTAACCATTACCTACAGGTTAAGACTTGCAATCACCAGAGCGAAAGTAGCAACCCATAATTTCGGGGGGAGGGGGTTGTGTGAAACTACATTATCCTTATATATCATTATACAATAGAACGTATGTTTTAGGGAAAACAAACGATAGGTTCAAATAACATATTATAGAATTCGTTTTTACTTTTGTCTACATAAAGTTTTTGTTTCCAGGACATACATGTAGATACAAAAAATTTTGCGATCCCGGAAATAGATTGGGATAATAAGCTGACTTCAATTGAAAAATTAATGTTACTGAAGTGCCTTAAGGAGGAGAAACTAGTATTTGCAATTGGGGAGTACGTCTCCACAAGTCTAGGAGCTGTGTTTATAGAAAGTCCCACCGTTCAACTGAACACCCTGTAAGTATTACTATGCCTTAGTTTTATTTGTTCACCTGCACGGATTGAATGTAAGTTATGTATGAGTGTAGACAGAAAAACTTTCTGATCCATTTAGTAACTTTATTAGTTAAACACATACATAATATACAAGTACATCGATGGTATTACCGATTAAGTAGATATACAACTATGTCTCATAGTAGATAGAATATTCGATAGTACCGCCTCGTTTTCAACTAATAGCGATGAGTTTACAACAACATACAGAACTATATTATGGACATTTATAAAATTTGGACATTAATAACAATATTTTTGGTAAAACACCTATAGTTCTTTTATAAGTATATGATATTATTTGCAAAATTAACAGTTTGAAGAAGAAAATACATTCAGAATTAGAAAAGAATCAAATTCACCACGTTTTCGAATAGGCCAGAAAAACTCTTAGGTGTTTTATGTTCGTTAGATTTAGTTATTTTAATAACATGTAATAAACACCTCACATTATCAATATCTCCCGAAAAAACTCGACGGAAATAGTCTATAATGGTCGACGTATTTATGGTCTCTCAAAAGCACGGTGCATTAGTGGCCAATCGCATATATCGCCAATCAAACATATTTTACAAACTAGAATCGCTAAAGTAAACAATCGCTTGCGCATATATTTATGCCATATGATAAGTTGTAACATACAAATATGATACGTGTGTAACAAAAAATGAAACAGTTTAGCTCGCACGACTAATATAAACATAATCCAAAATAAAATACTACTTTCAGCTAGCAAGTGATCAATCGCTAGTTGGTTTTGGAAATCTTTTCAAACTCGTAAATACAAGAAATACATACTTATTATGTATAAGTTATTTTTTTAAGATAAGTCAGTACCTGAGATAGTGCACCTCCTAATTTTCTTAAGCTCCATTAGTGGTCCATCCATATTTCATAATAAAGTATACATATTATTTATAGAGAGCAAAATAAGAGTTATCTCGAAAAGAAGAGTCACCTTAAAAAAGCCACCAATATCCACTAAGTTATATTCCTCACGTACAAATTACAATTAATCGTAATCGTCGTCGTACGACGTACGCCTCATAGTAAGGGCAAAATACTCGAAGTTTGCGACGTTTTTTTTTTCCAGTCCGTTAATCCATTCGAGTTTTTAGATTTTTTTTTCAAACAATCATTATAAAGATGAAACTGTCAAATTCATTCAGTCGTCCAATTCCGAGGCTAAACCCCAGGGCCCGTATTAGTTACACAGCTACTCGTGGTAGACAAAGACTGCAATCGAAATCCGCCTCCTAAGATTATTTTTTCCATAAATACTAAACACCTATTTTAATAATGTGATAAACAGATACTTATATTTCTAAATAAATTCCAAATATAACTTTACCTACAGTGTGGTTAACCGTCTAATACCTTATGTATTATCTTCTATAGATTTTCTGGGAGTAATAATATCCTGTAGGTACTACCCACCAAGAAAAATCGAAATCTTTTATGTCTATTCAATACACTCTAAAAAAGCGAGATTACAATAAATCAGCAACATTGCGTTATCTAAAACACCTAAACATAGAAGATATGTAAATTCACTGTAACGTTTAATAAAACTTTTATAACCTAACTTGTTACTAGTGCTTTTGAATGCATTTCTAATGAACACTAAAAAAAATATTTCGTGCCTTCGTCTCGTTGACGATAATCACAGCCGGGCAGCCGGGCTGACTACAAGAGACAATTCAAATTTTTGTCTTAATATTAAGTGATATTTTTATTATACTTATAACGTGAAAATAAATGTCGGAAAAGCCTTGCAAATTCGACATTTCTGTGATGATGTCGTGTGGTTCCGGTGGAAGAATTCCACCTCCCCTTTCATGAATCCTAGTCTTTAGTAGTGTAATCATCTTGCAGTATTACAATAAATACAGGGGCGGGTGTCAGCCCTATCACCTTTCTAATCCCAGAAAACCACAATCATGTTATAATGGATGGATCCTTTAGGATCATTAATATTGTTATCATCGCCACACATGTAGCTACAACTATAACAGTTGTATAAATCACTTTGTTTTATTTAAAATGCATTCAACATATAAAGCATAGATTACGAATGAACACATAATCAATGTTCTTGAATGGGAACTAGTATGTTTAAAACACACTTCGCAACTGTAACGCACCACTTCTATAACACCCAGAAAAGTTTGAATTAAAAGAAGTCTTATGCTTTCGTACGGATTGCAGCTTATTTCTACTTCTTTTGCCGTACAAAAGCAACTCCGTACAAAGATGCACAAATAAGTGCAATCCGTACGAAAGCATATGTAAAGGTGGTTTTATACCGGCGAGGCGGGGCGTGGATGGGATTGGCGTGAATTGAAATCACGCCGACCCTCGCTCGCGATGTCACGCGCCGCCCGGTCACCCGAGTCTCGCGCGCGTAGTGTAATGGCTCCATTGAATGAACACTTAAGCACTTTGCCTTTGATGCATCCCTTAGCTAGTTTTAAGTCTAAAGAATACATTCAAAAATCGTAGAAACTTTTTAACATATAAGATGCATGTTTTTTTAGATATTTAGCAATAATTTGGAAAATACCCCAAAACCCCAATGAATGAAGGAATTTTCTTGTAAACGAACACGAAAAAAATAAAGGAATAAACACAATTCTTTGTTTATTAATTACACGAATCTAATAACTTTTTATAGGTGTCGTAAACCGTAACGGATACCCCATTTGGAAAAAAAGCTATTGACTAAAACTTCACAGTTCCTACCACAAACATGAGTCAGCGGTCCGTCATACAAGTAAATTTGCATTATTTCGCATACAACCCAGACTGATATCAGCGAGGCATGCTCAGCGAGCGGGCCCCATCACCCAATGCGGCCAATCCCACGACCGCACAAGCACCTAAGTACTAAGGCGCGCATGGAACACCTGTGCGCCTCCACTTTGGGTCGAGCGACGACCCAGACTAGAACCATTTCATATTCAGCCACGTATCTGACGCTGAACGGTTTCTCATGTCTCCAATTCCTAAATAACCGGCCGTTGACCTTGCGCTAACTCCCAATTCTATCTCGGTCGCCTCAGGCACGTCGTTGACTCATCAACACTATCAACTTCGACGACATACCTGCCGGGCGCTGCGGAAGGAGGAATCGTTGGCAGAGACGTGTTTTAAGCCCTTGAAGGAAACAGAGCGTAGACCACCGAGTTTTGCTACCTCACGGGAACCTTAGAGTATGAAATCTGACTTAAAATATGACGCCATCATGACGAAACCTATGATTTAGGTTCATTTAGAAATAAGTTTTCATTCACTGGATTTATAAACCAATAAATGAACATACCTGCCCCAATACTGGCCAAAAGATTAGAAATCTATATGTAAAGCTGAAGAGTTTTTTCGTTTGTTTGTTTGCTTGAACGCGCTAATCTCAGAAACTGCTGGTCCGATTTGAAAAATTCTTTCAGTGTTAGGTAGCCCATTTATCGAAGAAGGCTATTGCTCCGCTCCTATTGATCTTATAGTGATGATATCATCACTATAAGATCAATAGGAGCGGAGCAGACGAATTTGCGCGTGTCAACTAGTCCATTTATAAAATAGCTCCCAAAACATGAACTTTGTAGAATTAAAATAAATTGTGTTTTCCCACAAAAACATGATATTGACGACTACCCAATGAATGAACGGTGAACGGTCGTTCCGTTCACTCACTAGATTTTAAACAACTTTTAGTACACTCCAAAATTTTATGTTACTTATTAAAATCCCAAGTAAATTGATTTGAAACACATTCAAAAAAAATATTATTTTAATAAACAAAAAGTTAAAAATACTATCGCTCAGATTACAGTGACGTATCGAAACTGATTCCTCATACCTAAGTCGTAAACTCTGGCTCGAACAACTTACAATTTCACTACAACCGATACCTAAATTTAGACGCTCGCAATTCTGTAATGAACTGTGACATAAGAGAAAAAAAAAATACTACGTCTGGTAGAAACGTCTCAATTCCTTTTTTTTTTTGGTGTTCATTCACTGGAGCCATTACCACCCTATGCAGCAATATCTCACGATGGCCGGCGCAAGATCTGTAAATCCGTTTGACATTACATAAATACTATTTTCACAGCGATAAAGTTCAACACCAATGATGGGCAGGGCGGGAATTTTGCCATAGGTACAAATTTCAATTCTCGCTCATCCAATCCACGCCCTCCCCTCGCCGGTGTAAAACCACCTCTTTTAATTCAAATTTACTGCAACTACGTAGTTACAGCTTATTTGTGCTTCTTTGCACTTTTCTTGGGTTTGGTGCGTTTGGAACGTCTTTGTTAAACAACAACACGGGGATCCCACGCATACTTAACTGGGTTTTTCGAAAGGTTGCCGAGTATTTGCATGTCTTCTGGGGAAATGTCGAAATCCAGAGAAATATTTTGTTTCATATGCACGGGGTCTGTCGATTTTGGAATGATGGCAACATTCAGCTGTCGTGCCCATTTTAGCAATACTTGAGCATTGGTGACCCCAAGACTTTGGGCTATTTTTGTTACTGAGGGATGCATTAGTAACTCGTCGTTGTTCATTGATTTTCCTCCAAGCGAGCAATATGCTTGTACTACAATATCATTTGCCTTACAATAGTCCAGTAATTCCATTTGATAGTAAAACGGGTGCCACTCCACCTTTAAGAAAAAAACTGAATTAGAAAACATTTTTTTTTTTAAATGAAATTATGGTGAGGTATAAAATATACCTGATTGACAGCCGGGACGACACCATGATTCCTTTCCATAAGGAGGTCCAGATGATAATTGGTGAAGTTAGAAACACCAATGGCATTCACAACTCCTCTATCATACAGTTCTACCATACTTTCCCAGGTTGCATGCCGAAGCTCAGTATTTTTTTCATTATCAGCTGCAAGTTTCTGTGTTCCAGGAAAATGGATCAAATATAAGTCAGCATATTCCATCCCCAAATTTTCTATGGAAGCTTCGTATGCTCGTTGTATAACCTCTGGCCTTCCATGATCAGCAGGTGCTGTAATTATTAAAATATTTCAAAACTGCACAAATAAAACAACTAAGCTCCTAAAATATGCCTACTAGGTTATTCAATAATAATCTTCACTTCGAATTTTTGTATTTTTCATTAGAGTTAATTAAAGGATTGACTAATGAAAAATACGAAACTTCGTAGTATCAAAGTACTTATAGGTTTCAATTTGGCACGACAGTAAACCCATTTTAAGGGGTCCATTCAGTATGGAATCTCAGTTTCATGAAAAGTTTCATGAAACTAACATAGATTTTCTTTTATTTAGCCTGTCCCGCTCCTGGCAAACGCCTCCCCCAAATAATTGCTCTACTTAAATAGGAAATTAACTACCCCTCCAAAAAAAACATTACTTTGCTTTCAATATAATATTTGTTGGCACCCAATAATAACACAATAACAGGACTTACAGAGTTTTGTTGTTATGAAGATATCATCACGATCCAAGCCATAACGGGGGAGCAATCTGCGGAAGGCCTCCTTCAGAAATGCTTCATTGTGGTACACAGCAGCAGTATCTATGTAATTTAATAGGATGTTAAAAATCAATGCACTTTTCAAAAACAATTGCATGACAGCTGGTAGCAAGATTTCTTTAAATGTTCACACCATCGGAATCAATGTAGTATAACTTACCAAACATGCGATATCCTGCTGCCAAAGCATGGTCTACTACCTCTAGAACCTCCTGTTGATCTCGCATGCGGTAGGTTCCCACTACAAAAATAGTTTAACATTTAAAATTATATTTCAGTTTTGAATGGGCACCAATATGTTTCTGGTGTAACAATATTCTACTAAACCAGTGTGCTTTCCTAACACAGTTGCTTTCGTAGTTGCTATAGTTATTTACTTCTTGGCATATAAAAAATATTTAGTTTCAAAGCAAAACAATGCATTACATTATCAAGTCTGCTAAATATATTTTTAAGGTGTCATGTTAACTTCAATATATTTTATATACATTGGCAAAGCATATGAGGTATATGGAAGAAAATATGGTCACTGCTAGAGTACACAGTTTTAATACATTCTGAGCTCCAGTCGCACTTGTGATGCCAGGTGGCCATTTTGAAAGGCTCATGTCAGGGCCCACTTGCACTTTAAATAATATACATAATAATAATATTGTACTAGCTTTTGCCCGCGACTTCGTACGCGCATATCCCGTTTTTTCCCGTTCCCGTAAAAGTTTCGGGAAATCCTCTCTCAGTACTCTCCTACACTTCCCATGTTTTTGGTTTTGTTTCTTTGTTTTTTTAACACCGACTTCCGAAATAATGGTTATTTTATTCTTTTTAGTGTTTTGTTTGGAAGTCAGTTATATTTTTTTGTAAAAAGTTTTTTATTTTTCACTTTTAAGCAGGGACCGGACAACCCCGCTTAAGAGTTAAGCCTTTTGATAGGGTAAGCCGTACATGAGGTAACTCATATCGCAGTGTTACCTTTTGATCGAGTTACATCTCCGAAACCCAGCGAAACGGTTACCACCTTTATTATGGTAAGCACGTGAAGGGGTTAACCCCTTCAATGGCTTAAGCCTTTGAAGAGGTTACCTTTACGAAAAGCTTTTATTCGGGTTACCCTGAATTACCTAATACACTTGAGCTGCATGTAGGTATACTTGCACCCGAGCGGCGCCTCATTGCCGTACTATTTTTATTGAGTTATTACGAATTTGACAACAAGTGATGAAAGTCGACAGATAAGCGAGCTAATAATTAGGATGAGTAACACAGGTTAGTGATTATTATTTAAAGTACTGAGTTAGGTACCTTAATGTTAATATTGTGATGTGTAATTATATTTGTTATTTAAAATTATTGTTATTATGTTAAGTTACAAGTTACCTACAACTGAATTACTTAGCCTTGTAAGTACCTACTTATTTATTTAGTAACATATATTTTTATTATTATTACCAATAGGATTGATTGTGTTTCAGGTGACGCTAGCGATACTGATGATGATAATGTACGATTTCAAGAATATAGTCAGCCGCTTTTTACAGAGAATGAAGACGAATTCCCGACTACGATTACTAGCATAGGCGGCAATGATATGTATGAATAGTTTTAAACTTTAAACTGTGTACTCGTAGGTATAGCATATTTGGTTCGATGCAAACTCTGGCGGTTGTGAAAAAAAGTGGCGACCGACGCGACGCGCCCGCAATGTTTTTATTTTAATAAAAACTCGCCAAGTGCGAGTCAGACTTCCGTGCAAAGGGTTCCGTACGAATTTCATTTTTGTAACATGTTATTTTTACACTATAGACTTTTTATAGGTTTTTCTGTAATCTATAGACAAAAATCTATTATCTTCAATTCTCCATTTTTTCAAAATTTTAGGCTCAGTAGTTTCGGAGATAAGTCGGGGAATGGTAATGTTTCGTCTAATTTCTTGAATAACTTCAAAATCATTTATTTTAAAATTATGAAAAAAAATATAATTAAGACTCTCGCAGTAAGCCCTTTCATTTGATTTGTCACACGATTGCACGCGAGTCCGACTCGCACTTGGCTAGTTTTTCTATGGGAGCTGGCATAGCACCCTCGCTGCCATTTAGTTTTTTTTTTTTCAAAGTAGCGGGGCATAATTTAACGTGCATAAACACGGTGCCATTTTAGTCGTCTTACAAAGGCAGTCCACTTAATGTACCCGACAAAAACTACCTCTAGGCTCGATTATTTAAAAAAAATATGATTTGTTTAATAAGATTTATTAAAATTTGTTACACTAATCAGTCTTTCACTTATTTTGTCACTAGAGTGAAATCACATTTGTCAATAATGGTGAATGAATGATGACGAATCATAGCTGATTTAAATAGAGTTAAATAAGTATAAAACACTAAACACACACACACTACATAGATTGACTTGGCATGAAAACACAATGTATCTCACAAGTAATACATATAGTGCGATTGCCAAGTCAATCTTTTTATTTAAACATAAAAGATTTTCAACATTGATATGAGATGTTGTTAGGTTAGCTAATTAAGTAATAACTTAAGGCAGAAGGATCCTTAAGTAGGGACTGAATAAATTAACCGACTTGATATTACATGGATCTCACAACTTTTTACGGTAGAAGAACTGAGTTGCGAGACTTGGTTTTTTACAAGTTATGTTATGGCATTACATTTGCTTGTGTCAATTGATGCATCGTATACATAATATCGGTGAACAGCACCTCGCCTCGGCTGTGACATTGTCACAGATAGAATACCTCTCTAAATTCCTTGCATAATAGAGAAGTACTACAACATACACTTTGCCGTGTAGTATCCGGCAAGTAAAAAGAATAGACCAACCCATCTCCTCACGTGGGTGTCGTATGAGGCGACTAAGGGATATTAGCCGGAATGACAACAACGCATCCGTTTTTTGGCTCCGGTAACCGAAACATGGCGGTATATCTATGAACCATGCTGGAATGCTCCCAAATGCCGAATCTAACAGTGGGCAGCAACACTATAAGAGAAAGCATTCCAGGAACTGCGGTCACCAACCTGCCTGCCAAGCGTGGTGACTATGGCAAATCCTCACTATGAGAAGCAACCCAGAATCCCAGATTCACGGCCCCCAGTTCCCGGTAACTGCACTATTCCTGGCCATGGTACCGGCCACGGTAACGGTGCGGTGGCAGGTGCTAAGAATCCCCTGGCTATGGCAGGGTACCAATCCCGAAAAATTGACCTGGCGACGTACAACGGACGCTCTCTGCGGCTGAACTTGCACTTCGCTGAATTGGAAGTAGAGTTAAGTCGTATTAACTAGCACATCGTAGGACTATCGGAGATCCGAAGACGGGGAGAAGATGATAACCCTCTATAGTGGCCACTTGCTCTATTTCCGAGAAAGACACCAACCATCCCAAGGTGGCGTTGGGTTTATGGTCCACAAGTCACTCAGGGGTAACATTGTGGAATGCGGCAATGTGTCGGCAAGGGCTTGATACCTTTTAATTAAGATATCAGAAAAGTACTCTTTAAAGATTATACAAGTGTATGCCCCAACATCCGCACACCCTGACGAAGAACTTGAGGCCACCTACGAAGACATAGTGAAAGCTATGTCTCGTACCAAAACATTCTACACTGTTGTCTTGGGTGACTTCAACGCTAAAGTGGGAGTACAAGAGAGTGGTGAGTCGAGAGTAGGTCCATTTGGCTATGGGCGCAGAAATCACAGGGGGCGAATGCTGGTAAACTTCCTTGAGACTCAGGGGCTTTTTCTGACTAACTCTTTTTTCCAGAAGAATCCTCAAAGGAAGTGGACCTGGCGAAACCCCAATAACGTGACAAAGAATGAGATCGACTTCGTTATGTCTGATAAGCGCCATATATTAAGAGTGATCGGAACACCGGAAGTGATAACCGACTGGTTAAAGGCATTCTGAATATTAATGTTAAAATCGAAAGAGTGCGCCTAACGAGGTCGACCGTCAGACCAACGCTGCCCCAGGTCGAAGCTGGTTGCGAAAGCTTCCAGTTGGACCTACAGAACCGATTTGCCATGTTGGAAACCACCGAGGACATTAACGATGCCACCGAAAGCCTGCTTACGTATCATCCGCGAGATGGGTAATAAACACTTTCGACCAATGAGTTATAGGCGTAAATCAGTACTCACTAGCGAGACTCTGGAATTGATGAGGAAACGATGAGAACTCCCGAATGCCACACCGTCTGAGCGTCGGTTACTTAACAGGTAGATCAAGAAGCTAATCAGACGCGACACTCGGAGTCCAAATACCCGAGACATCGAGCAAGCCATAGCGCGGAATAAGGGTTCGAAGGTATTTGCCAAGCCCCATACCTCCCGTTATCACCTGCCGAAATTCAAAACGTCACAGGGCACCACCGTCACCTCGAAGCCAGAGATACTCGCTGAAGTCGAAAAGTTCTACGGAGACTTGTATGCTCAAAAAACACCTCAGGCCCACGGCGCGGATGATCCACGGGCCAAGCTTACACGCCATCTCAAAGACGAGCTACCCCACATTCACATGGGTGAGATAAGGATAGCTCTCGGACAACTTCATAACAACAAAGCTCCGGGGGTGACGGGATAACCACAAAGCTGCTCAAGGCAGGAGGAACACCTGTCTTGACAGAGCTTGTAAAGCTCTTCAATTCCGTCATCCACACTGGCATAACACCGGAGGAACGGCACAGCAGCGTGGTGGTATTATTCTTCAAGAAGAGCGATAACACGCTCCACAAGAACTACCGCCCCATTTCATTCCTGAGCCACGTCTACAAGCTGTTTTCGAGAGTTATCTCGAATCGTCTCGCCCAAAAGTTCGATGACTTCCAACCGTCGGAGCAGGCCGGGTTTCGAAAAGGCTACAGCAACGTAGACCACATAATCATATCTCACTAGATCACACTACAATTCAGGCAAATAATTCAAAAGACCGAGGAATATAATCAGCCTCTGTGCCTAGCGTATGTGGACTACGAGAAAGCCTTCGACACCGTCGAGACCTGGGCTGTCCTGGAGTCCATGCAGAGATGTCTTATCGACTACCACGACGTAGAGGTGATTAGATGTCTGTACAAGGCCGCAACAATTACCGTCAAAGTACAAGAACAGAGCACAAAACCTATCCAACTGCGTCGAGGTGTAAGACAGAGAGACGTCATCTCTCCGAAACTGTTGACGAACGCGTTGGAGGACGTTTTCAAGATGCTTGATTGGAAAGGATGGGGCATAAATACCAACGGTCAGTATATCTCACACCTCCGATTTGCGTATGGCATTGAAATCAAGGCGGAATCTTTGCAGAAGAATACATAAATATCTAGGCCAAATTATACAACTGGGCGGCACAACTGTCAAAGGAGGCGACCAGAAGAATTCGCTTGGGCTGGGCGGCATTCGGGAAGCTGCGTGATATCTTTGAATCGTCGATCCCACAATCCCTTAATACTGGGTCTATAACTAGTGCGTCCTACCTGTAATAGCTTACGGAGCCGAAACGTGGACAACACTCGCCATAGGCCTGGTCCACAAATTCAAGGTTGCTCAGCGTGCAATAGAGAGAGCAATGCAATGTTTCTCTGGTGGATAGAATTCGCAACGATGTCATTCGCCAGAGAACTAAAGTTACTGACATTGCGCGTAGGATCAGCATGCTGAAGTGGAAGTGGGCCGGCCATGTCTGCAGACGCACAGACGGTCGATGGAGCAGACATGTGCTAGAGTGGAGACCGCATATGGGCAAACGTAGCGTGGGACGCCCTGCGGCGCGATGGATCGATGATTTAAAGAAGGTGGCTGGCAGCGAATGGATGCAGACTGCTCAAGACCGGGATAGTTGGCGCTCTTTGGGGGAGGCTTACATTCAGCAGTGGACGGATATTTGCTGAAATGATGATGACAACATACACTTAGGTAAACAAAAACACTGCTAAATTTATTTAAGTTACTTCCGTAGTTCCGTCCGTGTTCCGAATTAAATGACGAATGATGAGAATAAACAAGAATAGACACGAAAAAGAAACATTACCTACAATGTTTAGCCTGTGCGACAAGGAAAATTGAACTGTAAGATCATACGGACAATGATTATTATTCGATGTTTACAAGTCGCTCGGTCCATGCAACAATGGCGCGCGCCGGGCAACAAGATGTCCATTGCGGTCGTGGTTATGCAATTTTCAAACTAATGTCGATTTCGAAGAGTGCATATTACGATGTGTTGGGTTCGAATGGCTTACCCTGTTACAGAGTTACAGGGTATTGAAAGGGTAAGCCGTTCGGAATGGGTTACACAACACCCGTTCGAGAGTGTAACACGTATCATAGGGTTTATTTTTGAAGCGCTTAAAAAAACCCGTTCAAAAACCCTTTGAACGAGTACCCGGCCGGTCCCTGCTTTTAAGTGGTGATACTTGGACTACGTCTTCGTCTACGCAGAAATTGAAATAAGCAAAAATGCTCATAAAATAAAAACTACTGAACCAAACTGAATCAAATTTTCACGGGACCAAATGGCAAGTATACCGCATCGAACAAAAATAATCACAAAAATCGGATCAGAAAACTCGGAGTAATCGGTGTACATACATAAAAAAAAATACCCACCGAATTGAGAACCACCTCCTTATTTGGAAATCGGTTAAAAACAGTTTACCTATGGCTATAATGATGCAGTTTACAACTATCCAGGTAGGTAGACTCGAAAACTCGAATATCAAATCGAATACTCTTTGTTTATAGTACAGAAAAACAATCGTCATGTTCATCTTCCATCATACACTCATAGCATAGCCAAACATGGGCTGAGCTCATATTTCTGCGGGGAAACTAACACCACCATTCAGAAAAACGCGTCATCAGTACAACGCCATCTATCGACAATGTATTAGAGGCACCCGGCGGGTATGGAAAGAAAAGAAAGTAATTTATTTGGCACACACGAATACACACAATGGCGATACAGGTCAGCAGATTGGGATGGCATGCGATCATTCTTCGCATGTTACCCTTGGCAGCCTACTTACTTTTCTTCAACTGATGCTTCGTCGTGCGCTGACGCCGTGACGGAAGTGTTGCGGAAGAGAATGGAGTACTACATTCCGTTCTCAGACGTAGTAATGTCTGACGAAGCTCGCCCATGGTTTGGTGTCGAGTGCAATCGCGCTAATGCAATAAAACATGCGGTGTACCTAGCATAGGTCGGCACCCGTACGCGCAAAGCAAATGACGTGAGTCAATAGAAGAAAGCCTTTAACAGGGCTGCCAAGTCTTGCAAGAAGGTGTTGCGGAGAGCTCGGTTTGACCACATTAGCCAAATAGGGAACAAACTTGCATCATGGTAGCAGGCAGTAGGTAAGGCTTTTTGGTCCTTGGCTAAGTCGATCGAATCGAACTTCTGCCGCCCCTCACTACCACCACTGCTGAGACCCGATGGATCGCTGGCCCACTCCGCTGAGAAGAAAGCAAACTTGTTTGCCTCAATGTTTGCAGAATCGTTACGTTGGATCGTTTCGTTGACGCGAGGCCCCCTGATTCTGCTGTTGGACGCGAGTATGTTGAACATAAGCATTCATCATAAGGACGTTATTCGGGTACTGTGTAATCTAGACGTGAACAAGGCTAGTGGCCCCGATGGGATCCCGGCAATTGTACTGAGGACTTGCGCGCCTGAGTTGTCTCCGATCTACACGCCTACTTCGCTTTTCGTTTGAGACTGGAAAAGTACCGAAGACTTGGAAGCAGGCTTACGTGCAGCCCGAGCCCAACAATGGTATTCGAGCTGATCCGTCGAATTATAGACGCGTGCTGAATCATAAGGTCCTAATATACCTAGAAACAAATGATATCCTTAGCCACCGACACTACGGGTTCCGCCGAAATCGGTCAATTGGGTATCTTCTAGCGTATGCCATTCACATCTGGAGTGAAGCCATAGAGAAGCATGGGGAGGCACTAGCGGTCTCCCTTGATATCTCGAAGGCCTTCGACAGTGTCTGGCACGATAGCCTTATTAGAAAGCTTCCTTCCTTCGGTCCGACGCACGAACTGGTGGGTCGCAGATCCGGTCTCTCAGGGAGGCTATGGTTGAGCGCTTGAACTTGTCCTTACAGGCTGTCTCTGAATGGGACGATGCCAATCTGGTCAAGTTCAATACTGCTAAGACCCAAGCGTGTCTTTTTTCCGCTAAAAGGAGTGTATTCCACCCAGCTCCATCTTTCGAAGGTGCAACCGTGCCGATAACCGATCGACTTGAGCTTCTGGGTGTTAAGTTAACATCTATCCTCAATTTTGGCTCTTTCATAGAGGCAAAAGTGGCTGCCAGTAAGTTGGGGATCCTAGCAAAGGTGAGACGGTACTTCACGCCGGAACAGCTGCTCAAACTGTATAAAGCGCAAGTTCGATCGTGTATGGAGTACTGCTCTCATCTTTGGGACGGATCTCCCAGATACCAGCTTGATGCCCTTGAGTCAATTGAGAAACGAGCCAAGAGGATCATCGGTAATGACAGGCTCGTGGAGTCGAAGCTCCAAAGTCTTGAGCATCGACGCCGAGTTGCTGGCCTGTCGGTTTTCTATCGATCGCATTTTGGTGAGTTGCGACGGAATTACATGATTTAATCCGCCAAGCCCGTTCCATCATCGGACCACAAGACGAACGGCGATGCTCTAAGAAAAATGTTGCAGTTAGAGCGAACTGCCCTACGTTGAGTCTATTAATAAGTAATTTACATATTACCCTATAAAGAGGGAGGTACCTATAGGAGATGAAGTTCGTCGAGTACCTACTAAACTCAAGCGAAAGAAGTCGCGGGCGAAGTGCTAGTTTGTAATAATTTTTCCTTTTAGTACATTCTCTCTTTCTAGTAGATGAAGTAGCTGACAGAAGGTTAAATGAATTTAACGCAAAAGATATTTAAAACATCATCACAGGAGCTTTAAGTAGTAAAAGCTGCCCAGGTTAATCGTCAAGGTTAAGCAATACTGGGTTGGGTGGAGGTCAGATAGGTAATCGCTCCATATAATCTATCTGTTCAGGTTTGGGTTCCCTGGTTGTCCAGATTAGGCCTCCCGGTTTATTCAGGATGTCTATAAGAGAATTCGGTGTTCCTATTGTTTACTTCCGTATTTCGATGAAACCAGTGCGAAGGAGCATGTGCACTAGTTTCATCCTCCTCCATGCAAGCTCTGCACAAAGGACTGTCCATTACACCTATTGTGTGGAAGTGTTTGTTCAGTTCTAGTGTTTGTCTTTGATCCATCAGTGTAAATTCTCAGCTCTTTAGGGCCTGAATAATCATCTAGTTCTGGTATAAGCACTATGTTGTAGTGGTTTTGGAAGGGAGAATCTTAAGAGTTTTCATAATTAGTTGATGTCATGACGGGTTTTTGTTTAATGCAGTCTTTGGTGATGTGTGTGTGCTTGATGCTAGCATCTGTTCTTAGGGGTTCCAGATATGTTGATCCTGAATGCTACTTCCTCCTGCACTTTCAGGTATAGTGGTGGTTATCCAAGCATGGCCTGCAGGGCAGCAGATAGTGCAGTTCAAATTCTGCTAGTGAGTTGTTAGTTTTTTAAGGTCTTTTAGTTGTGCGCCACTATATGTGTTGAACGGTCTGATAACCTTGGGTGGCAGTGCCAATATTGGGACTGATGCCCCTGTGTCTACTTAGCACACATTTGTTTCTTGTCAGGGTAATCAGATAAGAATCACCAACCTCATCTAAATGAATATGCCCAAAAAATATTGACATGTGAAAGAGTTACTTGTTTCCTATTTGCAAAATAAATATAAATTGAATTTGTGTAGTGCTCAAGCAAAGCATTGTATTATCATTTTTCCCTATCCTGGACACAGCAGCATGCAGTAGGTGTAAGCCAGCAGGACTCCCTAGTCCCTATTCACGGTGCCATTTTAGTCTCTCTAGGATCTTATATCATTTACGATATTAAATACTAATAGGTTGATAAATGTTTTGATGTTGCTCAGCTGTTTTAGTTATTTTCATTATGTTTGATTTTATTAATGATAGATATAAGAAATAAACATGTAGCAATTTAATATCACTATAGCACAGAATTCAGTACAGAAACAGCACAGTGAATCGGCGCGATAGCGATGAGTTATATGGTGTTTTCTTTTTAACCATTTAGGTATGCTGGTCTATGCTGGCTTGCACCTACCGCACACCACTGCCTGGACATTTGATCTTAGAGTTTAGAATTGACTATTCTTACATTCTAAATCAGGATCTACAATACAAGTTTATCACATTCGAGTTCATCGAATAAGTCATATACATTTTTTATACCATGATGTCATACATGATATTTCTAGTGGAACCTCACCCAAGAGGAAACTAGCCTGAAGATATAATTCAAGTCTTACGAAAACACGGCAAGAAATGTGAAAAAAAAAGTATTTGTGTGTTTTACAAAATGCACCTCTGGGACCTGAGCCATGCGAACAGCTATTTTAATTTGGGTCAAATAATAGCTTTTGGCATAAAAGATTGCAGGTACTCAGTTATAAGGACTGTACGCATCGCGAGCATTAATTATTCGCAGCGAGAGCTAGAAGAGGAACCTGTCTCTTTCTCTACGAAATTTGAAAAGTTTTACTTACATCCCACTGCAGGCATAGGGTGTCCAGTGTTCAAAAGAAACTCGTTTTTAGTATCCACTGCTGCAGCCATTATTTCCTATTCACATATTATCAGCCAAACAGGTAAAGTTAGTTGTTTTGTATTACTCCGTTCCGACTAAATTACCAAATGCAATCAGGTAATCAATCTAATGATAGTTGTCCACACTTCACTGTCTACAGAGACTAGGCAGTAACAAACTTGCTTTAAGTTATGATTGTTTGGAGTTGTTGTTTGTGATCGAAAAACCACCACACTGTTCGAGAGACACGAGCAAGAGAATAAAAGAAACTGAAACGATCAAATCTAACGACCACAGAGTACATAAGCGACGACGTTATTGCGTCATTACGAACGAACGAATGAATGAATCGGTATGCAGTGTTGCCAACAGATAAACTTGCTCACCACTATATTCAACTTCTATAACCACCAGAAAACGCAAGTTAATACTCTTGAAAATAAAATGAAGTAAAACCAGTAGCGTAGCGAGGGGGGAGCGGGGCCGGGCGCGGGGGCGGCCCGCACCGGGTGACACCCGTTTAGGGGTGACACCTGACCGCTCGTTGACTGGTTTTTATCACTATCGAATGGCATTTTGCACTCTCTACCTTCCTGACCTTTTCTGTATAAATCAACAAAACACTTCAATTACAGTTTAAATAATCAAAATACACGTAAAAAATTTCGAGCTCGCTTCGGCTTCGCTCGCTCTTACATTCTGCACACTCTTTGTTCTCTAGGGTTTCTGTATACCTCAACGAAATGATTATGATTATGTATGAAATTTTCAAAAGCAAATTAAAACTTTTCCGAGTTGAGGTGCATGAATTTTCGAGCTTTTTCGCTCGCTCTTGTGTTCTTCTTTCTCTCAGTTAATGAGCTTTTTTGTATCAGTCGATAAAGTTACTTCTAATTAAGTATGATATGAATGATCAAAAGAAAATAAAACCTTTCCATGGGGTCCATGAATTTTCGAGCTCGCTTCGCTCGCTCTTGTGTTCTGCCCTCTCTTAATTAATGAGCATCAGTCCATAAAGTTACTATCCGAGGCGGGATGCAAAAATTTTCGAGCTCTCTTCGCTCGCTCTTGTGGTCTACCCTCTTTTAGTTCTTAAGCTTACTTGCATTACTAAACAATATTGAATTTAGATAATGATGAAAACGAAAACAAGATAATCACATTCCTGAAAGTAAAAACCTGAAGCGCAAATGCACCTTCCCCCCCGTTCCGAAAAATGGCTTGAGATTATCGTCACAAGAACGAGAGGCTAAAGGCGCAACTCATAATTATTGGGGAGGGGGGGGGGTTCATTTGTTGGGTGACACCCCATTATCCGCCCCAGGTGTCACCCATGCTAGCTACGCTACTGAGTAAAACTAATATATTTCGTATGTAACGTTTTAGTGGCTTAGTGTTTGAGCGATAGCATTTTTAGTACCTAATTGAAACCGAATTCTACTAAACCACAAGAAAAAACCATCAGCCACAAAAAGCCATATTTCGCCACTTAAAGGGGGGTCGAAACCACCAGTTTTAGTGGAAATCCACTAAGTTGGTAACACTGTCGGTGTGAAATATGAATGGTGTGATATGAAGTCCGAACGAATGAACATAATTCAAAACGAATGAACGACAGGCAGTGTGTGTGCTGAAAAAAATGGAATATTTACAGCAAGTCTAGAAACTATTTTTTTGTCCGTTGGAAACACTCCCAAAATAACGACATTTCATAGTAAACAAAGTTCACAACTATGTAGAATTTTAATTTCAACCTTCAAAGGATGATTTTAATAGGTAAAAAGTGACAAAACATGAATAAAACCATTCGAAGTGCTGATCAGAAAGTTATTTATAAGGTGTACAGACGTTATCTACTGGTAAATGAGGCCCAAAGTATTCTTTCGGACCTCGACAATGTTTTCCAAAGAACCGCTGATATGACAGGTATGTAAGAGTTTGTTTTGTTGTTTTTAGTTGAATCAAGTTTTAATTGACAATCCAAAGTGGTTTTGAATTGTTTGCATGAGGAATAAGTGGAAGTTTGGAACAATAAACATCGAGCACATAGGTTATGTTTACATTATGTCTGAATGGGGTTGGCAAGTGAAAGCTGATCTCAGATTGCGCCACCACTACACGAACCTTTTTCAAAGTGAGATAAACACTATTAGTCCGTGTTTCCAGTCTTTAATTTTAATTTTGTTCGTTTGTTTGTGTATTATAGGTCTGGGTCTGGGTCTGATTTCTTTTAAGGTTTATAAAATCAAATTCGCATTATCTTTTATTATAGGATATGTGATGCAGGAGGTCTGGGATCGTACAAATAATTTGGAAATAGTTTTTGACGACCTAACCAAACTGAAAGTAATCATTTTCCTAAGTTTTTACCAATCTTTTCATCAAAAACTGCTTTGTTATTGGTCTGTGCGCTACTAGCGCCACTTTGACAATCGTCGGCTCCATTACTCTGGTATGGCGCGCCTTGATTAATTTTAATACTTGAGCGACTTGATCTTTTAATAAATGAAAATTCGGTTCTTAACTTTAATTTTAAGTGTAATTATAAGATAATGTATTTGCTGTAGCATTTGCACTAGAAACGTTATTTTTTTTAAATTCCTTAAAAAAATTGTAAACACGTCCTAAATATTTATTTTTAGGTACTTAGTAATTAGTAGCATGACGAAAACACGTCCTTGGTCATTTCAATAATATATATACTGATTTAAATGAACAATACATAAGTTTATGTCTTGCAAAAATACAGCTAGTATCAAGACTAGGTTGGTTGGCACCCCTATTATTTTCTAGGCTTTTTTGCCAACCCGTATTAGCATAGAATTATAGTGCAGACGCCAGGCTCCTGCCTACAAGGTTGTGCCTATGCAAGTATTCTCCGTTAGCTAGACGAGAACAACCAGAGACAATGTGGTGAATTGATTCTCCCGGACGGTGACATGCCCGACATTATGTCGACCGTGCCGTTCTTCACAATAAATCTCCAGTAATTATTCATCATGATAACTTCGTCCATAATTGCACAGACAAAACCTTCGGTTTCTCCAAAAAGATCACCAAAACGCAGGCAGGCTACGGACGCTAGTTGATTTACGTCGGGCCCATGTAAGGCCCGGAAAAAGCGTCCATGAAGCCCTTACTCTGCCATACCACCCTACGATCTTTAGTGTCAAGCACCGCAGGTTTGCGCCACTTCTCAAGGAGAACGTAGTGAGTCCCTTGATAAATAACATATTATTCCGTTTTTTTATCTATACATATAATAAAATCGTAGACTTGCCGTGTCTGTACATTGAATATTTTTGCATAAAAAGTACATAGAAACGTTAGGAAAAAGATACCTATAAAAAAAAGCAATTTTTTAAATTTTTGTCTGTTTGTCGGTTTGTCTGTGCGTTTGTGGGAGCATCACGCATGAACTACCGATTGAATTCCAAATCTAGGCACTTAACAATATTAAGTGATAACCCGAGTAACAGCGTTTATTTCATCAAAATCGACCCATAAAATCAAAAGATATTGAATTTTTAAATTTAGGAAGGAACTTCATCGAGCACTAAAATAGGTAGTTTTCATTGAAACTCCAGATAGGTACTTGCAATGCCATCTATTACTATATATACATGTGAAAAGATAACCAAAACATCTTATTGAGTTATTTGTTACTTTTTATATGTACTAAAAGAAAAGTGAACATATTAGTATCTTATCTTGATTTATCTAACTTCTAAGTTAGAACTTATATTTGACAGTTCTACTAAGTTGTCGATAGATGGCGTTGAACTGATGACACCCATGTTTGGCTATGAGTTGATGATATTTTGACTAGCAAAGAAGATGAACATGGCGATTATTTTTATGTATATAAGTCTATAATACAAAAACATCGATATTCGAATTTCGATTTGATTTTCAAGTTTTGGAGTTACCTACTTGGACAGTTGTAAACTGCATCATAATAGGTAAACTGTTTTAGTTACATTTTTGGTGTACGGATCTTTGAAGTGGCTTTAAACTATAACAGTCGCACGGGTCGATCTTCAAGGTTAAGCTACGCTTGCCGAGGTTGGTCTGTGGATGGGTGACCATTTTAACATACCGAGATTCCACCGTGCCTTGGTATATAATAACCGCATGGCGAAACTATAAGGGTCGCACAGGTCAATCTTCAAGGTTAAGCTACGCTTGCCGAGGTTGGTCTGTGGATAGGTGACCATTTTAACATACGAGATTCTAGCATGCCTTGGTATATAACAGCCACACGGGTCGATCTTCAACGTTAAGCAACACTTGCCGAGGTCGGTCTGAGGATGGGTGACCATTTTAACATCGATCGACCCGTAGGTATACGGGTCGATCGACCCGTGCTTCTGTTATTCAATCAGTCTCCTCATTCAGTACCTACTAAATATCTATTTAAAAAATCAATTATTTTTACACAATAAATCGATTCTAAGAAACTGAATAAAAAAGTATCTTAAAAAAAAAACACATTTAGTTATATGAAAAAGAAAATTGTAGTCCGTCGATGATGGGAGCAGGGTCCAACCTACCGGTGGGTAGGGCTCCAGAGAAAGAAACCTCTTCACAATACGAGCCGTATCAAGGAGTACTGCCTTCTCTATCAAGCCCTTTACCCAACTGCGTAACGCCAGCTTCGACAAGTGGTCGTCGAAGCTTTTGGCCATCGCCATTGGCCGTAACGACAATCGGCACAATGTAAGCCGAATCCACATTCTACATGTCTACAACCTCGTGTGCGATGTCGAGATACTTAATTTGTTTCTCTTACTTGGCTTTCACGAGATTCTCGTCATGTGTGATGGTAACATAGATTATCATTGTGCGGCGCGCTAATTGGTCTATCACCACTATGTCAGGCTTATTGGCAACAATAGTCCTATCAGTGATATAGGTACCTCAGAATCAACAAGTTTATATTTCAAAGCAAGTTGCTGATGGATAATCCTGACCATTTCGCTATGCCCGTGCAAGTACTCGCCGTTAGAGAGATGAGAACAACCAGAGATAATATGTCTGATGAACTCACCCGGACGGTGGCATGCCCGACACATGTCCATCGTCCCGTTCTTCATAATATGCCTCTGGTAGTTATTCGTCAAGATAAATTCGTACATAATCGCACAGACAAAACCTTCCCTGAAGAGACCGCTGAAACGCAGCCAGGCCACGGACGCTGAAAAATCTATATCGGACCCATGAAGAGCCCGATAGAAGCGCCCGTGAAGCTCCTTGCCTTTCCATACCTCCTTGCGGTCATCTGTGGTAAGTATCAGTTTTGCGCCAGTTCTCTTTAGCCATGGATAACGGGGTGAGTCCCTTGTCCGTTGCGACCACATCTCGGAGCATACCCACATCAGCTTTGAGAAAATATTCTCTGAGACTACACACCCGCGGTTGTGGAGAGTCTTAGCATTTAAAAAGCCTCACTTCCGCGGGATGTACAATTAATATTATTATATGCCAAACTTCAGTTTTCTATGACCAGCTAGTCTATTCTGTAAGAAACTATTTCGATATCGAGCTTCACCTGAGTGATCAAACTCACAAAGTGAGCTTTATTGCACACAACATAAAGGTCTTCATTTGAAACTCACCTCGAATTCTACTGTCGAGATACGAAAATGTTGTTAGAGAATAGCACTACAGCTATGCTATTCTCTAAAGATTCAGCCTTGTGTGCAGCGCTGTGGTGCGGTGAATCTCAGTTTCGTATTCAGCTACACTAGCGCTCAAGGCTGTGACGGCCGTGAGTTAAAACTACCCAACGGCGAACAAATTGACACTATTGACAGTTCTTAATACATTTTGGTATTCCCTACGAAAAAACAGCGACGAAAACGCTTACAGCCTCGCACACAGCCTCGCTTCGAACTGTCAAATCCAAAAGCTACAATAATCGCGCGTTCGACTCTTACATTTAACATTTATTTTTCTTATAAGTATATAAAACTGGTTGATCGGTTGATTATAAAGCTTGATTTATTAGCAGAAACTAAGAAAAGTGACGATTTGTCGCTCCAACGTCGCTCTTCCAAACTCTACTAACCTAACATCTCTACTTGCACACGCGATGGAACGCACTGGCATGCTTAAATTACACAATGTTCCTTTACAATAATATAGTTATTGGTAGGTACATTAATATTATAAAATAATACCTAGTAACATAATTCACATAATTTTATTAATATCTCGCACTTTAATGTAATAGCCATGTTTGATAACAGTGAAAATACTTATCGTAATACTCACGTTTCAATAGGTTTATTTATTTATCCTCTTGGTCACAGAACTATCTATAAAATTCATATCAATAGCTGCTAATGCCGACACAAATAAAGGTTTCCAAACTTAAAACTCAGTTGGTTTTGTTAGCGTTGCGTCTATTGTTTTTTGTGGTTTTGTTAGCGTTGCGTCTATTGTTCGTTAATTGGAAATCACACGTCAAGAAGATAAAATCTAAACTATGCAAATTTACATACGCGAACTCAAAAAGACTACAAGCCTCCAAACCGCGCTAGTTACATATTACGCATATGCACACGCATGGTTTACCTATGGCATAATCTTATGGGGAAATAGCACAGACGCTCCCTCCATATTTACCCTACACAAAAAGCTGATACGAATAATCACTAATATAGAACAGACGGATAGTTGTAAGCCGTATTTCCAAAAACACAAGATTCTCACATTGGTTAGTATTTATATCTTGGAGTTATGCAAACTGATCCGCAATCACCCAGATTCCTACAACACACGGGGAGATACACATACGAACTATTCGCTGCGCCATAAAAATAGGTTAAATTTACCTCCGTCCCGCCTTAAGTTACATGCTACTAGTCCATATTCTATGTCGATTAAAATATATAACAAACTACCGGAAAACATAAAGCAAGCAAACAAAACCAGTATTTTTTTAAATAAGTTAAAACAATTCTTAATTGAAAAAAGTTATTACACATTGGATGAATACCTTACGGATAAATTTTAATAATAACAGGATATATATGTACACTTAATAATAATAAATAAATGACATTCGATTCTATTAATAATAATAAATAAATAAATGGTATTCTATCTTATTAACAATAATAAGTAACATAGTATTATATTAATAATATGGCGACTAGGTAACGTTTCTATCATCCCTGTAGTGATTTCCACTACGATTGTCGTGCCTAAACAACTGCACCAATCTTTAAAAATGCTAGACATAGCTTCCTCCACCTACCAAACTCTACAGAAAGCAGCTATCCTAAACACCTGTAGAATTGTCCGGAAATTCTTACAAAACGATATCAACGCAGACATACTCGTATCTTTTATAACTTAGATATACTCTCAGGGGTAGCACTTGGCTTCGGCCCGTGTTATTCTTAAAAACCGGCAGATTACTGCTGAGATACAAATGTATACCAATAAATAATAATAATAATAAATAATAAGGACTATTGTTGCCAATAAGCCTGACATAGTGGTGTGGTGATAGACCGATTCGCGGGCCGCACAATGATAATCGATGTTACCATTCCACATGACGAGAATCTCGAGAAAGCTGAGAAAGAGAAACAGATTAAGTATCTCGACTTAGCACACGAGGTTGTCGACTTGTGGAATGTGGACTCGGCTGTCATTGTGCCGATTGTCGTTACGGCCAATGGCCTGATAGCCAATAGCTTCGACGACCATCTGTCGAAGCTGGCGTTACGCGGTTGGGTAAAGGGCCTGATACAGAAGGCAGTACTCCTCGATACGGCTCGTATTGTGAGGAGGTTCCTTTCTCTGGAGCCCTAACCACCGGTAGCTTGGACTCTGCTCCCGACACCGGCGGACTACTATTTTTATATTTTTAAATGTATTTTTTAATATTTTTTTAAGATATATTTAAAAATGTAATCTTTATCTACAGAAAAATAATAAATAAGTGGCATTCTATTCAATTAATAACAATAAATAAACAAATTACATTCTATTCTATTAATAATAATAAATAAATGACATTCTATCCTATTAATAATAATAAATAAATAAATAATATAGTATTCTATTAAAAATAATGAATAAATAATACACTACTCTAATAATAAAAACCAATAATAAATAAACAATAAAACAACTAAAAACGTAATTTAATCCAAAAATGGATATGTAGAGAATAATAATATGCATAAAGACAGACAATAATATGGAGACAGCTCAGGCGCACAAGTACTCAGAACAATTGCCGGTATCCCGTCGGGGCCACTAGCCTTATTCACGTCTAGGTTACGCAGTACCCGAAAAACGTCCTTCTAATGAATGCGAATGTTCGACATACTCGACTCGCATCCAACAGGTGAAGCAGGGGGCCTCGCGCCACCAAGATCCAGACGCGACGAATCCACAAACATAGAAGCTAACAAGTTTGCTTTCTGCTCAGCGGAGTGGGCCAGCGACCCATCGGGTCTAAGCAGTGGTGGTAGTGAGGGGCGGCAGAAGTTCGATTCGACCGACTTAGCCAGGTACCAAAAAGCCTTACTACATGGGTATGAAGCAAGTTTATTCCCTATTCGGCTAATGTGGTCAAACCGAGCTCTCCGCAACACCTTCTTGCAGGACTTGGCAGCCCTGTTAAAGGCTCTCTTCTGACTATCGTCATTTACTCTGCGCGCACGGGCGTCGACCCATGCTAGATATGCTGCATGTTTAATCGCATTAGCGCGATTGCACTCGGCACCAAACCATGGGCGAGCTTCTCCAGATATTGCTACGTCTGAGAACGGAATGTAGTACTCCATCCCCTTCCACAACACTTCCGTCACTGCGTCAGCGCACGACGAAGCATCAGTTGAAGGAAAGCAAGTGGGCTGCCAAGGGTAACATGCGAAAAATGATCGCATGCCATCCCAATCTGCTGACCTGTATCGCCATACCCAACGGGTGCTTCTTTGGCTAAGATCGGGTGGGGAGTAGACGGACACAGACTTCACCAGACAGTGGTCGGAACTACCCAGTGAAGAAGAAATCGACACCGAGTAGTGGTCTGGACCTGTTGTCAGCAGAAGGTCCAAGCAAAATTGGCTGTGTGCGAATTAACATCCGGCACCCTCGTTGCCCCCTAGACCAGCTGGGTGAGATTTAACGCAAGCGCTAGCTTTCGCGCCTCTCGTCCAGTATAGTCTGTGTGTTGGTTTGGGAAAAGCCACTCCTGATGGTGGGCGTTGAAGTCCCCCAGCAACACCAATTGGGCAGAAGGGTATCGCTGCTGAGCCGCATCCGCCGCCTCACTGAGGTGCTGTATTAGCCCAGTTGTCTCCAGATCACCGCTGTGCGAACGGTAAACACAGGCGTAGATAATTTTATCCAGACCAGTGTCCACTAAAGCCCACACCGTTGCGAACCTGGAGTACTTAAAATTAAGAATTTAATAAGTCATAACTAAAGATCGGATATTCGGATGCATATTCACCTAAAGTTGAGATTTAGGCTAATATGGATTGGCTTATATCATTTACAAAACGTTACGGCTTTATTGTAGTTAGGTAGTTAAACTTTATTTGAATTCAGATTCTGCTAAACTCAATATTCTATCACAAATTGGAAATATTGGAATAATCGTTTATTTTGTAAAATCAAAACCACAGATAAACCTAGATAATGCAAGTATCACGATCTGTATGAAAACCAAGTGTGCCATTTTTTGAGTACCTACTATGACGTCACAAGCACTCTTTCTCACTCACGTTCACCCAGCCTGCAGTACACAGGACTGAGCGCGAAAGTGGCTTACGTAAGCTGGTGCGATTTTTGACACGCGAAGTAGTTGCTCTTGCGTTACCTAGGTGTATCTATATCTGTGATCAAAACGAGAAGGCAATCAATAGTTACATTAAATGAGCATAAGCAGTTTACATAATAAATCTTTTACTATAGGTACACGAAATCTGTAGGTAACACAAGTTATTTTCTCAAGCAACTGTCAAAAAGAAAATAAATGATTGGAAAAAATATAAACTTAATGTCTTTATGGCAAGACCTGCCATGGATATAGTTACTAGCAAGTACTAACCTACGTCTTTTTAGAGCAGTCCTATTACATCAGTATCATCTTGGCTATTTTTGATGACTCCTGAAAAACAGTTTGTAAATTAGTTTTCAACTTTAATTTATCAATCACATCTTCCTACAGCTAAATGAGCTAAACTACATATAATTACTAACCATCAATGTCATCGGCGGCGCTACTTGTTGGGCTCGAAACATTTAGCATGTCCGTAAAAATCGGTTGACATAAAATAAAAATAATATATGGGTGACAAGACAATCCATAAAAGTGGAAAGGAACAGAGCAGCCCGTTTATGTCGACTATGCGCATGTAGTCACTCACTTGGGATGCTTGCAGTTAGAAATATTGCCTATACGGTTCATCGAATTGTCTTCCTAATGCAAGCCGCACACAGGACTTACATTTGTATTACGACAACTGTGGTGCCGCATTTGAAACGCGACTCATTTAACGTCCCCGTATATCTGCGCGCAGGCACGCACACCAAGTACATATCATTCCGATTCAGCCTGTCCCTTGCTGCCCTCTCCCAGCGACGCCCTAAGCCGAGGTCCGTACCCCACAGGGGGCGCCCTTAGCGTGTAGTTGCTACTTCGTAATCGCTACTTTTAATTCAGAGTAACTTATTTTTTTCGATACTAGCCATAAATTACACCTGTGTGCACCGGTGTGCGGCCTTCAAAGCGCTTTTAAATAATACTGTATAGCGTCAGTAGTCCGACTGTAATCTCTCATACAGAGGAGCGGAACGCCATTAGCGGCAGCCGCCGTCGTGTGTTGTCGGCTGGTATCGATACGCGGCGGCAGTTAGTGACTGCAGTAGATATTTCGTGGTAGAGCGTTAGACTATTAAATCTGCATGTTTAAATAACTATTGAAATAACTATAAATAAGAGCCATTAATTACCTTGATTAATGTCTTCATTCATCTTGATGTTGGAGAAATTATCAGTTATCTTATCACACTTATTACTTCTCACGAGTAAGAATCAGACAATGTTTTGATCGGCGATCAAAATCGATCTTAGCGCGCGGCTAACAAACTCACTAGATTAACCGTTCTGAAACTAACGATAAAATTAACGTTAGTAAACAACTAACGTTAATAATGATTACCGATAAAATGGAGCTAAAATAACGTTAAATCCATTACCGAGTTTGGTCCCATAAAAATTTGATTCGGTTTGGTTCAGTGGTTCAGTAGTTTTTATTTTATGAGCATTTTTGCTTATTTCAATTTCTGCGTTGACGAAGACGACGTCCAAGTATCACCACTTAAAAGTGAAAAATAAAAATCTTTTGTTTTTTAACACCGACTTCCGAAAATAAGGTTATTTTATTCTTTTTAGTGTTTTGTTTGGCAGTCGGTTATATTTTTTTGTAAACAGTTTTTGAAGTTGAACTGTACTTAGGGACAGCTTTACAACTAAGTCATTTATTTTTTACAATATACATTGTGTGGACACTTTTTCAACTTGTCACCCATATAAGATCGTTCTCCTCTTCTCTATACTCCATGCTTCTACGTCACAGTTCTATTTACATTCTTTACCTGTATGTTCATCTATACTTCTATCTTCTCTTTCAGTCGGTCCCTCATTACTAAGGATCGTGGTCACTGGACCCCTTCAAGCGGACAATCTGTCTCCATCGATTCCGGTCCATAGTTGCCATCACCACCTGCTGGAATTTGCTTGAGGACGTAGCTTCTTTCACTTGGTCAGACGATCGTGTTGGTGACCTGCCACGTGCTCTCTTTCCTTCAGGATTGCCAACAATTACCAGTTTTCAAGACTGCTATCTCCCTTTCGCATTATGTGGCCAAAATAGGTCAAAATACGCTGTAAGCAAACTGTAGACAATCGGGTCTTGATATTTAGTTGAGAAAGGACAGACACATTTGTGCGTTTGGCTGTCCATGAGATTCGGAGCATCCGCCTCCAGCACCACATTTCGAATGCGTCTATTCTGTCTTTCTCTTGCTCGGATTGTCCACGTCTCAACTCCATAGAGGAAAATCGGGAAAACCAGTGCTCTGACCAAACGGGCCTTGGTCTTTGAAACCTATACCACGATTTTTCCAGATGTTCCGGATGCGTGACATAACATCCTTAGCCATGGCTATCCGTCGCTTTATTTCCGGGACGGAGCTGCCTTCACTATTAATATTAGAGCCCAGATAAATAAAACTGTCCACGGTATCGATGCGCTGGATGCCATTGGCGCCCGCTAGCTTTCTCGCACGATCTACTTCTACTATCTATCTATACTAATATATAAAGCTGAAGAGTTTGTTTGTTTGTTTGCTTGAACGCGCTAATCTCAGGAACTACTGGTCCGATTTGAAAAATTCTTTCAGTGTTGGATAGCCCATTTATCGAGGAAGGCTATAGGCTATATATCATCACGCTAAGACCAATAGGAGCGGAGCTGTAATGAAAATTGTGACGCAGGCGAAGTTGCGCGGGTCAGCTAGTACTAATATAGGTATAAAGCTGAAGAGTTTGTTTGTTTGTTTGCTTGAACGCGCTAATCTCAGGAACTACTGGTCCGATTTGAAACATTCTTTCAGTGTTAGATAGCCCATTTATCGAGGAAGGCTATAGGGTATATATCATCCCGCTAAGACCAATAGGAGCGGAGCAGTAATGAAAAATGTGACGCAAACGAAGTTGCGCGGTTCAGCTAGTAATTCATATTAAGGCAAGGCTTGTAGGATGGGCTGTTCCCACCCCAGGATGTTTGGGGACCGGTTCGTAATTCTAGGCTGCACACCTAGGTATTTATCTTCAAAAAATCATCATGAATCATATAAACAATCTACCACCGAGAAACCTACAAAATACTCGTACATAGGCCAGACATTTAAAACGTATTTGTATGTCCGTATGTAGGTAGCAATAAATTGCACAATCTGAAATGCATAATGAAAGATGCTAATAGTGTACCTATAGGTGTAGGTACTTACACTGCTTGGTGCTCGGAAAATATCAAAATTTACGGTAGGTAGTTTTTTAGATTTTGGCTTTTAACTTCTAAACGGTACATTGTAGGTAAAAAATCAATCCGCATACTTTTAAAGTAGGTAAACAAAACTTGCTTCAGTTCACCATAAAGGTATAAATCGTAGGTACCTATCTCTGTAGGTTAAATAGGTGTCGAGATTCACACTTCAAACATCGGATTTTTTCAAAAAACATTAGTAGGTAATTGTAGATTTAAGCATTTCTTCTTCTTCTTCTTGTTCCTGCTGGCTTTCGGAGCAGGCCATAAGACAGGCGTTAGGTGGGCTAGGTAGGAGGCCCACTTAGCCTAGGGCCATCAGGCTCTTAATGAAGACTGTAGTTTACAACCTACATAATTATTAGGTTGATAAATTATCCAGGCTGCAAAAATTTTCGAGCTCGCTTCGCTCGGTTTCGCGTTCTACATTCTCAAGTTCTTAAACTTTTGTGCATTTAATTTTGTCAAAAAAGTTTACTTCTTCTTTACAAGTATAAAAAATCAAACCTAATGAGATGGAGTGCAATAACTTTCCAACTCGTTTCGCTCGTTCTTGAATTATGCAATCTCTCACTTCTTAACCTTTCCTGTACGAGCCATTAATATCTGAATAGAAGTAACTGCAAACAGTTACTTCTATTCAGATATTAATGGCTGAAAATCAAACCTATCCGATAAACGGTACAGAAATTTTCGAGCTCGCTTCGCTCGCTCTTGCATTCTACACTCTCTATATTCTTGAGCTTTCCTGTATCACTCAACAAACTAACTTATATCGTCCCGGGCCCCGTTATTGTGCGGAGCTACCTGCCAGTACATCACCTAGCTGCGGTTGAGAGGTTCATTTATCGCATAGGTATCTCACTCACCTAAAAAATAATATTAGTTCATCTGTTTAGGTGCTACAATTCCACAAATATACACACATACCTACACACATCAAAGTCACAACTCACACGTCAGTTAAAAAGTTAAACACGCAAAAGTGTGCGCTGTGAGCCTGTGACTAATAACTTGTATGTACTTATGTATAACGATATACCTACCTATAGCCAACTTATACCAAAATTAAGAAAATATTGACATAGAATAATATAAGTACCTACCTACTTTGATTGTAAACCATAATATAGATAATCAGGAACAGCAGTATTTAAAAGACGAAACGCTTGTTACCTATGAAAAGCATTTCAAAATGAAGGAGGCGTATATTCCCTACCTTTGTTCTAGATATGCGGATACAACAGAAACAATCCCGCTGGTCTTCGTATTAAGCACCGGTTCAGATCCTTTCGGAGCTTTCCAGAAGTTTGCGACAGATATGGGCATGCGAGAACGTGTGCATTCCATCTCACTGGGTCAGGGACAAGGACCTGTCGCTGAGAAGATGATAACCGCCGCTAAACCCAAAGGCGATTGGATATTCTTACAAGTACCTACGCATAACTAATGACCATTGACTACCTACCTAGATGATATACCTACTTAAATATTATTAAAAAAAAACATTACCTACTTACATCTTACTTATACACTAACAACTAAACTACTTACTGTTAATTATTTTCAGAATTGCCACTTGGCTGCTTCATGGATGCTGAGTCTAGAAGTAATAGTAGCTAACTTCACTACTGATGCAGGCATGCCCCAACCGGAGTTTCGCCTCTTCCTAAGCTCAATGCCCACTCCCAAATTTCCTGTTTCTGTATTGCAGAATTCTGTCAAAGTAACAAATGAACCTCCCAAAGGTTTAAAAGCGAACGTGAAAAGAGCTCTAATAGAAATGGAAGAAGATTTCTTCGAGAATCATGGTATGTAGTTTAGCTTAATGGTCTACTTTGCTTCATTGGTTAAAATTTTGGAGGCGCAACTCCCTCATCTCCGCTCCCTGTTTCTTCTTTCTTTTCACTAATAAATATTTGTAAGTTGCAACCAATGTTTTACAGCTAAACGTATAGTTATTGTTTTTAGGGTTCCGAACATCCGTAAAAAACAAAACCCTTAAACTTTAAGGGTTTCGTTTACAGACATCCGAGTGATCCGAGTGACACTCTGGTGTTTTTCTGTCCGTCTGTCACAGTCAATTTTCTCCGAATCTAATAGACCGATTCTGTTGAAATTTGGTACACATTGAATTTCTGTCGCCCAAACACAGACGCATTATTAAAATAATTAAATTTTGAGTATGGGTGTCACTTTTGGAGAACAAACTAGTTTTTTTTTTTCAAATTGTACCGTGTGATATATAAAATGAAAGGGATTATTATGAGGGGTTTAATGAATTGTTTTTCATTATTTTAAAATAAATATTTTTGACCCAACTGTAGGTGAGTACAGTAGGTAAATGTTAACTTCCCATTTTTTTAGTGTTGGGACAAGACTGGCGCACAATGCTGTTCGGCATTTGTATGTTCCATGCCATAATTCAGGAGCGCAAAAAGTTTGGTCCGCTGGGATGGAACATTACGTACGAGTTCAATAACAGCGACCGCGAGTGCGCCATGATGAACCTACAAATGTTTTGTGAGGAAGGACACATGCCGTGGGACGCTCTAGAATATATTACCAGTAAGATAGTTCACACTAATAAAAAAACTTTTTTACAACCGACTTCCAACTAAAAACATAGTATCCTGATTTATACCTTCCATCATCAGCTCAGCAACATGAGATGATTAGGTACTAGACACAAATATCTGAATTAGATTGTAAAGTACTTTTATGAAAAACATTGCTGCCTATAAAATTTGAGGGTTGCCCTCGATTTCACTGGGATTCCATCTTCAGATTCCGACTTGGTGACAATGGGGCCACCTCAGCAATCAGCAGTAGGTAACAAACTTTCGATTAAAAAAAGAATTTTGAAAATCAGTCTGCAATTGGCGGAGAAATTGGTGAACATAGATAAGAAAATCTTACAGTCGAACATAGAACCTCCTGTGAAGTCGGTTAAAAAATACTAAGCTTTCCATTTTCTAGTATTTTTGTCCTATAGCTAACTCTATATAAAAAAAACCTTTCATTAGGTACAACTTCTCAAAAATATCAGCACTGGCTTGAATCAATTATCCTTATTGAAATAAAATGATCTTTACAGGTCTAATAACATATGGTGGCCGGGTAACAGACATGTGGGACCAACGTTGCTTGACCACTATTTTAAAACTCTTCTTCTCACCACCTACCCTTGAGGATGGATACTTGTACTCAGAATCCGGCACTTACTATTGTCCCAGGTCTAATAAATTAGAAGACTATCGTGAATATATAGAAAAATTACCTAATGTTGAAAACCCAGAAGTGTTTGGCATGCACGAGAACGCTAATATTGCATTTGAGGTACCTAACTGCCCTACTTTATATTGATAACTATCATCAAACCACAACTACTAGTACAGATACAGTACAATATTTGAAATTAAAAGAATCAATTCTCTCCCACAGAACAAAGAAACGGGTACTTTAATTCAAACAATAGTAGACGTGCAGCCACGAGCTTCAGGGGGCGGCGGCGGAGATACGCCCGACCAGATCGTGTGGCGAGTCTGTGACCAGACGCGGGTCAGGATCGCGAAGAAGATTGACAAATCTCTCATCAACCCAGATCTGATGATACCAGACGATATGGGGCAGCTCCACTCACTTACCACTGTGCTGATACATGAAACTGACAGGTTCAACACGCTGCTAACACTAATGCACAATTCACTTAACGAGCTTCAAAAAGCAATCAAAGTAAGTTGAGTTCAGACCTATTACTATCTGCGGATATTTAGTACATCCTACCGTACGATATGTAACAGTCATCATCATCATCATCATCATCATTTCAGCCGAAAGACGTCCACTGCTGGACATAGGCCTCCCCCAAAGGGCGGGGGGGCTGCCATAATCGCCACGCTTGGCAGGCGGGTTGGCGATCGCAATGTATGGTGTTGAGTTTTACAGAGAACGCTGCTGCCCATTCTCTGGCCAGTCCCTTAGTCGCCTCTTACGACACCCACGGGAAGTGATGGGATGGTATTATTCTTTTCCGGAACCATACGGCACAAAAAATAGTCCATAATGCCAGATTCAGAGAAGTTTTTGCAGTGATGGCAACATTGATAAAACCGTAATTTTGTTGAACCATCTCGGTAACGTCCATACTCTGTAAGAGTATGGAACGCGTGCTGAATCGTAAGCTCCTAGCATACCTAGAAGCGAATGATATCCTTAGCGACCGACAATACGGGTTCCGCAGTAATCGATGTACTGGGAATCTTCTAGCGTATGCCATTCACATCTGGAGTGAGGCCATAGAGAAGCACGGGGAGGCACTTGCGGTCTCCCTTGATATCTCGAAGGCCTTCGACAGGGTCTGGCATGATAGCCTTATTAGTAAGCTTCCTTCCTTCGGTCTGCCCGCCGGATTGTGTGATTGGATTGCAGATTTCCTGAGGGATCAGTGTATCCGAGTGGTTATAGATGGCTGCTCGTCCGGACTGTTGGATATTAATGCCGGGGTTCCTCAGGGGTCGGTGCTCTCGGCGACATTGTTCCTGCTACATATTAATGATCTGCTTAAACCCGGTACCTTTGGGTATGCAGACGACAGCACTGTTGCTGAGAGATACGTGTCCGACACACGAGCTGGTGGGTCGCAGATCCGGTCTCTCCGGGAGGCTATGGTTAAGCGCTTGAACTTGTCCTTACAGGCTGTCTCTGAATGGGGCGATGCCAATCTGGTCAAGTTCAATGCTGCTAAGACCCAAGCGTGTCTTTTACCGCTAAAAGGAGCCAATTCCACTCAGCTCCATCTTTTCGAGGTGTAACCGTGCCAATAACCGACCGACTTGAGCTTCTTGGTGTTACGTTAACATCTACCCTCAATTTTGGCCTTTTCATAGAGGCAAAGGCTCAAGTGGCTGCCAGAAAGTTGGGGGTCCTGGCAAAGGTGAGACGGTACTTCACGCCGGAACGGCTGCTCAAGCTCTATCAAGCGCAAGTTCGATCGTGTATGGAGTACTGCTCTCATCTATGGGACGGATTTGCCAAATACCAGCTTGATGCCCTTGTGTCAATTGAGAAACGAGCCAAGAGGATCATCGGTAATGACAGGCTCGTCGAGTCGAAGCTCCAAAGTCTTGAGCATCGACGCCGAGTTGCTGGCCTGTCGGTTTTCTATCGTTTGCATTTTGGGGAGAGTGCGACGGAATTGCATGATTTAATTTCGCCAAGCCCGTTTCATCATCGGACCACAAGACGAACGGCGATACGCCACCGGTACATGGTGGACATCCCACCCACACGCACAAAACGTTTTGGGAACACATTCATAGTGCGTACAGCTAAGAAGTGGAATTCCCTGCCAGAGTCTGTGTTTCCAGATAGCTACAACCTGGGAATCTTTAAGACAAGAGTGAATAGGTTGCTTCTAGGCAAACGTGCTCCATCTTCGACCGCATCATCGCTTACCATCAGGTGAGATAGTGGTCAAACGTATGCCTATCTACAGAAAAAAAACCTTAAGGTATTTCGGCACTACTTACAAGTAGTTCTGAGTTTATAAGGCACTTCAAACTTAAGACTAGTGGCCATCAACAACGTCTAATATCTATTTGAACGATTTTAGAAACTATTTCGATCTTTCCCCATCATCACCTATCTCCTTACCTTTCGTCTTCCCCCTGTCTATATCATTCTAGTGATAAAATTTTTCACTCTTTGGAACTGATTTAGCACGATGTCATCAATATTCTAGAAAAATATACCTACTCTTTGTTCTTTTATCGTCATCATCATCAAATAAGCCGAAAGACGCCCACTGCTGGACATAGGCCTCCCCCAAGCGTCGCCACAGCGACCGGTTCTTAGTTCTTTACTTACAACAAAATAATTTTAACATAAGCTAATATGGTACTGTTCTACAAAACTTGCAAATACAACACGGCTCATCTCTTCAAAAAAACCGTTCGATCTTCGCCCTCACCCTACCGATTCTAACGTGATCATTCGTTTCAGGGCATCGTTGTGATGTCAGAGGCTTTCGAAGAAGTTTTCACAGCTTTCCTAAACAACCGAGTTCCCAATATGTGGCATAACAAAGGATACAACTCATTGAAAACACTTGGCAGTTGGATATTCGACCTCACTTTGAGGATTGATTTCATAGAGGTAGGTAACCGTTTCAAGACACATACTAGCATTTTCTCGCGGCTTCGCTTCCCTGACGAATCCCGCAGGTACCGCGCATATTTTGGGGATAAAATATTCGATAGAAATGTAGGCATTGTTGTAGTTCTTAAGATAGGTATTCGGGATGCTATCTAGAATTTAGATTTTTCGATTGATGGCTCGATTCTGTGATTAACGGATGTATTTTCAATCGTCAGTTATTTTTATCTAATGATTTTTCGTAAACAAGTTATCTAGCTATTGGACCTACGAGTAATTACCTAACCTTTTGTGAATAAACAGTCAAATACAAGCACCAATTCAGGAAAGTGTTGGGTTTTGTTTTAGAAATGGTTGGTGGAAGGTCTCCAGCCAAGCAGCTGGGTGTCTGGGCTATTCTTCCCGCAAGGCCTGCTCACGGGCTCGCTGCAGGCGTACGCGCGCCGCTACCGCGTGCCCATCGATGCGCTCATGTTCGACTTCTACCCCTTGCCTATGTTCCTGTCGCAGGAGGAGGTTTACAAGCAAAATACTAAGAAGAAGGTCGGTATAGTGATGGCCTGTCCATCTTGATAAGGCTCGACTAATCTTCAATGCTGATATACATATTGTGACAGTTGACTAATAAGGGCTCCTGCAAACGATGCCGCCGCCGCGCCAACACCGCGCCTCTATGCTGTGTACGTTCGCGACCGCACCGCTCCCGCGCCACCGCCGCACCGCCATCGCCACCGCGTCGGCGCCGCTTGATTTTACCATACCACTATATACAGTTGTTAGTAATACATTGTTAGCTGCGAAGAGCATACGTGTAGCACTCGCACGGATATGTCCAACTTAACGAATAAAAAGAAGTTAGTGTTGGTTTACTACATGTACAGAAAATGGCAAAATGAACGTCGAAAGTCTATTAAAAAGTTGTGGGTACATCCTATTCTAATGCGATGGGAGCAATATGGTGAATTTCACACACTACGAAGATCTACGAAAAAATGAGGGCAAGTTTTATGATTATCTGCGGATGAATTACAAGACGTTCGACAAATCATTAGATTTATTTAAAAAAATAAACTGCAACACAATGATACAAATATGCGAGCAAGGGTCTGTATTCCAACGGAAAGATTGGTTGTCCCATTGAGGTAAGCTAAATCATGAAATTTTTTTTTTAATTTGTTTGATTCAATGAAGAAAAATCAAAAACATTTAGGATTGAATTTGCCGGACATGCAATGCTCTGTAAAGAATCCTCTTCAATACGTATTTGCCTGAGATTGATTCCTTGAACTTGTCCAGCAGCAGTAGGTACTATAATCATAGATAGCCGGAGAAGCTATTGCTTCAGGTGTGCGTGAATGACGTGGTGCGCTATAATTATTTTTTTATTTAATGTTTCTTATGATATTTACGCCCACCATCAGGAGTGGCTTTTCCCATACCAGCAAACAGACTATGCTGGACGAGAGGCGCGAAAGCTAGCGTTTGCATTAAATCTCACCCAGCTGGCCCAGGGGGGAACGAGGGTGTCGGAAGTTGATTCGCACACAGCTAATTGCTTGAACCTTCTGCTGATAACAGATCCAGACCGCTACTTGGTGTCAATTTTCAATTTTCCACTGGGTAGTTCCGACCACTGTCTGGTAAAGTCTGTGTCTGTCTACTCCCCGCCCGATCCTAGCCCTAGAGGAACCCGGCGGTTATAGCGATACAGGTCAGCAGATTGGGATAGCATGCGATCATTCTTCGCATGTTACCCTTGGCAGCCTACTTGCTTTTATTCAACTGATGCTTCGTCGTGCGCTGACGCCGTGACGGAAGTGTTGCAGAAGGGAATGGAGTACTACATTCCGTTCTCAGACGTAGTAATGTCTGGCGAAGCTCGCCGATGGTTTGGTGTCGAGTGCAATCGCGCTAATGCGCTAAAACATGCGGCGTACCTAGCATGGGTCGACGCCTTTAACAAGACTGCCAAGTCCTGCAAGAAGGTGTTGCGGAGAGCTCGATTTGACCACATTAGCCGAATAGGGAACAAACTTGCTTCATACCCAGCAGGTAGTAAGGCTTTTTGGTCCCTGGCTAAGTCGGTCGAATCGAACTTCTGCCGCCTCTCACTACCACCACTGCTGAGACCCGATGTGTCGCTGGCCCACTCCGCTGAGGAGAAAGCAAACTTGTTCGCCTCTGTTTGCGGAATCGTCACGTCTGGATCCTGGTGACGCGCGTCCCCCTGCTTCGCCTGTTGGATGCGAGTCGAGTATGTTGAACATAAGCATTCATCAGAAGGACGTTCTTCGGGTGCGGACGAAGTCCGAGTGTCCAGGCCCACCAAGTGCGTCGACGTGCGCATCCTGGGCTTGGACGACTCCGTCACGGAGGAGGTGGTGGCCGCCATCGTTAGGACTGAGAGGTGCTCTGCCGACCAGGTGAAGGCACGCACAATACGTCCTGACAACACGGGCATGCAAACCGTTGTGGTAAGCTGCCCTGTGACGGCGGCCAAGAAAAGGAGCTTCTTGGGGTTACGTTAACATCTATCCTCAATTTTGGCCCTTTCATAGAGGCAAAGGCTCAAGTGGCTGCCAGAAAGTTGGGGATACTAGCAAAGGTGAGACGGTACTTCACGCCGGAACAGCTGCTCGAACTCTATCAAGCGCAAGTTCGATCGTGTATGGAGTACTTGCTCTCATATTTGGGACGGATCTGCCAGATACCAGCTTGATGCCCTTGAGTCAATTGAGAAACGAGCCAAGAGGATCATCGGTAATGATAGGCTCGTCGAGTCGAAGCTCCAAAGTCTTGAGCATCGACGCTGAGTAGTTGGCCTGTCGGTTTTCTATCGGTTGCATTTTGGTGAGTGTGCGACGGAATTACATAATTTAAGTCCGCCAAGCCCGTTCCATCATCGGACCACAAAACGAACGGTAATGCGCCGCCGGTACATGGTGGAAATCCCAGGCACACAACGTTTTGGAAACATAGTCATAGTGCGTACAGCTAAGGAGTGGAATTCCCTGCCAGTCTGTTTCCAGAAAAAAAAAAATACTTAGTACTGGAATTCAACAATATCTTCATTTTTATAGTTCCACCGAAGGGGCTATCCCTTTGAAAAAAGACATCACCCTATTGTCTTCTTCTTTTTCAAAATTTTCCATAGACTTCATTTTCTTATCCACAGGATTAATTTCCTCTTTTTGGGAACAGCATCCTCAGATTTACTTTTTTCGATTAGATTTGATTCACGTGGGGATTGGGTAATTTTTTTTATGATATTTATGAATTGATTTTGCACCCGATCCAGATTTCGATTCACGCATCTTTTTGTCTCATTTCATCCACGCATCCCTAAGGTTCTTCCATTTCTGGGCCATTAGTTTACCTGACATAATTATTAATTTCTACCCGACTCGGCAAACATTGTTATGCCATAAAAAAAACACCACCTATTCTCATACCTACCGAATATACATAGAAAATTTCATGAAAATCGGTCGAAACGTTTCGGATGAGTTCGGTAACAAACACCGTGACACGAGATTTTTATATATTAGAAGATAATTACTTTATATTTTGCACGTACTTGGCAACAGGAACTTCATTAACAGATCTTGAATATCGATTTAGGATAGGAAAAAAACTTAAAGCGTAATTATAAGAGAAGTGTGTCTCTAGTATGGTCTGAACTTAGTGCCAAATATATACAAATGCCATCTATGAACGATTGGCTTGAAATAGCAAATAAATTTAAATATGCTGCAAATTTTCCTCATTGTGTTGGTGCTGTAGATGGGAAGCATATAAGAGTAGTTAAACCAAACAAAAGTATATCGATGTTTTTGAACTACAAACATTACTTCTCCATTGTGTTGATGGCAGTCGCCAAGTGTCTACAACTTTATTTATATAAACGTCGGTGCTTATGGGAAGTACAGTTCGCGTCAGCGTAGTTTGCTTCTCCGAAGTTAGGTTTTAGTGACGACCGCGCAGGTGCACCGTGCAATCGCGTAAAAGTGTTACGTTCCTAAAATATTTTTTGTTTAAACGTATCTATACTAATATATAAAGCTGAAGAGTTTGTTTGTTTGTATGCTTGAACGCGCTAATCTCAGGAACTACTGGTCCGATTTGAAAAATTATTTCAGTGTTAGATAGCCCATTTATCGAGGAAGGCTATAGGCTATATATCATCACGCTACGACCAATAGAAGTGGAGCAGTAACGAAAATTGTGACGCACACGAAGTTGCGCGGGTCATCTATACTAATATATAAAGCTGAAGAGTTTGTTTGTTTGTTTGTTTGCTTGAACGCGCTAATCTCAGGAACTACTGGTCCGATTTGAAAAATTCTTTCAGTGTTTGATAGCCCATTTATCGAGGAAGGCTATAGGCTATACATCATCACGCTAAGACCAATAGGAGCGGAGCAGTAATGAAAATTGTGACGCAGACGAAGTTGCGCGGGGCAGCTAGTTATATTATAAACAAGCAGCAAAGACTACTAGTAACAATAACAATATCAAAAAGTAACACCACAAACACATACACCACAAAAACACACAAAAAACAAATTAAATAGTAAGAAATAACCAAAAGAATTAATTAAAAACAATAACAACGTATAACACTTTTCGCATCAACAGTCGTATTGCATAGAGCAAGCAGGTCAAACGTATGCATCGAATGTATACGAGCGAGTGAGATGCCATTAGACCCGCCATCTTGCGCGAAAACGTGCATGCGCGACCTATTCGCGCATGCGCTGTATTATGTTTTTTTTGTCAAATTGACATACTGCGCAATCGATTGCGACGTACTTCGGGGAGGTTAACTGCGTGACGGGAACTGTATTGTGAATCAGGCGTTTTTAAAGAAACGTCTTTTTGGCACATGGTTAATAATAGATTAAACTTGCCACAGCCAGCACCTTTACCCAACACCAACATTGTTTTACCATATGCACTTATTTGTAGGCGATGAAGCCTTTGCACTACACCAGAACTTACTGCGCCCATGTAATAGTCAACAAGTTGATGCAGAAAAATCAGTTTTAAACTATCGTTTAACTAGAGCGAGACGATTTGTGGAATGTACCTTTGGCATACTAACTAGCTAGTAAGTGGCGATTTTTTCATCGACCTTTAAGTGTCGTTGAATTTAGGTGTTGATATTGTAAAAGCAGTTGTTTATTACAAAATTTGGTACACAAAGAGGGTACAAGGACGGCATCTATTAACGGGTCTGGTGAATTACAGGAACTTCTGCCACTAGGTCCAGTACAAATAGTTCCTACAACAGCTAATGGTAGACGTGATAAATATAAAGAGTATTTTAATGCCTAACATGGAAGTGTACCACGGCAAAATAATTACTGTTAATATGAAACACATGTTAATATTTTTTTTTTATAAATTTTACACCTACCGTATTTATTTTTCTCTGTATCGGGTAGATCTCCAAAGTTCTCATTCATTTTATAACAGATCTCAAACCAAGCTTTTAAACTTTTACGCTTGTCTTTATATATTTCTAAACTTTTGTCCCATACATAACACTTCTCTGTCCTCCACTAAAGTATTCATTACGTTTCGTAATCAAAATTATTCATGACAGGTTACTAAAAATTAAGTGCATACATGCGCATACGTTGGCGGCAGGTAATGGAATAAGCAAAGTCAAACAGTGGCGAATGGCGGCGCGGGGGCGGTGCGGTCGCGAACGTATACACAGCATAGAGGCGCGGCGGCGGCATCGTGTACAGGAGCCCAAAACTTTTTCCCATGTTCTTTCAGGGTGACGAGGGGCCCAATGTATTCCAGTTTTTACAGAAACCAGAAGATGGTATAAACATTCATGGTTTGTTTATTGACGCCGGGCGCTGGGACATGAGGGCTAATCTCCTTGTCGATGCTCTCCCAGGTCAGTAAGCAGTCGGTTGCTGTCGGTTGAATTAACCCGTGCCGACCATTAGCTCCAGGATATACAACCTGTAACAGAATAAACGCAATACCTCTTAAGGGGTCATTGAACTCATCATTATGAACAACTTTCACTATGGGACCAACACTGAAATCGTGAAAAAAAAATCGACTCCCCCATACGTTTCTGTGCGCGTAACTCGACAAAATGAACTGAACAGCTGGCTTTTTATCGCGATTTCGGGATTGGTTCCATAGTAAAAGTTAAGCTGTATTGCGTTTATTCTGTTGCACGCTGTATGTGTTCTGAGCAGTAACTTGAAGCAATCATGCAGTTTTGAAATATAAATAATTCGACAGAAACAAACGAATCTTAAACAAGAGAAAGTTTATTGCCTTAAAAATAGTTCTGTGGCATACGAGTATATTCTATACATTTTTTTCTATTTTAATTAATTTATCAAAATTAAATGGTTTACTGGCTAAAAAGCTACATTATGGACATAGAGCAAAATAAAGTACGTTTGTTTTGGTTTGCATTTACTGTACCTATATTAACTTAAACGTTAGTTTTACCTATTGAAACTACTGTTTTAGCATTTACAATACTTAAAACCAATCGATACGTAGGTACATACCTAATTAACCGTTCTGTGTGACAGGTCAAATGAATCCACAATTGCCGGTGGTTTGGTTCAGGCCCGTGCTGACACTACCTAAGCCTGACCCTCGGTATGAAGCGCCGCTATACAAGACGTCAGAACGAGCGGGTGTGTTGTCCACCACCGGACACAGTACTAACTTCGTCCTGCCCGTTCTTCTGCCATCCCGGCATACACAAAGCTTCTGGATTATACGTGGCACGGCCTTACTCACACAGATAACCGACTGAAACATCAAGACACACAAGCACCAATTCACTATCTGATGAACGTCAATAAGGGCTGTGTTGTCATGGTAGGTGAGGGATGCTACAAATATTTTATTTTAGATGTAACCATATTGATATATATTGTATAATTTGATTTGTTAATTGAGGTTCAATGCGAGACATGCCACTGATTTTCGCGATTATTTACATTTTGAGTTTTCCTCTTAAGATAGGATTTGCAAATTTTGTAAGGGGGCGCGCGGGCGCCCACTCGAAAAAAATTGTGTACTCTGGCAGTGAAACTTAAGAATGGTTGTGCTTTTGTATCTTTCGGGTTCTATTTTACTTTGTGGCATGTCGGTCAACAATCATGGCTTTCTTGAAATATTTTCGCAGTAGTATAGTGTATTGTGTTTCAAAGATGATATTACAAGCATAGGTTAGCAGCTATTTTGTTTCATTTCCATAGCTCCACCGGAAGTACTTTGACATTTGTAATGTGAAATCTCTTGTAACAAGCTTAGTGACAAAAACAGAAGGTAATCTAATTTATTCAGCTGTTCCCAGAAAGTACTCATAAAATCCAATTCATTTGGAAACATAGCCTAAAAGGCTTTATCTATCGGATACAAAGTAATAATTAATACACATTATTATCAGAAACTGATTTATTTATTCCGGTTCAATTGTCATACTTCTATGTGAAAAAAATGTCACAATGTTGATAAGGCTTACATAGAGACTGGCGGTCAAGCGTTCCGCGTTCCGTTCGTCATACAGATTTCTACAAGAACGCGGGACTGTTGACTGCCTGCTACCTACGCAAGCTCTGACAGAATGTGGAAAGAATTTTTATTCTAAAGAAGTCCTGCGTGGAGGCGACGTTCCAAAGTCGCTTAATATACTTCAAATATTCTATCCTAAGTTTACGGCGGGCGATTTGACAGGTCCCTATTTAACACTAAAATACAGTAATAAGACGACGGCTGAAGTACGACGCTTCGGGTTTCTATTAGAATTTGTCAGAGACCTGATTTCAGAAGCCCTAAAAATATAAGTGATTTATAAACAGGGTGCACCTAATTACGGCTCCACACAGGCCTTTTATACATACATGCCAACTTCTATTAATTATACATGTGAAATAATGAATATCACAGTAGTATTTCCTTTGATTTATTAATTTATTACATGTAAAGGTGATTTAATTTCAGCAGTTCAAACATAATAAAATTAGCCCTATAATATTAAAAAAAAATAAAAAGACCTAGACCGGAGTTTGTTTTACCTAAATAATGATTCACTATGTTACTCATAGAAGTGAATAAAAATATTATTTATTCCTTCACTTCGCTGTGTTGCACTTTTAAATAACAAAAAAAAATGACATAAAAACAATGTCACTTTTCCTACTAAAATTATTTAAGTTTTTTAATCAAGCCTGAAACACAGCTTGAAAGTTAGTTTGGTATTATTACTAAAAATACTTGGTTCTTGAAACATTTGTAGCTAGAAACTGAACAGCAGCACTCATTCGCGACAAGTTCAGCGCGACGACATGCTTCGACGCGTGAGCGACGAGACCGAGTGATGCGCTAGGTGGCCACTATCTGCGACATTTTATGTAATGACGATGCGTATCAACTATTGAAATCATTCTCTACCAAATACATTATTCAATAATTTAATTTTTACAGTAAACACATTACAAAAGACTGTAGTACCCTTACATTGACAAATAATCATTATAATCTAAGAATGAACCAACGGATAATACAATAATACACTATTAATATTTAATTTGTATTATTTTTTTTCTACTGAAGGAAAACTTGAGAATCAAAGTGGTTTAATCATTATTTTTGCAAAATAAGTGTTGGTTGTTCAAATAAGAAGGTTCACGGTCCATACAAAACTCCCCCACGTCCTACAGATAAGAAAAATATCGTGTTATAAAAAATAATATGACGTACTTCCGAATCCCATCCTTACAGTCTAACATGATAAAAATGCTATGAAAAGTCGTCTAGGGGCAGTTATATGTAAAATGAATATACTATAATATTGAGATATATATATATATATATATTGTGAAGAACTACAATTAACGGCAAGTTTTTCGATGTTTATGCAAAAACTACGAAACAGGTTTTGAAGAAAATTCAGTAATATAGCTTCTACGTTACTCTATTATAGTTTTACCGGGACCTCTGTACCGCGCCTTAGGTATGTGCGCGGCGAGACGGGGGGCAGTGCTGGCCGAGTGCTCTTGTCAGTCCGCCGCCGTCAACGTGAGCGGCAGCAGGTAGTGCGCGCAAAATAAGTCTGCGCGCGGATGGTGGAAAATTGCAAGCCTAATTAAATATATTTCCGTCATTTATTTAAAAATGTTGTTACATAACTCAAATTGTTAGTGAAAGAATTAACTACCAACGTATAATGAATGTACTAGATTATATTAATTAGCATACTTATAAAATTAACACGTTTAGTTCTGATTTCAACCGCGCGCAGACTGGTCTTATTGTTACCGGACTGTCTTTGTCAGACGCACGTGAGATAAATATCCAGAGATGGGTCGTGCGTTATCTCGCGCTGCCGTGTTATAACTAAAACGCCGTTATCAGACATTAGGTCGATTCTTAACTTTTGATGCTATATTAATGAGCAAAAATGTCTATCGATCAGTGTTTGGGAATTTCCAAAGCTGCTTATTCAAGAAATTGAAAATTCGCAAACAAATCGATAGATATTTTTTTTCTCATTAATATACTCAAAAGTTGAAAATCGATCAGATGTCGGACGTACCAACCAGGTTTTAATCCCATTTCAGAGTAACTGTATTTATATAACAAATTTTGTTCTTATTCATCATCTACAGAACATGAATATTTTAATAAAAATGTACCTATACTAGAAAGGGTATGCTAGTTAAACAAAGGTAAACAATCTTGATGTGTTTTTAATCTTTTTTGTTCAAGAACTTAGTTTAAAAATAAAATGCAACTAAAAACCAATGTGGTGAATACAGCCACAACTATTACTAAATCAACTGAACCATTAGTACTCGTAGCATTAGTTTATTTGTTTAATATGTGTGTAAAAAGTCACATCAAGATTGTTTACCTTTATTAAACTATCTAAACCTTTCTAGTATAGTTACTTTTTAGGGTTCCTTACCCAAAGGGTAACCAACGGAACCCTATTACTAATCCTCCACTGTCCGTCCGTCCTTCCGTCCGCCCGTCTGTCTATCTGCGGGCTGTATCTCAAAAACCGTAATAGGTGGACAGTTGAAATTTTCACAGAGTGTCATTTCTATTGCAGCTATAACAACAAATAATAAAAATTAAATTAAAGGGGTTTCATGAAACGGAACCCTTTGTCCAAATCGAACGTCGGCGGTTTTTCACTTACCACTATAACAGTATAACATTTCTTAATAAATGTGTGAAGCTATATCTCTAAGCTATAAAACAGTGTAAACTGATATCGTAAGATCTGTCCAACAGTACCGAACTCCTGTGAACCCATGCTCTTTCCTGTCATCACTCCGCTTCACCGCACCTTCCTAAGGCGCGGTATAGCGGTCCCGGTTTAACTATAATTCTACGACGTTAGAATGGGATTCGGAAATTGCCATATTTTTTACAACAATCATCAACAACATCAACATCATTTTTAGGGGCCGTACCCGAAGGGTAACCAACGTAACCCTATTACTAAGCCTCCGCTGTCTGTCCGTCCATCCATCCATCTATCTATCTGTCAGCGGGACGTGTCTCAAGAACCATAAGGTTGAAATTTTCAGTGTGTATTTTTTATTACCGCTATAACAACAAATGATAAAAATTTAATTTAATTTAACTAGGGGGTCCCATACAATAAACGTGATTTTCGGTTTCTGGTACGGAAACCTTCGTGTGAGAGTCCGACTCGTACAGTGGTACCCAACTGATAAGTCGTGAATCTTCGTTCGCACAGAAAAGAAAGTATGGCCTCGAAGATTAACGAAAGAAAGCAAACTTACAATCAACCTTAGATCACTACTTTAAGGTTCATAATACACTGCAGCTGTTAGTTCCGTCTCACTCGCAAGTCACGTGCATGTCACGCGGCGCGCGCTGACATGGCGGCAGCTGCCGACCAATAGCGGTACAGGAAAAAGAAGCGCGGTTGGTGGAGCGTGCCGATTAGTCAATAGCATTTCCCGCGCTTTAAAAATTCTACTTCTGCGCAGGTACATCGGTAAGCCATATCAGTTGGGTACTACTGTACTTGGCTGGCTTTTTCAAAATATTTCTCGTTACAGTAAGACGTGGGATTATTTTGAGCCTTCTTCAGTATGGGATGAAAGATAATATTATTATAATATGATCTCAGCTTCTTGACGCGCGCTGCGTCGTGTGTCCAGTCGTACCTACTTAACCTATCTACATAAACAATAGTTTCATCAAAACATACTTCCTTTGTATTACAATTACATAATTATATTGATTACTCAACATCTCGATAAAATTAAATTGAAGCAGAATAATTTTGTATCTCGATTGAAATATCCGAATTACATGCAAATTGAAAAATCCTGAATCTCGAGTCATTGCTTAAAGTTTAACAACATCAAATCACACAACACAAGAGTAAACATTCGATCTAAATTACATAGAAAGTGAACGGAATGAACAATGTTTAGCATTGACATGTGAAAGTTCCCCCGGGAGGGCAGGAAATGCAGCGCGCGGGCGAGGCGAAGGCGCGGGGGGCGCGAGCGGGGCGGCGGGGTGGCGCGGCGTCCCCGCCCCGTGCCCTAGTCCTCCGACATGAACGAGTTCTGCGACTTGAGCTCCTCTAGCCGTGAGATCTGCTGCCGCAGGTACATTATTCTGTGGGGCATTTTATAACATACGTCATTCAAAATAAATGCGCTTTAAATGGCTTTACACACACAGTAGGGCTCACAAGTCCAGTTACTTGCTGTCACCGCCTGTTCTGTGGACCATCAGCTCAATACTTGCTGACCCGAATTCGAAAGTTTTTTGTGGAATGAACATTCTATCACATAAGTCGAACATAAAAGCAGAAGACTAGGCTTATTAATGACGATTAACGATAGCTTCATCAGCTCAGTTTGTAATTTTACTAGAACCTATACAAGAAAGGTTTAGATAGTTAAATATAGGTAAACTATATTGATGTGACTTTTTACACAAACACGTATTAAACAAATAAACTACTGCTTAAACTAATGGTTCAATTGATTTAGTCATCGTTATTGTTGTATTGACATTGGTTTTTAGTTGCATTTTGTTTTTAAACTGAGATTTTAAATAAAAATCATTAAAAAGACACATCAAGGTTGTTTATATTTATTTAACTACCTAAACCTTTCTAGTATAGTGGACTGTACGTCTACCATGAGTTTTATCAATCTATACTCGCTAGCGACTGTAGTTAAAATAATGTGTGAAAACTTTAAAAAAACAAGTTTGTAATTTATTTCAGTTGTTAACTAACAAGCAAGCAAGTTGCAAGTAAAACTTTAGTTAACAACAAAAAAAAAAGTTTCATACATTTTTTTAACTTCAGACGCTAGTGAGTATATATTGATAAAACTCATGGTAGACGTACTGAGATCTTAGGGCCCCCAAATCTTATTTACTCACTAATAAAATATGTGGAATAGAGAAGTTAGTTTGTACTTTTAACATACGCATAGCTGATTGGGTAGCTTACGCGGTGGCCAATTTTGTATTGTGGTGTATATGTTACCCGCAATCTGTATAATTCAGGTATTCTATACAATACCTAGGTAATGTATAGAATACCTGAGGCGTCTAGGCAATGTATGAAATATTATGAATATTACTGTCGATTATACACTTTATCTAGGTAATGTATACAATTCCTAGGGATTGTATTGACTACCTGCTGGTCCATCGGCAATGTAAATAAATAGATTTTGGCCTGTATTTATGAATGACCGAGTATATGTCGCAACCAACTAGCTTCATGACTTGGTTCGATATAGTTTAATAACTTGCCTAGCCAAGTCATTTGGGAACTTAGGACACAAGGAACTTGGGGCACTCCGACACGGATAGGTTAGGTTCGAATGGGATGGCATGCCATTCATGTTAGGTTAATTTACTGACTAAAATCCATCCGTGTTCCTCCTAGTGCCCTTTGCGTTTCAGGGCCGTGGTGACTCTTTCGAAAAAAGTCCGCAACCCTGGCAGGCACTGGCCCTAGCGAGTCCCGTCTACTATGCTGAGATCTCATAGAGGCGCGCGTGGAACACAACGCGCTGTAGACTGGGGCCTGGTCCTGATCGGACGGCGAGCCACCCAACGCTCGCCATCCGCAGGCCCGCGCCTACCGTACGTACGTATGTATGTATGTATTCTATAGAATACCGAATTATACAGATTGCCGGTAACATATATAATACCTATTTCATTAAACGAGGAGGTAGTTTTGCATCCTCCCAAAGAAAATAAACTATGCCGAATTTTCAGCTTTGTGAATAGGATCTCGCCCGAGGTGGCGGCCAGCTCTTACACTATTACGATGAGTAATTAATCATCAGCCGTTAAAATATTATTTAATTACTAATTAATTATTTAAAATACATAAAAATCAGCACTAAAACTTAAAAAAGTAATTTAATAGTTTGTAGCATTAGCAGCAGATTGATACAACTGTACATAAATTGGCCACCGGCTCAAGCTAACACTAACATTACTCAAGCCCACACATTTTTTCCGCATGTATTTATTACAAGATTAGGCTAACTTAGCAATAATTCTAACACTGATTTTTTGCCTTTAACGTGTAGAGTATAGGCAGGGAAGTTTGTTAAAATGTATCCCACTAAAAGTTAATCCCCGGATGTTAGGCCTCGCCGATGAAAATTGAAAACTTTTCACGTTTAATATGATGGTGAGGAACCCTCGGTGCGCGAGTCCGACTCATTTAACTGGCTCGAAAAAAATAACAGGCTTGAAAATTTTGGGACCTTTTTCACTTTTTGCTCTTACTAAAAGTCAAAAACTATGCATTTCAACAAATAACATTCAGCATTTGTATAAAGACACCTAAATTTGCAATAATTTAAGCCCAACCGCAGCTCTATGAACCATATAGGGACCAAAATATGCTCCTTCAAAGATTGACAATGTTTAGAGTGTAAGCTGAATTAAAAATCAGTGTTCACGATGCTTGCAGATAAAGATTCACCCCTCGACATAATGTTAGCGCATGTGCTCGTCGTGGAGGCGATCAAATTCCACAATCCCACCCATCGACCTCAAGAACATCCGGCCCTATGAATCTCGGGAGCATTTCCTTTGTGCGGAGGAAATTACTGAGAGAAACTCCTCAGTGATTTCCTCCGCACAGTCCAGCTCCAAAATAAACTTCCCAAGTCACGCAGAAATGAGGTGCACAAAATTTAATCAATGAATACGAGGGAGAGTCAACCTTCGATGCAGCCAGTCGCCAAGGTGATTAATGGGGACGGCAGATAATCGATCGCCTTGCACCTACTTTTGACCTCGTAGCAGCTGATGCCAGGTACCATAAATTATGCCACAAGAAGTTGTACAACCTGCCATTCAGCGTTAGATAGAAGAAATATTGTCAATTTTCGAGAAAAATTGACCATCTTTGTAGAGATAGAGCTGCGGTTGGGCTTAAATTATTGCAAATTTAGGTGTTTTTATACAAATGCTGAATGTAATTTGTTGAAATGCATAGTTTTTTATTTTTAGTTAGAGCAAAATGAAAAATCTAAAATTTTTCAGGTTTATCAAGTTGTGCGTAGCGAGCACAAATTTTTCGAAGTTTCAAATTTGGATTTACACTACACTAACTGGTCCACACAACATAACAAAAAACCAGAACTACATCCAGCTTTGCGATTTTAGCCTTAGCGTCGATTTCTACTGGGCTAATATTGTAAAAAGAAAATTAGAGATAACTTAATCTTTATTTATTTCAGAATGACCCGGTTATAGTACATTATTTTTTGTTATTGGAAGAGCTAATAGACTGCGAGCCAGGCTCAAATTTTGTCATACATTTCCTCCCAGACGAAAACTTGTAAGATGGTTAAGAGAGTTTTATTATGGATCTCTGTGATCGTCAGCTGCGATTCGGTGGGTGGTTAAGCAGCGGTAGCCTCCCAAACACGTTGTTAATCCGGGAGGAACTTGGTCATGGAAATCTGTTGCTGGCTCGCGGGCCATAAGATCAAATACACGATTCAAGAAAAAAAATCAGAGTTAGGAATTATTGCAAGGTTCAAAGTTAATTTGACTAGGCTATAACCAGACCTTATACCCCAAGGCTCTGGGATCTTATTAATGTAATACTAAAAATATATAAAACAACAACATCATGGATGATATGATGTCTATAATATGAGCAATGACTATTGTTTCTGACAATACAGTAAATAGCTAAAGGTAAAATATAATCTTTTACATAGACAATGATGTTTGCTTTTGGGCTAGTATGATGCTTGCTGGTGTCATCTGGCATCTGCTTCAAATCAAGCCAATTTGTACTTACTTTTGTTCCTGTAACGTGGCCCTTATTTCTGTGTGACGTACAAGTGACCGAGAGCACTTGAGCTCAGCGGATACCCGCGTGCACTGCAGGCATCCCAGCTGATATGCTTCCTCAGTGAACTTATTTGCCTGGCACAACAGAAAGAAAGATCAACATCATCCTCTAAGTCATCTCAAATTCGTAGTCCCATCACCTGCGGCCACTTCCTTTCTAGATTTAGCTACTTCTGCATCGACATCCACCTTCCGATAATTGCAACGAACAAAGGAAAAAAAACGTGCGCCCGGTGGATGTCTTGGATGTAGACAGCCCGTCATGGACCTCGTACAAAGCTGTAGCGACAGGTAAAAATCTCGATAGCTGGGCGAATCAACTAATGACGGGCATCAGGAATCCCAGCTGCTGTCTTGTGCTATGTAGCGTTACTTCAGGTTTAAAAACTTCAGCTTGGTGTCGTTGACAGAAGGCAGTGGATAAATTGCTGAGTGTGGAATAGTTTCAAGTTACCTGCTTCTCTAGGATATCTGCAGGCCAACCAGTAACGTGTGACGTCAGGTCCGACCGCACATAGTTGACCAGCGACGGCGTCAGCATTGGAGGCGCGTGGTGGAGTGTCCCGCCCACAACTTGCGAATAACTTCCTAGGCATTCCACTGAAAAACAAATGTATTTCGTTATCACAATATCAAGTTTTTATCTTTATTTCATTAATACTTAGTGTTTCAATGAAGCTATTTTGTCTATTACAAGCCGCCTCAGCCCCTCTTCGCAATGGTGGCAAAGCATAATACATACATATTAACACCCAGTTTGCATGATTTTTTCCGATATCTAATATGTCAGCCAATTTATACCAATCAATCTACAGGGTGAAATTTTAAAGTGTGCCTCGAATGGCCATCCGAAACTATGAGGAACATCGAAAAACACCCGATTTTGATGAAAACTAAAACTGCAAAATTAGATTTTTTTTTTAAATCGTTATTCCTATACCCAGGAATCGAACGGGTTGATTTTGAAAAAAAAAAACGACCTGTATTACTACACCATCCGAAAGTGTAGCTAAAAAGGATCAAATTATGTGAAGTAGTAACATGGCAACCTAAAGGAAAGAGCAAATTTTTAACAAAATACTTTTAAATTTTCCAAAAAAAATCAACTGAGAATATCAAAAAAAAAATCAATGAGACAATTTTAGTTTTTATCAACATCGGGCCCGAGAATCTACAACTGCATGGTTGGATTAATAAAAAAATATCAGTTACTGTTTGCCATGTGTTTATTACTTCCAAGAATTTGATCCTTATTAGCTATACATTCGGCTGGTGTAATAATACAGTAAAGTACGTAAAAGTAAGGTAAACAGGGTGTTTTCTTTTTTTAAATCAACCAGTTCGATTCCCGGGGTGCAGGATTAGTTTTCATCAAACTCGAGCTCGAGACTCCTTTCAGTGTTTTTAGATATTCCTCATAGTTTCGGAATTGGCCATCCAGGCACACTAAAATTCACTCTGTATACTTGTACACTAACATTATAAATGCGAAAGTTTGGATGTTTTTTACTCAATCAAGTCAGAATGGCTGAATGGATCTTGATAAAATTTGGCACTGTGGTCTGGAATAACACATAGGATACTTTTTATCCCGGGAGTATGTTCCCTTGGAATAATTTTCAACAATCAACGGGCGGATCAATTTGGTGGAATCCATAAGACAATCCGTTCGTGGTAGACGGACAGACGCGGCGCGGGACTTTGGTTTCTAATATCAGTTGATAGTGATTTCAGGATTATTATGAATCAAGCCCAGCAGGCAGATTGCTCTAGACAGCCTTGTTTCTAAAACATGATTTATCAAACTTGTAACCAGTTACTTTCAGATCTAAGAACGTTTTGTACTCGTACTTAGGTTTATACAAGCCTCGAATCTATACTAATATATAAAGTTGAAGAGTTTGTTTGTTTGCTTGCTTGAACGCGCTAATCTCAGGAACTACAGGTCCGATTTGAAAAATTCTTTCAGTGTTAGATAGCCCATTTACGAGGAAGGCTATAGGCTATATATCATCACGCTAAGACCAATAGGAGAGAGCAGTAATGGAAAATGTGACGCAGACGAAGCTGCGCGGGTCAGCTAGTAGAAAATAAACAGACGCCGCACGCACTAATCATATCATGCATACCATAACTTGATTAGTGCATGCGGTACAGTATTTCATGGGACCTAGTTGTGGAACTACTTCCAATGAAATACTATGTAATCTTCACTCATTCTTACATCTTAGTTTCCCTTGTTTTTTTTTTTTAACTTTTCTTAGTAATAAGTCAAATTTCTGTATGAATGTTCAAAAGGAAACCCAGCCTGTCCAGACAATATAGGATATATCTTATTAAAAAAACCGGACAGTGTGAGTCGCGCTCGCCCACAAAGGGTTAAGAACGAATTTTTTTGTTTAAACCAAAGACTCATACGTTTTCCGGTAATGCTTAACTGTTTTTTATATTATTTTAGGCATTGTAGTATCAGTAATTTTTCATGAATTGCCTTTAATAACTTCAAATTTATTTTAAAATAATGATAAAAATATATTTGAGACCTTCACAATACGTTTCATTTGACATGCACAACGCCTGGTGTTTGAAAAAAAAATCAAGCTGTCACAGAAAAGTGTACTAATTTTGGATAGACCATTAAAATTGCTATGGCCTTGGGCTTGTTTCATAATATGAAGAACCAGAGAAGTCTTAGTCGGTCTACTATGAAGTGATCATCGCACGAATACGCGATCACTTATCTCGCGAATACTAGTTCTCTCTGTATTAAAAGGACGACGCCTTGATAGATTGAGTGAATAAAAAAACCAACTACGAAATAAAGAAGGAAATAAATCAAACTCTAAAATAATAACTCAAAAATACTGTTTTACTTTATGTCCTACACTTAAAGATCTTGAGGCTTAACAGGCTGTTTAATTTGGTTTAAGGTTGATGCACACATATCAGGGCTGTGGTCCGCGCCTCAACGTGGTCTAAGTCCCAGGCACAGCCCGGAGACGGACGTAAGTGAACGAGTGCATATAAAATGAACATACCAATCTTTTTTTGAGCGGGACGGCCGGTCTTCTGGCCACAGCCAAGATATATGTGGAATTGTGGATCAAACATAAGACCCCTTTTTGTAGAATTTTCTATAGCCCCCTTAATCCAGCGCTGGATGCTACCCAGTGTCACAAGATACAATGAACTCTGGGAACTTACTTTTTCTAGGTAACGCAGTATCTAGGTGTAGTGGCGGTGCGTGTGGGTCTGTGTTCTCAGAGTGTGTCGGCGTGGGCGGCCCCGGGTCGCGGTGCGGCGTGCCCGAGCCGCTTCGATTCCCGTCGCAGATGGGCGACGCCGTCGCGCCGTTGTTGTTGGCAGGCGGTATCGTCACCGGCGGCTGAACTGCTACAATCCGCGGTAACGCCGCTGCTAGTAATGATCCACTCTGTAACTTTCAAGATATAATTTTAATCATCAGCTCTATAGACTATCAAAACTCAGCAGTAACATTTGCTAAGAAAAACGTACCGGTTGGTTTGAATTATCGAGTACAACAACAGGTGGAACAGCATTATTCTCTGTGTTATTCCGTAAGGCAGCATTTGCTTCTCTTGCTCCATACGAATTCTCAGAGAGTGGCGTACTCCTGTCCGGAGAGATGTCCATGTCTTGTAATGACTGTCCATCTATTACAAAAATACAGTTTATAAACAAATATTTTGTAAGCAAAATATGCCAAGCCAACTTAACAAATTTGAATACCTTTGCCGTCATGTGGAGTCGCCGAATGTTTTGGTCTAGTTCGATCATGCACTTCTTCATCTCTACTGCTATTCCAGTACCTTTCAGAGGCACTATTCGTTCTTTTACTAGATTTTTCAACCTCTCTCCTTCCCGATCTTGAACTTGATCTCTTATCTCGACCTAAAACGAAATAAACATCAATTATACTTGTCTATTAGACAGATTCGATTAGGTTTTACTGTAATTCATTCAAGCCATAGCCATGATTTGATGCGTAAAGACATTCATAAATATCCTTTAGTATGCAATGTATCTGGGGCTAATTTAGAGGGATCGTCATTATTTATCGATAATTATCTATAATTTATTAAATCATATATGTATGTTTCAGAGATTACTTGGCTTTGGACACATTGAGTATAAAAAAAGAAAAACTGAGAAAAATTACCGGTCAAGTGCATGTCGTAGGGCGCTTTGAGTTCAGCCGCGTGGTGCCGGTCTGCCGCCGCTGCGGAGACCGGACCCGCGTTCACCTCGCCGTACTGATGCCGTGCGTGCGAAGTCCGGGCCTCGCATTGCTCTCTCGTCGCGTCAACTGTATACAAAAAACAATCGCGTTGCTCAGTACACACCCGCATTGTTGCGCAGTACCAACGATCGATAATGGTCTCGTTTTCTAAGCATTCATCATTTTGGCTTTATTAAGGTTATCATATGGATCAAAGGACACAGCGAATCCCGAGGACTACGATGCAGCGGACGAACTCGCCAGAAGGCGGTTCGAGTATGGCAACGATAGGACCCGAACCCATCGTACCACTCCCTTTCGGGTACCTACGCAATCTGGTAAGGAAACGCACCGGAGACAAACATCACAAGCTATGGATTGATCATGGTGAGTGTAAGCAGGCCAAAGAGGCACTTCCCTCTATAGATGACCGATTCACAAAACAAGCCCTAAGACTGACTAAACAACAGTTGCGTACATTCAGTTACAGCCGTAACAACTGGCCACGAGTCTTTTAATAAACACCTGTATGTCATAAAGTCAGTGCAGCCCATCTGCTTCTAACCTGGCCGGTAGTCGCTGATTACAGGGCTAAGTACTTCGGAAACCCAGGTCATCCAACCAGGATCTATCTATCTCACAGATACCTGGATTACTATTAACACCAAGGCATTTCTGGCCTTCCTTGGGGAGCTGGAGTGGATTGAACCAGCCCGATTTACATACATAGGTTATCATAATCAGACAAAGTTACAGAATAATAATTGAAGTTTACAGATTCGTTAGTAAAATTGACAAATCATTCAATGACTGGGAAAATGACAAAATTGGCCTTAGTCCTGAGTTAGTACATAGTTTAGCACTAGCAGTCTCTTTAGCGAACTTCATTTTGAAATGGTTTCTACTGAATAAGAAAGTGACTTAAATGGTAGTTAAGGAAAATCATACTAACTGGCGAAAATTACATGATTGTGGTGGTCTTATTAATTTTGTTTAGATGTTATTGAACCTTTAGAATAAATAGAATAAGAACATACTTTATTGTACTAAAAATAGTTGCACAAGTCAAACACAAACTTAAGTGGTCTTAAATTAGTGCATGATAAAAAAGTGCTAACAAGGTAGTTAATGTTAAAATTATATTACGAAAGAACAGTAAAATAAAGGTTCCAGGGCACCTGAATATGTTACATACATACATAATGGGGGAGAGATAAGGCTATAACAAAAATTAAGCCCCAACAGATGCTACTGGTTAAGCCGGTAGGAAAAATAGTCGCAAGTGTGCGTTACAGCTACTAATTGTATGTTACAGCAATATAATTGATATGCCATGTAGCTTCTATCTCATCTACATGCAGGCTCAATATCAATACGTTAGAAAACAGGTACATTATTCAACTTTGGTTTAAAGTTCTTTTTACCCGACTACCAAGGAAGGGTTATGTTTTTCGCGCGTGTCTTGTATGTGTTTGTTTGTGAGTTTATAAATTTCTTTATTAGGGTTCCGAAAAAAAAAAGGAACCCTTATAGGATCACTCGGGTGTCTGTCTGTCCGTCTGTCACAGCCAGTTTTCTCCGGATCCAGTGGACCGATTCTGTTGAAATTTGGTACACATATTATATTATTTATATGACGTTATTTCTATGACCCAAACATGGACGCGTTACGTAAATGATTAAATTTTTAGTATGGGGGTCACTTTTGGGGGTCAAACTAGAAAATTAAAAAAAAAGTTTTTTGAACAATATTGTGTGACATATCAAATGAAAGGGCTTACTTTAATTATATTTTTTTCATAATTTTAAAATAAATTGTTTTGAAGTTATTTAAGAAATTAGACGAAAACTGACCATTACCCCCCTTATCTAAGAAACTACTGAGCCTAAAATTTTGAAAAAAAAATGGAGATAATAGATCTTTTTACCTAAAGATTACAGGAAAACCTATTAGAAGTCTGTAGTGTTAAAATAACATGTTAAAAAAATAAATTCGTTCGGAACCCTTTGCACGCGAGTCCGACTCGCACATGGCAAGTAACGGAGTCACTATTAGTTGTCACAGACATAAGCACTTAGGCTTCGTAGTACTCCAATTCTGACAGACGGAAAGAAGACTGGCAGCATTGAACGGCAACGCAATTTTTTTTTTTGCCAAAAATCCAGCCTTCTGATCACGCAGTCCCGCTGTCGGCGAGAAACCTCTTAGAAAATGAGACGCGAATTCAGACGCCATGGCCCAAACATTTGGACCTCAAACGGCTCAAAATGACTTGCCTATTGGCAGTTACAGTTTAGAGGCCTTCATGCGCCGCAAATACTATAATTGCCGTACTTAGAAAACTATATGGCGTAAGGATGTCGACACGTGTGACACTTCTGCGTAGCTAAGCGATATTGTCCCACCTTGTGCTGAGTTTCGCTGAAAAGAGTCACTCGTTTTAAGTACCTGGAACACTAATTCACCGATAGGCTGTCGGATGACGCCGAGGGAACGTAGAGCATTGGCTGTCAGGTGTAAAATCCTGGTCTGCAGGTTCGCACGGTGTACGCGAGAGGTTAATTTATTTATTATTTAAGCAAACCTCTAAAGTATGCTGCGCCATGTCCTCGGAACAGTCAAAGTAGTGATGATAAACGGCCATCCACCCCCGACCTACGCGAACCAGGTGATTTCCCAAAGCATCCGTGTCAAGTAAGAATCTGCATCAACCGGGAACTGGGGGCGCCATGCCACCTCTCTAGCCGATCCAGAACAGGCCCTGTCCCCATCACTGTTGCTCAATTCGCTTCCTACATTAGGCCACTACATTATTTTCGTTTCAATGTTGCTTTTCAAATAAACTAATAGTTTTAATGAGCCGATTGTTTTAATTTTTCAATACACTTACTCGAAGACTGGCTCCCCCCTCTATCAAATACCGTCAATTTTTTTTTTAATATTTGGATATATGAGAAGTATGCACGATAGTGGTCATCTGCCCAGCCTTTTCCCAACCACATATATTGGAGTCGGAGTCCATAGACCGACCTCGGTATGCGTTGCTTAACCTTGAAGATCGACCCGTGCTGCTGTTATACTATAGCCACGAGCTCCTCCTTCGCCATACTTGTATGGACGATAGCAGTATTGATATACATTTTATAGAGAAGTTCAAAGAAAATCTATCAGGGTTAAGTAGTCTGTAGCTGGGCAAAGGCCCCCCTTTCTCCTTCCTAACCTCTCTATCCTGAACAAACTCGGTCCAAGTTTGCCCCGCAAACATGATGAGCGGCATCTATACCGCCACAAAAACTATCGTACCGACATCTATAAAACCATTTTCAAACTACGTCGTTCAAATCCTGCATAGCCGTATCAGAGTTTTACGCGCAATTTGAACATAAAAAATAGCCCTAATATCAACTATCGCCACCAGACATCTGGTCGGAGGATCCTCGCTTTTCTACGGAGTCTTTGTCATATATTGTTCTAAGCATTTCATAATTACCTACTTAAAATAGGTTCACAAACAGACAGGCTGACAATCAGACAGAAAGGGGTTCGATTTTTTTCTACGGGAGCTGGCATAGCAGCCCCCCCGACGGCATTATGATATTTTTCAAAATCGCGGCTCACGATCTAACATGCATAAATGGGTGTAGGATACTTAAACAAACAAAAAATGTTAGCAACATGGTGCCCTAACGTGTCGTGTTGTCGAGATTTTTGAAGGTAAAATCGCCATGTGGGAAGTACACTTCCAATGAAATTCATAATAAAAAATCGGTCAAGAGCGAGTCAGACTCGCGCACCGAGATTCCGTTACGTACCATCATATAACGCGTGAAATGTTTTTAAATTTTCATCGGCGAGGCCTATATTCGTCAGAGAATTTTAACATTGCGGTGTATACTGCAGTTTTAGATCAGCACCATCTCTTGACCGCTACTGGCACTACTGTAATTTTTGTTTTTGTTTTCTGCACACTTGCTATTGAGAGAGGCATCGTTTTATTTTTCTTGTAATCTTTATATCGAGGGGTGAAAGGCTATTTCTTTGAAGCTACATTTTAGGCGATATTGAGTTATATACATATTAGGATTCAGCGTTTTTTTCTGCTTCGGATGAGCCGAGTTTCGTACAATTCTGAGCACATTTTTGGCACTTAAGACAATGCAATTTTAGTACATAATTTTTAAACAGGATGTATGATCCGACATCACATTTGCCATATTTTTCTAGAACTTAATTTAAGCTGTACACAAAAATATAGAATCGGAGCTTAAGCCGTTGTTATCATCCAAATATTTTAGATGAATGGCAAATAAAGCGTTTTTCGAAATAGCAAACTTTAGATATAGGAAAAGTCCTTTCATACATTTTGCTTTCCACTACTAGCACTATGCAATGTAGCTTCAACCAATTTGCCGTCAGCCAAATTCAATAAGACACGTCGGTTCAACTCTTTTCCGCTGAAACTGTTTTACACTCTGTTTGGAGCTTCAAACAATGTTTCTTCTTAATAGTAATGAAGTGTATGTAAATGTACGTACTTAGGAAGTAACCAACATGTATAGTGAACGAGAAATAAACGCTTACAGCCGTGTTCTATTGAGCTCCAGACTTCATTGCGACCCACCATGCCAGTACCCATGAATTACGGAACTCAATAAATTAGAATAGAAAGGAGTTTATCAACAACCATGTTTCATTAAATTCTTTCGAAACATAAGCCATCAAACACTCAATAAGAATGTCTATCGTTGTTTAAGTCAACTTGCCTGTATCTTTAAAAAACACAATTGGTAGTTAAACAAAATAGCTTATTCCTATAATAATTGAGTAACGTTGATGCAAACATTTTGCTTTCTCCTGCATAAGCATTGTAAAACATTTTGCCTGCTGATTTGTGAAAATGTTGGAACTTGAATCATTTTTCTTTACTCTAAACATAGGTGATACACAGAGCATTTTGTATTAAGCGACATTTATCTTGGAACTCGTAACTATTATTCTATTGAAAATTATACCAAAACATTAAGGGTTTTTTTTTTCGATAAAAATACCCGATCCCCATTAAAGTAAGAGCAGTAGTCTTTTTGTAACGATTTTTTTCCAAATTGTCAATCTTTAAATGGCTCTCCTCTAAAGTTCACAAAAAGTCGCTTCAAACAAATAGCCTTTCACCCCTCGATATAAACTTCTAACACAGAATAATTTCTGATTTTTCTCTATGCAAACTTCGGAGATAAGGGGGGGGGGGGGGGCAAGACTTTTAAAGCGAAAGCCGAAAACTATGGGCTCTAAAAATAAAAAAATGTTTGAGCATGTGCAAATAGCGCTCATTCATAATAAACTCCACATGCCGTAGTAGCTCTACTTCCAATTTTTAGGAACCTGTTTCAATGACTGTTGCAAAAAAAAAATGTACATTTTTATTTCTTTTTTATTTGCAAAATAGTTGAACAAACGTCATCTATAACTATTCCAAATTGAAAGCATTAGTATTTCTTAAGACATCCAGCTATGACAGACGGACAGATTAAGTCACACCATAATGAACTTATCACGCGCTTATAAGCACTAGATTGTACGTATAATTCTAATAACAGTAGTGCTATTCTGTAACAAAATTTTCGTATCTCGACAGTGGAGTCCGAGGTGAGTATAAAAATAAGACCTTTATGTTGTGTGCAATAAAGCTCATTTTGTGAGTTTTGTCACTCAGGTGAAGCTTGATATCGAAATAGTTATTTACAGAATAGACTAGCTGTTCTCGGCGTGATTTTACCATTTGAATTCGAATTGAGAACCTCCTACTTTTTTGAAGTCGGTTAAAAAATGTGACACAGACGAAGGTCAGCTAGTTATCGTATATTTATTTAGGTATATATACTTTAATATGCATTCTGTAAAATACTTTTATTTTGATATTACAAGCAGACACTTCATTTTTTTTTATTTGTTTAGATAGTAGGCGGTTTGGCAGTTAGCTTCCCCTTCCAGAAACGAAAATAAATCTGCGAAATATGAAGTCATTTCTCACAAACATTCCATAAACATGACACAATATATATATTTTTATGGAATGTTCGTTTTTTCGAGTTTGCTTATTAAAAAAACTCGTTTGATATACTTCAATGACAGAGGTCACTATGTAATTGCAGTATATCGGCATTATAACGACCTCGTCTTCGGCTCGGGCATCAATTCTGCCTCAGCTGCAATGACGTTAGTCCACTTACATCATAATGTACTATTTCAGCATAGGATGTTCTGCTAGTAGGAATTTTTGCTCAAAGGACGTTATGCGAAAAGGAAGTTCCATTAAGGTGGTTTACTAAAGGTGAGGTGAGGAGTGGATGGGGTGCGCGAGAATTGAAATTTGTGTGGCAAAATGTCTATCCACGCCCTGTCTAACTTTGGTGTAAAAGGTCTATGTAGAGAGGCGAGAATTGAAAAATTTGTTAGTACAATATCGAACTTTGTTGCTGTAAGAATAGAGTATTTATTTACTTTGTAAAACGGATATACAAATCGCGGATTGGCTAGACACGCGGTAGCGTGTCCAGCCAAAGTTCAAAGAAAAAGGAACTGGCGACGCAGCAGCCGTGTGTGTGCGTGTGTGTGTGACGAACCATTTCGATCTACTTTTCACCCCTTCACAACTCGAAACTTATTTAACCTACATGAAAACTGGCACATTTTTAAAGCTCCTAAGCATGTCTAAAATCCAAAACATCATAAATGTAACTCAAACAGTTTTTGAATTATTAATGTTTAAAAAGTTACAGTTTAGATTGAAATGTCGACATAATCTTACTCTTCTAATTTGATTTGCTGGGAAAAACTAGCCAAGTCGAATCTTGAGCCTTAATTTGTCTTATTTCACAGGTCTTTTAATAAACACTTATATGCCATAGGAGTCACTGACAACCCACTATGCAGAGCCTGCATGGAGGAAGATGAGACAGCAGCACACCTGCTTCTGAACTGCTCGGTAGTCGCGGATTACATGGCTAAGTACTTCGGAAACCCAGGTACCCTCTGTGAGAAAGTCAGTAAAGCTAAGGTGTTGGCCTTGGTGTTACTAATGGCCTTCCTTGGGAAGCTGGGGTGGATCGAATGACACATTTGTCTCACCTGCATGCAAAATACGCGCTTAGTCGTGGAGTTGCGGAAACCAGCCCAATTAACATACATACATATATCCTATTTCAGGATTATCTACAGAATTTGGCAGATATTTAGATCTCAATTCCTTTTTCGCTGAAGTCGACAATCACGGATATTACATTGAACTTGGCTCCCATTTTTACATATTATGTTTTTGATGGGAATGAGTTAACATCTTGTGTGATTATTACAAAAATTTTAAAGCTAGTAACATAATGTGAAATGAAAATTAAGAATCCCATTAATTTGTACATTATCCTCCCAAAAGCCTTTCCAAGAATTTCGATAATGTACTTGCATGGTGGCTATGATGAGTGACTAGGACATCACAAGGGAAATCCTTATCCTTACTAATATTATAAATGCGAAAGCAACTGTCTGTCGCGCTTCACGCCAAAACTAATGAACCGATTTAAATGACATTTGGTACACAGATAGTCTAGAGCCTGAGAAAGGACATAGGCTACTTTTTATCCCGGGAGTATGTTCCCTAGGGACCACGCGTGCGAAGCCGCTGGCAGAAGCTAGTTGAGTATAAATGTGTATGGTTATAACAGTACAATGGAAGACTACAGATATTATGAATTAACTGCATGAAAAATATAGATAAGGCTATCTAGAGATGTATGGAAGAAGACATGGAGCATCAACCACAAATAAACTGAGATGGGACAGGCAATGAAGGACAGGCATTTTAGTTTACTATCAGAAATGCAAGGAAGTGTGTTGGTCTCCATGCTTACATGTGAAATTTAAATGTTCATTCTTCAAGGAGCAATCAATTGACTTCTTGTTTCACTTTGTTGGACAGCTGATAAGGGTTATGCCAATGAGGCTTGAAAAACAATAACAATAGCAAAATTCAGTAAAAACATAAGTAAGTCAGTAGATATCTAATGCATTTGCATTCCGAATTTTCAGTTGACAATTTATCGAAAGTTAACAATCTATAAGTTCTTTTATAATCTTACGGAGTTTGCCATTTTCCAGTCACATATCCATACATCTGGTTCACATAAGACCTTAAAAATGCTACTGTGGGTTAAATTAGCTAAGCATCTTAACATGAACTCAATATTATCATGTTCATGGAGAAATACACAACTAGCTTAATTTTTTCATGTATGTAGGTTTACATGAAAACATTTTTAAAAATGCCTACAGTTATGACAACAAAGTCAGCAACTTGCAGTGGCACACCCCTATTCACCCCATTTATTGATCAAGATGAACAAGCTTCAACCTTTATTGAATAATGGTAGTGCATTCTCCTTTTCCTTTATAGAATGAAGCTACAAAGTGCATTCATTGAGTACAGCTGCATTTAGTTGTTGATAAAAAGATAACATGCATGGACTCAATAATAAAAATACATTTTCTAACAATTGACTCCCAATGTTTTTGAAATTTGTGCCATTCAGGAAATAATAATTTAACTATTATAAAATGTTGCTACAACTTCTAAAATGTTTTTGCTTTTACTGCTAAGTTAAATATAGATCTTTGAGGGCTAGCCTCAAAGTTATACCTTACTTAAAAAAAATCAACTATTTATAAACAATTATCTGTTTTGATCATTTATCTGTTGTTATGATCCATCCTGGCTAGGACTGTGTACTGTAGCCCTTGCAAAATAGTATGTGACAATGGATTCATTAACTATGGCAAAATGGTAACAGTGACACCTGAATGTTTTTGATGCTAAAACTATATTAGCATATATGAGGATAATTTGCAGCACACACACAAGCTACAAATGAATCTCTTCAAATAAAACCTTAGCACTATCTTCATGGTTTGCTGTCAAATGAAAGTTTGAAAAAAAGTGTTGGTTTTCCAAAAAAAGATGTAGATGCTAGAAAGGGCTAAAGACAAGAAAATAATAATAATTCACTCACTGCTTCTAGATGAATATGTTGAATCTTTGGATGACGTTCTTCTGGAGTCCCACTCTCTAGGCTTTTCCCACTGTGACACTTCACTGATACAGTTATAATAATACTTCTTCCCTGATGAACTAATATGTTCTGACCACTCACGGCCAGAAACGCTTGCTGAAGGCGCACTTCTCTTGTCATATTTACTACTCCTACTAACACTAATGTTCATGCCACTAGTCCTATTCTTTTTATTATCAGGTTCATTTCGCTCATGATTACTTCTTTCTCTTTCACTGTCTTTGCTACGTTCCTTCGGTGATCTGACACTATCTGAAAATTATATAAAACAACAATTAATTATGCTCAAAATAATCAATTGTTTAATTCAATCATTTTCTTCACAATAACTGAATGTGCACATAAACTTTGTATAATTTTCATTCGCTTTGGTAACACATAGTAGTTGTTATAGTGAATCAATCGCAGTGCAATGTCACATTTTATTTATATCTATCTTTAACTCAACTTTTATTGAAGTAACTATGATGAAAAGAAGGAAAGATGTTATTGCAAAGGAAGTACAGTTTTTATAAATAAAATACATACTAAACAATTTGTTTTAAGTATTATTTTTATCCATTTATATTAATTTTCTGACTCAAACTTTGATTTTTGAAATAAACATGTAAATAGCCCAGCTTTGTGGTAAATCTGCCCTTATTATGTTTTAAGTAGTTGAAAATGAACTTATCAATGTATAAATATTTGTTCATTAGGTTGAAACTTCCCAATACTAACTTTAAATAAAAAAAATATATATGTGCACTATTTAACTAATATTTAATAAGGATCTGCAAAGTAAAAGCTGTTATTACTTGAGGAATGTACTTATATTATAATTACTACAAATATGTACATTATGAAACTTTATGAATTGTCAATGATGATACTTATAATAATTTATTTTTGAAAAATAAGTGTGGCTAATTTGTTTTTTTTTTTCTAGTAATAGTTAGGTATTATCTGAAAGATAAACAAGTCTTACCTGTATACTTATTCCTAGAGGATTTGTAGTCTCTATCTCTCTCCTTCTCAGAACCCTTCTGCAGGTAGGCATTCCTGGATGATGGATATCCTCTGTCATCGGCCACATGACTGTAGTGGTGGTGTCCATGGCCTGACTGACTGGAGTGTGTATTGTGACCATGTGCTGACACATTTCCATTAGGGGATCGAAGGGGAGTGTATCGGTTTTCAGAAGAGACATAATCATTGGCAGTCCTTCTTTCACTTTTTGAATTGTATTTCTGTTCAAAGAAAACACATTTTTAGTATTGATTAAAAATTACAGTCAACTGTCATAAATTTAGCAACTTTTTGTGCAAGTCTTATAAACTAATATATATTTGTCTGAGTATTTTTTTAACCTACTTTTGTGTTCATGTGAGCATAAACAACTAAAAGGTAAACAATGATAAAAACATAGGCTCACAAGATTAATAGTACATAAAATGATTGTTTATAAGTTGAGCATCCCCAAAATACTGTGAAATACCAGTTTTACACCAATTAATCCTGTTAACTGTTGATTTGAACAAGTAAACAAGCAAAGTTACATGATGGAGAGTCATTGTCATTGTTTTTTACAGTAAACAACTAAAATATTGTTACAAGAACTTTGTAAAAGAAAGTCAATTATATGGAATATTGCCCTTTTTACAAGTACCTACTGAACATACCTATAATTCGATTATGTGAAGAACGATGAAGAAGTAATTAAGTATTCTAGAGAAATATTTTGCTTTACGAAACTCTTATAATATAATAATAGTTTCTATAGGTCAAATGTGGTTGATAAAAACAGGAAAAGAATACTCGGGATCAATTATTACGTAGAGTACATAATTCAAGCAAGGTTTAACCCATCATCTTTGGAAATGCTCTTGCATCAGTTTACATCATGAGGAAGGATCTTACCTGATACGGATGGGACTGATGCTTCTCAAAGTACCTGAAAACAGACAAAAAGATTTATTACATTCGCCTAAATTACAGCAAAACTCAAATCGGCGACCGCCATCTACAGACTGAGAAGCCGAAGCATTCAAAACCATATCATACCCATCACTTATTCGCTGAGGTTTCCTTGCATGCATTACCATCAATGCAAATGTACGATTTATTACGGCCTCAGTAATAAAATGCAAAATGAAACCACTGTCATTAAAAACAGTTTTACAGAAGGCCGTGATATATCTTGATGGACGCCATGTCACATTCAAGACACTCAAGCAAGAAAGAGTCAGTAGTGAAACGAGAGAGATAAAAAATATGTCGATGATCGACGCTTTGATGATGATAGAGGTTTTGAAGAGTCTATGGTTAGCTAGTTTCGTTTTTTCTACTAATATTATTGTAATAATTGCAAAATTGAAATTTCTAAAGGAATTAACATCTTAGTGAAAAATATTACTTTAATATTATATAAGAAATATTGTTGATAAACGGTGGTTTACTTTCTTGGGCTTGCCCAACTTGTTTGGCATGGTTCAGACTGTCCCGGTAACGGCCAATAAAAGTAGTAGTGTTCTGTGAAAAGTAGTCATAGGTACATAGAACAGAGTGACAGTTGATGTAGTCTTGTCCTCAGTGGGTAACAGTCACAGAGTAAAAAAAAAAGAACGAACTTCCGTTAAACTTATGAACGTTTTAGTTCTATTTATTGTGTTGACTGGATAATGTTACAGATAAAATGAAAATAGAAGCACAGAAAATGGAAGGTAAATAAAGACGTCTATTTAACATGCTCAAAGTAATAACAACATCTTTAAAAAAACTTAACTTTAAAAGTGATTCACTTGTATGTACAACTTGTAAACTGTTATGGCGTTTGTGTCTCGATATACACAACGCATATTCGTATCTCTTCTTAATTATTTCATTTAAAGTATTATTCTGATGAGAAAACGTTATTAAAATATGTTTATGTCTTAAAAATGAAGTTTTTGTAATCACATATAAGCAAACAGTGAAAGCGTATCGTTTTTAGGTTATGTTTCCATCTTTCATTGGTATTTTAGGTGGGTTCACTAAGACGGGGATATCAATTGCATGAATTTTTCGAAGACAGTCTCCCTAAAAGTGATGTCTGAATGAATTTCTCACGGTTTCTAGATATTCAGTCATGGTGGGAAGTGCCCAGCATCGCGTATTTTTGTTCTTTATTCAGAACTGCATTCAACCTTTTGGATTTTGACATTGAAGTAAGTAGCTACGACTAGCTTGATGGAATACGCGCTGATGCAATTTAACAAACTGCGTTCAACATAATTTCTTGTGTTTCAGGAACTAGAAGAAGCTTTGTTGACTGATGGCACGGAAGAATCCGCCAGTTCTCTCCTCACTGAGTTGATAGTTCGTCTTTTGAATGGCTGTTTGGGCAACAATGACATCTCTGCCTTTAATTATCAGGTACCTACCTAGATCAGCGGTATTCAAAATGTTTGTTTGGGTAACACTTACTGTGTTGTTATAAATTGTTTTTGTTTTTTCAGATGTACTTGAGGCGGTTGTTTAGAAGAAAATGTACAGATACAGGGAGATATAACCCATTCAACACAGACATTGACTTCCAGTTTTTGCCCCTACGTACTAAGGTTGAGATATTGTATGCACTATGTGATTTTCGATTAGATGCTGATGATGTTTTTGATTTATTTAAAAACCTTGAAGCGGAAAGTTTAAGAGTTGAGCCCCTTGGGTAAGTGGTCTACCATTTATTCAATTTTAGAAAGTAGAGCTTGATTTTACCTCTTTCTATCACTAATTTTTGTAATATATATCACTAAACTATTTTAAGTTATAAACAGGTAGAAGTTATTTTATAAATTTTTACTACAGTTGGGATGACAACTACTCAGCATATTGGTACTTCTATGGAACAAGATTATATCGAGAAGACATAGTGAAAAAACAAAAAGGCAAAAATAAAAAGAAAAAAAATAAAGAAAATAAGAAGCGTGGCTGGTTTTATGGTGATGATTGGCTCGATGACGAGGATAGTGAGCGTGTGTGGCAAGTGGTTTGTTTTACTGAAGAAGATTGGACCCACCTAACAGAGAAGTTCAGCAAGGCGACTAGCAAAGTTGAAAAAGAGTTGTATCGTTCATTGTCACAAAACTTTTTGCCTGAAATACCCAGACTATTCCAAGAAAAGGAACGGTTACAGCGAAAAAGGTGAGTGATTTCATACTTCATCTGTTGCAGGGTGGCTTGATTGATAAAATAGATTATTATTGATTGGTAAAATAATAAAACTAAAGTTTGACAGAGAATTCTTAAGAAAAATTATTGAATCGACAGTATTACTAAGTTGAAGCATGATAAATGCAGATAACTTGATACATAAACAAGTATAAAATTTCTCTACAATAAAGGTTATTATTAATTATTTATATATTTTGTTTAACCTCTGAAGACCTTTGTTTTGTTTAGTAACTGGGAAAATGATAAAAAATAAAAAATAAACGAAAATAATCTGCAAGACTCATACAAGTAACATTTACACCGCACTAATGGCTTGGCCCCAATTGGTCTTTACAGATCCTGACAGGTTAATATTATTTTTTTGTTAACTAACTTCAGTTAATATCAATCAAGGGACCCTGTATTTGTATATCTTAATTGTCTTGTTCTTATATTGATGAATGAACTTAATAATGGTATAGTAGCTGGCACGAGTCATGAGTACAGTTGGGCTAAAAAGGCCACCTTATGAGGAGTATTATATTTGAATCATAGTATTAATCACGCAACAATCTGTCAAATTTAATTTTCACCTTTATTGCTAACAAATTAGGTTCAAGGCTGATTGGGAAAATTTGACAGTGACAGATAAGCATGATTTGCTTTCTGATTCTGCTAAAGTGGGCTTTTTGGACTCACAGATCATTGGCCTATCTGGGGCTTTGCTCCGGGGGGGGGCCTGGCCCTCAACCTGAAATGCGACGTCCAATAAGAAAAATCGTTATTCCTATTGGGTGTCGCGTCTCAGTTTGGGGGCCAGCATGGAGAAAAGCCCTAGATACGCCAATAATCAGTGCACATAACTCGTGCGGCTACTATATTAAGCAACTATCCAGTGCGATGGGTCCTACGACGGAACGCGGCAAATTGAACTAAATAAACAGCGCGGGAACACGTTTTTATGTATTTAATAAGTAAATGGATGTGTTTCTATATCCCTCGCTCAGTCTCAACTAACCAAGGATTTTAACCTTCCAAATACATATATCATTCCATTGTCATCATAGCATACCAAACCGAAAGACTTATAAAGCTCTGATCAAATTGAGGCGAATCTCGCGCAGTTTACGGAACGAAATTCGACCACGCTTATTGTATCAAGTAACTTGGATGGTGTTCAAACTAGCGCGAATAGTGGCTTGACTTCCTAATCCTTTAAACAACCGCAAAGAGGCTCGCGCGTCTGCGTGCTTCACCCCGTGCGGGATATGCCTCATTTAGAAAAGTTCTTTAGGATAGTAATTGTTTGTGCAAATATTAAAATTGAAATGTTGTTGGTATTTTAGACAGTACACAAAAAATTATACATGAATGAAGTTTAACTATGTTTCAAGGAGACAAAAAATAACATGAATAAACAAGTAATAACATCACATCCTTTTGAATCTATACTCATATTATAAAGCTGACCAGTTTGTTTGTTTGGTTGAAAGCCCTAATCTCAGAAACTACTAGATCTTATTAAAAATTCTTTTAGTGTTAGATAGCCCACGAGGAAGGCTATATAACATTACGCTACGACCAATAGGAGCGTAGCATTCATGAAAATAGTGACGCATACGAACCTCGTGAAGTTATAAAAGAGTACTCAACTGTTTATTTTAATTCTATTTCTCAAAACCACAGAAGAATTTGTTAAAAAAAACTAAAAAAAATGGCTATGTTGTAATCGTTCTGAAATCGACTAGCGGATACAGCACTGCTATCATCTGACGTTGTAAGACAGAAACACCATAACAACTTCGCGCCATTAAGAAAAACGATGATTTTTTGACAAGGATAGAATAATAAATTAAAATGCGTGTAATTTCACCATTATTCCACTCATTGTTAATATTAAAAAACAGAACGAATTTTATTAATAACATCGTTAATAAGAAGTATCCTTACATAAACAGTTTCAAGCTAACATTATCATAATAATACATTTTATCCTTACTAATCATTACTAATATTATATATGCGAAAGTAACTCTGTCTGTCTGTCTGTCGCGTTTTCACGCCAAAACTACTGAACCGATTTAAATGAAATTTGGTACACAGCCTGAGAAAAGATACAGGCTACTTTTTATCCCGGGAGTATGTTCCCTAGGGACCACGCGGGCGAAGCCGCTGGCAGAAGCTAGTATAGTATTAAAATCACAATAGTTTTTTCGACTTTTATTCATTGTAAATACACATGAACTACATTTTTTTAACATTTGAATATTAAAACTAAACAAAATATTGATTTATTATTATATGCCTATGCAATTAGAACTTAACGCTCAATCCTGCAATGCGAAAAGTTGATACCTTAAGATTGATGACTAGTGGTAGTAAAAAAAATCAACGTGAATATGGTATGTTATGCTATGCTGCTCTAAATGCGACTTAAAAAAGGATATGGTGCAGGGAAATTAAAACATGATAGTGGCTTGTATGGCTGGGCTGACTATTGCTTGCTTTACATGATCTCTGAATTAAAAATCGGAAGGACAGTGTCATACATTTTCGTGACAAATAGTCATAAATTTTCATGGGGAGAGACCTGTGCCCAGGGGGGCTACTCTCTAACCAAATCCGTAGTTTCGGGCTTAGTTGCGGGCGGGCATTTTTTACTCCGTATCACCTAACCACTGAGAACTAATGATAACACGATTTGACAGTTACTGTGAAATCGTGTTGTCATTCATTCTCAGTTCGGGTTCGGGACTAATCGTAAGTCTGTAGGTGATACGGAGTAGAATACGCCCGCCCGCAACTAAGCCCGAAACTACGGATTTCGTTAGAGAGTAGCCCCCCAGCTTCATGAAAATAAAGTTAGATAGTAACAGGAACATAAATTGTGAAGCTAGTAGACTGTTATGCATCTTGCACTTTTGAAAACTTATAAAATTTTGCAAGTGAACAAAATTGTCCTGGCGACTCCTTAATCGATATCGATTTTTAATATAGCTGGGGGTCTAAAAAGGCCACTTTAGCAGAATCAGAAAGCACATAATGCTGTCAAATTTTCCCAATCAACCTTAAACCTAATGCTTTAGCGATAAAGATGAAAATGAAATTAAACAGATTGTTGTGTGGTTAATATTATGATTCTGCTAAAGTAGCCTTTTTAAATCCGCAGGTTTGTTAATGATCTGCTCGTTTTCCGATAGTAACAAGTTTTATCATTTTGCCTTGGGTGAATATAATATTTACTTTTCAACTTCCTAGCATTTGTCGTTGACTGATGCTAAGCACGATCCCAAACTATAAATCTTTTGTAGATAACATTGCATTCAGAAACATTGCTTTGCTGCAGACAACCTCAGCTGAGGCTGTTTCCACCAGAGATGTGCGAGGATGCGAAGCGAGGGATGTCTTTGTTCGATGTGTGTGAATCACTGAGCTGAGCGAGGCTAGGTAAATGAACCGATTCTATTGGTTTTTAACAAATACATCCCTCGCACATCTTTTTGGGAAACGCAACCTTGTGGAACGTTCTGCTAAATAAGGCGGCGTTGCTCGAACTTAACAGAATCTGAATAAATTATTACTGCGCTCGCGACACACTAGGCTAGACCCTGATATACTAATTTTAGAATATGATATCGATTTTATGGAAATGTCACGTATACCAAAGCTCTAGTGGACAACTTGTTATGGATAATGGAAATAATTACATCATTATTTCTACAGTATCAATTTTAAGCAAATTGTTCAGTGTAGCTTTGAATAATGTGACTATCTAGAGCTTTTTTTGCTTGTTGATGATGAAATTCAGGGGTGAAAGATGGTGTTCTTTCGTATGCATATTGGACTTTAAACAACTTCATATTTTATTTAAAAGCGATTCTCCTAGCTTTGCACCATTTGCGACTTTTAACTAAGCACGAGCTTTTAATATTTCGCTGGTATTCGTTTTATTTTTAAATACATAATTAGTTTTGAAACAGTATTCAAAGTTCAAGCGAACCTCAAATTTAATTTGCCGGTTAAAGCTAGCGCTACGTCTGTCTGCCGTTATGCTCACACCAAGTAACTTATTTAATGGTAGCATAACTCTGCGTAACACTTAAAAAAAAATCAGCGATTTTGCTAATACTAAAGCGATTTTATAAAAAAAATATGCAGACAATATGTGCATTTCAAATGATTCAGAGGCGGAAATGCACATGTCTACATATTTTTTTAGATTAATTCGCGAGAGAGAGTCCTAAACTACCTAGCTGTTGCGATGCTTCGCGTGGATTGAATTACCTCGACTAATTTATACAAAATTACGCCATTGTCAGACATCTTCAGGGCATATGATCGACGTCCTATTTCGCTTCTAAATGAAGTTCTTAAAATCTTTAAAATTCTTTGATTAGCTCGCGATTGAATAAATAAAATGTATATTATATTCAATGTTATTTTAAATCAAATAATTAAACATCAAAGTAGTTCTGTATACTACTGCATTTAAATTGCATCGATTTTTTTCATGATAGGAGACAGTTGACTCCATCCAGATTCCGAGAACTTGCTAAACTCGCAAAGCTAGGTCTACGATGTTAGATTAGGTTAAATCGATACGGAAATGATTTATATTAATTGTCGTTACAGAACAATATCAATCTAATATTTATTTATATTTGTATTGGTCAAATTAAGTTGTGTACAGTTACATAGTAATTAAGGCAAAAAAAACACATAAGTCTTGGAATAAAATTAAAGCACGTCAAATAGTTCTTATTTTGACGCATCATCACCATTTAGAATGAAAACTATAGTTTAAAAAGGTGTCATGCCCACTATGAGAGAAAGAAATGTAGTCTATTAACAACTGTTTATGCTTTTGGTTCTCGAGCAAATACTCTTAGTATTGACCAAGAAGCTGTGTACAACGCCATCTCTGTCAATACTAATAATATTTTCTATCGCGGCTAACAATAAGACAGAATCATATACATTCCTTTATTCTGTTATACTAATTTCATCTCGATGTATTTTTAAGGTTGTTAGAGCTAGCGCCGAGAAGAACGTCAAGTCGTGTCTTACAAAAAATAAAGCAGAAGGAAGAGGAAACAAAACAGAGTCCGCATGACGTTAAAGAAGAGGAGGAAAGGAAAGAAACACCTGATCTTGCACGGGAGAATCGAGCCAAGCGGAGAAATCTCTTAAGGTAGGTATTCATACTTCTATCAATACATTAGAAAGCTGAAGCGTTTGTTTGTTTGGTTGGTTGAACGCGCTAATCTCAAGAACTACTAGTTCGAATTTTAAAAATAGTTTAGTGTTGGATAGCCCGTTTATCGAGGAAGGCTATAGGCTGTTTAACATCACGCTACGGCTAATTGGAGCGGAGCATTAATAAAAAAATTGAGTCAGACGAAGTTGCGTGGGTCAGCTAGTAATTTATAAGGGTACACGATAAACTCGCGTGGATGCACGGACCAGACTCCGTGCTGCCGTTCTATTTCTAGTAGTAAAACCCGTTGCTAAAATAGACAAAAATTTACCATTCTATCTCCGAAACTACCTAACTTAAAATTTTAAAATAACTAATACGTTAGAGGAAAACCTATAGGTTTACATTTTATGTCTATGGTTGTGAAACAATGTGCAAAAAAACTTTTACAAAAAACACAACCGACTTCCAAATATAAAAAAACGGCCAAGTGCGAGTCTGACTCGCCCACCGAGGGTTCCTTACATTGTAGTTACAAATTACTTTAAATAAAGACTATTTTTTATGATTAAATAATAAATGTTTAGTTTTCAGACTTTTCCCTATAAGTTGTATTGTAGTATAAGACGGTATTACTTGCCACGTGATTCTAGGTCAACGGGAACTACCAGGTTTTCGACCGTTCAATAAATGTATGGAGCTTGGTACTAAAGTAATTGATAATTGAAACAGCCTTCTGAGCTATATTTGCTGAAAGAGTGTAATTATTTTAATGTGTTTGGGCATTTAATTTTTTTACAGCCACCCGTTTTCTTTTTAAACTTTAAAATTAAAATGCTTGCATCAGTAAATACAAACAATAATTTGTCTATCACACATTGATTTTCCGTTGACCTAGAACTATGAAATTTGGCAAGTAATACCGTCTTATACTACAAGTATAGGGAAAAATCTGAAAACTATATATTTGTAATGAAATCGTAAAACAAGTATTTAATGTAATATGTGCAAAAACCCACAAACCGAGGGTTCCTACAAAGAATGATGGGCACTTTTGTATGGAGCCTGGCCTGATGACCAATAGAGTTCTAATGTATGTCAAGTTATTTCTTATTACCGGCTATTACTATAACAAAACATATTATCTCTGAAAACCACCGGGTTTTGTACAGTTGAGTACAAAAATGTTAATTTTTTTTTGACGATTCTTTTGTGAAAAATAAGTCTATAGCTGATAGCTTTATGCAGTATAAGTTAACGATTGCTATGCAAAAGCTCCTTAAAATACTTATTTCGAGTCCCAGACGCGTGTTAGATGATGAACATTCATTAACAAAACTGTGCAGTTTTCACGATTTGTTTTTATTAATAGGCGCCAGCTGTGCTTGAGGCCGTAAGTGCCACACAAGATATGGATTTCGGTCAGATCTGATGGTAACACTAATGTTCTGTTGAAGTACGTTTGACGTACCTAGATTTTTTTATTCTTTTTACGTACACACTAATAACGGTTTTACAAGATAACTGCAATAACAATTTCTTTTTCATGTGGTCTCAGCTCATCTTGTTTTTTTTATTTATTTATTTACCACAATTATAATGTTATGAGTCACCATCATGACTGCCTAGCCTATGTCCAACTATGTCGGGGTCGGTTGGATGGGGGATGCAGCTGAATACCAGTATTTTATATAGAGCGACTGCCTATCTGACCTCCACGACCCAGTTACTGAGTAATACGATACCCCTTGGTAAGACTGGTCGCCAGACTTTCGGGCTTCTGACAACCCGTAACGACTGTCAAATATCCACGAGTGCCAGCCGGGACCAACGGCTTAACGTGCTATCCGAGGCACGGTGGGGTATGGGTATGGAAAAATGGCAACCGCGGCAAGCACAGTTTAACCTGAGCGATCGACCCGTGTGGCTTTGCCATAAGCGCCTTCAATGATAACATGACTCATAAGAGTCAATAACTAATAACTCTAGTGAACACTAGCGTCATAAACTAATACATACGTTTACTTTTTTTTTACTATCGACAGGCACGCGTTTGAACACTATTTCACCTGATGGTAAGCGATGATGTGGTCATAGATGGAGCACGCTTACCTAGAAGTAACCTATTCACTCTGACTGACTTAAAGACTCCTACTGACTCCTTAAAGAGTCATGATAGTTGCAGGTCTGATATCTTTTTAACCCGGTATTTCACAGCCTTTCTGCTCATAATGAAAATTGATCCTTATGATATACTAACTGTTGCCTGCGACTTCGGTCGCGTGGAAATTGTTGATGTGTAATGTGTAAGAACGGACCGCCTGATCAAAATTTGGTTGTTATTCGGGCGGCAGAATTTGGATGGGAAAATTCTTCGGTTAATTGAATTTTTCTATCTGTGTCCGATTCCAGACGACCTTCTCCAATTTGCAGAAGCTTATTCGGAAAGTCTACGGTTCAATTCCTCTAATGCATGCTTGTGCGACATTGTGCACTCGTTCCATACTATGAGATTGCACTGCTGCAAAAGGACTCCCCGGCCGCTGTTTTTGATAATATTGTATGTTGGGGTATCTTCGCTTGCAAGATTAAGCGGCAATTTAAAACGGAATGTGCAGTCCGACAACCGCTAAGCAAAGTTTCAGCAATGCCCGAGGAAGGCACAGCCAGTACTATATTGCGGCCCTTGCGGAGTTGGTCCAGCAGAAGATTCAGCACAAAAGGCCTCCTGGTACGTCAAGAAAGGACAATCCCCCCTCTCCACTATTTACTCGGCGCAGAATCGTTTCGTACACTTGACGCTACTCGAGAAGTAATCGTGGTGCCATTTCATTGACACGCACTTTTAAATAGTGTAGTAGTTTAGCTCCATTACAACATCGCTGCGGTTGTAGAAAGGCGAAATCAGCGAGATATTTTCCAGATATGGAAATCATTTTATCCTCAATCAATACCAAAGCATTGTTAATGATCAGGTCATTGTGAGCGCCATCGAGCCCTATGCACAATATCTTCTGATAAAGAGTCCTTGTATTTATCCTACAGCTGGAGGGCGTTGGATAGTCCGCAAGATCCCTAACTTTGGCTGCTGAGCGACAAAGGACGGCATCCGCTATAGTCGCGTCCCAGTGGTTGTTAGTTTCTAATAACTCACGGGCCTCACATGCTTCCCTGAACGTTACTCATTCTTGACCATCTACGGTTTTAAGCACCTGGAAACTGGTCAGGCCCCGCACCTCAGTAAGCAACATTCGGAAGCAATAACGTTCAAAGTTGCTGACGTGCACAGTATATCCGACCCAATGCGTCTCCTGCCTTCACACCTGGCCAGTTTTCAACCGGTAGTTCCTGTATACGACGCTTCCATTCCTTCCTAGATGCATTCCATGTATAGTACCGCGGTACTTCAGAATAGAGAGCAAATTTCCCATTTTCACACAGTCAGAAGAAGGCGTCGCCACTCTGTCTCGGAAATTCTGCTCAGTGAAGTACACTCGCTCGCCGTTGGGTAAGTGGACTGCCACGTGAGTAACACCAGTAATCCTCCACGCTGCTTCGTTGCTGCTGACGTATCTAACTGCCCTAAACGTTTGCACTTCATTTCTGGGGTTAATACCCACGACAACAACAAGTAACACGTTAACAAGGTAACGACGATGTCGTTACCTTGTTGTTAGACACTGAAACCGCATTTGCAAAGAAAATAACCATGCTTTGCAAATGTATTTAATGACTTGAACAGAACTACAGAATTCAACATTTAAATGTGCGTTATATATTTTCGACAATAGGGTGAATAAGTCACAATTCAGCTGTTATCCACTTTAACTTCTGCAGGGCCGCCACGAATTATGATTTTAATAGTTCTACCACCATTTTCGGGAGCTCTCCGCCTGTATAGAGGATATCTATTGTGATTGGTTTGCGTATCCTTCAGTAGTGCCCGGGGGTTCTTTTTCGTGCACTTTCCGTCCATCATGCAAGGAGACGATGGGTATTGTATGCGGCAGGGTCCGTGAATAATGTTTTTCACAATTATTTCATGTAATAACTCTTTGTCTGTATTTGGGTCAGGGATCTCGGTACTCATAATGTCGTCAATTTGGTTGGGACGTATTTTTTCTTTTAACCGCAGCTACAAATGTTCCTACGTGATGCAATATACGTTTCTGCTAATTAATCGAGTTCAAAAAGCATTGAACCGTCCCCAAATATTTGGCCTTAAATAAGAAGATCGACTTATGTTTGGACCTTTATTTTGAACACTCTAGCGATGAGATCGCGTCTGTCGTTCGATTTCTGACCAGGCATGAGCACTTCAGTTATTTCTGTCCAGCAAGGGTTATAAAACAGAGTCTTAAAAATAAGTATATTTGTAATTGTACATGATAAAGGAAGAGACGTGGTAATTAAATAGTAATTACGTCGAAAACACGCGTTTAAATTATTTACCCCGTCTACACTTCAGCAGTTGCAAACGTACGCAATTGCGTCGTGAGTACTCGTGGAGGTACCTTGGGTTATTTACAAAATAATGATGAGGCCCATGGCCCCATGGTCATTAGGTCAGTATCTGATAATGGAATCCTGGAGAAATAGAGAGAACTCTTCAAATTTTATAGGCATAAGAACTTAAAGCGATTTGGGTATTTTTTGTAAGAGTATTTTCTCGGAGCGGTCCCATTTCAGTTTAGTGAAAATCTGATGAAGAACTTCGGAGATAGGCAACGGAGCTCCTCAGTAAATTTATAACAAATGGACCTGATTTGCTGAAATCGCATGTCTGTTTATTGTTTACACCAGTTCATAACATAACATCACGCCGGTATGCTGTGAAGGGGTACGCACATGTGATTTTCTATTTAGTTGCGAAGAATCACCACTAAAAAGCGAAAAATAAAATACGTTTTCACATAATCCTACAACCGACTTCCAAATAAAAACTTTAATTTCGGAAGTCGGTGTCAAAAAACGAAGAAAGAAAACCAAAAACACCGACTTACGTAAAGTTATTTTTTACTTTGTAGTTTTTTTATTTGGATGAAAATGATTTATTATAAGTACACGGTTCCTGTTGGATACAATTGTTACTTATAGGAACCGTGCATTTTTCTAGGATATAAAAAGTAACCTATGCCTTTCTCAGACCCCTAAACTACCACTAAGTAAAAACCATGCCAATACCTTGCCCCTTAAAAACAAAATTTGTTTACTTCCGGGATAAAAAATAGTCTAAGCCGTTAACATAAAAATTACCATTATGCAAAGAATCAATTCATACCTTTCTCTGCAAAAAATAAAAAAGATTTATCCCACGGGAGCCGTACTTTTTTTCCGGATGTAAAAATAAGCCTATATCATTTTCTGAACAACTACTATACAAAAACCACGTCAATCCCTTGCTCTCTGAAAAACAATTATAAATCTATCCCACGGGAACCGTAAACATTTTCGGGATGTGCTATTCCGGACTTAAATCAGTCTCTATGCCAAATTAATTTCATCAAGATCCGTTCTGCCGTTCCAACGTAATTGAATAACATCCATCCAAACTTTCGCATATATAATATTATAGTTAGAAGCTTTTATTTGATGTATATGTGGTTCCTATTGGACATACCGGCCAGATCGCTCTTGGCTCCCAGATCATAATAGTTGCAGGTCTGAAATCTCTAAACCATTATTTCACAGCCTTCTGCTCATAATTAAAATTGATGCTTATGATATACTAGCTGTTGCCCGCGACTTCGTCCGCGTGGAATATTTGATGTGTAAGAACGGACCGCCTGATCAAAACTTGGTCAATGTGGTGATGACAATAAAAGGTGTTCTTTTGGGCGTTGTTGATGTTTATGCTATAAGCTTTCATTTGATGTACATATATATCGTTCTTATTGGACATACCGGCCAAATTCAATTTTGACTTCCAGGTCATGAAAGTTGCAGGTCTGATATCTTTTGAGTTGGGCGCTTTTAGAGCGGGAGGAATCATTTGATGATTTCCCATCCATAAAAAAGAAACTTGAGTTAGGTAAAACAGTCCATTTCGCCAGAACAATCTCCAAGACTTACGCTCATACGTTACCTCACAGTCCCCTCTGCTAGCGTCGGCTATTTTGGCAGAGACGTTGGTATTGAATGTAGTTCATAATTGTCACCTTACTTAAGACCGTCATACTCTAGAAAGAGGAAGTTGCTACTGGCTATGGCTTTATGTCGTTCCGCGTTGCCAATGCCTGCTAAGGTTGGCATGTAGTTGGCTGCATGAATTGGGCTTTAGTGACCCCTGGAATGTTGGCAAGTCGTACGTAGAAGTCATGTGTCGCCAGGTCGTCTTATGGTACCGAGTATTGCAAAAGTGTTTTTATGAATGGTCAGCGTCGCTTATTATCAAAAATGTCTCTACTGTCAAGCAAATAAGACCCGTATCAATAAGGTTCCAATGATAATTCGGGAAATCTGTCTGCAGTTCAATCGTCTCCTCGAGCCCTTTATCTTGATAGGTTTTGAAGAAAAAAAAAATTTACTTGATATGGCACCAAAAATTGGCCATTTTAATTTGTATGTACCCAGTGTCACTCACAATCAAGGTGAATCTAACGACACCTCTCAAGCTAAATACCACCAAGCCGTTTTGGCTACAGAGCGTGACAAAAAATATACATACATAACTCTCCTCCTGGAGCACTCGGGTAAAAATATGAGCCGCAATGAGCGCTGCATTGGACAATGGAAACAAAACAAGTTGCACCTGTGACGTGAGACCGAAACACTAGGCGGCAACATGTTAAGGGCACGAACCCACCGCGGTGCATGCTGTGCATGGACACGCGGCGCAATTTAGCTACGTGGATTCATTTGTTTGACAACGTGGGTCTACGTTTCCACTGCAGTACACACGGCTCCGTTCTACAACTGTGCTCCAACACCGTTTTGACATAGTCGTGGGTTAGTATTCGTGTAGGTATAGTGTGTACCGCATGCACAGCATGCATGGTGTTAACCCTTAATTTGGCAAGACTAAAAAAATCATTTTAGAAAGTTCGCGTTAATATATTATGTTCATATGCTTTCAAAACACACGGGAAAAATAAAATAAAAAATCTTACCTGAACAGTTTCCTGAAAACACCACGTTAAGTATACTCAACAAAATTCGGTCATTAAAGAATTATGGTCACGTAGATCTGTTGAGTATACTTAACAAATCCGGCTCATCGGTAAGTTTAAATAAAACAATATTGAGGTATACTAAAATGAATTATTTATTAAAAAAAATGTTTACACGTAATAATTATGGTTAATTATGATGATAATTAAAGTGACAATTTCTGCCCTTAACAAAACACAGCCTAACCTTACATTTTAGACAAAAAACGGTAGTAAAACCTTTTTTACAGTAAGCACATCGACCATATTCTGTACCATGCTCAGGAAAATGGTCGATATTGTCATACTTTATATCATCTACAGGCCTAGGACGTTTAGGTTTTTTTATTTTTTCATCAGGGTTCAAATCTTTGATTGTTGTTTTATCAACCTCAAAGTCAAAGTCAAAAGTCAAAGTCAAATGATTTATTTCAACTAGACCAATAAAGGCACTTTTGAACGTCAAATTAAAATAAAATAAAATATTATAGTGACTCTAGTCGTCCGTTCGCAAAAGGTAGATTCTTATGGAGAAGAACGGACAAGAAACTCCATAGTTACTCTTTTCAAAAAATAAGCTTTACAATATTTGCATACATTAATCAGTTGATTATATGTGAGGACGATGCTCCCAAAAAAACACTTATATACTACTAATAGGTACAATAAAGAAATGCCAGCAGAGGTAAAATTAATAAGTTTGCTAGTAAGGGAACATAATACTCACATACGTACAAATTTTTGCCACTGTTGATTTATATGATCAGTGTGTGAGTTAAATTAAATACAAAAATCAGTAAATACACCTGTTTACATAGTAAATATTAATACAATAAACACAAACATATCAACCAGTTTCACTATGTCTACTACACCCTAGATTGTCCTATGGAGCAGGACTAGCATGTTTCCAAGCATTCTTATCTTGAATATAATCATCTAATTTGTAATATGCTTGTTCACAAAGTGTGTATTTTACACACGTTTTAAATTTTCTTTCATTTAATTCTAATATTTCAGAAGGAATTTTGTTGTAACATTTAATACAGTACCCCATGAAAGATGTTCGTACTTTGGATAATCTGAAAAATGGTTGATCTAGTTTATTTCTATTTCTAGTATTAAAATTATGTCTATCACTAATTTTGCTAAAGAGATGTCGATTTTTCCTTACATGCATAATATTTTCATAGATGAATTGACAAGGGACTGTCATAATATTAATCTTTTTAAAGACTTCCCTAAGAGAATCGCGGCGACGAAGATTATAAATGGCTCTGACAGCACGCTTTTGTAGAATAAATATGGATTCAATGTCAGCAGCTCGACCCCACAGCAAAATACCATACGACATAATGCTGTGAAAGTAACTAAAATAGACCAAACGCGCGGTTTCTATATCTGTTAGCTGTCTTATCTTTCTAACAGCATAAGCGGCTGAGCTTAGCCGCGCCGCAAGAGATGTTATGTGAGGTCCCCATTGCAATTTCTCGTCTAAAGTGATTCCCAGGAAAACCGTCTGATCAATAAATTCCAGTTTTTGTCCATTCAATATGATGTCACATTCGTTACTTTTAACATTAGGTAAAAAAAATTTAATACATTTAGTTTTTTTTTCATTTAGTACTAAGTTGTTTGCCGTAAACCAATCTTGAACCTGGTGAATAGAGTAATTGACATCATCAAGGTTTTGTGACCGTCGGTCTATTTTAAATATCAATGATGTGTCATCAGCAAATAACACCATCTTTGGTTCATTTTGAAACAATTGGGGCAAATCGTTTATGTATGCTAAAAAGAGGAATGGACCTAATATTGAACCTTGCGGAACGCCCATTGCCATTTCAGACCCTAGTGAGTTTACACCGTTTACCTGTACTTTAACCTGTCTGTCTTTCAAGTATGATCCAATCAAATCAAGGGATGTATTCCTAATCCCATAATGCTCAAGTTTCAACAAAAGTGTCTCATGGTTAACGCAATCAAACGCTTTCGAGAGGTCACAAAAGATTCCAATGGCGTCTTGTGAATCCTCCCAGGCGTTAAAGATGTTCTTTATTAGGGTGACACCAGCGTCAGTTGTACAACGCCCTTTAGTGAAACCGTACTGTTGTTCGTGAAAGATGGAATTCTTATTAAAATGTAGTAACATCTGGCTAAGCATTAACTTTTCAAACACCTTACTGAAAACCGGCAGGATTGACACCGGCCTGTAATTGTTGGGTTCTTGACTATCACCGGATTTAAACAGTGGAACGACTTTACTGTGCTTCATGAGATCAGGAAATACTCCTTGGTCTACACTAGAGTTAAATATGTGAGCTAAGTAGGGAGCAATAGTTTCAATAACAGATCTACAGACTTTTACAGACATTCCCCAAAGATCTTCTGTTGATTTAATTTTAAGATCTTTAAAAGCCTTTATAATGGCTAAGGGGTTCGTATGTTGAAACTTGAACTCTGATGGGCATACCTTGACATTCTTCCTTAAAAAGGCAGCAGAGAGCGCGGGTGACGAGTTAAGAGCTTGTGTAGTTTTACTTGGAATATCAGCAAAGAAGTTTTCAAATTCCTGAGCTACCTCTGCATCTGAGTTTATGGGACCACGTACGGTATTTAAATTAAATTTAGTTTCACGCTTTTTCTTCCTACCTGTTTCATTATTTATTATTTTCCAGGTGGTTTTTATTTTGTCATCTGCTGATTTTATTTTATTGCTAATAAACAGAGCTTTAGCTATTTTGCATACACTTTTAAATGTTTTTGAATATTTTGCAACATACTTATGAAAGCTTATGTTATTCACATGTTGCTTTAGGCCATATAGTTCGTATAGCTTTTCTCTACTTATTCGAATGCCTGGAGTCGCCCAATCACTGAATATAAACTTAGTGTAAATACTTTTAGACTTAATTGGAAAATTATCATTAAATTGAGTGTTGAGTAATGAAAAAAATTTGGTATAAAACACATTTGGGTCTTCTATGTTATTAAAATTTTGAACACATAATTTACTGGCCAAAGTACTATTAAGTTTTTCTAAATTTTTATCTGTTATTGGTCTAAATTTAATTTGAATTTTTTGTAAAGGTATGTAGGTGCAAAACGTTATTGTTTGTCCACTGTGATCAGAGGGCAACTTATTCACAATCTCTTTATGTAAATAATCACAATTACAAAATATGTTGTCTATGCAAGTCGCAGACGAAGCTGTTACTCGGGTAGGTTCAATAAAAACATTTGATAAATTAAATGATTTAAATAGACTCAATAATCTGATACTATTCGAGTTAGTTTCTAATAAGTTAATATTAAAGTCGCCACATATAATTATTGATTTATTGCTAGTACAAACTTTTCTTAGCACATCTTCCATTACAGAATCAAACACAGATAGATTCTGGTAACTTGGAGGTCTGTAGACACATACAACAACATGCTTATCTAGCTCAACACAGGACAATTCAATGGTGTGTTCAACCGACAGCTTAACAATGTCTTTTCTTTCTTTAGATTTAATGTAACTTTTAATTAAAATAAGTGATCCTCCATGTATCATACATTGTCGGCTGAAATGGCTAGCTACACAATAATTTTCAAAATTAAGAGATCCTACTTGGTGATCTTTTAACCAATGTTCAGTTAAGCAAACTACATCAAACTTGGTCTTTTCTAAAAACATTTCTATTTCAAGTAATTTGGAAGAGCAACCTTGAATATTCTGATTAAACAATTTTAAAGTGTGTTGCCCTCCCTTAGGATTTTTACCACGAACTATATTACTACTGCTAGAAGATACCTTGTTCCTATTCACATATAATAATTGGTTATTAGAAGAGGTAGCTTCTGTTGTCTTGCAGTTCAGTTTAAAGAATTATCCGGAGCGATCTCCACAGCTACAATTGAGGAGTCTAAAATGTCTTTATAGGTTCCATCAGGAAGAGAATACTCTATCTGATGGGCAGAGGCCTCCATGAATGTTGATATTTTAAGTGGGTCCTCCTTCGTACAACACAAAGAATCATAAAAATAAGTCCCTACGCTGTTAGAGCAACTAGACAACACAGGCTCGTCACTTAACCTAATCTTTGTTATATTAGCTATAACCTCGTTAATATTATATGCTATCAACATAGCAATCATATGTCTACATTTACCAGACAGAGATAAAGCTCCCTGAGTTAATTTAAAACCACTAACAAACTTATTAGTGTCAAAATACAATAATTTGTCACTATGACAACATGTCAGCAAGTGTATAGTATTATTCAGCTTTAAAATATGCTTGTTTTGATCATCTGATAAACTATCGGAATAAGGAAAAGCACATAACATCAGCTTTCCTATGTTTAACTTTAATAAGGAGTCAACACTATCCACTATGTCCTTTCTGGTAATACCAGTACTATTCCCTAATAGAAGAACCATTGATGAATAATTATCAAGATTTGTATTTATAATTCTTTTAACCATTTGTTTAAGACTTATATTATGATAACTATGGTTGGTAAAACTATGGCTTAAGTAGTTATGGAGTATTTTTCCAAAGCCAGACCCTAATTCATCACAAAAAAATATAGATTTGTTTCCTGGTATTTTGACACATGTTTCTAACGGAAGAGCCAACACCGGTGGAGACATGTCTAGTTAGGGCTGGGGAGATGATGGCCGGTTTACACAGCTGCATGAAAGATTATTAGTCAGAGACTCGTATCTTTCAGCATTGTACTTCACCAAGTCCAATAGTTCCCCAGCCTCAAACAAGCGCTCACTCAGTTGTTGTTGTGAGGTCTCATATTTTTCATAAATATTTTTCAGCAAGTACTCCTTGTATAGTATATCATTTTGGAAGCACTGAGTATCTTTATCATATTGTTCCCTACATTGGTCCAGCTCTTCAGTACAAAGTTTCAATCTATTTGTAAGGCTGACTCGGTCCTTTCTAAGTAAAATGTTAAATTTTAGGAGATTGTGTTTTTTTATTTCTCTCCGAGACCGTTTGATTATTTTCTTAAATTTAATATATTTCTTTAATTTGTTGTGACTCATTACAATAGGACATAATGGTATGGTGTCATCACCTGTCAAATCTATAGTTATGGCTGGCTCACACACTGATTTAGACTGAACACCTACCAACTCATCAAATAAATTATTAGTGTTAGATAATTGTTCACTAACCTTAACAGACTCTGCAATATAAAGGGCCTTACGGGCATCACATAGGTCTTGTTCGAGTTCTGAAACACGGTTCAAAGTCTGTTCATATATGTCACTGCACTTTTCAAATGAAGACACTTGCTGTTGGAGTTGAGTGTGTTGGTCGGTTAAGTCCATGTGCTGGATGTGTAGCTCAGCTAGCTCATTCTTGAGGCAGGTGTTTTTTTGGACCACATTTTGCACTTCCACCTCGCCTTCTGCAATCTCTTGGAGCAACTTTTGGTTTAATGCTTTGGAATCTTTCAGCTCCTTCAAAGACACTCTTAATTTTGCTTCCAGCTCTTTAATTGTGGCACTGCGGGTCATCATTTTGTTGGGTCAACTGGAATATGTACAGTTATATAGTTAACTCACAGTGAATGAAAATTTTTAGTAATAAAAATAAGTAGGAGGTAGTAGGGAAAAGAAAAGTAAAATTAATTAATTAGGGATAGCTATTAAAGTTAAATAAAGTTATTAGAATTACATGGAAAGAATTACAAGGGGAAAGTTAAATAAGAAAATATTACTATAAATAAACACTGCTTTTGTTATTTTATCTAAGTTTTAAATTACACTGGAACTTGATTAACATAAAGATTTATTATACATTACAGTTTAAACTAACAGTACCTAGCATAGAGTTAATTATGTAGTGTATTTGTGCAGTAAAATATGTAGTGTTAGTTGTCTGGGCGAATGTTTTCGTCGTCGATTTTGCTTCCACCAGTTGTCAAGCAAAAGGAGACATAAACCGTGCCAGTGTGTGATGGACGTTGCTCAGAGGCCTGAGCAGTATCTCGTGATATTTTGTAGTATGTATATATTGCCTACATTAATATAATTCAAACAAAATACTCCCCGGGTTCGTCGATCTTTTTAAATCAGTCACCGTCGTTGCGTTGGTTTGACAGCTGGTTTTAGTGTACTTGTTTTCGGAAGTTATCGGTACAAAAAACACTGTACAATTACTGGCACTTGTTATTACTAGGACTTTTTACCTATTATACACTAATTTAACTTAATTAAAACACTTTTAACAATTTTCTTAAATTAATTATTATTAGAGACCGTTTTTTGACGACCGGCTACCAGTGTTGCCAGATGCGTTTTCAACCTTTTTACCCTTGTCAAGTAATGCTCTATAAATTTCGAGGCGAAACTCTTTCAAAGGTTTATCCTTTTTAATTCCTTTTCGAGAATTATCTCTCCTGTACATCAACCATGCGTTGTTGACACAGATGTCTAGTAACTGTGAAAATATGGATAGATACCAACGTCTGCTCTTCATTTCTGTGCGGTATAGTGCAATGAGCATATCCGCCAAATCGACGCCGCCCATGTGGGCATTGTAATGCTTTACTATATTCGGATAGTTCACTTCAACTTTGCGCTTTTTAATTTTACAATACCGCTTGACTTTGCTAACAGGATATGCATCTGAGTAACTAGATGCTAGGATGACACATTTGTTGTCATTCCATTTTACAAGCGATATTTTTGTCTTATTACACACAGTTTGACAGAACGATCCTCGACCTTGCGATTTCAAAACCTTGTCAGTTTTTAGCTTATTGGCAGCACTTCTTAGACGATTTGCACGCATAGTACCTAGGCTAAATATGCCATAATTATCTCTTAGATAATGGATTAACTCCAACGAAGAAAAAAAATTATCGAAATAAACGATGCACGGCTTCTTCTGTACAGTTTTACACAGTTTCAAAACTGCCTTTGCTCCCCAACCCAAACTTTCTTCTTCTGCTGTAAAATTAGTTTCTTCAAATGTGTCATTACCAGCATATAAAAAAAAGTCGTATATTATCCCGGAAGCTCCAGCCCGAACCAAGTTTTTAAAACCCCATTTCCGTGGCTTGCGAGGATTATACTGACGCTTCTTGCCTGCTTTGGTGCCCTTGTATGGAATAACCATTTCATCGATGCTGAATCTAGACTCTTCTTCAATTTTGAGGCAGTTTTGACGAATTTTTTCCATAATTGGCCTTATTTTAAAGTATGGGTCACTATTTGTCTCATTATTATCCACGAAGTGTAGATATCTTCGGATAACTTGATACCTTTTTAGGGGCATTATATCTGCGACTAATGGAAAGCGCGTATTGCTACACCAATAATCTAAGTAAGATGGCATAGATACTATGCCCATTATAATTTTTATAGCTAAGAAGCTTCGTAACTCTTCAACAGTTAAATTTATTGATCGGCCTGTCGTCTGCAGTGAATACATATTCGAACTTTGGCATATTGTATCAAACAGATCTTCGGAAAAGAAATCAGTAAAATAATTCAATGGATTCTTATTATCGGTAAGGGGGCTTTCAAATCTATCAGGATCCAAATCGGCACGATGAAGGAAACGTCCATTAGACCAATTGAACTTGAGTTCAATTTTTTTCTTAGTTACACGCCGGGGTTGCCTAGGTACGGTCAAATTGGCTGTGTTATGTCTGCGACGTTGTGCTCTTGTAGTTCGTGTTGGTTGTGGTGAAGAAGCTGAGATTTGTGGAGACTGTTGTGGAGAATCACTTACCTGATTGATAATGAATGACGTAGTAATAGACGGTATGTTTGACATAGGAGACAATGTTGGCAACGAACTAATAGACGGTACATCATTGAAAGGTTGTTGCTGTTCAGTATATGTTTCTTCAGGATTAAAATCCGCAAGAAGTGAGACCGATTCGTTAGGATTTTGTTCATCATCAGAGGAATCAAAAAGATTAAGCTCCGCAAGTGAAGATGTAATTGAAGGAGCTTCAGACGACTCCGAGTCGTGACGTTCGTAGTGACTAATCACTTCTACTTCCTTTTCATTTTCGGAACTTGATTCTCCGCTTACTTCAGAAGGAGCGTTCTCTTCCGGTACTAGGGCCAGAATATGCCTCGATCTTGAATTCTGAAAATAATTTAGATATTTGCAGGCACCCAAGCAAGGAACTAACAAAAATAACACCACACACACAAATAACATGCAAAAGGTATTGCACAAACAAAAAATAAACCTGCGTTAGGCATATTTACAAAATAACCAAAACCAACTGAATATATCATATAAATATTTAGGTTTTAATCAAAACTGAACTTTAGAATAAGGCAATAAAGTTGATTTTTTAATGTAAAAATAGTGCAATGAAAAAATTAAAGATTGAAAAAAGTTTAATTATACATGTTACACGTCATCCGTTCTAGCCAAAGCGAAACTTGAATATAATTCCCAAAAACATTCACAGAAAAAGCAGACATAAAACCCTTGTACCATTATAGCAATAAATCTCACCATGCAGATTTGTTGAGTATACTCTACATACCTTGCTTACACAAGATTACTTACTACCGAATTTTGTTGAGTATACTTAACACTCATGTTCTCCACCTCGTCGCGTTCTTGTCCAAGTAAGAAACAGATAGCAAATAATTTTATCGCATTGATTATACATTATATAAACAGAAATAAGTAACGTACGTATCAATAACAGACCGAAAACCAACAAAAATAAATATTTACCTGTAAAGCTCGCAGAGCGCGTTGTTTAGTCGCCATTTTTTCTCGCTAATGTCAAGCAAAGTGTTGCCAGACAGACAAACTATTTTTTTCTACCAAATGGAATAAATACTAAGTGTTATTAAAATAAAAAGCACAGAACCACAGAAGAAAATTAGTCTTCTAGATTTTTGTATTTGTTATGTTAACTATACTCAACAAAACCAAATTAAGGGTTAACAGTGTTGAGCTACGTGAGCGCCATATTTGAGCAAGCCACGCGTTTACCAATGACGTCAATTGATACGTAGCGTGTCCGTGGGTTGCATTGGACACAATCACATACATTTTCTTACAAAGCGAAGCTTATCCCACAGAGGCGCACGGCGAGGCTACATACATGTGTACGTAGCCTCTGCGTGCGCCGCTGTTGGTCTGCGCCTTAACGCCTATGTTTAGCGTGGACTATGATAGGCCGAGATGATATCGATTTGAGTTAAGATTAAGCTTCTCGCAGCTAGTCTGATACGCGTTTAAGTTGAAGTTTTAGTTATTCGAAAATGACGTAAGTCTGGCATAGAGTTGCTAACCTTCTTGTTTTCCCAGGACAAGTCCTGGTTTTTGTAGTGTCCTAGAATGTACTGGATAGTTTTTAAGCAGCTTATTTTGGTCTCACAATGGTCAAAAGAAATAATTGACAACAATAGCTGCAATCATCAGAACTATCTTAAGGGCGCTATTACAAAATCGAGCGCTTAGCGCGAACTGAAGCTACACACCGCATTTCCCGAGATTTATAGTGATTGTAGCGCTATAGTCAACAATTATTTATAAATATTATTTTACATTTAAAGTAGACATTTTTTTTCAAGCAAGGTAACATACTAACCTTAAAAATATAATTTCGGACGAAAAATTATCAGTAACTTTCTGTTTTATGGAATTATTTTTGATGTATTACTGTATGAAACATAATAAATTGAATAAAGCACTCCAAATTAGAAGATACAGTTGTACCATAAACATTTTTATTAATGATTAAATTGTTATGTCTTCGATGTAACAAAGCAACAAAAGATGTTTAAAGTAAAATTTTATGAAACATGCTTTGCAGAGACAAGGTTTTTACTAATTTACGTAAACAAATTGAAATATTTGTTTAAAGCACTCCCACGAAAAAGAATCAAATAATCTTGGCCATATATTTTTATTAAAATTTGTGTCTTTATATGCCATAATAATCACACATCAAAACACGAGTCAAACGCTCAAATCCAAGAAAAAATTTAAAAGCCCTCTTAAGTAAAGATATGAAGTGTGACCAATTTTATGGAAAAACGGAACCCTTATCCTCACTCTGTTGTCTGTCTGTCCGTCTGTCAGAGCCGATTTTCTCCGAACCTACTTGAACGATTCTGTTGAAATTTGTACACATATGAACTTCTGTGACCCAAACACGGACGTGTAACGAAAATAAATACATTTTGGTAATCACTTTTTGGGAGCAAATAAAATAATAATAGAAAATAAAATAAATAAAAAATTCCAACTGTACCGTGTGACATATCAAATGGAAGTGCATTTGTTGCGAGGGTTTCTAATATTATTATTTTTTTTTGAATTAACGCTTTTTAGGGTTCCGAACAAAAAACGGAACCCTTATAGGATCACTCGGGTGTCTATCTGTCTGTCTGTCCGTCTGTCACAACCAGTTTTCTCCGGATCCACTGGACCGATTCTGTTGAAATTTGGTACACATATGGACTTCTGTGACCCAAACACGGACGCGTTACGTAAATATTAAAGTTTTAGTATGGGGGTCACTTTTGGGGGACAAATTATAAAATTTAAAATAAAAGATTTTTTAACAATATCGTGTGATGAAAGGGCTTACTGTGACGGTTTTAATTATATTTTTATCACAATTTTAAATTAAATGGTCTTGAAGTTACTCAAGACATTAGACGAAAAATGACCATTCTCCACCCCCCTTATTTCCGAAACTACTGAGCCTAAAATTTTGAAAAAAGTGGTGATAATAGATCTTTACCTATAGATTACAGGAAAACCTATAAGACTTCTATAGTGTTTGCACGCGAGTCCGACTCGCACTTGGCCAGTTTTTTTTTTCGAATGACCTGGTTTTGGAGTCTATATTATTTTTTAAATTGATTATTTGAATTTTCCTTAACATTTTATCACTACATATTAATGTAACTATTGCTGTTCTATTACTGCGTCCTGTTTTTAAACTGATTTGTCCTGGTTTTCCTAACTAAAAAGATGTAACTAGAAAACCGGAACCTTCAGGTTCCTACCTAGCATAGATTAGTGAGGCAGAAATTTGAATTTTGAAAAAAAAAATATTTCGGGGGTGATGTTCAAAAAGTTTGGGATTTTTTCGCTCTTTTAGTATAACATTATTTTGTTCTAATAATCATCTTATATAATTGTCATTTCTTCTAACCGCTGAACAAAGAGTGACCACCCAGCTTGGGAACTTAAGCTTCGGACACCCCGACACGGATAGGTTCCAGATGTCCTAGAAAGTTGAAATTTGGCATTCAGCTGGGTAATTGTGTGTATGCAAAGGAAAAAATCGGAAAACCAGGAAGTTCCAAGATTTAAAATTTTTCCAATCTTCGATTTTGTCCACTTAGCGCCTTTCTAAATTATATAAGAGCATAAATTTCTGCTTTCTTCTTCGCATGACAATAAGTTCTATAATGAATGGTTGTTGTTATAGATACTTACGAATTATTTATAAAACTTAGACAACCTGTAATAACACTAACTGCTTCTGGAAGCGCCGGCTCAGCGTTCTGATATTGTGAACAATTGTCATACGAGAGAAATACATTCTTATACAATCTTGCTACTTATATTTCGAAATAGGCTCATGGTTCTGGGTGCGCGAGGCGGGCAACACAAAAGGGGCATGCGCGGACACAGGGGGTGTTAAAAGATGAATAAAGTAATTTCTTTAAAAAAAGTAGTGATATCCCATCAAAAACATAAATGTGAAAATGGGAGCCAAGTTCAATGTTAATCATATCCATGACTATAGTTGACCCGCGCAACTTCGTCTGCTCCGCTCCTATTGGTCTTAGCCTTCCTCCGATAAATGGGCTATCTACACTGAAAGAATTTTTCAAATCGGACCAGTAGTTCCTGAGATTAGCGCGTTCAAGCACACAAACAAACAAACTCTTCAGCTTTATATTGTCGACTTCAGCGAAAAACTAGTTAAGTCGAATCTTGTACCTTAATAATTAATCTTATTTCAGGATTATATACGGAACTTGGCGCCCATGTAGATCTCAATTCTTTTTTTGCTAAGGTCGACAATCACGGAAATTATCAACATTGAACTTGGCTCCCATTTTCACATTTATGTTTTTGATGGGGTAAATCCCATCAAAAACATAAATGTGAAAAAAATCACATCAAAACGTATAAATTGTAGACTTGTACTCTGATTGGTCACCATTTTATGTCAGTCCAGAATTTATTTGATTCGTATATCACTGTCGAATATATGTTCAATTGTTCAGTCGTCAAATTATCGAGAATTTACAATCTCTCAAGATATTTTATAATCTAACGGAGTTATAGTAGTACTAGTATTTTCAGTGAATTTGTAGATGCATAGTGCAAAAAGCTACACGTTTCAAAGCTTGCAGTTTCTGCATCAGTATCAGTATTGTTGATAGTTCTTTTCGAGATGGTGTTTAAGGATCACCCCCTTAAACATTTTGTGGCCAGTAGGTGGCCACATCTATAGCGACATTAGTGACATTCATTATGTCCTCCATGGTGTAGGTGTAAAGCCACTTGGGGCTCTCAGCAGGTGGCCATATTTTAGGCGGAGGGACTGCACTTCACGTTTGAAACTTTTACTTGCGTATCAATGTAACTCCATTCGTACGAGCCAAGTCAAAGAAAATAAGTTTGGGGTGTAGGCAGCATAGTCGGTTTTGAACGCGGGTGCTGAAGCGGCATGTGGCTGGGCTGTTATAGAGACTACCACCTGGAGAAACCCTAGAACTGACCTAAGTTACCAAACACCACATCAAAGAGTCAGTTAGAAATGTGATAATGTATATTTGAAAGTTATTTAAAACATCGTTTCAATAAATGCCCGTATGCCGCTGCCGCACTTAGCTGGAGAATATATCGTCACATTTGCGGCAAACTTGCGAATCTGCTTTTTTAGTGAAATGGATATTTCGATTAAAAACTATATCTAAAATGTGTTTCTAAAAAGCAGAATAGAATAATTTGAATTCTGTAACAGTCAGAGATTAAAAATAGTAAATTGTCCACATTAGACAGTTTTTAATCAAATTATCGAGTTCACGTAAGTTTACCGTAAAAGTGACGATATTCGCAAGGTTCAGTGATATGACCCTTTCTAGCTTGTTTACAATGAAATTATTGTATATAGAGACAAAGACGTACAGCTTTCGGATAGAGATGCTCACTGTTACTTTTAAGTGTTTTGTTATAAATATATATTGTGTATTTGCCTGTAACCTTCTCCAGGGTCGCATCTATCTCTGTACCAAAATTCATCAAACTCGTTCCTTAGTTTTAGGGGTGAAGAGTAATAAACACATTTCCACATTTAATAATATTAAGTTAGGATTGGTTGCTGTTCCTTCAAAACAATATTGACATAATTATGACATACACATCGCTCTCAACGCGGCAAATCTTTCAACGAGAAACCCTTTCGAAAATAATTTGTACAAAATGACATGCAAAGCCACTCCAATGAAATCAGGTTTTCCGTCTTTCATATTTATTTTTTTTTAGGTCCAAATCTGTTACGTCGGATTCAGAATCGGATAGCTCATCCAGTGCAAAAGAAGAAATGCCTCAAAAAGTAGCCAAGTCGTCTAAAAGCCATGATAAGCGTTCAAAAAACTCTTCTGCTACCCACAAAGGCGAACCACCACCAGAACCGCTCATAAAAACGGGAAGGAAAACAAACAATTCGCTGGCATCTGCTACAGGACAGATTGTAATACCTGACAATGACGAACCCGTCAGCAGTACACGAAAAAAACTGAAGACATCACAAATGTATGAATATTTTTATTGTTGAATGTTTTTTTTTTGTTTTAATTATGTACTCGTCTACTTCCAGCTGCTAACCCTCTTTACCTTTTGCAGATTTGGTCAAACCGACGAGGATATCCAGACTGACATGTATAAAGTTTTAAAACAATTGACTGCTCATGATGATGCATGGCCCTTCATGGATCCTGTGGAGGAGGAATATGCGCCCAATTATTACGCCGTTATTAGGCGACCTATGGATTTACGGAAGATGGAAGAACGCCTTGACAGTGGCTATTACACTGACTTTTCTATGTTTAAAGCGGATTTTAAGCTTATTGTTAACAACTGCCGTTTGTACAATGGCCAGGATAATGGTTTGTATAACATATAAAAAAATTAAAACGTGCATTATTATGATTACTCATTGGCTTTTAAATCATATTTATCTTTTTTACAGAATATACTGTGATGGTAGATAATTTACAAGCTGCATTTGATCGACTGACTGAAAAATATATACATAGACTTTCTTCATCTGATGAAGAAATTGCTGTTGAATATCAGTTACCAACTCCCTCAAGAAAACACAAACTGAAAACGAATGAATCTCCAACTCATCACAAAAGAAAAAAGCGAAAGTCGCATTCCGAAGGTAAGCTGGTTTATTTAATGTCTATCTACACCGCACCAACCCCGTTTACATATCAGGTTTGTTCAGTTCATCCAATGGTTGCATGGTAGATATCGCTCATATAATCAGCGATAGCAACGCCATTGGGTCAATACAATTAAATATTTATGACATTATAAATTATATTCCACGTTTTAAATCAATTTTATAAAATTGTGAAGTAATTGATTGTTTCACAAAAGCTGTTAAAACCTTATTTTAAGAATAACAAATAAGATGTATTCTTATATTTTATTCCTATTTCAGGTGAACCCAAATCGAGTTCATCAGACATAATACACGAGGAGAAAGTAGAGGAAGAGGAAGTACCTGAACCAGAAGTAAAAAAGATTAAAGAATCTCATAAAAGTAAACAAAGCAAGGGGAAGAAGAAACGCAAAGGTCATCATCGTCATGGTAAACATTCCAAAAATCACAGAAAGGACTCGCATAAATCTGACAAATCTGATCACTCTGAATCTAAAACAAGACACAGCAGAAAACAAAAGCATGGGAAGAACAAAGACAGGGAAGGCAAGAAGTCGAAACAGAAGAAGAAGAAGAGCAAACATCACGAACAACAGCCTGAAGTTGCGGAAGTTTTGAAGCGAAGCATCTCTCAAGAGTCCTTAGAGAGTTCTAATAGAAGTAGGAGCGCCAGCCCCTTACCTTCGATTCACACGCCGTCTCCGTCGCCCACGGAACTGGATCAGACTGATCCCCCGGACCAACTTACTGATCCAGATTTCGTCAAAGATAAATATGATAAAATAAAGGAAAGAAGACGACATGCTGCCAAGGATGCATGGGAATCGTTGTTTGACTATAAACAAAAAACTGTTGATAAGCAAAAGCAAAATCTTCATATACCCGAAAAAGAGAAGAATCAAAAACTTAGGGAAACTATTGAAAAGCTAAAAGCTAAAAATGAAAAATATAAAGATAGTTCATTGTTCAATACTTTGATTTCCTCAAGTCAAAGCAATTTAGATAATTCTGAATCAAGCAACACAAATGATTTTACTGTCAAAGATGTTGACTCTGAAGATGAATCTATAGAAAATTTAAAGACTAAGTCTGCCCCTAAAAAAGGTAGTAAGAAAAATTCAGCTAAGAACGAGTCTGCTTCTGAAGCGTTAGAACAAGCTGTGAAAGATATAAGCAAATGGCTTGATGATGCTCCAAAAGGATCTAATGTGAGTTCTCCGTGCGATAGTCCAGCTCAAACTATTTCTACCGAAGATCACGAAAACAGCCGACTGGACGATGAACTTTCTCAAGGAGAAAAACCGCTTCAGACTAGAAAAGAACTATCTAGAAAACGACCTTCATCGCGTGAGCCGAAGTTGCTTAAGAGAAGAGAAATTCAGAGGACTATAGAAAGGCTACAACCAGGCAAGAGCAAAGGTAACTTGCTTACTAATTTGAGTAATAAAAATACAGAGAAAACTGAGGAAGTTTTACCAGTTGGTCCTCAAAACAAAGTTCGAGATGCTCAAAAGGCAGAGGAATCTAGCCCAAAACTTAGCCTCGGTTCTGTATTACCAGCTGTGGAGTTCGCTCTAGGTAATGATCATAACTTTGGGAATAATGATGAAAACAAAACAGAAGACCAAAAGGATAGTAATAAAACAACAGAAGTTCAGAAAGAGGAGAAAGTTGAAGATGTTCCTGTCGAAAAAAAACCAGAGGAAGTTATTGTTCAACCAAACAAAAAAGACGCTGAGGTCGAAACTGAACCGCAAATATTAACTAAGCCAAATCAAGAAAAAGCTACTCCTAATCTCAGCGCGTGGTTTAAAGCCTTTGGTGCTCCCAAAAGTACCGGTTCAACTGTACCTGCTGCTCCTAAAAAGAAACCAGATGAAACTGATTCTGAAGAAAAAGTACCGGAAAATGTCACCACTGACACCAAGGTTAACAGTCCTAAGAATCAAGTGAAATATGACTCGCCTACAGGGCCCGAAACTCCAAATCCTGAAGGTGGAGATAGTCCGTTGCCTAATGTGGGCACAACGCCGAGGCAAAGAAGAACCAGCACTGGGAGTTCCGTGTCAGAGAGATCGTCCTTCAGCCAAGACCTCGATTCGCCTCGTCATCAAATGTCACATACATCCCCGCTGCTGCGTTCGCCCGCTTCTCCGAGAACAGATGATTTCCAAAAGATTACATATCCGATAATAAATGGAACTGTGAGAGCTGGATTCTATCAAGATACAACCTCAATGAAAAGCAGCCCAGATAAAAGCTGCAGTCCACGTGAGGCTCCACAGTCCCCTTACTCGCCTTATTCACAACATGTTTATGCCTCAAATAATGCCACGGGACCGGCGACGCCCAATTATTTCGTTGACCACAACAAAAGTCCGCTTCCTGCATATAACCAGAACCCACCTCCCTACTTTGATAATGCAAAACCTCCAACAACTAACAAACCCGCACGAGCTGATGATTTCCCTCCAATGCCTCAAGATTCATATCAACAGAACCAATATACAGGGCCGTTCTCGCCCGCATATACACCATACCCACAAACCTCTGCAAATTATTCCCAAGTGCAAACTTCACCACAAGCACGAGTATCAAGTACTCCTGTTCCCACTAATCCTACACAAATAATGACTGATCTAAAAACTTCACTGTTCCCTGTTAAAAAACGCACTTACAATGAACCAGATAATTCCACATTACCTCCCACCCCAAAACCAGAAAATAAAGAAGTTACAGCAGCAGTACCAAGTAAGAATGAATACCAGAAGAATTTATCAACATTGCATTCAATGACTCCCACTTCAGTTGATGATATAGCATTGGCATTAAGTGAAAAATCGGAATTGGCTAAAATGAATAGCTTACGGGAAAAAGTTTCTATGGAATTTACCGCTGAAAACAGGGAAGTAAAATATGAAATGAATGAATCATTACAGAATAACAAGAATACCATCAATATCGATTTGGATAAGCCAATTGGCATCATTAAAAAAGATAATGTTGACATGGTTAACATGGGTTATTTAAATCCTGAGATTGACCGCAGAAGCAGTAGTGATGCACACGCACACGAAGTTGATTACTTGCCACGAGACATATCTAAATCGAATATGAACCATCCACCGCAAAAGGGATATGATGTTGATGCTATTGCTATTAATTTAGGGTTAAATAGCCAACATCTGCAAAAAAGTATTGCTAAAGCTAACATGAATTCAGGAAATATACCTCCAGCACATAGCCAGTCCCATAATGAAATGAATTTGAACCAAAATCTTATCCATGCACATCACAACCAATATGAAAGTATTAGTGGGCAAAACGTAAGCAACTTTTCAATAAGCGATATAGATATGGCGAACAAAAAATTGTACTCTTGCAGTACTACTCCTTCATCTGCTGCGATAGATTATGGCAATTGGAAAATGACAAGTCATATGCGCAAACAACAAGAGTTGTTACCTTCTGACTATTCTACTCCTTACAGTGCCAATAATGTGGAAAAATTAAAGAATGAAATGAGTGCAATAAGTGCTAATACAATTGCTTATAATAAAAGCCTTCAACATCAGCAGTATAATTCATATAATGTGGCTAGACCAACTTTACAAAGAACTCAGGAGTTGCAACAAAATCTTCCTGGTGAATTGAGGATACCGAATCCAAGAGGTCATCTTAAAAATGATCATATGACCACAACGTCGTCAATAAATGATACTGATGTAATTGCCAAAAATATAGACACACTTGCCAAATCTCAAAAAACTGAAAAACTTGTACAAAATCATCCATTAGTAAGTTCAAATCCATATAAAACTCCATACAGTAATCCTACTTCACTCCCCCTCGATACTTTGCGTAACTTGCCTAATATTCCTCAAATGCTTGAAAGATACACTAATGATGAGAGGTATTTATCCAGTTTTGCAAGCAGCCAAGCGGCTTCATTATACCACGATAAATCATTTCAAATGGCGCAAATGTTTAACAAGAGTATTGCTTCAGAAATGCACCCAGTCAGCACATCCGTTAGTATATATTCCCAGCCAACCATGTCAATGAGCAAGGACAATAGTATTTATAAAACACCCAGTGTTGCAGCTTCACAAATAGATACAAAAGCAAAAACTAAGAGGAAGAGAACTTCTGACGCGAAACAAACGGCACAGATCAGCCAAGCTTACCATCCTAGTTCATGCGGGACAGATGTGTTATCATCAGTCAAGTCGAGCATGATGCCTGGGAATGCATTCAATTTTGGGACGTCAACAAACATGGCTTTAAGTAGTGGACTGTACGGAGATAATGGCAGCTTTACAATTGAAGATTTCCGCAACAGCACCGCCAATCAGCTCATGGCAGCCAACTACATGGTTGCAGCAGTCGCTCATCAGCAGCGCAATAATGCCGAAGCGAATGCAGATAAATTAGTGAAGCCTGCTCATCAAAACTCGACTCATACTGCGAGCACCTTTCCTTTCATTGGGCATTCACAGGTTAGAGCCGGTTATCCCTTCGTTGGAACCGACCCGACGTCACCGCTGTACCAACAGTATCTCCAGCGGCACCAGGAAGAGTTACTGCGGCAAACAGGCGCCCAAATCATGAGCCTGTACCCCGGTGGTTACCCGCCCTCCCTCGGCGTCCGGCAGCCCTACGACATCAACCGACCCTCATGGCTCTAGAGAAGTCGACAGTAGCATAGCTTCATAACGTGAATCCTAAATAAATAATCATAAATGTGACTATTGTTATAGGAAATTGTAATTTATATTGTTTGTAGATTTAATGTAGCATTTTTGTGAAGATATTTTATGATTAATTATTATTTACATTATTGTAATGGCAATGTTTATTTTATATCATGACAAGTTAATCTTTAATAAACTATTATTATACTTATTTTATAATAGTATTCACATAACCTGTGATGACTTGAATGAGAGACTGCTTCTTAGATTACAAACTGTGTCAAGTTATTATACACATTTTTACACATAGTTGAGAATCACTCTGTCTTTCCTATACGTTGAACAATTACATTGTTATTATATGCCCGTAGTTCCGTAGGCTATTTCCTCAAGGTTTATATGTTATCCTTATATGGGATAGAATACGCTTTATTAGTACAATTATTGTATTGCCCATTCCATAAATACTCAAATATATTTATTAAATAGTAAAATGTTAAAATGTATAGTACATATTATATATCTATATAATAAATGGTTATTGATTATAAAAGAAGCAGTCTTGCAATATCACTAGGTAATTTATACTCATATAAATATGTTAATGTTAACATTATTTAAATATATTCATTAATAACAATGCTTTTTAGCTTCTTTAGCTTTAATTTAATGAACATTATTACCATTTTATAAGGTCACATGAAGTAATATTTGTTATTAAATAAATTTAAATTTTACGTTATACTACTTAATTTAGATTGTTGTGTAAATATTTCACTATTTTATTTACGATCAACGTTTTTTTAGCAATTTTAAGTATTTTTCGTTAAGTAATAATTTAGTTTAAATAAAATTCATGAACCTAGTATTAAAAAAATCATATAAGAATTATTGAAAACAATTCTTCTTGTGTAAAAATAAAGATTTTAAAAATAATTGATGTGTTGATCAAGATAACCTTGGTATTCTTTACTCTACCCCATTGATATATAAAAACCCAGTTATACTTGAGGAGATAGCAATGGCAGCCTCATGGAAGACCAAAGGTATTGACTTCAGCAAAAAGACGCTGACAAACCTCCGATGTGTCGACGACATTGTCATTTTCACAGCCACACATCTATAACTCCAAACCATGCTCCAAGAGTTGAGCACAGCTAGTTTCAAGGAGTACATCTACTTGGGCCAGTTAGTTTCTTTCGAAAACAGTCAAGATAAGGAAATCGATCGGCGCAAAGAAAACGCCTGGAAAGCTACTAATCCATGAAGACGCTAGTGACGGGTGATCTGCCGATCTCCCTGAAGCGCAAACTCGTCAAAATGTGTATTCTACCCATCCTAACCTATGGTGCTCAGAACAGCTAGTCTATTCTGTAAACAACTATTTCGATATCGAGCTTCACCTGAGTGACAAAACTCACAAAATTAAGCTTTATTGCACACAACATAAAGGTCTTAATTTGAAACTCACATCGGATTCCATTGTCGAGATACGAAAATGTTGTTACAGAATAGTACTACTGGTCGGTCGCAAAAGTTCCGCCTCGGAATTTTGCCAAAGAGCGATGGAACGCAGCATTCTGGGCGTAAAAAGAGGACAGAATTCGAAACACCACCCTGCGTTTCAAAATGGGAATATTGGACGTGGGTAAGAAGACTGCCAGGCTCAAAAGAGATTGGGCGGATCACATAGCCGAATGCACTGAGGATGAGGACAATGAGGGCTATTTAAGAAAAAAACTGGCCAAGTGCGAGTCGGACTCGCGTGCAAAGGGTTCCGAACGAATTTAATTTTTTTAACATTTTATTTTAATACTACAGACTTCTAATAGAAAAAAAAGGGACCCTTATAGGATCACTCGGGTGTCTGTCTGTCCGTCTGTCACAGTCAGTTTTCTCCGGATCCACTGGACCGATTCTGTTGAAATTTAGTACACATATGGACATCTATGACCCAAACACGGACGCGTTACGTAAATCATTAAATTTTTAGTACGGGGGTCAAACTAGAAAATTAAAAAAATAGTTTTGTGAACAATATCGTGTCAAATCAAATGAAAGGGCTCACTGTGAGGGTTTTAATTATATTTTTTTCATAATGTTAAAATAAATGGTTTTGAAGTTATTCAAGAAATTAGACGAAAAATGACCCCTTATCTCCGAAACTACTGAGCCCAAAATTTTTAAAATAATGGGCATAATAGATCTTTACCTAAAGATTACAGGAAAACCTATTAGAAGTCTGTAGTGTTAAAATAACATGTTAAAAAAAATTCGTTCGGAACCCTTTGCATGCGAGTTTGACTTGCACTTGGCCAGTTTTTTATGATATTCAAATTGTTCAAATAAACTGCTTTATTTGCAACGGTTTTTCACCAGTAGAGTATAAATCCTTGTCTAATTAAATGTGTTAGTCATCTTGAGTTTAATTTTGAGCAAAATTGCTGTTCACTCCATTTAATTAGGAAGAATATTTTAGGAAATACATCATAGTTTAAGTAAGTCGTGCAACCAAAGATTTTATTTTATTAACACTGTGAGGGGATCCACAGACGTAGATATACTATCCCTAATTGGTAGACACCTGAGAACACACATTGTTGACGGAAGTCTATTGCAATTTTTATATTGGCATGAACCACAATATTATTGATATTGGGTGGGTCGCTAGTACTAAATAAAACACCAGTGAATACGATTAGTATTTATAATGATTAAAAGATATTTTGAAACATTTTAAAAGCTTAGGATTAATACAAATAGTTGCAAGCATGATAACAACAAAAAACTGTTATAATAAAATTTCATCACAAAGGAAATTTAACAGATTGTCATTTACAATATAAGGAAACAACAGTTATTATTTGTTAGTTGCTGACTTTCTTTGCTGTACCATTTCTCTAATGTTGTCTTCACTCTCTTTCAGATTCTTCTCTAAATACTGTTTATTGTTTTCTAATTCTGATGTTCGAGATGTTAGTAGAGATTGTCGGGTTTTCAGGTTGTTTTTGACATCGTCTAGATTTGTCAGAATAAACATTCGGCCAACGGATTCATAAGTTTTAGTGGCAGGTGGGAATGCATTGATCTCTCTCTGAGTAATATCCACATGTTGCAAGACGCGCTTCAGCACATCTAACTGAGAGTCGATGATTTGAATTTTGGCACTTGTTTCTACCTCTTTCAGGTGCAATTCAGTAAAAGCTTTTTTCAACTCTAAATCCACTGTTTTTGCCATGGTTTTAAGTTTAATCTTCTCCGAATCTAGTAAAAGGATCACGTTTTTTACTCTTATTAAAAAGTATTGCTATTGACAAATCTGTGGTTGCTGCTGTCAATGTCATTTTTTTTTTTTATTTACCCCAAAAGGACGGCTATAGTCTTTTGACCATGATGCCTAGTCTTACAGTCCTACCAACTTATCTGTAAACTGAAAGAAGACGGCACCGTCGATTCAGTGTTGCTAATTGAAAGGTGCCCAAAATTGAGTAAGTTTGTGAAATTTCCTTCTTGAAGAAGGAAATTTCACATTAAACATAATCGTTTAATAAGAATTACAGTTTTTACAAATTAAAAACAATTATACCTTCATAAAAATAATAAAATAAATAAAAAGAATTCGATAATTTACAGTTGGTAGGTACAACTAACAGTTTAGTCTAGCTTTATTTTTTACTATTTTAGGCTCGCGTTTGACCACTATCTCACCTGATGGTAAGCGATGATGTGGTCGAAGATGGAGCACGCTTGCCCAGAAGTAACCTATTCACTCTTGACTTAAATACTCCCAGGTTATAGCTATCAGGAAACACAGGCTCCGGCAGGGAATTCCACTCCTTAGCTGCAAGCACTATGAATGTGTTCCCAAAACGTTTTGTGCGCGTGAGTGGGATGTCCACCATGTACCGGTGGCGCATCGCCGTTCGTCTTGTGGTCCGATGATGGAACGGGCTTGGCGGAATCAAATTATGCAATTCCGTCGCACATTCCCCAAAATGCAACCGGTAGAAAACCGACAGGCTAGCAACTCGTCGTCGATGCTCAAGACTTTGGAGCTTCGTCGCGACGAGCCTATCATCGCCGATAACCCTCTTGGCTCGTTTCTCAATTGACTCAACGTCAAGCTGGTATCTGGCAGATCCGTCCCAAAGATGAGAGCAGTACTCCATACATGATCGAACTTGCGCTTGATAGAGTTTGAGCAGCTGTTCCGGCGTAAAGTACCGTCTCACCTTTACTAAGATCCCCAACTTCAATGCAGCCACTTGAGCTTTTGCCTCTATGAAAGGGCCAAAATTGAGGGTAGATGTTAATGTAACCCCAAGAAGCTCAAGTTGGTCGGTTATCGGCACGGTTGCACCTCGGGAAGATGGAGCTGGGTGGAATTGGCTCCGTTTAGAAGAAAATAGACACGCTTGGGTCTTAGCAGCATTGAACTTGACCAGATTGGCATCGCCCCATTCTGAGACAGCCTGTAAAGACACGTTCAAGCGCTCAACCATAGCCTCCCGGAGAGACCGGATCTGCGACCCATCAGCTCTTGCGTCGGACCCGTATCTCTCAGCAACAGTGCTGTCGTCTGCATACCCAAAGGTACCGGGTTTAAGCAGATCATTAATATGCAGCAAGAACAGTGTTGCCGAAAGCACCGACCCCTGAGGAACCCCGGCATTAATATCCAGCAGTCCAGACGAGCAGCCATCAATGACCACTCGTATAGACCTCTCAGGAAATCCGCGATCCAATCACACAATCCGGCGGGCAGACCGAAGGAAAGAAACTTACTAATAAGGCTATCGTGCCAGACCCTGTCGAAGGCCTTCGAGATGTCAAGGGAGACCGCTAGTGCCTCCCCGTGCTTCTCTATGGCCCCACTCCAGATGTGAATGGCATTCTCAAGAAGATCCCCAGTAGACCGATTTCGGCGGAATCCGTCTATCAGCAATAAACAATGGCTTTATCTAAAAAGTAATCCAATGAAGTGGAAATTCAGCAGATAAAATATTCCACGGGGAGATACAACTTTCATTTAATGCGAAGTTAAGTAGGTACCTACCTTGTAAGAGGTACCTGGATGTCTAGCATTTAGTTACGACCGTACCTAACCGTACCTAACTAAAAAAAATATGGAGGCGTCGCGACATTCTACGAGTATACCTTTGCTTATACAAATATGGGTCAAATACGAAACAGATTGTGAAATATCGTTTTGTTTCATTCTTTCTAATGTGGTAATCGTATTTGATAAAAGAGACAACAGTATTTCAGTTGTTGCTCATAATGGCAACATTTTCTTGTGACGTTGTGACAGTTGTAGGTAAGTGCCGTTTTCGCCATTTTATGCGCCAAGTCTCGTGGTAGTTCTGCTGTCAGATAAGTGTTTATTTTTGTATTTATTGTGATTTGTGAGAAAATTACGAGAATTTTATCTTTCAAATTGCACGTATATGATGGAAAACAGCCATTCAAGATGCCTGTGCGTTGTGTTATGGAGTGTGATAGAAGGAAAATCAACCTGAATTGTCTTTGCACAGGTTAGTAACCGGTTTTCATGCAATATTACACATAGTAATACATTTTCGATGAAAAAAATGCTAAGCTACCACATATTTATGGTTGTAGGTTTCATATTTGGGCTTATTCTCGTCCAACAGACTTTTTTTTTAATTTCATAGTTTCATTCGTTTGTTTACAATAATATGTCATGATGGAATAGTGTAGTACCGTTGCCGTAATATTTTCCGATACTAGTTCCTTCGCTGCGCTGATACAACATCGGTATAATACGTGTTCTAATCGGTTCGAGTGACCTTGTTAGGTCCGGCTCGCTGTTCACAGCACTGAGAGATCGTTCCCCAGACTTTTATGATGATTGGTTATACAAGATCCGGAAATAAGACATCATTTTATTATTTGTTTTAATTTTTTAATAACGTATTGTAACAACTCGAACCAAATGATTTATTGATAAAAATATTAACCTTTTTATAGGTTTCCTAAAAATGAAGGATTAACCTCTCTGTCCTGTAGAGGTTCTACAGACAGGTTGAAACTACGGCTACAAAGCAGCGTTTTCGATATAACTTAAGGATTGAAGTAGTTTTTTTCTCTTTTTCAGGTTGCACAAACTGGAAAAATTAAGACTGAAAAATATGTCAATAAACAGAAAAAAATAAGCGCTTCAACGAAAGGATACTCTGAAGAAATCCGAAAGTTCGCATTAACGTTGCATTTTTATCCCCGCCTATAATTATATAAGGCGAACTTACAATACATGCTAACTCACACAAGAACTTTGAGCAAATGGTACCAGCATGTAAATTGGGAACCAGGATTAACGAAAGAAGCATTTGTTTAAAAATTAAAGTGCAATGAAGTGCAAAGTGTCATACCAAATGTTTATTGAATAAATAAAACACTTATGTTGATTATTACCGAAGTTTTATTTAATGAATAAGTAAAAGCGAGGTGCGATGCACAATTTATGGTTATGTTTTAATATTTTAAAAATAATCTGCATTGTATGAGCAATGGAAGCTGGTAAGTTCGTTTTTGAAATAGGTGTATTGGTACGTTTGTAAAATATTACTAGAAATGCAATTTACAAAGACCACTATCTATTTTCGTACCCACCAAATTAGTATCCCTCGAATTGTCCCGGAAATGAAATGACTGTATCTGGCAAACCTAGTCCACATACCTACCAGAAGCTACAGAGCAGATATAAAATAAGCGAAAGCGCAAAAGTGATGCAAGTAAAGGTGTTTTTAAAATCTGTGCAGAAAAAACTCTACATTAAGTGTCATTAACAGAAAGGAGTAAGCCTTTACTCATTGTTTTGTTACAACAGATTGTAAGAATAGAAATTATACTTTTGATTCAAACGTGATGTCTAATAAGACTCGTAATACTAGTATGTAGTATTAGTATCGATACTTTTTATAGTATCGTTATAGTAACACTGTATTCCCTGATTGGTACAACCCTAGCATTGGCAGCCATTTTATGCGCCACTTTGAATTGTAGGTATGCACCTTTTTTTTGTAGGTATTTCCAGTCCATACTTTTTATATGTCTATGGCTGGTATTGAGGCTGATGGTAAACAATAAGAACATTTATTGTAATAAAAAATGTTATTTCTTTATCTGACTTTTATTCCAACAAACCTAAATTAAACTAGGTCAAGATTTTTCATTATTTTCCTAATTTTACTAACTTTTTTTCACTTTGGTAAAAGTGGCGTCACTATCTGTCTCGCTCACTCATGGCAAACATACCCACTATCCATCTCTCTCATCATTTTGACTTAAAATTTAGAACCTACCTAGAGCTTGTGCGAATCAAAAACATTTTAACTGAGATAGCAAAAATCGGGTTACTTTTGGTTTTAATTTTTTTACCCTTTTTTGTTGTATGGAACTAACAAGTATTGTACCATTTTAGAATTCTGATTAAATGCGCCAACTTTTAAGTACACTTGCCAGGGCACTCTAGTACATATTTTTTAAAGGAGGGCCTGTCAAAGTCGACGAATCTTGAAAATTTTAAATTCGTAGTTTAACAAATAGTCTCAATTCTCGGAAACTTGAGGCAATTGTGTCATTATTTTTTATTAGGATTCTAGAAATGTTATTTAGGATAACGTTTCCAAAGTTCAAATGAACAAAAATAAAAAAGAATAACCACAATAACCGAAAGATGGTACAGTTTGATCAAATTTCTAGGTTTTTCTTAAAATGCCCATAATTTTCAAATTGCATGGGATAGATTTTTTTTTTCAGATTTTTCTCGTGATGATTATGATCAATCTTGTCACACCGTTTCGGCTTGATGTTGAGTTCTGGGACACCCTGTATATGGTTGAGCACGTGAACGTGTCCTTACAGGCTGTTTCTGAATGGGGCGATGCCAATCTGGTTAAGTTGAATGCTGCTAAAATCCAAGCGTGTCTATTTTCCGCCAAAAGGAGCCAATTCCACCCAGCTCCATCGTTCCGAGGTGCAACCGTGCCGATAACCGACCAATTTGAGCTTCTTGGGGTTACATGAATATCTACCCTCAATTTTGGCCCTTTCATAGTGGCAAAAGGTCAAGTGGCTGCAAAGAAGTTGGGGATCCTAGCAAAGGTGAAGCGGTACTTCACGCCGGAACAGCTGCTCAAACTCTATCAAGCGCAAGTTCGATCGTGTATGGAGTACTGTAGTGCAATTCTGTTACAACATTTTCGTATCTCGACAGTGGAATCCGAGGTGAGTTTCAAATTAAGACCTTTATGTTGTGTGCAATAAAGCTCATTTTGTGAGTTTTGTCACTCAGGTGAAGCTCGATATCGAAATAGTTGTATACAGAACTAGCTGACCCGCGCAACTTCGTCTGCGTCACAATTTTCATTACTGCTCCGCTCCTATTGGTCTTAGCGTGATGATATATAGCCTATAACCTTCCTCGATAAATGGGATATCCAACACTGAAAGAATTTTTCAAATCGGACCAGTAGTTCCTGACACAGCATTAAAATACTAAATATATACACTTAAAATAAAATATCCTAACTAAGATAAGGCGTCAAAAAATTCGTCCGCATCGCTGTCCACCGGAAGTGAGCCCAAAAGACTGGCGGCATTGCCACGTTGTATGGCAATGCTTATCCTCTGTCCGAGGTAAAAGCCAGCCCTTGGGTCACGCGAAGTGTCAACTAAGCGTTTAGAAAGATCTTTAAATAAGGCATGAGCACTCGGACCCCACGGTCCAAGAGTTTCAACCCCAAACGGCTCAAAAATATAATTGCCAACAAGGTTATTATATTTCCGCCGCTTGAGGTTCTCAGCAGCCGCAGCGGCAGTACCAGCACAGCACGACGAGCTAGGAAGATGGGATGGCGCAAGAGTATCGACACAAGTAGCGTCCCACACTAAAGGCCTACCCAACTTCCATGGAAACAAAGACATACCGTCCGGTCGCTTGCCGTCCTCGCGTGCCAGGCCATTGGGTTCTAGTACGGCTGGAACGCCGACGGCGACAAGAGCGCGTCGGATAATGTCGCTGATGTTTGCGTGCCGTGCAAAGCGACCCGCACTTCGACTGCATGAGAGACCGTGGTGCCCGAGGCTGTTGACTGCTTCGCCACATTGACAACGATGAGGAGAACAACACGATGCGCCTAAGCGAGGGGAAGCAGCGAGGCGGAAAGTTGTATCGTCGAACAAGGTGCCTAAGTTCGACGACGGTAGTGCGTGAAGCCAGAGACCCGACTCCCACTCACCCACAGCCAGCAGGCGCGCACGCTCCGCAGTAGAAGTAGAAGTGGCTATAAGGTTCCTCTGAACTTCTCTGCAGACCGGCTTATCCCACTGTCTCTGGTGTGATGGGTTGTCGGGTAGATTTACATTCGGGCAAGCGAGTTTCCAGGCATTCACAGCCTCGGTGAAGCACGGCACATCAAAATGAATCAGTGTGGAAGCTAGGATATTCCTGATTAATTTATCAGTGCCATGAACCGAAGATATAAAAGCCGGTAAACTAATACTGGTAATATTGCGGACGCCGAGGCCTCCCATACGAATGGGAAGAGTAGCTTGAGCCCAAGCTCGGTCGTCCATGGCCACCTTTAAAATTGAAGATAGTGTATGCTTGATAATTTGGTCCATTTTTTCTAAAAGGTGAGGGTGCTTCCACATATGGGAAGCACGAAGGAAATATGCCAATTTAGGACCGAAACAGCAGTAACGAATTATGGTGATAGCCGAATGCATGTTAATTTTTAACAGTCTTTCCGAAACGTCTTTGAAATTTTGAATTTTTTCTTCGACAAAATTGGGAAAGGAATTCTCAAAGATTGGTGACCCAAGGAGGTGAAGAGAGCTTTTGTCCATAATTTTGATTCCAGGGGCCGTGCGTTGAATTTTGAAAGTATGAATTGTCGGTCAGTACTGTCAGACAAAAATAATTCGCATCTGGAAAAGTTCAGATCAAGTCCAATGGAATGAAGTCGATTTTTAAAAAATTGTAGATCATTTAATACCAAATTTACATCGCCTCCAAGGGTACCATCATCGAGATACCAAACATTAAATTTAGAATTTAGCTGTCGAATAATAGGGTGAATAGCTAAACTAAAGATCACTGGCCCGAGGGGATCACCTTGTTGACAGCCAACAGCGGATTCCAAAAGGTTGTCCCGATAAAGTAATTTAGATGGTTGTCTATAACATTGCCAGAGAAGACTGAAAATTTGAGGTATTTCTTTCTTAGATTCTGCCAACAAGGTGTCCCTATTTACCGAATTAAATGCATTTTTGATGTCAACCTTCAGGATGACCTCTCCTTAGCCAGAATTTCCGACTTCGTTAGATTGTGGTAGTCTCTATGGTTTCGTATAAATGGGCGTAGCACCTGGTTTTAAGTTAATATATTGATTCATTAAGTTGCATCAGGGTAAATTAGAATACAGTGTAAGGTCGGATACTTCGAATTACTTCTAAACCTGTGCGTATTTTTGAGTACCGGCAACACAGCTCGAGACGCCATCTTGTTATTCCCCGCCCATCAGTCCGTGCCCATCACTACGATGTGTTGGTCGTGTTTGGTTTGCAAAAAAATAAAATCATAACTTTCAAGCAGATTTTCGGCAGTCCGATCTTCAACCCAGCAAAGTTTTTGTTACTTTTCTGGTGAGTATTGTTTCTTTCTATCACTGTGTGAGTGTTATGTTCATTTTTGTGAAGTTGTTAACTATTTTCAATTACAAATGAGTTCATAAGTCAAATGTATGCTGAGATCCGGTCTTTTCCGTACCGGTCGAACATCGGATTAATATAATCCGGTCTTTCCCTTAAACAAAGACTTCAGTGGTTTTCAAACCTGCTTTAATTTAAATGTTTATGTTAGGTGCTCAAAGTAGTGGCAGAGTTACTCTTAAACGAATCGCTCAGGGTGCAGAAGTTATCACACGCATGTTTTTGGAAAACAATAAAAAAGAGCAGAAGGAAGCACTAACAAAAAAACCACGACAGACTAATACAAACAAGAACTTGCCACCTAAAGTAATATTTTCAATTTTCCTATTTTGGTTTCAAATATTTATTGTAGCATATTTACATTTTGTTTAAACTTTATTTAAAACAACGTGACAAAAATTTTACCATAATTATTGCAAAATAATTAAATACTTGTTTAGTTTTAAAAATGTGATTTATTTTGTAAAACTGATGTTAGTAACATTTTCATTAAATTAATTTGATTTTATTAACAATGTTTTATTACAATTACTTCTTAAGTCATTTATTTTCCTCATCTACCCCATCTTTTAGTAAATAAGTAAACAAGTTAATTCATTTTATGAAATAAACAATAATTTAATTCGATATCTTATATTAAATCTTGGAATCAAAACCTTTAGCTAGTTTACTTCTTCGCTCGGCACATGTTGATTACCAAGACCCCTCACATCAAAGATCTATTATGAAAAGTTTGAGAATCACAATTTTTTTGCCTATTCTAATGTAGGATAAGATCGGACTATTAAAATATGAAAAAAAAAGTTACAACTTCTCACCTAGTTTTTAAAAATAAATAGAAAATTCAAAGGTATGTTCTTATTAGGTACGAGGTAAGTACGGATACTTTTATAAATTCAACCTTATGATATCAGCTATAGAATTAGTATTATAAAGTTATCCGAACTTACCCTTCCAAGGTCCGATCTTATCGCCATGTTTTAAAATTAAGAGGAAATGCTGGCGGAGAAACTTTGTGTGTATAAAGTCATAATTCGATGTTTGGCTCTTGAGTGTTTTCTCCTCCAATATTCAACCGATTTAAGAGATATTTCACAAACTGAACAAGAAAGATTTCCACCAGCATTTCCTCTTAATGTTGAATTTTTACGGAGTCGTAATTTAGGAATCATTAAAGGTAGAAGTATAAAAAGAAACAAGGTAATAGTAAATTTACTTATTAACGATGTTTGCAGTATTATTTATTTTTGTCATATTTAGAAAATGGGAAAAAAAGTATTTACAATTCATCCGAAAACTGTCCGAACTTACCCTGATGCACCTTATATTAGTAGTACTCAGCTTACCACCTTCTAAATGAAAAACGTCTGCATACTTTGCACAAATCTGTTCAATAGTTTTTTGCTCATCTGATTGTAAATAATTCAGGTTTAAAGTAGATAAAAGTCTTTTTACGCGCTGTGCATCCATTTCTGTGTCGCTATATTGACAAATAATATAATCTGACAAATTTTCTAATTCGGTTTAAAAATATGGTAAGCTAACGTCTTCTTCGCTTGTGTTTAATATTTTAATCGGAATCTTCCCATTTCTTGATTGTTCTATACTTCCTGCCTAAAATATGATTTTCGATAATTGTGTTGGAGTAACTACGTAATCATTTTGTGAATTTGATAGAATTGTTATAAAATGAATTGATTCACTTCTGCGTGGTAAGTACAAATTTTTATTGAAACCGTTTTTCTGGCTCGTTTCTGTTAAAACACTCTTTGTTGTTACTTTGTAATTTTTCATTAAGTATTTAATAAGGCAATGTTTGCATTATACATGGAACTTGAATGTAAACATCGCTGATTCTCTGTAAGTTGAAAATGACTGTGTTTGTGGGCTGAAGTACAATTGCAATGTGAAGTCAGCGATTTCATGGGAATAAATGTTACCGCCAATGCCTTTGATTGTTGTATCGTTACTTTGTATTTTAGTGTATTGTGGTACCTACTTTATTTTTAGCTATGACTGATATCGTTGCCCCTGTATCTACCAAGAATGAACATAACTTATTACCTTTTTTAAATTAAACGCAATGTAGTTTTTAACATGTTAATATTTTATGTTCGAAAAAACGTATTTGGATTACCCAACTCAAGGTTTTTTGTCGTACTCTCTTGCTGCTGCTGGTTTGCTCGTTAGTCAGCAACATATGCAGCTTGTTGTTGGTAGTCTCGACCATGAAATTGTCGATTTTGACCTCTAAAATCTCGTCCACGTCCGTAACCTGCCTGTGATTGAAATCGTGGGGAACCATTTCCTCGTCCTCGATTGTACCAATTATTACTCCTTCCTCTGTAGTTTGAAATAAGTATTGGCGCGTCCACGATAGGAAGAATTATTGTGATTATAGTTATTACTTTGATTGTAGTTACTTCGATTATAGAACTCACAGCCGCGATTATTTTCAGGTATAAAAGAGGCCTGATATCATTAAAAATCCGGCCAAGTGCGAGCCGGACTCGCCCACCGAGGGTTCCTTACAAATTTGAAGGTACATATTACATTAAATTTAGAGTTTTCAGATTTTTCCCTATAAGGGTAGTATAAGACGGTATTACAAGACTTGCCACATTTCATAGTTCTAGGTCAACGGAATATATCCTTTAAATTTTGATTCCCTTGAGAGTGTCGAAATATGCATTTTTTATAAATATAAAACGGCCGTATCTATTTTTTACGAAAACTTAGAAGTTTGATATTTCCACCGCTTCAAGGGACTGTTGAACTGATTATATGGTTTTAATTTCAACTCGATACCGTCACGCGTTCCCGAGATAAAGCTTCTTTACAGACAGACGGACAACAAAGTGATCCTATAAGGGTTCCGTTTTTCCTAAAACCGATGTTTGGCCAAAAAATGTCAGCGACTCCGTGAGGTTCAAGAATTGACTGTGAGCGATTCTACCATTAGAAGAAGATTGACAGAGCAAGGCCTGAAACCTCGTAAACCAGATAATGGCCCAAAATTGATGGTAGACCACCGAAGAGGGCGACTTAACTATGCACGTGAGCACTTAAATCATACGTCCAATGGGACAAAGTTCTCTTTTCTGTCGAGAGTTATATAATGCAGTATGGTAATGACGGCAGATAGAAAGTGTATCGAAGAGAGGGCGAGCGTTTTGCATAGTACTGTATTGAAGCAAGAGTTACGGATGGTGGCGGTTCTTGGACGGTTTGGGGAGGTTAGCGTCGATGCAAAAAAGTTCGATAAAAAAACCGAACTTGCTTTTGTATCTGGACTCCACTTACCGTCATTGGACTGGAGCCTCATGTTACCCTACGCACTTTACTGGCGAAGAGATAATTTTATGCAGGACAACGCCAGGGCTCATATCGCAGGCATTATAAATGAATACCTATAACGTCGGTATTACGGTTATGGGCTAGCCAGCAAGAAGCCCGGTCAGGAATCTCATAGAACACCTTTGGGATGAGTAGATAAGACGACTCACAGCGAGAGAACCTGCTCCGGAGTCGCTTGGCCATCTTGAACCAAAAGGTGGGATAACTTCCCACAACACAATATTGTGACACTCATCCGTTCAATGAGGAACCGCTTGGCAGTCATTAGAGCCCGGAGCGATACTGAATAAACTTTTTAAATCATTTTTTCGTTTTAGGTCTTTGTTTCTAACATTAATTTTAAAAATTCTTCTTAAAGGACAAAAACATACCTATTGAGCACAACACGATAGTTAAAGAAAATTAATTTTTAGGGTTCCGTACTGAAAGGCTAACCAACGGAACCCGATTACTAAGCCTCCGTAGGTACGTCCGTCCGTACTTCCATTCGTTTGTCTGTCTGTCAGCGGGCTGTATCTTAGAAATCGTAATATGTAGACAGTTGAAGTTTTCACAGAGTGTGTATCAATTTTGCCGTTATAACAAATAATAAAAATAAATTAAAAATTAAAGGGGGTTCCCATACAAGAAACGTGTTTTTTTTCGGTTTATGGTACGGAACCTTTCGTGTGAGAGTCCGACTCGCACTTGGCCGGTTTTATTTAAAACATTAATTTTCAATACCTTATAATGTCCGTAATTAACTGGCTCTTTTTTGTTAACTTAATTTAAAAAATACATAAAACTCACACAAAACCAAACATCAGAGGTGTTTCGATTTTTTTGCTGAGAAGCATTAGGCGTATATATTGTCCGGGTGGGCCGTGCCCACCCCAGAATGGTCTCAGGCCCATCCCAGGATGTTTGGGGACCGGTTTGAAATTCTAGGCTGGATACTTATTTAACTTCGCAAAATCATCATCACTCATGCACATTGCACAATACTGACTTTTTTGGATGTTGTTAGGAAAGATGGAAAACTTCAAAATTTTCGGTATTTTTTTTAGATTTTGGCCTTTATTTTCTAACCGGTGCCAGGTAGACAAAACTTGCTTCAGTTTAACCATAAATCGTATCACTGTAGGTTAAATCAAAGTCAAGTTTATTCCAATTAGACCATTAAACGGCACTTTTGAACGTCACTCACATTTCAAATAATATAAATACTAAAGTGACTCTACTGTCCATTCGGAAAGGTAGATTCTTATGGAGAAGAACGGACAAGAAAGTCCATAGTTACTCTTTTCAAATACATCTTTTACAAAATTTGGTATACAAAAATGTAGTTATATGTGAGGACCATGCACCTAGGGTGTGCAGAGGTAGACTTATTAATTTTCTAAATAAGTACATGATACTCACACATTTACAAATATTAGAATCACTTATAAATAGGTGTCGAGATACAGCACTTCAAACATCGGAACTTTTGCCCAAAAAGATAGAAATTGTAGTTTTAAGCATTTCTTCTTTGTCCTGGCTTACGGGGCAGGCCTCAAGACATGCCTTAGGTGGGCTACTACTTTTCAAAATTGTATGTGAATTTGCACGGAAAATCTCAAATTATACTAATATATAAAGCTGAAGAGTTTGTTTGTTTGTTTGCGACCAGTAGTTCCTCGCCGCATGGTGTCGGCCGGTGCCGTAAAAGAATAATACCATCCCATCACATCCCGTGGGTGTCGTAAGAGGCGACTAAGGGACTTGCCAGAGAATGGGCAGCAGCGTTCTCTGTAAACGCCTGCCAAGCGTGGCGATTATGGCAAAACCCCCAATGACAAGCACAACCAAAAAATGGCCCCTAATGCCCGGCAGCCCGTCTAACCTTGACTCCGGTAGCGGTCAAGGTCACGGCGAGGCAACGGGTGCAAAGAATCCCCGGAGTGGACCCGGCTACCATAACAAACACCGACGACTGGATCTGGCAACACTGAACACGAGAACACTCCAGACCGACGAGAAGATCACCGAAATTGAGGAGGAATTGGGTAGGTTGCGATGGAGTATTGTGGGATTGTCTGGATTGTCTGAAGTCCGAAGAGAGGGGGAGGACACGATAATTCTCAAATCTAGCAAGCTGCTCTATTTCCGGGAGGGTGACCAGAAGTCCCAGGGTAGTGTCGGGTTCATCGTTCACAGGTCCCTTGTGTCCAATGTGGTGAGCATCGAGAGTGTATCGACCAGGGTGGCGTACCTGATACTTAGAATATCGTCAAGATATTCGTTGAAGGTCATACAAGTTTACGCCCCAATCTCGACACACCCCGACGACAAAATAGAGCCCGTGTATGAGGATATATCCAGAGCCATAAAACTCACTTCACCGTGGTCATGGGGGACTTCAACGCGAAACTGGGCAAACGAGACGGTGATGAGCTGCGAGTGGGGCAATTTGGATTTGGACGTCGGAACCACTGGGGACACTTACTGGCTAGTTTTATGCAGAAGGAGGGCCTCTATATGATGAACTCCTTCTTTAGAAAGCGTGAGCACAGTGTAACCAAAAATGAGATCGACTTCATCACGTCGACGTAGAAGCAAATATTCAATGATGTCTCTGTGATTAACGCCGTGAAAACCGGAACTGATCACCGCATTGTAAGAGGCAGGAATAAGTTTATTAAATAATGGTTGCGTTCCGTTATGCTATTCTACTATTTAAACAATTTGTAATATGTTGTTCGTTTTGAAAATTACATTAATTGCAAAGCCTGGAATCCTATTCTCCCGAAATATAATCGTTTCTGACTGTCCTTCCGTGTTACAGCAGTGAATCTCGAGAAACATTTTTCTGGAAAACCTTGAACTTGTTTTACATAACAGAAATATTCTCAGACTGGGTTCAGTATGTACCTTGTATTGTTTTTCAGGTGTACGCCACCATCACCTGAACCTACCTACCATCTTTACCATAGGTACACAAGCCAGCCAAGTAACTGATATAGATAGCGTGAAACTTTTATTCATAAAAGCAAGACCTGTAACAGAAACTATGTGGTTTTTATTTATGAAAACGTACCTTATTCCTAAATGAATTTGAAGTGGGTACTTAAAGACAACATCAGTTTGATGGGTTTAAGTTACTTGATATTAATTATGGTTTTGTAAATAAACAATGAAAAAATACGTGCGTTTTTTTACTCTATTCATGCTGCATAGTTAGTTGTACTGTACGTAAAAAAAAATAAGTATTCCTTCCCCTTTATGTTTACAAATCAAAAATATAATCCCCCCTAGGGGTCTAGCCCCTAGGGGGGATTTTTGATTAGTAACAGATTTGCAACGGGGTTCATGATAGGTAAATAGGCCACGATACTATATCTCATGTTTTTTTATACATTCCTCTTATATCCATAGTACATTGTGGTTATTTCTTCTAAAATTCGGAGGGGGATAAAGAAAAAGCTCTGTATTCGGATTAAAATTAAATTTGGATTGGATTAAACAATAATTTAGTAGAATCAAAAAAAGCACGGGCTAGCAAAGTGTTCAAAACAAGCATGTTACACGGATTTTAAGGCATGCTCGTTGCGAATGGTACATTACCGCCCGTAACACCGGTCAGTTCCAGGATTTAACAAAAAACCGACAGCGGGTTGAGCACTCGAAACGAGCAGCTCGTTGCTCGTAAGTTCATGGTCGTTTTCACGTACTGACTGCGCGAGTGCTCGCTTTATAACATACTAGCTTCTTCCAGCGGCTTCGCCCGCGTTCCTTAGGGAACATACTCCCGGGATAAAAAGTAGCCTATGTCCTTTCACAGACTCTAGAATATCTGTGCACCAAATTTCATTTAAATCAGTTCAGTAGTTTTGGCGTGAAAGCGCGACACACAGACAGACAGACAGAATTAATTTCGCATTTATAATATTAGTAAGGACTAGCACTTCACCCGCGACTTCGTCCGCGCTGCAATTTTCTTAAGGATCCCTAATTTTTTTCTAGATAAATTATATACTGAAACCTTCCTCGTGAACCACTCTATCTATTGGTGAAAAGAGCATGAAAATCGGTGCAGTAGCTTTTATTGCGAACAGACAGACAGGTTCCTTCTGGGTAAGCTCGCTCCATCGTAGACTTTGTCTCTGTCATCTCTGACCTAGACTAGAGTCAAGAGCAAACCCATCACAATTAAAAACCAAAACTGTCCAAGTGCGAGTCGGACTCGCGTGCAAAGGGTTCCGAACGATTTTTTTAACATGTTATTTTAACACTAAAGACTTATAATAGATTTTCCTGAATTTTTAGGTTAAGATCTATTATCTCCATTTTTTTCAAAATTTTAGGCTCAGTAATTTCGGAGTTAAGGGGGGGAATGGTCATTTTTCGTTTAATTTCTTGAATAACTTCAAAACCATTTATTTTAAAATTATTAAAAAAATATAATTAAAACCCTCACATTAAGCCCTTTCATTTGATATGTCACACGACATTGATCAAAAAACTTTATTTTTTAATTTTGTAGTTTGACCCCCAAAACTGACCCCCATACTAAAAATTTAATAATTTACGTAACACGTCCGTGTTTGGGTCATAGAAGTCCATATGTGTACCAAATTTCAACAGAATCGGTCCAGTGGATCCGGAGAAAACTGGCTGTGACAGACGGACAGACAGACAGACACCCGAGTGATCCTATAAGGGTTCCTTTTTTTTCGGAACCCTAAAAACCGAAATAAAGACATAAAGCTGTCCGAAATCGACTTCCATCGTGACCCTATACGTTCTCTAGTAGTGAAAAACGGTTCATAAATCATTGTACGGGTATCTACGAAGGGATGTTGGGGAAAGGTCAATGTACTTTATTGCAGGCGTAGTCCAGTCATTTAAGCTTAAATTAGGTAAGAATCTCGGAATTCGAGATACCCAGCTGTAAGTCTGTAAATACTTGTATATTGACACCCTAAAAGTTGTCTCAAAACCTACATATGGTAGGGTGTACGCAACTATTAAATTTCAAGGTCAAAGGTCACAAAAATCGGTTTTTTTGCGCTTTTTGTGTAAATATCTCATTTCCAATGGGTTTTTTGCTATTTGTATTTACGATCAATATTGTAGAATACAAAATTCTCTACAAATTTTGTTTAAAAAAATTTTTATACGGTGAACCGTTTTCGAGATAGAGGGCGGAGAGCGCGCGGTCACAGCATCACTTCAGGTCAACCGGTTTCTCCGGGCGAAAACGCGCCATATACATATAGTTGATGAACTATCGATAAATCAATGATTATAAATATTTGTCAATTTTTATTAACTCTTATGTTATATTTTATCATTTTTTTCCTAACCTATCCACTTTTAATTCAGTACTATTTTTTTAAAGTTTTTGAGAAACTGACAAATTTGGATGAACTAGCTGCAGCATTTGAGGAAGAAAATTGTTCGGCCCAGAGATTATTAGAGAGTGGAACTCAAACCTTATTGGCAGTCTATAATGCTCCGAAACCTGTGAAAAGTCTCGATCATCTTCGTCATATGCATTACGCTTTCAAATATTCCACCAACAAGTGCAGCTGCTCATCAACATTTCAAACGTGTATATTATCAAGTTCAAACTTGGTTAGGGCATGATTTGGAACCCCAGGTATGGGGTTGGGCAATGCGAAACGATTTTCTGGAGCCTGTCATGACAATTTTACCTCCTGCTCTAGAAGATTTGCTAAATACAATTTTCTGCAACTGCAAGAGTGGTTGTGGTTCGCAATGCGGATGCAGGAAAGCGGGCTTGCAATGCTCTTTAGTTTTTGGCCAATGTAATGGGCAAGCTTGTCTCAATGCTCTACCATATCAGAGCGACATTAACGAAGATGGAACCTTTGACCCCGAAATTATGGAAGAACTTGAGACAAATTTCGTTGAAGAGGATAATGAAGACCAGTTTGAAATTTACCAGCAGCCGGAAGATGACGATGAAGAAGAAGAAGATGATTAAAATTATAAAATTGTAGTTTTTGTACCCTTTATTCCATTTTTTACTTTTAATAAAAATAAATGTATTGAATAAAAAGATTAATTCATAATTTATTTGTTTTTGTTTTCATCATGTAAGAAGTTATTAATATTAATTAGGTTAAAACTCGAATATCATTCCTATATTTTCATTAACAATTCTGCAATTACATGGGCAGGTAAGTGTTGTTAAATAAATTAATATTGAATAAAAAGTGGATAGGTTAGGAAAAAAAATGATAAAATATAAAAGAGTTAATAAAAATTTACAAATATTTATAATCATTGATTTATCGATAGTTCATCAACTATAAATGGCGCGTTTTCGCCCGGAGGCACCGGTTGACCTGAAGTGATGCTGTGACCGCGCGCTCTCCGCCCTCTATCTCGAAAACGGTTCACCGTATAAAAAAAAAAATTAACAAAATTTGTAGAGAATTTTGTATTCTACAATATTGAAAATAAATACAAATAGCAAAAAAACCCATAGGAAATGAGATATTTACAAAAAAAGCGCAAAAAAAACGATTTTTGTGACCTTTGACCTTGAAATTTAATAGTTGCGTACACCCTACCATATGTAGGTTTTGAGACAACTTTTAGGGTGTCAATATACAAGTATTTACAGACTTACAGCTGGGTATCTCGAATTCCGAGGTGAACTTACTATAATGACTGGACTAGCGCCTACTCTAGTAATAGTTGATAAATAAGTAATTTATTCAAATACTTTTTGGAGAAACCTGAAAAGAGTGATTTCTTTTTCACAATATTGCAATAAATGCCAAAATTATTCTGTCAATGTGTCAATGTCAATGATGAATTTTCAAAGATGTTTTTATTTGTTGAGAAATCTATTATATTTTTTGCCAAGACTTAAAAGCGAAGATAATAAATAATTAAGAAGCAAGTGAAAAACAACCGGGAATGTTCGGAAGGGCTCAGCGTCATCCTGCAGCACCGTATCATCTGGTCTGCAATGGTATGGTGAAAAACAATATTGATTGAATTGTTGCCTGCTGACGATGTACCTATGTACGTCGGCTAAAGGCAACAATTCAATCGGTCCAACAACTAAACCGCACTTATTTCAACAGGACTGAACTTCTACCATGTTTGGAAAGCTTCAGCAGCAAAACTCGTCTACAAAGAAACCCTACATCAGCCAACCTAACTTAACTAAGTATAATATTATATTATAAAATATAATTATAATTCTGCATACTAAATACTTATATTTCTGTGTTTCCGATTAATTTCATACAAGTTTTTGCTTATTTACATAACATTTTCAACTATTGAAAATCCTTTTCATTAGGCGCCAGCCAAGTGACATTCTGTAAGCGATGGCGGTTGTCAAAATGTCAAAAATGTATGAGATTGACAAGCGGTCGAAAAATCACGTCAATCCCTTACATATGACGTTGGTGCTATCGAAAAGTCATGTGATGCCTTACATTTGACAATGGCTCTGTCGAAAAGTCACGTGATACCTTACATTTGACGTTGACGCTATCGAAAAGTCACGTCATCCCTTACATGTTTGTTTGTGGATTTGTACATACTTGACAGCGGTACTATGTACTTTATAATTCCATGCATTGAACGAATCAAAGGCCTTAACACAGAGTCAGATGAGTTTAAGGCACTATAAATATACAACCTCAAAGTAAAACATTAATTTTCCTAACCCCACAACGTTATTTATTTATTTGTTATCTTGGGATCTCCAACAAAGAATATACACAGCACATGACACATAAATATAGTTACAATGAATATCGAGTAGGTGTATTCCTTCACTTAAAGGACTTCCTACTGACAAAGACATACAGATGTCTAAGTCCGTAGTTTTAGCCAAAGTATTGTATTGTCTACAAAGTCTCGGCACAGCGCTATCACGCACAATGAAATCCTTTCGTTAGTTGCTTTTCTTTCGTCTTATATTATTAACAACTAGCTCTTCGCCCGCGACTTCATTCGCGTGGGTTTAGTTGGTACTCCACGAACTACATCTCCCCCCGCTAAGAATGTTCCTGCTAGAAGAACGTTACCCTAGCAAGAATCGTTTTTTCCGTTTTTTTTTTCCAAAACGGCCAGGCGCACAAATTCTATAAGTAGCACACATTTATAGCAGATTACGCTCTAAATATACGTTCCACTCATATCACTCTAGGAGACACTTTCCTGCTGGGGTAACGTACACTCGTAGTTACGGATTTGTTCTCCACACCTACTTAAAAATTCACCTGTACGTAACGCTTCATGAAAAAAATAGCCCACAACGCGTTGGGGCTTCCCCCAAGAGGCCACTTCGCAAATATTGAAAAAACCGGCCAAGTGCGAGTCGGACTCCCGCGCAAAGGGTTCTGGGCGAATGATATTTTTCAAACAGGTTACTTCGAAACCATATACTTCTTATAGGTTTTCCTATAATCTATACAGAGTGTCCCGAAACTCAGCGTCAAGCGGATACGGGGCAATATGCTAGGTTATACCAGTTCAGGCTAAATAATAAAAAAAATCATATTACTTGGTTAAGTGATAATAGGAATACTTTTGAGAATGTTGAAAATCAACAATCCTTCATCACATATTTAGGTCCTGTGATCACAAATTTCCCAATTTTGTAGTGTTTTTTTAGTGTAATTCTATATAACTATGTTTTTGATCGCAGTCACAAATCCAACAATTAATATGAAAACTTTAGTAAAAAAAAAATAGTTTTATTGTGTCATGTTTAGTAAACCTTTTCTCAGATAACTTTGACACTCCGTCTTTCCAAAAAAATGTACTAAACTACCCGAGGCAAGTTATTTAAAAAAATGGCCTATTTAATCAATATTTCAAAATGGTACAATACTTGCTACTTTTCTTTCCATAAAAAATATTATCAATGTTATCAACCATTTAGAGCATGAAAATGTTGAACAAAATTACCAAAAGCAAAGAGAAAACTTTTATCTAAATAGTACTTTTGTGTGCAAAAAGTTCTACTTCACCATAGTGAAGGAGTGTGTGAGTAGTGAATGGAGTGAGACGGACTGATATTTTATTTTTAGAGAAAGCGAGACGGATAGTGACACCAATGGTTTTACGTTGTTTTATAGACGAAAGTTTCATAGAATTTCGTTTCACATAATTTTTTTCTTGTATTATCGTTTCATAGAATAAACAATACGCAGAATACTAACTTTGAATAAATTTAAATCATAGATTTTTGTTACAAAAAATCTTTGTTTCGATATTTATGATGTCATAGAATAACAAATCAATTTTTTTTATCCTCATATTGAGTAGTTAATATAAAACTTGTTACCAAGAAAAACATTTTATCGAGTGACAGTTTCTAAACGTTTAACAAAATGCATAGGTACCCTTCTATAAAATTACAACATCGCGGTAACAAAAACAACGCGGGTAAATTCTACTCAAGTAAACTCTTCATTCGGGTTCGAGCCCGCTCGACAGAACCCTGCGAAGCGGCAATGGTGGCAAATGGCGATGGAAATAAAAGAGCATACACCATGAATGCAGCAAGTTTACAGCAAGCATACAGCAATGATGCAGCAAGCATGCGGCATACAAAATGCAGCATGCAAGCATGCAGTACGTAAACGAGCATGCAACATGCATAATGCAAGCAAGCATGCAGATAAAATAAAATATCAGTCCGTCTCAATCCATGCACTACTCACACACTACTTCACTATGGTGAAGTAGAACTGCTGTGTCGGACGAAAGGCGACTGCAGCTGCAGCGCCAGCGCACCCACTGTGCCGGGCCGCGCCCCTTGTCGCTCCGTGTCCACCGCGTGATCGCATCGCTCCGTTCATACAGCCGTTGCATGGACTTGAGGACGATGAAGCTCCATAATATGTTGCTTTATTGTTACGCCTTATTTCCCATATCTGGTTTTTTTCTTCTAATATAATCGTACTATCCTGTTGTATGATGTCAATTGCATCTGTCTCCTTCTTAATGTTCTCAGAGTAAATTCTGGATACCACCGCTACTTGACATATCTCTAAGGCTTTATTTAACGGTAGGTCCGCTTCTCTTAGTAACCGTTCTCTTATTGCTGGGCTTTTTACTCCACATACAAGTCGGTCCTTTATAAGATCATCTTTTAAAACTCCAAATTCACCAGTCTTGGCCAATTTTCGCAAATCAAACACATATTGATCAATTGTTTCATTATGTTGTTGGTCTCGTGTAAAAAACTTGTGCCGTTCCACCGTTACATTTTTTTATTCGTTTTAAAATGTTCATCTAAATTTTTACACGCACCGTCTAAAGTCACAACTTCACTTTGTTCTAATATTTCGCGGCATTGCTCGCCAACTATATGTAGGAAAATGTTGAGTTGTACCACTGCAGTTTTTTTTTGATAATACACACGCGTCGAAATATATCGCAAAACCCTTCTTCCATCTTTCCCAACTATCACTCAACTTGCCAGATGCCACATCGATCGAGTTCTCATCAAATTTAAACGGTGACGGCGGTGTCAACACTGTTTCCATTATGATAATTTATTTATCTGCACTGTTTTCTAGTACGTTTAACTTTACTTTACTATCCTGTTATAATTTATTAGTTACCGGCTGCGCCATGTTAAATTAGAAGGTACGTGCCTCAACAACAAGCTCCAGTAAGGACTGCTTTTAATACTTTTATTTCTTACCACCACCAATATCAATATACCCACTTATGACAATAGTAACAGTAGGTACGTATTATAAATAGTTCAGGAATCAAGTCTCGCAGTTTCTTCCGAGCTAAGAATCTGTCGCGGAGGCTTAATACAGTAGCGTCCCGGTCCCGTCAGCACCTTTGGTACGGAACCCTACAGGCCTGATCCGCAAGTCGAACCGTCCAGTACTTCGCAAGTACCAAATTAGTTTAAGACAGTTCTACGATAAATGCTAATTAATGCACAATTAACGAACCAGAACAAATCAGAGATTTAACGAATTTGGACCCTAGCAGATACTTTTCAAGACGGTGGGCTGTTTAAAAATCGTGTGACCGGGGGTTTCTCCAATGGATATTAACACCGTGATTCACAAAACGCATCATCAGTGCAACGCCATCTATCGACCATTTCGTAAACTGACAAAGTATTTGGCAGCGGAAAACTTTAAAAGAACGTATGTTACGATTAATAACGATAAGGTATAGATAACGATAAGTTTAACAAATAACTCAACAAATTTATTATGGTGTTATTTTCATGCTTTCGTGCATTAAGTTTTTCTAAATAGACGGCGCTGTGATTGATCAGAACACATTAGGAAGTTTCTTCCTAAACTTAAAAATTCAATATCGTTTGATTTTGTGGGTCGATTTTGATGAAGTAAACGCTAATTGTTACTCAGGATAACACTTATTTTTTTTAAGTACCTAGATTTTGAATCCAATCAGTGGTTTATTAGGCTTGGTGATTGATTACGTACTTTAAATAAAAACTATATTTTTTCGACTTTGTTCTATACCTGTAGTATAAGACGGTATTATTTGCCAAATTTCATAGTTCTAGGTCAACGGGAAATACCCTATGAATGTTGATTCTTGAGAGTGTCGAAATATTCGATTTTTGCGGCATAAACAGCCGTATTTTTTATGTTAACCTATGGCTATGATTTTTTTACAGCTTCCGAGGGACCGTAGACCTGAGTATATGGTTTAAATTCCAACTCGATACCTTCACGCGTTCTCGAAATCCTATAGGGGTTCCGTATTTTCCTTTTGAAGTACGGAACCCTAAAAAGAACATGATTTTGGCTTTGGCACCTAATACCTGTAAATTGGCCGTCGGCTTAAGCTAAAAGGTATGCGTATGCAAAAAGTACATTTAATACTATACCTACCACACATTTTGTTAGTGAGAAAATAAAGGCGGAAACTCACCGCAACGCACGGTACACGCGTGGCTTGCTCGAATATGGCGCCCACGTAGCTCAACGCTGTCAACGCCATGCACGCTGTGAACGCTATCAACGCCATGCACGCTGTGCACGCTATCAACGCCAGGCACGCTGTACACGCGGTACACGCTACACACGAATATTAACCCACGACTATGTCAAATCCATATTCTTGCAAAAAACGAGCGTAGCCTCTCCGTGTGCCGCGGTGGGCCACGCTACAGATGTACATAGTCGTGGGCATGTAGTGTGTACTGCAGTGGAAACGTAGACCCACGTTGTCGAATAAATGAACCCACACAGCTAAAATGTGCCGCGTGGCCGTGGATAGCGTGCACCGCGGTGGGTTCGCGCCTTAAGAGAGGTCTGGCAGCTCTGGGATCTTAGTCCAATGGTTTAATGTAGATCTGTTTTATTTTGTCCCAAATAAATAAAATAAAATTAGTCTGTTTGTTAAGTAAATACCTATTAACCATACAATAAAATAGTAAATCTTGAGGTGTATATTTCCAAGCGGCGCGAAAACTACTGAACAGATTAACAACATAACAATATTAATAACATATAAATTTTTATCTAACATTTTTCCAACCTGTTTAGTGAAGAATTGATTCCTCACTTAACAGGTTGGAAAAATGTTCTTATAAGCAGCCACAACAGATTACAATATTGCAGATACGTCATAGACCATCGGTTTAATAACTGCCTGCCGAAAGAGTTGGTGTGGGTTCAAATCTCAATAGTCGTAATTTTTTTTTTTGGATTTTACTTAACTTATGCATTCCCTTACTTTTATGATTCATATTTTCCTTGATATATTCACATATTCATAACATTGTTGTATTTCGGATCTTTTTTTAGCATTTATCCAAGTATGCCAAATATAATAGCCAGACTGTAAAGTATAATTAACAGAACCTATTTTCTCTTTATCTGTATTCTGTTTTGTTCGCATCACGTTAATAAGGGGCCAAACCAACCACATAAACCTGATAGGAATTGTAGCAATTGTCTAGAAGAAATCAACGTATTATTCTACGTAATGCAGATACACGCAGTGTCATCTATTGACCGACATATTACTATCGACAGCTTGAGAATTACACTAGAAAAATATTTTTTATTTATTACTTATACGTCTTAAAAAAGTATTAACATAATATTCCTATGAACAAAAATTAAAACTAATTCCGAACTTATATTTTAACAGTTCAACTACATATTCCATAGATGGCGTTATGCATTTGATCTCATTTTTAATCGTGGTATTATAATATTGGTCAACAGGTGCGCGCTTACATTTGCTAAGCTTTGCTAAAGTTGCCCAATACTGGGCCTATGCGAGCTTGGAGCCAGGGGTCACGTTATCACGTAATATCACCCACGAACAGATGGCGAAGTCCCCTGATAGAGGAGTCGAAAGAATTGCATTAGCTCCGCTGAAATTGGGTTTCTGTGTTTTAAAAACATTAAAATTGTTTCGACTTGCGTTCCTGGTTCGGAATAAATAAAAATCAAATTGATTCATCAAGTAGTTTCAAGAATAAATTGTTCGGTTATTTTAGAAGATAGCCTGTGCTATACCGTTGCTTCACAGCATGAATTCATTTTTTCTGTCATGTGTACGGGGAACCCACCGACCAACCATCATCATTATCATATCAGCTGATAGACGTCCACTGCTGGACATAGGCCTCCCCCAAAGGGAGGGTTTGCCATAATCGCCAGGCTTGGCAGGCGGGTTGGCGATCGCAAATTATGGTGTTGCGTTTTACAGAGAACGCTGCTGCCCATTCTGTCGTGAGTCCCTTAGTTGCCTCGTACGACACCCACGGGAAGTGATAGGATGGTATTATTCGTTTACGAAACCATACGGCACCGGCCGACACCATACGGCGTCAACCGCATAATATTGACAAATTTAACTGGAGAATTTAAGGAATATATTTCCATGAAAACGGCCATGGAAGAAAATGATATACATCATCCGATAAAGTTTTATGATTTCTATTTGGGTATTTCATTTCTATAAACTTTGTAAAGTTTATAGTATATATATATACATACACCCAACTAACGGTTTTCTGTTTAGTTTCAAAACTGTTCAATTCCCAGTGAGCCTATGAAACGTCATGACCAGCCCATGGCCAGAAATTATCCGTTGCGGGCTTCACTCTCCAGTGGATCAAGGGGAACTGTAGATCCCTAGGCAATGACGCCACAGACGATCTCGCGAAGAGAGGTTCCGAGATGGTAGTGCTGGACCCGTACCCACTCCCCCTCCTACCTTTGCCATAGTTTCGTTACATGAATTTGCCAGAGATAAACTGAAATTCGTGACAGCAAATGGTCACGGGCTACAAATTGCAGGCAGTCCAAATTGGCAACGTTAAGCCAATACACGCGACTAACTAAATGACTTCTCAGCTCAAGTAGAAATACCTTCCGAGTAATAATAGGTATAATTACGCATCATTGCCCCCTAAAAAACATCTTTTCAATATAGGCGCTGTAGACAGCCCAATTTGGAGAGGTTGCTTCGAACCGAGGAATCAGTTGCCCTCATCATCCAAAAAGTAATGCCAAGGCTGCCCAACGTGAACAAATTCTTGGAACTTTAACAACCCTTTTTACATATTTTTTTATGGATCGGAAATCATCAAATGACGCCTCCCGCTCTAGGCGGAGCAGAAGGGAGTGTCAGACTCTTACTGACTAAAACCCATTCGTGTTCCTTCTAATGCCCTTTACGTTGCAAGGCCGCGATGACTCTTTCGAACAAATTCCGCAACGTGTTAACAACCCTAGCTTTCTCTAACATCATGCATAGAGAAGCGTTATCATGAAAACATTTCTCATTATACAAAATTACTAGAGCTGGTCGGCGGCATTTGGAACAGAAGAGGTGAAACAGCCAGTGCCTTGCATAATACTCTTCCAAATTCCTAAATCTAAGAGGAGTCAAGCAATGCTAGATATTGATTGTTCGTATATATCTAGCGACAATATTTTACTTTCCGACTTACTCGCGAACGAAGTCGTGGGCAACAGCTACTATTTAAATAATTATGAGTCATCTTCTTGGCGATATCCTAGTGTAGTCCAGTCAAATTAGTCAAAATTAGATAAGAATCTCGGAATCGGAGATAGCTATAAACTTGTATAAAGGGCCGCACACATCCGGGTCTATCCGAGTTCTGGGTCAGGGCTATCCGAGTTACCGTCAGGGACGGGCCGTCCGTCACCCGCGTCCACACACATATATCCGGCTCAGGGATATCCGTGTTCCGAGTTATATATATTATTTTTCTTATTTGTTTTTCAATAATGTGGATTAGATAGATCGTAAATAATTTTATTTTGTCGGACAAGTTCTATTAATTTTTCTGTGTTCATATTGCACAAGTACTCTTGAATCCCTGACGGGACGCGGCCGGGACGGTGATAAAAAATCGGATAGCACTGTCAGTGCGTCCGTGCATCCGTGCGTGCTCCGGGACACTGACGATCCGGAACCTCCTGGCACGGATATGTGTGAGCAAGTTCGTACAAATCGTATGTAACCGATTTTTCTCCGTCCCGGCCGTGTCCCGTCAGGGACGGGAACCCGGACGTGTGTGGACGGCGCTTAAACCTTTATTTTGACACCCCAAAACTTGTGTCAAAACCTACTTATCATAGGGTGCCCGCGACTACAGATATTCCAAGGTCAAAGGTAAAAAAATCAATTTACACATTTTTTTGCAAATATACGAGGCATGCCTTTTAAGTTTTGTCGTTCGAAGAAAAAAACACAACTAGAACCTTATAGAACTTTTTATTGTTTTTCAAAGTATTCACCACGTAGCTTAATACACTTTTCCATTCGCTCAAACCAGTTATCATAACATTTATTCCACTCTATAGTGGGGGTGTTCAAAATGGCTGACTTGAAAGCGTCGACTGCTTCTTCACCGGACTGGAACCTTTGACCACGAAGACTTTTCTTAATTTTAGGATATGTAAAGAAATCGTTAGGGCTTAGGCCAGGACTGTATGGAGGATGGTCAAGAATTTCTACTTTTTCTTGCTTCAAATACTCAGTCGTTTGACGAGCGCTGTGTGAGCTTGCGTTGTCGTGGTGAAGGATGATGCGTCGCTTTGAGTTAGATTTTCGAAGTTCGGTGATGACTTGTGGTAAAAAAAACTGTGGTATACCACTCTGCGTTAACCGTTCTACGATCTTCAAGTGCAATAGTCGCAACATGGCCGGTTTTTCCAACGAACGTGGCCACCATCTTCTTTGAAGTGCTTCGAGAACGAACAACTTTAGTCGGCTTTGGCTCGTCTTGAAAGACCCAAATTGTAGATTGTTGTCTGGAATCAGGATCGTAGGCATAGATCCAAGATTCGTCACCACTGGTGATGTCGTAGACGTGATTTGACTCTCCTCGGTTGAACCTTTGCAGAGTTTTCTTACACCATCTGACGCGGGCCGTCTTGTGATCGTCGGAAAGCAGATGCGGTATCCAACGGCAAACTAGATTTCTCACACCAAGCGCTTCATGCAAGATCTTCTGAATGGTTGTCCCTGAAATGCCTAATAGAGCCTCTATCTCTCGATACGTCACATGACGATCTTCGAGAATTAGTTGTCTCACAGCAATGATGTTATCTTCAGTGAAGGCGGATTTTGGGCATCCTTCGCGAGATTTGTCACTAACACTAGTATGTCCACGCTGGAATTCTAAACACCAGCGTTCGACAGTCCGCAGACATGGGGCTTCATCACTGAATACAGATGTTGGCTCTTCAAAACACTGAAGCCGTGTCAGGCCTCTTCTAAAGTTGTAGAAAATTATTGCACGAACATTTTCCTTAGAAAGATTCATTTTTGTACGTAACCTGACAGATTCCAATCGACGCTGTGACTAAACAATAGCATTAATTCTAATACTTTCAACTGTTTTGAGATTCAAAATTTAAACACATTCGAATATAGAACAGTTCCAAATTCAAAATTGCCGGGAAATATAGAAACGACAGAACTTAAAATGCATGCCTAGTATCGTTTCTTATGGGTTTTTCGCTATTTGTATTAATTATCAATATTGTAGAGGGTTAAATTCCCTACAGCTCTTGTGTCAATTTTTGTTTTATACGTTGAATCGTTTTCGAGATACAGGGCGGAGAGCGCGTGGTGAGAGCATCATTTAGGTCAACCGGCAGGGGGCCGTTCAAGTATTACGTAAGCACCAATGGGGGATGGGGGGTTCTTTACTATGCTTATTTTTGATGACATGGGGGCTAACTAGCCATAATTTGACATAATTATGGCCAGTTACTTGTTTTTACTCTCACACGATGTTTAGTAAGAAATAACAGAAGTGGGGGAAATAGGTCTCGCGCGAGTAAAAACTATAACAATGCTTACGTAAGCATAGGAGGGAGGGGTAAGAGCTTTGATTACTATCGCTGACAAGGGGAGGGGGGAGGAGCCCCTAGGCCGTTCAAGTAAGTATTACGTAAGCAGAATTTTAAAAGGAAAACATAGGGACACAGTATGTATATAAAATACGTCTTGAGTGTTTTTTTTCATTCTTTTGGAAAATTGTTTTGTTTTGAGTTAGTGGTTCGTTTAATTAGTTTATATTCAGTAGTACGAAATTAAGAATCATCATGATTCGAAGTATTAGGAGAAAAATTTAAAACTGAAAAACAACTTTTTTATTGCAGTCGGGGGACCATTAAAGAAATGTTACAGAGTACCCACTGCCCCCGACTGCAATTAAAAAGTTATTTTTCAGTTTTTAATTTTTGGGCCAATGCATGTTTTTAATTTTTTAGTTCATTTTTGGACATGGCAGGCGTGTTATTTTTTAATTATTAGTTTTTTTTTTATATAGGTGTGCCAGGCACCCACATGGTATACAGGCATGCGACTACGGCTTTATTTTGACCATTTTTATACCTGTCTTGTTTCGTGCTTTTCTGATCACTTTTATTTTTTTGTAGTCGGGTTACAGTTTATTCAACTCAATTTTTTATGTTTGTATAAATAATGAAAATTATGTACCTGTATTAATTTTTTTGCATTAACACATGTATGCACTCAATTTGGACTCCGTCTGAAATATTTTCTTACTCCCAAAAAATATTTCGAAACAATGGGCATGAAAAAAATGCAGAACCGTCATCTCACTATTTTAATTTAATTTTGAACACAATAAAACAAAGTTTCAACTTAATCGTCTAAACAGCAGCGAGAAAAGCGAGCAACCTCTGCTTGCAAAGCATTATTTGGTTTTACCCGAAACGAAGGCGATCTTTTCCGCGGCGTACTCGGTTGAGAATAAGATTCGGCTGACCTGAAACAATGATTTCAATGGGAGAAAAACGTAGAAAGGAATGAGTTATATCCTACAGGTGGTACTAGCACAGATAGCAGAGAAACTCCGGTAACAATAAACAGTGGACAAGCGATCAAACAATAATTATCTAAATTTAAGTTAAAAAGGAATGAGTGCACTCAGTAAGGCGGACGATGACGTAGTGTCGCGGGACGGTGCGCGCTCGCAGTTGAGCATTCCCTCCGCGACCGCAGCGGTCGTCCGGCGCGTATCGTTGATCAGAAAACACGTGATTACCTAGCTTTTAAGTAGGTCATCATAGTTTTCAGTTTCAAGTTTGTTCGTTAGGACTGGTGGCACTGTCAGATAACAAAACCGGGCAAGTACAAGTCGGACTCTTGCACGAAGGGTTCCGTACCATAAACCGAAAAAAAAACACGTTCCTTGTATGGGAGCCCTCAATAATTTTAATCATTTAATTTTTAATACTTGTTGATATAGCGACAATAGAAATACACACTGTGCGAAAATTTCAACTGTTAACCTATCACAGTGCTTCACGGACTGACGGGCGGACGGACGCACAACGAAGGCTTAGTGTTAGGGTACCGTTGGTTACCCTTTGGGTACCGAACCCTCAAAACCGTGCTGTCATAAGGTCTTACGATTTACGAGAGTAAGGACTATTTTAACGCTTGGGTGAAGATTAAGGATGATGCATGACTACCAAAAAACATCAACATCACCAAAAAAAATGACTGTCGGCCCAAGCTATCAGTATGCTTACGTTAAAAGTACATACTGACACCACACCATCCAAAACATTTTGTTACTCGAAATATAAGTACATCAGGTAGTCTGGTGAACTTTGGACTTAATTGGTCTGCTTTTGTTCACCGATTGAGACGAAATAGCCCAGTAGAAATCGACGCTAAAAAAGGCTAAATTCGCAAAGCTGGATGTAGTTCTGATTGTTTGGTATGTTGTATGGACCAGTTAGAATAGTGTGAATCCAAATTTGCAACTTCAAAAAACTTGTCCTCGCTGCGTACCACCCGATAGACTGCGGAATTTGGGACTATTTTCTCTTTTTGCTCTAAAAGGCAAAACATATGCATTTTCAACCAAAAACATTCAGTACCATATAAAGTAATCATATAAAGACACCTAGTTTTGCAACAATTTAAGCTCAACCGCAGCTCTTTGAACCCTATAGGGATATAGCCCTACAAAGAAAATATTTCTTTCTCGTAAATTATTTTTAGGTTTTGCACCCGTCCGAAGCAAAATATTGGATTCGTACTATTCTAACTGGTCCATGCAACATACCAAAAAATCAGAACTACATCTAGCTTTGCGAATGTAATGCTAATTTCCACTCGGCTAAAAAAATTATTCAACCTTATTAGAGAATCCTTTACAAATCACAATGCTCGGTCCGAGTTCGACCCGCACTTTAATGTATTAATTACCTCCAGCTGCTGCAGGTTCGATAAGAGCACCTGCCGCGTTAGCCACCAACATCATGATCGTGGCCAGCAACGTGATTAACAACAACTTCATGGTGAATGCAACAGTAACACTGGTGAGCTGGAGAACGGTTCTATGGAATTACTTGCGTCTATCTCATATTTATAGGTAGTTAATTTATGTTATCATCCTTACAAAAATAGAATGGATTGGTTTTAGTCAAGGCATAAATCGAATTAGTTATGATGAGACTAATTAATGTTTTGTTCGCTTTAGTAAAGTTACAACCCTCATTAGATTCAAAATTAGACGCCACTTATTTAACGATTCTTAAAACGTCGAGCTAGTCCATTAGACTCAAATCGATTTATTTGCATAACTACGTACGCTTTTAATAACTACCTATTGTTAGTAAACGCAGGACATTTCATAGTTGAGGTGTTGCTGTAGGTACCTGTCGTGTTGGTGATATTTACGTCCAATATGTTGCTGGCTTATGTGGTTGCTGAAAACCTGACTACTGGTTGATGAAAAATTTTCTCTTGTTTGAATTTCGTCGGTTTGTTGGAAATCGGTGTGGCTTTAAAACCAGTAGTATTTAAACGATCAACAATTTATTCCAGTTTTCTTCTACAAATTTTGCCATTGTTCAACCAAAAATACTAATTAATTTTGCACTAAAATATTTATAAGAATAACAGCTTATTAAAGAAAGAAGTGTATCGTATAATTTGTACGTCAATATTTTGTACATGTATTTTGTATATGTATTTTGAGTAAACTGCCTCATTTGTTTCAAGAAATTTGATAGCTTGAACTTTACTTTTCTTTTTTCGACGCTGCATTTTCAAAGATGTGATTATTTTTTTCATAAATTGTTATTTTTTTCATATCATTTATAGGACTTGATCTGAACTTTTCTAATGCGAATTATTTTTATCTGACAGTTCCGACCGATAACTCACTCTCTCAAAATTTAACGCTTTAGCCCATGAAATCAAAATTATCTACAAAAGCTCTCTTCGCCTCCTTGGGTCTTTGAGAATTCCTTTCCCAATTATGTCGAAGAAAAAAATCTAATTTTCAATGATGTTTCGGAAAGACTGTTAAAAATTAACATGCATTCGGCCATCAACATTGTTCGTTACTGATGTTTTGGCCCTTTTTTTTTTTTAACGGGGGGAAATCCTCATGGATGTCCTCCGCCCTGGGGCGGGCGGAGAATTCTGTCCGACTCTTACTGACTAAAACCACCCCGGTGTTCCATCTCTCACCTACGCCGGGGATCGCGAGAACTTGCGACTTCCGTGATCCCCGGCTGGTGCCGGCCCGCCTCTGCGGGCCACCTCGGGTCAGCGGGGGGAGTGAGGTGTTTGACTCCCCCCGCGACGTCAAAGAGGGGCGCACGGGAACACCACGCGCCGCCACCTCGGGTCCGGATGAATGGGGGGCGACGGACATCCCCAAGTCCGCCGCCCCTGGACCCAGTTAGGGGGGCCGGAAGAGGGCAGCGTATGCCCTCCTCCGACGCCCGGTGCGTCTGCTGCGGGCCGGGAGGGAGGTCGAGATCTCCCTCTCCCTTTCCGCAGCCTCCTTCTGCGCGATAACTGTTTCGCAGAAGGAGACCACCGCGTCCCAGGACTCCTCGCCGTCGACCATAGCACGGACTACGGCCGGCAGCGAGAGGTCACTGCCTACCACAGAGATGAGGGCTCCTCCTAAGCGGCACACTCTGCCAGCGTATGCCGCGCCGTGTCCTCCCGACAGTCGACGCAGTGGTGACACCGAGCGTCCGGTTCCCTGCCTATGTGACACAGGAACCTCCCGAAGCAGCCATGCCCCGAGAGGACCTGCGTCACACGAAATGACAGAGAGCCGTGCCTTCTCCCGAGCCACCGGTCGAGCACTGGCCGGATTGCCTCGATAGTGACGAGGCCGGCGGAAGGGCGTGAGAGCCTGTCCCGCTATTCCGCCACCAGGACCTCGCGCAGCTGCGACCGACGCAGCTCGATGTGTCGCTGCATCAGTCGCTCGCCACGTGCCCGCGCGTCCTCACGCCACCGATGCAGTGACGCGAGGACTTTCGCCTCCAGGTCCCAGGGCGGAGATCCGGCCAGTGCGCAAGCCGCCTCGTAGGAGATCGTGCGATAACCCCTGATGACTCTGACGGCCATCACCCTCTGCGGTTTCCGCAAAACAGTGATGGTGCTGGCCGTCAGGTCAGCCGCCCAGATCGGGGCCCCATACAGGGCCATCGATCGCACGATCCCCACGTACAACCGCCTGCAGGCGGTGCTCGGGTCCCCCAGATTGGGAAGCAGCGTTGACAGCGCCCCAGCCGCGCCCAACAACTTGGGCGCCAGCCGCCGGAAGTGGGGGCCGAAATCCCAACGGCTGTCGAGCACCAATCCCAGGTACTTCATGGTGGACTCGACAGCGATACGGGCCCCCCCAACAACAATGTGCGATCCCGGCGGCGGCGCCCGTCGGGGGCCATGTAAGGCTATGGCCTCAGACTTGTTGAGGGCCACTTCCAGGCCAAGGCGCCGTATACGGCTCACTACCTGTGAGACCGCGGCCGTCGCCAGCAACGCTGCCTCCCTGTACGAGCTCCCCCGGGCAGTGACCAGCGTGTCGTCAGCGTAACACGTCAGGTCCACTCCCGGTGGGAGCTCGCCCCTCAACACCCAGTCGTACCCGATGTTCCACAGGAGCGGGCCCACAACCGAACCCTGTGGAACACCGCACGACATGGGGTGCTGGTGTCTGCCATCACGTCCCAGATAGGTAACATACCTCTCCGCCAGATAAGCCCCAATGACGCGGCGGAGGTAGGGAGGCACTCGATGATAGCGCAGTGCCTCCCGAATACAACTCCAGGGCAGTGTGTTGAAGGCGTTGGAGATGTCCAAAGACACCGCCAACATCACCCCACCCTGGGACACCGCTTCCTCCGCCAGGACTCTCACCCGCGATATCGCCGTGATGGTGGAGCGCCCATGCCGAAACCCGAACTGGCATTCGGCCAGGTCCGGCTGATGTTTTGGCCCTAAATTAACATATTTCCTTCGTGCTTCCCATCTATGGAAGCACCCTCACCTTCTGGAAAAAATGGATCAAATTATCAAGCATACACTCTCTTCAATTTGAAATGTGGCCATGGACGACCGAGTTTCAGCTCAAGCTACTCTTCCCATCCGTATGGGAGGCCTTGGCGTCCGCAAAATTACCAGTATTAGTTTACCGGCTTTTATATTCTCGGTTCACGGCACTGAAAAATTTGTCAGGAATATCCTAGCTTCCACACTGATTGCACGTTATATGGTCACGTTCACGTTTATTAATATACGTTCCACTCATATCACTCTAGGAGACACTTTCCTGCTGGGGTAACGTACACTCGTAATAAACCATTGATTGGATTTAAAATCCATTGGTTGGTTTTGGGTCGAGACCTTTATTTTGACATCAATTCAAACCTATATCTCTACAAACGAAAAACCTCATTTTCAAGTTACGTAATTATTTACAATGCAAAATTCTACTTACTTCCTTATAAATTATCAAAATACGTTCATATTAGAATCTTACTAGATATAGCATACACAAATAAACTTTATAAAACTAATTAGAAAGTTACAAAAACCTAATCTAATGAAAATCCTAATCAGTTTCCTTATTAAACATTAAAGTACGTTCATATTCAAACCTTATCCAATCTAGCATACACAGATAAACCTTATATAACTAATTAGTCAGAAATTAAAACCTAAAGTTATTAAAATCTTATAAAATCTAATTAGTTTCTTTACAAACATTAAGACATTTTTGATTTACATGGTTGCCCCTACCTCTACTTGCGCCCTGGGGCGCGGACGATTATTTTTAATTAAAGGGTCGGTCTCCAAAAGTTTGAAGTATCTCCGGGATTGGAATTGTGAGCTGTTAGGGTGAAAAAGTCCAGGAGATCAGAAACATGTCGTAGCATTTTCGTGGATGGAATTATGAGCGCTAAAGATTCACCAGGAGACCAGAAACATGTTGAAGTATTTTTAGACTAGATCTTTTTCCGGAGACAGGTAAAACTTTTTATCCCATCTTCCCTCCCCATTTATGAGTTTAGGGACAGATGACACGAAAATTCCCATTTGTCCCTATTTGGGGACAGACGTTCGGGGACAGATGGGAATACTCCACAATAAAGGAGTGTCCCAAAACTCATAAATGGGGAAGGTGGGATGAATAGGTTTAGGTCCCAATAAAGTTTCTGTTTTTCAATGAAGATGTATAATGCAATGCGCAAGGAAAAAATCCACCAATGATGCCACTTTATTTCGGCTCTGGTCCTCTTTTATCCTGGCACATCATTCAGCCACACATTATTCCACAGCTTCGTTAGGCACCCTCGCAAATCTTTTGTGGAAAAACACTAAGCTTAGTAAGTTCATATTAAAAAATTGAGAGATATGGTCGAAGGATAATATGAGGGACATGAATGAGAAATGTTTCACAGTATCGTTACGCATCCTCATACAGCTTTTGTCACTCATTTTCACAATGCCGCTAAGCATCCTCACACCACCTAGCTACCTTGGTAGGTTACTAGTTTAATTAAAGCTTATAGCCTACTGTTTTTTTTTTTAATATTTGTGATAGGTTTGCTCTTGACTCTAGCCTAGGTCAGAGATGACCTAGGCAAAGTCTACGATCAGGCGAGCTTACCCAGAAAGAGCCTTTTTACTCTAACTTTGTTTTATTACTAAATAAAACATTTGTGAAATAGGATGTAGTTTATTTATTCAAAGCTATTTTGGAAAAACATTTAAAAGCTTATGATTAACTTGAGGGTATAAGACGCATGACAGAGTTTTTGTGGTTATGTCAAATTCTGTCCAAATGCTGGTGTCATTGTTACTTGCATCACCATCTTACTCTACTTATTTCTGAAAGTGGCAGACTGATATCTCTCACTTTGAGTCACTTTGAAATCTCGTTAAGGTTTTTTTTTAATTTGTTAAAGCATTGTGGAATTTTCTACCCCACTTCTCTCCCCAGCTACATACTTCTTCCTTGAGTCTTTGTTTCCACTACCCCTAAAGTTGCAAAACTTTTTTGGATTAAAACAGTTGGCCTGTTAGGTAAATTTACAAATTCTTACATCATCCTTCCATAGCATTTGTGTAAGTTTCTTTTCCAATTGCATGCCTAGATATTTCACATGTTCTTCCTGTGGGTCTCTTCCAAATTCAGTTTCACTGGAGCGCAAATTTCTCTTCCGAGATAAATATGTGATATGGCACCCCATAACACATAATTTATCAATCTTCAATTATTTGATTTGTTTAGCCATATTCATCAACAATGTTTGGCCATTGCTTCACTTTGAGTTATGATTGATGCTGTTACTGGATTACAGTGTGTGGACAGAATTGAAATATCCTCAACATTATGCACATATTTCTATGGAGATAACTAAAGGCATTTGAGCAAATGCAATTGTCTAGTTTATTTTAAATCTTTTGAGTATTTATTTTTTGTTAAAATTGCCAAATTATGTTATGCTCAGTCCAATATTAGTGTTGTGTTTGCTGTTTGTTTAGCGTTTCAATTACTTTTTGTTAGAAAATGGTAATGAAGTGACAAAAGAAATTGTGCATACATGGCAGTCGCTAATTTATGTTTTTTCAAACTGCTGACACATTTAGGTTACCAATATTTGTTCTTCCACTGTTATTGTTGTGGTCAATTTGCCACTATGCATTTTCCATAATGCTAGATCGATTGTTTAGTATTACTGCAGTTTCAGCACAATTCCTCAGATAGCATTGGTAGTCTATGAAGTTAATTTTATTAGACATGCTCCAGTAACATTAAAAATTAAAATTGAATCACTCATTAATAAAAACACATTTAATCATTTTTAGGGAAAGATCAAGATAGTTTTTTTTAATTAGATTTAGCTTCACTCTGCTTGATTCCTGCCTTCCTTTGTTCTACCATTTCTCTGATATTGTCTTCACTCTCTTTCAGGTTCTTCTCTAAATACTGTTTATTGTTTTCCAATTCTGTTGTTCGAGCTGTTAGTTGAGACTCTCTAGTTTTGAGGTTGTTCTTGACATCGTCTAGGTTTGTGAGAACAAACATTCGGCCAACGGATTCATAAGTTTTAGTAGTAGGTGGGAATAAACTGAGCTCTCGTTGAGTTATATCCACATGTTGCATGACACGCTTCAGCACATCTATTTGAGTGTCTATGATTTGAATTTTTTCACTGGTTTCTACCATTTTCAGCTGTAATTCGGTAAAAGCTTTTTTCAGCTCTAAGTCCACTGGTTTAGCCATTTTGATGAGAAGAATCTCTGTCCTGTCGAATCTGATTGATCAGAGGATCAGAGTTTTTGACTTTTTGTTTCATCTGCGCAGATTTATTGACCAATATGTCATGTCAGCTGTCATTGGGCATTGCTGTCAATTTATTTACGTTTAGAGTGCGCTCACGATAAGTCTGCGCGCGATTGAAATCGGAACTGAACGTGTTAATTTTATAAGTATGCTAATCCTACTAATATTAAAAACATGCTTCTGCCCGCGACTTCGTCTGCGTTGACTTTAGAGCTGGCGCGCATCTTCTTTGCCCCACATTCTCATCCTAGAAAATTCACCGTCACGATTCTCTTATCCTTATAGTTGTGAGTCATAGCAGTTCGTGCTTTCAGCCCCGGAATTATTTCGACATGTTTTCTGGTCTCCTGGTACTTGTGAATCTTTAAAGCTCACAATACCCAGTCTCAAAAATCTTAGACATGTTTTCATTTCCTATTACTTGAGTAGGTATCTTAACCGCTCACAACTTCAGCCCAGGAAATACTTCGACATGTTTAAGGCAGCAGCGGCTCTGGATTTCCACTTCTTCCTCAGGTTCCATAAAGCCATATGAGTTACCGGGATAAAAAGTAGCCTATGTGTTATTAACGCTCATAATTCCAGCCCGTAAAAAACTTCGATATGGTTCGTTTCCTATGGTACTTTTGAATCCTAACCACTCACAATTCCAGCGCCGGAAATATTTCGACATGTTTCTAGTCTCCTGGTACTTGTGAATCTTTAGCGCTCACAATTTTAGCCAAACGATTCAAACTTTTGAATCCTAACCAGAAGAAAAGAAACATGTCGAAGTATTGCCGGGCCTGGAACTGTGAGCGCTAAAGATTCACCTGTAGAAACCAGGAGACCAGAAATATGTCCAAGTATTTTTTCGCCAGGAATCGTGAGCACTAAAGTTTCACAATAACCAGGAGACCACAAACATGTGGAAGTAATTTCAGGGCCGAAAATAAGAACAGCAAAGACTCACAAACGAGGATGAGAATATGAGACAAAAAGGTTGCGCAGACGAAGTCGCGGGCAGAACCTAGTAATTAATATAATCTAGATTAATTATCCCTTGGTAGTGAATTCTTAAATTACAATTTTAATTACGTAATATAATTTTTAAATACTTTAATGACGGAAATGTATTCAGGCCTGCAATTTGAAGCCACGCCACCAACCGCGCGCAGAATTATCTTGTGCGCGCGCACTCTATGGAATTTTCAGATAGCAAGGAAAATTCGAAAGTCATGTAATCGAGAGGCAAAGCAATATTGCAAGGATAATTTCAGTAAGGAGCTTTGATAAATATTTGTGAAAAGCTCTGTGGGAATCGTTAAAAGCATGTATGTAAATGATTTTTGAAAAAAAAAATAAAGTACCGATCAAAAAAAAATGCAAAAGTTATAAAAAATTTACTGAAAAAAAAGAAGGGTTTGGTCTTTTGCAAATATCTCAAAATCTGATCAATATTTTAAAAATCTAAAAAAGATTCGAAAAGAGGAGAAAATTACTTAAGAAAAAATCTTGACTCTTAAAACGACTCGAAGTTATAAATATTGGTCTAATATTTATTACTTTCCCAGAGGAGTGAAAATACTACCGTTAACGGGTACTCTGGCTACAAAAACAACCATGAGTTGCATTTAAGCAAAAAATAGAAAAAACTTTACATATCGACACTAAAATAAAAATTCGTTAAAAACAAGTAATAATAATAATGTATTTTTTTTTAGGACAACAAAATGTCCACACTGATACAATACAATCATAAATACTTAAACGATGTTAGTAACAGTATATATTCTCTAAAATCTACGTTAGTTCTTATATACTAGGATGTTAGTAACAATGTGGCTTATGATCTATGTTAGTACTTATATTCTACGACAGACAGTGTTGTTCTTATGAGATGCCCCATTACTGTGCTCTCACCAAGCCTGTCAGCATCACCTTCAAAAGGCTGTTGCCACCGAGACGCACTTTTCTTCCTCACTATAGCTGAGAAGCTGTCGACTCGGGCTTTTGCGAACATCTCTGACGCACTGCAGTAACGCGGTAGCCGCATCAGCGTCCTGAAGGCGTTATTATATTGGACGCGCACCGCACTGACGGCACGTTTGGTGCAGTTGATCCATAGGACGCTCGAGTACAGAGATGTGCAGTATGCTTTAAAAAGCGTGTGTTTGACTGCTTCTGTACATCGAGCGAACCTACGGGCCAACATGTTCGCCCGTACCGCCAATGCCCTGCGTTCCCGTTCAACATCAGCATCATCTCTAAGGTTGTCAGCAATTAAATGTCCAAGTGTTTAAATTAATGTACCCGACGAATTGGGACATCATTATTTTATTAGTGGCACGCTGTTGCATACCCGCAAGAACACATTTACTTCGTGCATGATAATGTGACTGTTCCTAAGATGAATGAAAAAGTCTGTAGTAGGTAGTCTGAAAAAAATGTTCGTTTTCCTAGAATTAACCTAATCGTTAAGGCAGGTAGTCCTGCCCGTAGGCAGGAGGACCACACTCCGCCAGCCGCGTAGACCCGTAGGGCTCGTCCCAGACTGGACACCCTCCCGCCGTTTATGAAGTGAATTCCAAAAGTATGAAATAATGCAACGCCTTATCACACTGATAGAACAGAGTATGGATTGAAATCATTGATATATAAAAAACCCAGGGTTTTTTTATATATCAATGATTTCAATAATACATAATACATAGTGAATAGACTTAGGAATTCATAGTTATGAAATATAACAGAAATGGTTTTAGAAAGTAACAATATAACAAAGGGAAAACCAATTACTATATTTTAATTAATAATAAATCATGTGAGAAGCCCTTACGGTAGCGTTACTGGTTTAAGGTCAATAGTTACTTGAACACGATACCTCACATCCGTACCCATGGCTCTTAGAGCAGAACTTCCTTAACTGACACAAGCGGCTTTTCAGCGGCAAAGCGTCGGCAACACGTTCAAATGGAACGTGCCTACGCTCTAGCAGTCCTCTCGAACTGGAAAACGTGACGAGGCGGCATTACAGCGGCAGAGCGTCGGCATCAAGCTCATAATTGAGACTTGGACTCTAACAGTTCATAGACTGTATAATATAGATAGGTATGGTCAACCCAATCCCAGAAAGCGCACTCCTCGTACAACAAGTACATCTGTAAGGCACAGTGTTCGTATCTGACAGAATTAGTAGTCTTATCTGACCGAATCAGTGGTCATATCAGACCAATTCAGTGGTCGCAGATAGAGAATACAAATTAAAGAATTAGTACAAATACAAATAGATACTTCAATTGAGAGTTATATACTCAATAAGTAAATAGAACTGAGAACTTCAAGACGTTAGTGTCACTGTGTATACTATACACAGTGACACTAACGTCTATATTTTTAAGCACATTATCAGACTAGGATAAGTCAGAACAAACAAGAACTCATCCCAACTGCTCCAACACACACTCTCTCACACACACGTATTCTACACTAAGTTAATCTAACTTATATTTAACTTTTAATAAATAATAATGGCTATCCTAAGGGTTACAACGGACCACACGTCTGCAAGATTATCTAACACCAGCCTATAGTTTATGGCGTATAGTCATCTCCGAGACATAGCCTCCGGCCTAATTCAAACCTGACTCAGTTAACTAGTTCCGTTCACTCTCAAGCCCTAATACCGAGTGACGCCAACACCTTAAGCGTCGAGGCTTGCCGATTTCCAACAGATGTGGTTACCTGGTAAGACCTCAACCGAGCGCGTGTCGGTCCCGCACCCGATGGGTTCCGCACCATAAACTTTAATTTGTACCATTTGCTGCTCTACCGGCAAAGGAAATACACAATCCGTGAAAACTTCAATCGTCCAGCACTGTGGCCCTTGAGACAGCGTACGCCGACCGACAGACGGACGGACGGACGGCCGAGGTTCAGTGACAGGCTACGCGTTTCACTCGCCGAGCATGGAACCCCAATATTATGTTAGGCGACTCACAGTCGGACCCTTTTTTTGTGTTATTTCTTAATTGTTTTAAGAATTCGCTTGGGTTTTTTCTAAGGTGATTTATCGCAAACAGATGAGTGAGAGCGCTTTCAGAAATCAGATATTTTACTCTCTTATTTGGTTAACGCCTGGCTATTCAAGAGACAATTTATGACTTTTAAGAGTCTAAAAATATGTGAAGCGTTTCGAAATAAAATAAATATTTTGTATTATTAGGAGTGACATATCGTCACAATAACTGCGTTGTGCATCGCGCGCGACTTGTACAAAGTAGGTTAAACTTCCAAGATTTTTTTTTAAATTTAACCTGCTGGCCATTCAGGCCATCAAAAAGTCCCTGAACCCCATTGAAAACCTATGGGGTCATATGGTGCTAAACTGGGATTCATCTGACGTCAGGTCTAAATCGAATTTCGATGATGTCGTTACATCGAATCGTTTCGTGGAACTGACTTATGTTGGAATATGGTAGCTAGCATGAGGACACGATTGCAACAAATAATAGATAGTGATGGCGCACCAATCTGCTATTAATTAAAATTATCTGAGGGTAGTTAAATTTATTGTATGTAAGTGAAGTTTTTGTTAGTGAAATTACAATTTAGGATACTTGTATCTTATTTTACTAACATGTATATTCATATCACTAATAAATAAATTACCCACTTGATTATGAAAAATAACTTTAATTCTTGTCTGACTTAGAATATTTGTCATGGACAAAACTTTATAATTTGTAATTTAAAAAAATCTAGTCAATAAATGTTGTTGATTTCTTATTACAAATTGTTTAATTTTTATTTCCTAATATTTTGTCTCGAATAATATTCTTATTATCAAGTAAATTACAAAAATAAAAAAAGTTTATAATAGTGCAAAAAGTTAGCGGCGGTGAGACTCGATCCTAAGATAATTATTTGATTCCACATCCAACATATCGACAACCTCGCGAGCCAAGTCAAGATACTTCGTTTGTAAATCTTTCTCAGACTTCACGAGGTTCTCGGCATGAGGGACTGCTATATCAACAATCATTGCACGACGCTCTAGTCGGTCTATCACCACTATATCAGGCTTATTGGCAACAATAGTCCTGTCAGTGATGATAGACCGATCCCAATACAATGTGCAATTGCCACTTTCGAGAACTGGGTCGGGCACATACCTATAGTACGGTTATTATTTATTATTATTCCATTTATTCATTTTATTTACATATTTGTTACATTTTTAAATATTTCTATAAAAATAAAATAAACATTTAAAAATATAAAAAATAGTAGCCCACCGGTATCGGGAACAGGGTCCAAGTTACCGGTAGTCAGGGCTCCCGAGAGAGGAACCTCCTCACTATACGCGCCGTGTCAAGGAGTACTGCTTCCTGGATCAAGCTCTTGATCCAGCTGCCCAACGAGAGCCTCTTGAGATGTTGGTCGAGGCTCTTGGCAATTATGCCATTGGCCGTCACGACTATCGGCACAATGACTGATGTGTTCACATCCCACATGTCAACAACCTCGCGAGCCAAGTCAAGATACTTCGTTTGTTTATCTTTCTCAGACTTCACGAGGTTCTCGTCATGAAGGACTGCTATATCAACAATCATTGCGCGACGCTCTAATCGGTCTATCACCACTATATCAGGCTTATTGGCAACAATAGTCCTGTCAGTGATGATAGACCGATCCCAATACAACGTGCAATTGCCACTTTCGAGAACTGGGTCGGGCACCTATAGTACGGTACTTCCGATTCCACAAGATTGTATTTAAGAGCAAGTTGCTGGTGGATAATCCTGGCTACAAGGTTGTGCCTGTGCAAATAGTCTCCGTTAGCTAGACTAGAACAACCGGAAATAATGTGGCGGATGGATTCTCCGGGCCGGTGACATGCCCGACATAATGTCAACCGTACCATCCTTTACAATGCATCCATCTTCGACCGCATCATCGCTTACCATCAGGTGAGATTGTGGTCAAACGTATGCCTATACAAAGTAAAAAAAAAAAGAAATTTCCGGTAGTTGTTCGTCATCATAACTTCGTCCATAATTGCATAGACAAAACCTTCGGTTTCCCCGAATAGGTCACCAAAACGCAGCCAGGCTACGGACGCGAAAAAGTCTACATCGGGCCCATGTAGGACCCGATAAAAGCGTCCGTGAAGCTCCTTGCTCTGCCATACCTCCCTGCGGTCATTAGTATCTAATACCACAGGTTTTTTGCGCCAGTTCTCGTTAGCCAAGGAGAGCGCGGTAAGGCCTTTGTCCACCGCTACTACATCTCGATGCATACCCACGTCGGCCTCTAGGAAGTACTCCCTAAGGCTGCAAACCTCGCGGTTGTGCAGGTTCTTAGCATTTAAGAAGCCACGACCCCCGCACTTCCGTGGGATATACAGCCTCATCACCGATGACCGTGGGTGATGCATCCGATTATTATTTATTATTATTATTATTAGTTATAGGAATACGTGGCACGACGATAATGTCGCCGCGATTCTCTCGTTCGTGTAGACAGTCCCTGAGTCAAATGTAAAGTGGGTGATAGACGTACGAGCCAGTAGATACGCGTATTTATGGCTCGACGACCTTTTTCGCTCGTGTGTCACCCTAAGTACGCGTACTTAAAAACAAGACGTGTAGAGAAAAATGTCGTCGAGCTATAACTACGCGTACTTGCTCGTAAGTCTATTACCCACTTAAGAAAGCTGTTTATGTCTGCTTTCTTGGTGGGAATCCGTGTCATCACAGCTTTATGATGGGTTTGGCAAGTAAAAGCTGATATCAGATGGCGCCACTACTACACGAACTCTTGTCAAAGTGAGATAAACGCTATTGTAGTCTGTGATTGTAGTCTTTGAGATTCATTTGTTTATTAAATCGAAAGTTTTATTAAATCGGATTTGCATTATCTAACATTATAGGTGTGATGTGATTATGTGATGCAGGTAGGTTTGGGTTCATAGGTACAAATGAGAGAAAATAGTTTTTGATGATCTAATTAAACTGAAAGTAATCATTTTTAATACATACCTGAGTAGTTATCCATCTTTTCATCAAAAACTGCTTTGTTATTGGTCTGTACGCTACTAGCGCTACTTTGGCTGTTTTCGACCCCGTTTCTTTGATTTATATTCTTTTTTATTTTACTGGCAATACTCCTGTCCTGCTTCTTACATTAATTTTCTCTTGCAACCCCTAAGATTTTGTGAAACAGAAACCTTAGTTTTTTTCATACATTCAATCGCAAAAGCAAATTAATTAATTTAAAGCCTGTTTTTATGTTATGAAATCCATCTAATGCGATGGTAAGTAGTAATATTCACAAATTAATTAAAAATGTATTTATTCCAAGTTTCACGCAGAAAAGAAACATCTCAGTGTTAGAAAGGTCAGTCTTCTGTGTATGGGGCGCTAATTTCATTTATAAATTGTTGCTTTTTTATTTACATTTGATTAATTGCATAACTATTAGTCCCTTCCTGCTCAAATCATACTTAGTTTTTCCATGTAAAGCATTGAGTATTAAGTTTTGGTAAATATTGTAAAAGTTGGTATTTGCTATTATTTTTGTTTGTTGATAATTTATTATGAACGAACTTCTGTTTATGTAATGATTTAATTTGTAATCGTTTGTGTGTAGACTACATTGTGCGTTAAATACTGATGCGCAAGCATCAGCCGGAAATTAGTTGTGATTGTTGAGTGTACTGTCTGGTGTGTTTATCCTTTTGTCATATTTTTTATCACAGTAGGTACATGCTGCAGGAAGGCCATCATGCCGCGGGATATTTTGAGTGATAGTTTAGCTGTCCTGAGGATAGTCGAGGTATATTTTTACAATTTTATTTTATATCATGCTAGTAGCTTTTTTATATACTTACTTTTTTGTGGTTTTATGACTTCTTGTTTATGTTATACTGTGTTTTTGGTGACATCCCAAAAATATGCATGCTGCATCTTACCCTAAATCATGGTGATAGAAGTTATACATGAGGAATTAATATGTTTTTGCTTGCACACTGAATTGCAATTTATGTAACTTTTAAATAATTAACTGGTAAGGTCAAATATTTCTTCTGAAAAGAATGCCATTGGAGTTTGGCATTGTGTGATTAGTCAATCCCAAGTTTAGTATCTTTTTCAGCACAATAATAAATGAAGTAAACTCAGGATAGCAACGATTTGTTGATCTGGTCGATGTAACAAATTCAATTCAGGCAGTCAACGTAAAATGCTGAGTTTGCTTTTTAGATTGTACAAAGTAATGTTGGGAAATTGATTCATCACCCATTTTCTATGGGCCATTACTAGATGATAAATAGCGCCCTGCTCTAAGAATTGGGCTATCAAAGGCAAAAATTATTTTGATAGTGATTATCATATTCAAACAGAAAAAAAAATCTGCTTTATTAGGTACATTAGAATCCGCTTATAATGACCCACAAGGGACCGGTGATGTCATCTGCCTATACCTTCGTTGCGGTTAGTCATTATAAGCGACTTCATACTAAAACGATTCTACTGTACTACCTGACCTGTTTCCACTTCGTTGGGCGGTATTTTTTGGGTTAATATATAGCCTATGGCACTCACAAATAACTTAGCTATCTATTGATAAAAAAAATTCAAAATCAGTTCAGTAGATCCAGAGATAACCCCTACAACATCACAAACTTTACCTCTTTAAAATATTAGTATTCATATTATGTTTAAATTGTGCATGTTAAATGACTAAAACATTGCTTCTAATTTCGATAAGTCTGACAGCATAAAAACATGTCAATGAAGTTTTGAATTGTATAGGGAAGAATGTTGTGTACCAATTCATGATATTTTAATTTAAGTTACACACTAAATACTTTACTTTATCATCATCATTGTTTCCAAGTAACTAAGCTTTTAAGGAATGTGCATAATGTACCTACCTAAACCTGTTATCACTGTAGTATTATTTGCACTAATAACAAACAACATCCTTGCAAATTTCATAACACTCGGCAAATCAATAAGGTATTAAAATATTATGATTGTAATGATGTTCCTACACATTTATGTCTCCAGTATCTGCTCATTAATAATTACAATGCAAATAACTCAAAAAGCTTTTGTTTTTCTATTCTTAATCAGTGTAAGAAACGTTTGTGTTATAGGGTCCTGATTATTGATCAACTAGCAGTACCTACACAATTAAATGCATCTTGATATGAACACAAATATTCTGACATTGTAACATGCAAGCGTTTGTTATTTCCAAATAGTCCTTGTCAAAGAATCATGGTCACTTTTTGTGCCTACTAATGTTTGTTTGACCTATGTTTACCAATCAAACATTGGTTCATAATCTAAATTTCATTTATGCATTACTAGCTTACCCGCGCAACTTCGTCTGCGTCACAATTTTCATTACTGCTCCGCTCCTATTGGTCTTAGCGTGATGATATATATATATATATATATATAGCCTTCCTCGATAAATGGGCTGTCTAACACTGAAAGAATTTTTCAAATCGGACCTGTAGTTCCTGAGATTAGCGCGTTCAAGCAAACAAACAAACTCTTCTGCTTTATATATTAGTATAGATATAGATATAGATGACGCCTTGTCTGAACTATTGGAAAAGTAGTACACTGAAATAAATGATTGTATTAAGTAGTATATTGTCATCATTGTAATTTTAGTAAGCCTTCTTTGATATAAAATATAATCTTTTACATTATTGTAGGTCTTTTCACATAAACTGATATTTTACTTTAAATATGGGGAAATCAATTTTCTTCATTGAGATACGGGCATTTCATGAAACACATACATTTACTAAAGCATATTAATATGTTTGCACAGTATCAATACATTTAATCAATTAATCTAGTAAATGTTGACTTGCTTCATAAAGATCAACAGACAAAAACCAATGAACAATTGAAGATCTTGATTGATAAGGAAATTAACTATCAACTAAAATTGTCCATAAATTCAAATCACAATGGAACTGACAATCATTTGAAAAACCTGAAACAGTGAAGTGATGTACATCTTCTGATCTTCTAATATATAAAAATCTCATGTCACAGTGTTTGATATCGAATTCCTCCGAAACGGCTTGACCGATTTTTATGGTTTTTTTTTGTGTATATTCTGTAGGTCTGAAAATAGGTCGTAGGCTATTTTTTATTTATATGGCAACACATAGCTTGCCAGATCAGCTAGTATACATGTAGATGTAGGTGGTTAATCAGCTCAACAATAATCTAGTTCTTTGGCTATACACAACATTACAAACGTTTTTCCACAATATTTACTATGTTTCAGCATGAAGATGAAGAGAACTGGCCTCTTGAAAGCAAGCCATCATGTAAACAGAGTAGTAAGAAAGCCTCCAACATTCCCGTGAACAGCCAGAAGACTATTACAAAGGATGACTGTGCCTGTTATTACAACTATGGGTATGCTTCACATTTAATATATCTTATTATAAAAACTGTACCCTTTGCCTTATCAAAATTAGAACAAAGGTGTGGGCCTATATTTGTGAAGGCTGATTTTTTTGCTTTCAAGCTTTGATATGTCTTAAATTGCTACTAGAAAGAAAATGCTACTTCTCTACACATTTCCTTGCTGCTGTCATAAATCAAGCAGTAGTTTCTTTTTTATCTTCTTTGAGAGAAAGTAAATTATTATATTGTTTTATTCACAATAACCATAGAGGATGTTTATAAATAAGAGAGATATTGTTCTTTAACAAGTGATTGTTATTGCATACAATACAAGAGGTCATTTGAGATTATGTTATCTATCATGTTACTATAGTTATCAATTCACTTGTACAAATCTTTGATGTTTTTAAATGAGATGGATTATTAATACATGAGGTTATTGTTACTGCCTGCATTATGTAGTTTCATAGTCTTGACATGTGATGTGTTACTTTCTAATTCATTCTTTTAGACAGCTGTAATTTATTATGAATATTAATTTCTCTATCACGAAACAGAAGGAGTTTCATTAAATTGGTTTGAAGTTGTTATAGTATATACCTACTGGTAAAGGTCTGAAAGTGCTTATCTTTCTAGCCGTATACAGTAGGTTCCTTTGTACTACAAAGGATCACCGACTCTAATATAGGTACATAATAAATAGTATGCTACAATGATTCGACTTTGTTCTTCCATAAAATGAGATAACATTGTAATTGTTCACAAAAATATTATTTGTACACAGCCACGGCGACAGCGGGAATGGTAGGCAACATGATCCTGTGTACCAGTACAAGACAAGCAGTCTGCCTCCGGCTTCGTCCATCAACCAGTCCTGGGATGAGATAGTATGCTCGGCACTGCGTATCACCCCGGAAGATATCGCTAATCAGTTGACTCTGCTTGACTTGCCGTGTTTTAAATCTATCAGACCTGAGGAATTGACTACTTGCGGATGGAACAAACTGAACAAGTTGACGGTGGCGCCCAACGTGGTGGCTTTTACTAAAAGATTTAACAGGGTTAGTAGATTTACTGTGAATTTCCTGTTGAATAGTTCTGTCCATATTCGTTTGATTGCCAGCATGCCTTTATACAATGTTATGTTAGAACTAGTTATTGACTTAAATAATGGTCAGAGAAATCATGTCTTGCAACATTGTCAGTAATTAATCATTGTAGATGATAAGAATCACAAAAAAGAGACCTCATCCATCAGTACGGTATTATTACTCAGTTAGAGGCTGCAACTCGTAATTTGATGATTTCAATTTCCGGCAATAACTAGTTGACATCCTTTCGTCTAGATTCAATTGTAATACTAAGACTCGAGATTAATTTTTGAGAGCTGTAGTGGTATTCTGTAACAACATTTTCGTATCTCGACAGTCGAATCCGAGGTGAGTTTCAAATTAAGATCTTTATGTTGTGTGCAATAAAGCTCACTTTGTGAGTTTTATCACTCAGGTGAAGCTCGATATCGAAATAGTTTCTTACAGAATAGACTAGCTGCAATCTGTTCGCAACTGAGATAGATTTCGCTCTTATCTCTGATCAGTCCTCTTAATTATCTAATAATAAGAGCGTCTGTTAGCAGTCAGTTGCTTGGGTATGTAGTGAGCATTATTTTATTATGTAAGTACTTACTTCAATTTACTGTTCAACCCACATAGTAGTATTTATTCAGTATCAATGCTGTTGCGTAGAATCAGTGGTGATAATAAGAACAACTTCCTATATTCATGACATTGAAATAATAATGTTAAAAAATGATATTAATATTATTATATATTATATTTACTTATATTTACTTTTGTTCTCAGGTCAGTTTTTGGACAGTACAGGAAATATTGAATGGGCAATCGCCTAAAGCACGGGCTGAAATATTGGCGCATTTTATCAAAGTAGGAAAAAAGTTGCATGAGCTGAACAATCTGCACTCTCTGTTTGCTGTTATCTCGGCATTGCACAGTGCCAGCGTATACAGGTGAGAGAAAAATTAAATATCTAAGTACAAACATTTCGTACACTCGAATTTAACATGTGATCTACTATCCATTTCTTTTAAGATATCGAAGAACTTGTTAGTTATTTAACGAATGGCCTAATAACGCGTGCCAGCGAATGAAAGTACAGTTAGTGATCGATATATTTTCTCATTTACAGGCTGACCAAAACATGGGCGTGCTTATCTAAAAAGGATAAACAACAGTTCGATAAACTCGCGGAATTGTTCGGTGAGAAGGACAATTGGACTGCATTGAGGGAATATTTGAGATGTATTCCTTTGCCATGTATTCCATATCTTGGTGAGTAATGTATGTGTTGCATTAAAACACATGGTTAGTGAAAACGATGATGATTCTCGGAAAACAAAAGGCCACCCCTTTTCGTTTAAAAAACAGATAGATTTACGTTAGCTAATAGCCATTCTGTTTACAACTGTGTCATTTATCGAATATTCAACCAAATGATTCGGGGAACACCCATCATTTCGCTATCGAGTTTGTTGGGAGCATAGATTATTTTGATAGGTATAATGATTCATAGTATTATTAGTTGACACCGTGGCTATTTAGACTCAAAAGCATAGACAGCATAAACTATCAGCGGGTTATTATAATGTAAATGACACACGATTTTTGATTATTTTTAAGACCACTTCTCCGCTTTAGTGCCAGGCTTTGATCGTCAAAGCATTTAAAGGCGAGTTGAAAATGATACAAGCAACTATCACATATCTGCCTGTTTAACTTATATTTAAGCCTGCGCAACCTATACTTCTAATAAGTCCTCCTATCGGTATCAGTACGCAACAAAAAATATCGCAGTTTGCTGAATGGTCAAGAATGAATAACGTTATTAAAGCCTTGAAGTTATATATATATGAGTCTGTTGTATTGAGTAAGCAGTATTTATTGATTATTTCGTGTGAAAAGAACATGTGTGATGTGCTGCGTCTTGTTATAGCTGCGATGGCATTTGTTTTATGTCCGTCAATCAGATACTATCAGGTCTGGCCTTTTCTATTCTTCTTTCGTGTGAACACAAAATGTGTACCTTTTTATAAGAAGTAACTAGTTTCTGTGGGGAACTTTGAGCTAGGTAGCAAGGTTTATGCAGGGATGTTCGTAGTTGACAAAAAAGTACAACCGACTTCCAAAAACTAAATACAAAGTATAAAATAACTCTAATTTCGGAAGTCGGTATTTTTGGTTATCTTTTCGTTTTTTGACACAGACGTCCGAAATTAAAGTTATTTTATACTTTGTAGTGTAAAGTTTTTGGAAGTTGGCTGTATTTTTTTGTAAAGTTTTTTATTTTTCAGTTTTTAGTGGTATCTGCGTACCCATTCATAGGTGTGATGTTATGTTATGAACTGGTGTAAACAATAAACAGACATGCGATTTCAGCAATCTCAATCCATTTGCTATTATTTACTGAAGAGTTCCGTTTGCCTACCTCCGAAGTTCTTCATCAGATCTTCACCAAATTGAAATGGGCCCATTCCGGGAAAATACTCTTCCAAACAAAAAAAGAATCATCCAAATCGGTTGTCAATTGGCGAAAATATCGCTGAACAAACATTTTTCATGGGATCCCATCATCAGATCCTAACTTATACCTTCCATCATCAGCTCAGCAACATGAGATGATGATTACCAGGCACAAATATCTGAAATGCGTTAGAAAGTTTATGAAAAACATTGTATGTGCCTATAAAATTTGAGGGCTTCCCTCGATTTTCTTGGGATCCCATCATCAGATTCTGACTTGGTGACAATGGGACCACCTCAGAAGTATAGGCTTCCGAATAAAAAAAAGAATTTTTTAAATCATATACAAGAACATACATAAAAAAAGTACATACAGTCGAACATAAAACCTCCTCCTTTTTGAAGAAGTCGTTTAAAAACAAGTACACATGTGACTATTACCCCTATGCTGATAAACTTTTCGTTTTTCCAAAATTATCCTACTATGTTTAGTGTTAAGATCGGTCTCCTCCACATTCACTATTTGATGAAACAACTAGCGTCCTAGCTAATTTAAGTTCATTTGCAATTTTCTTCACAGTAGGTACGGACCCACGGAGCAAGAGTTAACTCATTTCTAAAAATAACTGACACGCCACATCTCTACGACGATAAATGCGACATAGAGTACCCTTAATGGACACACAATAGATGCCGTTTGTTAGACAGCCTGTGAGGTTGCCAGCCCGCACATTTTATACGACATGATATGTAATTTGCCAACGTTTTATTGAAATAATCATCTGTCTGATCTGTTATTAAAAAGTAAACAAAGAAAGACAAACAGCTATTAAATAATTGATTACTTGTTTAGAATTATGGTTGCAAATGTAATTTTAGTGTTTTGTTTATTTATGATTAGCTTCTGCCAGCGGCTTCGCCCGCGTGGTCCCTGGGGAACATACTCCCGGGATAAAAAGTCTAGGCTCTAGACTATCTCTGTAACAAATTTCATTTAAATCGGTTCTGTAGTTACCGCGTGAAAGCGCGACAGACAGAGTTACTTTCGCATTTATAATATTAGTAAGGAAGTATGGATGTTGGCTCACTGTTGGGATCCGGTAATTTGGTAGTAGTAGGGACTCCATTCTCCGCACTTAGACTCGCATTCGCTCCGTTGTGCGTGGATCCGGTAATATAATAAAATAAATCCTGCTTTCAAATAAAAAAAGCCTCCGCTGTCCGTCTGCCTCGTATGAACCGTAATAGGCCCTCTTCCACCAAAACTACATCAACTTATTGAGAATCGTTTACTGCAATAGTACTGTAGCTACAAAAAATACCAACACGGGACCATCCTTTCTTAATGAAAAAGGTGTCAAACAAGGAGACCCGCTGTCCCCCAAGCTGTTCATTGCCACCCTTGAAGAGCTTTTTAAAAACCTTTCTAATCTCTAGGCAGATAAAGGCTTTATCGTCGGCGAAAAACGGTTGACCAACCTGCGTTTCGCCGATGATATCGTCTTATTCTCATCATCGGCAGCTGAACTAGGCGAAATGCTGAGTGACCTAAATAAGGCAAGCCTCGATATTGGACTTTGGATGAACACGTCAAAGACCAAACTCATGACTAACAGCGCCCAACATAAACTGTATGTGTGTGGTGTGGAGATCGCACATGTTCCAGAATACATGTACCTCGCTCAGATAGTCTCATTCCAGGCGAGACAAGAAAAGAAGTTGCTCGTCGCACCAAAAACGCCTGGAAGAGCTATTGGTCGATGAAGGCACTCATGAAAGGAGACCTTCCAATTTGCCATAATCGCAAATGAATGGACATGTGCATTCTCCTTATTCTCACATATGGCGCTCAAACCTGCTCTTTGACAGCTCAGCAGAAGTTCGAGCTTGAGGCTTTCCAGCTAGCAATGGAATGGAGCGTAGCATTCTGGGAGTAAGATTAACGGACCGCGTTAGAAACACAGTGCTACGTTCCAAAACAAAAATCGCCGACGTTACCCAAAAAGCTGTCAAGCTTAAATGGGACTGGGCCGGACACGTCTGCCGCATGTCAAACGATTCATGGGTCAAAGCAACCACAATGTGGGTCTCAGAAAATGTCCTGCGGCATCGCGGCAGACCCAGGCGAAGGTGGCGGTACGAGCTTGATGCCTACCGACAGGATTGGTCCACATTAGCCCAGAGCCGGGTAAAATGGAAGGAAGAAAGGGAGGCCTTTGCTCTAAAGTGGGACGGAATAAGCTAAAAATAAAATTAAATAGGTAGACAGTTGAAATTCCCATAGACTGTGTTTATAGCTACTAAAACAAATTATAAAACTAAATATAAAAATTAAAGGGATAAGAAACGAGATTTTATCCTAAGGTTTCCGTGAGTATAATAATTACGAGCTGAATACTGGTATTCAGCTGTATTCGGTTGGACTAGATAGGAAAAGGCTTGATACATTGATTGATCGAGTTGCGAACGGAGCCGTGATCAGTTGATCACAGTTAGTTTGATTAAATAATGTTTTCTGGGGGAAGACCTTTAATTTACCGGCTTCACAAAGACTACAAGAAAGTGATCCTCGTTTCGTTAATATTAGATCCAGACCGTCCTTAGATGTCGTCTTCCAGCGATGCCTTAAGTCGTGATCCGTACCCTACAGGCGGTGACAGCGTGTAGTCGCTTAGTTTTAATATTTTTGTAGCCCTGGAGGATTACATTTTTACTATGACCGTGCATGTCCAGTAAAAGCAAACGACAGGCCAACTTAACAGCGTGAGGTCACTCATAAAAAGTTTCGTTTAATTTTTTCTCATTTATTTTCTTACTAACAATAATAATTTGTGCAGGAATATTCTTGACGGACCTCGTGTACATCGACATCGCACACCCCCCGGACTCGCCCCACCGCGTCGCAAAGATGACGGTGGTCCTGAAAGCGCTTGAAAAGTACCAAACGTCGGAGTACGACATCGCTCCGTTGCCTCACGTGTCCAACTATCTGAACAGTGTACGTTATATTGAAGAACTACAAAAGTTCCTGGAAGATGATCAGTATAAGTGAGTATTGTATTATATAGATTAATAATTTTCGGGACCGAGCTTTTTCTGAGAGGCTCTACCTAGTTAATTAACATTTTGTCAGCGAACGCGTTTCGAGGGCTACTCTCAAAACGTCAAAAAATTGTACAGGAATGACAAAAGCTGTCGAAATATCACATGATCAATCCACATTGAATGGCACATTGTCTAGAGCCTCTGGAATAGCGATAGCAGCCAGAGACTCTGAATAAGGGACATCCTGTCAGTGGTAGCGTGGCGAAGGCGTTTGTCAAAACGCCAAAAATGTACAGGATAGATAAACGCTGTCAAAATATCACATGATTAATCGTTTACATTTTGACATTTCCACAATCGCATTCCCTGATAGAATGGCACTTTATCTAGAGCCTCAGAATTCTGGATTTGTATCCGATTGCTGGAAATACCGTCACCTATTACGGCTATTACATGGGACTTAAACATGACGAAATGTGAATGCATACCTGAACACTAATGAAAAAAAACTTCGAAGCACAGCATTATGCCAATGCTGAGATAATGCTGTGCTTCGAAGTACGCCTAGCTAAGTTCTGAAAAGATTGACATTGGAATTTCAGAATATTAAGAAAAGGTAGCCCAGGGAGTCTTGCAGCGTTTCAGTAGCCATATAATCGCAGAGAGGCTGCGACGCAGTCGCGTAGAGGTCGCTGGTCTTATAATTTCGCCCACATAACCACAACAGGGAATATGCATGAAACAAATATTTACTATCCAAAAAAAATATACAAAAACTAGCTGACCCGCGCGGCTTCGCTCCCGTCAACTGGCTACCCTACCTACTTACCCTACCTACCCTACCCTACCTACCCTACCCTACCTACCCTACCCTACCTACCCTACCTACCTATGTTACAAAAAATGTGTTAAATGAAAAACCGCTCGACCGATTTTGTGCAAACTTCACATAAACTATCTACTAAACAGTCCAAACAAAGCCTAAACATTTGGTTTGGATAGGTGACCCCGTTCTTGAGTTATAAAATTACAACGAAAAGTGGCATTGATTTATATATATAATACTAACAGTGTAAATATAATCAAATTTGCTCGAAAAACAAACGAGATATAATTATTTCAAACAAAAATATCTGTCCCTCTCGCGAAAACGCTGTTTTATATGGCAGCTGTATAGGCGTCATGGACTTTGACGTCAAAGTTCATATCGGACTTCTCTTTCTAATCTTTGAAGCTTTATATCTTCATCGCTGATGAAGGTATTTAAAAAATATTTCATTTTGCAAATAAAAAAATCGCTTCCGTATTCCCTATTCTGCATGACTAATTTCGCAATACAGTATGGATACAAACGCGATGCAGCATCAATACAGTCGTGCGTGGTAAGGACTAACTGTGAAAGAAGCGAATGCGGCAATCACTAAACGTGCTACCGAATCGATGCAAAAAGTCATCGTTGGCAATTTTACCTCATGTAAAAAAGGAATGCCAATAAATGTAAGTACTCAGTGACACGAAATTGTTAAGAGCAATACATTCAAGAGATTTAATTGACTGCACGAAAGCGGAATCGTAAAATTTTGTTTACTGGTGTATAATAGGCCGTTTAATGGGCTGCCTAGCCTTTTCATTAAACGGCACCGCTTAGTTAGCGTCTAGTCAGTTTTGCTGACAAGACAAAACTTTTCATGTACATAGGCAATAAGTGACAAAATCTTACAATTGTTGAAGACTACGCTTTACGGCAGTGAAATAAAACCCCGTTGATTATGCTGCTATAATGTTTTGTGGCAACGTCGTGTCGCTTTTAGTTATCTTGACATTTTTTGTTTACATAAATAATCTGAAATTACATGTAATATAAATGTAGAACATTTTACGCTATCAAAAAGGATCTTACCTCCTAGCCCAAGTTTCAGTACATAAAACATATATGTATTTGAGGTTCAGTAGATTCAGAAAACAAGGTTTCAGTTTCAAATGTAATTAAAAAGACGACCTCACTCAAATAAAAAGCTCCAAGACTTGGATCAAACTTTCGACCATTTTTAACCACGATTGTGTAACATTTTGTAAGTGTCTGGGGCCCAGATGTTATGTGATGTTATGTGCGTAGGGAGTTAGTATGTATTTTTACATCCTTTATATGATGCATTTATGGAATAAGTGGCATCTTCTGCGCGCTCACGACATATTTGCCAATTACCGATGCTGCGGCGCAATGCATCCGTCAATCTTCATGTCCTAGAACAGGGGTTCTCAACCTTTCACAGTAAGCGTCAAATTTAATGACAGTTGTGAAGACTTGACCACATGATTTTATTTAAGACTGCAGTTTGCATTGAATTGTAGCCATATGTCGCTCACAATGGGCCTCATCAGAAGGCTCAAAGTCACTAAAAGGGCAAATCAGAGGGCAATGCTTGGAGTTTCCTTGCGTGATCGAATCAGGAATGATGATATTCGCAAGAGAACCAAGGTTACCGACATAGCCCGAAGGATCGCCAAACTAAAGTGGCAGTGGGCAGGGCACATTGCTCGCAGAACAGATGGTCGATGGGGCCGAAAAGTTCTGGACTGGCGTCCGCGTACCGGAAGACGCAACGTTGGAAGGCCTCCCACAAGGTGGACCGATGACCTGGTGAAGGTCGCGGGTAGCCGATGGATGCGAAACGCGCAAGACCTGTCGCTGTGGCGACGCTTGGGGGAGGCCTATGTCCAGCAGTGGACGTCTTTCGACTGATATGATGATGACGTAACCATATGCCACCTCGCAAGTTATTAGCATTACATATTGAGCTATAACTACAAGAAACCGCACCAGGGCGTCAACACATAATAATAGTACAGTCCCGGTCTTGCTATTTTCGGGTTGTAGGCAGCAAGATATTTCTTTCTTATCAAGAACAATGTGTTAGAGCCCAAGTTGGTCACTCGACGCCCCCACTGGTTGGGAACCCATGTTATAGAATTACGCATTGAATATAATTCTGTTATCTGATTGCAACAATCACGGTCTATATCTCCAACTAGTAACTAGTCGATCCTGGGACAGTTAAGTTCTTTGCTGGTAGCTTTTAAGTTTTAAAGGGTAAGAACACTTAGCGAAATATGTTTTTTTGGGTTTTTCTGGCGATCATTATCATTCTCTTGCTTTTATTCTTCATTTATGGGACGGCGCAGTAATTCTGTTCTTAATTTAACACCTTTATTAAAGTCCACTCGGAATTAATTTCAATTCTTTAACACCTTTATTACCCGTCGTCTCGGAATTAATTTCAATTCTTTAACACCTTTATTACCCGTCATCTCGGAATTAATTTCATTTCTTTAACACCTTTATTACTCGTCATCTCGGAATTCATTAGTTTCTAATTCATCTCATCTTTCACACATTCTATTTAACTTTTCGTTGGCCCATTTTTAGGGTTCCGTACCTCAAAAGGAAAAAACGGAATCCTTATAGGATCACTTTGTTGTCCGTCCGTCTGTCTTTAAATACCCTTTATCTCGGGAACGTGTGTAGGTATCGAATTGAAATACTAATCTACTTAAAACCATATACACAGATCTACAGTCCCTTGAAGTTGTGAAGAAATCAAACATCTGAGTTAATGTAAAAAAGATACGGCCGTTTATGCCGCAAAAAACGTATATTTCGACACTCTCAAGGGAATCAAAATTTATATGGTATTTTCCGTTGACCTAGAACTATGAAATTTGGCAAGTAATATCGTTTATACGAAAACAAAGTGAGAATTGAGTGTTATTAATAACAAATAGTGCATACTGATTTCACGACAATTCAGAAGACACAAACCCGGCGAACAAATTGAGGTTAGAAATTATTTTTAATTCATAGACAAAGATCACAGAAGACTGACAAAGTGTCAAGAAGTGCGTCAAATCATCTGTCAGTGTCACCCAAGTGTTGCCAACAAGGAAATTTAAAACTCACCATTAAATACACACGTTTCGTGACACGGAAAAATATGGAAGATCAATTTCAACTTCTGTTCGAAAAAATGAAAATTGAAATGCAAAAGCAAACAGTGGAGTTAAGTCAAACAATTATGGAAAAAAATGACGAAAAATTAAAACCTGTTCTAGAAGAAAATAACAAGTTGCAAATTAAAGTGGAAAATTTGGGAAAAAAGGTGGAGTATCTGGAAAGAGATAAAAAACAAATAATTTAATAATTCATGGGTTGAAGGAAGAGGAAAAGTCTACACTACAGTTCCTTAACAATGTGAAGAAATGCTTTCTGCAAGAATTAGAGCTAAATGTAGATGAATGGGAAGTAAATAAAATATACCGTATCGGGAACATAAATAAAAATAGGAAACCTAGGCCTACACTCCTTTCCTTAGTTAGCGGGTGGAAGAAGAACGAAATCATGAAGAATAAAAAGAAACTGAAGGAGATATACCTAACAGAAGATTTCTCAAAGGAAACCTTAGAAAAGAGAAAGGTCCTAAAACCCCAGCTTATAGAAACAAGGAAAAAAGGAAAATTTGCCTACAAGTATGATCAACTAATCGTCAGGGAAAACACTGGTCCTAACGATAAAAGGAAAAGAGGAATCTCTACCTCTCCACAAACTGTTCTGCAACCAAGGAAACAGCAGGCATTAAATCCACAAACAAACAAAAGAATAAACGCATTTGACATGATGAGTATACTCCGGATACCCAGAAACAAAGGAACAATAACAATTAGACACCGGCGATCGGAACCAACAACCAAATAGAAAGCAGAACAATAACACAAATGAAACAAAACATCCTCCCCCAAGCCGACTGGTCCTCGTGGGGGAAAAAGACCACAACCCTCTGAAGATAGCCAAGCACACCTCGGATATATGTATACATAGCTACTTTTAATACAAGATCCCTACGAACTACCGAAAAGCGCATTGAACTCGAACTAGCCATAGCATAAATAAAGTGGGACATAATAGGAATCAGTGAAATGAGAAGACATGGCGAAGGTATAGAAGACTACGGGGACTACATTCTACACTACAAAGGTGAGACACCAGGACTGTATGGCGTGGGCTTCTTAGTTAAAAAGAGACTTGCACACAGAATTGAAGAAATCAAAGGGATAAGTGAAAGAATAACAGTGTTAAACATAACGTTACCCTTGTATAAAAACGAAAAGTGGTCCATCATTCAAGCCTAGTCACCAACGGAATCGGATAAAAGAGAAGACATAGTACAAATTGAAAAATTTTATGAAGATTTACGAACAACTGTAACAAATTAAAACTATAAAAAATATCATTGTAATGGGTGATTTTAATGGCCAAATAGGAAGGTGTAATAATGGAGAAGAGTACACAGTGGGTAAACATGGAAATGGTAAAAGAAGCAAGAATGGAGATAGATTAGTCACCTTGGCTTTGGAAAACAAATTAAGGATTCTCAACCGTTTCTACAAGAAAAATAAAACAAAGCAATGGACATGGATGGCCCCTAATGGATTACATAAAAATGAAATTGATTTCACTATGTCTAATAATGCCAAAATGATCCAGGATGTGTCAATTATACATAATCTAAAATTTAATTCAGACCATAAAATGCTCCGAGCTAGACTGACAAGTACGCCTATAAAAAGGAAAAGAATGTTCCATAACGATAGTCCTTCCTATATATACACTCAATCAATAGAAAAATGTAAGGAAACCGCCATCCCAACTCAGGCCAAGTATGAAGAATTTATAAATATTCTACAAACAAAAACCAAATAAGTTAATCCAAAAAGCTAAAAGTTCATTTCTGATAAGACATAACAGCTGCTACAGGAAAGGAAAGAACTATTAGAAAGAAAAGAAAAGAAAATCAACCGCTGTAAAATAGCAGAAATTAGTAAAGAGATAAGTGAAAATATAAGAAAAGATAAGAAACTCAAAAGACAAAATACACTGAAAAAACATATCCAAAAAACTGGGGGAACAAAAAAGGCTATTAAAGAACTGAATTCTAAAAAAGACTGGTTGCTAAAGGTAAAGACTAAGGATGGAAACTATACAAATAAAAGACCAGAAATACTTAAAATAGCTACAGACTATTACCGAAAATTGTACCAAAGTAAACAAAGTAAGAACCTAAGAAAAGGGATTACAGAATTAAAAATAACAGACTATGAACCGACACCAAAAATATTAAAGGAAGAAACAATACGAGCAATTAATACTCAAAAGAGAGATAAGACTCCTGGAACCGACCAAATAACGAATGAACTAGTAAAAGCTAACCTACCAATCATTGCCCCTATTCTAACAGATATATTTAATGAAATTATAGAGACTGAGAATATTCCTACAGATTGGACCAAATCAATTATAATATTACTCCATAAAAAAGGAAACGGGAGAAATAGCAAATTATCGACCAATCAGCTTGATGTCGAATATCTATAAAGTGTTTTCTAAAATAATTTTGTTTAGGATCACATCTACACTCGATGAAAACCAACCGAAAGAACAAGCGGGGTTCCGTAGTAAATATTGAGTATTTACTACGGAACCCCGCTTGTTCTTTCGGTAGATCATATACACGTATTAAGACAAGTCCTACAGAAGTACAACGAATACAATAAAACTTACTATATAGGATTTGTAGATTACAACAAGGCCTTCGATTCCTTAGAACATGAATACATTTGGGAAGCATTGAGTTCTCAAGGTATACAGGGGAAGTACATACAAATACTAAAGAACATATACTCAAAAAGCACAGCCCAAATCAGGCTGGAAGCAACGGGAGAGGAGTTCCCTATAGAAAAAGGCGTCCGACAGTTGACCTAATTTCACCCAAACTGTTTTCAGCGACCTTAGAGATGGTATTCAAAAGCCTAGATTGGAGTAAAAACGGACTCAACATAAACGGTGAAAACCTGAATCACTTACGTTTCGCAGACGATCTAATAGTGTTCTCAGAATGTCCAAAAAAACTAGAGCAAATGCTACAACAACTGGCAGATCAAAGCATTAAAGCAGGACTCAATGATCACAACAAAAACCAAAATTATGACTAATGCTTCACAGACATACAACATCATTGTTAACATGTCGAAAATAGAATACGTTGATGAGTATATATACCTAGGACAGCTAATAGCCACACGGGATACTATGTACAAAGAAATTGACAGAAGAATCGCCAACACGTGGAAAAGATTTTGGTCTCTTAGCGAAGTTATGAAAAATAAAGACATGCCAATTAAAGACAAAAGAAAAGTATATAACACCTGCATTTTGCCATGTTTAACATATGGTTGTTAAACATGGACATTAACAGAGAAACTAAATAATAAAATAATAGTATGTCAAAATGGAATAGAGAGAAGTGCAATCGGAGTAAAAAGAAAGGACAAAATAAGACTAAACAAAATTAAAAATGTAACTAAATTTAGAGATGTGAATAAAGTATGCAAAACGCTTAAATGGAAATGGACAGGACATATGCTGAGAGAGAAAAATGAGAAATGGACTAGACTAATATCAGAATGGTACCCCAGGGATGGTAAAAGAAGTAAAGGTAGACAAATGAAACGCTGGGAAGATGATTTCAAAAAAGTCGCCGGTCCAGAATGGATCTAATTGCAAGAGACAGAGATAAGTGGAAGTCTTTGGAGGAGGCCTTTGTCGAAGGACAAGCTGTTGTTTGAAAACCGATCGTCAGTAACAAATCTCATTGTAACTATTGTAAAACAGCAATAAAGGCTTATTTTATTTTATTTTTATCGTTTATACTACAAGTATAGGGAAAAGTCTAAAGGTTTAGTCTCAAAACGTTCAAGTTGCAAAATATCTACATCTCAAAAAGTTCAAGTTGAAAAATAGTCAAGTCTCAAAACATCCATGTCTCATAATATTCAATTTTTTGTATGAGTGGAGGTGTAAGTGAAATATTTTATTAAAAGTCACAAGTAAAATATCAAAATCTCTAATGGCCCGGATAAGCACTTGCAATTTACTACCTATCTTGAGGGAGTATCCCAATGGCTCAATGGCTGAGTGGGGTGGTATATGCCCGCAGCCTCGGAGGTTGGGTATTCGATTTCGTGTCTCGACTTATTTTTTTATTGGTACGAAGTTCCTTATCGCGCGTTGTGAAAGGGGGCTAGACGGAAAAAATTCATACGAAAAGTTGTAACGACACTTTTTGCTATAGTTGTAAGCCGTGCGGCGTGCGCGTGTTTCTCTGTCTGTCTCTCTCTCTCTCATAGAAAGCAAGCCAGTTATTTTCGTTTCGTCTTTCTATTTCTGTTTACATTATATTTGTAAGGTAGGCAGGGTAGGGTAGCCAGTTGACGGGATCAAAGCCGCGCGGGTCAGCTAGTTATATATAAATTACAAACTTTATGTCAAATCCACCAGTGTTCCTCCAAATGCCCTTTGTGTTCTGGGCCCGGTCTAATCGAACGTAAAATCTTACATAGGTGGATCGAACTTGAAATGAACTGTCACCAAACGATTTTGTCCATTGACAGTTCACGTTAGTTTTCACGGTGGGAATTTTGTAGAATTGTACCACTTCTTTTTCTTTTCGAGTCGATGTACAACTCCCTAGATCGTTTGGGCCCAGTAGATGGCCACGTTAATTGCAGCATCGGTGGCATTCATCAAATCTCCCATAGTGCAGGTGTATGGGCACTTGGGGCACTCCAACATATGGCTCATATTCTGAACAGGGGCACCACACTCACATTGAGTATTCAACAGGTCTATGAAACTCCATTTCGCCAGGTTATATTTGCAGCGGCCTACCTGGGTGCGCAAACGGTTCAAGGCTTTCCAAACAGGCCACCGCAATTCACCACCTGGGGGCAGCTGCTCTTTAGGTTTACTAAATAGTTAGGCGGAGGATACTAAACTTGTCCTCCCACAGTTTGCCTCTCTCTTTAGATGGCCTATCCTGGATTGCCTCTGTGTGTCGAAGGAAGCTTTTGCGACTCTTTAGTCTACCCGAGGTTGACGAGTGGCCGTAGAGGGGATGTCGGTAATCGGTTTCCTGGACTTTTTTTTGTTGCGCGCATGCAACATCCCTTCGTACGGCAGGTGGTGCGATGCCTGCAAGCGGGAAGAGTTTGTTGAGTGGAGTTGGTTTTAAGCAGCTCGATATTATACGACACGTTTCATTAAGGGCAATGTCTACTTGCCGAGCATGAGCGGATCGGTGCCACACTGGGTAAGCAAATTCGCCAGCGGAAACACATAGTGACATGCCAGTTGTGCGGAGAATATCAAGTGCCGCTCCTCAGTTGGTGGTTGGTTGGTGGGTTGGTGTTTGGTGTTTGGTGTACTACTGATGCAGCTGAGTATCAGTAATTTTATGGTGCGGCTGGCTACCTTTCTAACAGAGTAACATGGTAAAGACTATCCGCAACGACTGACAAAGTTCCACGAATGACAGCCGGGAACAAAGGCTGGACGTGCTTTCCGAGGTATGCAATTAATGGTCAGTCTCGTCACCTATCCACACCGCCCGACCTTAGCAGCGCTGCTGAACCTCGAAAATTGAGCTGTGCGGTTGATATTCTTTAGCCACCAACTTGTTATCTCACATTTAGACGACACTAATATTATATAGCGTGTCGTGTTTAGCATTGAAAATTGCGAAAGATACATTTTGTTTGTTTTTTTTTTTGAAACTTTGTGAAAGCCTTATGCCTGTAGGTTCAAATCGGTTTTAACAAAAGATTTTTACACGTAAAACAAACAAAAACAAAACTAGGTGTCATCATATCACAATTTTTTTATGAACGACGCGATATGCCGCAATACCCAAATATATAAAAAAGACTGGCCAAGTGCGAGTCGGACTCGCGTGCAAAGGGTTCCTAACGAATTTAATATTTTGAACATGTTATTTTAACACTACAAACTTCTAATTTTTCCTGTAATCTTTAGGTAAAGATCTATCTCCATTTTTTTTCAAAATTTTAGGCTCAGTAGTTTCCGAGATAAGGGGGGGGGGGATGGTAATTTTTCATCTAATTTTTTGAATAACTTCAAAACCATTAATTTTAAAATTATGGAAAAAATATAATTAAAACCCTCACAGTAAGCCCTTTCTTTGATATGTCACACGATACTGTCCAAAAAACTTTTTTTTTAATTTTCTAGTTTGACCCCTGAAAGTGACCCCCATACTACAAATTTAATGATTTACATAACGCGTCCGTGTTTGGGTCATAGAAGTACATATGTGTACCAGATTTCAACAGATTCAGTCCAGTGGATCCGGAGAAAACTGGCTGTGACAGACGGACAGACAGACAGACAGACACCCGAGTGATCCTATAAGGGCTCCGTTTTTTTTTCGGAACCCTAAAAACTAGTCACGTACAAACAAACGGCCGCCAGAAGCCTGAATGAAACAGAACTCAAAGATTACTTTGAGTACAGTTACAATATTCATTAGAATATTGTAACTTCAAAGGACGTCATCAAAACTAATTCGAGGATTAGTCACTACGTCTCTCCCAAAGGGGTTCATTCAAAGCCGCATGCAATGAAAATTATGCGTTTGGCATGCAGACAAAATATTAACAGACCTTTATGGCCTGCGCACTGCGACTGTGATTTACAATTTACTAGCTTCTGCCAGCGACTTCACCCGCGTGGTCCCTAGGGAACATACTCCCGGGATAAAAAGTAGCCTATGTCCTTTCTCAGGCTCTAGACTATCTGTGTACCAAATTTCATTTAAATCGGATTTGGCGTTCAGTAGTTAGTTGGTTCAGTAGTACTGGCGTGAGCCAAAACTACTGAACCGATTTAAATGAAATTTTTGGTTGGTTGGTTGGTTTGGTTTCACAAGCGTGACAGACAGACAGAGTTACTTCCGTATTTATAATATTAAGTAAGGATTAATTTGAATTAGGCGTCCTGTCCATTTGTGCGGACTAATTAAGCGAGGAAAGCAATGTGTTACCTAGTGGCTGTCCGTTGAAGCGTGAATTTAGAGGGATTCTATAGGCGTTCCGCAATTGACTCGCGCCTTGCGATCCTGCAATAGATAGAAAGCTTATTATAGCATTTTTGCACCCCTATGTCTCCTGTAGTTACATTTCTGGGTATTTGTATGACCAGTTATGATTATACAAAATACTACGCTACTAGCAATATTGGTTTTTGATTGTGTTTTGACGAAACAACGTCTGTTCCGGCAGGGCAGGTTTTCTGAAAAATAATTGCGTTTGGCTTGTTTGTATTTGTGTCGTTGATAAAATACACGACTGCAATACAGGTGTACCGTCATATTGGTACTTAGCTTGATATCTAAATGCTAAAACGAAAATATAACATACTCCCGGGATAAAAAGCATGTCCTTTCTCAGGGCTCTAGAGTATCTGTGTACCAAATTTCATTTAAATCGGGTCAGTTGTTTTGGAGTCAAAGCGCGACAGACAGATAGACAGACAGACAGAGTTACTATCGCATTTTATAATATTAAGTATGCAAGTATGGTTAAATAATAATCATTACCTTCCTGACGTTATTCCAATTCATAAGTTATAATTAGGAGTTCCTATTGCCATAACGCCCGTAAACCAAGGTGACAACCTATGAAAGGTAATATTGTCACTGGCAAAATCAAGGGGAAAAATATCAAGAGGCAGAAGTTCTATTCGCTGATACGTAACCTAACCAAATCCGAACGTCTCGAATTGTACATAAAAGCATGAGAATCGTGCATGTGATAGCGGTGAAATTGAACAATTGCCTTCCATGCCATGCAAGATAAAATGAAGATATCTCAATTAATTCCGTTCTCATCTTCTCTTGCTTTTTGGATTAACCAAGCAAAGGTGCAGTTAGTTGGTAAAAGATAACACACTTTCAGTGCCAAGTGCAAAAGTGTTTTTACATTTTTAGTGCCAAGCACTCAACACATGGGCCGAACAACAATTCATTCGTGTGCCTACAACCCGTGCATGAACACAAGTCACATATAGCTAGTAAAACCACGACTCAGATGTGGGTTGTGGGCACACGAACGAATCACGCTCGACCCATACGCTGAGTTCTTGACACTAAAAGTATGAAATAACAATAGAGGTAGGTATCGAATTTTGTTTAATGATTTGTATTCCGTCCAACCTGGATGGAACCACGTTCAAACCCCTCCCTACACCAATTTTTTTATTTTCGGTCTTTGAAGGGTGGTTAATTGTCTTTTGAAATCAGTGGCGTGACACCACATGTGAATCAAAGTGATTGTTTGACTGCGGGTTTAGCATGTCAAACAATGGACTTGATTATATGTATTCAAGCGTGAAGCGTGCACCTCCCAATATGCGTTATAAATGCATATTCTGAGGAGCACGCTTTTTTGGTTAGTTGTGTATAGAAATTATTTACAAGCATCTGCTCAGATATTAATGAAGTAATGAATGTTCAGATATTAATGGTAACTTGTAGTGTATGGAACTTATTGACATTTTAAATTGTTCAGTAATATTTGATCACCTTGTCTGCTACAATATATCTGACGACGACTGTATTTGTAAGTAATTCAGCTAACTTAGATTATGATTGCGTACCTTTAAGTTTCACAAAGAAGTCGGTTTATTTGATTCTTTAGATGCAGTTTTCTTGAACATTTATTATCTATGTCTAATTATTCTACATAACAGCCAGTGTTTTAACTGAAGTTACTATTGAACACCAATAGCTTTCAAATTTGCCCTTCCAGACTTTATAAAGCTAATAATAGTAGCACTTATTATTTCACAATGTATCTTGCTGAAATTAATTTTATCTCGGGGACATAACGGTTTAATTAGGTTGAACCATACTAATCCGTGTAATGCAAGCTGAGAGGAAATGAGTAAATAATGTAATAGAGTGCTAACTCCATAACAATGTTTAGTCTCGCCTCTGTGAAGGGGCAGTTCTATTTCACCCGATTAGTACCTTACATTTGGATGAAGTTTGTAAAACCTAGCTCGATTTTTGCGACTTTTGTCAGAATTTCTGGGAGTTAATATTTGGCCTTGCACGCACTCAAATTTTTTAGTTTTGTGTAGTCTATTTATCGAGGAAGTCATAGGCTTTTTGAGTAATGGGCCCCATTAGAAGGCTTAAACACCCAAAGAGGAATACAATAGTTTACTTGCTTGAAAACCGATCCATTTGTTTTCATATTCGATATAGTCATTTGAGGTAAAATGAAAAAACTAAGTTTCTAAAGATCAATATGATGATACTTGCAATGTATTTTTCTCATTTTATATTCTAACAACTAGCAACCGACCATGCAACTGACCGCGAATTGCGTCACAATTTTTTTTAATGCTCCGCTATTATTGGTCGTTGCGTGATGTATGTGTACTGGATGGACACGCTGCCGCGTGTCTAGATAGCCCTATAGCCTTCCTCGATAAATGAGCTATCCAAAATTAAAACAATTTTCAATTCGAACCAAAAGTTCCTGATATTAGCGCGTTCAACCAAACAAACAAACTCTTCGGCTTTATAATATTTTAGACTAGATTAGATTCACATAAGAAGGAAGAGAAATACAAACAACAAAGGAGACTGTTTTAATTTGTATGGGAAGTGGTCTATGTACCAATGCGATACTGTAGTGGTACTTCTGTGGGAATGCATCAACTATATCCTTGTGCAAATATTATATTTCTCATAACTGCTAGGTTAGATTGAGATGCCCTATTGCACAAGGGTATAGTTAAGATATCCCTACAGAAATACCACAATAGTGTCGCCATTGGTTCGTAGACCACTTTTGATCAGTCTCCTTTTTAGAATCTTTTTCTGTATTAAATATGAAAAGATTTAGACTAACCTTGCTTCGTATCAAAGATAGTGATTGTCGAAAACTCAAAAGGTACATAAGGGACAAATAATTTTGTGTAAAGACACAGAAATTTCTTCCCTCCCCAAGACAAAAAAATAATAAAAGTAGTATCTAACAAGGGCATCAGATGTGTCTTAAAGGAATGGAATTCTATATTGTTTAAAGTCTCCTTCAACAAGAGGATCGAGAGGCAATATAGGGAATGGAATGTTTGCAGACGGTGGCTTTTTCTAAGACAAAAGTCAATCGTACAAGATGGTTTGTTGGAAGTCCAAACAAGCTTACTATTACTGATTGTTCATCAGTCGGATAACTTTCAACTGTGGAATAAAAATGACCGTTTGACAGATTTTATAAAGATAAAAAGTCAAACCGCCATTTTTATTCCTGAGTCAAAGGTTATCTGACGATTGAAAAATCGGCTCTTAAATGGAAGTACTGTGGCAATCTTTTAAAAATATCAGCCAGTAATTTTGTGGTTCCTGTTCCTACCACTACTTGCAAAACACAGATAGCGGAAATCAAATTGTTTTTTTTTTTAAATACGGCTCGTCGGATGTCAGGTTATTTTGTACCAGTATCCTAATACTCTAGTGCTGTGCAATTATTTAGTTATTATTGAGTAACTTGAGCTTTATAATTGAGATGTACCTACCTAACTTTTGAAATAAAATAATAAGTCTAAGTATTTTTTTAATGAAGGACATCCTCCTTCATTAAAAAAATACTTAGACTGGGACATAATGCTAGAAAAAAGAAATTAAATAAAAAAAGCAAGAAAGTCATTTGGATTTACTTACTGCGTTGTGCTAATTCTAAATGATTGAATCCAATTTTTCTTCACGATTCTGATTAAAATCCCAAATAATTTTCGATTAAAAAGTGTAAAGTTATGAGCGTGAGAAAGCTTGAGTTTTTCTCGTTATAAAATGTTTTACAATACTGGCAGGGTTTAAAATTTCAATATTGCGATTTAAAAAAGAAGTACAAGTACTTACTAAACTACATGTCTCACACACGTGTGGCTGTCAAAAGTTTCTAGAAAACGTGATTCTATGAATAAAAAAAAGGTTTCGAGGTAATTCATTATATAAGCATGAAACCAATATTTCAGCCTATGCGACTCTACATCTTTTGCGTTTATTCAGCTATCACGCTACCGAGTGATACCGATAGTCCTTGCGCTGTTTTTACAAGACTGCCAAGGAAGGGTTATGTTTTTCGAGTGTATTTTGTATGTATGTTTGTAAATTTCTTTATTACCTCGTACCTTCTCAACCGCAGCATGAATTTTGACAATTAAGTTGTCGTTAGATTAATTTCAAAAACCCAAGTGTCCTTATAGGTTAAAAAAAGTAATATGGCGGAATTTGGGCGCTAAATTGTAAGCCTTTAGTATTATTTTTAAACCAAATGAAGGGAATTAAATGGAGGTTTAAAGAATTAAATTAGGAAACTGTTTTCGTTCATAAAAGTGCCCCGGTTTCGATCTTTTTAGCGTATTGCTTATAATAGCCAAATAATAATATGGGCCAAAGTACTGATTATTGACTGTTTTGCAGTCGGGTTTTTTGTTTTTTTTTAACTATATTTAATCTTGTTTAGAGATGTGCATAATCTGCGCTGAGTTTGAATATGGACAGCTATAAGAGAAGGAAAAGACAAACTGTCGACTGGAAGTGAGCCCAAAAGACTGGCGGCATAGCCACGTTGTCTTCCAATGCTAAGGCCCGGACTCCACCAAAGCGGAGACGTGCGAAGATGTCCGAAGCGGAGACGAGATGTTTTTCAGCTAGGGTGTATCAAACTGTGCGGAGATGCGTACTGGCTAGATTGTAGCGGAGATGTGTGCTGGCTAGAGTGGATATGTGCGTTGACTACACTGCACGCCGCACACATCTTGTCTCCACTCCGCGTCATCGTCAGCTTGCGAGGCAAAGCTTACATCTCCGCCTTGTATCGCGGCCTAGCTCAATCCGAGGAACAGCTCACATCTCCGCTTCCAACGCGCCATACAAATATGATACATCTCCGCTCAGTAGTATCCACTAAACCTGAGTAGAGACGAGATGTTTGACTAACGAAATTCTTTTGGTTTTTTAAAGCACGTCTCCGCAACCCTCGCCTCTTTCCGCTTTGGTGGAGTCCGGGCCTTATCCTCTGTCCGAGGTAAAAGCCAGCCCTTGGGTCACAAGAAGTGTCAACTAAGCGTTTAAGCAAGTCTTCTAAATAACGCATGAGCACTCTGACCCCACGGTCCAAGAGTTTCAACCCCAAACGGCTCAGAAATATAATTGCCAACAAGGTTATATCTATATTTCTGCCGCTTGAGGTTCTCAGCAGTTTATATTAATTTTAAAAGTAATCATTAATTTATCATAATATCTCACTTTTACGTCGCATTGCAGGGCAGAGGCGTCTGCTTTTCTTGATCCACTCAACTCGATTCTGCGCCAACATATACAAGTCTTTTCAATAAGTGTCAAACCAGTCCCACATCTCCTTTGAAAATGCTAACAACACATTTTTTACAGGCTATCGCAAAAATTGGAGCCTCCATCACCCGTGGGCAGTTGTGTCGGGTCCAAGGAGTCCGTGAAAGAAGTAATTACACCGGGAGCGTCGAATACGGCTAACATATCACCATCTCACAAGCTAGGCTCAGGCTCGCTACGTCTGCAAGGCTCCTGCCACCAGGGCAAGTTCATCCCAACGCATCGGAAGTGCCGATCCCTTGGTTCCAAGTACGTTTCAACTATTTGAATTATGCAATTTTGTGTCTAATATTTCATATTACCGATTAACACTCATTGCTACCTCGTAGAGTCCTGTTTTAACTGGGATATATGCTGAAAAATTAATTTATAATTAAAGGTTTTTGAATCGTGAACATTATATTCGGTATTGAATGAAATTAGCATTTACTGTATCTTAATTATGATTATTATTTTGCTTTTTTATAAAATGAAATTTAATTAGCTAGTGAAACTGCACACGATGCGATGGCTGTCGATATCTTATGTCGATAAATCGGATTTTTAAACTAAGTTCATAATTTCATGTACCATTTATACTGCCGGTCGTCGTAGACTCTATAACCAACTGTAGTAGTAACTTGAAGTTATAAGGATTTTTTTTCCGCCCCGTATCAAGACGTCCTATTAAGGCAAAGGTTTAATAAGCAAAACCGCCTATTAACAAAGTCTCATTAGCAAAAGTTCTTATTCGCCAAACGTCCTATTAGCAAAAGTTTTAGTTTTGATATCTCGAAGGCCTTTGACAGGGTCTGGCACGCAGGTCTACTTAGCAAGCTTCCGGCTTATGGCATACAAGCTGGTTTTTGTAGCTGGATATCAGACTTCCCAAGTGAACGGTCGATCCGAGTCATAGACAGCTGCTCCTCTGACCTCATGGCTATTGATGCCCGAGTTCCACAGGGGTCTGTTCTCTCTGCAACTCTTTTCCTGCTGCACATCAATGACCTACTTCAACCCGGTCTTGTTGAGTACGCAGATGACAGTACGGTTTCAGAGAGATACTTGTCCAGCGCAACAACCGGCGGGGATGAAGTTCGTTCCTTGAGAGAGGCAATGGTAGAGCGGACAAATTATACCTTAAGCCTTGTCTCCCAGTGGGGTGATGACAATTAGGTCACTTTTAACGCCACCAAAACACAGGCGTTTCTTTTTACCGCAAAAAGGAGTCGTTTTGACCAAACTCCTACTTTTCGGGGTGCATCTGTTCCTGTGACTGATCGGCTCGAGCTCCTATCCAGTCGCAACTTCAGCGCCACCATCGAGCACAAAGCCCAAACCGCGGCCAAAAAGCTGGGCATCCTAAATAGGGTGAAGAGATACTTCAGGTCTGGACAGCTTTTAACCCTATATAAAGCGCAAGTCCGATCCTGCATGGAGTATTGTAGCCACCTTTGGGATGGCTCAGCTAAGTATCAGCTTGCCGCGCTTGACTCGGTGGAACGCAGACCTAAGAGGCTCATCGATGACGTAAAACTGGTGGATGCCAAGCTACACAGCTTGGCTCATCGCCGTAAGGTTGCCTGCTTGTCGGTCTTCTACAGATTGTACTTCGGTGAGTGTGCCCAAGAACTCCAGGACCTCATCCCACCGGCCTCCTTCTACCATCGGATATCCAGACGCACTGCATCTTACCATCCCTACCTTGTTGCTATTCCACCAATTCGTACTAAGCGTTTCCAAACGTCTTTTATTATAAAAGACGTTTGGAAACGCGCTCAGCAAAGAAGTGGAACTCTCTGCCTGCGTCTGTGTTTCCAAACGCTTACAACCCTAATCTCTTCAAAGTTAGAGTGCACAGGCTCCTTCTGGGTAAGCTCGCTCCATCGTAGATTTTGTCTCTGTCAGCTCTGACCTAGACTAGAGCATATAAAAAAAAAATGTTCTTGACGCGCAAAACGTCCTATTCGCAAATTAAGTCCTATTGATAACAGTAGGTAAGGCTCAAAACTACAATCGGTTTATCGTTATGAAAATTAAATGACTCCTTCCGCTCTGGGCGAGGCGGAAGGGAGTGTCAAACTCTTACTGACTAAACCCGCCCGTGTCCCTCCAAATGCCCTTTGCGTTCCAGGGCCGCGGTAACTCTTGAACAAATTCCGCCTTATCGCCACACAAGTGGCGTGCCCAAAGATAGACCCTTGCATGTGCAAGGGTCTATCTTTTGCAACGGATGTCCGTTGCACTATAAATATCGTGTTCCAAGAACAACGCGCTGTGCCGAGGTTGTCGCAGCTTTCAGTCGTTTGGGGAAGAAATGCTTGGGTCAGAGGTCCGATTGCTCGTGTCCTTTTTTTTTTAGAGGAATACTCGAGATTACCGAAATTGTGTAGTTTACTTGTAAAATCTTATATTTATTTGTTATATATGACTATGAAAGGGAAAGATAGGTAGTAAGTATTGTACCATTTTGTAATCTTGATTAAATGGGCCATTTTTTTTTAAAATAACTTGCCTAGCGTAGTATTCCTTTTTTTGAAAGATGAAATGCCAAAGTTATCTGTGAAAAGGTTTTTTAAACATGACCCAATAAAACTATATTCTTTTCTTACTAAAGTGACCAAATTAATTATTGGATTTGTCACTGCAATCAATAGCATAGTCATTTAGGATTACATTAAAAAGGAAACTCTACAAAATTGGGAAATTTGTGATCACAGGAGCTAAATATGTGATCTCTAAGGTGTTGACTTTCAACATTTCAATAGTATTACTATTATCACTTAACCAAGTAACATGGAATTTATCTTTGCCTGAACTGGTATAACCTTACCCTATCGCCCGTACCCGCTTCTCGTTGAGTTTCGGGACACCCTGTGTTTAAATTAAATTAGGAAACACTTTTCGTTAATAAGTGTCCCGGTTTCGGTCTTTTTTAGTGCATTGCTTATTAGTTGACTGTTTTGCAGTCGAGTTTTTTTTGATTTTTCTAATTTTATTTAATCTTGTTAATATTTTTTTTTTTCGAATAGGACGTTTTGCGAATAAGACTTACTTCGGAGAGTATTTTCATGCGATATCGATAACCAGCACATGTGGATTTTCGCCTGAGTTAGTTCCAATATGGATATTTTACATACAAAAGTCAGGATCTTTTGTTAGCTAGAATAAATCACACATCGTTTTCATCCTTTAAGTAGAGCTAAGAAAGCGGGCGCAATTAAATGAAAATCCGCGAGATAATTGCTTTGGACCATCTAACATTGGTTTTTTTTAACATTAAGTTGGTAAACCGCTAGCCGATTGCCATCGTCATACTAGTTCAATTCAACTTCATATCGGTCTCATATCGTTAACATACTATGGCAGCTTAAAAATAATTATATTAACACTAGCGACCCACTCCGGCTTTAGAGTGGTGCAAACTATACAGGGCCATTTATAGAACACTAACAACCTTTTAGGGACTGAAAGTTCACTTGATTGTAAACAACTTTTACTATTAGACCAACCATGAATGCTCGAAAGAAATATCAGCTATTTCATACATTTTCTGTAGCTAAGTATTGCATGAAACATCAGATTTTTTCCTTCCTTTCCTCGTCTAACGCTCTGTTTATTAGTGAAAACGGTAACAAAATCCGTTACTTGGTTTAGAAGAAGTAAGCGGAGAAACATACTAAGGCAAACAATACTCAGACAATACTTTATATTGATACGAACTCATTATACCTATCTCTATTTAAAATATAACAGTCAGCGCGCGGCGGGTTCGTTAAGATTGTATTTAAGTGTATATTATAGTGATGTAACGAATGACATATTTTGGACATACGCGAATGCGAATATCTGCTGACAACTTTCGCGAATGCGAATGCGAATATTCAGTTTTTGTTTAAATTTGGCACTATTTGTCTATGGCTTGGTGACTTTAGCGGCAGTCCCGTTCGAACGAAGTGCGTTCCGTCTGTTTTTCGTTCTAATAGCCGAGTTAATACGAACGCATCCGATTGAAGTGTCATTCCGCTCGCGCCGATGTTTTCGTAAACAAAACAAGTGAATTTTGAGGTTACAGTGTGAATAGTGATTATAAACATTCGTAAATCAAATTCTAGTGAATCAAATAAAAATTATACACGAAAAAACATTCGCAAAAACATTCGCAAAAACATTCGTAAAAACATTCGCAAAAACATTCGTAAAAACATTCGCAATAATTTCGCGAATGCGAATGCGAATATGCAAAAATATGCGAATATTCGCGAATGCGAATGGGAATATTCGATCACTATTAAGCCAACCATATTCGATCATTACAAACTAGAACAAAATTAAACCTTTTCAGGAATGATTAAAAATAGCTGTAGTGTCTGGAGATCGATTACGTCTTCAGTTTATTTTCATTTCTAATAAATTGCTCGCATATTGCAACGCCTTAAGTTTGATGAGTTTCTGTACTGCTAATTCATATTTGTTATTTGATAAAACGGACGTAGAAGGAATTATTCCTTTTTTCGATCTCTGTCCGAAGTCTTATCAGATAGGTATATGTAGATAAGATATTATTTCCTCTTTACCCTATTGTACGTCATCCAAAAAACTTCACTTTATTTACAAGTATTTCAAAAACACTATGAAGAGAAGTCACTATAAAACTACCAAAATTAACTATATGTACGATGATTAATATCTTTCCTGCCAAAACCTGATTGATGCCTTTCAATCAGAAACAGCTTAAATACATAATGGCGTGGTTTTAATCAACCTTATCGTCGAGCGCCCGCGTTTGTAAATAAGCTCGCACACATTTTAATTGATCTAACGTCTGTTTTGCATTTACAAAAGATTAAAATCCTAAATTACCATGCAGCAAAATAATCCAAAAGAAGTTTTGATTATGGATCAAATGTAAAAATTTTGCTAGCGCCATTTTTTTACAGTACAGTGGAAGAGTTCAGTCTTGTTTTATTTTATGTTGCTCGATTGTTAACTCAATTGATACGTAATAGCTTCACTAATAGCATAATACAACCTCTCAGTGAGCGGTCAAGCGTCACTTGGCTGGCCTATTATCTCGCCATAGTCGCCATATTATGTTACCCTATCCCTAGATAGGGTCTTAACGTGTCTGTCCATTGTACATCCTAATGTACAATGGACAGACACGTAAAGAATTCAATTTCAACTCTATTTATTTATTAACTAAAGTAAGTAACGCATTTTTGTATGATCTTTATTTGCTAATCTGTTAAATGTTACCTAATTTTTGTTTTGTAGCAGCATTTTTGTAATTTATTTCGTAAATATTTGATGTTGCAATTTATATTTTTTTTTTGTTAGTAATTGTAGTAGTTATACCTACAAATAATGGCTCGGATTTATACATATTTTTTTCTGTAAGTATAAATTTTTTGTTAATTTTATAATAATATTCAACTCGAATTGAACTTTCCTTATACTCTATCTGGGTTCTATTTGTAGAAAATGTTACCAAAAGCTCGAATATGGATTATCTAATTCAACAGTGAATCGCTTCTCATAACATACAATGTCTGAAGACGTCACCTAATATCCTGTCGCCAATCAGGGGTATTGTGATTCTAAACTGCTACAATTGAGCGTGATTGCTGAATTGCTGCGATACCAGTAACAACGGAATGTTTGAAGTTAAGCGATGTCACACAGAGTTGCCAACAGGACTAGGGCTGTACCAGACTTGAGATATTCTGTGTTTCAGAAAAAAGCTTTAAAGCCTAGAGCAGGGGTGGCCAACTTGATTAGACCCAAGATCTACTTTTTACTGACGAAACCTTGTGCGGTCTACCAATTACATACTTTTTATAATTTTTAATGAAACAGAATAGTTCAGTATATATTTTATTAAGAAGTCTGTCGTGATAAAATAACTTGTTAAAAAAAACGAAATTGTTTCGGAACTCTTTGCACGCGAGTCTGCCTCGCACTTGGCCAGTTTTAGTACGGAAGATATTTTTAGGGGTCCATAAAAGCTGTCTTATGGACCCCTAAAAATATCTTCCGTATACTGTCTTACGACCCCTGAAAATATCTTCGGAATGTTATAAATTCCTTTCAGGATTTGTGTAGTTTAACTCATTCTCAGTTTATAATCAGTAGCGACAGGAATTGTTCAATGATACCCATGTTTTTAAAATTTTGGTGACGAATGATTAGAGATGAGAAATCAGCCCATCTACTCGCTGTACCGTGTGTCATATAATGATTTAATATTGTCTCGTTCGAAACCCATAGTGCGCAAGTCCGACTCGCTCAAAGTTGAATAAATTATAACACACGAACGCGACCATACGAAAGATTACATTTTGGATGCAAATCATGAGCCTAGGGAAGATTTATATGCTAAGTAATTAATTTTTACTTTTCCCAAATTTTACATAATGTGTGTAATCTGTATTCGAGCGTTGGTAGCAAATGTAATAAATACCGAAATATAATGTGCTAACTCGTAAATTTATTAATTTTTCAGTACCCTATTTTCTTTTCTAAATATTTATCTAATTTTATTATCTACCTCACTTTCCACTCATTATTTTGATTTCGATATTTTGGAAGAAATATCTCGGAACACATTGGCAGTTTGCACAGAAATTATGTAAAGAAATCAAAATTTTAAGGCGTTTTGAAATTCCAACCCTGAGACATAATCATGTTTTATTTATGGAGTGAAGTGATAATTATGTACAGTGTATTTTTCCCCTTGCGATTGGCACCTAGGTTTCGTAGCGCGAGCTTGCCAAGAAATTTTCACAAGGTCAATTTTGGTATTGGGTGAGTCTTTTCCCTTTATGGACACGGAGGCTTGAGTTGTAATGTTATGTAGACAACGACTGTATATGATATGTATATTTTATTTAAATGATTGTAGAAATAAAAAATAATTTTAAGCATGTTTTATTTTCGTACTTTCTTGTGTTTGCCGGGCACAAAGTTCGAAACTTGACGGGAAATCAAACGACGATGCGAATCGACGACTTGACAAACCTGCCGACTCGTAAGTGCTTCATAAGTGACACCCAAGAGCTGCAAGTATGAATAAAGTTGGTGTCGCGACAACATATAATGTACCGCAGCCCTAATGACCGGAAATCAAAATATTTCATCATCACACCTTACAACTGTAATTATAGAGCTGTCAGTAAATGAAGCAGTTATTATTAGCAGATTATTTGCATCCCATTTCGATCCTCGTTATACTTGTTAGACCTTAACATAGGTACATACTTCATGTAAATTCAGAGAATCATTGTTTAGAAAATTGAATACTTATCACCTTAAATTCTTCGTACAGTATTGATGTTTGTAGTATGAAAGGGCTACACGGAAAATTGTCGCAACGTGTTAAACGTGTTTGCGAATAATTAATTACCCCGATTGTGTTGCAGTTTTGAGTATTACTTAGTTAACAACACTGTTTAAGTTGGGATATTTACCTGAAATATCTATTCGCTGTTTCACATTCATACTTGCACATTGTTGTTTATCAATGACCTCGTAGTTTCGATCTTTGTGTCTAGCATTTTCATAAGAAGGCATCTTGGAACACTACTTTCCTAACTGGTTTTCAAAATGGATGAACTAAGTGAACAAAATATCAATACTTTTCTCTATTTACTTAGTAAGAAAACCTAGCTCACATAACCCCTTAATAAAATAAAATTGTACACCTTCAATGTGCCTTCTTCAATTTATGAAAGGTGTAGTCTATAAAGAAAGTTATTTAAAGATTCCTCGAAAAGTTTTCTTTTAATTTGCGCTTTCATGTAAAGTGCAATTAGCTGATAGAAAATTAACGAATTTGCTAGTTAGCGGGAATTTATGTTGGTCAATTTGTAAAAGGTTTAACAAAGAAAATGTTATATTGTACGGTTTTATAAACGTTCAAATACTTAACGTGTACACAGCGCAATATTTAACATAGTTACTACATTAAATCTTATAAAATAGGTCAAAATGCATATTTGGGCAGACTTTTGCTCATAAAAACTGTTTAAGTTAGCCATAATATTACTTATTACATACCTTACTATTTGAATTTTGTACTAAACTTCATAACTTAAATTCCTAATGGTATAAAAATTGAATCGCCTCAAATACTTCTTCAAAATGTTGTATAACCGAACCTAAACATCTTTTCGCCCTATTTACTCTCAGCAAATAGCGAAAAGTCGATAGAAATTCAGATATTTATCTGACACGGTCTCGTATTTCGTTTGCTTTCCGTATAGTTCCCAAGTAAAATGGAGACAAAATATAAAATATGTATTGAAGACAACATTACTTTCTCGTTCGAAATTATGAAACTAATGGTAGAGGCAGCTCGTTTAGCTAAACATAAGCTTTGCGTTATTTAGGCACTAATCTCACCGCCGGCGAGAAAGCGAGTAGCTATCGACCATTTGCTCGCTGAGGAAAGGGACAAAAGATATAGATCTCGTGTGAGTAAATGAGACATACAGTTCTGACCGCCAAGCGAGCATCGCCAAGCGAGTGTCGCTGAGCGAGTACAATCTTTAATAGCTCTTGTCGCTGCGTTCAACTAGAGGTAAGAGCCGCTCGCTGGCAGTGTGCTGCAACAGCTATCGACTATGAATGTATGTGTCTCATTTACTCACACGAGATCTGTATCTTTTGTCCCTTTCCTCAGCGAGCAAATGGTCGATAGCTACTCGCTTCCTCGCCGGCGGTGAGACAAGTGCCTTAGGGTGAGGTGGTCAATTTGTACAATAAATAATGTAAGGCTTGAAAATGTCGTTGCCTTGCACTTGAATTAACCTTCGCACTCAAACGCAAAGTTCTTGTTTCAGTGTGCGGGCTGTACTTATTTTTAGTTTAATTAAATACAATTTTAAAGATGATTATGTCTATTGGACGCCGGCGAATACAGTTTTGTAATTATTTTTAAGCTTGCATGTCATTGCTATTCTGTATTTAACATTTCCATTTCCACTGTCTCTTTGTGTTTGTCTTTTATCAGTGTTGTGATGTTTTTGATTGTGCTTACTGAATTTGTGATGCTTCGTGTTTACACTAATCCCTTTCCCGGCACTTGTACACTTACGGCCTCCTCCACTTGCCATCTCCAGATAAGTCCCCGCTAACTTATCTGTCAGAAAATACAGCTCGGATGTTGAATTTATCTACCAGATACTGCTTATTCGACATAGTGAAGCAGGTCCTTAAGCTTGCATTTAAGATTTTTTTAGCAATAATCAATCGATAGGAGGTTCATTAATCACGAAGATACTGTGAATTATCCGAGTAAGATTAGATAGTTTTTTCTATTCTCTCGGTCCCGGTGTTATAAATATTCCATTCCATTACATTTGTCATAAAGTCAATCGTGCTTCAAATAAATTTTTGCCCCTTACTAGTAAGATTTTTAGCCGACTAGTATCTATTTCCGTATAGTATAGTTTTGCCGAATAGTATCTAGAGAACAACCCTGTAATTCCATTGCTCCTGCATCAAAAAACTATCACTCTCAAAATACAGAATATTGGCGAGAGAGTTAGAAGAATAAAAAACTATGCAACGATGACTAGGGGCAACGCAGACAACATGCTTTTTGTAGTGTCGAGTCTACAGTGCAAAAGCATTTTATGCCGCGCTGACTTGCGGTCGTTTGTCTAACATACAATGTGAGTCTTTACTCTCTCTTTACGGAAACTATGCTTCATTTTATCGACGGAAAACGTATTAAAAAAACTAATACGTTTAGGTACACAAATTAGGTACGCTACTGTGACCCCAGTGTAAACAAAACGGTGTAACTTTTAAACTAAATGATTTATTGCGATGAAACCAACTTCATAATGATTGGAAGTAATTTGGGCGTCCGGTTCCGAACATCCGTAAAAAACGGAACCCTTATAGGATCACTCGGGTGTCTGTCTGTCTATCTGTCTGTCTGTTCGTCCGTTCGTCCGTCCTTCCATTCGTCCGTCCGTCCGTCCGTCTACCACAGCCAGTTTTTTCCGGATCTACTGGACCGATTCTGTTGAAATTTGGTATACATATGGACTTCTGTGACCGAAATACGGACGCTATACGTAAATAATTATTTTTTAAGTATGGGGGTTACTTTTAGGTGTCAAACCAGAAAATTATAAAATCAGTTTTTCAAACTGTATCGTTGACTCACCAAATGAAAGCGCTTACTGTGAGGGTTTTAAATATATTTTTGCCCTGGGGTCATATTAGCGGACCTAATTTTTTAAAAATCCATAAAAAAAAGTTTTTTTTTAAATCCATAAAAAAAAGTTCTTTTTTAATACCTACGTTTTCCGTCAATTAAATTAAGCATAGTTTCCCTATGTTCGTATGAACACATTATAAAGACTCACTCTGTATACAACGTCTAACAGACTAAATGCAATACCTGAAAAGAACTCTGAGAGAACTTTTACTATGGGACCACGAAATCGAAAAAACAAAAACTACAGACGATATTTTTATCGCGTTTTCAGTGTTGTTTCCTAAGTAAAAGTTGTTAATGATAATGAGTGCAATGACTTCCATTCAGGCATTGGGTTTAGTTTGTTCTAAGTTGTATTTAATTATATATTTTTTTATGTCAAAATACATTGAAAAGTCTGTCATCTGCGGAAGGCTTGACGCTCGCGTTTTGGAAATCGAGCTTTCTATTATTGTAAGAGGAAATTGCGGTCGTTGCTTCTTACAAACATAATCTTGTATTTGTTACTTACGAGTACCTTCAGGCAATAGGTTTAGCAACTGTTTTAAAATCCAATTGATCGATATCTGCACTACATTCAGCTCCATGAAATCCTTTTTTTTCTTCTAATTTCTAAATTGCATTAACACCGTGTTGTCAATCCGCAAAACTAATTTGTCAATAAGTTCCAATAAAATATACAGGGTGTCCCGAAACTCAACGTCAAGCGGGTACGGGGTGATAGGCTAGCTTATACCAAGTTCAGGCAAAAATAAAAAATAAATTCCATGTTACTTGGTTAAGTGAAAATAGGAATACTTTTGCAAATGTTGAAAATCAATACCCTAGGTCCTATGATCACACATTTCCCAATGTTGTAGTGTTTTTTGTTAAGGTAATCCTAAATAACTATGCTTTTGATTGCAGTCACAAATCTAATAATATAGTCACTTTAGTAAAAAAAAGTTTTATTGGGTCGTGTTTAAAAAACCTTTTCTCAGATAATTTTGACACTTCATCTTTCACAAAAAATGTACAAGGGCAAGTTATTTAAAAAAAAAATGGCCCATTTAATCATGATTTCAAAATGGTACAGTACTTGCTTCTTATCTTTCCATAAAAATATAGTCAATGTTATCAACCATTTAGAACATTAAAAAGTCGAACAAAATTACCAAAAGCAAAGAGAAAACTTTTACCTAAATAGTACTTTTGTGTGCAAAAAGTTCTACTTCACCATAGTGAAGGAGTGTTTGAGTAGTGAATGGAGTGAGACAGATTGATATTTTATTTTTAGAGAAACCGAGATGGATAGTTACGCCAATGCATGATAGTCAATTGATTAATTAGTTTGATTTTGATTTGATTTTCGTGATACAATCTGGCAAACACACGATGATCTGGAACCCATGTGTTCATCAATGTGGTGTACATTGATGAAAACAAAAGTACGATTTAGGTAAAAGTTTTCTCTTTGCTTTTGGTAATTTTGGTCGACTTTTTAATGCTCTAAATGGTTGATAACATTGATTATATTTTTTATGGAAAGATAAGTAGCAAGTTGTACAATTTTGATTAAAGGGTCATTTTTTATAAATAACTTGCCTAGGGTAGAATGGTACATTTTTTTGAAAGATGAAGTGTTAAAGTTTTATGAGAAAAGGTTTTTTAAACATGACCCAATAAAACTTTTTTTTTTTTGTTAAAGTGACCATATTAATTTTTAAATTTGTGACTGCAATCAATAGCATAATTATTTAGGATAACATTAAAGAAAAAAAAACTACAAAATTGGGAAGTTTGTGATCTCAGGACCTAAATATGTGATCTAGGTGTTGATTTTCAACATTTTCAAAAGTATTACTATTATTACTTAACCAAGTAATATGGAATTTATTTTTTATTTTTGCCTGAACTGGTATAACCTAACCTATCGCCCCGTACCCGCTTGACGTTGAGTTTCGGAACACCCTGAATACGAGGGTTTTTCGCAGTTACCTATAAAGAAACCGCAATGCATTTGCGTAAGTTCTCGGCGCCGCGTTTCCTCTTGGAATAACAATGCTTAAAAATAATTTGCATAAAAATGTGCTTTTTATCTTTGAGCCCTTAGAGGTTGCACTATATGCGTATCTATTAAGTTACCGATTACCTTTCAGCATATTTGGAAAAAGTCACACAGACGACAAAATGGAGAATAAGACACCCGCTGGATCGGTAAATTTGCTCGATGACACGTTGCTGGAGTCTCCCAGCTCCGTCTCCGGCGGGAAAATGTCGCAGTCACTGCCTCACAGGTAACAATGTGTTACATTTACGTTTATTTAACCTTTGATCACTGAATCTAGTCAAATATATTCGAAGAAGTCTTCTTTTTCCGTAGGTTGTAGGTACAACCTAACTTTGATGTCAAAAGTTGAAAGAGTACCAGGAAATTGGAGGCCTACGTATGTTCTTATTTTGCACTACGTCAGTTAAATGTTTTTTATTTATCGAAACTCGTCGGTATAATTGGAACGAAATATAGTGCAACAAGTTCTAAGAAAGTGTTAATACAAATAATTAGCATGTTCTGTAACCACATGGTGCCCTAAAGTGGCACGTTGCCGTTTCTGTATACTTTTAGGGTATCGAACATCCGTAAGAAACGGAACCCTTATAGGATCACTCGGGTGTCTGTCTGTCGGTCTGTCTGTCTGTCGGTCTGTCTGTCTGTCCGTTTGTCTGTCTGTCACAGTCAGTTTTCTCCGGATCTACTGGACCGATTCTATTGAAATTTGGTACAACACCAAAAACATGGATTTCTGTGACTCAAACACGGACGCGTTACAAAAATAAATAAATTTTGAGTTTGGACACTTTTGGGAGTCAAACTAAAAAATAAAAAAAATGTTAAACTGTATCGTGTGATATATCAAATGAAAGGACTTATTGTGAAGGTTTTAATGATATATTTTACTTAATTTCAAAATTAATACTTCAGAAGTTATTAAAAAATTAGACCAAAAATGACCATTCCCCCTCCTTATCTACGTAACAACTGAGCCTAAAATTTAAAAAAAAGAAATGCAGATAATAGTTTTTAACCTACAGATTACTAGAAAACCTATAAAAAGTCTCTTGTGTTCAAATAACATGTTACAAAAGCGAAATTGGTTCGGAACCTTTTGCATGCGAGTCCGTCACGCACTTGGCCAGTTTTTTAAAATAAATCTTGGTTTTCTGTAAAGGCTTTTCTTCTTGATCTATTTAATAATGAGGAAAAGCTTACAAGACAATTGTGAGATAGTATATACTTTGCATTTGCAAGGACTCAGGAGCTTGCGGTCTAGCGATGGCGAGGACAAGATAATTTGCTGCAGAGTTTTTCACTTGCCTCAGGTTCTTTTATAAAAGCTTTGTCACTAATAAGGGTTCCCGTCTTGAATAAATTTTACAAAAGCTGCTTATTGTGGGCGATACTCTTTTATGTTTAACAAGCGGTGTTGAGATACTTTTAAATAAAATGTACCATTTTAGGTATAAATTCGTTTACAACAAATTTGCTAAAAAAATTCATTTACGAAGCTTGTGTACATTCTTCGAAAGTTACAAATTACGACTATACATGAATATATAAAAAACGCAAGATTCACTGTTCCGTGCAAATGTAACCCTCCAAACTGTCACCAGACACGATGTATCGTGTGTGTCTGTGTAGTTATACTATAAATAAACAACTTTTTTTTTGCAAATTCAACTTTACATGGATTGCTTAAAGTTGTTTTTACAAAGAAGTGTACAAAAAGCAATAAAATTTTACGACCGAAGTAAGACGACAAGATAAGGATTATGTTTTTTGGAAGTCGATTGTATTTTTTTTGTAAAAAAGTTTTGATTTTTAACTTTTTAATGGTAGCCCACACCTAACAACACCACAAGCAAATTCGCAGGAAAGCAAAACCTTATAAATTTACTAAACATAAAATCAACACTAGTTAAGAAAAGTGTTCTTTATAAAAAAACATTAAAAAAAAATATGTGGATTTGCTCTTGACTCTAGTCTAGGTCAGAGATGACAGAGACAGAGTTGACGATGGAGCGAGCTTACTCAGAAAAAGCATTTCACTCAAACTTTGAAGAGATTAGGGTTGTAAACATAACTAAGAACATTGATGAAATATTTTAAAATATACACAAAATTAGCAAAGTTAATCGTACTGACTAGGAATAAGAATTTTATTTACAGTTTCATGTTACATGTATTCCAAATAAAATATAATATTTTAAATTATATATTTTTAGTATGACCCAAAAAAACCGAAAGAACCGAAAAATACCGGGTTTTGATATTTTAGAACCGGTTCTTTTTGTGACCCACAGAACTGGAAATTCCCGGTTTTTGTGGAACCGGAAAAAACCGGTTCCGATGCCCTCTTCACAATGCATCTGATATAACTGTGTAGGGACGGCCAGCAATCTGCGTCTTAAAATAGATAATTCTATAGATTCGTGTCAAATGGTGAAAAATCGATTCATAAAAAATCTATATTCAAAAAGATTTTTGGATTGATATTTTACTTTAATGTTTTATGTTTTTAATTATGAAAAGGTAAATAGTTTATAGTTGTGTGTTAATGTGAAGGCTTATTTTGTATTAAATAATCGACATTTGCCCATTTTTTATCGTAAAAGAGATTTATGAACGTATACTGTCTATTAACATTTTGACCGCCAGCGCGTAAACGCATCGGCGTCCCTCCCACGCCAAGCACAAATTCAGCGCAAATATCTAAACAAAAATTTACGGATTCCAACATCTTATTGAACACCGATTAATCATTGCTTCTCGTTCCATATTTTTTAAATAAAATATTACTCGTAACGTAATCATAGGAAACATGATTAATAATAGTATATAGGCCAGTCATACAAGACATTTTAGGTCGCAGTATTTTGCACCATCCTGATTTTTTGAGATGTTATCGACGCCAGTAGTGTACACCCAATTTTTGAACCTCGGAAAGACCTGTGTTAACTGCGTGGTGCTCGGAAAACTTCAAAATTTTCAGTCATTTTTCAGACTTAGGCTTATATCTTCTAAACGGTGAATTCTACATAAAAAGTAAATCAGTAGATTATTAAAGTAGATAAAATTTGCTACAATTAGAGTGCAAATACAGTTGAATTGGTTATACAGGTATTGAGATATAGCACATCAAATATGAACAATTTTTCACAAAATATCGAAATTGTAGTTTAAAAAACGGACGTCTGTGATTTGCTGGACTTTCGAAAAAGATATGTTAGATAGCTTAGCGGAAAATGTTTCTTATCATATAAAATGAAATAGAGTATAATTAATCCATCCATTGAAATTTATCCATCTTAAATATTGTTCATATTTTGGGTGTATTCAAATAAGGAAGAAAATTAAGGGAAATGATTTACGTTACGTGATGACGGGACTTCAGCTGACTTCTGCAACAGAAGTACACGGCATAATGTAAATGAGTATTTTCAATAATCTAAGAGAATGATTATCCAACTATGGGAAGATACCCGAATGTTCAATTTCCTTAAGACATTTACTGTTAGAAAGCCCTTTTCTAGAAGATCATTGGCTACTTATTCGACTTTTGTCAATTACGAATTCGTTTGAGTTGATGAATGAAATAAAACCTGAACGGACAAATAGTTTTGAATACTGGAGTTAAGCATTTTTTAGCGCCCCATAGAATAATCATCGTTGGAAAGAGCTATTAAAAGGACTTTATCTATAAATATAACTATTTCTAATTTTAAGTCCGTTTGGAGATAATGGCCTTGAAATGTGAAAAAATAGACTCCAAAGTTAATGCTTTTGTTAAGTTCATAATAACCATAAGTTACAGCTGTAAGAAGAGTAATTTGTAATTGTCAGTATGTTCGGAGTTAATGACTTAGTTAAGCCGCGTATCCACTAGGCAACATTTAACGCGCGACATGATGCAGAAAATGTTGCTCATCATGATTAACGGCAACAAGCAACTCTTATTTAGTATAAGTTTTCGTTGCGTGCCAGCTGGCGCTGTTGTGCAACGTTGCCGAACAGGTTGAGCGTCACGTGTTGCTCGTCAAATGTTGCCTAGTGGATACGCGGCTTTAGTGACTAATTTTGAGTATCGAAGTTACAAGATTTTGAGCGCCCTTACAGCTATAATCCCCTAACAAAATCTACTAATACTAACATTTTTAGTATAGAGAAAGTGAATTAGGACTACGAAATCAATTTTTATTGTTGTGAGTCTTTTTTGTTAAAACGTTTTTAAAAAGCTTGAGGTACTAAAGTAGAGATGAACCGATTTCGACGTCGCCAATAAGTCATACATACATAGGCATACGTTTGACCACTATCTCACCTGATGGTAAGCGATGATGCGGTCGAAGATGGAGTACGTTTGTCTAGAAGCAACCTATTCACTCTTGTCTTAAAGACTCCCAGTTTGTAGCTATCTGGAAACACAGACTCTGGCTAGCTTTTCTGAGAGTCAGAATCTGTGTTTTTTTAACCGAACAAAAAATGACCATGAGGAATTGACCTAGTTAACAAGAGTCTACATCTAGGCACTTGATGCAATAAGAACTTCAAAGCAGCGTGAATAGAATAGATACCCTTTGGCGCTTTAGATCTTTGAACACGATAATGGAATATCCGTTCAGTCTGGAACTGATAAACGTAATGGAAACGAAATTATTTTCAGAGGATATTCTGAAAGGATATCCTCATGAGCCACAGTTAGAATAAATAAAAAAAGCAAGACCGAAGAGATTGTATTTACATACCATCTATGTTCGGTTTTGGTATCATGTTGCTGTCGCTCACAAGCTTCTAAAAAGTTTTACATACCCAGTTACAGTGAAACTTTAGTTTTAGTAGTAGTTAGTGCGACGTCCTCAAATTTAGCGTACCCTTTTCCAATTTTAACTCTCTTTTCTATGCGGAGTTTTCATATCTACGCTGATTTAGATTTTTATTTTAGTGATTCGTGAAATGGAGGTTTTTTTGTACAAATACATGGTTTGTTTTAGTGATATATCAAAGGCAGATGTCATTCAGTGCGACTTCCAAGGCTTCGTGAGGAGGAAGACAATTTTAAAAGATGGCAGAAAAATCTCCTTGTCATCGTGGCAGCGTTACTGGCTTCAGCTCTCTGGCAACATCCTTATTTTCTATGCGTCGAAATCTTTCAAAGGGTAAGTGCTTACTTTAATTATCTTTTTTTTTTGCTTATTATTTTGGCCCTGTTTTACTCAAATAGGTTCATAATAATACTGCTAGGCTTTGCCCTTTATCACTGTGAGGATCGCCCGGAGGACATGGTTGGAGCATACGGTGGAGGTATGCCGACGTCGTGCTTGGGCAATCGGCGGCGGCGACCCCTCGCGTCCGGCCCTGGTTCAGTCTATGGTCCGGAGCGAGGAGGCAGGGGAAGTAGTCACCTCCTGCAAAATAATAATAGGGAAGGAGGAGGCGGCCCGCGCGAGGGAGATGCAAACCTCACACCCCAGCCGCCGCAACAGAAGAAGATCCAATGCTATTTTTATTTGGTTTTTATTAATTTTTAACTGTATATGAATATAAAAAGTGGTACAATGGACTTAATGCAAGGCATTCTCTACCAGCCAGCCTTTGGGTTAAAAAGACTACCACTCAGTTTACACATTCTTTTCTTTCATCGATATAATGCCGGTAGACTCGCGAGCATGGCTATGAAACGCACAAGATGATATCGTGCGGAACCTTAAAAGCTGCAATATTTACCTACTTCAATTTGTGTCACTACCCGCTACGTGTGTGACCGACACTCGTCCAACGTCGGCGGCGTCAGTTGGAAATTGTCAAAGAAATTCTCAAGCGGTGTCAAACACATACGCGCTTCATTGGTATCGACACTAGACGCAATTTTACTGTTCAGAAGTAGCCTTTTTTTGCAACTTCGAAAAGCTTGTGCTCGCTGCGTAAACTGCGAAATTTTGGGACATTTTTTTACTTTTTGCTCTCTAAGTAAAACATCTATGCATTTTCAACAAATAACTTTCAGCATTTGTAAAGACACTTAAATTTGCAATAATTTATGCCCAACCGCATTTCTATGAACCTTAAAGGGACCAAGATATGACCCTTCAAATATAGTAATTTTTTCTTGATAATTGATACATATCAAAAATGCAGAACTACATTGTGCTTGCGATTTTAATATTAATTTCCACTGGATGTGAACTTTTTTCTGTGAGCATAATAAGCGAAGCCATTTTTTTTTCTAATCTTGCGGCACACTATCTAACATGCATGTATATAGAGTAGAGTCGGGGCTTCATTTTCCGCACTTAGTGCTCGTTTACGGAGACGCGGAGCGTCGAGCGTCGCGTGCAGCGTGGCGGCCCGCATTAAATTCAAACGTATGAGAGCGTTTACGGAGAAGCGATTTTACAGGCGTTTGCTTGAAATGCAGGCAGAACCTGCGGCGGTGCACGCGGCGGGGCCCGCAGCGTTGCACGCCGCAATACAAACATACGGTGATACCTGCCACCAAGCGTTCCCAACACCAATTTATCAATTTCCCCGTTAAAATCTAAGTGGCATTCCCCAATTTGGAGATAAAATTATGCTGATTCCCCGCTTACCCCCTATTTTTTTTAAAAGAAACATGTTTCAACTGTTTTTATAAGATTTCTTTTTTCCTTTTTTTACTTTTAATTTCACAATAGGGAATATGCACGAAAAATATTTATTATCTATACAGTTTTATCTTAAAATATACACAAATATAATACTAACAATGAAAATAGAATCAAAATTGCTCGAAAAACAAACGAGTTATAATTATTTTAAACAAATGTATCAGTCCCTCTCGCGAAAACGCTGTTTTCTATGGCAGCTGTTTAGGCGCCAAGAACTTTGACGTCACAATTCATATCGGACTTCTCTTTCTAATTGTAAACTTTGAAGCTTTATAACTTCATCGCTGATGAAGGTATTTAAAAAATAATTTCATAATTGTTTATAAGAGTTAATAAGTATTTCATTTAGCAAATAAAAAAATCGCATGCATATTCCCTATTCACAATTTTGCGTAACAAGGGTTTTGCTCGATGGAGTAAACTTGACACTGACACCCAGATTTTAATTCCCTTCCCTTGTTGCCATTCAAAGTACTACAGTATCTCTAGGTTAAATGACTGCGGTTCTCTGCTTTAAAATTTTTAAAGATACAATTTTTTCGCTCGATCGACGCGTTCGAAAACTTCAGTATCAACAATGTTTTCTTTCAAGTCTGTAGTTTGCAACCAAAGACCGGAAAATGCGAAAATGAAACGAAGATTAAAAATCTCGTTTAATAATAAAATTAATAAAGGCTTTGCTGAAGTACGTTTCTTAATTTGGAAGCAAGTTACTTACGAAAGGCGTGTAAACAACCGGTTTATAGGAAGCAAAGGGAAGGCGTTATGTTAAGACGACGACATACGCCAGTGACAAAACGCGCTTTCGTTTCACACCCGCGCGACCCGAAGTTCAGTATTTCTTTTTGTACTTTCCTTATTACTCTACGATTTAAAAAAAAATTGCTGTTTATCAAAATGTAGATACTTAAATTATCTTTGTGATAGTGCAAATTGCATTAAAATACGACCGGCCGTTTTTGGTCCGATTGTCGTTTTTATGTCCGTGTAACTTAATAAATAAATTACACTATGTAGTCTAGTCAACAAGTGCTTTTTTGGTCATGTTTTTTCAGCAGTACCGGAAAAATATGAATGAGGTGTCATTCGATTCGGAAGAGTATGTAGATGACTTTTGAAAAAAATAAAGTACCGCTCGAAAAAATTGCAAAAGTTATAAACAATTTACCGAAAAAAGAAAGAAGGGTTTGGGCTTTTGCAAATATCTCTAAATCTGATCTATATTTTTAAAATCTAAAATAATTGAAAAAGAGGAGGAAATTGCTTTAAAAAAGTCTTAACTCTCAGAACTGTAGAACCAATATTTATAACTTTCCCAGAGGAGTGAAAATACCACCGAAAACTACTCTGGCTTTCGCAAGTCACGCCCGCTTCTGCCACTTTAACAATAAAATTGATTTAAACATATTAAATATCAAAATTAGGAAATGAAAAAGTCAGGCAATTACTAGAACAATCAGGGTCAGGCAATTACTACAGACAATTACTAGGTACTTTTTCAAAAATCATCTACTTGCTCTTCGGAATCGAATGACACTCTCTCACTTCTCTCTTTCTCTATCTTGCCAATCTAAATATATATAACTCAAAGGTGACTGACTGACTGACATAGTGATCTATCAACCGCACAGCCCAAACCACTGGACGGATCGGGCTGAAATTTGGCATGCAGATAGATGTTATGACGTAGGCATCCGCTAAGAAAGGATTTTGATAAATTCTACCACCAAAGGCATAAAATAGGGGATGAAAGTTTGTATGAAACTTTGTCAATTTTAAACTTCTTAACGCGAGCGAAGCCGCGGGTAAAAGCTAGTCCCCAATAAATCCCCAATCAACTTGAGATTCCCCGTAGTTTGGGGAATTTCCCACACGTTGGCAACGCTGGCTTGAGTGTCAAGCGTCCGCCGTGGCGACCGACGCGGCGTGCATGTTTGTATTCGCGCATGTGATAATGCGACTCGCTGCACGCGCCGCCTCTGCGTAAACAGAAAAAATGACCGACGCCACGCCATACGCGACGCTCGATGCTCGCGGCTCCTTAAACGGGCACTAAGACTCCCATTCGACCCGTTGTACGTAGGGGTCCTGGCTAAGTTAGCCAGCCTTGCTCCGCCCAGAAGCACAGAACTTTCCTGGAGCTTCACAGGCTTCGCGGAGCGACCGTTTTGAGGATTTGTTGACGTTGGGTAGCCACGGCCTAGCATTCCAGAATGACGTTGGCGTATGATTCGTCGTCAGGAATCAGACGCCAACAGATGCAGGGGCCTGCAGAGTGGGCTGTCCGTGACGCCTATATTAAAGAGATGTTTGTTTAGGGGCAATGGCCCCTAATGGCAATGGTTTCTACTTAGGTTGAGTAGTCGTTTTGTTAGTTGTGGATGTAGACCATTGCCATTTTTGACTGCCTGCAGTCTGCAGCCCGGGACCATTTGTTGTTATGAAGTTCAGTTGATCTCTAGCGAATCCATGCACGAAGCTGTAAGAAAGGTAGGGGAAGGAGTGGGTACGGGCTTTGCACTACCATCTCGGAACCTCTCCTTGAAAGTTCGTCTGCAGCATCATTGCCTAGGGATCCACTGTGCCCCTTGATCCACGGAGTAGTAATTCTGTTAGATAGCGATATACTCTCCAGGGCGAGGTGACACTCAAAGATTAAGCACAGATATTTCTTATCTCGGAAACGTGACACTTTAGGGCACCATCTTGCTTACATTTTTTTTTTGTATAAGTGTCCTGTGTGTTTTTGTTTGTGTTTGCGTGCATGTTACGTGCGCAACTTTGTAAAAAAAAAAACAAAATATGCCAGCTCCCATAGAAAAAAGTTCGAACCCCTTTGAAGTCTGTTTATGCACATTGTATCACTAAAAAGGAAACATAAACTATAAACTCCACATAAGTTAACACTACCGTGTAACAGAAACTTTTTCATCATCCCCTGTGAGCGTGCTCGGCGATTTAGGGCAACTTGGACTCGTCGTACACAATCGGTTTGCTCGGTTTTACTGTTAGCCCAGTCAAATAAATATAAAAAATGGGTTAACGTCGGAATGAGAGATGATGATGGAAACTCGTATACACCTTTACAACGCAGACACTCGTGTCTACGTCGTAAGTTAATTGTAACGCTAAAATGAAGATGTATACGAGTTTCCAGCTTATTATCTCTCATTCCGAGGTGAATACCTAATTTGACTGGACTATATTTCATCAATTAGTTTTTGAAAATTTGGCCAAAAATATTTAAGTTTGAAAGTTGCATCTTACTTTGTTTGATACAGTTTCTTTGAACGTCAGTGTACATTTATCTGCAATAGGTTATCCGGAAAATCGCAGGTGTTTTGTCTATCTGTTACAGTGGTTCCTAACCTTTTCAATATTTTTACTCCTGTGACCTATTAGGAAAACTGATTTTACCCCGACCTTAAAATGGTATTAATACAAACAATACAAGCAAATATCTTTATTAATCACAAATCAATCAATGAATGTGTGTGTGATCACAAATAGCACATCAGTCTCATAAGATTTTAATATTTTGGCCTATTTTCACAGTCGATGTTAACAATCGATGTATATCATGAAACATCGATAGTTCGATGGGTAAAAATGTAAACCATCGATATTACGATGAAATGGGGAGGTAACCGTGACGACGCGACGGCAGCTAGAACACCGTTTTTTTTTAGATTTGGTTTTAATTATTTAGGTTCTTAGTTACCCCATAGAATAGCTGATTTACCCCGCGGGGGCAATTACCGCCTGGTTCGGAACCACTGATCTATACGAACAAGAAAGGTCACAAATGTCTTTTACAAAACCAGTTCCCATTCATTTCATACCGGACCACAGATATTCTGTTAATCGACAGAAATACAAGCACGCAGGCCAGATCTTTCAAACCGAAGATTCATTGACCGTTCACAGCACAACACGTCTGATTTGCTGCTAGCAAACACTCGTATATTAAATGATTTCGTCAGCCTATAATATGTAATCAATGTCTTCTTCTATAGAACAAGCCGGAGTGACTTCCGGGACGAGAAGTGCAAGGTGCTGTGCTTGGTGGGCTGGTTCGCCAAGATAGCCGACGGTGATAGCGCCGACGCCTTCCAGCTCATCAACCATCTCACCGGCACGCTCTACAAGTTCAAGTATGTAACTAATCTACCACAGTCTACTTTTACTAATTCCTCGCAGTCTGTCAACGCAAGTTGCCGACGAACTTTTTGTGGATTTGCAGGGGAAGTGGCGGAAATTATGTTCCAAAATTCCAAAGTTTTTTTATTCAAATAACATTTTCGGAATACTACAGACCTTGCTCATTTTCGAAAAAGTTGAGTACCAGTATTTTACTTGGAGCGGCTGCCCATGCTGTGTAACACGTTACCCCTTGGCAAGATTGGTGTCAGAAAGCTTCTGATTATCCGTAACAACTGTCTAAAGATTTACAAATGGCAGCCGGAACCAACAGTTTAACGCTACTAGCTCCTAGTTAATTTAAAATAGTTTTTGTAAAATATAAAATGGCATCTGGCAGTTCACCAGCGGGCGGTCACATACATTTAACCCAGAACGCACTATGCAACTCGTGAAAACCTAGATTCAAATCTTGACCTACTTTACAATGAATACAGTTGATACAGCATTTAAATATTTCAAAGATTGAGATTGAAAATGCTTGCTTCCCTTAGCCACATTGTACGTGTACAATGTGGCGTGTACGTGTACGTGTACAATGTGGCGTGTACGTGTACGTGTACATTGTACGTGTACAATGTGGCTAGTGGAAGCATTTCCATTACCGCGCACATGTGTGGGGCACACTCTATTTCATATTAAACGGCCATTTGAAACGTATCGTAAAAAACGTTGTAACTCTTATAGATGAATCTCGCTTTGACAGTGCTGTAAGGTTAATCTTACAAATATGTTTTCCTTATTAAAAAGACACAAAAGCCAAATAAAGAGAATTCATCAATTGTAGTCTGCAATAAAACCCTTTTGTTTTAGGGCCGCTTCAGAATCTGCAGCGAAGATGTGGGTGAGGGTGATAGAAGACGTCACAACTAAGAAGCCTCTACCGGCTAATCTCATGTCGTTCGAATAACTGATGTATACTCATCTACTCGCAAGTTATTGGTGATTGTACCTCGCCATCACAATTTTCAAGTATCGTATTAATGTACTACGTAAGTAAGTACACGTTAATGAACAAGTTATGTTTTAGTTGTTAAAGCTTTTAATTATGTGTGCATAAATAAGAGCTATCGATGGTATTTTTTGTACTCATGAATATGGCGCCATATACCTAGTTTGATCATAATTCTATTGACGTTCGTCAGTCATTCTAGAGTTCCGTGCTATCGTAGCAAGTTACGACGTGTCCAACTAATGTCCGTCCGGAATGAGCTCAGTTCTTTCGTTTCTCAGTTTCAGTTCTTTCGGCTCGATCTGAATGCGACTACATAATAACAAAAGACTTCTTAGTACAGTATGTAGGTAACAAATAATTCAATCAGTGGGAACAAAAAAGAGGCTGCCCTACAAAAGGTGGAGTAGAAAATGTTTTAACTGGTAAGGGACCGTAAGCCCCAATCGGAGCCAAATCGTATTGTTTTATTGTCTTTTAATTACCGGAGCCTGACAGATTAATTTAATGAAAACTGTAAGTTTCAACCTCGAGGGGTCAAAGCGCGCTGTAACCCTTCGAGGTCAAAAACTTACATTTTTAATGACTAGCCTATACTTAAGCAATACAAATTAAAACATTTTCTACTCCACCTTTTGTAGGTCAAAGCCTCTTTTTTGTCCCCACTGATTGGATTATTTGTTAAAGCTGCGAGAAGCGATTTTGGCAACTAAATAATAAAAATTGCAATCCTTTTGTCTAATTTTATACGAGTGCAAGTTTCTTAGGGCTCGTATAGACGGTGGCGCTACCGCGCCGACACCGCACCGCGTAACCATGTAGACTGGAAGTTACTTTGAAAAACATTGCTAGCCACGAACATCGCACGTGACGCATTCGTAGGCGGCCGGTAATGGAATGGGCAGTATAGGTACACAGCAATGAATCAAAAGTGCGCGGTAGAGCCGCGGCGGCAGCACAGCGATGGCAGCGTCGCCCTGAGCCGGATTGTCCTCGTGGAAAAGCCAAATTTCAATTAAAAATGACATCGAATTTTGGATGGAAACGGATCGTTTAAATTGTACAGCGATTAAACTGGTATTCACTTAGTTCCGAACATGAACGATTATAAAATACACGGAACTTGACTGTGATCACGTTTCCAATTGAAAGGTGGTAAACTGTTTTATGCTATTTCTGTCGAATTTTAATTGAATGCTTTACTATTATTATGTATTTGTAATGCTAATGCGTTATATTCACCTGTCACATTGTATAAGAAGACAGAAGCGTACCATGCTACCGTCGCTTTTTATTTGTTGAAACATTTGATGCGCCACGCGTTTTAGAGATTTGTACAAATAAAGTTAAGAAGTTTATCGGGCAGCCAAATTATTGTTAATTTTAACACTCAAATTTTGCCTATTCAGTCAAACATATGCAGTAATTACTGTATAAGCCATTTTTAAAACTATTATGGGACTCGTTTAAAATAAACATATCACATAATATTATGATACTTACAATTTATTTTTTGGATAACTATAATTTTTTTATTTATGTAAAATATTTGGTTTATTTTTGTATTGAAAAATATGATGCTGTGGTAGGTAGCTAGGTAGCTTTTCCTACATTATGTAATTATTATTTTTAAGATTATTATTACAATATGATAGGTACTAACACAATTAATTAAATATTTTCCTCGATAAAAAATACTCTAGAGCAGATAAGTTATTTGCGACGAACATTAAATATTACATGAACAAATTAGTGTGATATTGCTTGAGGCTATTTACTTGCCAATTAGATTATTCTAATAAAATAATTATAAACTAGCTTTTGCCATCGGCTTCGCCCGCAACCCATGGTTTCGGAGGGAATGAGGTGCATGAGCTCCACTGCGTAATATTTAATACTATATAACATTATCCTACAAACATCGACACATACATACTATCACATTTATAAAATTAGTAGGATAGGATAAGACTTCCTTGCCAGTACGGGCGCTCAATTTTTAAATTATTGATTACGCGTCGCTCAACTTTAGCGACTTTCACAGACTACACTGAAACAATAATGAAAAGTGATGCATAAAGTTAGTAAGTTTGTGTGAACTTCTCGCCAGCGCTCGGGAAAGTTTAACGATTTTTGTACATTCAGTGCTTAAAATTTGTGCTGAAATTAAAATTTGGACTAAACATGTACCGTCGCTTTTAAACTAAATAAAACAAACATTATCCGGTATGTTAGTAAGTAGCACATCGTTCAAGGTCCTACCAAATTATATGAAAAGTGCCCGTCTGCTGTGATTTAAAAAAATAAATAAAATTTAAATGCGAGGAAGCAATATGCTATAATAAATCCAAAAATTCCTTCAGAAACTGTCATCTTTCGAAGCATGGACTGCAGTACTATAAATTTTGACCCCATACCTCTATTTTACCAGTAGGCAATGCTCCCTATTATTGTTTTTTTTTAATACACATTAAATATTTTAAAATACGTGTATATTATTTTATTTTTAATATCTCTAAAGAAAAAAAAAACGAGTTGATGAGTGACAGAGGGTTAGGTTCTTGTGCTCACTAGTACGTGTTGCTCAAATTGTATTGTTCGCGTTTAAGCTGAAGCAAGCCTTTGGACACGACCGGCCACAAGTGACATCGACATAACTGTGAATGAAAATAAGATTAAGTAATGTTACGAAAGTTGTTAGATAATATATCTACGTTCAGTCAAAAACCAGAGGGCCGATTCTACGTATTTTTCGCATTCGGTTAACATCAATGTCAAAAGCACCAAAACTTCGCTACTTTTTTGACATGTTCCAACACTTTTCCGTTGCTTGAAAATTAATAGAATTGGCCCTTACTGTGTTGGTTATTGTAAAAATATCATACACGTAAATGTTATTGAAGTGCTAACGTTTTTTAATCGCGTTCACGTTATTTTTAGCTTGGTGCTATAACGTAGATATTAGTTTGTAACGATAACTATGCCCCGACTGTAGACGTTGTAATTGAACCTGTAATTTAGGTACATTTCAACAACCAATATCATTAATATTACAATGTTGTTAATGAAATATTGGAATAAAACTCTTTCAGTGTATTTTTTGAAGTGAAAGCTGTTAATCGGTCATAACCAGTTTTAGCTGGTTTCAGTAACGCGTATCTATTAAAAGTAATTTTTTTACGAAACTTTTTCCACAATCTCCTCTAGAATTAAAATGTTAATTAAGTGGTCCAAAAACGGTTATAAGTAAATGTTACTATTTCAGTTTTGACCGGTCTAAAGTAGTTTTGATTGACTTTTGTAGTCGAAACTGGCTTTGACCAATTAAAAGTTTTGACTGTGACATATAGATTTTCATAAGTACATAGTTACGTACAAATATATTAAACTAACCATAACAAAAATAAATATTTTATTACAAGTAATGAGTTAAATAGAAATAAAAATAGATAAATAGATATTGTGCCATTATTATCCAATAAAAATGTTTTAAACTTGAAATACGAAGTATGAAAATATTCAGTTGGACACATTTTCAAGTAAATACTCTATTCGCGGTAAAAAACATTATTGTATGAACTTTGTACGTATCATTCACTTTTATATTAATTCTTACTTCTCGACAGGAGGTTCTGGTATATTGTCGTATGGTTATCGTCCGCTTTTCGTAAAACGTTATGCTACGTTTATACTTTTCTTTCAGTTAGAAACTTCTCTGTTGACTATAATTATGCTTTGTGGCGGCTTATATTTCGCCAATAATAATGATCGCTGCTCATTTGAAACATGAATACAATATGAATGTGTCAGCGTTACTACATTACGTACTATAGGGAGGGTGCAGGAACTATAGATGGCAGCACAGTAGTGTGAATTTCCAACACTAGATCGCAGTCGTGCACGTTTTCTATAGGTATATACCTATTATAGTGACTATCCACTTGAGCTTTACCTATTGACCTGTCGCTCCCGCCACTATGGTAATTTTTATATTCTCAGCTAAAAGAAATCTTATTCATCAACCAGGGGGACCTAATTTTTCGCTTTATGCTGATAAACAGGGATGGCCAACTGGTCGATCGCTACTTTTAGTCCAGTCGATCGCGGCAAGGCAAAAGATGTGAATAGGTACGTACAACAGATTGCGCAACTATGTAAATACTACAAAGGTGTAATAAAAAATACTACATAGTTGTATACCGAACTATACCTACTGTTACATTTGTAATTTTAAGAAGTACCTACGTAATTCGTAGATCGTACAGAGTTTCGTCAGTAAAAAGTCGATCTTGGGTCTAATCAAGTTGGCCACCCCTGTTATAAAACATTCCGACGAATAGAGAACCCTTACATTTTTTGGAGTCAGTTTGTAAGACTATTTGATATTATAATTTATCACAGTTATTTTTTGCTTACAGTACGAGCAATGTTGTGAACAGGGTAGGTTGAAACAGATATGGGGTAGGATGAATACAACAATAAATTGAGTGTGAAATTTTGAGAAGGGGTGTAAAATCAACCGATACTTCAAAATGGAACATTAAAAATATAATTATTCACTACTGCCCTACTATACAACCTGTAACAGAATAAACGCAATACCTTTTAAGGGGTCATCGAACTCATCATTATGAACAACTTTCACTATGGGACCAAAACTGAAATTGCGAAAAAAAAAATCGACTCTCCCATACATTTATGTGCGCATAACTCTACAAAATGTACTGAACAACTGTTTTTTTTTCGTGATATCGTGATTGGTCCCATAGTAAAAGTTATTCATAACGATGAGTAAAATGACCCCTTAAGAGGTATTTTGTATATTCTGTTATACGTTGTATTGTCTCAAAAAATATTGCGTAGTTTCTCTATGAGTGAGTGTTCCATTAAGTTTTCGATACACAATAGTGTAGCTACTTTATCTTGTAATGTTTCTAGTTTATACTATTCGGTATCTCATCTTTGGAAAACGATTACGTTTGTAGTACAAATCTACAATTTAGAACTCCGGCCTACCGAAACCTAGTCAACAAACAGTAGCTGAAACATTCTCAATCTAATCTAAGCATATAAATATGTTACAAACACTAACATCCTATATTATTGATACTAATTAGTTTATTTCTAGGTATTGTAGTATTTTGCTACAAGGTCACTAACAGCTCCCTCTGTTCGGCCGCCGTTTTTGTAACGATCAAAAAAAGGGTGAAAACACTTAATGCCACGTTAATACAGGGGGTTCAGGTACAGGTTTGAATTGTTCATCCCAGTCAGTGAAGCCAAAGTAATATAAAAACACTACACTTATTCTAAGACTAGAAAAATGGTTTCCATAGTAGAAATATAAATTGATTAAAATTGGTGCTTAGAATCTAAATAGTCCGTAAGTTTCGATAAAGATGTTTGCAGATCAAGTGTTTTTAGGGTTCCGTACCTCAAAAAGAAAAAAATGGAATCCTTATAGGATCACTTTGTTGTCCGTTCGTCTGTCTGTCAAGACCATTTATCTCGAAAACGCGTGGAGGTATCGAGATGAAATTAAAACCATACTCAAGTCGATGTTTGATTTTTGCACAGCTGCAAGGGGCAATAACCCCTTGCAGATCTGCAAAAATCAAACTTCTATGCTAGCGTAAAAAAAAGGTACGGTCGTTTATGCCGCAAAAAACGTTTATTTTGGCACTCAAGGGAAACAAAATGTATAGGAAATTTCCAGTTGACCTAGAACTATGAAATTTGGCAAGTAATACCGTCTTATACTACAAGTATAGGGAAAAGTCTGAAAATACATTTGTAATACATTTGTAATGAAATCATAAAAAATAACGTTTTTATTTAAACTAATTTGTAGTTACAAATTTATACGGAACCATCGGTGGGTGAGTCCGACTCGCACTTGGCCGGTTTTTTTACCTGTTTGCGCCCTGTTTATAATTTTGTTTGTTTTTGTACCATAGAACAGATTTATAAGTATTAACGTGGCGTTAAGTGTTTTTTTAAGTTACAGCATGTACTCTGTGTGATATCTCATTTGCCTTACTTACCCAGTCTGTTTTTTTATTAATAAGACTTAAGTTTGATAAAAAATAAATAAAATTAAATAACTTGTTCAAATTAGCAGGTTATTGATCTGCACCCTCACTATATTATATTATTTTTTGTAAAATTTGACAGCGGTGTTTTTGAGTGATGTTGGATATACTCTTCTTTTCTCCTGTGATGTACAATTAAAGATGGGTTGTATTATTCACCGGCAATTATAACAAATTTTATTTTGTATAACTTTTTACACGAGTTGCAAAAAAAATCGAAGACGCAGATCAACACCTCGTTTAATTTGTAACAATATAAAAAGACAATATTAATGAATAACTACACGAGTAAAACAAATCCATATCACTGAATCTCGCAACGAACCGTTGTGTTCACTCACGTTCAAGAGTTAGTGAAATCGTTCAAGTTAATGAATTTAGTCTTTGGTGCCTAGAATGTGAAAGCAATAAGCAACAAGTAACTCAAATCCTAGAATAACAATGTTACAATAGTAAAACTCAATGTATTAGAATGTTGTTATCTCTGTTCTATAAGTAGCTATACAATATTGCATTAATTAGTTAGAAAATACAACAAAATAATATAAATAGAACCTGTACTCTATGCATATTTGTTCCGGTGTACCTGCGTGTACGTGAATTTTCTTGTTTTCTTTTGCAAGTAGCAGTTCGCCCTATTTGTTTTTTGGTGCGCAATGGCGCTGCTACATGTATAATGGTTCTGTGGAAATAGGTCGACCGCTCTCTGCTACCAGCCCCGCGCGGCGCTTTTACCATTACATAGGAAAAAAAGAAGGCCGGCTTCATACAACGAGCGATAGCGGACTCACACACAGTACATAAGTACGGCGATATCAAACGAATGTAAGTCATGAGTGCGCTTGCACTCGCTGCATGTAGACGCATGTCTATGTTTGCTTGCAGTTTCTATCGTTGTATAGAGCCGACCTTCTGCATCTGTCTGCTCAGTGCCAGTATTGCAATATAGTAGCCGTTGCGTTACAATCGCGCACTGACCCATAACTCGCTGCACGCTAGGCTTTCGATGTGACCCAAGTGACGGTACTACAGCCACTCGAATGTTTATATAAGTCATTAGTTTTACCTACATTCATTTTTAACCATCGTGAATGACCCGCCTTTATAAACTAACTTCTTTGAATATTAATGTATGCACAATGTTAATCAATATTTTGTATCTATTGAAATGCAAAATGTTTTTTTTTTATATTACCAAAGCTACGTAAATCTATCTTTTTTATTGTAGTTTAAGTATAGGTGTATTGTAGTGAGGCTATGATATTTGACTGATACTGAAAGTACCATTTTTTTTCTGTGAAGTTTAAATGTTCGTTAAAAATTGTGAAGAGAATAGTATCAGACTATTTCTTCATAGTTAAACGGATTTTTTTTTGTGGAACTGCTACTGTAATTTGTTTGTGTTGCATATCTTGCACTATATTGATGATTGCTATCATATCTGTATTACAATCTCTTTACTATTATTCTTTGCTATTTCAACTCGAGGAACGAATATCATTATAATTAAGCTTTGTACGACATTACTCTTAAGTGTATTTACTAGCACTTGTGTGCTCTTGTGTTCAATAAAATTCCTACGAAATTTAAATTTTTGTTTTGTATTTCTAACAGAAAAAAAAAGTGAAGGAATGAAGGTTCGCATTGTAGTTCGCAGGCGTTTGTGTTTTGGTGACACCAACACCACAACACAAACACCGCTCTGAAATTAGCAGTTAATGCTGGTCGGTTGCATATAAAAAGCAGCTCGACAATCTGTGCAAACGTGTTCAGTGATATGCGACGACTGCGCGCCGATACTCATTATGCCCGTAACACACCTGCGCTGCGAAACCATAACGGTGGAAACGCAGTAATTTCGCCATATCTTGTCTGTATTTAGGAGAAGCGGAATACTAGCGAAACTGCCTGTTCTTACGCGTAGATTTGACTATATTTCTATCTCTTTGTTCGCGCGGTTTCGTCGATCTGCTCCGACGCCAGCCACACATCCGCGCTCCGGCCGCCATTTTGTTGCGGTGCCGCGCTGTTATCGCCCGTGTTTGCGAAACTACATTTTTGTCATAAAATGGACGTCAATTTCATAGAATAAATAATTCTAGAGATCAGAAATAGGCCTATTCCCTATTTATTAAATCATCTAGATTATAAAAATAAAATGAAAAAATTGCATGGAAAGAAATTCAGAGATAATTAAATGAGGAAGGTATGTAGTCTTTTTATTGTAATAATATATTAAGTACATGTATTTGTATATTTATTTATTTGTTCTTAAGATAACATTATGTATTAAGGATATGTAAAATGTTTATCTATTTATTTGTACTTAGTTATGATAACATTAGCGGTGGCAAAATGGTGGCACACATAATTGAATCCTACCACTGCTACTAGTTCCACTATTTACTTATTAGTATGTCCGTTGTTGTCCGTTTTAATGAGAAAGGTAGTATTATGTGAAATAGTAGCGATTCAGTAGTACCTTATTTGTTAGTTTACCTTAATGTTCATTTTTCACATTCATATTTTTTCGGGTCCCATTTTGACGCTAATAAGGTACAAAAAAATACAAAAATATTTATTTAATCTCAAAACATTGTGAGCATACATGAGTTGTGGCAGCCCCAGTAAGTTACAATAGTACTTGTGTTGGGACTAAAGATAACACTAAGTTCTCTACGTTTGTGCAAAATATTGAACGAATTTATCTCTGGCCTCAAACGCTGCCGTCGATGCTCTCTGTCGGTTGCCAGGTCTATTTTGTGGTACAAAAGGCACCTAGTTGTTCTATTTCAAAACTGGAACTGGCATATACGGCTGACTCTTTCGTCTGTATAAAGTTTGTGCATACAAAAAGCTGCTTTTACAATTTTTATTGTTTGTCAAATCTGTTTCGAAAGGTCTTAGAAAAATCCTAAATTACCATGCCATTGTTCCAAAAGCACATTGCACAACTACACGTGCTCGACTAAGCGCCTGATTAAATCTCTTAATCTCTATCTTGCATAGCAGCTTCTCTTACAAAAGTAGTACATCAAAAACGTTTCTAACTTTAATGCACCATTCCCTATTAAAACATAAGGCAAAGTATCTGTGCCTTCTTGTAATGGTTGGGCATCAGTTGGGCAATAGTTGTATGAAAGGTGTTTTTTTTTTTCAAATATATTACTATCAGACTCTTTTCCAAACGATTCAATGTCAACATAAATTAATTTGTAAGTAGCGTCCACAACAGCCAAAAATACAGTAGAAAATTTACTTTTGTAACAGTAAAACATTGAGCCGCTACCTGGAGGGCATTTAATGGTAATATGCTTTCCATCCACACGCTACCCAAGGCAATAAGGAAATCCTAATTTTCGAAATAAGTCTTCTGCGATATTGAGTCACATTTTTTGTGTAGGTTATAGAAAAGCTATTTTTTTACTATTGATAGGCACGCGTTTGACCACTGTCTCACCTGATGGTAAGCGATGATGTGGTCGAAGATGGAGCACGCTTGCCTAGAAGTAACCTATTCACTCTTGACTTAGACTCCCAGGTTGTCGCTATCAGGAAACACAGACTCCGACAGAGAATTCCACTCCTTACCTGTACGCACTATGAATGCACTATGAATGGGAACACATTCCATATTTCCTCACATACTTCGGTCACAATTTTTGATACTGTTGAATTTCCCATACGATATGAGAACGATAATGTCTTGTAGCAATCTCCAGTAGTTAGGAATCTGTAATGAAAATAATATCTGTTGATTGTAAAATAATAAGTATTATTTTTTTCTTATTTTGTTATTTTTCAGTCGTAACTTTGAAAGCGAAGTGGAAGAATTTGAAAGACTAAGTTACTATAAAAAGTACAAGCTATCTAAAAAGAGTAGATACCAGTGGCCAACCGAAAAAAAACTTCAAAATTGGACTTGGGCATATCAAATGAATTTCATTGATCCAGAAGAAGTTAATTCTACTAACTCTCAAGCTGCCGGAGACGGAACTACACAAGACATTGCACAAGATTCCCGTCCGCAAGAAAATCAAAACGCCCCAAAAATAGAAGGCATAGGAGAAGTAAGTAATCGGGATCCGGACCCAACAGATAGAATGATCCAGTATTTACAAAATAGAAGAAATCGCAACAGAAATGATGGAAAAGTTGATGTGAAATGTGATGGAATAGATTTATTATTTGGGATACGCCGATTGCATTAAAAAAACCGTCAAATCGAACACAAATAAAAACAAAATTTTATATCGCCCAAATTTTGATGGACGCTAAAGACCGTCACTTCTAACAGCTACTCTACTGCACCAGGCAGTTCCAACTACCTACTCTGTTCTGGAAATTACTCCATGATCAGTGAAGCAACAGTTACTGACAATGCTAATTATTACATACTTCCAAAAGAGAGCAAGACGACTATGCCTACTGAATAAACTAACACAAATCTAAATGATTCAGAAAGTAACAGTTATTTTTAAGTTTCCATGAAGAATTAAGCTAAAAAAAATATCCTAACCTAACCTAACCTATGTTTCACTGATCGTGAAGTTAGTAACATGCAGAATTATTTTTTTGTATTTGTTAATGATTATTAAATAAATTACTTACCTCAATCAAAGTTCAGGCTAATCTTTCTCTGCTAGAAATAGCTTCCCTAAACTTTGTATTTTGTTTTGTAATATGTGGCTTCAAAAGATTATGTAAATCTTCAAAACTCTGGGCTGATTCTAAAATATGAATAGAAACGATCTTCATGTGACTAGTTCTTTACATAATCGTATTTCTCCTATTATTATTTTTTTTATAAATCTCGTGCACCATATTCTTCGAGTTTTACGCCTTTTCAAAGTTAAAGTCCACAATAATATTGCTTCCTCCTCTGACTCTGATAACGACATTTCCCTCCGATTGCCTCAACTCAACTGACTCGCGTGACGTTCCGATGCCTAGTTCCGCTACTCAAATTACACTTGATCGTAGCGGAATTCATCCAGTAGTTTCGCTACTCGTATACGCGGAGGTGTGTTACGGGCGTTAATGTCCTTGCGCACTCCTCATGTTACCGCCTTCTGCGCAGGCAAGCGCCTCTCCTTCATGCGCGCGAACGGCAAAATCGTTTGGCACGGACGATGTTATTAACATTTTTAGGTACCTACTCTTGTTGAAACAGTTCGGTCAAATAATCTGTGCAAAGGCAGATTTTGGAGCTTATTTTGTAGGATATAAGAACGTTTTTTTGCTTGCAGCAATGGCCTCACTAATTTTACTTTCGCACTGGAACTTCAAAAATTTATCTAAAGTAGGTTGCTATCAAGTCAACTTCAAATTCTACTTCCTCACTAAACTTTATATGGGATAGTGAAAGAGCACTGGCAATTTATCAGAGATGCATACAAATGAAGGTGTTTGTACGAACGTAGTCGGAGAGAGGGCGTTTTCGCAACTGCATTGCGACGATGCCGCCACGCGGTGTCGCTCTGTACAGAGGATTGCTAGCGCTTTATTAGCGACCACTTTATAGGCTGAGTTTGGATTTGTTGATAAAATTTTTTGCTTCAATGGTGGAGAGATCGCTTCAGGCATTATGTTGGAAGGCGAGGGTTGGTGCGCGCGCACCACGCTCCGCGGTTCTCGCTACAGTCGCGTGATAGTTGCCGTGCTTGCCACAAGCGAGCGAGCGCGACCTTAAGCTACTGTGCACGATCTTCGAGGGTGCCGAGTTCGCGCGAAAAACAGCTTTATACACCGGAGCCTTGCGGGACACTTCGAGCACACTATGCAAGATACGTAAAGTAAGTTTTAAACACTTTTGAGCTAGTTTAAAAAGTTCCCAAAACTGGAAAGTTGTCGTAATTTTCGCTATCCGACTGATTTTATCCCAGTGGTGTTATTATTAAGGATTTTTATTTAAGTGTTTTCTTTGTATCTGGCCCTTGCTTAGCATTGTTTATACTTATATATAATATTCAGTCATATTACTCTAAGTCGATAACGACAGCGTAAATTCTAAGTAAACATTCTACGCTGTCGTGGTTGGCAATCGATGAAAAATTCGGCTGGGTCACGACAATTTGGTAGGGTGAATATACGCTTGCGTGTTTTGTTCCCTTAGGGCAGGGTTTGGCTTTCTTGTTTACATCCTGCGATGGCTACCCCATCTATTGATCCAATATTTAGGTACGCATCTACTAGTCTTTTACGCCAGAAAATATAAGGCTTTCATTTATTAACCGGCTATAGAAAAATAATAACGGAGATCAGTGATCCTAAGTTATCATGCATTATTTGTTTCTTATTACGGAATGTATAAAAGTATAATGATAATAGGTACCTAATACTATATACTAGTTAGGTAAACCCGATCATGGTTTAATAAGTTAGTACGAATCGAGTAAATCAAGTCAAGTGGCTATGAATAAGTAGGTGATTTGTTTTGCTAGAAAATTTTCTACCTACACTACATAGCATCAGAGTCGAATTTTCGAAGGCAAGATGAAGTTGCAGGTAACTGGCGAGGCCGTGTCAGGAATAGGTACTTTACGATTCGGGGTTGACAGCTAGGCTGACCACCGTAAACACTGCTCTCCCTTAAACTACTACCTACCTTCCGCAGGGGAGGGGGTCGCACTTACGGCGGATCTATATCTACTAGCTATCTAGATCAAGAACGACTAAAAAGGGACGTCGCACAGTGGGGCAAAAAACCCTCATTCATGCCATCAAATAAACTAAAGCTGTTAGACCTTATAAAGTAGTTGGAATGTTTTCATAAACATAATAAACTATCAGAAAAATAACAATTTCGTTGAATAACCTTATTTTTATTATTAATAATAACACATTAAAGTTTTTTTCTTACAAATATGCATTATTTACTACTGAATATTATAATAACCTGAGAAATGATTGTTAGGTATATTATGGATTATGAATATTATAAATAATTATGAATAACTAGCTTCTGCCCCCAACTTCGTATGTGTGGACTTCAGATCAGGATAAAAAGTATTCTATGTGCTAATTCAAGTTTTAAATACTAACACACAAGCTGTTAGCACAAGCTTTCACATTTATAATAGTAGTAAGATGTATTATAATCATGATTTATTTATCATGATGATAAATCCTCAACAAAAATAGCGCTTTAGGAAAAATTTTATAACTATTTTTTTACTGAGTTTTGGCTTCTGGTTATTACAGGATCTGACGCCAGTAAAAAAAAGTTTAAAATATCCCTGCTCGATGTTTCTCTCCTACATTTCCTAGAATTATGTTCTATAGCGCTATTCCAACTAGTTGGTTTTTGTAGCTCTTTTATTAAATACATATTTGTTTCTTGAAATTGAAACTATTCCCCCCAAAACTATGCATTATAATTGAAGATATCCCTAAAACAAAATACATGCGAGTATTAAAAATATTTGGTAAAGTAGCAGAAAAGAGAAATTGATTCTAATAGCCTATATTATAAGGATTATTTTCAGATAGCATCCATGCTTTAAAATTGCTAAGAACATAAACAAAACATCTATTGTTTATAAGTTTTCCTAAAATTTGGCTACCCTCTTCAATTTATCATGGCTACCTTAGGCACTTGTCTCACCGCCGGCAATCAGCGAGTAGCGATTACTCACTACTCGCTCGCTCGCAAGCTGTAAAGTTTGAAACTCGTTTCGAGTTTCAAGCTTTACAGCTTGAAACTTGAAACGAGTTGGCGAGCAGCGAATAGCGTGTGAAAATTTTTTTGTCGCTCGGCTTTAAGCGAGTGCGTTTGTGCGACGGGCGATTACTCGCAATACTCGCTCCGGCCCGCACTATAGGTAGAAATTTCCTATGGTTGGCCGCCAAGCGAGCGATTGTCGCTGACCGAGTTATAATCTTTGATAGCTCTTGACTTTGACTTTGATCATAGCTGAATAACTCAAAAACAAAATAGTTTAGCGGAAATCTAGGCTGATATTTCTCGTAAATCACTTATCTTAATGGCTCAGTCTGTAAGACGTAACTTTGTTTCGCCGTAGTAACGAACTGACTTTGTTTATTTAAGTACTGGCAAATAGTACCTTAGTTACTATACTTATTAAGCAATTTATGATGGTATCCTAAAATAACATTTTATTTTTTCAATTATTGGCACCTTTTGTGGGTTTTTGCTCCACTGTGCGTCGGCCAGCATGTGTGTTTTCCCAGGGGTATGATTATGCTGGGAAAGTGGGCGGGGCTTATGTCCCGCACTAACACATTCCAACTTGGGACCCAAAATTATGGGGGCCCAATTACATGAAGATACACTATTGATACTGAATATTATGATAGGCACGTCAGTGGTCGAAAAATTAAATTATGTTATTCCAGAAGGAAATCGACTTTAGATATCTCTTCGAATCTAGGTATGTATCAATGCTACCTACATATTATTTTAGTGTCGATGCACAAAATAGGACTAATAAACTGAAGAGAATCCGATGGCTTTTAAAGGTGGCTGTTTGTGTATGTGAGTTTGTATGTTTGTGAACGCACCCACGATACAGGAGAAATTCCTGGTGTGGGGCAACGTATTTTTTTTTTAAATTTATGAGCGTATCATTGTTGTTGATTCTGAAATGAGGTCAAAGTAGAAATTCAAGATGGTGGCCTTATGATAACATCGCACCTGCATTCTTTTTTTTTAACCCCCGACCAAAAAAGGGGGTTGTTATAAGTTTGACCGCTATGTGTGTCTGTCTGTCGCACCGTAGCTCTTAAACGGGTGAACCGATTTGGATGCAGTTTTTTTATATGAAAGCAGGTTTTCTTGCGGTGGTTCTTAGACGTTTTATCAAAATCGGTTGAGCCGTTTGAAGATCATCGGCTCTTTTATTTTATTTATTTTTTATTTTATTTATTTAACAATTTATGTACACACATTACATAGGAAGATAAAAAGAAGGAAACAGAAAAATAGGTACAAAGGTAATGCTTATTCCAAAAGAAATCTCTTCCAGCATACCTGCGAAAGGAGAGTTGTATAAAAGATAGTTCTAGTTGATGAAGGCATTTAACCAGCTTTTACGGGTTTGATCGATGTGAAATTTGGTATTCTGTTACTTCAATGACATTGCAAAAACATGGTTATATTGACCTGATGCTGTAGCATAACCTGAGGTCTGCAAAATATCCAACTCCTCACTAAGTTACAGCAGAGGTATCGTGTTTGAACTCACTGAAATGGTTTCAATGAGCAGATTATATTTAGATCAGTAACCTTAACCTGATGTTGAAGCATGTCCTGCAATCTGCAGGATACCCAACTCCTCACTTACAGCAGACCTTCCGTTTTCGTATTCATTTAAATGGTCCCTTGGTCTCTCCCTTTTTGGGCACCGGTTGCACATTTGCAAGCTTCCAGGGTTTTGGCACCGTTCTTTTTTCAAGAGAGAGGCGGTACAGGCGTGTCAACACAGGAGACAGCGATCTCCGGCATCGAAGATTCACAACGAAGTAAAGTTGGTGGTTGCTTGGAGCCAGCGTCCAGACACGAATTACTTGCAAAGAGAGATGCAAATAAATTTGCTTTCTCACTTGCAGAGTGAGCCAGCGACCCATCAGGTTTCAACATTGGAGGCAAAGTGGTTCGACGGAAATTCGTTTCATCCGCTTTCGACAGGGACCAAAACTGCTTACTACCCGGAGGGTGCGATGCTAGTTCGGCCCCGATACGTCCAACATAGTCAAAACGTACCCTACGTAGAACCCGCTTGCAGAACTTAGCGGCAGAATTAAAGGCTCTTTTCCTCGCGCGAACCCTACGTGCTTTAACCACGCTTTGTAAGCAGACTCTTTTCTTCTTTCTCTTTTCTTACAAAATCGGCCTTGGTATAATGCAGAATGCGCCCACACTGATGCCCGTTCTGCATTATACCAAGGCCGATTTTGTGACTGGGCGGGATGTCGGAGAATCACGTCCGAAATCACGTCAGCGCAGCACGAAGGGTCACCCGAGAAGCACACTTGCCGCCATGGATAAGACGCATAAAAGTGCCGCATTTCATCCCAATCTGCTGTCTCGTATCGTCATACTTTCTTGTGCCTCTAGGACTCTTATTTGGAGGAGAGCAGGTCTACACACTAAGGGTTTCAAAAAGGTCAGCACTAAAATATTGCATTATAATAGCCTTGTGCGAAGCGTACTGGAGTAATGTAGTGTCGTGTGGAGACCACACTACGCCACTCATAAACTTTTCTTAGAAAGGATCCAGAAGCGATTTCTATGGCACCTCGCTTTTTCCAAAGGGAAAAGCAAGCAGTTGCCCTCCTATAAGTCCCGTCTGCAAACTTTCAAGATGCTCTCGTTATCGACCCGAAGAGAAGTAATGGATGCCTTATTTCTATACAAAACTCCTCAGAAATCAAATAGACTGTGCACAGTTGCTGGGTCTCCTCAAGTTTCGTGCCCCAACCCGCTTCCCTAGAAATCCCATCACTTCGCTTTACTCGCTCTTGCTTAGAACTGTCCTAGGTGCTATCTCACCCATACCGCGAATGTGTAAATTATTAAACAGCTGCAGTGATCTGTTCGATTTACATCACGATTGCATAGGAAAATTTTGTAAATTCATTATTGAATACTATTCGCATAATAAGACATAGTATGAATTGCTAATAATAGATGGCGTGACATGTTTCGATTTTTATTGAAGTTTGTGTAAAATTATTTTTTTTTCTTTTTAATGGTCTTAAGAATAGTATGTTCTTATTTAATAACCTCCCCTAAGCCCTAAATTATGGAATTATAGGCTTCTTACTCAAGTTTGGAAGATTATTGGAGCGAATCATTTAAAATCCTTACATTATGTGGAAATAGATGGCGCTGTTCGAAAGTTCAGAGTTTGCTATTCAACTCATTCATAAAATTAAATTCTACTACTCGGGCGAGTTGCTTTGTTAACTGCCTCGAATGACGTTTGTGCAAAGTGCAGTGTACAAAAATTTTTGTTACCATTTCATATTCTTTTACGAAAATTATTATTTAGGTTTTTTCTAAACTTGTACATGTAAGTTTATTATTAAATCGAATGTATGAATCTGTATTAGGTAGTATCTTGCATTTACCTACATAATATTTGGCATATTAAGGCATTCAAATCTTTGTAAACAATTATATCGCGATCTATTTTCAAGGAAACATTCATAATAAACACTAATCTCAATCATAGAAAGATTATTACAGTAGAATAGCAAATCAGTACTGGAATCACCCTATTAGATTACCTTTTCTTTAAATTTAAGAATCGAGTTAGGTTATGTACCTAATTTAATTGTTTCATTAACTTGAATAGGTTTTCAAGTTAATTAAACAATTAAGTAAATTGAATGTGAATAATTTGAACTTAAATGGAACAGTTGAATTTCGATGAACATAACAATAATTAATAGGTGTAAACGCAACGGTAGTGATGCTATTCCTACTACCTTCGACGGCACGGCGGAGAGCCGGGCTCGCGCGGGATTACGGAAGGCAACTCAGTCTCGAGTTTGTAGGTATCTACGCGCATTTCAAATGCACGCGCTGAGCCGCTGACTAAGTCGCTGTGTGTGGTCTTCAGATTGGCCGCTATGGCCGAAACCGGTCAGGAGGGCTACCTATAATAATTACCTATACTAGCATAACCGAGTAATCACCACAAAGTAGGCATATAAGAAAATTTGTGACAACGCAAGCTTCAAGGTCAAGTCTAGGTTTAGGTATAGTATCTGTAGCCTAGCTAGCAGTAGCAGTAGAACCCGTAGTGGGGTCTCCGTCTAGGCTGAACAAGTAATGTGGCGAACCAAATTTAAAAACTCCTACCCCGACTTTGGTGCCGGTAAATCCACCTCCGTAACATTGTAGGGATGTTACCTACCTACATATAGTTGCAGTGATAGATTAAGAAACAAAAATATCCGTATTTACAACGTGTAACAGAATAAATGTAATACTTCTTAAAGGGTCATTGTACTTATCATTATGAACAATTTTTACTATAGAACCAATCCCGAAATCGCGAAAAAAAATCAGCTCTTCAGTACATTTTGTCTAGTTATGCGCACAAAACAGTATGGGGGCGTCGATTTTTTATCGCGATTTCAGTGTAAGAACCGTAATAGGTAGGCAGTTGAAATATTCACAAAATGTGTATTTCTATTACCGCTATAAGAACAAATACAAAAAAGGGGGGCAACACAAGAAACGGTTTTTTTCAGGTTATGGTACGGAAACCTTCGTATAAGAGTCCGACTCGCACTTGGCCGGTTTCATACTTTGAAGTATCTTTACTAAAATCTATAGGTATTTACAGATTTTCATTTATTCTATCCAATCTATTTGGTTTTGAAAATAAAAGTAACTTAATGTCGAATTTAAAACTTCTATTGCCGCTTTATCAACAAATACCTAGTTGAAATTTTCACAGAATGTGTATTTCTATTGCCACTATACAAAAAACTAAAGTGAGCTCCCATCCAAGAAACGTGTATTGTTTCTGGTTTGGAACCCTTCGTGTGAGAGTCCGACTCGCACTTGACTGGTTTTATAGGCACTTTACAGAGTTTTATCTAATTCTATCCAATCTATTTGGTTTGAATAATAAAAGTAACTTGTCAAATTATTAACGATGTTTTGACTATTCCACTATTTTGAGTAAATAATCGAATCATTTTAAATATTTGTTGAAATCTCTACATTACTCTCGTAACAACGACGTCAGCTTCAAGGTCAAGTGGACAAGCGACAAACAATACAGTACAATACGCTTTTAACGCCATCTATTAGTTGGAATTGGGGAAATCGCGCTTGCAAGTTGTCACTGCTAACACCATCTAGCGGGCGGGGACCCAAAAAAAAACTAAATCGCGTGAATTATTTACTTATAGGGCGGTCGCGTTTCTTTGTATGAGATGAGGCATCTGTACGCTAGTATTATATTATCTGTGGTTTAGTTCAATTTATTTATATGTTCTGTTAACTTATTACCAATCAATATAATATTTTTTAATTTAATTGAATGCGCTTATCTTGATTTGTTTATTAAATCGCTAGATTTATGCTCTGTTGTACATTATTTTTTATTTTTAAGCGTGCTCTATCTTCGACCACATCATCGCTTACATCAGGTGAGATAGTGGTCAAAGGCGTGCCTATAAATAGTAATAAAAAGAAAAAAAATCTTTCATAAGTAACTATAAATTGCAATAATAGAAATGTATAATTTAATTAAAATAGTGTATGTGGTGTTAGCCTGTAAGTAATTGTTGCACTTATAAATGTATATCGTATACTCTTAAATGAAATGTAATGTGTAAACAATTACAGGCTAACCTGACTTAAGTATAAAAAAACACGGATTTCACAGGCAGTGGTCAGACGTTCCCAGCGGGGCTGAGACCGATACTGAATGACTATCCGGGGCTTCAACATCCGATACCTGCGTTTCCACATTCACCAGCTGGGTTAGATCTAGCGTTAAAGCAAACTTGCGCATCCGGCAATGGTCAGTTTTCTGGTACGGGACCATTCTTTATGGTGGGCGTTGAAGTCTCCCAGAAAAAGAAGCTTCGCTGTTGGGTACCATTGCTGGGCTACGGCAGTCGACTCCACGAGGGAATTAAACAGCACTGTTGTCTCCTGGTCACCGCTGTGCGATCGGTATATGCCGATGTAGATAAATTTCTCAACGCCAGTGTCCATAAGTAGCCATATGGCAGAAAAACCCGATTTCTCAAAGCAAAGAGACGACGACTACAAATGTCATCGCGGACGTACTCACAGACCCTAGTCTAGCCTGCTTCTTGAATTTGTGTTCCAGAGAGTAACCCCGGTAGTTAAGGTACGCCACGTCCGACAGGGTTATTTTCGTTTCCGTTAGCAAAAACAGGTGCGGCTTCTCGTTCTCAAGGTGGTGATGGACCGTATCGAGATTGGAGTGCAACCCCCTGATATTAGTGAGGTGCACTTATTTCTTCTTGACTAAGAAGAAATTAAATTTCATTACGTGAATCGCATACACGCTACGCCATCTATTAAAATTAAATAGTAATAGTTTAGTACTGTTTCTTGAATGAATGCATGGAAATAACACCACAACATATTGTTAAATGAAACTTTTAATACGTAGCAAAGGAAAAATGAGCATTTAGTTATCATTTTCCCCGCGTTTTGGCTTAAATCGCGTTTCCATTGACAACGTGGAACATGCCTTATTTGAGATCGTGTGTGCGACAGTTCATCGACGAAACCATTTTTTGTTCCTTTGTTGTGTTGTTTACATTCCGCCAAAATGTATCGCTAATGAATATATGCAATTATTTCATATATTAGAGAATGTGTGTGTTAGATATGATAAAGTTTTAGTGTTGGGTGATTTCAATATGCCTTCTGCAACTGTGGAAATTCAAAATTACTTGGATTACTTTACTGCTTACTGTGGATTTCGGCAGGTAAATGATTTGGTTAATATTAATAATCGTATTTTAGATTTGGTGCTGTCAACGTTTGAGATGAGTGACATAGGGGTACAACTCTCTGAGGAACCGTTGGTTAATATTGATGCTCAACACCCGCCGTTGGTCATTAGCGCCAAGCTTTCTGATCGGGAACTAGAGGGTAGCCGGGGACTTTCTAGGAATGACGGGGATAGTGTGTCAGTATTTAATAAAAATAGATGGAATTTTAATAAAGCAGATTTTCTGAGATTGTATCATTCTTTTATGCTATTAGATTGGGCATTGTTGTTTAAAATTCAGAGCTCAGAGGCGGCTTTAAATTATTTTTATAAAATAGTAAACGAAGTCGTGGACAAGTGTGTTCCTAAGAAGAAACTTAAGGTGGTTAAGCAAGGATCTAGGTTTAACTATCCAAAGTGGTACACGTCAGATTTAATAAGTGATATCAAACGTAAGTGGCGTTATCATAAATTATTTAAAACAACTGGCTCCCAGAGCGATTATGATGTGTTTTCTCGCTATCGAGCACGAGTCAAAGTTAAAATCGCTTCAGCCTATGAAGCATACCAAAACAGACTTCAGGAAAACCTTAAAGCTGATCCAAGGTCGTTCTGGAGCATGATAAGGACTAAAAAAGCTAGTCGCAATAAACCGAAAGTCACGAAGGACAGCTTATTGTTAAAGGATGAGGAGTGTGCGGAATGTTTCGCCTCATATTTTCACTCGGTATACAGCCCGCAGCGGCCGGCGCTAGACCCCCGGGCAGCGGAGTGCGCAGGCGGCGGGGCGGCGGGGGCGGCGCGCGTGCATGTCGACGGCGTAAGCGCGCGAGACTTGCGCGGCGCGTTCCTGCGCCTCAAGCCCAAACGCTCAGTAGGCCCGGACGGCATACCACCTTACATTGTCAAAGATTGTCGTATGGTTTTTGAGGAGCCTTTGTTGCATATCTTCAACTAGTGTTTGCGGGAGGGTCACTACTCGGACGAGTGGAAGATTACGCGAGTTATCCCGGTTCCCAAGGGAGGTGCGGGCTCTGACGTGAGTGGATACCGACCGGTGGCGGTGCTGTCGGCTTTCGCCAAGGTATTTGAGTCAGTATTGCATAGGAGTATTTATACACAAGTGAGCTCTCGATTAACGGATGCACAACACGGTTTTCGGCCGGGTCGCAGTACGGGGGGCAACTTGCTGTCTTTTGTTGGCTACTTGTCGCCCGCTATTGACGCCGGAGGGCAGGTGGATGTGGCATATTTTGACTTCCGGAAAGCTTTCGATACTGTGGATAACGATGTACTTTTATGCAAGCTCGCTGCTGTGGGGTTCACGCCGCACTTGCTTAAATTCTTTGCTAGTTACCTTGGCGGACGCCGTCAGTACGTCGAGTATGCAGGACATGACTCCAACCCTTACTACACGTTCTCGGGGGTGAGTCAAGGGAGTAATATCGGGCCATTGGAATTTATATTGGTAGTCAACGATCTGCCAACAGTAGTCAAAGAGGCGAAGTGTCTGCTGTTTGCTGATGACTTAAAGTTATTTTTAGCTGTTAAGGATGAGTCAGATTGTAATCGGCTTCAGTCAGACATTAATAATGTAGTCCAATGGAGCAAATGTAATAAACTTAATTTTAATGTTAAGAAGTGCTGTGTGATGAGTTACAGCCGTGCACGTGCTCCATTACAGCATCAGTACTTAATGGACACGGAGGTAATGCCGCGCGTCGCACAGGTGCGGGACCTGGGCGTGCAGATGGTGCCAGAGTTGACGTTCCGCAAACATATAGTTGAGGTGTGCGGCAGGGCTTTCAGAAATCTCGGATTCATCTTGAGACAATGTAAGGATTTTAGCGATACGGCGGCTGTGAAAGTTTTGTATAATGCACTGGTACGGAGTCATCTGGAAACCAGTGCCATTATTTGGAATCCTCATGAAGGAAAGTACAGCCTCATGTTGGAAAAAATCCAAAACAAGTTTGCGAGGTTTCTGTACTTGAAGGAATATGGGGTTTATCCTTTTTATCCTCTTCTTTCTTTTTATCCTCTCCCGAGTCTGTTCGTCCTGGGCATGGTCGGATATACCAGACTGGCAGTTAGAAGAGACGTGGCGCTAGTCAAGTATGTGGCTAGCGTACTGCTAGGTTTGCTGCACCACCCAGAGGTGCTGGAGGCGCTGCGGCTGCGCGCGCCAGACGGGTACGTGGGCGCGCCGTCGCCCCGCTCTGTTAGAAGTACCGTTGGCAAGGACTAATTTGCTTAAGTTTACCCCTTTGACACGAGCCATACGTTTGATAAATAGTATAACGTTATCGGAAGACATATTTTGCCAAAACCTGCCGAGATTTGTTCAAGTAGCTCAAAGTTTAATTGAAAGAGGTCTGACCGTTTAAACAATTATTGTTGTATTGTAATGTTTTTGTGACGTTTGATGTATTGTCTTGTAACGTTTTATATGTACGTTATAACATCGCATTGGATGTGTCTGTTAGGGTGTTATAATAATAATGAATGAATAAATAAATAAATAAATTTTATTTATCGTAACATCTGAGTTTCTAAGTTCGAACTTATATTTTGACAGTTCAACTACATTGTCGATGTCGATGTACTGATGACGCGTGTTTCTGAATCCCGGTGTTAAGATTCTCCGCTGTTAAAATGAAATACCGTTGGTCCATGTCTGACAACGAAAGTTTAGTTAGGTACTTGTGTTGCTAATTAGAAGGGGATAGCGATATGTTTGACCGAAAAAGAAAAAAGAAAAGAAGTGATTGATGAATTGTGATTCGAATCGACATAATTAATCTATAACAGCCGCACGGCTAAAATATAACAGTTGCACGGGTCCATCGTCATGGTTAAGGTACGCTTGCCGAGGTCGGTCTGTGGATGGGTGACCTTTTTAACATACCGAGATTCCTCCGTGCCTCGGAATATAACGGCCGCACGGGTCGATCTTCAAGGTTAAGTAACGCTTGCCAAGGTTAGTCTGTGGATGGGTGACCATTTTAACATACTGAGAAGAGATCTTTGGCAGACGTTACGGATTTTCAGATGCCGAAAATCTGACATCTGCAGTCTTGCCAAGAAGTACCATGTTACCCTGTCAATGGGTTGTAGAGGTCTGGTAGGCAGCCGCTCTACGTAAAATACTGGTGTAATGGTATTCAACTGAATCCGGTTTGACTGGAAACCGACCCCAATATAGCTGAGAAAAGGCTAGGCAGATGATGCTTCATGGTAAAAAACTGAAATGATTTGCGAAAAACAGTGAATCTACAGCTATTAGTGTTTATAAAAACTGCAAGGTTGGTAAAATTGGGCACTGATTACAAACGTAATTTTGTTTTAATCTCCTTTATCCACTAGGGAGCCGGCATAAGTGTCATCCCGGCATTTAATTGAATTTAGAATTACCAAAAACAAAATCTACAGACAGCCTAAGCGTCAGCCAGCTGCCAAAGGGCTGCCAAGTCCTGCAAGAAGGTGTTGTGGAGAGCTCGGTTTGACCACATTAGCAGAATAGGGAACAAACTTGCTTCATACCCAGCAGGTAGTAAGGCTTTTTGGTCCCTGGCTAAGTCGGTCGAATCGACTTCTGCCGCCCCTGACTACCACCACTGCTGAGACCCGATGGTGCGCCGGCCCACTCCGCTGAGGAGAAAGCAAACTTGTTCGCCTCTATGTTTGCGGAATCGTCACGTCTGGATCCTGGTGGCACGAGGCCCCCCTGCTTCTTCTGTTGGATGCGAGTCGAGTATGTTGAACATAAGCATTCATCAGAAGGACGTTCTAGGGTACTGTGTAAGCTAGCCGTGACCAAGGTTAGTGGCCCCGACGGGATTCCGGCAATTGTACTGAAGACTTGTGCGCCTGAGTTGTCTCAGATTTTGACACGCCTATTTCGCCTTTCGTTTGAGACTGGGAAAGTGCCGATGGCATGGAAGCAAGCTAACGTGCAGCCCATGCCTAAATCAAACTGACCCATCGGTTTATAGACCCATCTCGGTAACGTCCATACTCTGTAAGAGTACGAAACGCGTGCTGAATCGTAAGCTCTTGGCATACCTAGAAGCGAACGATATCCTTAGTGACCGACAATACGGCTTCCGCCGAAATCGGTCAACATGGGATCTTTTAACGTATGCCATTCACATCTGGAGTGAGGCCATTGAGAAACACGGGGAGGCACTTGTGGTCGCGATGCGTCGCGGTGGGTTTGCGCCTTAATGGCGTTCAACTTTTTTTTTCCGTGAGCCGATTTTTTGGTGTTAATAATAAAAATTATAATGTAAAAAGAGATCAGTTTTACTATCCGCAGTTTCTTATTATGACTTCAATCATTATTTACCATTTTATTTACATTTTATTTTTGAATGATCAATAACTTTGTTCCATGTAGTAACTTTTTTGGCTCTAAAATAAAAAATAAAAAACCAGACAAAGGCAAGAAGGACTCGTCCTCATTGCTTTAAATAAAGACTATATTTTTTTTTTGATTTATTTACTTATGTATTGTTCTCAGATTTTTCCCTATACTTGTAGTATAAGACGGTTTTACTTGCTAAATTTCATAGTTCTGGGTCAACGGAAAATACCTTATAAATTTTGATTCACTTCTGAGTGTCGAAATACACGTTTTTTTACGGCATAAACGCCCGAACCTGTTTTTTTTCGTTAACTTAGAAGTTTGATTTTTTCACCGCTTCAAGGGACTGTAGACCTGAGTATATGGTTTTAATTTCAACTCGATACCTCCACACGTTCCCGAGATAAAGGGCGAACTCTCTTGAACGAGAGACGGACGGACAACATAGTGAGATAAGGGTTCCGTTTTTTTCTTTTGAGGTACGGAACCCTAAAAAAACGAAATATATTTATTTATCCTGGTTTTTTAAGCAACTAAAGAATGCGTGAACATTTTAGTATTTTGACTATAAAACAATCCAAAAGGTTTTACATTAAGATATTTACAGTAATTTGATTCCGAGGTCAAATTCCACGGGCACTACACTCACACAATTTTAAAGATCCACCGAAAGTAATCGTTTTCAATCAATATAATATATGTTACGGTAAATGTGATTAATTGAAAATTATGAATATAATTTTCGATCATTATTAATAATTAACGGAATACGAGGTAAAAATAAGAAATCACTCACATTTATCGCTGATATTTATAATGTAACAATGGAACCGATAAACGTAAAAAAAAAACAAAAATAATGTCTTTCTGATTTTTTAAAGACGCTTATCCAAACCTTTATGGGGGAGGAAAGATACCATTGCTACTCCCCTTCCAAGGTACTCAACGTGGTTGTAGTCGACGGAGCCTCGCTTCGCTTACAGAAAACAAATCCAGCATAGAAGGCTTTAATTCTGAACCTAGAAATAACAATCTTGGTGTACCACAAGGCAGCATTTTGGGCCCTCTTCTATTCCTTATTTATATAAAATATGATCTCCCACAAGCAATATGCAAACATGATAGCATTTTATTTTCAGATGATACAACAATAATGTCATGGTTATACAAAAATACGTTAAAAATAAATTTGGATAAAACAAAAGTAATTCATTTCAACCCGTAAAAAATTGACACGTAAATTTAGATATAACTTTTAATACCAGTAGAACAGATTAACAATATTTTTTTTAGGCATTATAATTGACGAACATCTCACGTGGAAAGAACACATCTATCTATACTTAATATATAAAGCTGAAGAGAACTGCTGGTCCGATTTGGAAAATTCTTTCAGTGTTAGATAGCACATTTATCGAAGAAGACTTTAGGCTATATATTATCACGCTAAGACCAATAGGAGCGGAGCAGTAATGAAAATTGTGACGCAGACGAAGTTGCGCGGGTCAGCTAGTTCATAAAAATGATAAGTTTGTATTCGCGTTAAAGAAGGTCAAAGAAACCACTTCTCAACGTTATTGGTATACCACGCGTACGTGTGATCTGTAATACGGTATTGTATAGTTGTATGGGGATACACAGCAGAGCTATCGAGAGTACTAACAGCCCAAAGTTTTAAACGTTAACCGCTCCTAGCATCTACATCTTTGAAATAGCAAAATTTGTTAAGTGCAACATAAAACCCTTCCAAAATAAAAATAACACAAATGAACGTGAAGTTAACCATTCATATTTAGAATTACCGGTGCCCAGAATAGAGTTGTTAAGCAGACACAGCTGCCTATATATTGCACTAATAATTTATAACTCGCTTTCTAAGAGGATAGTTGACTTATCGTTAATTTTGCATATTCTTACAGAAATGGCTAATTCAAGAAAATGGATTACTACCATTACTAAGACATGTTTGTGGTCTCCTGGTTTCTACTTGTGAATCAGTAACGCTCATAATTTCAGCCCCGGCAATACTTTTACACGTTTCTGGTCTCCCGGTACTTTTGAATCCAAATCGCTCACGATTCCTGCCGAAAAAATACTTTGACATGCTTCTTGTCTGTTAGTTATAATATCAATTAATTTAGAATAATAATAATGTATGATTTATATATTATGCCGAATTCCGCATATAATTTATGATAGCGTAGTAGGTATTCGGTTAGATAGGAGGTAATGCCAGAAAATAGACACTTTGGTTTAGTTGGGAAGTATTTCCACTTTTTAATTTAATGCTGTTGTAACTAAAATACACTTAGGAGATTTTACTAAAACATGCGAATGACGCCTTTAAATTCAAAATGATAAAAAGTGTTTTTATCGAAAAATGACAGTTAGGAGATATTGGCACTTCGCAGTCGATATAAGTTTATTTGTCGTCTGAAATACGTTCTTTTTTTTGGAATTCGTTGGCTAACATATAAATATATTGTCTAAAGTGTTCGTTCTAACAAAGTATAGAAAAGCTATTTCTCATACACTCTCGCTAGTATAACCATCGTGTTTGGGCTCATTTGAATCCGTCTGATGAGAACTTTTGATTGTGGTTGGGAACAAGGGTCTGATGATGGTGACTAGAAAAGGTTCTCTTAGTTGAAACTAGTATAACTATTGTGTAAAGGCTCATTTGAATCCTTCTGATGAGCACTATTCAATGTTGTCGGGAACAAGAGTCTGATGATGGAAACCAGAAAGGTGGATAGTGGATCTCTTAGTTGATACTTGTTAACCATCGTGTTTTGGCTCATTTGAATCCGTTAGATGATCACTATTCATTATTGTTGAGAACAAGGATCTGATGATGGAGACTAGAAAGAGGACAATTGAAGAGAGAAGAGTATTAAAGTGTGACAAACGTACTGAGCAAAAGCGCTGCCATCTGCGTAAGCGTCTGCGTGAGTTTCACAATACGAGAATAAGAAAAGTTCAGAAGCTAGGTGAAATAAAGCGCAGTATACTTTCCAATGCTTCCTATAATTTTCAATAATACTCAATAAATTATTAACAAAATTAATTAAAAGAAAAGCTTATTCATTTTAAATAAGTTGAAGTTCAGTTTTAAAAATAGAATATCAGCAAAATAATAAAAGATAACAGTTGAAAAACTGAATGATCGAACCTCCTTGGAAGCGCTAAAGGGAGAATGAGACGATACATGTAGTTCTAATTTTGAACTTGCAAATTTCACCCATTTTAATATTGCAAACATTGTTGCGACTTTCCGACTGATTTCTAAAAACAAAAAGTTTGTTTCATTACCTATTGTATTGTTTTCTCGCAAATTATGTGTTGAAAAACGTTGTATGACACTCATGCGGATATTGGTTTTTGCAAACTCGTGACTATGGTAAGCCCTTGACTTCGTCTCGGGCTTACATTCGTTACTAGCGTAGCGAGGGGGGAGGGGGATGATTAGGGGGGGCGACCCGCACCGTGTGACACCTGTTTAGTGGTGACACCCGACCGAATTTTTTTTCATTTGTTGGGTGACACCACATTATTCGCCCCGGGTGTCACCCGTGCTAGCTACGCTACTGATTCGTCTACTCGTTTGAAAAAGCCAACTTACCGCACTAGTATCATAAATAACAATTTATGTATAGATATTGGCATGCTATCCATAGTATAACGGGATGAGTCTTGCACCAAAAAATTGTGTAACATCTTTTACCACATCTTTTTGCAAATTTTAACTTACTTAGGTACTTACTTACTTACTAAAGAAGAATGGTCAATACGTTTGCCTCAATGTAGTACTAAAGGGAAAATGACACGATAGATGTAGTTCTAATTTTAAATTTGCAAATTCGACCCATTTTGATATTGCAAGGATAACTTATCGCACTAGTATCAAAGCCAACTTACCGCACTAGTATCAAAAATAACTATAGTATACTTTGTCTAAAGAAAAACTCAAGCTCACGTAGAAACAAAAAAACACATATTCTTGCTCTATTTCAAATGACGAAAAAAATACGATAGGTTTTAATTCAGTCGGACTCTGGGTCTGAAATGGCGCCGAAAACGTTTTACCGTTTTCCGCCTTTCTACTCTTTATCATCAGACCCTCGTTATCAACTATAAATAATACCAACGCGATCGGCATACTTGTAATTTCACATCCATTCTTACGATTGAATGTGAAATTACTTTTCGAGAATTTGTCTGAAGACATATTCAAGGTCCTATATTTATGCATTAGTCACGAAATCGAAAAAAAAAAACATATTCTTGATCTACTCCAAATGACAAAAAAACTACGATAGCTCACAATTCTGTCGGACTCTGGGTCTGAAATTGCCATTCTTCTTTCAGCTTTCTACGACCAGTAGTTCGGCTGTTCGTTTAGTGACTTTAGTCACTCAGTAACGGAAGAGTTTCGTATATATTGATTGATGATATCTGCTCAGATTTCATACGATAAACCAAATAAAAATAAACAACTGATCCGCTAAACTATTCATTCTATACCCACAAATTATTTTTAGACTGCTAATTTCGTTATAATGGCGAAGTAAGATTAGACAAAGAAGCGCGTGGCAATGAGGGTTTCGCAATAAACGTGATAGTTGCTGAAATATAGTAGTAGTAGGTAGCGTTTGTTATCAATGACTTGGTTGGTGTAGGAGTTCAGAGCGAGTCCACAGGTATTTGGTTATAATTTAGTATCGATTGGGGCGGCGGTGCGGGGCGAGGCCGCGACCTTGGAGCGCCAGATGCCGGAGGAGCTCCCACGAGGCGACCTTGACTTCACTTGCCGCGTGCGCCTCACGCTTCCCTCCCGAACAATAACACCGCCCCTAGTCGTCGCTCCGCGCCGGTGCGTCACTTCTGCGCGGTACTTACTGGTTAAAACGATTAGATTTTGCACTAAATTCGCGAATTTCAGTGTGTTAACGCAGATTAAAGTTTTCATATTTTTTTTCTCATTCCGTGATCTCGTATCTGATCGTGTTTACCCGATTACGTAAGTGCATAATGTTACATAAGTCGTGGATCCATCGCGTGAGCGTACTTGACCTTGCACCCGGCGCCCAGACTATTTGGTCATTGCATTGCGTCGCGGAGTGACGTCGTACTCTTTATATGGTGCGTTGTTAGGCTCTAAAAATGTTTTAATTATAACTCTTAGCAAGGCGTCCGTGTCAGTGTCTGTGTTGACTAATAACGCATTGCGTAATAACAAAAAAAACCTGCTTTACGCGAATAAATACTACAATCCGGTGTATTTCGGCAAGTTCAATAGTAATGATTTTGGCGTGAAGCCAATGGAAACTGTGATTCGTGTCGTGTGTGTTGTGACGTAAAAACACAGTTAGAATGAAATTACGTCCCACGCGCCGCTGTGCGAAAATGTTTAGTGCCAAGTTCCAACGCGCATCTTAAATGTCGATAGCATCGTATGTATATTGTTGCTAAATATTGGTGTGTTGTGGTGCAGTTAATTGGCTTAGTGACGCAGTAGCGACGTCATTATAATTAGTGCCCGTGACCTTGTGCTTTAATATTGATACTCACTTTTTCACTAGTGACCTTCGGCTTTTTGGTCGAGGGTCAAGTGGAAGAACCTGCTAACTGCGAATTATTGCGGCTACGAGTGCATTCAAGTTTGCGAATTGATCGCTGCGTAGCGCTACGGCGTGCGGCGCCGGCTGGAGGCGCTGCGTAGCTTGCAGTGCGGCGTAGCGCACCTACGACACGTCATGCTTGCTCTGGCTACGAAAGCTATGCGATAAGGTACATAGCTACGAAAGCTATGCGTTAAGGCACACAGACCCGCGCGCGTCGTAGTAATAACAAGATCGACTCCGTTCCAAAAAAAATATTTAATTATTAATGTTATAAATATTGTGTTCAGTGTGTGACTAATTTGTGTTATTAATCAAAAACTATCAGTGACATTGTTATCTTGTGAATGTGATATTGACTTAATTCTAAAAAAACATTTAGTGTATGACTTGAGCATCAGTGTAAAAACACCAAAATAATCAAACATCATGTCTTTAAATCAATCGATCACCATCTTAGTCTTCAAGTGCAAAAAATAAGTGTTAACAAAGACATAACTGTTATCAAAAAACATAGATTCTACTTAAATTAAGGCAATAATAATGTAAAAAAACTACAAAAACAAATGTGAACTAAGTGTTTATAAACAAAAAACAAGTAATATACGCAAATAAAACTAATCAATAAACACAAAAAGTGAAGAAACAATCTCAAAATACATAAGAAAAACTGTGATATTGTGAAGCATAATGAACAAAGAAACAGTGTAAAAATTCTTAACACATGAATCATAAAACCGCCACTCAAATTTTAAAAGAACGAGTACTTACATTAGGAGCCATATATTAAACTTCGTTGTTAACTGGCCAAATAGCTCAGTGAAAACACCGATCGTCTCATAACTTGTGCACGGTTTGTCTCGAGTTCGATTCTAACAACCTCTAGAACTCTTTTTGGAAGTTTATTTGCGACAAATATAACTATGGATGAAAACATTACTTTCCGAAACCAACAATTATTTAAATCAAGCTCTGTCAACGACATCAGTCTAGAAAATTCAGCCCTTTTTGACACGACTATGATGAGTCTGCCAAACACATCTCTAAATTCCAGTCAAACGATTATTGATCTTCAAGAAAAAGTTAAAATATTATCAAACGATTTACAGAGCGCCCACCATGAAATAGAAAACTTAAAATCCGAAAATTTAAGGTTAAAAACGGACTTACAAAAATACATAAAAATAATAAATGCCTACAAAGACATAAATTCTACAGATAAAAGAAATTTGACTCCACGCTCAGAACAAAAACGTAAATTTAGTCAAAACAAGAAATTAACGCCTTTTACAAATAAAAAGCAATTACGCATAACACCACAGAAAATAAATGGAACGCCTGTTACTAAGAAGATGCAATTAGACGAATTGACGACACATGAAAACAATAAAGTACAATGAACAGGTAAATATCGAACAATTAAAAACGGCAACATTTACTCAAAATAACACCAACTTAGAATGTAACGAGATAAAAAGATCGGAAATGAACCTTAATCTGAACCAGAACGTCTTGGAGGCTAGTATATCATTACAAAATCAACAAATATATACCTAAGTAAAATCCTATATTGGAAAAAAGAAAACTGTAGAAAATAAATCATCATTACACAAAAATCAATCTACAAACGTGGAATGCTACAATGTAAAGAAAAAATTCGTTATTATTGCTGATCAGCAGGGACGCTTCGTTCAGAGAATCCTTCAAAAACTATTAGGGGATAATTTTTTAGTTACATGTTTCTGGAAGCGAGGGGCAACACTAAAAAAAGTTTTAAACACTACTACACTACTAGAAAAATCAGAAATAAGTATATCGGGTAAAAATTATTTTGCAATTCTACTAGGAAGAGTAAACGATAAAAATCCAGTGGAAACTGAAATTACTCTCATAAATTTCCTAAACAATACACAAAATACGAATGTTATCGGTTCTGAAGCATTGTTTAATATCCACTTGAATATAAAAAAAAAATTGAACTTAAACTTATTTGTTCTCAATACAGTCACGCAACTTACATAGGAATGAATTACTAGCACATTATAGTTCTTTAGCATTACATATATCTCAGTTGACACCAAGGGAGATTTTACGAATTGTTTTTATAAACAATTCGTAAAATCTTGTTAAAGTTTTGTTTATACAAAACTTTAATAAGTATTCGATAGAAAAGCTCAGCATTGATACTGCTCCAACGTATACTGACAAATGTTCTCAAACAGAAAATAATGAATATTCAAATCAACCAAATAAAAGTTCTCTAACCAATAACGATTTTTTTAGAATATAAAAATTTAAACATTCTTCACCAAAATATAAATGGATTGATTACTAAATTAGATGAGCTAAATGTACACTTGTATTCATTAAGTAAAAACAATAACGAAAATCCTGTTGACGTTTTATGCATTACCGAACATAATATGACCGCGGAAGATACTAAAATACTTAAATTGCAATATTATATACTAGTGGACGTCACGCGGTTTCACCCGCGTAGTTCTCGTTCCCGTGGGAGAACGGGGATAAAATATAGCCTATGTTACTCCCTGATAATGTAGCTATCCATTGCTGAAAGAATTTTTCAAATCGGTTCAGTAGTTTCGGAGCCTATCAAGAGCCATTTCAAACAAACAAACAAATCTTTCCTCTTTATAATATTAGTGTAGATTAGGAGATTTTTTCTCACGTAAACCCGGAACGGGGGTCGTGTATAATGATAAGGTCCAACCAGAAATTTAAAACTCTCGGAAGAATATTTTCGAATGTAGTGGTATCGAGCTGACGGACCACAAAATTATAATATTATGCATTTATAGACCACCTAAAAATAGACGAGACTACATGGATCTATTTTTTTTTCCAGGCTAACAGAATTATTAAGTAACTTTAATATGACGACTTTAATATTAACAGATTTGAGAAAAACAATATATCAAGACAATTTGAACAACTATTATCAAGTTGGATCCTGACATTAACAATAAATCAACCTACTAGACTGAATAGCATGACTTGTATTGATAATATTAGAGGTTAAAAACTAAAGTACTGAAACTTTCACTCTCTGACCATACAGCGCAATTATTGACTTGCCCAGTAAAGAAAAGTTACTACATAACACATTGATTTAAAACTCAACGTGACTATTCCGAAGAAAACATATTAAAATTTATAGAATGCATTAAAAATCTCAGCTTTACTGAATGTTACACTTACGATGACCCTAAAAGAACCTTTGACACATTTCATAATTTATTTAAACTATTTTATGATTTATGTTTCCCTGACACACGTGTAAAAATACCAATTGCCAAGAAGCCTGCATACATACGGATACGTACGTAAAGGTCCGTATGTATACTTTTACATACGTAAAGGTATACATACGGATATGTTCGAAACGCAAACGCCAATTATTATGGAAGCATAGGCGAAATTCAAATCCAAATGATAAAATAAAATTTAAAAGCTATTCAAAAAGGCTCAGAATTATAATTAAAAAAACCCAAAAATCCCAAAACACTTATTATATTAATTCAGCTACAAATAAGGGAAAGGCAATATGGAAGATAATTAATAATTATAAAACAGCAACTCCGAAAGAAAATATTACAAAAATAAAAGTAAAAGACCAACTATTTACTATGCCTAAGGAAATAGCACAATCATTCAACACCTACTTCATTGATGACATACAGTTTATTTCCAAAGGTTCAGTTACAAAAAAAATCACCTATAATAAAAATTCTAATTCCATCTTTTTAAAACCAACCAATCCACACGAAATAGATCAAATTATAAAAGGACTAAACAACACGAGTAGTACAGGATATGACAACATAAGTACGAAAATAATTAAACGAGTATGTAGTTATATAGCTCCAGTAATTAGTAATACTATCAATCAATGTATAGAACGTGGAGTTTTTCCTTCAAAATTAAAAACAACTATTATAAATCCAATATTTAAAAGAGAAGATAGAGAGGATATGCGTTTTTACAGACCGATTGCATTAATTCTAGTGATCGCAAAAATTTTCGAAAGGGTTATATATAACAATTTATATAATTACTTTGAAGTCAATAACTTATTTACTAATGAACAATTTGGTTTTCGTAAAGGAAGATCCACCAGCGATGCTTTTTTTAATTTTCTTAAGAAATTAATGACAGGATTGGATAGTAAGCAACAAATAACAGTTATTTTTATGGACATGACTAAAGCGTTTGATCATGTGGATCATAATATCCTACTCAACAAATTAGAGAGATATGGGATAAGAGGGAATGCCTTAAATCTTATTAAGTCATATTTATCAAACAGGTTTCAAATAACACAAATAACGAGAATAGATAAAGACACAAAATTCGAACATATATATGTGTCAGAACCTAAACTTGTTAAATTCGGAGTCCCCCAGGGAAGTATCCTTGGGCCTCTTCTGTTCATTATATACATAAATGACCTACCAAGGTCTATAGACCAAGAAATGATATTGTTTGCCGACGATAGCACGGCTATTTTCGCTGATAGTGGTCAAGAAAATTTGAAGTACAGGTGAATAAATCTCTCGAAGATATTATAAACTGGCTGTCAGTGAATAATTTAAAAATAAACATTGATAAAACAAATTATATGACCTTCACAAATAAAAATACAAAGTCAAATAACATCAATGTAAACTATAAAAGCAAAACAATAAAACAGGTAAAAAACACAAAGTTTCTAGGGATCCACATCGATTCGGAACTAAACTGGAAGATGCATGTGGATGATGTCTGTAAAAAACTTAACCAGTTTTCATGTGCTCTCTATATACTACGAAAAGTTGTAAATGAAAACGTACTACTAAATGTTTATCATGCATATGTAGGTTCCACTCTTAAGTATGGGGTGTTGTGCTGGGGTAACTCTATTAATAGAGAACTTGCATTCAAATCCCAAAAAAATGCGTCAGAAGTTTATGTGGGTTTAAACAGACCGATTCATGCAGAGCAGAATTCAGAAGATTAAGAAACTTAACCCTAGCGTCAATATATATATTGGAAGCAGCATCAATCACAAAGCGCGATATCAGCAATTACGAGACAATGAGAAGTACAAGACATAAAAATGAACTTAGGGCACTTAAGTCCAGAACAATTAAGTTTAAATCAAGCATATTTGGTTTGAGTGTTAAAATTTATAGTAAATTACCAGACTCTATTGAAAATATTGAAACATTAACTACTTTTAAATAAAATCTCAAAGAACTACTGATGACGAAAGTTTATTACACAATCAATGAATTCCTAAATGACAAAATGTATTGACTAAAATTTATTTAATACTAGCTTCTGCCAGCGGCTTCGCCCGCGTGGTCCCTAGGGAACATACTCCCAGGATAAAAGTAGCCTATGTCCTTTCTCAGGCTCTAGGCTATCTCTGTACCAAATTTCATTTAATCGGTTCAGTAGTTTTGGCGTGAAAGCGCGACAGACAGACAGACAGAGTTACTTTCGCATTTATAATATTAGTAAGGATTATAATAATGCAATAATAGTGTTTAAGTATGGCAAAGAGAGAGACGACCATATTTATGCTTCTATTATTTTCTATTTTGTTAAAAAATTTTCTTTGTCAGATAGTCGTCTGAACATGGCGGTTAAAACGGGTTGTTTTTTTTGGGTTTTTGGATTGTTATAATTCTTTAAGTAATAATATTTTGAAAAATAGCAAAATGATAGAGGCACGTATTAATTCGATCCAGTTTTTTGGAAAAATGTCATTGCTCTAGCGGCATTATCCACGAAGAAAACAGCGGAATGCGGTTGTATGGAGAAAGGCCCAAGAGTTACCGACTAGAGTCCCCTCTTAAGTTTTTTCGATATTTTACGTAAACTCGCGTACAAAATTTTAATGACCTGACTTGTTTTCTTTAGTTAAATTTACGACGAGCGCAGTAAAATTTTAATTGCATCTCATTATCACTGGCATCGAGCCTTGTGTCACCTGTCGGGTGCGGTTCGCTGAGTTACCGTGCGGTGTCGCGACCTGAAAAGGGTGTGGTGGTACACCCGTTGTTTCATCGTGAGAAAGTGACACAGATTTTTTTGAATTTCACGTGGGATGTTCGTGGTGTTTAAGTCCGCGACATTTTGGTTATAATTTTAGAGCGCGTACAGCTAAGGAGCGGAATTCCCTGCCGGAGTCTGTGTTTTCTGATAACCAAAAACTGTGGCTGTTTAAATCAAGACAAGCCCGCCACACTATTTCGAAAAATGCCGAGTCAAGGAAGCTTGGCGAGTCCCGGAGATATGATTCAACTGTCTTGGATCCCGCAACGAAATTAATTGGAAAAGAACTTCGGAGGAGAACGAAAAAATATAATTTTTACTTCCCTACTTATCAAGCATGACAACAGAGCTAGGCCAATAGCCACCAAGGGAGATATACAAGTCAAGAGTGAACAGGTTGCTCCTAGGCAAGCTTGAACTATCGTCGAAAACATCATCGCTTACCATCATGTCAGAAAGTGCTCAAATGTGAGTCTATCAATAATAACAAAATATATAGATACATAATTATTATTATACATTAATAGTTAGTGTTTAATAATAATTATGTATGTATGCCCGCGACATCGTTCGCGTGGATGTCTAAAACATTACACATACCTAATGTTAGAAAATATGTGTTTAATAAACAAAACATACTTGTTTTTTATGACTGAAATTATTTATGTTTAACAACAAATTACCAGAACATAAAACAATTTGTTTTCAATCAGTGAGAAATTAAAAGCTAGGACACCTTGTTTTTTAACATAAAATAATATTTTCTAATATAAAACTTATTACATAATCGTCGCATAAACACCATAGCTACTGGAAACATGATCAAATTGTATATTTAGCTTCACATATTGGCACTTAAAATCAATCTCAAGTTTTTTTAGAAATATTTTTTTTATTTTGTCATTTTATGGCAATAATGCTGAAACTTAAACTACTCCAATTCTCTACTACTACTCTACTTTATTACATTTTTTACTTAATTTTTCTGTATCGGGGCTCACAAGATTTTACGACCTCAAGAGCTGCTTTCATGGATTCTTCAGTATGACCCTTTTAATCTGTATCTATAAAACAAACTTAAAGTTATTTCGCTACATCGACACAATTAACGAGGTACAAAGTTAACAAACATGAAGTACACACACAATGAACCGTGGCTCATTGTTAAACATAGCAAGTTGGTTAACTGTGGGACATACCCTTTTTAATGTTATAGGTTAAGATAACTTTTTATTTACTAATACCAAATATACAGTCAATACGTCAAAGGAAGCGCAATAAGAGTATCTACGGAGCTAACACAATAGAATATTTGTAATATTAAACTGAAACATATGAGACGATAAATATCTTTTTACACAAATAAACACAAAATACCACGCCCCGCGGCCGACACGGGTGCAAGCTCGCTGCAAACACTTAAAACGGACGGGAGGCCGTTGCGGGGTCTATGTTGCACGGAAGTGCAACGCCGCATTTCCGAAATATGCCGAAGTATTTACCCTTGGGATATTTTCTGACATTCAGCGGGCAAAGCCACCGCGCGCCGCGCCGTAGGGGCTAATGTCAAATATAAAGAAAATGTCAATCAATAGCGTTTCTTAAGGTCATCACTATAACTTTATTGTTAACTAGCATTTGGCCGCGGCTTCATTCCCTTGGGCTTACCTATGTCTGTCAGAGAAAAATATTTCAAAATCTGCTCAGTATTTCCAGAGATTACCTGAAACAAACAAACAACTTTACCATTTTACAATATTAGTTTAGATAGAATACAGTTAACTGTATATTAGGTTTTATATTAATATAAAACCTAATATTTATAAAATTCTACTGAGTGATTGAGTAACACTGACAGCCAACGCACAGCCGAAACTACTGGTCGTAGAAAGCTGAAAATGGGCATGTAGGTACTTTGGGGAGCGTAGGGGAGCACTAAGAGAGGATTTCCCGTAAATCCTACGGAAACGGGAAAAAAAGGATTTGCGCATACGAAGTCGCGGGCAAAGTCTAGTAAATATATAAATCACAATTAATATACCTATGAATAAAAAGTTTTGGTAACATTAACTTATCTTCGTGTGGCACCAATAAAACTGTATGATTGGAAGTGAATCACGACAAAAATAGAGGCTCGGCCGGTCAAAGGTGAAGCCAATGACCGACGCGAGGAAATAGAAATTCAGATTGTTCAGACGTGTTCGAACTCAATAGACGTAGTCGTGTAGCTGAATTTGAACTAGCTTGGTGAGGTTGTGAATGGGGTCATTCTGTCCAACGACTACTTGATATGCATAGTTTACCAATTAAAATATCTATACAGGGTCATCTTTAACAGTGGTTTATAATCATGTGTACTTTCACTCCCTAAGAGTTTATCAGTGTTTTATAAATAACCCTGTATACAGAGTAGTCTCACTAAAGGCACACCTATACATGCCTGTATCTCGCACAAAAGTATGCAAGTAGCTTGGACGCCATCCTGCTAAAACATTTCTGATTGGATTACACTATGGCAAGCAAGTTACTCGCATAACTTTGTGCAAGTTACAGTTTTAGACACGTGTATCACGACTTAGTAATAAATTGCAATTTTGCAGCTGTCGTGCTGTTAAAAGTAAACACCGCTTGCGATTTTTTGCACACTCTTTTAAATAACAGTAACTAATTATTATGCCCGTAGGTAACATCTAAGCGAAATTTGTCTATCGTGTTTTGCTACTGCCACCGCACTGCGATTACTTTGTCTACGCATCTTCCGAATTGTGTAAAACATCGGAGTTGTAAGCAACTGCTGGGGCCATTCATTCTGGAAAATGCGTGCATATAATATAGATGATAAACGTGCAAGATAAGAACATTGTATAAAACCCTCCATTAATAATTATCATTTGTTTTCTAGATGCTGATGTGAGGAATATGACCGGCCTAGACTAGTTCGCACATTTCCGCCAATCAATTTAAGCGGTAAGTTGACTAATAATAAACAAGAACATGTTATAGAATAGAGTACCAACAAAAGAGTGCGCGCACAACAAGTCTGCGCGCGGTTGAAATCGGAACTAAACGTGTTCATTTTATAAGTACCTATGCTAATTAATATAATCTAGTAAATTTATTATTCCTAGCTTGTTAATTGTTTCAATTATAATTTGAGTTATGTTATATAATTTTTAAATATATTTAATCAACCCTTGAATTTGAAGCAGCGCAACCATCCGCGCGCAGATTTATCTTGCGCGCACTCTACCTAGGATACATAGAGGATGTTTTTTTAAAGTGTGTCTTCATGGCCAAATCCGAAACTATGAGGAATATCGAAAACCCTTGAAAGGAGTCTCGAGCCCGATTTTGATGAAAAGTATAACTGCATCATTGCGTTTTGGATAATCTTTGTTCCTACCCCGGATCGAACCGGTTGATTTTGAAAAACATTCTGTATTAGTAGGTAGAGTATAGTCTGTTTTTTAATCCCGGAAACTAAATTGACAAGTGCAAATGGCAAACTGACATAGATTACTATAGGATTTTAGTCAGTTTTGACATTTGCACTTGTCAATTTAGTCACCGGGATTAAAAACAGACTACAGGTAGTATTCAATTATCTATGGTCTTTGGCTTTTGGTGGTACCAGCAACACTAATAAAACAAAGTTCAAAAATTTAATCAATAAAAATAAACTCAATATTATTTTAAAGTGACACAGATAGCCGTAATTTCGTCGGCGCGGCGTTGATGTCACTTAGTAGTCTTTTAAAGTTAGTCTCGTCTGGCCTCAATTCACTCGAAACTGAATCTATTGAAACTCAATTGACCTGCATCTCAAAATTGGGTCTCCGCAAAAATAGACAGCCGCGGCGCTTTACTTTCGCGCGGTGCCTTTCCACCGAAAAGAGTTTAACAAGCTATTGAAAACTGACTAGTGTAGCTATCGAAACTTCAGTATCGAAACTAATGATTTCTATTTATATAAGTCTGTAACGGTAATACGTCATGATTGGTCGTGAATGTTACGCTAATGAGTCGATGGTAATTGGTCGCGACACGCTCACCGAAGACATCAATAAGATGATCTGAGTAGTTAGACAGAGGCAATAAGCTTTTTTTATTTCGCTAAGTAATAATAAAGTATAAGTGAACAATGTACATGTGCATAGGTAAGCATGCTCAACGTTTTTACTTTCATTCGAGCAAGTTCGATCGTATAGACCATTATAACTTAGAATTTATTGCTCGAAATCGAACCAAAATGTTTGAGCAAGTTTCATGTGGCTTAAGAGGAAATGCTGGCGGCCAGAGTTTGTATGTAAAGTCATAAATCGAGGTTTGGCTCTCGACTGTTTTCTCCTCTAATATAGAACTGATTTAAGAGATATTTCACAAACTGAATAAGAAGGATATATACTGTGTCCCTATGTTTTCTTTTTTGATGATTTATTAACCGTATAAGCACTAGAACTCTCACAAAATGCTCAAAATTATCCGATAAATTGCTGTCAATAGAGCCCTAGAGTACAAATTTGGCAACTATTAATCAAAAAAGGAAAACATAGAGACACAGTATATATCCTTCTTATTCAGTTTGTGAAATATCTCTTACTAGCACTTCGCCCGCGACTTCGTTCGCGCGGGTTTAGTAGGTACTCCACGAACATATAATAGGTATCTCCTATAAGTCCTCCCTCTATAAACGCTAACGTGTAAATTTCTTATTAATAGACTAAACGTTCAAACCGCGACATTTTTCTTACTTAGAGTATTTTTATGCCCGTCTGAACATTTAAACGAAAGGTCCGATTTGCATAATTTAAAGTGTAATTTACGTATACATAACCAACCTAAATTACCAAACCATTTAAATGGATAAGGATTAATATCATGATACCAAAATCACCACTATTCCATTCCACCCGGGTTTTGATCGAATAATTTGAACAAAAAGTGGTTATTGTGACTTAACCGTAATAGTTACGTATATACCCTCGCGGACTTTTTTGTGGATATTGATGTCCTCTATAAAACTAGTACATTACTTTGCTCTGTTGTCAATAGTTTCCGCAGCGGACGCGATATAAGGATTTTTTTTGGTATTTTTCTCACACCTTGGGTTACCTTATCGAAGTTTTCATACGGATCCCTAACTTTTTGAAAATACTCCATGTTCATCAGGGATAATGTAGGATTCTAATAGTGAAAGAATTTTTCAAATCGGTCCAGTAGTTTCGGAGCCTATTCAATTCAAACAAACACCAAAACAAATCTTTCCTCTTTATAGTATTTGTGTAGATATCGGTCTAATATAGGAGGCGAAAACTGTAGAGAGCCAAATCTCGAATAATGACTTTTTACCATTGATATATAAAAAACCCAAGATCAGACGACTCAGCATCTCAAAAACGTCCGCCAAAAACAAGCGCAATATATATAATTGTGCGCAAGTTTTAGTCTCGCATCGCTCGCCATACTGCACTGTTTTGTAAAAACAACTTTAAGCGATCCTTGTAACGCTGAATTTGCAAAAAAAAATGCGCATCACTCGCTATACTGAACTGCTTTGTAAAAACAACTTTAAGCGATCCGTGTAAGATTGAATTTGCAAAAAAAATTGTTTACACACATGACACTTGATACATGTCAGTTTTTGACGACAGTTTCGAGTGTTGCATTTGTTCGAGACTACATACAAAGTCTCGCCGCCAGCATTTCCTCTTAATTTATGTTTGATGATTCTTGCTCATCGAATATCAACATACGCGTAGAGCCACTATTAAACGTAAGTCATAGTGTTAAAGATATCGATGTGATTCGATGAGCATGTTGTGTAGTGTCCAGCCATGCCTGCCAAGATGATGAGTGCGCGCGGGGGCGCGGCGGCGGGTGGCGACGTCAGCGTGGCAGAGGGCCCACTCGCCTCCTTCGAGACACTCACACAAGCCGCCATCATTGCCGTCATGGGCATAGCCATCGTCGTCTCCAATATACTCATCATAGCATCCTTCCTCAACCTCAAAGGAAGATGTACGTATGAAAATCAAAAACATTACTTTAAATCTTGAACAGTGGCTGTTAAAGGTTCTCTACACACCAAAGCGTTTCGCTACAATCTACTAACGAACACTACCTACCGGGCGCCCGGCTTTGTGGTGTAGAAATTTATCCTACTGGTTATCAAAGGGATAATGGTAAATATAGAGACCACATGATTTACAAAACCACTCTTACCAAGCAATAAAAAAAAATCATAATGATGATGTAGGTAATTGAACTCTTTATTAAGACACCCATTTAATTACCTGTTCCAATTTATTTGTTGTGATGACCACAGCTGCAACACATTTTATTTACGAGTCATACTAAACAAAAGGTTGCAGTTATAATTATGCTCGTATTATATAAACCTTTTTCGTTAGTCCTTGTACTAAACATACTGGTATAGAATGCCGATTCGTAATCGCTTTTAGTCTATATTATCCCAAGGAAAATTTAATCCGTGCTGAAGTGGATAATCTCGTGAATTGGTCAGGTTTCTTTCAAACGGTGTTTATTAGAACATTGAAAGTTAAAGTATCGTACACCTAGAGTGACAGAGTGATGTTACAAGACTTTATAAAGTCTTGTATATTAGATATAGTTATTATAGACTGCAAGCCAGGCTTTTCTCTCGGACGATAACTTGTAAAATGCTTAAGAGTGGAACCTTATCGTTTTCAGGAAGAAAATAAGGGTACAGAGAATTTTTTTTTTAGTTTTGGTGCTTTACGTAGATTGTACGAGCTACGCTGTACATTAACCCTAACTAACTTGTCCTAATTACAGTGAAACGTTGCAGTTTGTAACAACATTAAGAGTACATTATTTATTACCTCATCATCATCATCATAACATGTTATTTTAAGTAGCAATAAAACCTTTATACCAATTGATTGTTTACTCACTCAACTAACATCCCAATACACAACATCAACATAACATTTTCACTGTTGGGAGTTACGTCCCAACAAATGGTCCTTCGAACAACTTAATGTTGTGTGACTTACACCTTTTACGGTCGCGAATCGGTTGGACTGGTCTCTCAGAAGCGAGCCGCCCCAGTAACCAATTGAGAAGACGCATATCGTAGAGGGGAAAGATTACACAATACGAAGAACCAGGAGTGTGGAGAAACAGTCGACGCTCCAGAAGACTTCATCTTAAAGTCAACAAAAAAAACAAAGTGTCGTCAGCTGATTTATACCAGAATCGGAACGTACTCTACGACAGCATAAAGAAACTCGGAATAAACATCAAGAAAGATGGTTGGGACAGAAAAGACACCGAGTGTTTCAAACGCCGTAAGGCAATGTTGGAAAATCTGTGATCAGAATACCAATTCAATCATGACCGCCTATTTACGGAACAAAGTGGACGTCTTCAACAACACGAACAACTCACGACCCTAGCTCGTTCTCCAAGGGAGCAATCGGTACAAACAAAAACATCGGGAGGTGCCAACCAACTAACAGGGGAAGGTAACTCAGATCAAACAAGACAGGAACAAGAAGCCTTGAAGAGGGAGGTGGCAGATCAAGCTAGAGATGCCAATCAAGATAATCCAAACAGGGAACCATCACCTACCACACCACCACCATCACCATCACCTACTCGGCAAGAACAACAAAACACTGCGAAAAAGGATACGGGATCCAATAGCAAGCTGGACGACATGATGCGCAAACAGACGGCAAGCTTCAAAGCATTAATGAGAACAGTTGCGAACATACACGTGGGGTTTCTATCTGAAAAATGGGAATTTCAAGACGCGCTGCAATCACTTCAAACGCATAGGTCAGCTATTGACAACCTTCACTGGGACATAGAGTGCGAAACCAACGGAGAAAAGACGTACGAAGAACGCTACACCCGGTATGAAAACCAGTTCCATGAACTGAAAAAGGCTTTGAATACCAAAATGTGGTTCGGCGCTCGTCGTGAGAAAATAACACCGAGTTTAGAGATGAACAGTCTTCGACGGTAACTACAACCAGTGAATCCCATTCAAAGACCTTTTCACAGAAGCAATACACAACAACAATTCCTTTTCATCTGCTCAGAAGATGCATTTTCTGAAGAGTAAGGTGCAAGGAGAAGCGGAACGCTTGATTCAACACCTACAGATAAGTTCGGATAACTACCTAGTGTGCTGGGATATCCTCAATAACCGATACAATAATGAAAAACTTATCTTAACATCGCACATCAACATGCTTTTCAATCTACCAAACATGCAGCAACAGTCAGTCGCCCAAATCAAGAAAATCCATGACGTTAGCGTAAAATGCTTACATGTGATAAAGAATTTAGGAGTGAATGTCGACACTTGGGATCCGATTCTTGTACATATACTATCGCAGAAATTAGACGCAGACACACATTCATAGTACAACGACTCGCTGAAGAATTGCCGAAAGCTGCCAATACTGAGAGATCTGAATTCCTAGAAGCGAAGTTTACATTGTTGGAAGCATCGCGCAGCAAACAAGAAAACAATCAAAAACCAAATACATCATTGAGTCTACATCAAAGTTCTTTGAACTCCCAAACAATACAGCAGTAGTCAAGCAACTAGCAACAAGAAAATTACAAAATCGTTCCATGCGTCAACATTCCGATGCTCTCTTTGCGATGACAAACATAGCATGTACATGTGTGCAAAGTTTTTAGAAATGCCGAATCACTCAAAACTTAGCACAGTAAATAAAATGAACCTTTGTGTAATTTGCCTGTTCAGCCATAACGGAAAGAAATGTACGTCAGCTCACCGATGTCGCAAGTGCGCGGGTTAACATAATACATTGCTACACGATGCATGCATTAAGGGCAAAACAGAAAAACAAACAAATTCTTCCCATGTATCAAAGGATACTTCGGAGATACTACTAGCGACTGCTGTAGCAAACATAGAAGCAGCTGATGGGACTGAAATCAAGTTGCGAGCCCTCATCGATCAAGGGTCTCAGATATCTTTGATCACGGAACATGCCGCTCAACTTTTCGGTGTCAAGCGCGAGAGATGTAATTTTTGGTGTTGGACAGAAAGAAAATCACTGCAAAGGAATGACAACAATTACTTGCAGTTCTGTCTACAACGACTTCAAGTTCCAAACGTCTGTCTTTATCATGAACAACTTGATTAAGAACCTGCCAAATAAAAACTTTGCAAAACCATTTTGGTCCCATATACAGAACATCCATCTAGCAGATCCAGACTTCCATGACAACCATCAGGCGGATTTACTATTTGGAGCAGACATTTATTCGCAAATCATGCTAGGAGGAATAATAAAAGGCGATGATGTCACTCAACCCATAGCACAACAAACCTACCTAGGTTGGCTTTTATGCGGTAATGATAAAACTTTTCACTTCAGTGTGGTCATAAACAATCTGGAAGACATCAAACAGTTCTGGGAAACCGAAGACATCACGGTTCAACCCAACGTATCGGTGGAAAATGAAACATGCATTAAGTACTACACCAACACTATGCAACGCCTGGATAGTGGGAAATATGAAGTCAGATTGCCGATGAAGAATGAACTTGAGAGCAGACTGGGATCGTCTAAGCCAATTGCTATCACCCAATTCAAAACTTTAGAAAGAAAATTGGAAACACAAACACATTTGGCAAAGGCCTATAAAGACTTCATGGTTGAATATATTGATCTAGGTCATATGAAACAAACAACAGTCAGTAACAAAAAACTCAAATGTTACCTGCCTCACCATGGCGTGCAACGCGCTGAATCAACAACGACAAAGTACGGAATGGTGTTTAATGCGTCATCAAAAACCTCTACAGGATACAGTTTCAACGACCTCATGTATAAAGGGCCTAATGTTCAACAGGACCTACAAACAATATTGATAAAATGGAGGCAATACAAATATGCTTTAACAGCGGACATTGAGAAGATGTTTCGTGCTATTTGGGTGGCCCCTACAGACCAACACATGCAAAAAATCGTATGGCGGGAATCACTGAAACAACCTATCCGCTCATATCAACTAATAACCGTAACATACGGTACCAAAGCAGCCCCGTTCCTAGCCATGATGATCCTCAGGAGATTGGCGACAGATGAAGGTGAACAGTTCCCGGAGGCTTCAAAGGTGCTGAAAGAATCATTCTACATGGATGACCTCGTTCATGGGATACATACAATCGAACAAGGGAAGAAATTGATAACCGATCTGAAACAATCTTTAAAAAATGGAGGGTTTAACCTTCGAAAATGGTCAGCAAACAATCAAGAACTTTTGGAAGACATCTCCGAACAACACAACAACAACAAGATTGTCTTCAACTTCAAAACGGAAAATACACAAAAAACATTAAGCTTGTGCTGGAACTCAAGAGAGGATAAATTCACCTTTCATTGCAAAATTTCGGAAGTGAATAAGAGTGACTAGCCGAAATATCAAACTATTTGACCCAACTCGGTTGGCTGGCTCCCGTGTCAACAAAATTTAAAATATTTTTCAAAAATTGTGGGATGGAAACTTACAATGGGACGACGAAGTGTCCGACAACATACCTGCAGAGTGGTGCAAGTCATTGAATCAATATGAAGTACACGTATACGGCTGGACTGATTCCATGGTGGTCCTGGGCTGGTACAAGGAGACCTATCCCGCTGGGAAACGTACGTGGAAAACAGAGTTTGAAGCATTATTGACGTCATACCAAGATCGTCGTAAATTACGTCAAAACAAAGGTAAATCCCGCTGATGCCGCAAGCAGAGACCAATGCGCTAGTCAGCTGAAAGAAAATCAACTGTGGTGGCAAGCGCCAACATGGCTAACATCGCTTAAAGCAATGAACATAGAAAACATAATTATAGCACAGACCAAGAAGAAAAAACAGCCCGGAAATGTAGCCCAACACAACACAGAAAATCCGAGCATTGTGGAAAAGTTATTCCAAAATCACAGCTCTATCGAACATATTATTCGCATTGTTGCATGGATACTCAGACCATGCAAACCGAAACGGCGACAACTACCGAGATATCTGACGTTGCACGAATTGGATAACGCAACGAAGGTGCTCGTTAAACAAACTCAACAAAAATCATTGGGCACAGATATTTGCTTTTTACAAAAACATAACACAGTGCAGTCTAACAGTAAAATAAAAGCGCGCACTCCGTTCATTGACCATCAAGATATCCTACGAGTGGGAGGTAGATTGAAAAACGCCTTGCTGACCGAAAACATGAAACATCCGATGATCATTCCACATGATAGTCGATTAACACATCTTCTCATCGACCAAGCTAACAAAGGCAGAGAAGTATGGTGTATGTATGGTGACCAAAGCTGTGCATATTGAACTGGTATCAAATCTCACCAGTTCAGCATTTTTGGTAGCTCTAAACAAGATGGCAGCAAGAAGAGGCGCCCCTCGTCACTTATACAATGACAACGGGACAAACTTTGTCAGCGCAAACCACCAACTCGTGGAGCAATATGAAGAAATCGAACAAACATACAAAAACGACCAACTACAAAAGGACATCGCGGAGATGAAAATTGAGTGGCATTTTAATGCTATCATAAGAAATCAGACATCCGTGGTCGAAACAGAATATAATTTACTGAAGACGTCGGAAGATGCAGTTGGAAAACAGTACAAACTGTTTAACCAACATCTGCTAAACCTTGAGAAGTATACGAGCGATCTCCAGAAGGAACTGGATTCTCAAGAACTGTCCATCGAATTTGTAATGTCCGCTATTACGGCGAATAGCCTGATTGAGCATCTCAGAAACGTCCGGGAGACCCTTATAGATACCGTAACAAACATTTATAACGGCAAGATGAACAGCTTCGGGACGAATTGAACATCATCTCGGGTCAATGGTCCAAGATTTTAGTTCTACCCATCACAACATTCAAACAGAGTTGTTTCGCCTATATCATCTTCTACAAGTAAAGGCGAAAATGACTGAACGATACCTTATAATCAAGGTAAAGGTACCCTTAATCAGCAGAAATAACTTCGAGATCTACGATACCCGAAGACCGAACAATATAATTACCAAGAAACAATGACGTGGTTATGGTCACCCTAATACCTATTGCGCGCCGTATGGTGTCGGCCGGTGTCGTATGGTGCCGTAAAAGAATAATACCATCCCATCACTTCCCGTGGGTGTCGTAAGAGGCGACTAAGGGACTTGCCAGAAAATGGGCAGCAGCGTTCTCTGTAAAACTCAACACCATACACTGCGATCACCAACCCGCCTGTCAAGCGTGGCGATTATGGCAAACCCCCCAATGACAAGCACAACCAAAAAATGGCACCTAGTGCCCGGCAGCCCGTCTACCCTTGACTCCGGTAGCGGTCAAGGTCACGGCGAGGCAAGGGGTGCGAAGAATCCCCGGAGTGGACCCGGCTACCAAAACATCATCATGTCGACGAAGAAGCAAATATTCAATGATGTCTCTGTGATCAACGCAGTGAAAACCGGACGTGATCACCACATGGTTAGAGGCACATTCAATCTAAATACCAAGCTAGAAAGGTCTCGACTGATAAGGTCTACGCTCCGTCCAGCACAGATCCAGATCCAAAACTCCGAGAGCTTTCAGCTCGAACTTCAGAACCGTTTCGAGTGCCTAGGGAGCTCCGTGGACGATTGCAACGATGGGTACGTGGAAATTGTCCATACTGTCGGTTCTAAGTTTTTCAAGACTCGCCGTACAGATAGGAGAAAAGGCTCTCAGATCCTACTTTGAAGCTCATGAAGGAGAGGCGGGAGATGATTCTGCAGTCTTCAGAAGATGCGTGCAGATACCGGCAGCTCAATAGACAGATCTCTAAGTCCTTGAAAAGCGACCTCCGCCGCTTTAATACTGAAAAGATTAAAGACGCGATAAGGCAGAATAAGGGCTCCAGGGTCTTTGCTAGAGATCTGTCTATTGGGCAGAGCCAGCTCACGAAGCTGAAGACCGCTGATGGCAGAACCATATCCGTCAAATCGGAGCTTCTGAGAGAGATCGAGACATTCTATGGACAGTTATACACGTCAATGACTAAACCCGATACGAATCTAGCTAACGACCCAAGAGCTAGATTGACTCGGCATTATACCGAAGACATCCCAGACGTCAGCCTATATGAGATTAGGATGGCTCTGAAGCAGCTTAAAAACAATATGGCGTCGGGTCAGGACGGAATTATGGCCGAACTCCTGAAGGCGGGTGGAAGACCGGTCCTTAAGTCTCTTCAGGAACTGTTCAATTCCGTCATACTCGAGGGGAAAACGCCACAGGCATGGAGTAGAGGTGTGGTGGTACACTTCTATAAGAAGGGCGACAATGCCCTGCTTAAGAACTATAGGCCCATCTCACTTCTAAGCCATGTCTACAAGCTGTTTTCCAGAGTCATCACGAACCGTCTAGCGCGCAGGTTTGACGACTTCCAGCGTCCTGCACAAGCCGGATTCCGAAAAGGCTTCAGCACCGTAGACCACATACATACGCTCCGTCAGGTTATACAGAAGACTGAAGAGTATAATCTGCCCCTCTGCTTAGCGTTTGTGGACTACGAAAAAGCCTTTGATTCGATCGAGACTTGGAAAGAGCGGGTCTCAAAATAAACATGGACAAAACCAAGATCATGGTAAATACCCATGTAGCACCCACTCCCATCAAGATTGGAAACTCTACACTCGAAGTTGTAGACGAGTACGTCTACCTAGGACAAACGGTCCAGCTAGGTAGGGCCAACTTCGAGAAAGACGTCAACCGTCGAATCCGACTCGGCTGGGCAGCGTTCGGGAAGTTGCGTGGTATCTTCTCGTCCCACATACCACAGTTTCTCAAGACGAAAGTCTATGATCAGTGCGTGTTGCCAGTGATGACATATGGAACTGAAACGTGGTCGCTCACAATGGGCCTCATCAGGTTCAAAGTCACTCAAAGGGCAATGGAGATGGCAATGCTTATAGTTTCCTTGCGTGATCGAATCAAGAATGATGATATCCGCAAGAGAACCAAGGTTACCGACATAGCCCGAAGGATCGCCAAACTAAAGTGGCAGTGGGCAGGGCACATTGCTCGCAGAACAGATGGTCGATGGGGCCGAAAAGTTCTGGAGTGGCGACCGCGTACCGGAAGACGCAACGTTGGAAGGCCTCCCACAAGGTGGACCGATGACCTGGTGAAGGTCGCGGGTAGCCGATGGATGCGAGACGCACAGGACCGGTCGTTGTGGCGACGCTTGGGGGAGGCCTATGTCCAGCAGTGGACGTCTTTCGGCTGATATGATGATGAATACCTATTGCTGAAATTTTAGCAATAAACATTCAAAAGGATTCCTATATACCAATGACGGAATCAGAAATACATCAATGCGTGCAACATGACGCGACAACTCGATTGTGTCTACTACAGAAACCCGTATACCGAATGAAGTCTGACGAGAGCCTCTGCATGAAGAACTAGGAATCTCTTCATTGCGAAACCAAACATGAAACATGCCGAGACAAATGGTTGGCATTGAACAATATAAATAATTACCTATATTTTTGCTGTCAAAAATGCAAAATACGTATTATTTGTGGGTATCAAGTTTCAACGCAGCTACTACACAAGGCCGGTGTCATAACATTCAATGACGATTGCATAATTAGTAGTGAAACTGTTGCTGTTTATCCTGAAAGGCAACAAATGAACAAAATCCAAGCCCAGGTCGACGCTGGTCCTGCAGAAATACCTTCAATCAATAATATCGTAAACCTAACAGTACCGGTATTGAAACATCTGTACGAGAATGAGACGGTAACAGAACAGAGAGCATTACTGCAAGAGCTTGGTAAACAAGTGGAGCAAATGAAATCCGCAACATCAGAAGACATCCTGTCAGATCATGCAACACACCACGATGTCCACCAATATGTTGTCACCTACCTATTAGCTGCCGCAGCAGCAGTCACCGGCGTAATATACGCTTACAACCGCCTTCGCAAGTATTGGGCAAGTCGAAAGAAACCAGAAGCTTCAGCTGTCCCCAACCCGATGCCCCGAAGAAGGTCTACAGTAGGCATCGTAGACAACGCCTCATTTGACGTCACAGATGACAGCAGCGCAGCGCACTTATAAAGTGCACGCACACTGAATAAAGCAACGTCGCCTATTGCGCGTTGTGAGTTGCCACATAATAACTTAAGAATTTGTTTTTATTGACCTTTGTTTTTAACTTGATTTTGAAACAATTTCCGATGTACATTTAAGTTACCTTTGTGATTGGGCAATATGTTTGAGCTACGCTGTACATTGATCCTAACTAACTCGTCCTACTTACAGTGAAACGTTGCAGTTTGTTTTACAACATTAAGTGTACGTGTGTAAAACCTTTATACCAATTGGTTGTTTACTCACTCAACATAACATCCCAATACACAATATCAACATAAAATTTTCTCTGTTGGGAGTTACGCCCCAAAATAGGTAGTATTGATTGATTATGATGCTGTGTATTATGATTGATCATGCAATCTTTGAACGCAGGTCTGTCGCACGAAGTGATAAACTACTACCTGCTGTCGCTGGCCGTGGCCGACCTACTGATCGGCGTGCTGGTGGTGCCGCTGTCCGTGTACCCTGCCATCACGGGCCGCTGGATGTTCGGCGACCTCATGTGTCGCCTGGCCGGCTACGTCGAGGTCACGCTCTGGTCCGTCTCCGTCTACACCTTCATGTGGATCTCCGTTGACCGTTATCTCGCAGTTCGGAAGCCTCTCCGCTATGAGACGGTTAGTGCGACGGTAGTTATCCTTTTCAATATTTTTTTTATTAGCTAGCTAGCTTGCATCTTTAATGCATTCGCATTAGTAATTGATCATTCTGAATCCTTTGATAAAGCAATTAATAAACCCACTTTTTCCTAATCATACGAAATCGATTCTTCTTTTGATATATGAATACTACAATAATATCGTAGATTACGATTTCAATTTTCTCTCTTTTAATAGTTCCTGTATAAATAACATTTACATCTACATAATTAGTCCAACTTAATCATTAGCATGAAAAATTATTTTGTAATATTAATATTTCTAGTATTTTAAATTATTTTGTCCCTATTCCAATAAAATCTCAGAAAAGTTAGATTAGTGTAGGCCGCGCCTGTTTTAGGCTAATTATTAATAACAATGCTCATGGACCAGGTACAAACGCGCACTAGAAGCCAATGTTGGATGGTTTTCACGTGGATATCCGCGGCAATGCTCTGCTGTCCGCCATTACTAGGTTACAAAGAGGAAGCCAACTTCGACAAAGAGACGTTCATCTGCATGCTGGACTGGGGCACGACGTACGCGTACACGGCCACGCTGGGCATCCTGGTGCTGGGCCCTAGCGTCATCTCCATCGTGTACAACTACTACTACATCTTCTCCATGAAGCGCCGCCTCAACAGCGGTGTGCCCATCCACGACAAGGAGTACGCCACGGCGCTGGCCGAGAACTTGTCCAACCCCAGCCACTGGATGAGCTTCATCATGGTGTGCACCTTTTGGCTGAGCTGGACCCCTTATGTCGTCGTCAAACTGTACGAATATTGCACTGACACGGAGATAAAGGTTCCCATGTTGCATTTCGGAGTGGTATGGATGGGCATCATGAATTCATTTTGGAAGATTGTAATACTGCTGACGTTCAGCCCGCAGTTCAGGATCGCGCTGAGGATACTGTGTCTGACGGCGTGCTGTCGCTCCAAAGGCCGCCTGGCAGCGGAACTCATGGGCCTTGATAATGATGACTGAGTCCACCTTTTGGCGGGTATGTAAGTCCTATGTAAAGTCGATCACCCGAACATATACACAGTATTGACGAACAGTCAATAATTATGGATTTAGATACCTGGCCTGGCTTTACAGTCATCCACCATGTTGTATAAGAATTTTCTTGGATTTCAACTGTTTTGAGGCTTATTAGCCGCCTTGTCTTAATATTGCTGTTTATTAGAATGTCTGTATGTGTCTTGACTATGAGTAAAATCCCGATCATTCCTGTAAATTAATCTTGGCACGAATATTGATTCTGCATTTTCAATAAATTGCAAGTGATGTGTGTAAGTAGGTAGTCGATATAAGCAAGACTATGGTATTAACTTTCAGTCTAAAAATGTGTGTAGTCAATAATATTTGACAATAATGTGTTTATGTTCAAACACTTGCTCTGTGCAATAAAGTTCATATCATTTTCTCAATGAATATTCGCTAGTTCTAAGCATTATGTAGTGTTTAATTTATTCTAAATTGTGGAAGAGTGTAAGGGAAAAATATAAATGAGTGATGTACTATTTATTACGTGTAAATAGGTCGTATAGGGTGCTGCATTTCTATAACTAATTTTTTGCAACGGTGGGTGGTGTTTTATGTACTTTTCTCGGTATATTTTGTATATCATTACATGGAAACAATGTCTGCCAGCTTTTATTCGTTTCATATTTCATATACGTCAAGTATAGATTATGTGCATTCCGAACAAACCAAACAAGTTGTTTAAACACTTCGGTCTCGCTGGTAAAAATGTTTTCCTAAAAACTGTTTACTGTGAGTAACAGCGAAGTGCTAAGTCGTATTGTATACCTATTACGAATAGTATGGATATCTTAATAATATAGAGTTGTTTACTCGTAAAACTAGCTTAAATAATAGCAAAACATTGTCAGTTCGCAGATATGCAATAAACATGGGTTATAAAATATTTAGTAATGCAGCCTCGTTATAGTGAGTTGGAACAGCAGATCAATATCGATATTAATTATGATTGTTAACTTTCAATTATGAGTAGATCGACAGCTGTACAAACTGAGCTGGCTTCTGGTAAAAGCTTTTATTTTATTATTTGGTTTGCACGGAACACAGTACAACGAGTTGTGTTTGGACTATGTATTTTTTGCTGGTTTATATTTTTCAACACATTAGCTTGCTCAAAAAATGCATTTACGAAGTCTGTATACATTGTTCGAAAGTCAAAAATTACGCACCATACAATGGAACGTGCGGTAAAGTATGTACTTACGTGCCGTGCGTATCCTTACCGGCTTTTTAATTTCCTGAAAAAATATACAAGAATATCACCAACGAGTTTCACTATACGAGAATAAGAAAGTACAGAAGGTAGGAGGTGAAATAAAGCGCAGCATACTTTCTAATGCTTCCTTATATTTTTCAATAACACTAATTAGTTGTAATTATTAACAAAATTATATTCAACTTTCCATGGCAGGAGAAGCGCGAATACCACAGATTAAAAATGACCGCCACATAAAACTAAAGCTCATTTTAAGTATTTTGAAGTTCAGTTTTAAAAATAAATACCTATTTTTCTGTTTCGCGCTTTTGCTCAGAACGTTTGTCTCACTCTAATACTAAAGAATAAAGTTAGGTGTCGTTTGATTCGTCTTGATAGTGAGAGTGACACTAGGTAGGTATATAAAAATTTAAATGACTGATTTTGGCGCCATTTTAGTGTCTTTAATTTTTTTTTCTTTAATATCTATCTAGTGGGGTATCAAGATAAAGGGCTCGAGGAGACGATTCGAAAAATGTAACTCATTAGGTAATATGTACATTTTAGTGAGTTACATTTTTCCTCATACTATCAAGACGAATCTCTCAAGCTAAAATCCATCAAGCCGTTTAGGCTACAGAGAGTTCCAAATAAATATGCATACATACACTCGAAAAAAACATAACCCTCTTCCTGGCGCAGTCTGCGTCTGCGTGAAACTCCTTAGTGGATTTTTTATATATTGTTTACTAGCTTCTGCCACCGGCTTCGCCCGCGTGGTCCTTAGGGAACATATTCCCGGGATAAAAAGTAGCCTATGTCCTTTCGCAGGCTCTAGACTATCTCTGTACCAAATTTCATTTAAATCGGTTCAGTAGTTTTGGCGTGAAAGCGCGACGGACAGACTAACAGACAGACAGAGTTACTTTCGCATTTATAATATTAGTAAAAAACCGTAAAGGATACACACGGCGCTAAACAACGGAGCGTATGGTAAAATAGGTACTTAGGTGAGAGTACTATTTTACCGCACGCTCCATTGTATATTGCGTAATTATTAACTTTCGAACAATGTATACAGGCTTAGTAAAAGCATTTCTTCAGTAAATGCATTGAAAATAACTATTATAGTCGGATGTATCATGTATCGTTTAAAAATCACTGTTATTTCTGGGAATAGTGATATATTGTAATTTATGAAATATGATATGAGATTCAAATATATCAATGCTATATATTTTATTGTTAAACGCACATTCTGTAACCGCGTAACGTGAGAGCGAAACTTTTGACTTGAGATCTTGAAGTTTATGAGTAGGTTAATTAAATCGAAATTCGTCATTGTCAAATCTTCAATTTCGGAAAGAGTGTGAATTGTTCTGCTACACTTATATTGAATAACTATAACATTTATGCTTTTCGTGTTCATTATAATAACTAATTATGGTAACGAAGGGCGGGTGTCCTGGTTGTAGTTACCAGAGAATACGCAGTTTCTGACGAGGCAGTTTCCGAAAACAAGACCTTTGACGAGTTGCCAATTTCTGTATTTAAGCTGGTCAAACAATTGCGTCATAATCAATATTTTGTTATATACTCGTGCCTTGCAATATATGATTCATACATCACAAGATATAATATATATTTGACGCCCGCTCTTCCGTTAAAGTTAAAGTTTTCTCAAATTAAAGGCTGTGCTTAGACTATCTTTGATTTCTTTTGTTTCAGAGTACTTTTAGGTTGTAAAGTTAGCTGTTATTTATCGTCTACTTCCTATCTGTCTGTTTCACTGCCTTTTGTAATGTATTTTTATGCCTACCTATCACTTAGTATTAACTACTTATATTTTGTTTACGAGTAGGTATAAACAAAAAGTATGTTTATTGTTTGATTTTTGTAGTCAGTAACATTTATTAAGACTTTAATTTCTCGATTGCTAGCTGTTGATTTTGTGAGTAATTATATGTAAGTATCTAGCAATGCGTCTACGTACATTAATGTCACAGTACCTACATTAGGTACTTTTTCTGTTATAGCTACTAAGATTTTTGTAGATGTGTAATCAATTATAATAGCTCTTTTGAAAATAGCTAAGTTGGTACAGGTTTATATCGTATATCGTGCTTTTAAATGGCATAATTGTGCAGTGGTTTTCAGTGCGCAATACCAACGCTTTGGCTGAACTGATAGATGGAATAGATAGCGGCTGTCAAAAGGCCATCATTGTTCCGTCATGGAGACCACTTGAAGTTGGCGCGATGACCTATATCGCTTGCCCTTCGTATACATATACACGGTGTAAATTGGACAGGACAATGTCAGTGTAATATGTGAGTTATTTTATATAAAACAAAGTTATATATGGCAAGTCAAACATACCTAACCATATGTTTAGGAAGTCTTCCCATTGCTACTGTGGTCAGCCACAAACTCGTAAAAATGTTCTAAAGGTAGAGGTGTAGGCAAGTAACATAAGTATATTAAAGGAATGGGATACGCAGTTTCTGACGAGGCACAGTTTCCGAGAACTATCCTTTGGCGAGTTGCCAATTTCTGTATTTAGGCTGGTCAAACGATTACGTCATAATCAATATTTTATTAAATACTTGTGCCTTGCAATATGTGATTCATACATCACAAGACATATATTTGACGCCCGCTCTTCCGTTAAAGTTAAAGTTTTCTCAAATTAAAGGCTGTACTTAGACTATCTTTGATTTTTTTTGTTCCAGGGTAGTTTTAGGTTGTAAAGTTAGCTATTATTTATCGTCTACTTCCTATCTGTCTGTTTCACTGCCTTTTCTAATGTATTTCTATGCCTACCTATCACTTAGTATTACCTACTTATATTGTGTTTACGAGTATAAACAAAAAGTATGTTTATTGTTTGATTTTTGTAGTCGGTAACATTTATTAAGACTTTAATTTCTCGATTGCTAGCTGTTGATTTTGTGAATAATTATATTTAAGTATCTAGCAACGCATCTACGTAAATTATTGCCACAGTACCTACATTAGGTACTTTTTCTGTTATAGCTACTAAGATTTTTGTAGATGTGTAATCAACTATAATAGCTCTTTCGAATATAGCTAGGTTGGTACAGGTTTATATCGTATATTGTGCTTTTAATTGACGTGAACTGTGAAATGGTTTTCGATGAACAATAGCTACGCTTTGGCTGAACTGACAGATGGAATAGATAATGGCAGTCAAGAGGCAATCTTTGCTCCGTCATGGAGACGACTTGGAGTTGGCGCGATGACCTATATCGCTTGCCCTTCGTATATATATATACACGGTGTAAATTGGACAGGACGATGTCAGTATAATATGTGAGTTATTTTATGTAAAACAGAAGTTATATATCGCAAATCAAACATACCTAACCCATATGTTTAGGAAGTCTTCCCAGTGCTACTGTTGTCGGCTACAAACTCGTAAAAATATTCTAAAGGTAGGTGTAGGCAAGTAACATAGTAATATTAAAGAAATGGGAATTTCATACCAAAATATTCTACAACGATAAACGATAGCATAAAATAGTTGAAATAATTTAAAAGGACGCTAATTAGGTATGTTCATGTTCTCTGTAAAAATATTATCTAAAAATAGAAACCTAATGTTTTAGGCGCATATATTTAGGTTAGTGCCGGATTCGTTAAATAATCTGAAATAGCTTAATAAGAAGCAATTTTTTTTGTCAAAACTATTGTAGTCTGATTCAATAAAGTCTGTTCTTATACGAATAATACAAGTCTTTTAAAGTGCGTGACATTATTTGCGCCTTTTAGTGCTGGGTTCATTAAATATTCTAAAATAATTCTATGGTAGCAAAAAATAATACAAAGATTATGATGAATGAATTTATTTGTATATTCTAAACACCAAATATTCTAAAATAGTATTTATTAGTTCTTCTTCGTTATTTTATAATTTAAACGAGGTTTATACTACTTACTCAATGAAACATGTTCACTGCCTTTGTAAGTTTAATAATTAATCAACAAATAAAGCAGCTACGATACTTATTAATATTAAATTAAATTAAATTGTTTAGAGGCCTTGTTTGCGCACTGCGGTGTTTGCCGAAACATAGAGTTTTAATATATGTTAAAGGTTCTCAAGGTGTTTTTAATACGATTGAATGATTTTAAAGTTGTGCCTACATTGTATTTAGCCCACGAGGATGACGTTCTAGTAAATACTATTCTGTTTAGCTCAATTAGAACGTCACTTGTTTTCACGAAAGCTCGTCATCGATCCAGATCGAATTACGACTCTGTTAGGATTTCAAACTGAAGTTTATGGAATAGAGCTGCAACATAATAGTATTTGTCGAGTATTATTTATCGGTTTCATAGGAAAATGAAAGCCGAATATAAGCCTCGATCAAGGGTTTACTCGGAATTTTCCTCGATATTACTCGGAATACTGTATTAATTCTGCAACAGCCATGTTGCCTTACAAATGTACAATTGAACTACATTACAGCAATATTTGTCTATAAGACTCGTAGGTATGTCAGATATGTATTCGAAATAGATTTTTTCATAATCTCACTGTATTTTACCTAATTACATAACATAAGAAGGGTTTCATCACAGTGCGGTCAATTTATTTCACATAATCATGTCACTGTTTTCGTGAGTTATTATCATTTTATTTCTTAAACTCTTAAATCTTACCGAAGTGCTTTTTGAGTTTCACATACGATATGGACTAAACTTTAATTTAAATAGATAGTGTTTTTTATACGAATGATGGATGGATGGATCCAGCGCTAGCACCGTGATGCGAATAAAAATAGGTAAATGAGACTTTTGACAAAAGTCACATACATATAAAGCTGCGAGCCAGCTTACATTCACAGTGTGTGGCTAAAAATATAAATTGAATTTTAAAATTAACCTAGTATCAGTATGGTATAGGAGGACAGGGGGCTCTGTGAACGAGAATATAAATAGGATTTCTTAGTGTAAATAGGCTAGAATAGGTTTGTCAAAGGAAACTTTTGGTACGCTCGTTGATATTTGTATGAAATCAATTAATTATGGATTAAATAGAAATTAAAAGCGTGTTTTGGAGTGTGAACTGTATAAAATATTTTGTTTTTTCTCGATTGAAGAAATTAACAAAAAAAACTTTATTACACATATTTACCTATGTAAATGCTGTTTAAAAAAATTTTATTTATATATTAAATATTAATATTAATTTTATTTGTGTTTTTTTAGTGATGATGCACTGTAAAGCACAGAAAATATAATAAATGCATAAATTATGATAGTGCCCAAACTGTATCGTAAGTTGATGCATATTTCAATTAATTTATTTTATTGATAACATGCAACATTCAAACTGGAGCTATATTCGGGACAATCGTGTATACTAATATTTGTTTTAGTTATAAAAATACGAAATTACATCAATTCGTCCAAAAATGCTGCCAAATCTAATTAAATTAATTTTAACTTTGAAAGTAAGAAATTATATGAGATGAGTTTAAAATTAAGTTCATTGAAATAACTATTTTCTGATGATGTGAAGAGCACCCGAATAGGTGAGGTTCCATTTTAATATTTCAACGAAAACAATTATTTAGATAAAATTCTCTAGTGCTCACAATTAAAAACAAAGATTTTTCCGCATTTCTATATAGGTAATTGCAATTTATATCAATCACTATACGAACGATTTGAGGCCAATCTAAGACTCTGACATCATATCACCTGTGACGTATTATTGCGGGTTATCAGTCGGAAATAGGTCATAGGTATTTGCCTGTCTATGTCTATCCTGTGTAAGTATTATCCAGCTATATAGGCGTATTCGAGGTTATTAACGGCTGCCTGTATACGTTGCTAATTATCTTGATTGGTTCATCTCATAACATAAACTGATTGTCTAGCCCTGTCAGCGTAGGCAATTTAGCTCTAATCCGACATTAATTAATTGAAACTGTTTGTTATAGTAGGGAAGGCATTGAAGCTAAATGTGTTACTCGAGCTTCGTGGGGACCTACTACATTTTTTAGTTTAGATGATAAGAAGAATAAAAGGTTCTGTAATGTTTCTCCTTTCAGTGATGGGGAAAGCGTGCAAATATTTTCAAAAATGTAAAAAAAATCAGTTACATGGACATACTCGAGCGTGTCAGATATTGATAATTTAGATACTTCAACGTGTCTCCGATACCAAAGGTATGTTCATCTGCCGAATTGCGTGGTGGGGCTGGCTATTCAGAAGGGTAGAAAATAGAGAAAAAATAATCATTCGAGCGCGTCAGAATATGGAGGGGATGTTAAGTGAACCCTAAAAATGCTCCCATTCTAAAAACTGACGTTTCGAATGTGACGCAAGATCGTAGAGATTTTTTGAAAATGCAAAAAAAAATCGTCATATTGCAATACTCGAACGTGTCAGATTTTTATACAGGAGGTTCAGCTTGATGTTCCAGTCATGTTTGCCAAAAATCTGACAATTAATTTGAGGGGTATTGTTAATCTGACACTTGAGGGGTATTGTTAATCTGACACTTTAAACTTTTTTTTATTTTTTTTTAATGTAATGTGATAAATAAAACCATGTAAAATTCCTGATTCCGATCTTATCGGTCCCCGAGAGGTAGGGAGGAAGATGTAGGCAGGAAGGAACCCCTTCTAGGGTTCTGCACTCACAACTTTTACCGTCTTATTACAAAACACGATCTAAATTTAGTACTGGGATTAACACTAGGTTTAAACCATGACTAAATAAAACGTTATTATAAAATGAAGTTTATCACTAGTTCCTGAACTAACTATGGTACCAAAGTTAGTCCGCCGAGACCCCTAGTTTAACTTCGGTACTAATTTATTTGAGGTTGGCGTTGACTAATATTTTGTGTTTTTCTATGTAAATATGTTAAAAATTGATACTAATATGAATTGAATTGATGGATTTGGATATGTTGGATAGTCTTGGCGATCTAAAAGACATCATCATCGTGTGAATTCTTTTGAATTGAGTAACGTAGATTTTAGAAATAAGTATAGATTCAGAAAACGTTTTGGAGATCTTTTACGTGAGGATTTATCCGAAACAAACCTCGTAACAGAAATATTAAGAACAAAGAATAAAAATAAAAAGGCAATTTATTAAAAAAAGGACGCAACATGACTATGTAAACAGCCGTCGTCGCTCCACTTCACGCTAGAAGTGTTAAAGAATATGATAACTCGATTATAAAAAGCGCGTCAAAAGTACAAGTTGTGCTTGTTCAATATATTGTACCATAAACAAAGAACAATTTATAACATATTGTTGTATCGATAGTTAATTATTTAAGCATCCCAATTGTTATTATATTATAAATATTTTGAGAAACGGAACGTTTCTTCAAATAAAGATTGTATGAACGAATGAAAGAATGCCATTTTTGTTTCTTATCTGTGGATATTATTTAAACCATGGACTTTCTTTGGTACTAGCTGATCCTCGAATAGTCTTAATTTTATAATTGGAACACATTTTAAACCTGGTACTAGCGTTATTACCGTAACAATCCTAGACTTGTTAGTCTTGGTTTAAACCAGTACTTAAGCATTGTTTTGTAATAAGACGGCTTGAGTTACGATTTCAAGTAGTAACTAGCAAGGATATAGACTCTTAAGGAGTACTAAATGATTATTCGCTTCAGCTGATGTGTCCCCGAGAAATGGCGTGCAGGCCCTTAATGGTACGTTTACACGCTTGCCGTGGCTTGGCAAGCGTCCCCATCACAAGTGTGTGAACGGTTTGTTTGGCTTGGCTTGCGTGAGCTTGTTGCCGATCCGGACTAGTGTCGGCTTTTGAACACAGATCAAAGGAAGCTTGCGGCAAGCGTTTGCGACGCATTTACACGTTGGCGCGTGTTTAGTTTCGCTCACAAGCTCGCACCGAACGGACGTATTTAGTTTACGCTATGATCATCTAATACCTTTAAACGAGCAATTATTGTAGGTATATATGAGTAATTGTATATACATATATATATAATCTGAATCTCGGAAACGACTCTATCGATTTTCATGAAATTTAATATGCAGGGGTTTTGGGAGTGATAAAGCGATCTAGCTAGGTTTCATTTTTAGAAAACGTCTTAAAATAAAAACCGAGCAAGGCTCGGTCATCCAGGTACTGAGTAGTAATTGGTCTAACGACGAGAGGGCCTTTCTCAAGGCTTCACAACTTTAACGTCTACGTCGGCCATGCTTGCCTATCCGGAACATACTAACGCACTTGCAAGCGTGTAAATAGCATCCAAGCGTTTGTAAAAGCTTGGAGCTTGTGGACGCTTGCCAAGCCACGGCAAGCGTGTAAACGTACCATAAAAAGCCTTATCTCGTGCAATATAGCATCGTAAGGAGACATGGCCAATCAGCGCGCAGCCGTCATTGCTTAAAATGTTGCCTCTATAATTCCAATTAAATGTTGCCAGATTATTTTTATAAAAGTCACCGTAGAAATAAAGTGCAACGTTACAATAGAGAAAGAGTGAGAAAGGCAGAGTGACTAATTTCCTTCAAAATAAAAAAAAAAAATTATCGCGCTCGAGAATGTCGCTCTAGACAAATGTCATTCTTTCAACGGTAGCGTGACGAAGGCGATTGTCAAAACGTCAATAATGTATGGGATTGACAAAAGCTGTCGAAATGTCACGTGATCAATCCCTTACATTTTGGAATTTCGACAATCGCAGTCGCTAATAGAATTGCATTTTGTCTAGGGCCAGGTGACGTTTTTTTCTTGCAACTTTGTGACTCTTCCATTTCCTTATGTCACGCTCAAATTGTCAGGTTATTGAAATGCACACTTTCCTGTATGTAACTAACTTACCTTAATCTGAAGCGCTCGAGTAAATTCCGAAATCCCCGCTTGGCAACCCCCCCCCCCCTACAAGCAGGTTTGTCTAGTACACAGTACCTAATGTTGCAAGGAAACTTAATGAGAATAACGTTGAAGAGAATTAAGGAGTTACATTCTAATACTGTGTTACAAGATGCTAATTCACTCGTTAGAATGTTCAGATGTATTCTTGCGAGCTCATTATGGTCAACTTCTTGGTATATAAAGTTGTAAGTTTGGGTAGTTACTCGTTATAATTATACAGAGGCCTTATTATGACGTGCTAAAGCCATCATGGCTACAGTGCCAGAGAGAGATGGAGCTATACATGTCGACTGTCACCATCCCATTCTCACAACAGAATGATGGTGGCATTAACACGTCGTAGTACGTCCCTATATTAGTTACCTCATACACCAAACAAGGTCTTCCCAACACGTTGAAAATCCTTTACTTAGTATCGAGTTAAAAAGCAAAACACGTTGAGAAAAAACTATTGTATTCACATCAATGGTCAACATTATCTGATAAGAGCTAGATTTAAAAAAAACTTTGTTTTACATTAGGTCTAAATTAAAACATATATATTTAATTTTATTTAATAATAATATTGTGATTTCAATTTAATTTAATTCAGGACATCTATATATTTATAAATTCAATTTTTTTTTCTATGTTTGTTCATGTTAATTAGACCTATTCTGACAACGATGTGCATGCTTGTAAGTGACTTGTTTACAGAGGGAGGATCCTCTCGATTTTTTTTATAAAAATGTTGATTTGTAAATAAGTCGTTCGTGTGCCTATGTTTAATAGACAAATAAACAACTACCTTTCTTCTAGTTAAATTAGCACAAATTTTGACAGTATAAAATCAGAATTCATAATAAACTGTAAATTAGGTTCGTTCCTAGTTTAATTTAAAGTTGAGAGTATTTAGAATCGTGCTCGCAAATGTTAAATAATTTCACTGACGATACTAACACGTCTGTGAGTGGCGTCCGAATAAGCTCCAGTTTTCAACTGTAACAAATTTTTAGTTTCTAGCAAGTTAATGCATTTATTTTAACCCCCCACGCAAAAACGACGGTGTTTTATAAGTTTGACGCTTGTGTGTGTGTGTCTGTATGTGTCTATGGCATCGTAGCTCCCGAACGGATGAACCGATTTTGATTTTGTTCTTTTTTGTATTTTGGAGCAATAACATTTTTTTTTGCGGAAAAGACAAGTCATTGTCGATAAAAAAGAAGAACGTCCCAAATACAAAAGATTTGCGATCACCCGAGGCGAAGACGCTTCTCCCAAAGAATCTTACCTGTATTAAACTATAAGGATCAATAGAAATATTTTAGTACTTTTTAAAGCATTTTTCTTGTCGGGGGTTTTTGAAATTTTAAGTTTTTAGTACCGTATTTAAATCCGTAGAGTTGTATGTCGACATAAATATATATTTGTTTTATTATAGGTTTATTTTTTATACTAGTCATAAGTTGTGTTAATGTTGATTATACGAGATAAAATGATCGCTGTATAAATTTTATTCAAGTACTGTTTACGAATATTAAACCAATGTTGACGGGCTTTGTTATAGCATTTTATGTTATGAATATTATAAATATTTTCTACGTTTTTTTAATACCTCAATTTATAGAACTGTTATTCTACATTTAGAGCAGAGGTACATTAAGTACATTTTTATGGTGTTTTCAGTAGTCTAAATCAAGATTATCTATCGTGTCACTATTAAAATTAAATTAGCTCAAGTGTTGTTGTTTCATTTAAAGGGTTGCTTGTTTCTTGGGGTGTCTGTTGAATAAAATATTACACACCTACAACTGTGTAGTTAAATGTGCTAAAGATATGTGTATATTTTAGCACATTTAAAAATAGCCTTTGATTTAATAACATTACATTAAGTGCACTCCTTTTTCTGGCTTTTAATTAATATCAAGCATATCTCATCATATTAATGAGCTTTCACAAAATGATCAGAGTGAACTTAAAAAGCCGATAATGATGATATTGCCATCTGATCACGACTGAAATATAAGGCGTTTGCATTATAAAATGATATAGCAGACATGGTTTTATTCCGACTCATTAAACCTTCCAACATCCAATTAAAATAATGGATCATAACAACCCTCGTTTACAAAAGGACATTGTTCGGCGTCCATACATCGTTTGCCTAAGAACCAATAGACACGTGAATTTACTTTTTACTTCTACGGACAGTGTGGATGTTGCTCGTTTTACACAGCTCTTTTAATCGATTTATTCTGTTTGTAACTTATAAAAATTAAATTAAAATTTAAAAAACCCTCGACAAAACATAAGTAAAAAAAATACGTGTTGACCTTTTAAATTTAATATAGGTACGATTCTTTGGGCCAAGCGTCATCGCATCGGGGGACCGCTAATAATATAGGTACTTACTTAACAAATACAAAAACTCGCGGTCTCCCGAGGCGAAAACGCGTGGCTCAAAGAATCGTACCTATATCAAATTAAAAGGTCAACACGTAGGTATTAATTTTTTTACTTTTTTGTGGGGGTTTTTAAAAATTTAATTTAATTTAAAACGAGCAACATCCACACTGTCCGTAGAAGTAAAAAGTAAATTCACGTGTCTATTGGTTCTTAGGCGAACGATGTATGGACGCTTATTTCATGCTTTTTAAACTTAATTTTCCTAACAGGTACTACTAGAAAACCTATGATCTTATCATCTTTTTGCCCTTATTCTATGTTACTTGGGGTCGGCACAACACATTTTTTTCTTTCATTCTGTCCAATCAGCCGTCACGCTGTCACAAACTCTTCTTTCATATTGCTCCTCATACAATCCATCCAGTTTTTTGGCCTTCCTCTCCCTCTCCATCCATCCACATATGATCTACACTCATCTAAACGGCATTACATCCTACATCATATACCAAAATATCATATCGGTAGAACGAGTGAAAGTAGCTTAGCATCTCTCACCAATGTATTCACTCATTTCTCTTTTCGGCTTCATCATCAGACCCTGATCACAATCTATTTATAACCTATTCATTGCGACCATTGAAATGAATACGAAAACGGAAGGTCTGCTGCAAGTAAGTGAGGAGTTGGGTATCCTGCAGACTTCAGGACATGCTTCAGCATCAAGTTAAAGTTACTGATCGAAATTTAATCTGCTCATTGAAACCATTCCAGTGAGTCCAAACACGATACCTCTGATGTAACTTCGTGAGGAGTTGGGTATTCTGCAGACCTCAGGTTATGTTACAGCATCAGGTCGATATAACCATGTTCTTACAATGTCATTGAAGTAACAGAAAACCAAATTTCGCATCGATCAGACTCGAAAAAGCTGGTTAATCATCAACTAGAAAAGAGCTGGTGATCTTCAAGCGGCTCAACCGATTTTGATAAAACTTATCTAAGAACCACCGCAAGGAAATAAAATTTCTGATGAAAAAAAAACCGCATCGAAATTGGTCCATCCGTTTGAGAGCTACGATGCCACAGACAGACACACACACACACAGACAGGCAGATATCGACGTCAAACTTATAAAACCCCTCTTTTTTGGTTGGTTAAAATAAAAACCTTACTTATAGATCAAGCGCTGAGCGCACTGAGTTTTATAATTACGGCGCACACTATACGCTCGATTCAAACTTGATGGCGGCTCTCTAGTCGTAAACGGACAGTGCATTTTCTACATTTGTCAAAAATTTCTCATATGTAAAGCTGGTGTGTTTGACGGCCCCAAATTAGATAACTTACACCCAATTTAAACATTCTATAAATGAGTTTGAACTAAGGTCTTGGCCAGCTTTCGTCTCAATGATACCAAACTTTGTGGGAAATAAAAAATCTGAAATTTATATTGAGCTTGTTGAGAAGACTTCCTCTTACAATTTAAAAATAGGTTGCAATATGAGCATAAAAAACCACTTTCTTCATGGACCTGGACAAATTTCCTGAAACTCTAGGAGATATGAGCGAGGAGTAGGATGAGCGTATGCATCAAGATTAACGCGTCATAGAAGAACGCTATCAGGGATTTTGTGATATAAATATGTCTGACTATTGCTGGTCACTGATATGCCGTTTTCCAAAGTCAACACTTATGAGAGCTTTGAAAGGGACGTTTTTTAGAACTGAATTTATTGAACTCAATTGTTTTTTTATTGGTACCTATGTGCTTTTTTCTGTTTTGAATTTAGGTATTTAAAACTCAAACAAAATCCAGATCTGGATCAAAAAATTCTTAGTACGAGTATCTGTTTGAACTTAGTTTACCAAACGTACCTACCTAGCTAAAATGTTCCCGGGAACAGATGCACAGTAAACTAGTTTAAATCCATTAAAAGTCATGGGGTTGCATGAACGAAGCATTCACTAGTGCTGAAACTTAATTGTAGGTTTTGACTGTCTTACCTGAGTGCCAATATTCTACTAATTTTAAACAACGTTCGTATTCGCATCTCAGTCGCAATCTTTCAAAAAAGGCTCAATATTTTTGACAGATTTTTAAGCCAACGTTCGCATTTTATTTATTTATTTAACACTTCACCACACAAATGAACACAGGCGGACTTAATGCCATAGGCATTCTCTACCAGTCAACCTTTGGGTGATGCAGAGAATAGTGGTAGGTGCAATATGAAGAATTGAAAGCGATTCAAATACAATTAAAATGAACAATAATATACATACACAAACTAAACATACACTATTAATATATAATAAATACTCAAATTAACAAGATAAATATGTAAACGAAATACTTAATTAATACGAATAGGTAATTGGAAAATATTAGCCCTATGATGATACAACAGCCAACTTCTTACGAATGTGTTCACGAACTTCAACTTTAAAGGTTAATCGGTTGGTGGCCATCCTGATCTCCTGAGGGAGCAAATTCCATAAAGAAATGGACTGTACGAAGAAAGAAGAGTGAATAAAGTCAGTACGGTGAGTGGGACCTTGAAGGAGACGGTTGTTTGATGAGCGTAGATTTAGATTGTAGCTGGCGCAATTTTTTTGAAAGTGAGGGGACAGAGTTGGGAGAGATAAGAAATGCAAACAAGGTAGTAAGAGCCCTTAGCTCTCTGCGCTCGCGTATGGGCAACCACTTTAAAAGCGACCGATGCGCGGAGACATGATCATATTTACGCAGATTGAAAACAAATCGAATGCAGTAGTTCAGAAGACGGCCGAGTTTGTTGAGGAGATCTGCATTCAGGTCACAGTAGCACACATCGCCATAATCGATGATAGGAAAAATTAAGGCCTGTACAAGCATTGTCTTCGTGTTTGATGGTAAAAAGTTTTTCAAACGATACAGGGCTCGCAACATTCCCGTAACCTTCTGACTAACACTAGCGACTTAAGTACACCAGTTTAAGGTACTATCAATGTGCAAACCTAGATCCTTCACATCAGTGCTAAATGGGACAATCGTACCATCGAACAGGACATGGCAAAGCTGTTTCATCCACTTGAGCGATGCTTCGAGAACTCTCTATGATGATCGCCTGACACTTATCAGGGTTTACAGCAACACCAAATCTATTCGACCATGTTTTATGGCTATCAAGTCTCTGTTTAATTTGTTGATGGCGTCAGGTAATTCGTCGACCCTCCCTTGATAGTACAACTGCAGGTCATCTGCATACAGTTGAGACGCACATTGAAGTTCAGAAGTTATAAGATTAATAAAAATAGAAAACAAAAGAGGAGAAAGACTGCCGCATTGAGGAATGCCAGTTTCCAAATCACGCCAGCAAGATGAGGAATCCCCAATGCGAACCGACTGCTGACGCCCCTGAAGATAAGAGGAAAACCACTCCAGTGCCTCGGGAGAGACCATAACATAGGAGAGAATGGCTAACAGGATGTCGTGACTGACGGTATTGAAGGCATTTGAGAAATCGACCAACACTAGTACAGTTACCTTGTCTTCCAGTCCTGCCCTTATATCGCCAGTCACTTTAAGGAGAGCGGAAACAGTACTGTGCCCGGACCTGAACCCAGATTGTAGAGGGCTTATGAGAGAGTTAGAACGTACAAATTGCGAGAGCTGTTTGTGTACGCAGGCCTCGAGCACTTTGGATAGGAATGGAAGTATAGAAATTGGGCGGAAGTGGGTTGGAAGTGTGGGATTGGAAACTTTTGGTAGAGGACGAACATAGGCTTTACGCCATAAGGACGGGAATACTCCGGAGAAAAGGGAAAAATTAACAATGTAGGTGATGGCAGGATCTAGAATAGTAATAATCATGCCAAGAGTGACATTATCACAGCCCACCGCTTTGGACTTTATGGACAGAATGATTTCTCTGATCTCTCCTGATTCAACTGGAACGAAACGAAAATAATTAATTTGAGGACGCGTTAGACCAGAGATTAGAGACAGAGTAAGTTGTTTGGCTAGGCGATCCATAGTAGGTACAGTAGAAAAATGACAGTTAAGATCGTCTAAGTCAATAGCATTCCTAGGAATTTCCAAATATCGGCAGAAGAAGAAGAAGAAATATTTTCGTGAATATGGCGGCGTTTAGCGTTGCGTATCATCTGGTTGCATCTATTCCTTGAAACCTTATACAATGCCCAGTTCTCGTCAGTACGATCCCTCTTATATTTACGGAACGCACGGTCCCTGCGTCGCATGGCCATCCGTATTCCTCTCGTCATCCAGGGTGCAGGGGGACGTTTTAGTTTTACTTTTTTGATGGGAACGTGGTCGTTATAAAGGCGGATCACAATATCATTGAAGATCGCAACCTTATCGTCAACTGAAGTGGCCTCAGACATAAGCACCCAGTCAACAACAGATGCATCTTTCTTAAGTTTCTCAACGTCCATCCTCGCAAAACAACGCCTGTACAGAACCCTGGGCTGAGGTTTAGGAGGTTTTGTTTTCGCATTTGCATGTCAGTCGCAACTGACGTGCAAATACGAACGTTTGCTCATTTAGTGCCAAGAACTCAGCGTATGGGTCGAGCAGTGCTTCATTATGTGCCCACAACCCGTATCTGAGTCGTTGTTTTAAGTAGTTATATGTGACTTGTGTTCATGCGCGGGTTGTGGGCACACGAACGAATGATTGTTTTGCCCATGTGTTGAGTGCTTGGCTCTAAAAATGTAAAAACACTTTTGCACTTGGCACTGAAAGTGTTAAAAATTAGAAGAATTGGCGCCCAAATACGAGGTGATAATGCGAAACCCTCAGGTACTAGCTATTAGAAACACATACTCCTTGTTAGGTATTTCAAAGCGTCAGACCTCAAGTCCATTCACCGTAAACAGATTAAACGCGCTAGGTCGCAGTAAATTGCACTGTCCTCATTTTTTGGGTGGTTATTAGGATAGATGCCAGTAGTGTTTTTCAACCAACCCAATTTTTCAACCTCGACAAACCCGTACTAACTGCGTGGTGCTCAGAAAAGTTCTTAATTTTCGATCATTTTTATAAGATTAAAGCTTAAACTTTAAAAGTATCTTGTTTGACTTTTTACGTACAATTCTTCGTTTAGAAGATATAAGTCAAAGTCGTAAAAAATTACCGAAATTTTGAAGTTTTCCGAGCACCACGCAGTTGCACAGGTCTTTGAAGGTTGAACAGTCGGGTGTATACTACTAGTAACTACCCTAATAACATCCTTAAAAATTTATCATCATCATCGTCATACCAGCCGAAAGACGTCCATTGCTGGACATAGGCCTCCCCCAAAAGGGGGGTTTGCCATAATCACCACGCTTGCCGGCGGGTCGGCGATCGCAGTGTGTGGTGTTGATTATTACAGAGAACGCTGCTGCCCATTCTCTGGCGAGTCCCTTAGTCACCTCTTACGACACCCACGGTAAGTGATGGGATGGTATTATTCTTTTACGGCACCATTAGGCACCGGCCGCACCATACGGCACGAAATATTAGGACGGTGCAATTTATAGCGAAATGTGCCAAGGAGTGTTCGTTAGTAAACACTTTTCCTATCTTTATTTTGTTTCTTTCATTTTGTTGATATAGGCACTTCATTTGCACGTCATGCTAACAATTTTCAGGCGATGACGATACCTAAGAAAAAGAAGTTGGTTCTACTCTATTGCTAGATCAGACGCACTGACTAAGTTTGCTTAACTTATTAGGAATAGCTAGCGTACTATTGACTGTTGTCGTAAAACTACCTTCATATACCTCTAGACTCCCCGTCTAATCACGTAACTAGCCACAGCCACGTAAAATACTTGCTGAAACCTGTTGAGTCACCTGAATACCTGTGGAATTACCGGTAGACCTGAGGAATCAAATCGACACCTGGGTACATCCCTTGAGACCTGTGGAGAACTGTTGAATAAAATAAACATCTGAGCAGAATACAGATTCTAAACAAATCCCAAAGTCTTTCAGTTGATCTTCACCGCAGCACTGAAAAACAATTACCTATAAACAAAACTTGCTAGCTGAAAAATAACTATGTAATACGAAAGTTTACACACAACCCCTATACGGAATATTGCAAAGGGAACCTGCACCTGTTTAGAATAAATTATATCATAATTTTATTCCCGGAAGGCCTGAATGCAAAATAATGTTGGTGGACCAACCCACTAACTGAGTACCTGCTAATGAACACTTCTGGCCGCTATTATAATTTTATTTCAGGTTTCATAAAAAAGAAAATCATGCTATTTTTCACAATTCACAATCTGAACTGATGGAAAGCGACAACGCAGTCGACGATGGATGACGGATGATTTTGGAAACACTTAGACATTTGTAATCTTAAATAATATGAAAATGTGAAACTGTTCGTTTGTACGAGGTCGTGTCGGAAGTGATGTGATCTGATTTCGGATCAGTACCTACCATGATAAGACAAAGTCCCCCGTTGCGTCGCGTCAGTCCGTCTGTCTGAACGCGATAAACTAAAAACTATCAAACGGACTTAAATACCGTTTTCACCAATGTACCCAGTTCATCATAGCAGCCGGAAGACGTCGACTGCTGGACATAAGCCTGCCCCTAAAGGGGGAGTTTGACATAATCGCCACGCTTGGCTTGGCTTGGTTGGCGATCGCAGTATTTGGTGTTGCGTTTTACAGAGAGCGCTGCTGCCCATTCTCTGGTGAGTCCCTTAGTCGCCTCTTACGACACCCACGGGAAGTGATGGGATGGTATTATTCTTTTACGGCACCATACGGCACCGGTCGACACCATACGGCAAATCGCAATAGACCCAGTTATTAACTAATAATGTTTAGGTGTATTATTCATTAAGGTTTATAGTTAATATGTTGAAATATAACAATAATATTGTTGAAGATGTCGGGAAAAAATCTTACTGACTGGGAGTTTATAATATTCTCTGCTACCCACGCGAAGCCGGAGCGGGTTGCTAGTCTTTGATATAACAAAGCGAAACAAATTGTACCCTTCACAATAATTATACGAGTTAGCACTATTTATTTTCCGCTTAAAACTAGGTCAGTATACCCTGCAGCCATATTGTATTTGTTCATTGTGTCAGCTGGCCATTAGCTGAGGTCAATTTACAAAGTAACCCAGTTTACTTGTGAAACCGGAGGCAGATGAACACTGTCATTGTTAAATGAGTTAGAAAAATCCGCTGTTGTTCGGAAAAGTCGATCTTAGATGCCCATCGGAAACGCTGAGAAAATGTGCAGCTTTTCTTTTGTTAGGATTAAGCCATAATAAGAGGGAAAAGTTCCAACCGATTTAGAACTCCGTGCTTCCAAATACTTGCATCACAGTTGTAATTGTATGTTGATCATAGACCAAAGACAGCTTCGGTAATCGAATAATAGGAAACTATTTGAAAGTGCAGTTTCATCATCATCATCATCATATCAGCCGAAAGACGTCCACTGCTGGACATAGGCCTACCCCAAGCGTCGCCACAACGACCGGTCCTGTGCGTCTCGCATCCATCGGCTACCCGCGACCTTCACCAGGTCATCGGTCCACCTTGTGGGAGGCCTTCCAACGTTACGTCTTCCGGTACGCGGTCGCCACTCCAGAACTTTTCGGCCCCATCGACCATCTGTTCTGCGAGCAATGTGCCCTGCCCACTGCCACTTTAGTTTGGCGATCCTTCGGGCTATGTCGGTAACCTATGGTTCTCTTGCGGATATCATCATTCCTGATTCGATCACGCAAGGAAAGTCCAAGCATTGCCCTCTCCATTGCCCTTTGAGTGACTTTGAGCCTTCTGATGAGGCCCATTGTACGCGACCACGTTTCAGTTCCGTATGTCATCACTGGCAACACGCACTGATCATAGACTTTCGTCTTGAGACACTGTGGTATGTGGGACGAGAAGATACCGCGCAACTTCCCAAACGCTGCCCAGCCGAGTCGGATTCGACGGTTGACCTCATTCTCGAAGTTGGCCCTGCCTAGCTGGACTGTTTGTCCTAGGTAGACGTACTCGTCTACAACTTCGAGTGTAGAGTTTCCGATCTTGATGGTAGTGGGTGCTACATGGGTATTTACCATGATTTTGGTTTTGTCCATGTTCATTTTGAGACCCACCCTTTCGGAAGCTCTACTGAGGTCATCGAGCATTGTACTGAGGTCGTCCGTAGTCTCAGCCATAACTACTATATCGTCGGCAAATCGAAGGTGACTGATGTGCTCGCCATTGACATTAATGCCTAGCCTTCTCCAGTCCAAAACCTTGAAGACATCCTCCATTGCGGCTGTAAACAGTTTCGGAGAAATGACGTCTCCCTGCCTCACACCCCGCTGCAGGAGGATAGGTTTCGAGGTCTGATCCTGAAGTCGGACTGACATGGTGGCGTCTTTGTACAACGATTTCAGCACCTCGATGTACCGATAGTCGATCTGGCACCGTTGGAGAGACTGCAGCACCGTCCAAGTCTCGATCGAATCAAAGGCTTTCTCGTAGTCCACAAAAGCTAAGCAGAGGGGCAGATTATAAAAAATAAATAAATAAAAATAAAATGTGTTTATTATCTTAAATCTTTACAATTAAGTTGCCGGGGCTTCCCAGAAAGTAATCCGAAGATACTTGTGATGGGATAAACCTCGCTCTTCCTCGATTAGTTAACAATTGTATCGTTGTGCTAATTAGGTAGAAGTTACACATTTTTATAAAACTAATAAAAAGAAAAATAAAAATCATGTTCATGGCAGTGTGTGTAAACTAGTGTGTTTTGTATAAATGTGTGTTTATACGTGTGTTTATGAATGTGTAAATTTATATTTTGTGTGTATGTGTGAATGAGTGTTGAGGTGTGTTGGAGTGTGTGTGTGTATGAATGGGGGTGTGTTGGAGTGTGTGTATGTGTGTGTGTGTGTGTGTGTGTGTGTGTGTATATGCATGACGTTCAACCCAGAGTCGCCAAAATATCTTCCACGGCATCATAATTAAGTGTGAAGAGCCATTCTGTCAATGTCTTCTTACACTCATACAGCTGCATGGGGTAAATGTTTAGTATGCGATTTACTTTATTATAAACGCGCGGGGCTTGAGTTACATTTTGGCGACTAGCAAATTTTGAACGTGCTGAATATGTAGGAGCTACTATATCACACCGTCTTTTTTTAAGTTTGGCATGGCTAAAGGGTAGAATTTTGTGATATCTTAGTACCATGTGTAGTATGTGCAGTTTTCTAACGGAGAGCAGCTTAGAACTTGCGTATAGAGTTTCAGTAGGGAACCTGTAGGGCTTACAGTACATGACCTTAATCAAGGATCTCTGTGCCCTCTCTAGATCAATAAAATACGACTTAGCTGCTCCACCCCATACCGAGATACAGTATATGATTACAGACTGGGCCAGTGCGATATAGATTTTGTTCTGTAGTTCTGCATTCATAACATGTCTTAATGATTTGAAAACCCATATGAGTTTTCTTACCCTCCCTATAGTTAGTTCGAGGTGTGGGTACCAGCTTAACCTTTGATCTACTACAATGCCTAGGTACTTGACGGAATTTACTTTATGAATAACAGGGCAACTACAGGTAGATTGGGTTGGGGTTCGACAAGAATGTATTCTAATGCTAAAGTCAGGCGCAGGCTGAGAGTTTGCGTATTTAGTGAAGCAGACGTAGTTGGTTTTTTGGATATTTAGCGTAAGTAAATTCTCACATAACCAATCACTAACTCTAGCCAGACCCCTCTCCGCCTCCAGCCTAACTTTGTCCCAGGTCTTATCAGAGAAGATAATAGCGGTGTCATCCGCGTAGGACAGTATCCTCGCACCGTTGATAGTAAGGTTACACAGTTCATTGATATAAATCAAAAAGAGCGTCGGGCCGAGGACACTGCCCTGCGGGACGCCAAATTTCACGCTCTCCTCGTCACTAACATGGTTTTCAATTTTTACCCCCTGTTTTCTGTTTTGAAGGTAACTGCTGAGAAGAGAGAGAGCAGAACCTCGAAATCCTAAGTTCTCCAGCCCGTGTATAAGTTTAGAGATAGAGACGGTATCAAATGCCTTCTTGAGGTCAAGAAAGGCCACTAGGCATTTGTTCCCCTTATCTACTTCCTTGGTTATCACAGTAGCAAGTGTCTCCGTAGCATCCTGGGCCGACATTCCCCTTCTAAAACCATATTGAGAGGAAGATAAGACGTTATACTTAGTCAGGTAGTTAACTATTCTAGAGTTCAAGAGCCTCTCAATGATTTTAGAAATGGAGGTCAGCACAGAAATTGGCCGATAGTTGTTAACATCGTCTTTATCTCCACTCTTATACACAGGGGTAACAACGGAGCGCTTAAGAAGGAAGGGGAAGATACCTTTGTTAAAGCATAGGTTGGCCAGGTCACAGATCAGCGGGACTAAGATCTCCTTGGCCAGTTTTAGGAAAAGGGTAGGAATTCTGTCCCACCCTGGTGCACTCCCAGAGTCTAGGGACATCAGTACGTTTTTAACTTCCTCCTGAGAGGTGTCTAGGAGAACAAAGGAGGACAGATTAGGGTTTTCTATATTACAAGATGTAGGGGGTACGTAACTATTTAAGATATTCTGAGCTAGAGCTTGACCAATGTTAATAAAATAATTATTAACATAGTTAACCGAGTCTTGGGGACATGATTTTGTCTTAAGTAGGTCGCTATTTGAGCTCCTGGGTGGTTTATAATTTGTGATGTCATTAATAGTTGACCACAATGCCCGAGGATTTTTAGCAGATGCTTTGATTTTGTCTTTATTAAATTTATTTTTTAGTTTTTTTATTAGGTTACTACAGAAAGTCCGATACCGTCTATATGTAATCACTAGAATTTGATTATGTGGGTTTGATTTGATTTTAAGGAAGATTGAATTTCTAAGTCTAATACACCGTAGGGCACCTGTTGTTATCCAGGGTTTAATCGTTCTTTTGCTATTCGTGATAATTACATTTTTAGAGTTCGAAAGTAAAGCTGTTTTGACCAATTCTATAAGCGCAAAGGCGTAAGTATCAGGATCTTTGAAGTTGTTAAAAAAGGAGGTATCAATATTTTTAAGACTATTATGAGCATTTTCGTAGTTGACCATTGTTTTGTGCTTTTTAGGTACATTATAGCAATATTTATTCTCGAGAGATAACAAAATCATGCAGTGGTCTGTTATGGTTGTATTTAAAACCGCTGTAAAAGCTATATTTTGTTGTTTATCAAGACTCAGGAAGACGTGATCTAGGCATCCATCCCCCCTCGTGGGTAGGTTGTGAGATGGTAAAAGTCCATGCGTAGATAGCATATTTAAGTAAGTTAATCTATTGTTTCTTTCGTAATTTGTTTCAGTAGGGGAAATAATTAAATCAATGTTAATGTCACCCAAAATTAGAACGTTTTTGTTAGGAGTAATATTATCTAGATGATTGTTAAGGGATATAATGAAGTTACCAGCCTGTAGAAATGATGGGGAACGGTAAATACCCAGTATAGTGTAATTAGATATATTTAACTCAAGGCCGGTGGCATTTACAAGGTTTAGTTCTTTAAATTTTACTGACAATTTATTTGTGATGTATACAACTACCCCGTCACTTTGGTTAATTTGGTGTTTTGTTTGGAAAGATGTGTAATTCACTAATTGTGGTATGTTTTTTTTAGAGTTTAACCAACATTCTGTGAGAATCAAAATATCTACTTCATATTTTAGTTGTGATAGGGTGAGTTGCAAGTCATCAAAATTTTTGTATATACTTCTAATGTTTTGTGTTAAAATAATTAAATTGTGTGGAGAATTACCCGTGTTTAATTTTAGTTCTTGTATGTTACACTTTATCGAATCTGATGGTTTAATCTGATCAATTTCCTTTAGTGTATCGAAATTATCCATTTAAGCATGTCAAGTTAGTACTCTCGGGGTTGCAACTAGGGTAGTTAGACGGTATGAATATTAGCGGATCAGGTTCTAGGAAGTGTAAGTATACACGGATGAATTCAATGTTTTGTATAGGGGATAACGGGGGGTAACAATTTGTATATTTAGAATCTAAGTAGTAGAGGTTTTCAACTAATATAGGCTTAGAACTATCGAATCTGGGGTTGTATATGGCGTGTAGGTATGTTGATATGTTTGTATTTTGAGAGTGTTTTTGTTTTTTGTCAGAGATCAAGTAATGTATATGTGGGATATATCGTCGGTAGTTGTAATTGAGGTATAATGGTGTGTAAGTATGTAAGGGTTTGTGAGTAGATTTGTGTGGGCACTCTAATATATAGTAGACGTTTGATATTACTTTTGATTATACTCTTCCGTCTTCTGTATAACCTGCCGGAGCGCATGTATGTGGTCTACGGTGCTGAAGCCTTTTCGGAATCCGGCTTGTTCGGGAAGTCGTCAAACCTGCGAGCGAGACGGTCCGTGATGACTCTGGAAAACAGCTTGTAGACATGGCTCAGAAGTGAGATGGGCCTATAGTTCTTAAGCAGAGCATTGTAGCCCTTCTTAAAGAAGAGTACCACCACACCTCTGCTCCATGCCTGTGGCGTTTTCCCTTCAAGTATGATGGAATTGAACAGTTCCGGCCTTCCACCCGCCTTCAGGAGTTCGGCCGTAATTCCGTCCTCACCCGACGCCCTGTTGTTTTTTAGCTGCTTCAGAGCCATCCTAATCTCATACAGGCTGACGTCCGGGATGTCCTTGGTATAGTGCCGGGTCAATCTAGCTCTTGGGTCGTTAGCTAGATTCGTATCGGGTTTAGTAATTGACGTGTATAACTGTCCGTAGAACGTCTCGATCTCTCTCAGAAGTTCCGATTTGACGGATATGGTTCTGCCATCAGCGGTCTTCAGTTTCGTGAGCTGGCTTTGCCCAATAGACAGATCTCTAGCAAAGACCTTGGAGCCCTTATTCCGCTCTATCGTGTCTTTAATCTTTGCAGTATTAAAGCGGCGGAGGTCTCTTTTCAAGGACTTGGAGATCCGTCCATTGAGCCGCCGGTATCTGCACGCATCTTCTGAAGACTGCAGAATCATCTTCCGCCTCTCCTTCATGAGCTTCAAAGTAGGATCAGAGACCCTCTTGTTCCTATCTGTACGGCGAGTCTTGAAAAACTTAGACCCAACCGTATGGACAGTTTCCACGAACCCATCGTTACATTCGTCCACGGAGCTCCCTAGGCACTCGAAACGGTTCTGAAGTTCGAGCTGAAAGCTCTCGGAGTTTTGGATCTGGATCTGTGCTGGACGGAGCGTAGACCTCATCAGTCGGGACCTTTCAAGCTTGATATTCAGATTCAATGTGCCTCTTACCATGCGGTGATCACTTCCGGTTTTCACCGCGTTAATCACAGAGACATCATTGAATATTTGCTTCTTTGTCGACGTGATGAAGTCAATCTCATTTTTAGGTATTCCGTCTGGGCTCTGCCAGGTCCACTTCCTGTGCTCACGCTTTCTGAAGAAGGAGTTCATCATATAGAGGCCCTCCTTCTCCATAAAACTAGCCAGTAAGTGTCCCCGGTGGTTCCGACGTTCAAATTGAAATTGCCCCACTCGCAGCTCGTCACCGTCTCGTTTGCCCAGTTTCGCGTTGAAGTCCCCCATGACCACGGTGAAGTGAGTTTTATGACCATGTATGGCTCTGGATATATCCTCATACATGGTCTCTATTTCGTCGTCAGGGTGTGTCGAGGTTGGGGCGTAAACCTGTACGACCTTCAACGAATATCTTGACGCTCACCACATTGGACTCAAGGGACCTGTGAACGATGAACCCGACACCACCCTGGGACTTCTGGTCATCCTCCCGGAAATAGAGCAGATTACCGGATTTAAGAATTATCGTGTCCTCCCCCTCTCTTCGGACTTCAGACAATCCTACAATACTCCATCGCAACCTACTCAATTCCTCCTCAAGTTCGGTGATCTTCTCGTCGGTCTGGAGTGTTCTCGTGTTCAGTGTTGCCAGGTCCAGTCGTTGGTGTTTGTTTTGGTAGCCGGGTCCACTTCGGGGATTCTTCGCACCCCTTGCCTCGCCGTGACCTTGACCGCTACCGGAGTGAAGGGTAGACGGGCTACCGGGCATTAGGGGCCATTTTTTGGTTGTGCTTGTCATTGGGGGTTTTGCCATAATCGCCACAATTGGCAGGCGGGTTGGCGATCGCAGTGTATGGTGTTGAGTTTTACAGAGAACGCTGCTGCCCATTCTCTGGCAAGTCCCTTAGTCGCCTCTTACGACACCCACGGGATGAGATGGGATGGTATTATTATTGGTTGGTTGATACGGCGTCACTTTCATCTTTCTTATGCCACCATCTCCACCTTCGCCTCCGACTCCGACTTCGATTCCGATAATACCACCTACGTAACATCCCTGGTTTAGAGATAGAAAACTCTTGGCCTGTTTTTTTCTGTTTACTATGTCTATATGTATAAATAATAAGCTGCCTTTATTTTGAAATACAAAGATATACTACTGCCTAATAAATATCTACTATTTGAATAACTGAAAAATGTTTTTTTTTTTTCAAATCAAAAGAACAAATTTTAAAAGGTATATTTTTTTATATAAAAGCCTTAGCAATTTCTCCTGTATCGTGGGTTCACAGACATATAACCTCACGTACACAAACAGCCAGACCTGGAACAACTATCTGTAGGCCATACAAATATTTGTTCCGTGCGGGAATCGAACCCACGACACGCAGCGCAGCAGTCAATCGCTCAACCTTGCGCCAACCGTGTCGTCAAATATTATAGGCTAACCATTCCATTTTTAATTTTCAATTTCTTTCACTGTAACCCAAGTCCGAGGTTTTTACGTTTTTGATGTCCCAAGTACTCCACTACTAATCAAACGTTCAAGTTAGAAGAACTTCATGTCTTGTAGTATGGATCGTAGGCTCTCGTAGCATTGCATAGCTTCTCGTAGTCATCTTCGTAGACGCTTGTAGCAGGCTTCTACGCCGTAGCACAGCCGCTGCTACGATTAGTTGTCATTTTGTGTTGTTTTTTTTTGTCTTGTTTGAAATGTTAATTTATTTGTTATTATTGGTAGGCTCGCGTTTGACCACTATCCTGATGTAAAAGACTATGTGTGGAGTATTATAGGAAAAGGAGATGGGGAGAAAATGTACGGGCTCTGGTCCAAGAAGCTATTGAGATTCTACTATATTCAAATGTACTGTCGTGTATGGTGCTTTTCAAACACCAAAGTTCATGGAAATGTCTAAATAAAAAAAGGCTAAAATATTGCTTTTCGTAAAAGAGTTCTTCCGATTACTTCTAAGCAAAACAATAAAGGCTTTGACTGTACAATAACTACTATACTTATAACCTTCGCGGCTATAAACCTTAAAGGGGTATGCAGACTTATGCTGTTGTAGGATAATGTTCACAGTTGGTTGTAATAGTCCTTATGAGATGAAAGCAAAGTCTTCGCCAAGTTTTTGTCACACGGAACCATCACGACTATAATCCTTAAAGGGGTATACAAACATACACGGCACAGTTGGTCTCATTTTTAGGGTTGCGTAATCAACAAGGAACCTGTCTGTCTGTGCAACAACCTTTAGTTCGTTGAGTGATTTACACACGCAATAATAATGTACATGGCAACTCGAGCAAGTGCCTTGCGATTTATGTCTGTATAAGATTCGTAAGCTTTTTGAAGGGAGTTGACGAGATTGAATCCGAAACAAAAAATTATCCCATACCACATAAACACATTTATGACGTTTAAAGGAGGAGGAAAAAAGGAGCTGGAAAATGATGTATGTCTCATTCACCGACGTTCCTTGTAACTTTTGCATACGACGATTTTTTCTCTCAAATACATTGATGGTTTCTAACTTTTTTCTCCATAGGCCGATTTTGTGTGTTCATCGTAATAATATAATTCTAACGAAATGTAAAATAATGTGTTTCATTCACCGGCGCTCAGTGTAACTCTTCCATTCGAGGGTTTCTTTTCTCACAAAATACGTTTATGGCTTACTTTTTTCACCATAGGCCGATGTTTTTTGTGTCCATAATAATAAATAACACACTTTTTACGAGCTGTAAAATGATGTATGTCTCATTCACCGACGCTCCTTGTAACTCGTGCATTCGACGATTTGTTTTTCCGCAAAATCCATTTATGGCTTCTACCTTTTTTCTCCCAGTACCGATTTTTTGTGTTGATAATGAAAACCAACACGCTTACAACAAGCTTTTAAATGAGATCTTTTTCATTATCCGACGCTTCCTATTATGCCTCCAATCATTGTTTACATTTTAATTATTATTGATCGATAACTTTTTTTTCCATGGAGGAATTTTTTGGTTCCATAACAAAAATTGATGCCCTTTCAGAAAATATAGGTCTCATTCGCCGACGCCACTTGGACCGGTTCCTCCCCAAATCCTTTGGTTTTGGTGATGCCGGTGTAATTTTTAAGATTAATCAAATTAATTAATTAGTTGTGTCATGGTTAGAAACTGGATATTGGGATGTATATTTGCCTAAGGTTTCTTGGCTATTACGGAATGAACATATTTGTCGAAAAAATCCCGTGATTCTGGGATTAAAAAATTTAAGTGTATACGGCGTGAGTTGTAATAAACCCGATTCGATCGAAATAACGGTTGCCCTGCTACAACGTAATATAGTTTCTTTTCCCTAATTTTATTGTTAGAAAAGTATGAACATGCCTCAATTTGCAGAAAATGGCGGTTTGTGATCATATTAAACGGGTTCTACTGATTTTTTTTTTTTTATTATTTACGATTAGTAATGCAATACCAAGATACCGGGATTTATTAGTAATAAAAACATTCTAAGAAGCCGCCTCCATAAAATGTTGACCAATAATTAACTTAAGGTAAATACATTCGATTATCCGATATCTTGTCATGATATAATAGATTCTATGTATATTATTGGTAATTGTTCCCGATACCGGTGGACCACTTTGTTCATTATTTTATATTGAAGTTATTTGTAGAAAAATGATTGAATTGCATATGTATAATAAACGGTTTCTATTCCTAAATTGTTCCTTCAAACCACCTTCATTGGCCCTGAAACAAGACAATTTAGCTAACAACGTCGAATCAATTATTCAAAGAAAGTCTAGCTTCGAATGCAGCTTTAAAATTTAAATTCTTTGTAACCCTAACAGTTTAATCGGTTGTCAGATAATCTCTACCTGTCTATTTCCACCGTATTTACTAGTAATTTATTATTAAAGTGACTTGTTGCACTAGGGTGGACATTGAGTGCAGGGTGGCTCACTGGCTCCATCAATTATTCAGGACTAGCCCTGTTGAGCCTATAGACATGTTGAAACATGGGGTGCAAGTTTTAATGGAGTTTCTTTTACAATTTCTTTGATGGAGTATTGTTGCGTTATGCTAATGGCTTTTTTAGTTGGAGATAAACAATAACATATCGAAACATACTATGTTCCGATTTATTATTGTTTATCTCTTAAGGCCGAACATATCGGTCGCATATCAAATGAGTTGTGAGTTAAGAGAACCACTAATTTCCCCATTCAATGCAAGGCGACATCGCGGCAGACGAAGACGAAGGTAGAGACGAGCTTTACTCTTACCGCAGGACTGGATCGCAATCGTAGAGGACAGAACTGTGTGGGAAAGGGAGAAAGAGGCCTTTGCCCAGCAATTGGACATAACGGGGGTTATTTAGATTGTATGTTTCATGAAGCATTGGATAGGTAGTTTTGGCGACGTATGGGTGGGGCTTATGTTCAGTCTTTTGCCTAGATGCGGCGGTACCTATACAACAACCTCATCTTTGTCGTATCATACTTCACAGATATGTTAATCATATCTAGTTCTTACCCATCCTAATGCGTATACTTACGTTGTGATTCTTAAAACCAATGCCTTTTTTATTTTCTTTTTAAATAGAACTTTGCCCCACACTAGGAATTTCTCCTGCAGCGTGGGTGCGTACAAACATACAAAGTCACATACACAAACAGACCGGAACAACTATCTGTAGGCCATACAAATATTTGTTCCGTGCGGGAATTGAAACCGCGATACGCAGTGCAGCAGCCGATCGCTTAACCACTGCGCCAACCGTGTCGCCATAGGCCATAAGCAATAAAATCAATCCTTGTGCCCAGATAGAGTAGGTAAGTTAGGGAGAATTAATAACAACACTTGCATTGTACATATATATATATAATTAAATATATCACATTAATCCATTTATAACTAATTATACTTTCAGAACTAATTTAAATACACATAAAATAGATACACTGATATAATCTGTGATAATATAATTTCAATTGTTTGATAAATAGGGAACAACAAGATGCTACTACAATTCGATCGAACATATTTACTGAGCTCAAGTTACATATTTTCTTGACACATAATGCACATATTATACTTTTTCGAAGATTGATACATTTCAGAGAGACAACATTCAGTACATTACTATATCTACCTAAATCGATACTCAGTACATCTTAACCGTTTTATAGATAAGCAAACTTGATATAACTGCGAAAGTTTTAATTAAACGTAGGTTACTACTTGGCGAGCCAATGTTTTTTCAAAGATTTTAATTTTAAAACTCAATTACTTATCATACTGCATTTCATGTTATCCTGGCGACACTAGGTGCATGGCACGGTGAGATCATCAGTCAATTACAATTGACAGAACAATACGTAGGTACGTTAAATATTCGAAAAATAACTCGATACATCCAGGTCATACCTGCTCGATATAATTTTATAGTATATACAATTATACACCATATCTGACTTGCTACAAGAGTGAAGTGATTATTATGGTAAGATAACGTCAATTAATTTAACATTCATTTATATTATAGGTATTATATTTTATATATTTCAACTATTCTAACAAATATTGATCCATAGAAGGTGAAATAAAAAATATATCTCTCTCAAATCGTAACGAAATACAGCTATGAACACCTATTTTTATAGGTAAATGATTAGACCTGAAAATATATTCTGTCGTAGGTACATAAATATGTAGAAGGGTTTTAAAAAGTACAATAATCAGGGACAATTAAATTTCCTATCTAATTGTTCTCTCGTTATCCTGCAGAGGTTTGAGCTGTTGGTACGTCATACATGCTGATTATTGGGTTTCTAGTTGGTACATTAGTTTTCAACACACGTGAGTTCACAGGTTCTTGATTGAGCTCAATCTACAGCCTTACCGCAGGTTGTCGGGCGTGTGCTTGACTTGCCACGCTGCGCCCTTGCCAGGCCTTTCCACAAATATATAACAACAATACGAAAATACGAATCTGTAAGATTTCTACTATAGGTTACACAGTGATATCTAAGTTCATAATAATATATTTAATAACATCTTATGATGACGAGAACTGTTATATTAAGAACAGTGTGTCAACTCCTACGGTGAGGTTTCAGTGTTGTATGTAGTATTCATATTATACATGATTATTTTAGCAATATTTAGTAAATACTTATTTTATATGGTAATTATAAACATCTAGGAATTATTACAAAGGTAATTTGTAGAAGATATGTAGGTTTGCAACTTGTTCAGGTATATGCAAAGAAATGCTTCTGGTTACAATTTTATTAATTTTTATGACCCTCCTCTTCCATTAGTAAATAATTATATAATTGTAATACTATACGGATAACAAGTGACAACTTGTTGAAATATAATATAAGGAATTTGATTAATATATTATATTATAAATATATAGATATATGTATGTTTTAAAGCAAATTGACCTTATTTACAATGCAAAGAGTTTTATAATAATCACTATTATGTAAATACAATTATTCCTGTATCGTCGATAGTTAGGCGCATCGATCATAACTTTATAGAAACATGTCATCACCGAAAACGACTGGATGTAGGTATGTTTTCTTACATGTTTCTTTATTAATGTTGTCAGAACACAGGGTGCATACAATTCATTTAATCAATTATGTCTCATTTAAATCTCTCGAGTTCCAATAATTCTTCTGGGGTATAATTTTATAGGCATCAATTTACACATTTACCATACACAAGTTAGCTTTTAAAATGTGCCTTCCTAAAAACGTGGACTCTCATCAATACTTTTGAAAATCTTGTAAAATCAATAAGAGCTTAATACTTATAATTAGGCCGAATGAATTAAAAAGTGTCTAAAATGCCTTTGATAAAGGTGATTCTTGTGTCTTGGACGAATCGTCACAAAGAAAAAGAGATTCAAAGACACGGTTCTTGAAGTTACGAGTTCTTTTAAAAGTTATGTTTTTAGGAAGGGATACAATTTACTTCGATATTTTAAGTACTGTTATTACCTTGTATTTTTATCAAGTACACGGATATTAGATTGGAATAGTAATATTTTAGAAAACAATAGATAAATTCGTTAGGTTTATGGTATTACATACATGACATAATCTGTTATGTAGGTGTTGCACTTAAAAATACTCTATTTTTTGGTATATAATTAAAATGAGAAACATCTCAAGGTGCGTTTATTTAGTATTAATTTTTAATATTTTGTTTTCCATACTGCAACAATGTACTATACATACCGATATTATATTGTGTAGATAAAATCGAAAAAGTAAACTATTAAATGCGAGTTTTGTATTTGTAACTTTGTAGCTTTTCCTTCTGAACTACGAGTACGGTGACGTGAAGTGGTTCACATTTGATCAACCACTTTATAAGTGCACTGCAAGACTAGCCATATAATTCTAAACATACGTATACATTTATCTAGACGCTACTTTGTGAGTAATGAACCTGCTATGTACGTATCCAGAATGAACAGACAGACTGAAGTTGCAGAGTATGTAGATCGATCGCCAGGTGGTGCGCGCGAGTCGCTTAATCCTTGGGCTGCGGCTTCACTATCTCACACTTGCCGGGGGTGGCCGGGGTCGGGTCTTCGGAGAACAGAGGGTTCTTCACTTCCATCTCTCCCGTCTGTGGATACGTAGCCCGATATTCAGTACAAGGATGAAGTAATTTGTTGACGACTATTTCATTCACACAAAATGATCGTGCACGAAAAATAAAGTTTCCTAGAAAGAAAAGAGCATTAAAGTGCATTAATTCAAATTTCTACATATTCTTTTAGTTTAGGCTTCGCTACTCAGCCTGTCACGGTCCGTTGGGGGAACTTCCCGATGTCAGATCCGGGCTGTCTATTTCCTAAATTATTAGGAAACTCCTGGTATAATGTTTTACGTATTCTTCCATTATGATTGATTATGATGCGTCTTTACTAGCAGTTTCTCAGTTTTAGGTATGTTTGTTCATTTTGAAAACTCGTCAATCAACACCCAGTGTCCAACTAAAGCCGCGAGTACAAGGCAACAAAACTGAATAGCTCCCTGTCCGCAGAAAAACTTGAGAGACAGAAGAATACAAGTTGCAAGAGAAATTGAAGCGAGTTCGAAAACTTTAGCGCTACGCCTCGGAAACATACGGAACTTTTGACTTTTCAAACAGTAATAGGAGATAGTCTGTTGCTTTACGTAGAAAAGTTGGTAGAAAAGCGAGCTCGAAGATTTTTACACCGTATTTCTGAGGAAGTTTGAGATTGAAGAGAATGCAATAGCGAAGCAAGTTGGAATGTGTTAGTTCTGTGTCTCACATAGGTTAGGTTATCTTTTCGTCTTTCATACCGAAATAGAAGTTATAATCACGGCTTCGGCAGAAAAGTTCAGAATATAAGAGATAAGATGCAAGAACTAGCGGAGCGAGCTTTGAAGGGGCCTTCCACTCCCAGCCTACGTCTTTTCTACTAAGTTGCTAAGCTAGCTACACGCAAAATCGAATCTCTTGGATAACAGAGTTAAGTTTCTGTAGCCATCAAATTTTGACCCGGAGCCTTTAACTTCGTACAGCACTTTAAATGAAAAAAAAATCTTTGGTCTTTAAGTACCAACAATTTAAATTCTTATATTACGTTGGAGATGTATTATGTCTAGGTTTACGTACCGTGGCGAATCCGGGGCATTCATACACGGTGTAATCACCTTCCTCATTCTCCTCTTCAGATTCTGGGTCGGACACGGAGCCGTTACGATGCTCACAACCGTTCCTGAAATGTGCAGACGGACTTGTCACAATGTGGTGCTAAAAGCGATGTTGCCGGGTCCAACGTGTAACAAAATAACCGCAAAAAACTGAAAGCAATTGCGTCATACTCGACTGATTTACTTGTATTTTAGCGATTTCAGGCAAGGACCTAGTGTAAAAATTGTTCACTATGATGAGTACTGTGATCTCTCTTCAGGTTTTGCGTTTGTTCTGACAGTGCGAAATATTTGTAATGTTTCATGTTGTTATAATTATAATATTTGCTATAATTGTAATATTTTCGTGGTGGCGCTTAATCAAACTGAAAAAGTTTGAAAAAAAGAAATGACTAAACAGTCACAATGTTACCTGTACCTGTACCAGTTATATTTAATAGGCCTCTGGATGTAAATAAACACATCGACCTATCAACACGCTAATTATTTTATTTCACATAAACATGGGTAGTTGGGCATGGGCACTTATGAAACGTCAGAACCTAACGCGGTTCTTACTTATTTTATCTATTTTATCACGAAATACTGGCACAAAACCTCGAGGTTTCATGCCGGGTGTTCTGCGCTTTAAAATCAAAATACTTATTAATATTTTCTTATTACGATGTTAATAGCGACCAAACATTTTTGTTCAGAGGACCAATCCTGCTAATTTGTAAGCAAAGATCGCTATCGCATCTCATTCGTAATGTGTCAAAAAAACCTCATTCTTCATTCAGTTTTGACAGATGAATGCGGACGTTTGGCATTTAACGGGTCTAAAAAAGCCACTTTAGCAGAATCAGAAAGCAAATCACGCTACCCCTCACTAGGAAATTTTCCCAATCAACCTTGAACCTAATGCGTTAGCGATAAAGATGAAAATGAAATTTGACAGATTGTTGCGTGATTAATATTATGATTAAAATATGATTCTGCTAAAGTAGGTTTTTTAGCCCCCCTGACTGTACTTTAGTGTTGAGCAAACATTGTTGCTGTTGTAAGTCGAACTGCCTTATTTACACAATGGACTGTCAAAATGTATAAGCTGTGTTCCATAAATGGTGCACAATTATTTAGCCTATAACATTAGTCTACGTGTTGGTTACAGCGAAAGCCTTTAAGCCCACCTCAATTTGAAAACTTTATTTAAAATAAAAACGTTAAAAGTTTTCTTAAGTAAAAGAGCCATTTCATGAAAATGTTTAGAGGCAGTACTATACTAATTATTAAACAAACTACTTCTCGGTTTGCACTCGACTAAAAACAACGTTGTTGATTTAACAAAAGACGAGGCCAATGTTTATTGACTTTATAAATTGATTATAAAATTTCACTGTAGGAATAACCAAAGGTTAAAACACACAGACTGGAAACATCGAATGTAAGGTTTCCCGACTATTTCAACTTTAATTAGGTCGGAAATGTTAGGGTAAAATGAAACGTTGTTGTTCCTCATAACTTTCATTCGATTAAAACTTGGCTAACGTGCTTCTATTTTTCTAGAGCAAACAAACTATTCACACAAAGCCCAGCTTTTTCATTTTGTTTCGAATACTGGAGCTTATTTGTTTGCAGACGAAATTTCTGTTATTAATTGAAATGAAAAGTAAGCAAGCGCCCCATTCTCTGCAACTTTCCAATTGTTTTATCAAACTGGTAGGAAAACAGCTGATCAGATTTTCGAATGTTAAAAATTACCTTTCCATAGCTATTATTTGTTGCTTTTGATGCTGGTAGTGGTACATGTGCGCCGAGTGAGCCAGTTTCCTGTCGCCTGACGTGTCTATGTTAGGGCCGGTGACTCCGTAGGCTGGGTAGTCCACGTCTGCTGCAGCTTTAGCTTTTTTACTGAGCCTGTGGGGTGATGTGAGTGATAAATGTCACTAAAGTGTGAGGAGTGCAGCTACTTGTGTGCTTGGAACAGCAACTCACGTGTACCAGCCAAAAGCGAATCCGATGATTGCCATGGTGAGTGCCGTGCCCACGGCGGCGATGAGAGCTATTCCATAGATCGAGTCCGCAGGGTCGGCCGTGGATTCCAGCACGTGGATGTGGCGAGGCTTGTCGGTGCCGGCGGGGTTTTCTTGGGTACTAAATATTAGCAATCAGATTAGCACATTTTCTTTCCGCTCTAGACGCATACGCTACGACTGGCACCTTTATACGTAGCCGTGAGAGGTGCATAATGCATTGCTAAGTACTAAATCTACGCTAACACAAAAACTAGATGTTTCATTATTTTGTAAAAGACTCGTTTCAAATAATATGCTTGGGTGACTGAAATAAGCAGACATGGAACACATGCTGGTAGTTGTTGAGGCTTGAGATAGCGAAATAAGATGAGTACGTAGGCAATATCATGCTCGTTATATGACTAAAATTAGGCCAGTAATTTGATTGAATTTTATTCATTTTCACAATGGACAAATGTATGGATAGCGTATTAATTGCATAACTTTTTAAATTTATGTTTGAATTATTTTTCTGATTATATAATTTCCAACAAGGTTGTTTGCTTCAGTAACTGTTTATATGTATTGCATGTTGTTGAGAACACGGCGTCTAAGCGCCGAGTCGGCTTTGATGTTTTATAATCGGTGCTATATAACACCAGGGCCGGCCTTAACCATCTAAGCGCCCCGGGCGAGTCATGCATTTGGCGCCCTTTTAGCTCATTATAATTAAAATAACTTATTTTTAATTTTGTATCATATTAGTTATATTGAGTTAATAAAAAAAAACAACAAAGGTATTAAAAGGTAAAACAAAAAAATATACCCTACCACCTATTCTCATACCTACCGAATATACACACAAAATTTCATGAAATTCGGTCTAGCCGTTTCGGAGGAGTTCGGTAACAAACACCGTGACACGCGATTTTTATATATTAGATAAGTTTGACGTGTGTCTGTGTATCTATGTGTATGTATGTCTTTATGTGGCATCGTAGCTTCTAAATGGATGAACCAACCCTAAAAAATATATTATTTTACCACTTTGTTGGCGTGATTAATATGTATGTATTATATACCTACCAACCCAAATTCTAACTTTCTAGTGCAAAGAATCTCTGTCTCTGAGCTAAACCGCGGACAGACAGACAGCCGAACACGGCGAAACTATATTTTTAGGGTTCCTCGTTGATTACGGAATCCTAAAAATTGCGATCTCCCGAGGCGACGACGCTGGGGGAAAATTTTGTAATAATAATTTTTTTTTAGATTAAACTAAATGGACAAAACATTTTACTTTTTAGAGTTTTTTTTTTCGGGTGGCGGTTGTTTTAATTTTACAAATTAAATAGCTAAACAATACGTTAGAAAGTTAATACGCTGAATTTAGTTTTTCATTATATCGAATTAAATAGGTATTCAAATTAAGTGGGTAAGCTAGCACGCGCAGTGCCCTGTATGTCCCGGCGCCCTCCCGTTGCAGGCGCCCCGGGCGGCCGCCCGCGTCGCCCGGCCCTGGCCGCTACTGGCTAATACAATATACTACATAAAAGTCCTCCAGTCGAGAGGCTTTGTTGGAGTGTATGAGTCGGAGCTCTCCAAGAATGCCTCTCAACACGCATTTCTTATTAACTATTCAAATGTATTGTTCTAAGTTCAATACGTATAAATCCACATGTTAGAACTTTTCTTTAAGTTAAATATCATACATTTGAGACGGTATCCATACATTGCAGAATTACTATTTCACAGTATTTAAATCCAAAAGCCACGAAAACAACAGCATCATTTTTCTGTCTTTTTAATGTACTTGTACTATAATGGTAATGATAAGGTATTATGATCCGAAACTGATTTACCGAAATTGCCAATTGGGTTACGAAAAAAAAAATATAATTCCACGAAAGTCACAAGTCCTTTTAACGCCCGCTTTATTTGCTGCAAATCTTATTTCTGTTGCATTTTTTTTTAGAATGGGCTTTCGACCATTCTAAAAGCGATAAGCAATAGAGTTTGATTTCCCAACAATCAATAAGCTCGTTTCGTTACAGTCTACAACGTCAGCCTCTTAGCCGTGCATAAGTAATGAAAGCTGTCTGAAGTCGGATATGTTGCAGATCTACCCGACAATGGGGTCGCTCAAAACAATTGCGATCACAGACATTAATAGGACTGTCCTTTAGCGTCTACCTAAAAAAACCTGGATAAAATTTAGATCTATCACTCGTCAAATGCATTTCGGGACATTATCAGTGATTTAATAAGTGTGTGTTCATAAGTGCATTGGGTGTCTGCACACGTGTTCACATTGCTGGTATTCGTAGCTTTGTAGGAGACGTTCACAAGTGAGGGCGGGCTGCTTTCAACAAAAGTGTTAATTAGGACGAACGTTTTTTCCATGCGCAACTAAGGACTGTTAGGAGTGGAGGCTAAGGATTCTCTAAGTGTTTAATGTAAGTCTTCACCTCGTCTCCGGCACATCGGTAGGGTTTACTCTCAACCAGCGCAGGTTGGTTGGCAGTAAGGAGACAGGTATACGGTATTCCTTATTTGCCCTAAAAAAACGCTATATTGTCGATTTTGTAAAAAATTAGCTTTACTGCTAACTTTATGATGGTCAATAGGACTTCTACTTATTTAAAACCATCATGACCGACCTATGATGTTATTCTATCACAACGAATGGGCGGGGGGGGGGGGGTGCGGGGGGCACAAGTGGGTGCACTTGCACCTCCCTGGAATTCAATAAAACATACGAAACAATGAAGAAACTCAAAATATATAAGACCAGCTGAATGTAATTTCAAAAAACCCAGTAAATCAGAGCCCCGGTGTAAATTTTCGAGCTTGCTTCGCTCGGCCTTGCCTTCAAGTCTTTCCAGTTAGTTCTATCTCTGTGTCTCTGTGAATGGGCCAAAGGGAATGTGAATCTTATTCGAGGCCGGGTTTTAAAATTGCACCCCCTATGCATATTTTTATTAAACACTCTACAAATAACTCTCGTGGCCGCATTCAGTATAAGAAGGAAATAAATACTTTCGGTTGCCAGATGTTTACCTCCATTTAAATTATTATTTACTTCTAGATAAATACATCATATTATAAGAATATATAAACCAAAATATACGACGTATGTCGAAAGTCTACAAGTACACTACTCATCCAAAAAACCAACCAACAAAAATATATAAAATTGCATTGAAGAATTTTTCAATATACAAACAAAATCATTACTCAGCTATATTTTTCACAGAAACAGTATTTCCTCTGAAGAAAGTGAGACTTAAAAGCCTGAAGTTTTCATTTGTAAATGTCGTTCTAGAATTCTTAAGTACTAAAGTGTCGTTTTCACAAGGTTCCCAAGAATTAGCGTGAAGGAAACTTGAACACTATCTACCTTTAATTATTACCTAGTACGAAAGGTATTTTGAACACTTTCATTAGTTTTTTTTCCAATAACTTTATTTCGTCTCGGCACATTGCGAGTCAGACTTGTGACCTGAAAGGGCACAGAGTTCCATGCACTCGAAGGAGACGGGTAACAACCTTTGTTGTCTCGGGAATAAGTAACTCTCATATTATTATAATCTTTTATTAATTCAATATTTTCTGCCTGCAATTATCGCACGGTAATGGAAAAACACTTTCGTACAGAGTAACAATTAATGTCGCAATATGATTAAAAATATTTTGAAAGGTAAAACAACAGCACCCCGATAGCGTCGAATCGCATAATCTTCCACAATCGAAAAGAACCCAAGATCCATTGATACATAATATATTATGTTAAAAAGCATACGCGACCGATTGCATTCATTTTGTATTGGCAGGTTTCAAATCTGCAAACCTGTAAGCAGGTGCTTAAAATGTTAGAAGCTCAAAGGTACGAATCATGCGATTCGTACTTTTCACATTGTAACATTTTAGGAAAATTAGACAACCTAAGAAATATTTTACTTGTTAAGAGTCCTGTTCTAACTAGTCTTGCTTCCTGTTGCTTAAGTGTTTCACCTCCCGCTGTCTAAGTCAAAGTGCTATTACGTGTCACACCCACTATATACACCTATATAGGTACCCTTCTTTGAAAGTAAGAAAACCTTCTGAAACCACACGGATAGTCAATCGTTACACAATTACCGACTTGCTTGTATTGTACCAATGGTTAGTCTAGTACGAAGAAATAATTGCAAAAGGTGGGTATGATTGCTTTTAATTCATTCTAATTGCATTTTTATAGGTTTTCATAGAAGAAGAACTTTGTAAGTTAATTACTTTAGCCTTCGGTGCTGAAGGTATCATTGAAATTGTACGGAACGCCAGCATATGCGTTTCATTTTGTTCTTTCTCCCATTGGCGAGATTGTTCAATCTGCTGGTGTTACAGTTTAAAGCTTCAAAGAACTAAAATTATTTGTAATAAGACATAATGTTGTGAAATGGAAGTCAAGCCTTCGATTTCAGAACATTATGCCTTATTAGAAATCATTTTTATTTCTTTGAAGCTAGAAAATGTTCTTTGGTTTGTTATTACACTTAAAGCCTTCGGCATTTCTTTCCACGGGAATTGTAACATCTGTCAAATGAGGTTTTTATATCTTTTTGCTATCGATGATAAGTTTTTTATGAATGGCAAAGTAAAATAGTTAAGTTTAGAAAACGTAGTTATGTTTAAATAACAGTTTGTTTTTGTATACTGAGATTCAAGTTCATTTCGTATAGGTATAGTTACCAATATCTTATCTACCTTGTTCAGACCAGTGATGCTCTGTCATTCGGCAGAAACGTCTAGAATCAAAAGGCAGTGTACCTACTGAATCAGAAACCTAGACTCGTATCTTAAGTTCTATTTAGGTAGCAAAATATGTAATATATTTTATTATTTATATATAATAAACACGAAAGAGTAAAATGTTGGGTTTTATTATTGTTCAATAAATCACTGCTTTGGATACTCTATTTTGAAATGACTACTAGTAGGTGTGCCTATATGATTGTTATTGTTAGAAAGTATTATATTTTATAGTCCCTTTTAATGACAGCCTACACGAAAATACTTTGGTTTGCTATATTGATTAATAAATTAGCAAAATATATTATCAAAGAATTAAGAAAAAAAAAAGACATTTCGAGATTATTTTCTAGCCTAAAGCTGCCAAAATATCGAAACTATGAATGAGTTGATTTATGAGTAGAAGTGATAAGATACGTACAGTCCAGTTCTGAGGCGGTCCAAGTTCTCAGCGACCAGATTCTTCGTCCTACCTAGGTTGGGGTTCTGTCGTATCTGACGAGGTGGTTGGAATGCCATCACGTTTACTGCTTTGTGGTGGATCTGCGATTCCACTTCTCCGCCTTCATGTGGCCCGTCGGATTCTACAACAAAGGCGACATGAGCAAACAATACTCGACGTGGGTTCACGACAACAATACAACATCACTGTATAATGAAGCTGTAATTATTCAACAATCTGCCAGCGGCTTCGCCGGCGTGAATGTCGAACAATATCAGAAGGGAACATAGTTCCCGGAAAAAAGAAGCCTCTGTGCTATTCCAGACTATGATAATTTACCACTGTGCCAAATTTCGTCTAGATCCGTTGTGATTGTGTGTCAAACATCCATCTATCCATCCCAATTTTATCATTTATAATAGTAATTAGATTTAGAATAGTACCTAGTAAGATTGATGTAGTTTTGTTTAAGAATATACAACATGGCTTGGCAAAATATTGTGGTAAACGCCTGAAAATGGCAATTCGAATAAACTACCTCGACATTTTAAATCAAAAGGAAATAAGTTTTAAAACGTTGATTAAAAATTTGCTTTACATTTGAATCTGAAAAGAAATCAAGCCTCTCTTGGAATTGGCTGCCAATCTCTCCAATTTCCCGTAGACGACACGGCGGCGCAACGTTAAAGGTAAAATTAAAAATAAGATTATACCAGACGGAAGCTGCAGCTTCCGCCAATGTGGCACTGCAGCTGATAACGTAGTTCGTCATTGGTAGCTACGAACTACGCCAGCGGTAGATCTACATAACTAGAAACGTATAGACACGCGCAAATAACAAAGCAAGCAAGTATACAAAAGAAAAAGTTTTCGTGAAAATTGTTCAACTTACTTTGCGTCACAATTTGATCTTCGGGCTCATAATACTCCTTATCAAGAGGCGTCAGTGCAAACGACTTCTTCTTTTCTTCATTGTTGGTTGCTACCGATGGTGTTGGTGTAGAGGTCTTACGGTGCCGAACTGCTATCTCAAGGGACTCCGGTGCAACGATTACCCTCTGTGGTAGCAATGGTCGAGTATCTTCCGGTGCAGGTGTTACGGTCTCAGGGGCATAAGCTGTTTCACGTGCTCGTGACGGCCCATAAGGTCGGGGGACGTAAGGATCCCGAGAGATCCAACGAGAAAATTCCTCTTCGAATGGGGTTAAGTCTTCGTCGTCTTCCATTTGGTTAATGCGTTCGATTTCCTGCGCCGAAACAAATTAAGCGTAAAATGACGTATTAGCTGTTGTACATTAAATGAATGTTAAATGTATGTGATGAAATTAAGTTTATGTGAGATGTGTCATGAGAAATATTTGTGAATGTGTAATCACGTAAGTCTTTGAAATAACTAATTGATAAAACCGATAAGTGATGTGAGTCCGAAGGTTATATGCATTAATAATGTGTCATCGTAATATTCGTAATGGCGACAATTTCCCGATACGTTCTCGCACGCGGTAGGCAGGTTAGTTGTCCATAATAAATGTGCAGCCTTCGTGCACTGATGGCGAATGATGGTTGAGGGACGAAACTACGAGGTTCTTGCCATAATAAATAAGGTAATTACTAGTTCTTCGAACAATGGGTTTAGAAAATGTCATGCGACGCTTGATATGTATCGATGCCCTGTATTTAGCGACGCTTAGGTCTTTTTGAAGTGTCAGGGTGATTGATAGATACCGGTTGCCGCCTCATTCGTACCAAAGCGAGGGGCATTAATTACAGTTTCATAAGAAGGACATTAGCTTCGTTTCATAAATTCAGTGTTTTTATTTACGAGATTATGTGGATATTTTTTTTTTGTTTGTTTACGATTAATAGGAGTATTATTAGCACATTTTTCTGTAAAACAAAACCCCAAGAGCAAACGAATTCTGTGGTCTAGTGAATACAATTGACTTCTAAACGGTTAGTTTAGATGTCCACAGAGAATTACATAAACAAAAACAATTCGGCTATCTAAACAACGCCAACAAGGTTATGAATTAGCTGTTTACTTAGCGTTAATTAACGATAGGTATTTGTGCACAAAGGTAGGTCTGCCGTTCATCAACGGTAGGTAAACAATATCTACGAGGAGGTATAGCTCTGTATCAATTTAATTGGACGAGGGTGCCGTGCCGGTCGAATATTGATCTCAGAATTCTGCATTCATACAACTGATTCCGATTCCGAGTATTCCGAAATGGCGGAACCTTAAAATGATTTATAAATCAGAAACCTTGAAGATAGCTAGTCTTGACTATTGGATGAGAACGGCTGAGGTCGTCATTGAATTAGTTCGTTACTAATTCACATGTTCGTGTTTGTTATGAGTGCAGCTACGTCGTTAGCGATTCGTTATTCATTATTACGGTACAAGTCCGAGGGTGCATTACTTTAATCGATGCCATTACAATAACTACCTATGAATCGCAATTTAAGACTGTTCGAGTAATAGCAATGAAAATTGAAGTAAACAATAACTACGTAGTCTTCTACGTAAAAGTGATGTGATACCAATGATTTAGATTTTTGTTTCATGTATTTCAAAGTGTCGCTCCGAGCTTTGAAGCTTTTAACGAACTTTTTATTTCTATTCGTGCCGATGCTTTGTAGCTCTGTCATGGCACTGTCTACAAATGGATCGCAAAAAGCTTTGTCTAGTCTCATAAATTGACTAGCACAAATTGATAAAACCATATTGGTTTCATGTTAGCACGGATTTTAACTGGACATGACAACAAAGAACGTGGATGAGTAAAAACGAGCTTACCATGTTGAGGTATTGTCAAAACACAATATAGATTTGGACATTACTGGTATTACTTTTCACAACATTTTTGGTCGCACTGATGCAAATTCGTTATATTTTATCGCCACATAATTTATCTTCGTAGCAATACAAAATGTTTAAATTGAATTTTCGTAGCGCTCTCGTAGCAGTGCCTACGGAAATTAATTCAGTAGTCTTCGTAGCTCGTAGCACTTTTCCGTAGCGATAATTTCTCGATAACATTATGATCTTTAAAATCATTTAATAGCTGCGATTGTTATTTTAAACAATTAATTTGCTCTAAATAACCTGTGAGGTTATTTAACCTTTACATAACTTTGAAGATTATATGGACACTACTCGTAGAGGGTCTACGAGTTCCATAATTGTACATTTTTGTTTCTTTTTTAAATATCTAAACTAGTCCTGCTATTTTTAGTGTCTTTAATTCTCCATATATGAAGTGACAGATAACATTAATATTATCACGAATTTTGTAATAAAAATGGGTCAGATTTTCAATGTTATACTCATTAAAAATTGCACAGTTTATTATAGTACACACGATAACCCTGACACACTAATAATTATAATATTTTCCAGTTCACTGTGCAGAGTGCACCCCTAACCCTGTTTATATTATCATGTAAACAGGTCAAGTGTTGCCATAATTTGACGGCGGTTATTCTAGCTTCACTCACTAACTGCATTTTGGACCTTTGCAAGTTAAGGCTCGTTGTGATATTTTTCGGTGTATGTTTTAACAGGTGTTTTGTATTCATAAGCTTGAAGGATATAATCTAAATAAATTAGATACCTAATAATTTTGTACTATTCGAGGTCGCGCAAAAAAAGGGCGTCTGGAAGGCTATGGGGGAAGGCCTATGCCCGTGGGACTCTAAGGTACCTGTCATTACAGCGGAGCGAGGCAGCGGAGCGGAATAACGGAGAAATTTTAACCAATGGTATTGCATAAAATCTCCGTACCACGTGAGTCACTGACATTTGGACTGACATGATTTATTAAAATTTCTCCGTTTCTCCGCTCCGCTGCCTCGCTCCGCTGAAATGGAAAGGTTAATAAACAACTTTGATATTAGTAGTTTCAAACTATCATGGTCAGTGTTCTAATAGAGTGAAAGATACCTTTTCATAGCCTCCGGAATTGCGCTAATTGACTAAGTAAGCTGTCTCGCAAGTGACCTAGCAGATTAACTTAACTTAACTTTTAATTTTATTCATAGGATGACCTATTTTATTTAGATTGTATTTTAATTTCTTCGAAGAGGAAAGTGTTGACTTTGAGCTATATTTTGGAAGCGTTGTACTGTGTCGCTTGAAAAAAAGAACGAGATAAAGTATCTCGTACGAACGCTCAACTTTAAGTACTAAAGCGACGCTAAAAGAATACTAAGAAATAGTACCATCCCTATTCTCTTTGTGTACCAAGAGCAGAAAACGATTTATGACAAGGAAAATTAAAAAAATCTAGTATTTGCACTATGGATGTATGGATAGTGTAAGTACTTGATTGCCTTTTCATTTAATTAGCCTGGCAACCCAGATATCAGGCAAATACATATGGTGCTAATCCACAGTATATTTTTATAAAATAATTCTCTATAATTCTCTAACACGGGGTTAAATTCTAAACAAGTCCTTTCTTGCTTATAGAAGTAATAACCGACGTGTCTCGGTTATTGTAATTTTTGTCCCAAACTTAATACTCGCCTCCACTCACTGCCTCAAAAGATGTCCCTCTCTAAAATAAATTGTATTGATTCACCTCGTCCCGACCCACCTACATTTTTGGCAAACCTAACGAAAGTTTTCGGTTCATATCGAAATCTATGGTCGACTGACTCGATGCGTCCACGTAATGGCATCGAGCGAGAACCTCACGAACGTGTCTGTGAACTATATATCGGTCTGGCAACCCAGCTTCCACAAGTGGGATGGGGGATGAAACGCATGGGGTGCAGTCACGTTGTTTAGGACTCGTAAAACGAAGAGCTAATAATATTGAAAAACCTAGCGACCTAACTCTTAAAGCTTGTTAGTAAACTGTGCTACTATAATGAAGTAACTCAGTGAATAAATATATATACGTATCCTTCGGCGTGTGGCGTAAAGTGCAATTAGGCTGTAATGTTACATACGTTAACTATTATAAGGATCAATTTTGTGAACAAAAAAAAAATTAAACTTTATTTGATTAAACTTTATTAAAGAAAAGTTTTTTTCAAAGGTCCTCTTGAGGAAATCAGTGATATCACCGTCAATGTGCCATTAAAACCTACAAAAACTATAATTATTACTAATGTATTTAATGCGGAATATTACAACTGTTCATAAAAAATAAAGTTTCATACCAATCTTTTAAATAGTTGAAGTTTCAATCCTAGAATAGTGAATCAATATCATGACCTCTCATATCATTTATATCGTGCCGGCCTCACCCACTAGCCTCCAACTGCAGCTACCTTGAGTTGTCAATGTAGAAAATTTCTAGATTTCGAGAATAAAGCTATTACAGTACCTTGGCAACACCTGACGATGTTTCTCAGTCAATTAGGCGACTACGAATGTATGTCTGTCGTGCTGAGAATAAGATATAGGTAACACTGTGCTCGTTATTCTGCTTCCTTTATATAACTAGAGCACTTTTCTGTCTAAGAGTTCTGAATTTTCATAATATGACCGGACCGAAAATATATCGTCCAAATTGAAATAAATAGCAATTATTTTCTGTCCGAATTTTCCGTTTTTAGGGAAACTCAAAATGTTTCTTTTCTTAAAAAAATAGTTATTCGGACTATTCGTTTAGGTATTTATTTTTGAATATCTATGTAGTCGTTCTCAAGTTAAACCAAAATTTAATTTCTTATTTAAAGTGAATAAAAAATCTGATCATTGCATAACGATTGTGCTTTAAATGTTAGGTAATAGCGGACGGTATTAAATTACGAGTGGTTCCCTCACATCGGTTAGCGCAAATTGCAATGTCTCAAACCTGAGAAATGAGCACTATTAGTGCCTAACATCCGAACTAATTGCTCCTATAATTGTGCAGTAGGGAAGCATAGGTATATACCTAATAATTACGTGCACATCTACTTGATGGCTGTGCTCAAATATTTAAGACTTTTTATTGAAACCATTTCACCAAACGACTTTATTACTTAGTATTCTAGTATCGCAAATCGACTAAACTTTGAACCGTATCTGCAACCACCTTAAGCATTAGTGCAGAGTTGCCAGACCGGAAAATTCAATTAGTTCCGAAAAACGCCGACTGCCGAACGTGCTCTGAGTGGCGCGACTTTATAACCTGCATCAGTACCCTAACATAAACCTAACTTATGATAGCCTAACTAAAACTTTCCAACTATATAATTTAAAGTTACTTCCAAAACTTTATTCTCACCTGGGTGAAAATCTTAAAAAGGCAAAAGTTGCAAGAAAAGTGTTGAGGAACTTATTGTTTGGTATTTAACCTCAAACACTTGTAAAATTTAACTAACATTTAAATGAAAGCATTGTTTATTCCTTTGTATTGAGACTGAAAGTGGCATCCCAATAAAAAAACTATTTAGTAGCAAGCAATTCTACAGGTTTTTTTTTAATTTGCCACGTGTTTCGGTTGGCCATGTGTGCTTTACTCACGTGTAATGTTTTTAACCTAAAAGGAGAATGTATTAATTCTTACAGAAACCTAACTACCCTTAATAAAGTCATAAAGGATTTTGAACCTGTAATTACAACAGCGGTCGTTTGAGATTGGGAAGCAACTGTCAGAGGTGGTTCGCAAAACAACAATATTTTAGGTTTAGTGCACGCAACAACACTTGTCCTTTTCGCAAAATCTAGGTTACGCATGTAAAAAAACATTATCAGGCTTATTCATTAAAAAATCTGAACAGTTAAGCGCTATGCCAAACAAAACAAAGATTCATAAGACTGATCTACCTACGAGTATGAACTATTTAATTTATTTAGTAAATACTAACGTATTATAAACTGTCTTGAAAAATATACCTCCTGAATTATATGTATTAAAAAGAAAAATCTATAAAAAAAAATCGGAGACGACACTCGAAGTTGTAGACGAGTACGTCTATCTGGAATAAACGGTCCAGTTAGGTAGGGCTAACTTCTGGAAAAAGGTCAACCGTCGAATCCGACTCAGCTGAGCGGCGTTCGGGAAGTTGCATGGTATCTTCTCGTCTCACATACCACAGTGTCTCAAGACGAAAGTCGTGCGACATTGTGTACTAGTGCGAGTTGCAGTGATGACTCATAGAACCCAAACCTGGACGCCCACACTGGACCTCATCAGAATGCTTAAAGTCACACAAAAGGCGATTGTCTTGAAAGTCTCATGCTTGGAGTTTCTTTACGTGATCGAATCAGGAATGACGTTATCAGCAACAGAACCAAGGTTACCGACATAGCCCGAAGGATCGCCAAACTGAAGTGGCAGTGGACAGGACACATTGCTCAACGAACAGATTGTCGATAGGGGCCGAAAAATTCTGGAGGCCTCCCAAAAGGTGGGCCGATGATCTGGTGAGGGTCGCGGGTAGGATGGATGCGAGACGCACAGGACCGGTTGTTGTGGCGATACTTGTGGGAGGCCTATGTCCAGCAGTGGACGTCTTTCGGCTGATATGATGATGATGAAATGAAAAAAGAAATAGAACAGAATTAGGTAGCCAAGGAGATAAATGAAAAAAACGTGTTCGTCATGAGCAGTTTTAATTAAAACACCCTATTTTCCTGACGGATGTTTGTGTGTGTTTGTGTGTCACTCGAGTTTGTAAAAAGCGTTGCGCTCGGGGCTAGCCCTAACGTGCCCATTGATATGGTTTCATCAATGAACACGAATAACATGATCAATGAACACGGGCGCCGGGGCGTTGAGAAATTGTGGTCTGACAACAATGAGCTGCAAGCTACATGTAGCATACGACATACGACGTATCGTCGTTGGTCAAGTGATGTCATATGATAAGCTGCGGTCAAAGATAACACAGTTATGCTATGCTCATGACTAACTCCGAACTTCCGCGTTTGCGCTTTTGTGTTGACTCTTGCTTTAATGTTTGAACCCATCCTTATTTCTAGTGCTAGTGTTCCTTGTTAGTGTTGTTGTTTAGAATATATACTTCTCCACTTGAGTACGTACCTTGCTCAGCCAGTCTTGCTCGGTAGGTGCAACCGCGCGCAGGTTGTTTTCTTCGTACCCATATATTGGCTTGGGTATCAGCATCCGAGGCATGATGTAGTCGTTGCGGAAGGGTCTCAGTTGCCGCCCCAATCTGTGCGGCAGCTGCGACAATGATGGCGCAGCCGACGGGCCTAGAAACTTTTATTTTAAGATCCGGGCACTTGTGCGCCGGGCATTTAGATGAGCTCGGGAAATAGATGCTAGAAATGCAGCTAATTCTATCACTTGACAAAACAAACACTTTCGTTATGCAGTTAAAGTATAATTATGCAGAGCGTACAGTCGCTCAGCTGCTAGCACGCCGGCATTACTATACTTATTTTCTAAAACTATGTGATAGCGGTTCTCATTGTGTAGTGACGAAGGAAATCAAATGAAATAAAAAAAAACATTTTTTTTCATAATCATGTCAACTCAATTTTTTATTAATACGTCGTCACAACACAGTAAAAATCGGTTCTTACAAGCATAGACGTAACCAGGAATAAGATAATTGTGTGCTTAATATTAACTTAACTTAGTGCTTATTATACTTACCGTCTAAGAGACATACTAGATGTGTGAACTTACCTTTGTCCCTAATCCTTTGTCGTACCTTAAGTCGATTTACAAACTAGATTGTACTGAAGTAGGGACATATTACTTAATATGTAATAAGCTTATGACTAGGTTATTAATACTATCGAGATATCAAGCCGTTCAAAAAACCAATGCACAAATCCAAAACTGTCCAAATCATATGAAATGATTGTGCATCAGCGTCTTGTTGTTCCAAAACGTTGAAGTATTTTTGTAAAACCACGATGAAGAAACAAAATATTTGGTCCAATTTTGTAACAAGATCCCGCTACCTGAATTCCGCTCTCGTTGCTGTTAAAGTATTTAATAAACTATGAGATACCTTTCAAGATCACACATTCTGGGTCAAATATAGCCTTAGCCTTCTTCATGAATGTGGCTACAAGACAAAAATAATTTTCGTTGGTAGTTCCAGAGATTAGCGTGATCAAACAAACAAACAAACTATTCAGCTTTACTATATTAGTTATTATATTACACTGTAGTTCTACATCACCGAAAACCACACGAATCTTAAAGTGAATGTGAATTCCCTAGTAGCAGAACCACGGCACCAAAGCAGCTACTTTTGCAAATGACCAGAAAGTAGTCATCTTTTAATTTAAAATTACTAGTTTTAGGTTTCCTAAGATTCCTGGTTACGTCTATGTCTTTCATTTCTGCATCATCAAACTAAAAATCTCCCTTCTTTGATGAGGTTGTTTTACTATTATCAAAACAGTACAACGGTAAACAGTAAATGGAAGTTTTAACGCATCTATAAAAAAATTCTGGCTATTTTTTAACACAAAACCTGGAAAATCGTTCACTTAATTAAAACTATGACAACTTAAAGTACCCCATTTACTATAAGATTGTCTTGTGTGGACTATCTGTCACTCGTCTTGCTAAGGCGTATTAATACTGGGTTGTGGAGGACAGTTAAGCAGTCGCTCCTTGGTACTAAGCTGAATCCAGTAAAACTCAAAACCGACCAACAGAGCTGGCAGAAGGCTAGATAGATTGATTGATATACATGAGATTGGCTTATTATTAATTGTAATAAAAATATCAGAGTACTCTTTTGTTTCTATGGGTCAAGAACTGAGAGGGAGGACTTCTTCATATAATATCTCCAGCCTGTCCAACAGCCCAGTGCGTTTTTGACAACTGATTCAATCCACTTATTGCATTACTTGACTACCTCAATTCTTAACTTCACAGCATTAATAGGCTTCAAGTCACTTCTCTGAGCGAGTGGCCCGTAATCCTCCTGTGCTTCTGTGCTAACACGGTTTAGTGTTTTATTGTCGTTGGATCTAAGCCGCCAACAACTCACAAGAAATCCTTAGCTAGCTTGGCTCCTCTATCTCACTCGTTTATCAATCATATTATTTCTATTGTATTAAGAACTAATCTATATATTTTATTAAAAATAATTATGAAATCAAATAGTTGATGAACGGATCTGAGCAACTTCTACAGTTTTGATCGATGCGAAATTAGATATTCTGTTACATCAACATGGTAACCTTGACCTGGTGCCGCAGCATGACCTTGGGTCTGCAGAATACCCAACTACTAGCTTAGTTACAGCAAAGGTATCCGTTTTGACTCACTGAATGGTTTTAATGATCAGATAATAGGAAGACTAGCTTTTGCCCGCGATTTTGTACGCGCATATACCTTTTTTCACGTTAGGAATTTCAGGAAATCCTCTCTTAGTACTCCTCCACACTCTCCAACGAACCTACATGCCAAGCTTTCTACTACCAGTAGTTTCGGCAGTGCGTTGTCTGTCAGTCACTCATTCAGTAACGGCAGAATTTTATATATTAATAGCTGACTTGGCAAACGTTGTTTTGACATGCAAAAAAAATACCCTACCACCTATTCTCATACCTACCGAATATACCCACAAAATTTCATGAAAATTGGTCGAACCGTTTCGGAGGAGTTCGGTAACAAACACCATGACACGAGATTTTTATATATTAGAAATATACCTTGACCTGATGCTGGAATCTGCAGGATACCGTACGCTTCTTATGTACAGCAGATGCTTCGTGTTTGGGCTCAATTAAAAGGTCTTTATGAATGGGTTATAAATCCGTTTCTTATCGATCTAAAAATACTCACTGGAAGAAGCTCTTTCATTTCAGCTTTTGCCCACTTAAATTGGTCGAGTTGGAGGAAAGCTAGGTGTGAACATACATCTTTACTTACAATACTTATGCGTTTCAAATAAGAAGATAGCAATGCTAGGGGGGAGCGCGGGCCCTCTGAATGTTATCTTCCTTCGGCAATCATACTACCGCAAACTTGACCTGTGGTGCGATTCTGTAGACCTCTCACCGTGTAAGCTTAGCTAAAGTAAACATGAAGTGAGCTGTCAATTTATACAAACAAGATGGAACGACGGTACAATTCATACTCAGTCCTCCTAAGTTAACACGGTGAGATGTTGACACAATACACCGGCTGAAACCTAAGCCTTCGTGAAACAAACGAATAGGCTTTCAATCATTTTCATCCTTTTTCGAGTCGATGGTGACTCTTTAATATTTTATGCCCAGTAAGTGGCCACGTACACAGCGGCATCAGTGGCGTTCATCAGGTCCTCAATGGTGCAGGTGTAAGGGCACTTGGGACATTCCAACAAGTGGGCCATATTTTGAACGGGGGCTCCGCACTCACACTTACTTTCAAGCGGATCAATGAAACCTCATTTTGCCAAGTTGTATTTGCAGCGGCCTACTTGGGTGCGCAGTACCAGTAGTTAGAAAACATAACGGATGAACAGCACTGAACATTCGTAAATATGTAATTTAACTTCATTTTGTTGCCACATGATTGATAAATTATGACGTGTGATACTTCCGTGCTAGCGGCTGGCGAGCGTTCCCTGGCCATATCCATACATTCAATCATCGTTTCAGATTTACGATCGTAAATGCATAGAGCTCTGAAATTTCATGTACTAATTAACGTGTCGAACGAAGTGTAATTATTTATAATTGACACCTTAACGGATTGCTGCTCTAATGTACTTTATAATTAAACTAGTGGACGTCACGCGGTTTCACCCGCGTAGTTCCCGTTCCCGTGGGAATACGGGGATAATATATAGCCTATGTTACTCCCTGATAATGTGGCTATCCAATGCTAAAAGAATTTTTCAAATCGGTCCAGTAGTTTCGGAGCCTATTCAATTCAAACAAACAAATCTTTCCTCTTTATAATGTTATTATTATATTATTAGTGTAGAAGAGCCAAAAGTTTTGGTTTGTGTTTAATTTGACACTGTAGTCCTGTAAATGTTTCGAAAAATAGTGGCCGGATAAAATTAAAATGTGGTGTCGCTTCTCTGTAAAGATAATTGATTCCAATTCCCGCTGTTTGGGTTTAGGTACTAGGAATATTATTGTGTAATTTGTGGGTGCCGAGAAAAAACATGTGTGTAATATGCGTGAGCGTCACTGCACTATCACGATGTTTTCTAACCGCATTATTTTGCCATTTTTCTAAAATATGTTTGTGTAAACTGTTCCCACACTGGCAACTTTATACAGTCGTAGTTTAGACCACTAATGCATTCTTAATTTCGATTATTGATTTAATCCCCGCTTTTAAATATAGTAACTTTTAGCGAGTCGTTTCTAACTAAGAGGTCAGAGAAGTAGGCTAAGCGGTTGTCTGATCCATCATTCACTTAGTGTTTCTTATTGGCCTGGATTCTGGATAAATCTACAATTGAATCGACCTATTTCTTATAATGTCGGCATAAAAGAAAATGCCTGCACCATCACAAATTTCTGCATTATATCAAGGGGGCTAAAAAGGCCACTTTAGGAGAATCATATCAGAATCATAATATTAATCACGCAACAATCTGTCAAATCCTGCGGTTTCTACAGAATAACCTAAGATAAGTTATATTTCTGCGGGTCAAAAAAGGCCACTTAGCAGAATCAGAGAGCAACACGCTACCCGTCACTGTCAAATTTTCCCAATCAACCTTGAACCTAAGGTGTTAGTGATAAAGATGAAAATGAAATTTGACAGATTGTTGCGTGATTAATGTTATGATTCTCCTAAAGTGGTCTTTTTAGCCCGTCTGGTCTCATTACGAAAGCAAGTAAGTACGATGTAATTTATGAGTCGGGACCTATTTAGGTACTTGTTACCTTATATATATACTTTGGTTCCATGTTACATATTTACCACCGTAATAATACACTGCTGAAGTAAAGTTCAAGGTGAACAGCAAACGCCCGTGTTTTTTAATACGAAAAATGTTTAGTGACACTTGTTAAAGTTTGTTTTGACTCCGTTGTTTTCAAGCCTGTTGATTTTGTTTGGTTTTACTGCGGCATTTTTACTGTACCTTACTTTCTCCGTAATTGATATTCTGACTGTTAAACTACCTACCTATTTAAGTAGTTTTCCTTATATTTTATTAAGAAACTAAGTAATTATGCCTTTTTTAAGGATGGGAATTCATCAAATGACTTTTTCCGGTCTGAGCGGAGCGGCAGGGAGTGTCAGACTCTTACTGACTAAAACCCGTCCGTGTTGCTCCTAATACCTATTGCGTTCCAGGCCGCGGTGACTCTTTCGAACAAATCCCGCAACCCTGGCAGGCACTGGCCCCAGCGGGCCCCGTCGATTTTGCTGACTACTCTTTGACGCGCGCGTGGAACACAACGCGCCGTCGACCCGGGCCTCGTTCTGTTCGGACGGCGAGCCACCCAATGGTCGCCGTCCGCAAGAAATAATGCCTACGTCCCATACTTTGAGAAGGAAAACAGTACATTGATAAACTGAAATCTAAACAGCACAACTGAGACCTAAAGTTTTCTGTTCAGCTACTTTTGCGTTTCGTTCTCGTTTGGATTTAGAAACCGATACAGTTACCTACTACTGACACTTAGATATTTAAATTACACCATTGAAAGAGTACATTATACACAGTGTTCAAAAGCTATATAGGCCTATAGTGATTATAATAGTTCAACCGGGGTGAAAACCACTTGATATGACTTGTTCCTGTGTAGCTGACCCGGGAGATGTTATTCTGTCTCTAAGTTTACAATAAATTTAGTTATTTACACACAATAAACTCGTAAAAGAAAAATTATATACAAAAAAAGGGCAAAGGTACTGCTATTTCAACAGACATTTGTTCCAGCAGACTGGCGACAGAAGAGTAAGATGAAAAACGTTGATACAGTATGTAAAGAGACAGAAAAGAACTGTTTCTTCACATACTTAAAATAAACGACGCGGACGAATTCGATAGTAATTTCGTCCGCGCGATTTCGTGGGTACTGTACCTACTAACTTTAACATCTCCTCTACCTCTCGTAAAGGGTAGTTTCGGATTTTTTTGCTGGTAAGACTACAGTATCAGAGCAACTGTTGCGCCGGGGTCCTGGGTCCTATGATTGATCAGGTAAAGTGTTGATTTTCCCTTTACGATTCAATTATAATGATAATATAATATAATGTAATTTAATGTACATACATAATGTTTTAGCTTTAAGTTATCTTGCTGCGCCCTAACAGGGTCATGTACTTATTAGTTATAAGAAAAGCCTGTAACTGTGTGTACATTGTGCAATAAATAAATAAATATACTGCTTGAGCGTCAAGGATTTTTCCAAACAAAATGCAAACACTTTCTCGAGTCCCTTTTATGAGTGAATTAAAAATATTATAAGTAAAATAAATTCAAAATATAATAAGGTTTGTGTAGTAATACAGGCTGTTTTTTTTTCAAAATCAATCTGTTCGATTCCTGGGTAGGAATAACGATTTTTCAAAAATCCAATGATGCTGATTTAGTTTTCATCAAAATCGGGCCCGAGACTTCTTCCAGTGTTTTTTGATATTCCTCATAGTTCCAGATTTGGCCACAAAGGCACACTTTAAAAATCACATTGTGTTTATTTACTTAGATTACATGTATTAGTGCCTAGTTTCATGTTTATTTACCAAACCATTGAGATTTTTCATCCAACTTCTTCAAGGTAGATTTTCACAAACACCTTTTTTAGTACCTAACCATTATCACTGTTCGCAATTCAAGTTCTTAAATTAGAAGCCTATAATTACCGACTCCCATTATTTACATCTACAAAAATTACGATTTTCCTATCCAAACTTTCAACCCCGCAAGGCATGTATTTCTAGAAATGTTGAAATAGATCAATTTTAATTTTGATCGTCTATTTTTAATTGTAATTTTTATACTTCTAACACCAGTGACTAGATTACTTAGTTTGATACAAACTTTCACCCCAAATTGTACCTACCCCTTAGGGTTTTTCCTAAGATCCTTTCTTAGCTGATGCCTCAAAATCTACCTAACTTGCCAATTTCATCTTCATGGGTCATGTACTTTTCCAGATTCATGATTAGTTAGATTATGAATAACCTTTCGTACGCGCATATCTTGTTTTTTCCGCGGCCCCTACGGAGTGCAGGGAAGCTACACAGCTTTCTAAGACCAGTAGTTTCGGCTATGCTTTGTCTGTCACTCACTTAATCACCAGTAACGGAAGAATTATATATATACAACCTGTAACATAATAAACGCAATACCTGTTAAGGGGTCATTGTACTCATCATTATGTACAACTTTCACAATGGGACCAACACTGAAATCGCGAAAAAATGCGCGCATAAATGTGCGCATAACTCGACAAAATGTACTGAACAGCTGATTTTTTCTTCACGATTTCGGGATTGGTTCCATAGTAAAAGTTGTTCATAATGATGGGTACAATAACCCCTTCAGAGGTATTGCGTTTATTCTGTGACATGTTGTATAATTATATATTTATTAACTTATAACACTATCTAATAAATTACATACTAAAACGAGTTACTTAAATAAAGTGAATACATATACTTACTAATAAATACTTAGTGTGAGTAACCGTGCTTATTTCTAGAGTGAAAATCTTGTTATAGGTTTGAGATGAAAAAATACTTATTTAAATAAACAATCAAGATAACAAATAATAGATAAAATATAATAATTTAAATTCACAAGTGATCAGTAAAAAAGCAAATTGTGTTACGAATACAAAAAGAAAATCGAAATATGTGTAAGTAGATAAATGAAAATCTTGTTATGTCTAGGTCAACATTACACATGTGTGTATAATACTGACCTATTTAAGTTAAACATAATGTTATGTTATATGTACTTAGATACATAAATACAGAGAGCCTTCCCATTGGATAAACTAACAACTGATTTTGTAACTGAGGCGTGCCATTGGACGGCATACCATTGCACTTTGGCCGGCCCCCGACTGAAAACTTTATTATATCCCTTATTTCTGATTTCAGAAGTTAAAGAAAAACTTTAACTTCTAGAAATATTTCAATGTATAATGTCACAGAATTATATCAGATTATTTGCATTGATTTGCGTAACCTGAGGTTTGTCAAATTTTAGAAACAATGAGTTCGAGAACCATCGAGTTTTCTCATTTCCGCATCATTATGTTTCTGCTTACACTCAGAAATATTTGGTGGAATCCCTTTTTGTTAGGTACTTTTGCATGTTCCATAAACATATAACTATTGCAGTAGTAGGGCTAAAGAAAATGAACGCACGCTGGAGAAACCACACTCACGTGATTGTCATCGTTTCTTTCAGTAAGATTATGCTTTGACACTTTTATTCTGTCAGTCGATTTTTATTTAACCAAAATGACCGATTTCTAAATATTTGATGTACTTCGACAGGCATTAGAACTGACTCGATAAGTCGCTGAGGAATTATCAGAGGATATGAGTTTACATGCGCATACGTGTATGTTGCTAATAAATCTTGCAGATGGCGTGGCCAATACTTGGACACAATATCACTACGAAAATAAAATTACGCCATAATTCAATGAGCCAGTAGAAAAAATATACCTGTGTGCCTGTGGCGCTAGGTTTAAGGGCGGTCAGAAACGTAATATGAAATATAATTTAATTTTACGGAGTTGGTGGTCGCCGCGGCTAACCAGTTTTGCACGCAGAAGCTTCTCTCTGAACTTAAATCATATTTAGCGGTAATTTATCGCTGCAGGGAAGTGTTTCTATTTGTGCCAATCAGAGTAATAAGCTGGCGCTCACCTAAGCTAAGTACCGCATCTCTTTACTCTGCTTAGCTATATACCTACCTACACAGTTTAATTTGCAAATAGCAGTTTATTTCCACAACTTCTATTGCGTCAATCAGAATGCACATTGTATATATTTTTCATTACATTAACACACATTCACTTAAGATGATCGGCGTGACACAATTGTTTTTTTATTTTGAACTAGTAGTCCCTCGCGGCTTCGCTCCCGCCAACTTTCTTATTTTTTTCTTTATTAAGAACCTTCTCCTGACTAACACAACAGCATAGAATTAGCAAAATCGGCCTAGCCGTTCACGCGTGATGCCGTGACCAAGGGAAATAGGGATTCATTTTTATATTTAAGAGAAGAAGATTAAATAGAAAGACAAGCATTTTTTTTATTTGACAATATAGGCAGGTAATACACCTACTCGATTTGATATAGCTATCTCCCACGTACAATCGTGACACAAAGTGGATGCTGGTTTTTAACCGTTATTTTAAATCGCAGTGTCAAAGCGAGTTAATTTAGAAAACTATAGTTTTCTGAAATACATTTTTTTTGCGGAAATTACTTAAATTGGAAAAATTTTCAAGAATCAAGTACCTAACTGCTAACGTTGTTGAAAATGTTCTCCGTTTTCTTGCAACAACTTTCGTAGCAGTAACAGTTAAAGTTATATCAGTCACACTTATCGTCTCAAAATATTTAGAATGTCGATGTCGTGAGGATTCCTCAAAACAAACCGACTCAATAGGGAATATGCATGCGATTTTTTTATTTGCAAAATGAAATACTTATTAGCTCTAATACATAATTATGAAATTATTTTTTAAATACCTTCATCAGCGATGAAGTTATAAAGCTTCAAAGTTTACAATTAGAAAGAGAAGTCCGACATGAATTGTGACGTCAAAGTTCTTGGCGCCTATACAGCTGCCATAGAAAACAGCGTTTTCGCGAGAGGGACAGATATATTTGTTTAAAATAACTATATCTCGTTTGTTTTTCGAGCAATTTTGATTCTATTTTCACTGTTAGTATTATATTTGTGTATATTTTTGGATAAACTGTATAGATAATAGATATTTTTTTTCGTGCATATTCCCTATTCCTGCTCTTTCATTAGTGACGTTTATCCTAATGTACATCCACAACGCTACCAATTTCTTGCACTCCTTTAATTTTCCTTGCATGTTTTAGATTAGGTAGGTACTAGTTTTTTTGACAAGCCAATTTTTTAAGTTCTTTTTTGTAGGAACTTACTATTTTGTAGAAAGTGTCAAGGTCTTTGGATAGTTATCGCACCGCGTGTGTGTTCTTATTGTGACGGCGAGTTGTGTGAAATATCATAAAACTCGAGTCCGATTGTGGCAGCGAATTCGCTGAAGATGTCATATTGGGAAACTTGTCGTATCCAAGTTGGAGGACCATAGTCAACATAGTCATGATGGTTCAACTCTGGTCTGAAGTTTTGGGAAATTCGATTAAAGAAGTTGTTCATAATCATTTAGAACAAATACATTTTCCCTTTCTTTTGTTAAAAACTGTAAAGCTTTGCAACAACATAATTTAGCTGGCTTCTGCTGGCAAGGATTGTTTCAAATTGTGATTTTTCTTGCCTGTTTCATTAAACCTTTCTTGTAAGTATGGGTTTTTATTTTTGACTAAGTACTTACTCACAGCTTTATGTAAATCTTGAACTTGGTTCTAGTTAACACAAGTGAAACTTGATATTTCTTGCAATACTGAAGATTTTGTTTTATTTAATCATAATCTTAATGTATAAAATTGCGCATTATTATTTATTAAATATTTATGATTTTAAATTTTATAGTTTGCAAATTCGCCCACTAGACATGGCTATTGATTGAAAATGAACACTTAAGTAGGTATTCTTTTTCATAAATAAGTATAAATGTACGGATCACAATATGAATGAAAATAACAAAAACAAATAAAAATCAAATTAAATCCACAACAAAGTATCTAACTAATCACGACAAAAATCTAAGTAATATTTATCTACAACTATAGCTACGTCCAGGAAGCTATGACGCGTGTTTTATCATTGTTGTAAAATAATACAAACAGATATTGCACGTCACAATTTCCTAATAAGTATTCTACATAACAATACACAATTTTTTCTACACAAGTATCAAACTAAGTTTGTCAAAATAAACGAAGATCAAATAATATTTAAATAAACGAAGATCAATAAGAAATAAATGTTTTTTGATTGTTGATTTGATTGATTTTGAAATAATATTTGACGTTCCTTTATTTTAAAGTTAACCTAAAACTACTGTATTCGAGATGTTTGCGAAAGCCAGCACGAGGCTTTTGCATACGTCCCCACAACATCAATTTGGGAGAAACACACAACATAAATTTAGCTCTAACGATGATAGAAGCCGACATCTTGAATGCTCTAAACAAATAAGCTTACGCCTAGTTCTCGGCCAAATAATCTAAACACTGGAAACTTCACACACTAACTAACACCAACTTAAAATTTGTTCTAACTAAAAGACGGCGGTATAACTACACATTGATTTCTAAACAGTGAAAACACACAAAAAAATTGGGAAAAAAGTAAAAAAGAGCTCAACATGTAGGTCCTTACAGGTGTCTAAAGGGGAAGTATCTAATATTGTACTGAAGAAGCATAATAATTAAAATATATTAACGACATTTTTAACACATACATTCGCGGCGGTAACACAAAAGTAAACGGGAAATACTTATCAGCGGCAGATAAATATGCTAGAGTTATTAGAGATTAATTAGAATAGTGTGAGTTTAAGTGAGCATTGAGTTGTAAACTTACCGAGAGGGCGAGGAACAGCGCACGCCGCGGCGGCAGCTAGCAAGAGCGCGATTACCGTGTGCATCGCGCGGCCGCTCCACTGATAATGCTGACGGCGTGCTCTCTGTTTACTGCCGAGCGCCAGGAGCTGAGCTGTGGTCGCGCACTCGCTCGGCGCCGATCGATACCCCGCCCACATCAAAACTTCTTATCACCATGAACAAAACGCCGTAACTTCACAACTCGCCAGGACTACTTAATCCCTTGTGGAGCGACTGTCTGGGCCCGTGCAGCCCATCTCGCGTTATCCTTTTCAATTACAATTCGTGTGGTCCTTGCAATAAAGTCTATTTCCAAAACATTTATCTGTCAAAGCAAATCAACGTAGTTATACATAGTTAAAATTGAAAACTGTCTGCCGCCTTTCGATGACGTTCATGTTGAAGGTACTCAAAACGTACGAGTACACGCTGGCTTTATCATGACTATTATCGCCGGTTTATCTCGTCCAGCAATTCCCTTTATTTATTGTTTGCTTGTTTGAGATTTTCAAACTCTAGTCGGCTTTTGTGTGTGTGATTCAATAGGTCATGAATGATTATTTCGTTTCATGTAATTATATATGTCACAAAACGCTTCAAGGGTTGACCAATTATGATTATAAACGTCTACACAAGTAACTCAACAGGTCCATTTAGTTGAATGAAACAAAATATACCTGTTGAGAACCCTTCCTATAGAAAAGGTCACAAAATACCAACAAGGGTACTTAATATTAATGAAACCACTTAGAATGGAATAATATCGGCCAGTCAGCTTGTTTTAATTTGTTATAAGTGATTCTTCATTAAATAAATGAAAGTGTTTGCTTCAGGTGTTCAGTCATCGTAAAAGATCAGTTTGAAAACATTCAATCAACAGTCTTAAGCCTGTCTGTACTTGTGGTGGCTTCTTGAAGTTAATTGTAGGTTGTATTCGCCTATTGAGTCGAGCTCCGCCTTTCAACAGGTGGCTGCTGAGAAAAACAAGCAACTTCAAGCTTTTGCTAAGTGCTTTCTTGTATGAAATATTACCTACACGATTCTATTCTATTGCTCTTCGTTGTCTAATGTGTCCATTACGTGCAAAGAAAATGGAGTAAAATATGAGCTTTATTTGTTGTTAGACAGCCACTTGGCTTTTAAATACACCTTAGATATAGCAGGATCGCCTTTTTTGTTGGGGTATCTTTTGTAAGGCGTGCTACAAAGGGAAGCGGTTTTAGGAATTCTTTGTACACCGCCAATCGAGAATATTAGCATCACTACTTGAAGGGATTCTATAGCCGCGCTATGCAAACTTATTCCGCGTCTCGTAAGATTTAAACATTTATCGTTTTACCTATAGCTTCTTATATACCTTCTAGCTTTTTTCTGATTCCATTATTACACAGACATCGGGATTTATACGATAAGTTTGACTACGTTACCAGTAGCGTAGCGAGAGGGGGAGGACGGGGGGGCGCACCGCGTTACATCCGTGTAGGGGTGACACCTGACCGTTCGATGACTGTGTTTTGTAAGTGTCAGGAGTCACCCCTAAACGGTTGACGCAATGAACCCGTAGGGAGTGGGGTGCCAAAATGTTTGAGCTCACTTCGCTCGCTCTTGCTTTCTGCACTCTCCAAATTCATAGGCAACAAAAGACTTCTATTTTAGTATGAATGGTCAAAAGACAATAAAACCCTTCTGAGATGAGGTGATAATATTTCTTTAGTTCTTGAGGTTTTCTGCATTTTGGGGTGACACTCGACCGTTGGTTGACTTTATCACTATCGGGTGCCTAAACGGGTGACGAGTGAGGTAATGAAACCTGTCCGAGGTGGGGTGTAAAAAATTTCGAGCTCGCTTCGCTCGCTCTTACATTCTGCACTCTCTTTTTTTTCGAGCTTTTCTATAAAATTCAACAAAATGACTGCCCAACTATCATTTTGGTGTCAGATACAAGTTACAATAAAACCTTTTCGGGGTGTTCTGCCCTCTCTCATTTAATGAACTTTCAATCTATAAAGTTACTATCTGAAGTGGGATGCAAAAAATTTCGAGCTCGCTTCCCATCGCTCTTGCTTTCTACCCTCTATTAGTTCTTGAGCTTATTTTCTTCAGTCAACAATTTTGATTTTAGATACAGATGAAAAGTAAATCAAAATAATCTGAGGCGAGGTGCACAAATCTTTCGTTTCGTGACAGACGCGTTACGTAAATAAATAAATGTTGAGTGTGGGTGTCACTTTTGGGGGATGAACTAGTTAAAAAGTAAAAAGATTTTAGAACTACCGTGTGACATATCAAACGCAAGGGGTGTTGGTTATTTTCATAATTATAAATAAATGGTTTGGAAGCTATTCCAGAAAATAGATAAAAAATTACCATTCCGCCTTTATCTGCGAAACTACAGAGCCTATTTCTTTTTTTAAATGCAAATAATACATTTTTGCCCATAGATAACAGGAAAACCTATAAAAAGCCTTAAGTGTTATAATAACATGTTATAAAGTGAGATACATTCAGGAACCTTTACACGGGAGTCCGACTCTCACTTGGCTTATTTTTTCTCACTTGGCGAAGTGGTAGTTGCACGTCACAATTGTCAATTTTCTCCAAGTACATTTTTTAGGTTGGTCAACCATAACTCGTTAACTTGTAAAGCCTACTGAGTTGTGATAGTTTTCTTTTTCAATTCGTTAAATGAGCTATTACCATGAATTTTTTCACGTCAGCAAACACTTGACTCCAACAAAACTAACACAGCTTAATATTTCGCAAACGGATCCTTGGATGGAAATATGATTTCGGCACATCCTCCATATTTTTCAACGACTTATACAACGTTACCCCACACCATGGGATAGACGATAAAAAAAGCATTGCCACATTATGTGTAAAAATAAAAAATCAAGATTTTGTTTTACCACTTTGTCGACGTGATTAATATGTATGTCGAAATTCCAACTTTCTAGTGCTTTAGCGTATCTGGGCTAAACCGCGATCAGACAAACAGACAGATAGATGGACATGGCGAAATTATAAGGGTTCCTTGTTGACTACGGAACCCTAAAAACGTCCTACCCTTCTCACAGAGGTATTAGCTAGACACCGTAGTAACCTTTCTCGACCTATTTTTAGCCCTATTTGCATGCTTAGGTACAAGCGTTAACTAGCGAGCAAATGCGAATAGTGACTATATTTTCAAGTCTAACAAAAGAAAAAAACACCGGCCAAGTGCGAGTCGGACTTGCCCACCGAAGGTTCCGTACAAAGTAGTTACATATGACACTTTAAATAATAAACGGCCGTTTCTTTTTTTACCTTAACATAGAAGCTTGATTTTTACACAGCTTCAAGGGACTGTAGACCTAAGTATATAGTTTTAATTTCAACTCGATGCCTCCACGCGTTCCACAACAAAGGAATTTGGAACGTAACCTTGAAAATTGGCAAAAATTTGGTCGGTGGAAAATTTGGCGCATTTTTCAATTTTAGTTTTGAACGATACACCTATCAAAATGAATATTGTGTACGTCTATGAACTTACATAAAGATAAATAATTACATCAGGAAACAACGTCGACTAATTTTCATAGAAAAGGAAAAAACGCGGGAATAAATTGCTACGCTGCGCTATCTCTGCTCTTCATTTCTGGATGGAGCGAATATTTTTGACCTACTCTCATATCGTTCTCATATGAGAAAACTAGATTTTTCCAGTACTGTATTAATGGAAAAGAGATGATATAAATAAAACCAGTACCTAGTGCGGAATTGCTTACTTAATTCGGATTTTTCTAGTTTCAGTGATACTGTGATTTTAGCTCGACATGTAAATAGCTAGGTTTGAGCTAAAATAAAAGTAAAGAAGTTGATTATTTGAAAGCAAAAGTAACGTCGACCTAGTTATTATATATTACAGACATCTGACTTTGTATCACTCGCAAACATCATCATCATCATATCAGCCGTAAGACGTCCACTGCTGGACATAGGCCTCTCCCAAAAGGGGGGGTTTGCCATGATCGCCACGCTTGGCAGGCGGGTTGGCGATCGCAGTGTATGGTGTTGATTTTTACAGAGAACGCTGCTGCCCATTCTCTGGTGAGTCCCGTAGTCGCCTCTTACGACACCCACGGGAAGTGATGGGATGGTATTATTCTTTTACGGCACTATACGGCACCGGCCGACACCATACGGATAAACATAATAAACACGCAACATAATATAAAAAAAACAAACCTTGTGTTGTAGTTGGGGAGGTTACAATAATATACGCCTTTAATTTTAAATCATTTTTTTTTAAATGTTTTAGGCTCCATCGAAAGTTATTATATCCTCCTCCTTTTAACTGTGTTTTAGGTAAGTATTACCTAAGTACTGTGAGAGTTAGCCTTTTGTATATTATTTAACGACTTATTATTAAATGCACGTCGAGAAACTTATCACCCATCAATTTATATACATCTATTAAATATTTTTTCATATCAAATGTACTGATTGCACATCAAATTTTATATTATTTTATTTTGCATGATGTAATTATTATTAACTAATTTGATATTATTATTATTTATAACCTGTCGAGTGGCACTCATTATCATATTTTCTTTTGTTAATATGCGAATAATGTAGTGGGCTGTAATATTGTAAATATTTTATATTACCTTTTCTCTGTTCGAACACAAATATTGTAGCTGTTTATTGTCCCTGAATAAATAAAATAAAATAAAAATCGCAAGTAAATGGCTTGGTTCAAAATCGTTTATTGACTTGCCTAGTCAAGTAGCGGAACATAGCGCAGAGGGAGCTTATAAGGGTACCCCGACCCGGATAGGTTAAGTTCGAATGGCTAGCTCACGTCATGCCATTTAAGTTAGCTTCATTTAAAACCTGCAGAGCCGAAAAATACGACGAAATAAAAAACGACGACAAGTACTTGAGGTTCATAAAATACTCCGCTTTTCAGTTAATAGCGATGCGTCGCGAACTCAAATTGTTGCTAAAATAATAATATTATGAGGTTACTGTTTTGCTGTTTATAGTTAAATACGAATTAAGAAATGTAAGAAATTATCCCACGAACATACACCCGAGATTATTAGTAGCCTATGTGCTGCTTGCTATTACAGACTATAATGTATCTCTGTGCCAAATTTTATCCAGATCCGTTCAACTGTTTTGGCGTCATTGAGTAACAAACATCTATCCGAACTTTCGCATTTAAGATGTAAGTAATAAGATGGTTTCCGAAAGTATCTTCTGATTCGTACTTGACTGGTATTCAGTCGCAGGATAAAAGCCGATAATTGCAACGTCAAGGCTGCTCTCTCGAGAAATGCTTAAAAACAGCGTGCAGATAAAGCAACTTTTCTTAGGCATTTACTGAGAAATTACATTTGAAAATAGATAGTAATTTACATGATATGATAAGTAATTTGATTTAGCCAGAATTTATGTATCGGTATTACCTCCAAATCGTTGAGATGAAACCATTTTACTACATCATTTTTAAACAAAAGTCTAAAAAAAGTATCTACTGCTTTGCAGTACAAACGAAAATAATTTGGTTTTGTTACTTTTTTTAAATATGTGTTAATTTTTTTATAATAAATTAAAAATGCGGGTAGTGGAGTGGCGCGAAGAGATCCGTTTATATGCACAACGTCATTAGCATTTATACAAGCATAGGTAATACAAGCCTTAAGGCGCAATTACGGCTCAGTAGCTGATTTTACAATGAGCATCACGTCTAACCGGCTAGTAGTAATTTTTTGAAAAAAATATGTGTAACATAAGACTATTTTCTTAATAATTTGACCTATGAAAATTTTGAGTTTTATTCATTCAACATAGTGTAATTAATTTGTAAAGTGACGCCTAACACGACAATTTAATTATCTACATTTTGATATACGGCTATTTGAAAGTCAAAGAGTAATAAGGAAAGTGCAAAAAACTACTGAAATTGGGTCGCGCGGGTGTGAAACGAGTGTGCGTTTTGTTCTTCCAAGGTCGCTGGCATATGTCGTCGTCTTAACAAAAAAAAACTCATCCGCTTGAATTGAACCATTCATTTAGTTGTAGGTAGTTATGTTGGTACACACACTTCAGTTACGCAGTGTAGCACGGACGTGTAGGCCGGCTTTGCGTCGCTCGCAGCATATTCTTTACCTTGAGAAAAATCGCTACAATCCCCATAACAAGGACTTATTTACATCTGTGAGAATTTAGTAATAATAATACTTTATTAAAACAATGTGATTTTAAATGTTTCTAAATAGGCATGTTAAAAAAGTAAGATAAAGAGAAAGAGACACAAATATAATAAAAAGTCTAATTTTGCCCGTAAATTTCAAATCGGATGCCTGACAATATAATGCTTAATTAACAGCAAAAATGGGTGAAGTCTTTTGTAGCTTCTCGAAAAACATTGATGAGAACAATGGTTTCAGTGTTCTTCCATTTGAATAGGTAGGATTTTGGCAGAGTCAGTAGTCTACAAGACTAGAATACACGTGCCATATTAGTACGAAAGCATGCAAGTTATCAGCAGTGAAAAGAGTATGATTATTTTACATACGCGGATAGTACGACAGGTCATATAATGCTCACACCATAAATATAACCAACTAGCTGACCCGCGCGGCTTCGCTCCCGTCAACTGGCTACCCTACCTACTTACCCTACCTACCCTACCTACCCACCCTAACTTCACATAAACCATCTACTAAATAGTCCGAACAAAGCCTAAACATTTGGTTTGGATAGGTGAGCCCGTTCATGAGTTATAAAATTACAACGAAAAGTGTCATTGATTTTTATATATATATAGATTACAATTTAGGAACTTGCAAATAGGGAGCAAATGGGCAATATAATATTGGTAAAAGTTTATAAACCTTTGGATGGAGAATGACTTTAAACGATTATACTACTTAATTGGTTTGGTAGCAAATTAGCCTTAACCCAGGACGTAAAAAAAGCCTCACAAAAACGTTTTTTTTTACTTCCTTTTTTGACTGCATTCATTGCAAAGGAATCGGAGCCCATTTATTTTCAAAGCTAATTATTCCATTGGTTTGTCCGTGTGAATCCCTTAAAAAAGCCTCAATTGCCCGTAACATCGAACTCGTTATGTTCGACGTAAATGAATATGTACAAATTAATGTACGCCTCGCTTTCGAAACCGATGTTCCGAACAATTTAAATTATAAAAAGTAGTTTTTATTTTGGATCATCCAGCAAATTGACACCAAATTCCTACATGGTCATATACAGATCTTACTGGTAATGTTCTTCAGAAAGACCACGTGAATAGTACTCGCAACCGGCTTGAGTTTATGTCCAAATGTATGAACGCAAACAAAGAACAAATTAAGTTACATACCTACTTTAAGGATGTAGCTGGTTTAGTTTCTGCATACCCTTTTTGGAAAAAGGCGTAAGCTTGTGTATGTACTAGCTAGTAGCGGGCTTTTGTACGTACAAGCATATCCCGTATTTTTCCGTTCCCGTAGGAATATCGGGAATTTCTCTCTTAGTGCTGCCCTATACTCCCCAAGGAACCTACATCAGATTTCTTCCTCTACGACCAGAAGTTTCGGCTGTGCGAAGTCTGTCAGTCACCCATCAGTAATGAAATAATTTTATAGATAGGTATTAATTGCTAGAGTAAAAATAAAAAAATACGTTCTCATTTTAAGAAGGTAAGTAGATGGTCTTAAAAACTTACGATGAAATAAAGACTGAATATTCTCATCAACGCTGTACATATACTGAACATATTTTTTCACGTAGGTACGTTATTGCTGTTTACAGTTTGTTAAAAGACTCATCACAAAGCCGTCCGCTACTTCAGCCGTTCTGGATATCAAACGATGTTCGGGAAAAATGTTGCTAGGTTAAAAATAAATGCTGTTTGGTAAAGCATGCATTGTACTACGCCGCATACAACAAAATAAAATTAAATGTTTTTTCATTTGAAACTTATTTTCGACCTTTAAGGCGACGACATACGGTAGCGACCTTGAGTTAACAAAACGTGCACTCGTTTAACACCCGCGCGACCCAAAATTCAGTAGTTCTTTGTACTTAGCTTATAAGACTACTAATAAGACTTAAAAAAATAGCCGTATATCAAAATGTAGATAGTTAAATTGTCTTTGAAATAGTGTAAATTCAATTAAAATACGCACGGCGGTTTAGGTCCGATGTTCGTTTTTACGTCCGTGTTAGACATGAGTTTACAAATTAATTGACTTACTCTGACTTAAGTCTCTGTTTCCCCTAGATGGGGCAGAGGGTGTCCACAGTGCGCCGCCATCCCGAACGGTCTTGAGCTTCGCGCTTCATTTCGCTCCAGGTCTTTCCTATTTGCTTCGCTTCGGCAATAATCGTCTGGCGCCAGGTCTGCTTGGGGCGACCACGTTTACGCTTTCCTTGGGGATTCCAGTCTAGGGCTTGCCTCGGTATGTGTTCAGGATCCCCTCGGAGCGTGTGGCCGATCCAGTTCCACATACAGCGTTTGATCTGCTGGTCGATTGGAGTCTCACCGCAGCGTTCTGACAGATCTTGGTTGGAGATTTTCTCAGGCCAGTAAAAACCGAGGTTACGAAGAAGAAATCGGTTGATAACGACCTGGAGTTTGTGCGAGATGTCCTTAGTGACCTTCCACGTCTCACACCCGTACAGCAACATGGACATGTCACACTATGTTAAACGAATAAAACTTAAAATTAAAAAAAAACACTACACACACAACATACAACAACACACACACACACACACACACACACACACACACACACATAAATTTTTTTCCAAAAAAATACGACTAGCCGTTTAGACGAGATTCTCATTTTAAAATCAGCTACTCTCAGGTATCTCCGCTTTAATATCCCGGCTTCGTGTAATGTCTTTTGTACACCGGATCATGTATCTATCCATAGGTAGGTACTTATCCATATTGTATGTACCGACAGTAATAATATCGCATGCAAACTCCGGCATTGTGGAACGATATTGGCATAGTATAAATAACTACCAGTATTGTGACTCGGCCCTCTCCTTGTAATAATTACCTACAGCCGCGCGGTACGATAGGGCTGACCGCCTCCAATATTTGAATTTCATCTACTTGTTTACTTGAGTTTCTTTCTATTTTTTGTGATTATAAATAAAGGATTTTTTATTTAAAAACATTAAAAAAGAAATAAATAAACTGTTGTCGCCGAAGTTTACCAATCTTAAATTCACCTACTTACTCAACCAAAATGCAAGAAACGGCTGACATATATTTTTTTTTGTCTCAGCTTATTCTTTCGTCCCCATTACCTACAGCATGGAGCAACTCGAAATAACAATGTTTTTGGTCACTCGTCCGATGTCAAACCTTTGCAAACGTCAGTACTCCAACGATTGCATCGTGAGTGCGCTACCTATAGCAATCAAAACCTCTAACTATCTACTACAAAATCTTACTTAGAAGTAAATTAAACTGGTAATCTTACTAGGTAGGTACCTACCATTACTCTCATAGGTAATCATTTCATAGTGATATTTCGTCTAATTTAATAACTAATATAAATGTTAATAATAGTAGTAGCTAAGTACAAATGTGAGTCGATAGCCTATATTGGCCTATGAAACTATCTACAATTTTTAGGGTTCCGAACGAAAACCGGAACCCCTATAGGATCACTCGGGTGTCTGTCTGTCTGTCTGTCCGTCTGTCACAGCCAGTTTTCTCCGGATCCACTGGACCGATTCTGTTGAAATTTGGTACACATATGGACTTTTGTGACCCAAATACGGAAGCGTTACGTATATGATTAAATTTTGAGTATGGGGTCACTTTTGGGGGTCAAACTAGAAAATTAAAAAAAAAGTTTTTTGAACAATGTTGTGTGACATATCAAATGAAAGGGCTTACTGTGAGAATTTTAATTATATTTTTTTCATAATTTTAAAATAAGTGGTTTTGAAGTTATTCAAGAAATTAGGCGAAAAATGACCATTCCCCCCTTATCTCCGAAACTACTAAGCCTAAAATTTAAAAAAAAATGGAGGTAATAGATCTTTGCCTGAAAAAGAAACAAATTATGTACCAGGTAAACTATAAAATGATATCTTAGGTTGCGTTACTGATGAATCCAAGCAACCAAAAACACCACAATATATTCTATACTTTTTCTTTTCCATTTTAAGTAAGTAGGTACTTGTACTTATTTCAAAAACAAACATTCACAAATCACCCGCTTATTGCTTACAAAACAATCACACCGTTCATCCATTACTGCGGCGCATTCGCGACTGCTTGCTCGCAGAGAGCTCTCTGAACTCTAGGCGCGTGGGTATGACTCGCGTTCTGACCGTTTGCATGAAGATAGAATACTGTATATATTTATACCGTGATATTGGCTCTCGAGTTTCATAGGGCTACGTATGTAGCTTTTCGTATATTTAATGACCGACGCAGAGGGCTCGTGTTCAAATGCAGAGCAATTTATGTTTCGGATAAACGATACTATTATTAATATTACCTGATATTGGTAGTCATACTATCCATTCGTTGTAAATACATAGGTATAAAGAAGCAGATATTTTCTTGTTAAAGCCAAAAGTTCAAAGAAAAAGGAACTGCGACGCAGCATCTGTGTGTAATATTACACAAACCATTTTGAGCTGCTTTTGACCCTTCACAACTCGAAACCTTTTTAATCTACATACCTACTTGAAAATTGACACATTCACATTTATCATTTAAAGAATTGAGATCTAAATAGGCGCCAGGTTCTGTAGATAATCCTGAAATAAGATAAATTAAGGTCCAAGATTTGACTTGGCTAGTTTTTTCCAGCAAATCAATTTTTTAGAAGATTTAGATATCGACCTTTCAATAAAAAACTGTAACTTGCGTTAGTATAACATAAGGATAATAAGTAAAGCCAAATATAAGATAATATGTATGTAAAAACTAGCCAAGTCGAATCTTGAGCCTTAATTTTTTTTATTTCAAGTTAACTGCAGAACCTGGAGCTCATGTAGATCTCGATTCTTTTTTCGCTGAAGTCGACAATCACGGATATTATTAACTTTGAACTTGGTTCCCTTTTCACATTTATGTTTTTGATGGAATATAAGCACAGCTAAACCAGAGGTCTAGAAGCTTGTCGCGGAATTTGTTCGCAAGAACCACCGCGGCCCTGTGGTACGTAAAGTGCATTAGGAGAAACACTAATGGGTTTTAATCAGTAAGAGTCTGACACTCCCTTCTGCTCCGCCCAGAGCGGAAAGAGTCATTTAAACCCATCCTTAAAAAAAACGGATCTAGAAGCTTGCTACACGAGTTTCTTTAACTTATGTCTAAGGAAAGATGTTTTCAGGGTTGCGAATGTCCGTATCGTGTGAAATACGGAAAATTTATTAGGATCACTTGTCTGTCTGTGCATCCGTCACAAACATAACATATATTTTTTGAAATTTGGTAGGTATGGACTTCTATGAGTACACGCGGATGCTTAACGAAAATAAATGAAATTTCAGTATTGGGTCACTTTTCGGGCACGAATTAGAAAATTTAGGCTTCGAGGTGGATTTAATACAAGTGCAATAAAAGCATGGTGCGCCTCACACATAGCAGCACCATACGGACGAACGAGGCGACGTTGATCATATTCAAGACGAACATTACATTGAATACTCTGATTTTTTATTTATTTGCTAGACCAGCTAAATGTCAGCTGTGACTCTGTGACAGGTGATAACCCTGTTTTTTTTTGGACTATCGTTTTTATAGTCGTGACTCGATTATTCTCAGTTTCATTTTACTAATTTATGTAAGTAATTAATGTTTATTTAATAAATATATACGTAATAAATTAAATATATGTACTAAATTCGATACTCCCTAACTATAACTTACTAACAATAATAATAATCGATCCCTCAGGATACAATACTATTTTAAAAGTAACGAAAAGGTTAAAGGTTAAGTAACCTTATCGTGAGTATCGTGACATTTGAAGTTACTTAAATAAAACAATTATGAAGTTATTTGAATAACGAACACTTTGCGCGTGAGTCCGGCTTGCAATTGACCGGTTTTAATTTCATTCAAAAGCTGGAGCCACACGCTTTCCAAACTATCACAAACAGAAACGTATGGATAGCGAGTTTGACTTGGTTTGTGTAGGTTTGCAAGCGCTTGTTGCCGATCTCAACTGTCAATTTGTGCACAAATCAAACGGTATTTGGCGCAAGCGCTTGCGATGCGCTCACAAGTTTGTTTGTAAAGCGAGTTTGAAGTTTGCGGCAAGTGCCAAGCGTGTGGCTCCGGTATTAAATTGGCACAGGAAGTTCGGTATCCTACCGATGGAAAATTACAACTGATACATAGCTTGGTTGAGAACCGAAAACTTTTCCGATTATTTTTTGTTCGAATTTTATTTTACCGAAAACTATTGACCGACTTATATTCTGCTATATACATTATTAGACATATTTTTAGATCATCGAAGTATCATGAGTCATAGGTATTATTTTACCGAACTACATTTCGCCGATTTACATAATATCTAATTGCTATTGGCCGAAGCCCCTTTTGAACTTATTTCATTTGCTATATGATTTATTTGCCATATGTTCACCACACCGGAACAACATTTTGTGGAATATTATTTGGTCACAAATATATAGCCGGTTAATTGGTAGCATTAAAATAGCGTCATAAAAAGTCAATATATTGTGCTACAAAATTTAGTGACAGAAACGAATCGCTGCAAAACCGACTTCACGCAGTCTCGTCTGCCCTACACCTAGAGTGTAATTTAAGCCCGCGTAGGCACGGGGAGGTTGAGCGGCCTGCGGGCTGAGGAGCAGGTGGCACGCTGTATGCCTGCTTGCATGCTGCATACTTGAAGTAAGCATTCTTGTTTGCCTGTTTCTTACTGGTACCACTTAAAACTACTTTTGTTAACCACCACCATCACCACCACCACAAAAAGTGGTATAATGAATGTTCGGAAACAATACTTCGAATAAATGTTATCGGCTAAGTGTAACTTCGGTAAGAAGTTTTTCGACCAAAGGAAACGTCGGAGTAACGAAAATCGAATTGATAAACAATAGGTCAACTGATACAGTGGCAGACGTGACTGCGAACAAAATAAAAAAAAGCCGAAACGATAATAGTTGAGAAGTTAAAGGTGAACTGAAATTCGGTCAAATATTTTTCGAACTTATGATAGCTTGGCTTTTTATAAACACAGATTATGGAAAAAAAATGCACATTATATAAAAAGCCCCGTTAACGTGATCGCATTACTTTTACTTCTATGTCCACTGAAAAAATCTAATAAGTCCATCAGTAAGATCATCAAAATATATTTGGCTTTTAAAATTCTCAATACGTGACGTATTGACAATTTTGCCGTGGTATAATTTTAGTAGTAGTTAGTGCATTCTGACGGCACGAGCCCCCACTCCCGAGTTTTAATGCGTTTTACCTTTGTCAATATCCATTGATTTATAAAAACAAAAAAATACGTGTCCATTATTTTTTAATACTCTAACTGACGGACTAAATAGATTTGCAATTTATTGATGGTGGAAACTAGCCTATTTTCGGTGTAATTTGGCTTGGCCAGCCAACTGCTGGCCGAGTTATATACAATCAGCGTTTTGTGGTTTGTTGTACCTACTTGTTTCGGTTGGGAGGTAGGTATTTTTTTTTAAATACGAACTGAAATATAAAACTTTGACGTGGCCAGTGACGAGGACTAACTGATTTAAAATGTCCACTTCGTCATAACTCTATGTTTGTCATTGAAGCATCACAATATGAACAAGACTGCGGTATGAAAGCAACGCGATCGCAGACATTCCATGAGTTTTCTATATTTTTCCATAAGTTTGAACTCAATCCAACATTTGAGCACGTAATTAAATAAGACGTGAAAAGTGATTTCATTATTTAGACAGACTAAAGTATTTATTTTCTCTGCTGCATTTTACAAGTTAATTAATAACACTAAAAATGTCAGAAAATAATGTAAGCAGTAAAATGCTTTGCTTCATGAAGACAACAACAGCAAGCTTTTTCATAGAAAAACAAAAGAAAAGTTTTGAAACTCTTAAATAAAATTGTGAGGCATTATTTTCATAAAGATTTTCGCTTTGTATAGACATCAAATGGCGAACGCAAACGCTTCTTAAATACGAATCTCAGAATGAAGTTTGAGTATTTCTTTGTGCAGTGCCAATCTTTGTCGTACAAACAATTTACGCGAGATTCAAGCCGCGCGTGCTCGAGCGACAGCTCACTATCAAGCACTTGCGCTCGGCTGCACAAAGCCAGCTACACGAGTCCCTATTGTAATAACTAGTCCTCCATTAAGGAAATCCATCTTCAAGTCAAGTACTAAGACCCATAATTGAAAACGATCGCCGGATAATTTTCTCGTTATTGAAGAATTAATGGCTCAGTTGTTTTCGAAAGTTTGGTAATTTTAATTAGAGTGACAGGAACGCTGAAGCTGGACAGTAGTTGTCAAAGAGCTCTAAATGTTTCTATCGCAGCGCTGAGCTTAATTATTTCAGTTGGGTGCAAGGATCTAGCATATTCATAGAATTTAATAATCCACTCTGCATTGGCTAAAGATTTAATTGGTACCTTGGAAGTCTGTATATTTGGATACCCCTTCCCAACAGCAAAAGATAACGATCTTGGATTTATATGTATTTGTGTACGGGACGCTTTTTATCCGCACGCGCCACGATTGAGCGATCTCATTGTGTGACATATTTGCAGGTCAAAAAATATGCGTCATTAATTAGAGCATTAAAAGCATTGCTACGACCTTGCTACGATTACTCGTAGCAAGGTGCTACGAGCGTCTACAAAATGTAGACACTTGAGATTTGAAGGGAAAATATTGGGTATCACGTGATAAATTTTGTGGAGCACATTTTCTTTACAAATTAATACTACCACACGGAGTATTGATAACTAACGATGAAATAAAACATAGTTGAAGTCTTAATTTTAGTCGACCAGGCTACAGGGTCAGCGTGCCTGTTATTGTAATTACTTAAAGTCATTGAGTAAAGAAAATATCCTTATAAGTCATCAATACCCATCAGTTTTGCAAAGTTTCACAATTGAAAAGACCCTGTAAATCACGTCCCAATCGAGTGATTTTTACCGGCATAGGTTATGCTTTAGCAGTCTTAATAAGATATGTATATGTTAGTCCAAGAAAACGTGTCCAGCGAGCGGCCTGTCTAAAATGTAATATGATCGTCTTTAAATAAACCTTTCTCAGAGGAGAACCATGAGTGTTGAGTAGTTAAATTGGTGTTCGAAGTTATCCCTCGATGTTGTTGTAAGTAAGTTATCAGTGTTATCATGTGTCGCGTTCCTTACGCCCACATAACTTCTCAACTTGCTAGTTTGTATGATTTAGTTACCTAGTTTGGGCCTTTGCATAGGCATATTTTTCTTGTTTATTTAATTATTCATAATCTCACGCCTGTAGACGTATATATATACCGTAACATATAATGGTCATTGATCCACATAGATTGAATGACTTTCTTAATATTAAAAACAGAAATGACCTATTATTTTTGTTTTTAATATCAAAGCTAATTTGACTGGCCTACCATCCGAATTAGCTTTGATAATAGCTCTTCTAAAGATATAAAAAAAATAAAAAAAGTCCATACACGGGTCATTCTGAAAAAAAAAACGCGTTTATGATAATAAAAGCTTGGAAAATTAAGCTATAACTCATTTTCTTTAACAATATGTGAAGAAAAGGTGAAAGTAATTTATTTGGTTAGAATTAAACATTTCCGCCCTGAGGAATGCCGACAAAAAATAAATACGATCACATTTTGAAAGATTGATTACATGTGTTTAATCTACATCTACACTAATATTATAAAGAGGAAAGATTTGTTTGTTTGTTTGTTTGAATTGAATAGGCTCCGAAACTACTGGACCGATTTGAAAAATTCTTTCACCATTAGAATCCTACATTATCCCTGACGAACATAGGATATTTTCAAAAAGGATCCGTATGAAAACGTCGATAATGTAACCCAAGGTGTGAAAAAATACCAAAAAAGAACTATTGACTATAGAGCAAAGTGATGTACTACAGTTTTATAGAAGACATAAAATCTACAAAAAAAGTCCGCATGGGTATGTATCTAACTATTATGGTTAAGTCACAATAACCGCTTTTTGTTCAAATTATTCAATCAGCACCCGGGTGAAATGGAATAGTGGTGTTTTTAGTATCATGATATTAATCCTTATTTATTTAAATTGGTTAAGAATTAAGGTTGCCTATGTGCATGTAAATTAAACTTTAAATTATTCAAATTGGACCTTTCGTTTAAAAGTTACGACGGTTTTAAAAATACTGTAAGTAAGAAAAACGTTGCGAGTGAACCGCCCTACGTTTAGTCTGTTAATAAGTAATTTACACATATTGAAGAGGTTAGATGGGAGATAAAGTTCGTGGAGTACCAACTAAACCCGCGCGAACGAAGTCGCGGGCGAAGTGCTAGTTTTTCTTTATAATTATGTCAGACATGTCCAATAAATTCAAATTAAACCCAATTAAATTCAAGTTTAATTCAATTAAATTTTTACCTGAATCACTATCACAAAATAACAGAAACAAATAACTTGCGACAACAGATAATGATCAATGTTATTGGTTAGCGAATTAAAATATTTAACTAAGTAGTTATGAAGAGAAAGTAGTTAATTTTTAGCTTGAAAGACAAAATCAGAAAATATATCTATTTTTTTTAATAAAATAGGATTGTAGCATGTATTAATAATGTTTATTTACTTATCAACTTGTAAAACTCGATCTCTTCTACAAATTCTCCAAATTAGTTAATATTATTTCCTATCGAATTATTATTGAATTGAAAAAAATTGAGTTAAAAATTATTGAAAAGTTAGCCTAATTTTCAGTGTAATTTTTCTGGACTATTTGGCATGTCACATGTTCCCTTTTTGAAGAACTTTTGCTTTTAATATTCTAATTTGTCTCATAAAAGTGACTAAGCACTTTTCTCAAAATTCGATTTTTACTTTACTCGTCCGTGTTTCGATCATCAACAACCATATGTTATTATCAGTCATTTTGAGATGCAAGTGCCTAAATCAAATCTGTATTTAACCATTCCATTCACGGATGCACAATGAAAGCAGAAGTCAGAGAAGAATGGCGCCGCATAACTAAACGGGTCACACGTCGAAATACCAGAAGTTCACTACGACAATGACCGTTTTTTTTATAAGTTAAGTTTTTGTCGATCTCAAAGTATGACAGGTACACTTGTCAAAGCATGACAGATTTTCTGCTAGAGAAGAAACTGAAAATCTGTCATATTTTGACATTAAAGTCAAGTTTGATACGATCTTTAATCCAAATTTTCAATTCAAATTACCAAATTCAAATTACCCAATGTCAAAAGCAGTGATTGTGACATAGTATTGAACAGGGAAAAACTAGAATACGTCGATAAAACGGTTTTCCTGGGATTTACGCTTGAACTAAGGCTACAATGGGGCCCTCATATAACATCTCTTTCAGGGCGGCTAAATTCAGCAGCTTATGCTGTTAGGAAAATCCGCCAATTAACGGATGTCGATACCGCGAGACTGGTCTATTTTAGTTACTTTCACAGTATCATGTCTTACGGTATTTTACTATGGGGACGGGCTGCAGACATTGAGTCCATTTTTATTCTGCAGAAAAGAGCCATCAAAGCGGTATACAATCTCCGCCGGCGCGATTTTCTAAGGGAACTGTTTAAGTATATTAACATGATGATGGTACCTTGTCAATACATTTACGAAAACATCATGTATGTCAGAAAGAATTTACATCTTTGTAGTAAAAAAGGCGATTAGTTCAATCAGGTTTCAGACTGGCTAAAGTAGCCTCATCTTTCATGGGGTACTGTTTAAAATGTTATAATAAGATACCTCCCCATATATTAGAACTTAATGAGACAAAATTTAAATCTTGTATTAAACGCATATTATAAGTTGGGGGATTATATTGAAGATAAAAATGCTCGGCTGAATGCTGGTTCTGCTCCACATCCACTAGGGCGCACAAAATAAACTGTTAGCATTTGGAAACATTGTTGGACCGGCTGAAGATTGTAAGAAACCAATATTTGCATTGTATAGACTCAATTTATTTAGCATTGTATAATTTCATCCATTTTAACGGCACATGTGTGAGTACTGTGTACCTTAAACTTAAGCTATAGCTATCAGTTTTAGGTTTGTTTTTGACTTGAATGTACCCTGGCGGTCGGGAGTGTCATGCTCACTCAAAAGTCTAGCTGACGGTGGCGTATGCGTTGGGTCATTTGGCTCCCTTCGAAATGGTTGAGCCGAATGGTGCTGGCGCATGCGTCATGTTCGTGAACGGGCGCTGTCAGTTGGGACTGGTCATTTCTCAGCTGCCATGGTTTATTTTTAAATATTTCTATTTTTCGGACGCTGTTATCCTGCTCGTCTTTTACATCGTTCTCACATAGATGTATAATTTCAACATGATTAATTGTAACAATTTATTATTTTTAAAAGAGTGTCCGTGGAGTTTCTTGCACGTTCTTCTCTATAGAGATCAACGCTTTGGAACGTACAAATAGCTTCATCTTTTTGGACCGACCGACCTTGACAATTCAAAAGTGCCTGTAAATGGTTTATTTGAAATAAATATTTTGAGTTGAGTTTTGAGTTCTGATTCTCAATTCGCAAACCGGATTTATTAAGAAGAAGTGTTGCAATAGGGTATTTGACTGGATTTTTTTACTCATCATCTTCATATGTTTTGTAATCTGTGGCAAAGACAGCACTAATGGCGTGTGACGTGAATGACAAGTCTCGCCGTACTGCATTGAAGCCATCCAGTACAAACGACACTTTGTGTGACAAGAATAGAAGAATAACTTCAAGAGCGTATAAATTCTCTGTTTTTTCACCAATTTTATTTATATTTTCACCAATCGTAATGTTATAAAATAAGTTTTCATTCATTCATGTATATTTTTCAAAGTAGTCAAATACCCACCCTATTGTAACGAACTTGGAGTATTTTGTGTGCAAAAAAATAAGTAAACAAAATGCGCCAAGGCCACCAATGATGGAATAGTGTGTATTGTAACATTGTCAAAGCCAATAATAATTGTTCGTTAAGCTTATTATAGTTATATGTTTAATTTTAAAAGTTATTCGATTTACGGAACACTGGATTCAGGTTGTTACAATTCGGTAATTACATTGTTTTGCCCGAGGGCTTCGGAGAAAAAAATAATTACTTGAGATAAGACGCTATACCCACAATGTAACCTTTTACAGGAACTTCTAATACCAATTCATTCCATTCTGTCCATTTTGTCTATGTTGCTGTGAGTTTGTGTCTATGCTGAATAAATGTTTTCTACTCTATTCTATTATTTTTTCTATTACTTAAAGTAGAAAATTCTAACATGTGTGTTGTCTATGTTCACTTGATTGGAGACCATTCTACGGGATATTAAAAGTAGAACCACTTACCAAAATGATGCCTTGTTATCGCAACTTGAGATGGGCAAATGACGAACTAATTATTTATTCACTCACTTTTGCCCGCGACTTCGTGCACTCATATGCCAGTTTTACCTTTCTCATTTAGCCTATATATAGCCTTCCTCATTAATGTGTGGCTATCATATACAAAAAGAATTTTCCAAATCCGAATTGTAGTTTCAGAGATAAGCGCGTTCAAACAAACTCTGACTTTATTATATTAATACTGATTAAATAACACTTTACGAACTTGTAAAAAAACTGTACAAAGGCGGCCTGGGGGCCTTAGGCATTTTCTACCAATGGGGCTTTAGAGTGGTTTAGAGACAACATGGTACCGTGAAATTTGTAGGTACGCATTAATTTAAATCATAAAAATGTAGCCTTTTTTGATTTAATTACAAATCAAAGCTTTAATCAATGGCATTAAAATCAAGTTGTTGTTCATTATCGTTTACTATCGAATTAACTAACTGTTGTCTAAGTCTGAACATAATCTCGTGGCAACCTTGCCATGCAATATCTCATTCTAAAGCACTAAATAAAATGTTGAAACTATTACCGCCAATGGGAAACTCTTTAAGTGCTTTCTTTAAACTAAGTATGTCATAATTACACTGTACTATCAATCCAACCACTGAATTGATATGAACAACTTTAAAGCTTTGAAACTCTCAGTCACAATAAAATGGAAGCGAGTCACTGAGTATTCCAGTCAGCTTTGAATGCTCTTAACCCCCCAACAGATATTTACATGATACTCGGCTACTGCAGCAGCTTTCTTATTCTTTTCTTCTTGTAGGGTTCCGAACAAACAACGGAACCCTTATAGGATCACTCGGGTGTCTGTCTGTCTGTCCGTCTGTCACAGCCACCTCCAGATCCACTGGACATATTCTGTTGAAATTTGGTACACATATGGACTTTTGTGGACCAAACACGGACGCGTTACGTAAGTTATGAATTTTTTAGTACGGGGTCACTTTTGGGGGTCAAACTAAAAAATTAAAAAAAAAGAAATCCAATAATATCGTGTGACATATCAAATGAAAGGGCTGACTGTGAGGGTTTTAATTTTTTCATAGTTTTAAAATGGTTTTGAAGTTATTTAAGAAATTAGGCGAAAAATGACCGAAAATACTGAGACCAAAATTTTGAAAAAAATGGAAATAATAGATCTTTACCTATAGATTACAGGAAAACGAAATATATTATTTTAACACTATAAGAAGTCTATAGTGTTAAAAACATGTAAAAAAAGAATCGTTCGGAACCCTTTGCACGCGAGTCCGACTTGCACTTGGCCAGTTTTTATTTATTCTTTTTAGGATTAATTTTTAATGGCTCAAGAGCCAATAAACACTCTTTACACACTCCGATGAATATACGGTATGCAAGACACAGAACACGTGCACCTCCAGCTACGGCTTGTGAGAGATTGACTCGTCACTGCCTACCTGCATACACTACAAGAAGCATACAATTCAGTACAAGAGTTCCTTAAACAAGTAAGTTGAGAGAGTTAAGGAAGATTTTTTTCAAAATTCATCCCATAAAGGAAACCTCAAAAGGAAAATAACAGAACCTTTATATGATCACTTTGTTGTCCGTCCGTCTGTCTGTCAAGACCCTTTATCTCGAGAACGCGTGGAGGTATCGAGTTGAAATTAAAACCATATATGCAAGTCTACAGTCTCTTGAGGCTGTGAAAAATTAAACTTCTAAGTAAACGTAAAAAAATACGGCCGTTTATGTCGTTTAAAATGTGTATTTCAACACTTTCAAGGGAATCAAAATTTATAGAGAATTTTCCGTTGACCTAATACCGACTTTATACTACAAGCATAGGGAAAAATCTGAAAACTATACATTTGTAAGTGTGTGTGTGTGTGTTGTTTTGTGTGTGTTTGTTTGTTGTTTGTGTTGTCTTGTCATTTGTGTGATTGTTTGTTTTTGTTTTGCGGTTTGTGTGTTTTGTAAAGTATAAAATAAATAATAATAAATTTGTAATTAAATCATAAAAATATAATCTTTATTTAAATAAAGACTATATTGTAACTGGTAAACAAAATTCAACTAACCTTTATTGTTAATGGCCATGCATCGTATCGGATGGAAAGAAAATAAGGCCACACAAAAAAGAAAAAAAAAACAACACCATGGTTATTAGGTATATGGATACTACAAAAATAATGTATTGAGACAATACATTATGCACCGTCCGTTAACGTATTAATCTTACAGTATAATTATTTAATAAAGAGGAGCATATTATCGACCAAATCACTGAAAAGAGTCAAATGTAAAGTCGAAAGTAGAGTCGAATGTCGTATCACGCACAATTTTGCATATAGTAGTCAGATGGAGCATTTGATAGTATTTACTTGATTTGTGGCTACTACGCTAACCTGAAACATTTATTCCCACCACATCTTTGGTTGGACTTGTACTCTCGTAGTGTTTTGGTGAATGAAGCCAGTAGCAGACTAGCAGTTCGCAAACTGCTATCACTGCTGAGCAGCTGCAACTTCTGAGCAGTTCTAAGCGTGACAATTTAAAGGTCGGCAAGCAAAACTGCTTTGCTGCTGCAGTAGCTGAGTATCATGTACATATCTGTGGGGTTAAGAGCATTCAAAGCTGACTGGAATACTCAGTGATTCGCATGCATTTTCCGACTTAGACGTTTTTAGTGAAAACGGCAAACGTTTTCCTTACATAACAACAGTTAGTTAATGCGATTGTAAACGATCATGAACAAACTTGATTTTAATGCCATTGATTAAAGCTTTGAGGGTACAGAGAATTCTAAGCTTTTACGATTTCGAAATACATGTTCTATTTTTCAGTACCGGTTGCTTACTAGTTATGTGAGTTAGTACGAGTGAGATTAAAATAAGAATTATTGATTCAAGTACATAAAGTGCGGCGATGACCATGATGTTGGTAGATTAACGTAGAATAATTCGTGAATGTAGCTCCTTCAAATGAAAGTTAGACGCAAACGAGTGTACCAGGGTATCGTACCATATGTTAGAGAGATATAAATGAGGGAGTCTGTATCAGAGTCGTTGCGATAGCTCTTAGGGTACAAATTTTTAGAGTTTTCTCGTTATTCTTCCCATGGAGAAGTGCCAGTGTAGCAATGGTGTTTTTCTGGACTATGAGATGCCAACATTATTACGACAACATAAACTGTATGCCAAAAAAATATGGCAAAGTATTATTATGGCAAAAAAGATATACCAAAATAGTTATGCCAAAGTATATTAGGAAAAAGAACATTATGCAAAAAGATTATCGCAAAAGGCGATATTTTCAAGACAACCTTTGGATGGATTTTAATGAGAAAATGGAAAGACATTACTGTAGGTAGTTATAGGTGTACTATTTAAAAATATATACAAATGAATACATAAAAGATAAATATATACAATAATAATTATGAAAAAAAAAGCGGGGAACTCTAGTAAAGACGATTAAAGAGTGAGGTAGATGTTTAAGACCAAAGTTTTAAAAGTGGACAAAGATTACAGTTACGGGTTGTATGGTTATAGACTCACTACATATCTTGGGAATTAAAATACTACAAATGCGACTTCTTAAACTCTAAGCGAGCTATAGAACTAAACATAGTGTAAACAAGGATTATGACAAATTATTTATTTGCAATATTATAATGAAAAACACAGTGTTTACCTCGGGTGAAAAACTTACTTAGTCCTTCGAATTACCGTCTCAGGACTAAATCAGTTACTTTCAGCCCTAAGATAGCAATGTACTATTGTTTGTTCGCTTTTACGCCTAAATTACTGAACTGTCTTTAATGAATATTGAGTCTAAAGATAGATGAGCCCTTGGAGACGGTTCACAGGTTATAAGTACTTGGCTATTGTTTTTTTGCGAAAATCTATATTATCGCCAAACTGCGGCCTAGGAATCTAGCATGTACAGCTGTACCTACATATAAATAAATAATTATTTATTTATGGGCCATTAAGTTTTCATTTGATTGGAGATTTCACCTACATGTTATCTTGTTAACACTAGGTACTCTGATTTATCACTAAACATTAGGTAAATCTTGTTATTAATCTACGAAAATTATCGAATTGCGTCAAATATTGTCTGGCTCGCCTCCGGATAGCCCCGGGCGGGAAATCAAGTCAAGTCTTACTTCTGTGAATACTACACTCAACGAAGGTTATTGGAATCGGTTTATTGCGCGTTATTCAGGCTTTAGTGGCTCTTCAAATTTAGCACTGGGATATTACACTGTAATGTTTGTTTTATTCTAAGAATGATGCAGAACTGTAGCCTTTTAGGCTTAATAACGCTTAATGGTAAGTTCTCGAATAAGGCGCTGTCTTTTGAGAAAGCGATGAAATCTCGTTTTAAGGTCCAGTTTCTCGTGCGAAAATTATCAGAAAATTAATTCAACCTGAAAAACGATTTTCCAGAAACCGATTATTAATTTAACCTGAAAAACGTTTTGTCCTAAAAGTAAGCGATGACCCTTTTGAACAAAAGAACATCCAAACTTTATCATGAATTTCACCCACGTACGAGTAGGTATAGTTCAAATGTGGAAATTATATCGAAAAAAATAACACTTGTAATTGTTTGTAGTTTGTTTCATACATTTACGATGACGTAAATGTATGAAACAAACAATAAACAATATTTTCGAATCAACTGTAACTTTCGAAACGTTTCGATATAGCTAGTGTTGCCTCATAAATTGGCTATTACGGCCCGATTGAAGCCTTTGAGGCAAAATGGAGCTGGACGGAAGTGGACGAGGGAAGCGAGTGAACGGAAGCCTGGCGTTTTACATGGTTTGGTTATTGCCGCGTTAAATTGAAGTAATATTATATTGAAATAAATTGACAGGCATGAGATTTTCACACTATTTTACAAACTATATTTCACACTATATTTCACATTTATATTTTCACACTATATTTCACATTTAAATTTTGACATCTAATTTCAACTCGATTTAAAATTTTGACATGGCAGTTTTGAGTGTAACTTTATTTTTTATATTATAATTTAAATTTAATTTAAATTTTGACCTGGCAATTTTGAAGGTTACTTTATTTTTCATATTATAATTTAAATTTAATTTAAATTTTGATATTGAATTCTTTCTTTTTTTTGTTGCTTTGTTAAACTGATTTTGTACGCCTTAAATGGCAAAACATGTAGCAACCTCATCATTATTTATAAGGCCTGTAGGTATGCTGTACTCATGTTTTACAAAATATATAAATATCTATTTATCTATCTACACTAGTTCCATTCATTATGGATTGTGGTGTCGGTTAGTGTTTATCACCTGAACAATAATTTATTTATTATTCGGTGTAATACTTTGGTTTTTAGTTCGAAGAAGAGTTGTTTCACTAAAAAACTATTGTTAAAGTTTGGTATCGCTAGTTATTTTTATTTCTGTTTTCAGAAACAGCTTGAAACTTATTTTTCGTTTATCCAGAAAAGTTACTTAAACACATATATCCTGGCAAACTGCAGTAGGTACTTTATAAAACGTATCATCTGAAACATGAAAATATCGCCACACTTTACAGGTAACTAACTTAGTAGTTCAATATCCAAATTACCTACAAACTAACTAACATGAAACTGATTGTGAGTAGTTCGTAATTACTCTATGGCTGTTAAATGACCAACGTCGTATCCGGCTACCCTGAAAATTCATATTGCAACAGGTTATACTTCTTTTTTCAGGCTTCTAGCTGTAACGCCCACACACGCTCAAGCGTGAGAGGGATAGAAGTTTTGCGCGCGCAAAGGTCCCTCTCCCACTGGGGTAGCAAAAGCATTGCGACCGGAGTAAGCACTTTTAAACGGCACTCAAAATGAGTGTTTATATGAGAATTCTACTTCAATTTCTTCTAATAACAGTGTGCTTCTGCAGGAGGGCCTGCTGGAAGTTATATAACTATGTATGTTACTCTTTCTCTCATATGTTACACCTTTCAGCTATACTCTGACGGATACATACGCGTCATATAAGTAACTCAAATTTCTACTAATAGTGATTGTTTATTTTAATGTTTTTACGCAAGTATGATGTAAAATGGTAAAAAAATTATGAACAATAGCGAGTAAATAAAATGTAGAGATGGATATTTTGCGAAAGCTCTTGATTTGAGCGTTTTACTTTCAGAATTACTATTAAAGTTTTTGAAGATGGCGCTTGAATGAACGCCATCTATTACCATGACAGTTACCAAACGTCACTATGGTATGACGTGAGAATTGTACTTCAGATACCACGGACGCAATAAGTACTTCTTTAAAAGACGTTACAGATTGACGATAATTATTTACGCCTACATAACTTTTCCCTAGAATATAAAAATACAGCAAAGACCTTCACCATCCAACACCACGATCTTTTAGTTTCCAACAAATACCTTTAAATTTAGTAATACGATCAGAAATATTGGCCCATATTTATGAACCTATGAAAAACATTTTCGCCACCCTCCCTGGCTTACATAGGTACCTATAAAACCAGGCCCCTCTTTTCGACTGGGCACTCAGGGCAGGTGTCTAGGACCCCGCCATCGCACGGGGCCCTCTATTCTGTCAGATCACCTACCAATGACTGATAAGTATAATTATTACATTTATAAAAACTTAACGAAAGTTCATGTTTATTTGAATCTATAGATTTCTTTCTGTATTGAATTTTAAACATTAACTTGTTGGTGCTGAAAGAGTTTCTATTCCGGATAATATCGGAATTATCTTTTTCATTTAATGTAAATTTATAAACGGTCGGTTTTTGTTTGTTTTTTTATTTGTTTTTTTTTTCTATTTTGCCATTTTCCTGTGCCCTGAACCTCCACTAGGTCAATAAAGGCCCTGTAGGTATACCTATCTGTCCCTCTCGCGAAAACGCTTTTTCTATGGCAGCTGTAAGGACGTCATGAACTTTGACGTCAAAGTCCATATCGGACTTCTCCTTCTAATTGTAATCTTTGAAGCTTTATAACTTCATCGCTGATGAAGGTATTTAAAAATAATTTCATGATTGTAGACCAGATCTAATAAGTATTTCATTTTGCAAATAAAAAAATCGCATGCGTATTCCCTATTGTCCATATTCCCAGTTGTTTTGTCTCGAAACTAACTCTGAATTTAGTTTACTAATCATACATGCAATCGACTAAGTTAGTAGTCAGAGTTGGGTCTCAGGTGACCCAACTCTGATTACTAATACTGTCACCGCGGCATGTGGCTCGCCCCGTCTCTGTTACTCTTGAGGCGTTGGTTCCGCTTTCCGCAGCGGGCGCTAAAGGATAAGGCGCTTTAATGGTGCCTGTCCATTACAGCAGAGCGAGGCAGCGGAGCGGAAAAACGCAGAAATTTTAACCAATGAAATTGCATAAAATCTCCGCATCACGTGAGTCATCGACATTTTGACTGACATGATTGTTATACTTCTTCGTTTCCCGACTCCGCTGCCTCGTTCCGCGCAAATGGACAGGCACCCTAAAGCCTGCACGCAAATATGGCGTTACAGTCGCGTGTAAACCTTCATTTCCGTTTCATAATTACTTGTATGTACTTCTCATTTCGCAATAATTAAGACAGGTACTTCAAATGCAGTAGTACACAGGACAATTAATTTACAGTCGATTTTAAGAACATTACCTATGATAAATAAATCGAAACTTTATTTGTATATGTAAATTTATTTAATGTTATATAAATAATAAATAAATAAATATTTTTTCATGTAAGTAATTTTTTACTTATACAGGTATGAAACAAAAACTTAGTGGCCCTTTTTACGAAAATTTCGTAGACGGAGCCTGAGTATTATGTACATTTGGCACAGGTAAAGTTTATATGAAGAAGAAGTGTAGAAAGCTAATTTTGTTTTAATAATGATTAAATATTATTTATTTTATCATTATTAAAAAACCTACCCTACCTACCCTACCTACCCTACCTACCCTACCTACCCTACCTACCCTACCTACCCTACCTACCCTACCTACCCTACCTACCCTACCTACCCTACCTACCCTACCTACCCTACCTACCCTACCTACCCTACCTACCCTACCTACCCTACCTACCCTACCTACCCTACCTACCCTACCTACCCTACCTACCCTACCTACCCTACCTACCCTACCTACCCTACCTACCCTACCTACCCTACCTACCCTACCTACCCTACCTACCCTACCTACCCTACCTACCCTACCTACCCTACCTACCCTACCTACCCTACCTACCCTACCTACCCTACCTACCCTACCTACCCTACCTACCCTACCTACCCTACCTACCCTACCTACCCTACCTACCCTACCTACCCTACCTACCCTACCTACCCTACCTACCCTACCTACCCTACCTACCCTACCTACCCTACCTACCCTACCTACCCTACCTACCCTACCTACCCTACCTACCCTACCTACCCTACCTACCCTACCTACCCTACCTACCCTACCTACCCTACCTACCCTACCTACCCTACCTACCCTACCTACCCTACCTACCCTACCTACCCTACCTACCCTACCTACCCTACCTACCCTACCTACCCTACCTACCCTACCTACCCTACCTACCCTACCTACCCTACCTACCCTACCTACCCTACCTACCCTACCTACCCTTCCTACCCTACCTACCCTACCCTACCACAAACTTCACATAAACCATCTACTAAATAGTCCGAACAAAGTCCAAACATTTAGTTTGGATAGATGAGCCCTTTCCTGAGTTATAAAATCACAACGAAAAGTGGCATTGATTTTCATATATATAGATATTATAAAGAAATTCTATTCCTGTAGAAACAATTTTCATGCAAGGCCTGAAATAATGTATTTTACAAGGCGTACGGGTCCGCTGAATGTACTGTATGGACTGCACCTACCTATTCTGCACGTCCATACATAAATCTTGCTGTCACTACATTACCGTTTATCTTAAAGAAAATGTACTTACCTATCTGAAAATCTTGCCACGTTTTCATTTGTTTTATTCATTTTATAAAAAAAAGTGCAAAAAATAAATTCCGTCCTCAACGCTGTCAGCTGGTAATGTGCCCAAGAGACTGGCGGCATTGCCACGTTGAAAGGCAATGCTTAATCTCTGCCCAAAGTAATAGCCAGCTCTGGAGTCTCGGGAAGTGTCAACCAGCCGTTTCGAAATTTCTATTTTGTGAATACTTTATTTCTGTTATACTTGTAGACTTAAATTATAGGTTTTTCTTTTCTTTGGATTTTGTAATCAGCGTTAGGGCCGACGCAATACACACATAACAGGTTTTGGCATTAATATTAAAGATACAGTTTGCCTGCATAAAATTGTAATACTGAACTCGAAAATAGTTTGTCTTTGTGCTGTTAATATTCAGCCCCTTAACCGTAATTTTAACCCTGAAATTTAGCATATGAAACACATTTTATAAAATTGAACTTAATATTTTCTTTTTGTGTTTGAAAGAAAAACATTCCATCTATATTAATTCTTATTTACTACCGAGTCCTTCAATATTTTTGTAAATGGCCACCCGTAACGAAGTAGGTACGATGCAGTGAGATGAATCTTTTGAACATATTTTGCTATTTACGACAATAATAGACTATTTATCTGTTTTCTTTTAGGTTTAACATGAAATAGACAAAGTAATCGAATAAACTGATAGTTCATATAAAAGATTAGAAATTGAAAAGAGGCTTTTTAAAATGTAAGCATTCAAACAGGTGGATATTTACATGAAAGTGAGGTTTCGGCGCCAACATCACGTTATTCAATATAGAGAATATATGACTGAAAAGCTGCGCAGACAGAATCACAATTATGAAGATAGTTTGCAGCGATGCCGCTCGTAAAATTTATAGTGTTTTAAAGTGTTTTTAATAAACTAACAGGTGATCCTTGCAGTGTCTTGCTAAAAACATCAAGAATGACATATTACTATTCACGAATCAGGTAGGCAAGTTATTATTATTAACTTTTAGTAAGAGTTTAGGCCAATTTCGAGTTGTTTTGTTTGATACCTATCAGTAAATTTCAGTTTACATAAAAGTGTCATACTGGTCGTATTTTATGTATCGTGACAAAATTTCAGTGTTTCTTAATGGAAGTTTGGCAACCTTACCTATAGCAGCTTTATTTAAGGGGTAAGAAAAAGCAGTGGGTCAACATCACTTGACGTGTGTTGATGCGTTTCCGGCACAGACAGCTGGCGCCGTTCGATACGGAGACTGGGATCCTACTTTTTATACAGCCTAGTGACCCACCGTTCTAGGATGCAGTAGGTATTGCCAACTATAATTTATGAACTACCTACTGGTATTGATTGATAGTTGTACTACGTACGGCACTGGGGAGACATATCTACAGGTTTCAAGGTAAGATTAGTGTTCAAATATTAGAATATTTGAGTTTAAATGCATTTCTTAGTGTTTTACGTGGATTGTGAATAATAGATTTGTTACATTTGAATACAAATTGAGTGTTTTCGAAATATCTCTGGATCTTTGTTATATCATCCGTGACCTAGTTAAATCTGCGGAGGCACCATATTGTACCTATGTGATTTGGTTTAATATTTTATTCGTTAACATCTCGCGTTTATTACCTATGCATTCGCTCAATCGGGAAGTGGATATTATAATCAAATTGTTGTTCTACAAATAAGACATGTCCATTTGGTAATAATAATATCGCCATTGCTACTACGCGTGTTGCATGTTGCATCTATTCTTTTTCTACTTATTAACTTTCTATGGCACAGCTTTACCTATCTAAAGCAAGAAGGTATATTTTTTATAAAATCGAGACAAAAAACTAGTGCTAATAACAAGTAATCTACATAATATCCAATTGAGTACCTACAAGTAGGTAGGTATGTTCTTTTCTTCTGAACATCCACCGGCCGTCGGTAAATAAGTAGCATGCCTAAAATTTTCTGAATTGAATTTAAATCAATAATCACTGCATCAATTCATGTTAAAACATAAATTCTGTGAAATCTCTTAATGTGGACTGACTGACATGATGAGTTAAATTGAATTTTATCTCAGTTTGTTTTCCCAGTTTGGAAAGGGAACCATCTGTATACTGTATCACATGACAGTTGTTGTATGTCACACTTGAAAGTTTCGGTAATATGGGTGGTATACCAATATATCTGTGGTTTATTAATGACAGATGATTTTAATATATTTACCTACATTATTTGTCACTTCAGGGGTAAGAACGTTGCAAAACTCAAGGCGAAGTTTGAGAACCTGCGGCCGGAAGATGCAGTGCGCTGCCCCGTGCCTGCATCCATAAGACCGGCGAGGAGAAGAGCTCTACCCTACAAAATTGTAAGTACCGACCCATCTTATCTGCCTTTACGAAAAATATAGGAAGATACTTAGATATTTTTCATATAATATTACAATCGCTCTGCCGATTTTCAGTAAGTAATAAATAAAAAAAAATCTAATACGCATCTATACTTTAAATACTTAATATAAACAAGCACTTTTTCTCTACATATACTTTTTTTAATATTTCATAATTCTTGCTTGTATTATAAAAATGTCAAAAATTCTCTACAGAACTATTCCTACTATTTTAACATATCTATATAGATAACATTAAAATCATACAGTAGATACTGCAGATAAGCCAATAGGAGCGACATTTAGGCGACGCGTCTCGTCAATTTATCCGAGAAAATACGGTCCGGGAAACTTGCTCGGAAAACTGCGACGCCGCGTCGCCCGCCGACGGACGGCACAACTCCGCATTAGGATTCTACACAAGTATTCACACAAAATTATTGTTTTGGACCGAATTTTTTCGAATAGACTAAAAAAACTCACTCACTCAAATAAATTAGTAAAACATTGAACTTTTTGTTTTATTTCCTGCATTATGAGCGGGAGGTTAAGTCTAAATGTAAGTTACTTGATTATTTTGTCTGGTTGGAACAGTGCCCGGCGACTCACTCACGTTCGCGTGCTCAAAGGAGCTTCGGTGTACTGTGAGTCCGTGAGTTGCTCGGTTCGTGGTGACGATAATGTTGTGGTTCGCATGGCAAGCGAAACTCATATTAAATACCGCAGGATTAAGGCGAGTCACGATCCTAGCTAGTAGACACTTACTGTAGAACAATCTGGGGACCCTTACCTACACATAACTTTACCTACTCGCGAACACATCCCAATGACTAGGTCCCTCTTCTATCGCACGCATGTTACATCTGGCCACGCTAGGGGTCGCACAGGCGTGGCAGCTACCTAACCTAGTTTGCCTTAATTTATGCAGATTTGAATCCTGAAATGATTAACATGACGGTAATTACCATGCCCCTTTACTTAGCTGCATTTTATTTGACTTAATTGAGCACAATGAGTATCCCTTGCAAGTTCGAAGGGTGCAGGTAAGGGTGCCTTTTGTGTAGCTATACCTAGCTACCTACCCATACCTAGGTTTAAGCGGCGAGTATTATAATGTAGGTAACTAGTTTGGTAGTTACCTACTTATAATTGCGTATTTTGATGAGTTAAATTTTAGCTAGGAATCCACTTCGTACGACATATTTTTACATTATTTTGATTACCTACAGTTAACGAAAAAATTAAGATATGAATTTAGGTAGAAAGAAAGGTAGATATTTTGATAAAATAAATAATGGTATTTTGGTCTTTAGGTAGACCAAGATAAAAACTGGCCAAGTGCGAGTCGGACTCGCGTGCAAAGGGTCCCGAACGAATTTTTTTTTAACATGTTATTTTAACACTACAGACTTCTAATAGGTTTTACTGTAATCTTTAGGTAAAGATCTATTATCTCCATTTTTTTTTCAAAATTTTAGGCTCAGTAGTTTCGGAGATAAGGGGGGGAATGGTCATTTTTCGTCTAATTTCTTGAATAACTTCAAAACCATGTATTTTAAAATGATTAAAAAAATATATTTAAAACCCTCGCAGTAAGCCCTTTCATTTGATATGTCACACGATATTGTTCAAAAAACTATATTTTTTAATTTTCTTGTTTGACCCCCAAAAGTGACCCCATACTAAAAATTTCATAATTTACGTAACGCGTCCGTGTTTGGGTCATACAAGTCCATATGTGTACCAAATTTCAACAGAATCAGTCTAGTGGATCCGGAGAAAACTGGCTGTGACAGACGGACAGACAGACAGACACCCGAGTGATCCTATAAGGGTTCCTTTTTTTTCGGAACCCTAAAAATAGCTGAAAGCTATAAAATATCAACGTCGTGGATTGGATAAATAGGTAGGGTAGTGAATCCTAAAGTTATGTTCAGAGCTTAGATTGAACACGTAGAAATGGATTACACAAAAACAGGCTAACTCGTGCCACCTAGCGGGGACTTAACACAAATCCCAAAAAAATGAAAGCGAAGGCTGGACCAGACGCAAATATTTAAAATTAATTAATTTAAGAATGTCACCCTCCTTCTAGTGACTAGAGAGGGTGATGTTTTTCGAGTGTATTGATTTACCTACCTTTATCTATTTCTTTTTGGTATACCCTGTTGACTATACAGATTGATAGGTTTAAACTAATGAGGTAGATTTTTTTGCACACTTGTTTTGACAATCTGTTTGTAAATCCCTTTTCTTCAAACTCAAACTCAAAATATTTATTTCAAATAAACCATTTAGGTATTTTTGAATTGTCAAGGTCGGTCGGTCCAAAAAGATGAAGTTATTTGCACGTTCCAAAGCGTAGATCTCTATGGAGAAGAACGTGCAAGAAACTCTACGGACACTCTTTTAAAAATATGTAATAAATTGTTCCAAAGTTTTGTTTACATTATGTTGAAATTATACATATAGGTACACCGTAAAATTTTGATCGTTTTAATCCCGTGGAGGGTCGATTCGCTACATGAAACACTATCAATTTGTATAGATAAAATTAAAAAATAAAGTACTTTTTTTTAACTCGAATTAATTTACGCATGTACGAAATTAATTTATTTAAGTAAATGTCAACGGAGCGAGTTCAATGACCTGTAGGTAGTTAGTACGCAACGACCGACAACTACCTAAAAGGTCATTGACTCGTTACACTAAAAAAAATAATTTCGTACATGCGTATATTAATTCGAGATTTAGAAAAATGTATTGTATTTTTTTATTTTATCTTTACAAATCGACAGTGTTTCATGTACCGTATCGACCCTCCACGGGATTAAAACGATCAAAATTTTACGGTGTATGTGAGAACGATGTAAAAGACGAGCAGGATAACAGCGTCCGGAAAAAAGGAACAATTCAAAGAAATAAATTTAAAACAAACCGTGGCAGCTGAGAAATGACCAGTCCCAACTGACAGCGCCCGTTCACGAACATGACGCATGCGCTAGCACCATTCGGCTCAACCATTTTGAAGGGAGCCAAATGATCCAACGCATACGCCACCATCAGTTAGACTTTTGAGTAAGCATGACACTCCCAACCGCCAGGGTACATTCAAGTCAAAAACAAACCTAAAACTGATAGCTATAGCTTAAGTTTAAGATACACAGTACTCACACCTGTGCCGTTAAATGGATGAAATTATACAATGCTAAATAAATTGAGTCTATTCAATGCAAATATTGGTTTCTTACAATCTTCAGCTAGTCCAACAATGTATCCAAATGCTAACAGTTTATTTTGTGCGTCCTAGTGGCTGTGGAGCAGGACCAGCATTCAGCCAAGCATTTTTATCTTCAATATAATCCCCCAACTTATAATATGCCTGCCTGCATAGTGTGCGTTTGCAAATGCTAATATAAGAGTAAACAATCTTACAATAGTCTATTAGTGCGCTTGTAAAATGCAGCGCTCGAGAACGCATGGAGCTATCGAGTTGAAATTAAAACTATATACTCAAGCCTACGGTCCCTTGAAGCTGTGAAAATATCAAACTTCTAAGTTAACGTAAAAAAAAAACGGCCAAGTGCGAGTAAGACTCGCACACGAAGGTTTCTGTACCATAAACCTTAATTTTTAGGATCGAACAAAAAACGAAACCCTTATAGGATCACTCGGGTGTCTGTCTGTCTGTCTGTCCGTCTGTCACAGCCAGTTTTCTCCGGATCCACTGGACCGATTCTGTTGAAATTTGGTGCATATATGGACTTCTGTGATGCAAACACGGACGCGTTACGTAAATTATTAAATTTTTAGTATGGAGGTCACTTTTGGGGGTCAAACTTGAAAATTAAAAAAAAAGGTTTTTAAACAACATCGTGTGACATATCAAATGAAAGGGCTTACTGTAAGGGTTTTAATTATATTTTTTTTTTCATAATTTTAAAATTAATGGTTTGAAGTTACTCAAGAAATTAGACGAAAAATGATCAATCCCCCCGCCTTATCTCAGAAACTACTGAGCCTAAAATTAAAAAAAAAATGGAGATAATAGATCTTTACCTATAGATTACAGGAAAACTTACAAGTCTATAGTGTTAAAATAACACTTTAAAAAAATTAATTTCGTTCGGAACCCTTTGCACGCGAGTCCGACTCGCACTTGGCCAGTTTTTATTATTTGTTGTTATAACAGCAATTGAAATACACACTGTGAAAATTTCAACTTTTTACCCATAACGGTTCTTGAGATGGGTACAGCCCGCATACAGACAGACGGATGGATGGACCGTACCTTTCGGTACGGAACCCTAAAAACGAAATATACTTAGGCGTTGAGTTTTCAGAAGACTGGCAGCATTACCACTTCATATCATCATCATCATTATATCAGCCGAAAGTCGTCCACTGCTGGACATAGGCCTCCCCCAACGCATAAGACGCACAGGACCGGTTGTTGTCGCCACAACAACCGGTCCTATGCGTCTCGCATTCATCGGCTACCCGCAACTCTCACCATGTCATCAGTCCACCTTCTAGGAGGCCTTCCAGTATGCCGTCGCCACTCCAGAACTATTCGGCCCCATCGACCATCTATTCAGCGAGCAATGGGCTGCCCATTGCCACGTTAGTTTGTCTATCCTTCGAGTTATGTCTATCGCATCATAGTGTACACTATGCTTATATCATATTGCTTGTATTATTAAGATAGACATTGTAGCAATTCCAGATAGGCCTATAAATAAATGTCGGTAACCTTAGTTGCGGATATCATCGTTCTTGATGAGGCCCATTGTGAGCGACCACACCACCCGTATTGCTACGAATGAATAGAAATGCAAATTCTTTGAACAAGGGACGAGCCAGAGGCCTACCCACCTTCCTTTCCTTCTTCTTTTGCAGTTAGCGGCATAAAATCTTAGATAGAAATAAAACATTTTCCACCAACTGCATCAGTACAATCTGCAACTGGTGAGAGATAAATTTGCTTATTACTATTGAGCTGTGTCCAACCTGGGTGGAGTGGCGCAACACGCGCCCTGGTTAAGGAAGTGGGGGTTGATCTCTCGCTTCCGGCCATAATCAAATCTATGTATGATCAAAAGCGGAAGCTCATGGCAAGCAAAAATTACCTTTGCCGAACGAATGATAGCAATGAAAGAGGCTGCAGAAAGAGAGGGAGATATCCTCCATGTTGCCAATCCACGTCCGACGTACTGGGCGCCGGAGGAGGAATGACAATGCCCTCTTCCAACCCCCGTAAAGTGGCCTGACGATCGACGTACTTTTGGAAGTCCTTTGTCCAAAGCCAAATACATAGTACTCCCAGTTGGTGTCCCTTGCCTCTCACGAATTATGAAAGGATAAAGAGCACTTACCAGAAATGGGGTTTACGACCGCAATCTGTTACTGCCAGGGTGATTGAGTAGAATTTGTGAAAAAAGTGCTCCCGAACCCCAACAAGAAGTGATGAGGAGAAACACGGTGTGGTTTTAGCCACTGGGAGTCTGACAGACCATCGTCGACTCCAAGTCTGCCCCAAGACGGAGGACATCAAAGGGGATTTTCAGAAGCAAAAAAAATTGCCCGAACTTAATCCCGTGAATATTGAATACTTACTTTATTGATCTTAAAATGAGACGACCTGGAATTGATTTGTGTGAACGCGCTTGATTTTGAACACAGATGGACTACATCAGCCGTTCTCTTATTATATCAAAAAAATAAAATCTCTTTTGTTTCGATGCAAAAAAAACTATTTCTTATCTCTTGCCCACAAAGTACTTTGCTTTACGACTTAGCTCAAAGGCCAAGTTTCCCGATCCTGGCGAACCCCGGGGTTCTGAAAAAGTTAGTCATGTCATGTCTGTGAAAATCAATATGATATTTTTCTTGTATTATTTTTCGCTTATACGTGATAAAATTTTATGTTTTTCAATTAACGTTAATAATGAGCGTGACAGGAGTTATTATATTTTACAAAATATTAATTTTGACTAGTTTCTATTCACCTGACGTTGTTGTAATTGATCGGTCGTAAAACTAATTAACGCCTAATGGGTGCTACTTTTTTTTCGTGATGTTCATGTAAATAATGTGAATAATAAAGTACATCAAAGTAAGATTTTAAACTGATATTATGTACAGAAAGATTCTAAATTACTTTGTAAGCTGTGCATAGTTTAGTGTATATAGAATACGATGAGGTTTCATAGAAGGTGCGGCGACCGGGTCACACTCTTGAATGAAAACTCTACAGCTGTTAGAAATTTTGTAGAATTTAACCATGGCTTGATATTGAGCTCGGAGCCTCTTAAGGATGATGTTATATTTGAAGTGTCCGTTGATAGAAAGGTAAGACAAAGAACAAAGAAAATATTACTTACTTTTTAAATATTTTTTATCCCATTTATAAATCCATAGATTCATACAAATCAAGATTAGAAGCTTTAATATGATTTTAATTCGACAGTTATTTTTAAAAAAGCATAATTTTTCATTAATTTAATTCAAACCACAATTAATTTATAAGAATTAGGAATGATGTACCTATGGGATGGGGAGAATGGTAGTTACTACAATAATAAATTTTAGTTATATACTTTGTAGAAAGATGACCAACTACCTGGCTCCACCCTTATACTTGTGTGAGTGCCACGCAGTTAAGAACATTATTCCTCTGGATATTTTTCCAAAATCATTTACAGTCACCACATTTTTCATCTAGGTTGTTTAAATTGACCAAAACAGATTAATGTATAAAAGTGTTATTTATAACCTATTAAAAAAAATCACATCATTATTATAATTTATGACATGTTTAACAGATAATGCTTAAGCTGCTTTTTGTTTTAAGTGTTCCGAACATCCGTGAAAAATGGAACCCTTTTAAGATCACTCAGTTGTCTGTCTGTCACAGCCAATTTTCTCTGAATCTATTGCACTGATTATGTTGAAATGAAAATGCAGATAATAGTTTTTTACCTATGATACAGGAAAACCTGTATGAAGTCTATAGTGTTGTTTGTAAATTGGGCTGGTATCCTCCACGACTAAGCCTATACTAGTTTTACTTACACAAATACTAAATTATGTATGTATTTTTGTATAGGTGAATGTTTGGAATGGCAGCCTGGAAATAGGTGTTACAACACTTGATCCTGAGTTTATGGAACTTCCTGCTACGGCAACTAAACTCAGAAATACAGCATGGGTAAGTTTTATTTGTTGTTTCTGTATATTGTGCACAAAAATCCTAGAAACCCAGTACATAAAGCAAAGACTTAGGAAAATAAAGCAAAGCCTGTCAAAAAATATACATTGTAATTTATAATCACCATTTCATACTTAAGTTTGCATGTTAGTAAAAATGTGAGTGACAGGACACGAATAGGAAAAAAATTAAAACTATACATTTGTAATTAAATCATAAAAAATATAGTCTTTACTTAAAGTAATATGTACCTACTATTTTGTACTGAAGCCTCGGTGAACGAGTCCGACTCGCTCTTGGCCAGTTTTTTAAACGACTATAAAAATATTGTTGCTTTCTTATCATGAGTAAAAGAGCAAGGAAATATGGTTGGTGTTTTTTTAGATTATGTCAGGCAGTTCGATTGTGAAAGATGGTGTCACTTTGGTCAATTCCTATGGACCCGAGTTGGACACGTTGCGAGAAGGAGACTGCATTGGTGTCATGAAAACTAGTAAGGTATTTATCGGTGCAGAATTTAAACTGGTTCGTGGTTTAATTATGATCTTTTTCATGGTCTATCCTATTACAATCTGTTTCTTGAGTCTACAATTTTCTTGAATTATTGCTTTTTAGAGTTCTGTACCCAAAGAATAACCAACGGAACCTTATTACTAAGCCTCCACTGTCCGTCCGTCCGTCCGCTCGTCTGTCTGTCAGCGGGGTGTATCTCAAAAACCGTAATAGATAGATAGTTGAAACAAGAAATTTTGTTTTTTCGGTTTATGGAACGGAACCCTTCGCGTGAGAGTCTGACTCGCAATTGGCCGGTTTTTTGGTGTTCATTATTTTGTCTTGCTTGATTAAGGTCTTGATTCGTATTTCGTCGTACTGTTGGTTTTCCTTCATATCTTTTGCGTTTTCATTCTCAGGGAGAACTAACGTTTTATCTGAACGGTCGTTGTCTCGGAATAGCTGCGAGAGATCTACCTTCGAGATTGTTTGCCGTTATCGATTTGTACGGTCAGTGCGTTCAAGTGTCCATATTGCGCACTAACGATATAAGACCCATCATGGATAGTAGCATGGATCAGGTCAGCTATTATTGTGCGTTTTTTTTTTTTTTTCGATTGGATAAGGAATTATGACAATATTATCTTTTAGATTGAAGAGGATCCAAATAATGATGATACACTTACATCAAGTGAGATGGACGGAGCCGGTCTTCCACCCGAGTCAAGCCAATACCCAAAAGAGACTCGTAACGTTTACATTCCAATGACTTCCGAAGGTGCTTGTGCCCTTGGTTAGTATTTAGCACTCATAGTCCGTATCCGATTAATATCGACTTGTAATAAATTGTCCTTTATAAATTAATGCTTTATTTACAGTTGCACAAGACCGCTTGCGGTTTCATCCAAGATGTGGGATCTTAGTGAAACTGTCAAGTAATAACAAGTAAGTTTTTGTGTTTTCATTATTTATAGTATATATATTTGTTAAAAAAGTCAAATCATTTCGTTTTGTTCGCCTGGTTGGCGATATTATTATGGAAATGATATGCGACCTTATGTCCCGATCGATTTGCACTGAAGCTGACGCTCAAACGTGTCTGTTTATGCTCTGATGTGATAGGTAAACAAAATGTATGATAATTTGCTTGAGCAAGCGTCTGCCTGAGAAGAGGGCTTCGCCCTTCGTTTGGAAATTAATAGGCCGGTGTTTCTATTGTTATTCTTTTGACATTAGGACTGCAGAACGTGCTCGTCCACTGGACGACTACAATAACGGTGTGGTGATGACTCATCGCCCGCTGTATGACAACGAGCTGTTTGAGATACGCATAGACAGGCTCGTGGACAAGTGGAGCGGCAGCATCGAGGTGGGGCTCTTTATACACACGAGATGCGGCCTCCAGACTCAAGGCTACAAGTTCATATCACATGTTTCCCGAGTCTTGAGGCCGCATTGCTATTCATTGGCCGAACAAGTTACATAAACAGCTTTGAACTGTACTTAACGAATGCGGGACGCGTGGAGCAAGCAGATGTGCCGCTTTTCACCCAGTTATTTTATAATCTGGGTTGTCTATTACTTAAGAACATTCATATTGTGATACTCATCATCTTGCTAGAGACAGCTTTTCTGATAGTTTTCTGCCTCTTTGACTGGATAATACATGCGTATTATTTAAACAGGTTGGTGTAACAACACATAATCCAGCCACCATACGATTCCCATCCACGATGACTAATATGGACTCGGGTACAATCATGATGTCCGGATGTAAGGTGCTCCTGAACGGGCATGGCACTTGCATGGAATATGGCAACTTCAACCTTGACGAACTTAGGGTAAGTTAGGGTTCTTTCTCAGGAATTTGTAGAATTATAAGTGGTTAATAAATGGTTAATTATACATGTCCGCACTACTACTATAAGATATTTAGTGACAACAGTTTGTTCCGTTCCTGCAGACAAACCGTGTAAATGGTTTTGGGGGGTATAGTTACAAAAAGATTTTTGTAAAACTTGTTTATGGTAAATACAATAAAAAAAGTAGTTTTAAATATCTATTCATCTTTTATTCGTTCATTACGTGTTTCATGAAGCTTGTTTTCCTCGTAAGGGTTAATATAAATCTACCCATTTTCGCCTGTTTTGCTTAAGTCCCATGTAATGAGACCGGGCCTATAGCCATGCGTCAGCGACAAACCTATACTAAGTACTGAGAAATTCGAGATGGACTATCCCGACAGTATTATGATCCCAGCAGTACTTGCAGTCAATAGAGTGGATTTCATCATGTATGTTCTTTACAGGAAGGTGACACTGTAGGGATGATGCGGAAGAGCAATGGTAAACTGCACTATTACATCAACGGTGTCGACCAAGGAGTTGCCACTGATAAAGTAGACCAGCAAGTCTGGGGAGTGGTGGATCTGTACGGCATGACCGTCAAAGTTAGTTGTTTGTCATTTACCTTCTTTTTGTAAATAATTATCTTTTTTTAGTTGACTTTGTCAGATTTATGACGGTACCAGTCTTTCATAAACTTAAAGGGTAGTAGTATTGACGGAGCAGATAGATATGTTTTATTTCGTTTTGCCAGGTATCAATAGTGGATCCATGCGAAGATATTGACAGCAACATCAACAATCCACCACTCGTGCTCGCTTCGCCCGAAATCCCTGCACCAAGTAAGTACCTAAGTACTACATTTAAGTTGCTGTTTTTACGGCGCGGCTAGAAACCATGTCGCTCGCTTGAATACAGGTTGTTTTATTATTTACTCTCGTGTTTCCAGGCAGGTTTAGACCAAGAATAGACGAAGAGAGCCTTTTATTTCATACGCTGCGTGATTCGAATGTTATTATTATTAACGATGGTAAGACTGCTCATAGGCCTAAGTAAGTATCCATTTTATCTCCTAAGTACCCGTTTTTAAAGATATTTCAGCGGACTTTGACTAAGCGTTACAACATTTTTCAGTGCTTTCAAGTACTTCAACAACGGAATCGTAATGACTAACCGTACTCTTCGGACCAACGAACTGTTCCAAGTACGTCTCGATCTCGTTATCCCGAAGTGGGCTGGAAGCATTGAAATTGGAGTCACGCAGCATTCTTCTAATGATATAAAGTTTCCATTCAAAATGAGCAATGCAAAGTAAGTGTGTACGGTAAAAACTTTCCTGGTCCCTCGTGTACCGGTGTGATTTAAGCTGAAATTGGTGTAATTGTTTATTCATATGTTTCCTCTTTAGATCCGGCACGTGGGCTGTGACCGGAGAAGACGTCATCCGCGACGGTTCGATTGTAATTCCACAGTACGTCAGAAACCTTAACAAGCTTGTGGTGAGTTTCGTCTTAACCTTTAATATTTCTTATGAGTACCTGTTTTATTTGTTTCTAAACATTTTTGTGTGACGTCATAGGAAGGGGACACCGTGGGTGTAATGCGCAAAGAGCTGGGCATACTACATTTTTTCGTAAATGGCGTGGATCAGGGGCCGGCCGCGTTTAATGTACCTGAACACGTGTTTGGCATTATTGGTGAGTTATGTAACAGTTATTATTTCCGCAAAAAAAGTGGGGAGTTTTAAGAAGTTTCGATTGTAGAATTTTGTTTGAATATTCCAGAAAATGTATATTTTTTTTAAATACGTTTCTTTATACCTTCCGTTTATTTACACCTCAATGTTTCAGCCAGTATTTTAAACGTAGTTTAATTTTTGGGTTGATGTAAAATCAGTTTCAAATAACATCTAGTCCTATAGCAATATTTCTTGTCTACTTAGATTTATACGGTCGAGCGGCACAGGCGACCATCGTGGATGAGTACACTCCACCGCCGATCTATTCTCCCGAGTCGCCATTATCTACGGAATCTAATGCTACCATATTTCCGTGAGTATTCTGTACTTTATCGTGTTTTATTACAGCGTACAAACAGTTAGATAGAAATAAAAAGGAATAAGCATTTCATAAAATACTTATAGGAGTAGTACCTACCTACCTAATACTCATTCCATTTCCATTTCAAAACTTTCTTTGTATAAACATAGGAAGTGCGTTGGTTCTGTGTTTTATCTGTAAGCAAAAAAAATGTACTCTTACTCTCATTCATGGTCTCATTCAAATACTTGTATACGATTGAGTATCCTCATCGCATCACTTAAAAGTCCTCTTTACTGTGCCGTTTCCCGCGTTTCTGTATAAGCCAAGAAAAAGTGCCCAAAGCAAAATCTACTTTTCAAGTCGATGGTGACCCATAACCGGTTGGTCATTAGTTGGCCAATACATTAACAATGGTGGTACAATACCTACATTAAGGCTGCGTTTCCATCAGAGATGCGCGAGGATGCGTAGCGACGGATGTGTTTGTTCAGAACCAATATAATCGCTTCTTTACCTAGCATTCTATTGGTTCTTAACAAACACATCCCCCATCTACGCATCCTCGCAGGTGGAAACGCACCCTTACAACCTGCTGTTTCCTCAGTGAGATGTGTTTCCACCGCGTGCACGGTCGCAACGCGCGCCTGAGCCGCAACCGTCTGACGGCCTTACGCGCCACCGTCTACTCGGAGTTCAACGACGCGGTGCTCTTCAGCTCGCGTCCTCTGCGTGAATGTGATATGTTCGAACTGCGTATCGACAAGATGGTGGACTGCTGGATTGGGAGCCTCGAGATTGGTAAGTTGACATAGGTTTTTATACGACTTAAAGGAGGCGGTTCTGAATTCCTGTGTATGTATATTTGATTTTCATTATGCATACTGTAATTTTTAGGGTCTAATTAAGCGTGACATGTTAAACTTTGAAGTTTGAGTAGTATATTAAATTAAATCGTTAATCGTTATTAGCTATAAACAATTTTCAGTCGCAGCCTAGGGTCGAAAGTAAATTTTCCCATTTAGGTACCTAGATCAAAATTATCTAATGTCTTAATGTTAGAAACTTCGGAAATTTCATCAAAATCAGTTCACCCGTTCGAACGTGATCCTGTAAGAAACATCGTCACCTCACCGTGACCTCATCGCAACAATCTTTGCAACATCCCAAAAAATTAGCTGATCTTAACACACCAATCAGGTGTGACTGCCATACGTCCGGATGACTTGGAGGCTAGCGGGGGAGTGGGAGCAATCGCTGGCACGGCCACCGACCTGAACTGGGACACATACATCCTCAGCGGGGCCGCCATGATGAAGGATGGCGAGTGCGTGCGCAGCGGGTACCCGCTGGATCTGGACACGCTGACTGTTGGGAGCCGAGTTGGTAAGTTGAACTTTAGCTGTAGGATGACATGGTCGATTCTGCCGTATTTCTAATTCTTCTTCTCCCTAAACGTGTGATTTGTGGTTGATGGTATACAATAACAAATATTCTCTATCTTCCTCCTTATGTTCACGTCCCTATTTGTGATATGTTTGTCTTTCTGCTTTACAACATCTCTATCAGCTGACATATCAGTCTCCATTTCCTGCATATCCATACCATCTTTAAAACTATCAGTCTTTTTTTCGCCAGACGGTGAACCTTCATAATTTGCTTTCCTCCTTGGTACGATAACTCGATCCTGGCTGGCCAACCAATGCTTTTGTCCAACTTATGGCAAACTTTGTCGTTGTTTTCTTCAATTGTCATTGGTCAGCAATTCTCGTATACAAAATAGATATTTTCGGCGATTTTTCGACTTTCTGAGTTTCTTGTTCTATGTTATATTTTTAACTTCTGGTATAAAATACAATATACGTAACCAGGTATGATGTGGCACGCGGATCGCAGTCTTCATTACTATCTGGACGGAATGGACATGGGGAAGGCTTGGTATGTGCCCCATCTTAACATCTACGCCGTCGTCGACTTATATGGGCAATGCACGCAGGTATAGACACAAAATAATTAATTTATATTTTCTTTTTATTTATATATGATTTTATTAACGACAGAAATCGTTTATCCGAGTAATAAAGTTGTTTGTTGTTTTCTTTATGCAAAACGCGCAACGCTTTATACAAATAAAATAAAATAAATCCCAGGATAAAGATATGTGACGATAGCAAAATTATGAAGAGTGACGAGTATACAGTAGACGTACGTTTTGACAGGTGACCATACTGCAGAACGAGGAAAGAGCGTTCAATTATAACGGTTGTACTAATTCTGACAACTCTATGCTGAGTAACTCAAGGGCATTGTCGTCCCCGCCTCCACCATATTGGTAAGTGACGAAACCTTTTTTGTCTGTAACATATAGTTTAGATACTGCCATGTAAGTTGGAGGGTTGTTGAAGTAATTGAAGGGTAATGTTTATATTATTTTGTAGGAGTTTCTCTGAATACTCGGGCGACAACATTTGCCTGATGCACGATTACTCAGTCGCTCGTCGTTTGACGGCCGACCCGATGGCGGCCCTCGTGTTCAGCTCGGCTCATCTCGCTATGGGGGAGTTATTTGAGGTATTATAGCGTCACCAGGGATGAGGGCAAAACGACCAAATACAATCAGCGACCAGATTCATGTCTGTACTTTAACGTGTCAGCAATAAAATTATCGCTAATTGTATTTAGCCTGAAAAATATTTATAAATATTTCTATCTAACATAAATATTATATTCTTAAACTTAATTACTTAATCATAAATCATTTGACAGATAAAGATCATCGATTGTAAAACATCTTACGCCGGCAGCTTCCGCATAGGGATAACGGACATCAACATTTTGAATGCGCACGTGAATCGCAGTCTGCCCCCCAGCGTCGCCTGTCTGCCACATTTTACAGCGTACATAGACGGTAACACATTAGAAGTTGATAAAGTGTTGTGGTGTGATAGGACGGTAAAATAAAACCTTCCTCCTTCCTTCCCTGGTAAAATCCAACCTAATATCCGTGAAAATATTGTCATGGCAACGAAAGCTGTGAAGAAATCGGGCCCAGATTCAAACCAACGAAGCTGGAGGACGATATGCCAACTTCAGTTATGCAGTAACCAGTGACCCAGTCTCTTTTTCTTTTAAATATTTTGCACATAATTTTCTGCAATCCCGCTATAAAATGTAATTGTGCTACGAGAGTACAGTGACTTGGCCTTAGCTGGCTGAGGTAAGTATGGTCTCATGCCTGTTTCTCGAGCAAGATGCAGCGGCCTCGTTCAATGTTCCTACTTCACTTTATTATTATGTTGTAAGTATCATATTTCGAATACGTTTATATTATTTTTCAGGGCGATACATGAAATATTCGCAGCCTGGCACACGGAAACAAGAGATGGTCTCGTTTGTTCCTTCGTTCGAGTGGCTGCGCCCCGGCGATAGGATCGGTCTCAAGAAAGTCAGCGACTCGCGCGTTATCGTCTACTACAACTCTGAACCACTCGAAACTGCTTTCGAGAAAGTTCCCGATGTTAGTATTAATAAGACGGGATTATACGTTTCTCCTGTTATGTAACCCAAAAGGCCTAGGGTTGGGTGACAGTTTGAGCTTTAGAAATTATGTAATACTTGACATTGTATTCGCTTTGTAGAGAGTAGTTGTTGTCTTTGAAATTATAAAATCATTCAATCAATTTAATCAATTTATGAAATGTATTTGAAATATTTAATCGAAATAAATGTTTGAAGTCAAGTAAAACAACCGAGGGGTGTAAAGGAGTCAGTCCGAAAGCCAACCTCACCTGCACGCGGTGCACCCTGCAAATACCAACGAGGCGCCTGGCGACCGACGGGTGGCGGGATAACCAGCCCGGACACCTAGACCCGGGAGGCGCCGAGCCATACGCGGCGCCATCCCGAGTCTAGCTGTGGCAGCTTTGCAGACATGCGCGATTACTGACATTCAACCTGGCCTGACACTGAACAAACTAACCTTCTTGCTACGCTGGGCACTTGTTTTCTTTTTGCCGTGATGGACTGTACATTGTTGTTTGAACGGAAGAAGACGCGACACTGCCTCGACAGCGATATCTTACGGGAAAAGAGGAACGGTCATAGTTCATATGTGTAAGATCAAAGTTGGACCATGTCGAAACTTTAGGAGAAAAGCAAAGGTGTTATATTAAACGTGATCACAGACCGAGCGTAAAATTAGACACTACTACGACGATATAAAATCAGAAATAAGTATAATGTTACATATATTTATGTAGAACAATCTATTTATTTTATGTATTTTCTACACGATGGCCATTCTATCTGTCCTTTCCTCAATATGTATTTACTAGCTTCTGCCAGCGGCTTCGCCCGCGTGGTCTCTAGGGAACATACTCTCGGGATAAAAGTAGCCCATGTTCTTTCTTAGGCTCTAGACTATCTATGTACCAAATTTCATTTAAATCGGTTCAGTAGTTTTGGCGTGAAAGCGCGACAGACAGACAGACAGAGTTACTTTAGCATTTATAATATTAGTAAGGATGATTTCAATATCTATGACATTTAATATCTATGTATTATACGACTAGATATAGATCACGGCAAAGACAGAACATGTTGACCAGGCTGAACCTTCGCGATTATTCTTACTAACAATGTTTTTAAAATAGCTTGAAATATCGATGACAGTGTTTAATTAATTGTAAAAAAAAATTGTATGTTTATCATGAAAGTGAACCAAAAAAAAACTTGGTTTCATTTTTATGGGATCTTAAGCTTTGCTCCTGTTGTTAGGGTTAAAATTGGCTTCTTCCCCTCGTGACAAATTTTCCGCTTGCGCAACAACGGTTGCGAGAATTCTTTGTTTTGCTCCGAAGGGGATAAGCGAAACACGTGCGATGAAACGTTGGACACGTTTCATCGCACGTGTTTCGCTATATATACAGGAGTTCTTAGTTTGAAAAACTACTCTTGCGCTCACTAAAACTGAATATTTTTGCAATATTGTGGCAATTTTGGAGCCGTTTATCTACTCCTTTGCATAATTAATTTGATCTTCAGCAGAGCGAATTTCATGAACCAGATTGTTTCCCAATTATTTGACAAGTTCACGAGCACTTTTAAACTGCAATTTTGAGCTCACAGGTTAAATTGAGAATTTTTTATGTCCCGAGTGGACTGCCTGAAATGTGTCGATCTCTGTTACAGTGATACAAAAAGCTTTGACTTTAATCGAATTTATTTAAAGACCGAATAAATGTAATAAAAACACTATGAGCATAATAAATATATTTTTTAAAACAATTATTGGATCCCTTAAATAAGCATAAGTGTAAATAATTGATGAAGAATAAAGCCTTCAGCGTCTCGGTTGACTAGGCTTTTTCGGTAGTTTGCAACCGTATGACATGCTTGATCCTAATGCTTGTCCCCTGCTATATGCTTGCCAACCTGCCGCCACGGGGCTACGCCATGACACGACTATTCTATCTATTCACATTATGCAATAAGGTTTACGCGCTCAAAAAGAACGAATATGCTAATTCAAAAAGAATTCTATTTAAACATGGAATTAGCCAAAAGTTCGTATGCAGCGTTTGAACTGGCTGGCATTAAAATCATGGTTTGCCCCGACTCCAACTGCTGAACTGCCGAAAAAGCTTACAAACGATGATTTTTTTCTCAGTAAAAGTCACAAAAAAATTTAAAAGATGGCTACTCTTCTCGACTCTTCAATAATAATGTCGATTTGTTTAACCGATCAAAATTAGTAGCTTCATTTTATGCTTATTTAGCTAAATTATGACGATTCCTACATATTTAATAATCTTTTTTAAAAAAAATCATTTCATTCATTGCTTGCTCTGATTCAAAGCTACTAGTTAATTAATAATATAATAAGTAAATAGTTTGCTTGAAGACTCATGTCATTTTTAGCTTGAAGCGAGCAATATTATCATATGGTTAGACTTTTTTAAACATTTTGAAGCTCATTGCTGTTTTTATTATTAATTTAGTTACATCTGAGCGCCATAGGAGCGCACAGCGATTTGACATCGATACCTAATCGCAAATTGCAGGATCGACCGTCTCATTCAGTTTTAAAAGTCACCACGAGTGTAGTACTAGTACCTCGTTTGATATTTAATTTATGGATAGCGTGCAACAGTCACATCCGTCAAATGCATACCTAACATTTTATATGCTCGATCATATTAAGGTCAAACCTGCAGCGTAGCTCGTGGGCTGTACATGACTAATTTGGACTGTAAAGCGACACTTAATGTAGTTTGTGGGCGGAATTAATCCAGTTAAGGCCTCACTATCACTCGGGTTTGTGTTCGCTAGATGACCGTGAATTACACAACTAATTGTGTTAGAGGCAGAACCTCGTTCCGGCCCTATTTGTTGTTATATAATAAACTTAGATCTGAAAATGAAGACACTGATTACGTTGGACCTGAATTGAAGGACTACGTTGTTGAGGAATTTCGAACACGCACAGTATTTTATGTAAATATTTTTCAGTACAATGTAAATTATATATTTAGGTATCTTTTTTCTTTATGATTTGGTATTATATTGACGATATCTTGGACAGGAACATGAAATTCAAGAGGTTATACAGTCATGCCCCGAAGTTACCTATGAAGATAAAACAAGATAGGTTTAGGATAGGGTTAGGTCTTGTAGGGGATGCGAAGAAATGAAACATGGACCGCAGAAGTGACAGTTGGGCGTGGCCGAGACTGCATGTAAGTCGGGGTATAACTGTATTGAGAAATTAGTCTCTACTGGAGGTGCCGGTTCCCTTCAATAGACTTAAAATCATCTTCCGAACCGGCGGTAGCTTCACCCATTTGATAGACCGAACATAATTTGTATTAATTGGCATAAAAAAAAATCAAAATTCATCAAGCTATTTTAAAAATATTTCACACTTCATATAGCAAAGCTGTATGAATGTTTCATGCGATTTGTACTCATTATTGAAATCTAAGAGTTTGTTATATTTCGCTGTTAAAATTGAAGGCCCGATAACCAAAATTACGTTATTGTGTCTTTAGTTTAAATAGCGATATCTACCAGAGGCTTGGATTTCTTTAATGCTGTATGAACAAAAAATATTGTTACACAAAAGATAATGAAGAATAGTTACAGACGAAAACCCAGGAAGATTTGATAATTTTAGTAAAATATATAGTTTTCATGTGGCTTGCATAATGTAATTTTTCTAAAATATTTACTTCTTCCTATCCTACGTGATAACTGCCTCTGTAACTGTTATTCCATTTTAATTTGTGTAATCTAATTGCATGGTGTATATCCCCCTGTATCCTCCTGCAAAAGGAGCATGCCGCTTTTATAGTAAACGCTTAAGTATCGTGCTTTATTATTTGCCTTTAATTTCAGTTCAAGACGGTACACAACTCATTAATAAACATTTGTAATGGATATGGAATTAAAGGGAAACTTACCTTTTCCGCTCGACCTTAGGCCATGTAAACCTTATCATGGTCACAGGCAGACTGAAGCAAAATATTTTTATAAAGCCCGTATTAAAAAAAATCTCAGTACTTTCGTTCACTACACTTCCCTGCATCTACACACTTAACTGATTGCAAATAGTGAAGTTTTTATTATAACTATCACTGAATTCCAAAAAGGTAAATTTCACGTTAGTTCCCACTGCGTGTAAAGTAAACACAAACTGATCGTTATGTTTCTGTTTGTTTAAACAGAAAGTGTACGTGGTCATTGAGATCTACGGTCACGTCACAAAGATCCAAGCACTCGCGCAGGGGAACCTTGGACTCAATCAACAAACAAGTAAGTAAAAACTTTAACATTAAACTTTATTTTCGCATTTTTCAATGACAAGCGTCATCAAGTATTCCTAGGCACGGCCGTCACAAGTTTTGCTGTTCAAGTAACTGAGGCTAAGGCGTTTTATTTATCCATAGCTGCTCCGGTCACAGTTCGATCGATTGCATTGCGCAGTAGCCCTTCAGGCCCTCATACATACTGAATTCTACCTTGCAACATTTAAAAGTTATCGCCTACTGCCTTGTACTTATAACGCCTGTATTCGCCGAACAGTTAGGCACAGTTGTAGTGTCCATTTTAATTTGAGTGTGTAAGTCTCATATAATGCGTTTCTATTGGTAAATTGATCTGTTATATTATTGTAAGTTCTATTACTGCAGTTCCCAACGACAGCGACGACTACCCGAAGCATCTCGTCGCGCCGCAGCTTTACCCGGCAAGTCAAGTTTGCATAGACAATACAGACGAAGTGTTCGAACCCAGCACGAACTTAGTGAGTGCCCAGTGTCCGTTAGTGAGTGAGCCGCGGACTACCGGGCGGTCGGTGGACGACGTAGACGACGAGTTCTCCAGCGAGGAGTTTCCGGAGCCTGACGAACTGGTGACAGAAGAGGACGCATCCACTGAAGAGGACGCAATGGGTCGCAAGACCAAGCAGCCTCAGCTAAAGGGCAAGTATGCGAAGCTCGCGGCTATGGCTGCGCAGGCCGCGGATGAGGCGCAAGCCGCCGCTCGCGCTGAAGCTCGCCAACAAGCTGAGCAAGTCAAGCGCAAAGGGAAGGGGAAGGGCAAGCGTGGCTCTGCTGCGCCTGGCGCTGCCCCCGCAGCTTCTACTTCAGCTGAACAACCGTCAACATCTGCGGCGTCTGACGGCGGTGCCAGTGCTAGCGGCGGCGGCGGCGTCAGCGCCAGCAGCGGCGGCGGCGGCGTCAGCGCCAGCAGCGGCGACGGCGCGGGCCCCAGCTCCGGCGCTGGCGAGGACGGCGAAAGTCAGGACGAGCCCCCCGATGCAGGCCTGCCTGAACCACCGCACACCATCATAAGGCCTATACCACGCCGCATGCCACTGCCCTACACGTTCTACAACATTCACGGAAAGAACATAAAGCTATGCAGCTCAGGTAAATATAAAAAATATTCTAACTACTTTTTTGTACTTACGCACTATTGCTAGGAGAACTAAAACCCAATTTGTCACTTTTAGACTCGCGTTCAAGCAAAAAATGGTCTGTTGTAGGGTAATATCCGTAATCAAGTTGTTTCTGTTCTTTGCAATCCAATTTGAAGACGCACGTCCAGTTTTCCCTGGCTAATAATATAGCCACAATAATGATCGCCTTGTACTTTCCTGTATTGCAGACACGGTGGCAGCGCGCTTAAGGGGTTACAAAGACGGCATCGCCGTCATCAGTCAGCCACTGCGTCGCGGTCATAACTTCAGAGTAAGTTACAAAACTAAACTAAGTACAGTTCTATATGTTTATGTTAAGCCGATGCGAGAGAATTTTATAAGGTGCAAACTGCTGTCATGCGATTTAGAGTGATAAAAAAAAAAGAAATTGGAGGTACCATGTCAATATCTAAATGTGTAGCCACCGCCGCCGTTTCTGTTAAATAGTTCTTTTTTGTGGTTCAGGTGTTTAATGATTAAAGTACTCAAGTTGAAAATACTGATATAAATGTTTTGAAAACTCCTTTGTAAAATTACCTAAATACTTAGTAGATCTCTACGCTCTAAACTCTTGCCCAGTCTCTTCTAGTTAGCACCTGTTTTGCCACTGCTACTCTATTCTTAAATCTGAAAGCGAAATAAAAAAGAGTTATATGAAAAAAAATCTTCAGTAGTATAGAGAAACGAAATTTTTTGTCGCGACTTTGAAATATTGGCCGAGCATAGATTGCGAAATGTTTTAATTGCGAATAAAACGAAAATATAATTTTCACGCATCTCATCAAAACAAGCTGGCAGTCATTCACCGATTTGTTTTCGCATACTCAAATTTATTATTTATTTGTGTACTTATTAAAATGATTATAAATCAAGACAAGCGATGAGGTTTTCTTTAGCTTACTATTGATATATATAAAATCAAAATAAACAAAAAGACCATCCTATAGTGCTTGTCAGTTTAATAATCATATTTATTTTTAGGGTTCCGTACCCAAAGGGTAACCAACGGAACCCTATTACTAAGCCTCCGCTGTCCGTCCGTCCGTCTGTCTGTCAGCGGGCTATATCTCAAGACCCGTAATAGGTAGACAGTTGAAATTTTCACAGATTGTGTATTTCTATTGCCGCTACCTATAACGCTACAAATAATAAAAATTAAGATGTATGGTACGGAACCCTTCGTGTGCGAGTCCGACTCGCACTTGGCCGGTGTTTACGTGTTTTTTGAAAGATTTGTATTTACGTCTATTTTAGGGCCGATTATTTTAACAGTCAGATAACTTTTTGCACAAAAATATGTCATGGTATCATTATATTCTACTTAACCATAAATATAGTTACATATTTTTAAAATTTTCGAAATACACGAAAGCCGTAAAACCATAATTTTCACCTATCAGTAAAATCTTAACTGACTATTAAAAACCATTTGAGATTTTTAAACTCTTCATCGACTGCCTGACATGATTAGCCATTTAAAAATAAACACTACAACGCTTCATTCATCCACACACATTCACATTATGTGTTTTGCAAGTTACAATGCCAACGTGTATCAAACGACCCTTTTTAACATTCTTACGAAAAACAATTATGTACTTTAATTTAATTTAGTAATAAATATTGTGAAAAAAGGCTCGCGGTTTTTATTGCTCTGCTGTACGTTCGTGAGGTCTGACCATCTTACTTTTCCGCTCATGTGCAAGTTGCTTTTGCGAGTATAAAAACGGTGCGGTAGGAGCTGGTTTTGGCTCAGTGTGCTGTAAAATCCTTCTTAATCAGGGCATCGCGCGGTCCGCCCTGTGCTTACTATGAAAGTAAGTGGGCAAGTGCAAATTCGTAATAGCAAATTGATATGTTTCTATGACAAGCGTCTCCGTATTCTCTGGCTTGACAAGTCAAAGTTTCAAAGATAATCTATCAAACATACAGGTCTACACATAAATGGTAATTTGTTGCAGTTCCGCGTTGACAAGATCTGCGAAGATTGGTTGGGCACGGTAACCATAGGCGCGGTGGGGGTGCTGCCGCTTGAGATCCCATCCAATGGAGTGCACCTCGAGCCGCCCTGCTGGGTCATATCCAGCGACCTGATCAATGATAACGGGACATTTGTAAGTATTCTTGATACTCTTAAAGATCCTCTACGACAAGTACCATCTGTAGCGTCCATCAGTTCTTCTATTTATACGGCAACATTGTTGCCTTTCTGTAAAAATCATAACGCAAAAACTTAGGTTAAGTGAACGTGAAGTGAACTGTCAATCCATGCAATCAAGATGAAGTTTACTTCAAGATCACTTCACCTATGTATTACGGTTTTTTTTTTCGAGGTTTTCGAGGTTTACAGAGAAGACTGACAGGACCCTATATTAATACTTTGTTTTCTGTCCAGGGCTAGAATCATTTTTATCTCCGTCTGAACAGATTTTCTTTAGAGTGTTAGAGAAAATCAGGATAAAAACTGTGCCGTGCGGCAATACAATGTTTTGTCGCATTGGGTTCTTTAAGCGCATTATGATATTGCTACTTCTTGTGTAAACAAATAAAAATCTCGACCGCTAGGTTATGATGGTTAATGACTGCTGCTGTTATCAGGAAATAGTTGCCATACTACTATTCTGTAAGGGCTCTTTGTCGTGTAGCTGGCATGACATATATTAGGTCATTACATATGAAATTGGCGTTTTGTAGGGGAGGAACACATAGTCGATTTTTTTTTTAGTATAATATATTTATTTAATCAAAGTATGTACCATTGCTATCTATGCACTTTTGCCATCTCATAGGTAGTTCATTGATCCCTTTACTAAAATAACCATTTGGACGGGAATCAATAAAATCTTTGAAGGCGCTTTGGACTGCCCCATCGGAGTTGACTTTTTTCCCTTGCAAGAAGTTATCCAAATTAAAAAAAAAAAATGGTAATCTGTTGGAACAAGGTCCGGGGAGTACGGTGGATGTCTTAGACATTCCAATTGAAGCACTTCTAATTTGGTAGCCGTCTGTTGTGCAGTGTGTGGTCTAGAGTTGTCCTGAAGCAGCAGTGGCCTTGAGCGATTGACCAGCCTCGGCTGTTTAGCAGCTAGTTTTTCCATCATGATTTGCAGTTGCTGACAATAAACATCCGCCGTACTCGTCTGGCCAAATTTAAGAAAGCTGTAGTGAACGACACCGGCACTAGTCCACCAAACTCTCACGAGTAATTTTTTTCGAGTCAATTTTCGCTTGGAGCAGGATTTCGCTGGTTTGCCAGGGTTCAGCCATTGCGATGAGCGTTTCCAATTGTCATACAGGATCCACTTTTCATCACAGGTCCTCACCAAAAATCCCTTCATTATTGTGCCGGTTGAGTAATGTAACGCAGCAGTCGACGCGCGTTTGTCGGTTTGCTGCACTCAATTCATGAGGTACCCACCTTTCAAACTTTTTCACCTTCCCAATTTGCTTCAAGTGGATTAAAACAGTTTTATTACTAACACCGTAGCCTGCAGCTAACCCGGACGTGGTTTGCGATGGATCCGCTTCCACAATAGCCTTCAATTCTTCATTATCAACTTGGGTCTTTGGCCGTCCACGGGGCTTGTTCTGCAGGTCGAAATTTCCAGAACGAAAACGTTGGAACCAAAAACGCACTGTGTTTTCTTTTGCGACACCGTCGCCATACACATCATTAATCCTTCAAGCCGTTTCTGCAGCACTGGTGCCACGATGGAACTCGTATTCATAAATAACGAGATATTTCAAGTTTTTTACAGTGACTGGCGCAAAGAAAAAACCAAAAGAGGAAAAAACAAATGAATTACGGTTTTCGAAACACAAAAGCATGAGTAAATAGCTATATAAATTTGAAATTAGAATGCCAAACCAAAGAGAGCTATTTGAGTTATTTATTATTATTTATTTATTATTTTATTATTGGAGAAATGTGAGATCAAAGTGAACAAAACTCCAATTTCATATGTAATGACCTAATATTTATATTTTGGTCCAAAACTTTGCCAATAGTGGCGTGCCTAGGGTTTCAAAATAAGGCAAGCCCAATAAAATTTTAACCGATTTCAAAAAAAGAAAGTTCAGTTTTCGACTGAGTATGTAGGTACCTTCGTATGTATCATCGCAATTTTCTCATAAACTGATATAGATGTCTCAATTCGTTGCTTACCAAAATTACCGAAAGAAACCATTGCACACAGGTGTTTATGGGAATTTGCGTGCCTTTTAATGGCGCCAGATATGTTATTTAAATCATTATAACCAGATGTATTCCAAACGGAATCTTCATACGAAAAAAATATGCAGCACCACGAACACAACTTATTAGTGTGCGAACAGCCAACAATCCAACTAGTTTTATACACTGATCTATTAAATTTTCGTTTATGCGATTTACTAGTCTGAGAAAAACACAGATTAGGCGTCGGTTTTAATGAAGAAATTAACTGTTTTTTCTGAGCAAACATTAAAGATTTTACCTTATCTTCGCCAATCAAAACTTGAACGCATTTTAAATCCTCACAAGGTACAATTACCTCCATTGTTGTAGGTAAGTCACCAAAACAATTGTATCACTGAGAAAATCTAAGAAAACACACAAAAAACTTTAACAACATAACTTTTCAACTCTCAAGCAAATAAAACTGAAGTGAGTTGCACTCCGGTGTGAAGAACTACTTACGCAGAGTTGCAGTGTTGTCATTTAGGCAAAAAAAGTCACCAGATATATGAAAAATCTAGCTAGATGTCACAAATTTTTTATTTTTAAGATATTGCTTGAATATTTAATTTCGTTATTTTAAGAAGTCGCTAGTTTTTATTGTTGCTAAATCTTAAAAAAAGTCCCCAACTCGTTAAAAATCTCCAAGATCTCACAACGTCGCTAAAACGGCAACACTGCAGAGTTGGCAAGGTGACAAGGTCACGCATACGCGTGCAACTTCATACGCATGCACGGCTTAATCTTCCATACTGATCGATTTGTAGACGCACAAGGTTTAGAACTCGTTATACGGCACATCGCTATAAGTGCGAAAGTGACGGAGATAGTATTTGAAAGCCCGGTAAAAGCCGGTACGTGTAAGCGAGATATCTATATGTAGATGCTGCAAATGTGAAACTCTGCGCGCGAACAATCGCGATGTGTAGTTATGTAGTAATGTGGCATAGGTAGATACTTTGTGTTATTTTGATAAGAATTAAGCGCGCGAACTTTTAAATAGTTCGCGTTTGATATTGATTCTCTATCGAGCATTTTAGTAAGGCTTTTGGGCTTATATGAAGGTACCGCCACTGTTTGCCAACTACAATCGTCGGAGCGGCGCACGGGTCACAAAGGGGTTATCTTCGATAGCTCAGTGTTATCTTCGATAGCTCAGTTATTCCTTTCTCCGAAAAAGTTAAATATTTGGGATATTTATTGACAGAAACTTCTCTTGGAGTGCCCAACTGCAGGAAGTTAGCCGCAAGTTATTTGCATCTGCTGCATCGTTGAGGAGACTGCGTAATTTTCTTCCTACTGCCACCAAGATTGAGCTTGCACAATAACTTCTTTTGCCCATCTTTGATAACGCTGATGTCAGCTATCTTGACCTAACTCAGGAACAACTCGATAAACTTGAGCGGCTCGCAAAATTTCTGTATCCGGTTCATATTCGGTTTACGCAAATGTGACCATGATTCCGAATTTCGTGTGAAGCTCAAGTGGTTGCCAATTCGCCTGCGCCGGAATGCTCATATTCTTTCCCTTTTATATAATATCCTCTTTTCCCCTTTTACCCCTCTTTACCTTACGAAACGTTTCCAGTTTCTCTGTGATCCCCACTCTAAATTTCTGAGGTCATCAGATAACTTACGACAAAAAATGCCAATGCATTCCACAACTTTCTTGGATAGATCATTTACTGTACAGGCTGCTTGTCTTTGGAATGCATTGCTAGTACCAGTTAGACTCGCTCAGTCATTGCCCGTGTTTAAAAAACTTGTAATAGTTATTTATGATACTAATGCGGTAAGTTGTTTTTACAAACGAATTGACGAAGTCGAGGGCTTACCATAGTCACGAGTTTGTAAATATAAATATCCGCGCACGTGTAACAACATACAACACACGCAACGCGCAACGTTTTACTACACGTTTGCGAAAAAATATTACAATAGGTAATGAGACAAAATTTTTGTTTTAAGATATCAGTCGGAAAGTCGCAACAATCTTCGCAATATAAAAATGACTCGAATTTGCAAATTTAAAATTAGAGCTACATCGTCGTCTCATCTTTGTCTCATTTTCTCTTTATAGTAGGGGAACCCAAGTGGTGATTTCGGGATTTAATCGAGCGCGTCAGAATAACATAAGGGGGCACCTAACCTTGCACCTTGTGAAGTACTCCCACAATACCTGAGCCCTGTACATAGGGTTAAACGTCTAGGGCAGCTAAACAGATTAGTAAAAAAAAACGATCTCTCGATTTACTCGAGCGCGTCAGATTAAGGTAAGGTAAGTTAATGTGCATTTCAATAATCTGAAAATTTGTGCGTGACATAAGGAAATGGGAGAGTCAAAAAGTTGCAAGAAAAAAACGTTACCTGGACATTCTCGAGCGCGATATATTTTTTTTTTATTTTGAAGGAAATTAGTCACGAATCAAAGAAATATCTGCCGATTTGCACAAGCCGAAGTAGCTAAAATCATAAATAAAGTGTGGTGCATACAGTCGCTGAGAACTATGTATTTCCCACTTTGAACCACTCTGCCCTTCTCACTCTTTCTCTATTGTAACGTTACACGTTATTTCTACGGTAAACTTTATAAAAATAATCTGGCAACATTTAATTGGAATTATAGTGGCAGCATTTTAAGCAATCAAATCAAATCAAATCAAATCAAATCAAATCAAATCGTATATTTCAAATAAACCATTTACAGGCACTTTTGAATTGTCAAAGTCGGTCAGTCAAAAACATGAAGCTATTTGCACGTTCCAAAGCGTAGATCTCTATGGAGAAGAACGTGCAAGAAACTCCACGGACACTCTTTTAAACCATGTGATGTGTTACAAAAATCTTGTTAACATTAACATTGATTGCTTCTATATGTGAGGACAATGCAAAGAACAAGAAAAACATATAAACAATTCAAAATGCAGGTACAGATTAAAATAAGCCAGTGGCAGGTAAGAGATGACCAGTTTCAACTGACGGCGCCCGTTCACGAACATGACGCGTGCATCAGCACCATCTAACTCAACCATTTTGAAGGGAATCAAATGATCCAAAACACGCGCCACCATCAGCAAAACATTTGTGTGAGCATGACAAGCTCTCAACTGCCACGCTCGTTCATGTCAAACTAATTTAATAACGAAATCTATAATTACATATGTAAATGGCTCCATAGTGCTCACATTTACAAAAAATTGAAAATATGCTTCTACGTTATACAAAACTATGGTTTCAAGTAAATAAGAAAAAAAAAAAAGAAGGCTGCTTTATTGTGTATACTTTGCTAATACAATAATGCAAAGAAATGATAAATAAATGATTGTATAGGAGAACAAAAAAAGGGTAAGCATTTCTTCCAATTATCGAAAACCTAACAAGTGGACCCATGCTGCTGTGGCTGTGGAGCAGGACCGGCATTTAGCCAAGCATTTTTATCAAGGACATAATCTTCCAGTTTATAATATGCTTGTCTACATAATGTGCGTTTTATACATGTTTTAAATTTTCTCTCATTCAGTTCGAGAATATTAAGTGGTATTTTATTATAAAATTTAACACAGTACCCCATAAAAGAAGTGTGTACTTTAGCTAATCTGAATCGGGGTTGATCTAATTTGTTCCGATTTCTAGTATTAAAATTATGCCTATCACTAATTTTACTAAAAAGATGAAGATTTTTCCGAACATACATAATGTTTTCATATATGTATTGACAAGGTACCGTCATGATGTTAATATCCTTAAACAATTCCCTTAGGGAATCGCGCCGGCGGAGATTGTAAATGGCTCTGATAGCTCTTTTCTGCAGAATAAATATAGACTCGATGTCTGCAGCACGTCCCCATAATAAGATACCGTAAGACATGATACTATGAAAGTAACTAAAATAGACCAGCCTCGCGGTATCTATATCAGTAAATTGACGGATTTTTCTGACAGCATATGCTGCTGAACTTAGCCGTCCCGCAAGAGATGTTAAATGAGGACCCCATTGTAGCCTTGAGTCAAGCGTGATCCCCAAGAAAACTGTGTCATCGACGAATTCAAGTTTCTCTTGGTTCAATACTATGTCACAATTAATACTTTTAACGTTCGGTAATGCAAATCTGATACACTTTGTTTTTTTCTCATTTAAAACTAAATTATTAGCAGTAAACCAATTTTGGACCTGCTGAAGGGCGTTATTTACATCGTCAAGACTTGTGGCACGCCTATCTATCTTAAAAATTAAGGACGTATCGTCTGCAAATAACACCATTTGAGTTTGATTTTTTAAAAGATGGGGAAGATCATTAATATATACCAGAAAGAGGAACGGACCCAATATTGAGCCTTGTGGTACCCCCATTTTAACTTTCAGACCCCGTGAATTGACACCATTTATTTGAACTTGCTGCTGTCTGTCATTTAAATAAGACCTCACTAAACTGAGTGCAAGTTTACCCAGTCCGTAATGTTCTAGTTTTAGGAGCAAGGTTTCGTGATTTACACAATCAAATGCCTTGGAGAGGTCACAAAAAATTCCTATGGCATCTTGCGCCTCTTCCCACGCTGTATAAATGTGTTTTAACAACGTGACTCCAGCGTCAGTCGAACAACGACCTTTGGTAAAACCATACTGTTGTTCGTGTAAGATTTTATTGGTGTTAAAATGATTGAGCATTTGATTGAGCATTACTTTTTCAAACACTTTGCTGAAAACCGAACCGAACCTTTGCTGAATGACAGCTGCGCGCTGATTGACCATGTCTCCCTACGATGCCATATTGCTCGAGACAAGGCTTTATAAGGGCCTGCACGTCATTTCTCGGGAACACATCATCTGAAGCGAATAGTCATATATACTATTCGCTTCAGCTGAAACTACTACTACTTAAAATCGTAACTCAGTTGTGAGTGCAGACCCCTAGAAGGGGTTCCTTCCTGCCTACATCTTCCTCCCTATATATGTTTTATTCGTCACATTGTATATAAAAATACCCCTTAAAATAATCGTTGGATTTTTGGCAAACATGACTGGAACATCAAGCTAAACCTCCTGTATAAAAACCTGTCACGCTCGAGTATTGTAATATGGCGATTTTTTTTCATTTTCAAAAAATCTTTACGATCTTGCGTCACTTCCGAAACGTCAGACTTTAGAATGAGAGCATTTTTAGGGTTCATTCAACATCCCGTCTGAATATCTGACGCGCTCGAAAGAAATTTTTTTTTCTCTATTTTCTACCCTTCTGGATAGCCAACCCCACCATGCAAGTCGGCAGATTAACAGCAACCCTTGGTATCAGAGACACGTTGGAGCATCTAAACTATCAATATCTGACACGCTCGAGTATGTCCATGTAACTATTTTTTTATATAGTTGAAAATCTGTGGACGCTTCCCCCATCAATGGACGGAGAAACATTACAGAACCTTTTATTCGTCTTATCATGTAAACTACAAAATGTAGTCCCCACGACGCTCGAGTAAATCCACATTTAGCATCAATGCCTCCCCTACTATTAGTATTAAATTGAGACAAAATCTATACTAATATATTTATTTATTTACTTATTTATTTATTTATTTATTTATTTATTTAATATAGGCACACCAACGACTTATTTACAAATCAACATAATTATTAAGACAATTTTCGAGAGGATCCTCTGTAAACAAGTCACTTACAGGCATGCACATCATTGTCAGAATAGGTCTGATTAATATAAAGAAAAATGGAAAACAATAATAATAAGAATTTATAAATATGTAGATGTCCAGACTTAAATTAAATTGAAATCAAAATATTAATGTCAAATAAGATAAAAATAAAATAAAATAAAATTAACTAAACTGAATTACATTATCAACATTATAAAATTATGAATTAAATTACATTACATTACATTATTAACAACACAATTCCAATTGTGACATTCAGACAAGCTATTCAAAATTATTATTACACTGTCAAATTAGAATATTATAAAATAAAATACGACAGAGAACACATAGTAGTAGAAATAGATGTAGGCGGCTGATCACAGGTCAAGTTTAAAGATTTTAGTTTTAAATTTTGGCAGACTATCAAAGAATATATCGATGCTGCTATCGATAACGCAGACTCTATTGAAATGAGTCAACATCCTGTTTAGAGGAGCTTGCCGGCCCAAGTTTGTACGACAAGCGTTAGTAGCAAACGTACTATTGGTTCGCTTGGACCGGGGGTGAGAATGACGAGGTACGTCTAGTCTGACTTTGCTAAGTAGGTCTGGTGTTGAAGATGTCCCATTTACTGTTTTATGAAGTGTTAACAGATCATTTAGAACCCTTCGTTTTTTCAATGAGTCAAGTTTGAAGTAACTTAGCCGTTCTTCGTAGTCGGCCCTGTAAGGGCATTTGTGGTCTTTAAATCGCAAACACCTAGTAAATTTCTTTTGAACACGTTCAATACGATCTATGTGGATTTTATAGGTCGGGCTCCAGACTGGAGATGCATATTCTAATAGACTGCGTACAAAGGTGTTATATAACACTTTCAAAGTCGAGGTTTCCTTAAATTCTTTGCCAACTCTATTTAAGAATCCAACCACTTTCATGGCTTTTTTAATTATATTATCTATGTGTGTGGTAAACGAAAGGTCGCTGCTAAGCACTACTCCCAAATCCCGTATGTTCTTAACTTGTTGCAGTGGTCTTCTATCAAGGGAGTAAGTAGACAGTATGGGATGCTTTTTCCGTGCAAATGTGATGTGATAACATTTGCTGACATTCAAAGTCATCCCATTAACCACACACCAGTTCTGCAATGAGTTCAAATCACATTGGAGCAGAGCAACGTCTTCTTGGGTTTTTATTTGACGGTAGATCTTGAGGTCATCAGCAAACAAGGAACAACGGCTATGTTTGATGCAGTCTACTATGTCATTAATGAACACAATGAAGAGTATGGGTCCGGTATGAGATCCCTGTGGCACACCGGACGTTGCAATGTACTCAGAAGATTCGTACCCGTTCACCACCACTCTTTGTGTACGCTCGCTCAAATATGATCTGAACCATTCCAGAAGGGGTCCGTGTATGCCGAGATCATGTAGTTTTAGCAGTAGGATTTTGTGGTCGACCTTGTCAAAAGCGCTGCTGAAATCGGTGTACAGAACATCAATCTGTTGACCAGAATCAACTTTCATGCAGATCTCGTCGAGATATGAAACCAAATTGGTGACAGTGGATTTATTGCTGCAGAAACGAGCTGCAGCAGAGAGAGAGCTGCAGTGGAGAGAGTTGCGCTTTGACATGAGATGTTAATACAGGACAGATCATTGATTCAAAAAGTTTTGAGAAAATGGATAACATGGAGATTGGTCTGTAATTTATAACATTTGCGGAATCGCCTTTTTTGAAAATTGGAACCACATTAGCCTTTTTCCATTCGGTTGGGAATTTAGAGGTTTCAAGTGATCTATTGAAAATTAATGTAAGCGGACATGCCAAATTACGAGCACATTTTTTTATGAATAAAGGTGGCAACCGATCTGGGCCAGCGCCCTTGGTAACATCAATCCTGTTTAGTGATTTAAAAACTTCCCTCTCACTAAAAGCAATTTTATGGAGTATAAATTGAGGAAATATTTGGGAACTTGTTGGTGCTCTATTTCTTGAGCTATTGACAGAAAACGTAGATGCGAATTGAGTAGCAAAAAGCTGGCATATATCGTCGCCTGTTGTAGCTATTGAGTCGTTCAATGTCATCTCGGATGGTATAGAGCTAGATTTTGAGTTTTTAGTTTTAACAAAGGACCAGAATGCTTTGGGGTTCGATCGGATGTTTTTCTCCACAGAGTGGACATATTTTTTATAACAGCATTTAATAAGCGACCGTGCTCTGTCATCGAGCATTTTGTACTCGATATCGTCCCGCGGGTTGCTGTATTTCTTAAAGCGTTGTCTTAACTTTTCTTTTTCGTTGAGAACTCTTACTAAGGTTTTAGAGTACCACGGGGGAAAGTTATTGCTTACATGCTTAATTTTGGGAATGTTCTCGTTAATAATTTTATGTATAGATTCGTAAAGTGCCCCTACCATAAGATCAACATTTGTACACGATTCCAGTCTGTTCCTCCAGTTAATTTCACTTAGTTTTTTATTTATTAGTGTGTAGTCAGCCGCCTTATAATTAAAAGTAATTAATTTAACACGTTTTAATGGCACATTGGCCTTAAAAGCAAAATCTATTTCTAAAGAGGGGTGGTGACAATCTTCTTTACAAATTGGTGAAGTAGCGCTCCTGACCACTGCACTTTGTATGTTAGAAAACACTAGGTCCAATGTTCTATTATTTGGGTTTTTAATTACATTATATTGCAGCAGATTGTTTAAAGACATAAAATCTATAAGTGAGTATCCTAGGTTGTTAGAGAAGTTTGCCGGAATAGTGGAGGTTGAACAAGAGTGACTCGGGTCCTGTTGCCACTCGATGAAGCCGAGATTAAAATCTCCGACAACTATAATTTCCTCGCCAGTAGTTTCATTGACGCTTGTCACCGAGCTGAGAAACATGTCGAGTTGCTGCTGCGTAACAGGGGGCGGTAAGTAAACCGCGCAAATGTTAATTTTCTTCCCCTCATTCAACTTCACGCGCAACCAGAGGTCCTCTGCAGCAGTTTCCCACTGACAGGCCCGCGCGGAATCGTATGATTTGGACACAGCAATCATAACGCCACCTCCCTCTCTTCCTGAAAGAGCGCTGGAAACTCTATCTCTCCTGTAAACGATGTAGCGGGCGTCAAATAGCTCCCCATCGTTGATATTTTCGTTGAGCCATGTCTCCTGTCACCACAATCATATCGTAGTGATTGACATTAACCGCCGTATTGATGTCATTCAATTTTGTTCGCATTCCTCGCATATTCTGGTAGTAGATGGTGAATTTTAATTATTAATTTACGGGTTCCCACTCCTGGGTTTATGCTTACATTAAAGAGGCAGCGTGTAGGCTCTTTATTTGCATCGGTCTCGCCCCATCATCCTTGCGGACCAATACGCGGCCGTCGCGGACCCAGACATATTTATAGCCCTTTTCGCGCGCCATCTTCCTAGCCTGTGCATGTATGGCTTTGTTCAGGGGTGAAAGATGTTCACAGACGAAGACAGGTTGCGTAGTACCACCATAACCTAAGTGGCTAGAATTAAGTTTATCGGAAACATGGCTTCGATTAAATTTGGTTACTGATGCTAGGACTTCATCACGTTTCCTTGTATTTTTTAGTTTCACGATTACTGATCGCGGGCGGCTATTTTGTAAGTCGAGTTTTTTGACCCGAGTTACTGATGATACGTCTTCAATGTCAATGTTACATGAGATGGTTTTGCCTAGTTGAACTACCGTGGTTAATAGGTTTTCAGCTTGGTTTTCAGGAATTCCATTTATTTCCAAATTGTTCTGACGAGAATGTTGTTCTACAATGTTAAGCCGAACAGATAAATCAGAAACACAGGTTTTTAAATCCTCATTATCCTTTTTAAGTTGGTTCATTACGGTTCTGTTCTGGTCTAATTCGGTTTTCATTAAGTCATAGTCCTTGCTTATAAACTCAACTGCGGTCTCAAGCCCCTCTAATGTTTTTTTCAATTGTAGAAATTCATTTTCGAAATATGTTTTGAGTGAGGCCTGTAGATGTTTGGTCAACACAGACTCAATCTCTTTGCGAATCTCGGAGATAACTTCTCTATCTAGTTTGTGGGTTTGAGGAACTGTATCCTGGCCAGTTGAGTTATCTTCCAAGGTATCCGAGTACGCGCCGTCGTTGCTAGGCGAGTCATTCGGTCGCGGACGCTTGGATCTAACAGACACATTGGAAGTTGCATCTATGATGCTACTGGCACCGGCGGTGGTCGGGGTTATAACAGGCTCAGACACAAGCAACGCCTTTTGCTTTGCAGGAACTGCTGGAGGAGAACGCTGTACGCGCGGCATAACGATATAATTTGTATCTGCCTGCTGCGCACCGAACGCCAAGCGACACTAGCGTGATAGTCGACGATCGCGAATCCAGCGAACTTAAATGCGATGTAGTACTTGGTGTTGAGTCACTGGATTCCACAGCAGCGCAGGCGCCGGAGGAGGTGAGGCGCGAGTGCGCGAGGAGTATCGAGCGCTCTGCGGGTTGGGGTAGGTCCGGGTTCAGAGCCGTTGATACGAATGTTTAAAAGGTTTTTACCTATATCTTTGCAGTCCGTTGTTGTATCCGTATCCAGTTATCACCATTAGATAGTTCACTTCACTAGCTATTCATCGATGTCACATATGTGTATAAACAGAGACTTTTTACTATGTTTTAGAAATAAAAAATAGGAGCAAAACAAAAGTGACCTTTTTTGAGTGACGGTAGGAGGCCGAGAGATATAAAGCTGAAGAGTTTGTTTGTTTGTTTGCTTGAACGCGCTAATCTCGGGAACTTCTGATCCGATTTGAAAAATTCTTTCAGTGTTAGATAGCCCATTTATTGAGGAAGGCTATAGGCTATATATCATCACGCTAAGACTTTTAGGAGCGGAGCAGTAATGAAAATAGTGAAGCAGACGAAGTTGCGCGGGTTAGCTAGTAAATAATAAGGGGCCTCAATAATGGCGCAGCGGTGAAACTCTGATGCATCAAATGACAAAGCTATAAAGCTATATTTTATTAAAAGTGAAAAATAAAATCAATTTTTACAAAAAAATACAACCGATTTCCAAAAACAAAACACTGTATAAAACAAAGTATTAAACTTTAATTTCGGAAGTCGGTGTTTTTGGTTATTTTTTCGTTTTTTGACACTGACTTCCGAAATTAAAGTTATTTTATACTTTGTAGTGTTTTGTTTTTGGAAGTCGGTTGTATTTTTTGTAAAAATGGTTTTATATTTTTAAATGTTTTTTTTTTTAAAGAAATATTTAAAAATATAAACGAAATAATAATTATTCATTTATTTCGGATTGACCCATATACACACTACTACTATTACAGTTCATTAAATAATTATATACAAATTAACCAATTCATCATCTACCTGGCCTTTTTCCAACTATATTGGGGTCGGCTTCCATTCAAACCGGATTCAGCTGAATACATATTTATTTATTATAAAAATCAGAATCAACATTCAAAATAACATTTAAAAAGACAAAGCTATAGTTAATGTCTCAAACCTGCTGCAGCTCTGAACATAACATATGAGGACCTGTTTGTTTCGAGAAGTAAAATCATCTTGGTTTGACAGCAATTTTAAGTAGCAAATGTTCTTCATGGCTTTTCATACTAGTTTTTGGAGTGCCGGTGCCGAAACTATTTTTTCACACCACCTGCACGAAAAACTTAGATTATTTCTCATGCAAACTCAACCTAAAGTAAGTCATTTTTTCCCGGCGGGTTATAATGAAATACGGTATAAAATTATTGCTCGGAGGACAATAATGTAATTTGAATTAGGAATTGCAGACTGACGAAAGCTGCTCGCGACCAGCCACCTCTCTTCATGACTTGCGAACAGTTATCTGGAATTAGGTGTGAAAAGTACAGTATGCTCCTCAGGGATAAAGGTGTCTTTGCGTTGGGCTAGCTTGAATCCCTCGCTGCATTCAGGATTCTTGTAAAACCCTTTTTTTTGTGATGGGTTTGCTCTTGACTCTAGTCTAGGTCAGAGATGACAGAGACAAAGTCTACGATGGAGCGAGCTTACCCAGAAGGAGCCTGCCCACTCTAACTTTGAAGAGATTAGGGTTGTAAGCGTTTGGAAATACAGACGCAGGTAGAGTTCCACTCATTTGCTGTGCGCATTTTAAAAGACGTTTTGAAACGCTTAGTGTGAATTGGTGGAATAGTAACAAGGTAGGGATGGTAAGATGCAGTGCGTCTGGATGTCCGATGGTAGAAGGGGGCCGGTGGGATGAGGTCGTGGAGTTCTTGGGCACACTCACCGAAGTACAATCTGTAGAAGACCGACAAGCAGGCAACCTTACGGCGATGAGCCAAGCTATGTAGCTTGGCAACCACCAGTTTTATGTCACCGATGAGCCCCTTAGCTCTGCGTTCCACCGAGTCAAGCGCGGCAAGCTGATACTTAGCTGAACCATCCCAAAGGTGGCTACAATACTCCATGCAGGATCGGACTTGTGCTTTATATAGGGTTAAAAGCTGTCCAGGCCTGAAGTATCGCTTCACCCTATTTAGGATGCCCAGCTTTTTGGCAGCGGTTTGGGCTTTGTACTCGATGGTGGCCTGCCAGTCTCAACTTCGGCGCCACCATCGAGTACAAACTCGATGGTGGCGCCGAAGTTGAGACTGGATGTCAACTCCATGCCTAGGAGCTCGAGCCGATCAGTCACAGGAACAGATGCACCCCGAAAAGTAGGAGTTTGGTCAAAACGACTCCTTTTTGCGGTAAAAAGACACGCCTGTGTTTTGGTGGCGTTAAAAGTGACCACATTGTCATCACCCCACTGGGAGACAAGGCTTAAGGTCAAATTTGTCCGCTCTACCATGGCCTCTTTCAAGGAACGAACTTCATTCCCGCTGGTTGTTGCGCTGGACAAGTATCTCTCTGAAACCGTACTGTCATCTGCGTACGCAACAAGACCAGGCTGAAGTAGGTCATTGATGTGCAGCAGGAAAAGAGTTGCAGAGAGAACAGACCCCTGAGGAACTCGGGCATCAATAGCCATGAGGTCAGAGGAGCAGCCGTCAACAACTACTCCGATCGATCGTTCACTCAGGAAGTCTGATATCCAGCTACAAAAACCAGCTGGGATGCCATAGGCAGGAAGCTTGCTGAGTAGACCTGCGTGTCAAACCCTGTCAAAGGCCTTCGAGATATCGAGCGACACGGCAAGTGCTTCGCCGTGTCTCTCGATGGCCTCGCCCCAGCAGTGCGTAACATACACAAGAAGATCGCCAGTTGACCGTCCCCGGCGAAAGCCATATTGACGGTCACTGAGGAGATCATTGTCTTCAAGGTAAGTCAGCAGCTTACTATTAAGAACCCTTTCCATAACCTTGCATAGGATGGAGGTAATGGCGATCGGACGGTAATGTGCAGGGTCAGCACGGTCTCCCTTTTTGGGCACCGGTTGCACATTCGCAAGCTTCCATGATTTCGGCACCATTCTTTTTTCAAGAGAGAGGCGGTACAGGCGTGCCAACACAGGAGACAGTTCAGGTGCACATTGCCTCAGCACTCTCGCTGGAATGCCGTCAGGCCCGCTGGCCTTATTCACGTCTAGACTGTACAATACTCTTCGGACCTCTTTAATTTAATGTGAACTGTGATCTCCGGCATCGAAGTGTCACAACGAGGTAAAGTCGGTGGTTGCTTGGAGCCAGCGTCCAGACGCGAATTGCTTGCAAAGAGAGTTGCAAATAAATTTGCTTTCTCACTTGCAGAGTGAGCCAGCGAGCCATCAGGTTTCAACATTGGAGGCAAAGTGGGTCGACAGAAATTCGTTTCAACCGCTTTCGACAGGGACCAAAACTGCTTACTACCTGGAGGGTGCAATGCTAGTTTGGACCCGATACGTCCGATATGGTCAAAACGTGCCCTACGTAAAACCCGCCTGCAGAACTTTGCGGCAAAACTAAAGGCTCTTTTCCTCGCGCGAACCCTACGTGCTTTAACCTTTCGGTCGCGGGCCTTGATCCACGCTTGGTATGCAGACTCTTTACGGGCCGCAGCGTGGGCGCATTCTGCATTATACCAAGGCCGGGATTTGTGACCGAGCGGGATGTCGGAGAATGGAATAAAATACTCCATCCCCTGCCGAATCACATCCGCAATCATGTCAGCACAGCACGAGGGGTCACCCGAGGAGAAGCACACTTACTCTTAAACTTTCGAATCCTTATTAGGTTCGGGATTCAATGACGCCCGTGTCATAAGACACTGCTTTATCACCTCGGTGCGTAATCTACTATTTTCGCCCTAGCACTCCATAAACTAGTTAGTTGTTGTGTAGCGGCTGCATCAGCTAAGTTCGAAATTTCACCCACAGGTCGAGATGGTGTGGTATAGTTTCGGTGTCCTTTTCATAGATGAAGCCTGTATCCCAGCAGAGGCAATAAATACTATGCTGCTTATTTCGATTCTTGCTTCTAAAAATCCACAAATTGATTACAAAACATTATCACTAAACTCCTTCACAGTACTTATTGTAGTTACGAAATTAACGCATCGCTTTCCTTCACAGTTGCACTCCCTGATGGGAATGGCTTTGGACGACCTGATGGAGCAGTCGGTCCTGACCATCCACTTCCGCTTCACCAGCGAGCTGATACTCCAGGTGAACGGCAAGCTGGTCGGCTGCATCGCCACGGTGCCGCGCCGGTTCAGCCACGTCTTCCCGACCATCGATCTGTACGGCAGGGTTTGTCAGGTATGTAAAACAATATTTTATTATTGTTACCGCGTTAGGTTAACGGAACCCAAAGAAAAAAGATACGAGGGATTGTGCGTGGAATGATACCAAAGAGAAGGGAGTCACTGATAACATGACGGGTGAACGGACGCAATGGAGGAAGAAAATGTTTTGCACCGACCTCAAGTAATATGGTATAATAGCAGAAAGATGGCGATATCCAGCCCGTGTTGGACGACTATCTCATCTGATCTTTTTAAGAAAGAAAACATTGTTCCACGCTAGGAATTTCTCTATTGTGGATGCGTTTACAAACATACGAACTCGCGTACACAAACAGCCAGACCCGGAACAACTATCTGAAGGCCATACAAATATTAGATCCGTGCGGGAATCGAACACGCGACACGTACCGCAGCAGGCAATCGCTTAACCACTGCACCGCAACCGTGTCGTGACGGTAAGCGATAATAGCGCCCGCTTTCCCAGTGGCAATCTATTCATTCTTAACTTAAAAGTCCTAGGTTATAGCTATCGGGAAACATATCAAGGCATAGAATTCCGCACAGTGAAAGTATTACCAAAATGTTTTGTGGGTACGTACGTAAACTGTTTTGGTTTATGGAACGCGCTTATTTCTGGAACTACCAGTCCAATATGGAAAATTATTTCTATAAATGATAGCCACATTCATGAGGAAGGCTATTGGCTGTAAGAGAATGGGAAAATACGGGATATCGCGGGCAAAAGCTAGTAGTTAATAATGTAAGATATTGGTTACGTATTACTAGAACCACAATGCTCTTACTAGTAATTGTATGATGTTACTAGGAGTGGTGTCTCATGCCGCTTGAAGTTACTGTGAACAGATCCCTCTATTCCACTGGGCACTCTGGGCAAGTGCTCAGGGGGGCCCATAATCGATAGGGGCGTGCCACCTAGTTTCATTCAGATCACCTACCGACGACTGATAAATATTATATTAGTTTTAAGAAAATCTTACGAAACATATTATAAAAAGATAAAAAAAAAGATGATTCCGTGCTTCGGAACGCACGTATAAGCCGGTGGTCGTCTAATAAACCATGTCAGAGGCCCTTGAGGCGGTTTAGAAACTCTGAAACTATTGTGTATGGGGTCGTCAGAACTTACTGCCCACACGATTAGAAGAAGACTCTGTAGATTTTTTTCCCTATAGATTTTTAAGTACTGGCTTGTAAATGCTAAAAAAATCTGTTCTGGTGGTGTGTGTGTTGTGTTGTAATATTACAATTACCTTCTCATTTAATGTTACTTTATAAATAGTAAAATAAATCTAGAAATTAGTTTATTTTTTGGCATGGTTCAGCAAGATAGTCCTTTGTCAGCGTCATTATCCCGTGACCAAGGCCTTCAATACCGACATATTTTAGAGTAATAGACTGATCTTGCGATGACAAAAATGCTAGAGATTAATCAGATTGAATATAAGCGAGATCTAAGTTCAAAGTAGGAATTCGTGCAATTTTGTCCTGAGATTTATGCGAGCTACATCAACGAGCAACCAGCGAACCAAAACTGAAAAAAAAGAAACATGTCGCAGATTTTAATATTAACTTTTAGGAAGCTACTGACGTACTAATTTTCATTATTCCAGATTTCGGTGTTGCTACACCCTTACGTCATCGCGAGTGGCGCATCATTAGACCTACCAGTCATCACTGAAAACCGCGACGAGTTTGGCGACCAGTGCGACGAAAATGACGATGATCCAGAGGAGAAGATGAAAAAGAAAAAGAAAGCTTTCAGTCAAGATAACCTCATGAATCCCCCATGGGAACCTCTGCCCATGCCGGCCGGCCCCAGCCCTGGCCTGAGTTTCATGCCCTACTGTGTGCCAACTCCTCTTCCATTCCGTACTCCAACACCAATTCCATTGCCAGTGATGCCGCCTTTTGGAGGGCCTGTATCAAACCCGATTACTGCTGTGAAGAAAAAGTTGAAAAAGACTAAAGTGAAGGGTAAGGGCATAAGTCAGGAGATTCCAGCGGAGGCGCCGATGGCCCAGAGTCTCAATCTGCCGGTAAGCCAGCCAGAGCACAGTCCGCCCGCTGACAACAATGAGGTGGTGAACCGTTGCATCCAGAAGAGCCACTCGACGCACAACTTCAGCCTGGCACACGACGAGCCGGAGCTGGCGCTGCGCCACACGTACAGCGTGGGCTCGCGCGTGGGCGACGACGCCGACGCGCCACTGGAGCACTTCTGTGACACCAACATCCGCCACAACGACCGCTACCCGGAGGCTAACGACGTCGACAACCTCGACAATGAGATCATGGACGCGCTCACCATGGAGACTGGCAACTTGCCCGATCTCACAGAAGAACAGTCTTCGTCCATTGACGAGTCGACGCGTCGCGATGATTTTTGGTCTGAGTCTCTGTCGGTGGAATATCTGCACTATCTGAATCGTATCCTGTGCTTGGACCAGGAGGGCGGTGAGGGACACAGCCTCGAGTCGGAGTGGGAGGCGTCGGGCGAGGGGTGCGAGCACCTGCACCTCGTGCTGAAGTACTGGAACTACCTGGTACTGCCGTACCCGGAGCTGCGCCAGGCGGTGTCATGGGGACAGGTGCGCTGCTACTGTGCCAATTGCCAGCCAGACGCACCAGCAGCTTTCGCTGGTAAGTTTGTACGATTAACGATGCCAAATAACTTTAAGGCTGTCCTCGGTTCGAGACTAGACAAAAGTGAGCAGATATCTTTAGAAACTGCTGATTAGACCATTGATAGCAGATCAATTTTAAGATCGGGGTTAAAAGGTCATTTCTATAAGAGTGAAAAATCAGGCAGCAGCTGGTGACCGCAAATCCTCTTAGTTTATGAAAATGTTATGAATTATTTTTATGTATTTAGACAAGTTTTTTTTGATAATTATATCAGCTCGTAACTCTTACACTGCAGGACAAAAGTCTCACGCCATACACAGAATGCAAAATCATTAATTAATGCTTATGCATTCTGTGTTTGCTCAATGTGGGTTGGCAATTTCAGACTTGTATCACATTATAAACGCGAAAGTAACTCTCGTCTGTCGTCTATTAGTTACCTCAATTTTTACATTAACGCGGGCCTAGCCTCTGACAAGAGCTAGTTCCTGGTTTCCTCATGATTTATTTTTTGATGCCAGGCTCTCACTCACATTTACTTATTCCAGGCTGGGTCCGCATCGAGCGCATAGACGGCGTGGGGGCCGCTCAGCGCGGCTTCTGGCACGTGGTACGTTCAACGTTGGGCGCGGCGCAAGTAGCTGGCGGGGAACGCGGCCCCGTGCGTCGCCCAAGATCGCTTAGCGCGGGACCCTGCGCGTCGCCGCCATTCGCCGACATGTACGTATCTTATTGCCTTATGAAAACGATTATTATCACTTTTAGCAGATTAGGTCTCATGTCGATGGCTCATTATTGATAATATATATAAGCACATAATTTCACAAAAGCAAGTCACTGCTTTTACCGTTTGAAAGCCTAAGTAAGAAAACAAGGGTGGTGACAGATCTTGTCTGATTTAATCGACCAGAACCAGTCACATTAAGTCAAATAGCTATCATCACATACCGAAATTAATAAAATCCGCAATAGGCAAGGCGTACATCGAAAAATGTGGACTATCAAGCACCATCAAATTATCATATTTTTCTAACAAGTGCCGAAAGTGGGTATTATTATACCATTTTAGAGAGCTACAAGAAAGAAGCAAGGAAGTGTATCGTATAATTTGTATGACATGACAAGTATGAACCATACACTTATTTTGAGTAAACTGTCTCAGTAACCAAGAAATCTTCATATCTTGAACTTTACGACGCTTCAATTCCAAAGATATGGCTATTTTTTTATAAATTGTTGTTTGAGGAATTCATTCGTTCAAGAGCTATCCGAAAAGTATAATTTGACTATCCAGAGTCGAACAGATTTCTCACCATTTGCAGTTTTTCGTAGTGAGGCAATAAATTTCTAAAAACTCTTAAAAACATCGCTAACTGGAAAACCACCCCATACGGACCCCAAGTTTACAGGTTCAAAATCGTTGTCAGTCAGCTCCAGTTTAACCCATTTCAAGGAACGCACCTTATTACCAATCACCTTGTATGCATGTTAGACGGAGCGCCGCAACTTTAAAAAAAATCGTGTGGGCAACGTTTAAAATAAAATGGTGAAGCGTTCAAGGGGGCCTTTGTCCAACATAGGACGTATTTCGGGTGTGATGTTCACGAATTAAGTACAGCTACGTATTATGGGGCATGACAGTATTAACACGGTTTTCACCTTGCACAAAGTATAACTGGGTCGTTTCAAGGATTCATTTTCCCAAGTATACTGTCGAAATTTGTTTTACAAAAAGTCCATTGACTTTTGTGTTGTATTATTCCAGATGGTTCGACGAAGAAGGAAAACCGCACCACACTGTGCTGGCTATTGAGATTGATGTCGAGTAAGTACAGGATGGCCACACTGAGGCTCTTTTCTTGCATTCGATCCGGCTCTCCTATTCCGTAACAGACTTTATATCACAACCCAATGGTTTTTGAAGGAAATTCATGTTTAAAAATTTGGTCTGCTCGACAACGTAAATAACGCAATGAAATTTTTTGAATGGTCAAAATGAAAGGTTAGGTCCATTTATTGTGTGTTAGGCAATTATCCTGCTAAACTTTGATTTACTCACTGATCGCGTCATCAAAAAGATTTAAATTACTATTTGTAAGCAATACTTACGATGAAAAAAAAAACTATCTTAGGTTTTAAAACCAAAGAGTTTATACTTACACACACAAAATAAGTTGCAGAATAAGTTTTGTCCCTACCACCGCCATTAAAACAAGTCTGTAGTCAACGATGAAAGATTATTGAAGGCGTCAGATAAACTTGCAATAGTACATTGACCTATCCCTAAAATCCCTTCGTAGATATCCGAACAATAAATTATGAACCGTTTTTAGGGTTCTGTACCTTAAAAGGTAAAAAAAGGAACCCTTATAAGATCACTCTCTTGTCCGTCTGTCTGTCCGTATGTTTGTCCGTGTGTCACCACCGATTTTGTCAGGAACGGGTGGACCTCATCATCATCATCATCATATCAGCCGAAAGACGTCCACTTCTGAACATAGGCTTCCCCCAAGCGTCGCCACAACGACCGGTCCTGCGGGTCCCGCATCCATCGGCTACCCGCGACTTTCACCAGGTCATCGGTCCACCTAGTGGGAGGCCTTCCAACGTTGCGTCTTCCGGTACGCGGTTGCCACTCCAGATCTTTTCGGCCCCATCGACCACCTGTTCTGCGAGCAATGTGCTCTGCCCACTGTCACTTTAGTTTGGCGATCCTTCGGGCTATGTCGGTAATCTTTGTTCTCTTGCGGATATCATCATTCCCGATTCGATCACGCAAATAAACTCCAAGCATTGCCCTCTCCATTGCCCTTTGAGTGACTTTGAGCCTTATGATGAGGCCCATTGTGAGCGACCACGATTCAGTTCCATATGTCATCACTGGCAACACGCACTGGTCATAGACTTTCGTCTTGAGACACTGTGGTATGTGGGACGAGAAGATACCACACAGCTTCCCGAACGCCGCCCAGCCGAGTCGGATTCGACGGTTGACCTCTTTCTCGAAGTTGGTCCTACCTAACTGGACCGATTGTCCTAGGTAGACGTACTCGTCCACAACTTCGAGTTTAGAGCTTCCGATCTTGATAGAAGTGGGTGCTACATGGGTATTTACCATGATCTTGGTTTTGTCCATGTTCATCGTTTGGATTGGAGAAGGATAGGCATTGTGTCATCAATGCCTATCCTTCTCCAATCCAAAACCTTGAAAACATCTTCCATTGCGGCCGCGAATAGTTTCGGAGAAATGACGTCTCCCTGCCTCACATTCCGCTGCAGGAGGATAGGTTTCGAGGTCTGCTCCTGAAGTCGTACAGACATGGTGGCGTTTTTGTACAAACATTTCAGCACCTCGATGTACCGATAGTCGATCTGGCACCGTTTTTTAGAGATTCAATCAACTGAGGCAAACAAATCTCGGTGTACCATTTTGCGGTAACAGTCTTCTGTGCATCACGAGTTATTCGCTTTATTATACCACTTTTGCTAAAGAAGACTGCGACCATTTTCTTTTGACGGATCGAGACTGTTTGACGGTTGTCGGCTGTTCCTCATCTTCAAAGATCCATACCTTGTTTTTAGATTTAGGTTTTACGTCGTAATAATACAGCCAAGATTCATCACCTGTTACTATTGAATTCACATTATAAGATTTTCCACCATCGAACATAGTGAGCATTTTTTGACACTATTTCTTACGACATTCCATTTGGGCCGCTGTTAAAAGGTTGGGTACCCACAACGTGCAAACTTTTCTTACTTTAAGATGGTCTTGTAAAATTGTATGAATTGATAGTGCACTAATCTTCAGGAGTTCCTCTATTTGTTTGTAAGTTATATGTCTATCTTTCTCAAGTAGTTTCTTAACTGCAGCTACGTTTTCTGAGGACACTGCTTCAACAGGGCGCCCGGATCGAGAATCTTCAGACAAGTTAAAATCTCCTCTTTGAAACTGTTTGTGCCACCGATACACTGAGCTGCGGGATGGTGCTTTCTCATTAAACACAAATTTTAATTCACTGACACAGTCAACAGCACTCAAACCTCGCTTAAAATTATAGAACATAATCGCTCGAAAATCGCGACGCGTTAACTCTGAAATCTTGTCGCAATTAAAAATTCCCAAAAAATATTGGAGGTACGTAGAATTTGTTTTTTACTTGCTACCCACTTCTAATAAGATGTACTATTATCTGTAACAGTTCGACGTTTACACTGTAGATACTTAAACGATATCTCAAAACTTTCCTAGTGACCTACGTATGGGTAAATTTAGATTTTCGCAAAAACTGGTAAGTACCAAAATTCACCCTAATATTCAATATTTTTATTTTTCGGAATTTTCCTTTTACTTGTGCTGTAAAACCTTGCTTTTAACCAAAATTGATAATTCTAGGTCAACCGGAAGTACCGTATAGGTTTTGGGTCGAAAATTTGCGAAAATCTAAATTTGCCCTTTTATCGTGTTAACTCAGGACCTTGATTTTTATACACCTAATAGGGACTTATATGGTGTTACGGAACCCTCGGTGCGCAAGTCCGCTCTTGATTGGTTTTTTAATTACTAGAGAACGTAAAGGATCACGATAGAAATCGATTCAGGACAGCTTTGTCTTTATTTCTGTTTTTGATATTAAGAAGGTCAATAAATGTATGTGGGTCAATGACCTTTATTGCACATTTATCTGGTGTCTTCCCAAGGCAGGAGTGTTATAGTACACTCATTTCGTCAGTTATACTATTACGAACTCATTGCCATTACCCGAGTCCAAGGTCCGGGCTCATACTAAGCAATTGTTTTTGGTAAGCTGGATGTACTTCGAATAAGAAATGGTTCATTCTTTCTTGCAGGGGCTCTGATGCCGACAATGACCGTCTTCTGGCGTTCTTGATTTATCTGAAGCCACACGTGGCTTTCATCGAAGACAACCCACCGAGTCTAGATGAATAAGTCTTCATAATATGTAATCCGTTCTTAATAACTATCTATACTCCACGACAGCACCGTGAACGTATTTATTATAGAAATATAATAATCTATCGATTATAGTAATGTCCGAAATACAGGTATTATAATATTCACGGTGCGACAGTGTCGAAATTTGGTATTATTATAAATGTTAGACATTAAGGTAAAGAAGATGGTTGTTTTATAAGTATTAATTACTTATAGTATTTAATTATAGTCATGTGCCGTTAGTTAGGCATTTTCAATGCAGTGTGTTTTGATCTTAAAGTTGTATCTTCGTACTTCAAGTACTAAAAGACTCATCATGGTTAACCTTTTAAACATTCCGGACAATATTAATAAAAATTAAATCATTTGTGGCGAAAACTAAATTTTGATTAAAAAAAAAACAGGTTTTTCCAGTTACAAAATCAGTATTTAATTGAACGGTATACGGTTAGTAGTCAAAATTTGCTTTTGGAAAATTTAGACTCTTTTGAAGTCAAAATTCTATTCAACGTGGAACATAAACGCAAGTCACACGTTGTGTTGTTCTTTACATAAACCTTGTTTAAAGGGTTAATACGATTCCATATCGGCCATGATTTATGTTAAAGAGGTGTGTGGTTGAATGTGTGGCCAGGGATGGTAAGTGAGTGTGTTTCAGCTTTTCAACTCGCAAGTATTAGGGTTTAACAGAAGGAAGTGTTACTGTGGTGCTCGTAGGCAATAGGACTGACCGCTGTGCGTTGTAATGGTTAGAATAGTCGCCATTTACTTGCTACGTTGGCTGGAGCGGCTTTGGCAATATCGAACTTCGGGCGATTATTCCCGAAATGGTGAAAGGAATACCGAAACGTATTTATATTCAAGTGGTGAAAGCAACATTCAACAATCGTTGTGACGTATTTACCGAACGTCTTATATATCTGCAAAGAAACCGATGCCATTTTCGCAATCGAAATAAACTGAAGCGCATCTGCCGCTGTTGCAGAGGATTTATCTTTCCACATATTTAACAAAATGGTATTATGAGTATTATTTTAATGGAATAATTAATGCCATTTTTTTCGGATGAATTGTAACTGTCTAAAATTAAATATATTGGATATAAGGATATAAGATTGACCCTTGCATCGTGTCGTGAATAAAATGCCCTTAGTGTCGACGCACGAAGCTCGTTAGATAACGAATGTGGTGTAGGTACTGGCTTAAGAAAAGCAAAATTAAAATGAGAACAAAGTTCTAAAAGTATTGTTGGTAGATATGACAATAAAAAATTTGCTAACACCGATTTTGATGACTGATTCATAATTAAAATTATTGGGAGGGCTTTCGCGAGCGATTTTTTGTCACAATTTAAATGTTTAGCGCGGTGTAACTGCAGATGTAAAAGTGGGTTCAATATTTGAACTTAGCTGGTGTGTGTGGAGCAATGTGGAATGAATATGTTCGTACTTTAAGATCAAAATACGCTGCACGGTCTACAACAACTAGTCACTTGATATTTTAACACCTCATGGAATTTATCCTCCACAGGCTATTTTAATATTGCAGTCGAAGCACATTACTTTCGTGATCTCAGATACTCTTACTTTTTGATTTATTTATACTTGCAGCTATTTTTTAGTACATTTTAGATTGTAATTGTTTTGTAAGGATGTATTCACAGTAGAGTTAGATGGATGGTCGATGGGAACACATTATCTTTCGGTGCTGATTGATAAAATTATACAAGTACGTGACGTGTGATAGTGAGCGATGAGACTGACCAACTGTGGCTCCACCCTTATTTTACAGGCAAATAAAAAAACAATATGTTCCTTTATTGAATAAAAACTCTCGACTTGAAAAAATATCTGGTTCTATTTTATCATGCTTTAAAAGTCACTTCTATTAGATTTTAGTACATGATTTAATTTATTTATTTATAGCTATTAAAGCAGCTCTATTTTAGAATTTAACTTACTACATGTCTACATAATCTTAGGTAGAGAACAACCATCGCACAACCATTTAATGTAACGAATAATTATAAAAGATGTCTTTGAAATGTTTCCGAGCATTCAGTAGTTATCCATGTCTATCCGATAGTTAGTAGAAGTAAATACCCCGACATTGCTTGTACTATGTGGAAAGCGTTAAACACGCCAATTTATGTAATTTTACTTATTGATCGAGAATCGCAATGCATGTGTAGTATTCATTCAATATTTCTGTGTGTAATACTAATTTTCTGACGAAATAAAGGATCATCGTAATCAGTCTTATTTATTTCTGGTATAAAATGTGTGTCGGGAAGGTTCGAAGCCGAGCGAGTAGAAGCGAGTAGAGTAATCATTAGCTATTTTCCTCCATTCATTTTTTGTTGTTTTTGTTACTGTTGAAAGGTAAAAAGCAAGTGTGGTGCAGATATTTTGGAATGAAAAACAGTGTTTGATAAAAATGATCTTATATTGATGTTTCAATGATTTACAACAATACGATTGTATCCAAAAACGCTACTAACTAGGTATACTTAACTTTAAATTAAATTATCACTGTTCGTTTCATAGTCACATCTAAGTGAGATTCGATACAGTATTAGTACACTAATACACTAACAGCCGCAGTAATAGTTCCTACAGATAATAATACAATTGTTTAGTAATATTATTAATAAAAATCGAATGGTTTCTGTTCGGCGGCCTGTAACTGCGGCTCAGAATAAATATGAAAGACTAAAGTGTAACAATCAACTGTGTTACATGCAGACTTTAAATTAATATAGGGGAGCTTCTGATGTACAAGATTGCGTAATACTTATACACTGTGTTGTTACCCGTCAAATATCTAATGTTCTGTGCTCAGTCTAAAGTCTCACCGAAGTCTAAGTGTAACGTGACGTAGCATGTGATTGAAGAGTATATAACTATCTATAAACACAATTCAGCTAATCTATTTACAAGTTTAACAACATCGAAATATCAGGTATCATCTAAACATTCAACTTACACCCACAAACCTGCGCTAGCGTAGTAGGTGTAGGTACATCGAGCCAGCGCTGTCGAGCTACAGGTACGTAAGTGCTATACAATCAAATTGTTTAGATAAATATAGTGACCAAAAATACTTCTAATAATTCGCATGGTAATAATTTTTTTTTAGGCTTAAGTACAGAAATTTATATAAATTTTTGTCGAATATTCATTGGGTCGTGTGTGAGTAGCTCTTCAGGTAGGCGTAGCGTGTCGTCCATGTGGAAAATGGAGCGTTCGAGAGCGAGCGTGGTGCGGGGCGGTACTACCACACTTTGCACTTGTTGACGGGGTTCATGGGCGAGCCGGCGGGGCACTTGAAGTCTTCGGCGAACTCTTCCATGTTGGACATAGGGCCGACGACGCGGAAGCGGCCGGGCGCGTGGAAGCCGGTCGTGATGCGCAGCTTGATGGCCTCGTTCCGGTACACCGCGCACCAGGTGTTGGCGGCGCTCAGCCAGAACAGCTGCAAACACATTCATCCACTTATCTAACCGTTGTTGCGCTGCGTTATCCATGACTGCCTTTTAGGTAACTTAGTGTTACTAATACTTAAGCAAAAACTATTCCGAAGATTGATTTCAATGCAGTTGTTACATCTGTGATCTTTAGCCGACTGAAAGATCGATTACACAGTGTGGTCAGTTTTTGTTACAGGCAAAAGTTGCAAGATATTTGAGAAACAAACTAAAAATATAGCAAGGTGTACCTGTCTAGGTGTGTATTTCTCAAGTCCGGGCAGGCGTGCCTCGTCGCCGTGTCGCTGGGTCCACGCCTGGTACGCATAGTAGGCCTCTTTGATGCCGCCGTTGTCCGCGATGTTCTCTCCCTGGGTGTTCACTCCATTTAGCTGGAAAAGGAACTTATATTAAAAAAGGCACTACCTAAGGAAGGTATTACAAAGAAATTGCTGGATTTTTGCGAAACTGATATTTGAAGCTATTTCCCATTTTTATTTTGTTATAAATGTAAAATTGTAATACCTTGAGTCCAACTTCATCGACGGTGTAGTTAGAATACTGATCAATAATACATTTGGCTTTCTCAAGGTACTTCAGCTTGGTACTCTCCTGCCACCAGTCCACTAAGTTTCCGTTCCTGTCGAATTGGCGACCCTGAAAACAATTATTTGGGTAAGTCAGCGATAAAAATAGTGCTGGTGGTTTAGAATAAGTACGTAAAAGGAAATTCCATGATAACCATAAACATGGTAACAAATATATTATATTTTTTTCATACATTAGGTTTTATTGGTTAAGCTTTTTTTCATGCAACTGAGTCACTAGCTATAAAGAAGAAGTGTGGTTGATACTTGCCTGGTCATCAAATCCGTGGGTGATTTCGTGTCCAATAACAAATCCGATGGCTCCATAGTTCATGTAGGCGGGACGCTTAGCGGAGAAGAACGCTCCTTGTAGGATACCAGCGGGGAACTCTGTACAAATACATGAAATTGAGTACATGTGGGTCTGATGCTTTGAGTCCGAAGTAGCCTGCTTGTCGAGTCCTAGACTAGTCGTATAGCCCCTCTCAGAAGACGGTGACTAGCCATCGGCGCAAGAGATACCTATTATTTGTAAAAGAGTGTGCAACATTGGTGCTCTCCATCTTCCATCGCACTTATGAAACGGTAGGACGGTTATTCGACACGAGAAAACACGAGATGACCTAATGATGTGACACCTCGATTTTTACCAAATATTTCTATAACGGCATGAGCCACTGTCATATGTTTCGTTCCACAAAGCAATACGACGTCAAGTTATCCAAAGTATGAGCTATAAAAGTCGTTTTAGTCTCTCTTCTTTAAAAAGGTCTCGTAAGGTCTTTACCAAACCAATGTTGGTACTTATCTGCAAAAAGATTTAATCATAAAAGGTTACTTACGAATGCTGTTCTCAATAGACGAGTAGAAAGCGTTGACGATGGCGGGGCGGCCGTGGGTCACCCAGTCGGTCTTGTTCACGGGCTCACGAAGTTTACCGAACAGGTACTCGGTTCCGAACAGCGTCAGGTTCAACACGGATTCCATCAGTTTCTCCGATGACATCTCCAGCTAAAAGGATTTATTAATGAGATCTTCGGTTGAATCGTGCATGTGTGTTAATGTTTACCGTTTATTTGTAAAATCTTCGTGCATAGGTGGCACGATCTTGGGACATATTTTATAATGAAAGGAATTCCGAATGACAGATCAGTTGGTATCAACAGTCAGGATCGTGAAGCTTGCTGCATTATAAAGAAAGACTAATAAAAGTGAACAGGCTGTTAAATGATTTGAGTGGCTGTCGGTCTGCGTCAACATTTTTGTTCGAAAGTGTGTTAGTATGCTAAGTCTTAAGAAACCGGGTGTATAAGAGACTCACCCCGTCATAGAACTTGGTAAGCTTGTCATTGTCCAACATCTCAGCAGGGTAAGCAATGTGTGAGGCCATGGAGTCCGCCTTCTCAAGCGCTGCCTTACGGGTCTTCTCGTCCATCCAGTCGACCTGGTTCAACGTCTTACGGAACTGTTGTCTTGGGGAAAAATATGCATTCGTTTAGGGTTTGTCCATCGTCCGAATTACCTCCAGACATTCGTTTAGGGTTAATCGACCGTCTGAATTATTTCCAGCTAAAGTTTACTTACGTGAAAAAAAAAACCTTTAGAATAGGTTCATTAGTTTCATTATAATCGCGAATATATATACGTACACACAATTCGAATACAGACCCCTCTTTTCAAAAATTCAGTTAAAAGTATTGAACTTTTCACGACAGGAAGTTAACGGATCTATGGGTCAATTTAATCCGCCAGTACCTACCTATTTACGACTTACTCTTTAATAATTTTTATTGCAGTTTCTACGTAGACATTATTTATGTAGTTAGGATATGATTAGGTATAGTCAGGTGCATCAATTAATACCTTGGTAACTCAGTAAGTACTTACTTCAATAAAATAAAAAAATTGGGTGTGGTCGACCGTTGATGCTTTCATTATTAACCACTTATGAAGGAACAGGCGCAATGCCATAATGCGACAACCCGTTGTTTATAGAAATGGCTTATTTTTGTAGTGTTACCTTTTTGTTGTCAAAATCCGTAATCCGTTTTTCATCTTTTTGTAAAACAGACGAGATAACTACAATGAAATAAAGATGGCGTCACATTTTGTCATCGCACCTGTCTGCAGGAGCCTTTAGTCCGTCAAAGTTAAATATAATAGGCGCAGGCATACAAAAACACAATAAAAGTTCAGCTTAAAAAATCTTGATGTGTCTTTTTAATATTCTTTAATTAAATACTCATTTTAAAAATAAATTGCAACTAAAAACCAATGTAAATACTTACAACAATAACGATACTACATCAATTGAAACATTAGCTTAGTAGATTATTTGTTTAATACATATGTGTTTGTTTAAAAAGTTAAATCACGGTTGTTTACCTACCTTTATTTAACTACCTAAACTTTTCTAATATAGATACTCATTTTTAAATACTTAAGTAGGCAGATCTACAAACTTATCAAAATCGTTACTCAACCCTGTCAATCTATTTTCGCTTCTATTGCAAACATCAATATAATTTAACGATGGCCGCTTTGAAATACAGTTTAGGATGCATTTGTATGCTAATCTACAATGTAAATAATAATAGACACTCACCTGATATCGTTCACCATTTCCAATGCATTAGCTTTCGAGTTCTCGTTAAAATATTTCCTTATGTAGAGAGCACCCACAGCTATCGACATACTGAAACAAACACAACGCTACATTATTTGGATCTTGGTAGATATTTTAGAGTAGTGAGTAATATACTAGGTAGGTACCTACCTACCTTCTTTTGTGTACGTGGCTACGTGGCTTGAAGTGAATCTATACTCTATACTATAATAAAAATATCTATACTAAATATATAAAGCTGAAGAGTTTGTTTGTTTGTTTGCTTGAACGCGCTAATCTCAGGAAGTACTGTTCCGATTTGAAAAATTCTTTCAGTGCTAGATAGCCCATTTATTGAGAAAGGCTATAGGCTATATATTATCACGCTAAGACCAATAGGAGCGGAGCAATAATGAAAATTGTGACGCAGACGAAGTTGCGCGGGTCAGCTAGTATACTTAATATATAAAGCTGAAGACTGTTTGTTTGTTTGCTTGAACGCGCTAATCTCAGGAAGTATTGTTTGGATTTGAAAAATTCTTTCAGTGCTAGATAGCTCATTTATCGAGGAAGGCTATAGGCTATAATTATATCATCACGCTAAGACCAATGAGGTTGTAAAAAATTCATAATCGGTTAAGTAGATCCAGAGATTACCCCTCTGGATCTACTTAAAAGATTTTGATTATTTTTACCAATAGAAATCCACGTTATTTTTGAGTGTCATAGACTATATATTAACCCGATAAATACCGCCCAACGAAGTGGGCACGGTTCAGATAGTTTTTAATAAATTCGAAAGAAGTCAATTCTAATTTTAAGTCTACATTCGAACGATGCTAGTACCGTCGTAGAAGATGCTAGTGTCTTAATGAGTTATTAGAATGAAGTGGCGCCACCCGCGTGCGAGACGGAAACTATGCCAAGGGAGCACAATCACGGACTAAAAAGTAGCCATTGTGCTTTTCCAGACTCTATCTCTGTGCGAAATTTCATCGAGATCCGTACAGAAGTTCCGGCGCGACTGAGTAACTAACATCCATCCAAGCTTTCGCATTTGTACTATGTAGTAGAAAGATTACAAGGCTTAGCGATTGTTAAACGTGGGTGCGCGTGCGGCATCATAGGCGGTTGCGTCAGCATACTGCTCATTGCAATTTCGTTTTTTCCAAATTAGGTACGTGAAAGCTACCATGTCGCTAATCAGCTAAACTGGTGTAGGTAGAACATGTAACAAGCTGATATGAGCGTTTTTTTTAAAAAGCCTTGTTTTTTTTAAGAAACGGAACCCTTATAGGATGACTCGGCTGTCTGTCTGTCCGTCTGTCTTTCATTTGTAGGTTTTGTCATTCTGTTGAAATTTGGTAGGTACACATATGAAATTCTGTGACCCAAATACGGACGCGTTACGTACCTAAAAAAAATAATGTTGAGTATGGGGGTAAATTTTACCCCAATGTAGTTGGGAAAAGGCTAGGCAGATGATGATGGGGGGTAAATTTTGGGGGACAAAACTAGAAAATGACAAAAAAATCAAACTACCGTGTTATACCTATATCAAATGAAAGCTGTGGCTTTAGCTTATTGTGATATTTTTAAACATGTTTTTTTCATAGTATTAAAATAAATACTTTTGAAGCCGCCTTGTCTCCTAAAATACCAAGCTTAAAATTTAGAAAAATGTAGATAATAGTTCTTTACCTGAACACTACAGGAAAACCTATAAAAAGTCTAAAATGGTCAAATAACATTTAACAAAAATGAAATTCGTCTGGAACCCTTTCCACGCGAGTCCGACTCGCACTTGGCCAAATTTTTTACTTCTGGGCTGCCTTAGCCTTTCAAAGTTCAAGTAAGATGCAAAGGCTCGGTCATGTTCCGGAATTTGTTCGAAAGAGTCACCGCGACCCTGGAACGCGCATTAGGAGGAACACGGATGGATTTTAGTCAAGTCTGACACTCCCTTCTGTTTCACCCAGAGCGGGAGGAGTCATTTGATGATTTCCCATCCTTAAAAAAATAAAAATCTCGGTCATGTTGCCCTCAAGTTACCAATCTATGAAATTGTTTTGGTTTGTGATTATAACTGAATTGTTATTGTTTGATCAATTAGTATTGTTATGGTTTGAATTTCTAATTTTGTGAAGATATTCCAAGAATTTTATAATTTCTAAACGAAACGTTTATGTTCCAAACGTGATCTAAGCATCTGCTCTTGGCAACTTATTACATACTAGCGGACGTCACACGGTTTCACCCGCGTAGTTCCCGTTCCCGTGGGAGTACGGGGATAAAATATAGCCTATGTTACTCGCTGATAATGTAGCTATCCATTGCTGAAAAATTTTTTCAAATCGGTCCAGTAGTTTTTAAGTTTATTCATTACATACAAAAATACAAATCTTGCCTGTTTATAATATTATTAGTAATTATTATAGATCTACATATGAAGCAGTATCAAACCGCGACACGTGCAAACTCGCGACTCGTAAAGTGTTGCTCAGTAATGAAAATACAAATCGAGCTAAGTAGGTACCTCATTTAATTTTGTTATTACAATGCCTACCTACAATTGACAATACACGTGGCGCGGGAAAGTTAGATTGCATTATTTCATATCTACCACTACTCGTGCCTACGTATCAACATGCGTTGAATGGGTCATTTACCAGAACGTTGGCGACAGTGTATTGACCAGAAGGTTATTTCAGTTATAACTTGTCATTCCACAGTAAGCAAAAGTACCCAAACATTGTTATGCGTTCAACTCTTTTGTTCTAAACTAAGTATAAATACCCCATCACTATTATTTTGTTTTTTTTTTCCAAGTTGTTTGAAGTTGACTTCAACAGCGTGATCGCTGATTTTTAAGATTATTGGGCTCTTAATAGCCGGGATTGGGTTCCTAAAACCTTAAATGAGATTTAGGTACCTACAAGGGGCCATAATCGCCAGGCGACTTATCGTACGATAAGTCACCTGGCGATTATGGCCTACGGGCTACGAGTGTCGCATCGATGTTTAAGCGTCATGAACAGTCGAGACATGCAAGCGAAGATTATAGTAACCAGAAGTAAGTCTCAAAACAACGTACCTAACACTGGTGGTATCAGCGCACTCCTTCCAGCGGCTCTCCCTCTCCGTCTTGCCCGAGAGAGCGGTGACGTAGGCCAGCTGACGCCTGCGCAGGTTGTCGGTCAAGTACGACACTGATGCGCCCGCTACCCGCCACATTACGTAGTTCGCTTGGACACGCTTCGGAGTGCTTTCCAGAAGGACCTTTCGAAGAAACAAAATAATTACCCCTATATTTTCAGGGCATCTCGGAACAAATAAAACTTATGGGTAGGGTTCTTTGGATTCGATGAGCAAAGTTTGATGATGATGTAGTGACATTTGTTCAAATTGATCTAATGTGGATCCCAGACCCCATGTTGTGAAGCATTCGTATCGATCGGTTATTCAATGATCATAGCAATAAGCCCACCCATTGGGTCACCCCACGTAATATTTTCTTCGTCTATCTTTTCTTTAATTTATATGATGTAGGTACAAAGAGTATTTCTATTCTACATTCTTAGTATTCAGCTAAGATGAAAAAGTCCGCAAGCAACACGAATTGAGGGCAATTTTTAATAGTAGGTATTAAAGAAAGCTTCACGTCTCGTGTATAGTATACACGAGACGTGAAGCTTTCTTCAATAGATTGAATGAAAAGTAATGAAGCTTCACTCAAGTGTTATCTACGGACAGTTGCTCCGAGTTCGTGGAAACTTAATTACTGGTGACTCTTACCGGCTTAGTTCCTGACTAATTAAATTACTTAACCTTTACGAGGAACGTGCGGAACTGCCCCTGAACCAACTAGCAGTGGCAAATTGATTAATATTTTGTAATAAAAGGATATTAGACTCCTACTTCAGCTAATTTGTGTCGCGTGCTCATTATTAGTTTTTTCTCACGCTCGTTCGTCTGTAAAGTAGCCGGTGACGAAGTAAATGGTACTTAAGTGTGGGAGCTCACACGCACTGGTATAATTCACCTGCCTGGTTTGGCTACATGTTATTAGCCACCGGCTACTTGACAGCTGGAGCGTGTGAAACAAGTCAAATGGCTACCGCACTACCGAGGGTGATTCTAAGTAGATGGATAGTAATGTCAAATGGTAAAAAGTGAAAAAATAATAAAAGTAGGATGAAACCCATTGGAAAAGGAAGAGAATATTACAAATATTAAAGGAAAAATAATTTACGGGCGATCTGAGGTCGGGAAGTGGATGGGGGTGAGTTTTTTTTGCATTTTCTGAGATTTACCTTAGTAATTTATATTTTTTTACACCATCAGAAAGTAGACATTTCAACGAACAAAAAGCACACCGACTTTTTAAAAAAGCAGTTAATTAGACGGGAGAATTTTCGATTGAAAATTAGGGTGCTTTTTCGACATTAAGTCAAAATAAGGTGAAAAACTAAATATTTCAAATTGAAAAAATGACAGTGTGTTTGGGACATAAAAAGGTAAGTTTTCACCAAATTTCGTGAGAGATAAAAAACCAAAAACTTGGTTATTTGAATTTTCCACATAAATGAGTTTATGTGAAAAAAGTGTACCTAAATACAAAAGTTGTAGATCTTTTTATTACCTACAACTTTGCTCTTTAACTTTTTTCCGTAGGACTTTTAGTTTTACCGGAAATCGAGATAAACTGTTTTTTACCCTTAAAAACTCACCCCCATCCACTTCCCGATCTCAGATCGCCCGTAAATTATTTTTTCTTTCATTGTTGGTATATTCTGTTCCTTTTCCAATGGATTTCATCCTACTATTATTTTTTTTGGTTTCAAAAATTATCGACTCTGGTCTATAGTAGGTTTGAGCTATCAAGGGACGACAATTCTGTCATTACGTTAAGTATTTACGTTAACTATTACAATTTGACTGTGTTTTTTGCGTTAAATGGCCAACTTTGGCTTTTTTATTCTTAGAGACTGAAATATTTAGACAGTTTTGGCTTATTGGGTTGTGAAGGATAGTTATTAGTATAGTTCATAGCGGTCTCACTTTTCGCTTTTTTCTCTTATGATCTATTTGTAAAAAGCCAAAACTCCAAAGTACTTAAGTTTCTCATGAAATGCGCGACGGCACTTTTTCGAGCTCGTTGATTGATCTACTGTACTTGCCAAATGAAATGAAAAATATATCTTAATATTCCTTATATAGTGGTTTAGTTCATAGCGGCCTCAGAAATATTAAATAAGAATGGAATATCCTTAAAAAACTCCAATTCAAATCCTAAACTACAAAGAACGCTCAAAATGAACTGTAAATTTCTCCTTAATACATTTAGATTATTACGTAAAATAAACCATAGTTTATAATACATAAAAATTGAACTTATACTCATTTAAATGTGAGCGAAAAACGCAATTTTGTGATAGGCCTCTTACCACCAATTTCATTACCTATTGCAAATTAAAGAAAGCAGTGTCTGGGTTCTAGACAGAGTGACATTCTATCAACGACGGCGATAATAAGTCCAAATATTTAGATTTCACCACGTGAAATAATATTTAGGTAGCGAAAATTATACCAATACGCAAAACGCTTGTCAAACGGTTCAAAATCCGTTTGACAAGCGTTATTATTGATAGAAAGAAAGTCCCTTTGTTTAACCTTAGGTACCTGCGTCAGACTATCGTAATAGGTACCTAACAAACAACGAATCTCGACTAGGTACAATACAATCTTTGATTAAAGACCTAAACAAACAAAGTGGCGTTCTTTCAGCGATAACGATTGTTGAGAAGACTAATTCTCCAATCGCATCACTTCACTTGCGGATAATTTGTGACAGGTTGATATTTTTTTTCCAGAAACAGGAGTAAATGTAGGTATGAGAATGACATGAGTTTACGAAATGTCGCATAGTTATTCGAACAAAAAATCGGTCAACACCACAGGGTACATAGCTCGAAACTTTGACAGTCGAACTTATACACACCACAAACGTAGATACAAGAAATAAATTGGGTATCCTTGAAAATTAAGGTACAAATTAATAAGACACAAACCTCGAGATCGGAAATGTATTTGGGTACGCTGACGATGGCAACTTCCTCCAGTCCGATGGTCACATGAGGGGCAAGCAGGCGGTTGATGTACTCCAGCCATGGAATCCTGTTACAACATAAGGGTATGATAATTTAGGTGGCTAGCTATTGGGTCATGATTCTGATACTGAAAGACGAAAGTCTTAACCATAGCACTTTTTATAGTAAGCTTTATTACTATGGATACCTAATCATCACAAGGCCAGCATTGTAAGTTTAGCTCTCGAAATAAAGTTGGCTAAATAGTTTGGCCATTCTAAGCATAGCTTTCTTGTTGGTACCTACATATTCTGATTGAACCAATCTGTTGCGTACCTACCAGGTTACCAAAATCTTTAATTGTGATGAAGCTTGAACAATGGAAGACGTAGTCATACAATTTTTATGTGCCAACGCAACAGATGAGACGAAAGCAAGGCGAATTTCAAAATTTTACTTAGCTCTTCTTCTTACCAAGTATAACCAAGGACAGTAATTACAAACGTACTTAGGGAACTTCTGAGTCAGCTCGGCAATGGTCATTGGATTGTACAGGCTAGTGGCATTACGACGTTTTTCCAATGGCAAGGAAATCTGTGAAAGTAACAATACTTTAGAAAATAGTTCTCCTTTATTTCAACCTTGATCTGACTGTACTTCACTAACTAAACACCCCCTTTAGATTGGCATCTTCGGACATGGCCACCAATTGGGCGAATGCGACAAATGTCTCGAGACCTTGGACGATAACCGCCATGGTCGACTGGACGATTGTACCAAAGTGGTTCAAAGGCCTTCGTTGAAAAAGTAATCGAAGCTCATTAAAATTCTCTCGTGAATACCCACACAAATTGCTTGTGCCTCATTTTTGGTTTAGCCAAATATTCAAACTGTAGATTGCAGATTGTAGAAAGAATCTACCCACTTAGATAAGTAAGCTTAGTACTAAGGTACCTATGTAGTTAAAGTCTCGATCGATGTCATCACTTACGTTGGCAAGTTTCATTTCGAACTGCAGCGACTCCTTGAGGTCGACCTCGGCGCGAGCGCGGTCTGCTCCCAGTAAAGTGGCGATGTCGACCATGTACTCGTAGTAGGCTTGCACGAGCTTATCGCTAAACCCACGGTTCAGGTACTCGCGGCTCAGACCTAGAGACGCCTGGTCCAGCTGTCAGAAAACATTCACGTAGCAGTTGTATTACATCAGCAAATTCAAGGAAACTTTCGCGTGATAAAGAACAATTCGCTAAGCAGAAATCAATTCGCTGTAAAGGTAGCCGTGATTCTTAGGTAACTTTAACGAGCGAGCACATTACAGTGCTTATGTGGTCACACATAACAAGCACTCACAAAAAATGGACCTACTTCAATTGCAAGGTCGGCCGACCGGATCAGAAAACAGTATAATAATCTAAAAGATGTAATATGAAAGCAAATTCATTGTGTTCTTACATCGATGATGCGCTTGGTGGAGTTCTTCACATCAACACTGATGGAGAAGTCGAGAAAGTAATCCACGGAGTAACCAGCGCTTCGGAAGTTATAGACGGACTTTTCCCAAGAGAAGGACTTCTCGTCCCACGAGTCACCTTCCAGCACTGGCCAGCCGCCGAGCCTCTTCAGCATGTCGAGGAGTGGCTGCACGCCGCGAGCCTCGATGGCAGCTGGTGACACAGCAGATAGATTAGAGGCAGAACTACTATGCACTACACACGGTAATTATTACTAATCTTCCAATAGACGATCAATTTGCCGTGACGACAAATACGCAGGTGGCCCATTTAATGGTTGGCAAGGGTCACTGAAACTTATGGACATTTTCAATACGTAGGCTTGCTAAACGCTTGAAGTACCTGAGACATGTCAAGGTTATTCTCCAAGATGACATTGAAAGTAAAGGCTGAATCGTCTCATTTTTCTGTAATTACCCCGGTATCGGCTCCCCCTACCCTTCAAAGCGGAAAATAGTTATATTGCTTGGCGGCGGAAATTGAGTTTTTATACCCTTGAGGTATTGTTGAGATTTTCACTGCGTCACAAGATTCATGCAATGTAAAAACAATATTCTGATAGGTTTTGAAACAAAACCTTAACTACAAACTAAAAATATCGCATGCTCCAAATACCGGAGCAACGGTCACCGATGTACATTCACTTAGTATGCTGTACATACGTATTGCAGTCAAAACGTTTGCTATCCTTGTTTGGAGTGTTTTCATCGTCCACTTCCAGCTGGTTCCAGCTCAATCACTCGTCACTTACGACATCGATTGAGCAAACGGCGGAAGAAACATCTTTTAGTTCACTTTCACCCACATTTTATTCCACAACTGGTTTAAGCAAGAGTTAAATAATATAATTGGCGTAATTAAGCCTATTATATCCTCCGCTAGGTTCAAACACGCGCTGCACCAAGCTATTGCGTTCATTTACGTCTTATTTCTCATCATCTACAAATTGTAGGTACAGAACAACAAAAGCAAACCAAATTCATAAAAAGTTCCGTAAGCTTTTATATTGGAAAAATTCTCTCTTAAACACTACTTTAGCGGCATTATATTCAAAATGTAATAACAATCGAGCAGCCCGCCAACTGTTTACCGACACTGAATTAAGTTTGTTTACTTTGCCTTCCAATTTGCGGTTATCTTGTTGGGGCTCAATGTTTGTTGTCTTTATGTGAAAATAGTTTATACCTAAAAGTTAACAGCAATTATTTTAAAACAATCTCGCGGAAGTTTTAAATTAAAATCTAATGTACGAGTATATCAGTCTGGTAGTTGTTCTCGTGTCATATTATAAGTACGATGAGTTGGGTGTGGAATATAATTAAAAGTTGAGAGCATCTGGCGGCTCACTATTGTCTGTGCTTCAGTTTTGTTTCACGATTCTATTGTGCCAGTTATGTGGATGTAGGTACTAAATTATATACCGTATGACACTATGTTCATGTTACGGATTATAAATTAAAAAATAAATTTACACAGATAGTTATTTTCCGTAAAGTGTGAGTCTAAAAAATTGACTCTTCACTTGGAGTAGGAAAACCTACTAGTGTTGTACCTCTGAGAAAAGTAATGAATTCTGAATAACTCGGAATACCTAGCTATAACTTAGTATAGAATTCTCACAACTGTACACTATTATTATACCCGCCTTTAATTATCCAGCTGCAGGGCAAAGGCCTCTTCTGATACGTCATTGACGTCATTGTCTTAGAAATATTAAATAGGTAATGTCTTAGGAATGACTGACAGAATTTGAAAGAGTTGTTACGTAGCACCTAAATCATCCTAGCCTTTCCCCACTTCGTTGGTGTCCAGTCTAACCGGTTGCCAGAAAGCCGGGTACCATCATTTTATAAGGGGCGACTGCCTATCTATACCTCCACAAACCTGAGTGACACGATACCTACTCCATGGCACTGCTGTCAGTTTTTCTGGCTTCTAGCTACCCGTAACGCCTGTCAAAGATATACGTACTAATGACAACCGGGAGCAACTGCTATCTGACGTCCGTAGCTGTCGGTATGTAATTGATGGTATCAAATCCACAGATCGACTTCATGAAACTGCTTAACCTCGTTGATCGCCCCGTGCAGTTATTATTAAGCATTAAGCCACAAGCTCCACATGCTACGTACCTATAAAAAATAAATAGCAACGCGGTCAGTAAAGTAACACTCACTTCGGTTCATACAAGCCTGATACAGAGTCTTAGCCAGGGCGAAGGGCCTGGGTTCGTTCTCAATGATAGGCTCGTCCAATAAGGCTCGGATCTGTTCCTGCAGCTGGTCCGTGATGATGGAGAAGGTGTTCACCGAGGTCTTGTCATCAGGTATCCTGGTGTTCTTCACGAAGGAGCCGCAAGCGAAGTCGTAGAAGTCGTCGCAAGGGTCCACCTTCTCATCCATGTTCTGCAGCAGCTTGGAGGCTACAAAAAACGAAATTATTTTAAATAGAAATCAGAATTAACACTTAAAATTAGGAAACCTTGGCAAAAAAATTGAAGGCATAATATTGTTTGGCATAACGTTCTGGCATAACTTTTGCAAGCATAATTAAACTTTGGCATAATGTGTGTTTGGTTATCATAAGTATCGTTTGGTCTAATTCGTTTAGGTATAATTTGGAGTTGCTTACATTTTCTTGCTTAGCCAAGTAGCAGAACAGGGCACACACGCCCGACACGGATAGGTTAGGTTCGAATGGTATGGCGGGAGCTAGAATGAGTGAGCGAAACAAGCGAACTTAGCTCCCGTCATGCCATTCATGTTAGGTTCCTTTAAACCCTGCAGCCAGACATAGGAGCCCATTAATACTTAATGAAACAATTAAGGTGTGACTGGTCAAATCCCGACTTCATCAATTTGGGATTATGAATTTACAACATTATGCTTCTTTATTACTATGCCAGTATTAATGACTACAAACATTGCAAAACATTTTATGCCTAATAATATTAGGTATGCCTAAATTATGTTATAGTATATTTTGTGCTTATCATTAGTAAACCGATAAAAGAATATGTAAAGATTTTTCACGTTACTTGTATCACGCGTTTTAAATAACCTTTTCATGCCAAAGCTTTTCTTTTAAATTGTTGTAGGTCATGCGTGAGCACTAGGTGGGTAAAAAACCTTGAAGTTCTAACAACTGAGTATTGAATTGCTGTTGAGTATTCAGTTTAGGTAGGTATATCAATCTGTCCACCCTTTTCCTATTCACATGGAGAGCCAACCTGTCTAACCTCGACAACCCAGAAGCTGGGTAACACGAGGATAAGCCGTGCCAAGACGTGTCAGATATTCTGGCTACTGACTATCCGCAACGACTGTCCAAGATGGTAAAATGACAGCCGGAACCTGTGACCGGGACCAACGCTTAACGTGCTTTTAAATACACGAAGGAGTCTCGGTTATAAATGGATGGTACGCCATCTGCAGACCGACCTCGGTAAGCGTCGTCGCTTAACCTCGAAGATCGACGCAGCTTAGGTACAATTATAGAAAATAAGGTACGCACCTGTGTGGATACATCCAGGTCTGTTACATAACTCAACGTCTTCTGAAGCCCCCTTCACAATAATTGCCGGCGGGATGGACGATGAAATTCTCAGTTCACTAGTCTGGGGTATGTCTAAAATGCAGATAAAACGTGCTTAATGAACGGATGGTAGGGAACACAAATGATGGTAAATCAGCAGGTCGATTCTGTATAAATCGTACCGTGAAAACTTAAGTGGAGTGAACTCGAACTGAACTGACAATTCACATAGAACCTCGGTGGAATGACAGATCACTTCAACTTAATTTTCACGGAGATATTTTTACAAAATAGCAGTGCAGGATAACATAAACACAGGGTAGGTCATGGGTAAGTGAATAAAAATATATCAGTTTGAATTGCAGAACTGAGTGGAGTAAACTTGCAGATTTCATAGTCTACGTAAATTCATGCAAACTATACCTACCTACAGAAATAAATTACGAAGAATCCGGTTGACACCTGGACGCGATCTGCAGTGGCCTATATGGAAAGCATGCAAACGGTTGCGCACCCAGGTAGGCCGCTGCAGACACAACCTGGCGAATTGGGGTTACATAGGTAGACCCGTCGGATACCTACTCATTGTGAGTGCGGTGCCGCTGTTCAGAACATGAACCACACGTTGGAGTGCCCCAAGTGCTCATGAACTGTACTTTAGGGGATTTAATGAATGGGCACAAAAATCTAAGAAGTTAACCATTGACTTGAAAAGAATAAGAAGACCTACAGTTAATGGTGGTACAGAATGGGCTATTTTAATAAGGGAAATCGAATTTTCTTTTATTTTGCTGCAATAAGAGGCAAACTGGCATTCACTCGACATAGTGATTAATATCTAATTTGCCAATGTTGGTAACTACGCTAGGTGTACATTTAGTACAAAATTATAGGGGGAAAAGTGGTATCATTGGAAAACTATCACTTACCTCCCCATTTTCATTATTGCTAGTCGTCTTCTCGAAATTACCGATGACTGTTACATGTAAAATCCATTTATGTAAAAGCCGCAGTAATTTCGATCCAATTATTTCTGAGGAAGACTATAAAATATGTATCGCGGTAATTGGGTTGCACATTCCTCCTCCCTCACAGTCATAGGCAGTCACTAGTTATAACGATACGTGACGGGTAGGTACTGTTATCAGCGAAGTCTTATTACAGTTTAATTGTTCAAATGATGTCTAATTTTGTTTTGTTGAAATAGAACCGAATGTTAAAAAACCGGCAAAGTGCGAGTCGGACTCTCACACGAAGGGTTCCGTACCATAAACCGAAAAAAGAAATACGTTTCTTGTATGGGAGCCCCCTTTAAATTTTAATTTCTATTATTATTTGGAATAGCGGCAATAGTAAATTCACTGCCTGTGAAAATCAGCCCGCTTACAGACTGACGGACGGACGGATGGATGGACAGTGGAGGCTTTGTAATAGGGTTCCGTTGGTTCCCTTTGAAAGAAACAAACACGCTTTGAGTACGGAACCCTGAAAAAACAGAACGACTGTAAACGTATTTGATGCCAATACTCTTAACTTTTAGGGTTCCGTACCTCAAAAGGAAAAAACGAAATCCTCATAGAATCACTTTGTTGTCCGTCTGTTAGTCTGTCAAGACCCTTTAACTCAGGTACGAGTTGAGGTATCGAGTTGAAATTAAACCATATACTCAAGTCTACAGTCCTTTGAAGCTGTGAAAAAATCAGACTTCAAAGTTAACGTAAAAAAGATACGGTCGTTTATGACGCAAAAAACGTATATTTCGACACGCCCAAGGGAATTAAAATGTATAGAGTATATCTTTTTGACCTAGAACTGTGAAATTTGGCAAATAAAAAAAGGAAAAAAGAGGAGGAGGAGGGGGAGGCGGTTTAGGGAAAAGTCTAAAAACTATATAGGTATTTGTAATGAAATCTTAAAAAAAAATATGTAGTCTTTATTTAAAGTAATTTGTAGCTACGTACGGAACCCTCGGTGAGCGAGGCCGACTCGCATTTGGCCGGATTCTTTTTAAATACCTACTTCAAAAGCAATTTCCATGAAAAATTACGTTGAAAGTAAGCTTTTATCTACTTTCGCTGCTAACCGTACAACTTGAAACCTCGAGTGAACTTCCTTTCCTGGTTCTTCGGTAAAGTTTCCTTTAATAACGTACCTAATTGTTTTGTGTCAGTCTATGCGACAATGTTCCCGTCTACGACAAGTTATAACTTAGTTATCTATGAGCCAGCTTAGTTTAACGTCGCGTCGCGTAGAAACAACTCTTGACTTGACTGTCTCAACTATCTCATATATCGTTCAACGAGTATCTGGTAAATTAAGTTTTATTAGGTACGAATCTCCTTAAGTATATCTTTTTGACAAACTTTCCTGTTATCTCTTATGGAATATTTTCGATAGCACGATTATCGATGTTCAGCTACGTACTTCGAATAAAGTAAATCATAATTTAGATATTTATTGAGTTATAAACTCGGCAAAACTTGTTGAAAACTTCTAATCGCGACAGGAGTATAATTCAGAGAGAACTGCTGAACTAAAATGAAAACATAGGTACAACAACAACGTAGGTACTTTATAAACAAACCAAAACAGTTCTTAACAAGCTTCATACTGCGATGCGTAAATGATGTCCTATTCACGCTTAACAAACAGATTACTGGTCGAGTTAATCCGTTGCATAAGAGGATGTAAATAGTATTAACTGAATATCCATTCATTATCATGTTTTGTCGAGGGATTAGGGCCCTTTTAGACCCTTCATTACCGAGATCGATTGCTAATAAATACGCTTTGATGTTACCCTTGATGTTTCATGACACCATCTGGTGTATGTCGCAAGTATTGTTTAAAAAAAGGTTTTTCCGAACAACCTGCCTGTTTTAGGGTTGGTTCACATTGAGGCGTAAGGCTACGCGACACTGTGCAATAGGCTTCAAGACATCGTATCGTAGTGCTGCCGCAACTATTTTTCGAAGAGTGTAAAAATATCTTTGTCTCTGATAGATTAGTTCTCAATTAGCGTACCTGGGTGCTCTCAAATAAAAAATATGTGCCTTACACCCTTCAAAGATACAAGAAGGTAGGTACATACCTAAGCGAACTTGTCTTTTAAACCTAAAAGTTTTTATGAAACGTTCAATCCGATAAGATATCCGTCGGTGTGCACTTAGCCTTATACGTTAAACGTATTAAGTAGTACCTTTTGGACATGCATGTTGGTATTGACCCAATTTCGTGTTTTGAACTTGGCCTCGTCGCCATTTTAAAAAGCACAGTATACTTTCCTGTTCAGAATCCAAAAATATCAAGTACATAGTTCGTGGAACATACGACTCTTCTTAAGAGGAAATGCTGGCGGCGAGACTTTGTATGTAACAAGTCATAATTCGAAGTTTGGCTCTCGACTGTTTTTTCCTCCAATATAAGAGATATTTCACAAACTGAATAAGAAGGATGTATACTGTGTTTCTATGTTTTCCTTGTTTCATGAATAGTTGCCAAATTTGTACACTAGGGCTCTGTTGACAGCGATTTATCAGACAATTTTGAGCATTTTGTGATAGAACTCTCACTTACGGTTACGTTCTTATATGGTTAATAAATCATCAAAAAGAAAAACATAGGAACACAGTATATATCCTTCTTATTCAGTTTGTGAAATATCTCTTAAATCGGTCCAATATTAGTGGAGAAAACAGTCGAGAGCCAAACCTCGAATTATGACTTTTTACATACAAAGTGTCGCCGCCCGCATTTCCTCTTAAGTTCCTGAACTCAGTTGGGTATGTTTTATTGCCTCGTTACCTAATACCCGTAGTTTTAGGTAGGAGTGCCGTAAATTGTCTTTAATTTCCATCTACACTGTACTTTCTAAGATCACCGGAAGAAGGTGTAGAAGGTAATAAATAGCACACTACTTATGGTTAATGATGTGGTATATCCGTAAGAAATCTATACAAATATATAAAGCTGAAGAGATTGTTTGCTTGTTTGTTTGTTTGCTTGAACGCGCTACTCTCAGGAATTGGTCCGATTTGAAGGCTATATATATCATCACGCTTAGACCAATAGGAGCGGAGCAGACGAAGTTGCGCTGGTCAACTAGTCTTTAATAAATGGGTTCTGAAGTATCATTTTTAGTTGTGGTACCTACTTGTGGCAGTTTCCTTCTCAGAAACACTTACGTGCTTTGCTTATTTTCATGCTTAAATTATTGTGTTTGGTTTTCCGGTACCTACGCTGATTCATTTAGGTATCTATTTATATTTACTTTGATACTCCTCTTAATTCACTGGGATTTTTTGTAAAAAGTAGACTTTGGATGTCTGTAATAATCGAGCATCGTACCTACTTAGCAACAATATTATTATTCATACACCCAATAACTTGGCATAGTAGATTAAACTTCTCACTATGCACTTGTTTTCATTTGCTACGTGAAAATTTACCAATAACAAGAAAAACGATTCGGTTTGTGGATCCAGAAACTAGCCATAGATTTATGACGTATGGAACATCAATTTCAACAAACTTATAAAGTAGCTCTGGGTGATAAAACGGAGAAACAGCAAGGATAAAGTTTATTGCTCCGGTCACTCTGATACTGTTGCAGACGTTAACAAAAACTCGCCTAGATCGATATTTGTCATTATAAAGTTCTATTGTTGGTCTTTCTCAATCGAACTTACCCAATTTTGTGTGAAAACTGACCTCTGTATTGTAATATTGTTATTATATAGTGGTGAGTCAGCGACACGAGTGCGTGCGCCCGAGCGTGGCTGGGTTTCGACACACAACGTGATCTAACGTTTGGTAACCCTCACCCGTTTCAGAGCATTTTCCAATGTTCTCTTGCGCTAACATTACAGTTTTTTCTGTGATACAGCCACTGGATTGATTTCTAAGTTTCCTCAAGATAAATCTTGCGCAGTGGTGCAAATGACATCACGTCGGCTTCCTCTCCACTTCCGCACTTTCGCGTCGTCAACATAAGACGTAGTTTCTGGCCGTGTGTCACATTCAACGTTATTAATTGTGTTCAGTTGCCGGGATCACCAGCTATTAAAATTCGGTTAATATCGTGACCTGCCCTCTTTTATCTCTCTATTGAATAACAATGGAGCGGAGCTCCTCTTAAAATAACTTATCAGTACAAAATGCGTAATATCGTACATTTTTAATGTCGTAGTTACCGTTGTTCATAACATTTTGCATTTGTATGCGGCCCTTCTTCTTTCATTTTATTTGATTCAATAAGATATTGTTCGTCTATATTTAAATTATCAAGGTTGCTTATTTTTTATAAGTCTTATCGCTGTCTCCAAAATACGAACAAAAATACAGTTGTTTGGTTTCTTACAATGTTGCTTTTACTAAGAGCTGTATATTATTTAACATACTTATTTTTATTTTATTGGAGATTATAGAAAATAGAAAAATAAGGTTGGGACAGGGAACTCAGTGGTTTCACTATATCAGAAGCCGGAAATTTGTGACCGTCAGGATGACTGGACCAAACGAGATATGTAAATGAGACTGTGTGCACTATTTAATACATATTTGCTACTATTTACTACCTATAATGAAATATTTGCTACCTCTGCGTTTAGAAAAATATCAAAGAAATAAAGTGGTCAGCCATTCTGACGTCAGGTTGGCTGACCACTTCCAAGTTCTCATAGTTTTAGCGTTGTATTAACCGCGTTGTGAATATTTAGTACCTTTTTGCTACCTTAACATATATTTTTTACACAATTTTAAGAAGCCCCTAAAAAAACTTATGAATTAACGTTAATGTAGAAAGCACCTGCAAAACCATTGTTAGAAATTATCTTACGAAAATAAGACGTGAGGTAAATAATTTACGTGCAAGCATTTTAATGTCATTCATACTTATATTACTAAGAATAAATGCAATATGTAAACGATTATAAAATTTTATAAATGGATAAAACTTTAGAATAGATATCCAGAAATAAGTTGTTTATAAGCCACTAAGTGCCTGCAAAATCATTGTTAGCAATTATTCTGATACGAAAAGACGTAAATAATTGATGTACAGACGTTTTAATGGCTTTTATTAATAACTTTTTATAGGAGTTTCTTAAAATTGTGTAAAAAATATATGTTAAGGTAGCAAAAAGGTACTAAATATTCACAACGCGGTTAATACAACGCTAAAACTATGAGAACTTGGAAGTGGTCAGCCAACCTGACGTCAGAATGGCTGACCACTTTATTTCTTTGATATTTTTCTAAACGCAGAGGTAGCAAATATTTCATTATAGGTAGTAAATAGTAGCAAATAGGTATTAAATAGTGCACATAGTCTCATGTACATATCTCATTTGGTCCAGTCATCCTGACGGTCACGAAAATTTTTGTCAAACAGCGAGTATAACGAAAAGCGATCAGAATCTCTATCGTCCCCTATCGAAGCAACTACACAATACGAAACGCTTTAAAATGGATGTAGATGGAATAAACTTGTATTGGTGAAAATCACCTAGGTACGTTTTAGTCATCACATACTTTGTTCGTACTATGATTATTACAGTCATGACTAAGGTCGCAAAAAAGTGCATCACGGCAGGAAATGGCGAAAAAATTCTATAATTATATGAAAATTTACCTTGATGACAGTAAGGTCGACTGAATTCGTCGAACGACCTTACTTAACGCCTACTTGTGTCCATATGAAAAGGAACAAAGGGACTGAATCACCCAACGATAAATTTTCTCTAATTAGTCATTCCGTCGACATCCGAACTTGGATTCCAATTGTATTTTTTGGCTACCTTTACTGTCATGTGCCAGTATTTTTTTATAAATTTTAGTTAAAAAAATGGGTCAATAATTATACTGTAAATTTACGCCCTTTGGGGCTGGGGAAATCTAGACCCTGTAGATTAGGCAAAGCTTCCTCTTTGCCTAATCTACAGGGTCTAGATTTTTAGAAAACAGAGTTCTCTTTTTATTTATCCTTAAAGTTCTTTACTTAGTTATTTTTGCCGATGGGAAATTCCATTGGCACACGGCTTGGAAATAACCAAAGTCCAAATCTTACGAATATGATTAAACTGGAAAATTACCTAAGCTTTCGTGGGATTTTAATTGACACAAAAAATATTGTTTCCCATGCATGATTCTGCGTATTTTATTCTTCTAATAGCAATCGTTTGTCGAATTTATGAAAAGGTGAAACATCTAATTTTAGCAAGATTCACAAAAAGTGAATGATTAAAAAAAAGTTTTTATTGCAGCAAAATAAACACAAAAAACGATCAAGAACTTTAGCGTGTGAATTATTGTAACATGGTTAATATTAATCATTGTCTATTAAGGACGCTAGCTCAATGTGTACGAACTATTTACAGTGATCTTTTTATTCCAAATAGCTACGGGTAGGGTAGAATCTCACCGCATTTCGACGTATCATGTGCTGGGCCATTCATTTCAGCATCACCCTATTAGCAATCCACTACTAGACGTGGGCCTCCGCTCCAATCACATGGCTTTTACTCGATCAGCGACTACTCTCTTCCAGCTGCTTCTCTGCGAAGAACGTTGCTCCATCTAGCCTAAAGCCCTACCCTACTTCTACAGTGCACTCTCCACTCAAGTCGCTGGTCTTTAGAGTACTTACCGTTGATGTCAGCGGATGTTCGGACAAGAAGCGTGGCGATGAAGGCGGCAAAGAAGGCGATGGCGAGGACTGACGTCACGCCAGCAGCAAGCATCAGCCGCTTTTCCATCTTCGTCCTCTGACCCCAAAACGATGGCCTGAAAAAATTAACGATCATTATACTTGCGGAGATACTTGCGTTCTTTTTTCAAATTAAGTTCGTCTATCCATAATCGTACTTCCCAAAAGTCTGATGAAGTTTTGTTCTTTTCAATCAATCGTATCGTATCTCAGCATCGTTCGCTTTACAGTGCAAGATCCTTGCCACTCTCAATGTACTTGTTCAATTTTCGGCGTGGCCAATCCAATGATTGCAATTTTATTGCGTATCTAACGTTCATCAGTCACTGCAGATGATAAGGTGTTACTAATTTTGGTAAGACAACGTTGCACTTGAACAGGACTGATAGTATAAAACCGTACATAGGTACTTCTTACAGATTTATTTACGGAAATGTATAGCGTGTTTCCAATCTAAACTTAATAAAAGTGAGCTAAATAAATGGTAGATTATTTAGATTAAAAGCTTTTACGTCGAATAATTGTAGGTGCTCACTAGGGCTTCGAAGCTTGCAGTAACGATGTTTTATTAGAACTTATTTTTAAATGAGAATAATGGGTTAAGTATTACGTGTTTTGTCGAAGTGTCTACGCTATACTAGACAAAATATATCTAATATTTTTAAACTAGTCCTCATTGTTGTTTATCCCAGCTCAAACTTGCAAAATATTTTATTGCTTAAATTAACCAAAGCCGTGTAAAAAATGGAAATAAAAAAAAATGAGAATGGTTGTTCTTTGAGGGAGAAAATTGCCTCCAAATTTTCAATTTGTTTTGGTAACCCAATTTTCGTGTAACCGTAATTTTCCTTGGTGCTAAACGAAAAGAAGTCGCTGGGGATCCCACTTGAACCTTTCTTGTGATCTTATGGGGATTTAAAGAAAACTCTTTTAAAGTCTTGCGCGCAAAGAGGCTTAAACATTTTTAGAAGGAAAAACGTCTTTCTTTACAAGTTTTGTTCTTTTTTTTTTTATTTAGCCACCACCGAGTCTGTATTGATACTGAGAAGAACTATTAAGGGAAATGCAACCTTTAATTAAGTAGGACAAGTATCTGTTTGAAATGTTCAAATGAACATTCTGAGTATTTCAATCGTGGAACCCACACAGCATATCTTAAGACTTCCACATCCTTCAGCGCGTTGGTAGCTAAGAAAGAGAATCCTGAGAAATACAAATTAATTACAATAATGTCACCTTTGACTACTCTATTATATTGCAATAAACCTGAGCTCGCGACACGTGTCGACATAATACTACATCTACACCGCGTCACGACACTATAAAGGAGAAACGTAATTAATTCGAGGAATCAATCGACAGCAAAATTGAATATGCGAAGGATATCCAATTTTGCTGTTGATAAGATTCAATTAGCGAAGGTGGCTTGCAGCCCTAGTTGAACTTAAAAAACTTCAGCTAAGCAGATAGACATTAAACAATAGAAATAAATTGGCTGCTGCCATTAATATATAAAACCCAAGATACACACTCAGCATCTCAAAAACGTCCACAAAAAACAAGCACACAATGTATAATTGTGCGCTAGTTTCAAACAGTCTCGCATCGCTCGCCATACTGCACTGCTTTGTAAAAACAACTTTAAGCGATCCGTGTAAGACTGAATTTGCAAAAAAAAAATTGTGCATCACTCGGCATACTGCACTGCTTTGTAAAAACAACTTTAAGCGATCTGTATAAGGTTGAGTTTGCAAAAAAAATGTTTAAAGTATAACTACACACAACTCACACATGACACTTGATACATGTCAGTTTTTGACGACAGTTTCGAGTGTTGCATTTGTTCGAGACTGTGCATCTTGGGTTTTTATAAATCAATGGCTGCTGCCAATAAGCGCATGTGTTACTTCATAATAATTATAGTAAAGTTTAAGAAGTACGGAGAAGTCGAATTTAAGAAAAAATATCAGTGAAACTCGGCAGTAGGCAATTTAAACATGATTTCTTACAATCACAAAGGTTTGTTAGGTATCACAAAAATAAAATAAAATTAATATCGATTTCACTACCTTTTCGGCTCGACCGCATCAACGCTTATCTTCAAGTGAGATAGTGGTCAAACAGGAAAGTATCAATAAAAAAATAAATCACATTAAAAATGTGAATTTATTTACCGACCAATTTAAAATAGGTAGGAAGAAAAACCGGGTAGCTCATAATTCTATTGCCTTCATCTTCCACTGAGTTGAGCGAATCAGCAAAATGTTTTCATTTTGCCTGTACCAATCTCGAATATCGTTTGAGTTGATTAAGTCTGTTTTCAGCAAAAGTGTTACAAATTACGACTGTTTCAAATGTCGGTGATTTTGTCTTAATTATGGTACGAAAGTTTTATATTATATTATGTAGAAGGTATTTTAATGTTTTAGAGGAAGTCCTTCAGAACTGGGCTACGAAGCAAATGACCCATATTTGACTTATCATTAGAGATATTTTGAGAAATATATTTATATTTTATTTATACAATATAAATATTCATTGGTCAGGCACATAATCACAAAAAGACCTATATTCATAAAAAAAAAACAAAAAATTACAACCGGCCTCCAAATAAAAAACACTACAAAGTATAAAATAACCTTTGTATTATTTTTAGGCGCCGTCGTCGGTGTCTATAAAACGAAAAAACAAGCAAAAAGAAGTCAGCTTCCGAAATTAAAGTTATTTTATACTTAGTAGTGTTTTTTATTTGGAAGTCGGCTGTATTTTATGGTAAAAAAGTATTTTTACTTTTCACTTTTTAGTGGGGATACCCCACAACTAAATTGACATTCACACTTGCGTACCCCTTCACAGCGTACCAGCGTGATGTTATGTTATGCAGTGGTGTAAACAATAAACAGACATGCGATTTCTGCAATCTCGGTCCATTTGTTATCATTTATTGAAGAGTTCCGTTGCCCATCTCCGAAGTTTTTCATCAGATCTTCACCAAATTGAAAAGGAACCATTTCGAGAAAATTCTCTTCCATTTCGAGAAAATACTCTTCCATTTCGAGAAAATACTCTTCAAAACAAAAACACATTATGCAAATCGGTTGACAATTGGCGAAAATATCGCTGAATACACATTTTTCCTGGGATCTCATCATCCGATCCTGACTTATACATTCCATCATCAGCTCAGCAACATGAATTGATTACTAGGCACAAATATCTGAATTGCGTTAGAAATTATATGAAAAACATTGAATGTGCCTATATAATTTGAGTGTTGCCCTCGATTTTCTTCGGATCCCATCATCAGATTCTGTCTTGGTGACAATGAGACCACCTCGAAAGTATAGGGATTCGAAATAAACAAAAAAATTAAAATCGGTCCACAATTGGCAGAGAAATCGGTGAAAATACATAAAAAAAATATATACAGCCGAATATAGAACCTTCTTCTTCTTCTTCTTCCTCTTTTTGAAGAAGTTTGTTAAAAACAAGATTCTGTTTTGAGACCTAACCCTTACTGCGCTGCCTTTACCTTATACAAAACAGCCGCTAAGAAATACGATAAGAACGATCATTCACCAAAACATCAGTTTCTATTACTTAAGCTAAGGTTTTTCGCCTTAAAGTTCAAAAATCTTAATCAAGTGAACACTATATCAGCTTGCGACTCCATCCCCGTGGAAATTAAAATTAATGCATAAAAACAAAACTGTATAATACTTTTGTAGAGAACACGGTTAGGTGTACCTTCTAATTTTCTCTCTTCTATTAATTTTTCCTTGTTTCCAACAGACGTAATCACTAAACATTACCTCAATTGCGATATTATACATATTTAATTTCATCACTTGTATCACTTTAGATATCAACTCTTTTTGTAGTCTCATTTGATACGATGGCGTCAAGGTTTTTCAATCAACTAAAGCCGTGTTAAGAGCGGACAGGCGAACAACGAGTCCGACACGAAACCAATTCAATGGCTACAATAGCTCTTTGTTTTATTGATATAAAACCATTGCATTTCTCATCACCGGGATTTCATTGACATAGATTGATATAAGTGAGGTTGACATCCTTTAAATAACATAGGTGTAACGTTAGAGCAAGATAATATTTCATATTTATGATACTTCATAATATATTGTAATAATTTAAGTACTAGCTTTTGCCCGCAAGTTCGTACGCGCATATCCCGTTTTTTTCCGTTTTCGTGCGAATTTCGGGAAATCCTTTCTTAGTGCTCCCCTACGTTCAAAGAAACCTTCATGCCAAATTTCAGTTTCCTATGACTAGTAGTTTTGGCTATGCGTTATGGTCACTCACTCACTCAGTTACTCAGTAACGGAAGAATTTGATATATGTATATTGATTATAAGTTTTAACAATTTATAATTTTAGTGAATTCGCTAAGAGACTATTGTTTGTTTTGTGTTTTACTGCATATTAGTATAATAATAATTTATTGTTTGGTATAAGTATGTGTATTATTAAGTTAAAATAGAAGTTAGTAGTACATAGACTATCGCATTAGGTTTTAAAAAAAATCTGTAATGTAGCTCTAAGTTATGATGAATAAATAAATAATTTCAGTAGTGTTTGAAAATCCATGAGCAAGAACTTCATACAGCTGAAATACGCATGCTACGTTGGGCGGGTGGAGTCACTCTCAAAGGGTTATAATGAGATTCAGTACAATATTATTGCCCGGAGGTAAATAATATGATTTGAATTTGGAACTTAACTTGGAGACCGACGGGAACCGCTCGCGACCACCTCTCTTCATGACTTGCGAACAATTTCCTCGCAGTAGGTGTGAAAAGTAGTGCATGCTCCTCAGGGATAAGGGTGTTTTTGCCTTGGGCTAGCTTGAATCTAAATGCAAATTGCAGCGAGCATTCAGGATTCCTGTATTAACTCCCTCGCTGCGCTTGTAAGTTAAACACTAAACTCCCTCGCTATGCTCAGGAGTTAACATTCGAATCCTTCATTTAAATTCGGAATTCAACATGGCGCCCGTGACATAAGACACTGCTTTATCTCCTCGTATATTATAATTGATTAAATTATATCTTTACAAGAAGAAGATGATTAACAATCGTTAATCATCATCGAAGCATCTTTAAGGAATCCCATAAAGATGCTTTGGGTAAAGGAAGAATGACTAGCTCAAGAGATGCAGTTTTACAAAGACAAGTATCGTGTTTTAATAACTTAAGTTGCTTATAAATATTGAGCTCAAATATATGAAGTTCATAATTAATTAACTTTATATTTTGATCTGAAGTTGTAACGATTTGGTAAGAGACGATAAAATCTTTTGTTAAATTATCAATTAGAATTTTCAAAGGTTTTGATACGATATTGACACACGAAGTTTATTTAAATATTTATTTCGATATTCCTTGAGCAACATGATCCGGACTCCTCAACAGCAGATCATTAAGGCTTTGAAAAGTCATTGTGAAGCATGTCCTTTACCCAATAATAAAGTTCTATTAACATAATTGTCTTAAAGTATCGAAAACTCAATTCAGCCTTGACATTGGGTGGCAGAAGAATCACTCTCAATTAAACTAATAGTGTCAACAAATACCGCTACGTTGTTTAGCTGAGCCCATAGCCCAGGGAAAAAAAATTTTGGATGACATCCAAATATCAGCGGCAAACAATTCGTATCCAATAAAATAAGATTTTTATAACAGTGGACATATTATGAGTCTGATTCCGCTATTCCGTGTGTACTTACAATTGTTTATTGGTAGTTAAAACTTGTTGGTTTTAATGCTCTTAGAAGACCAACGGCACTTCAGTCGAGGTCGATTGATTGGACGTAAATTGGCGTTTTAACCATAGGACCCTGGTAACTTCTGCCTCGGTAATCGACGTTTTAGTTCTAGGAATACCAATTGGCACCTCATGCCGCACCGCTGTCTCCGGCACTCGACTGTGATTTAATTTCCAGCACGTCCTCTGCTGTTGTAAAACGTTTTTAGTTAGCCTTCGTTGGTTCCTGTATTAGGGAATTAGCTCTAACAGCCAGTGGTTGTTACATCAGAGTATTTTCTAACCCAATACCAAAAAGGAAACATAATTTATGTCTTTTGAAGAAAATAGGTATAACCGTGTGTTCAAGACCTAACGTGATCCTTCGGAGAAAATCACTGAAAAGATATCGGTGGGTAATATTCGAGATCTGTTAATGATGCCCTCCAGGATAAAACGCTGAAAAATGTACGAGAGGAATATTAACACAAAGGGTAAAATTTCCTAGGCAACAAATATGTCTGCATCTACCTAGGTAAGTACGACTGCCTAGGGCATCTTTAACTTTTTAGTGACATACTTTAATTCAATTATATTTTTTTTTATGAAAATATAGGCAATCATTACTTTTTGTGGCGAACGAACAATGCTGGGATTATAACAAAATACGTTTAAAAAAAGCGTTGGTTTTCATAACAGTATTCTCAACTGTCCAATGTTTATTCTCCCCAGCCTGTGGTCGATAGTTAATGCCTAGCCTAGTAGTAGTCACAAAAACAGTAACGATAAAATAAAGAAACGTGTCAATGAAGGCTGTAACATTTGTCACTATTACGGTTTTGTATTGTTTCACCAAATTGCACAGTTGTCCACCGTTATGGTTTATACTTTGCAGGACTTTGTTTGACAAAACAATGGCTGTGGCTTTCCCATTTGCATAAAAACACGGATAGGCGATATCGACTCAAATCGCTGTTTGTATAACATTAATACGTGTATATTTTGATAATAAGTACAACCGTTTTTGGGTTATTCTGCCAGTTTTGGGTTGTCGTCGATCGAATAGGTAGCTAATAATATATTTCTATGAATACGTCAGTCAGTTGTTGATTGGGTTCTCCGTACCCGGAGGGTTACGAACGGAAGCTTATTACTAAGCCTCCGCCGTCCGACCGTCTGTCACTCAGCGAGCTGTATCTCAAGAACCTTAATAGGTAGACAGTTGGAGTTTTCACAGAGTGTGTATTTCTATTGCCAATATAACAAACAATAATCATCTGCCTAGCCTTTTCCCAACTATATCGGGGTCGGCTTCCAGTCAAACCGGATTCAGCTGAATACCAGTGTTTTACGTGAAGCGGCTGCCTACCAGACCTCTACAACCCATTAACTGGGTAACACGGTACTTCTTGGTAAGACTGGAGTCAGATTTGCTGATAACAAAAAATAAATTAAATTACAAATTTAAGGGGGACTCCCAAACATATAAAAAATGTGTTTTCTTTTGGGGTTATGATACGGAACCCTGTGTTGCAGTTCGACTCACACTTGGCCGGTATTTTTTTTAAATTATGACTTCACTCACCGATCATTTACTGTTTGTGTTTTTATGACTAGATAAACATTAGTTAATAATAATTGACAACAATTAAAACTTTTAGTGTCAATTTAATTTTACTTTATCATTGAATCTTTTGTCATCCATTGTATTTGTATTCCACGTTTCTCAATTAAAAACAAAGTCATGTTTGTCAACACTAAGCCTGCACTAAGGCACAAGCAGGTACCTAGTTACCTAAAACTGTTTCAAAACCAACACAAGAAAGGGAGCAATTTCTTGACCTGATTCACTTATGGGTATTCAGCCGGCTCTTGTCAGCGGGCATGTGACAATCTGTAAATACATGCCAGGCAAAGCAAACTGGGGTCTAAAAAGCCACTTTATCAGAATCAGAAAGCAAATCACGCTACCCGTCACTGTCAAATTTTCCCAATCAACCTTGAACCTAATGTGTTGATTCTCCTAAAGTGGGCTTTTTAGTTAAAGGTGTTCTGTAACTAGCCAAAGTAATTTCTTACCACTCAAAGTACCAGGCTAAGTAAGCTAGTGCCTGTCAGGGTTGCGGAATTTCTTTAAAAAGAGTCACCACGGCCCTGGAACCCAAAGGGCCACGAATGGGAACACGAATGGGTTTTAGTCAGCAAGAGTCTGACACTCCCTTCAGCTCCGCCCAGAGCGGGAGGAGTCATTTGATGATTTCCCATACCTATTTATAAAAAGGCTAAGTAAACTTTAACCAATCCTACTAATATTATCACTCATATCCTGGAATAACACATAGGCTACTTTTTATCCCGAAAAATGGGATAGTTGAATGGGGACTGAGGAGAAAGTAGAAATTCAGAGCCGCTACTGGATGAGTGTTAAAGATTCACAAGTATCAAATATACCTCTAATGTAATCAGCAAAAACTCATCTGTAAAAGGTATATTGTAACAAGCCAAAGAATAAAGTAGGTAACTAGTCGAAGGAATACTGTACCAAACCATAGATAAACCACTATAATTTTACTTGGCAGAGGTTATCGGGTCTACCTACCTACGGCTGTACCTACCTAAGTTACAGGTAATAACCCTAAGTAGAATTGTTTAGCACGCAGCCGAGCTGCAGCGCCGATTTCCGATTGTTTACAATAAAATTGTCGTGATGCCTGTCAAGGTTACGCTGTTCATTATTGTTATATACTTGAGAAAATAGCTGCATGGGAACATCAACACCGGAGTCAATGTTTTGCCACATTCAATGCAAAATCACGTTTAAATATTTGAAAACTCAAACTAAAATTGTTGCTAAATAATTCCTCTTTTACAAAAAAATTGATGCTTCTGCGAAAATGAACAAATGACTAAAATTAAATGATCGCGACCATGACGATGCCATTGGTTTTTTGGTACAATAGAGCACAAAATGGTTCACAGGGCAGCGTTCAAGGTAAAGAAATCACTTGAGGAAATTAAACAGTGAGGCAATTAAGTGCCTAGCTACGAGAAGACTCCACCATTTTATATGGATAAAGTAGACAGGTTAATTGTCCCCGTTCCGTCTTTTGTTATTTACGTTTATTCTCCGTCCTCCAAGGGCAAATAAATAAAAGTCGTTTCGGGTAAAATTAGTTCAAAAGAGATTGATTATGTTGTGTTCTAACGGAACACGTTATGTGGACCGTGAGGGCGAATATATGTAGCTACACATGTATGTAGGACGCAGCTTGGCGGCACCTTGGCAGGTCAAGCTGGCCCAGCGGGAGTAACAACCTGCCTCGCAACCAGCGCAGTACTTGTTATGCAACTAACAGATCCGATGTCATTGGATATTACCGTATTGAGATTTTTTATCTGCCACTCGTAGACCGGTTTGACAAGTTCATTGTCTTCACAGAGGTCAATAAACCTTTTTGACCGTCTTAATGTTAACGAAACTAGGCTTTTGTCAAGGTAAATTAAAACGATCACTCTTACTTTTGTTTATATTAAAGGATTTGTGAGTCTGCCTTTAAACGTATGGAGCGTGATGAAGGTTTTCCAAGCATTAGCTATTCAATAAATCGCGTTACGAGTAGTGAAACCGCTTTCTCGATTGCACACAATGCTTGGAACTAATCCAACGTGTACACAATGACTTTAAGTGAAAGGAAAGGACGAAATAAAATTCTAAAATACGTGTGATTGGTTATGTGGGTAACGGTGCGGCCCAGGAGCCCGGGCCGCGAGGAGCAGGACGATTGTATGGAGATCAACCGTTACTTACGCCTGCATAAGTTCAAGAGTTGAATGAACTATCACACCAGTTTTATGAATAACAATAGGTGTACTTACTCGAGTCAATTATTTACTTTAGCTACTTATCATTGAGGCATTCAAGGTGAAATCGACGTGGTGCGGCATTGTTGTTATTTTGCTAAATAAAAAACCGCCAGAGTTTTAACTCCTCTGTTTAATTCTTACAAAAAATATTTCCCTAAATGCCATTCTAATCTAGCCGTTTAAAATTTTTGGTTAACCAAGCTATTAAACGCTCATGTTTAGTTGCTGTGGGGTGCTAACCTTTAATAACGCGAGCGTGACCTTGATTGTGACCTTTGGGTAAATCCCATACCTATTCGATAATATTATTCTTACATATTTATACATCAAACAGTTCCATTGCTCTAAGCGACTTGTGGTTTAGTAAGAAGCCTTCGTTTTTCCGAAGTCCTCCAACATTAAACATAGATGAAAAATTCTGAATTCTTTTGACTAAGAACTGCAGTAATAACAGTTATTGGTTAAAACGACCTGTTGATAACTATATGCGGCATTCGTTCTCATCTCAGTTTGAAGCAATCGCTTGGAAAAATAGTTATTTTATTTATTAGTTTGGCATTCGAGTAAAAAGTACCTACGTGTAATTGGCTGAACACGTTCCTTAAATTTTTAGTAATTTAATTTTCGACAATCGCATAAATTATTGCTTCAGTTGAGTACTTGGGTACAACCAAGTGGTTTCCCACGGTACACAAAGATCCACTTATTCAAAAACCCATAATTTACCTTTGTTTGTTATTTTTATGAATATGAAGTGAGGGCATAGTGTTTAACACCATTTTAGTTATGAGAGGTTTTACTGAGTGTGATGATGACATATTATGGGACTTTTCAATGGGTTGGAATAAATTCAGCCTGATAGGTGAACCTCAACTTGTTTCAAAAATTATTGTATTTCACGTAGAGGTTCACAAATGATAAAGAGATATTAACTAACATTTGTAAATGTTAACTCACACATGTACCTACATGTTAACTAACACGGTAAGTTAAATTTTAATTCGGATTTAACTTTGCCGTGTGAGTTAACATGTAAAAGTTAAGAAGTAATTCGCTATGTAACGCAACGTAAAAAAATTAAATGATTCATATAATGAGGTACTGAAATCGATTTGGTGCTAAGCTGTTCAAAACAAACTAACTGGGGACTTTCAGGTTCGACAAAAATAAAAATATTGTCGTATTACATTTCCGGTCTCAAAATAATACTCCTACAGTGTTGAGTCTATTAATTGAAATATTTTCCTTATTTTCTTGCAAGACCGGATGTGCTAATTATGTATTTTTATCGCAAAGTCAGACGGTGTTACGCCAGTGTTTTTTGTTAAACATAATTTGGAATAAGTTCCTAACTAGAGGACAATAAAATAACTGTGTAAAATACTGAAATTTTCTCGCCCTAGTCAGATTTTCTGATACCCGATTTTAATTGTTTTTTTTTTTTACTTGCAAGCTTGAAAGCCTTTAAGAAACGTCTAACCCTAATAGTAACTTTACCTTAGATACGCAGATAATGTTGAAAATATTCTCAAGCGAACGAGGAAAACTACCGTCTGAAATGGTCTCAATCGTTTGATTTGACTTAACACGCTTGTTTATTTTTCTAATATTGTCTATTAGCATAGGCCGACATTGTCCTAAAGAGTCTGTGGATGATCACGAGTACATAACGAAGCGCTGGACGTTTGTTTGACAAACATGGTCGACATGTGAGCTGTTTCTGAGCGCCCTTTAATTGCATCAATGACTAACCAATGGCACAAACGATAGGACAATGCAATTTTTGTTATAGGTACTCTCTAATTAGTCATCGGTTATCATTTTAGCAGTCAATTGTTTCAGTGAACTCAAAAATGAACCTAGAAACAGCTAAGATTTTTCATCACAAAATTCGATCCCGGCGTTTAGATTGAGATTGCGCCGGTAAATATCCGATCGGGAATGACGAGTCAAAACTCAAACACGTCCGACATAACTGCCTGAGCCTGTCTAGCGGAAATGTTTTCATGCCACAAAAATACCAGTAATCAAGGCAATGTGAATTATTTACAAAGTATTACAATATTTACAATAAATTAGGTGCCGAACTGGTGGCGCAACGTAGATGACAAAAACAATGACGTAAAGACATTCTATTCTGTTAACACTTGGAAGAAAAGGTGCTAACCATTCAGCCATGCTATAATAAAAACCAGAAGTGTTTTATACGAATTGGTTCACTACGACTCAGAAGTGCATAGGTAAGTTAAAGATGATGTGGATTTCACGGTGTAAATATTTTTGGGATTTCAACGCTCAATCAAATTATTGATAACTTAAGGTTCCTTAAGCTACAATACTACCCATCATGACCTGATGTTATTTACTAGTAGGTAATGACTACATAAATCAAATTTAATTCTAATCAAACTTCAGCATTCTTGCGTGTTCTAGTTACACGTAATCTTGCATTTACATTACATTATATAATTAACGTGCTCAATTCCACTCACGACTCCGAAGTTTTTTTGCCTTATTTGAATTTATATTTTTCTGATTAAAATTCCATGTTTGTTTGAGTGTAACTCTCAAGTTAATCTTAGTTTTGTTTTACGCAATGAAAACGTAAATGGTGGTTGTGTAAATACTTGTTGGAAAACCTAAGTTGGTTTATTTGCTTGTATCGCATCATATAACACAAAATCCGTTTAAGTGTGAACGTACATAGCTCCGATATGGTCAACGTTGACATACGACAGGTGTTAGCTAGTGTATTTGAATAAGAACTTAACCGACACACATTTTGTAAACTATATACGGCCTACGACTTTCAGTTGCATAACCTATATTTCAATTCGCTTGTATCGAAAAAAATCCTATCCTTTATTGCACAATTTTGTCAAGGTATTCGGCTCGAAGGACCAATCATTTGGTTAGATCTAGAAGTGAGGACTATTTTATTAGGTGGTTACATGGCTCTAGGTAGAGATGAAAGGCTATTTTAACATTGTTGATAAGTTGAACATGAAATAATAAAAATGTGTTGCTGGAAATCCAAGTTGACATGTTTTTATGAAAGTCCAAGTAGGCACAAGTGAGTGACGCCGCGGGCACGCTATTAAGTTTATAAATTGTGGGAACTTTGAGATAAGTGGGTGAATTCTCGTAAGATAGCAATATCATTTACATATTAATATCGTGTTGTGTCGTAGTTTTAGAGGAGATTGCACCTCTTTGATGTTCCAAGTATCTCGGTGCGACGTGCTTGACTCGAAAAATAGCTATTAAATAATTTTAGCTACCGTTCATAACTGATAATAGGTAAACTAAACATATTTAGAACCATAATATAATATTTATGTACGTGCTTATTGTGAAATATATTCTTAAATGTTTTGTATTTTGTTCTTGAAGTTTATTTTAAGTCCATCGAATGGCGAAGCTGGGAGATAGTGAGTGTAGGTAATAGGTTTCGATTCCCAGCGGTGATAAGCACGTGTTCTTTAACAACGTCGTTAATACAACGATTTTAATGAAGATTGCGTTAGACTATCGTACGTATATACGAGATTAACCGTTAATTTACTGACAATGTCGTTCCAAACCATTACGCAATACTCATTTTGAATCACGTTTTAAGAATTAAAACAGTGTGACTTTCAATATGATACAGTCGACTGTTACCAGACCAATGATTGCGATGCTGTTATTCATTTACAAAATATTTTTGTACAATAACATTGAAAAAGATTAACAACAAAATTGGAAAAGATTAACAATTATATTGAAAAAGTTTATCTAACAATTAATACTCACTTGACATTATTCCTCATGTCGTAGCTTGTTGCAATATATCCTGCGTCCGCACTAGAACAAAAAGACACAACTAATTTATTCATCTATCCGATCAATAATTTATAACTTAATTTTACTAATAGAATAAAAAACAAAATATTTAGAAAGTTCTAAAGACATTCATGAGTTTCACCGCGCTCCGTTAAAGTTTAAACGTCCGTTTGTATATAGGAAGTATGCACGAACCCGGGGTCCTTGAATGAATCGTGTTTCTCGGTCATTGTGGTTGTGAATCAGGGTGCAATATCCAGTAATTATTAAAAGGCGGAGACAATGGCGCGCGGGACACGTTGACACGCCGCGCCGACCGCCGTGTCTCAACTGTCGCGCTTCTATTAATGTTATTATAGAACAGGTGGTCCTAGCTGCCGACTCATTTAGTAAACTTACAGTATAATCTTCGATAGAAATCGTGAGAGAAATGAGAAATTGTCTCTAATGGTGTACCAGTCCGACTGGTCGGGAACTCCTCGGCACACATACTCGTGAGCCAGTCTGTTTCGCTAATATCAGCATTAACACGATACTCAATGAACCGCTTCCTACTTTACTTTGAAACACGACGACGACGTAATCTCGTACGTAAATGATACAACTTATAAATTGCAGCTTCTATTTCTACTACGAGATGCAGCGAACTGAATGCACTTTTCCGGCAGATTTACTTCAAGATCTTAGCAGCTTGGTTGCCACTTTCTTTTTATTTACTATCTCTGAACATATAAAAAAGCGCATGGTTTAAAAAAAAATCGAAGGATATGAATGGAAGTTAACTGTTAAAAATAATAAAATGTAGTCTACTTCTACCTACTCCATTTTCACAGCATTTTCATGGTATTGACAGTATGAAAATATTAGTTAAAGTTATTAGTTAAAATCAAAACTAAACCAAATATGTCTAAAGTTTAGATTAGATGACTAACCGAGCTTAATATTGGCTTTACATGGTCGAAATTTTAATTACTGAACTTAATTAGGTATTTATTACAGTTAAATGTTTTGTTAGCCTCTGTGGAATTCATGGCGGGTACCTGAAGGGTCGCACGATGGTCCAATTAATACTTTGATATGAATTTTCAACAGAAAATACCTATCGTAATAATACTCAAATTGTGTTATTAGTTTAAATGAATTATACAATCTTCTACATATTTTAAAAAAAACTACCGAACGTCAATATTTCCGCAGGCGTCTGTGATAAGGCAGTTAGAAATTATTTACACACTTTTAAAACACGTTTTCCTAAGTGGCTCATAAACAGTATAAACCCGTAGCTACACTGTCAGTTTTCTCGAATATATATGCAAAGTGAACTCCTCCGGACCAAGGTCACAATTTCTCCTTCCACTGTGTCACTTATCGATTTACCGATAGTGCATTAAGATCTTCTAGCGATGGAATGTGACCCTTTATACGACACGTAGTTGACATATTATGTTTAACGAGCAATTTTGTTCGGTTTTAAACTATATATAACTTGGTTAATGGCTTCGCTCGCGTTAAAATTCACCAAAATCAATTTTGTGATTCAGGCAGTCTTACAAATAAACAAAATCATATCTTTCTCATTTATAATATTAGTTAGGATAGGATTTAATTCGTTACTGGTTTAAACTAGGCTCCCGTGATCCAGGTGACGCCGATGACTAAGGCTCTAGACAGTACTACGAGTAAATTAGTTTCACCCTCCATTAAGTAGGATGCGCACAATTTGCTTAAGCATCGCGCGCACACCGCACACGCCTGCCGAGTGCCACCTCCTGAATTAGGCAAATCACAGAGTTTCATCAAATCAAAACTTGGTAACGAACCACATAAGTTATTAACGCCGTATGTATACAGCGGGCTACTTGATAATTAAGTCGATTACAGTCATCGCGCGTGTATCTTGTACGCTACAATTTGTATGTATGTTGATGACAAATTGTGCGTAACATTTTTCTAGAAAGCAATGCATAATGGTGGTATGCACACGATAATCACGCCAGAAATGTGCCGCTACATGGAAGTGCCGCAAAACGATTACCGAAGGATTTCCATGACTTCAGTCGTTGGTACCTATGATAATAGTTTTTCCACATAATAAAGAAGATACTCGATAGATAGTATTTTTTGTCGAGTGACCATTGAGTGATTTTTATTTTTTTTATAATAGCAAGAATTTTAATAAAAAATCAATCAGTCAAACGAATACAGATCCGGTGCATTTTCTTGAAGTCGGTTATAAACCAACACACTAAATCTAGAATATTAATCAAAACATTCGTGAAAAAGCATTTAGAACATCAAATAATCGGTGCAATTACTTAGGTATTATTAATGCAAAATGAAACATCCAAGCAACTATATTTTATACATTTCTCAAATCAGACTACCTCGCCATCGTATCGATGTGAAGAAAAACTATAAATGAAAGCTACAGGTCTAGTTTTCTACTCTAGCATAGATTAAATGGATCAGGTTTATACCAGAGATCCGATATAGTTAGCTGGCTTACTTAGAAACTTTCACGATGTAGCTTGATCACAACACTTGTTGACCCTGAAACTTCTAGAGAAATGAGTTCGATCTATTTCAATGTTGTTCACAAATCGATTTAGTTATAAGCCACTGAGATTACTTACGTAAATAGTGAAATAGCGATATTTAAATAAGAAATCTCAAATATAAAATTATTTGACTCTCCGATAAAGAGAAGCACAAATATTATGTAGACGGTAAACGAAGGCACAAAGTATAGATCTTTTATCAGGAAATACTGGAATATACCGCTTCGGTCGGTGAGGAAGGAATAATCTTTCGAAAAATAAGCAAAATATTTCCACCCATCATTTGCTTATATATACAACGGTTGGTAACATTATCCTACATGGATTGTGGGTTTGTCGAGGTACTTATGCAAAGTATCGATCTGGAAAAACCGTATTTTTGTAGGTAGTTTTAAAAGATTTCCGCTTATTATTTTTAATGATTTATTTATTTTATATTATGTGTAAGATATGGAGGTAAAGATATTCAGGATTTAGATTTTGGACGAAGGTTCACTATTCTTTTACGTAACGTTGTAAAGATAATTCGTGGTAGCAAAATGCAACACGGCAAAAATTCACGTGGCTTCTTCCTATGTTCAGGAAATACCGTAGCCGGAGTATTTTAAAGAAAACTAGGAGGCATTTTTGTAAGCCACAGACTCTCCTTGATCTTAAATGTTTACCCACACAAGATATTTTGGGGAAAAGCGTTTACTTTAACATCAAATATTTTAACATTTTGTCGATGAAATTCTGAATTCAATTACCTTATCGTAATATTAATATAAAGGTTATGAAGGTTAAAAAGTTATCTAGCTTGAACTCTTATTAATTCATAGAAAAAAATATTAATAATTGTTTAATTGCGAACTTTTTTTTTCATTTTAAATTTTAGATTCACTGACCCTTTGGTAGATGAGATAGCAACTACCCACAGAAGGGGCATCTTTAAGCAGCTAGTGGAGCTAGGTTTTGCGGAAAGTCACTGAAACCAATCCAGTATTCCAAAACTATTGCAGCCAGTTCAAGTGGCCAGCCACGTTTATGAGAACATTTCCTACGCATTAAAATCCGAGCTCCCTGCCAACTGGTGAAAAATTTCTGTATGTACTCAGTAAGTTTACGATGATTGTGTTCAATGCAATTGTATTAGCACTAATGTCAATAAATCTAGAAGCGGACTGTATACATCTAGATTGGCCTTTTTGATGTGTCGATTCGGTAGCGAGTAAATCAATAGATATGCAATATCGCTCAATTGGGCCAGATGGCCGGCCGAGTTGTGGGTGACGTATTACGATCGACGAAACGAGAAACAACAATTACTATTGTAGTCGCTTTTGTAATGTTACATTAATATTAGCTCGTAATGTAAACTTGTTCTAATAAGAATTTAATAAAAAACATATAATAATTTAATCTGTGTTAGATAGAATTATTTTACTCTTAACATTTAATATTTGTATGCCAGTGAAGTGAATGGCGAAACATGTCAGATCCCAGTTCTATATTTAATAAAAACTTAGGTGCATACAGGTACCATGTTTGGGTCTGGTAGGTTCATTATTTTGTAACTTGTTTATATGTAAAAAAGAGCGTTTCTCGGATTGTTTACGATTACAAAAAGATTATGGACGTCCTGTTACAAATAATACGATTGTCAGGAAATATAGTTAATACAGTGTAAGTGTAAGTAATTTACAGTGACCCCACTGTAAAGTCCGATACTATAGACCTCTCTGTAAAGTGCCAAATATGTAGATTTCCACGTGATTTCAGTAGCTCTTGCACATTTTGGACTTTTTGACAATCGTTATCGCTGATACAATGGCACCTCGTCTAAATATCCTTTTACAATCTTTAAGGCCTATATTCAGGCTGTAATTAGTTGGCATAATATCTAGTTCCGGATATTTCACGTCGAAATAATGATTAAGGTGCATTAAGCTTTATAGCAGCTGCAATTATAATCGAATCGATAAACATCGAAGTCGTTTTCAGTGTGTAATCGTTTAGTGCATGAGGCTGCTGAACGGCTAAATCGCGTCAGCAAAACGTAATATCCTATTACATCACTTGACGTTTTCTCTTTTCCTAAACATTAAATCATTATGAACTCTCGCTGGACACTTTAGTGGTCGGATATCACGCAAAAAGACTATAACACTACGGTTCCATACGACCAGGTATTGTAGTTTGTGCACCTGCGCTGTTCTTAAATAAAATGCGAACGCACTACTTCGTATTGCGCATCACGGTAAAGATATCTCGACATGTGGTATAATATATCGGATAATCGTTTAAATGTGAATATATCAACAACGTATATCATAAAATTAAGTGTGATTCTAATTCAAAACAAACTCGTTACACGCATTGAAAAGAAAATTATCTTATGTAGGTATTAATATAATTGTACATAGGTTAATAAATTTGCTCCGAGCTTTGTACTAGATACCATCATTTTGATATTGGACGAAGACTTATGAAGTAAACGTCATGTAATTGCATTATTATAACATTGATTAAGAAGGCAAGTCTTAAGCGTACAATGATTATCACGAAATCCTTGTTATCGACTGCTCCTACAAGGTAAATGTACAAATAAACACGAGTATGAACTCTAGAACAAACGTAATAAAAAATCAAGATGATGTTACGAATGTTCATTATATACGTAGGTAGTGCTTTTTTATGATGAAAATCTAGTTGAAATTTTCAATTTATTAAAGGTTACTTATGAACAGACTGCCTGAGTATTTAATGTAATGTTGTCAAAAGTGCTAAGGTGTGTCAATATACGAATATGTTAAAAACTAGTTTGTTTCCGTGGCATTTCTCCCGTGCTCTCTCCTTCTACAGGAAATTTGCATTTTCCGGGTAAAATCTTAGTGTGAGTGTTTCCTTTCTATCAGCCAGAGAAACAAAAATTGGTTCAGTATTTCCAGAGGCTACCTCCGATAAACAAATCATGATTTTATATTCTTAATATTATAGTTTAGATGGCTTGAGAAAACAGTGTCTGGAAAGTAATGGGGTGGCCTTCCCAGCAGTGGGACATTCTAAGTCAATCGAAAATAAGTTTAGACGAGTAGTAGTTTGTATATAGACAGTTGTTTTATTTTTCTAATTTTAATTTGACTAATTCGTAATATTGTATTTGCACCACCAATATTTATTTTTGTTATCCGTTGAAACGTAGTAGATTGTACTGTTACCACCTTTAGACATAATATTCTCAAATAAATAAACAAAAATCTATGATAAATAAAAATAATGTTTAGACGAGTAATAGCTATTTTATAGACAGTTAATAAGCGAGAGACTGACAGGGACCGAGTGTTAAGATACATGAACAGCAATAAATTTTTAAAAAGCGTACAGTGTATAATGCATTCCGAAGGCGATGCTATGTAGGACGCGGGTGCTTTTACTACCGGCGTCAATTTTACGATGATGGGATAGATTACTCTCTGAAAATATAGACATTTTTATGAGAGGTATTAGTGATGACGCAGGCGGACCAGGAGATGTCTACACAAGGACGCGCATTACTCTTCTTCAAGTGGCAAAATATAAATAAAAAGCAAATTATCTAACCTAATGTTGTTCGTTTGTTTTAGGGGATAAACTCTGGAAGTCCTGATCCGATTATGCAAATTCTTTCACTCATTAAGCTGTTATTGTAAGTAAAATCATTTTCATCGTTTAGTGACCTGGCTATACTTTTACCCCAGAAAAAAGGACGGTTCATATGGGAAAGTCCATGGAAGAAAACCCGCGAGAAAAAGCTAGCAGATTATACTTGTCACTCAAATACTATCTACTAGGTACTAACTACTACTATACATTTAGATATTTCTTGGTCTTTTAGGAAAACTTTAGGTCTGTGGCGTTTAGACACGCTGTCTAGAGTGTCTAACGGCTTAAGGTGTAAAATGTGACAGGTGCATTAAAACTTCGGTAAAAGAGTGCATTTCACAGGAATGTTATTAGTTACTTCTTTTTAAAGTGTGAAAACGTGGCTTTTGGAAAAGTATTTGAAGATCACAGACTAAAATCATAAATAAAAGCTGTAAGGGACAAAGGAGGTACATATTTATACTTAGGTTGTGGTTCTATTCATACCGCGTGGAAAAAATACTTTAGTTGCGTTGTTGTCGCACTGTCGCGTCGCGCCTTTCTACTGGGGCCTTTATTTATTAAATTTACGCAAAATAAGCATTTCTCGAGTTGAATGGCATGCAATAGGAGAGGGCTATGTCCAGCAGTGGACTGCTATAGGCTCAAAACTCAAAACTGGGAGCCATAGTTAATAGTAAGCTGGTACATAAAATACCACCACATGAAACCTATGTTACCTATTTACATATTGCCCTCAAAGCCAAATATGAGTGTCTGAATAACATGTAAACAATAATATGAAAAGTAATATTTTGTCAATGTAACGATCAGAAGTTGCTATAGTTCTGTTATCATGCTATTATCCTGACATCTAAGTAAAGGTAGCTACTATTTAAATATTAGTTCAGAGACAGTCGTCAATTAATAATATGGAAATATTAATTAATGTCTGTGAATTTGTAAATCAAAATAGATAAGAGAAATTTATTGAGAACTAACTCAGATACTTTAGTTTTCACAGACCCTCGGAACCCATGATTATAATTAGAATCCCGATTCGGCCATGATTCACAAAAATAAAAGGCAACTTATGTACCTATGTACTTAGCTTAGCTAAGTTTCAGATAAAATACATAAAAAGTGCCTTTAATAAATAATAATAATAAATAACGTACATAATCCTTTAACGTAAAATTCAAACAAAGTAAACATAAAAAAACGTTCTTTTTTGTCGTCCTTTTCCTTATTGTCGGCAAATGTTAAAACGAACACAAAGCGGTGTAACCGAGAAACACTGTGTGCGTCCGTGATTAACACTGTTTTTATATCAAACACAAAAGGAGCACTGGCTTCTGTTGTGACATCTAATTATTGTTAACCATTAAATAGATAGATATATTTATTTTGTAAAACATGAGTACAAAAAACTCAATCAATCATCAGTCAATTATAATTAAATCGAACGGCATCATAGGTATCTTACTCTAAAGATCCGCAAACCATTTCTTCGAAAAATCCACTTAATCAGTTTTTAAGTGATCGAACAGTAAACAGCCATGTTTTGAAAGATCATATCGAAGTGGGTCAAACTTGCGCGGTTTTGTTTGGCAATAATGCCGATAACATCTTAATTGGAGGAAATTTTGCGACTTATTTAAATATTCAAAACTTATTTTTGGACTTGTCCTAATCTTTGCAGGATCGACCGGTTTACTTAGGGTGAGCATCAGAATTAAATCTTAAGTTGCGACTTTAAACTAAGTGATAAATTATAGATACGTATGTTTTATTTTGTAAGTTGGTAATAATAATGCTTCTGAGTAACATTTATTACGACAAATATTTTTAAGTTTAATTGTTGCTACAAGCCGAATATTAGCTATTATGCATTTGGACATGTTTGTCTAGATAAGTAAGTAAAATTGCATTTGTACGAGTCGCACGGATACTAAACTTTAAACAAGCAAAACGCAAGTACTGAAGTAGCATCGCCTACCCACTTTATTATGTTTAGAAACAAAATTCATTCCATTTTGGCCAAAAAAATCTAACCAGTATAAAGTTATTTAATGAAGTACCGTTATTTTTTATCCACTTTAAAACACGTTTTAGCAATTATATATAAACGGAATAACACAGGAATATTTAATAACACATCGACAAGTTACACGTTTAACGTAAAAACAATCTAAAATGTCAAGCATTAAGCTTCATGCACAACAGTTTACTTCTTTCTAAATTAAACGGAACATTACACGAAAGGTGATTATTTTCGGCCTTGTTTAATAAATCACAGGTTTTATTAAACACGTTTTTTTAATACATTGCACGGTAGATTTTATGTGAATTTTTTAACTTGACTTTTATATTAGTTTCTAGTGTGGAGTCCACTCTTCGTTAAGAGTTCAACACTTGTCGCAACACAAAACCATAAAACTTGATTACTTATTACACTTGGTCATCGGCGCTTATCTGAATTTACGTTTATTTGTTTCCTTTGACGTAACAGAACAAGCTACAAAACAATGATTTGTTAGTAGATTGCATCTCATTAACTTTAACAGCACGTTGATAACTCAGCATTGAAAAAATAATTTTTAATTTGTGGTTCATTTATGGAATGGAAAAAAAATATAATAAGATCGCAGCACATCGCAAAGCACAATCACAACAATAATAATATTTAGCAAGTGATAGTAGAACTCACCTCATTGAAGCGGGCTTGTTGTGTTGTGTTACGAGTGACTTACGCGGGCGGCATGCACGGCGAGCGGGCGAGCGTCGCGGGCAACAGGCGGCCGAGGAGTCGCGGCGTGACTGAGTGTTGTGAGTGCGCGGCAGGCAGGAGCACCACCGCTATAGGAAGGCGCGAAGTGCCTCCACGGAGGACACGGCGGCTGGGAGGTGTGGACGGCGGCGGGGAGCGCTCACCTGAGTTGTCGACGGTGGTGTCCAGTCGGCCACTGCTACGTTCTCGACCGCGGTGCGACTGAGTCGCGCGCCCACCCGCCGGTCTCTTTTATACACTTCCCCTTCTCGGAGGACTCCGCAACATTTTTCTCTTCTGTGAAAGACCTACAGGTCCTGGGTACCGTTGACCCGTGACGACAAACGGCATACTCACCCAGCCTATCCTTGTAAAACATTATTGTCTCGAAATTGGCAGGTCAAGTGCGCTCGATGTGCTACATTAGCGACTTTGACAGATACTGTACCTACCTACAGTACATTATTGTTCTAAATATCTGTAAAATAGTAGCGCAAACTTTTCAGGTATCTACTTACCTGGGTCATTCTCGAATTGTCTTGTCCCGATTACTTTAAACTCATAAATGTCACTTTTTTTTCATCCTCTATGTTTCTCTAAATGTATCAATATAAAACACACACAAAATCACACACACAAAATTTATTTTGCATTTGAATGTCTCTAAAATATTTTATTGCGAGTTTTTGTAAGTTACAGAGTGGTAATTAATATAGCATAGAGAATTGAAACCATAACATAGTTGTTCATTTTTCTCACCCCAGGCTATAGAACCTGGGAATGAAAGAAATCGAGCATGAAAAATAGAGCTTTATACTGTGCTTATATTTTTGTAATTTGTATCGATTTCTTCACATTATTAATATTTAAATTTGAAGATTTTCCTAAGTCGTACCTGCTCAAAATTTGACACTGATCCACCTGATAGCTATTTAACTAGTCTATAAAACTTTGTGTAATGTTAAATTAAATTCAGTCTATTCCCTGCCGACTACGTGGAATCCCAAATAGTATCTATTATTAACGTAGGTAACTTTAAAGAGACAAGAAACATAAACAAATTAATATAAGTTATCTGCTTAAAGCGAAGAGTAGAATTTTTTATCCTTTTGAAAACTTCATCGTACGGACATTTTATTCAAATGTGAACCTCACATAACTGCACGTTCCTATCAAAAGTATCCAAATCGCAAGAATGTAACTGTCACTCAGGACTGTTATTTATTGTGTTTGTCCACATTCGATGTAGATTTTCTTCATGATACGGTGTAACAGCCTAAGATATCACCAACAACATTTAAAAGCTACTTCGTCAAGTAGACAACATTGATCATCCAATTCGCCGGTTTCTGAACACACTTACTGCTATACGTACTTACACCAATTCGTTTTCGTTCCTCCATTGTTCATGAACATGTTATTTCACCTCATCGTTATTAATCATTCGTTTCTTAATTGCTTATAATTTTATGTAAATCGCACATCGCGTCTCATTTTCTCAGCAAATGACTACTACTCGTACTTGCACGTTCCGGAAAATCAGCGTTTATTTAAGCTTTATTAATGTCTTCATTTCCATAGACAATTTAGCGAAACAAGGCCACTTTAGGGACCTTAACAGCGATGCTACCTACCTTTCTTCTTTCTACGCAATTTGAACACGACACAATTTTGCTCCGTATTAATTTGATAGGTCCTTTAAATAATGCTTTCTCATACATATTATCTTGCTGTGTTATAATGTTGACATAAAAGCATATTTCAAGTTATTTGATTTTGTTGATTTTCTTGGACAATCTCAGGTTTGCGTTTTAAAAAGTACTCTTAAAAATCAGAACTCTGCAATCGGTAGTCAAATCAAAATGAACAATGTGTTCAGTGTTGTAAAGCAATAAAAAAACCTAACGAAGTATAGTATTAGTTTAAATACGCCTAATAAAAAGTTATAATGCTACAAAAACAGTAACCTAAGGATGCCTGTCCATTACAGCGGAGCGAGGCAGCGTAGCGGAGAAACGGAGAAATATTAACCAATTTAATTGCATAAAATCTTCGCACCACATGAGTCACTGACATTTTGAATGACATGATTGGTTAATATTTCTCCGTTTCTCCGCTCGGCTGCCTCGCGCAAATGAACAGGTACCCTTAAACAACCTACACTAGTACTATAAGAAACAATTTTGAGCTATTTTAGTGAAATAATTCCATTCGTCGACACGGTGTTTTACCAATTGAATGAAGCAATCAAGCAACCTACAAATAGCGGTATCGAGGTAACAATTATTCGTCAAAGTCACATTGCGTACTTCCTTCCTAAAAAATCTAAGTATGGCTACATGACAGACATAGTGTCGGTCATTCGACATAGTGTCGATGGTACCCGCCGGGGTATTCTAAGCAATAGAGTAACTCTCCTTATTCCAAGGTGGTCGAACAATTTGTCATGCAATATTTTAAGAGGAAAAATTGTTTGCTTCTTCATATTTTTGTAAAAGGATTGTTTCTGACGAGCAGACACGCTCAGGCAGAGAGCAATAGTTTATATAGGAGGATAGGAAGACAAAATTTACCTGTGCAATAAAAATGGCGATCTGGCAGATTTTGTAAAGGAAATACGTGAAACGACATTTATTTATCCCATCTTCCTAGTTCGTCGTGCTGTGCTGGTTCTGCCACTGCTGCTGCTGAGAACCTCAAGCGGCGGAAATATAGTAGCCTTGTTGGCAATTATATTTTTGAGCCGTTTGGGGTTGAAACTCATGGACCGTGGGGTCCGAGTGCTCACGTTTTATTTAAAGAACTAGCTAAACGTTTAGTTGACACTTCGCGTGACCCAAGGGCTGGCTTTTACCTCGGACAGAGGATAAGCATTGCCATACAACGTGGCAATGCCGCCAGTTTTTTGGGCTCACTTCCAGTCGACAGCGATGCGGACGAATTTTTTTGACGTCATATTATAGTTAGGAGTTTTATTTTGTATTGTAAGTGTAAATAGTTTATTTAAATAAAAAGAGGATTTAAATTTATCACATAAAAGTTATATTACTATTGAAAAATCAGCCCTTATACAACAGAAAGCCGGCTGCCGCAGGACACAACCGGATAAAGACACGGGGAAAAGCTAATTTAGTAGAAAATATTGAGCCAAAATGAGTTTTTATAACTGAGAGAAATCACAAAAGCTTCGAAAGGATGTCGAATCCCGTTAATTGGAGCTTGAAAACTTTACGTTTTGTATCTGTATGTTGGCGCGAGGCACCATGGGCGCCGGTAAGACTTGTTTTTGGGAGATCTTCGGTTCCACATAACTTACCTTTTTTAGGGTTTCGTACCTCAAAATAAAAAAAAAACGGAACCTTTATAAGACCACTTTGTTGTCCATCCGACTGTCTGTCTGTCAAGACCCTTTATCTCGGGAAAGCGTGGAGGTATCGAGTTGAAATTAAAATAATATAAGTACTCAAATCTACAGTCTCTTGAAGCTGTGAAAAAATCTAACTTTTAAGTTAACTTTAAAAAAAAGATACGGCCTTTTAAGGCACAAAAAACGTACATTTCGACACTCTCAATCAAAATTTATAGGGTATTTCCCGTTGACCTAGAATTATGAAATTTGGCAAGTAATACCGTCATATACTACAAGTACAGAGAAAAGTCTGAAAATATAAATTTGTAATAAATCATAAAAAAATATCGTCTTTATTTAAAGTAATATGTATCTACAAATTTGTACGGAACCCTCGGTGGGCGAGTCCGACTCGCACTTGGCTGGTTTTTTATTCAGGGAATATTTAGACACACAGCTGACACACTGTCAGCCAAGCTCACAAAGCAAAAGAACATATTTTAACATGCGGATATAGGGCTCATTCGGCAATTTGATAAAAAAAGCCGGCCAAGTGCGAGTCGGACTCGTACACGAACGGTTCCATACCATAAACCTTAATTATTATTATTTGTTGTTATAGCGGCAATAGAAATACGCAATCTGTGAAAATTTCAACTGTCTATCTATTACAGTTTTTATGATACCGCCTGCTGACAGACAGACGGACGGACGGACAGCAGAGGCTTAGTAATAGGGTTCCGTTAGTTACCCTTTGGGTACGGAACCCTAAAAACCAGGCAATGTACTTTATAGAATTATAAAGAAAAGTATAATGGCTTGAAAATTGAAAAAAAACTCCTTCTCGGATAGCAAAGGTTTTGTGGATTCACACACAGTTCAGAGTTTTGTCAAGTTACGTAGAAAACTTCCAGAATTATGAGTATTCAGAATGGCAGAGCGAGCGAAACGTGATCGTAAAATTTACCACCCTCTCGGACGAAAGTGGTCTCAGAGGAAAGAAAACCTAACCTGAAACCTACCCTTAAAATTTAAACTTATTTCAGGTAAGCTTTTCTTTTGATCGTTCGTACAGAAACAGAAAGTTACACAGTCCACTTTACCATAAAAATAATTTATTACATTTTGACTCTATTTTGCCCCACTGCTGGGCAAAGCCCTCGCTCTCTTTCCCCCTTTTCCACGCAAATCTGGCACAACTTTGATAGTACGGACCAGTCTATTCGGTAGGACCAAGGCGAAGATAGCACTTAATGTTTGTTTCAAGAAAATGTACGCCATAGCCCTTTGGCGTAATTGGTTACTACGTCACTATCTATAAGTCCCTACTTTCTCTAGTTGTCCTCAATTTCCTTAAAACTCAGCGGCACGGAAACTTCCGCACGTGTAAATGTGTCGATAATTTATACTTGAATGCACCTTTGACACTGAAACAAGGTGCACTGAATTAGTGTAACATCACTGCACGAATAAGTTTATTTTGTAAAAATATCAGAATTTCTTTAATTTCACTACTTTTTTATATCGTGCGGTTCTTCCTCTATGCTTAATAATGGCCTGTATTCAATTGTTCATGCTTTAAATGATGTTTCTAACATCAACTTGCGGGATGCTTTTCTAAGTGATCAGTGTTGCATTTCGAAGTTTGTAAGTTTCCGGCATGTTGGAGGTGGACTTTATCTGTCTTTTAAGTATTTCTCAGATATGCCCAGCCAAGTTCGGATTACGAGCTGGCCACTGTAATTTTTGCATGCCAACTTTTTGAAGATATTCTTGAACCCAATGTGCAACGTGTGGGCGTGCATTATCGTCTTTTTGGTGGAATTAGTCAAGGATAATGTTCCTGATGGACCATTTCGATATGTCGAGTGGCAGTTAGCCGGTTGTCGACGATAATCAACTCCGTAGGACCATCGGAACTTCACCGTAGGCGCGACCCTTCACCGTAGGTCTGATCAGAACCAGGCCCGGGTCGACGGCGCGCTGTGTTCCACGCGCGCCTCAAAGAGATGTCAGCATAAAAGACGGGACCCGCTAGGGTCAGTGCCTGCCAGGGTTGCGGGATTTATTCGAAAGAGTCACCGCGGCCCTGGAACGCAAAGGGCATTAGGAGGAATACGGATGGGTTTTAGTCAGTATGAGTCTGACACTCCCTTCTGCTTCACCCAGAGCGGGAGGAGTCATTTGATGATTTCCCATCCTTAAAAAAATCATCGGAACTTATTCTTCTCCAAACCATTGTAGAGTCTCCAAGGAAAATCAGTTTGTGTTGTGGTTATGGGTAAAACGTATGCCGATGAGCATCTGTCATCTCTACTGCCTGGTCTCCGGGAGTAGTGGCCTCTCTTTCGGTTTTTTTCCAGGGCATATTGCATTGACGAACGTGGTACATCAAGCACTACAGCAACTTCACGCTGTGTCAACCCCTGGTCGATTAATGCTGCAGCCTGTGCTATCTGGGCTGGTGTTAATAGTTTTTTTTATTATTTAAAAACATCTTTAGTCAGTCAATTGAAAGCAGGACACCATAATAATTAAATAAACTAACCTTAAACATAAAGGATGCACAAAATTAAACTTGCAACTTAGTCACTCAAGTGACAGTATTCAACTAAAAAAAACTTTTTTACGAAAAATATAACCTGTTATACTTTGTAGTGTTTAGTTTTTGGAAGTCAGTTGTATTTTTTGTAAAAAAGATTTAAGAACAGGGGGGCTAAAAAGGCCACTATAGGAGAATCATAATTATTCACACAACAATCTGTTAAATTTAATTTTCATCTTTATCGTTAACGCGTTAGGTTCAAGGTTGATTGGGAAAATTTGACAGTGACGGGTAGCGTGATTTGCCTTCTGATTCTGCTAAAGTGGTCTTTTTAGACCCGCTGGCGTAAACAATAAAAAGACATGCGATTTCAGCAATAACGATCTATTTGCTATCATTTATTGAAGAGTTCCGTTTGCCTACCTCCGAAGTTCTTCATCAGATCTTTACCAAATTGAAATGAGACCAAACCAGGAAAATACTCTTCCAAACAAAAAAAAAACCATCCAAATCGGCTGCCAATTGGCGAAAATATCGCTGAACAAACATTTTTCATGGGATCTCATCATCAGATCCTAATTTATACTTTCCATCATCCGCTCAGCAACATGAGATGATGATTACCAGGCACAAATCTGAATTGCGTTAGAAAGTTTATGAAAAACCGCCTATAAAATTTGAGGGCTTCCCTCGATTTTATGGGATCCCATCATCAGATTCTGACTGACGTGAAAATGGGACCAATCGGAAAGTATATTCTTTCAGATAAAACAAGATTTTTTCAAATCGGTTCATAAATGATGGAGTTATGAGGTAACAAACATAAAAAAAATACAACCGAATTAATAACCGCCTCCTTCTTTGAAATCGTTTAAAAATTAAATCTTACTGCACGCAAAAATTTTAAATTGCCTCTTGCACTATTGTAAACATTTCTTTACCCTGTCCATATAAAAAACAATGATTGGAAACACCTAAACTTTTGCTATCGCGAGTATTAACTTACAAGATAAGAGCTTGTACAAAATTCCGTGCCGCTGAGGGTATATCTTTTTAGTTCCTGGCAGAAAGCAGACGAAGACGTGGGGTTGAGCTAGTAAAAAATATTGGTTGTCTGTAAAGTCGATTTACGGACAATAATTTTATATGATAACGTCATAAGAAAACAATTGAATTTTTAACAAACAAGCCGAACGCTTTGGCTGATCGTGCCTCTCTATCGCTTGTTCCGCGCTCTCGCTTGCACGCTCGGCTCAGGCGGAACGTGACACGTTTTCGTGCATGCAGCCAGCAGTCATCGATTAATAAGACGTTATCACGTCAAAAAAAAAAATGTCGACACAAAGCAATAACATATTTTGAGCGACACGTGTGTGTATTCAACGTATACAATGTGTCTGTATGTCTTCATAGAAAACAGGAAATCCTCCGTGCGATTAACCGCGCGTCCGCTGAATAGACTCGCTTCGTTTCCTAGAACGGTGTGCGATTCTATAAACTTCTCACCGTGAAAGCTTGACAGCTCATTTCACGAGCATGAAGTGAGCTGTCAATCCATAGAGACAAGATGTAATGACAGTTCACTTCATGCTCGCTCCACCTTATTTTACACGGTGAGATGTTGACAGAATAGGAGGGACTACCACTTCCGGTGTCCTTGCTCATCAAATACTGTTTAGAGGAAATACTGGGGGCGAGACTTTGTATGTAAAAAGTCATAATTCGAGGTTTAGCTCTCGACTGCTTTGTCCTCCAATATTGGACCGATTTAAGAGATATTTCACAAACTGGATAAGAAGGATATATACTGGGCCCCTATGTTCCTTTTTGATGATTTATTAACCGTATAAGCACTAGAACTCTCACAAAATGCTCAAAATTGTCCGTTAAATCGCTGTCAACAGAGCCCTAGTGTACAAATTTGGCAACTATTAATCAAATAAGGGAAACATAGAGACACAGTATACATCCTTCTTATTCAGTTTCTGAAATATCTCTTATATCGGTCCAATATTGGAGGAGAAAACAGTCGAGAGCCAAACCTCGAATTATGACTTTTTACATACAAAGTCTCGCCGCCAGCATTTCCTCTTAAGAATGAGAGCGATATGGATTTCGGAGAAGAGACTGTGTAGTTTGACTACAAAATAATTCGAGATTGTGAAATTCTTGTGTTTTATGTTTTTTCCAAAGGACCTGACATATTGGATTCCATACAAATTTGGTTTGGAACTGGTTCAAACTCCAAATGCGACCCAAAAATGAGAGTATCGTGGTACAGTCGGCACAACAGAAGTAGAATCATATCTAATATTTCTTTTAAGTGCTTTACACAGTGTAAAATTTAATACATTACCTTGTAAACTAAATACGCCCCAAGGAACAGGCGCTACGCCTACAGGAATTTTGCAAACTATCCAACATGTCTTGTACCGTGTCATCATTCTGTTGTATCGTGGCGCCATCTATTCTCGACAAAATGTTGAAATAAAACTGTAATTTTACCCAACTTTTGTTGAAGTCCGAACTCTGAGATCCATGTTTGTTTTACGTTTTAACGCCAAATATTATCAAGATCGGTTTCAGTGTTTTCGAAACACATGAATTTTATTTGGAGAGAACCTTCTCAATGATCTCACCATACCATAATACGAGTGGGTACTTGCAGTCAATAATTAGGTGGGCTGCAGCCAGAGCCTGGCACGATTCAATTGCAGCGGTAATCATTTCATTTGGCCGCAATTTGGTCTATCATCGTCATGATCAACTCATTATGGTGTTAAGCTATCTCATTAACCTGTCAGTGTTCATTTCTCGTTGAAGTTATCTATTTATTTCCAGCACTGCAAGGCTACGTATCATTGTACGTGTTACGTAGCCTTGCGTATGGTTTCCTGCAAGATGTGGTCTACAAAGGCTCCAAAGGGTAGCGTGGCGAAGGCTATTGCCAAATAGTCTGGGATTGACAAAAGTTATCGAAATCACACATGATCAATTCCTTATATTCTGTTATTTCGACAATCTCAATCACTGAACTCACGCACTTATCTAAAGCTCATAAATTGAAAAGCATTACACTTTTCTTCTCCTTTCTTTGGTAAGCTTTATTGATTGACCTATCTAGTGAAGTTATAGGTATAGGCGAGTGTTTTAAAAGTAAACAAGCACTGCGGAGACGACATCGTGCTTGTTCGAGCATCATCGTTATTTTTGGACTAATTAGCATAGAATTATCATTTGGTGACATCGAACTCTAGAATCAATCTTCAACGAATCTTCATGTTTTGCCCTTTTTGGCATTTTCAGTAGATTTGTTTGATTGAATAAATATATTTATTTATTCAATAAAAAAATAATGTACAACGACGGACTTGGTGAAGAGATAAACTGGCAATTAGTGCACTGATTAAAACGAAGTAAAATTTAATACTTATAATTTATGGCAAACCTAGTCACAAAAATTAAGGGATATAAAAAAAATCAAAATTTTTGGGTGATTTTCAACAAGCTGTAACTCCGAGGAAAATGGTCGTACAGAAAAAATAAAAAAAGCAAATTGTAGCTCCAAGTGTCTAGTTTTCAGATATGACCATGGAAATTTTTTTTAAAACAGCAGTCGTAAAAAATGGAGAAAATTTCGGAAAAAAAATAGTTTTTTTTTTCAAATTTTTAAAAAAATCAATCTCTTTAATCAAAAAAATAAAGATTTTAGTGAAAAAAAAATTTTTTTTTTTCATAAAAACAATTAATGAAAATCACAAAATTGCTCATAATGGTGATTTTTGCAAAAACAAAGAATTTGAAGCTTCGGGGCACAATGAAAAAAAAAATAGCAGCGCTTTGAATTTTTGAGGGATTTTAGGGACACCTTGAGGTTAAAAAATTACCGACGATATCCTTCGTTCATCCATTTTATCCATAGTTATACCAAGTTATCCAAATATCCTTAACTATGCAAATTTTTGTCTTTTTTCAGTCCGAGTTTTCAATTCAAAAAAATTTTTTTTTCTTATAGATGTCTACATTTTCTTATAGAGAATATCGTGCAGTTTTCAAAACCCTCCTTCGATTTCCTGTACGATCATTATTTCCGGAGTTATTGAATATCAAAGTCAAAAAGAACTTTTTTGCTTTGATTGACGATAACTCCGCGGCAAATCGTCGTACAGGCTTTTTGAATACGCCAAATTAAAGAGTATTAAATTCTCTAAAAGAGCTTTTGAACGAAACAATCAAAAAAATTTTTTTGAAGCCCGTGGACCTTTTTTTAGACGGGAAAAAATTTTGAAAAAATTTTTTTCGGTAGTTTTCTTAGAATTTCTCCAAACCTGGACATGACAAAAATTTTTCATGGTCATATCTGAAAACTAGACACTTGGAGCTACAATTTGATGTTTTTATTTTTCTGTGCGACCATTTTCCTCGGAGTTACAGCTTGTTGAAAATCACCCAAAATTTTGGTTTTTTTTTTATATCCCTTAATTTTTGTGACTAGTGTATTATTTTTTAGTAATAAATCTTTATTGCGGACCATATACGAGGCTAGATACTAATATAAGATTTATTTAAATAACAAACTATTTACACTTACAATACAAAATAAAACTCCTTACAATATAATATGGCGTCAAAAAATTCGTCCGCATCACTGTCGACTGGAAGTGAGCCCAAAAGACTGGCGGCATTGCCACGTTTTATGGCAATGCTTATTCTCTGTCCGAGGTAAACGCCAGCCCTTGGGTCACGCGATGTGTCAACTAAACGTTTAGCTAGTTCTTTAAATAAAACGTGAGCACTCGGACCCCACGGTCCAAGAGTTTCAACCCCAAACGGCTCAAAAATATAACTGCCAAGAAGGCTACTATATTTTCGCCGTTTGAGGTTCTCAGCAGCCGCAGCGGCAGAACCAGCACAGCACGACGAGCTAGGAAGATGGGATGGCGCAAGAGTATCGACACAAGTAGCGTCCCACACTAAAGGCCTACCCATCTTCCAAGGAAATAAAGACATGCCGTCCGGTCGCTTGCCATTGTCGCGTGCTAGGCCATTGGGTTCTAGTACGGCTGGAACGCCGACGGCGACAAGAGCGCGTCGGATAATGTCGTTGTTGTTTTAACTATTATTTTTTATATATTTGTTGTATATTTTAGTTGTGGCGTTGCATAGTGATTTCGATTTTACGGAAAAAAAAATCACATGCTAGTGACTAATATAAAACATTTTCGGATGTATGTACCCAAATAATACCTATTTACCGAGTACCCACGGGTCCCTAACAAATATCGTGCCATTTATGTAAATTATCGTGGTTTTTCTTCCATGTATTTTTACTAAACAAATCATGTAGATGTAAAGTAAAATGAACTGTCAATGGTCGCCACAAGCATGGGCTAACGGAGCCAACGACAGAGCCGGATAGCGCGGTCAGGTTAGTTTCAATTAAAACTCAGACGTACAATTAAATAATACTACAACAGTTACAAGCAGCATCCCTCACCACCACGCGTAGTTTCCTAGAATGCAATTAATTTCTGTTGACGTCAACTTGAGAAACCCCATATGATTTTATACTCTATTACTTCATTTATTACATGTTCAACCATGTACCACGTTAATTACTTATTTCAAATTAACTATGTATTTGTATAATGTTAAATCTTAATGGAAAGAACGTGTCTTCTAACAGTCATTGTTTTATTATTGTTGTCATTTTAATTGCTTTTTTAACAAGCTCACCGCAAAGGGATCGGGTTGCAGAATTGGATTCTTCTGTTACGAGAATACTATGTAAAGTTAACTCTTTACCCCCCTTGTCCCCTTTCTTCTTTTTTTTAAGGTGTATCACATAAACCACACTTGCCGAGGAGTAAAACCCGGGTGGGTATTTATCTGACAGGCCAGGTGTATCAGTTATGATACACTACTTCTTTTTAGGGTTCCGTACCTCATAAGGAAAAAACGGAACCCTTATAAGATCACTTTGTTGTCCGTCCGTCTGTCTTTCAAGACCCTTTATGCCGGGAACGCATGGAGGTATCGAATGAAATTAAAACCATATCCTCAGGTCTACGGTCCCTTGAAGCTGTGAAAAAATCTAAGTTCTAAAAAAGATACGGCCGTTTATGCCGCAAAAATAGTAGATTATTGCATCGAGCAGAAAATGACTTATAATTGCATTGAGTATTATTTTGGAGCCCGAGCTTTAGCGAGGGCTCTAAAACACGAGTGCAATTATAAACGTCACTTTCCCGAGGTTCATAATCTGCTTTTCTTTCAACTACCGAATAAAGAACTGAAGTCACTACAGAAAATTATTAAAACACTACATAGTTCAGGAAACTCAAGGAAATCAGAGTGAATAATTCGTGTAGTTTTGAAAATTGGTACAGTTGTTCTTTGATGTGTCCAAAACATACTAATAGTCCCCAAGGGTGGGAGGTGAGCTGGCGGTGGGGGAGTGGGAGGAATGGTACCTTTTTTCAGTTTTTTGCTTATATCTCCAAAACCATTCAAAATATCTTCTTGCTTACTTCTACATTAATTATCTATATTAAATTTTCTATCCATTACGTTATGAAAATTAAACTGTAGGATCAATACTTTAGGAGATAGAGGGTATCTAAAATTGATAATTTTTTTTTTCATAAACCATACAAAGACGAATGGTAATTTCTGACCCAGAAGCCGACAGAGATGAGATCACTCGTAGTTTTTTTGCCATCTAAAGTAGAGCAAGAATATCTATCTTTTTTTCGATTTCGATTGCTAACACATAAAACATGTCCTTAAATATGTCTTCAGTAGACGAAATCTGGAAAAGTTATTTTACAGCCATTCTTAAAAGTATGCTGGTCGTGTTTGGGCTCATATGAATTTAACAGATGGGTTATATCCATTGCAGCGAGTAACAACGACCTCATGATGGAAAACATAAAGTTAGTAGTGGCTCACCTAGTTGACTACTCTTATACCCATCGTGTTTGGGCTCATATGAATTGTCCAGATAGGTTCTATCCATTGCAGCAAGTAACAATACTCTGATGATGGAAACCATAAAGGTAAGTAGTGGCTATCTTAGTTGACTACTCCTATACCCCTCGTGTTTCGGCTCATTTTTTGATTAGCACTATTCATTGCACTTGGTAGGAACTATCTGATTATAGAAACCATAAAGGAGAGTAGTGACTCACTTAGTTGACTACTCTTATACCCCTTAGCAGTATGATTTCCATCAGCCGATCGTTGTTATCGGCTACAATGAATAGTACCACCCCGTACAATACATATGATGGGTGTAGGAGTAGTCAAATAAAAAAGTCACTACTCACCTTCGTGATCTATCAGCTAGTCGTCGTTATTAGGTGCAATGAATAGTACCGCCCCGTACAATTCATATGAGCTCAAACACGATGGGCATAGGAGTAGTCAACTAAAAAAGCCACTACTCACTATTATGGTTTCCATCATCAGATTATTTTTGCTAGCTGCAATGGATAGAACCCATCTGTACAATTTATATGAGCCCAAACGCGATGGGTATAAAAGCAGTCAACTAAGTGAGCCACTACTCACCCTTATGGTTTATATCATTAGATCGTTGTTACCAGGTGCAATGGAAAGTGGTCATCAGAAGGATTTAAATGAACCCAAACACGATGGGTATAGGAGTAGTCAACTAAGAGAGCCACTACTCACCTTTATGATTTCCATCATCAGACCCTTGTTACCAACTCCAGTGAATGGTACAAACAGTACGATTCATAAGCATACTTGTAAGAGTGGATAAAGAATTACTTTTCTATATGTTGTCTAAAGAAATACCTACTCAAGCTCACATAATAATATCTGATGTGTTAGCCATCGAAATCGAAAAGAAAAAATACATATTCTTGTTCTATTTCAAATGACGAAAAAATACGATTGGCCTCAATTTTGTCGGACTCAGGGTAAGTAAAGACGATGAACACGTTTGACCGCTTTCCACGTTTCTGCTCTTCATCATCAGACCCTTGGTGTCAACTATGCATTATACCCATCAGGACGATTCTAATGAGCTCAAACACGACCGGCATACTTGTAAGAATGGATGTAATATAACTTTTCGAGATTTCGTCTGTTGGAGATATATTCAAGGTATATATTTACGCGTTAGCCATTTTAGATGAAAAAAAAACTACGATAGGTCTCAACTCTGTCGGCTTCTGGGTCAGAAATTACCGATTTATTAGTCTTTGTATGATTTATGAAACTTTATTTTATCAATTTTAGATACCCTCTCCCTCTATCTCCTAAAGTTTTGATCCACAGTTAAATGTGAATGACGTAATGTATAGAAAACTTATTGTAGATAATTAATGTAGAAGTGAGTAAGGAGATATTTTTAATAGTTTTGGAGATACAAGCAAAAAACTGAAAAAAAAATACCCTTCCCCCCTCCCCCACCGCCTCGCTCACCCTCGGGGACTTTTAGTATGTTCATCTGAACACCTCAAAGAACAATTATACCAATTTTCAAAACTACACGAATAATTAACTCTGATCGACGTTAATTGAGGTAATTTTCCTGCACTAACACGTTTTGGTCGAGAGTCGATTCGCGCCAATTTTTTTATGAAATAAACCCTTTTTTGGCAATGCCCGTACATTTATTCAGCCATTGTTCCCGGGAATTAAAATAGCGCTGATTGGCTGGTAGAAAACTAGTTGGTCATGCTTGTAGCCTGCGATTGGCCTGTTGTATGGTCAGAATAGCGCTGATTGGCTGGTATAAATCTAGTTGGCCATGATTGTAAAGATGCGTGCGATTGGAAAATCATCTGGGATTTGTGGCTATAGGGCGAAAACAATGCAGTAATGGATTTTCATACAACTTTACTGCACTGTTTTAAAGCAAAAACATTGCAGTAATGGATTTTCATACATACTTTACTGCACTGCTATACTCTGAAACAGTAAATTGCTGCTTTGTTCTCGCTATACAGGCCAATTATGATGAAATTATTGCGTAGTTGGAAGAAAACGTATATTTCGACACTCTCAAGGGAATCAAAATGTATAGTGTATTTCCCTTTGACCTACAACTATGAAAGGCAAGTAATACCATCTTATACTACAAGTACTGAAAAAAATCTTTATTTAAAGTAATATATACCTACAAATTTGTACGGAACCCTCGGTGTGTGAGTCAGACTCGCATTTGGCCAGTTTTTATTTTTATTTTTCTATATAATGATATTCTAGAAAGCACAAAATGACTATCCCCGCCTTCAGAGAAGAAGTCATTGTCGCCCTGTTAACCAAATATTGCCTCTCAGCTTTAGCTCCCGCCGCTGCACCATTCCCATCAAGACACCATTTGCTTGTTGACAATTTATGTGGTTCTCCACCTCTAATAAAGAGTGGAAGGTGCAAGGGGTGCAACGCCTAATGTGGCAAAATGGCCGGAATGTAGCTGGCCTAAGAAAATTGCAGCTGCACAAGTAAGAACAGTTTGCAATAAATGTCAACATTTATATTGTAGACCATGTTTCAACAAGCTTACAAATACATTATAATAATTATTTACATAATACAACATTACAAAAAAAGTTCACAATACATAAAAAAATATAATAATTAATAAGTACTGTCGTTAAGTTCTTTCTGTTGATTTTTTCTATAAACAGTTTCGATTCGATTTTTTCTGTTTTTCCCACAATTTCAAAAGTAACGTACCAAAAGTATCTCCCAAAGTATACCCCAAAAGTACCAAACGACTTGTCAGGGCCAACGCTTTAAAGCATCCATATAAAATGTGCCACCAGTCACCAGTTATACACTGGCCTGGGACAAAAACATTACGGTGTATCTCAGGATATACACATGGCGCTGAGCGTGTCAAGGTTTTTATTGAATTTAACAAAATATGACAGGCTTTTTTTTCTGGGTGGCAGGAGATAGAGTCCATGAGCATAGGTAAGTATGTATTCCTAACTATTAGTTTTCTAATTTTGTGGGGAATTGACTGTCGCAAGGGAAATGACGGAAATGAAGCAGGAGAACACAAACTCCCTCTCTAAAGCGCCGGGCGCTGGAGGGCGCGTAATGATCTCCGGCCGCCATAGGGTGTGGCCTGCGGGTCTTGAAGGGTCTTTCGCCTGAACAGGCACAGATTACCATGTTCTATGCGTCTCTAGAATAACTTCAGCCGTGAATATTCGCAGAGGGTGACAGCATACCAGATTCATGCAGGCCATCCAGCCAAAGGCTTTTGCAGAGCACCGTGTGATTGAAGCCAGTAAGAGTACATACAGACCTCTCCCCCCACTCTGGAACACCCATATGAGCTTACGCCTTCTGCTTTTGCGCATTAGTCTGTTAAAAACCTTTACCGAAAGTTTTCAGATTAAGCAATCTTAATCTGAAAAACTTTCGGTAAAGGTTTTTTTTTCTTTCAGTAAGTTAAGTGAATAATTCGTTATTTTTTTTTTTTTTTGTGTATATTTAATTTTTGTTTTCGAATAATTTCAATCGCTTTTAATTCTTCATATTGCACCTACCACTATTCTCTGCATCACCCAAAGGTGAATGGTAAAGAATGCCTGTGGCATTAAGTCCGCCTATGTACATTTATGTGCTGAAAGTGTTAAATAAATGAATAGTTATTTCTAAACCTTTTGGTGCTGCACACTGCACAGTGTTTGTTGTGCAGTGGGCAGCGTGTGCGGTGTGCAGCGAGTGCGGTGTAGCTACATAGTACAAACTTTTCATTCTTCGGTAAAATGTGTTCTCGTCTAAGAAATGTTTCCAATATAAGTATTTTACATTAAACTAGCTGATCCGCGCAACTTCATCTGCGTCACATTTTTCATGAATGCTCCGTTCCTATTGGTCGTAGCGTGATGTTATACAGCCCATAGCGTTCCTCGATAAATGGGCTATCCAATACTAAAAGCGCGATTTCAGTGTTGGTCCCATAGTAAAGTTGTTCATAATGATGAGTACAATAACCCCTTAAGAGGTATTGCGTTTATTCTGTTAGGGGCTGGGGGGTCTTTACTATGCTTACTTTTGACCCGCGCAACTTCGTCTGCTCCGCTCCTATTGGTCTTAGCGTGATGATATATAGCCTATAGCCTTCCTCAATAAATGGGCTATCTAACACTGAAAGAATTTTTCCCAGTAGTTCCTGACATTAGTGCGTTCAAGCAAGCAAGCAAGCAAACAAACAAACAAACAAACTCTTAAGCTTTATATATTAAGTATATAAATGTATATATCCTACTAAAAGTTGAATGAACTATTATATAATGATTACGGAAGGCTATACGATAATGTACTAAAACAAGTTGAAGTCGATCACTATTTATAGAAAGATACGCTGTTCGGGTACAACGTATCATTCGCATTCGTAGGGCATATTTTGAAAGAGTGAGAAAAAGGTATGATTGATTGAGACGACGCTCTGAAAATCAGTGATTATTTAAATCTCAATACACCGTAGGCACAGTTCCTGTAGATACGTTTGTCACAAAATTATTGTGACAAATTTTAAAACGCGCGTTATCTGTCTTTGATTGGTTTACTGAATTTTCAACAGCTAATCACATCACTGACTTGCGTTTAATTTTTATACAAACCGGGTTTTAATATTGCTAGGAATAACAAATAATAGGGAGATGAAATTAAAAAAAGCAAAATTATTATATCCGGATCGAAGCAGTGGACGTTTTTTTATTTCTGCCTGCTATTGAAAGTAAGTAACCGAAAACTAGGTCAAAGTTTCTACAAACAACCACTAATTAATGATTGCGGATCCTGTTTATTCATTTTAAATTCGACGCCAATAAGCAACAAAACTAAATGAACACTTTCGCTTCTTCTTCTATTTATTAGTATTACTTTCTTTTATATTAATTTGTGCTGATCATAAAAATAAAAGTATTTTATCCTATATGCTTAGGGTCGGTGCAACACGTTTCTCTCGCGAGACTTTTTCACCGACCACATCATTGCTTATCATCAACTGCCTCCGTAGTTGAGTGGTTTAGGCGATTGCCTTATGACCCGGTGGTCGTGAAGTATACTTTGTAAACTTGTTTCCAGTTTGGCTAGGACATTGCAGGCTTGAATCACCTGATTGTCTGATAACAAGGTTCGGAAGGCATGTATAAACCGGTGGTCCCGGCCGCTAAATGGCGGTCGTGAAATAAAACCTCGTCAGAGGCCCTTGAGGCGGTTTAGAAACTCTGACACTAGGGTGTGGACACCTTACTGGTAGCTTGGAGCCTGTGTGTCCCGATACCAGTGGGCTACATTTTTTTTTATTGTTTTTTTTTTTGTGTGTTTTTTTTCCTGGAAGCCGTCACGCTATCGTTTCCTCCTTTGTCGTTCATATAATTCCTCATACTATCTTCTCCAGTTCCTCTCTTCATCCATCAACATTCATGTTCACCACTCTTTTAGCCACATGCGTTTAATTTCTAGTGTTTTGTAACTGTGTTTGTGTGTTGTGTCTCTTTCCTTGTTCCAAATAAATGTTTTATCTATCTATCTATCCTCCTCATCGTATTCCCACACAAAGTCAAACGATTCCCTTACATCTTTCTTTAGGGTTCCGTAACCAAAGGGTAATCAATGGAACCCTATTACTAAGCCTCCGCTGTCCGTCCGTCCGTCCGTTCGTCCGTCCGTCCATCCGTCCATCCGTCTGTCTGTCAGAGGGCTGTATCTTAAAAACCGTAATAGGTAGACAGTTGAAATTTTCAGAGATTGTGTATTTCCATTGGCGCTATAAGAACAAATAATAAAAATAAAGGTTTATGGTAGGGTGAGAGTCTGACTCGCCTTTGGCCGGTTTTTAATTATTATTGCTGGGCTATAGATTCTAAGCGATGATCTGGTCGACGATGGAGCACGCTTGCCTAGAAGTAACCTGTTCAATCTTGAGGAATCAACTTTCTGTCATAAGCGCTTGTCAGTGCAATTCTATAAAAATCTCACCGTGAAACCTAAGGTGAACATGAAGAGAGCAGCCAATTGATGCATCAAACTGGAATGACAGCCGGTCGATTCTGTTAAAAAACTCCTCGAGAAAGTTTATTTATTTATTTAATACTACGCACACAGATGCATGGCAGACTTAATGCCATAGACATTCTCTACCAGCGGAATTTGTTTGAAAGAGTCACCGCGGCCCTAGAACGCAAAGGGCACACGGATGGGTTTTAGTCAGTAAGAGTCTGACACTCCCTTCTTCTCCCTCCAGAACGGGAGAAGTCATTTGGTGATTTCCCATAGATAAAAAAAGCATTCTCTACCAGTCAAACTTTGTTGAAGTGAGCTGTTATTCCAATTGATGCTATGGCTCACTTCAAGCTTACTTCACCGTTATCAATCATGAATGTTAGAGAATATGGTAGGCGCCAAGTAAATGAAACCACTGTCTTAATATCAAAAACAGAAATAAATAGCTCTCCTGAATCGACTTCTATCTTGATCCTTTACGTTCGCTAGTAATGAAAAACGGTTCATAATTTATTCTTCGAGTATGTACGAAGGGATATTGGGGAAAGATCAATGTACTTTATTGCAAGTTTGTCTGGCGCCTACCATAGTAACAATTCGCTTCAATATCTCTCCACCAAAGTTGTAACGGTGAGATGTTACAGAATAGACCAGCTGATACGGCACACCTGCATCGCGTGATGTGTAAACCAGCACGTGAATATATCCTTACTAATATTAAAAATGCGAAAGTATCCCTGTCTGTCTGTCTGTCGCGCTTTCACGCCAAAACTACTGAACCGATTTTAATTTAAATTTGGTACACAGATAGTCTAGAGCCTGAGAATGGACATAGGCTACTTTTTATCCCGGGAGTATGTTCCCTAGGGACCACGCGAGCGAAGCCGCTGGCAGAAGCTAGTTTATGTTTATAATCCTTACTAATATTATAAATGCGAAAGTAACTCTGTCTGTCTGTCTATCTGTCTGTCTCGCTTTCATGCCAAAACTACTGAACCGATTTAAATTTAAATTTGGTACACAGATAGTCTAGAGCCTGAGAATGGACATAGGCTACTTTTTATCCCGGGAGTATGTTCCCTAGGGACCACGCCAGCGAAGCCGCTGGCAGAAGCTAGTTTATTTTTATAAATAAATAACAAAGTAAACAAGTCATCGAACGGCTCCTTGCTGTGGTAGATGAAGAAAAACCGGTTGTAAGATAAACTTCTTCCGGTTTGAGGCATCTTTACAGCCAACTCATTGAATACATATTACTTGGACCGCTATTTCTATTTCAAATTCAAAGAGGTTTATTTGATTATTATTTGTTGAGTACTGTTAAATTATTTGTTTTTGTGGTTCCATGTGATCCATGTCTGATGGGTAACCAACGGAATCCTATTACTAAGCCTCCGACGTCGGTACGTCCGTCCGTCCTTCTGTCAGTGGGCTGTATGTCAAGAATCTTAACAGGTAGAAAATTGAAATTTTCATTGCAGCTACGAGTATATCATAAAATATTAAAAACTAGCTGACCCACGTAACTTCGTCTACGTCACAATTTTTTTTCACGTCACATTACTGCTCCGCTCCTATTGGTCGTAGCGTGATGATATATAGCTTATAGCCTTACTCGATAAATGGGCTATCTAACACTGAAAGAATTTTTCAAATCGGACCAGCAGTTCCTGAGATTAGCGCGTTCAAGCATACAAACAAACTCTTCAGCTTTATATATTAGTATATAGATTAAAGGGGGCTCCCATACAAGAAACGTGTTTTTTTTTGGGTTTCTGGTACGGAACCCTCGGTGGGCGAGTCCGACTCGCACTTCGCCGGTTTCGTTTTTTATATTCATACCCTAACATACTGTTAAGAAGCATCGCAGGTATTGTTACAATCTGAAATCATGGCTATTACTTGTTATAACTGCGAAAGTTTGCTTGCGAAGTTTGTTCTTCTTTTACGTCTGTATCGTTGAACCAATTTGGCAGAATTTTGGTACCTACTGAGATATGTGAGAGACGGCTATTTTGTTGGGTGAAAATCTATATTCAAATCAAATTAAATCGTATATTTCAAATAAACCATTTACAGGCACTTTTGAATTGTCAAAGTCGGTCAGTCAAAAACATGAAGCTACTTGCACGTTCCAAAGCGTAGATCTCTATGGAAAAGAACATGCAAGAAACTCCAAGGACACTCTTTTAAACCATGTGATGTATTACAAAAATCTTGTTAACATTATCTTTGATTGCTTCTATATGTGAGGACAATGCAAAGAACAAGAAAATATATAAACAATTCAAAATGTAGGTACAGATTAAAATAAGCCAGTGGCAGGTAAGAGATGTCCAGTCTCAACTGACGGCGCCCGTTTAAGAACATGACGCGTGCATCAGCACCATCTAACTCAACCATTTTGAAGGGAATCAAATGATCCAAAACACGCGCTACCATCAGCAAAACATTTGTGTGAGCATGACAAGCTCTCAACTGCCACGCTCGTTCATGTCAAACTAATTTGAATAACGAAATCTAAAACTAATTTCATATGTGAATGGCTCCGTAGTGCTCACATTTACAAAAAAATGAAAATATGCTTCTACGTCTTTATTAAGGCTTGTATACATGCCAATGACCTTGTGCATATAAACGGAGCTAACTACTCCACTACGCACCACTCCGCTACCCGCATTTTTAATTTATTAAAAAATACACATATTTTAAAAAGTAACAACACCAAATTATTTTCCTTTGTATTGTGTAGATATTTTTTTAGACTTTTGTGAAAAAATAAAAGAGTAAAATGGTTTCATCTCAACGATTTGGAGGTGATTTGGTGATTTTTTTTCTTATCATGTGACACCGATACATTTATTCTGACTAAACCAAATTACGTATCATATCATGTATATTACTACCTATTTTTTCAGATGTAATTTCTCAGTAAATGCCGACGAAAAGTTGCTTCATGCACGCTGTTTTTAAGCATTTCTCGAGAGTGCAACCTTAAGAGGAAATGCTGGCGGCGAGACTTTGTATGTAAAAAGTCATAATTGAGATTTTTTCCTCCAATATTGGACCGATTTAAGAGAAATTTCACAAACTGAATAAAAAGGATATATACTGTGTCCCTATCTTTTCTTTTTTGATGATTTATAGACCGTATAAGCACTATAACTCTCACAAAATGCTCAAAATTGTCCTATAAATCGCTGTCAATAGAGCCCTAGTGTAAAATTTGGCTACTATTTATCAAAAGAGGAAAACATTGAGACACAGTTTACATCCTCCTTATTCAGTTTGTGAAATATCTCTTAAATCGGTCCAATATTGGAAAAGAAAACAGCCGAGAACCAAACCTCGAATTATGACTTTTTACATACAAAGTCTCGCCGCCAGCATATTTCCTCTTAATGCGAGCGAGATAACACAATTACGTGCCTGTGCGCATAGCATAATGTTTTGGAATAAAATCTTTTTTATATTTTTATCGACAGGCTCACGTTGGCCCACAGTCTTACCTGATGGAAAGCGATAATGTGGTGGACGATGGTGATGATTTAAACTAATTTAATTTCTCTAAAACAATTTATCTTCTTCATCAAATTAGTAACCTCAAAAGTAGGATCCTATGGATTCAATTATGAAAATTCATTTACTTATAGACAGCTGAGCGTCATTTCGGTCCCCATGGCTTTTTGCCCGTTGCCATAAGAACACCCATTGCACACTGGTTTTGATACAAATAATAAATAAGCAGTACCTACTCTTGATTGCGACACATATTGTTAGGATTTTCTTATCTCAGGAGCCCTGACCACCGGTAGCTTGGACTTCCCGATACCGGTGGGTTTCTTGCTGTATCTTATAAAATGTAATTTATATGAAGGTAATATAATATATATATGTCAACAGATAATTGCAAACTCCGCAAGATACTCGTAGTAATAAATCTTTATTAGATTATAATTCGGCGATATATTATAAACAGATCAGTTTGAATCCAATAATTCTCACCCAAATTCAATAGTTATCAATAAATCCGTGTGTTTATTATATATATTTTATTTTACAATCTTATGGCATTTACTATTATCCGGAACATATACAATGAATTAAAGAAATAATAATATAATAAGTCCGAAGTCGCGGCAAAAAATTAGTAAACAATAAACTTGTAATTTATAGCTTACCTGGATGTGTCAGATTATCTACCTATAAACACAGTTCTATTCTGGTTTTAGAAAGTTTTTATAAAACCAGCCTTGTTCTGGTCCTCGATGTGGTGTATTTTTTTTACAGATTCAATATTTATTTCAACTTCCAAAAGTAATTTAGTTGAGAATCGAAAGTTATGTTATGTTGATTAAATTTCGATACATTTCTTTTATTTGCACTCATTTGTCATTTAGTAGGCTCCCTGACCCTGTTTTTGTTGCGAAAAGTGGTGGTTTTAAAGACGGGGCAGCCTGCTCGCTATTGTATGAATGTTACGCAGTAGAGATATGTATTGCTTAGACGATGTCTGCAATCCGCATGACGCAGTAGATACATAAAGCCTGTTTAAGAATCTCATATTGAGAGCTTGTCAAAATAGAAGAACTCATTTGGTAGGTACCGCCGTTTGACATGTTCCTGTACATGTATTCAGCTCGGAAATAAAGGGGATAGAAGCGCTTTTCCTTCGAAATCCGCCTGTATGCCTAATTTTTTTTGTAGGTACGTTTTGTAGGTGTCTTTTTTGAAAAACATGTTCATTATGTTGATGTAAATATTAAAAATGCGTTACTCGACTAAAAACGTATGGAAAGTTTTATATTTTGTGTTGTTTTACAGTAACTACATGCTTCATAACTGCTTAACCGCTACAGGCTTTCAGCATCTTATTTTTTGCCAAGAAGGAGACTGAGATTGAGACTTGAGAAATACAAGTTTGGTCTGCGGTATCGCCCGTTTCTGTCACTTATTCCTATTTAGGAACACTACGTCTTAATTTTATGCTTTACCAGCCTGACACGTTACCGTAATTAACAACAGAAATATTCTATTAACTTAAAATAGTAAAACAATATAGAACTTTAAAAAAACCCTTTCCACTTCTGTTTTATGAGAAACAATAAAATACACTATATTTATAATTTCCAAACAAAAAATTACAACAGATTGTAGCGCGGACAAAATCATTGGGTTTTAAAAGTAGCCTTAGTTGCTTTTTCTAACATGAGCTATCTTACAGTGGACATTCCGTAAAAAATGTTCCAGCCGCTTCGGAGATTAACTGGAACGAACAGACAGGCAAAAAATTCAAATTTGTGTTTTTGGTGTAGCTACGTATGGTCTTTATTTCCAATGATGTAGCCTAATTCAATGATGCAGTTTTAGTTTTCATCTAAATCGGGCCAGAGACACCTTCGAACTTCGAATCATCATCTGCCTAGCCTTTTCCCAGCTATATTGGGGTCGGCTTCCAGTCAAACCGGATTCAGCTGAATACCAGTATTTTACGTGACGTACATAGAACGTCTAAGACGAGACGTATAAATTACTCATGTAAACTTTTCCGTCGTGAAATTAAAGGTAATTCTTTGGTCGCGCAAAGTGTATCTAGAGGAAATTATTTGAATTCCCTCCCTGCTCACTGATGACTCGACTGCACTCGACATTGTAAGTACTTTTACGGGCAAAGCAAATCAATATATTTTCAGAATAGGTATATACCCCATATGGTGATGCAATTTCTGAATTACGGTTCATCTCAACTTTAGTATCTATGTTATTACAAGTTTTCATCGTAATTATAAGTTCTCTGTGCCGAGTATGTTAAAAAGATTGTTGGAAGGTCGTAAGTATGCATATTCAGTTAAATGTGAAACAGATTTGATGATTACGTTCCATGGTCCAATTATTTTTGTGTCTAATGAATTAGATGAAAGTATGGATGATGCTTTAAAGAATCGTTTGTCATTTGTTAGTGACGCGGAAGCGTTTTGGGAGGGTCTACGGGCGAGTGTACCGAAGGTGGAAGAGGATTCTCCCTCGTGGTCGCAAGAAACCGTTTGTATATCGCCGGAAGACGAAGCGTCCCCGTCGTCGTCGTGCTAGTACTTGGACTCGGGGTCCTCCTTTATACAGTTCTATGACAATACCTGGTCGTATAATGAAATATGTTTATGTATAGGTTTTTGTATGGCCTTTTTAAAAACGTTTTCACGTTATAAGACTCACTCTTCAAGGAAAGTTATAAGAGATGAAGTCGTAAACCAGTCGATTCAGGCGATTTTCGTTTTTTTTTTAAAAAAATTAGTTTCAGTAAAAATCGGTTTCGTAGTCCTAATTCACTTTCTCTATACCAAAAATGTTAGTTTTTAGTAGATTTTGCTATGGGATTATAGCTGTAAGGGCACTAAAAATCTTTAACTTCGGTACTCAAAATTAGTCATCTAACTCAAGTCACTACCAAAGTTTCTTTTTACTGGCGTAACTTATGGTTATTATAAGCTGAACTAAAAGCTTAACTTTGGAGTCTAATTTTTCACATTTAGGTAATTATCTCCAAACGGACCTAAAATTAGAAATAGTTATATTTATGGCAAAAGTCCTTTTAATAGCTCTTTTCCAACGATGACTATTATGATGCTATGGGGCGCTAAATGCTAAACTCCAGTATCTATTCAAAACTATTTGTCCGTTCACGTTTAATTTCATTCATTAACTCGAACGAATTCATAATTGACAAAAGTCGAATAAGTAGCAAATGATCTTCTAGAAAAGAGCTTTCCAACGGTAAATATTTTAACGAAATTGAACATTCGGGTATCTTCCCATAGTTGTATAACCATTCTTTTAGATTATTGAAAATACTAATTTACATTATGCCGTGTACTTCTGTTGGTGAAGTCAGCTGAGGTCCCGTCATCACGTAACAAAAATCATTTCCCTTAATTTTTTTTCCATAATTGAATACTCTCAAAAAATGAGCAATATTTAAGATCGATAAATTTACAGTGTTTTTTAATTCTACTCGATTTCATTTCATATGATAAGAAATATTTTCCACTGAGCTATCTAACATATCTTTTTCGAAAGTCCAGCAAACCAAAGAGCTTCATTTTTTAAACTACAATTTCGATTTTTTGTGATACAATACAATTGCATTTGCGCTCTAATTGTAGCATATTTTATCTACTTTAATAGTCTACTGATCGACTTTTTATGTAGAATTCACCGTTTAGAAGATATAAGCCAAAGTCTGAAAAATTACTGAAAGTTTTCCGAGCACCACGCAGTTACCACAGGTCTTTCGAGGTTGAAAAATTGGTTGTACACTACTGGCATCTACCCTAATAACATCCCAAAAAATCCGGATGATGCAAAATTCTGCGACCTAAAATGTATGACTGGCCTCATCATCATCATCATATCAGCCGAAAGACATCCACTGCTGGACATAGGCCTCCCCCAAGCGTCGCCACAACGACCGGTCCTGTGCGTCTCGCATCCATCGGCTACCCGCGACCTTCACCAGGTCATCGGTCCACCTTGTGGGAGGCCTTCCAACGTTACGTCTTCCGGTACGCGGTCGCCACTCCAGAACTTTTCGGCCCCATCGACCATCTGTTCTGCGAGCAATGTGCCTTGCCCACTGCCACTTTAGTTTGGCGATCCTTCGGGCTATGTCGGTAACCTTTGACTGGCCTACATCGGTTTAAAGACTACCTGCCGAAGGAATTGGTGTGGGTTCGAATCTCAACAGTCGTAATTAGTCTTGGATTTTATTTAATTCATACATTTCCTTACTTTTATGATTCCTATTTTACTTAATATTTTCAAATATTCATAACATGTTATAGTTGTATTTCCAAGTATGCCAAATATAATACCAGACTGTTAAAGTATAATAAACAAAACCTATTTTCTCTTTATCTGTATTCTGTTTTGTTCGCATTACGTTAAAAAAGTACAAAACCAATGTTGATAAGTTTTACACATAAACCTGATAGGAATTGTAGCAAATTTTTAGAAAAAAATTATCAACTTATTATTCTACACGATGCAGATACACGCAGTGCCATCCATTGACCGACATATTACTGTCGACAGCATGGGAATTAAAGTAGAAAATATTTTTTATTTATTACTTTTACAACGTCTTAAAAAAGTAATTCTGTAAAAGTAAACCTTCTGTAAAATATCTAATATCTATTTAATATATATATATATACTTTTTGTACTCCAAAATTAAAATACATTAAAGAAACCTTAAACTAAAAAATATACAATTGGCGGCCTTATCGCATTCCGCGATCTCTTCCAGGCAACCTGCACTTGGTGCAAATATAAAGTTAACAATTTTTTTTTTCGGAAAAAAAGCAATATAATATACTAAAATAAATAAAATATAATAATAAAATAAAATAAATGATATTTTTTTAAAATCAACATCGAAAAAGTAATCACAGCGACAAGTAGTGTTCCTTAACAAGTCTCTTAAAAATAGGTAGCGATTGTGCGCGCTTAATTGACACTGGCAATGCATTCCACAAACGGGCAGCTTGGACTGTAAAAGACTTGTCCAAAAAAGTAGTGGAATGCATTGGCATTTTCAGTCTCAAGTTATCCGATGACCTAAGAAATTTCGTGTGAGAGTCGCAAAGAAACTGAAATCGTTCCTTCAGGTAAATAGGAGTGGCAGGGGAAAAGAGCACATTATACAATAAGGATAGTATATGAGAATTCCGGCGGAGGCGAATTGGCAACCACTTGAGTTTAACACGGAATTCGGTAACATGGTCATATTTGCGCAAGCCAAATATGAACCGTACCTATGCAAAAATTTTGGAGGCGTTCAAGTTTATCAAGTTGCACTTCAGTAAGGTCAAGATAGCTGACAGCTGCATAATCAAGGATGGGTAGAAGAAGAGTTTGCGCAAGCGCAATCTTGGTGGCAGTCTCCTCAAAGATGCGGCAGATGCGAATAGCTTGCGGCTTATTTCCTGTAGCTGGGCAGTCCAAGAGAAGTTCTTGACAATAAAAATCCCCAAATTCTTTACTTTCTCACTAAGGTTATCATAAAGACTTTCTCACAAAATATATATTTTGTTTTAATGTAAAATTATACCTACTAATAAAATTAAATTAAATTTTAGGTTAATCATCAGTGGAGCGTTTATATCATATAATATTCCTATTGTTATGCGCCAGAATTAATGTTGGGTACATGGCGGCATTTGCGTACTGCTAACGCCATCTAGTTTCAACCAAGCAAACATTTACGTGCTGCCATCTAGTATCGAGTAGCAGATACTGGCATACTGCTGGCGCCATCTAGTATCCAGTAGCTGACATTTACGTGCTAGAACATTCTCGATGTTTTGACGGGACCTGTGTGTGCCCGAACTATCCAGAGGTTTCCATACAGGAGGGTTCTGGAAATGACTGTCGGTATATAAAGGGCGGACATCCGGCGACGGCAGTCAGTATTGAATTGGCGATACAAACGATAACTTCGAGAGCGATCTTCGACTGCGAATTATAGTGAAGTGTTCAGTAGTGCGATTGTGTTTTATAATTAGTGTGTTTTAAAGTGATAATTAGTGTTGTGGATTAAAGTGTCAGTTTTGGTTGTTTAATCGGCTGTTTTTATTGTAACGAACCCCAAGCTCGTAACAATTGGTGTCAGAAGAGTGGATAATCATGCCGATTTTGCCAAAGGACGACACGGAGGGTATCCGTACCCGTAGTCAACGCCAGCAGGAGACGGACCAGAGGCGTTTTGGTGGTGCAATGCCGCAGACGTCGGAAGGTCAGCTACCGACCATGGAGGCCGGCCCGTCCACAGCAGCTCCGGCATCATCAGCACCAGACTTTGCTGCTCTGATGATGATGCTGCAGGAGCAGGCTCGCCGACAGGAGGAGCAGGCCCGACGCTTGGAAGAACAGCTGCAGCGCGACAAGGAGGAGCAGGCCCGCCGACAGGAGGAGCAGGCCCGCCGACAGGAGGAGCAGGCCCGCCGACAGGAGGAGCAGGCCCGACGCTTGGAAGAACAGCTGCAGCGCGACAAGGAGGAGCAGGCCCGCCGACAGGAGGAGCAGGCCCGACGCTTGGAAGAACATCTGCAGCGCGACAAGGAGGAGCAGGCGCGCCGCCAGGAAGAACAGATGCTCCTCATAAAGGAACTTCACGCGTCCTTCGGGAAAGACATGAAGGAGGTGAAGGATAAGGTTGCTCAGCATGACAACCGCTTGTCACACGCTGAAACCAGGAACAGCAAGTTTGATGACGTCATTGCGGATGTGAAGAAGGAGTTGGGCAACCTTAAACTTGGAGATGGGATTGCTAATTCAGCAGCCACTACATCTTCGCCACGTGGGTTCAAAGTGCCGCCGTTCGATGGGACGTCTTCTTGGTCGGCCTACAAGATTCAGTTTGAGGCTGTCATGAAGGCGAACGGGTGGAGTAAAAATCAGGCCATGACTGCCCTCACCCTAGGCCTGCGCGACCAGGCCTTAACTGTCCTGGAAGCTATCGGTAAGGAGGTGACTCACGAGCAGCTGCTTGAAGCGTTGGAAGCCAGGTATGGCGACGCTCATCTGGAGCACGTGTTTCGTGCGCAGTTAAGGGATCGCGTGCAACGCAGCGGTGAAAACCTGCAGCAGTGGGCTCTTGAAGTGGAGAAGCTGGTGCGAAAAGCGTACCAGTCTGCACCAGCGCTCATTGAAGGGAACCTGGTGCAGGCATTCATCGACGGCATCCGCGACCTTGAGGTCAGGGCTGCAGTGAGGCTCGGGCACCACGGGACGCTTAAGGACGCCTTGGCCCATGCACTGGAGGTGGAAGCTGTGCGGCAAGATCATCGTTCCCACCGCGTCAGGGAGGTTGCAGCGGTTACAGTTCGCGATCGTTTAAAAGGATACAGCCCTAGGTGCTACGGCTGTGGTGAAAGGTGCTGCGGCCACCTTCGATCCAGTTGCCCTAAGCGAACTGCAGAAGGGGAAGGTAGCAGATCTCCAGAGGGCAGGGCGGCTAATAGCACCGCCCAGCAACAGCAGGGAAACGAGTAAAAGCCAGGACTGCGGGGCGGGTGCTGGCTGATGTTCAAGGAGCCCCAAGGATTTCGATCTCACAAACCCGTGACGGGAACAGCCTTATCATCAAGGGCGAGGTCAACGGGACGTCATGTAAGCTGACGATAGACACTGGAGCCTCTCGCACGGTTGTCAGTTCCCAACTTATAAGTCGGTTCCTTGGGGACTCTGCATACAACCGAGAGCGCATAAATTTGGTAACAGCCACCGGTCAGCGCATACCCGTCCGAGGAGAAAGAGAGATGGAGTTGAAGCTAGGCAACAAAATCTACCTGCATAATGTTGTTGTGGCCGATATAATGGACGATTGCATTCTGGGCTTAGACTTTATGAGGAAGAATCGTTGTGAGATCGACGTTAATCTAGGAGTTATGAAATGTGGACAAGAGGAACTTTTCATGGAAGGGGCTTTACCTGGAAATGTGTACAACCTAAAGAAGATTGTTCTTCCTCCGAGATCGGAAACGGTTGTGCCGGTTAGTCTTCCTCGGAATCCTGGGCAAACTCATCGTTGCGTACTCGTGGAAAGGGTAGACAATGACCTTCCATGGAAAGTAGCACGAACATTGGTCAGAGCCACCGACATCTCAGGAGTACGTGTGCTGAACCTTTGTGACAAGGAACAGGTGATAGAAAAGGGCACACTGATGGGTACCTGCGAGGAAGTGGATTGGTTGCGTCGATGCCAATATCTATCAACTGAGACCCTCAGCAAGGATGCACAAACGAGAGTGACCACACTTTTAGAAGACTGTCGCAGCGCTCTGTCTCAAAATGAAATGGTCAAGGCGAAGAGGATGTTACTCAAGTACGCTGAAGTTTTCTCTTCGAACGACGCTGACATCGGGAAGACTGGCTTAGTTCAACACAAAATAAACACGGGAGAAGAATTGCCTATCCGTCAACGGCCAAGGAGATTACCGGTAGCACGTGAAAAGGAAGTGGAAACCATGATCGAGGGAATGGTGAAGGATGGTGTTATAGAACCTTCATCCAGTCCATGGTGTTCACCGGTAGTGCTGGTGAGGAAGAAGGACGGCAGCATGCGGTTTTGTGTTGATTATCGTCGTCTGAACGACGTGACGAAGAAAGACAGCTATCCTTTGCCAAGAATTGATGACACTCTGGACATGCTTACTGGAGTAAAGTGGTTTAGCACACTAGATCTAAAAAGTGGCTACTGGCAAGTAGAAATCGACCCGAAAGACAAGGAGAAAACTGCATTTTCGACAGGAAAGGGTCTATGGCAATTTAAAGTTATGCCATTTGGATTGTGTAACGCTCCGGCAACGTTTGAAAGATTGATGGAACTGGTACTAACCGGGTTGATTGGTGATGCCTGCCTTGTCTACTTGGATGACATCATCATCGTAGGCCGTACGTTTGAAGAACATCTTCAAAATCTGGAACGCGTGCTCATGAAGATCCAGAGTGCCAACCTCAAGTTGAGTCCGAAAAAGTGTTCATTTTTCAAACGGCAAGTTAGCTTTTTGGGTTATGTTGTGTCGGAAGAAGGTATCCGCACGGATCCAGAGAAAATCGCCGCTCTCAAGGATTGGCCAATTCCAAAAGACAAGACGCAGGTCAGAGCATTTTTAGGTTTGTGCTCCTATTATTGGCGTTTTGTCAAGAACTTTGCAGATATAGCCAAACCCCTGCACAAGCTAACTGAGGAAAAGCGACATTTCTGTTGGGATGAAAGTTGCGACATCGCTTTCCAGGAGCTAAAGGACCGTCTGTGCAAAACACCTATTTTGGGGTATCCTGATATCAGCAAGGAATTTATAGTTGACACAGACGCAAGTGATATGGGACTTGGCGGTGTGTTATCTCAGCGAAATGGCGATCACGAGGTTGTGATTGCGTACTTCAGCAAGTCATTGTCGAAACCAGAGAGGAATTATTGTGTCACGAGACGGGAATTGCTTGCTGTGGTAAAGTCATTGCAAAATTTTAGCAAATATCTACTGGGGCGGAAATTTCACCTACGAACTGACCATGCTGCGCTGAAATGGCTATTGCAGTTCAAAAATCCAGAAGGACAAGTTGCGAGATGGATTGAACTACTGCAGGAATACGACTTTGTGGTAGAACATCGCAGCGGAAAATCTCATGGCAACGCTGATGCACTGTCAAGAAGACCTTGCCCTGAAGACTGTAAGCATTGTACTAGGCAAGAGGGTAAAGAAGTCATACCTGTGAGGATGCTCAAGACAGACCTCAGCAACGAGTGGAAGGAAAGCCTACAACATGCTCAGCACGAAGATTCAGACATCAAGCCGATTCTGGAGTGGATGAAGGCCAGTGCTCCTAAGCCCACGTGGAGTGATGTCTCAGCGATGAGTTCGATCACAAAAAGTTATTGGGCCCAATGGGACAGCTTAGTGATTCAGGATAGAGTACTGTGCCGTAAATGGGAAAATGCTCGAGGAGACAGCTGTCATTTGCAAATGGTTGTCCCTAAAGCTAAAGTACCGGATGTTCTACAGCTGTACCATGATGGCTGTTCAGGAGGCCATATGGGAGTCAAACGGACTCTACTGAAGATACGGGAACGGTTTTACTGGGTCCATTGTCGTGCCGATGTCGAGGACTGGTGTCGCAAATGTACAAGTTGTGCGGCTGTAAAAGGACCTCAAACTCGTAGCAGAGGTGCATTGCAATTGTACAATGTTGGTGCACCATGGGAAAGGATAGCTCTGGATGTTGCGGGACCGTTTCCGGAAAGTGAAAGTGGTAACAAGTACTTCATGGTTGTAATGGATTACTTCACTAAGTGGCCGGAAGTCTTCGCCATTCCAAATCAAGAAGCTTCAACAGTTGCAGATAAACTGGTTCATGAAGTCTTCTGTCGTTTTGGAGTACCTTTGGAAATTCACAGCGATCAAGGAAGAAATTTCGAGTCACAAATATTCCAGGAAACTTGTAGAGTTATGGGTACTCATAAAACGAGAACAACTTCTTACCACCCACAATCGGATGGAATGGTGGAACGATTCAATCAGACATTGGAGAGATACTTGACAAAAGTTGTGAAAAATCGGCAACGCGATTGGGACAAGCATATACAACCGTTTTTGTTGTCATACCGAAGTGCTGTTCACGAAAGCACATCAGTGACACCAGCTTTCGCAAACTTTGGTAGAGAATTACGGCTGCCGGCAGATCTGATCACTGGAATGCCACCTGATGCCCCACGTAGTATAACCGATTATGCGAATGACTTGCGGAACAAAATGAATGACATTTATGAGCACGTCAGAGAATCAGGCCGGCAAATGTCTAGCAAGATGAAAACCCGTTATGACCGCAAAATGAACAATAAAGGGTTCGATGAAGGTTCACTAGTGTGGTTGCACAATCCAGTTCGCAGTAAAGGGAAATCTCCTAAGCTTCAAGCTAAATGGGACGGGCCGTACCGGATTGTGACAAAAATCAATGACGTGACCTACCGTATACAAAAAGGTACAAGAAGTGCTCCTAAAATCGTCCACGTGGATCGACTGGCGCGTTATTATGGGGCCGATAATGCTCGGGACGAGCATGTCTTAGGAGGGGGCAGTGTTACGCGTCAGAATTAATGTTGGGTACATGGCGGCATTTGCGTACTGCTAACGCCATCTAGTTTCAACCAAGCAAACATTTACGTGCTGCCATCTAATATCGAGTAGCAGATACTGGCATACTGCTGGCGCCATCTAGTATCCAGTAGCTGACATTTACGTGCTAGAACATTCTCGATGTTTTGACGGGACCTGTGTGTGCCCGAACTATCCAGAGGTTTCCATACAGGAGGGTTCTGGAAATGACTGTCGGTATATAAAGGGCGGACATCCGGCGACGGCAGTCAGTATTGAATTGGCGATACAAACGATAACTTCGAGAGCGATCTTCGACTGCGAATTATAGTGAAGTGTTCAGTAGTGCGATTGTGTTTTATAATTAGTGTGTTTTAAAGTGATAATTAGTGTTGTGGATTAAAGTGTCAGTTTTGGTTGTTTAATCGGCTGTTTTTATTGTAACGAACCCCAAGCTCGTAACACTATTAATAAAAATTAAAGCAAACTCCGAACTTATATTTTAACAGTTCAACTACATATTCCATAGAAGGCGTTATGCATTTGATCTTATTTTTTGAATTGCGGTCTTAAGATTAGAATATTGGTCAACAGGCGCGCGCTTACATTTGCTAAGCTTTGCTAATGTTGCCCAATACTGTGCCTATAAGCAGTTGGCGATGTCCCTTGATAGAGGAATAGAAAGAATTTCATTAGCTCCGCTGAAATTGGGTTTATGTGTTTTAAAAACACATAATTGTTTCGATTTGTGTTCCTAGTTCGAAATAAATAAAAAATCAACTGGATTCATCAAGTAGTTTCAAGAAGATTGTTTGGTTATTTTAGAAGATAGCCTGTGCTATCCCATTGCTTCACAGCATGAATTCATTTCTTCTGTCATGTGTATGGGGAACCCACCGACCAAGCATCAACCATCAATACGCATAATATTGACATATGTTTCTGGAGAACATAAGGAATGTATTTCTATGAAAACGGTCATGGAAGTAAATGATACATATCATCCATAATAGGTATAATTACGGGTCAAAAAACATCTTTTCAACATAGGCGCTGTACGTCGCCGGCGCCCACGCCATCCAAAAAGTAATGCCGAGGCTGCCTGACGTGAACAAATTCTCGGGACGGTGAGGTCGCTCCGGCAAACCTGCGAAGCACCCAGGAAACATCTGTGCATTTGGGCGGAGCTAGGCTGGCTAACTTCGTCAGGACCGACTGAGAATGAGAGTCTAACATAGTGTGGATAGCGAAGTCTCTACTCTAGTCTAATATCTCCGTTGCAGGGGTAGATTTCTCTTCTGGTTCGTTTGCCGTGGCCAACTTTATATAGCTCTATCGCACGTTAACAACCCTTTTTATTATGTTTTTAAGGATGGGAAATCATCAAATGACTCCTCCCGCTCTAGGTGGAGCAGAAGGGAGTATCAGACTCTTACTGACTAACACCCATGCATGTACCTCCTAATGCCGTTTGCGTTGCAGGGCCGTGCTGACTCTTTCGAACAAATTCCGCAACGTGTTAACAACCCTAGCAACTTTCTTTAACATCATGTATAGAGAAGCGTTATCCATTAAAACGTTACTCATTAAAAACATTTTTTAGGGCTGATCGACATTTGGAACAGAAGGGGTGTAACAGCATAATACTCTTCCAAATTCGTAATTCTAAGAGGAGTCAAGCAATGCTAGATATTGACTGTTCGTATAACATGTCTTATCTGAGAGATCTCATCTTAGCGACAACATTTTGCTTCCCGGCTTATTCGCGAACGAAGTCGCGGGTAACAGCTAGTCAAATTATGAATAGAAGATAACGTCCTCCATAACAAAGAATCCATGAAATAATGCGGTGCTTTTTTGAAAGCGGAACTTACTGCAATAGTACTGAAATTAAATTATAATTATACTCGTAATGTGCTATCGTCATCATGTCAGGAGATTGACGTCCACTAGTGCTGGACCTAGGCCCCTTCCAAGTGTCGCCACATCGACCTTCACCATGTTATTGGTTCAGCTTGTGAGAGGTCTTCCAAAGCAGCTTTGGAAGGCCTCCTACGAAAACGACTTCTACGAAATTCTGTGGCATGCCATGATATACATAGGTAGTTTAATTGTAAGTTAACGATAATAAAAAAGAGCGAGGCTTGAAAATCAGCCTTAAATGGTGGCTTATAGAATAGGTTCGAATAATGACATATATTTATTAATTTGTTTTTTTTTTTATCAGATCTGTAAAAGCTTTGGAGCATGAGCTCAATATAATTACCCTTTAAATCCAATCAGTATTTTCTTTATTCTCGATCCCTGATGCTGCAGAGGTTCTAGCCTGCAGCGTCACAAATTGGTCGACAGAAAGCTATTTATGATAGGAAGGCGAAACTCAGGAATTTTTTAATAAATCAATTGGTAATAATAAACCTAGGCGACGACGTACAGGTAGAAGCACGAAACTTTGTAGGTTGTATAAAGGATCATGTAAAATAGTTAGCTTGATTTCAGAAGTAAAATATGTGATAAGTAAACCTAACAACAGGAGATTTATAGATATTGTCCATGTGAATAGGTTGAAACGATTTTACGTTAGAGTATAAAAAAAACTGATCTATGGCAGAAAAAGGTATGATGTCAGATCAAATGTCAATTATATAGTCGTTTTCATGTAAACAAAACATTATTTTAGTTTGGTATGTTGAATAATTTATTAATCGGTCTTTCTTTCTGAGAAGAAAAGGTCGCGATTAATATCAAAATTTAGCTAGGCTGAAGTTATTCCAGTTTAATATTTTGTCTTAGGGTTTCAGCGTTCACTCTAACGCAATTAAAGGACTCCATGGGCGGTGATACCGACTTTGCATACGGGGCATAGCCTTCGTAAGGGGTGGCAGGTTGGCACCATTGGTTGAGCTGTTTAGTGGAGGCAAATAATTTCAGTTCCTATTTTTGAATAGATTATGATTACTGGAGTAAGATCAAAGTTAGGATTTAATTCTTTGACAGAATAGACCTTCGCTTCTTTAACCGAATAACTACCGCGTAGATTAGTCAGGGTAGCTTTCATGAAATCAATCCCATCTGGATGGATTTTTTATTTTTATTTATTTTTTATGTGAATTGTCACATCCATTTTGTTTACGTCCAGCGATGTGTTGCGGCTTTTAGGGAGATTTTGCTGCAGCAGGGCTTCAGCGTGACTGCGTTATTGTCCAGCGCAAATGGCGCATTAGAATTTTAAAGAATAATGCTTATCGCGGACATGACTGAAGCTGCTTCTACAGAAGCATCAGCAAAGATTTTTCTCAGAGGTAGGGACTTCTGGTTAGGAATAGGTACCAACCCAAACACGAACGCGTTACGTAAATTATTAAATTTTTAGTATGGGGTCACTTTTGGGGGTCAAACTAGAAAATTTAAAAAAAATGTTTTTTTGTACAATATCGTGTAACATATCAAATGAAAGAGCTTACTGTGAGAGTTTTAATTATATATTTTTAATAATTTTAAAATAAATGGTTTTGAAGTTATTCAAGAAATTTGACGAAAAATGACTGTTCCCCCCTCTTATCTCCGAAACTACTGAGCCTACAATTTTGAAAAGACCTATAAATTATAGGAAAACCTATAAGAAGTCTATAGTGTTAAAAACATGTATAATAAAATGAAATTCGTTCGGAACCCTTTGCACGGAAGTCCGACGCGCACTTGGCCAGTTTTTTATAATGTTGATAATGTTATTCAGTTCAGTTAATTTTTATTTGACTTTATCAAAAAATAATATTGTGATTTCAATTTAATTTAAGTCAGGATATCTACTTCATTATAAATTGTTATATTATTTTTAGTTTTTCAATGTTTGTTCATGTTATTTAATTAGACCTATTCTGACAATTCTGCGATCGCCAACCCGCCTGCCAAGCGTGGCGATTATGGCACTGCTGGACATATGCCTCCCCCAAAGGGGGGGTCCCTTTGGGGGAGGCCTATGTCCAGCAGTGGACGTCTTTCGTCTGATATGATGATGATGATGATGATGATTCTGACAACGATGTGCATGCCTGTAAGTGACTTGTTTACAGAGGATCTTCTCGAAAATTTGGTTAAAATGTTAATTTGTAAATAAGTCGTTGGTGTGCCTATATTAAATAAATAAATTTATTATACACGCGTCATACCGAGAACACAGAGTCAGGGAGCGAGAGGAGTAATCTCAAGCGATTGATTGTAAACTAACGCTGTTTGCGATATGTTCAAGATATAGTTGTGTCTGTCGTGGCGGTGCAGCACATCTGGGATGTTTGCTGAAGCGCGCACTGATGTTTTCCAGGCCATCAAGCGCAAAAAAACAGTTTCTCTGCTGGAACGCATGCGGGGTAGCAACAACGGCATTCTGAACGCTATAGCTGTACGTTTTAACTGTCCCTTTCAAAATCAATGGGTCATGTCATGTGTATGTGTGGCGAGTCATGGCAAATAAAATGTAAAATGTACGAGGTCAACGTTTCTATGGGTCTACGCCACCCGAAATAAAGTTATTATTATCCGGAGACATATACATAACAAGTGTCATTCCAGTTTCTGATTTCTGATGGCACCTGATGCCACATTAGGATGCATCTGATGGAGCAGCTGGTAAAGGTAGCGGTAGGGAATGCAATCCAGCACCCAAAAGATAATCTTGCAAATCCGCAAGATAGAGACCATCAGTCCCGCGGATCCGCAAGATTTGCAGGATAGTACAATATTTTAGAACTAGTTGACCCGCGCAACTTCGTCTGCTCCGCTTCTTCCAGTCTTAGCGTGATGATAGCCTTCCTCGATAAATGGACTATATAACACTGAAAGAATTTAAGAATTTTTCAAATCGGACCAGTTGTTCCTGAGATTAGCGTTCAAGCAAACAAATAAACTCTTCAGCTTTATATATTAAGTATAGATATAGATTATTAGCCCATATTATTTTCTGTCAGTCAATGAAACAATAGAATTGACTTAGAAGAAACAAATACTTATAATGGTGTTTGTATCCACTTTGTACGACGTACAATGCGAATGATTAATGTATAAATTGGTGTTATGCGAATTCAGGCTGGAAAAAATAAAATCTTGCGGATCCCGTACGTGTTATCCCGCATTTGCAATCCCGGTAATTTCATGCGGGATCCTGCATTTGCGGTATTGCGGATCCGCGGGATTGCATTCCCTAGGTAGCGGTGAGTATAACCAATGAACGCCAGTACCTTGTTCAATATTAGCTGCCGCCCGCATGTTTACTCGCGAGAAAGGGGTCAAACTCTTGGGATAAAAAGTATCCTATGACCTAATCCAGGACATGGTCTACCCGTGTGCCAAGTTTCATTCAAATCCATTCAGCCGTTCAGATATAAAGAGGTATAGAAAGATAAGAGGTAAGAGATATAAGAGGTAAGAGGTATAGGTTGACAGGTATGGTAATAATGTTCGTGAGGATAACTGACAACATGACATATGTTTAGAAAACCGCCATAATTGTTGCGTTTGTTAAAACTACACAAGCTTAACTATATAAAGAATTGTCACATTCTCACTTCAACTTGTCGTCTGACGGTAAGGTAGGGAGAATAAAGTTACTCAACAAAAAAAAACCTAATGTGATTGAGGTCCCTTCAGATTAGATTATCTCCATCCCACGTTACTGAGGCTATCGATAATTAATCACTAATTAGAAAATCGTACATACCTTACAATCACAACGCACTAGGCTGGGACTATACCAATGAGCTTGTTAGACAACACACTTCAAAGGCCTTACTAATGTTCGGTTTCTGAAGTACTTTATCAGTCGGTCGGTAAACGCTATTTGTCATAACGCCATTTGTTGATTAGTGGTTAACGGACAGATAAACGACCGATAAAGTAACTCAGATACCGGTCAGGAAAAAGTGGGTTTTTATTAAATACTATTTAAGTGCTGAAGAATGGTCTGTATAAACGATAGATATGTGAAAGAAGTTTATTTCTATGGTATAAACAGTTAAGGGACTACACTTAAGAATACTGTACGGGACAAATATAAATGATTAGATGTGATAGAGTTTTAAATGATAGATTTATTGATTGCTACAGCTAATTGATACACTGGTCACTTAAGATAGAATAATTTTAGGATATCGAACTGCTACGATATTATGATAGTAAGTACACGCGGCAAAGACCTAACGCGAACTAAAGTAAATTGCGCACGCGGTACAAAACTGCTTAATTAACGTAAAAAGATATGAATTGTACGGGTGGACCGTACAAACACAACTGAATTTCCACAAGGGTTAAGGAAATGTGTGTACCCATAGTACCCACAGGGCGAGTAATTGGGCATAATAGGGTTTTGAGTTGCAAAAAATTGAAAAAATTCCTTTGCCCGACTCAGGAATCAAACCCAGTATCTCATGCTCTGAAGTAGGAGGCGAGAATAAACATGAAGATGAAAAAAACCGCATCAAAATCAGTTCAGCCAAACTCGAGATAATCGCGGACAAACATACATACAAACATAAAGGTCGAACTGAGAACCTTTTTTTTAAGTCGTTTAATAAGATCATGATCATGATCTACCTTCATGAAACACAGTTCTTTAAACAAGTATTAGACTTATCCACTCCATATTTTGTTAGTAGCTGAACTGGATGTTTTCATAAATATAATTTTGCGTTATAACTCGTGTGTGTCGTTTCCTCCGAGCAATTCAATTTACCACAATCGATTTATCGTCACGCTTTTACAAAAATCAATTACAGCTCTAATGTCGTCAATCAATTTGTCAATTGTGTTGCTTTTAAATCCCCGTTAAATAATAGAAACAAAATTACACTGACTTAGCGATTAGAGTTTAATCATCTAACTAGCTTTTGCCGTGGCTTTTTTTCTAACCATCTCCGGGGGCCATCTATTATTTAACAGGGCACCAAAATAGGTTCTTAGGCGTGAAAGCGCAACAAACAAACAAACTCACTTCCGCATTTTTACAATAATTATTAAATGGATATTTATACTTTTACTAGCTGACCCGCGCAACTTCGTCTGCGTCACAATTTTCATCTATAATATAACTCCTACCCTACTCCTACCCTACTCCTACCCTACTCCTACCCTACTCCTACCCTACTCCTACCCTACTCCTACCCTACTCCAACCCTACTCCTACCCTACTCCTACCCTACTCCTACCCTACTCCTACCCTACTCCTACCCTACTCCTACCCTACTCCTACCCTACTCCTACCCTACTCCTACCCTACTCCTACCCTACTCCTACCCTACTCCTACCCTACTCCTACCCTACTCCTACCCTACTCCTACCCTACTCCTACCCTACTCCTACCCTACTCCTACCCTACTCCTACCCTACTCCTACCCTACTCCTACCCTACTCCTACCCTACTCCTACCCTACTCCTACCCTACTCCTACCCTACTCCTACCCTACTCCTACCCTACTCCTACCCTACTCCTACCCTACTCCTACCCTACTCCTACCCTACTCCTACCCTACTCCTACCCTACTCCTACCCTACTCCTACCCTACTCCTACCCTACTCCTACCCTACTCCTACCCTACTCCTACCCTACTCCTACCCTACTCCTACCCTACTCCTACCCTACTCCTACCCTACTCCTACCCTACTCCTACCCTACTCCTACCCTACTCCTACCCTACTCCTACCCTACTCCTACCCTACTCTTTAGGGGGATGAAAAATAGATGTTGGCCGATTCTCATAGATACCGGATAAGCACAAAAAAATTCTTCAAAATCGGTCAAGCCGTTTCGGAGGAGTATGGCAACGAAAACTGTGACACGAGAATTTTATATATTAGATAGAACACCAAATACCTACTTAATTGAAATCAGAATGGCCTCGTTGCCTCTACATAGATAGAGGCAACGAGGCCATTCTGATCTCGATTAACGAGGTTCCGCGATTAATGAGGCCCGGAGAGAGCACTTTCGAGCATCCCTGTTCCTTTGATGTAACCTTGGCTACTTATATGACATTTATAGTGACATTAATACTATTCAGTAGAAATGTCACTCCTCGCTCGGGCCATCTCCACGACTAGCTAGATATCCTGTTTTGGACCTTATCTTGGAGCAAAAGTTAACGTTATAAATGTATGTTATAAATATGGACGAAATAAAGGGAATAATTAGCTATGATGATATCCTTATATCCTCATATGAGAGTAGGAGCAGGAAGCGTTGTTATAGTTTCTGCCTACCTTGAAGGAAAACGGCACGAGACAGTTTAATAATATTTTTCTTGTTCTAAGCATCGTTTGTTTGAAAGGGGGAATAAGTTTACAAAAACCACATTACTTCGATAGCGAAGGAAGTGTAGAGTATTAGGTAGGAATCATTCATAGTACCAAATAGATATGTCGCAGCCATATCGTATAACATGCCGTATTACAATAAAAGTAGCTGCGCCGTATTGAAAAACGCCGCTCAAATGTAATGCGACTAACCCCCGTTCAGCCGGATTGTGGTCGCGATAAGTTCTAGAAAGCGAACACTAACGTTAAGTTATATTGTTACACAACATTTTATGAAAGGGCTGGCAGATGCTTAGGCCGTTTTTAGAATAAGGTGACGAAAATATATGAAATATTTAATTTTGTAAATTATTTACGATAGGTAGTAGATTAACCTTCGGAAGTCAGTCAGATTTCTTGATATCTCGAGCGGCGTTTTTCAATCTGGCGCGACCACTTGTAATACAGCTGTTATTAGACATGGCTGTGACATAATCCTACCTATACAACAAACCACATAATATACTAGATATACCAAAAAGATTCTAGAACTCGTATATTTGGAGTATTAGAAAGATCGTTGATGCGTAGACATGTTACGCAAGATCTACGCAGCTTCTTCGCAGCCTCTACGCGACATCTCCGCAGGAAAAGCCAGACACTGAGTTTCTTTTCAATCTGTGTGTAATCACAGGCAACGGGATTGTGGGATCCACTATTTCCTTCAAATTTAAGATCTAGCTGATAAAACAGAAGAAAATGTACATAGCTGGTTAAATGTACCTACAGAAGAAATGGGAAGTACAGGTTACACCAACCCCACTAAGCTTCAAATTCGATGTTGGAAAAAGTTTATGAAAGGTGTGAACAATAAAGTGAGACATAATTCATAAAATAAACAAAAAATAAATGTGCGGGCCATGTGTCAACGAGAAGAGGTAAAACGTCAATTTTGCCTAGTGAAATTGAAATAAAGACTACAATAAAGCTTGTACGGCAATTATACTACCGCCTCGTGATCGGTTCTGGCATCTTCCTGTTTGGATTAGAAAAAGGAAACGCTGTAAATATGCCAGTTGCAAAGGATAAGCTTATAGGTAAATATTATTTAAAAAAACTGGCCAAGTGCGAGTCGGACTCGCGTGCAAAGAGTTCCGAACCAATTTAATTTTATTAACATGTCATTTTAACACTACAGACTTCTTATAGGTTTTCCTGTAAACTTTAGGTAAAGATCTATTATCTCCATTTTTTTTTTTTCAATATTTTAGGTTCCGTAGTTTCGGAGATAAGGGGGGGAATGGTCATTTTTCGCCTAATTTATTGAATAACTTCAAAACCATTTATTTAAAAATTATGTAAAAAACAATTTAAACCCTCACAGTAAGCCCTTTCATTTGATATGTCACACAATATTGTTCAAAAAATTTTTCTTTTAAATTTTCTAGTTTGACCCCCAAAAATTACCCCCATACTAAAAACTGGTCCGTCGAAAACTGGTCGGTCCAGTGGATCCGGAGAAAACTGGCTGTGATAGACGGACAGACAGACAGACACCCGAGTGATCCTATGAGGGTTCCGTTTTTTGTTCGGAACTCTAAAAATGTAAAATTGAATTCTGCCTGAACAAATTTTCACATAAACAAAAGCTATTATCGATTTCGATATCATCCCTTAACAATATTAATTTATTCAAATCTGTCAGGGGATCAGTGAGGAAACCTTACTAAGTATTTTATTGGATTATATTCATACGACGTTACGTTATTAGATTTAAATTAGTCATGAACTTGATAAAATAGGATTAATTGATCATGGTTCTAAACCACCTGTTCAGCAAAAGCATTGCTATTTAACCGATTTCAAAGAAGGAGGTTATTAATTCAACCCACGTGTATAATGTATTTTCAGAATTACACAGTTTTTGTATATTTTAGTATATAAGCTTCTAAACATGTGTGTACAAACAGACAGACACCCGAGTGATCCCTTTTTTTTTGGAACCCTAAAAAGGAGGAGGTTCTCAATTCGGTTGTATTTTTTATGTTTGGACACATCTCACCTAGATACTACTATTAGGTTACTATTAGGTACCTAACAGTAAACTTTCGCATGCCTCTTATAGGTGAGACGTGTAAACCACTACTTTCTTGAAACACCCCTGTACTATATTTCTGGCGAAATTAATTATTTATGATTTGTATATATTTATGTTTGTATGTATGTTTGTCCGCACATTCTCAAAAACTTTACGCAATTTTGTTTACCTGGATGACATGGTGGACATGGGATAGCCCACCTTAGGGGACAGTGCAAGTTTAATTTAAAATCGGTTCAGTACTTTTTGAAATAGAGAGAGTTGAGTTGAGAGAATGTGTATCAGTCACTAGGAAAACGTCGTTGGATTAACAGCGTTATTCGAAAACATATTATTTTGCATGTTGTTTCAATGTTTGCACGCTGTTAGGCTTTAGTATATATATTTCGGATATTCACAACCTCACCATTACAGGTCGAGAGGTGATCACACCCGTTTGCTCCTTACAGAGTGGCTCTGCTGGCGGCCTCGACGCCCTAAGTCCTCAACACCTAAAGGATCTTATCTGTTCAGGCGCCGGGGAAGCTGGTGAGTTGATTTTGAAGGAGCACATGGCTCCGATTAACGTCATGCTCTCTGGCAAGGAGAACGAGGCCGTTATCGACTTCTTGTACGGGGCCAACTTATGTGCCCTACGAAAGAGAGATGGCGGGATTCGTCCCATTGCCGTAGGAACTACTTACCGCCGTATGACAGCCAAGATAAGTTGCAAATTTTATTGTGAGGTAGTTTCGGAAAAATTTCAGCCCCTTCAGTTGGGCTCCAAAGGGGGCTGTGAGGCTGCCGTACACGCATTGTCAACTTACGTAAATTCTGGCAAAGGAGAGGTTATCCTGAAGGTTGACATCAAAAATGCTTTTAACTCTGTAAATAGGGACACCTTGCTGGCAGAATCTAAAAAAGAAATACCTACCTCAAATTTTCTGTTTTCTCTGGCAATGTTATAGACAACCATCTAAATTACTTTATCGGGACAAACTTTTGGAATCCGCTGTTGGCTGTCAACAAGGTGATCCCCTCGGGCCAGTGTTCTTTAGTTTAGCTATTCACCCAATTATTCGACAGCTAAATTCTAAATTTAATGTTTGGTATCTCGATGATGGAACCCTTGGAAGCGATGCAATTTCGGTTTTAGATGATCTACAATTTTTTAAAACTCAGTTTCATCCCATAGGACTTTATCTAAACTTTCCTAAATGCGAATTGTTTTTATCTGACAGTACTGACCGACAACTTACGCTTTCAAAGTTTAAAGCAATAGCCCCTGAAATCAAAATTATGGACAAAAGCTCTCTGGGTCGCCAATCTTTGAGAATTCCTTTCCCAATTTTGTCGAAGATAAAACTCAAAATTTCAATGAAGTTTCGGAAACTCTGTAAAATTGAACATGCATTCGGCCATCACCATGGTTCGTTACTGCTGTTTCGGCCCTAAATTAACATATTTCCTTCGTGCTTCCCACCTATGGAAGCACATTCACCTTCTGGAAAAAATGGACCAAATTATCAAGCATACACTCTCTTCTATTTTAAATATGGCCATGGACGACCGAGTTTGGGCTCAAGCTACTCTTCCCATCCGTATGGGAGGCCTTGGCGTCCGCAAAATTATCAGTACTCGTATACCGGTTTTTATATCCTCGGTTCACGGCACTGAAATATTAGTCAAGAATATCCTAGCTTCCACACTGATTGATTTTGATGTGCCGTGCTTCACCGAGGCTGTAAATGCCTGGAGACTCGCTTGTCCGAATGAAAATTTGTCCGACATCCTATCATACCAGAGACGGTGGGATGAGCCGCTCTGCAGAGAAGTTCAGAAGAACCTAATTGCCTCTGCTGCTACTTCTGCGGAGCGTACGCGCCTACTGGCTGTGGGTGAGTGGGAGTCGTGCCTCTACGGTATGTCTTTATTTCCATGGAAGATGTAAAGCCTTTAGTATGGGACGCTACTTGTGTCGATACTCTTGCGCCATCCCATTTTCTCACGTTTTATTGAAAGAACTAGCTAAACGTTTAGTTGACAATTCGCGTGACCCAAGGGCTGGCTTTTACCTCGGACAGAGGATAAGCATTGCCATACAACGTGGCAATGCCGCCAGTCTTTTGGGCTCACTTCCAGTCGACAGCGATGCGGACGAATTTTTTGACGCCTTATTATAGTTAGGATCTTTATTTTCTATTGTAAGTGTATATAGATTCTTATTTAAATAATTTTTGGCTCCACCTTTCCACCAATTCGCACTATCCGTTTCCAAACGCTTACAACCCTTATCTCTTCAAAATTAGAGTGAACAGGCTCCTTCTGGGTGAGCTCGCTCCATCGTAGAATTTGTCTCTGTCATCTCTAACCTAGACTAAAGTCAAGAGCAAACCCATTATAAAGAAGAAAAAATTTTTTTTTTACAAAAAAATATTACCGACTTCAAAACAAAACACTACGAAGTATAAAATAACCTTAATTTCGGAATCGGTGTTTGTGGTTTGTTTCTTTGTTTTTTAACACCGACTTCCGAAATTCGTTTCATCGGTTATAATTTTTTGTAAAAAGAATCAAATTTTTACAGGACCTAATGGCAAGTATACCGCATCGAACTAAAAATCAGAACTAGAATCACAGAAATCGGATAAGAAACCTCGGTGTAATCGGCGTACATACATTAAAAAAAAATCGAAAAAAAAAATACCCACCGAATTGAGAACCTCCTCCTATTTTGGAAGTCGGTTAAAAAAGTTGACGTCGACGTCATGTTAATGTCAAAGTCATATTTTCAATGGAGAGGACCTCTCGCCTACGTTGCGCCAACTGGTGGAGAAAATGTTCCTGAAAACCTCATTCACTTGTCATCCCATATCTAATGACCCCAAACACGATGGTGTAATCGCATTTGGTTCCGGCTCCTTAATCACCACTCACCTTCTACCATATTGTTGAACAGTGCCCAATTTTACATAAGTATGCCAAGTGTTAGCTTAATCAGATAAAAGTAAGTGCTTGAAAAATGGATTACTAAAATCAATCCGGTAACACATACGAAAGCAAGTTAATAAAGCTTGTAAAAATACTTTGAGCATGACCTGCGTTGCACGTGGAAAATGCATAGCGATTTTAACCCGTACGTATGTAGGGATTATTTATTACAATGATCACGTAAACTTCAAGTATATGTTCAGTGTTCACCATGATGCTAATCACTTAATAACCTCCGGTTTTAACAATATATTGGTGTACCATAGTGTACCTACGTGGAATGATGGAGCCTTAACAATGCTGTATTAAACTTATTAAGAGCCCTATCACAGAATTGCGTTTTCACGCACAAAACTGCTGACTCATCGCATAATTTAGAAATTAGGCAGTTGCAGTTGCGTTTATTTTAGGGTTTATTATTAATGTTTATTATTAATGAATATTTATTAAATTTTCATTTCTTATGAACTATGGTTAATTTTTGTTACAAATGTTACGTAATAATATTAATGTAATAAGGAGAAATTTAAAGTTAATTCTGAGCGTTAGTTTTTATGGATTTGATTGGGTTTTTTTACGAGTATTCCATTCTTATTTCAAATTTAAAGGCCGCTATAAATGAAACCAGTATATAAGGTCTATCTAATCTAACTATCTAATCTAACTAATATGGATGAATGGATGTTTGTAACTCAATCACGCTGCAACGGCTGAATGGATCTTGATGAAATTTGGCATAGAGGTTGGTCTGGAATAGCATATATTTTTATCCCGAAAATGTTTACGGTTCCCGTGGGATAGATTTATTATTGTTTTTCAGAGAGCAAGGGATTGACATGATTTTATGTATAATAGTTGTTTAGGGGTCATAAAATGACATTGGCTTATTTTTATATCCCGGGAAAAAGTACGATTCCCGTGGGACAAAACTGTTTATCTTTTACAGAGCAAGGGTTTGAATTATTTCTTTGCATAGTGGTAATTTTGAGGTTATAGAACGACGTAGACTACTTTTTATCCCGAAAAAATGCACGGTCCCCATGGGATAATTTGTTTTATTTTTAAGGGGCAAGGTGTCGGAATTGATTTTGCATAATGATAGTTTAGGGGTGACTGAAATAGGCTACTCTTTATATCTTAGAAAAAATCTTTTTCACAAAACAAAACAAAACAAAAAGAAACGAAACGAAACGAAACCAAACGAAACTAAACAAAACAACCGACTTCCAAATAAAAACACTAAAAAGTATAAAATAACTTTAATTTCGGTAGTCGGTGTTTTTGGTTTTGTTTCTTCGTTTTTTGACACCGACTTCCGAAATTAATATTTTATTTGGAAGTCGGTTGTATATTTTGAGCATAAAACCAATCCAACTGCGTCGAGGTGTAAGACAGGGAGACGTCATCTCTCCGAAACTTAACGAACGCGTGGGTATAAATATCAACGGTCAGTACGTCTCGCACCTCCGATTTACGTTTGACATTGTCATCATGTCGAAATCTCTGTAGGAGCTGGAGGTGATACTGAACAGCCTGATCGATTCTTCAAGGCGGGTAGGTCTCTGGATGAATCTGGACAAAACCAAAGTCATGTACAATGGTCATGTCACCCCGAGACCTGTAATCGTAAATGGCGCTGCCCTCGAGGTTATGCAAAGATATATCTAAAGCCAAATTATACAACTGGGACGGCACAACATTGAGAAGGAGGCGACCAGATGAATTCACTTGGGCTGGGCGGCGTTCGGGAAGCTGCATCTTTGAATCGGCGATTCTACAATTCCAGACCAGGTTCCTACCCGTAATGACTTACGGACCCGAAACGTGGACACTCACCATAGGCCTGGTCCACAAATTCAAGGTTGCTCAACGTGCAATGGAGAGAGCAATGCTCGGGGTTTCTCTGGTGGATAGAATTCGCAACGAAGTCATTCGCCAGAGAACTAAAGTCACCGATATTGCGCAGAAAGAATCAGCCGGCTGAAGTGGAAGTGGGCCGGCCATATCTGTAGACGGACAGTCGGTCGATGGAGCAGACATGTGTTAGAGTGCGTACGGGCAAACGTAGTGTGGGACGCCCTGCGGCACGATGGATCGATGATTTTAAGAAGGGCGCTGCCAGCCGGCATCGGATGGATGCGGACTGCTCAAGACCGGGATGGTTGGCGCTCTTTGGGGGAGGCTTACGTTCGTCAGTGGACGGCAATTGGCTGATATGATGATGATGTATTTTTTGGTGAAAAAGTATTTTATTTTTCATTTTTTAGTTGGTTTGAAGTTATGTTATGAACTGGTTTAAACAATAAACAGATATGCGATTTCAGCAATCCAGGTCCATTTGCTATAATTTACTGTGGAGTTCCGTTGCCTATCTCCGAAGTTCTTCATCAGATCTTCACTGAAATGAAATGGGACCATTGCGAAAAAATACTCTTACAAAAAATACCCAAATTGCATCAAATATGCCTATAAAATGTGAAGAGTTCCCTCTATTTTTCCAGGATTCCATCATCAGATACTGATCTGATGACCATGGGGCCATGGGCCTCAACATTTTTTTGTAAATAACCTAAGGTACTTCCACGAGTACACACGATGCATTTGCGTACTGTTGACAAATGTTGCTTAATGAGGTGCAGGGCCCCAGTTTCCCGCGGGCCTGCGGACGGCGAGCATTGGGTGGCTCGCCGTCTGATCAGAACCAGGCCCGGGTCGACGGCGCGCTATGTTCCACGCGCGCCTCAAGGAGCTGTCAGCATAAAGGACGGGGCCCGCTAGGGCCAGTGCCTGCCGGGGTTGCGGGATTTGTTCGAGAGAGTCGCCGCGGCCCTGGAACGCAAAGGGCATTAGGAGGAACACGGATGGGTTTTAGTCAGTAAGAGTCTGACACTCCCTTCTGCTTCACCCAGAGCGGGAGGAGTCATTTGATGATTTCCCATCCTTAAAAAAAAAAAAAAAGGTCCCCAGTTTTCAGTTGCTTAAAACCGCAAATGATCAAGAATGAGTTCTGTTCAGGGAAGCATGTGAGGCCCGTGAGATATTAGAAACTAACAACCACTGGGACTATGGCAGAAGCCGTCCTTTATCGCTCAGCAGCCAAAGTTAGGGACTTGCGGACTATCCAACCCCCTCCAGCCGTAGGATAAATACAAGGACGCTTTATCAGAAGATATTGTGCATAGGGCTCGATGGCGCTCACAATGACCTGATCATTAACAATGCTTTGGTATTGATTGAGGATAAAATTATTTCCATATCTGCAAAATGTCTCGCTGATGTCGCCTTCCACAGCCAAGAGGGGAATTGACAAGCGATGTTGTAAAGGAGCTAATTTCTCATACCGCAGTTTTAGAAGTGTATTTCAATGAAATGGCAGCATGATTACTTCTCGAGCAGCGTCAAGTCTACGAAACGATTCTACGCCGAGTAAATAGTGGAGAGGGGGATTGTTCTTTCTTTTGACGTACCAAGGGGTACGCGTAAGACATTTGTGCTGAATCTTTTGCTGGCCCAACTTCGCAAGGGCGGCAATATAGCTCTGGCGGTGGCTTCCTCGGGTATTGCTGCAACTTTGTTTAGTGGTGGTTTATGTAATTTGCTGCTTAATCTTGCAAGCGAAGATACTCCAACATGCAATACTACCAAAAACAGCGGCCGGGGAGTCCTTTTGCAGCAGTGCAAGCTCATAGTATGGGACGACTACACAATGTCGCACAAGTATGCATTAGAGGAGTTGAACCGTAGTCTGCAGGACATTCGCGGCAACCAGGCGCTGTTCGGTGGTGTTTTCGTTTTGCTCGCATGCGATTTTAGATTGACACTGCCAGTTATTGAAAGGGGCACACGGGCAGATGAAATATACGCATGTCTCAATGCATCGCCACTGTGGTCCATGATGGAAAAGCTCCATCTTACGTGCAACATGTACGTCCAATTGTACAACGACCAGGAATCAGGTGAGTTTGCGAATCAGCTGCTACAAATTGGAGAAGGTCGTCTGGAATTGGCTACAAAAGATGTACTTATCATGCTAGTTTTTCTCAATATGGAGATTAATATAAACAATGAAGATTGGTTGATTGAGAGGGCAGTGCAGTCGCCAAAGAACGAGCGGGTCGCCCTAATGCCGTTTAATTTTGTATAGGAATTCTGCCGCCCGAATTACAGCGCCCAAAAGAACACCTTTTATAGTCATCACCACAATGATCACATTTTGATCAGGCGGTCCATTCTTATACATTACACATCAAAATTTCCACGCGAACAAAGTCGCGGGCAACAGCTAGTTATGATATATTTTTCGTTTCATTTGGTTAGTGCAGTAGTTCAACCCACGAGCTCGAAAAAGTGACGCCGCTATGTTCAATACTAATAACTATTCTCAACTACCCAATAAGCCAAAGTTGTCTAAATATTTCAGATTCTGAGAATAAGAAAGTCAAAGTTGGTCATTTTAGGCATAAAACACAGTCAAATTGTAACAGGCCTCTTAAGTAATTGTTAGTTGCCTTGCTTCACTATGTAAGCTGTCATGCTAATGATGACACAGTCCTCTACCTCCCTTTATTACCTTCGGACACCCATTATAATAGCATCAAGGTATCACGCAACCGTTTCCTAGGTTTCCAGTTAATTCAGTTATGGTATGATACATACCTAGCTACCTATATACTGCACCTTAATATGTTAGCTACTATATTTTTTACATTTTAGCACAACAATAGAGATCATTGATCCATTTAGATTTAAGTTTAAAAACAGAAATCACTATCACCGCCTATTTAACCGACTTCTCCAAAAAGGAGTAGGTTCTATGTTCGGCTGTAGGAATTATTTTTATGTATGTTTACCGATTTCTCCGCCAATTGTGGACCGATTTTCAAAATATTTTTTTTATTCGAAAGCCTATACTCCTGAGTTGGTCCCATTATCACCAAGGCGGAATCTGATGATGGGATCCCGGGAAAATCGAGTGCAACCCTCAAATTATATAGGCACATAAAATAATTTTCATGTATTTTCTAAATCATTCAGATATTTGTGCCTGGTAATCATAATCTCACGTTGCTGAGCTGATGATGGAAGGTATAAGTCAGGATCGGATGATGGGATCCCAGGAACAATGTTTGTTCAGCGATATTTTGCCAATTGTCAACCAATTTGGATGATTCTTTTTTTATTATAAAGAGTATTTTCCCGGACTAGTACCATTTCAAATTAATTTGGTGAAGATCTGTTGAAGAACTTCGGAGGTAGGCAACGCAACTCTTCAATAAATGATAGCAAATCTCCCGGGATTGCTGAAATTGCATGTATGTTTATTGTTTACACCAGGTCATAATATGTTCTAAGACAGTGACCGTTGTAGTATTGTATCTGTGTTTCTAGCTAGTTTTAAAATACTTCAAATTGTAATCTGTAGAGAACGTAGTGGGTACATATTATGACTGTTTCTTATTGTGGTACTATTTGATTTTCCTTTAATAAATAAATAACATAACGACACGCCGGTACGCTGTGAAGGGGTAAGCAGATGCATACAAGTCAACCTGAATTTCCATGTTTTTGGGGTTATTTATTCGGGCATAACTTTACTGCTTACTAGTGGACGTCACGCGGTTTCACCCGCGTAGTTCCCGTTCCCGTGGGAGTACGGGGATAATATATAGCCTATGTTACTCCTTGATAATGTAGCTATCCAATGCTAAAAGAATTTTTCAAATCAGTCCAGTAGTTTCGGAGCCTATTCAATTCAAACAAACAAACAAATCTTTCTTCTTTATAATATAAGTATAGATATAGATTAACCGATCTCGATGATGATTCTTTTTGCGTTGGAAGTCGAACTTCGAAGAGAAACCCCCTCACCTTAAAAGCAATTAAATCTAGTAAAGTTATATACAATGTGTACCAGAATTGCGTTTATTCTGTTACAGGTTGTATTATTAATTCCAAAGCAAAGTAGATATTTAACTATGGACTTGGACTGCGAAGTTACACAAAGTAACTCCTTAACAGCAAATGGCACAACCACTCACTATGGGAATAATGTCAATTTTAGTTAGCTATTGTCTTTGTAACTGTACCATCTGAATATGGATTGAAAGAGACTGGACCTAACAACACAGGAAATCCTAGTGTGAGGTTCAGGGCTTCATCTATGTTTGTAAATTTATTGAGACAATAAATATTTTTTTATAATTATTTCGTTGTGGAATATCACTTAGTAGTGATACTCCACAAAATAACTTAAAGTAGAAAGAAAAATACTTTTAAATAAAAAAATACGATCGACTTCCAAATAAAAAACACTACAAAGTATAAAATAACTTTCATTTCTGAAGTCGGTGTCAAAAAACTAAAAAACAACCAAAAACACCGACTTCCGAAATTAAAGTTATTTTATACTTTGTAGTGTTTTTTATTTGGTAGTCGGTTGTCTAGATCAAGATCTGTACAAGATTTCTTAGGGTTCCGAAAAAAAAACGGAACCCTTATAGGATCACTCGGGTGTCTGTCTGTCTGTCTGTCCGTCTGTCACAGCCAGTTTTCTCCGGATCCACTGGACCGATTCTGTTGAAATTTGGTACACATATGGACTTCTGTGACCCAAATACGGACGTGTTACGTTAATTATTAAATTTTTAGTATAGGGGTCACTTTTGGGGGTCAAACTAGAAAATGAAAAAAAAAAGTTAATTGTACAATATCGTGTGACTTATCTAGTAAAAGGGCTTACTGTGAGGGTTTTAATCATATTTTGTTTTCATAATTTTAAAATAAATGGTTTTGAAGTTATTCAAGAAATTAGACGAAAAATGACCCCCCCCCCCTTATCTCCGAAACTAATGAGCCTTAAATTTTGAAAAAAATGGAGATAATAGATCTTTACCTAAAGATTACAGGAAATTCTATTAGAAGTCTGTAGTGTTAAAATAACATGTTAAAAAAAATGAAATTCGTTCGGAACCCTTTGCACGCGAGTCCGACTCGCACTTGGCCAGTTTTCTAATAAAAATCTACAACGAATTCTTAAAGGCCCGCTAGCCTGCTATCTTATTAACTCCCAGTTAGTTGCTAACACGGTTCCATTATCAATACAATATTTGTTATGTAACATCTTTTTTTAGATGACTAAAAAAGTCCAATTAGTCCGTCAGATAAATTTCCAAAAAATATTAGACACGTATTTTTCTTTTAACACGTAAACAAAAAAATAAGACGATACAGTGCGTTCAAAACTCGTGTGACGTCACTTGTAAGTACACTTTTACGGAATAGTGACGTCACAAGCCCCCACTCCTGATCTTTGATGAGTTTAATCTTCGTCAATTCGTGTCCAATATTTTTCGATAATCTAACTGACGGACTAAATATAATCAATTTTTTTTTATTCAGGAATTATCCCTATTGGGCCTAAGAGATAATTATACGAAAAGTACAAAGAATGCTAATGCTAAGCTAAAACAAGTATAGCAACAAATATTAACTTTTCTATACAGTAATCTTCTTTCTTCTAACAATGGATGTCCCCGGGATTTAGCTAACATTCCAAGTAACACAGACGTGCTGAATAAAGATTGAGTAAGAGCAATCATCAAGAGCATAAGCTGAATACTAAGCTGAATACCGTCTGAGTACCGTGTATTCAGCTGTTATTCAAGCAAAAAGGACCCCAATTTTGAATGCTTAACTCTGAATAACATCTGAGCTATATCTGAGTAGGAGCTTACTAACGTTTCAGATAACTTAATAACTTTTGAATTTATTAAGCTTTTACAACTGAGTTATTCAGCTTAGTCGAATTGGTTATGTATTCAGAGTTTATTGAGCATTTAAATTATTGTTCACATTTTTGCAAACAATATTCATACAAATTGTGACAAGTATTTAATTGGAATAAATATATAAATGTCTATGTCGAATTTATTGTGTGTAATTTGACACAAATTTTAATTTACAAGTTTGAGGTCTGCTACATGTTAATTGTTAGTGCGCAAGTAATTTTGCCGTGAATAGCATACAGTGTTTTATTTCATTATTGATTAAGCGACGCGTGAATAGTAAATAGTATTTTCATACATACATACATACTAGGTCTGACAAAAGTACTTGTGACGAAATAGCTAATACTAGCAATTTTAATCCAACTAAATAACATGAATCGAGTTGAAAATGTTGTAGTTGTAAGATTAAGCATTTTGGTGATATCGTAAATTCCTTGGTATAAATTGCAAAGATTTTTAATGGCGATCGATGTTTTGATTTATATTGCTGAATAAAAGTGCACACATGTCTTTTTACTAAGCTATAACTTGAAAAAGAATAGTCTCATTGCATTAACTTCTGTATAACAATTATGTAGTTGGCCACATTTCTACATTACTCAGATTTTTAGGGTTCTCTAATCGAACGAACATAAACATAATTACTACTATAATGTGGAATTTCTTGTGGATTACACTTAAAATTATTTCTGCGAAGTCCTATAGCGCTACTTGTGTGATGTTTTTTTCGACAGACCATTTTCTAATTTTTTCTCGAATAATCAAATTTTCCATGTGTTCGGTACATTGTTCTTTTTCGATATCTGTACAGCTGCCATCAGATGCACTCTGATCTTCTTGCGTGAATCGCAATGCTATTTAATTTTTTTGGGGGACGGAACCCTCTTCATTGCACCACAACGATCCATAATGCAAACGGAAAAAATAAATACGTTCAGTAATATTTTAATTAAGCTGGTATTAAGCTATGGGCGCTATAACAATACAAACGTGATCTTTAATTTGAATAAGTTAGTTTGAAATTCTTTATTATACTGAGAAAAGCTTAATAAAAACATAAATAATATTGTTTATTCAGCAGCTGAATAATTAGTAAAACACAGAATCATATACAGTTTAAAGATAAAATAAAAACAATTATTCAGTATCTGTAATAATCTTACGGTGATTGGTTATTAAGCCTAAAGAAGGGAAGGATAGAAATACAGAATTCATTACGCATGAAGAATTTTAAGGGTCCGGACTCAACCTAATTCAGCATTTGGCTATTCCCAATGCTCTTATACAAACTATATTCATCTATGAACTGCAAAATGTTCTCAATGTGTACTGTTATCTTGCTTATGTGTTACTTGGGATACTAAGTCTTAAACAAATCCTCCTCTATAGTAAACTATGGTATTTCGGTAGGATTTATAATTTTTACGATATGCGTGCCGATTTTACTAATTTTTAAGTAACGTTCGCATTCCCATCGCAATCGAAAACTGTAAAATGTAAAAAAATTGCGCGGTTTAAAATATTGCGACTGAGGTACGAATACTTACGTTGCTTAATATTCATATTCAGTTTACAATACATCGAGAGTTTACAAATTAGCAAGATTGTTTACTTGAACTAAAGATGAGCATATTTTTTTGCCCCCGACCGTACCTACATACGACGCTATAGTTAGATAAAATTCTCCGACCCTTTGTTCAGGATTTTCTTAGCTAAACGAAGTAAACTCCTGATTGACCTACTATTTTCCCATTTCCAATGCTGCTGTCGGTTTTCATTTTAAACGGATAACACTGAACTGGGCAGAATGGTAGTATTCTACGCGAACTGCCATTTACCATCAGCTATCCAATTACTATCGGTTTAAAGAATAATCTATTACTAATAAATAAAGCTGAAGAGTTGGTTTGTTTGCTTGAACGCGCTAATCTGAGAAGCTGGTCCAATTTGAAAAATTCTTTCAGTGTTAGATAGCCCGTTTATCGAATTATTATATCATCATATCACCACGCTAAGACCAATAGGAGCGGAGCAGACAAAGTGGCGCGGGTCAACTAGTAGCAGTATATAAGCCGATTAACTATGTGCAAGCTTAAATCCTGCACAATTTTTTGACCGCCAATTTCTTCTTTGCGGTAACCTAAAAGCTAAAGTTACCGCAAAGGTAACCAGTAGTTAAAATTATGTTCTAAACAAATAACTAACTTTATTTTATAAAACAAGAAGCTTTTGCCCGCGACTTCGTACGCGCGTATCCCTTTTTTCCCGTTCCTGTAGGAATTTCGGAATTTTTGACGAATTATGCAAATTATCCTTCGTCTCTCTGGATTTTTAAAAGATATAAGCGTACAGACGGAGAAAGTAACTATATTTTATACTATTGAACGTTACTAATCCTGACCTGTTCGCCCATAAATGTGGATCCCACTCAATCAGTACATGCGATTGTCCATTTATCCTCTAGACACGCAACGTTAAATATTTCGGAGTTATAATACTTAGGCGAAACGCTCTCTTTTAGACCACATATTGAAAGTCTGGTTAAAAGAGTGCGTAAATTAATCTATGTCTTTAAAAAACTGCGGACGATTCATCATCTGCCTAGCCTTTTCCCAACTACATTGGGGTCGGCTTCCAGTCAAGCCGGATTTAGCTGAATACCAGTATTTTACATGGAGCGGCTGCCTACCAGACCTCCACAACCCTGGGTAACACGGTACTTCATGGCAAGACTGGAGTCAGATTTACTAGCTTCTGACAATCCGTAACGACTCTCAAAGATCTACAAATGACAGCCGGGACCAACGGCTTAACGTGCTTTCCGAGGCACGGAGGAAACTCGGTATGTTAAGATGGTCACCCATCCACAGACCAACCTTGGCAAGCGTTGATTGCGGATTCAAAATTAATCACACAAGTTTATTGGCCCTTGGAATCTGTAATTCAGTACTGTATCACCTTGTGGGATGGAGCACCCAAAACCCACTTACTCCCGCTTGAAAGAGCTCCGAGAGCCATTTTAAAAGAAGCCAATTTCCATCCCTTGCTCTATCCCACAGATCTCCTATATATATAACAGATTTTTTTTTTTTTCATTTTTAAATCTATTTCTGTACAATTAAGTGTATTACTTACCAAAGTTTCGTTCTTCTATTACTACTACGCAATCACATAATATTATATAACACTATCATTTAGTCCCGCTCGCCAAAAAAAAACGCACCTAACGCGCGCACACACACACATACACACCACAACACTCACTTACACACACAATTAACCTAAGTAACAAAAGTTTATGGCTAGAAATTCCACTAGAGTCACTAATCTTATAATGTTGATTTCTTTGTTTTTTCGTCTTCTATGTTGTACATAACAAAATAAAATGTATAAGTAAGCACTTTCTAGCCTGAAACAGGTACATACTAGTTCAGGAAAATTAGCTATTGTGTTCTTAAATACAAAATGTAAGTTATTTTAATGTAAATGTGACCCTTTTTATAAAATAAACAGTGTGTGTTATTATTTTCATTTAAAGATAAATATGCCAACTTGCGCTAACTAATCATTAGTAGCGAAACACTAAATTATATCCACCGCGCATCGCTACTCAAATCAAATCAGTCTCCCCCAATCATCAAATTGACAGTTATTTGAGATGGTAGGTACGATATCAAATACGAAGGTCCCTTGAAGGTCTACATAATTCTAAGACAACGCAAAAAAAAAGTACGGCCACTTAGATATTTTAATACTCGTAAATTAATCAAATCTTATACTATGCTTCCCGTGTTACCCTAAAATCAATTTATATTAGCAGATGAATAGGAGAACATTGTTTCAAATACAAAGTTAAGTTTGTCCTTCAATTCTCCTTCTTCGTCCGAGTAATGATCGATTCTCTCTTAATTACTACCGTAGGTACCGTATAATCGGATAAAGTCGAGAATCGATTCCTGTGATGGACGAAATTTCTACGTACCAGTTTGTACGGATCCATCAGTTCGCGTCGTTTTTTATTTAACAGCTATTGAGTCCTGTGGAGGTGATGACGATCCTATCGATGGAACTTACTTAGAATATATGTGGAAAGTGCATTCGAAATAATAAATGACTGTACAAAAACTCCCGAATAACAACCGCAATCGGTTGTTTTACGTCAGCATGTAATGGGTTCGGTATTTGCGGTATTCATAACAATAAAATTAATTCTGAAAGTCAGAGATTATGAGATGACTAAACTAACTTTACGAAATACCTAATATGATTTCACAAAATTCAGGAAAATAATAATGCCGGTTTACCTAACCTAATAAGGAACAAATTTCATGGGTCGTTTTGTAGGTAGGTAAGTACTTTAAGGAAAACACATCAAATACCATCCGCAAAAACAAAGTTTCCGAATATTTTACTCTAGCCTCGGAAGGAACAACCGTTTGGTTAATTTTTGACAGCCGTTAGGTGATTAGACTACCCCTTGCAAACAACACAGAGCAACTCCATGTACAATAATAGTATTTCATCATCATCATCCACAACCCGACTTCGCTTACTGCTGAGCATAGGCCTCTCTTTTCTTGTCCACGTTCCTGTGCCAGCTTCATGCAGGTTCTACCCGCGGTGGCAACAAGGTCGTCCGCAATATAGTACTATTATTGATCGAATTCCGCCCATCTCGCCACCTGCCGACCAGTCCTCTAGTTCTTCCAGTCCTCGGACGCCACTGTGTGACTACCTTCCTCCACCTGCCATCACCGCGCCTTGCCAGGTGTCCTGCCCTGGTTGCGGAATCTGTTCGAAATAGTCACCGCGGGCCTGGAACACAAAGGGCATTAGAAGGAACACGGATGGGTTTTAGTCAGTAAGAGTCTGACACTCCCTTCTGTTTCACCCAGAGCGGGAGAAGTCATTTGATGATTTCCCATCCTTAAAAAAAATAGGGGGCCCTGCTCCATTTTGATCGTACGTCTTCGGATCTCGACGTTTGGAACTCGATCTAGCGTTCCATGCTTGGCATACGTCTACGTAGGCCAAGCATGGAACGCTCCATGGTTCTTTGTGCAATTCGCAATCTGTTCACAGCCTCCTGCGTGAGCGTCCATGTTTCATCGCCGTATGTCATGGTGGGTAAAACACACTGGTTATATACTGGTACTAGCTGACCCATGCCCACTACGTTGGACGGTATTTTTCGGGTGTTAACCCTATGACACTGACAAATAACGTGGCTTTCTATTGGTAAAAGAATTTTCAAAATTGGTTCAGTGGATCCAGAGATTACCCCCCCTACAACCTCACAACATTACAAACTCACAAACTTTACCTATGTATAATATTAGTATAGATATAATTTTGGAGTCATTGCAAATATGCTTATGTGCAAAAAAAAAATAGTTTTAGTCTGAATCAAGTGTAATTTATTTCAAAGTCATTGACTTTTAAATAAATACATTGTTTTTAACAAATATACAGGGCTCTTAAACTTATAGTGATGGGACTGTCAATATTTTTAAGTTCAACTGTGTAAATTCCGCATTTGTACGCATGGCTTGCGGCGCGGCGCCGTCTTATTAGAACCACTGCACTGTATTGTTTAGCTCAACAGTGAAGTCAAAAAATTAAATTCTCAACACGGTAGCGATCCCCAGCCTCAGTAACAGCAGCACCTGCCAAGCCCACATGACAGGTGCTGCTGTTAAGTAATTTAAAAACTAAGTAATTTAAAATCGAATAGTGCAATTAGTTCACCTAATTAGTCAGTCGAAGTGGATTAAGGGATCTTGCGTAGATCTGCAAAGGATGGTCTTCCCTCCAACAGTCCTTTTTTTACAAATGTTAGGGTCTGGGAATTTTGATTTTGTTAATCGATTATTTTAATCGATAATCGTATTAATAGAGCTTTCATTTTAACATTTTACGCTGGCAATTCCGGTCGTTGACCAATTTCGGTCCAAATTGGTCGTTTTACAAATTGTTTAGGGAGTTTCCAATTAAATTACTGAAATGAATACTGTAGTCATGGCACTAAAACTATCCAAAACAAAATGGCAGCTATTTAACTAAAAATAGAGAGCTGAAAAATATTGCATTGGTAGCAAAAAGAAGGTGAATACCTACATCCGGTTTGGCCACTCTGCAGGAACTAGGTAGGTACATTACCTAGGTACACCTAACTGTTGTTTAGCTCTTTACAGAATACCCAGCCACGAATCGCTAACCATACAAGTACACGGGGTAACTGAAAGTCGACAGGAGACTATTTGGACCAGTGGAAACGAGCCACCCCACCCCGCTTTAAATCATTATAAAAACTCGCTAAATTTCTTTATAGACGAGTTTAGCCAAAAATATTATAGACTACCTGACTTCGTACCGCCATATTTTTTGTATTATTTTTTTATAAAACTTTCTCCTGACAATTAGGTGCAGTCGTTTGGAAGTTATGCGCGTACAAACATTTCGATGATTCATTTTTATTTTATATATTATATATAGATAGAGTATCACATAAGTCGACTCAAGACTTGTGAGATTATCTATCTACGCGATGGGCAAGTCTAGCTTATAGGAAAGGAGGTAACGAAACCATAGCGCGATCTAGAAATGTTCGCTGACTGGCCAATACCGTCTATCGCGTTGGATGGAACTATAATCCACAGAAAAACCAGCCTTTCCACCATCTTTCCACGGACAAATTCATAAGCTTCAGATTCGAGAAGGTGAGAGAGACTGAATCCACACGGATTTGGTGATATTTTTTACAATCAATGCCTCCACTTTTTCCTAGTATGTTGGAGTCGGCTTTCCGCACGAAGATTTGCTTGGCAATTAGTTGCAAAAAATATAAAGTACCAGCTTCTGCCAGCGGCTTCGCCCGCGTGATATTCAGGGAACATATTCCCAGGATGAAAAGTAGCCTATGTCCATTCTCAGGCTCTAGACTATGTGAACCAAAAATTTAAATCGGTTCAGTAGTTTTGGCGTGAAATACAGACAGAGTAAGGATTTAGGTGCATACAATTAGATTGAAAGCGGAACTTAACATAGTATAATAGGCTGGGCAAATTAATTACCATCATTTAACATCTTACAAGCTATCACAGGAAGCTCGTATGGTCCTATCTAGTCAGATTGTCGAAAAATATTGGACACATTTTTTTTGCTTAAATGATGACGAAGATAAAGCGCTACACAGTTCAAGAGTGGCTGGTGATGTCACATTTGAGTAAAAAGTGTACTCAACGTGTCGTCACAAGAGTTTTCAACGCACTATATCGTCCTAATTTTTTATTTACGTTAAAAATAATAATACGTGTCAATATTGTTTTGGAAATCTATCTGACGGACTAATTATGTAGATCTTTTCAGGAGAGTAGCCGATTGCAATTCAAATGCGAACGCTCTATAAAATACAAAGGTTCCGTTCATGTTTTACAACTGGAAATGACAAAAGAGGAGCATTGAAGTAAACAATAACAGATAAAGGAACTGTAGTTATCAGTTGCCAGCAATCAGGTTTATATTATACGTAAGTACATGAGATCCATCCTTGTTGCTCGCAGCATAGTAAACTGTCGGAAAGGTCATTGGTCAGCGTGGTCTATGCATACCGATGAGCACACCGTTCATGTTTCCGCAAAACACTTCCAGGAACGCTTTATAGCTACACACAGAAATCAACATTAAACTGGATCCATCTGTTTCATGTCGTATGATAAGGATGATCTTCGAAAAGGAGCGAAAGCAAAATCTGCCTAACAAACATTAAACGTAGGTACTGACGGCTTCTGAATCCAGCGGATGTGCGTTGTCTGTCATTGTATATATTTATGTTCAAATAGTTATTGGGGCGCAAAATCCAACAACTTTTTTAACTGTAAGGATTGCAGATCAGGGGCATAATCTCAGAGAAAGATATAGCTGAATGTAATGTCTTTTGAAGCCTGATATTGCAACGGCACCCAATCCCTTCAAACCGGAACAACGCTTCGCTTGACGGAGGAAATAGCTAGGTACTTGTATTCAACTCATTTCTTCCACCAAGCAATGAAGCGTAGAGAGTACTTGACGTAGTAGGGTATTACGGGTGTAATAGGATGTATAACAAAGCCAATAGTCACTAAAGGCCCTGCCAGAGACGTGGTCCGTCACAAACTGAGCCTGCGTTCCGGGCTCAGCTCGGACACTGATGTGTGTGAATGAGTTCTAAAATGTACACACTGATGTGTTTTTGCACCTTTATTCTTCTTAACATTGCCATCATATTTTGGATATTACCTGGAAACCTTCTGAAAATGAAAATGTGTAAGAAAATCATTCAACTTTTTCTCACCTGTTAAAAACAAGTTTTACAATGTTATGTACAACAAACATGAACATGACTTTAAATGTTCCCGCAACTTGCACCAATATGCACTATGTTTTGTTTGTGTAACATTGCGCGTTACCATAAAATGCAATTTTTCACAATGAAAATAAATCAGTCGACGTTTTAGAAATTTGTTTTCAGCATGTTAACTTATTATTTTTTTGTACAGATAACATAGATGGCGCCTTTGTCTTAAGCATGCTTAATACAGACTGCATGAACTCTATGTATTCCATACGTGAGAATACCTCCACTAAATTCTTATTTTTTTTTTGCCATTCTTCTGAATCGGAATCAAATACAAGGTGAAAATATCCGCGAAATTATTTCGATTTCCTGCAATCTTCACAGGTTTGACGTTATTCAAAACTTAATGTTACAACTGCGCAGCGGATGTGGGGTTCACACACAGTGCAAGCTTCGTTTCCTGTGACCTGCTTACATGAAAGGGTGACATTGGCAGTGAAAAGGCACGTGTAGAGTCGCAACACTTGCTTCCTATAGGTAGGTAGGTATAGCGCGCATAACAGATCGTTTGTGCGAGTGGTTGGCGCTCGTTCCGCGCGGCTCTTCATTTCCTCTTGTCATGTCACCTTCCTCGCGCTGCATCGCCCACGCGTAGTTTGAACTTGAAATGTCCGTGCAAATGCCTACATACGTAGACACAGTAAGGCATCGGAGTAGGTAATTATTAGCTTGTTATGTATGAAATTGCCGTTGTAATAAAAGGCATACTTTGAACTTTGGTAACTTTATTATCACAGTCAAGGCAGAAAAGAAGGTGAAGCTTAGGTACAGATCAAGTAATAGGTATTTAATTTGCGCTTCTATAGATCTGATTTTAAATTACTTTACTTACACTATTCATTCGCGACTTAGGGTCACCACTTGTGTATGTTCCTAAACAATTTTTTTACATCTATATTTGAATCTTATTCTAAACTTGCATGACGCTTCCAAAGCTGCCTAAAGTATTTCCTACCAGCCTGCATTCTGCAAGGTTTGTTAGAGTATACAGCTTCATAATGCATCACAGAACCTATATAGGTAGGCACATTGATCGGAGCATGTAAATGACAAAATATCCAGTTTCAATTTACTAAGAATACCTGATTTGTTAATTAGACAACAATCATGAACAAGTACTTGTTTGTTTTTGACTGAGTAATTAGACTTAGTGTAATTGATTGGCTATCAATTACAGTCTAATCCGTCTGTGGATTGGACCATGAGAAGTAAACTGAACTGGAAGGATGGATAAGACTGTGTATTATGACAACCTTCCAACAAGGTACAAGGTTCAAGTTTAGGCGCGTTTATCGAATAAGTGTTGTTATTTTTAATGTGGATGAGCCGGGCTGTCTCCATCTTTTCTAGGAGTAGAAGTCACAGTGCGTGATGTTTCTTTTTTAAATTATGTATTTCGATAGCCACTATGTACCTAGAGGGTGCGCACAATAAGTCTGGGCGCGGTTGAAATCGGAACTAAACGTTGATTTTATAAGTATGCTAATTTAATAAAATCTAGTACATAAATTATACCTTGGTTGTTAATTCTTTCAAGTAAAATTTGAGTTACGTTACATAATTTTTGAATAAATAACGGAAATATATTTAATTAGGCCTGCATGAAGCAGCGCCATCATCCGCGTGCAGACTTACCTTGCGCACACTCTACCATAAGTTGTTGAAAGTTATTAGCAGGAGGCTAGAAAAAAAAAGCGAGTTTTCAAATGTGACCAAGCAGGACCAATAACTTTTTTAATTCATACATACTGAACTACAATAATTTTAAACATCACTGAAATTGTTGTCGGAAAGCTGAACTTATGCTCGTGGTTTTTATTTGTGAGAAATATAGCCTAGCAGTATCACGCTGAAATTATTTAGTTTATCATATTGTATGCTTATTATTAACTTAAAAAGTTTTATAGAATATACATTTATAAAGTTTTATTTAAAAAAATTGGGAGTAGGGTTCAAGTTACCAGTCAGGGTCAGGGCTCCAAAGAGAGCCTCCTAACAATGCGAGTCATGTCTGATGCTGTAGATAATGCTTTTTTTAAGGTTAGTCCGCCACACATTCCCAACCACTGCAACTTCTAAAAGCCAGAATCAACAGTGGCGACCACCAGAAAAACGCCGGACCAATGAAGCCCGACGAGTCCTGGAGAAACGATTCAACTGTCTTGGATCCCGCAACGAAATCAATCAGAAAAGTACAGTGGAGGAGTTGGAAAAAATATAATATCCACTTCCCTCCTTATCAAGCTGAAGGCAGAACAGAGCTAGGCCAATAGGCACCAAAGCCGGTGGTGGTTCTATGGAAGCCGGGGTTTTTGGTTATTTCGTTTTTTGACACCGACTTCCGAAATTAAAGTAATTTATACTTTGTAGTGTTTTGTTTTGGAAGTCGGTTACTTATATTTTTTGTAAAAAAGTTTTTTATTTTTCACTTTTTAGTGGTACCTGCGTATCCATTCACAGCGTACCGTACCTACAATTTTCGAGAGTTGCCCTCGATTTCTCAGGGTTTCCATCATCAGATCCTGACAATGGCAGTGGCAATGGGACCATCTCGGAAGCATACCCTTTCATATAAAAAAAGATTAATCGAAATCGGATCATAAACGACGAAGTTATCCACGAACACACATAAAAAACAAAATATATATATACGCTGTCGAATTGAGAACCTCCTTCTTTTTTAGAAGTCAGTTAAAAAAAACATGGGATAAGGGCAGGAAAATGATGACTCAACGTAATGTTCTGTTGAAAACCAGCGCCAATTAACTTCTGTTTATCTGGTATTTTGCTGAACTGGACCGATTCGGTGCAGCCGTGAGGCACACAATTTTATTGATTTAAAATTAAGTCTCCTTATTTTTATCTAAAATGTATACCAGTGTGTGCCAAAATTAACCTTTTCTCTCCTTCATAATGCAAAATCCTGGAAAAACAATGCGTCGTTGACGTTTCATGTTATAAATAAGTTGAGTCACTCGGGAATTATAAACGGCTGATTGGCATAATAAAGCAATCTGTGTACATCGATGGTGACAATGCGTTCTTTTTTTCTGCCAAGGAGCATTGCCCTGCGATCTCGGTCTCGGTCTAAAAGAAAACACCCACGCTGTGCATTGTGATCCCATGGGCTTGTCCACTGTGTGATAATCCAGTTTTTATGTACGCTTCCTAAAACATAGATATGTATCTTGGAACAGTTATTTCTGCTAACTGTTAAATAGCATTATAAATAGATCCTTTTGTACTTGTCCAAGCAGGTGATTAGACTTGGAAACACAGTCAACATTATAAAACATGTGATTTGATTCATATATATTATTTCGTAATCAGGGTGGCTAATAAAAATATGTGCAAACACTCATTTTATTTGTCTTAATTTTCGTTCTGGTCAAAAATCCTGGGTAGTAAACATATAACTGCTACGATCAAAATACTGCTTTCGCATTAGTTTGGAAGGAGTTTTTCTTTGCTTATGAATCGACGCCAAATGTACCTTTCCGGTAAATGTCTGTTTTTAGGGTTCTGAACAAAAAACGGAACCCTTATAGGATCACTCGGGTGTCTGTTTGTCCGTCTGTCACAGCCAGTTTTCTTCGGATCCACTGGACCGATTCTGTTGAAATTTTGTACACATATGGACTTCTGTGATCCAAACACGGACGCGTTACGTATATCATTAAATTTTAGTATGGGGGTCAAACTAGAAAATTAAAAAAAAAGTATTTTGAACAATATCGTATGACATATCAAATGAAAGGGTTTTAATAATATTTTTTTCATAATTTTCAAATAAATGGTTTTGAAGTTATTCAAGAAATTAGACGAAAAATGACCATTCCCCCGCCTTATCTCCGAAATTGCTGAGCCTAAACTTTTGAAATAAATGGAGATAATAGATCTATACCTATAGATTAAAGGAAAACATGTTAAAATAATGATATTCGTTCGGAACCCTTTGCACGCGAGTCTGACTCGCACTTGGCCAGTTTTTTTTTAATACTTTTGATAGGCACGCGTTTGACCACTATCTCACCTGATGGTAAGCAATGATGTGGTCGAAGATGGAGCACGCTTGCCTAGAAGTAACCTATTCACTCTTGACTAAAAGACTCCCAGGTTGTAGCTATCAGGAAACACAGACTCCGGCAGGGAATTCCACTCCTTACCTGTACGCACTATGAATCTGTTCCCAAAACGTTTTGTGCGTGTGGGTGGGATGTTCACCATGTACCGGTGGCGCATCGCCGTTCGTCTTGTGGTCCGATGATGGAACGGGCTTGGCGGAATTAAATTATGCAATTCCGTCGTACATTCCCCAAAATGCAACCGGTAGAAAAAGGACAGGCTAGCAACTCGTCGTCTATGCTCAAGATTTTGGAGCTTCGTCGCGACGAGCCTAGCATTGCCGATGATCCTCTTGGCTCGTTTCTCAATTGACTCAAGGGCATCAAGCTGGTATCTGGCAGAGCCGTCCCAAAGATGAGAGCAGTTCTTCATATACGATCGAACTTGCGCTTAATAGAGCTTGGGCATCTGTTCCGGCGTGAAGTACCGTCTCACCTTTGCTAGGATGCCCAACTTCTTTGCAGCCACTTGAAAAAAAGGGTATTTGACATAATTTAAATCGTGGCCGCTGAGTTCTTTTCAGTGTTTAGTTTCGGAGTATACAGATAGAAGACAAAATTCTTATCTAGTTTATAACATTTTTTGTTATTTGGAAAGTGTAAAAGTGTTCGTAAACTTATATCATGAAATTATATCCAAAATGGTGCGACAAACCGCGAATTGATCATTAACTTCGTTATCGTTTACACTAGCCGTTATGCCAGTGACTACGCCAAGGCCTACGTCAGCTGCTTTGCCTAGGCCTACGCCAGCTGCTACGCCACGGACAGCTGCTACGACGGTAGCTACGCGATCATCGTCTCCGCTTGCTGCTGTGCCAGCAGTAGACTTGTGTAAGTAATGAGATTGTTGCATTGCGCGTCATATAACCCGACCGCGTACTGTTCCATTACCTATGACTCGACCAAATTAAGCATTGCACATGACACTTAAACATGACGCGCGGCGCAACAGAACACTATCGCGGCGCGCTGTTAAGTTCGGTGTTCGTATTATCTCGGTAATTTTGGCTATGTGTGCAAGTGAGAAGGAGCATGCGCCGATCGGCTGGCTGCTAAATAAGTGAACTATTATTTAGAACCGTATGATTCAAGTTATAAGGTTTACGTTTATTAACAACGCGGACTGCCGAGGTATAGTTACGTGATGTTTTAAATCATGACTGTCGCACTACGCGCACTGTAGGTAATACCGGGCGCATTGCGTTTGGCGATTGTCATATCACACCATAATATAACGCGCATGATATATATCTTCTACAACGCGAGCATTCCATAACAATAACCACCGTGTGGCGCGTCATTTCGCGTCATGTTTGGAGTCATGGTGTAATGCAGCATTCCTCGGTACGAAAAGTAAAGTCATATTCCATGACTTTAAAACGCACTGTTTTGCGCAACTCTAGCCAGCAGCTACGCTGAGACCAACGCCACCTGCTACGACGGTAGCTACACCATCATCGTCTACGCTTGCTGCTACGCCAGCGGCTACGCTAAGACCTACCCTGCTGCTACGCCAACGACTACGCCAAAGACGAAGTCATGGAGGCGGCTATGCCAAGGGTATAATTTTATGGTACTCGTATATGTACATATATTCACTTGTAATATTTAAGGTGTGTCCATTAATCGCAAGCTATTTATTTGAGGACTTTAGTATCACTTTTGATTTTAAATATAGGAAACCCTAAGTGCAATTTAGTGCACATACCTTCCATACATTAGACGGAAGTAAAAATCAATACACATACCTATTAGCAGAACTGTGTACGTACCGGTCCGCTGGATCAGACCGTAAATTTATTCAGTAAAAAGTATCTAGTCGTTAAAAACTAGCTCACAATTAACATCAATTTAGTTTACAACTTTCTTCCGAAGATGGGCGCTATTTACAGTAATTTTCTTTTAGAAAGTAGCAACTAGCGCCGCTCAGTGTCAGTTCTCGGAACAAAAATGAACCACAATTGTATCTTGCCATTCTCCAACTCGTGACGACGTGTACAGAAGTTTGACTAGCTCAACACAGATGGTGCTGGCGTCACTAGTTTATCTGGTATGGCAAACATGCGGTGGGCACCAATATGTAACACAGGGCTCTTCCCCGAGATGTCGCTGGCCGCGGAATTTAATGCGCAGCTTGATATCGTACAGAATGCGTGGTATACAAAGTCACGCTTCCGCCTACACGCCGCCGCGACTCGACTGAGTTCGGTATCGGACTTGCATGATACCGGCGCCGAGCCTCGCTGCGGACGTGCGGACAGTACGCACCACCGACCAGTTACCACGGAATGTGCAAGTCCGACGGCACTTCAGAACAACGTGAACATTTCTAAAAGTGAACTATAAAATACTGGACGTTTTCTCTGTTACTAATTCTGTGCAAATAGACTGGGAATGTTTGTTATTCACAATCTTGGAGCGGTATCTGAAACTGGTAAGTGTTCCATTTCTTGTTGTGATAAGTCGACGATTATTTATGTTTTTAATTTTGGCCTTAATTTGCTTAGTTCGTATTTAACAGGTACCCTATTAATTTGAGAACACGTCGCACTGAGTGTTTAATTTAATAGCTCTATGTACGCCTGCTTAATTTGCTATGGAACATAAAAATGTATATAAATTTTGTGGCGGAATTTTTGATACAGTAGCTTAAAAAAAATATACCTAAGTAAATACCGTATTTTAAAAATATAGGGATTAATATAATATAACTCCAAATTTTATTAATTTTATGAATAAATATAAAACTCACTTATATTTGGTAACTAAAATCTGTCCAATTATATACTCGTATATAATTCGACAGATTATAGTTTTGAGCAGATGCATATTCTCTATACGTATTCGCTAAGTAGCACAGGAAGTGTGCAATATATTAGAAATGTCTGTTTATTCTTAGTTATATCCTGCACTGACTAGCGTACCTACGTGTACCTTCCTATATGTACCTTATCTTGTCCTCGTTATAATCATTTTCAACTGTACACATACATACAGACATAGTTCACGCTATTTTAGAAGGGATTGCATTCTCCTGGACTAGCCTTTATTTCGCTATCCAATCACATTTTTACTATTCCGTGGGTGTATCGTTAATTCAAATGATATTCTTGCAACTCTCTACTACTCGCGTTGGATGCCCGAGGGTGGATACTTGTATTTACTGCTTACAAAATCACTGACGCTAAGAAAGGAGTTTCCTTTTCTCAAAAGAGTTTCCGTCAGCCCTATTTCAATAGAGCCGTCTGAAACTGTGCTAAAGCCGGTCGACACGGATATAATAAACATTTGGTGGCTTATGAATAAAACAGCTGTTATAACTAAGATGGCGCAATGTTCTTGCTCAGTTCATGTACTAGTAGGCCGCGTGACCAATTGACAAGCACGCCAGATGTACCGAATTATTATAAAACACCCAAACCTTTGTTCAGTAGTTGAACTACGTTATTCAAAATGGCGAAATCGACTAGAGTAATTCAATGTCCTAGCCTTTTCTCAACTTTGTTGGGGTAGCTGAAGAAGCGACTGATGAAGCCAATAAGATAGCCCTTGGCAAGACTGGTGTCAGAGTTTTTGGCTTCCTGTAACGACTGTCAAAGATGTAAAGTGGCAGTCGGGACCAATCGAGGCACGGAGGCAACTCGGTGTGTAAAGGATGGTCACACTAGTCGAACTCACGAGGTCAGTCTTTGAATGCAAAGACTGACCTCGTGAGTTCAACCAGTGCGGCTGTTATTCTGTAGCGACGAGCTCCTCCTAGGGTTAATATTCCTATTCAAAACAGTTGTAAGGTTCGACCATATAAAACTCTTCTTCCGTTACTGACTGGCTGGGTGACTGACAGACAACGCACAGCCGAAACTACTGGTCGAAGAAAGCTAAAATTTGGCATGTAGGTTCCTTGGGAAGTGTAGTGGAGCACTAAGAGGATGATTTATCGAAATTACTATGGGAACGGGAAAAGACGGGGTATGCACGTACGAAGTCGCGGGCAAAAGCAAGTAAAGTAATCGGGGCCAACACGGCGGGTTCATAACTCAATAGTCAGGTAATTAGTTTACGTTTCCAAAGCTGTGTTGCACTTTTCGTGCCTCGTCTAGAATTGAACTGAGCAACGTCGATCCAGACAACGTATCGAGAGACTATTCCGAATTGGATTGAAAAATGGAAAATAAAAAGGCTGTTGCATTTTATACTCGTATTTCAGCCGATAGAGATTTTTGCTGTTCTCTCAAGTTTTATTGAAGTTTAGATTAGATTTATAGGGCTGTTAAAGCCAAATATTAAAATCAAATTCGAATAATATAAGCTAATACAATTGTACATAATATTATGCAAGACGGGGTGGACGTCGTGACCTTAGGTACAAATGGCAATAAGGCGACCAAAATAAACTCAAGTTTAAATACTTAAATCTATATATATAAATGAAGCCTATTTCCCTTGGTCACGGTATCACGCGTGAACAGCTGGGCAGATTCCCTAATTCTTTTTTTGTTGTGTTTGTAGTAGGCATCATAAATGAGGCCAGTGCCTGCCGGGGTTGTGGAATCTGTTCGAAAGAATCACCGCGGCCCTGGAATGCAAAGGGCATTAGGAGGAACACGGATGGATTTTAGTCAGTAAGAGTCTGACACTCCCTTCTCCTCCGCCTAGAGCGGGAGGAGTCATTTGATGATTTCCCACCCTTAAAAAAGGCATCACAAATTAAAAAATAGATTTCCAGTATACATTATCACGGTCATCAGTTCCTAATAGGTTCGTTTCTACCTGATACCTAATCGGTTTTCTTGAGATAGGTTTTTTCGAGCAATCGTACCCGGTTTATCCTGCCGGGATATGCGCATTTACCAGTAAGCATGATTGGGTGATGCCATAATCTTGTCACTTCGTCTCATTGAATAAAGTTCATGAGACATTCCAGATGTTCTTAGAATCGCAATGGAGTTGCTAATACCTAGATTCCGCAGTCACTGCTGCCTGTTATAAACTGACTAGCTTTTGTCTGCGTCTTCGCTCATCGCAAATAAGTATAAAAATATTCGCATATAATATTAGTTAGGAAACCTTGTGGAAATTATTTATTTATCTTGGCTTAGGATATGTTTTGTGGAGATCAGATAGGCGGTTACTCTAGGCAAAATACTGGTACTTAGCATCCGGTTAGTATGAAAGCCGACCCCAATATATTTTGGTAATAATTTGGCAGATTGATTGATATTTACTATCTTTTGAAATAACGAGTAACTCTTCTGGGGCTCTCATCAACATCATCATAACAACCGAAAGACGTCCACTGCTGGACATAGGCCGCCCCCAAAGAGGGGGTTAGCCATAATCGCCACGCTTGGCAGGCGGGTTGGCGATCGCAGTGTATGGTGTTGCATTTTATAGAAAACGCTGCTGCCCATTCTTTGGTGAGTCCCGTAGTCGCCTCTTACGACACCCACGGGAAGTGATGGGATGGCGTTATTCTTTTACGGCACCATACGGCACCGGCAGACACCATACGGCATCTGGGGCCTTACACAGTAACATTCTATCAGCTAGGATGATTGTCAAAAGTTCTAGAAGTTCGGGTGGTATCGCTGTGTCCAAGAGTACTGCTTTCTGTATCAAGCTCTTGATCCAGCTGCCCAACGAGAGCCTCCTTAGATGTTGGTCGAGGATCTTGGTAATTATGCCATTGGCCGTCACGGCTATCGGCACAATGACTGCTGTGTTCATATCCCACATGTCGACAAACTCGCGAGCCAAGTCAAGATGCTTAGTTTTTTTTATCTTTCTCAGCCTTCACGAGGTTCTCGTCATGAGGGTCTGTTATATTAACAATCATTGCGCAACGCTCTAGTCGGTCTATCACCACTATGTCAGGCTTATTGGCAACAAAAGTCCTGTCAGTGATGATAGACCGATCCCAATACAATGTGCAATTACCATTTTCGAGAACTGGGTCGGGCACAAACCTATAGTACGGTACTTCCGATTCCACAAGATTGTATTTAAGAGCAAGTTACTGGTGGACAATCCTGGCTTCAAGGTTGTGCCTGTGCCAACCGGAAATTATATGGCGGATGGATTCCCCGTTATTAATCATAATCTTTATCGTTAGAATGCCACTTTGTTTAGGCCCACATTAATCGATGGATGGATTCGCCCACTATACCAGAAGCGTGAATTTGAAATTATACGCCGAGTCAAGTTGTAACCTCTATTAGTAGGTTTGAACTCCCTGATTCGATTTAAAACTAAGCATAAACTCCACAATTCCATTCCTAGATCGCTGCGCGAAGCTCCATTAGTCGATGAACGTAAATTTATTCCTGAAGCTGAAATGGATTATGAATAGAGTAAGCTAAAATACAGAGAATAATAAATTAAGGAAATGTAGGAAGTACTAGGAAGCATATGCATATCACCGTCTTTGAGTACCTACCCCAATTAATTTGGGCTGGAGCAGCGTACCCCTTTCCGTATGTTTTAAAACTATAAGCCGTCACCAACAATCACCCAGATATTAACGACATTGTCCCTCACACCATAAATTCTTCGTTTAGTTGGTCTTCCTCTATTCATACCGAGGAAAGAAAATTACGAATAGATTCGATTTAACCTCACCGCTTACCTAATAAAATAGATCTTCACAATTTTTACCTTTCAATATTTCAGAATTACCACCTGCAGGAACGAAATTAAGTTCAGTTCAAAGTATTCAAACTCGATTTTAGCAGCGAGATTCAATAGAACCGCAGGCTGGAGAGCTTACTACATGCACATTTAAGCGTATAAAAATTTTATTCGATGTGAGGGTAACAGTGTTATCCTTCTCTATCAACGGATATTGAATCGCACCAGCTACTGTGTGTACATTTAATAGAATTTTTATGTCATAATAATTATGATGACACTAGTTTCTGTCGACGGCTTCGTCTGCGTGAATATCGAAAATTATGCCAAGAGAACCTACCCCCGGGATAGGAAGTAGCCTACTTATGTGCTATTCCAGACTACAATCGATCTCTGTTTTGAATTTCATTTAGATCGGTTCGCCAGTTCTGGTGTGACAGTAATAACCATACATGCCATACACGTCCCTGTCTCCAAATTTTTGCATTTATAACGGTAGTTACAATATAGTCGATAGATATGTAGGACAGTTAAAATGCTTTATAAGTATTGACAATTTACAGACAACAGTACGACAATGATGGGACCGTTACTATAATAGGCTATATTATTATACAATTAGGAAGGCCCTGAACTACTCACGCATAGCTCCGCTGCAAGAAGCATAACATAGTTCGTTATCACAAAATAAACACCCATTGTAATCGTCCTAACTGTTATGTGTTAATCAGCTACAAAGTAGTACAAAGGGATACCCAGCATAGCAAGAAGGTAATTAATAGGGGTAGACACGCGGCAGCGTGTCCAGCCAAAAGTTCAAAGAAAAAGGAACTGGCGACGCAGCAGCCGAGTGTAATATGATACGAACCATTTCGAGCTACTTTTGACCCCTACATAACTCGAAACCTAAATAACCTAAATACATGAAAACTGGCACAATTATTAAAGCATGTCTAGAATCCAAAATTTCATAAATGAAACTCAAACAGTTTTTGATATATGTATTAACGTTTAAAAAACGGTATTTTTGTGACTGATTGACTCACTGACTCAATCAGGACATCTGTCATCTAGGACATCTGGAAGTGGGTTAGGTTTTTGATCTATAATCAAAAACCTAACTCACTTCCAGATGTCCTAGAAAGTTGAAATTCGGCATCCAACTAGGTAATTGGATGTATACAAAGGAAAAAATCGGAAAACCAGGAATTTTTAAGATTTTAAATTTTCAATCAATTGATTTTGTAGGTAACACTTAGCGCCTTTCAAAATTATAAGAACAAACATTTCTGTTTTCTTCTTTGCAGGAGAACAATAAGTTCCATGATGAAAGGTCGTTTTTATAGATACTTTCGAATTATTAATGGGAACCACGCTAAAATCTACAATCACGGATATCATAATTTTGGCTCCCTTTTTCACATTTATATTTTTGATGGGATTACAACCTTCATCGTACTATATACTACGAAATATAAAATGAACTGAGGTTTCCCTATGTACACAATTACACATGAAGTGAATACGGGCACAAAACTGAGAGGTAATAAAGCGGTAAGGGCCCAGTAGTAGTCTTTTCCAAAAAATCTGATTGGGCGACGTTACTAAAGGCTTGCAGCATCAAGCTCTCAACCTACAGAAAAGGGACATCTATTATTTTCACACAGTCGATTTGTCTCCTTCCAAATAAGGGCCATTTTTAGAGTGGTACTGATTAGTCCAGTCCATTCCGCCTGAAAAACCAACAAAAAAGTTCCACTCAAGAAAACTTTTCAATCAGTCTGATGCAGTTGTTGGTAGTTATTTTAGTTGAATCGCAGACTTGATGTCAGGAACTGCAGACTGCTTGGAAAGTAATAACACTTATAAAATCGTCTACTCGATATTTTTAATTTGAGAAGCCACATTATCATTTGTAGTGTATATCGTTGCTAAAAAATTAGTAGAATTGGTCCTCAGATGGCGGCCACCATGTTTAAAATCCTTACGGTGTATGTCACTTAAAACGTTAAGACGAATCTAATGATACCCCATTTTTTTAATCTGTCAAGCCGTGGCAAAGAAATACACATGACATAATGAAAAACTGGACAAGTGCGAGTCGGACTCGCGTGCAAAGGGTTCCGAACGAATCTCATTTTTGTAAAATGTTACTTTATCACTATTTACTTCTTAATTCTAATTTCGGAGATACGGAAGGGGGAGGGGGGAGAATGGTCATTTTTACCTAATTTCTTGAATAAAATCAAAACCGTTTATTGCAAAATTATGAAAAATTATAGTTAAAACCCGTACAATAAGTTCTTTCATTTGATTTGTCAGTTGTCACACAGTAGGTACAGTTTCAACAACATTTTTTGAAATTTTCTTCTTTATCTCCCAAAAGTGACCCACAGGCTCAAAATTTATAAGGGTTCTGTTTCTTACGGATGTTCGGAACCCTAAAAATATGTAATAATTAAACAGAAACACTCAACATTACACTGCTTTTGTGGCAGTCAGGCAAGGTGGAAAAAAGAAATAAAAACGTTCATTTTATTTAATAGATACGACTTCGTCGTGTTGTTATGTAAGTTGCATCACCGATATCAACGATTGTGTTGGCTCATCAGTTACGCCTCGTAATCACAATCGGTGAGATGGCCGCTTACCTACTGCGAACACAAAGGATTAACTGTCTCAGATTTTTATTTATGAGTAATAAAATAACTTTTGTGGTAGGTATGTTCGGCTTTATTACTTAGAGTTGCTACGAAAAACGATGCCAAGAGACAAACACTATCCCCATATCCTAATCTAGGTTATTATCTACCCACATGGTTAACAAATAAACCAGTTAAGTCAGGATTGATCAACATACAGACCACATTTATACCCGCATATATTAGAAGAATCTAGACATGATAATATATGTAATTGAAATGTATATATGTAATGTATGTTTTTGGAATCTCAAAACTAGTGAAATCTCGATGAAACGAAATTCCATTTCAGAAAGCTTTTTGGAACAGGCCTCTCCTATTTCCTGGCAGTGCTCCGTTAGTTAATTACTGGACCCTGTGGGTCGCCCGTGATGCGGTTAGGGTAGGTCTAGTATGTTTGCCAGTGCTCCGCTCAAAAGCTTTTCTGCTGTACCACCGGCGCTGTTCATTTGCATTTTCCCTGCGGATATTGACTCGGAATGGTGCCGTTTCTCATGCAACAGAAATACAGACGTTAATCATTGCTGAGCGCGTTCTGAAAATTTAAAAACATTCTAAGTCTAATTTTCTTCCCGATGTTTTCTTTCACCGCCATTGTCCTTTGAGATGAATAAAGATGATACTGTGTGAAAAGTGATCAAGGTTCCACAATCAACATAAACACGCAACGGTTGTTACAGAGCGAATAATAATACTCATCATGAAAATACTTCGGATTTTCTCACTTAGGCACCAGAAAAATTAACGTCTCTTTGCTTTTTGTGGTCTGTCAAAAACATGGCGTTAACTACACGGCAAATTATATCAGAACATGATCTCAGATGCACATTGTTACGCCGCAAAATGAGTACGTATCCACCATCTGTTTCGAATTCGGTAAAAAGGACAGGCGATTATTACAGAGTGGTTTTGTATTTATTGTGCCCAAAAGAAAAGTGCAGTTATTAAAAAGCAGCAGCACCTTTACTGCGACTTTTTAAATAAAATTACTATATTTACATCGTAATTGTGTTTGTCAGGTGTCTGTCGATATAACCGTATCGCCTAAACATTTAACAAAAACACGGTATCGTTGGCAGCTTCGCAATCTGTCTTAATTTAATTGCTCCAAATCAGGACTGACCGATCACTTAGCCGTAAAGACAGAACTATACACCTAGCTGTGACATACCAACCCGAATCAGGAAACTGTTTCTTTAACTATGTATATTACGCCTGTATTCTTTGAATGGGTAAGCAGAGTAGGCATCTTAAATAATAAGCCCAAAGCTACTTAGGTGTATGTTGGCTCATTTACATAGGGTCGTTTTGACCGATTCGGTTGCAGCCCGCATTCGGTTAACGGCTAGTGTAAACGCCTTGGTTAATCGTATTCGGCTGCAGACCGCTTTCCGAATCCGATAAGCCGACATCTTAAACGAATACGGTCGCCGTATTCGATGACCGACTTAATGTTAAAGGCCCAATTACATTAATCAATTCGGTTGAACCGAATGCAGTCGCCGTATTCGGTGAACGAATTAATGTAAACGCGCCATGTCTCATCTCATGTAATACGAGACCAACCTCATGTCATAAACCGAGCATGAATCCGTGGTGCCACTGAGAAAAGACAGATGAAATACCCAAGCGACACTTTGCTCTAGCTTCCTTCGCGTAACGCTTGCAATTACAAGGAAAACGACACAGTCCATTTATTTAAATATACGTAGATACTATAGAGGTGCATAGTTGTATTGTTACTTGTCATTATCTCATTGCAGGGCAAAGCCCTCGGTTCAACCACAGAAGAAAGGAACATTGACCACCACTGGCATAACTACTACGTGTTGTGTTTCTTGGGCGCAGGGTTCCTCACGCTATTTCCATTCACTAAAAGTCAGGATCTAAACTGCACTTTAAATTCGAAAGTAAACACCATATTACATAATTTACAAACAGCAAAATGAGAAACAAATTAATATAATGAAGTACCCATCAATTAAGCAAATGCTATAAAGTTAATAGTGCTTTACACTCCACATGATTTGGTTACCTACATTGCAAAACAAAACTTTTCGGATTTATTCGATTTGCATGCCCGGCTTCCGCAAAATCTTGTTTCTATAACAGGTAAGTGGATAGGCCTAACGAGCCGCAAAATGGTGATAGAAACGTGGATAGTAATTATCAATTAGGCGGCATATGCAGGGCTGTAACATGGAACAGGATTATTCCAGTAGCTTTGGGGCAAACTGGCTGTTACAGATGGACAGACAAACGCACAAGTGATCCTATAAGGGTTTCGTTTTCGTACGGACGTTCGGAACCCTAAAAAATAACCGTATGATCAGTTGTTGAGAAAGATTCAAAATTGAAAATTCTCAAAAAGAATTGCTAAATAGTATTTAAACTAAGCATGTAGTTATTTTTTGAATGAATAACCCTGGAAATTTGCAATGTTAATAAATAACGGTTGTCCGTGAAAAGCCGGTGTTATGCTCAATGTTATTCGATCTGCAACTCGATACGGTCGTAGCGCTACGTCGTAGACCGCGGCCGCGGCTAGCATTGTTAGTATTTCTTTAGTACACCTATACAACCTATTTGGTTGCTAAGTTATGTGTTTTTAATCCATTTCCGGCTGTTACTGTAACTAGTGACCCAGCGTGATTTCTGTCGTGGGTTTGAGTCAGGTTTACTTTATCCTAGCCGACCCGCGCAACTTCGTCTGCGTCACATTTTCATTATTGCTCGGCGCATTCGGCCTCTATGATGTTATATAGCCTATAGCCTTCCTCGATGAATGGGCTATCCAACATTAAAAGACTTTTCAATTCGAACTAGTAGTTCCTGAGATTAGCGCGTTTTACCAAACTCTTCAGCTATATAATATTAGTATAGAGTTATGCCTATGCCAAGAAGCTCAGCGTAGGTAACATCAATGTTATAACGGCAAAAAAAGTTCGGATTTACAATTGCATACAAGTCTCAGGCCCTGGTCCTTGAAACTTAAGAAAATCGTAGTTTCTTATAGATGCATTATAATTTACTATGCAAAGTGTTTCCATGTCATTTTAGGAATTTTTTAAAGAACTCTATTTATGAAGCACTTGACTAGTATACGTTTACAATTGTTACTAAAAAATAAAGCGATAAAAGCTTAAAATGTAGAGGTGCCATCTAGCGAGAAAAAGTAGCTATGAGATCACCTAGCGATCCACTTTAAACTAAAATTCAATCAAAAACGTCTGAAACGCGCGCAGAGTGACGTTGCTTGCGCTCGAGATCAAAAGAAAATAGATTCAATGAGTTTTCAAAGCGTTACCACCATAATATTCAAAACAAAGGGAGTAACATCGTCGCCGACACTGATTCAATTCTGAGTGTCATTGCGCAGGAAATTGTCTGGTCTCACGGTGCTGTACAAGGAAAACTAGCGAAATAAGGTTGGCTCAAACGGGACCCTTGATGTTATTACATTGTCATGTCAACCTTGTTGAAGCTAATTTTAGGAGGAACTTGGTATTTAATGTTGGAAATTGGAGTAATTGGGTTTCAGGCACGATGGGGAAGCTCAGTAGGAAGCTAGGTCTTTACCTAAGAAATTGGCGTTTTATTAAACGGGCCACTTTGAACTTTGATAAAAAATGCTTTTTACTAAAGCCTTCTCATTAATTTTGTAGAATATTTCATTGTCATTTCTAATCGACTTTATTAAACACATTCAACACTGTAGTACAATAATCACAATTAATATTTGGGAGTCAGCATTCTTTCATGTAGGTAGATATGTCGTGGCCATATCGAAGAATTGGCCATTTCATGATGCGGCCGATCATTTCATGAAATGGTTGGTGAAATGGGCTGGTCACATCAATGAATCAATCAGTGTTTGTCAATATCAACATCATGATATGGTCAAACATTAGTGATCATATATCGTAAAAAAGTTACTTACAAAATCCATCCTTAGAGGCGCTGACATCGTTTTGTTTTTGTGATGCATCATGGCGGCGGATAATTATTCCGATAATATAGCTAGCTAAGAAAATAAGCCATTCCATGATGTGGCCGAGGTTAGTTCAGATTGGGTTTGAGCGAATTTAGGGTACCCCGACGCGGAAGGCTCGAAGGTTAGGTTCTTTTAGACCCCGCAGACAGAAATAAGAGCCCCGCGCAGCAAGGCACGTCGACGAAGTAAGGTTGTAAGTTGACATTTCATGAAGTGGCCAGACATTCATGATATAGCCAAACGTGGACTGAAATATCATCAAACGTTGACGTATAAACGATACGGTCAGTTTTAGCTGGCCATTTCATGAAACACAGCCATTTCATGAAATGGCCAATTCTACTTATTAACGTTTTAACCCCTTTTTTTAAGTATGGAAAATCATCAAATGATTCCTCCCGCTCTGGGTGAAGCAGAAGGGAGTGTCAGACTCTTACTGACTAAATCCCATCCGTGTCCCTCCTAGTGCCCTTTGCGTTCCAGGGCCGCGGTTACTCTTTCGAACAAAATCCGCAGCCCCAGCAGGCACTGGCCCTAGCGGGCCCCGTCTTTTATGCTGACAGCTCTTTGAGGCGCGCGTGAAACACAGCGCGCCGTCGACCCGGGCCTGGTTCTGATCAGATGGCGAGCCACCCAATGCTCGCCGTCCGCAGGCCCGTGCCTACGGTGGCCGAGAATCGCCCTGCAACTCCCGACGCCCGGGGCCGTTCTTCTGTTGCGGCGGCTGGGGCGTGAGGTTTCCCTCTCTCACGCGTTCGGCTTCCTCCTTCGCTAGCATTCAGCTTCGCAGAAGGAGGTGACCGCTTCCCATGTCTCCTCACTCCGGACCATGGCTTGAAACAGGGCCGAACGCGAGAGGTCGCCGCCGCCGATCGCCTCGACGAGGACACGGCGTTGCTCCGCCCAAGCAGGGCAGACCTCCACAGTATACTCCACCGTGTCCTCCGGGGAATCCTCGCAGTGTTGACATCCGGGCGTATCCTCCCGCCGAATTCGAAACAGGTACCTCCCGAAACAATCGTGTCCGGTGAGTACCTGCGTTAAACGGAACGTAATGACGCCGTGGCGCCACTCTAGCCACTCCTCAAAGAACCCCTGCAGATTCATAAAATCAAAGCTACTGTATAACTACATTGTACCTCTAATGTATAAGTATATATGTATGTGAATGTAATTTCAAATAAGCTAAAATAATTTGTGTACCAATGCGATTGGAAGCGATGAGGCTATACTTAGGTAGTTACCTAAATCGATTAGGTAGCTATTACAATAAATAAGTGCGTACCTACCGTGCGACCGTGCCTGTGCCTAACTTCCTCGTTACTCGCGCCGATTTAAGTACTTTCTTGCAGAAGCTGACGCTGAGTTAAGCCAAACATTGAGTACTTGCTACACGACCGAGACCCAAATCGATAACTTACATAATGTGAACAATGGATTATTACATTACATCTTGTTGCATTACTATACATTTAATAATATCGAGAACGTTGCATATGACTTAAATTTATTTAGAAGAGGGGTATGTAAAATGGGGCTAGATTGTCAAAATGTGCTCGTACAGCTGACATTTGGATGAGTCACTGCCCTGCCCCCGCCGGGCTCGGCTAGGGAGCGCCCCTGGCCCCTCGCCTGCCCGCGCCTCGCTCCGTGCTAAGCCGAAAACAAATAACACTTACGTTACTATAACAACGACACACTTATTAGACTTGGAAAAAATACTAACTTTATGGCGGAAAAAAAATGCAATGACAAAACAAAGGTCCCCATCGTGCATCGTTTGACAAATTTGTAAATTGATTCAAAATCAAAAAGTTCACAATTCAGTTCTTGCAAATTTTACTGATTGAAAATTGCTTAGCTATTTACAAAGCAACGGGACTGACGAATAACAATAATCCATCCATTTTAGTCTAATTGTGAGTAACATTGCTTAAGCGTACCTACCTAATATACATAATAGAAATCCGCTGTAAGACGTTCATTCACCTCGAGGGAGATGCCGGGTGCGGCGGGGGTCGCGCGGTCGCGGGGGGTGGCTCGCTCCCGGTATACGGCTCCGAACCACGCGACGAGCTTCCGGTGCCCTGCTATGCCTTACGCATTAGATTAGAGTAGATCTATGTCCAAAGGAAAAACCTGTAATATATTAGAAGGGATGGCACATGTCATCTAATGAAACCCAATGAGCGCTAAAGCTTGGCGAGGACAGATTATACGTTCTAAAAAACCGGATTGTGATAAAAATTCATAATGTTAGTTCTGAAAGCTGAACCTAAAAGCTAAAAAAATAAACGGAAAGCATTTCAAAAATAAAATACTCCGTGAATTTTTTGCCAGCGCTCAGTTTGTTTTGCAACTTTCCATTTTAGTTCCGAGAGTGTAATAGCTTTCAAGCGTAATTGCCTTACATTAGTGATGTGTGTTGACAGCGGCGCCTCGCTTATCGATAGCCGAACAATAAAAGGTCAACCCTTGACCCGAGTGTCGACAATCGGAGCAATGCGTCCGCGCACTTCGGCGGAAATGTTCCATTAAACGAGACTTAAAACGTCAGCTCGGATGATGGATCACTGAGTTGGCCATCGTACCGAGCACAAGCTGTTAATTTCCGATGGCATGTTACCATGCAAATAAATAAACTGCGTATGCCTACTTAGCGAAGATAATGGCGCCGTTTGTCAAGTGACGACTCATCCGATGGTGATTTAGGTAAGCTCGCTCATTATTCATATTAAAACTACATAAATAAAGGCAGGAAATCCATTTTTTAATGAATATATGTACATACATTTCAATGAATGCGAAGTTTGCATATTGCCAAAGTAATCCACTTCTTTACAAAAACAAACATCCAATTTTCATAGTTTACATATACTGTTACATAAACTAGGACTCGCTTTCCAAGAATTGCAAAAAGTAGGTACTGCTACTTAGTAGTTTTAGCAACACAAACTCTCCAAAAGTGCAGTACATTGCACACAGGGCTAGATAAGGAACTAACCGTCAAGTGGTCCGTCGTGATACCTATCGGTGGAAAGCGGAAAATTGAGGAAAATCTGCAGAACGTTTCGCCGTTTTTCAGTTTCCGTCGTACCAACAGCAGATTGCTGCGCCTAAGTACAGTCACAGTGAAAAAGGGTTCGCCACTTCATGGTCTTTTTTGTTTTCTCCACTACTAATATAATTTGCTCCAGGGCTTGCTTATACTGTATTTTCAATCTCACATTTCAAAAATTCAAAATAGAAAAAGCTCACACACCAAAAATACTCTCACAAATCAAAAATGCAAAAAATAAATTGATCCTGGCAATAAAAGTAAATAGTTTTAATTTATATGTGTAAAAAACCAGGCTAAAGTTTGGTGGCAACTAGACGTAAATGGTGGAAAGCTATTGTGATCTTCGTTCTCAAGTTCTAAAACATAATTTTCTAAGCACTACGACACTACTTTCAATAATTAAGTATACCTACTTTATAAATTAAATCATTGAAACCTAACCTAAAAGATAAAGACGAGTCGAGTGTACTTGATGGTGTAGTATATGTGAAACAGCGACACAACACGTAGCCTTATCGTCACCGTGTCGCAGAGTAGCGTGTTCGTTGCCGGAAGGGCCTTCCGGTGCAAACCTAGCGGTATGACTCATGCCACTGCCCGATCGCCCCGCTCATCGATATTTTTGTTGTGAAATTGAACAACAATAATAAAATGAGAGTAAATTAAACGTCATTAATATTATAATTGAGAGAAGCCGGATTTAGCTGAACAATACGGAGTAAATAGATGTATTAAAGTACCTAATAGATATAAAACGTTATTCATTCTAAAAGTTTTCTACAATAAAACTCTCGGACGGTATCGACGTGGAACTTAGAAGCTCTTATATGTCTCTTCATAAAAAAAACAAACTAGTTTTATCAGTAAGGACGGATGCACGCAAAAAATTCAATAAATCGTGAGCCCCTTGCTTTATGCGGAAGTTCCGAGAAGATGTAGTATTTTTATAGGGAACTATTTATAGCGCGCTCTCGCCTGCGCCCGCGCTGCCGCTTCGATGGCTCATGCGCGCGCGCCGCTCCGCTCTCGCCGAGAATGCACTGCGGTCTGTGCTGCTTTGTCACTCGGTTAGTCTTTTTACGATACCGCTTCAAACAAATGGTACTCGACATTAAATGAAAAACTCGCAGTCATGTACTTTACTTAAGAAGTAGATTAAGATTGAAGGTAATTTTAAGTAGGAAACGGACCGTACAACTTATTTTATCTTCTATTCTCTTTATATTAAATGTGTATTGCGGGCCCAGAGCCGTGTTAGATTTGGTATTATTAATAGATAAATGTATCATTGGCTTCTTAAGGCTAAAAGAAATTAACATAACGGCCTATTATAAATAAATGATTACTCATAAAATAAAATTAGCACTAACACAGCAGTAAGACATTGGTTACCCCCAACTGTTTACAAGTTAGATCATAACATTTACTCTACTTATTTTCCTATATTTTTTAGATTTTAGGCAATCTATATCAATTATAATCATGAATGCAATGGCACGCTACAAGGGCGTCGACCGTGCAACGAGGCTAGCCAGATACCCCTCGTGGATGATAACACTGTCTATTTGGTGCCTATATTTACAGTGGAACAACGTTTACCGTACAGATACGACGATAGTACAGTCCCAGCCGAACGTAAACTTGTTACAAAAAGGAATATCTAATTTTAAGAAGTTTAATGACTATTATGAATTAAAATAATGGTAAATTATAAATAATGTTCTTACAAGGCCTTTTTTCATCTGAAATTATGACGAAAATCCGTGTAAGCATTACATAAAATGCTTTTTATTTTAAAAGCTCATAGTTTTAACTGGTGTTTTTTTTTAACCAAAATGAGGTGCTTATTTATAAAAACAAAAACAATTAGTACTTAAACCCTTTTTAATTTAAAAAATCTTTTATTGAGGTATTAAATTATTACTTTATTAAGTACCTACTAGCACTTCACGGCGACTTCGTCCGTGCTGCAATTTTCTTAAGGATCTCTAATTTGTTTGAAAATAAATGCCTATGTTACTTCCTGATAATTTAGCTTTCTATTGGTGAAAAAATTTATTAAATCGGTTCAGTAGTTTGTGAGCCTATTCGGTACAAACAAACAGACAAGAAAATCTTTCCTCTTTATGATTTTATTATATGTATAAGTATAGATTTCGAATTTCTTTAATACAGGAAACTTCTACACAAAGATAAAAAAATAGGAGCCCACAACGATACCTGACTACATAATTATTGTTAATTTCACGAATAAACGGCTTCACAGCGATACCTTATTCAGGTAAATGGGAAGCTAAAAAGTCTTGAATTTTTAATTTCGACAAAGGGTTTTCGGATTGTTGGATTACCGACTTAAGAAACTAAAAGCTCAATAAATAAAAGGCTTTCGAGTGTCCTATTCTGGGGGGCTACTCTCTAATGAAATCCGTAGTTTCGGGCTTAGTTGCGGGCGGGCGTATTCTACTCCGTATCGCCTACAGACTTACGATTAGTCCCGAACACGAACTGAGAATCAATGACAACACGATTTCACAGTAACTGTCAAATCGTGTTATCATTAGTTCTCAGTGGTTAGGTGATACGAAGTAGAAAATGCCCGCCCGCAACTAAGCCCGAAACTACGGATTTCGTTAGAGAGTAGCCCCCCTGCTCTACTGCATTTGAAAACAGTGTGCCAGGGTTGCGAAATTGGTTCGAATGAGTCACCGCGGCTCTGGAACGCAAAGGGCATTAGGAGGAACACGGATGGGTTCAGTCAGTAAGAGTCTGACACTCCCTTCCACTCCACCCACAGTGGAAGGAGTCATTTGATAATATACGATCTTTAAAAAAAAATACCTTTTAAAAATAATAATGAGCCCGCATCTCATTTCTAACGAATTTACGGGAACCAGTTATTCATTGTTATTATTTATTCTGCTTTAGGATTCAAATATCTTCTTTACTTTAAAAAAATTGTAAAACCAAGATTTTTTTGTAATTTTTCGCGATTGTTGTCATATGGCGTGAAAATCTCGATTTTATATTATTATAACAAAACTAGCTGATCCTCGCAATTTCGTCTGCGTCACGATTTTCATTAATGCTTCGTTCCTATTGGTCGTAGCGTGATTTTATATAGTCTATTTCTACGATAAATTGGCTATCCGATACTATTTTTTTTTTCATTCGTACCAGTAGATCTTGAGATTAGCACGTTCAACTAAATAAACAAACAAACTCTTCTGCTTTATAATATTAGTAAATATACAAAAGTTTGTGAGGATGGATGTTTGTAACTCTTTCACGTCGAGAACGCCTGAAAAGATCTTCATGGAATTTGGCACAGAGGTAGATTGTAGTCTGGAATAACACATAAGCTTATTTATCCCGGGATTATGTTCCCTAGGGATGACGTGGGCGAAGCCGCTGGCAGAAGCTAGTATGTACATTATAATTTTCCATTACCCACTCTATATGGTTCCCGCAACGCAAACCTGCCACACTCAAGTTATTTACTGTCAATCTATTTAAGTAAGTGGGAACCCTCGAACTGACTGCATAGAAGCTACCGGATGAAATAGTTTCTTCTCGACGATACGTAAATATTGATACAAATTCTAGCTTTCGGGACTCATAGGAATACTTGAAGGAGGTACGTTCACACAGGTCACTTTGATTTGTAACCAAATATCCATGCACGATATTTTCTTAGGAACTTATTACCTTGGACTAATAATATATATCACAGGGTACTATTTTCTTGGGAAAAGTTCCATGTAAGATCCCTAGAGAGAATTGGTTACAGATTTTGGCAGGCGATGGTGTAAAAGCTATTTCCCCCGAAGCATTAATTTATTTAATCTTTTAAATTTTTAAAAAGCATAAACCTTTTTAGGGATCCGTACCCAAAGGGTATCCAAAAGAACCCTATTACTAAGCCTGCGCTGTCTGTCTGTCCGTCCGTCTGTCTGTCTGTCAGCGGGCTGTATCTCAAGAACCATAATAGGTAGACAGTTGAAATTTTCACAGAGTATTTATTTCTATTGCCGCTATAACAACAAATAATAAAAATTCAACTAAATTAAAAATTAAAGGGGGCTCCCATACAAAGAACGTGATTTTTTCACTTAAGGGTACCTAGAACTGAAAAACTAAAGTATACAGCTCCGTTTTCATGTTATGTATTTATTTTATCTGTAAATGTACTGTATTAAACCTAACTTCAATTTTAAACTACACATATTAGTCCAATAACGAAGTGTGAGTGTTATCTTTAAAAAGTGTAAATAATATATTTGAAGATATTATACCAATTAACTGTGTTTAAAAATGAAAATAAAAGTGTGGTACCAAATTAAGTTTTAACAATGTAGTGCCAGAAACAAACTACAATATTTCTAATAAGTCATTCACTAATGACTTAATTATTTTAAAAATAATACATGAAAATAGTGGTGCCCAATTTCAACTGCATTTTCACCAAATCAAATGGTCGAGGGCCTACGAAGTGAGTCACGGAAACGTGACGCCGTGGGTTAGCACCTCATACTAGACAAAACTTTTTGGAATCTTAAAAAATAAAAATAAAAACTTTAAATAGTTCTCAACTTCGACTCCAAAATGGTTCAATAACGGAACAGCGATGGATAATGAGGTAGGTGATAAAATAGCATAATACTCGATCTTAACAATGGCAATAAACACTTGAAATGCTCACAGAGTTGGTAATGCTATAATATAAAAGTAGTGTTTGTTCGAGTATTTTTTTAATTTTAACGGCATAATATGGATAACTAGCTGACCCGCACAACTTCGTCTGCTCCGCTCCTATTGGTCTTAGCGTGATGATATACAACGTGTAAGAGAATAAACGCAATACCTCTTAAGGGGTCATTGTGCTCATCATTATGAACAGCTTTTACTATGGGATCAATCCCGAAATCGCGAAAAAAAAATCAGCTGTTCAGTACATTTTGTCGGGTTATGCGCACGTAAATGTATGGGGGATCAATTTTTTTTACGCGATTTCAGTGTTGGTCCCATAGTAAAAGTTGTTTATAATGATGAGTTCAATGACCCCTTAAGAGGTATTGCCTTTATTCTGTTACAGGTTGTATAGCCTATAGCCTTCCTCGATAAATGGGCCATCTAACACTGGAAGAATTTTATCAAATCGGACCAGTAGTTCCTGAAATTAGCGCGTTCAAGCAAACAAACAAACAAACTCTTCAGCTTTATATATTAGTATAGATATAGATTTCGATGGTACGGAACCCTTCATGCGCGAATCCAACTCGCACTTGGCCGGATTTTATCTTGTTATCTATTACATTGCTTACTTTTTCTTAACAATAGATATTTTATCTGACTGTGACAACAGTAGTTTAATTTCAATATTCATTTCGGATAAAAACATATTCGAATTTTAGTAAAAAAAAATAACTATAAGGAATTACTTAAGCTCATATCTACTCAGGTTGATAAACATTAAAATCATTAATTATTTTTGTGAAATTGATATAATTTCGTGTGAAAGCAAAAAGATCATTTTTACGCAACTGCATTAAGTTTGCCAAAAACATTTCAACCATACATCGAACAATCTGAAACCCGCAACGAAATGGAAAATCGATACCTCATTTGCGAATTCATTCACACAATCTGTCACGCGGACCGGAACTGAAATTCGAAATGAAGCGATAAGTAATTTATCATATCAATTTAATTTTGATTAAGTGTACAGCATGTTGATACCTAGTTGGTAGAAACTGGTTCTAGATCTATACTATTAAATGAAGTTGAAGTGTCTGTTCGTTATATCATTATGGCAGCTTTTTACAACACTAAAACGTAAGACATTAAAAAGTTAATTGTGGCAAAAAACTTGACTAAATATTCCAAATAAGTCACCTTCAAGCAGTCTGATGCAGTTGGTGGTATAAAATCTATGACTGCTTGATAATATTTTTTTTTTTTATCGTGTAGGTAGGTATATAAAGAACTAATTTGTTACAAATGAGAGCTTTCCTTTAGTTTCATCATCATCATATCAGTCGAAAGACGTCCACTGCTGGATATAGGTCTCCCCCAAGATAGGGGGTTTGCCGTAATCGCCACGTTTGGCAAGCGGGTTGGCGATCGCAGTGTATGGTGTTGAGTTTTACAGAGAACGCTGCTGCTAATTCTCTGGCGATTCCCTTAGTCGCCTCTTACGATACCCACGGGAAGTGATGGGATGGTATATTATTCTTTTACGGCACCATACGGCACCGGCCGACACCATACGGCGGCACTATAGTGTGCCATGTGTTATTACTTCACTGAAATTGATCCTTTTTAGCGACACATTCGGATGGAGTAATGAAAAATTAACCAATTCCATTCCTGGTTATTATTCCATATCGAAATAAATCCTAACAAAATCAGGCTCGCGAATCCTTTCGGTGTTTTTCGGTATTCCTCATAGTTTCGGATTTTGCCAACCAAGTAACTTTAAAAAATCATCCTGTACCTATGCAGCCTGTCCGTTTGTTCCATCTAATCGCCGAAACGGCTGAACCGATATTGAAGGGACTTTCACTAGAAGATAGGTGAAGTTATAAGGAGCATAATAAGCTACTTTTATTTTAGAAAAAGAATTGGGATGCTAAACCGTGAACAGACGTGGACGATGTCGCCGGCAACAGCTATTGGTACCTAAAGAAGCAGGTCGCGTATAATAGACTGACATGCGAAGTGACCGTAAATACATTTCGCAACACTTAACCACAATATCGGAAGTGCTCTTATCAGCAATAAGATCTATTAATGAAAGTCCATACTCATTGTTTGTTAACAACAGGTAATTTTTTTGTTTATTCGTTTGTAAAAGTGTTCTTTGTAAGTGCTGCACTTATCCTGCTGCCTATTTTGTTCAGGCGTTTGGACAGGCGTTACGGCGGCTGACCTAGAAAACCCCAAAAACAAGTAAAGACATCGCAGTAAATACTACTTCCACAGGTGGGGGTTCTCGGATGTTACTGATATTAATTACTAGGCCAAACGTAATATTGACCATCGACACGATAAGAAGAAGATAATTACGAACATCTTCAATACAGTGATAGTGCAGCTTACTGCTGCCCTGAGTGTCATCAGTGGTTCCTGTTGGATAGGCCAGAGGAGCGAAGCCGCGAGAAAAGCTTTTTTAATTATTAATAATCTACACTTATATTATAAAGAGACTAGAGTCTAAAGCAAACCCGTCTCAAATAAAAGAAAACCGGTCAAGTGCGAGTCAGACTCGCCCGCCGAGGGTTCCGTACTTTGTAGCTACAAATTACTTTAAATAAAGTCTATATTTTTTATGATTTAATTACAAATATATAGTTTTCAGACTTTTCCCTATAGGTACTTGTAGTATAAGACGGTATTAATTGCCAAATTTCATGTTTCTAGGTCAACGGGTATTACCCTATACATTTTGATTCCCTTGAGAGTATCGATATATACGTTTTTGCGGTATAAACGATCGTATCTTTTTTGTCGTTAACTTAGAAGTTTGATTTTTTCACAGCTGCAAGGAGCCATAGAACTGAGTATATGAGTTTAATTTCAACTTGATACCTCCACTGGTTCCCGAGATAAACAGTCTTGACAGACAGACGTACGGACAACAAAGTGATCCTATAAGGGTTCCGTTTTTTCCTTTTGAGGTACGGAAACCTAAAAAAGAGGAAAGATTTAAATTTTTGTACTATGTTTTAACGAATAAACTCTAAATAACTGAACTGATATGATTTCAAAATTGATTTCACCATAAGATTGCTACAGTATATAGGGAACCTTAAGAAAATTGGAGCGCGGACGAAGTCGACTAGCTGACCCGCGCAACTTCGTCTGCGTCACAATTTTCATTACTGCTCCGCTCCTTTTGGTCTTAGCGTGATAGCCTTCCTCGACAAATGGGCTATCTAACACTGAAAGAATTTTTCAAATCGGACCAGCAGTTCAAACAAACAAACTCTTCAGCTTTATATATTGGTATATAGATTTCGAATAAACAACAGAATTTACCAGCTTTGATAGCTGTTGTGGTTTGCAATCTAATAATACTTTTTTCAGTTTAAATTATAACGCTAAATGCTCAGCTATACCGACCATAAACGGTACAGACTGGCATCAGTGTGAAACCCTGCCTATGTTAACGTGATCCCAAATTACTCACTGTGGTCAGTGGCACCATAAATAACACTTTTATTTATTTCAAACTCATTTAACCGTAGTTAGTAACAAATTGAACTGCAAAACATTTATATACATATTATTATGATAATTTAGTGGTTAATACTCATGTTGTGCTATCTAATGGCGAATAACAATAATGCATTAATAGTTTAATACGATAAGTTCAGTGAATAAAACAATAAGGGCCCGTTTCTGAATTGATCAAAGTCAAAGTCATAACGTTTATTCCAATTAGGCCATTAAACGGCACTTTTGAACGTCATTCACATTACAAAAAATTTAGAATTCTAAAATGATTCTACTGTCCATTCGGAAAGGTTCTTATGGAGAAGAACGGACAAGAAACTCCAAAGTTACTCTTTTCAAATAAATCTTTTACAATATTTGGTATACAAAAATTTTGTTATATGTGAGGACCATGCACCTAGGGTGTGCAGAGGTAGACTTATTAATTTCTATAGAAGTACATGATACTCACACATTTACAATTTTTTTGATTGGCAATCTGCAGTTATGCTCACACGTTCAAGTTGTTACGAGATCTAATGATTCTCGTAAGAGTTGTCCATTAATTATGGAACTGAAATTGTATGTCCATCCCGTTCCGGCGAATGAATTTTCTTTAGGTTCCTTTTGAGTGAGAGTGAGATGCCTTAGCCCGCCATTCATAAGTACCGTATATCATCGCTGTAAAATGATAACCTCGTACATCCAGAGATCCAAACTTCACAGGAAACGAAAACAACGATTACTTTCGTCAGTGTTTAAAATAAATAAAAGGTTTTCGTTTTACTCCAAAGATGGCATTAATAGTTATATGTTGGGTTCACTGTTTCGCCGTATTCGAAAATATTGAATGAAACAATTTCATTCGAGTTATGCAACAAAAAAGTGGCCTTTTTTGACATACGAGGTATTCATTCTACAACGACGATATGTAGTATTTTTGTCAATGACAACGTACGAGATCTTATAGGCCTCGTAGCGACCAGATAGTAAAAAATAGCATTAAATGCGACAAATGGGAGAAGACTTTTCAAGAAGATTCAGCCCAAAAAAAAACTGGCCAAGTGCGAGTCGGACTCGCGTGCAAAGAGTTCCAAACGAATTCTTCTTTTTAACATGTTATTTTAACACTATAGAATTGTGATAGATTTTTCTGTTATCTATAGGTAAAGATCTATTATCTCCATTATTTTTTTTTAATTTTTGGCTCAGTAGTTTCGGAGATAAGGGGGTAATGGTCATTTTTCGTTTAAATTCTTGAATAACTTCAAAACAATTTATTTTAAAATTATGAAAAAATATAATTGAAACCCTCGCACTAAGCCCTTTCATTTGATATGTCACACAATATTGTTCAAAAAACTTTGTTTTTACTAAAAAAAAATAATTTACGTAACGCTTCTATGTTTGGGTTGTAGAAGTCCATATGAGTACCAAATTTCAATAAAATCGGTCCAGTGGATCCGGAGAAAACTGGCTGTGACAGACGGTCAGACTGACAGACAGACAGACACCCGAGTGATCCCATAAGGATTCCGTTTTTTGTTTGGAACCCTTAAAAGTTGCTTTCTCGGAGTCTTGAAATTTTCAATCTCACGATAAATGGTACCAACAATACCTTTAAGTTATCGCAGGCAAAACTGGGTGCCCGAAGTCCGCAGTTTCGGGCTTAGTTGCGGGCGCATTTTACTCCGTGTAACCTAACCACTAAGAATTTTTAGTACGATACCTTGTTTCGCATACTTAAAATTTTCTTATTATAGCTCTTCAGATGTTTTTTGTGGATTTAACCATTCAATCATCGAAGTTACTTAGTTGACTTTAACATAAAACTTGCATAATTGAGGCAGAAAAAGCGAGCTAGAAATGTTTTCGGATAGGTTGTGCCTCGGATAGGTAAGATACTGTTTGCTATCGATACAGACATAAAAGTAGGTAATGTTGTCGACTTATGAACATTTAAGAATGCAAGAGCGAGCGAAGCGAGCTCGAAATTTTTGGTACCCCACCCCCATTAATTGTATTTTTTAAATGTTCATGATTTGTCTAATTTTCGAAGGTTTGTCAATTTTTTACGTTGTACGGTTTTGGGGGGGAGGTCATGACCCCCACGACCTCGGACTAAAAAGATGCGTCTTTTTTATTTTTTTTATCCTGAACTCAGTTTAAAAATAAAATGCAACTAAAAATTAATGTCAATACAACAATAGGTAACGATGAATAAATCAATTGAACCATTCGTTTAAGCAGTAGTTTATTTGTTTAATATGTGTTTGTGTAAAAAGTCACATCATGATTGTTTACCTTTATTTAATTACCTATACCTTTCTAGTATAGAATAACTATTCATTCAGCTTCTTTTGCCAGCGATTAACTAACGCATATGGTATTTAACTAACGTTATATAACTAAATTCTAAAGGAAAGTCAATTGTCTACACAATTATAGAATCCTCGAAGCTGGCGTTTGCATCACATTTATCTCAATAAACATTTGACGTAACGGCAGCCATTGTTTATTCAAGAACGGTTATTTATCAATTAAAAATAAACAACAACTCGGCTTGTTTGCATTGTTTGTGAATTACCTACGCGAGCCGACCCACGGAATATCACTTGTCAATACAAAATATTTATAAGAAATAGGATTATTTTTATTATTATTAGGTTTGGTGTTATAAAGAAGACTTTGGGCTTTTTATTTTATTCGCTTTTTAATGCAATTTAATATTGCATTAAGCTATCACAAATATCTAATGTATAAATTACGTTTAAAAAAAATACGTTTTGGCATTCAATATCGTAACTCTGATCGAAATCAAATTTTTCTTGATTTCTTTTACTGAAAATAGCTGATTGAATTCCTATAAAACAGCTGGCTTTTACATCCAAACGCATAAAGCTCCTGTGGTACAGTGAAGACGACATACTTTAACATGTAAACTGCTAGTTACATGTTTATAGTTTTAACTCTCGGTATGCACCACAACAACCAGCAGGTTATTAAATCGATATTTCGTAAGATTTAGAAGTTGTACATGTACAAGAGCCATAGAGTTGTAAATATTGAGCATAGGTACATTGTTGTACACCTACAAAACTTTTTCTCAGAAAACATGATTAGAGCGTTGGTTCATGATATATTCGAGTGAAGGCACGGCGCGGGCGCATGTGGGCAGTAGTGCATCAACGTGGCGAGGCGTGGGAGGACTCGCTCCTCGCTCCCCGGGAGGGTGACTGAGGCGCCAATGGACTTTGACTTAACAGAAAGTTAAACGACAAGAACAAGCGCCATTTATCCCGCTAGATCGTCTCGGACACAGCTTGCTATTCCACGGACACGAGCACGACTGGGGCAAATGTGACTATTTCCAGTTTAGTGATACCCGCTGCCTCTCTTTTTAGAAAATGTCAGTATATTAGAACGTTCCGCAGTCTGCATACCACGTCTTTGTTTATCAATTTATAATTTTATTAAGAGCACACGTTAGCACTTTTGATTGTAACCCGTTGCATTGTGCGCATGTTTTTCCTCATTTCAAACGAACGAAAACAAAATTGGTTTGCTGACAATAGATAGTAGAAAAAAGGTTATTGGAACATTATTAATATTCTTTATTGAACTTGTTTTTTGCCAAGCAAAGTTGAATTCGATAAAAAGTATCGCCAAGGTTACGGAATTCGAAAGTTTATAAAACTACCCTGTCACTGTGACTTGCTATACGTTGGTCTAGAAACATATAAAAACCTTCTCTCCACTCACAGAAATACAAGTGGTACCTATAAGTAAAGAATAAGCATTTACGATAGGATATGTAGGATAGGAATAAGGTTTTCTCATGTTCTATAGTAAAATATGACTAATTTTTTAGTATTACATCCACCGTTTTCCATCTCCTTTTCTTTCTTCATGTTGAGGCCCTGTAACTGCGGTGTTGAATACGCAGTATTAAGTCATCTCTTTACAGATAGTGGAACTAATTTATTTTTTGTTGATCTGATGATTTCTGAAAAACTGTGCTATTTAGAGACATCGTTTTATTTTCCTGTAATCTTAACATAAACTTCTATCAAATAGAATGTTTTCTGATTTTTCTTTATTACAAACTTTGGAGATAAGCGACATCATATTTTATTGTAATTAAATCCATCAACACGTGTTTTTCGTAATGATTCCCCCACGGGAGTCGGTGGGAGGAATATGGTAGTTTTATTTTTTCTGTAATTTCATATTTCTTTAAGATGCTATTCTCGTTGTATGTACTAAAACTGGTTGTATTTTTAAGGTAAAACGTTTTTCGACATAACTCGAAAAATGTTTAAGGATGTGTAAACCGCTCTTTCATATGATACCCCACGTGCCCAAGTAGCCCCACTCAGAATTTTTAATAATGACTTTCAGTCGCTTTTGCAAGAAATATATATATTTATTTCTTTCTTATTTGCAAAATAGTTGAACTAACGTCATCTAAAACTATTCAAAATTTCAAGTTCATAGCATTAGTAGTTCTTCAGATATCCAGCTGTGACAGACAGACTTAGTCACACCATAAGGGTTCCTTTTTTACCATTTTGGTACGGAACCCTAAAAAGGTGTTAGTTCGATAAAACCTTTATTATACATTTGTACACAGCGCCTTATTTCAACATCTCAGTGCTTTGGTAGCTCCAATGAAACTTCAATGTTTCATGACCTTTGCTTATATTTTTGCTTACGTTATCTGTATTTTAACTAACTTAATTCAAGGCAAGTTAACATTTTTAGGTTTCATTGTCACACGATAAGAAGCCCTTCTAGTTTTTTACCAGGTTTTTGCCAACGTACACCCATGTCACCCATAGGTACCTACTGTCTAACCTTTCGAGGATGTCAGGCCTGAAGTTATGTTGCTGTTTCAAAAATCGTACTCGGCCGCGCCCCAAGTCTGCTATTACAATAGTGTCAGAATGGTATCATAATGATTTCATAATGGTCGATTTTGACAAGTTTGGTAATCTACTAATATAAAAGCGTCATTATTACTTTCCAATGGTCAACTACTGATACTCCATTGAAAGAAATGGCATAGAATGGTAATCTCGTACATAATGACAAATTAAAAAATAATATTTAAAAACAAATATAAAGGAAATCTGGCATAACTTGTCAAAATCGACCATTATGAAATCATTATGAGACCATTCTGACACTATTGTAATAGCAGACTTGGGGCCCAGGTGCTATGGCTCTCATTCTCTCAGTCTCACAGAGGGGTTCCTGTGACTTATGGTAGGTGCCAGATAAATGTGCAATAACAGTAGGATCAATATCCTTATACATTTATTCACTCGGAAGTTGGTGTTTTTGATTGTTTCTTCGTATTTTAACACCGCCTTCCGAAATTACCCAAAGTTATTTTTTGTAAAAAGGTTTATTATTTTTTTGCTTTTCAGTTTTTTTGGAGGTTTAATTTTTTTGTCAAAAAGTTTTTATTTTATCCTTTTTTTTCTATTATCATAAATCCCCCCTTTTTCCCGCCTTGGGACAGGTTTTTTTTACAAATTTATATGGGACCACTTTCGAGGTATACCTCTCCAATAAAAAAATATCAAAATGGGACTATTCTGTTAAAAGTTATGCGTGTTCATAAATCAAAAAATATGCGCGTCGACTTGAGAACCTTCTCCGTTTTTTCGTCGGTTAAAAACAAAAATAAAGACATAAAGCTGTCCACTATGACATTTTAAAACGATCATGATTGCAGTGTGGGATGGAGACGGAGTTATACAAGACGCATAACACTATCCCTTTTTCACAGCTTAATCATGATCGCATTGGCAAGTCATAGTAGGGCCGCTGAATCGACTTCTATCGTGATCCTTTACGATCTCTAGTAATGTAAAACGGTTCGTAATTTATTGTTCGGGTAAGAGATATTACGGTAATGTCAATGTACTTTATTGCAAGTTTATCTGGCTTCTACCAAACTCTGGTACGCTCTGAAAGGCCTCCTCTTTTTGTGAATTTGTGTTACAATAACTATGATCTATATGATATACCTACTTATCTAACCTATGTGATCTACTGTCAAATTACATATCTATTAATTGTAATGTCAATACCAATATGAAACCTCTACCTATTCAATATCTCAGCTCAATTTAGGCACTGCACAAACATGTTTAAGGCAAACATCATAACGATTCTGCATGGCTCGCTTCAAAACTAATCATTTGCATCTGTAGGTAGATAGGTACTATACCTACGTATGTAGTATATATACAGCTACTTACCTACTATAATAATTTAGTCACGCCATAATGTCATCTGCATAATATGTGTACGTGGAACCAAGATAGAGGTGCACAGTTTGCAAACATGCTCTATCTTGATCTTACATAGTTACACTGTGTCGCAGAGGAAACTCACTATGATACTACGATTATGTGATTTTGATAATGTATGATCCTAGATCGGAGCATTCGGTGTTTACAGTGAGAAGGCCCTGGCAAATATATCAATGGCCATTCTAATGTTTCTATGATCAGCTAACCAGCAAAACACAAAACATCGAGTTGCTCATGATAAAATAAACGCAACTGCATCCATAAAAATCGCCAAATGGGTTGGTGCATCAGTTTAATATAGCGTCAAATTGTTATATTATACGAGCATCTGCCCGCGTGTTCTTCGGCATTGTCTGCGTCTTATATGTATTATATAAAAGTATTTTTAGAATTGAATGTTTAGTTCCGGGTTATCCCTTAATTACATACTTACATACACGTTTTACTTCTACATTTACGAATATTATACAAAATATTAGTTTCAAAAGACTAAAAAAAAGAAAGAAAAACTAAAAAAAATCTCTTCAGCTTTATAATTTTAGTATAGCAGTAAAGAAAGTTGTTCAATTCCATAAGCACGAGCAGTTTTGAGAAGACTCTGTATATCGATCGACGGCGTCGCGGTCTCGCTGCCGTACCTACTATTTGCTAGATGTTCGTGCTCATGAAACACTCACGCGTCGCCAGCGAGTGGGTTCGCCGAACTGTCAGTCTGCGTGTGGTCGCATCTAATAAAATAATTTATCTATGCCACACGAGCTGCCATGTCGACGCAGCATTGCATTCCCCACATGACACGTCCAAATATTGAAAGAATCTCCTCTTTCGATTCGCACGGCCCCGATTCCCTTACTCGGACAAGCTTTATGGCAACTCAGATGAAAACGTCGATATTATCATAACAATAACGCTTGGAATACTCTCCGAGAAGGCGAGGCATATTTTGAATATGTTAGTGCTTGTGAATACGCATGTGCAGCTGAATATCTACCTACCTACATCGTAGCAATCTACACGGCATACTGAATTCAGCACAAAGGTTGCTTTGCATATCTACTGAATAAAATTGCAACGGCTTTTCAATCTGTAAAAATCGATGGTAGTTTTAGCCATTCTTCCGTATTGTGAAAATAAGTTTTCCAAGATACTATTTACGATAAAATATCTACTTTCAAATCTAATAAACGAATTTACGCTGAAAGTCTAAAGATGTCTCACGATTTGGGGAACCCCATTTAGCTTTATCATGGGAAGCTAGCACGAAGGCTATTAGTCTAGACATAGCAACTGAACCCAGCCCATCCGAGTGGAAACCGCTGTCGTATGTATCTACAATTAAAGTTAATATATGAGCTCAATATACTTTATCAATATACCTACACAAAATTCTTCCGTTACTGAGTGACTGACAGACAACACACAGCCGAAACTACTGGTCTTAGAATGCTGAAATTTGGCATGTAGGTTCCTTGTGGAGTGTAGGAGAGCATTAAGAGGCCCCGTAAGCCGTAAGAATTTCCCGAAACTCTTACGGGTACTGAGAAAAACGGTATATGCAAAATCTAGTTAAGGAATATGGGACGCAACTGCGCTTCAGTTGTATTTAAAACAAATTTTCGACTGCATTTTCTAAATGTAAACAAACTTCTCAATTTCTAAAAGTGTCATCTGAAATGATTTTGAGACATTAAATTAAACACCGGACAGAAAAAAAATACAAAAAATGACAATTAAACCATATTTACAGCAGCCTTTCAGAATTTATTCCGGAAGTTGTATTCGAGGGCTCAAACAATGCTCTCTATCCGTGATTGATTGAGATTGATTTTCGTCATCAAACCAATGCTTCCAGATAGGTCTGAAAATGTCAATTAAACCATATTTACAGCAGCCTTTCAGAATTTATTCCGGAAATTTACCTCGAGGGCTTAAACGATGCTCTCTATCCATGATTGATTGAGATTGATTTTCGTCATCAAATCAATGCTTTCAGATAGTTCTGGAAGCATTGATATATCCCTTTACAAACTAAGATTAATTTTTACACAAGTATTTATTCCTTTTGATATTGTAACACCCAATACAGGCAGTGGCTGATGATTTTCACAAAATTCATTGGATACAGTGATTACAAATTCTTTAGCAAGTTGACTGCCATGTTGAATAACTGTAATTATTATTTTTTATGTCGTATGTGTCTTGTCCGCATGTTCTTAAATTAATAATTATAGGTACCTTCTTTATCAGAAACTGTTTACAGATGTACTAGAGACTGCCAGGCCTCAAAGAAATGTCAGCATAGTAGACGAGGCCCGCTAGGGCCAGTGCTTGCCAGGGTTGCGGAATTTGTTGAAGGAACACGGAGTTACATTTTTTTTTTTTTTGTAAACTTTTACTTTGCTGTTTTTCGTTCATGGTATACTTACACCTGTTTGTACAAACAATATTTGTATGCTCGTGAGGCAGCACATAGTAAAACACTTAATTATAAATAACACCAAACAATGTCCAACATTTACCTATGTATGACAAATAAATATATTTTGAATTTATAGTTTTAGCCAGTAAGAGTCTGACGTTCCCTTCCGGTCTACCCAGAATGGAAGGAGTTATTTGATGATTTCCCATCCCTAAAAAAAAAATACTGCCAGTAGCTTCGCTCGCCTGAAAGTCGAATAGAGTATCCTATGTCATCTGCAAAGTCCAATCTATCCCTATAACATTACCAAACGTACAGACAGAGTTTCTTAACACGAGAATAATATTAGTCTGGATAAATCCGCATCAAAAGCGACAAGTCCGAGGTATAGGTGTATCGTTTGTGAGTCTGATGTCATACAATCCTGTTATTTGACAGCGGAAGAATTTAAATTCGTGATCATAAGTTAGTGCGGTGCGTATCGACTGTTATTAGTGAAGGCTCCCACAGACAGGCGCGACGCGACAGTGATGCGACGAACAGTCTTCATAGGAGTTGTTGACCGAGCTGTTGTGTTCACTATGAATTGTGTCCTATATCTGGTGTTATTGCAGCTGGCACTATCTCTGTTAGATGTACAGTCTGGCTGAATGCATCGGTTATTTAACAGTGTGGATATGTCATCGGCAAATTGCAGACTCCGTAAGATTGTAATAAATATTTATTAGATTATGATTCCTCGATATTCAATAGTTTCCCATATGTCCGCTTATTAAGAAAACATATTTTACTATTTCACGTTTTTTACAATTTTACGACGTTTGCAAATTTTCCTGTGATAGATATACATATTCCCAATAAAAAATGTCGTTTCACCGTTGTCGCTTTGTCAGTCTGTCTACGGGAGCCTTATAGCTGCGCCGTATGCAGCGCACGCGCCGCCTCCTGGGACATCCTTCCGGTGGTGGTTTCGGCGCTCAACAATCACCCGCGACGTGCCTAGACTGTGTGCCACACCGCGCCGGACTATAATAACACCGTCACATATGTCACTGGCTGAACAACCCGCTGGGAAGACGGAAACAAATACCCACACGTGGCTGCCACTCCTTATTTAAACAACTATTAGCCATTGCAATTTAAATCACTTTAATAAGATACGGCAATCGCATTACTCAAAGCTCCAAGACGTACTAAACCTACTAATGTGTAAAGGTAACTTGCAATACAAATGATGCGCCGGCGCCTGAGCTCGGTAGCGACATTAGTTTTTACTTTATGGTGATAATCGCAAGCGCTCGCTCTCAATTGATTCATCGAGCTAGTATTCGTTACAAGGACGACATACACGAAATAATCGTGTAACAACTTTAATTATGTACTGGGTTCATCTGCACGCCGCCGACGCCGCCCGGTCGCTCGGCGATGTAATTGTCCTCGGGAAACTATAAGAATGGGTTTGTAGCCACCACCACTAAAGGTTTGAGTAGAGCGCGAATTCAACATACTCATTGCCCAACAGCTGGCGAACTTGAAGTAATGGAAAATAAAGGCTCTTAGAAAGTATAATCACACTTAAGATTCATGCAACGCGCAGTCTCCAGGCGTGTTCATGTGCTAGTTGCAGTCATAATCTTGTGTCAGTTGTTTCTTTTTGGGCTGCATCTGCAATGTCTTGTGTCACCCTTTATTTTTTACGTAAGTGAGCTATAACTTGGCAATTTAAGCGCTCGCTGTTGGGATCGTTGAGGACACGCTGTGTCGGGACATCACGCCCCGCGCTCCGTGCTCTACGTCACATTTCGTCACTCAACGAAGTGCGCGTGCGCCGCCCGCCAGGCGACCAGCTGCGGTACATTGCTCGCCTAATGAACACAAGTACCTACGTTCTTGTATAATTGAAAACGATCACTGGAGCCTAAAAATAATCCGAACGAAGCTTTGCATTGTTTCTGGCAGTGACAATCGATATTTGTGTCATCATAATAATTGAGTTTCATTCGATCGTATATTCATTGCGTTTTGTTGTCTCTTTATAATAAAAACTAAACAAGCAATTTCTGTTTTAATTTTCTTTCCTGTCATTCGTAGGTATGTCCTATTGAAACTGGTTAAGAGCTTGTTGATATTAATTCACACAGACAGACGGCATGCGTAATGTTACGCGGACAGCCGCAGTCCAGTTAGGCCTGATGACAAATAAATTGGCTACGTTCTGCTTGTCATTCCATTTCAAAACATCGAGATGAAACAGGTAAGATCCAAAACATGCGGTTTGCATGGAGCAAGGCGTGTGAAAACAATCACGTCACCGTTATTTACATTACACTCAAAGCTATCAACATAAATAGAGTGACTGCTGTAATATTTCTTTGAACAATCACTATTATTAGAAGTGTTTAAGTCTCAAGCTAGGTCATACTCATACAGTTCTTGTTCGGTCGCATGAAGCGTACTCGCGTTCTGTCGAAGGCTGTCGTTGCGGTAACATTTCTGTCAACTTCTATTGTGACTCGTGAGCGAGTTCGCCACAAACAGTTCCTGTATAAAGGTGGTTTTACACCGGTGAGGCGAGGCGTGGATTGGATGAGCGAGAATTTAAATTTGTATGACAAAATTTCTATCCACGCCCTGCCCATCTTTGGTGTAGAAGATGCGCGAGTTAGTACAATATTGAACTTTATTGCTGAAATTGTAGAGTATTTATTTAATTTGTCAAACGGATATACAAATTTCTCACCGGCCATCAAGGACCCGCATGGTCTCTTTCGGTCAAGCGCTGACTCGCAGCGATGTCTCGCGATGGTCGGAGCGACACGTGTATCGCGTGCCAGCGCGAGACATCGCTGCATACTATTTTCCAGCTCCTTGTGCTTCTTCTAATATCTTCTTCCTCCATTAACATATTTAATGGCGGAAGAGGAATTAAATTAATTAATAATATATATTTATTTGTTTACTCGGCTGGCCGGGCAGCGCTTGACAGCGCGAGGTAGCGATGACCGGCGCGTGACAACGTGAGCCGGCGCGAGCCAGCGCTGGCCATCGCGAAACGGCGCGGTGTATCATTAGTACGGAACCCTTCATATGCGAGACCAACTCGCACTTGGCCGGTTTTTTAATGACATTAATTTGTTATTATTGTCAGTGTACCCACCTATTACCTACTTGATATGGCCATGAAAGTAAGTAACTAGTCGAGTTGCATTTTAATTTAACCTTTACGTATATCTCGACTGAAATCAAAGTACAGAGCTTGCAAAAAGTTTACTTGCAAGGAATTATAGTAGAATACTCCAAGAATTTAAAACCTGCAACGGCCAATTGATCTACCTACCTACATGTTTTAAAAGAAAGAAAAAAAGCTCTGTGCGATAGAATACGACATGTGATAAACCTACAATTTTAAAATATATAAATTCAGAGCATTTAATTGTAACCTGTGGAGAATGTTGTACACAAATTTTGTATAATTATTTTAAATGTTATTTTTTAAATGTTTCTATCCAGTATTCTGTTAACATTAGAACCCTAAAGTACAACTTATCAGTTGCGGTATCTGAGTCGTGCCGACTACCATAATGCAAATAAGGGTGTGAACAGAATTTAAATCGCGCGTTATTTTGCCGCCTTATATTAAGCGCAAGCGCATATAAAATGTTCCTTCATCTACCTTGCCTTTTCCCATCTATATTGGGGTCAACTACCAGTCAAACCGGATTCAGCTGAATACCAGTAGTTTACGTGAAGCAACTGCCTATCCGACAACTGGGTAACGCGTTAGGTACTTCATGACAGGCTGGCGTAAGATTTTCTGGCTTCTGACTATCCGTAATGACTGCCAAAGAAAAGACGTAGAGACCAAAGGCTTAACGCGCTTTCCGAGACACAGAGGTCTCGTAATAAAAAATATAAAAATGTTCCTATTATACAGTAAGTATACATCTATCTATACTTAATATATAAAGCTGAAGAGTTTGTTTGTTTGTTTGCTTGAACGCGCTGATCTCAGGAACTACTGGTCCGATTTGCAAAATTATTTCAGTGTTAGATAGCCCATTTATCGAGGAAGGCTATAGTTTATATATCATCTCGCTAAGACCAAAAGGAGCGGAGCAGTAATGAAAATTGTGACGCAAACGAAGTTGCGCGGGTCAGCTAGTACTAATATATAAAGCTGAAGAGTTTGTTTGTTTGTTTGCTTGAACGCGCTAATCTCAGGAACTACTGGTCCGATTTGAAAAATTCTTTCAGTGTTAGATAGCCCATTTATTGAGGAAGGCTATAGGCTATATATCATCACGCTAAGACGAATAGGAGCGGCGCAGTAATGAAAAATGTGACGCAGACGAAGTTGAGCGGGTCAGCTAGGATATATATAAAGTTATAAATGCTATAACCCAGCATTTATCGCAAAATTCTAAGCTTATCGGAGATTATGTGAAGCAGCCTGTTGAGATTTTTGTTAAAACTGGGTCAACCAACGAAGTATTTTGTAAATTTCGTTTAAATATACAATTCCATGCGTTTACTTGACAGATGTTTCCTTATGTTGCTTATATCCTCGTCTTTAGTTAACTTGACCTAGTTAAGAGTTTGCACGTTTTTTTGCCAAATGTCTTGTTAGTTTTGGTTGTAAATTTGTAAGATAATTTTCGTGATTTGCCTTAAAACGACCAACAAGGTATGTGAAAACTTTATTTTGGGACAATTTTTCAATAGTCAGTTTATTTTCTGTTAAACCGCTATTTTTAATCCTCAGTTAAAAGTTATCTGAATATTAAAAAATCGAACCTTAATATTATTTCGTTTTTTTTTTCAGTCTGTTTTGTGCGAGTCTCAAATAAACATTTTTCTTTCTTTCTTTCTTTATTTTTATCGAAGAAAAGCCACGCAAAAAAAATCTATTTATTCAAGTGTCTGCTACACTAACCTCTAAGATAATACCCAGTCACAACCACGAACTCATTACTAACAGCAAACAAGTAATCAGAGCTATGAATACTAATTCCAAGCTTCATTTAATTTTGAGGCCGTGATTTCAAAAACGGACAGCACTATTTCGTAAAGGGTGGGCGGGAAATATGTAGACAGCCTACGCGTTTCCCGATTACGAAGCTAATAAAACATAGTGCCTAAACTATCTATGTTTCTTATAACTGTGATGCAAGACACCTACTTGGACTGATTAAAGTGTCGATACCCGATAGCGCGGTGCCTATCGTCTATCGAGCAGACTACGTAGATAGGCTGCCCTGATTCTTTAGGAATCAGGGCAGCCGGTTTACTTAATGTTGCCAGTGACGACGAAAATTGTACATGAATTAAGTTTTAAATAGTTTCAACTTAATGAAAAACTATCCGAGTCATTGAAAAGTGAAAATGTCTGAAAATAGTTTATTTGTCACCTGCCATGTATTCAATTTATTCGAATGAAACGAATTAAGGGGATACCTTTAGAATAAGGCCGTTTTTCGTTTTAACGTATCTTGTTAGGTACCTCGAACAGGGATGTGAGATTACGGTATATGCTTTTTGACTTTATGATCTAGTATCCAACTGAAGGAATACACGATACGAAGAAATTTTCTCGATAGAAAAAAATCACAAAGTTCCAAATATCTTTTTACTTTTTTTAGCTACAAGACGCAACGCTTTAGATTGATCCTATGAAAATAACTTTAAAGCATATAAAATAACCTTATCGAGGTTTCAACTGAACAGATTTCGATATAATAATACTTTTATGTTATCAAATCCGAAAATTTATTTTGGCACTTACGTTTTTTTATTCCGAGCTACACTCTTATTATCTTCATCTCATCTTTTGCCTTGCAAAAGTATTTGCATCTCTCTCATTTGTTCAGTTCTTCAGATGCTCCGTGGAGCTCTTGCAGGTAGGACCTGTATCACTTTTCTGCAAATCGGAGCTGTCAGATCTTCGTAATTTCAATATATTTTTTTACAGTAAATGCTAATAGTTTAGCCGTTTATAGATAAATTTAGTGTTAAAAAATGTCTGCACCATGTGAATGTGTATTTTTATGACTTTGAACAATATAAAACGCAATATTTTTCTATCCACACAAATTTTTGAATTATGTATAAATTTGGTATAAAATAAAAGAGCAAAACTAAATTAAGTACAACGTCGTTGGCACTTCCTACCTGAAGGCGACAATGGACTCATTTACCAGGAAATGAATAGCAACGGCTTGAAGAAAATAACGTCTCCAAGTCATCACCTTTACTTGTACATACGTACTGTATCCTCCAATGTTCTCATCTCACAAAGCAATATTGGGTAAACATTTTGTTTTCTATATTGGAGTGTCTGTTTATACAGCGTTATTCTTACATTTTAACTCAAGACACACGCTAAAATAAATGTTTTCATTTTAGGATTGAAATACGTCAAACATCAATGTGTCAAGAATGTATTAAATGTCAAAGGCAACAAGCCTAGGGAAAATTATGGAGTAGCGTTTGAATTGTGAAAAATGTGTTAAGTAAATACTAGCTTTTTACCCCGACTTTTCTGCGTGGGTTTTAGAAGTACCTACCAGAAATAAATGAAAAATATTTAATCCTACTAATGTTATAAATCTAAATCAATATGATGTCGTAATAGTTGTTAGGCAAATTTTAATTTATCATAATTCTGGACTCTTGATATTTTGTGACTCTTTATCCCTCATCATTTCAGCCTTACTTTATCTCGTACCACAGATATATTTTTGTAAAAATAAAATATTAGCAAGTTCAATTTAATTGACAATGACATAATTTCAAAGCCTTATGTTAGTTATGACGCATTTTCAACGTCTCATTAGATATATCACCAATAAAACAGTATGTAAATCAAGCCTTCTTATAAAGTCGGCGAAAAAATGACACATTATTTTTTAATTTTTACCGTCCAAATTTGTTTAAAACGCTTACTTTCTTTCGCTTTTACGACAATAAACATTACAAACATCAGAATAAGGTTAACATTTTTCCGCCATTCCAACCTATCAAAAGTCTTGGTACCTAGGTAGATATAGTTTACGAAGACAAGAACAGTACAATACAATATCAGCGTTTTACCTGAAATAAAACGCATATTAAAATACTTACCTCACTGGAAGCTTTCTTATGAGATCTGTATGTTATCGCCTGGTTCTATACTGTAGGCCAATGTGATTAAGCAAGAAAGAAGAGAGATAGAGAATTTAAACAAAGTTGTAATTAATAATTTATGCATTTATTTAAATACATGTATAAAGCAATTCAATGAAAGTACATAGATAAGTGTACTTTCTAGAAACTTTATCTATAACTATTATGTGTAACTTAGAAATATAATTAACACTTTTTTTTAATAAGAAATCATAAATTGTAATCATAAACATCCAATTTAAGAATATCTGTTCTAGGTAAACAACATTTTTATTTAGCAATGTTAATCAATTGGATTAAACAATTGTGTGACGTTTTGTGAATCAGTACTTCTCATTATTTCTCGTCTATAAAACTGCTGGAATGTATTAACTGAACGCCAATTTCCACGTGCCAAGATTTCGTCGAGAGGATAATTTTGAAACTAGCTTTTGGAGGCTACAGCAGACCGGGTGCTACCTGGTGTCGCTACAATGCCAGCTTCCCGAAACAGGGTCTTTACCCATCCTGCAATGGCTGTACGTGAAGCAGGTTTAGCCACACCTCTAATCGTAATAAATAAAGTAGTTGATTTTGCCGCTTTACGTCTGTCGTTTAATAATGCTATAGTTTTTTCTGTCCAGTATATAGGATTAAGGTTAGAGCTATCGGTATTTAAAAGCAATTTCCAGCCGGATTGCCTATAATTACTGCTGTCAGTTTTGGAGCCAAACCGAGGCCAAAATATTATACTGCTATCAGATCTTATGCAATGATTAGGATCAATATTAAGTAGACTTTGATCGTGTATTCGCCTACCAGAGCAAAGCAACAACAAAATTCCAGTATGACGCGATGTTTGAAATAGATTATTTGAATCAATTATGTAATTATTCAACAATGAAATTAATTTATCAATATCCCAAACTGGAGGCTTTGTGACCTTTGAATTTTTAAGGGCAATAGATATTAAAACATGTCTTACTAGAACGTGTGAACTTAACTGACTTGAAGTTTCAGCGTTACATAGTGTAGAAATTACCGATTTACGTAAAAGTATTGAATTATACGACAACTTATCAATTAAATATAAATCACATAAAAACTGCGCTAATTGTGAACCAGTGGGATTCATTAAGTCAAGGTTTTTATTACGGCACCACGACGTCCAGCGCTTCCAGGCTACCTCGTCGGTTTTAAGTGTAGATTTTCGCCAAAAATTCTTAAGCAGTGATAGTTGTTGAGCGTTCCATGTCTTTATCGCGTCGGACCACCCCCACTCTTCCAAACATCGAGGACAATGTTCTCGACCTGCGGTGGTGGGAGTCCCGTCGACGTGTCTATTAGGTATCTCTGTAGGTTTCTCAGAGTTAATGGAGCTGCGAGCGCTCGAGCTTTGAGATCGGCACGCCAGAATACCCTCTCCCATCGAGGTACTACTAATAGGAATATTCATATCGACTGTTTTAAGTGAGACAGGACTTTGGGGACTACGAAAGGTGGTGGGAATATCCATGCGAGCTCGTAATTCCATGGGGCACTGAAGGCATCGTGGAACAGAACTTGAGGATCTCTCAGATCTAGGGACACGTAATTGTACACTACGTGAGCAGTCGCCGAGGCAAATAGATCTACTATTGGGGTTCCCCATTTTGCAAACACTGTTTCAACACAAGTCGGCAGTAAGTGCCATTCTGGAGGTTGGCGAAGGCGCGATAAATGGTACGCATGATTGTTGTATTTGCCCGGAATGAAGTGTATGTTGGAAGTGTATCTGATGTTGGTCTAACAAATTCAGAATTCGATAGGTTATTTCCACCAGGGATAATGTCCTCGTACGTCCTTCCTATCGTAAGTAGGTGACCGCAGTTCTGTTGTCGCTTTGAATGAGGAGCGAATTTTGATGAAGCCAATGAACTTGGTTCTGAAGAGCATATAAAATTGCTAGCATTTCTTTTTCATTGCAATGCAGCGTTTTCTCTTATTGCGACCAAGTTCCTGTTCTAAAAATAAATCTAGAAATTGTTCGCTTGATCCAACGCATCTGTCGTCAGAAAATTTATTGGAGGAGGGTACTGAAGGGGTGTTGACCTTTGACAGTTTTGGGCCCACCAGTTTAGTTCCTCTAAGACACCTTGTGGTAGTGGGTAGGTCTTTGATGGCAGGACTGCCAGCGAATTTACGAACATTAGTAACTGTCGATGATTGAGCCGACCCCGAGGGACAACAAAACTGGCAAAATTTATAAGTCCCACTATTTTCTGCAACTCCTTCAAAGTTAACCGCTCTTGTTCGCCTGATTTATCCTGATAGCTTGATTTATCTTTGTAATGATTTCCTGAATCTTTTCTTTTGGTAGGATTTTTTTATTTTCCCATGGTTTCTATAGTATCCCTAAATAAATTATCTTTTGAGGAGAAACAACAGATTTTTCGAAATTTCTTTTCCACCCCAGTTTTTGTAGTATTTGTACAGTTACTTTGACATGCTCGCGAAGCGTGTGAACAAAAATGGCATGCCACTTTTTTACGAAAACTAAAAACTACCCGCAACCACCAAGTGGTGCCACTGAGCCGGAAGTATAGAAGGGATAAAAGTACGAAAACTGGTAAGAAATCGATGGGAAACGGAAATGCCATCTCATATGAAAGCTTCCAGTGACGGTCAAGTAGTTTAATATAAGTGTTTTTCCATGATTTGGTATAAGTCTTGAAGATGTACCGTGGATGAAACAACAATCAGGATGAAACTATTTACTACTTAGCAATATGGGCCTGAGGATGGAACCGGGGTTATCCTACAGCCCCGGATTTGGTATGCCGCATATAATAGCAGCGGTGCTCATGTATACTTCCGATGGAACTTTACTGAAAGGGTCATTGCATCACATTTAGGGTCTCATATCAACCGAAAGACGTCCACTGATGGACATAGGCCTCCCCCAAAAGGGGGGGGGTTGCCATAATCGCCACGCTTGGCAGGCGGGTTGGCGATCGCAGTGTATGGTTGAGTTTTACAGAGAACGCTGCTGCCCATTCTCTGGCGAGTCCCTTAGTCGCCTCTTACGACACCCATGGGAAGTGATGGGATGGTATTATTCTTTTACGGCACCATACGGCACCAGCCGACACCATACGGCATTTAGGGTCTAATACTGATTAAGTATGTCCAGCAGTGGACGTCTTACGGCTGACATGATGATGATGATGATGACTGGTTAACTAGGTATTGAACTCAACTAATATGATAAAGAGTTAAAAATATATGTTTTTTTTTTATTTGTGATGGGTTTGCTCTTGACTCTAGTCTAGGTCAGAGATGACCGAGACAAAGTCTACGATGGAGCGAGCTTACCCAGAAGGAGCCTGTTCACTCTAACTTTGAAGAGATTAGGGTTGTAAGCGTTTGGAAACACGGACGCAGGCAGAGAGTTCCACTCCTTTGCTGTGCGCATTATAAAAGACGTTTGGAAACGCTTAGTGCGAGTTGGTGGAATAGCAACAAGGTAGGGATGGTAAGATGCAGTGCGTCTGGATGTCCGATGGTAGAAGGGGGCCGGTGGGATGAGGTCGTGGAGTTCTTGGGCACACTCACCGAAGTACAATCTGTAGAAGACCGACAAGCAGGCAACCTTACGGCGATGAGCCAAGCTATGTAGCTTGGCATCCACCAGTTTTACGTCACCGATGAGCCTCTTAGCTCTGCGTTCCACCGAATCAAGCGCGGCAAGCTGATACTTAGCTGAGCCATTCCAAAGGTGGCTACAATACTCCATGCAGGATCGGACTTGCGCTTTATATAGGGTTAAAGCTGTCCAGACCTGAAGTATCGCTTCACCCTATTTAGGATGCCCAGCTTTTTGGCAGTGGTTTGGGCTTTGTACTCGATGGTGGCGCCGAAGTTGAGACTGGATGTCAACTCCATGCCTAGGAGCTCGATGTTTACAGGACGTTCGTTTTATTTTTCACTGATACAAAACAATCTCCGGAAAATGCACGGTTTCTGTGGAAAAGGCTATGTGAGTAAAGCCACGCGAAAATAAAAACAAATTGACTACTTATCTTTTCAATCGTTTTCATAACTTGTGTACATATTTCAATTACGATTAAAATATAACTTTTATACAACTGGTTTACTCCATACCTTCCGTATGCTTAAAAGTCTCTAGTACTATCTCTATCGCACAATTATGGCCATGTGCTTAAATAGTCAACTGAATTAGTAGTTTTCACAATAATTTGGGGCCATACAAAACATGATATAATTTACCAACGATTGTAAAAATGAGTATTAAAACAAATCAATATTTTTCGTCGCTCGATATTTTATTAAATTGTATTTTATCTACGTCTTAAATCACTGTTTATAAGAGTGCTGATTTGTGTTAATATTTTGACAGAAGAATTTTATGAAGTTTGCGTGCGGGCAACACTGAATCAGTTGGCGGTTTGAATTAATTTCATGTTGTGGCGCTAGGTTCGATATTTCGGACTTTGCACATGGAAGCATGCGGGGACTGCGCGGTGCCTGGAGATGAAATCGGTGCTTTCGAGCTATCATTTATTTCAAAGATACGGCCTTAAACGAATTTTTCATTGGTTATTTAATAAACAATTTGTTATAAGCAATTAATTTTATACCTCATATTGTCTTTTCTTACTCTACTTAATGAAACAAAAACAACCATGAGTTGTTTTTTTTAATCTAATATTAAAGATATTTATTTTTTCTTAAAACGCAACTCATGCTTGTATGCTTGCATGCTTTCTTTTTTCAGTGAATTGTTCATAACTTTTATGGTTTTTTCGAGCGGTACTTTATGTTTTACAAAAATCACTTACATGCTCTTCCAAATCGAATGACACCTCAATCATATTTTTCCGAGACTGCTGAAAAAAGTTGAACAAAAAGCACTTGTTGACGAGACTGTATTGTTTATTTTCGAAGCTTTTAATTTATATAATTGCAAGTAAAAGTGCTTACAGGTGGAAAACGTAATCATACTTTGCGTATTTTTAAACCCAACGCGAGAGTCGTCGAACGGCGAGCGTAATCTACGTGTCAATATCAGTGATGTAGTTTGCGATGGTCAAACAAAATAGCTAGGTACCGATTGAGCAACTTTGCGTACAAGCGCGTCGTCGGGTCCGGCGCTCCGCAAGTCAGCCACCCAGCAGTCCGCTGCAGAATCATTTACTAGAGCACTTAATAGCACTCGGCATTGCCTGGCTTCGATTTCGATTAACAGAAGTGCTGGGAAGCTATTGAAAAGGTACATGTACCGGCAGTCTCATCGCTCCCACGTGTGTGTACCCACGGACGTTATTGTCGGTTAGCCATTGGCCATCATGTATTCCTTGAACCTACATTTTTACGTCGAATTCAAAAATCTGTTGTATTTTAATGTGTCAGTCCGGGAATCGAATCGTCGCACGGAATATTTAAAACGTAGAAATAAGAGCTATTGACAAAATCCTCACGTTTTTGAACTTTTTAGTCTGAACGATGAAGTGGGTCAAGTGCCACCATTCGTACGTAACTAGTTTGGTGTGTCGTGGGTTCTGGGGAACTGTCCTCAGCCACTCAGCGCCGCAGCGTCCGTGACACACCGCTCCATTGTCTGATGCTCACTAACGACCCACGCGCACGAATATCGTTAACGTAACACAATTTAGTAATACTGTGGGCGCACTCACTTATATTTGGAAACTCTTAACCATTTCTTTTAATGCTTTCTAAAAAATTGGTAACTTAACATGCTGTGCATTTATACATATATGACTTCGCGTTGCATGCCTTTATTTAATTAACATTAAAAGTAAAATTTTATCTGATTCAAACCAAGGCAGTGAAAATATAAGTTATCTATAATCATTTTTGTTCTGTTTTGACATTTCGGTTACCCATACATAAGACCGAAACGTGGCATCGTCTTATCGACGCACGAATTGGTTTCGTTTTGCAAGTTACGATAAAACCGCGACGGATCCCTAATCAACCTAGAAAAGTTTGCAAAATCTCTACGTGAGACCATTTTATTGGTTTAGCTGGAGCTGTTGTTTCAAATGTTTCTAAATTATTTTGTACTCTGCCATGGACGGATAGTTACGGACATTCAGGAATCTTTTAATGGTGCTCATGACAGGGCATACATACCATAGGCAGCAAAGGATATTTGTTCAAATTGTAAACAGTTTTAATGTCTACAAGTCTTGCTTATACTATTACCTAATACTATTAGGCACTTAGGCAGTGATAGTAGGAGGTGCGTTTACGAACAATATCTACATATTCGCGGGCGCAGGTTGTGTAGGTCTGGCATTTCCGTTTAGAACGACCTCGGTTCTATTGAGAACCGGCTGAGATAAACAAGATCCTCCAGTTCCTTTGTACTCATTATTATAATGCTATCTAGGTATTGTTACTGTTTTTCTGTATGTACAATATGTACATCAATACTATCACAAATAAATATAATAAAGCTGAAGAGTTTGTTTAGAACACGCTGATCTCTGGAATTACTTGTCGGATTTGGAAAATTCTCTTTGTATGTATATGATAGCCACATCTATGAGTAAGGCAGGACATGAATCTATACTAATATATAAATCTGAAGAGTTTGTTTGTTTGTTTGCTTCAACGCGCTATTCTCAGGAACTACTGGTCCGATTTGAAAAAATCTTTCAGTGTTAGATAGCCCATTTATCGAGGAAGGCTATAGGCTATATATCATCACGCTAAGACCAATAGGAGCGGAGCAATAATGAAAATTGTGCAGTATAATAGTAATAATCACTGCAGATGCTTCTGAGTATGAGGAGCTCGTGGCTGTGAAAGGCGCACGGTAGATTTTCGTTGAGGTCAGTTCTTGGATGGATGACTACAAATTAGGTATCTACTGTAACTCCGTGACTCGGAGAACACGTTAAACCGTTGACAAACAAACTCTTCAGCTTTATATATTAGTATAGATTTAGATACTATAGATTCGTATAGATATAAGAGTATAGATATGTGGTTGTAGTTTTGTAGGTCAAGCTAGATAGGTTTTGTAGGGTGGTGCGTCTACTTAGGCCAACCCGAAAATAGTTGGGAAGAGGGTAGGCAGCCTGGTTTAAATATTTCTGAGTAGGGATCGAGACATCTATGTCTCCCTCTGTCTCACATATTTTATTTAAATAAATGTATCTCCAAGCGGATATCCATATCACATGATAGTTTAGCAAACGGATTGTTCACTGTGTTTCGACCTTCAGGATAAACATGCGCAGTTAATAAAATTCAAATGTCTGCCACAGTTTATTATCATAAGTACCTATCTTTCCTGGCAAACATGAGCTGTTCATGAATTCTAGTATAATGTGCATTAAAATCACTAAATGTAAGCATTCATTGATATTTTGAAATCATCTAACGACATCGTTTTACAAAACATAACTAGTACAAAAGTACAAATGATAAAAGTCATTTCACGAAGCACTTCGCTCGAAACAAAGTGAAGTAGTCCACTTCGAAATTCCATCTCGTGCCGGTGAATCGAAATACGAGAAATGGAAACTCAAAAGGCAGAAGCTGCAACACAGCGTGCCTGCCGAACGCAGGTAAAACTCAAAAGCCATGCTCCTGTTACGAACCGCACAAATTCGATTGTAGGTACAATTGCACAAAATTGAATCCATTGACTTGAATTATGAAGATTAAACAGTAGGATCGGTAAAAAAACTAACACCAGTCTTGCCTAGCACCCGTCACCTAACACCCCTCTTTTTGCGTCAGGGGTTAAAAAAGAAATATGTCCTAAACGAAATCGTACCATTATAATTAATATGATGACTTATTTTCAAAGCAAATTAAAAAAACAAGCGTTTTCTTTCCGTCAAATTTGCGATCAATCGATTTACTTCATGTTTTCGAGCCTGAGCAGTCCAATGTACTGCTCTCCAATGTAGGTACAGATCCTGAAATTCAAACGCATCGCATCCAGTTAGACTGAAACTCATTGCAACGTGATCCAGCCGCATAGAGCGTATTTCAGAGTACCAACTGGATGAGCAATATTCTGTGGAACTTGTAGTGTTTCGATGTTCGTTACTCGATCGTTCTCTCCTCCTCTCAAACCTTTGTGACTGAACAGGAATATTGAAGTACCTACATTCCCGTTACACAGTTAAGAGGACTTAATATGGTATGGTATTTATGTACTTATAGGGTAAATTCTCTAACGTTTCTCATCACAGATATGATGGCTAAACTTATATGTTATCTACAAACTATGTGACAAAAAAATGTTACCAAGTAGTCCACTACCAGCGGTCGTTGACCCCGCGTCAGCTGCAGTAGGTAATTGTAATTAAGGCTTTAGCATATACGACGCCTGTTGCTTTTCACTAAAGGAGGGTTTCAGAATTGAGTATTTTGAATTAAGAATGTGTCAAACTGAACTTTAATAGAACATTTTGGCAGATTTTGAAGTAGAGTCTGAGAAATACTCAACTTCAAATAACTTAGACCCGTTTCTAAATAGTTTAAGTACTAAACTATTTAGAAACGGGTCTAAGTTAAGTTTGTCTTGTAATCCTGAATACTTAGCTGAGTAAGATTTTTCAGCGCAGTCTGCCATGGTTTCTTGCACTAGATCAAAAACTGGTCGCTCGGCGACGTTTGTACTAGTTCTCTATAAGGCAGTCCTCGCTTGTTTTACCATAAAGCCAGCGCAAAAACTGAGTTTTTTATTCAATTTATACTAGGACTTGACCGCGTCCTCGCTTTTGTTTCCCACGTGAACTATTATTGCAATTTCGTTCACATAACAGGTAGCGCCATCGACGCAATGTCATTCATTTAATAACTTTTCCCTCACACAGGGTGCAGCGCAGTTTCCGCAATATGACCGTACCTTTTTTTTGTTATTTTATGTACGAATGAATACTGATGAAAGGACAAAAAAGCCATACTGCCTTTTGACGAACTGAAAGGTTTTATACAATCCGTACAGCGCGCAGGTTTTTGTCTATGTCATTCTAAAAAGGTTATTTTTGTTTCAGATTCCATTACATTTATTAAAATGCAGCTTCGATAAATCATCAAATATAAGCGGGTGAGTTTCAAGTTATAATTCAATCTTAATTGTGCATATGCCTTGCTTTGCGTCAAAGGCGCACTTCTGGATACGTGGAAAATGCGTCCCTATTTGGTGGTGGTTTTCTTCTTACACTAATGACTGGGTAACTACCTCCTTCAATCAACTACGATCAATTTGAAACTTACTATAGTCTCTGTACTAATCATAGAGCTTTAAAGAATAGTCTACGTTTTCTTAAAACAAACAAAACAGGTGCACAATTATAATTGCAGTGACATCGCGTTGCGGACCTAAAATGTGAATTAAAATGTAATAAATACAGAAGGCCACGTGTTCTCGAATAACGGTAGTATTGGCAATCAGGATTCACAAATAAACACGAGAAAGTCCAGTTAATCACACATTAATGGTATTTGAAAGTCCAATTAGGACACGAGGCTTGTGTGCAATGCGAATGGGGAATGTGTTCGAAGCTATCAGGGTGCAACGAGTTGTGCGCAGTCGGGGGGCAGCTGGACCCTCAAAGGGTTATGTGATGGCCCCATTTAACTTTGAGTGGGAACAAATTTTACGTGTGTGTCAGTAAAATATATCCATATATTCAATAGAATTTGGCAATTTTACTTTCTTTTGCAGATTCTCTCAGTTATCGTCGTTTTGCGTTTGAATGTCAAACGTAATCGCACTAACGTATAACCAAACACAGAACATTAACAATATTTTCATAATGAAGATACGAGGTATTGTATCTCTTTTCAAGTGTTTTACGGTCTTTCTTATGCTGTAATCGGATTCCCAGTAATGGTATATAAGGAACTAAAATATTTTATAATAACTTTTATGCGAGGAGTACAAATGGACGGTACCTATGTCTGATTTTATTCAGTCAAAAGTCTTATAAAATAACAGCAATAAGTAAATGTTTTAGAAAGTATTTTGCTTCGTAATATCTTAGCTAATAATATGTAGTTAAAGTTATTCGAAATTTGGTATGAAGTTGTATCGCAAACATTAACTGTTTTATAAGTACGATCGTACCTATATTTGTAGCTAATCATGAAATACAATTATATCCAGCGGCATCTCGGAGATCTCTGCAACTTGGTCAACGTAATAAAGGCAATGATGTCAACAGACCTTATAATAGAATTATGAATACATAAATTCTCCTTGACAGCATACGTACCTATTACTGGAAATACCGGCATTGCCTACTTGAAGGTTGTTTAATTTATACTCATAATCATAATAAACAAGAGCCACTATAGGACTAAAATCAGTACTTAATATTGTACGAAGTCCCATACTAACAAATATCTGGGATAATTTTCCAACTGCTCAATAAACAATGATATTCAACACGACACCGTTTCGACATGTGACTGTTTGAGTACGGCTCTGTTTTTTCAAGTATCGTTTAGGTTGACTAGCGCGCATGAGCGGCCAAATTAACATACTCATTACTGTCGAGACATATTTACTTTCTATAATGCGGCGAGTGGTCGCCGGTCAGTACTAGCGGCTGGTGAGAATCGCGTCAATACGTCAGGCGGCGCTGTGTGCTTAACTGTGCAAGCGCAACAGCCGTTTGCATCTTACTGCATTAGGCGGCTAACGGTACATTGCCCTTTTTGGGATCGATCGTCCATTTGATTTACTATTTTAGTAAAGTTTATGTCCACGACCATATGTGTCGCATGCATTGTGTCATGAACTCATGACAGTCATGACGCCCTCACGCCACTCCACACTTCCTGATTTAGTAGCTTCGGAGCTCCATTCTCCTCCCATGAATACCGAACTGATGTAACAATCGCGTTTAATTTTACCAAATATTATGCAAACGAATCAAGCCCAGCGTGACCCGGCCTCCGTGGCCATCATTGTCTTGCAATAAAGGAGTCAGTCCGTCACACAATTTGGTGCGTTATGCAAACAGAGGGGAGAATCTGTTTCAGTGAGAACTCCGCCATCCGGTCTAAATATAACCGGGCGGAGACAGCTGGCGGGGCGGAGGGTGCGCGGCGCGGGGCAGGGCGTCGACCCGAGCAACCCAGACCTTGTGCGCATTGCCGGAAGGAACGATGCCACCAAATTTGCACCATTGTCCTGCCTGACATTGTATTTGTCACCACTCGCAACCTCCGCCGAGAGAAAAAGTGGTTGCTCTGGAGTACCGCCTCGCCGGCGGTTCCCAGCCGACTTACTCGTATACTTGCACTACAATGGACGTACTTGTTCGACCTCTATTCTCTTTAGCGATTGTTATATAACATTCAATTGACAAGATCGGTTCTGAGACGCAGGATGTGAAATCACTTTACAGCCAGCTGACCAGGATAAAGCAATTTAGAACAATATGCGCTGATACCCCGAGTGGCGAGCGACTAGAGCGTACTGAGGTGTGAGCTCAGCGCGGCAGCACGTAAGGTATTGTGCACCGGTGTGATAATCACCGAAAACGAAGGCACTCGTCCACATGACGTTAGAAAACCCATTTGCAGGTCAATAGCACCGCTAGTTGAAGGTCTTGGCCGCTTCCTCCTCTCTCGCCTCTTCCCTCTGCCTCCGACAACCACCCTCCTCCCCGTCGTTGCCGTGAATAATAAACGTGGAACCTCATTGCGGGATACGTCGACAAATTTTAAAGGAAAAGTACGCAATTACCGATTGTGAAATATTGTTTTGTGGAAAATCAAGGAGAATTGAGTCACATGGCTTCGAAACCGGAAATTTTTCTTTGGAATATAATAGTCCAGTAACCTTGGCGCCTGCAAGTACGGGGTAGTTTGCGTCAAATCCGGTAGTTCTGATTTGCTGCAGACTTGTTTATGATGTGGGCCTAATGAATAATCCAAGTTTGTGACCTCGAGCGCCGAACGCAACTTTGTAAGAAATCGAAAAAAAAGTTTGTCATTTTATCGAACTTTTAGCAACATAAGCTTAGGTTAGGTTTTATTTCAAAAGATTTATCCGGACACTATTGGGTCTACAGAGATAATTTTAGTCTTATATTGTAGCAAATTACATCAGGTATGTTGTCACAGGAGGCCCCGCTGCAGTGCCTGCAGACTGATGAGCATTTCAACCATAGAAATATAATTTCAACCCTGACTTCCTGGCTGGGTCATGACATTATTTAGGGAGTTTAAAGCTAAAGGCTCAGCGGCGCGGGCTGGCTCGTTAGGCAGACGGGGGGGGGGGGGGGGCATTACAGGGGCGTCGCGATGGGCCTCTACAGCTTTCTTGGAGGATGGTGACTTGGTCGTCAGGATCGACGAGGGTATGCCTTGGACGGCGAATCCTACCTACTGATCTTGGAGGGAGCGTATCGGCTAGCCGTTGCGATTAAAGGGTTTTGGTGCTTTTCGGCAGATTCAATGAAACGTTTTGTGAGACGTTACATGAACTGCTTAATAGTCGGGACTTTAAGGTCGACATGAAGTCGTTCATTCCTAACAAACCATGGCACTCCCGTGGCCTTAAAAAGGTGTTGGAGAGTCTACATCCTATGGATATGGTGTGACTTAGTGTGGGCGAAAGTGGCACACGCGTAAGTCATGATCGGGTATTAACGTTACCACAGTGAGTGCGACTATATAGTAGTACCCATGGGCGGTTTAAATGTTGCTAGCGCCCTAGGCAAGCACCTCATCGGCGCTCGTAATGTGTGTGTGGCGCCCTCCGCTCAGTGGGGGAGGGGAATATTTGTCTCTGTGAAAAGAGGGCGGGGGTTATTGAAAACTTGAAGCGACTTGTGAATGTATACGTAAGTAAATTTTTGAGAGCGTAGTGAGCGCGAAACTTGTAGGATTTCGTAGGTATAGGTTAGGATTTTTGACCATTCACACGGAAACAGGATTGGGTTCATCGACTTATTCTAAAAGGCTACAAAAACTAATAAAATTCCAGATGTGAAAGCGACCGAAGCGAGCTCGATATTGTTCTACTCCGCCTCGTATCAGACTAGACTTCTATAGAACGTACTTCTTTCTTTGTCAACTTATGCCTAGAAACCTGAGTGACTATGATGAAAGAGCAAGCGAAGCGAGCTAGAAACTTTTAGGTACCAGTTTTGGGTAGATTCGATTTTTTGGACTAGAAGTTGTACAGTCAAAAGTCATTTATTCAAATTAGGCTTTTAGTTCCAGCACTTTTTGAACGTCAAAGTTGTACATAAAAATAGTCCCCTAAAACGCCCGCCCGTGTGTCAGCCGGACTCCGCCTACTTCCAAATTCCAGCTACTGTGAAATTACTAAAAGAAAAACAGTATGACACTGTCCAACCAGGGAATCGAATCCTGAACCCAACGCTCAGCAACCGTGATTTGCGCCTACATGACCAACGAGACTGTCATAAGCTAGAGACAGCTATTGTGAATGCCGTAAACAGTTGGCAGGTGATCGGATCGGACCATGTAAAAGTAATCAAGTAGTAATAGGGGCGTACTTCGGAAGCTCTATATTAAGTATGTTTTTTTTTAATTATGCAAGTAAGTAGTAACTTATTTTTTTAAAGCTTCCTCGTGCGCCCTTTTCCCTCGTGCGCCCGTAATCTGGAACCCCTAGGCACGTGCCTACTTTGTCTTAGGGATCATCCACCTCTGGTGATACCTACCGAAATATGTCACATTTTGTGTTTTCGAACTCACAAAGCTCGCTCTCAACAGAAAAATATAGATACAGAACCACATAACATCTAAATACACTAAAACTTTTCCCAATTCCTTGTTCAAAATAACAAAATATTCATTCCTGATTGTTTTTTTACAGTTCCTAATGAATCGCGCAGTATACTTTTTAGGTTGTGAAATAAACAAAAACGAATAACGAATAGGAAGGAACGTAGCTTCGCCCCTGAATGCAATGAAAACTGTATCTGAACTTCGCAGTTGAAGACCTACTATGATTGAACAATGTTGGTTCGATCATTATGTGAGTTATAAAGTGTACAAAATGGGGTACCTTCTACTTGAATCATCTCCAAAAATTAATTAATGAAATGGGAGGAAATCCTCAACTTGTTAGCCTAGCTACCTATATAATTAAATTATTATACTCAAATCACCAAAATGAGAATGAACAGTCAGTAGATAATGCTGATAAAAGGCAAAAATTAAAACGGCAAATACTTTTTAAGCCCCGTTCGGGTCGGTAACTCTTGGGCCTTTCTCCATACAAACGCATTCCGCTGTTTTCTTCGTGGAAAATGCTGCTAGAGCGATGATTTTATTCCAAAAAATCTACATCGAATTAATACGTGCCTTCATCATTTTCTTTTTTCCAAAACAAAATTACTTAAAGAAGTATGACAATCCAAAAACCCAAAAAAACCGCTCGTTTTTACTGCCATGTTCAAACGACTGTCAGACAAATTTGATAAGTTTTGAACAAAATAGAAAATAATAGAAGCATAGATAAATTCTTCCTCTAAATTTTGATATATGATTTTTTTTTAGATTAGTCCAGTTTTGAACAAGAAAACAGCGTAATACAAAACGTGTTTTAGTCAAGGTTTTATAGGTAAAAATCAGCCTGAGCTGCAGTTGTCGCTTTCGCACTTTACTTGATAGGACACAGTACGACGGCAATAGTCTCTTCAAATACCTATTTTTCAAATTTCTCGGGACTAGAGTCCCCTCTTAAATTCTGTCCCCAATCACTTCCTGAAAAAACAATGGTTTTCCTTTACGCCAGATTGTCGTAGCACATTTTCCTCTGGCTTGTATTTTTCTTCTGACTGCCTGTTATTTGTCACTGTATTGTAAATTATGAGAATCTAATAATCAGCTGCGTGCGGCGCAAGATAATGCATTTCTTCCAGATTTACGCAGCGTTCTATCTGAAACCCTTTGTGCCTATAATCCTTTATCTATATCGTGAAATAGTGTTTTATGCAGTGATTGATGCAGGGCGCTTCGGTTGATGTTGTAGCTACCTACTAACGACCATCCATTGCCCAACCTAAAGCCGTTTGTCCACCGCCACCGTCACCGGGACGTCACCGAGAACGAGATTATTTCAGGCCGAAATCAAGTTGACGTGACGGCGATCGTTTGTCCACCGCGACGATTTTGATGGTTCAGTCAGTTTTTTGTAGTTGTCGTGGGTGGTAGTGCGTAGAAATAAAACAAACTAGGGAATGGCTGCGTTCAACCGACAACAACTTCTGCTTATGCTTTTGTACAAAACACAAATTTCGTGCCATGCATTTCTTCGCAATATTTATCTTTGAACGCATCCTTAGTTTTATCTCACAAACATTCTTTACTTTCTACAAGTTCTATTAACGAATAAATGTCGTATTTAAATTTTTTGGTCAATTTTATTTATTGTACCCATTTATATATAAAAACCCAAGATACACACTCAGCATCTCAAAAACGTCCGCAAAACAAGCGCAATATGTATAATTGTGCGCTAGTTTCAAACAGTCTCGCATCGCTCGCCATACTGCACTGCTTTGTAAAAACAACTTTAAGCGATCCGTGTAAGGTAGAATTTGCACAAAAAAATGCGCATCTCTCGCCGGACTACACTGCTTTGTAAAAACAACATTAAGCGATCCGTGTAAAGCTGAATTTGCAAAAAAAAATGTTTATAGTATAACTACACATGTCAGTTTTTGACGACAGTTTCGAGTGTTGCATTTATTCGAGACTGTGCATCTTGGGATTTTTATATATCAATGATTGTACCTAATATATTTTTGATATAAATAATCAAAAGCTATTGCGGTGCGACGACGACGTCACACTTCGGCCCGTCACAATCTCGGGACGAGTTCTAGCGATAAGCGATATATCGGCGGAAGGGATGACGGCGCTCGAGTGACGGGCGTGCGGTGGACACACGGCCATTGTAAATGTATGTATCGCTAAATCGGCGCCGCCATCTCGTTTTCGGTGACATCCCGGTGACGGTGACGGTAGACAAACGGCCTAATTGGTCTCTAGTCCATGTCTGCCGCTCATAACAACTTGTGCGAGAGATGCCATGCCCTCAACACTATCAGGTATCAAACGCTCGATACCCGATACACGCATGTGAAGTTTAAATTAACCATCATATTTATCTTCTTATACATATATTTTTCGCGTGATTAATGCAGCACGGTGATGTTATGCGGTGTATAATAGCAGTACATAGATATGTCATGCTTATTGAATTGCGGCTTATTATATGTACCATGTGGCGCATGGCACGACGTCTGTTGCTGCTAGGTATTTTTACTTTTAACTACGTACTTATACACGGGGAATGCAGAGCGTTTCCGTTCATCAAATGCGCGTAAATTGTCTCAGTACGAATGCACGCGTTTACTGTGCTAACACAATTGTGAGAGGAGGTAGGTTGATACTGTTTATAAATCAAAAGGCTGCCACGTCAAGTAAAAACGTGTTTGTAAAAGATTGCAATCGTGATGCAGTTCACTTGGAGTCGGCAGCGTTTCGCCTACGCACTGCGCTGCCTCGTGTCTTTGGCTTACTGTGACAAAACACTCGTAAATATAAATATGGCATTGTGTAATTTCTGTTTCATTTTTATAGGCTCAATATAATCAATATAATCTATTTTTATCTATTGAAAGTAAACACTTTGAATCACACAATAGATTGAAATTCAATTATCAATTGAAAAATCATACAATCTTTTCGTATTAAAACATAATTATTGAGCTTTCTTGTTGAACTGAAATCAATCAATGGATCTGAGTTAAAGGAAAAGAAACAGAATTCTATCAGCCGCAAGCTACACATGATTGGAAATAAGGAGATAATTTGTGAGGCGAGCGTCGCTGTAGACTGCTTAGTAGTAATCTAAGAAATGGATCGACAGGGGCGCGTCGTATCGGTGTTGTCCGAGCGATTGTATTGTGACAAAAGCGAGTTTTCCAAGTTGCAGTGGCAGGTGGTGCAGTGGTCCGGGCGATCAATACTGCTCCCTCTGCCACCCCTCCCGATCCAGCCGGCGTGCATCGCCGCCAACGACACACTCGCTTGCACCCACCGCCCACATTATACCAGCTTTTTATTAATTGTTCACGTATACTATCACGTTATCAATTTAAGTAGCGTCTTTTATTATTTTAATGTTTATTGCGAATGTGTGTGGGCCATTGTTTTACATATAAAGCTGATGATTTGTAGTTTGAGTTGAGGCCTGGCCAAATTGGCCACCCTACCCAATAGGTACTAGAAAAAGAGCTCAAAGGATAGGAGTGCGCTACGCGATGATTGATTGCGTCTTGGTTCTCGAAAGTCGTATCGGGAAAACCGACTAACTAAATAATAACTCATTAGTTCGCGGTTACCGAACATTCAAATGCACGAGAGAAACATTTCACGTTCGTCCCACGCGCATGCTACCACTTAACTATAAACAGAATGTTTCACTAATTCATTAAATTTTATTTAACTTTGAGATTTTGAACTTTTGTTGCGTTCACAATGTTTGCATTCAACAATTTTGTAGCAACTGATGCTGTTTTAATTGAGGAACGAAATCCGATTTTTGTTTGAAATTTTAATGGTTATTAATTCCGCATGAATAACTCTTATCTCGATCAAAATTAAGTTATTGTGGCTGGAGTTCGAAATCTAATATGTGATGGAGATGCAATAAACTGCATGAAACAGTGATGCGAAAAAAAATAACCTACTTAAAATATTCTTTACTTCCTATTTGATTCTCTGAATCCATTAGATTCATTATTGTGTATAGGTAGATCTAGAGTGATCTAGATATATCTGATAGATGGAGAGAGACTAGAGAAGTCTATATCATAGAAAATAAGTTCAATTAGTTATTTAGTAATAAAATCAATAAGTTATTTGCGCTTGCAACTCGCTGTGATTAATATTTGTCTGCGTCAGGGGCCTTCATGTTCGTTCGTTAACTTTGTGAACTTCACTGTTACTTAAATAGGTATATATATCTTTTGAAAATATTTCAGTACTGCTTCGAGCGGACTGGAAATCGACCTTATTCGTCAGTTGTCAGCATTAACTTCTTAAATCTTGTGAACTGCCCCCACTCTATTATTATTTGTAGCTAATTTGTAGCCAACACTCTAGCTTAGGGATTTTAGACCTAGCTTACGTAATTATAAACCTATTGTAGAAAGTTGTAGCAGCTGAAGTTGGACTAAATACTCTGTTATTTTGCAATCAAGAGGCCCGGTCGTGGCTTTCTTGCAGTACGTACCCACCAAAAGGCCGGCTGTCCATAGAGCCTCCTCGGCAATTAATTTAATTTCTTCAAATTATGTTTTACTGAATAAATGATAGGTTTTCCACGCCTATAGTTAGGGCTTTGACTGCGATATTATCCGTCAATTTGTTTCATGATGACGTGTTTCATGTCTACTGTCGGCTGGTATTATTTCTCTATTATTATCTTACTATTATAGCTCTATATAAAACTAGTTGAACCGCGCAACTTCGTCTGCTCCATTCCTATTGGTCTTAGCGTGATATATAGCTTATAGCCTTCCTCGATAAAAGGGCTATATAACACTGAATAGAATTTTTTATATCTGACTAGTTGTTCCTGAGATTAGCGCGTTCAAGCAAACAAACAAACAAACAAACTCTTCAGCTTTATATAATACTAGCTTTTGCCCGCGACTTCGTACGCGCATATCCCGTTTTATTCCCGTTCCCGTAAGAATTTCCCATTCCCGTATAGCCTATAGCCTTCCTCGATAAATGGGCTATCCAACACGGAAAGAATTTTTCAAATCGGACCAGTAGTTCCTGAGATTAGCGCGTTCAAGCAAACAAACAAACAAACAAACAAACAAACTCTTCAGCTTTATATATTAGTATAGATGTACTAGTGGACGTCACGCGGTTTCACCCGCGTAGTTCCCGTTCCAGTGGGAGTACGGGGATAAAGTATAGCCTATGTTACTCCCTGATAATGTAGCTATCCATTGCTGAAAGAATTTTTCAAATTGGTCAAGTAGTTTCGGAGCTTATTCATTTCAAACAAACAAAAAAACAAACAAATCTTTCCTCTTTATAACATTAGTATAGAAGTGTTGATTAGTATAGATATAGAATGCATTTCACTTGCTTATTCTGTCCTTCTATCTAGATGAAATCGATTTTTGTTTTTCTTTCTCCAAATATGCGAATAGCTTATCTACCTAACATGATGGACTGACGATATTAAATCTTTGATGGAATTTAATAAAATTCCAAGTTAGTTTCTGCTAGAGATTCGTATAGAATATATTGAACGTTTGAGTATCAGAATAAAGCGTTCGTTATTGTCTAAAAAGCTCACTGAAAACTAAGAGCCTATGCACACGACGTATTTTTAACGACGACACACGTTTTACGAACGCGCGCTCACGGATGACCAAAAACCAGTCCTGTCTGCGTCTGAATTTCGTTTCAGCGCGCGTCATCTGCAAGTTGTTAGCGCGTTAAAAAACGCACGTTCAAAATTGAAGACAGTTCACTTCAAGCCTATTCCACCCAAGTATTCACAGCGAGAGGTTTACAGAATGGTATCTATTCATTGAAAATCAGCCAGCAACCTAATATTCGCCCAGCAGCAACCGCTCACGGAAATAGACGTTCCGACAGTGAGCCTCAGATTGCCATGTACACCGGAGCGTAGGACAGGAAATAATGCCGGAACATCCTCATATCCGAACGTATGATGGAAATATGGAAATAGCAGTAGTATAAGTATCCCGTGAAAGTGATACTGATCAACGAGAGTTACCTAAATATTATGGAATCGCGGCCATCAGCAGCAAGTTTAAACAATTAATTTATTTCTGCCTGCCTTGCCTTTCTGGCTTCCAGTATAACTGGATTTAGCTGAATACCAGTATTTTAGATGGAGCGACTGCTTATCTGAAGTCCACAATCCAGTAACTTATACGTAACACGGTAGTTCTTAGCAAGACTGGTGTCAGATTTTCTGGCTTCTAAGTATCAGTAACGAGTGCTAAAACTCTACAAATGACAGCCTGGATCAACGGCTTAACGTGCATTTCGAGGCATGGAGGAATCTAACGTATGTTAAGGTTACCCATCCACAGACCGACCTCGGCAAGCGATGCTTAACCTTGAAGGTCGACCCGTGCGGCTGTTATCATTAGGCCACAAGGTACTCTGAATGGATTTCTTTCTTAAACGTTTATAAATTCAGTAACCTCGCTTGCACCCGCGTGTTCGTTCAATTGTTCTCTGCTAATAGGCACAAATGGCTCGTTGCGCCGCTACTCGCTCTTCACAGGAATTCATTTTAATTAAGACCCAACTCTCCCCGCGTTATGAAATTCTTTGTTATTCTCGGAACAATATGGAACTTACCTCTTGTACTGTGATGATTTATTAGTTCCTTTTCCAATAGATATCTCTCATTATCAATTCTTCTTTTATTGATTGAGAGACTGACAAACAACGCACAGCTAAAACTTCTGGTCGTAGGAAGCTAAAATTTAGCATATAGGTTCCTTGGGGAGTGTGCCTACACTCCTCTAAATCCTCTGTTCGTGCTTGCATGAGCCCGAACAGAGGATTTCTCGAAACTACGGTAACGGGAAAAAACGGGAACGCATTTCCCGTTTTTTCTGTTCCCGTAGTCCGTATGAAATCGCGGGCAAAAGCTAGTAATGTATTAGGTTTAGATAATGGCGAACTTTTTGCCTTCGGTAAGTCAGAAAACAATCTTCATCGATCTGATTTCTTAAGAGCCCTATCACAGAATTGCGTTTCCACTCACAAAACTGCTGATTCACCGCATTATGTAGAAAGACATTAGGCAATTGCAATTACGTTTATTATAGGGTTTATTATTAATTTATTTAGTAAATATTTATTTCATTGTAATTTCTTATGTACTATGCTTTATTTTGGTATAAATTTTACGTAATACTATTAATGTACTAAGGAGAAATTTACAGTTAATTCTGAGCATTTGAATGGGATTTTTTCACGGATATTCTATTCTTATTTAAAATTTCTGAGACCGCTATACACGGAACCATTATATAAGGAATATTATGATATATTTTCATTTGGTTAGTACAGTAGTTCAATCCAAGAGCTCAAAAAAGTGCCGTCGCGCTTTTCATGGAAACTTACTTCGGAATTTTAGCTTTTTACAAATAGATAGGAGAAAAATGCGAAAAGTGAGGCCGCTATGTTCAAAACTATAACTATTCTGAATTATCCAATAAGCCAAAGTTGTCTAAATATTTCAGTTTCTGAAAATAAGAAAGCATTAGTTGGTAATTTTACGCAAAAAACACAGTCAAATTGCAACAGGCCTCTTTAACCCCGATGGCCGACTTGACTTAAAAAAAACTCAGTTCTTCGCAATTTTTCACCTCCAGTTATAGATTCATCATAAATTTTAAACAAAATTGATACTACTTAGTTTGCAAGTCGCAAGTCGAATGGTTTGAAATGATGAGTAGTTTTACAATATGAACGGGAAGTTAATTGTCCCATGAAATTCGAGCAATGGTTTGATTCTCAAACATTAGGTTTATAGAATCATAACATTTTTTCATTTGCGAGCATGCTATCGACACTTGACTCGGTTGTTGCTGCCGAACATTCAACCTTAACGAACTTATAAGCCCTTCGCTCCAGACATTGGTTTCCGCAATATCAGTGTTCACGTCCGAGAAGGCGTGTGTTACATACTCACGAGCATGCATTAAGGGCGGAGGCGGTTCTTATGTGTCTTAAATATGCAGTGTCACGCGGCTGCGGCTGGGCCGAAACGAGCTAAAAGCTTTCGCACGAACACTATCGCCTATGAGGTGCAACCTGGGCCCATTGTCTCGCAACATTAATGCCTTTTAAACTTGTTACATTCGAATAAATTGTTGCGGTGATGAGTACAAGTACGCCTTTATTCCGTTTAACAGCGTCTGTGAAGTCAATCCTGGTTATCAGTGGGTAATGCAATGGCGTAAGCGTAGTCGCAACAAATCAGCAGTCGCTTTCGATAGGCAGTGATAGTCCTGTCTCCTTGAGTGATGCGTGGAGTCGCATAACTCTCTGTGAGAATATAATGGTCGTCTGGACATACGGGCTGGAAGTATGCGAGGGGCAACGTCCGTGCGTCGTCGGGTCCGCGGGGCCTGTGATGCGGGCTGAGTCCGCACAGTCCGGGGGGGGCGTGTTAATAGTCGCCTCAACAGGCTGGAATTTGCTCTATATTTGGGCACGGCGAGCACCACAAGTACGCGTCATGAACCTCGTGTGTTTACCTGAGTTGCTGCGGAGCTTACTCGTCTTATTTATGAATTTGATGTTTGGATACAGGATTGTTGCTTCTCAATAATGTCTCAGCGTTTTTGAGGATTTATATTTGCTTTCATGAGGCTGTGTTTGGAAGGAACCCGTTTAACTCCACAAACGCATTTCAATTCGGGAAGCTCAACACTCAGGAAACCGTCAAGTCACATGGTAACAATATTGTTATAACAACATAAGCTAACCTCAGTCCTAATTTATCTCGTTACCTGCATGGTATGGAAAGCAATTAAGCAACACACTAAACTATTTTGGAAGCACTAAAACGGAGTTGCGCGAGCGCATAACGAGGCATGCAGCCGAGCGCGCTATTTAGTGTTTACATTCATGCAGTTTACGGGCAAACCGTGGCCAATTTACGACTTAAACACATTTTTAATGAAGAAAAAAACTGTTCAACTACATATTTAACCTAGATTTATGCATGAGGGTTATATCACAGAGAAAAAAGGAGGAAAAGTAGAAGACCTTTTTAAAGATGGGGAGATTCCTCAAAAAATACTGCGCGAGTTTAAAACAAGGAGGAGAAGGACTGACGACCATGAGCCATGAAAAGCCAGGCGGAGGCCATGCCAATGCAAAACTTATTATATCAAACTAGTTTAAGGGTTGCTAATATCTAAAGGCATCTAGGATATTTTATTTTATGGTAAGGGGGTACTGTACAGCAGACTTTTTTCATCAAGACCTCTGTAAAGGTTTAGAAACTTAATGGAAAATTATGAATAAATAAAACACAAATTCGAATCTTATAACATACAGAGGTAGGACAACTGTCAAAGAAAATCCACTTTTAACGATTATGCATGTAGAAAATAATTTCAATAAATCCTTTTTCCGCTTGCAAATAAGCTTATTATTTAATGGTAGGTAACTCGCCCCGACGACGTCTTCACAATATACTGATACTACCTGGGCCCCAAGTCTGCTATTACAATAGTGTCAGAATGGTCTATCATTGATTTCATAATGCACAAATGAAAGCCATAATGACGCTTTTATGTCAAGTGGTCAACCACCGACACTCCATTGAAAGAAATGGCATAGAATCTTGTCAAAATCAACCATTGTGAAATCAATGATAGACCATTCTGACACTATTGTAATAGCAAACTTGGGGCCCTGTTGTCTAGCCGATAGCATACAATGAATTACTGCAGGTCCATAATAGGCCCAGCTCTAAGTAGCTCTAAGTACGAGCTAAAAGCCGACTTCGTTTAATGGTCCCGGCAGGAAGAGCTTCGCCTGTCTGTCTCGCGGACGTCAGATTTGCTCAGACTGCTCCACAGCAAATTACTTATTGAATGACTGAAGAGGCTATTTCAGAACACGTCTATTGATCGTTTACGTTTGACTTAAAATATACATAATATCCTAATAACGAGGACCATATAAGACAAACAATCATTTTGACTTAGGCAATCAAACATCTTGAAGGTATCAATAAATGTGACTTCCATAAACATTAGAAGAACACACACTATGAATTTATTATATATCAGCATAAAATAAATAAAGTAGAATATGTTTCCAATGACATTAGAGGAAGTCCAGCATATTTGGAATATCAGTTTGTGTTTTGAGTATAAGTAGAAGTGAAAACGAGTTATCTCAATAAAAAATGCGATATATTATTGAACCGTGATAATACTAAAAATCATACAAAACAATAACACTCCTTTTTTTAGGCAGTCGTGTAAAAACTAGGTACCTTCTCAAAATTGATATCAAATGAAAAAAAAAACCAAAAACGTATTTGACTTAGGATGCAGGTAATTTGGAATATAGTATTCCAAATTATATTTATTTATTTAAACTTCATGTACACTAGTGGTACATAGGCGGACTTAATGCAACGAGGCATTCTCTACCAGTCAGCCTTTGGGTTAAAAATAATACACTGTGCTAAGTGTACAATAAATAAATAAAATTTAAAATGGGTATTCGCCTTTCTTTTTAGCTATTACTTAAACTTTATCTTGGGAACTAATATATCTTTGCCTAATTTTACAGCCTATGGTCAGGTAAATCAGTCATTATCATTACATGTTAAACTTTAAAAAAAAAAATAGTAACTTACATTCGTTTACCTATTCCAAATTAACAACAGGACGTCTTATCCTTAAAATTCCATGCCACTTTTTAGTTATATTAATATTTGCAAAATCAAAGCAAATAAGTGCATAAACTTATAAAGTTACTTAGCATTTTAAACAATTACTATAAGAATTATGCGTATCTTAGTTATGATGATCAACAATTGCTTTCTAACCGAAAAAGTTTTTAAAATTCACGTTCCATTCTCGTGCAGCTGTCAGCAAAAATATGAACACAGCGTCCGGTTTTTTGTGCTTATGAACTTCGTATTTCATCAAGCATTACATTTACGGTAGAAAAACATAATTGGCATTTACATCTATTTAGATATGCCAGTATTCTACATTACCTGCAGTATCTCAAATACGCTACACTTCCTCTACACCGTAAATGGCTCATGCCTAGAATTTCGCAGTGACTGAAAAATAACGGTCCTAATTCTTAATTTTCTATGGTACAGCAAAACATCATGTCAATCTGACTCATATAATTAAACTAGTTGACCCGCGCAACTTCATCTGTTCCGCTCCTGTTGGTCTTAGCGTGATTATATAAAGCCTAGCCTTCCTCGATAAATGGGCTATCTAACACTGAAATATTTTTTCAAATCGGACCAGTACTTCCTGAGATTAGCGCGTTCAAGCAAACAAAGAAACTCTTCAGCGTTAAATATTAAGTATATTATGTTTGTGTTTGTTTTTGTTCATGTGTCATTAATAAATAAATGCAAGTACTATTTAAACTACCTATGTAATATTACGACTGGCATTGTTGACCTTCAAGGTAAGCACAAAGTTCTGCCGTACAACGTTGCATCACAACACCTCAGCTCCATGTAAGGGCATGCTCACGAATCATGTCGACTGCACCGTATGCTATACGATATCTCTAGTTTAAACAAGGGAACACATTATAATCTTCCCGTTCCAAGTAACACGATGATAGTGGTGATCAATCAACAAACAATATTTGCTTACCTTATCGAGGAATGCGTATCTAGAAAGTTCTTGTTTTATACTTCTTGCTTATATATAACTGATATTTATTTTGTAAATAGGTCATAAATAACACTTATACATGTCAATCTTTTTTGGTAGCCGGTGTGTCCTAGCTGAGAAGAAACACCAAAACAGGGGTCATAGTCTCTTTTAATGTCGATACAGTACGTATGAGTAAAATCATATAGGAACAATGTACCTGTTAATGTCTGAGGTGAGGTACTTTTGACGAAAGTATTACACAGATTTGAGTGGACCTGTCCAGATAGTGCAAGCCCTACAATATGCATCAGTTGTTGTTTTTACCATATAACGTGATGGGAACAGACTAATCATCTCAATCAATCTTGCACTTGAAGGCCTCAGTTGAGTTCCACATTCAATGAAAGTGCAAAAGACAAACTTTACTTGTATATCACCGTGTAACGCTGCAACTTTGCCAACTATGCCCAAATTTGCCAACTATGCCCAAATTTGCCTATTTCGTTTGAATAAGGGCAACATATTTTTCATTTTTAGGGTTCCGAACAAAAAACGGAACCCTATAGGATCACTCGGGTGTCTGTCCGTCTGTCACAGCCAGTTTTCTCCGGATCCATTGGACCGATTCTATTGAAATTTGGTACACATATGAACTTCTTCGACCCAAACACGGACACGTTACGTAAATTATAAATTTTTTAGCACGGGGTCACTTTTGGGGGTCAAATAAGAAAATTAAAAAAAAAGGTATTTGGAAATATTGTGTGACATATCAAATGAAACGGCTTACTGTGAGGGTTTTAATTATATTTTTTTCATAATTTTAAAATAAAAGGTTTTGAAGTTATTCAAGAAATTAGACGAAAAATTACCATTCCTCTCCCTTGTAGCTCCGAGACTACTATCAATACATCATTATGAACAACTTTCACTATGGGACCAACACTGAAATCGCTAAAAAAATCGACTCCCCCATAAATTTCTGTGCGCATAACTCGCCAAAATGTACTGAGCAGCTGATTTTTTTTCGCGATTTCGGGATTGGTCCCATAGTAAAAGTTGTTCATAATGATGAGTACAATGACCCCTTAAGAGATATTGCGTTTATTCTGTTATACGTTGTAGATTACAGGAAAACCTATAAGAAGTCTATAGTGTTAAAATAACATTAAATTAAAAAAAAAAATTCGTTCGGAACCAAGCACGCGAGTCCGACTCGCATTTGGCCAGTTTTTTTTAATGGTGACTTCATTGATACCAATGTTACGCACTGTTTTGGACTACTACTACTAGTTAACTAATAGGTACTATCACTATACTGGTTTTTTGAAATTTTGGTACCGTCGTGAAATAATCTTGATGTATCTTGTTAAAAAAAAACTCAGTTTAAAAATAAAACGCAACTAAAAACCAATGTTAATACAACAATAACGATAACTATTCATTCATTACTATTCATGCATATTCCCTATTAGGGAACATGCATGATATACATTTGTATTTTAGTAATATATTATTAGGTATAAAGAGCGAGTTACGAATTGCTTGAGTTTGAAAAAAATATAACAAGGTACAATTTATTGTAATTGAATAAAATCGGGCTATGACCATGCTATTACTATTTGATTATTCCATATTCGTTTTACTTATACAGGTCTGAAATTCAACCTACATGAAATTGTACTACTTCTTTCCTGTTTATAAACCGTTCCATTCAGTCACGTATTAATTGAAATAGGAAAAGTTAAATGTAGAGATAATTGAGTGTACACAGGTTAGTAACATAATATGAACGTAAGCTTGGCAGTTATATCTTATGCCTAGAGTTTCCTGTAGTCTATCTGAGGCGAATTCAGCTTGGATGATTCGAAAATGATTATAAAAACAAAATTGGCTGTCTGTAAAATTGGTGGAAAACAATTGAATTCTTAACAAACAAGCCGAACGCTTAGGCCGCATCTCTATCGCTTGTTCCGCGCTCTCGCTGGCACGCTCGACTCAGGCGGAACGTGACACATTTTTGTGCGTGCAGACGGCGTTCATCGATTTATAAGACGTTATCACGTCAAAAAACAGTTATAGGTTGTTTCTGTCGCCGTTTGCCGTTTAATTAGCGGCCTAAATTACACCAAGCTAATGCATCTAATACAAAATTTATGGAACGGGCAGTCTGATGCGTAGGGCTTTCAATAAATGTTCGTAACCGGAAAATATAATAAAATATTAAATTTTGAGAACTCTTAATTCAAACAAAAATCAATTTAAATATTTTAGCCTCGAAAATGGAAGCCGCCCCGCTGCACGGGCTTCCTCCGGTCTGCAGGGTTTAAAGGAACTTAACATGAATATTATTCGCACCTAACATAAACCTGTAGTGCTATTCTCTAACAACATTTTCCTATCTCGACAGTAGAATTCGAGGTGAGTTTCAAATGAAGACCTTTATGTTGTGTGCAATAAAGCTCACTTTGTGAGTTTGATCACTCAGGTGAAGCTCGATATCGAAATAGTTTCTTACAGAATAGACTAGCTGTTGTGGTGTCTTATGTTCCCCTTCTTGGTTAGACAAGTCATTAATCAATATTGAACCAAGTCATTTGCCTAGCTGTTTAATTAAATCTCACTTAGGCTGCTGATTAAATGAAAAGGCTAGGTCGCCAACTTAACGGCTTATTAAACTAGTCGGCTGCGACATTTCCACAATGTTAAGTACATGTAGATAGAAATGATAACATTATGGATTAGATTTTTTTTGTACCGATACTTTTTTGGTCATACAGAAATCGCAAGTTAACGGGCCATTACTTTTATTGAATAGTCGAGACAGGTTCAGAAGCGCATCTCCTTATACCATACAAATACAGATTTCGCAATATTTTTAGCTAGTTTAGTAAAGTTATGCGACGATAAACTAATCCGGTTGTACAAACAATGATTGTGATGCGATATGATTCATACACGAACCAGCTTCTACGGAACAACAGTCATCGACTGGCCGCTGATGTAAACAAGGTGAGCCCGTGGGCAGGGATTTTAGCAACACTATAAATAACATATTTGTAAAATGTAAAGTTTTACAATTTAACCTCAAGGTAGGAACTATTATGAATAGTGCAACCGACGGTATAATGAATGCTGAAATGAAACTAACGTCTCGTTTTCAAAGTTGTTAGGTTGATATTACTGGTTACAACTTATCATTGTCCTGCAAAGCAAGTGAAGAATGTTAGCAACTCAGTTCTTTCTACATAATTGCACTAGTAGGTACTCGTACAACAACAAGCGCGTATTCATAGCCAGGAGGCAGGAATGATAACCGATAAGCGATGTGACCGAGAACTTGTTTCTGCGAACTATTTCTTACCTACTTTTTCCTTGAGCGCGTTGTGTTGATATGAATGACGTAACGACCGTTTTTAGTATAATGATCATGACTCGCGTCACTCACACGACCTCATAGAGTATTCATTCATTTAGTAGTGGTCCGCCAGCAGCAGCACGCATGTTATACCGCAATAACATTTATGTGGCGCGCACTTTGGACTGCTCGCACGGGTCGCTCCGGTCGCTCGCTCGCGATTGTGAGCGAAACGAATCGCGGAACGGTTCGCGTTTATCGTTGAACATATTGTTGTGCAGGCCAGAGGAGCTAAGTGCAGCATTGAAGAAATTGGATTGTATTGTACTGTTTGTTCACTTAAAACTTTCCCAGTTAGTTTCGGCCGGCGTATCGAGGACTTTCCTGTGCCGTGCCCAACCGTGGAACATCGACAAAGGCGTCGTTTGAATGCTTCAAGGTACCCAATTTGTTTTGCCTAGCGCAATCTTAATTTTTTATAAGGCACAACAGCGCTTGATACCTTTATTGCAACAGTTTTGCAAGTATTTATTGTTTGGGCAACTTTGCTGATTCGCAGCGGACCTAGGTAGGGAGTTAAGTACTGATTAACTTGGCTGATTCACAGCTGTCTTAGGTAGAAACTTAAGAACCTAATGATCTACTTTGCTGATTCTCAGCGGTCTTAGGTAGGAACTTAGGTACCTAATGATCAATTTTGCTGATTCTCAGCGGTCTCAGGTAGGAACTTAAGTACCTAATGATCAATTTTGGTGATTCTCAGTGGTCTTAGGTAGGAACTTAGGTACCTGATGATCAACTTTACTGATTCTCAACTGTCTTAGGCAGTACCTATCTATCAAATGTCACACAAAATGATCATTCATCATTACTTGCGTAAGTAAAAATTAGGAAGGTCTATAAACGCAGTAGCTATGATTAACACATAACTGTTTGAATGATATAATAGGTAACATGAGGTCAAGGCGACATTGATAAGTAATCCTAATATCAAGGGAGTTCCGTGTTTAATTCCTTAACCTTTTAATAGTAGTACCGGAGTGTTTATGACTTAACATCGCACCGATGTCCCTGAAAGGTTAGGCAGGCATGTAAAACAAAAAAAAAACACAAATATGATGATGGAACCTAATAGGGTAGATGACTAAAAAAATCTAATTAGTCCGTCAGTCACATTTACAAAAAATATCGGACACGCATTTTTTTCTTTTTTCACGTAAACAATAAATTAAGACGATATAGTGCGTTCGCAACTCGTGAGACTTCACATGTAAGTACACTTTTTACAAAATAGTGACGTCAAAAGTTCCCACTTCTGATATTTGATGCGTTTTATCTTCGTCAATTTTTTATTTTATAAAGCATATTTGATTTGATAAAGCAAAAAATATTTGTCCAATATTTTTCGATAATCTAACGGACAGAATAATTAGAATCTTATTTTTTATGAATCATCCCTATTGGGAATGTGATGGGCACATTCCCATTTCGATCCATTCTCATTTGACCTTATAATTTTCATATTTTCACCCTATTCCTAACTAATAATAAAATATGAAAGTGAGTTTGTTTGATTGCTACGCATTCACGCCTAAATCACCGAACCCATTTTGTACAGAGACAGATATGAGATCCTGGAGACAGCTCAACGCATACGAAGGAGCAGGAACGCATAGTTATAATAATATTTTCAACTAGCTAATAAAATATACACCGTGTTCTTCACGTTATCCATAAACTTTAGCAAACGCTTCTATAGCTTTTACAAATCAAATCAAACCAGTAGTACTTAAAAAGGCTTAGTAACAAAGATATTTATAATTTCATTTAATTGAGCTATGCAGTATGAAAGGGTCTGAGTGCAATGAAAACATGTGTGCATAGGACGATTTACGTCAAGTTAATATTTTTTATGAGAATTAATAAAAATTGATTAATGTGTCCACAATGAAAAGTGCTTATTTCCGTGTTCAGAACATTCGGTCGAAGTTAATGTATATCGCCCGGAACGCGGTGTAAGGTACTTATGAATATTAGAAATCATATTTGCAGTCGTCGTATTATATATATGATGAAGCATTTGTTTTTAAATCAACTGCAGCCCTACGTAAACAATTTCATACATCAACGTTTTTAACCCAGTGAGCCATTTCGGCATGAATCAGAGGTAGGGTTATTGCCAAAAATAATTATAGACCGGTAAGGTAGGGCTCGGCGAGAAAATAATTTGCGGGATTTGGGGTGGCATAGGGGATGGGTTAAAAGTATAGGTAGATAAATCCACGTACCTATACACTCGATCAAACGGGACATTTTCCGATCCTCTTTTTTGGAAAAAGGGGAAGCCATTATTAGATTAATAAACGAAAAATCATGTGTAGTTAGGAACAGGCGATTTTGTACCATGTTCGCACAACTATTTGTTAGCAGTAAGTGTCATTTTGCCTTGCCCAACACATAAAATCTACACATGAACTGTAGTAATTATTGCGGTCGGGCCCCTGTGCTTGGATAGTTACAACAACTAAATTATTCGGTAACTTAATAGTATGAAGCTTCGAGCGAAGGGTGCCGACCATTGCTCCCATCCCCGGTACCATGACTGACGTTTCCACTGTGTATGCCTCAGCTCTACCCAGCCTCAAAAAAGATAGGGAGCCAGCCTTAAGGTCTATCTAAATTCATGCTCATTATTTTGGCGTGTTCATGAAACGATCTAACAACAAGTTCTGTTTGGAATTTCAAAGCTTTAAGAATCTGTTACTAACTCGAATTGAGTTGTTAGTGCTAAGCAAATTTCTTGTCTGGCATTCCTACCTAAAAAAAAAAGACGATAATAATACCTAATGCTACGGCCACACTAGCTTAATACGGCCATAATTGGTGTTTTGTCAGTTTGTCTTGTTTAAATTATGGCCATAAGTATTGCCATATTACGATAGTGTAGCCGCAGCACACGTACAAATAAGTTTATCTTTTTTGAGAATACCAAAAAAACTGGATTGTCAAGCTGTTCAGTCTGCGGCCCAACAGGTGGAACTCAACTTGAACGATGAAAAAAAAAACGACAAAATACAGAGTCGTAACTTGCCTCGTAGCAGATGTAATTAAATTCATTCGTGAAACATATGATCGTTTACTTATTATTAAAAAAAAAAAAAACATTTTATATCGTTACTCAGAACATTGGCGTATTCTTCTGTATTATTTGTGTTGCTAAGCCGTGTAGTCTCAACTAATATCTACACGTATAATCAATATATATATAAAATTCTTCCGTTACTGACTGATTGAGTGACTGAGTGAGTGAATGACAGACGACGCACAGCCGAATCTGCTGGTCGTAAAAAGCTGATATTTCGCATGTAGGTTCCTTGGGGAGTGTAAATGAGCACTAAGAGAAAGAATTCTACGGGAACTGGAAAAACCGGGATATGCGCGTACTTACGTAAGTCTGAATGACTGACATGTATTATCAACGTACAGACGAAACTACTGGGTCTAGGATCAGAAATTTTGCACAAGGCTTCCTTTTACTAGGTGAGCACTAAGGGATTTTCGGAAATTAAACCTTTAAAGGGGTGAAAAGGGGAAAGTGCTAGTTGTAAGTAAAACATTGTATCTGTGTTTGTTATATGTTTATCTCGTTGGTCTCGAAACTGCAAGCGACTGCTGAGCGAGAGGTCTTAGGTTCGTTCCCAGGCCAGGCAAAAGGGTTATTAGGTTTATCCTTGTGACTCCCCCGTGCCTTGGAAATCACGTAAAATTGTTCTTCATATGGCGTCGATTGCTGTTCCATCGGAATATAGGAGATAATGAATAGGAGTGCACCTGTGTCTGTGCACACACTAGTGCACTATAACAACTCCTGCATACCTATTGGGTAAATCTCCGTGATTCCGTGGATTCTGACGGTTGGGGCGATTTTTCGGATCCTGAGTGGATATATTAGTAAAATATATCTGACTGATCCATTGTCAACATTTTTCTCTGACTTAGGTCTGAGAAAAATGTTGTCAACGTATCAGTGCTTCCAGACCTTAGATATTATGTTTTAGCTACACACTAACTATCGCGTTAGTACGGGCTTCGTTATTTCCCAAAAAACACAATTCCTGAGGGATAAGACACAGGAGCCAAGATACGTGACAGAAGTAGTTTTAGTACAATATTATAAGAGTTTGACCGACCCGCATGTCTGTTTATTGACGCCCGCTCTCGTCAAATTGACGAGTTAATTTATCTTAACTGCTACACTTTCCCCCAAGTCAGTGCGACCATATATTTTAGGAGAAAGCCTGTTCTATTCATTACGCGGATATTACGACAGCGCATAAACCTGTAAATGGCTATTAGCGAACCTGATAACTAAAAGTTTAGAAGGCGATTTTTATGCATTTTTTCAGGATATTATCGAGATACTCGACAATAAATATCGTCGATGGTAAATAGATATAAGCAATATATCGTCGATATCAACTGTTTAATGAGTAAATTACAGTCTAAGGACGGATTCTGAATTGACCCCCGATTTATGAATGACGCATTTGAATTTCCTATTCCTCAACTTCACATACTAGTTCTTTACTCAAAATACTCTAGGCGGTTTCTGAATAGGATATTTTTAGTCAAAAACGCGGTAAAAATATTTTGTTAGACTTTCACCAACACGGATTATAACAAGTGCGAGTCGGACTCGCGTTCAAGGGGTTCCGAACCAATTTAATTTTTTTAACATGTTATTTTGACACTATAGACTTCTTATAGTTTTCCTGTAATCTATAGGTAAAGATCTATAATCTCCATTTTTTTTCGGCTCAGTAGTTTCGTAGATAAGGACGATGGTCATTTTTCGTCTAATTTCTTGAATAACTTCAAAACCATTTATTTTCAAATTATGAAAAAAAATATAATTAAAACCCTCACAATAAGCCCTTTCATTTGATATGTCACACAATATTTTTTTTAAATTCTCTAGTGTGACCCTCAAAAGTGACCCCATACTAAAAATTTAATCATTTACGTAACGCGTCCGTGTTTGGGTCACAGAAGTCCATATGTGTACCAAATTTCAACAGAATCGGTCTAGTGGATCCGGAGAAAACTGGCTGTGACAGACGGACAGACAGACAGATACCCGAGTGATCCTATAAGGGTTTCGTTTTTTGTTCGGAACCCTAAAGAGTATTACGAATTGTTGAAAAATATAGTTACGTAAGTAAAATCGTAAAAAATCATCGGACTACTAAAATTAGAGATTTCCACTGAAGGGAAACTAAAATATTGACAAGTGTCACGGGAATATTAAAACACACGGAAGTTGCGGGCAAAATCTAGTAACCAATATTATAATAAAATGGTACTAAGAAGAATAGAAAACTAAAAGTTATATCTAACTATACTAACACTCATACAATGTACTTAAATAATACAATTCAAATAACTGACAAAATTATATTGCTGTCGAATATTGACAACTGATACGCGTAATTGTCGTATTTAGTAAATAAACAATCTACCGGTCGACTCTATCGATTAATTCGCTTGTGAATTTTGATGCTAGGCCGGCTAGACGATATTCGAACCATATTGTTAAATCTATACGGTCAGTTTACGTTTAATTGCTATACTAACATTCCTCCTTCCCTACCGGCACTCCAAACCACCCCTCTTTCATGACAGAATAATTAAATTTAACGAAAATCTTTTGTAACCAACTATAAAAAAATAATCACAGCGACGACGATGCTTTTCGTTCTAGGCTTAAGTTTTCTTTACGTTGAAGTACTTCCTTTTATATAGTAAATAGACTTGACGTCTGAGGCGGACGTTCTTTGTCACCATCATATTTTATAAGAGTTTCAGTCAGTTTTGCTTTGTGGCGGTGGCAGGCAGGTGCCGTACGTATCAATCCGTATAATCACAAGCCACGAGTTCACGACATCGTCTAGATACTCTATTGTAGTAAAGTTACGAAAATATCTCTTTTATGTGTTATTGTTGTAAGTATTATTACGTAAAATGTTACATCAATCCAACTTTCCTTCCCGGTTATGGAAGTTAGGACAACAAAAACACAACGCGCTAGGGCGAGCCGGCTCATAGCCCACGATCGTCGAGCGCTCTACTTACTACTATCTGTGTTACTCTTGATTCGCTTTGAAGATAATAACTTCGTGTTTACATAAACTTTAATTTTATACTGAGACCATAAAATATTATATAATCATAACGACACTAACACCTACATAGATACGATTAATTTTATGTAGGTATAATCTATACTTCTATATACTAATATATAAGCTGAAGAGTTTGTTTGTTTGTTTGCTTGAACGCGCTAATCTCAGGAACCACTGGTTCGATTTGAAAAATTATTTCAATGTTAGATAGCCCATTTATTGAGGAAGGCTATAGGCTAGGCTATAGGATATATCATCACGCTAAGACCAATAGGAGCGGTGCAGTAATGAAAATTGTGACGCAGACGTAACTTTGCGCGGGTCAGCTAGTAATTACATATGTAAAAGGATCATCTTCATCATAAAGTATTTTGGTCGATAATTCGGAATCTATTTAAATCTTTCATAATATCTCTAGACTCAGACTCACACAGTAGAGAACATAAGGTAACAACAAAATCGTACTGTTCGCACACTACTCAATACTGGTAGTGAAAAGAGTTGTGTCACCTAGTGGTAGTGAAAAGAGTCGTTACCGCGTAGGCGTCCCGTATTCGCGAAAACGTTTACACATCGCGTAGCGGTGCCCAAAGGCGCGTAGCTGTTGCGATAACGAAGGGGGCGCGTAGCAGCGGCGTAGCATGCGCGTAGCACTTCGTAGGACATGCGTAGTTCTGCGTAGAAGTTGCGGCGAAGGCGCGTAGCGCTGTGTAGCCTCCGCGCTTGGTCATGCCTAGCACTGCGTAGGAGCCGCGACGAAGGCAGAATATGCAGACCACAGGGATTTGCACTTTATAGGTAGGCTAACTAAATGTATCAGCTGTAGCTATTTTATCAATATGTATTTTAGTTTCGACGACGTGCACTAACTATTAATTTTATTACCTAAAATAGTCAGATGGCTCTGTGGAGAGATGAACTGTGGAGTCGCAATCGCGAACCACTAAGTGATACGAAGTAGAAAATGCCCGCCCGAAACTAAGCCCGAAACTACGGATTTCGTTAGAGAGTAGCCCCCCAGGTGTTCTGATGAAATTGTATTATATTTATGATAGGACCAATCTCTCTCTTTTATATCGTAATTCCACACAATATGTGCTTTTATATCACTTATAATTTAGTATTCAAATGAGCATTGATAAGTGTGAGAAGTTTGCTAATACTTCAAAACAATACAGTAACTAGTAAGTATTATTTGCTACTTACTATTTAGCAACTGGCGCGGGCAGACTAATTTCTGGCTAAACGTAATAGCACTTCACACAATACAGTGAACAGGTACAGTCGGACGAAAAGGGATAGCTGCGGTCTGGCTGGCACGATCTGAATGGGACCGATTGTTTACAATTTACCCCTAATGCCAATTGACTTTTGTCTAAAGTCCCTAACAGGATCGAAAGTGTAATCTGTTCCGATATACAGACTTACTTGTAAATCGACTTATTTCAGTCAGATGCTGATATACGTCGATTGCATGGCCAAAATGCAAATTGAACTCCCCATATGTATGGCCAAAATTCAATAGTTTTCGAGTTATTTGAATTTTAACGTTTTTCCGATATTTACCCAAAATTATGGAATGGGTACCATTATAAAATTATATTGTAGCTGGCACTTCAATTGAGCATAGGCGTAAATAGGGGGGCGCCGGGTGGGCCGTGCCCACCCCAGCATCGTCTGAGGCACACCCCAGGACGTTTGGGGGCCGATTTTAAATTCTAGGCTGGTCTCCTGTTGATATATCTAACTTCACACAAATCAATCAAATGAAAAATCTACCACCGAGAAATCTACAAACTTATTATTAATTAAGTACCTACATAATACACAGTCACTTAAAACATATTAGATCGCAATCAATTGCACTTTCAATGATTTTTAGGGTGTTGTTAGGATAGATGCCAATAGTGGGGTCGTGGTGGTCGACAAATCGTACTCGTAAGATTGACAAACCTTCCAAAAATCAATATTTTGAAATTATCTCTAGTGCCAAAAAATCGCAGCGTGTAATCCCTGTCATTCAACTCACTCCTAGGTGAGAAGTTAAAAATTTTCGAGCTCGCTCGCTCATAAATTTTTAATTTCATCAGGCTAAAGCTATTCCGATTCAGCAATAGGTACTCACTGTCTTTCCCGCAAGAGCTCAAAGGTATTGTTGACCGAGGTATCATCATTTTTGTAAAGGCCTCCTTTGTAGGAATCCAATGGTATCCATTACTGCCCATCGATTGTGAGCTAGTCCGAAGTCCTATTTTCTCGACTAATAATATGAAACTTACTTTTAAGATGACCACCCGATTATACTGACGAAATTCTTCGTGATGGGGAGGGCCACAGATTAAAAATGACCGCCACATAAAACTAAAACACACTAATTTTAAGTACTATTTTCGACTATTTTTTATATTATTATTTTTTTGTGGTGCAAGATAGCTCCTGTATAGTGGCCTTGCGGCCGATCGGCCCAGGTGGAATATAGCTTCAATATAGTAGGTATTGTAACTCGGACCTCGGTCCCTAGACTTGTAGCTCTCGTACTAAAATTAAATATTATAGTAGACTGAAGTATAATTCTGTAATGAATGCTTGGACCCTTAGGAACTTCAATGATTAAATTTTAATAAATCCGTAATTGTTTTCTTAAGAGCTGAGAATATAATGAGACAAGAAAATTCAAGATAATCTCAAGTATTTTGTTCTTCAGACAATGAAATAGTTTCAAGTCTACGCTCTACAAACTGTCGGGCCTAGGTAGGAAAGATAACATTTCTGAGAATATAATATCTTGGAAGCTACAACTTGTTTCTCGTACTGTTACAAGCTGTTCGCCAAACTAAGCGTCTTGCGGATGACAGTAATTACTTTAAAAATTCAGAAAAGACTTAGTGAAATTTATGCCAGTGGCTAGCTAGACACAAGAGCCGATAGAGCAGGAAAATACACATTATTTTCCCTCAATTTTCTTGTAAACATTAACAGCAAGATGGTCACTAAATGCCACGTGGCATTTAGTGAACATCTTATGCGATTCTGACATTTATGTAATTCAATAAAAATACGTTTTTTTCTTTGTTCTTCTAAATCTCGGAAGCTGGTACCTTCTTAATGGTCGTATTCCATGTATTCCATTAACCAACGTTTTCTCTTGTTATTTCTTATAAATCGTCCATAGTTTACTTTTTACTAGAGTAATGGAACCCAGTAAGAAAAATGTAAAAAAAAAACAAGAAAGCTGTCACGCCATCTTGATTACACGGATTGACAGTTCACTTCACCCAAGCCTTCACTTCGACAAGTTTACAGAATCGCACTGACTGCAGTAAAACTCTTGAAATCCAGAAGAAACAGCGGACACCATAAAAGTGTCGAGGCAGTGTGGCCTATGTTAAGTGGTTTTTAATCAATGTTATTATCAATCGTTTCCAGATGGCGTTGGTAGAGGAACAAGGCGCGGGCGCCGCCGCCGACGACCCCGAGGCCTTGCTCAACGAGTGGCTGGGCGAACTCACCGTGCTGACCGCGGTAAGACAATCGACACTGTTATGCTATTCTGTAAAAACCCTTGCACTGCATGTTCGTTCAATTTTTACGATGAGATTTTGAAAGAGTAGGAACACTAGTTCTCGACAAAGTGACATTCTATCTCCGAGTGTCAAAAAGTGCCACGCGCTGACGCGCTATAGAATAACCACGTGGTCAAACCTCATCATTCTCATTTTGGCATGACGACAATCGCTACCGCTGTTAGAATGACATTTTGTCTAGAGCCTGTTGCTTTTGTAACGTGAATGAGTCATAGAGACTCCATTATGTAGACCGTATTACTTACACTCTTTCTCCGCCTGACTAATAAGACCTAATCCAGTAGTTTAACCAATAGTCAAGGTAATACTTTTAAAAATGTTTACATCAGTTTGGTGCCAATTAAGAATAACTTAGGTACCTACAAGTGAGCTTATACATCTTTACGGATTAGGAACGGTTCCATCAGTGCGATCTTGTGATACCTTGACAAGACTTCGACCCGTTTCTACAGCTACGTCTACTAGACATACACGTACCAACAGGTAATATAATATTTCACGGCCCTCTTTGAAAATCTCCACGTTGCCTAACTCAACCCAATCGCACGCCATAAATAGAGGCATCTGGCCTAAACTCGGAATCGTATTTTAGTCGAAAGATAAGTATACCTTCATTAATTAAATAAATAAAAACGGAGAGGCTGCTTGAGTTTAAAAGGGATGATTGATGCTGGATGTTGTGCGCACGTGTGTCTTGCAGCCGGCGCGGGCGCAGCGCGGGCGACGCCGCGGGACAGGTGCGAGCACATATGCGCTTTTACCATGATTTTGCATCGCTCGCCGAGCTTATTGCGCCTTGCGTTAACATCGCAGCCGTGAACATGCGGTAACTTGATTTTCAACAGACCTTTAGCTTTTTCTTTAATAACCTTTTCGTGACATGATTACTGTTTCTTTTTGCATCACATTTGATAAAGCTCCCCCATCAAATTGTGTCGCCGGAACGTATTAATAATCTTACAAGTCGCTCCGGCACAAATTAATTTGTGTCCAACTCTTCGCTGTAATCAATAGTTGAGGCGACAGATGTGCGTTCGTTTAGAATGCTTCATTTGGGGGGAGGTCTTCCCAACTGTGTCTGTTAAGTCCACATCATCATCTTTTATATTGTGCTTCTAATTTCAATGTTGCATGTTTTGACAAATATTTACCTATGTTTTTTTATTATGATAAATATCTTTCAATGTCTACTTAATGCCAATTAATTCAGTTTGCACCTAGTTTTTAACCAAAGAGACTAAAAACGTGCAAAAAAGAATTTGTGCAGTATGAGTAGGCTGAAGTTATTATTCGCATATTTATGTGTATAGCAAGTCAGAGATCGATAAAAGTGGATCCTGCCTGAGCATCTGTCGCGCGCGGCCGACCATAAGCAGGTGTTTTCAACACAGCACCTGTTTCCCATTTTTTGTCCATCTTTTTCATACAACTTCTGGTATAGTCCCGTACAATTCACAAAACTCATTACAACTTCTCCGCCGAAAGATATTATTATGAAATTTGCTAAGCGATTATCGAAATTGACATTTTCATTGCGTGGATAATGGTACACTTAGCGGGTAAGCAGGACCAGGGTGCAACCGCAAACCTCCACGCAATCTTATTGTTTACGCATTTTATTTTGCTGTCTTCCCATAATATATTTACAATAACATTATGTAGGGCGTATTTTTAGACAGAGATACATTTTGTATAGTAAAATGTGCGGGGTGCGGCCATTACTTAAACAAAAGTAGGACAAATAAAACTAGGTCATCCTGCGATTTCTTCTTTCATTGTCACGTACTGATATAAAGCATAGGTGCCATTTCCATAACGAATATTCAATTTTTTTTGTATATATTTACCATGGGTATGTAGGTTGTACCTAGTTCTAAAAGCCTTATTTATGAAATAATTATATTAGTATTGCGGAAATTTTTGGTTTGTTATTAATATATAGAGGAAGTCTGAAACAAGGAATTCCCAAATATTTATATATTTTGGTGTGCTTATCAGAAATGGATAATGAGTTTATTTAGAGTACCTAGTGCGTGAGTGAGTGTAGGTAGAGTGGCAGGCACCGAACGCAGGGGCGCGGGCAAGGCGCGGGGCTCGGGTCGAGGGCTCGGGCCGAGGGGCTCACGCACACCGGCGCGACACTCATTCTGGAATCAAACAACGTAGCGTAGCGGGCCGCGCACACGTGCGCAAGTCACAAAACACGGTGCCGCTTGTCTACTCGCCTCCCCCCATGCCTGCCGCGGCCGGCCGACTCAGCGGCTCAGCGGCTCGCGAGCGCTCATGCTTCATTTTGTAATACTACTCACTTCACTGTGCTCTACGCTGCCTAGTCGTGCTGCGTGCCCGCCAGCCCGCGGACGCCGAACGCGTTTCAGTTCCTCGTTAGTGCTCTTTGTTCTGTGATTTTACCAAACACGTATCATAGCTGGCGCGAAAAGTTTGTTTTCGGCGAAGTGAACGGGCGAGGTCACTACTCTGTGAGATATAATATCTAACTGTAGTGCGGCAAAGTTGTGCAGTCCGCGCAGGCTCTGTGTTCTGTGCCCGTTGAAATAACAAACTCGTTTCCATACATACCAATCATTTTAAGTGCATACTTACATCTGACTTGACTTATTACTTATACAAAGTGCAGAATGCCATTAATTGGGTGGCGTTATATTTAAGTCGTGCCTTCCCTAAGCTGTATCCATACGGGCGCAGTCTGAAGCATGTCCCGCGTAGCGCCGGCATTTGGCACGCTTTGCTAATAGTGAGAAGTGTTCGTTTGTGAGTCATAGCTCGCTGCCATGTAGACGTAATGATGGATGTGCAACTAAACGAATCGAGTAAGTGGCAGCGCGGAGGGTTTCTGTCAACTCTCAATAGAAGTTTCCGACTGGCGAGCGGGAAGGCAAGAAGTGTGCACAACTCTCCCACAGAAAATAAAAGCATCGAACAAACTTTGGACATGACATCGACGGCGACGGTACGTGTGAGCGTGTGACTAATGACTCTGCTGATAACCAAGTCTGCATTTGTTTACTTAAATGTTTATTTTATGACATAAACTCGGTTCAAAATAGAATTTAAATGAAGAGTCATCGTTTTGTGTATGGCATTGTGTTTATCCAATGGATGTGTACCTTTGAAGTTATTGATACCTAAGTTGCTAATGTGTCAGAATTAATGGAGATATTGCGATCCCAGAATAAATCTTCCTACTTGGGGACTTGTGGAATCTCACGAGATATCCACTTGAAATGCTTACACAAGACGTATATAACTGTGTAATCTCATATTGTATTATGGATATCATTGGTATCAGTATTTAATTATAATTAACTGTTGACACAATAGGACAGACATAAAAACTTATCAAGTTCATTGTTTGAAGACAATGCATTCCCAACTATGTTTTGGGATGTCAACTTGTATGTGCGTTGATAATTAATTCCCGGACATATAGGGACGTGTATGGGGTATCATTTGTATTCACTGCGTCCTTAGCGGCATTTAAGGCGTGGGATTAGTTACTAAGACTATAATAGATGAAGTAGGAATAATTGCGAATAGTATTACTAATGACTTGAGAGTGGTGTATAATTCAGTTTGTTTTGTTTTAATTGCAGGGGCTGAACTCGTCGAGTGATGGCTCGTCAGCGCTGAGGCCGCTGGAAATCGTGGCGCCACGCATCGACACGTACAGGTTCTCGATGGCCAACCTGGAGGAGACGCAGGACGCCGACCTGGACGCCATACTGGGGGAGCTCTGCGCCCTCGACTCCGAGTATGATGAGGAGATATCCAGGGTGTCGTCAGGTAACCAAAAGTTCCCAACAGAAATCCATGAATATAAAGGTTTTGAATTGAATATAAAGGCATTAAATTGCTAATAAAACTTCAGTTACGCTATTCAATTTCACCTAGCAATCTTCTAATATTTACTTTATCTACTAATATTATAAAGCTGAAAAGTTTATTGGTTGAACGCGCTAATCTGCCGAAACTGCTGGTTCGAATTGAAACATTCTCATAGTGTTAGATAGCCTATTTATCGAGGAAGTCCAGTCAGAATTTTTAGATTTTTGACAAAGTTGCTTTCGGCGCTCGAGGTCACAAACTTGGATTATTCATGGGGCCAACATCATAAACAAGTCTACAAAAGATCAAAACTACCGGATTTAAGGCAAAGTACCCCATACTTTCAGGCGATAAGATTACTGGACTATATAGATAGACTACAACATCACGCTACGAACAATACAAGCACAGCTTTAATGTAAAATGTGACGCAGCCGAAGTTGCGCGGGTTAGCTAGTAGGTACGATGATATTACCGATATATTCTGATTAAACTGTCATCCAACAGCCTTGTCAACAGTATCAAAGTCCAGGGCAGACGGCGGAGCCGAAGGCTCTCAGAGGCAAGATAAGGAGTGTGCAGATGGAGCATCCAGCATCGCTCGCACTGACTCCCCCGACAATGACTCGGCCTTCAGCGACACTGTAAGTTACCAAACTGTATCTAGGGGGCTACTCTCTAACGAAATCCGTAGTTTCGGGCTTAGTTGCGGGCGGGCATTTTCTACTTCGTATCACCTAACCACTGAGAACTAATGATAACACGATTTGACAGTTACTGTGAAATCGTGTTGTCATTCATTCTCAGTTCGGGTTCGGAACTAATCGTAAGTCTGTAGGTGATACGGAGTAGAATACGCCCGCCAGCAACTAAGCCCGAAACTACGGATTTCGTTAGAGAGTAGCCCCCCTAATACGTACCTGTGTAAAAGATAATTCGTTTAAAATATAACTAGAAGTACATAGACGCGTTTTAGCTCTGTACCCAGCGCGAATGACAATGGGTGTCAGCACGGGACTTACAATGTTCTCAGTTTTTTGAGTTGCATGCAACAAACAGAACCGAAACTAATGCACTGAACAGCTTAGTCGGTCCCACAGTAAAAGTAGTTCATAATGATGACTTTAAGAGGTATTGCGTTTATTCTGTTACACGTTATGTACACTATCTTCCTCATCATTCTTGCCCTTATCATAATACTTTGTATCCATAATATCATTGTGGACGGCACAACACGTCTTCTTGTCGCAGTATCACTTGTTAGGGTGTAACAAGTGATACTATAATGTAATTAAACTGTGTTTGTGTTCTATTAGGTTTCCATGCTGTCCAGCGAATCTTCTGCGTCTAGTAGTACCAGCACGAAATGTAAAGCGTTAAAACTAAATCTTCATCAAACTCAGAAGGTAAATCCTAACTATTGTTAGGTTACTTACAATTATGTATTTGTGTTTTGAATAAGGCATTCCCTTAATTCCTTATCCAAAATTTCCAATTGTTCTAGCTTATATATATATATTATCTTCTTACTCCCCTCAAATGATCACTCTACTACATCCATGTATAAATACTGCAGTATGAGTAACTTTTTTTGCGATCTTCCCAGGACGCGAGTTTCCAACTAAAGGCTGATAAAATAAAGTTAGCGTTGGAACGAATGCGCGAAGCTAACATCAAGAAACTCTTCATCAAAGCCTTTTCTATGGATGGATCTTCCAAGAGCTTACTGATCGACGAAAAGATGACCTGCGGATATGTGGCTCGACTACTTGCAGACAAGAACCACGTCACTATGGAGCCGAAGTGGGCCATTGTTGAGCACCTGCCTGACCTCCATATGGGTAAGGAGATGGCTATCTTCAAACTTCTTCCTACTTGCTAAAATAAAGAGTTACCTCAATTCAGTTAAATCCATTTTAGAACGAGTTTACGAAGACCACGAGATGCTAGTCGACAATTTAATGCTATGGACGAGAGAATCAAAAAACAAAATCCTATTCGCCGAGAGACCTGACAAAATATCTCTGTTCCAAACTCCTGAAAAGTTCCTGTTGACAGAAGACGACAGAGGTAAATTCACGATGCGACTGCAACCAGATGTAAGCATACTTATTAAGATTACAAATGAACTATTGTTAATGTTTAATTGCAAATGTTAAGGTTGGTCCAGCGAACATGACGAGCATTCGAGACAAGTAATCATAGAAGAGTTTTTCGGACAGAGTGGAGGAACTACGAGCACGGTACCGTCCGTGTCAGGTCACCCAGTGCCACCGATGGAAGGACCACTCTATCTGAAAAACGATGCCAAAAAAGGATGGAAGAAAATATACTGCGTTTTGCGACCGTCTGGTTAGTAACTGTTTCGACAAGCTGCGCTGTGTGGCCACACCCCTTACGTCTTTAATAAGCAAAGCGAATAAGCCAAAGCGAATCATATGCGTTTTTGAGTTGACATAATTTTTCTTTAATTACATTTAATTTTGTCATTATGTAGGACTGTACTACTCACCAAAGGATAAGGTGAAAACGTTGAAAGAGCTGGTGTGTCTAGCGACGTTCGACACTAACGAGGTGTACATAGGGTTGAACTGGAAGAAGAAGTACAAGTCGCCCACTGACCACTGCTTCGCCATCAAACACCCGAGGCTGCAGCAACCAAAGAGTGTTAAGTTTATTAAGTTCCTGTGCGCTGATGACCAGCGGACGCTCGAGAGATGGGTGACCGCGATGCGTATAGCAAAGGTACGGAAATAAGATTTTGTAATGTATTTAGTTAATTAGGCCTTTGAACCTATATTCTGAAAATATATAGGTCTAATTCATTAATGCAATGTCACAAAAATTAAAGAAAAGATAAAAGTGCGAGTCGGACTCGCGTGCAAGGGGTTCCGAACCAATTTAATTTTTTTACATGTTATTTTAACACTACAGAAGAGAAAAGATTACAGGAAAACCTATAAGAAGTATAGGTTTTCCTGTAATCTTTAGGTATAGAACTATTATCTGCATCTTTATTTCAAAATTTTAGGCTGAGTAGTTTCGGAGATAAGAGGGGGAATGGTCATTTATGGTCTAATTTCTTAAAAACTCCAAAAATCTGTACTTTAAAAATTATAAAAAAAATATATAATTAAAACTCTCACAGTAGGCCCTTTCATTTGATATATTACACGATACAGTTTGAAAATTTTCTAGTTTGACCCCCAAAAATGGACCCGATACTGAAAATGTATTTTTTACACAAAGCATCCGTGTTTAGGTCACAGAAGTCTATATGTATACAAAATTCCAACAGAATCGGTTCAGTAGATCCGGAGAAAACTGGCTGTGACAGACGGACAGACAGATCCTATAAGGGTTCCGTTTTTTACGGATGTTCGGAACCCTAAAAAATTTAAGAAAATATCTAGGACCTTACAATAACAGTCAGAATTTGTAGTGATTTTAAAGTTAGATAATGACAACAATATTCAGGCCAGACAGACTTATTAAGAGTAATCCCAGAATTCTCAGATGTTCAACAGACATCGCGCACAGCAGTGCTATTAAAAAAATGTAAGCACAACTTTTATCGGGCTTCTTCCTCAAACATAAAATACCACGTGCACATTGTCGTGGTTATTATGAAAGATTTAGGATGTCGCCGAGCAAAATTACAACTACATAAAGATATTCACTGTGGGTCAACCAGTAGGTATAAAACAAATCGATGCTTGATTGACAAACGATATTCGCTACTTCTAATAAACCTAGTAAATTTATAAAATCACGACATTGCGAAGAGATCATTTCAATTACAATAAATCCCACCCAAATTCGATAGTTGACGCGATATTGTAATATCGAGCCTTATATATGTCACCAGAAAATGACTAACTCCGTAAGATTATAGAATAACTTGAGAGATTGTAAACTCTCTATAAATTGTCAAATAAACATTTGGAATACTTTTTCACGCACCAAAATTTGGTAGTCTATAATCTCTCGAAGTCATTCAGAGAAATTGTAGACTGACATAAAAATGCTACTAATAGAGCAAAATAGTCTACAATTTTTCCGTTTTCGTGTGATAGTAAACCTAGAAACAAGGCTCTCATTGGTCTGTTCAGATGTGAGCTCACATGTATGCCATAGACTTTCGAATTAAATGGACCTCCCGTTGTTGGACTGGATTTACTTTGGGTGTATAATGTTAAGTATAACTATTTTTTAATATAACTAACACTCATCTTCTTTCTTTGCAAACTAATGATTAAAACTTACAATTCTCATATTATATAAGATTTCTTTCGAACCGTCAATATGACATGCATGATATTAGTAAATGCGTCCTGCGTACTTATGGCCAAGTTGCCGTCTCGAATAGACACTTGGAAACGCCATAGATCGAATGATCACTATTTTATGAACGAAAACATCTCAAATGTTTGTACCTAATGGCTGTCCTTTTATTTCGCTTGAATTAAAAATGATCCCATTCAATTTGTAACTCTATGGCGCATACGTGAACTTACACCAAAAGAGACCAATAAGGGGAGAAATTTCTAATTCAACTATCACACCAAAACAGTTAAATCTGATTGGTCACCATCAGTTTATGTCAGTCCATAAATTATAGAATACAGGATTTGATTCGTATAATTTTAAAACAAATGTTTACATGACAATTTATCGAGAGTTTACGTGTCAAAATATTTTATAATCTTACGCAGTTTCCAATTATCCAGTGACATATTACTCGTAATGTCACCGGAGTGACATATCGACTGCAAAGTTGCACAATTTCGTTTGAAATGAGCAGTAACCTTGTGCTGTTGTCTCTGATTTATAAGGAGCTTTCGCTCACAGCTTCGCTAGCGTTAAGTTTATTTTCGCAAAAAAAACTGGCCAAGTGCTAGTTGGACTCGCGTGCAAAGGGTTCCGAACGAATTTCATTTTTTTAACATGTTATTTGAACACTATAGGTTTGCTTATAGGTTTACCTGTAATCTATAGGTAAAGATCAAAATTTTAGGCTCATTAGTTTCGGAGATAAGAGGGGGAATGGTAATTTTTCGTGTAATTTCTTGAATAACTTTAAAACATTTTATTTTAAAATTATGAAAAAAATGTATTTAAAACCCTTACAGTAAGCCCTTTCATTTGATATGTCACACGATATTGCTTATAAAAATTTTTTCTGGTCTCATCTATCTCTGTGCCCACATTTATCAAAATCAATTCAGCGATTTAGGCGTAACCTAAAAAACATACTAACTCACTTCGCATTTATAATACCTTTTAGCTAGGATTTTCTCTTATAAGTGTTTGGTGAGTCCATAAATAATGTTAGTTGTACTGTTATATCGATTATTCAATAAAATGTGTATATTTCCTTATGTTTTACAGCATGGAAGGCAGTTGTTAGAGAACTATCGTTCGCTAATAGAGGAACTCACCCAAGAGGACTTAGATCATCTCGCCCACGCCCGTTCTTGTTCCGTAAGTCCGTTGAAAGCATTTTTTTATTTCCACATCAAATAAAATTATGTTAAATGTTGACATAGTCCTAGACACATATTAGAAAAGTACCTTGTCGCTTCTTAGTGGTTTTAATGACACATCCAAGATTTTTTTTAAATACATAATTGTGGTGTGATTGTCAACGACACGTTCAATTTTTTGGATGCTATACCCTCCATATGTTCACTTAAAAAAGGAAAACACTCTCTTTAAAATATTTGTATGGCTACGTGCGTATGTAACGAATCATTAAACTTACAGATTACTTCAATACCGACAAAGACCAACGGCTTGCCGGCACTAGGCATCAACAGCCCAGCACAGTCTACGTCAAGTAACGCCAGTGTGGCTAACTCCGACATCAGCAGCGGCAGGTTGGTATCACACACTTGGCACTAATGCCCAGGATATACGAGGCTATTTTCTCAAGCCAAGATAGCAAGCTAGTTGGTCTATACCAAATATTGTTAAACTTTTTTTGTAAAGAGTAACTATGGAGTTTCTTGTTCGTTCTTCTCCATAAGAATCTACCATTGCGCATGTAACTTAATTTTGTTTTGACTTTAAATACTAACGTTCAAAAATGCCTTTTGATGGTCTAACTAATTGAAATAGACACAAACTTCAATAAAACTAGCGACCTGGTAACGTAGGTAGTAGTAGTAGCTATGGAGTCGTGGTTACAGAACTAGCTGCATTTCCAAGCTCGTAAGCTAGCGTCTTAAGCCAGGATAGTTTAATAGGACGGGATTTTTGAGCTATTAGCACCCCTCACCGCTGATTTTATTTCTGGCTTGACTTAGCTTCATGTGGCCAGCAATTACTAGCTTAAGTCACATTGCTATAGAAATATATTAAAATTATCTGCCATCATGGTATCAAGCAAAACAACACTAGCGTGTTCCGAAATAGAACAATGTAGTATGTAATCTAGGTTGCTATTCTAGCTTGAAGAAATAGGTGCGAATATCCCGGACATGAAGCCACCCATAGACAACCTGTAAAAATACATACAAGTTTTTTGAAAGAGTTCGACTTTGTAGAACGTCGTCTCTCTGACTGTTACTCGTACAGTACCTTTGAGACTGTCTCTTCCAAAAGCTCGGATGTACTTTACTCATGATCAGGGGACCTCCTATAACGTCCTCAAAACATCATGATTCCGGTATGAGAGAGAGACGGAGCTTTTCGGGACAAATAGCGCAATCCCTTTCTCACAACGGAATCGTGGTGGGATTGGCACTTCGTTGTACGGCCCCAGGTACTAGGTACGCCGATTTATAATGGTTTTAGAACAGCGGTACTAGGTAACACTTATAATGTTATGTTTTCCAAACGATAAAATAAAACTTTGCACAGTCTAATCTACGTAATTTTACGTTCACTTCCAGTTGTTAAAACCATTATAGAGTACATTTTAATCATGCCTTAAGTTGTGACGTTTCGCTTTCCCGTGGATGTATTTATTTACTTTTGTTTTCTCAGCGATTGAATTAATTTTTCTCAATGTTATTTCAGATAATTCTCAAAATGCTTGCGTATGGTTTTTATGTTATCCCCAGGAATAAAATGCGAATGCCATTTTTATTTAAATCTGTAAATTGATGTTACTGTCGCCATTGTTTCAATCATAAATGTTACTTTTCCCTATTGAATATGTATCAACGGTTTGTTTGTATACAAAATGAATGTACCTAACTATTAACGTGTGCAGACACTCCCGCGCATCGTCGTCCAGTTCAAGCGGATGTCTGTCCGACGGCGGCACCGCTTCCGAAAGTGCTTTCGACTGCGAATTTCCCATGGGTAAATATACATTATTACTAACACCTTCACATTTCAGAGGGAAATTAATTATTGTTTGAGTTAATTGTTATTGAAATACTTGATATTTTGCCATATCTTTGCAATCAACTCACGTCTAGACGCTGGCTCCAAGTAACCTCGTTGTGACTCTTCGGTGCCGGAGATCGCAGTTCATATTAAAGAGGTCCGAAGAGTACTGTGCAGTCTGGACGTGAACAAGGCCAACACGGTCAGTGAGAGTGTTGAGGCAATGTACCCCTGAACTGTCACCTGTGTTGACACGCCTGTTCCGCCTTTCTCTTGAAAAAAGAACGGTGCCAAAATCCTGGACGCTTCCAAACGTGCAACCGGTGCCCAAAAAGGGTGACCGTGCAGACCCTGCTCAATACCGCCCGATCGCTATTACCTGCATCCTATGCAAGGTTATGGATAGGGTACTTAACAGTGAGTTGCTGACCTACCTTGAAGACAATGATCTACTCAGTGACCGTCAATATGGCTTTCTCCGGAGATGGTCAACTGGCGATCTTCTTGTGTATGTCAAGCAATGCTGCGGCGAAGCCATCGAGAGACACGGCGAAGCACTTGCCGCTTCGCTCGATATCTCGAGGGCCATTGACAGGGTCTGGCACCCAAGTCTACTCAGTAAGCTTCCTGCTTATGGCATCCTAGCTGATTTTTGTAACTAGATATCAGACTTCCTATGTGAACGGTCGATCCGAGTAGCCGTTGACGGCTGCTTCTCTGACCTCGTGGCTATTGATACCGGAGTTCCTCAGGGGTCTGTTCTCTCTGCAACTCTTTTCCTGCACATCAATGACCCTTCAGCCTGGTCTTTTTGGGTACGCAGATGACAGAACAGTTTCAGAAAGATACTTCTCCAGCGCAACAACCAGCGGTGATGAAGTTCGTTCCTTGAGGGAGGCCATGGTAGAGCCGACAAATTTGACCTTAAGCATTGTCACCCAGTGGGGTGATGACAATCTGGTCTCTTTTAACGCCACCAAAATACAGGCGCATTTTTTTACCGCAAAAAAGGAGTCGTTTCGACCAAACTACTACTTTTCGGGGTACATCTGTACCTGTAACTGATCGGCTAGAGCTCCTAGGCATGAAGTTGTCATCCAGTCTCAACTTCGGCTCCACCATTGAGTACAAAGTCCAAACTGCGGCCAAAAATTTGGGCATCCTAAATAGGGTGAAGCGATACTTCAGGCCTGAACAGTTTTTAATCCTGTACAAAGCACAAGTCCGATCCTGTATGGAGTATTGCAGCCACCTTTGGGATGCTAAGCTCAGCTAAGTACCAGCTTGCCGCGCTTCAGTCGGTGGAATACATAGCTAAGAGGCTCATTGGCAACGTAAAACTGGTGGATGCCAAACTACACAGCTTGGCTCATCGCCGCAAGGTTGCCTGCTTGTCGGTCTTCTACAGATTATACTTCGGTGAGTGTGCCCAAGAAATCCACGACCTTATTTCACCGGTGCCAGACGCACTGCAACTTACCATCCCTATCTTGTTGCTATTCCACTTATTCGCACTAAGCGATTCCAAACGTCTTTTATAATACGCACAGCAAAGGAGTGATACTCTCTGCCTGCGTCTGTGTTTCCGAACGCTTACAATCCTCATCTCTTTAAAATCAGAGTAAACACTCCTTCGGCTCCTTCTGGGTAAGCTCGCTCCATCCTAGACTCTGTCTCTGTCATCTCTGACCTAGACTAGAGTCAAGAGCAAACCCATCTCAAATAAAAAAATAAATAAACCGGCTGCTGTTATAAATATTATTCTATTACTTCAGGTACAATAAAGCGGAAGCCATCGATGAAGCCCAACATTCCTTTAACATGGATGACTCGACAGCTCAAAGAGATGGTAGAGAAGGGCAGCGAGTGCGGGGTGGAGGACGAGGAGGGTGGCGACTCCGGCACGCTGACGCGGCGACCACGCTCCGCGCGCGCCGACGAGTCCACGCTTAAGCGACACCACACCATCGGTACGTTCTACACTGAGCCGGCGGAACACGAGATACTCAATATCATTCAATTTGCAAAAGCAATTCTAGTTCTTAATTCTGTCTTATTCAACAGATACCGCAGACTCCAGTGTATTTAGCACATCAACCAGTCGGCTGAGCAGCGCCGGCAGCGTGGGCAGTGCGGGCAGTCCCGCGCGCGACCCGCCCTCTCCCACCTACGGCCACTACGAGAGCATCCCGCGCGACAGCCTCTACCGAAACAGCTCCGACAGCGGCTCCGCACTGTACGGGTACGCCGCCGTCTATGACAAGGTGCAGAGACCACCCGCAGTAAGCACCGTGGAGGACCTGCCACCGCCTCCCCCACCTACAGAAGACATACCCGACGGCATGTTCAGCTCCACGCTGAGCCTCGACTCGCTGCCGCCGCCGCCGCCGCCGCTTGAGCCCATCGAGGATCTGATGGGCTCGCAGCTCAGCCTGCCGCCGCCACCACCGGAGCACACGATGGAAGCGCAGGCAGCGGCGGGGCGCGTGCACGACATTGTGACGCAGCTCACGGCGCAGCAGGTGGAGCAGGCGGCGCGCGCGGTACAGGCGCGGGCCGGCGCGCGTGCTGCCGACCACTGCCGCACGTTCCCGCGCCAGCCCTCGCTCGACAGCGTGCACTCCGAGGCGTCGCGGACCTCGTCCCTGCATTCCGATAAAAGTATCTATGGTCAGCAGAACGTAGCGTACGGCGCCTGCCTCGCCGAACTTCAGACGAAGAAAATAAGCAATGGTAGTCCCTCCATCCAGCGAAAAGTAACTGCAGAACCTTCCAAGGAACGCACAGGCTCAATGAAAAAAGTGAATTTTGCAGATGAGCTCCCGACTTGCACTGATAGTAAAAAGAATAAGAAAATATCGTTCAATTTAAAGGAGCAACCGCCGTTATCACCTCGTAAGCCGCCGCCGCCCAAACGAAATGAGAGCACTAGATTATCGTCGCCAAAGAAATTAGCAGATTCGAACAGTAATCCTCCAAAAGAGTTCCTTAGAGACTTGCAAAGGGTTATGAGAAAAAAGTGGCAGGTAGCACAAAAATGTAAGCTAGAACCTGCTACTACGCCACACGAAGTTCTAGGTTTTAGAGAATACCCGCTGTCGGAAGACTACAAAGAGACGAGCGTGTCGATGTGGGTGCAGGAGCACTACGGCGGCGGCGTGGAGGACCCGTTCTACGAGAACGTGTTCAGCCGCGCGGAGCCGCCGGCGCGGCGCGAGGAGCCCAAGCCCATCAAGAAGCGGCCGCCACCCGCGCCGCCGCGCCGCAGCGAGTCCACGCACCTCTCCTCGCACCCCGCCGCCGCGCCCGCGCAGCCTGCCGTGTGAGCACACGAGCACATGCTTCTATAATGAATACTATCACAAACTACCGCCATGTACCGACCGGGATTACATATTGATTGGTAGATTATATAATTATTTGTACACATTAGGCACTCAATCATTGTAACGAGATCTGTGTCCCATGAATCGCTAACAGATAAACGTAGCGAATAGCGAATCTAATGTTATATAACTTTAAGCCTTTCTAATAATAAAACTAAGCTCTCTGAAGTTAAGTAAATGTGACGTATTAATTGAAACGTAGTTACAAAACTAAATAATGAAGGCAACTGAAAAAAAATACACGAACAATTGTAAAGCGTGTTTCTTGTAAAAATGACCAATCTCGATAAATTGTTATAATTTTGAACGCAGTTTAAAAAAATTATAGTAATCAGAATGGGGTGCTATTTTGAAAGGTATACTAAGGTATGTAGGTTGGCTTTTTGCAAGTTCACTGCAATGGAGAGTAACGGGATTTAATTTTCGTAAAATTCATAAGTTAGGCAAGGCGCTGTAAAAATGAATATATTTAATTAGATTTTAGAAACAAGTTATACAGACTTTATACATGGTGTGCACGAGCTGTGCTGTGCGCATCGATAGGAGTAGGCTTGCAGTGAACTTGCAAAATATATTTATTGCGAGAGTTGGAGTTTTGTCAATTTTATATTATGTTCCTAGTTAATTATTGTATATGTTTTATTATAAACTCAGGCAGTCTATATCTAAGAATAAGTAGAATTTTTAACTACAACAGAATGCCGTTCATTTGATGCGAAGTTATGGTTTCTGCCATCTAGAAAAAAATTTAGAAATTATACTGAACTTGCTATTCCATAACCGAAGAGCTTCAGCAACTTAATAGAGTTATAGTTGAATGTGTTTATGGGTGTTCGATATAAATGCTTGGTTTGGCCTTACGCCTCTGAAGACTCTCAACATAATATTTTAAGTGAGCTAGTAGTGTTGCGAGTAGTCGTAATTTTCCTCGTGAGTGCCATAAGTTCTGATTGTATTACTTTGATCATTTATAAATGCTATATGAAATATTTGAGTAGTCATCTTTCTAAAACAACAACTGCAATCACGTGCAAAAGGTGTAGTACACTTATCAAAATACAGTAGTGTCATGAAATGTCTAAAGAAACCGGGCAATTTTAAGTGTGGTATACTTTCTGAAATATTGTGCAATAGTCAAGATTTTCAACTGAAATTGAAGTACATTTCACTTCCGTTTAAGTTCAAAATCTAGAAATAAACAGTGTTATAAAGCCGCGTATCCACTAGGCAACATTTGACGGGCGACATGATGCACAACATGTTGCTCATCATGATTAACGGCAACAAGCAACTCTTATTTATTATAAGTTTTCATGTTGTGCGCCAGCTGGCGCTATTGTGCAACGTTGCCGAACGGGTTGAGCGTCACGTGTTGCTCGTCAAATGTTGCCTAGTGGATACGCGGCTTGACTATTTGCAATTTTACACGTGAATGTAGCTAGTAAAGGGCGGCGCGACGTTCGGGTGGAACGTGTCAAATGCGATCACAGAGAGGGCACAGTTGCGTCCGTCTGCAAGTGTAAGTATACCATGACAATATAGCAAGACAGTAAGTCTTGGCTGTTTTAAGAGGGAAAGAGTGGGAGGTAGGAGGGACAAAATGAAAAATATACAGAACTCCAATGTGTCTGATCTCACTGTAACATCAGTAAGCGTTATTATTATGTTTGGGCTGTGATTATATCGTGTCTGATTTATTTTCTGAATACAGTTTTATACGACGACGGTGGATAAATAATTAAAGATAACTTACTCCAAACTTACTAGACTCAAACTTAATGGTGGCTCGGGTACACGAGGCGAGTCATTACTTGTGCAATAGGACATATATGTGACAGCGAACTTCAGAGCTGCCTTTAAGTTAAAATCGGCTTGTATCTAGTATAGGCAACTTGTAAAGGTCAAAAGTTATGATTGAAGCGTATTAATTGTATTTTCACCGCTGTTCTATAAACTGCTGATAAATATAATGTAAATTGTTTTATGTATTTTAACGGAACATAACAGCACTGGAACTTGGTCCTTGTGTAGCTAATTAGCTAAATTAAGCTTTGAATACCTGACTAGATTTAATTATTTTACGATAAATTACGTACGAATGTTTTTTTTTATTTTAGTACGTTCAAACTGTTGAGTTGAGACAGTTTAATATGGCAATTCGATTATTCCACGAGGCCTTATAATGTAACAATACACCTAGATTTAATCTCCCCTGTTTTTGAATCACTGGGGGAAAATAATAATTAAGAATCTAGTTGTTAATACGCAAAACATGTCGACACATTACAAAGCGCCGGTCACTGATCATCATAGTTTCAGCAAAAAACTATTATAGTTCACTAAACATAGGTACAACCAAACGCATTTTACTCTGTCTTAACTCGCAGTAGAGTTAGTTGTCATTGATATAAACTGCCTTATTTATAGATGCTGTTTCATTACTAAAATCTTGCATTCCTTTGTTAAGTTCGGAAGTTGTAATATGGCAACAGTCTGGGATCAATGTGACCGTATTATTGCAACATTGTAAGTTTATAATAAACCGCATTTATTTTTGTAAACTCTTACTTTTCGATATGCTACGTATATGTCACCCTATAGTTGCAGATGCCGTCAGATTGTAAACCATAACGAGAAATAATAAACTCATTCTTCTCAATAAGACACGGATATATTGGAAACTATTGAATTTGGATAAAATTTATTGTATTCAAAATTACGTGTCTAATAAAGATTTTTTACAATCCTACGAACTTTACGATTATACCGTGGCATATTTATATATTCTAAACTATCGAATTCTGATGGGATTTATTGTTTTCGAAATGATCTGTTTTCAAATAAATAGTAGTGTTTATAGCATTATCAAGATTTATTACAATCTTACGGTTATTGCAATAATCCGGTGTCCGGCACATAATTATTTAACAACACTGAAAAGGAAGCGATGAAAGCGTGAACAAAATAAAGTGAGTTAGTTATTCAGTAAACAAATGTAGCACTTGTTTTATCAGTTTAATCACTTTTAAACTTTTAACGATACTATATTAGGCCATTTTAACTGAGGCGATATGAAGAGACCACGACCACGTTTACACTGGATTTTATGTTATACAAAATTTAACACCAACGGAAGTCCATCCAATTCCAAATTCGGATTAGAAAGACTGAAAATATGAAATAAAAAATCCGATATTGACAATAAAGTTACGTCCAAAAAATCCGGAATCGTATTAAATGGAAACAGACACTGCACACTGCCTTAATGAATGTGCTCTAGTGTTTATGGTACCACTGTTAATTAATGTAATCGAAGCTTGTTTTTAAGCCGGTTAAACGAAGAAAGCATTATCAGTTCTCACCAAAGTCGACGCAAGACGCATCTCCTGAAATACTTTCAAATTCTTTACAGTATTTCAGCGGGCGCATTGTCATTTCAAACATTTCATTGATATTCTGACGCGTCCAATCGTCCAATGTTCTGTTATATCTTTTCGATATTTTCAGCGTAAATATGAAAGAAAAACTTCGTAATTACGAGTAGGTAGCTATTATAAGTGGAAGACTGCTGGTTAGTATAAAATGGATAGTAAATGTACGAAATTCTCAAAATATCGATCAGATACAATGCTCTCTAAGTTTAGATACTTACTTCTTTTTCATCTTTTAATCAGGAATATTTTGATTTGTTGATCAAAGTAGAATAAATTTAGGAATTCGTCTTTTTTGCTATCGGCGATATTTTTCAAGGTACCTAATGTATAAACACAGCAACATAATGTTATAACTACCGTACTGTAGAAAATACAACTTCATGATAATGATGATGTTTATTTGTAGGTATGTAAGTAGTTATCTCTGATATACATATTACAATACCTACATAGGAAGATGTATTTTGATTTGAGTTAAACCTGTACCTATGTACTAACAACACTGAACACTGAGAACTCGATGTGGAGCAATATCGAGCGTGCAATTTGGTGGACTTCACTAAAGTAGGTAACGTTAACTGAAAGTATCAAGTTTGTTAGTAGGTATATCCTTACTACTCTGATGTGCCGTAAGTCCCAAACAGGACTTTAAAATATCCAAAATAATCGTAAATACATCAGCACTAACTGTTCTTAAATGTTGTATTATAATATAATATCCGATATGCTAGTTCTAAATTAAACACTGTTTACAGCTAACTAATAGATAGATACGGGTTGTATTCTCATAATTTTGACGCATACCTAATGATGTACCTAATTGAAAATGGTTGAATAATCACTTTTGTATAACGCATTTATTAGTATTCTTAATTAAATATGTTTAAATTGTACAGAACAAATTAATTATAACATTAATTCTTTGTATATTTTTTCAAATATAATGAAATTCCAAGAAACACATGTTTTATTTATTACTAACTGCCACCCACGGCTCTGGCGGCGTGAATGTTAAAAACTATCTCAAAGGAACATACTCCGAAAATAAAAAGTACTATCACATTTCCTATTCGAGGACACGGTCTACCCGCGTGCGGGTGCCAAGTTTCATCTAAGTCAGTTCAGCTGTTAAGACGAGAAGAGGTAACAAACAAACTAACTTGCCTTGGCATTCATAGTTTAGTTAGGTTCTTTTTTAAAACGGTATTGTGATGGCTCTATTTCTAATTAAGCCCACACAGTATGCTCTGTACGTCTACCATGAGTTTTATCAATCTATACTCGCTAGCGACTGTAGTTAAAAAAAAAAATGAATGAAACCTTTAAAAAAACAAGTTTCTCATTTATTTTTTTAGTTGTTAACTAAAGTTTTACTAGCAACTTGCGTGCTTATTAGTTAATTACTTAAACAAATAAATTACATACTTTTTATTTTTTTAACCTTTCATAAAAAAAAATAACTACAGTCGCTAGCGAGTATAGATTGATAAAACTCATGGTAGACGTACAGACCTCGGCCAGTGTGGCGACGACGCGCAAGCCGGCATGGTATTACACGAATATGAATCGGATGCAGAGCGGAAATGCTCTGAGGCAGGGATATTTAAACTTATATCTATTACTAGCATTTGCCCGCGATTTTGTACGCGCATATCCCGCCTTTTCCCGTTCCCGTAAGAATTTTGGGGAAACCTCTCATAGAGCACTAAGAGAGGATTATTCGATAAAGGGAACCTATATGCCAAATGTCAGCTTTCTACGACCAGCTACTCTATTCTGTAAATAACTATTTCGTATCGAGCTTCACCTGAGTGACAAAACTCACAAAGTGAGCTTTATTGCGCACACCATAAAGGTCTTAATTTGGAACTCACCTCGGATTCCACTGTCGAGATACGAAAATGTTGTTACAGAATAGCACCACAGTAGTTTTGGCTATCTGTGCATTGTCTGTCAGTCACTCAATCAGTCAGAAACAGAAGAATTTTATATATTAGGATGATGTAGCTTACCTTCTGGTGAGGTCGCGGTCAAGAGCGGGATTAACTGTGTAAGTATTCTTTTAAATTATAAAAATCAAATCTTGCAAAAACTCTGAAATGGACCAATATTTTTTGGTTTGTTCGTTTCAATATCTACTACTATTGGATAGCATAGCATAGCATAGTCGGCCTTCTATAATTGTTCCCACTGTTGGGACTCAGGCCTCCTCTCTAGGAGAGGGAGGCCTGAATGGACGGGGGCCGTAATCCACCACGCGGGCCCAATGCGGGTTGGTGAATGTCACATGTCTTCGAATTTTTGGTTCTAGGACATGCCGGTTTCCTCACGATGTTTTTCTTCACCGTTTTGAGAGCAGTGGTGATGAAATAAATTACACAAAGTAATGTAACTGGCTACTATTGGATACTACTCAATATTTGATAGCAAAAAAACTTTTACTATCGGGGGTACGAAATAAGTCGTTAGTATTTTTATACATTTAAAATAGGTTATCTCTCTCTAGTAGTAACATTTTTATTATTATTGAGGAATGGGCTGACTCTTGACCTCGATCAGGCCTGATAGAAAGCAATCGATGAGGTCCATGATATGATGTATTCGCATTAGTAGTAGGTACTTATGCGATTCCGAATATCTCAATCTACAACGTGGGGTACAATTCCGATCTTAGCGGCCGGCGACTAGGACGTGCGACTGCGAACCACTGCTTTGTCTGAATTAAAAACAAAGCGACAAAGTCGCGCGACCAACGGGCGTAACTTGAGAGCGGCAAGGTGACCGCGTACCGCGACGCTGTCGCACCGGGAAGCATACATACAAAGGCGAATGCAACACAGACGCCCATAGTCTGTGCTGCAATTTCTTGCGGCTGGCTTAAATCAGTTATAGTCTGTCCAAACTGCAACACAGTGCGCTGTGGCAGTAGTGCAGCTGCATTTGTTTCTAATTCAATGAAAAAAATGAAAAGGCGAATTTAACACAGACACACAGCCTGTGCTGCATTATCTTGCGAATAACTTAACGCATTAGTTATAGTCTGTCCGAACCTAGCTGCACGTAGCGGATTTCTGGATGGTTTAAAAAACCACTAAGAGCAAATTGGGGTCTTTCAGAGCCCGCCATACCCTTTTAACCTAACCTATCCGAGTTGGGGTGCCCCAAGTCCCAATACTGGAAAAATAACTTCTAGTCTTATTTATCACGAAACCCAGACATCATAAACCTGATTTATGGAGAGAGAGAAGATATCCCCCCCCCCATGCCACTCAACTTGGTTCTCGTCGCTAGTCAAGGACAAACAAACATTTGATCTGTCTGCAAAGTTGCCGCATTTGTACGACGCTGCCGTTTTTGTTAAAACAATGTCTTTCAAAACCGATCACAGTGCATACAGTTTCCAAATGCCTGTCACTTGTGGTATAGTCGTGTTTTTAATCTATATTGTGTATATAAACGGATCTGACTGCGCTACAGTACAGCTACTGTCTGTGTTGCATCCGCCTTTGTTACGCCGCCGGGAGCAGTGCCAATCTATCAATCAATGCATTTATTTAAAATTTATTACACGTATATTAAAAGTACTTTTGAACTGTCAAGGTCAGTCAGTCAAAAACATGAAGCTAGTTGCACATTCCAAAACGTAGATCTCTACGGCGAAGAACCAATATAGTTATAGGTACATTAATATTATTAAACAATACCTTATCATCATCATCATCATATCAGCCGAAAGACGTCCGTTGCTGGACATAGGCCTCCCCCAAGCGTCGCCACAACGACCGGTCCTGTGCGTCTCGCATCCATCGGCTACCCGCGACCTTCACCAGGTCATCGGTCCACCTTGTGGGAGGCCTTCCAACGTTGCGTCTTCCAGAACGCGGTCGCCACTCCAGAAATTTTCGGCCCCATCGACCATCTGTTCTGCGAGCAATGTGCCCTGCCCTCTGCCACTTTAGTTTGGTCGATCCTTCGGGCTATGTCGGTTACCTTGGTTCTCTTGCGGATATCATCATTCCTGATTCGATCACGCAAGGAAACTGCAAGCATTGCCCTCTCCATTGCCCTTTGAGTGACTTTGAGCCTTCTGATGAGGCCCATTGTAAGCGACCACGTTTCAGTTCCGTATGTCATCGCTGGCAACACGCACTGATCATAGACTTTCGTCTTGAGACACTATGGTATGTGGGACGAGAAGATACCGCGCAACTTCCCGAACGCTACCCAGCCGAGTCGGATTCGACGGTTGTCCTCTTTCTCGAAGTTGGCCCTACCTAGCTGGACCGTTCGTCCTAGGTAGACGTACTCGTCTACAACTTCCAGTGTAGAGATTCCGATCTTGATGGGAGTGGGTGCTACATGGGTATTTACCATGATCTTGGTTTTGTCCATGTTCATTTTGAGACCCACTCTTTCGGAAGCTCTACTGAGGTCATCGAGCATTGTACTTTGGTCCTCCGTAGTCTCAGCCATGACGACTATATCGTCGGCAAATCGAAGGTGATTGATGTACTCGTCATTGACATTAATGCCTCGCCTTCTCCAGTCCAAAACCTTTAAGACATCCTCCATTGCGGCCGTAAAAAGTTTCGGAGAAATGACGTGTCCCTCTCTCACACCCCGCTGCAGGAGGATAGGTTTCGAGGTCTGATCCTGGGGGGCTACTCTCTAACGAAATCCGTAGTTTCGGGCTTAGTTGCGGGCGGGCGTATTCTACTCCGTATCACCTAACCACTGAGAACTAATGATAACACGATTTGACAGTTACTGTGAAATCGTGTTGTCATTCATTCTCAGTTCGGGTTTGGGACTAATCGTAAGTCTGTAGGTGATACGGAGTAGAATACGCCCGCCCGCAACTAAGCCCGAAACTACGGATTTCGTTAGAGAGTAGCCCCCCTGAAGTCAGACTGACATGGTGGCGTTTTTATACAAACCTTTTAGCACCTCGATGTACCGATAGTCGATCTGGTACCGTTGGAGAGGCTGCAACACAGCCCAAGTCTCGATCGAATCAAAGGCTTTCTTGTAGACCACAAACGCTAAGCAGAGGGGCAGATTATACTCTTCGGTCTTCTGTATAATCTGACGGAGCGTATGTATGTGGTCTACGGTGCTGAACCCTTTTCGGAATCCGGCTTGTTCGGGAGGCTGGAAGTCGTCAAACCTACGTGCGAGACAGTTCGTGATGACTCTGGAAAACAGCTTGTAGACATGGCTTAGAAGTGAGATGGGCCTATAGTTTTTAAGCAGGGCATGTCGCCCTTTTTAAAGAAGAGTACCATCACACCTCTACTCCATGCCTGTGGCGGTTTATCCTCGAGTATGACGGAATTGAATAGTTCCTGAAGGGCTTTAAGGACCGGTCTTCCACCCGCCATCAGGAGTTCGGTCGTAATTCCGTCCTGACCCGACGCCCTGTTGTTTTTAAGTTGCTTCAGAGCCATCCTAATCTCATACAGGCTGATGTCCGGGATGTCCTCGGTATTGTGCCGAGTCAATCTAGGTCTTGGTTCGTTCTCGAGGGTCTCGACAGGGATCCCTATGGGAGACCATATAAGGCGGCGCGGAACCAACTCCGCCCCCATGGTCCCCCATTGACAGAGACCCTCGAGCCGGCTTTGCTGAATGGGGTGGTTCGGTCCCTGTTTCCGCGCAGGACCGAATTCTCCCCACCAACGATGGACCCCCCGCTGGGGGCGGCTTCACCGGAGGAGGGGATCCCTCCGGTGACGGCGGACGAATTTCGCGCGGGGGTTCTCAGCCTCCGCGCGAAGAAGACGGCCCCTGAGCCGGACGGCGTCCCTGCACGGGTGGTGGCCATAGCTGCCGCTCAGATGGAGGACCGGTTTCGGGACCTTTTCAGCGCGTGTTTTACGGCTGGGAGGTTCCCGAAACCGTGGAAGGAGGGGCAGCTATGCCTCCTCCGAAAGGAGGGACGCCCGGCGAATTCCCCCTCGGCGTACCGGCCCATCGTTCTGCTCGATGAGGTCGGTAAAATGTTCGAGGGGGTCATCGCCTCCCGGCTCAGTGGCCTGTTGCGGGGAGTAGGGCCAGACCTGTCGGACGCCCAGTTCGGGTTCCGACAGGGGCGTTCGACAATCGACGCGCTGGCCCTACTCAAGGGCCAAGTGAAGGACGCGGTGGAGGCGGGGGAGGGGGTGTTGGCGGTGTCATTCGACATTGCCAATGCCTTCAACTCTGTCCCCCACTCGACCATATTGGAGGCACTCCGATATCACGGAGTGCCCCAATACATGCGGAACGTCCTGGCCAGCTACTTGGAGGACAGAGAGGTCCTCCTCGTGGACAAGCTGGCCAGGATGAGACGGTACGCAGCCGAGTCCGGTGTTCCGCAGGGGTCTGTCTTAGGGCCCCCCTTGTGGAACATCGGATTTGATTGGCTCCTGCGGGGAGCCCTCCTCCCGGGCACGAGTGTCATCTGTTACGCAGATGACACTCTCCTCACTGCCCGGGGGAGGACTTTCGGAGAGGCGGCCTGTTTGGCCTCGGCTGGCGGATCCTTGGTCGCAGGGAGGATCCGCCGCCTAGGGTTGAGGGTGGCGCTGAGCAAGACCGAGGCCGTGTTCTTCCACGGGCCTCGGCAGCGCTGCCCTCCAGACGCCCACATAGTGGTGGACGGCGAGAGGATAGGGGTCCAGGCCCAGATGAAGTATCTGGGCCTGGTGCTGGACAGCAGGTGGCGCTTCGGCCCGCATTTCAGCGGGCTGTCGACGCGCCTGCTGAAGGCTGCGGGCGCCCTATCCTGGCTCCTCCCGAACCTAGGAGGGCCCAATGCGCGATGCCGGCGGTTGTATGCCGGCATCCTGCGGAGCATGGCCCTCTACGGGGCTCCCATCTGGGCGGACTCCCTCCATAGGAGAGAGAATGCTACCGCCATCCGCAGGCCCCAAAGGGCCATTGCACAGCGGGTGGCGAGGGCTTACCGCTCAGTGGGCTTTTCGGCGGCGTGCGCTCTGGCCGGCACCCCTCCTTGGGAGTTGGAGGCGTGGGTGCTCGCCAGAGTGTACGAGTGGACGGCGCGCCGAAAAGCGCTCGGGGAGCGCCCGGTCGCGGAGGAGCGGGAGGCCGTGCGGCGGGAGGCGAGGGACGCCATTGTCGTCCACTGGACGGAGGACCTCGCCTCTGCCACCTTTGGCCGCCGAACCCTGGACGCGCTCGGTCCGGTCCTGCGGGACTGGCTCGAGCGCTCCCACGGTTTCCTCTCTTTCCGTCTGGTGCAGGTGTTATCCGGGCATGGCTGTTTCGGATCGCACCTGCACCGGATCGGGAGGGAGGAAACTCCGGCGTGCCACGACTGCGGCGCGGCAGAGGACACGGCACAGCACACCCTCGAGGTGTGTCCGGCTTGGTCCGAGCTGCGCCGCAGTCTCACCGCGGTGGTCGGCCAGGACCTCTCACTACCCGGCGTGGTCAGCGCCATGCTGGAGAGTGAGGGGGCCTGGTCAGCGGTAGCCTCCTTTTGCGAGGACGTCATCTCGCAAAAGGAGGCGGCGGAGCGTGCGCGGGAGGACGACCCTCTCGCTGCGCCGCTCCGTAGGCGAAGAAGAGGTCGGAGAAGGCGCGGCCTTCTCCTTCCTCGTGGTGGTGACGGGCGGGCGACAGGCGCGGGGGCGCCTTCGCCCGCATTGCACCCTGCACCACCTTCGTCGGACATTCCCGGCCCTCCCCCAACGGGGAGGGCGTGAAGGGCCCGCCGTGAAGGCGGGCGGACGTCGGAGGGGGGCTGGACGTAAAGGCTGTGCCGATCTCCCAGTCCCTCTCCACTCAGACGATGCGGGAATGCCGCTGGGTTATTTTAGTGGGTATACCGGGCTAGCCCGGGGAGTCCCACACAGCCCCCCCATCCCCCGATGGGAGGGTGTGCGTAATGCATTTTTTCCCAGCGCAAAAAAAAAAAAAAAAAAAAAAAAGGTCTTGGTTCGTTAGCAAGATTCGTATCGGGTTTAGTCATTGACGAGTATTCCGTAGAAAGTCTCGATCTCTCTCAGAAGCTCCGATTTGGCGGATATGGTTCTGCCATCAACGGTCTTCAGTTTTGTGAGCTGGCTCTGCCCAATAGACAGATCTCTAGCAAAGATCCTGGAGCCCTTATTCCGCTTTATCGCGTCTTTAATCTTTTCAGTATTAAAGCGGCGGAGGTCGGTTTTCAAATACTTGGAGATCCGTCTATTGAGCTGCCGGTATCTGCACGCATCTTCTGAAGACTGCAGAATCATCTCCCGCCTCTCCTTCATGAGCTTCAAAGTAGGACCTGAGAGCCTCTTGTTCCTATCTGTACGGCGAGTCTTGAAAAATTAGACCCGACCGTATGGACAGTTTCCACGAACCCATCGTTGCAATCGTCCACGGAGCTTCCCAGGCACTCGAAACGATTCTGAAGTTCGAGCTGAAAGCTCTCGGATTTTTGGATCTGAATCTGTGCTGGACGGAGCGTAGACCTCATCAGTCGAGACCTTTTTAGCTTGACATTTAGATTTAATTTGCCTCTTATCATGCGGTGATCACTTTTTCACCACGTTGATCACAGAGACATCATTGAATATTTGCTTCTTCGTCGACATGATGAAGTCAATCTCATTTTTAGTTATACCGTCTGAGCTCTGCCAGGTCCACTTCCTGTGCTCACGCACAGGAAGTGACCAGAAGTGGACCTGGCAGAGCTTCCTTCTCCATAAAACTAGCCAGTAAGTGTCCCCAGTGGTTCCGACGTCCAAATCCAAATTGCCACACTCGCAACTCGTCACCGTCTCGTTTGCTCAGTTTCGCGTTGAAGTCCCCCATGACCACCACGGTGAAGTGAGTTTTATGACCATGTATGGCTCTAGAAATATCCTCATACATGGTCTCTATTTCGTCGTCGGGGTGTGTCGAGGTTGGGGCGTAAACCTGTACGACCTTCAACGAATATCTTGACGATATTCTAAGTATCTGGTATAATGAAGCAGATTGCCGGATTTGAGAATTATCGTGTCCTCCCCCTCTCTTCGGACTTCAGACAATCCTACAATACTCCATCGCAACCTACTCGGTCCGGTGTGTTCTCGTGTTCAGTGTTGCCAGGTCCAGCCCTCGGTGTTTCTTATGGTATCCGGGTCCACTCCGGGGATTCTTCGCACCTCTTGCCTCGCCGTGACCTTGACCGCTACCGGAGTCAAGGGTAGACGGGCTGCCGGGCACTAGGGGCCATTTTTTGGTTGTGCTTGTCATTGGGGGGGTTTGCCATAATACTCACGCTTGGCAGACGGTTGGCGATCGCTGTGTATGGTGTTGAGTTTTGCAGAGAACGCTGCTGCCCATTCTCTGGCAAGTCCCTTAGTCACCTCTTACGACACCCACGGGATGTGATGGGATGGTATTATTCTTTTACGGCACCATACGGCACCGGCCGACGCGTATGGTGTCGGCCGTATGCCGTATGGAAACAATACCTACTAACATAATTTGATTAATATCTCGTGGCACTTTAATGTAATAGCCATGTTTCATAACAGTGAAAATACTTATCGTAATACTCACATTTCAGTAGGTTTATTTGTTTATCCTCTTGGTCACAGAACAATCTAAAAAATTCAAAGCAATAGCTGCTGATGCTGACACAAATAAAAGTTTTCAAACTAAAAACTCAAGTGGTTTGGTTAGCGTCGCGTCTAATGTTTTTTTTTTTTTTGTTAACACGTTCGTTTTCACCGTCGCGCCGTGTTGCTCGAAATAGGCAAAAGAATCATCATTTAGCCTTATAATGTAACAATTAATAAGCAATAAATTCTTGTAATTATGAAATTTGTCCATAGTTTTTCTCATAGATATAATAAACAAGTTTTACTCTATTCCTTAAAATACTTAGAGAGAGACATCTCTTTCAATCCGTAACGACTGCCAAAGATCTCTTCTCGGTATCTTAAAATATGGTCACCCACCACAGACTGACATAACTTTAATTTCGGAAATCGGTGTTTTTGGTTGTTTTTTTTTTTCGTTTTTTTGGCACCGACTTCCGCAATCAAAGTTATTTTACTTTGTAGTGTTTTTAGGGTTTTGTACCTCAAAAAGAATAAACGGAACCCTTATAAAGTCACTTTGTTGTCCGTTCGTCTGTCTGTCAAGTCCCTTTATCTCGGAACCGCGTGGAGCGTGTAGCGGCATCAATGCCGCCACAAGAAAAATCAAAGGAGCAAATCTACATCGCAACAAAAAGAACCGCGACGCCATCTATCCAACTAGCAGCGAACTACTACGCGGACATCGTGCATCGCGCAAGCAGAGTTTACCGTGCGATTTGAACATATACATCAGAACGAAAAGCACCTATTGGGCAGTTGCCCGCCAGACACAACAACTGTCTAGTAGGAGGATCCTCGCTTTTCAATAGAGGTTTGCGGGAATTTACTCTCTATGCCACATACCCTCTATAGTATCGAGTTGATTAAAAACATATACTCAAGTCTACGGTCTTTTGAAGCTTGGAAAATATCAAAGTTCTAAGTTAACGTAAAAAAAAAATACGGCCGTTTATGCCGCAAAAAAGCATATATTTCGACCCTCTCAAGGGAATCAAAATGTATAGGGTATTTCCCGTTGACCTAGAGCTTTGAAAACTATACATTTTTAATTAAATCATAAAAAATAGTCTGTATTTATAGTAGGTAATTTGTAGCTACAAATTTGTGCGGAACTCTCGGTGGGCGAGTCTGACTCGCACTAGGCCGGTTTTTTATTTGGAAGTCGGTTGTATGTTTTTGTAAAAAAAGTTTTTTTATTTTTCACTTTTTAGTACCTGCGTACCCCTTCACAGCGTACTGACGTGATGTTTTGTTATGAACTGGTGTAAAGAATAAACAGACATGCGGTTTCAGCAATCCCGATCCATTTGCTATCATTTATTGAAGAGTTCCGATGCCTACCTCCGAAGTTCTTCATCCGATCTTCACCAAATTGAAATGAGACCAGTCCGGGAAAATATTCTTCCAAACAAAAAAAGAATTATCCAAATCGGTTGACAATTGGCGAAAATGTCGCTGAACAAAAATAATCGACCCTTTCGGCTGTTAATTAATTATGTCGACTTGAATCACAATTCATTAGTCATAGTCAATCGCTTACTTACTTTTTCCGTTTTCCCTTTTTCGGTCAAAATTAGCGATGAGGCGTATATACTGGAACAGATCCGCAAAATCTGCAAGTATATATTCTGTCCTTTTTTTACCACTGACGGAAGACTGCGGCATAGTGCTGCACTCTTTCCATCTTTGTCTGCCATTTCTGCCAATAGTCGACACTAGGTAGGTACTTGCTAATACTCGATGCGAATGAATGAGTACTTTGGACTTGGACTAGTTGCAATGTGCAGTCAAGTCTCAAGTACGGACCAGTCCGCCCGTCTTGACGTTTTGTGATATTCTACCTACTCGACGCCGCAATCGGTTACGCGATAGTTTGGGACTTATTTTGCAAATGGCTTTCGTAACGAATTTTTAATATGCGGTTAAAAACTTTTGATTTTATTTTGTATTACGATATTAACTTATTGTTTTTAAAAATGACCCCCAAAGGAAGTAGTGTCGTTTGGGAACATTTTATGGACAAAGGGCAACAAAAGCATGAAAGGAAGATTACAATTCATTAATACTACGTACCGGTGCGCAAAGCCCAAGCAAACTTTAAAGTATGCGTACTAGGTCAGACTAGGTGGAACAGGTATTTGGATCGAGTATTTGTACGGACTAGAACTAGGAGCACCTAGTACAAAATTGACCTAGTAGGTACGACTCATCTCTAGTCAAAATTACAATACCGAACTGCAATCATCAGACGTGGACCAACGTCATTTAATAGCGGAGAATTTTTACATCCCGATTCAGAAAAACGCGTCATCAGTACGTCGCCATCTATCGAAAATGGAGTTAAACTGTCAAAATATAAGTTAGAACATAGAAGCTCACATCTATACTAATATATAAAGCTGAAGAGTTTGTTTGTTTGTTTGCTTGAACGCTCATCTCAGGAACTACTGGTCCGATTTGAAAATTTTTTTCAGTGTTAGATAGCCCATTTATCGAGGAAGGCTAGGGATATAGAGTACCTACTATTAAATTTTAAGAACGAGTTGAATTTCAAACTCTAAACTTTCTAACAGCGCCATCTATTGCCACATAATGTACAGATTTTAAATGATTCGTTCCAATAATTTTCCAAATTTGAGTAAGAATCCCATTATTCTATAATTTTGTGCTTAGAGGAGGTTATTAGATAAGAACATACTATTCTTAAGACCGTTAAAAAGAAAATAAAAAATCGATACATATCACGCCATCTATTATAATTTAATAGAACTAAATTTTCTTTTTTCGTGTTGGGACCCCATGATATTATGACTAATACAGGTGATATTTAAAAATAGACGGAGATATGTTTCACATTACGTAATTCTTAATAACAAAAAAGTTTTAAAAAAATATATAATTTTTATTAGGCACGCGTTTGACCACTATCTCACCTGATGGTAAGCGATGATGTGGTCGAAGATGGAGCACGCTTGCCTAGAATAACTTGACATTGAATAACTTAACAAAGCTATGTATTTATGGATATAAAAACATATTTAAAAAAAAATATTGCAGAGCGTTTTTTCAGCAGTAGTTATGGTGCAAAATGTTATAAGTTGAGGTATCACCGAAATTAAAAAATGTTGGATACCTTTATATAATTATTCTAACTAATTACTAATTCGTACGTATACAGAAAGTATTTCAGTCTGAGGATTTTTTCCCAGAGAGTTATAAGCAATTTTCATGTTTAGATAAAAATACCTAACTTCTTGTAACAAAAGTTGGATTATCGTACATCTGTAATCTGTATTAAATACCTAATTTCATCACATGTCAAATTTCATAGGCGGGAGAATTTTTCGGAAGTCTCCATACAACAAATATCCTCGTTGATTGTACTACACCTGGGCCGGTCGGGTCGCGCGTCGCTGTTGCCAAGACCGGAATTGTATTGGCCCGGGCTAAAGCGTAACGTAGCGCTGTATACAACAATTATTTAAAATATTGTTTTACATTTAAATAGACAATTTTTTTTTTTCAAGCGTTGCGATATATGGGATCCTTAATTATTAGTTACTTTTTGTTGGAATTTGGATTATATTTTCATAGAAAAAAATATATATAATTTCGGAAGCACTCCAAAGTAGAAGATAATGTTACCATAAACAATTATATTAATGATTAAATTATTATATCTTCGATATAACAAAGCATCAAAAGATGCCTAAAGTAAAATTTTTATGAAACATCCTTTGCAGAGACAAGATTTTTACTAAATTACATAAACAAATTGAAATATTTATTTTTAAAGCACTCCCAAGAAAAAGAATCATACTTTCTTGGCCATAGGTATATTTTTTTTTAATTTGTGGCTATACTACGTGTAACAGAATAAACGCAATAGGTACCTCTTAACGGGTCATGGTTTTCATCATTATGAACAACTTTTACTATGGGACCAATCCCGAAATCGCGAAAAAAAATTAGTCAGTACATTTTTTCGAGTTATGCTCACATAAATGTATGGGGGAGTCATTTGTTTTTCGCGATTTCTTTGTTGGTCCCATAGTGAAAGTTGTTCGTAATGATGAGTTCAATGACCCCATAAGAGGTATTGCGTTTATAATGTTACAGGTTGTATATAAACCGTAATCACACATCAAAACTCGAGTCAGACGCTTAAATCCAAGAAAAAATTTAATAGCCCTCTTAACAGGATAAATTCACCGAAATTTTTGAAAAGGCGCCGATTCTTTTCCTTGATAAAACCTTTTCCGACAATAGATGACAATTAATAGTAAAGTTTTTTTTTTGTATGTCACACAGCTTTGACATGACATTTTTGCGGTAGTTGTTGAATGTTTATTTTGTAATAAATGATTTACTTCTTATCTTCTTTAGAATTTTCATAGATTTTTTCTTAAACATTTTGTTTTGATAATGTCTATTATTTGAATTGTATTGTACTTGAGTTAAAACAGTAAAACTTAGAAATGGAAAAGCAAATAAAAAAAAACTCACATATTAAAAAGTTGAGTAAGCCTCTACAACGTAAAAATGATCCAGAACTACCAAAAACGAGTCCAGTTGAACTTCCGGCTACTCCAGAGGATGAATGTATGAGTGTTGTTCACATAAGTATAGATATTATGTTTAGCAGTAGAAGTAGATAGACCTGGGGCCCTACTATGGTGTCTTTTTTCCGTCTTTTACCCGTCATGGTTCCGGTATAAGAGGGAGACGGACTTATACAGGACGAACATCGCTATCCATTTCTGGTAGTGATATTAAAATCTATATTAATATTTTACTCAAAAATGCGAAAGGCCTGTCTGTTTGTTTACTACTCCACGTCTCATCGGCGCAACGGATTTTAATGAAACTTTGCACTATTAGCCATTGTTGCTGATTGTGCTACTTCAGTATGATAAACGGCCTTGTTTTAGACCCGAGTGCTCTCAGTCTTTAACAGAAGTATTTAGAAAATAGTAGTGTATAGTGGAACAGAATTTCGCCTCAACACTTCGAAAATGGTACGACGTTTCTAAGATATATTTCTGTGCAATCATTCCACATACTTTCGACCAAACCTGAAAATAATGTAACTGTCACCGGAATATTGCAAACTCCGTAAGATTGTAATAAATGTTTATGATTCCTCGATATATTATGAAAAATCGTTTTGTGTACAATTAATCCCACCCAAATTCAAGTTTCCAATATGTTCGTGGCTTATTAAGAAAAATATTTTATAATTACACGCGATATTTTACAATTTCTACGACGTTTGCAATTTTCGACAAAGAAACTGAAAACAAGATTGGCAACTAAGAACACGTTTCGTAGATCGTACCTACTACGCGCGTAGAACGTGTCCAATGCTCTCGTAGAGGGTGTGTAGTACTCACAGAGCCCCGCATACTTACAGAGCTGAAACTCTACACTAGTAGGTATAACTATACCTACATGTATTAGAGGGTAGACACATTCAATATTATGAGTTAATTACTTTTCTTTAGATATGGAAGGTGTTCAGCTAATATTAACAACCTGAGAGTCTTGATCCCAAGCAAAAAAAAACATTCCTATGTCCATTTATAAGTCACAAAAATCACTCATGATACAAACAAACGCATATATTCGAAAAAAAAAATTGCCAAAAATTGTTAATCCTCATTTTTATTTCCCGCTTTAAAAGTTATGTGATTATTGATCAATCGGACTCCTTTTTTGACAATGGGCCTCATCAGAAGGCTCAGTCACTCAAAGGGCAATGGAGAGGGCAATGCTTGGAGTTTCCTTGCGTGATCGAATCAGGAATGATGACGACATAGCCCGAAGGATCGCCAAACTAAAGTGGCAGTGGGCAGGGCACATTGCTCGCAGAACAGATGGTCGATGGGGCCGAAAAGTTCTGGAGTGGCGACCGCGTACCGGAAGACGTAACGTTAGAAGGCCTCCCACAAGGTGGACCGATGACTTGGTGAAGGTCGCGGGTAGCCGATGGATGCGAGACGCACAGGACCGGTCGTTGTGGCGTCGCTTGGGGGAGGGAGGCCTATGTCCTGCAGTGGACGTCTTTCGGCTGATATGATGATGACTCCTTTTTTACTTTTTCTTCAGCGGATTGCAAGTGTGTTAAAATTATTGGTCACTTGGAAAGTGTGAATTGGCACGACCACCGAGAATACCGGTACAGTCCCGGACAACTTGCCCTGGACGACTGGACTCGAAACCCTTTCATTTGGCTGCATTACGTCGAAAAGTCTGATGGTATACTAGCCGAAGATGACGTTCTCTTGTGAGTATATACTAAGCTAGAAGAAGTCACACATTTTTACCTACTCCCAACGTTTAATGAACATTACCAGTCAACATATGGATGCCTACCGCTACAAAGGGCGTAACTCCAAATCCCAAATTTTTGGCAATGAGCAGAAAAACCAAAAAAAAAAATCTTTAATAACTTTTTTGTCTTAATAGGTACTTATAAATTTAAGTTCTAGGAAAGAAATTCTTAAATTTTGGCCGTCTTTTGCCTCATTTAATTACATTTATGTACGTTAAGTTAACGAAGTTAGGATGGAATTACAGCCCTGAAACTCTAAAAAAATGTATACACAACCTATTATTAAATAGCCTGGTAAGAAACGCCTGCAGTAAAAACCAGTTAAACACATACAAGGGTAATTTCTGTAGTAGAAAAGAACATTTTTTTTTTTTGAAAAATATGTAGAAACACCTTGTTATTAATACTAATGCAATGACTTTATGAGCGATTTTATTAATAAGGATGGATAATTATCTCGTTACCGTAAAGTTTCATCATACTTCTGCTTATGTATGTTCTTCTTCTTTTCGAATCCATGTACAACTCACTCGATCGTTACCTTGGACACGTGGCGCTGCCAAGTATAGGAAATAAGTTATATGAAATTCTCATTTTATTTGACGGTATTTTACAAAACTTTATATTTTTTGAGTACCTTATTTTTCAATAAGCAAAGTTAGCAAAAATAACGTAACTAGTCTAATTACTATCAGCCTACCAGGGTTCCGAAATTGTTCGAAAGAGTTATAAGAACACAAATGGCATTTGGAGGAACACGGAGGGCTAGAGTAAGAGTCTGGCAGTCCTTGCCACACCGCCCAGAGCGGGAGCAATCTTCTGATGATTTACCAACCTTCTCCTTCTTGATGAAATCCTGTTTGTTGGTTAGCGTATCACTTGAGAACCGCAGAACCATTATCCCGGATAACAGTTCATTGTAATGACAAATTTAAAGTTTTTGTTTCTAGGTGTTTTCAAACGTAGACATGTTATTGTTATCGACAAAACATTAATGGCAAGGTACAATACGGGTTAATTTTGTATGTGTCCACCAAATTAATGCATCCAATAGCTGATTCAATAACAGGAGGTTTACAAGAACTTATCATCACTAAAAAAAAATGAATACCTGTGGTGAAGTTGCACAGGACAAGGTCTGTCTGCTCAGTTCGTTGCAAATAAACATATTACGGCTATTATTATTAATGCGAAAGTTTGGATGGCTTTTATTACACAATAACGCCTGAACGGCTAAACGGATCTGGATGAAATTTGACATAGAGATTATATTCTGGAATAGCACATAATTTTTATAATTATCCCGGGAGAATGTTCTCTTGGAATAATTTCCGTCAATAAAGCTTGCGTTTCTGCTGGCAAATTTAACGAATCTTAAATTAATTGCAGGTCAAAAGAGTCTGAGTATTGGGAGATTAACGAGGTGCAACGTTATTTCACCGGTGACCATCACTGTGAAAAAGTGCTATTTGTGTACCCCTACCCGTACCCGAGGATGGTGACACCCCTCGGCAGTCACTTCTGGAGAGCCAACGCTGCCTTAAAGTTGCAATGTCAAATTTATCAACGCAAATTGCTCAACAGCATGGAAACTACTCTAAAGGTTTTTATTATTATTCCATTGGATATTTTTACAAAAATCGTCCAAGTGCGAGTCGGACTCGCACACGAAAGGTTCCGTACCATAAACCTTAATTTTTATGATTTGTTGCTATAGTGGCAATAGAAATACACAATCTGCGAAATTTTCAACTCTCTACCTATTACGGTTCTTGAGATATATCCCGCTGGCAGACAGACGGATGGAAGGACGGACAGCAGAGGCTTAGTAATAGGGATCCGTTGGTTACCCTTTGGCAACGGAACCCTAAAAAGTAGACTGGTGGGACGTGACAGTGCAATGACTCGCTTTCATAAAAATCGCCATCGCATTATCGCGTCGCAATTATCTGCTGGATACTAAGCCGAAGAAGACACCAACAATAGAATAATAGAATACAATACAATAAAATACAGTAGAATATAATAGAATAGAACAGAACAGAACAGAACGGAATAGAATAGAAAACTTGTAAGTACCAAAATTTTCTTTAATTTTCAACGTTTTTATTTTTCGGTATATTCCCGTTACTTTGCTGTAAGACTTTGCTTTTAACCAAAATTGTTAATTCTAGGTCAACCGGAAGTAACCTATAGGTTTTACGGCCCCGTTCCCGTAAAACCTATAGGTTACTTTCGGTTGACCTAGGAACCCCGAATCACGAAATTTGGCAAAACGCAAAGTTTTTACAAAACAAATAAGGAAAAATTCTAAAAAATAAAAAAGTTGAAAATTAAGGTCAATTTTGGTACTTACAAGTTTTCGCGAAAACTTTGTTTTAACGTGTTGACTTAGGACCTTGATTTTTATACACCTGATATTGACTTATATGGTGGTACTGAACCCTCGGTGTGCAAGTCCGACTCGCTCTTCTTGACCGGTTTTTTTAAGTAATTAATTTCATCCGCAAGACGCTTACTTTGGCGAACAACTTGTAACAGTCTACGAGAAACAAGTTGTAGCTTCCAAGATATTATATTCTCAGAAATGTTATCTTTCCTACCTAGGCCCGACAGTTTGTAGAGCGTAGACTTGAAACTATTTCATTGTCTGAAGAACAAAATACTTGAGATTATCTTGAATTTTCATGTCTCATTATATTCTCAGCTCTTAAGAAATTAGGTACGGATTTATTAAAATTTAATCATTGAAATTCTTAAGGACCCAAGCATTCATTACAGAATTATCAGTCTACTATAATACTTAATTTTAGTACGAGAGCTACAAGTCCGAGGTCCGAGTACATACATAGTTGACGCCAATTAAGATAGTCCATTGAGTTGTATGGGCGCTCATACAATTTAGAGGACCAGCTTAATTGGCACCAACCACAAGGTAAATAAATAAAATTGTGCTATTGTGTGAAAGAAAATAAAAGCAGAACATTTTACAGCAAAGACTAAAGCGACCGGTTTTTATGATGGTACGGAATCCTCGGTGCGTGAGTCCGACTCGCTCTTGACCGGTTTTTGAATTTAGTACCAAAAAAATCAAATCAATTGTTTCGCGTTAGTTTTAGTTTTACAACAAAAAAGTTATAAATATGGTATCTCTGCCTTATATTTTTTATTATTCTGAAGTCATCATATCGTTGACTCCTGAAGAATTTACCAGGAATCCAGAATCCAATGCTTGAAAATGGGCACAGTCAGCGAAATACAGCGAAAGCTGTTGGTTTGACTCTTTCTACAGTTCAGCGAGTACTCTAGCGTTTCCATGAAACTGGATCCAATCTTTGAAGACCAGGAACAGGCCGAATAAGGTACACGACGGCGCGGGAGGGTCGCTATATTTATTTATTTATATGGTGTCTTCAATTTTGAGAAATCGCTTTCTTACAGCTGTTGAAGTAAAGAATCATCATTTATGAGCTGGAGGAAACAATCTGAGTACGGATACAGTAAGGCGGCGTCTGGCTGAAGCAAATTTTAAAGCCATTGGCCTGCAAATGGCCCAAAACTTGAAAGACACCACAGAAGCTCAAGGTTGAGTTATAGTAGAGAACACGAGAATTGAACTCTGAATGACTGGTCAAGAGTTATGTTTTCAGATGAGTCTAGATTCTGTTTATACAAGCACAACGGGAGGAAAAGAGTGTACAGGAGGCCGGGAGAGCGCTAAAACCAAGCCTGTATAGAAAAAAAAGTACCATACGGCGGAGGCTCTGTTCACGTGTGGGCTGGGATTTCTTCCGAAAGTCGCACTGAGGTAGTGGTGAAAGAAAATGGAATAACTGCAGAAAGATGTGTCACTGAAATTCTGAATCGACTACGTTGGTCCATTTTTAGTGGACATGGGCGAGAATGACGTTATTATGCAAGACAATGCACGCCCGCATACAGCTCAGATAGTGTTTGCCTATTTCCAATGAAGTCGGTATCACACACATGGAGTGGCCCCGACTTAAACCCCATTGAGAATGCATGGACGAACTAGGCCGACGTCCAATCACGGTACGTGAAATGAAAGAAGCTTTAATAGAGGAATGGCAGCATATTCCGCAGCATCGCCTCAAAAACCTAGTAGAAAGTATGCCAAATCGCATAACAGCAGTATTGCGAGCTAGCAGAGGCAACACAAAGTGAAATGCGTGAAAACGGCACATCTGTAACCATTCTACGTTTACAAAAATACTGGAATAACTACGCACTTTTATTTATTTTTCATTTATTGAAAATAAAAAGCTTAAATTCATTTTTTTATTTTCACTGCACATTCAAATATTCTTTAATTTAGTCTTTCTTTCATAAAGCTTTGTCAGGTACTTTTGAAGTATTGAAGGTTTTCTAACCGACTCTTTTTCTTTGCGGTCTGTATATATATGAGCCAGAATTATGGACCCTGTCGGGTATAACATATATAAAGTAGGAGAGAGGAGGAAGAGCACTGGGTGTTTAATGTGATAATAGGGATTATGCACTAAAAAAATATTTAGTATCTATAGAGTTTATCTAAAAATATACACAAATACAATACTAACATTGAAAATAGAATCAAAATTGCTCGGAAAATCAAACGAGATATAATTATTTTAAACAAATATATCTGTCCCTCACCGAAAACGCTGTTTTCTATGGCAGCTGTACAGGCGCCAAGAACTTTGATGTCACAATTCATATCGGACTTTTCTTTCTAATTGTAAACTTTGAAGCTTTATAACTTCATCGCTGATGAAGGTATTTAAAAAATAATTTCCTAATTGTTTATTAGAGCTAATAAGTATTTTATTTTGCAAATAAAAAAATCGCATGCATATTCCCTATTCTAATTGCTAGTTAAGTATTTAGTAAATTATACTGTTTTATTAAAGAATTATAATTATGTTTCAAAATTATTTATTTTTTATTTAGCAACATTGTAATGAATTATTCATGATTTTTTTATTTATGTTTTTAGATATATTTCATAATGAATAGTAAGGTAAGTTATTTATTGGGCGTTTCATATTTATTTAAAAATATATTTTCTCATGAGTAGGGAGGCATATCTTTGTCAGTGAGTTTTTGTAGATACAAATACATATTTATGAATTTACTTATTTATCTATCTAATACCTTTAAACGAGCAATTCTTGTTTATATGTACACTAGCAGACCCGCGCAACTTCGTCTGCGTCACAATTTTCATTACTGCTCCGCTCCTATTGGTCTTAGCGTGATGATATATAGCCTATAGCCTTCCTCGATATATGGGCTATCCAACACTTAATGAATTTTTCAAATCGGACCAATAGTTCCTGAGATTAGCGCGTTCAAGCAAACAAACAGACAAACCAAACAAACAAACTCTTCAGCTTTATATATTAGTATAGATATATATAAATCGGTAAAACGGGTTTAATAGAAACGCAGGGGTGAATAGAAACAAAACTTCGAATGATATTTTCACTTGAATCCCACATCATGGGTTTATAAAAAATGATCAATCTTTTAAAACTAATATTGATTTAAAAATTGAAATCCTTAAATGCTGCAAGCAGAATTTAAATAAAGTGAAAATCCCCTCTAATGTTTTGTTTCAATTCACCCCGTTTTACGGTATATAATCTGAATCTCGGAAACGGCTCCAACGATTTTCATGAAATTTAGTATGCAGGGGGTTTCGGGATAGATAAATCGATATCTAGCCAGGACATTTTTAGAAAACGTTGTAAAAAAAACCGAGCTAAGCTCGGACATCCAGATACTAATTTATTATTAGCATTTTATTACAAGGAAGAGCTTCAATTTATTGATAAAAATATTGTTACATTCTTTATTATGTCGGGTAACTTATTATATTTGTTTATAGACATACCAAGGGTTACTATAAGAATGGATTTTTAGTTGCGATGGTTGCATTAGGTACTAAGGTAATTTTGTTCAAAAAACTTTCACCTAATTTATTAAACATCTTTTTTCCATTACTTCATCATCCTGGCATAGGAACTTGTAACTTTTAAGAAGTTTATTCCCATAAATCCCTGAGTACCTAGTAATCTGAAGTTGAAAGTAATGAAACATGGATACTTCTTTAAAATACCATAGAGAAGCACGGGGAGGCACTAGCGGTTCCCTTGACATCTCGAAGGCCTTTGACAGGGTCTGGCACGATAGCCTTATTAGTAAGCTCGGTCTGCTTGCCGAATTGTGTGATTGGATTGCAGATTTCTTGAGGGATCGGTCTATCCGAGTGGTCATAGATGGTTGCTCGTCTAGACTGCTGGATATTAATGGGTTCCTCAGGGGTCGGTGCTTTCGGCAACACTGATCTTGCTGCTTATTAATTATCTGCTAAAACCCGGTACCTTTGGGTATGCAGACGACAGCACTGTTGCTGAGAGATACGTTTCCGACGCACGAGTTAGTGGGTCGCAGATCAGGTCTCTCCGGGAGGCTATGGTTGAGCGCTTGAATGTGTCCTTACAGGCTGTCTCTGAATGGGGCGATGCCAATCTGGTCAAGTTCAATGCTGCTAAGACCCAAGCGTGTGTCTTTTCCGCCAAAAAGAGCTTCCGCCGGAACAGTTGCTCAAACTCTATCAAGCGCAAGTTCGATCGTGTATGGAGTACTGCTCTCATCTTGAAATGAATCTGTCAGATACCAGCTTGATGCCCTTGAGTCAATTGAAAAACGAGCCAAGAAGATCATCGGCAATGATAGGCTCGTCACGACGAAGCTCTAAAGCCTTGAGCATTGACGACGAGTTGCTAGCCTGTCAGTTTTCTACCGGGTGCATTTTGGGGAGTGTGCGTCGGAATTGCATAATTTAATTCCGCCAAGCCAGTTCCATCATCGGACCACAAGACAAACGGCGATGCGCCACCGGTACATGGTGAACATACCACCCACACGAACAAAACGTTTTGGGAACACATTCATAGTGCGTACAGCTAAGGAGTGGAATGCCGAAGTCTGTGTTTCCTGAGAGCTATAACCTGGGAATCTTTAAGTCAAGAGAGAATAGATTACTTCTAGGCAAGCGTACTCCATCTTCGACCACATCATCGCTCACCATCAGGTGAGATGGTAGTCAAAAGCGTGCCTATCAATTAGTAAAAAAAAATATACCTACTAGCTTCTTTAAAGCCGTATGTTATTTTGCAACAGAAAATGGAATTGGCCACGGCGCAAATGGATCGACTGATAGTTCCCGATAGCATTGTCAAGCTAGATCGTCTTGATTATTTCAGCAGAAAGGGATTTTTGCGGCACTTGCAGAACATTCTGAGGTATGCACCATTTTGTAGAGCTAGTTAATAATAACAACACTGCCGTTTTAAACTGATTTATTTATGTTTTATAATACACTAAGATAAAATATAACACAGAGGAAATTTTTATTTTTAAAAAGATTTTCAAACTGTATCGTGTGATATATCAAATGAAAGAGCTTGCTGTGAGGGTCTTAATTTTTTTTTCTCATAATTTTAAAATAAACAGTATTGAAGTTATTCAAGAAATTAGACCAAATATAAAAAAGTGAACTGTTTCACCTCCCAGCTGGTGAGTCTATATGACAAACACGTTCCGCGTCGGAGAATTAAGGTTAAGCATAATCCTGCTCCGTGGATGACTCCCGAAATAAAAAATGCTTTTGCTCGTAAGGACAAGGCGAAGAGCATTTATAGGCGTAGACTCACGGAGCAGAATCTTGTTTATTTCAAAGCTGTGCAGTTGCAATCGTCTGTGTCGAGATGCTAAGAGACGCTATCCTCCGATGTCTGGAAGTTTCTTAAGTCAGTTGGTATCAGCAAATCTCATATTAACACCTGTGCAGATATTGACTTGTCTGCTCTCAATAGGCACGTTTCTCTTCCTCCTGACTCTCTGGAACCTAATGTAAAACTGCTACTTTGCTTAAGCTCTCCAAATTGCCATTACCAAACTGTCCTTCTTTTAATCTCTGTTCTGTCTCTGCAAATGACATTAAAAAATCCCTTCTCGCTATTTCTTCTTCTGCTGTTGGCTATGACAATCTGTATTCGAGAATGATAATCCCTATTCTCCCGCAACTGCTTTCAATTCTCACTCACATTGCCAATTATTCCTAATTCTGTGGCACATTTCATACAGTCTGGAAACATGCACACATAATACCACTTCCCACAAACAACAATCCATCGTTTTTATCTCAGTTCAGACCCATCTCCATTCTTTCTTTCCTTTCTAATGTTCTCGAACACATTTTTGATGGCCAAATTTCCAGTTACCTCTCATCTAACTCTCTTATCTCCTCTTTCCAATCTGGATTCCGTGCAGCTCACAGTACTGTTACTGCACTTCTTAAAGTCACTGACGATATCCGCTGGGCTATGGACAATAAATCACCCACTGTATTTGTCCTACTCGACTTCAGCTGTCTGTTTAACTCAGTCGATTTCGACACACTTCTTGGAGTCCTACAATTATTGACTTTGCTTTTTCCGCACTATCCTGGTATGACTCTTATCTTCGGGGTCGCTCTTAGTATGTCCGCCTTGAAGAGACTTTTTCTGATTGGTGTGAACTCACTGCTGATGTTCCTCAGGATGGCGTTCTCACTTCTCTTCTTGTCACTATCTTCATAAATACCGTTACCAAGGTTATCTCCTCCAACTTCCATCTTTACGCAGACGATTTGCAACTTTATCGACACTTCTTGCTGGCTGACGAGGTTTCAGCAATTAATGCCATGAATCGTGACCTGGAATGTATGAATCTATGGCTTACATATTAATCCGATCCAAGTCCCAGGCTACGATCATAGGTAGTCATTATTATAGCAATGCGCTTGACACCTCCTCTTTGACGCCATTATCCCTTAACGGGTCGACCATTGCGTACACGGACAGAGCGAAGAATCTCAGTGTCTTAATTGACAGCAATGTTTCATGTCGAGCGCAAGTAAATGAGGTTAGTCGTAAGGTGCACTTTTCCTTCCACTCTTTAAAAACTCTTCAAACTTTCTGCTTTTAAAACTAAAAATTATTTGGCAAAGACTTTAATTCAGCCGATCATTGACTACGCTGACGCCTGCTACCTGGATGCCATGGAGGAGCTCTTAAACAAGCTTGAGCGCTTGCAAAACATGTGCATTCATTTTGTTTTTGGTTTGAGGAAATACGATCATGTCTCTCAATTCCGCAAGGATCTCAAGTGGCTCCCTATCCGTCTTCGCAGGAACACTCGAATGTTACATATGTCTCCTTTACACAAACAAAACATCCTCTTCAATCCTGCATACCCTACCTGCTCGATCGTTTCTCGTTTACTCGCCCTACCAATGCGCTGTGCAGATCCCACCTCAAACTTCATCTAAATTTCCCATCCCATAAAACTCATTCTTACTCCCACTCCTTCTGTTTTCTTGCAGAACGATTGTTAAACTCACTTCCATCTAACATACGTGAAATCAAAAATATATCTATCTTTAAAAAAGCCGTCAAAGAGCACTCTCTCTTCTATACTTTAAATAATATATATTTAGGTATGTATTATTTCATTACAATTTTGTATTTAGGTAAATTTATTTGTGTATATCTGTTTGTATGTTTATTGTATTTTGATTTATGTTTATTAATAGGTAATAATATGTTTAAATTACGTTAGTTTAGTCTATTGTACGTAGACACAGTGTGTAAAGAGACAAAGGAGGAAACTTAATCCTTTTTTGTCTCTTTACACACTGTGTCTACGTTTCTTATCCCACTCTCCTGTCGCAGGTCTGCTGGAAAAAATTTCTTATGAAATAAGCAGTACCTTTGTGCGCTCTTTTCACCACTGTATTAAAATTTATTTTACTAAGTGTATTGTGTGTACATAAATAAATAAAAATGACCATTTCCCCCTTATCTCCGAAACTACTGAGCCTAAAAATTTGAAAAGATTCAGATAATAGTTCTATACCTAAAGATTACAGGATTTATTAAAGATAACGTGACTCACACTATACTACATAGATAACAAATTTCATATGGGCTCGCTGGCTGGTTCGTTAATCTACCGACCACGAGTGTAACGACGTTCGAGGATGCGATGGTTCGAAACCTAGTCGAAACAATGAACTCTTTTGAAGTATTCTATAAATAATAGTCGCATTTTAAAACTTTAGGGGTTAGCACATACTGACGCTGTGTGTACTGATCAGTAATTTGACTCTTGGTGCTCACTTGTGCACCGTGAGATATCCATTTAAGGAATACAGAATACAGATCCTATTATAATTAATATGTTACTATATATACTATACTCATCTGACGTGTTAGTGATTTCATACTCTTAAATTAGGATGATATTGGTATAAAGGATTCTTCACACAGATCGATTAATGTTTGCTTAATGTGATGAGCGTAGTTTTCAGGACAGCCTCCAGTTGGTCTCGTTCGAGAACATGTGCTGCAAGAGGCTGGAGGGAGTTAGTCTGCTGCAGCACCTCGCATGCTTCAACGCCAACACTCTCAAGTACCTATTCCTTTGGAGATTCGTTCTGCCCAACGAGAACCCTCTCCTTATTAACTACTCGTACATCACAGGTGAGTCCTAAGTTTTTATACATAAAGGTACTTACGTAAATATTAACATAAAATAAAGCGCATTTGTTACTGCTTGAGTGCCAGCTATACGACCCCGAAAAATGTTATAATTTTCCCTCGAATCCCGGTGCAAAAAATTCCCTCTCCTGGCTTAGTAAGTAAGTACATAGGCGCGTTAACGCGGGCACACAGATGGGTACCTACTAAAAGCGAGATTACTGTATATTTTTTTAACAATGGTCATACTGTCCCACTGCTGGGCAAATGCACCCCCCACCAAATTTGGCTCGGTGGGATTGTTAAAACACATAAGTCACGCGCGTAGATCTTTTTACTGATCTCCTGGAAATTAATTCTTAGCAACGACATTCACCTTTATAACTCTACATTTTGATAACTTACAAACCCACTTTAACTTGAATTATAGATACAAGAGTTCTGTTCCATATGTTGATGCACCTACTTTACTTTCACCCTCTCACTACTATCAGCTAGGGAAAAATGTGCGATTTGGAATGAAAGAATAAAACAATGTTAACCATCAAATTGTATTACAACTTTTCACAAATACAAACATCACAAAATAAGTCACTCAATAGTAGAAGAGTCTTTCGGCGCGGAAGACTTGGCATGAAACGCATGAGCTTGTGGCATGATCGACGTGGCCGTGGTATTCGAAATCTTTTTGTACTGGAAATGCGGAAGGTTCTTCTTGGCTGCGTCCACAGTGTCTCTTAGCCGGTTGGTTCCCACTGCCGGGGCCACTCGCCCTTCATCCTTGCACTCCTTCACGAGCTCTTGCATTTCCTGCTCAGCCAGAGGTACAATCATCTGGGAAGACTTCTCCAGGTGTCGCTTGAGCTCGCTGTCTACACGAAGCAGCTTCTCTTTGCTAGAATTGGTGCGCCACGGTCTTTTAGGATCTGTATCCGTCAAAACCTTTTCGGCATTCTCTTTTTTGGCTCTGTAAAAAAGAAACAATACTTCTGATTCTTTGTTGCTATAAAAAGTAAATGGAAACTCACAACCCAGAGGCCAGTTGGTAGATACACGAATGAAATTGTTCTTTTTTGTTTGTTTTGCTCCGAATCTCCTCTTTAAACCCGTAGACACTGCTAGATAACTACCAGTAGTCTGGATTTCGTACTTATCCTAATAGGGTTAACTTGGGATACATGTGTAAATAGAATTACAGATAAGGTGTCTAATTGGAAAATAAACAAAATACGAACCGTTTACTTTCAGCTAACAATTCTCTCAATTTCTTTTCGTTCTCTTCTAGTAAGCGTCGATCAACTTTGTATGGGTTCTCACTTATGTCATTTTCGTCTTCCTCCTGCTGACTTTCGGCCTCTACCTCTCCTCCAAACTTCTGGTGAAAAGTCTTCACAAGATCAGAACATCGTTCCGTTAACTTCACCTCAGGCACTTCTAATCCTTGCAACAGTTTCACAATTTTCGACTTTTCTTCGTCTGTTGCCATTTTCAGGTTTGTATACCAATAACAATGGTTTGTTACCGTGACAACGCCAGCTCATTTCAATGAACAGTTGTCGTGGCAACTAGCATGTATATAGGGTATTTCTTTAAAATGATGTTGTATTTACTATCGTATTGAGCTTAACGGATGCCACATGAGAAAAATGTGAGAATAGTCCGCCGACATACACTCCCAGCATACCCAGTAACGTTGCGCATGGTATCAGGAAACAGAACAGTTTGCAACTTGGATACATTAACATTAAAGGCAAAAGGTGGAACATATTTATTTTTTATTATCTTTTTCTAGATAATTTTTAGCGATATTTCAGAATTTATATTTTTTCAATTTTTATACGTTTTTAAATAATTGCTTGATTAATTTTCTATAAAATTATCTGACATGTTACGTTTTTTAACGGTTATGACATCTTTCAAACTATAATTTTTTTTCGTAATATTTTTGTGTCTGTAGACGCGATAAAGTTTTATAAAAAGTTTTTAATTAGAATCCTAATTACTGAACTTAAATGTAGTCATTAGGCACTTGTCTCACCGCCGGCGAGGAAGCGAGTAGCTATCAACTATTTACTCGCTGAGGAAAGGGACAAAAAATATAGATCTCGTGTAAGTAAAAGAGACACATACATTCATAGTCGACAGCTGGCTGTTCACACTGCCGGCGAGCGGCTCTTACCTATAGGTGATCGCAGTGAAAAGAGCTATCAAAGATTGTTCTCGCTCAGCGACACTCAGAACTCACTAAAGAGCGGTAATTTCTACCTCCGGAGCGAGTATTGCGAGTAAAAGCCCGTCGCACAAAAGCACTCGCTAAAAGCCGAGCGTCAGAACTATCGAAACTTTTCACACGCTACTCGCTGCTCGCCAATGATGCTTTACTCGCTAGGTACTCGCTGATCGCCGGCGGTGAGACAAGTGCCTTGGATTCGTAGTTAAATTGAAAATGTTTGTAGTAAGGCGATTAACACACGGCACCGCGCACTGCCGCGGTTGACGCTAACCATCAAAAACTAGGCTTACAACAATCTCAAGACAAAAATTTTGTCGCTCTTACATCACTCCTATATAATCTTATAAGCTTGGGTTAGGGCATCATTAAACGAGGGACACACTGGTCCTACGAACCCTACCTACCTACCCTACCTACGTACCCTACCTACGTACCCTACCTACGTACCCTACCTACGTACCCTACCTACGTACCCTACCTACGTACCCTACCTACGTACCCTACCTACGTACCCTACCTACCTACCTACCCTACCTACCTACCCTACCTGCCTACCCTACCTGCCTACCCTACCTGCCTACCCTACCTGCCTACCCTACCTGCCTACCCTACCTGCCTACCCTACCTGCCTACCCTACCTGCCTACCCTACCTGCCTACCCTACCTGCCTACCCTACCTGCCTACCCTACCTGCCTACCCTACCTGCCTACCCTACCTGCCTACCCTACCTGCCTACCCTACCTGCCTACCCTACCTGCCTACCCTACCTGCCTACCCTACCTGCCTACCCTACCTGCCTACCCTACCTGCCTACCCTACCTGCCTACCCTACCTGCCTACCCTACCTGCCTACCCTACCTGCCTACCCTACCTGCCTACCCTACCTGCCTACCCTACCTGCCTACCCTACCTGCCTACCCTACCTGCCTACCCTACCTGCCTACCCTACCTGCCTACCCTACCTGCCTACCCTACCTGCCTACCCTACCTGCCTACCCTACCTGCCTACCCTACCTGCCTACCCTACCTGCCTACCCTACCTGCCTACCCTACCTGCCTACCCTACCTGCCTACCCTACCTGCCTACCCTACCTGCCTACCCTACCTGCCTACCCTACCTGCCTACCCTACCTGCCTACCCTACCTGCCTACCCTACCTGCCTACCCTACCTGCCTACCCTACCTACCTACCCTACCTACCTACCCTACCTACAGGCAATTTTAAAATTTTGAGAAACGGTTTTTTAAACATGACCCAATAAAACTTTATTTTCTATATTCGATTTGTGACTGCAATCAATAGCATAGATATTTAGGATTATATTTAATAAAAAAAACTGCAAAATTGGGAAATTTGTGATTACAGGACCTAAATATGTGATCTAGGGTGTGGATTTTCAACATTTGCAAAAGTATTCCTGTTATCACTTAACCAAGTAACACGGAGGCAATTTTTTTTTTGTTTTTGCCTGCTCTGGTATAACCAAGTCTATCGCCCCGCACCCGCTTGACGTTGAGTTTCGGGACACCCTGTAGATGAAGATGTGTAGATGTTGATTTAGAGTAATATCGTTCTTATATCAGTCTAATCGAATACTGTTTGCTCTTACAGTAATCCTGTGAAAATAATTTAAGTTGACTCAGGCTAATATTGCTTTTACATAAGTATCTTGTAATGCTGCACTCTTCAATTCCGTCATCCACCCTGGCATAACACCGGAGGCATGGCACAGGTACGTGTAAACATGGTGTATTAATCTTCAAGAAGGCGATAACATGCTCCTCAAGAACTACCGCCCCATTTCACGCCTGAGCCATGTCTATACGCGGTTTTCGAGGGTTATCTCGAATCGTCTCGTCCAAAAGTTCGATGACTTCCAACCGCCGGAGCAGGTTGGGTTTCGAAAAGGCTACAGCACCGTGGACCACATACACGTCCTCAGGCAAATAATCCAAAAGACCGAGGCATATAATCAACCTCTGTGCTTAGTGTATGTGGACTACGTGAAAACCTTCGACACCGTCAGAACCTGGGCTGTCCTGGAGGCCATGCAGGGATGTCTTATCGACTGTCGCTACGTAGAGGTGATGTCTGTATAAGGCCGCAACAATGACCGTCCATGTACAAGGACAGAGTACAAATCCAATCCAACTGCGTTGAGATGAGGACAGTGACATAGACACAGGGACAGGGACAGGGAGACGTCATCTCTCCGAAACTATTTACGAATGCGTTGGAGGACGTTTACAAGACGCTTGATTGGAAAGGGCGGGGCATAAATATCAACAGTCAGTACATCTCGCTCCTCCGATTTGCGGATGACATTATCTTCATGGCGGAATTTGCAGGAGCTGGAGGTGATGCTGAACGATTCTTCATGAGCGATTCTCCAAGGCGGGGTGGGTCTCGGGATGAATCTGGACAAAACCAAAGTCATGTACAATGGTCATGTCACCCCGAGACCTGTAATCGTAAATGGCGTTACCCTCGAGGTTGAAATTATACAACTTGGGCGGCACACCTTTGAGAAGGAGGCGACCACAAGAATTCGCTTGGGCTGGGCGGCATTCGGGAAGCTGCGTAATATCCTGGAATCGTCGATCCCACAATCCTTTAAGACCAGGGTCTATAACTAGTGCTTCCTACTCATAATGACTTACGAAACCGAAACGTGGACTCTCACCATAGGCCTGGTCCACAAATTCAAGGTTGCTCAGGTTTCTCTGGTGGATAGAATTCGCACCGAAGTCATTCGCCAGAAAACTAAAGTCACCGACATTGCGCGTTGAATCAGCATGTTGAAGTGGAAGTGGGCCGGCCATGTCTGCAGACGGACAGACGGTCGATGGAGCAGACATGTATTATAGTGGAGACCGCATATGGGCAAACGTAGTGTGGGACGCCCTGCGGCACGATGGATCGATGATTTAAAGAAGGTGGCTGGTAGCGGTTGGACGCGATCTGCTCAGGACCGGGATAGCTGGCGCTCTTTGGGGGAGGTTTACGTTCAACAGTGGACGGATATTGGCTGATATGATGAAGGCTGCATTGGCTTATATTGATCTAACGTTAGAATCGTTTGAGCCAAAGCAAGCTCATTTTGATTTTACCTCGGATCAAACTTACTTATAAAGTTTATGTGAGTGCTGATGGTTTCAAAGGAAGAAAAACATTAAATGAAAACATTTAAAGTTGCGGTTAAATAAATTGTTTATACTAAATAGTGCCGTAATTAACAAGTGCGTGTATTAAAGTTTTTTGGTAAGAATTCGTATTGTAATTTATTATTTACTGTAAAGTAGATCCCGTTTAATAGCCTGTCCAGACGGGACCGTTTTACGCGCGAAGGCACTCGTGCGTTTCAATTTATGTTAGGCTCAACGCGCGAGAGCATCTGAACGGGGTGTATGTAGCTCTAGTACATCGGGTACGCGCGAGTGCCCTCGCGCGTAATACGCTCCGTCTGGACAGGCTCTTACGCTTCAAACTTCATACGCCTTATTAAATATGGCATTTTCTGTTCCCGTTTAATAATTTGTATTGATAGTGCCGCCATTACAATAGCTGCATTTTACAAGCGCACTGTAAGACGATATTGTAAGATTGTTTACTCTTATATTAGCATTCGGAATACTAAAGATAACTAACTCCATATTGAAATAAATTAGGGTTCCTCTCAATTTTACATAAAACCTTAAATCAACAGGGACAAAAAAAAATGAACTTAAACCAGAATACTTAATACTATACTAATCCGTTATTACTATTTAAATTTAAAATTTGTAATAAAATATGGCTATTATGTTACTATTAAAATGATTAAAAATAGTATTCCCAAAATTTATGTAAGATCAAACGCACTAAGGGACTACTCACATTTATTAAGCTCCATTCGCGTTTCGCTGAATGATTCTGGTCTCACTTATACAGCTCTACTTCTATCGGCCGCGTACAGCGTCGTAAGAATAACACATAGGCTATAATTTTTAAAGGTAGTGTGCGAATTGTCCAAAATATAACGATAATTGTTAAGTAAGTCGGAAAAAAATCTGCCATCTGCGAGCTATTCTGGCGTATGATGCAAAAACTGTAGAGTTTACACGTACATAATATATGAGAGAAATTTATCTTAATTAGTCCTACCAAGAAGTCCGCGACAGCATATATCTATATTTTATGAGTAAGCCATTATCGCCAAAACAGTGAACCATAAATACAATTATTGATAATGTATTTCTAATGCACAGTTGGTAGTAACAAATTGATTTTTATATCAAAATAAGTACTTTTATTAAACTTCGTCTTTTACACTACATTATTTAGACGATAATTAATATTTTAATAGTGACGACGAATTTATTAAACAAGTGCGCGTTAGCGCTATGGCGGTGGGCGAGGTGGGGGAAGAAGTCGCTCATGATTGAGTGCGCGACCCGAACGCGGGCAGACGCGTGAGGGATGAGGTGCTTTGTGCTCTCGAGTACCCGATATTTTTTTGGAAAAGACAAGAGGGATACAGTTTTGATATTCCTCAGACAAACCTAGTTACTAATCAACCCATACCAAACAAAAAAGTGTCCTGCAAAGACTTTTATGCGTATCGATGGTACGTATACGTAGCAACAATTTTAATTTATTGCATCGATGTAGACTTTTCCTTCATCGGGTTTTGGTAGACATGTACGTTAAAGTGGAGAATGACCGCTTACGGTTTATTGCCTTGAATCAAACGAAACTGCGAGCAGAAAATTATATACATTTACAAGACGCGATAAGGAATGATTCGGATTTAGATCCAAATAATTTGGGTCAAATGGTAACGGTCCCGTCATCATTTGTAAACAGCCCGAGATATCTACATGAATACACACAGGATGCATTCACATACGTGCATAACTACGGGAGACCTGATCTGTTTATTACAATAACGTGTAATCCCGCCTGGCCAGAAATCACTACAGAGCAATTGCAGGTCAAAATTCAACGGACAGACATGACTTAACAGCCAGAGTATTTAGAATAAAAGTTCAAAAAATAGTTGTTATACTTCTAAAAGGTAAAATATTTGATGATATGAAGTGCTTCATGTACTCGATCGAGTGGCAATGAAGAGGTTTGCCTCACGTGCACATACTGCTATGGTTGATGGAAAAGTTACGCCCTAACCAAATTGACGAAGTCATAAGTGCGGAGATACCAAACCCAGAAACTGATCGAAAACTCTACGATACTATTACTAAAAATATGATTCACGGTCCCTATGGTGCACTAAATCCGTCATCACCATGCATGAAGGAAGGCAAATGTACTAAAAAGTATCCAAGGGCGCTATTAAAAGATACTCAAACCAACGACAAATGCTATCCTTTGTACAGGCGTAGAGCACCAGAAGATGGCGGCCGTACGATAACTCAAAAGATCCGAGGTGGAATACATGAAATAATAGTTGATAACCGCTGGATGGTCCCATATTCTCCTCTTCTCTCTAAAATTTTTAATTGCCACATAAATGTAGAGTTCTGCAATACGGCACAAGCGATAAAATATATTTGTAAATATATTAACAAAGGTAGCGACCAGGCTATTTTTAACATCCGAGAGCAAGGAAATGTTAATATTAACCTGAGAGATGAGGTGCAAACATTTCGAGTCGGTCGATATATTAGCTTGCGGTACATCTGCCCAATGGTGAGCGGATTTATTTTACTGAAAACAATATTAGAGAGAGAATTTCCGCACCACCTAGGACGACACTAACTGCATTTTTGCAGCTTTGCCAAAATTACATACATTACTCAATATAAAACAAGGGTCTCTCAAAGTAATGCTGTCTGTCTGTTACGCATTCACAAGTAATCTGCAGAACCAATTTTGATGAATTTTGGTATAAAGATAGATATTGAGAAGATAATAAGCTACTCGAAGTACTTACTAATCCTACGCAGGCGAAGTCGCGGGTACCAGTTAGTGACTTTTGATTTTGTGCCCTACGGACATATGTACCTAACTTGTTTTCGACCTTCTTCGCCTCTGTTTACGAACCATCTTCTTTTGACCCTGAGAAATGGCAACCTTCGAACAACTGTGGCGATAACTCATCTTGTATATGTGATATTTATCTCCCTAGGGATGTTATATTTAGAACACTGAAATCTCTTGATCCTTCTAAAGGGGCTGGCCCAGACGGATTGCCACCCGCCTTTTTCATCAATACTGCTGATAGCATTCATGGTATTCTGTATTTAATTTTTAATAAATGTTTAGGTGAGGGGGTATTCCCGGTTACATGGAAACGAGCGTTTATTACACCTATTTATAAAAATGGAGACAAAGAAAACGTCGAAAATTATCGCCCCATTTCTATTCTCTCAACCTTGTCAAAACTTTTTGAGAAGCTTGTGCACGGTGTCTTATATCCTCAATTTCATCGACTGATTATACCCGAACAACATGGGTTTATTAAACGGCGTTCTACAACTACCAATCTTATGATATTTACCAACTTCCTATTTGCAAGCATGGATCACCGTGTTCAAGTTGACGCCGTGTACACTGATTTTCAGAAGGCTTTTGACAAGGTGGATCGCACGCTTCTTTTGGAAAAGCTGGCCTTTAACGGAATTTGTGAGAATTTGCTGCGTTGTTTTGTCTCATATATTTTTAACAGGACTCAAAAAGTTGTTATCAATGGCTACGAATCGGAAACCGTCACCGTAAATTCTGGAGTTCCCAAGGATTCATTTTAGGACCTTTTCTTTTCATAATATACGTAAATGACATTGAGGCATGTTTCGATAATGCTCGTTTCTTAATGTATGCAGATGATATAAAATATATAAATCATGCAAAAATATCCAAGACTGCCGACTCCTCCAAGACGATCTTACCAGACTTAATAAATATTGCAAAGACAAGCTCTTTCTTAGTCTTCCTAAATGTCATAGTATATCATTTACAAAGAATAAGAATAAAATTAATTTTATTTACTCCCTCAATAATCAAGATTTAAATGTGGTAGATTCTGTTCGCTACTTAGGTGTTATTATGGACTCGTGTTTGCATTTCAACTTGCACATTGACAGTATAATAAATAAGGCTTTTCAAATGTATGGCTTCGTCATGAGATCCTCAAAAGACTGTGCGACCTTCTAATTTTTTGATGTTGTATAGATCTTTAATACGCTCGCAGTTGGAATATACTGTACCTATTTGGAATCTATATTACCTTAAATACAAAATCTTACGTGGTATATTGATGCTATAACAACAATTTATAAAAATAAAATTGAAGCATTTTATTTTATATATATTCTCAGATCGTGGTCCAAGAGCGTTTATTCCTCACGGTTTCTTATACAAACTTGCAAGTTATAATTCTTGCTAACGGATGAATGATCCGATTTTAATAAAACTTGATACGCATACGCACCATACTTAGCTGTAAAAACAGGCCAAGTGCGAGTCTGACTCGCTCGCAAAGGGTTCCGAACGAATTTTTTAACATATTATTCTAACACTACAGACTTCTAATAGGTTTTCCTGTAATCTTTAGGTAAAGATCTATTATCTCCAATTTTTTCAAAATTTTATGCTCAGTAGTTTCGGAGATAAGGGGGGGAATGGTCATTTTTCGTCTAATTTCTTGAATAACTTCGAAACAATTTATTTTAAAATTATGAAAAAAAAATGTAATTAAAACCCTCACAGTAAGCTCTTTCATTTGATATGTCACATGATATTGTTCAAAAAACTTTTTTTTTATTTTCTCGTTTGACCCCCAAAAGTGACCCCCATACTAAAAAATTTATTATTTACGTAACGCGTCCGTGTTTGGGTCATAGAAGTCCATATGTGTACCAAATTTCAACAGAATCGGTCCAGTGGATCCGGAGAAAACTAGCTGTGACAGACGGACAGATAGACAGACACCGGAGTGATCCTATAAAGGTTCCGTTTTTTTTTTTTCGGAACCCTAAAAGTTACAAGTAACTTTTCTAAACGGTTTTCCGATGCAAAAATAGAACAATTTTAAGTTTTTTAAGAAAGTGAAAAATCACTCACTTTCCCTTTGAAGTCTTTTGTAGGACTTGCAAGTTTAGAAAATTCGCAAACTATAAATGTATGGTATCGTAGTTCACCCATAAACAGTTACTTTGTTTTTAAAGTAGTTTCACGTTCCCGAAATATTTTGAAGACTTCTTTGCATGAAAACTTTAACTCCGAAACTTGTAGTCAATTAATTTCTCGGCTTCTGATTATATGTCCATGCGGACCTTTTTTGTTAATTCAAGTGTTCTCTACCCAAATTAAGAATATACTATGACGGGTGGGTGTTGGCACATTGTGCAATGCATCCAGTGCATATCTGTGTGTACGAATTGTTTCTTAGATCATACCACAAATTTATCAATAAAAAATTGAAGTTTACCTAATTTCAGGAAGTGGACAATATCTAACTAGGCCGGATTCTAGAAACACCTTTCTTCGAAGTCTTGGTGAACTAAGGAATCTTCGTTTACTTGCTCTTGAGTATGCGCACATCGCCGATGGAACTGGAGTCGCTTTGCTGTCTTTGTTGCCGGTCATCAAACGACCACATTTTCGATTGCAGGTATGCATTTATTATACTAAAACAGCGACTTCGCTCGCACTATATTCCCAATCCCGTGGGAATTCAGACGTTTTCGAGCATATTAAAGGAATCCTCTATACAAAATTTTAGCTTGCTGGATCCAAGACTTGGGCAGTTCAATTCAGTTAATAGTCTAAAGTCAGTGATAAAATCAGGAATTACCTTTTTATTATTATGATTGATTGTGAACACGGAAATGCCTCGACCATCGCTACGTGACTCTGGAAATGCTTTCCGCCAACCTGCTGTGTAAAACACAAGATTGATGCCCTTCTTCTTTCTTATTTCAAAACCTGTATGGTTGTGCATGTAGCTGGGTTAATTAGTCGATAGAACTTTAGAAGGTTCGTGCAAAAATGTAGAATAGATTCAAATGTGATTAGTTAAAAAAACGAGTCTGGCAGATTTGTGAAAGTTCTCGTTGTTAGCAGACGAAAATATACGTATAAGTATTTTATAATATAAAAGAAGTCTGGTTTTACAAGTGTGCACCTGAAGTTTTGTACCGTGTTCCGTATGTACGGTGCCACAGAGTGAGACGATCAGGGACTTACAATGCACGTCAAGAATACAAAGAAGACTTGCTGGCATTATTTTATAAACTATACGATTATTGATTACGCCTTACAAGCGGGCAGTACAGATGAAAAGATATTCATAAAAGACTAGCTGACTCGGCAAACATTGTTTTGCCATACAAAAAAAGTACCCTACCACCTATTCTCATACCTACCGAATATACACATAGAAATTTCATGAAAATCGGTCGAGCCGTTTCGGAGGAGTTCGGTAACAATCACCGTGACACGAGATTTTTATATATTAGATGAGACTATTTTGTAGGGTATCAGCATAAATTATAAGGTAAAATCGGGGACGCGATTAAATAGCTCGAAAGCGGACCTTCTCGCACGCTCTATAAAAAAAGGAGATCTTTGAAGGAGCGCAGACTCAAATGATACATTTATCTTTGCAACTCCTAAGGGTTTTGAGAGAGATTTAAACATTATCCAGTAACAATCACAGGTACCCAACATCGCCGAGTCACATCACAATAAGTACATACTTGCTGATTGGCTGAAGGTCTTTAAGCACTCTCAAACTGACCTCGTGTTGGGAGCCTCAGAAGCCTATAATGTTTTAAGCTTTGATAACTACAAAATGAATTATCCAGTCAGTGGGGACAAAAAATAGGTTTTGCCCTACAAAAGGTGGAGTAGAAAATGTTTTAATTTGTATTGCTTAAGTATAGACTAGTCATGAAAAATGTGAGTTTTCGACCTCGAGGAGTCACAGCGTTAGCCACCATCTTGAATTGAAGAGGCAAAAATTTGTTCTTTTTTACGTAATGCTTCAACAGTTGACTTTATGACAAAAATGTATATAAGAAGTATAAAGACAATGAAACAAAACGAAATTGTATTTGTGTTTATTCTGTATGTCTTAAGGCGGATACAGATATTGCGAGGCATGCGCAACGCACGCGTTCTCATCGCATATTTCGTAATGTGTGAACGTTCATATTCGTGGTAAACATTGCTACCCAGACAAATTTATATCGAAGCGTGTGCGTTGCGAGGCGTGTACGATGCATGCCTCGCAATGTCTGTATCCGCCTTTATAGATGCAAAGTTACAAGCGGGAGAAAATTTTATATTTACAAAAATCATCTATATTGATAAGCTTCAATTATTAAACTAAAGGTTTTTAAACTAATTATTTTAAACCATTTTGAGGTTCCAGGTAGGTTAATAAAATCCTTAGAAGTAATCTGATATCAACAATTCGCAAAATCATCACTAAAAAGTAAAATAGCTTTTGCCCGCGACTTCGTACGCGCATATCCCGTTTTTTTCTGGTCCCGTAGGAATTTCTGGAAATCGTCTCTCAAGTGTCTCTCAAGCAATGCCAAATTTCAGCTTTCTACGACCAGTAGGTAATTGCGGCTGTGCGTTGTCTGTCAGTCACTCACTCAAACGACGAAAGAATTTTAATAAGGTTTTCTTAAAATCTTGCTTCTTTGTCACTAACAAAAGACGCTGCATCATGCTTTTAGAACATACCACTAAGTCGGTACGGAAAATGGTACGGAATTGAAAAAAAAAATGAAATTAAATAATAATTTAAAAACCTTTACTTCAACAATTCTAGCTTGACTATACCTATAGATGATTTATTGTAAATTTAAAGTTTTCTCCTTCTTGGAACTTTGTATCTATAGGACGTACAGAATAAACACAAATACAATTTTAATAATACTAATAATGGCCAGGATTATCCATCAGCAACTTACTTTGAAATTGTACAAACTTGTGGATTCTGAGGTACCGTATTACAAGTATGTGCCCGACCCAGTTCTCGAAAATAACCATGTAACGTTGTACTGGGATCGTTCTATCATCACTGATAGGACTATTGTTGCCAATAAGCCTGATATAGTGGTAATAGACCGATTAGCGCGCCGCACAATGATAATTGATGTTACCATCCCGCATGACAAGAACCTCGTGAAGGCTGAGAAAGAGAAGCAAATCAAGTATCTCGACTTAGCACACGAGGTTGTCGATTTGTGGAATCTGCACCCAGCTGTCATTTTGCCGATAGTCGTTACGGCCAATGGCCTGATGGCCAAAAGCTTCGACGACCATCTGTCGAAGCTGGCGTTACGCGGATGGATACAAAAGGCAGTTCTCCTCGATACGGCTCGTATTGTGAGAAGGTTCCTTTCTCTAGAGCCCTAACCACCGGTAGCTTGGACCCTGCTCCCGACACCGGCGTTTTACTATTTTTTATATTTATAAATGTAATTGTTTAGTTTTTTTTTTAAGATAAAAAAATGTAATTTGTTTGTAAATAAAAATAAATAAACGAAATAATGATAAGACAAGGAAATATTTTTTTCCGAATATTTTACGTAAAATTTATGGAAATAAACAAAATGAAACAACTCGAAGATAAATCAATAGCTAAAAAAATAAATTTATTTAGTACGGACAAATGAAAATATGCAATAAAATTATGAACGTTGAAGTCGAAGAAAAATATGTTGACAAGAGCCGCAGTTCGTCGAGCACGCCCTCCACCTCCGGCCTCGTCGCTCAGCTCCGCCTCGTCGCCACCGGAACACAGCCCCACCGTGAGTACTGTGACACCGGCCGTGGCAGTCGCGTCGAGCTCGAGTGACGAGTACTTCTTGCCGCCCACGACGTCACCACCTACATGTCGGCAAAGAGGACGCCCGGCCACCGGCAGGCTTAGGACCTCGAGGCCCACCGGCCTCTGACAGGGTCCCATCTCCTGGCGGAAGTGTGCAGCGCATGCGATAGACGCGATCCATTAATGAAAATGTCATACGCGCATACTTTGGGGCTACAGAGGGAGGAAACAACCTGACCGCGTACCGTGTTCGGATGCTCTCTTTGTTTCAGGTGCTTGAGCCAGCAGTCAACGTATCGGCCCAACGTCTATCGAATCAGGTGTGGATCATCCTGCGTAACCGTGGATGATACTGTACTTGATCGGCTCCGAGCTGAACTGAGTAGCCGTGCCATTGCCCCTTCGTTGCAAACTGTGGTACTACCACAGTCTCAACGAATTCCCAGCCACGTTGACGAGGAGAGTAGTGACAGGGTTACAAATGTAAGTACCCAGTGCAATGACGAATTGAAAAGTGCTTTGGAGTGTGCTATTCGGGAGTATCGTTACATGCTGCCTGAATTTAGACCACGCTTACCTCGTTTGCCCATGCATAACAAGAATAGGGCGCTGGTGGCTGCTCTGGATTCGCAGTTGTCAAGCTATTTTGATAACTGTGATAACCTCACCGTTACACATTCGATCATGTACTGCGCGTCTGTGGCGGCTTGTCGTGTAGCTCAACTCAAATTGGCTGATGACAGGGCTACACGACCAAAACAAGCCGTGCCGGCTTAGCAGTGCAGGATCGAGCGTCGTATTGGTAGGGCCAGAGCACTCATCGGCAAACTAGTTTGCTTCAGGGTCACTTGCCCAAAAGTGATGCGCTTTGTGAGACGGGCGTTTTTGGAGACCGATATTAATCCATGAGAATATTTGTCCCGTATCACAGAGCGCATCGACTTCCTGAAGCAGAAGATGCATGGGCAAACCGTATTCGGAGGTATAAGCGGCGTGTGGAGCGGCACACCCAGAATCGCACATTCCAGAGTAATAAGAGGTGGGTATACAGAGCTTGGGAGTGACCGGACCAAGGTGTGGTTCTGGCGCAGCATCAGGTCGGTGCCTGTCAGTCACACCGAAGGTGGTTGAACTAGAGACGTCGAACGAGCGTGCGTTTCAATACCAGAAATGGGGGAAATTACAATCAGCCCCCAAGATATAGCTCGTGCAGTTCGTCCGTTGCCTAATTGGAAATCTCCAGGACCGGACAGACTGCCCAATTTTTGGATTAAGTGGCTACAAAGGTCGCACGTTCGTTTGACATTTCAGTACCAGACGGCATTGGATACCGGCTCTCTTCCAGAGTTTCTTACAACAGGAGTTGTGCGCCACAAATCTGGTAGCACCGCGGTACCCAAAAATTATAGACCAATTACTTGCCTACCAACGGTCTATAAGGTTCTTACATCCATTTTGAGAACCAAAATTAACACACACATAGACAGCAACTCGATTATGTCTGCCTCTCAAAATGGATGTAGGAATGGGTCCCGCAGTACTAAGGAGCTGCTCCTCATAGATAAGGCCATTAGCCAACAGGTTCGGCGTTCCCGAAAGGATATGACATGTTGGATAGACTATAAGAAGGCCTATGACTCGGTGCCTCATACATGGCTCATGAGGGTGCTAGAATTGTACAAAATTGATACAACGCTTCGCACTTTCTTGATGCCGGGTATGAGGCAATGGAGGACAGTCCTTCGCTATCCATGATGTCGAAATATTCAGAGGAATAGCGAACCGGTAAGGATCGAGTGGGGTATATTTTAGGGCGATAGTTTGAGTCCGCTTTGGTTTTGTCTAGCCTTGAATCCTCTAAGCAAACTACTGGAGAACTCAGGTCTAGGCTATCGGTTGAAGAGAGGTGGTCAGATTATATCTCACCTCCTTTACATGGATGATCTGAAACTCTTTGCCCCCCACTAATCTGCAACTGATGGAGCTACTGAAGGTAACTGAAACTTTTAGTAGCCCCACTAGGATGGAGTTTGGTGTGGACAAATGTGCAGTCATGCATGTAAAGCGTGGATAGATTATGAAATCTGTTGGAACTCAACTCTCGGATTCCATAAACCTGAGATCCCCTCTCTTCAACTGAAACTTACAAGTATTTGGGTATTTCGGAAGCGTTGGGTATCAATGTTACTGACATGAAACAATCGTTGAAGGGGCGCTTCTTTGGCCGCCTGAGGAAGGTATTCCATAGCCTTCTATCGGGCAGAAACAAGGTGCGTGCCTTTAACGGTTGTGTCATTGATGTACTCTTTCAGCGTAATCAAATGGACTCAAACGGAACTTGATGCCCTAGACAGGCGGGTCCGTACACTGCTTACTACATATCGAATGCATCACCCACGATCGTCGGTAATGTATATCCCGCGAAAGTGTGGAGGTCGAGGCTTTTTAAATGCTAAGACTCCACAATCGAGAGATATGTTGTCTCAGGAAATATGTCCTACCTGTCGACGTAGGTATGCATCGAGATGCAGTGGCGGTGGACAAAGGACTCACCCCGCTCTCCTTGGCAAATGAGAACTGGCGTAAACCTGCGGTGCTTGACGACTCTGACGATCGCAGGGCGGTATGGCAGAGTAAGGAGCATCACGTATGCTTTTTCCGGGCCCTACATGGGTCCGACGTAGATCAACTAGCTTCCGTAGCCTGGCTGCGTTTCGGTGATCTTTTTGGAGAAGCCGAAGGCTTCATCTGTGCAATTATGGACGAAGTTATCATGACGAATAACTACCGGAGATTTATTGTGAAGGACGGCACGGTCTACATATGTCGGGCATGTCACCGTCCGGGAGAATCAATTCGCCACATTATCTCTGGTTATTTTTTCTCTTTTTACTATTGATAGGCACGCGTTTGACCACCATCTCACTTGTTGGTAAGTGATGATGTGGTCGAAGATGCGCGCTTGCCTAGAAGTAACCTATTCACTCTTGACTTAAAGACTCCCAGGTTGTAGCTATCAAGAATCACAGACTCCGGCAGAGAATTCAACTCCTTAGCTGTACGCACTATGAATGTGCTCCCAAAACGTTTTGTGCGTGTGGGTGGAATGTCCACCTCGTACCGGTGGCGCATCGCCGTTCGTCTCGTGGTCCGATGATGGAACGGTCTTGGCGGAATTAAATTATGCAATTCCGTCGCACATTCCCCAAAATGCAACCGGTAGAAAACCGACAGGCTAGGAACTCGTCGTCGATGCTCAAGACTTTGGAGCTTCGTCGTGACGAGACTCACTGTACCGATAGTTGTGTCAGCCAATGTCTTAATAGCCACGAGCCTCGACCAACACCTCAGGAGCCTCTCGTTGGGCAGCTGGAGCAAGGGCTTGATTCAGAAAGCGGTACTTCTGGACACAGCTCGCATTGTCAAAAGGTTCCTCTCTCTGGAGCCCGGACCGCCGGTAGCTTGGACCCTGTTCCCGATACCGGTGGGCTACTATTTTCTTTTTTTAATGTTTTTTTTTACAATTCTCTACGAATTATTTTTAAATGTTTTTTATAATTCGACACCTCCATGCAATAACATCGTAACTCACTTTTTTCCAAAAATTGAGTTACAACGGCATTGTTATGTAAAAAAAAAAATGCATTTTTTCTGTACTATCATTGTAATTCTATTCCCTTTCGTTTCTAAAATAAACCAACGTCAAAGTATTGTAACTAATCCAAAAAATATTTTTTGTCAACAATATAATTGCAATTTGATTTACAATGTATAGAAAATATTATGAGTAGCTTGTTTATCAAGTACAACAAAATTGTAACATTAGATACAATCTATGTACATGATAAAATTACGGTTTATGATCATAAAATGTACTATTACTGCATTGTAAGTTGAGTTACAATGATGTTGCACGGATCTTTACGTTAGTTTTTAGTGCATTACGAGAAGTTAAGACGAGTTGCGATGTTCTATTTAGTAGTTTACTCCCGCTCATAGAATTTCGGTGTTGTTACGTTGCTTGGTAAATAGAAGTGAGAAGGTATACAAAGTGACTATTGCGGTGTTTAAAGTGTAAAACCATAATAAAATGAAGCGTAACCAAAATATCTTAAATTTGGCATTATCATTAAGTGGAATTTCAACTGAAACACAAAAAAAAACAGAAAGTATTGACTACACCCCAATCTGAAGTTTCGCTCTTTTACTACAAAAGGAAGTTTGCGGTATATAATTTTACTATTTATGACATAGGAAAGGCCAAAGGATACTCGTACGTCTGGAATAAGACAATTGGCAAGAAAGGATCCTCAGAAATTAGTAGCGCTGTGTGTCTTTTTATTAAAAAGAAATACGAAGAAGGATTCCGTATATTTAATTTGTTTTCCGATTGCTGTGGCGGACAAAATCGCAATCGAATAATAATAGCTATGTACTCGCATGCATGTGAACTATTTGGAATAACAATTACACATAACTATTTTGAAGTAGGACACTCACAATCTGAAGGGGATGCTATGCACGCGTTGATTGAGCGCCGGAAGAAAAATCAGATTATTTTTGTACCAGAACAATGGATCACCCTGATCAGATGTGCTAAAACTACGGGGACTCCTTATGATGTTACTGAATTAGATCAAAACCTGATTCTTGATTATAAATGTCTTATAAAGAAAAAACTAAATTGGGACTGGAATAGTTCTGGAAAAAAGATGACATGGACTAAAATACAACACATTAAAATAGAAAAGGAAAACCCTGATTTATTTTCAATACGATTTTCTCAGTGATCAGCACTTATCTATTAACCTTGCTATGAAACCTACTTCACGAATCACACGAACGAAAAGAGTACAAGAGACTGTTCAGTGTGAACAGTTAAACGAAGGACAAAGTATTCCTTTATTGTACAATAAAGTGCTCCCAATATCAACAGCAAAGTATAAGGACCTTGTAAACTTGTGTCAATGTAAGGCAATACCAGATATTAATCATAGTTTTTATTTAAATCTTCCACATTCCACTCAGCTAGCTACAGACAATGACAGTGATGAAGAAAATTAATATTTTTAATAAGTTTTTTTTTGTTAAAATGTTTAAAAAATTGTTACTTACGTTTAAAAGATACATACTTAGTGTCTTAATTTTATGTGGAATAATATAAGAAGGTATTCAGCTATGTTCTGCTATTTTGTAATTTCTGAGTCTGATTTTGTGATCTCATTAAATAATATTTAAGTATCTACTACAAAATGTTTTTTTTATCTTTCAAATTAATAAGACAACATAATAACAAACACAAAAATAGGTATAATAATAATACATTATCGCATTATGAGATGTGTATTTACAGATTTGTTTTGGATTGCATGAATTAACTTAATTTTTACTATATAAAAACATTTTATGTAACTTAACACCTTGGAGTTACAATTATCTGACCACAAAAATAAATTAAACTACAAAAAAACTAAATTGTAACTCAGACATACAATGTTTGTCCTCGTAACTTATATGTCATTTCACTGTTTTGTTTTTCACGTAAGTCATGAAAACCCATGAAAACAATTTTTCTTTTACAACTTAACCATACCTATTTATAGTCCGCCTAAACTATATTAAATAGAGCCAGCTTCAAAAATTGTACGGGGTGTTTTGAGTTTGCTATAATTTTTCAAACTTTAAAATCGCTCTCCTGTAAAATCACAAAAAGTGAGTTACGATGTTATTGCATGGAGGTGTCGAATTATTTTCCAAATATTTAAAAATGTAATTTATTTGTAAATGTAGTATTAATTGAATAAAGGAGATAATAATAATAACGTTTTACTGTCTAAGGCCCATAGAAAAAAAACACAATGGAATATTACAGAAAAATAAAATAATACATACATATTAAAACCATAAAAAATAATTTATTTGCTACGTTGGGTCGGTGACGTATTGCGCTGATTCGTAGTGTCTGGTAGCCTTCCGCGAAAACGCCGATAGACGACACCCGTCAGCCAAAATTCTTCCTACAAGAAAAGAAGGTTTCCAGGTGATGAAAAAAGTTTTCGGTTGTTTTGTTTCATTGTTTATTCTTGTCATAGACATTTTTGTCATAAAGTCAACTGTTGAAGCATTGTGTAAAAAATAACAAATTTTGGTCCCTTCAATTCAAGATGGCGGCTGACGCTGTGAACCCTCGAGGTCGAAAACTTACATCATTTTCCATAACTAGCCTATACTTAAGCAATACAAAAATTAAACAATTTCTACTCCACCTTTTGTAGGGCAAAACTATCTGCAGACTATACTAGAATAATTGTACTTTGGCCCACAATAGGCAGACACAAAGAGGCCTAATATCTGCTGTACCTACCTATGTTTCATCACGCTTAAGTTGGTTGGCTGTTAAGTACCGAGTGACCAAAATAATTTTCTAACCAAGCTTTATCTTTTATGTGCACTTTATAGTATAGAATGCTGACTTGAAATTCTAGCTGATATGCCGAGAAGACCAGATCCCCGGACGGGCGGACGCTGCACTGGGTGTCGGAGGGTATGAGATACCCGACACCGCCTGGCGACGCGTCACCATTGCCTGCCCCGACCTCTTTCTGCTCTTCGCTTTCTGTTAGTTTTTAATACCATTTTCAATAGAAATATATTATGAATTTTTAATGGTTGTTTTCCCGCGGCAGAACAATTAGCCGTTAGTAGTACTGTCGAAACATAACTTTAAACTTACAAAATAATAATATTTCTATAATATATATATATATATATAATTTTCAAATTATTTAAAAAAATATTCATAAACTCGAAAGCATGAGAAAACATAGTGGTTCACTTGCGACGTAGGTAAGTAACTACTCAAAACGCACACGCTGCCGATAAGTGAATAGCGATTCACACATGTTTAGCGCAAAAAAACCTCTCATTACGTAGGGACAGATACGGCATTAACTGCAGAAGTTGAAAAAAAATGGAAGATGCGTGCCCCATTTTTTATTTTTTTTTTATTTCCAAGATAAAATCATTTCGCTGCGGGAAAACAATCATTAAAATTTCACGGTGTACCTATAGTGGATTTCGGTGCTTTACCACACAATTTCGCTTGACCCAAAGCTACAATGGGGCCCCCATACAACATGTTTTTCAGGACGGCTAAGTTCAGCAGCATAAGCTGTTAGAAAAATCCGCCAATTTACGGATGTCGATACCGGGAGACTGGTCTATTTTAGTTACTTTCACAGTATCATGTCCTACGGTATTTTACTATGGGGATGGGCTGCATACATCGAGTCTATTTTTATTCTGCAGAAAATAGCCATCAAAGTCAAAGTCAACGATTTATTTGCACTTAAATATGTTTACAAAAATTCTTACAATAGTAGTATAGTAACTTAATATATTCATCATAACATAATAACATGCAAATTTTAGTATAGTACAATTAGATCATTTATATTCAAACTGAAGGAATTCTTTTATATTATAGAAGGGATTCTCAATTAACCTTACTAACCTGTGTAAAGTCCTTTTGAAGCGGACCGTTGGAAGTTATTTAATTTGGTTAGAAATGATGTAATATATGACGGAACGCAGCTAAATTAAAGGAGAATCCAACATTTAAGTTACGTTAACAATTAACATCATCATCATCATCATCATCATATCAGCCGAAAGACGTCCACTGCTGGACATAGGCCTCCCCCAAGCGTCGTCGCCACAACGACCGGTTCTGTGCGTCTCGCATCCATCGGCTACCCGCGACCTTCACCAAGTCATCAATCCACCTTGTGAGGCCTTTCCACATTGCGTCTTCCGGTACGCGGTCACCACCCCAGAACTTTTTGGCCCCATCGACCATCTGTTCTGCGAGCAATGTAATGTTTGAGCCCACTGCCTCAAAACTACAAATAGGAATTTGAACTTGAAATTTTCCATAAATTGGTCCCAAGTTGAACGCATAGAATAAGTTATCTATGATAGGCGCGAAACATTTCAGCGCCTTACTTATAGTAAAAAATAAACTGCACTGCACAACACTGCATCCTTGACAAAACATACCACCGCGAAGACGCACTATTATCGCGTGTCGAAACTGAGGTTTTTCGGCGTTAAATTACATGACACTTGTTGAGTTTTATACCATCTGGATTTTCACGCGTAATTTAAAATAAAGTGCAACTGATTTTCACTATTACGTCATTGACACGAATCTCCATGTAGGCAATTTGAGTTACATCCCACGCCTGATAACGGAATATCAGGAAAGGCAGCGGAGCAGTCCTGGTGATCGTCATCCATCATGGGTGTGTTATATCAGGATCGTTGAAATAATACCATGTTTATGATAAATAACAATCACTCGTTTTGTTCGATTATACTTGTATACAAAATTGAATTGAATAGGCTCCGAAACTACTGGACCGATTTGAAAAATTATTTTAGCATTGGACAGCTACATTATCAAGGAGTAACATGGGCTATAAATTATCCCCGTACTCCCACGTTCCCGTTCTGGGAAAGACGCGGGTGAAACGCGGGTGAAATCGTTTTTGAGTACATGATAAAAGAAACATTATACAGAAATATGTTAGTATTCCTTTATCGTTAATGTTACTTTAACTTTTTTTCTTGTCAGCTATTGTTTTATTTTGTATTGCAAAGTCTTGAATTTTCTTTGCGATCTCGCAGTACAATGATACCGTTAATGGGCTATTACGCGTTTATTTTGGTGCAGTCGAAAAGTTTCTGATAATGTAATAAGTGATTGTGTTTTTGCTGTGGCTAATAAATCATAAAGGTCGGAATTATTACATTACTAGCTGGTACCCGCGACTTCGTCTGCGTAGGATTAGTAAGTACTTCGAGTAGCTTATTATCTTCTCAATATCTATCTTTATACCAAAATTCATCAAAATTGGTTCTGCAGATTACTTGTGAATGCGTAACAGACAGACAGCATTACTTTGAGAGACCCTTGTTTTATATTGAGTAATTTATGTACGTACATTAAAACTAAGTATTTTATAATAATCTCACTGATGTCATGATCTCACAATAAAAGGTATTATAAACGCCATATTTTGAAAGGATAGATTTACGGATGTAAATAATAAAATTGGAGGTAATACTAAAGTTATAGGGAGCTATTTCAATATACTCCTATAAACTATGTTAAACGATTGTTTTTGTTCAGCATAGACATGCAGATTTTGCGATTTAGAAACGCGTGAGCAAGCTACGTAAAGCTGGCCATGGAAAAAACATGGTGTGCCCAAATGTATGCCTGCTTTTTTTAAGGTTTGACCCTGCGATTTGTTGATAGTCATTGAAAATGCAACTTCTAATGGGAACTGCAGGCGTTAAAATTAAATAGTAAGTTATTGGGTATGATCGGGATGCGTGGTATAAGAACATTGTCTCCCTTGGCTTCTCCAGTTAAGATTGTGGCCTTCACAATATGCCTTCCTAGTTCGGTGACTTGCAATCGAGTACCGTTGCATAATCCTGGCGCGTCCAAGTTACGCATTAACAAAATGGGTACACCGACCTTTATTTCTAACTTATGTGATGGCATCCCAGACAACTCCAAAGAGTTTAGGAACTGCACGGTATAGCTCGTAGTGTCATCGGATGACATGACTGTGTCGATGGAATTATACACTGATGTTTCGCTGGTTATTTGGTTTAAGGCCGTATCTTTGAAGTAAATGATAGCTCGAAAGCACCGATTTCATCTCCTGGCACCGCGCAGTCCCCGCATGCTTCCATGTGCAAAGTCCGAAATATCGAACCTAGCGCCACAACATCAAATTAATTCAAACCGCCAACTGATTCAGTGTTGCCCGCACGCAAACTTCATAAACTTCTTCTGTCAAAATATTAACACAAATCAGCACTCTTATAAACAGTGATTTTAGACGTAGATAAATTACAATTTATTAAAATATCGAGCGACGAAAAATATTGATTTGTTTTAATACTCATTTTTTTACAATCGTTGGTAAATTATATCATGTTTTGTATGGCCCCAAATTATTGTGAAAACTACTAATTCAGTTGACTATTTAAGAACATGGCCATAATTGTGCGATAGAGATAGCACTAGAGACTTTTAAGCATACGGAAGGTATGGAGTAGACCAGTTGTATAAAAGTTATATTTTAATCGTAATTGAATCGTACACAAGTTATGAAAACGAATGAAAAGATAAGTAGTCAATTTGTTTTTTTTTTTCGCGTAGCTTTGCTCACGTAGCCTTTTCCACAGAAACCGTCCATTTTCCGGAGATTGTTTTGTATCAGTGAAAAATAAATCGAACGTCCTGTAAACATATATTTTTAACTCTTTATCATATTAGTTGAGTTCAATGCCTAGTTAACCAGTCATCATCATCCTCATCATATCAGCCGAAAGACGTCCACTGCTGGACATAGTTAACCAGTATTAGAACCTAAATGTGATGCAATGACCCTTTCAGTAAAGTTCCATCGGAAGTATATATGAGCACCGCTGCTATTATATGCGGCATTCCAAATCCAGGGCTGTAGGATAACCCTGTACTTTACCAGATAAATCAGTACTTTAATAACATCTGTTCTGAAATTGAAGATCATGCCCAAAAGATGCACTCTCGAGACCTGTTTATGAAGATAAAGACCATAACACGGGACTTCAACGCAAAAACTTGGGCTATAGAAGATACAAATGGAGGTTTGCTTACTGAGATTGATAGAGTGGTGGATAGGTGGAAAGATTACTGCAAAGACTTGTACGCTGAAGTCACATCAACAAACCTTCGTCGCAGCATCTCCGATACTCTTCAAGAGCCTGACATCTTAAAATCTGAAATCGAGTTCGCTTTGAAGAAGCTTAAAAGTAACAAGGCGACTGGAAGTGACTATATTTTTGCCGAAAACTTAAAGGTCATAGGAAAAGACCGTATATGCATTTTATTTCAGGTAAAACGCTGATATTGTATTGTACTGTATTTGTCTTCGTAAACTATACCTACCAAGACTTTTGATAGGTTGGAATGGCGGAAAAATGATAACCTTATTCTGATGTTTGTAATGTTTATTGTCATAAAAGCGAAAGAAAGTAAGTGTTTTAATAAAAGTAACAAATTTGGACGGTAAAAATTAAAAAATAATGTATAATTTTTTCGCAGACTTTATGAGAAGGCTTGATTTACATACTGTTTTATTGGCGATATATCTAATAAGACGTTGAAAATGCGTCATAACTAACTTAAGGCTTTGAAATTACGTCATTGTCAATTATATTGAACTTGCTAATATTTTATTTTTACAAAAATATGTCTGTGGTACGAGATGAAGTAAGGCTGAAATGATGAGGGATAAAGAGTCACAAAATATCAGGAGCCCAGAATTATGATAAATTAAAATTGGCCCAACAACTATTACAACATCATATTGATCTAGATTTATAACATTAGTAGGATTAAATATTTTTCATTTATTTCTGGTAGGTACTTCTAAAACCCACGCAGAAAAGTCGGGGTAAAAAGCTAGTATTTACTTAACACATTTTTCACAATTCAAACGCGACTCCATAATTTTCCCTAGGCTTGTTGCCTTTGACGTTTAACACATTCTTGACACATTGATGTTTGACGTATTTCAATCCTAAAATGAAAACATTTATTTTAGCGTGTGTCTTGAGTTAAAATGTAAGATTAACGCTGTATAAACAGACACTCCAATATAGAAAACATAATGTTTACCCAATATTGCTTTGTGAGATGAGAACATTGGAGGATACAGTACGTATGTACAAGTAAAGGTGATAACTTGGAGACTTTATTTTCTTCAAGCCGTTACTATTCATTTCCTGGTAAACGAGTCCATTGTCGCCTTTAGGTAGAAAGTCCCAACTACGTTGTACTTTATTTAGTTTTGCTCTTTTATTTCATACCAATTTTATACATTATTCAAAAGTTTGCGTGGATAGAAAAATATTGCGTTTTATATTGTTCAAGGTCATAAAAATACACATTCACATGGTGCAGACATTTTTTAACACTAAATTTATCTATAAATGGCTAAACTATTAGTATTTACTGTAAAAAAATATATTGAAATTACGAAGATCTGACAGCTCCGATTTGCAGAAAAGTGATACAGGTCCTGCCTGCAAGAGCTCCACAGAGCATCTGAAGAACTGAACAAATGAGAGAGATGCAAATACTTTTGCAAGGCAAAAGTTGAGATGAAGATAATAAGAGTGTAGCTCGGAATAAAAAAACGTAAGTGCCAAAATAAATTTTCGGATTTGATAACATAAAAGTATTATTATATCGAAATCTGTTCAGTTGAAACCTCGATAAGCTTATTTTATATGCTTTAAAGTTATTTTCATAGGATCAATCTAAAGCGTTACGTTTTGTAGCTAAAAAAAGTAAAAAGATATTTCGAACTTTGTGATTTTTTTCTATCGAGATAATTTCTTCGTATCGTGTATTCCTTCAGTTGGTTACTAGATCATAAAGTCAAAAAGCATATACCGTAATCTCACATCCCTGTTCGAGGTACCTAACAAGATACGTTGAAACGAAAAACGGCCTTATTATAAAGGTATCCCCTTAAGATTTTTTTACTTATTTTCGCAACAGTCTTATTTTTTGGTGCCAGTATGGTTCTTTCACACAACCAGTTTTCGTCGAGAATATTTTGTTGCAGATTCGGAAAAACTTAATCAATGAGTTCATCTTCCGACTGACTCCGCAACATGACAAAATTGGTTTGTGAAAAGAACCATAGGTACTTTAGGCGGCCTTCACCAATTTCTAGGAGTTTTTGGGCATATGCTCCTGAGTCGACATCGCTGAATAACTGGACTCGCATGTTAGTGGTAAAGTAAAGCTTTTAAACTTTGGTCCACAGATATGATTCTTGCAGACATGCATTAATTTCGTCTGCTGCAGTGCCTCTCTCGATAACAGGTAGTCTGTCTAAAATCCCCTGCTAATAACACTACCACACCACCCATCAGCTTTCGATTACTTTGAATGTCTTGTAGATAGCGATCAAGCGCTTCGATGGCGCGTTTGTGTGACATATTGCATTCGTCCCACACAATCAACTTACATTGTTGCAACAGGGCGCCACTGGCACTGCTCTTACTGATGTTGCACGTTGGGCTTTCTTCGCTTACTAGATTAAGAGGTAATTTAAAAACTGAGTGTGCTGTCCGTGCACCGCTCAGTAACGTTGCACCGGTTCCAGAGGAAGCCACAGCTAATGCAACATTACGGTCCTTACGAATTTTTGCTAGAAGAAAATTAAGCAAAAAGGTTTCACCTGTACCGCCCGGGACATCAAGAAAAAAAAGGCCACCTTCACCAAGCTCATTTTTGCTCGGGTGGCAGGCGTGGCTCTGTTTGACTGATCTGAGCATCTAATAAAGCGGTATCGTAGCTTAGCTCTTTGATCAAATCGGTCGACAGCTCTCCTCGACGTTGTGGTGTGGGCATGCCAAAGACAGACAATTTGTTTTCGGAAATTGTTAATATTTTGTCCTCTATAAGTCTCAGTGCTTCATTCAAACATAGTTCATTGTTGACTTGATCCATTCTTTCAAATCTGTGCAAGATATCCTTTGATCAGTTTCATACTTATCTCATAGTTGAAGAGGATTCGATATATGGCAAGTGCATAATAACATTGCAAATAGCTCTCTTATTTGCGAAGGAGAGCGACAGAGCACGGCCTCTTCCACTGTGCTATCCCAGTGGTTGTCATCTTCCAACAACCCCAACTTTTCACACGCTTGTCGAAAAGTTTCAAGTTCTTGGCCGTCAACTGTTTTTAGATCCAAAAAGTTTGTGGGGCCCCGGATTGCATTCAGCAGCATTCATAAACAGTAACATTCAAAGTTACTAACGTGCACTGCCTTCACACCTGGCCAGCCGTCGACAGGAGTTCCTTGTAAACAACGTTTCCATTCTTTTGACGACGCATTCCATGTGTAGTAGCGGGGTACCTCAACATAAAGTAATGACTTTGCAAATGCGTCATTTTGGCAAAGCTGGAAAAATGCAGTTAGTGTCGTCCTAGGTGGTGCGGAAATTCTCTCTCTAATATTGTTTTCAGTAAAATAAATCCGCTCAGCATTGGGCAGATGTACCGCAAGCTAATATATCGACCGACTCGAAATGTTTGCACCTCATCTCTCAGGATAATATTAACATTTCCTTGCTCTCGGATGTTAAAAATAGCCTGGTCGCTACCTTTGTTAATATATTTACAAATATATTTTATCGCTTGTACCGTATTGCAGAATTCTACATTTATGTGGCAATTAAAAATTTTAGAGAGAAGAGGAGAATATGGGACAATCCAGCGGTTATCAACTATTATTTCATGTATTCCACCTCGGATTTTTTGAGTTATCGTACGGCCGCCATCTTCTGGTGCTCTACGCCTGTACAAAGGATAGCATTTGTCGTTGGTTTGAGTATCTTTTAATAGCGCCCTTGGATACTTTTTAGTACATTTGCCTTCCTTCATGCATGATGATGACGGATTTGGGGCCCACAGGGACCGTGAATCATATTTTTAGTAATAGTATCATAGAGTTTTCGATCAGTTTCTGGGTTTGGTATCTCCGCACTTATGACTTTGTCAATTTGGTTAGGGCGTAACTTTTCCATCAACCATAGCAGTATGTGCACGTGAGGCAAACCTCTTCAGTGCCACTCGATCGAGTACATGAAGCACTTCATATCATCAAATATTTTACCTTTTAGATGTATAACAATATTTTTTGAACACGTTGAATTTTGACCTGGAATTGCTCTGTAGTGATTTTTGGCCAGGCGGGATTACACGTTATTGTAATAAACAGATCAGGTCTCCCGTAGTTATGCACGTATGTGAATGCATCCTGTGTGTATTCATGTAGATATCTCGGGCTGTTTACAAATGATGACGGGACCGTTACCATTTGACCCAAGTTATTTGGATCTGAATCCGAATCATTCCTTATCGCGTCTTGTAAATGTATATAATTTTCTGCTCGCAGTTTCGTTTGATTCAAGGCAATAAACCTTAAGCGGTCATTTTCCACTTTAACGTACTACGAAAACCCGATGAAGGAGAAGTCTACATCGAAGCAATAAATTAAAATTGTTGCTACGTACTATCATATGATACGCATAAAAGTCTTTGCAGGACACTTTTTTGTTTGGTATGGGTTGATTTGTAACTACGTTTGTCTGAGGAATATCAAAACTGTATCCCTCTTGTCCTTTCCAAAAAAATATCGGGTACTCAAGAGCATCATAAAATCAACGAGTGTCTGGAACTCTAGTCAGCCGGCCATCGTGCGCCTGAATAACGATGTTCCGAGACGTAGTTTTTTTACTGCTAAGTACAGCAGCTATTTGTGGTCGGGGCATCGAATCGTCTTGCATGTTCACCACGTGGTACACGATCAGGATGTATCACAACCTTGTAATTATCGCTTGTCACTCTATCTTTAGCCATTTTGAATTCATGCACTAAAATGTTGTGATTATCTAGAACTTGTTGTATTGTTTGAACCGTGAATTTTTCCACTCCTTGTACGTACTCAGAACGCCTGTTAACTTCTTCTTCGCCCATGCGATGAGGAAGCACAAAGCACCTCATCCCTCACGCGTCTGCCCGCGTTCGGGTCGCGCATTCAACCATGAGCGACTTCTTCCCCACCTCGCCCGCCGCCTTAGCGCCAATGCGCACTTGATTAATAAAATCGTCGTCACTATTAAAATATTAACTATCGTCTAAATAATGTAGTGTAAACGACGAAGTTTAATAAAAGTACTTATTTTGATATAAAAATCAATTTGTTACTACCAATTGTGCATTAGAAATAAATTATCAATAATTGTATACAATAGTGTACAGTGAACCATAAGGTTCACTGTTTTGGCGATAATGACTTACTCATAAAATATAGATATATGCTGTCGCGGACTTGTTTGTAGGACTAATTAAGATAAACATTTCTCTCATACATTATATACGTTTAAACTCTACAGTTTTTTGCATCATACGCCAGAATACTTGGCAATTATCGTTATATTTTGGACAATTCGCACACTATCTTTAAAAATTATAGCCTATGTGTTATTGTAATGTATAAGCTATATTATTGTAAACTTTCATGAAAATCCATTCGGCAGTTTTTGCGTGAAAGAGGAACAAACATCCATACATACAAACTTTCGCGTTTATAATATTAGTAGGATGTTACGGTAGGTATATCGGTAGGAATGTACACTAATATTATAAAGAAGAAAGATTTGTTTGTTTGTTTGAATTGAATAGGCTCCGAAACTACTGGACCGATTTGAAAAATTCTTTTAGCATTGGATAGCTACACTATCAAGGAGTAACATGGGCTATATATTATCCCCGTACTCCCACGAAAACGGGAACTACACGGGTGGAAACGCGTGACGTCCACTAGTATAAATATGAATAAAGCAATAGAAATCCGTAAAAAATAAATCTTAACTTTAATAATTTTAGATTGACAAACATAAACATTTCTAATACTTAATTAATCAGCCTTTAGAAAACTCTATATTATAAAAAAAAAAACTTTGAGCAATCATATTTTAACTTATTATTGCATTGATATATAAAAATCCCAAGATACACACTCAGCATCTCAAAAACGTTCGCTAAAAATAAGCGCAATATGTATAATTATGCGCAAGTTTGAAACAGTCTCGCATCGCTCGCCGTATTGCACTGCTTTGTAAAAACAACTTTAAGCGATCCGTGTAAGGATGAATTTGCAGAAAAAAATAGCGCATCACTCGCCATACTGAAGTGCTTTGTAATAAAACTTCAAGCGATCCGTGTAAGATTGAATTTGCAAAAAAAAATGTTTATAGTATAACTACAAACAACTCCTACATGACACTTGATACATGTCAGTTTTTGAAGACAGTTTCGAGTGTTGCATTTGTTCGAGACTGTGCATCTTGGGTATTTTATATATCAATGCATTGGCTTTCTTTATCCGTCTACCTTAATATTCAGTTCAACTAGATATTATGCATACGTACAGCTTAATTATGACAAAACGAACAACTTCACCAATTAAGGTAATATTAAATCTACTTAGAACATCATGTCATGACAGTTTGGTTATTTATTGGTACCTACATCAATTTTACCATAAGAGATCAACTTTTTTTGATAATCTGAAAGGAAATGTTTTTTTGTAAAAGGCTCTTTTCTTATTTAACTTAAATTTCTAAAACAATAAAGATGATTAAAATATGCTCTCTAATAGCCTCTTCGGTATTAATATCACAATTGGAAGATTTATAAAATACTCGATAGTGTCGAGGAAATCTTTAAGAGGGCCTTTGGCATGGGAAGGAGCTGGCTATAAGCATGTTTAAATATTGCAAGATAACCAGAACAGCTTCGGTGTCTGAACTCAAACTAGCTGAACTGATGTATTAGTGCTCTTGAGGGCCTAGTAGCTATCTCGGAGTAGATCGTGCGATGGTTTGCAGTAAAATCGTATTTGCACATGAGCTGATCTGGCGTTGTGCTTGATACTTTAACCTATTTTACTTGGGACAATGAACAACCCTTATAATTTAAGTGGACCAAGAAACGCTTTCAGCATTATGCAGAAATAATTGACAAAGAGTTTCCAGAAGAAATGCCCAACACCCCCTTCGAATATTTCGAATGCTTTTTTACGGATGATATATTAGATTTATGATTTCTGATCAAAATAACTTACTTTCTATTTAAGTTACCAAAAAAGTCATTAATCATTGGTCGCCAAGATATTCAAGATTTAATATATACCTATTAACTTGGTCATTCATGGGTATCGTTAATATGCTAGCTTACACAGATATTGGTCCAAAGATTTACGTCATGATTGTTATGAATCAATCGCCCGAGTAATGTCATTATTTTTTTTGCCATTTTTTTTATTTTTTTATCACTGACTCAAATATAGCGTTGTTCAGATAATTAGGGGGTCCGTAAACGCACACTATGACATGCTTATCTAGCTCAACACAGGACAGTTCAATGCTATGTTCAACAAACAAGTTAACTATGTCTTTACGAGTTTTAAATTTAATATATTTTTTGATTAAAATTAGTGAACCCCCACGTAGCATTGTCTTTCGGTTAAAACAACTTCCCACACTATAATTCTTGTAATTAATCAACATTTCAAAATCCTTTAACCAATACTCAGTGAAACAAATTTTGCAAAATAATTTTTTTAAATAATAATTTCAAGACTTTGCAAAATAAAACAATAGTTGACGAGAAAAAAAGTTAAAGTAACATTAACGATAAAGGAATACTAACATATTTCTATATAATGTTTTTTTATCAATAACTCAAAAACGGTACCTGTTTAACACTTAATATTAATTAGACTATCTACAAAAAAAAAAAAATCTTATAAACGCCATAAAAAACAAACTTCTATTCGGTGGTCATAAAGATATGGATCAATTTAGGTTTTTTATTTTCTTGTAAAATTGACTTTTTGCACTTGCACGTTTATTCTGCGGGGACGGCGATATAACATTGCCATTAGTTCAAAAAGTTCTTCGTTCCCGAAGGGATCTGTCGACATGCTAGATAGATTATAAGAAGGCCTATGACTCAGCTGTATAAAGTTGATGCAGTTCTACGCACCTTCCTGATGTCGTGTATGGAGCCGGATGTGGGACATTGGAGGACGGTCCTTCGCTATCCAGGATGCCGACAGATCCAGATGAACAGCGACCCGATAAGGATCGAGCGTGGCATATTTCAGGGCGACAGTCAGACAGTCCACTGTGGTTTTGTCTGGCCCTCAACCCCCTCAGTACATTGTTGGAGGGTTCGGGCCAAGGCTACCGGTTGAGAAGAGGTGGTCAGGTCATATCGCACCTCCTTTACATGGATGACTTGAAACTCCTTTGCTCCTAATAACTTGCAACTGATGAAGCTGCTGAAGGTAACAGAAACCTTCAGTAGCGCCATCAGGATGGAATTTGGTTTGGACAAATGTACGGTCATGCATGGAAAGCGAGGGGAGATTATGGAATCCTCAACCGAAACTTACAAGTATTTGGGTATGTCGGAAGCGTTAGGCATCAATGCTGTTGATATGAAACAATCGTTGAAGGAGCGCTTCTTTGGCCGCCTGAACTAAGTACTTAACAGTCTATTAGGCTGAAACAAGGCGCGCGCCTTCAATGGTTGGGTCAACCCGATTTTGATGTCCTCTTTCGGCATACTCAAATGGATTCAGACGTAACTTGACGTCCTGGATAGGAGGGTATGCTCACTGCCTGGTGATGAGGCTGTATATCCCGAGGAAATGCGGGGGTCGTGGCTTCTTAAATGCTAAGACCCTGCACAACCGCGAGGTATGGAGCCTTAGGGATTACTTCCTAGAGGGCAATGTGGGTATGCATCGAGATGTGGTAGCGGTGGACAAATGCCTTACCGCGCTCTCCTTGGCTAACGAGAACTGGCGCAAACCTGTGGTATTGGATACTAACGACCGCAGGGAGGTATGGCAGAGCAAGCAGCTTCACGGACGCTTTTATCGGGTCCTACATGGGCCCGATACAGACTTCTTAGCTTCCGTAGCCTGGCTGCGTTTTGGTGACCTCTTCGGGGAAACCGAAGGTTTTGTCCGTACATACAATTATGGACGAAGTTATGATGACGAACAACTACCGGAAATGTATTGTGAAGGACGGTACGGTTGACATATGTCGGGCATGTCGCCGGCCCGGGGAATCCATCCGCCACATTATTTCCGGTTGTTCTAGTCGGGTCCATATTGGCTCACCTAAAGTTCTTTACCCCAAATTGTTCTTCCTAATGATTTGTAATCCGAATGATCACTCTTCCTAAAATTTTTCATCCTAAAATTTTCATTCATACTATTTGTAGTGCTACCGGCGATGTTCATAACACTCATGTTTCCGAAAATTGTAATTAGTAATATCATTAATGTAAATATATTTAAACTCCTACTGTTTTTTATCATAACGCTTTTATCCCTAAACTTACTGTTTAGAATGATTAAAGGTCATTTCACTGATTTTTGTCTTAAACGAATGAAATTCAGGTCAGAGTGTCGTCTTGGGGCACTGTGAAAAAAATACTTGGAAAAATTTAGCGACCAATTTCGAGGTAGCGCTCGCCGACCGCTACCGCGGCACCGCTCGCTTCGCTCGCTCGGCTCGCGCGTAGTTGGTCATAGTTCTAACCATTTTTTTTTTTTTTAACGGGGGGAAATCCTCATGGATGTCCTCCGCCCTGGGGCGGGCGTAGGGGTCTGTCAGACTCTTACTGACTAAAACCACCCCGGTGTTCCATCTCTCACCTACGTCGGGGATCGCGAGAACTTATAAGGCTTCCGTAATCCCCGGTTGGTCCCTAACCTAACCTATGGATCCCTTCCACATCGTTTCTACGACAAACGGTTAGTCGGAGACAAAAAACACCAAGACACTTTTAGCCTTAGAATAAAAAGAAATCTAAACAAAAAAGATATGACTTTGAATAATAGTGTAAAAGATGGTTATGTTGAGAAAATATAGGAAAACAAATAAAAGTATAATAGATGTTTATTGCTACTGACATTATGAAGTTGAATGCTTCGGAATTATGAACATTAGAGACAGAGTAGTTAGGAATTGTGATTGTTAGGATGAAAAATGTTAGGAAGAACATTTTCGGATTTCCAATTATCGGAGTTGAAAATTTAAATGAACTTTGGCGCACCCGTTCTAGTCTGGCTAACGGAGGCTATTTGCACAGGCACAGCCTTGTAGCCAGGATTATCCACCAGCAACTTGCTCTTAAATACAATCTTGTGGAATCGGAAGTACCGTACTATAGGTATGTGCCCGACTCAGTTCTCAAAAATGGCAATTGCACATTGTACCAGCAATGGTCGTATGTGTGAAACGATGTTTTATGTAAAATCTCAATGTACCATATATTGAGAAATAAATACTTATTTACTTTGTATTGGGATCGGTCATATCATCACTGACAGGACTATTGTTGTGAATAAGCCTGATATAGTGGTGAAAGATTGACTAGAGCGTCGCGTCGCGCAATGATTGTTGATATAGCAGTCCCTCATGACGAGAACCTCGTGAAGTCTGAGAAAGATAAACAAACGAAGTATCTTGACTTGGCTCGCGAGTTTGTCGACATGTGGGATGTGAACACAGCAGTCATTGTGCCGATAGTCGTGACGGCCAATGGCATAGTTGCCAAGAGCCTCGATCAACATCTCAAGAGGCTCTCGTTGGGCAGCTGGATCAAGGGCTTGATCCAGAAAGCGGTACACCTGGACACGGCGCGTACAGTGAGGAGGTTCCTGTCTCGGGAGCCCTGACCACCGGAAGCTTGTAGCCCCCTGTTCTCGATACCGGTGGGCTACTATTTCTTATATTTTAAATGTTTTTTTTTATATAAATATTTAAAAATGTAAATAGGCTAGTTTCCATCATCAATAAATTGCAAATCTATTTAGTCCGTCAGAGTATTGAAAAATAATGGACACGTATTTTTTGTTTTTGTATATCAATGAATATTGACAAAGATAAAATTCATCTAAAATCGGGAGAGGGGGCTGATGACGTCACGTCGCTAGTAAAATTGTACTATCGTAGTGACGTCACGCGAGTTTTCAACGTTCTGTATCTTCATAATTTTTTGTTTACGTGAAAAAAGAAAAAATACGTGTCCAATATTTTTTGGAAATCTATCTGACGGACTAATTCATTTTTTTCAGTAAAATACCCTATTATCTGTACTAATATATAAAGCTGAAGAGTTTGTTTGTTTGCTTGAACGCGCTAATCTCAGGAACTACTGGTCCGATTTGAAAAAATCTTTCAGTGTTAGATAGCCCATTTATCGAGGAAGGCTATAAGCTATATATCATCACGCCAAGACCAATAGGAGCGGAGCAGTAATGAAAATTGACGCAGACGGAGTTGCGCGGGTCAACTAGTATGTAAATAAAATAAATAAATGGATTAATAATATTATGATTGTAATATGGTTCTACTAAAGTGGCATTTTTAAACCCCATATTTTAACCCGGGGATGAACCTCGTTGAAAAGTTTAAACTTAACTCTGATTAAATTATTAGTTATTGCACAAGTGGGCCTGGGCCGACTTTTTTAAATATTTGGCATTCCCTACCTTAGAAAGCCTGTTCCCCGCTATACGTTCCCGACGCCTGTACGATCCATGGGAGTGTCACAAATGAAAAAGTCGACCTTAAGTAGCTATAGAAAGTTTAGCCATGTACGTACAAAGATATATTTACAGTTTCTTAGTTTACTTTTTCTAAATTGTAACTTTAACTTTAATCAATACTTATCCTTTTACAGTTCGTATTCGTGACTATGACAATGTAAGACGCTTTCTAACGCCAAGTTTACCTCTACGAGAAGTACATCTGCAATTGGGTATCGATTTGAAAATGCGACAGCGGCAAGACTCCGACATAAGCTGCTTCGTTCGGCATATAGCATACCGCTATGCCAATACATTAGGTGAGCCCATCTGTTGGATTTGATATTTGAATCAAATACCTATGAATTAATTAGGTAACTGTGTCTCTTCGTTCGAGTTGACGGTTACCTTTTTAAATAATAATTTGAGCCCAGTTTATGGTCACAAGATTTGCAGCAACAGAGCTGGCATTCCAGCGTACGAGTCTGGTCCGTACGACCCCATATTGCCAAGTTCTGTTAGCAGCGGCCTAGTTACGCAACTAAGCTTACTAAGATAATAGGACGAATCCAACGTTAATATCTAAGTACTCCTCCTATGATCGATTTATTTACTGGGGACTGGATGCTGCGGAGGGACACAAATAGGTAGACATTTCAGTGGCAGAATAGGGAATATGCATGAAAAAAATATTTATTATCTATACAGTTTATCTCAAAATATAATACTAACAGTAGTGCAGGAAAAATAAGGAAATCAGAGTGAATAATTCGTTTACGTTTTAATAATTGGTACTATTGTTCTTTGAGGTGTCCAGATGAATATACTAGAAGTCTTCGAGGGTGGGAGGTGAGCCGGCGGTGGGGGAGGGGGGAAAAGGTACCTATTTTTAGTTTTTTGCCTGTATCTCCAAAACCATTAAAAATGTCTCCCTGGTCACTTCTACATTAATTATCTATTTAAGTTTTCTAGACATTATGTAATTTACATTAGCTGTAGGATCAATACTTTAGGTTTAGGAGATAGAGGGTAAGTATCTAAAATTGATAAAATAAAAATTTTCATAAATCATACAAAAACGAATGGTAATTTCTGACCCAGAAGCCGACAGAGTTGAGACCTATCGTAGCTTTTTTTTCATCTAAATTAGAACAAGAATATCTTATTTTTTTTTCGATATCGATGGCTGACGCATAAATACATGACCTTGAATATGTCTTCAATAGACGAAATCTCGAAAAGTTAATTTACATCCATTCTTACAAGTATGCCGGTCGTGTTTGGGCTCATATGAATTGTACAGATGGGTTATATCTATTGCAGATAGTAACAACAATCTGATGATGGATACCATAAAAATGAGTAGTGGCTCTCTTAGTTGACTACTCCTATACCCATCGTGTTTCGGCTCATTTAAATTCTTCTGATTAGCACTATTCATTACACTTGATAACAATGATCTGATTATGGAAACCATAAAGGTGAGTAGTGGCTCACTTTGTTGAATACTCTTATACCCCTTACCTTCATGATTTCCATCAGCAGATCTTGGGGTGGTACTCTTCATTGTAGCTACAATGAAGAGTACCACCCCGTAAAATTCATACGAGCCCCAACACGATGGGCATATTATTGTAGTGTTTAGTTAGCACTGAAAAAACACAGATCCTAGTACCTATTAAATATTTTTTCAACACATTTACTAAAAAAATGCATTTACGAAGCCTTAGATATTGTTAGTGCAATGTGCAATAAAATAGGTACTCTCACCTAAGTTTTTTTTTTTGTTTTTTATACTAATTGATAGGCTCGCGTTTGACCACTATTTCACCTGATGGTAAGCGATGATGTGGCCGAAGATGGAGCACGCTTGCCTAGAAGTAACCTATTCATTCTTGACTTAGACTCCCAGGTTGTCTCCGGGTCTGTGTATAAGGAAACACAGACCCGGCAGGGAATTTCACTCCTTAGCTGTACGCACTATGAATGTGTTCCCAAAATGTTTTGTGCGCGTCAGTGGGATGTCCACCATGTACCGGTGGCGCATCGCCGTTAGTCTTTGGAACGGGTTTAACGGAATTAAATTATGCAATTCCGTCGCACATTCCCCAAAATGCAACCGGTAGAAAACCGACAGGCTAGCAACTCGTCGTCGATGCTCAAGACTTTGGTGCTTCGTCGCAACGAGCTTATCATTGCCGATGATCCTCTTGGCTCGTTTCTCAATTGACTCAAGGGCATCAAGCTGGTATCTGGCAGATCCGTCCCAAAGATGAGAGCAGTACTCCATACACGATCGAACGTGTGCTTGATAGAGTTTAAGCAGCTGTTCCGGCGTGAAATACCGTCTCGTCCAGCAGTCTAGACGAGCAGCCATCTATGACCACTCGGATAGACCGATCGCTCAGGAAATCTGCGATCAAACCTACCTGTACCTATTTACCCTCGTTTTTTTTTATTTCCATAAAAAATATACATAAAAGAACACACCAAAGAATTTCACATCACAAGAATCAACAGATAAGCTGAATGATCGAACCTCCTCGGAAGCGAGTTTGATACTTGTTACTTTAGTACTAAAGAGAAATGAGACGAAATATGTAGTTCTAATTTTCACCACGCGCCCATGGCGCCATTGGCAAATTCGCGCCATTTCATATTAGCAACATCAAAGATTGTTGCGACTTTCCGACTGATATCTAAAAACAAAAGTTGTTTTCATTGGTACCTATTGTACTGTTAGGTCATTACATATGAAATTGGCGTTTTGTAAGGGAAGAACACAAAGTCGATTTTTTTTAAATATAATATATTTATTTACTAAAGGTATGTACCATTGCTATCTATGCACTTTTGCCATCTCATAGGTAGTTCATTGATCCCTTTACTAAAAAAACCATTCGGACGGACAATAAAATCTTTGAAGGCGCTCTGGACTGCCCCATCGGAGTTGATTTTTTTGCCTTGCAAGAAGCTACCCAAAATTCGAAAAAAATGGTAATCTGTTGGAGCAAGGTCCGGGGAGTACGGTGGATGTCTTAGACATTCCAACTGAAGCTCCTCTAATTTGGTAGCCGTCTGTTGTGCAGTGTGTGGTCTAGCGTTGTCCTGAAGCAGCAGTGGCCTTGAGCGATTGACCAGACTCGGCTGTTTAGCAGCTAGCTTTTTCATCATGGTTTGCAGTTGCTGACAATAAACATCCGCCGTAATCGTCTGGCCAGATTTAAGAAAGCTGTAGTGAACGACACCGGCACTAGTCCACCAAACGCTCACAAATATTTTTTTTTGAGTTAATTTTCGCTTGGGGCAGGGTTATGGCTGGTTCGCCAGGGTTCAGCCATTGCGATGAGCGTTTCCGATTGTCGTACAGGATCCACTTTTCATTATAGGTAATGATTCGATTTAAAATCCCTTCATTATTGTATCGGTTGAGTAATGTAACGCAGCAGTCGACGCGCGTTTGTCGGTTTGCTACACTCAATTCATGAGCTTCTAAGTGGATTAAAACAGTTTTATCACTAACACTGCAGCCTGCAGCTAACTCGGACTTGGTTTGCGATGGATCCGCTTCCATAATAGCCTTCAATTCTTCATTATCAACTTTAGTCTCCGGTAGTCCACGGGGCTTGTTCTGCAGGTCGAAATTTCCAGAACGAAAACGTTGGAACCAAAAACGCACTGTTTTCTTTTGCGACACCGTCGTTAATCCTTCGAGCCGTTTCTGCTGCACTGGTGCCACGATGGAACTCGTACTCGTAATTAATGCGATATTTGCAGTTTTCCATTTTGTAAACTGACTGGCGCAAAGAAAAAACCAAAAGAGGAAAAACGAATTACGGTAATCGAAACACAAAAGAGTAAATAGCTGTATAAATTTGAAACTGGAATTCCAAACCAAAGAGGAAATATTTGAGATCACACTGGCCAGTGAGACAAAACGCCAATTTCATATGTAATGACTAAATATTTTCTCGAAAATGTGTTGAAAAAGGTTGCATGACACACGTGCGCTATTTATAATACACTAGGTACCTAGTACCTACTTCATATATACCTACAGTGTAAAAATATTGTACCAGACGGGCGTGATCGACTGGAACGGGGGTGTGTTTGGGGTAGGTCTATCCTTCTTCTATTCCTTCGCTGTGAACTGTGAGCACCCAACTGCGTCCAGCCGTGCTGACGTCCTGTACCTGTATACGAAGGTCTCGGTACCACACGTGTACCGTTCTTCTTTCTTGATATTCGAACTTGCTGTCTTCGGGATAGATTGGGGTTAGGGAAGTTTGCTTACCAGGGAATTAATGAAGATGCAGAATTGATTTTTTAACACTGCAGCTAGTTCTAGCGGTTTAAGGGATGAATTCGCGACTACTTTACTTTCTAGTTAAAAGTTCTATATTTTCTTGCCAATGACTACAAATTCTATTTTTTGGTCTATTTACTAACGTGCTATGTTATTTTACCGTAACGAGGCCCAAAAACCACTAACTGTTTTAGTTTATTTTTAACCGTAAGTTTAACTTTAAGGTTGTCTATTATTTACCCGAAGATTATATACCATAATCATCATATTCCCCGGCAGGGAATGTGTTTGTGGACTACGAGAAAGCCTTTGATTCGATCGAGACTTGGGCTGTGCTGCAGTCTCTCCAACGGTGCCAGATCGACTATCGGTATATCGAGGTGTTGAAAGGTTTATAAAAAACGCCATCATGTCAGTCCAACTTCAGGATCAGACCTCGAAACCTATCTTCCTGCAGGGAGACGTCATTTTTCCCAAACTGTTTACAGCCGCAATGGAGAATGTCTTCAAGGTTTTGGACTGGAAAAGGCTAGGCATTAATGTCAATGGTGAGTACATCAGTCACCTTCGATATGCCGACGATATAGTCGTCATGGCTGAGATTACGGAGCACCTCAGTACAATGCTCGATGCCCTCAGTAGAGCTTCCGAAAGAGTGGGTCTTAAAATGAACATTGACAAAACCAAGATCATGGTAAATACCTATGCAACACCCACTCCCATCAAGATCGGAAACTCTACACTCTAAGTTTTAGACGAGTCCGTCTACCTAGGACAAACGGTCCAGTTAGGTAGGGCCAACTTCGAGAAAGAGGTCCGTCGAATTCGACTCGGCTGGGCAGCGTTCGGGAAGATCTTCTCGTCCCACATACCACAGTCTCTCAAGACGAAAGTCTATGATCAGTGCGTGTTGCCAGTGATGACATACGGAACTGAAATGTGGTCGCTTACAATGGGCCTCATCAGAAGGCTCAAAGTCACTCAAAGGGCAATGGAGAGGGCAATGCTTGGAGTTCCTTGCGTGATCGAATCAGGAATGATGATGTCCGCAAGAGAACCAAGGTTACCGACATAGCAGGCGTAAAGTTGGAAGGCCTCCCACAAGGTGGACCGATGACCTGGTGAAGGTCGCAGGTAGCCGATGGATGTGAGACGCACGGGACCGGTCGTTGTGGCGACGCTTGGTCCGGGAGACGTATGTCCAGCAGTGGACGTCTTTCGGCTGATATGATGATGATGATGAATAACTACTTAATAATACTTTAAAAATGAAACTCCTTAATGGCGCGTTGAATAAGACACAGTAAGTATTCACAGCAGCGCGCACCGTTCGCGAATGAAAGAAATAGTTAATATAAAACAAATACTTTCACGTCTATATGACTATTATTTAACTTACACACTTCACATAATCGTCTCGTCATAACCAGTACAAAATCAAATAGTAAGTTATTTAACGTTTATAAAACCGCTAATTGATGTAAAAGTCGGTACTCCTTTTCTTGTCCTAAAATTGTTTGTCCGAAAATCATTATCCATAACACGTTTGCTATAAACTTCAGTAACCATAAAGTTCAAAATCCCGAAATTTTGTTTAACATAATAATCTTTAGTATAATATCGAGTACTATAATAATTAAATCTCCTAATTTTAGATGACCTAAAGTCATACGTCCTAAGAATTGTGTTAAATGATGTGTATTATTCCGAATGTTCATTTATAATAAACTTTTTAGTCCTAAAACATTTGCTAAAAATTAAGTTTTAGTGACAGAAACATCTTGTCTCCCCTACCCCTAGAGTGTAATTTAAAATCGCGTAGGCACGGAGGGGCTAGGCGGCCCGCAAGTTGAGAAGCAGGTGGTTGTAACACTCGCCACTGCGGTGGTGAGCGTTAAACCCATCTGCGACGATAAACTCGCGTGAGACCGCCGGAGCCCCGCAGCGCCGGAGCCGTGACAGAAACCATGCCTGCTGCATGTTGCATGCTTGCTTGCATGCTGCGTGCTTACTTGCATGCTGCATGCTGCGTGCTTGCTTGCATGCTGCATGCTTGCTTGCATGCTGCGTATTTGCTTGCATGCTTGCTTTGAATGCTGCATACTTGCTTGCATGCTGCATGCTTGCTTGCTTACAAAAACCACTCGCACATTATACTTATATTGTTTATTTTTGTACTTTTCACACATCAGTAATAGTTTTCGTTGTAGAATCGATTTTTGTCGTAAGTAATGCTATCAAAATTTAATTTTATGCCTGATTGAAAACACAGCAATGTGAACTTTTAAAGACTAACAATCTTTAAAAGTTCACATTGCTGTGTTTTCAATCATTCATTTTTGATACGAGTATATTATAAAACAAAAACGTATTTATCCTGCTACTAAACAGAACTAAATAACAAGTGAACTATCTCAAAACAAGTCGGTAGAAGAAAAAATATTGCCCGCTCGTATCTACGTAACGCCTAAGAGAAGTTCATAGCAAAAACTTTGTTATACAAATTTGTTCTAAGGATATTATTATTATAAATGAACATTATGTAATTTGAATTTAGGACTTATTTATAACTTTTATTAAAAACGTATTTATGTCTTTTGTATATTATTGATTGTAATATTTATGACAAACGGATTTAGGACATATTATATTTAGGGATTTCAATTTTATGGCATGTGATATTATGTGATATTAAGTTCGGGTAAGTTTAGCATTCGGACAAATGATGACTAGGACAAAAAAAGTTATGACACTTCAAATTATGGATAAAAAAGGTAGGAGACAATAGAGAACCAAAATGGTCACAAGTTGATATTAATGTAACCACTTTACAGCTATAATGCCTTATAATGGGCCACTTTCGCGTCCTATATAAACGTTTTAGTTAAGACCACTCTTATTAAACCAACATTTTCGTAAAAACGTTTCCATGACCATAATATAACGTATTTTTGTTACTTGGGTTGTTACCAACTCCAGTGAATGGTACCCAACAGTACGATTCATAGGTATACTTGTAAGAGTGGATAAAGAATTACTTTTCAATACTTCGTCAAAAGAAATACTCAAGCTCACATAATTATATCTAAGTGTTAGCCATCGAAATCGAAAAAAAAAAAACATATTCTTGCTATAATTCAAATGACGAAAATAATACGACAGGTCTAAATTCTGTCGGACTGCGGGTAATAAATGGCGACGAACACGTTTGACCCTTGTTATCAACTATGCATAATACCCATCGGGACGATTCTAATGTGCTTAAACACGACTGGCATATTTGTAAGAATGGATGTAAAATAACTTTTACATCCTTTCTTACAACCATCCATTCCATTCCATTTCATTTCCATTCTTGGAACTGCTGATGACATATTCAAGGATGACCTTGAATATGTATTTATGAATTAGCCATCGAAACCGAAAAAAAAAATTAGACATTCTTGCTCTACTTTAGATGACAGAAAAACTACGATAGGTCTCAACTCTGTCGGCTTCTGGGTCAGAAATTACCACTCGTCTTTGTATGATTTATGAAAAAAAATATGTTATCAATTTTAGATACCCTCGATCTCTTAACGTATTGATCTTACAGTTAAATGTAAATGACATCCTCTAATATATAAAAATCTCGTATCACGGTGTTTGTTACCGAACTCCTCATTTTCATGAAATTTTGTGTGTATATTCGGTAGGTATGAGAATAGGTGGTAGGGAATTTTTTTTGTATGTCAAAACAACGTTTGCCGAGTCAGCTAGTAATGTATATAAAATTTAATGTAGATAATTAATGTACAAGTGAGCAAGGAGATATTTTTAACAGTTTTGGAGATACAAGTAAAAAACTGAAAAAAGGTAATTTTCCTCCCCTCCCCCGCCGCCGGCTCACCTCCCGCCCTCGGGACTTTTAGAATATTCGACGTTAATTAAGCTAATTTTCCTGCACAACAGTGAAAATAGAATCAAAATTGCTCAAAAAACAAACGATTTATAATTATTTTACACAATTATATCTGCCCCTCTCCGCGAAAACGCTTTTTTTTCTATGACAGCTGTATAAGCGTCATGGATTTCGACGTCAAAGTTCATATCGGACTTCCCTTTCTAGTTATAATCATTGAAGCTTTATAACTTCATCGCTGATGAAGGTATTTAAAAAATAATTTTATGATTCTTTACTAGAGCTAATAAATATTTTAATTTGCAAATAAAAAACGCGTGCGTATTACCTATTCTAAAACACCTCGCAGATTTCAAATTCTCTCACTGAAATGTACGTATATATCATCGAGTCAGTGTCTTTTGGTGAGTAGTGCCACTATACGCATCTTATAAAAAGCGTGCAGCATCGTGTTATGTCGCATCTCGGCGTGAGCTAATTATCATCCTTATTTTACTGTAGTAACGTTGAGCATTCATCAATGGCGGTTCGCTGTGATCCCATTGCGTCGTATCATGGAGCTCATGCCCAAGCTGGTGCGTCTCTTTTACATCGGCAAAGTTGAAGATGAAGTGGATCTTAAGAGACTACTCCAGATGATTGCATGCGGGGTTTGCAAAAGTAAGTATTATATTTATGGGTATACATATTAAAGGCTGATATATCTAACATACAGAAAAGAAACAAGTAATGAAAACTGACTTTTAAAACCTCGAACACAAAAGCGACGAAACATTCAAATCTGTGATTGAAAATAAACGATTCTATATACTAAAATATTCGAGCTCAGTTTTGAACCTTTGTTTCTCTTCATTCCTTAACGTTTTTCTGCGTATTGGGGCGGAGGGGCCCATGTTGTTTTGCAACCCTCGACAGGATTCTCTGCAACTGAAATGTCTTGTCATTTTTGTTAATAACTCTTTAATAAGTAACATCTGGCTGGGGACTCTGGAGTCTTGGACTAGGTATTACAAACCTTCTCGCTCTGAGGGAGCTGGAGCCCCAACTGAGAGGACTCTACTCAGCGTGGCTGGAGCAGGGCCAGTTTCCCGTTCAGAAGAAATCCGGTCGTCTGTCCCTGCTCAGGTAAGCAAGGCGCCCTGCGGACTGGCCGTCTGCGTACTGGCCCATAGTGCTGCTGGACGAAGTGGGAAAGCTGTTCGAGCGGATAGTCCCTCGGCCCCCACTTTCAGCGGGTGGCGCCCAAGTTTCTGGGCGCGGCTGGGGCGCTGTCAACGCTGCTTCCCAATCTGGGGGACCCGAGCACCGCCTGCAGGCGGTCGTGCGTGGGGATCGTGCGATCGATGGCCTTGTGTTGGGCCCCGATCTGGGCGGCTGACCTGACGGCCAGCACCATCACTGGTCTATGGAAGCCGCAGAGGGTGATGCCGTCAGAGTCATCAGGGTTTATCGCACGGTCTCCTACGAGGCGGCTTGCGTACTGGCCAAATCTCTGCCCTGGGACCTGGAGCCAAAAGTCCTCGCGTCACTGCATTGGTGGCGTGAGGACGCGCGGGCGCGCGGCGAGCGACTGATGCAGCGACACATCGATCTGTGTCGGTCGCAGCTGCGCGAGGTCCTGGTGGCGGAATTGCGGGACAGGCTCTCACGCCCTTTCGCCGGCCTCGTCACTATTGAGACCATCGGGCCAGGGCTCGACTTATGGCTCGGGAGAAGGTACAGCTCCCTGTCGTTTCGTGCGACCCAGGTCCTCTCGGGGCATGGCTGCTTCGGGAGTTTCCTGTGTCGCATAGGGAGGGAGCCCGACACTCGGTGTCACCACTGCGTCGACTGTCGGGAAGACACGGCGCGGCATACGCTGGCAGAGTGTGCCAGCGTATGCCGCTAGCTGACCCGAGGTGGCCCGCAGAGGCGGACCAGCCGGGAATTATGGAAGTAGCGAAAGTTCCCACGAACCCCCGGCGTAGGTGGGAGATGGAACATCGGGTTTTTAGTCAGTAAGAGGGGAACAACCAAATACTCCGAAATATTTTATTCCGAATTTCAAAAGTCCGAATTACATAATACCTAAGAATTATAATATCTATTGTTATAAATCACGAAACTTATTTGACCGAAAGTCATAATGCGATTTGTTTGTTTTTCGATTTTCATACGTCCGAAGAATCAAATGCTCGATGGGTTTTAAGTCCGAAAAACGACATTCTGATTTTCAATACGGTGACGGGCTAGGCGATTTGTGGGACTGTCTTCATGTAAATTTTGACGTTCAAAAAGTGTTGATTTTCAGCCTAGTTTGAATAAATGCCTTTTGATTTTGATTTTTTGAAAAAATACTTCGAATAAACTGTTAAAATTAAGATTTTGATTTAGGTTCAATCAGTATAATATACAGTTAGTTACATATTATAATATCCAAAGATATTTTAACTATTTTCAAAATAACTACGGTCAAAAGACCTACTGTTTATAATGAATATTTTTTAGCATTTTAAACCTGAAATTAAAACATTGTTTTTAACAGTCAATAAGTTTTGCTACAAAAGTAAGTGACAGAAACAATTCGCTGTAAAACCGACTCCACGTAGTCTTGTGTGCCCTACCCCTAGAGTGTAATTTAAGCCCGCTTAGGCGCGGAAGGGCGAGGTGGCCCGCGAGCTGAGGAGCAGGTGTTACAACGCCCACCGCCGCCAGCAAGCCGAAGCTGCGGTGGTGAGCGTAAAAACCATCTGCGACGATAAGTTCGCGGGGTACCGCCGGGCCCCGCAGCGCCGGAGCCGTAACAGAAACCATGCCTGCTGCATACTGCATGCTTGCTTGCATGCTGCATACTTGCTTGCATGCTGTATGCTTGCTTGCATGCTGCATGCTTGCTTGTATGCTTGCTTACATACATCTTGCATCTGTCGTTACTTTTTTAATTTTACCTCCTCATACTAAACATAATAATAAACTTTGTTCTGATGAGCAATTGTGTTTATTTGTCTTGCTATTCAGTTTTACAAAGTGTTTTTATTTAGAATTTCTGAATAATAGGTATTTTAATCATCGGAATTCGTATTTTGATGTTTCGAATTATCATCAAGTCGGACTTTTCGTTATTCGACCTATTGAAACTCGGTATTTTAAGAATAGTAACTGTAAACATTAGGACTAGTAATTGTAGACATTATTTGAAGGGGAAATAAGGAAGGAATAGTAATTGTAGACATTATTTGTTTATTAAAGGAGACGGATCCTGAAAAGATTCCGATCTTTGTGGCCAGAAGATTAGAAAATTTGCCCCCGGTGACTTTTGATCATATTGATGTTGCAGCGTTGCTCAAAAAGATAGTTTTACTTGAGAAAAGTATGCAAGATTTTCAACATCAGTATGCTACCAAGAGTGAATTAAATGATCGAATTAACGAATATTACAAGACTACGTCGTTTGTGAATGGAGAAATGGGGAGAGATGTAAACACGCAGAGAGGAGGTAAATTTGAATTGTTCAACAGTGGGCCGATGGCACTACGGACGGGTAGCGGCGATGAATCATTAGTTAGCGAGCGAAATGTTTCTGCGCATCATCCATATCTTTCCCCCGTACAGCGGCTGCCTCCTGCGTCATCGCCGAGGCAGACCACGATGAGCGAGCCTGATGCGAGTGTGAGTGAGACGGCAGGTGGATGCACAACATCAGCTAATAATGGTAACCCGCCGCGTACCGATTGTGTGCCGCGACCGCTAGCGCCGGTTAATAAAGCAGCTGATCGATGTAAACAACGAGTAAATGTTTTAATCGAGAAGCTGCCGTCGTTTTCTGAGGTTATTCAAAAAGACGGTGAATTGGAAGAACCGAATAATAATGAGGAATGGACCTTAGTACAAAGGCGGAGACATAGAAATCGGTTTATTAGTCAAAAAGGGAGTGCACGAGTTGGTGTTAAGGAGAAAAGTGTACAGTTCAGAGCGGCGGACACGAAAGTGCCGCTATTTATATCAAATGTGCATAAGGCAGTGTCTGAACTGGATATTGTTAACTACGTGTATGAAAAGACTCGAGAGCGAGTTACACTAGTTAAAATAAAAATGAAACAGGAAAAAGACTATAGTGCTTACAAGCTTTTCGTAACTAAGCATAAAATTGATACATTTTTAGACGATAAGTTATGGCCATCTGGAGTATCATTTAGGCGTTTTGTGCACTTTTATATGAGGCGGAAGACCAATGAAGATAATGAAAATATAGATAGCAAAAATGGAAAGTCTTAGTAAGATAGTAAGTTTTAATTGCAAATCACTCAAGAGGTCAATGGACGGAGTCAGAGCGTTATGTCAGTCGGCGGACGTGGTAGCCCTCCAAGAGACGTGGTTGCTGCCACATGATTTGCCGCTACTCAGCACTGTCGATGACAGCTTCGGGTGCACCGGGACGTCGGCTGTGGACACCGCGTCGGGTCTGCTGAGCGGGAGGCCATACGGTGGTGTCGCGTTATTGCGCGAGTGTGCGCGGTCAACATAACCGTAAGTAGTAGATCTGTGGTGATTTTTAGTGTCTATATGCCCACGAACTCAAATGACAATCTTCCAGAGTTTACAGCCTGTCTCAGTACTATTCGCTCTATAATAGAAATAGAGGAGAATAAGGGAGTTGTGGCTTTTTATATCATTGGAGACTATAATGCACATCCGAATGAGTTGTTTTATAATGAAATCTTAAATTTTTTTTCAGATCAGAGTTGGTTCTGTGTGGATGTAAATATGTGTGACGGCCTACTTTACAAGTGACTCGTATGGTTGTAATAGATGGTTGGATCACTGCATCGTCACTGAGTCTGCGCGGCAATCAGTCGTTAGTGTGACAGTATTGTATAACTTGTTTGGTCCGACCATTTTCCGATTGTGGTCGAATGTAACTTACAGGAAATTAAGTCTTAGCTTCCGGGAAAGAAAAACATGTGACGAAGTAGTGCATCTGGTGACGGAACACCTAGAACCACAGCGGTCGGAGATTGCCGAGCGCCACGTATTCAGGTTGCGCCGGCAGCGGGTCGGCGAGTCCCTCACAGAGTACCTGCAGGCGTTAAAACACCTCGCGTCTACTTGCAATTTCGGGAAGTGCAAGTCATGCTCGACGCTGGAGGAGAATTTACGCGATCAGTTCGTGTCAGGCCTTACGAACGATGTGATGCGATCCAGAATTTTCGCCGATAAGAAGATACAATATAAAGAGGATGTGGAACTAGCGCTGGCTCTAGAGGCAGCGGAGAAGCACGCTGAAGTGAGTCACAACGTCGGCTGTGGCGGAGACATCGGAACCGGCAAGCGGTGAGGCGGGCGAAGGCCTGCATAATGCACGCGGCTAGCGAACGGGACAGCGCGGCCGGTCATCGCGAGCGCGCGGCATCGCGGGAGGTAAAGGCGCAGCTGCACCGGGGAGTTCCCGCTGCACCCGTGGCAGCGTGTACATGCGGACTTCGCAGGCTGCGGGGGCGTGCGTTACCTAATTGTGGTGGACGCGCATTCCAAGTGGATAGAGGCTGTACCGATGCGTAGTACGAATGCAGCTTCTACGATCAAAGTTTTTAGAAGTATACTCGCACGTTTTGGTTTACCGTCGCAGCTCGTGACTGACAACGGGCCGCCATTCAGCTCACTAGATTTTAAAGATTAGTGTAAAAACAATTACGTTAAACACACAACTTCGGCTCCTTATCGGCCCCAGGGTAATGGCGCAGCGGAAAACGCGTTTAGAACGATTAAAAAATCAATTAAGAGAGCTATTTACGAAGGTCAAGATGTAAACACCGCCCTTAGTAGATTTCTTTTCCAATAACTTTTTTCTTTCCAATAACTGTGAACACGCGACTACGGGAGTGTCCTCGGCAGTGGTGCTTCTGGGGAGGCACCTGCGCAGCTGATTGGACGCACTGCGACCAGACGTGGCGGCCGTACTACGAGCCAAACAAGAGCGACAGGTCGCCCACGCCCTAGGGTCGGATAGGGAACTCCAGGTGGGAGACGCAGTGATGGCTCGCGATTATACCGCGAGAGGGATAAGTGGACGGAAGCCACTGTTATTAAAAAGACTTGGCCTGTCTCGTATAAAGTCAGTATTGGTAACGGGGTGAGGGAGAGACATGGGACCAAATCATTTCAACCTGCAGTAAAAATAGGTACTCATTATCGCAAATGAGTGGCGTTACGAGGGCCGAAGAGATGAGTCCGAATAAAACAGGCAAACCGAGCGTCGATAGCGGAGCCGAAGGTGACCTCTTTGTCCAGCTGGCTGTAGTTGCGCTCGGGCGCACTGAATGTGCGCGACACGCAGCTAACGGGCCGCTCACTACCGTCCGCGTACCGGTGCGCAAGCACGGCCCCCAGTCCGTACGCGCTGCTATCCACTGACAATACCAGCTCGCGCCCCTCCTCGTAATGCGCTAATACCCGGTCACTCAGGAGAGATCCCTTTGCTTCCAAAAAAGCTTAAGCGCACTTGGAGTTTCATTCCCAGCCGCAACAAGGTGCTCAAACGGGTAATAAATCGCCCGTAATAATTTAACATTCCAAGAAAACTCTTTAGCTGTGTTACGTTCTCTGGTTCGGGCGCACTGGAAATGGCCTCCAATTTTTCAGGGTCCGGTCGTAACCCTTCCTTATTAATAATAAAGCCAAAATATTTTATACTTTCTTGCAAAAATTTACATTTACTAAGTTTGACTGTTAGTCCCATGATACGTAACCTTTCGAGTACAGCTCTCAGGTTTTTAAATGTTCAAGTCTATTTGAGCCGGTCACGCAAATGTCATCTAAAAATACCACGCACTCTGGCACCCCGCGCAGTGTCTCCTCCATAATCTTTTGGATTTTTTCCGGTATGACGTATAAGGTTGTGAATCATTCGATAAAATGCACTGTTCGTACGCATGTTTCAAGTCGATTTTCGAAGAGATGAGTCCGAATAAGACAGGCAAACCGAGCGTCGATACCGGAGCCGAAGGTGACCTCTTTGAAGACGCATCCAGCGGTAGCAATGAAACTAAGGTCACGACAGTGGCGTGCCTAGGGTTTCAAAATAAAGCAAGCCCAATAAAATTTTAACCGATTTCAAAAAAAGAAAGTTCAGTTTTCGACTGAGTATGTAGGTACTGTGGACGTTCCGATTAGGGCTTCTGGAACGTCTCGGGATCGATATCAATAAAAAAAGACTTTAAGTGATTTAAGAGATCATTATATTAAGCGGGTGCTCTCAAGAAAAACTTTTACAGAACTGTCAGAAAAACAAATCAATCATCGTATGTAAATATTTGAACCTATTCTCAATTCCTGTTCTTCTAAAGCTTTTTTTATGTTTAAATTGACTGAGGTCCCCGGAGGGTGAGGTTGTGTCACATGAGCTACGCCCTCACGAATAGAAGATACTAGGAAAGTCTTCCTATAATCTTCTATTCAAAGCTTTGGAAGAGTTAAGCACCTACCTATCCCTAACCAGGAGTCCCTACCTCTGGAAGGAATATTTGCTGACAGGGGGGCATATGCTTCTGTAGAAGCAGCTTCAGTCATGTGCTGCGATAAGCATTATAATTTAAAATTCTTACGCGCCATTTGCGCTGGACAATAACGCAGTCACGCTGAAGCCCTGCTGCAGCAAAACCTTCCGAAAAGCCGCAACACATTGCCGGACGTAAACAAAATGATGTGAAAATTCACATCACACAGAAGGGATTGACTTCACGAAAGTTACCCTAACCAGTCTACGCGGCAGCCAGACGGTTAAGAAGCGAAGGTCTATTCTGTCAAAGAATTAACTCCTAACATCGAAATCACTACAGTAAACAAAATCTGTTAAAAAAAATATGAACTGAAATTATTTGCCTCCATGGAACAGCTCAACCAATGGTGACAACCTGCCACCCCTTGCGAAGGCTATGCCCCGTATGCAAAGTCGGTATCACCGCCCATGGAGTCCTTCAATTGCGTTACAGTGAACGCTGAAACCTTAATACAAATATAAAACTGGAATAACTTCAGCCTAGCTAAATATCGATATTAATCGCGACCTTCTCTTCTCCACCCGGCAGCATCATCGAAGTAGTCTATCATCATCCGTATTCCAACATCACATGAAAAAGAAAAACCGATTAATAAACTATTCAACATACCAAACTAAAATAATGTATTGTTTACATAAAATGATTATAGAATTGACATTTGATTTGACATCATACTTTTCCTACCATAGATCCGTTTTTTTTTTTAAAGTAACGTAAAATGGTTTCAACCTATTCACATGGACAATATTTCTAAATCTCCTGTTGTTAGGTTTACTTATCACATAATTTACTTCTGAAACCTGCCTAACAATTTTGTATGGTCCTTTATACAACCTACAAAGTTTCGTGCTTCTACCTGTCTGTCGCCTAGGAGTATAAACCATTACCAATTGATTTACTACAAAATTCCTGACTTTCGTCTTCTTATCATAAATAGCTTTCTGTCGGACCTGCGCCTTTTTTATGTTATCTATGGCACAACGTGACAGCTGAGTTTTCAGACTATGACGTCCTACAAAATCTAATGATTGATTCTGTTCCCCAATATTTATCGTTAAATCTGTAAGAAACGATGGTTCCTTAGCATATATTAATACGTAAGGTGAAATCCTGGTGCTTGACTGCTTACTGGTATTATACGCGTAAGACACGAGAGGAACATAACTACACCAATTTCTCTGATCCGTAGCAACATACATGGACAACATTTGGGTTACAGTCTGGTTAAAACGTTCGACCAGACCGTTCGATGCGGGGTGAAAGGCTGTGGTGAAGCGTGACTTCGCCTCGAAGAATTCAACAATGTCCTTCACCAAGTGTGACGTAAAAACCGACCCCCTATCCGACACTATTTCTTTTACACCACCATACCTACAGAAGATTTCTTCAATCAGGAACTCACTAATTCTTTGTGCCGTTGCTCCAGGAACCGCCTTGCAGATTGCATATCTTGTAGCATATTCTACACTAACGATAATATACCGATTACCTTTCATCGACTTCCTAAAAGGCCCTAGAACATCAATCCCTACTTTCTCCATCAAATGGTTTACCTGGACTGGCTGTAACTGTGCCAACTGCTTACATTTCTTGCGCTCCTGGCATAACCAACAACTCCTCAGATATTTATCTATCTCCCTCTCAGCATCCTTTATGTAATATCCTGCTCGAAATTTACCTAATGTCTTGGCTACACCTAAGTGACCACCTGACCATGGATCATCGTGCAACTCGCTTAATATCTCCTTCAGCAAACAACTTGTGATCACTTTCAACTCTCGAACCCTATTCAATCTCCTTGCTTGTTTACATAATACACCATCTATGACACTAAAACCTTTGAGTGTACTTCCACTACTAGGCTGCCAGTTTATCAAACCAACCTCTACAAAACTCATCTCGCAGCTGCTCTTCTCGAATCCTCACAACCTCTATCCTCATAGCATTTTGTTTAGTACATTTGTGAAAATTTATACAACGTCTTCCCATTAAAGTAATACACCCATTAGAAAAATCGATAACCGCTTCGTATTTACGAAAGAAATCCTGTCCCAGGACTAATCTCTGGTTAATGTTTTTAATAATCAGGAAATCATTCACTAATACGCTAGAGTCCATTATAAAACTTATCGTCGTTTTCCCGACAACTTCTAAGCATGATCCCGATATTGACTTCACAAAATGATTTGCCTTGTCACCGGTATGATTTATATTGAGATTCAACGCATATTGATCTGATATACACGAAATTGATGCTCCGGTGTCTATCAGAGCAGAACAGGCCTGATTATCTATTTTGATATTAATAAAAGGACTGAGGTCACCGCATTTGCTATTTTTCTTTAAGAGTTGATCTCTTTCGGACACAGCCTGCAATTCCACTTTATTATTTATCGACTGTGCCCTTCCGCGTTTCGGTGGCCATCAGAACGTGGGCTTCTTGAGCTGGGGGTAATTGGAAAACGGTTATTTCTATTATCAAACCGACGTCTCGTCCGCAAATTATACCTCGGAGTGTGATACGTATCCGTATCACCGGCTAGGTTTGGCGTCGATTTTGAAGCCGTCTGCCCCGGGCTCGTTGGTCTCGGTGAAGTTGGGTATCTCTGACTTCAGGCTGGAAAATGATCAAAACTGACCCGCGGAGGGTGCAACGAAAAATTTGCCCGGTCAGGCTGTGTCTCCTCAAATGTTTCTTTTATTTGGTCAATGGTGGCACGCAACTCAGCTTTTGAGTTGTATAATCGGGTCCCCAGCTTTAATTTATAATGCATATTTATACCCTTTAAGAAAATCTTAATGAATATTTTTTCGTCGGTAATTCCGGACTGTAATCCGTAATCAGCCAGTCTATAGAAAAATGCGACTATGTCTTCTTTAGTGTCTTGACGCGCATTGTAGAATTTCTCAACAAAATCTATTCCTGATGGGAATTCAGACTTCAGGCTGTCGCACATCACCTTGAATGACACCCCTTCTTTGTATGTAAATTTGAAATAAGCTAGGGCCGGCCCGTCCAAATATGCACCCATAATGAGGGCTAAATCACTCTCCGGCCATCTATTAATGGCCGCGATTTGGCGAAACTGTAAGGAAATCGTCGAACGAGCAGGTGGACCCCGTACCCGTGAAGGATACTACTTTCGCCATCTTGCTAAATTATATTTATTTAATAAAAACCACTTATCTTTATACTTCATATCATCGGTAATGACAGGCTCGTCGAGTCGAAGCTCCAAAGCCTTGAGCATCGACGCCGAGTTGCTGGCCTGTCGGTTTTCTATCGCTTGCATTTTGGGGAGTGTGCGACGGAATTGCATGATTTAATTCCGCCAAGCCCGTTCCATCATCGGACCACAAGACGAACGGCGATGCGCCACCAGTACATGGTGGACATCCCACCCACACGCACTAAACGTTTTGGGAACACATTCATAGTGCGTACAGCTAAGGAGTGGAATTCCCTGCCAGAGTCTGTGTTTCCAGATAGCTACAACCTGGGAGTCTTTAAGACAAGAGTGAATAGGTTGCTTCTAGGCAAACGTGCTCCATCTTCGACCACATCATCGCTTACCATCAGGTGAGATTGTGGTCAAACGTGGCAATACATAGTAAAAAAAAAAAAAAAAAAAACTTATGTAGGCGTAGAAATTTCTGCCTGAGCATCATCAATAAAAATGGGGGTCCTCATGCACTTTTTTACGCAGTGCATACGCGAAATTATCTTTATACAGTGTACGCCCTGTATACGCGAAAAATGTACCTTTACTATTTACCCGGCGCTGCCGCCACATGTGGACGTTCCGATTAGGGCTTCTGGAACGTCTCGGGATCGATATCAATAAAAAAGACTTTAAGCGATTTAAGAGATCATTATATTAAGCGGGTGCTCTCAAGTAAAACTTTTACAGAACTGTCAGAAAAACAAAACAATCATCGTATGTCAATATTTGAACCTGTTCTAAATTCCTGTTCTTCTAAAGCTTTTTTATGATTAAATTGACTGAGGTCCCCGGAGGGTGAGCCATCCAAGGAGGTTGTGTCACAGTACCTACGTATGTATCATCGCAATTTTCTCATAAACTGATATAGATGTCTCAATTCGTTGTTAACCAAAATTACCGAAAGAAACCATTGCACACAGGTGTTTATGGGAATTTGCGCCAGATATGTTATTTAAATCATTATAACCAGATGTATTCCTAACGGAATCTTCATTCGAAAAAAATATGCAGCACCAGCAATACAACTTATTAGTGTGCGAACAGCCAACAATCCAACTAGTTTTATACACAGATCTATTAAATTTTCGTTTATGCGATTTACTAGTCTGAAAAATACACAGATTAGGCGTCGGTTTTAATGAAGAAATTAACTGTTTTTTCTGAGCAAAGTTTAAAGATTTTACCTTATCTTCGCCAATCAAAACTTGAACGCATTTTAAATCCTCACAAGGTACAATTACCTTCATTGTTGAGGTAAGTCACCAAAACAATTGTATCACTGAGAAAATCTAAGAAAACACACAAAAAACTTTAACAACATAACTTTTCCCACTCAAGCAAATGAAACTGAAGTGAGTTGCACTCGGGTGTCGAGAACTACTTACGCAGTGTTGCAGTGTTGTCATTTAGGCAAAAAACGTCGCCAGGTACATATGAAAAATCTAGCTATATATCGCAAATTTTTTATTTTTAAGTTATTGCTTGAATAGTTAATTTCGTTATTTTAAAAAGTCGCTAGTTTTTATTGTTGCTAAATCTTAAAAAAAGTCTCCAAACTCGTTAAAAATCTCCAAGATCTCACAACGTATCTAAAACGGCAACACTGCAGAGTTGGCAAGGTGACAAGGTCACGCATACGCGTGCAACTTCATAAGCATGCACGGCTTAAATAGTCCATACTGATCGATTTGTAGACGCACACGATTCTAACTCGTTATACGGCACATCGCCATAAGTGCGAAAGTGACAGAGATAGTATTTGAAAGCCCGGCAAAAGCCGGTACGTGTAAGCGAGATAGCTATATGTAGATGCTGCAAATGCGAAACTCTGCGCGCAAACAATCGCGATGTGTAGTAATGATAGGTAGATACTTTGTGTTATTTTGATTAGAATTAAGCGCGCGAAAATTAAATAGTTCGGGTTTGATATTGATTCTCTATCGAGCATTTTAGTAAGGCATTTTGGGCTTATATGAAGGTACCGCCACTGGGTCACGACACCGTAAGCGCCTAAATCGCCAGATCAACCCGAACGGTTGTTGCCAAATCACGGGCGCGAGCCGTCGCGATCACCAACACCCCTGGGTGCGTCTGCTCGGGCCTTACGAGCGCTTAATCGTGCTAAACGAACTTTCTTAAATTTTGTTCATTAGTTCATTAAGGTTCATTGTTGAAATGTGTCTGTGGACTTGGTGGGGAGAAGTGTGACGATCTGTCGGTACATTGATATAATGTTATATTGTCATGGTGGTGGGTAACTTAGTTTTAGCTGTGGTTTTAGTTTGCAATAAACCAGTCTGTCGTTGACCCACGCCTTTCACTGACGTTCCAATTACTATAAAAGATAACATCGGAAGCAGTACACCGCAGACTAGCCCCTTTTTACTATTGTAAGATCTCATAGGTTGTCCGGTAATTTATATCGCTGTCAAAGATATTACCACAATATTATAGTAGGTACTTACCCATACAATTATATTTCTATCAAAGTGTAACTATTTTTAGAATGCAAAAAAGTGTATTCTGTCTATTTATATTTGTTTTTCAGATTTGAAACAATTAAAAATTCAAATACAAGATGATGACATAAAAATGGATTATTGGAACCATGTTGTAGAATCTGTTACTGAAGAATTCGCAGACATAATGCAGTTGTATGACATAAAATTCTGTATAAGCCTCTACAAAAGTTAATTACCTACCTACTAATTAAATATATTACTTATTTTGTTTGGTATTCATCTGATAAATAAGTAAAATCTTCAATTTGAAAGCCGCTTTTTTATTTTTGTGTAGATGTCAATTTTACGGGAGAGTATTTAAGGTAGGTACATATCTCTGTAAAGTCTAAGTACATCAAAAGGTGCGATTCCACAGGAGGTGTCAGACGTCCTATTTATCTCATAATTTTAGTAGGTAATGTTAATTATTTTTCGGCATCGGTGTATTGTCATGGTGTTCAGTGTAGCTCATAACGAAAATGAACTCGTAATTATTCAATTTTCTGTCTTGGTTAGAGATAGAAAACTTCGGAACCTTACACTGTGCGTGGCCCGACACGACCTATGTCTATGTAAATAATACGCCGCCTTAATTTTGATATACAAAGATATTCTACAGCGTAATATGTATCTAGGAAGAGTACCTACCTAGATACTTATTAGGCTGTAGAATTTTTATGTACTTATTACGATGTAGAATTGGAATTATCGAAAAATCGTTTTATTTATTGTTTTTTTCAAATCAAAAGTACAATTAAGGTAAACTTTTTTATAGATATATTAGCTGACTATTCCATGTTCAACTTGTCATTTTTTCAATTTCGTTCACTGTTACAGAAGTCCGAACTGAAAACCCCCAGGCACTCCACTATCAGTGTTTTTGGCTATTCCTCATAGTTTAGGATATGACCATTCATGCACACTTGAAAAATTCAAACACGATATCTACTGAATGCAATCAGTTTTGAAGAGTCTGCCTGACTCTTTCGGTGTCATATATACACATATGTCACCGGAAAATTGCAGACTTCGAAGACTGTAATAAATCTTTATTAGATTATGATTTCTCTATATATTATGAAAAAATCGTTTTGAATGAGTACAATAAATCCCACCCAAATTCAATAGTATCCAATATGTCTTATGGCTTATTAAGAAAAAATATACCTACATTGCTAATAAAAATTGGGTGGATGGTATGGATAATCCGTACCTCAAGTTTTTTTATTTTATTTTTATCATCATCATCATATCAGCCGAAAGACGTCCACTACTGGACATAGGCCTCTCCCAAGCGTCGCCACAACGACCGGTCCTGTGCATCTAGCATCCATCGGCTACCCGCGACCTTCACCAGGTCATCGGTCCACCTTGTGGGAGGCCTTCCAACTTTACGCCTTCCGTTACGCGGTCGCCACTCCAGAACTTTTTGGCCCCATCGACCACCTGTTCTGCAAGCAATGTGCCTGCCCACTGCCACTTTAGTTTGGCGATCCTTCGGGCTATGTCGATAACCTTGGTTCTCTTGCGGATATCATCATTCCTGATCGATCACGCAAGGAAACTCCAAGCATTGCCCTCTCCATTGCCCTTTGAGTGACTTTAAGACTTCTGATGAGGCCTATTGTAAGCGACCACGTTTCAGTTCCGTATGTCATCACTGGCAACATGCACTGATCATATACTCGTCTTGAGCCACTGTGGTATATGGGACGAGAAGATACCGCGCAACTTCCCGAACGCTGCACAGCCGAGTAGGATTCGACGGTTGACCTCTTTCTCGAAGTTGGCCCTACCTAATTGGACCGTTTATCCTAGGTAGACGTACTCGTCTAAAACTTCGAGTGTAGAGTTTCCGATCTTGATGGGAATGGGTATTTACCATGATCTTGGTTTTGTCCATGTTCATTTTGAGACTCACTTTTTCGGAAGCTCTACTGAGAGCATCGAGCATTATACTGAGGTCCTCCGTAGTCTCAGCCATGACGACTATATCGTCGGCAAATCGAAGGTGACTGATGTACTCGCCACTGACATTAATGCCTAGCCTTCTCCTGTCCAAAACCTTGAAGACATCCTACATTGCGGCTGTAAACAGTTTCGGAGAAATGACGTCTCCCTGCCTCATACCCCGCTGCAGGAGGTTAGGTTTCGAGGTCTGATCCTGAACTCGAACTGACATGGTGGCGTTTTTGTACAAACCGATAGTCGATCTGGCACCGTTGGAGAGACTGCAGCACAGCCCAAGTCTCGATCAAATCAAAGGCTTTCTCGTAGTCCACAAACGCTAAGCAGAGGGGCAGATTATACTCTTCAGTCTTCTGTATAACCTGACGGAGCGTTTGTATGTGGTCTATGGTGCTGAAGCCTTTTCGGAATCCGGCTTGTTCGGGAGACTGAAAGTCGTCAAAACTACATGCGAGACGGTTCGTGATGACTCTGGAAAACAGCTTGTAGACATGGCTTAGAAGTGAGATGGGCCTATAGTTCTTAAGCAGGGCATTGTCGCCCTTCGTAAAGAAGAGTACCACCACATCTCTACTCCATATCTGTGGCGTTTTCCCTTCAAGTATGACGGAATTGAACAGTTCCTGAAGGGCCTTAAGGACCGGTCTTCCATCCGCCTTCAGGCGTTCGGCCGTAATTCAGTCCTCACCCGACGCCCTGTTGTTTTTAAGCTGCTTCAGAGCCATCCTAATCTCATACAGGCTGACGTCCGGGATGTCCTTGGTATAGTGCCGGGTCAATCTAGCTCTTGGGTCGTTAGCTAGATTCGTATCGGGTTTAGTCATTGACGTGTATAACTGTCCGTAGAACGTCTCGATCTCTCAGAAGCTCCGATTTGGCGGATATGGTTCTGCCATCAGCGGTCTTCAGTTTCGTGAGCTGGCTCTGCCCAATAGACAGATCTCTAGCAAAGACCCTGGAGCTCTTCTTCCGCTCTATCGCGTCTTTAATCTTTTCAGTATGAAAGCAGTGGAGGTTGCTTTTCAAAGACTTGGAGATCCGTCTATTGAGCTGCCGGTATCTGCACGCATCTTCTGAAGACTGCAGAATCATCTCCCGCCTCTACTTCAGGCGCTTCAAAGTAGAATCAGTGACCCTCTTGTTCCTATCTGTACGGCGAGTCTTGAAAAACTTAGACCCGACCGTATGGACAGTTTTCACGAACCCATCGTTGCAATCGTCTTCGGAGCTCCCTCCATCCAGCACAAATAAAAAAAAAATTGAATACCTATTTCCCTCGGTCACGGCATCACGCGTGAACGGCTGGTCCGATTTCGCTAATTCTTTTATTTTTGTTTTTTATTGTCAGGAGAAGGTTTTAGGCTGTATATTATCACGCTATGTACTTTGGAGCATGAGCAATATCCAAAAATGTCTGTTTTAACGACTAGCACATGGTTTGATCCCCGGCCAGCAACAGCTATTATTTTTGTATTTATTTTATCTTTTGAACTGTATTTTTACACCTAATATTGTAAAAAAAAATGGGTTTTTGCGCATTTAAAATAACATTTAAATTTATATTCCACATTTTTTCAAACATTTTAATGAGGAATTGTTATAAGAAACCACAACATATTACAATATTGCATATACTTATGCGTCTAACCTTAGAAATGTTTTTCATCACGCTATACTTTCAAGGAGCTGTGCAGCGGAAAACCATAATATAAAAGATCGGCTATTTAAATCCATTGTCAACAGTAGTTATAGACCATCGGTTTAAAGGCTGCGTTACGAAAGACGAATGGTTCGAATCCAAACAGTCATGATATTACTTTTCATTTTCATTTCCTTTCTTTTTTGATTTTTACTAACATTTTCATACGTATTAATATGTTATTGTTGTATTTTGTATATTTTTAGCATTCATCTATGCCAAAATATAATGGCCAAAGCGTTAATTAAAAAAAATGAAATTAAATTCATTTATTTCAGGTAAAGACCCATAGAAATTCAATTTATAGCGTAACATAAAATTATCAATTTGTCATTTATCACATTCAAATTAATTTAAAAAGTAAATGTCAAATTAAAATAAAACTAACAAATGTCAACTACACTACATGTCAGAAAGAACTTTACAATGTCAACTAGGTACAATAAATTAGGAAATAAATAATAATAACACCAAAATATAGAATTGATAAAATACATTCTATGGAACAAATTCAATCATTACAAATTACACTGCCAAGACATGCCTGCCACAACAGTGCCCAATGTATGGACAATCAAGACGCTTGGCAATCATAGCTAGGACAGTGTTGGAACTAGCCCGCACCCTGCGCACCAAGGACGCGCACCGCTTGCGCATGGTGGCGTGGAAACAGTCGGTGCGCGCATCCGCAAACATGCCAGATGCGCTGCAGAAGCGGGGTAGCCTCAACACTGCCCTGAACGCGTTGTTATACTGGACACGAAGGGCACCGTAAGCGGATTGTGAGTAAGATGCCCATAAGCTGCACGTGCATAGAGAGTACAGAAAGCTTTGAAAACTGTAATCTTTACTTGATTTGAACACCGTGCAAGCCTACGGGCTATCATATTTGCTCTCTTAGACAGTGCCGTTCGCTCCCGCTCAATGTCGACGTGGTCCTTCAGGTCAGCCGTTACCCAGTGCCCCAAGTATTTAAATTTGGTTGGTTAAAGGATTCTTTTTTGTTTGCATTACGAAATCAACTTAGTACGAATTGCAGATACCCGTAATGCTGACTGACATGTTTATTTATTCACAATAGTGTGTACTAGTTCTTATAAGAATCTAATAACACCGGATTTTGATAGTTTACAAGAGAATTTTCAAGTAAGATTTTGTACTGTAAAATAATTACCTACGTAACTTGAAAATGTGAGTTTTTGTTTTTGGAGGTATTGATACAAAATTAGTGTCAAATGAAAGGTTTTTATATAAAACAATATCACAAAAATAATCAAGTCGATAGGACACATGTAGTTTTGAATATCATCATCATCATCATCATGTCAGCCGAAAGACGTCCACTGCTGGACATAGGCCTCCCACAAGCGTCATATATATGGAAAAAGGTAAAGTGAAAGTTAGTCACGTTGGAATTTTGTTAGGTTTTGTTCTAGGATTTTTTTACTCTTCATAGTTATGGATTATATTATTACTTCATATTATAGAACAAGGTGGTGCTCTCATGGAAAATGTAACAAATTAAGGCTCCAAAGATTAATCTTTCAGTCGGAGCATGAAGCATAAAGTGTTATAACTTTAGACAAGTCGTTTCCTTCCAGATTAAAATTTGTCAGCTGATAGTTAATATGATCTTGTAAGTAATAAAATAAGTCAGCTGGCAAGATGCCGAGGGAAAACTCGTCAACTAGTGAATTTAAGTAGGTGATCGATGCCCCCTTCAGGGCGCTAGCTGACGACCTTCCCACCGAGCCGGCTGACGTTTTGTTTTCTGCAAGATATTGGGTTAGGTATAATCAAACATAATTTTCAATTGGGAGGAAATTACTGAAAATATGAAAAAAATATTATATGTTTGTGTGACCAGCTGACGACCTTTCCACCGAGATACAGCCGGTTGACGTTTAGTTTTGTGAAAGATAATAGGTTAGTTATAATCTGTCACCATTTTCAACCTGGAGGAAATGACTGAAAAAAAAACACCGGTAGCACTCCGGGAGTGCCGGCAGAAGTGAAAACATGTAAATAATACATCCTTACTGTCGCGGTCACATCATAGACAAACCACCGACAACAAAATAAACAAAAAGACACTGACGTGTGGCCGCGACAGCGACTGTCAGTGACAGATGTCAATCTTGACACAGTTCCTGACATAAACAAAACGAACCATAAAAACAACAAAAAATAACGTTGTGTTTAATTATAAGTACAAAAATATTATCATTTATGAGGTAGATACAATGTTTATTTATTGCGCTATCGTACGCAAATATGACAATTTACATGTTATTATTCATAATATTATATCGTTATTTATTTATATATTACATTAATTTTTATCTCTTAGAAAAATCAACTTTCATCCATAATTTCGTAATTCCGTAATTTCGTATCCTTGGATACGCGTGGCACGCTGTACATAAACACAGACGGACATTCGCGCAAGCGCCCTGTGCCGCCTAAGCGGAGCAGCACACTCAGGCACGGTAGAAAGAGTGGGAGATACTAGTTCCTCTCCCTTCCCCTCGATCTTACGCTTTTTCGCATCACGTGACCCTGACGCGAGTCCGTCTTACGCTTTTTGCGATCAGGTCACGTGACCCTGACGCGAGTTTAAGATTTTATACCCATTACAGAAAAGTGCTCAACGCCGCTAAAGAAGTTTTCACTTCAAAAATTTTTTTTCTTTGTTTTGGGAAGCTGCTGCTGCAAAACCCACCCACCGCAACGCAGCTGACGTTCACAGAGCTTCATAAAAAAGCTCTCAAAATCATTTTACAAGTTATCTTCCGGGAGGAATTTGGTCATGGAAATCTGTTGCTGGCTCGTGGACCAATAAACCTACCTGGGTGACGGGTGAGCGGCAAACATAACTTGGCGAAATGGGGTTTCATAGACCCGTTAAATACCCAATGTGAGTGCGGTGCCCTGTTCAAACTATGAACCACATGTTGGGGCACTATGAGGGATTTGATGAATGCGATGCTACAATTACTACTGGGTTCAAACTATCTAGGGAGTTGTAAGTCGATTCGAAAATAAGAAGAAGAGCATTTCTTCTGTATACCTACGCGGAACTTATCGACCAAGCAGACCATCCATATGGATATTGACAAATGTTTTTGATTTTTCATCCGATTGAGTTTTATTATTTCTTTTTACATATTTATTTGTATTGAATTTTGCAAAGGCACTCGGCTGAAAGTCACACGTATCCAACAATCTGTCAAAGTAGCTGTAATAAGATTACGGCTGATTGCTCCGACATGTTCCGGTGACGTTATTTTCATTCCCCCTTATTCCCAATTATTTTCTGTTGAGTTTCAAAACTGTACAATTCCCAGTGAGCCCATTTTAAGTAATGACCAGCTTAGGGCCAGAAGTTATCCGTTGTGGGCTTCACCCTCTCTCATGGGATTATGGAGAACTTTAGATCCCCGGCAATGACGCCAAAGACGAACTCGCGAAGAGTTTCCGAGATGGTAGTGCTGAACTCGTACCCACTTTTCCTCCTACCTTTATCATAATATTCTATGTACATGAATTTGCCAGAAATAACTGATCTTCATGACAGCAAATTAATGGTCATGGGCTACAAATTGCAGGCAGTCAAAAATGACGACGTCTCAATAAACGACTTCTCAGTCCAAGTAGAAATACCCTCCGAATAATAATAGGTATAACTACGGGTCATTTCCTCCTAATAAACCTCTTTTCAACATAGGCGCCATAGACAGCCCAATGCGCAGAGGTTGCTTCGACGCCGAGAAATCAGTCGCCGACTTCATCCTGGAAATGAGGCATTTACTTCCCGACGTGAACAAATCCTTGGAAGGAGGTTGCTCCGTAAAACCTATGAGGCACCCAGGAGGCGACCAGGCGGCCAGGCGTTCAGGGGGAGGCGGCAGGCGGGGGATTTGGGCGGAGCTAGGCTGGCTAACCTAGTCAGAACTCCTACGCACAACGGAGCGAATGGGATTTTGGAAAGTGCGGATCCTGGTCAATTGTTTTTTAATAAGCTCAAAAGTTTTTGTTGTGAACGGGAATGGTTATGTATAGATATAAATAAAATGAGTTCAGACAGCTTTACATTCATAAGTGAGGCTAACGGAAATCGTAGATTGCTGGACCATTGTGTAGTCACTGAAGCAGCTTTACAGTTAATTACAAGTGTAGAAGTTAAATATAACATTATTGGTCCGACCATTTTCCGCTTTTACTAAAGTGTAATTTTAATTTAATTAAGCAAAAACTTATCAATCACTGTCCTCAGGTATCCGATGGTATAAAGTGGGGGGAAAGGTCATCGTTGCAAATAAAACAATTTTCGCATATTTGTGGTAATAACCTACGAGATACAGACTTCCCAGTGCAATTGGAATCTTGCTGTGGGAATTTTTGCAGTGACACTAGCCATAAGGCAGTGATTGATAAGCTGTACAATGACATTGTACACTGCCTAGGGTTGGCGGCTAGTTCCACATACCGGAAAAAGCCTACGCATCGCAAATGTATAGCGGGCTGGAATAGGCACGTCAGCAGTGCCCAAGGGGAGGCGAGGGCTAAGTTTACTTTGTGGAACTGGCACGGCAGACCGTCATCAGGTACTTTGTACGATGAGATGATAGAAGCGGGGAAAGCTTTTACAAGGTAAGCTGAAGTGGTGTCACCAAGAGGAAATTAAAATGAACCATCTTGGCCTCACATCACACAAACTCCGACTTTCGTAGTTTCTGGAAATGTACCAGTAAGACGAGCACAGCCCAGGGCCTCCTCGTGAGCGTTGACGGCGTTTCTGAACCTCAATTAATAGCTGAGCTTTTCAAGGATCACTTTACTGTTCGTTCACCATTAGGGCCAGCGCAGTGGGTAATCGATACTGAGACCTCAACAGGACCAGTCTCGACTCTTATCACAGCTAAAGATGTTAAGATAGCTCTTAATAATATGAAAAGGGGAAAATCTCCGGGTCATGACGGTCTCAGTATTGAGCACTTGCAGAATGCGGGGTGCCACTTGCCCAGGGTTTTGGCATTGCTTTTTAACCTGTGTATTGCACACTCCAACTTGCCGGATGGTATGATGAGGACGGTGGTTTTACCACTAATTAAAAACAAAACGGGTGACTCATCAGATCGGTCGAATTATAGGCCTACCTCTCCAGCTACGATTATCACTAAGGTGCTTGACAGTGTGCTAAATGTGCAGCTGGAGAAACATTTACGTTTGCACGATGCACAATTTGGTTTGCGGCCTGGCTTATCTACCGAAAGCGCCATTGCTTGCCTTAAGCACACTGTCAGGTACTACGCTGATAGGCATACCCAGTCCCAGTCTACGCGGCGTTTCTAGATCTTTCCAAGGCCTTCGACCTAGTCTCATACGACATCCTTTGGGATAAAGGCAACAGGAATGCCCGAGGAATTATTAAATGTTTTTAAGTACTGGTACGGCAACCAAACAAATGTTGTTAATGTGGGGGAATAAGTCTTCTGTACCATACAGGTTAGAGTGTGGCGTGAGGCAAGGAGGCTTGACCTTTTTTTTTAACGGGGGGAAATCCTCATGGATGTCCTCCGCCCTGGGGCGGGTGGAGGGGTCTGTCAGACTCTTACTGACTAAAACCACCCCGGTGTTCCATCTCTCACCTACGCCGGAGATTGCGGGAACTTACGACTTCCGTAATTCCCGGCTGGTGCCGGCTCACCTCTGTGGGTCACCTCGGGTCAGCGGGGAACTGAGGTGTTTGACCGCGACGTCAAAGACGCACGCACGGGAACACCACGCACCGCCACGTCGGCTCCGGATGAATGGGGGGCAACGGACATCCCAAGTCCGCCGCCCCTGGACCCAGTTAGGGGGGCCGGAAGAGGGCAGCGTATGCGGCGTCCTCCGACGCCCGGTGCGTCTGCTGCGGGCCGGGAGGGAGGTCGAGATCTCCCTCTCCCTTTCCGCAGCCTCCTTCTGCGCGATAACTGTTTCGCAGAAGGAGACCACCGCGTCCCCGACTCCCGCCAACTATAGCACGGACCACGGCTGGCAGCAAGGGGTCACTGCCTACCACAAAGATGAGGGCACGGCGCGGCTCCTCCCAAGCGGCACACTCTGCCAGCGTATGCCGCGCCGTGTCCTCCCGACAGTCGACGCAGTGGTGACACCGAGCGTCCGGGTTCCTGCCTAAGCGACACAGAAACCTCCCGAAGCAGCCATGTCCCGAGAGGACCTGGGTCACACGAAATGACGGGGAGCCGCATTAAATTGAGAATATTGGTGGTGCAGTAAGGCCCTGTCTGCACTGCGATTTTTATTCGAGCGATTTTTTTTCCGCAACTCTGTAACACATTGAATCCTATGCGAGTATCCGCACTAGCAGAATAAACTCTGCGTGGAAAAAAAACTGATTTTATGCATTATTTTCATTATTTCATTGTTCAAGGTTTAATCCCGATGACGGAATTTAATTCGCGCGAATAAAAATCGCAGTGCGGACAGGGCCTAAACAGCCCCGACTAGGCCCGTGTACTAACCAACAAAGGTCGTTGGTACGAACCCAAACATTATGTTTTATTTATCTTATCATTGCTTATCTCAAAACGGTGAGGAAAAACGTTGCATTGTGAGGAAACTTATATATTCTACAAGCAGGGCCGGCCTTAACTGTCTAAGCGCCCCGGGCGAGGCATGCATTTGGCGCCCTTTTATATTTCAATATAATGAAAATAACTTATTCAGAAAAACCTTTACACCCAACCCCGATAGCTTCACCCATCAGTACTTTTAAAACACCGTTCCCTACAACTATATGCCAAAATTCGCTTATACACGAATTATATTCCAGTTCCATTTTTGGCAGTTTTTGGTTAGCTATAATTTAAGTTTAGAAAAACTGCGTTCGCCACTTACAATACGCAGCAATATCTCGGATGTAATTCTTGATGATTGTGCTTTTTAATAAGGTTATGGGTTTCGATAGCTGTTGCCTGAATGTCTTCGAGATTATGTTGCCGACCTAAAATTTCATCGCACAACAAATCACCATCACTGTCTGAGTTTTTCTTTATATCGAAAGAAATAGGTGCTCAAATTACACGCAGCCTTGTAGCCCCTGCATGACCCGGTGCCCTCCAGTTACCGGCGCCCCGGGCGGCCGCCCGAGTCGCCCGGCCCTAAAGCTACTTACTGCCTACAAGAAAAAACTCGAAGACTTGAAATTCCACTAACCCTCAGTGGGCCCGCGCGATGGATTGTGGCCGACTATCACAGAGGAAGCCTGTATTCTAGCAATAATAGGAACTTTGTGTGCTGATTAGGCTTATGCCAGATACAATTTGTAGCTGTTGTGTTAGGTTATTACCTAATGGTTGATTAGTAATTCAGTGCGCTCCTTCAAATGGGATGTACGTACTAGTGGTAATGCAACGATTTTGAATCGGCAACTTGGCCTCCGGCGTTGTTTTCGAGTAATCGAACTTTTAAGATCTTTTGAATTTTGTCTACCTTACGATCAAAAGTTGCTAATTGTGAGAAATCTCCTCTTCTCTGGATAATAATCTGACACTTTTCTGAAAGCTAATGAACGAATAAACCTCTCTAATAATAAATTTATTTAAAAATACCTCATACTCATGAGTATGGAAATTAGGCGTCGTAAAGAAAAAACTACGAACATTTCTTGAAACTTCTGTTGTGTAAACTAGAGTTCAATTACTCGAAAATGAAAACCCAATATGGTCCTGGGCAAAAATCGTTGCACGCAGAGTCATTGGTAATTGCTCGGTTGAAATTACCAATCACTGTATATAACATGACGTAGATGGATGAAAAAAAAAAATATTTAGATTTAAACAAAACTTTATATTTCATAATGTCTAACAGAGGTACACGGATCATAATGAATTGGCAAAGCTATTAAGATGCCAACCATGTTTGCCTTCAAACTTGCCGCAAAATGCCTTGCCCGCTCTTTGTTAATCCATATAAATAATAAACGCACGGCGGCAGCGCTGCAGCCGCGCTGCGGTCGCGCGTCATTTCATCCATCGACTAGTGATGATGCGCTCGTAGTTTTTGTTCAAGTCTAAACATGAACTAAAATCAGGTTGAACAATTTATCGATGAGGTTGAGAGCCGTCCAGCGATATGGGATTCCAAGTCAGCAAGTGTTTTAAATAGTCTTTCTTCAGCACAAATAGTATTTTGAAGGATGTATTTTGTTTTCCAATATAAGGTTACAAACTGAAAAGTAAGTCGTAGAATTGTTTTCTTGATAATCGCAAGTAGTACTGAAAGTTTTGGTCACAGTTAGCCTTTTAGGTAGGTAGGTACTTTATGAAATTAAGTTCGTTGACTTAGACAAAATAACAGCAACAGCACAAAATCTTTTGTCGTTTTTATAGTAACACCAACAGCGGTGTTTCATCGTCAGATTACATTGTGTAACTAAATGTACAACACTATGATGCTTGATCCTAACGGTTGCAGCGCGGCGGCAGCGCGGCGGCAGCGCGGCGGCAGCGCAGCGGCAGCGCTGAAGCCGCACTGCCATCGCACTGCACTTTGCAGCTAATTTGAAGGCAAATAAATGGCAGTATCAGCAGTATATTCCAAACGTGCTGTGAATTTACAAAAGATTCCCACAATCTCTTCGTTAAATGTACTGTTGTAGTGGTCTTTGAAGAAACTCGGTCCCTTATCATATTCGACGGTGGTGTAAGCGATTGGAATGGTTTGTCTGCTCTTAGTGGCAATGCTGGCCTATATTGTTGCGGTGTCGACTGTCGACAAAGGGTCTTGGCTGCAATCTGGAATATTTTTCTTGTCGTCTCCTGTTGGTAAAAGAAGTTGGTTGATATACTCGTAATATAAGAAAAATAATTCAAAGATTGTGGCACTAAATGAAGACTTTTGGTGATTGTTAGTGTTTATGGACTAGGAAAGTCGATCCCAATATATGTATTAGGGAAAAGGCTAGGCAGATGATGATTGACATAGCAACTAGGAATTTCTTAGTAACAGCCTGAAGACTCATTCTGTGTGCTATGCAAGACAATACTCTTAAGGCCACTCTCTCGAAAAAGGCTTAAAAATAGCGTGCAGTTGAAGCAGTTCTTCGTCGGCATGTACTGAGAAATTACATCTGAAAAAAATAGGTAGCAATCTACATGATATGGTACGTAACTTGGTATAACCATAATGTATGAATCGGTATCACATAATTAGAAAAAAAATCACCAGTTCACCTCCAAATCGTTGAGATGAAACCATTTTACTCCTTCATTTTTTAACAAAAAACTAAAAAAAAAATATCTACTGCATTGCAATACAAAAGATAATAATTGGTTTTGTTACTTTTTTAAAATATGTGCTTTTTTATTATAATAAATTAAAATGCGACCGTTTAAATTCCGCGTCTATAGTCACCCTCGTACTCGTCCAGGAATTCAGTGCGGGGTGAGTCGTGTTGCTAGGTGGGGGCGCGCGTCACGTTGCGAGAGCTCAGCACTACAAAATAATATCGTAAAATATTACTACAAAAATTGAGTTTGAGTTCATTATAGCTTTACTTACCTTTCATAAAAGTAGAAAGATACTGTTTAAAAAATACCTATATTTAAACAAGGTCGTAAGTATAATGCTTCTGTGTCATGAATGGTCACAGAAGGACCATGTCCACTCAATGACTTTTAGTCAATATTATATTTTTTCTTTTTGGTATCTCAGTAAAGTATATTATAGTTATGTTTTTCGAGTGTGGGTATGTACCTATATAATGTATGTTTGTATGTATGTATATTTCTTTGCCACGCTCTGTAGCCTAAACGCCTTGATGGATTTTAGCTTAAGAGTCATTAGATTCGTCATGATTGTGAGAGTGACACTGTGAAAATTAAAATGACTGATTTTTGATCTTCAATTTTTTTTTCCATTATAAACTATCAAGTGGTATCAAGGTAAAGGGCTCGAGGAGACGATTTAAAAAAAAAAAACATACTAATATAAACTACTACTTATTACTCCTTTACTGTTTTTTCTACTACTTTACTGTTGTGGTGCCTGTTATTAAAAATAAAACTGGGGATGCCTCTGATGTCTACAATTACAGGCCTATATCCTTGGCTACTGTTTCAGCCAAGGTGCTGGACCGTCTGCTTGACACACAATTAGCTAAGCATCTCGTGCTGCATGACGCTCAGTTTGGCTTTAGGCCGGGGCTGTCCACTGAAAGCGCTATAATGTGTCTAAAGCAGACGGTGCAGTACTACAAGGAAAGAAAAACGCCTGTCTTTGCCTGTTTTTTGGACCTATCGAAGGCATTCGATCTTGTAAATTATGATGTGCTGTGGAATAAGTTGCTATCTAAAACTTCTTTACCGGTTGAAGTTATATCAATATTTAGATATTGGTATAGCAATCAACGCAATTGTGTGAGGTGGAACGGTTCCTTGTCGAGTGTGTACAGATTGGAATGCGGAGTGAGGCAGGGAGGATTAAGCTCGCCTCGCCTGTTCAACCTGTACATGAACCAGCTGATTGCTGAGCTCAGCAGTACCAAGGTCGGGTGTTATATTGACGGAGTGTGTACCAATAATCTTAGTTACGCAGACGATATGGTGTTGCTGAGTCCATCAATCAGTGCCATGAGGAGACTAGTGTCAGTCTGTGAGTCATATGCGGTGGCCCATGGGCTCAAATATAATGTTTCTAAGAGTGAACTGATGCTCTTTAAAGCAAGTGGTTTTTCTTACCCAGCATTTCCGAGTGTGTCACTTTGTGGCACTCCACTGCGTCGGGTTTCCAAATTTAAATATTTGGGTCACTGGGTCACCGACGATTTAAATGATAATGCAGATATTGAAAGGGAACGCAGGTCGCTGGCTGTCCGTTGTAACATGCTGGCCCGCAGGTTTGCACGGTGTACGAATACTGAATTCGTACACCGTGCAAACCTGCGGGCCGATTACGCTTTTTAAAGCATTTTGTCAATCTTTCTACACCTGCAGCCTGTGGGTCAGTTATTCGCAGCGGGCATACAGCGACCTGCGTGTCCAATATAATAATGCACTCAGGGTACTGTTGGGGCTGCCGTGGCGGTGCAGTGCGTCAGGGATGTTTGCTGAGGCGCGGGTTGATGGCTTTGCCGCCATAATCAGGAAAAGATGCGCCTCCCTACTCACTCGCGTGCGCGGCAGCACCAACACTATACTGAGTGTTTTTGCAGATAGATGGGAGTCCCCCATGCTGCAAAGATGGGTGCGGCTTCATGTCGGAGTTTAATTAGTGTTGTCAATACTAACATTAGCTCTTAAGTATATTGTTACTAACAAAACATGGACCTGGTCTGAAATAAATGTTTATTATTATTATTCCATTTATTACATTAAATACATATAAATTTACATTTTTAAATATTTCTATAAAAAAAATAAAATCATTTAAAAATATAAAAAATAGTAGCCCACCGGTATCGGGAACAAGGTCCAAGTTACCGGTGGTCAGGGCTCCCGAAAGAGAAACCTCCTCACTATACGCGCCGTGTCCAGGAGTACTGCTTTCTGGATCAAGCCCTTGATCCAGCTGCCTAACGAGAGCCTCTTGAGATGTTGGTCGAGGCTCTTGGCAATTATGCCATTGGCCGTCACGACTATCGGCACAATGACTGCTGTGTTCACATCCCACATGTCGACAACCTCGCGAGCCAAGTCAAGATACTTCGTTTGTTTATCTTTCTCAGACTTCACGAGGTTCTCGTCATGAGGGACTGCTATATCAACAATCATTGCGCGACGCTCTAGTCGGTCTATCACCACTATATCAGGCTTATTGGCAACAATAGTCCTGTCAGTGATAATAGACCGATCCCAATACAATGTGCAATTGCCACTTTCGAGAACTGGGTCGGGCACATACCTATAGTACGGTACTTCCGATTCCACAAGATTGTATTTAAGAGCAAGTTGCTGGTGGATAATCCTGGCTACAAGGTTATGCCTGTGCAAATAGTCTCCGTTAGCCAGACTAGAACAACCGGAAATAATGTGGCGGATGGATTCCCCGGGCCGGTGACATGCCCGACATATGTCAACCGTGCCGTCCTTCACAATGTATTTCCGGTAGTTATTCGTCATCATAACTTCGTCCATAATTGCATAGACAAAACCTTCGGTTTCCCCAAATAGGTCACCAAAACGCAGCCAGGCTACGGACCCAACCGTTGAAGGCGCACCTTGTTTCCGCCTGATAAAAGACTGTTAAGTACTTTGTTCAGGCGGCCAAAGAAGCGCTCCTTCAACGATTGTTTCACGTCAACAGCATTGATGCCTAACGCTTCCGACATACCCAAATACTTGTAAGTTTCGGTTGAGGAGAGGGACCTAAGGTGTATGGAATCCGAGAGTTGGATTCCCACGGATTCCATAATCTCCCCTCGCTTTACATGCATGACCGCACACTTGTCCAAACCAAATTCCATCCTGATGGCGCTACTGAAGGTTTCTGTTACCTTCAGTAGCTTCATCAGTTGCAAGTTGTTAGGAGCAAAGAGTTTCAAGTCATCCATGTAAAGGAGGTGCGATATGACCTGACCACCTCTTCTCAACCGGTAGCCTTGGCCCGAACCCTCCAGCAATGTACTGAGAGGGTTGAGGGCCAGACAAAACCACAGTGGACTCAGACTGTCCCCCTGAAATATTCCACGCTCGATCCTTATCAGTTCACTGTTCGCCTGGGTCTGTCGACACCCTGGATATTGAAGGACCGTCCTCTACTGCCCCATACACGACATCAGGAAGGTGCGTAGAACTGCATTAACTTTATACAGCTCCAGCACCCTCATGAGCCATGTATGTGGCACCGAGTCGTAGGCCTTCTTATAGTCTATCCAGCATGTCGACAGATCCCTTCGGGAACGACGAACCTGTTGGCTAATGGCAATGTCGATGAGGAGCAGCTCCTTAGTACCGCGGGACCCGTTCCTGCATCCATTCTGAGAGGCAGACATTATTGAATTACTATCAATATGATGGTTAATCTTTGCTCTCAAAATGGATGTAAGAACTTTATAGACCGTCGGTAAACACGTGATCGGCCTATAATTTTTAGGTTCCGCGATACTACCTGATTTATGAAGCAGGTGGGTTATTCCAGTAGTTAGGAACTGGGGCAGCGACCCTGACTCTAAGGCAGACTGGAATTGAGATGCCAAACGAGCGTGCGATCTTTGAAACCATTTAATCCAAAAGTTGTGCAGCCCGTCCGGTCCTGGAGATTTCCAGTTAGGCAACGGACGGACTGCACGAGCTACATTTTGGGGGCTGATGGTAATTGCCCCCATTTCTGGTATCGGATCGCACACACGTTCGACATCCCGAGTCCAATCACCCTCGGTGTGACTGACAGGCACCGACCAGATGCTGCGCCAGAATGAACACATGGCTTCATCATCCGGTAGGCGCATATCAGTCACACCTTGGTCCGGTCGCTCCCAAGCCCTATAAACCCACCTTTCATTGCTTTGGAATGTGCGATTCTGAGTGTATCGCTCCACTCGCCGCTTGTACCGACGTATACGGTTTGCCCATGCATAGATTTTCTGCTTCAGGAAGTCGATGCGCTCTGTGACACGGGACGTGTAATCTCGAGGGCTGACATCAGTCCCCGAAAACGCCCGTCTCACAAAGCGCATCACTCTGCGGCGAGTGTTGCCCTCCCTGAAGCAGATAAGTTTGCCGATGAGTGCTCTAGCCTCACCGATACGACGCTCAATCCTGCACTGCCAAGCCGGTACAGCTGGTCGTGTAACTCTGTCACTGTTAGGAAATTTGACACGAGCTACACGACATGCTGCTGCAGCCGCACAGTACAAGATCGAGTGGGTATCGGCGAGGTCTTCGCTGTTATTAAAATAACATACTAACTGCGAATCTAGAGCACACACCAGCGCCCTATTTTTATTATGCATGGGCAAACGAGGTAGCCGAGGCCTAAGCTCTGGCAGTGTCCTCAATCGCTCATTGCATTGGGTACTCACGGATATAACCCCGTCATCATCATCTTCAGCGACGTAGTCGGGTCGCGGTGAAACACTGGGTCCTATTTGCACCGCGGCCAGTGGCGAAGTAAGTGAGACGTGGCTGCTCCGTGATTCCAGACGCAGTCTATCAAGTACGACGTCATCCAACATACGGTTACGCTGGATGACCCGCACCTGATCAGACAATCGTTGGGCCGAAACGTTGACAGCTGGTTCAAGTACCTGAAACAGAGAGAGCATCCGACCACGGTACGCAGTCAGGTTAGTTCCCCCCTCTGTAGCCCCAAAGTATGAGCGCATGACATTTTCATTAATGGTTTGAGTCCATCGCATGCGCTGCACACTTCCACCGATAGCGGGGACCCTGTCAGAGACCGGTGGGCCTCGAGGTCCCAAGCTGGCCGGTGGTCGGCCTCGTCCGCGCCGACGCGCAGGTGGTGGTGTCGTCGGCGGCGAGAAGTATTCGTCGCTCGAGCTCGACGCAACTGCAGCTACCGGAATCTCAGGACTCACGGCTGGCGCTGGTCCCAGTGGCTGCGAGGCGGAGCTGAGCGACGAACCCGAAGATGGTGTTGGTGCGGCTTGTCGTCGTGTCCGGCTTCTTGTCAGCATTGAATGTTATATTTGTGTGTACATTTCCAATTCAACTAGTTTATGGCAGTTATATGATGTTTATTGTTTTTTTTTTTGCAGTATCCAGAATTTTGTACATTTTAAACTTGGTTTTTATTAAATTAATATGGAGAAAATCGGGATGAAAATTTTTCCTGTCATTCAAGTTGACAGCCGGACCACAGATTATTATTATTATTATTATTATAAATAAATTAAAGAAATAAGTTTTACCTAGTCGTTTTTAGCGGTCGGATTTTTTGAAAAAGTCATTTGTTTTTAATGTATTGAGGCGATTATTGGTGTCATTTTTTTGTAGGTCTTGTTTAGCTCCATCTAAAGACGAAAATTCTACCAAAACTGAAAATGCGGTTAAAGTTTAGAAACGTGCTGCCTCGATAGGGTTCTGGTGGTGGGGAAGGGGGGAGTCGGGGGAAGTGGGAAGCCATTCCCCTTCATTCCCGACGGCGGAAATGAATAGTTTTTTAACAGACTTCACTCGAACTCACGAATAGTACCTATGTGATCTGTAAATAAGTCAAATCGCCGCCGCTGTTGTGTTAGCAGATAAGACTGAGGTGGATTTCACCTAACTGAGGCGACTTGTGGACCTTGCCTCTCACATTAGTTATATAGCAGTTCCATGCGGAATATTTGGTATTGAGATCGTCTACTCATATAACGGAGTCATGACATGAGATTATACCGGCATTAATGCCGTCATAAGAAAAACCAACGTAGCGAAATCTACATTGCAACTAATCAAAACTCCTATCTATCCGAATAGCAGAACTACTAACGAAATCCTGCATCACGGTATTAGAGTTCTTCGTGCTTTTTGAACATAATATACAACAGTCTGAATATCTACTATTGGACAGTTGCCCTCCCTTTTCAATAGTGGTTTGCGGGACTTTACACTCTGTTCCGCGTACCTCCATACTGGTGACCCTCGACATTGAACGTCAGCGCAACCTTCGTGCAACTACTTCATCATGACGTTATCATCACTTCTACTCACTACGCATTCCTCTGTAGGATTTTATGTCATGGGAAACGAAGCCTAGGGTAGATGGTAATAAGCCGAAACGATTGTGATCGGTTGTGATGCCAAGTCACACCCAGCTCATAGGCACAGTACTCAAGGTGAGACAAGGGCGTTGTAAGTTGCATAGAGGCACGGTGCAGATGCCATTGGCATTGAAGAAACCTTGTTTAAACGTTCGGGTTTTGTAACAGCTAATCTATTTTTGATCCATTGAATCAAACATAGGTTCCTAAATCCAGGTCATGCGCAACCGAGGGCTACACATCGAAAATGCTCCAGACCAATATGAAATCGAGTTTCATAACGGCTCATGAATCATGGGTTTGGCGGCGAGTATAAGACGGATCTTATAGGCGTCCAGGGTAACTGGGTGACACTAAGTCGTTGTCGGTTGTTGTTGTAATTTTTAAGACGTTGGAGAGTGAACAGACCGATTTAATCTAGCTAGATCTTAAAACTAGCTTTTTCCTGCGACTTCATGCGCGCATATCCCAGTTTTTCCCGTTCCCTTAGGAATTTCGTAAAATTCTCTCTTAATGCCTCCTTACACTCCCAAAGGAACCTACATGACAAATTTCAGCTTCCTACGACCAGTAGTTTCGGCTGTCTATCTCTCAGTAATGGAAGAATTTTGTATACATATATTTATGATTGGGTGGTAGCCTTCGGGGGTCACATATGACAAGCACCATGCTTACCTATACTTGCCCACCACTCGATAAATATAAGCCATGAATGGCAGGTAGTAAGAGGGTATTGTGGGCAACTCCGGGATACGTCTGATCACCACTCTAAAGGATAAGAAACATTCTTTTTTTTTCAAACATTGACCGTATTATAATGTTGTGTTTCTAGAAAGGAAGCAAGTTTAGAGACGAAATTTCTAAATTATTAACGAATAAATGCATATTGAATACTACTGTTATATACTCGCTGAGTAGATTACTTTTATTATCTACTCAGCTAGGTCTAGACGATGACAGTAAAAGTACCTAGTTAATTATAAATGAAAAAAAAACTGGTCCGTTTTTTATTGCTGAACAATGGTTGTCCTAATAATATTTTTTAAATTTTAATTATTAGCGAAGGAATGCATATCGAATACTATTGTTATATATTTTTGTAATGTACTAAGCAAGCTCTAGAAGAAAATTTTCATGAAAATTTTTATTTTCCGTTTTTTTCATGATCCATGGCTACCCCATTATATTTTTTTTCGAAATCGGTTAAGGCATTTAGAAGTTATGATGCAAAAAAGAAACTCACAAACAAACAAACAAACAAACATACATACATAAACCCTGAAAACATGACACTACTTTTTTTAGGCAGTCATGTAACAAATTAAAAATAAATAAATACTGATTTTGGTAAAAAAATTGTATAAAATTTGTAATGAACTATTGAGTTAAAATATTCAATAAAAAGCGAGTGGAGCGATCGCACATTCCGAAGTAATGAAAGGTGGGAATATAGGGATTGGGAGCAGCCGGACCAAGGTGCGCCTGCCGGATGATGACGCCATGTGTTCATTCTGACGTAGCATTTGGTCGGTGCCTGTCAGTCATACCGAAGGTGACTGGACTCGGGACGTCGAGCGTGTGTGCGATCTGATACCAGAAATGGGGGCAATCACCATCAGCCCCCAAGATGTAGCTTGTGCAGTCCGTCCGTTGCTTAGCTGGAAATCTCCAGGGCCGGACGGGCTGCACAATTTCTGGATTAAATGGTTCACAAGATCGCACGCTTGCTTGGCGTCTCAATTCCAGTCTGCCTGAGAGTCTGAATCGCTACCTCAGTTCCTAACCACAGGAATATCCCACCTGCTACATAAATAAGGTAGTACCGCGGAGCCTAAAAATTATAGACCGATCATATGTTTACCGATGGTCTATAAAGTTCTTACATCCATTTTGAGGGCAAAGATTAATAGTCATATTAACAACAACAACATCATGTCTGCCTCTCAAAATGGGTGCAGGAATGGGTCCCGCGGTACTAAGGAGCTACTCCTCATTGATATGGCCATTAGCCAACAGGTTCGTCGTTCCCGAAAGGATCTGTCGACATGCTGGATAGACTATAAGAAGGCCTACGACTCGGTGCCTCATACATGGCTCATGAGGTTGCTAGAATTGTATAAAGTTGATGCAACGCTACGCACCTTCCTGATGTCTTGTATGGGGCAATGGAGGACAGTGCTCCGCTATCCAGGATGTCGAAATATCCAGAGGAATAGCGAACCGGTAAGGATCGAGCGGGGTATATTTCAGGGCGATAGTTTGAGTCCGCTTTGGTTTTGCCTAGCCTTCAATCCTCTTAGCACACTGCTGGAGAATTCAGGGCTAGGCTATCGGTTGAAGAGAGGTTGTCAGGTTATATCTCACCTCCTTTACATGGATGATCTGAAACTCTTTGCCCCCACTAATCTGCAGCTGATGGAGCTACTGAAGGTAACTGAAACTTTCAGTAACGCCATCAGGATGGAGTTTGGTGTGGACAAATGTGCGGTTATGCATGTAAAGCGTGGAGAGATTATGGAATCCGTGGGAACTCAACTCTCGGATTCCATAAACCTGAGATCCCTCTTTTCAACTGAAACTTATAAGTATATGGGTATGTCGGAAGCGTTAGGTATCAATGTTACTGACATGAAGCAATCGTTGAAGGAGCGCTTCTTTGGCCGCCTGAAGAAGGTATTCAATAGTCTTCTATCGGGCGGAAACAAGGTGCGCGCCTTCAACAGTTGGGTCATGCCGGTATTGATGTACTCTTTCGGCGTACTCAAATGGACTCAAACGGAACTTGACGCCCTGGATAGGCGGGTTCGCACACTGCTTACTGCATATCGAATGCATCACCCACAGTCGTCGGTAATGATACTGTATATACCGCGAAAGTGTGGAGGTCGAGGCTTTTTAAATGCTAAGACTCTCCACAATCGCGAGATATGCAGTCTCAGGGAATATTTCCTAGCTGTCGACGTGGGTATGCATCGAGATGTAGTGGCGGTGGACAAGGGACTCGCCCCGCTCTCCTTGGCAAATGAGAACTGGCGCAAACCTGCGGTGCTTGACACTAACGATCGCAGGGCGGTATGGCAGAGTAAGGAGCTTCACGGACGCTTTTTCCGGGCCCTATATGAGCCCGACGAAGACCAACTAGCGTCCGTAGCCTGGCTGTGTTTCGGTGATCTTTTTGGAGAAACCGAAGGTTTTGTCTGTGCAATTATGGACAAAGTTATCATGACGAATAACTACCGGAGATTTATTGTGAAGGACGGCACGGTCGACATATGTCGGGCATGTCACCGTCCGAGAGAATCAATTCGCCACATTATCTCTGGTTGTTCTCGTCTAGCTAACGGAGAATACTTGCATAGGCAAAACCTTGTAGCCAGGATTATCCATCAGCAACTTGATCTGAAATACTCTCTTGTGGAGTGGGAGGCGCCGTACTACAGGTATACACCCGACCCAGTTCTCGATAATGGCAGTATCACATTGTACTGGAATCGGTCCATCATCACTGACAGGACTATTGTAGCCAATAAGCCTGATATAGTAGTGATGGACCGAATAGTGAGGCGTGCAATGATTGTAGACATAACCGTCCCGCATGACGAGAACCTCGTGAAAGCCGAGAAAGATAAACAAATCAAGTATATTGACTTGGCTCGCGAGGTTGTCGACATGTGGGATGTGGATTCCGCAATCATTGTACCGATAGTCGTGTCGGCCAATGGCTTAATAGTCACGAGCCTCGAACAACACCTCAGGAGGCTCTCGTTGGGCAGCTGGATCAAGGGCTTGATTCAGAAAGCGGTACTTCTGGACACGGCTCGCATTGTCAGGAGGTTCCTCTCTCTGGAGCCCTGACCGCCGGTAGCTTGGACCCTGTTCTCGATACCGGTGGGCAACTATTTTTTAATGTTTTTTAAATGTTTTAAAATGTAATTTATAGGAATATTTATTGAATAAAAGAGATAATAATTATTTATTTAAAAAAAAGAAACCCTTAAACACAAAAGCAGATAGTTTACATACAAGACTTAAGCATAAACAAACAATGGATATGAAGGTCACTGTATATATAACATTGTAAAATGTGGTAGGGCTTACAGTTAGAGCAAATACATTTGTTGAACTCTGGCTCGGCAATGCCTGTATCTTCTGAGTCAGTGATTCCCCTAGGTAGCACAAATTCAGCCGGTTAAACAAGGACAAAGATGTGACGAGTAGTACTAGTTAACAGTTTTGTGTAGGGTTTACGTAGTTAGGTGAGAATTGCAAAGAGTTGGAAGTGAGTGTGTGTGTGTGTGTGTGTGCGTGTGGTGAGTGTAGTGATGATGAGTGCGAGAGAAAATGAGTTTGTGGAACATGTTTGTAGGATGAGGTCTTTGTGTGAACTCCTTATACATGATTATATTTATAAAATACGAATAAAGAGATATTCTGTTTCGTCATATGATAAGTACAGCAGGTAATTCGTTATTTTATTTTTTGCTTCGAATTTGTTCAGGGAATAAATGGATAATAATTTATTAAATTTATAAAACAAATTCGAAGGAAGAAAGGAAAATTGCGGTCTCGCGAAACTTGTTTTGATTTGCTCTGTTCTACATATAGGTTCCCGGAGCGAAGAGTTATATTTTTGTCATATGGAACGGAGCCGTGTTTCCAATGCGTGTTTCCTAAAAATAGTTCGCAAAACGAATAGTTTCCTCACATATAGGATATTGCACTCTGAAAATAAGGTGGACGTTGGATATCGACGTGGTTTTCGCATCATTACCTTTAGAACAGCCCTCTGGGCTAGTTCAATGCCTAGCATTGCCGTCTTGTCAGTCCTACCCCATACCGGGATGCAGCATGAGAGGATGGACTGGCATAGGGCGAGGTAAACGTTTCTTAAGGTGTTAGAATCTGCCCATTCCCGGAGGCTTTTGAAGATATAGAGAAGACGTCTAACTCGGGTTTTTAAAGATTCTAAGTGAGTATGCCAGTTCAATCTCTTATCCACATGGACACCTAAATATTTTGTGTTTGTGACAAGAGTAAACGAGGAACAACTACAAGAATGTGATAGGTCCAGACATACATGCGCCCTGATGATTGATTTTTATAGTTTTCTCCTTGTATGTATTTGTGACAATCGTTTTTGTATGTAATTATGTAAGTAGTAGGTCTAAATATATGTATTACTATACCTACTTATAAGAAAATTTTTAAACCGATTCTGAGCCAGTAAATTCTACTGTTACAAAAAAATAATCAAGTGCGAGTCACCATTGCAGTCAGGGTTCTGTGGGTATATTGGCGTAAAGTAAAGTAGTAAAAAGCTTTGCCATTAAACGAATTTCAAAATAAATCACCGAATTGTATGACTGCGCATAACTTCCGAAGGACTGCAACATATTGGATATTTTTTTTTTTTTTGTTTGTGATTCTCAAGGCATGGTTAGTATGACTATGAATATTAGATAGGTAGACAGGTAGATAAGTATGTAGATAAGTAGGATAGTTGGTTATGTAACTATACATGTATGTCAAAAATATTATGCATTTTCGTGGTATGTATCAGTAGGTAGGTACGTAGGTAGTATACTTAGGTCGGTAGGTGTGTAGTTATGTACGTACGTAGGATAGTTAGGTAGGTAGGGAAGGTTGTAGGATAGGTAAGTCTATAGGTAGGTGGGTATGATAGGGTAGGTAGGTAGGGTAGATATGGTTTTTACCATAAGTTATTGCACATTGTCAAAATTACATAACATTTAATTCGCTTAAATCTCTTATTGGCATATTTCGAACATGTCTGGGATCGCATAGCTCAGGCAACATGCATGTCATATAAAAATGTACTAATTTTGGTTCCATTTCTTGCCAATATTGGTCATCTCTCTCTATAATTTCAACTTTAACGTCTTTGTCGCATCCAGACCATACTCCGAAAATACATTTTTGCCTACCAGTTATATGAAGTTATATGCTTACTATACGCTTTGGTGAAGACTGTTAGTATAGTAAGCAATTGTTACGAAATAAAATAAATAAATGAAGTTGTCCCTGTACTTGTATATACCAAGGATGTTTTTTATTTATGATAAGTCCGTTTTTAGCTTTTTTCTAAAAATTCACTTTTTTCTTCTCTATAGATTCTTCCAAAGATGTTTTAAATGCTGTTATAGGACACTTGATTTCAATTATTGTGTCTTCTCCCACTATTCCATCTGGAGTTGCACCTAGAAAAGGCAAGTTTTTATCTATGAAGAGACCACAAGGCTCTATTTGAATGTTTAATTGTAATGCTATTTGCTCTGTTGCTGTTGCTTCATGTTCTATACCATGTTTCAGAGATGGGACATGGCTTAGATTCTTCGGATATATAAGATTTTTTACTAAATTTTTCACACTTCAGTTTTGTCGCTTTTTTACAACTTTATAAAAATTTGATGCCGTTAGAAGTTTTCTTCTGAGCTCTAACCACTCACTTGACTCTCTTTGTAGAATTGTAGACTTTTCTACTTGTCTTCGATCTTCTTCTGAACTGGGCAAACTTTTCAAAAAATCCTCTTTGATGCGATTGTACTCCAGACTTGTCATGTCTGGCTTTTCACAATTTTCACCATAATCTTTACCTTTGGTTTTTAAAAATAGTTTTTTATATTTTCTGTTACAATATGTCGATACTCTTTGCCTTTGTTTTGAGCGCTTCTCCTCTAATTTCTTCACTAGCGACCTGGGACTTCTCCCCAAAATCGCTCTGTGTAAAGTGGTAAGTGGGCGCTTTGTGTTAAATGATACCACGGCAGCGTTGCATCTTGCATCATAGCCCCGACGTAATGAAAAGTTTATGCGTTTCCCACCAACAAATTTAGCAATTATACTATTGAAAGACTACTCAATTGCTGTCACTGTTGTGCATAAGACTTCAAGCCTTAGCTGCCACAGTGTTAACCACAAATTTAATTCTATGCCATATAGCACACGTCTTCAAAATTAAAGTTAAGTCTTCACTATTGTTTTGGCTAGTACAATAATAGGGTTGGCAGTTTTCGTGATTTCCGAATGCATGGTTGTATGAATTCATGATGTCTGTGAATAGGTTACTTACTTTTTTGTCAAAGGTCAAAGGTCTTTGGAAATATGTTCAGTTATGGATGAGCAAATGACTTTACGGATAGCTAGGATTCTTTGAGTAGTAATTTTTTTTCTTAAATTTGAAAGATATTTGGTTTCTGTAGTTATGTTCTTTAGCTTTTTACACATGTGCAATTAGGATATGGACGACCTTTCAAATTTTTTTGTATGTGCTAGAGTCTCCGTCCGCCACCATACGTTCGTATATAAGGTCATGCATGGGAATGGACTGTTTAAACCCCTCTAACAATATCTCAGACTCCATACCGGTAGGAGAACCGCTATAATTATTATAGCATACATGGTCGCCTGGACTGATACCTTTACTTTCAGCTCGGGCACATATGCAGCAGTATTTGTTCTTCAATCCGATGAACAAAACCTTACCGAACCTTTTGCCAATTATAGCGGCAGCTCCAGATAGGGCTGAAAAATTTGTGTTGAAAGAAAGTTTACTCCAGATAGCATCTGCAATCACATCTATGCAAGCAAGGCCATTTTTTACTCGCCCTTCCGCAATAGCTGCATCTCGTTCCCTTGCTGCAGCTGCCTCCATTGTAATCATAGCAGTTTTTCGCCAGTCATTATATCTTTCATTTTGAACTTTAGCATAGTGCTTTTGAGAGAAAATGGACAATCCATTGATGCACATAATTCGCTAAATTGGGAATAGCCAATTCCAGAAGATATGATGCCAGATGTTGCAGATTTGTTTAAATCTAGGTCTGATTTCGGCTCAGAATCAAGATAAAATGTTAGATTACACATATTGCAGGCTAATTTATATTTGGAGAGTAGACCTTTTCTTTTTTCTGATATAATGTGAACGTTGCTCAATGTACATCCGAATGCCTGATTATAATTGGATATTTCTTAAAGTCGTCTATAAAAATATTCTACATCAATCATTCTCAGCCCTTCTACACAAAAACAGCTTTTCTCTTCCACAGGGTTATTAAAACTCACTTCGCACCTGAAATGACCAGAATATTTTTTTTCATGAATTCTTAGTAAACTGGATAACATACATGATACACATACAAACTTCTCATAAAAAATCTAGCAATAACCAATTAGTATCATCGTCACATTCATTATCTGATGTGTGTATTGTGGAAGATTATGTGAATATCTGAAAAAAAAAGTTTTTTTTAGTATAAGAATTTATGAAATTATTATCCTAACTTCCAAACTAATAATATAAATGTTGAAAAATATATGTGCAAGGTGAGTTGGTTTGTTTGTCACGTTAAAGTAGCTGAACGGATTTGCATGAAATTTAGCACATGAAAAGACCATGGCCTGGAAACGGGTATGGGCTACTTTTTATCCTGGATCACAAACAACGTCGCGGGCAAAGTCAAGCTAGTCAATAATAAAATCAAGAGTATTATTAATAAATAGCTTACGGATCCAATATTCTTTCGTCACTATGTATATTCAGTGAACAGCTTGTGTCTTCAGGTGGTACTTGTGATCTGCAAAAAAATGCAACATTCATTATAAAAGTAGGTACTTACACCTGAAAGCATAATTATATCAACATAAATAATAATAATAAAAATAATACGGAACCCTAAAAAGAACAAAAATTTATGAAAAGTTTGTGAACTCGCCAATTTCGTGATAGTAACCGCGTTAGTACAAAACGGTAATGCCATGTGGCAAAGCACAGAAAAAAAATATCTTGATGATCAAATACGTATGATACTTACAATTCAAAATTTTGTAATGTATGAACATTTGTTTCGTCCGAATTTATTTCTACATCTATCGGAGGTATTTGGGTCCTGTAACAATCACAAGTGGCTGGTATAATAATACTGGTCTATTATTTTTGTTTATCATTTCGATATGGAACCCTAAATTGTGCAATAAAAAAAAGAAGACGTAATCGTCCATAAAATCATAATTACGAATGTAACAATGAATAATTATATAGCTACGTAATTATTGTTATTATTTACCTACCTTTATTATAGAAATACAGGTGCGGGTACGCGTGGCTACATAATATGAAGCTGTAATTTTCAGTATAAGCTGACCTCTCATTAGAGTTGTGCAAAACAGTGCGTATTAAAGTCATGTAATATGACATTACTTTTCGTACCGAGGAATGCTGCATTACACCATGACTCCAAACATGACGCGAAATGACGCGCCACACGGTGATATTGTTATGAAAAGCTCGCGTTGTAGAAGATATACATCATGCGCGTTATATTATGGTGTGATATGACAATCGCCAAACGCAATACGCCCAGTATTACCTACAGTGCTCGTAGTGCGACACAGTCATGATTTAAAACATCACGTAACTATACCTCGGCAGTCCGCGGTGTTAATAAACGTAAACCTTATAACTTGAATCATACGGTTCTAAATAATAGTTCACTTATTTAGCAGCCAGCCGATCGGCGCATGCTCCTTCTCACTTGCACACATAGCCAAAATTACCGAGATAATACGAACACCGAACCTAACAGCGCGCCGCGATAGTGTTCTGTTGCGCCGCGCGTCATGTTTGAGAGTCATGCGCAATGCTTAATTTGGTCGAGTCATAGGTAATGGAACAGTACGCGGTCGGGTTATATGACGCGCAATGCAACAATCTCATTACTTACACAAGTCTACCTCTCATTGTGCGGAATGCCTATACAATGCGAGATCAGCTTATACTGGAAATATATTGCTTTTTTATAACTTATTATTTTAGCTGTGTGTTCTAATAACAGATCAGTTACATGCATAAATAGGTAGCAGATACACAGTCACAATTTTCTGGAATATTCTCTTTATCAACATCATCTTCAGTAGCGTGTAATCGACGTCGTCTGGAAAGATCATCATATTATTTATTATTTAGCTAATCTACTACAGTACGCCCAGTAGGTTCATATTTTTTATGTATTTTAGGTACTACATGCATAGGTACCTAGCACGGCACGTCCGATTGTGTATGAAGCAAGTAATAGTTTGGTTTCTTGCAGCTAGTGTACTTATATTTTTTTATAACTTTCTAAGCGCTCAGCGGCTGCAAGACGGTGCAATTACAAACTCAAGTCTTCACAACTATTTGTAGGCCATAACGCCCATAACATAATAACACATGTTCCGTGCGGGAATCGAACACGCGACACGTACTACAGCCGCGCTTAGAAAATTTTAAAAAAATATGGGTATGTACGGTAAGTACCTGGTCTACTCACACATGCAGAAACTGCTCCAAACGAGTATACCTACTACATATTTACCTACATGTTTGTAATTACTAATACTGTAAATAGATAGGTCGGTAGATACTTACTTCATTTCGATCATATGTTTGCCTATTTCTTTACGCCAACCCCGTCGATTCTTATTTTTATTTCGGTTATTACCCATTACGCAAACACTAAAAACTCACGCAATTCAATATTTTTATTTTACGTCGTTCTGTTGCGTAATGTGTCCTGAACGCAAAATGACACAACCCTCCCGTACGGAAGCCGGAGCGGGACTGAGCGCGGGTGGCGCGCGGCAGGGAACCAAATTTAATATGGCCGATATTTTAGGTTATTTATTTTAGAAAGTCAGAAAAGGAAATTCAAAAAAGTAAATAACATAAGACCTGCTTTAGAGTTAGTTCAGTAAGTATAAAAAGTTTCATGATCTAATTTGAAGTATTTTATGATTGCCAGCGGTTTATTATTCAGTTTAGAGGTAACTTTGGGATTTTTTTCTATCGAGAAAATTTTATGGAATCGTGTTTTCACCAAACAGAGGACTTAACATTAATCCTCAACTTTACCATATATTTATTTCAAAATTAATGCTGCAGTATTTTCGGCGTATCAGAGGATTTTGCTAAGCCATTTGAGGTAGTATAGGCTCTTAATAGGTATGCCTCCAGACAAAATGGGCGGCCCGCCTACACGTGCAGGGGTAGGATCTAACAATATATCTGTGACTCGACGCCACAAGTGATAAACTAGGGCCACCAAATTAAACAAAAAGCAGTTAATCATTGCAACATAAAAAAAAAAACAAACCATGGCTAAAAAGACGACCATTCACCACAAGCAGCACCCGTTCACGAGCATATCGCAAAGATCAGCCATTACCCCCCTCGCCATATTTGAGGGAAAGAGGTAACAAAAAATTCGTATGAACTTAATCGTAAAAATAACTAAAACAAGTTGCATAGTCTGTAAGCTTTCCAAAACGGCATAAAAGTTCATTTAAAGATACGCGATCCGTGGCATGGCATCTGACTAAAACATTCGATTTTACTAGCGAAATTCTTCGTGATGGGGAGGGCCACAGATTAAAAACCGGCCAAGTGCTAGTCGGACTCGCAGATAAATGTTTTCGTACCATAAACCTTAACTTTTATTATTTGTTGTTATAGCGGCAATACAGATACACAATCTGTGAAAATTTCAACAGTCTACCTATAACAGTTTTTGAGATACAGCCCGCTGACAGACAGACGAACGGACGGACGGGCGGATGGATCGACGGACGGACAGACAGCGGAGGCTTAGTAATAAGGTATCGTTGGTTACCCTTTGGGTACGGAATCCTAACAATGACCACCACATAAAACTAAAGCTAACTCATTTTAATTAAGTACTTTAAATAAAACTAAATTAAATATGGAAGATCCGAAATCGCTAATGCTTATTTCATTTTAATACGTATTTTGAAATTCAGATTTTATCGTAAAATTATAAAAGATAACAAACAGAAATAAGCATTAACAATAGTGAACGATAACGAATTAACCCCCGCCCCATCACGAAGAAATAGTTTAAGTGAGGATCCTAAACTAAAAACACAGATGATTTTCTCTCCCCGCGCCGATTCAAACACATGCCAATGCCATGCCACAAATCGCGTATCTTCAAACTAACTTTTATTAAATACCTTTTTGGAAAGATTACTGAATAGGCAAGTTGTTTTAGTTATTTGTACGATTAAGTTCATAGTAATTTTTTGAACGAGACAACATTTTTTGAAGAGTGTAATGAAAATATTGGTTATATGTAATTTTTAAATCAGTCATCATTTTAATAATTTTGTTGAATTAAGTACCTACTTTTAATTATGTCCATAGCTTAATTGAAGTGCCAGCTACAATAATCATTTTCTATTGGTACCCATTACGTGCATGTAATAACAATAACTATATTGGTGAGATACTTAAAATAGTAGGTACTCACAAGTACCTATGTATTTAAAACCTACTACCTACGTTTAAAAACATAGATATTGAACTGTTGTTATTACTATTCCGACATCCATAAATTTATGTGCTCGAGGGTTATACGCGGAGATTTAATATGGAAAAGTTATGAAAGCTAATTTCTCTTAAAAAACAACACTTAGGAATCTGAATTTTTGGTCACTAACTTCTTTAGGACTACTAATTTTTGTATAAATTTGGGAAGAAATCACAGAGTTTTTAATAGGGAAATCTTGAAATTTCAACATCGTGACTACCGCCACCCCACCAATGGCATGGTAGGTATATCTCGTAAACTACTGGAGTACTAATTTTATCTTGCAGAGTGCTTATCACCAATCCTACTAATATTATAAATGTGAAAGTTTGTATGTTTGTATGTTTGTGCCTCAATCAGGCAAAAATGGCTGAAGGGATTTGGATGAAATTTGGCACACATAAAGTTCACATACTGGAATCAAACATAGGCTACTTTTTATCCCAGTAAAAGGCATGGCTTAATGGAGACTGAGGAGGAAGTGGAAACCCAGCGCTTCTGCTACCTTATTACTTCAGATTCAAAAGTACCAGCAGAACAGAAACATGTCGAAGTATTTCTGGGGCTGAAATTGGGAGCGCTAAAGATTCACAAGTACCAGGAGAACAGAACGATGTTAAAGTAATTTTGGGCTAGATTTTTTTTTTTACTGTCGAACAGAAATATAGATATTTGTTGAAATTTTTTCCGGGCTGAAATTGTAAACGCTCTAGATTCACATGTGACAGGAGACCAGAAACATGTCGAAGTATTTCTTTGGCTGAAATTATTAGCGCTAAAGATTCACAAGTACTAGGAGACCATAAACATGTCGAAATATTTCCGGCGCTTGAATTGTGACCGGTTAGAATTCAGAAGTACCAGGAGGCCAGAAATATGTCGAAGTATTGTCGAAGATTATGAGCGGTAAGGATTCCAAAGTATCAGGAGAACAGAAAAATGTCGAAGTTTTTCTCGGGCAGGAATTATGAGCGCTAAAGATTGATAATGTACCAGGAGACCAAAAACATGTCGAAGTATTTCCAGGCTTGGAATTACGAGCAGTTAGGATTCAAAAGCACCAGGAAATCAGATACGTGTAGAAGTATTTTCGGGGCTGGAACAATGAGCGTTACAGATTCACAAGTACCAGGAGAACAGAACGATGTTAAATTATTTTTGGGATAGAATATTTTTTGTTTTTTTTTTTAAGTGCCACCTCTTAAGTCTACGCAGACGAAGTCGCGGGCGAAGTGCTAGTTTGGCATAAATTTCGGTAGAAATAGGGGAAGGGGGGGCATGACGGGGACGCGAGGTAAGACGGGGTCACGCACACATACAAGAAACTAGACTCTGGCGAACAGAAAGCAATAAGCCAATAGGAAGCCATACTCGATCAACCGTCAGCGCGACAGAAACAGTGAGTGGGAGTGCACGCGTTTTTTGTTTACAAACGAAAATCACGTTGAGTGTCTCGTCGATCTAATTTTACGCAGTTTAAAACGTCTTTACTGTAAGGTAATTATGACTACCCAATTTATGTCTTTTCTCGTATATGGTTGTTAGTGTTGTTTACTTTGTTGTGGTGTAGTTGGACAAAAGTTCAGTTAATATTTTATTTTTGAGAAATTATTTTTTTCTAAATCAGCCTTTGGGGTAAGACGGGGTATTGGGTATGGGTAAGATGGGGTATAGGGGCAACATGGGGAAGTGGGTCTTCGTTTAGGTATCTATGTTTATAAATAGGTACGTGCCTAATACGATTTAACTTTTCAGGTAAAACAATGGTACGTACATATAAGAAAAAAACTAAAAGAGGAGAGTGGTCAACAATTTCTATGAAAACAGCTATAGATAAAGTATTAAGTAAAGAAATGGGCTACAGAAAAGCCGCTTCTGAATACGGAGTGCCTCAGACTACTTTGGAGCGATATGTTAAGAAAATGAAAGAAGATGGTGAAGTTACAATTGGTGTACCTTTGGGCCCTAAAAAACCTATATTTACAACAAAAGAAGAAGCGAGATGGTGGCATATCTAAAACATATGGAAGAACGTCTTTTTGGACTGACAACTCTCGATCTGAGACGTCTAGCATATCAACTGGCTGTGAGAAATGGTAAGGCGCACAATTTTAATACTGACAAGCAGATGGCAGGGGTTGATTGGCTCAAAGGTTTCTTAAGGCGTCATCCAGATTTATCCATTCGTAAGCCCGAAGCTACTTCAGCAGCTAGAGCAATGGGTTTTAATAAAGTGGCCGTTACTAAATTCTACCAGTTGCTTGGAGAGATATATGACAAGCATAAATTAACTCCTGACAAAATATATAATTGTGACGAAACTGGTATCTCCGTTGTATCTAAAACCAAGAGCAAAATATTGGCCATGAAAGGACGAAAACAAGTAGGCTCGTTATCATCTGCAGAACGCGGCCAGACTATTACAGTAGAAATATGTTTTAACGCTGCTGGAACCTACATGCCTCCACTGATGATTTTTCCGAGACAACGAATGAAACCAGAATTGTTAGATCACGCCCCACCAGGTACTGAAGGTGTTTGCAATGCTCGAGGCTGGATAACTACTGAAATATTTTTGACTTGGTTCAAAAAGTTCATCAGATTCTACGGAGCTACTCCTACTAATCATGTGTTGCTGCTTCTGGATGGGCATGTAAGTCACACTCAAAATTTGGAAGTAATTGATCTGGCACGTAAAAATGGAGTTATTATACTTTGCTTTCCTCCTCACTGCACACATAAAATGCAGCCAGCAGATGTTGCATTTATGAGGCCACTCAGTACATATTATGACCATGCTGTTTCGGCCTGGTTGAGATCACACCCAGGGCGTGTGGTAACTGTATTTCAGATAAGTGAAATATTTGGAAATGCATACGTTCAGGCAGCTACAATGTCGACAGCAATCAACGCATTCAGAAAGTGTGGCATATGGCCGTTTAATGAGAATAATTTTACGGATGCCGATTTCATATCTGCTGCAACTACTGATATACAAAATATTGAAAACTCGTCGAGTGTAGAGCAACAGAGAGTTACAGAAGCCGAAGGGCCTCAGTATGAGGTAGTTCCATATGTGCCTTCAACCACAGTAGTCACGACTGTATCTTCAATGGCCACAACATCCCATTCTGGAGCAGTTACAACAAGACCTGAAGTTACAACAGAATCATGCAATCCAGTTAGAATAGATTTTAACACCGAATGTACCGAGCAAGTCACACCTGATTTGACTAAAAAACCTGCTCCTGAACCTGGATGTTCTTTTGCTTCTAAATCTCCCATCCGTGCGGTGTGCCGCGATCTTACATCTAGCTTTGAAAATGCATCCCCTGGTGATATTATGCCAATCCCTTTAGTCCAACAAACTGAAAAGAGGAAGCAATACCGGAGAGGAAAAACAGCCGTCATTAGGTACTTCAACTCCTTACAAAAATGAGCTGGAGAATTTGAAAAAACTGAGGAAAGTATCCAATCCTAATGATCCTCGGCTCAAAAAAAATGCTAAGAAGAAACAAAAGACTACAGTTGCAGCCAAAACGAAAAATGACGATGATGAAGATACAATTTGTCTCTATTGTAATGATGAAAATCATAGTTTTTTGAAATCATCCGAAGGTTGGGTAGGCTGCCAGCTTTGTGGACGTTGGGCTCACAATGGTTGTGCTGGTGTGGATGATGAAAACACCCAAGAAATTCATATTTGTATTTATTGTGATAATAATTAGCTTACCCCATCTTGCCCCATTTTCATTACCCCATCTTACCCCATGGTAAGGGGCAAGATGATTTTTCGAAAGTTCCTATTAAATAATTTATTTTTAAAAAATGCTATAAGTTCATCTCCCAAAGACTATGCCAAATTGTAGTTAGATTAATAATACATTGTGCCATAAATAAATAAGCATAATAAACGTAATGATTATACGTTATTTTTGGTATTTTCCTTAGATACCCCATCATGCCCCCCTTCCCCTACTTATTTCAGCGAACATCGGCCTCCATTGTTCCGTTGTGACCGATTCTTTTTCGACGTGTTGTGAATATTAAATATGCCTAATGCTTATCAAACTGTCGTTATTAACAATACCACGTTAATTAACAACGTCTTTAGTGCATTCAATTTAGGTTTAATCGTCCGTAATTAGAATTTCACTGAAAACAAAAACACGAGACCGCGTAAATCACTTATTTTGTCCGCTGACGCTCGAGCGTATTCATGACGTCATCGACTAGTATGGATAAGACTTTTGTGTTTTTTTTTGTATTTTTTATTGTTGGTCGTGTTTTTTTTTTTTGCATTTTGCCTATTTGTTACTACTATTTTCAGCGCATCTTTTTGTCATGTTTTAAGTTTTTTTTTTGGTGATATGATAATAGTGAGCCGTATCCATACTTTGCTAGCATGTACTTGTGCGTTTAGTCGTGAAACTGTTAATTTGGCTGGTTGATTTCTGGGATGTTTTTATTAGGCAACATGCACTTGTGTTGTGATTTTTTTTTAGATTAGTAAATATCATCATCATGTTGATTGCGAAATAAGATTTCAAATAAATGCAACAGTACTTGCTCTGTGATCCAAATTATGAAAGGGTCTTTTTTATCCATCTATACTAATATATAAAGCTGAAGAAGCTGTTTGTTTGCTTGAACGCGCTAATCTCAAGAACTACTGGTCCGATTTGAAAAATTATTTCAGTGTTAGATAGCCCATTTATCGAGGAAGGCTATAGGCTATTTATCATCACGCTAAGACCAACAGGAGCGGAGCATTATTGAAAATTGTGACGCAAATGAAGTTGCGCGGGTCAGCTAGTTGATATATAAAAAACCCAAGATACACACTCAGCATCTCAGGAAGGTCCGCAAAAAATAAGCGCAATATGTATAATTATGCGCAAGTTTCAAACGGTCTCGCATCGCTCGCCATACCGCACTGCTTTGTAAAAACAACTTTAAGCGATTCGTGTAAGGTTGAATTTGCAAAAAAATAGCGCATCACTCGCCATACTGAACTGCTTTGTAAAAACAACTTTAAGCGATCCGTGTAAGGTTGAATTTGCAAAAAAAATTGTTAATAGTATAACTACACACAACGCACACATGACACTGGAAACATGTCAGTTTTTGACGATAGTTTCGAGTGCTGCATTATTTTGTTCGAGACTGCATCTTGGGTTTTTTATACATCAATGTTTTTATCGCTCTTTTTCAAGTGTTTGCATTGTGACTTATTCTTCGTAAACTAAACAATTGAAACAGCTGACACTTTGTCTGCGATGAGGTTATGTACCAAACTATGTAGGTAATAAAATACTATCGTAAGCCACTTAGCTTACGGAGTTCCCGGAAATTAAGTAAAAACATACCCTTTTTTTTTTGTTGGCGGCTGGGTCAGCTACCTGAGGCATTTTTTGTAACGCTTGTGGTATGAAAAAAATGTATGGGGAGGTGTGTTATTTTAATTGATTAATGTGTAATAGGGTATATTCTTCTAAATTAACGAAAAACTTTTTTAAGTATTGGCTTTTTTTTTATTTCTGTCTACTTTTCACAATAAACTAGGAATATTTCGATCACGCTGATTTCAAAGTAGAATTAACAATATATTACAAGGCAAAACTGGTCTAATCTATTTTAAATCTGATAGCTTATTTCATAACAACACCAAAAACATAAGTTTCATGTAGCTCCTGTACACACATTCAGAGATATCGTCGTTTTAAGTACACGCGCCGATATCGTGACGTCAACCCGACCCCCCCCCCCAACATTGAGCGATATCGCGCAAGATGGCGGAGACGCCCGAGTGGATAATGATCAATATGGCTTTACAAAAGGTCGTTCGACTACAGATGCGGGTGTTGCTCTCCTTATAACATATTTAACGCATGGGAGAACTCGCAAAATGCAATTGGAGTTTTCTATGACCTCTCCAAAGCCTTTGATTGTGTACACGCTATTGCGAAAGCTACGTCACTACGGTCTCCAAAATGAAGCTCTTAACGTACAGTAGTGCCCAACTGATATGGCTTACCGATGTACCTGCGCAGAAGATGAATTTTCAAAGCACGGGAAATACTATTGACCAATCGGCACGCTCCACGCAACGCGCTTTTTTTTCCTGTACCGCTATCGGTTAGGGATGGGCAAATGGAAAAAAAATATCGATATTTATCGTATCGATACTTTTCAAATATATCGATATATATCACCCAAGAAATATCGATATTTCGATATATCGATATTTTTTTCCCAATTTGCAATTATTTATAAAAATTGCCTAAATTATCGAAATTTTAAAACAAATACACATCTGGCTGTTTCAACATAAGTTTTATTATTTAAAAAAATATTTCGAATTGCTTGACATAAAAAAAAAAAAACAAAAAAAAAACATTCAAACCAGTATTTGTCTGATATTGACATCAGGAGCACTCTTTGTTTGATGTGTTCCCCTGTTAATCTGCTCCTATCATTTGGCACAGCCAAATTTACCACTGAAGCTACCCTTTCAGATGACACTGAAGATGCTTGACAAATCAGATATTTTAGAGCGATATCCGTTACCCAGTTAATGGGTTGTGGAGGTCTGGTAGGCAGCCGCTCCATGTAAAATATTGGTATTCAGCTAAATCCAGCTTGACTGGAAGCCGACCCCAATGTAGTTGGGAAAGGCTAGACAGATGATGATCCGAGAGAACCGGCGTGAAATGTTGACAATTTACCCAGAACTTTATTGGATCAGATTTTCTTTCTAAAAGTGGTTCTACTTCAGTTCACTGGGGACTCAGCTCCTGCTTGGAATCTCTGACGAAGCTATGCTCAGATTTAATAATTTCTCATGTCTGGACCAGATAGAGGACCCACTAGCTTGTTCTGATGCTGCTTGATCAGGATTTTTATCCGGAGAACGTTGTCCTCTACGCCGATGTTCTGCATGAATCTCAGCACTAATTTTGGATAGCATTTGACACGACAATTTACGAGGTAAAGTGGATACGCTTGAACCGAGGGTCCAAAACAGTAGCTACTGAGAGAAAAGGATTTCTTTCTGTGTGCAGTGATACCAACCAAACCAGCAAGCAATGTCATTGTCATAGACAAGCAAGTCATAGAGAGTAATTTTTGTTTGTGTTTAAAGCAAAGAAACTAAACCCATACAGCCTACTGCATATTTTCTAAATTTAAGAAATCGGATTGGTCAAAATCATGATGTGACGCATGAGCAGACAGCAGAGCTTTAAAAATACAACGTGTTGTTTTGCATCCTCGTCAAATTTCAGGAGGTTGTCATAAAAGACATAAATAATCAATCGAAAGTACGGTAGCGGGCAATAACTAATAAGCGCTGCTTTTTTTTGTTGTTGAAATTTAACAGTATTTCAGAATTAAGCCCTAAAATAAAACAGATACACCCGACTACGCACACAGCGACAATGCAGCTGTGTGCGTGAGTGTCGACGTCTTACCTACGAAATACAAGCGCGCGCGAGCGATCAATGACCGGTAGCAATAATTTTACCTAATTTTATTTCGAAAATCACTTACATTATTGTCATAAATTTCGCTTGATAATTAACTCATCTTTGAGCATCATTGGAATACGGAAATCTTACTAATGACAATAATACTAGTGCGCCAAAGAAAAGTTCACTGACCTGTTATCAGATGATTAATAAAATGTTAGTTTTGCTTTTCGTAGTGATTTTGTTTTTATTTGTGGATTTCCTTCCTACTTAACGGGCTTAGGACCGGCAAGAATGCCTTAGTTAGTGTAGCGATCTACTAAGTCTAAAAATGTTTTCTACGTTTGATGGAAATGGAAAGACGTGCTAGTTAAGTGAAAGTACGTGGTGATATTTTCGACTCTTAGGTATTATTGGCGTAGTTAAAAATAAAATTTGAAATCAACTTATTTACACTAATAAAATTGATTCAGCTTACAACGTATTTACAAAATGTACAAATAAATAAATTACCTACTTAAGTTACCCGGAGGTATTGTTCAAAGTTGCCACCATCACACTCTTCGCACAATCGAGCACAACGTAGCTGGTTTTCCTTCAGCTTACGTAACACTAACACATTCGTTTTTAAAGTGTCGAAAGCACTAATGATCCTTGCATGTAATTCTGTTACACTTGTCACTTTTAACGTCTCCCCACAAATAAAAGTCTACAGGCTTCAGGTCTGGAGAACGCGGAGGCCAGGCCACAGGTCCTCCGCGACCGATCGAGTGGTCACCAACTTTTCGGTCAAGTACTCGCGTACTTGCCGACCATTTTGAGAGGGAGCGCCATCCTGCTGGAAGTAGAGGTTGTGCCTTGCGGTAGTGGAACGGGTGTTGAAGTTCACGTTTCAGTAGGCGCCACACTGTGGTGTGGTGCACTCCTAAGTGTTGACCAGCCTCCCGCGTGCTTGTCCGTGGGTCTCGCTGGAAGTATTCCAGGATGTCTTCCTGCAAGGCGACAGGCAGGCCTACGCTGCCGCGAGCATGAGCATGCCGGGGAACGTCAAACTGCCGATGATCCCACAGTCCCTGCGTAGCAGCCAGCATGACGCTCTGTGATGGGGGTTCCCGATCGGGAAACATTTCCGTGAATATCCGGTTGGCTCCACGTAGGCTGTCTCCACTGATGGCATACAGGCGGACCATCTCCACCATCTCTACATTTGAATAATAATTGTCCGTCATCTTGCACATCTTGCACTAGCGGAATTCGCAAAACAAAACGTACGCACGCTTCGGCGACATCAAACACACTGTTCGTTCCGGGGCCGCGGGGGCCGGGGGCGTGGCTAGGAGCTTGCGCGGGAGAATCCCCGTACCGTGATTGGGGTGCGATTGATTACCTACGAATTTATCGAATGATCGTTGCGTGTGTATGCGTTGTGTATGTATTGTTTGCGTTGTGTATGTATTGTTTGCGTTTGTTTGCGTGTGAAAGCGCGATTATAAGGCTAGTAACAGTCGGGCCGCGGCTGGTTTACACTTACGGATTTCCGTAAATAAAAAAATAAAATTAAAAAAATACCTACCCATTTTACTGTCGATTTGGGTCGAGAATCATTAGCATAATTACGTCCTTGAATTTGACTAGGATGCAAATCAACACGTATATCGGTTTTGATATCTGAAAATAAATATCGAAAATTGATATATCGCGGGAAAAAATATCGCTAAATAGTATCGATATTTTTATGAAAAAATATGTCTAACATGTGTAGATGTTAATGGTGTGAAGTCTTCCGGGCTGCCAGTTCAGATAGGTGTACCCCAAGGGTCAATACTGGGTCCATTCTTGTTTCTTGTATGCATAAATGATTTACCATTCTATTTAAAGGATATACCTATGTGATGTTGTTCTCTTTGCTGATGATACTTCCCTTATTTTTAAAGTTGATAGGAATAGACCCGATTTTGTCGACGTAAATAGTGCACTCACCATGGTTACGAATTTTATTGGTTTACAACAAACAATCTAGTTGTAAACGCTAAGAAAACAAAATGTCTAAAATTTGCCTTACCTAATGTTAAAAATCTAGGACCCAATTTAAGTGACGAGGTGCTCGAAACTGTAGACTCAGCTGTTTTCTTGGGCATAACAGTTGATGCCAAACTTCAATGGGGCTCTCATATATCAACACTCTCGGGAAAACTTAGCTCTGCCACCTTCGCCGTCAGGAAAGTTAGACAATTTACTGACGTCGACACAGCTCGGTTAGTCTATTTTAGTTATTTCCATAGTGTTATGTCCTATGGTGGGGGAGACCGAGGAGGGTTGTGTCAATTTTTATTTTAACTGACATATCTCAGCCATGAAACATTCTACACCTGTGAGCTCTATAAGTCAATTTAGCTCAATTCATATTCTTTGAGAAACAATCATTAAAATTAATGAAAGTATTAAGTTATCTGAGAAAATCTACAAAATCAAAAGCTACTCCCCGTGTCACAACTCTCCTACTGCCGAGGTAAGTTGTGACTGATACCAAGGTAGGTTGTGACACCTATGTATTAAGACTATTTGGTTAATAAACAATACCACTTTAATAATTATATAACAAATAATTATTTAATTACACATTTGTTTAACAAAAAAGTACTTTAATCAACATTTTGGCATACCTTTACGAACTAGAATAACATGTTACATCGACATGAAAAATATCAGTATCTTAAACAATAAGTATGGCTCCTTTGAGATCAATTTTAATAAAATCAGTCTAAAATCAAAATCTAATCTGACAAACTATTATGACAGACATAACGAAGCTGACCCCCAGACCCAGTGCAAGCTTCGTGAGACCAGCCTTGGCATTCGAGGCCCTGAACCCACTTCTCTTTTGATTTTCTATTGCAAAGGGCTCAAGAATACAAGCAAAAATAATTATTTTCTGCATCTTCTTCGTCTTCATCCTCTTCCTGATAATTGCAGAAAACAACCAAAAAAAAACCAGACCTTATATGTATATTCCTTGCAGTGATCGCCATATCAAATGCAGATCCTTCTTCAAGGGCCAGTTCATAAACGACACTAGCCAAGCCCCTATCTTTTGTATATATTTATTTGGCATTCTGAAACAATGAAATAGACATTCAGCATGCAACATCACACCACAAGACAAAGAAACCTTGCCAGAAACATAAAAATAGTAAAATAGGAGAGTTGTGACAAGCTGTCACAACTCGCCTTGTAGTAAAAAATCGTGAACCAGTCAGAATAATAATTCGTAATTTCTAAACACGATGTCAATACCAAAAACAATACCACCCTACAAAACTTGAAAAACTAAAGCATATGAAAAAAAAAATCAAAACAATGCAAACATAATACGTAACAATATATATGCAATCAAAATTTTGGGGAAAAACTTACTTTTTGCAATTTTTTGTATGCAGATGTCGTACACTCAGCCGTTTCACGTGCGCGAGTTATCGCGTAGGACTACGTCAAACAGCGCTTCTCAAAGAAACAAAAACGCTCTATTGTCAGCTCGCTAACGGTCATAGGTTCTCCGAAATCGACTTTGTCACAATTCTCCCCTGTTACAACTCTCCTCGGTCTCCCCTATGCTACTGTGGGGAAAAGCTGCTGACACAAAATATATTTGTCCTACAAAAGCGAGCCGTACGAGCGATATACCAGCTAGGGTCCAGAGTCTCTTTAAGGGAACTTTTTAAAGAAATAGGTATTCTCACGGTTGCTTCGCAGTCCATTTTTGCCAACATAATGTATATCAGGCAAAATAAACATTTATATGCCAAAACTAGTGAATTGCACCAGAAATAAGCACAAACTTCATGCTCCTTTCCACCGTCTTCGTAAGGTCTAGGGCCATTTTGTGGGGCTCGGTATCCGCTTTTATAATAAGTTACCTCTTTCTTTTCTAGACTTGCCTTGATATGCTTTTAAAGCGAAAGTGAAATCTAACCTTATTTCGAACGCATACTATACTATAAACGACTACTTCGACGATAAAAATAGTTGGTCGCTGCATTGAACACGAGACAATGCTAAATGATCTTTCGTAGATACTTTACTTGCTAAGATGACATTGTTTTATTATTCTGACCGTATAGGTAATTTTTGTTTTCTTTTTTTTTACTTGTTTTACTTACTGACATAATCTTCTCATTAAATTGTATTTTTATGAGTTGTATTGCAGTATGTGGTTAACTAGCGACCTCGACAAATTGATAAGTATAATTTTGTCTGAGCTACCGGCAGCAGGTTCGTCATGCTCCCTTAGACGTCGCTGCTTGCGGTAGCGTCGGGGATCGGGTTACCTCCTTACCTCTAATATAGCGAGGGAGGTAATGGCTGATCTTTGCGTTATGCTCGTGAACGGGTGCTGCTCGTGGTGACTGGTCGTCTTGCTGACCGTGGTTCATTATATTTGTAATTTTTAAGTGTTATAATTTAACTGCCATGGTCCTACTTTATCACTTCTGACTTTGGGTCACAGCTTATGGTTAAATTCCATTGTTACACATGTAAGCGGGCACGCCATTTATCCCTGGAGGCTCATTTTGATTAGTATTATATGCTTGAGTTTACTTATTTAATTAACTATAAATGTTTTATCATTGTTTCATATTGATTGTTGGGATAATTGTGTGCTAGCTGACCATTGCCATTGATTACACTTACTGACAATGTGCCATTTATTTTATTTAATGTTCGATATCTATCATAAAATGTTGAATAATAATGTTATATAAATTCAAGTTCTTTAAACTTAACAGACAGTTGTGTTGCTGGGCAGTTTGTTGGCCACTTCTTCCCAGCTAAAACACTAGGAAGTGGTGACGGGCTGGGCGATTTGGGGGACTGTCTTCATGTAAACTATGACGTTCAAAAAGTGCTGATTTTCAGCCTAGTTTGAATAAATACATTTTGATTTTGTATACTTAGAATAGCTGTAGCATGTCCTCTTTTTCGGCGCTCATGCTGGTCCTGCTGAAAACAGCGTGATGACCGCCGGACCACCTTCAAAGTCGATTTTCTCGAAAACTACGAAGATACCAATTTTTTGTTCGAGTACAAATTACCAAATATGGAAACGATTGGCGTCGGTGGTCCTGTGGTAGTCACGGACATAATATAATTTTATTTCTACATATTCACATACTTTGGGTGTGTATAAATGTGCACAATAACACTGGACACCAAAAAAGTTTTTTTTTTCTTGCCGTGGTTCGCAACTGGGTTTTTATCATACCTTCAGTACAAAATTATTGCGGTGGGCTGTAGCCGAGCTTCGGGCGCGTGATCTGCTCCTAGCAGTGGAGGCCGAAGCACGCCACCTCTTTTCACGGCTAGAGCATTATTTTCTCGAAGTAGGTGTGAAAAGTAGAGTAGGTACCTATGCTCTTCAGGGATAAAGGTGTCTTTGCCTTGGGCTAACTTGAATCCCTCACTGCATTCAGGATTCTTGTATTAATTCCCTCGCTTCGCTCGTGAGTTAAACACTTAACTCTCTCGTAACGCTCGGGAGTTTACTCTCGAATCCTTCATTATCTTATGTCACCATAATACACTGCTTTATCCCCTCGCTGCATAATCTACTATTACTTAATTTCAGTTGCGTAACCACAGGCTCACAAGATTTTACGAGCTCAAGAGTTGCCTTCGTGGATTCTTCCGTATGACCCTTTTAATCCGCATCTATAAACCAAAAAAATATTACTTAAACTTATTTGGCAACATCTACACAATTAACTAGGTAAAAAGTTAGATATCATAAAGGACACACAATGAACCATGGCTCATTGTTAAACAGCATGTTGGTTAACTGTGGGACACACCCTTTTTAGGGTTCCGAACAAAAAACGGAACGCTTACCTATAGGGTCACTAGGGTGTCTGTCTGTCTGTCCGTCTGTAACAGCCAGTTTTCTCCGGATCCACTGGACCTAAGATTACATGAGTAGCCAATAATAGTTATCCACGGCAGATAAATAGGGTGGATGAATATGCTATTTGCAGTCTTAATACCTATCAATATTAAAGATGATTGGGCAACTTGGAAGGGATAAGTATATTAATGTAAGATATAAAATATATCATATAATAAATAAATATAATTACAGAATATATATACAATATGCAAATGTATACATAAGAAAAATAATATATATATAGAAATGAAAATATATACTAATTAAATAAACAGCCATTTAGTGTTATGTTGATGTGATATATAAATAGCCTGTTATGATAATAAATCAAGCAAACCTCGTTTTTTTAATCATTTTTAGTACCAATGAATAAGTCCACTATTATAAGAGTCCAGTAAACGTGGTATTACACTATTTTTACCATAATTACTGGAGTGAAATGGAGTGCAAAATAATGTAGTGAGTCTGGTGCGTTTCTTTGGAACATTAAACTTAATATTATTTAAAAGCAATCGATCCGTCCCCGCAAAATGTCATATAGTAAAATATTATGTGTTATTTTTATTATAAACAATTAAAAGTGCGACCGTTTAAATTCCGCGTCTATAATCACCCCCCATTCGTCCACGAAGTCAGTGCGGGGCGAGTCAAGTTGCTAGGTGGACGTGCGTCACTTTGCGAGAGCTCAGGACTACAAAATAATATCGTAAAATATTACTACAAAAATTGAGTAATATTTTACATTAAATTGCCGCTTTATTTTTCAAGTTGCGACTTAACCCGGTAGTATATAGGTTAAAGTTGTTAAAATGTCCGTAAATGTAATTACTAAGTCACTTTCGACCAACTTAAAAAAAAATTGTAAACAAACAGTCACAGTGCAACCGCGTGACTCAACGTGACAGTGTCCTTGGCGTCATAACTGCAACTGTTTACCAACAGATAATAACCCAAACGCACTTCCTAGTAAAAAAAAAAAACATTTTGCATTATTGATGATAGAGCGACGTTTATGTATGTCTCTATCCCACTAATACCGTACGCTTCCTAGCTATCTCGCTTTTTACTAGCTAGACAAAGCGCCTCCTTGCGACGTGACGTCAGCGGATGGAGTGGGGCTATAAGGTAAGTCTGAGTTGCGGTGGCGAGGGGTAAAACGGAATCTTGTATTGATGATTAAAAACTTATCATAAATTTATCTAACTTACGGCTTAAATCAATGTATTTAGATACTTCATGTCTTCTTAACTGTTGTGTTAATTAGCTTTTGTTAATAAAATGTATCTGCAGGCTCTTTAACACACATTTCTTGATCGATATATTTTATTAACCTTTCAAATGCCGGATGACAATGCGCAACGAAAGCGCTGGGTGCCGTGGAAAATGCTACCCGTGCGGCCGTCATTGTTATTATTTCAAAAATATATTTTAAAGTAACAACGTAACTTATATAGTTTTTTGTTTATGTTACGTTTAGATAGATCCTTAAGCTTTACTTATTTACATTTTGCAATAAAAAATTTTCAATGTCACGTAATTACGCGTAGATGTACGCTCCGGCAGACTAACATTAACTTATTTTGAGCGTAGATGTACGTTCCGGCATACGAAAGGTTAAAAACAATCGCCAATCATATTTTTGTTCTTTCTAGCACCTTCTTTTTTTCTTCCTTTGAGGGGCTTGTGGCTAAGCACTACACTTTTCTACTTCAGTGTACTCGGGCACAACACGTTTCAGTCGATTCGTGAGTAAAGTTAAGGTCACCGTTATGTATGAATCCGCTGCTTTTTTGTAGTCATTCGAATTTGGTCGGACAACCAGCCGTTTTTTACATGTTTTGTTTATATTTACTTAATGCGAAACATTCCAAGCTGAATATGTTCACTATATATTTTTGACTTAAGGGACTAAATCTTGGTTTAAAGCCACACATCTGGGGTTGAGCCGGTTTCTTGTATTTTGCCGTCAAAGTTATGACACCGTCGTTTTGATTTTTAGCAATATTATTCAATAACGCCATAACCATTAAAAGATTCAAAAGTGTACATGCATATGTACACTTATGAAACTTTTAATACCTAGTTATTAAAAGCGTCAAGAAGGACCGAATACGGTTTTCAGCGAGCTTATACGTTTTCTCATTTAGGAGCTACGATTTTTTTTCGGGTTTTCGAAAAAGTGCGATTACTTGAAAGTTATAAATATTTTTGTAAATCTAATTCTGTCACAAATACTCACAAATTAAGAGCTACTCGTGTACGTTTATTCTACAGGCGCACATACGATGGTTTTAGAGATACACGATTCTGCAAAACGTTACTCCAGCAGGAAACGCAATATCTCGAAAACCTGAAGACACATTTTTGCATAAATATAAGCTCTCTGCCCATGCGCAACTTTTCTCTCTCCGATCATTCGTTTAGAATTTTCCTGCTAGAAAAACGTTACCCTAGCAGGAATCGTTTTTTCCGTTTTTTTCCAAAACGGCCAGGCGCACAAATTCTATAAGTAGCGCACATTTATAGCAGATTACGCACTAAATATACGTTCCACTCGTATCACTCTAGGAGACACTTTCCTGCTGGGGTGACGTACACGGTTTGGAGACAGCGACTGTAGCATACTAGCGCTGGGTACGCCACAATCCAAGCGCGATAAGTCCCCTCTTTGAGGAGTGGCTAGAACGGCGCCACGGCGTCCTCGCCTTCCGCTAGACGCGGGTACGCACCGGACACGGTTGCTTCGAGAGATACCTGTTTCGGATTCGGCGGGAGGACACGCCTGGGTGTCAACACTACGAGGATTGCCCGGAGCACACGGTGGAGCGTACGTTGGAGGTCTTACGGGTTACCTCCTTCTGCGAAGCAGTAATGCTAGCGAAGAAGGTCGAATGCGTGATAGATAGGAAAACCTCACGCCCCGGCCGCCGCAACTAAGACAACTCGGGTGTCGGGAGGCGCACGGCGATTCTCGGCCACCGTAGGCACAGGCGTGCGGACGGCGAGTGTTGGGCGGCTCGCCGTCCGATCAGAACCAGGCCCGGGTCGACGGCGCATTGTGTTCCACGTTCCACGCGCACCTCATATAGATGTCAGCATAGAAGAGGGGACCCGCTAGGGCCAGTGCCTGTCAGGGTTGCGGTATTTGTTCGAAAGAAGGGCGTTAAGAGGAAACACGGATGGGTTTTAGTCAGTAAGTCTGACACTCCGTTCTGCTCCGCCCAGAGCGGGAGGAGTCATTCGATGATTTCCCATACTTAAAAAAAAAAGCTGGGGTATGAGGTCTCGCTAGCCCCTCCTGCGTGAATGACGCATACAAAAATGTCAGGAAAACATTTTGTTTACACTTTTGATATTAAGAATTTTGATGCTTTCTCAGTAATGAAAACGTTTCAAATCACCATGTTCGCGCTCGAGTTCGATGTAGCTGCCATAATAAGAAATTTATAATACCCTTAAAGCTTTCATATGAGCTAGGTTTTATCACTGTTGAGTAATTGTTCCAGTCTCCATACAAATTTGCCCGTGATCCTTTCCCTCTTTTCAAACCCTTCTTTCTTTCTTCAGTTAATTGTTTATAACTTTTTCGTGCGGTGCTTTAGTTTTTTTTTTTTCAAAAATCATCTACAGGCTCTTCCTAATCGAATGACACCTCATTCATAATTTTCCAGAGACTGAAAAAAGCACTTGTTGACTAGACTACATGGGTTATTTTAGTAATCTTGCTACAAATTAAAACCACGTTTATTTACAAAAACCTCAAACAGAGATTTATTTTATATTTTTTTTATAAAATTTAATAATAAATAACGTGTGTTGTTACTAATATTTCTTGTTGAATATACATTTTTCTATGGAATATAAAAGTACTACATATATTTTTCTATTTTTTTATAATTATTTGAAAGGCTGGGAATTTAGCATTTATTGCTTTAATATTAGTTTTACATTGTGGTGTTCATTAATAGGAATACTCAGTAAAGATTAGCTTTTTTTAAAAAGTTTATTTACATAACATACATAGTAACTGACAAGAGTAGCTAATAAGAAATAAAAACTCAGCAGCGGAGACAGTAAAGTTAAAAGAAATTAACATGCAAAGGACGGAGAGCGAAGCGTGCAGTCCTAGAGGCAGACGACTCGCTGCGCGTCTCGAGCCCAACCAACTGAATTCACGAAAGATTTGAGACAGATATCACTGCTTACCGAGTCACAGCTAACTATTCAAATTAAAACTAAATAAAAATATCTATTAAATTAAAAGTCACAAGGTATAAGAAGTTTATTGTAACTTGGAGCTTTTAAGATAAAAACGTTCAAATTAAAATGAAGAAATTATAACTTATTGAATATTAAAATGGAAGTTAAGGTAATAAATGAGTAAATGGCTTTTTAAATGGAGCTAATCATGTAATTAAATCATATTCTTACAATATGCTAATAGAACAACTGTGGAAATAATTGAGAAGAAAAAATATTTCTATGGAGCTAATCATGTAATTAAACTTTCATAAAATTCTTAAAATATGCCAATAGAAGCAACTGTGTAAATATTTATTCATCATTCTACTATTCGGATGCTTAATTAAGTATCGTTATCAACAATTTCATTGAGGCTGTGGTTGGCGTTGCGTTTTGTATATATATTCTAATCTGTTTGCAGTGGCGAATTGTATCACAGTCGAATCAAACCACCCAATCGCCATGATCAACATGATATTCACAAAAATAACGTTCATGATTAACAAGACTCTCAACAATCTGACGTCTGGGACACAACAACTAAACAATTACGCCACTGCATTCAACTCAATCAACACCAAAAAATTAGCTATTTTATTTAATACCTATAGAATTATATGATTTAAGTAAACAAGATTCATATATTAACTATTAGCTTTATGTTCAAAAACAAAAACAACAGTTAATAACTTCGTATCATAATTCTCTAAACAGTGACTTCACTAGTAGTAAGACTATTATAAGCTTTAACCCAATGAAAGCATCCAAAAGTATATTTAAATTTATATTAGACCAGAATATACAATAAATTTCATTGAAATCATTTTCGCAAGATGTTCAAAGCGTACAAGTTACGTTTCAGGAGCTCTAGATACCTAGGCTACTCTCGCAAGGAAACTGTAAACTGTTGGTTGTGCCATAGATTAATTACTTTCTCTGCTGACAAGATTAGCATTTTATATAATATACATTATAAAATAAAATAATCCTCAGAGCAGGTAAACCATTAATTGACTTTTTACATTATATAGTCAATTTGTAACCATGTATACTTGTATTTCTAGAATTAATATTAAAAACAGTAAAAACCTTTAAATAATTATTAAAACGAATATTAAAGATGTAATTGCGAATCTTGAGAACAGAGAATGATGCACTTGCGTATTAATACAAATGTTTCATTAAACATGCATATTTAAATAAAATAAAATTATTTATTTCGGTACACATATAGGATTATAATAAACCATAATTAATTCTGTGATTTCATAGTCGAACACCTCATCATTCCTCAGAAATCACACCCAATGGAAAATCAACATGGCGCATTTCATCAATATTTATTATAGGTGTTTGTCACACGCATTAATAATTTTGAAGCAAATTCAATTTAAGATTTGATAAATAACTATCGCGTTTAAAAATATTATACAACTTTTTTCTAGCTTCTGTTAGGTTAAGCATTGTCATAATAATAATAATATAATCTATGAGTTCCATTTAGGATGATTCTAATATATAAAAATATAGAAGACATTGAATGCCGATGTTGCGGTCGGCGTGGCTGCGATGAGCACGGGCGCGACCACCGGCGCGAACAGCGGCGGCAGCGAGGCCGCGTGGCGCGGCGCTCGTCAGTCCTCGCTGCACGAATCCTCGTTGTCGGCCTCCTTGATGTTCGTGAAGAACGAAACCAACGCCTTCATCATTACACCTGTAACAAGTCACCAGCAATTAAGTCTCTCTTTTAATGGGTGAACAAGTAGCTGAACAAAAACAAATAAAAAATTATACCTTTTCCCTCTGGCTCCTTTTCGGACTCTTCCCATGCAATAAACCCATCTAATGAAATTATGTATTGTTCATGCAGATATTGGAATATCTCTAAAGTTAAGCCTGTAACAAGAAATAATTAAATTAGTTACAACTTAAGTTTTTTTCCTTGGATTGTAGTGAAGAAGTCGGATTGAACTGCCTTACACCGTTTGCTTTATACAAACGATATAATGCAGTTCAATCTGACTTTAGTGGGTAAAATATCACAGAAGATGTATCTAACCAACAAGCAGACACGCCATAATCGTTGACTTTTACTTATAATAGATACCTAATGTCATCTATATTAGTTCACATGGACTAATATCCTTACTAATATTATAAATGCGAAAGTAACTCTGTCTGTCTGTCTCGCTTTCACGCCAAAACTACTGAACCGGTTTAAATGAAATTTGATACACTGATAGTCTAGAGCCTGAGAAAGGACATAGGCTACTTTTTGTCCCGGGAATATGTTCCCTAGGGACAACGCGGGCGAAGCCGCTGGCAGAAGCTAGTAGATATATAAACTTAAGACACCAAAATCAACAACAAAATGTTTAGTTCCACCTAACCATCATACATCAATATATTATAGTAAATTCATTGATATACCTTGCGGATGTTCGAGCCTATGTATAAGCTGCTGTATGCCGAACAGACAGCTCGCCTCTCTCGACTGTTTAGTCTCGCCGAAGTCGTGTATGAGACTCGCGTATTTATTCATGCGGTCTTGGTTGAAGTGCGGTACATCGCGTCCTTCTGGCCCGAAAAGCGCATGTTCGCATATTGCTTGAATTAGTGCTCGCATAAACCAATCCTCATTAGTAGAGCTACTAATCTTATCCTGTGAAAATACAAATTTAAACATGATTATATATTTATGTATGAATGTTGTAGTAAAAACTGTTTTAACATTGAAAACCAGTTTTGACTATTTTAGAGAGCACTGGTTTCGAGTAAAAAATCTATAACTAAAACTATTAAGAAACATCTCTATTACCTCCGTCCAAAATCACTGTAAAAATACTAGTACAACCTAAAGGGCAAATGTGAGACTGAAATAGATGGTTAACTGGTCAAACGTGGTTTTAATTAGTGATGAACTGATTGGTCGCCCACTTGTATAGATTATCAACTTTACATTAAAGGTGCAAAATAACCGTATTCGAGATATCTTACCTGTATCCATCCTTTTATACATTCACAACTCTCATCAGTATTCATAAGTTGAATTAATTTGCTTCGAGTTTGAGCTGGGGATAAAGTTTTCTTCGCTTCTTCGCTAACCTTGGAATCACCTTCCAAAAATTCGAACTTATTATCTTCTAACCATGTTGCCACCTGAAACACAAAATAAATTTTAATATAATAATATACAAGCAAATAAAAAATATCGAGGTAGATATAAAAAACGAGTTGCTTACAACTTTTTCATCCATCCATTGCTTAATTTCAAGGCCAGACTCTTGCCATTTGCTTTTTACAAAGGAAGGTCCCATACTTTCTTTTAGGTCTCTAATCATTGCTTTTAAAAATAGATGTCCTTGATTTGCAGAAATTATGCTTTCAGAAATCCTAAAAATCTGTACAAATGTGATATGCTGAAAACAAAAAGAACAATTATGTAGAACATGTCTAATGTGTTAAGTCTTATTTAAAATAATATGTATGTGCATATTAATTTAACTCTTTTTACCTTCTTTTCAATTTGCGGTGCAATAATCTTTCCTAAATTATCATATAACATAGGAATATCAATATAAAGATCGGGTGCGAATTCCAAAATTTCTTTGATCCCGGCAACAAAATTGTCAGAGGAGATAGTATTTGTTGCCACCAAACTGAGCAATGCCTTTGAAATGAGCGCAATCTCCTTTGCTGACCTAAAACAAAAATTCAGATTTAGTAACTATGTTTACATAGAAAATAGCAAAACATATAAGTTTGGTATATACTGTGCTTACTTTTCTACAGCAATATTGAGTATTTCATTAACAACAGCAGCATGGTACTGGGCTGTGTACAGTTGCTTGACTTCAGCTACCATTTCAACATCATCAGAGTTTATGATGCAGAGGTCTATCATAGACTTGATCGACTTCTTCTTTGGCTCCGGGAGTGGTTCCTGTGGAACAGGAGCTGGTGCGGGTGCGGGCGCCGGGGCCTCGCTGGCGACCGGCGGAGTGATCGGAGCCGCACTCGTGCTGCGGGTGCCGGAGTTGGAACGCGCTACGCCCACCGAACCGGAGCGGCTGCTACTTCCACTTGCTGCTGTAATTGGTAATTTTATTTAAGTCTTAATTAAATCAGTTTTGAAAGACATTAATTATGACACAGTTTATATCTTATTATATTTAGTCTCAGTGTTAAACAAAAGCATATGCATTAATTTTGAGAATTACATACTAAATAGTTTTCTGAGCTCACATTAAAACAAAAAAGTATGGATTATCATAACTTACTGAAGTCACCCCTTGAGTTAAATGTGGACCTTTCAATTGACGCTCCCTTTGAATAGTTAGGGGTCATATCTCTGTTAGCTGAAAAACAACCCATTCATTTTACAAATGTCTAAACATTATTGTTATAAAATATACTTTTTTTTCTAACTTTGTTAGAACTGTATTATTAAAAATTGAAATACATTATTGTTATAAAAATATACTTTTTTTAACTTTGTTAGAACTGTATTATTAAAAATTGAAATCTATTTTCCTAACAACATCTAGCTATAATTGTACTTGTTTGATGTCAAACTTATAGGCAGCATCATAATGCAGCTAACACAAGTTTGGGTAAAAATCATACAAACCTTGCAAATCATTTTTTTTACCTCCTCATATAACTTTACAACAATTTTGCAATTAAATATTTTGTCTTTTGCTTAAAAGGCCTATCACAAAATTGCGTTTTCGCCAAATACATTAAATTTATACTAGCCAGAAGACACGACATAGCGAACAAAATCGTAATCCGATACTTATGTCCTAGTGGACAAAAGTCGCTCAGTCTAGTATGTCACCCCCGCACATCAAGTCGTATTTATGACCGCTCTAACCACCAAAAGAAAAACATTTTTTGAGAAAATATGGAGCGCATTATTCTATTGCAAATCCCGTTATGGTAAAACGACTGGACCAAACTTCGGTTTATTTTCGTAAATATTTTTTTTTATGTACCCCTATTGCTGAGTAGCTTAACTTTGCCTGGTAAGAGATGTAGGCGTATCAGTTCATGTCAACTTTTTAGGGTTCTCAAATGCCAAATGGCAAAAAACGGAACCCTTATGGATTCGTCATGTCTGTCTGTCCGTCCGTCCGTATGTCACAGCCAGTTTTTTCTATAAGAAACAACCACAACAAAAACCTAGTTTAATTTTCAAAGAAAACAATATCGACTCGACTTTTTTTTTTCAAAAATCCATAATGCAGTTTTCATCAACATCAGGCCCGAGAATAAACAACTGCATCATTGGATTAAAAAAATATATCAGTTACGGTTTAGACAGGTAGCTTTAGTCAGATTTTTTTAAACTAATTTGTTAAAAATGATCTCTTTCCTTTAGTTTGCCATGTATTATTACTTCCCAGAATTTGATCCTTATTAGCTACACTTTCGGATGGTATAATAACACAGGGTGCTTTTTAAAAAAAAAAATCAACATGTTCGATTCCTGGATAGGGAAAACGATTTTTCAAAAATCTAATGATGCAGTTTTAGTTTTCATCAAAATCGGGCTCGAGACTCCTCTTTCACTGTTTTTCGATATTCCTTATACTTTCGGATTTGGCCCTGAAGGCACACTTGAAAAATTCACCTGTATAAGGAATACTATGATATATTTTTCATTTCATTTGGTTAGAACAGTAGTTCAATCTACGAGCTTGAAAAATGGCCGTCGCGCATTTTATGAGAAACTTACTTCGGAATTTTGGCGTTTTACAAATAGATAGAAAAAAATGCGAAAAGTGGGGCTGCTATAAACTTTACTAATAACTATTCTCAACTACCCAATAAGCCAAAGTTGGCCATTTAACGCACAAAACACTGTTAATGGTAATAGGCCCCTTAAGTAAACAGTACATACCTCTTAGCGATGTAGGATCAGTTTGCACATTCTCTAGAACGCTGTACATATTTTTGCTGATGCTGATCATGGAATTGCTACTTGCTTGTGCAGTATTCTTTGTACCTGAACCATGGTTCCATGCTGAATTGTGCGGAGCTAATTTAATATTGTTCAGATTCTAAAACAAAGTCATTTATATAACAAAAATATAACATACTCTGTTTGGATTTCGTAGGTAAGCCAGGTTCCAAAAAGGTGCAGTTACGCGACCACTCAAACAGATTTTATTTTAAAAAATTCGCATCAAACTATCAACATATGATTGTCATAAAAATCAGAAAGGTCAAGACGAACCTATCTCCTCATTTGGAGAGTACTGGGATGTGGTTGCTGAAAATATACCTATTAATAGGTTGATAAATCTGGGACAATAGTACCAGATTTTTCTACAAAAGAGTGCAGTGATAATTTTTCTTCTATAATGTTTATTAACCACCCATCCTTATGTCACTTTGTTCCCATCCATAATCACCCTTCTCACAGCACACTTGGTAGCTAAGTTATAGTTAAACATACCTTTTGCGTTACAGCCTTAAGTTTTAGTGTGTCCACAGGATAATTGGTAGTCCGAGATGATTTCCAAGAATTATCAATAAACGAATTATTTTGGTTCTGTCTACGGCTGTCGCCACGCTTACCACGGCCGCCCTCATCGCGGCGGAATCCACCCATAGGATTCGCATTCATTAACTTAAAAGAAAATATATATTTGTTTATATATTACACTTTATCAGACAAGGTCTTTCAAGTTTTAAAAGATATTTTTCTGTGATTTCTTTAACTGTAATTACCTCAATATGACGCTGCTGTTGCTCAGCTTCTTTTTGAATTTGATCCATCATTTTAGGTTGTGAATCAATAACAGTCTTAGCCACCCATTTGCGCTTCCTGAGCTCAATCACATCTTGAAGCATGAACCTGTTCAAAAATATAAAAGTTTATTTTTTGCACAAAGTATAATTGAAAAGGTCCCCTTCGGCCTGTATCCCAAGAACCTTGCATTTTTCCAGGATAAGACAACCTCTTACAGACAACCTTTAGATGGACAAACATGATAAATAATATTATTCAGACATTTTAATATAAAACAAAATCCATACAATACCAAATAATGTACTTAATAAATATATAATTGGGAAAGGAGAAGAAAAATTATAATGAGAGAATGCTCCTTTACCAATTTGTTCAACGTTGGTAGTGTTTGAGTGCGCCTCACATCTATGAGTATTGCATTCCAATAACCACCTGCTTGAATATTGAAAGATTTGTCAAAGGAGGATGTGGAATGCATAGGAATACTTGCTCTAGAATTGGCTAAAACTGGGATGAAAGAATTTCTTTCTTCTAAAAATAAAGGAATGAAGAAATCTAAAGCTGAACCTGTTCTTGTGTCACTTCTTGAAGTGGAGTGGGATCGGCTAATAAGGAAGGTCATTGAAGAAACAAGAGGACATCAAAGGTACCTATGCTAAGTCAGAAATAGTTGACATCCTGTGATTGCAAAATTTAAAATTTTCCTTGTTCACAAGGACCTAGAACGTGTCAAAGAGAAACTGAAAGCATTCTTTAAGATAAAAAACTGGCCAAGTGCGAGTCGGACTCGCGTGCAAAGGGTTCCGAACGAATTTAATTTTTTTAACATGTTATTTTAACACTACAGACTTCTAATAGGTTTTCCTGTAAACTTTAGGTAAAGATCTATTATCTCCATTTTTTTTTCAAAATTTTAGGCTCAGTAGTTTCGGAGATATGGGACGGGGGGAATGGTAATTTTTCCTCTATTTTCTTGAATAACTTCAAAACCATTTATTTTAAAATTATGAAAGAAATATAATTAAAACCTTCGCAGTAAGCCCTTTCATTTGATATGTCACACGACATTGTTCAAATAACTTTTTTTTTTTAATTTTCTTTTTTGACCCCCAAAAGTGACCCCCATACTAAAAATTTAATAATTTACGTAACACGTCCGTGTTTGGGTCACGGAAGTCCATATGTGTACCAAATTACAATAGAATCGGTCCAGTGGATCCGGAGAAAACTGGCTGTGACAGACGGACAGACAGACACCCGAGTGATCCTATAAGGGTTCCGCGTTTTTTTTTTTTGGGAACCCTAAAAAGAGTAGAAGAATTAAATAGTACATTAGAGAGCAAATGATGTGGTCATTCCGGCGAAGGCGAATAGGAAACCATTTGAACGATGTAAAAAATTCGGAAACAATGTCGTACATGCGTAAACAAAAAATAAACCTAATACAGAGATTTTGTAGTAGCTTGTCAATTGTTCTGGGGCGAGATCAAGATCAATAGCATATTTGACATTTTTTGTGGTAACTAACCTAACACGGCTGCTGATTTTATTGGACTTGCGATCAACAATATCTTGCATCTTCTTGAAAATGTTGTCTAGTTGGCCATGGACTTCATTTTCTACTTGTTCACCAATCGTAGTTAATAACTTGCAGAGACACTCAAGTTTTTCTTCTTCAACTTTTTCAATTAGATACTTCATGCAATAATCCATGATTTTCGACGTCAGCATTTTCAACTTATAGAGCTCACCTGCAACAATCATATATGGAATTGTAATTGCAAGAAAATAGTATTAAAAAAATCAATATTGGTTCTCAAAAAAACTTATCAGAAATTAACATATTAAAAGAATTCTATTTTTTAAATTTGCCGTGCGTTCGTCTCGCAAAATCTCTATAATTATTTGACGGATTAGATTTCTTTTTTGTCTCAATATTGGGGTGTTTAGGAAAAAAGTGTGACAATCAAGTATATTTAAGACAGTAAGAAGATTGCGGGTTATCTATTTGAAACATAAAATCAAAAATATGTCGCATTAGCAAAATAAAGTTAATTATTACAACAGGGTTAAGCAACTGTTTTATCACAATGGGATGGGTTAGTCAGCTAGCTATTTCCAATTTTGATATATTGAAATATTTAAGTTAATATAAACATATTCTCATACAGATCATTTAAAAACTTGAAGAAATTCGGCTGATCACTCTAAACAAAAACCAATTGAGTATGGTTCCGCCACCTGGGTGTACTACTTCTGCAAAACCAATCACGATACAGAAGAAATTATAGGTGTCAGAAATATTTGTTAAGCTTATTTATTCATGAATATTCGCCAATTTATAGAAACGCATGAAATAAAGGCCATCGCTGATGCTGTTGAGCAGAAATTATGCAAATTTCACATTCAAAATGTTGGTAATAATGCAAAGTCTTTGTATGAATCCTATCAGTATAATATTATAAAACAAAGTTAGTAGGTTAGTTGCACCATTTATAACTCAAGAACGGCTGTACCGCTTTTTGTGTATCTTTGGTTTGTTGGATTTGTCTCTGGCCCAAATAGCAGAATAACTATTAAAATATTGGAAAAATAAGAAAAAAATCATTTTCTCATACAATAATTCGTATGCAACGCCATCTCTGATACATGACAGCAACAAAACACTTCAAAATTAATTCTGAGGCGGTATGAAGTCGCCAGGACAGCTAGCTTTTTAAATACACAGGAAAAAGATTGATACAAACAAGCAATTAAAACAATGTGTGCATCTTAAACTTTTAAAGATTTAACAACATAATTAAAACAAAGTCATGTACTGAAACACAAAACTACAGGGTTAAAAAGAATAATCATGTAACTTACCAATAAATCTAACATTTCCCACAGACCTCATTCTTACACGCCTGTTTTCTTCATCAATCATAAGAGTCAGTTCCTTCTTCCTGGTCTGAAATGTTCAAGTTGATTAATACGAGGATTGTTTGACAACCATATGTTAAAGTTCCTAAGTCACAGACTTATCGCCCCCATGGTAGCTTGAAATTATCCCATTGGTTCATACATAATTATGTGCCATCAAGGTTGAAAAGTGTTGCAATCTCTGGCCAAATCCTTCAGCCGTTAAGGTGTAAAATGGTAACAGACAGCCAGAGTTTACACTTTAGTATGAATTGTTGTTATACTCACAGGGTCAGTGCAGGTAGCAAGCTCACTTTCTAACTTCAAAATCTGTTCATCTACCTTATGTGTCTCAAATTGATTTTGGCATTTGTTGATAATAAGTGCTCTGAAATTGACACACTTGTCAGGCGATGTTGGATTGTCAGCAGGTACCTGTGGAATAATGAATAATTAAGGTATTAACACTGAAAAACTCTGTAGTTGTCATCAGATCACCAGGGCAACCAGGATTTTAATAGTACCTTTAGGACAGACAACTTGTTGCACATTGCGGCATAGGCTTCAGAAAAGTTGGGCTCATCAATGGCTTTCTCGAATACTAAATCAATTACGCCTTCTAGACGCTTCTGGTTGTTTATATCCAAAGTTTTGACTCTGTCCAAAAGAGTATCAAACTTCTGTGGAGTCAATTTGTTCAAAATACCCCTGAACTTCTTGTAGAGTTCCTGAAAGCATTAAATTATAAGAGAAACATAGAAAAGTATTCACAATACATGGAAAAATAGTATATTAAGAGTAAAATATACAGCTGCATGTCTGGAACGGTATATGAATAGAATATCTAATGTCACATTTGTGTCACGGTGTTTGTTATCGAACTCCTCCGAAACCGCTTGACCGATTATAATGAAATTTTTTGTGCATATTGGGTAGGTCTGAGAATAGATCGTAGGCAATTTTTTTTAAATTTATGTGCCAAAACAATGTTTGCCCGGTCAGCTAGTATACTTTATAGTACAACAACAAAACGTGTCAACACTTGTTCTTCATATTAGCCTGCTGTAACCTACTTCTCTTGCTGATCTGTTTGTTCAGATGAGAATGGAGAATGGCAAAGCTGTACTACTATTATTGCACCCAATTTAGGTATATCATAACATTTGATGTTTTAACTCAAATTAAATTAAATTTTTAACTGTTCTATTCATAATGTTGTGCCTCACTACAGTAATAATTAATCTTAAGCTGAGATGATGACAAGTAAATAATACTTGGTCCAATTGCACCAAAAACTTAACACCGCTACTTTGTAACATGAAGTTATGTTTATTTTATTAGTCAGCTAGGTTTATTTTATTAACTCCCAAGTTATACGCTAATTCGGGCCCATCATGTATGGAATATTTGTTATTTAACCTCCTTTTATCCCTACCTTGAGGTTATTTTTTTGGAGTAATTGGGCCATATAATTTACTGAATGAACATAGATTTACCTGTGTCCTGAATTCTTCTTCATTGATAGAATCTTTGCGGAATCTAGTGGGCTTCCATGCAGAATCAACTTCATTAAGTTTGACTTCCTCCCTCAGCGACAATGATACATGAATAACCGGTTTATGTGGGCTGTTTCCACCTGCACTTGGGGTCAGTTTGACACTTCCTTTGCCTGTATGAAAGAATTTTTTTAACAACATACTTCAAAGTCGAAACAAATAAACAATTTAAAACACAAAACGTTACCAGTAGGTGCTGAATTTCTTGAATCTTTTTTTGTATCGCGAGGTGTATTATTCCTGGATCCCATACCAGGGGTCTTGGCAAATGGAGGAAATAAGGAATCATTCATAGGTCTTGAAATAGGCGTGAATGGTTGTGGCTCCTGCATCGGTGTGGTCTGCAAATGAGCAATGAAGGAAAAATAGCATTCTAATCTTTATGTTTAATAAATAATTTTATAACTGAACATAATACAGTAATAACCATACCCTAATGACATTGCAATGTTCCAACAAAGGAGCATTAGGCTTGTTCTTTGAAAGTGGATCTTCTTTTATTTGCTTCAGCAAATCAATATCATAGCACTTTTTGCCAGTGGTATTGACTGGAGACCATTGATCTGAAAACAATATGATGTTAAAAAACTGCTCATGTATAATATCATACTCATTACATAAAACTTGACAAACCTTCACTGTATTTGTATTTAGGCACAAACATTTGTGGAGTTGTTGGTTGCTCAATCTTTGAAGTCTCCACTGGCACAGGCTTAGGAGTTGCAGCCATTTCATCAGCAGGCTGGGTTTTATCTTGTTCTACATTAACTACTTTATCAGTCTCATTTTTACCATTTTCATATGACTCGGCTTCTTTAACATTAGACTCATTGTTAGCCATCTTATTTGCAGATTTTTTACTAGAATTCTTGGTGTTCTTTACCACCTTTTCATTTTTATTAATATCTTCCTTAACAGTCTCAGTTTTAGTCAATTCAGTAGTGTTTCCATTAGCAGTATCTGGATCTAACAGAGAAAAACAAAGTATGATGAGATTATCTACAAAAACTTTCACATGCATGAAGTTTTCAGAAATCATAAAATACATATACCAGGGCACACATTTTAATCTTACACAGCTTATGCTTTCCAAAATTTGAATGAAAGTACCTACATCTATTTGGCAAAAATAACAATTTGGTTTTACAAGAAACTCAGTCTTAAGTATTAAATGTTATCTGATGATACCAAATAATATGGTAACGACTTCTTCAAGTTCCATTTACTTGCTAAGTATTTTTGACTTATTAACATAAGATGTATTAAAATCCCATTCAAATTATCATGACCCCAAATGCAGACTCCAGAATGAATTATGAATGACCACGCCGGGTTTCACAATCAGTTATTTTGAGTAAGCCAATTATGTGTCAAAATAACTTTTCTATTATCTCAGCACAGGCTCTAAAAGTCTCAGTACTATTACTTGTGCCATTACACAAAGCTGATCTGCTACTTTCTGCTGTAAAACTGTATTCAAATTTATGTATTGATAACTACTGATACTCACGGCCAATGAACATACAAAAAAATAAAATTGTAGTGTCTGTTTGGAATATCAAAATAACAGTGTTTTTATTAAAGTGAACTGACTCACAAACTGGCCTCGACCAGAGATGGGTTCTGTTCGAGGCCAATTTGTGAGTCAGTCGACTTCCAAGTACTATGTTAACTCTATTAGTAGATTTTTTAAAGTTTACTATTGCCTGTCCTAACTTGCCTAAATCTGGTGACTACCACTACTAGAAATATTAGGTGGCAAGCCACATAAGTATGAGCTGTCTGTCACTGTAACCACCCCAGATGATGGAAAGGCAAAATACTGTCACTTACTGGACATCTGAAGAAGGATGTGGCAGTTAAGATGACTGCTGCAATATGTTGTATCACTAATGGACAATTACATGTTTTAAGGGCAGAAATGTCCATTATTTGCAAAGGATGAGTTCTTTCATGATGCTCTTACATGACTCACAGTAATTAATAAAATTAGAAGACAAAATTCACAATTGAATTTTGTCAACCGATTGTTTTACTGTCACTGAAGACTCAATATTATTTCAGAAAGTTAATGATGAAGAAGCCATCGTCCTAGAAGCTTAGTGCTGAATAGTGAAAGTCAACATCATCCTAACACATAAAAAGTAATAATTATGATGAATACCTAATTTGATATTGCAGTATTATCTGGTAAAACTGACAACTGAATTTATCTCATTTATCAATACTGTGCAAAATATTGCTAGATAAAAGACCTGAAATCACACTGCCACTACTAAAATTATATTAAATGAAATAGCATAACATTTGAATATGAAAATAAAATCATGTATTTTAGTTCAATATTCAAAAGACATGTTTTATAAACATAAAAATCAAACTATGATCACCCAATATGCAAACTGTAATTTGAAGATGGTTGGATGTTAAGAAAATAAGAAACAAACCTGTGGTCTTATTATTAAGGTTAAAATCTTTCATTTTCAATTCAGATTGATTAGTGCGCAGTACACTAGATATACTCTGTGTTAATTTTGCTTGGGCTTCTATTGCACTTGATCCTTCTTTTAGTTCAGGTGCCTTTGAAAGCTGTTCCTTGGCAACTTTCTCAATGCTAGCAGATAACAGTTGTGTGGCAGTGGGTGGACTTTCAACAATAGGCTCGCTCTTGATAGCAAGGTCAACATTTAATGCTACAGCAGCAGGGGTTTCCACCTCTGGGGCTGGAGAAAATTGTTTTATTGGTATTTGTTTCTTTGTTGGCTCCACACTAAATCCTTGATTACTTTGACTAGTCGGAAGGTGGATAGCTTCAGCCAAGCTATCAACTGAACTAATCACTGGAAAAGATAAAACATTAAGTTAATTAATGCCAAGTCACCTACATAATAATGCAGTAAATTATTCATTTTGATAGTCACATGTGTTGCATATGTAATTAGAATTAGTGTCTGACCGAAGTTTCGGTTTCAGCCTCGAAATGGCCAATAATATACAGCATTACCAAAACTACTGTTCTTGAGCTGACGGTATGTATGATATCAAGTGGGTTAGATCCCAAGTTGAGTCAGAAGCCAAAATGACAAGATTTGTGCATAAACAACCGGCTATGTAGCCACATGGTCAGTTATGATTAGGGGTAGGAGGTCGTGTAGACATCAGGGAATACTTTTTGTGAGGTTATGTTACATTAATATTTCAAAAATAATGGGCTTTGTGATTTCATTAGGGTTTGTGCCGTCTACGCCCGAAAATAAAACGATTTTTCACCTAGGTGATGTTTAACCAACATGATTTATCAATATTAATAGGTTTATAAGACTAGAATGACTAGAAGACCTGAATATTCGGTGACGACATTGGCTGAAAATCGTGTTTCGATCGGGCACTAATTTGGACAACTTAAATTGTTACATTGGAACAAGTTACTATAATCAAGGCCATTACTGAGAAATTGAACACGAGACAATATGCTGTCCGATAAAATTATAAGTAGAAGGATGTAACGTAATCATCACATAAAATATGGAAGGACAATCGAATTTGTCCGGTTACTAATAAAATGTCGGTATAGTTATGATCTGTGAATTTTACAGCACGAATTATAATGTAATACAAGATTTCAGAGCAAAACACATTTACTAAAATACCTTCATATAGGTAATGATTTTAATCTATCCTATCACTTTTTATGAACCAAGTTCGTGGTCTATAAATAGAGACGTGAGATATTTCCACGTGGGAGTTCTTGCACAGTACCTGAATATCAGACTTTATGTGGCACTGATACCTAAATTATATCACAGTACAATAAACCGTTAAACTTTCTAGTTAATCTTCACACAGTTGAAATAAGACACAATAATGTAACAATATGGTAAAAGAAAGTCTTGAACAAAAGGTCACTCAAGGATCTAGAATATTGTCCGACTTTTAACACACTTTGCACTTGAAAAACATTACTTATTAGTAGAACTTAAATAAATATTTTATTCTAAAATCGATAAATTTTTGAAGTAATTGTTTAAAAAGATAAGATTATAAAAGTTAAAAATATTTAAAACGCGGCCATGCTCAAAGTGACTGTAAGGTAAAAGCCGCCATCTTGGATCGTTCCATGCGGACAGGCGGTTCGGAGCTGCTAGTGTTGTACGCAAGTGCACAGTTAATCGATTAAACGTTGTTCAACACAAATCATGTTACGTAAAATATATTGCAGATGCTGAAACTAAGAATAGTTAAAACTACTGTATATTATGCCGCATTTATACATTCGTGCGAATCGCAAGGCGAATGGCGAGGCGAATAACGAACACGCATATTTAAACAGTGCGCTCGCTATTCGCCTCATGCTTCGCCTCGCGAATCGAGCGCTCGCGTTGGGAGCGGTTTTACGGACGCGAATCAAAGGGCAGAAATGGCGAACACGAACTTACTGTTTACTCATTCGCTTACATTCAGTTGACAGCCGACCCCTGTTGGGCCGGGCGTGTAGACAAAATTGAGTGGAGTTAAGTGGGAATTTTAGAATTCCTAGAACTTTATAGGGTATAGCTTTAGAGCGTTTAAACTCATTAGATGTAGCGCGCATGCCGCAATTATTTTTACGTCCTCCATGTTCGTGTGCGAATGCCAAAATAATTCACCACGCGAATGTGTTCGCGACGGCCCTCGTTTACGAATGTTTCTTCGAATGTTCGTGGAGTGACGAGGCAAATAGCGAACACGATTGTGTAAATGCGGTATTAGAAAAACAGTGAACTTTTCAGATATTCGTTTTTGGTTTTAATCTATACTAAAAAAATTATACGCGAACGGCGGCGTATACGTCAAGCCGTACCTTACCCGTGTTTGATTTATTATACGTATAAGGAACCACTATGCCTAGTCATAGTGTAGTCAAAATTACATGTATCATTATTCATCATGTAGCAGCGCGCACCATAGAGCAACTACACTTAAAGAGTGCTACAGTACAGTGTGCCCAGTATACCTTGTCATGCAAAGTATGGGTAAAAAGAAATACTACTCGCAGATAATGCTTTGCAAGTAGTGCCCGCATCAAAGCTTGTGCTAAGAGTCACGTAGGCAGTAAATTTATTCTTTAAGAAAAATAAAGTTTCTATAGCATAGCCATGATATAAACCGTAAATTTATATATTAACTCCATAAATGGGAGGAAAGGACAAAGGCCGCATAAGAATTACTTTCTTACAGGTGACAAAAAAAAAACAAAGTAATCGATTTGATAATCGATTCTTAGCAACACGATCACCACTACGGACATATTCTCAATTAGATACCTTTTGGTATGACCTTTGGCCACTACATGAAGTCGTACTAATTTCTATACCGATTATTATTCTAGGATTCTAGGATACTAGGACTAGGTGACAAAATGAGTTTTAAAAAATTACACAACGTACTGGGGATAGAAATTTTGTTAGCATAGCTACCCAGCTGCCATTTTAATTTTTAGTGTTCCGTACCCAAAGGGTAATCAACGGAACCCTATTACTAAGCCTCCGCTGTCCGTCCGTCCATCCGTCTGTCAGCGGGCTGTATATCAAGAACCGTAATAGGTGGACAGTTGAAATTTTCACAGATTGTGCATTTCTATTGCCGCTATAACAACAAATAATAAAAATTAAGGTTTATGGTACGGAACCCTTCGTGTGCAAGTCCGACTCGCACTTAGCCGGTTATTATTCAAAATCGCGACGCACCGTGAACCATGTGTTTATGGATAGAGTATACATACATAAAAGGTTAACCTTTTGACCGCCACGGTCGGCTATAGCCCACAAACAAACATTTTTAAGTACAAAATAAATATATTAATCAAGTTTTCTGTGTCTACGTTACGAGTAATATTTTATTTAAAATATGTGGAACGAAAAGCAATGATTAATTGGTTTTCAATAAGATGATAGAATCCGTATTTTTAGGGTTCCGAAAAAAAAAGGAACCCTTATAGGATCACTCTGGTGTCTGTCTGTCTGTCCGTCTGTCACAGCCAGTTTTCTCCGGATCCACTGGACCGATTCTGTTGAAATTTGGTACACATATGGACTTCTGTGACCCAAACACGGATGCGTTACGTAAATTATTAAATTTTTAGTATGGGGGTCACTTTTGGGGGTCAAACTAGATAATTAAAAAAAAAGTTTTTTGAACAATATCGTGTGACATATCAAATGAAAGGGCTAACTGTGAGGGTTTTACTTATATTTTTTTTTCATAATTTTAAAATAAATGGTTTTGAAGTTATTCAAGAAATTAGACGAAAAATGACCATTCCCCCCCCTTATCTCCGAAACTGCTGAGCACAAAATTTTGAAAAATAACACTAGTTTACAAAAAAAAATAAAAAAAATGTCCTTGCAGTAAATTACATATTTTTTTAATTAGCTGCAATAACTCAATGCAAACATGTACATTTTTAATTTTTATCACGTCACAGATGGAAGATATCGACCCCTTTTAGTTTCGACTACCCACAAGTTTGTTCCGAAATAGCTAGCCTTTTTTTTTGATAAATGGTTAAGATATATTTATTTGTCGGTTTATTTGGTTGTTTTCAAAAGGTCAAAAAGATTGGTTAGAGTACATTCTGGCTGTTTTTGGTGAACTTATTGTATCTAAGAAAGAATATTCTATAAAGAAAACACTCAAATATGCCTATCTTTTATTACTTGAAAATTCCGGTCTCTCATCGGGATAAAAGTGGGTTTCTCAAGTGTTTATTGAAAAATGTAAATTCCGGTCTCTCATCGGGATAAAAGTGGGTTTCTCAAGTGTTTATTGAAAAATGTAGAAGAACGCTAAGCTGCTGGAATACAAGTTTAAATAGATTGTTGAAATTGCAAGCAAATGATAAAGACCCACCATGCTACCACGAAACTGATTGTTACTCCTATCGCTAAAAGCATTATTTTGGCATAATCATAAAACCAAGGGTTAAATTGCACGTGCGGATGTCCAAGCAGCTTTTTTAATATTTCAAAGGTGCTAAAAAAAGCATTTGGATTATTAAAAAATATCAAAAACGTCGACACTAATTCTTTTTAGTCTCGTTATCTTTGCAAAAATATATGGGGAGTATTTTCGAAATGTGACGTGTTGGAATTTTTTAATATTTTTTTCTTAACTTGCAGCACCTCATTAATTAAGAATAAACACTTTTCCGTTCCAGGACAAAAACCTTGTAAACTAGTGTAATGGAGATAATAGATTTTTACCTAAAGATTACAGGAAAACCTATTAGAAGTCTGTAGTGTTAAAATAACATGTTAAAAAAATTAAATTCGTTCGGAACCCTTTGCATGCGAGTCCGACTCGCACTTGGCCAGTTTTTTTTTTAGATATTTGCACTGAATATGTGCTTAGCGTGGGAGGGACGCCTTTACGCTCTCGCGGTCAAAAGGTTAAACAAAATAAAATATAGTTTATAGTAGTAAAGTCGTCATGTGACAGCAATGACTATCATTAACAATTAATTAATTAACAATTAATTACTTTTTATGCTGCTCCGATCGACGTCATACTCAACGCCGGCTGTCGCTGAAAACCAGCGCTGTGGCTCTGTCTCGCACACGGGTCCTAGCATTATGCTGAGCGATGGCCGTTTTGCGCGAATGTGACGCATATCTTCCCAATTGTTATAAAATTGTAATTTTGTTTTATTTAATTTTTTTTTTTTTTGGTATGCGTCATGCTTGGCGCAAATAAACGCTTTTTCTTTCTTTCTTTCTTTTCTTAAATAATTATATGCATTAGATTAAACCGTCAGGCCCCACAAAATTAAAAGAGAATAGACGCGTCCCACATCTGGGACGGCCGGGGCCTGACGGGTATTCAAATAACAGTTCCCAGCATGATTTAACCATTTAGATACTGAAAGAAAGTAAAAACAAGAACACGTGAAAACCACTCTATTAAGAACTTCGAAAAATAACAGTGCTTAATTTATATAAATCAAGCCGAGGACCATTATTAGTACGGTAACGGTATCCAACGGAACCCTATTACTAAGCCTCCGCTGTCCGTCCGTCCGTCTGTCTGTCAGCGGGCTATATCTCAAGAACCGTAATAGGTTAACAGTTGAAATTTTCACAGATTGTGTATTGAACCGAATCGCACTCGGCCGGTTTTTAATGATTTTCATAGTTCTCATATGGTGACTTTACCTCCAAATATCTCGGGAACGTCTCACTTTAGGGCACCATGTTTCTAATATGTTTTTGTTTTGTTAAGTGTCCTCTAGCCATAATTATACATCGGGAACCGCGATTTTGAAAAAAAAACATCTAAATGGCAGCAGGGGGCTATGCCAGCTCCCATTCAGAAAATGTTCGAACCCCTTAGATCTAAAAGTAGGTAAGAAACGAATAATGATATCGATCGAAAACGGATACTACCTTCTACAAGGTCAAATATTTTTACATTGCTAAAGTTTAAGTTTCTTATTTAGATGCAATTCTGTCAAAATTTACCAAATATTTTTTTTTTAAATAGGTACGTCATTTTGGTCGGTAACATGGAACATTAATTAAGTAACTTACAATCCTAAAAAAAACAATTAAGTCAAGGGAAGCTCGTTTAGTTGAAATTTTCTTACGGTTTTTGCAATGAGAAATGATAGACCGCCAGAAACACTCGCAGGAAGTTGTAGGAAACTGTGCCTTTTTTTAGGATGTGTATCATCAAATGACTTCTCCGGTCTGGGTAAAGCAGAAGGGAGTGTCAGACTCTTACTGACTAAAACCCATCCGTGTTCCTCCTAGTGCCCTTTGCGTTCCAGAGCCGCGGTAACTCTTGAACAAATTCCGCAACCCTGGCAGGCACTGGCCCTAGCAGACCACTTCTTCTATGCTGACATGCACATGGAACACAACGCGCCGTCGACCCGGGCCTGGTTCTGATCGGACAGCGGGCCATCCAACGCTCGCCGTCCGCAGGCCCGCGCCTACGGTGGCCGGGAATCGCTCTGCGACTCCCGACGCCCGGGGCGTCTTCCTCTGTTGCGGCGGCTGGGACGTGAGGTTTTCCTCTCTCTCACGCGTTCGGCTTCCTCCTTCGCTAGCATTACTGCTTCGCAGAAGGTGACCGCTTCCCATGCCTCTTCTCTCCGGACCATAGATTGAACCAGGGTCGGACGCGAGAGGTCGCCGCCGCCGATCGCCTCGACTAGGACACGGCGGTACTCCGACTAAGCAGGGTAGACCTCCACCGTATCCTCCGGCTGGTCCTTGCAGTGTTGACACCCGGGCGTATCCTCCCGCCGAATTCGAAACAGGTATCTCCCGAAACAACCGTGCCCAGTGAGTACCTGCGTCAAGCGGAAGGTGAGGACGCCGTGGCGCCGCTTCAGCCACTCCTCAAAGAGGGGACTTATCGCCTGGATTATGGCGTGCCCAGCGCTGGGTTGCGACAGTCGCTGTCTCCATACTGCCATGAGATCCTGCCGGAGCTCCGTCCGCCGTGCTGCGATTTGCCGCGGCAGTCTCGCCCCGGCGTTGCGCCTCCACGCACCATTCACAAATGAGCGCGAGGGCTCTCGCCTCCAGATCCCATGGCTGCAGTCCGGCAAGGGGGCTCGCCGCCTCGCCAGAGACCGTGCGGTATCCCCGGGCCAGACGGATGGCCATGACCCTCTGGGACTCGTCGAGGTAACGGGCAAAACGCTTACTCAAAGTAGACGCCCACACCGGCGCCCCATAAAGGGCCATGGACCGCACGACTCCCGCGTAGAGCCTCCGGCAGGAGGCGTTTGGACACCCTAGATTGGGCAGACCCAGTCCGGGAGCCAAACGTCGGAAATGCTCGACGAAGTTCCACCGGCTGTCAAAGACGAGACCCCGGTACGTCATCGTCGACCCGACGCTGATGTGAAACCCTCCTGCCGTTATTTGGGATCCCGATGGTGGCCTGTTCCGAGATCCATGAAAGCACATGGCTTCGGATTTGTGTAGGGCCACCTCGAGACCAAACTGCCGGATCCAAACCTCGGAAACTGTGCCTTAGTGTATTACCAACTAAGCTGCCTTCAATTACTGAAAAAAATAATAAATCGAACGTATGTTCATATTTTTATACCCAGGTTTAGATTATATTACACTAGAGCTAACAAGATTTTGACCCTGTTATCACAGGATTTAAATGGGATTGTGTTCATGTATCAACTTTTTATTCCAGCATTACGGACTAGGCAAAACAGTGTTAAACTTGGTCAAATCTTATCTGAATGACAAACAGCTTAAACGTGAAAATGGGGGTTCCCCAGGGCTCAATTTTGGGTCCTTTCTTGTTTTTGGCATATATCAATGATTTACCCTATTTATTGCAACAAAAACTTGATATGGTACTCTTTGCCGATGATACCTTCTTAACTTTTTAGATAAATAGACAGACGGACAATGTTGATATCATAAATAATGCCCTAATGCAAGTCCAAAATTGGTTCACGGCAAATAATTTGGTTCTGAATGAAAAGAAAACAAAATGTATAAGATTTGCCTTACCCAATGTCAATAGCAGTGATTGTGACATAGTATTGAACAGGGAAAAACTAGAATATGATGATAAAACGGTTGTTCTGAGAATTACGCTTGACCCAAGGCTACAACGGGGCCCTCACATAACATCTCTTTCAGGACGGCTAAGTTCAGCAGCTTATGCTTATAGGAAAATCCGCCAATTAACGGATGTCGATACCGCGAGACTGGTATATTTTAGTTACTTTCACAATATCATGTCTTACGGTATTTTACTAAGGCGACGGGCTGCAGACATTGAGTCTATTTTTATTCTGCAGAAAAGAGCCATCAAAGCGGTATACAATCTCCGCCGGCGCGATTCTCTAAGGGAACTGTTTAAGAATATTAATATCATGACGGTACCTTGTCAATACATTTACGAAAACATGTCAGAAAGAAATTTACATCTTTTTAGTAAGAGGCGACAGACATAATTATGGTACTAGAAATAAGGACCAATTAGTTCAGCCACCAGTTTCAGACTGGCTAAAGTAGCCTCATCCTAGACCATCTTTCATGGGGTACTGTTTAAAATGTTATAATAAGATACCCCCCCATATATTAGAACTTAATGAGACAAAATTTAAATCTTGTATTAAACGCACACTATGCAGGCAAGCATGTTATAAGTTGCGGGATTATATTGAAGATAAAAAATGCTTGGCTGAATGCTGGTCCTGCTCCACAGCCACATCGCACAAAATAAACTGTTAGTATTTGGAAACATTGTTGGACCGGCTGAAGATTGTAAGAAACCAATATTTGCATTGTATAGGCTCAATTTATTTAGCATTGTATAATTTCATCCATTTTAAAGGCGCACATGTGTGAGTACCTACTGTGTATCTTTAACTTAAGCTATAGCTATCAATTTTAGGTTTGTTTTTGACTTGAATGGACCCTGGCGGTAGGGAGTGTCATGCTCACTCAAAAGTCTAGCTGATGGTGGCGTATGCGTTGGATCATTTGGCTCCCTTCAAAATGGTTGAGCCGATTGGTGCTAGCGCACGCGTCATTTTCGTGAACGGGCGCTGTCAGTTGGGACTGGTCATTTCTCAGCTGCCATGGTTTATTTTAAATATTTCTTTGAATTGTTCCTTTTTTTTCGGACGCTGTTATCGTGCACGTTTTTTACATCGTTCTCACATATATGTATAATTTCAACATGATGTAAACAAAATTTGTAACAATTTATTATTTTTAAAAGTGTCTGTGGAGTTTCTTGCACGTTCTTCTCTATAGAGAGATCTCTACGCTTTGGACCGTGCAAATAGCTTCATATTTTTGGACCGACCGACCTTGACAATTCAAAAGTGCCTGTAAATGGTTTATTTGAAATATTTTAGTTGAGTTTAAATTTTTGTTTCGTAACTTTCTACCTCACAACCAAAAACTGCTTTGTGAGAAATCTACACCACTCTGGATAATAATGTGCGAGGTGCTTTTCTAATACCTTATCTTCACTAATAAACGATAAAATTTCTCGAAATACAATAGAAAAATAACTTTGGAAATTAAGCGTCATAAACTTCTAGCAATGAAAATGCCTTGAAACTTTTGAAACGTTTATCAAGGTAGGTAGTTCACTCTGAACAAATGTTTGCTGCATATGCTTTCTAAATAGATTTACTAACTAGTGTCCACTTTATCAAGTGTTGGAAAAAAGCTCGGGTAGGTACGTATTACGTAAGTAAGTACGTCAAGTGCCATACATTTATTTTGAGTAACTAGCCTAGACAAACAAGAGAAGTTTCAAGGCAAGAGCATTTTCTTAAATTGTTATGCGAGGGATTTATTTTTTCATGTTCCAGATTGGAGGAGTTCCTCAAAGTAAGCATGTACAAATGTAAAAAAAAAACATACTTTTTGATGACCTAATTTTAACCCCAAGTTTTCAGGGTCCATGCAAATTTTCTCTGTATAACCAATTTCAAGGAATTAACTGAATTACCAGTAACCTAGTGTGTATTTAGGTCAAAACATCTAAAATATGAAATTTAAAAAATGCTACGTGGACAATGCCAAACGTTTTGGATTTCTGACAATCCTTAAAGCTGAGTGAATTTAACTTAGCATAGTGCTTAAATGCTATAGAGTTCTTAACTAACTTTTACATATCTTGTTTTTGCGTATAAAGTGTGATTAAAATCGGTTCATCAATGTCCAAGAATTTGAGCTTTGAAAGTTCGTATGTAACACAAACCGTGTATTTCATACAAACTGAGAAAAATACTTATCGCACAAAGCATTGACTGTGCTACTTAAATGTATGGCACAAACGCCCATTGAGCTCTTACTCGTATTCGTGATTGTTTTGTATGGATAAAAACGGATCTTTTTATAAATCTCGTAAAAATACGAATCGAATACGAGTAAGTGCAGTTCGAAACGTTAAGTCTTTTGTAACGTTTTTAAAAATATTAAATATTAAACGTAAAAAATCGTAGTGAAGATTTATCACCAAGATTTTCTTCAGTTTTGTTTGACAAATACGTGACGAAAAAATGGACTGTCAAGTTCTGGAAAATCAGTTCCTTGCTTATTTTTTTTGTCAAATATTCATTTTACATTTTTTTTTAAGTAGGTACATACTTACTATATACTATACTTTATTGCTCACTTAATTTTGCACCGAAATGTTCCACAAGTTTTACCTAGACTGACAAAACTTTGGAACCTACCCCCAAGTTTTGTCAGTCCAGCTAGTCTATTCTGTAAATAACCAATTCGATATCGAGCTTCAACTGAGTGACAAAGCTCACGCTTTATAACACACGACGTAAAGGTCTTATGTTTATACGAATTTGATACTCACCTCGGATTCCGCTGTCGAGACACGAAAATGTTATTACAGAATAGCACTACAGTACTAAATATTTTTTCAATACACTTGACTCAAAAAGCGGCTCTTATTGCCCCGACCGTTAGAGTCAGAATCATGTTAATTTCACACAGTTAATGTGGTTTATCTAAGTGGTTTTTTTTTTAATCTCAGCAAAGAAGTGCAACCCTTTTAAGGCCTTATAGTTTTGGGAACATTTAAGTTCGGCTAATTAATTGAAAATCATACATTAATATTATATATCATCAAATTATTATTTTTAATTAGATCTATTAGGAAACTGATTAAACGGGGCCGTTTAATGAAAAGGTTAGGCCGCCAGTTAAAAGTCTGATCAAGCCAGTTGGCTGCGACATATATCTAGACATAATAATGTTATAATTTAATAATGAGCATTAGTAATATTATACAAGTATTACTTTTAGTGCAAAACTTAATAAGAAATAAACTTGGCCAAACATTTACTTGGCAAAAACATGGTTTTCGGGAACTTTGACAGAATATACATTTTTGGGTGACTAAGTAAAATTATAACATCATTTTACCCCAAACTCTGTTGCATTTACAACTGAAATTTGGTCGACAGGATATTAAATAAAAAGTGAACAATAATTAGGTAAATACCATGAATTTCTACATTTTGTGAGAGCTATGTCCATGGATGTTCCACCAATATAATATTGTTAAATGTTCACTTGAAACAGTCCGTAGGTACGGCTTATGTTTAAAGAAGTTTATTCAAGAGAAAGTGCCAGTTTTCCTCAAAATAGTATTTTTTGGGTTCCGTACCTCAAAAGGAAAAAAAAACGGAACCGTTATAGGATCACTTTATTTTCCGTCCGTCTGTCTGTCAAGACCCTTTATCTCGGGAACGCGTTGAGGTATCGAGTTGAAATTAAAGCCATATACTCAGGTCTATGGCCTCTTGCAGCTGTGAAAAAACAAACTTTTAAGTTAACGTAAAAAAAGCGGCCAAGTGCGAGTCGGACTCGCCCATGAAGGGTTCCGTAGCAGCAAATAACATACCTAATATAAAAGTTCTTGTAGTTCGTTGTAACTTTATAATTATTATTTACTTAGGCACCTATTACAGATTTATTATTAGAGAATAATGGTTCACGGTCTATGCATAAGGATTATGTTTATTTTTTTATATTTGAGTTGATTGAATGAAAGGTATATTGCGGTTTACGATTTATGACGTATTACAAAAAAAACTACTTACTAGATCTCGTTCAAACCAATTTTCGTTGGAAGTTTGCATGGTACATCATATATTTTTTTTTAGTTTTATCATTCTCTTATCTTAGAAGTTACAGGAGGGGGGGGGACATTTAACCACTTTGGAAGTGTCTCTCGCGCAAACTATTCAGTTTAGAAAAAGATGATATTCGAAACCTTAATATCATTTTTGAAGACCTATCCATAGATACCCCACACGTATGGGATCGATGAAAAAAAAAATTTGAGTTTTAGTTCTAAGCATAGATATAATAAATACGGTTCGGTATGGGGAACACCCAAATATTTCTTTTTTCATTTTTGTGTGAAAATCTTAGTGCGGTTCACAGAATACATCTACTTACCAAGTTTCAACAGTATAGTTCTTATAGTTTCGGAAAAAAGTGGCTGTGACATACATACGGACGGACAGACATGACGAATCCATAAGGGTTCCTTTTTTTGCCATTTGGCTACGGAACCCCAAAAAAGATACGGTCATTTATGCCGCAATAAAACGTATATTTCGACACTCTCAAGGGAATCAAAATGTATAGGGTATTTCCCGTTTACCTATAACTATGAAATTTGGCAAGCAATACCGTCTTAGGCGTCGTCCTAATTGACAACGATCGTACGAGCAAACGATGCGTTCATCGTCGTGCGATGGTCCAACCGGTGTCCTAATAAGCAACGATCGTACGAGCATACGATGCGTTCATCGCCTTTACCGCAGCGGCCCTATTTTAACTATGGCTGTTTACAGAGATGCAGTTGTTGCTGACGGGCAATATTGCTTTGAAAATTGAAAGTGACATAGAAAAAAGAAAACGTAGACCTCATAATATACTTAATTGATCCAGAAGTCAGCGCGGGAAATTTTCGATTAATGAAGAAAACTTATACGATTATTTGTCCATGACAAAAGAAACATTTGATTACATCTGCAATGGATGCAACGCGCGATGACGCGCGCCAATCAGGACACTCAAAAGAGATTTGTAGCTTTGATTGCACGAACGCACAATCAAACCCATCGTACGATCGATATTAAGCATTTTACTGTTCTCGCTCGATGACTTGCAAGCTTTATTAGGACATACTAAAGAAATGAGTGTGTTTAATCTCGTCGTGCGACGATGAAAGCATCTTTTGCTCGTACGATCGTTGCCAATTAGGACGACGCTTTATACTACAAGTACAGGGAAAAGTTTGAAAACTATACATTTGTAATTAAATAATAAAAAATAGTCTTTATTTAAAGTAATTTGTACGGAACCCTTGGTGGGCGAGTCCGACTCGCACTTGGCCGGTTTTTTAAATGTAAGTTCACTTCACAAAATCTGGCACTTCCTTTCGATATTTCACATAATCCAGTGTTGATATTTCACATAATCCAGTGTTGATATTCTTATCAGCACCTTCACTCGCTCACTATAAATTACAGGATACTTTTATATTTAAAAGGGTACTGGTTCGATTCCTGGTTTAGTGCGTATACACGTATACTGTGTGGCGAACCAGCGCCGACAAGCTCTGAACATCGCCGACAAGTTCCGCTCTCAGCGCTGGTTGGCCGTTATTTGTTGCTGTATTTGCAAGGAAACAACGCGTACGCGTATTTTTGACAATAGATGCTTATATCCGTTTCCTTTATGTAATACGTTCTTAGGCAGGCATTCCGTAGACGTGATGCGTATCGATATGTAACATCAATAAAGTCGCCATTAGAGATCGAACCGATATCCACATCAATTACTAACAATCAATTACTATTTAATATTAAATTGTGCAGAGTTGATTGCTAATTTAATTAAACCCTCCATTTTCTAATACATATTTACTGGTAAAATAGGTAAATCTAAGATTAAAAATTATTAGACGACCATGTTGGACATTAGAACAGATAATTTCTTCACAACTCATTGATTTCCTATTTAAAAGGAGACCGCCTGCAGGCTCCATTTACATAGGACACACACACACACAACACACACGTACCACCACATTACACATAACCTACAAGATCCACCGACCTCAGTTTGTGGACTGATACGATTAGGATTTTAATACTAAGATTGAAAGTTTATTTTTATCAACATTGCAAGGTCTGATTGTGATGCCCTTTCCCAAAGGGTCGCTAAGCATATGAGGTGGTATCCCTATATATGAAAACAGTATGTCAGTTGTTCATAGACCACTTCTCATACGTATTTGCCCAGTCTCCAATAACAATGACAAAAATCACAAGATTTTAATCAAGAAACCATCCAATCATGATTGGATGATTTCTTGATTCCGAACATAAAAAACCGCTTATCAGAAAATAAGCACTAGGAATTTTAAAATTGGGATGGCTAAAGGTCTGTACATTTTTTTTTTGTTTTATGACTGTTCTGCGTCTTCTACAGAGAACGGCTGGAAGGAGTTCAATCTTTACTGCTACGTAGCATCAAGCTATGAATAAGAAATCGCTGAACTAGCTGAAATGGCTACTCGGACAACCCTTGCAATTTTTTTTTTTGTCGTTTACTTACCTTTGACCTGATCAAAAACCCTCGTTATAGATGGGGATCAAAGTTTAGCAAAATTGTTTCGTCATTGAACCACGTCTTCATGTTGTGGGAAACATGTTTGTGACAAAATGAAATGTTGCAGTGGTGTTGGCATCACGTAAACGTTTCGTATTTATTATAAACTATTTTGCACAACTGTTGGTCTGCGTTATGCCAATAAATACTTCCGTAAACATATTATTTATCTTTGATATATGTCACTGTCTATTATAAAATTACGTTATTCAGTGTAGACATACAATAACGCTTTATAATTTGCAAATTAGTTTTAGAGGATGTAATTAGACAGATAAGTCTCACGTACACACTCCCGATTGGTGAATCATCTAATATATAAAAATTTTGTGTCACGGTGTTTGTTACCGAACTCCTCCGAAATGGCTCAACCGAATTTCATGAAATTGTGTGTGTATATTCGGTAGGTATGAGAATAGGTGCTAGGGTACTTTTTTTTTGTTTGGCAAAAAATCGTTTGCCGAGTTAGCTAGTAATATATATTTTAGTTCCCGACATATATCGAAAATACTTTGAAATTAGAGTTAACTTAGCGACGATTTTCAATCGAGCGAAAATATTATTTCATATTTTAGTCTTATGACCTTCGAAAGTATTAGTTATTTATATAACTACCATAATGCTTTCAATTTATTTATATTCATTGGATTTGTCTATTTTGTGGAAAATCATATTCTCGATTGGCAATTTTGCCCTATGTCTGATCTTTTTTTTGGCTTATACCAGTTGTTGCAGCACTTCGGCTATTAGACGTTACATATATTCACTAATAGGGGTTTTTAGCTCTACGGAGCTAAGGTTTTTTAATTTTACAACGAGCTAGAAGGCTTTCCCTTATTCTATAATGCCACTTTTCGGTTTGAGTATTTGATTACGGGTAATAAGTATACATGACTCTAAAGTGAGATAAATATAATATATTCGAACGAACCTATGCGTAAGCAGTAAGTGGTTCAATAAATTTGCGAAGAGGCAGATCTCCTAATTTTTATAAGCTTTTCATTTCCTAATTTTTACAAGCTAGTCATTTCCTAAAAGATACGAATCTATTAAAATTTAAACCTTTACTCAATTGCGTAATACACTCAGAACCAGTCTCTGCCATTTTGTAAAACCAGCATTACCATAGCTCATAGAGTTGACGAAATAGTCTAGTCAAAATCACAAGTACCTAATGCAGTGGTTGCTGAATAGTAAAATGAAAGAGAGTCGTTCATTATGTGTTGCGCAAAGATACGGTTCAACGGGTTGAGGCATCGTCCGGCGCAAAGGCTACGAAATCTTTCTCAGGATATGCCCGGAAAAAAAATGGTATGTAGGAGTTGCTAGTTCAATTGCATAGTGTCCTATTAAAAAAATATGCGTTCAGCGGTTTCGCAGAAATACAATCAATGAAGTCGGCGCGAAAGGGGCAAATATACGAAACAGACCTGCAATTGCTCAAACATAACCTTAAGAAATTGTGATATGTTATCAATCCACGAATAACTACAAAGTTTGTTTTTATTGGTGGAACGATACTACTTAACATCGAAAGCAGTACGATCAGTGCAACTGAATAAAGCATATGTAATAAATGAATAAATAAGTGCTCTACTGGCGGCATCGCGGCGATAGAAGCAGCGAAACTAACATATTCAACACGATAGCCAAAGAGATGTTACCTGCTCTGGTGCACATGATGATAGATTTAAAAAAATAGTTTTACTTACCTATAGGTGTCGGACCATTAGGTTTATTGGAGGCAGACACTGTTTCGTTTTCTTGCGACTCCTTCTCTTTTAACTTTTCTTTATCTTCTGATTTGACTCTTTCCCTCGGCTCTCGTATCCTCTGGGGCTGAGGGGCAGGCGTGGGAGTAGGGACAGGTGTGGGAGCCGCGGTAGAGGAAGGGGCTTGTGTTGAAGGAGGCACTGGTGTGGCGGTAGATGTTATCGCTGTCGAGGTCGTAATTGGAGCTACTGTTGCGATTGCTACTTGTGCAACGTTAATATTTTCTGGAGGCTTTTCTAATTCTTCGACTTGAGGCACATTCTTGCTTTGTTTATATTGCTTATTAGGTGGTACATTCTTATTAATCGTATCTAGGGCTAAAGGCTGAACGGTTGGTTCAGCATTCTTTTGTAGTTGCTTAATATTCATAGGCATTTTAGGCACTATAACAGGACTGTCTGATATTGCTGATACTATTGGCGTTTCATATGATTCAACAGCAACATCAGGCCCTAAATGTTTACTTTCGTTAACAGTTAATATTTCAGACTTTACTAAATTATTATTAATAGAGCTTATAGCATTTGGTTGAGTTTGGATAGAGCTTGCCGTAGGTGCTACGGGTACATCTACGTTCTTTGATACATAATTCGATTTCATAGTGTGATCATTGGAAGGTTGATTGGCCACTTCATTGACCATTCTATTGAATTCCTCTGCGATACTGTGTGTTGGCTCCTGAATAAAAATAATTTAAAATCGATTATTATTACATAATAAGAATATATCAGTATGTGTGAATTGCATTGTGATGTCATGTCAGCGCCGTTAAAACTTGGACCAGTAATTTTAGACCAAGAATGGTAAATTTGATCTACCCCGCTACAGCAATGAATCTCTTTAGCAAGATAACTTTAACATCAATATTTGCATTACAACTTACACCATTTATTAAATAATATAATGTTGGACGTCTAAATTTATTTTAATAGATTAACATTTTCATAGCCACAAGATTGTTTTGCAGCATTTACCGAAATGATCATTACAATATTGCCAGGAACCCCTCGTGTACGAAGGTAATAAAAAGAAGCACTCTGAAGAAGAAAAAAAAGAAGCGATCTGTGTCTTTTTTGCTTTCACAAGATGGCTTGAGATATTAAGTTTCTGTCACATATCACAACTGACAGTCTATATGACAACAGCAGCGCAATTAGAAATTGGGAATCGACCCAACTCGTTCAAAAACAGAATCCAGAGTTTTATTGGATTCTGAATCTGAAACCAAACAACTTTACTTCTAATTTTGCACATATGTAATGTGTTAAATTAAAATTATTTTTCAAATTTTGTTTATCCATTATGATGTTAATAATATATTTTATTCTACCGTTTAAAAAGACGGATAAGTTCTACTAATATAAGTAAGATGTATGTAAGTATACCTTTGTAGTAGTACTATCGCACAGGCGCATTATAGCCTGTTAAGGTTTTATTTACAAAATTTTAAATATATATAAGGAAATATTTCTTTAGCATATTTGTTCTTCACATTCTGACCAAAAAACTGGCCAAGTCCGAGAAGGACTCACGTGCGAAGGATTCCGGAGCAATTTCAATTTTTTAACATGTTATTTTAACACTATAGACTTCTTATAGGTTTTCCTGTAATCTTTAGGTATAGAACTATAATCTGCATTTTTTTTTCAAAATTTGAGCCATAGTAGTTTCGGATATAAGGTGGGGGGGGGGAATGGTAATTTTTGGCCTAATTTCTTGAATAACTTCTAAACTATTTATTTTAAAATTATGAAAAAAATATATTTAAAACCCTCATAGTAAGCCCTTTCATTTAATATATCATACGATACAATTTGAAAAACTTTTTATTTTTTGACCCCCAAAAGTGACCTCCATACTAAAAATTTATTTATTTACCAAATTTCAACAGAATCGGTCCCTACTGGACCGATTATCCGGAGAAAAATGCTGTGACAGGCGGACAGATAGACAGACACCCGAGTGATCCTATAAGGGTTCCGTTTTGTACGGATGTTCGGAACCCTAAAAACCATGAAACTTGGTTAATGTCCATTCGCAGCCTGCAAAATTAAGCAATGTATATAAATTACTACCAGCTATTAAATATAGAGGTTTTGGTCAGCTCCAAAATGTTTTCAATCAGCATCAGAAATTCAAAAATAAAAATACTTTTGATCAGTGATGGAAACTGATTAAGTTTGCTTTGTAAGATTGCTTGAAAAACAACTTTGAGAAATAGTCATCAGATAGAGACATAACTTTTATTTCTCCCTTTTTAGTTATTAATTAAATAAATTACAGTTTTGAAGTCGGTTTAATTTTTAAAATTACTTTTTTATTTGTTATATTTTTGCCTTTGATTGTACCTAAATGCTAAGAAAAATTTCAGACGCGATAAAAAACCCGGCAGTAACTATACAGTAAATATTGCTTCGAATAACAAAATTTTTCAACAGATTATGTATTTCTGTTTCATAGCTAATTAAATACAGTGTAAACTCCATTTAACGTAACTCGATTTATCGACAAACTCCTTAAACGGCGATTTTACTTGGCTTTGGTGTAAGTTAGCATCACACCCACTCTAAATAACGACACATCATTATTGAGCAATAGTACTTGTTTAGTTGGCGAAATTAATAATAGGAAACTGTAGATTTGTACGTTCTTTTCTTGGTTTGTTGACTAGCACGTATTTATTTAACTCCACTGTCGCCACCAAAAGATTCATTGGCAGAAGGTTCTACAAAATTCTTTGTTTTTGTGATTACCTTGCACCGTTACCTGGGCTGCTAAACAGTCGTTACATAGTTAAGCATAAAATAAGTTATATTCACATTTCATTACATAGCGAGTAAATATATCTTTGTGTATTGACGAAAGTTTTGTTAATACGCGCAATAGTGGCGCAGATTTTACTTTTCTCCATTTAACGAACTCTCAATAACGTCATAAAATGTTCAGTCCCTGAAGTGTCGCTATATGTTGACACTGTATATATTTCTGCAAGAATGTTAGTAGTAAAGAGGCAAATTGTGAGTCAGTTTTAATCCAATTTTGATAGGCTGTGATACGTGAGTGGTTGGCCTGGGTATAATTTTGTTGCTGCGACCAACTATTCTGAAACAGTCGCGCTTTGTTTGTCACAGTTTTAACCTTACTAATCGTATGATATTGCTGAGCAAGTTATTACAGTATCACCCCGCTTTACGCGAAAGATATTTCCAGAAAAAATCGCATTAGGAGAAATGCGCTAAAAGAGATTTGCGTTTAAACAAAGGCGATTCTGAGAGTTCCAAGTCTTTGTGTCTATTTTTCCAAAATTAAGCTATACGCTCTTTTCTTCTCGGGCGGCATTTCTTGTTTGTCGTTGAATATATCCACCAACAACATTAATGTGAGACCTGTGTTCCCGCACCAGAAGACCAGTTAGGCGATCTTAAATGATATACTATAATATAAGCAGTTCGCGTAAAGCAAGGCATTACTTATTGTATGTTTAATTATGATTATGACTATTTATTTGCAAACACGTCTAGCTGACCAAATACATTCTTATCTATACTAATATTATAACGCTGAATAGTTTCTTTGATTGGTAGAACGCGCTAACGTCAAGAACTTCTGGTTCGAATTGAATAATACTTTTAGTGTTGGATAACCCATTTATCGAGGAAGGCTATTGTCTATATAATATTACGCTACGACCAATAGGAGCGCAGCATTATTGAAAAAGGTGACGCTTCTTCTAATACATAAAAATCTTGTGTCACAGTGTTTGTTATCGAACTCCTCCGAAACGTTTTGACGGATTTTTTTTTGTGTATAGGTAGGTCCGAGAATAGGTCGTAGGCTATTTTTTATATGGAAAAACAACGTTTGCTCGGTCAGCTAGTAATAATATAATTCGATCAGAGTGGCTACCCAAATATTGCGGCTCTTTTGTTTATTGCATAGTTTGACGTCAAATTGAATAATCATTTAAAACAAAACGAATTATATAAATACTTTTAAGTCTTATTATTATTATACATGTCTTGCTTAGAGGCTATGATACTGATATAATTCATTGCTAAAGGAGAGGTAGATCAACTTCCATCTTCATTTGGCCATCTTCCTTCGACGCCTAGTTAAGTGGCAGCACATGTTGCAGCAGCGGCAAGTTCAAGAAGCAAAGGTGTCGTGCCAGACTGTACCTGTGTCGTCATGTTACATGAGTAGCCGGCTCATTTGTTATTTTCAATTGCTCCAAAATTCAGAAGCAGGCTTCGCTTAAGGTCAGATGACTATGCACTTATCCCACCGACGAAAAATAAAGAGCTCTTTGAGCTAAAATCTAGTACAGATTCAGTAGTCAGAAAGCAATTATTTAAATTATTTAAGCTTTGACCGACTACTAACTGACCACCAAGAACCTGTCTCATATAATTGTTTGTTTATCGATACTTCTTTGAGGTGCGGCACTACGCCTATACCTCACTAACCTATCTTACCGCAGACGATTAGACAAGACTAGTGAGCAAAGAACTAAGGTTCATCGTTTAATCCTAATATATAAAATTCTTCCATTACTGAGTGACTGACAGTCAACGCACAGCCGAAATGGTCGTAGAAAGCTGAAATTTGGCATGTAGGTTCTTTGGGGAATGTAGGAGAGCACAAAGAGAGAATTGTTCTCGATTTGTTAATTCCTTCGGGAACGAGATATGCGCGTAAGAAGTCGCGGGCAAAAGCTAGTCCTATTCTATAACTTTGACAGTCCAAAGCAAAATAATGTTGCTACATTCTACCATGCATGTTATACATCTACTTTGCTTATAGCCTTGATTAGTGAACGAATTTGCGAATATAATGAATGAAAAAATAAATAAGGGGACTGTTTTAATTTGTATGGGAAGTGGTCTATGAACCGATAGCAATACTGTATTGGTATTTCTATGGGGATGCCGCAACTATATCCTTGTGCAAAGGGGCATCAAAATCTAACCTGGCAGTTTTGAGAAAAATAATACTTAATAATTTACATATCTTGCTACATTCTCCAGGATTCCATTATCAGCGCCTCAGATCTGGTGACAATGGGAACATTTGGGAAGTAGGTATACCCTTTCAAACAAAAAAGAATTTCCTAAATGGGTTCAGCCGTCTTCGAGTACCAGTGAACATAAATATATAAAAAATGTAAAAAAAAAATTGACGAACTGCGGACCTCCTCCTTTTTTTGAAGTCGGTAAACGTAGAAACATTACTGAAATTCGGTACTGTTGAGGTGGCAAGTGACTTTATTTAGCAGAAAAACGCATTAATTAAGTATTTTAAAGTCCAAATACGCGTTAAAACTTTTTTAAATAAAAATGTAGCATTCAAATGTATTCTAAAATATTATATTTCTCAAAACAGCCAGGTCAAATTTTGATGATCCTTTGCACACGGGTGTAGTTAAGATGTCCCCACAGAAGTACCATAACAGTATCGCTATTGGTTCATAGACCACTTTTGGTCAGTCTCCTTTAAATTAATTTAAACAATGTTTTCTCGCATAACGCATTCCCGTTGTCCAAAAATCTTGGTATAAGCTCGTATGATTACGAAAATAATTATTAGTTTCCAAAAAACCTCACGATTTTACTGCGAACCACAACAAGTACTTTTAAACGCTCCTCTGTTTCCACTTCACTTTTTGTCAGAAACTAGTATCTCTTAAGCTATCAAGGTACTGAATACTTTCTCAGCGAAAATACAACCTTTCTCAGCGATCATGTGGTCGAACATTCTATTCTCGCTGAACGAGGGACGATTCGTTAATAATTTCTATACTTAAAGTAGCTCCTTGCTAATCGTTTGCGGTATTGAAACTGCTTCAATTCTACGTTTCTTAAGGGATAGAAAATTAAGCGTTAGCTATATTTCCCATACGAGGACCTAGGGCCTCGTTGACGTGGCGTTGTGACATGTGCCTTCACGGGTTGACTGTGTTCAAATGAACAATATTTTCTTGATGATGATGATACCTTATTGACAACCATACTGTTTCGGTCACTAACATAAACAACAGAGGGTATAAAAAGGCCACTTTAGCAGAATCAGAAAGCACATCACGCTACCCGTTACTATCAAATTTTCCCAATCAACCTTGAACCTAATGCGTTAGCGATAAAGATGAAATTTGACAGATTGTTGTATGGTTAATATTATGATTCTAATATGATTCTGCTGAAGCGGCCTTTTCAGACCCGCAGAACTGCGTATTCCATCGTTACTTATTATAAACATTACGCTACAAGATTAGATTATGAATGGGATCACCATGGCAGCTGTGCTAGCATTTGAAGATATAAAGATGCTTGATTCACTAAAACTATGAATATAATGAAGTACAGTAAGTACTTCATTATATTAATAATTTAAGTAAAGAATAATGTAGGTAAAGAAAAATAAAGTTGAGAAGTAAAATCTACTTGAGAATTGACTTAAATAGTATCGTACGTCATACTAAAACTTAAAAAAGCAAACTTATTCGATTACATTTCTTTATTCTTATTTCGAATTGCACCATCATTAATTGATCAAATTGTAAATTTATTGAACGAATCAAGTCGTCTTTAAGCGAAGCCTGCTTTTACAGTAAAGACAGTTACAGGTATAGTCTTTCTATATTTAAGGAAAACAGCTTTTTCCTTTGCCTTCGTTTCTTTGGCATATTCCCCAGAAAACGTGTATTTCCGGATTAAAAGTAGCCTACTGCGCACAGCGCCAGAGAAACTTTTTACCAGAAGAATTTTCGTAATCCAGAGAATACCTCGTTACGTCAGGAAAATAATATAATTTTCCTAACTAATTGTATTTTGCCCTTCTAAGAACCGGCGCACACATGGCGGAGCGCAGCGCAGCGCAAAGCTTGCCCGCGAAGTTTTCTAAACGCTTGACACATTAGGCGAATTTCTACCCAAGAATGCGAGTGGATGCGCGAGTATGCGCTACACTGCTTATACTCGACGGACCGTCGGGTTACGCTTTGCAATTTTTCAAGAGTCCAAACGTGAACAACCGGAAGCGGATGAGCGCGGTAACAGCGCGCATGCTCGCGCAGACGCGCTACCTTTCCAATGTAGTCTCTTCGATGCTCTTCAGGAATTAATTGTTGTGTTAATTGATTTTAGATATTATTTCAATGAGAACAATGTCGATAATAGTTTGAATACGAAAAATGCTCTGTGCTGCGCTCCGTCATATGAGCGCCAGGCCCTTATAATCCAATCAGTGGGGACAAAACAGAGGCTTTGCCCTACAAAAGGTGGAGTAGAAAATGTTTTAATTTGTTTATTACTTAAGTGTAGGCTAGTCATGAAAAATGTAAGTTTTCGACCTCGAGGGGTCACAGCGCAGCGTTAGCCGCCATCTTGAATTAAAGGGGCCAACATTTGTTCGTTTTTACATAATGCTTCGAAAGTTGACTTTATGATAAAAATTTCTATGAGAAGTATAAAAACAATAAAATTTCGAAAAATTGTATTAGTATTTATTCTGTACGTCTTATAGATACAAAGTTACAAGGAGAAAATTTTATATTTACAAAAAATCTATATTGTTAATATTGAATTTTTTAACTAAAGGTTTTTAGACTAATTATTTTTAAACCGTTTGAGGTTCCAGGTAGGTTAACGAAATCCTTGGGAGAAATCCGATATCAACGATTCGCAAAATCATAATTTAAAAGTAAAATAGCTTTTGCCCGCAACTTCGTATGCGCATATCCCTTTTTTTCTGGTCCCATAGGAATTTCGGGAAATCCTCTCTAAGTGTCTCTCAAGGGAACCTACATGCCAAATTTCAGCTTTCTACGACCAGTACTTTCGGCTGTGCGTTGTTTGTCAGTCACTCACTCAGTAACGAAATAATTGTATATATCAGGATGTAATCTTGCTTCTTTGCCACAAACAAAAGACGCTGCATCAGCTTTTAGGACATACCACCACAGTACAGAATTGAAAAAAAAAAAACCAGAAGAATGGGGCTGGAGATATGTCATCAATAATGGACTTATTCCTGTACAACTGAGACAGCAGCAGCCGAGGCACTTTCAAATATAATCTTGCAACTGTAAAAAGGATGCAGTAGAGCATGTAGCTGCAGAAAAGCTGGATTGAAATGTTCTATTGTGTGTGTATTCTATAGTGGTCAGGCATGCAAAATGCATCAGAAATTGAGATAGAGATCGGGGATTATAACGAAAATATTTCACAATGCAAAGAGACGGAAAATGCCCTCGAGGTCGATAACTTAATTTTTCATGACTAGCCTATGCTTAAGTAATACAAATTAAAACATTTTCTACTCCACCTTTTTAAGGCAAAAAATACCTGCAGACTGTACTATTAAACATTATAAAAAGCGAGATAAATATACTCACAGGCGGTTGCGGGGTGTGTCGATCGGTAGCTTCGCTGCTTAAAAAATTATTATCGTCGGATAAAATTTCTTGTTCTGCAATAAATAAAATAAAATCATAAAGTTGCAAATTCAAAATGATTAATTTTATTAATTTTAACTATCTGTATTTGCTACTCACGTGTTTTAGGGTCGATGATAGGCACTCTATGACTTCTTTTTGGAGCTGTTTGACGTATACCTAAGAGCAAAATTAATTTAAGACCGTTTTAAATTTTTCTAGTAACAGGTACATTCTCGAACAAAATCAATCTAACTACCTACATGAAAAGCACAATTTACATAGTTGTATGAAGAGCAATCCGAAGGTAAAAGAAATTATCAAGATATTTTGATGATACAAGGTTATTCCTTTTGAATTTAACTGTACTTTTTATGATTTGTTTTTGAATTTTAGTTGACCAGATATTTTTAATTAATTTTACTAAGGTGTATTTCGTCATTACCCAATACAAAATTAACTCTCAAAACATACACACTTTATTTATTTGATCGCTATTATTATTGAAAATGATACCGGATTTCGTTTTTTTGTCCTTCATTAAATGCATTACGTGGCGACCTCTCGCACTACGTGGCCACGTGGCTACTTGGTCGCACAAATTCCGACCGTAAAGCGGATTGGGCCGCAACCGGTGGAATAGCTTGTCGAGCGGTCGTAGCGGCAAAGTGTACAAATTACTTGGATGCTGAGGGCAAAGGTCGCGGCCGCTTAGTGCGTGAGAGTCAAACATACCAAATACAGCTAGACCCAGTTTTAGCCGGTTGATTTTAATTAGAAATAAGAGCAACCGGCTACTTCGAGCTACAACTAAGTTAAACATTTACTTTACAAAACTATCAATATTTAAAACATAAGCGTTTATTGAGCTGACACTGCAGTTTATTAAAAAATAAGATATATATAAGTAAGGATATCATTCATTTTGTAACCAAAAAAAAAAAACAGAAAATTAAAATATCATGCTATTATAGGTAATAACATCCTAATCATGCACTACGCTTTATGACAGTCTTCACGACTCCGCCCGCGTGAAAGTCTGAAAACAGCACAAATACCATCATAAACAGATAGGGGTGCAACCAGACAGCGGCCGATCGACAGTCGCTACCGTGATAAATTATTATATGTGGCTCAAATGTCACAATCTCGTCGACCGATCACGGTACGATTGCACCAAAAACAACATTGAATTATCTGTAGCTAATCAAATTTTCAACACCCACAACAACTTAATGTAATGCAAAACCTACCCGCCTAACGAAACCTTAACTCGTTTATGCCTTACGTTGTATATGATTTTCACTTTATACCCAGTTTAAGCTGTATCTCAAAAGCCACGCAACCAATAGAAATAAAATATGTCTCAGTTTTGAGGACAGCTAGAAAAAGGTTTCATGTTTCATTTGAATCTGTCCAGCCGTTCATTGCCAACAAACAATTATTCTTATACTCGTGTTTATGCTTTTCTAGATTTTCTCATATCTAAGAATTTCCAATGTACAGACTTTTAACCTGGACGACGTAAATATCAATGTATTATTTTTAATTAAACGAACAGTTCATAAATGCCCAGATTCTATGACCAAAATATCTCGAGATATTTCAAAGTGTGCGCACAGGGACCGTTCTATAAGCCAATATGGCTCACGCGAGCGCACGCTTTGAAAATGAGATTGACAGACGCGATTGCGCTCCTTTTGTGAACTGACCGTAAATATGTTCACATCACATCGGGTTTCGTGCTGTCCGTATGTTGTTACGCAAGACACGGAACAATCAGTTTGCATAAAAAATGCATGATCTTCCTGGTCTGGGCTCCGAGCCATCCGGGTTGACAGTTTTCCGGAGCATATTCTAGTTCACGAAACTGTGTAAATAAAGCCTTTATTTTGCCGACCAATAAAAAAAAACTATTTTCAAGTGCTGGGCAAACTGCTTCTGTCGTTTTCGCATTAAAATCGGAAAATTTTCGTATTGAGTGAGGTTAATATTCGTATGAAACGATACTGTTATAAGCTTGAAAATTTTCTCAAGCTCGCCCAACAGACTTTGGTCTAAACCTCGGAATAGAAGTATCGAGGTCCACCCACCCTCATTGTGATAAGTTGTTAAATCGCATTCGAACCAGGTTATGCTTATTTCTGCTGCCCAATCATGGTGACTGCTATCTATACTGCTACAAAACGAAAAATTCCAGAGTTTCTTGGAGTACTGCCAATCCTTGTTGAGGATCGGAAGAGAGATTGTTTGGCATTATGCTTTTAAATATCATAATGAAAACTATCAACTTCTAAAATCTTTTTCTCTTCTATCACGAAAAAAAAGTAGCCTTTATCCATCTCCAGGGTCCCATCTATCTATGGACCATAATTCTTTAAATCGGATCAGCGATTGAGGTGTGAAAGCGTAACAAACTAACACATTATCGCATTTATAATATAAGTTAGGGTACACGACATATTAGATTAGGCTCAGTTTCCCCTGCGTGGGGGTGCCGTGCTTCACTAGTTCTCAACGGCCTTGCAGTCTGCCTCAGACTGGAAACGTTCCCACCGATTGAACATAATTTTCCAAATACACGTCTATAACAAGTATTTGTATTGGGAGAATTATATTCAGTTCATTGTATTCCTCCAGACAAAAGAGTTGAATAATATTCGTTTGGAAAGAAATAATACTCGCGAAAAACAAAAAAAAAACAAGTAACTCGCAAATAAAATACAAAACGGAGTCACAAACAATGGTCTTGTCAATTACAAATTTTAAATAAAATAAAATTAACTTCATCTTAGATTCACATTTTCTTTCAAGTTCCAGCTCACTTTTTAACAACACTCGTGGACTTATGTACCTAGTTAATAACATTTTCAGGATGGTATTTATATAAGGACATGATTATTTAATTTTCTGCTTTCTTTGACTATATTTTTTGGGTACAAAATGTATAATGTCATTATGATAACCTTTTCTTTAGCAGAAGAGAGAACAAATGCCTTACTTATTTTGCCCGATGGGCACAACACAATGTGTAATAAAAGCAAAATCTCAGACATTATATGTAAAAACAACCCTATCGTAGCCTGTTTACATAATATTCTAGAGTGGATTGCTTAGTTTTTATCACGAAAGTTGTCGGTAAAACCGACTGACATTCATGCTCCATGAAAGAAAGTTGTGAATGATTTTCATTATGTTCATACAGTTGAGTTTATTAACAGGCATCATCTAGTCAGCTATGTTAACCATTAGACATCCACAATTATGTCACCTAGGTTCATTTCAGTTTCCCTAGGAGCCAACTGGAATTTCAGACAGCAGCCTTCTAGCTGTTATCACTAATGATAAAAGGTTGTAGCTATTTTTTTTGTCAAAGTATGGTGCCTTACCGATATACATTGTTTCAAACAAAGAAAGTGCCAATTCTAAATCGGTGTTTTAACAATAGCTTTACCAACTCAATTCACCATTCGAAAATCTGTTTGTGTTGAATTACTCACGAATGTGTAAACATAGAGATTACCTGGCAGGCACGAGTGGCGCGGCGAATGGCAAGCGAACCGATCACTCGCTCGCCTCGCCAATCGCGCCTCCGTGTAAATATGTATAAAATAACAATTTAGACTGATTTTTAGCACATGCTGCTTTCAAAATGAAAGACAGCAGACTTCTCTCAATTCTAGCTCGTGATTAAGTATTCGCACATAGATATGACGATTAAAATGTTTTTCTTATTTATTTATTTATAGGTATTTTACATAACATCTGTCCATACCTTTTTGCTTCGTTCCTAAGAATTTCCATTTTTGCAATTCATTAAACACCAATAATTCAGTATCCAAATAAATGCAACTTTACTATGCTTGAAGAACTCTATATGGATAAGTGTTACTTAGCTGTCACAATGATTCCTGTTAAAAACTCAACCTCGGAAAAATAGATACATAGAGATGAATGTTAAACCAAAAACAATCTTACATTAAAATAGAATGTGTATGTAGATACAATTTTTAAGAAATAAAGTATTTGTTTGTATGGAGAGAAGACGAGCATAACATCTGGAATTATTCTTGAACTAAATAAGTCCAATCAGGGATTGTATTGGGAGTAGTTTTGTGAAAATTACAAAGGATTGCAATTTGTCAGCTCAAGTTAAACAATCTCACTTAAGCTGAATTGGGACAATTCAGTCAGACATCACAGATGAAATAAGCCAGGTGGTAAATTAAGTATTATTACATAATTATGACAAAGCTGAATGGTAAAGTTTTTGTCATAGCATAGACCTTTTCATCTCCCTGGATTCGTAATAAAATATTTTAATAATAATAATAATAGAAGTCAATGATTACCAGGCATAGTTTGGTGCATGAGTGTAGAAGCTTGTGGGTGAGAAAGCGTGGCAGTGGGCGCAGTGGGGGTTGCGGGTGTACCCTGTGGCCCCACCAATGTAGTGGGATTACTTCTACCACCTTGGGCGTTGGCTTGTAAGTTTGGCGTTGGCAGCTGGGGACTATTTGAAGTGTAGTAATCTGCGGGATAAAACAAAATCATATTATAACATGTAAAGTCTGACAAACTGAACAAAACTACAAAAATAATGACACACTTCAAAGAAACACTACATTACTGTCAGTCAGAAATTTTAGTCAGAAAGTGTTTTAGTTACACTTCTAAAATATCTTAGATTTCACTTATTTTCTCTTGCCTTGCTAATAACTGTATTTAACAAACATAGCGCATCCACATCTTTTCGCCTTCATCGCTATTTATTTGTGGTCGGCGCAATAAATGTCTTCTTCCATATTATTATTAGCTAGTCATCAGCCCAGTAGTTACCCCTTTGTAGCTAAATTACGTACACACAGTTCATCCCACGTGTCTTTAGTCTTTTCCAAAACTTATAGCCATCTAAGCCATCCACATAAATATTCAAAACTATCCCCAAGACATTCTTTTATTCCTCAGCGTCACATCACATGCCTTTGCCACCACCAGAACTGAACTCCGTATATTTCGGTCAATAGAGCGTCTTTCAGACTTCGCCTTAAAATATATTAATGAATCCATTCGCATAAACATACTTCGCTAAGGATTGTAAAACCGCCAGCTGCATGTTGCCTTTCATAAATAAATTTATTTCGTGAAGGCAGGAACAAAAAGGGTAAATTATAAGATATTCCCTCTCGTAAAAATTACCCAGTTTGCTAGGGGGTTTCAACGAACACTGACCCAAGATCATATTTTCTTTAATGGAAGATAATTTACAGCACTCATAGGTTACACCGTGCATGTATAGATATTCATCTTTTAATGACTTATAAAAGTGCAGACTAAATAATTTCATTTAATATTGTGATTTAAGAAAATATTCTCTACAAAAAAAGCGAAATAGGTAGTATATCTAAAACACTTTCTAGCGAAAAACAGGTATTTGTGAAGGCAAAGGTAGGTGAGGTTTTAGTGCCAACATTAACCAATAAATTAACATAATATAAACCAAATTAAGGGTTGCTTCCATTGCAGTTAGTCCAGTCAATTTAGACATTCGAAGGTGCATAAAATCTTAATCTGAAAATTAGTGAAATTGTTCAAAACATAATTATAAATAATATTTAAAAGTTCCCCATCATTCCCGTGTATGGAAATTTCTTTAATCAAGGTCAAGAAAATGAGTTTTTCGCGATTTTCAGCAAAACGGTAAGTTTTATCATATTTTTTTTTACCTTAGACAAAAATTGTAGTTCATAAAATTATCTATAAAAAATGTATCAATACTTTTTTTCCTACGAGCCACCGTTTCTGAGATATAACGATTCAAAAAGTTATAAAAGTTGTTATCGTCATAATATGCATGAGTACGCCACTTATATACATCTCAAGAGTTGTAATACATTATATATTATAATATATATTATATTATATATATGTTGAAATAGTTTTGTATCGGTCATTGTAACTTATACTTAAAATATACATAAGTTATAACTGTAAGAATATCAGGTAAAATGAAACCCAGTCCCTTAATTTTTAAGCCAGTGTAACTTCGAGACATCTTTCTCTTGTTCTATTGTGTGCGTGGCTAGGGTCTTATACCTGCTATAATAAATGAAATACCATTAGTCTTTTACTTACCTAAACCTTACATACCACACTTACCTTACACACATACTACACACTTACCTTAAATACCATTACCTTTGGCCTCGAATATTTTTTTTCCATACACGGGAATGATGGGGAACTTTTATATATTATTTATAAATATGTTTTGAATAATTAAACTGATTTTCAGCTTGTTGAGATTTTATGTACCTTCACTCTCATTTTTTGATCTAGATTGACCGAACTAAGTTTAGATTACATGGGAATCAAATTCGTGTTTTCAAGCCAGGTTTAAATTAATAAAAATATTAGAATCTAATCTAATGGCTTCTGTACACAAGATACGATACAATGGCTCCGATTACGCTCCGATTATGTCGAGTTCCAAGTTAGCAAAACAAAGATCATTTAGACTGTATGAAGAGAAATAAAGAGTAATGGCACTTTTTAGGGTTCCGAACAAAAAACGGAAGCCTTATAGGATCACTCGGGTGTCTGTCTGTCTGTCCATCCGTCACAGCCAGTTTTCTCCGGATCCACTGGACCGATTCTGTTGAAATTTGGTACACATATGGACTTCTGTGACCCAAACACGGACGCGTTACGTAAATTATTAAATTTTTAGTATGGGGGTCACTTTTAAGGGTCAAACTAGAAAAATTTAAATAAGTTTTTTGAACAATATTGTGACATCATATGAAAGGGCTTACTGTGAGGGTCTTAATTATATTTTTTTCATAATTTTGAAATAAATGGTTTTGAAGTTATTTAAGAAATTTGATAAAAAATTAACCTTAATTTCGGAAGTCGGTGTTTGTGGTTTTGTTTCTAACACCGACTTCCGAAATTAAGGTTATTTTATACTTTGTAGTGTTTTGTTTGGAAGTCGGTTATATTTTTTTGTAAAAAGTTTTTTTATTTTTCACTTTTAAGTGGTGATACTTGGACATCTTCGTCTACGCAGAAATTGAAATAAGGAAAAATGCTCATAAAATAAAAAACTGCTAAACCAAACAATCAAATTTTTACGGGACCAAATGGCAAGTATACCGCATCGAACTAAAAAAGAATCACAGAAATCGGATCAGAAGCCTCGGAGTAATCGGTGAAAATACATTAAAAAAATACCCACCCAATTGAGAACCTCCTCCTTTTTTGGAAGTCGGTTTAAAAGAGTTATTAGACTTAGTAGACGGGCAGAAACAGAAATGGATGGGTTACAACGGAATACTTATGGAACGTGAATTGTAACGTTAAGTATTTGTTTATCAAATCAATTCTGTTAAAAAATGAAACAGGACAAGTGCGAGTCGGACTCGCCCACCGACGGTTCCGTACAAATTTGTAGGTACATTTTACTTTACATAAAGATTACATTCTTTTAATGATTTAATTACAAAAGTAGTTTTCATATTTTTCCCTATACTTGTATGATAGGCGCCAGATAAACGTGCAAAAAAGTACATTGACCATTCCCTAATACCCTTTCGTAGACACTCGAACAATTAATTATGAACCGTTTTTCATTACTAGAGAACGTAAAGGATCACGATGGAAGTCGATTCAGGGCAGCTTTATGTAATTATTTATGTTTTTAACCGACGAAAAAACGGGTATTCTCATCGTATATTGTATATATTTTTTTTATGTATGAACACGCATAACTTTTTACAGAGTAGTCCGATTTTGATCATATTTTTTTTATTGGAAAGGGTATACCTCGAGAGTGGTCACAAAGTGATCCTATAAGGGCTCCGTTTTTTCCTTTTGAGGTACGGAACCATAAAAAAAATATTTTTAAATGAATCCAATTAATCATTTTCGATGTTACTTTTGCAACAGCAATACCTAGCTATACGAATTCCATATGAATCACGATCACGTTACACCTAACGACCTTTCCTAAACATATTCAGGCTTACTGCCTAGCTGATTTGAATTTCAAATTATTTAAAGGAAATTTTAAAGAAAGCCATAAGTTGATTTGAAGAGAATGCATAAGACCCTAGGCATTCACTGCCAATAAAGTTTTAGTATCTGATACTCAAATTTGAACTAAGAATCTGCTAATCATTAAGCATACGGTTAAAAAGATTTTTTGAATAAGGCTGATTGTAGTCAAAGCTTTATATTGAGTATCTTGTTTTGACTGTTATTTAAACATAGAAATATGTTATTTAGGGCCTGTTTTTATGATTAAGTTCACGTTAAATTACTTGGCAGATAATTTCATAAAAATTCAAATACTGTTTTGAATTAATAGGCTTGTTTCATAAAAATCTAAACATATATGCTTAGTTTAAATATACTGTGTAAGAGGTTCTAAATTAAAACCTCTAGAAAAACTTAAAAACTTGAATAAAAAATCTGTTTATCATCTTTAAGCAGTGATAAAGAGTTTTTATGAATAGGGCTGTTAGAAGTTAAATGGGTATTCGGACAGGACAACAGGCCCTTATTTTAGTAAAGCGCTGCAGAATCTGCCGTTGCCAGTACCAAATCATCATAATTACAGACACTATGGCACAAATCTTGTGTACAAAACTTACTCTACAGAAAAATAATACTTTCTACATACATGGAGGGTTGTGGCTCGGAGGAGTGTTGTAACCTATGTAATGTCCCATATATGGATAGTACCTGTAAATAAAAGAGACATTATAGCATCATTAAAAGTCAACATACTAGCGAGATATCAGCGTTACGATTAAAACTTTTTTCAAAGGCATATTTACGAAATCGGCCTTTTGAACATTTTTATATAAAACGAACCTAGGAACTATCCTAGGTTAAATTATTATTTCATTTTGGATCCGGTATAATTAATAATTATATGGATGGACTAACTGAAGAAATCAGGTCTGTTTAGTCATCACTGACGCACATACATATGAGTTCCAGCGGCCAGCGGCTTGCATCAGTCACAAATAGGCCTACGGAAACTCGTTTCATTCGGTGATAGTCTGCCCCTAGCCGAGCCTTTTTTGCAGTTCAGATCTTTCTGACCGCCTCATCGTGTCGTCGACCAGATCGGTAGCGAAATGGGATCTCGATTTTAAACCAGATACAGGGAACACTTGGGTTGCTCAAATAAGAACCTATGAAAGCCCCGGCTGGTGATGGCTGATGCTATTTTTTTATTTTTGGAGTATATATTTCTGGACGCTTGCTGATTGATTGTTTAATTCTATGGGAAGCGTGAGCATTGTAGTAGCGCCTACAGCTTACTTATGACCTGGGGCTAGAGTAGGGACTTTATTTTCCGTACTTAGGAATCGAGACTAATTACACTGGTCAACAAGGATTTTGCCACAAGAAATGTGCTTACTATTTTGAATTACCTACCTACCCTTATCACAAAATCATATTTATTTTTCTTTGTTTAGGTCTAGTTTTTGTGTTACAGTTTCTACCAGTAACGTCATTTTCCCTTTAGCTTGTAAATTCCAATTTTTTGTTAATTCAGTAAAGTATCTATTTTTTTCAGTTTACGGAGTTATTTTATTCGTTAAAAATGTGGAAAAAGTGACCAAAAGATTCTAACAAGTTCCTTTACATTTATGATGAAATTATCATTAAAACTCAAAAAATAAATACTGCACAATCAGTAAAAAAATGTGAGCTTTTTTGGGTTTTGAATATAAAGGGATAGTTGAGTATTTTGACATACCATCTGCTGCACAATCAATCCTTTAACTTGATAATGTGCCTGTTTAAGAACCACCTGAAAACTTCAGTTTTTACCTCAAAGCTCCACTTCAAAATCATATTACAAGAAAGCTGCATGTGTCTCAATAATTCTAATTTCAGTTCTATGATATTAAAACATGTTCTTAACATAATTAGTTAAAAACATTCTTGTGGCACATAAAAAGTTTTTTTTTTTTTGTTGACCAGCGTTATTTTAATTAAACATCAATAAAAACTCACCCTGGTGTACTAGACCGAGGCTGCTGGTAAGTTTGCATCCCCATGGGCGTGGGCTGGAACACCAACGTCGGATACATGACAGGTCCGGTAGCAGTCGCAGCAGCGCTGGGAATGTACGACTGTTGTTGTCTGTGAAAGTCAATTGCAAAACATTGTATGATATTGAAATAAAAAGACAATCCAGTGGCTAGCCAGCCCACAGTCACGTCACAGCAGATCAGCCGGTCGGCTATGCGACCGCATACGCAGCAGCCAAACAAAGCATCGCTCCCATACGCTCAGTACACGGAGAACTTGCCTGTGGTCTACTACAACTACACTACAACAACGTGCCCTATATGCTTTACTAGCTGACCCGCGCAACTTCGTCTGCGTCATAAAATGTAATTATTTACGACATCACATTAGAAACCTCAAAAATAACAGTATTTCTCCACTATTTAATGGATGTTATTATACATATAAACCTTCCTCTTCAATCACTCTATCTATTAAAGAAAACCGCATCAAAATCCGTTGCGTAGTTTTAAAGATTTAAGCATACATAGGGATATAGGGACAGAGAAAGCGACTTTGTTTTATACTATGTAGTGAAGTATTTATGCTCAAATCCTTATACAACTACAAAGTGACTGTGACAAGTAGACAACTCGGCAGCTGTGTTTAATTTACCGATGTTGATGACTGCTGAGTTGTCCATGTGTCACAGTATACATACATCACCTCACTAATTTGGATTATCCTAAATTTTGTATGTTACATCAAAATCATCCACAGCCCAACTTCGCCCACTACTGAGTATAGGCCTCTTTTTTCTTGTGCCAATGTGCTCAAAGTTGGAACACAGCCCTTCTTGTGAAAAGGATTGGACCATAATCCACCACGTGGGCCAACCAGTCCACATTAGTTTCACGCCCGGCCCCTATTAAATGGGATTAATAAACGCGTGATTTTGTATTTGCCATGGAAATAAGATGCATTGGCCTCATCACGTACTTTTACGGTAAGGTAGCTTTTTACCCAAGACGGAAAATAGCTTTATAATAAGATCATTAATTTTCGAGCTACAATCCAACATTCGTACATACCGTTGTGCAATATACAATGTGAGTCTTTATAATATGCACATACGAAAATGAGGGAAACTATGCCAAAATTTATCAACGGAAAACGTATTTAAAAAATCGAATATTTTGTTAAATTTATTTATTCAGACAAATAGTCCATTTGTTAGTCACAAAAATATCTTATAAACTATGTTAGTAAACACATTACAAAAGAGTGGGTACATAAAATTTGGTAGGTATAGTTATGAAACCTTTCACTCGAGTTCAGTCTAAATTGCATCGCTATCCGACCAGAATCCGAACGAAAATCTTCATGAATGACGATTTTCGGTTAAAAGACATGTTTATTTTCTATTGCGGGTACTTTTTTACCACTGTTATCATTTTATGGGGACGCCCTAGTTACTTCCAATCATTATGAAGTTAGTTTTATCGCGATAGATCGTTTAGTTCAAAAGTTACAAAAATTTATTTATGTTTTAAAAATCCATAAAAAATAATAATAATAATTTTTAATAAGTTTTCCGTCGATAAAATTAAGCATAGTTTCCCTCATTTTCGTAAGTGCACATTATAAAGACTCCTGTATATTACTTACATAAAAAGCTAGACAGCTGAACTCGTTACCTTTCCTTCGCTGCGACATAGTGAAAAAAAAATCTCATGGACTCACTCACGTGATATTGAGCAATGATATTGTTCAAAACGCACGTGAGTTGTAAATAGTCGGCAGTCGAGAGCATCGAAAGTATTTGAGCAGTACAGCATTCAGAAAAGTGGCTGATTGAGGCATATGAGTACTATATTATACCCTGTACTAAAATCATCATGATTTTCCAAGTGAAGCAAAGCAAGAACTTTATCCAGCAGAGGGTACCCCACTGATGAACAAAGGCCTGTGTTTGTCTTCCTTTCCTAGCGGAACAAAGCGAGGCCTTATCCAGCAGCGGGTAGCTACCCCACTAATTGACAAAGGCCTGTCTTTGTCTTCCTTTCCTAGCGGAGCAAAGCGAGGCCTTTATCCAGCAGAGCGTAGCTACCCCACTGATGGACATAGGCCTGTCTTTGTATTCCTTTCCTAGCGGAGCAAAGCGAGGCCTTTATCCAGCAGCGCGTAGCTACCCCACTGATGGACAAAGGCCTGTCTTTGTATTCCTTTCCTAGCGGAGCAAAGCGAGGCCTTTATCCAGCAGCGCGTAGCTACCCCACTGATGGACAAAGGCCTGTCTTTGTCTTCCTTTCCTAACGGAGCAAAGCGAGGCCTTTATCCAGCAGCGGGTAGCTACCCCACTGATGAACAAAGACCTGTCTTTGTCTTCCTTTCCTAGCGGAGCAAAGCGAGGCCTTTATCCAGCAGCGGGTAGCTACCCCACTGATGGACAAAGGCCTGTCTTTGTCTTCCTTTCCTAACGGAGCAAAGCGAGGACTTTATCCAGCAGCGGGTAGCTACCCCACTGATGAACAAAGACCTGTCTTTGTCTTCCTTTCCTAGCGGAGCAAAGCGAGGCCTTTATCCAGCAGCGGGTAGCTACCCCACTGATGAACAAAGACCTGTCTTTGTCTTCCTTTCCTAGCGGAGCAAAGCGAGGCCTTTATCCAGCAGCGGGTAGCTACCCCACTGATGAACAAAGACCTGTCTTTGTCTTCCTTTCCTAGCGGAGCAAAGCGAGGCCTTTATCCAGCAGCGGGTAGCTACCCCACTGATGAACAAAGACCTGTCTTTGTCTTCCTTCCCTAGCGGAGCAAAGCGAGGCCTTTATCCAGCAGCGGGTAGCTACCCCACTGATGAACAAAGACCTGTCTTTGTCTTTATTTCCTTGTACCGTTACAGGGCACACTAGGATCAAGGCAGGATCTGATCCCTTTCAGAGAAAGGTGTACGGCTTGAGAATGTGTGGATTGTGTTCTGTGCTGTTTGAGGCTACCTGTTTGTGTTGTTGTCTGTAAAAAAACGCTTTTAGCGATAAGACCGCCTATTGTTACACCTATTGTTTTTAAGCTCTTTTTATAGTGTACAATAAAAAGAGTTTCTATCTATATTGGCTAGTTCCGCACAGCTCTGCAGAAATTTACTCAGAATCACTCTACCACCGTTTAATGATAATTTTCGTGTCAGTATTTCACTAGTCACCCTAATTATTAGACAATGCAGTCAAGACAGATTCAGTTTCCCTGGATAAATGAAATGGTATGGTCTGACATTAGAATGCATAGTAGGCACTCGACTCCTGACAAGCCAAAGTTGCTTTATATTTGTATTAGAGCAATTCCTACAAATTATGTCTTGGCTTAACATTTCTCAAATTTGTAGTTTTGGCTCAGCTCCCAGTTGAACCTTATGCAGCTGAAGAGTTCTTACATAGGTCCCATCTGTCTTCAAAATCTCATTTACTGGGTTCAGAGCTTTCTGAAAAACACGGCGGTTCTACGCGCTTTTCGAAGCACAGAGAGAGAGATAACTCTCGATTGGTCAGTTATCCATGGGCCTTCTGCGGTAAGCTTAGTGAAATCTTGATCGATTGACAGGTGCGATTTTACTTCTAAATGATTTGAAAACAATCAAGTACCTGGGATGTGCATTGGGTCTAGTACCGTGCTGTGCCGCTCTATATTGGTTGTAGCTGGCGAACTGTGTTGAGTGAGGTCGAGGCTGCGGCGTCTGGTTCTGTGATACATAACTATGCCCAGCCTGGAAATAACCATAAACCAAATATATAAATTCAAATTCAAATTCTAAAATTTTATTTCAGACCAAGAGATCCATATAGTGTTAGTATGAACTTAGTCTATGTTAGTAAAAAACAAAATAAAAAAAATACACAAAAAAAAATACATTAATTGGCTGCATGCACATGTGGACGCACATGCCTGCCAGCCCAGAGCCTGATAAACGGTCCATCTATCTTGTCCGCCAGTGTAGCTAAAATACTGTTACGGCTGCCCCTGAATCGCCGCAACATCGATGCACAACGTTTGCGCAAGATGGCATGAAAGTCAAAAACAATTTCGCAATATATAACATTTTCAAGTACTTGCTTGGGCAGTAAGCCACTGTACCATCTGCTAACTGACTTATATTTTGAAAACTAAAAGATTCGGTAGTACATTACGATATGAGAAAGCATTATGAAGCTTCTGCCAGCGACATTTCCCGTGTACGTCGGTAATTATCCCAAGGGAAAGTACTGCCGGGATAAATCCATCAAAATTCGATCAGCCATTATGGCCTGATTAATTTCACTGCCATACCATACCCATACCAGTAAAATAGTCATTACCATGGTAGTTTTAGACATGTCCTGTTGAGGTGCTGGTGGTGCTGACGGCTGCGGTGTCGGCTGAACTCTCAGCGAAGATTGCGCCGAGGGCTGCGCGCCACCGGCTGTACTCGGCATGTATGCGGCCCCGGCGGCGCCTGAAGGGTGGTAACATTCCACCGGTCCTGTAAACACAATTCACACATATCATAAGCAGTCACAAGATTGAACTTACTATCACTTTTGAATGCGGCTTGAGCTTTTTTGTCCGCTGCATCTTCTTTTCGAACTCACTGTGTGGTGTTGACGCCCGGGGATAACTGTGTTGCGCTAAGGAAATATTTTGGTAGTCTGAGCTTAAACTATAACTTAGTTGACATATTTCTACGAAAAAAAAAAATTAAGAGTTTTAACAATAAATAAAAAAATGCAAATTATGATTGCTGTATTTGAAACATACAGTAAGTAGGTAGCAGGTATAAAGCTAAAGTAATGTAACGTTGTAACAATAGCACATAAAAATCAATCGATACTGGAGATAAACAACAAAACATTCGTCTTGAAAGAGCAACCAAAAACGAATAAATATTATCAAAAATGCCTGATATGAATGATAGCTACATACTTACTGGTTTGAGTTAATAGTCGATAATGATGCGAAGGCAGCATGCAATTAGAGTTGGAATACCGAGAAGACGACTGTTCATGTTTCATTGAGTTAGCATTCGTATGCTGCGGCATAAACTGCATTGAAACATTATTCAGGGGTTGCAAATTGATTTGATTCGCATTGATGTGCTGTGCCACTGCCGATTGTGGCATATTCAACGATGTTTGTAAACTTTGCGCCACATCAATCGCACTCTGTTGTGACTGATTTCCATGATTGACACACGCGTGTGACAAAGTATTTAAAGAACTATTTGTTCCTCTTAGAGCCACCATTTTAATTTCATGATATAAATCTTTTAGAAATTGATTAAGCCAAATATTGAACCATTCCCAAAACAATGGAGACACGATCATCGGCATAAGGCAGTATTATAATTTATTGTATCATTTCGTAATACAGCGACACGAGATGTGTCAGTTCAAACTTTAATTGCATGTAAGAGTACCGCTTTCTGTCGGTGTTGTTGTGATTAGTCAAAAGTTACGCCAGCTGTGATCTCAATCATACATTAATCACTGCACCATATTTACTACTCAATTTTTAGATAACATAGGCACAACGCATTTTCAAATATTATTTAATGCAGTCCGCATTCACAATTTAAATAGTAATTTAATGCAGCATAGAGAAAATCGATAAGCAAACGGCGCGCTACATGCTACATCGCTCTTCACTCGCACTCAAATATACGTCAACGTGACACTTTCGCGTTAACTTCAATGATTTACGAAAGTTCCCACGAACCAAACATAGATTTGGCTTAATAAAACGTTTCTATTAATATCAGTAGTAATCAATGTCGCAAAATCGTCTGATGAGGTATCGCACCAATGAACATTTTATAAGTGTAACACGACAGTAAGAAAGAGACAAAAATATCTACAACCACTGCTAAAAATTTGGGGCGTTCCCAGACGCCCTTAGTTACCCCGTAATATGTTCAGTGTAAAGTTAGCGACAAAACGGATCAAACGGCGTCCATTGCAGTTCATATTACCAAACGACACGAGGGTGAAACAGGAACTAAAGCAGTAATGAATGAGTAACTAAGAAAATTCAACAGAACTCGACATGTGCGAGAAAGAGACGTCCAATGGCGGGGGTTGTAAAGTGTTTTTGTTAGGGGTTCGTGAGGGTTGCTATTCCAAAAATCACTCGAACTAGGGACGTGCCTTTGAGAATCGCCAAACGCTGGAATCGATTGAAGTGTCGTTCACACTAGGCGACAATTTTATTGTATCGCTACATTGGTGGAGACACGGTGGCATAGTCTCATTATGCATCAGGATATAACTCGAAACTAAAGCCTGTTGCAGACCAATTGGTTAAACAAGGTTAAATTAGCTCGAAAAACTGAGGTTAGTTTTAATACTTACCAATGCAGCTTGTACATCGTTTGTGGCCTTAGTGCGCAGGTCAGTTTGAAAATTTTGTGTGTGACATTGCAATGCGAATTAAGTGATCGTTCAAACAGAAACTGCTTTCAGGACGTTTTAAACGGATATGTTTTTATGAGAGAGAGTTCAACGACGCGCCAGTCTTCAGGATGCACTAAGATTTTTTTTCGGATACGAATCCGCTAAAAATCTTGCCTGTTAGAGTTTATATGTGGACCAGCTGTGAATTTAAACAAGCTTGGCTTAGTTTTTGGTTGGCAACCGGCTTAAAATTTTATCGAGAAACATGTACCTAGTCCTGTATCCGACGGCTGTCGGTTTTTACCGAGATATCATCGGTCAGAGACAATGTCGCGAGCTTTGTCCCGAGTGAAGACTTTTTCCGCGACATGGCTAGTGCGTAGATAACACTTCTTCCTGAGACATCACACAGAACGGTATTGTGTGTCTCGGAATAAATATGGCGCCGGAGACAAGTTGCGATATAAGTCTCGCAATATATCTTAAAGGGCTTTAATTGTATGCTCAGTTTCAATTGTTAAGACTATTTTTAGGGTTCCGAACAAAACACGGAACCCTTATAGGATCACTAGGGTGTCTGTCTGTCAATCTGTCTGTCTGTCTGTCACAGCCACTTTTTTCTTCGGATCCACTGGACCGATTCTGTTGAAATTTGTAACATATATGGACTACTGTGACTCAAACACGGACGTGTTATGTAAATTATTAAATTTTTAGTATGGTGGTCACTTTTGGGGGTCAAACTAGAAAATTAAAAATAAAGTTTTTTGTAAAATAATGTGTGACATATCAAATGAAAACTGTGAGGGTTTTAATTTGATTTTTTTCATAATTTTAAAATAAATGGTTTTGAAGTTATTCAAGAAGTTAAGACGAAAAAGACCATTCCCCCCACCCATTATCTCCGAAACTACCGAGCCTAAAATTTAAAAAAAAAATGGAGATAATAGATCTTTACCTATAGATTACAGGAAAACCTATAAGAAGTCTATAGTGTCAAAATAACATGTTAAAAAATTAAATCCGTTCGGAACCCTTTGCACGCGAGGCCGACTCCCTCTTGGCCGGTTTTTTTTTATAGAAATGCTGTTGTTAGATGATGCCAATTTTCAGCTTTCTACGACCAGTAGTTTTGGGTGTGCGTTGTCTGTCAGTCACTCTGTCACTTAATCACTCATTCAGTCACCAGCAACGGAAGAATTATTTATATTTGGATAAGTTTCGGTTTCGGCTGAAAATCCTGTTACGGTCGGACACTAACTGTTGTGTCAACTATAAGTAGACCAGTCACCGTAGACAGATTAAGCGCATTAGGTCGCAATTAATTGCACTATCCTGTTGAGATAGATTCCAGTAACGTTCACCCGATGTTTTAACTTCGAAAGAGCTGCGCTGAGTTGTGTTCTGAGAACTTCTTAATATTCTGTTATTTTTAAGATTTAGGTTTAATTCTTCTAAACAGCGCATTCTACGGAGAAAGTCAATCTGTACACTCTCACTGTTTTTTAAAGTAGACAAAATTTGCTATAAGTTGAGGGTAATCATAGCTCAGTAGGTATAAGAGGTATTGAGGTACAGCACTTCAAACATAGATCATTTTTCCCGAAAAGTTCGAAATTGTATTTTCAGTTCTACAATCGGGGGAGGTAGTATTTTTTGTAACACGTTTGAGAACACTTCTATATCCACACGACGACGTATATACCGTACATAAACGTTTCTGTTGATAAATTATCCATCACCAGCGGCTTCGCCCGCGAGGTCCCTAGGGAACATACTCCCGGGATAAAAAGTAGCCTATGTCCTTTCTCAGGCTCTAGACTATCGATGTACCAAACTTCAGTTAAATCGGTTCGGTAGTTTTGGCATGAAAGTGCGACAGAGAGAGTTACTTCCGTATTTATAATATTAAAGTAAGGAAGTAAGGATCTTAGGTCATGTAAAGTTAATCTTTTGAACCTCCTCCCCTTTTGATGACTTATGCACACGACAGGGTGAGTGCACTAACAGAAAAGGTATATTGGTGTATTTTCAAAAAATATATGTCACTGAATAATTGCAAAATACGTAAGACTACAAAATATCTTGAGAGATGATAAATTTGTCAACTGAACATTTGGAATACTTTTTTACGCATCAAAATTTGAGTCTACAATCTCTCGAAGTCATTCCGAGAAATTGTGGACTGACAAAAAATGGCGACCTATCAGAGCAAGTCTACAATTTATCTATTTTGGTGTATAGTGAAATTGAAAACTTGGCCCCTCATTGGTCTTTGTTGGTATGACCTTACATGTACGCCGCCATAGAGTTACGTATTGAATGGAGTTGTTTTCAATTTCGCAAATAAAAAGACCCATGACAAAATATTGGGTTTTTTTCGTTCGTTTAGTATATTCTTATTTAGTATAATGTTCGTTTGATCTAATTATCATCTCGTATAATTGGCATTTGATCTAACCGCTGAAGAGCGACCGCGCCTGTTCGGTAACTTGGGGGACCCCGACACGGATAGGTTAGGTTCGAATGGGATTGCACTTAAAATGGGAAACTTAGCTCCCGTGATCCCATTCATGTTAGATTACTTTAAACCCTGAGGCAGAAATAGGAGCCCCGCGTGGGGCTCCGTCAACTTACCTTGGTCACAACCGTGATTTAAGCCGAATGTACATTCATATTAAAAATTAGTTATACCTAACATTACACACCCTAAGTAAACCCAACCAACATCGGACAAAGGAATTAAATGAGGTCCATTTAATTCCAGTCCATGAAACTCTACAGCGTACAAGTGACGTCATATCTGAACAGACCTTGACAGAATGAGAGCCTTGTTTCTTGTAATCTTGTGCTCTGATTGGTCGCCATTTTATTTCTGTCCACAATTTCTCAGAATGACTTCGAGAAATTATAGACTACCAAATTTTGATGCGTATAAAAGTATTCCAAATATCCAGTTGTCAACACTTAGCGATGCAACGATCAAGAGATATCTAATACCTTTAAACGAGCAATAGGGAACATGCATGAGATTTTTTAGTTGCAAATGAAAATGAAAATTAGCTCTAGTAAACAATCATGAAATTATTTTTTGAATACCTTTTTCAGCGATGAAGTTATAAAGCTTCAAAGATTACAATTAGAAAGAGAAGTCCGATGTGAACTTTGACGTCAAAGTCCATGACGCCTATACAACTGCCATAGAAAACAGCGTTTACGCTAGAGGGACATATATTTGTTTAAAATAATTACATCTCGTTTGTTTTTCGAGCAATTTTGTTTCTATTTTCACTGTAAGTATTCTATTTTTGTTAATTTTTAGACAAAATGTATAGATAATAAATACTGTTTTCATGCATATTCCCTATTCTTGTATATCTTCTAATATATAAAAATCTCGTGTCACGGTGTTGATAGCGAACTCCTTCGAAAAAGGGCTCGACCGATTTTCATGCAATTTTGTGTGTATATTCGGTAAGTATGAGAATAGGTGGTAGGCTATTATTATTTTTTTTGTAAAACAGCGTGTGCCGAATCAGCTAGTATGTACATATAATAATATATATATAAACTTCATCTCGGAAACGGCTCCAACGATTTTCATGAAATTTAGTATGCGGAGGGTGTCGGGAGCGATAAATCGATCTAGTTAGGTTTCATTTTTAGAAAACGTCGAAAAACAAAGCCGAGCAGAACTTGGTCATCCAGGTTCTTTCTACTACACCCCACGCTTGGACGTACATAATTGCATCCTAACAACATCCCAAAAATCAGCAAAGTGCATTTTTTTACGACCACTGACATTTTAAATGACTGGTCTACATATAAAAGCATGCAATATCTACTTGCTAAATAAATATTTTTTTACCATTATCTTTGATTATTTTACAAGCCTACTTACTAATTTACTTCGTGTACGTCTGTCGCAAAAGTCAGCTGAGGTCCTCCATCACGTAACGTTAATAATTTCCCTTAAATATTTAAGATTGATTAATTTATACGTTTTTATTAATTTGTACTCGATTTCATTTTACATGAAAAGAACAATTTTCTGCTTAGCTATCCTTAATATATCATTTTCGAAAAACCTGCAATTCGCAAGACTACAATTTTTAAGCTTCACTACAATCTCGAATCTTTGGTAAAAATGGCTCAAGTTTGATGTACTGTACCTCAATACGTATTAAACCTAGCGAGCTACGGTTGAGCTAACTGTAGCAAATTTCGTCAACTTTAAATGTCTTCGGATTGGCTTGTTACGTAGAATTCACCTTTTAAAAGTTAAAACTGAGAAATGAGAAAAGTTTTCGAGCACCACGAAGTTAGCAGTTATTTCGGAATTCAAAAACTGGGTGTACACTGGCACTACACTACACTGGCATCTATCTCAACAATGTCCCAAAAAATCAGGAGGCGTCGTCTTAGTTAGTTAACGATTGTACGAGTTACAGACGTGATTTCGTCGCGCGATGAAAATGATTTCTATGCTCGCGCGATGATTTGCAAGCTTTAATTCGTACGACGAAATCGCATCGTTAACTCTTACGATCGTTAGCCAATTAGGACGACGCCGGACAATGAAATATAAATTTTATCCTGGTTATTAATACTTTTAACTATATTATACAGGAAACCAATTTTAACTTTTGTCTTTAATTATATTGATGGGCTCGTCTGACCAATATCTCACCTGATGGAAAAATAATTAATAATTTATTATTTGTATGGATTAACAAAGCAGGAAAGGACATGGTAAAAAGTGGCCTATGAATCAACACGTATGAAACCTTTACCATAATTCCTAGTTTTTCTTTATAATTTACAGTTTATTAACTAGAATACAACGGATACTTTATAATTACGAAAACATTTAAAAAAGTAATTCACGTCGGTTTTATTCCCCGGCGCCATTATTTTCAAATTGAAACAAAGCACTCTCAGCGCTTGATCTGCGAGTAAGAGTTTTAGTAACAAAAAGAAAAAAAGCGATTAAAGCACTGTCTGACACGAGCAACATCGACACTGACAGTCGATGAATTGATAGATGACACTTCGGCAATTTGCAGATAACACATTTAGACTGAGATCCCAGAGCTGCCAGACCTCTCAATTTCTCTCTAACAAAATATGTAGTATAAAATAGGTAGTGATAGTATGTACTTTTAACCTACGTATACCTGCTAGCTTGGGCCGACGGCCAATTTGTTTTTTCTTTGTGATGTTTTATAGGTATTTCAGTGGTCAAGGAGGTAGTTTTGCATCCTCCTAAATCCTGTCAGACTTTAGCTTACGTTATTTGCACGTAGTAAATGAACTATGCTCAAATTACAGCCTTGTGATGGATACACTCGTACTGTAAAACATACATAAAAATCAGTACCCAGACTTAAAAAAGTGATTTAATGGCTATAGCTTTGACACCTGGAAATCGGCTGTCGGCCTAAGTCACCACGTTTGCGTAGGTTGTTAAAAGAACAATACTACTCTATACTACACATTTTGTTGGTGAAATAATAAGAGAGGTCTGGCAGCTCTGGGATTTTAGTCCATTTGGTATGTTTCTATTGGCAACAATTACCAAATGTAATTAGAACCTGAAAATCCGAAAGCATTTTGGATTTTTTACAATTCTGAAAAGTGTCGGTGATTTTAATTTAGTTTCAGTCGAATATATGTATTATTTAGAACACAGAAAGTAAATACACGTCTCTGTTGGTTCTTAGGCGGACGATGTATGGACGCGTAACGAAAAAATATATTCTTTCGCCTTTGTAAAATGTTAAGACATCAACCAGTTAAATTATCTGAAGAACTCCCAGTTGCTAAATTGCGGCCATTATGTATGAAATTAACTTTGGGTTAGAAACTAACTCTGAGTTAAAAGTAAACCTTGGTTTGCGCAAGCGGGCATAAGTTAACTTTTTTCAAAAATCAACATGAACCACTTTTTCAAAAATCAATTGACCACTTTATCATGTTTGGTACAATTTTTTAAAGCAAAAACAAGTGTCTGTTGTGCTGTCTAATTGAGAAAGTTATTTAACTTTCAGTTTTTTTTATTTAAGTGTATTTTGTGATTTAAATTTTTAAAAAATCAAGCATTTATCGACACGCAGAATAGTTTTTATCGACGTGTTAATTTCTCAAAAATACCACGTTACCGAGATACTTGTTTGAAAAACCGCCCGACCACCGTGCGTCGGGCGGTTTTGGGAGTTTTGGTCTTTACCTGCAATTATTTCTTTGTTGGCAACGTAACTGTTTACACCTTGTCTCAGACATGTTTTTGCTTTCTTTTGTCTTTTGCAGTTTAATTGTTAGTGCGCCCAAAACTTTCAAAACATAAATGGCAATAGGGCTATGAGTCTATGAATTATGAATTGTGTTGTAAGATTTTTTTGATCTGTTACGAAAATCTATACTTACTTACTAAAATTAAAAAACTGAACCTGGAATCATTACTAGCACTTCGTTCGCGTGGTTTTAATATTGCAATGTTTCGTAGGGTTCCCTAATTTTTCTCGTAATTAATAATATTGTCTATGTTACCAGGTATACTATAGCATTCTAATGGTGAAAGAATTTTTTAAAGCGGTCCAGTATTTTTTGAGTTAAGTCGTAACAAGCCAACATTAGAAAAAAAAATTACTAGGGTAGGTATGCTCTTCAATCCGCTTGAAAAGGCCCGACAACCTGGGTAAATTTTAAATGGGCTGCGACCATTCTTCTTTGAAAGAAACTCGATGAATTCTTTGCCTCACGCCAATATTATTGAAGAACGCTCAGCGTGACTCAGGTTTTCGGGGTCAAACCGTTGCAAATCAGGTCTTGTATAGCCCATTTCAAGGAACGTACTTAATTACTAATCCCCCTATTACAGGGTTGGATTTCAGACGGGACTTTAAGGCAAGATATCCACCATTGCAGTTACAAGAAAGACGAACTTAGAAATCTGTATGTACTTAACTGCAGGTACATTAATAAAAAACAGATATAGAACAGTTGATTCATACATTAAATAAGAAATTAATGTGGACTAATTAAATTAGTATACACCTAAGTGAAATCTTCCTTAGGTGTATACTAATTCCTTTTAAGCATATTTAAATGGAGAACCCTAAACCAAATTAAATCAGTTATGAAAATTGTTTAATAAATCAGATTAATCACTATACTGATACTATACCTATACTTAAGAAACTGTTGTAATATGTCAAGCAATAAATTAAGCAAGAATCATCAACAGTACCTGGATGACCGAGCTTTGGTCGTGTTTTTTTAGACGTTTTCTAAAAATGAAACCTAGCTAGATCGATTTATCGCTCTTATACTAAATTAGATTCAGATTATATATAAATACACTAGCTTTTGCCCGCGACTTCGTACGCACATATCCCGTTCCATACAACTATCCTATCTTTTAATTTGGATCAAATAACAGATAGTTAAAAAGTTTGATCAAAATCGGTTTAGTAGCTTCAGAGTTTACCTCGAACAAAAATCGTGACACGAGATTTTTATACACATACTAGCTGACTCGGCAAACGTTGCCATACAAAAAGAAATACCCTACCACCTGATTACCTACCGAATATACACACAAAATTTTATCAAATCGGTCGAGCCGTTTCGGAGGAGTTCGGTAACAAACACCGTGGCACGAGATTTTTATATATTAGAAGATACAGATATATACAAGAATCCCTTGTTTAAAGGTATTAGATGGTTTGTAAGTTATCTGATACCAGAAGGAATAATATTTCCAATGATATCATGCTTTTGGACTTAACTTTCAAAGTAATAGGTATCATTTTGAGAAACTACTTTAAAAGTGATTTATTATTTCATGAGCTGAAGTTAGTTAGCCTCAGTTTACAGTGAGGTAGAAACAATCCAAAAAAACCTTTAAAACTTTGATTACATGAATTTTTGGTGTGAAAATTGTTCCAAATTATGTAGCTCAAGGACATCTCATTTAAAGGAACACACTCAATTACCGATCACCTTTTATAATAAAATCATTTAAAATGTGTGAATCTATATTAAACCTTTGATCATAATACCTACTACTTTTACAAAGTCAAATATGTGTATTATTAATAGAAAAAACAATGAAAACTGGTCAAGAGTGTTAATCATGCACAGTTAACTAATATTATAAGAAGTAAAATAGTTAATGTATTTTGGAAAAGTTATTTCTGGAAGTACAGAACCAATTATAAAAAAAAAATCTTTACAGATAGACTTAGCTTTATTAGTCTCATAGAACATATTAATATATCATAAAATTTGCAATCAGACACTAACACTATGAGAAATGACTTAATTTACAACAGACAATGCTGTGAATTTGGAAGGGCTTGATAAAGTCACTGAGGAACATCATCATCTTCCTGCCCTTAAACCAGGGGGGCTACTCTCTAACGAAATCCGTAGTTTCGGGCTTAGTTGCGGGCGGGCGTATTCTACTCCGTATCACCTACAGACTTATGATTAGTCCTGAACCCGAACTGAGAATGAATGACAACACGATTTCACAGTAACCGTCAAATGGTGTTATCATTAGTTCTCAGTGGTTAGGTGATACGGAGTACAAAATGCCCGCCCGCAACTAAGCCCGAAACTACGGATTTCGTTAGAGAGTAGCCCCCCAGGTTAGTCGGCACAACACATTTTCTTCCATAATACTCTTCATTCACTCTCATTACACTTATTTATGTCATTCCCGAAACAATGCATCTTTTGTTTGACTTCGCCTGTCCCTCCCAGCAAGATTTAAAATTACCATTCTCACATTTTATCCTCCAAATTAGAAAGTTACTCTTTTTATTGATATACTAGCTGTTCCCGCCTCTTCGCTCCCGTCAACTTGCTACCTACCTGCTTACCCTACCTACCTACCCTACCCTACCCTACCTACCCCACAACTTTCTTATTTTTTTCTTTCGTAAGAACCTTCTCCTGACATTAACGAACACAACAAAAAATGAATTAGCGAAATCGGTGCAGCCGTTCACGCGTGATGCCATGACCAAGGGAAAGAGGGATTCATTTTTATATACACGGTGCGGGGTTTTAGTCGTCTTACAAAGGCGGCCCACTTAATGTTCCCGACATAAACTACCTCTAGGCGCGATTATCTATACTAGTATATAAAGCTGAAGAGTTTGTTTGTTTGCTTGAACGCGCTAATCTCAGGAACTACCTTTCTGAAAAATTATTTCAGTGTTAGATAGGCCATTTATTGATGAAGACTATAGGCTATATACGCTAAGACCAATTGGACCGGATCAGACGAAGTTGCGCGGGTCAACTAGTCTATTATATAAAAACTAGCTGACTCGGCAAACGTTGTTTTGCCAGACAAAAAACAAAAAGAAATACCCTACCACCTATTCTCATACCTACCGAATATACACACAAAATTTCATGAAAATCGGTCCAGAACACGAGATTTTTATATATTAGATCTCGTCACACGGTGTTTGTTACCAAACTCCTCCGAAACGGTTCGACCGATTGTCATGAAATTTAGTGTGTATATTCGGTAGGTATGAGAATAGGTGGTAAGGCTATTTTTTTTATTTATATGGCAAAACATCGTTTGCAGAGTCAGCTAGTTTTTAAATATAATATTCATTATAATAGTATAGAATTACGAAACACCCAGTTAATGTTTACGTGTCAAAACAATGTCGCCATTCCATTCCGCGCCGTCCTTGGAACACAAGGCTCGGACTGCGCTCGCTCCTGGTTGTTTTAAACTACGTCATGCGTCATGATAATGAATAATATTTTAATTTTTTCAATAATTCAAATGATCACGAATGTCTTTAGGAACGAAGTTCCTTATCGAGCGTTGCGAAAGGGGGCCAGACGGAAAAAATTAAGACCAAAAGTTGTAATGACACTTTTTGCTATAGTTGTAAGCCGTGCGGCGTGTGCGTGTTTCTCTGTCTGTCTCTCTCTCTCTCATAGAAAGCAAGCCAGTTATTTTGACAAGCCAATTATTACTAGAATTGAGCCTACTGATTAAGTTTATATTACATTTGTTAGTAAAAAAAATATTATTATAACTTAAAAAAAAATATATTACAATTCCTTCACTAATTAATCGAAAGGAACTACGTTCCATCCGGGTGTCCCTTGACACCTCTCAAGTTTTTTTTTTTTAGGTTTTCGTACCCAAAGGGTAACCGACGGAACCCTATTACCAAGCCTCCGCTGTCCGTCTGTCCGTCCGTCTGTCTGTCAGCAACTGTATCTCGAAAACCGTAATAGGTAGACAGTTGAAAACACAGTTCACAGATTGTGTATTCCTATTGCCGCTATAACAACAAATAATAAAAAATAAGGTTTATGGTAAGGTACCCTTCGTGTGCGAGTCCGACTCGTACTTGGCCGGTTTTTTTTATGAATGTGTGGTAGTCATTGGAAAGATGAAGTAGGCCTTTGTAAGACGACTAAAATGGCGTTGTGTATATAGATTCAGATTTTTTCATCTTACTTTAATATAGATTGAATCAGTACTACCATACAATAGTCTTGCAAGCATATAAACAGTTTTACTTCGTAATAAGTGGAGAAAACTATAATAGATTACTTATCTTGCAGTGTGATAAAAAGCATTTTAGAACCAAAAAAACTACATTTAATTTTAATAATAAAATAATCAATTTAATACCTAAACAGATAGACCTTGGACTAAAAAACACTAATACCTGAATTACAAAAATATTGATATATATATCTCTATCTTAGACATAATTTACTTACAGTTTGCATTATTGACTTCAATCAATAAAATATTACCATCACTTATTTTTGTGAGGTTTCTGTAGTTCTACATCAATATTCTTATTTTTCTGAAAATTGCAAAACAAGGAAGTTTTCCCATTGCATATTTGATTTAACTGAAATGAGACAAAGTTATTCATAGATACAACAAAGTAAACATAATAAAAGATGTAAACTATTGATTGGTGTTTTTAAATGTATAAAAACAATCTTGAATTATTTCATGTATACTAATATTATAAAGGTAAATTTTGTGAGTTTGTGAGGTTGTAGGGGGTAATCTCTGGATCTACTGAACCGATTTTGAAAATTCTTTTACCAATAGAAATCCACATTATTTGTGAATGTCATAGGCTATTATTATATTAATTAACACATATATTTACCATGTGTTTTACAGACCATGAAACTTATGAGAAAGGTTTATACAGTGAAACACTTAAGGGACTGCACAATTTATGGAGTTAAAGAGTTTTCGTTAAATGGAGAGTTAAGGAAAATCAATATTATCACTATTATAATATTATGTACATAATATATGGGCCATTCTCTGTAAGCTCGTAATCGGCTGTCCCAACCAATTTTTTTTCAAAAAGTAATTAATTATTTTTTAGAAAATCACTCTTAATAAAACTTAAACCCCGAAACTATAAGGTCCATTGTTTTAAGAACCATAACTATTTTATGTTTTTTTCTAGACGTGATAGAAGCTCTAAAACAGTCCCCTGGCTGTCCCCATCACTGTATTCCCACCGAGTAATGAGATTTACGAAGAAGTTATTAAAACTTCATACATTTTGCAGTTAAAGAAAAATAGTTACAATTATATTATTTTCGTAAAACATGGTCTCATTACGTATTTTATTTATTAAGTAAAGCCCTGTAAACTTTGTTCTCAGAATTTCTATACAGCCCCCCCCCCCTGCCAAAAGTTTAGTCATATTAAAAAAAAACTATAATGTTTACAAACATTTTTTTTTTCAGTGAATCAAAACGCAATTGTTTTGAAGTTGGCAACCTTGCCGAACGCGGCGGCGAAACGCCATTTTGTTTAATGTCAGAGCGTCATTTGTGAGGTGAACACGCGTTTGTACCGCTACCACACACAGTCCTCTGGTAAGTAATAATGTTTACGTTAATTACTTTTATTATCTCTATGTACAATTTACTGTTTTATTATATGTTACGTCTAAATTGATTGGTAGGTTCTTAAAAAACTATTTTACATGACTTTTGTAAACATTTTGAAATTTAACCGAAGTATGCAGTCCCCTAGCAACAGTCCTCTGCCTGAAAATGCAACAAGGGACATTTCTACACAACAGTTTATTATTTTAAAGTATTGTATATGTTGTTGTATATTGTATATAATGTGTAAATTTATCCACTAGTCTGTTTTATTAATGTTAGAATCATCAAAGTATCATTGCTTCGCATTATTTTCCTTTATAAACTTAAATTATTTTACACAGGTTGATGAAACACACTTCATATGGCTCCTAAAAAGAAAAAGTTATCCCAAGAGGCAATACTACAGAAAAAGAGAGAAGCAGAGCGGCTATGATACCAAAGAAAAAATGACCCGCAAAAGAAAGAAAAAATGAGAGAAAATTAGAACTACCAAAGGAAGATTTTTTTTTAAATTTTGTTCTAAGAATGTTGAATATCGTTTTGATGCCGTAATTAATGAGATTGATGATGATGAAAACTACTTACGTTTTCCTCAAGTTTCTGACCAAAAAGTTCACCTTTCGTATTCTAAAAATGTTTGTAGGACTTAAGAAATTTATGTTTTCTGTTGATTTTTTCTAAAGAAACTGTTGATTATTGACGCGCAAATATGCCATAAAAATAATAAAAGATTGATTAATGTAAAATTACTTTTTGTAAGTACAACAGTCCATTCAAAACAGTCCCCTGATACCTCAAACAGTCCCCTGTCATGATTTTTTTGGAAAATCGCTAATAACTCTGATTTTTTTTATAAATTCAGTGGGTCTCCTTATCTAACTAAAATAATAGTTAATTTTCTTCGAAATAGAATGCAGTTTTTTGGAAAATTTAAAAAAAAAATTGCCAGGACAGCATATCTATGCGAGCTTACAGAGAAATGCCCATATGTATTATAAGATGGATATACATAGAAATTCTCTTAGTCGCAATTTTCACAGTTTCCAAGTTTGTGAGACTAAGACTATGATAATGTTAGATAATACTTAACAACCTAACGGCAGTCTAGCAGCTGAGGCAAATAAGTGCAACATAAACAAAAAAAAAAAACAATCAACATTAGGTATTATGGCGACAATCCAGGTAACTATGTGCTGACAATAAAGAAACCAAATGATGTACACAGCTGCAGTTCTTATTAATTTTGGCAACTGTGAAAGTTTTGTTTACTGTTTTTTATTGATTGTCATCTTTACTTAAGAGTGAGTTTGATGCTACTTGTGTCACTGTGTGGACCACAAGGTAAACCAACCCAAGTCAATTAATTTTGATATTTTAGGGAGTTTACTGTTAGATGCAGTGGCAATACATGGAGTTTACACTGTAATTTCAAGGCATACTTTTTTTGTCTTTTTTAGTTGTAATAACTTAAACTCATTACACCAGCCCAATATGTTTGTAAGTACACAACATAATAATAAAAAATCGGTACAAATTGATTCTACGCACAGTTTGGGAGATATTAGTGTTTAATAAACTTTTGTGATACTTTCACATTCAACAGCACTGTTCTACTTGATTGTACAATTATATAAAAATTGTAGAGCAAAGTGACTACATTAAACAATAAGTCAAAAACAACTCAGATATCCCATTTCGCAAAAAGATGAAAAAAATAAAGGGGCATTCGCTTTGCTCTACAGAATAACATAACTGATATAGTTTTTATTGGTAATTTATGGTAAATTAAATATTTTTAACATTTGAATGTACACACTTGACTTGAAGTAAATTTTGCATGTGAAAATAAACTGATACATAAGGTTTCTTATATTGACATATTGGATTTAAGTGCTTACAAAGCCACTTTATGGTATGAATTTAATACAGCAAAAGAATTTAAAAATATTCATGCACAATTGTCACAAACAATGGTTACTACAAGTCATGTTGCAGCAAAACAAATAAAACCTGCCAGAATTCAATGTAAACTACTTATAAGTTAGTTCATAACCAAATTTGAACTAACTGCAACCATGGAATTCGGTTCACAACTTACTTACATGAGTGGCAATAATAACAACATTTGTAATTATTCGCAATTGCGGCACTACCGACTGCTGAAGTGGCATATTATTACGTAAATAAATTGATACAAACTTTAATAAACACAATATTGGAAAAGGATACGGTCCGGGTCCTCGCTGACTCGGCGCCAACGGCACCTGATTCCCGTTGCTACTCATATTCTTGGCAGCATAGGTATCGGGACACGTACACCACTCAAGGTGGCACGTAAAATCGCCCTAACCGATTGTAGGACACATCCGGCACTTAGGTAGGTGTACCGACGTCAGTTGACAAGTCACACGATTTAATTTTTACCTTTTGAAACCAACGTTTCTAGCAAAAACATTGTACACCACTTGTAAAATCACAATATATTTTTCCTGGATAATGCTATTGGCATCACTAGGATAGAGCCCCAGTCACTAAACAAACGACAGTACAAAATGGCGGATGTTAACCAATAAACAAACGTGACTGTCACTGGTATAGTCAAAAAATATTGCTAATCACTTAATTTTAGCGTCGGTGCCGAAGTATTATTTCGTTTAAATAAAGATAAAAAATGTAAAAATATTTCTTTTCAATATGAATATTATCACGTATTTTTGAAATCTTAAAACTGTCATTCGATCGTTCACGTCTACTCACGTCACGCATGCAATGCTCCGCTAGCATAGCATGTCATTTTTTTTTCTATCTATGATAGTAGGCATCAGCATGACATAGTGCCGAGAAAAATAAAAAAAAGTTTTAGTAGAGTAGCTACGAGGCTACAGACTCATTACTACTCTACTAAAAAATTACAATTTCGTTTATGTCGGTCCAAGTTAGGGCGAGTATAGACTAAGCGAACAATGTTATTCTACATAATACTACTTATAATAAAATTATTATGAAAGTTCTTAAGTTTGGGTGTAAGGACGTGTGTATATTAATACATTCGTTTATGTTTCAATTACGCAAAAAAGGCCAAACTTGTATGGAAGAAATTTTCACACAGCTAGTGTATTACCTGGACTAACTTGTATACTTAATACTTTTATCCCAGTAAATATGTTAAACAGAGACTGTAGAGGAAGCAAATGCTCGGAGACAGGTAAAATCTTGAGCGGTAAAGACTTTCAAAACAACCAGGAGACCAGATTAATCTATACTAATATTACAAAGACGTAAAGTTTGAAATGAAAAAGAAAAATGAAATTAATTATTGCCAAATTAACGTCCAATAAGTTTGTGAGCTTGTAGGGTAATCTCTGGATCTGGATCGATTTTGAAAATTCTTTTACAAATAGAAATATACTAAAAAATAAAATAAACATATATAAAAAATAATATACTCGAAAAATACCGCCCAACGAAGTTGGCACGGGTCAGCTATGAAAAAATAAAAGAAGACATTCAATAAATGTATGGGACTTGGTAATAAAATAATTGAAAATTTAATCAGCCTTCTGAGCTATGTAGGCTGAAAGAGGGTTCTTTCAGCCTACATAGCTCTGAAGGCTGATTAATTATGAATTATGTTGATGTTTTGGGCATCCATTTATTTACGTAGGTTAGATAGGTTCCTAGATTGCGTGGGGCAGGTCCAATAACGGGCTACTAGCAGCTTGAGTCTGCGATGCCTAAGAGCTGGCAAGTCGTTTCATGAGTCTTTATCACAGTGAACCGTACTTCTTAACTTTAGAATAAGGATTTTCTACACCACTTCATTAGAGTTTTTACTTGTTTTTCTTTTCATAACATAGAAGAGAGCAAACCAGAAATCATCATAAAAATAAGTACTTTACAATAAAGTACATTAATACATTTTTTGATATATTTCTCTACATATAAGAATACTCCGCCTCGCGGACTCAGTGGATTAGGAGTGGGCGATATAAATCGTATATAGATACAATACCTTTGGACACAATATCCAATAGCTATTATGTTGGACCGCACTTATCAGGTACCCGCGTAACTAATGCGTTGAAGTTGATATGAGTATCCAAACCACACACAAAACCGTATCGCGTTATTATGTTCGGTTTATACTGATTCGGATACTTGAAATACTGTGCTAGAGTGCGCGCACGATAAATCGTAACTAATTGTGTTAATTTTAGAAGCATGCTATCATTAATTATACCTTGGTAGGTACTGAATTCTTTCAATTACAATTTGAAGTACGAAATATCATTTTTAAATAAATGATTGAAAGATAAATTTAACAGGCCTGCAATTTGAAGCAGCGTCACCATCCGCGCGCAGTCTTAGCTTGTGCGCACTTTACCGTGTGCGATTGCGAGACGCGTGGGATTTCGTCGAGTATACAGTTACAAATAAAATATAATGATGTAATAAATCTATAAGAACCAAAACCTAAAAATCATAATACCTACTTACCACTTCCAAGTTCCACATAGATTCAGCCAATATATAGATATTGAAATATAAAGATGCGATTTCCGATATTCTAAACCGAAACATAGATACGATTTGATACAGTGTAAAAGGGATATAGCCCATGCCTGGTGGATATAGTGTTTTTTTTTTATTTCAACATCACTCTGACATTTACAGATTTGACTTTTTAGAGTTCCGATCATCCGTAAGAAACGGAACCCCTATAGGATCACTCGGGTAGTCGAGTGCTCTGTCTGTCACAGCCAGTTTTCTCCGGATCTACTGGATCAATTCTGTTGAAATTTAGTAGGTACACGTATGGGCTTCTGGGACACGGGCGCGTTACGTAAATAAATAAATTTTGAGTATGGGGGTCACTTTTGGGGGTCAAACTAGAAAATATAAGAAAAAGGTGTTTTTCAGACTGTATTGTGTGACATAATTATCAAATAAAAGGGCTTACTGTGAGGATTTTAATTATATTTTTTTCATAATTTTTAAATGAACAGTATTGAAGTGATTCAAACTAAAAATGACCATTTCCAAGCCCTTATCTCCGAACCTACTGAGCCTAAAATTAAAAGAAAAGTGGAGATAATTTATCTTTACCTATAGATTAGAGGAAAATCTATAAGAAATCTATAAGTAGTATTAAAATAACATGATAAAAAAAAAATCGTTCGGAACCCTTTGCACGCGAGTCCAACTCGTTCTTGTTTCTATGGGAGCTAGCATAGCACCCCGCCGCCATTTAAAGTTTTTTTCAAAGTTGCGGCGCACGATCTTGAATGCATACCTATATGGGTAGAGGATACTTAAACAAGCAAAAAATGTTAACAACATGATGCCCAAAAGTGTCACAATGCCCAAATATTGAGTGATGTTACACCAGTCCATAAAGTCACTATCCGAGGTGGGATGCAAAATTCTCGAGATCGCTTCGCTCGCTTATGCGTTCTATCCTAACTTATTTCTTGAGCTTGCTTGCTTGAGTCAAAAGTTTTGAGTCTATATAATGATTAAAAACAAATCAAATTAAATTCGAGACGAGATGCACAAACTTTCAAGAGTGTTTTTCTAAGTGATGTATAAACACTCCTGAAAATAAAAACCTGCAACACAAATAGATCACCTCCCTTCCTAAAAATGTCTTGCGGCTGCCGAAACGAAAGGCGCCACTGTTAATTATTTGGGTTCAATTGTGGGGTGACACCACATTATCCACCTCGGGTGTCACCCATGCTAGCTACGCTACTGCGGAAGCAACCAAATATTTACAGCAAATAAATCTATGCTTATCAGGCCACTACAAATCTCCTTAAATTTTATTTAAGTCTGATGTCTGTTTGGATAAAGTAGAAACATAATTTAGGGCTAAAAAAGTTATTTTTTCAAAGCATTTTTGTGCAAAATGACGTCACATCACGCTGCGACTTAAAAATACAGTAATTATTTTTTTAAACAACGAGCATTAATGGTTAATTTTGACTTTAAATCACTGACTTAATAAAATGTTTGTAAAATATTCATACCTCGTGTGATCATAAGTTTTGAGACTAAGAAAAACTCAATTTGTTATGCTGCATTACATACATTTTATTAACTGCTGACTTATTGATGGAATAAGTTATTCAAAATGGCCGCCCTTGTTTTCAATGCAGACCTTCAAAGTAGTGGGCCATTCATCTATGACGGCACGAATCAACCACAAAAAGCCGACCATGGCAGTGAAGGACTTGTCCAGCCCCAGGCCCCGGGCTGGTATAACCTCCTCTCCACCCTCCTAGGCTGAAGGTTGAGTGTCCGAAAAATGTAACAAGCAAGAGCGAGCGAAGCAAACTCGAAAATTTGCGAGAGTAGATATGTAAGGTTCCTATTTTAAGGGTTTTTAAAGATTTGGGGGGTGGGGGGGGGGCAAAACCCAAGGGCCAGGGTCCGCTCGTCAATTACCTACCGAGAAATCAGCCATATCATCTAATTTGAAATAATAGCTTCTGATTTGGATCAAAGATTTTTCCTGATATTATAAGTGTGATTTATTAAATCACCCAATCAATACCTGTTTAGTAGTTTGCTAAGTAATCTACACTTCTACATCTACACTCACATTTTAAAGACGAAAGATTTATATTTTTGTACTTTTGTATGTAACGAATAAACTTAAAAACTACTGGATCGATTTAAAAAATTCTTTTGCCGCTAGAAAACTACGTTATCACTGAGCAACTAAGCTATAGAATATTTTATATATGTAACAATAATGTAACCCAAGGTGTGAAAAATTTACCAGAAAGTATCCTTATATCGCGTACGCTGCGGAAACCATTGACAATAGAGCAAAGTTATGTATTACAATTGTATAGAAGACATCAATGTCTACAAAAAAGTCCGCGAGTATATATATCTAACTATTATGGTCAAGCAACAATTACCGCTTTTTAATTAAATTATTCAATCAAAACCCGAAAAAAAGTAATTTGCACATTACCCTATTAAAAGGATAGAGGGGAGATGTAGTTCGTGGAGTACCAACTAAACACACGCGAACGAAGTCGCGGGCGAAGTGCAAGTTTTATATAATTAAAAAATGCTTTCTTTCTCCTAACTTAGCTTAGGTACTTATTATGCTGTACATACAATGGGTCTATTTGGACTAATTATAAGTTTTGCCACCTAAGAATACAAAATGTGGAAGCCCCGAAAATAAGAGGTCAAAAGTGGTATCATTTTTAAACAGTAATGTGATATACTTTATTAGAGAGTCCAGGGAGGCTATGCCATCCCTAAACAGGAAACTGAACAGACGCCTTTTGCGACTGGATATGGGTAGCCTGCGAATGGTGGCGGGGACTATCACCGGGCACTGCTCATTGAACAAACACTTACACACGATAGGTATTACGGACAGTCCATTATGCAGAGCATGCATGGAGGAGGAAGAAACGGTATCGCACGTACTTCTTGAGTGCACAGGCGTTACCGAAACACGGAGCCAAACAATAGGGACACAGAATTCGCTTACAGATGTTCTCAACACACCAGGAAAACTGATCTGTTTCTGGAGGGAGATTGGCTGGTTGGAGTGACGGCCGCTATGGCTCACGCACAATGGACCAACATCAGGACTAAGTGCGGAAACCAAATCCTAATAGATAGATACCGTTATATACTGAGATACCTTATTAGAAAGCTTATTTATTAAGCTACTCGATTATAGTTAAATATATTTTTTTCAGACGCCTGTTTTTGTAAAATTTTAGGGTCAAGAGTTTCGGAGATAAGGGGTAGGGAATGGACATTTTTGGTTTGAATGTCTTCAATACTGTTCATTTAACAATTATAAAAAAAGAATATAATAAAATCCTCACAGTAAGCCCTTTTATTGGATATGTCACACACTACATATACAAAAACATTTTTTTTTAATATTTTCTACTTTGATCCCCAAAAGTGACCCCATACTCAAAATTTATTTATTAACGTAACGCGTCCACATACAAACAGACAGACACCCGAGTGATCCTATAGGTAAGGGTTCCGTTTTTTACGGATGTTTGAAACCCTTAAAAAAATACCATATCCACTAGGCATGGGCAATATCGCTTTTAAGTACACTGTATCAAATCGTATCTAAGTTTCGGTTGAGAATATCGGATATCGCATCTTTATATTTCAATATCTATATTATTGGCTGAATGTATGTGGAACTTGGAAGAGGTAGGTAGGTATTATGATTTTTAGGTTTCGGTTTTTATCGATTGATATACATCATTGTATATTATTTGTAACTGTATACTCGACGAAATCCCGCGCGTCTCGCAATCGTACACGGTAGAGTGCGCACAAGATGCACACGCTGCGCGGAAAGACGGCGGAGCTGCTTCAAATTGCAGGCCTAATTAAATATCTTTCAGTCATTTATTTAAAATAATATTTCGTACCTCAAATTGTAATTGAATAAATTCACTACCTATCAAGGTATAATTAATGTTAGCATGCTTCTAAAATTAACACGTTTAGTTACGATTTCAACCGCGCACAGATTTATTGTGCGCGCACTCTAGCACTGTATTTCAAGTATCCGAATCAGTATAAACCGAATATAATAATAATAAATTTTATTTATTAGGGCACTAAGTCCCAATACAACAATTAAATTAAAAATATAAAAACACAAAACTACAAATAAAAAAACATTAAAAAATTAACAAATTACAATACAATTTAATCTAATTTAATAAATTGAAATCTAAATCAAAATTAAAATCAAAATCAAAATTAAAATCATAATTAAAATCAAAATCAAAATTAAAATTAAAATCCAAATCAGAATTTATGTCAAATTTAAAAAAGAATCGGGCCTCTGGCTTCACGCACTACCGTCGTCGAACTTAGGCACCTTGTTCGACGATACAACTTTCCGCCTCGCTGCTTCCCTTCGCTTAGGCGCATCGTGTTGTTCTCCTCATCGTTGTCACTGTGGCGAAGCTGTCAACAGCCTCGGGCACCACGGTCTCTCATGCAGTCGAAGTGCGGGTCAAAGCGACCCGCACTTCGACTCACGCACGGCACGCAAACATCAACGACATTATCCGACGTGCTCTTGTCGCCGTCGGCGTTCCAGCCGTACAAGAACCCAATGGCCTAGCACGCGACGACGGCAAGCGACCGGACGGTATGTCTTTGTTTCCATGGAAGATGGGTAGGCCTTTAGTGTGGGATGCTACTTGTGTCGATACTCTTGCGCCATCCCATCTTCCTAGCTCGTCGTGCTGTGCTGGTACTGCCGCTGCGGCTGCTGAAATTAAAATTAAAATCAAATAATTAAAATAAATCCATACACACCAAAACACAACATAACTTCATCATTGTCGGTTGGCACTCCGGTGGACTTCGAGCCTATGAATCGGACCGCACCAATCTTCAGTGGCGACCCTCAGTAGTTGATTGGCCGATTTTAATAGCCTGCTCGAAAACGATGCAATTCGCGAGCGAACAACAGCGTGAAAGTCCGGTATTCTCGCCTCAGCGAATATGTTCGACGCACTACAGTATCGCAGAAGTTTCACAAGGATACGGTAAGCATCGTTGTACTGCACACGCATGGTACTTAGTGTTGACCTTTTAAATTTCGTCCACAACTGACATGTGTAAAAACAAAGACAATAGGCTCGGAATAACGTCCTTTTAACACACGTGCTGCAGCGGGAAAACCTGCGTGCGAGCATATTGCATCGTATCGTATCGCCCTTCTCTCCCGTTCTATATTGGCATCATCTGAAAGGTCGTCAGTGAGTGGCCCAGATATCTAAACGAACGTACAACCCTCACTGGAGAACCATAGAACTAACTTCCGGGACTTTCTCCGGTCCCTTACCAGCCCTAAAGACTAACATTTCTGTTTTCATGACATTGTAGATCATGCCATGAGAACTGGCGTACTGCTCACAAATGTCAAGTAGACGTCTGAGGGCCCTTATCGATGGGCTGAGGAGAACCATGTCATCGGCGTAGCTTATATGATTAAAACACACACCGCCTATGTGGCAGCCGACACCTGCCCTCCCCAGTTCCTCAATAAGACCATTCACGTAAATATTGAAAAGGTCCGGAGAAGTGAAACCCCCCTGATGCACGCCGCATTCCAACCTATAATCGCTAGAATGTGCGTTGCCCCATCTTACATTGTTAGTTTGGTTTCCGTACCAATATTGTAACATGCTTATGATACCAGAGTTCACCCCCGAGTCGCACAAATTGTCCCAGAGAGTATCATAATTCACCAGATCAAATGCGCGACTCAGGTCCAAGAAACAGCCATATACAGAGGTGTTCTGACCCTTATAATACTGAACCGTATGCTTCAACGCAAGGATTGCTAGATCTGTCGATAAACCAGGACGGAAACCAAACATTGCATCATTAATCTTAGCACTCCTGAGTAGCAAGGGCTGCACAAGACGCTCCAACACCTTGCCCAGGACAGTTCCAAGAGAGATAGGTCGGTAGTTGGCAGCAGAAGTCAGATCGCCCGTTTTATTTTTTGTAATTGGAATAATAACAGTTTTCATTAGGGCTTCAGGTAAATATGAATATTTAATACATAAATTTAAGAGCGAACATAGCTTACTGTGTATGAATTCCCCTGCATGAATTAAGTGTTGGATGCTCAGGTTATCATGGCCCGCAGATTTACCACGCTTCAAACGTCTTACGTTATAATACGAAAACATCTTCATCTAAAACATCTCGCGACGAGAATTGTAGCTGCTCACAATCCATACGCCTCTCATTCTCACCTAACGCCCGACCACACTCCCCGGAAGCCTGGCCGCCCGGATCCACAGGCCAACCTATCAGCAAACATATTTGCGATTTTAGACGGCTCAAGTAGGCCGTCTATGGATAACGGTACATTTCGTTTGTCATTTAGCTTTTTCGTACTTTGCCAAAATTTTATGAAGTTCTTGTTTTAACAATGCGTTGCTAATATATCCATTTTAATTGATTCTTCATTACCTTGACACCACTTTAAATTATTTTAAAAAATCTTACGACTAGTAATCATATTGTCATATAAGTCACCCCTAGACGGCCTACCAGCCATCACCCACCAATTGTAGTGTAACTTCGCAGTGCTATGGGATTCTTGCACATGATAATTCCATCCCGTAACTGGTTTACGAGGTTTACGTCCACGGGAGTCCAACCTATAACATTTTATAGCCCCCCTCCTGAAGTACATCAACAATATCACCGTAAAGCTTATCAAGAAATTTGTAATGCTCATTTATTTTATCACATAATTCATTATTATCACAGTTAATACAACACAAGATCTATTTTATCCAAATTATCAATATGAAGTATATGGTGTACATAATAAAGAGTATTCTATTCTATACTCCGTTATTTGACTAGACGACCTCTTTCCCCACAAAATCTTATTACAATTATTTTTACTGCAATCAGCAGCCAGACCACTGCAGTCCCACCATCACACACAATGCGTAATGGAAAGTGGTCCGACGAGAATACATAATGAATAACATTGACTGACCTGACATTGCTCCAAGCAGACCCCGTGACTACACAGTGGTCTAACCACCGGTTGCATCCATGCGCATCACTCCTAAAAGTATGCGTTTCCGAATCCAAACCTAACAACTCTATGTGAAAAACTAGTGTGTGCTAGTTTTTGACACAATATAAAAACGCGATACGGTTTTGTGTGTGGTTTGGTGGTATGGTTCAATTATTTTAGTACCAAGCCACATACATTTATTAAACGTCTTCTTTTATTTCTTAATAGCTGACTCATACCAACTTCGTTGAGCGGTATTTTTCGGGTTAATGTCATGGTCATTAAAATTCGTGGTCTTCCTTTTATTTCTGACACTAAGTTATTTAGCAAAAAAATAATCCTTATGATGAAGCCTTTCGATCGGTATGATAAAGCTACAGTGTATTTTTTTGCTCGTGTAGCGGGTTCGATTCCCGGTTCAACCATGTAATTACTTAAAAATCCATGAATGCAGTTTAAATTGTTTTTAAATTTTAATAATGTCTTCTTTCAGTAAAATGTTCCATCTACAATATTCAATGTACTTTCCCTCCATGTGGCATAGTCGTGGCACGCCTTGTATAGCCTATGACACTCACAAATAACGTGGCTTTCCATTGGTAAAAATTTTTCAAAATCGGTTTAGTACGAGTAGATCCAGAGATTACTCCTACAAACTCACAAACTTTACCTCTTTATAATATTGGTATAGATTAATCTGGTCTCCTGGTCGTTTTGTTATCTTTACCGAGATTTTACCCGTCTCCGAGCTTCTGCTTTCTCTACAGTCTCGTTTAACATATTTACTGGGATAAAAGTATTAAGTACTAGTGGACGCCACGCGGTTTCACCCGCGTAGTTCCCGTTCCCGTAGGAGTACGGGGATAAAATATAGCCTATGTTACTCCCTCATAATGTAGCTATAGGTTTACCTGTAATCTATAGGTAAAGCTCTATTATCTCCATTTTTTTTTCAAAATATTAGGCTCAGTAGTTTTGGAGATAAGGAGGGGGTATGGTAATTTTTCGTCTAATTTCTTGAATAACTTCAAAACCATTTCTTTTAAAATTATGAAAAAAATATATTTAAAAAACCCTTACAGTAAGTCCTTTCATTTGATAGATCACACGATATTGTTAAAAAAAAAAAATCTAGTTTGGGTCACATAAGAATAGAATAGAATACTCTTTATTATGTACACCATATAAGTTACAGAAAAAAATAGATAAAGAAAACATTACATAGGGTGACACAATGGGCGGCCTTATGGCCATATGTGTTCAATACCAAACTTCAACAGAATCGGTCCAGAGGATCCGGAGAAAACTGGCTGTGACAGACGGACAGACAGACAGACACCCGAGTGATCATATAAGGGTTCCATTTTTTGTTCGGAACCCTAAAACAAAACGGTTTCGACGTAAAAAAATATTTTGTTATGGCAAAGTTGCCAGCAGCTCCAAGAGTTGGAACATTTACTTAGCAATTCCAAGCTGTCAAGAAAACAGTCTAGCAGATGTTAGAAGTATGTAAAATAGTAAGTAGGTAACGCCTATTTAGGAAATACGCTTAGTGCTCGGTAACGACGCCGGGCGTCGCGGCCCGCACTAAGTTAAAACATAAATGGCATTGTATGAGAGCGTTCACTGAGAAGCGATTTACGCAAGCGGCGTCGTACACCCAACGCCCCGCGGTTCCGTACGCGAGCTTTTAGGGTTCCGTGCCTTTACAAAAAACTGGCCAAATGCGAGTCGAACTCGCGTGCAAAGGGTTCCGAAAGATTTTTTTTATACATATTTTTTAGCACTATAGACTTCTTATAGGTTTTCCTGTATTCTATAGGTAAAGATAAAAAAAAAATGCAAAATTTTCGGTCCAGTGGATCCGGACAAAACTGGCTGCGACAGACGGACAGACAGACAGACACCCGAGTGATCCTATAAGGGTTCCGTTTTTGTCCGGAACCCTAAAAAAACACAAGAAATTGTGAATAAAGTAATACGTGTTTACTTATTTAGGTTTAATTGGTAAAGGTAACCTAACTTGTTTTAATATTCTGCCACATATATTAATTAAGCGAGAGACACACTGGTCCCACGTACGCAACGTATGCAACGCATTATGATATCTGGACTCTTGATTTTATATGAAAAACTATGCAATAGAAACACACTTATCGTAACAAACGCAATCACACGCCTCCCACGCAACGTCGACCTGCGATGTCCATATTGGCATGGGACGATGACGGGATATTCGTACGCTGTCCCACACGTGTGGCTACTGTGTTTCTTTAACTTACGCGTAGCACGGTAGCATGTCATCAACAGACAAATACACCTTTGGTGTTTTGTTGCCAAAGTAGTAAAAATAGGGGAGATGAACAGCTGATAGATCTAGCATTAATGTATGGTACAAAGAATTCTGCAACTATTCTCATTGTTTATTTATCTCATGAACCCAATATCTTCTGTTCTTAACTTTATTTTTTGTGACGCGGAAATATTAATTTAAAAATAGAAAACTCAATAAATCATCCACAAACTCACTCCCAGAATCACAAGTGAAGAAATTACAACAGCGTCTGATGACAATTTACGTTGCATACACGGGACAAGTGTGCACACCAATTCTCCCACGTTGCATCGCATACGTTGCGTACGTGGGACCAGTGTGTCTCTCGCTTTACGTGTAAGTTTGTAGGCAACACTGACAAATTGCAGCTTTTTTAAATTTAATACATTCAGCTGCATTAAGACAATAGACACACATTCCGCTCAATCTGCTCACTTCCAGGTGGCAGCACGACTTTGCCACTAACGGTGCCCGGTGCAACCCAAATCAGCGGTGTTTTAAGCGGAAGTTAGGGCAGCGTAAGTGGCAGTGAGCGTTTTCAGCTGCATCGAAGATCATTTGCGTGCTTTTCTATTTTCGTTGCTTTTTCACTGCTTTTAATACCTACGTCAATTTGGGTACTAGCCATACGTTCGCTTATCTTACACGTGTCATGGATTTTATGATAAAATTGCTCTCTAATATTTAATAGAAAATATTTGTTATATTTTCTTAGAGTTGGTGGAAACTGAATATGGGATTCAACTTTCAAGTGACCAAAACCATAAATTTTATCATAAAATCCATGACACGTGTAAGATAAGCGAACGTATGGCTAGTACTCAAATTGACGTAGGTATTAAAAGCAGTGAAAAAGTCGTTTTTGGCCACGTTTTAATAAATTATTTCGACGTCCTCCATTACCTAAAGTTGAACATGAAAAGAGCGTCGGAGCAGTGTCTTTGTAACCGCTTTACTTTCTTCTAGGCTGCCACGACAATATTTTCGGCGGCCTGCCGCGCCGGCAGCGTGATTGGCATCGGAATTTTACTTTCCTTCCTATATGTCAAGATCCATTATGTGTACTGGTTTTCCTGTAATCTACCTATTGATATTGTATTGATTGTCTATGGCTTTCGCTTTTGGCTCACGACGTAGGGGTACGTTTCTGTTTAAGAGGACAAGCGATCCAAAAAAAAATTAAATATTGCCATGCGCTGATCACGTTTCTTTTCTGTGGTCCATTTTGCGTAGGATGCATGGTTCCTTTGACATGGAAATCAATTAACAAATATCTAATCCGGTGATCCCTGTACCCATTAGTGTTACATTGTTTGCCTTTTCTTATCTATTGTTCGTTGAACACCCTCATTACTACTGCATTGGCGTTCATATCTATTATTTATTGTACACCCTAATTAGTGCTATTGTACAGTTTCATTGTTCATGAACTCTTATGCTATTTTGGTTCATCAATAAAACAGATTCGCTCATTTTGTTACAATTTTTATTTCAATCCATAAAATGTGAACGGAAGATCTCATCCACTAAAATTGTGTGTTCCCTAAAATAGGTACTCTGATTCACAATTTTCATCTATAATATAACTCCTACCCTACTCCTACCCTACTCCTACCCTACTCCTACCCTACACCTACCCTACTCCTACCCTACTCCTACCCTACTCCTACCCTACTCCTACCCTACTCCTACCCTACTCCTACCCTACTCCTACCCTACTCCTACCCTACTCCTACCCTACTCCTACCCTACTCCTACCCTACTCCTACCCTACTCCTACCCTACTCCTACCCTACTCCTACCCTACTCCTACCCTACTCCTACCCTACTCCTACCCTACTCCTACCCTACTCCTACCCTACTCCTACCCTACTCCTACCCTACTCCTACCCTACTCCTACCCTACTCCCACCCTACTCCTACCCTACTCATACCCTACTCCTACCTTACTCCTACCCTACCTGCCCTACCTACCTACTTACCTACCCTACCTACCTACCTACCCTACCTACCTACCTACCTACCTACCTACCTACCCTACCCTACCTACCTACCTACCCTACCTACCTACCTACCCTATTTACCTACCCATTTTTTTTTTGCTTTTAAACCTTCCCTGTATTTTGGCGAATCCAACAAAAAAAGAATGATTAAAATCGGTCCAGCCGTTCTCGAGTTTTAGCGAGACTAACGAACAGCAATTCATTTTTATATATATAGATATAAATATAGATATAGATAGATGAGCGAATCTGTTTTATTGATGATTCAAAATAGCATAAGAGTTACCTAAATAAACACGTATTACTTCATTCACATACACACTATTCGATGTGATAATAAATGTATAAATATATTTATATTTTTTTTTGCAAATTTTAATTTTTGATGATGTATTGTTTCGTTCCAAATGATATATTTTAATGAATAAGGGTTTAATTTTTTGCATTTTATGTATTGTGATGTTTTTGTAAATTTAAATGCTTCTTTTCATTGATTTTATTTATTTGTTTCAATTTTATTCTGGTAATTTTATAGTAATGAATTAATTGTATTGATTTTATAATTTTAATTTAATGTTTTTCATAGTTTCTGATTAATTTTAATTTAATGTTTTTATGGTTTCTGATTAATAATCTTGCTTCAATGATTTTTGTACTTATTTTTGAATTTATGATTTTATTGTTTTTTTTTGTTTCTATTTTAATTTTTGTTTTATATGCTTAACATTTCTGCTTGATGACTAGTATTATTACAAATTATTTGAGGGGATTGGTGCTGATAACCGAAATACAGGCTTTTGCCTAGTTCGGCTACAGAGGTCTAATTCTTTTGTATTGTTTAAATATAGCCTACAAATTTTGTTTAACAATGTAAAACTAATTGAAATAAACTTATTATTATTAAACTTATTATTATTATTATTACAATTTCTTGTGTTTTATTAGGGTCTCCGTAAACGAGCACTAAGCGTTTTTCCTAAATAGGCCTACCTACTAACTATTTTACATACTTCTAACATCTGCTAGACTGTTTTGTTGGCAGCATGGAATTGCTAAGTACATGTTCCAACTCTTGGAGCTGCTGGCAACTTTGCCATAACCCATAGGTTGTTAACTTTGCCATCTACCGACTGATGAAGCAAAATATTTTTTTACGTCGATACCGTTATTTTTTAGGGTTCCGAACAAAAAACGGAACCCTTATAGGATCACTCGCAGTAACATACACGAAAATAAATCTTAGGCTGCGAAATGCGGAGCTAACTATGTGGTCTATATGATGGATAAATGTTAATTTGGAGTCCATAATGAGACCTAGGTCTGAAATGGTGGAAACTCTTTTAAGAATTAAGCCGTTAATGGCGTAGTTGAAATTTAATGGGTTAGTTTTCCGAGTATATGACATAATGAAACATTTATCTATGTTGAGATAGAGTTGATTTGTTGTACAGTAATTATGCAAATTAATTAAGTCACTTTGTAATTTAGAGCAATCTCAAACAGATTTAACCACTCGGAATATTTTGGTATCAACAGAGTAAAGTAAGTGATTACTGTGGTTAAATATGGTTCCTATGTCATTAATGTAGAGGCTAAAGAGCAATGGTCCCATATGTGAACCTTGGGGAACTCCGGAGGGAACAGGGAGGAATTGAGATGAATAACACAGACCGCCTGACTTCGCTTTTTTATATAGGATTGGATCCATCTTAGTAAGTTGCCGTGCACACCGGCCCTCGCTAGTTTTTCAATAAGCATATCATGGTCAATTTTGTCGAACGCCTTCGAAAAGTCAGTGTACACGACACCTACCTGTAGAATAAATACATTAAAAAAAATCGATAAAAATTTATAATACTACTAATTTACTAATTTTTAATTACCCGAGCTATTAAGAAATGAAACAAAGATGAATGTTATTACGAATAAATAAAAAAAAAACTGTTATTAAGTAAATGCTACTACAGCATAAATGAATACTTGAATGATAAATTTATAAAGCTCGAATAATAATATAAAATAATAACAAAAGTAATAATAAAGAATATTTTTATGTTAATAATATGTTTAATTAAATTATTTGTATTGTGTATGTTTAATTTAATTGTATTTAGAATAAGGTAGTCTATAAGTTCTTTTGATCATTGTTTATTATTGTCTTTTGCTGTGCCCAACAGGGTCCACAATTGTGTCTTATTAAATTTTCACCTACCACCTAAGCATGTACATTGTGGAATGCAATAAAGAAATCGAATTGAATTGAATTGAATATTATACTATAGTATGCCTTCGAAATAAGGTTAGATTTCACTTTCGCTTTAAAAGCATTAAAAGGCAAGTCTAGAAAAGAAAGAGTTACTTATTATGTAAGTGGATACCGAGCCCCACAAAATGGCCCTGGACCTTACGAAGACGGTGGAAAGGAGCATGTAGTTTGTGCTTTTTTCTGGTGTTAAAGCTGTGGTTAAAAAAATGTTAAAAAAGTGTTAAAAAAATTGTTAAAAAAATATCACTAGTTTTGGCATATAAATGTATATTTTGCCTGACATACACTATGTTGGCTGAAATGAACTGCGAAGCAACCGTGAGAATACCTATTTCTTTAAAAAGTTCCTTTAAAGAGACTATTCACTATGGACTCTAGCTGGTATATCGCTCGTACGGCTCGGTTTTGTAGGACAAATATATTTTGTATATCAGCAGCTTTTCCCCACAGTAGCATAGCATAGGACATAACACTATGGAAATAACTAAAATTCACTAACCGAGCTGTGTCGACGTCAGTAAATTGTCTAACTTTCCTGACGGCGTAGGCGGCAGAGCTAAGCTTTCCCGATAGTGTTGATATATGAGAGCCCCATTGAAGTTTGGCATCAACTGTTATGCCCAAGAAAACAGCTGAGTCTACAGTTTCGAGCACCTGGTCACTTAAGATGATATTGGGACTTGATTTTTAACATTAAGTACGGCAAATTTTAAACGTTTTGTTTTCTTAGGATTTAGAACTAGATTGTTGTAAACCAATTCGTTACCATGGTGAGTGCACTATTTACTTCGACAAAATCGTGTCTATTCCTATCAACTTTAAAAATAAGGGAAGTATCATCAGCAAATACAACAACATAACATATATCCTTTAAATAGAATGGTAAATCATTTATGTATGCAAGAAACAAGAATGGACCCAGTATTGACCCTTGGGTTACACCTAACTGAAATGGCAGCCCGGAAGACTTCGCACCATTAACATCTACACATTGGAACCTATTATGCAAATAAGAATCTATTACGTTAAGAGGTTCATTTTGGAGACCGTAGTGACGTAGCTTTCGCAATAGCGTGTCATGGTGTAAACAATTAAAGGCTTTGGTAAGGTCACAGAAAACTCTAATTGCATTTTGGGAGTTCTCCCATGCGTTAAATATGTGTTTAAGGAGAGCAACACCCGCATCTGTAGTCGAACGACCTTTTGTAAAGCCATATTGATTATTATGAAGGAGGCTATTTATGTTAAAAAATCTTAGTAATTGCTTGAGTCTCAATTTTTCAAATATTTTACTAAAAGCAGGTAAGATGGAAATAGGCCTAAAGTTACCTATGTCAATCTTATTACCTGATTTAAACAAAGGAATGACTTTACTACTCTTCATGAGGTCAGGAAAAGTTCCTAAATCAACACATTTATTAAAAGTAACAGCAAGATACGGGGCTACGATGTCAATTATGTTACTCAAAAGTTTAATAGAAATGCCCCAGTAATCACCAGTGTTTTTAGACTTAAGTGTATTAAAAACATTAACAACGTCACTTGGCGTTACATGTTTAAAACTAAATAATTGACTACATTTAGGCACACTACAATGTAAGAGCTTTTCAGCATTAGACGGGGACGAATTTAAGGAGCCAGTAGTAGTTATAGGTATACAGTATATCTTGGCAAAAAAATCATTAAATGCCTTGGCTACGTCAGCTGCTGTACTAACTAATTTATTATCAACAATTATCTCTACTTGGTTATCTTGTTTAACACACTTACTTGTTTCATTGTTAATGATTTTCCAAGTAGGTTTTACTTTTTTAATCGATTTTTTTTATCGTTTCGCTTAAGAATTTAGGTTTAGCAATAGCACAAATCAAAATATCACTTTGCCTTACCCGGGAATCGAATCTAGTGTGGGCGCTTAGCAGCTGTGGTTTGTGACCACAATACCAACGTGGCAGTCATGCGCTAGAGAGAGCTTTTGTGAATGTCGTAAAACAGTTGTCAGATGATTGGTTTTTGGGATCGGGCCATGTAGGAGTAATCAAGTAGTAATACTTCGAAATCTCTATACAAATTATGATTTCTTAATTTATCGGTACATTTTTTTTCGTGTTCATTTTCCTCATTCCTGCATGGCGCCCCGAGGCACGTGCCTACTTTGCCTTAAGGATAATCTGCCCCTGGTTGTATTGCAATATGTGGTTAAGTCGACCTTGTGACCTCGACAAATTATTTTGTCTGAGCAATCGGCAGCAAGTTCGTCATGCTCCCGATGTTGCTGCTTGCGGTAGCATCGGGGATCGGGTTGGCTCCTTCCCTCTAATATGGCGAGGGAGATAATGGCTGATCTTTGCTGATGCTCATGAACAGGTGCTGCTCGTGGTGACTACTTCTTGCTGACCGTGTTTATTTATTGTCATGTCTCAAACTCAAAATATTTATTTTAAATAAATCATTTACAGGCACTTTTGAATTGTCAAGGTCGGTCGGTTCAAAAAGATGAAGCTATTTGTTCCAAAGGACGTTCCAAAGCATAGATCTCTATGGAGAAGAACGTGCAAGAAACTCAACGTTTTACGTTACAAAGTTTTGTTTACATCGAGTTGAAATTATGCAAACATGTGAGACGATGTAAAAGACGAGCAGGATAAAAGCTTCCAGAAAAAAAGGAACAATTCAAAGAAATATTTAAAATACACCATGGCAGCTGAGAAATGACCAGTCCCAAGTGACAGCGCCCGTTCACGAACATGACGCATGCGCTAGCACCATTCGGCTCAACCATTTTGAAGGGAGCCAAATGATCCAACGCAAACGCCACCATCAGCTAGACTTTCGAGTGAGCATGACACTCCCAACCGCCTGGGTACATTCAAGTCAAAAACAAACCTAAAACTGATAGCTATAGCTTAAGTTTCAGGTACACAGTACTCACACATGTGCCGTTACAATGGATGAAATTATACAATGCTAAATAAATTGAGTCAATACAATGCAAATATTGGTTTCTTACAACCTTCAGCCGGTCCAATAAATTTTCCAAATGCTAACAGATTATTTTGTGCGCCGTAGTGGCTGTGGAGCAGGACCAGCATTCAGCCAACCATTTTTATCTTCAATATAATCCCCCAACTTATAATATGCTTGCCTGCATAGTGTGCGTTTAATACAAGATTTAAATTTTGTCTCAATAAGTTCTTATGTTTGGGGAGGTATCTTATTATAACATTTGAAACAGTACCCAGTTGCCGTATGGTGTCGGCCGATGCCGTATGGTGCCGTAAAAGAATAATACCATCCCATCACATCCCGTGGTTGTCGTAAGAGGCGACTAAGGGACTTGCCAGAGAATGGGCAGCAGCGTTCTCTGTAAACCTCAACACCATACACTGCGATCGCCAACCCGCCTGCCAAGCGTGGCGATTATGGCAAACCCCCCCAATGACAAGCACAACCAAAAAATGGCCCCTAGTGCCCGGCAGCCCGTCTACCCTTGACTGCAGTAGCGGTCAAGGTCACGGCGAGGCAAGGGGTGCGAAGAATCCCCGGAGTGGACCCGGCTACCATAATAAACACCGACGACTGGACCTGGCAACACTGACCACGAGAACACTCCGGACCGACGAGAAGATCACCGAACTTCAGGAAGAATTGAGTAGGTTGCGATGGAGAATTGTAGGATTGTCTGAAGTCCGAAGAGAGGGGCAGGACACGATAATTCTCAAATCCGGCAATCTGCTCTATTTCCGGGAGGGTGACCAGAAGTCCCAGGGTGGTGTCGGGTTCGTCGTTCACAAGTCCCTTGTGTCCAATTGGTGAGAATCGAGAGTGTGTCGACCAGGGTGGCGTACCTGATACTTAGAATATCTTCAAGATATTCGTTGAAGGTCATACAGGTTTACGCCCCAACCTCGACACACCCCGACGACGAAATAGAGACCATGTATGAGGATATATCCAGAGCCATACATGGTCATGAAACTCACTTCACCGTGGTCATGGGGGACTTAAACGCGAAACTGGGCAAACGAGACGGTGATGAGCTGCGAGTGGGGCAATTTGGATTTCGGAACCACCGGGGACACTTACTGTCTAGTTTTATGGAGAAGGAGGGCCTCGATATGATGAACTCCTTCTTCAGAAAGCGTGAGCACAGGAAGTGGACCTGGCAACGAAGAAGCAAATATTCAATGATGTCTCTGTGATTAACGCGGTGAAAACCGGAAGTCATCACCGCATGGTAAGAGGCCCATTGAATCTAAATATCAAGCTAGAAAGGTCTCGACTGATGATGTCTACGCTCCGTCCAGCACAGATCCAGATCCAAAACTCCGAGAGCTTTCAGCTCGAACTTCAGAACCGTTTCGAGTGCCTAGGGAGCTCCGTGGACGATTGCAACGATGGGTTCGTGGAACTGTCCATACGGTCGGGTCTAAGTTTTTCAAGACTCGCCATACAGATAGGAACAAGAGGGTCTCTGATCCTACTTTGAAGCTCATGAAGGAAAGGCGGGAGATGATTCTGCAGTCTTCAGAAGATGCGTGTAGATACCGGCAGCTCAATGGACGGATCTCCAAGTCCTTGAAAAGCGACCTCCGCCGCTTTAATACTGAAAAGATTAAAGACGCGATAGAGCGGAATAAGGGTTCCAGGGTCTTTGCTAGAGATCTGTCTAATGGGCAGAGCCAGCTCACGAAACTGAAGACCGCTGATGGGAGAACCATATCCGCCAAATCGGAGCTTCTGAGAGAGATCGAGACGTTCTACGGACAGTTATACACGTCAATGACTAAACCCGATACGAATCTAGCTAACGACTTATGAGCTAGATTGACCCGGCACTATACCGAGGACATCCCGGACGTCAGCCTGTATGAGATGGCTCTGAAGCAGCTTAAAAACAACAGGGCGTCGGGTGAGGACGGAATTACGGCCGAACGCCTGAAGGCGGATGGAAGATCGGTCCGTAAGGCCCTTTAGGAACTGTTCAATTCCGTCATACTTGAAGGGAAAACGCCACAGGCATGGAGTAGAGGTGTGGTGGTACTCTTCTTTAAGAAGGGCGACAATGCCCTGCTTAAGAACTATAGGCCCATCTCACTTCTAAGCCATGTCTACAAGCTGTTTTCCAGAGTCATCATGAACCGTCTCGCACGCAGGTTTGACGACTTCCAGCCTCCCGAACAAGCTGGATTCCGAAAAGGCTTCAGCACCGTAGACCACATACATACGCTCCGTCAGGTTATACAGAAGACTGAAGAGTATAATCTGCCCCTCTGCTTAGCGTTTGTGGACTACGAGAAAGACTTTGATTCGATAGAGACTTGGGCTGTGCTGCATTCTCTCCAACGGTGCCAGATCGACTATCGGTACATCGAGGTGTTGAAAGGTTTGTACAAAAACGCCACCATGTCAGTCCGACTTCAGGATCAGACCTCGAAACCTAACCTCCTGCAGCGGGGTGTGAGGCAGGGAGACGTCATTTCTCCGAAACTGTTTGCAGCCGCAATGGAGGATGTCTTCAAGGTTTTGGACTGGAGAAGGCTAGGTATTAATGTCAATGGCAAGTACATCAGTCACCTTCGATTTACCGACGATATAGTCGTCATGGCTGAGACTACGGAGGACCTCAGTACAATGCTCGATGACCTCAGTAGAGCGTCCGAAAGGGTGGGTCTCAAAATGAACATGGACAAAACCAAGATCATGGTAAATACCCATGTAGCACCCACTCCCATCAAGATCGGAAACTCTACACTCGACGTTGTAGACGAGTACCTAGGACAAACGGTCCAGTTAGGTAGGGCCAACTTCGAGAAAGAGGTCAACCGTCGAATCCGACTCGGCTGGGCAGCGTTCGGGAAGTTGCGCGGTATCTTCTCGTCCCACATACCACAGTGTCTCAAGACGAAAGTCTATAATCAGTGCGTGTTGCCAGTGATGACATACGGAACTGAAATGTGGTCGCTTACAATGGGCCTCATCAGAAGGCTCAAAGTTACTCAAAGGGCAATGAGAGGGCAATGCTTGGAGTTTCCTTGCGTGATCGAATCAGGAATGATGACGACATAGCCCGAAGGATCGCCAAACTAAAGTGGCAGTGGGCAGGGCACATTGCTCGCAGAACAGATGGTCGATGGGGCCGAAAAGTTCTGGAGTGGCGACCGCGTACCGGAAGGCGTAACTTTGGAAGGCGTCCCACAAGGTGGACCGATGACCTGGTGAAGATCGCAGGTAGCCGATGAATGCGAGCCGCACAGGATCGGTCGTTGTGGCGACGCTTAGGGGAGGCCTATGTCCAGCAGTGGACGTCTTTCGGCTGATACGATGATGATGATGAAACAGTACCCATGAAAAATGAGGCTACTTTAGCCAGTCTGAAACCCTGGTTGAACTAAGTGGTCCTTATTTCTAGTACCATAATTATGTCTGTCGCCTCTTTTACTAAAAAGATGTAAATTCTTTCTGACATACATGATGTTTTCGTAAATGCATTGACGAGGTACCGTCATGATGTTAATATTCTTAAACAGTTCCCTTAGAGAATCGCGCCGGCGGAGATTGTATATCGCTTTGATTCTAATAATGTTTATTAAATTAACTGCGATGGTCCTAGTTTATCACTTGTGACTTTGGGTTTATGGTTAAATGCCATTGTTGCACATGTAAGTGGGCACGCCATTTATGCCTGTAGGCTTAAATTTTTGATAACTTTTGTATGCTTGAGTTTGCTTATTTAATTCTATGTATTTATCTTTATCATTGTTTCATATTTAGTTTAGAGATAATATAGTATGCTAGCTGACATGTGGCATTTCACACGGGACGAACAGAAGGACAGCGGAGGCTTAGTAACAGGATTCCATTGGTTACCGTTCGGGTATGGAACCCTAATAACGTAAGTCCTTTTAACAACACTTAGCGCAATTTATAAGGACTCGTAACTTATGTTTCAACCTATACTTATCTAGAATACCTATGTCTTTTTGTGGTATTGTATCATAAACAAGTCTTACTTAGTTTTTGTGTAATGGTTGTGTGTTTAACCGATTTAAATCTGACATATTACAATATTGCACTTTTTTAGTAAATAGAGAAGATTCATTGTCTGTCACCTTCTAACAGCCATTTTCAATAACTGATCTATCTTTTCTTCCAGCTACTAAAGATAAACAAAGTATCCTTACTTGCATTTCGATAACATACTGACGGATAGCATTATCTACCCAGTTTGACTATCTGTCATGGGGACGACGAATAGCCTACTAAAGATAAGACTACCCACACAAGTCGTTCTTACCTGCGTTTCAATAAAAGTTTAAGTAACTCTCCGATAGACGGAGCTAAATCTAAAAACGTCATTTGATTATCGGTCAACATTGGCCAATTATGCGACTACGCGTTTGAATATTATTAGCAATAGCTATGTATTTTCTTTTAATAATATAATATTATAGCAGTTATGAAAGCGATATTGATTTATTTCAAATGAAAATAGATAGTGTCGGCGACGAGACACCAGCCGCGCTCAAGGGTGCAATTAGTAGTAGGTAGTAGGATAGGGAAGAACTATGTAGCTTAAATGTTTTGTAAGGTAATTGGTTAAATGGTATTATAGGGTTAATTGGTGTGTAAGAAACCAATAACAACTTATTTTGATAGTTTATAAGAGAATTCTCAAGTAAAATTTTGTAGTGTAAATAATTACGTAACTTGAAAATGCGATTTTCGTTTATCAAGATATTGTAACCAAATTAATGTCAAATGAAAGGTTTTTACATAAAAACAATATCACAAAAAGAATTAAGTCGATAAGACGTCTATCTCGATCGAAATACTAGTGGACGTCACGCGGTTTCACCCGCGTAGTTCCCGTTCCCGTGGGAGTACGGGGATAATATATAGCCTTTGTTACTCCCTGATAATGTAGCTATCTAATGCTAAAAGAATTTTTCAAATTGGGGGGGGGGGAATGCGGCTTGAAAATGTATACGTAAGAACATTACAGCGCACGATAAAATACTATTAGAAAAACAGAATATCAATTTGCCCAACCTGGGAATCGGATCCAGCGTGGCCGCTTAGCAACCGTGGTTTGTCCACGTGACAGTCATGCGCCAGAGAGAGCTATTGTGAATTTCGTAAAACAGTTGGCAGATTATTGGTTTTTGGGATCGGGCCATGTAGGAGTAATAATTAGTAATAGGGGCGTACTACAGAATTTATATACAAATTATGATTTTGAAGTGAAAACTTCTTTAGCGGCGTTGAGCACTTTTTCTGTAATGGGTATAAAATCTTAAACTCGCGTCAGGACACGTGACCTGATCGCAAAAAGCGTAAGACGGACTCGCGTCAGGGTCACGTGATGCGAAAAAGCGTAAGATCGAGGGGAAGGGAGAGGAACTAGTATCTCCCACTCTTTCTATCGTGCCTGAGTGTGCTGCTCCGCTTAGGCGGCACAGGGCGCTTGCGCGAATGTCCGTCTGTGTTTATGTACAGCGTGCCACGCGTATCCAAGGATACGAAATTACGGAATTACGAAATTATGGATGAAAGTTGATTTTTCTAAGAGATACAAATTAATGTAATATATAAATAAATAACGATATAATATTATGAATAATAACATGTAAATTGTCATATTTGTGTACGATAGCGCAATAAATAAACATTGTATTCTACCTCATAAATGATAGTATTTTTGTACTTATAATTAAACACAACGTTATTTTTTGTTGTTTTTATGGTTCGTTTTGTTTATGTCAGGAACTGTGTCAAGATTGACATCTGTCACTGACAGTCGCTGTCGCGGCCACACGTCAGTGTCTTTTTGTTTATTTTGTTGTCGGTGGTTTGTCTATGATGTGACCGCGACAGTAAGGATGTATTATTTACATGTTTTCACTTCTGCCGGCACTCCCGGAGTGCTACCGGTGTTTTTTTTTTAATTATGTAAGTATTAGGTACTTTTTTTTCGTGTTCATTTTCCTCGTTCATGCGCCCCTTTGTAATCTGGCGCCCTTGGCCACGTGCCTACTTTGCCTTAAGGATATTCACCCCTGTATGGATTGTATTATTGTTATATATTGTAGAATACGGTCTTGGAAATCTAGATATCGACGGCGAAGTGCCAATACAACCTAACGGACAAAATCAAAAATTTACACAAACTGAAAAAACGTTTAATTTCTTGATAAGGTAAAATTATTTATAATATTTATTAATTTAGAATAACAATAAAGTATGATTTATATATAAAATTCGTATATTTTATGATAGCGTAGTAAGTATTCAGTTAGATAGGACGTAATGCCATAAAAAGGACACGTTTGTTTAGTTGGGAGGTATTTCCATATTTTAATTGAATGCTAAAAAGTAAACTGATAAAAAAGTGAATTTCTTGAAAAATGTCAGTTAGGAGGTATTGGCACTTCGCCGTCGATATGTACAAATATAGTAAGGGTTTTTTGAAAAGTTTGTATAAGAGCAGCGTTGTCAAAACTAATTTATCAAATTGCCCGATAATACAAGTTAAAATTCCCAATTCGGGGAAAAAATATACTGCTTCCCTAAAAAATTCCCTCAATTTTAAAGAAATTAAACAAGTTTGAACTGATTTCGTAAGACTTTTTTTTTGCTTTTATTTTTTTTTTCACACTATGTTAATAGCGTTTTGCTCGATGGAATAAACTTGACATTAAATAGTATCTAATAGAACGGAAAAAATGCGAAAATTAAGAGTTTTTTTTTTATTTAAAATGAATAGGCATTGCTTATGTTTTTTTCGGAGTTACTTTGAATAAAAACATAAATGCAAAAGCACACACATTGATACATAAAATTATCTCACCATTGGTTACTGAAAAAAGATGCCGGAATAAATCCGAACATTAAATGTACTGCAATGAAGATCCTTAAAAAACAGGAGTCATTCGATATCCATGTAATTTAACAAAAATGTCAAAAATTTGGCCCGGACTACCGATATTCAAACTTCCCGTATTTCCCCCACATCTTACCTATCCCCAATAAATCCCCAATCAACTCGAAATTCCCCACAGTTTGGGGAATTCCCCACACGTTGGCAACGCTGGATAAGACAGAGGGGAAAAGCTACTTAAGCTCTTGTTTGTTTGACGCAGTTACCACTTATCTCAAAATACGGATAGAAAGAATTTATTTTGTTTTCGGGGACAGCTATCTATCCCCAAACTTTGATAGGTTCTTATTCTCTACATCAAAAGCATACATTTTTGACCGTAAACCTACAAATTACTATATATACTCTGCTGACAACAGATCCAGACCGGTACTCGGTGTCGATTTCTTCTCCACTAGGTAGTTACGACCACTGTCTGGTGAAGTCTGTGTCCGTCTACTCCCCGTCCGATCCTAGCCCAAGAGGCACCCGGCGGATATGGCGATACAGGTCAGCAGATTGGGATGGCATGCGATCATTTTTCGCATGTTACCCTTGGCAGCCTACTTGCTTTCCTTCAACTGATGCTTCGTGGTGCGCTGACGCCGTGACGGAAGTGTTGCGGAAGGGAATGGAGTACATTCCGTTCTCAGCCGTAGCAATGTCTGGCGAAGCTCGCCCATGGTTTGGTGCCGAGTGAAATCGCGCTAATGCGATAAAACATGCGGCGTACCTAGCACGGATCGACGCCCGAGCGCGCAAAGCAAATGACGTGAGTCAGACGAAGATGCCGCCCCTCACTACCACCACTGCTGAAACCCGATGGGTCGCTGGCCCAATCCGCTGAGGAGAAAGCAAACTTGTTTGCGGAATAGTCGCGTCTAGATCCTGGTAGCGCGAGGCCCCCTGCTTCTCCTGATGGATGCGAGTCGAGTATTCTTTTTGGGACAAGCCCGCCACACATTCCCAACCACTGCAACTCCTGAAACCCAGAATCAACAGTGGCGACCACCAGAAAAACGCCGAGCCAATGGAGCCCGACGAGTCCCCGAGAAACGATTTAACTGTCTTGGATGCTGCAACGAATTAAATTAGAAAAGTACAGCGGAGGAGTAGGAAAAAAATTATATATATAATTTCCACTTCCCTCCTTATCAAGCAGGAGACAGAATAGAGCTAGGCACCAAGGGACATGTACAACTGAGTTAAGCCCAGTTGTCAAGCACCACGGATTATATATTAACACTAAAACTTATGGGTCCTAAATTGTGAGCTACTTTTGATTCTAGTAATAGGTATTGCAAAATCGCTTGAATGCACGGAATTTGTTCTGGTTTCTACAAGGTCCGTGTAGTAAACTACTCCAGATGTAACCAGAATACTATCTAACATAATATTGCGTTCAGTTTGCCAAAGAATACACTCCCATAAGAAGTGGTGTGCGGATTGTTCGTATTCATGGTCAGCTGTAGAACATAGACATTAAAGCGAGGCCACAAGCCTAAAGGAAAATAATTTACTCTTAAAGTTGCCATGACCTGTGAGAAATTGGGCAACACAATGATCCACCTCCAGCCGCTCACGAACGGATGGAAATATCTGGTGGAGGTGACGGCCTTTAATGGAATATTCCCACCTACATTGCCATTCGGATAAAAGTTCCTCCCAGACGTCAGTCTGGGGTTTAAGTAATGTAGAGATCTTAGCACGGTCGCGTTGCGGTAAAAACTCTGGGTCCGTGATCATTCTAGCATAGTAGTACATTGCAGCACGCCGCTGCACCTCTAGATCGACTGGAAGAACACCCGCCAGCACCGGTAAGGCTTCTCGAGTCGAGTCGAGTATGTCGAACATTCGCATTCATCAGAAGGACGTTCTTCGGGTACTGCGTAACCTAGACGTGAATAAGGCTAGTGGCCCCGACGGGAAATCGGCAATTGTTCTGAGGACTTGTGCGCCTGAGTTGTCTACAATCTTGACACGCCTATTTCGCCTTTCGTTTGAGACTGGAAAAGTACCGAATGCTTGGAAGCAAGCTAACGTGCAGCCCGTGCCCCAGAAGGGTAGTCGAGCTGACCCGTCGAATTACAGACCCATCTCGGTAACGTCCATACTCTGTAAGAGTATGGGACGCGTGCTGAATCGTAAGCTCCTAGCATACCTAGAAGCGAATGATATCCTTAGCGACCGACAATACGGGTTCCGCCGAAATCCGTCTACTAGGGATCTTTTAGCGTATGCCATTCACATCTGGAGTGAGGCCATAGAGAAGCACGGGGAGGCACTTGCGGTCTCCCTTGACATCTCGAAGGCCTTCGACAGGGTCTGGCACGATAGCCTTATTAGTAAGCTTCCTTCCTTCGGTCTGCCCACCGGATTGTGTGATTGGTTTGCAGATTTCCTGAGGGATCGGTCTATCCGAGTGGTTATAGATGGCTGCTCGTCCGGACTGCTGGATATTAATGCCGGGGTTCCTCAGGGGTCGGTGCTCTCGGCAACATTGTTCCTGCTGCATATTAATGATCTGCTAAAACCCGGTACCTTTGGGTATGTCGATAGTAAAAAAAAAAATCTTTTATAATTTTACCATTATTTTCTTCTGTGAAGAAACAGTCCAGATTTTTTTTGTTGACTGTTGATTTTCTTATCAACAGTCATCGGTAAGTAGGTATAATGACAGTCATACTTTTTTATGGATTGGAAATAAATATACAAGAAATTAGACAAATAATGACCATTGCGCCCCCTTATCTCCGAAACTACTGAGCCTACCTAAAGTTTTGAAAATAATGGAGATAATAGATCTTTACCTATAGATTACAGGAAAACCTATAAGAAGTCTATAGTGATAAAATAAGATGTTAAAAAAATTGTTCGGAACCCTTTGCACGCGAGTCCGACTCGCACTTGGTCAGTTCTTCCCTATCTTTTCGGCCCAAACGTGGAAACCTTTACGCCGGCCGCATACGTACGGTTTCCTGATTAGGTTTCCTAATAAGGAATTCAGATTCGGAGACTTGAATGCTCGCTTTACATACAAAATGTTTAACTAGGCGCATACGTTCGTTTATTTTCCTTTCAAAAACGAGAACAGAAAATTGTACGTCTCGCGGAGTTCCGAATCTGAATTCCTGATCGGAAAACCTTATCAGGACACCGTACGTATGCAGCCGGCCTAAATAGATAAAATGTAACATCATCTTCATTTTTTTTTTATCTTTTTTCATTAAATAACCACAGTCAGTTCTTTTCTAAGTACATGTTAGATTATTATTTTCCGTTGTAAAAAGTAAGGTCCGCTAATTCTACCTACATTTGTTACACAAGTTGTCACATCTTAATTTTTAGTGTTTGACACAGATAATATAATACTAGCGTTCTTTGATAAATGATGCGTCCATTAAATATTTTGTTGGAATTTAATTTTAAATGATTATCTAGTTTCTCACCGGTGGAATGTTATTACTTTGCACTTACGACGTATTACTTGAATGATTAGTGCAATATCGTAAAACACAGCGATATTTAATGTGTTTGAACGTTTTTTCGTTTAAAAACAAACAATGACATAGAGGCGCTCTCAAGATCTGTCAAGCAACTGAGTGAAGTACGGCGATTTAGGGAGTACTTATGCCCATAAAAAACAAAGATTTCGCGGCAAACAAGTATAAAATGAGGACAAATGCGTTTTTATCATGCGAGTGTTATGTACAGAGTTCAGCGCTGTTCCGCTGCATTCAGCGTCGTACGCGGCGAAACAGCGCGGTACACGGATGGTTCTCGACTCCTTGTGTGACTGACACTGGTATGGCCACCAACAGGGATTTTAATTTTGAAAACATAAAAAAATGTCTCTAATTAGTCGCCAAATATTAGAATTAGTCGGTCACTGATCCAAAAGTTATGTGTTTATAGGTGGCCGATCTGGGGTTCGCCTACCCCAGCTTGGGCCATTGTCGCTAATTAGTTGCAAGTTTTCGTCAAGTCACAGATTTAGTCAGGTCTTAGTTTAGAAGATATAATGAGTTCAATAATTAAGATAGGTATAGTCCAAGAGCTAGATCCAAGAGTTATCTCTTCGAACAAATTGCCAAGAAAAAATATTAGAATTATACTTCTAGTTTTATCGGTCTAAAGTCTGTAGAATTATGAGAGAGAGATAAATTCTCAATCCTTTGATCTAGCTTTTGGACTGTACCTATACTGGGTCGACCCACTGTCGTTTGAGTTTTAATTTTTTACGTTTAATTTTATCTGTTTCTTCTGCAAGAAGCCAAACGATTAAAATATCACACATAGAATTGTCCATTTTAAAAGCACAATACTAAATGAGTAAAGAGCGTGACTACCGCCAGACCACCTTCAAAGTCGATGATCTCGAAAACTACGAAGGTACCAATTTTTTTGTTCGAGTACTAATTATTAGTACCAATTGAGTACTAATTATTTACCAAATATGGAAGCGATTGGCGTCGGTGGTCCTGCGGTAGTCACGGACATCTTACCGTCTAATCGCAGCGTATTCAGCGCCTTTCTCATTCTTACGACGCTGTACGCGGCTGATAGAAGCAGAACTGTATAAGGGTGACTAAAATTGTTCAGCGAAACGCGAATGGAGTTGAATAAATTTGAGTAGTCCCTTAGCCGCACTTGAACGGAACACAGCGGTGATGCGTGGCGATTTCTCTAGTACGTAAGTAGTACATATTACCTCAATGGAAGTAATGCATGTTTTAATGTTTAACCAGGGACACTGTTTAAATTTTAAAACTATGAATTTGATTTAGATATTTGATATTAGCCCCATTTTACATAATTAACTTTATCCGACACCCACTTGGCCGGTTTTTAGACGTAGCAGTCGTTTTTGTATTTTTGTTTAATTACTACTTTTCGTTTACCTATTTTATCAGCGCGACTAAGCTGAAGAACTTATTACACTGATCAACAAGCTATAACAAAGAATATCTATATACATTAGGGTCAGGCGGGGTAAATATAAGACACCCCACATTTCGGATAAAAATAAGACACGATTGTAATTCTGTAGAAATAGACCTAAAAAGAACTTTATTGAATTCAAAAATATGCTCTATGTGTACTCTGTTAAGGCACACATTTTTAAACTTGTTACTCATTGAGCTGAATACTAAAAAGACATTTTGTGAAGCGTGAATGGCCCCAACCCCCCCGCCCCGGGATCCCTTGCGAGTCCTACTTGCGCGGGAGATGGGCAGTTTTGGTATACGTGCAGTCGTTTATCTTGAACTCGCTTTGTTTGGCGGGTAAAAAATGAGACGCTGTTTTGGGAAAATATAAGACAGTGTGTAGTGTAATATTAAGACAGTTGATATTAATTGTAAATCAAGATTTCTCGCAAATATGTGCCAAAACACAATAGTTATAATGACTCAAAGCTGCAAGAAGCTGTAGAAAAAGTAAGAAAGGGTGATTTCTCATACAGAGAAGCTGAAACGAAGTATAGAATTGATAAAAAGAAAATTCACAAATAAGTAAGGAAGGAAGACAGTTTTGAGCAAAGAAGCAGATCTAGCAGATAAAATTAAAATAATAGCTAAATGGAGATGGGCGCTTACAAGATCGAAATAAAGTCAATTGTGCGCTTTTGTTATTCCAAATAACATCAAAAACACCTTCAAAAATGTCTCATATTTACACCTTTTCAGTTCGTAAGATATAAAAAAATAGTGCTAAATAATCTGCATAAGGTTTTGTATTTTCTCGTCTTCTTATACTGTCATCGGTAGGCAGATACGTTTGATTGGAGCATTAAATTATTAACTTTTTTATAATTACCAAATAATTTAAACCAAAAAACAAATTATATGTACCTAGATAAGCAGATTGATTGAGAGTTGATTTTTATTAAGTTTAAAATTTTAATACTTACAACTTTTTGTTGAATTTAACGAAAGTTTTCGTATTATATTAATTTAACCCCATTGTCTTCTTATTGCCCCTGTATTTGAAAAACAGGCAAGGTATAGAAGTTTAAAGCTGTTTCATTTTTTAATTTCTGCGTCTTATATTTTCCATTATTGAGGAAAAAAGTGAAACACATACTTTGTACACAAAAATCTGTTCGAAGACTCACTGCGATCTTTAATAGCGTCAAAAATGAAAAGATTTCTCTTTCGTCTCATATTTACCCCGCCTGACCCTAATAAAATAATAAATCGTAGCGTGTATGTTTTCAATTGGCGAGAAAACTACAGAACCGAATTTGTTCGAATTTTGCATAAATAATCCTTATAGCGTGATAATATATATGTTGACTGTACAGTCAACATATATATTATCACGCTATGTGCTATGGAGGATGAGCAATACTAATAAATGTCTGTTTTGAACGCGAATGTGCACATGGTTCGATCCCCACAAAGACATTATTTTTGTATTTATTTTATCTTTTGAACTCTATTTTTACACCATAATATTGCCAAAATAATAATAAAATGAGTATTTGCGTACTAAAATAACATTTGAATTTTAATTCGACATTCTTCCAAACAGCTCAGCGAGGAATTGTTATAAGAATACACATGTTACAATATTGCACATACTTATAGGTCTAACCTTAGTAATGATTATCATCACGCTATACTTTTGGGGAGGTGAGCAGCGAAAAACCATGACATAAATAAGGTGGACTATTCCAACTGTTCTGCCAACAGCGATCATAGACCGTCGCGTCGGTTTGAAGACTGCCTTTCGAATGACTTGGTTTGGGTTCAAATCTCATCAGTCGTAATCATTTTTGCAATTTATTTAACGTATGCATTTCCTTTTTTATGATTCCTATTCGACCTAATATTTTCAAATATGAATAACATGTTATTGTTGTATTTCGGATATTTTTAGCATTCATCTAAGTATGCCAAAATATAATAGCCACCGTGTTAAAGTATAATTAACAGAACCTAGTTTCTGTTGATCTGTATTCTGTTTTGTTCGCATCACGTTAAAAAAGTACAAAACCAATGTAGATAACTTTTACACATAAACCTGATAGGAATTGTAGCAATGATCTAGAAGAATTCAACTTATCTACTACGTAACGCAGATACCCGTAATGCCATCTATTGACCGAAACAGTACCTACTATCAACAGCATGAGAATGAGAGCTACCGTTTTTGTACTCACCAGTTGGCGCCACTGTCGAGTTAGGTTTTTAATCATAGCATTAAGTTGTTACTACGCGCATGTGAACAAAGTCAGTCTATTTTAGAAAAACATTCACAAAAATCAAAATTAATAAGTAAATCAATTCGCGTCAATAGCCAACAGTGAAAGGGCATCATCATCCACGTTCCATACATTTTTGGTCCAAAGGCCATGTCCAGTTTATCTCCCTCTGGTAAATAAATGATCGATAAATGTTCATGATTGAAGGTTTTACAGCAAGGTTTAAAAATTTAGATCTAAATTACTATGGAATATGAAGTAGAACTGTCAAATTTTAAGTTCTGAGTTCGATTTTATATTTACTATTAATAGGAGTTCATTCATCAGAACGATATTTTATAATACCTTAAAAAGCAATGATTTATTAATTCATTGAAAAGTACCACTACTTACCTACTAAAAAATTGTTTTGGTGTAATGAGGGCTATCGCGTTTGAATTCGCTGTTAGAGGCGCTAGTGTAGCATGAGGTTTTAAATGTCAAAGGACATCATCAATTTTGGTGTAAATTAGAAAATGGCGGCCAAACAAAAAAAAAATACAATATTCTGTTAGAACTTGTTCCCTTAACATTTTTAGGGTTCCGAACAAAAAACGGAACCCTTATAGGATCACTTGGGTGTCTGTCTGTCTGTCCGTCTGTCACAGCCAGTTTTCTCCGGATCCACTGGACCAATTCTGTTGAAATTTGGTACACATATACATACGAACACATATACGGACTTCTGTGACCCAAACACAGACGCGATACGTAAATTTTCAAATTTTTAGTATTGGGGTCACTTTTGGGGACCTAACTAGAAAATTTAAAAAAAAAGTTTTTTGAGCAATATCGTGTGAATGGTTATGAAGTTATTCAGGAAATTAGACGAAAAATGACCATTCCCCCCCTTATCTCTGAAACTACTGAGCCTACAATTTTGAAAAAAATGGAGATAATAGATCTTTACCTATAGATTACAGGAAAACCTATAAGAAGTCTAGTGTTAAAAGAACATATTAAAAAAAATAAAATTCGTTCGGAACCCCTTGCACACGAGTCCGACTCGCACTTGGCCAGTTTTTTATTATGGCACCAAAACTGTAGGACCATTGCCCTCGGTTTTATTTGAGTTAAAAGTCGCAAATATTTTTCATAACTTGAATTGTAAAAAAAAAGGATTTAGCTTGAATAGAAACTTCCAGGTAACTGCCGTTTGCCACCACGCAATGTGATGACCCTCCCTTGCCCGCTGAACGACCTGCCCCGCTTCGCACATCACAAACTCACGACTGGTACTTTATTTTTTCGAGTCTGAGTGAAGATGATCTCTTTTTATTCGCTCTTGGCGTATACCAATTAAAACAAGCCAAAAGATACTCATCATCATCATATCAGCCGAAAGCCTTCAACTGCTGGACATAGGCCTCTCCCCCCAAATGTCCCCGACCCTCACCAGGTCATCGGTCCACCTTGTGCCTTCAACGTTGCATCTTCCGGTACGCGGTCACCACTCCAGAACTTTTCGGCCCCATCGACCATCTGTTCTGCGAACAATGTGCCCTGTCCACTGCCACTTCAGTTAGGCGACCCTTCTGGCTCGGTGTCGGTAACCCTGGTTCTCCTCCGGATATCATTTTCATTCCTAATTCGGTCACGCAAGGAAACTCTAAGCATTGCCCTCTCCACTGCCCTTTGAGTGACTTTAAACATTCTGATGAGGCCTATTGTCAGCGACCACATTTCAGTACCATAAGTTATCACTGGCAACACGCACTGGTTACAGATAACTATACCCCTACCTAACTGGACCGTTTGTCCCAGGAAAACGAACTCGTTTTCAACGTCGAGTGTGGTCTCCGATATTGATAGGACTGGGTATTTCCCATAATCTTGGTTTTGTCCATGTTCATTTTAAGGCTCATTCTTTCAGAAGCTCTACTGAGGTCATCGAGCATTGTACTGAGGTCCTCCGTAGTTTCAGCCATGAAGACTATGTCGTCGGCAAATCGAAGGCGAGTGATGTACTCGCCATTGACATTAATGCCTAGCCTTCTCGAGTCCAAAACCAAAAGACACTATGGTGAACATATCCTCCAAAACGGATCGTTTTCAATTTGAGCTCAGTAATGAAATGCCAAATGAACACTTGCATGACTCGCACACCCTCGGACCCCGCCTGCCACAGATCCTTATAACTGGATCTGTGGCAGGCGCGGTCCGAGGGGAGGGGGGCAAAAACGTACACGTCAAATTAACAAACCTAAAAATAGACAAAATAACGAACATTAAAATATTTAAATTTGGAAGGCGCCATTCGGAAGCTTGTTGACTAGTTTGCATGTCAAACTACTCGTAAACCCACGTCTCATCACCAGTAACAATGCGTTTCATGAATGACTCGTTCTAGCATGTCCACAGCGGCTCTTATGCGATTGAGTTTTTGTATATAAATCACGTCTTTTAGGACTAGCCGAGTGGCAACATGTTTCATACCCAAGTGATTATTTAAAATGGTACGGACCGACTCGTGAGACACAGAAAGTTCGGCGGCTATCTCTCTCAAATTTGAATGAGGTTTTTCAGTCACTATTTCCTTCACTTTTGCGATGTTAACAAAAACTACTAATTTGTAAACAACTTTCGCAATCGCAATCTGTCAAAAAAGCCTTAATTTTCGTACATTTTTGACAGATTGCGGCTGAGATGCGAATGCGAACGTTGCTTGAATAATAGAATTGGCACTATTGTCAATTTTTGAAGGTTTATCAACCTGACGTGTATGATTTTGGAGGGATCATGACCCACACGATGCCACTATTGATATCTATTCTAACAACAAAGTTTAGAAGGTCATTCCGGGGTGGGCACGGTCCGCTCCCCCCCCCCCCCTTACACCTATACAGATCTGATTTCTTTTATTAGCGAAGTCGTGATTGAGAACTTGGTGTTCTTTCACATTAATAATTATGTTTTTGTTGGTTTAATTTTACTTTAAATTCTCAATTATCAAATTACTTACACATAGAGATAATAAAGAACGGGTTTAAATTTTGCGAAGGATATTAAAATAAAACAACTATAAACACTTTTATTTAACTAAGGGCTGATTATTCAAAAGTCAGTCAGTTTCACTCAGTAAACATAGCGGTTTGACTTTTGTAGGTTTGGAAAATAATGATGTGCCTATGCCAAACAGACGTATTTATTGTTCATGTGAAAGTTATGTGACGATTGAAAAATCAGTGGTCTAGTTATTTATTTGTGAATATATAATTTAACACATGCGGTCAGAGTACATCAGTGGTAACATTTTCACTACGAAAACGCTCTTCCTGTTTGGTACGACCCATATAGCGCTTTCAATAACAGACTGTTATCCCGAGGGAAAATTCTACTAATTTTTAAACAATGTTCGCATGCGCATGTCAGTCGCAAACTGTAAAAAAAGCCTTAATTTTCATACATTTTTGACAGCTTGCGATTGAGATGCGAAAGCGAAAGTTGCTTGAAAATTAATAGAATTGGCACTCTGACCACTGATGTTCGGTTGGCTTTACTTATTTATAAATAAAATATATAGACAGGCAATTAAACTTAAAAATATATTATTATTGATCACAGATATTTCTTGTTTTATTTCTACACGATACAGCGATACGCCACACGAAGGACAGTATGGTCAACTACAACATTCGATTATCTAACACTTCAGTTTAGAAAAGTTAGTTATTGTGTAACATTAAAATTTATTGAATATGATGACGATCGACTTAAAGCACAATATGAAACGATGAAAAGCAGTTTCTGGAATAATTTAATGTAAATTTTGATGACAGTGTATAGGTAGGTGTTGGTTGAATATAAACCTAGCGATCGAATCTCCTGCCCAAAGAACGAACTTCACAGTGAACGATCGCTATAACCGAAACTAAAAATTCAGAATTAAACCAGAATGACACTTTGTTGGCCTATTATCAGGCATGTAGAGAAGGTTTATTTCGTCATGACGGGCTGCAACGAGTACACTAATATACTAAATTATTATTGAAGATCTTGAATATAAGGCTGACTGTCCATTGGAGCGAAGAGGAGAGGAGCGCAGAAATATCAACATATGGAATTGCATAAAATCTCCGCTCCGCGTCAGTCACTGAGATTTTATACAATTCCATTGGTTAAATTACTCTCCTATTCGCGAGGCTGCCCACAGTCGCGGAGTGAAGCTACGGAGTTACACGGAGAAATTTTAATCAATGTAATTGCATAAAATCTCCGCACCACGTGAGTCGCTGAGGTTGTATATAATTCCATTGGTTAAAATTTCTCCGTTTCTCCGATCCGCTGCCACGCTCGGTGTCAATGGACAGGCGGCCTTAGTGTGGCAAGAAAGTAGGGTTTCTAGAAGTTATGGGCGCAGTATGTGAGCCTCGGCCGTCGTCGTTCTGAGCCCCACTGAGCACTGCACTGGTAGGTTGTTACACATAGGCAACGCAGTCACAACAATCACAATCGACAGGAAACGAGTACAAATGGTAACTTGTATTTCAACTATAATTTTGAAGTGTCGCTTTCGAATGTAGGATTTGTAGTTCCTCTCAGTTCATGCATTCTTGTAACATCTGTCTTCGTTTTTCTCTGCAAGTAAATAACACACTATTTAGTTAATTACCCCATCAAATCACTCCTTTTTCAAGTGGTTTTACCTACTGAATTGATGTCCCTACTTCCAATGGGTAGGTACAAGGTACGCACCTGAGATTTATAGACTTGATTGGAGAGCTTTGTTTTTCCAGCATAATGGTTTTCAATATCGTTCAATCTTTTGCCTTCGGTCTCTGGTAAAATGAAGTAAAATACGATGACTCCAACAAAACTGAAACAAAATGTTTCGATGGAATATTAATGAAAATACTACCTATCACATTTTGACGCAACCGTGTGAATTTTTGATTGCAGCTGAAGCAGCGTTGACCCACAAGCGCTGCGGCTGAAGGCGAGTGCGTTATGACGCCGAGACTTTATTTTTTCAATACGCTCGCGAAGATAAAATAAATATCATTTCTACGTTTTTCTCGGTTAGTTTCCTACATGGGCACGGGCAGGACTATTTTCAGGGGGGTGCATCTTCAAAACCCCGCTTCGAATAGGATAGGGTTTTTTTGCCCAGAACTAAAGAAGACTGATACAAGGCCGAACGTGAGAGAGCTCGATGTACTTCGGCCTCGGATTTGCTAGATCTCTTTAACTATATTACGCTCGCGTTTTTTTTTTCATCTTCATGTTTTCGTATGTTTTATTGACAGCCAGGGGGTGCAAATGCACCTCCTTGCACCCCCTCAGATAACAACTTTCAATTTAGTTTTTTTTTAATATCCGACATAAAAGCGACGGTGTGTTATAAGTTAGACGTGTCTGTGTGTGTTTGTGTCTGTCTGTGGCATCATAGCTACCGAACGGATGAACCGATTTTGATTTTGTTTTTTTTTGTTTGAAAGGTGAATAAGTCGAGAGTGAGCTATGTGTGATGAAAATCAGTCCTAGATGTCTGCCGCCACAAAATAGCGCATTACCTACATATTTTTTCACAACTCCCTCAATATGGGCATCAAATGTAAGGGGTTGACTAGTAAAAATAATATACACTATGACAATTCTCAAATCAAAGATGGCCGCCACCACAAAATGGCGAATTACATTTTTTTTCACAACTACCTCAATATTGGTATCAAATGAAAGGGCTTGACTAATAGAATAATGTAGACTATACTGAAGGGGAGTTTAAAAAGCATGAAATAAAAAATAAATGAAGAATTTAAAAAACCCCGACATAAAAACTTTAAAAAGTAAAAAATATTTTTTACTGATACTTTTAGTTTAATATAGATACGATTTTTGGGCCAAGCGTCATCGCGTCGGGAGACCGCTAATAATACATATAGTTAGTAAATACAAAAGATTTGCGGTCTCCCGAGGTGAAGACGCTTGGTCCAAAGAATCGTACCTATATTAAACTAAAAGTATCAATAAAAAATATTATTTTACTTTTTAAAGTTTTTTTGTCGGGGGTTTGTTAAATTTTAAATTTAATTAAAAATATGTCTGAGTAACGGCTACTCGACACTTAGATGACACTTAAATGTTTTTCGGTGCAACGTTTTCAATTTTTGAGAGTAATACCTATTCGACTGATTGGGGTCTGGCCCCCATATAGCCTCGCTGGCTCTTGCATTCTGCACTCTTACTTCTTTGGCTTTTTATATACATCAAAATCACTTCTACTTATTTAAGTACCTATCAAAAGAAAATAAGATTTACCGTGTTGGGGTGGACTATGAATCATTTTGGACCAATTACTCAACGTTGATAAAACCTATCACATATGAAAGCTTTTAGGGTATTATCAATTTCTTATTATGGCCGCTACATTGAATTCGAGCGCGAACATGGTATTTTAAAACGTTTTCAATATTGAGAAAGCATCAAAATTCATAGTACCAAAACTGTGCCTGTATACATTGTTCGAAAGTTAAAAATTACGCACCATGCGGTAAAATAGGTACTTAGGTGAGAGTACCTATTTTACACGCTCCGTTGTATAGCACCGTGCATATCCTTTGTTGTTTTTTTTTTTAATTTCCATAAACAATATTTAAAAATTCTACTTCATTACGCAATTCTGCAAACGCAGACGGAAGCGCTTTTGATCAATACTCAATTTAATACTAAAGAAAAAATGAGATGATAGATGTAGGTAGTTCTATTTACCCGACTGCGTCAGGAGGAGAATTATGTAATGTGTCGATTCTATATAATTATGTATGTATATTTCTTTGGAATGCTCGGTAGCCACCATTTAGGCTTGATGGGTTTTAGCTTGAGAGATGTCGTTAGATTCGTGTGGTTTAGGCTACAGAGTATGCCAAAGAAATATACATACACTCGATAAAAACATAATCCCCCCCTCCTGGCGCAGTCGGGTATTTAGAACTACAGAATAAATGAGACGACAGTATTTTTTTTTCTTTATTGAGACAAACGCTTCCATCTGCTTCTGCGTCTGCATGAGATTCACAATACGAGAATAAAAAAGTTCAAAAGTTAGGAGGTGAAATATAGCGCAGTATACTTTCCAATGTTTTCGTATATTTTTAATGACACTCAATTATTATTAACAAAATTATATTTAACTTTCCATGGCCGGAGAATCGCGAATACCACAGATTAAAAATGACCGCCACATAAAACTACAGCTCATTCATTTTATGTAGGTAAGTAATTTAAACTCGAACTAAATTAAAAATGTAACATTCGAAACTACTAATGCTTATTCATTTTAAGTATTTTGAAGTTCAGTTTTAAAAAAATTAGACTATCAGCAAAATAATAAAAGTTATCAGTTAATAAGCTGAATGATCGAACCTCTTTGGAAGCTCTCTTGCTCAATACGTCTGTAAGTCAAGACGAAAGATGTAGTTCAAATTTTAAATTTGCAAATTCGAGCCATTTTTATATTGCAAAGATTGTTGCGACTTTCCGACTAATATCTAAAAACAAAAAGTTTGTCTCATTGTACTGTTTTCTCGCAAATGTGTTGAAAAACGTTGTATGATATACGTGCGGATATTGGTATTTACAAACTCGTGACTATGGTAAGAGGACTTCGTCCACTCGTTTGTAAAAAAAAAATTACCGCACTAATATCATAAAAATTATTCCTGACATTTTTGTATACGCCGTTCACGCAGGTAGCCATCCGGCTGGCCCGGGGATACAGCACGGTCTCCGGCGAGGCGGCGAATGTCCACGCAGGAGTTCCGCCATGGGATCTGGAAGCGAGAGCCCTCGCACTCGTTTATGGGTGGCGCGCGGAGGCGCCGGGTTGAGGCTCCTCTTCCTTGGCTAATCGCAGCACGGTGAACAAAACTCCGGCAGGATCTCATGGCGGTTCGGAGACAGCGACTGTCGCAACCTTGCGCTGGGCACGCCGCAATCCAGGCGATAGGTCCCCTCTTTGAGGAGTGGCTAGAGCGGCGCCGCGGCGTTCTCACCGTCCGCTTGACGCAGGTACTTGCCCTGCTTGGGTGGAACACCGCTGTGTCCTCGTCGAGGCTATCGGCGGCGGCGACCTCTCGGGGCCGACCCTGGTTCTAGGCCCGGATCGACGGCCTGTTGTGTTCCACGCGCGCTTCAAAGAGATGCCAGCATAAAAGACGGGGTCCGCTTGGACCAGTGCCTGCCAGGGTTTTGAAATTTGTTCCAAAGATTCACCGTGGTCCTAGAACGCAAAGGGCGTTAAGAGGAACACGGATGGGTTTTAGTCAGTAAGAGTCTGACACTCCCTTCTGCTCCGCCCAAAACGGGAGGAGTCATTCGATGATTTCCCATACTTAAAAAAAGGAAGGGGATGAGATCTCTCTAGCCTACTGCGTGAACGGCGTATACAAAAATGTCAGGACTATTTTTTTTACCCTTTTGATATTATGGATTTTGATGTTTTCTCAGTATTGAAAACGGTTCAAAACACCACGTTCGCGCTCAAATTCGATGTAGCTGCCATAATAAGAAATTAATAACACCCTTAAAGCTTTCATATGGAATAGGTATTGTCACTGTTGAGTAATTGGTCCAGTCTCCATACTTTGCCCGTGGTCCTTTCCTTATTTTATGAGATTTTAGAGGTCACCCGACCGTTGGTTGACTTACCTATTTCGTCACGGTCGGTTGAAACATGTCCAATAAGAGGAGGCGTGCCAATAAAAAATAAAAGTTTTAGTTTCGTCGCAATATTTGGTTCTAAAATTCAATCAATCAGCAAGCACATCAAGCTACCCGAAACTGTAAAATTTTCCCAGTCAACCTTGAACCTAATGCTTTAACGATAAATATGAAAATGAAAGACAGATTGATGTATGATTAATACAGAGCGAGTCTTTATAATGTGCACACATGAAAATGAGGGAAGCTATGCTTAATTTTAACGACGGAAAACGTATTACAAAAAAACTATTTTTTTTTAATATAATTGGATTTTTTTAAAAAATTGTCCACGTCTGTGACCCCAGTGTAAACAAAACGGTGTAACTTTTAAACTGCATGTTTTATCGCAATGAAACAAACTCCGTAATGATCGAAACTAATTAGGCGTCCTCATAAAATGAAAACAGTGGAATAAAAAGTACCCTCTATTGAAAATAAACTTTTTTTTTGCACAAATCTGTTTTTTTTCGTAATTTTTTACAATAATCGTTAAATTTCTCAAAATGACACTCCATTACGTACCTGTTTTATTACTTTAAGTTATTCTTCATCATATTAGCTACTTTGCGTGAATGAACGCAGGTCGTTTTCGTAATTCTTTTCAATAAGTCGTTTTATTGAGAAATTTCGCGTTTTTTTCTCTGACACTAGGGTGTGTGGGGTCGTTAGACCTTACTGCCTACATGATAAGAAGAAGAAGATTGAGAAATTTTACGATGAATAAGAAACCATCCTTAAAATACCAATAAATGGCGCGTTGCGTGCCAACTTTCAAACTTGATAGAAAATGTAATGTTTGAGTTAAAACATGCAATTTTATTATTGGGTAGCTAAGATGATGAAGAATAACTTAAAGTAATAAAAAGGTTGGTAATGGGGGCGTCTTTTTGAGAAATTTAACGAATATTGTACAAATTTATAAAAAAAAAACAGATTCGTGCTAAAAAAAACATGCTTATTTTCAATAGAGGGTAGTTTTTATTCCACTATTTTCATTTTATGAGATTTCGATCATAATGGTCGATCATTTGTTTCAACGCATTTAGTTTTAAAATTACACAGTTTCTTTTACCACAGGGTTACAGATGTGAACAAAATTTAAAAAAAAATCCTGAAAAAAATGATATTTTTTAAAACGTTTTCCGTCATTAAAATTAAGCATAGTTTTCCCTCATTTTCATATGTGCACATTATAAAGACTTACACTGTATTATGATCCTACATAATATATTCTACTAAAGTGACCTTTTTAGACCAGCTGTTCACTCTTTATAAAGATTGGAATAAAAAGTGTTCAAGAAAAATTTCATTACGTGATGCAGGTACACGCAGCGCCATCTTATGAGCAAAGATTACGAACCTAACGAAGATAGGAAGACTAATGAATGCATATATGCGATAATAACACAATTACACAACAATATATTGTTGAGATAAGCCAAGAGAAAAGTCAATATTTTATCTTATCGTTATTTAACGATATTATAGACTTCCTCTGCTCTTTGTCTAAACGAATATTTTGACAGTTCAACCTCACTGTCGAAAGATGGCGTTTTTCATAAGAAGTAACTTTTTGAATGGCGCTGATAAGATTCTAAGCGCAAATAACGTTCTTCTATGTTTGTCTATGCACGATATTATTTATAAAATAAAAATACAGTAATCTAATGGTGAGTCTCAAACAAAGAGTAATTTAATGTATAAATATCTCGTGTCTCGGTGTTTGTTACCGAACTCCTCCGAAATGGCTCGACCGATTTTCATGAAATTTTGTGTGTAAAAAAAATTGCCTACCACCTATTCTCATACCTACTGGGTATGAGAATAGGTGGTAGACAATTTTTTTTTTTGCTAAACGACGTTTGCCGAGTCAGCTAGTATGATAAAATATAGAGGGAAGTGGGTAGGTATCCACTACGTTCGCGAACCTCTTGCGCTCCACGCTCCTGCAACTGCTCTACATAGTGGATAGCTACGTTTACGAAGTTGGTTCGCTCTTGGTTCACAACCCACAAACAGATTTAATTTTACCACTTTATCGGCGTGATTAATATGTACCCATTCCAAGTTATGACTTTCTAGTGCTAAGCGTCTCTGAGCTAAACCACGGACAGGCAGACGGACATGGCGAAACTATAAGGGTTCCTTGTTGACTACGGACTCCTTAAAATGGTTTTCGATGCCGAATAACTCAATTTGGGCCATATAGCACCTCTATAAAACTATTTTAACTTAGTGGAAAAAACAAAATTGAATGAATCATTCTATAATATGCAATTCTCAGTGAAAATCAAAGAAAAATTGTTTCTTTTTGGCTACTGGTTCGTTTTGTTCTTTCATTTGAAGTACCTACTTACGAAATTAAGAATCAACTTGATTCATAAGTTTTCTTAATTTGTGTTGATATTGATTCGAGGTGACATAGCCCAGTGGAAATTAACATTAATTTCGCAAAGCTGGATGTAGTTCTTTTTTTTGGTATGTTGTATGGAACAGTTAGAATAGTGACAATCCAAATTTGCAACTTCATAAAACTTGTGCTCGCTGCGCACCACGCGATAAACTGCGAAATTTTGGGACTTTTTTCACTCTTTGCTGTAAAAGTAAAAAACTATGAATTTTCGACCAACAAACATTCAGTAATCATATAAACACCTAAATTTGCAACAATCAAAGCCCAACTGAAGCTCTATGAACCTTATAGGGACCAAGATATAGCCCTTCAAAGGTGGTTATTTTTTCTCGCAAATTGTCAATTTCAAGTTTTGCTCCCGTCCGTAGCAAAATATTGGCAAATCGTGTACGTGACTTAGGTTACCACAATTGCCTGTATAGATGAGTTTCGATGCTAGACGGCAGTATGCAGGAGGTATCTCCCATCCACCACTACATATTTGTTGGCATTGAAGGAGACGTTTTCAGAGGCTGGGTGAAAGCTTCGTAAAACTTTGATTTGATCCCCTTTCGCATGCTCTTTTCATTAAATAACACCATTAAGTAAGGAGCCAATTCCAATTTGAAGGACTCTTACAATTGCTGATCTGACTGCATTATTATTCATAGGACGACAGATTCGCCAATATTTTGCTACGGACGGGAGCAAAACTTAAAATTGACAATGCAATTTTTGAGAAAAATTTACCATCTTGGAAGGGTCATACGTCGAGCTTAAATTGTTGCAAATTTAGGTGTGTTTATATGGTTCCTGAATGTTTATTGGTCGAAAATGCATGTTTTTAACTTTTAGAGCAAATGTCCCAAAATTCTGCAGTTTATCGCGTGGTACGCAGCGAGCACAAGTTTTTCGAAGTTGCAAAGGATTCACACTATTCTAACTGGTCCATACAACATACCAAAAAATCTGTCGGTGTTGCTCTTTGAATGAATATAAGTCAGTACGTATTAGATGCTCACCATACAATGCCGTAGAAACCATAGGTGCCCCATATGGACAATGTGTCGACCATGCTAATGTACATCTTGTTCGTCAGGAACCCGAATAAGTAGCCAATTGCACTAGCGACGCCTGCGCCGCCCGAGCGAGTCTTCGCACTGAACACCTGAAATCGAAATAAGGATTAAGTTGGTACCTACCTAGATCAACCATCAAGCATTTCCGGTTTGTCAACCTCCCGGGTTTAATTGCGACAGACTACTGATAAAAGCAGACCCACTATCAGCCAGAGCGACCGTATAGTACGAGCGTACGGTTTGAAAGTGCTGCGATGCGAGGGACGCAGGCTTTTTGGAAGGGTTGCAAGCGGCCGATATTCGGCGCCCACGAAGACCTTGCACCAGTGTGCACTTTGGTAAAGGTGGTACTCCAAACTGGAATCCAAAAGCTAATTATGCACGAAATATGAACACATTTCCACGTGCAAGTAATAGGAGCGCAGACTATGCAGGGGGTTGTTATATGGTGCTATGGTTCAAACGCACTGCAGCTCTGTGGTGACATGGAAGTGAATCAACTCATCCTAGTGTTTTTGAACCTTTATATGGATATACCCGCGGAAAAAAGGACAGATATTGCGTTCCATGGGGAGACGAAAAGAGACAGATATAATTTTGTTAGTACGAACCTGCTATCGGAAGTAGATACCTACCAATTAGAGACCTGTTACAAAATTCACACAGGGAAATAGAAGCGTCCTTGTTATGCAACACTATAAGGGAAAGGGAGGAAAATACTTTCCGAGAGTCGTTTAAGGGGTGAAGAGGGTGCAGTTTCCTACATTCGTGTACTACTATCACAGTGTGCAGATTATTGCATAATAAACACAAACAACATGAGGCCTTTCTTTTGCAGCACTCGAACCGAACCGGCGCTGTAGTCGTGCGACGGATTTGCTTACCTCCATATTCCCATCCCTCTCTATCGTATAATTCCACTATAATTGCCGCGAAACATGAGACTCAGTTTCATGCGATCGATACTGGGAAATGTGGGGAAAATACACTAGCGTGCATAAAATCTGACGCAAGGATTGAAGTCATGATTATTTGTGAAATAATAACGAAGTACACGAATGCTTGTAATATTGACTAGTATTGAGAAAATAAAGAATGAAAAACTTTTTCACAAAAAACAGACTTCCAAAAACAAAACACTACAAAGTATGAAAATTTTAAAAAATCAATTTTTGTCATGGATCATTTTTAATTTCCCGAAATTGAAAACGACTCCATTAAATTCGTAACTCTATGGCGTACATGTGACGTCACATCCGAATAAACCAATGAGAGCCTAGTTTCTGGTAGACTTGTGCTCTGATTGGTCGCCATTTTATTTCAGTTCACAATTTCTCGGAATGAACTCGATTAATTATAATCTATCAAATATTGATGCGTAAAAAAGCAGTCCAAATGTTCAGTTGACAATTTAACGAAAGTTTACAATCTCTCAAGTTATTTTATAATCTTACGAAGTTTGCCATTTTCGGGTGATATATCCATTATTTTGCAATGCAGTGTATTCAGGGCACCCAGAATGCACACATTGCAAGCTCTATGTGTTGTGTCGGGGTCGTGTGATTACTAGCTCAGATAAGCTCCACCCTGTATTTTACACCAAACGACACGATTTGCAACAAGTTTGCATCCGATAAAACGTGACGGATTCACGAAAAATTTGAAAATGCATCAGACTATTTATCTGTATAACTGCTTTTCAAAAAAAAATTGGATGGTTCACGGTAAAAAACAAACAAAAATAACTTAAAAGAGATATTTTTGATCTAGTTACAACCGATCTACCGAGCCTATTCCCGTGTTGCAGTCGGCTTCCAGTCTTTAAGCTCTGGTTTCCTAGAGGGCGGTGATTGACACCGTAACGTCCGTTTGTTTACATAGTAAACGTTCTAGTGACGTCATTACTAGTGATGGACCTCAACGGGATTAACGTTGACCGTGTACAAATCAACTGGTTGAATTCGTCAACGATTTACGAGACAACGACGTTTATGAATTCAACTCGTTTGACGAAACGAGAAAATGAACCCAACGTTTTATTATTTTCAACGTACGTAAATTGTATTTCTTTAACAATAAAACTCCCGCAAACTGCATCAAATTGTTCGTAAATTAACATTACAATAGCATACGTTAATAAAAGCGTTTAGGCGTTTATCGTTCATGCAAGTTGACGTTCGTAACACGTTAACTCGTTAACGAAATTAACTAGTTGACAAACGCAATTCAATGTTAACGTTTCGTTGACGGAAAAACCTTCAACGACCCATCACTAGTCATTACGGCTGCTATATGACGGCACCGCTATCCTAGGAAAGCAGAGCTTAACCGAAAGCAGCTAAATGCCAGTATTTACATAAAGCGACTGCCTATCTGCCTAACCTGGTAAGTGGGTAATAAGATACCTCTTGGCAATACTGGTGAATGATTTTCTAGATTCGGCTATCCGTGACGACTGTGAAACATGTTCAAATGACAGCCGGGACCAACGCCTTTACGTGCTTCCCGAGCCATGGAGGACACTCCGTTTGGAATGGATGGTCACCCATTCACAGACCGACCTCGGCAAGCGTACCTTACCCTTAAAGTTCGACCCTTGCGGTTGCTTTTAACTTTGATCTAGTTAGCACATTACATTGTAAGTAAGTAATACTCAGTACATAAAAAAGAAAAAAAATACTTAAAATAAATTATTTGACGTGCCGTGTAAACAATGAAAACTTTATTTCATACTGTACAGTTTTCTCCAACTTCATTATAATGTCCTGGTAGCACAAATCGTGAACGCGTACTAAAGTATGGCGCGGAGATGAATTGTACCAGTAGCACAGGAGTAGACACCAAAAAATCAATAATTTTCCCGCGCTTTTATCTGCGCAGATTGAAACAGATTGTTCTACTGCGCAGATTTGCTTTTACACTCTACAGTAAAAATGACGGATCGGATGATCGTTTCGAATAGGGGCTAAGCAGTGCTAGTTTTATTGAACAACATTACTTTGTCTTTTTGACATTGTCTCACTATCATTGCATCACAAAAGCAAAATAATAATTAGCCTAGTATTCAACAAAACTTTGCTTTTGGGCTCCTTAATTTTATTGCTAAGTATCCAAACGTTAGCAAAACTGCTGTGGTCTTTGTAATTATATTTTTGTATGTCACCACAACACACCAGTTAAGTACTTTGAAGTAATCCAAGGGCGCTCAGAAATTACTTATTTTCTGAGACACAAAATGTGTGGAAAAGAGTAGTGTTAGAACGAGTATTGTTAGAAAGAGTATAATAATCAAATTGTAATTTACCTCGCCAATGAGAATCCATGGCAGCAATCTCAAACCAGTGTGTGCTAAAAGGGCCAGAAGCATCAACAAGGTCATGGGCATCCAAGCGTACGGGTTCCGCTGTAAAAACATGTTCTATATATTCAGGGGCTGCAGGGCTACTTTCAGGGGGGAGCATTATTAAAACCCTGCTTTGAGTAGGACAGGTTTTCTTTTGCGTTCTGGGGCCGCGGTGACTCTTTCAATCAAATTCCGCAACCCTGCCAGGATACATTAGGCTTTGGAGAAGAACATAATTAGGATAGTTATCGTATGCCCTACTTTTTATCCCGGGCGTACGATCTCAAGGGATAAATTTTGACTATCATGAGAAGTCAGGGGGTACGCTGTCCCTCTGGCTTCCTATATTCTTGTAAAATGTATCAAACGGTGAATTTATAAAGCGCCTGATGGTACTTTAATATTCCTAGGTAATTATGTGTGTCTATTATGCACCTAAAAAGGAAAAAGGTACTAACCGCTTCCTCTTGCATGTCAGCTGACGTAGCGTTTACGGCAGTCAAAGTAGTATTTGTTACTTCCATGGTTTCAGCAAAACCGTTCTATAAATAATTAATAAAGACAAAACCGGTTATTTAATTTAAAAAACAGTTTAGGCAGAAACTTGTATTTTGAAGAGTAAGTAGATAAAATACCTAGTTTAAATACGTTTTTTAGATAACCTCTGTGTATTGTCTCACTGCTGGGCAAAGGTCCTATAGCTCTCCAACGTTCTTTGTATTTTGCCATTTCAGGCGAATCCGTCAGGAACGAGTCTAAATATACATTTAAATAATCATTTTTCATTCTTTCTTTCATATATAATACATCTCAGCATATAAAGGTGATCATTTTAATCGTCGTTGACTGACAATGTGAGCAGTGAAAATGTTCAGGATATATGATAAGGAAACAGTATTTCTGTTTAGGTACTAAATAATTGACGACTAAATGATCACGTTTTAAACTAAGTACGACTTTCTGCTGATCTATGTGAAACAATAATTAAGGCGCAGACCCACCGCGGCGCACGGAGAGGCTTCGTACGTGTGTTAAGCTTCGCTTTGCAAGAAAATGTATGCGATTGTGTCCACTGCCACCTACGGACACGCTACGCATCAACTGACGTCTTTAGTACATGCGTGTCTTGCTCGAATATGGCGCTCACATATCACAGAGATCAACTCTGTTAACACCATGCATGTTGTGCATATTGTGCTACACGCTATACACGAATACACACAAAACTGTGTAGTGTGTACTGCAATGGAAACGTAGACCCACGTTGTAAAACAAATTAATCCACGTAGCTAAAATGCGCCGCCTGCCCGTGCATAGCATGCACCGCGGTGGGTCTGCGCTTTTAATTTACTTTAAACTACATAGCAGAGGTGGTGTCAGAGTAGCTGAAATCAAATTCTACCATCAAATCAAATCTTACCATTTTGATGTCGTAAATAGAGACGAGGATGCAGCAGACGCCAGCGCCCCCGGTGGAGAACAACGTCAAGGGTCGCTTGCCAGTGTAGTGCACCAGTAAGACGCACGTGCCCGCACCCACAATCTGCAGCACGCCCAAGATCAACGTCGCGTAATACTTGTTGATAGGCGCCTTCAGCATTTGGAATATAGATACTGCGTAGGTCTGCAATATGTATAATAGTAGATTATGAGCATCAATCAGTTTCAGTGTCAATGTCACGGGCGTCATATTGAATCCCAAACACAATGAAGGATTCGGAAGTTAACTCCCGAGCGTCGCGAAGCGAGGGAGTTAATACAAGAATCCTGAATGCAGCGAGGGATTTAAGCTCGCCCAAGGTAAATACACCTTGGGCCACCTTTAAATTTACCTTTATCCCTGAGGAGCATACTCTACTTTTCACACCTACTGCGAGAAAATTGTGCTCTAACCATGAAAACAGGTGGCGTGTGTCGGCCCCCGCTGCAAGGAGCAGGTCGCGCATCCGAAGCTGTGCTGTGGCTCCAGCCCACCGCCGGTCAATAATATTGTACTGAATTTCGTTATAACCCGGCGGGAAATTATGAGATTTGAATTTGGAACTCATTTTGACTGCGCTCGCTGCACAGACAGGACAGACGGGAGCCGCTCGCGCTTTAAAATGATGTACTTTAGGTTTGTCATATAATTTGTTTTCGTGCAGGTGGTGGGAAAAAGTAGATAAAGGAGCAAAATAATATTTTTACGGCGAGGGCGCTTTTTTGAATCCAGAGCGAAGCGGTTTCTACTCTAGAATCCCGAATTTGACTGAGAACACTTTAGATTTTTCATCAGACATCAATCAAATCCATCAGACATCCTCTTCACATACGCTATTAATTTCGAATGTGTCCAGTTTTACGTCGTTATTAGAACTGACTGTTGATTTTAGCATTGAGTAGGTACTCCAAAGAGTGGAGGTTGTTTAGTTTTGGCTAAGTACTGGAAGTAGGCCAAAAACACAGATTCTGAAAAATTCTTGGCGCCTCTTGCATTTCTCCATTCAATAAAATTACTTTCATATATTCCTCCCGGGATTTTGCAGTAATAGATTATCCATCACATTTCTTGCGTCACTTCTAATACTTTCAGGAGTTAATTCCATACTTTCACTGTCACTTTTCAAAACAAAACAATGAATTTCTAACAATCCGTGAAAATTAGCAAAAACGCGTGCTGTAGTTCGCGCGTTTTTAATTTGATTTCTTTTTTTTTATTCAGCGCGACTATGGGCCCTCGTACCAGCCAGTCTTTATTCAAACAATATTTACGTTCGATTTCTTTGGCGCTGAACACTAAGATGTTCCAAATTCAAAAAGTGCGCGGCAAAGATAATTGCGGCGCACTTATAAAGAGGATTAAAAACTCATTACTGCCCGCAAAAAGTTTCTTATAGAAAACACCACCTTTGGGTGCACTTACAAGGAGAACCAAGTCGTCCTTTTCGAATATATGGGATGAAAAAGTATTTTGTTTTTATTGGTTCTTTACAATAGGGATATTTACGTTTTTGCTTTCATTTTTAAAAAAACCTTGTAGACCACAAGTAAATTATTAATATATTATGTATACTACCGGGGGGTAGTATACATAATACATCCTTGCTAGATCAGGTAAGTCACACGGTTACCACCGCGCCGCCCCGGTCAATTAAGTGATTTGAATTTGGAACCTCATTTTGACCGCGCGACCTGCAGTTCGCAACGAAGGCCTAAACGCGCCTCATTTTAATCACAATAATTGTCATAAATATTGTATTTCCATATATATGACCGATTAACTCTGGAGTGGGAAATAGTAATCTTCTAATATCTTAATCTAATATTTAAACATCTCGTGTTACAGTGTTTGTTACCGAACTCCTCCGAAACGGCTCGACCGAGTTCATGAAAATTTGTGTGTATATTCGATATGTATGAGAATAGGTGGTAGGGTATTTTTTTTTTTGCAAAACAACATTTGCCGAGTCAGCTAGTCTAGTATATAAAAATCTCGTATCACGATGTTTGTTACCGAACTCCTCTGAAACGGTTCGACCGATTTTCATGAAATGTTGTGTGTATATTCGGTAGGTATGAGAATAGGTGGAAAGCTATTTTTTTTATTTGACAAAACAACTTTTGCCGAGTCAGCTTGTACAACTATAAAAACCACTTTTTCTCTAGCCCAACCGCACTACTGCAGAGTTCCGTATTACTACCATTTGACCCTATTTTCCATGTTAACATACAATAAGGTTCTTCACGTAACTCGACAGCATGAGGCCCTTTCTAACTATCCATCTCGTCTTGGCCCTATACTTAGTGGTATTGCTTATTCGAAGTTGTAATAACACAATTCGTTAACCTGTAATGTTGTCATGCCACTAAAATTGCCCACGAAAAAACTGAAAGTGACCAAGAAGAACGGCAACATGAAACTTTTTCTCAGGTAATACGATAATTTTTCAGACATTGTCTCTTCAACGTCAGTTAGATCTGAAACAAAAACCATTAATATAGATTCATTCTTCTCAAACATCATAATTTTAGTCGAAAGTCGTCCTCTGCTGGACATAGGCTTCTCTCAAGTGTCGCCACATCGAAAGGTTCTTTACGTTTCGCATCGAGCAGAATCAGTGTTCGACTTCTTAAAGGTTGAATTTCCAAAAATCTTACATTACATCTAGGTACTCGTAAATCATAAAAGGAAGCCATGTGCAACGTTTCATGTTCCTAGTCCCAGTAGTTTAGCCTGTGCGTTGATATGTCAGTCAGTTTTCCTTTTAAATATATAGACAATGTTACTAACCTTTCTTCTCTCTTTTAAATAGGACTTTTATGTCTCGCAGTTCATTTTCCACAGCGCTAGGTGTTGTCCAACCACGAAGCCATTGTAAGCTCTGAAATTAATTAATAAATAAAAACACGTAAATTGAATAAGGAAGCTCGGTCGCCTTGCAAATGATTATTGTGCAAGATATTTGTTTATTGTGCAAGTCAGTTTTTAGGTTTATTTAATGCACCCGCAGTAGGCGGTACTACTCGTCGTACGGACCCGCCGTTTTGCCAAAAAAAATGACAAAACATTACACAAACAAATTTAAGCAATCTTTTTTATACCAATTCAGTCTTTTGAATGATTTTGAGCACATTTTCATGTGGTGAAATTTTTACTCGGCAGAATATTACTAGGGACTCATGTCATTAAGGCATTTGATCTTTAATCAAATGTTTTTTTACAGCAAACAATCTTTAGACAGTAGGTAAACATTTACTCAAATGATTTGTTATGAAAAAAAAAGATTTTTGGGAATTATATTATATCCGACTCCACGCATTCTTGACTAAAGTGTAATTTATAATCGGGTGGGTGGTGGTGGAGGGGCGAGGTGGCCGGGACTTGAGGAGCAGGTGGTTTAAACCATCTGCGACGATAAGCTCGCGTGGGTCCGCCGGAAACCCAAAGCGCCGGAGCCGTGACAGAAGACATGTTGCATGCTCGGTTGCATGCTCTCTTGCATGTTGCATGCTTCCTTGCATGTTGCATGCTTCCTTGCATGCTAAATGCTTGCTGCATGCATGATGTGTGCTTGTTTGCATATTTCAATCAGTAAAAAAATCATATTTCCCTGTAAGAAGACCGAGTATATTTTATAACAAAATAGTTATTTATGATATTAGTGCGGTAAGTTGGTTTTTACAAACGAGTAGACGAATGTAAGCCCGAGACGAAGGCGAGGGCTTACCATAGTCACGAGTTTGTAAATACCAATATTCGCACGTATATCATACAACATTTTGCGACACATTTGCGAGAAAATCTGTGAGACTAACTTTTTGTTTTTAGATATAAGTCGGAAAGTCGCAACCATCCTTGCAATATAAAAATGGCTCGAATTTGCAAATTTAAAATTAGAACTACATCTTTCGTCTCGACTCACAAACGCATAAGAGCGCTTGCAAGGAGGTTCGATCATTCAGCTTATTAACTGTTATCTTTTATTATTTTGCTGATATTCCATGTTTAAAACTGAACTTCAAAATACTTGAATGAATAAGCATTAGTAATTCCGGATGTTCCATTTTTAATTTAGTTGAGTTTAAAGTACTTACCTACTTAAATGAATGAGCTTTAGTTTTATGTAGCGGTCATTTTTAATCTGTGGTATTCGTGATTTTCCCGCCATGGAAAGTTAAATATAATTTTGTAAATAAATAATTGAGTATTATAAGTTTTATTAAAAAATGTAAGGAAGCATTGGAAAGTATGCTGCGCTTTATTTCACCTCCTAGTTTCTGAACTTTTCTTATTCTCGTATTGTAAAACTCACGCAGACGGATGCGTTTTTGCTCAATACGTTTGTTTTACAAAAAAAAAAAACTGGCTGTCGTCTTATTTATTCTGTAGTTCGTTTTTATCGAGTATATGTACTTATATAAGTACGTATATTTCTCTAGCACGCTCTGTAGCTTAAATAACACGAATCTAATGACATCTGTCAAGCTAAAATCCATCAAGCCTAAACGGCAGCTATAGAGCGTTCCAGAAAAATATACATTCATACATACAATTGACACATAACCACGACATAAAATAACCCTGCTCCTGGTGCAGTCGGGTAATTAGAACTCATCTATCGTCTCATTTTTTCTTTCACGCAGACGCAGACGGAAGCAAAAGCGCTTCCGTCTGTATTTGCGTGAAACTCCTTAGTGGAATTCTTATTATATTGTTTATGAAAAAAAAAACCGTAAAGATTACGCACGGCGCTTTGTATCGGAACGTGTGGTAAAGTAGGTACTTAGGTGAGAGTACCTATTTTACCGCACGCTCCATTGTATGGTGCGTAATTTTTAACTTTCGAACAATGTGTACAGGCTTCATAAATGCATTTTTTGAGCAAATGTGTCGGAAACGTATAACCTGCTACTTCAAACAAAACTACACAACAACTGAACTAGGTATATCAAAATAAGTCGGTAGGAGCAAAAATATTGCCCGCTATCATATAACTCGTATCAACGTGAAGCCTGAGAGAAGTGAGAGAACAAAATACAGTGATAGTGTTTGCATGATTAACTGCCATTGAGCGTCATTTATGATTTACCATCTATCCACATAGTTACAAAATACATTATTTAGTTTGTATATTCTGTGCAACTGACATAAAGATGCAAATCTTGAAACGGTAATTTGAAAATTGACGATACTAAATATTTGGCTAATTTTATTTTGCATAAAATATGTTTTACCAACTGAAATATTTGACTACAATAAAATTGGCAAAAGTACTAGTTGGTAAGCAAGTTACTGTTTAAACTTTCACTTGCCAGACATTAGGTTTGCGTTATATTTATTTGTGAAGAGTTTATTTGCTAAGTAATAATTTGGCAAATAAAATTATGCGGAAAATTGTTTGGGAAGTGATAATTTGTCAATTTCTTTTCGATGAAACAAGGGTAACCCTTCGTCTTTATCTGCCCCACCCCCACAAATGCATAAAAGTCACAAAGTACATTTAGCTCCTATCACTCATTATTATTTAGATTGATGACTTTAACTTTTAGAAGACGATTTAGGTAATCATACAACCTACTCCACGTTAGACTAGTTTTGTTAAGGAGTTAGTTTGATTGTAATTAATACCCACTTTCCTAGCATCATCGAAGCGTTTCTTAGACACCAGCCAATGTGGAGACTCCGGCACGAAACACAGGGCGATCACTGCGAGTATCTATAAACAAATGAAAACAATATATTTATTAAAACTTTATGCACTAGTAAAAAGCATTGTAGAGAGGCGGACAGCATTTTCTCCGAATGTGTAATGTTTATTAGGCATAACTATCTATTCTGTATCTATACATAGGTATAATAAATCTGTAGAAGAATCGTTATTGTACATCAAAAATAAAAGCCAGGGAGATAAAGGATAAATAACAGAACCCATTTCCATCACTTTTGGAATTTTTGTCTGTTTATCTGTTTGGATATGCAGGCATCATGTAAAAAGTACAAAAATAACATAGATGACTTTCCTACATTAAAATTTTACATAACTGGAGATTTAACTTAGTTTTTGTTTCATCGCAATCGGTTCACTCTATCAAAAGATTAAAGGTTTTGTTTAAAGTTTACGTGAAGCACATACACGCAACATTGAGTTTAAATAGTAATAGATTAGAACTGTTTTATGAATGAATGCGTATATTATTTGTGAAACTCTTCATACTAAAAGAAAAAAAATGAACATTTAGTTATCTTATCATTTTAATTATCGTAATAATGTAATTTGTGAGCTTCTAAGTTTGAACTTATATTTTGACAGTTCAACTACATTGTCGACTGACGACGCGTTTTTCTGAATCGCGGTGTTTAGATTCTCCGCTGATACATGAGGTTGTTCCATGTCTCACAATTAAAGTTTGGATACCTATGCTATATAGCTAATTAGAAGGGGATCACGAAATGTTTGACCGAAAAAAGAGAAGTGATTGATGAATTTTATTGTGATTCGAATCGACATAATTAATCTATATCGGCCGCATGGGTCGATCTTCAAGGTTAAGCAACGCTTGCCGAGGTCGGTTTGTGGATGGATGGCCATTTTAACATACCGAGATTCCTCCATGCCTCGGAATATAAACAGCCGCACCGCTAAAATAAGAGTTGCACGAGTCGATCTTCAAGGCTTAAGCAACGCTTGCCAAGGTTGGTATGTGAATGGGTGACCATCTTAACTTACCGAGTTTCCTCCGTGCCTCGGAAAGCACGTTAAGCCGTTGGTCCCGGCTATCATTTGAAGATCTTTGGCAGTCGTTACGGATTGTCAGAAGCCAGTAAATCTGGCTCCAGTCTTGCCAAGAAGTACCGTTTTACCCAATTAATGGGTTGTGGAGGTCTGGTAGGCAGCCGCTCCACGTATAATACTGGTATTCAGCTAAATCCGGTTTGATTGGAAGCCAACCCCAATTTAGTTGGGAAAAGGTTAGGCAGATATTAAAAAAATAAAACGTTATTATTATTGTCGCAGCCAACTGCCCGTCAGGCACCGAGCACGCAAGACAATTGAAAGATAATGCCATTTGGCCCCAATTTGGGCTGACGGTCTTTGAGAGAGTAGAATGGCGGTTAATCAGCGGCCTACTTGATCCCCAATGCCCAAATGTCTCAAAGTGGCCAATGTGTCTTATACAACATTTAATGAACAGTCTGGCAGATGCTTAGGCCGTCTATGAATAGGGTAGGTAAATGTGTGACGAAATCAGCTTCCGATCACCACGGCGAAGTCGCGGTATGTTAAATAACCAACAGGAGCGGAACAGTAATGAAAATTGTGACGCAGACGAAGTTGCGCGGGTCAGCTAGTGTTAAATAATATGGTCACCTATCCACAGTTCGACCTAGGCAAGAGTTGGAAAACCATAAAAACCAACCCGTACGACTATTATTATTTAGCTACGAGCTTTTCATTCAGTACCTACTAAATATCGATTTTAAAAATTCGTTTATTCTTACACAGTAAATCGATTTTATGAACCCAGTAGAACTGTTTAACATAAAATGTAAAAATTAATCGGTGTTCTGTAATCTGCAATTGTCAGTGAAAATCAAAGAAAATGTGTTTCGTTTTGGGCTGGACGAAATTAAGAATCAACTTAATTCAACAGTTCTTTGTTTCGTAGTTTGACCTTTCGCTCGATAGTCGGTTTTGTTGATTTTGATACGGTAGATATGTACCAGGAGACTACCTGGGCTAATCGGCATTTCAACCGGAAGAGATGATACAGTGCCCTGCATTAGGTACCCTCTTCCTTTTTTCTTAATTTTGAGAGACATCAGGATAGGCCATGTATTAATTAAAGCAGATTTTATCTCTGCAACAGACATTTTTCGACATCCACGCGAACGAAGTCGCTGGCACAGCTAGTATTTAATATAACAACGAACCAGGCTCAGTCCGAGAAGGGACGTGGGGGTCAAGTTTTATGTTAAAGTCAATAAGGTAACTTCGATGATTGAATTGACGGTAAATAAAAAATGTTACCTATCTATATCCGATGTATCTATACCTATATTCCGAGTGGGGGTACTAAAATTTTTGAGCTCACTTCACTCACTATAACATGCATATTTTTTAAAGAACCATCTGTATTTATGATATAAAGAAAATATAGAGTATCCGAGATAATGAACTATTTCTTTTTTCTGGCGCGCTTCGCTCATTCTAACATCCTGCTTTCCATCCAGCTTTCCAGTTTACGCATAAATTGACAAAGAAAACATCTGTTCTATGTGTGATAAGGAGAAAACGTAGCATCTCTGAGTCAAGGAACTAAACATTTTTGGGCTCGCTTCGCTCGCCCTTTTGTACCCGAAGCAAGGTATCGTATCTAATTTTTTTTGAGCTAACTTCGCTCTCTCTCGCTTCCGTAGGTACTTGAACTTCAGTCGACCAATAAACATATATTTGTGTTATGATAGAAAATAACAAAGGTATCCGAGACACGGTGCTAAAAACTTTCATTCTAGATTATCTTCGGGCTAAAGCTTTTCCCAGACAAACTACATGGTTCTCTTGCGGTTTGACATTTGCATTGAATAGATTTAATCTCTTTAGTATTAAATAAGTTTTATGAATTTTATAATTTCAACATGTAACCATTATTTGTAACTATTTACTGATTTAAAAGAGTGTCCATGGAGTCTCTTGCTTGTTTTTCTCCATAGAGATCTACGATTTGGAAAGTGCAACTAGCTTTATGATTTTGACTGACCGACCTCGACAATTCAAAAGTGCCTGTAAATTATTTACTTGAAACGAAAAAAAAAACACGAATAAGTATAAAATAACTTTAATTTCGGAAGTCTGTGTTTTTGGTTGTTTCTTCGTATTTTAACACCGACTTCCGAAATTAAAGTTATTTTAAACTATGGAGAGCCTTTTTTTTTAAAAAACTTTGCCCCATACTAGGAATTTCTCCTGTATCGTGGGTGCGTTTACATACATAGCCAGACCCACAACAACCATTTGTAGGCCATACAAATATTTGTTCCGTGTGGGAATTGAACCCGCGATACGCAGCGTAGCAGTCAATCGCTCAACAACAATTTCGTTTACTTGGATGACAAACAAAATACGTCAACCGAATAAACGAATTCCAGATGTAGTGTCCACGCATCGTATCACTAATAGTAGGTATTTGGCTCGCCTACGCATCACCACGTGCTGCCTGACTGACGGTTGAACACAGACTGACTCCCACCCAGTTCGTACGTTGTGACGTACGCGCTCGAAAGCAATCATAAGTATATACATACACTACATCCCTTCCTTTTTTTATTTGTGTATAAATACTTCCTGTAGTAAGTTTTTTTATGGATCTAGGTACTTATAAATAATATATGTATGTATTTATTACTAAGTATTTATTTCCTTCCAAACACTGTACATGACACTAGAGGTATTTTACTCCTTTATTATAATTTTTTTCCGGTTAACGACCCGATTATACCATATTGTAATTATATACCAATTATATTTTTTTCAATGATCACATGTGAGATAATTGTTTTGATTTTCTTTATTGTATTCAATGTTATATGCCTTGATATTATTATTATCTCTATCTTTCTAATTTAGTCATAATTAATCAATCTTATTTATGAAGCAGATGTATCTTTTTGATTCAATTCCTTGGTTTTTTTATCATTAAAAACTTTCCACTGACCTTGAATTTCTATAAATGTACGACATTTCTTTTTCATCATTTGTCCTGTTTCATCATTATATACTTCAATATCCCCCAAGAAATTTTTTTATCGTTAATCTCTACGGCAGTTGTCTAAAATTTTTTTACACACAGAGCTATTCTAAATCTTCAGTTAACTGACTTTTCGTTCAGTGTTTTAGCCATTCGACAGTTCTAAACTGGCTGTAATCAATCCTTTAGGTTTGATTCGTGATTCACTAGTATTCGTGATTACCAAGTCCAAGCACCAATGAAGTCATAAAACTCACATTGATTTTAACAAAGAATGTCAAAGACTACGTATCTTATTCACAGTCAACATCTATCTCATAGCTCAGCATAACACAATTCCTATACTCGCACTTCTAACTAAGAACCTGTTCACACAAACTAATTTTATGCTTACTCGTCATCTATTTCATAACTTCACAACGTCAATTATTCATATACTTGGCCTTGGGCATCTTCCCGACAATGAGATTTTAAAACATACCAACCGGTAAGTTATGCACATCAGAGTTTACGAAGAGAAGAGAACCTAGGCCTGTCAATGTTTGTGCCTACGTTCATGTGAAGGGGCTACGTTCATGAATTACTCTACGTCAATCTACGAGCATCATGGTCATAACTGCACCGAACAGTTTGAATCAATCAATATTATTTTAAATCTTACTTATATTAACTTACATCTACAGTAAGCAACCCGGTAGTGAAAAATCTATTCAGAAATTGTAATAGCTCAGAATTCTCTGTATCCCTACAGCTTTAATCAATGTCATTAATATCAAGTTACTGTTTATAATCGTTTACTATCGAATTTACGAACTGAATTTAATAACTTGTTATGTAAGAAAACTGTCACCGACACTTTAATATAAAAGCTTAAATACAATTTTTCACTAAACACGTTTAAGTTGGAACATGACCTTATGGCAACCTTGCCATGCAATATCTCATTCTTTAAGTTCGTACTGAATAAAATGTTGAAACTATTACCACCTATGGGAATCTCTTTAAGTACTCGCTTTTTTATATTTATAGGCACCAATATCTCACCTGGTGGCAAGCGATGACGTGGTTGAAGATGGAGCACGCTTGCCCAGAAGCAACCCAATCACTCCCGACTTAAAGACTCCCAGTTTGCAACTATCAGGAAACACAGACTCTGGCAGGGAATTACACTCCTTGAATCTTTCTCCAACCATAATCATGTATTTGTCAGAATATGGTAGGTACATTATAGTCTTAAGATTAGTTACTGGTAACCGTTCTTTTATATTTTTTTTTCAACTTTTCTTCCTATTATCCTTCTTAATGATTGAGAAGCTGGTTGTATTTTCTCATCGATTGGCAATTCCACTAAAACATCATTGGATTTCGGAAACTGTCTTAGTTTCCATTTGGTCAATTTGTAATCCGATTTTAAGTACACCCATTATCAAAGTGTTACTTTTACTTGATAAAAGTAACACTTTAAAGCATATTGCCAGGGTTTCTACACGGGGAATCTTTGGGTCAGCTATACCAAAAGATCGCTGGATGACCTACGCGTCCAGTATAATAACATTTTTAGGATGCTGTTGGGACTGCCACGATGGTGCAGCGCTTCTGGTATGTTTGCGCAAAACCGAACCGACGGCTTCCACGCCGTCATTCGCAAAAAAACCGCGTCGCTGTTGTCAAGGTTGCGGGCGAGTGACAACAGCATACTAAAAACTGTGGCGGAGAGTATCGACTCTTCGATAATTAAAAGTTTTGTGAGAAGGACTATCACTAACCATTAGATTGGGGTTGGCCTTTTCACAATAATATTTATTCGGTTCTGTATTCTTCTCTGTTGTATTTTAGCTACTAACACTAGTAATAAGTTATAATATTGTTTACTAACACGCTGGATCATTGTTGTCCGAAAATAAAGAATTATTATTATTATAACTATAGCCATGGCAATTTCTTTCCCAAGTAGATCTCTAGTTCCATCAGAGATGCAAAAAAGTAAAAAGTTGCATTTTCGGATCTATCTGCTATTTTTATATTTGTGTTAAATGGTCCTGTTAGGTCTTGACCTAACAAGACCATTAGGAAGAACCCCTTGGGGTTTCTTACTTTAAGAACCATAAAAGTCTTATTGCAACTGAATGTTTGGTTACCTTGTTTTGTTTCATATTTCCCCAAGTTTTGTGTGTGATTAAAGTTGGATTTACCTACACGCAGAGTCTACTAACATTTTTTTTTAACCTTCATTCCACCAATACGACAATCTAGTAAACTGTCATCGTCGATTTTGAACACATATTGTGTGTCTTTCGACTCTGTTTGAACTGAAATCTGTCTGCTTATTGTCTAAGCCGTACTAAGAAATTTTTGAAACTTTTCATTTGCCCCTTGTTTGATCAATAAAAAAGAGTGACGTTCTTAATTCTCAATTTGTTTAGGTGTAAAGTATGCGTGGAGTTTGGTGATAGCCACTTCAAAGACATCCACTCCATCAGCAGGTGATATTTGTATCTGGTATATTATTAAACTAGCTGATCCGAGCAACCTCGTCTTCGTCACATTATCCATTAATGCTTTGCTACTATTGGTCGTAGCATGATGTTAGATCCTATAGTCTTCCCCGATAAATAGGCCGTCCAACACTAAAATAGTCCTTCAACTCGAACCAGCAGTTCCCGAGATTAACGCGTTCAACCAAACAAACAAACTCCTCTGCTCTACAATATTAGTATAGACATTTTTAGCAATTCTAGTCCACAAAATGTAGCAGCAAAGCCCGTTACTTGTCACTACCCTTGATGCCAACAGCTTCCAGGTAGATCAAGAGTTCCTACGTTCAGCGTTTTTATCTCGTTCCTACTGATGAAGGTTCCCCCTCACAATCAAATTTGTCAATTTAATGACCAGTATGTACATAAAAAGTACCACTAGGTACTGCTGACCTATTTTGTCTTTGATAACTAACTGTCAATTTAATGACCAGAAGGTATATTCTGCTGTAATTACTGTCATTCAATGATGACTTGTCAATTTAATGACCAGTAGGTGTATTCTACTGTTATTACTGTCATTCAATGATGACTTGTCAATTTAATGACCAGAAGGTATATTCTGCTGTAATTACTGTCATTCAATGATGACTTGTCAATTTAATGACCAGTAGGTGTATTCTACTGTTATTACTGTCATTCAATGATGACTTGTCAATTTAATGACCAGTAGGTATATTCTACTGCAATTACTGTCATTCAATGATATCTTGTCAATTTAATGACCAGTAGGTATATTCTACTGTAATTACTGTCATTCAATGATGACTTATCAATTTAATGACCAGTAGGTATGTTCTACTGTAATTACTGTCATTCAATGATGACTTGTCAATTTAATGACCAGTAGGTGTATTCTACTGTTATTACTGTCATTCAATGATGACTTATCAATTTAATGACCAGTAGGTATGTTCTACTGTAATTACTGTCATTCAATGATGACTTGTCAATTTAATGACCAGTAGGTGTATTCTACTGTTATTACTGTCATTCAATGATGACTTGTCAATTTAATGACCAGAAGGTATATTCTGCTGTAATTACTGTCATTCAATGATGACTTGTCAATTTAATGACCAGTAGGTAAATTCTACTGCAATTACTGTCATTCAATGATGACTTGTCAATTTAATGACCAGTAGGTATGTTCTACTGTAATTACTGTCATTCAATGATGACTTATCAATTTAATGACCAGTAGGTATGTTCTACTGTAATTAAATTTATGCGCTCTTTGATTTATTATTTTAGAACTAATCATGTAGTACAAATCAAATATCTAAGCATGAGGTCCCTGGTTAGACTCCCAGGTCGTTGCCTTTTTCTTTTCGATCTTGTCAATACCAGAAGCATCGAAATAGATAGTGTTCGTTTCCCACGCTCCCATCTGACTCCATCCGAAGAACGTTCTCCTTCGCAGTCGAACTTCTTCAATGTGAGTTGGGACATGTTAGTGTTATATCGTGAACCAACTAGTTTGTTGTTTTTTCAATATCAATTTTTATCACAAAATTCTGCTTCCTTTTTATAATGCGTCAATTTGATGACCAATAATGCTGTTGAGGATCCTCTGAACATAGTCAAACGGTGTCAATTTAATGACCAGCAATGCTGCTCCAACATCATAATAAATCAGTATTATTATATCATTATACTGTTATAAAACTTGAAAATAACTTTATTATTTATTTGTCGATTAAATGACCAGGTACTACGCCAGATTACATGGAATATAGGTAAGTTACTGGGGTATATCCATTTAATTAGGTAACGTCCAGACGGTCAATAATTGTTTTTGAACTTGTCCTAAATAACCACCAATAAATACCACAGTATTTAAATAATACTGCAACCTATCCTTCCGATAAGGCCAAGCATAATATTAGGGTAGAAAATCATTAAAATACTCCATGTCTCTGACCACGTTTTTAAGATGTGGTGGTGTTTATTTTTCAGAATTATTGAAATATCCACTAATCACTTTGTTCATTATGGCACATGTAGGTACTTCAACAATTTAGCAATACCTATGAATATAATAATAATTACAAGATCACTGGGTAGGGTAAAACCGACATTTTATTATTGTTTGTCATAATTTATAACTTACGTAGGTGTAAATAAACAAACACAGTTTAACATTTGCTCTTCAATACCATTATGATTATTCTATAGTCCATTATTACTTTAGTGCGAGTTACTAAACAACGAAGAACATTCCTTAAAATGTTATCAGTGTAGCTGAACATTCCAATGTAATGACTTTTTCGTAAGTTAAGCAATAGTCACACTAGTCAATAGCAATAGTCAATAGGCACTGTTAAGTAGGTGTAAAGTTTTATAATTTTGAATCATAATGGGTATCTAGTTGTTAATTAAAGTAAACCAATGGTTTAAACCATATTTTGGGTGAAGGGAATTATAATCGCTGAGAAATGTAAATGAAAATGTTGCATGTTTTCTTAGTTTGAATAAATAACATTCATGTACCTAAGTAGCATAAGTAAATTATCTTGCCACTTCGCCAGTCACATTTTCTTTTTTTTTTTTTATAAAGTCACTTTACTTACAGTTTTAATTTTTTTTTTGTCCTCGTCGCCATATGTAGTGTCCACGCATCGTATCACTAATAGTAGGTATTTGGCTCGCCTACGCATCACCACGTGCTGCCTGACTGACGGTTGAACACAGACTGACTCCCACCCAGTTCGTACGTTGTGACGTACGCGCTCGAAAGCAATCATAAGTATATACATACACTACACCAGATATTTTGATTTAAAAGCCAAACTACTTAACCGATTTTGATGAAATTTATATGGGACCATCTCTCAAGTATGATCTACCAAACAAAAAAGAATCCTCGAAATCGATTCATAATTGGCGGAATGATCGCGTAACATAACTACATACAAAAAAAACATCGTCGAATTGAGAACCTCCTCCTTTTTTCGAAGTCGGTTAAAAAACAAAATGGCGGCTGGAGCATATATCAGCTCCCATAGAAAAATGTTCGAAACTAAACCCATCCAATAATTCATCCTGCTCTGCGTGGACAACGTTTAACTGATAGCAGAGCTGACCAGCCGACTACGTCACCCAAGTATGTAGAATTGTAAGGGCGCCTACACACTAGTTGAATTTATATTCAAATTTACAAAGAAATTTGCTTGATCTACGATGAGTATTATGCGATCACCAACCGAACCACACTCCCGTGGAGGATCCCAACCGGATCTTTCCAAGCTTAATACTGAAGAATCTGGAATGCCACAAGTTACTTTTCGGAAGAGGAAACAACCAGAACAGGAAGATCTAAAGGCGGATTTCGCCGATTTCCGGAAAGAAATAATGAACACTGAATGGTTTTGTTGAGACTCAAAAGGTAATTCTCAACAAAATATCAGACGATGTATCAGTTATTAAGGATAAAATGAAAAGCCTCCAGTCTATCACGAGAGAACTTGTGTCAGAACAAAACCAGATAAAATCTGAAACTTGCCAGCGCTGCAACTAATACAAAAGTTGATAGCATTGAAATTAACTTGAGAAACTTGAAAACAGCCCCACCAGTAGATCTAGAGCTTGAGTGCCTAACCTGTGAAGATGTTGTTTCTGAGCTGCATGAAAGAGAACTCAGAAGCAAAAATATAATTATAGTGGGTATACCTGAAGCCGACAGCAAAGAGGAACGAGCTGCTTCTGACAGTGGAGAGGTCAACAAAATTATAAAAGCTATTTTTCCTGAGTGCCCTGAGCCTGTTAGAATTCATCGCCTTGGCTATTTTAAACCAGAAAAGACTCGTCATATTAAGGTCTATTTACCTTCCCAAGACAGTGTGAAAGCGATACTCCGTAATAAATTAATCTACAAGAATGAAACTGTTAAAATATACTCAGATCAAACCCCATACCAACAAAAAATCATGAAAAAACGAACAGAAGAACTACAACACCGAACACAGAATGGTGAGAAAGATCTCATAATTAAATACGTTAATAATAGACCGAAAATAATACACACGACTTCATAAAACCAAATGGAACAACGCAAGTACAACCAAACACTGGAAAAGACAAAATAACATAAGAAATCACTAGCAGCTACAATAACCTAGGCACGAGTCGAACATCATTAAGGTTTTTATATGCAAATATCCGTAGCCTGGTAAAACCTGGTAAAATAGATGAACTTAACTGTCAACAAATAAAAACATTCATATCGTCGTTCTAGTAGAAACATGGATTAAAAACGAAACAGAAGCTAAAAGCTTACGATTACCCAACTACAAACATTATTAAGTCCGCCTTTGCACAGTGTTTTTGTACTTGTGCATAAAGTTTTAATAAATAAATAATAAATTATTATAACTTCAGAACACAGTCAAGTGGAAACGGAGTCTCAATATTTGTCCACAAAAATATGAAACATGAGTTTATAAGTGACAAACGCGAAGATGACAACCACTTTATATGAGTACACCTAGAAAAATTTTCTCTCGACGTTGGCGCCATATATAAACCAGAAAGAACCAATTCCAAAAAGTTTCTCGAGACCTTTTCGGATGAACTTCAGAAACGGAAACGAACAATCATACTTGGAGATTTTAACTACAACCTGCTTGTGCCAATCCGATCTACGACTGAATATACAGATGCACTCGTAGAACAGGGATACACCATATTGAACAAAATTTATGCTTAATACTGCACTAGGGAAACTTCAACCTCCAAGAAGTATATTGGATCATGTATGCACTAGCCTCAAAGATCATAAAATATACCTAGCTATTATAGAATCTGCCATGTCTGATCACAAGCAGATCTTCTTAGAAGTCGAGAGATACAAGCCCGAGCCTATTAGAAAAGTGAAATTTCAAGCTATGTCATACACAAACTTATATAAAACTGTCGGAAGACTTAGATTACGATAAAATCGGCGAGGAATATACCAAGTTAGAAAAAGCAATCCAGTCAACAATCAACAGAAACAAAACAATTAAAACTAAAATACTAAACCCTCCGAGGACAGATTGGATAAATAAGGACATAATTAATCAAATAGATAAAAGAAATGATTCGTGGAAAAATTACAAAGATAATCCAAATAAGATAGAATCAGAAGAAGTATTTAAAAAAGAGAGAAACAGAGTTTTTGAGAACGTTCAAGCGACAAAAAGCAAATATTATCATAAATCTTTTAAAGAATGTGAGGGGAAACCCCTTAAGATGTGGCAATTGATAAATAGGTTGTCTAATAATAAATCAAAGAAAAGTGTTGCTCCCTCTAAATTACAATCACCTACAGGGCTGATTACTGATGAAAAGGAAATATGTGAGTGTTTTAACAACTATTTCGCCGGTATAGGTACACTTCTAGCTAATCAGATACCTGCTAAATATCATAATAACCAGACTTACACTATCACGCTAAACAAACCCGTAAATGCACTTACACTTTCTCAGATAGCACCAGCAGCGACAGACGAAATAAGGAAAATAATTGATGACCTAAATGCAAACACCAGCACAGTTAAAGACGGTATTAGTGCCAAATCACTCAAATGTATAAAAAACCTCATATTACCAAGTCTAAATGTCTCAATGTATCAATAAATGTTTGAGAGAAAGTCACTTCCCCGACACATTAAAATACGCCAAAGTTACCCCTATTTTTAAAGCTGGCTCCAAATTGTCCCCGGGAAATTATAGAACTATTTTAGTCTTGCCTGTGCTGTCTAAAGTTGTTGAAAAGCTTTTGCACAATCGGCTCAGTCTATATTTAAATTCATTCAACTTCCTTTCTCAACGACAGTATGGTTCTCGATCTAAGTCCAATACTCTTTCAGCAGCAACAGATTTAATCACAACTATTAAAACTAACATAGACAAGAAACTCATTGCTTTAGGGGTCTTCATTGACCTAAAAAAGGGCGTTTGATACTGTTAGCCATAACTTGTTAATGAATAAACTTGCCTCGATCGGTGTAACTGAAAAAGTTTTCAAAATTTTTGAGTCGTACCTACCTACATGAACGCCGACAGGTCGTCAAAATTAGTGACAATGTTAGCGCACCTAAGTTAATTAATTGCGGCGTGCCCCAGGGAACAATTTGTGGTCCCCTTTCATTCCTAATTTACATCTATACTAATATATAAAGCCGAAGTTTGTTTGTTTGTTTGCTTAATCTCAGGAACTACTGGTCCGATTTGAAAAATTCTATCAGTGTTAGATAGCCCATTTATCGAGGAAGGCTATAGGCTATATATCATCACGCTAAGACGAGCCGAGCAGTAATTAAAATTATGACGAAGACGAAGTTGCGCGGGTCAGCTACTCGTAGTTAATAATATAGACAAGATAGGCCTGAAGGGGCATGCTGATGACACCTGCCTTTTTTATTTTGGTCACTCAATTGACTCAATAATACAGGACACACAAGAACTTCTCATCATCTTGGAAAGATGGTTTCTAAATAACTTCCTAACTATCAACACATCCAAAACCAACTATATATAGTATTTGCAGCTAAAACCAAAAAAATCTCAGATCACAAACCTTTTAGAATTAATGGAGTCAATTTAAATAAGGTTAATGAAGAGAAATCTCGGACAAATTCTGGATAATCAACTAACATGGAAACCATATATAGAGAAAACCTGTTCCAAAATTTTAAAATTAACGGGTGCATTACGTCGAATTGTGAGATGCTTCCCTCTTAAAAGTCCGCCGCACTATTTATAACTCATTGGTGAAACCACACATTGAATATCTTATAGTACTGTGGGGTTCAGCAGCTAAAACCAACCTAGAAAAGCTACAAAGAGCACAGAACAAAATTATAAAAGTCCTATTTCACTATCACTATCTGACCCCATACACAAAATTTACAAAGAAACCAAGCTATTTAACATTTCTCATATATGTATATTTATATAACACATGTATTTTAATTCGCAACATTCTATCCAAAGACTTACTTACACACACAAATCACATTTACAAAAAACATACAAGTGCAAAAACGTATTCTGAGGCGCGCACAAGACTTACACATACCTAAAACTAGAACTAAACTCAACTAAACTACACAAACTCAAACTACACTAAACTTTATAACTCACTACCAAAAGACATAAAAACAACACAATCGCTATCACTATTTAAAAAACTACTCAAATGTCACATCTTGAAAGGTCATAAAAAATAATTAATTAACTAACTAATATTAATTAATTATTTTAATTATTAATACTAAAATTAATTATTTACCTCTAGTGTAAACGAGTCCTTAGATTTCAAACACAAAAACAAGATAACGAGACACCGCACGTCGACCGCGTCAACGCGTCGCACGGCGGTAGTCAATATAAAATTCTTAGAAATTACCATCATAAATTCGTAATGTTAACACCAAACCTCTCGATACTCCTGGACTATAAAAATGTATACCTAAATGTAGATGTTAAGTATTTATTTCTGTACAAATGATTTGTAATCTTTAGAAATAAATGAATTCAAACCGTAATATGTAAAGTGTTGTTAGATAAAGTAAACGTTGTCAATTGAGAGTTATAGCTTTTCAAAATAGTAAGTAAATGTTATTATACTCAATCAGCGGCACCCTAATTATAAATATTTTCCAAGCTGCTATAATAAATCACGTCACGAAGACTTTTGTTCGTTCAGCACACATTAACTTATACTTAATCCTTTTGCCAATGACCCCATGATATTGTTAAGTTCGTAAACCTTGAACCTAACCATAAGGTATGATGTGCATGTGCCTGACGAGGTAACTAACGGGTAAACACAGATCGTATGTTTAATTCTACTAACTTTTAATCAATATTTGCATTCGCATCCCAGTCGCAATGTGTCGGAAACACCTCAAACCCTACATTTTGACAATATGGGACTGAGGAGATGCCAAATGCGACCGTTGCTTAAAAAATCTGTAGAAATGGCCCTCAGTCTTTAAAGCATTCATAATTTTTTCTACACTGTTTCCCGTTTATTCGTGCATCCATAGCACCATGGAACATTAACATCGGGGTCATGGTTGCGATTCGGCTGATGACGCTTTGTTTATTTCATGACAATCACGTAACGTTCGGATATTCTATTCATAATGTAATGATTTACTATCTACTGAAATGACGCATCAACTAAATAGTAAGTAAGTAAAATGTTTATAGATCTTCTCGACGTTTATAAAATAGCCGCTTTATCTTGATTATCGACTTAAGCATGCACATAAATTCTCATAAAACAGACTATAAAATAGCGGCAAAATGCGAGTCAGACTTGCAGACGAAGAGTTCTGTACAATAAACTGAAGAAAAAAAAACACCTGTCTTGGGAACAAGGGAAGCCCCATAGGGTGTTTTAATTTAATACTAATTAATGATTTGTTATTATAGTGGTAATAGAAACAGGTCGGTGAAAATTTCAATTCTCTACTATTACGGTTCATGAGGTACAGCCCGCTGAAAGACAGACGGATGGATGGATAGATGGTGGAGTGGGTCCCGTTGGCACCCTTCGTATAAGAAACCCTAAAAATAACAATATGTAAGATTTAGTATCTACGAGTAAACAAGAAATGATTGGAACAAACCGTAAACGCGATGTTGACTAAGGCCACAGTTCTCCAGTACATCAATATCCCGAATAGAAACTGCGTGAACACTCCAAGTATGATGCAGAGCGAGCTGGTGGCAGTGAGGGCCCCTCGTAGGTGCGGCTGAGTGATCTCAGCCACGTAGGTCAGCACCTGAAACCAGCAGTCAAAACGTCAGGAGATATTGTCAAGAAAGAGGATTGAACCGAACAGGCCTAGTGAACCATCACCATTTTGTGATTGCAGAGCTGCCGGTTGATTTTAGAAAAATCTCACCGTCAAAGGTTAAAGCGCGTATTACACTACCCAATCTATCGGGCCCGATCTGCGGGACAGTGTGGTGTAATAAGAAACAGGGAGTTAGGACCCTGCCATCGGGCGATCGGATGGTTCCGATCTCGCAGTGGCGGCGTAGGGTAGATTGGCACACAGGGCGATTATATAATTAGAACTTTCCGATTGATTATTTTGCTAAAATATTCGATGACATTGTAAAAATTGAGTGTATTTTAATTGATTAAATCGAAATGTTACGCGCGGTATAAGATCAGACCAAGCGCAACATGAATTCATTATTTTAGGGAATTAGAAATTATATTCGAAAAATGAGAAAAAATAGTTGCGATGCGTGCTCTTGTACATAAGTACAAGAGTATGTACTTATTTATCGATCTCTTTGAAGAGGGAGATTTTGTGCACCTTCTTTGGATGTACGAGTGAGTTGTCGTTGTGACCTTGCTGCCGTGGTATAACTAAAATGCCGTTAGCCGACATTTGGTCGATTTCTTACTTTTGATGATATATTAATGAGTAAAAAATATCTATCGATCTGTGTTTGCGAACTTCCAAAGCTATTCAACACCTTAATAAGCCACGGCCAGCCCCCACCACTTCCACTTTATGCCGCCACTGCATGCAACGCTATCCACGTGACGCATTCATACTGAGATCGGGAGCGATTTCTAGTGTAGTGTAATAATCGGCTCCCTGCCGCAGGGACAGGGCGCCCTAGAAATCGGGCCTGATAGATTGGGTAGTGTATACGCGCTTAAGTGAAGTGAGCGGTCATTCCAATTCATGCTAGGGTTTGACAGCTCACTTTGAGCTCCTTACACCTAAGTTCATGACTAGATAGTTCCAAAATAGCACTACAGGATATAGGCCTATTATTCCGCTAGAGTTTTTTAGCCGATCAATATTATAAAATGCATTGCAATCATGAATACAATACCTAAACAATATTATTATTATGTGAGTTATAAATTACTTCAAGCACATTTAATAATCTCTCGCTGTTTACTTGCCCTCATATTGGCAATAAAATATGAATTGTAAAATAATGGGAACGAGTTCACGTCTTATGAACGTTGAACAACAAACATGGTCGTTAATAACATAATTAATAATGATAAATAGCTACTGTGCATACCTAGGTACTCAGATAGTTGTAGAAGTTAAAGGGAATGTTTAATTTTTCGAACTCGGTACTATCTTAATCAGCCGATTAATTGGCGGGCTAGCATTTTCATTGAACGGCGCCATTTAACCTACAGTGGTCTACGATACCCTGACATTTAATTGAACAGCTAGTCTAATGACTTGGTTCAATATCGTTTAATGGTTTGCCTAACCAAGTAGCGGAACATAAGGCAAATGGAGCTTAGGGCCCTGCCAGGGTTGCAGAATTTGTTCGTAAGGGTCACCGCGGCCCTGGAACGCAAAGGGCATTAGGAGGAACACGAATGGATCAGTAAAAGTCTGACACTCCCTTCTGCTCCAGGCAGATCGGGAGGAGTAATTTGATGATTTCCCATCCTTAAAAAATGAGAGCTTAAGGCACCCCGACACGGATTATTACATTCTACATTTAATTTCTACATTCTAATCTCGACGACGGAACCCAGCTCCTATTTCTGACTGCAGGGTTTAAATAAAGAAAACTAACATGAATGGCATGACGGGATCTAAGTTCATTCGCTTAGTCTAGCTCCCATTAGCCGTTCATGTTGTTTGAATTTAGAATACCCAAAAATAAATATTTCATATATTTTCGCCACACGGTTACCCTAATCTAAGAACGGCCTAAGAAATCGGCCAGCCCATTCATTAAATGTTGTAATAAACGCAATGGCTGGATGTAATTCAGGCGGCTGAATAATCGGCGCCGTTCAATGAAAAGGCTAGGCAGCCAATTAAACGGCGGATTTAAGCAAATGGCTGCGACAGATATAAGTCATGAATTCTTCAGATGTGTTCGATATAACTTTCTCTAAAATATTATTATATACTCACTACCAAAGGTTTTCGGTTATTATGAAGCGCCTCTGCTGTCGTTAAATTCTACTGATGGTTATAAAATCATTTTTACGTAACATAGAAAATCTCTTTAGCGTAGGATAATTTCATACATTAATTGTTTCAAAATGAATGTAACCATGATTTTGTAACTCTACACTGATTTAAAAGAGAGTCGATGGAATATTTTGCACGTTCGTCTCCATAGTATGGACTCTTTGAAACGTGCATCTGCTGCTCTTATCACTACCGTGCCAGAACTAGCTTCATCTATTTGACTGATAGACACAATGACAATCCAAAAGGTTTTTCACTGACTTCATTCATTGATTGATGCATGCGGAAGCAAGATGATCGCAAGCTGGCATACATTATTAAAGGCATAAATCTCACAATATTTTCTGACTTTGTGAGTGTGATTAAGTAACTTACAGGTGCTTCTAGTAATCCTCCAGCCAATCCGGTTAAGAACAGGGCTCCATACAAGTGCGCTGTCGTTGTCGAAAAGTGGAACATCAGCCAGGCTATGAAAAAAGGCACGTTCACCATCTGCATTGCCCTTCGACGGCCTATCGGAGAGGTCACCACCCCTGAGAGGGCACAACCTACGGGCACTATGATGAGGTTAATAGAACCTGCAAAGAAAATATCTCTGAGAATTTATACAAAGACATCAACGATGTAAGCAAAAACATTGAATTCCTTGAAATTTTTATGCTTGTGTCATGTTCACCTTAAAATAAATGAGCGTATTGGATTCTTCATTGTTTCTGACAAAAAGCACCCGATGTTTTCATAATATCGAACTTTCCATTGCGCGGTGGAATGACGCAACACCGTCAGACGGCGTTATAACAGTTGACCGGAAGTAACTGTAATATACCATCTCATGGGCTTTACAAGGTTGGCAACAGAGAGGTCAAATAATAAGCGTATGGAATCCAATAATATTGCCAGCTATGTATTTAGTAATTACTAACTATCTACCTAAGTAAGTTATTAAACCCGCTTCTATACTTACCTAATCGGTACCCACTATGTGGAGCGGTTGCAGGAGCGCGGAGGGCAAGGTTTGCGAGCAGCCCGCAAGAGCTTTATAATTTGGATTTGAAGACTTGCAGAACTAGTTAGTTTATTCACGAAACATGAAGCAATAAGAAACTCATTATTATGCAAAATATAACGTGAATAGATGAATGATGTCAATGTCCTTGCTTTGCCAATTGCCGTAGAACTGTGGGGTATTCATGTGTAAATGTTGTAAATACCGTCTACTTACTGATCCATGAAATCTCTGACTTGTTTAAATGCAGTACTTCGCCATCTTTAGGGTTTTGAACAGCTGGCATGAGAATAGTGGAGAAACCCAGTGTCATTCCATATCCTGAAAAAAGCAGTGAGTATTGGTATAGCTGTGTTTCTGAAGATTATCTCGGTGTAGACGTGGGTTTGATGCTACGAGTACTATTTACATCTTCTAATCTAATATATAAAAATCTCGTGTCACGGTGTTTGTTACCGAACTCCTCCGAAACGGCTCGACTGAATTTCATGAAATTTTGTGTGTATATTCGGTAGGTATGAGAATAGGTGGTAGGGTATTTTTTTTTTTGTTTAGTTTAACAACGTTTGCCGAGTCAGCTAGTCTAATATATAAAAATATCGTGTCACGGTGTTTGTTACCGAACTCTTCCGAAATGGCTCGACCGATTTTCATGAAATTTTGTGTGTATATTCGGTAGGTATGAGAATAGGTGATAGGATTTTTTTTTTGCAAAACATCTTTTGCCGAGTCAGCTAGTATTATATAAAAATCTCGTGTCACGATGTATGTTCGTGATAAACTCTGAAACTACTGAACCGATTTTGATCAAACTTTGAAACTATCTGTTATTTGATCCAACTTAAAAGATAGGATAGTTTTATCTTAATTATTTCCCACGGGAACGGGAAAAAACGGATTATGCGTGTACGAAGTCGCCGGCAAAAGCTAGTAGAAATATAAAAAAAACATGGAGTAGTTCGCTCATGGTAGGGAGAAACTGGAGCCACTCCGGTTCCGATACATTTTCAACGACTAGGCGCATATCTCCTTTTTTACTATTTATAGGCACGTGTTTGACCACCATCTCACCATGGTAAGCGATGATGTGGTCGAAGATGGAGCACGCTTGCCTAGAAGTAACCTATTCACTTTTGTCTTAAAGATTACCAGGTTGTAGCTATCAGGAAACACAGACCCTTCCTCATACCTTCCTTTCCTTCTTTTATCTATGTATGCTACACTCAATGTACAGTCTCTTAAATTGAACGAAATTCTAAGTGACACTTTTCCTGTGTATTGTTGCGGAAAGCCTTGAGAGTCATGCTGCTGCTTGCAAGGTTAAGGCGTGACTGTAATTATTTTGAGAGCAACTTGCTATAAAAGTCAAACTTTTAGTGACAAACATTAGGTAGGCTACATAACTATATATGCAGGTTTTTACATTAGTTGAGTTGTAGGGAAGCTAGGTTAAAGTTGAATATTAACCTGTGTTTTTTTTAATTATATTTGGTATCAACACAATACGGTAGACACTGAAGATGCGCTGGTCCTCTAGGAATGTAATTAAATTATTAATTAAAATTCCCTTCCTCCTCTCATTACGTTTTATAATAAAATTATTAATTAAAAAATCCCACATTATTTCGTTGATATTCTCATGTGCATGAATTGTTATCTTAAATTTATGAAGATCCGGTCGATTCTGCGGTGTGATTCTAAAACATGTCGAAGTGAAGGCTTGGGTGAAGTGGTCACGAAATGAGCTGTCATTCCATGTAATCAAGGTGGAATGACAGGTCAGCCGGTCGATTCCGTAAACATGTCGAAGTGAAGGCTTGGGTGAAGTGATCACGAAGTGAGGTGTCAATCCATGAAATCAATAAGGAATGACAGCTCACTTTGTGATCACTTCACCCAAGCCTTCACTTCGACATGTTTACAGAATCGACCGGCTGTTCGTGATCACTTCAACAAAGCCTTCACTTTGATACAGGGCTCGGAAACTTTATTTAAAATAATGTTTTTAAAACGTTTAGAACAGTTCTTTTAATTAATTGTACATCATTTTGTTCGGAACGAAATGAGAACGTTTTCAAAAACCGATTTATTTCGCAGGACGCAGCTACGCACAGTGTGCGGCGACAAAAATGAACTCGTGTTGTTAAATTGGGTACCGCATGTATTCATTTAATTGCATCATTTAGTTCGATGCGCTTCTTGCGTATGTTTGGGGTTGTCTTGTCACTTGCGAGTGATTAGTTAGTTAGTGATGTTTATTTCTTGCTCACGGATAATTGCAAAACACGTAGGTAGGTACCTAAGACTACAAAATATTTTGAGAGATTGTAAACTCTCGATAAATTGTCAACTGAACATTGGAATACCTACGTTTTTACGCATCAAAATTTGATAGTATATAATCTTTCGAAGTCATTCCGAAAACTTGTGGACTGATATAAAATGGCGGCCAATCAGAGCACAAATTACAATGTATCTATTTTGGTGTGACAGTTAAATTTTTCGGAATGACTTCGAGAATTTATAGACTATCAAATTTTGATACGTAAAAAAGTATTCCGATTTTTCAGTTGACAATTTATCAAGTTATTTTATAATCTTACGGAGTTTGCCATTTTCCGGTGACATATGTATGTATGTAAATCGGGTCCCTGTCATCAGCGACTACCGGGCAGATTAGAAACAGATGTGCTGCTGTCTTATACTCCTCCATGCAGGCTCTGCTTATTGTCAGTGACTCCTATGACATAGAGGTATTTATTAAAAAAAGACTCATGGCCCGTTATTACGGCTGTGACTGTACGCAACTGTTGTTTCGTCAGTCTTAGAGCTTGTTTCGTAAATCGGCCATCTATAGAGGAGATTGCGTAGGAAGCCGAAAGGAAGTGACGCGTTGGGTTCAGGTCCCAGAGCTAACTGTGTGGCTGTTCAGAGCTTGCAGAAAGGTCATGCTGTGGTTAGGATGGCTGACGCCGCCAGTGAAATGCTCAAACACTCAGCTTGAAACACCGTGTTGTGGACCCCAAAGCGTTATGTGGATGTTGAGATCCTCTGAGAAGATTCCCGCACCCGTACCAGTAACTGTCTTTTGTCCATCAGTTAAGATCCGTTGCTCGTCGGGGCTCAGCCCCTCACAACGGTGATCCTCATGCAATTGGATTCTGTATTTTTATCAAAGATAAATTGTTTGGGTACCCGGTTCTTGTTTGCTCTTGTTAATTGAACTCCTCGAGCAGATCGGTGTGTTGTGTTTCTCTCTTACCCCAGAGACCCAGTGATTTAAGGCGGACTGCTGCCATCGTCGCTTCCTGTTGTATGAACAAGTGCAGCGGAGTGAGTGCCAGTATGGCTTCCAGCGGCACAGTCGGAATAGTATTCATGCAGCCGTGCCTGTCGTCGCCATGCAGGCCAGCCTTTGCATATGTTGTAGTTTGTTTACGGCTGTAACTAGTTTTGTGCGCGGGTACCATACCAAGGCCCCGTAGGTTATCATTGGCCAAATTACTGCGCTGTACAACCATAGTATTATTTTGGGAGATAGGCCCCATTTCTTCTCGTATCATTTTCCTGCATTGCCAGAAGGTAATTAATGCTCTGTTTAGTTTGTAGGTGATTATTTATTTACCAGGAACTTTACCTCGTTAAACGACTGGGATTCTGTATTGAAGAGCTTAGGTAGACAGTAGTGCCCTTTTTTTTAAGGATGGGAAATCATCAAATGACTCCTCCCGCTCTGGGCGGAGCAGAAGGGAGTGTTAGACTCTTACTGATTAAAACCAATCCGTATTTCTTCTATCCTTTGCGTTCCACGGCCGCGGTGACTCTTTCGAACAAATCTGCAACCCTGGCAGGCACTGACCCTAGCGGGCCCCGTCTACTATGCTGCTTCGCAGAAAGAGGTGACCGCTGCCCATGCCTCCTCGCTCCGGACCTTGGATTGAACCAGGGCCGGACGCGAGATGACGCCGCTGCCAATCACCTCGACGAGGACACGGTGGTGCTCTAACCAAGCAGGGTAGACCTCCACCGTGTCCTCCGGCGATCATCGCAGTATTGACACCCAGGCGTGTCCTTCCGCCGAATCCGAAACAGGTATCATAAAAACACAATCTCGAAACAACTTTCCGGTGAGTACCTGTGCCAGATTGAAGGTGAGGACGGCGTGGCACCACTCCTCATAGGGGAAAAAGGGGACTTATCGACTGGATTGTGGTGTGCCCAGCGTTGAGTTGCAACAGTCGCTGTCTCCATAAAGCCATGAGAACCTACCGGCGCTCCGTCCGCTACGCTGCTATTTAGTCTCGCCCCGGCGTAGCGCCTCCACGCGCCATCCGTAAATGAGCGCGAGAGCTCTCTCCTCCAGATCCCATGGTGGCAGTCCGGCAAGAAGGCTCGCTGCTTCGTCAGAGACCGTGCGGTATCCCCGGGCCAGCCGGATGGCCATGACCCCGGGACGCGTTGAGGTATCGGGTTGGACGCTTCCTCAAAGTAAGCGCCCACACCGGTGCCATAAAGGGCCATGGACCGCATGACTCCCGCGTAAACCCGCGGACCCCCTAGATTGGGCAGAAGCCGCTTGAAGGCAACCCCGGCCCGCTTCAGTCTGGAAGCCAAACGTCGGAAATGCTCGATGAAGTTCCACCGGCTGTCGAGGACGAGACCCAGGTACGTCATCGTCGACCCGAGCGACGCCAATATCAACCCCTCCTACCGTTATTTGGGATCCCGATGGTGGCTTGTTCCGAGAACCATGAAAGGACATGGTTTCGGACTTGTGTAGGGTCACCTCGAGACCCAGCTGCCGGAACCTCTCAACGACTGTAGCATCCCCTCGTGTCATAGCGTCGGCCGCCGCCTGGTGCGACCCCGTCACTAGGGAGGTCGGCGCGCAGAACCCAGTCGTAGCCGATGTCCCACAGGAGCGGCCCCAGAACCGAACCCTGTAGAACAGCGTACGACAACTCTCGCCGGTTCCACTCTCCCAGGTGACCGAGGTAGATGGCGGCTCTGTCCGTCAAGTAAGCCTCGACTACGCGACAGAGGTCGGTTGGCATCCGGTGATAACGAAGTGCCTCCCTGATGCAACTCCAGGACAGGGTGTTGAAGGCATTGGCGATGACAAGAGACACCGCCCCGGGACAACGCGCTCCCGTCGAGAGGGCTCTCATGCGCATGATGGCGTCCACCGTCGAGCGTCCCGTGCAGAAAACGAATTGGTTCTCTGCCAGATCCGGCCCCACCCTCACCAGGTGCTCGACGTGATTTGCAATTACTCTTTCAAAGAGCTTACTCAACTAGTCGAGGACCACGATGGCCCGGTATGTTGACGGAGAGTCCGTAGAGCGTTCCGGCTTCTAAATAAGGACCAGTTTCCCCGTCTTCCAGCGCTTAAGAACCCTCTTAGTCGAAGCCCGAGAGCCTCCGAGGCCAGGACCCAGGCTTTCCCAGGTAAGCCGTCGGATACTGGGGTGGTATTTTTAGCCTTCAGCCTATTAACCGCCACTCTCAGGTCTACCTCAGTCAGACAGTAGTAGCCTCGTTTTTGAGTGAATATGACAAATTCAGTTTTAGCGGGGTTCACGCACCATCTCTCCACAATACGTAGTGCTTGTTGAGTGCGGTTGCAGATAGTTTCAGTCACCTTTCCTGGCGTGAGGATTGCGAGGTTGTCTGCATAACCAATTGTGTAGAAACGATGTGCGTTGAGTTTGGTGATAAGGTTATTATTACCAGATTCCACAGGAGAGGGGACAACACTCCTCCCTGCGGGCAGCTTCTGGCTATCAATGCCAACTGCTGCTCTTTCTTAAGGCGAAACACTTTTTTTTTTTTTTTTTTTAATGATGGGAAATCATCAAATGACTCCTCCCGCTCTGGGTGAAGCAGAAGGGAGTGTCAGACTCTTACTGACTAAAACCCATCCGTGTTCCTCCTAATGCCCTTTGCGTTCCAGGGCCGCGGCGACTCTCTCGAACAAATCCCGCAACCCCGGCAGGAAGGCGAAACACTGGTTTGCTGAACATATTAGTAATCCAGTCAATTAGTACCTGTTCTACACCGTGCTTTGAGAAGGCGGCACTCATGCTGAAGAAGATTGTCTTGTCGAAGGCACTTTCGATGTCTATAAAAGTGCCTAGGCAGGAACCTTCCTGGTCAATCGCTTCCTCTATCTGGCTCAACACCAGATGAAGAGCTGACTCTGTCGACTTATCCGACCTGTATGCGTGTTGGTTAACATGCAGTGGTAACGTTTTTAAAGCACCATCTCGTAGTTCCCTTTCACACAGCCTTTCCATCTTGCTCATAAAATGGGACGAAAGAGAAAAAAACCTAATTTACTTTTATTAATTACATTTACAATGATACAAGTTTTCAAAATGGGGTTTCGCTGATCCGTTTGTAAGTGTGAGTGTAGGGCCCCCATTCAAACTATGGCACACTTGTTGGAGTGTCCCAAGTGCCCTTCCACCTGCACCATTGAGGACATGAGTGCCGCTGTGAACGTGGACACTTAGTACTTGTTCACGTTGACTCGCGGGCGCGGTGGCGGGCGCGGTCACGAAATATCAAACATATGGCGTAATATCCAAGTGTTCACGTACGAAACGCACGTGCGGTCTAAGTAGCGGGCAAGCTAGCGACCGGCGCGCGCGCGCCGCTCGCGTCAATATCAAACGCGTGAGATGTTTGTGTGTGTTCACGTCGAACTAGCGGCGGAGCGCGCGATTATCTCGCGACGTCAGGTAAGTTCAACCAGTTTGAACTTATCGCTAGAAACGCTAGCACGTTTTCATCATGTCACACTCGCGCAAACGCCAGGCGGCCAATGTGAACACGAACCCGCCACGTCTCCGCGACCGCACCCGCCACCGCGCCCGCGCGTTCCAACGTGAACAAGTACTTACTGGGCACAAAATATGTATTTAAGGGTCACCATCGACTCGAAAAAAAGACTTTCACGACTTACAATGATGAAACTAACAAATCGAAATATCAGATGGAAGGATGTCAGCAAGAAATAGTTGTCTTGTTTTAAATCTTTAGACTAGATAACGTGCCTACTCCGCAGCACACAAAGTTTACACTCTGTATACTATCGTCAAAATTTTGGAGAGAAGGTAGGCATTGTGGGGTAGGTACAAAGTGCGTTTGGTCCTCTCTTATTATAATTCACTTTCCCATTACGAATAGGTTGAGACTTCTAATGTTTGACATGAATAATTAATAATGTAGCCTATAAAATTAGGTCTAAACTGTAATGGTGGCGGTACTCACTAGAATTACCTATCCATGCTTACCCTAACACTAGCTATTTACCTACTCGTACTCACAAAAATCACAGTTAATTTTAGTCGTAAAACAAAAAAAAAGACGAAACTAAGCCGCACGGCCGTTAAATACCTATCAACTGAATAAAATTCGTAATATTTGTAGTTTCGTTAAGCTTCATATTGTACCCAAAAAATGGCAAAACATAGGAAAAACGGTTTAAAACGTTTTATAGAACGTTTTCGTTCTTGTTCTAACGATTTAGATTTCGTTCTTCTTCAAAAACGTTTTTTTTAGCGTTCCGTTTGAACGTAACCGAAACAAATCGTTCCTTAGGTATTAAGACGATAACGGTTTGAAAAATATACCGGTAACCAGTTTGATATGCTTACAGAATCGACTGCCGAAATATAAACATGTCGAAGTGAAGGTGAAGTGAACACGAAGTGTGCTGTCATTCCATCTTGATTACATGGATGTTCACTTCGTGATCACTTCACCCAAGCCTAATTTCGGAAGTCGGCGTTTTTGGTTATTTCTTCTTATTTTAACATCGACTTCCTTCTGGGTAACCTCGCTCCATCGTAGACTTTGTCTCGGTCATCTCTGACCTAGACTAGAGTCAAGAGCAAACCCATCACAAAAAAAAAAAAAAAATATTTTGCTAATTTTGTAGGTTTTTTTTTTAACATCGAAAATGTCGTTTTATTTGGACGTCGGTTGTATTTTTTGTAAAAAGTTTTTTATTTTTCTCTTTTTAGAGGTCCCCACACCTGACAACACCATTGGAAAGTCGCGGGACAGCAAAATACGCAATTTTGTTTACTTGGATGACAAAATATGTCATCCAAGTAAACGAATTCCAGCTATTATGATTTAAAAACCAAATAACTAAACCGATTTTGATGAAATTTCTGTGGTACTAAACGGAAATAATTTACTTTAAATTCCGACGAATTGAGAACCTCATACTTTTTTGAAGTCTGTTTAAAATGAGATTCGCTATGCGCGCGAGTCTGACTAACACTTGGCCAGCCAGAATTTCAATACAGTGAAATATATTCAGAATCCTAAACTGCTCACTCGTGATGTTAAGGCTTACCTAAAAGGAGCAGGTTCTTTGCGCTGACAGCCAAAAACTGGGGTAATGCGGTCCGGAAGTCTTTCTTGTATGTGTAATCGTCACCGATCTTGTGTTCTCCCTCAGCAAACACCCTGGCTTTCTCAACCGAGCCCGACATCTGAAGAAAATGCAAACAAAACTTAAGATCGCATGTATTTGCATGACAAACTAGAGACAAAAGAAAAGATAAGGCGAAAATTAATGTCAATACAGAGATAATTGAGACTTGGTCTTTGTTGCCGTTTAAACATGGTTTGAATCTTCATTTTATTTATGTTTACCTTCATGATAATACTAATCGTATGCCCGCCCACCAAGGCTTCCGTACTTCAATGGGAGGAAAATTTTCCTATTTTAGGGTACCGTAGTCAAATAATTCCACATATTGTTTCGCTATGTCCGTCTGTCCGTCCGTCTGTCCATGGTTTAGCTCAGAGACGCCTAGCACTAGAAAATTGTAATTTTGTATGGGTATACATTTGAATCATCTGACAAAGTGGTATAATAAAATCTTTTCCGAGTACCTACCCCCTTACCCATAAAGTGGCGATGATTTTTTATCGTCTTTCTCATGGTGTGGGTGTCGTTAGATAGGCCCTTTAAAATTATTGAGGGTGTGCGAAAACTATTCTAAAAAAGCAAAAACGCAGGATGGCATGTTCCTTCTTGCTGACGTGTCTACCTAGTCTAAAAACCATAACAGACATGACATGTGTGCACAACAGCCTTTAGTTCGTTGACTGATTAACACACGCAATAATAATGTATATGGCAACTCGTGCAAGCGCTTAGCGATTTATCTATACTAATATATAAAGCTGAAGAGTTTGTTTGTTTGCTTGAACGCGCTAATCTCAGGAACTACTGCTCCGATTTGAAAAATTCTTTAAGTGTTAGATAACCCATTTATCGATCATCACGCTAAGACTAATAGGAGCGGAGTAGATGAAGTTGTGCGGGTCGACTAGTTTCTGTATAAGATTCGTATATGCTTTTTGAAGGGAATTGACGAGTTTGAATCCGAAATCAAATATTATTCCATACCACGCAAACACATTTAACGTTGAGCTTTTTTCGCCATAGGCCGATTTTTGTGTCTTTAATGAAAATAACACACTTTTCACGAGCTGTAAAATGATGTATAGATTGCATTCGACGATTTCTTTTCTCGCAAAACACATTTATGGCTTCTTACTTTTTTCTCCATGAGCCGTTTTTTTTTGTGTTGATAATGAAAAACAACAAGATCTAAATTTAAATGAGATCTGTTTTATCATCCGACCCTTTCTATTATGCTTCCAAATGGCTTCCAATCATTGTTTACGTTTTCATCTTTTAATGATCGGTAACTTTTTTTCCATGAAGGAATCTTTATGGTTCCATAACAAAAATTATGCCCTTTCAATAAGCTTTCAGAAAATATAGGTCTCATTCGCCGACGCCACTTGAACCGGTTTTTCCCCATCTTACGTAAAAAGATTCTCAAAGAGGAGGAAATTTCCAATAAAAAAGTTCCAACTCCTGGAACTCTGTTTCTATTATTTATCATCTTTATTCAACGCTGAAAATGGGGCTCCGACCAGCCGTAACGATATGGGGCACTACCGTTCGTAGTACACTGTGTTATTAATACAGTGTACCTACCATATAAAATATTGCTTTGTACCTAAGAAGAATTTATTAAAAAAATTGAATAAATTATGGTATTATCCAGACACTTGATAGAACAAATCCCCGTTGGCAAGAAAATAAGTAAATTTTTCAAAAATGAATACTATTGTTAATTTATCAACATTTTTACAATCTCTGTTATCTTAAATGACTACGTAAAAGTTTGAATAAAACCTATTTATTACTAAAAATTGTTGGCTTCGAGGAGCCCTTCGTGAAGTTTTTTGGAGTCTTTAGCGGTAGTGCGCCCATATCGTTACAGCTGGTCGGAGCCCCATTTTCAGCGTTGAATTAAGATGATAAATAATAGAGATAGAGTCCCGGGAGTTGGAATTATTTTATTGGAAGGATCTTTTTACAAAATTTCTTAAATATTTTTATTTTTTTAGTTATTAACAAAAAACTAAGTGCCTTCTTTTTTCATCTTAATTTGTTAATAACAATTGGATTTTTTTGTGTGCTATTACATACTTTTGATACAATTTTCTAGACGGCATTCCGAATCGAATGAGCCATCGCTCCTATTTTTAGGAGCTTTATCAAGAATTACCACGTTTTTGAAGTTGGTTGTTGTAGCCTATAAGCATTTTAATTGCATGGGCATCTAGATTTTAATTCAAATAGCTCAAAATGTCACAGCGATATCTAATAGTGGTTTCAATATGTTTAATTTCGATTGTTTATGGAGCAATGCACGGCTTGCTCCTGCTGTACCGGCCGATCGACGTCAGCAACGACTGCGCGTTCTCGGGCCATCTGCGATACGACCTATCGTTCGGAATGGGGATGTCAGACACCATCACAATGGTATGTTTAAGGAACTTGTTCTAAGCAATCTATTCTATCTATGCATATACTTTTATTACTTATATCGATAATGCGAAAGTTTGGATGGTTGGATCGATGTTAGCTACGCCATCATTTTAGAACGAATCTTGATGAAATTCTTCTTGGGAAATTTTTCGAATATCACGTGGGCGGAGCCGCGGGCGGCAGCTAGTGATGTATAAAATATAGATGCGTTACCCGCACTTAGAAATAGTGACATAAAAAGAAGGTAACTACCATAATCCTAAACATCGCGCACGAACTACGTAGCATCTTGCTACTCTTGGTAGTGGTACCGAAAGTATTTGCGCTGTTTTTTAGTCGTGATGTTGGCCTGTGACGCATCTATAGGTTCCAAGCGTTCTTAATTACTGCTAAATCATGACACCATGTACACCAACTACTCAAGTAACTCTTGAGACAGGAAACTGAAATAGCCAGTTTGTCATTCGGTCGTGAGGCAGGTCTACAAGAACGTGTAATTCATTCATTTGCCGCATTATTAATCCTTAATTAAGTATTGTGTTCCTTTTTGAAAATATTCGCAATTATGATACAGATAAGGGTATATGAACATTCTTACTTACTTACAAAATGTATGCAAAATATTTTTAATAAAGTACTATTTCTCTATATAGCGAAATTTATGTGAAAATAACCAAATGTTATGGTTGACAGCCGTACTAATGTTGTACTTAGAGTTGCATCCATCACATATTATGACAAAGGACGTGTTCGACGCCGACATACTCAGCGATGCGCCAACTTAGCGTTATATTCGTAGAACAATTCAGTTAAAGTAAAGTACCGGGATGCCCGAGCTGTGCTAGGTTTTTTTTTACGATGTTTTCTAAAAATGAATTCTAGCTAGATCGATTTAACGCCCCCGAAACCCCCTGCATACTGAATTACATGAAAATCGTTGGAGTTGTTTCCGAGATTCAGATTATATACAACCTGTAACAGACTAACGCAATACCTCTTTGTAGTTGTACTAATCATTATGAACTACTTTCCCTATGGGACCAACATTGAAATCGCGAAAAAAAATCGACGCCCCTCGTACATTTGTGGGCATAACTCGACAAAATGTACTGAACAGCTGATTTCTTTTTCCGCGATTTCGGGATTGCTCCCATAGTAAAAGTTGTTCATAATGATGAGTACAATTACCCCTTAAGAGGTATTGCGTTTATTCTGTTACACGTTATATATAGACACATATTATATACAAAAAAATTCCGTTTAAAGGTATTAGATTATAAATAGGTATAGTAGATTAGACAAGTTAAAATAAAAACGCAGATGTATAATATAATAACTATTTACGTAAATTAGCGTGGTAATTCCTAAAGTACCTAAAGCTAAAATTAATTAAAAAAAGACAGGTTCCTACAAAATAAATTTACATCTATTAGTAGCTTTTATCCATAAAGCTGTGTTAGCTATGATTCCGCAACAACGCCATAGGTAAACATTAAAAACACTGTTTCTTCGCAGGTATTTCGCACATTAAATGAGATTGACTACGCATGCAACATTGAAATAGTCACTCAACACGAACTTGGCGTGTTCCTCGTGGTTGTCATAAAGTTCCCTACTAGCATCTCAAGGAACTGCCATGCCAATGGAGACGCTTTCAACGTGATGAAGAAGAACAGATGCCTTCGACTCTGTGACCTGATCGGCTCCAGAGACATGTTATCATCCTATTACGTCATCACTGTAAAAGGGAGAATTCGATTTAGATTTTTGAGCAACAGCAGCATCAACTCAGATATAGACGTGAGTATTTCTTTCTGCGAAAACTAAACTTGCAATGTAAAACAAATCATGACATAGGTCACATTCTGGCGACCGATGTAGATATTGAAGGTTTTAGCTTGCCTACTTTTAAGGTTTTTTTGAGAAATAAGTGCTAAATGTAGGTACGCAGGTAATTAATTAACTCTTTGAGTAACACCGCGACCCCTTGCACACATAAGTACAATATTATTGTGAGGCTAGGTATATTGTGCACTACCGAAAATAGCGTCTTTTCAGACAAAAAAAAAACTGGCCAAGTGCGAGTCGGACTCGCGTGTAAAGGGTTCCGAACGAATTAAATATTTTAAACATGCTTTTTAACACAATAGACTTCTTATACGATTTCCTGTAATCTATAGGTCATTTTTAGTCTAAATTCTTGAATAACTTCAAAACCATTTATTTTAAAATTATGAAAAAAATATAATTAAAACCCTCACAGTAAGTCCTTTCATTTGATATGTCACACAATATTGTAGAAAAAACTTTTTTTAATTTTCTAGTTTGACCCCCATACTTAAAATTTAATAATTTACGTAACATGTCCATGTTTGGGTCACAGAAGTCCATATGTGTACCAAATTTCAACAGAATCGGTCTAGTGGTACCGGAGAAACCTGGCTGCGACAGACGGACAGACAGACAGACACCCGAGTGATCCTATAAGGGTTCCGTTTTTTGTTCGGAACCCTAAAAAAGTAAAAGTCAGCAATTATGTTCCCGAGACAAATATCGTCCACAACAACAGTACTCTGGGCGGGTCTCCTCTCTAAGCCCGAAGTCCGTAGTTTCGACAGTTGCCGGCGTTTTCTACTTCGTATCACCTACGGACTTAAGATTAGTCCCGAACCCGAACTAAGAATGAATGACAACACGATGTGACAAGTGTAGTGTTGTCATTCATTCTTAATGGTTAGGTGTTACGGAGTAGAAAACGCCCGACACTAAATGCCTGGTTTACACGTATAAAGTTATTAAGTAGATAACTAAATTTTAAGTAACTTAATACATGTAAACCCACAATGTAGTAGCAAGTGGCAACTTAGAATTAAGTTAACAACACTAATGGCTGGATTAAAAGTATTAAGTTGTTAAGTGGATAACTAAATTTTAACTTAATTTTAAGTGTCTTAATACATGTAAACACACGATTTAGTAGCAAGTTAAAATTTAGTCAACAACTAAATAGACATATTTATTATTCTAATTTATTATTAGAAATATGTTTTTTTTTTTCGATTAAGTTGTTGGGCGGAGTTTATCACATAAAACGATTACTAAAAACAACACTGGGCCAACTGAAACAAAAAATACGCGAAGTGACGTTATGTCACTTACTTACTTTAAAAAAAGCGAGGGTTCAATTTGTTCGAAATTATTCGTGGTGTTTTCAATTAAAATATCCAAGTGCACGAAAGACTAACTAGGTAGTTTACAAGACACTACTACTAGTTTTTTGAAGATTATTTAAAGAAATCAAATGTTGGTATTTGTGGAATACAAGATGCAGAATTACAGAAATAAACAAGCCAAAGAACGAGCGATTTTCGATTTGATGTCAGCTATGGCGATCACTAATTTTGGGGTGAATTAAGTCGAATCGATCGACATAGGTCTTCCAAGAGTAAAAAAAAACGGCCAAATACGTATCGGGCCACGCGCAGTATGGGGTTCCGTAGTTGCACGTCACGATTGCAACATTTTATAGGTTGGTCGACTATTACTCATTAACTTGTAAAGTCTTCTTAGCTGTGATAGTTATCCTTTTAAATTCGTTTTACTATATGCTAATACCATGAGTTTTTTCACGTCTTCAAAAACAATCGTTAAGCTGGCAGAGGAGAGGGGGGACCACTTGACTGTAGCAAAAATTTGCAGTTTTAAGCTTAATATTTCGCAAACGGATCCTTTGATGGAAAAATAATTTTCACAGATCTTTTTTTTTTCAAGATTTTATCTTACCACTTTGCTGGCGTGATTAATACCCCTACCAAATTCCAACTTTCTATTGCTAAGCTCCTCTGAGTTAGATAGTGGTCAGACAGACGGACATAGCGAAACTATAAGGGTTCCTTGTCGACTAGGGAACCCTTAAAAGTTCAAGATTGAAGTACATTTTTATCTTCATTCGCTAGCTCATGAAACTAAGTGGCACTAGCGCTATATTGATCTCTCTTTTTAACCGACTTCTAAAAAAGAAGGTGGTTCTCAATTAGACGGCGTATATACTAGACTCTGGCCATAAAATAATACTGTTACAATTAAAAATAAGAAAGAAATTACATTTGAATTTGAAATACGTCATTTTATACGATTGTTCATTGTGTTTTCTAATTTTGGCGCCAATACATTTTACAATATTTTGCGATATTAAAATGGAGTGGGGTGATAAAGAGAATCGAATCGCTGTGATTGCATTACACAAAGTTGGTATGGAGCCTAATGCAATTTTTAAAACTCTCCATACGCTTGGTATTAGTCAAATGTTTGTGTACCGGGCTATTAATAGGTACAATGAGACCTCCTCTGTTTGTGACAGAAAAAGATCTGGCCGTCCACGTAGTGTTCGTACGAAAAAGGTGGTCAAAGCAGTAAGGGAAAGAATTCGAAGGAATCCTGTCCGAAGGCAAAAGATTTTATCTCGGGAGATGAAGATAGCACCCAGAACCATGTCGCGTATTTTAAAAGATGACTTAGGACTTGCAGCCTATAAGAGACGCACTGGTCATTTTTAACTGATAATTAAAAAAAGAAAAGGGTGGTAAAATCGAAACAACTACTGAAGCGGTACGCAAAGGGAGGTCACAGAAAAATTTTGTTTACGGATGAGAAAATCTTTACAATTGAGCAACATTTTAACAAACAAAATGCTCAAAGCTCTTAGGAAACTTCCCAATTAGTCGACAGAGTGCAACGTGGTCATTATCCAACTTCAGTGATGGTTTGGTGGGGTGTTAGCTATGAAGGAGTGACTAAGCCATATTTTTGTGAAAAAGGTATCAAAACATCGGCACAAGTGTTTAAAGATACCATTCTTGAGAAGGTAGTTAAGCCCCTTAACAACACCATATTCAATAACCAAGTATTGTCCTTCCAACAAGACTCGGCGCCGGGTCATAAAGCTCGGTCCACGCAGTCTTGGTTGGAAGCGAACGTTTCGGACTTCATTAGAGCTGAAGACTGGCCGTCGTCTAGTCCCGATCTTAATCCGCTGGATTATGATTTATGGTCAGTTTTAGAGAGTACGGCTTGCTCTAAACGCCATGATAATTTGGAATCTCTAAAACAATCCATACGATTGGCAGTGAAAAATTTTCCCATGGAAAGAGTGCGTGCTTCTATTGATAACTGGCCTCAACGTTTAAAGGACTGTATTGCAGCCAATGGAGACCACTTCGAATAAGCATTTTATATTTTAAATTGTTTTATATTTATGTATTAAACAAACACACTGTAAAAGTAATAAATATTATTTGAAATAAAAAAAAAAATTGTGACAATATTTATGGCAACAGTAGGTATATATATATTTTATTTTATGTGTATTCGCGGATAACTTCGTCGTTTATGATCCGATTTCGATGAATCTTTTTTTATATGAAAGGGTATGCTTCCGAGATGGTCCCATTGTAACCACGTCGGGATCTGATGATGGAAACCCTGAGAAATCGAGGGCAATTCTCGAAAATTGTAGGCGCGCATCTGGTAAAAACTTGATATTCGTGTGTATATCGGGTGATACTACAAAAGAATGAAGGTTTGGACACCGAAAGCACTTAGTAAGTTTTATTTTCATAACATAACATCACGCCGGTACGCTGTGAATGGGTAGGCGGGTACCACTAAAAAGTGAAAAAAAAAACTTTTTCACAAAAAATATAACCGCCTTCCAAAACAAAACACTACAAAGTATAAAATAAATTTTATTTCGGAAGTCGGTGTCAAAAAACGAAATAACCAAAAACACCGACTTCCGAAATTAAAGTTATTTTATACTTTGTAGTATTTTAATTCAATTGCTCACCACTGTCTTTAAGGTATTCTTATTTCCCTAAATACTATTTCATCTTTAACTTTGTCAAAAGCTTACTAAACAAATCTAAGGACAGAATTTACGACTTCATCACGTTGTTGATCGCCCATCTTGAGTGAATAAAAGAGCTTAATTAACCACTTAAATTTTAAGTCACTAAAAATTAAGCTATCTATTTAACAACTTAATACGTGTGAACCAGCCAAGGCCGAAACTACGGACTTCGGGCTTAGAGAGTAGACTTACGTCGACGAAGTCACGTCACAATAGACTGACACTTATGAAGGAGGACCCACCAGTTAACTGTCAATAGAAGCAGTTACTACTAGTACTTCCTTAGTACTAAATTGATAAGAGAAAACTCAAGAGTAACAGCACTACGTTAAGATAGAATCAAAACCGGAATTTCATATATGCGTATTATGTTTGAGTACTTATATACCTACGTTGTTAGTTGAAAATTAAATTTCACGGTAAGCCTTATCGGTCTTCATACATACACATACATACGGTAAACAATTTGGAGCTGTTATTTGGTACAAAGACGCGCATACTTTTTGCTGTTGATGTATGTACAACTGTTTTCGTCCAAGTTATTTCGTAACAATCTCTTATTTAACTTTTTATGCCGCGTAAACTTCCTCTCTCTAGCGCTATAAAGATACCGGTTTGTTCGTAATAGACGACGTGTCTTAGGTTAATATTTATCTTTATAATATTATACGTGAAGCAAAACTTTGTAGGTACCCCCCTTTTTACGAAATGACGAGGGCAGAGGTTAAAGTTTACATGGAGAAGCTATCTTTTTTTAATAATAATAGGTACCTACTTTAAAAAAAACCATCTAGCCAAGTCGAATCTTGAGCCTTAATTTATCTTATACAGGTTTATTAACAGAACTTGGCACACATTTAGATCTCAATTCTTTTGTTGCTGAAGTCGACCATTTCCATATTTTTTTGATGGTAGGTATATATCTATTCTTTACATAAAATTTAAATTAATTATGGTCGATTTTTGACCAATGGGCGACCACTAGTTGTATTAACGAGCCTGGTAACCGGTACCAACAAATTCAGATTGAATTAAATGATTCGACGAGCGATGAGGCGAGCAACATGATTAGCTTTCTCTAAGCGCCATCAAGAGGTAGGTTTCTGGAAGAAACAAAATGCAAACTTTCTTTCAGGCGGATTTGTATCAAGTGACTGCGACCTCTGCCAGGCTGCAGCCGCAGACTAAGTGCAACTTCAGGAACGAAACACTTTGTGTGATAGATCAACAGAACTTCTGCTTCACCAGCGGTGTTGTGTGCGATGGTATCAAGAACTGCGGCGTCTCTGATTGGTTAGTCAACTCAACTCATTAATGGCTTTGAACCAATGCGTATGGAAGCTGGTCTAGTGTGTTTGGAAGTCGCGGGGCGCACGATAGAATTGGAATAACCCATGTAAACCAATCTGGAGGAAACTTTAACAAGCCCAAAATGTGGGCTTGTTAAAGCAATGGCTTTTAGAGAAATACACGCCAGGACATGCCTACGTTGCCGCGATATTTGGATGTACCTACACTACACAATTAAGATCTATTCGTTCTAATACCTCGACAATGCGGCATCTTTTTATGGTTTAGATTGTCTGCATATAAACTTTGGTTTAACTAACAGCTGAGAGTACTTTTCTTTAGTAAATGCTATGCAAATTAAGCAAGGTGAGACGGACCGAGATTTACAATCTGGTGGCACGGCAGTGCCCCCGCCAAGTCGAGCAAAAAGGCGGCACGGCCGTACCAAACCATCCTTTTCTCGAAGCAGTTCAGGCCATTTTCGACCCCCTATAACTTCGTTGTGGATACAACTAGAAGCCTGAATTTTATATATACCGGCGTTGTGTGAACACGGTATATTTCAAATTTCATTAAATTTGAACCAGTAGTTTAAGAATTACAACTTTTTACGGTACAAGAACTGAGTTGCGAGACTTAGTTTTTTTACAAGTTATGTTTTTGATGGCTTTAGAATTGTCTTGACATTGATATTATGACTTTGACCGTAATTAATACTTATATAGAGTGAGGTTTTCTTTAATCGTGTTCACATAACCCTGTGTAAATATCTATCGATTAGGCCCAAAAGAAATCTTTCCTAGTCTTTAGGAATCGTAAAATAAGGCCTATATTTAAAGTCAGAAATACCTCCTCTCGACTTAGTTGACATAATAACGAAAAAGTCTCCGATTAAAGTAAATATATGATAAAAAATGTGGAGTCGAATTGTAGGACAATATTTTGGATTATAGGTAGACTTACTTACTAAATTCTTAAGGTTGTAAATGTTGGTTGACTCAAAGTCAACCAACATTTGTTCAAGACCCGTTACTATTCTGGCGGCATGTTTGCATTTAGGTTAAGTACCTACAATGCATGGCAATTGGACTATCATTCAATCATGAACTGAGCCAAACCTATTACCGTTACTTTTGTAGTAACACGCGTCCACGCCGCGGTTTGTTTCGATTTCGATGGCTACGGCATAAATATATGACCTTGAATAATAATATTATGTCTTCAGCAGACGGAGTCTCGAAAAGTTATTTTACATCCATTATTATAATTATATAGTCTTGTTACTTCTTATAGTCGTGTTTGAGCTCATTTGAATCGTCCCGATGGGTATTACACATAGTTGATAACAAGGGTGTCTGGTGATGAAGAGCAGAAACGTGGAAAGCGGTCAAACGTGTTCGCCATTTCTTACCCAGAGTCCGACAGAATTGAGATCTATCGTATTTTTTCGTCATTTGAAATATAGCAAGAATGTGTTTTTTTTTTTCGGATATTATGTCTAACACATATAGATTTTACTATGTGAGCTTGAGTATTTCTTTAAACAAAGTATAGAAAAGTAATTCTTTATTCACTTTTAAAAGTATGCATGTGAATTGTACTGTTGGGTACCATTCAGTTGGAGTTGTTAACAAGGATCTGATGATGGAAACCATAAAGGTGAGTAGTGGCTCTCTTAGTTCACTACTCCTATACCCATCGTGTTTGGGCTCACTTAAATCCTTCTAATGAGCACTATCCATTATCAACAGTATTCTCAGTGTATTCGCAGATCGGTGGGATTCCCCGTTGTTGCGGAAGTGGATGCGGCTCCACGCTGAATGTTAATTGTATATTTTTATCTGTTTCTGGGGGGCTACTCTCTAACGAAATCCGTAGTTTCGGGCTTAGTTGCGGGCGGGCATTTTCTACTCCGTATCACCTAACCACTGAGAACTAATGATAACACGATTTGACAGTTACTGTGAAATCGTGTTGTCATTCATTCTCAGTTCGGGTTCGGGATTAATCGTAAGTCTGTAGGTGATACGGAGAATACGCCCGCCCGCAACTAAGCCCGAAACTACGGATTTCGTTAGAGAGTAGCCCCCCTGTACCCAACTAACACTAGAATTTAAATTGTTACTAACCCTATAGACTCCGGTCTGAAATAAAAACATTCTATTCTATTCTATTCTATTCTATTGCACTTGGTAACAACGATCTGATGATGAAAACCATAAAGGTGAGTAGTAGTAGTTCACTTAGTTGACTGCTCTTGTACCCATCATGTGGGCTCTATTGAATTGTACTGATGGGTTTCATCCGTTGCAACTAGTAACAATAATCTGATGATGGAAACCATAAAGGTAGTGGCTCTTTTAGTTGACTACTCCTATGCCCATCGAAAACTTTTATCGAACCAGATATGACTGGTTTATAATGTTTTTTTTTTTTATTTCTCTTCACAAAAAACAGACCTTACATAAATTTAATACAAATATCCAATCTCATCCGAGCCTAAGGTACAAAATTTAGCGAGCTCACTTCGCGCACCCTCGATTTCGAGTTCGCTTCATTGTTACAGGCGTTACAGCCTTTCCGCATAAGCGCATTTCTGCAAATAGTCAAAAAAACATCAAGAAATTCTCCCCCGCACAGACAAATATTTGCGCCCGTTCTTAAGCGAAATCCTTGATCCGCGTCTCAGTTTCAATTTACATCGTCTAATATATAAAAATCTCGTGCCACGGCGTTTGATACCGAACTCCTCCGAAACGGCTCGACAGCTTTTCATGAAATTTTATGTGTATATTCGGTAGGTATGAGAATAGGTGGTAGGCTATATTTTTCTTTTGTATGGCAAAACAACGTTTGCCGAGTCAGCTAGTTATTTATACTATAAGAGTAGATTATGAACCGAGGGGATAAAGCAGTGTCTTATGACACGAGCGTCATCCACGTCATATTGAATCCTGAACAAAATGAAGGATTCGAGAATTAACTCCCGAGCGTGGCTAAAGAGTTTAAAGTTTAAAGAAAATTGTGCTCTAGCCACGAAAACAGATGGCGCGCGTCGGCCCCCGCCACATGGAGCAGGTCGCGCGTCTCAAGCTATGACTCCAGCCCATCGCCGGGCAATAATATTCGCAGTTAGCACTTTTTGCCGACGACACGGCCATCTACTACTCTGGCAAGAGTAGTAAAGCCATAGCTCACAACCTCCAAAGGTCCGCCAACCGCCTAGGCGGTTGGTTCCGGAAATTGAGGTTTGGGTCAACTCAGAAAAAAGCCAGGCGGTCTTGTTCAGCAAGCCACGGGCTAAGCCCCCCCACAGACCCCCAGACCGATCACCATGTTTGGTAAGCCGTTCCCTTGGGAGGAGCAAGCCAAATATCTAGGTGTGATCCTTGACCGAAGCCTTACTTTCGGTGAGCACATTAAGGCGGTACGCTCGCGTGCCGCCTTCGCTCTCGGTAGGCTCCACTCCATGCTGAATGCACGCAGCAAACTGTCCCTCAAATGCAAACTGTGCATTTATACCACGTGCATTCGCCCGATCATGACTTATGCATGTGCCACATTCGCCCACACAAAGACATCCCGGATCCATAGTATGCAAACCCTCCAGAACCGATTTCTCCGAAAGGCCACGGCCGGGTGCCCCGTGGTTCGTTAGGAATGACCGACTTCGACCTCAAAGTCCCGACTATCAAGCAGTTCATGAAACGCTTTACAAAGCGTTTCATTGAAGTTGCTGAAAAGCACCAGAACCCACTTATCGCATCGGCTACCCGATACGCTTCCTCCCAGATTAGTAGGATTCGCCGACTACGGCACACCCTAGTCGAACCCGACGATCCCATCACCCAGATCCAGGAAAGCTGTAAGGAAGCCAGCACTCTTAGGAAACAGATACATAGACCGCGACCCGCCGCTTTCCGGCCTAGCCGACGAGGCCCATCGCGACTTCCCAGTAATAATACTACTCCCCGACTTTTGTCTAACGAGCCAGCCTGCGCCGCTGAGCCATAGCTTTAAATCCCCCAAATAATGCCATGGCCCAGCCTGTCCCTTGCTGTCCTCCCCAAAACGACGCTGCTTAGTCGAGGTCCGTACCCCACAGGGTGTGCCTTCGGCGAGCGGAGTTGTAGGTTTAAGTTTTTGTTGTCTTGGCTGGGGGGGCCTTAAATTCATTTGAGGCCACCACAGGCTAGCCCGGTTGAGCAGTTACCACCCTTAGCGAGGTGAAATGCGAGTGGTCCCGTCCAAAAAAAACTGCTTTTCATTATAACTCGCCGGGCAATAATGTCATTTGAATTTAGAACGCATTTTGACTGCGCTCGCTGCACCTGAGCACCTGCAGCAGAGGCCGACGGGAAGCGCTCGTTGGTTAGAATGACCTAGGTACTTTAAGTTAGGTTTGCATGGCAAATAATTTGACGTTTTCGTGCAGGTGGTGTGAAAATACTATTATATTGCTTATTTAATTACTGATATAACAAAAACTTGATGCCAAGAGAACAGTGTTCCTAGTTATTTTTGTAACCATGTTATACGTGAGAAAATGAAGAGAGTAGGTATCAAAGAAGCTAAATGATTTAAGAAAATGTACTTTACATTTTCTTAAATCATTTCATTTAAGAGTTAATTTTTTTTATGATTGCGTCTGTGGAAAATACTCAATTTCACCCAAATGTTTGCGGTTTTTAATGTTTTTATCCGGGGTCGGCAAATAAGGTATGTGATGGCAGCCCTAGGTTCCAGTCACTTTACTTCCTGGTTAACATTGACGTGTTTTGTACAAGCTGAGCTGTTTTTTCAGTACGGGATAAATATAACCGGCTATCATTCTTCCATTTTTTAATCGCCCAGTAAATCCACATTTTTGCCTAGGCTATAAAGGCGTGCTTTTATTGCAATGTAGTCACACTATCACACTCTGGAAGGAAAACGTCAAATCACAACTCACCCTGTATGTTTAGATCCACGTCTGGAAATTCGTGTGATTTCTTTATTCATTTATTTCCCACCATACAATTATCTCAACAGGTTTATCACCTATTGCGATAATGCAGACAACTATTATTACAAACTAAAGCTAAACAGTTACAAACTAATAGTTTTCGATAGTACATAGTGCTTATTGCTCCAACAAACACCATATCTATGCCGTAGTACGAGCATACCTAGATTCGTTGCAATTCAAGTATTTCCGTATATAAAGTGAACAACTTGAACAATAATGTCCTCATTTTACATCCGCTATTCCTTCTAAGTGAACATAAAGTGATACATTTTTGCTTTGTAGGTTTGATGAACGGAAATCTGAGTGTAGTTTACCTATAGAATACCTGGGCTATGCCCCTGTGGTCGCCGTGGTCGCGGCATTGATCTGTGCGCTACTAGCCGGAGGGCACATCCTCATGCGATGCCTCCCACCCTTAGCCAACTCATTTTTCATATTTAATGCCAATGAGGACAACAGGCTATGCATCGATCCCGTCTTCAAATCACCTGCACATGTACCCTTCGTACTGGATAAGGCTAAGAGGACTTCGCTCATTCCGGTAGGTTTATTTTTATCATGTCGCCTAACCTTTAGGTACTTATTATTTAATTTTATGTTACACGAGTTTTGGTCAAATAAATGAATATAACTCTGTCACTATTCTAACAAACGATCTTAGGCGTTCCAAGTACCTACCTACATTGTTGAGCCCGAACCGCCTGTAATGTAAGACCATCCTAGAATAGGCATCTAACATTGTTCTATATTAAAATATGTAAGATTCAAGCCTGTGCTACCTACACGGTTTTTTAAAAACCAAGGTCACCTTGTTGAAAAGAAGCGAGTGGGGCGTTGTCGGCTACTGGGTTTAAAACAAACTACTAAACTAACAAACCTCAGTATGTTCAGAACGCTGCGCCGGGTGGTCGTAGGCACCTGTTTAGGCTCATACATACCGTATGTTATAATTCAGAGATGCATACGAATGAAAGTAATAGAAAAAAAAAATCTTCTTCATCCATCTTTTTCGTGAATTCTTCTGATGTTGTTTTTTTCCTATTTTTTCTGCAACAAACTAAAGATATTCAAAACCTGTCCAGCCGTACTTGAGTTATAAATTGTGTAACTAACCTGACTTTATTTTAAAAAAATATTATGAAGAGGTAAAGTTTGTGAGGTTATGGGGGGTTAACTCTGGATTTTGAAAATTCTTTTACCAATATAACGTTATTTGTGAGTGTCATAATATTAACCCAAAAAAACCGCCCAACGAAGTGGGCACGGGTCAGCTACACTTTCTAATATATAAAAATCACGTGTTAGTTATCGATATCCTCCGAAACGGCTTGACCAATCTTTATGAAATTTGTTGCCTATATTTGGTAAGTCTGAAAATAGATCGTAAGCTATTTTTTTTATATATAGCAATTCAACGTTTGGCAGGTCTGCTAGTCTATCTTCTAATATATAAAAACCTCGCGTCACGGTGTTTGTTATCGAACTCCTCCGAAACGACTTGACCGATTTAAATGTTTTTTTTTTGTGTATATTTAGCAGGTCCGTGAATAGGTCGAAGGCTATTTTTTTTTTGGCGACACGACGTTTGCCGGATCAGCTAGTAATACTATATCTAACGATTTTAACGATTCAAATTTTAAATAAACATTTATTTGTTGATAATACTATGCTATTTCAACTCCTCCAACATCGGCCCATAATCTCAGTTGTTTAGAGCGTCGTACTAATAACGTGAAAGTCGCGGGTTTGATCCCCTCATGGGCCACAAATCTCTATTTGGATTTTCCTCTCTGAGAAAATCTGTCTTTACCATATACCAAGACGACACAGTTGGCGCAGTGGTTGAGCGATTGACTGCCACGCTGCGTGTCGCGGGTTCGATTCCCGCACGGAACAAATATTTGTATGGCCTACAGATAGTTGTTCCGGGTCTGGCTGTTTGTGTAGGTGAATTTATATGTTTGTAAACGCACCCACGATACAGGAGAAAATCCTAGTGTGGGGCAACGTTTTAAAATATATATATATATATGTTTTGTAAAAGAAGTTTGTTTATTAATTTTCATTTATATGACGAATGTACAAAATAATAATAACGATGATACAGATGTTTTCATCGTACATGTAATATCCAGGTCTCCAGTACATCCTCTAGCGAACAATCGGCAGTTATCGAACTGGATGAGTTTGGCCAAGAAACGCAAGAACAAGATGTGCCATCGTCAAGCTTATCTACAAACGTGAGTGCTTGCATTTATGTTAAAGCTGGGACACGACGTTTTTCATCACCGGCCAGTGGCCTCCGAGATATGAAGAACATGATATTTGTGTGATTCTGTGTTCTATTTGCGTAAACCACTCCAGTACAGTTATTGATTTTAGAATTAATGATAGCAAGAACATTGGCGAGGATGACTAGTAGAAGAAACATGTTACGCTGATCCCCTGTTTCTTCCAGTATTAGATACATGGGGTTGGAATAGTGGGCTAAAACATAAATTACATAACAAAGCCCAAATTAACTACTTCGTACATTGGTCAATTCATAAGTCAGATATAGACCGAACTATAACAGTTTGTCGTTCACTGTGTCGTTCACAAAATCCTTACTAATATTATAAATGCGAAAGTAACTCTGTCTGTCGCGCTTTCACGTCAAAACTACTGAACCGATTTAAATAAAAATTTGGTACAGAGATAGTCTGAGAAAGAGCCTGAGAAAGGACATAGGCTACTTTTTATCCCGGGAGTATGTTCCCTAGGGACCACACGGGCGAAGCCGCTGGCAGAAGCTAGTTAACAATAATTTTAATAAAAGGGGTTGCTATGAAGTGGTTGAAGGGTTGTATCGCGTAAGCCAAGTGGGTAACGCAACTACTCTTGAATTCGCACCCCTTCAGTTTTCAGAATTTAACAATGCGCTATTGTTACTTCCAAGTTGAGAAAGGATTCCAATATTATGGAACTTTTATTATCTGTTCTGTGCTTTAAATTTAGTTAGGTGAAACAAAAAAGGAAAAGAACAAAATTATATTAATGAAACGTGATAACGACTGTTAGATCTCATAAAATTTGACCATGCTAAGTTATCAATTGGTGGTTACCAATAACGTATTATAATTATGCATAGACGCGCCATGCACCAACATCAGAATTGTAAAAAAAACAGTGCAAGCACTATCAGTACTATAGGTTAGCAAGATACCTAATTACGCGCACAGGTAATAGTTTCGCTGCACTGTTACTTTCTTTTTATGTTACCATTTTAGAGTGCTGACAACGCATGTTGTATAGTTTATACATTGGTTATCACCATATTTTAATTTCAGGACGTGCAGCAAGGTTCGAAAAGGAAGTCCACAATGAAATCAATGACTGCGAAGCTTACACGAACGATTCGTTCCGTAACTGGGCGAGGAAAGATCTTACGCGGGTCTCTTACTGGTGGCGATACTGTGACGGGGGATGTCGAGACCCCATTGAAGATACATAATTATTAGTTAGGTACAGTTTTTTAGTTGCTAACTTATTTGCGGTAGTTACAAAAACATTTGCATCAATATTGTTATGTTATGAAAATTAAAAAAAATGAACACTTTCACGCCTAAGTATCTACTTAGGTATTAACTTGCTGCAGAATGGAAATAAACAAGAACCATTTCCATTATGCAACATTCCCATCCTAACTATGTAATGTTATAAATGCGAAAGTAAGTTTGTTAGCTATGCTTTCCCATTTCATTCACTGAACCGATTTTGATGAATTTAAGTGCAAAGATAGATGAGACTTTGGTTATGGGCTAAGCCGTAGGCCAAATGCTAGCACATATAACTTTGTACCCGACCATATGAAAGATATTTAAATAGGTACCCGCATGGTAACCTGTTCATGGTCCAATTAATATCTCTTTATGTAACGACGTAAACAAACGCAAATAAATAAATTAAATATAATGGAGCAATAAATCAAGAATGACCACAATTTGCAATTCGATTTATGCGTTTTTTTTTTATCTCGTCTATTTATCAATATAGAGGGACATCTCGTATATACGTCACCGGATAATAGCTAAGTCCGGAAGATTATCTTTTATATTTTACAGATTACAAAATATCTTGTCAGATTGGAAACTCTCGATAAATTGTCGACTGAACATTTGGAACACTTTTTTACGCACTTATACTCGTAGCATTGGAGGATATACTTGAGACGCTGAAGTGCGAAGAAGTACGAATACATCTCACACTTGAGATTTGCAGATAACTGCTTGATACTGGTATCATTATCATCTAAATCTAAATAATCCGGTATATGATTCGCAGCTGATGCCAGACGGCGTCGGCGGCATCAATGGCGGTGCTCTCAAGGTCGTAAGAATAATTTCATCTCAGGTAAACTGTTCTACACGGGTCTCGCAGTGGCTGGCAGGGATGAGCATGATAAGAGTTACCGAGAATAACGTGCCATTGGAGAGGTATGACTTTGTCCAGCAGTAGACCGCTGTAGGCTCATGATGATGGGACATTTTTGTAGTTGAACCAAAAAAATTTTTGTCTGTATTCTGAGCCCGCTCTGGACCGCATAAGATAAAAAAAAAGATTATTATTATAAGCCATAGACCATGTTATGTACTTTCAGGCAATAAGCCAAGTAACAAAACAGTTTAGCGACATGGAATATGGGTTGATAAGCTAGCTAGGGATTCAGAGTACAAACTCGCCAAAGGCTACCTGTGTAGGCGAGCTGGTGACTGTTGGTTTGAAGTGTTAAACAGCCACACTGATTAGAACAAACCGGAATCTCAGATCATTAAAATTCGAACTGAGACCGAAATGTTGCTAAGGTCTTAAAATTTATTTAATTTTTAGTGATAGTCATTGTTGTCACATAACAACTTTACTTCCAAATATCTCGGCAAGGTGATACTTTAGGGCACCATGTTCAGATATTTTTTGTTGGTTTAAGTGTCTTCTATTCTACACATATAAGTAAAGCCATATTAATAAGTTTCACCTACCAAAAAGTGATAAATCTTAAAAAAACACAACGCACATCCTAGACCTATGGGCCTGAATTTTGCACAACAGAACATAAGGACGGCTAGCACTAAGAAAGGACTTATACAAAATTCCCCCCTGAAGGAACTCTAGAAAGTTTATTTGGAAATTCGACTTGTTTAGAAGTTACAATATACGTAAAATTGGTACTTCCGACTTCTGTGAATCATTAAATTTTTAGTAAGGGGGTCTCTTTTGGGGGTCAAACTAGAAAATTTCAAAACAAGTTTTTGAACAATATTGTGTGACATATCAAATGAAAGGGCTTACTGTGAGGGTCTTAATTATATTTTTTTCATAATTTTAAAATAAATGGTTTTGAAATTATTCAAGCAATTAGTCGAAAAATTACCATTCCCCCCCTTATTTCCGAAACTATTGAGCCTAAAAAAATTTTGAAAAAAATGGGGATAATAGATCTTTACCTATAGATTACAGGAAAATCTATAAGAAGTTCATAATGTGAAAACAACATGTTAAAAAAATTAAATTCGTTCGGAACCCTTTGCACGCGAGCCCGACTCGCACTTGGCCAGTTTTTTATTATTTGTTGTTATAGTGGCAATAGAAATATACAATGTGTGAAAATTTCAACTATCTACCTATTACGGTTCTTGAGATACAGCCCGCTGACAGACAGATGGACGGACGCACGGACGGACAGCGGAGGCTTAGTAATAGGGTTCCGTTCGTTACCCTTTGGGTACGGAACCCTGAAATGAGATAGACGTTAGTGTGAAAGTTCATTGGAAACACAGCTTGTAGGTAAGTAATAAATAGATGTCTGGACCACATTTTTGCCATGACCATGAGTTTCAATCATAGTTTACCATATTGAGACGTAGGTAAGTACATAGGTACATACTGGTAGATTTAGTAGTGTTTATTATGGCAAACGAATATCAAACGAAGCTAATTAGGATGTGCATGAATGAGAATTGCTACCATAATGCGGAAAATCGTAACATAACGAAATGCATTTACTTAGATATAGGTAAAACATTTGAGGAATTCATGGGCTGTGGCAATAAAGGTAATAATAATACTCAACCGTTTATTGCCGTAGAGAAAACAAGAATAGCAAACTGGTCTTGAATCTGGACATGAGATGGCTGTGAGCATAGAAATATATAAAAAAACAGTTGTTTATTATATCTATCGCTGTGAGTTAAAGATCGAGTTAAAATGTTCAATATTATTATTACTAATCCTCCAAAGGTTACTCTTTTGGGGTTTTCGATCCAATTGTTAAGGAACACATCCAGGTCGTCCACCATCTCATTCGCGGTTAGTCATAGGTCATGTAAATAAAACTGCACTGCAAATCAGGTCAGCTCAACGCCGCTGCACCCCAAAAACACCGTTTAGAACCTACCACAGAGGTGTACCTACCTATTACGGCAGAGGGGGGAAAGAGACTACCTTTTGTGGCTATTTCTATAGGATAACTATCTATTTAAACTTATGGAAACGTAAAAACTTTTTCTTCCTAACAGACAACGCACAGCCGAAACCTTGGCTGGCTGAACAAAGATAGCCAGGCTTTGTAAATTGGACCCCCCTAAAAGGAATGAAAGTTATATTAAGTACCTATACAAATTCTTAATTGTTAGGGTTCCAAACGAAAAACGGATCCCTTATAGGATCACTCGGGTGTCTGTCTGTGTGTCTATCCGTCTGTCACAGTCAGTTTTCTCCGGATCCACTGGACCAATTCTGTTGAAATTTGGTAAACATATGGCTTCTGTGACCCAAAAACGGACGCGTTACGTAAATTATTAACTTTTTAGTATGGGGTTCACTTTTGGGGGCCAAACTAGAAAATTTCAAAAAAAAGTTTTTAGAACAATATTGTGTGACATATCAAATGAAAGTGCTTACTGTGAGGGTTTTAATTATATTTTTTTCATCATTTTAAAATAAATGATTATGAAGTTATTCAAGAAATAAGACGAAAAATGACCATTGCCCCTTATCTACGAGCCAAAAATTTTGAAAAAAATGGAGATAATAGATCTTACCTATAAATTACAGGAAAATCTATAAGAAGTCTATAGTGTTAAAAAAACGTCAAAAAAATCGTTCGGAACCCGTTGCACGCGAGTCTGACTCGCACTTGGCCAGTTTTTTACTGATGAAACATCCTCAAAATTCCAGATTTTATAGGTCGCAGGCGAACAGTTATACTGATAAATATTTCTTGCAAATCACATGTTGCTTTATTACTTTCAGTCCATATCTTAGAACTTGATATGATAGCTATCTTAATCCGTAAACTAGACTTGTCTACAACAGAGATATGGACCGTAAACCGTGATAGTAATTCGTATGAAGTCCGTTAGACTATTCAAAAACATTGCACTACAAGTCCTATAAAACCAGAATCAACAGTGGCGATCACCACCACCAAACGCGTCGAGGCAATGAAGCTCGCCGAGACTCGGAGAAGTTTTGGATCTCGCAAGGAAATTAATAAGAAAAAAAAAAGAACATCAACGGAATAAGAAACGATGGATGTTTAAATCATTATCATTATTCTTCTTACGACGTGCACGCGGTTATTGACATTGGCTAAAAACATAACGAGTTCCAGGTTACCATTGATAAACACAAAACATAATAAAACACATACCAGGTATATTTAAACTCGCTTGAATATATTATGGTAGGTATATGTATATTATACCTCTAGTATGTGGGTACAACAGCTGTGCCTACACAATAACATAAAATTATAAGCCATGAATTTTAGCATCAAATTATTCAGCCAACCATCGAACGCAATATTATTGCTTAATTAATTATTGGCAACAATAATAACAACTATTTCTATTTAGGGGTTTATTAGTTTCTTTATTGATCGCAAATACGTGCGCACAGCAGCAATGGCGAAAAGCAGGAAATTTTAAAACTACCTATACCTATACTACCTTTGTTAGTAAAAATATCACAAGACTTACTTGGATGGTATTCACAAGCGACGTTTGATGATTAACGGAGAATTTTGCTCGGCAGTGCGTCGTGTGCTGCAACACTCGCTACTTGCTCGCTGCTTGTTGACACTGTACTGAGTTTGCATCCGCAGTCGTAGCACGAATAGCTGCCGGTTACCACCACTACGTATTGTGTCAAGGCACCTCTCGCTGCAGTCCGGTGAGAGGCTCGGCAGTGAGCGCTTCTACCCATCTCAACTACTTTAACCGTGTTGTTATTCTGACCTCTAACATTTTTTTTTACGAGTATCTGGACACGGATATCATTCCATTGCGTGGAAATTTTAATATCAAAGGTTGTTGATTTAATTATTTAAATTTAACAACTCAAACTAGCATTTATCGACAGTTGATTGAAATGACCAAAAACAACAACTTGCATCTACACTAATATTATAAAGAGGAAAGATTTGTTTGTTTGTCTGTTTGTTTGTTTGAACTGAATAGGCTCCGAAACTACTGGACCGATTTAAAAAATTCTATATAGATTTCTGGATAGCTACCTTATCAGTATATTATCCCCGTACTCCCACGGGAACGGGAACTACGCGGGTGAAACCGCGTGACGTCCACTAGTCTTTTATAAAATACTAGCTGATGCCCGCGGCTTCGCCCGCGTGGATGTCGGTTATCGACCAAAAGTAATCAGCTCCCAGACGGCTTATTTTTTTCCAGCACCTCCACCAATTTTAGCCAATGTATACAAAAACTTGTCAACTTGACACTCTATTCATTGGTGAAAACAGCATGAAAATCGGTGCAGTAGTTTTTGAGTTTATCGCGAACAGACAGAAGTATGAAGCAAGTCATGGAAAAGTTCAGAGTTTGATAGAAAATCACTCGAATCATAGGTAAACCCATCAATTTTAAAGCAATACCCAAGCATAGGTTCCTGCCTGATGCAAAGCAGACAGGACGCCACATAGTGTGCTCTTGACATTTACATATGACTACGAACATGATCTTGTGAGGTGTGTGAGGGCAAACACTTTATCTAAGGCCTCGTTTACGGAGTGCGGCATGGCGTCTCACGGCGCGTCGGACGGTTTTAGGGTTCCGTATTGAACAAGGAACCCTTATAGTTTCGCCATGTCCGTCTGTCGGCCGCGATTTAGCTCAGATACGCTTAGCACTCGAAAGTTGGAATTTGGTATGGGTAAACATATAATCACGACAACAAAGTGGTTAAATAAAATCATGACAAAACAAAATTGGGAAACACGTAAAGTGGCGATGTTTTTATTTTAACCGACTTCAAAAAAAGGAGGAGGTTCTCAATTCGGTTGTATTTTTTTATGTTTGTTACCTCATAACTCCTTCATTACTGATTTGAAAATACATAAGGTGGCCCGATTCCAGAGTTATTGTGGTCTCCCCCTCTCTTCGGACTTCACTCAACCCAAGAATGTGCCACCTTATTTTTCCGAGTTCTTCTTCTAGCTGCACTAGGTGTTCATCGAGTCGTAACGTGCGTCCATTGTACGTTGCCAAGGTCAGTTGGGTTTGGCGGCCATTCGTAACCCGGGGATTCTTCGCACCCCTTTCCTTGCCGGTACCGTGACCGCCGCCAAAATCAGGAATAACAAAGCGACCGGGAACAGGTCATGGTTGAGTTTGACTTGCCATTGGAGGGTTTTCCCATAATCGCCACGTTGCGCATGCGGGTTGGCGATCGCAGGTCGCTGCTTCTCGCACTAGTGACGATGTTGCCCGTCACTAGTCTGCGCCATTTAGCTGCGAAGTTAGTATGGTTATACCGCCATTTGTCGGTCGTCAGAGCCTCGTTAGTTGATCAGCAGGATGCACCACCAGCAGGTGAAGTTGACTTGGAGCACTGGGATGGTAAATATGCCCCCTTACACTCCTATATGTATATATACAAGAATTAAAATAAAATTTACTTTCTACACTAGTACTGACGCACTTTTTAGGGTTCCGAAAAAAAAAAAGAACCCTAATAGGATCACTCGGGTGTCTGTCTGTCCGTCTGTCACAGCCAGTTTTCTCCGGATCTACTTGACCGATTCTGTTGAAATTTGGTACACATATGGACTTCTGTGACCCAAACACGGAAGCGTTACGTAAATCATTAAATTTTTAGTATGGGGGTCACTTTTGAGGGTCAAACAAGAAAATTAAAAAAAAAGTTTTTTGAGACAAGACTAAATGAGGGTGAGGGTTTAAATTATATTTTTTTCATAATTTTAAAATAAATAGTTTTGAAATTATTCAAGAAATTAGACGAAAAATGACCATTCCCCCTTTCTTATCTCCGAAACTACTGAGCCCAAAATTTTGAAAAAAATGGAGATAATAGGTCTTTACCTAAAGATTACAGGAAAACCTATTAGAAGTCTGTAGTGTTAAAATAACATGTAAAACAATAAAATTCGTTCGGAACCCTTTGCACGCGAGTCCGACTCGCACTTGGCCAGTTTTCTAATTACTTTCATGGTAGTTTCTTTGGATTTTGACACCGACATCCGAAATTAAAGTAATTTTTTCGTCTACTCTATCCCATAGTGTGGTGCGTCGTTGGATAAATCGTTTAAAAATATTGAAGGTGTGCGTAAAACCATTTTCCCGTCCAAGGATCCGGTTGCAAAATATTAAGCCTCTGCCAGCTAAAAGGTTGTTGAAAAAAAAGTGGTAGTAGCATAACCAATTTAAAAGGAAAACTATCACAACTAAGTAGGTAGGCTTTACAAGTTAATGAATAATAGTCGACCAACCTCAATGTACTTGGATAAAAAATCGTACAAATTTCACTGAAAATTAGTAAAGTTGTTAGTTACAAAAAAAAGGTAGTAAATATAAAGGCATTCGAACTTTTATCCATGGGAGCTGGCATAGCCACCATTTTGCCATTTTAGAAGTAAAGCGTCGCACGATCTAACTTGCGATTATGGGTAGAGGACACATAAACAAGTAATTAGAAAGTTTAAGTCTTGTATATATATAGAAGTGTAAGGGGGCATATTTACCATCCCAGTGCTCCAAGTCAACTTTACCTGCTGGTGGTGCATCCTGCTGATCAACTAACGAGGCTCTGACGACCGACAAATGGCGGTATAACCAATAACCATACTAACTTCGCAGCTAAATGGCGCAGACTAGTAACGGGCAACATCGTCACTAGTGCGAGAAGCAGCGACCTGCGATCGCCAACCCGCATGCGCAGCGTGGCGATTATGGGAAAACCCTCCAATGGCAAGTCAAAATCAACCATGGCCTGTTCCCGGTCGCCTTGTTATTCCTGATTTTGGCGGCGGTCACGGTAACTGTAAGGTAAGGGGTGCGAAGAATCCCCGGGTTACGAATGGCCGCCAAACCCGACTGACCTTGGCAACGTACAATGGACGCACGTTACGACTCGATGAACACCTAGACTAGAAGTCCGAAGAAAGGGGGAGACCACAATAACTCTGGAATCGGGTCGGTATTTTTGAGAGACCAGCTGTCCCAAGGCGGAGTCGGGTTCCTGAAAAATAAATCCCTTTGTGACAACGTTATGGAAGTCTTCAGTGTCTCGAACAGGGCAGCGTACCTCGTAATGAAGTTAACTGAGAGGTATAGCCTCAAGGTTGTTCAGGTTTATGCACCGACTTCAGCACACTCGGTGAGAAGTGAAGGAAACGTTTGAGGTCATCTCCAAGGCCTTGCATTCAACCACTAAGGCCCACTTTAGTGTTCGCAGGGGGGATTTTAACGCTACAGTGGGAGTACAGAATTGCAGTGAATCGGTAGTAGGATCCTACGGGTTTGGCAGCAGGAATCATAGGTGCCAAATGCTTGTCAACTTCCTTGAGAAGGAATTTTTTGATGAATTCCTTCTTTAAGAAACAGCCCCGAAGGAAGTGGATGTTGCGAAGTCCCGACACTGTGACGAAAAATGAGACAGACTTCATCATAACGGATAAAAAGCATATATTCAGGGATGTCTCGGTGATCAACAGGTTTAATACCGAAATGATCACAGACTTGTTCGAGGCTCTTTGAATATCAACATTAAGCTCGAGCGAACTCGTTTGATGAAGTCTAGGCTCTGTCCGAATATGCTCCAAACTATGCTTGGATCTGAAGCGTTCCAGTCAGACCTGGAAAACCGATTCACTGCTGTGGAAACCACAAACGACGTTGACCAGGCGCTCGACCAAATGGTGGAAATCCTCAGGGAGGAAGGTACGAGATTTTACAAAATGCGGCGTACGGGCAGGAAGTCCAAACTTTCGGAAGAGACTCTAGAGCTTAACCCATCACTTCGTCAGAACAACGGGCACTCCACAAAAATATAAGAGCATTGGTAAGACGCGACCTCAGACGCTCTAATACACGCTCTGTATAGAAAGCGATTGAGCAAAATCGGAGGTCGAAAGTATTCGTCCAGTCTCTTGGGAGGAGCCACCTGACGAAGTTGACCAAATCTAGTGAGGATATCGTCGTTTCGAAGACGGAGATCCTTTCGGAAACTTCTACGGCCAATTGTACGCATCGCATGCATCACGACCTGAACCCAAAAATGAGGATTCCAAAGCCACCTTAACCCGCCATTTCACGGAAGACCTGCCAGAAGTTAGCCAAGACGAAATCGAGTCGGTACTTAGACAGCTTAAAGATGGAAAAGCCCCTGGTGAGGATGGGATTACGATCGAGCTCCTGAAAGCGGGAGGAAGTCCTGTACCGAAAGAGCTTCGGGAGCTCTTCAACTCTGTCCTGTTCTCTGGGAGAACTCCAGAAGCGTGGCGAAGGAGTGTGGTCATTATTTTCTTTAAAAAATTCAAAATTCAAAAGTCGTTTATTCAAATTAGGCTGAGAGCCATCACTTTTTGAACGTCAAATTTTACAAAAGACAGTCCCCCAAAACGCCCGCCCGTAAAAGAAGTGGCCGACAAACTCCCCAGCAACAAATCTGCCTGTTACGTTTTAAGAACTTGAATCTATATAACAGTATGCAAACTAAAAATACATGACATGAAAAAAAACAATATTAAATAGTATTGATCAAATATGGCTAGCATAGTGACACTGGTAGAAAAGTATATAAAAAAACAACGAGTTGACCTACATAGTCAGATAAATAAAAATAAAAAAAACAATGTTATATGAACACATATAACCTGTCATAAGCCAATTACTTAAAGAGAAAGAACATGATAAATATGACATTGTTTTGCGTTCAACACAGCGACCAACTATTCTTATCGTCTAAATAATCATTAATAGAATAGCATGCTTTCGAACAGAGGTTAGATTTAACTTTAGCTTTAAATGAGTTGAAAGGCAGGTCAAAAAAAGATAGTGGTATGGAAGAATAGAATAGAATATAATAATACTCTTTATTATGTACACCATATAAGTTACAGAAAAGATAGATGAGAAACATTACATAGGGTGACACAATGGGCGGGCTTATCGCTAAAAGCGATCTACACAACCTTTGGATGGAGAAAAAGGAGATACAGTACTGTAGGTAGTCTTAGGTGTACTATTTATACAAACATCAATACACACTACATAGATAAATTTATACAATGATAATTATGAAACAATAGCAGAGAAGTCTACAAAGAGTCATGGACCTTACGAAGTCGGTGGGAAGGAGCATGTAGCTTGTGCTTGTTTCTGGTGTTAAAGTTGTGGATGTTTACTGTATATGCTCGTTTTACTGTATAAATGTATATTTTGCCTAATATATAAAATGTTTGCAAAAATAAATTGAGATGCTACCGTGAGAATTCCAATCTCTTTAAAAATTTCTCTAAATTAAGCTCTTGACCCTAGCTGATATATTGCTCGCACGTCACGTTTTTGTAAGACAAATATATTTTGTATATCAGCAGCTTTTTCCCACAATAGAACACCGTAGGACATAACGCTATGGAAATAACTAAAATAGACTAACCGAGCTGTGTCAACATCAGTAAATTGTCTTACTTTCTTGACGGCGTATTGTACGTAGGGTACTGCGTAACCTAGACGTGAACAAGGCTAGTGGCCCCGACGGGATACCGGCAATTGTTCTGAATACTTGTGCGCCTGAGTTGTCTCCGATCTTGACACGCCTATTTCGCCTTTCGTTTGAGACTGGAAAAGTGCCGAAGGCTTGGAAGCAAGCTAACGTGCAGCCCGTGCCCAAGAAAGGTAGTCGAGCTGACCCGTCGAATTATAGACCTATCTCGGTAACGTCCATACTCTGTAAGAGTATGGAACGCGTGCTGAATCATAAGCTCCTGGCATACCTAGAAGCGAATGATGTCCTTAGTGACCGACAATACGGGTTCCGCCGAAATCGGTCTACTGGGGATCTTCTTGCGTATGCCATTCACATCTGGAGTGAGGCCATAGAGAAGCACGGGGAGGCACTAGCGGTCTCCCTTGACATCTCGAAGGCCTTCGACAGGGTCTGGCACGATAGCCTTATTAGTAAGCTTCCTTCCTTCGGTCTGCCCGCCGGATTGTGTGATTGGATCGCGGATTTCCTGAGGGATCGGTCTATCCGAGTGGTTATAGATGGCTGCTCGTCTGGACTGCTGTATATTAATTCCGGGGTTCCTCAGGGGTCGGTGCTTTCGGCAACACTGTTCTTGCTGCATATGAATGATCTGCTAAAACCCGGTATCTTTGGGTATGCAGACGACAGCACTGTTGCTGAGAGATACATGTCCGACGCACGAGCTGGTGGGTCGCGGATCCGGTCTCTCCGGGAGGCTATGGTTGAGCGCTTGAACGTGTCCTTACAGACTGTCTCTGAATGGGGCGATGCCAATCTGGTCAAGTTCAATGCTGCTACGACCCAAGCGTGTCTTTATTCCGCCAAAAGGAGCCAATTTCACCCAGCTCCATCTTTCCGAGGTGCAACTGTGCCGAGAACCGACCAACTTGAGCTTCTTGGGGTTACATTAACATCTACCCTCAATTTTGACCCTTTCATAGAGGCAAAAGCTCAAGTGGCTGCAAAGAAGTTGGGGATTCTAGCAAAGGTCTCATCTTTGGGATGGATCTGCCAGATACCAACTTGATGCCCATAAGTCAATTGAGAAACGAGCTAAGAGGATCATAGGCAATGATAGGCTCATCGCGACGAAGCTCCAAAGTCTTGAGCATCGACGACGAGTCGCTAGCCTGTCGGTTTTCTACCGGTTGCATTTTGGGGAATGTGCGACGGAATTGCATAATTTAATTCCGCCAAGCCCGTTCCATCATCGGACCTCAAGACGAGCGGCGATGCGCCACCGGTACATGGTGGACATCACCCACACGCACTAAACATTTTGGGAACACATTTATAGTGCGTACAGCTAAGGAGTGGAATTCCCTGCCGGAGTCTGTGTTTCCTGATAGCTACAACCTGGGAGTCTTTAAGTCAAGAGTGAATAGGTTACTTCTAGGCAAGCATGCTCCATCTTCGACCACATCATCGCTTACCATCAGGTGAGACAGTGGTAAAACGCGCGCCTATAAATAGTAAAAAAAAAAAGTATGCGGCAGAGCTGAGCCTTCCCGATAGGCTTGATATATGTGGGCCCCATTGTAGTTTGGAATCAACAGTTATGCCCAAAAATACTGCCGTGTCTACAGTTTTAAGCACCTCGTCACTTAAAATTACATTGGGTCCTAAATTTCTAACATTTGGCAAGGCAAATTTTATACATTTCGTTTTCTTGACATTTAGAACGAAATTATTTGTTATATACCAATCCGTAACCATTGAAAGAGCGCTGTTTACGTTATTGAAATCTTGTCTATTCCTATCTACTTTAAAGATAAGAGCGATCTCAGCCGCAAACAATACCACGTCACAGATAGACTTTAAGAAAAATGGTAGATCGTTTATGTACACCAGAAACAAGAAGAGACCCAGTATTGAGCCTTGAGGCACACCTAAACGCACGGATAGCCCGGAAAATTTCACACTATTGACATCAACACATTGAAACCTATTATGTAAATATGAATCAATTACGTTAAGAGCTTCGCTTTGGAGACCGTGGTGACGTAGTTTATGCAAGAGATCACAGAAAACTCCAATTGCGTTTTGCGAGTTCTCCCGAGCGTTAAATATATGTTTTAGGATAGTGACACCCGCATGTGTAGTCGATCGACCTTTTGTAAAGCCGCACTGTTCGTTATGAAGTAGTCTATTTAAATTAAAATGTATTAACAACTGCTTGAGTATTGACTTTTCAAATATTTTACTAAATGCAGGTAAGATGGAGATAGGTCGGAAGTTGCCTATGCCATTTTTATTACCTGATTTAAATAAAGTTATGACTTAACTACTCTTTATAAGATCAGGAAAAGTACCTAAATCCACACATTTATTAAATGTTACAGCTAGATAGGGAGCTACTATGTCTATGATATTACTCAAAAGTTTTATGGAAATGCCCCAGAAGTCACCTGTGCTTTGAGATTTAAGTGTATTGAAAACGTCAACTACATCACGTGGTGTAACGTGCTGAAAACTAAATAATTGATTACACTTAGGCACACTACTATGCAACAGGTTTTCAGCTTTAGAAGGGGATGAATTTAAGGAGCGAGGTTTAATTATAGGAATATTGGAAAAAAAACTCATTAAGCCTGAGCTACGTCTGCAGCATCAGTCACTAATTTGTTGTCGACTATAACTAATAATCTAATATAATATCTAACTGATTTTCTCGTTTAACCGATTTGCCCGTTTCATTGTTAATGATTTGCCAAGTGGCATGTACTTTATTATTAGAATTTTTAATTTTCTCACTTAAAATTTTTGATTTAGCAACAACGCAAACCTTTTTATATAATTTAGAATATTTTTAACGTACTCTAAAAAAGGGATATCAAACCTGTATTTTTTAAAACCATATAACTCATATAATCTCGCTCTACTTATATATATACCTGCAGTAGCCCTTTGGTTGAAACGAACAGAGGTAACTTTAATGATTATGGTTTTGTCTTAAAAATGGATTGATATTCTTTTTGCACAACATCAAAAAGAGCTCCATAGATTTTATTTGGATCCTCATGTTCCATCAAAGACGGTGTAATTTTATTAGCTATATTATTTTTGAACTTACTGCAACGACTAGCTGTATAAGGCCTGCATTCAATTTTATGCGGCTTTTTATTTAGCGACCTAGGTAAGCTAATTAATAGACCACAGTGGGCAGACGTTAAGTCACTTAATATTAATTTATTTTCGGCATCACAATTACTAAAGATATTATCTAGACAAGTCTATGAAGATGCCGTGATCCTAGTTGGTTCATAAAACAAGTTAAACAAGTTATAAGGCCTAAACAGATTCAGAAGTCGATACTTAACGGAGTAACATCTAAAATATTTACATTGAAATCTCCACATACTATAATTTTATTACATGATTTTAATTTATTAAATGAATTCTCCATTACCGTTTCGAAAAGACCAAAAGCGCCAGAGGGCATCGCAATCTATAATGTATCGCTCGAGGTCAACACAAGAAAATTCAATAGTGCGCTCAATAGAAAGATTAACTAAGTCTAAACGTTGTTTACATTTCAATTTGTTTGAAACAAGGACTAATGGATCCACCGCGAATAGCACTTTTTCTTACAAACGCACTTTGTACGGTAAAGTAATCATCATTTATAAAAACTACTTCATGTTCTTTCAAACAATGCTCAGTTAAACATAACACCTGAATATCATAGTTCTCTATAAATAAACTTAACTCAAGTTCCTTGCCGGACAGACCTTGCATATTTTGATGTACAATATTCAACATATGAGGCTTTTCCGTTGTCGAGTTTAATAGTTTAAACTCTTATGTGTTTCAATAGAAATGTTAGTATCATTGCTCACAGTACGCATTGGTACACTACATATAGCGGTGTCACACTGTATATTGAATGCTAAAAGATTAGCATTATGTCTCCTACAACTAGGTGGTAAATACATATTATAATTAGTCAATTTGTAATCTGTAATAAATAGATTACAATCAAAAACGTCACTATGACGATAGGTCCTATTATAAATAAGCATATTTAAATCAAAAATGTGCCTGTTTAGATCCGCAGATAAATATTGAGAGTAGGGCAAAGCACAGAAAATAAATTTACAAGTATTTATCTCACTTAGATGTAACATTAAATTGTCAAAAATGTCTTTTTTACTTACAGCTAAACTATCCCCAAAATATTATAATAGTTGAGTTGGGGTTTATCTTTGACAATTTAATATTCTTAACTAATTGGCAAAAACTGGCGCCGGGTAAACAATTCTTTATTACATAATGGGTTGAACACTGGTTAAATACAATACCAAAACCCTGACCAAATTTGTCAGAAAATACATACGCTATGTTAATCTAATTATTTGAATTAATGCTATTATTAACAGTACAGTTACCTACAGGCTGAGCTACCGAGGGTGTGGGTGTATCATGCTGAGGCTGTGGTGCCTGGGAGTAAGCACAGCTGCAAGAGAGATTATTTGTCAGAGACTCATACTTCTCCACATTGTACGTTACCAGGTCCATCAGCTCATTAGTCTCCTGCAAGCGTTTACTCAGATCCAGTTGAGAAGCCTCATATTTACTAAATATATCCTTAAGGGTTTGTTCCCTAACAAATAGTTCACCCTAACCCTACCCTACTCCTACCCTACCTACCTACCTACCTACCCTACCTACCTACCCTATCTACCTATCCATTTTTTTTTGCTTTTAAATCTTCCCTGTATTTTGGCGGATCCAACAAAAAAAGAATGATTAAAATCGGTCCAGCCGTTCTCGAGTTTTAGCGAGACTAACGAACAGCAATTAATTTTTATATATATAGATTCAAAAATCGGGCCTAAATCGCGGAGGCTTAATATAGTAGGGTCCCGTCAGCACCTTTGGTACGGAACTCTATAGGCCTATCCGCAAGTCGAACTGTCCAGTACTTCGCAAATACCAAATTAGTTGAAGTCCAAGACAGTTCTACGATAAATGCACGATAAAGGAACCAGAACAAATCAGAGATTTAACGAATTTGAACCTTGGCAGATACTTTTCAAGACCGATTAGAAACCAAAACTAAACTCCTAACGAACACAACGCTTTGCGACAACGCTGTTTAAAAATCGTGTGAAAAATATTAAGAGGAAATATGAGCGGCGAAACTTTGTATGTAAAAGTCATAATTCGAGGTTTGACTCTCAACTGTTTCCTCCTCCAATATTGGACTGATTTAAGAGATATTTCACAAACTGAATAAGAAGGATATATACTGTGTCCTTATGTTTTCCTTTTAGATGATTTATTAATACGGAAATATTATACGGAAGCACTAGAACCCTCACAAAATGCTCTAAATTGTCCGATAAATCGCTTTCAACAGAGCCCTAGTGTAGAAATTTGTCAACTATTAATCAAAAAAGGAAAACGTAGGGACACAGTTATACATACTTCTTATTTGTCAAAGATCTCTTTAATCGATCCAATATTGGTGGAGAAAACAGTCGAGAGCCAAATCTCGTATTATGATCTTTTTACATACAAAGTCTCGCCGCCCATATTTCGTCATCTGTGCAACGCCATCTATCGACCATTTCGTAAACAGACAAAATATTTTGGCAGCGAAAGTCGTTAAATAAGAAAGTATATACGATAAGGTATAAAAATGTTTACTGTTATTTTGGTACGTATTAAAAGTTTAGCTAATAACTCAACAATTTGATACGGTGTTATTTTCATACTTTCGTGCATTTTATTTTTATGCAACGCCATCTATCGACCATGTAAACTGACAAAATATTTGGGAGCGGAAGACGTTAAATAACGATAAGGTAATAAAATGTTTACTTTTATTTTGCTACGTCTACGTATTAAAAGTTTCACAAATAACTCAGTCAATGTGTTTTGGTGTAACATTCATGCTTTCATGCATTTTTTGATTCCTCAATAGATGGCGCTCTGACTGATCAGAATACAGTAGGAAGTTTCTCACTAAACTAAAAATTCAATATATTTTGATTTTGTGAATTGATTGTAACAATAAATAACGAAAAGGTATAAAAATGATCACTTTTATTTTGCCACGTGTTAAAAGTTTCACAAATAACTCAACAATTTTGAATGCATTTTATTTTTTCTCAATAGATGGCACTCTCTGATCAGAATACATTAGGAAGTTTCTTCCTAAACTTAAAAATTCAATATCTTTTGATTTTGTGGGTCGATTTTGATGAAGTAAACGCTAAATGTTACTCGGGATAACATTTGATATTTTTAAGTAGGTACCTAGATTTTGAATCCAATCAGTGGTTTATTACGCTCGGTGATTGATTACGTACTTTAAATAAATACTATATTTGTATGATTTAATTACAAATGTATAGTTTTTTATACCAGTATAAGACGCTATTACTTGCCAAATTTCATAGTTCTAGCTCAACGGGAACTACCGTATGAATTTTGATTCCCTTGAGAGTGTCGAAATATACGTTTTTAGCGGCATAAACGGCCATATCTTTTTTTACGTTAACTTAGTACTAGGATTTTTTCACAATTTCAAGGGTCCATAGACCCGAGTATATGGTTTAAATTTCACTTGATACCTCCACGCGTTCCCGAGATAAAGGGTCTTGACAGACAGACGGACGGACAATAAAGTGATCCTGTAAGGGTTCCGTTTTTGCCTTTTGAGGGTACGGAACCCTAAAAAATCATGTTTATTTTTCAATTGAGGGTAGTTTTTTCCACAATTTTATGAGGATGCCTAATTACTTCCGAATCTTCCGATCATTATGGAGTTTGTTTCATTGCGATAGATCGTTTAGTTGAAAAGTGACACAGTTTTGTTTACAAAAGGGTCACAATTATGAAACAACTTTTTAAAAATCCATAAAATATATTAAAAAAAAAGATTATTTTTTTATACGTTTTCCGTCGATAAAATTAGGTTTAGTTTCCCCAATTTTCATATGTGCACATTATAAAGACTCACACTGATTGAGTAAGTTTGTTGAAAGATGTATTGATTAAAATCTAATTCGTTTATTTTTTACATTAAAATAGAAAAAAACCTTACTACACTAATGAAATACACAAGTTAAAGATCCCATTGTCCATTTAAATAAAATACTTATAGAAAAGCCAATTAACGTTGTGATGTTACTTCCAACATCTGGCGAATTTGTTCACGTACCTTCAACTGTTTGATTGCTTGTATTCAGAGGAAATGCATTCTAAAAGATCGCCTGGAAAAATAAGGAGTGGATAAACCCAGAGCGGTTTGACGCACATCGTATCATGGTTATGGGTGAATTTACTGTAGACAGGTCTAAGGAATTGAACGGTTGTCTATTGTTTACCCGAAGATTATATACCATAATCATCATATTCCCGAATTTCATTTAACCGAATTTCATTTGCCCGAATGTTTTGTTTGCCCTAAAAGACATATGACATACTGTTAATTGCCCGAAACTTAAATACCATAAGATACGAGTGCCATACGTATTGTTTTTCATATTTTTAAGTGCCATAATAATTTATCAAACATAATATTTAAACGCCATAATGATTATTAGACATAATTAAAATATTCTATACATGGTTGATGGTGGGCTTGGTCGACGGAGCCCCGCTTCTCGGGGCTCCAACTTCTGTGTGGTTTATAAAAAAATAACCACGAAGGGGATGGCGGGGTCTATTCGCTCGCTTCGCTCGCTCACACGACCCCGCCATCCCCTTCTAACCTAACCTATCCGAGTCGGAGTGCCCTAAAGTCCCGATTGCATCCAGTTTCTCCTGATATAACAACCGTTACATACCAAATGTCGATGGCAAATGATGTTATGGCATATGATAATTATGGCATGTGATAATTAGGGCATGTGATAATTAGGACATGTGATAATTAGGGCATGTGATAATTAGGGCTTACAATGATTATGACAAACGATGTTATGGTAAGTGACTTTATGGGAAACAATGCTTCTAGCACGTGACTAATATAGCAAATAGGAGTAGGGCAAATGAATATTACGTCGTATAATATTATGGCTGTTGACTATTATGGCAAATGATATTAGGGTAAATAAAATTCGGGTAAACGGCGGTATACCGAATTGAACATGACAAACAAGATGAACATTAAAAAAAATCAAAAAAAAAAACAAAATGTTTATTTCAATTACGACGGGCATTTCCATACATATTATTGGAGATCACCTTTTAAGCAAGGAATTGCTTGTATTAGGAGACTCCGCACTTCCACTTTACATTTTATGCAATTGAAATGTAGACAATGTACGAGTAAACATGCCAGACTTAAAAAAATTAAATAAAGGGTAACTTATAAATACTAACGGCTCTGAAGAAAAAGCCCAGATCGCGCGTGTACGTGTGATGTGTGTCACGAGTGTGTGAGTGTGTGAGTGAGTATGTGAGTGAATATGAGTGTGAATAGTGTAGGTGTGTGGTGCGTGAGTTATAATAATTATAAGCAATGCTTAGTTCATTTACCCTAATTAATATATATCCAGCATTACTTACGAAGGTGTGTCTGTTTATTTATTTATCTTTTTTAGTAGTTACGCTGTCACGCCTAGACGGCTGAACATATTTTACTAAAATTTGAAATTTGGGTAAATCGTACCATGGGATCGAGACCATGCGGGTGAAGCCGGAAGTCGATGTCAGTATAGGTAGGTGGAAGCGTAGGTCCAAGTGAAGGTTATCGGTTAGCCCTACGACAATGTCTTGGGATCGAAAGAAGCAAAATAAGTCTTCTTTCACTAACCATGTGCACAACTACCCAAATGTAACTGACTTGGTCACTGCAAAGTAGATACAATAGACTCAACATCGTCATAGGTATTAGTTTTAAGCCAATCGATTACAACATTTTTACAGACCCGCAGCTTCATGGAATATATTTGTAATTCCTTGTTTAGCAGGTTGTATAGGTAAGATGAGATTGAGTATTGCCTTTTAGCGAACGCAGATCTAACCTTGACAGTTGGAGCGACTAAGTAGCTCCTTCTGCTTTTAGGCTTAGAGGGATCATACGGGAGTGATGTGTGTTTTTTAATTATAACTTGAAGCAAATAAAGCTTTCTTACGGACAAAAGATCAGATAATAGGTAGAGGCTGTGGGTGGGGTATCTATAGGGTTTAAAGAACATGACCTTAAGTAAGGTTCTCTGCGCCCTCTCTAGTTCCAAAAATTTTATTTTTGTCGTCCCTCCCCAGCAAGGCAGACAGTACATAAGGATCGATTGGGCCAGTGATATGTAAACTTGCTTAAGTAGTTGCTTTGAAGACGCATGTCCCAGAGTTTTGAAAGTCCATATCAGCTTCCTAACTCTTTTCATAATAAGTTCGGTGTGCATGTGCCAGGACAGGCGCTGGTCTATCATGACACCTAAATATTTAGTATGCTGCACCCTGTCAATTTTTGAACAACAACAGTACAAGAACATTAAACAAATAACAGTTCACCTCATGCTCACTGAACCTACACACATTATGATATTATGACATGTTGAAAGAATAGAACTGTTCTCATAAGCCAAGGCGAACGGGATGAGGCTCTAGTCCACCGCTACTACATCGCGATGCATACTTAAGTCGGCTTCTAGGAGGACTAAATATTTCTCATTTAAAAAGCCACGACCACTACACTTCCGCTGGAAATAGACTACAGTCCGATTACCGTCGACCGTGAGTGAGGAATTACTAGTTATGAACCAGTTACCACTCATTGGCATTTAGCCTGTATATCGTTGCTTTTAGTCTTACAATACAAATCTTTTAGTTTTTTAATTCACGAGTATTGACTAAAAGAGGGCCACACAGGACGATACTCACCAAAATTCAACTTCACAGCGGAAGTTAGAATAAAAATTATTTATTTGCTTGGGCAAACCCGCCGATGATCGATGCCCGGTTCTGAGTAGCCGGCTGCTGGGTTCTTGGCTAAATCTTTGGCCATTTATGAAGATCTGTGAAAGGAATTACATCAATGAAATAAGCGGAAATGGAATAGGTATGTCAGGATTAGAATATTGGCGAGCTGTCCTCTATGCCGACTTCGCTAAAGAAATCTCTAATCTACATAAATAAAAATAAATTGCCGAAATGTATGTACACACATCAAAAATAATAGTACACCAACAAACACAGACCTAATAAATGTATACATAATGGTACATACAATTTGACATTTATTTACCTATTATTCTTATTCAATTCATAAGATAGTACACCTACAAACACAGACCTAATAAATATATAGGTACATAATGATACATACAATTTGACATTTATTTACCTATTACATTTTGAATTTTTTTTTACCTATTATACAAACACAGACCTATTAAATATATTCATAATTATACATACAATTCGACATTTAAAATATTTTTTGAAAATATTGAATACCTTGAAATGCTACTTAGCCCTCTTCCTCTCTCCTAATTTTTGCTGTGCCTGACAGGGTCCATATTGATCTCTTACCTTGTATACACCATCTATGTCATAAATATGGAACGCAATAAAGTATTGAGACTGACACTCCTTTCTGCTCCTAAAAAAAAAGTTTTATTAATAATTCGTAAGTACCTATAAAAACGACCTTTCATCATGGAACTTATTATTCTCCTGCGAAGAAGAAAACAGAAATGTTTGCTCTTATAATTTTGAAAGGCGCTAAGTGTTACTAATGGAAAAATTTCAAATCTTAAAAATTAAAATTAAAAAAATTTCAACTTTCTAGGACATCTGGAAGTGGGTTAGGTGTTTGATCTATATTTCAGTGAGTCAGTCCCAAAAATTTAAACGTTAATATATCAAAAACTGTTTGAGTTACATTTGTTTCTAGACATGCTAAGGGGCTTTAATAAATGTGCCAATTTTCATGTATGTAGGTTAAATATGTTTCGAGTTGTGTAGGGGTCAAAAGTAGCTCGAAATGGTTCGTGTAATATTACACACGGATGTTGTGTCGCCAGTTCCTTTTGTCTTTAAACTTTTGGCTGGAAACGCTGCCGCGTGTCTAGACTACACTCGAGCGTAAAACTAAAATACATTCTTTTTTAAAACAAAAAACCCAATATTCCTTCCTTAGGTGGACACCTAAGGAAGGAAAAATAGGGGAAATAATTTGTGTATAAGCGAATTTAGGCATAGTTGTAGCGAATGGTGTCTTAAACAACATACTAAAAGTACTGATGGGTGGGAATGGAGCTTTTATTGGAAAAGGCCTTTAACATAATAATTCTCTCTTTACTATGACTATGCATTAAACATAAACATTCTACAGATTATAAGGATTATTCTGAAGAGTGGCGACAAGCCCCCAGACGATTCTAAGTCGTACCGGCCCATAATACTACTTTCATCTTTGGGAAAACTCTTAGAGCGACTAATCGTTCCGGGCTTGCTACCGAACGGACCTAATTTCATAATAATCAATTTGGCTTCACTATTGGGAAATCTACCGTTGACGCGATAAAATTTTTAACATATCGGAACATAAATACGTGGTTGAAACCTTTCTCGACATTTTTGGTGCTTTTGATAACGCATGGTGGCCGATGCTACTACTTAAAATGAAAACCCGTGGTTGCTACAAAACATCTATAATCTGATTCTTTCGTACTTTCTAAACGGCTCCGCGAAACTCAAACTTGGACATCATTCCATTTCTAAATCTCTAATCTAACCATGGGATATCCTCAGGGCTCAGTTATCGGTCCATATGTATGGAATTTTGGCTACGATGATATCCTCGCGCTTCCGCTCCCATGCGGCTGTTCATTAACCGGTTACGCGGACAATGGCTTGCTTCTCATTCAGGCAACTACTCGGGCTGTACCCGAGAACTTGGCTGACACATACTTACGTTTAATATCTCAGTGGGGCGATCGAAACTGTCTGCACCGCATAAAACCTTTCAACTTATTTTAAAAGGAAACCTTAAATCCTGCCCTAGTATTAAATTTAATGACGTACCCGTTAAACGAAAAGAATTCGCGTACTATCTCGGTATGCTACTAGAAAGGAACTCTTCATTTATTGATCATATAAAAACAGTAGGTGAAAAAGCAAAAAGAAACTTCAACGACTTGACGAGAATATCCAAAGTTACTTGGGGATTTTCTTTTCAAACCTTAAAAACTATTTATGGGGCTACTTACTTTTGTTGTATGTACTACGGGGCACCTGTCTGGGCTGACAGGGCCACCATAGGAGCGGTACGCCGTAAATTGCTGCAAAGCCAGCCTTTGGCTTTGATTTTCTTATGCAAAGCGTATAGGACGGTTAGTACTGAAGCGTTACCGGTGCTGGCGGGTGTTCTTCCAGTCAATCTGGAGGTGAAGCGGCGTGCTGCAATGTACTGCTAGGCTAGAAAGATCACGGACCTAGAGTTTTTACCGCAACGCGACCGTGCTAAGATCACTAGATTACTAAAACCCCAGACTGACGTCTGGGAGGAAGTTTTATCCGAATGGCAATGTAGGTGGGAAAATTCCGTCACAGGTCGTCACCTCCACCATTTTTTTCTATCCGTTCGTGAGCGGCTGAATAGGGATGGCTGGAGATGGATCACAGTGATTTTTCACAGGTCATGGCAACTTTAAGAGTAAATTATTTTCCTTTAGCCTCGCCTTTATGTCAATGTTCTACAGCTGACCATGAATACGAACAATCCGCACATCACATCTTATGGGAGTTTATTGTTTGGCAAACTGAACGCAATATTATGTTAAAAAGTATTCAGGTTACATCTGGAGTAGTCTACTATACGGACCTTGTAGAAACCAGAACTTTCCGTGCGTTCAAGCGATTTTGCCATACCTATTATACCCAATCAAAAGTAGCTCACAATTAAGGACTTATTAGTTTTAGTGCTATTATATTCCGTGGTGCTTCGCAACTGGCTTAACCCAGTTGTATATGTCCCTTGGTGCCTATTGGTCTAGCTCTATTCTGTGTCCTGCTTGATAAGTAGGCAAAAAGCAAGGTCTTACAGAATAAAAAATAAATAAAAAATAACCAAAAAATAAAAAAAAAGTTAAAAATTAAGGTAAATTTTGGTACTTACAAGTTTTCGCGAAAATCTATATTTGTCCATATCTTTTTATCATGTTGACTCAGGACCTTGATTTTTAGACACCTAATAGGGACTTATATAGTGGTACGGAACCCTTGGTGCGCGAGTCCGACTCGCTCTTGACCGGTTTTATCGAAAGATTTTCATCGTTCTCATTTCGTGACTTTACCTTCAAATATCTCGACAACGTGAAAATTTAGGGCACCATTTTGCCAACATTATTTGTTTCATTCAGTGTCCTCTACCCATAATGCATGTTAGATTGTGCACCACAACTCTGAAAAAAAAAGAAGTGGCGGTGGCTATGCCAGCTCCCATTGAAAAATTTCGAACGCTATTTTGTAAAATTATTCATCAATCTTTTGTCAAAGGAGATACCCGATTTTGAACGATAGCTAATTTTTGACAGATAGTATTTCAACAATCTAAAATTACTTGTCACAACGTTATTGAAACGTTTTACAGTTCTTTTCTATGGCTCTTCCTTTCTATAGTGGTCCAAAGCACTACCAAAGGTGGATCAAAAGTAAAGTTTGGAATTCCTATCTATCTAATGTAATAGTATCGCAAAAATGACGTTTCAGCTACTGATTGTGGGTAATTTGGTAGTTGGCCTAAGATAGATACGTTAATGAGACCAGCCGTAAGACAGCAAATGGATTACGCTTCTTTGAAGATATAAAAAAAGCACTCTCCGCTGACTATAGGAATTGGAAGAATGAAAACACAAAAATTGAAGACTGTTTCTTCAATTTTGCAAGCAACTAACTTGTACTTTACTACCAAGAGTATTCTACTACTTGTACTACTAAGAGGCAGAGTCTGTGTAGGGACAAAATGAACCAATGTTCGAGTAAGTGTGCTGAAAAAGTAGATACGTATATATGGTCGTATAAAAAGCGTGGCGGTGAAAATGCGTGGGATCGTCTTTGTCCGTTTAGTACAATACCTACGTAGATTATGAAATATCTTACAAAATACTTATCTCTTAAATATCTTGTAAAGCTACGTTGATACGGTGTCAGTCTGATACGGTACCGGATTTAACCGTTAGATACGAGTTATTGAGATGTATTTTTAATCTTTCTCTAAAGATATCGTGGCTCAAACAATATCGTGAATTTGTAATCAACTGTCACTCAAACATGTTTCAACAAGTAGATTTTAAATCTAGGGCATGGTGCACATGCAAAGGTGCTTGGCTCACTTACACAAGTAAAAATTTAGGGGCCTGAACTTACCTCGACTGCAGCACCGTATCTAACCGGTAGATACGGTGCTGCAGTCGAGGTAAGTCCGAATTTCCGTTCATACTGGCAGGAAGAAACACGCAATTGCGGAAGATGGAAGCCTGAAAAGAGTACTTCTGAAAATTTTAATCAATAAATGTTACAACTCAATGCTACCGCTACTATTATGGTGACAGTTCTATAATTTCTCCTTCAGATAATAAGTATTTTAAGCCAATCATATTTTTTTGACAATCTTGCATTGATTTGGTATTTATCTAATTGACATTAAGATATTAAGTTTTTACTGCTGACATTCTGGATTTTTTTTTTGCAGGAATATACAATTATTTTCGTTATTAAATTATCTTTCTTTTGATCCCAATTTTTATTGTATGAAATCGATGTAGACTTTTTTTTTACTATTAATAGGCATACGTTTGATCACTATCTCACCTGATGGTAAACGATGATGTGGTCGAAGATGGAGCAAGTTTGCCTAGAAGTAACCTATTCACTCTTGACTTAAATACACCCAGGTTGTACCTATAAGGAAACACAGACTCCGACAGGGAATTCCACTCCTTAGCAGTACGCACTATGAATGTGTTCCCAAAACGTTTTGTGCGCGTGGGTGGGATGTCCACCATGTACCGGTGGCGCATCGCAATTCGTCTTGTGGTCCGATGATGGAACGGGCTTGGCAGAATTAAATCATGCAATTCCGTCGCACACTCAACAAAATGCAACCGATAGAAAACCGACAGGCCAGCAACTCGGCGTCGATGCACAAGGCCTTGGAGCATTAACGATGATCCTCATGGCTCTTTTCTCAATTGACTCAAAGGCAGTGGAAAGACTGGATCTGCGACCCACCAGATCGTGCGTCGGACACGTATCTCTCAGCAACAGTGCTGTCGTCTGCATACCCAAAGGTACCGGGTTTTAGCGGATCATTAATATGCAGTAGGAATAATGTTGCTGAGAGCACCGACCCCTGAGGAACCCCGGCATTAATATCCATCAGTCCGGACGAGCAGCCATCTATGACCACTCGGATAGCCGATCCCTCAGGAAATCTGCAATCCAATCACACAATCCGGCGGGCAGACTGAAGGAAGGAAGCTTACTAATGAAGCTATCGTGACCGATTTCGGCGGAACCCGTATTGCCGGTCGCTAAGGATATCATTCCCTTCTAGGTATGCTAGGAGCTTATGTTTCAGCACGCGTTCCACCTTACCGAGATGGGTCTATAATTCGACGGGTCAGCTCGACTACTTTTTTTTTACTATTGATAGGCACGCGTTTGACCACTATCTCACCTGATGGTAAGCGATGATGTGGTCGAAGATGGAGCACGCTTGCCTAGAAGTAACCTAAAAACCCTTCTTACCCTTCTTAGGCACGGGCTGCACATTAGCTTGCTTCCAAGCCTTCGGTACTTTTCCAGTCTCAAACGAATGTATTCACTCATTTCTCTTTTCTACTTCATCATCAGGCCCTGATCGCAATCTATTTTATAACCTATTCATTGCGTCCATTTATATGAATATGAAAACGGAAGGTCTACTGTAAGTAAGTGAGGAGTTCGGTATCCTGCAGATTTCAGGACATGCATCAGGTTAAGAAAAGTTTTATCATGATCGGTTCAGCCGTTTGAAGATCATTGGCTCTTTTCTGAAGAAGGGGTGTGACCAACTTATACGGGTCTCGACGGGGATCGATGCGAAATTAGGTATTATATTATTTCAATAGTATTGCAAGTATATGGTATCTATCTGATGCTACAGCATGACCTTGGTTGAAGTAGAAAAGAAAAATGAGTGAATACATACATTGGTGAGAGATGCTCAGCAACTTTCACTCGTTCGATCGATATGGTATATGATGTAGTGGTTTTAGGTAAGTCAAGTGTAGATAGTAGGTGGTACGTAGTAGGTAATAGGTAGGTATAGAGTAAGATCCCAGAGCCATCAGACACAACTTATTTTCACATACATGAAACCTTAGGTTCTCAGTAGCGTCTCATGTTCTTTAAATACCTGCGTGCTTGTGGAGCTAGCGTTGTGACACCTGGGCAGGTACCAGGTAAGAAAGGTAACTAAAAATAAGAGTAACTTTAAATTTATTTGGCTGATTTTTATGTATGTTTTGTAGAATATTATTTTAAAATAGTATCATAAGTGTCAGATACTTTCCATGGACCAAAACTTTAGTCAGACGCTTTAAAGCTCCACAAAAAATAAATGAACTTTACTTATTTTTACATGTCTGATTTTTAAATATGATGTTAAGGTTACTATTACAAAGTTATAATTCATTAGTCAGACAAATTGTAGTGACCAAACCCCCCTAACCCCCTAGTTCCCTACACACAAAAATTATTCAGCCGAGAGAATGAGCGCGAAAGCACTATAGGCATGCGTTTCAGAGCGAGTGAGACGTCCATAGTAACTCGGTTCCTCTTCCTTTAACTCACAATCTGTTTCAGTGTATGTGCCAAAGAGTATAATAATAATATGGGAGAAAAGAACCCTCTTGCGCCATTTCGAAGAATACAGTTCCGAAACGCCATCTACATTTCTTAACAGAAACTAAGGCTCTCTATAGGTAGCTATAGGTGGGTAGGAATGTATGTATACTATCTATAGGTATAGGTGATCCTTCAATGTAGCCCGCGATATTCGTTTTCTAATCCTAGAGACTAATCTGAAAATTGCAAATTTTGAATTCAAAATTGAAAAAGCGACCAAGAAGGAATTCAAATTACTCTCTGTGATAAAAAAACGACCTTTAATTTTCCTGTTTTTTTGCAAACTACTGTTTTATTTTACGTCATACTTGTGTCGATCAAAATGCGATTCGCGAAAGCAATGATAATACATTTAAGTGAGAGACACGCTGTGCCTACGTACACAACGTATGCGTATATTTTACATGTAAAACTATGCAATAGAAACACAGTTACCGTATGTTGCGATGCATACGTTGCGTACGTGGGACTAGTTTGTCTCTCGCCTTACTAAATTACAATAGCTAAAACATACATAATATAAAGTAATAGGTAATATATGATTGATATTTTAATGATCGTGAATTAGTAAACGAGTCATCAGCAGTATATTCGTGAATCGCATTTTTATCAGTACGACATAAACAGCTGCTATTTACAAAAAACAAGATAATTATCATATAGAGATGTTTATATTTGAGTACTAGGAAACCTTATCTACCTTTGTTTCTCAGAAAAGAGTTGTTCAGAAAACTATTTTGAAAATTAACATAGTTGTTCTAAATTACAATAAAGAAAAATAGCTCATTACTTTATGAAATTAAACAGAAAAATATTTTTTTTTACATATGTCAGCGAAAGCACAACTCTCCAGGTTACCTCAGCCAGGATATGGAACTTCAGGGCGTACTATGGGAAGTATTGGTTATTACGCAATAGAAACACCGTTTGCTTTTTCAATCAAATTATTATTCACACTCGAAAGTCTCAATTACAATATTCTCAAACAATAGGTCCACTGAACAAGTATTAGGAACACGCGACGGTTTCTAGACGTGTGCACGTCTGCACTGCTCGACCGCCACCAGTAGACTGAGCTCAGCCTCTGTCGAGCACAACGTCCTAGACTCCATAGAACGCCACTAGATGACGTTGGCGTTCCGGTTGTTTAATTGACTGACTTATTTCCGACACGGCCATCCTGCTATCATACGGCCTCGTCAGTGGCGGTACCTTCATATAAGCCCAAAAGCCTTACTAAAATGCTCGATAGAGAATCAATATCAAACCCGAACTATTTAAAAGTTCGCGCGCTTAATTCTTATCAAAATAACACAAAGTATCTACCTATGCCACACTACTACACATCGCGATTGTTCGCGCGCAGAGATTCGCATTTGCAGCATCTACATATAGCTATCTCGCTTACACGTACCGGCTTTTGCCGGGCTTTCAAATACTATCTCTGTCACTTTCGCACTTATAGCGATGTGCCGTATAACGATTTAGAACGTTGTGCGTCTACAAATCGATCAGTATGGTAGATTTAAGCCGTGCATGCGTATGAAGTTGCACGCGTATGCGTGACCTTGTCACCTTGCCAACTCTGCAGTGTTGCCGTTTTAGCGACGTTGTGAGATCTTGGAGATTTTTAACGAGTTTGGAGACTTTTTTTAAGATTTAGCAACAATACTTTAGACTTTTTAAAATAACGAAATTAAATATTCAAGCAATATCTTAAAAATAAAAATTTGTGACATCTAGCTAGATTTTTCATATCCCTGGCGACTTTTTTTGCCTAAATGACAACACTGCAACTCTGCGTAAGTAGTTCCCGACACCCGAGTGCAACTCAGTTCAGTTTCATTTGCTTGAGTGGGAAAAGTTTTGTTGTTAAAGTTTTTTGTGTGTTTTCTTCAGATTTTCTCAGTGATACAATTGTTTTGGTGACTTACCTAACAATGGAGGTAATTTTACCTTGTGAGGATTTAAAATGCGTTCAAGTTTTGATTGGCGAAGATAAGGTAAAATCTTTAAACTTTGCTCAGAAAAAACAGTTAATTTCTTCATTCAAACCGACGCCTAATCTGTGTATTTCTCAGACTAGTAAATCGCAAAAACGAAAATTTTATAGATCAGTGTATAAAACTAGTTGGATTATTGGCTGTTCGCACACTAATAAGTTGTATTGCTGGTGCTGCATATTTTTTTCGAATGAAGATTCCGTTTGGAATACATCTGGTTATAATGATTTAAATAACATATCTGGCGCCATTAAAAGGCACGTAAATTCCCATAAACACCTGTGTGCAATGGTTTCTTTCGGTAATTTTGATAAACAACGAATTGAGACATCAATATCACGCCAGTTATCTGAGGAAATTTCAAAATATAACACGCGCGTTGATAACAACCGTAGTGTATTTCAAAAATTAGTTGATATTGTTTGTCATTTAGCACAACAGGAACTTCCTGTAAGAGGACATGATGAGTCCAAAACTTCATTAAATAAAGGCAATTTTTTAGAACTGGTCTCGTTAATTTCAAAATACGATGTCGTTTTAGAAAAGCATATGCAGCATCAGGAAAGTGACAAACCGGGGCCGAGTTGTTTTCACAACAAAATTCAAAACGATATTATTCATTCCGTAGCCGATGTGATGCAAACTTGCATCGATTACGAAGTTAGGCAAACAAAATTTGTTTCAATTAATTGACGAAACCCCCGATGTTAGTCATAGAGAACAACTGTGCTTGATTCTCAGATATTATTATAATAATGAACTTCATGACCATTTTTGGGCTTTCTTAATGTGTCGGAAAGTCGCACAGCAGACTCACTCTCTAATATTGTTTTAGAATTAACTAGACATGATTGCATCGCAAAATTAGCAGCGCAAAGCTATGACGGTGCTAGTGTAATGTCCGGTGTAAGAAATGGAGTGCAACAAAAAGTTAAAGATGTTTGTCCACAAGCAATTTACATTTGGTGTAATGCACATATTTTGGCCTTAGGTTTGTCTAAATCATGCAATAAAATTCAGGAGGTTAGTTTATTTTTTTTCAGCCCTTCAGGCTTTGTGTAATTTTTTTAGTAATAGTATAAAACGAGCTGCTTTTTACGATACTCATTGCAGCAAAAAATTGCCTAATGCTCCCGCAACTCGTTGGACATACATGTCGCGAGTTGTAAACACGGTTTTTGAACAAAAAAGTAAACTTACGAGTTGTTTTCTGATCTGTGCGACAATCCACAGAACTGGGACGTGGATACGATTTAAGCTGCGGAGAATTTTGAAAACACTTTGCGATCTTTTAATTTCAATTGTTTTCTGTTTTATTTTACATCGGATATTTGAAAAAACTGACTGCTTGTACAATATTCTACAAAAATCACAAGTTGATTTCGGTTATTGTATTAATAAAATAAAGGAATTTCAGGCATGGTTATGTGCTGAATTTCAATCCGAATTTGATCAAATTTATGAGAACACGTTACAAAATAACTCGGCTCCTCGTTTGAGACGCAACGTACGCTGTGCAAAACGGAATACAGACGACTTTTTGTAGAAGTAATTGATAACATTAATACCGAAATTACTGACCGATATTCTGAAATTTATAAATTAAAGTTTTTCCAACTGCTCAACAACAAAGAATTTGACAATTATCACTCACATTTTCCTACAGAGGAATTAGATTCATTATTTGACATTTATGCAAACTATTTCGACAAACAAACATTAAAAAGCCAATTGATTTGCTTGTATTCTAGTCCTGATCTGAAAGATCGTAATGTTTTCGAATTAATTGATTTCATTCATGAGAATAACCTCGAAGATGCCTTTCCCGATCTGTTAAAGTTAGCGTATCTTGTTGTAACTATTCTGGCTACAAGTTCTTCCGCGGAACGTGCTTTTTCGTCTCGTAAACGTATCCATACCTATCTGAGAAATTCACAAGGTCAAGAGCGTCTTCCCAAATTATCAATGATAGCTATTGAAAAACAGTTGTTGGTAGAATTAAAACGATCATCAACATTTTACTCTGATATAATTAAATCATTTCTTAAGAAATATAAACGATTCCAATTAGAATATAAATAAGTTATTTAAATTCCTTATTACATTCTATCTCGCTATTTTTTAACTTTCGTTTTGTAACTTTCTGTTTTGTTTTTTTTTTGTCTGTAACCTGTTAGTCCTGTTACGAAGCAAGCAACTACTTACCATAACTTTGTTCCCTCAAGCAATGAAGCAAACCAAACGGCTTTTTTCAAAGCCACCGGAGGTATTCAATTGCTGATATGTTTATTATATTCAATCTAGCACTAGCATGCCTTCAGTGAGCTTTGGTTACCTCATTCACCGCACGACAAGCAAGAGTGAAATTGAAGAAGAGGAAAGAAGATGGATGAATTCACTTTTAATTTATTTTACCTAACCAGTAGTTTATGAGAAAATTGCGATGATACATACGTAGGTACTGTGGCATAACCTCCTTGGATGGCTCACCCTCCGGTGACCTCCGTCCATTTAATCATAAAAAAAAAGCTTTAGAAGAATTAGGAATTTAGAATAGGTTCAAATATTGACATACGATGATTGATTGGTTTTTCAAAAAAATCTGTAAAAGTTTTTTTGAGAGCACCCGCTCAATATCTCGCCAAAAGTATTTTTATTCATATCGATCCCCAGACGTTTCAGAAGTCCTAATCTGAACATCTACATATGGTGGAGGCGCCGGGTAAATAATAAATATTAGATAAAGGTAAAATTTTCGCGTATACAGGGCGTACACTGCATGAAGATAATTTCGCGTATGCACTGCGTAAAAAAAGTGCATGAATGTGCGACAGCCTAAAGTCTGAATTCCCATCAGGAATAGATTTTGTTGAGAAATTCTACTATGCGCGTCAAGACACTAAAGAAGACATAGTCGCATTTTTCTATAGACTGGCTGATTACGGATTACAGTCCGGAATTACTGACGAAAAAGTATTCATTAAGATTTTCTTAAAGGGTATAAACATGCATTATAAATTAAAGCTGGGGAACCGATTATACAAATCAAAAGCTGAGTTGCGTGCCACCATTGACCAAATAAAAGAAATATTTGAGGAGACAGCCCGACCGGGCAAATTTTTCGTTGCACCCTCCGCGGGTTTTGATTATTTTCCAGCCGGAAGTCAGAGATACCCAACTTCACCGAGACCAACGAGCCCGGGACAGACGGCTTCAAGATCGACGCCAAACCTAGCCGGTGATACGGATATGTATCACACTCCGAGGTATAATTTGCGGCCGAGACGTCGGTTTGATAATAGAAATAACTGTTTTCCAACTACCCCCAGCTCAAGAAGCCCACGTTCTGATGGCCACCCAAACGCGGAAGGGCACAGTCGATAAATAATGAAGTGGAGTTGCAGGCTGTGTCCGAAAGAGATCAACTCCTAAGGAAAACTAGCAAATGCGGTGACCTCAGTACTTTTATTAATATTACAATAGATAATCAGGCCTGTTCTGCTCTGATAGACACCGGAGCATCAATTTCGTGTATATCAGATCAATATGCGTTGAATCTCAATCTAAATCATACCGGTGACAAGGCAAATCATTTTGTGAAGTCAATATAGGGATAATGCTTAGAAGTTGTCGGGAAAACGACGATAAGTTTTATAGTGGACTCTTAGTGTCTTTGTGAATGATTTCCTGATTATTAAAAACATTAACCAGAGATTAGTCCTGGGACAGGATTTCTTTCGTAAATACGAAGCGGTTATCGATTTTTCTAATGGGTGTATTACTTTAGTGGGAAGATGTTGTATAAAACTTCACAAATGTACTAAACAAAATGCTATGTCAGAATCGCAAGTGGTATGCCATGACCATAATAATGAAATAATTCCAAAAAACAACATTATGACGGTTCGTGGATCTAAGGGAGAAGGGAGTTTTAATTCTGTATCGAAAAATGATTATTTATATTTTTCGAATTTAGTTAAAAGCTTTGATGATAATTTTTTATCGAAAGTAGCTAATGCTGATGTAATAAATGAACTTAATGTTAATTTAGGTTTAAACTCGGAGAAAAGAAACAGACTGAGAGCCCTTCTTACCTTATACAGAGATAACTTCGCTTTTAAGGCCTCTGAATTAGGTAGTTGTAGCATAGAAGAAATCACTATTAGAACTGTAGATGATATACCAGTTCATCACCCACCGTATAAGGTTTCACCCAAGCAGCGAGACATAATAAATACACAGTCAAAGAAATGTTGGCTAATAAAGTTATTCGGGAATCCAGAAGTGCATATGCATCCCCGGTAGTACTGGTGCAGAAGCCAGACCAGTCGTGGAGATTTTGTGTAGACTATAGGAAGTTAAATAAAAAGGTGATAACAGATAGCTATCCATTACCGAATATTGAGGATATTATGATATACTTATCGGGAGCCAAATATTTTGCAGATTTTGATCTAAATTCAGGTTATTGGTAACATAGATTGTGTGAAGAAGATAAGCATAAAACTGCATTTATTACTTCTTCAGGTTTATAAACAAGTGAAGCTGTTTTCCAAAGATCATAGACAAAGTACTGGCTGGAATAAAATAAAAAAAGGCCATTTGTTATGTGGATAATATTTTGGTTTGGGGAAATAGTTTTAATGAATTTATTGAATCGTTAGAAGAGATTATGTTACGTTTAAAGAAAGCAAATCTTACCTTAAAACCAAGCAAGTGTAGTTTTGGGTATAGTAAAATTTCAGTCTTAGGACATGATATCTCAGGTGAGGGAGTCAGACCCGATATTAAAAAATTACAATCTTTAAAAACTTTGAAAACACCAAAAACGCAAAGCAAGTTAAATCCGTCTTAGGGTTGTTTTCATACTATAGAAAGTTTATTAGTGATTTTGCATATATTGTATTACCACTAACAAAGCTTTAAAAAAAAATAAAGCGTTTGTTTGGGGTAGTAAGGAAGAAGAAGCATTTCGAAAGATTATAAAGATTATGGAATCACCACCCATTCTGCATTTTTATTCAACTGATAAAAACATGGTCACTAAGTTATATGTAGATGCCAGTGATGAAGCAGTTGGTTGTTGTCTCATGCAAGGTGAAGAGATAATGTTTCCTATATCATATGCATCAAGGAAGCTAAGCCATGGGGAGAAGAAATATTCGATCACGGAGAAAGAATGTCTTGCTTTAGTATGGGCATTGAATTATTTCAAACATTTTCTATGGGGTTTGACTTTTCAGGTGATGACTGACCACAAAGCCCTATGTTGATTAAGGAGCAGAAAGGATATGAATGGAAGGTTGGCTAGGTGATCGCTGTGTATCCAGGCATATGATTTCAACATAGTTCATTATGCAGGGAAGGACAACGTCATAGCAGATTTTTTGAGTAGGAATCCCTTAGCTGAAGAAGAGGAGGAGGAGCCAAAGTTGTCTGAGAAACAGTTAGAGGACGGCATGCAGTTGTGTAGGATAGAGGTTGTGAGGATTCGAGAAGAGCAGCTGCGAGATGAGTTTTGTAGAGGTTGGTTCGATAAACTGGCAGCTAGTAGTGGAAGTACACTCAAAGGTTTTAGTGTCATAGATGGTGTATTATGTAAGCAAGCAAGGAGACTGAATAGGGTTCGAGAGTTGATAGTGATCCCAAGTTGTTTGCTGAAGGAGATATTAAGTGAGTTGCATGATGATCCATGGTCAGGTGGTCACTTAGGTCTGGCCAAGACATTAGGTAAATTTCGAGCAGGATATTACATAAGGGATGCTGAGAGGGAGATAGATAAATATGTGAGGTGTTGTCGGTTATGCCAGGAGCGCAAGAAATGTAAGCAGATGGCACAGTTACAGCCAGTCCAGGTAAACCATTTGATGGAGAAAGTAGGGATTGATGTTCTGGGGCCTTTTAGGAAGTCGTTGAAAGGTAATCGGTATATTATCGTTAGTGTAGAATATGCTACAAGATATGCAGTCTGCAAGGCGGTTCCTAGACCAACGGCACAAAGAATTAGTGAGTTCCTGATTGAAGAAATCTTCTGTAGGTATGGTGGTGTAAAAGAAATAGTGTCGGATAAGGGGTCGGTTTTTACGTCACACTTGGTGAAGGACACTGTTGAATTCTTCGAGGCGAAGTCACGCTTCACCACAGCCTTTCACCCCGCATCGAACGATTTAACCAGACTTTAACCCAAATGTTGTCCATGTATGTGCATGCATGTATGTGCATGTATGTGCATGCAATGGTGACAACCTGCCGGTTGTCACCATTGGTTGAGCTGTTCGATGGAGGCAAATAATTTCAGTTCATATTTTTTTTAACAGATTTTGATTACTGGAGTAAGTTCGATGTTAGGAGTTAATTCTTTGACAGAATAGACCTTCGCTTCTTAACCGTCTGGCTGCCGCGTAGACTAGTTAGGGTAGCTTCCGTGAAGTCAATCCCTTCGGGATGGATGTGATTTGTCACATCATTTGTTTACGTTTGGCGGTGTGTTGCAGATTTTCGGGGGGTTTTACTGCAGCAGGCCCGGGTTTCAGCATGTCTGCGTTATTGTCCAGCGTAAATGGCGCATAAGAATTTAAAAGTATAATGCTTATCGCAGGACATGACTGAAGCTGCTTCTAAAGAAGCATATGCCCCCCTGTCAGCGAAGATTCCCCCCATAGGCAGGAACTCCTGGTTAGGGATAGTTAGGTGCTTAACTCTTCCAAAGCTTTGAATAGAAGATTACAGGAAGACTTTCCTAGTATCCTCTATTAGTGAGGGCGTAGCTCATGTGGCACAACCTCCTTGGATGGATCACCCTCCGGGGACCTCCGTCAATTTAATCATAAAAATAGCTTTAGAAGAATTAGGAATTTAGAATAGGTTCAAATATTGACATACGATGATTGATTGGTTTTTCAAAAAAGATCTGTAAAAGTTTTTCTTGAGAGCACCCGCTCAATATAATGATCTCTTAAATCACCAAAAGTATTTTTATTCATATCGATCCTCAGACGTTTCAGAAGCCCTAATCTGAACGTCTACAGTACCTACATACTCAGTCGAAAACCGAACTTTCTTTTTTTGAAATCGTTTAAAATTTTATTGGGCTTGCCTTATTTTGAAAACCTAGGCACGCCACTGGGCCTCGTGTGTTAACCTACAAACAAAACTCAACAACAGTACTCTGTTCGACTCGGCCAATCCTAACCACAATATGGCTCAAAAAAACTTTATCCTCAATCATTTAATTGTTTTTACAAAACATTCCTTTCCAGTTAACACCACACATAAAAAAAACTTTGGATCTTGTAAAACATTGAAATCATCACCCAGGGTCATGTACCATCGTTATCCACATCTAAAATCAACTGTATTGCAACAAAGCCTCGGAGAACCACTCACAAAAGTAAACAACTCTAGCGCCACGGCTCTCATAGCCGAACCAAGTGCATCCTCGCTGCATGTGGAGCATTGTGGGACTTTCACCCAATACGGTCACCATTGACCACGAGTAGCAATCACGCCATTGCTCTCGAAATACTTGCATCCAAGTACACGAGGACTACCTCTCAAACACGTGCATCCACCATGTGTGTGAAGCATTTTGGGAATTTCACCCAATACGGTCACCATAGACCACGAGTAGCAATCACACCATTGCCCTCGAAATACTTGCATTCACATACATGGGGACCGCCTCTCAAACACGTGCATCCAACATGTGTGTAGAGCATTGTGGGACTTTCACCCAATACGGTCACCATAGACCACGAGTAACAATCACACCATTGTCCTCGAAATACTTGCATCTACACACATGTGGACCACCACTACGGTCATCACAGACCACGACCCCCACCAGAGCCACACGCACACCGCCTACCCACGGACTACTTGAGTTACAAATACAAAATACAAATAATTTATTTGCTGGAATATGGGTACATACATGTGTTATTACAAACAAAAAAAGTTCTGCCATATTCTACCTCAACAGCTGGAAATAGAGTTATTTTTAGAAAAAACAATGTTTGACATTATTTGTTTCACTGAGCATTGGTTAAAGGATTTTGAAATGTTGATTAATTACGAGAATTATAGTGTGAAAAGTTCTTTTAACCGAAAGACAATGCTACGTGGGGGTTCACTAATTTTAGTAAAAAAATGTATTAAATTTAAAACCCGTAAAGACATAGTTAACTTGTCTGTTGAACATAGCATTGACCTGTCCTGAGTTGAGCTAGATACGCATGTCATAGTGTGCGTTTACAGACCCCCTAATTATCTGAACTACGCTATTTTTGAGTCAGTGATGGAAGATGTATTGGCAGAACCTGCAACTGGTAATAAACTAGTAATCATCTGTGGAGATTTTAATATTAATATCTTAGAAAACAATTCAGATAGCTGTAGATTATTAAATCTCTTTAAATCGTTCAATTTGTCTAATGTGTTCATAGAACCAACCCGTACAACTACTGCTACATGTATTGATAATGTTTTTTGTTGTGGCAACTACTTAGAGAAAGCCATTGTAAATTACCTTCCTTCTGATCACAGTGGGCTACTGGTATCTTTTGAGTCCAACATTCCAATTCAACAAGTGCAAACACAAACTAGACCAATAACATCCGGTAATTTAAATAAATTTAATCGCACTTTAATCGGGAAGTTAAGTGATTGGAACCTTACAATGAACAATGCTAATATTTTGTATACAGATTTTTTTTCTTTAGTCCAAACCGACTTCAATAATACTTTTAAAAAGAAAACTAAAACTATCTGCCCTAAGTTTTTCTTTTGTGACTGGGCAACTAAAGGACTCAGAAAAAGTAGGGAAAGACTTTATGAGTTGTATAGCCTTAAGCCTTTTATTAACACTGAGACTTTTAATAAGTATGTAGCTACCTACTCAAAAATTTATAAAAACACTTGTAAGGTAGCTAAGGCTTTATATATAAGTAATAAGGTAAAAACAGCAGACAATAAAATAAAGACGGTTTGGAAAATTATAAACAATGAAACAAATAGGAACAAAAGACATAACACTGATTACGGATTGGAGGCTTCTCATGGACTTATTAGCGAAAACAAACAAGTTGCTCAAGAATTTGTAAATTTCTTTACGAGTATCCCTATTAAACCTACTGAAGCCTTAAATTCCTCGCCTTCATTTGCTTTTGATTTATTACAGGCGAACGTTTCAGCCAGCCCGACTGAATTTAATTTTAAACATATAAACCCCATAGTAGTAATAAAAGCTTTTAAACAAATCAAAATTAAATTGACCGAAGATCTATGGGGATTGTCTATCAAAGTTTTTACCTCAATCATCGAGACTGTAGCGCCGTACTTAGCTGTAATATTTAATTTGTGTGTGGATCAAGGAGTCTTTCCGGACCTAATGAAATTCAGTAAGGTGATACCACTTTTTAAATCTGGGGATAGTAAAGACACAAATAATTATAGACCAGTATCTGTGTTGCCAGTGTTTAGTAAGGTATTTGAAAAAGTGATGCTAAATCAGATGCTTAATCATTTTAACACGAATATCATACTTCATGATAAACAGTATGGTTTCACCAAGGGACGTTGTACAACTGACGCTGGTGTTACCTTACTAAAGCACATCTTTAATGCGTGGGAGGACGCACAGGATGCCATAGGTGTCTTTTGTGATTTCTCGAAGGCGTTTGATTGCGTTGATCACGATATATTACTCCTGAAGCTCGGGCATTACGGACTGGTCAAAACAGCGTTAAACTTAGTCAAATCTTATTTGAATGATAGACGGTAATTAGTTCAAATAAACGGTGTCAATTCGTCGGGATTAAACGTGATAATGGGCGTTCCCCAGGGCTCGATTTTGGGTCCTTTCTTGTTTTTGGTATAATTTACCCTATTTATTGCAACAAAAACTTGATATGGTGCTGTTTGCCGACGATACCTCCTTAATTTTTAAGATAAATAGACAGACAGACAATGTTGATATCATAAATAATGCCCTAATGCAAGTCCAAAATTGATTCACGGCGAATAATTTGGTTTTGAATGAAAAGAAAACGAAATGTATAAGATTCGCTTTACCCAATGTCAAAAGCAGTGATTATGACATTGTATTGAACAGGGAAAAACTAGAATTTGTCGATAATACGGTTTTCCTGGGAATTACGCTTGACCCAAGGCTACAATGGGGCCCTCATATAACATCTCTTTCTGGACGGCTAAGTTCAGCAGCTTATGCTGTTAGGAAAATCCGCCAATTAACGGATGTCGATACCGCGAGACTGGTCTATTTTAGTTACTTTCACAGTATCATGTCTTACGGTATTTTACTATGGGGACGGGCTGCAGACATTGAGTCTATTTTTATTCTGCAGAAAAGAGCCATCAAAGCTATATACAATCTGCGCCGGCGCGATTCTCTAAGGGAACTGTTTAAGAATATTAACATCATGACGGTACCTTGTCAATACATTTACGAAAACATCATGTATGTCAGAAAGAATTTACATCTTTTTAGTACAAGAGGCGACAGACATAATTATGGTACTAGAAATAGGGATCAATTAGTTCTACCAGGTTTCAGACTGGCTAAAGTTGCCTCATCTTTTATGGGGTACTGTTTATAATGTTATAAATAAGATACCTCTCCATATATTAGAACTTAATGAGACAAAATTTAAATCTTGTATTAAACGCACACTATGCAGGCAAGCATATTATAAGTTGGGGGATTATATTGAAGATAAAAATGCTTGGCTGAATGCTGGTCCGGCTCCACAGCTACTAGGGTGCACAAAATAATCTGTTAGCATTTGGAAACATTGTTGGACAGGCTGAAGATTGTGAAAAAACAATATTTGCATTGTATAGACTCAATTTATTTAGCAATGTATAATTTCATCCATTTTAACGGCACATGTGTGAGTACTGTGTACCTTAAACTTAAGCTATAGCTATCAGTTTTAGGTTTGTTTTTTACTTGAATGTACCCTGGCGGTTGGGAGTGTCATGCTCACACAAAAGTCTAGATGATGGTGGCGTATGCGTTGGATTATTTGGCTCCCTTCAAAATGGTTGAGCCGAATGGTGCTAGCGCATGCGTCATGTTCGTGAACGGGCGCTGTCAGTTGGGACTGGTCATTTCTCAGTTGCCATGGTTTATTTAAATATTTCTTTGAATTGTTCATTTTTACCCGGACGCTTTTATCCTGCTCGTCTTTTACATCGTTCTCACATGTTTGTATGATTTCAACTTGATGTAAACAAAAATTTGTAACAATTTATAATTTTTTAAAAGAGTGTCCGTGGAGTTTCTTGCACGTTCTTCTCCATAGAGATCTACGCTTTGAAACGTGCAAATAGCTTCATCTTTTTGGACGGACCGACCTTGACAATTCAAAAGTGCCTGTAAATGGTTTATTTGAAATATACGATTTGATTTGAGTCGCCGGCTGGCACGGTGGAGCATACCGGGATTTTTCGCTAGTTGGCGGGGCAGCCTTTCACACGTGGCTGGCGTGCTACTTGGGCCCCCTACTAACTGTGGTCGGCCAACGGCTGGCACCGTGCTTCGGATCCCGCTACCCTCCAAAATGAGTTACCCGGAAAGCCCAGCCCAGCGACCAAGACCGGTTCTGAGCAGAGCAACTGACAATCTCCTTCTGTCCCAAAGGCACTGGCACTCCCGCACACCGACGGAACACAGCAAGCTGCTTGGCGCCGGACTTCGGCGGGATGGTGGTAGCGAGCCAAGCGGCTCCTTGCGGAAAAGTTAAATTTTATAAATGTTACTTGGGGACCTATATAAAAATGTTACCTCAATAGCCGGGCGGCTATTGAGGTAACATTTTTATATAGTTCTAATGGTTTTTACATCTTGCCAGACACATTGAAAGTCCGCTGTAGGTGCGAACGCAAGTGCGTAGTCGACTGCAATCTTATAAGACATCCAATAAAAAAATACGTTCAAAACCATGTTATATAAAGTAATAATAGTGTAACGAGCTTAGGGTTCGTTACAATAAAAACTGCCGATTAAACAACCTAAACTGACACTTTAATTTATAACACTAATTAGCACTTTTAAAACACACTAATTATAAAACACAATCGTACTACTGAACACTTCACTTCACTATAATTCGCAGTTGAAGATCGCTCTCGAAGTTATCGTTTTTATCGCCAATTCAATACTGACTGCCGTCGCCGGATGCCCGTCCTTTATATACCGACAGTCATTTCCAGAACCCTCCTGTATGGAAACCTCTGGAAAGTTCGGGCACACACGGGTCCCGACCGACCAGGTATCGAGAATGTTCTAGCACGTAAATGCCTGCTACTGGATACTAGATGGCGCCAGCAGCACGCAAGTGTCTGCTACTCGATACTAGATGGCAGCACGTAAATGTTTGGTTGGTTTCCGTTACTTGATACTAGATGGCGTTAGCAGCACGTATATGTCGTTATGTAACCAGCATTAATTCTGGCGCGTAACAATAGCCTTTATTCAGATCAACTTAACCTAATAACAATATTCTAAAACAAACATAAAACTTATTCTAGTATTTGCTGCTTTTTTATTTTCTGTAGATCTGTTGCCAATCGGCAAAGGCCTCCTCCAACCTTTTCCATTCAGCTGCCAGTTCTCTGATATCATCATTCCATCTTTTATGCGGTCTGCCTTTGTTCCTTTTACCTTCCCTTGGATACCACCTTTCACTTTCTTACTCCATTTATCACCTTTTAGTGTGTGCCCTGCCCATCTCCATTTTAGTCTTTTAATTTTTTAGAGTTACATCTATAGTTCTTGTTTTATTCCTGATCACACTGTTTTTCAGTCTGTTTGATTTCTTAACATTAAGCATGCTCCTCTCCATAGCATATTGGCACGTTGCGAATTTGTTCGTCATTTCTTGGGTTAAAGTCCATAACTGACAGCCGTACATTAGGACGGGTAGTATACAGATGTTAAATAGTTTACTTTTGATGTTTATATGAAGTTGTTTGTCTTTCATAACCTCTTTCAAGCTCCAGTATCTTCTCCAGCCGTTCGTAATTCTTCTCCTTACTGCCTCGCGCATTAGTACTTTTTGGGTTATAAGCTGTCCCAGATAGTCGTATTCATCTGTGTAGTTGATTTCGGTATTTCTTACCTGTATCGTGGTGTTCTTTTCATTTGTCATATCTTTAGTCCTTTCTGGGTTAAGTTTTAACCCTACTTTCTCACTTTCTATCGCAAGGTCTTCTATCATTTTATTTGATGGCTTCAGATGTTTTGGCAAATAGCACTATGTCGTCAGCGAATCTTAAATTTGTCAGTAATGTGCCCTCTATTATCCGTCTATATTTTCCCAATTGAGTTGTCTGAAAATTTACTCCAGCACAGCCGAGAAGAATTTTGGGGATAGGGGGTCTGTCTCCTTGTCTAACGCCTTTTTCTATTTTGAATGGCTAGCTTATCTTTTCTAATTGGATTCTGGCTGTGCTATGACTATATACGTTCTTTATTAATCAAATGTATTTAAGTTCCACTCCTTGTTCCAGTAATGCTTCCCATATGTTTTGTGTAGAAGAGAGTCAAATGCTTTGCTGTAGTCGATAAATGCAACGTAATATGTAAGCTGGTATTCATTGTACTTCCCTAACATTTGACGAACTACATGAATGTAGTCGATCACCGAGTAGTTCTTAAGAAAAAAATAAATGAAAAAATTGTAGCGAGGCAACCCCGAGCTATAGGGGTAGGTGTTAATGTTGGTCGCACTGGTAGCGGCGACCAATGCGATGATCGCGGGGACATTGATAAGGTTGGCTCCCCCGCATCGTTTGACCAATCCCGTGCCGTAATTTCTCCCGCGCGTCCCGTTTGTGGCGCCACTGTTGCCACGCGGGCAACGCGCTCTCCACAAGGAACGCCACAGTGTATGGCGCGAAGGGTCTCAGGCCGCACACGAAAAGTGCCGGCCATTTTAGACTTGTAAACTTTCCTATGTTCCCTGCTATATTTCACTTTTGTGCTCCTAAGCGTGTTTTTTTTTTGATAATTAAAGTACGTAAAGTAAAGAAAAACCAAGGACTTTCTCTGAAGAGGCCCGAACCCCCAAGCCCGTCGGCTACATTTGGCGTCCCAACAGTAGGGGCCTCTGAAGACACGAGCATGCAATTTTTTTTTTTCAATTTACACGTACCTACACGTGGAGCTTCTGCCTAGATACCCTAGCTTCGGAACCTGAAGAGTGGCGTGTTCCACGTGGTTCCGTTTTTCTCTGCAGGCATACCTACGGCAAGATGACTGAAAGAAAAGGTCATAAATCAAGAGCAGAAACAGAGGCAGATGAGGAAACAGAAGCCCCGTCCATCACCATGGACCAGGGCCAGTTTACTACCCTGATGCAGTCACTCCAGCAGAGTCAGGCAGAGATGTTCGCGAGGCTCATCCAGGAAGTTAGGACTTCGACACCGGCGCCTGAAGTGTCTATGACAAGTATGACAACGCCCGCCGCGAACTTCTCAAAGTGCACAGCTCGATTCAACGGATCGTCCGCAGATGTCGACGGATTTATCGATGCGATAGAAGTGTACAAGAACTGCCTACAGATAGCAGACGATAACGCTGTCAAAGGACTCTCCATGTTGCTAGTAGAATCGGCAGCATTGTGGTGGCAAGGAATAAAAACCAGCATCACGTCATGGCCGGATGCCATGCAAAAACTAAAAAGTGCGTTCGGAGAGTGTCGTCCGCCATTTCGCATATATTTGGAATTGTTTTCATTGCGACAAGGTACGGACAAAACGGATTTGTTCATTGCGAAGGCGAGAGCGCTTTTATCGAGATTGCCACAGGAAGACCTCCGTGAAAAAGTTGAACTCGATATGGTATACGGGCTTCTCGATCGTAGAATTAAAAAGCGGCTCGATCGTAACTCCATATCATCATTCGACCAGTTACTGCAACGTGCCAGAGCGATCGAAGAATCGTTGGAAGACAGCGCAGGTGACAAGACACCGGCACTGGCGCATCCGAGCGCCAGTCACCGATCTGCCGTCACCGATCTGCCGTCGCCGGCGGACCTTCAACTTCGGCATCAAGTGATAACAAGGACACTCGCAGCAAAAGACGGTCGTGCAGATATTGCAAGAAATGGGGACACGATAAATCGCAGTGTAATAAGTTAATAAACAGGGACCAAAGTGATAACGTAAAAAGTGATAACAACGTAAACAAAAAAAATCTGTTCAATGCTATGGGTCCTGTTACGGGGCAGGTTCTAAGTCCCTTTTTAAAAAACTATTTTTTAACCTTGAAGGAATTTAATTGAATTAGTACAAAATTTAATGTGTCCGCAACGAAGTTCAAAGTATGACTGTCGGAAACTACCTACTAATTATGATTCGAAAAACAACAAGTATGGGAAACATTACATGAGACCTACTGACGTGTCAGCGTTTATATTTTATATGCTTAGGGCTGTCTAACAATTTATAACAACCCCCCCGATAAGATTGATCATCACGATTGAGAGTGATGAGAAATCTAAGATGAAACGTTGAACTTCGTTTTGGTTACAAACTAGGACTTAAGAAACCATAAGAACAGTTATAAATGTAACCATTAGTAAACTTAGGATTAATCTAGAATAAAACATAGGAAATAGGATTAATACAATAATAATCATTTAAACAAGACAATAGGATTAAGGGTTGCAATTGTTAAGGTCATTGCAAAACTAAGTCATGACATTACGTCTTAGTGGAGTAGGCAAGGATTTGCATGATCCCTGGCCGTCTTCGTCAGATGATTCAGTGAATCTGTTATTTACTGACTGAACAGACTGAATTGTTTGTTTCTTTTTAGTGTAACATTGATTAAACACTTGGATACAATATCGAGGTTTAGTCGGACAAAATAACTTCCTAGATCTGTATAAGAGATAAATGAAAACAATGATAGAGATAACATACGTTAATGAGAGATAGTGAGTGCTATATTTATGAAAGTGAGATGGTTGTTCAATTTTATTTAACTCTTTTTCAAATTAATTCAAATGCACACTTGCTTGTAATAGCGAATTGAAATCATTAACATTCGATAACTTAACAAAAGGAAGATGCTGTATTGTTTTATTTATTCTCTGATTGTCGCAGCAATCATCTTCTATAATATTAAAATTAGATATATAATTAGTAACATTAGACATGACATTATCACTAGGTGTAAACTTTAAGGTTTTAAAGAAAGCTACACAATGTTTTGGCAAGACCAACATGCCTGTACCAAAAAGATCTCATCGTAATTGGTAGGATCATTTTCACATGTAATATGAGCCTTTCCAGGCTCTGACTGAACGAACAACCATTTATTATTATTTAACTTGAAAAATACATCGATAGAGCCATGTAACAGTTTGGTATTAAGTACAAGAATCTGGCAAGGAACTTATAGCTTCGGTTAAGATTATTGTTTCACACGTTGGATTAGCAATTGTAGAGTACACGTTTCCTAAAGAACACACATAACACTCATTATGAATCACTTGACACTTATCCACTGACTCTAACAGTGAATAGAACATACGATCTATTGTTACAGCCACATAAGGTTTATTGGGAGCAATAAGTATATAAGTGTCAGGTTTGGAAACATCGTAAGGAGCTGGAAGTGGGACATTGTGGTGGAGGTTGTATGTTTGTGGAAGGACGAGTGGAATTCTAGTAATAATAATAATTTTGTTAAGATGATAATAACAAACTAAATCAGATATGTCTATAATAACGTGTATATTTTCTAAAGATAAACTTGTAGGAAGTTCACAGTGTTTAGGAAGCTTATCTTTGTGCAGGTCTAGTTCTTGGAATAATTGATAAGGACTAAGTACAGTTGGATGAAGAATGTTGAGCTTGCTAAATAGGATAGCGTTGTTAACGTCATCAATGTCAAAGGACAAGGCTATCGTAATACTTTCCAAGGAGTTCAATAACATTATCAAATGGTTTTTTATTTCTAATTTATCACTTGAATTAGATAATTGTTCGAAGGCTTTTCTAATAGTATCTAAATTTTGATTTAATTGATTTTGATTTTTGTTTACCCTTGACATTGTATTATTAAAGGTTGAGATAGTAGATTGGATAACGTGAATGTTATCTTTCATTAAGTGCGCTAACTGTTTTTCGTCTGACTGTACTTTAGTAATAGCGTCCGAGAACTTTAGAGCATCTTCAGAGTCTAAAGTTCCAAAGATTGATTTTAAGATTGAGCCGCCAGCATCAATGAGCCCGCGTTTAAAACGGTTTGGTTTTTGATCTTGGACGAGGTAGAATATCGACAAGAACTTGCGAACATTATTAAGATGTTGATTTTGTAAAGGCGACAACAGATTGGTACATTCCAGTTGAATTTTACTGGAAGAGCTAGTAACACAGAAATTAGAAACTTCTTTGATTAGAGCTTCAACTTTATCTAAATGCGGCTTTATATGGCTAATGTCTAAGTACGTTACAACATTCCAGTAATCGTTTGTGAACTTAACATTTGGTAATTGGTCGAAGTATAGGCCTGGACTACCTATGATTGGAGTAACGAATTTGTGGCTCGAGGATGGTTGAAGTAACAACCTGAAATGGAAAAATAAGGCTAGTCATCTGTTGCAATTTTTATTTCGTCGTAATGATGACGAACATGTTTTCTATTTACTAAGAGGGTAACCGTGTGGTTACCATTGACTTTGACGATTTTAAAAGGCCCTTTCCATATAGGAGACATCGCTTTATTTTGTTTATGATGACACCGTAAATAAACCATGTCACCTATTTTATACGTCACGGGCTTAGCATGAATATCGAAACGTTGCTTAGATTTTTCTTTGGATGATTGTATATTTTCCAAGGCCTTTTGTCTACTATAATATAACCTATGATTAAGAGCACGAATATAGTCTGTATAGGTATTTAATTCTAAGGTATCGGCACTTTTGGGTATGTAAGGTTTAAATCCGAACAATAACTCCATCGGCTGGAAGCCGGTAGTGGAATGTACATTAGTATTATACGCTATCATGGCAGTTTGTAGATATAAACTCCAGGTATGTTGATTATCTTCGATGTATGATCGTAAGTACTCTTTTAGAGTCGCGTGGCTTCTTTCGAGAGCGCCACATGTTTGCGGGTGATACGGAGAGGCGAAAATATGCTTAATGCCGAATAATCTCTCTAACTGTTTTAGAACGTCTGATGTAAAGTTAGTGCCTTGGTCGGTTACGATCATCCTGGGGATACCTAAATGAGAAATGAAAAGCACAAGTTTTTGTGCAGTTTCTTCAGCGGAACAAGTAGTCATTGCATATGCTTGCGAATACTTAGTTAAATCGTCTTGCATTGTTAGGATAAACTTATAATGATAGTCGTGAGTTTCAGGCAATGGCCCGACGACGTCTAAGAATACCTTTTCCATAGGTTTCGTAGCTGTTGATGTGATTACCATAGGAGCACGATTTGTTTGACGTAGTGGTTTGTTTATTTGACAAGACTTACAAGTCTTAACATAGTTTTCTATGTCTTGACGCATGTTTTTCCACCAGTAAAGGGTTTTTAACCTATCATACATGCAAGAAATACCCGGATGTCCTGCTGAAGGAGAGTCGTGATTATCTTTTAATATACGAGGAACTTCCGCGGGTGTAGGATATAGAATATTATTATGATAGATATGAACTTTTAGACCCGTGTTGTGAAATAGAAATCCTATAATGTTGTATAATTTGGTAAAGGATAGCTTCGTGAATGGATCTTGGAAATCGGAAATAGCAAATTCTTTTTCTTCTGAATACCATGCTGTTATCATTTCTCGATAGTCTCTTAACATATTAAAAATATCTTTGTAAGTCATTTCGTCAAAATGATGGACACGTAAGAATAAATGTGTGAAAACGTGTTTTTCATTGGATGTACTTTGAAACGTATACAGTTCTCTTTCTAAAGTTCGTATGTCAGGTAAATCTTCGTCGAACTTGGATACCTGCAAGATTTCAGAGCAACATGGAATCGAATCGTCTAAGTCGATGGCAGTAGGGTAAGTGATCATTTTACATTTTGCCTTAAGTAATGAATCGTTATGCTCCTCTATAACGGTATCGTAGGAATTAGTATGTTGTTGACTACTTTGCAAATATTTTTCGTAAGTTTCAGAGGTAGAAGGGATGCTAGGATCCATAGTAAGTATTGGATTACGAGACAAGGAATCGGCATTACAATTCATCTTACCTTTCTTATGAACTATTTCATAGTCGAACTCTTCCAACTTTAAGCGCCAGCGAACTAATTTTGAACTAGGGTCTTTGCAGTTGAACAACCACTGAAGTGGCTTATGATCAGTAACTACAATGAACTTGTTACCGTATAAGTAAGGTCTAAAGACTTTTGTGCCGAAAATGATAGCTAGACATTCTTTTTCGTAGTAGAATAGTTTCCCTCCGCTTTGTTGAGAGTTCTAGACGCATACGCGATTGGTAAATCTTGACCGATTTTTCCCTGAGATAAAATAGCAGAAACAGCGAAATTAGAAGCGTCTGTAGTTAGTACGAAAGGCTTGGAGAAGTCGGGATATTGAAGAATAGGAGCGGTCGTTATTTTATATTTTAACTCATCGAAGGATTTCTGTTGTTCAGGGGACCAAATGAAATTAGCGTTTTTCTTTAGGAGGCTTGTAAGGGGTTTCGTGATATGGGAAAAGTTTTCTATGAACCGGCGGTAATACCCCACTAACCCGAGGAACGATTTAACGTCACGAGGAGATTTAGGAATTGGAAAATTTTGAACACAATAAACCTTTTTGGGATCTGGCTTCACGCCTTGATCTGATATTATATGACCTAGATACTGTACTTCCTTTCGTAAAAACTCACATTTAGCAGGTTGTAGTTTTAATCTATGTTCACGTAACTTTCCAAAAACTGATTCTAAATTTCGGCAATGTGATTCAAGGTCGTGGCCGAATAGTACAATGTCGTCTATATATGTAAAACAGTGAGTTCCTTGAAGGCCACTTAAGACAATATTCATAAGCCTTTGGAACGTGGATGGTCCATTTCGGAGTCCGAAGGGCATTCTAGTAAATTCGTAATGACCGGATGGGACACTAAACGCGGTTTTTTCTGTGTCTTTGACTTTAACTTGGTGGAACGAAGATACAAGGTCAAGTGTAGTGAAATATTTGCTATGGCCTAATTGATCTAAGATGTCAGAGATATTTGGAATTGGATATGCATCGCCGATTGTGATTTCGTTTAACTTACGATAATCGATAACAATCCGCCATTTGGGCTTACCGGACGCGTCCTGCTTTTTCGGTACAACCCAGATTGGTGCTGACCATGGAGACATTGAAGGTCGAATTATATTTTGATTTAGCATATCATGAATTTGTTTGTCGACCTCTTCTTTATGACATTCTGGAAACCTATAACTTTTGACTGCAATCGGAGTTTCGGATGTAACACGTATTTCGTGTTCTAAAGTATTAGTATGTGTAAGTTTGTCCCCCTCTAAATAGAATATATCTTGGAATTTAGAACATATATTCCGTAAGCGATCTTGTTCTTCAGAGTTAAGATGATCGCATCTAATCAACTTTTGAACCTTGGAATCGCGATCTGATGTGTATGGATATGTTGAATTAGAATATGACGTAGCTGTATTGAGAGAAGCAGTGTTTTCACTAGGTTCTATTATCTGCGAGATAGGTTCTAACGTTACTTCAAAATCTTTTAGGATTATGTCTTGATCTGACGTGTTAAGCACTGAAATAATAGTCTGGTTATTAGAATCAACACGGACTAAACACCGGGAAATATATAAACGAGGATGTTCTTGAAATTTGACATCTAGCAAAAGTCCTTCTTTAATTTCAGGGTTTGTGACATTGCAACGAATAAACATTTCGCTTCTAGAAGGAATAATCTTTATTATAGGAGATGTTTTTAAATTAAAATAGTATGATGGATTACCTTGAATTATTAATTTAGAGTCACAGTAGCTAATGAGGGCTTTATTCCACTCTAAAAAGTTCGAACCTAAGATGCCATCATATTCTAAATTAATTTTGTCGACGATATGGAAATAATAGGGAACTGTGACTTCATTTTCTAGTTCCAAAGATAATATAAACTTGCCCTTAGTTTCAGAGAACGAGTCGATGTCATTAATGCCCCTGAGTTTTAAAATATCTTTTTCAACTATAGGTAGTTCAGGTAGGCATTGCTCTTTAATGATGCATATAGAACTACCAGAGTCAACTAAGAGACGAATAGGTACTTTCGTATGCAAAGTTTTTACTACAATATATGGCAAGGAAGCTCTTGAGTTAGGAAAAACATCGTAAATTGTGGAATAACCACCTGGATTTTTGGTAAAACTATCTAATATTCCCTTAGGTGACCTATTATTTTCCATTGAATTGGTCATTGATTTTGTAAAACTAGTAGCGATGGGGTCATTATTTTTTAAAGAGTTAGCAATTGATGTAGTAGAACTAGTAGGCATTGAGTCATTATATATATTAGATTTAGTAATTGGTTTAGTAGAACTAGTAAGGATAGAGTCATTATATATTTTAGATTTAGTAGTTGATTTAGTAGAACTAGAAAGGATAGAGTCATTATATATTTTAGAATTAGTAGTTGATTTAGTAGAACTAGTAAGGATAGAGTCATTATTTTTCCTAGAATTAGTAATACATTTGGATTTAGAAAATGAAATAGTTATAGGGGAATTGGAATTATTAGAGACTTCAGAATTAGTACGTTCATATTTGGAAATAGAATTAGGTTTAGGAATTGAAGCCCCTAAGAAAACTTTCCCACAATTAGTGCCTATAGTAACAGAATTACGTCGGCACCGGTTCGTAATCTGATCATTCAGTTTAAATTGTCGTCGTAATCGGTAGGTGTTGAAACTTGATTACATTCTACGTTCTTTTGTTCGTGTTTTATGTTCCCAGGATTTCCGCGATCGAAGCGGGAATTATTGTATTGTCTTTTGCGACACTGCGAAATGTCATGCCCGATATTTTTGCAATATCGGCATGTTATTGGTTGGGAACTAGAAGTCCGTTTTGGTCTAGGTGAAAATTGAGCCTTGTTTTGATTAATTTTAAATCTGCACTCAAACTCGGAATGTCCTACTTTTTGGCAGACTTTGCACGATGACCTAACTGAAAAGTTGTAGATTGTTTCTTCCTCCGTAGCGAGGTTTATAGCAGCATTAAGATTTCGGGGGTCTCGACACCGAACAATATTACTAAGTCTAGGGTGTAGCCCCAGACAAAACGTATATAGAGCTAGATCTTCCGTCATAGCAATGCGACCTGGAAGTTCCCTTTTTAAGGAATCAGAATTATGAATTTCAGATTGCAGATCTGTCAGGCAGGTCTCAATCCTGAGGGCATATTGTGCGACGGTTTCGTTTGGCAATTGTTTACATGATTGCAGCTCTAATAAAAGATGATTATAATGTTTTCTTTCTCCAAAATTCTGCCTTAAGAATGTTCGTAATTCGTCGAAACTATCGAATAATTTATTTGAACACGCTACCTGTGCTTTTCCTTGCAATTTTGATATTATGTACTTAAGTAGCAAGGACTTCTGACCGTCAGATGCTAAGTCAAGAGCGTTTTGGCAATTTGTCAAAAACGCTGATAAAGTTTCACGCTCTCCTTGGTATGGGTTTATAAAGTTACATAAGACTTGAATAGGGTATGGCTCAGAGATAGTGGGAGTTAATTGTTTTTTGTCACTAGAGTTAGCCATAATAACGAGTGTTTGGACAGTTACCTAAAGCACAAAAATTAAGAGGATTTATTAAGGAATCGAGGAGACTTATGTGGCAACAACATAAATAGTATATTCTACTCACAGCAAGGCGACGGCTTGGAAGACAGGATGCATCACGCAGACTTCGGTGAGTAGCGCGCTCAGCAGCACGCAGAGGCTCAGCAGCAGCAGATACAGCAGTCTTAGACGACCCGTTGAAGGCGTTGGGAGGGGTTAGCTTGATTTAAAGCTCACCCAGGCACACGACGAAAGCAGATTCGTTGGCTGCTCAAGCCAACCCGGAGGAATTCGGTTTGATCGCGATTAGGTATCGCAATAACAACGTGGTTTTGACGACACCAATGACACACATTCGCTGGATAGTGACGAGACAGGGTAGAGTCGATAGAGTCACAATAGATAGAGACAGGATAGAGTCACTCACTGGATAGAGACGGGATAGAGTCACACTGGATACCGATTTTGCGGTTGATGCAGAAACGAACAGGCGGGCGGACACGGAACGCGACGGATTTTGGTTTTATATAGTTTTATGAATAGCCAGTCACGAAATATGCTGACTATCCCACTTCTGACACCACTGTTACGGGGCAGGTTCTAAGTCCCTTTTTAAAAAACTATTTTTTAACCTTGAAGGAATTTAATTGAATTAGTACAAAATTTAATGTGTCCGCAACGAAGTTCAAAGTATGACTGTCGGAAACTACCTAGTAATTATGATTCGAAAAACAACAAGTATGGGAAACATTACATGACACCTACTGACGTGTCAGCGTTTATATTTTATATGCTTAGGACTGTCTAACAATTTATAACAGTGCGGTGCCCCTAACGTTATAAAATCGAAGTGTAAATCTAGTTCGGAAAATGCATTTTATTCAATTACGGCAACCGGTGATAGCGTAAAGTCAAAAGTGCGTGGTTCCCGTCATCGCATTATCACGCGCGATGAATACGTGTCGTCCGACTCGAGCGAGTCAAAAACGACCGTCGAACACGCCCCGCCACCCGCGCCGGCCCCGCAGTGTACGTCGTGCGGCCGCACCATCCGCGCTGTGGCCGACCGTTGCCTAGCGGCCGAGCGCGAGCGTACCTACTGATAACGTTCCGCGCAGTCGACAGTCGCCGAGCCCGCCCCGCATCGTTCCTGCCGGCACAACAGGTAACCCAGCGTCTTGCAACGTTGGGGCTCACTTAAAACTTTATTCTGAAGGTGTTACTGAACTACAACGTAATAATGAGTATTCTAGTGTCAATAAAAGTGTGTATTTTGATAATATTAGAGACACTAAGTTTTTCGTAAGTTCAACTCAGACCCATGGTAATTTAATTCAACCAGATGATAACGATAATGTTGCTTTATCACATTGCATAGATAATAATAAAAATGTTGAAGGGTCATTTCAAATTCAATGTGATTGTTTATGTTGTTGTTTTTTCTAATAATAGTGTTCATAAATGTTTAAGATTAAAATCTGTAAATTTTAATAACAATAACAGACTACGAAATTGTAATGAACACTTCGCGCCTGCACAGGGTCAAACTAAGGGAGGTCCAATCAAGGGGGAGCCTAATAATAATCGACCTTTGATGCAAATAGGTATTTTGGGGAAAAATGGGACAGCATTGCTGGACACAGGTGCTAAGGGCTGTATTGCCGGTCACACACTTTTTCGCGTGTTCAAGGAGAAAGGCCATCCTTTACAATAGTGTACTAGACACATTCGCCTGGCGGATGGTTGCACGCGCCTGATGGAGGTGCTTGTTGCAAAGGTACAGGTAAAACTTTTCATAAAATTGTTCCCACCGAGTTCATAATTTTCCCTGAAGCGCGAGATAATGAAACACTTTTAGGTATCGATTTTATTAACAATGCCGGTCTAGTTATCGATTTTAAGCGGTGCCTTTGGTATTTTTCGGACAGTTGTGACCAAAAGTATAAATTAATTTCGGAAACTTTTTCACCTCGCTTAGATTCATATGCCGCGATGAAGGTTTTACGCGATGACGAGGGTATAGGTTTAGAGGATCAGGAGCGTGAGGAGCTTGCCCGATTGCTTACGGATTTTCATGAGGTGTTTAATCCGATTGGGGAGCCGACGCCATATGGAGAGCATCATATAGACACAGGAAATAATCCGCCGATAGCGACGCCTCCATATCGCCTGACACCTGCAAAGAAGGAAATTATGCAGCAAGAGCTTTCCAAAATGCTGGCTAAAGATATTATTGAAGATTGTGAATCTGCGTGGGCTGCTCCAGCCCTGCTAGTACCTAAACGTGACGGCAGTTTTCGTTTTTGCGTCGACTATCGAAAATTAAATTCAATTACGAAGTCTGATGCCTATCCAATGCCTCGCATTGATGAACTGCTGCAATCTACAAAACGTGGACGTTGTCACATGAGTACAATAGATTTGCGATCAGGCTACTGGCAAGTGTCAGTTAAAGAAGAGGATAGAGATAAGACTGCTTTTGTGACTCCTTTCGGAACCTTTCGTTTCAAAAGGATGCCGTTCGGACTGAAGAACGCGCCAGCTACATTTCAGCGTCTGATAGACAGAATGCGGTCCGGTTCAGCACTAAAAGACGTCACAATGCTGGGATATTTAGACGATTTGTTAATCATAACGCAGGGGGATTTTTCGAGGCACCTAGAAGACCTGCAGATCGTTTTTAAACAGCTGACGAAGTTTAAGTTGCGTGCTAACCGAGAAAAGTGTATGTTTGCAAGGGAGTCGGTTAAATATTTAGGTCATGTGATCTCTCAGGAGGGAATCTCAGCTGATGAAAGAAAGATTCAAGCCATCCTAGAAATGAAAGAGCCGTCTTCACTGGGACACCTCAGGACATTTATACAAACTTGTTCATGGTTCAGGAAATTTATTCCCAAGTTTTCGGAGGTAGCCGAGCCACTGACAAGATTGACGAGGAAAAATCAACCTTGGATATGGGGAACGCAACAGGCTGAAGTTTTCAGTAACCTGAAAAAGCTTTTGACGTCAGCGCCAGTTCTCATACAGGCAGACTACTCCAAGCCTTTCATCCTGCGCACAGATGCGAGCAACTATGCGATAGGCGCAGTGTTGCTTCAGGGTGAGAAGAATGAAGAACGACCCATTGAATTTGCCAGCCGTTTGCTGTCAGCAGCGGAGCGGAATTATTCGACCACGGAGCGGGAAGCTCTGGCGGTCGTCTGGACGGTCGACCGTATATGCGAGGTTACATTGATGGCCATCCAGTCATTATAGCCAGTGATCACCAGCCCTTGAAATGGCTACTGTCATTGAAGTCGCCTACTGGTCGTTTGGTGCGTTGGGCACTAAAACTTCAGGCGTATAACATCCGATTTGAGTACACTCCTGGAAAAGTAAATGTGGTGACTGACGCACTCAGTCGCCCTGCTTGCACAGATGAGTCTCGCGAAGCATGCGGAATATGTTCTGTCATTATTGATTTGCCTACGCGAGATTTTATAGAGCAACGTGCAGCACAAGAATCCGACCCGGATTTAAATAAAATTATGAAGGAATTAGAGGATACAGAAGAAGTTGCCTCTCGTCGTTGGACAGAACGTGGTTATCTCATGGAACGGGGTATCCTTTACCGTTATAACCCAGATACAGACAACGATTCACCGCAATTAGCAATACCTGTAAGCATGCGTGAGCAGATTCTAAGAGAATGTCATGATGCTCCAATTGCAGGTCATCCTGGTATAGAGAGAACATACCAGAAGATAGCTCAAAATTATTATTTCCCTGGCATGAGAAGAATAATAACAGATTACGTAAAATCGTGTTCCTTGTGTCAACGCTATAAGGCGACAAATGAAAAGCCACCTGGTCTGATTCAAACACCAGTTTTAAACCAGCGCAATGAAGTCTTGGCCATTGACCTATTTGGACCACTGCCAGAGGGCGAAAACGGGGAGAAGTGGATCCTGTTAGTGGAAGACACCGCGACAAGATGGGTAGAGTTATATGCTCTCAAAGAAGCAACCTCTGTCGCGTGCGCTAAAGTACTCATAGAGGAATATTTTCTTCGGTTCGGCTTACCACGTCGCATTATTTCGGACAATGGTGTCCAATTTGTCTCAGCAGTCATGCAGAAGTGCATGTTCATTCTTGGTATTACACAAGATTTGATACCCTTCTACCACCCAGAAGCCAATCCAGCGGAAAGCAAAAACCGGGATATGAAGACCAAATTGGCTCTGTTGGTTGGTACCGATCATCCCTCATGGCCTAAGCAGCTACCGATAATACGGTTCAGTATGAACAGCGCGGTCTGTGAAACGACAGGTGTTACTCCTGCATATTTGACGTTTGCACGCGAGCTAAGGTCACCGTTAGAGGTGTACAATGATCCAAGGGCGGTTCTTCAAAAGGATAATTTTGTACCACAGATCACTCCTTACCTGACAAGATTTTTAAACTCATTAAGTGAAGTTCGTGACAGAGTGGAAAAACTGCAGGATAGAAGGAAGATTTATGCTGATCGTTCGAGAAGAGTAGGAGAAGATTTTAAAATAGATGACAAGGTTTTATTGGCTACCCATCAGCTGAGCGACGCCAGCAAGTCAAAGACTGCGAAGTTTTTCCTAAGAGGGATGGACCGTATGTGGTAAAAAAGAAATTGAGTCCAACAACATACCTGATCGCATCTGATGGAAATCCTTGTGAGTTATTGGGCCAGTTCCACGCTAACCAACTCACCCCTTTTCGAGGACGTGTAGATGAATGTACTCGGCCACTAGAACATAAGAGAAAGCGAGGCCGACCTCGTTTGCAACCCATTCCTGAGGTTATTAATGTAGGGCTAGACCACGATCGAGGTCGTTATCGTGATCTAGAGGGGGAGTATGTAGCGAGGCAACCCCGAGCTATAGGGGTAGGTGTTAATGTTGGTCGCACTGGTAGCGGCGACCAATGCGATGATCGCGGGGACATTGATAAGGTTGGCTCCCCGCATCGTTTGACCAATCCCGTGCCGTAATTTCTCCCGCGCGTCCCGTTTGTGGCGCCACTGTTGCCACGCGGGCAACGCGCTCGCCACAAGGAACGCCACAGTGTATGGCGCGAAGGGTCTCAGGCCGCACACGAAAAGTGCCGGCCATTTTAGACTTGTAAACTTTCCTATGTTCCCTGCTATATTTCACTTTTGTGCTCCTAAGCGTGTGTTTTTTTGTGATAATTAAAGTACGTAAAGTAAAGAAAAACCAAGGACTTTCTCTGAAGAGGCCCGAACCCCCAAGCCCGTCGGCTACAAAATACATTTAAAAATATAAAAATAGTAGTCCGCCGGTTTCGGGAGTAGGGTCCAAGCTACCGGTGGTTAGGGCTCTAGAGAAAGGAACCGCCTCACAATATTAGCCGTATCTATCGATTTTTACATCAAAAAACATACTACGATTACAAAAAAAAACATTAATAAAATGGATAAAATCACTAAATTATAATGACACGGAGGCACTTTTGGAGCACATTAAATAAATACTAAATAAATAAGTAGTAAGAATTACAAACCACACCACACCAACAACACACAGAACATAACATATACTTCATACACAACACACTACTACACATAACACTGAAAACACACCTTTTTTTTTTAAGGATGGGAAATCATCAAATGACTTCTCCCGCTCTGGGTGAAGCGGAAGGGAGTGTCAGACTCTTACTGACTAAAACCCATCCGTGTTCCTCCTAATGCCCTTTGCGTTCCAGGGCCGCGGCGACTCTCTCGAACAAATCCCGCAACCCCGGCAGGCACTGGCCCTAGCGGGCCCCGTCCTTTATGCTGACAGCTCCTTGAGGCGCGCGTGGAACACAACGCGCCGTCGACCCGGGCCTGGTTCTGATCAGACGTCGAGCCACCCAATGCTCGCCGTCCGCAGGCCCGCGCCTACGGTGGCCGAAAATCGCCCTGCGACTCCCGACGCCCGGGGCGTCTTCTTCTGTTGCGGCGGCTGGGGCGTGAGGTTTCCCTCTCTCTCACGCGTTCGGCCTCCTCCTTTGCTAGCATTACTGCTTCGCAGAAGGAGTTGACCGCTTCCCATGCCTCCTCGCTCCGGACCATGGATTGGACCAGGGCCGGACGCGAGAGGTCGCCGCCGCCAATCGCCTCGACGAGGACGCGGCGGTGTTCCGCCCAAGCAGGGCAGACCTCCACCGTATGCTCCACCGTGTCCTCCGGGCGATCCTCGCAGTGTTGACACCCGGGCGTATCCTCCCGCCGAATTCGAAACAGGTACCTCCCAAAACAACCGTGTCCGGTGAGTACCTGCGTCAGGCGGAAGGTGAGGACGCCGTGGCGCCGCTCTAGCCACTCCTCAAAGAGGGGACTTATCGCCGCAATTGTGGCGTGCCCAACTGAAAACACACCTGCAAGCAAGATTTTCTTAACATTTAAATAATAACTTCTGTAATTTTTATAATATTTTTTTTTTGTGTGTGTAAATACCTAAATTTGCTTTGTATTTCTTTGCTATAGAAGAGCGGGGCTTCCCAACACAGGCATTACTTGCTTAAAGGGAAGCTCCAAACACTAAACACATTCTGTATACTTATGAAGCAATAAAATATTTTATATTGTATTTTGTTGTATTTTGTATCGAGGAGTACTGCCTTCTATATCAGACCCTTTATCCAACCGTGTAACGCCAGTTTCGACAGATGGTCGTCGAAGCTTTTGGCCATCAGGCCATTGGCCGTAACGACTATCGGCACAATGACAGCTGAGTCCACATTCCACATGTCGACAACCTCGTGTGCTAAGTCGAGATACTTGATTTGCTTCTCTTTCTCAACTTTCACGAGGTTCTCGTCATGCGGGATGGTAACATCAATTATTATTGTTACTTAATATAACATGGCTATGAACGTATTTTTTTTTATTGTATATCTTAAAATATCGCAATCGACTAAGCACTTGCGCTCCCACCTACAGCGGACTTTCAATGTGTCTGGCAAGATTTGAAAACTATCAAAACTGACCGGGTATTGAGGTTACATTTTTATATAGGTCCCCGAGTAACATTAATAAAATTTAACTTATTATAATTTATTAAAGTTTAGGGGTGTCTGGCAGTAGGTAGCAACTGTCATAAGTTTCCGGCAATGGATGACGAGATTTCTGAAGTTACCCCGAAGAAAATATAAAAAATTTAGCTTTATACTTTAACGAAGGGACTATTTTATACACCTTTACTACCTTTTACTTGCCCAAGTAATCACAACCCAAACTCTATAGTTGCTGGTCGTTCTTACCTGTCTATGGGACATGCACAGAAAAACTTTCAGCTTTTATAAAATAACGAAGGTCTGGCCGTCGTGGGCTCTTGGGCTATACTTGGGCAGTCAGGGCTCCAGAGAGAAAAACCTAACAATACGAGCTATGTCCAAAAGTACTGCTTTCTGAATCAAGCAAGCCCTTGATCCAGCTGCGGATTCCACAATCATTATTACAATTATTTCGGTTAGGAAATCTCACACGAGGAGCGCGTGTGGGCTTGTTAAGGTACCAAATAAATAATTACATACCTGTGAAATTACATTTCCAGATTGTGGTGATTCGAACTGCTTCGAGCCATAGCCATGCCAACTTATGCTTTACGAAGTATGTTCTTTGATTCTCTATGTGTTGCTTGCTTTCACAACCAATGAATTCCAAAAAGCGAAGCCACCTAATATAGTTATTCCGATAAGGAAAAAAACTATAGCAACTACAATTGAAAGAATATGTAGCGTTTCCATGACAATTACAAAAGAATATACATAAGAATTACATCAGCCGTCGTCCACAGACACAACCTAAAAATCGCTTAGTTCAAAACTACTATTTAAAATCTATGGCTGAACCATAGATTCTTGAAGATTTTTAAAAAGCTAGCCAGAGCCATGGACTAGTAAGGGCGGATTTTACCGCTTGTAAATCTGATCGCGTCTAAGACGCAGATACATCTAAACGCCTAGTCGTAATTTTTATGGCAGGGGCAGGGTAATAAGGAAACTTCAAAAATCTACTGATTTTTGGGTCGCGCGGGTGAAAAATGAGTGCGCGTTTTGTTTCTTCAAGGTCGCTGGCGTATGTCGTCGCCTGAAAACTTAATTCTGTTTGAACGTTAATATTGATCTCGATTTTCGTCCCAACGGATTTCACCACCGGTACTTGGTGAATATCCCACTCACACGCACAAACGTTTTGGAAACACATTCATTGTGCGCACAGCTCCTTAGCTGTTGGTGGAGTGGAGTTCCCTGACAAAGCCTGTGTTTCCTAATAGCTACAACCTGGGAGTCTTTAAGTCAAGAGTGAATAGGTTGCTTGTAGGCAAACGTGCTCCATCTTCGACCGCATCATCGCTTACCATCAGGTGAGATTGTGGTCAATGGTATGCCTATAAATAGGAAAAAAACACACAAATTTGAATCGCGTTCACAAGAACCAAATCTCTATGGCATAGAATATAAATAATATCACATAAAACGCAATGACTTTAGAATTTGTATTATGCGGAGCGACCAACTGCGATTAATAAAAAACTTAGTTTCAATAATATCACTAAACGTAGCCAGTACCGGTTTTAGCTCTACTGGCGCTCTGGGCGAGAATTGTCTTTTTTTTCTCGTATGCGACAACATAAACGAAAAAGAAAGGTATAGGATATAATGAAATATCTATTTATTAAAAGAAATAACCAATTATTAAAAAAAACTAGGAAAATTTACTTTTCTAGCCTTTCTATCGGTTTTTTACCGGTTGCATTTTGGAGAATGTGCGACGGAATTGCATAATTTAATTCCGCCAAGCCCGTTCCATCATCAAAGCCGATGCGCCACCGGTACATGGTGGACATCCTTCCCACACGCACTAATATTTTGGGAACACATTCATAGTGAGTACAGCTAAGGAGTGGAATTCCCTGCCGGAGTCTGTGTTTCCTGATAGCTACAACCTGGGAGTCTTTAAGTCAAGAGTAAATAGGTTGCTTCTAGGCAAGCGGTGAGATAGTGGTCAAACGTGTGCCTATCAATAGTAAAAAAAGAACTCTTTAGTTAGGTTATCAAGGTCGATGTTTTCAGCAATTTCGTTACATACATTTATTTGAAAATTATGTCATACCACACAACCTATGAAACTTTAGCCGATTTTTTACTGTTCGGCTAAAGTGGTAGACTCAGGAGAGACTTGAACATCAGTTTACAGAGTTTCAATAGCCAAAGTAATTAATAGGTCATCGGATGGCACTGATTTGATAATGGACTGCTTTAATACTGGTTTGTCTTGCTTCCCAACGTGAAACACTGAGGTTTTCTATACACTGTCGCTGCCATATCGTATAACACGCCGTATTACAAGTAGGCGCGCCGGATTGAAATTTGTGCTGATATAAAGTAAGCCGCATTGAAAAAGCACTTCGCATTCGTCAAAGCGACTTAGTAACTTGAATACAAACGGGTGCATCATCAAAACGCTGCCGCATTGAATGTGCAAGAGCGAGCAAAGCGAGATCAAAAATTTTTACATCCCACTTCATCTAGTAACTTTATGGACAGATTTTTGCATTCCTCTTCGGATCAGTTTTATTTTCTTTTGATCTTTCACACTTAAATAAAAGTAATTTTATGGACTGATGCAAGAAAGCTCATCAACTGAGAGAGGGCAGGACACAAGAGCGAGCGAAGCGAGCTCAAAAATTCATGCACCCTGGAACGGTTTTATTTTATTTTGATCATTCATATATAAACATAGTCGTTTTGTTGAGTTATACAGAAAAGGTCGAGAACAAAGACAGTGCAGAATGTAAGAGCGAGCAAAGCAAGCTCGTACATTCTGCACATACTTTTAAAAGGCAAAAGAAGGGATGGCGATAGAATGAGAGCGGCTCGGAACAAATAACGTAAGTGCCAAAAGTAAATTTCGGATTTAATAACATAAAAGTATTATCAAATCAAAACCTGTTATGAATTTAGCTAGACAAAGTTATTTTCTATGTTTAAAAGCAGATTTCATAACATCAATCTAATGATCGTCATGAAAATGAAAATGGCAAAAGACAGATCGAACTTTGTATTTTTTTTTCTAACAAGAAATTTTTTCGCATCGTGTATTCCTTTAGAATTTAGGTAGATCATATGGTCAAGAAACATAAACCAAAATATCAAATCATTATTACAGGTACTTTACGAGAAAAAAAATTTCTCAAAACGGCCTTATTATTCGCTTCGCACCTTAAACAATGACATTCCCTATTGCTATTATTAAATTCGTTTTATTTTATCTTATTTTTTAAATTGACATTGAATGATTGATACTACTGTATGTAAATTAATTTAACAATAATACTGTGAAGTGGTGAAGTGAAGATTTTAACTATAACCAAATCTAAGGAATTTAACATGACAACAGGAATTGAACATTAAATAAATAAAAGTTCACCTTATTTTCATTCAACCTACACACATTATAATATTATAAGATGTTGACAAAATGGACCACCTGTTATCATAAACCAAGGCAAACGGGATGAGGCTCTAGTCCACCGCTACTACATCGCGATGCATACCCAAGTTGGCATCTAGGAAATATTTCCTGGGACTAAATATCTCTCATTTAATAAGCCACGACCACTACACTTCCGCTGAATATAGACTACAGTCTCATCACCGTCGACCGTGGGTGAGGATTTACTAGTTAGAAACCAGTTAGCACTCAATTGCCAGTTACCCAGCTGCCTACGCTGCTTTTAGTCTTACAATTAAAAGCTCACAGGTTTTTAGTGAGTTCACGACTTAAAATAACTAAAAAAGAGCCATATAGAACGTAGAGTACTCACCAAAAATCTAACTTCACAGCCGAAGTTAGGATAAAAATTATTTATTTGCTTGGGCAAACCCGCCCATGATAAAGCGCGCGATGCCCGGTTCTGAGTAGCCGGTCGCTGCGTTCTTGGCTAAACCTTTGGCCATTAATGAAGATCTGTGGAAAGAATTACATCAATGAAATAAGCGGAAATGGAGTAGATAATCAGAATCAGAATTTTGGCGATCTGTCCTCTATGCCAACTTCGCTAAAGAAATCTTTAATCTATATAAATAAAAATGAATCGCCGAAATCTATGTACGCGCATACTTGTGTAACGGCTACCCAAATTGTATATATTTTTTGTCGCTGTGTTCGTGAATTTCAGAGCAAGGTTTGTAAGAAAGAAAATTTTGAAAAAAAAAACAACCGGGCGAAGCCGGCGCAGGACACTATATTTATCTAATATATAAAATCTCGTGTCACTGTTTTTGTTATCGAACTCCTTCAAAACGGCTTGACCGATTTTATGAAATTTTTTGTGTATATTTGGTAGGTCTGAGAATAGGTCGTAGGCTATTTTTTTTAATATGACAAAACAACGATTGCCCGGTCAGCTAGTTTTAATATATAAAAATCTCGTGTCAGTGTTTGTTATCGAACTCTCTGAAACGGCTTGACCGGTTCTAATGAATATTATTGTGTATATTTGGTAGGTCTGAGAATAGATCGTAGGCAATATTTTTTTATATTGCAAAAAACGTTTGCCGGATCAGCTAATATAATTATATTGTTTTCCTCATCAAATATTTAGTTTTGTGGTGGTGTAGTAAGTGTGGGATTTATACCTCAACAAAACAAAGCGGTGAACATTAGAAACCGGGCCCCCGAATCAGAATGCGATAGCTCCATTATATCATCGTGCCGTGTCGAGAAATTATGAATGGCCAAATTCAAATTTCTGAGGCCGCTATGATTGAAACCACTATGTATATAAGAAATATTATGATTTTCATTTCATTTGGTTAGTACAGTAGTTAAATCCACGAGCTCAAAAAAGTGCCGTCGCGCTTTTCATGAGAAACTTATTTCGGAATTTTGGGTTTTATACATATAGTTAAGAGAAAAATGCGAAAAGTGAGGCCGCTATATTCAATACTAATAACTATTCTCAACTACTCAATAAGCCAAAATTGAGAAACACTTAAATCGCTCTTAGCAGGAAACTGCTCATTGTTACACCCTCCTACTTTTAATATCCTAATGTGACGTTATTATAAACTAGCTGACCCGCGCAACTTCGTCTTGAGTCACATTTTTCATTTTTTTTAATGCTTCGCTCCCATTGATCGTCGCGTGACGTTATAAAGATTTTTTCTATTCGAACCAGTAGTTCCTGAGATTGGCACGTTCAACTAAACGAAAAAAAACTCTTCAGCTTTATACGACTAGTAGTTTCGGTTGTGCGTTGTCTGCCAGTCAGTCGATCAGTCAGTAACGGAAGAATTTTATGTATATTGATAATACACTTCTCATCAGAAAAATCGAAACACTTCCGTTTTTATGGTTTCTGTCCTAATTTAACACAAAAGAGTTTTCATTCCGTGAAAAATATCACATGATTTTATAGCTAGCAGATTGGCCATTACAGTGATAAGCGAAAATTCTAAATTCAAAATTAGAATTTCAATTGTATATCCTATGAATGAAATAATTCATGTTTTGTGACAAATGGTTGTTGAGTACATTTCACCTATCTACACTAATATTATAAAGAGGAAAGATTTGTTTGTTTGTATGTTTGTTTGTTTGTTTGAATTGAATAGGCTCCGAAACTACTGGACCGATTTGAAAAATTCTTTTAGGATTGGATAGCTACATTATCAGGGAGTAACATAGGCCATATATTATCCCCGTATTCCCACGGGAACTGGAACTACGCGGGTGAAACCGCGTGACGTCCACTAGTTAAAACTAAAAATAAAACTTTTTGTTCTTTATTTGGGGTCCGTAACTTTACTTCGAGAGTCGTTTGTTCGATTAACGGTTAGTCGACTGAACGATTGTTCGAATGGACTTTATTGCGAAACAACCTTTTATCGACAAACGCTACGTCGACTGAACGATTCATCGAATATTTATTAAACTCCTTTAAGATATCATACGTTCTTCCCGCAGATTTAGAAACATGAAATTTGGTAATAAAATAAATGGTTTTGAAGTTATTCAAGAAATTAGACGAAAAATGGCCATTCCCACCCTTATCTTCGAAACTATTGAGCCTAAAATTTTGGAAAAAATGGAGATAATAGATCTTTACCTAAAGATTACAGGAAAACCTATCAGAAGTCTGTAGTGTTAAAACTAACATGTTAAAAAATGATATTCGTTCGGAACCCTATGCACGTGAGTCCGACTCGCACTTAGCCACTTTTTTTTTATCTTTTTCCACTTTTTATGGTTTTAAATAGGTTCCACTTCTTTCTTCCTAGGAGCCCATTCCAGCGGTAATGCCATGATTCAACAGAATTTTGGGAATTAGGCGTGTTTAATTCCAAACGATCATGGATCATTCACTGTTTTATTCAACCAATATGTGTACCCTCTAATAACAATAAATTCCTCCCTTGTTTCGATTTCACAAACTTTTTTGATGACAATTGAGACAAAATCAGGTTTTAAACAAGAAAGGTGGTGGTGGTGTGGTGTAATGCGCCATGCTAATGCAAAACAAAATACAATGAAGATAATTTCATATTTAGTTTCATTTTATAAAATCGCATAGGCATTTTCCCATTAAAATAAGAAGTAATTTATTCAATAGTTTTAGAAACAATAAATGGCAATATGAATTGATAATTAATATCGTATAATAACATGCATCCTGTAGTCTTTGATAATGATGCGGTAGTTACTTAATCTCGTAGAACTTTGCTTCTACGAGATTAAGTAACTACCGCATCAATCTACTGCAATCTATAAGCAAACATAGTATTTCTCGGGTACAAGTGAAGCCAAGGCGCTTCTCATAATAATGTTTAGTTAGTAGGTTAAAAGTGTTATTACCAAATTTCATGTTTCTAAATCTACGGGGAGAACGTGTGATATCTTAAAGGAGTTTAATAAATATTCGATGAATCGTTCAGTCGACGTAGCGTTTGTCGATAAAAGGTTGTTTCGCAATAAAGTCCATTCGAACAATCGTTCAGTCGACTAACCGTTAATCGAACAAACGACTCTCGAAGTAAAGTTACGGACCCCTTTATTTGTGTACTGTGACTTTGGGACGTCTGAAAAAGTTTTTTTTTTCTAAAATATATGGATACTTCGCCTGCAGAAGCCGTCCAAGTGGTGGCATTGCTGGATTCTGGACATAGTCAGCGTGTTGTGGCTAAAAGATTGCATCTGAGCCTGTCGTCTGTTCATAGAGTCTACAAGCGCTATCGAGAGACTGGTTTGTTCACGCGCCGATCAGGATCTGGCAGGAATCTGGTCACTTCTGAGCGAGATGATCAATTTATTGTAACAACTTCTTTACGAAATCGACGCTTTAATGCTTTTCAACTGCAGCAGCAGCTTCATGTTGTACGTAGGGTGGTTTTAAGTGCCTTTACAATTAGAAGAAGGTTAAAGGAACGTGGACTGGTACCGCACAAGCCAGCAAATTGGCCGAAATTAACTGCAAACTATCGAAGAGCGCGCCTTAACTTTGCAGGTGAGCACCTAAATTAATCATACCTCCAGTGGAACGAAATCCTCTTTTCTGATGAGTGTAAAATTATGCTGTATAACGACGGAAGGAACAAGGTCTACAAAAGAGATGGAGAACGCTTTGAACAATGTATTGAAGAAAAGGTCAGCTATGGTGGCGGTTTGTGGACGGTTTGGGGAGGAATCAGCGCCGACGGTAAGACAGAGCTTGTCTTTGTGTCTGGGCCACGTCTGCCTGCGCTAACGGTCATCGGTACATCGAACAGTGTCTTGAGCCTCACGTGATACTCTATGCACATTTTATTGTCAACGGTTTCATATTCATGCACGACAATGCTAGGGCTCACACCGCGAGCGTCGTACGAGATTATGTTACCGAAGTCGGCATCTCTATTATGGAAAGGCCAGCAAGAAGCCCGGACATGAATCCGATTCAATATCTATGGGATGAATTAAAGAGACGAATTCGTGCACGAGATCCTGCCCCAGAAACACTTAGCCAGCTGCAAAATGCAATCCAAGAGGAATGGAATGGAATGCCACAACATTTGATCGTGACTCTCATCCGATCGATGAAGAACCGTATGGAAGCAGTAATAAGTCAAATCAAATCAAATCAAATCAAATCGTATATTTCAAATAAACCATTTACAGGCACTTTTGAATTGTCACGGTCGGTCAGTCCAAAAAGATGAAGCTATTTGCACGTGCCAAAGCGTAGATCTCTATGGAGAAGAACGTGCAAGAAACTTCACGGACACTCTTTTAAAAAATTATAAATTGTTACAAATTTTTGTTTACATCGAGTAGAAATTATACAAACATGTGAGAACGATGTAAAAGACGAGCAGGATAAAAGCGTCCGGGTAAAAAGGAACAATTCAAAGAAATATTTAAAATAAACCATGGCAACTGAGAAATGACCAGTCCCAACTGACAGCGCCCGTTCACGAACATGACGCATGCGCTAGCACCATTCGGCTCAACCATTTTGAAGGGAGTCAAATAATCCAACGCATACGCCACCATCAGCTAGACTTTTGTGTGAGCATGACACTCCCAACCGCCAGGGTACATTCAAGTAAAAAACAAACCTAAAACTGATAGCTATAGCTTAAGTTTAAGGTACACAGTACTCACACATGTGCCGTTAAAATGGATGAAATTATACATTGCTAAATAAATTGAGTCTCAATGCAAATATTGTTTTTTTACAATCTTCAGCCGGTCCAACAATGTTTCCAAATGCTAACAGATTATTTTGTGCGCCCTAGTGGCTGTGGAGCCGGACCAGCATTCAGCCAAGCATTTTTATCTTCAATATAATCCCCCAACTTATAATATGCTTGCCTGCATAGTGTGCGTTTAATACAAGATTTAAATTTTGTCTCATTAAGTTCTAATATATGGAGAGGTATCTTATTATAACATTTTAAACAGTACCCCATAAAAGATGAGGCAACTTTAGCCAGTCTGAAACCTGGTTGAACTAATTGATCCCTATTTCTAGTACCATAATTATGTCTGTCGCCTCTTGTACTAAAAAGATGTAAATTCTTTCTGACATACATGATGTTTTCGTAAATGTATTGACAAGGTACCGTCATGATGTTAATATTCTTATACAGTTCCCTTAGAGAATCGCGCCGGCGCAGATTGTATATAGCTTTGATGGCTCTTTTCTGCAGAATAAAAATAGACTCAATGTCTGCAGCCCGTCCCCATAGTAAAATACCGTAAGACATGATACTGTGAAAGTAACTAAAATAGACCAGTCTCGCGGTATCGACATCCGTTAATTGGCAAATTTTCCTAACAGCATAAGCTGCTGAACTTAGCCGTCCAGAATGAGATGTTATATGAGGGCCCCATTGTAGCCTTGGGTCAAGCGTAATTCCCAGGAAAACCGTTTTATCGACAAATTCTAGTTTTTCCCTGTTCAATACTATGTCATTATCACTGCTTTTGACATTGGGTAAAGCAAATCTTATACATTTCGTTTTCTTTTCATTCAAAACCAAATTATTCGCCGTGAACCAATTTTGGACTTGCATTAGGGCATTATTTATGATATCAACATTGTCTGTCTGTCTATTTATCTTAAAAATTAAGGAGGTATCGTCGGCAAACAGCACCATGTCAAGTTTTTGTTGCAATAAATAGGGTAAATTATACCAAAAACAAGAAAGGACCCAAAATCGAGCCCTGGGGAACGCCCATTATCACGTTTAATCCCGACGAATTGACACCGTTTATTTGAACTAATTACCGTCTATCATTCAAATAAGATTTGACTAAGTTTAACGCTGTTTTGACCAGTCCGTAATGCCCGAGCTTCAGGAGTAATATATCGTGATCAACGCAATCAAACGCCTTCGAGAAATCACAAAAGACACCTATGGCATCCTGTGCGTCCTCCCACGCATTAAAGATGTGCTTTAGTAAGGTAACACCAGCGTCAGTTGTACAACGTCCCTTGGTGAAACCATACTGTTTATCATGAAGTATGTTATTCGTGTTAAAATGATTAAGCATCTGATTTAGCATCACTTTTTCAAATACCTTACTAAACACTGGCAACACAGATACTGGTCTATAATTATTTGTGTCTTTACTATCCCCAGATTTAAAAAGTGGTATCACCTTACTGAATTTCATTAGGTCCGGAAAGACTCCTTGATCCACACACAAATTAAATATTACAGCTAAGTACGGCGCTACAGTCTCGATGATTGAGGTAAAAACTTTGATAGACAATCCCCATAGATCTTCGGTCAATTTAATTTTGATTTGTTTAAAAGCTTTTATTACTACTATGGGGTTTATATGTTTAAAATTAAATTCAGTCGGGCTGGCTGAAACGTTCGCCTGTAATAAATCAAAAGCAAGTGAAGGCGAGGAATTTAAGACTTCAGTAGGTTTAATAGGGATACTCGTAAAGAAATATACAAATTCTTGAGCAACTTGTTTGTTTTCGCTAATAAGTCCATGAGAAGTCTCCAATCCGTAATCAGTGTTATGTCTTTTGTTCCTATTTGTTTCATTGTTTATAATTTTCCAAACCGTCTTTATTTTATTGTCTGCTGTTTTACCTTATTACTTATATATAAAGCCTTAGCTACCTTACAAGTGTTTTTATAAATTTTTGAGTAGGTAGCTACATACTTATTAAAAGTCTCAGTGTTAATAAAAGGCTTAAGGCCATACAACTCATAAAGTCTTTCCCTACTTTTTCTGAGTCCTTTAGTTGCCCAGTTACTAAAGAAAAACTTAGGGCAGATAGTTTTAGTTTTCTTTTTAAAAGTATTATTGAATTCGGTTTGGACTAAAGAAAAAAAATCTGTATACAAAATATTAGCATTGTTCATTGTAAGGTTCCAATCACTTAACTTCCCGATTAAAGTGCGATTAAATTTACTTAAATTATCGGATGTTATTGGTCTAGTTTGTATTTGCACTTGTTGAATTGGAATGTTGGACTCAAAAGATACCAGTAGCCCACTGTGATCAGAAGGAAGGTAATTTACAATGGCTTTCTCTAAGTAGTTGCCACAACAAAAAACATTACCAATACATGTAGCAGTAGTTGTACGGGTTGGTTCTATCAACACATTAGACAAATTGAATGATTTAAAGAGATTTAATAATCTACAGCTATTTGAATTGTTTTCTAAGATATTAATATGAAAGTCTCCACAGATGATTACTAGTTTATTACCAGTTGCAAGTTTTGCCAATACATCTTCCATCACTGACTCAAATATAGCGTAGTTCAGAATTAGGAGGTCTGTAAACGCACACTATGACATGCTTATCTAGCTCAACACAGGACAGTTCAATGCAATGTTCAACAGACAAGTTAACTATGTCTTTACGGGTTTTAAATTTAACACATTTTTTTACTAATATTAGTGAACCCCCACGTAGCATTGTCTTTCGGTTAAAAGAACTTCCCACACTATAATTCTCGTAATTAATCAACATTTCAAAATCCTTAAACCAATGCTCAGTGAAACAAATAATGTCAAACAATGTTTTTTCTAAAAATAACTCTATTTCCAGCTGTTTTGAAGAAAAGCCTTGAATATTCTGATAGAATAATTTAAAGGATTTCTGCTTAGCCCCTTTATTAAAATTAGCTATGCGAGAGCCAGAAGATGGTTCATGGTAGAATTGGTAGATGTAACTATACTGTTATTGGTATCCTCTGTTGTCGTACAAATCAGTTTAAAGGAACATCCGGAGCGAGCCCCACGACTCCCATGCCATCACTAGACACCAAGATCCTGCTACTTGTGGACCCCAAATTAAAAGAATTGTCCAAAGAGTAAGAGCTCGGAGAGGGAATACAAGTTATTAAATAAACGTTTCTTAGCTTCTTTTTTTTCATTTACGTGTGTTGTTTTATCACTTTCCTTCATACTCCATACACGGTAAACACAACTTGTTAAAAAAAAATAAGAAACCTATGCAAATTTAATTTTAAACGACATATGACATAAAAAATGTGTATATTCCTAAATATACACATTTTTCTGATAATCCTTAAAAAATATTAACTTGCAAGGTGTTTCGATTTTTCTGATGAGAAGTGTATATTAATATAAAAAAAAAACATTAAAAAAATAAATAAAAACAGTAATCCGCCGGTGGCGGTAGCAGGGTCCAAGCTGATATATTTGGGTATTTTTTTTACAGTCGCCCATTTCTTTTCAAACAAGTGTTGAAAATTACAATGATTGCATTACTAACTACAACCATTATTTATATTTTAAGGTTGGCAGCCCTGTGGCAAATGACTTGACAATGACAGTCTTAGTCAGCAGGACTTGCACAGAGTTGCCAATCCTAATTTATCAAATTACCCGAAACCTCAATTTTAAATTTGGGGACAACAAAAATATTGAGGTCAAGATTAAGTGACTTTATGGTCAACGATTGGTGACCTTGAGGTCAAGGTCGGGTGACCTTGCAGGTCAAGGTCGAGTGACCTTGGAGGTCATGATCAAGTGACCTTGCAAGTGTCTAAACTACCAACCACTTGACTTTGAGTGCCTTTTTCTATTTTTTTTCTATATATTTAATATCTCGAAAACGGTGTGTCCTATCGCAATAGTAATGAAAAATTTCCCTCCTTAATAAACCGCCCTGCTATGTAATTCTAAACAAGTATGTAATTATCAATTACAAAAAAAAAACTTGCACGTCATTCAAAATTCGGCTAATTTAAAGCGCATACGTCTCTCAATTGCAAGTCAATCGCAGGTGCCGATCCTGATTCCTGCCACTAGGAAGTCGAGGCGAGGGCCTCCTATTTCTGAATGGCAATAATAGCACTAGTTTACAAAAAAAAAAATTGCCTTTGCAGTAAATTACATATTTTTTTAATTAGCTGCAATAACTCAATGCAAACATGTACATTTTATCACATCACAGATGGAAGATATCGACCCTTTTAGTTTCGACTACCCACAAGTTTGTTCCGAAATAGCTAGTCTTCATTTTGATAAATGTTTGTTTTCAAAAGGTCAAAAAGGTTGGTTAGAGTACATTCTGGCTGCTTTTGGTGAACTTATTGTATCTAAGAAAGAATATTCTATAAAGAAAACACTCAAATATGCCTATCTTTTATTACTTGAAAATTCCGGTCTCTCATCGGGATAAAAATGGGTTTCTCAAGTGTTTATTGAAAAATGTAGAAGAACGCTAAGCTGCTGGAATGCAAGTTTAAATAGATTGTTGAAATTGCAAACAAATGATAAAGACCCACCATGCAACCACGAAACTGATTGTTACTCCTATTGCTAAAAGCATTTGGCTTTAATCATAAAACAAAGGGTTAAATTACACGTGCGGATGTCCAAGCAGCTTTTTTAATATTACAAAGGTGCTAAAAAAAGCATTTGGATTATTAAAAAATATCAAAAACGTCGACACTAATTCATTTTTAGTCTCGTTATCTTTGCAAAAATATATGGGGAGTATTTTCGAAATGTGACGTGTTGGAATTTTTTAATATTTTTTTATAAACTTGCAGAACCTTATTAATTAAGAATAAACACTTTTCCGTTCCAGGACAAAAACCTTGTAAACTAGTGTAATTTTTTTGCATAAAAGTACAACTCATGATGATTCAGTTGCAAGAAAGAAATCTCGACAAAGTCTTCTACTTTTATGTTTAGATTTTTTTTTTAAATTGGTTAGGTCGATAATTCTGAAAAAAATACATAGCTCCAAAACTATGAAAAGTTGCGGAACATACATGGAGTACGAGGGATCTAAATTTAATTTTGAACGTCAATGTTCTGGCCACCCTATATATAATGACTAAACAGTGATTAATTTATCACATTGTCTAGTGATAAATTAATCACTTTCTGTGGATATTATTCATAATGGTAGCCAAAGTAATAAATACAGTCTCGTTTAATGACTTGCCTAGCCAAGTAGTGGAATATTGGCACAAAGCTTCAGTGCCGAAACGGTCAGGATAGGTTCGAATGGTAAGACGGGAGCTATCGTGAGGGAGCGAACTTAGAGTCCGGACTCCGTCGACTACGCCTTATTATCAGTTTCGTATCTGTGTTTCGAAAATGTTGGTCTAAAGTGAAAAAATTACGTTCGGTGAATTATGATCGAGATACCAAACATTAAATTTAGAATTTAGCTGTCGAATAATTAGGTGAATAGCTAAACTAAAGATCACTGGCCCGAGGGGATCACCTTGTTGACAGCCAACAGCGGATTCCAAAAGGTTGTCCCGATAAAGTAATTAAGATGGTTGTCTATAACATTGCCAGAGAAAACTGAAAATTTGAGGTATTTCTTTTTTAGATTCTGCCAGCAAGGTGTCCCTATTTACAGAGCTAAAAGCATTTTTGATGTCAACCTTCAGGGTGACCTCTCCTTTGCCAGAATTTACGTAGGTCGACAATGCGTGTACGGCAGCCTCACAGCCCCCTTTGGATCCGTAACCCAACAGAAAGGACTGAATTTTTTCCGAAACGACCTCATTATGAAATTTGCAATAAATCTTGGCTGCCATACGACGGTAAGTAGTTCCCACGGCAATGGGACGAATCCCGCCATCTCTCTTGCGCAGGGCACATAAGTTGGCCCCGTACAAGACGTCGATGACGGCCTCGTTCACCTTGCCGGAGAGCATGAGTTAATCAGAGCCGTGAGCTCCTTCAAAAGCAAATCACCAGCTTCCCCGGCGCCTGAACAGATAAGGTCATTTAGGTGTTGAGGACTTAAGGCGTCGAAGCCGCCAGCAGAGCCACTCCGGAAGGAGCAAACGGCTGTGATCACCTCTCGGCCTGTAATGGTGAGTGTGTGAATATCCGAATCAGGGGGGTCGGGAAAAGAAAGACCATTCGCTGGGGCATGATGTTTGCTCTCCAGAGCTGCGAGAGTATCTGGAGAACACGGAGCCACCACATTTATTTATTTATTCAAATCTTGCCTAAACTATCATTACAGATCAGCGATCCAATGCGAGTGGCCTTACAAACTAAACCTTACGTCTACATCTTATAAAATAATAAACTTTATTCTTAATATTAATCACTATAACTTAATATATATAATGCAACTTTTGCGAATTGACTAAAGTTGCACCACAGTATAACAACCCTCTCGTGAACCTCATTCACCACCCTTATGGCTCTGGTGAGAGGAGTTCTCGCCAGCAGATTGGTTCTGGTAGCAGGCGCAGCAAGCAGGGGCGGGCGTCGCCGCCTCCACACGTACCGGTCTGGCACGCAAAGCTCTAGGTGCCGCAGCACTCCTGGGCTATGCGCCACGCCACGAAGTAGCTTCACCACATACGCTACGAGCGAAAATTCCCGTCGTACTCTTAAAGTGTTATACCCTACCATACCTAGAACAAATAGTGTAGGGTACATCAATGGGTAAAATGGATATACCCCATACAGCTTGTAATACAAGTGTCTAGTGAACTTATTTTGAATACGTTCCAACATACCACTATATTTTGCCTCATGAGGAGCCCATATGAATGCACTATGTTCGAGATGACTTCTAACTAAGGCATCATATAATACCTTGAGTATCGTGATGTTGGTGAACCCCTGAGACTGCCTGAGTACGAATCCTAGGTTTCTGTATGCCTTCTTACATATCTTATTGATATGCTCACGGAAGGTTAGTTCCTGAGAGAAGACTACCCCTAAGTCCCGTACCTGAGACACTCGTTGCATCGGCACATCCTCAACCTTGTATTGATAATTCAAAGGAGTTCGCGCGCGAGTGAACGACATTACCGAACATTTAGGAACATTAAAATACAGTTTGTTGTCATTGCTCCACTCGACTACTCTGTTGATGTCATCCTGCAGGCGTTCACAATCTGAGTGATCCCCAACCTCGAGCAGCAATTTCAGGTCATCCGCAAACAATAAACAAGTCCCATGTCTGACGACTTGCGGTAAGTCATTTATCATTATTATAAACTCGAGAGGCCCAACATTGCTGCCCTGGCTCACGCCCGATCTCGTGTAATACGGTTGAGATTCACAGCCATTGTAGTCTGCATATTGTTGGCGATCCTTCATATAGCTAGCGAAGAACTGTAGCAGAGGCAATGTGCAACCAATATTAGCGAGCTTCCTGAATAAGACGTCATTATCCACCGTATCGAACGCCTTTTTAAAATCGAAGTACGCAGCATCTACCTGTACCGCCGAGTTTACTGCCGGTACTACATGTACCATAACATACAGACGCGCGTGCACTTGTCTCTGACCGGAGCGCTGAATAGCCGACTCCAGTACTTTAGCAGGCGTCGAGAGTACAGCCACCGGTCTATAGTTACAGACATCCGGACTTGGTTTTCCCTTAGAGACCGGAATAACGCGCGTGATCTTCCACTTATGAGGGAACGTGGCTTGTTCTAAACATGCATTAAAAATGTGAAGTAATGGTTCCGCCAGTACTCTCCCACAGTCTCGGAACAGAAACGCTGGTATACCGTCTGGGCCAGATGAACGTTTTGGCTTGAGATTCCCAAGCGCCTGCTGAACCTCTGAAAGACTCAGCGACCCAATATGTACCCGTGCACTGGTCGCGCCGACCTCCGCCATCGCCGCGCACGCGTCCAGTTGGGGTGGCTCCTTGTTGTACACAGACTCAAAAAAGTCTGCGAACTGCCCAGCACACTCATCATCCGTTAGATGTTGACCGTCTTTTATGATACTGTGCTTACTAAGTGTTTTTCGTTTAGATCTAATATACTGCCAAAACGATTTTGGATCCTTTACAAATTGACACTGAATTTTATTTTTACACACATCACTACTAAAAAGAATCCTGGCTGCTCCACTAATGTCACCTCCCCCTAATTTAGATTCGACCAGATGGGAAATACCTCTTGAAGAGGTAAACCTCTGTGTCGATCATTTAGATTCCAAATTAAGGACCGAAACCTTACAATTTTCTTTAATTTGTGCTGTTAAAGTTTTTTTGGTTGCTAAATTCTTATTAACATGTAAAATTCTGTAGGGGAAAGTGAAAAGTTGTTCTCAGGCACTTTGCGAGTTCACCCGGGTGGCACGGCGAACGCATCCTGCTAAGTGTTGCGCCACTAGAGGTCTCGCGCCGCGGGGAACTCGCTTTAAAACAGGTACAGATATTTTGAATTTTGCAAGAGTTTTCCAAAACGGGTCTAAGGAAGTAGCTGGTGTAGGTCTAGATGATGGAATGACAGGGTCTGAAGTGGGTGCATTTTGAGATTTATGCACCCTCCCAATATGCACATTCAAACCCCGCTCACCTTTAAAAAATCGTGTCTGGGTGCAAAGAGGAACCTCTCCAGGATGTCTAGTGATGTCGAAGGTTGACCGGCACTATCTTGCAACACATCACTGCCTGCTACCACTAAGCATTTAATATTAATAACTATAAAAAAAAAACAAAGAAAAAACACAATTAAAAAGCCAATTGATGACAGTATTTGACAATATAGACCGCGCAGTCGCGCTGAGGACCTGGAGCGCCGCTACGAGTCGGTGCGGTGGCAGCCTGGATACTGTTGCCGGGCAACACGCAGACCATCGTCTCACTCCCAGTGTCGCCTCCAGACGACGACAAAATATTCTTCTTAGGTATTCAGTTTATGAGATGTCTTTTAAATCGGTCCATTATTGGAGGAGGAAACAGGCGACAGCTACACCTCGAATTAACTTTTTACATACAAAGTTTCTCGGCCCGCGTTTCCTCTTAATCGTAAATTCGTGAAGAATTGTTATTCATAATAGTGTCTACTGTCTAGATAGAGATGGAATCTCCTTCTGAGTAAAATCAACGAAAACATCTCGTATTTTTTGTTTGAAAATCTCACTGACAGTATTTTAATACTCTCCAAGTAAGTTTTAAATAAAAAGGGTTCGAAGTTTTTTCTGTGGGAACTAGTATAGCCCCCCGACGCCGTTTTTTCAAACCAGGTTATTTATTTGTTATTTTTATTAATATTTATATTAATAAAAATAAGACGAACTCCGAATTAAAACTCTTCAGCTTTATATATTAGTATTATTTAAATAACAAACTATTTACACTTACAATACAAAATAAAACTCCTTACCATAATATGGCGTCAAAAAATTCGTCCGCATCGCTGTCGACTGGAAGTGAGCCCAAAAGACTGGCGGCATTGCCACGTTGTATGGCAATGCTTATCCTCTGTCCAAGGTAAAAGCCAACCCTTGGGTCACTCGAAGTGTCAACTAAACGTTTAGCTAGTTCTTTAAATAAAACGTGAGCACTCGGACCCCACGGTCCAAGAGTTTCAACCCCAAACGGCTCAAAAATATTATTGCCAACAAGGCTACTATATTTCCGCCGTTTGAGGTTCTCAGCAGCCGCAGCGGCTGAACCAGCACAGCACGACGAGCTAGGAAGATGGGATGGCGCAAGAGTATCGACACAAGTAGCGTCCTATACTAAAGGCCTACCCATCTTCCAAGGAAATAAAGACATGCCGTCCGGTCGCTTGCCATCGTCGCGTGCCAGGCCAATGGGTTCTAGTACGGCTGGAACGCCGACGGCGACAAGAGCACGTCGGATAATGTCGTTGATGTTTGCGAGCCATGCTATGCGACCCGCACTTCGACTGCACGACAGGCCGTGGTACCCGAGGCTGTTGACAGCTTCGCCACAGTGACAGCGATGAGGAGAACAACAGGATGCGCCTAAGTGAAGGGAAGCAGCGAGGCGGAAAGTAGTATCGTCGAACAAGGTGCCTATGTTCGACGACTGCAGTGCGTGAAGCCAGAGGCCCGACTTCCATTCACCCACAGCCAGCAGGTGCGCACGCTCCGCAGCAGTAGCAGCAGAGGCAATTAGGTTCTTCTGAACTACTCTGCAGAGCGGCTCATCCCACCGTCTCTGGTATGATGGGTTGTCGGGTAAATTTTCATTCGGGCAAGCGAGTCTCTAGGCAGTTATAGCCTCGGGCAAGCGAGTCTCCAGGCAGTTATAGCCTCGGTAAAGCACGGCACATCAAAATCAATCAGTGTGGAAGCTAGGATATTCCTGACTAATTTTTCAGTGCCGTGAACCGAGGATATAAAAGCCGGTAAACTAATACTGGTAATTTTGCGGACGCCAAGGCCTCCCATACGAATGGGAAGAGTAGCTTGAGCCCAAACTCGGTCGTCCATGGCCACATTTAAAATTGCAGAGAGTATATGCTTGATAATTCGGTCCATTTTTCCAGAAGGTGAGGGTGCTTCCATAGATGGGAAGCACGAAGGAAATATGTTAATTTAGGGCCGAAACAGCAGCAACGAACAATGGTGATGGCCGAATGCATGTTACTCCGAATTAGTATTTTGACATCTTTTTTGATAATATTTTATATATTTTTTTTTATATTCACTTTTAGGTTTGTTTTTACTTAAATTTATTTACGTGTGACTAGCGAAACCCCCTCTTTTATTTAGCTACAAAATATAAAAAAACAGACAAATAAAAAAAAAACTTTTGAAATGCCATTTTGTAGCGAAATAAAAGAGGGGGTCTTCGCTAGTCACACGTATATTAATTTAAGTAAAAACAAACCTAAAAGTGAATATAAAAAAAAAGATATAAAAAACAGACTAATTAAAAAACTTTAAAAACGCTACATGTCGGTGAATTTAATTACATTGGTTTACGCCAACGAAATATAAAAACTAATGTTTGAACAAATTTGAACAACTTAAGGTCTCTTATTGGAATTTTTTTCAAACTTCTGCGTTGATCCGTTTTCGAGATCTGGGTATCCCAAAACGTTACCGCAGCAAAATCTTGAATAACTTAAGAACCATAATAACGCACACAAATTTTACTATTTACAAACATTTACTACGCAACAAAAGCTATCTATTCATGTATTTGGTTCCAGCCAGACACGAATTTTTCAAAACGATATTGCCAGCGTAACGTTTCGAACGTTACTCCAGCAAAATATGTTTTTTTTTCAAATAACTTTAAAACAATTTATGTTGCGCGTGCTTCGAGCTTTACTGTAACATCTACATGACGCCCCATTGCGCCTTAGCGGAAGTATCATCGCCTACCTTTAAGGTTTACGTTGTGAGCTGTTACTATCAATATTCAGATCCAGTTACTCCACATATACATAATCTCCGTCACGTTTTGCGGTCGCTTGCGGGCTGCAAAGTTATAGTGGGTGCTGACGTAAATGCATCTTCTTCCCTGTGGTATGGCAAAGTTCGGGCCACTGATTCCGAACGACGTTGTGCCATTGAAGATTTTGCTGAGATGAACATATCAATTCATAACACCCCAGACGCACAGCCTACTTTTTGTAGCCAAATGGGCGAACCTTGTATTGACGTCACACTTTCTTGTGCAGATGCGAGGAGACGCCAGTCTCTCTGGCGCCATGGGTGGCGTGTCCTTCCACTACACAAATTTCCGTGCATTCAAGCGATTTTGCCATACCTATTACTGGAATCAAAAGTAGCTCACAATTTAGGACCCATTAGTTTTTAGTGTTAATATATAATCCGTGGTGCTTGACAACTGGGCTTAACCCAGTTGTATATGTCCCTTGGTGCCTATTGGCCTAGCTCTATTCCGTCTCCTGCTTGACAAGGAGGGCAGTGGAAATTATTTTTTTATTTTTTCTTACTCCTCCGCTGTACTTTTCTGATTAAAATCGTTGCAGGATCCAAGACAGTTGAATCGTTTCTCCGGGACTCATCAGCTTCATTGGCTCGGCGTTTTTCTGGTGGTCGCCACTGTTGATTCTGGCTTTCAGGAGTTGCAGTGGTTGGGAATGAGTGGCGGGCTTGTCCCAAAAACAAAAAAAAACCCGCCACAGACGGGTTTCATTACGTCGCCCGTTAAGGGGTGACACCCGACCGTGACAAAAAGTCAACGAACGAGTGTCACCCCTAAATGCAGAAAACCTGAAGAATTAAAGAAATTTTTGCCTCTCATCTCGGAAGGGGTTTATTATATTTTGATCATATATACTGAAATTGAAGTGTTTTGTTGATTTATACAGAAAAGCTCAGGAATTTAGAGATTGCAAAAAACTTTGCACCCTACTTCCGACAGGTTTCATTGAGGGGTGCCACCAGATAGTGACAAAAACCAGTCAACGAGCGATACGTCATCAGAACCGCTAAGAAAATAACATTGTATACCTACTGATTGTGTTAGGAATGTAGTAAGCTTGTTTTAATGTCGTTATGGTATGAAAATACGGCGTAAAGGATAAAATAATGCTGCCGTGGGAGGTGAGGGTATTTTTACGTCGACAAGCTCGCTACACATTAGCCAATATCGCTTTACGCTGGTAAAAAAGATTGCAAAATAAATAATTACATACCTACTTGTGGAATAATATTTCCAGATTGTGGTATCTTGAACAGCCAGTCATGCGTCATGTCCTCAATAATTAGGGCAATGATTTTTCATATTTGATCTTCTGCGTTGCCTTTGTATACGTTGAATATAACCAAAAACCGGTACCTAATATTAAAACTACTATGATGAGGCAGCCGCCCACTATAATGGCAGCTACAATTTTAACTACCAATTCAACCATTACAATTGTTAAAATGAATTAAAATATAAACATCGCCTTCTTTCAGCCCGCGATCACAGAGTATAATAATCGCTACGTTCAGATTCTTGAAGATTATTTATAAACCGGCCAGACTCGAATACAGATAAAGCTGGACTGCTTACTGTCTTTCAAATTGAATATAGAAAAAAAACTTGTGGAGCCGGCTTATTTTATTACCCACTTAGTTCAGGAATATTAGGGGTTTACCTCGGAATGAGAAATAGTCGGCTATAAACCTTTGACACCCTAAAACTTTTCTCAAAACCTACTTATCGTAGGGTGTCCGCGACTACAGATATTCCAAGGACAAAGGTAAAAATTCGATTTTATACACATTTTTTGCAAATATCTCGTTTCCTATGAGTTTTTTGCTATTTGTTTTTAGTATTGTAGAGGATTAAATTGCCTACAACTCTTGTGTCAAAAATTTGTAAATAGGCACGTTGAATCTCTTTCGTGATAAAGAGCGGATCACATTAGTCAAAATATTATTTTCTAGTTCTTGTCATTTTTTTTTATTTCCACATTCTTAAGTGTATGGAATTACCTATTCTATATCTACACGGGCAGGTAAGTGTTGGTAAATAAATTGATACTTAATTTACCATCTATTCTATCCTAATATATAAAATTCTTCCGTTACTGAGTGACTGTCAGACAACGCACAGCTGAAACTACTGGTCGTAGAAAGCTGAAATTTGTCATGTAGGTTCCTTGGGGAGTGTAGGGGAGCACTAAGAGAAGATTTCCTGCAAATCCGACAGGAACGGGAAAAAATGGGATATGCGCGTACGGAGTCGCAGGCAAAAACTAGTACATAATAAAAGCAGAAACTGACTCACTGATCGATCAACGCACAGCCGAAACTACTGATCGTAGAAAACTGAAATTTGGCATGTAACTTCCTTATACTCCGTAGGGGTGCACTAAGAGAAGATTTCTCGAAATTCCTACGGGAACGGGAAAAACGGGATATGCGCGTACGAAGTCGCTGGCGAAAGCTAGTTAAGAAGAAATGCTAGCGGCGAGACTTTGTTTGTAAAAAGTCATAATTCGAGGTTTGGCTCTCGACTGTTTTCTCCTCCAATATTGGACCAATTCATTTATGAAAATATTATGCATGTAAGGAAAAATCGACATCTCTTTAGCAAAATTAGTGATAGACAAAATTTTAATACTAGAAATAGAAATAAACTAGATCAACCATTTTTTAGATTATCCAAAGTACGAACATCTTTCATGGGGTACTGTATTAAATGTTACAACAAAATTACTTCTAACATATTAGAATTAAATGAAAGAAAATTTAAAACGTGTGTAAAAAAGACACTTTGTGAACAAGCATATTACAAATTAGATGATTATATTCAAGATAAGAATGCTTGGAAACATGCTAGTCCTGCTCCATAGGACAATCTAGGGTGTAGTAGACATAGTGAAACTGGTTGATATGTTTGTGTTTATTATATTAATATTTACTATGTATATAGGTGTACCTATTTACTGATTTTTATATTTAATTTAACTCACACACTGATCATATAAATCAATAGTTGCAAAATTTGTACGTATGTGAGTACTATGTCCCCTTACTAGCAAACTTATTAATGTTACCTCTGCTGGCATTTCTTTATTGTAACTATTAGTAGAATATAAGTGCTTTTTTGGGAGCTTATTTTTGAAAAGAGTAACTATGGAGTCTGAGAGGAAGGTGGAACTTCTCCATAAGAATCCACCTTTTGCGAACGGACGACCAGAGTCACTATATTTTATTTTCTTTTGACGTTCAAAAGTGCCTTTTTTGGTCTAGTTGAAATAAATCATTTGACTTTGACTTTGATTTTGACTTAGATATTTCACAAACTGAATAAGAAGGATATATATGATTGTTTTTGTCACTGTCGGGTCTCACCCCTAAACGTTTGACGCAATGAAAGCTGTTGGAAGTGGGTTCCTAAAATTTTGAGCTCGCTTCGCTCGCTTTTGCATTCTGCACTATAAATCAACAAAAACTTCTATTTAAGTATGAGTAATCAAAAGACAGTAAAACTCTTCCGAGATGAGGAGCGTAAATTTGTTTAGTTGTTTGTTTGTTTGTGTTCTGCATTTCGGGGTGACACTTGACCGTTGGTTGACTTTTTTGTTACGGTCGGGTGTCACCCCTTAACGGGGGACGCAATGAATCTTGTCCTCTGAATTTAGAGCTCGCTTCGCTCGCTCTTACATTTTCAGTGCATTTATCCTCTAGCTTATCTGTATAATTCAACAAAATTACTTATATTTTTACATATGAATGATCAAAAGAAAATAAAACCTTTCCGGGGTGCACGAATTTTTGAGATTCGCTCGCTCGCTCTTGCGTTCGGGCCTTTTTAAGTTAGTGAAGGTTACGTTTTAGGGTTTGGGGACCGAGTCACCCGCGTCCGTAGGAGTATACCCATTGCTAGTCCCTACACGTGGTCCCCGGGTGGTGCAAATCAGGTGACACTAACTGGTGGTAGGTTTCGGCCGATGGCTTGCGACCACTGGACAAAGATGTACCGCCAAGTGGCCTTGCCGCGTTCCGGTACGATGCTCAGTGTAGCCAAGTTAGAGACGTTGGGTAGAAATAGTTGTTTCAATGCAGGCAGACCCACCAGGCTCGCGTTGATATGGGCGTATCGGAAGACTAGTCGCGGAGGGTAGCGGGATCCGAGGCACGGTGCGCCGCTGGCCGACCGCAGGTAGTTGGGGGCCCAAGTAGTGTGCTAGCCACACATGAAAGGCTGCCCCGCCAGCTGTCGAAAAATCCCGGAATGCAACATCGTGCTGGTTGGCGACCAGAAGAGAGGACCCGATGGACATTTCCGGGGGGCTCGGGCGTCCCCGCAGTCTCCAGACTAGTCCCCCAATGATATCGTCCTGTCAGAGCGTGCCTGAGGGTTAGCAGCATGGAACCTCATTTCACTTCCTTCTCCTCTTCCTTACTCAATCAATATGATCAGGAACATTAAGAGAAAAGCTGTACAGCGGCAGCACACACAAGGTGCACCTCTCTAATATCCGAGGTCTGCACTCAAATCTCGCCGCAGTCCATCACCACCTAGAGACTGAGAAACCAGCGCTCTTATTCATGTCGGAGACGCAAGTCGGATGTCCGACAGACGTGTCATATCTTACATACCCAGGGTTTACCCTAGAGCACCACTTCAGACCACGCGCGGGCGTATGTTTGTACGCTCGGGACGACATCTGCTATCGGCGTCTCCGCAATCTTGAAAACTCCAGGTTCTCAACGCTGTGAACTTTAGTGGACACCGGCCTGGACAAAATTATCTACGCCTGTGTCTACCGTTCGCACAACGGTGATCTGGAGACAACTGGGCTAATACAGCACCTCAGTGAGGCGGCGGATGCGGCTCAGCAGCGGTACCCTTCTGCCCAATTGGTGTTACTAGGGGACTTCAACGCCCACCATCAGGAGTGGCTTTTCCCATACCAGCACACAGACCATGCTGGACGAAAGGCGCGAAAGCTAGCGCTTGCATTAAATCTCACCCAACTGGTCCAGGGGGCAACGACGATGCCGGATGTTGATTCGCACACAGCCAATTGCTTGGACCTTCTGCTGACAACAGATCCAGACCGCTACTCGGTGTCGATTTCTTCCCCACTGGGTAAATCCGACCATTGTCTGGTGACGTCTGTGTCCGTCTACTCCCCGCCCGATCCTAGCCCAAGAGGCACCCGGCGGGTATGGCGATACAGGTCAGCAGATGGGGATGGCATGCGATCATTTTTCACATGTTGCCCTTGGCAGCCTACTTGACGGCAGTGTTGCGGAAGGGAATGGAGTACTACATTCCATTCTCAGACGTAGCAATGTCTGGTGAAGCTCGCTCATGGTTTGGTGCCGAGTGCACCGCGCTAATGCGATAAAACATGCGTACCTAGCATGAGTCGACGCTCGTACACGCAAAGCAAATGACGCGAGTCAGAAGCAGAGAGCCTTTAACAGGGCTGCCAAGTCCTGCAAGAAGGTGTTGTGGAGAGCTCGGTTTGACCACATTAGGCGAATAGGGAACCAACTTGGTTCATACCCAGCAGGTAGTAAAGCTAGACGTGAATAAGGCTAGTGGCCCCAACGGAATACCGGCAGTCGTTTTGAGAACTTGTGCGCCTGAGTTGTCTCCAATCTTGACACGCCTATTTCGCTTTTCGTTTGAGAAGGGAAAAGTACCGAATGCTTGGAAGCAAGCTAACGTGCAGCCCGTGCCTGTAAAGGGTAGTCGAGCTGACCCGTCGAATTACAGACCCATCTCGGTAACGTCCATACTCTGTAAAAGTATGGAACGCGTGCTGAATCGTAAGCTCCTAGCATACCTAGAAGCGAATGATATCCTTAGCGACCGACAATACGGGTTCCGCCGAAATCGGTCTACTGGGGATCTTCTATCGTATGCCATTCACATCTGGAGTGAGGCCATAGAGAAGCATGGGGAGGCACTTGCGGTCTCCCTTGATATCTCGAAGGCCTTCGACAGGGTCTGGCACGATAGCCTTATTAGTCAGATTTTAGGTTACTTCTAGGCAAGCGTGCTCCATCTTCGACCACATCATCGCTTACCATCAGGTGAGATAGTGGTCAAACGCGTGCCTACCAATAGTAAAAAAAAAGTAGTCGAGCTGACCCGTCGAATTATAGACCCATCTCGGTAAGGTGGAACGCATGCTGAAACATAAGCTCCTAGCATACCTAGAAGGGAATGATATCCTTAGCGACCGGCAATACGGGTTCCGCCGAAATCGGTCACGATAGCTTCATAAGTAAGCTTCCTTCCTTCAGTCTGCCCGCCGGATTGTGTGATTGGATTGCAGATTTCCTGAGGGATCGGTCTATCCGAGTGGTTATAAATGGCTGCTCGTCCGGACAGCTGGTAAAACTCGATGATAATGATCTGCTAAAACTCGGTACCTTTGGGTATGCAGACGACAGCACTGTTGCTGAGAGATACATGTCCGACGCACGAGCTGGTGGGTCGCAGATCCGGTCTCTCCGGGAGGCTATGGTTGAGCGCTTGAACGTGTCCTTACAGGCTGTCTCTGAATGGGGCGATGCCAATCTGGGCACGTTCAATGCTGCTAAGACCCAAGCATGTGTTTTTTCCGCTAAAAGGAGCTAATTCCACCCAGCTCCATCTTTTCGAGGTGTAACCGTGCCGATAACCGACCGACTTGAGCTTCTTGTGTTACGTTAACATCTACCCTCAATTTTGGCCCTTTCATAGAGGCAAAGGCTCAAGTGGCTGCCAGAAAGTTGGGGGTCCTAGCAAAAGTGAGACAGTACTTCACGCCGGAACAAATGCTCATGCTCTATCAAGGGCAAGTTTGATCGTGTATGGAGTACTGCTCTCATCTTTAGGACGGATCTGCCAAATACCAACTTGATGCCCTTGAGTCAAAAAACGAGCCAAGAGTCTCATCAGTCATTAGTAGTCATTACCGATGAGACTCTTGGCTCGTTTTTTGGCTCAAAGCTCCAAAGTCTTGAGCATCGAGGCCGAGTTGCTGGGCTGTCGGTTTTGTATCGGTTGCATTTTGGGGAGTGTGCGACGGAATTGCATGATTTAATTCCGCCAAGCCCGTTCCATCATCGGATCACAAGACGAACGGTGATGCGCCACCGGTACATGGTGGACATCCCACCCACACGCACAAAACGTTTTGGAAACACATTCATAGTGCGTACAGCTAAGGAGTGGAATTCCCTGCCAGAGTCTGAGTTTCCGGATAGCTACAACCTGGGAGACTTTAAGACAAGAGTGAATAGGTTGCTTCTAGGCAAACGTGCTCCGTCTTCGACCGCATCATCGCTTACCATCAGGTGAGATAGTGGTCAAACGTATGCCTATCTATAGTAAAAAAAAAGTGAGATTTCTTGCATCACTCTATAAAGTTGCATCTATTTGAGTATGAATGATCAAAAGAAAATACAGTGAAACCTGGATAACTGGGACCTTAAGGGACCTGCAAATTTGTCTCACTTAAAGAGGTATTCCACTTACCCAGTGTCTCAGATATCCAGGTATAAATAAATATCTGTCTCATTTACAGAGGGTTTCATTATTAGAGGTGAGAAAAGATGTTATTTCAGTTATAGAGGTGCAATTATTAAATAAAATAGCGTATTTTTTCTAAACATTACAAACGAGTTGTAATCTTTAGTATCAATCAAAAAGCTATTTAACAAAACTAATTAAGCACGTTTTTAATAAACAATACAAACGTTTTAGTTTTATTGTCCTTGAGATCATTGAGACTAAATTACATCTTTTTTCTGGATGATTCTACAAAGAGTAGATTTTGGCACTTTAAATTCGACACAGACTTCATCGCACGTCTTTCCACTTTCATAAACATATATTTACTTTAGTTTTTCACGTACTGATAAAGACTTAAGCCTTTGCTTTGGCATTTTCAAATAAACATCCGGACGATTAAAACAAACTAAAACTGGAGGTCAGTTTTACATAATTAGCCAAGTGCGAAATTTGCAGGTAGAATAAGAACTAACGAGAACGGTACACAAAATATAGTCTCAGTAACAGAGGTAAAATATACTCTCTGTCTCAATTATAGAGGTTGTTATGACGATAAAATCGAAAGAACTTATCCCAGATATAGAGGTTTGTTTTTTCCCACTAGCAGAGGTAATAAAGAACTAAAGTGTCGGGACCTAAGCATGAGTTCCAGCTATGGAGGTTTCTCACTTATCCAGGTCCCACTTAACCAAGTTTTACTGTAAAACCTATCTAAGGTGGGATTCGAAATTTATCGAGCTCGCTTCGCTTGCTCTTAGTTCTTGAGTTTACTTGCGTCAGTCAACAAAGTTTATTCTATTTGAGTTTTGGTAATGATGAAAAGAACGAGGTGCACAAATTTTCGGGATTGCTTGTGTGATAATAAGTCTAATATTCCTGAAAAAAAAAACCTGCTGACTGCCGTCACCAGAACAACGCGCAACCCATAATTAATTGGGGGTGCCCCAGGTGTCACCCATGCTAGCTACGCCACTGTTGCTGAAGTTGGTCTGTGGTTGGTTAATTGTCATAACTTATCATACCGAGACTCTTGCGTGCCTCGGAAAGTACTTCAACGTAGGGTTCAGTTGAAAACCAGCGTCAGGCAACTCCTAGTTGTCTGGCATTTTGCTGAACTGGACCTATTTGGCGCAGCCGTGGGACAAACTGTATTAGCAGACACGGGCGAAGGTCCTTCTTCCACAAAGAACGACGCTATTCAGAAATTGGGATCAAATTAAGAATGCTATCCATCGACCTTGAAGTGGATCTGGCAAAATATTAATAAGGTTATTATTTATAACGAAAAATCCCTAACAATAAGATGTTCACTTTTCCTTTGCTACGTATCAAAAGTTTCACAAATAACTCCACAGTTTGATGTTCTGGTGTTATTTCCATGAATTGGTAGTACTATTTTTGTTCAATAGATGGCGTGACGTGTATTTACTTTACGTAAAGAAAATTAATTTCTCCTTGAACACTTTAAATTCACATATCTGCCCTGTGACTGACTGACCTGTGAATCGCCCTGCGACTCCCAATGCCCGGGGCGGATATATTGCAGCGACTGGGACGTGAGGTTTCCCTCTCTCTCACACGTTCGGCGTCCTCCTTCGCTAGCATTACTGCTTCGCAGAAGGAGGTGACCGCTTCCCATGCCTACTCGCTCCGGACCATAGATTGAACCAGAGCCGGTCGCGAGAGGTCTCCGCCGATGATCGCCGAAGCAAGGCAGACCTCCACCACGTATGTTCCACTGGGTCTTCCGGGCGACCCTCAGTCTACCCTAACCCTAGAGTGTTATTTAAACCCGGCCCGCCAGCTGAGGTGCAGGTGGTTCTAATGCCCGCCGCCGCGGCTGAGGCTGCGGTGGTGAGGGTTTAAACCATCTGCGACGATAAGTTCGCGTGGAACTGCCTTAGGAGCCCCACAGCGCCGGAGCCGTGACAGGAATCATGCCTGCTGCATGTTGCATGCTCGCTTGTTTGCTGGATGCTTGCTGCATGCTGATATCTACCTACATTTATGAAAACACTCTTATCACCTATATCAAAATTTGTTCGATATTTTAACTAGTAAGTATTTTTAACGAAGATTTTATGAACTTAAATGTATTAAATGTTGGCATTTCGAACTGAGGTATAATGTCTATTGATAATTTTAATCAATAAAAATATCGAACGGCCATAAATTGAAATGGGGACGAAACAAAGTTCAGATTTGGCTTCCCGATATTTTTGTTTTGCTTTTAAATTTTCTCTGGACCATGTATTTTCAGTGTTTTAAAGTATCTAATTTATTATTTTGTTTACGCATTTAAAAAAATCTTTTATATTATTTATTCATATATTCTAAAACATTATTTACTATTTATTTTCAAGTATGTATCTAATTTATTTACCCACGTCCATGTACCAACTGAAAACCAGCGCTGGGTGTCTGATGCCCAGCAAATGCTGAGACAGTAACTCTGTCGGTATGGCCACGCTCAGCACACTGTCACTGCAATTTACTGTTATCTATTTTTTTAGTAATGTGTTTGTTGCTGTTGTGTTTGTCTGTGTCAAATAAATGTTTTTTGCAATAGAAAACATTTATTTGACACAGACAAACACCATCAACGGCACAGGACAGGCGTGTGTTGTACAGGGGGAAGAATCAGACAGACAGAAGTAACAAAACTTCACCGATATATAGAATTATTGGTAATTAAGTGCATTCTTTGAAATGGCTTAAACAAGAGCTGATTTGCAACGATTTTGACCCGTACACTAGGGGTCCATATTGGATGTTTCTCGAGTTATCGAAGTTTTTCAGATTCTTAAAAAAAATATCCGCCTGACGATCGAAAACTGCCAATGGTAAGAAATCCACTCCAGTCAATAAATTGTTCACTTCAGTAAGTCAAACATATCGGTTTTGATGCCTGAAATCAGAGAGCAAATAGCGGATTTGCTCACTGAGTGAGACCAAGTAACTTTCTTTTTCAGAAAGTCGCGAATATCTTATTCAGCCTTGGGTTAATTATACAATTCGAAACATTCACACTCTACCTCTTTCCCGCCATTAGAAAGAGAGAGAGATAAAGACCAGCCCTTTCGAAGTTCCGATTTTGAATTCGACCTCAAAGACAAACACGTTCGGAATTTCGTACTAACTTATGATATTTTGCTAAATGATAATTAAGATAAGATTAGATAAGATAAGATATTAATAATGTAATGAAATTTTTGTTTTTTAGTTTTTTTTTATTTTTATTGGTTTTTTTTTTGTTTTTAATGTAATTTATTGAATTTTAACTTATTGTTGTATTTAAACGAAAATAATTATTTACTGCAAATAAAACTGATACTTAACCTGTAAATATTTATTTCAAGTTTCAATAATGTTACGTAATAAATTTTGAATAATAAAATATCATGGGTGCTATTTCCGAACACGCCTTAATTTAAACAAAAGAGCGAGAATGAAATTTCGTGGCTGGCGTAAAGAGTTGAAAATATGAGTGAAACTAGCGACGAGAACAGTATTTTAACACCGGAAGAGTTAAAACAACAAGTTATTAATGTAGACGTAAGTTTCCTACCTGAGAAGTCTCGCGAGAAATAACTGAAAGCATACCATGTCTTCAATGAATGGAGACTTACAAAGGGCACAAGCAGTTTTTCGGAGACGGTGTTGCTATCTTATTTTTTATTTATCACAGACGAGGCGATCGTCTACAATGTGGAGTATTTACTCAATGTTGAAAGCTACTTTAAAAACAAAACATAACGTGCATATTGAACCATATGCAAAACTCGTATCTTTTCTAAAAAGAATGTCAGTTGGGCATAAGACTAAAAAGACCAAAATTTTCACGGCCCTTAACATAGAAAAATTTCTTGATTAAACTCCGGACTGCAATTTTCTTGCCGTTAAAGTAAGTGGTACCTATAAATCTATGTTGTTAGTTATTAAAATTTGTGTGTAGACTGGTATGTATAAAGGTACTTACTGCCTACTACTAATTTTCAAAGGCGCGATTAATCCCTGGCTTAGCAATTCTGTTAAAATATTTATTACGATATGTAAAAGTTGCTGTAAATGTTAAATTATGCATATTAATTATGTAATATTTTCATTACAGGTTGTACTGATCATAGGAATTAGTGGAGCGTTTTGCAATAACGAGCTATTACAGCTAGCAGTTAATAATATCGAAAAGCATTCAGATAAATTACTGTTAGTAAAATTGAAAAATACGAAGACGAACCTTGACAGGTCTTTTGTCGTACGCGAAGAATATGTAACTATTGTAGAAAAATACCAAAATTTGCGTCCAGCCAATATAAAAACCGACGGATTTTTCATACAATACCATTATAATAAATGCTCAAGACAGCCTATGGGAGTAAATAAAATAGGTGCTATACCACGAGAAATTGCCAATTTCTTAAAACTGGAAGAGCCTCAGCTATACACGGGTCACTGCTTTCGGCGAATTTCGGCAACGCTCTTGGCTGATTCCGGAGCCGATCTCACCACTTTAAAACGTCACGGCTGTTGGAAATCCAATACGGTAGCAGAAGGCTATATTGAAGACTCAACAGAAAATAAGTCGAAAATCTGTATGCGTATAGCGGAAACAATAAGTCTGAATTCGACCTCGGATCCTTGGTCTCACCCGCGCCCATCCACTTCCAACGACGCACAGTGTACTTATACAGAAAGCCGATCAGAGTCACCAACGTTCACCGTTGTTCCTTCTCAATTCGCCACCGAAACAGAAACCTTAACCCCAGATAATCAAACTCAACTCAATGCAACTATAACGTTGCCAAATAAATCCGTTACTTTTAATTTGCAGAATTGTAGTAATTTTACTTTTAACTTTTAAAATGTTCCATTTTATTGAATTGGTACCTCTATCTACAATGTTAATTATTTTGGTTCACAATAAATAGTTATTTAAATCTATTCCTGTTTATTATTTTATCTCCTAAAGTGTTCTCGCTGCTGGAGTGAAGTTATGAGTGTTACACGAGAGTAAAGTTTTGAATGAAAGCCTTTGAATCCCTCGCCACACTCAGGATTCAACTTTACAATCACTCGCTACGCTTGTGATTTGTGAAACGACTTTGCTCTCTTGTTGCACAAAAAACTATTATTAAGATAACAATCTATGTACACTTAAAATAGAAAATAAAACTCCTAACTATAATATGGCGTCAAAAAATTCGTCCGCATCGCTGTCGACTGGAAGTGAGCCCAAAAGACTGGCGGCATTGCCACGTTGTATGGCAATGCTTATCCTCTGTCCGAGGTAAAAGCCAACCCTTGGGTCACGCGAAATATATCAACTAAACGTTTAGCTACTTCTTTAAATAAAACGTGATCACTCGGACCCCACGGTCCAAGAGTTTCAACCCCAAACGGCTCAAAAATATTATTGCCAACAAGGCTACTATATTTCCGCCGTTTGAGGTTCCGCAGATGCCGCAGCGGCAAAACTGGCACAGCACGACGAACTAGGAAGATGGGATGGCGCAAGAGTATCGACACAAGTAGCGCCCCACACTAAAGGCCCAGCCATCTTCCAAGGAAATAAAGACATATCATCCGGTCGCTTGCCATCGTCGCGTGCCAGGCCAATGGGTTCTAGTACGGCTGGAACGCCGACGGCGACAAGAATCGCGTCGGATAATGTCGTTGATGTTTGCGTGCCGTGCTACGAGACCCGCACTTCGACTGCACGACAGACCGTGGTGCCCGAGCCTGTTGACAGCTTCGTCACAGTGACAGCGATGAGGAGACCAACAGGATGCGCCTAAGCGAAGGGAAGCAGCGAGGCGGAAAGTAGTATCGTCGAACAAGGTGCCTGTGTTCGACGACGGTAGTGCGTGAAGCCAGAGGCCCGACTCCCACTCACCCACAGCAAGCAGGCGCGCACGCTCCACAGAAGTAGCAGCAGAGTCAATTAGTTTCTTCTGAAATTCTCTGCAGAGCTGCTTATCCCACCGTCTCTGGTATGATGGGTTGTCGGGTAAATTTTCACTCGGGCAAGAGAGTCTCCAGGCATTTACAGCCTCGGTGAAGCACGGCACATCAAAATCAATCAGGGTGGAAGCTAGGATATTCCTGACTAATTTTTCAGTGCCGTGAACCGAGGATATAAAAGCCGGTAAACTAATACTGGTAATTTTGCGGACGCCAAGGCCTCCCATACGAATAGGAAGAGTAGCTTGAGCTCAAACTCGGTCGTCCATGGCCACATTTCAAATTGAAGAGAGTGTATGCTTGATAATTTGGTCCATTTTTTCCAGAAGGTGAGGGTGCTTCCATAGATGGGAAGCATGAAGGAAATATGTTAATTTAGGGCCAAAACAGCAGTAACGAACAATGGTGATGGCCGAATGCATGTTAATTTTTAACAGTCTTTCCGAAACACCATTGAAATTTTGATTTTTTTCCTCGACAAAATTGGGAAAGGAATTCTCAAAGACCCAAGGAGGCGAAGACAGCTTTTGTCGATAATTTTGATTTCATGGGCTATTGCGTTAAATTTTGAGAGGGTGAGTTATCGGTCAGAACTGTCAGATAAAAATAATTCGCATTAGAAAAGTTCAGATCAAGTCCTATGGAATGAAACTGAGTTTTTAAAATTGTAGATCATCTGAAACCGAAATTATCGCCTCCAAGGGTTCCATCATCGAGATACAAGTCTGGACAGTCAGATACTTTTCGGACAGCTTATGAAAAAAAATTAACAATTTATGAAAAAAATAATCACATCTTTGAAAATGCAGCGTCGAAAAAAGAAAAGTAAAGTTCAAGCTATCAAATTTCTTGAAACAACTCTTCGCTATTGAGGTAGTTTACTAAAAATACCTACATGTACAAAATATTGACGTACAAATTATGCGATACACTTCTTTCTTTAATAAGCTGTTATTTAATAGATGCTCTTATAAATATTTTAGTGCACAATTAATTAGTATTTTTGGTTGAACAATGGCAAAATTTGTAGAAGAAAACTGGAATAAATTGTTGATCGTTTAAATACTACCGGTTTTAAAGCCACACCGATTTCCAACAAACCCACGAAATTCAAACAAGAGAAACAATTTTTCATCAACCAGTAGTCAGGTTTTCAGCAACCACATAAGCCAGCAACATATTGGACGTAAATATCACCAACACGACTTAGGTACAGCAACACTTCTCAACTATGAAATGTCCTGCGTTTAATAACTATAGGTAGTTATTAAAAGCGTACGTAATTATGCAAATAAATCGATTTGAGTCTAATGGACTAGCTCGACGTTTTAAGAATCGTTAAATAAGTGGCGTCTAATTTTGAATCTAATGAGGGTTGTAACTTTACTAAAGCGAACAAAACATTAATTAGTATCATCATAACTAATTCGATTTATGCCTTGACTAAAACCAATCCATTCTATTTTTGTAAGGATGATAACATAAATAAACTACCTATAAATATGAGATAGACGCAAGTAATTCCATAGAACCGTTCTCCAGCTCACCAGTGTTACTGTTGCATTCACCATGAAGTTGTTGTTAATCACGTTGCTGGCCACGATCATGATGTTGGTGGCTAACGCGGCAGGTGCTCTTATCGAACCTGCAGCAGCTGGAGGTAATAAATACATTTTAAATAATCAAATCAATCAAAGTGTAGTTCTGATTTTTTGGTATATTGCATGGACCAGTTAGAATAGTACGAATCCAATATTTTGCTTCGGACGAGTGCAAAACCTAACATTTATTAATTTACTAGAAAAAAATATTATCTTTGTAGGGCTATATCTTGGTTCCTATAGGGTTCAAAGAGCTGCGGTTGGCTTAAATTGTTGCAAAACTAGGTGTCTTTATATGATTACTGAATGTTTTTGGTCGAAAATGCATATGTTTTGCCTTTTAGAGCAAAAAGAGAAAATAGTTAATAATTCCGCAGTCTATCGCGTGGTACGCAGCGAGGACAAGTTTTTCGAAGTTTTGAATTTGGATTCACACATTCTAACTGGTCCATACAACATACCAAAAAATCAGAACTACATCCAGTTTTGCGAATTTAGCCTTTTTTAGTCGATTTCTACTGGGCTATTTCGTCTCAATCGGTGAACAAAAGCAGACCAATTAAGTCCAAAGCCCACCAGACTACCTGATGTACTTATATTTCGAGTAACAAAATGTTTCGGATGGTGTGGTGTCAGTATACTTTTAACGTAAGCATACTGATAGCTTGGGCCGACAGTCATCTTTTTTGGTGATGTTGATGTTTTTGGTAGTTATACATCATCCTTAATCTTCACCCAAGCGTTAAAATAGTCCTTACTCTCGTAAATCGTAAGACCTTATGACAGCACGGTTTTGAGGGTTCGGTACCAAAAGGGTAACCAACGGTACCCTAACACTAAGCCTTCGTTGTGCGTCCGTTCGCCCGTCAGTCCGTGATAGGCACTGTGATAGGTTAACAGTTGAAATTTTCACATAGTGTGTATTTCTATTGTTGCTATATCAACAAGTAATAAAAATGAAATAATTAAAATTATTGAGGGCTCCCGTACAAGAAACGTGTTTTTTTTTTCGGTTTATGGTGCGGAACCCTTCGTGCAAGAGTCCGACTTGCACTTGATCGGTTTTGTTATCTGACAGTGCCACCAGTCCTAACGAACAAACTTGAAACAGAAAACTATGATGACCTACTTAAAAGCTAGGTAATCACGTGTTTTCTGATCAACGATACGCGCCGGACGACCGCTGCGGTCGCGGAGGGAGCGCTCAACTGCGAGCGCGCACCGTCCCACGACACTACGTCATCGTCCGCCTTACTGAGCGCACTCATTCCTTTTTAACTTAAATTTAGATAATTCTTGTTTGATCGCTTGTCCACTGTTTATTGTTACCGGAGTTTCTCTGCTATCTGTCCTAGTACCACCTGTAGGATATAACTCATTCCTTTCTACGTTTTTCTCCCATTGAAATCATTGTTTCAGGTCAGCCGAATCTTATTCTCAACCGAGTACGCCGCGGAAAAGATCGCCTTCGTTTCGGGTAAAACCAAATAATGCTTTGCAAGCACAGGTTGCTCGCTTTTCTCGCTGCTGTTTAGACGATTAAGTTGAAACTTTGTTTTATTGTGTTCAAAATTAAATTAAAATAGTGAGATGACGGTTCTGCATTTTTTTCATGCCCATTGTTTCGAAATATTTTTTGGGAATAAGAAAATATTTCAGACCAAGTCCAAATTGAGTGCATACATGTGTTAATGCAAAAAAATTAATATAGGTACATAATTTTCATTCTTTATACAAACATAAAAATTGAGTTGAATAAACTGTAACCCGACTACAAAAATATAAAAGTGATCAGAAAAGCACGAAACAAGACAGGTATAAAAATGGTCAAAATAAAGCCGTAGTCGCATGCCTGTATACCATGTGGGTGCCTGGCACACCTATACAAAAAAGAAGTTTATGCAGGGTGCTGACTGTATCACCTCTTCCGTTTAAAATGCCGACCAGCCGTATCTCCTAACACTTCGAATCATGATGATTCTTAATTTCGTACTACTGAATATAAACTAATTATACGAACCACTAACTCAAAACAAAACAATTTTCCAAAAGAATGAAAAAACCACTCAAGACGTATTTTATATACATACTGTGTCCCTATGTTTTCCTTTTAAAATACTGCTTACGTAATACTTGAACGGCCTAGGGGCTCCTCCCCCCTCCCCTTGTCAGATATAGTAATCAAAGCTCTTACCCCTCCCTCCTATGCTTACGTAAGCATTGTTATAGTTTTTACTCGCCCGAGACCTATTTCCCCCACTTCTGTTATTTCTTACTAAACATCGCGTGAGAGTAAAAACAAGTAACTGGCCATAATTATGTCAAATTATGGCTAGTTAGCCCCCATGTCATCAAAATTAAGCATAGTAAAGAACCCCCCATCCCCCATTGGTGCTTACGCAATACTTGAACGGCCCCCTGCCGGTTGACCTAAATGATGCTCTCACCACGCGCTCTCCGCCCTGTATCTCGAAAACAATTCAACGTATAAAAAAAATTGACACAAGAGTTGTAGGGAATTTAACCCTGTACAATATTAATAATTAATAAAAATAGCGAAAAACCCATAGGAAACGATACATTTGCAAAAAAATGTGTAAATCGATTTTTTTACCTTTGACCTTGGAATATCTGTAGTCGCGGGCACCCTACGATAAGTAGGTTTTGACACAAGTTTTAGGGTGTCAAAATAAAGGTTTAAGCGCAGTCCACACACGTCCGGGTTCCCGTCCCTGACGGGACACGGCCGGGACGGAGAAAAATCGGTTACATACGATTTGTACGAACTTACTCACACATATCCGTGTCAGGAGGTTCCGGATCGTCAGTGTCCCGGAGCACGCACGGATGCACGGACGCCCTGACAGTGCTATCCGATTTTTTATCACCGTCCCAGCCGTGTCCCGTCAGGGATTCAAGAGTACTTGTGCAATATGGACACAGAAAAATTAATAGAACTTGTCCGACAAATTAAAATTATTTACGATCTATCTAATCCACATTATTGAAAAACAAAAAAGAAAAATAATATATATAACACGGATATCCCTGACCCGGATGTGTGTGGACGCGGGTGACGGACGGCCCGTCCCTGACGGGAACTCGGATAGCCCTGACCCGGAACTCGGATAGCCCTGACCCGGAACTCGGATAGCCCTGACCCGGATGTGTGCGGACGGCCCTTTATACAAGTTTATAGCTATCTCTGATTCCGAGATTCTTACCTAATTTTGACTAATTTGACTGGACTACACTAGGATATCGCCGAGAAGATGACACATAATTATTTAAATAGTAGCTGTTGCCCACGACTTCGTTCGCGAGATAAGATATATACGAACAATCAATATCTAGCATTGCTTGACTCCTCTTAGATTTAGTAATTTAGAAGAGTATTATGCAAGGCACTGGCTGTTTCACCTCTTCTGTTCCAAATGCCGACCAGCTCTACTATCTTTTTATAATGAGAAATGTTTTCATGATAACGCTTCTCTATGCATGATGTTAAAGAAAGTTGCTAGGGTTGTTAACACGTTGCGGAATTTGTTCGAAAGAGTCATCGCGGCCCTGCAACGTAAAGGGCATTAGAAGGAACACGGATGGGTTTTATTCAGTAAGAGTCTGACACTCCCTTCTGCTCCGCCTAGAGCGGGAGGCGTCATTTGATGATTTCCGATCCATAAAAAAATATATCAAAGGGTTGTTAAAGTTCCAAGAATTTGTTCACGTTGGGCAACCTCGGCATTACTTTTTGGATGACGTGGGCAACTGTTTCCTCGGTTCGAAGCAACCTCTGCAAATTGGGCTGTCTACAGCGCCTATGTTGAAAATATGTTTTTTAGGGGGCAATGATGCGTAATTATACCTATTATTATTCGGAAGGTATTTCTACTTGAGCTGAGAAGTCGTTTAGTTAGTCGCGTGTATAGGCTTAACGTTGCCAATTTTGACTGCCTGCAATTTGTAGCCCGTGACCATTTGCTGTCACGAATTTCAGTTTATCTCTGGCAAATTCATGTAACGAAACTATGGCAAAGGTAGGAGGGAGAGTGGGTACGGGTCCAGCACTACCGCGAGATCGTTTGTGGCGTCATTGCCTAGGGATCTACAGTTCCCCTTGATCCACTGGAGAGTGAAGCCCGCAACGGATAATTTCTGTCTATGGGCTGGTCATGACGTTTCATAGGCTCACTAGGAATTGAACAGTTTTGAAACGAAACAGAAAACCGTTAGTTGGGTGTATGTGACTTTGCAAAGTTTATAGAAATGAAATACCTAAATAGAAATCATAAAAGTTTATCGGATGATGTATATCATTTTCTTCCATGGCCGTTTTCATGGAAATATATTCCTTAAATTCTCCAGTTAAGTTTGTCAATATTATGTGGTTGACGCCGTATGATGTCGGCCGGTGCCGTATGGTGCCGTAAAAGAATAATACCATCCTATCACTTCCCGTGGGTGTCGTACGAGGCAACTAAGGGACTCACGACAGAATGGGCAGCAGTGTTCTCTGTAAAACGCAACACCATACTTTGCGATCGCCAACCCGCCTGCCAAGCGTGGCGATTATGGCAAACCCTCCTTTTGGGGGAGGCCTATGTCCAGCAGTGGACGTCTATCGGCTGATATGATAATGATGATGGTTGGTCGGTGGGTCCCCGTACACATGACAGAAAAAATGAATTCATGCTGTGAAGCAACGGGATAGCACAGGCTATCTTCTAAAATAACCGAACAATTTATTCTTGATGAATCAAGTTGATTTTTTATTTATTCCGAACCAGGAACGCAAGTCGAAACAATTTTAATATGTTTTTAAAACACGGAAACCCAATTTCAGCGGAGCTAATGCAATTCTTTCGACTCCTCTATCATGGGACTTCGCCATCTGTTCGTGGGTGATATTACGTGACCCCTGGCTCCAAGCTCGCATAGGCCCAGTATTGGGCAACTTTAGCAAAGCTTAGCAAATGTAAGCGCGCACCTGTTGACCAATATTATAATACCACGATTAAAAAAATGAGATCAAATGCATAACGCCATCTATGGAATATGTAGTTGAACTGTTAAAATATAAATTCGGAATTAGTTTTAGTTTTTATTAATAGGAATATTATGTTAATACTTTTTTAAGACGTTGTAAGAGTAATAAATAAAAAATATTTTCTAGTGTAATTCTCAAGCTGTCGATAGTAATATGTCGGTCAATAGATGACACTGCGTGTATCTGCATTACGTAGAATAATACGTTGATTTCTTCTAGAAAATTGCTACAATTCCTATCAGGTTTATGTGTAAAAGTTATCTAAATTGGTTTGGTCCTTTATTAACGTGATGCGAACAAAACAGAATACAGATAAAGAGAAAATAGGTTCTGTTAATTATACTTTAACAGTCTGGCTATTATATTTGGCATACTTGGATAAATGCTAAAAAAAGATCCGAAATACCACAATGTTATGAATATTTGAAAATATCAGGGAAAATATGAATCATAAAAGTAAGGGAATGCATAAGTTAAGTAAAATCCAAAAAAAAATTACGACTTTTGAGATTCGAACCCACACCAACTCTTTCGGCAGGCAGTTATTAAACCGATGATCTATGACTACTGTTGGTAATTGGTAGAAATAGCCGATCTTATTTATGTCATGAGTTTTTGCTGCTCAGCTCCTTGAAAGTATAGCGTGATGATAAACATTGCTCAAGTTAGACTCAAAAGTATCTGCAATATTGTAATCTGTTGTGGCTGCTTATAAGAACATTTTTCCAAACTGTTAAGTGAGAAATTGTCATAACAATTCTTCACTAAACAGGTTGGAGAAATGTTGGATAAAAATTCATATGTTATTAATCTTGTTATGTTGTTAATCTGTTCAGTAGTTTTCGAGCCGCTTGGAAACATACACCTCAAGATTTACTATTTTATTGTATGGCTATTAGGTATTTACTTCACAAACAGACCAATTTTATTTTATTTATTTGGGACAAAATAAAACAGATCTACATTAAACCATTGGACTAAGATCTCAGAGCTGCCAGACCTCTCTTAAGGCGCGAACCCACCGCGGTTCACGCTATCCACGGCCACGCGGCACATTTTAGCTGCGTGGGTTCATTTGTTCGACAACGTGGGTCTACGTTTCCACTGCAGTAGTGCTATTCTGTAACAACATTTTCGTATCTCGACAGTGAAATCCGAGGTGAGTATCAAATTAAGACCTTTATGTTGTATGGAATAAAGCTCACTTTGTGAGTTTTGTCACTCAGGTGAAACTCGATATCGAAATAGTTACTTACAGAATAAACTAGCAGTACACGCTACATGCCCACGACTATGTACATCTGTAGCGTGGCCCACCGCGGCACACGGAGAGGCTACGCTCGTTTTTTGCAAGAATATGGATTTGACATAGTCGTGGGTTAATATTCGTGTATAGCGTGTACCGCGTGTACAGCGTGCCTGGCGTTGATAGCGTGCACAGCGTGCATGGCGTTGACAGCGTGCACAGCGTGCATGACGTTGATAGCGTTCACAGCGGGCATGGCGTTGACAGCGTTGAGCTACGTGGGCGCCATTTTCGAGCAAGCCACGCGTGTACCGTGCGTTGCGATGAGTTTCCGCCTTTATTTTCTCACTAACAAAATGGTGGTAGGTATAGTGTTAAATGTACTTTTTGCATACGCATACCTGCTAGCTTAAGCTGACGGCCGATTTACAGGTATTAGGTGCCAAAGCCATTAAATCACGTTCTTTTTAGGGTTCCGTACCTCAGAAGGAAAATACGGAACCCCTATAGGATCTCGAGAACGCGTGAAGGTATCGAGTTGGAATTTAAACCATATACTCCGGGACGCTACTGTATTAAGCCTCCGCGACAGATTCTTAGCTCAGAAGAAACTGCGAGACTTGATTCCTGAACTATTTATAATACGTACCTACTGTTACTATTGTCATAAGTGGGTATATTGATATTGGTGGTGGTAAGAAATAAAAGTATTAAAAGCAGTCCTTACTGGAGCTTGTTGTTTGAGTCACGTACCTTCTAATATAACATGGCGCAGCCGGTAACTAATAAATTATAACAGGATAGTAAAGTAAAGTTAAACGGACTAGAAAACAGTGCAGATAAATAAATTATCATAATGGAAACAGTGTTAACACCGCCGTCACCGTTCACTTGATGAGAACTCGATCGATGTGGCATCTGGCAAGTTGAGTGATAGTTGGGAAAGATGGAAGAAGGGTTTTGCGATATATTTCGACGCGTGTGAATTATAAAAAAAAACTGCAGTGGTACAACTCAACATTTTACTACATATAGTTGGCGAGCAATGCCGCGAAATATAAGAACAAAGTGAAGTTGACTTTAGACGGTGCGTGTAAAAATTTAGATGAACATTTTATAACGAATAAAAAAATGTAACGGTGGAACGGCACAAGTATTTTACACGAGACCAGCAACATAATGAAACAATTGATCAATATGTGTTTGATTTGCGAAAATTGGCCAAGACTTGTGAATTTGGAGTTTTAAAAGATGATCTTATAAAGGACCGACTTGTATGTGGAGTAACAAGCCCAGCAATAAGAGAACGGTTACTAAGAGAAGCGGACCTACCGTTAAATAAAGCCTTAGAGATATGTCAAGTAGCGGTGGTATCCAGAATTTACTCTGAGAACATAAAGAAGGAGAAAGATGCAATTGACATCATACAACAGGATAGTACGATTATATTAGAAGAAAAAAAAACAGATATGGGAAATAAGGCGTAACAATAAAGCAACATATGGAGCTTCATCGTCCTCAAGTCCATGCAAAGGCTGTATGAACGGAGCGATGCGATCACGCGGTGGACACGGAGCGACAAGGGGCGCGGCCCGGCACAGTGGGTGCGCTGGCGCTGCAGCTGCAGTCGCCGTTCGTCCGACGCAGCAGTTCACTTCACCATAGTGAAGGAGTGTGTGAGTAGTGCATGGATTGAGACGGACTGATATTTTATTTTATCTGCATGCTTGCTTGCATTATGCATGTTGCATGCTCGTTTACGTACTGCATGCTTGCATGCTGCATTTTGTATGCCGCATGCTTGCTGCATCATTGCTGTATGCTTGCTGCATGCTTGCTGTATACTTGTTGCATTCATGGTGTATGCTCTTTATTTCCATCGCCATTTGCCACCATTGCCGCTTCGCAGGGTTCTGTCGAGCGGGCTCGAACCCGAATGAAGAGTTTTGCTTGAGTAGAATTTACCCGCATTGTTTTTGTTACCGCAATGTTGTAATTTTATAGAAGGATACCTATGCATTTTGTTAAACGTTTAGAAACAGTCACTCGATAAAATGTTTTTCTTGGTAACAAGTTTTATATTAACTACTCAATATGAGGATAAAAAATATTTGATTTGTTATTCTATGATACCATGAATATCGAAACAAAGTTTTTTTGTAACAAAAATCTATGATTTAAATTTATTCAAAGTTAGTATTCTGCGTATTGTTTATTCTATGAAACGATAATACAAGAAAAAAATTATGTGAAACGAAATTCTATGAAACTGTCGTCTATAAAACAACGTAAAACAATGGTTTTACGTTGTTTTATAGATACGGATAGTGACACCAATGGGTGTCACTATCCGTCTCGCTTTCTCTAAAAATAAAATATCAGTCCGTCTCACTCCATTCACTACTCACACACTCCTTCACTATGGTGAAGTAGAACTTTTTGCACACAAAAGTACTATTTAGATAAAAGTTTTCTCTTTGCTTTTGGTAATTTTGTTCAACTTTTTCATGCTCTAAATGGTTGATAACATTGATAATATTTTTTATGGAAAGATAAGTAGCAAGTATTGTACCATTTTGAAATGTTGATTAAATAGGCCATTTTTTTAAATAACTTGCCTCGGGTAGTGTAGTACATTTTTTTTGGAAAGACGGAGTGTCAAAGTTATCTGAGAAAAGGTTTACTAAACATGACACAATAAAACTATTAAATTACACATAAATTCGAATTAGAAAATAACGAGAGAGCTACAAAAACAAACTTGAGTGCAGAAGTACTAGGAACTACAACAGGATTTAGTCATGTAGATCGCCGAATGTTAGCAAGGTCCGCTTCACTCTTGACAATATGGTTGCAGCACTCTTTTTCGCGAATGAAAATCTTGCCATGTTTGACCCAGCAGAATTTGTAGTCATTTGATTTGGCCGCGTCACGAGCCAAGAAAAAGAGCCTTTTGTTCCTTGCTGATAGGTTCTCGGAAATATATATCTGTTCAGCGGGGCCACTGATTTTGAGGTGCTCTGTAGTAAGCTTAAAACTATCCCTGATATGTTTTCTGAACTTAGCAAGAAATTCTTCTTTACGTAAGACGGTGGTAAAATCTACTATAATTGTTTTGTTGGCCGGCTCTTTCGATTTTATACGAAAAACATCTTTTACTTCATACGGCTGTAATTCTAAGTTTAAAATGCGGCCAGTATTAATGACAGTATTAAGCAGAGTAGCGCTAGTTTCCAAATGGTTGACCGGAATATTGCGAAATTCCAAGCAAGTAGACCTGGTACTTTGCTCGAAGTATTCGAGTCTATTTTCTAACTTATTTACGTTAGATACATTTTCTTTACGTTCTGTTTCTAGAAACTCCACTCGAGAGGACAGTAGATCGAATCTGGAAGCCATGAGATCGACGTTTTCGCGAATTTGATCAACCAAAGAGTACAACCTATCGTACTTCTCTTGCTGTTCCTTGAGCTGGTGAAACATTTCCTTTATGTCGGGCATAAAAGTGGATAATCTGTTATCTTCATCCTCTTCCAGGCGTTTCCGTTTTATATTTCGGAAAGTAATAGCAGGAGAGATGTTCTTAGAAGGTGATTCAGTATTTAGATTTAGACTTGGCTCAGAAGAGCTGTGCGGTGTATAAAGCGTAGGCTGGGGAGTACTGAAAATTGCCGAAGGAGTCGTCGGCACCTGAGTTTTCTGCGACGGAGGCGGCGGAGAGCGTTGAAGCGGCATTTTATTAATCTGTATAGTTATACACTCAACTACCAGGCAGGCAGCACAGTCAAGCGGCAGAAATACTCGGAGCCGTCAGTGATACAATTAGAGCTCAGGCTAAGGTGGTCGCGATCGACGGATCCGTTGAAAGCAGCTTTCCGTCCAGTATTACTTGACCTCCGCCTATCCCGCACTCGCAGATAGGTTTGTCTCTCTCGGCGTTAGTCTATAGTATACGCACGCAACTAACTAGCCGCAAAATTCATAAATAAGTTGCCGTATGTGAATGTATACGGGGCGGGTCATAGACTAAGTATCCAGTCTTAGGGGCGGGTCATAGACTAAGTATCCAGTCTTAGGGGCGGGTCATAGAAGAATTCTGCTGTTACTCACGCGCAGGGTTAGTTGGCATTGACTTCATGCAGCGTCGTAGTGACTGCCCGGAGAGCTCTTGCTAGTTTCTGCACTCCTATTTTTTGACACAATTACTTTTACTAGTATTTTAATAAATTTATTTAAAATAAGTAATAATATGGGCACTTATAAGACGTCTGAACTACTCAGAGATCCGCAGGAAGGGGATATCTTCTTAAATGTTGTGTAAATTAGCTTTTGTTAATAAAATGTATCTGCAGGCTCTTTTACACACATTTCTTGATCTATATATATTTTTTAAAACAATCGCCAATCATATTTTTGGTCTTTATAGCACCTACATTTTTTTCTTCCTTTGAGGGGCTTGTGGCTAAGCACTACACTTATCTACTTCAGTGTACTCGGACACAACACGTTTCAATCGATTCGTGAGTAAAGAAGGTCACCGTCATGTATGAAAACGCCGCTTTTTTGTAGTCATTCGAATTTGGTCGGACAACCAACCGTTGTTCACATATTTTGTTTTTTGTTTATATTTACTTAATGCGAAACATTCAAGATGAATATTTTCACTATATATTTTTGACTTAACGCACTAAATCTTGGTTTAAAGCCAAATCTTGGGTTGAGCTGGTTTCTTGTATTTTGCCGTCAAAGTTATGACACCTTCGTTTTGATTTTTAGCAATATTATTCAATAACGTATGCATGTGCACTTTTGAAACTTTTAGTGGTTATTAAAAGCGTCAAGAAGGACCGAATACAGTTTTCAGCGAGCTTATACGTTTTCTCATTTAGGAGCTACGACTTTTTTCGGGTTTTCGAAAAAGTGCGATTACTTGAAAGTTATAAACATTTTTGTAAATCTAATTCTGTCACAAATACCTACGCACAAATTAAGAGCTACTCGTGTACGTTTATTCTACAGGCGCACATACGATGGTTATAGAGATACACGATTCTGCAACACGTTACTCCAGCAGGAAACGCAATATCTCGAAAACCTGAAGACGCACAAATTATATTTTCGGGGCACATTTTTGCAGAAATATAAGCTCTCTGCCCATGCGCAACATTTCTCTCTCCGATCATTCGTTTAGAATTTTCCTGCTAGAAGAACGTTACCCTAGCAGAAACCGTCTTTTCCGTTTTTTTCCAAAACGGCCAGGCGCACAAATTCTATAAGTTTATTTTTAGCAGATTACGCACTAAATATACGTTCCACTCATATCACTCTAGGAGACACTTTCCTGCTGGGGTAACGTACACTAACTACGACTATATCTGCTTTACTTTTTCTAATTTATAGTGTGTTTAGTTATGTAGATAAACAATATAATTCGTTTTCTTTAGTGCATTTCTGTACCTCACTTCGCTATCTGTGTCCAAAAATTAGTTTTCCAATCTCGACGCCACCACGACCTAACTTCTAAGCAATCTTTCTGATGGCGGGTCGCAAGCCAAATGACTTCGATAGGTGGTATCGGTGGGATATCGTTAACACTCATTTTCTAAGACAAAAAAAGATAAAATACGTCGAAACTCTTCAAAAAAAGGGTAGGTGGTGTCCCGTTTCTTTTGACTTGTCTTGACGGAGGGTACTTCGCTGCCCCCCAATCTTACCTACCAAATTTCCAAAAATTCGGTGACAGCTATATCGCAAAACTATTCTCGATGTTGTATTGCGCATTAGTCTTCACGAAAGCGATATCGTTTCAAATATAAGAGCGCCTTCAAATTTGCTGCCGCCGCGCTGCTTTGTTGATCCATATAAAGAAAAAACGCGTAGCTGCATCGCTGCCGCCGCATGGCGCTTTGCGGCAAATTTGAAGGTGGCGCGCAACTAATGGGTTTTTTGCAACTGTCTACGATTGGTATTGAATATCGGGGAACGATTTCAAAGTATACAGTTCATACTTTTTTGTATGAATAATAATTTAGAGGGCTGACTGACAATTAATTAATTCAGCTTGTACAAAAGCAATCATTATAATCTGCAAAAATGTTGAGATGATGGAAAAAAGTTCTAAGAAATAGTGTTGGCAATCTGAGAAGAAAAGCACGATGAGGGAAGCAATGGTTTTAGGCCGGAATCTACTAAAGTTTAGACTAAACTTAAACTTTTGAATATTATTTAGGTACTCGCGTCAGAACTTTCAGAATTAAAAGGTTCAGTTTTATATTTTCGATTTTCAGTTTCTTTTGCTAGTTTAAAGGCATATAGACGGGTTATTCACTACCTAGAGCGGTAGCAATAAATTTAACTCGATTCCGCACGAACTCCCCACTGGTATTTTGTACCTATCTAGTTTCGCAGCTAGAGCGAAACGTATGAATTGTTATACCGCCCAGGTACATGGTAGGTTTATTATCGCTTGCTGTACGGAACAGGTTCCGCCACGGCGGGAGGTATGTCAAATACATAGTTTCGTAAATAAGCTTCGCAACTCAAAGAGGCGGCGATATCCGTTTATATTTAAATCGTAGGTGCCTCGCATACTTGGCTTTCGCTTCCGCTTTGGCTAGCGAATAGGTAGGTACCGTGAAGGTCTGAACAAGGACTTAATTTATTTATAGTAAAAGGTTTCTGATAGAACTATTTTGAATAAGAACCCAAAATTTTTGCGCTGATACTTACACACTCATCATCTGCCGAGCCTTTTCCCAACGGGTCGGCTTCCAGTCAAACCAGATTCAGCTGAATACCAGTATTTTACACATTATTATTTATTTTATTTTTGGATACTTACACACTACCTAAATACCGCAATTAAATTAGATACGTATAAGTACCTTATATGATAATTACCTATGAATTGTTTTTCCGGATTGCGACATACTTTGCAGCTAATAATACCTAGGTACTTCACGACTTTACCTACGCATTCTTAGAGTGTCGCCGTAAATTGGAAAAAAACTCCAAAAAGAACGCCAACAATTGTCATTGTAAAGAGGAGGATCCCAGCAATTACTAAAGCTGTTTCAATATTTTCCATGATAATTTCAAAAGAAATAGGTAAGGCAAAATATAAAAATGCACGCCTTCAACGTAGATACACTATGTGCCTTCAGTCAGCCGTTGGCCACAGAGTATAATGAAATCGCTGCGTTCGAATTCTTGAAGAATCTTAAATTTTTTAATTAACCGGTCAAGAGCGTGTCAGTCAGAGTCACTGTACTGAAAATACTTTTAGTAAATAATAATAAACTTTATGTATTAAAAAAACCTAAGGAATCTGACACACACAACACTGATTAAAAGTAAACGAACTAAATAAATTAGATACTAGTAATAAAAAACGTGTTTTGTTTAAATAGCATATTTCCATCATGATGTTATTGTGACGGTCGTGAGTTAGCGTTGGTTTATTTAAAGGAGACTAGCTGACCCGCGCGGCTTCGCTTCCGTCAACTGGCTACCCTACCTACTTACCCTACCTACGTACAAAAAAAATACGTTTTCCGTCGATAAAAATAAGCATAGTTTCCCTCATTTTCATATGCGCATGTTATAAAGGCTCACACTGTGTAATGAGGTCTATCGCGTTTGAATTCGCCGCTAGAGGCGCTATTGTAGCATGAGGTTTTAAATGTCAAACACTGTTGGTTGGCTATTGACGCGAGTTTATTTACTTATTTACTACAATGCACGTAATAATTACTCAACATTGAGAGCTATCGCTTTTGAATTCGCCGCTAGAGGCGCTAGTGTAGCGTGAGCAGTAGCGTAGCTAGCATGGATGTCACCCGGAGCGGATAATGTGGTGTCACCCAAATGAACCCCCTCCCCCAAATAATTACGAGTTGCGCCCTTTGGCCTTCTTTCGGAAATGGGGGAAGGGAAGGTGCGCTATTTGCTCTGCAGGTTTTTATTTTCAAAAATATTCTTACATCATACTTACAAACAAAATATTGAAAATTAGTGTGATTATTTTTATTTTGTTTTCATCACTATCTAAACTCAATTTTGTTGAGTAACGCCGTTAAGAAAATATTTGCATCCCACCTCGGATAGGTTTTATTTTCTTTTTTTGATATTTCGAACTCAAATAGGAGAAGAGTAAGAAAACTCATTTACTGAGAAAGGGCAGAACACAAGAGCGACCGAAGCGAGCTCAAAATACTTGACACCCCACCTCGGATAGTAACTTTATGGATTGATGCTCATTAATTGAGAGAAAGCAGAAGACAAAAGTGAGCAAAACGAACTTAAAAAAACTTGCATCCCACCTCGGATAGGTTTTATTTTCTTTTGATCATTTCATACACAAATATAGTCATTTTGTTGAGTTATACAGAGACGCTCGAGAACAAAGAGAGTACAGAATGTAAGAGCGAGCGAAGGGAGCTCGAAATTTTTAACACCCCTCCTTGGACGGGTTTTATTACGTCGCCCGTTAAGGGGTGACATCCGACCGTGACAAAAAGTCAACGAACGAGTGTCACCCCTAAATGCAGAAAACCTGCAGAACTAAAGAAATTTTTGCACCTCATCTCGGAAGGGTTTTATTGTATTTCATTCTGAAAGTGAAGTTTTTGTTGATTTATAGAGACAAAATCAGGAAGTCAGAGAGTGCAAAATGCAAGAGCGAGGGAAGCGAGCTCAAAAAACTTTGCACCCTACTCCCGACAGGTTTCATAGCGTCAAACGTTTAGGGGTGCCACCCGATAGTGACAAAAACCAGTCAAAGAGCAGTCGGGTGTCACCAAATGCGGACCGCCCCCCCCCCCCAAATACGCTACTGAGCGTGAGGTTTTAAATGTCAAATATCACTGTTGGTTGGTATTCATCATCTGCCTAGCCTTTTCCCAACTATATTGGGGTCGGCTTCCAGTCAAACCGGATTCAGCTGAATACCAGTGTTTTACGTGAAGCGGCTGCCTACCAGACCACGGTTAGTTGGCTATTGACGCAAGTTTAATTAGTTATTTGTTTTGATTTTTATTTTTTAATTTAGCTTCTAAATTTGTTCACATGCACGTTATAAAAACTTTAATGCTATGACTAAGAACCTTACTCGACAGTGTCGCTAACTGGTGAGTGAAAAAACGGTAGCCCTCATTCCTACGTTTAAGATTAAAAACTTATATCCATACCAACTTTGTAATATTTAAAAAAAAACTGCAATTTTTGCAAATTGTGGGAAATTAGCCTAAGTCATCAATTAAATGGCAAAAAAAGGCAAAAATGAGGATTTTATAAAAAAAATATTGTAAAAAAAAATATTATATCTAGTAAAATTAACCTTTTGACCGCCACGGTCGGCTATAGCCGAGAAACGAAAAAGTGCCCAACACGCCAACGTCGGCTATAGCCGACAAGCAAACGACATTTTTAAGTACAAAATAAATATACTAAATTAAGTTTTCTATGATTATATTACGAGTAATATACCTATACTTTTTTTAAATATGGAACGAAAAGATTTTAAAAATCACTTTGAGGAATAACCGCACGTTCTTTCTTATAAATCAAAAAGTGGTTGTGGAGCATTCACGGCATCCATACTCGGCAGAGCTCTTCTTTGAAGTACAATATTGGATTGAGGCGATTGAGCAGGCCACGGCAGAACGTTGATGCGACTATCGGCAAGAGTGCGTGTTACTCGAGCAGTGTGTGGACATGCATTTTGTCGTGCATTAGTCGAAACGAATCACCCAACCGGCTTCGCAAAGGGATGACCAAGTAGTAAAATCTCTCTTAAAAACTACATCATCCCTTTTCACTCCTATATGTATTATTATATTCGAATGATTTTGAAAATATCATATTACCCGTCAATTTTTTTAAGTCAAAATATAAAACATACTCACTGGGGGGTGCTTTAAAAACGAATGATGACATTATAGTTAATATAGTTCAGTATTAGTGCCAAGTATCAAGTTTATAAAATCAAGGAATAAAATTCTACCAAACAAACTTTCACACCCCCTAAATCGTCTTTTAGTGTTCTGAAAAACTAATACTATCAAGTTTCAATTAAATTGGCTCAAGAAATAAGATTTTTCGTACAAACCTCCTACAATTCACCCCTTTACGGGAGGAGTTTCCTAAAATCCTTTCTTGGATGACGTCTCCAGCCTACTCATATCTACCTCTTTTGCAGATATCATCATTCGTGACTCAATCACGCAAGGAGACTCAAGTATTATCCTCTCCATTGCCCTTTGGGTGACTTCAAGCCTTTCGATGAGGGCCATTGTAAAGACCAAGTTTCGGTTCCATAAGTCATCCACCACTGGCAACACGCACTGGTCATAGACTTTTGTCTTGAAACACTGTGGTATGTGAGACAAGAAGATATCACGCAACTTACCGAACGCCGCCCAGCCGAGTCGGATTCGATGGTTGACTCCTTTCTCGAAGTTAGCCCAACCTAACTGGACCGTTTGTCCAAGGTAGATGTACTCATCTACTTAGAATGTAGTCTCTAATCTTGATAGGAGTGGAATCTTAAACAGTCATTTCATTACTTTCATTTCCACAATATGGCAGCTGGTGGTTGATTTTATTGCTACCCTTAGACTTTTTTTTTTTATTTATTGCAACGGGTCCGGGTGAGTCAGACCAGGCAAGGTCTGTCTCTAGGTAGGCACTAGATGTATCTTTATTCTGATAGCATTGGTAAAGAATTAAAGATCAATGTAGAAAACAGTACCTACTTAAAAGCAGTAATTTTTAGGGTATCTCAACAGGAAAAAACAGAACCCTTATGGGATCACTTTGCTGTCCATCCATCCATCTGTCAGTCTTTCTATCAAGACCCTTTATCTCGGGAATGTCAGACTACAAACGTGGTCCACATTGTTAGTAACAATATTACTTAGCCTATGTTTGTACTTAATAACTAAAACATACCTCATTCGATTGGCTAATGCCTACACAAGCGGGCTATCTACCTGGGCAGCTATAGAGTGCGGAATGATGTTAGAACTGTCACGCAACCTGCGAAGTAATGAGGCAGATTTCTTGTGGTCAAGTTGTCAGTGTGCGCATCGGTAAACATCGCCGACGCACTGCAGAAGCGTGGTAGTCCCAACAGCACCCTGAATGCATTGTTGTATTGGATACACAGCATTGTAAGGCCTTTGAGTACCTATATCTGAACCACAAGGCCCCTGAGTACAGTCCAGTCCAGACTTAAAAAGGCCTATTTTAACCGCGTCTGCACAACAATAAAATCAGAAATCATTTATTTATTTGCAAACATAGGTATAAATATACATTGATTTTTTCTTTTTTATAAGTAATAATGTTTAACCAGAAGAACCTGCAGGCCAGCATGTTCGCCCCGGACTGACAACGTTCTGCGCTCCTTCTCCAAGTCTGAATCGTCTCAGGGTATTTATTACCAGATGGTCCAAGTATTTAATTAAACACCCTGTTTATTGTATGACCTTAAAGTATCAAGGGAGGCTGGCATCCTGGCTGGTGGTTGCTGAAAACCAGCGCTGTGATTACTAGACTTGTCCAGTGTCGCGGCATACGCTGAGCAACGACCGATTTCTGCTCGGATGCGACGCACAACTTAAATTTATGTTTTCGATCATATTTGTACCTATTGTAAATTATTTATTTTGATTTGTATTGTCAATGTCAACTTTTCAGTGTCAGTCAGTGCCGGGCATTGACATATAAAAAGTATGGACTGGAAATACCTACAAAAAAAACGTGCATACCTACAATTCAAAGTGGCGCATAAAATGGCTGCCAATGCTAGGGTTGTACCAATCAGGGAATACAGTGTTACTATAACGATACTATAAAAAGTGTCGATACTAATACTACATACTAGTATTACGAGTCTTACTAGACATCACGTTTGAATCAAAAGTATAATTTATATTCTTACAATCTGTTGTAACAAAACAATGAGTAAAGGCTTACTCCTTTCTGTTAATGACAGTTAATGTAGAGTTTTTTCTGCACAGATTTTAAAAACACTTTTACTTGCATCACTTTTGCGCTTTCGCTTATTTTATATCTGGTCTGTAGCTTCTGGTAGGTATGTGGATTAGGTTTGCCAGATGCAGTCATTTCATTTCCGGGACAATTCGAGGGATTCTAATTTGGTGTGTACGAAAATAGATAGTGGTCTTTGTAAATTGCATTTCTAGTAATATTTTACAAACGTACCAATACACCTATTTCAAAAACGAACTTACCAGCTTCCATTGCTCATACAATGCAGATTATTTTTAAAATATTAAAACATAACCATAATTTGTGCATCGCACCTCGCTTTTACTTATTCATTCAATAAAACTTCGGTAATAATCAACATAAGTGTTTTATTTATTCAATAAACATTTGGTATGACACTTTGCACTTCCTTGCACTTTATTTTTTAAACAAATGCTTCTTTCGTTAATCCCGGTTCCCAATTTACATGCTGGTACCATTTGCTCAAAGTTCTTGTGTGAGTGAGCATGTATTGTAAGTTCGCCTTATATAATTATAGGCGGGGATAAAAATGCAACGTTAATGCGAACTTTCGGATTTCTTCAGAGTATCCTTTCGTTGAAGCGCTTAATTTTTTTCTGTTTATTGACATATTTTTCAGTCTTAATTTTTCCAGTTTGTGCAACCTGAAAAAGAGAAAAAAACTACTTCAAACCTTAAGTTATAACGAAAACGCTGCTTTGTAGTCGTAGTTTAAACCTGTCTGTAGAACATCTACAGAACAGAGAGGTTAATCCTTCATTTTTAGGAAACCTATAAAAAGGTTAATATTTTTATCAATAAATCATTTGGTTCGAGTTGTTAAAATACATAATTAAAAAATTAAAACATACAACAAAATGATGTCTTATTTCCGGATCTTGTTAACTAATCATCATAAAAGTCTGGGGAACGATCTCTGTGCTGTGAACAGCGAGCCGGACCTAACAAGGTCACTCGAACCGATTAGAACACGTATTATACCGATGTTGTATCAGCGCAGCGAAGGAACTAGTATCGGAAAATATTACGGCAACGGTACTACACTATTCCATCATGACATATTATTATAAACAAACGAATGAAATTATGAAATTAAAGAAAGGTCTGTTGGACGAGAATAAGCCCAAATATGAAAACTACAACCATAAATAAGTGGTAGCTTGGCAATTTTTTTCGTCGAAAATGTATTACTATGTGTAATATTGCATGAAAACCGGTTACTAACCTGTGCAAAGACAATTGAGGTTGATTTTCCTTCTTTCTTGCACCACACTCCATAACACAACGCACAGGCATCTTGGACGGCTGTTTTCCATCATATACGTGCAATTTGAAAGATAAAATTCTCGTAATTTTCTCACAAATCACAATTAATACAAAAGTAAACACTCATCTGACAGCAGAACTACCACGAGACTTGGCGCATAAAATGGCGAAAACGGCACTTACCTACAACTGTCACAACGTCACAAGAAAATGTTGCCATTATGAGCAACAACTGAAATACTGTTGTCTCTTTTATCAAATACGATTACCACATTAGAAAGAATGAAACAAAACGATATTTCACAATCTGTTTCGTATTTCACCCATATTTGTATAAGCAAAGGTAGATATAGATTGTCGCGGCGCCTAAATATATTTTCTATCTCTATGGTGCCGGACGTCGCAGTCGCACCATAAACAATCTGTTGAACTTATTTTTTCCACTCGATGGTTGAACTGTGTTCTGTTTGTCGGTGGTGTGAACAAAGACATGTGTCAGTTAATGCCCGGTCCAGACATAGTCATTTAGCGATAATAGGTTATTTAATTTTCACTTAGTTGTTAAGGTATTCCCTTTTAATGTTGTGTTTTGTGCGTCGCTTTTGGTGAAATAAACGTCCTTTTTTTCTTTCTTTTTCTGTATTTTTGTTGTTGTATATCAACCCATGAGATTCCGCATACGACTGACACACGGCCAGTAACTTTCGGAGAGCATTTATCGAAGGAGCCAACAGCACCATGTCGTCCGCGTAGCTCAGGTTATTAAAACAAACGCCATCCACATAAGAGCCGACACGCACGCTGCTGTGCTGAGTCGCTCGACCAAGGCATTTACATACTCGTACAGACCGAAGAGCAAGGGTGAGGACAGTCACCCAGTCTCACCCCACACGCTGGCCTGAACGGCTCCGATAGCTCCCCTAGTCCTCACCCGAGTCTCTTGATGTAGGTACCAGTACTTGAGGCGATGCGAGCTCTGGTGGCAGTGTTGTGTACGAGACGAGGTCAAAGGCCTCGGATAGGTCCAGGAAAACCACATAGACTGGTGTTTGCCTATCCGTGTAATACTTGATGGCGTTCAGAGTAAGAATGGCCGTCTCCGTTGACAGTTCTGCCCGAAAACCGAACTGGGCATCATAAATCTTGACATGCATATTTAGATGTGAGTTGAGCACGCTGTCAAGTACCTTGGCTGTGACGGTGGCCAGTGAGATTGGCCATTAAAACCAGACACAATGACTGTTTTTTTGATAGAGGTTGATTCTGTAACAAAAGAAGATCAAGAAATTGTTGAAGGAATAGAAACTGACGACTTCAGCTCGAATTCTGATAAAGATGAAAAATTGAACCATGAGTCACTACACCTGACATCACTTTTCATTTAGATATTTACTTCTAGGAAAAAAATCTGCGCCTTCAGGTTGGTAAAAGAAGTAGCTCCCATATAAGGGAGTACACACACTTTTTCAGCACTATTCAGCTTATGCAAATAGAAAACAATAATTTTGTATGGAGATGCGTCATTGGATGCGTCCGCATCCATTCAGCTTTCCGCGTCTTTTCAGCTTTCGCGGCAAACAAGTATAAAATAAGGACAAATGTGTTTTTATCATGTGAGTGCTATGTATTCAGCGTTGTTCCGCCGCATACAGCGTCGAACGCAGCCTTATGTGGCGGAACAGCGCGGTACACGGATGGTTCTCGACTCCTTGTGTGACTGACACTGGCATGGCCACCATCAGGGATTTTAATTATATAAAAAATGTCGCTAATTAGTCGCCAAATATCAGAATTAGTCGGTCACTAGTTCAAAAGTTATAAGGGTTTATAGGTGGCCGATCTGGGGTGCGCCTATCCCAGCTTGGTCCATTTGAATCTCTAAAGCTAGGGCACCTAGCGAAGATCTGTTTTCTCTCTCAAATTTAGTCGCTAATTAGTTGCAAGTTTTCGCCAAGTCACAAACTTAATCGGGTCTTAGTTTAGAAGATATAATGAGTACAATTTTTAAGGTAGGTATAGTCCAAGAGCTAGATCGAAGAGTAATCTCTTCGAACAAATTACCAAGAAAAAATATTTCTATTAATATTTGAATTATACTTCTAGTTTTATCGGTCTAAACTCCGTAGAATTGTCTGAGAGAGATAGATTCTCAATCCTCCGATCTAGCTCATGGACTCTATCTATACTGGGTCGGCCCATTGTCGTTTGCGTTTTCATTTTTTTACGTTTAATTTTATCTATTTCTTCTGCAAGAAGCCAAACGATAAAAATATCGCATATAGAAAGGTCCATTTTAAGAGCACTAAATGAGTTAAGAGCGTGACTACCGCCAGACCACCTTCAAAGTCGATTTTCTCGAAAACTACAAAAGTACATTTTTTTTTGTTCAAGTACTAATAATTAGTACCAACTGAGTACTAATAATTTATCAAATATGGAAGGGATTGGGGTCTGTGGTTCTGTGGTGGTCACGGACATCTTCCGTCTTCGCGCCGTATTCAGCGCCTTTCTCATTATTACGACACTGTACGCAGCTGATAAAGCAGAACTGTATAAGTGTGACCAAAATCGTTCAACGAAACGCGAATGGAGCTGAATAAGTGTGAGTACTCCCTAACTCGGATTTTTAAATCGGTCTCTATACAAGTAATACCTTTATAAAATATCTTAAAGAACATATAATAATAATAATAATTTACCTGCTTGGCCTAACTGACATTATTTAATAACACAATGTTATATAGTAATATAAATAATAATGAAGCGCCTGCACGAAATACAGTTGCAACTTGAAGTATTTTTCTCGTTGAGCTAATCAATTACAAGATTTGGTCTCGTCATTATGACGTTTATGAATCCTTAGGTATCGGAAAAAAATCTCGTGAAAGGATTCCTAAAGACTTAAGACTTCAACTTAATAGTCATTATTCAACTTCGCCCGTACTGGATATATCTTTCAAACCTTCCGATACCGCATTATTCTCCTTTTGTCATAAGTCAATTCACTGCTTGTATGTTAAAAAGAGTATTGTATCGATTACATCCAGTGCTGTGGGTAGTGACTGTCAGCCGTAAGATAATCATTCCCATCCTTGATAACATTCTTCCGGTCATCCATAATACGATGGTGCGTTTTTAAGTTCGCGGAATGAGAGGGTTGGAGGGGGGTGATTAGGCTCATTAGGATCGTAACGTGTTCAGTGACTCATAATTAGTATAAATACGAGGTTTGATTGTTATTAGACAATTAGTCTTTGAACTATCGTCAACCAAGCAACATAATCGGGAGTAAAAAGTGATTTATGGAAAACATCGAATATCATGCCGTCATAAAGTTCCATACCAATCAAGCAAGGAAAATCTGTTGCGACCATATTGAATGAGATGTCATTGGTTTACGGCGACTCTTGTCCAGGAAAAACCATGGTGTACAAGTGGCACAGTTTATTTAAACAAGGAAGGGAATCCCTTGAAGACGATCCGAGGGCGGGTAGGAGCATCGAGGTGACCACGCCAGAACTTATCCAAAAAGTCGAAAAAAATTTACTCGACGATGCTCGACTATAGAAGAAACAACTCGCAGAAATGGTTGGAGTATCCGATACGACCCTTTATAAAATCCTGCACGATCATCTTGGCATGACCAAGATGGGTGCCGAGAATGCTCACGCCGCCGCAAAAACAACAACGCGTAGTGTTCACGTGCATTTTTGGACCTCTGTAATGAAGACAAGGATAGTGTATTGAGTCGAATTGTTACTGGAGACGAAACTTGGGTTCATCATTATGAACCTGAGTCGAAACAAGACTCCATGCAGTGGCATAAAAAGGGCACAGCACCTCCCAAGAAGTTTAAGGTGTCACAGTCAGCTGGGAAACTCATGGCAACGGTCTTTTGGGACTCGGAAGGAATATTATTGATCGATTATAAAGATAAAGGTGTTTCTATAACCGGAGAATACTACGCTTCAATATTAGAGCGACTAAAAGAAGCCATTAAAAAGAAGACGGGGAAAATTGACGAAAGGTGTGCTGCTTTTGCACGACAACGCGCCCGTCCACAAGAGCCGCGTAGCGTTGGCTGCCGTGCATAAGGTGGGCTTCGATATTTTGAATCACCCACGTTACAGCCCAGACCTGGCCCCGAGTGATTCTTACCCGTTTCCAAAAATGAAAAGAGCTGCGGGGTAAAAAATTTACCACCGATGATGAAGTAAAGGAGGCAGTATCGGCGTACTTTGTAAATAAAGAGAAACATTTTTTTGAGAGTTTAAATAAATTAAATTAAAAAATCTGAATAATGTATCCGTCTTGCAGGTGAATATATTGAAAAGGAAAAATAATTTGGTTGTTTTATTTCCCCCCTTATCCTCCATTCCGCGAACATAAAAACGCTCCCTCGTATATCCTTAACTTCTGTTTCGTTTAGAGTCTTCCCACAAACTGGAAACATGCCCAGGTTATCCCTTTACCTAAAAAATCACATCCTTTTTCATTCACTGACTATCGTCCAATTTCCATTCTCCTAATGGACAATGAACTACCTCAGCACTTGTGCTTATTACGTATATCAGGTCAGGCATGGAAATAGGGAAGTTAACGGCACTCGCTCTGGTTGATTTAGCAATGCAATATGATTGGCTTCAACATTTTGCTTGGAATTCTGCGCTCTTTTATAACATATCTCCTTCGGTAATTGCCAGGTTTCATAGTTACCTGTTTGGTCGCCGGCAGCGTATTTGCGTTGAAGAATCTTTCTCTTCTTGGTGTGATACCTCTGCCGGTGTGCCAGTGTTATCTCCTCTACTTTTCGCACTTTTTATTATGCTATCACTCAACGACTATCTTTCTACCATCTGTATGTTGATGTCTAAATTTACACCCAAGCCCCTCTCGGAGAACTATCTACTGCGATTGAGACGATTTATACAGACCTGGCTCGAATGGGTGAATGGAGCACTGAGTTTGGGCTGAAGATCAATCCAGCAGACGCAAGTGATTATTGTTGGTAGTTCGGACCGTTTCAGATTGATTGGTTGACACTTCCCCAGGTTTAAGCTGAATAGAGCTGAAAAAGTGTGAGCACTCCTTAAGAGGTTGTTGGTGTTTTACAACGAAGGTGCCAATTTTACCAAGAGTACCAATTGAGTACTAATTATTTACCAAATATGGAAGCGACTGGCGTCGGTGGTCCCGTGGAAGTCACGGACATTATTTCTACCTATAGTGCGGGCCAGAGCGAGTATTGCGAGTAAAAGCCCGTCGCACAAAAGTACTCGCTGAAAGCAGAGCGTCAAAACTATCGAAACTTTTCACTCGCCTACTCGCTGCTCGCCAACTCGTTAAGAGTTTGAAGCTTTACTCGCTGATCGCCGGGGGTGAGACAAGTGCCTCAAAATAGGTCTACATTTTTTTACACCACTTATAGTGCTAAGAACTCAGCGTATGGGTCGAGCAGTGATTCGTTCGTGTGCAGACAACCCGACCCCAAATTTTATAGGACCCTAACATAAGCATATATATACACATAGGATTTCAAACATTAAAATAAAATTATTTCACACAGGTAAAAAGAAGTTTTATTTCTGAGAGTGTTTAGAACTAATGATTTTATTACAAATAAGACTTGTTAAAACATACATCCATATAAATTTATAATAAAATAATCGTCATTCTTTTGAATATACACAATCAATTGGGGCGTAGGAACCTGCATATCATTTTCTAAACATTCAATTGCACATTTTATTAAATCTTGGGTGTCCAAATTGTTTAGTCATGTTCAAAATCATTAGTTTAAGAATACAATACACAATCATGTCATTGTTATCAACCAAAAAAATCATAAAACAAATGTCATTAAAACAATACATTATTTAGAATAATTAAAATATCACATTTTTGATCTATGATACTATGCAGTTCCAATAAAACCTTCCCCGAACATTACATTCCAATGAAGATGACAAAAGTGCAGACTCTCTTAGATGGAATAGCTTCTGCAACAACAATTAAAACAAAACACTCTTCAGTTGTACAGACAAGACAAAGTTGTGATGGATATGTGGCACAGCTAGAATTAACATGCACTACGTAAGGGTGTGCCACACTGTGCAGCTGCCAGGTGTTTAGGCCTGGCTCTCATTGGTAGTGGTCTCGATGGTGGTACCAGCAGGCTTGGTGGTGGGTTTTGGCTTAGCCTGTTGCTGTTGAGTTGGTGAAGCAGCGGTGGCTGGGGCCTCTGCCTCCTGACCATTCTGACGTGGTGCTTGGTTAGGCTGTCCACCAGCTTGAGGTTGGCCCTGACCCTGTCCTTGGCCCTGTTGGAAGTTGCGTGGGCGCACGCGACGGTAACCGCCACGGTTCATGGGTCCTGGGCCACCACCACGGCGTCCGCCACGGAAATTGCGGCGGAAATAGCTGAAAATTCAAATATATTAGCTTTGTCTCATAATTTTTGTATCAGTAAACCACTTTCAAATTAGTGACCCCTATACCTGCGCTGTGGTGGTGCTCCGCCTCCCTCCTGACCTTCATCCCCCTGTGCACCCCCCTGGTTGGGCGGGGGCCCACGACGTCCCATTCCACCTCTACGTGGAGCGCCCTCCCCGCCACGTCCGCCACCTTGACGGGGATAATACCTGAAAGTTTGTCTAATTAGAACACAAGAGCAGAGACCAGTACAGGCTTGAAACATTCAACTGAACATTCACTTACTGGCGATGGAAGCCGCGGCGTTTATCAGCTGCGTAGGGCGAGCCCTTTACCGGCTCACCGCCGGGACCAGTCACTCCGGCTGCTTCATAGCCTTTCTCCCCGGCAACCACGGCAAACTCCACCGCCTCCCCGTCGCCGACCGAGCGCACAGCCTTGCGAGGGTTGTTCCGGGCGATTGCAGTTTGATGCACAAACACATCCTCCTTGGTGTCATTCCTTTCAGGGAAAGAGATTAACTATAGCATCAAATCATCATTAAAAGACCGGTCAAGTGCGAGTCGGACTCGCCCACCGAGGGTTCTGTACAAATTTGTAGGTACATATTACTTTAAATAAAGAATTTTTTCACTTTTATTTTATTAAAAATGTATAGTTTTCAGATTTTTTTCTAAACTTGCAATATAAGACGGTATTGCCAAATTTCATCGTTCTAGGTCAACGGGAAAAAATATAAAATTTGATTCCCTTGAGAGAGTCGAAATACACGTTTTTTGCGGCATAAACGGCCTTTTCTCTTTTTTTTACGTTAACTTAGAAATGGAGGGAGGATACTTCAGAGAGTGAAGACCTGAGTGTATTTGACAGACAGACGGACGGACGGACAACAAAGTGATCCTAAAAGGGTTCTGTTTTATACTTTTGAGGTACGGAACCCTAAAAAAACGGGATATGCACGTACGAATTCTTGAAAAAGCTCGTAAGATATATTTACATTTTGATAAGTATGATTAGTTTTAAAGCTCACCTATTGATGAAACCATATCCACTCTTCACATTAAACCATTTGACGGTTCCCGAAACTTTCTCAGCTGAAAAAAAAATGTTGCGTTAAATATAATCAATTATTTAGGTTTGTGATCAATAATCGAAGTTGAATAGATTTTATGTTGTGACTGGCGAGCTTTACTAAGGTAATATTTCATCTCTCACAGTACCGATCTGACTTTTCCATTGCATCTGTGTACTCGCAAGTTTGACATCAGTGAGTGTATAAACCGGTTACACATAGAAACAGGTCATAGTAAAATCATATGATCGAAACGACTATGCAACCTTAGTCATTCGAACTTAAGGCGGGTACTCACTAGCGAGCCGCAACTGTAACCGTTGCATGTACTGTAACCAAAAAACAGTGTGTATGTGGTTCGCAAACCTGCTGCGAGCGGTACGCGTGCGGCTTGCAGCGAACCGGAGTTTACAACGTACTCATTTCTAAACCCGTAACGTTGCACGTAACTGTAACCGTTACTGTTACTGTTACCAAAAACATAATGTGTACGTGGTTCGCGAGCCTGCGACGAACGCTACACGAGCGACTCGCAGCGAGCCGACGATTGTCGGTTTTTGCCGCGGATCAAAGGGCGCTCGCAGTGCGTTCGTGGACGTCAAGAGGAGAGGTTGTTGCTAGCCGCTGCGAACCAGCTGTAATTTAGAGTTATTCCTTCGTCATTATGAGTGAATGGTCAGAGGATAAATGTCTTTTGCTGATAGACGCCTACAGGGAAAATACTGTACAGTGAACAGTAGATCACTTCTTTCTCAATACATTCTATGAATCCAACATCTTCGTGGCCGTTTATGATCATCGAGTAAGGCATCTATAATTAAGTACGCTGCACAGGCGAGAGACACTTCGTCCGACATCGTGGAGTTACAAACCAAAACTGAGGGCAGAGCAGGTCTCCCCGTTCGTTACTCCCCGTACACACTAGAACCTCGTTACTGTATCTGTTTGGTTACAGTTACAGCTCGCAAAATGAGTACGCTCGGTGAAAGCGTTCCGGCGACGTCGTGAGCCGTAATTGTAAAACGCGTACACACTACAACCTTGTTACTGTATCACATAAGTTACGGTTACAGCTCGCTAATGAGTACCCGGCTTTACATGGTTTATGTAATTAAAACAAGTCACCCTCGCCCACCCCACCTAAGGTAGGGTTGTTTCCTTTTAGACATTTGTTTCGATAGCGTGTCACTTTGTTGTCCAATGTACAACGTATAAAGTACATTGATAGCGTCTTACGCTAGTGAAAACTAAAACGTCAAATTAGTCATGTAAACCTCTACGGAATACAACGGTATTCCGTAGAGGTTTACATGACTAATTTGACTCATCACAAACGTGTGATGGGTTTGCTCTTGACTCTAGTCTAGGTCAGAGATGACAGAGATACGATGGAGCGAGCTTACCCAGAAGGAGCCTGTTCCCTCTAACTTTGAAGAGATTAAGATGAGATTTTATGCGACGTCGCCGTTTTCTCCAAGGCACCGCGCCCGGTGCGTTTTTGTGTAACGTGATGTCGATAGCATAGATACAGGCTAGATTTCTTTTCTCACATTGCTGGATTCATGACCAACAAAATTATCACTTTTGTCCTCAGATGTAAACACAGACTCAGAATAGCAAAGAGAATATTAAACACGCAAATAGTCGTACGGCAGTCTAAGCGTCGATGCAGTCTGACATTCTTTTGCAATTGAACTAGAGCGACAGTAACAAAACTCAATATCTGCATGAAAAGGCTGTAACGATACCATATTTTTAACGGTATTTCAAGCACTGGTTTCGGCTGTGCTTTGTCAGTCACTCACTCAGTCAGTCATTCAGTAATTGAAGAATTTTATTGATCAGGATAAAATCTGTCAATGATATTCTCTGCATCATTTGACCCAGACTTGACAAAAGGCAATTCTGATTTGAGGGAATTTGAAATAATTTAGATCATAAGTTCAATTAATACTATGGAGTATGTTTTTTTTTGTTTAAAATAAATTATTTTGACCTTGTACACTAAAAGAACTGATAGATATATTTTATTCGAATATTCAATGAGTTACAAATATTTGTAAATTTTATATAAGTTGTAAAATACCTAGATGCTTACAAATAATTACACCAAAGGACATTCAATAAAAAAACTAGTTTTTTTTTAATAATTTGTATGGATATGACATTTTTGAAAAGGGAAAATTTAAATCTTGTTCGGTGTTATTTGCTACTTAAAATTATCCATTGATTACATTTATTTTTTGTTATTCACTTATTTGTAACTCGTACTTCGATGATAGCTGACGCACATAAGTTGACAACTCAATATGTTTTTATATTATTTTTTTAATACTATTATTAAAGTAGGTGCAAGAATCACTTCATAGTATACAAAGTCGCTTTCTCTGTCCCTATATCCCTATGTATGTTTAATTCTTTAAAACTACGCTACGGATTTTGATGCGGTTTTTTTTTTAATATATTTTAGATAGAGTGATTGAAGAGGAAGGTTAAATGTATAATCACATCAATTAAATAGTGGAGAAATACATACTGTTATTTTTGAGGTTTCTAATGTGATGTCGTAAATAATTACATTTTATCACGCAGACAAACTTGCGCGGGTCAGCTAGTACTCATATATAAGTATATCCAGGAAGCCCTTAATATTATTAATAACAAAAAATACGCTATAGGAATATTACAAAACATGACCAAAGCCTACAACCAAGTTCAATTTGGGATATTGCTAAACAAATTATAAGGAATAGGATACGCGGAAAGGCTCATAAATGGTTAACATCTTACCTCCTAAAGAACAGAACTCAATTAGTTGAGATAGAATACTATAACCATAAAAATAAAGAATTTGAAAAAAATTGGGTCATACAGTATAAATCAATTAGCGCCTCAATTCCTCAAGAAAGTGTCATAGGATGCCTCTTATTTTTTATTTTATGTAAATGACCTACCCTAAGCCCATAGAAAAGCCATGTGTCTTATTCGTGGACGAGATATCTTTATTAGGCTCATGCCAAAACAATGAAAATATAGAAGAAACTCTCTATCCTATCCCGACTAAAACATGCAACTGGATGAATGACCATAACCTCGAGGTTAACTACTCCAATACCAGATTAATAACTTTCCACCCTTACCAAAAAACCCCCTAACTTTAGAATTTATCTTCAACAACTCAAAATTAGATTCTGTTAACGAATTTACCTTACTCGGACTAGTTATAGACACATGTAAACTAGCAATCACACATACAGAACACTCACTTAAAAATTTCTAAATTTTCATACGCCCTTCGTGAAATAAAAAAGACCACCAATTTTAAAACAGCTCTTACGACCTATTATGCTTATGCCTATTCATGGCTCAGCTATGGTGTCACAAACACTTTTCACCCTTCAAAAGAAATTGGTTAGAATCCTGCTAAATATTGAGCAAACACAGTTGCAAAACTTTCTTTAAAAAAAATACAATATTTTAACCCTTCCCTGTATACAACCTGTAACAGAATAAACGCAATACCACTTAAGGGGTCATTGAACTCATCATTATGAACAATTTCACTATGGGACCAACACAGAAATCGCGACAAAAAAAAAAGACTCCCTCATACATTTATGTATGCTTAACTTGACAAAATGTACTGAACAGCTGTTTTTTTTTTCGCAATTTCGGGTTTGGTCCTATAGTAAAAGTTGTTCATAACGAAGAGTACAATGACCCCTTAAGAGGTATTGCGTTTATTCTGTTACACGTTGTATATATTTTAGAGACATGCAAATTTGAAAAGAATCATCAGAAATTTAGTTCAAAACGTGGAGACACTCAGACACGCTATCTACTCGGACACCCAATCTAGGCTAAACTTACCAAGTTCCTGATTAAAAATGCACTCTAAAAGTCCCTATGTAATGTCAATTAAATTATATAATAAGCTACCCGCATCAATAAAAAAAGAAGAGAAAATTTGCACGATGGGTTGTACAAGTTGCTGGATTGGAGGGTTGAAAGGCGACAAGACACTGTCACTGTGAAGAAGGCGCTACCACGTTGGAAGTATTTAAATGAAAATACTTTTTCAACTGTAGTTGGTAGCGAGTACGGTCCCTGCTTAACCAAGCCCTCTGTCTCTGTCTCGTAGCAGATAGAAAGGACTCTATGAAGGCACTGAAGGAACTGCCTATGACGAGGAACTGATTTGTTTGTTGCACAGCGTACCGGCGTGATGTTATGTTATGAAAATAAAACTTACTTAGTGCTTTCGTTGTAAAGGTCTCGTCAATACGAATGTAATAAGCCCATACACTTCCTACATACCGATGTAAGTTCCCTTGACTCTCTGTCGTCTCCATCATACCTTCATTCTTTTGTAGTATCACCGGATATACACACAAATATCAAGTTTTTACCAGATGCGTACCTACAATTTTCGAGAGTTGCCCTCGATTTCTCAGGGTTTCCATCATCAGGTCCTGACGTGGTGGCAATGGGACCATCTCGGAAGCATACCCTTTCATATGTATAAAAAAAGATCGAAATCTCTCATCGAAATCTGAACCTTAATGGACGAAGTTATACAAGAACACACATAAAAAGAATATATACGCTGGCAAATTGAGAACCACCTTCTTTTTTAGAAGTCGGTTAGAAAATAACAATGTGGCCCAAGCGTTTTAAAGCGTCGAATTGTCCCTTACATGTCTACTTTCTAAAAATTTGCTGCTAACTAACGGTATTACTTAAACAACACGTGCCTAACTATTACTCTAAACCTAAGACAACTTAGACAATGTTTGCTGAAAAATGCTACTACTCGGTAAATGAATATCTAAGAGATAGACTTATAAAATCATAACTTGAGTACATACCTACCCAAGTCTTTAAATCTCATTCTGTTGATTGTCATTACATCTCTCAATAGATTACCATTATTAAGTTTGCTAATAATTTTACATAATTAAACAAATGCTTCCTCTCTCCTACTTAACTTGCTGTGCCCAACAGGATCCACATGAACTAATCTTGTTTTTACCACCTAAGAGTACATGTGGAATGCAATAAAGATATTGAGTAAAAAATCATTCTGGAATAGAATAATTCATAAACCAGTACCTAGTTATTTAGAAAGTATGACCAGCTCAACTCATGTATCTGTACTACAAAAGAACTGCGTTTAAAATGTACGTTAGGATGCATGGCGTTCAACGCCGCCATCGATTTATGTGGTCACAGAATAACGAAATTAGTAAATAATCACACCCACACGCAGCATATTTAAAAATGGACATAGATGATGCCAATATTATTTATAAAGTAAGGCACAGTAGGAACATCATAATCATAACGTACATTCGCATCTAGGAGAACAAGAAAATTAAGTTGGTAGTGTGGCCAAGCAACGAATTGCACAACTATAACATTCCAATAGGAAAAATGCGGGTGGTTAAAAACTGATTCGGTTCATACAAAATGGTTGAAGCCCAGTCCAGGACGCCACGCCATCCACCATTCCGCAAGCGATATTATTGATTCGTTCGTCGTTACTCCTAGCTACATAGTTCTAGTGGGGTCAACACACGATCAATAACGCCAACTAGAACGCCTACCTACTTATGAAAAATTATGTTATTTTGGAGGATTATTCATATTTCAACGCAGCGATCCAATATTTTCACACATGGGACAGATAATATGTCAAAAAATTGTAAGATTCCGCAATCTAGTGAACATGTGCTTTCAAAAAATTTGATGCCGGGACACGCAAAAACTAAGATGGCGTAGCGGCACTTACCAATGACCTGCTTTTGTTTAGCCGCTTTAGCTTGTTGCGGTTGCTGTGGGGGTTGTTGCTCTTGTTGCTGCTGCTGTTGGGGCTGCGGCTGCGGCGCCTTTTCGGTATCAGCCATGGTGTAATTGGCGAACGGCGATGGTGGCTAGATGGTAAATTCCTCCACGACCTCTCCTCGATGTTCACCGGTCTTAGTCGTCGTTACAATTGACTATCTGTTGAAGCAATGTTGCCAACTAGGTGTCAGGGTTTTGATGGGGTTTTGGGCTACAGAAAATTTAGAAACGGCAACATTGTTTAAAAAAAAAATGGGCCAAAATAAATCAGTCTGAATTTGGCCCTTTTCAATTTAATTTTTTCAAAGGAAAGAACAGGTAGTCAGGAGAAAAGATCATGTTACGAAAAACATCAATAAGCTATTTGATGCTGCCTCCACACGCTTGGCAAACCTGCAAACAGCGACACCAAACAACAAACATGAACGTGTGGATAGGTGTTTGCTGTTTGCGATGTGTTTGATAGTGATCGGCATCGGTGTCGGTTTTTGTGCACAAATCAAAGGGTGTTCGACAAAATTGTTAGTGATGTATCCACACGCTTGTTCATTTCTATTCTGCCGTCATAAGAAAAAGGACGTATCTACATAAAACGAAGTAACCGATTTCCGACTTTTAGAAAATTACTTAAGGTCGGAAATAGAGTACTTTGTTTTGTGTAGATACGTCATTTTTTTACTGCGGGAGTACTATTAACCCAAAAGTAATCCGGAATATACTAGCACGTTCGCCAAGCATGTGGATGCCGTGTTTGTGTTGGGTGTTTGTGGTCGGTGTTCGGGACGTGTTCGGTGTTTGTCCTGTTTGTGGCAAACACCAAGCGTGTGGAGGCAGCATGACACTTAATTGATCTGCACTGCCCTATTAAGTGTGTGATAGACGTACGTTTATCACCCATTTTACACTGTAAAAATTGTAACACTGTTTTTTTATAAAGGCGCCGACCGGCCCCACTGCACGCGGTTTAGCGGTCAGAGTTCCGAGTTCTGTGTACCGCGTCCACTGTAATCTATGCGGTAGCTACAAATCTTACACACAAAAAAGCTGCTAGACCGCGACGGTCAAAGTGGACGAGCGTTCTGTCGGAGTTCTATTTTTTTGCAAAAACTGGAAGATCACGATGTCCGACGAGATCGAAATGTTTATTTAATTAGTGACAGAAAAACATTTTCTTTATGATTTGCAAGAAATGTCTTGCAAATCATAAAGAAAATGTTTTTCTGTTTTCTGAAAATGGTTGAGAGTGACATTTGGTTTTCAATAAAAAGAGCGTGCGACGTGTTCTCACTGCTTAAGATTACTGAACTCCAGATTTTTAGACCGGTCGCACTGTGCGCGTGTGTGGACGCGAAACGGGCCGCGGAACGGACCGCGGAACGGACCGTGCGCAGTGGGATCGGCGCCTAAGCAAAACATTAAAATAAACCTTTCGAGAACATACCAAAACACGGTTGACATGAGCGGCGGTAGGGCAGGGGGTTCACATACACCCCTTTTTTTAAGGGTAGGAATTTTCAAATGATTCCTTCCGCTCTGGACCGAGTAGAAGAGAGAGTCGGATTCTTACTGACTAAAACCTATCCCTGTTCCTCCAAGTGCCCCTTGCCTTCCAGGGACGCGGTGACTCTTTCGAACAAATTCCGCTACCCTGGCAGGCACTGACCCTAGCGGGCCCCGTCTACTATACTGACATCTCCTTGAGAAGCGCGTGGAACACAACGCACCGTTGACCCGGGCCTGGTTTTGATCGGAGCGAGCTACCCAATGCTCGCCACCCGCAGGCCCGCGCCTATGGTGGCCGGGAATCGCTCTGCGACTCCCAACACCCGCGGTGTCTTCTTCTGTTGCGGCGGCTGGAGCGTGAGGTTTCTCTCTCACGCGTTCTGCCTCCTCCTTCGCTAGCATTACTGCTTCGCAGAAGGAGGTGACCACTTCCCATGCCTCTTCGCTCCGGACCATGGATTGAACCAGGGCCGGACGCGATAGTTCGCCACCGCCGATCGCCTCGACGAGGACACGGCGGTGCTCTGCCCAATCAGGGCAGACCTCCACCGTATGCTACACCGTGTCCTTCGGGCGATCCTCACAGTGTTGACACTCGGGCGTGTCCTCCCGTCGAATTCGAAACAGGTATCTCCCAAAACAACCGTGTCCAGTGAGTACCTGCGTCAGGCGAAAGGTGAGGACGCCGTGGCGCCGATCTAGCCACTCCTCAAAGAGGAGATTAATCGCCTGGATTTTGGCGTGCCCAGCGCTGGGTTGCGACAGTCCCTGTCTCTATACCGCCATGAGATCCCGCCGGAGCTCCGTCCGCCGTGCTGCGACTTGCCGTGGCAGAGGAGTCTCGCCCCGGCGTTGCGCTTCCACGCACCATTCGTAAATGAGCGCGAGGGCTCTTGCCTCCAGATCCCATGGCGACAGTCCGGCAAGGAGGCTCGCCGCCTCGCCGGAGACCGTGCGATATCCCCGGGCCAGCCGGATGGCCATGACCCTCTGGGACGCGTTGATGTAACGGGCAGGTCGCCTCCGGGCGCCTCCTCAACACCACACCGGCGCCCCATAAAGGGTCGTGGACTGCACGAACCCCGCGTAAAGCCTCCGGCTGGAGGCGTTTGGACCCCCTAGATTGGGCAGAAGCCGCTTGCACACAAGAGGGTACAAAATTTTATTCTGCCCAAATTTACAAAGTAAACATGTCATTAATGGAATCAATAATATCGTGGTTCAGGCCGAAATAAAAAGTGCAATACGAGTAGACAACCGTCAACGATGTCTACTCTCAGATGTCTAGAAGTTCAAGACACTAAAAACTTTCTTTACCTTCGCGGAGCCCGTCTCACGGTGTTCATAAAATATTGATATTTAGTGACCCAAAGACGTTTTTTATTCCGCTGTTTTCTTCTTCAAAACTGGATTGATCTATACAAATTATGTATCAAAATTTAGAAGAAGACTATATCTATGCTTCTATTTTTTTCTATTTTGTTAAAAACCCCGTTGAATAGGGAGGATCCTCCGACCAGGCAGTTGTTGTGTCTGGCGGGCAACTGCCCGATAGTTGATATTTGGGCTGATGTATATGTTCAAATCACATAGTTCGCTGCTAGTTGGATAGATGGCGTCGCTTTTCTTTTTGTTGCGATGTTGATTTGCTCCGTTGGTTTTTTCTTGTAGCGGCATTAATGCCGCTGCATTCTGATAGTCATCTGAACATGGCGGTGAAAACGGGTTGCTTTTAATTATTTTTTGGAAAAAAGAAAATGAAAGAGGCGCATATTAATTCGATCTTGATTTTTGGAAAAAAATCGTTGCTCTAGCAGCATTATCCACGAAGAAAACAGCGGAATGCGTTTGTATGGAGAAAGGCCCAAGATTTACCGACTAGAGTAACCTCGCCAAGATCGGTTTGCAAGTAGGGATGTGATTCTGGTGAATCTGATCTGAGCGAGGTGAGCGATCTGAGGTCGATAAATTGTTAATTATTCTTTTTCACGACACACTAAGTCAATCTTAAATTGAATTTTAAGTTTAAAATCAGTTTTTTTATTATAAAACTCTAACCCATCAAACTCATTGTCGAACCATATTTTACACTTAGTTATGTTATTTCACTATGCAATGACATTAATAGGCAGTAGGTATAAGTTCGTAAATCTCTTACGATAAAAATTACCAAATGTCGATTATTTAATACAAGTAAATCTTTACATTAACACATAACTATAAACTATTTAGCTTTTCATAATTAAAAAGATGAAACGGTAAAATAAATCATCAGTCCAAAAATCTATTTGAGTTTCCATTTTTTCACGATTTGACACGGATTAGGATTTGGATTAGGTATGTTGATTAGGTATTTTTCGATAAGAGTCCGTACCTAATCCAAAGCGTCGAGAATTAGGTACGTCACAAATATTCGTACACAGTCTACACAGAAGTTATTCCGTACCTTAAAATGTGAGGGTAAAGTTTCAAGATTAATATTAGCACTGCCGCCAGCGCCATCCAACAATATGAAAAATGGTAAAAATGTACAATAATTGTACAAAGTCGATCAAAATGATTAAATACGCCGTTTGTGTGAATCTATACAAGATGACAGTCCTAAGCCTGTGAGAATGTCTAATAGACGACGTTTTAAGATTCAGCGCTGCACCTAAATTAACCCATTGTGCAGCCGCACTCTAAGTATGAAGGGTATCTAATTTTGATCACTATATTAGACGTAAAAAAAAAACAAAGGTATTCAAAACGGAATATAATCCACCGTTCCACAATATATCAGAAACGGAACGTCCATACTCCAATCCGAATATTTCTGACCCAACCCAATCCACATACAATACATAATATCGGTAACAGGCAAGCGGCTATATTGAATAAATATTAGGATTAGGTATTTTTAAATACTAGAATAAGATGGATTAGGTATCGTTTTTACCTGATCCGACCCGTGTTTACCCTACACAGGTATCCGCCACCATGATGAATCTAATGGTACGTTTACACGCTTACCGTGGCTTGGCAAGCGTCCACAAGCACAAGCGTGTAAACGGGGTTTTTGGCTTGGCTTGCGTGATCTTTTCGCAGATCCGGACTAGTGTCGGTTTTTGAACACAGATCATAGGGCGGCAAGCGTTTGCGACGCATTTACGCCGCGTGTTTTCGCTCACAAGCTCGCACCGAACGGACGTTTTTAGTTTTACGCAACGATCATCTAATACCTTTAAACGAGCAATTATTGTGTATATGTAAAACTATATTTATATATATATTATCCGAATGTCGGAAACAGGTCCATCGATTTTCATGAAATTTAATATGCATGGGTTTTGGGAGCGACAAATCGATCTAGCTAGGTTTCATTATTAGAAAACGTCTTAAAATAAAAAAAAACCGAGCAAGGCTCGGTCATTCAGGTACCTACTAATAGTAATTGGTCTAACGACGAGAATAAGGCCTTTTCGAGAAAGGCCTTATTCTCGTCGTTAGACCAATTCACAACTTTAACGTTTATGTCCGCCATGCTTGCCTCTCTGGAACTAAAGCACTCGCAAGCGTGTAAATGGCATCCAAGCGTTTGTAAAGGTTTGGAACTTGTGGACGCTTGCCAAGCCACGGCAAGCGTGTAAACGTAGCATAATGGTATGTTTACACGCTTGCCGTGGCTTGGCAAGCGTCCACAAGCACAAGCGTGTGAACGGGGTGTTTAGCTTGACTTGCGTGAACTTGTCGCCGATCCGGACTAGTGTCGGTTTTTGAACACAGATCAAAGGAAATTTGCGGCAAGCGTTTGCGACGCATTTACACGTTGGCGTGTGTTTAGTTTCGCTCACAAGCTCGCACCGAACGGACGTTTTTAGTTTTACGCTACGATCATCTAATACCTTTAAACGAGCAATTATTGTATATATATATAACTGCATTTATATATATATATTGTCTGAATCTCGGAAAAGTGTTAAAATAAAAAACCGAGCAAGCCTCAGTCATCCAGGTATTGAGTAGTAATTGGTCTAACGACGAGAATAGGGCTTTTCTCGAGGCCTCACTACTTTAACGTCTACGTCCGCCATGCTTGCCTGTCCGGAACATACTAACGCACTCGCAAGCGTGTAAATGCCAACCAAGCGTTTGTAAAGGCTTGGAGCTTGTGGACGCTTGCCAAGCCACGGCAAGCGTGTAAACGTACCATTAGGATTTGGTGATATGGCAACATGGGCCGCCATATGTCAAGATATATATGAGATTCTCTGGCGGGAAATCAAATTGCACGGGTGCTCAGAAATTTCGCCTAAATTTATGTTTGTAATTTTTGTATATATCCTTTTAATTGTTTTGCTTAAATAGTTAAATTCAATCCATAGTACATACTAAAATGGGAACCATTGAAAACGAAAAACTCGGCAATAAAAATCCAATTGGTCTTACAAAACTATTTAAGGAAAATTTTAAAGGCATAGTAGGAGTGCACCGAGTAAATACCTACAAAGTCGGCATAACTTTTAAAAAACCTGCACCGGCAAACAGTTTCCTCAAAATGGATCATTTTTTGGGAAAAAATAAAGTGAAAGCCTTCGTTCCTGCACATTGACTGAAACAACAAGAGTTATCCGATATGTACCTAAAACCATGACCAATGAAGAGGTTTACAAAAACATTCAGAGTGACGTCGAAGTCATCTCCATTAAAAGATTTATTTGGAAAGTTGAAGGAAAACTTACGCCATTGGGTACGATAGCAATTACATTTGCCGCAACGGCATTGCCACAGTACGCGTACATACAAATGTTTAGATACCCTGTACAAATCTACATACCACCATTACTAGTGTTAAAAGTGCCTAAAATACAATCATTCTGCAAGAGCTTGCCGCGGAGAGCAAACTTGTTCTACTTTTGCCGGTTGTCAATCATACAAAGGTTGAGGTTGATTGATGTTGAGGAGATTATTTTTATAAACTGCAGCAGCAATCACCTAGCAATTTCAAGGGATTGTCCCATAAAGAAACAGAAAATGGAAGAAAAGAGGAGGTTCCTCAACCGGAACCAGTCGTATGCCACTGTGGTGAGTACACCTCCTCCAACCATATCAGATCAGAATGTTTTTCCAACTCTCGAAAAACCTAATGAAAAGACTTTGGGTCAGAATTCAGACTTTTGCTGAACAAATAATAAATAATGAAATAATTATTAATGTCATTGTAAAATCCCTTATAGGTTCTTGGTATAATAATATAATAAAGGAATAAAGATAATTTTCCAATTACCAATAAAAGAATTTAAAAAAGTTGTTAGCAAATTTAATTATTAATTAATGGATACATTATGAAATATGGCACAATTCAATTACAAAGCTTACAGAGTAAAAAGGCCTTACTAAAAACAATTTTTTTTTTATCAAAAAATTGATATACCTTTGTATGCCTGTTGAATGAGACTTGGCTTAAAAATAGCAGTACAATTCCTCGTTTTACATCATATAATTTTATACATAAAAAATCTGTTAATACACACAATGAAGGCGGTATTTTGATAAAACAAAATTTAGCTTATAATGTTATAGACACAACCAGTTATGAATCAGTCCTAAATATATGTATTTCTATAGAAACATCCATGGGTAGATTGCATATCCATGTGTGTACTTTCCTCCCAATAGCAACAGATTTGATAATAACAAAATAAGAAAGGTGCTTCAAAACTCCCAACGCATGTCTTATCATGAGCAATTTTAATGCACACCATATATTGTTTGGATGCCATACAAACAATGACAGGGGTAAGTTTATATCAGGGTTTCCTAAAGTCGGGTCTGTGTATCACGGGTCCGCAGAAGCTTAGTCAGTTTTGGTGTTCTATGAGTCATCCTCTTCTTGTCAAGCGAGCTATGTCTGTTCTGATACCATTTGCTGTGACCGTCAGGATGACTGGACCAAACGAGATATGTACATGAGACTATGTGCACTATTTAATACCTATTTGCTACTATTTACTACCTATAATGAGATATTTGCTACCTTTGCGTTTAGAAAAAGATCAAAGAAATAAAGTGGTCAGCCATCCTGAGGTCAGGTTGGCTGACCACTTCCAAGTTCTCATAGTTTTAGCGTTGTATTAACCGCGTTGTTAATGTCAATATTTAGTACCTTTTTGCTACCTTAACATTTATTTTTTACACAATTTTAAGAAGCTCCTTTAAAAAGTTATGAATTAAAATTAATTTAGAAAGTGCCTATCTTAAGAAAATAAGACGTGGGGTAAATAATTTATGTGCAAGGGTTTTAATATCATACTATATAATAATTATAAAATTTTATAAGTGGATAAACTTCACTATGGACATCCAGAAACAAGTTGTTCATAAGCCACTAAGCGCCTACAAAAACATTGTTAGCAATTATTCTGAGAAGAAAACACGTAAATAATTGATGGGCAGACGTTTTAACGGCAATTATTAATACTTAACTTTTTATAGGAGCTTCTTAAAATTGTGTAAAAAAATATATGTTGAGGTAGCAAAAAGGTAATAAATATTGACCTTAACAACGCGGTTAATACAACGCTAAAACTATGAGAACTTGGGAGTGGTCAGCCAACCTGACGTCAGAATGGCTGACCACTTTATTTCTTTAATATTTTTCTTAACGCAAGGGTAGCAAATATCTCATAATAGGTAGTAAATAGTAGCAAATAGGTATTAAATAGTGCACATAGTTGCATGTATATATCTCGTTTGGTCCAGTCATCCTGACAGTCACCATTTGCTACTACGTATCTTTGCGAGGCAGGGTTCTCGGTTCTGGTGTTAATAAAAACAAAAAATCGCAATCGATTGAACGTCGCAGATGACATGCGCCTTGCCTTGTCGAAGACAATCCCACAATTTAAGGTTCTCATTGGGCTCAAACAGGCGCACCCTTCTCAACAACTTCGTAGTAAGTGTAAAGCCGCGTACGCACGAACGAACAAAAACATGGTGTACAAGAACATCGAACATTTTGTTCACATGTGCGTACCACTGACGAACATCAAACACTGTTCGTCAAAAAGGTTCGTGGCGATCCAATTTGGAAATCGACGTTCGTGTTCACCATGCTTTGTTCACTCGTGCGTACGCGGCTTAATGAAAGTACCAATAAAAGTATTTTTTATTAATATGAATAAGACTTTTTTTATTTCCAAAAATATTTTTGATAGGGGTGGATTTGTTTAAATTGTGAAAGTGGTCCGTGAATGCAAAAAGTTCTGGTTTAAATAATCTTATTGATGAATTTGACAGATGCGTTTTAAATGATGGTAGGGCTACCACTGTTCAGTACCCAAACCGGAATGCATCAGCTATAGATCTAGCACTGATTAGCTCTTCTTTGTGATAGGCGGGTTCATGACGATCCTATGGGCAGTAATCACTACCCAACCCAGGTAGTTTTAAATGTAAAACCATCAACATATGAAGTTCAGCCTGTGGACAAAAATATATTTACAGTAAAGCAGATTGGTCTATATATTACGAGTTATCAGAAACCTGTTTCTCTCATTTAGATGAAGATAATATGGAACCTCTTCACCTGTATGATAATTTTGTGAACATTTTATAATGTATAAGAATAAATACAGTCCCAAAACGAAAATCCAATCAAAATATGCAAATTCTAAGAAAACCAGCTCCTTGGTGGAACCAAACCTATAATGAAGCAGTTCAGAAATCTAAGGAAGCTCTGTTAGAGTATAAAAATCACCAAGCATCCCCAACTTCATAAAAAAATAAAAACTTGATGCTCCAAAGAAAAGAATATTAAGAATATTAATATTATATTCATGGCATGAGTTGTACAGTAGTTTTAATAGATTGACACCTGTTGCAAGAATATGGAGTAGCATTAAAAAGTTTTAACGGATAGGTTCTTCTTCTAACAAATATTTAAATGCTGATTGGGTATAAATAAAATAAAACAAAATAAACTTTGGAATAGTCTACCACTTATACCAGAACCATGGAAAACTCAATGTGTCATCCCAATCTTAAAGCCCAATAAATCTGTAAATAGCCCTTCATCATATAGACCTATATCTTTATCATCTTGCTTAGGTAAACTCTTCGAAAACTTGCTTATGTTTGGATTACTTTGCTGAAACTCAAGGCAAGTTACCAGATATACAGTATGGATTCAGAAAGGGCAGAAGTTGCTCAGAAAGCTTTGTAGCATTCTTATCAGACCTTAACAAGGCTAAACTTAGTTATTCTAATGTTGTATGTGTTTATTGCCTTATTCATGTTTTACATGATTTGGGCTTACCAAGTAAAACCTTAAACTGTGTTTTTTTGTACAAGACAAATATGTATGTTAAATTCAATAACAAGCTCCATGGTCCTAGGTTAGTTAATAAAGGCAATATGCAAGGAGCAACACTTTCACCATTATTGTATCTGGTATACATCTCAGATCCTTTGTTATGTTAATACTTCTCATGTCAAAATATTACAATTTGCTGATGACTTGCTTTTATACACAATAAATCAAAACTTGAATATGGCTGTTAACAATAAAATGGAACCTTTTCTTCTGCAAGTAGTGATGATGACAGTTTTGTTAGTTTTCCGTCCCTTGCTGAGTCGCTTGAATCCCAATTTTCCGATGTTCCGAAGAATTTTAATGTAGTCCATATAAATGCGCAAAGTATTCCGGCTCACTATTCTGACATGCTAGCTTCCCTTGACTGTAAGAACATCCATGCTATACTTGTTTCCGAATCTTGGCTAAAACCATGTCTCCCCTCTACGTCCTATTCCTTGCCGGGTTTTCAACTAATAAGAAATGACCGCGCGCGTGGCGGTGGGGGTGGGGTTGCCATATACCTTCGACCGCATATTCCTTTTTCAATTATTGATATGTCAGCACAACCTCCTCCGTCAAACGCGGGCGAGCACCTCTTTTTGGAAGTTACCCTGAACCTAACAAAAATCCTTCTAGGCGTTTATTACAGCCCTTCTTCTCGTATAAATTTCTTCTCCTCTTTTGAACACATCTTAGAAAACCTAATGCCCTCTTACAGTCATACAATCATCATGGGGGACTTCAATACTTGCTTATTGAAGAACGATTCCCGCTCCTCTTCTCTTCAATCAGCACTTCTATCTTTGAACTTATCTATTCTTCCCTTAAGTGCCACACACCATTTTCCAAATTGTAATCCTTCACTTTTAGACCTTATTATTGTTTCCTCTCTTCAACATGTTGGAAAGCATGGTCAGTACCCAGCTGACATGTTTTCCTATCATGATCTTATTTTCCTCTCGTACAAAATTCGACCTCCTAAGGCAAAACCTAAAATTCTCCTGCAGCGCAATTTTAGTGGAATGAATGCCGATGATCTCCGAAGAGATGCCAGCAGCATTGACTGGGCACCTCTGTTCAGCGCTGCGTCAATTGACGATAAAGTGAGCCTGTTGACGGATAACCTTGTGCAGCTGTATGATATTCACGCTCCCGTGCGTGCAATTAAAATGAAACATCTACCGGCACCATGGCTAACAAGTGATATTAAAAACTTAATTAACAAGAAAGCTGCTATAAAATCTAAATTTAAATGTCGTCCCTCGTCGTCGAACTGGGAGAAACTCGTGGATGCTAGAAATCGCTGCAATAAGGTGTGTAGAGATGCCCAACGACGCCATATTCACAATTCAGTTGAAAACGGAGACCCAGCTAAAGTCTGGAAATTTCTTAAATCCATAGGAGTTGGGAAATCTCGCCAAGAAACTATTCCTAAAGACCTTGATATTGATCAGCTGAATCAACACTTCTCATCTTCGTCCTCATGTAATGGGACCTCGAAAGCAACAACATTAAACTTCCTTTCAAACCTTCCAGCTCTGGATTATTCCCCATTTATTTTTAGTCAATTCTCTGATTGTGATGTTAAGAAGAGCATAGTTTCAATCACTTCTAACGCAGTTGGCAGTGATTGTGTCAGTCGAAAGATGATACTCCCTGTCCTCGACGAAATCCTCCCTATCTTATGCTATATCCTTAACTACTCAATATCCCATGGGGTCTTTCCATCAACTTGGAAAGACGCCAAAATCACTCCCTTACCGAAAAAGGTAAATCCTACATCTTTTTCCGAATACCGTCCTATTTCCATCTTGCCTTTCCTATCCAAAGTCCTCGAACGCCTTGTCCGCAATCAGCTCAGTGCTTTTCTTTGTAAGAATAGTCTGCTGAATCCTTATCAATCCGGATTTCGTCCTGGTCATAGCACCGCTTCAGCATTAGTGACCGTAACCGATGATATACGATTAGGCATGGAGCGCGGTAATCTGACGGTTCTTTGCTTGCTAGACTTTAGTAATGCCTTCAATACTGTCGATTTCGACATCTTGCTTGGCATACTTCGCTCGCTTAACATATCTCCGACGGTGATTGACTGGTTTCGCAGTTACCTGTATGGCCGCCGGCAACGTATATGCATAGAAGAATTTAACTCTTCCTGGTGTTATAAAACTGCCGGTGTACCTCAGGGTGGCGTTTTATCTCCCTTACTCTTCGCAATATTTATAAACGCTATCTCCAAAAACCTCTCATCCTACCACCTTTATGCAGACGATTTGCAAATCTACCAACAAGCTGACCTTGCAAACTTAGTTGATGCAATGAATGCAATAAACAAGGATTTGGCTACAATTAGTGAGTGGAGTGAGGCCAATGGTCTGCGGGTTAATCCATCAAAGACCCAAGTCATTGTTGTAGGTAGTTCTAGGATGTTTCCGAAAGTAAATTGGTCACAACTTCCCCAGGTTCAGTTTAATGGAACTACAATTCCTTTAAGTGAGAAAGTTAAGAATCTTGGGGTTTGGATCGATAAACATCTGTCTTGGGGTCCACAGCTCCAGGACGTAAGCCGCAAAATCTTTGCATCTGCCAGGTCCCTTAGACGATTGCGGAACTTCCTTCCTACTGCCACTAAAACTGCGCTTGCACAGTCCCTTCTGCTTCCCATCCTTGACTATGCTGATGTCAGTTATCTCGATCTCACTCAGGCACAATTAGATAAACTTGAGCGTCTTCAAAACCTTTGTATAAGATTTATATTTGGCTTGCGCAAATATGATCACATTTCTGAATTTCGGACAAAACTCAAGTGGCTTCCCATACGTCTTCGCCGGGATTCTCATATTTTATTTCTGCTCTACAGTATTCTGTTCAATCCTACAACCCCCTCCTACCTTAAAGAACGATTCAAGTTCCTTCATGACACACATAATAGATATCTGAGGTCATCGGAAAACTTGAGACTAGAAATGCCGATGCATTCCACCACCTTCTATGACAATTCTTTCACGATTCAAGCGGTGAGGTTATGGAATGCCTTGCCTGTGTCGATAAGGCGGGCTCAATCTTTGTCCATTTTTAAAACTTTGGTCAAGAACCACTATCTCTCTCTTTAAAGCGTCTGTTACTAGAGTTCTCTGCTATTGTTTCACAATTATCATTGTATAAATTTATCTATTTAGTATGTATTGATGTTTGTAGAAATAGTACACCTAAGACTACCTACAGTACTGTATCTCCTTTTTTCTTTAGAATCCATCCAAAGGTTGTCTTGAAAAGATCGCTTTTAGCGATAAGGCCGCCCATTGTGTCACCCTATGTAATGTTTCTCATCTATCTTTTCTGTAACTTATGTGGTGTACATAATAAAGAGTATTCTATTCTATTCTATTCTAATATGACTACTGCATTGGCTCAATTACAAAATTATTACAGTAATACTTTAAAATTAGATATAAGTCCTCAGAAAAGTTCAGTACTATTATTTAGTGAAGATGCGTCAACACAGTCTACTGTAAATATTGTATATGATAACAATGTGATTTCCATAGTTAATCAACATACATTTTTAGGTGTTTTAGTAGATAATAAACTGAAATTTGATAAGCACATTGATTATATCTGTCGAAATAACATGAATAGTATTAATATAGCAAGAGCCCACGACGGCCAGACCTTCGTTATTTTATAAAAGCTGAAAGTTTTTCTGTGCATGTCCCATAGACAGGTAAGAACGACCAGCAACTATAGAGTTTGGGTTGTGATTACTTGGGCAAGTAAAAGGCAGTAAAGGTGTATAAAAGAGTCCCTTCGATAAAGTATAAAGCTCAATTTTTTTATATTTTCTCCGGGGTAACTTTAGAAATCTCGTCATACATTGCCGGCCACTTATGACAGTTGCTACCCCCTGCCAGACACACCTAAACTTTAATAAATTATAATTATACTTTCTAGTATAAAAGTTAAATTTTACAAATGTTACTTAGGTACCTATATAAAAATGTTACCTCAATAGCCGGACAGTTTTAATGGTTTTTACATCTTGCCAGACACATTGAAAGTCCGTTGTAGGACCTAGATCTCGCCAGACGGCAAAACAAAAAACTAAATTGATTTTATAATGACCAACAGAAAAAGGTACTTCACTATCTTTACCATAATCAAGAAATTTAACTTTAACACTAATCATAAAGTAATAAGAGCAGAACTATTATTATCAATTCAAACAAAAAAGCCTAGAACAAGACAAGACCTAGGAAATGTAAACCTCGGGAACCATCAGTTAGAACAAATAACAATCGCTCTAAGAGACAAATTCACAGAATACAAACCTAACACAAAAGAATTAGGAACTCGGGAAAGATGCAATTGGATAGAAAATACCATAAAAACCAAAATACAACTCATTGTAAATACCAAAATTGAGCCGAAAAAATGGCTAACAACAAATCCCACAAAATTACTAGAAATGAGAAACCACTTAATCAGTGCAAAAGATACACAGGAAAGAAGAATTTTTTTTTTTGGACGGGACCACTCGCAGTTCACCTCTCTACGGGTGGTTACTGCTCAACCCGGCTAGCCTGTGGTGGCCTCAGATATGACTCTAAAGCCCCCAGCCAAGGCAAACAATACTTAAACCTATAACTCTGCTCGCTGGGGGCACCCCCTGTGGGGTACGGGCCTCGGCTCAGCGGCATCGTTATCGGGAGGGCAGCAAGGGACAGGCTGGGTCATGACAATATTATTTCGGGAGTTTAAAGCTAATGGCTCCGCGGCGCGGGCTGGCTCGTTAGGCAAAAGACGGGGAGCAATAACAACATTGCTATTATTACTACTGGGACGTCGCGCGGGGCCTCGGCGGCGAGGCCGGAAGGCGGCGGGTCGCGGTTTGTGTGCTTGTTTCAGAGTACTGGTTTCCCTACAGCTCTCTTGGACAAGGGTAATTGGGTCGTCGGGTTCGAGTAGGGTGTGCCGCGGACGGCGGATCCTACTGATCTGGGAGGGAGCGTATCGGGTAGCCGATGCGATTAATGGGTTCTGGTGTTTTTCAGCAGATTCGATGAAACGCTTACACAGGAAAGAAGAAAACATTACACAGAGAGCATATAGTGGCCTGCACACACAATATAACAACACGTTTCGGGTGTTGATGGGGCTGCCGCGTTTCTGTAGCGCGTCCGGCATGTTTGACGACGCGAACGTCGATAGTTTTTCGGCCATTATGGGCAAGAGATGCGAATCTCTGTTGTGCCGTGTTCCCGCCAGCCCCATCATTATCCTTAGAGCGTTGAGTGAAAGGTGGGACTCTCCGATCTTGGGGTGGGGTAGATACGACTGCACGCAGTCAAGTAGACATTCCCCAGGATCGACGTGCCTCATGTTACAAATAAATATATATTAAATATTACTAACACTAGTTTATAAGTTTACATTGTTATTAACAAATTATGGAAGATTCTGAAATAAATGTTTATTATTATTAACGAAAATTAGCAAACAAATTAAAGATAGCATAAGAAAGGATAGAAAACAAAACAGAATGGAAATTATAGAAAAGTTTATAAGTAAAAACGGGTGGAGTCAAAAAGCATACAAAGATTTGAAGAATTCAATGAACTGGATCGTTAAAATAAAAAATTATAGAGGAAAATGTAATCATCGCTTACTATCAGGTGAGATAGTGGTCAAACGAGTGCCGTTTAAGAAGGGCGATAAACGTGAAATTATCGCCCCATCAGTCTTATGTCAACATCTACAAAATCTTCACTAAGATCATTTTAAAATTGATTGAAAAACAAACACTAGACGAACACCAACCCATCGAGCAAGCGGGATTTCGTAAGGACTACTCGGTGATCGACCACACTCATGTAGTTCGTCAAGTTTTAGAGAAGTACAACGAATATCAGCTCACATACTACGTTGCATTTATCGACTACAGCAAAGCATTTGACTCTCTTCTACACAAAAACACATGGGAAGCATTACTGGAACAAGGAGTGGAACTTAAATACAATCGATTAATAAAGAACGTATATAGTCATAGCACAGCCAGAATCCAATTAGAAAAGAAAAGCCAGCCATTCAAAGTAGAAAAAGGCGCTAGACAAGGAAACCCCCCCTTCCCCAAAATTATTCTCGGCTGTGCTGGAGTCAATTTTCAGACAATCTCGGGATCAATATAGACGGCACATCACTGACACATTTAAGATTTGCTGACAACATAGTGCTATTCGCCAAAACATCTGAAGCCATCAATAAAATGATAGAAGACCTTGCGATAGAAAGTCAGAAAGTAGGATTAAAACTTAACCCAGAAAAGATTAGAGTGATGACAAATGGAAAGAAAACCGCGATACAGGTAAGAAATACCAAAATCAACTATGCTGATGAATACGTCTATCTGGGACAGCTTATAACCCAAAAAGAACCAATGCACGAGGAAGTAAAGAGAAGTATTGCGAACGGCTGGAGCTTGAAAGAGGTTATGGAAGACAGTGAAGTTATTAAGTTGTCATAAATATAAACATCAAAAGCAAACTATTTAACACCTGTATACTACCCGTCCTTATGTACGGCTGTCAATCATGGACTATAACCCAGGAAATGACGAACAAACTCGCAACATGCCAATCCGCTATGGAGAAGAGCATGCTGAATGTTAAAAAATCAAACAGACTTAAAAAAATGTGTGATCAGGAATAAAACAAGATCTATAGATGTAACTTTAAAATTAAAAGACTAAAATGGAGACGGACAGGGCACACACTAAGAAGTCATGTTAAATGGAGTAAGAAAGTGACAAGGTGGTATCCAAGGGAAGGTAAAAGGAAAAGAGACAGACCGCATAAAAGATGGGATGATGATAAATCAGACAAGTGGCAGGAGTGATGTGGCACAGAGTGGCTCTATAAAGATCTGAATGGAAAAGGTTGGAGGAGGCCTTTGCTGATTGGCAAACAAATCTACAGAAAAAAAAAACAGCAAATACTAGAATCAGTTTTATGTTTGTTTTAGAATATTGATATTAGGTTAAGTTGATCTGAATTTAAGACTTTTATTATATATTATTATTACTTAAATATAACATGGTTATGAACATATTTTTCTTTACTGGATATCGCAATCGACTAAGCACTTGCGCTCGCACCTACAGCGGACTTTCAATGTGTCTGACAAGATGTAAAAACCATTAAAACTGTCCGGCTATTGAGTTAACATTTTTATATAGGTACCTAAGTAACATTTATAAAATTTAACTTTTATACTAAAACAAAAGTATAATTATAATTTATTGAAATTTATGGGTGTCTGGCAGAGGGTAAAAGCTGTCATAAGTCTCTGGCAATGGATGACGAGATTTCTAAAGTTAACCCGAAGAAAATATAAAAAAATTGAGTTTCATACTTTAACCAATTTAAAGGACTATTTGATACACCTTTACTACCTTCTACTTGGCTAAGTAACCACAACCCAAACTCTATAGTCGCTGGTCTTTCTTACCTGTATAGGGGAAATGCACAGAAAAACTTTCAGCTTTTATAAAATAACGAAGGTCTGGCCGTCATGGGCTCTTGGGCTATAATTTTCTTAGAAGCTTAGCAGGAACTTTTTGGGGTTCTGACCCTAAAACACTTAGCATGTTGAATAAAAGCATAGTCAGAAGTCATTTTGGCTATAGTTGCTTAGCTTATATGAATGCAAGTACTACATTGTTGAGAAAACTGGATGTGATACAAAATATGGGTTTAAGAATAATTAATGGAGCAATGCGCACCCCCCTATTAATTCTATGGAAATTGAAAATCTAATACCTCCTTTATCCTTGCGACATTTACAGCTGGCTGAGAGATTTAGCCTGAAAGAATTATCCTGCAATAATGGTACAGTTCTTGATAATATTGATAACATCCTCCATCTCAGCCAATACTTTACTTCTGGTTCATTGCCTGAAATATCAAAAATTCTAGTTAAAGTTAAAAACCTGACAACAGATATGCATATCAGTAATAAATGGCCAGTATATGAATGATGGTCACAAATGAAAATAACCAAATGCTTTAAAATGCCTAATAACTGTAGTATTTTCACTGCAGAAGGTTGGGCTATACTAGCTGCTTTAACATAGGTATGTTAATAGTATTGTAAATACCAATGAATATAGTGTAAACAAAAATATAGTGTAAATAATATATTAATAGTAAGTGATTCTATGAGTGTATTATCTAGCTTAAGTAATTAAAACTTGAGTTACAAACAAAATTATCTTGTACATAGAATTAAGTACACTTTACAAAAGTTGGGAAAACATGTTGAATTTTTGTGGGGCCCATCTCACAGTGGTATAGCTGATAATGAGAGCTGATGAGCTTGTAGATCTGGCGACTCGTCAAGATCACGACGTGGATGTTACAGAATCTTTTAAGGTTCCCTTCACAGGAACTAAAACTATTATCAAGAATTTAAAAGTTTATTTAAGAATATATGGAAGGATTATTGGGACGCAACGACAGAAACAAAAGGAAAATGGTACCTATGCAGAATTACAACAAGACTTACCAACAACGCCATGGTACAACAAATTCAAATATTCCAGCAGAAAGTTCAAAACCTGCATTAATCGCTTGCGCTCTGGCCATTGTTTGGTCCCAGCACATCTGTACAGGATGAGAATCATCAAGGTGGAATCATATTATTGGACGCGTCCATAAGCCGCAGCTTATGGACGCGACTTAGAGGTATCTGGTAATTTACATTAGAGATGAGTCCGATATCATGTTCATGTCACATGTAAAAATCATCGATATTTTAAAATCATTTCATCATGCAATGACAAAGACAAAATCATCAATGCTTAAAAATCATTACAAGAATGACAATGAACGCGAACTTCGGTGATTCGGATCGGACGGTATCGGGCCGTCTCGGGCGCAGCGGGCGGTGTGAGTTGTGACTGTGAATTGCGAGACTGCGCGATCGGCCATACTGGACTGGAACTCACATGTTTCGATAAAATGACCAGGACTGGGCGCACGGAACGGCAACAATGCTTTCACTTGCATTGTTTATGTTTGCGTGCGAAATGCGCGGCAAATCACGAATGCAATTTATCTAGCATTTAGTATTTCGTGAATCATTGTTTTGGATAGACGAGGACGAACAACCACCCTAATTTAATTTTACGCGTACGAAATAGGTACGTAGTGTAATATGTTGACTCGCTATAATTAAATTGGGTTTACATACGTTATAGTGAATTTAGTTCAGTGAAGTGTATTTATTATTTGATTTTATAGAATTGGTGGCTGCGGCAATTGCAAAGGCAAAACAACCAACAATTCCAGCATTAGCTACGACACAAAGCTCAAGTGATGCTGAACCATCCATATGGAATTTATATAGGACAGCAATTTCCAAAATAGAGCCTAGAGGAACCCCGTTGTCAAGAGCGATTGCGGAGGTTCAAAGGTACCTGGACGACGACATCCTTCTAATGGGACCAGACCAAAACACTCCACTTCAATGGTGGAAAAACCATGAGCATGTTTACCCAAATTTGGCAAAATTAGTACTCAATAAATGCTGTGTTCTAGCAACATCAGTGCCTTGTGAAAGGGTATTTTCACGAGCTGGTACCATGATAAGTGAAAGACGCACTCGCCTAGGACTAGCAAAAGTAAAACAACTAGGTAATGTTTTTAAACGTCAATTGTAGCCAATAATTCGGTACAACAGGCAAGAAAATGTAAATATTTCTATTCATATAAACAAAAAAAAAAAAACAAAAAAAAGGTATCAAGTCAGTACCTAAAATTGATCATTGTAAATATACCAATCTTTTAAATGCGCCAAAGATTAGCAGACTGATAGATTTCTTTTATTAGGTACTAAGTATGTACTATTACTTTGCTAGTCCTAAGCCTGGAAAAAGCATGAAGGGAAGATTGGAATATTACTTGTTGGGGAGGTGCATATTTACGCGACCAAGTTTTTACGACAAATTGCCATGATATACTAAATAGTCATATCTTGCAGCAAATATCACTAATGGAAACATATTGATGATTTCCATAACGATAAATCAATACCTAAATAACCTGCAATGAATGTCACAAACTAAGAAAATTTAAATTACGCGGCCATCTGACAAACTTGACTCATGACTACATAAATAACTAATGATAATTTCACTAAGCCGTTCCGCGATCATTCAGTATCTACTCACAAATGAAGTGACGAGATCTAATACTCAAATAAAAATCATTGATGATTTTGTCATTGTTCCCGTCACCGATATTTTTTTGTCATTGTCATGCAGTCACCGATACAGAAAAATCATCACTCAGCCCATCTCTAATTTATATTGAACTGTACACACTATCGGACATCATCCGCGGACGCAACCTTGGGCTGACCTTGAGCGTTCGGACGTCCGATAGAAATCTGGGTCGCTGGATGTTTTTGTCAGTCGAAAATGTCCGCGGACAGTGTGCACGGGGTGCGGGACGCGTCCGTGCGTCAGAAGGACACGGATTACGTAGGAAGTTGCACGTACATGCGAGATAAATATTGTAGGTACCTAATAATGGAAGAAAAACTCATTGAATGTGTTCGCACTTTCGCAGTCAAGAATTGCTCTATAATTATAAGTGTAAAGACTAAAAACATGCTTCGTTAAAACAAACAACAAATTAAGCGTGCACAGTTTCCGTTTATGTATATTTACAAACTCTAAATAAAAATTTTGCATTAAAATTTTACACAATAGTTGTTTTTTTAATCTAATTATGATTTAGAAAAAAAAAACAACTATTGTGTAATATTTTAATGCAAAATTTATTAGATGATTTCCTAACGCTCAAAAAATAATTATTTAACTAGAGCTAGAGTTACAAAAAAATGTAAAACTTAAATTTGAAAAAAAAAAATGGAGAGTTTTTGAAATAGCTGAAGTTACCGCAACGAATGCAACTTTAATTAAATTCAGTTTGAATTTGGCGCGCAAGTGCCTTTCCGTTTTCCATATTTATATCTCTTCACTGCACTGTATGATTCTGTGTCGAGTGAACAAAAAATGTATTTATTACAAGGCAGTAGCAAATGAAGGTATATATTTTTCATGTCCGACAGAAAAATAAAACCTTTTAAAATTTTCTAAAGTAAAATCCGCTTTCTTACTGAAGAAGAATAGCACGTAAAGACATCTAGAAAGATGTCTTTACGTGTCGCTATGTCAATAACTAAAATAGATTAGCTGGATTGGGTTATTTCAGGGCCAATACTTGTAATTAAAATACATCTAAAAATATAGAGCCTCTAAAAAAATATTAACAGGCACACTTACTTACCCCCTAAATTTGGGGAGAAATCCCCTAAGTTGGGAACTCTGGCTACCTATCAGCCGATTACCGGCGCTAGAAACATATTATCAGACGCGTCCATAAGCTGCAGCTTATGAACGTAACTTAGAGGTATCTGCATAATGAATGTCCATTGAACTGTACACACTATCGGACAACATCCGCGGACGCAACCTTGGGCTGTCCTTGAGCGGTCAGCCGTCCGGTAGAAATCTGGTTCGCTGGACGTCCACCGACTGTACACACTGCTCAGTCGCGTCCATAAGCTGCGGCTGATGGACGCGTCCCATAATATGATTCCACCTTCATTCATCAGTGACAGCTAGTGTACCTACCTCTTTTGCATTAAAGAAAATAAATGCGGATATAAAACACGTTGTATTTGAATGTGAATCGTTTGTTGTGCAAAGACTAATACAGACTAATACTTTACATACTTGTCAGTGAAATTAGTGACATCGCAGAACAAAACTCTTCATGTGTTCCCCGCCATGTTCAGGAATTACTTTCCAAAGCGGTTTATTTTATTCCATTATTTAGATATATTGAACACTGTAAAAAAATAAAATCGCTTCGTTGTTAATTTTGTTTTTTGTTTAATTTCTTCTTAATTTTGTACGAGTCAAATGAAACTTATGCACTTATTTTGTAGGTAGGCTTGTTTTTGCAAAGAGAAATAAATTTTAGAATGTATTAAAGAGATTTTTTTGATTTGTTTGATAAGAATACTATTATTTATCATAAAGGTGGAATCATGTTATCGGACACGTCCATAAGCCACGGCTTATGGACGCGACTTAGAGGTATCTGTATTTTGAATTACATCGAACTGTACACATTATCGGACATCATCCGCGAACGCAACTTTGGGCTGTCCTTGAGCGTTCGGACGTCCGATAGAAATCTGGCGCGTTTTCCATATTTATATCTCTTGGCACTGTTTGATTCTGTGTCGAGTGAACAAAGAATGTATTTATTATAAGCCAGTAGCCAATGAAGGTATGTATTTTTCATGTCCAGTTAGCCGACAGAAAAGTAAAACCTTTTTTATGGTTAACACTAGCGAAAGTTGTTTTTTCTATATTAAAAGCTATGTTAATAACTAAAATAGATTAGCTGGATTAGGTTATCTGAGGGTCGATACTTGTAATTAAAATACTTCTAAAAATATAGAGCCTCTAAAAAAATATGTGATTTTTTAGAGGCATACTTATTTTCCCCCTAAATTTGGGGAGAAAACCCTTAGGTTGGGAGCTTTGGCTACCTATCAGCCAATTACCGGCGCTGGAAACATATTACTTAGCGGTATCTGTATAATGAATGTACATTGAACTGTACACACTATCGGACGCAATCTTGGGCTGTACTTGACCGGTCAGCCGTCCGATAGAAATCTGGCTCGCTGGACGTCCGCCTACTGTACACACTACTCAGTCGAGACGCGTCCGATAACATGATTCCACCATAATGACTGTGACTGAAGGACTTGTATTCATGGTTATAAAGATTTAAAAAAAAATGTTGCGAAAGCGACTACAATTTCCAAAATCACCGTTCAATCATTGCGAAAAATGGAGGGTCACGTACAATTTTGATTGAGCGATGTGACTTCATAGGAAAATTAAAGGACACGTTCAAAAGTGGTACAATATTCTGAAGATTTTTAAACGCTAATGTGATATACCAAATTAGAAAGCTTATGCATCAAGCTACTATAGTTAAATTTGATTTTTTTTGGGGCATGTTTTTGAAAAAAAGGAAAAAATGTTTCAGTACAAACAAAACGCAAATAGACTTTATTTATTAATTTCTATGGAATATAATTATTTTAAATGTGGTTTAATTTTCCGGTTCTATTAAATCTTTAAGACTTTATTATAATTTTAGCTGCAGCTCCATGAAATTGAGACAAAAAATGTTGATTATCATTACATTGCAATATCAAATCGTCTCTAAAAAGGTAAAATCCATAGGTATAGAATTCCGTAGATTGGTAATATCAACAATCAAACGAGACCAAAAACCATTGATCTAAGTATGTGTAAAATGTCAGTGTGTGCATAGACAGTGTTGTGACTTGTCTATTCCTTTGTTGGTCTCTGTCGATATAATTTATGTGACGTCATGAGTCATTCTGTTAAATGTCATATGGGTCTGACGCAATAAAGGTGCAATCATATTATCGGACGCGACTTAGTAGTGTGTACAGTCGGCGGACGTCCAGCGAACCAGATTTCTATCAGACGGCTGATCGCTCAAGGACAGCCCAAGGTTGCGTCTGCGGATGTTGTCCGATAGTGTGTGTACAGTTCAATGTACATTCATTATACAGCTACCTCTAAGTTGCGTCCATAAGCTGCGGCTTATGGATGCGTCCGATAATATGTTTCTAGCGCCGGTAATCGGCTGATAGGTAGCCAGAGTTCCCAACTTAGGGGTTTTCTCCCCAAATTTAGGGGGTAAACAAGTGTGCCTCAAAACAATTACATATTTTTTTAGAAGCGATATATTTTTAGAGGTATTTTAATTACAAGTATTGGCCCTGAAATAACCCAATCCAGCTAATTTATGTTAGTTATTGACATAGCGACACATAAAGACGTCTTTCTAGATGTCTTTACGTGCTATTCTTCTTCAGTAAGAAAGCGGATTTTAATATAGAAAAACAACAACTTTCGCTAGTGTTAACCATAAAAAAGGTTTTATTTTTCTGTCGGCAAACTGGACATGAAAAATATATAACTTCATTCACATTCATTATACGGATACCTCTAAAGGTGGAATCATATTATTGGACGCGTCCATAAGCCGCAGCTTATGGACGCGACTTAGAGGTATCTGTATAATGAATATACATTGAACTGTATACATTATTTACTTATTTATTTATTTCTTCTTACACTTATCATTACAGGTTAAACCCAATGCGATAAATGCGCTTATCTGAACTTATACTAACATCTATGATAAAATAAAAAACTAACATCTATAACTAATTACAAATAATGCATTCTTTGTGAACTCACCCAGAGTACAACAAAATAGGTCCGTCTCATTAGCAATCAGGTTGAGCGTGCGAAGTGCACGCGTCAGCGGCGCCTCCCTTAGAAGGTTGGTCCGACTGCGCGGCTCCACCAGCAGGCGCGGTCGCCGTCGTCGCCACACGTACCTATCGGGGACACACAGGCTCACCTGCCCTAAAATAATGGGATTGTGCAACTTCCCTCTCAATATTTTGAATATATGTGAGGTGAGTGCCAAATCCCTCCTAACCCTTAACTCATTGTATCCCACCATACCCAAAATAAATAATGTGGGATACATCAACGGATAAAATGGATAGACACCATAATACCTCATATATAAATATCTAATGAATTTATTTTGTACTCTCTCCAGCATGAGACTATATTTAGCTTCATGTGGAGACCAGATGACTGCGTTACATTCTAGCTGGCTCCTAACCAGTGCGTTATATAATGCAATTATAGCTTCCACGTTCGTGAACCCTCGGACCGTACGAAGCATAAAACCCAAATTTCGGAAAGCCTTTTTGCAGCAACTCATGACGTGATCGCGGAAAGTCAAGTTAGTGTCAAAACTTACCCCCAAGTCCTTGACCTCTGTGACCCGTACCATAGGCAATCCGTCAATATGATAGCTACCCACGATAGGATTGTGTGCACGAGAAAAAGTTATTGTCACACACTTCGCGCTATTGAACTGCAGGAGATTGTCTTTACTCCAGCTCACCACCCTGTCAATGTCTCTCTGTAGCCTGACACAGTCATCAGTGCTCCTTACTGCGAGGGATAATTTGAGGTCGTCGGCAAACAGCAAACAGTTAGCATCTTGGACCACTTCTGGCAAGTCGTTTACCACAAGGAGGAACCCCAAAGGTCCAAGATTACTACCCTGACTCACTCCTGATCTCGTGAAATATGGATCTGACACGTGTCCCGCATATTCCACATATTGTCGCCTATCCCTCAAATAGCTGGCAAAAAACTGTAGTGAATGTGGGGTGAAACCAACACCAGCTAACTTCGAAAGCAACACATCATTATCGACTAAGACAAATGCTTTCCTGAAATCGAAGTAAGCAGCATCAGTTTGCCCCCCACTATCCACCGTTGGTATCAGATAAGCCATGTGACAGAGAAGATTACTGGTGGTACTCTTTCCCGGTCGAAACCCATGCTGAGCGTCCGAAAGCTGAGCGCTCACCTGTCGATAAATGCTCTTGTGAATAGCAGTTTCCAGTACTTTTGCCGGCGTCGACAACACTGCAACTGGCCTAAACCCATCCACAGTTTCTGCTGACCCCCCCTTCGGAACTGGAACAACTCGAGTCACTTTCCACCTCTCTGGGAACACAGCAGCTTGTAGACACTGGTTATAAATGTGAAGCAGTGGCTTCGCTAGCACTGACCGACAATCCTTAAATATATAAGGGGGTATGCCGTCAGGTCCTGCGGATCGCTTCGGCTTCAGGTCTTGAAGCGCACAACATACGTCTACCAGCATTAATTGGTCCAAGTGTACTCGCGCCGCTCCGTTTCCACTACCTGCTTTAGCTATAGCCGCGTCCACATCCAGCACCGGTGTTTCTGCCCTATAAACCGAGTAAAAATACTCCGCAAACTCTTCAACACACCGCTGACCAGACAATACCTCCCCATCTTTCAAAATCTCCTGCGCACTTCTCCTACATCTCTTGGACTTGGCGTAATTCCAAAAGGATTTAGGGTCACTCAGCATTTGACTCTGAATACGGTCACGATGTTGTTCCTGTGCGACTACAATCGACTCTTTAATGCGCGTCCTACACCTAGCAAACGCTTCATAATCCACTTTCAACCCGCTTGCCTTGTACTGTATATGCAAAGAAGCCTTCAATTTTATGTCGCGAATTATCTCACTAGTGTACCACTCAGGGTAAATGTACCTTGAGTTTACACTACTTCGCTTTTTTTTCGGTACGCAGTCATCCATAATAGAATTAATAATACTGTAAAAATAATCTAAACCTGCTTCTAAATCCAAGTCATACAAAGGAGTCCAATCAACGTTAGCAATCAAAGAATACAATTTATAAAAGTCGGCTTTGTTGAAGTTCCAACTTTTTTCGGGGGCTGAGCAGGGTGCAGCCGGGCCCGCCGAGCCGGGGAGCCGGCGCTGCCGCTGGCGCGAGCGAGTACTTACCATGATCTCAAGCGGCGGGTGGTACACATCCACTGGAACGAGCGGCGCCTCCGCCGCGCGCACACTCACACGCCCTCCCTCCGCCAATGCACTCAACACTAAATCCAAACAACGACCATTGCAATTTCCCACCGTGTTACTCTGAGTGAATTCACAAAAAGTTTGAAAGTATTGGTAATAATCACGTACCGCTGAAGAACATGAATACAAGTTAAAGTCCCCTATAACCACTATATCCTCGTACTTACTACAATATTGTTCAATGATACGAAATAATAACATGTACTCATTATCATTACTATTTGGCGGAATATAAACAACACACATCAAAAACATAAATCTTTTACGTAGGTACACAGTAGCACAAACCAGTTCGAACACATGATTGTCAACGTTCACATCATCAGGCACCGACACTCGCCGCAACTCAAAACGCGGTGTGGCCACGAGACACGCGCCCCCTTGTTTACGCCCGTCCGCTCGGTCGCACCGTAGAATGGTGTATCCTGATGGAATTATTTCTGCATCATGGATAGACTCATTGCAGCCTGTTTCCGTAATAGCAAACAAGTCTGCACTTCCGGTTGAAATATTTGTGTAACATTCCTCCAACTTTGTTCGCAGCCCTCGTACGTTTTGGTACAATATTTGTACAGAGTTATGTAGGATTTCTGGGGTTGCTTGCTCTACGAAACCACACCCATTCCGCAAATTCAATATTTACTGCCCAGCTATCAGGTTGACACAACTTTTCATATTTACTTTCAGGAACTCCTATAATAAAGGAGGCATAGTCTCTTTCAGTCTTGTGTTTGATTTGCTCAACTTTAACGGGTACTTCTTCTGAATATATTTTTTTGACATGTTTTTCTAAACTTTCCACTGTCGTTTCCTTCTGCAAACGCCATACATGTAAATATTTCTTCCTTTCCGTTCCCTGTATATCAATAACAGCACTCGTATTTCCACCTTTTTTCACTTCGCTGTTGGAAAATCTGCTTCTTTTCCTGGTAACGGTAGTCCAATTTCCCTCTTTTTCCGGCCGTTCCTTTTCCACGCTTACCGTATTCTTAGACTCATTATCATTCTTTATTCCTTGCATCTGTTCCTTATTCAGTAATTTTGTCGCCGATTTTGTGGCCACACATTCCTTCGCTACATTATTGCTAACTACCTGCTTATCTTTGACAGTGTTTGCAAAAGATAATGCTAGGTCTCTGGGCCCTGGTTCTGCCTGATTTGGCACCTGACTTTTATTCTGACTAGCCTCCAATTTCTCATTTTTCCCTATCAAAACTTTTATTCTTGCTTCTAGAATCTCAACTTTATTTGCCTTTTCTTGTACTACCTTCAATATTTTTTTCAATTCTTTCAACTCAGTTTCTGTGTTAATAAATCTGTTTTGCAACAAAACATACTCATAGATAGAAATCTGGCTCGCTGGATGTTTTTGTCAGTCGAAAATGTCCGCGGACAGTGTGCACGGGGTGCGGGACGCGTCCGTGCGTCAGAAGGACACGGATTACGTGGGAGGTGGCACGTACATGCGAGATAAAAATTATAGGTACCAAAAAATGGAAGAAAAACTCATTGAATGTGTTCGCACTTTCGCAGTAAAGAATTGCTCTATAATTATAATTGTAAAGACTAAAAACATGCTTCGTTAAAACAAGCAACAAATTTAGCGAGCACAATTTCCGTTTGTATATATATTTTCGAACTGTAAATAAAAAATTTGTATTAAAATTTTACACAATAGTTTTTTTTATCTAAATCTTAAACTTGATGATTTCCTAACGCTCAAAAAATAATTATTTAACTAGAGCTAGAGTTACAAAAAAATAAAAAACTTAAATTTGAAAAAAAAAATGGATAGTTTTTGAAATAGCTGAAGTTACCGCAACGAGTGCAACTTTAATTAAATTCAGATTGAATTTGGCGCGCAAGCGCCTTTCCGTTTTCCATATTTATATCTCTTGGCACTGTATGATTCTGTGTCGAGTGAACAAAAAATGTATTTATTACAAGCCAGTAGCCAATGAAGGTATATATTTTTCATGTCCAGTTAGCCGACAGAAAAATAAAACCTTTTTTATGGTTAAAACTAGCGAAAGTTGTTGTTTTTCTATATTAAAATCCGCTTTCTTACTGAAGAAGAATAGCACGTAAAGACATCTAGAAAGATGTCTTTACGTGTCGCTATGTCAATAACTAAACTAGATTAGCTGGATTGGGTTATTTCAGGGCCATTACTTGTAATTAAAATATCTCTAAAAACATAGAGCCTCTAAAAAAATATGTAATATTTTTGAGGCACACTTATTACTCCCTAAATTTGGGGAGAAAACCCCTAAGTTGGGAACTCTGGCTACCTATCAGCCGATTACCGGCGCGGGAAACATATTATCGGACGCGTCCATAAGCCGCAGCTTATGGACGCAACTTAAAGGTATCTGTATAATGAATGTACATTGAATTGTACACACTATCGGACAACATCCGCGGACGCAACCTTGGGCTGTCCTTGAGCGGTCAGCCGTCCGATAGAAATCTGGTTCGCTGGACGTCCGCCGACTGTACACACTGCTCAGTAGCGTCCATAAGCCGCGGCTGATGGACGCATCCGATAATATGATTCCACCTTAAGTCGCGTCCATAAGCTGCGGCTTATGGACGCGTCCAATAATATGATTCCACCTTAAATGCTGTCGGCATGCGACAAGCCCAAAGACTACAATAGTATACTGGCTACATTTATCGTTTTACCGCTAAATGTAGCCAGTATACTATTGTAGTGTATAAGTGTGTAATATAAAAGATAAAAATACTAGGTACGTGTTCTAAGAACAATACTGATGCCGTAAATATGTTTTATTACAATGTTTCTTGTCCGAGTATCACGCAATTTCTATTGGAAAGATTAAAAAAAAATATACTTACTCAATGACAAAAAACATCTTCACAATTAACGCAGTATGTCCCGGTAACTCTCGGTATACCAGGGGATCCTAAGTTAACCAGAAGGATTCTTGAGCGTCCCTTAACATTTCTATTAACGCTTTGCCATGTCATCCCACGCTGTGCCACTAACTGAGCGGCCATAAAGGTAACATTTTAAGGAAAATAGTGATACAAAAAAGAATTAATTATAAAAAATGATTTTTTATTGAAATGAAAGTACTGGTACCTAGTAGTACTAGTTTGTTATAGAATTGTCGAATACCTACTATCTTTATTCACATTTCGTAACTTGTGTTCATATCTAATTCTAATATTGAAAAAACTTTTCAATAATTAACTTTACTAGTAGATATTTATGATTATTTATTGGATCTTGATCATAAATATGATCATTTAGAGACGGGAAACAGTGGTCATTTAAAGCAGAATATTTGTGCATTAAATTATATTATGTCTTGGTGACAATCAAATCTAATTTAATTTTATTAGGGTTTTTGGACCTTATATTTTCTTTAAACGCTGTTTCACAAAACAAACATATTTCTATCACGCCTTTTGAAGGATAAATTCATCCTCCTTTGTCTTTGAAAAAAAAAAATGAATTTACATCAGTGTGCTGCGAACGCAAAACTGTGATACATTCTTCACACATAAGTTTCGTTTCTAAAATTTTCACGATGAATCCACCTATGTATTGAAGTATTATTAAATTAAATTAAATTAACTTCTTTATTGTGTGTGTCCTCAAAGGGTAAAGAAATTAAAAAGTCGTGTTCATCATCGAGTCTAGAAACCGAAAATTTTATGCAGCCTTCACCAACAGAATCGTCAGTGTTTCTTTTAGTGGCAGTTATCCTTACTAATATTATAAATGCGAAAGTAACTCTGTCTGTCTCTCTGTTTGTCACACTTTCACGCCAAAACTACTGAACAGATTTAAATGATATTTGGTACACAGACAGTCTAGAGCCTGAGAAAGGACATACTTATTATCCCGAAAATGTTTACGGTTCCCGTGGAACAGATGTGAGCAAGGGATTATCTTGATTTTTTGTATAGTAGTTGTTTAGGGGTCAGAAAATGGCAAAGACTTATTTTACACCTCGGGAAAAGTACGGTTCTCGTGGGGTAAATCTGACACGATAAGACACGACACGACACGACACGACACGACACGACACGACACGACACGACAAGACAAGACAAGACAAGACAAGACAAGACAAGACAAGACAAGACAAGACAAGACAAGACAAGACAAGACAAGACAAGACAATACAATACAAGACAAGACAAGACAAGACAAGACAAGACAAGACAAGACAAGACAAGACAAGCCAAGCCAAGCCAAGCCAAGCCAAGACAAGACAAGACAAGACACGACACGACACGACACGACACGACACGACACGGCAAGACAATACCTACAAGACACGACACGAAACGACAAGACAAGACAACCGACTTCCAAATAAAAACATTACAAAGTATAAGATATCGGTGTTTTTGGTATGCCTTTAAAATATAAAGAGTTCCCTCTATTTCTCCAGGATTCCATCATCAGATACTTACCTGATGACCATGGGGCCATGGGCCTCATCATTATTTTGTAAGTAACCCAAGGTACCTCCACGAGTACACAAGACGCATTTGCGTACGTTTGCAACTACGAGCGACCAGACCTGTTCAATGCATTCACGTGCAACCTAAATTCCATTTCTTTTAGTCAGAAATAACTGAAGTGCACTTCAGAACTGACTGACTGGGCCTGACCAGTTTCCAGACGCTTAAAACCGTAGATGATCAAGAACGAGTAAAGTTGCCGAGGCCGTCCTTTGTCGCTCAGTAGCCAAGCCACTAAAATTGCGGTCAGGTCCCTAGACCTGTTCGCAATTTTAGTGAACACTTGCGGACTCTCCAAACCCCTCCAGCTTTAGGATAAAAGCAAAAAAATGTTAATTAACTGTTGCATTAATAAAAAAAATTGCGATAAAAACAAACTGCCGGCAGATTTTTGTGCATTCATTTATCTAGTAATTGTCTAATTTTTTCGTTTCTTTATTTTGATATTTAATATGTACACACATACATATAAACAATTATTATATATTTGTATTTAAAATATATAATAATTGTTTATATGTATGTGTCAATTTAATTGTTAAAGTGGCCGAAGCGGGCGTTGTTTGCGAAAGCCAGGGTACCCGTTTTCGGTGGTATTTTCATACCTCTGGGAAAGTTATAAATATTGGTCGTACAGTTCCGAGAGTCAAAACTTTTTCTTAGGAAATTTCCTCCTCTTTCCGAATCTTTTATTTAGATTTCAAAAATATTGATCAGATTTTGAGATATTTGTAAAAGACCAAACCCTTCTTTCTTTTTTCAGGAAATTGTTTATAACTTTTGCAATTTTTTCGAGCGGTACTTTATTTTTATCAAAAATCATCTACATGCTCTTCCGAATCGAATGACATCACACTCATATTTTTCCGAGACTGTTGAAAAAAGTTGACCAAAAAGCACTTGTTGACTAGACTATTGTTGTTTCTGTTCATTTCTCAAAATAGGAACAGAATTTATTTACAATAATGGGAAATTAATTAGTTTTACTATTGCTCCAATAGTAGGTGACGGGACATACCTTTTTCGTTCGCTTTCTTATTTGTTGTGGCATAAAAGATAGATCAATGGAAATTCGTAAAGAAACTGTTGGTAATTTGATACAAAATTGGAATGAATTTGCTGTAATGTCTCATGACAGTAATGGAGACAGTGAGGGTTACCGTTTTTGTACTCACCAGGTGGCACCACTGTCGAGTGAGTGTGTGTGTGTGTGTGAGTTCTTAATTATAGCATTAAAGTTGTTATGACGCGCATGTGACCAAAGTTAGAAGGAATAACTAAAAATCAAAACAAATAATTGAGTAAATAAACTCGCGTCAATAGCCAACCAAAAGTGAAAATTGACATTTTAAACCTCACCCTACACTAGCGCCTCTAGCGGCGAATTCTAACGCGATATTATCATTATGACTCGACTCAAGCTGAAGAAGTTAAGGCTTGCATTAAAACCTCAACTCCTTGGCCCTTAATAAAAAAACTTTACCTTAAAAAAAACATGCGTGAGCACTTGAAAGACGATATTTGTGCTGGACAATTTTCCAGTCTCCTTCTTAAAATAGGGAATGGAGAATATCCTGAAACTGGGTGTAAGATTACAATTCCAACAGATCTAGCTTTAGTTGTTTCGACGGTTGACATTTAATAGCCCAAATATACCCAGAGGTCCAGAACCTACTTAGAAAACCAATTTTTAGTTTTTTTTAAGGCGGACCAAAACTTATTTACTAAAAACGCACCGTGTCCCTCCTAATGCCCTTTGCGTTCCAGGGCCGCGGTGACTCTTTCGAACAAATTCTGTAACCTCAGCAAGCCTATGCAGTGGTTTTGTGAACGTACGATTTTAACACCTAAGAACGATCAGGCCTCTATCATTAATGACACTTTGTTAATGTCGTTCGAAGGATCATGATACCAGTACAAATCCGTGGACACTGAAGTGCGTATGGATGATGCTATTCACTATCCTGTGGAGTTTCTTAATACACTCAACCCGCCTGATCTTCCATCTCACACACTTATTCAATAAGATGGTTACGTTATTTTAGAAGAAAGCCTGTGTTGTACCATTGCTCCACAACATAATTTTTTTTTCTCTGTACGGCCAATGAACTATTTTGCTCCCTCGCACTGACCAAGTAACAACCATCAAAACGCGTAATATTGACAAATGCTTCTGGGGAAAGTAGGGAATATATTATGCCCATGAACACGGTCATTGCGGAAAATGATACATATCTCCCTCTAAAACTATGCAATGAAATGAAATGAAATGAAATGTAGATATCTTCTTCATATCGTGTGAGCAGTAAGGAAATGATTTATTTCCAGATTAACATACAATTAAATATAAATATGTACTTATAGATAACAATAAAAAAAAATGTAGAAGCCGCGAATTATGTTATCGGCGTATGGTAGGACTGCCACTTTTGATGCAGAGGGCTGTTGTCCCAGTCTCGCACCGCGGCCACTAAGGAGTTGGCGGAGCGATGTATGGTGGAGCGTGCGGCGGCCGAGCGGCACCTCAGGAGCGCCGGCCAGCCGGGCCATCGCAGAACATGGCGCTCGCGCTGCACCACCGAAGGGGTCGGAACATGGCGCGCCACGCGTCGTTGTACTGCACTCGCATGTCGCTGAGTGTAGCCTTGGTGTAGTTAGCCCACAACTCAACTGTGTAGATGCTTTTGCAATAACTAATGCAGAGCTGCGATTTCACGGCGTCGCTACAGCGGCTAAAAGCTCTTCTCTGCCTATTTATACCAGTGTGATCGGACAGGTCGGCTGTTAACATGACCTTAGTATTTTACGCTGTCAACCTTTAACAGCGCAATGCCGTAAAGATGAAGTGGCGGCAGATCCGACCAGCTGTTCGGGCATTCAAAGACCATGTACACCGACTTGTCTGGGTTGTACATCATGTGTGGTCTTTAGCGTACATTTCGCACTCCGCCAATAGTTTGCGCATTGCGGGTATTGATGGCGCCAACAAAACCATATCATCAGCATAACAGATATGACTTATTAGGGTCCCGTTAATTGAGCAACCTATACCAGTTTTGTTGAGTCGGACCGACAGCCCGTCCATGTACACGTTGAAAAGTGCCGGTGACATGCTTCCCCCTTGTCTCACTCCGCACTTAAGGCTAGAGGGGGCTGACAGCTCATTCTTCCATCGGACGTGGTTTTCCTGCTGCTGGTACCACTGTTTCAGCACCCGCACCATCTGGCTGGAAACTGCACGTTCTGTCAGCTTTTGCCACAGCAGATTATGGTCAACATTTTTGGAGGGTATGCGGAACAGAGAGTAAAGTCCTGAACACCTCCATTGTAAAGGGAGGATCCTCCGACCAGGCGGTTGTTGTGCCTGGCGGGCAACTGCCCAATAGTTGATATTCGGGCAGATGTGAGCACATACATTGCAGTACTTGTTGATACGTGGCTCTTGAAACCGGGCTGGCAATCCTAAGATGCGTAAATGTGTCAAGTATCATCTATGTAGGTTAATAGGTCAAAAGTAGCTCGAAATGGTTCGTGTAACACACGGCTGCTGCGTCGCTAGTACTGTTTTTCTTTTAACTTTGGCTGAACACGCTGCCGTGTATTAAGATCCTATGTTCTATACCTGGACATGGTCTAATCGTGTGCCAAGTTTCAATCAATTTGGTTCAGCCGTTAAGACGTGAACAGGTAACAAGCAAACAATTCAATTCAGGGAACGCGCAGGAAATAATTTTAAGTGGCAGCACAGAAATCTCATTGTCAAGTATATTTTACTTTTAAATTTTGAAATTGCAAAACTAGATGGCTCAGTTAGGATTGTCATCCTCCATCTAATTTAGTTGTATACCTTTTGCATTTCACTTTCTATAACATTATTGGCGTCTTTATATTAACTACATCTATAATATTAACCTACATCTAGAATCTGAATCCCGAACAAAATCTCAAAGCACTGCAAATACCCACAAAATACCCTAAAGACAAACTTGAAATATTTTATTTATTAAACGAAAAGGTGAACAACTTCATAATTGTATTTTTTATAAACCCCTGCTTTTGTATGTTTAGCATCTACCTACGAGTAAACAAAAATAATGTGCGGTTAAACTAAATACTTGAGTTTATCAATGAACCATTAGCAAATCGCAGCTGATATTGCAAGGCAAGAACAAATTCGCATCAGTAAAATGGTTAGGTGCAATTCTTACGTAAGAATACATTTACATAACGAGTTCATAAAGTTTGACGAGTTATGTTCTAGCATCTGATCACACATTGAGAAGCCATCGATGGCTACGTCTAATTCTCCATCTGACTGTTGAATAAAACGGGCAGGTATCTGTTTTTCCCCAAACAAAAAGTAAAGGTTCCCATGGATATTTACGACATGTGATGGAACTATTTTTTCAATGTTAGTCTTGAGCAAATCAGTGTTGGGGATTGCTGCGTCTTTTGATGGCGTTGATACAATGTTGTGCTCTTCATTAGCTAAAACAAAGTCAGAATTAGGTATTTCTTCAAAACCATCCACTACACTCAGAAGGGTACCATTTGAAAGTTCCTTCGTTATTATGCGTGGTAGTACCATATCTTTTTCACTAATTTCTGTGCGAATCGTTTTATTTGTGCTTCCTAGGTCCCCATAATCAGTAGGATCGGTTGCAACCACCGGATTTATTTCGTCATACACTGTCGAGTCCTTATAAACGGATGAGGTCGTATTCAAGTCAGTGTTCTTCATATGAAATTTTACGTCTTCTGATTTTTTTGCATGAATAGTAGCATTTTCAGTTACATCATTGTTGTTATTATGAACCGTTAGACGAGTCGATAATGCAGCAGGATACACATCACTCGCATTTACATTTCCAAATTCGTTTGTGGCATTTTGTGCTTTTATATCTTGGTAAGAATCAGTGGAATAAACTGTATCTTGCTCATCTAGAGTAATCTCAGTAGTCTTGTCCTTCCGTGACAAAAAATGTTTTATTTGATAAATACTTTGTTTTATGATACTAGCCGGCTGATCACACTTGCTTTCAATCTCTGTTAGCTGTTGGAAATTTGATAAGTTATCATGTTGAACTCTTCGACCCCAATTCGTATTTGTTTTGTTAACGGTATCAATGTATTTAGAAAAAATATATATGTGGAGATTTATGCATTCTGACAAGTTTTTTTCAGCAGTCTGAAAGTTCTCAAACATATTTTTTAGTTCTTCAAGTTGTTGGCCATTATCGTTTTCTGAAGTAATGCCTATATCCAAGTAAATATGAAGTGGAAGTTGTATTGTTTCATCCATCAGCTGTGGGAAAGAAGGTCCACTTCTTTTGTATTGATTGGAATACTTGCTGATATTCTCATCATACTTATCTTGTTTCGCGAAAGGGTCAGTTCCAGTTACGAGATTTTTTTTTGTTCCTTTGAATGTGTTTTGTTTAGACTTTAAAAGTGGATTTATACTTAACATGTGAAATGGCTGCTCATCAAACGATGTATTCTGGGACACAAATATCTTCACTGGATCATTATTAATTCCACTATCTACTATCTCTGGAAGCGTCGCGATGTGTTTTGATGTTGCTGTTTCAGTTCTCTGTACCTTCGGAAGAGAACAGTCGCATCCAGGCGAGATGGAAGAGTTTTCAGGTGGACTGTAATTAAACATTTACTGAAATTATTTTACAGTACGACCAGTGCATGCTTTTTAGTTGTATTTGCTCTTTAAGATCAAAGCTAAAAAAGAGCGTTAGGTACCTACATAATTTTACAGGGACATTGCACATTTAATGAAAAAAAGATAGAGCGAGTGCTGCTACATGTTCAATTAATTTTTGTAAAACCAAAAGGCCGAAGTCCTACCTTTTTTTACGGGAACAAAACTTAGGGACTTTAAGGTGAACTTTAAACTCGACTTACAAATTGCAGTAATGAAGACAAGTTTTCGGTAGTCCTAGAGCAGTCTTCGTCAGCGTAACTGCGATAATCATGTACATTTCCAGTGCACGCATCATTAGAGGAGCGAACTATGTACTTGTATGACGTTCCGTAAACTCATTAAGTGTGTTCACCACGGTCGTCGTCGAAGCGTGCCCGTGGCTACGCGATCCGTCACATTAACAGCATTAGGACGATAATTTTAATTTACTGCATAAAGCATGCCTCAGCCTTTTGTCGTTAGTTTTGTGTCGCAAACCGTAACGCTTTTTAATTTAGTTCGAAGAACTCTTTGTTGCACGTTTGCAATCGAAGATGCATTGTCTTTTGATTTGATTTGGTAGGTACCTACCTACGTAATTTCTTATAGTTGTAGCGTTCACAATAACTTCTGAATAATGTAGAAATGTAGGTATTGCACAATACGACAACGAATAAATACACTTGCCATACCTGGGCCAGCTAGTTTTTTTTCAGAGCAGACATTACACAGAAATAGACTGGCGAATCACAAAATGCCTTGTTAAAGTTGAAGGGCGACCTTCCCATGCCACAAGGTCGTCAATAAGTGTAAGTGTAGGTAATGTAGGTACCTTAACTTTTTTTCTGGTTTCGGGGAGGAAATTCTCAGGGACGTCCTCCTCCCTGGGGCGGTCAGAAGGTTCTCTCGTACTCGAATTTGTACTGACTAAAACCACCTCGTGTTGCCTCGTACCTACACTTGAACCTGAGGTCACCGGAATACTTAAGCAGTCTTCAACGCAGAGGTATTCTACCTATCCTTGCTTAAAGCGGCATGGTATATAAGGTGGTGTGTTTAGGGGTCCGGACCCTCCCCCCCTTGGCATAAGACGAAATAAAAAAAATCTATACTATCTATATCTACCTATAAGTACTTAATCTATATATCAATACACCGTGTTCTGCACGTTATCCATAAACTTTAGCAAACGTTTCTATAGCCTTAACAAATCAAACCCAACAAAAGAAGTAGCACTTAAAAAGGTTTCGTTACAAAGATATTTGTAATTTCATTTAATTAAGCTATTCAGTATGAAAGGGTTTTAATGTGGCCTATGTTGCTGCTCAGTGCAATTAAAATGAAAAATCGTTTTTTTTTTTAAGGATTGGAATACAGAAGGGAGTGTCAGACTCTTACTGACTAAAACTCATCCGTGTTCCTCCTAATGCCCGTTGCGTTCCAGGGCCGCGGTGACTCTTTCGAACAAATTCCACAACCCCGACAGGCACTGGCCCTACCGAGCCCCGTCTTCTATGCTGACAGCTCTTTTTTATTTTTATTTGTGATGGGTTTGCTCTTGACTCCAGTCTAGGTCAGAGATGACAGAGACAAAGTCTACGATGGAGCGAGCTTACCCAGAAGGAGCTTACACAGCGCGCCGTCGACCCGGGTCTAGTTCTGATCGGACGGCGAGCCACCCAATGCTCGCCGTCCGTAGGCCCGCGCCTACGGTGGCCGGGAATCGCCCTGCGACTCGCGACGCCCAGGGCGTCGTCTTCTGTTGCGGCGGCTGGGGCGTGAGGATTCCCTCTCTCTCACGCGTTCGGCCTCCTCCTTCGCTGGCATTACTGCTTCGCAGAAAGAGGTGATCGTGAGATGTATGTCAAAAGGTTTGGGTATAAAATAAGAAGGCTACTGCTTGGTTTCCATAAGAGTGGTATAATGAATCTAAAAATATACATTAGTGCATACTAGTAATGCATAGCGCAACGTAAGCACTAACATGAGACGTAAATGTAAAGGAGCATACTTACTAAATAATATAAAGTAACATACACACACTTCACATCCGGCAATGTAGAAAAAAAAAGTCGTGTGCTATTTCTTTACATTCCTATCTAATTGTTACGAAACAAAGGGTTTGGTCCTATTTTTATGAACAATATCTATTTTTGTGCTTTTTTATTTTTTTTTACACTGCATCCTAAATCTTCTAGAACAGTGAATGGATCTTGAAATAAAGCACTCAATTGTCCTCCAACTTCATTCTTTACCAATAATAAATCAGATTTATGTTAGTGAACTGAGTTCAAATTTTTATCATAATAATTAGATTTTCGATTATATATACTTACTTAAAAATAAATTTCTAGCGTCTTTACTAGTGATCCTAAAGTTTATATCTAAGGTTACTACAATAATTTTCTGGGTTATACAATGGTTCAACTACATTACATAAACTAGAAGGAACATTACATGGTCTTCCAAAAACAATTTCGAACGGTTGGTATTTAGTTGCCGAATGAACGGTTGAGTTATAACTAAAATACCAATATGATAACCATTGTGACCATGACTGTGGATTGCTTTTGACACTGAATTCTAAGCAACGCTTCTAAGCTTTTGTGTGAGTTTTCCAACGAACCAACTGATTGATGGTGATATGCCGTTGAGGATATTTTTTAACCGACTTCAAAATAAAAGAAGGTTCTCAGTTCGACCCGTATGTTTGTATGTACGCTTGTTTGTCCGCGATTATCTCGGGTTTGGCTGAACCGATTTTGATGCAGTTTTCAGCAAAGTATTTGCTACATTCTGCAGAAGGTTTTAATATACAACAAATGGTAGCCCGTGTCGTTAAATCCATTATTAAGCGATATATTAGTTCAATCGGTTGCAATAAATGAGGTTCTACTCAACTGATTTTGATGCGGTATTAAGTAATGTATTACTAATATCCCGGGGAAAGTTTTAGTGTAATAATCAACTTTACACCGAAATCTATTGTTAAGTAGCTACGATTTGTTATTTTCAGTGAGTAGTCTGTAATTTATCTATTATACGCAGTACCTATTCTACAGAGATATTGTATGGAGGAGCTCGTGGCTAATTAATAACAGCCGCACGGGTCGATCTTTAAGGTTAAGTAACGCTTGCCAAGGTTGTTCTGCGGATGGGTGATCATATTAACATACTGAGTTTTCTCTGTGCCTCGGAAAGCACGTTAAGCCGTTGGTCCCAGCTGTCATTTGTACATCTTTGGCAGTCGTTACGGATTGTCAGAAGCCAGTCAATCTGACTCCAGTCTTGCCAAGAAGTACCGTGTTACCCAGTTAATGGGTTGTGGAGGACTGGTAGGCAGCCGCTCCACGCTCACTCCAATCTCGATCCGGACCATAATCACCTAGAGACCGAGAAGCGGCACCTGTTTTTCCTAACAGAGACGAAAATATCAACCCCGTGGGACGTGGCGAACCTCAACTACCCAGTTTACTCTCTTGAACACAAGTTCAAGAAGCAATCTGGGGTCTAAGTGTACGTCCGCGATGAAATCTGTTGTTGTCATCTTCGTTGCTTTGAGAAATCGGGGTTTTCTGTCATATGGCTACTTGTGGACACTGGCGTCTACTGATCGCACAACGGTGACCAGGCGACAACAGCGCTATGTAATTTCCTTGAGGAGTCGACTGACGTAGCCCAGCAACGGCACCCTACAAAAAAACTCATTTTTCTGCGGGACTTCAACGCCCATCATAAAGAGTGGTTGTTCCCGTACCAGAAAACTGACCATGACGTTAGAGGTACGCAAGTTTGCATTAACGCTAGATCTAACCCAGCTGGTGAATGTGGCAACGCGGGTACCGGTTGTTATCGCCTATGCCCCATACACTCAATTGCTTAGACTTTCTGCTGACAACTGATCCGGGCAGTCATTCATGGTCAGTCTAAGCCCCGCTGGGAATTTCTGACCACTGAGAGATGGCGCTGCCAAAAAGTAATTAATACCTAATAATAAGAAAATTAATATCTAACAATCAATACTTACTGTAAAACTTGGGAAATATAAGGCTTTTTTATTGTATTTTTTATATAAGAAAATTAATAATTATCTGGGTATTTAATTAGTTTTTGAAGTCGGTGCCAAACAAAGAAAAACAAAAAGAATGCTGCTAGAGAAATTCAGCGCTCGTACGCGCAGAGAAGAAATCACCTGGAGTGCTATTCTGTAACAACATTTTCGAGTCTCGAAAGCGAGATCCGAGGTGAGTAGATACACAAGACCTTTATGTTGCGTGTGATAAAGTTGACTTTGTGAGCTTTGTCACTCAGGTGAAGCTCGATATCGAAATGGTTACTTACAGAATGGACTAGCTGCATAGAATGTGCCACTTTGGAGCGGGACAGTAGTGCAAGAACTAAACTAATGAGTAAATTATGTCATTTTTATGCAGCGTTCTTCGTTGTCCCAAGTTTTGGTTTGGCATAGGGGTGGGGTATATCAAATTATTTGGTGCTTTTCAGTGGGTTGGTGTTTTGAAGGCGGTTGGTTTCCTTTAAAAAAACTGGCCAAGTGCGAGTCGGACTCGCGTGCAAAGGGTTCCGAACGAATTTAATTTTTTTAACATGTTATTTTAACACTACAGACTTTTAATAGGTTTTCCTGTAATCTTTAATAAAGATCTATTATCTCCATTTTTTCAAAATTGTAGGCTCAGTAGTTTCGGAGATAAGGGGCGGGAATGGTCATTTTTCGTCTAATTTCTTGAATAACGTCTAAACCGATTATTTTAAAATTATGAAAAAAATATATTTAAGACCCTCACAGTAAACCCTTTCATTTGATATGTCACACGATATTGTTAAAAAAGCTTTTGTCTTTTATTTTCTAGTTTGACCCCCAAAAGTGACCCCCATACTAAAAATTTAATGATTTACGTAACGCGTCCGTCTTTGGGTCATAGAAGTCCATATGTGTACCAAATTTCAACAGAATCGGTTCAGTGGATCCGGAGAAAACTGGCTGTGACAGACGGACAGACAGACAGACAGACACCCGAGTGATCCTATAAGGGTTCCTTTTTTTTCGGAACCCTAAAAAAAAGAATTTTTAAATAAGTTATCATTTTTGTTTTGTTTTTTTTTTCTATATTTAAAAGCTTACAAACCTGTTCCATTGTTGACGACATAAATTCAGCACCTCGATCAGTTGCTTATGTTTTTTTGTGTAAACCAAAACTTAAAATAAAATTATCTACTAATGCTTTACTTACAATTACGGTGTCCTTAGCTTTAAGCAGATATGCCTCTACGAACTTACTGAGCTCACATTGAAGACTCAGAATGTATACATTTCCTTCATACTAGTTAAAAAAAAAACAAATGCATACGAAGCAGTGGTAGTTATACACATGGGTTCTTTAACATTTATCGCACGTTTTTACGAAATCTTGAACATCTTTCTCGAGACCTGGCCAGTAAAATTGTCTTTTAATGTTGTTTATCATTCTGCGCATACCAGCATGATCACTGGTCGGCAGTAAATGAATATCGTGTAAGATAAATATATAATAATAATAATAATAATAATAAAATATCTTTATTTCCCAATAGTAGTACAGATCTATAGTGGTACAGTTAAGTCTTAGTATAGTTAACAATTTTTGCAATACATACAATACATCGAACATAACATTTACATAAACATTTGGATGACATAGGAATCTGTACGCAATAAGTAAAACTCTGCCTCTTAAACTAGGTTATCCTGTATTTCAAGAGACAGTGTTTCGCAATGAGGGCCCACTTGAATGTGCAAGTGGACTGTGTCAATTTACTTTAGAAGGGAAAAGAAACGTTATAGTTTGATTACTTATATAGATTTGTATATTGCTTGAGTATGTGAGAGTGCGAGGGTGTGGGTGAATGAGTGTAAATGTAGGTATGAAGGTGTATATGTGTGAGTGTGAATAAGCAGTTGGAGAAGTATTGGTGTGAAAGTGAGAGGAGAGTGAATGTATGTGTGATTGTATGCGGACTAGAGTACGGGATTAGCCGATGTAGGTAAGTAGAGTCTCTGTTGCGGCATAATCCTGTTTAAGTAGCCATTCTGTCACTATTAATTTTAGATTGTGTTTGTTTAGGTCCAAGATATTCAGTTTTTTATGAATCTTTTTGTAGATGTAGGCGCTAATTACATAAAACTGATGCTTTGCGAAAGTGGTCCTGTGTTGGGCGCCTGTGGGAAGGTTTGTGCGCTTATTTGGGTTAGACGGGGGAAGGCTGTTATGTTTCCTTAGGACAGATTGAAGCACAAAGAGCTGACGGACTGTAAGAACCTTGCAATCTGCGTACAATTGTACTGTTCGATATCTATGCGGCTTCCTTGTCATTACTTTTAGTACAGCTCTCTGTGCTCTCTCAGCCCTCAGGATGTAACTTTTCGTAGCTGCACCCCATACAGAGATGCAGTAGCCTATGACCGATTGGCATAGTGCGTAATACACCATTTTCAATATATCGTCATTAGCTGAGTTTCGGAGGGATTTAAATATATGTATGAGGCGCAGAGTTCGAGTCGTGACAGCGTCAATGTGTTTTTTCCATGTCAGTCCATCATCTATGTGGACCCCTAGGTACTTAACGCTATCACATCTGGTAAGCGCTGGACAGGAGCATGGTGCAAGTCGATTTGAGCATGAGTGGACAGTGATTAAAAAACTAAGTGACGGAGCGGTCTGTCGCCTTATTGCGAACGGGATGTAGCATGTTTTGTTTAGGTTTAAAGTCAGAAGATTTACATTGAGCCATTTTATAACTTCTGCCACTGACCTCTCAGCTGCAGATTTGAGAATATCCCAAGTAGGTCCGTGAACTAAGATCGCGGTATCATCAGCGTATGTATATATGCTAGTATTTGGGGTATTCATTTTGCAGAGGTCGTTGACGTAAATAAGAAATAAGGTGGGGCCCAATATGCTGCCTTGAGGGACGCCGAATGTAACAAACTCCAAAAATATAGAAACTTAATATCTTCATCTTTAGTAATTCTCGTAATACCTCTTAGTACATGTACTCGTGTCCGTACCATGTTTTTATTGAATCGATTTCTTTACACAGTTCTTTTAGAAAGTTTTCATTATTTCTATCTTTATTTTTATCTCTGTAATATTTAATTCTTACAAAATTTGTTCAACTTCGACACAAATTCAGTTTGCGTAAAATGTGTACTTAAAATTGAGATTTATGTATAAAATCTTTATTTATTTAACAATTTGTGTACACACACAAAAGAAGGAAACAGGAAAACCTTACCTAACAAAGGTACCTAATCTTATTTCAAAAGAAATCTCTTTCAGCATACCTGCGAAAGGAGAGTTGTATAAAAGATATGTAGACACCGTGTGTAAAAGGTAAAGGTACTTACAAATAAAACAATACACTTTAATATAACATACAATACGTAAATATTACTAAAATACATATGACAATAATACATACTAAATAATATTATAAGATAAATAATAATACATACTTATATGCAACTATGACGGTAAAGAAAGGTAGTGTTCTTTCACTCTTCTTTTAAAAACTGAAAGAGATTTGCAGTCTCTAATGTCAGGCGGCAGTATAAAATCTTTTTATTTTCTGCATAACCAAAACATTCGTCTTGGAATGATATCCTATTATTTTTAACTAACTTATTTAATTCATCTCCTTCCATTAACCTCATTTCGACAGAATCGTTAGATTTCTTTAATATTTCCGACACGACGTCTGATCAACTCTTGGTTGATCAGACTTCGTGTCGTCGGATCTACTAATTAAATCTGTACTTTCTGCATTTTCTATATCTGTATCTGTCATTCTTTTCTTTTGAGCTCTAGTTAATACAGCTACTACATCATTATGCATATTCTTTAGTTCTTCCGATGTTATCACAATTCTTAACAATGCATCCGCGGCGATATTGTTTTCCTTTTACGTACACTATCTCATAATCGTATTCCTCCCCGACTTTCATCGACTTTGGGGTCTTTCATCCCAAATAGATATATTAATGGCTTATGGTCTGTTTCAATGATAAAATGTTTACCGTAAAGGTATGGCGTAAAATATTTGACAGACTAAACAATGGCTAGCAAGCTTTTTATATTGTAGGGTAATTTCTTACAGCCTTGATCGACTCGCATATATGCAATTGGTTTCATGTTTTTGTTACATAGAACAGATTCAATTGCTATTCCAGAAGCATCCGTTTTTCGGGGTATTGTAAAATTGGAGGGTTAGTCATGTGTTGCTTAAGGCTGTCAAATGATTTTTGACAACTTTTTGACCAAATAAAAGATTTATTTTTTCTTCATAATTTGTTTAGTGGTGCTGTTATTTCAGCGAAAGATGGTATTTTGTTCTATAGCGCCTCGGCTGTCACGTGAAGCGCGGCCCATGCAAATAATCATAAATAAATATGAGTCGAAAGGACGATGTCTTATTTTAGGGCCGGAGTCGCTAGCCCTGATGTGGCGGTGCTAGATGTGGCCAGAATTGCCTGAATTTAAAGGATTCAAAAATAATTTGGAAAATCCGCCTCTAGATTTTTATGTTATAGGAGTCGCTCAGCGGAAGAGTGGATAATAATCGCAGCAGGCAACATATCGTTTTATTTCGTCAGAAGTTTGTGGTACCGGGTAATCAAGCATAAGTTTATTTTTTTCTGGGTCTGGTAAGACACCTTGCGCAGACACAACATGACCAAGATATAGCAGTTCTTTTTTAAAGAAATGTCATTTAGTAGAATTTAATTTTAAATTAACTTTTCTCAATCTTTAAAAGATTACGATTAGAAGATTGAAAATAACGACCGAAAACGATTAAATCGTCAAGATATACGAAACATTTGTCAAAAGCTAAACCAGATAAAGCCACTGTCATTACCCTACTAAAAGCACTTGGAGAATTTTTTAAACCCATTGGTAAACGTTTCATTTGAAACTGTCCTGAATTTGTACTATATGCTGTACATTTCCTGCTTGAAGGTTCTAAATGTACCTGATATATCCCTGAATGTAAAACAAGATGGCTAAATAAAATAGCTCCTGAGAGAGAATCTAAACTTCAGTTATATTAGGTAATGGGAACTTGTCATCTTGAATTTTCTCGTTAAGTTTACGATAGTCTACTACCAAACGCCACCTCTTATCATTATTTTCGTTATTTTTCTTTGGTACTATTACTAGTAATATTAGACTAGACCATTCAATTTGCGTTTCTTCCATAATATCATCTTTTATCATATTTTGTATTTGTTCATTTAGTTCTTTCTTTAAGCTTTGTGGTAATCTGTAAGGTTTTGTGAATATAGGATTATTGTTACGAAGTCGGTGGAAAGGAGCATATAGCTTGTGCTTGTTTCTGGTGTTAAAGTTGTGAATGTCGCTCGTTTTACTGTATAAATGTATATTTGCCTAATATATAAAATGTTTGCACAGCTAGGAGATAGGTACAATAAAAACGAATGGAAATTTTAAATGAATGGGTAGTAGTCATTGCATAGATTAAGTGCGCTGCCTTAGTAAGACGACTAAAATGGCATCTTGTAACAGAATAAATACAACAACTCTTAAGGGATCATTGTACTCCTCATTATGAATAACTAACTATGGGACCAACCCCAAAATTGCAAAAAAAAAACAAAAACGCTCTTCAGTATATTTTGTCGAATTATGCATGCATGTATGGAGTCGATTTTTTTCAGGATTTCAGAGTTGGTCCCATAAAAAAAAAATCATAATGATGAGTATCATGACTGTAACCTTAAATTAATATGTCTTGCCTTTTTAAATTACACGTTGTATATATAGATAGAAGATACTATACACAGGCGGTAACCCTAATCTGAAGTCCAACCCCTAATAAGGTTTGGCAAAGTGGGATGCAGCGTAGCATTCTGCAAAACAAACGGATCGACTACATCCGCAGTTCATTTAGACGCTCCCAAGGCATCAATATCGGGATCGCCGATGTTGGAGCCAAATCTGCAAGGGTAAAGTGGGATTGGGTGGGTGAAAGACAGATGGGCCAGCGCGGTGGGAGCTTAACGAAGACGGACGTCGCAACCGAAGCAAGCCGATAAAATGCAGGTGTGATGATTTGTATGTAGGTACTTAAGTACTCATATTCATGTCAGGCACTGGTCGGAGAAGGCAGCAGATAAAAAATATATGGGACCTACGTAAGTTAAAATCAACTGGTAGGTACTCGTATAGTGGTCTCGAACGTCATAGAGCGAGATCGGTAGAATTCCAGCTAAAATCGGGATATTTGTACACAAAATATTTGACAAAAACAAAACAATATTCAATCAAATTCGTTCATTTATTGAATAAACACATTTCGGTATTTTCATCGGTAGGTTCGAGACCACTGATGTATACCTACCGTTCTATTTAATTAAGATATGCAACTATTGACGGTGGCAAGATAAATATAAATTTCTTAACGAAATTGATTAAAATAGGTATCACTGTAGGTAAGTATGACTATTGTAAATCCAAAGAGAATAATTTCAACTTATCAATACGAAATTAAGTTTCTCGATATACCTAATGGGTACCACGTACTAGTAAGTAAGTTACCTGTGTCGAATATGGCCAAGAGATTAAATTGGCCACATGTTATTATTCTTTAGACGCAACATTTTATAAAACCGAACCACCAACCAACGGCACACCAGCTACCCCTCCCGCGCCACTCCAGTCGTCCAGATTTTGTCGAAGTGGCAAATCGCGCTGCCTATATTAAAAATCTCAAGCAAGCTTTGCCGTGTATTTTTTGTTATTTTCCGATTATATTTTTTTTTTACGTTTCCATGCTGTACAGTAGGGGTTTATTAATGACTTTTGGTATTTCTTTGTTTTCTAAAAGTACCTACTGACGAGTTTATAATCCACGAGGATGAAGAAAACAAAATGCTATGCCTGAAAATATGGCCATTGGTCGCCATATTCACCGTATGAATTGTTAAAGTTAGTCTACAGATAACGTTTTGAGTGGATATAGGCATCTAAGCCTATTGGTATGTTCATTATAATATGCATGTAGCATGTGTAACAAATAAAAATGGCCTACACAGAGACCAGCTCCGTTGTCCTTGGACACAAAACACGTTTATGTGTTTGTGTCCAACTTACGTGATAATAATAAAGCCCGATAATGAAGCGGTGCGTCAAGACCTGAGGCTGCAATATAAGCAGACACGCAAAAACATTTACCGTAGTACCCGTCGTGATCGACGAATATGGGCGGATAGTGTGGCAGATTGCGCCCAACGTGCTGCTGACTCCGGTAATCTCAGAGAGATGTACAAGGCAACGAAAATCTTGGCCGGAAATCGCAACCAGACGAAGAAAAGGCAACGCGGGTACCGGATGTTGACGCCCATACACCCAATTGCTTGGACCTTCTGCTGACAACTGATCCGGGCAGTCATTCAGTATCGGTCTCAGCTCCGCTGGGAACGTCTGACCACTGCCTGGTGAAATCCGTATTGACCTGCTCTCCTCCAGATAAGAGTCCTAGAGGCACGAGACGAGTATGGCGATACGAGTCAGCAGATTGGGATGAGATGCGGCACTTTTTTGCATCTTATCCATGGCGGCAAGTGTGCTTCTCCTCGGGTGACCCCTCGTGCTGTGCTGACTTGATTGCGGACGTGATTCGGCAGGGGATGGAGTATTTTATTCCATTCTCCGACATCCCGCTCGGTCTCAAATCCCGGCCTTGGTATAATGCAGAATGCGCCCACGCTGAGGCCCGCAAAGAGTCTGCATACCAAGCGTGGATCAAGGCCCGCGACCGAAAGGTTAAAGCACGTAGGGTTCGCGCGAGGAAAAGAGCCTTTAATTCTGCCGCTAAGTTCTGCAAGCGGGTTTTACGTAGGGCACGTTTTGACCATGTCGGACGTATCGGGGCCAAACTAGCATTGCACCCTCCGGGTAGTAAACAGTTTTGGTCCCTGTCGAAAGCGGTTGAAACGAATTTCTGTCGACCCACTTTGCCTCCAATGTTGAAACCTGATGGCTCGCTGGCTCACTCTGCAAGTGAGAAAGCAAATTTATTTGCAACTCTCTTTGCAAGCAATTCGCGTCTGGACGCTGGCTTCAAGCAACCACCGACTTTACCTCGTTGTGACTCTTCGATGCCGGAGATCACAGTTCACATTAAAGAGGTCCGAAGAGTATTGTGCAGTCTAGACGTGAATAAGGCCAGCGGGCCTGACGGCATTCCAGCGAGAGTGCTGAGGCAATGTGCACCTGAACTGTCTCCTGTGTTGGCACGCCTGTACCGCCTCTCTCTTGAAAAAAGAACGGTGCCGAAATCATGGAAGCTTGCGAATGTGCAACCGGTGCCCAAAAAGGGAGACCGTGCTGACCCTGCCCATTACCGTCCGATCGCCATTACCTCCATCCTTTGCAAGGTTATGGAAAGGGTTCTTAACAGTAAGCTGCTGACCTACCTCGAAGACAATGATCTCCTCAGTGACCGTCAATATGGCTTTCGCCGGGGACGGTCAACTGGCGATCTTCTTGTGTATGTCACGCACTGCTGGGGCGAGGCCATCGAGAGACACGGCGAAGCACTTGCCGTGTCGCTCGACATCTCGAAGGCCTTTGACAGGGTTTGGCACGCAGGTCTACTGAGCAAGCTTCCTGCTTATGGCATCCCAGCTGGTTTTTGTAGCTGGATATCAGACTTCCTGAGTGAACGGTCGATCCGAGTAGTCGTTGACGGCTGCTCCTCTGACCTCATGGCTATTGATGCTGGAGTTCCTCAGGGGTCTGTTCTCTCTGCAACTCTTTTCCTGCTGCACATCAATGACCTACTTCAGCTTGGTCTTGTTGGGTACGCAGATGACAGTACGGTTTCAGAGAGATACTTGTCCAGCGCAACAACCAGCGGGGATGAAGTTCGTTCCTTGAGAGAGGCCATGGTGGAGCGGACAAATTTGACCTTAAGCCTTGTCTCCCAGTGGGGCGATGACAATGTGGTCACTTTTAACGCCACCAAAACACAGGCGTGTCTTTTTACCGCAAAAAGGAGTCGTTTTGACCAAACTCCTACTTTTCGGGGTACATCTGTTCCTGTGACTGATCGGCTCGAGCTCCTAGGCATGGAGTTGACATCCAGTCTCAACTTCGGCGCCACCATCGAGTACAAAGCCCAAACCGCGGCCAAAAAGCTGGGCATCCTAAATAGGGTGAAGCGATACTTCAGGCCTGGACAGCTTTTAACCCTATATAAAGCGCAAGTCCGATCCTGCATGGAGTATTGTAGCCACCTTTGGGATGGCTCAGCTAAGTATCAGCTTGCCGCGCTTGACTCGGTGGAACGCAGAGCTAAGAGGCTCATCGGTGACGTAAAACTGGTGGATGCCAAGCTGCATAGCTTGGCTCATCGCCGTAAGGTTGCCTGCTTGTCGGTCTTCTACAGATTGTACTTCGGTGAGTGTGCCCAAGAACTCCACGACCTCATCCCACCGGCCCCCTTCTACCATCGGACATCCAGACGCACTGCATCTTACCATCCCTACCTTGTTGCTATTCCACCAACTCGCACTAAGCGTTTCCAAACGTCTTTTATAATGCGCACAGCAAAGGAGTGGAACTCTCTGCCTGCGTCCGTGTTTCCAAACGCTTATAACCCTAATCTCTTCAAAGTTAGAGTGAACAGGCTCCTTCTGGGTAAGCTCGCTCCATCGTAGACTTTGTCTCGGTCATCTCTGACCTAGACTGGAGTCAAGAGCAAACCCATCACAAATAAAAAAAAAAAAAAAAGAACTCACCAGTGGCCAGCTTTGCTGCACAAAGCTTAGACATCGATGTATCTCCTCCCACCACAGAGGAAGTTGTGAAAGCCATCCACTCACTCAAGAACGGTAAAACTCCAGAAGTCGACCTCATCATGGCGGAAATGCTTAAAGCTGACGTGTCTACCGCCGCAAACGTGCTGACACCCCTCTTACGGAACATCTGGTCAGCCGAAGAGTTACCCGAAGACTGGAATAAAGGTCTCCTAATCACTGTTCCTAAGAAGGGAGACCTCAGTGAATGTGGCAACTGGAGAGGCATCACCTTGCTCTCGATCCCATCTAAAGTGCTCTGCAGGATCATCCTGGACCGGCTGGCGGGGGCCACTGAACCTCTTCTTTGCGGAGAGCAGGCTGAATTCCGACTTAATCGATCGTGTACGGACCAGATTAATACCGTGCGCATTATACTCGAACAGGCATCAGAATGGCAGAGGGAAATGTATTTGACCTTCGTGGACTTCGAAAAAGCCTTCGATACGCTGAAGTGGAGTTGCATCTGGGCCCGGTTGCGTGAAATTGGGGTCCCCAAGAAAATCACGAACTTACTCAAGGCCATCTACAAGAAGTATTTCTGTAGAGTGACACACGACGGCCTCATCTCGGGGGAAATACCGGTAATCTTAATATTTAGACGAGAAAGATATACATAAATGTTCACACAATTTGTCAACAAGCTTCTAAGATAAACGTAGCGAAAAGGTTTAAACTTACTGAGTTTCATTAAAGATCTTTGTGATACCTCAAGTTGCTTTAACGTAGTCTTTGGTGCACCACCCCAAGACGATACGCAGTATGAAATTAATTTAGTGATAAAGCACATAATAGATTTTTTAGCAATATAGGGGTGACTACATGCCTCAATCAATGTCTTAAAGATGTAGGTAAGCTTACGAACTCTTTTACTCAGTGCCTGAATGTGAGCTTTGAAGTTAAACTTGTAATCAATAATTATGCCTAAATAATAATGCGTCTTGGTCACAGTTATGTGCGATTAAGTTTAGATTGGCATGTGAAGAAGCACGGATTGAAAAGGTCAGGAATTTAGTTTTCTCAACATTCAGAGTAAGCACATTATCACAAAGCCACCGCTTCACCAAATCAAATCCTTTCTGGGCTAGCTGGTAAATCTCATTCCATGTTTTAGCAGCGAAAATGAGAGCAGTGTCATCTGCGTATGAGATTATTTTGCCATGAAATGAATTTAGACAAAGGAGATCTTTTATAAACGAGAAAAAAAGTCGGCCCAAGAATACTTCCTTGGGGCACGCCGTAGGTCACTAGAAGATCAGAACTAGTGTAGGTACCAATCTGAACACATTGTGTTCTGCCGGTTAGATAATCAGTCAAAAGGCTAAGCTGTTTCCCCCTTATGCCATTTTTTTTCCAATTTTTGTACAAGGATTGGAACCGAAACCGTATCGAAGGCCTTTGCTAAATCTAAAAAAAAATATAGATATTTATTACCCTTATCTAGATTGGTAGCAATGAAATCTGTTAACTTGCTAACTGCGTGATCAGTGGATTTACCACGGCGAAAACCAAACTGATAATCTGACAAAATGTGTTTGTTTTAGAGATAGTTTACTAAGCGACGGTTAATATTTTTTTCTAGAATTTTTGAAAGCGACGGTAGAATTGAAATGGTCCTAAAGTTCTCGATACGGTCTCTGTCCCCCCTTGTGAATTGGTCGGATCTGAGATTTTTTAAGGTCTTTGGGAAAGCAACCCTTATCTAGACACATATTAAAAAAGAAGGTTAAGTGTGGCACAAGAATATGATCTTTATGATCTTTTAAGAGCTGATTTGACAAATGATCCCACCCAACAGAACATTCAGTTTTTAATGTAGTTATGAGGCTCATGACTTCATCTTCGTGAGCTCAGCTCCGTCCTGTATGGCAATAAAGGAAATTGACCCGGAGAGCAAAACTCAAAATATTCCGGTCCAACGAAAAAACCGTGTTGTTATACGGATGTGAGACTAGAAAGGTTACTAAGGACATCTCGCACAAACTCCAGGTCATTATCAACCGATTTCTTCGTCGTATCCTCGGTGTTTACTGGTCCGAGAAAATCTCCAACCAAGATCTGTGGGAACGTTGCGGTAAGACTCCGATCAACCAGCAGATCAAACGCCGCAAGTGAAACTGGATCGGCCACACGCTCCGAAGAGATCCTGAACACATACCGAGGCAAGCCCTAGACTGGAATTCCCAAGGAAAGCGTAAACGTGGTCGCCCCAAGCAGACCTGGTGCCGGACGATCATTGCAGAAGCGAAGCAATTAGAAAAGACCTGGAGCGAAATGAAGCTCGAAGCTCAAGACCGTTCAGGATGGCGGCGCACTGCGGACCTCTGCCCTATTTAGGGGACACAGGAACTTAAGTCAATTAAGTCATATGTAACATATACAGGGCGTCCGGTAAGGAATGGATAACCTTAAAATGTCTTATAGTATAACTTATGGCCGTTCAGAAAAAAATAAGAAACAAAATCTCATTCCATGTTTTAGCAGCGAAAATGAGAGCAGTGTCATCTGCGTATGAGATTATTTTGCCATGAAATGAATTTAGACAAAGGAGATCTTTTATAAACGAGAAAAAAAGTCGGCCCAAGAATACTTCCTTGGGGCACGCCGTAGGTCACTAGAAGATCAGAACTAGTGTAGGTACCAATCTGAACACATTGTGTTCTGCCGGTTAGATAATCAGTCAAAAGGCTAAGCTGTTTCCCCCTTATGCCATTTTTTTTCCAATTTTTGTACAAGGATTGGAACCGAAACCGTATCGAAGGCCTTTGCTAAATCTAAAAAAAAATATAGATATTTATTACCCTTATCTAGATTGGTAGCAATGAAATCTGTTAACTTGCTAACTGCGTGATCAGTGGATTTACCACGGCGAAAACCAAACTGATAATCTGACAAAATGTGTTTGTTTTAGAGATAGTTTACTAAGCGACGGTTAATATTTTTTTCTAGAATTTTTGAAAGCGACGGTAGAATTGAAATGGTCCTAAAGTTCTCGATACGGTCTCTGTCCCCCCTTGTGAATTGGTCGGATCTGAGATTTTTTAAGGTCTTTGGGAAAGCAACCCTTATCTAGACACATATTAAAAAAGAAGGTTAAGTGTGGCACAAGAATATGATCTTTATGATCTTTTAAGAGCTGATTTGACAAATGATCCCACCCAACAGAACATTCAGTTTTTAATGTAGTTATGAGGCTCATGACTTCATCTTCGTGAGCTCAGCTCCGTCCTGTATGGCAATAAAGGAAATTGACCCGGAGAGCAAAACTCAAAATATTCCGGTCCAACGAAAAAACCGTGTTGTTATACGGATGTGAGACTAGAAAGGTTACTAAGGACATCTCGCACAAACTCCAGGTCATTATCAACCGATTTCTTCGTCGTATCCTCGGTGTTTACTGGTCCGAGAAAATCTCCAACCAAGATCTGTGGGAACGTTGCGGTAAGACTCCGATCAACCAGCAGATCAAACGCCGCAAGTGAAACTGGATCGGCCACACGCTCCGAAGAGATCCTGAACACATACCGAGGCAAGCCCTAGACTGGAATTCCCAAGGAAAGCGTAAACGTGGTCGCCCCAAGCAGACCTGGTGCCGGACGATCATTGCAGAAGCGAAGCAATTAGAAAAGACCTGGAGCGAAATGAAGCTCGAAGCTCAAGACCGTTCAGGATGGCGGCGCACTGCGGACCTCTGCCCTATTTAGGGGACACAGGAACTTAAGTCAATTAAGTCATATGTAACATATACAGGGCGTCCGGTAAGGAATGGATAACCTTAAAATGTCTTATAGTATAACTTATGGCCGTTCAGAAAAAAATAAGAAACAAAATATACCATAAGTAGTACCTAAGCACACTGTGAAATTTTGCTTCAATTGCGGTCACCTATATTTTATCCATTCATCTTATAGATCCAGCGAAGAACTAAAACTTTCGGGAAGGAACCATGATTTTTTTATGTTTAGTTTAGAAGTTATTTAAAATTATGCTGACGTCTGCAAAAAACTGTTTTTATTTGTACATTTCAAAATAATAATGTGATTTACATAAATCATTGGTGTATTACAGTAACAATACAATATCTAACTTCATACAAAGTTAAGGCATTGCATCTACGACGTACAAAGAGAAATCGTTTTTTTTTCGAATTTCACTAAATTGCGATTTTCTCCGTATTCCTATCGATTCCGTATCTGATTTTAATTTTGAGCATGCATAATATAGTTATCAACAACACAAAATAAAAAGCAAATAAGTTAACAGTGGGACTTCGGAAATATTACATTTCTAAAGTTTCTGTAGAATTTCTATGGAAATAGGGTTATCAAATTGCATATGCCTATTTCTTTTTTATGCAGTTGGAAAGATGTTTTATTAAATAAAATTGATAATGTTCAAGCCGGCGAGCCGTTGCATTTTTTTACTCTTCGACATCCGAAGATATTAAAACTTCTTCAGATGGTAAAATAACATTTTCATCATTTTTGGTTTCTTCATGTAAGTCCTCGTGATTCAGAACATTTTCAGTTGATGATTTTAAAAGCCAAAGAAGTTTTTCAGGTAGAACCAATCGCTTGTTATTTTTTTGGCGACTACTGAGTGACATCATGGACAGATATGGGTCTCAAGATTCTAAACCTCGGTGAAATAGGTCAAGCACAGTTGTCTTCCGGTTTAGTTTTCTTGTATGGTGTTCTCTATCATAATACCAGAATTTGTATGAATTTGAATAAAAAAATATGTCGACCCATTAATAGATTTTTACTATTCTACGTAACTTTTCAACTCTTACGTGACAGTAGTCTTACTTAATTTTACACCAAAGAAAAAGATTATATTTCATTTTATTATCAAGAAAGACAGTAAATTGGCAGTCAAAGTTTTCCAAGAATATTTATAGTAAAGTAGGTGACAGCCCTAACCTCAAAAATAAAAATTCAATAACTCGGAATTCCCGCACTATCCACACCTGGTTTTTTTTTATAATATAGCATATTATAATATGAAACTGTTCATGTTCAAAAAAATGCGGATACAATGAGATTAAACAAATAAAAAATAATTTTAATTTTACAAAAAAGGCCTTTTTCTTCTATTTACGACAATTTTTTTTTTGTTTCTACTCACCTAGTAGATATAAGCAGTCCTTTTTAAGACCTCATCTATTAAAAATGCAAAATCATATATCTGAGACAAAATAATGCATTTCTATGGTTTCTATGAAGTTTTCTCGAGTTTTAAAATAACTTCTAAACTAAACATAAAATAATCATGGTTCCTTCCCGAAAGTTTTAGTTCTTCCCTGGATCTATAAGATGAAGGGATAAAAAATTCTATTTTTTTTACCTTATTTTACTTTTATGAACACTACGATCAGAAATGAATGGATTCCATCGGTTTTTTGTGGTTTTATTATTACGCACTAACTATGCTGATAGATAAATAGTAAATAGTATGATTAGCTAAAGCACATTTTTAGTAAAAAATTTGCAAATTAATTAATTTTAGCAAAAACTTGCAAAATTTATTTTTTTAACGATGTTTAAATATCTTGGGTAAAAAAATGTTAGAATACATGAGTGGCCAATAATTTTAAAATAATGTCAGTTTCAAGTAGATTTTATAATGGTACAATTCATAAATGTATCTACAATAAATAGTGAATTATTGCCATTAATGTAGAAAAGGATAAAATTTTACTAGATAACAAATTTTGTACTTAGGGAACATTTTTAAAATTAAATTGCTCCCGACCACTGAGGTTAATAAAAAATACATTTAAGGAATTCGTAGTGAATAAAAATTGCGTAATCAAACTAAATTGTCAGAAATTTACTAAAACTCATTATGATTAAAATAGTTACTTTTAAGGCTGCTCTCTCGAGAAATGCTTAAAAACAGCGTGCAGATGAAGCAACTTTTCGTCGGCATTTACTGAGAAATTACATCTGAAAAAAAAAATAGGTAGTAATCTGCATGATATGGTACGTAAGCCAGAATTTCTATATCGGTATCACATAATAAGAAAAAAAATCATCAAATCACCTCCAAATCGTTGAGATGAAACCATTTTACTCCTTCATTTTTCAACAAAAGTCTAAATAAAAAAATATCTACTACTTTGCAATATAAACGAAAATAATTTGGTTTTATTACTTTTTTAAATGTGTTATTTTTTTATAATAAATTAAAAATGCGGGTAGCGGAGTGGCGCGTAAAGGAGTAGTTAGCTCCGTTTGTATGCACAAAGCCATTGGCATGTATACAAGCCTTAAAGCGTGAAATGGTTCGTATGACCTTCATATTTGATACATGCGCGCAAATTAAAAAAAAAAAACAGAATTCTCTTACCACGTTACACGCGTGCAAACTCTCCAACTAAGAGATTATGCAGCTAGATTGCGTTTTTGCCGACAAATGCTGGCAAAAATTAAAGAAGACCCGCAATTTTTCAATAAAATTCTGTCCAACGACGAGTCAACACTCAAAAGAGATGGATACTTGAATCTACATAATTTACATAGTTGGGAACTAGAAAATTCCTACCATGTGCGTGAAGATAGAAGACAATAAAAAATTCAAATCAATTATAAAAAAATAACACTTAAATGATTAAAATAAAGTGTTGTTTATGTTAAATATTGTTTTTTATTAATCTCCAAAGTTCAGGTACAATTAAATTTAAAAATTGTTCCCATATTACTTTGTTACTTAGTAAAATTTTCTCCTTTTCTACATTAATAGCAATAATTCACTATTTATTGTAGATACATTTATGAATTTTACCATTATAAAATCTACTTGAAACTGACATTATTTTAAAATTATTGGCCACTCATGTATTCTTAAATATTTTTCAAGATATTAAAACATTGTTTAAAAAATAAATTTTGCAAATATTTGCTAAAATTAATTAATTTGCAAATTTTTTACTAAAAATGTGCTTTAGCTAGTCATACTATTTACTGTTTATCTATTAGCATATTTAGTGTATAATAATAAAATAACAAAAAACCGATGGAATCCATTTATTTCTGATCTTAGTGTTCATAAAAGTAAAATAGGGTAAAAACAATTGACTTAAAAAAAAACATAACTTAGGTACTACTTATGATATATTTTGTTTCGTATTTTTTTCTAAAAGGCCATAAGTTATACTATAAGACATTTCAAGGTTATCCATTTATTATGTCTAAAATACATGACATTTTTGCATACAATCTGCCACCAACAGCATCGTCTGCAACAGACTGCTTGAAAACTAAAAATTTTTTAAAGCTTATGTTTGTTTTTTATTTAGGCAATGCCGCGATATAAATTGTAAGTGGATTCGAAGTAACTGGGCGTTCGTAAAACTGGCTTTAGTTGCTATCAAGCAAAGTGTATTGAAGGTATATACCGGTTCTAAACAATACAATGTACCAAGTTTAAAGTTATTACCTTTTTTATACATCAATGTTATAACCCCAACGAACTTGTTTTAATATTGTTGATCTCAGACTGAATAAAAAAAAAAACATATTTACGTTTATTTTATATCGTTTCATTTATTTCAAATTAGTAATTTTTCATACAGTAAATATGGCCCACTTCCATGGGCATATTTACCTAACCGATACAAAATATGGCTACTATCCTATTTTATTTTAAAGTAACGATATCTGAATGTATTATTATCTTATTATTTTTTTCTTATAATATGAAAGTTCGATAGGTACTCTTTCGAAAAAAACATATAGGTACTGTAATTTTCCTTCTAGCACCTTAAGGTGGCCGTAGGTATTCAACTTTAGGTAAATATTTATCAAGCGCCGCCGGCGATGACAAGCTAAAAATATGAAAATGTACGCTGCCAGTCAACAACAAAGTCAACCTTTTTGAAGGTCATTGCCAATTAACTCCGACGATATTACATACACTTACCTACAAACTTGGCTTAGTGAGGTAACATCAGTGCGAGTATTTAAGAGATAAAGAAATCGCATTTTTGATAAAGGTAAATACTGTCTAATGCTTATCTGTATTAACAATTATCGGCTTATTTTGTTTGTAGTTATCCTTTGTACTCAAACCTATCAAGTAGATAGTAAGATTTTGTCCGTGAAAAAAATCCTAGCCAAGGTTTCAGATGTATTAAATAATTTAATGAAATATCATGTGGTTGTCTACAAAAATCTATTCATTATCACATTTATAAAAACTAATTTATGACAAAAAAAAAATATTTAAACCTGTGTTTCAGGTCATCTCTGTACGACAGTACTTTTCAGTCAAATAGGACAGTCATTGGGTTAAATTAACATATATTTTTATTATCTAAGCAGGAGCAATCTCTTGCATCACCTAAATATAAACTAGGCTAATGGGATATATCTGTTTATATCTATAACTAAAATTATTATAAATATTAGGTTAGGTGATACCGTACAGTTAGGTCAGCTACTTTATTTCAACACCTCTAGTAGTTTTTCCGTATCTGAGTAGGTAATTAAGTTTAGCTAAATAATCGGATAACATTATACTACACCTATTATAACTAACATTATGTATCTTAAGCAAAACGCATGTCGAGTAAGTCTTCGTTGTTTCAGAGTAAAATTACACTTAAAAAGGCCTCGAGATTAATACAAGAAAACTGCCGGATGGAAGTGTTGTTACAGAGGAACAGCTAGAAGCGGTCAAACAATTAATTTCAAAGGGTGCTAGTAAATGAAAAGCTGCATCTCAAGTTGGATTGAATGAGAGTACACTACGTAAACGGTTGAAGGTTCGATTAACTGCGATAAGTATGGGAAGATTTACCAACACATTTTCAAAGGCAAACGAAATGACGCTCTTTTTTATGGTATGTCTATGGTAAGCCTCCGAAAGTTAATTTATGAGTTTGCTGATTTGAATGAAATTCCGAACTTCAATGAAATTGATTTTAATTAAGTTTCTAGTTAATTGTATGAGTCTGATATGTTGCGTACACTTACCCGCACTACTGCGCACAGTTATCCCGATACTTGGGTAAGTGTACGGTGTTTGGACTGTTTTGATTTTATTGATTTCCAAAGAATTTGTGCCATCGATACTTTTTTTTGTGTTTAAGTTGTTCATTATTAAATATTGTAACTAATAAACCTTGTTTTGTTTCATTCAATTTCAATTTTTTTATTATAATATAACTCTTCAAACCTTAAGTGCGCACACTTGCCCCACATGACTCAACGCAAAGCCGAAACCCCAGGTCGTAGTAAGATGAAATTTGGCATGTAGGTTCCTTGGGGAGCGTAGGGGAGCACTAAGAGAGGATTTCCCGAAACTCCCACAGGAACGGGAAAAAGCGGAATGTGCGCGTACGAAGTCGCGGGCATAAGCTGGTTTATTATAAGAAAGGTCCTAGAAATAAATAAAATCTTTTAGTGTAAGCATGTTTAGTCTGAGGGTTCGTGCAAACCAGATCCTTTTTCTCTAAGTACTGGTTTAAAATCTAGTTCAGTGTGTTGCAGTAAAACTATACTTAGAACACAAACTTGTCGTATGAATGTGACATAAAGGCATTCCTTTTACTATCTCGACCAAGGCGTCCTTACCTGTCTTCGACTCCACGTGGTATGAACGGGGGTATGCATGATGTAAGTCGGTAAAAAAAAGCTTGTGAAATATATTTGGATAAAAATAAGTGTTCAAATAGTCATTATCAGCCCATAAAAAGATCGCAGTTCAATGGTTAAACTAATAAAAATTAACTCATTTTGTTTCGATAACAATGTCAATGCTAGGTTAAAGATTTTGGGCCTATATAATAATACATGTTATTATATACTCATTAAAATGAACGTAAAATACAGTAATTAAGAGCTATCATTAAGATATTAGGGTAATTAACTGACAAATTATCTTGAACAGTCATTGTAAACGTAAGAATTAAATTGTAATTTCCAAGAACGTATTGGTATTTTTATCTTTCAGTTCTTTATTCCTTTTCAACAGATCTTGGATGGAAAGTTTGGCAACAAAAGATTTCTCTCGAACAGGAAAGTAGGTACGTTCCCGCTCACGTCCGAAAACCGGCGGCCGAGTTTTTGTAAGTGAAAAAATGGAACGTACTGGTTGCAACAGGTTATAGGTTCCTTGAGGAGTATAGGCGTGCACTAAGAGCCTCACCGCCGTATCTCCACGTTGTCGTCGTGGTGGGGATTATGTGTATGAATGATCTTGGAGCTTTGCCGGTAGAGTTACTCATGCAGGCGCACCAAAGCGGCGCATGTTTCTCTCCTTGAGAAGAGAACTTTCGGCGGGTTCACTAAGTCGGGTTGGCCGGACAGCGAATGGGCCTCATGTTTAATACCGCCACTAGGGGCTTGGCTTAATCGCCTGGCCCAGAGGAAGACTACCTCTAAGATAAAAAACACCTAATCCTAAGCTTTGAAGCGCGGTGAGAGGATAAATGGCTGGAGGGAGTCCAGTCGCGAGCGCTTTCCCTGTAGAATACCTATCGCACTCTGCAGTGTGTAGGCTTACCCAGGTAAATAGGCTCTGCCTGGGTGGATATTCCTTCCTTGTGAGAATTGTCCATTTTGTTCCTCGTGGGAACAAAATGGACAATTCTCCAAACCCAAAAATTGGAAGTGATGTTGTGGAGGTACCGCTTGCCGGCGACGGCAACAAGAGCCGAGAACGCTCCCGATCCTCGATAGAGGATCTAAATATGTCCGAGCAGGACTTGCGCGGTCACTGAAAATTTTGGAGACGGCGAGAAGAGGTCGCGCGTCGGCGAGTGGAGCTTCAGCTCCTCTGCCAAGGCGCGACGTTCGGGGTCGCTTCAAGCGGCCTGATACGCTGGGAATCGGCGGGGAGAGCGATCCCGGAGTCAGATAGATTTTATTCAAAAAAGTTTGAACTCACATAAAAGCTTGGTGCAATGCAAATACTCTTTAAAATTGGAATGTTAAGTTTTAATTGTAAAAATATCTGTTTGATTTGTTGTGCACGTATAAAAATATAGTTTTCTTTTAGTTTGTCTAATTTTTTTAGTGTGTATCGCAATTTTCTAACATTTATAAGTGTCTATTTTTTAAAATGGGAGCATAGTTGGTTAACATCAATGGGAAATTAATAAACCTTAATATTGTACCAATAGTGGGGGATGGCACATACCTTTTCCGGACGCTTTCTTATTTGTTGTAACTACGGCACAGAAGAACGCTCAATTGATATTCGTAAAGAAATTGTGTATTATGTGACGAAAAATTGGGATGAATAGGGTATACCTACATTAAACTGAGTGTAAATCCAAAACAACATATAGGAAAAATGATTATTATTTTAGAGTTAGGGACACTTAATAAAATACCATTAACTCTATCTGTGCACCATTTTTTGTCTTTTGATGATCTGTGTTATTTTCAAAAAATAATCGTGCCTAGAGGTAGTTTATATCGGGTACATTATGTAGGCCGCCTTTGTAAGACGACTAATATGGCATTTGTAAGGTACTGGCTGAACCTTTACTATATATTAGTAACACTATTCTTTATACTGCAACGTTACCACCCAATGGAAGATCACACGAGTCATCCCAGTACCCAAGCGGGTTCGGACATTGTTGGATATAGACCGGTCGCCGTAAACGCTGGCCAAGGTGTTCGAGTCTGTTATGGATAACAGACTCGAACACCTTGACCGGCGCTGCTTGCAGAACAGTTATCAGACGCGCAGCATGGGTTCCGGCCGGCGCGCAGCACTGCCACCAATCTGCTGAGCCGGTGGTGCCTGCGGTAGATGCTGGTGTACAAGCTGACGCTACTTATTTTGATTAAAAAAAACAGTCAATAACGAGTCGGACTCGCGCACCGAGAGTTCCGTACCATCATATAAAATGAAAATGAAAGTGAAATGTCTTTAAATTTTCATTGGCGAAGCCTATATTCGTCAGAAAATTTTAATAATACATATATGTAAACTAATTAGTAGTATTATATGCAGTTTAAGATCAGCGCCATCTCTTGACCGATAGTGGAACTAATTTAATGGTTGTTAATTTCCGATAAAGTGATAGTGATAATTAGAGACATCGTATTATTTTTCCTGTTATCTTTACATAAACTTCTATCACATAGAATAATTTCAGATTTTTCTTCCCGTTCAAAAGTCGAAAACCATGCGGTTTAAAAAAAAGGAAAAAATGTTTGAGAATATGCAAATAGCGTTCTTTCCTATGATACCCCACATGCCCTAGTAACTCCACTTCCAATTTTTAAGAACCCTTTTCAGTCGCTGTTGCAAAAAAAAACATAAACATTTTTATTTCTTTCTAATTTGCAAAATAGTTGAGCAAACGTCATCTAAAACTATTCCATATTTTAAGTTGATAGCATTAGTAGTTCTTGAGATATCCAGCTGTAACAGACGGACAGGCTTCACTATAAGGGTACGAACCCTTATGGCGTGACTAAGTCTGTCCGTCTGTCACAGCTTACCGTTTTGGTACGGAATCCTAAAAGCTTTCGACACCGTCGACAATGACATCTTACTAAAGAAGCTTGCAGAAGTCGGCTGTACACCACATCTATTGCATTTTTTTGCTGCCAGCTATACGTAGGATAGACAGCAGTGTGACTATCACTACATAGTATAAAATAAAGACGCTTCCCGCTGTCTGTCTGTCCCTATGTATGCTTGGATCTTTAAACCTACGCAACGCAGCGGATTTTGATGCGGGTTTTTTAATAGATTGAGTGATTCAAGAGGAAGGTTTATATGTATATAACATTTATAATATAGTAGAGAAACACTGATCATTTTAGAGGTTTCTAATGTGATGTCGTAAATAAACACTTTTTTTTTGCGCTTACATTGCAAACGCTGGCTGAACCCTACGGGATCTTCTTTTTATCGTGTGGGCAGTAAGGTCTAACGACCCCACACACCCTAGTGTCAGAGTTTCTAAACCGCCTCAAGGGCCTCTGACATGGTTTAATTGACGACCGCCATTTGGCGGCCGGGACCACCGGCTTATACGTGCCTTCCGAAGCACGGAATCATCTTTTTATCAGATAATCAGGTGATTCAAGCCTGCAATGTCCTAGCCAAACTGGAAACAACTTTACAAAGTATGCTTCCCGTGGGAATCGAACCCACGACCACCGGGTGACAAAGCAAACGCCTAAAACACTCGACCACGGAGGCAGTTACTGAGTTACCCTACGGGATAGATCAAAATAATGTACTACAGTATTGTACACCTTAAAAAGGTCTACAAAAAAGTCCGCGATGGTGTATGTCTATCTCTTAGGGATAACCCACAATCTATTTTATCCTTTACTTTTTGCAAGAAATAATGACTTATTTATGAAGCGATTTTAAGCAATACAGCATTAATCTTTAACCAAGTAAGTGTATCCATTATCTTGACAATTTATTATAGATTGATATATATGTCTTGTGCGAGTCCCAAATAAACATTTTCTTTCTTTTCTTTTATATCATTTAAAAGATTTACGCGAAGAAGAATTACGCGCTACTGAAAATATCATTCTCTGCGAAACATAAATGGCGCCGCGGTGTAACAGTTTTTCATCTCTTAAGTTTTGCGTAAAAAGTAGTGCATTATTTTAGAAGCTTATTTAATGTGTATGGTGTTAATCTATATAGATTATCTTCAATATTTATTTTAGAACGTGTTTACCCTAAACACTATTCAATTTAAATGAATATCTTAGGAGTTTTGGCACCGGGGGGCCCTGGAACGCAAAGGGCAACCGAAAGCGGACTCATTTGTGATATAACATCAAAAAAAAAATATTACAGGCTACAAAATAATTTTACAGTAAGCGCAATTCTAGCGCTAGTAATGGGTATAAATCTGACCCATATTACAATCTGTCCGGTGTGAGTCAAGGCAGCAGCTTGGGGGTTCTCGAATTCATCGTACCTAATGTTGTCAGACATGAATCTTGTTTATTATTTGCATGATCTGAAGTTGCTGCTCGAGGTTGAAAATGAGTACGATTGCAAGCGCTTACAGGAGGACAAAGACAGGATAGTGAAATGGAGTCATGAGAACAAGCTCTATTTCAACGTATCGAAGTGCTCGGTGATGAGTTTCACACGCGCACGTTGACCTCTCATGCAAAGAGTTACACAAGTAGGTACGGGATTTAGGGGTTTCTGTAACTTCCGAAGTTCCTTTTTTTACTAATTATAGTCACGCGTTTGACCACTATCCCACCTGATGGTAAGCGATGATGTGGTCGAAGATGGAGCACGTTTGCCGAGAAGTAACCTATTCACTCTTGACTTAAAGACTCCCAGGTTGTAGCTATCAGGAAAAACAGACTCTGGCAGGGAATTCCACTCCTTAGCTGTAAGCATTATGAATGTGTTCCCAAAACGTTTTGTGCGTGTGGGTGGGATATCTACCATGTGGTAGTGGGGCATCGCCGTTCGTCTTGTGTCCAATGATGGCGTCGCACATTCTCCAAAATGCAAACGGTAGAAAACTGACAGGCTAGCAACTCGGCGTCGATGCTCAAGACTCTGGAGCTTCGACTCGACGAGCCTATCATTGCCGATGATCCTCTTGGCTCGTTTCTTAATTTACTCAAGGGCATCAAGCTGGTATCTGGCAGATCCGTCCTAAAGATGAGAGCAGTACTCCATACACAATCGAACTTGCACTTGATAAAGTTTGAGCAGCTGTTCCGGTGTGAAGTACCGTCTCACTTTTGCTAGGATTACCAACTTTTTGAGGCTTTGCCTATATGAAAGAACCAAAATTGGAGTCTGCCTCTGAATCTGAGCCCGACTTTGCGGCCAGCTCTGGCCAGATGTGATGGGGGTGCAATAGGTAAGTAGGAAGATTATTATATTGGAATAAAATAGAATAATGTTATAGGTATAATATAATGTTTTTTTAATATTCCAAAAAAAATGTTGTTAACATATAGGTAAGTACCTACCTTAATATTTATTTACCTAGTAATCAGTTACATGACGAGAACACGTCCTTTTTTAATTAAACAATACTTACAAATTTGAATAAATTACACATAAATAAAGTGGACATCAATATTTATGCCTTGCAAAATAAAGCAAGTTAATAAGACTAGGTTGGTACGCTGTTCGGGTTGCTATACGAACAGCACAGTGGCGCCCCTATTGTTTTGTACTCGTTTTCACCAAGCTGTAACGTCGGCGTCGTGTTTCGCTGCGTGGTGTCGCGTAGCCATCCTCGGAAACATCGAAATACGACAAGTTTCGGCCAAAAGTCGAATCTTCTTTAAAGAAGGTCTGCAGATGATGGGTTGGAACTCGTACCACTAACGACGTAAAGTTGATGTTGTGGCGCGATTCCAACGATCCAACCGATTGAGGATTGAGGGAGTCGTGCAGTATTTGAAAATACTGCACGACTCCCTCAATCTTTATGGAGTGATGCAGACGTGAAAAGTCCAGCTGCGTCGAAGGCACAGCAAGGCAAAGCAGCATGTTGGGTCCACTCGGTGCAGTACCTACCGCTCTGATTACGTGAACAGGGCTTCTTCTTCTTCTTTTTTTCTACTTTTTGTGAAACCCTCTTCATCAAGTTGGCCCGTCCTTAGCAAGGAGCTACGGACCGCGGTCAGGGCAGGTTGAGCACCCTTCTTTTCCCCTATTTTGGCTTGTCGCTTAGACAGCGTCGTATCCGATTTGCCGGTGACAATAGCAGCGTAAGCACGTTCAGGGGTCGACGTACCTACGTGTGACGTACCAGCCGAGATGTCGGCGGCGGGCGGCGCTTGGTCAGCATTATCAGCAGCTGTTGACACTTCTGTATTGTACTGTTGTTGTTCTGTACTGTAGTATTGGATTTTTCTGAAACCTACATTTTGGACTGTATCTTGGTCATCTCCGCTTTCAAGGTAGTGATGTCCAGCAGTCTTGTAACGTCGACATGATCAAACGTGACGGGGGGCAGTTTACTCAGCTCCATCGCCACGAAATCTGGCACGTCGCAAGATCATACTGATATGTTGAAGAGGACTGCCTCTTCAACATATCAGTATGATCTTGAACACTCTTTTCGGTTCCATCTCTGTGGCGAGACGGTACAATGGACAGACGGCATAACAGTAGCAGTTTTCCACTGCTGATCTCGTCTTCCTTGAAATTGGACCGGCATATCTGTTAGGATACTCACCTTGTCCATGTAGTCGATAGCATAGACTAAGAATGCCAGCAATTCATTGACTATGAGTTGTTTGGAACTCATATTGTTTACGAACAATGGCTATGGACGCACAACACGCGACTAAAATTCGTACCGTGCACAGTGGAAACACGTTCGTTTTCGAGCACGCATCACACTGCACGCATAAATAATTTGCTGCAGCCAAATAATTTGTTATATCGTATTTTGTAAAAGTGTGTGTAAAATATATAGTTAAGTTAAATTAAAATTAGATATACCTGTACATAGATGTAAGACTATCACATTAGGGTAAGAAATCTATACTTAATGATACCTCTAAGTTTATGATACCTAAATAAATAAATAAAAAAAATAAAAATTCAACTGAATCGGTCCAGTAGATTGTGACAGACGGACAGACAGACAACCGAGTGATCCTATAAGGGGTCCGTTTTTCCGTAGTTCTACAGAGGTTCGGAACCCTAATGGTCAAAAAAAAAAGTATTTATTTTATAATTTTTTGTGGCTATAATCTACTAAGTACTACTAACATGGGTAGGCCTACAAAAATGCTAGACATCTCAGCATTAAAATCTGTGTGTGGACAATAAATCACCCCTATTTTCCCCACCCTTAGGGTAGGATTTATTACAAATTTGTATGGGAACAGTTTCGATCGAAAAGAATTATCAAAATCGGACTACTCTGTAAAAAGTTATGCGTGTTCATACATAAAAAAAAAAATATACGCGTCGACTTGAGAACCTCCTCCGTTTTTTCGTCGGTTAAAAAGTAATATGTTTTGGTTGATTTAGTTCAATATTTTAAGTACGAATATTTTGGCCCAAGCGTCATCGTGTCAGGAAACCGCTAATGGAGGTCTCTCGAGGCGACGTCGTCGCAAGCGCAACGCTTGGGCCAAAATATTCTTACCTTTACTGAACTAAATGGATCAAACATATTATTTTTTGCTTTTTAGAGTATTTTATGTCGGGGGTGGTTTAAATTTCCTAGATTACAATACTAATATGTGGCCCTATTAGGCCACCAATATGTAGGTCGTTGTATCAGAATTTGTAATTGTAATAAATTGAGATTACCGCGCCAACGATGCACTATAATTAGTATTGATTGTGATGCAGACTCATTATGTTGAATTAACTAAATACTTAACCAAGTACAGAATACTTGGTTAAGTATTCTGTACTTGGTTAAGTACATTGTTAAGTAACAAGTGTATTCTGTTCAAGCAAGTTATTTTACCAAAACAGTGATACAACAGAATTTTTATGTCTATTACTTCTTTTTGTTCATATCTTTGACTAACTAGTACTGGACTAGTAACTATATTTTGAACCTAAAAGCATTTAAATAAAAGCAAATTTTGGAGTAAGTGTGTGGAATAGTTTGATAAATACTAATGTATTTACTGTGAGAAAAATATCAATCGTTACGTAAGAATTGGCGAGTCTAGAGGTACCTACGGCCAAAACTAGTTATACTGGTTTAGCGCAAATGTAGGTTTAATATGAAGCCAATTTTAGCACTCATATAAAAATATTGCAGCACTATAGTTAGTGACTGTCTATTTTAATTATAACTAATTAGTAAATCATCATAATTAAATTATAATTATCTAGTTTTTGCTCACGGCAAAAATATTATCGTGAACGACGTTAATATATTTTTGAAAAAAAAAATGTCTAAAAACAACTCTAGGGTCCCATCTATCTCTGTAGCAAAATTCACCCAAATCGGTTCGGCGATTTATGTGTGAAAGTGTAACAAAGTAACAAACAAACAAATAAATTCGATCTTGCAATTATATTATTAGATAGGAAGAATAGTTATGTGTGAATTTGTGAAGGTTGTCGCACCAGAACCGGGAATACGTACTACTTACTTTGTACTACCTTACTTCTCAGATTTGAGTAGGGCAAAACACCCAATAGTCAGCTTTTTAGTGAGAATAATAAAATTTATTCAACTGTATTTTAAAAATTAAACACTATAAATAATAAAAACAGTTATTTCAGTATTGTCAGAAAGGTTGGTTATTAAATTTTCTAAGGATATTGACAAACATTATATTTATATTCAAATTACAGAAACAATCAATATTATGGCACTTTTCACCAAAAGTCAGCCACTTTTCTCCACAAGTCAGCCATGTCTTAACCTGTAGTCAGCCTCCTTCTTATTGTTGCATGTTTGGCATACACAATCTATCTACATCTACACTAATATGTATTCAAACCTTCGATAATGTAACTCAAGTTGTGAAAAAATACACTTGGACCTTACTCTTTAAATTATTCAAATCGGATCATTCGTTTAAATGTTACGAGGGGTATAAATATACTTTAAAAATAATGTTGCGGTTTGAGCGAACTGCCCAACGTTTAGTCTATAAACAAGTAAGTAAGGGAGATGAAGTTTGTGGAGTACCAACTAAATTCGCGCCAACGAAGTCGCGGGCGAAGTGCTAGTAGTAAATATATTTTCATAGACATACTTAGCATATTCAGTTCATTTCAAATGATACCATGAAGGACAATTGTTACAACCAATATTCTTTAAGTCGTTTTTCTGTATCGCTAGTTAATCCCTGTCATTATTTTTCACAACTTATTCTGTGAATTCGACAACTTTTCTGCTTTCCTTTTAGTAATCCCAAGTAACACAGCTATACTGAATAAAGTTTGAGTAATAGCGATTCGCGAAACTATAAGCTAAACTTTTGTTTGAATAATGTCTGAATGAACGTCTATTCAGCTGTTATTCAAGCAATTTGGGCACATTTTTAACTAATCTTTATAACAGAGATGTAAAGTCTGGGTAATAGCTTAGTATTGGCCCACTTAGCTTAAAGTAAGATCTGAAAAAAAGCTGATATCTCCATTATACAGCTGGTATTTATATTTTATTCAGACAGTTTAATTATTTCTTTAATTATTCAGGATTAAGTTCATATGCGTAATACTTTTCAAACAAAATTAAAAGTTCAGTTATAAAGTAGAAAAAAGTGGTATTTAATTTTGCAGTGCGTCTTTGTTCTGACACTTCATGTTTAGTTGCATTGAATAAAATCAATAACGAAGAGAATCCGTATATTTAAACCGAAATGATACACGTTAAATATGTAGTTTTATCATGAATAGCATATGAATTATTTCAATATTTTTGACGCGCCGCTTAGGTAATCAAGTTTAGTGATAGTAAATAAGACATAAGTAAAGAATTTTAGAAGTAATAAAAATACTTAGGATAAAACAGCTAATGCTTATCCTTCTAAAGTCATTTGTAAATTGTAATTAATGACTAAAATCGGGCATTATTAATCATTTTGTATATCAAAATATACAAAATGATTCAATAGTTTACTTAAAAATAAGTTTTAATGGCGATTCATTACAAGCTGGATAAATTCTCTCCACGCAACTATTTTACAGCAACTCTGAATGAAAGTCACGCCTTACTAATTATCAAGCTTTTACTTGTAGGTCGTTTTTTTTTCTCGTTCCATAAAACTATTCTATCTTTTAAGTTGGATCAAATAACAGATAGTTACGAAGTTTGATCAAAATCAGTTCAGTAGTTTCAGAGTTTATCTCGAATATACATCGTGACACGAGATTTTTATATATAGGTATAGATGCAGATAAATGTTGTCCCAGGCACTGTTTTTTTCAAATTAAACTCATCAACATTTATCTGCATCTATACCTATGTATAAAAATCTCAGTTATTACTAAGCTTTAAGAAAAATAGTCAACTAAATACAACTTTTACTAAGTTTAAAAATTTATAAAGGCCAAAATAGAATATTATTCAGAATTTGACTCTTTCAACAGCTACTTCTCACATGTTTTGTAGCTTATAGCTGTGAATTGCTATTACTTAAACTTTATTCAGCATGTCTGTGTTACTTGGGATTCTTCGTCTTTTTTTGCCTTTCTTCTTCTTTCATTAAGTTCTAATCCTTTAATTTTATAATCAAAGCATCGGTTGCTCATTGAATTATTTACAGAAATAATATTATCCAAATTTAAAAGGGAAGCATCCTTGCATTTTGTTAAGGCTATGCACCAGTCTTTCAAGGCAATTTCTTCTTCTTTGGTCAGCACTGAGTTTGGACCCATTTTACGAGGCATTTCTGGGACCCTTGAATGCAATCAATCTTCTAGAGACTCTTGTCGAACGCTAGAAACTCGACTGGCTTCTCTGATAGTCATCCTACTCCTGATATCCTTCTAAAGCCTGTATTAATTCTCTTCTTTGTACTGTTGGATTTGCCTTTATAACCGACGAAAATACGGAGGAGGTTCTCAAGTCGACGCAATATATGTATATTCTTTTTTTATGTATGACCACGCATAACTTTTTACAGAGTATTCCGATTTTGATAATTTTAGTCGGTGTTGACATACGAAGAAACAACAAAAAATAACGACTTCCGAAATTAAAGTTATTTTATACTTTGTTACTTTTCTTTTTTTAGAAGTCGGTTGTATTTTTTGTAAAGAGGTTTATTATTTTTGTGTTACTTTTTTGTTAAAAACTTTTTGACAAGATGGATTCCTCAAACAAAAGATTTTTATGGTCTTTAGTAAAAGCAAATTAATGCCAGGTCATTTTAAAATGACCTGGCATTAATTTTAACCCTCGTGGATATTTATAAGATTCAATTTTATGCAACAGCTCATACGACTGACTATTGGATTTGTAGATCCATTGGTCGGCCCCTGAAATGCACTAACATTAATACGCGGCTGACTACTGGTACAATACACTTTTCGTCTTTTAAGGCTTTTTAAGCTCCATGTTATGAGCACAATAGGAACTATTCGATCCATTAATTTCAACTTCATACTAAGAAAAAACCAGTAGTCAGCGACGTGTGGTTGACTACCTACTGGTGTAGTAGTCGGCCACCTCTATAAAAAACAAAAGCAATTAAAATGCCTCTAATGCTTAATTTTATCACAAAATAAACATTATAATATCAGTTTAATATAACATCCACCACAAATTATAACAAATTCACAGAAAAACTTACTGAAAACTTGAACTCGTTTCCTCAAGAAAAAAATAGCAACTGCAACATTTCAGGTCATGTCGTTGGCGGCTGTGCAATTGAACGAGGATATCTCGTCAACCTGACATGCTATTGATTTGTAGGTGCGCTAATTATTAAATAAGAGGACATGGATTCGATTATAAGTTATTTTAAAGGTGTAAACTAATTTCAACACTATTTATACCGCAATTATGTCTGTAAAAGCCGAGTACTGGTGAGGGACTGATTACCGGGTGTTTTACCCTAACTAAATGCGGTAACAAGTCCTTATTTAGCAGGTTCACTGTCCGCACAGCCGATACAATAGTTAAAAAAATAGCGAAAGAATATAATATGCTGTGTATTTTCTGTTACTCCGTAGGTATACCTAACTATCTATTTTGGTCAAACCATCGATGTAAAAAAGGGAAAGGTATTACGCATGGAGTCCTTAGGACTACCATGACACGACAACAAAACTAGAACATTGCTCAACATTGTGATATGTGCTTGTGTGAGTGTCTCGCCATGAACCATTACCGTGCGTAGGTACCGATATTAAGGTCAGTGACTTTATTAGAAAAGTAAAGCTGGTTTGTCCACCTCGCAAACCAAGCTTGTGTTAGCGTTTATTTTTGTCTAGAGGACACACCTCTTAGGTGCCTACGTACGTATTTACCAAAAATATGCTAGGGGTCATGCATAATGGTCATGATGATATTAGGTAGGTAGATGCCTAGGTTGCTTTGAATTTAGAGGACATAAAATATCTAAATGATCAACACTAAAAAAAGATAAAATTAAAAATAAAATGGATCTGGAAATACTTACCGGTATAATTTAATTATGTTTTGCGTTTTAAAATTGATGCAGAGGATACTATCTTCAAACTTACTATCTTCAAACTTACCTACGGCTACCATTTCAGCATTTTTCAGTCAGACGTCTTATTATTTTGTCTTTGGGGTCTTATCGTTAATCATCAAGGATGGGATTTTATCAAGATACTAGCTGTTGTCCGCGACTTCGTTCGCGTGTGAGTCGGAAAAGAAATGATGTCGCTAAATAAGATCACTAAGAAAAGATATAGGACCAGTCAATATACAGCAATGTCTAACCCCTGGTAGAATTAGGGTAAGAGTGTAATTCAAGGCACACTCTGAACTGCATTCAGGAAATGTCCCGTTGGTCTGCGTGGGGTCCTGGGTTTGAATTGGGATTCGACCTGGAGGTCGGGCAAAAACTGTATTTGGGGTTTTCCATTAGGAATTTCACAGTAACAGTTCGGTGCTTGGATGCTGGTGGTGTGATACCCCAATGCATCGGAAAGCACATAAAGCCGTCGGTCTTGCGTCTGATCTCTCCCCGGCCGTTTTGGTTTGCCGTTCTATTGGACTATGAGAGTGTCGGAACAGAGAGAGCACCTGTGTTTGCTCGCAAACTTGTATACTATACTATGTACTACTACTTGGCTAATTTCCGTTGAGATTGGCAACTATCATCGAAATTCGGTTAGGGGATTATTATGCAAGACACTGGCTGTATCACCTCTTCTGTTTAAAATGCCGACCAGTTAGTGGCAGAATCACCTGGAGCGCACAAAACAGTTGTTAAAGTTGTTAACACAGTTACATAAAGATGGCCACCGGAAAAACCTTGTGAAGAGAAGTTACCCCTCAAAGCCCGCCTGCAGTCCTCGGGCTGGTCATGACATATCGTATAAGTAAGCTCACTGGGAATTGAACCAGTTTGAATCAAAACAGAAAATTACTGGGAAATTACTAAGATCTTAAATGGAAACAATTTTTTTTTACTAAATCTCAAATTGTTTATGCAATCCACAATGTACACATACAGGTGGTAAAATGACCAAATAGAAACAATTATGGACCTTGTCGGGCACAGCAAAGCTTTAAATAATTAGGAGAGAGGAAGAGCGTTTTGTTAACTTTACTTGTAAATTATATGTTTAGTTATTTCCTGTCCAACTCGGAGCTATTATTAAAAAAATGTACATATTATTATTATCTACGTATTTGTAAAATAACATTTACAGTTTTATAGTTTTAAAATAACATAATTATATAGTATACTATTGATTCAAGCAAACAAACAAACTCTTCAGCTTTATATGTTAGTGTAGATAGTATAGATAAACAAAAGGTAATCTCTGGATTAGTACCTACCTACTCAGTATAGTGTATGCTGTTGATATTTTACCTAGACCAATTAGAGGGATTTACGATACAATACACCGCACTTTGCATGTTTATTGACAGAATTTAAAACAATCTGACATCAGACCCTCTTCGTGTAATGAGCAGCCGATGATTGACCACAAATGAGAATTCATTGACTAGAAATTCAAAGAGGTCAGTGTAGGGATGGGTTCAACGTGGAGAAATTGACAAAGTCAATCAATCGCGGGTGAAATGTTCATTATTTATTGGACTAAGTGCATTTGTCCCTACTTGTTGCAGTTACATATCTACACTAGGTTAGGTATAAGTTAACTTTGTTAACATAATGGTGAAGCTTCACGGAGGTAGACCGGAGGCGGATTAAATGTTGCCAGCGCCCTAGGCAAGCAACTCATCGGTGCCCCTAAGGTGGTCACGAGCAGGCGCAGATTTAGAATTTTGCGCGAGGCGCGGGGTGGTAATATTTGTTTAGAAATGCTGCTTAAAATTTTCATTTCATTCGCCCAGATACAGGATTGATTTTATCGCCTTATTCGGAAAGGCTACGAAAACCAACATAGAACCTACAAAGTTCCAGATGTAAGGACGAGCAAAGTGAACTTGAAAATTTTAGTACCCTGCCTCGGACTAGATTAGATTGTAGCGGCATCAATGCCGCCACAAGAAAAACTAACGGAGCAAATCTACATCGCAAAAAAATAACCGCGACGCCATCTATCCAACTAGCAGCGAACTACTAGCTTAATATCCTGCATCGCGCAAGCAGAGTTTACCGTGCGATTTGAACATATACATCAGCCCGAATATCAACTATCGGGCAGTTGCCGGCCAGCCACAACAACTGTCTGGTAGGAGGATCCTCCCTTTACAAAGGAGGTATGCGGGACTTTACTCTCTGTTCCGCATACCTCCAAAAGATCACTTAAGATCTAATCTCATCCGAGGCAGGTTACTAAAATTTACATATAACTAGAAGTTTCTTTGTCACCCTTTACCTAAAAACCTGAGTAGCATTGATGAAAGAGCAAGCAAAGAGAGCTAAAAACTTAACGCTCAGCGTCAGATCGAGTCGAGTTTTTGTTACTAAAAGTTATAGAGTAACAGCCAGACTCCACCAACTTCCAAACTCCAGGTTGCTAAGGAAAACATAAATAATAAAAAAAAAACAGAATTACACTTTGCCCGACCCTCAGCAGTCGTGGTTTGTGTCCAAAGACCAACGAAACAGTCACAAGCAAGAGAGAACTATTGTGAATGCCGTCAGCAGGCTGATTTGTTTTTGGCCGCAGGCTGATTTGTTTTTGTTTCAAATCAAATACCGTAGGCGCCAAAACACCGTAGGCGCGGATCTGCAGACGGCGAGCGTTGGGTGGCTCGCCATCCGATAAGGACCAGGCCCGGGTCGACGGCGCGCTGTTCCACGCGCGTCTCGAAGAGATGTCAGCAAAGTAGATGGGGTCCGCTAGGGCCAGTGCCTGCCAGGGTAGCGGAATTTGTTCGAAGGAGTTACCGCTGCACTGGAACGCAAAGTGCATTAGGAGGAACACGGATGGGTTTTAGTCAGTAAAAGTCTGACACTCCCTTCTGCTCCGCCCAGTGCGGGAGGAATCATTTGATGATTTCCCATCCATAAAAAGGCTGATTTGTTTTTGGGAATTCAAGTAGTAACAGGGGCGCGCGGGCGTAGGTACTTTAGAAGCTCTGTACAAAGTATGATTATTTAATTTATGTAAGTAAGTAAGCACTTTTTTTTCGTTTTGGCGGCTACTTTGCCTTAAAGATAATCCGCCTCTGAGATAAACCAATTCCAAAGTAAGATTTCAGTCAACATTTATGCCTGCTTTTAGCTTGGTACTTATTGAACAATCACAAACTTGTGGAATGGGTAAAAAGGTACCCCATACCGAATTCCAAAATTTCTAGAGCTAAGCATCTCTGAGCTAAACCGCGGACAGACAGACGGACATGGTGAAACTATAAGGGTTCCTTGTTGACTACGGAACCCTAAAAAGTGGGATACCGGAAATGCACCTGCGCCTAACGAAGTAACGACATCCAAAAGTAGTTTTGCTCGCTAGACATGGTGTTAAAGAACTAGCTTGCTAATGCGCTGGTCACATTACCTGCTTCCGGGCTTCAATATATTTTTTTTGGATATGCTCAATTACCGCTAGCTGTGGGAAATTGTTCAGCACACGACGAAGTACTTACACCTACCAGCATTGTTTTTTTTATCGCTGTTAGCCGATTTAAATACTTAAGTAGTTTGTCACATCACATCTTAGACACGCTGTGATGTGTGTGTTTGTTTGTGTAGGTGCAAACCTACTGATTACCCCTAGATTCCTAATTGTGAAAATGACGTGTCCGTAAATATGATGAATCATCTTGAATAGTCTTGATCTTCACGTAATGCACCAGAACGTACCTGCCAATCAATGATGATAGGTATAAAAGGCTTTGTCCTGATGGATGGATCAACGCACAGCCTAAACCACTGGTACCACAGGAAAGTGTTTGGAGGAGATATTCCTTATAATATGGTGCAGGCATCCGATAAAAAAGGATTTTGGAAAATCATCCCCTAAAAAGGTGGTTAAATAGGGGTTAGAATTTTGCATGAATAACTTTATTCTTTGAGCCGATTTTCTTGAAATTTGGTACAAATGTTGACCAAAGTAAATAATAAAGATTTTCATCATTATTTTCTCACAACTACCCCCAGTAGGTGAATTAAGTAGTGTTAAACTTTGTATGGAAGAATATTATTACTTGAGCCAATGTACGTAAAACTTGGTACGAAAATTGTCCGAAGTAAATACTAAAGGTTGCCATTATTAGTTTTTCACAAATATCCCCAAAAGACGATTTTGGTAGGTATATTAAAATTTGTAAGTATGTAAGATTCGTATTCCTTGGGTTAATAAAATTGAAAGTTGGCTCCTTAGTCAATAGATTGCTACAATTTTACACAGAGGGCTTCTTTATAATGTGTACAAGGAATGTATAAGCATATTTTATACATAAATTAAACTGTATCGTAAAACGAGAAAAGTATGTAAGGAACTTTTTCTACTAATGATACTTGATAAACAAACATCTATTTCTAAAATGCTTACTTCTGAGGATTCCAAATATACGGGAGAATCGGTCTAACAAAGTTTATATGGCAAAACGTGTTTGCTTGGTCTGAGACTTCAGTTTCAAAATTGTATCATTCAAATAAATACAGACTTCGAAATTAGAACATTTAGCAAGAAATAAAATACACTCCTCATCAAAAAAATCGAAACAGTACTGCAAGTACAAAAGAGGTCTGATATTATTAAAAAACCGGCCAAGTGCGAGTCGGACTCGCCCACCGAGGGTTCTGTACAAAGTAGGTACATATTACATTAAATAAAGACTGTATTTTTTTACGTGATAACGTCTTATAAATCGATGAACGCCGGCTGCACGCACGAATAAGTGTCACAGTGACGTTCCGCCTTAGCCGAGCGTGCGAGAGCGCGGAACAAGCGATAAAGAGGCACGATCGGCTTAACGTTCTGCATACATCATAAGAAAACAATTGAATTCTTAACAAACAAAAGAATGCAATTGTTTTCTTATGATGTAATCACGTAAAATTATCGTCCGTAAACCGACTTTACAGACAACCATTTTTTATGTTTTAATTACAAATGTAGAGTTTTTAGATATTCCCCTATACGGGTAGTATAAGACGGTATTACTTGCCAAATTTAATAGTTCTAGGTCAACGGAAAATAACCTATACTTCCCATGAGATTGTCGAAATATACATTTTTTATAAACGGCCGTATCTTTTTTGACGTGAACTTAGAAGTTTGACACCGCTTCAAGGGACTATTGACCTGAGTATATGGTTTTAATTATCTCCACGCGTTCCCGAGATAAAGCGTCTTGACAGACGGACGGACGGACGGACAACGAAGTGATCCTATAAGAGCTCCGTTTTTTTCTTTGAACTCTCTAGCTTCCAGTTAACACAATTCCAAATTTGAATTTGTATGCCTTCGGAATTTCAGCTTTTCATCACATTTTTTTGCCAAAAATATCTTTTTTTTTTTAACTTTGATTGTTATAAGCTCTGTGACATCCTACCAAAGGATATTTTTCGTAACGGGTATGGATGATATCTCGCCCACGGATTCAGGGCATAGTCAGCGTGTTGTGTCTGCACGATTGCAGCTTAGCCTCTCTGCTCTCAAAAGAGTGTATCAGCGTTATCGAGAGACTGGTATGTTTACTCGCCGTCCAGGATATGGTAGATATCTAGTCACGTCTGAGCAAGATGACCGGTATATTGCTTCAGTTTTCCTAAGAAATCGTCACTTTAACTCTATTCGACTGTAGCAGCGGCTCCGTGAGGTTCTAGGATTGACTGTGAGCGATTCTACTATAAGAAGATTGACACAGCGAGGTCTGAAACCTCATAAACCAGATAATGGCCCAAAATTGATGGTAGACCACCGAAGAGGGCGACTTAATAATGCACGTGAGCACTTACCTAAATCATACCTCCAATGGGACAAAGTTCTCTTTTCTGACGATAATTAGATAATGCAGTATGGTAATGACGGCAAATAGAAAGTGTATTGAAAAGAGAGAGAGCGTTTTGCACAGTATTGAACTTTGAAGTAAGAGGCAGTTACGGTGGCGGTTCTTGGACGGTTTGGGGAGGCATAAGCGTCGATGGAAAAACCGAACTTGCTTTTGTATTTGGATCCTTACTATCATTGGACTGGAACCTCATGGATACCCTACGCACATTACTGGCGAAGAGATCATTTTAAGCCGGACAATGCCAGGGCTCATATCGCAGGCATTGTAAATGAATACCTGAGCAATGTCGGTATTACGGTTATGAGCTAGCTAGCAAAAACCCCGGTCATGAATCCCATAGAACACCTATGGGATGAGTTGATACACGACTACCAGCGAGAGATCATGCTTCGGAAATGCTTGGCCAGCTTGAAGCAGAAATGTAGGATAGCATCCCACAACACAATATTGTGAAACTGATCCGCTTGGCAGTCATTAGAGCCCAGGGAAGAAATACAAGATACTGAATAAACTTTTTAAATCATTTTTAGAGTTTCGTACCCAAAGGGTAACCAACGGAACCCTATTACTAAGATTCTGCTGTCCGTCCGTCCGCCCGTCCGTCTGTCTAAGGCGCCGACCCCATTGCGCGCGTTCCGTTCCGCGGGCCGTTCCGCGTCCATACACGCGCACACTGCGAGCGGTCTAAAAATCTGGAGTTCAGTAATCGAAAAATTAATAAAATATAAATAAACAGTGATAACACGCCACACGTAGTCACACGCTCGTTTTACTGAAAACCAAATGTCACTCTCAACCAAATATCTCGCAAATTATAAAGAAAAGGGTTCCGTACCATAAGAGTACAATATATTCAAGTAAGTACTGAGATGTCCATTGTCCGTATGCGGCGACAATGAACGTCCAAACCATGGACCAGCAAACTTCTACTACAGCAAGATACTACGTCGAGAAGTGAGTCAGCTGGATATAAGTTACTCGAAATGGTTGACAAACGCATTGGATAATGTTAAAAACATGGATACTTTCCGGTCCTTATGTTGGAGAACTCAACAAGCTATAGAAAATGTTATGCTCTGAGGGATTCAGAAGGTGACATCAGCCAGATGAGAGTTGTCGAGAATCGAGATGAGTGACGGGCAATTGGGGACACCATATTCGCAATTGACTGCTCTAGGTTGACGATGACAATGGGGGCAGAGCCCAAAATGGTTTTTTTTTTTAAATTTAAATTTCATGCCGCATTTTCTTTAAAGCGCTCCTTCAGTGATTGGTTCAAGGCCGTGCCGCTCGCACGCCGCCGCCAGGGAAAATTTACCTCCACGCCGCCGCCGTCAAAAATAGCTACGGCGCTCATATCTAATGTGAAGTATTATTTATTCCAAATACAAATAAACTAAACAATATTTTTTAATATTTGAATCGCATTTATAATTCTTAATTTAAATTTGTATTTTCTTTGAATTTCTTAATTTAAAAACTTTCATAAATTATAGCGATTGCTCGATTGATAGCGAGTGTATTTTTTTCTGTTTAATTTGTTTGAATAAGATTTCTCAGTTAATAGTAACCATTGTACATTGTTTTTCGTAATCTCCTTACATTTATAGGTATTGTTGTTTCTGTGCATTTCTCATAATAGCAGCAGAGTTTATTAACATTAATGGGAAATTGATTAGTCTTACTGTTGTTTCAAGTAGGTGACGCGCATGCATTTTTCGTTCACTTACTTATTTGTTGTACCTATAACATACAAGATAGATCAATGGAAATACGTAAAGAAATTGTTGGTCATTTGATACAAAATTGGAATTAATTTGCTGTAATGTCTCAAGACAGTAGGTAATGGAGACAGTTTCATGACTCGACTCAAGCTAAAGAAGTTAAGGTTTGCATTAAAATCTCAAGTCTTTCCCTTAATAAAAAATCTCAACCTTAAAAAAACATGCGAGTGTACTTGAAAGATGATTTTTGTGCTGGACAATTTTCCAGTCTCCTTCTTAAAATAGGGAATGGAGCTTAGAATACGTGTTTATTCTAAGACTAGTGGACGTCACGCGGTTTCACCCGCGTAGTTCCCGTTCCCGTGGGAGTACGGGGATAAAATATAGCCTATGTTACTCCCTGATAATGTAGCTATCTATTGCTGAAAGAATTCTTTAAAACGGTCCAGTAGTTTCGGAGCCTATTTATTTCAAACAAGCAAACAAACAAATCTTTCCTCTTTATAATATTAGTGTAGATGGGAAGTCATCAAATGACTCCTTCACTCCTCCCACATTGGGCGGAATAGAACTTACTGACTAAACGCATTGTGTTCCTCCTAATGCCCTTTGCGTTCCAGGGTCGCGGTGACCCTTTCGAACAAATTCCAAAGGATTTCCTACTATCAACCCACTTGATCTTCCGTCTCACTCACACACTTATTCAACAGGATGGTTAGGTTATTTAAGTAGAGAGCCTGTGTTGTACCGTTGCTAAATATATTTATTTATTTAGTTTATAATATAGTATTCGGTATAGGTATGGTATATTTTATATGTATATTTTATTTGTTAGGTACTTTAATTTTAAGGCTTTACATACTCTTCTCTTGTTCTTGGAGAAATGAAAAAGAAATGTAGACAATAGTGTGTAAGAACTTCTTACACACTATTGTCTACATTTCTTTTTCATTTCTCCTGTCGCAGGTCTGTTGGAAGAAATTTCGTTAGAAATAAGCAGCTCCTTTGTACTCATATTTATAATGTTAACTTTTAATGTTTTTTTTTCTGTGTGTACATATAATATAATAATAAAATAAATAGATAAATAAATATACTTTACAAAAAAAGTTAGCAAAACGCTCTTCCTCTCTCCTAAATATTTAAAGTTTTGCTGTGCCCGACAAGGTCCATAATTGTTTTTATTCATTAATTTTTCCACCTGTATCCTACCTATTCCTACACATACATGCAAGGCCGGATTTAGGGGAGGGCAACCGGGGCTGCAGCCCCGGGGCCTCCACAAAATAGGGGCCCCCACAATAGAGACTTCGAAAAAAAAAAATTTCAAATTCCGACTAGTAAGCACCAGTAAACAACTTTTCATTTGATATATTTTTTTCGCTGTTTTACCTTTACCTTTGTAAAAACATGATTATATTGTTCTTAAATATTAACAGAAATCATTGATCTATATTTGTTCACTCCAATCAGGCAATCAGTAAAATGTTAAAATCTCAAATGGCCCTGATAAGCACTTGTAATTTACTACTTACCCATCTTGAGGGAGTATCCCAATGGCTCAATGGCTGAGTGGGGTGGTACATGCCCGCAACCTCGGAGGTTGGGTATCCGATTCCGTGTCTCGACTTTTTTAGGGTTCCGTACCTCAAAAGGAAAAACGGAACCCTTATAGTATCACATTGTTGTCCGTCCGTCTGCCTGTCAAGACCGTTTATCTCAGGAACGCGTGGAGCTATCGAGTTGAAATTAAAACCATATACTCAAATCTATGGCCCCTTGCAGTTGTGAAAAAACCAAACTACCAAGTTAACGAAAATAAAAAAGATACGATCGTGTATACCGCAAAAAAACGTATATTTCGACATCCTCAAGGGAATCAAAATGTATAGGGTATTTCCCGTTGACCTAGAACTATGAAATTTGCCAAGTAATACTGTCTTATATTTACTTATAAAAATATAGTCTTTATTTAAAGTAATTTGTAGCTACTTTGTACGAAATCCTTGATGGGCGATTCCGACTCGCACTAGGCCGGTTTTTTTTAAATTGTATATATATAGATTAATTGCAATATGTGAACAATGAGTATTATTCAATTTTTGGGGCCTCCACTCCTTTGTTGGCCCAGGGCCTCCATACCTCTAAATCCGGCCCTGCATACATGTTTGTCATTCATCAGAAGCCTAGGTTAGTAAAGAAAGCCCCATTAGTCGGCTGGTGCCAAACTGCCGACCTTTTTATCGTCTGGACATTTTCATGGATGTCCTCCGCCATGGGGCAGGCGGAGGGATCTGTCGCCTTCTTGATTAAAACGCGCTGCAGTATTGTGCATTTCATCACGCTCCCCCGGCTTAGTCACTGCGACTTCACCCTTGATACTCGTCACCCTCTGCGGTCGCAATATGGCTGCAATTTCTCCAAAACAGGCGCCCACAGTTCAGGTAACAGACTTCCCAAGTTTATTACCTGCATGCCACACCCTAATACAATGGCGGCTGGAGTTCATGACGCGCCTTCCGGCGCCTCCTTTGCAACCGGCATCCCTAGCGCTCTCGCTTTCGACTGGCAACCGGCCACTGGGCGTCGACTCCCAACTTATTTATGCACCACAAATACTTTCCAAAGCACCCGTGCCCGGAAAGAACCTGTGGAATCCGGAAATTAGTGGCACCATGCCGTGTCTTTAGCCATTCCCTCATAAGCATCACAGGTCTTAGTCGCCTTTCCACTCCACAACGCGATATAAAGAGGATACTCGCCCCGCTCCAGAAAAACAACTCTATCCGACCGAGCCCATTCTCGACCCGCGTAGACGACAGATCTGTGATCCATCAAATAGGGCCCGATGGATAATACCGAACTGGCGACCTACCTATGTGTATTTACATAGGTACCTACCCTTGAACAAGGCCTTTTCACTTTTCAGCTGTGTAGATATTTGTAGGTGTAGATTTATTTTTTGGCAAGTCGGGACTTTGAAACTTTTTGAGTGAAAAAAGCGGGATTCTTTCGTCGAAAGCGGGACATGGTAAAAAATAGTAGTAGTCTTTGTATTTGAGTTTTAATTACGTTTACATAACAATAGATAGCAAAAATAGCCATTGATAATGTATTTTAATAAAAAAACGATACTTTAAATCAGATTTGCCCTATCGTTAGGTAGTTTAGTCTTCTTCGTCTTCTGAATAAAATAAAAAAAAATAAAAAGTAATGGCAAAAAAGCTATAATCATTAAAAAAATATGTGGTGATCAATCTCAAGACTATTGTTTTAAACAATAGTCTTGAGATTGAGTGTTACAATAATAGAATAATTATTTATAGGAATTACTTATTCATGATATTTCTGTGAAGATTAACTTCTTTTAAAGTTTCCTTTTTCTCTACTGTAAAGAACTCTGCACAGTATATAGCTCTAGATTAAACTGGATGAGTAATTCTGCTATCATTAAAGGTCATAGAACAATTTTGGCCATAGCCTGACTATCATTAAAAAATACTTAATTATGTGCTTATATGCATTAGATTAAATTCAAATAATAGTTCCCAGCTTGATTTAATAACTTTTGGAAGCAAAAGAATAGTTATTAATTTATATAAATAGTTAAATTAAGTCAAGCCTAGAAATATTATTAGAATACATACAATCTACTGCATATAAGCGCGTGACATTTTTAATGATTTTCATCGTTCTCTTTATGGTGATTTTACCTTCAAATAAGAAATAATATGAAAGATATTCATATAAGTTAGGTGTGATTGTATTAGCTAGTACCGACCTATATCGACTGATAACAAGTGGAAGTATTTTGTGTTACAGTAATGAGTTACATATATACATGAAAGGCTAATTACTGTGATGTGACTAGATAATAACTAGGTAGATATTGATTCCATCTTCGCTCAAATTTGTTCAATTTCATAATATTTATTTCCATTGCAGTCTAGCAGATTACTTAAGTACTTACACAGTTACACTACCTACGTTCAAGTGTCAACATGTTATACTAACTTACAATAAACCTTTAATTTTTTTATCAAATATAAGTAGGTAAGTACCCAACTGATTTACACTACATGAAACGGTAGCGTCCTTTTAACATTATTATCACCTCTATGAGTAGCGTCTGAGTTGAGCCCAAACTCTTGTTAAATACCTAATGGCCAATGACGTACCTACCTACTTATTATAATTAGGTATATAGACGCGTTATGTTCGGTCCACATGATACAGACTTCCATAAACTTCTATAGAATTTGTCTGTGCAACAAAACAATGCAGACAAAATGACAATGAGATAGATTTCATGTACAGACAAAAGTCTATAGGTATCGTGTGGACGGTGGACCCAATGCGCCTACAACATCACGGCTCTGAAAAACAGAGCAAACACTTTCGGCACTAATCTACATCGAGATGCTGTACCTATAGTAAGTAAACATACCTATATATAGTCTATCTATAGTTCATATATCAGTGATAATGGGTAGCATGATGATGTGTCTGTGCTTGATCAGAAAGCCACGCTAAACGGAGCACAAATTACGTTTAGCCGTCGAGCATAGCAGGATACCATTAAAGATGTGTTGGTAGGTATGTATATAATGATCGATTTACTATTGACGTCAGTACTAAAATGCGACGAAATTAAGCAAAATAATGATAACCCAGATTAATCGAAGCACCCGAACGATAATTTTATAGTCAATTGGTCAACATAAAACTTGTTTTATTTTCTAATCACCACCATGTTGACATCACCAGTTGGTCTTGAATATGAGGATACAGACCTGCAGTCTATTCTGTAGGTAGGTGAGGCCTTACTATGACGTCTTAAAACCATCATGATTGCAGTGCGAGAGAGACACGGAACTATACAGGACAAATAGCACTATCCCTTTTACACAACGCGACGGAAACATGATGGCCCTGTTGTACCTATCTACTTTTTTTTAATTTGTGATGGGTTTGCTCTTGACTCTAGCCTAGGTCAGAGATGACAGAGACAAAGTCTACGATGGAGCGAGCTTACCCAGAAGGAGCCTGTGCACTCTAACTTTGAAGAGATTAGGGTTGTAAACGTTTGGAAACACAGACGCAGGCAAAGAGTTCCACTCCTTTGCTGTGCGCGTTATAAAATACGTTTGGAAGCGCTTAGTGCGAATTGGTGGAATAGCAACAAGGTAGGAATGGTAAGATGCAGTGCGTCTGGATGTCCGATGGTAGAAGGGGGCCGGTGGGATGAGGTCGTGGAGTTCTTGGGCACACTCACCGAAGTACAATCTGTAGAAGACCGACAAGCAGGCAAACTTACGGCGATGAGCCAAGCTATGTAGCTTGGCATTCACCAGTTTTACGTCACCGATGAGCCTCTTAGCTCTGCGTTCCACCGAGTCAAGCGCGGCGAGCTGATACTTAGCTGAGCCATCCTAAAGGTGGCTACAATACTCCATGCAGGATCGGACTTGTGCTTTGTATAGGGTTAAAAGCTATCCAGGCCTGAAGTATCGCTTCACCCTATTTAGGATGCCCAGCTTTTTGGCCACGATTTGGGCTTTGTACTCGATGGTGGCGCCGAAGATGAGACTGGTCGTCAACTCCATGCCTAGGAGCTCTAGTCGATCAGTCACAGGAACAGATGAAACCTGAAAAGTAGGAGTTTGGTCAAACTACTTACTGGTCGACGTCGCTTTCAGTAGGTAACCAATGATAGAACGTGCTACTTTTCACTGTATGCATAAGTATAATTATGCCGATCGAAATAACCATTTTATCCCCTTTAAGCTAAGTTTTCTCCTAAACTATAATTTATTATCATTGGATAATGATAATATATTTTCCATCTATAAAATCTTATTCGTTTTCGAACGCATTGCTTACCTAACGTTTTTACCTACCCATCAGAGCATAATCTAATTGACATAGCAATTATTATTGAAGTCCAATCAGATCCCAATAGCAACGGGTCAATTTATAAGAAGACAAGCCGTGTGCGCGATTTTTAGAAAGGTGTATTCACATCTCCTGCACGAAAATGTCAAATTATTTGCCATGCAAACCTAACCTAAACCGTGTTGCTGTACGGATGTGAGACGTGGAAGGTCACTAAGGACATCTCGCACAAACTCCAGGTCATTATCAACCGATTTCTTCGTCGTATCCTCGGTGTTTACTGGCCCGAGAAAATTTCCAACGAAGATCTGTGGGAACGCTGCGGTGAGACTCCGATCGACCAGCATATCAAACGCCGCAAGTGGAACTGGATCGGCCACACGCTCCGAAGGGATCCTGAACACATACCGAGGCAAGTCTTAGACTGGAATCTCCAAGGAAAGCGTAAATGTGCTCGCCTCAAGCAGATCTGGCGCCGGACGATCATTGCAGAACCGAAGCAATTAGAAAAGACCTGGAGCGAAATGAAGCGCGAAGCTCAAGACAGTGGACGCCCTCTGCCCCATCTAGGGGACACAGCAACTTAAGTCAAGTCAAACCTAACCTAAAGTACTTCATTCTAACCCACGAGCGGCTCCCGTCGGCCTCCGCTGCTAGGTGCAGCGAGCGCAGTCAAAATGCGTTCCAAATTAAAACGGAGGAATTTCTAAGGAAGTGACTTAAACACATTCATACATTACACACAACGTACCAATAATAAAAACCCAACACGCACTACACTATTTACAATTATTCCGCACACAATAACACTGAACATATATATATATATATATAATGATTTATATTTTTTTTTTAATTGTTTACCTCGTTTTTGTTTTTTTTTTTTCTGTAAAATTGAAATATTATTGTCCAAATACTACCTTTGGTTTTTCGTTTGTTCCTGTTTGTATAATAGTATTTTTCTATGTAAGTTAATAATACACTGCTGCTCACGTACTAGGTATATGTAAACCACTACGTTACCACAGGGGATCGGAACTGTTTCATCTAAACACAGGTTACGTCGTAACCTATCTAGAGGAACAGTACTGCACCCACTAACTAGATTTAGAAACTTTATACCATGTTACTGAATCCGCAATGTAATCTAGTCCTAAGTTATTGAATAAAAAATATTATTATTATATTATTAAATTCGAATCACATTGTTGCCCGGCGGGTTATAATGAAATTCAGTACAATATTATTAACCGGCGGAGCCACAGTTTCGGACGCGCGACCTTGCGGCGGGGGCCGATGCGCGTCACCTGTTTTCATGGCTAGAGCACAATTTTCTCGCAGTAGGTGCGAAAAGTAGAGTATGCTCCTCAGAGATAAAGGTGTCTTTGCGTTGGGCTAGCTTAAATCCCTCGCTGCATTCAGGATTCTTGTATGAACTCCCTCGCTTTGCTCGTGAGTTAAAATTTAAATTCCCGAATCCTTCATCGTGTTCGGGATTCAATATGAAGCCCGTGTCATAAGTCACTGCTTTCCGAGGAAACTCAGTTCATAATCTACTATCATGTCCCTGGTTCCAGTTTCATATGTTTGGTAGATTATTATACATATGTAGATATAGATATGTCCACAGGACAGTGGAGCATTCGACATGATGGGTGTGTCATTTACTTACAGTCTACCTATGTTTGACTGAATCATCCCCTATTAATAATGGGATGAATTTTCAAAAAGCCTTCCTTAGTGTTGGTCAGTAGTCATTCATTGAATGAAGGAATTCCATTTTTTCAGGATATAGGTAGGTGAATATCTAAGTAAAAAATCGCGTTTCCATAATTGTATGTGGTCGTAGTGATAAATAAATAGAGTATGACGAGTCCATGATGAAACTTTATGAAACGTTTTTGTATGGTGTAGTGTATCGTGCGCACGGGTACCTGTATCTACCGTGCGCAATCATTGTGCACCTTTATAATAATTTTATTTTACTAATTTCGCTTATTGAAATGAATGAAGTCACAGTCCTGCAAACGTATCTGTAAAACATTCTGTTCAATCATTGAGTTTTTCTGGTTATCTGATAACGTCAAAAACACGATTTATATCAGTAGCTTATCTGCACGATTAAATTCTCGGTTAAGTATAGAAAGAATAAATGATTGCAAAGGAGACTGACTAAAAGTGGTATATGAACCAATAGCTATACTGTAGTGGTATTTCTGTGGGTATATCTCAACTATACCCTTTTGCAAAAGGGCATCAAAATCTGACCTGGCAGTTTTGAGAAATACAAGTATATAGTTGAGGTATTCCCACAGAAATACCACTACAGTATTGCTATTGGTTCATAGACCACTTCCCATATAAATTTAAACAGTCTCCTTTATTTGATGGTGCTCGTGTAGTTCTTTTACCATACCGCCCAGCAAGAAAAACTCAAATAATGCTAGCTGATGAATCATCACATACCTGAGAACCAAAACAGAATACCTGTTCTTCGATTTCGGCGGTCTCTCCAGTCCTATGTCTATAGCGCTCAGCGGAACGCCTATACCGATCTGCTCCGACTTTCGGTATCTCGGAACGCTTGTCCAGAGGGATGACGATCTAGAACGAGACGTAACGCACCGGATCAACTCAGGATGTTTGAAATGGCTACAAGTCACCGGAACGACTTGCGACCCACGGATGCGCCACAAGTTGAAAGAGAAAATTTATAAGTCCGTGATAAGACCTGTCGTTGTATGGATCAGAATGTTGAGCTGTAAAAAAGAAGGATGAAAATAGATTGCATGTAGCGGAGATGATTTTAATGTTGAGATGGATGTGCGGAATAACGAGAATGGATAAAGTGAGAAATCAGTACATTACTGTTACAGTTTACAGTTTAGAAGTGGCGGCAGTGACGGAAAAGTTAAAAGAGAATCGCTAGTCTTGGTATGACCATTTAAATAGGAGGGATGAAATGCATGTAGATAACTAAAAGAGAGTTATAAATGTGGATGGAGAGGGAGAGGAAGGCCAAAAAAAAGATGGATGAATTGTGAGAGGAGCGATATGAAAGAAAAGGGAGTTAGTGACAGCGTGATGCCAGATAGGACAGAATGGAAGAAAAAAACGTGTTGTGCCGACCCCAAGTAACATGGGATAAGGGCAGATAGATTATAATGACCTGTGTCTTGTAAATAGGTCCCCAAGAAATCCAAAGTGGTAGTGGTATTTAGCTGCCAAGTGCGAACCATTCACTAGTTATATTACAGACGAGCTAAACCTTTCATGTTATCTATTAGTGAAAACCCAATCAAAATCCAAAGTTTTCATGCAAATTTCGCCCTCCCTTTACCTATTCCCTTATTAAAGAAGATATTTCCAAAATCATTTCTTACCGGATGCTCACGTCATAAAAAAAGCCGGCCAAGTACGAGTCGGACTCTCACACGAAGGGTTCCGTACTATAAACTGAAAAAAAACACGTTTATTGCATGGGAGCCCTTTAATTCTTAATTTATTTGATTGTTTAATGCTGAGTTCCATAAGACAAAAAAAAATGTAAAATACCAGAGATGAATACGTGCAGAGGATAAAGACGAAAATTCGCTCTCGTTTAGGGATAAAAGTTTAAAGTATGCATGGAAGAACATTTTTTTACCATTGGTAAATATTATTGGGCACACCGTTAGTTTTTGAATAAAATTAATTTACTCAACCTGTGCATACCTGTATACATTGCTAAGTAAGTAGACTAGACGGGAATAGGTGACCTGTAGATTAATTTATTTTATGATCTGTGCAAAGAACTGTGCAAGAATGCAAAAAATAAATGCAAATTATGACAATACCAAATGTCATTTTATTTTGTTAAATCTATCTGTCAAAAAATGTTTTAAAATGACGTTAGTTGCAGAAGTAAGAGTAGGTAATTATTTTAGATATATAGGTAGGTATATATAATGTTAATTAGTTAATTGGTTTAAGATTTAAAATGTTTTGAATCCGTAGTGAAAGGCATGAGCAATCTATAAAAAACCGACACAGTATTAGTAATCGTGTAAAAGAGAATTTGGGAAACAAATTGCACAGGAATAACTATTATTACGTACATAATATGTTAACATATACGTATATAGTATATCGGTCACCAGTCGCACTTGTTTGTTTGGCATGATTGTCGTTTATCGCTGGAAACTCTATAAAAGAGGAACGTACACAGCCCGAGCGGTATTTGTGTTCACGGTACGCGTCCAGTGCGCCGCTCCGTCCCGTTGACAACGAACGCTTACAACCAATTCAAAATGGCTTCAAGGGATCCTGCCACCGACCAGCTTGTAAACTTCAAGAAATCTCTTAAAGTAAGTCCAAAGTTTTGCTGTTAAAGTGATTATTTAGGCAGTGAACAACATTTTAATTTAGTGCTTCGTTAACGCGGACTGTGTTTACTTTCAATAACTTGTGAGCTAATTCGACGAATGTACTTTAAACTTTAGAATATTAATTTTGACATTAGCTGTTTGCATTAACTTTTTACTGTATAATGCTGAGCATTGTGTGTATATTAGTGATACTCATGCCCCACGTCATTATAACATTGATCTTTGTACCTTGACTTGGATTATCAAAAATTTTGTGTAAACATTGTATCAAAATTTTTGATAAATAATGATTTGTTCTTACTTTAAATACCTTTTTATTGTTACAAAACAACATATGATTGTGAATGAATTTGTGCCAACAACTGCGTCTAGAACATGTTCATTTTAACGTTAATTATACACCTCTTGGTGTTCACCTTGTAATGCATTGCGAATTAACATATTACTTAATACTGTGAACATGTGTGACAACTTATTAAGGTTCTTTTTTGACAATGTTGTTTTTATGATAGGTGTTGATTTGACTACTTGTTATACATATTTAATTTTACTAAATTATTTAATTAATCACTTTTCAGGATTCTCCCGGCTACATCACTACAAAAACTGGAGCACCTGTTGGAGTCAAGACTGCCATTCAAACTGTTGGGAAGAATGGACCAGCTCTGCTACAAGATGTCAACTTCCTGGATGAGATATCTTCTTTTGACCGAGAGCGTATTCCAGAGCGTGTTGTGCATGCCAAGGGTGCCGGAGCATTTGGGCACTTTGAAGTGACTCATGACATAACAAAGTATTGTGCTGCCAAAATCTTTGAAACAGTTGGAAAGGTTACCCCTATGGCTGTGAGATTCTCCACTGTTGGTGGTGAAAGTGGCTCAGCAGATACAGTTCGTGATCCCAGAGGATTTGCTGTAAAGTTCTACACTGATGATGGCAACTGGGACCTTGTTGGTAACAACACACCTATTTTCTTCATCAGGGATCCCACTTTGTTCCCTAGTTTTATTCATACCCAGAAGAGGAACCCTGCCACCCATCTTAAGGATCCTGACATGTTCTGGGACTTCATCACATTGAGGCCAGAGTCAACTCATCAGGTGATTTACTTGTTTGGTGACCGTGGTATTCCTGATGGTTACAGGCATATGAATGGATATGGTTCTCATACCTTTAAGCTCATCAATGCTCAAGGAGTGGCACACTGGGTGAAATTCCACTACAAGACCAACCAGGGAATTAAGAACTTGACGGTGGACAAAGCTGGTGAACTGGCATCCACCGACCCCGACTATTCTATAAGGGACCTTTACAATGCTATTGCCAAGGGTGACTTCCCTTCATGGACTATGTACATCCAGGTCATGACAATGGCTCAAGCTGAAAGCTGCAAATTCAATCCATTTGATTTGACTAAGATTTGGCCGCATTCTGAATATCCTCTGATTCAAGTAGGCAAAATGGTCTTGAACAAGAATCCCAAGAACTACTTTGCTGAAGTTGAGCAAATTGCATTCAGTCCCGCTAATTTGGTGCCAGGTATTGAACCATCTCCTGACAAGATGTTGCAGGGACGTTTATTCTCATACAGTGACACTCACCGTCACCGCCTGGGAGCCAACTACTTGCAGATCCCGGTGAACTGCCCCTACCGCGTGACTGTGTCTAACTACCAGCGTGATGGACCACAAACTATCAGCAACCAGGAGGGAAGCCCCAACTACTTCCCCAACTCATTCTCGGGCCCGCAGGAGTGCCCGCGCGCGCAGCGCCTGCAGCCCAGGTACAACCTTAGCGGAGATGTTGACAGGTACGACAGTGGCCAGACCGAGGACAACTTCTCTCAAGCTACAGAGCTGTACAAGAAGGTGTTTGACGATGCCGCCAAACAGCGCGCTGTTGAGAACATTGTGGGTCATTTGAAAGACGCCGCTGGCTTTATTCAAGAAAGAGCCATTAAGATCTTCACTCAGGTTCATCCTGATCTAGGTAGCAAGGTTGCTGCTGGCTTGGCTCCATTCAAGAAATATCATGCCAATTTGTAATTAAATATACTTAACAATCTTATGGGTGCTATTTTATATTAGATATTAAGCAACATGATAATCTTGTGGGTACACTTGGGTCTCTATGAAAAATGAACATTATGGTACATAATATACAGAATTGCATTCTAAAATACTTTTAAGGCGATTTACACTGAATATTGCATAATAAAACTGACTGTTTTACTGATTATATTGTTATTTTAAATATACCATTTTGTAGATACTATATTGTCGTTTTACTAAATTAAAAATTTCATAAACCTATCTATCATGTGACCCTCGATAGTTAATAATAACAATCTTATCAATGGATTATCTTTTAAATTTATGATTAAGAAACCATGTAGGTAGGTTCAGATAATCATTAAATCTCCCTAATTATTCACAGATAGAGAAAAGACGACCCTGATAAGAAATCCTGTGTTATGATGGATGCCCCCCAAGTGTTTCGGAGGCGACGCTCGCTTAGAACAACACCGTAAGAAGCTATTAGTACTTAATTAAATTTATAGACATTTTGAATTAGTTCTATAACTGCTTCTCAAGTTTACTTAGTCTGCTGATATCGGTTAACATCGTGATGGAACCTAGACTAAGGCCACGTTTCCACTTGCGACTAGCTCGCATGCAAGTTGCATTACACTGCGAGCTACCGAGGTATAAGGTAAAAACTTGCATGCTAGTTGCTTTCGAGTGGAAACGCGGCCAAAGTTGAGACATTACTATTAGCTCTTTCTCCCTATCACAATGAAAACGAAAAAGTACGGTAGGTACTACTTATTGCTATATAGATTGAAAGACACACATCATAGTAGTAAATTAGATTGGTATACATAATGAGCACAACTCATAAACTAAGTTACTGGCGTAAAGCTAAAGTACCTACGTTTATTATTAAAGCTAATAGAGGAATCGTACGAACAAACTAATCAATATCTGTCATGCACGCACTGCGGTCAACATAAAAATTGCAGTGCAGTGTTATGTTATCAGCACAATATGACAATAAAATATTACACTGCATACAGTGACATTAAGTGTAGATAAGTAGGTATGTAGTTACATACTTGCCTTTGTTATGCAATGTTCTCACGCAATGGGGCGAGCATACTTAGCTCTAAATCCCTACTTAATGATAGGTATATTGAAAATGCGGTAGTAACTCCCAGTGCCTGTAGGGTTGCGGTATTGTTCGAAAGATTTACCGGGGTCCTGGAACGCAAAAGGGCATTTTGATGGAATACGGGTGGGTTTTAGTTAGTAAGAGTCTGATACTTTGATAATTTCCTATCCTATCACGTCTAACTGGTAAACGGATTTGGATGAAACTTGACATACGGGTAGAACATGTCCCGCAATAGGACAAAGGATAGGTACTTTTAATCCCGGTACCTAGTAGTGTTAACTTATGATTTCTTGTTTAATTTCATGCGGGCCAAAATGCCAGCAGAAGTTACTGTACCTACATTGATCAGTTATTTTTAAACATTTGCCCGTAGCGACAAACATAATTATAATATATGAGTACCTATTCGAAAGTTCTGGCAAAATACAAAAGAACTTAATATAGCTACGTATCAACTGAGTATCTAACATACCTAATCATCAGCATCATCATATCAGCCGAAAGACGTCCACTGCTGGACATAGGCCTCCTCCAAGCATCGCCACAACGACCGGTCCTGCGCGTCTCGCATCCATCGGCTACCCACGACCTTCACCAAGTCATCGGTCTACCTTGAGGGAGGCCTTCCAACGTTGCGTTTTCGGGTACGCGGTCGCACTTCCAGAACTTTTCGGCCCCATCGACCATCTGTTCTGCGAACAATGTGCCCTGCCCACTGCCACTTTACTTTGGCGATCCTTCGGGCTATGTCGGTAACCTTGGTTCTTTTGTGGATATTATCATTCCTGATTCGATCACGCAAGGAAACTCCAAGCAATGCCCTCTCCATTGCCCTTTCAGTGACTTAAGGCCTTATTAGGCTCATTGTGAGCGACCACGTTTCAGTTCCATAAGTCATCACTGGCAACACGCAACTTCAAGTGTAGAGTTTACGATTTTGATAGGAGTGGGTGCTACATGAGTATTTACCATGATCTTGGTTTTGTCCATGTTCATTTTGAGACCCACTCTTTCGGAAGCTCTACTGAGGTCATCGAGCATTGTACTGAGGTCCTCCGTAGTCCCCGCCGTGACGACTACAAATCGAAGGTGGCTGATGTACTCGCCAATCGCCATTGACATTAATGCCTAGCTTTCTTCAGTCCAAAACCTTGAAGACATCTTCCATTGCGGCCGTGAACAGTTTCGGAGAAATGACGTCTCCCTGCCGCACACGCCGCTGCAGGAGGATAGGTTTCGAGGTCTGATCCTGAAATCGGACTGACATGGTGGCGTTTTCGTACAAATATTTCAGCACCTCAATGTACCGATAGTCGATCTGGCACCGTTGGAGAGACTGTAGCACAGCCCAAGTCTCGATCGAATCGAAGGCTTACTCGTAGTCTACAAAAGCTAAGCAGAGTGATGAGATGTTTCTGCCATCGGCGGTCTTCAGTTTCGTGAGCTGGCTCTGCCCAATCTCTAGCAAAGACCCTGAAGCCCTTATTCCGCTCTATCGCGTCTTTAATTTTTTCATTATTAAAGCCGTGGAGGTCGCTTTTCAAGGACTTTGAGATCTGTCTATTGAGCTGCCAGCACGCATCGTCCGAAGACTGCAGAATCATCTCCCGCCTCGTCTTCATGAGCTTGAGAGTAGGATCAGAGAGCCTCTTGTTCTTAGGTATCTGTACGGCGAGTCTTGAAGAACTTAGACACACAGTTTCCACGAACCCATCGTTGTATTCGTCCACGGAGCTCCGTAGGCACTCGAAACGATTCTGACGACACCTAATTATTATAATTAAATACCTACCTACCTAAAATTCGCATGGCCATACGCACACCCACCACAATAAATTAAACTACTTACCTACTGTTTAACTACGTAAGTTTGGATACCAAACTCTAGTCGGAACACAAAATAATACTCAACCGATAACTTCCAAAGATAAGTATTTTGTTGAATATGTAGGTATGACTGACCTTCGCTGGTATTCAGTATGTGGTTATACATACCTACTTATTGTTATTGTGTCTTTATCTTTATTAGGTAGTGATAAACCTAATTAAAGTGAGTGTCAAACTTATTCTTTATCAGCCATCAACATCACGATTTATTTCAATACCAATTCATCAAACACGTGCGAGTCCCGCAAACTGACAATCAATCGTCATCAGCAACTTCACTCAATGCCATCATAGGCATTTGCTCAATTATACTAACCAACGCTAGACCCCTTAACTTGTGCTAAGTCCACGCTCCTGTGTCATTTTCATACAAGTGCGAAAGCAACAGCCGTAAAACGGCCGTAATACGCGATGAATCCGCATACTAAAGTATCGTATTGTGATTTTTACATACATTTTTTTTTTTTTTTTTTTGCTTGTACAGTCACTTTGTGACTAACTTTGGTAGTGGCGCTAGTATTAGGTATATGATCTGTAGGTAGTGGTTAAGGAGCAATTAATTAATTGCAAAAATAGTACAGGCGCTGTGATATTTGAACACAAGAATAACATAGTAAAAGCAAAACATATTTAACGTTTTCTTGTTTTTCAAGATTTTAAAGACAAATATAGTAAAATACTAATATTTCACCACGGTCTCTCATGCAGTCGAAGTGCGGGTCGCTTTGCACGGCACGCAAACATTAAGGAGCAATTAATTTATTGCAAAAATAGTACAGGCGCTGTGATATTTGAACACAAGAATAACATAGTAAAAGCAAAACATATTTAACGATTTGTTGTTTTTCAAGATTTTAAAGACAAATATAGTAAAATACTAATATTTCACCACGGTCTCTCATGCAGTCGAAGTGCGGGTCGCTTTGCACGGCACGCAAACATCAACGACATTATCCGACGCGCTCTTGTCGCCGTCGGCGTTCCAGCCGTACTAGAACCCAATGGCCTGCCACGCGACGACGGCAAGCGACCGGACGGTATGTCTTTGTTTCCATGGAAGATGGGTAGGCCTTTAGTGTGGGACGCTACTTGTGTCGATACTCTTGCGCCATCCCATCTTCCTAGCTCGTCGTGCTGTGTTGGTACTGCCGCTGCGGCTGCTGAGAACCTCAAGCGGCGGAAATATAATAACCTTGTTGGCAATTATATTTTTGAGCCGTTTGGGGTTGAAACTCTTGGACCGTGGGGTCCGAGTGCTCATGCCTTATTTAAAGATCTTTCTAAACGCTTAGTTGACACTTCGCGTGACCCAAGGGCTGGCTTTTACCTCGGACAGAGGATAAGCATTGCCATACAACGTGGCAATGCCGCCAGTCTTTTGGGCTCACTTCCGGTGGACAGCGATGCGGACGAATTTTTTGACGCCTTATCTTAGTTAGGATATTTTATTTTAAGTGTACTTATATATTTAGTACTTTAATGCTGTACCTAGTTCATATCTAAATAAATATTATAATTCTAATATTTAGATTGGTAAGTGATTCCATGATTTACCAAGTTTTGGTTTAGGCTTCGATTTTTACAAGAAACCACTGAATAACACGGAATTCTTATAACTTGTAACGATCGCGGTTGAAAGCGCACTAGTTCGCCGAGACGACCATTTGCCTATGACCTGTAGTGCTATTCTACAACAATTTCGTATCTCGACAGTAGAATTCGAGGTGAGTTTCAAATGAAGACCTTTATGTTGTGTGCAATAAAGCTCACTTTGTGAGTTTTATCACTCAGGTGAAGCTCGATATCGAAATAGGTTGTTACAGAATAGACTAGCTGCAGTGCTATTCTCTAAAAGACAATTTCGTGGCTGTAAGCTGCGACGAGCTCGTCGACGAGACAGCCTTGAGATCGCCCGAGCGTGTGGCGCTGATTCAAACTGTATTCACTAGCGTGGCTGTGGTCGTTGACGAACTTTAAGCTGTAGCCTCTCGTCGCTGTTTCGTAGACGAATTAGGGCCTTGAAACAAATTATTTTAATCATAATCGAGCAATCTCGACTGAGAATTTTAGGGGTTTAAAATTTGAAATAAATGTCTATCTTTAAGTATTTTAAGGAACAGAGTAAAACTATGCACAAATTCTATAATTATAAGAATTTATTGCTTAAAATTGTTACATTGTAAGGCTGAATGATGATTCCTTTGCCTATTTCGAGCAACGCAACGCGACGATGAAAACGAACGTGTAAACAAAAAACAATAGACGCAACGCTAACAAAACCACCTGAGTTTTAGTTTGGAAACTTTTATTTGTGTCGGCATTAGCAGCTATTGATATGAATTTTATAGATAGTTCTGTGACCAAGAGGATACATAAATAAACCTATTGAAACGTGAGTATTACGATAAGTATTTTCACTGTTATCAAACATGGCTATTACATTGAAGTGCGAGATATTAATAAAATTATGTTACTAGGTATTATTTTATAATATTAATGTACCTACCAATAACTATATTGTTGTAAAGGAACATTGTGTAATTTAAGCATGCCAGTGCGTTCCATCGCGTAGAGATGTTAGGTTAGTAGAGTTTGGAAGAGCGACGTTGTAGCGACAAATCGTCACTTTTCTTAGCTTCTGCTAATAAATCAAGCTTTATAATCAACCGATCTGCCAGTTTTGTATACTTATAAGAAAAATAAATGTAAAATGTAAGAGTCGAACGCGCGATTATTGTAGCTTTTGGATTTGACAGTTCGAAGCGAGGCTGTGTGCGAGGCTGTAAAGGTAGAATTCCGTGCATCGCGATCGATCGCGGGGCCGCGCGCGGCCTACGACTGTCGTCGATCGCTCGCGACAATAGTCAAACTATGAAAATGTATGGCACCGCTGCCGAGGCTCGCGACAGACGCGCGCGGCCGACGAATGTCGTGAGCCGCGCGCGGCCGTCCGCGTCTTAACATGTTTTAGCGCTTAATAACATCGTGGAGTTCATGGCGCAAACATGTCTAGGAACGCCGGAGAAAACTTTTCATTACAATACAAATGCTTTTGAATCAATATGTGGTAGTATATATATAAGATGTAAAAAAAGGTTGCTTTAGAAAAGTAAATTTCACGGATACTAGTTTGATTCTAGTTAGGTACGCAGTTAAAAATGTTGAAGTATTGTTCCTGATGGGAACAATACTTAGGTAGGTACATAAAAATGATATTGTGACGCGATTATAATTGGTACTTTACCTCTATGACATTCTCGTAGTGTTCGCGTGTGTTACGGCAATTAAAATTAGCATACCCATACTTACCTATCTAAGAGGTCTGTTTGTTTCGCTTATCTAGAAACAGCTACGGTAGCTGTGTTTCTAGTAACAAGTGCACCTTCGTATTTTAGTGTAAGTACCTACCATACTAGCCCAGTTGAAATTAACATTAAATTCGCAAAGTTGGATGTAAGTAGGTACTTCCGTATTTTCTGGTATGTTGTATGGACCAGTTAAAATAGCGAGAATTCAAATTTGCAACTTCAAAAAACTTGTGCTTGCTGCGCACCATGCGATAAACTGAGGAATTTTGTTTTTTTCACGTTTTGCTCTAAAAGTCAAAAGCTATGCTTGTCGACCAATAAACATTCTATAAACATATAAAAATACCTAAATTTGCAACAATCTAAGCCCAACCGCAGCTCTATGAACCTTATAGGGACCAAGATACAACCATTCAAAGGTGGTTGGACAATTTTAAGTTTGGCTCCCGACCGTAGCAAAATTTTGGCAAATCGCTCGTCCTATGAATAACATTACTTCATTACTTCACAACTCAAAACCATTACCTACATACATAAAAATTGGCACATTTATTAAAGCCCCTTAGCATGTCTAGAATTTAAAATTTCATATATGTAACGCAAACAGTTTTTGATATATTAACGTTTAAAAACGACCTTTCAATATAAAAACTGTAACTTGCGTAAGTATAACATAAAGGATGATAAGTAAAGCCAAATATAAGATAACGTGTAGGTATGTAAAAACTAGCCAAGTCGAAACTTGAACTTAAATTTATCTTATTTCAGGATTATCTACAGAATTTGGCACACATTTAGATCTCAATTCTTTTTTCGCTGAAGTCTACAATCACAGATATTATTAACATGGAACTTGGCTCCCATTTTCACATTTATGTTTTTGATGGAATAAATTAACTGTCACAAATTGGACAGTTCGCTTGGACGTCTACGGTTATGTAATAATGATGCCACGATAATGACTTACTACTACTTAACTGAGAGAGGGCAGAACACAAGAGCGAGCGAAGCGAGCTCAAAAATTCATGCACCCAACTAGGAAAGGTTTTATTTTCCTTTGGTCATTTCATACACAAACATAGTGATTTTATTGAGTCATACAGCAACGCTCGAGAAAAAAGAGAGTGCAAAAAGTAAGAGCGAGCGAAGCGAGCTCGAAATTTTTTACACCCCACGGACGGGTTTCATTACATCGCCCGTTAAGGGGTGACACCCGACCGTGACAAAAAGTCAACGAACGAGTTTCACCCCTAAATGCAGAAAACCTGAAGGACTAAAGAAATTTTTGCACCTCATCTCGGAAGGGTTTTATTGTATTTTGAACATCCATCCATCATACTGAAATTTAAGTTTTTTGTTGATTTATATAGAAAACTCAGGAAGTCAGAGAGCGCAAATGCAAGAGCGAGCGAAGTGAGCTCAAAATTTTTTGCACTCTGCTCCCGTCAGGTTTCATTGCGTCAAACGTTTAGGGGTGCCACCCGATAGCGACAAAAACCAGTCAACGAGCGGTCGGGTGTCACCCCTAAGCGGGTGTCACCCACTGCGCACCGCCCCCCCCGCCCCCCTCGCTACGCTACTGAATGTTGCTAATTTGCAAAGATAATGAAACCGAAAACTTGAAGTTTTTTTTTCAGTGATTTTTTATAGATACAGATAAATAAAATTGAAGCGACTGTTTGTAACAACAAAATAACAGCTGTTACTAAATTAGTAAAAACTTATGAAGGTAGGTGAGTATATAAAATCTCTGGAACGGCTGAACCGATTTTGACGGGATTTTCACTTGCAGATAGCTGATGATATAAGGAGTAAATTAATTTAAAAAAACCGGCCAAGTGCGAGTCGGACTCGGACACGGAGGGTTCCGTACCATAAACCTTAATTTTTATTATTTATTGTTATCGCGGCAATAGATATCTGAAAATTTCAACTGTCTACCTATTACGGTTCTTAAGATACAGCCCGCTGACAGACTGACGGACAACGGAGGCTTAGTAGGTAACATGGTTCCGTTGGTTACCCTTTGGGACCCAAAATAAAAAGCCATGAAAATTTTCCACGCGAGCGTAGCCGGGGGCTGAAGCTAGTTAATAATAAGAAATAAGAATATATAAAAATTCGATTAAAACCTAATCAGTGTTTTTAAATAATTACTTATCAATATTCAGCTGAAAGACGTTCACTGTTAACGCCTTTAAACACCGGCCTTCCTCAGGTATAGCTGTAGCACCTCAGATTTGTATAAAATACTTTACTAACTTATACATATAGTAATTGTAGGTTGGCCGAAGATAATATGATGGGAATTCGTCATGTTTTAAGTAATAACAATCAAGATTCTATTATTATTTTTACAATTCATAACAGTGTGTACATGTTTGCGCACACTGTACAAATTTTGAGGAGAGAAAATTGGGAAGACATTGCTTTTGCCAACGGGAAGTTGGTGCACTTTTGCTGTTGACCGTACTTTACATGGAATACCTACTTCGATATTATCTAAAACAAAACAGTATAATCTGGCACATTAGGCGACGTACTAACGTTTGTTGATATGATTAGCTAGTTAAGTGGCAATTAGAATCTATTGTTACCTATCATAAGTTTTTTTTTGCGAATTGAAGAAAAAAAAAAATCACTTTTAATGTTTTATTTGTAGAGATTTGAAGGGTTTTCACTTGCATTATACCTAATTAATTTGTGAATCGTGCTTGCAATCTCCACATAATTTTAAGATCAACAAGTGCTGTTTGTTATATTATGCAGAACTGAACTTGTATTATACCTTCGAGGGTGGTGTGGTAGTGGGGGTACGGAGACGAATGAAAACAAATTAATCATGACATCTACCTACCTATTGTACCACCAGTTCAGATTCATTCACCAGTTCAGAATCTTAAATTCGTTCTTTTCTTTGCAGATAATGCTAAGCATGAAATATTTTACAAATATTCCATTAACAAACACCTAATGAAGGTGAGCCCACAGGAAAGATTTATTTCGTAAAGGGGACCAAAGATTTTTATGGAAGTTTGTCAGAAAGAATTGAAACAAAATATCGGCTAAGAAAAATACTCTAAAAAATAATAAAATGAGCAGAAGTAATGTTGAGTTTTAGCCAAGGACCACAACATGCACTGAGTTTTTTCAGCACAAGGAAAAATGGAAAAAAGGTGAAGTCTATGTTAAGAAGAAAGCAACAGAGAAGTAAGAGTCATTTTTTACCTACTACGGTAGATCTCTAAGTGGTCTGCGATCTGCGAGTAACTAGGCCAGATAATGAGATACAATACATTGAACGACTAAAAGCTAATGCTTCGATCCAGCAATGGTTGTAACGAAACTTAACTTTGAAGCCAGATAGTCACGCACTCATTTTGTAATTCTTTCATCACCCCTGCTGCCTATGGCTACACAAAAGAGAGTTAGAGGCAGTCCACAGACGCCATGGATGACGAAAGTCTAGAAGGACATGAAAGGTTACGTGGCCTGTCTCTTAACAGCGGAATAAACGGCGCATCAAGATAAAGAAAGTTGACCCTGCGTAAGGGACAAAGCGAGGAGAATTAAGGAGGTCATTAAAGGGAAGAACATATCTGCGAAAATGACTCACGTCGCATCACCAAATATTTCAAAACGGAAGTACAGACCCAAATTGTAAATAACCATGCCGATATAAAATTTGTGTTTGTTAAAGTCATACCTACACTCAATCAAATATATTGCAAAAATGCCTTCCAATACTTGTGAATACGCATAGATACAGACCCAGGGACTATGAAACCAACAAAACAATATTTCCAACAAATAGGTACTGCGTACGTAACGACTATAGTAAAAAGTCATCCTGATTCTCATTGACACTCATTTACATGCATTTGCATGGTTATTTACAATTCGTAAATAACTGTGCCGAAAACAAATGAGTGTCAGTTGAAGCCTGACAATCCATTAAAGACATTTGGTATGGGAAGGTGGCGTTGCAAATAAAAACTGGCCAAGTGCGAGTCCGACTCGCGTGCAAAGGGTTCCGAACAATTAAATTTTATTTAACATGTTATTTTAATACTATAGACTTCTTATAGGTTTTCCTGTAATCAGGTAAAGATCTATTATCTCCATATTTTTCAAAATTTTAGGCTCAGTAGTTTCGGAGATATGGTGGGCGGAATAGTAATTTTTCGTCTAATTTTTTTAATAATTTCAAAACCATTTATTTTAAAATTATGAAAAAAAAAATATAATTAGAACCTTCACAGTAAGCCCTTTCATTTAATATGTCACACGATATTATTCAAAAAACTTTTTTTTTATTTTCTAGTTTGACCCCCATACTAAAAACTTAATCATTTACGTAACACGTTCGTCTTTGGGTCACAGAAATCCATGTGTACCAAATTTCAACAGAATCGGTCCAGTGGATCCGGAGAAAACTGGCTGTGACAGACGGACAGACAGACTGACAGACAAGCAGACACCCGAGTGATCTTGTAAGGGTTCCGTTTTTTGTTCGGAACCCTAAAAAGTCATAGTAAGCCGGCTGATACTGACATGGATAGTTGATCTTGTATGGCTAATATGTAAACTGGTGATTAGCTGCTCAGGTAGCGGTGGGTTTGGGTGTGGTTGGTTACGAAAGTTGAAAAAAATAACGTCATAGTGCGCCGGCTGAAACCTTTTTTTAGGGTTCCTTACCCGAAGTATAACCAACGGAACCCTATTACTAAGCCTCCGCTGTCCGTCCGACCCTCCGTCCGTCCGTCCGTCCGTCTGTCTGTCAGTAGGCTGTATCTCAAGAACCGTAATAGGTAGACATTTGAAATTTTCACAGATTGTATATTTCTATTGCCGCTATAACACCAAATAATAAAAAATAAGGTTTATGGTACGGAACCCTGCATGTGCGACTCCGACTCGCATTTAGCCGGTTTTTATGAATAGACTAGCACTTCGACCGCGACTTCGTTCGCGCGAATTTAGTTGGTACTCCACGAACTTCATCTCCCTTATTTATAGAGTAAACGTTGGGCAGTTCGCTCATCCGCAACATTTTTCTTACTTGAGAGTATTTTAATACCCGTGGTAACTTTTAAACGAAAGGTCCGATTTGAATAATTTAAAGTGTAATTTACATAATAAATTATACATAACCAACCTTAACCACTCTGCACGGCAAGATTTTGACTTTTGACACAACAGCTGAGTCGGCGGGTTTTTGCAAATTACGTCATCAAATTCAGGAATTACATCAATTTTCGGCAATCGAATTTACTATGAAAAATTTGTTTCCGTAGCTATGTAATACGATAAGTTTATGAGAAATATCTTAAATTACAAGTTAAGTTCGTTCGAATCACTTCAGTCTACTTAAAAATCTGTTCTAAATATGAATTACTCCATCTCTCAAAAAGGTAGTCAACTTAGATTTTCTGAAAATATATGAGTAAACAAAAAGATGCAAAAGGGCAAAATAAAGACATAATCATTCTATTTGCGTTCTTCGTTTTGTCCTTATTCATACAAAAGTTAATTAAAAATACGATCGAATCTTGACAAAAAATGATTACATTGCAATTTTGATGACAGCGATGTTTGAGGCTAAAAAAACATGAAAATTTTGAATTTCGGACACCCAAACTCCATTATGGGGGTAGTGGTTTGCTCATCATTTGATTATCTGACGAATGTATCCATATTTCTAACGAAAAATGTAGCGGTAATGAAGTTTTTTGATTTCTAAAGTCGAAGTTTCGCGCTAACTGTGTTTTGTTAACGTTTTTATTTTATACTAGTGGACGTCACGCGGTTTCACCCGCGTAGTTCCCGTTCCCGTGGGAGTACGGGTATAATATATAGCCTATGTTACTCCCTGATAATGTAGCTATCCAATGCTAAAAGAATTTTTCAAATCGGTCCAGTAGTTTCGGAGCCTATTCAATTCAAACAAACAAACAAACATACAAACAAACAAATCCTTCTTCTTTATAATATTAGTGTAGACAAATATCCTATTATTTATATAAATACTGTTACGCGCCAGAATTAATGCTGGTTACATAACGACATATACGTGCTGCTAACGCCACCTAGTATCAAGTAGCGGGAACTAACCAGATCAAAGGAGTCAAGATGTTTCTAGAATTTTCTATGCTAGAACATTCTCGATGTTTCGACACCTGGTCAGTCGGGACCGGTATGTACCCGAACTTTCCGGAAGTTTCCATACTAGAAGGTTCTAAAAACAACTGTCGGTATATAAAGGGCGGACATCCGGCGACTGGAGTCAGTATTTAACTGGCGATACAAACGATAACGTCGAGAGCGATCTTCAACTGCGAATTATAGTGAAGTGAAGTGTTCAGTAGTGCGATTGTGTGTTATAATTAGTGTGTTTTAAAGTGCTAATTAGTGTGTTAAATTAAAGTGTCAGTTTTGGTTAATTTATCGGCTGTTTTTACTGTCACGAACCCCAAGCTCGTAACAATTGGTGTCAGAAGAGTGGATAATCATGCCGATTCTGCCAAAGGACGACACGGAGGGTATCCGTACCCGTAGTCAATGCCAGCAGGAGACGGACCAGAAGCGTTTTGGTGGAGCAACGTCACAGACGTCGGAAGGGCAGCTACTGACCATCGAAGCCGGCCCACCCACAGCAGCTCCAGCATCATCAGCACCAGACTTAGCTGCTCTGATGATGATGCTGCAGGAGCAGGCCCGCTGACAGGAGGAGCAGGCTCGACGCTTGGAAGAACAGCTGCAGCGCGACAAGGAGGAGCAGGCCCGCCGACAGGAGGAGCAGGCCCGCCGACAGGAGGAGCAGGCTCGACGCTTGGAAGAATAGCTGCAGCGCGACAAGGATGAGCAGGCCCGCCGGCAGGAGGAGCAGGCCCGATGCTTGGAAGAACAGCTGCAGCGCGACAAGGAGGAGCAGGCCGGACGACAAGAGGAACAGGCCAGTCGCTTGGAAGAGCAGCTCAAGCTTGATAAGGAGGAGCAGGCGCGCCGCCAGGAAGAACAGATGCTCCTCATGAAGGAACTTCACGCGTCCTTCAGGAAAGACATGAAGGAGGTGAAGGATAAGGTTGCTCAGCATGACAACCGTTTGACAGACGCTGAAACCAGGATCAGCTAGTTTGATGACGTCATTGCGTATGTGAAGAAGGAGTTGGGCAACCTTAAACTTGGAGATGGGATTGCTACTTCTGCAGCCACTACACCTTCGCCACGTGGGTTCAAAGTGCCGCCGTTCGATGGGACGTCTTCTTGGTCGGCCTACAAAATTCAGTTTGAGGCTGTCATGAAGGCGAACGGGCGGAGTAAAAATCAGGCCATGACTGCCCTCACCCTAGAACTGCGCGACCAGGCCTTAACTGTCCTGGAAGCTCTCGGTAAGGAGGTGACTTACGAGCAGCTGCTTGAGGCGTTGGAAGCCAGGTATGGCGACGCTCATCTGGAGCACGTGTTTCGTGCGCAGTTAAGGGATCGCGTACAACGCAGCGGTGAGAACCTGCAGCAGTGGGCCCTTGAAGTGGAGAAGCTGGTGCGAAAAGCGTACCAGTCTGCACCAGCGCTCATTGAAGGGAACCTGGTGCAGGCATTCATCGACTGCATCCGCGACCTTGAGGTTAGGGCTGCAGTGAGGCTCGGGTACCACGGGACGCTTAAGGACGCTTTGGCCCATGCACTGGAGGTGGAAGCTGTGCGGCAAGATCATCGTTCCCACCGCGTCAGGGAGGTTGCAGCAGTTACAGTTCGCGATCGTTTAAAAGGATACAGCCCTAAGTGCTACGGCTGTGGTGAAAGGGGCCACCTTCGATCCAGTTGCCCTAAGCGAACTGCAGAAGGGGATGGTAGCCGATCTCCAGAGGGCAGGGCAGCTAATAGCAGCGCCCAGCAACAGCAGGGAAACGAGTAAAAGCCAGGACTGCGGGGCGGGTGCTGGCTGATGTTCAAGGAGCCCCAAGGATTTCGTTCTCACAAACCCGTGACGGGAACAGCCTTTTCATCAAGGGCGAGGTCAACGGGACACCATGTAAGCTGACGATAGACACTGGAGCTTCTCGCACGGTTGTCAGTTCCCAACTTATAAATCGGTTCCTTGGGGACTCTGCATACAACCGAGAGCGCATAAATTTGGTAACAGCCACCGGTCAGCGCATACCCGTCCGAGGAGAAAGAGAGATGGAGTTGAAGCTAGGCAACAAAATCTACCTGCACAATGTTGTTGTGGCCGATATAATGGACGATTACATCCTGGGCTTAGACTTTATGAGGAAGAATCGTTGTGAGATCGACGTTAATCAAGGAGTTATGAAATGTGGACAAGAGGAACTTTTCATGGAAGGGGCGTTACCTGGAAATGTGTACAACCTAAAGAAGATTGTTCTTCCTCCGAGATCGGAAACGGTTGTGCCGGTTAGTCTTCCTCGGAATCCTGGGCAGACTCATCGTTGCGTACTCGTGGAAAGGGTTGACAATGACCTTTCATGGAAAGTGGCACGAACATTGGTCAGAGCCACCGACATCTCAGGGGTACGTGTGCTGAACCTTTGTGACAAAGAACAGGTGATAGAAAAGGGCACACTGATGGGTACCTGCGAGGAAGTGGATTGGTTGCGTCGATGCCGTTATCTATCAACTGGGACCCTTAGCAAGGATGCACAAACGAGAGTGACCACACTTTTAGAAGACTGTCGCAGCGCTCTGTCTCAAAATGAAATGGTCAACGCAAAGAAGATGTTACTCAAGTACGCCGATGTTTTCTCTTCGAACGATGCTGACATCGGAAAGACTGGCTTAGTTCAACACAAAATAAACACAGGAGAAGAATTGCCTATCCGTCAACGGCCAAGGAGACTACCTAAGGGAATGGTGAAGGATGGTGTTATAGAACCTTCATCCAGTCCATAGTGTTGGTAGTGCTGGTAAGAAAGAAGGACGGCAGCATGCGGTTTTGTGTTGACTATCGTCGCCTGAACGACGGCGACGTTACAAAGAAGGACAGCTATCCTTTGCCAAGAATTGATGACACTCTGGACATGCTTACTGGAGTAAAGTGGTTTAGCACGTTAGATCTAAAAAGTGGCTACTGGCAAGAAGAAATCGACCCTAAGGACAAGGAGAAGACTGCATTCTCGACAGGAAAGGGTCTGTGGCAATTTAAAGTTATGCCGTTTGAATTGTGTAACGCTCCGGCAACGTTTGAAAGATTGATGGAACTGGTACTAACCGGGTTGATTGGTGATGTCTGCCTTGTTTAATTGGATGACATCATCATCGTAGGCCGTACGTTTGAAGAACATCTTCAAAACCTGGAATGCGTGCTCATGAAGATCCAGAGTGCCAACCTCAAGTTGAGTCCGAAAATGTGTTCATTTTTCAAACGGCAAGTTAGCTTTTTGGGTTATGTTGTGTTGGAAGAAGGTATCCGCACGGATCCAGAGAAAATCGCCGCTGTCAAGGATTGGCCAATTCCAAAAGACAAGACGCAGGTCAGAGCATTTTTAGGTTTGTGCTCCTATTATCGGCGTTTTATCAAGAACTTTGCAGATATAGCCAAACCCCTGCACAAGCTAACCGAGGAGAAGCGACATTTCTGTTGGGATGAAAGTTGCGACATCGCATTCCAGGAGCTAAAGGACCGTCTGTGCAAAACACCTATTTTGGGGTATCCTGATACCAACAAGGAATTTATAGTTGACACAGACGCAAGTGATATCGGACTTGGCGGTGGGTTATCTCAGCGGAATGGCGATCAAGAGGTTGTGATTGCGTACTTCAGCAAGTCGTTGTCGAAACCAGAGAGGAATTATTGTGTTACGAGACGGGAATTGCTTGCTGTGGTAAAGTCATTGCAACATTTTAGCAAATATCTGCTAGGGCGGAAATTTCACCTACGAACTGACCATGCTGCACTGAAATGGCTATTGTAGTTCAAAAATCCAGAAAGACAAGTTGCGAGATGGATTGAACTATTGCAAGAATACGACTTTGTGGTCGAACATCGCAGCGGAAAATCTCATGGCAACGCAGATGCATTGTCAAGAAGAACTTGCCTTGAAGACTGCAAGCATTGTACTAGGAAAGAGGGTAAAGAAGTCGTAACTGTGAAGATGCTCAAGACAGACCTCAGCAACGAGTGGAAGGAGAGCCTACAACGAGCGCAGCAGGAAGATTCGGACATCAAACCGATTCTTGAGTGGATGAAGGCCAGTGCTCCTAAGCCCACGTGGAGCGATGTCTCAGCAATGAGTTCGATCACAAAAAGCTATTGGGCCCAATGGGACAGCTTAGTGATTCAGGATGGAGTACTGTGCCGTAAATGGGAAAATGTTAGGGGCGACAGCTGTCATTTGCAAATGTTTGTCCCTAAAGCTAAAGTACCGGATGTTCTACTGCTGTACCATGATGGTTGTTCAGGAGGTCATATGGGAGTTAAACGAACTCTACTGAAGATACGGGAACGGTTTTACTGGGTACATTGTCGTGACGATGTTGAGGACTGGTGTCGCAAGTGTACAAGTTGTGCGGCTGTAAAAGGACCTCAGACTCGTAGCAGAGGTGCATTGAAATTGTACAATGTTGGTGCACCATGGGAAAGGATAGCCCTAGATGTTGCGGGACCATTTCCGGAAAGTGAAAGTGGTAACAAGTATTTCATGGTTGTAATGGATTACTTTACTAAGTGGCCCGAAGTCTTCGTCATTTCAAATCAAGAAGCTTCAACAGTCGCAGATAAACTGGTTCATGAAGTCTTCTGTCGTTTTGGAGTACCCTTGGAGATTCACAGCGATCAAGGAAGGAATTTTGAGTCACAAATATTCTAGGAAACTTGCCGAGTTATGGGTACTCATAAAACGAGAACAACTTCTTACCACCCACAATCGGATGGAATGGTGGAACGACTCAATCAGACATTGGAGAGATACTCGGCAAAATATATGGAAAATCGGCAACGCGATTGGGACAAGCATATACAACCGTTTCTGTTGTCATACCGAAGTGCTGTTCACGAAAGCGATGTGCTTTCACACACACGACACCAGCTTTCGCAAACTTTGGTAGAAAATTACGGCTGCCTGCAGACCTGATCACTGGAATGCCACCTGAATCCGGTTTGAAGGGTACTTACTGTAGCTAGTGAAATTCCTGGTCAATTGAGACTTAAGAACTAATGTCTCAGGGTTGGCAGCGGCCTGGCACTCTGGCAGTGCCACTGGCACTGTCGAGGTCCATAAGCGGCGGTAACCACGTACTGACGTCTCGTTTGCCGCCATTGGGAATAAAAAAAACGTTAGGTACCTACAATTGTATCAGATGTGTCTATAGGATTTTTTTTTATCGTGTAAAAAGTGAAATGCTTCGTAAGCAAACCATTTTGATGTGTAAGACTGGTTTCTACCTGCAACAAAATAATATGTACCCACTTAGTTTAAAAGAAAAACTAGAATAAATAATAATTGCGTTATGAGTCAATGATATTCAAAAAGTATAGATTCGCCTTGTATCGCTAAATTTCGTGCCACAAACATTCAAATTGCCTTCTATTTTATCTATTTGTCTCCTTCCCTCTTGTGATTGCCGAATATGTCTATCGCATTCAGTGCAATGCAAATGGCGTACCTACATGGCATGTTATTTTGACGTGTGAAGTATGACTATACTCCATCTATACTTTTTGAATATCATTGTTATGAGTATAGTAAGTAGGTCTAGATTTACAGAAATATTGGTATACATTGTATTAATTATTAAAAGATTATAACTAACCCGATCCAGTTGTATTGCTTGTTTTTTCTCTATTCCTTTCTCGTCTATAGGAACTTAAAAGACTTTTCATTTTAGCCTTTAACTCCTTCTTGGGAAGATCAAAATTGTTGGCTATTTCATTCCACAAGTCTTCACGTTTATTTTTATTATGGTATTCCTTTTGTCGAGGATCCCATAACCCTTTAAAAGATCCATACATTCCAATTAAACGAATCGATGTTTCGTTGTCCATGTTTGTGCGCAGAAATACGTCCGAACACAATTACTGCCGAATGTTTACTAAGAATGTTCGTGCGCGGCAGGTGGCCAATAGCGTTCGCGCGCGGCAGTCGTCTAATCACAGCGCGGCGCGCCGCGCGCGGCAGCCGCGCTCGATTGCCGCTCGATATTTGGACACACCTTAATAGTCATATTCGTAAAGAAGTTGTTGTTTTTTTTTTTGTTTTGTTCCTATCCATTTGCATAAAATTTTAAGACCTAATATAACTTAGCATACTTTTGTTTCTCTTAATCTGGCGGCATGGCAGTGCCGCCGCCAAGTGAAGCCAAAAAAGCGGCACGGCCGTATTATCCTTTTCTCGAAGCAGTTCAGGCCATTTTCGACCCCCTATAACTTCGTTGTGGATAAAACTAGAATCCTGAATTTTCAGTAACCCAGCAGGACTTGTATAAACATATTTCAAATTTCATTTAATTTGAACCAGGAGTTTAAGAATTATAACTAGTCAAGTTTTCTTAATTTTGTCACTCACTGACTGACCGATCAACAAAACTCTAAGGCACTTCTAGCAGACGTAGAAACTTCAAATTTAGAATACAATTAGTGTTTGGTGTATAAATGAAGGAAAATCTAAAATATATTGCAATTTTGGTTCACTTTTCTAGATACACCAACTGCATAAATAACTTTGTAATCCCATATAAATATATAGGATTACAAAGTTACATTTGCAGTGAATAAATCAGTGTATTTTCATTATTATATTATACACATACAGGATGTATAATATAATAATGGAAGTTCCGATATATAATTTTGCAACTTGAAAAATGTCAATCTATTTATTTAAACCATAAAAGACTTTTAATATTGATATGGTTTCTATAAGATGTTGTTAGGTTAGCTTATTACTTAATAACTTAAGAAGGACCCTTAAGTTGGGACTGAATAAATTAACTGTCTTGGTATTACACGGATCTCACAACTTTTTACGGTAGATGAACTGAGTTGCGAGACTTGGTTTTTTTACAAGTTATGTTTTTGATGGGATTATATTTCGCATAACATTATTTACATAATTTTTTAAGCATAATTTCTCTAATCATAATAATGATTAAGCATAAAATTCTAAAGCATGATTTTACTTCTAGCTACATTCCCCAGGATCCCGTCATCATATCCTGACCTGGTGAGAAAAGAAATATTTGGGAAGTTAAACCCTTTCAAACAATAAAAGAATTTTCTAAATCGGTCCAGCCGTCTTCGAGTAATCGGTAACATAAAAAAATGAAAAAAAGATTCCGAAGAACTAAGAACCTCCTCCTTATTTTTGAAGTCCGTTAAAAAAACTGAAATTCGGTACTGTTGAGGTGGCAAGTGACTTTATCTAGCAGAGAAACACATTGATTAAGTATTTTAATGTCAGAAATACCCGATATAGCGTTTTTTAAATAAAATTGTAGCATTAAAGTGTATTCTGCCAGGTTAGATTTTGATGCCCCTTTGCACAAAGGTATAGTTAAGATATCCCCACAGAAATACCATAACGGTATCGCTATTGGTTCATAGACCGCTATTGGTCAGTCTCCTTTGTAGGCACTTTACATTGTAGGTAGAAAAAAAATATTTATTTTTATTTCTCAAAAAGCATACACCATACATGCAGCAAGCATGCAGTATGCAAACATGTTAACAAGCATACACCATGCGTGCAAGCAAGCATGTAGCATGCAAAATGCAGCAAGCATTCAGCACGCATGCAGCAGGCATGCAAGCATGCAGCGTACAACATGCAGCAGGCATGGTGTCTGTCACGATTCCGGCGCTGCGGGTCTCCGGCGGCCCCACGCGGCCTTATCGTCGCAGATGTGTTTTACGCTCACCACCGTAGCTGCGACTTGCTGGCCGGCTTGGCCGGCCAGCGCAGCGGCCATTAAAACCACCTGCTCCTCAGCTTGCCAACCGCCTCGCCCCTCCGCGCCTACGCGGGCTTAGAAATCATTCTAGAGGTAGGGCACACAAGACTACGTGGAATCGGTTTTGCGGCGACTCGTTTTTGCTACTAACTTTTGTAGCACAACATAATATTGAATGTTTAAGACAATACTTTAATTTTAATTTAAATTTAAAAATGGAATTGTGTCCGTTATTTCTATGTATTGTATGCCTAAATACTATTATGCTACTATTCATTATGCCTAGTAATTTTATGCCACTGCAAATTATACCAAAATAAGTAGTTATGTCAAAATATATTAGAATAAGAACATTATGCAAAAAACAAGACTCGATCGGAACCCTCGGTACACGAGTCTGACTTGCACTTGCTTGTCCGGTTTTTTAATGGCAATGTTTGTAAAATTAACGATTTTACAGAAAATCGATTTTATTTGGTCAGAAAACGGCTTTTAGCGGTCACAACACCACGGCAATCAACCCAAAGACATGACATTTTAATTACGGTCACCTGTTCACAAATGAAACACCCAAATTTCAAAACATCTTGTCTCTGTCGTTTCTCAAGTTTCGAGTCTAATTTTTTGTACCAAGATAGACAATTTAACTAGTAGTCGCATCGTATTTAACATTTTGTCTTTACTTTTACAGTTTATTTATAAAAAAAGGTTTTTTTTTAAAATGAACTTTGTTTCATTGTGTCCATATACGCGTATTCAATGAAACACTTGATTTTTTACAATGAAACAGTTAATTAGGTACAATGAATAGTAGGTAGTATATGTTGGTATGTAGATATTTTGTTTGCTTTGAATCAACTAGGTAAGTAAGCAATAAATTTAAATGAAAAAATATGCTTTAATCTAGACTAATATTATAAAGAGGAAAGATTTGTTTGTGTGTTTGTTTGTTTGAAATGAATAGGCTCCGAAACTACTGGACCGATTTGAAAAATTCTTTCAGCAATGGATAGCTACATTATCAGGGAGTAACATAGGCTATATTTTATCCCCGTACTCCCACGGGAACGGGAACTACGCGGGTGAAACCGCGTGACGTCCACTAGTCTTTTAATAATCAGACTTGAACATTAAAAATCACAGAGACCTACTGGTTCCGGACTAACAAGAAATCAATCACCCTGTCTGTTACAGGTCTTAAAAACAAAAAAAAAAATTACGTTTGATTCTTCTAATACGTGTCATTCCCATTCTTATTGTTTTAGCATATGTAACGGAATAATGTGGGTAGTGTGGGTACTGTACACAGTTATTGAAACAACATGCTTTCGTTTCATTGTAAACCAACCACGTAATTTTTTATAAACTATAGAAAATTTCAACAAAAAGCGAACTATTTTCATATGGATTCAGGTCAAAAGCCACTTTAAAATGTAGGTACAGAATGCAACGTCATATCTAACAATACGAAATTATTTTCAGTAATTTGCTAAAAAAACACCATATATTACGATATTTTTTTACTTTTTTGTAGCAATATCGGTTATGTGTCACTAGAGACGCCCTCTTACACACGGCGCGCTCGCAAACTTGGCATGTGCCCGGTCCTGAGCATGTCCTTTCTTGCTATCCAGCACTATCTGCCAACGTCGTGTTTTAGAAATATCGCAAAGTTTCACTGTGTACAATTGTTTCAATATTAATCAACGATTTCGTGTTTTTGAGTGCATTATTTCTATATAAAGTTAAACTTGATACTTAGGAATGCAACTCATTGTTAAAGTATGTGTAACAAAGTAATTAATTAGGATTAGGAATTAGATTTTTCAATTTTTTACGTCGACGCTCTTACAAAGTTATTGCGTCATGTAAAATAAGAAACGTCAAATCGGACTACCCACATTGTCACCATTACGCACTTGTCTCATCGTCGACGATCATTGAGAAGCGAGTAAAGCTTGAAACTCGAAACGAGTAGGGGAGAAGCGAGTAGCGAGTGTGTAGTTTCGATAGTTTAGTGAACAGCCAGCTGTCGACTATAAATGTACGTAACTCTTTTACTCACACGAGATCTACATCTTTTGTCCCTTTCCTCAGCGAGAAAATAGTCGATAGCTAATCGGTTCCTCGTCGGCGGTGAGACAAGTGCCTTATACCTCCGCTAGAGCCAACCCGCGGCCTGTAATGAGCTAGTTACTTATCAATTCTATTTTCCTGCATCGTAAACCATAGAAATCGATTGATTGTGTGGTGCCAGTAAGTCCACGTCTCTGCATTATCAATTATGCTTTCAATACCTAATTGAAGCTAAGTGCTCGGACTAGTCAGTTATTGCTACTAACAATAGAAAAGGCGTTAAATACTCAGGTACTATAAAGCACAAAAGATTTATTTATGTACACAATATACTTAAAAAGAAAATTTTGTACAGAGAAAAGAGCACAAAGGTACTGCTTATTTCAACAGATATTTCTTCCAGCAGATCTGCGACAGAAGAACTCGATAAGAAAAGTAGACACAGTGTGTCAAGAAACAGAGAAGGAAACTTAAAATAAACTATACTAACTTAACTAAAACATTAATATCTTATAATAAATACAAATCTAATAACAATAAACATACAAACAAATATACACAAATAGATTTATAATAAATTAATATATACCTACAGGATCACATTATTGACAGATAATGCTCTTTGACTTATCTTTTGAAGAGGTTAATATTTTTACAGTCTCTTATGTCAGGCGGGAGTGAGTTCCACAAACGTACTGCATGAAAAGAGAAGGAGTGGGAATATGAATGGGTTTTATGGGATGGGAAGTTAAGATGATGTTTTAGGTGGGATCTACACAGCGCATCGGTAGGGCGAGTGAACGAGAAACGATCGCGCAGGTAGCTTGGGTATGCAGGATTAAACAAGATGTTATAAAGGAGACATAATATTCGAGTGTTTCTGTGAAGACGGATAGGGAGCCACTTGAGATCCTTGCGGAACTGAAAGACATGGTTGTATTTTCTCAGGCCAAAAACAAATCGAATGCATAAGTTTTGCAAGCGCTCAAGCTTATTTAAGAGCTCCTCAGTGGCATCCAGGTAGCAGGCATCAGCGTTATCAATGATCGACCGAATTAAAGTTTGAGCTAGATAAACCTTAGTTTTAAAGGGCAAGAAGGATTGCAGCGTTTTAAAAGAGTGGAAGGAAAACTGCACCTTACGACTAACCTCATTTACTTGCGCTCGCCAAGAAAGATTGCTGTCAATAAAGACACCAAGATTCTTTGCTGAGTCCGTGTACGCAATGACCGATCCGTTGAGGGATAATGGCGGCAAAGTGGAAGTGTCAACGTAATGCGATAATAACGACTGCCTATGATCATAGCCTGGGACTTGGACGGATTAATCTGTAAGCCGTATGACTTAGCCCATTGATTAATACTCTCCAGGTCACGATTCATGGCATTAATCGCTGAATCTGCGTCAGCCAGCAAGAAGTGCCGATAAAGCTGCAAATCGTCTGCGTAAAGGTGGAAGTTGGAGGCGATAACCTTAGTAACGGTATTTATGAAGATAGTAAAGAAGAGGAGAGAGAACGCCACCCTGAGGAACACCAGCAGTGAGGTCACACCAATCAGAGAAAGTCTCTTCAAGGCGGACACACTGAGAGCGACCCCGAAGATAAGAGTCAAACCAGGATAGTGCAGAAGGAGAAAAGTTAATAGAACGAAGGACTCCAAGAAGAATGTCGAAATCCACTGAGTTGAACGCACAGCGGTGGTTTGGGGGTGGTTTGGGATCTACCTCCTCGCGGTCCACCCCGGGCAACGGCACCACAGGCCGCAGGCCACAGGCCTGTGGTACGGCAGAACGATCCCACTAAAAAGCGGTGGTAGGCTCCGCAAGGAGCCGCCTGGCTCGCTACCACCATCCCGCTGAAGTCCGGCGCCAAGCAGCTTGCTGTGTTCCGTCGGTGTGCGGGAGTGCCAGTGCCTTTGGGGGAGAAGGAGATTGTCAGTTGTTCTGCTCGGAACGCTCTTGGTCGCTGGGCTGGGCTTTCCGGGTAACTCATTTTGGAGGGTAGCGGGATCCGAAGCACGGTGCCAGCCGTTGGCCGACCGCAGTTAGTAGGGGGCCCAAGTAGCACGCCAGCCACGTGTGAAAGGCTGCCCCGCCAACTAGCGAAAAATCCCGATATGCTCCACCGTGCCAGCCGGCGACTGGATGGGAGGACCCGGTGGCCATATCCGGGGGGGTTCGGGCGTCCCCGCAGTCTCCCAAATGAGTTCCCCATAGGTTAGTTTAGCTCTAGTGTTCCACTTGGTTTACTGAGCAGCGCTTCGACAGTTCGACTTTTCTCCCCAACTACTCTCTATGATGACAAAAGTTATAAAGAAAAGCAAGGTAAAACAACGGCTGCACTTCCTCCCGCTAAAAGTGCACCTCACTAATATTAGGGGGTTGCACTCCAATCTCGATCCGGTCCATCACCATCTTGAGACCGAGAAGCCGCACCTGTTTTTCTTAACGGAGACGAAGATAACAACCCCGTCGGACGTGGCGTACCTCAACTACCCGGGCTACTCTCTTGAACACAAGTTCAAGAAGCAGGCTGGGGTCTGTGTGTACGTCCGCGATGACATTTGTTGTCGTCGTCTCCGTTGCTTTGAGAAATCGGGTTTTTCTGCCATATGGCTACTTGTGGACACTGGCGTGGAAAAATTCATCTACATCGGCGTATACCGATCGCACAGCGGTGACCAGGAGACAACAGCGCTGTTTAATTCCCTCGTGGAGTCGACCGACGTAGCCCAACAACGGTACCCAACAGCGAAGCTCATTTTTCTGGGGAACTTTAACGCCCACCATAAAGAGTGGTTGTTCCCGTACCAGAAAACTGACCATGCCGGGTTAGAGGCGCGCAAGTTTGCTTTAACGCTAGATCTAACCCAGCTGGTGAATGAGGCAACGCGGGTACCGGATGTTGACGCCCATACACCCAATTGCTTGGACCTTCTGCTGACAACTGATCCGGGCAGTCATTCAGTATCGGTCTCAGCCCCGCTGGGAACGTCTGACCATTGCCTGGTGAAATCCGTATTGACCTGCTCTCCTCCAGATAAGAGTCCTAGAGGCACGAGACGAGTATGGCGATACGAGTCAGCAGATTGGGATGAGATGCGGCACTTTTTTGCATCTTATCCATGGCGGCAAGTGTGCTTCTCCTCGGGTGACCCCTCGTGCTGTGCTGAATTGATTGCGGACGTGATTCGGCAGGGGATGGAGTATTTTATTCCATTCTCCGACATCCCGCTCGGTCACAAATCCCGGCCTTGGTATAATGCAGAATGCGCTCACGCTGAGGCCCGTAAAGAGTCTGCATACCAAGCGTGGATCAAGGCCCGCGACCGAAAGGTTAAAGCACGTAGGGTTCGCTCGAGGAAAAGAGCCTTTAATTCTGCCGCTAAGTTCTGCAAGCGGGTTTTACGTAGGGCACGTTTTGACCATGTCGGACGTATCGGGGCCAAATTAGCATTGCACGGTAGCAAGCAGTTTTGGTTCCTGTCGAAAGCGGTTGAAACGAATTTCTGTCGACCCACTTTGCCTCTATTGTGCAGTCTAGACGTGAATAAGGCCAGCGGGCCTGACGGCATTCCAGCGAGAGTGTTGAGGCAATGTGCACCTGAACTGTCTCCTGTGTTAGCACGCCTGTACCGCCTCTCTCTTGAGAAAAGAACGGTGCCGAAATCATGGAAGCTTGCGAATGTGCAACCGGTGCCCAAAAAGGGAGACCGTGCTGACCCTGCACATTACCGTCCGATCGCCATTACCTCCATCCTATGCAAGGTTATGGAAAGGATTCTTAACAGTAAGCTGCTGACCTACCTTGAAGACAATGATCTCCTCAGTGACCGTCAATATGGCTTTCGCCGGGGACGGTCAACTGGCGATCTTCTTGTGTATGTCACGCACTGCTGGGGCGAGGCCATCGAGAGACACGGCGAAGCACTTGCCGTGTCGCTCGATATCTCGAAGGCCTTTGACAGGGTTTGGCACGCAGGTCTGCTCAGCAAGCTTCCTGATTATGGTATCCCAGTTGGTTTTTGTAGCTGGATATCAGACTTCCTGAGTGAACGGTCGATCCGAGTAGTCGTTGACGGCTGCTCCTCTGACCTCATGGCTATTGATGCCGGAGTTCCTCAGGGGTCCGTTCTCTCTGCAACTCTTTTCCTGCTGCACATCAATGACCTACTTCAGCTTGGTCTTGTTGGGTACGCAGATGACAGTACGGTTTCAGAGAGATACTTGTCCAGCGCAACAACCAGCGGGGATGAAGTTCGTTCCTTGAGAGAGGCCATGGTAGAGCGGACAAATTCGACCTTAAGCCTTGTCTCCCAGTGGGGTGATGACAATGTGGTCACTTTTAACGCCACCAAAACACAGGCGTGTCTTTTTACCGCAAAAAGGAGTCGTTTTGACCAAACTCCTACTTTTCGGGGTGCATCTGTTCCTGTGACTGATCGGCTCGAGCTCCTAGGCATGGAGTTGACATCCAGTCTCAACTTCGGCGCCACCATCGAGTACAAAGCCCAAACCGCTGCCAAAAAGCTGGGCATCCTAAATAAATAGGGTGAAGCGATACTTCAAGCCTGGACAGCTTTTAACTCTATATAAAGCGCAAGTCCGATCCTGCATGGAGTATTGTAGCCACCTGTGGGATGGCTCAGCTAAGTATCAGCTTGCCGCGCTTGACTCGGTGGAACGCAGAGCTAAGAGGCTCATCGGTGACGAAAAACTGGTGGATACCAAGCTACACAGCTTGGCTCATCGCCGTAAGGTTGCCTGCTTGTCGGTCTTCTACAGATTGTACTTCGGTGAGTGTGCCCAAGAACTCCACGACCTCATTCCACCGGCCCCCTTCTACCATCGGACATCCAGACGCACTGCATCTTACCATCCCTACCTTGTTACTATTCCACCAATTCGCACTAAGCGTTTCCAAACGTCTTTTATAATGCGCACAGCAAAGGAGTGGAACTCTCTGCCTGCGTCTGTGTTTTCAAACGCATACAACCCTAATCTCTTCAAAGTTAGAGTGAACAGGCTCCTTCTGGGTAAGCTCGCTCCATCGTAGACTTTGTCTCTGTCATCTTTGACCTTGACTAGAGTCAAGAGCAAACCCATATCAAATAAAAAAAAAAAAAAAAAAAACAGCTGACGTCGAGTAGGACTAATACAGTCAGAGATTTATTCTCGATAGCCCAGCGGATATCGTCAGTAATTTTTAGAAGCTCGGTAAAAGTTCTGTGACCAGTACGAAAGCCAGATTGGAAAGGGGAAAGGTCTAGTTCTTTTTAGATTTATTAGATAAAGTTTGTGAGTTTGTGAGGTTGTAGGGGAAAATCTTTGGATCTTCTGAACCGATTTTGATAATTCTTTTACCAATAGAAAGTCACGTTATTTGTGAGTGGCATAGGCTATATATTAATATTAACCAGAAAAATACCGCCCAACGATTTGGGGACGGGTTAGCTAGTCTTTTATAGAATTAGAGGTTTTGCCTTTCGCCACAGGCAAAACCTCTAATTCTATAAAATACCAAGTTCGAAGTTTGAATTAACGCGGGTCGTCACCTGCGTTCAGTCAAACTTCGAACTTGGGAATGTACTCGCCGGGATGCAAGTCCTAATGGAAGCCATTCAAACCCGGTCCGATAAATCTGGTGTTACAGTTAACCCTAACAAGTGTCAGGCAATCATTATTGGGAGTCCTCGAAACATTGCTAAACTGGATGGTGCAACTTTGCTTCCTGTTCTGTTCTATAGTACGGTCGTTCCATTTAGTACTGACGTAAAGGACCTAGGCTTGCGTATCCACATTACCCTGAGCTGGCGTGCTCAAGTCGCTAGCGTCAGTCAGAAAGTTACGGGAACGCTGCGGGCTCTGTATCGCTTGAAAAATTTGTTACCATCGAATACAATGCTTGTACAGATCCTAATTCTTCCCATCATCGATTATGGTGACGTGTGCTACTATGACCTGAATGCAGATATTTTTAACAAACTTGACCGCCTTCTAAATTACTGCATTCGATTTGTTTTCAATTTGCGCAAATATGACCATGTCTCTGCGCATCGGTCTCTTCTGAAGTGGCTGCCCGTACGCCAGCGCAGAGAGCAGCGGGCGCTAACTACCTTGTTCTCATTTCTTAACTCTCCTAATTCCCCTAGTTATCTAGCACCCCACTTTCAATATATTTGCGCAAATCACAATAGAAACTTACGCTCATCGCATAACCGACTTCTTCAGTGTCCCTGTCATCGTACTGACTTAATTCACTGTTCTTTCTTCATTCAATCAATTTTTCTGTGGAATGTGCTACCCCAGGAAATCAGGATGACTACCAACCGGTTCACCTTCAAGGTCAGAGTTCGTGAGCACATTCGCAAGAGGTTGGGTTGAGGAGAGGAGGCAGTAGTATCGTCACAGCGCTAAATTTTTGGTCATTGTTTGTTCATTGAGTATATATATTATAGTACCTATTGTATGTATGGTATATATATATATATATATTTATATCTTTGTATTTATTAAATATCTATTAATCGCGTTTCTTGCTCAAAATTGCACCTACCACTAATTACAAAATGCCTAAGGCATTAAGTCCGCCTCTGTACATTTGTGTGCATGAAGTATTAATAAATAAATAAACAATCATCCGAACATACAAACTTTCAAATTGCTGCAGAGGTCTTTAACCATAAAATTTCTTATAATTTACGTGTCGCATTAGGTCATAATTTGCCTGCCCATTGACGCGAAGCGTGCGGAGCTGAGCGAGTGAGTAATTCGAAGTGGAGTTGCGGACTTTGTCTGACCATTAATGCGGAGCGAGGTAGTGCACTACACATCCAGTCTAGCGCCTTCCATACTTCATTAGCATTAAGCACCACAAAAATCCATTTCAGAAATTAAGGTTATTTTCCTGAAGATCTGGGTGATTTATGAACTGAACAGCAGCAGGGAACTCACCAGACAGAACGTTTGCACTATGGAAGAGCGAAATGCAAGAAGTGGAGTTGCTGGCGAAAAGAGGACTTTGAATCTGAATTCTGCGTGGTAGGTACATACATAATAAAAATATACTACTTAGAAGTGTAGAACTTCGTCGTTAAAAACTTCTGCCAAAAATTTGAAATGTTTTAGGATTTTATCTAACTGGGTCATATTATCTATAGTTCCTCCTTAGGTACGTGTAAAAATTTAAAAAATATGATTGTTTTTTAATTTTCCTTTTCATGGCATACCTCACAGAGTACAACTAAATATACATACCTATTTAGGGCATGACATATGACGTAGATAAATGTGACATACCAAACTTTGAAGGGTTTACAATGTTTTGAGGTGTTTTTTGTAGATTTTTATTATTTTTTAGGTTATTTTATAATGCTCTACAACTTGTGCTCTTTTACAAATTGTTTTATGTACCTATGCTTCGGCAGAAGTTATACCTACCAAAAAAACCTAAACCAATTGTGATTTTTTAAAAAATCAGTTATTCGCAATCCAAAGAGCTTTAGAATTGGCTCCGTGATATTAGCCCTCGGAAATTGAACAAGGTATGAAATATATTTTTTTCTATTGCCTCCAAATTTTTACATCCAAGTATCGACCAATTTATACAATAGTTGTCGGTTTTGAAAAACTTATGGTAAAGATTTATGTGCTATATAAAACCTGTAACAGAATAAACGCAATACCTCTTAAGGGATCATTGAACTCATAATTATGAACGACTTTCACTATTGGAATAACACTTAAATCGCGAAAAAGAAAGTCGACTGCCCTATACCTAATGTACTTACCAGCTGATTTTTTTCGCGATTTCGGTGTTGGTCCCATAGTAAAACTTGTTACAATAACCCCTTAAATTAATAGTATAATGACATGATTCGCTAATTTGCTGGACAGGCGAGCAAAGCTACAGTTTATTATTCAACAAAGTACCTTACCTATTGTGCTCTCTTGAACAATATTCAGATTTGATCATTTCTTAGACTGGAAAACATTTTTTTTTTCAGGATGATATGTAAACGCTGTCAGCGGTCACTTAGAAGTGGCGAAGGTCTCAAATGTGGAATATGTGAGTCCTGTTTCCATATGAGATGTATCAATGATTCTGTGAAGGATAACCGCGATGGCGGAGACAAAGGCTATCAATGGAAGTGTTCTCTATGTCAGAACTATGTCTGTGCACACACTAGTGGTTCGGACACATGTAAAGAAAAAGACAAGGAAATAAATAACCTCATACAGGCTGTTAATGCAATAAGCGAAAAGTTTGAACTCGTAAACAAAATTCAATTACCGAAATTGAACAGTGATTTAGCGCAGATCAAAACAGTGGCAGACCGTATTGTCCAACAGAATAACGATATATTACGGAAAATAGACGTAATTGAAGACATAAGAAAGAACGATAAACAATGCCATAATTCAACCAGTAGGTATCGAAGGAGGAACATAAGCCTAACACCTAAATCAACAAGCGCTCTTGAAAAGAAGGAAGAGACGTCCACTTTGCTGAACGAAAAAAATGTAAGATATAGGACACGAAGACGGTCATATCTTTTAAACAGAATATTTATAATTTTAAACAGAAAAATGAACAGAAATCAATCTCCTAAACGATAACAGTTGTAGTGAGCGTTCTAATAAAAAGTAAATATATATATCGTATCCTTATTTTATTGCTATCTTCCTTCATTTAATGACACAAGATACCTTATTACTATCTTTGAACATATGTATGTAGGTCGGCGAATCATCATAAGCCCCATGCATATCTTATATTTTTTACATTTTCGACATATCAGGCGATTGTATTGAACAACCGCATGAGACACGCAAGAGCCATGTAGGTAACTGAGGGCCTTCTTCTTCAACCTATGTTGTAGTTACACTGGTAGTCAAAGAAATAGACCCACATGCAGGATTTGAAAACGTTACGTTTTAAAGGAAGTATTGAAAAAAAAGACCCATAAAAACTTTTCAAGCAATCTGTTTTAGTCAGTAGCATTTTAGTTCAATAACAGATTTGATGCTACCAATAATGATAATAATAATAATCGCCGCCACCGGACAGCGGATCACCAATGTCACCGGCGGCTGCAGTCGTTTCGAGCTCCACCGACGAGTATTTCTCTCCGCCGACGTCGCCAACTCCTGTACTTCGACAGGGGAGAGGCCGGCCACCGAGAGGCTTGGGACCTAGGGGCCAACCGGCCCCGAGCCGGGTCCCCGCTGCCGGTGGTTGTGTGCAGCGTATGATATGGACTCAGTCCATAAACGAGAATGTCATGCGCGCATATTACGGGTCAACAGAGGGGGGAACTAAACTCACTGCGTACCGTGTCAGGATGCTGTCCAGGTACTGAAACAAAGACAGCATCCTGACACGGTATGCAGTGAGTTTAGTTCCCCCCTCTGTTGACCCGTAATATGCGCGCATGATGTTCTCGTTTATGGACTGAGTCCATTTCATACGCTGCACACAAACACCGGCAGCGGGGAACTGAACGTCTTGGCCCAACGATTGTCGGATCACAGGTTGGACGATGCTGCACTTGTTAGGCTGCGCTCAGAGGTACTCAGCAACCTTATCATCTCGACCCCGTCACAGACCGCGGTACAGGCGCCAGCTAGTGGCGTAATTACATCGCGGCCCAATAGCGTTAGTGATGAGGTAGATGATAGGGTTGTCACGGTAAGTAGCCAGTGCAACGATAGACTGAGGAGCGCACTGGAGAATGCGCTTCGCGAGTACAGATCAACTCCGACCGAACTTAGGCCCCGATTACCACGGTTACCCATGCACAAAAAGAATAGGGCGCTGGTGTGTGCTTTGAACTCGCTGCTGCAGAACATCTTTGAAAGCAGCGAGAGCCTCGTTGATACGCACTCAATTCTGATTTGCGGGGGCTGTTGCAGCATGTCGTATAGCGAACGTCAAGTTTCCAAATTGTGACGAAGCTATACGACCAAAACCTGCCGCACCAGCCTTTTTTTAAGGATGGGAAATCATCAAATGACTCCTCCCGCTCTGGGTGAAGCAGAAGGGAGTGCCAGACTCTTACTGACTAAAACCCATCCGTGTTCCTCTTAATGCCCTTTGCGTTCCAGGGCTGCGGTGACTCTTTCGAACAAATTCCGCAACCCCGGCAGGCACTGACCCTAGCGGGTCCCGTCTTCTATGCTGACAGCTCTTTGAGACGCGCGTGGAACACAACGCGCCGTCGACCCGGGCCTGGTTCTGATCGGACGGCGAGCCACCCAATGCTCGTCGTACGCATGCTCTGCATCTTCTGTTGTGGCGGCTGGGGCGTGAGGTTTCCCTCTCTCTCACGCGTTCGGCCTCCTCCTTCGCTAGCATTAATGCTTCGCAGAAAGAGGTGATCGCTTCCCATGCCTCCTCACTTCGGACCATGGATTGAACCAGGGCAGGACGCGAGAGGTCGCCGCCGCCGATCGCCTCGACGAGGACACGGCGGTGCTCCACCCAGGCAGGGCAGACCTCCACCGTATTGCCGCACCGTCCTGGCCGTGCATGATCGAGTGGCGTATCGATAAGGCTAGAGCACTTATCGGCAAACTATACTGCTTCAGGGAGGGGAATACACGACCACGTGTGATGCGCTGTCTGGGCGGGCGTTTTCGGGGACTGGAATCAGTCCTCGAGATTACCCGTCCCGTGTCACAGAGCGCATCGACTTCTTGAAGCAGAAAGTTTGTGCATGGGCAAACCGTATTCGGCGTTATAAGCGACGGGTTTACCGATGCTCGCAAAACCGCATGTTCCGGAGCGATGAGAGGTGGATATATAGAGCTTGGAAGCGACCTGAACGAAGTGTGACAGACGTGTGCCGCCCGGATGACATTGCCACGAGTACACTCTGGCGAAACATCTAGTCGGTGCCCGTCTGTCATGCCAAGGGTGGCTGGATGCGCGATGTCGAGCGCGTGTGTGAAGCTATACCACAAATGGATGAAATTACCATCACTCCACTAGATGTAGCCAGAGCAGTCCGTCCATTACCGAACTGGAAGTCTCCGGGACCGGACGGGCTGCACAACTTGTGGCTTAAGTGGTATAGCAGCTCACACGCGCTTCTGGCATCTCAATTCCAATCTTCCTTTAGAGTCTGGGTCGCTACCACAACTAGAGATACCCACCTGCTCCATAAGACCGGTAATCCCGCGGAACCTAAGAACAATAGACCGCAATTACTTGTTTGTCGACGGTCTATAAACTTCTTACATCCATCCTGAGAGTGAAGATCAATGAGAACATCGAGACTAACTCAATTATGTCCGTCTCTCAGAATGGATGTAGGAAGGGCCGTCCCGCGGCACTAAGGAGCTTCTCCTCATAGACATGGCCATAAGCCAACAGGTTCGTCGATCCCGTAAGGATCTGTCGACATGTTGGATAGACTATATGAAGGCCTACGACTCTGTGCCACATACATGACTCATGAAGGTATTGGAGTTGTACAAAACAGATGCAACTCTACGCACCTTCCTTGAGTCATGTATGAGGCAATGGAAAACAGTCCTTCGCTAACCAGGATGACGACCGATTCAGGGGAACGATGAGCCTGTATGGATTAAACGGGGAATATATCAGGGCGGCAGTTTTGAGTCCGCTTTGGTTTTGCTTAGCTCTGAATTCTCTAAGCACATTGCTGGAATTCAGGTCTAGGCTATTGGTTAAGAAGAGGAGGTAAGGCTATATCTCACCTTCTTTATATGGATGATCTGAAACTCTTTGCCCCCAACAAGGAATTTGGTGTGGACTTTGCAGTCATGCATGTTAAGAAAGGAAAAGAGATTATGGAATCTGAGGGAATTCAACTCTCGGATTTCATACAGGTTAAATCCCTCAGCTCAACCGAAACCTATTAAGTATTTGGGTATGTCGGAAGCGTTGGGCATTAATATTACTGACATGAAGCAATCGTTGAAGGAGCGCTTCTTTGGCCGCCTGAAAAATGTTTTGAATAGCCTTTTGTCGGGCGGAAATAACGTGCGCGCCTTCAACGGTTGGGTCATGCATACTCAAATGGAATCAAACCGAACTTGACGCCCTGGATAGGAGGGTCCGTACACTGCTGACCGCAAACCGGATGCATCACCCACGATCGTCAGTGATGAGACTGTACATATCACGGAAGTGTGGAGGTCGAGGCTTTTTAAACGCCAAGACTCTCCACAACCGCGAGATGTGCAGTCTCAGAGAATATTATCTCAAAGCTGATGTGGGTATGCACCGAGATGTGGTCGCAGTGGACAAGGGACTCGCTCCATTGTCCATGTCTAAATAGAACTGGCGCAAACCTGTGATACCACAGATGACCGCAAGAATGAATGGAAAAGCAAGGAGCTTCACGGGCTCTTCATGGGTCCGATGTAGATTTTTCAGCGTCTGTGGACTGACTATGTTTCAGTGATCTCTTCGGGGAAACTGAAGGTTTTGTCAGGTATGGGCATAATATGCCTTATAAAGGACGGGACGGTGGACGTGTGTCGTGCATGCCATCGTCCGGGTGAGTCCATCAGACATATTAACTCTGGTTGTTCTCGTCTGGCTAACGGCGAGTACTTACTCAGGCTCAACCAAGTGGCTAGGATTATTCATCAGCAACTTGCTTTGAATTACAACCTTGTGGATTCTGAGGTACCGTATTACAAGTATGTGATCGACCAGTTCTCGTAAATGACCACGTCACGTTGTACTGGGATCGGTCTATCATCACTGATAGGACTATTGTTGCCAATAAGCCTGATATAGTGGTGATAACCCGATTAGCGTGCCGCACAATGATAATTGATTTTATCATCCCGCATAACGAGAACCTCGTGAAGGCTGAGAAAGAGAAACAAATCAAGTATCTCGACTTAGCACACGAGGTTGTTGACATGTGGAAGGTGGACTCAGCTGTCATTGTGCCGATACGGCCAATGGCCTGATGGCCAAAAGCTTCGACAGCCATCTGTCGAAGCTGGTGTTACGCGGTTGGATAAAGGACCTGATACAGAAGGCAGTACTCCTCGATACGGCTCGTATTGTGAGGAGGTTCCTTTCTCTGGAGCCCTAACCACCGGTAGCTTGGACCTGATCCCGACACAGGCGGTTTTTTTTTTAATGTATTTCTAATGTGTTTTTTTTAAGATATATTTAAAAATATAATTTATATACTGTGTGTGTAAAAATAAATAAATAATTATAAGTCCGCAAGGCAGTTCTGTGGCGAACTGTTGGGAGTAGCGACCCCACGGACTTGATCTCCCGGGAGAAGTCTTGTTCCTCATCTCCGGATTGGCTTTATTGGCTGGCTGGAGTGAACACTGACGAAGAACAGAGCTCTCACCTCTTTCTTGCCTTAATTGGCCGGTCTGAGCGGAGATTCGCAAGAGCAAACGTGCTCGGGAGAAGGATGTATAACACATCCGCCCCCTTGGCGCTACGTCACTTTGTGCTAGCTACCGTTTTCGGGGGGCCCATTTATTGAGTGTGCAAGTCATCCCCTGCCATTTTCAAGCCATTTTAACTGTCAGTGGTCAGGCAGGGGCCAATAGTTCTTCCATAGTAAACGATTTTAAGTCCACTAAACCACCCAAACCCAAAGAGTTTCATCTTTTGTTTCTATATTCTGCAATAGTCCTGCTGCAACCGGAGATTGTCCTTGGGAATATTTTTACAGTGCATACAGGGATAATCGTCGGTTGGTGCCCCATTGCCATTGCCATTTGAAATGTCTAACGGAGCCTCTGCGAGTTGGCTTCGGCCCCTCGTACGCCTATCAAAGGACCGGGGTCTCCAGGGACCTGAGAAAGTTAAAAACAAAAAATAATAATAAAATGTATTTTAGACTTCATCTATCTTCGTCCATAATGTTTGTTAATAACAATATTCTTAGTCCACTAGGCTAAGAATATTGTTATTAGTAAGTACAAATAGTTAGGCGCTTGCTCCCGCGTGTAGGCCTATCCAGTGCGTCAACAGTACCGAGTCCCTACAAGTACCCAGTGCGTCAATAGTACCAGATCGGCCGGAGCACGCGGCCAGGATGGCGCTGGGGCTGCCGCGCACCCGCGAAATATTGATTTGAAAATATTGATAGGGGTTTTATTTGTAGTCAAGCAACGAAGCGCTGTCGGTGCTCCTAGGAATTCCAAACGAATAGCGCTTTTCTACCTTTGACTAACGTATGTTTGGGTAATCCTAGGAGAGACTAATTTGGACAGTCAAACGCCGAAACTCAATCTCATGATATCTGGGCTTGACCAGTCAGGCCAATATTATTTAAATATTAAGTTTCTGTCTGCAGGGTTTAAAGCAAACTATGGTTTAAAGGGATCTAACAATGGCATGACGGGACATGAAGCTAACCTATCTGTGTCGGGGTGTCCTAAGCTCCCAGTGCCTTGCTGCTAGGCTAGGCAAGTCGTTAAACGATATGATACCGCAAAGAGCTCGGAGACATATTTAAATAGGCTTTTGCTCGCATGCAAACCTGTCAAGTGCAGTACAAATCGACGTAGGAGAACCCCGAAACAGATTATTTTACTTTCGACGTTAGATAAAAAAAATATTTTCTAATTATTATTACATCTCCGATTACTGTTAGTATTGTTACGAGCTTGGGGTTCGTTACAATAAAAACAGCCGATTAAACAACCAAAACTGACACTTTAATTTATGACACTAATTAGCACTTTAAAACACACTAATTATAAAACACAATCGCACTACTGAACACTTCACTTCACTATAATTCGCAGTTGAAGATCGCTCTCGAAGTTATCGTTTGTATCGCCAATTCAATACTGACTGCCGTCGCCGGATGTCCGCCCTTTATATACCGACAGTCATTTCCAGAACCCTCCTGTATGGAAACCTCTGGAAAGTTCGGGCACACACGGGTCCCGACCGACCAGGTGTCTAAACATCGAGAATGTTCTAGCACGTAAATGCCTGCTACTGGATACTAGATGAAGCCAGCAGCACGCAAGTGTCTGCTACTCGATACTAGATGGCAGCACGTAAATGTTTGGTTGGTTTCCGTTACTTGAAACTAGATGGCGTTAGCAGTACGCAAATGCCGCCATGTACCCAACATTAATTCTGGCGCGTAACACTGCCCCCTCCTAAGACATGCTCGTCCCGAGCATTATCGGCCCCATAATAACGCGCCAGTCGATCCACGTGGACGATTTTAGCTTGAAGCTTAGGAGATTTCCCTTTACTGCGAACTGGATTGTGCAACCACACAAGTGAACCTTCATCGAACCCTTTATTGTTCATTTTGCGGTCATAACGGGTTTTCATCTTGTTAGACATTTGCTGGCCCGATTCTCTGACGTGCTCATAAATGTCATTCATTTTGTTCCGCAAGTCATTCGCATAATCGGTTATACTACGTGGGGCATCAGGTGGCATTCCAGAGATCAGGTCTGCCGGCAGCCGTAATTCTCTAGCAAAGTTTGCGAAAGCTCGTGTCGCTGATGTGCTTTCGTGAACAGCACTTCGGTATGACAACAAAAACGGTTGTATATGCTTGTCCCAATCGCGTTGCCGATTTTCCACAACTTTTGCCAAGTATCTCTCCAATGTCTGATTGAATCGTTCAACCATTCCATCCGATTGTGGGTGGTAAGAAGTTGTTCTTGTTTTATGAGTACCCATAACTCGGCAAGTTTCCTGGAATATCTGTGACTCAAAATTCCTTCCTTGATCACTGTGAATCTCCAAGGGTACTCCAAAACGACAGAAGACTTCATGAACCAGTTTATCTGCAACTGTTGAAGCTTCATGATTTGGAATGGCGAAGACTTCCGGCCACTTAGTGAAGTAATCCATTACAACCATGAAATACTTTTTACCACTATCACTTTCCGGAAATGGTCCCGCAACATCCATGGTGCACCAACATTGTACAATTTCAATGCACCTCTGCTACGAGTCTGAGGTCCTTTTACAGCCGCATAACTTGTACATTTCCGACACCAGTCCTCGACATCGTCACGGCAATGGACCCAGTAAAACCGTTCCCGTATTTTCAGTAGAGTGCGTTTAACTCCCATATGGCCTCCTGAACAACCCTCATGGTATAGCTGTAAAACATCCGGTACCTTAACTTTAGGGACAACCATTTACAAATGACAGTTGTCTCCCCGGGCATTTTCCCATCTACGGCACAGTACTCCATCCTGAATCACTAAGCTGTCCCATTGGGCCCAATAGCTTTTTGTGATCGAACTCATCGCTGAGATCCTTGACAGCGGCGATTTTCTCTGGATCCGTGCGGATACCTTCTTCCGACACATCATAACCCAAAAAGCTAACTTGCCGTTTGAAAAATGAACACTTTTTCGGACTCAACTTGAGGTTGGCACTCTGGATCTTCATGAGCACGCGTTCCAGGTTTTGAAGATGTTCTTCAAACGTACGGCCTACGATGATGATGTCATCCAAGTAGACAAGGCAGGCATCACCAATCAACCCGGTTAGTACCAGTTCCATCAATCTTTCAAACGTTGCCGGAGCGTTACACAATCCAAATGGCATAACTTTAAATTGCCATAGACCCTTTCCTGTCGAAAATGCAGTTTTCTCCTTGTCTTTCGGGTCGATTTCTACTTGCCAGTAGCCACTTTTTAGATCTAGTGTGCTAAACCACTTTACTCCAGTAAGCATGTCCAGCGTGTCATCAATTCTTGGCAAGGGATAGCTGTCTTTCTTCGTCACGTCGTTCAGACGACGATAATCAACACAAAACCGCATGCTGCCGTCCTTCTTCCTTACCAGCACTACCGGTGAACACCATGGACTGGATGAAGGTTCTATAACACCATCCTTCACCATTCCCTCGATCATGGTTTCCACTTCCTTTTCACGTGCTACCGGTAATCTCCTTGGCCGTTGACGGATAGGCAATTCTTCTCCCGTGTTTATTTTGTGTTGAACTAAGCCAGTCTTCCCGATGTCAGCATCGTTCAAAGAGAAAACATCGGTGTACTTAAGTAACATCCTCTTCGCCTTGACCATTTCATTTTGAGACAGAGCGCTGCGACAGTCTTCTAAAAGTGTGGTCACTCTCGTTTGTGCATCCTTGCTGAGGGTCCCAGTTGATAGATATTGGCATCGACGCAACCAATCCACTTCCTCGCAGGTACCCATCAGTGTGCCCTTTTCTATCACCTGCTCCTTGTCACAAAGGTTCAGCACACGTACTCCTGAGATGTCGGTGGCTCTGACCAATGTTCGTGCCACTTTCCATGAAAGGTCATTGTCAACCCTTTCCACGAGTACGCAACGATGAGTCTGCCCAGGATTCCGAGGAAGACTAACCGGCACAACTGTTTCCGATCTCGGGGGAAGAACAATCTTCTTTAGGTTTTACACATTTCCAGGTAAAGCCCCTTCCATGAAAAGTTCCTCTTGTCCACATTTCATAACTCCTTGATTAACGTCGATCTCACAACGATTCTTCCTCATAAAGTCTAAGCCCAGGATGCAATCGTCCATTATATCGGCCACAACAACATTATGCAGGTAGATTTTGTTGCCTAGCTTCAACTCCATCTCTTTTTCTCCTCGGACGGGTATGCGCTGACCGGTGGCTGTTACCAAATTTATGCGCTCTCGGTTGTATGCAGAGTCCCCAAGGAACCGACTTATAAGTTGGGAACTGACAACCGTGCGAGAGGCTCCAGTGTCTATCGTCAGCTTACATGACGTCCCGTTGACCTCGCCCTTGATGATAAGGCTGTTCCCGTCACGGGTTTGTGAGATTGAAATTCTTGGGGCTCCTTGAACATCAGCCAGAACCCGCCCCGCAGTCCTGGCTTTTACTCGTTTCCCTGCTGTTGCTGGGCGGTGCTATTAGCCGCCCTGCCCTCTGGAGATCGGCTACCTTCCCCTTCTGCAGTTCGCTTAGGGCAACTGGATCGAAGGTGGCCCCTTTCACCACAGCCGTAGCACCTAGGGCTGTATCCTTTTAAACGATCGCGAAATGTAACCGCTGCAACCTCCCTGACGCGGTGGGAACGATGATCTTGCCGCACAGTTTCCACCTCCAGTGCATGGGCCAAGGCGTCCTTAAGCATCCCGTGGTGCCCGAGCCTCACTGCAGCCCTAACCTCAAGGTCGCGGATGCCGTCGATGAATGCCTGCACCAGGTTCCCTTCAATGAGCGCTGGTGCAGACTGGTACGCTTTTCGCACCAGCTTCTCCACTTCAAGGGCCCACTGCTGCAGGTTCTCACCGTTGCGTTGCACGCGATCCCTTAACTGCGCACAAAACACGTGCTCCAAATGAGCGTCGCCATACCTTTCTTCCAACGCCTCAAGCAGCTGCTCGTAAGTCAGCTCCTTACCGAGAGCTTCCAGGACAGTCAAGGCCTGGTCGCGCAGGCCTAGGGTGAGGGCAGTCATGGCCTGATTTTTACTCCACCCGTTCGCCTTCATGACAGCCTCAAACTGAATCTTGTAGGCCGACCAAGAAGACGTCCCATCGAACGGCGGCACTTTGAACCCACGTGGCGAAGGTGTAGTGGCTGCTGAAGTAGCAATTCCATCTCCAAGTTTAAGGTTGCCCAATTCCTTCTTCACATCCGCAATGACGTCATCAAACTTGCTGATCCTGATTTCAGCGTCTGACAAGCGGTTGTCATGCTGAGCAACCTTATCCTTCACCTCCTTCATGTCTTTCCTGAAGGACGCGTGAAGTTCCTTCATGAGGAGCATCTGTTCTTCCTGGCGGCGCGCCTGCTCCTCCTTGTCAAGCTTGAGCTGCTCTTCCAAGCGACGGGCCTGTTCCTCCTGTCGTCGGGCCTGCTCCTCCGGTCGTCGGGCCTGCTCCTCCTGTCGTCGGGCCGGCTCCTCCTGTCGTCGGGCCTGCTCCGCTTTGTCATGCTGCAACTGTTCTTCCAACCGACGGGCCTGTTCCTCCTGTCGGCGAACCTGCTCCTGCAACATCATCATCAGAGCAGCAAAGTCTGGTGCTGATGATGCCGGAGCTGCTATGGACGGGCCGGCCTCCATGGTCGGTAGCTGACCTTCCGACGTCTGCGGCGTTGCACCACCAAAACGCCTCTGGTCCGTCTCCTGCTGGCGTTGACTACGGGTACGGATACCCTCCGTGTCGTCCTTTGGCAGAATCGGCATGATTATCCACTCTTCTGACACCAATTGTTACGAGCTTGGGGTTCGTTACAATAAAAACAGCCGATTAAACAACCAAAACTGACACTTTAATTTATGACACTAATTAGCACTTTAAAACACACTAATTATAAAACACAATCGCACTACTGAACACTTCACTTCACTATAATTCGCAGTTGAAGATCGCTCTCGAAGTTATCGTTTGTATCGCCAATTCAATACTGACTGCCGTCGCTTTTTTTTTTTTATGTGTGGCCTCTCGCAGGTCAACCTAGGAGGTTGTCGACTGCTTAACCGGACTTTCCTGTGGTGGCCTTAATATAAATATTAATGCCTCCAGCCAGGGCTTATTTTAAACTTACAAACTAAGCGACTACACGCTAAGGGCACCCCCTGTGGGGTACGGACCTCGGCTCAGGGCGTCGCTAGGGGGAGGACAGCGAAGGTGAGGTGTCTGTCCAGGATGACCCCCAGGTATTTGGCTTGCTTCTCCCATGGGATCGGCTTGCCATACATGGTGATCGGACGGGGGGAAGGGGGTTTAAGCCGCGGTTTTGAAAACAGAACCGCTTGACTCTTATCAGGGTTTACTTCTATTCTCCACTTTCTGAACCATCTGCCCAAGATGTTCGCGTAAGTTTGGAGAGTGCGAGCGATAGAGTCAGGGTCACGACCGCTATAGTACATGGCCGTGTCGTCAGCGAAAAGGGCCAACTGAGCCTTATTACTTTTGGGGATATCGCTGGTGAACAGCGTAAATAATAGGGGGGATAACACTGAGCCCTGGGGGACTCCTGCTCGGATGGGGTGAGGGGACGAGAGTGCACCCTCGATTCGATAGCGAAAGGTGCGGTTTGACAAAAAGTCTCGCAAGATGAGCACGAAGCGGTCTGGCACGCCGAGTTGGTATAGCTTGTAAATTAATCCATTGTGCCAGACTTTGTCAAATGCTTTCGCTATATCAAAGAACAAGGCGCCCGTCATCGAGCCACGCTGAAAGCCAGCGCTTAGGTGTTCGACGATGCGGTGCACTTGTTGGATGCACGAGTGTTCGGTTCGAAAACCAAACTGCTCGTCAGGGATAAGACTCTTTGCTTCGGCAAAATCTTTGAGCCGCTTGTAAATAAGCCTCTCGTAGATTTTACCGAGAACGTTGAGTAGACTGATGGGACGGTAACTGGCGGGATCAGACTTGGGCTTGCCTGGTTTAGGGATACCGATAACGGTGGCCTGTTTCCATGCTTGGGGGAAGATGTTATTGCTTAATGCGCCATTGAACATGGCAGTCATTAGCACTATGAGTTGGGCAGGGAAGAGTTTGAATATCTTGTTGGTGATGCCGTCGGAGCCAGGGGCTTTCCTAGGCTGAAGCCTTTTGATGATTTTCTCCACCTCTTCAGGAGTGACGGGGAGTAGAGGATCATCAGGATCTTCGACTGGTGGGAGGGAAGCCCTACGTTCGACTTCGGCATTCACGATATCGAGGTGAGCTTTGTCTACTGGTTGAGAGCTGGGGGAACATTGGGACTCTAGGCTGTCGGCTAGACATTCCGCTTTATCAGAGTTGTCAAATGCGACACTCTTGTCGGGGCGGATGAGAGGGGGCATTGTGGCCTCTTCTTTGGATCGTAACTTCCTCTGAAGTTGCCAAAAGGCGAGGTGGGTGGGCTCGAGTTCGCTTAGCGTCTTGTCCCAGCGCACGGTACGCAGCTCAGCAGTGCGTTTCCTCACAGCACGCTGCAAGTTGCGCATGTGAGCTTTGTTTGCGTCACAGGGAAAAGAACTGTACGCACGGATGGCTGCGTTCTTCTCGGTTATCAGACTCCGTAAATCGTCCGGGAGCTTCCAGCGGTGGTCTTCCATCACTGGAATCTCCCTTGAACATTCGTTCAGGACGGATTGTACGTGATCCGTAAGCAAGTCGATCGCCGCCGTCGTGTCAGCGACTGAGACAATATGATCGGGGATGGCGTCTAGGTGAGGCGACGTGGTGGATTTCAGTCTTTCGCTTACTTTCCTCCAGTCGGTGATCACTTGAGACGGGGGCGGCTGGTCGGGATCGAGCTGGCCCGAGCGGGAGCCTAGGTGCATGATCACAGGACGGTGATCAGAATTAAGCTCGTGCAGCGCTTCTATAGATTGTAAAAGGAGGTTTACATTCTTCAGTAACGCCACATCGAGGACATCGGGATTCTGGTTTGGATCGTGAGGGAAGTGAGTGGGAGTCATCGGAGCGATGACGTCATAGTTTAGGGTTTCACCTAGGTTGTACACTACCCTGCCTCTGGCATTTGCAGTGTTGCAGTTCCACGCGGGATGCTTAGCATTGAGGTCGCCCGCTAAGATAACGGAGTCACTCAAACCAAAGACGGTGGTGAAGTCGCTAGCGAGAGCGATGGGGTCGTCAGGCGTAGGAGACGAGGTCGAGGGCGGTGGATAGTAGGCGGAGATGATGGTGATCGGTTGATGTCCATTCATGCCCAGCCGACAGGCTGAGTATTCGAGCAGAGAACGGGGTGTGGGAGGGGTCAAGGGGATGCAATACAGCTCCTTTTTATAATAAATGAGAGTGCCGCCGCCGTGACAACGCGACCTATCGTTGCGAACTATGCGGTAGTTGGCAATTTTAGGATCGTTGCGGTGGGGTTTTAGGAATGTTTCCTGTATGAGGAGGATGTCTAGCTGATGATCGCGGAGGAATTTTGCGATCTCATCGCGCTGGTTGCTAATGCCATTGGCATTGAAAAACCCTAGTTTGAGTGATCTGGGCCTGGTGGTGTTGATGCGTGACTTATCCATTGATTAGTCATCAATTGCATCCATGGCGTCCAGAGCGTCCGTAATAGACTTATAGGCGGTGAAGATCTCATGCGCCTTTCTGGTAGAGAGTTTCAATTGACCATCGTTTCCTCTGGTCGCATTTAACTCGTCGGACATGGCCCTTGCAGCACGGGTCATGAACAAGCTGCAGGCCTCCAGGATTGTGGGGCCCACACCGGGGTTCTTGACCGTGTTGGTCGGGGGAATGGGACGCGCTTGCATTGTTGCGGGAGCAACAGTGCACTGAGGCGCAGGCTGGGAAACAGCAGTGCGCTGTGGCGCAGGCTGGGAAACAGCAGTGCGTTGTGGCGCAGGCTGGGGAGCAGCTGGGACAACGGAGGTCGCAGGCGCGGGGGTCGGCGATGGTATGGGCATAGCCATTAGCGCTGGGATGGGCTGGGAGGAGGAGGCCACCAAAGCTGGGAATGCCTTTTGGTGGTTGAGCTGGTTCCCCGGAGAGGGCCTCTGTGGAGCTAGTCGGTCGGGCAACTGAGAGGAGGGTATTCTCTCTGGGCCTGATTCGCGTAGCTGGCGGGCGTTGGCACGCTTTGCCAGTTTGGGGGAGATCTTTGGGCTTTGGGACACCCACGATAATTTGCCGGATGACCGGACTGGCCGCATAATACGCAGCTGGGAGGCTCTGCGCACTGTGAGCGGTCTTTGGGGCGAGGGCACTCGCTGGTGCTGTGCTCATTCAGACACTTGACGCATCTGGGTTTCGCGTAGCAGTTACGCTGCGAGTGCCCATATAGTTGGCAGCGGTGACACTGGCCAACTACTGTCGGGCGGAAAGGCTTCTCAATTTGGATGCCGGAGAGGTTGCAAACCGATTTTATTTTAAAAATCGGGTGGTGGCCCTCGGTGCGGTCGCATACGACCAGCACCATATCATACAGGTCACCTCCCCTTGCTTTGTGCAAGCGGTGGACGGCGGACACTGGGACGGACTGTGCAAGGAGATCCTCTGGGACAATAGAGGGTTTAGCGGCGGCGGCAACAAGGGCCGGTTTCGCGGAAGGGACGGGGGCGGGAGCCGCGGTGTCTATTGTCTTTGAGACAATAGAAGATTTAGCGGCGGCGGCAACAAAGGCCGGCCTCTTAGTAGGGACGGTGGCGACAAGCGGTACCGGTTTCGGTACCCAACTTGAAGCGGCTTGTCTTTCTACAAGCGGGGGAGATAGCGGACTTTCTAGAGCGTCGCTAAAATCAGCGACACTCGACTCGATGGCGGGAGATGCATGTTGCATCTCCGTGAATTTCTTGCCATATTTAGCAAGAAATTCAGGGTCTTTTAAGAGGACCTCTTTGACGAACGCTATAATAACGGCGTCCGTCATTATGAAGGGGGAATTTTAGGGGAAATGGTGGAATTCCCCCGAGGGGGACCTATTCCTAGTTCCTATGCCTAGCTCCCCGGGTGGACGGGCCCAGGGATGTGTAACCCTCCCAGTCGGGTATAGACTGGGAGGTGAGTACCTACTGGTGAGCCCTAAGCTTGTAACCGGTCGCCAATCTTATTGTGCGAACTGGGCCCTAACTGGGTCTAGAGTGAAGGGGTAGACACACCCAACCAGCTCTAGGTGTGTAGCTGCAAGAGAGCGGGGTTAAGCGGTTGGTCGCGACTAGGAGGCCCCCCAAGGCCGCGGGTCCAACGCCCTTCCGACTTTACCTAAGCCCTGAAGGGGTTAGGTAGGTGTGTCGGGTCCACACCACTTGATTTCGTTGGCACCGTAAGGTTTCCCACCAAGTACCACGAAACTGTGGATTTTCCCTGAAAGGGCACTACGTTTTTTGAACTATTTCTAAAAGAAATAGATGTCGTCCGCTGCCTTGAAAAAGGCGGCTTCGGAACGGGTGTAGTGGTCGGCGACCACTGATGACGTCACGGCGAGAGCGGGACGGAGCGAACACACACTGATAGCGCAGGGAGCGGCACGTCCGTCACGGGCGGGCGTCCGGCGCGGAATGAGACTGCCGTCGCCGGATGTCCGCCCTTTATATACCGACAGTCATTTCCAGAACCCTCCTGTATGGAAACCTCTGGAAAGTTCGGGCACACACGGGTCCCGACCGACCAGGTGTCTAAACATCGAGAATGTTCTAGCACGTAAATGCCTGCTACTGGATACTAGATAGCGCCAGCAGCACGCAAGTGTCTGCTACTCGATACTAGATGGCAGCACGTAAATGTTTGGTTGGTTTCCGTTACTTGAAACTAGATGGCGTTAGCAGTACGCAAATGCCGCCATGTACCCAACATTAATTCTGGCGCGTTACAGTATTTTATATTCAAGTAATTAGTTTATCTCAGAAAATACTTACAGCATTATCTAATCTTCTTCTAATATATAAAAATCTCGTGTCACGGTGTTTGTTACCGAACTTCTCCGAAACGGCTCGACCGATTTTCATGAAATTTTGTGTGCATATTCGGTAGGTATAACAATAGGTGGTAGGGTAATTTGTTTTCGTATGGCAAAACAACGTTTGCTGAGTCAGTTATAATATAGTAGTTTGTTAAGGAATGTTAAATATAACAAATGCTTCCTGTCTCCTAACTCACTTATATTGCTGTGCCCAAAGGGGCCTTATGATCTTATTATAAGTTTACCACCTAAGAATGCCTACACGTGGAATGCTATAAAAGTTATTGGCTGCATAGTCTTTTCATTGAGCAGCGCCATTTAATCAGCGGCCTAAAAATCCAGGCAATGCGTCTAATACCACATTGAAAGAACGGGCTGGCAGATGCATAGGCCGTTCACCATAGAAATTATATCTATGCCGTTCACAGAATAGGGTAGCCGTGTGACGAAAATAAATGAAATATATAATTTTGGGAATTCTAAATTCTAACAACAATTTCAAGATTTTTAACCTGAACCTCAACGAGCCGAAGCCCCGCTGTGTGGGGCTCCTATTTCTGCCTACAGGGTTTAAAGGAACCTAACATGAATGGCATAACGGGAGCCAAGTTCGCTCACTAACCTAACCTATCCGTGTCGGGGTGCTCTAAGGTCCCTGTGCCCTATGTTCCGCTACTTGGCTAAGCTAATGAAATTTCAGCTACTTTTTTACCGCAATTTTTTACTCTTTTACCGCAATTAAATAACCGAATGTCACTTAGGCTGCTGACTAAACAGCGCCGTTCAATGAAAGGCTAGGCAGCCAATTCATATTCTTTTCGTGAAGATTGACTAAAATTAAGTTTGAGTCATCGTGGTGAAAGGATTTGTCAGCTAGACTCTGCGTTTTCGAGTGCTAGATGTCCAGGGTGATAATCGCAAAACGATATATTTAACGCCGCTTGGGGAGGCTCTTTTCAAGATAGCCAATGAAACGGCTGATTAAGCTAGTTGGCTGCGACATGAGGTATCGTAACTATATCGTAGAATTGGCCATTTCATGATGTGGCCGATAATTTCGATGTTGAAATCCCCGAGAACTGATATGGGTATATTTACTAATACGATAAATATACAATGGTGTACATATAGGAAGTAACGCTGGGGTAATGATAATATTAACCAACATTTGTACGCATTAATATGTCAAACATGTGTTATGTACTATGCTCTACCTACTCACACAAATTCAAATTGTTTTACATAGCCATATATACACACCAGCTATGTATGTATATATGTTTGACGGATCATTTGTTCTAAGGGGTTGTCTCTATGAACGAGAGAATCGCGACGATATTATCGTCGTGCCACGTATTTCTAATTTCTATAATAACTCTATGAACGTATTTCCACACGGCGATATAATAGCAGGGATTCGACGAGTGAAAAAACGTCAGCTCGCCGCAAGGCACTCTAGTACATTTTTTTTTAAAGGAGGTCCTGTCAAAGTCAACGAATCTTGAAAATTTTAAATTCGTAGTTTAACAAATAGTCTCAATTCTCGGAAACTTGAGGCAATTGTGTCATAATTTTTATTGGGATTCTAGAAATGTTATTTAGGATTACGTTTCCAAAGTTCAAATGAACAAAATAAAAAAGAATAACCACAATAACCGAAAATGGTACAGTTTGATCAAATTTCTAGGTTTTTCTTAAAATGCTCATAATTTTCAAACTGCATGGGATAGATTTTTTTTCAGATATTTTTCGTGATGGTTATGATCAATCCTGTCACCTCGTTTCGGCTTGACGTTGAGTTCTGGGACACCCTGTATATAATTCTTTCGTTACTGAGTGACTGACAAACAACGTACAGCCGAAACTGAAAGGGAATCGACGAGTGAAAAAACGTCAGCTCGCCGCAATTCCCTTGCTCGTGGAGACGGCCCCTAAGAACACACACACACACACACACACACAGCGCCCACAGCGCACAGCGCGCACAGCGTCTTGATTGTTTCGACGATTATTTTTTCTTTGGAAGACTGTCGCTTTCAGTTCCGTCTTTACCCTAACACAAATCTAATGGGTTTGCTCTTGACTCTAGTCTAGTCTTTGTTAAAACTAGTCAGCCGTTTAAGCTACAGGGCCTGCCAAACAAATTGACATAATACATCGAAAAACATATATAATTCTTTCGTTACTGAGTGACTGACAAACAACGTACAGCCGAAACTGCTGGTCGTAGAAACCTAAGATTTGGCAAGTACGTTCCTTAGGGAGTGTAGGGGAGCACAAAGAGAGGATTTCCCGAAATTCCAACGGGAACGAGAAAAATCGGAAAATGCGCGTACGAAGTAATGGGCAAAAAAAAACTAGTGATTATAATATTATACACGATGCCATTTTAAACGTCTTACAAAGGCTGCCCACTTAATGTACCCGACTTGAAACTACCTCTAGGCGCGATTATTTAAAAAAAGAAATCGTTATGATAATATATATGTCGGCGAAGGTACAACTCTCCAGATTACATCAGCCAGGTTATTGGAAATACAATGGGCGTACTATAGGTACACTGAACAAGTATTCGGAACACGCGGCGGATTCTAGACGTGTGCACGTCTGCACTGCTCGACCGCCACTAGTAGACTGAGCTCAGCCTCTGTCGAGCACAACGTCCTACACTCTGTCGAACGTCACTAGATGGCGTTGACGTCTCGATTGTTCAATTGACTGACTTATTTCCGACACGGCTATCTTGTTATCACACGGCCTCGTGTGTTAAACTATAACCAAAAACTTAACAACAGTACTATGTTCGATTCGGCCAATTCTGGCTCAGAAAAACTTGATTCTCAATCATTAATTTTTTTTCACAAAACATTATTAATACGAAGCATATACCATCCACCGCATAGACGCATATTCAATCACCCAGGGCCATGTACAATCGTTATCCACATCAAAAATCAACTGTATTGCATCAATTCCTCGAGGAACCGCTTAGACAAGTAAACAACTCTAGCGCCACGGCTCTCAAAGCCGAACTAAGTGCATCCTCCATGTATGTGGAGCATTGTGGGAATTTCACCCGCAACGGTCACCGTTGACCACGAGTAGCAATCACACCATTACCCTTGAAATACTTGCATCCAGATACATGAGGACCACCTCTCATACATGCGCATCCACCATGTATGTGAAGCATTGTGGGAATTTCACTCACTACGGTCACCATTGACCACGAGTAACAATCACACCATTGCCCTCGAAATACTTGCATCTAAACACATGTGGACCACCACTACGGTCATCCTAGACCATCACTACGGTCATCCTAGACCATCACTACGGTCATCACAGACCACGACCCCCGCCAGAACCACACGCGCACCGCCTACCCACGGACTACTTGAGTTACCTCAAGAGACACCGATTTTTACCGGGCTATGACTACGTAGTGGTTCTGGTGCGGTCGGACGGCCAATACAGAAGTCTACTTACGTGCTCCCCGCCTGGGCATACTCATTATCATCGTGAGCATCTTTAACTTTTACCATCTACTTCGACTGGTACATGACCTTATTGTCTCCCTCTCTTTTTTTAGCCTATCGTGAGCCTATTTCTAATCACACTTTTGAGTTCAAAACTTTCAACGTGTAGCAATTTACATCCAAAACCTCTGCTACCATTAATAGATCTTTCCATCTAAATCAATTCGATTTCGCTCTTCATTTTCTTATAACACGAAATCGTTAACAAAAACTTTTTTTTAGCTGCCATTCTACTATCAACTAGACCTTTATCATATTCCGCACATCGTTCTCTAGTGCCATTTTTCGGACCTCATAAATCTGTAGTCTCTGGTATCTACATTACCACTCATCTACTGTCAGCTCATGACAACGGTATTGCAACTTGGCATATTAAAAACTCTACAGATAGGTAATAGTCGGGGAGGCATTGATGCTAAATGTGGATTTACTCGAGCGTCGTGGGGAACTATTACATTTTGTAGTTTAGATGATAAGAAGAATAAAAAGTTCTGTAATATTTCTCCGTTCAGTGGTGGGGGAAGCGTCCACACTCGAGCGTATCAGATATTGATAATTTAGATGCCCGGACGTATCTCTGATACCAGAGGTATGTTCATCTGCTGACATGTGGGGACGCATGTCAGCAGATGAACATACCTCCACCACCTTAGCTATCCAGAAGGGTAGAAAATAGAGAAAAAAACTTTTTGAGCACGTCAGATATTCAGAGGAAATGGTAAGTGAACCATAAGAATGCTCCCACTCTAAAGACTGACGTTTCGGAAGTGACACAAGCTCGTAAAGATTTTTTGAAAATGCAAAAAAAAACCATATTGGTACTCGACCGTGTCAGCTGTGATCATCAGAGCTTACAGAAAGAAAAACAGCTATGCCAAACAATTTTCTCGTCTTTCGTTCGTTCGTGTAAAGAAGCTACGCTTACGAATTACTCTACGCTAACCCACGAACATAACGGTCGTCGCTACACTGTACAGTTAGAATGAATTAATCTTATTTGAATCTTACCCGTATTAACTCCATACCTAGTAGGCAACACGGTAGTGAAAAATGGAAAAACAATTGTAATAGCTCAGAATTCTCTGTAGCTTTAAAGCTTTTATCCTAACTGTCGTTATGTAACGAAATCTGTTATCTTCACGGTAATACAAAAGCTTAGGTCCAAGTTTTCATTAAAAACGTCTATGTTTGAATATGACCTTGTGGCAACCTTGCCATTCAATATCTCATTATAAAGTTGAATGAACACTGCACACAGCACTGAATAAAATGTTGAAATTGTTACTCCCAATGGGAAACTCTTTAAGTACTTGTTTTGTACTAAGTATTTCAAAATTACCTAGCACTATCAATCCAACCACTTAGTTGGTATCAACCCCTCCAAAGCTTTTTTGCTATTCAAATAAAGCTTGAGCGACTCACCAAGTATTCTAGTCGGCCTTAAACGCTCTTAACCCTACAGATGTTGACATGTAACTCTGCTACTGCAGCCTACCAACTGCTTGCCGACCTTCGATCTGTCACGCTCAGAACTGCAAGTTGCAGCTGCTAAGCAGTTATTGCAGCATGCAAACCGCTAGCCTTCTGCTGGCTTCATACACCATGATACGATATCTGAAACTGAGAAACACTACAAGAGTAAAAGTCCAATAAAAGTTGTGGTGGGACTAAAGGTTTCAGGTTAGCGTAGTAGTCACAGTATCAAAGTCAATAAAAATCTAAATCTAATCAGATTATTGGCATAAGAAAAAGGCCTGCATTCAGGTTATAGAAGGTGATGATATGTCATGACATTGCTTTTGCAATTATCACAATTTCCAAAATTAAGTGTAAGGTAGGGTATTATGATGATGGTATTGTGACCATATCTTTCTAATGTCCCAACAACAATAGCACTAAGTACTTCAGTCTATTTCTCTACCGCCGATAGCAGAATAATATCGCTTCATCAGCATTTTTTGAAACGCCATAACCAGCAACACCAAAGCTATAGCGCCTAAACTACTACTACACTAAGGCGATAGTCAACTTGAGAATAATAAAGCGCGTATTACTACCCAATCTATCGGGCCCGATTTCTAGGGCGCCCTGTCCCTGCGGCAGGGAGCCGATTATTACACTACACTAGAAATCGCTCCCGATCTCAGTATGAATGCGTCACGTGGATAGCGTTGCACGCAGTGGCGGCATAAAGTGGGGGTGGAGGGGACTGGCCGTGGATAATTAAGGTGTTGAATAACTTTGGAAGTTCGCAAACACAGATCGATAGATATTTTTAGTCATTAATATATCATCAAAAGTAATAAATCGACCAGATGTCGGATAGCGGCATTTTAGTTCGACCACGGCAACAAGATGACAACGACAACTCACTCGTACTTACATCCAAAGAAGGCGCACAAAATTTCCCTCATAAGACAACAATGAATAACTGCCTACTTTTGCACCCAACTACTTACATAACATAGGCACTAATATCATAGTATACAACGCATCGCAACTACTAATTTTTTTTTTCGTATGTAATGTCTTATTTCCTAAAATATGAATTCATGTTGCGCTTGGTCTGATATTATACCGCGCGTAACATTTCGATTTAATAAATTAAAAGACACTCAATTTTGATAATGTTATCGAATATTTTAGCAAAATAATCAATCGGAAAATTGTAATTATATAATCACCCAGTGTGTCAATCTACCCTACGCCGCCACTGCGAGATCGGAACCACCCGATCGCCCGATGGCAGGGTCCTAACTCTCTGTTTCTTATTACACCACACTGTCCCTGCAGATCGGGCCCGATGGATCGGGTAGTGTATTACGCGCTTAACTGCCTCACTTTAGTATAGAGCCATAAAGTGACAAGTCACTTAGCAAACATCGATAATCGCCAATTATGAAACCGTAGCTCTTTGTGACTCGAGCAAATAAAACGTTTAGTCTTAAACAAAATAGAAAATGTTAACTACTGAGCGCTTCAGCTCCACAGCAATTACAAAATGAAAATAGCTTACCAGATTGACGTGATGGTCCTCGCACAACTCCACACACTTCTCCTGACCTGGCAGCTGTTGTGAAGTTGCTTGCCTCCGTTCCACACTGGTTTTCATTGTTCAGTTTGATGAGGGTAGTAAAACTCGACGAATAGGAACTTGACCTTGGAATGTTCCTTGAATTGTGCCTACGTTGAACCCATATAGGTTATCTACGACTGGCATACAGGCGCGAAGCTCTTCGGCGCCTTACTTATAGACAAAATAAACTGCACTGCACAACACTGCATCCTCGACAAAACGTACGACGGCGGTGAAGCACTATGATCGCGCATCGGATTTGGGTTCATCGGATGGAGTTCTACGGCACATATAGCACACATCGAGTTTTTAGCGTCTGGATAAGCGCATGCGTTTAAAAAACACAAACCGCAATTTCCACCATCACTGTCACCACGTGCTTTCATTTCAAAACGTAACCGCCACGCATTTCACTAGCATTGTCTCCACATGTTACCGTTCCACAAAATAACATCTGTTCTGTACTGAATATACATGTTTGCCAAAATTCGTCAACGCAAGAACATTAATTCACTTAATTAGGATGCACAACAAACAATTAGCACTAGAATAAAACAATACGTGACATACGTACTTCGAAGCATCTGGCGGTAGTACGTCGTAAGTCGTTGTACGACTCAAGCATCTACTATCTGTTCACTGCCTGCCGCAGCTGCTCCGCTACCCACTTCCTCTGCTGTCGCGCACCATGATCTCGCATTCGCGTCTGCCTTTCACTTTTAGTGTTTTCATCTGAACCAACGCGAATCCCACTTTCTGATGTCGGCGAAGGTACAACTCTCCAGGTTACATCAGGCAGGATACTGAAACTGCAGTGGGCGTACTATGGGAGGTGGTGTTTGCGCAATAGAAACACCATTTGCTTTTAAATCAAATTATTATTTACACTCGAAGTCTCAATAACAATATTCTCACACAATAGGTACACTGAACAAGTATTCGGAACACGCGGTGGTTTCTAGACGTGTGCACGCCACTAGTAGACCGAGTTCAGCCTCTGTCGAGTTCGACGTCCTAGACTCCGTCGAACACCACTAGATGGCGTTGGTGTCCCGATTGTTAAATTGACTGACTTATTTCCGATATGTACAATAAAAATAAATACTGACTATAAATATTGAAGTCGCGGGCGAAAGCTAGTGAATAATATTTTCCTTTTTTTAATCATTCAAATGTTCATAAATATCTTCTTTTTTATAAGTCGTTGGATAGATGAAGTGGGCTGCCGTTGTAAGACCACTAAAATGGCACCGTGTATAATACGACACTATTACATAACTTATTTCGTTGGTGACGGTTGCACGTAGTAGTTTGAACCTTCTGAACCGTAGACTAACGGATAATCATGGCCATAACAAAATTGGAACCGTTTTGGTTGGTCTTCGGAACCCTCACAATAGTAACGTTTCGAAAAATGATCGAGGACGACAGTTGTTCGTGCCGTGTCTGAAGTAGGAAGCTCCGATTAAATATGCAACCCACGGCTCTTTGAACAGAACGACTATCTACCGTCACACTTTACATATTTATGCGGTCTGTGGCCAAACCTTCTTAAAATGTTTTACGACGCAGGCGACCGTGCCTGAACGTGTTAGTAAAAAATAGTAGTTAATTTAAATTTAGAATTCTTAACGTTCTATATCAAAAACCATAGTCGACCACGAGGTTCAGCCGCGAGTAAACTAAGAAAAAATCAAACCTATCGTGTTAAGATAGGCATAAACTTAAACCGTAGTGTATTGTGCTCGATTGTGGGAACCGATACAGCTCCGATAATAACGCTTACTTAATTCATTGCATTGTTATATGTACTGTTCTCGTAAATGGTGACTAGGTAATTTTTGGCTTGAATTTAATTCTGAGCGATTGTTCAACTGTTCTACTTTCTCTTAATTTAACCAGCTGAAAACCCAAGCAACACTAATGTTGGTGCTGGACACTTTTCAGCGTAGTAATAGCAACCTGCCGTATCTAAGCCACTCACGAACTGTCTTTTGCTAGGTACGTAGGTGCTAGGTCTCTTCTAGGCCTTTACTTTTTCCTTCAGCTAGTCTTTATGCACTGTCGTGTCCATCTTCCTTTTTTTTCTATTTTCCTGTAGGTACTTACTTGTGATAGTAGTCGATGAAGCAACGTATAAAAATGCCTCCTGTTTTCATGGCTAAATTCAAGGATTGCAGCTAAATGGTTTTCTTAACACCTAGGTACTTATTACCTAATTAAAACAAACCTTTATTTACTTATTGCTATAGGAATCAAAGGCTTGACTTACGGACTAATTCACTGACAGATCGCACAGTTTAAACCGCTGTTCGTGGTCTGTCATCAGATAGTCCGATGAATTTGAAACTCTTTATCCCACCCAAGGACGGAAAAATAGGGGAAACAATCCGTGTATTAGTGAATTTTGGTATAGTTGTAGATAAAGATGCCTTAAACAATATACTACAAGTACTGATAGATGTGGGTGAAGCTAACAGATAGCTTTTTTATTTTTTCGTTAATTACTCGTAGGTAAACAGTGGCCCATTGCATTACACTACACAATACAATTACAATACACAATTTTAGGTAGTTTACTTATGTAAACTACCTCAAATTGTACAGAAAGATCCTAGGTAGCATCAGCAGAAAAAATAGGGAGGGTTTCTTTTTTACCATTTTGGTACGGAACCCTAAAAGAGATCTTCAAGTCCCCCCCCCCACCTTATAGCTTCACCCCCACTCATCAGTACTTTTAATTGTAGTAATTGTATACGAACTCATGTTTTTACAAAAATAAATATCTTATCTTATCACCAATCCCTATAACTATGCCAAAATTCGCTAATAAACGAATTATGTGAGCCACTTGATAAAAAAGAGAATTATGTTTTATGACATTTCAACCCTGGGATGAAAAAGGCTGTTCAAGCAAATAGGTAGTCTAAATACTTAAATAACAAAGATAGTAATGAAAGTTCAATTTGCTTTGAAACAGCCTGATTTTCTGCCTATGTGACCTCCACAACGCAGTAACTGGGTAACAATGTAGCTACTTCTTAGCAAGACAGGAGCCAGATTTTCTCGCTTCTGATAATCCATAACGACTGATCTACAAATGACAGCCGGGACCAATGGCTTGACGAGCTTTCCGAGGCACGGAGGAAGATAGTCGAGTGCAAGCGTTGCTTAACCTTGGAGATCGGTGTGGCTGTTATTATATGGCCACGAGCTCCGACAGTAATAATGTATGCGTTCGTATTATTATTGTTATTACGTACCTACTTATTGCGTAGAAATACAATGGTATAGAAAAATCGATATTTTGAGAAGTCGCCACATAATCGATCAATATACCTACCAACTTCAGCAGTTTAGTCCAAAATCAATTCAGTTAAGCTTTCAGTCTAACTAAACTGATGCAGCTAAATACCAGTTGGAAGCAGATCAAATATTCGGGTTTTAGAGTAGGTACCTAACCGTAACAACTGCGAAAGGTCTACGAATGGCAACAAGGAACAAGTACTTAGCATTGTTTCCGGCTGGTCACCCATCTATTAGCTGACCTTGTACACCGCACGCGTTGATCTTCAAGGTCAATTAACCTTGAAAATCAACCCGTGCGGTTATTATTAAGCCACGAGCACATCTCTGGCTAGTGAGCTGCTAGTAAATAAATAAAGAACCCAAATCGATGCATTTTGCAATCACCTCGCGATTACTGAACGTCATGATTGTACCCAAATTCTTATCATTATCATATATGGAGATCCTGATATGAGTCGATCGTATACGCAGTGTCACCCACATTATTAGTAACAATCAATTATATAAGTCATTTAATTCGTTTCGATTGTTTCTTAATTTGAAGATCTTCCTACCTAAGTGTCAAAATTTCAAACAATAAGTACCAATGGCTACCTACTTTCCTCTTTGAAATCACATTGCCATAGGAATATTTAGGAACAGTTAAAGAACTACTAACGCTTAACAGGCAGAGAAACCGAGCACAAATCTTTGAGCCTTCCAAAAAGTAAGTAGCCTCAGCATATAAATATCTACGCTCGCCATGCCTCGAAAAGCCAAATTATCAGCCGGGTCCCGGCGACATTTAAACATCTTTGTTATTCATTACGGTTAGTCAGAAGCCTGTAAATTTTACATAATTCGAGCAAAGGGATATCGTGTGCAACTAGATTGTAGGGGCCAGATAGGCACTCAGGAAGTCGCCCGTCCCTGCAAAATATATAGTGGTATTCAGCTGCATTCGCGTAATTGGAAGACACCAGTATAATTGGGAAAAGGCTAGGGCTATTGTTTGATATACCTACCGACATACATACATAGAGGTGAACACTTGAACAGGCTTCTTCTGGGTAAGCTCGTCGATCTTGTCTCTATCACCTCTGACCTAGACTAGAGTCAAAAGCAAACTCATCTCAGGCAAAAAAAAACAAACGACTGCACTTTGGAGCTCGTGGCTAAATAATAACAGCCGCACGGTTCGACCCTTATGGTTAAGCAACGTTTGCTGACATCGGCCTGTGGATGGGTGCGTCCCGGCTTTCATTTGTAGATCTTTGACAGTCTTTATGGTTTGTCAGAAGCCAGAAAATCTGACACCAGATACAAAAAATATACTCCCTCAAAAACTGAAAAAATTATAAAAAAATTGGTCTAGTCGCTCATCTCAATCGAAGTAAAGTCAAAGTCAAAACGTTTATTTTAATTAAACGGCACTTTTGAACGTCATCAATGTAATTGATTTTATCTAATACTAGCTGACTCGGCAAACGTTGTTTTGCCATACAAAAAAATAAAATACCCTACCACCTATTCTCATATATCGATATTAGATATAAAAATTTCGTGTTGTTGTTTGATATCGAACTCCTCTGAAACGGCTTGACCGGTTTTCATGAATTTGGGTAAATTTGGTAGGTCTGAGAACAGGTCGTAGGCTATTTGTTGTTTTGGTAAAACAACGTTTGCCGAATCAGCTAGTCAAATATATGAAAATCTCGTGGCACGGTGTTTATTATCGAACTCCTCCGAAACGGCAACACACAAAACACTTACTGTGCTGACATTGCTATTGGTCGCGCATCTATGACCATTATTCGTAGATATGATTGATGGAGTGACTACCTTGTTGAACAACGCAAAAGCTATCGCAGAGCGCGTAGACAGCTTAATAAGCTTAAAAAACGTAAGGTTACTGGGGAGCTCCTTAATCTTGCTTTAAGCACTTTTAGAGTTGCCAAGTCACGCTACAGAACATCGGTCGAAAAATCTAATGGTAATTTACTCCGGAAAATTGTTGATAAACTTGATAAGGTGGGTCCGTGGTCTCCTTTGTACCACGAGTTCAAGGCTAATAGATCTCTCAACCTTGCGTGCGTTTAGAACATTAAAGTAAATGATGTTCTGCTTGATTCTCTTATACCAGACTCATCAGTAAATGATTATGAATACCACCAGCAGATCAGAGCGTGGGCAGTGGTGCCACCTGAATTACCAGATTGGATGAATAGACTCAAACGGAACTTGACACCCTGGATAGGCGGGTTCGCACACGGCTTAGTGCATATTGAACGCATCATCACCCACGGTCGTCGGTAATGAGACTGTATATACAGCGAAAGTGTGGTGGTCGAGGCTTTTTAAATGCTAAGACTCTCCACAATCGCGAGATATGCAGTCTCAGGGAATATTTCCTAGCTGTCGACGTGGGTATGCATCGAGATGTAGTGGCGGTGGACAAGGGACTCACCCCGCTCTCCTTGGCAAATGAGAACTGGCGCAAACCTGCGGTGCTTGACACTAACGATCGCAGGGCGGTATGGCAGAGTAAGGAGCTTCATGGACGCTTTTTCCGGGCCCTACATGAGCCCGACGTAGACCAACTAGCGTCCGTAGCCTGGCTGCGTTTCGGTGATCTTTTTGGAGAAACCGAAGGTTTTGTCTGTGCAATTATGGACGAAGTTATCATGACGAATAACTACCGGAGATTTATTGTGAAAAACGGCACGGTCGACATATGTCGGGCATGTCACCGTCCAGGAGAATCAATTCGCCACATTATCTCTGGTTGTTCTCGTCTAGCTAAGGGAGAATACTTGCATAGGCACAACCTTGTAGCCAGGATTATCCATCAGCAACTTGCTCTGAAATACTCTCTTGTGGAGTCGGAGGTGCCGTACTACAGGTATGCGCCCGACCCAGTTCTCGATAATGGCAATATCACACTGTACCGGGATCGGTCCATCATCACTGACAGGACTATTGCTGCTAATAAGCCTGATATAGTGGTGGTGGACCGAATAGTGAGGCGTGAAATATTCTATCACCATTAGAATCCTACATTATCCCTGATGAACATATGTTGTAGAATATTTTCAAAAAAGTTAGGGATCCATATGAAAACTTCGATAACGCAACCCAAGGCCTGAAAGAAATACCAAAAAAAAAACACCGGTAGCACTCCGGGAGTGCCGGCAGAAGTGAAAACATGTAAATAATACATCCTTACTGTCGCGGTCACATCATAGACAAACCACCGACAACAAAATAAACAAAAAGACACTGACGTGTGGCCGCGACAGCGACTGTCAGTGACAGATGTCAATCTTGACACAGTTCCAAACAAAAACAAAACGAACCATAAAAACAACAAAAAATAACGTTGTGTTTAATTATAAGTACAAAAATACTATCATTTATGAGGTAGAATACAATGTTTATTTATTGCGCTATCGTACACAAATATGACAATTTACATGTTATTATTCATAATATTATATCGTTATTTATTTATATATTACATTAATTTTTATCTCTTAGAAAAATCAACTTTCATCCATAATTTCGTAATTCCGTAATTTCGTATCCTTGGATACGCGTGGCACGCTGTACATAAACACAGACGGACATTCGCGCAAGCGCCCTGTGCCGCCTAAGCGGAGCAGCACACTCAGGCACGGTAGAAAGAGTGGGAGATACTAGTTCCTCTCCCTTCCCCTCGATCTTACGCTTTTTCGCATCACGTGACCCTGACGCGAGTCCGTCTTACGCTTTTTGCGATCAGGTCACGTGACCCTGACGCGAGTTTAAGATTTTATACCCATTACAGAAAAGTGCTCAACGCCGCTAAAGAAGTTTTCACTTCAATAAATCCTTATATCGCGGAATCTATTGAAACTAGTGCAAAGTGATGTACTACAGTTTTATAGATGACATCAATATCTACAAAATGGTCCGCAAGGGTATATATCTAACTATCATGGTTAAGTCACAATGACCGCTATTTGTTCAAATTATTCAATCAAAGCCTGGGTGGAATGGAATAGTGGTGATTTTGGTATCATGATATTAATTCTTATCCATTTACATTGTTTGATAATTAAGGTTGGTTGTGTATATGTAAATTACACTTTAAATTATTCAAATCGGACCATTTGTTTAAAAGTTGCGACGGGTATAAACATACTCTAAGTAAGAAAAATGTTGCAGTTTGAGCGAATTGCCCTACGTTGAGTCTATTAATAAGTAATTTACACATTACCCTTTAAAGAAGGTAGAAAGAAGGGAGATGAAGATCGTGGACTACCAACTAAATCCGCGCGAACGAAGTCGCGGGCGAAGTACTAGTATAAAATACTAAAAAAATAGTATCTAATATAATGATTATAGAAGCGTGTAAAACAGTGGGAGACGCGATCTTATCAGTTTATAACCGATGCATTGCGGAAGGTGTTTTTCCTCGAATATGGCGACAAGGCTTTATAAGCATTATTCCGAAGAGTGGCGACAAGCCCTCGGACGAACAAAAGTCGTACCGGCCCATAACACTACTTCCATCTTTGGGAAAACTCTTAGAGTGACTAATCGTTCCGCGCTTGCTACCGAACGGACCTAAATTTCATAATAATCAATTTGGTTTCAGTATTGAAAAATCTACCGTCGACGCGGCGCTCTCCGTCCATAAAATTGTTAACCTATCGGAACATAAATACGTGGTTGAAATCTTTCTCGACATTTCTGGCGCTTTTGATAACGCATGGTGGCCGATGCTACTAATTAAAATGAAAACCCGTGGTTGTTACAAAAACATCTATAATCTGATGCTGAATTAATGACATTACTCTAAGTTTCATGACTATTCCTAGAGAAAATATTGTAAATACTGCAGAAGAAACATCTTCATTGTTTTTTCGACACTAAGTATCTCAATGTTTTGCATCAAAATATAGCGGGCCTACTGAATAAATCTGACCTATTTTTAGTAAATATAGAAGAGCTTAAAGACAAAAATATAAATATTGATGTAATATGTGTCACTGAGCATTTTATGTTGGCAGGTTATGAACAACATCTGAGCATACCTAATTACGCACTAGCGGCATGTTTTGGTCGAACTTGTAGCAAAAGAGGTGGAGCATGTATCCTAATAAACAAGGTACATAACTTCAAAGAACTCTCTCAAATCAGTAAATTGTCCATAAATAATGTAATTGAATGTTGTGCAGTCGAGTTACTTGATTTTAAAATTGTAATAGTTTGTGTATACCGTGTACCAGGACAAAGTAATCTCAATTTGTTTCTTAACAGGCTTGACAATATTCTAAATTGCATCTCAAAAATTAATAATCATAATACTGTTATAGCTGGTGATTTTAACATAGATATCATGAAGCGCAATAATGCCACATTAGATTTCGAATGTTTATTGTTAAATTATAATCTTTCATTAGCACTACAGCAGCCTACAAGACTATCGAGTAAGACTTGTATAGACAACTTTGCACATGACTTTAAAAAACAATGTAAGACTGATGTGTTAGAATTTGGCTTATCAGACCACACTGCCCAATTAATTAAGCTTCCAGTTAAGAAAATATTTAAATTAAAGTACTGGTATAAAATGAAGCGGGACTTCAGCTCAGAAAATATACATAAATTTAAAAAACATATAAAAAGCCTTTCTTTTTGTGAAATATATAACACAAGTGATCCAACAGCAGCATACCATTATTTTATAGAAACATTTAAATTACTCTATGATTTGTGTTTTCCGCTAATTAAAATTACTGTACAAGTAAATACCAAGCTAAGATGGATATCACGTGGAATTAAGAACTGTAGCAGGAATAAAAGAGAATTACTCTGGAATTTCAGACGGAAACCAACATTATCCAATAAACAAAAATATTCAACATATTCAAAACTTCTAAAACGAATTATAAATCTTACTAAACGTGCACAAAACAATTACAAAATAAAAACATCGACTAATAAAAGTAAAACGACATGGCAAATTATAAATAATAATAAATTAAATATTCCAAAAGAATCAATAACTGAATTAAAAATTGACGATAAATTAACTACAAATCTTACAGAAATTGCAAATGCGTTTAATAATTACTTCATTGAAAAAGTAAAACCTATTCCGGGTGCTGGAAAAGAATCCACAGCCCTAATTAACTCCCACCCAAACTCAATGTTTTTATCACCCTGTTTGCCTTATCATATACAAAAAATTATAAGAAATCTTAAAAATACTAGCAGTGTAGGGAATGATGGTATTTCGACTAAAGTAGTCAAAGCAATAAATGAAGACATCTGTCATCACTTAAGCCATATTCTGAATCTGTGTATACAAAGTGGGACATTTCCAAAAGACCTCAAATTGACAATTATCAAACCAATATTTAAAAAAGATAGTAAATACTTAATGGAGAACTATAGACCTATTGCGCTTATTTCTGTATTCTCTAAAATCTTTGAGAAATATATTTACAGTGAAATCAATAGCTACTTAGACAAAAATGAAATCCTATGTGATGAGTAAAAAGGCTTCAGAAAAAATAAAAACATCAATATGGCGGTCTATGACTTTTTACACGTAGTTTCTTCACAAGTTGACAAATCTTTACCTGTTTGTTCTATTTATTGTGACATGTCACAAGCTTTCGATTATGTAGACCACAATATTCTGCTAAAAAAACTTGAGAGTCATGGTATAAGAGGTAATGTCCTGGAATTGGTAAAATCATATTTATCAGACCGCCAACAATTAACCCAAATATCAAAATTTAATATAAAAACTAAAAGGGAACAGATTTTCTCCTCTGAAAAGCGATACATCACTTATGGTGTTCCACAGGGAAGCGTATTAGGCCCTCCGTTGTTTTTATTATACATAAATGATCTACCAAAGGCAACCAAGGAACCCATGTCATTGTTCGCTGACGACAGTACTGTAACTATAGCACCTAAAAATATGATTGACTACCATTCTGTTGCTAATGATTCATTGAATTCTATAATTACCTGGCTTAATGATAATCATTTGAAAATTAATCTTAATAAGACAAACGTAATGCATTTTAGACAACGAGAAAAATTACGTAATACATCAAATTTTAATTTAGTATACAAAGACAACATAATACAAGAGGTTGAAACAGCCCGATTTTTAGGATTAATCATTGACAAACAATTAAATTGGAAAACTCACATTAATGAACTTTGTAAAAAAATTAGTACTTCGTCATATGCTCTTTATAAGTTGGCGCCGACTGTCAACTCAAATGCTTTACTTACAGCATATTACGGGCTTGCTGAATCAGTGTTAAGATTTGGAATAATATTCTGGGGTAACTCTACTCTGAAGGACACTGCGTTCAAAGCACAAAAGCGTTGTATACGGGCTATGTTTGGGTTACAAACTACTGACAGTTGCAAACCAATGTTTATACAGCACAGAATTCTAACACTTCCGTCACTTTACATTTTAGAAATATCGATATTTGTAAAAAACAATCCTCATTTGTTTCCCCTTCTGAATAATAATGCAGGAAGAAATAGACGTGAGAAGTACAGACTTTGGGTGCAATCACTCCCCGCCAAAACAGCATTTCTAAAAAATAGTGTAATATGCATGGCCCCGTTAATATATAATAAAATTCCTAATTCCCTTAAGATAATGAATACTAATTCATTCAAGAGAGAACTAAAAAAATTGCTAATTAGTAAGGGACATTATAATGTTACAGAGTTTTTGAATGACAAATTATGAATTTAGATACTTGAACAATATTAAAAAAGGAAAGAATTTAATTTAATTATTTTGAGTATTTTTTGACTATATTCTTGTATTGACTATATTAATGTATTTGAATTGTATTTTGACTATATTTTAATGATTTCCTAATTCCAAAAAAGTTTTATAATAACATATTTTGTACGCCGAATATGGCAAAACATGTTGAACCTTAAACTTGATTCCATCCATATGTGCATATATCTATGTATCATGTTACACATGTTTATACAAATAAATGCATCTTTATCTTTATCTTTATCTGATTCTTTCTTACTTTCTAAACGGCTCCGCGAAACTCAAACTTGGCTATCATTCCATTACTAAGTCTCTAACCATGGGATGTCCTCAGGACTCAGTTATCGATCTTCGCTGTCGTGCACAGTGACTTTGGGAGTACGGGGACATCGGCTGTTGACGCGACTGCCGGTATTCTCAGGGGTCGACCTTTCGGTGGAGTTGCTCTGCTGTGGCGTAAGGCGCTTTTCCCATGCGTCTCTGTGGTCCCGTGTGTGAATCCGCGTATTAGAGCTATACGTATAACGACGAATAATCGGCCAGTGCTAGTGATTATTGTTTACATGCCCACTGCCTGCGCGGAAAATGTGCCGGAATTCACGGACTGTTTAAGTGCGGTGAGTGCCCTAATTGATGATAGTGATATCGAGTCCGGTGAGCGTTTTTATCGTGAGCTTTTAACTTTCTGCCTGGAACAAGACTGGACTTGCGTGGTCACTAGTAGGTTACAGTCTGAGACGTTCACATTTGTTAGTGAGGCACATGGATGCAAACGCTGGCTTGATCATTGCATGGTTACAAGCGCAGCCTTGGACTGCATTACCAATGTATATGTTAAATATACCGTCTATTGGTCTGACCATCTCCCATTAATCATCAGCTGCAATCTAGACGTTGTTAAACAAAAAGTATTGCCGATCGATGTACCCTGTTTGTAATCAAATTAAATGGGGAAATAGGAACGGAAGTCAATGTATAGCCTACGAAAGCTTATGTAACTCTAAACTTAGACTCATTGATTTGCATACTGAGGTACAGCAGTGCAGTGGCAAATATTGTAATATTACGTCTCATAGAGAGGTTAAAGATTGTGTTTATAAAGAGGTAATAAGTATCTTATGTACGAACGCTGTTGCCACTTACCAGCAAAAAGTTTGTTAACGAAAGAAGCCATTGGCTGGGTGGAACAGGTATGTGAGCGAGGCTCATAGAAATGCCAGACAGGATTTCAGTACAGAGTGCAACTATGGCAAGTACTTTTATGACTCAATGGTGATATCGCGGAAAATTTTAAATGGAAAAGTCAAGTGGTACCAAAATACCAGGAATAGTTAAGGATGGATTTGCTGGCAAAGCAGTATGCTAATTCAGACTTTAAAAGTTTCTGGAAAAGTACTAACAAGTTGAATCCTAGGCCTGGTATTCCTGTGAGTATCGACGGGATTGCCAAACCAAAAGATATTGCAGAGTTGTTTAAAATCCAGTTCACCACATGGTCACCCCAGAGACCACCATGCAGGGAGCTAGATGCTCTCCCCGAAGGCGAAGAGATACTAACGGTGGTCTGTTCTGTTCTGTCGTGGTGGTCGAAAGAGGTCAGGACCATAATTAGAAATATGTTTAGAGGAAAATCCCCAGGGCACGATGAGCTGAGCATCGAACATCTCTACAGCATGCGGGTGCGCACTTGCCGCGAGTACTCGCGCTATTATTCAACTTGTGTCTGAGGTCTCATTCATACTTGCCCTCGGACATGATGCACTAGCACACTACTTGGGGCCCCAACTACCTACGGTGGCCAGCGGCGCACCTGCATTGAAACAACTATTTCGACCCAATTCCTCTGAATTGGCTACACTGAGCATCGTACCGGAACGCGGCTAGGCCGTTTGATGGTACGTCTTTGCCCAGTGAGTGGTCACAAGACATCGGTCGAAGCCTATCACCAGTTAGCGTCACCTGATTAGCACCACCCGTGGACCACGTGTAGGGTCTAACATTGGTTATTCTCCAACGGACGCGGGTGACTCGGCCCCCACATAAGATATTAGCTGTTGCAATAACAACCACGTGTGATAATGTGGTAATGCCATCGTTAGCCATCGTAATTTATCGCTGTCTCGACAAGCTTACCTGGTTCAAATCAAATCAAATCAAATCGTATATTTCAAATAAACCATTTACAGGCACTTTTGAATTGTCAAGGTCGGTCAGTCCAAAAAGATGAAGCTATTTGCACGTTCCAAAGCGTAGATCTCTATGGAGAAGAACGTGCAAGAAACTCCACGGACACTCTTTTAAAAATAATAAATTGTTACAAAGTTTTGTTTACATCAAGTTAAAATTATACAAACATGTGAGAACGATGTAAAAGACGAACAGGATAAAAGCGTCCGGGAAAAAAGGAACAATTCAAAGAAATATTTAAAATAAACCATGGCAACTGAGAAATGACCAGTCCCAACTGACAGCGTCCGTTCACGAACATGACGCATGCGCTAGCACCATTCGGCTCAACCATTTTGAAGGGAGCCAAATGATCCAACGCATACGCCACCATCAGCAAGACTTTTGAGTGAGCATGACACTCCCAACCGCCAGGGTACATTCAAGTCAAAAACAAACCTAAAACTGATAGCTATAGCTTAAGTTTAAGGTACACAGAACTCACACATGTGCCGTTAAAATGGTTGAAATTATACATTGCTAAATAAATTGAGTCTATACAATGCAAATATTGTTTTTTACAATCTTCAGCTGGTCCAACAATGTTTCCAAATGCTAACAGATTATTTTGTGCGCCCTAGTGGCTGTGGAGCAGGACCAGCATTCAGCCAAGCATTTTTATCTTCAATATAATCCCCCAACTTATAATATGCTTGCCTGCATAGTGTGCGTTTAATACAAGATTTAAATTTTGTCTCATTTAGTTCTAATATATGGGGAGGTATCTTATTATAACATTTTAAACAGTACCCCATAAAAGATGAGGCAACTTTAGCCAGTCTGAAACCTGGTTGAACTAATTGATCTCTATTTCTAGTACCATAATTATGTCTGTCGCCTCTTTTACTAAAAAGATTTAAATTCTTTCTGACATACATGATATTTTCGTAAATGTATTGACAAGGTACCGTCATGATGTTAATATTCTTAAACAGTTCCCTTAGAGAATCGCGCCGGCGAAGATTGTATATCGCTTTGATGGCTCTTTTGTGCAGAATAAAAATAGACTCAATGTCTGCAGCCCTTCCCCATAGTAAAATACCTTATTATGTGGTTATTATGGAAATATCCCACATGACCACACCTATGTCCGAGATGTTGAATTCATTTTAACAAATTGCATTCTGCATCTATATCTATATTAATATCTATCTATACTCTATACTAATATATAAAGCTGAAGAGTTTGTTTGTTTGCTTGAACGCGCTAATCTCAGGAACTACTGATCCGATTTGAAAAATTCTTTCAGTGTTAGATAGCCCATTTATCGAGGAAGGCTATATATCATCACACTAAGACCAATAGGAGCGGAGCAGTGATGTAAATTGTGACGCAGACGAAGTTGCGTGGGTCAGCTAGTAGTAACTGTAGCAAGTATATTTTTTGACATCGTATGGATCTACACTTATCCGGGCCGTGTCCGTGACGTACTGGACCACGTTGTGACGGACCACGGCCTGGTCCCGGGCACGACCCAGACGCGGGTGAATGAGTTCATATCAAATGTACGTATCGATACCATTTCAGTGGCTTTTTTAAGGATGTGAAATCATCAAATGACTTCTTCAGCTCTGAGTAGAGCGGAAGTGAATGTCAGAATCTTACTTACTCAAACCTATCCGTGTTTCTCCTAATGCCCTTTGTTTTCCAGGGCTGTGGTGACTCTTTCGAACAAATTCCACAACCCTGACAGATTATTTCCGTGGCTGGCGTCAGTATTTTGATATACCTAAAATGGCCATTTTAAAATTTTGGCCTCTTCTTATAATTCGGTAAATCAGATTAGCGTGTTTTAGTTGTTATTTTAGGATTTTTTTAGAATTTGGACAAACGAATTTTTTTACGTTTCTGAAAAAATCTAACTAACCCGTCAGATAGTTTTCAAAAAAATATTGGACAAGTTTTTTTTCACCTAAACGTAAAATGAAGACGATATAGTGCGTTGAAAACTCGCGTGACTTCACATTTTAGTACACTTTTTTGGGGTTCCGAACAAAAAAATGGAACCCTTATAGGATCACTCGGGTGTCTGTTTGTCTGTCCATCTGTCACAGCTAGTTATCTCCGAATCCACTAGACCGATTCTGTTGAAATTTGGTAAACATATGAATTTCTGTGACTCAAACACGGGCGCGTTACGTAAATTATTTAATTTTTAGTGTGGGGGTCACTTTTGGGGGTCAAATTAGAAAGTTAAAAAAAAAAGTTTTTTGAACAATATCGTGTGACATATCAAATGAAAGGGCTAACTGTGAGGGTTATATTTATATTCTTTTCATAATTTTAAAATTAATGATTTTGAAGTTATTCAAGTAATTAGACGAAAAATGACAAAACCTGAGACTAAAATTTAAAAAAAAAAATGGAGATAGATCTTTACCTATAGATTACAGGAAAACCTATAAGAAGTCTATAGTTTAAAAATTAAATTCGTTCGTAACCCTTCGCACGCGAATCCGACACACACTTTGCCAGTTTTTATTGAAATGTGACGTCACCAGCCCCCACCCTTGAACTTTCATGCGCTTTATCTTTATCAATTTTAATCGATTTGAAATGGCAAAAAATACGTCTGATATTTTTTGAAAATCTAAAGGATGAACTTAAAATAATTATTATTTTTGTATCTATGAAAGTACGCAAATCTCCGTAGTTCGCACGATCATCTGTAAGTACCTAGACCTTTCAAGACTTTTCAAGTCATTCACCAACAAGTTAACAACTTATTCACTCACTGAGTTGTCAACTTGTTCACAGAAATATTTAGGCGGACCTAATTTGACTCTTCAATTTGTCAATTTAAAATACATAAAGAAAACTTTTATTTCGAACGAATATTAATATTTTGGTCACTTAGTATAGATTGATCTTAGTAACAAAGAATTCGGTTAAATATCAATGTCCGTTCGCAAAAATTAAAATTGATTTTTTTCAGAATTCTTATTAATCAGTACTTTAATAATCGGAATTCGTATTTTTGATGTTTCGAATTATTATCAAGTCGAACTTTTTGTTATTCGATCTATTGAAACATGGTAATTTGAGAATAGTAATTATAATCGTTAGGAATATTGAAATTCCGGAATTATAAATAGGCAAATTATTTTGGCTACATTTTCTATTATTAAATGCAAAATACCATATCGAACTCTATTAATGCTTTACAAAGCTTTGGTCGAATCAACTATATCCTATGGTCTGTCGAGCTATGGTAGGACATATAAGACGCACCTTGATCAAATTTACGCAATTCAATTGCGCATATTGAAAGTAATTGTCCCTCACAACATTAAGAAGAAATACAAAAATGACTATCACAAATTATTTAAATTCTGTAACATACCTATACATGAACAAACTAAATATAAACTGTTAAAAGAAGATTTTTTTAATGAAAACCTAAAGAAAACAAAAAACGTAAATAGTACTGAAATTAGAACTCGTAGCGTAATCAATGCTCAGCTGTTACTTCCAAAGTACACGAACTTACACGGCAAGAGATCATTAAAGTATATAATACCTTACCTTATTAATAAACTACCTATATCATTAAGAGACAAAATAACTCAGAAAAACATAAAACACAAATTATTGGAACATTTTTTACAAAATTTAGATACCTAAATTTATAAATTAATAAAATACATTATTTAATTAATTATGAATAAATAGTTCAAAGCAATAATAAAGCATAAATTAATACCTTATAATGTTATTACTACACAAATAAAGTTGAAATTTAACTATTATTAAAAATATTACTAATAACTTTTGGGAACAACCTGTATCAATTTTTTTTTGTACTAAGGATGGACGACCGGATTGGTAACTGATGACGCTTATTAGTATTTTAGATAATGTTTTTCGCATATACCCGATGTAATTTTTTTTTCTGTTGTTGTTTTTTTTTCTAACTACCTACGTACTACTGAATGAATAAATAAACAAATAATAATAAAAATAGGATATTAGGAATTTTGAACCATTCGGAATTATGAAAATCGGTATTTTGAAATTCGTATTTGTGACAGACAGAATAAAGTTTTTCGTATTTATGCAGTGTACCCCTTGACATTTCGCATTTTAACAAGACTTAGGGATGATTTATACTAGACCGGGCCGTGCCCGGGGTGTGCCGTGTATGTGGCCCGGACGCGTAAATACAAAGGCGGCTGCAACATATACAGTAGCTGTTCTGTAGCGCAGCCGGGTCCGTATATATTAATCACTAGCTTCTGCCAGCGGCTTCGCCCGCGTGGTCCCTAGGGTGGTTCATAGATAAATCTTTTACTGTACAGGCTGCCCGTCTGTGGAATGCATTGCCAGTTCCAGTGAGACGCGCTCAGTCGTTACATACTTTTAAAAAACTTGTCAAAGAACATTACCTATCGCTGTAATTATGTCCATAGCCGTCAGTTACTTTTACTGTCTGTATATTTAGTATTTATGTATCTAATATACATATAGCGTATTATGTATTTATCTGTGTATCTATTATGTTATATTATAATTACTTCTTTTTTTTTGTCACACCAACGACAGCCCCAATTTCATGTCCAGGCAAATACTGTCCATCCCAGGTTGCCTGGAAGAGATTGCGGAATGCGATAAGGCCGCCCATTGTATGTTTTAGTTTTAAGTTTCCTTTTGTATTTAATTTTTGGTGTACAATAAAGTATATAATAAATAATAAATAAATAAATACTCCCAGGATAAAAAGTAGCCTATGTCCTTTCTCAGGCTTTAGACTATGTCTGTACCAAATTTCATTTAAATCGGTTCAGTAGTTTTGGCGTGAAAGTGAGACAGACAGACAGAGTAACTTTCGCATTTATAATATTAGTAAGGAAGTAAGGATTACAAACACGACTGTAACGCAGACATTTGGAAACTGCAGCCGCCTTCTCATTTTTTTTTCATTGAATTATAGAAACAAATGCGGCTGCACTACAGACCGCTGTGTTGCAGTTGGGTTTGGACTGACTATAATTGCTTTAAGCCATCCGCAACATAATGCAACACAGACTATGGGTGTCTGTGTTGCAGCCGCCTTTGTATTTACGCGGCTCGGATGGGGCACGGATTTGAAACGTTACATACATTTTGTATGACGCGGTTTATATTACACCGTGCATGATCCGTGTCCCGTCCGGGCCCGGACGACACTCGTCTACACCACGGTTGTTGCATGGTCCCGCCCCGTCCCCTCCACGTCCCGTCTTAATACGAATACTATTCGCTTAACGGTTACGAACACTTTTCGTTTAACATTCGGTGTAATATAAGGGATGATTTATATTAGATCGGGCCGTGTCTGGGCGGATGCGAGGCCGGAGCAGAGCACGTCTGTGCTGCACGTTTAGGGATGATTTATATTAGACCGGGGCGTACCGTGTACGTGGCCCGGTCGGGGCACGGAATTGAAACGTTACATACATTTTTTATGAAGCAGTTTACATTACACCGTGCATGATCCGTGTCTCGTTCGGGCCCAGACGACGCTCTTCTACACCAAGATTCTTTCACGGTCCCGCCCGTCCCCTCCACGTCCCGTCGTAATACGAACACTATTCGCTTACGGTTACGAACACTTTTCGTTTAACACTCCCCGTCTGTTCCGTGTGTCCGTTCCGGCCCCGTCCAGGCTTCGGCCTGCCCGGACACTGCTCGTTCTAATATAAATCATCCGTTATCTAATATAATCATCCCTTTTTACTCGACCAATCAAGATATTCTTCAAGTAACACATGACACTAGTTGCATTGAGGAATAGTGTAGCGTGTGTTTTAAAAGCACAATTTTATTTTTTATAGTCCAATGTTTAAATTTGCATTGAAAAACATTTAGTTTTACTGTAAATTATGTATTTGGGGCTTTTGTTAAATTATATTCCAACAAATAACCTCAAAGTTAAGATGTTGACAGTTCGTATTTAAATTTCTTTTAGCTAGTCGGGGCACTGAAACGGGGTTCAATGAATCAGCGTTTTTCAATAGTTGGCATGGATTTAGTTTTACTCTCACCAAGTTCTTCCGGGAAGATTAAACGACAAGCTGATATTTACACATTATCATCACGGATTAAAAAAAATATAATTTCGGCTAAATACTGTGAAAATTTAGAATTGTTTTAGTTTACCTACTGATTAAAAAAAACTGTTTCGGGTACCTAAGTATTGTTAGTTTTTGAGATTGGTTTTTGTAGTGTATGTGGGTAGAAGGTGACATTGTAATGTATAATCTAAGGCAGCGACAGTCAGTCGCTCACAGGCCGTAGCCTGGGACGCACGTGTTCAATGTCTCGCGTACCGTATATTAATCGGAGTGTATAAAGTGAGTTTATTGGCTCCCGAGTCATTACAGTCTTAGTTTAATTTGTTATTTTTTATATTTGTTTTGATGCATTTAAATTCATATTTCATTATACCTCAGGGTGTGTTCCAATATACCCCAGACCTGGGGTTCAATGAAACAGTGGCAAGGTTTTGGGAAAATTAAAAAAAAAGCAGGGTTATGATTAATTTTTAATCTCGTTTCTATGACTGATATTTAAATGATTAAAGTATATCGAAATAGAAAAAATACGTTGAGTTTATTAATATAGTTTTTTAGGGTTCCGTACCCAAAGGGTAACCAATGGAACCCTATTACTAAGCCTCCGCTGTCCGTCCGTCCGTCTGTCTGTCAGCGGGCTGTATCTCAAGAACCGTAATAGGTAGGCCGCTGAAATTTTCACAGATTGTGTATTTCCATTGCCGTTGTAACAACAAATAATAAAAATTAAGGTTTATGGTACGGAACCCTTGGTGTGCGAGTCCGATTCGCGCTTGGTTGCTTTTTTACAAATGAAAATGCTTTTTTCGTTTCATTGTTCCACATTTGTCCCTAAGCCAATAAAATAAAAATATGTCGACATATCAACGTGTTCATGCCAGTCACGGATTTGAGATTCTGACTGACCACCTTCCGTTCACGTCCTGGGCACGGGCTACGGTCCAAATATGTGGGGATAAACCTTAAAGGATTTCCAAAGTGATTAATCGAAAGGAAAATGTTCATGAGGTACATTGTGATTTCCTTCAAATCAGAATGTGTAGGAAAAGCCACAGGCCACAACGTAACGTGATACAACAGTGTAAGTAGGTTCTTAACTACGGATCACTATATAACAAAAACCTGTGACACAGCGGCGTTTGTTATCATTTCGTGTTTGCTTTCGAAGCGGCACGATCATCTGCATGCGATCATACCAAACAGGTTTCATTTATTTGACGTCTTCAGAAAAATGTGGAAGTCCCCAGTGACGTTTGTAACTTTAAGTTTGGTTGTAATTTTGTATGCTAGTGATGGCAAGGGAGAGGAACAGCCAGTGGTGCGGACCCCGCTCGGGGAAATGAAGGGGTACTATATGCAGACCAGGGGAGGACGTCAAGTAGCCGCATTCACCGCCATCCCGTACGCAGTCCCGCCGCTAGGAGATCTCAGATTTAAGGTAGGTACATATAATACAATTATCCGCACAGCGAAATGAGATAACCTGATAAACTGTTTCATTTATTTTTTAGTTTCTATTCATATTTATCTGATAAAATTTGTTACAATAATTAAGGTATCGGTGATAAAAACTGCGTTTGATTTATTGTGTGTTTTGTTATTGTTCATTCAGAAACATTTTTTAATTATGAATTTAATCTTTCAATAAACAAATTCATAACTAAATTGTGAAGTTTTAGTAGCAATGTAGGTATGTACATACATACAAGGACGGTAGGTTGTGTGCTACCAACCTGTTATTATAGAACAACTCAGATAAACAACCGTCATCAACAGTTTCGGGCTTGTGTAGCCCGTGTTGTGTGCTTGTGTGTGTGATGTTGTCATTTTTTACACACTATCCTACAACCAAATATGAAAAGTCATCAAGATTCTAATCAGCTCTACTTATCAATGTTTTGCGAATCCATGCCAATAATAACAATACAAAAATGCGAAAGTTATCTTCTTTTTATGGCTAAACGGCGGAACCAATTTTCATGATATTGGGCCTATGGGTAGCTCAAAAACCCAGACAAAGGGTCATAGGACTAAGAAGATATTTAGGTAGAGGAAAACTATAGTGTTGTAAAACTGGAAATGTAAATCTGCGCAGAAGCTGTCGCGGAAAATACCTCAAAATATATGAATATAGGTATCTATACTTTATGTACCTACTTTAGCTTTAAGTTAGTTAGACTTCAGTAGCATAGTAATTTTTTATTAGGTGTGTAATGAATAATTAAAACATATTTTGATGGCTGTTCGGCGCTTACGTCAAATGCAACCTCGCCGAGTACGATAAATATGTATAAAAGCTGAGCGTTTTTAAGTTCATGGCATTATCAAACAATAGTTATAATATTATTCATTGCTTTGCTCCTGAGCTTCATTATTAAGTAGATAATAATGTTTGACAGGCTCCTGTTCCAATAGGACCATGGCAAGAAACATTAGATGCGACCACTGTCAGCCCTGTATGTGTGCAGAAAAACCCATACATTCGCCAAAAGGATATCGTGGGACAAGAAGACTGCTTGTATCTCAACATTTACACACCCGTTACAAGTAACGTAAGTGTTTAATTTTTAAATCGTTCAAGCTGTTATTTTACTTTAAGAGGTTATACAAAACGAAGGAAGGACAAAGCCAACGAAGTAAAACGGACCGTTATTAAAAGGTCGTTTATTTTTTTTTACACTGGCCGCACAGATTCCGGTTAAGGCGACGACATACGCCAGCAACTTTCCTTATTATTTTTTTGTACTTTCCTTATTATTCTATGACTTTAAAAAATATTGCCGTATATTAAAATGTAGATAATAATTAAATTGTCTTTGAGATAGTGCAAATTCCATTAAAATACGCTCGGCGGTTTTGGGCCGATGGTCGTTTTTATGTTCGTGTTAGACATAACCTTACAAATTAATTCACTATGTTGAACGAATTAAACTCAAAATTTCCATAAATCAAACTATAAAGAAAATAGTTTTATGTAACATATATTTTTATCAAAAAACTACGACTAGCTATTTAGACGTGACGCTCATTTTAAAATTAGCTACTGAGCTGTATCTACGCCTTAAGCGAGTTCACAGTTGTACAAACACGAATTTAAATTAATATCATGTTAATTTATTTGAAACTTCTCAGGATGTCGAAAAAAAACTTTTACCCGTCATGGTGTTCTTGCATGGAGGCGGATGGATGTGTGGAGACGCCACCACCTACATGTATGGACCACAGTTCCTTCTGGATAGAGATGTCATATTAGTAGCCACAAACTACAGATTAGGTGAGTAACTACTGACTATTAAAAACAAAAGAATCAATCAGGTGGCCTGATTGAAAGAGTTCGAAGCTTAAATGATTAACAACATTTTTTTTATAATTGCAGGTCCATTAGGTTTTCTATCTACTCAAGATAAACACTGTCCTGGTAACAATGGGTTGAAGGACCAACAAGAGGCTTTACGGTTTATACAGAAAACCATTGAAAGTTTTGGTGGCGATAAAAACTCTGTCACAATATTCGGAGAAAGCGCTGGAGGAGCCAGTGTGCACTATCATATGATATCAGAGACTAGTGCCGGTAAACCATGTTGTTTGTTTATTACTACTTACGAGGGCATTCTAATACCTCTGATACGAACAATATAATTACCATGTTAATAAATATAAAAAAAAAACTAAAAAGCTTGTACCTACGTACGGCTACAATCGTGTCTTAAACACTCATTAATTTAAACGATTCGCTTCAGAGATTAGACGCTCCGGTCATCATAGTTGATGCTGTGCTAACCACTCACGGTACGGATTTTAATGTAATGCTTTAAATCTGGAGGTGGAATCGATCATACTGACTTATCAGTAACGCGATCGGGATGCAATGAGGGATCTGCGGTCTCTTGCACTTATTCATAAATGTTAGGGGTTACCTCTACTGTTGCAATACTATTCACAAACATTCTGAATTAGATTTATAATAAGTGTCTACTGATTTATTTAGGTTTTTAGCAACCTGGTAGTAGCATAGATGCGGCTAGATTGGTGTATTATAAAATGGTGCCCACCACACATTTGCGTCCAGATTGACGCTGAAGTGTCGTGAGAGTTCAAAGACCTTCTAACTATTGTGTTGTGGTTGAGTGGAAAGTGTGAAAGTGTAAGCAATAGAGGGGACAAAGTTTACTCTTGGAGCCAGTATTATGAACGCTCACCTCATAAATAAGAATTAAATGAAATCATATTCGTGTCGAGGTTGGCACTACACATTTTTTAAATCTAGGGAGACTAGAATGAGTAGATGAGTTGTGTATTATTCAAATCAAGTCCTGAGCATTAAATGTAACTTAGGCTACGTATGGACTTGCAAAGTAACAGCCGAGATTCAATTGTCATAGGAAATAAACGTTATCCTAATATATTAGAATACCAGGTCCTACTAGCCCAGTTTGACAAAACTAAAATTACAATTCTTAGTTACGGACTCATATAACAATGTAATTTTTTATGAAATTATTATAAAAGTCAAAATGATTTCAGGACTATTCCACAAAGGAATATCAGAGTCGGGCACTGCTCTAGTGCCATGGGCTGAGGCTCCACCTGGCGAAGCTCTCCGAAATGCGTTCCGCTTGGCTAAGTTCCTGGACTGCCCTCAATCACCTTCAGAAAAAATGATCAACTGTCTTCGCACCAAGGACAGCTATGATATCATCAACACAGAGTTTCGTTTTTATGTACGTCTTATTACCACTTTGTCTATTTATACCCACACACCTTCCAACTTAGAATACGCACTTATTAATTCCATTTTTTGTCTACGGTTGTTCAATCTTGCATAGTTTTAAAACCAAGTTCGTCTAGTCATAATAATATTTTGAAAAAGGAAATGATGAGGTCTTAACTTGTTCTTCGCAGCATAATATAATTTTGAGATATTGCGTTTTTAGGAGTGGGACTATGAGCCAATGACCCCATTCAAAGCGGTTGTGGAACCAGACCTCCCTGGGGCCTTCTTGAAGAGGAGTCCTCGTAAAATTCCTGACGTACCAGCTGTGCCCTGGATGACAGGTCTCAACAGCGAGGAGGGGTGCTTGAAATCAGTTTGTAAGTTTCCTTATTCCTAGCTAGCTGCTGCCCGCCGCTCCGCACACAATATCTTCATAAACTATAGCCTTAACATATTATTATTTTACCACTATTATACATGCGAATGTTTGGATCTGGATGATATTAGCCACAGAAATAGATTATAGTCTGGAATAGAACATAGGCTACTTTTTCTCTCGTGAGTATGTTCCCTTGGGATAATTTCTGACACTCTCTCGGGGGAAGCCGCTGACATAAACTAGTCGGCTACTTTATACTTGAGAAGTTTCATCAAAATCAGTTCAATAGTTTTTGTTTTAACAAACTTTCGCGTAGTATTGTGGGATGTAGATATAGCAAGCAAATGTGCATTGAGTACTGTTTAGGTACCTGCTCTATAAGTAGTTAACATAACAGTATTTTTGTAAGCACGAAGTTGATATTACAGTTTTGTATAAAGGAATTAATTCAACTCGCAGACCCACATTAAACTTTACATATTTATTTGTATTACATTCCATAGTCACAATAAAAAGAAGCGCAATGTCATTGAACGTTACCAGACATAATATTAGGTACCACTATGTTGCAAGAGATCCAAAATTGAATGGGGAAAATACGTTTTAACGGTTTTGTATTCAAAATACTTACCTACTTATTCAGTTGTTACGTAATATTTAAAATTAAAATTCTACCGGTCAAGCCAGAGACCGAATATCTAATATTAATTTATTTTGTTTTGTAGGGATAACAGCGAATAATTCCAGATACGAAGAATTCATTTCGGCTTTCGAGACCATCGCACCAGTCACATTCTACTATGATAATTCACCTTACGTTGATGAAATTACTGAGAGCATACGTCAAAAATATTTGAAAGAAAACGACCTAGAGGCAACACAGCGAGGAATCCTTGATGTAAGTTACTCCCAAGTTTCTGGGAAAAAATATCGAAACGGCACAAATGAAACGATGCGATTCGCTGTTGAAAACTGATTTAACAGCAAGACAGCGTGTGTTGGAATTTTTGTATAATTAATTTTGTAATCATTTGCGTTCGAGAAACTGGGCCTAAGACTGTCACACATGCGATGATACCTGTAGAAGTTTGATAAATCATAACGGCTATTTTACTTTTTATAGTCGGAAGATATATAGGGGATAGATATATGTGTTTAACATCATAAGGTGATATTAAACATGTAGGGTTACATTGTAGTAGATTATATTTAATTGTCCATAAACAATAGTAGGTACCCATATCATCACTATTAATTACTACATATTATATAAAACAAAGTTCTACGCCGTGTCTGTCTGTTCGCGATAAACTCAAAAACTACTGCACCGTTTTTATGCTGTTTTCACCATTGGATAGAGTGGTTCTCGAGGAAGGTTATAGTATATAATTTGTCTATAGTCCCCGTCACGAGAAGCTTTCAATTTTGTTAACATAGAACTTCTACTAAGTTACGTAGCGGCAACAAATAATCCCAAATTCAATCAACTCGAAGTAACATACATGTACTGTAAACTAATGAGCATTTTCATTTAGTAGGGTTATATTTTATCGATATAAAGAGCTGTCGTCTAATGTTTTGTGGTACTGGAACGCGTCTGACACATGGAACAAACATTTGAAACAATTGAAAGTGTGTTTACAAAATTTATAGCTTCTTGTGGCAGGGACTATAGAAAAAATTAGGGATCCTTAAGGAAATTGCAGCGCGGACGTGTGCTAGTGTATAATCCTTACTAATATTGTAAATACGAAAGTAACTCTGTCTGTCTGTCTGTCGCGCTTTCACGCCAAAACTACTGAACCGATTTAAATAAAATTTACAAGACGTCTTACGGAGTTCTATCTCAATTTGGGACTTCCGTATCATATACACGGAGTGATTGCATATTTTAGGTAAGTCCCCCAGAAAGACTTGCACGTTAATGGCAAAATCTTGTTAAATTGAACAAGTTTGGAGGCCTTTTAATGGGAGTTAGGTACTAAGAGTGAATCATTTTCCATGATCGTCGCAGTATTTTTGATTCATAATACCTTGGCCAATAAACTAAAAATCTTGGGTGCCGGGGGATGGACGGCGTCTCCGAGGCCGACCCAGAAAGTTGTAGCGGGATGACCTGGACGTGCAACGTGAGAGCTGGTTCGAGGCGGCGTGGGAGAACAGTGTCTGGAAGAACATGGGGGAGACCTTTGCCCAGCAGTGGGACACTATAGGCTGATAAAGAAAATACTTACCTAATTGTTTTCATAATTTTCAGATTTACTCAGACTCTTATTTCTCGTATCCTGCATTAGAGGCTATAGAGCTCGTATTCAATTACACGAAAAATCCAGTTTACTTGTATGAGTTAACTTATAGAGCCACAAACAGCTTTTCGCAAATATTTGGCGATCCGGAAGGAGATTACGGTGAGTTATTTCTAATTATTCTACACTCACTACAAGCATTCAGAATATAAAAAGTAGGTCGGTATGTTTTTGGATCAAATTAAACATTTGCCAACTAAGTACTTACGCAGAAAGATGCAACCATACTGTAGTGCTATTCTGTAACAACATTTTCGTATCTCGACAGCGAAATCCGAGGTGAGTAACATATTAATTAATACCTTTATGTTGTGTGCAATAAAGCTCACTTTGTGAGTTTGTCAATCAGGTGAAGCTCGATATCGAAATAGTGGTTTACAGAATAGACTAGCTGATTAGGTAGCTGTAGATTTATAGTTATAGTGCATTCCATCTCTACATAGTATAAAACAAAGTCGCTTCCCTCCGTCTGTTCCTCTGTACGCGTAGATCTTTATAACTACGCAACGGATTTCAATGCGGTTTTCACTACGTATCGTTTACAAAATTTCTTCCAAAAGGCTTAAAGATAAAGATAATTTTATTTGTCAAAAACATGTGTATACATGCGCATTAAGCAAGCAGGATGTCACAATATTAAATTTCGTACGTACATGTTTCACCCAAAAGGCATACAAATTTATAAAAATTACAAGAGAAAAAGAAAATAATAATGTGTAGAACAAAAAAAAAATAGAAATGTCAAATTGCATTGATAGTTAAGTCAGTTAAATAGAAATAAAAAGTAATCATAAAATGTCTCAAAAACTTAACGATAAAAGAAAAAAGACTTGTATGTATAATACATTAAAATCATAAATAGGTAGTGTATACAAAACCGGCCAAGTGCGAGTCGGACTCTCACGCGAAGGGTTCGGTACCATAAAGCGAAAGAAACACACTTTGTGAAAATTTCAACTGTCTACCTATAACGGTTCTTGAGGCACAGCCCGCTGACAGATATACGGACGTATGGATGGACGGACGGACAGCAGAGGCTTAGTAATAGGGTTCCGTAGGTTACGGAAGCCTGATATAAGTCGATGCTTAGCCTAGTGTAAAAATAACGGCCAAATGCGAGTCGGGCTCTGACACAAATGGTTCCTTATCATAACATTTTCAATGTTACAATTCAAGTCACTTGTTTTAAAAAACACGAAAAAAGTGTATGCATTTTGGAAGTCAGAAGCACTGGTTCAGAATCAATGTAGGTTGAAAAAGAATACTTCCTAATGTAAACCCGCCTGAAGACTCATATTTTCCTTAGCAGTCAATTCTGCTTTTTATTTTGCTTTTTTTTGATAATGAAGTTTGTCCATTTCAGGTGTCTGTCACGCCGATGAACTGATGCATCTATTCCCGATTGGGTTCCTTGAGAAACCAATTTCCGCTGAAGATCTCAAGATGAGCGAAACTATTGTGTCGCTATTTACTAACTTTGCTACTACTGGGTAAGTATTTAAAACAAAACTAAAATTGTTGGAAAGTGTAAAACAAACATTATACTTACGTAATGACTTTCTTAAATTAAGTACTACTAAACTTACTTGGAGCAAGTCAACTACAGTTTCAATCGCCACGCGCACTTGAATATAAACCTTTCAACTCTACCCAAATTACTTTGAGTCATTGAGCATGCTCTTTAACTCGTCCATTCGGTCTCTTTGTCTTTATTGTACGTTCCTTGTGGTGTTGGTTCCTACCCATGTTAAGTGACCGACGTGCTTCTTTTTCTAATATATGTTTTGTTATCTTTGTCTTTCTTAGACCTGTTATCATAGATCCCTAAATGATGGAAAGGATGTTTACTAGGGCCAAAGTGTATCTACGTACCCAATTATTTACTTATGTTTTCAGAAACCCCAATAAACCGGTACCTGTGCCTCTCAAATGGGAGCCAGCGACATCGGGTCGCAATATGGAGTACCTAGAAATAGCAAGTCAATCAAAGATGAAGAGAGACCTCGCGTCGCGATCACGTTACTGGGGTACCTTGCCTTTGTGGCATAATGTGCGCAGTCGCAGGTTTAAGGACGAGCTTTAAAACTTTCAACTTGTAAATAAATCTACATTTATGGATATTTTAAATAGTTTTATTTGTTGAAATCTTGATTTACACTTTACAAGTCTATCTAGTATCTACCTACACGCCAAAGTTAGAGTACCTAGCTATGTCAGTTAAGTCACAAGTGGTGTGCGGGGTCGTTAGACCTCACTGCCCACACGATAAGAAGACGAAGGTAAGTCACAAGATAACGCATTCAAGATGTACCTTGTTATGTTAAATTACTGTACCTACTGATTGATTTCCTGCAGATTTTGTTGCCTATCATTTAAATTTAAGATAAGACATTATCATGCCAGAATCACATGTAAAAGATTTCAATGGATATTGTAGCTGGACTTGGAACACATATTAGTAGACTCGTAATCTATTTGTTGTTTGCACATAATCCGGCAGGTGTCCACCAAGAACTTAAGTTTTTATAAATAGTTTGTTCTGTCATCAGATAATCATCGTTCGCCATGGCACAGAACCTGCAGTATTCATCAGTTTTCGGGCTCTCATGCCTGCGGCGAAGTGTATAGTATTTTCGCCATCTAAAAAATCGGTAATAAATTTCACGGTTTTCCATAATGTCGTACATTTCCATGGCTAATCTTTTTGCTCCCAATTGGTACGCATTAAGGTACGAGCCAGATGGCAAATACCTGAAATGAAAGTATGAAATTAATTAGGTACATACCTAACCAAGAAGAGACGTTTTCTACAAAAGTGAACTTACTCAAGGCAATTATCATCAATCAGTATAATATATAAAACTCTTCCGATACTGACTGGATTTCCTGAAATTCGTCGTAATATATACGCCGCGGACAAAATCTAGTTAAGTATTTATAAAAAGGAACTAATTTTTTGAGCTGTTATTTAAATATTCGAGATGTTATTATGATCAGTTGAAAAACATATTGAGCAGTTATTTAATTTAATGGCGGTTGATTAATTATTGCGACAGTAAAACATGGGCAGTAATAAAAAATCAATTTGTCGGTTATTTTATCACACAATGTCAATCCTTAAGATCATACCTTGGCAGGTGGTAATCAGCAATTTGACTAAGGATGCAAGAGCGAGCTCGGGATTTGGGGCACCCCGACTCGGACAGGTTAGGTTCGAAGGGTCCCCCTCGTGTTAGGTTACTTTAAACCTTGCAAACAGAAATAGGAGCCCCGCGAAGCAGGGGTCCACCGAGCTACCTTGGTGGGTGGTAATCAGCAATTTGACTAAGGATCTACTTTACCACCTCATTGTTTATAGAATTGCTTAGAATGAGATTTCTTACCGACAAATTCCGATTTATTACTGCCCACACGTAACCGCTCGTTCAATACTTTTTACCGCCCATTTAATTATTTTCCTGCTCAATTATATATTCACTGATCCATTTCACAATTTTTTATTACTGATTTTTGTTTACTTTACTGCTTAGTTTTAACTGCTGAACTAGTTATTAAACGTGCCATTTATAATTTTTAACTTACTAAAACCGCTATTTACAACTGCCTCTTTAAATCAGTGCCTTTATAAAATGACTATGTGGATGTGGATAGATCCTGACTTTATGAATACTTGCCTTGAATAATCTGCTCCACCATAGACTACGGGAACTGTATAATGATCCAGAGCGTACAAAATCTTTTCTGTGACATAATCTTCGCTGATAGCGTTTTCAAAAGCAAAATAAAAATAGTAGTTTTTTTCCAACTCGTCGAGGCATCGAGGCATTATCGATTTCGGACATTGAAAAGTACCGCATGAGCCGTACACGTCAATTTTTAAATCATAATCCTTTAAGTAAGCTTGAACTTCATTAACGAATTCTTCTCGTCTACTTAATGTATTGCAGTTAGAAACGAACCAAGCTCCAGCTTTAGTTTTCGATGCCAGTTTTTGTTTTAAATCTTTATCAATAGGGGTCATATCGTCCACACTCATCCAATCCATATCAGTGCTTGGTCCAATGACGTGATTACTTGAATTCATTATAGCGATGTATCCCCAGATGGCATCAGAATCCAGTTTGTACGTCCATGTCCAGTTAAAGAAATTATCCCAGTTATCTTTGCAAATGGGATAGTTAGCTGCTGCTTCAACATTTGCGTACACATATTTTTGTCGAAAAGTTCGCACTCTTGGAAGATCGTCACTGCTGATTATTTCTACAAGTTGAGGTCCGTTAAATGCAATAATGTCGTACTCTGTGTAGTCTCGTAATAGTTGTCTGTTACTAGTAGCATAACAATTGGTATATTCACATTTTTTCTTTTTGAAAACACTGTTTCCTTCCCCGAAATAAACAAATGGATAAGAATTAGGGTTAGTCCAAAGCAAGATATATTTGGTTTTAGATCGCGGTCTGACGTATTCTATGGCTTCAGTAGTAGATTCATGGAAAGGTCTGTTTGTAATCCGTGGAATTTCCTCTTGAGTTTTCTTTAAGTAACTAGTGTTATTCAAATAAAAAATCACGAACATTAAGGTCACAGTTACAAAACAGTACACTGATTTAATTTTAATACTCTTTACATTGACGTGCATCATTCAAGTGTGTGCAAACATTATGTGTGTCGTTCACGTCAGTCGTTTACAACTCGATTTTGTTTACAGACCAGTTACTCGTATCTGTTTTTCACAAGAATTGTTGAAGATTCCATATGCCACATTCTTTAGTAAGTATTCATAATATCTTCATTGTGATTCAGAACTTTATTCTTATGGCAAACTTACTAGTTGACTTCGGACATCGACCGTGCATATTGTGTAAGACGATTATTGCTGAGGATGTCCATTGCTACAAAAGTGCAAGAGATAACACAAAAACCATAAAAGAGATGACACAAGGCAGATGTGAACGTTTGTGTGTTTATTTTACTTCGTTTAGATATAAATATATTCTTACTAGCTGACCGGGCACCGCGATGTTTGGCCATATAAAAAATACCCTATGACCTATTCTCAGACCTACCAATAATACACAAAACATTTCATTACTATTGTTTTTTTTTTTAATGTCTTTATTAACATGAAAATTTCACACTGTAGACAATTAGGTCTGATTCTAATTATGTAGATGTACAACCCTAAATGTATCTAGTTCTTAGGCTAACTTACCTCTACAAACATTTGGCAGATTTTGAATAAACTATTTACACATCCTTTAGATAAGTTCGTAGTAGGTACTCCAATGTTTTTTTGAAGGCACTACTGACTTAAAACGCACACTTCACTGACACTAAGTCCAATTACAGTGCGGAATAAACATGACAACAAAAACGACATAATTAAACAATTAAAACAAACGTTTTGAGTTATAAATAACAAAGAATAATTTCTTCTAAATCTCATTAGTAGGTACTTTCAGTAATTTAACACTAAATAGTTTCTATAGCGGCCGAGCCGGGGGCAGTGTGGCAGGTCCTGTAGTGGGTAAAACTATTGGTCGAGCCGTTACGGACGAGTTCGATAACAAACACCCTGACACGAGATTATTATATATTAGAAGATAATTTGCTTTAATAAAGCGAGCACGACATCGAGAAAAGTGGGAGTAATAATAAGGAAGTGTGCTTGCCTTCATTACTTAAATTCCATTAACTTATAAAATTAGTCTTCTAACTTTTAAGTAAATTTCACATTGGCATCTCATTCGCAATCTTTGAAAAACACTCATTACTTCCCGACCTTTTTCTGTGCTCAACATTTGATGGATAGGTATTGTGGTCTGTGATATGAATAAGACCGTTGCTTAAATTATATTAGAATTATTGGCTCTTTGATATACGATCGACATAATATGAATCAGCGAATCACATGAATGTTCCTACGCAATAAAATAACATTAGATTACAATACCGCACAAATCATGTTCAAAAAGTGCGTGCGGCTATGGTGTCCCCTAAATAATAACTGAGAGTTCATCAAAGTGTGATTTCTATTTTGATCACGTAGTTCCGTAAACCTCAATGGCTTGAGTGACGCATATTAATATCTATTATTTAGAAATCTAACTTACCAAACGAAACACAAAAACTGCGAAACAGGGAATTAATTCGTGTAAATGCGAATTTGGGCATAGTTGTAAGGAATCAGCTACTGAGCCGTATCAGGGGGGCTACTCTCTAAGCCCGAACTCCGTAGTTTCGGGCTTAGTTGCGGGCGTATTCTACTCCGTATCGCCTAACCACTAAGAATTAATGACAGCACGATTTGACAGTTACTGTGAAATCGTGTTGTCATTCATTCTTAGTTCGGGTTCGGACCTAATCGTAAGTCCGTAAGTGATACGGATTAGAATACGCCCGTAACTAAGCCCGAAACTACGGACTTCGAGCTTAGAGAGTAGCCCCCCTGCGCCTTTTAAGGCTAAGTCGCTGATTTTAAAACATCACGTCTAAACGGCGAGTTGCAAATTTTTGAAAAAAAATATGCTATATAATAAGACTATTTTCCTAATAATTTGATATAGGGTAGTATTTAAACGCAAATCAAAAAATATCCTTATTCTATGAAAAAGATTCCGAATTCCCATCAAAATTACTGATTGCACACCAAAATGTTCAACTCAAAATATCACTAAACACACTACAATTTATTTTCGCAGCGTAGAGCGATTTTTCCTAAAGCAAAAGCTTTTTCATCAATGCACAGCTAATAATCTTAATGCACGACAAAACTGTACTGCGACTCACCATAGTTCTGGGTGGTTTAAAAAAAAAAATATAACCACGAAGGCTAAGGCGGGAGCTCCGCTCCGCTTCGCTTCCCGCCTTAGCCTTCTAACCTAACCTATCCGAGTCGGGGTAGTCTGAGTCGGGGTGTTGTCCATAAATATGGAAAATTTGCTGTGCAGTGCAGTCAGTATTTATGCTATGTATGTAGTATTTTTGTACAAAAATAAATTTAACTGTATTGCATTATGAGGAAAAAAGTAATGTCATATTGATGTATGATTTCGAATTATCTGCAGTTTGAGTTTTGTTAAACATTTAGTTTATTTGTAGTGAAGTAAGTTATTTGATGTAAAAAAGAATATAAATGATGAGTATGTATTGATAGGCGATTATTTATTTGATATGCAATTTATCCCTTTGATATATGAAAATTTGAGTTTTATTCGTTCATCATACTGTAGTTAATTTGTAAAGTTATGTCTAACACGGACATAAAAACGACCAGCGGACCAAAACCGCCGAGCGTATTTTAATGGAATTTGCAGTACCTCAAAGACAATTTAACTATCTACATTTTGATATACGGCTATTTTTTTAATAATAATAAAAATAAAATAAAAAACTACTGAATTCTGGGTCGCACAGGTGTGAATCGAGTGCGCGTTTTGTTTCTCCAAGGTCGCTGCCGTGTGTATGTCGTCGCCGCAATAACACATTACCCTGTAAATAGGGAGTTATAGAAGATGAAGTTCGTGGAGTATCTGCTAAACCCCCGCGAACGAAGTCGCGGGCGAAGTGCTAGTCATTTATAATTTAAGCAAATATAAGGCAACAGTAGTAACACCTTGTTTTACAACCGAAGCCATTTATAAGATTACTGTTTTATAACGATTCGTTAGATTTATTGTATTTATCACGGTTCCAACCATAGATATTTCTATGATTCCAACACAGAAACACAATAGTCTATGGCTTTAAAATTATTAAAGTACCTAATCGATTAATAGTATCTAGTCATGATAATTCCTGTTCTGTTTTCTCTCATCTAACAAGCATACATTATGCACTTGTACCAGCTTATTAGGATTATGATTGGTATTTGCTTGATAGTAAATAACACGATAACACGGTTGATACAACTTTGCGAAGACCAAGAAATGTGAATGCTTATAGAAATATCTGATATCAATGTATTCTCATCACTAGCCAAACAAGCTGATACGAAAGATACTCTACTTATCTTAAATTATTAAAGCTGTGGCTTAATCTCATCTACAGTCTTTTATGACATACACATGCAATGAATAACCAAGCTGAAGTGACAAAGGGCCGGCCATATTTTGTAGCTGTATAAGTGTCAACATTGGCTTAGACGTGGTCTTGAGATCCCGAATTGGGGCGCTCTCTGACTAGATGGCGTGGCGTAATTCACATGGCGGTTGGCAGCAGTTAGATAGAGCACAGAAAGAAAAAGACACAGGCACACACACAGACAATACTGGGAATCGAGATAAACGGCGTGCGATTGAAGAGGCCTATTTCCAGGCTGATGATGATGTTCACATGCAGATGGTTGCTTCTATGGTTGTACTTGGAGGAGTCAGCACGAGCTCGACTTTCGCACAAAGGGATCACCTGTATTAGGGAGCGTTCAAGTATTACGTAACGCAATTTTTGGAGATTTTTGACCCCCTTCACCCCAAATAACGCGCCGTACCGTTTTCTGTACCCCCCTCCCCCCTAGTAAAACGTTACGTAACCACCAAGTGACCATTTTTACCTAAAAATCACAATTATGTGGCGCAAAGTACCGGAATGTCGCTAAGATACCTTTGTTAATGTTACGTAACGCGTAGTTCAAAAATTGATGTTATTGATGATGTTTGGTGATAGGACCACCAAACATCGGGCCCTTTTACGGCAAGCGATGAGTCCGGACCAGGGGGGCTACTCTCTAACGAAATCCGTAGTTTCGGGCTTAGTTGCGAGCGGGCATTTTCTACTTCGTATCACCTAACCACTGAGAACTAATGATAACACGATTTGACAGTTACTGTGAAATCGTGTTGTCATTCATTCTCAGTTCGGGTTCGGGACTAATCGTAAGTCTGTAGGTGATACGGAGTAGAATACGCCCGCCCGCAACTAAGCCCAAAACTACGGATTTCGTTAGAGAGTAGCCCCCCTGACCCGGCTCGTTGTGTTCCACGTGCGCCTCAAAGAGATGAGAGCAAAACTGCAAGGCCCGCTAGGGACAGTTCCTGCCAGCGTTGCAGAATTGTTCGAAAAAGTTACCGCGGCCCGGAACGCAAAGGACATTTGCTCACACGGATGGACCAATAGTCAGTAAAAAAGGCCATCTAAGTAACCTTGGTCTGGAAATTTCGAGAATGATAAGTGTTTTTACGCCACTAAAACGACTGCGAAAAATTAACCAGTTTTAATGAAACCTTCGTTTTTAGGGTTCCGTACCCAAAGGGTAACCAATGGGGCCCGTGGAAGGCTTCGCGACACCACGTAGCGCTATATGATGTCGTCACTTCGTGTACAATAGTTTATTTTTATTTTTGTAGTTTTTATGAAAATAGTCTATAAGGTATATTTTTTATGGTTCTTTTACCGTTAACCGAAATAAATGATATACATATTTTTTTATTTTATTAAGATTAAGACTAATACGGGAATTTTTAAAGTGTGCCTTCACGGCCAAATCCAGTACACAATAACTCCGACAGAGCTGAATGTTGGTAGAGACCTTGGGTAAGATGAATGATTGTAAAGATGAATTTTCAAAGCGCGGGAAATGCTATTGACGAATCGGCACGCTCCACGCAACGCGCATCTTTTTCCTGTACCGCTATTGGTCGGTAGCTGCCGCCACATTAGCGCGAGCCGCGTGGCATGCACGTGACTTGCGAGTGAGACGGAACTAACACCTGCAGTGTATTATGAACCTTATAGTGGTGACATAAGGTTGATTGTAAGTTTGCTTTCTTTCGTTAATCTTCGGGGCCATACTTTCTTTTCTGTGCGAAAGAAGATTGCGTCGTGAATCTTCTTTCCTTATCAGTTGGGTACCACTGTACACTAGTAGAAATAAAGTGCCAAAAAACTTATTCAACGTCAAAGGTTTTTGGTTTTTTTCTCGAAAACTGTAAGTTTTATCAAAAATATAGCTCAAACAAAAATTGAATATCATAAAATTATCTACAAAAATGGTTTTATTCTCTTTTTCCTAAGAATCACCATTCCGAAGATATTCATACATAACACATACGCCACGAATAATGCCATTGACTTTTCTCCTCAAACAATATATAATCAGAAAAGGAATTCGTTTTCTTCTTGCTGTATAGGGAGCTTCAAAAAAATTGATTGTATAGACAATATATGTAGATATTTACAACATAGATAATAATGCTTTTAGAATGTTGTTGGGGCTGCCGAGATGCTGTAGTGCGTCTGACTTACTTAGGAACCATGTATTCACTTGTATAGATTTTTAATTTAAAGTTGAAAATTTAGGTCGTAATTCACCGAATTTTTCACTTTAGAACAACATTATCACAACTTTTAACACAGTTACGAAGCTGATAATTTTATGCATAAAAGTAAAACTCATGAAGATTCAGTTGCAAAAAAGAAATCTCGACAAAGTCTTCTACTTTTATTTTTAGATTTCTTTTTGAGTTGGTCAGGTCTATAGAGAGATAATTCTCGAAAATTCAGAAAAAAAAACCATACCTCGAAGACTATGAAAAGTCGTGGAACATACATGGGGGTGATTCGGATACCCCACGATACGAGGGATCTAAATTTTATTTACGGACGTCAGTGTTCTGGCCGCGGGCTGTATCTCATGAACCGTAATAGGCAGTCAGTTTAATGTTTTCACTGTAACAATGAATAATAAAAATAAATTAAAAATAAAAGGGGCGCCCTTTTTTGCTCGATCGGGCGGGGTTTTTTGCTCGATCTTAATAATGGCAACAAATAGACGCTTGAAATGCTCACAGAATTTGTATTGGAATATTGTTTTAAAAAATAATAAAATAAAATTATATTTAAAAATTAAAGGCCATATACACGAGACCTGATTTTTGGAGTTTTTCGCTCGATTACAACGGTGTAATGGAGGATTACAATTATAACGATACGAAACCTTTCATGCGTGAGTCCGACTCGCACTTGGCTGTTTTTTTTATTAATAGAAAAGATACATTAATGTTTTATTTTGTGATTCGTCAAGGCCGTCATCACTAAGCACGTCGTCTAGTTTTAATATATAATCGTGTTTGATCGTCACGGTTAATTAGTTTCATTGATTCTGGTTTAAATCGTGATGTAACTGATACAAAAATTCATTGTATGATATTTTGATCGGTAAGAAAATTGGATGTCAAATATTGCAATAATTATAAACTAATACTGCGGATCGAAAAATACCACTTTAGTAGAAGCATATTAGAATCATACATAATATTAATCACACAACAATCTGTCACATTTAATTTTTATCTTTATCGTTAACGCTTTAGATTCAAGATTGATTGAAAAATTTTGACAGTGACGGGTAGCGTGATTTACTTTCTGATTCTGCTAAAGTGGCCTTTCCAGACCCGCTGTTTTATGTACCTATAACATTTCGTGAAGTTGAAAGCCAAATATTTTTTACCATGTGAATTTTGTCTGCTAACAGTGGGTACTTCTATCCACAAACAACCATACTACTGATATGACAATCACAAATAAGATACCTCTTATATTGTTACTAGCTGACCAGCGCAACTTCGTCTGCGTCACATTTTTCATTACTGCTCCGCTCCTATATAGCCTATAGCCTTCCTCGATAAATGAGCTATCTAACACTGAAATAATTTTTCAAATCGGACCAGTAGTTCCTGAGATTAGCACGTTCAAGCAAACAAACAAACAAATTCTTCAGCTTTATATATTTGCATAGATTAGTATAGATAATATGGTTTCAACAAAACAATTTTTTATTAATAAAGCTTTAATCAACAGGAAGCGGCAGCATATTCAATGGGATATAAATTCTAAAAAGAAGATGCCATAATCCGAATATTGGAAATAATAAGGTTTTGGAGATCGAAGGGATTTTTTGGTCGGGCTCTAACCCCAGACTCGGACGCTGTTGTCCCAGGAGCAACTAGCCAATGCAACGCCATTCGGAGACATAGAGATGGAAGTCACGCGATTCTCGTGACCATGAAGGGTACCTGGAATTAAATAACACATTTTTAATTAAATCATTATGATAGTACTACATTATTTTTATGTGGCCACAACTATTTTTGGGCATAAGGTTGAATATACTTGTTGTTGGCGCCTTTACAAAGAGGTGCGGGTCTCCTTCATAATGTTGCCTTCACGACATACAAAGCTCCGAAGCTCGAAAAATCAACCTCTAAAACTGCTTCGTATAGTTCATTAACCTCTAGATTGCTTAGCTTGTGAATTACGTAACGTCCGGACGACCTTTGGAAGTACGGAGATTACATCAAAGGTACCTACATGAACGTTTAAATGATTAAATAATTGCTATAAAGAACCGCCTTTACTTGATAGGAGAGAGTGACTGTTTATCCGACTTAGGGTTAATTTTTCATTAGTCACATAATTTATAACTGAGGAATAAAATATGGCTGATTGACATATTTTCCATAAAAAGCTGTCCCAACGCCAGTTTTTGTGACTCAGGTAAAAGTTATTAGATCACTAAAAAAACGGCACAATAACGATATCTGACAAATGTCAGATATCCAACGATTAGGTAGGTATTGCCTCGGGCTATGCTGAGACACAGGTTTCCTTACAATATTTTCCATGGATAAATTTGATGGCGAAATAAGAAAAAAACTATTAAATACTTGTTTTACCAGTGTGGCTGACTTTGAGGGTGTCCCAGGAATGTACGTCGTTGTCGTCTGACCCGGCGAGCAAGTATCTCCCGCTTAGCGATAGTGCTGTATAATAAAATATAGGTATAAATATAGGTAGTAGATATTATTTACACAACGAATGATGTTGATCACTATATCGAATTTGAAATTCTAAAAGACATTTTAAATGTGTCTCAATAATTAATTAAGTACATTAAAAGTAGGTACCTATACAAATTAGATGAAAAACGGCCAAGTACGAGTCGGACTCGCACAAGAAGGGTTCCGTGTCATAAACCTTAATATTTACTATTTGTTGTTAAAGCGGCAATAGAAATACACAATCTGTGAAAAGTTCAACTGTCTACCTATTACGGTTTTTGAGATACAGCCCACTGACAGACAGACAGACGGACTGACGAACGGACAACAGAGGCTTAGTTATAGGGTTCCATTGGTCACCCGTTGGGTACGGAACCCTAAAAATTGTGATAAAAATGTTAGTTTATGTATATCAAAGGGCTATTCTCCTAATTTTAAGAGTTTCCGCTTCGCAGTCGCAAGTTGTCAAAAACACCTCTAATTTCCTCACATTTGATCATTTTTTTACATTGATTGTCGCTGAGATGATATTGCGACTCGAATTTGAACGGTTCTGTACGCTAATAATTAATCATCTGGTGGGGAAGATTGATCTATTCAGAGCTTCGAGTTCTGTTTTATATTAACGCCTGATAGAAGTAACAAGCAACGTACCGCAGCTAGTGAATCCGCCGGCGCCGGGTGGTGTGTAGTGCCCCAGCTGCTGGTCACTGCGGATATCGAACAGGCGTGCCGTCTTGTCTTCTGACGCCGTAGCGAACGCATGACCACTGTTATGATACTGTGAAAATTTGCGTTTTGTATTATCACTTCGAATGACGTGGGAAAGATGGGAATTAATGGGCCAGGTAGTAAGCTACCATACTACATGCATTTTCAATATTTTTGAACAAAACCTTGCAAGAATGGCTTATCTGACCAAGATACAAAACGGCGAAAAATTTAAAAAGATCTGTAATGTGGAACATTTGTTCGATACTAGATTGTTCCCTAGTTAAACTTGAGCATGGAACCATGTAGAAAAGTACATAAAATATAATTTGGATTCTGTATCTGTAGTGCTATTCTGTAACAACATTTTCGTATCTCGACAGTCGAATCCGAGGTGAGTTTCAAATTAAGACATTTATGTTGTGTGCAATAAAGCTCATTTTGTGAGTTTTGTCACTCAGGTGAAGCTCGATATCGAATTAGTTGTTTACAGAATAGACTAGCTGATTACAATCATATCGCAGTTGAATGACTAAATTTAGTCCCTCATCCTTTCGTTGATTTGAAATGTTCGCTCTTCACATTTTATAGTGAAACGTTTATGTACAAGGTAAAAATGCTGGTGCATCAGAAAATTCGTCCACATCCCTGTCATCGGAAGAAGTTTACCTGAAAGGTTGCCACTATTACCACGTTGAATGGCAATGCTGACTCCCTCCTGAAAACTAAGTGAGAACCCAAAGCCTCATGGCATTGAACCCCAAACAACTCACATAATGACGTTATTTTATTAACGCCATTTGAGGATATCTGGACTTGCAGCAGCCGCCCCAGCAAAGTCCGCCTTGCTACGAAGACGAGATAGAGTAAGAGTGTCGACCCACGTATCACGGGTTATGTAGTGAGAGTCAAACTAAACACCTGACGTCACACAAATCTTTCAACGCGCTATGAAAGTTTTCCGGGCGATTTGAACAAATATGTACAACCGCCCGGCAACAACCATCGGGCAGCAACACGCGGCTGGTCGAAGATCCTTCTTTTCCAATGGAGGTTTGCGGGACTTTACACCTTGTTCCGCATCATACCTCTATACATATATATACTTCATATACTTGTGGTACTCACACAAACGCTGTTGACGTCGGCATCATGGCCGAAGAAAGTTTGCTTCGCTTTCTCATCTCGAATGTCCCACAGCTTGCAGGTCTTGTCCACCGAGCCAGTCACGTACGTCTTCATGTCTGATATATATATAAATAGCAACGTCATCATCATTTTCAACATTAGGATACTCAGTCTATATGGTAGAAATATGTCTAGGCCGCCAGTCAAGGGAAGACTGCTTTCTTTTTGAGGCGGAGTGGGCCGGCGTGAATCATGATACACAACGCGGGCCCAGTGCTCATCGGTGGATATTGTGCTGTGCATTAAGAAAATAGTAGGTACATGTACCTATACGTTACACTGGATACCAAAATAATAAATAATAGAAAAAATAATAGAGGAAATTGTTGGTGCTGTGCTTATTATTTACCTACCATCATAGGCGTATATAGGGGGGGGGGGGGAATATTTTTACTTACAACCTACATCATCATCTAGCCTAGCTCTTTCCCAATTATATTGGGGTCGGCTTCCAGTCAAACCGGATTCAGCTGAATACCAGTGTTTTACTTACAACCCACATATTAAATTGATAAATGATCCAGGGTGCAATAATTTTCGAGCTCACTTTGCTCGGTTTTGCGTCATATTATACTTTCAAGTGCTTGAACTTTGTGCATTTGACAAAAAAGTCTTTTCTATTTAAGTAACTCTTCAGCTTTATATATTAGTATAGATATTTTTGCCTCAACTGTACCGCAAATAATAGTACCTGATTGGTGTCATTACTAGAGAGGTAAATATGCATCCGTTTATCCGATCTCTAGTCATTACACATAATACTAATTACGCGTTAGTATTTTAAAATAAAAATAAAATAACCATATAACTGTAGGTTCCATGAAACAAATCCTACACATGATAATTAGTATCTAATATTACATGTATGTAAATATGAAATGCTGTAAAATGGGTAAATTATCACTTAGGCCAGTCACCGTAGACAGATTACACGCGTTAGGTCGCAGTAAATTGCATTTGGCCTGATTTTTGGGTGGTTGTTAGGATAGATGCCAGTAGTGTCCACCCAAGTTTTCAACCTCGAAACCTGTGCTTACTGCGTGGTGCTTAGAAAACTTCTTAATTTTCGGTAGTTTTTAAGATTCGTCTATTCTTCTAAATGGTGCGTTCTATGGAGAAAGTCAATCAGGATACTTTTAAAGCAGACAAAGTTTGCTATAATTTGAGGGTAATGGTTATGGTAGATTTAATAAGTGTTGAGTTACAGCACTTCAAACATAGCTAATTTTTAACCGATTTCTTCTCAAAGGAGGAGGTTCTATGTTCGGCTGTATGTATGTTTCAGCGATTTCTCCACCAATTGTGGACCGATTTATAAAATTCAAGTTAGAATCTGATGATGGGATTATGGGATCCTATGAACATCAAGGGAAACCCTCAAATTTTATTAGTACATTCAATGATCTTCGTACACTTTCAAACGCAACTCAGATATTTGTGACTGGTAATCATCATTTCATGTTGTTGAGGATGGAAGGTATAAGTCAGGATCTGATGACGGGATCCCATGAAAAAGGTTTGTTCAGCTATATTTTCGCCAATTCTAAGCCGATTTGGATGATTTTTTTTTTATTTGGAAGAATATTTTCCTAGACTGGTTCTATTTCAATTTGGTGAATATATGTTGAAGAACTTCGGAGGTAGGCAACGAAACTCTTCAATAAATGATAGCAAATGGATCGGGATTGCTGAAATCGCATGTCTGTTTATTGTTTACACCAGTTCTTAAAATAACATCACGCCGGTACACTGTTAATGGGTACGCAAGTAGGTAAAAAAATAGCTCTTTCCAACGATGACTATAATACCTATAGCTATGGGGTACTGAAAATTTGTCCGTTAGGTTTAATTTTATTCATTAACTCGAACGAAATCATAAAGGACAAAAGTCGAATAAGTAGGTAGCAAATGATCTTCTAGAAAAGCGTTTTCCAACGGTAAATGTCTTAAGGATATTGAACATTCGGGTATATTCCCATAGTTGGATGACTATTCTCTTTGATTATTGATAAAACCTAATTTACATTATGCCGCACCACTATTTGTGCGGAAAATAAAATTAGTAGCGGATTCCCTAGACGCAATCCCGGTAGCAAATGCTACGGGCGGACCCGGCGCTTGGACTTGGACTTTCAAAAACATGTCGCTGAAAACCATGGATCTATCTCACACACGAATTCTCCTAACTCCTACTATGCTGCGACCTGCGACAGCCGTTTTCTGCGGAAGAAGTCACTAAGTTGGTTTATTTTGTTACTGTATGGGGTCATACTTCGCGCAAAAAACTTGTTTTCTTTCTTTTAATTGAATTCATGCTACCATACCGTCTGAAATCTAAACAGCCTCGGATCTGGTCTATAGTTCTATACAGACAATGAAGGCAAAACCAAGAAAATATGGGCTCTAGCGCTACATAAGGGCCCCGGGGTCCGTGAGAAATAATAGAAGGGGGCTATAACTGGTAATATTTTCGGTTTCACTTTACGAAGGTTTTAGGTTTAAGAGGCCCCTTGGTAAAATTGCTGCAGGCCCCACGTTTGCATTATCCGGCACTACCTAGGCGCAGGATGCTGGTTCAAAATATAGGGGACTATATGGGGGTTTGAAAAAGTATGTAGGCTATGATCTGCGTGACCTTGCGAATGTGATGCGAATTAGGACGACGCAAAAAGACACTAGGCAAAAACGAAAATGGTAGGTATCATGCTGCACTAATCTTCTGATTGTTCGTCTCACTGCCGATACGATTATGAAATACCCTAAATTATAAGTTAAAACATAAGAAGTAATGTTTACCTGGTCCCAGCGAAATAGTGACGACATCACCAGCGTGAGCATCAAACTCCATTTCCCGCTTGCCTACTTCCAGGTCCCAAACGCATCTGCGGTTAAATCTAGGTTATACGGATAGCAAAATCATCAAATTAAATAGACACGTATTCTTTGTTTTATCATGTTTGAACAGAAAAGTAAAGTAATCATAATCACTCTAAGAAGATAAGTGATGGCAATTCTTTAAAACTAAGAAAATAACCAAATAAAAGTATTTTTACCGTGAAATAATATGTTATATTTACGATACTGCATGCATGGATGAAGAATATGCACTGTCTCGAAGTAACCCTGTATACCGAGGAATCTAGGAGCGAGATATTTATTAATCTAATGGTAGAAAAATGCTTAGCAGTGATATTGTAGTGGTTGGTTATTGATAAAACGTTTTAGAATGACTGATTTTAGGATGATAGCTCACATCTTCATGTCTCCAGAGCCAGTGAGGATATGGGTGTCGTCGAGGAAGCGGCAGCTACTCAGGAAGCCCTCGTAGCCCGCCAGCTCGCGGACCATCTTAGCAGCGCCGGTGGAGTCGCGGTTGTTTACGTCATACACAGTACACATGTTGTCCATTCCGCCACACGCTTCAAACATAAAACAAAGACATAAATGCCGAAGTTTTGATTCACGTCCTGTGAATTCCTCTCAAAATAAATAACAACATCCCTAGGTCGTCGTCAACCTGTCCAGAGGCTCAAGACAAAATCCCATTAACGAATATACAATGACAGACAACGCACATCCGCTGGATTCAGAAGCCGTCAGTACGTTTAATGTTTGTTAGGCAGATTTTGCTTACGCTCCTTTTTATAGATCATCCTTATCATACGACATGAAACTGATGGATCCAGTTTAATGTGGAGTGCTATGTTAGGTTCCGCTTTCAGTCTAATTATACGCACATAAATTCTTACTCTGTCTGTCTGTCGCGCTTTCACGCCAAAATTACTGAACCGATTTAAATGAAATTTGTTACACAGATAGTCTAAAGCCTAAGAAAGGACATAGGCTACTTTTCATCCCGGGAATATATTCCCTGGGGATCACGCGGGCGAAGCCGCTGGCAGAAGCTAGTACTTTATATTTGTTTGCGACTAATTGCCAAGCAAACCTTCGTGCGGAAAGCCGACCCCAACATACTAGGGAAAAGGCAAGACGAACAATTGATTGTCAAAAATATCACTAAATCCGTGTGGATTCAGTCTCTCTCACCTTCTCGAATCTGAAGCTTATGAATTTTTCCGCGGAAAGGTTTGTTTTTCTGTGGATTATAGTTCTATTCAACGCGATAGATGGCGTTGGCCAGTGAGTGAACATTTCTAGATCGCGCTATGGTTTCGTTACCTCCGTTCCCATATAAGCTAGACTTGCCTATCGCGTAGATAGATAGAGTATTTCTCAAGTCTGGAGTCGACTTGTGTGATCGGCTATCGATATATATAAATAAAAATGAATCACCGAAATGTTTGTACGCGCATAACTTCCAAACGACTGCACCAAATTGTCAGGAGTAAATGTTATAAAAAAATAATACAAATTAATATGGCGGTACGAAGTAAGGTAGTCTATAATATTTTCGGATAAACCCGTCTATAAAGAAATTTAGCGAGTTTTTATAATGATTTAATGCGGTTTGGGGTGGCTTGTTTCCACTGGTCCAAAGAGTCTCCTGTCGACTTTCAGTTACCCCATGTACTTGTATGGTTAGCGATTCATGGCTGGGTGTATTCTGTAAAGAGCAATAGTTAGGTGTACCTAGGTAATGTGCGTACCTAGTTCCTGCAGAGTGGCCAAACCGGATGTAGGTTTTCACCTTCTTTTTGCTACCAATGCAATATTTTTCAGCTTTCTATTTTTTAGTTAAATAGCTGCCATTTAGTTTTGGATAGTTTTTAAAGCTTTCCAATTAAATTACTGAAATGAATACTGTAGTCATTACAGTATTCATTTCAGTAATTTAATTGGAAAGTCAAAATATAATGGACTTAAGATTCCAGAGCTGCCAGACATTTTCTTTTCTCACTAACTAAACGTATGGTATGGAGTAGTGTTAGTATGTACTTTTAATATACGGATACCAGCTAGCGACGGCTGATTTCCAGGTATCAGGTGCCAAAGCCATTAATTCACTTTTTTTTTAAGTCTGGGTGCTGTTTTTTATGTATTTTTTACAGAATATTGTTTTATAATTAGTAATTAAATAATATTTTAACGACTGATTAGTCATTGCAATAATCTAAGAGCTGGTGAATAGGATCTCACTTGAGGTGGTGGTGGTGGTCTCAAGTGAGATCCTATTCACAAGTGTGAAATTTAGCCATAGTTCATTTAGTAGGTGCAAATAACGAAAGCTAAAGTCTGCCAGGATTTAGGAGGAGGCAAAACTCCCTCCTTGACTACTGAAATAACTTTGATAAATCACAAAAAATACATTGCTCTTCGTGCCAAGCTAGCAGGCATGCGTATGCTAAAAGTACATACTAACACTACTCTATCCCACATATTTTTTTAGTAAGAAAATAAGAGGGGTCAGGCTGCTCTGGGATCTCAGTCTATAAGGGATTAAGGGTGCCGTCAATTGCGAGCGGAGCGGAGAAACGGAAAAATATTAAACAATCATGTCAGTCAAAATGTCAGTGACTCACGTGGTACGGAGATTTTATGCAATTCCATTGCTTAAAAATTTTCCGTTTCTCCGCTCCGCTGCTTTGCTCGCTCGCAATGGACAGGCACCCTCATCACGGAACATTTCGACACCGTTTGTCAATCCTATACATTATTGACGTTTTGATCATCATCGCCTTTGCCACGCTACCGCTGAAAGAATGTCATTTATTTACATTTTCTGGTCCATTCCAATAACGTAAGCTACGAAAAATCTTTTGGTGTTTAGAGGCGTTGAGCTTGAGACATTTCTATTACTATCCACGAGAGCTTCAGAAAAAAAAATCCTAATCTACAGCAGCTCGTCGTCTGCTTTTTTTCTCAACAGTACTGGGGTCGGCTTCCAGTCCAGAAAGATTCAGCTGAATACCAGTATTTCCTAAACTACAGCAGGTATTTTTTGTTATAAATATATATGTATATATTACTTTTGGTGTAGCAAGTGGCGTGGCGTCTGAAATTGAAATAGATTTCTCATACCTAATACTTGTTTCAAACGGACATTTCTGCGATGTTCCTAAATAGACGCTTGAAAACTGGGACAGGAGAAACACGTATTGCGGAAGATAGAGTTCTGAGCCGCTCCTTGTATTAATGGAGTATACTCCAATTGTATATTGGGTACATAAGCTTACCAAAAGAAATAAAAATCGAATTAGCGGGGTTGATTGATTCCTCCATCGCGTGACTAATATTTGTCATAATAATGTCGTATATGGACTACCATGTCTATTCTGTGTTGAAATCAAGGTACCATAACGACATAGATAATTGAATGGTACTGATGTAGAGCCACTTCATTAGTACAGTGAAGTATTTTGCTAATTACAATAAAAATATAAAATCTTATATAATATTTCGTCCAATTATCGGAAGAGTTTTACGGTTACCGTGTCGAGTTTAGGAAGGATCGATCAATCACTCCTTCCTAAACTCGACACGGTGCCATTACAAAAATGTCTTTCAAAATTAAAGGAATATGAAGGGGATAAAATGTCTTACCAACAAAATTCCCGGACGGGGCAAACGCTACGCTCATGACCCAGGCCGAGCGCAGCGGTATCACTTGCACCTTGTTCCCGCTCCAAGTGTCCCAGATGATCAGCTTCCCGTCCAGTGAGCCGGTGACGCAGTGCCTGAACATGACAGCTTTATACAGTACCAGGACCCACACAAACTAAATGCTAAGCAGTCTCTCGCCATACTATATTTTTTGGAAATCAGAGTTTCGACTAGACCTACTAACAGTCCGAAAAAGCCAGCCAAGTGCGTGTCGAGTCACGCGCAGTGTAGGGTTCCGTAGTTGCACGTCACAATTGCCGATTTTTCCTTCTCCAAGTACATTTTATAGGTTGGTCGACACTCGTTGACTTGTAAAGTCTTCTTAGCTATGATAGTTATTTTGTACTATTACCATGATTTTTTTCATGTCTCCAAAAACAACCGTTAATCTGGCAAAGTGGGGATGACGACACTTGACTCTAACAAAAATTAGCACTTTGAAGCTTAATATTTTGCAAACGGATTCTTATATGAAAAAGTGGTTTTAGCACGCCCTCAATGTTTTTAAAAGACCTATCACTATCACCCCACACAGTGGGATAGACGATAAAAAAGTCAGTGTGTTTAATAAATACGCCCATACCAAATTCCAACTTTCTAGTGCTAAGCGTATTTGAGCTAAACCGCGGACAGACAGACAGACGGACATAGCGAAACTATAAGGGGTTCCTTGTTGACTAACCCTAAAAATGGGATAAGGGCAATAATTGCAACATTTAGTTGCTGTGTCACGCGTTTTACATGAGATATTATAGACACTGTAACACAGAATAAACGCAAAAACTGAAAGGGTTGCCCCCTTTCATCTTGGTACTCAACACTATGAACAATTTTACTTTGGGACAAACCCTGAAAAATGGGGCAGGTATATATAGGTATGGGACAGTCAATTTTTTTCGCGAATTCTAGGCTAGTATAACCATACCGATACCATTGTATGAGTGCACCAGAAAGGCAAAGGTACGTGAAGAGTGGCGACGGATTGTCAAGCATGCTACACAATCTTAAAGACGACCACGACCATTCTGTCAAGAGTGAAACGATGAAGAAGAAGAAGAATAACCATACCTAATAGGTAGATATTAGTTGTTCATAATGGTGTGTGTACGATGATCCGTTTTCCGGTTTGGCGTTTATTCTGTTATACATTGTATTAGAAACTTCAATAAAAGGGTTCACTTTTAACTAAATAGAAAAATTATAATTCTATTCGTCCGTAAGATTTTCAAAAATATTAGCAATGTATTTTTGCTATTTCAAATCGATAATTGAAAAAAAGCGCTTTATGCATCAATAATAATAATAACGTTTATTGGAAAAAACAATGTTCAAGAGCGCTGGTGACGACACGTCGCTAGTAAAAATTGTAGTGACGTCCCGCAAGTTTTCGACGCACTGTCTTCAATTTTTGTTTACGTGAAAAATAAAAAAAATGTGTCCAATATTTTTTGGAAATTTATCTGACCGATTTTTTCAGTAAAATACCCAACTGTAAGCACCACGTCAGCTGTGGTAAGTTGGTAATAAAACCAGGATAAGTAGTCCTCTTCGGACCAGTAAAGTTATCGCCGACGACGGATATCGGTCGATCGTACCTACCAATTTAACTATAATTTATCCAAATTATTAATAACTAGCACTTCGCCCGTGACTTCTTTCGCGCGGGTTTAGGTGGTACTTACTCCACGAACTTCATCTCCCATCTACCCTCATTAATAGACTAAACGTAGGGTATATCGCTCAAATCGCAACATTTTTCTTACTTAAGAGTATTTTTATACCCGTCGTAACTTTTAAACGAAAGGTCCGATTTGAATAATTTAAAGTGTAATTGACATGTACATCATCATCATCATTATATCAGCCGAAAGACGTCCACTGCTGGACATAGGCCTCCCCCAAGCGTCGCCACAACGATCGGTCCTGTGTGGCTCGCATCCATCGGCTACCCGCGACCTTCACCAGGTCATCGGTCCACCTTGTGGGAGGCCTTCCAACGTTACGTCTTCCGGTACGCGGTCGCCACTCTAGAACTTTTCGGCCCCATCGACCATCTATTCTGCGAGCAATGTGCCCTGCCCACTGCCACATTGGTTTGGCGATCCTTCGCCAAACATCCTTACATGTACATTGGTTATGTACATGTAAGGATCTTAATTAAAATAGATGAGGACTAATATCATGAAAATACAATCGCCACTATTCTATTTCACCCGGGTTTTGATTGAATAATTTGAACAAAAAGCGGTCATTGTGACTTAACCATAAGAAACCACCAAAACCAGAAATTAAAACGTATATATTTTGCAACAGCGTCTGAAGGGGGTTCTTAAAAATTCAAACTGGGTCTACTATGGCATGTGGGGTTTCATATGAAAGAGCGCTATTTGTACATTCTCAGACATTTTTTGTTTTTTTTTTAGGCTGCATGGTTTTCGACTTTTGACGAAAAATTTAGAAAAAAATATAGTAGACCTGAGCAAGTACATCGTATATTTCAAGTCGATACCTCCACACGTTCTCGAGATAAAAGGTTTTGACAGACAGACGGACGGACAACAAAATGATCCGGAAACGATCCGGAAACGGAACCGTTATAGGAATAACGGTTCCGTTTTTTTCTATTGAGGTACGAAACCCTAAAAAGATTAAAAAGACATCATGATTGTTTTTTATTATTTAACTACCTAACTAAACCTTTCTAGTATAGTTTGAAAACATAGTAGTTACCTACAGCCACCTATTCCTATAATATACCAACTTTTCGTTAGTTATGTTTAAGTCAATGCGGTTATGACTAACGTAACGCTTCCAATACGACAATGCCCTTATATCAGTTACTGCGGACTATCTCAAACATGAATGAATAAATAAGTAAGTAAGTATATTTATCTTTTCACCAGTACCTATTGTGAAGGACCGCACCATAATTATAACTTGATATAAACTCTGTAGGTTTACGATAGGGAGAAATATAAAAATGCACTTGTACCTACCTAATACTACTTCATTGGTTTTGTAGTCTAAGATCTTGTCTTAGAGTTTTACCGGAGGTAGGTACCCGGCTATAGTTATATATGTACATAATTATACAGGTGTTTAGGCCACTCATATAAACTGCCTACTATGTTTCCTTTCCGGGTCCAGAGCCCCAAGTCTGCTATTACAATAGTGTCAGAATGGTCTATCATTGATTTCATAATGGTTGATTTTGACAAGATTCTATGCCATTTCTTTCAATGGAGTGTCAGTGGTTGACCACTGGATATAAAAGCGTCATTATGACTTTACAGTGGTCAACCATTCTGACACTATTGTAATAGCAGACTTGGGGCCCAGGCAAATTAAGCCAATAATAATAAGGCTAACCTTGCAGTACCTAATTCTTAACTCTGATTTGTTTGCCGTTAATGTGTAGAGTATAGGCAAGGAACTATCTTAAAATGTATCCCGCAGAAAGTTATATCGCGTATTCTTTTTCAGGGTTTCGTACCTCAAAAGGAAAAAACGGAACCCTTATGGGATCACTTTGTTGTCCGTCCGTCCGTCCGTCTGTCTGTCAAGACCCTTTATCTCGGGAACGCATGAAGGTATCGAGTTGAATTTAAAACTATATACATGTATAATCAAGTCTACAGTGCCTTGAAGCTGAAAAATCAACCTTTTAAGTTAACATAAAAAGAGACGGCCGTTTATGTCGCAAAAAACGTATATTTCGACACTCTCAAGGGAATCAAAATGTATAGGGTATTTTCCGTTGACCTAGAACTATGAAATTGGGCAAGAATGTAATACCGTGTTATACTACAAGCATAGGAAAAAAACTGAAAACTATACATTACCAATTAAATCATAAAAAACATAGTCTTTATTTAATACTACGTACGGAACTCTCGGTGGGCGAGTACGACACGCACTTCCTTTTTTTTTATAAAACGCCTAATAGTTTTTAAGCCAGTTAATATTTTTTTCCCATCGCATTGTTATTGAATAACAATGCGATGGGAAAAAATATTAACTGCCGTGTTTGTTTAGAGCAATTGCAGAAAAGATCGAGTTTGACCAGTAGGTCAGCAAATTAAACATTTGTAATGCGTGCACGTGCAACCTAAAAATAATATTCGTTTAAAAAAATGGATGTCTGTAAAGTCGGTTTACGGGTGATAATTTTACGTGATAACGTCATAAGAAAACAACTGAATTCTTAACAAACAAGCCGAACACTTAGGCCGATCGTGCCTCTCTATAGCTTGTAGGTACTACGCTCTCCTTCTCAGAATGTGACACTTTTTCGTGCGTACAGCCGGCGTTTATCGATTTGTAAGACGAATTTAATTTTTAGGTTTTGTACTTCGAGCTAAAAATAAACTTCTTTCTTTTCATAAATATCTTAATTCACAAACCAAAAAAAAATCATTATCCGTTAGCGACGAGGACAGCTATGTCCAGCAATGGACGTCTTTCAGCTGATATGATGATGATGGTCCGTTAGCGCAAGTTATATATTTCAGTTTTTTACTAAAGCGATTCAAGCAAAAATGTGACTGAATCAAACAAGGTTTTGTTTAAATTTATAGATCATGTCATGACTTAATTTTAAAATAAAAATGGGAGGTAACTTTCAATCAATCACAGATTCGCGCGCGATGCCTGACCGTGATGGACGTGCCGCTCCCCGCCGCTCCGTGACTTACCGCATCGTTCGTATCGTCTCGCTCGCCGTGACGTCATCCGTAGTCGCCGACTACACCACTGATCCGACGCCGCCTTTTACAAGGCGGCCGAATATCTGTTTCTTTTTGCGTTTTGCTCGAAAAACGTAGTGCCCCATCAGGGAAAATCTACGTTTCTCGTGGTTACTTGGTGGGAAACCTTACGGTGCCAATGAAACCAAGTAGGTGTGAACCCGACACACCTACCTAGATTCAGGGCTTGGTAAAGTCGAAAGGGCGTTGGACCCATGGCCTTGGGGGATCTCCTAGTCGCGACCAACTGCTTAACCCCGCTCTTTTCCAGCCTCTACGGTCGCTCGCAAGACCCACAGGAACCCGCTGCACAATAAGACTGGCAGCGGGATTACAAGCTTAGGGTACACCTTAGGAACTCACCTCCCTGTCTTCACCCGACAGGGAGGGTACACATCCCCGGGAACTCCCACCGGGGGAGTTAGGTTGATAGGCTTTTTAGGTTCCCTCCCGCTGTTCCCAAGGCAAATGTACTCTTATTAAGTCCCCTCCATTCTACCTCTCGAAATGGGCGTGGATGCAATGGGAGCAGCTCATCGAAAGGCATCCCAACAGGGAGTTGGTGAGGAAAGTCAACTCTAGGTTTACTGACCTCAACTTCATCGAGGCCGCTCACCACAGCGGCCTCTGTACTCAGCCCCGCAAGGCCCGCACCCCCGAGCCCCTTCAGAGGCCCTCCCCCTCACCGAACGCCTGCGATGTCACTGATTTCAGTGACGTGCTTGAAAGCACAATTGTCGACCCGCTTGCTCCCGAGCGGGAAGCTTCTCCCTCACCACCCCCCATGGACTATGAGTTCGAGTCCTCAGACTCTCCCAACTCGGATTGTTCCACCGTCGCTCTCTGTCGGCTGGGTATGGCAGGCCATCAACCCATCACGGTCATGTCTACTTACGTACCCCCCGCCACCTCTGACTCTACTCCCATAAGAGATGACCTCTCAATACTTCTTGCCTTGAGCGACTCCGTCCTTCTGGCGGGGGACCTCAACGCCAAACCTCCCTCCTGGAATAGTCGCATGACTAATCCCAGAGGCAGAGCTCTGTTTGAGCTATGCAGTCCCCTCAGTTTCGATGTCATCGCACCGATGCATCCACCCATTTCCCACTCGACCCTGACCGTCGACCCGACGTACTCGACATCGCTCTCCTTAAAAATGTAAACTTACGTTTGCAATCTGTGGAGGTGGTTGACGAGCTCAACTCGGACCATCGCCTTGTAATTCTGGAGCTCACCCCCAGACATGGTTCCATGGATCCCACTCAACCCCCTCCTTCCCGAGTGATCACTGACTGGCGCATAGCAAGTGAAAAACTGAAAGTCACCACGTCACATCACTTGGATAAGATCCCAAATCACATCAAGTCAGTTGCCGACACGGCGGCCGCGATTGGCTCACTCACTGATCACGTGCAATCCGTCCTGAACGAATGTTCAAGGGAGGCTCCGGCGATGAACTATCATTACTGGAAACTCCCAGACGATGTGCGTGTACTGTTGACTGAGAAGAACGCGGCCGTCCGTGCCTACAGCTCTTTTCCCTGCGCTAGCAACAAGGCTTCCATGCGTTACCTACAGCGTAAAGTAAGTAAACGCATTAAAGAGCTGCGTAGCAAACAATGGGAACAGATGCTCGGTGAACTTGAACCCACCCACCTCGCATTCTGGGAACTTCAGAGAAAGTTACGCGCCTCTGAGGTTACTTCAATGCCTCCCCTCACCCGCCCCGATAACTCTCTCGCGTTTGACGACGACGAGAAAGCCGAATGCCTGGCTGACAGTCTAGAGTCCCAGTTTTCCCCAAGCTCTAATCCAGTCGACCCGGCTCACCTCGCGGAGGTTGACGCTGAGGTCGAACGTAGGACCTCCCTCCCACCTGTCGAGGACCCCGATGACCTTCTCTCCCCGTCACTCCGGACGCGGTGGAGAGTATCATTGGTCGACTCAAACCTAGGTAAGCCCCTGGGTTGGACGGAATAACCAACAAGGTGTTCCGACTCTTCCCCAAAACTCTCATCCTGTTGATGACCGCCATCTTCAATGGCGCTCTATCCAACATGTTTCCACAAGAGTGAAAAGAGGCTACCGTTATCGGTATTCCCAAGCCGGGTAAGCCCAAGTCCGCCAATCGCCTAGGCGGTTGGTTCCGGAAATGGAGGTTTGAGGTCAACCCAGAAAAAGCCAGGCGTTCTTGTTCCGCAAGCCACGGGCTAAACTCCCCCAGACCCCCAGACCGATCACCATATTTGGTAAGCCGATCCCTTGGGAGGAGCAAGCCCAATAACTAGGTGTGATCTTTGACCGTAGCCTTACATTCGGTGAGCACATGAAGGCGGTACGCTCTCGTGCCGCCTTCGCTCTCGGTAGGCTCCACTCCATGCGGAATGCAAGCAGCAAACTGTCCCTTAAATGCAAACTGCGCATTCATACCACGTGTATTCGTCCGATCATGACTTATGCGTGTGCCACATTCGCCCACACAAAGTCATCCCGGATCCATAGGATGCAAACCCTGCAGAACCGTTTACTCCGAAAAGCCACGGGCGCCCCGTGGTACGTTAGAAATGAGCGACTTCATGTTGACCTCAAAGTCCCGACCATCAAACAATTCAAGAAACGCCTTACAAAGCGTTTCATAGAATCCTCTGAAAAGCACCAGAACCCACTAATCGCATCGGCTACCCGATACGCCCCCTCTCAGATTAGTAGGATTTGCTGTCCACGGCACACCCTAGTCGAACCCGACGATCCCATCACCCTGATCCCAGAAAGCTTTAGGGAAACCAGCACGCTTAGGAAACAGATACACAGACCGCGACCGCTTTCCGGCCTCGCCGACGAGGCCCACCGCGACGTTCCAGTAATAATACTACTCTACGACTTTTGCCTAACGAGCCAGCCCGCGCCGCCGAGCTATTAGCTTTAAATTCCCCAAATCATAATGCCATGACCCAGCCTGTCCCTTGCTGTCCTCCCCAAAACGACGCTGCTGAGCCGATATCCGTAACAGGGGTTGCCCTCAGCGAGCGGAGTTGTAGGTTTAAGTTTTGGTTGCCTTTGCTGGGGGCCTTAAATTCATTTGAGGCCACCACAGGCTAGCCCGGTTGAGCAGTACCACCCTTAGCGAGGTGGACAGCGAGTGGTTCCGTTAAATTAAAAAAAGAGAGAACTTGATTTTCCTGTGGATTCCCACCTGCTATTGAAATAAACGGGTCTTAGCTTTTTTTAAATTTTTTGATATTATTAGAAGAGCTAAGATAAAATACACGATTCAATAAATAGATCAGAGTTAGGAATTTTTACAAGGCTAATTTAACTGGCCTGTTATTTTGGCGTGTTGTACCTAGCTACCTATTTTGCCTAATACTTCATTTAATTACGGGAAGGAAAATGTAAGTAGCTACAAACCCAACTACGTTATTAATAGTTGAGTCATTAGTCATTACGCATGTTCGGGGAATAACATATAAAAGCAAGTAGCTTCTACCAGTGGCTTCCTACGCGTGAATGTTGGAAGTTATCCCAAGGGAACACACTCCCGGGATAAAAGTATGCATCATACTACTAGTGCTATTCCAGACTATAATCTACCTCTTTGCCAATTTCATTCAGATCCGTTCAGCCGTTCTAGCGTAATTGAGTAACAAACAGCCATCCATTCTCAATCCATCCATCCAAACTTTCGCATTTATATTAAGAAAGAAGAAATATGTGACAAAACTTAACTTAGCTAGCTAAATGCAATCGCAATATCTCTACATGTTTAATTTATCTTCGCACGGCTTATTGCTTAGAAAAATCTTAAGGAACGTCATCAAAGTTGTCTATGACGCATTTTAAGTCACGGCATAATGGATAAAAGACTACGGGTCTAAAAAGGCCACTTTAGTAGAATCAGCCAGCACATCAAGCTACCCGAAACTGTTAAATTTTCCCAATCAACCTTGAACCTTACGCTTTAGCGATAAAGATGAAAATGTGATTTGACAGATTGTTGTATGATTAATATTCTGATCCTTATATCTGATTCTACTAAAGTGGCCTTTTTAGACCCGCAAATGTAGAAAAGGGTTTATTCTCAATTTATTCAATTACTGACATTTGATAGAGACAGTATTTTTTGCATGAAATTCAAATCAGTTAAATGATAAAGCCCTAAATATTATATATTATTTTCGTCAGTGTACTCACCTGGAGTCTCCGCTGTAATGCACAGAGTTGACCTTATTGATGTGTCCTTTCAAAGTCTTCTTCGTCACCAATCTTATTTTGGTCACGTCTCCCAAATCCCCACATTTTTCAGCTAGCTTCGCGTCCGCTAACTTTTCTTGATCAGCCTGTTGAAGGGCCGATTAGAACACAATACATTACGTAATTTTTTTAAAACATTACTCAACAATTAAGTACGTTCATAATAAAAAAATACGATACGATAGCTTTGTCTAGATATTCCGCTTAATACCTTTACTTTGGCGATCAAGTCGGTTAGCTCCTTTTTGAGAGCAGTAGTCTCTGGATCTTCTTTCGGCATATTTCCCGCTATTCACTACTAAAGAAGAGTTTTACGACGTGAAGTCAAGACTGGTATGAGCCACTAACAGAACCGAGCCGCTGTCTCTAATCTCATTTGCGTAAATTGGATTTCAATTTACTGCTGAACCGAAGCTTTATATGTGCCAACTAATGTGCTGCTTACCACAATTTATTATGTTACTGGTTGAAGTTATAGGGTGAGCATGGTTATCCCAGAACTTCATCATTTGAAGAAGAGATGGCGAGCCAAGAACATCGGAAAATTGGTGGTCTCCATTATGTAAGATTTTTTGAAATCGGTCCAGTTTTTGAGTTTATTCGATACAAAAATACAAATCTTTCCTCCTTATAATATTAGTGTAGATACTGTAGATTAAAAAAAAACGGCCAAGTGCGAGTCGGACTCGAACACGAAGGGTTACGTACCATGAACCTTAAGACGCTGCAATGGGAGCCAGCAAGCCTTTTGAAGCTCTCCTCCACCCGTGTCCCCTCATATTCAGTACGTCGACGGATATACAATTCACCAAAGAAGCTGCCAATCTTTTGTTTTTGATGCTTGCCAGCTCATGAAGATTTGTAAATATTGACGGCCGTGTATCATCCCATGATATCAACCCAAGATACACACTCAGCATCTCAAAAACGTCCGCAAAAAACAAGCGCATAATGTATAATTGTGCGCTAGTTTCAAACAGTCTCGCATCACTCGCCATACTGCACTGCTTTGTAAAAACAACTTTAACTTAAAGTTGTTTTTACAAAGCAGTGCAGTATTGTTAAAGTCTTTAAGCGATCCATGTAAGGTTGAGTTTGCAAAAAAATAATTGTTTATAGTATAACTACACACAACTCACACATGACACTTGATACATGTCAGTTTTTGACGACAGTTTCGAGTGTTGCATTTGTTCGAGACTGTGCATCTTGGGTTTTTTATATATCATTGATGTAGAAACAATAGCCGTACTTTATTATCAATAGTGTAGTATACTCTGTAGCTATAATTTATCGAGTTTATTACTTTAGATTTACTCGGGTTTGAACTTTTTTATGGAAGTAGTCATTTTATTTTTTCTATGTTGTGACGCACGATGAAACAAACATATATGAATCGAGGACTCTTAAACATACATATCCAAAAAAAAATATATTCGCTTATGAGATGCCTTCAAGTATCTCGGCAACACGCGTGGTCCTAAGTTTAATTTCAGTCCAAACAATAATAAAAAATAATTAAACAAAAATGTTTATTTCATCAACTTACTAAGGTATGTATAATTTTAACCGCTTATTACTTCGAGACTTCTTCTTCGATATACTTTTACCAATTTTCAAGAAAGATTTAATTTGCCTATGAAGTCATATCGCTCAATCAAAATTGCACATGACCCTCCATTTTCCACTATGACGTGAACGGTGATTTTGGAAATCTGAAGTCGCATACAAAACTGGAGTTGCATTTTTGTATTTCTGTTACAGCCAAATCTCATCGATCGGATATTAAGCAGTAAATGTATGACAAGTATACTGAGACTTGCTCTAGAATGCGAACTTTGTCGCATCCCGCTCTCGTATGATATAATCTTTCTGTCTCATCTCGGCAATATTGCGTTTCAGTCTACGTTTAGACTTTTCATCGTCCAAATACTTATGTACGTAAATTGTAAAAATACATATTTTCTTATCCATGCGGGATCGGAATAGTCACTCCTTCATACAGGTTATCTAGTTAGGAGATCAGAACTGATTTGAAAAATTTGTAATTTTACCATGTTTAAATTGGGTTAAATGAACATGTACTGCAATTCTCGTAAAAAAGATCAATAAAGAATGTTGTTATTATTCCATTTATTTATTTTGACATACATAAAATGTGTGTGTGTGTGTGTAATGTGTGTGTGTGTGTGTGTGTATGTGTGTGTATGTATGTGTGTATGTGTGTGTATATTTTAAAATATATCTCTTATATAAAAAACATTTAAAAATACCAAAAATGCCCACCGGTATCGGGAACAGGGTCCAAGCTACCGGTGGTCAGGGCTCCCGAGAGCGGAACCTCCTCACTATACGCGCTGTGTCCAGGAGTACAGCTTTCTGAGCCTCTTCAGATGTTAGTCGAGGCTCTTGGTAATTATGCCATTAGCCGTCACGACTATCGGTACAATGCCTGCTGGGTTCACATCCCACATGTCGACAACCTCGCGAGCCAAGTCAGGGTACTTCGTTTGTTTATCTTTCTCAGTCTTCACGAGGTTCTCGTTATGAGGAACTGCTATATGAACAATCATTGCGCGACGGTAAATTATTTCTTACTGTTATTACTATTTCGTTTATTCATTTTCTTACATATAAATTACATTTCTTAATATTTCTATTAAAACACATTATAAAAAACCTTTAAAAATATAAATAAATAGTTGTTCGCCAGTGTCGGGAGACACTGGCGAACAACTATCTAGATATATATCAGGGTCCAACCTACCGGAGGTTAGGGCTTCAGAGAAAGGAATCTCCTCACAATACGAGTCATATCGAGGAGTACTGCCTTTTGTATCAAGCCCTGTACCCAACGTCGTAACGCCATAATTTATTATTATTATTTTAAGGACTGAAATCTTATAATCTTATGTAAACATGTCTTTATGAAACATATCAAAGTATTTTTGGCCTAGTTTTTTGTTAACAGGGGCACAGAAGCATGTCCATGTTTTTCCGGGCTGGAATTGTGAACGCTGTTATGTGTATAGTAGCTTCTTGCCGCGACTTCGTCTGTGTAGACTTTAGAGCTGGCGCATAACTTCTTCTTCTCATATTCTCATCATCGGAAATACATCATCATGATTCTGTTATCCTGATAGTTGAGTCTTAGCTATTCAGCCCTGGAAATATATCTAGGTACATGTTTCTGGTCTACTGGTACTTGTGAATCTATTATATAACAAAGTCTTAGAAATATAAATATGTATAAATTGTAAGTGCTTTTCATGGAAAAATAAATAAATAAAGGCTCCAAAGATTAATCTTTCAGTCAGAGCATGAAGCATAAAGTCGAATAACTTTAGACTTTAGGATAAAAAATTGTCAGCTGATGGTTAATATGATCCTGTAAGTAATAAAATAAATCAGCTGGCAAGATGCCGAGGGAAAACTCGTCAGCTGGTGAATTTAAGGAGGCGCTAGGTGACGACCTTCCCACCGAGATATAGCCGGCTGACGTTTTGTTTTCTGCAAGATATTGGGTTAGCTATAATCCGACACTACTTTCATACGGGAGAAAAGACTGAAAAAAAATTTTTTAACTTGTTTGGGAGGCTGCAGCTGCGTAACCCACCCACCAAATCGCAGCTGACGATCACACAGGTCCATAATAAAGATCTCTTAACCATCTTACAAGTTTTCGTCAGGGAGGAACTTGGTCATGGAAATCTGTTGCTGGCTCGCGGACCATTAGTGATTGTTGCACTGATGTGTAATAATCTATTGCATGTATTTTTAACATAAAAAAGTGAACAATTGTTGGTGAACCAATAAATAAATAAATAAATATGTGTACCAAATTTCATTTAAATCGGTTTACCTAGTAGTTTTGGCGTGAAAGCACGACGGCCAGACAGACAGACAGAGTTACTTTCGCATTTATAATATTAAGCAAGGAAGTAAGGATAAGTCGGACAGGTAGTCGCTGCATGTAAAATACTAATACTAAGCTACATCCCCTCCTCCCACCATAGTTAGCAAAAGGCTAGGCAGAATGGCACATTGATTGAACGTAAAGAAAATTCCAGAAATTTGAGGCAATCTTACAAAAATCGTCGTTGATTCTTTAGCGATTCAAGTGAAGCGCGACATCGGTGTCCCAGAAACAAACACTTTCACCAAATCGTTTCACTTCTTTTTTGATCAATTTTAACTGTTGGCATCAATCAATGTTGAAAAACCGAGTACAATAACTGTATTGAAAGGTGAATCGGATCAGACTCTTTAAAAGGTATCCACAAGAGCGACTCCGTTTAGACGTCAGCTTGTGGTCGGTTATGGTGATTTTGACAACCAAATAAGAGCAAAGATATATGACCATGACGAACAGAACAGTAAGAATAAGTTTAGTGGGTATGAGTATTTTAAGGAAGTAGGTAAGGACTTATTCTAAAACAATAGTCTCCCTGTTTGTCTGTCTCTTACTGGTGCCTTTAATGTTATGCTTGGTAAACTAAGCTCAATTTTCGATAGCGAAGCCGCGGGAATAGCATAGATTTTACATTAGGTATACCTAGGTACTCGTATTGTTGAAATTAATCCTCGTCCGGAAAAAGGCCCGGCCTCTGGCCACGAAGAATTGCCCAACCGGCTATTCTCCGGTCCTTTAGAAATTGATCAAGTTGAATCATGCACGAGCTTCTGATTCTGACGTTTATAGGGTTCCGTACTTCAAAAGGAAAAAACATAACCCTTATAAGATCACTTCGTTGTCCGTCCGTCTGTCTGTTAAGACCACAGATATTAAACTTTTAAGGTAACGTAAAAAAGATACGGCCGTTTATGTCGCTGAAAACGTATATTTCGACACTCTCAAGGGAATCATTTATAGGGTATTTTCCGTTGACCTAAAACTATGAAATTTGGCAAGTAATACCGTCTTATACCACAAGTATAGACAAAAATCTGAAATCTATACATTTGTACATAATTAAATCATAAGAAAAATAAAGTCTTTATTTAAAGTAATATGTACCTACAAAGTACGGAAGCCTCGGTGAGCGAGTCAGACTTGCACTTGTCCGATTTTTTTAAGTGCCCATGCTCTAAAATCTACATGAAATAAAATATTTTGTAGTTACAATTTGAACTTAGTGATATCTTAAACCTTTGACGTATGGTCTCGGCCGGTGCCATATGGTGCCGTAAAAGAATAATACCATCCCATCACTTCCCGTGGGTGTCGTAAGAGGCGACTAAGGCACTCACCAGAGAATGGGCAGCAGCGTTCTCTGTAAAAGCCAAAACCATGCACTGCAATCGCCAATCTGCCTGCCAAGCGTGGCGATTATGGCAAACCCCCCCCCCAAATGATGACAAGCACAACCAAAAAATGGCTCCTTGTGCCCGGTAGCTCGTCTACCCTTGACTCCGGTAGCGGCCAAGGTCACGGCGAGGCAATGGCTGCGAAGAATCCTGGAGTGGACCCGACTACCCTAACAAACACCGACGACTGGACCTGACAACACTGAACACGAGAACACTCCGGACCGACGAGAAGATCACCGAACTTGAGGAGGAATTGAGCAGGTTGCGATGGAGTATTTTGGGATTGTCCGAAGTCCGAAGAGAGGGGGAGGACACGATAATTCTCAAATCCAGCAATCTGCTCTATTTCCGGGAGGGTGACTAGAAGTCCCGGGGTGGTGTCATGTTTATCGTTCACAAGTCCCTTGTGTCCAATGTGGTGAGCATCGAGAATGTGTCGACCAGGGTGGCGTAGCTTATACTCAGAATATCGTCAAGATATTCGTTGAAGGTCGTACAGGTTTACGCCCCAACCTCGACACACACCGACGAAGAAATTGGGATCATGTATGAGGATATATCCAGAGCCATACATGGTCATAAAACTCACTTCACCGTGCGGGACTTCAACGCGAAACTGGGCAAACGAGACGGTGACGAGCTGCGAGTGGGGCAATTTGGATTTGGACGTCGGAACCACCGGAATTACTAGCCAATTTTATGGAGAAAGAGGGCCTCTATATGATGAACTCCTTCTTCAGAAAGCATGAGCACAGGAAGTGGACCTGGCAGAGCCCCGACGGTGCAACTAAACATGAGCCGTATGGTAACAGGCACATTGAAACTCAATATTAAGCTGGAAAGGTCTCGACTGATGAGGTCTGCGCTCGGCCCACACAGATCAATATCCAAAACTCCGAGAACTTTCAGCTTGAACTTCAAAATCGTTTCGAGTGCCTAAGGAGCTCCGTGGACGAATACAACGATGAGATTGTGGAAACTGCCCATACGGTTGGGTCTAAGTTCTTCATGACTTGCCGTACAGATAGAAACAAGAGGCTATCTGATCCTACTCTCAAGCTCATGAAAGAGAGGCAGGAGATGATTCTGCAGTCTTCAGACGATGCGTGCAGATACCGGCAGCTCAATGGTGCGATCTCCAAGTCCTTGAAAAGCGACCACTGCCGCTTTAATACTGAAAAAATTAAAGACGCGATGGAGCGGAATAAGGGCTCCAGGGTCTTTGCTAGAGGTCTGTCTATTGGGCAAAGCCAGCTCACGAAACTGAAGACCGCCGATGGCAGAACCATATCCACCAAATCGGAGCTTCTCAGAGAGATCGAGTCATTCTATGGACAGTTATACACGTCAATGACTAAACCCGCTACGAATCTAGCTAACGACTCAAGAGCTAGATAGACCCGGCACTATACCGAGGACAAGATGGCTCTGAAGCAGCTTAAAAACAACAGGTCATCGGGTGAGGACGGAATTACGGCCGAGCTCCTGAAGGCGGTTGGAAAACCGGTCCTTAAGGTCCTTCAGGAAATGTTTTTGTCATACTTGAGGGGAAAACGCCACAGGCACAGAGCAGAGGTATGGTAGTACTCTTCTTTAAGAAGGGCGACATTGCCATGCTTAAGAATTACAGGCTCATCTCACTTCTGAGCCATGTCTACAAGCTGTTTTCCAGAGTCATCACGAACCGTCTCGCGCGCATGGTTGACGACTTCCAGCCTCCCGAACAAGCTGGATTCCAAAAAGGCTCCGTAGACCACATATATACGCTCCGATAGGTTATACAGAAGACCGAAGAGTATAATCTGCCCCTCTGCTTAGCGTTTGTGGACTACGAGAAAGCCTTCGATTCGATCGAGGCTTGGGCTGTGCTGCAATCTCTCCAACGGTACCAGATCGACTAACGGTACATCGAGGTGCTGAAATGTTTTTACAAAAACGTCATCATGTCAGTCCAACTTCAGGATCAGACCTCGAAACCTATCCTCCTGCAGCGGGGTGTGAGGCAGGGAGACGTCATTTCTCCGAAACTGTTCACGGCCGCTATAGAGAGGATGTCTTCAAGGTATTGGACTGGAGAAGGCTAGGCATTAATGTCAATGGCGAGTACATGAGCCACCTTCGATTTGCCGGCGATAATAGTCGTCATGGCTGAGACTACCGAGGACCTCAGTCCAATGCTCGATGACCTCAGTAGAGCTTCCGAAAGAGTGGGTCTCAAAATGAACATGGACAAAACCAAAAAATAAATACTAATATCCTAATATTTAATCATTAATTCGAATACCTAGATTGTTGACTCTCTGTACGTGCTGGTACATTTACTGTAATTGCAGAGAGTAATTGATTTTAAATAAATAAATAATAATAATCATGGTAAATACCCATGCAGCACCCACCTCCTATCAAAATCGGAAACTCTACACTCGAATTGTAGACGAGTACGTGTACCTGAGATAAACGGTCCAGTTAGGTAGGGCTGGCTTCGAGAAAGAGGTCAAACGTCGAATCCGACTCGGCTGTGCGGCGTTCGGGAAGTTGCGCGGTATCTTCTCGTCCCACATACCACAGTGTCTCAAGACGAAAGTCTATGACCAGTGCGTGTTGTCAGTGATTTTATTTAGTTGATGGCATATGGACCTGAAACGTGGCCGCACACAATGAGCCTCATCAGAAGGCTTAAAGTCACTCAAAGGGCAATCGAGAGGGCAATGCTTGGAGTTTCCTTGCGTGATCGAATCAGGAATGATGATATCCGCAAGAGAACCAAGGTTACCGACATAGCCCGAAGGATCGCTGACTTCCGCAAGAAACTGAAAATGACTCCCAGTAAGGTTGTTGTAACTTAATTAAAAAATTTATTCATACTAATATCATAAACAGATAGTTTGTGAGGTTGTAGGAGGTAATCTCTAGATCTACTGAACCGATTTTAAAAATTCTTTTACCAATAGAAAGCCACGTTATTTGTGAGTGTCATGTGTCATTTTATTAACCCGAAAAATACCTCCAACGAAGTGGGCACGGGTCAACAATTTTTTTATAAATTCATTAAATAATTAAAAAATACCTCGTGCCTTCCTAGCAACTAATAAAACAGCATTTGTTGATCGAGACTATTCAAGTCTGTGGCTACGTAAGCGATCTATATTTACTTGTACAGTTACTTAAGTTTTCTTTTTACGTCGCCCGCCGCTTTCATTTCACGGTATAATAAGTTTTTCTGAAAGCAATAAAAATAGAGGACAACTCTCACCTTCCCGTTCTAATCAATTTGATAGGTACTATTGGCAGTTTGATAGCAGTCGTTCGTCGGGAGCGTTGAGGAAAACATGGTTCTCAAGCGTCGCAGTTTTCCCTTTAAATGTTGTTGGCTGTTGGCAATATTTATTGCGCTCAGACAAGGCACATTGTCTCAAGAATTCTGCGAGAAAAATGCTGAAGAGGACCACTGCAAACAACATTTCCTGTATTCAAAAGGTAATTAATATTCTTTTATTTTTCTGTTCTTTTTATTTTGTTGCATAGCAATGCGAACTTCTATTTAATTTAGGTTAGATAATACCAGTTATAGATTATGCGTACTTATAGTTATGTAGTTATTGTATTACTAATGACCAGCCCCGGCTTCGCACGCAATAGAGTTGTAATTTTTTGTAGGTATTGATGAGTACTATAAACATGGAAGTATTAGGTACGCTATTAATATGGATCATCAACAGTTTATGCAGCACACGCTAAAGAATTACTTTTACCTTGACCTTGGGCAACAATCAGCGTTATATTTCAGCCAATTTACACAAAACCTTTACAAATTGTACATCTATACCTTCCTTCTGAATAACTCCATCCATTGGTTGAAAACCGCATAAAAATCCGTTTAGTAGTTTTTGAGTTTATCTCTACCAGACAGACAGACGCGGCGGGGGCTTTCGTTTTATAATGTGCTTAGCAGTGAGTGAAATTTAAAAATTCAAAATGGAATGGTTTGCTAATCCATACTTAGTTAACTTACTGATATTATAATGCGAAAGTAACTCTGTCTATCTTTCTCTCTGTCTGTCGCGCTTTCACACCATAACTACTGAACCGATTTAAATGAAATTTGGCACAGAGATAGTCTAAAGCCTGAGAAAGGACATAGGCTAATTATCCCGGGAGTATGTTCCCTAGAGAACACGCGGGCGAAGCCACTGGCAGAAGCTAGTTATTTATATACAACATAGTAAACAGAATAAAAACATGCTATTCCAATCTGGTACTTGTGCGATAACATCAGGCGTTCCTCAGGGCTCTCATATTGGCACAATATTATTTATTGTTTTCGTCAACGATTTACATTTATTTACCTGAATGCTTCCGTTTCTGCGAATGTTTCATGTATGCTGATCAAGCCCTCAAGTTCAGTAAAGTAATAGAGTCAAACGGGGATGCTGACTTACTACAAAAAGACCTGGATACGCTGATAGAGTGGTGTGTTTATAATGACATGGACTTGAACATTAAAAAATGTTTTCATATCAAGTTCTCTAAGGAAAAGCTTCGTTGCCACTAGTACCATTAATAGTTCAATGATGGAACTACTGTTGTATTGGATTTCATCACTAGTTCCATTTTAAAAAAAACTGGAAATAATGGAACTAGTGGTGAATTTGTCACTATTTCCACATTATCATTTTACGCACTTGTGAATTTTGTAAAGGGTGTAAAAACACTAGAAGTAAAAACACTTGTGATTTTTTACGGGTGTAAAAACACTAGAGGTTTCTTTTTAACCGACTTCAAAAAAAGGAGGAGGTTCTCACTTCGTCAGTCGGAAACTTTTTTACATTTTGTTATATTTTCTTTCACCGATTACTCGAACATGGCTAGACCGATTTAGCTAATTCTTTTTTTATTATACTTTCCAAATGATTCTATTGTCACCAGCTCAGGATCTGATGATGGGATCTTGGAGAATGTAGCAAGAAATTTGCATTCAATTTCATAAAGTATAATATTATTTTTATCAAAACTGCCAGGTTAGATTTTGATGCCCCTTTGCACAATTATGTAGTTGAGATATCCCCACACCCAAATACCACTAAAACGTTGCTATTGGCAAATAGACCACTGTCCATACCACAGAAATATAAAAAAAACACCGGTAGCACTCCGGGAGTGCCGGCAGAAGTGAAAACATGTAAATAATACATCCTTACTGTCGCGGTCACATCATAGACAAACCACCGACAGCAAAATAAACAAAAAGACACTGACGTGTGGCCGCGACAGCGACTGTCAGTGACAGATGTCAATCTTGACACAGTTCCTGACATAAACAAAACGAACCATAAAAACAACAAAAAATAACGTTGTGTTTAATTATAAGTACAAAAATACTATCATTTATGAGGTAGAATACAATGTTTATTTATTGCGCTATCGTACACAAATATGACAATTTACATGTTATTATTCATAATATTATATCGTTATTTATTTATATATTACATTAATTTTTATCTCTTAGAAAAATCAACTTTCATCCATAATTTCGTAATTCCGTAATTTCGTATCCTTGGATACGCGTGGCACGCTGTACATAAACACAGACGGACATTCGCGCAAGCGCCCTGTGCCGCCTAAGCGGAGCAGCACACTCAGGCACGGTAGAAAGAGTGGGAGATACTAGTTCCTCTCCCTTCCCCTCGATCTTACGCTTTTTCGCATCACGTGACCCTGACGCGAGTCCGTCTTACGCTTTTTGCGATCAGGTCACGTGTCCTGACGCGAGTTTAAGATTTTATACCCATTACAGAAAAAGTGCTCAATGCCGCTAAAGAAGTTTTCACTTCAAAAAGTTTTGTGTTATGGACAGTGGTCTTATTTATTATATATCTATGGTCCATACAAATTTAGACAGTCTCCTTTGTGACTTTCACAATTTCTTTCATTGCAAAGTTTAAGGGATTAAATATCTGAGTAGAATTCATAAAACTTAACCGGATGATCTGTATTATTTTCTTCCGTGACCTTGTTCGTGGACTATTCCCTCATTTCCCGAGAAACATTTGTCAATATTACGCGTATGGTTGTTGCTTGGTCCGTGCGAGACCTGGAACGCAAAGGGCATTAGAAGGAACACGGATCGGTTTTAGTCAGTAAGAGTCTGACATTCCCTTCTGTTCCGCCCAAAGCAGGAGTCATTTCAAAATATCCCCCATCCTTAAAAAAAACAAATATGTAGGTACCTAAGTAATTTGCAAAGTAGGTTCTGGACGTCCGGGTATATTTGGGCTATTAGATCGTCCACCGTCGAAAGAACTAAAGATTACAATAATTATTATTCCAACAGATCTTGTGTTGGAATAATAATTAATGTAATCTTGCACCCAGTTTCAGGGCATTCTCTATTCCCTATTATAAAAATATACTGGAAAATTGTCAAGCACTCGTATTTTTTTATTTAATGCAAGCCTTAACTTCGTCAGCTCGAGACGAGTCATATAATTGTCTCCGTTAGGTACTGTCATGAGACATTAAGTACAGCAAATTCATTCCAATTTTGTATCATATGACCAACAATTTCTTTACGAATTTCGATTGATCTATCTTGTATGTCGTACAAGAAAATAAGAAAGCGAACGAAAAAGGTATGCGTTGTCACCTACCTACCATTGGAACAATAGTAAGTCTAATTAATTTCCCATTGATATTAATAAACTCTGCTGCCATTTTGACAAATTAACAGAAACAACAAAATAAATGTAAGTAAATAACGAAAAACAACATACAATTAAAACTACTGAGAAATCTCATTCAAACAAATCAAGCAGAAAAAAAACAGACAGAATTCTAAATCCGATTTAATATTAAAAAATATTGTTTTATTCATTTGGATTTGGAGTACATACATTACATTTCTCAGCAAAAACAAAAAATCGAAACACCTCTGAAGTTTACTTTTGTATGAGTTTTATGTATTTTTTTTACATTAAATTAAAAAAAAAAAATGCCAGCTAATTGCAGATATTATAAGGTATCGAATAAAAACGTGTGTGTGTAATATAATGTTTCAAATAACAACCGGCCAAGTACGAGTCGGACTCACACCAAGGGTTCCGTACCGTAAACCGAAAACAAAACACGTTTCTTGTATGGGTTTCCCCTTTAAAATTTAATTTAATTTATTTTTATAACGAAAACATTAAGACACACACACGCTGCGAAAATTTCAACTGTCTACCTATTACGGTTCTTGAGATACCGACAGCCCGCTGACAGACAGACAGACGGACTGACGGACGGACAGCCTAACCTTAGGGATGGGTTCCGTTGGTTACCTTTTAGGTACAGAACTCTAAATTAGATTTCTATAGCTATCGTGTTATGTTCAACAACCCCTTAAGAAGAATCTGTAAAATGTAAGAAACAAAGATCCAAAGCGCCCTCTTCGATGGGCTACCATCAATTTTGAGCCATTAGCTGGTTTATGAGGTTACAGGCCACGCTTTGCCAATCTTCTTCTAATGGTAGAATCGCTCACAGTCAATCCTCGAATCTCACGGAGCCGCTGCTGCAGTCGAATAGAGTTAAAGTCACGATTTCTTACTGAAGCAATATACCGGTCATCTTGCTCAGATATGAATTGATACCTACCAGATTCTGGAAGGCGAGTAAACATATCAGTCTCCCAATAACGCTGATACACTTTTCTGAGAGCAGAGAGGTTAAGATGCAATTGTGCAGACACAACACGCTGACTGTGCCCTGAATCCAGCAACACCACGACTTGGGTGGCTTCCGTGGGCGAGGTATCCATATTTGTTTGGAAAAAAAAATCTTTACTTATTTGTCACAGAGCTTAGTTAACAATCACTATTAAAAAAAGGTACTTTTTGCAAAAAAAAATGTGATTTAATTTGATGTGTGATCAGGCCACTTTTTCATTTAAACGACACCTTAATAGTACTTGCAGTACCGTTTTGATTTTTTTTAGCCCATGTAGTATTTTTTCTAGTCCATCTCTCTTTATCCTGACGTGCAATATGACCAGCCCACTTCCATTTAAGTTTCTTTGCAATGGATTAACGCGTCAAAAACTTTTGTCCTTTTTATTATTTTGCTGTGTCGTTTTTTGTCTCTGAGTTTTAAGTTAAGAATGCTTCTCTCCATGGCTCTTTGGCATTTTTCAATTCCTACTTTCGTGTGCGTATCGTAGATCTAAGTTGTATACCTCCAAAAAGAAAGTCCTAGACTCATGTCTTTTAACTTGCATATGAGAGGCAAGGTAAAAGACATTTGTCTAGGACTTTCTTTTTTAACCTTAATGGTAGATCAGATTTTAGAACTTCTTTGTGGCTCCAGAACTTGTTCCATGTCATTTTAATACGTCTCTTTAATTCGTCACGGTGTCTTGATTTTGAGAAAGATATTTGTTTGTCTAAATATTCATGAACATATATGTTCATGAATACATACACTCACACACAGTTGAAATATGTTCCAACTGTCGACTCTCCACAAATATGGGTTTTTGAGTTTTGTTACACATAATTTTCTTTTTCGATATTTAATTCTAGACCAATATTGCGACTGACGTACATAGTTAAGTTCGTTGATCATTTCTTCAAGTTGTGATGCGGTTTCTGAGAACAATACGATGTCATCTGCGAAACGCAGGTTGCTAATGTAACTTCCTTTTATTATTTACACCTTTTTTGATCAGTTCATTTGTTTCATGATGTCTTGTAAAACAGTTATAAATAATGTCGGGGACAAGGGGCCGCCGCGTGCGTATTTTGTTCCTTGTTAAATGTTTTAATTTCGAACTCTGCATTTATATGTATGAAGGACACAATGTTGAAATTTGAAGTCATCAGCCGGTCGATTCTGTAAACATGTCGAAGTGAAGGCTTGGGTGCAGTGGTCACGAAGTGAACTGTCATTCCATTTTGATTACACGGATAGATAGCTCTTGCGTGATCACTTCACCCAAGCCTTCACTACGAAATGTTTACAGAATCACACTGCTGACCAAGCAAACACGTTTTGCCATAAAACATTGTCAGACCGATTCCCCCGTATAATTGGAATCCTCAGAAGTAAGCATTTTAGAAAATGCTGAAATAGATGTTTGTGTAGGTACCTATATCAAAGATGAAGTGTCATCCGTCCCTCCCCCTTTTATACAGAAACTCATAAAGTCATATTCATAGTTAATAGGTCATTATAGGTTTATTTATTTATGAAGAGTACTGCCACATCACATACATACAACATTAAAAATATTATAAAAAATATTAAATAAGTGGTCTGATGCACGTGACAATAACGGCGTATATAATTGTCAATTTTTCGGCTCGGTGATAAAACACAATTATTTAAAAAAAAAGTGTATAGTATTATGAAAATTGATTTAAAGTTCTACGACGAATACAATATAAATGGCCAATATAATAATAATATCATAGAAATGTTCAATACAACACAGAAATGTCTAATACATATGATATGAATATGATATATTAGCACACGTATACAGAAAATAAAGGTTTTTTTTTGTATACGAAGTTACAGTAGAACACTGACTCCTAAGTCACAGGGTCCCCCTAGTTTAGGAGGCAGGGTTTTCACTATATGCGCAACCTTTCCCCAAAATCCAATGTACCTATGTGAAATGCATTGGTATTGTATGGAAAGGTATTTTGTAGCAATAAACTTATTTTTTTTATTTATTTTAGTACAACTGCCACATCCGAAGCATTTTGGAATACTGTAGTACTGTTTGGATTTGGAGGCCACATTACGCTACACATAAGTTGATACTAGAGAGAATTCAAAAAAGATTTCTCTGGCATTTAGCGTATTCATCCGGAAATGCCAAAAAAACAGATCATATTTAGCTAGGCTAACGCATTTTGGGTTTACTCTCTAGAGACTCGTAGAAATATAATTGATTCCAGTTTTTTAGTCAAAATCTTGAGAAACTGAGTAGAATACGGAATCGCGACACACAAAATATCGATAAATGTTAATGTGATGCTACAAAATCGCGATGCACATTACTGCGAAAGACCGTCTCTGCGAAGCCACAACACTGCGCTGCACATTACCGCGATAGATCTTCACAGCTGCGATCCACGTTACCGCGAAAGATCATTTCTACAGACCTAGGTAATTGACTTCGATAGGTGTATATGCGAAACATCGTTACTGAGAAACTATTAGACTTCGACATACCTACATACTTAGAATAATAACGCATAGAAGCCGCGTCTAGAACAAAACACGAGCGAAATCGTGTGTCCACTTCATTTTCTTTGTGTGCGTGAGCCGAATGTGTTACGTTCCTAAAACGCACACAGATGTAGCTTTCAGTGATACCATAACCAAGCTGTTACCCACAAAATATGGGAAAACACATTACTATGTTGTTTTATCAAATCAAGACAAGTATTTCATGTTATTGGGAACTGGAAGATAATTTTGATGTAGTATGACATATTTTTTCGGAAGGTAAAATTCAATTTATTTAAAAATAAAAGGAAATAAATCGCATAAAGAATGGGAAATTGATGTGTTATAATCAAATATTATAGGCATGTACTAATTTCTGACATGTAAAAAAACCGGGTTTGATATGAATTAACAGTAAGTATTGTATATTAAAATAACAAAAATGAAAAACATGTTAATCAGTAATATTGTAATCTATATTTTACCATCATTATTAAAAACCTTGCAGTTGCAACTGCTTCCTAAAGAGTTTCCGCTTTGACTCAACGACTCTTATAATATCTTCTCTTTTTGAGATATAAAAATACCTATTTTTTACAATCAGAATAGGCACACCAGGTAATTAATACAACACTTGATGTATGTACCTAATCAAACAACTTCAGGCAAATAAACATAAATGATCTTAGTTATTTAGTCCGGTTTTTTTGAATAACAGTAAATTACTAATTAACTTTTAGTTTAAAAACAATTTAGCAGTGTCGATAACGATTATAATTCAGAGGCTGTAAATAAATATAGTTTAGTTTAACGCATACAGAATCGCCCCCAGTATCCTATTTATAAAGATACATCAAAAACTATTTTCTTTTTGCTGAACAAAAATAAGTGCAAAGGTGAAAGCAATGTGGGTATTTTTTTCCTCACAAATAGCAATACTGTGTTATGTCAAGTTGGGTTATTAGGATTTCATTTAATGATCGATTTACGTAAAAATAGTGTATAAAATGAAAATATTTACTTGTGAAATGTAATTTGATCACATTTTTATTGTTTTCCTGAAGTGCTATAACATCCTTTCACGCAACAAACTGTCATTTTCAATTATTTACTCGCGAGCTGTGTTCGACGGATCGTGACCTTGAGTACTGGAGGCTAACTTTGACGGATTTACGGATAAGGCTAAGGTTTAGTTGCCTCACTTTTTGCACTCGTACTAGGTTTCTATGCGTTATTATTCTAAGCCTACATAGGTAAATCAGATTCTGAGCCCCAGCTAGATATCCCCGTGCTCATATTATTACTCTTTTCTACCCTCTAGCACGTAGAACCGTTCGGTGCCAATTCGGCTATTCCTCGGCAAGCCTCGGCTGTGTAAACTAGTCAACAGTTGCAGCGATCGTGTGGACGTGCATGCAGACTTACTTACCAAGTTCCGCAAAATGACGCACAATGTGATGTGACTGGCCTGTTGTGTTTTGTTTTGATTTTGATGTATTTATTGTATTACTTAGAATATTTTTATCTCCTCTATTAAGTTAAGCACATTATTGTTTTGGCAAATGTGGAGCTTATCTGTAAGAAATTATGGCACTACACCTTTTTATGTTAAGTATTTGTGTAATATTTTTAGTGTTAACAAATTGTTGGTGAGCCTAATAAATAAATAAGGGCGTGTCGGGCCACGCAAAGTGTAAGGTTCCGAAGTTTTCTCTCTCTAAACCATGACAGAAATTGATACGAAATTAATAATACGCAAGGTACAGTAAACTTTTTTCTACATATTAATATCAAAACATTTAATTTTGAATTTTTAAATTTCATTCACTGTAACCAAAATACGAGGTTTTCACTTTTTTAACGCCCCAGGCACACCACTATAGTGATTAAACCTTTATTAATTTTATCGCTTTATTACGCTTATATTATAACATTGTCTTAACATTTTGGATCAATGATACTTTCAATTTATTTATTTTAAATATTTGTTTTTAACGAAGCATCAACAAGTGTGTCACTTTCTATCGGTTTCTACGATACAGACCACTTGCTGGGACCAAGGACAACCTTTTCATGCAGAAAGTTTGAATTATTTTTGTAAAATTCATTTAGTTAGGTATTTACAATAAGGTAGGTAAAATAAAAAGTAGTTAGCTATGCGCGGGTCCAGCTTGTCTTATATAAAATCTTTCTTCAAACAAATCTTATTTCTACTGTACCTAATCGAGATCATCGATCGAATAAATAAGGATTTCTTGAAATGCATGCCCGACGGTTTCTATACATATAAGCAGATAAGGTATATGATGTTCATACTCAGTACGTAGTATTTAGTATTGATATTATGACTAAGCAAGAGGTTTATCCCCTCATACCGGCTTTGAGATCGTTGCTCAAACAATAATAATGCTATCATTGACGTATTTTATATTGAGATTAAACTGGAAATAGGTACTTTCCTCTGCGGTAAGTGAACTCTGTTCAACCTTGACCACCTTGACTAATAGTTAGGGTATTTAGTATAGTTATATATACATTATAATATAATATCGAGTAGGTAATTTCGACTTAAAATACCTATTATTTATTTGTTACCTACCACGGTAAATAATAATAAAATAATAATGATAAAAAGTGTTTATTTCTCACCACAAGCCATAAAATACAAGCAATATATACATTTGGTGGTTCTTCACCTCGCGGGCTGCCTCACCCCTCCGCGCCTTCGCGGATTTAAATAACAAGCTAGGGGTAGGGCAGACAAGACTACGTGGTGTCGGTTTTAAAGCGATTCACTCTAACTTTTGTAGCTCAACGTATTGACTTTCCATCCGGATTTCATTAGATTAACATGTCTGCTGAAGACTCTCCAAAAACAGCATTTTCTGTCCCAACAAGACATTACGAGTTCACACGTATTGACATTTGGACTCAAAAACGCTCCGTCAACTTTTCAGAGGTAAATGAACTCAGCCTTATCTGGACTCCAGGGCATACAATGCTTTGTTTATCTCGACGATATTGTTATATATTTGACCTTGCCTCTCACATCAATAACCTAACAAATGTGTTTGGTACACTCCGCCAATTTAAACTTAAATTACAATCCGATAAGTGTGAATTCCTAAGAAAGGAAGTTTCATACCTAGGCCATGTTATTACTGGCAAAGGTGTAAAACCAAATGCTGAAAAAGTAAATGCAAAACTGGTTTTCCTGTACCAAAAACTCCCAAGAGCGTTAAGTCATTCCTTGGATTTGTTTCCTATTGTCGCAGGTTCTTTCCTGACTAATCTAGTATCGCAAAACTCTTAACAAGCGTACCAAAAAGAATGTAGAATTCGTATGGTCGAATGAACATCAATTAGCCTTTGAAATCCTAAAAAACAAACTTATGACAGGACCACTATTGATATATCCTGACTTTTCCAAAACTTTCCTTTTTAATTTTAACTTGTGATGCATCGAATTATGCAATCAGCTCCATCCTTTCTCTAGGCGAAATAGCGAATGATAAACCTATCGCTTATGCATCCCGTACACTCAATAAAAGTGAGTGTTATTATAGCACAACGGAAAAGGAACTACTTGCGATTATTTTCGGTTGTAAAACATTCCGCCCATATCTATATGGTAGGAAATTTCTGATTGTCACCGACCATCGCCCCTTGCCTTGGCTCTATAACCAGTCTGACCCCAGTAGTAAACTCCAAAGATGGAGATTAAAACTGGAGAATATGAGTATGAAATAGTTTATCAGAAAGGAAAATTGAATAATGCCGCTGATGCATTCAATTCAATTCATTTATTCAATAACGACTTTTACATCGTGTCTGAATTTCTATAGCTAAATACACATATAATAATAATTTTTCATGCAATCCATATTTAAATAATTACAAATCCAATTTAAATTTAAGTCAGAATAATACAAAAATAATTTAAAAAGATATAAAAATTAATGTCAAGTCAATTTATAAAATACAATAATATTTCCATTTATTTCCATGTCAATAAAATGTATAATTCATTAATAGAATAAAGACATTTGTTTAACAAGAACCGTATAAGTTTCATTATCGCGTTATCCTCCAACTAAACCTGTTAATGCCATAGATCCTATGCCTAGCACTTCAAGGCAAAAATTAAACTCACCTGATTCCGACAAGACGATAGAATCAGACGATTTAGTCCAACTCGTAGATCTCATAGATCCACTTGCTCCATCCACAAACTAACTAGAGTTAGATAACTTGACGACCTAGATAACGTAACTAAAATACACCATCACCTGCTGATCACTCAAGTCCGAGTAGTCCTAGAACTCTAGATGGATGAACTCCGATTTCCTTAAAACTACCTCTAAGGATTTCAATTCTAAGGTAACTATTATGAAACATAATGAAAGTTTATTTAAAACAAATAAAAATGTATTATCATCCCTACATCCGTAGATATGGATGAATCCGTCCCATATGTTCAAGAGGTTATATCTAATATTCCTAATTTGCGTGAATTTTCCTTACTAGAAAGAACCTTATTATACACGTTCCTCAAATACGAAACTGAAGATAAAACGTATTACTTCCTCTTTACTAAAGTCAATCATTTTGACACCTGCACTTATGAAGATTTCTATAAAAGTCTCAAATCTGTAAGAAATGAGCTAGTAGTTAGCCTTGCAGATCAAAACAATACGGAGATAGCCATCTCAGACTTTAGTGACCCTTTTGAAAATCACTAATACCAAAAAGATTACAATATTATATTATATTTGTTCCACAATTCGGAAATAGATGTACATATTTACAATAATGCTATTATTTATCCATCATTAAGTGAAATCCCTAAATCATGACATACCCATTGCCGGTCATTTAAGTTCCACTAGTATCCAATAGTAAGTTTCCACAACGTATCCAGGAAAAGTAAGTACTACTGGAAAAATATGCGATCAGACAGTTTTTTTTTTATTATTTGAGAAAATGTCCGCAATGTCAAACTAATAAAGCCCTTAGGAAAGTTAATCGTGCTCCCATGTAGATTAAGTACATCTCTTTCCACTCGTCCTTTTGAACGTGTAGCATTAGACATTGTAGGTCCACTACCGGAAGGCGGTAACGATAGGTTTAGGTATATCTTGACCCTTAAAGATGACCAAATTTTCAATTGCCTATCCAATCACCAACACTACAGCTGAGGAATCATGCGAATGTGTAGTTAATTTTATCACGTTATTTGGAATACCTAAAACAATTTGAACAGACCAAGGGACCAACTTCACAGCTGAGCTGTTTAAACAAACCTGCAAGCTGTTAAAAATCAAACAGCTGTGGAGTACCCCTTATCATCCTCAGACTCAAGGCGCTCTTGAAAGCAGTCATTCCACCTTAAAGAATATTTAAAATCCTATGTAAATGAAGTGAAAAATAATTGACCCCGCTTTGTATATACAGCTATGCTTGCCTATAACTTACCTCCGCCATCCATTCAACCACTCATTTCTCCCCTTATTCAACCACTAATTTCTCCCCTTACGAACTCGTATTTGGAAATAAACCATACATACCAGATTTTATCTACGAAGAGACTGCAGGCGTAACTTATCCCGATTGTGTTCGTGTACTCCAAAACAGACTAAAATATTGCCGAACTAAAGCTATATAACACATACAAAAATCTAAAGAAAGTTCAAAAAGCTAATAACGACACTCGTACAAGGCCAATTAAATACAAGGACGGCGACCTTATCAATCTGAAAAATCATCTACGGCTTCGAAAGGCTCTTTCACCAACATGGAAAAGCCCGTACAAAATAGTATAACCCCGCATCACTCCTAATAAATAGACGTCACGTCAAACACTATATTGACGAGATGAAACTACATACTAGCAACACCGTATAATGTACTATATAATATAGTCTAGTTATTTACAGTCGCTTTCCATTCCAGAATTGGTTACATTTATCCGTCTCTGGCATCAAACAGTCAAGGATATATCCAGCCAGCATCTGACAACGCAGGCATATATTTCGACCCTATTGGTTCTCTAAAAACTACTGATGACACATTCAATATTATTATTCCTATACACATATCTTTTATCCAACCGCATCTAGACAACATAAAGACATTCTGGGAACTTCGAAATATATATGTAAACAAAGTAATGCATATTATGAAAGCGAATGTCATTATCTGTTTCAACCATTGTCATCCCGTTACTATGATATAGCAAGAGATTTGGACTCTATATCTCATCTTATGTCTAAATCTAATAAAAGATCAGCTTGGTTTGCTGGAATCGGTTCCGTTATTTTATTAACAACTGTTTGGTATGGATGAAGATGACGCTATAAAATACAGCGATGCCATCCAAACCTTAGAGAATGATCAAACTAAGTTAGCAAATTTGATGAAAGATAGCATATTAGTTACATAATCTACGTTATCATATTCTCTAACAGAAATAATTGACCAAGTTAGTGCAAATGAAGCTAGTTTAAACCATGCTATCGATACTCTGCACCAAGATGTGATTAACATCACGTTAGTCACGGATAAGCTACTTATGAGATCTAAGATATCAGGATTGTCAGATATCTTAGAAAGTACTATATTAACATTAACATTTAAGTTAGAAGATATTATTAATGCTATTGTGTTTAGAAAGTCCAATATATTATATCCATCTATTTTTACTCCTAAGCAACTTTTTGCAGAACTTGTTGATAATTATAGATTTCTACACAGTTGTAAGCAATTACCTGTACCTCTAATATTAGATAATATCCACATTTTAGAAAACAAATCTGATATATCTAGCTGTGACACTTCGCCCGCGATTTCGTTCACGCGGGTTTAGTCGGTACTCCACGAACGTTATCTCCCCTCTACCCTCGTAATAGGGTACATAATGTGTTAATTACTTAGGACGTAAGGCAGTTCCTCAAATCGCAACATTTTTCTTACTTTGAGTATTTTTATACCCGTCGTAACTTTTAAGCGAAAGGTCCGATTTGAATAATTTAAAGTGTAATTTACATGTACATAACCAACCTTAATGATTAAATAATTTAAATGGATAAGGATTAATATCATGATACCAAAATCACCACTATTCTACTCCACCCGGATTTTGATTGAACAATTTGAATAAAAAGCGGTCATTGTGACTTAACTATAATAGTGAGATACATACTGATTTTTTTTGTAGATATTGATTTCCTCTATATAATTGTAGTAGGTACATCACTTTGCTCCATTGTCAATAGCTTCCGCAGCGTACGCGATATAAGGATATTTTTGGTATTTTTTTCACACCTTGGGTTACATTATCAAAGTTTTCATACGGATCCCTAACGTTTTGAAAATATACTATGTTCATCAGGGATAATGTAGGATTGTAATGGTGAAAGAATTTTTCAAATCGGTCTAGTAGTTTCGGAGCCTATTCAATTCAAACAAACAAATAAACAATCAAATCTTTCCTCTTTGTAATATTAGTATAGAAGTATAGATATTAGTGTAGATGTAAACTATACCTTACCCTATTGAACTTACTGACGTAAATAGTATACTATATTCAACGAAAATACCATCCACGAAATATAAAGGCATAACTAAAGATAAGTCATCTTATTGTAAATTGGATTCACTTAACTCCTGTACCTAAAGTTATAAATATTTTATGCAATAAGTACTACATTTGTGAGACACCTAGTTTATAGTCCACATCTGCCGCTCCCATACGTGAAAGTGAAATTATTTCTAAAACTCTGACTTCTGTTCCACATATTTGTAAAACTAAATTCGTAAACGGTAATTTTGTAACTTTTCATAAATTACATAGAAACCAATGGATATACGTAATAACTCAAAATTGTAAACTCACAATAGAATGTAATAACCAAGACTTATCTGAGCTTTCCATCCATGGTACTGGAATATTAAGTTTACCAGAACATTGCATTGTTTAGTGTAGAGACAATAAGTTAATACCTCAACATAGTATTATAATTAAAACAAAACCAATAATACTACACTTTTAAATAATCAATGATACTTGTTGTAGTCCTACTACTTACCTAAAAGACAATATTAAAGTTCCCATGTTAACTTAAAAAACTTTAATAATCTAGATTCACTTTTGTCAAGTGTTTAATAATATTCCGGGGGCTATTTAAATAACAAACTATTTACACTTATAATACAAAATAAAACTACATGGCGTCAAAAAATTCGTCCGCATCGCTGTCGACTGGAAGTGAGCCCAAAAGACTGGCGGCATTGCCACGTTGTATGGCAATGCTTATCCTCTGTCCGAGGTAAAAGCCAGCCCTTGGGTCACGCGAAGTGTCAACTAAACGTTTAGCTAGTTCTTTAAATAAAACGTGAGCACTCGGACCCCACGGTCCAAGAGTTTCAACCCCAAACGGCTCAAAAATATAATTGCCAACAAGGCTACTATATTTCCGCCGTTTGAGGTTCTCAGCAGCCGCAGCGGCAGAACCAGCACAGCACGACGAGCTAGGAAGATGGGATGGCGCAAGAGTATCGACACAAGTAGCGTCCCACACTAAAGGCCTCCCCATCTTCCAAGGAAATAAAGACAAGCCGTCGGGTCGCTTGCCATCGTCGCGTGCCAGGCCAATGGGTTCTAGTACGGCTGGAACGCCGACGGCGAAGAGCACGTCGGATAATGTCGTTGATGTTTGCGTGCCGTGCTATGCGACCCGCACTTCGACTGCACGACAGGCCGTGGTGCCCGAGGCTGTTGACAGCTTCGCCACAGTGACAGCGATGAGGAGAACAACAGGATGCGCCTAAGCGAAGGGAAGCAGCGAGGCGGAAAGTAGTATCGTCGAACAAGGTGCCTATGTTCGACGACGGTAGTGCGTGAACCCAGAGGCCCGACTCCCACTCACCCACAGCCAGCAGGCGCGCACGCTCCGCAGAAGTAGCAGCAGAGGCAATTAGGTTCTTCTGAACTTCTCTGCAGAGCGGCTCATCCCACCGTCTCTGGTATGATGGGTTGTCGGGTAAATTTTCATTCGGGCAAGCGAGTCTCCAGGCAGTTATAGCATCGGTAAAGCACGGCACATCAAAATCAATCAGTGTGGAAGCTAGGATATTCCTGACTAATTTTTCAGTGCCTTGAACCGAGGATATAAAAGCCGGTAAACTAATACTGGTAATTTTGCGGACGCCAAGGCCTCCCATACGGTTGGGAAGAGTAGCTTGAGCCCAAACTCGGTCATCCATGGCCACATTTAAAATTGCAGAGGGTTTATGCTTGATAATTTGGTCCATTTTTTGCAGAAGGTGAGGGTGCTTCCATAGATGGGAAGCACGAAGGAAATATGTTAATTTTGGGCCGAAACAGCAGTAACGAATAATGGTGATGGCCGAATGCAAGTTAATTTTTAACAATCTTTCCGAAACATCATTGAAATTTTGAATTTTTTCTTCGACAAAATTGGGAAAGGAATTTTCAAAGATAGGCGACCCAAGGAGGCGAAGAGAGCTTTTGTCTATAATTTTGATTTCAGGGGCTATTGCGTTAAATTTTGAAAGTGTGAGTTGTTGGTCAGTACTGTCAGATAAAAATAATTCGCATTTAGAATAGTTCAGATTAAGTCCTATGGAATGAAACTGAGTTTTTAAAAATTGTAGATCCTCTAAAACCGAAATTACATCACCTCCAAGGGTTCCATCATCGAGATACCAAACATTAAATTTAGAATTTAGCTGTCGAATAATTGGGTGAATAGCTAAACTAAAGATCACTGGCCCGGGGGGTCACCTTGTTGACAGCCAACAGCGGATTCCAAAAGGTTGTCCCGATAAAGTAATTTAGATGGTTGTCTATAACATTGCCAGAGAAAACTGAAAATTTGAGGTATTTCTTTTTTAGATTCTGCCAACAAGGTGTGCCTATTTACAGAGTTAAAAGCATTTTTGATATCAACCTTCAGGATGACCTCTCCTTTGCCAGAATTTAAGTAGGTCGACAATGCGTGTACGGCAGCCTCACAGCCCCCTTTGGAGCCGTAACCCAACTGAAGGGGCTGAAATTTTTCTGAAACGACCTCACTATAAAATTTGCAACAAATCTTGGCTGCCATACGACGGTAAGTAGTTCCCACAGCAATGGGACGCATCCCGCCATCTCTCTTGCGCAGGGCACATAAGTTGGCCCCGTACAAGACCTCGTTCACCTTGCCGGAGAGCATGAGGTTAATCAGAGCCGTGAGCTCCTTCAAAAGCAACTCACCAGCTTCCCCGGCGCCTGAACAGATAAGGTCCTTTAGGTGTTGAGGACTTAAGGCGTCGAGGCCGCCAGCAGAGCCACTCCGGAAGGAGCAAACGGCTGTGATCACTTCTCGACCTGTAATGGTGAGGGTGTGAATATCTGAATCAGGGTGATCGGGAAAAGAAAGATCATTCGCTGGGGCAGGATGTCTCATGTTTTCTATCACGCAGACACAGATGGAAGCAAAAGCGCTTCCGACTGCGGCTGTGTGAAACTCCTTAGTGGAATTCTTATTATATTGTTTATGGAAATTAAAAAAAACCGTAAAGGATCGGAGCGTGTGGTAAAGTAGGTAATTAGGTGAGAGTACCTATTTTACCGCACGCTCCATTGTATGGTGCGTAATTTTTAACTTTCGAACAATGTGTACAGGCTTCGTAAATGCATTTTTTGAGCAAATGTGTCGAAAAATAATTTACTCGTAAAGTTGCCATGACCTGTGAGCCTATATATGGACTTTTTTTTCTGAAATAAATTATTTTTATTATTATTATTTTTAATGATCCACCTCCATCCATGTCCTGTCCAGCCGCTCACGAACGGATGGCAAAAACTGGTGGAGGTGACGGTTTTTGCTGGAATTTTCCCACTTACATTGCATTCGGATAAAAGTTCCTCCCAGACGTTAGTCTGGGGTTTTAGTAATCTAAAAATCTTGGCACGGTCGCACTGCGGTAAAAACTCTGGGTCCGTGATCTTTCTAGCGTAGTAGTACATTGCAGGCGCAGCACGCCGCTGCACCTCTAGATCGACTGGGAGAACACCCGCCAGCACCGGTAAGGCTTCAGTACTAACAGTCCTATACGCCTTGCATGAGAATATCAAAGCTAAACGCTGGCTTTGCAGCAATTTACTGCGTACCGCCCCTATGGTGGCCCTGTCAGCCCAGACAGGTGCCCCGTAGCCGTAGCACATACGACCCAAGTAAGTAGCCCCATAAATAGTTTTTAAGGTTTGAAATGCTAGACCCCAAGTTGCTTTGGATATTCTCGTCAAGGCGTAGGAGTTCTTTTTTGCTTTTTCCTTTCTAGTAGCATACCGTGGTACTTAATACTAGGCCAGGATTTTAGATTTCCTTTTAAAATAAGTTGATAGGTTTTATTGGTCAGACGGTTTCGATCGCCCCACTGAGATATTAAACGTAGACATGTGTCAACAAAGTTCTCGAGTCCAGCCCGAGTGCTTGTCTCAATGAGCAGTAAGCCATCGTCCGCGAAACCGGTTAATGAACAGCCGCATGGGAGCGGAAGTGCGAGGAAATCATCGTAGCCAAAATTCCACACATATGGACCGATAACTGAGCCCTGAGGACATCCCATGGTTAGAGACTTAGAAATGGAATGATGTCCAAGTTTGAGTTTCGCGGAGCCGTTTAGAAAGTACGAAAGAATCAGATTATAGATATTTTTGTAGCAACCACGGGTTTCATTTTAAGTAGAGGCATCATCGGCCACCATGCGTTATCAAAAACGCCAGATATGTCGACAAAGATTCCAACCACGTATAAAATACGTGGTTGGAATCTTTCTTCTTCATCTTCGAATCTTCGTTCCAATAAGTTAACAATTTTACGGACAGAGAGAGCCGCGTCCATTGTGGATTTACCGATAGTGAAACCAAATGGATTAATATGAAATTTAGATTCGCCCATTTGGCTACAAAAAGTAGGCGGTGCGTCTGGGGTGTTATGAATTGATAAGTTCATCTCAGCAATAAAATCTTCAACGGCACAACGTCGTTCGGAATCAGTGGCCCGAACTTGGCCATACCACAGGGAAGAAATTGCATTTACGTCAGCACCCACTATAACTTTGCAGCCCGCGAGCGACCGCAGGACGTGACGGAGTAACTGGGTCTGAATATTGAAAGTAGCAGCTCACAACGTAAACCTTAAAGGTAGGCGATGATACTTCCGCCGCTGCGCAATGGGGCGTCATGAGATTACATACAGATGTTACAGTAAAGCTCGAAGAACGCGCAACATGAATTCCGGCTCGCGCCTTGCAGTCCATCTGAACTACCTTGTGACGTAAGCGCGCGTTTTGATATTTTCCCTGAACAAGTACTATGTCAAGATCCAAAATCAATTTATCCAGCTCAGATGTCGCCACCGGGATGAGAGATTTAATTGTCCTATGGTTAAACTATCCATTTTAGTAATTAGTGTTTAGGATTAATTGTTCGAGTTTCAGTTTGTAAGTAGATACTCTTGAGATCTGCAGCGATGATCACACGGTTTTTTAAAGCGTTTACACGCCACGCAAGTCGGCTTGAAATATACGTCATCCTTATGCGGGCAATCTTTTGCTTCGTGTGCGTCCGGACAATTAGCACAGGTCGGTTCTTTATTAACGCAGTGTTTCTTAACGTGACCGAACTGTTGACAATGTAAGCACCGAACGACTTCAACATCGTCAATAAAACGACAGGTAGCCCAATCAATAAATAATTTATCCTTGGTAGAAACTAAGTGCTTACGTACTCCAGAATCTAATTCGATGCCTGTCCACTTACGACCGTTGTCTAACGAGCGCCTTCGGATAATTTTAGTAGACTTAATAAAATCATCCTCTTTTATTTGAAGCTCATCTTTAATATTTTGGCGGTATAGCGCGTTCAGAAAAGCGCCATCATCCATTGAACATGGTACATCCTTAACTAATACTCGAGGGCGTCTACCTTTTGGTTTTTCTTATCGTAAACCAGCGGCCTTGATTGCGTCCACGGATTAAAATTTTTTTGGGTTCCGAAAAAAAACGGACTCGGTTCAATGGACGGATTGCTTTGGAAGCACCGGGATGGATGCGGTTTTGACAAAAATGGCGAGTAGGTATATTTCATTATTGAAATAACCGGATGACATCGCAGACTTGCAGCAGAAGCTGAACGGCCTACTTGATTCTTGTTTACACATTGGTCATCGGATGAACTTTGACAATACCTACATGAGTTTTATTGTGTTTTATTAGGGTTCCGAACAAAAAACGGAACCCTTATAGGATCACTCGGGTGTCTGTCTGTCCGTCTGTCACAGCCAGTTTTCTACGGATCCACTGGACCGATTCTGTTGAAATTTGGTACACATAGATATGGACTTCTATGACCCAAACACGGACGCGTTACGTAAATTATTAAATTTTTAATATGGGGGTCACTTTTGGGGCTCAAACTAGAAAATGAAAAAAAAAACACCGGTAGCACTCCGGGAGTGCCGGCAGAAGTGAAAACATGTAATAATACATCCTTACTGTCGCGGTCACATCATAGACAAACCACCGACAACTAAATAAACAAAAAGACACTGACGTGTGGCCGCGACAGCGACTGTCAGTGACAGATGTCAATCTTGACACAGTTCCTGACATAAACAAAACGAACCATAAAAACAACAAAAAATAACGTTGTGTTTAATTATAAGTACAAAAATACTATCATTTATGAGGTAGAATACAATGTTTATTTATTGCGCTATCGTACACAAATATGACAATTTACATGTTATTATTCATAATATTATATCGTTATTTATTTATATATTACATTAATTTTTATCTCTTAGAAAAATCAACTTTCATCCATAATTTCGTAATTCCGTAATTTCGTATCCTTGGATACGCGTGGCACGCTGTACATAAACACAGACGGACATTCGCGCAAGCGCCCTGTGCCGCCTAAGCGGAGCAGCACACTCAGGCACGGTAGAAAGAGTGGGAGATACTAGTTCCTCTCCCTTCCCCTCGATCTTACGCTTTTTCGCATCACGTGACCCTGACGCGAGTCCGTCTTACGCTTTTTGCGATCAGGTCACGTGACCCTGACGCGAGCTTAAGATTTTATACCCATTACAGAAAAGTGCTCAACGCCGCTAAAGAAGTTTTCACTTCAAAAAAAAGTTTTTTGAACAATATCGTGTGATTATATTTTTTTTTCATAATTTTAAAATAAATGGTTTTGAAGTTATTCAAGAAATTGGACGAAATATGACCATTCCCCCTCTTATCTCCGAAACTACTGAGCCTAAAATTTTGAAAAAGAATGGAGATAATAGATCTTTACCTAAAAATTACAGGAAAACCTATTAAAGTGTTAAAAAAACATTTAAAAAAAAAAATCGTTCGGAACCCTTTGCACGCGAGTCCGACTCGCGCTTGGCCAGTTTTTTAAGCTGATTTTCACAAGCGACACGTAGTGCAACACCGGATTTCGTTTCTTATGTTCCTATTGTAATAAGTTTAGTTATAGCTATATCGTATAAATTGTATTGTTACTTTAAAAAATTAAAACTTCTAGATGTAAACCCAAACCAGATAATTCCATAGAAATGTCGTCTCCTGATCCCGAAGACATACCTGTTCCTCGACTCCGAATGACCTGAAAACCTGGAAAACTTTCCTAGACCTGGAATCTACTTCTTTCCATCGTCAACTTACCTTTCCACCCGTAAGTTTCCTCTTAATCGGGGAGCTGTTATACCCATCCAATGTACCCTTTCTGGCTTACCCGACAGCTTACGCTGCATTCCTGTCAGAGTGCTGACACATCACTCCTCGACTCCTCATACACCCATTCTACTCATCCAGACAGTCGTCTACCATCCTTCATCCCGTGCACTTATGCGATGCACTCAGGGTTGCTACATTGAATAAGTGTAGGTCGCTAGACTGCCATTAAAGTCCCTAGTTTTATGTGAATTTAAAAAAAAAAAGTCGCCAAATATCGCTAATATAATTTTATTAAAGGTCAAACAAACTATAATTCGAACTTATTTAAAATAAATTCGAAAAAAAAAGCTAAAACTCTAACTTGACGTCAAATAATGATGTACTCCACTCCCTTCATCAGTACGGACAGTTTGAGATGTACAAGGAAGGAGGAAGATGTTGTTTTTATTGCAATTCGGTGATTGTTTTTCTTTGCCTCTAAATTAATATTTTTAGTATATAATAGTTTTAGTTTTGGAAAATAAATTCTTTTTTTTATTGAGGAATGGGCTTGCTCTTGATCACAATCACGACTGATAGAAAGCGATAGATGAGGTCTATGATGGAGCGAGCGTAAAACAAAACTAAAACCAAAACTCGAACTTTGCTCTTAGCAACGAAAATATTTTTTATTCAACGACTTAAACTCTATTTTAAAGATTGTACAGTCCTTTCAAAACGCCTTTGAACCATTATCTAATAGATTATCTAACATTCTGGAAGCAAGTTTATAACATCAGTCCACGATTTGTTTGTTTCAATTGTTAAGTGAAGTTTGAAGAAATGAAGACGACCGTTTTTTGTTTTATTTAAGGGTGCAACGGCATGTCGATTCTTTTATTTTGTAATGAAGTTTCGTTATTGTTTCTTGTTCAATAATACAAATAAATAGTGTAGGTACAGATTGTGCAAAAGTCGCTAAAAGTCTCCAGAATATTTTTTGCCTCTAAACTTTGTATTAAACTCCCTAAATTCGTAAAAGACTCGCTAGGTCTAGCGACAAAGTAGCTAAAGTGGCAACACCGGATGCACTCGCGAAGTCGCGATAATATTTGTAAAAGTTATATAAAGTGTATTAGTTTCTTGCAGCCAAAAGTGTCTCCTTTTTTAAAAAGAGTGACCTAGACCAGAAACCGGTCGATGACGATGACGCAAATACCATGATTTTTCTTCATCCAGAAAGTGTTCTACGCGCCTAAAACGCTTATTACACTAACCGATTTCTAGGGCGCCCTGTCCCTGCGGTAGGGAGCAGATTATTACACTACACTAGAAATCACTCCCGATCTCAGTCTGAATGCGTACGTGGATAGCTTTGCACGTAATGGCGGCGTAAAGTGGGGGCGGAGGGGGCTGGTCCGCCTCGAGTGCCAAGCACCAAGCTGCCAGCTTTGGAAGTTCGCAAACACAGATCGATAGATATTTTTTACTCATTAATATATCATCAAAAGTAAGAAACCGAACGAATGTCGGATAACTGCATTTTAGTTATACGGTATCACTAAAATTGGTGCCGTGCTATAACGTGCTACCACGGCAGCAAGGTGACAACGACAACTCGTACATCCAAAGAAGGCGCACAAATTCTCCCTCTTCAAAGACAATACATATCGATAAATAACTACTTACCTACTCTTGTACCTAACTACTTACGTATTAATTAATATCAATGCATCGCAACTATATTATCATTTTTTTTTTCGAATATAATTTCTAATTCCCTAAAATATGAGTTCACTAGCTGACCCGCGCAACTTCTTGTGCGTCACAATTTTCTATAGCTATAGCCTATAGCCTCCCTCGATAAATGGGCTATCCAACACTGAAAGATTTTCTCAAATCGGACCAGTAGTTCCTGAGATTAGCGCGTTCAAGCAAACAAACAAACTCTTCATCTTTATATATTATTAGTATAGATTTTGCGCTTGGTCTGATCTTATACCGCGCGTAACATTTCGATTTAAGCAATTGAAAGAGACAGGGAAGTCAATTTTGACAATGATGTGATCGAGTATTTTAGTCAAATCCTTACTAATATACTAATTACTAATAATTACTAATTTACTAAAATATACTAAATAAATTATAAACTCGAAAGTAACTCTGTCTGTCTGTCTGTCGCGCTTTCACGCCAAAACTACTGAACCAATTTAAATGAAATTTGGTAGACAGATAGTCTAGAGCCTGAGAAAGGACATAGGCTACTTTTCATCGCGGGAATATGTTCCCTGGGGATCACGCGGGCGAAGCCGCTGGCAGAAGCTAGTACTTAATCAATCGGAAATCTCTCAATACAAAACCGCCCAGGGTGCCAATCTACGCCTACGCCGCCACTGAGAGATCGGAACCACCTGATCGCCCGGCGGCAGGGTTTTAACTCCCTGTTTCTTAAACCTCTTCTACACGGATTTAATTTAGCGTTCCATCCAAGGTGACCTTGCTTGTTGCCATCCGTGTAGAAGGCATATGCAATCGAAATTCATACAAAATTCGTGGATGGAAACCAAGCTCCCATCAAGGTCACCTTGGATGGGATGTTGGATTACATCCGTGTAGAAAGGGTTTTATTACACCACACTGTCCCTGCTAGCCGATGGATGCGAGACGCACAAGACCGGTCGTTGTGGCGACGCTTGGGGGAGGCCTATGTCCAGCAGTGGACGTCTTTCGGCTGATATGATGATGATTGTCCCTGCAGATCGGGCCCGATAGATCGTGTGTAATAAGCGCTTTAAGAAATTAAACACTTCAAAAAATAAGCTTAGGATAAATGTATATAATCTATGGTTCTCTTCTAACTTTCTCAGTCTCACCTAGAGGTGAGACGTACTAGGTAAAATGCGTACTGAGTCTTAGAAGTACGCGTCCGCCCAAATACTTATTCCAAATACTAGGTCCACGAGTATTTAGGCGTCTCGAGATTATTGACGTTTCTGTAGCTAGCAAGTCTTCGTAACGTAACTTGGAGATCGAGTAATCGGAGTAATGGCGTATTTTCAGTTAATGGATTATTAACGTACATTAGACTACGCGTTGATATTCGTATCTTTTATAATACTTAAAATTAAATCTTATTGAAAACTTCTCTTCACACTTTTCAGGCGTAGGACTGTCAGCTTTTATTGGTAGAAACATAGAAAAAAATTGTTGGTACAGTAAAAGTTCTGACGGTAAAAGTTCTGGAAACCATGGTTCTATCTGCTCCATTTGTTCACTTTCCCTGGGCACTAACCGCATAGTATCGTGTCGTCTCTTCAAATTTTTCATCAAATTCGACACTGACGCCTTAAATGAAAGGTTCATTTTACATATTTTGCACTATGCTTCATAGTTCCCTTTATCGTCAAGATGATGCCTTAAGATACTTCTCTTCGGAGCCATCGTTAATTCAAATTTTGAATTAGATAAATAAACAATTACTTAAACACCACAACAAACTTCAACAAAACTAAGTTCTTATACACTAAAAGTCACTTTCACCAAAAACCTTAAAACATACATTTACGAAAATAATAGTACAGCACCGGTCCTGTGACGTATTGTGTAACGTACTGATTTAAAAAACAAAGGAACTCGGTTAAAAACTGCTGAACATTTTCACAGAATCTTGTTTTGATATGCACTTGCCAAGTTATCGCAACGCAATAGTGATTCTATTTGTATGGACATAAGGTTTAGAAACACAAAACAAATAAATCGACTCGCTAACTTCGAATCCCGAACCGAACATCTCCGAAACTAACCGAGCTTGTGGGTCGCAACGCAAGTCGTAACACTTGTCTACGCGAAACCGCAAGTCCGCGAGTATAGTATCAAACTCCATACGCCTAAATACTCGATACGCGTATACCTGGAGCGCACGGAATAGATATTTAAGCGTCCAACCAGATACCTATTCCAAAAAGCTACTCTAGTATATACGTTTCACCTCTACTCACCAGAGTATTGTACATGTATCCATGTATCGTTGATGTAGTGTAACGTCCGTTACAACTCGTAAATGGTGTAATAAAGTGATAGCATCGCTGAAATATAAAACCATATGCTTGGTTCAAATGATCTCATACGAAATCGCGGCGTCGTTGTGAACTGGAGTCGGCCGGACGCGGTGCATATTATTATTATTATTTAGTTTCGTTGTATTGGAATACCTACTGAAGCTTATCGCTTCGGAAGCGGGAACTCATATCTGGAACAAGAGGAACGTTATGCTAGTGTTTATTTAGCCGAGTTTTGTTTAACGACTACTATTTAATGCGCATGTCGACGGAAGTCCAGTGAACCCAGTCGTCATGCAACAAACTGGGAAGTTAGCAATGTTCTTGCAAGCATTAGGTTTCCTATTGCTTCTTAGTGGTCTGGTTGCGGCCAAAGGTGAGTAGTCAACTATTAATTAACTTAAAAGCTAGCGAAAAAGAAGCTGAGCTACTGTCTAATTTGTGCCTTCTATGTAACTTGAATAAATTGGTTTTCTTAAAATTGTTTCATAAGTTCACATGTTTTAGTCATTAAGCTCTGCGTTTATTTTATGTGGTTATACTAGTCTGTTAAACTAATACAGTGCATAAAGGAGGATGCTGAATCACTATACTGATCATGTTTATATTTTTATTACCTACATTTCTGACAGCCGGTCATTGTTATTTTTAGGTTTATGGATCAAACAGAAACATAAAGTTCTTGTGTTGTTGAAAATGATACAAACTACTGTGATCTGACTGATGTTATTTTGCCATGAATGTTACTATGGCAAGTACCTAAATTATACTTTTATGGAAAAACTTAACTATCTGTTTTGTTCCAGATGATGTAAAAGTGTTGACTGTGGCTACTGATGAAAATCATGGCTTGGAAAGGTTCCTAAGGTCAGCCAAAATTTATGGAATCGATGTTGAGGTGCTGGGCAAAGGAACAAAATGGACAGGAGGTGATATGAACCTACCCGGTGGAGGGCAAAAGATTAACTTGCTGAAAGACAAGTTAAATGAAATGATGAATTCAGGGAACAAAGAAAAAATTATACTATTCACTGACAGGTTTGTTTTCCATAGAATCATTTAAAATAATTCTTATGTGTATCTGGTAAGATTTCATTACTCATACTCGGAAAGTAGGCCTGAAGTTGCCTAAAGAGCGGGTTGAAAGTATTACTTTTCAGCCCTAGGGAGAATCGTTTTCAACTGACAGCCGTCAAATTATAAAAAAAAACTTCTATACGATTTTCTATACAGCCTCTCAATTACAGCGCAATGTAAAATTGAAATAACATAAAGATGAGTATTAATTAAAGATAATATTTTTTAAATGACATTATTATAATTTACTTTCAACTATTTCGTTAAAATAACAGATTTGAGCAAAGTATTAACCATTTTTTCAATTATGAAAATGTAATTAACGGCTGAATAGCTGGCCGGTCACAGAAAAAAAAAACAAAATAGGCGGAAAAGTGGCAATCCGATCTTCATTTGTTTTTTCGACTTGTAGTATTTCTTCTCATGCTTTCGTATAGCAGAGATTTAATCTGATTAACACGATGAGTTCATCAGATTCAGATATGGAGGTTTTCTTTGTCTGATTCGTGTTTTTATTTTTACTTTCCTTGTATTCTTAATGAAAAGCACAGTGTTAACCTCAGGTGAAAGACTTATTTAGTCCCTCGAACTACTACTCTCTACGCTTGGGCGCCAAATACCGTCTCTGCACTAAATCAGTTGCTTTCACCCCTTAGATAACAATGTACTATTCTTGAGCCCTTATTTACAAGTTCAAATAAAGTCCGCTTCCACAATGTTCTTGTTTCAGCTATGATGTTCTGTTCTTGTCAAGTCTGGAAGATATTTTGAAAAAGTTCCGGGCATTCCCAGACACACGTGTGTTATTTGCTGCTGAACAGTTTTGTTGGCCAGATACCAAACTGGCATCAGAGTATCCCAAGACAGAAGTTGCTAATCCTTATCTGAACTCTGGTGGTTTTATAGGTAAGTCTAACCATGTGACTAAAATCCAATGATGCAGTTTTAGTTGTTTTTTTTTGCTATTTCTTATAGTTTCGATTTGGCCATTCATGCACACTTGAAAAAATCATGCTTCTCTAATGAGTCAACATTCAATTAAACATGTGAAGATGACATTTCGTTTGTGTTGTAACTACTGCTCAAAGAAAGCTGCATGTAATCACTCTAGTGTGCTGTCACCTTAACATGATGAAACAGGACACAAGCTTGTTAGTTTAGTTTGCTCTCAATAACAATAACAAACATTGTGATTTAACCTTTTTGGTTTGGACTATATACATGTTGATTAGCAACAATCATTGTTTTATAATTTCTTATGACATGTGAATACCTATCACAATGCTCTTCTCATAATAATAGGTGATGTGTACAAATGGTAATCAAAATATTTACATACATTAATTAATAATTATCTTCACAGGTTACTTGCCTGAGATTTATGAAATAGTTAATTATAAACCAGTCAGTGATAAAGATGATGACCAGCTTTTCTACACCAAAATCTATTTAGAGAAGAAATTAAGGGAATCTCTTAAAATTACTTTGGACCACAATTCTGCTATATTCCAGAATCTTAATGGGGCTTTATGTGAGTACAGTTCTGCTGGAATAATAATGTCTACTTTTTAAATAAGGTACAATAACTTATTTTATGTTTTTTCCTCAGCTGATGTTCAATTAAGGTCCAACTCAACTACAGAGACTTGGCCATATATAGAGAATGTAGTCACTAAAGAACGACCTCTTATTGTTCATGGAAATGGGCCATCTAAGATGACATTAAACCACTTTGGAAACTATTTAGCTAAAGCTTGGTCAGCCTCTGAGGGCTGTGCTTTGTGTGCAGAAAAGAGAATAAAACTCAAGGTAAATATGCCATAGAAGTTATCAAATAAAAGAAAGTTTAGAAGGAACATACATAATTGAATTAATCTATGTAAAAATTGAATCATGAATGTGTTTTAGGATGATAAGCTGCCTACTGTCATGATGGCAGTATTTATAGAACAGGCTACACCATTCCTTGAAGAATTTTTGGATCAAGTTCTAACAACTGACTATCCAAAAGAGAAGATTCACTTGTTGTTGAGAAATAATGTTGAATATCATGAAACTGAAGTGGATGATTTTTTCCAAGAACATTCAAAGAAGTACGCTACTGCAAAGCGTATTAAACCTAGTGATTTTATCTCAGAATCTGAAGCCAGGAATATTGCCAAGTGAGTAAATTTTACCTGTTTATCTAACCTAGGTATTTTACTAGGTGAAGGTACTTCAAATGTGTCGCTATGGCTTAGTGAAACAGAAAAACCATTGCACGTAAAAATTTCGCATCATATAGTCGCGCGCTGTCTAGAGTTCTCGAGAAGTCTCGCGTTGGAAATGTTGTGAGACTTAACTTGGATACAGATAAGGTTAAAGCCCGTAACATATACGTGTACAGCTGATATAATCAGTATTCGGTGAATAGTCGTAATGTTTGGAATGAATCAGTCATTGAAATATCATTTTTAGATTTTCGCCAACTTCGAACGATGGCGCATGGGCGTTGCCGATGCTTTGGGCGCGTCCATATTAATTCATAACTAAATCATTTGACCTAAAACTAGAGCTTTGTCAAAATTTATAAAAAACTGATGTGGAAAGTTGTATAAACGTTATGCCATTTGAGCATTATTGCTTTTGATATTAGAGCAAATATACTCATACTAAATCAGGGACTCTTGGACGGGTTACTGAGATATTTTTTTAACCATTCACATCATATTAAAGTAGGTAATAAGTATGTACAGTCTCACTAATCCGGCAATTAAGTACTTCGGCACATCCACCAATCTCGGCACCCTCTACCCGCGGTACTCTCTACTCGACCACTTCTTTCATCTATACCCTAACAAATTAGTACATTCTGAATTGCTTTATTTATTTTATATTGGTTTTTTTAAGCAATCCAGCAATCTGAACATTCCTAAAATCCGGCACATCATGGTTTTTAGGGTTCCAAACACCCGTAAGAAAAGGAACCCTTATAGGGTCACTCGGGTGTCTGTCTGTCTGTCCGTTCGTCTGTGATAGCCAGTTTTCTCCGGATCTGCTGAACCTATAAAATTTGGTTCGAAACCCTTTGCACTTAGTCAAATTTTTAATAGTGTTGAATTGGTGAGACTGTACCTACTGTACTTGTTTGTTAAATGAATGGTTATGTTTACAGGGATCGCTGCATAAACAGTGCTTGCGATTATCTATTTTCTATAGACAGCGTGGCCCGTCTTGAAGCGAACACGCTGCGTCATTTATTATCCTCGGGTTACGACGTCATCGCTCCCATGCTGGTGCGGCCAGGTCACGCTTGGTCCAACTTCTGGGGTGCCGTCAACACAGCTGGCTTTTATGCTAGATCTGCAGATTACATGGACATAGTCTATCAAAACGTCAAGTAAGTATAATAAGCACTTCACCCTTAACTTCGTCTGCGAAGATTTAGTACTAACGATTTTGCCCCCTTTCACTGTCTAAAGACTGAATTTTCAAAAAATCCTACTTAGTTCTCTGCTACATCATGAAAATAAACCGTGTTCAAAATGTCATGTTCCTAGTTGTTGATATGACCGAGTGACAAAGAACGCAAAGATCAAGATAACTTACACTTTTTATGTATTTTACTGACCCGGCTCCACACCACCAGGATGTCTGTTATACGTACCTAGCATTTGGCGTATCATTTTATTTGACTAAATTGTTATTTTCAATGGACAACCTCCTTTTGACCTAGAAACTAGAAAAATAGTAAATATGCTACATACTACGTTTACTAAGAGTTCTTTATTGTAGAAACTTTAAAAGATTGAAAAGTGTAAGAATTTTCTTGTTTTATTATTATAGTACCTGGATGACCGAACTTTGCTTGGTATTTTTTTTACGACGTTTTCTAAAAATGAAACCTAGCTAGATCGATTTATCGCCCCCGAAACCCCCCGCATACTAAATTTCATGAAAATCGTTAGCGCCATTTCCGAGATTCAGATTATACGGATGATTTTTTAAAGTGTGCCTTCAGGGCAAATCTAAAACTATGAGGAATATCGAAAACACAAAGGAGTCTCGAGCCCGATTTTGATGGTAACTGAAACTGCATCTTTGGAGACTCCTTGTTCCTACCCAGGAAACAAACTGGTTGATATTGAGAAAAAAAATACACGCTGTGTAATTACACCATCCGAAAGTGTAGCTAATAAGGATCAAATTCTGGGAAGTAATAACACATGGCAAACTAAAGGAAAGAGCTCGAGATGCTCGAGACTCCTTTCAGTGTTTTTCGATATTCCTTATAGTTTCGGATTTGACCCTGAAGGCACACTTGAAAAATCCACCCTGTGTACGTATATACAAGAACTAGCTTTTGCCCGCGACTTCGTACGCGCATCTCCCGTTTTTTCCCGTTCCCGTAGGAATTTTCCATTCCCGTATAGCCTATAGCCTTCCTCGACAAATGGGCTATCTAACACTGAAAGAATTTTTCAAATCGGACCAGTAGATCCTGAGATTAGCGCGTTCAAGCAAACAAACAAACAAATAAACAAACTCTTCAGCTTTATATATTAGTATAGATTGCTCGTTTAAAGGTATAAGATTTCATTTTGCACGTGAACAACAATAATCTTAAAAAAATGTATGACTTTCTATATTTGGTACGGTAGTGCCCGAGTTCTGTCCCACACTTGGTCGGTTTTTTATGCAGCTCCATGGGACCGTAGACTTCAGTATTTTTAGTAACAATATTTTTCAACGCCATTAAAAGGGTCTATTACTATCAGAAATCAGACGTATAATAAAGAAATCCTGTTAATGTTTCTTTTAGAAGTACGAAACCCTAAAACATTAAGATGCGCAGTGCAACAAGAGCATGGGCGGATGCAATACACATGAATAAATATGGACTTTGTTTAAGTATGAATGTTCTATCCATATTCATACTTGGAAATGGACTTAGAACAGCCAAAAATACGAATCACCACAACTGATACATTTTTTTTCATATTATATGTAAATTTATTTAATATACAACATCAAAATTGGTAAATTAAATCACAACACAGGTAGTAAAATGATTTATTAAACAAATTCATAAATAATCATTATAATAATACTTTATTTGCTTATTCGTAAAATTAATGTCGACTGTAGGGCAATTGAGATTAAATAATTTCCATTAGACAAAAGCTTGTGTGTTGTCATTAATAGGTACATTTTTGCGAACAAAGCGTTACTTGACGTCACCATTAATAACAATCATAGTCAATCAGAGATTTTACATGTCTGGCATTCTGGCAAGGCACTCACTCCGTAATAGCCTATAAAATATTATTTCATCTATTAAAACGTGGTTTAGTTCGCGATAGCTATCTGTCAATTGATAAAATAGGTTAAAGTTGAACTGTTGGAATTTAAATTGCCCTGCAAGTAGATCAAAAGTTCAGTCGAAGGCAATGGAAAAGTCGGTCTTGAATGAGCGTCGATCAATGGAATACATGTTGTCTGCCGTGCACTCGTAGACACCGGCGTCCATCTGAGTCGCCGGGTCGATCTCGATCTTCGACTTCACGCGGTCGTCGCCGATCGGCCACTCGTGGATCTATACAATACACACTCGTTAATTTGATGATGCAAATCATTGTCTAAAATACATATTTGCTGGGTAGCGCTCCATCTTAAAATACGGCGCAAATGTTCTTCTATAGTATAAAGTTAAATTCATTGAGGGAGTATAAACAGGTAGCTTCTTACATTAAGCCTATGGATAGTGTTACATTTTTTTTAAATATGCAAGTTTACTTATAAAGTATCACCTTGGCAGTGCAGTTTACATTTGTTTCGTTTTAATGACGCACATGCTCATAATCATGATATTGTTATTGAAAAAAAGCATATCTATAATGTGAAAAACGGATACTTCCCTAATATTATTTGCTCATGATGAACTTTGAGCAACCTATTCAACGAATCTATTTCATTCGCCAGTTGAATATTTTCGCCTTGTGGCTCAAATAAATTTCAATGATATAAATAGGACACTGACCAATTCAAGATTTAATGAATATAAAGTACGATAGCAATGGCATCAGTGCATTTATTAAAGAAATTTTATTTGTTGTTATGAAAGGCCTCAATAAACAATTCATGCGGAAAAAAACAAGTAAACCGTCACTGATAAAGATTTATCTAAATAGGTACGTTGCGCCTTTGTTTTTTTTTGTTTTGTCGAGTTCACAATCATTTATAATTATTATGAATAAGTACGTTTTTGTTCATTATAAAGAGTGACTTAAAACATTGATAATCTTGTGGGTTTTTACAATACTCATGAATGTGAACAACTTTTACTTTTGGGAACTCAGAAATTGACAACTGTCCCCTTCATTTTGTGGAATTAAGCGAACAGAAAAGTACTGAATAGCTCATTTTATTTAAGAGTTAGATTACACAGAAACAACAGGCAATTACTCGTATGGGTTGATGGTTGTGATGGCAACAATGAAATTAGTATTACTTAATAAATTTATTATCAGGTTAATATTGTTCGTTTAGCTATTTTTGTAAAGGAAATCTGTTTAAGTTCATTGTTGTATAAAGGATTGTGATTAACTTATGAACAATTAGGCATACTTCCAACAGGATTTCTCTTCACGAATGTTCATATTTACAATTAGCTGTGCAGCTTAAGCTTAACCTATAAATGTGAGGTACTTACATGCAGGTAATGATGAGCAAATATTTCAACTCCATCTTTAAACCATGTTATGTGCGGTCTTGGTGAACCTTTGGCGATACACAGAAAAGCAATCTTGTGTCCCAGAACGTACTCAAGGTCAAAGTGCGAAGCAAGCAAGATTTTTGCTCCCTGAAAAATAATGAAGTAGTTGTATCACATATAATTTACCTACGTAGGAAAATAAAGCTTGCGCATGTAATGCATTACACTCACGTCATTATTGTTGTAATATTGATCAGATTCAGGATCTCTGTATTTCCCCGTGATGGGTAATCCAATTTGTACCTGGAATTATGTTGAATATATAGACAAAATTTTCATAAATATTTTCGCACGTATGTAGCAGGTCGACGTAACTCAGAAGTTCGACGACTAACTGACGAAAATACGATAATAGCAGTGTCCATCATCATATCAACTGAAAGATATACACTTGTGGGCAATTGAAGCAATTACAATTTTATATCCATTGCCTTAAATGTCGGTACACAAGCTGTAAATACACTATACGATTACTTTAGATCTAATAGTGGGGTGTAAATCTTTTTTATACCTAAGTACTTGACAATATGATTACCTTGGATTTCGTCCTACTTCTGGTACGCCCGCGCCTTGCTTCGGTTAAGCCAATCAATAACGAGTACAGTAAGAGTAAGCACAAAAAGACGTTAGCTTTCATGAGCAACATTTGCGCGGCTAGATGTAACGGTTAAAATGACACAGTTATAGTAATCCCATACAAAAGGGCGACACGTGCGTGTTAGTATGCCGGTATGTTCTTGCGCGGTGATCTGAGTGCAACTGGTGGTGTCGGCGATTCCTGTTGCGCCAATCTCTCAATTGGCTAATGACGAGGTGCTAGCAGGAGGGCCCTTGTCTCCCCTTCGTGATGTACGGCACTCGTCATTTCCTTTCGCATTTCATACGACCGTACTTTAAAATGTGATATTAATAAATTTAAACTTGGGTCAATGGATCATGATAACGTGTGACCTCAAAATTTCATTTACAATTTAATTTTTCTTATCAATTCACCAAAACATGTAAGAATACGGAAAATAAGTTAAAACTAGAGATGATTATTTAAAATATTTGAGATAACGGGTTATCAAAACGAGTTCACACAAAACAATATTACTAAAAATGTTTCATACTTTTATTTTATTACTAGCTGACCCGCGCAACTTCGTCTGCGTCGCAATTTTCATTACTGCTCCGCTCCTATTGGTCTCAGCGTGATGATATATAGCCTATAGCCTTCCTTGATAAATGGAATATCTAACACTGAAAGAATGTTTCAAATCGGACCAGTAGTTCCTGAGATTAGCACGTTCAAGCAAGCAAACAAACAAACAAACAAACTCTTCAGCTTTATATATTAGTATATAGATTTGTAGAGCGCCCCATTTTTATAATGTAACCTTATAACAGGTACCTACTTGTAAATATTTTCAGAGGCGTGTGGAATGTGCCGTTCATCACGAACTGCTACCTAGCTAAGATGACCGTGTTCAGGAGACCAGCTGCTAAGTCGGTGACTTACACTAAAGATGGCATCGACCCGGACATGGCTTTCTGCGCTAGTCTTAGAGATGTTGTAAGTAGTTGTAAAACCAAGCAAAACTCTTTTAATCTATCTTATTTTTAATCAAGGCGATAATGATAAATTATATTATTTCAGGGTGTTTACATGTATGTTAGCAATGAATTGGACTTCGGACATTTAGTGAATCCAGAGACGTATGATATAAGTCGCACAAATCCCGATATGTATCAGCTTTTTGAAAACAGAATGGAATGGACTACGCGTTATTTGCATGAAGAATATCATCTTAATTTCGATGAAGATAAAAAGCATTTGCTGGTTTGTACATTTTTATATTCGCATTCACGTAAGATTTTACATTATATATAGCAGAAGCTTTGGCCTTTGCCCAGCTGCTGGACATAGGCCTCTCCTAGTGCACGTCATTTGGCTCGATCTCCGGCAACTGTTATCCAGCTGCTACCAGCCACCCTGCGAAGATCGTCGCTCCACCTAGCCTGAGGGCGTCCTACCTTACGTTTGCCAATTCGCGGTCTTCACTCAAGAACTCGTCTAACCCAAAGGTCATCGGTTTACGGCTAATATGGCCGGCCCATTGCCACTTCAGCTTGCTTATTCTGTGAGCTTATGCTGTCTGATCAAGTTGTGTTGTTGCGGATTCGATCTCTAAAAGAAATTCCAAGCAAAGCCCGTCCCATAGCTCGCTGAGCGACCTTGAATTTATGGACCAGCCGTACTGGTGTGTCCACGTTTCGGCTCCGTAAGTCATAACAGGCAGGACGCACTGGTTGAAGACCTTAGTTTTTAGGCTCTGTGGAATACGTGACGATAAGACTTTTGAAATGCCGCCCAATCCAGCTGAATTATTCTGTTAGCCTCTCTTTTGCCCATGATACACGTATTCACGAAAAACATTAACTTGAGTGGTGTCAAGGGACACCCGGATGGAACGAAGTTCGGAGAAGTAATTAGTGAAGGAATTGTAATTTTCTTTTTTTTTAAGTATTAATAATATTTTTTTTTATTATTAACAAATGTAATGTAATATAAACGTAATCAGTATGCTCAATTTTAGAACCTACCCACCCTACCTACCCTACCCACCGTACATACTCTACCTACCCTGCCTACCCTTTTTTTTTTTTTTTTTTAAGGATGGGAAATCATCAAATGACTCCTCCCGCTCTGGGTGAAGCAGAAGGGAGTGTCAGACTACCCTGCCTACCCTGCCTATCCTGCCTACCCTGCCTATCCTGCCTACCCTGCCTGCCCTGCCTACCCTGCATACCCTGCCTACCCTGCCTACCCTGCATACCCTGCCTACCCTGCCTATCCTGCCTACCCTGCCTACCCGCCTACCCGCCTACCCTGCCTACCCTGCCTACCCACCTACCCTGCCTACCCTGCCTACCCTGCCTATCCTGCCTACCCTGCCTATCCTGCCTACCCACCTACCCTGCCTACCCTGCCTACCCTACCTACCCACCTACCCTGCCTACCCTGCCTACTCTGCCTACCCTGCCTATCCTGCCTACCCTGCCTACCCTGTCTACCCTGTCTACCCTGCCTACCCACCTACCCTGCCTACCCTGCCTATCCACCTACCCTGCCTACCCTGCCTACCCTGCCTACCCCGCCTACCCTGCCTACCCTGCCTATCCACCTACCCTGCCTACCCTGCCTATCCACCTACCGTGCCTACCCTGCCTACCCTGCCTACCCTGCCTACCCCGCCTACCCTGCCTACCCTGCCTATCCACCTACCCTGCCTACCCCGCCTACACCGCCTACCCTGCCTACCCTGCCTACCCTGCCTACCCTGCCTACCCTGCCTACCCTGCCTACCCTGCCTACCTTACAAATATAATGTAAACAGAAATAGAAAGACGAAACGAAAATAACTGGCTTGCTTTCTATGAGAGAGAGTGAGAGAGACAGATAGAGAAACACGCGTACGTCGCACGGCTTACAACTATAGCAAAAAGTGTCGTTACAACTTTTCGTGAGAATTTTTTCCGTCTAGCCCCCTTTGACAACGCGCATTAAGGAACTTCGTTCCAAAAAATCGGTCAAGAGCGAGTCGGACTCGCGTGCAAAGGGTTCCGAACCAATTTTTTTTTTACGTTTTATTTTAACGCTACAGACTTCTCATAGGTTTTCTTGTTATCTTTAGGTATAGAAATATTAACAATTTCTTTTCAAAATTTTAGGCTTAGTAGTTTCGGAGACAAGGGTGCCGAATGGTAATTTTTCGTCCAATTTCTTGAATAACTTAAAACTCTTTATTTTAAAATTATGAAAAAAATATAATTAAGACCCTCACAGTAAGCCCTTTCATTTGATGTGTCACACGATACAGTTTGAAAAACTTTTTTTTTAATTTTCTAGTTTGACCCCCAAAAGTGACACAAAAGTGTTTTTGACCAAGTTCATCCGGAGACCAAAGCGTACAGAAGAATCAACTAGGTCGTTCAGCGTCTGTTGTAAAAATATGCTATTAATATTTTGTACACTTTCGTTACAGCCGTGCCCTGACGTCTACTGGTTCCCGTTGATGTCCAAAAGATTTTGTACTGAATGGATTGAAATTATGGAGGCGTTTGGACAATGGAGCGATGGGTCCAATAATGTAAGTAAAAGTAGTAGTATTTTTAAAATAAGCTGGCGTTGTGATAGAACCCACATCGTTGATGACAAACAAGAATTTTCTTGACGCGTTTTTCGGTCTTCACATGCAGCACTGCTTTCGTCGGAGAAATTAGGCTTATTTATATTTGTATAAATTGTTTGGTTTCACAAAACAATTCATACAAATAGTTCTTGACCCTATTTTTTCTTGAATCGTGTATTTGGCTTTTCTAATACCAAAAATTAATACAGTAAAACCCGCGTAATACGATCACGAATCAATTTGTGTAAATTCACCGCCTGTTCGAAATTGGTATTTTGTTTTTAAATATTAATCATTTTATTTCATCCTCGAAAATGACGATGGCAAATAATAATAACGGCGATTATTCTGCTTAGCGCTAGTTATTAACTTCACTTTTTTGCAAAAGCGATTTAGGCAAAAATGTAACTGAAACAAATCTAGGGCCATGGCAGCGCGCCAAGTCCAAAAGCACAGCCGTTCCATTCTTTTTTCGAACCTATTTAGCAGTGCGCTTCTATAAACATCTCACCGTGTAAACATAATTGAAGTGAACATGAAGTGGTCTGTCAAACCATATAAACAAGATGGAATGACAGATCACCTCATCCTCGTTCCACCTAAGTTTACTCGGTAAGATATTGACAGAATCGACTGGCTTAACGTTTTCGACCCCTCTGTAACTTCTTTGTGGATAAAGCTAGAAGTAACAATTAGCCTTATTTTCAAATTACATTCAATTTGAACCTGTAGCTTAAGTTTCTTAATTTTGTCATTCACTCAATCACTCACCGATCATCAGAATTCTGGGGTACTTCTCGAGCCCTTAACGCTGTGTTCTATAATGACTATTACATTTTATTTCTTTTGTGATTATATTGCCGTGCGATTACAAAGCTGCCTTTATTTTTTTTGGGTTCGCTTTTGGTTGCGATCGTTTTTTTGCGGGATACATTTAAAGACATCTTTCGCCTAAGAACCAACAGAGACGTGAATTTACTTTATTTGTTCTAAATAATGCATATATTACAGCGAAAGTGATAAATCCGAAAATTATTATACTATCCAGCCATTATGTACAGTAATAATAGATATGGTCAGTGCAGTGGAAAAAATATTTTTGCCTGTATACCAAATAGCTTTGTTGACTGTACCTAAAATTTGGACTCAATCTGGACAAAGTGATTATTAACACAGAATTTATTAAATAGATTATAAAGTTTTTTTTTTTCAATTTGGTCAGTGGATACGAAACGGGGCACTGAAAAAAAGGCTTAACAAATTTCACCAAAAACCATCACCTAATCAAGCCTTCGGGACCCGGTGGGCTCTATTGAGTGGGGGAAGTTTTAGCGATAAGGCCGCCCATTGTGTCACCCTATTGTGTTTTCTTCATGTATCTTTTCTGTAACTTATATGGTGTTCATAATAAAGAGTATTCCATTCTCTAGAGTCGAGTATTATATTGTAACGTTTTCGAATTTTGAGGTTATAAGTAGGCCAATAGTAATACATACGGTAAAATAACGAGACAGTCATTGTTGATGATTCTCAGAGGTGGTAGAAATAAAATAGCGGACTGTAAATATAGGTAGGTTCGTATATTCGATTATAAAAACGCGCGCCTATGGTCCGTCTCGTTTGAGTAATGGCGGAGCTTCGTCGCAGCGGTGCGGACGGCGGCGGCGGCGCTCTGCCCCTCGTCCCCCGCTCCCCGCAAGCCGCTGTCGCCCTGGTCGTTGCAGTGGCAACGGTGCTGCGTTTTGTCGCTAACAGTCATTACTATAGAATGCCAGTGTCATCTGTCAATTCATCGACTGCCAGTGTCGATGTTGCTCGTACCACACAGCTCTTTCAATCGTTTTACTCTGTTTGTAACTAAAAACCTTCAAGCGCTAAAAGTGCTGAGTTTTATAATGTTCGCATCACTGTTGTTTACCCCTCCGAAGTTAGGTTTTAGTGACGACCGCGCAGGTGCAATCGCGTAAAGAAGTGTTACGTTCCTAGAATATTTTTTTGTTTATACGTATTATATTATAAATATGTAACAAAGATTACCAGTAACAATAATAATATCAAAAAGTAACACCTACACCACAAATACATACACCACAAAAACACACAAAAAACAAATGAAATAACCAAAATAATTAATTATAAACAATAACAACGTGTAGCACATTTCGCATCAACAGTCGTATTGCATTGAGCAAGCGGGTCACACGTATGCATCGAACGTATACGAGCGAGTGAGATGCCATTACACCCGCCATCTTGCGCAAACACGCGCATGCGCGACCTGCCCGCGCATGCGCTGTATTATGTTTTTTGCCAAATTGACATTCTGCGCAGTCGATTGCGATGTACTTCGGGGAGGTAAAGTTGCGTGACGGGAACTGTACGGTGCACTCTTAAGAGCTCGATTCCAACTTGATGGCGGCTCTAATGTGCGCACCTCTGCGCACAAGACTGCTGTATGAGCCTTTGCCTTACAAAGGGTCAAATAAAAACAAAATAAAAGCACCGAGGAATAAGACCAAAGTGAATTACTTTTTAAAATGTTTTCGAAATTATGAAGTGTCTGTTCTATTGTAATAAATAAAATCAAAAATTAATAAAAAAAAATACTTATTATGATTTAAGGTTTCATACGTGTTGATTCCGTCTGTCGGTGTCTGTCTGTCTGTCTGTCACAGCCAGTTTTCTCCGGATCCACTGGACTTCTGTGACCCAACACGGACGCGTTACGTAAATTATTAAATTTTTAGTGTGGGTGTCACTTTTGGGGGTCAAAATAGAAAATTTCAAAAAAAGATTTTTGAAAAATATCATGTGATATATCAAATGAAAGGGCTTACTGTGAGAGATTTAATTATATATTTTTCATAATTTTAAAATAAATGGTTTTGAAGTTAATCAAGAAATTAGACAAAAAATTACCATTCCACACTTATCTCCGAAACTACTGAGCTTTAATTTTTGAAAAAATTTGAATAAAATGAATCTTTACCTATAGATTACACGAAACCCTATAAGAAGTCTATAATGTTAAAGTAACATGTTAAAAAAATAAAATTCGTTCGGAACCCTTTGCATGCGAGTCCGACTCGCACTTGGCCAGTTTTTTACTTCTCTATCTATATAGCCTAAACGTTAAAAGCAAAAATTAATAGTTATGAATTATTGAAAGTTAGTTTAATTTTCTGCGTATTTTCTTGAACTTATATGCGTAGTAATTACTCTGAATATTGAACTTAATGTAATTTGACTGTCTCATGCTGGTTTCTAATCTATGCAGGATAAACGTCTGGAGAGCGGATATGAAGCAGTCCCCACTCGCGATATTCACATGACTCAAGTTGGCTTGGATCGTCACTGGCTTCACATACTGAAGGACTTTGTGCGTCCATTGCAAGAGATGGTCTTTACTGGTTACTATCACAATGTAAGATTTACTGTTATTAATTTGTGAATGCCTTTATCTAGGTTTACTTTCCTCCTATTCTTAGTAAAATAAATTCGAATGAGAAGGCCACTATATATCGGCCTCAAATTGCAAGACTTGCAAAAAGTCTTCATTTAAGTACCTAATATAAATGGTGGGTACATATTTGAACGTCAAAAATTAAAATTCTTATGAGTAAAATGTCAATATTCAAAAGATCGAAAATTTAAATATCGATTATATCGTAAATGCCATTTAATGGTTATTTTCTTGATTAACAGAAAAAAACTGGAATGGAATAAATTATGTTAATGTTACTTATGGTTTTCTTTTTGCAGCCGCCGGCGTCGGTAATGAATTTTGTGGTACGCTACAGGCCCGATGAACAGCCATCACTTCGTCCGCACCACGACTCCTCTACATACACCATCAATTTGGCACTCAACACACCTAGTAAGTCCTATAAAATAAAATTTTAATAAAATACAACAAACGTAGAGGAAAAGTTGACCCTGTGTATGTTTTTAAAGATCAGGGGTTACATTAGTCGGATAACTTTATTCTGACTAATAAAAATTGTTTACGTAAATTAGTAAAAACCTTGTCTCTGCTAAGGATGTTTCATAAAATTTTACTTTAGGCATCTTTTGATGCTTTGTTACATCGAAGATATAATAATTTTATCATTAGTAAAAATGTTTATGGTACCACTGTATCTTCTACTTTGTAGTGCTTTATTCAATTTATTATGTTTCATACAGTAATACACCAAAAATAATTCCGTAAAACAGAGAGTTACTGATAATTTTTCGTCCGAAATTATATTTTTTTTCTATGAAAATATAATCCAAATTCAAACAAAAAGTACTTAATTAATAATTAAGGTTACTATGTTACAATGCTTGAAAAAAAAAATTGTATATTTAAATGTAAAACAACATTTAAAACAATTGCCTGAATGATGGCACGGTTGGCGCAGTGATTGAGCGATTGACTGTTGCGCTGCGTGTCGTCGGTTCGATGCCCGCACGGAACAAATATTTGTATGGCCTACAGATAGTTGTTCCGGGTCTGGCTGTCTGTGTGTGTGAGATTATATGTATGTAAGCGCACCCACAGGAGAAATTCCTAGTGTGGGACAATGTTTTATAAAAATAGAAACAAAAAAAGAAAGATATTTTTTTGTTATGGGAACAAGGCCTATTTTTCGTCAAAAGTGTCAGCATTGCCATCCAACATGTCTATGCCTGCCTTTTGGCCATTTCTCCCATTGACAGTGATATAACGAATTTTCTGTAGACAAAGGTCTTCCCCCTTTTATTATTTATATGTACACACTAGTACAATATTTTTATAAATCGTATACATTGTCCTGATCGTTGTTAATACAATATTAATATTTTTATATATCGTATACATTGTCCTAAAACTAAATGACGTGTTAAACTTTTAGATGTGGACTTTGAAGGCGGCGGGTGTCGTTTCATTCGGTACAACTGCTCCGTGCGCGACACTAAGCCTGGCTGGCTGCTGATGCATCCTGGCCGCCTGACGCACTACCACGAGGGCTTGCTCGTCACTAAGGGCACAAGATACATCATGGTCTCTTTTGTGGACCCATGAACAACACTTTAATAAGCAATCAAATATAAGTTTTAAAGTTCAAAGAAGTATTAGGATGTTTTAAGCAAAATACATACTGATGTTCTTTTTAGGTGATAAGCCACGTAATTATGTATCTTTTTGTACAAATACATTGAAGTAATTAATTACTATAACATACGTAAAAAATAATTGTAGAATCTCATATAAGCTGTTCTCTTGTAACTTACACAGTTTCGGTATAGATGAATACCACATAATCTTTAATTTAGTTTTGTTGAACTGATTTATAGCATGTTGTCTAACAAATTGTTTTTAATTGTTAACAAATAATTTGAACCAAAGAATCATTTTGTAAGTGCGACTAACAATGTAATACCATAATCGATAAACATGCAAGTAAAGTTATATCTTAATTTACTCGATTTCATTATTGATGACAACCAAACCAAACAACAATGCTGTCTGTAGAATGTAGAGACAAACTGGTTCCACGTATGCAACGGGTGTAACGTATTATCACATGGAATTTAAATAAAAAGCTATTCAAAAAAACACTTATACGATAAGTGTTTCTAATTTATATTGTCGTTAAAAAATAATGCATTGCACACGTTGCTTAAACCAGTTTCCTTCCTTCTTAATTCTACAAAATTACTCAACCGTTGGCAGAATGCGGTGCTCACATTTTGGACACTCAGGGACTTGATATACAAAGCGGACAGGGCGCGCGGCCAGGGCGCTGAGAATATAAAAAGTATGGTGTCAAAGGAACGAAATATACTTAGCGTCGCTCGGCCAGACCCCATAAATTTTCGTCACAGCGTCCTGTTCGCTAGGTACGTATATCAAGTCCGTAAACTCTGGCGTCTGCACTATAGAATTCGTTTCCACAGGGAAACATGAAAATAAATTATTATTGTAAAGCTAAGGTGACAGTATCCGCAGTAGTAAAAACCTCTGTGGTAAAAAAGTAGAGGCATATACACTTTCTTTTTTTTTTGTAGAACTTCAGTTGTTTTGGTAATGTCAGAATGACAGCATCGGACAAAATGCCTTGTCAAGTCAAATGAAGTCGCTGGTGTCGGTCTTTACAATTTGGAAAGGGTAGTACGAGATTTGGTCTTCCAAAGTTTTCCCACTCACCATTCCTACTTATGCTTTTAAGCCTGCTGATAAGGTTTTACTTTTTCTCATTGTTTTGTGGCAAGTCATCAGGATTGTTGCTCAGACTAGACGGGAATATTTTCCCTCAGACCTAGCAAAAGTATTTTTGATAGAAGGATAGAAGTTCTACCTATATTGTAATTTACGTATGTTTATTTATGTGTAATCTCAATTAACGAAAAATTATTTTTGTTAGAAAATGAGAAATTAGTTCGTTTAGGGGAAAAAAGTAAATGTTTTGGTTTTGGCCCTTTTATAACGTAATGTTATCAAACCAAAGGATTTTGTATTGATTGATTACTACATGGTTGGATGTTTTTTTTTTGGTTTATAAGTGAAGTTTCTGCGGTTTCGTTCGGCATGCGCAATGAGAACACGTTACCATATCAAGCTAGGTGCTCAAAATTCTTGTTTCATTTATTATTTTTGGAGTTTTTGGATGATGAATATTTGTTTAAAACTAGTTTTACCCAGCTTGCGTTGCAATAACACGTTAAGTATAAAGAAATAAAGGGTAATAAAATAAATTAATAATAAGTAAAGTAAAAAAGTGTGGTTGTATAATGTGTTTATTGAAGTGCTTTTTATACACATTATTTTTGGTTTTTCCGTCTGGTGCGTACACATCCTCAGATGTCTATATGAGAAGCATGTATTTCCCAAGTATAATCAATACACTTATAGTGACTGTCTCGCACCAGAAATTGCAAGCGTTTGAACTCAAATGGCATATCTATAGGAAACCAGGAAATGGTATGTGGGGCAACAGAACATCTCCCTCATCCGGTTAAAATCGATGCTTCTATGATTATTCTTCCTCAACTTTTTCACTGTAAATCTGGTTGCAAAGTCGTGGTGGATTGATATTACGGAGAAAAATGATAGTCACGCCAATATTTATATAAAGACCTGCTTGAAAAATCAAGGTAATTTAAGAATTCAGTCGAATAATTTACTTCTTCGTCTTGATTGATTACTGTGGCCTAAGTGCGAGTTTTTTAACGTTCTCGATCGCGTTAGCGTAAACGTCAATTTGTATTGAAACTGAATAAGCGCCGTCTGGTGACAATAACGGAAAACTTTATTTTTCTATACATTTTGGCATAAACGAACGTTTACGTTAACGCGGTCGAGTGCGTTAAAAAACTTACCCTAAGCCCTCTGTATCGATGGACTTAAAAGTTGTTGTCTCACCTGGTATTCTGTTTAGAATGCTGTAATTAATAGTAGTGACATCGCTGTTGTTGCTGCTAATATAGCACGTTCACTAAGCCAATGATATGAGTGTAAATCATAGTTGCGAAGTTCATTACAACGCGATGTACTTTACTATCGCGACGCACGTCGTCGCGAAAGTTCTTTACTGCGATGATTGAAATTTCGATAATACGATATTGCGATGTAGGTATTGTAGAAGGGTTGCTGATATTGGAGATAGTGGAAATATTAAATTGTTGGACATGACTGACATTATAAATGTACAAAAATTGAAAGAAAAATGTGTTATAATTGGACCAAACGATAACAATAATAAAATAAAATTCATGTACTTATCTAAGTAGACATAATCGGAACAAAAATAAACTAAGTGGGTATATCGCACACTTCGTACTTAATCTACATAAATCGTTACTTATATTCAAAGCGTAAGAGTTTGTTTGCTTGAACGAGCTAATCTAAGGAACTACTGGTCCGATTTGAAAAATTCTTTCAGTGTTAGATAGCCCGTTTACCGAGGAAGGCTGTAGGCTATATTCATCACGCTAAGACCAATAGGAGCGGAGCAGTAAGTTGCGCGGGTCAGCTAGTAACATAAAAAACTACATAAATGCTAGTAATATGTCTTAATGTTAGTTACATAGATACGCAAGTCCACCCAAATTATCTTCAATATTAAAGTTATTCTTTCGTGACAAGCGACTCTTCGTTCTCGCTTTTTAATTTCAGCTCTTACTCTTATAGACCCATATCTGTGTTCTTTTGTTCCTGATCAATTCTTCGCATGTTTTATATTTTAGTTAAGTTTTTTTTCGGTTCAGAATATTGATCCATTTGTTATGCCAACTTTGGATTGCATTATGAGTGGTAGGTATGTTTGCACTTACACAGCCCAAAACGGACTCAATGTCAGGAGGATATATCTACTAATATCTAGGCGGACTTCTTTTCAAGTGCGCATTCAGATTGTTCTCTTGATGTGACACTCGCCGGTAGGTTCCGTTAATGTAATATTTGAAAACCAGTCGGGTACTTGACCAGCTTCTTTAGAAAATAATATTCCCCTCCCTTAACACTAGCACCATATAAGTCATGAACATGCTATTCCAAAGATGTGATGATATACAGTAGGCTGCTCCTTATTTGGCCCAAAAAAGAAGTTTTGCCGGGGGTCACCCTTTTATTCAGTTCTATGACATAAAAAACTGACACATAATTTTTTTCGCACTTTTAAACTGACCTTGAAATAAAATACAATATTTATATTTTTTTTAAACATTTTTACTGTCTTACTTTAAAAATGATAATATTAGAAAATCATACAAACAACACCTACTAATAAAAATATAAGTACTTCAATTTATGCTACTAATGTAGTTTTTTTTTGTATCAGGGTGTTTTTTTTTTATTTTTCACAACCAAAAGGAGGAATTGCTGTTGCTTTTCGTCTGTAGTGTAGTAATTAATTTATTATACTCTTCAATCAGTGCCACGCCTCGCTCCGCGATATCATTCACAACTCTCATTGAACTAACAATGTTCCATTGTTCCTCGCAGCTATTTACTCTTCCTCTTCTTCCCAAAGTGGAGGTTTTTCCAGAAATATCGAAGAAATTCCAAGTACATATCTGAAAAAACCTCACGAGTTTTGCTGGTAACGAAGTCCTCAATATTTTGTTCGCCAATGTGGTTTATGTCTAAACTAATTCGATTGGGGCTGTAATCCGAACCTTCTTCATTAAACGCTGTCATCACTTTTTGTTTTTGTCATCGAAAAATGCAATCACGACATTTTCTTCCGAAAGGTACCCCTAATGGCCTAAGAACATTGTTAAGGCTTTCTTGGATATAGCGGCATTTATATCTTCATAGCTTTTAAGTTTTTTTAAAAGACTGGTCGTTTCTGGGTGCCGAACTTGCAGCAAGAGCTTGAAACGAGCATCTAACGTAGAGAAGATACAAAACTAGTTTTATATCTTTTTTATGAAGTCTTTTTACAGTTTAATCGGAATTCCCGCTGGTTCCCACACTAACATGACGTTATCGGCAGTAGAATTTGCTGAATTGATATTGATTTGCTTCATTTTCATCGATTTTGTAGTGAAAAAAAAAAGTTAGCACTTTTGTCGTCGGTAGTTTGCTTTGAATCAAATATTCTGATATCTGTCCTACATACCAAACATTTGACGACGACGCCATGATCCTGAAACTACGTCGAACGGCAAGACAAAATCTGACGTAAACTCTTCCATCACAGCGTTTGTCACTAGCTTACAAAATGTTGCGTGCGAAAATTGGGGGGGTGAAGGGGTAGTGAGGGTAAGGGGGGTGCAACAATGTTTTTAATAACATTTGAATCATTTAATTATTTTTTTATGTTCTTAGTTGTAGGTTATCTTTTATTTTTTCATGCTAGGTACTAATTCGTTTTTTTTTTTCAGTAAAATACCCAATTGGCCCTAACGATCGAAAATTTTTAAACATTTTAGTCGGTTCGATTCCCGGGTGTGGCAAGCGAATTTTCGAAATACCTTTGAATAGTTTTCTTTCTTTTCAAAACTAAAGGAATATTTCTTTGAGGAAAATTTTCTATCTACAGTGTTAAGAGTACTTTCCCCTCAGGTGGCATTACAAAGTTCCACCCTGTATATGTGATATTGTTTTAATTTTATAATATTCACATACGCTAGTCTTAAAGGGTGTGTGGAACAGAGAGTAAGGTCCTGGATGTAGTGTCTGGCGGGCAACTGCCTGATAGTTGATATTCGGGCTGATGTATATGTTCAAATCGCACGGTAAACTCTGCTTGCGCGATGCAGGATTTCGATGTAGTAGTTCGCTGCTAGTTGGATAGATGGTGTCGCAGTTCTTTTTGTTGCGATGATGATTTGCTCCGTTGGTTTTTCTTGTGGCGGCATTGATGCCGCTACAAGTCTACGGCTTCAGAACAAGTACACAAAATATCATGAGAGTATGTTTGTAAGTATATATGTACATACGGGGTAAGTTTTTTGAACTAGGAAAAGAAAAAAAAAATCGGACTTCCCATACAAAATCGATCAGCTGACTTGATTTTCCGTTGGAGGTCCGAATAATTTTTTCGACGAGAGACGACTAAAAAACCATCCTGTGTGTTCTTATTTATAAATTTATAAACATACTTTCATGAATTTTTGTCTGTTAAAGAATTTCTCAGAAATCACTTAACGGATTGATTTTTTTTTTATCGACAGACCTATGTATCTTTCAACTTCATTATCATCATCAAACTGTTTCGAGTCACTGTTGGGTATAGGCCTCTTCCTTTTTCCTATTTTCCCTGTCGCGGGCCAATCTTGCCTGCATTAATTTACGACCCTTTGAAACAATAAACATTTTTCAAAATCGTCTAAAGTCAAAAATATTAGGACCAAACTGTTAAAATTATAATATTTAAGTTAAGGTTCATATGTTACGCAGGATGGCAAAATGACATAATAATAATGAGACTGTATATCCCGCAAAAATGTGGAGGTCGAGGCGTTTTAAATGCTAAGACTCTCCACAATCGCGAGATATCACCCCGCTCTCTTTGGCAAATGAGAACTGGCGCAAACTTGCGGTGCTTGACACTAACGATCGCAAGGCAGTATGGCAGAGTAAGGAGCTTCACGGACGCTTTCTCCGGGCCCTACATGGGCCCGACGTAGACCAACTAGCGTCCGTAGCCTGGTTGCGTTTCGGTGATCTCTTAGGAGAAACCGAAGGTTTTGTTTGTGCAATTATGGACGAAGTTATCATGACGAATAACTACCGGAGATTTATTGTGAAGGACGGCACGGTCGACATAATGTCGGGCATGTCACCGTCCGGGAGAATCAATTCGCCACATTATCTCTGGTTGTTCTCGTCTAGCTAACGGAGAATACTTGCAAAGGCACAACCTTGTAGCCAGGATTATCCATCAGCAACTTGCTCTGAAATACTCTCTTGTGTAGTCGGAGGTGCCGTACTACAGGTATGCGCCCGACCCAGTTCTCGATAATGGCAATATCACATTGTACTGGGATCGGTCCATCATCACTGACAGGAATATTGTTGCCCAAAAGCCTGATATAGTGGTGGTGGACCGGATAGTGAGGCGTGCAATAATTATAGACAACCGTCCCGCATGACGAGAACCTCTTGAAAGCCGAGAAAGGTAAACAAATCAAGTATATTGACTTGGCTCGCGAGGTTGTCGACATGTGGGATGTGGATTCCGCAATCATTGTACCGATAGTCGTGTCGGCCAATGGCTTAATAGCCACGAGCCTCGACCAACACCTCAGGAGGCTCTCGTTGGGCAGCTGGATCAAGGGCTTGATTCAGAACGCGGTACTTCTGGACACGGCTCGCATTGTCAGGTAGTTCCTCTCTGGAGCTCTGACCGCCGGTAGCTTGGACCCTGTTCCCGATACCGGTGGGCTACTATATTTTATATTTTTAAATGTGTTTTATATTTTGTTTCTGAAATATTTAAAAATGTAACTTATAGGATTATTTATTGACTACAGGAGATAATAATAAGCTGGCAACTCTCGATGTCAACACAAGTTTTATTTTCGTACAAGTATATTTAAATTTAAAATAACAGTTTTTGATTGTATTAATGAACATTTCTTTCGCCCGAAACCTCCAAAAACAAACAGATTTTGATATTACAAACTTGACGAAATCATACAAGCTCACAAAATGTTTAAATAAGAAAAAAATATAAAATGCAGACGGATGACATATGTCACATCGAAAATAATTATGAGTACGTAAACTTACGTACAACAAAGAAAATGAAACTTTGAGTATGATAACACGAGCAGCTTCGAGACGCGCACGCCCGCCATCCCCGGACCCGTCGCTGAGCTCCGCCTCGCCGCCGCCGGACAGCGGATCACCATGTTCACCGGCGGTTGCAGTAGCGTCGAGCTCCAGCGACGAGTATTTCTCCCCGCCGACGTCGCCAACACCTGTGCGTCGGCAGGGGAGAGGCCAGCCACCGAGGGGTTTGGGACCTAAGGGCCAACCGGCCCCGAGCTGGGTTCCCGTTGCCGGTGGTTGTGTGCAGCGCATAAGATGGACGCAGTCCGAGGAGGAGGGAACTAACCTCACTGCGTACCGTGTCAGGATGCTGTCTTTCTTTCAAGATCTAGAACCAACCGTGAACGTCTCGGCCCAACATTTGTCGGATCAGGTGCGGGTCATCCATCGTAATCACAGGTTGGACGATGCCACACTTGATAGGCTGCGCTGAGAAGTACTAAGCAATCTTATCCTCTCGACTCCGACGCAGACCGCGGTACAGGCGGCCAATGGCGCAATCACACCGCGGCTTAGTAGTGATAGTGATGGGGTAAATGATAGGGTTGTCACACATTGTACTTACCGTGACAATGTGCGCATCCTCCAGTGCGCTCCTCAATCTAAAGATTGTGTGCGCTTCGCGAGTATAGATCAACTTCGACCGACCTTAGGCCCCGATTACCTCGGTTATCCATGCACAAAAAGAATAGGGCGCTGGTGTGTGCTTTGGACTCGCTGCTGCAGAACATATTTGAAAGCAGCGAGAGCCTCGTTGATACGCACTCGATCCTGTTTTGCGGGGCTGTTGCGGCATGTCGTATAGCGAACGTCAAGTTCCCTAGTGGTGACCAAGCTATACAACCAAAGCCTGCTGCACCAGCCTGGCAGTGCAGAATCGAGTGGCGTATCGATGAGGCTTGGGCACTCATCGGCAAACTATACTGCTTCAGGGAGGGCAACACACGATCACGTGTGATGCGCTTTGTGAGACGGGTGTTTTCGGGGACGGATATCTGCCATCGAGAATACACGTCCCGTGTCACAGAGCGCATCGACTTTCTGAAGCAGAAAGTTTGTGCATGGGCAAACCGTATTCGACGCTATAAGCGGCGGATTGACCGATATTCGCAAAACAGCATATTCCAGAGCGATGAGAGGTGGGTATATAGAGCTCTGTATACCCACCCAGGGTATACAGAGCTTGGGGGCGACCTGAACAAAGTGTGATGGACGTGTGCCGCCCGGATGACTTTGGTACGAGTACATTCTGGCGAAACATATGGTCGGTGCCCGTCTGTCATGCCGAGGGTGGCTGGATGCGCGATGTCGAGCGCGTGTATGAAGCTATACCACAAATGGAGGAAATTACCATCACTCCATTAGATGTAGCCAGAACACTCCGTCCATTACCGAACTGGAAGTCTCCGGGACTGGACGGACTGCATAACTTCTAGCTCAAATGGTATAGCAGCTCACACGCGCTCCTGGCATCTCAATTTCAGTCATCCTTAGAGTCTGGGTCGCTACCACAGTTTCTAACAACTGGCGTTACCCACCTGCTCCATAAGACTAGTAGTCCCGCGGAACCCAAGAACTATAGACCAATTACTTGTTTGTCGACGGTCTTTAAACTTCTTACACATCCATCCTGAGAGTGAAGATCAATGAACACATTGAGACTAACTCAATTATGTCTGCCTCTCAGAATGGATGTAGGAATGGGTCCCGCGGCACTAAGGAGCTTCTCCTCATAGACATGGCCATAAGCCAACAGGTTCGTCGATCCCGCAAGGATCTGTCGACATGTTGAATAGACTACAAGAAGGCCTATGACTCTGTGCCACATACATGGCTCATGAAGGTGTTGGAGTTGTACAAAATAGATCCAACTCTACGCACCTTCCTTGTGTCATGTATGAGGCAATGGAAAACAGTCCTTCGCTACCCAGGATGTCGACCGATTCAGGGGAATGATGAGCCTGTATGGATTAAACGGGGAATATTTTAGGGCGACAGGAGTCCGCTTTGGTTTTGCCTGGCTCTGAATCCTCTAAGCACATTGATTCAGGTCTGGGCTATCGGTTGAGAAGAGGTGGTCAGGCCATATCTCACCTTCTTTACATGGATGATCTGAAACTCTGCCCCCAACAATTCGCGACTGATGGAGCTACTGAAGGTAACTGGAACCTTTGGTAGTGCCATCAGGATGGAATTTGGTGTGGATAAATGTGCATTCATGCATGTAAAGAGAGGGGAGATTATGGAATCTGAGGGAATTCAACTCTCGGATTCCATACAGGTTAGATCCCTCAGCTCGACCAAAACCTACAAGTATTTGGGTATGTCGGAAGCGTTGGGCATTAATGTTGCTGATATGAAGCAATCGTTGAAGGACCGCTTCTTTGGCCGCCTGAAAAAGGTTTTGAATAGCCTTTTGTCGGGCAGAAATAAGGTGCGCGCCTTCAACGGTTGGGGCATGCCGGTACTAATGTACTCTTTTGGCATAGTCAAATGGACTCAAACCGAACTCGACGTCCTGGATAGGAGGGTCCGTACATTGTTGACCGCGAACCGGATGCATCACCCACGATCGTCGGCGATGAGACTACTACGTACATCCCGCGGAAGTGTGGAGGTCGAGGCTTTTTAAACGCCAAGACTCAACACAACTGCGAGATGTGCAGCCTCAGAGAATATTTTCTAAAAGCTGATGTGGGTATGTACCGAGATGTGGTCACATTGGACAAGGGACTCACCCCGTTGTCCATGGCTAAAGAGAACTGGCGCAAACCTATGATACTTACCACAGATGACCGCAAGAAGTTATGGAAAGGCAAGGAGCTTCACGGGCGCTTCTATCGGGCTCTTCATGGTTCCGATGTAGATTTTTCAGGTCCGTGGCCTGACTACGTTTCAGTGATCTCTTCGGGGAAACTGAAGGGTTTTTCTGTGCGATTATGGACGAAGTTAGCTTGATGAATAACTACCGGAGGCATATTATGAAGGATGGGACGGTGGACGGTGTGTCGGGCATGCCACCGTCCGAGTGAGTCCATCAGACATGATATCTCTGGTTGTTCTCGTTTGGCTAACGGCGAGTACTTGCACAGGCACAACCAAGAGGCCAGGATTATCCTACGCAGCGTTGAAATTACGCACGTACTGATTTACTTGAAGCAGCATGTTTTGTAGTTCTAAAATAAGGTAACCATTTAACTGGGTAAAATGATTATTTATTACATTGAGCTGTTCCGTGAAATCCAACACAAAATTTTGGTGAAAGGGTCTAGCCGTACTTCCGTAACAAAATTGCCCCCAATAGGAACCTATATCGTAACCTATGCTCTATTGAAGAGGGTGCTAATAGTAGTTGATCCAGTAGATATTAGCTCTATATCTACGACAATTTTTCAAAATGTTATATCTTTGTCGGTTTTAAAGCTAGAAAGATAAAATCATTCCAGTGTTTACGGTACACTTTACAGTTTATTCCATACCAGTTTCCTATAATCAAAGCCTAAATAAAAGTATTAAAAAAATACAAATTAATATTTTGTCAATATTAAGGGCTGCTACACCTACATTACTTGTCACCCTGATGGCACTGGCCACGCTGGAACTGCTATAGCCATTAGAGCGAACATTAAGCACTATGTCATGCCCGAATATAAAACAAGCTATATCCAGGCAACGTCTGTTGTAGTTGAGAGTAAGGATGGACCCCTCAACATATCTGCGGTATATTGCCCACCGAAGCATAGAATAGATAGTGCAAAGTACTCCGAGTTCTTCCACACACTGGGAAACAGATTCATTGCCGGTGGCGACTGGAATGCCAAGCACTCGTACTGGGGCTCCAGGTTAATAACAACAAGAGGTAGACAGCTTAAGGGATGCATTGACGGAAATAACCTTGACTCAATCTCATCCGGTGAACCGACATACTGGCCTACAGACCCAAAGAAAAAGCCTGACCTGCTAGACTTTTTTATCACCAGAGGACTCTCGAGACACTATCTCAAAGCCGAGCCCTGTTATGATAGTAACTCTGATCACTCCCCTGTAATTCTAACCGTAAGCACGACAATAATTTGCTACGAAGAACCCGAGACATTGTCCAACAAATTTACAGACTGGGAAGGATTTAGGGAATACATAGAGGAAACTATACAACTACATGTATCCCTAAAAACATCAGATGAGATTGAAGATGCCACAAGCTACATTACTAGCCTAATACAGAATGCATGCTGGATGAACACTCCAATCAAAAAGAAAAGGGCTACTACTGGAACCATTCCTCTCGATATAAAAAATAAAGTTCTGGAAAAAAGAAGGCTTAGAAGGGTCTGGCATCAATCTAGACATAAATCTGATAAGACCGCTTTAAACAAAGCCGCAAGTGAATTGAAAGAAATGCTGGATAGTATAAATAATGCAACGCTACAAAGTAAACTGCAAAATCTGACCGCTACCGCATCATCTCAGTACGCGCTCTGGAAATTCACAAAAACGTTTAAAAGACCACAACCATTTAAGTCTGCAATAAGAAACAATAGCGGAGGTTGGGCTAGGACTGGAAAAGAAAAGGCAGAAACATTCGCAAAACATCTAGCTAACGTATTTAAACCAAACGATAGTGAATGCGAAGAATTCGAGAGGGAAGTAGATAACCAACTACAGCAAGACCTTCAATTATCACTTCCACCAAAGCCAGTAACAGTGCGCGAGCTTACATGGGCCTTAAAAAGAATGAAGAACAACAAAGCCCCTGGCTTTGACCTAATCACTAAAGAGGTTCTTATGCAACTTCCCAGAAAAGCTTTAGTATTCATTACAACACTCTTTAATGGTGTCCTCAGGGTCCAACACTTCCCAACTATGTGGAAAGTATCCATCATCTCCATGATACATAAGCCAGGAAAACCTCCAGATCATGCTACATCATACAGGCCGATAAGTCTTCTACCTGTCCTGTCTAAAGTGTTTGAAAGGATTGTCCTGAACAGAATACTGCCGCTATTGGATGAAAATGAAGCCATCCCCAAACACCAATTTGGGTTCAGAAAACACCACTCGACCATCGAGCAGGTTCACCGAGTTTGTGACAAAATACGGCACTCCCTTGAAGCCAAAGAGTACTGCTCTGCTGTGTTTCTTGATATCCAGCAGGCATTTGACAAAGTATGGCATGAAGGCCTACTCTCCAAAATAAAAACTTTGCTACCACATACCTACTATACTTTGATGAATTCTTACTTGTCAAATCGCATGTTTCAAGTACGAGAAAGTGGTGATGCATCAGAAATCTATAAGATCTCGGCGGGTGTGCCCCAAGGCGCCCAATCTGGAATTAATATTGACAAAATATTAATTTGTATTTTTTTAATACTTTTATTTAGGCTTTGACTATAGGAAACTGGTATGGAATAAACTGTAAAGTGTACCATAAACACTGGAATTGATTTTATCTTTCTAGCTTTAAAACCGACAAAGATATAACATTTTGAAAAATTGTCGTAGATATAGAGCTAATATCTACTGGATCAACTACTATTAGCACCCTCTTCAATAGAGCATAGGTTACGATATAGGTTCCTATTGGGGGCAATTTTGTTACGGAAGTACGGCTAGACCCTTTCACCAAAATTTTGTGTTGGATTTCACGGAACAGCTCAATGTAATAAATAATCATTTTACCCAGTTAAATGGTTACCTTATTTTAGAACTACAAAACATGCTGCTTCAAGTAAATCAGTACGTGCGTAATTTCAACGCTGCGTAGGATAATCCTGGCCTCTTGGTTGTGCCTGTGCAAGTACTCGCCGTTAGCCAAACGAGAACAACCAGAGATATCATGTCTGATGGACTCACTCGGACGGTGGCATGCCCGACACACCGTCCACCGTCCCATCCTTCATAATATGCCTCCGGTAGTTATTCATCAAGCTAACTTCGTCCATAATCGCACAGAAAAACCCTTCAGTTTCCCCGAAGAGATCACTGAAACGTAGTCAGGCCACGGACCTGAAAAATCTACATCGGAACCATGAAGAGCCCGATAGAAGCGCCCGTGAAGCTCCTTGCCTTTCCATAACTTCTTGCGGTCATCTGTGGTAAGTATCATAGGTTTGCGCCAGTTCTCTTTAGCCATGGACAACGGGGTGAGTCCCTTGTCCAATGTGACCACATCTCGGTACATACCCACATCAGCTTTTAGAAAATATTCTCTGAGGCTGCACATCTCGCAGTTGTGTTGAGTCTTGGCGTTTAAAAAGCCTCGACCTCCACACTTCCGCGGGATGTACGTAGTAGTCTCATCGCCGACGATCGTGGGTGATGCATCCGGTTCGCGGTCAACAATGTACGGACCCTCCTATCCAGGACGTCGAGTTCGGTTTGAGTCCATTTGACTATGCCAAAAGAGTACATTAGTACCGGCATGCCCCAACCGTTGAAGGCGCGCACCTTATTTCTGCCCGACAAAAGGCTATTCAAAACCTTTTTCAGGCGGCCAAAGAAGCGGTCCTTCAACGATTGCTTCATATCAGCAACATTAATGCCCAACGCTTCCGACATACCCAAATACTTGTAGGTTTTGGTCGAGCTGAGGGATCTAACCTGTATGGAATCCGAGAGTTGAATTCCCTCAGATTCCATAATCTCCCCTCTCTTTACATGCATGAATGCACATTTATCCACACCAAATTCCATCCTGATGGCACTACCAAAGGTTCCAGTTACCTTCAGTAGCTCCATCAGTCGCGAATTGTTGGGGGCAGAGTTTCAGATCATCCATGTAAAGAAGGTGAGATATGGCCTGACCACCTCTTCTCAACCGATAGCCCAGACCTGAATCAATGTGCTTAGAGGATTCAGAGCCAGGCAAAACCAAAGCGGACTCCTGTCGCCCTAAAATATTCCCCGTTTAATCCATACAGGCTCATCATTCCCCTGAATCGGTCGACATCCTGGGTAGCGAAGGACTGTTTTCCATTGCCTCATACATGACACAAGGAAGGTGCGTAGAGTTGGATCTATTTTGTACAACTCCAACACCTTCATGAGCCATGTATGTGGCACAGAGTCATAGGCCTTCTTGTAGTCTATTCAACATGTCGACAGATCCTTGCGGGATCGACGAACCTGTTGGCTTATGGCCATGTCTATGAGGAGAAGCTCCTTAGTGCCGCGGGACCCATTCCTACATCCATTCTGAGAGGCAGACATAATTGAGTTAGTCTCAATGTGTTCATTGATCTTCACTCTCAGGATGGATGTGTAAGAAGTTTAAAGACCGTCGACAAACAAGTAATTGGTCTATAGTTCTTGGGTTCCGCGGGACTACTAGTCTTATGGAGCAGGTGGGTAACGCCAGTTGTTAGAAACTGTGGTAGCGACCCAGACTCTAAGGATGACTGAAATTGAGATGCCAGGAGCGCGTGTGAGCTGCTATACCATTTGAGCTAGAAGTTATGCAGTCCGTCCAGTCCCGGAGACTTCCAGTTCGGTAATGGACGGAGTGTTCTGGCTACATCTAATGGAGTGATGGTAATTTCCTCCATTTGTGGTATAGCTTCATACACGCGCTCGACATCGCGCATCCAGCCACCCTCGGCATGACAGACGGGCACCGACCATATGTTTCGCCAGAATGTACTCGTACCAAAGTCATCCGGGCGGCACACGTCCATCACACTTTGTTCAGGTCGCCCCCAAGCTCTGTATACCCTGGGTGGGTATACAGAGCTCTATATACCCACCTCTCATCGCTCTGGAATATGCTGTTTTGCGAATATCGGTCAATCCGCCGCTTATAGCGTCGAATACGGTTTGCCCATGCACAAACTTTCTGCTTCAGAAAGTCGATGCGCTCTGTGACACGGGACGTGTATTCTCGATGGCAGATATCCGTCCCCGAAAACACCCGTCTCACAAAGCGCATCACACGTGATCGTGTGTTGCCCTCCCTGAAGCAGTATAGTTTGCCGATGAGTGCCCAAGCCTCATCGATACGCCACTCGATTCTGCACTGCCAGGCTGGTGCAGCAGGCTTTGGTTGTATAGCTTGGTCACCACTAGGGAACTTGACGTTCGCTATACGACATGCCGCAACAGCCCCGCAAAACAGGATCGAGTGCGTATCAACGAGGCTCTCGCTGCTTTCAAATATGTTCTGCAGCAGCGAGTCCAAAGCACACACCAGCGCCCTATTCTTTTTGTGCATGGATAACCGAGGTAATCGGGGCCTAAGGTCGGTCGAAGTTGATCTATACTCGCGAAGCGCACACAATCTTTAGATTGAGGAGCGCACTGGAGGATGCGCACATTGTCACGGTAAGTACAATGTGTGACAACCCTATCATTTACCCCATCACTATCACTACTAAGCCGCGGTGTGATTGCGCCATTGGCCGCCTGTACCGCGGTCTGCGTCGGAGTCGAGAGGATAAGATTGCTTAGTACTTCTCAGCGCAGCCTATCAAGTGTGGCATCGTCCAACCTGTGATTACGATGGATGACCCGCACCTGATCCGACAAATGTTGGGCCGAGACGTTCACGGTTGGTTCTAGATCTTGAAAGAAAGACAGCATCCTGACACGGTACGCAGTGAGGTTAGTTCCCTCCTCCTCGGACTGCGTCCATCTTATGCGCTGCACACAACCACCGGCAACGGGAACCCAGCTCGGGGCCGGTTGGCCCTTAGGTCCCAAACCCCTCGGTGGCTGGCCTCTCCCCTGCCGACGCACAGGTGTTGGCGACGTCGGCGGGGAGAAATACTCGTCGCTGGAGCTCGACGCTACTGCAACCGCCGGTGAACATGGTGATCCGCTGTCCGGCGGCGGCGAGGCGGAGCTCAGCGACGGGTCCGGGGATGGCGGGCGTGCGCGTCTCGAAGCTGCTCGTGTTATCATACTCAAAGTTTCATTTTCTTTGTTGTACGTAAGTTTACGTACTCATAATTATTTTCGATGTGACATATGTCATCCGTCTGCATTTTATATTTTTTTCTTATTTAAACATTTTGTGAGCTTGTATGATTTCGTCAAGTTTGTAATATCAAAATCTGTTTGTTTTTGGAGGTTTCGGGCGAAAGAAATGTTCATTAATACAATCAAAAACTGTTATTTTAAATTTAAATATACTTGTACGAAAATAAAACTTGTGTTGACATCGAGAGTTGCCAGCTTATTATTATCTCCTGTAGTCAATAAATAATCCTATAAGTTACATTTTTAAATATTTCAGAAACAAAATATAAAACACATTTAAAAATATAAAATATAGTAGCCCACCGGTATCGGGAACAGGGTCCAAGCTACCGGCGGTCAGAGCTCCAGAGAGGAACTACCTGACAATGCGAGCCGTGTCCAGAAGTACCGCGTTCTGAATCAAGCCCTTGATCCAGCTGCCCAACGAGAGCCTCCTGAGGTGTTGGTCGAGGCTCGTGGCTATTAAGCCATTGGCCGACACGACTATCGGTACAATGATTGCGGAATCCACATCCCACATGTCGACAACCTCGCGAGCCAAGTCAATATACTTGATTTGTTTACCTTTCTCGGCTTTCAAGAGGTTCTCGTCATGCGGGACGGTTGTCTATAATCATTGCACGCCTCACTATCCGGTCCACCACCACTATATCAGGCTTTTGGGCAACAATATTCCTGTCAGTGATGATGGACCGATCCCAGTACAATGTGATATTGCCATTATCGAGAACTGGGTCGGGCGCATACCTGTAGTACGGCACCTCCGACTCCACAAGAGAGTATTTCAGAGCAAGTTGCTGATGGATAATCCTGGCTACAAGGTTGTGCCTTTGCAAGTATTCTCCGTTAGCTAGACGAGAACAACCAGAGATAATGTGGCGAATTGATTCTCCCGGACGGTGACATGCCCGACATTATGTCGACCGTGCCGTCCTTCACAATAAATCTCCGGTAGTTATTCGTCATGATAACTTCGTCCATAATTGCACAAACAAAACCTTCGGTTTCTCCTAAGAGATCACCGAAACGCAACCAGGCTACGGACGCTAGTTGGTCTACGTCGGGCCCATGTAGGGCCCGGAGAAAGCGTCCGTGAAGCTCCTTACTCTGCCATACTGCCTTGCGATCGTTAGTGTCAAGCACCGCAAGTTTGCGCCAGTTCTCATTTGCCAAAGAGAGCGGGGTGATATCTCGCGATTGTGGAGAGTCTTAGCATTTAAAACGCCTCGACCTCCACATTTTTGCGGGATATACAGTCTCATTATTATTATGTCATTTTGCCATCCTGGGTAACATATGAACCTTAACTTAAATATTATAATTTTAACAGTTTGGTCCTAATATTTTTGACTTTAGACGATTTTGAAAAATGTTTATTGTTTCAAAGGGTCGTAAATTAATGCAGGCAAGATTGGCCCGCGACAGGGAAAATAGGAAAAAGGAAGAGACCTATACCGAACAGTGACTCGAAACAGTTTGATGATGATAATGAAGTTGAAAGATACATAGGTCTGTCGATAAAAAAAATCAATCCGTTTAGTGATTTCTGAGAAATTCTTTAACAGACAAAAATTCATGAAAGTATGTTTATAAATTTATAAATAAGAACACACAGGATGATTTTTTAGTCGTCTCTCGTCGAAAAAATTATTCGTACCTCCAACGGAAAATCAAGTCAGCTGATCGATTTTGTATGGGAAGTCCGATTTTTTTTTTCTTTTCCTAGTTCAAAAAACTCACCCCGTATGTACATATATACTTACAAACATACTCTAATGATATTTTGTGTACTTGTTCTGAAAGTTTCGGCTCTTAGATAATGTTTTAGACAACAAAATCCTACCGAACGTAAGGTATCTTTGTCGCATTGCTGGATACCTACAAAATAAAAATTCTTGGCCCAATTCTGTACACCTTGTACACTGCAGACCTCCCTCAGTCAAAACAAGTAATGAACGCTACATTTGCTGATGACACTGCACTATTAGCAAGCAGTTCAGATCCACAAACTGCTTCAAATATTTTACAAGAAAGCCTCAACAAAGTAGGTGACTGGCTGCAGAAGTGGCGTCTAAATCGACCCACATAACATTCACGCTTAGAAAAGGAAACTGTTCACCCGTGCAACTGGAAAACAATACCCTGCCCCAAAGTGACTCGGTCAAGTACCTTGGAATACACCTAGACAGAAGGCTGACATGGAAAAATCATGTCAAAACAAAGCGTGATGAAACAAACATACGGTTCCGGACCATGTATTGGCTGATGGCAAGCAACTCTAAACTTTCGGTAGACAAGCTCCTAATCTATAAAATGATCCTCAAACCTGTGTGGATGTACGGGATCCAACTCTGGGGAACCGCTTGTAACTCTATTATACAGAGACTGCAGAATGGCATACTTCGTACCTTGTCGAATGCTCCATGGTTTCTCACTAACTCTGAAATCCATGAAGCTCTGGAAATTAAAACAGTAAAGGAAGAGATCCAACAGTCCTCCACTAACTACAAAAATCGGCTCGACAACCACCCGAATGACTTGGCTGCCGAATTAACAAAAATCAGCTACAGGAAACGCCTTAAACGCCATGATATCCAGACTCTACATGCTCGATGTTAAATAGGAGTGTCTCCTGCTGGGGAGACCCCTCACAATGCTTCAACCGCCCAACAAATCTGCTTATAGTCCTGGGACTGATTGTAAATGCAGACGCAAGAAAAAAAAAAAACATTTTGTCAATTAATTTTTATCAGATCTAATTGAGTTACCACTTTGAAAAAAATATATAATAACTGTATATATCTTGTCTAACAGCGTGCCAAATTTCATTAAAATCCTAGAGGTCCAAAATGTCGAAAAAAAAATTAAAGTAACTGGACCACCTTACGACTACATGTTAACAGTTTTAAATTATATTAAGTTTTTACTTTTTTAATATCGGGTATAAAAAAAATTGAAAGAAAATGAATTGATATTTTTTCAATAACAATTAAACTCATATTTATAAATTATAACTTTTATTAATCATCATCACTATCTTCATTAATTACAACATGATCGTTATTAATAGAAAAAAGACTGGATAATATTTCTGCTGGACGAACTAAATGAGATTTATATCTTGCATTTGATAAATAATATATAATTGCTGCCACGTGGGAACAACATCCAACTGTTCGATTACCATTTGGACAGTCACAGCAATAACGCCGAATGTCTTGGTGACTTTCACCATTGGGATTGTAGTCAATATAACATCGGTAGGTTTTGCTGTTAATGTGTCGCGATTTTACTTGCAGCTTTAAAATATTACGTGCTTTTTTGACGTACAGCACATGAAAATCATTCTTTTTCCCCATGAGTTCAGCTAAATAAGAAATAGTTTGTGAAAGCTGGTAAGTGCCAGTGAAAAGTATTTTTAACTCCTCCTCAGAAAGCTCAGGAAAATCAGGAACTTCTGAAGCAAGCAGTTGATGGAAAGGTTGTTTTCGCCGATTCCAGTGGTTAATCAGCACCTCGTCAGCAAGTGTATTTTTATAGCTTGTCTATCATTCATATTTTGAATGATCTTGTCGTGTAGTTTTGGGTCGGAAATATGTCTCTTACCATATTTATTTTGTAGGTATCCAGCAATGCGACAAAGATACCTTACCTTCGGTAGGATTTTGTTGTCTAAAACATTATCTAAGAGCCGAAACTTTTGCGAAATTGCGCCATGAACCGCTTCGACAACCCATCTTACTTTGGTCACTTTTCTAGACTCATTAGCTTCAATAGTTGCAAGTTGATCCCGTCTTCCTTTTAATGCTGGCATAAACAGTTTGTAACCTTTCTCAGTAATGCATGTTTCAACGTCTCTAAATCCGCGGTATGCAGTTATAAGATCGTTTTGATGTAAAAGAGTTTGCAAACCAAGAGGATCGTCCAATACTATTTTCATTATTGTCGCATCGTTTTGTGTTCCACAATAGGGACCTGCGAAATCTATTATATAACCGTCAGCAGCGCAAATAGTGAATGGCTTACATAAGTACGATTTCTTTTGCCCTGAGTAAGATTTGCGTTGGTACTCGTTGTTTGTGCTTTTTTCATGAAAAATATATGTGCGAAATATTGGTAGTATGATTTTTAATTAGCTCTTGTCTTGAGATTGAATTGATACCAAAATGAAATGGTAAAATATCTTCTTCAAAGCTTCTTATTATTTGTTTGCAATAATCTGAAACTTGTTGCTCTCGTACTAGTTGTAATATTGAAGATATAAGTTTATTTGAAATACCTAATCGTAATTTCATCAAAAAAATCACTACCGCCTGAATAACATTACGCTTTAATGATATTAAAAGATTAGATAGTTCCATGACGTTCTCCCAACTTAGTCCAGTATACACTTTCAGTTTTTCTTCAGGCATGGTAAAAATCTCCTATTTGGTTGAACAGAGTAGCGTCAACTTTTGCTGAAAGTAAATCTAAAAATATCGAGACTTCTTTTAGAGATAAATCACTGTAATTGGAGTGAACGCGCAAGCGTGATAGTTCATCCTCAAAAAACTTGTTTTTTATTAAATGTTGTGAGCAACAACGGTCTCCATTCGGAATAAAAACCTTTCTTTGGACAAAAGCTTGATATCGAGCCTCTATTGGTATCGTTTTGATGTTAGATTTTGAGTTACATACAACACAGTATTTAAGTGTTGAAAATACCCTCTTTGACGGCAGTGTTACAAAGTCTTCATGACTGAGAAGAACTGTGACGTACATAAAAATCTTTATCATCATCACAACAATAGTCTTCCTCGTCTGTTGTTTCAAATTGTAAAATATCACGCTCGTTTGTTTCTATATCACTATAAGAAGGTCCTGCGCGTATATCGTCAGTAGCGGATGATGTAGCGTATGGAATCAATCGACATTTATGACAGAACATCTCGAACTTTAAGTCTTTTCATTTGAGGAACGTTGTATTTATGCACTTCATCTTCGGTTTGCAATGTTTTCCTTCGTTTCCCAGTCTTTCGCAATATAAAGCCACAATTATCATATTTCCCAGACATAATTTTAAATCACTGCTTTATTCACTGATTGTAATTATATATTGTTTAAAATAAACAAAACGTCCAAAATTCCTAGTTCAGTACTAGGAATTTGTAAAACTATGTAAATGGTAAAAGTGAGAGCTAAGCGTACCACGATTATGCGTTAGTTATATCATGTAAAAACATCCACGTATACACTGAATAGCTAGTGACAATAAAAGATGATAAAATATTTTAGTAGGCTACTTCACACTATTAACTATTGAAAAAAAGACGTTTCTGGACACTTTTTTTAAAATAGCCCTTTAAATAAATAAGATATTGAGCTAATTATCTACTGGATCAACTACTATTAGCATCCTCTACAATAAAGCATAGGTTACGATATAGGTTCCAATTGGGGACAGTTTTGATATGGAAGTACGGCTAGACCCTTTAGGCTCATTTTCTGGCAGTAAAGATCCGATGAGATGATAAACTTGACCTTGCACTTTGAAGGTTGGCATGAAAGTTCCCTCCGTTATTTGTATTGCCCCAAACGATGTCATTTGATAATCACTCTTTTAAGTTTGGTTACGGATTTTTATGTATGTTTTACAGTACGATTGAGATCCATCACAAGGCTGTAATTTGAGCATGGTGCAAATAACGAAAGCTAAAGTCTGACAGGATTTGGGAGGTTCCAAAACTACCTCCTTGACTTCTGAAATACCTTTGATACATAACAAAGAAAAAAAAATTGTCCGTCGGCCCAAGCTAGCAGGGTTACGTTAAAAGCGCATACTATCACTATTCTATCCCACATATTTTGTTAGTGAGAAACTAAGGGAGGTCTGGCAGCTCTGGGATCTCAGTCTAAAAGTGTTATTCTGCAAGTTGCCAGTCTCATTCATCAATTCATCGAATGTCAGTGTCGATGTTACTCGTTTCGCACAGCACTTTCAATCGCTTTATTCTTTTTGTAACTAACAATTTTACTCATAGGTCAATCAAACGCTGAGAGTGCTTTGTTTCAATTTGACGATTTGAATAGGTAAATATAGAAAATAATGGCGTCGGGGAACAAGACCGATACATATACTTTTTAAAATTAAATTTAATAAATTTCGTTCTATTGTAATAATTAAAATGTAAAAAAAACTAAACTAGGAATTATGGTAAAGATTTCATACAAGTTGATTCATAGGCCACTTTTTACAATGTCCTGTGATGAAAACAACACTACAAAATTGGGAAATGTGTGATCACAGGACCTAAATATGTGATCTAGGGTGTAAAAGTATTCCTAGTATCACTGAACCAAGTAACATGGATTTTTTTTGCCTGAACTGGTATAACCTAGCCTATTACCCCGTACCCGCTTGACGTTCAGTTTCGGGACACCCTATATACAGCGTGGTATATATGTGTTTTAACAATGTGACTCCAGCGTCTGTCGTACAACGACCTTTGGTAAAACCATACTGTTGTTCGTGTAAGATTTTGTTGGTGTTAAAATGATTGAACATTTGATTGAGCTTTACTTTTTCAAACACTGCTGAAAACCGGCAATACGGATACAGGTCTATTATTAGTGTCTACTATCTCCAGATTTAAAAAGTGGTATCACCTTACTATGTTTCATTCTATCCGGAAAGACCCCTTGGTCTACACATAAATTAAATATTAGAGCCAAGTATGGTGTTATGGTCTGAATTATGGACGTGCACACTTTGATAGACTTTCCCCATGTCTTCAGTCAATTTATTTATTTTGATATGCCGGAAAGCTTTAATAACTGTCATAGGGTTGATATGTTTGAATTGGAATTCGACCGTACAACCTGGAACGTTTGCTCTTAATAAATCAAATGATACCTCGGGTGAAGAATTTAAAGCTTCAGTCGTTTTTGATGGTATATCGGTGAAAAAATAAAAAATTCTTGAGCTACTCTAAATTAGAGTTAATGGCACCATGCGCAGTCTCTAGTAAAACGTCTGTGTTGCGTACTTTATTTCTGTTAGTTTCATTATTGATAACTTTCCAAACAGTCTTTATTTTATTATCAGGCAATTTGATCTTGTTGCTAATGTACAGGGCTTTAGCTACTTTGCAAGTATTTCTGAAAACCTTAGAATATTATTTAGACTTCTTTTCAAACGTTGCATTGAATTCTTTTAGTAACACTAAAAAGAAACCATCATAAAATTTATTCGCATCCTCAATATTATGGGCTATAAACATTTAACTTATTTTGTAAGGTCCCATTAAATTTAGCTAGTTGGCCAGTTGTAATTGGCCTAAATTGAATTTGAACTTTTTGCAAGGCTGCTTTATACTTAAATGTTACCAGCTGTCCACTGTGATCCAGACGGAAGGTAATTAACTAAAGCTTTATTTAAATACTCACAATCGCAGAATACATTATCAATACAGGTTGCAGAATTTGGTGTAGAGTTGGTTCTGTAAAAACATTAGACAGATTGAACGATTTAAAAAGACTTAAAAATATGCTGAATTATATAAATATAATAATAAATAATAATTATTATATGAATTATTATTTAAATTTGAATTTTAATTATTTTCTAAAATATATTAAAATCTCCACAAATAATCACGGATTTGTACCTGCTGCAAGTTTCGGAAGGACATCTTCCATTGTTGTTTTTACAAAGCAGTGCAGTATGGCGAGCGATGCGAGACTGTTTGAAACTAGCGCACAATTTTAAATAGTGCGCTTGTTTTATGCGGACGTTATTGAGATGCTGAGTGTGTATCTTGGGTTTTTATATATCAATGCTTGTGTGCTGTGAATAATGCTACCATAATGAAAGCGTTTAGTTTCTTCCCAGAAACATCTTGTTTGTTCCTTCAATTTTGATTTGAACTTCTTCCATCTCCAGGGATCCCTAATGCCAAAGTCCGCATGTCCCTCCATCCGGTGGTGCCCATTTGCTCGTTTGACTTCTTAACTATATCGTGGAGATCATCTAATGTGCTAGTCAGAATGTTTATAATCTGAGGAAGTGTTTTACCAGTATTTGACATAATGCGTTTCTTTTCTAAATGTTCAAAGAACGACTCATAAAATTTTTGATAGCGATACCCACTGAAGCAAGGCACTGTCACCACTTGATTATAGATTCCGGATAGCAGCCCAGATTGGTTTGAGCATGACATTTTGGAGTAAAATTTCATTGAAGGCAGATTTACTTTTACGTTGCAAGAGCCTTGTTGTCTGAAACATCCTCCCATTTCCACACGAGTAAACCATCGGGAAACATCTGTGATCTTCGCCAATATCGGCAAATCCTCCTTGTAAGTCCCGAAGATTCCATGATAGACAATCTGGGCTGCCTGTTCCTCTTCCATTTGTCCACAAGGTAAATGTATTGGTGAAACTGGAAGCAACTTTGTAGGTATACCGGCCACCGGCTCCTGTTGTGCTAAAGAAATCACAGAAAGACTTCTTATTTCCGTGTTTGCTCCAAACTGCCGAGAATATGGTGAGAGGGAAGAACATCCGTGTTGCTTGCCTAGATTTAGTCACTAACAGGATTTCTGCAATTAGTGTAGTTAAAGTGGCTATCTCTGAAGCCTGCCTAGTGTTTTTGGTGATTTCTATTATGTCGTCTATACAAGGGACATGCGACATAGCGCGTTTGACAGCAGATGCATATTTGCGCCAGTAGATCCCTCACTTCTTAATGCATATCCGTGCTGTCATTGACCCGATACTCTGGACTACTGAGGACCTTCTCTCTGGTGGGAATGATGCCCCCTCTAGCAGGACATGGTGGGCTCCAGACAGTCCGTATTTGGATACTGGCAAACTTTTATGGGTACCATTGACCTTAGTGATCGGCATATTGTTGTGTCCAAGGCGCAGTACACTCACTCGTAGTGCGTAAGAAGAAAACTTGTCTAAGTAGGGTCCCATGGTACCATAGCAGTTATTGTTGTCCCCTTGAACAAACACTTTATATTCTAATCCATGTCTCTTTGTTATTTCAAGCCATTTTACCTTTAGTTTTTTATTCGCCAGTGGACAATCATTCCCAAGAAAGTGGATCTTGAATGACGTGCTTGAAGTCTTCTTCATCATGTTGGTCTCCGCCTGGTCTTTGACGCTCTGCCTCTGCACATTATGGAGAGTGAAGATGAGACTGAAGATATGGTTTCCTACTGTGATATTGTTCGTTGTTTCTTTTTAGAGCTGATCGTCAGAAGAATTAGTTTCCATACTCCCTCAGTGGCAGTATCTTCAATATAAGCCCAAAAGCCATGCGGCATGCCTTACTAAAATGCTCGATAGAGAATCAATATCAAACCCGAACTATTTAAAAGCTCGCGCGCTTAATTCTTATCAAAATAACACAAAGTATCTACCTATGCCACGACGATTGTTCGCGCGCAGAGTTTCGCATTTGCAGCATCTACATATAGCTATCTCGCTTACACGTACCGGCTTTTGCCGGGCTATCAAATACTATCTCTGTCACTTTCGCACTTATAGCGATGTGCCGTATAACGAGTTAGAACATTGTGCGTCTACAAATCGATCAGTATGGACGATTTAAGCCGTGCATGCGTATGCGTCACCTTGTCACCTTGCCAACTCTGCAGTGTTGCCGTTTTAGCGATGTTGTGAGATCTTGGAGATTTTTAACGAGTTTGGAGACTTTTTTTAAGATTTAGCAACAATAAAAACTAGCGACTTTTTAAAATAACGAAATTAAATATTCAAGCAATAAATCAATATGTGCCCAGCACGCCACGGTTGCGATTGGTTGACAGAATTTTAAACGTAAATTAATGTCATAAAACAGCATTGTTTTGTTTTTTTCCCTTGTTAATTATGTACCTTGACTCTTCTTAACTTCCAGGAAGTTCCAGGAAGCTGGCACGTATTTCTTGAAATTGCTCGCTTCTGCTCTAGGGGTGCGAACACCGTTACTAATTAATAGTATCCAAACATTTTATTTTTATTGTTTTGTACTTTTGACATTGTCAACTAATAAAATATAAGTTTCTTTGGAAGAACAAGCAATATTAATGCTTTAGTATATCGCCACTAACTGATGACATCAGTGCAGAAGTAAATACCGTCTACTTTGTTATTTTTGTTTACTTTCGAATGTAGACAATTTACAACACTGAAATGAATAGGAAATAATGAGGAATAATGGTACCTACATGGACAAAGTTTCTTAAGTGTCACCTACATGAAATTCACAAAAGATAAAATAAAATATTTTATAAAAACAGTCTTTTAATTGAATAGTTAGGTAGTAGAGAATCAACATAACTTTAATTGAACAATCTATGTGTCCGATGTCGGTCTGTACAAACTTAAAGGGGAGGTAACTTGCTGCAAACTGTCAATAAAATTATTCAAGATCTGGGGTCGGAACCCAACGCCTACAGAATGGTAGCTATTTTTGTTTTTAGGTCGCTTTACATGAAGCGTGCAAACTAAAATTACTGTAACATTGGGATTTAAAGCCCAACAGGTCGTAAAAATGTGAGTACCCTCCTGCAGCTCTTCCCTGGTGCTGACTGGCTCAATATAGACATTTTGCTGCATCCGACCCCAAAGATTAATTTGTGCAAGCCTATGTTCCAACAATAATATCTCTTAAACCAAGTGTCATAGAATCGAGTTCTTGGTATCATTATTTAGGTAAACTTAACATCTGTTTGATAAAAAAGAAATTCCCAGGGGCGTATATTGTACTAGCATTCATTACATAAGAAACGAGGTAAAATCAAGGTAAATACCCTTTACCCTTTTTACCCTTTATTTCAACATGATGCAGCATTTATTGATATTATTTGAGTTACCTATTGTTCATTATTTGTAGTTTCTACAAGTTTATTTCAGTACCACTATTCGCGTTAAATACCAAAGCTGCCAAAACAAAAATGGTTAGTAGGGGTTGGTTTCCGACCCCACATGTAGAATAATTTTATTGACAGAATTGAGCAAGCTACCTCCCCTTTAAGTTTGTACAGGCCGAAGCCGGACACATTGTTTGTATATTGCCTAATACTTACGCAAAAATAATAACGTTCTGCAAGAAGCTAAGGGCAGCCATGTTAAGGATATAAAATTTGACACTCAAAATAGTCTTCTACAACTTCCGCACTGTCTTCAGTGTATTCCATGATAAACGTGTCAGTATCGATTCTTTGCGATATATTTAATAAGTCTTCACTACTCATAGTCATCCATTATTAATCATTTAAACAGTAAACAATAATAATAACAGCAAACGAACTACTCTATTCAACAATTTTCCGCGGTTGACGTCATGGGACTGTCAAACTTAGACGACTGTGGCGTTCCCGGCACAGAAATACAACAGTGTGATAAAGATGGGCATTGCAGTCATTACAATTAATCGATAATCTACTAACACAAATGGCTACCATTCTGTAGGCGTTGGGTTCCGACCCCAGATCTTGAATAATTTTATTGACAGAATTGAGCAAGTTACCTCCCCTTTAAGTTTGTACAGACCGACATCGGACACATACATTGTACAAAAAAGTTATGTTGATTGTCTTTTACATATTGAACGGTATAGAATGTGTTGAAGGTATTAAAAATGGTGTGATTGTTCTACCAATTTCTACTACCTAACTATTCAATTAAAAGACTGTTTTTTTTTATAAAATGTTTTATTTTATCTTTTGTGAACTAATAATAAATAAATAATAATAATTATCATCGTTTATTTTCTCACCACAATGTTTAAAGATTACGTAGAAATATTGTTTGGCAATAATATTAAAATATGCTTAAATATTGTGGGAGACTAGTGCCTAAGCTAGGCTAATAACCTGTGTTATAGGATACCAGGACCGCACCCCGATTAACAATGCCAAAACATACTAAAGCAATACACTGTTGGTTGCGACAAGTACAGTGGTGTGGGATGTAAGTAAAATGAGGGTGCAATATTTCTGAGAGTGATAGTGTATGTGTGAGTGTGTGTGTGTGTGTGGTGCTATATAGGTGCGTGCGAAAATAGGGTTTTATAGGGGATATAAAAAGTTGAAGGGCTATGAGTCGACCATAAGGACACGTTCGGTGCTATCGTAAGACAACTCCTGCAGCCAATTGGGAAGCTTGGTTATCAATTTATTTCTGGTGAGAGGATATATGTCGAGAAGACAATGGATTTTATTATATATCCTAACACTGAGGACTCCGAAGTGTCGGCCCCGAAATGAAGTACGACATTGAGTAGATTTGCAGACTGGATGACCTTTGCGTTTACTTAAAATTGTGTCGTCAAGAGGAAGCAAAGAATGACGGCGTAGAACAGCACGCAGAATGAACAGTTGGCGCACCATTAAGAGCTTTGACTCGGTGTAGAGCAGGGCAGTTGAATAATCTCTGCGATTGAACTGCATAACTTTTAGGACTGCCCTTTGAGCTCGTTCAACTTGAATTAAGTGGGTTTTACTGGCTCCTCCCCATGCAGAAATGCAGTAAGTAAGAACAGAGACACACAGGCTCTGGTACACAAAGAATAGAGTTTCTTGATCAGCTGAGTGTCTGAGTTCTATGAAAATATATATTAACTTCCTAATCCGCGAGTAGTGCTTCAGTATGGGGACGCCAGCTAAGGTGCTTATCAATGTGAACTCCGAGGTATTTGGTACTTGGAACCAGAGAGAGGGTTAGGCAAGTGCAAGCATTGGTGCTGTGATCCAAAGAGTTTAGGCAAGTATGGGTTGTGACTATACTAGAACCAGCGGGAGGTTTGCGCGTGTGAGGGAGAGTGAAGCGAACAATCTTGGTTTTATTAATATTGAGGGTTAACAAGTTCGCCGAGAGCAGTTTACCCACAGTTTACAGTTTACCCAGTTATCGTCGTATATGATTAGTGCCGTATCATCTGCATAAGTGAATATATCGCATTTAGGTATTGATAGGCGGCACAGATCGTTTATGTAGAGTAGAAAAAGGGTGGGATCCAAAATGCTATCCGCTGGCACACCAAAACTGATGCTCCCTCATCACTGTACAAAGAATCGATTTTGACACACTGCGAAGATCCTGAGTGCCACTCCGCGGATTCCGATGCCTTCCATTTTTGAAATGAGTATAGGTATAGAAACCGAGTCAAACGCCTTTGACAAGTCAAGAAAGACACCGAAGCATTCATCCAACTTGCCAACCACCGTGCGTGTAAGGTCTAGAACCGCATCTTCAGTAGAGATTCTCCGTCTAAAACCATATTGATTATTTGCTGGCAGCTTATATTTCGCGAGATATTTGGTAAGACACTTGTTAAGTATTTTTTCTAGTACTTTGGAGAGGGAACTCAAAACTGAGGTAGGCCTGTAGTTGGTGACGTTAGATCAGTCTCCACTCTTGTATATTGGGTGAACAACAGCCTTCTTGAACGCACTGGGGAAAGTACCCGACTCAATGGCGCGGATACAGACGTGCATTACGGGAGCTGCCAGGACGGAGCTGGACTGCTTGAGAACACTGGCAGGGATATTGTCATAGCCAGTGGTGCTGTCACTACGTAGGCTGTCAATCAATCCTTTTACCTGCACTTCGTCGTCCGGCATAATGACGAGAGTTTCGCGACGGGGGTTGTGATGAGCACTCAAGATAGGGGGATCCAGAAGTAGATTTAATTTTTGAGGCTAGATCTTCACCCACACCAACAAAAAAGCTATTTACCCGGTTAATAGATGTTTTGGTGTCTGAAGAGTTCTGTAGAAGCGCACTTGGTGACTGCGAAAGGGAGTTTTGGTTTATTATACCCTTAATAGCTTTCCATGTGCCCTTGGAGTTGTTTTTAGCTTAAAGTAATTTATTTTTATCATATGATCTTTTCAGTTTTTTCAGAAGACTATTGAGAAAATTTCGGTATCGGGTATAAGTAGTTTTCTGAATATCTTTATCGGGTGATGATTTATATTTTTTGTAAACCTGTGTCGATTTCTGATGCAGCGAACTAAACCTGGGGTCATCCAAGGCTTAAAAATTCTGCATTTCCTAGGGACTCGAACGGTATAACTATTTTTTGTAATAATACCTTGAATGGTAGATCTGCAGCCAGATTATAGTTTTGTTTATTTAACACATGACTAAAGTCAGTGTTTTCTAGTGCCTCTTTGATGTCTGAAAAGTTATCTGCAGCCAGATTACAGTTTTCTTCATTTAACACATGACTAAAGTCTGTGCTTTCTAGTGCCTCTTTGATGTCTGAAAAGTTATAGCGGACCACGTTAGCTGATTGTTTAGCTGATTTTCTTTTCATCTCCAGACAAAGGATAACTGGGAAGTAGTCTGTGATATGAGTTTCGAGGACTAGTACTGTGGCAGGGCCTTTAAATTTTAAAAGTACGTGATCTAGGCAATTACCTGATCTTGTGGGAAGCACAAGCAGGCAAAAGACCTAAGGAGGCACACAGTGTGAGATAATTACTTGAATGGTGATCGTGATTGTCTGGTTTAATATCAATGTTCATATCGCCAATCAGAGCAATATTGTTATAGCGTTTAAGTGATTGTACTACATAGGCTTCGGTAAACATTCTTAAGGTCGCAAAAAGATGGGGAGCGATATACGCAAATGATTGCTATGTCACCTATTGTACAGATGATGCAATTGAGTCACAGAATGATGGTTCAAGGTACGTGCAATTTAATAAGGTCTTAGTGTAAATAACCACACCATCGTTCTGAGACTTGTTTTTTGTCGTTGCCGAAAAAGAGTAGCCTTGCAGATGGGGAAGGGGCCCAGAAACTCTTAGCCAACACTCGGTTAGTATGATAACGTCAAATTCAATTTTAGTGGTTGTTACCATCGTGATGAATTGATCAAAGTTCTTTCGAAGGCTTCTAATATTTATATGAATAATTTTCAAATTATTATTTGGTTGCTAAATAAGGGTTAAACATCGTTCGGGGGGACAAAGATGAGAACGTACTATGGAGAGATCGTCTATTTCATTGGATAACGTATTGTTTTGATTAGCCATTTATTGTAAGATGAATGAGGTCCAGCGGCTGGTAACTTTTTGACATGTTTCGATAACGAATTATAATCGGAGGAGAGGGACAAATTATTATAATTTTATAAGTGGTCCTAGTAAAGGGGTGTACAAGATGTATCTGGATGCTAACGTGAGAGGATGTGTGGGTGTGAGGCAGTGGCGTGTGAACATTGTAAAATGAGTGTATGGACAGAAAAAGGTAAGGTAAATTGACATTAATATAAAAACAACAACCTAACACAATGGAAAAAGTAATGCATGCATAAAGAAAGGGTTTAAAATGTAATAGGCAAAGTCACTGATAACATAGCGAGACATTTCTCTGATTTGATCTAAAGTGGTTTGTCAGCAGGGTTCTTACGCAGGAGAATTCTTCCGTTCGAGTACCAACAGGAGTAGTTGTGGGTTTTTGCAAACTGGCGAGTCTCATAAAGTAGCTTTTTGACGGTTGGTGGCAAGTGTTCGTCAATGTAGATAGGTTTCCTTTCGCCTGCGATGCCAATAGTCTGTGTGTTAAACTTATCTGGTACGGAGCGCTCTCTGTTGAATGTTCGAGCCTTAGCTAGGAGATCATTTCTAGTGCTGAAAAACTATTGGTCTACATATGCTTGGCTTCCCGGGTATGCGGTATATATCTCGAAAAGCGGAAGCCGGGATGTCCATGCCAAGAGCGTTACCCACAGTATTTACCCACGGTCTTGTGTCTTTTCGTTTTCCTTAAACGGAATATTGCGTAGCTCGATAGTTGCTTGACGCGACTGGAAGTGCAGGTCTTGTATTTGCTTTTGTGACTGGCAAATATATTCCAAGTTCTCACTTTTTTCCATTTCCAATTTTGAAAAATTACTGATGATGTCTTCATGTTGGTTATTTATAAAGTTCATGCTGCGCTCAATCTCGGAATCTGATTAGAAGTCTGATTAGAGAGGCACTGTTTTTTAAGCTCAGAGACATCGCTGACTAGTTTCGATAATATGGCATCTTGATCTGCTTTCCAACTGATCGTGTTCAGTCTTCCATTTTGTCAGAATGTCAATAAGCTCAGCTTTCAAGTCGTTTAATGCCGGCCTGAGTTCAATGTCCATTTCTTTATTCGGAGAGTAGTCGATGCGTTGGCTCTTGTATTGCACGGTAATATTGTTTCCGTCTGAGCTTTGGGAAGTAGTGGCAGACGTTAAGTCTGATTCAGACAGTGATTGACCCAGCATCAAAGTCGAATTTTGTGTTTGAGGCGGAGTTCGTTGCAGTCTCCAGCAGGCTTTCTTCTAATTAAGTAGAATAAGAATATGGCGAGAGAAAATAAAAAATACTTCTCCTGTGCCCAAAGATTGTGCAAATTACGTATTGCAGACTGCGAGCGGCTTCGTAATATAGCAAATTAAATTTTTTAAATACAAAAAGTGGCCGGACGGGTCGGATTCGAAGCCGAGTCGTCTTCTTGACAGGGGAGAGCTATACCACTGCGCCACAAACACGTTAGAAATTAATGACTGCTTTACCACGTAAAACTTAGGTGATTAACGTAGTTCGACGACTCCTTTGTGTTGTTAATGAGGGCAAAGTCTTAAACGGTAGCCACATTAAACTTTTTAGTTCGTTGTGATATTAAAACTGTTCACCGACAAGGATGCAGTTGCCAATTCACTGAGATTTTTCACATTATCGTCACTTTTATGTTATAGATGATCACTGTATAGTTTTATAGTTATTGAACACTTTATTCGCGGTTTTAAAATTTTAAAACACAGAGTCGATCGAGAGTACGTGTGTTCGCGTTGGCGTCTCGGAGGGGAGAGAACTTCATGTATGTGACACTTAAGAAACTTTGTCCATGTAGAAACTGTTATTCCTCATTATTTCCTATTCATTTCAGTGTAAAACAACACTCGAAAGTAAACAACACTAACACAGTAAACGGTATTTACTTCTGCACTGATGGCATCAGTTAGTGGCGATCGATATACTAAAGCATTAATATTGCTTGTTCTTCCAAAGAAACTTAAATTTTATTAGTTGACAATGTTAAAAGTACAAAACAACAAAAATAAAATATTTCGATATTATTAATAAGTATCGGTGTCGCACCTCTAGAGCAGAAGCAAGCAATTTCAAGAAATACGTGCCAGCTGCGCCGCTGTCCTCATAGAGTGACAAAAAATTACGTCATGATGGACAATAGTGCTGTGATGGTATTGACTTGGTTTTATCGATTGTTGTTTCTATTTGTGGAATAAACGCCGTAACTGTGACACAGATAATTACATTTATGTCATAAAGTACAAAGCGCGATGAAATAAAACTCAACACCAGGATGGTATAATAATCTTTATTGAAATTTTAACCCATGTTAAAAAATATTGTCAGTTTTCCATGAGCTTTATCGATATAATTTCGACCTCACTACTATTTTGTAGGTATTAATGGATGAATTCGGAGCTTGGCGCTGAGAGCACGCTTTTTCTTTTTTGACTTGGTGGTCAAAAGGTTAAAAGATATTTTCAGAGTTTGACTCACCGGCAATGGGTAAATTTGACTTATTATTTACATAATCTGGGGTAAATTTTTCTAGAAAATCCTGAATCTAATTGACATTATTGCTGCAATGTTTTATTAAATTCCGTATATATTTCCAGATTCTGGACAGAGGCGTACATCTATTAAAGGAGCTACAAAGTTCAACTCAACTATTTGATCTTTTTGTTTTTAAAGTAAGTTTTTTGAGGGCTTGTAATCTTTTAAACTCAATAATGTTTCATCCGACGGATTATTTTTAAAATTTATATAAGCTAACTTAGACTTTTGAACTGCTTCTGAACTTTTTTTCACCAAGAAAGAGGGGCTTTTGCTGACTTCCTATAAGAGTTACGAATAGAATAATCAGCCGAGAAAGACGCTGGCGTATTATGATAGGCAGGGAATTTTAATTGCAGAATGCAAAATTTGACAAAACTCTGTATAACTTTCCAATGGAGCGTCATGTTGATCCTGATAAGTTATCATCATCATAATCTTAACAGCCGAAAGACGTAGACTGCTGGACACAGGCCTCCCCCAAAAGGGGGGTGTGCCATAATCGCCATGCTTGGAGGCGGGTTGGCGATCGCAGTGTATGGTGTTCGCAGCGTATGGTGTTCGCAGCGTATGGTGTTCGCAGCGTATGGTGTTCGCAGCGTATGGTGTTCGCAGCGTATGGTGTTCGCAGCGTATGGTGTTCGCAGCGTATGGTGTTCGCAGCGTATGGTGTTCGCAGCGTATGGTGTTCGCAGCGTATGGTGTTCGCAGCGTATGGTGTTCGCAGCGTATGGTGTTCGCAGCGTATGGTGTTCGCAGCGTATGGTGTTCGCAGCGTATGGTGTTCGCAGCGTGTGGTGTTCGCAGCGTATGGTGTTCGCAGCGTATGGTGTTCGCAGCGTATGGTGTTCGCAGCGTATGGTGTTCGCAGCGTATGGTGTTCGCAGCGTATGGTGTTCGCAGCGTATGGTGTTCGCAGCGTATGGTGTTCGCAGCGTATGGTGTTCGCAGCGTATGGTGTTCGCAGTGCATGGTGTTCGCAGTGTATGGTGTTGATTTTTACAGAGAACGCTGCTGCCCATTCTCTGGCGAATCCCTTAGTCGCCTCTTACGATACCCACGGGAAGTGATGGGATGTTATGAGTAACCGTATGGTGTTCTTTTACGACACCTTACGGCACCGGCCGACACCATACGGCACCGGTATCATTGATAAAAACTTTCATAATAATAAGAAGGTGGTAGCTGCCAAGAGGATCACAATGACCAATCAAAAGAAAGAGTCAATGATGGGGAAACTATGGACAAATCTAAGGCATTTGGACGCCACGTAACATAAACACACAACTATAACACGTAAAATAAAAAATAACATCCCCATGAGGTGTGATGGGTATCGAAATCACCGGCAAATATTGGTTCAGGCACAGATTTTATTAAAGATTCAAATTTATTTTTGTCTAAAGATGGCGTGCAATTAGTTGGACAGTAGAAACTTACAATACTTATTTCTGTGTTGTTTACAGTAATTCTTAAACAAATATTTTGTAGAGAACTATCAGAATATGTTATTATTTTTGTGTAGTTTATCATGTCTTTCTATTTTGTATCCTCTAATGTTAAAATGTTTGATGGGTGTTAACCAGGTTTCTGATATAATTGCAACATGTATGTTATGCTCATAAAGAAATTGGGTTAATAAAAGTTTGTTACTTAAAATACTTCGTGCGTTCCACTGCATTAGATTAAGATCCATTATTAGATGTAGACGTACTGGTACGGTAATTTTGTTGCAGAATTTCTTTTATGGCGGTTGAATGAATGGGATTATCTTTTGATTTAATATAATTTTAGTTATAGCATTTGTTAAAGTATTCATTAAAATCTGATTTATTCAAATTACACATACATACATTTGTTCTAACAGGTAAAACCCAAGCTAACAAAAGTAGTCATACATTGCTATTAGGAGCACACGTTAAACAGTGGACAACATATTAATTGTCACCCTCTGGAATTCCGTCAAAGTGCAAGAAAATAAGTCCAAACGCCAAGAGACACTATTCAGTATTGTAACTGCACGAATAACTGGCGCAAACTTTAATAGATTTGTACGGGTTGCCGGAACTTTAAAAAGCCCCTTCCTCGGTCCCAACGGTAGCCTCCTGTCTGGAACGAGAAATCCCAATGATTCCAATATTTGTGGATTATTCAGTATTCCACGAAAAACCATAAAAACATATTTCACAAGAGCGAAGTTGCGCCTAACTTCCAACTTATAGTACCCAACCATCCCTATAACAAAGAGAGGTGGATACATAAGTGTATAGAAAGGGTAGACACCAAACTGTTTCATGTACAGGTATCGAGTAAATTTGTTCTGCATCTATTCCAGCTAATTAATAATTTGTGTTTCAGTGTTCTTCTGGTAAAAAATGCTCATTAAATAAATCGCAATATTTAGTGGCTCAGGACTTTATTTTCTTCTATTTTAATTTTTTTTTCTGTGGGCACTTTTTGAGATGGTTACCACCACAATTGACACACTTAGCAACAACTTCATACATTACAAACACTGTTTGACAGGAGGAACGTAATAGCTTACAGGAGTCAAGGTACACGTATTGCGGTTACGCAGTAGAGGCGAAAGTAACCGCAACAGTTTGAGTGGGGTCATACGTGACCATGCCACCCTCTCTTTGTACGCGGCGCATGAAGCGCCTCACCAGTATGACATTTCTGGAACATCCAATCAAAGCAGATATTCTTTCATTATACAAATCCATAGGGACTAAAGGAAGAACCCCGGTCACCTCGGTGTTGACAGCAGGTATTGTTGCGTTTAAGCCCATTTCGTTTAGAAGTTTTTTATTTTGTAGGAATACATTGGCATTGGGCACGCCACAATTGCGGCGATAAGTCCCCTCTTTGAGGAGTGGCTAGAGCGGCGCCACGGCATCCTTACCTTCCGTTTGACGCAGGTACTCACCGGACACGGTTGTTTCGGGAGGTACCTGTTTCGAATACGGCGGGAGGATACGCCCGGATGTCAACACTGCGAGGATCGCCCGGAGGACACGGTGGAGCATACGGTGGAGGTCTGCCCTGCTTGGGCGGAGCACCGCCGTGTCCTCGTCGAGGCGATCGGCGGCGGCGACCTGTCGCGGTCGGCCCTGTTTCAAGCCATGGTCCGGAGCGAGGAGACTTGGAAAGCGGTCACCTCCTTCTGCGAAGCAGTAATGCTAGCGAAGGAGGAAGCCGAACGCGTGAGGGAGAGGGAAACCTCACGCCCCAGCCGCCGCAACAGAAGAAGACTCCCCGGGCGTCGGGAGTCGCAGGGCGATTCTCGGCCACCGTAGGCGCGGGCCTGCGGACGGCGAGCATTGGGTGGCTCGCCGTCTGGTCATAACCAGGCCCGGGTCGACGGCGCGCTGTGTTCCACGCGCGCCTCAAAGAGCTGTCAGCATTAAAGACGGGGCCCGCTAGGGCCCAATGCCTGCTGGGGTTGCGGGATTTATTCGAAAGAGTCACCGCGGCCCTGGAACGCAAAGGGCATTAGGAGGAACACGGATGGGTTTTAGTCAGTAAGAGTCTGACACTCCCTTCTACTTCACCCAGAGCGGAAGGAGTCATTTGATGATTTCCCATCCTTAAAAAAAAAAAAAAAAAGGAATACATTGGCATTGTTGGAAAGGTCAAATATTATACCTATTTTGTACTTATTAATAGATTCTGAGCAGTGGTGGCCGAGTGGTAATGGCTTCGACTTACGAGTTGTAGGTCGCGAGTTCAAACCCAGCTAGGCACATTACTTTGTGTAATTTATTTCATCACCACTGCTCTCAAAACGGTGAAGGAAAACATCGTGAGAAAACCGGCATGTCCTAGAACCAAAAATTCGAAGACATGTGGCATTCACCAACCCGCATTGGGCCCGCGTGGTGGATTACGGCCCATTCCCTCTCCTAGAGAGGAGGCCTGAGTCCCAACAGTGGGAACATTATAAGGCCGACTATGCGACTATAATAGATTCTGAATGTAATATGCCAGTGACGCAATATTTGCGTATGGCATGCGAAATAGCCAGTCTGTCTTTGTCAGAAAATTGACGTTAAAAAAAAAACAAAATCAAAATCAAAAGTCGTTTATTCAAATTAGGCTAAGAGCCAGCACTTTTTGAACGTCAAGTTTTACAAAAGACAGCCCCAAAACGCCCGCCCGTCACCACTTCCTAGTGTTTTAGCTGTGGAGAAGTGGCCAACAAACTCCCCAGCATCACATCTGTCTGTTACGTTTTATGAATCTATATAAAAGTATGCTAAGTAATTATACATGACACAAAATTTACTTGTTAGCTAGCACACTATGATACGGATAATGATAGAAATGTATAGTAAAAAAATAACGAATTGACCTGCATAGTCAGATAAATAAAAAATAAAAAAACAATATTATATGAATACATAAAACCTGTCATAAGCTAATTACTTAAAGAGAAAGAACATGATAATTATTACATTGTCTTGCGTTTAACACAGCGACCAACTATTCTTATCGTCTAAATAATCATTAATAGAATAGTATGCCTTCGAACAGAGGTTAGATTTAACATTAGCTTTAAATGAGTTAAAAGGCAGGTCAAGAAAAGATTTTTACTGTATAAACGGATACCGAGCCCCACAAATGAGTCGTGGACCTTACGAAGTCGGTGGGAAGGAGCATGTAGCTTGTGCTTGTTTCTGGTGTTAAAGTTGTGGATGTCGCTCGTTTTACTGTATAAATATATATTTTGCCTAATATATAAAATGTTTGCAAAAATAAATTGAGATGCTACCATAAGAATTCCAATCTCTTTGAAAATTTCTCTTAATGAAACTCTTGACCCTAGCTGATATATTGCTCGCACGGCACGTTTTTGTATGACAAATATATTTTGTATATCAGCAGCTTTTCCCCACAATAGAATACCGTTGGACATAACGCTATGAAAATAACTAAAATAAACTAACCGAGCTGTGTCAACATCAGCAAATTGTCTTACTTTCCTGACGGTGTATGCGGCAGAGCTGAGCCTTCCCGATAGGCTTGATATATGTGGGCCCCATTGTAGTTTGGAATCAACAGTTATGCCCAAAAATACTGCCGTGTCTACAGTTTCAAGCACCTCGTCACTTAAGATTACATTGGGTCCTAAATTTCTAACATTAGGCAAGGCAAATTTTATACATTTCTTTTTCTTGGCATTTAGAACTAAATTATTTGTCGTAAACCAATCCGTAACCATTGAAAGAGTTCAATCGTTCAATCTCCGGGACTTTAAATACTTGATACTTCCTGCTGTTGTCTGCTGAATCACCGGAGTCGGAAGAAGTCTCCGTGGTGTCCCGTACTACTCGACCATCAGGGGGCTCCCGCTTTATTCTCTTCTTACTACTTCCCCCAATGTTTATTGCACTATTTACAAATATATACAATTAGTATTTTATAATTACAACTAATTCTGAGGTACTTCAGCCATATATAACAAATTAATTTTAAATTATATGAGATTTGGCGCCTTGTTTGTTTCAGTTCCAGCGTTTTTCTAATTTTAAGTGTGCATATGTTTTTTTTTTTCAATATACAGCTTTCTGTTTGCAAGCCAGTTCGAAATTAAAATAAAACCTTTGATAAGTTACCTCCTTTTATTGCCAATTGGCCATGTTTCGGAAAAAGGTTGTTCCATTTTTAAATTAATTACACGTCAGATATGAATTTACTATGTCATTTATTTGGCCGCTAAACCACGACAGATATGGAATTTCATTTTCATACAACTTGTCGCGGCCGCTGCTTGCATGTATTTGGCCAGTACAGCAATTTCGATTTATTTCGAAGAAGATTGTCAAAATAATGCTCAAATTTGTTTGAGAAAATGTTTTTTAACCTATTAGTGTTGTTGTTATCTTTGTTTGTCATCGGTAAAAATGTGTTGTTATTACCCTTGTTTTTCAACGATGAAACCAAGTCAAAAATTAAAAAAGCCGTGCGCCTTACTGAAAGTATTATTAAAATCGGAGCAGTAGTTCCTGAGATTAGCGCGTTCAAGCAAACAAACAAAGAAACTCTTCAGCTTTATATATTAGTATAGATAATATAATTTTGTTACTAACACAGTGGACCGCATTTGTAGTCTGAATAAATAAATAAAAATAATAAATAAATAATTAGTGATGAGGTTGTCAAGGTAAGTAAGTAGCCAGTGCAACGATAGACTGAGGAGCGCACTGGAGAATGCGCTTCGCGAGTATAGATCAACTTAGACCCCGATTACCACGGTTACCCATGCACAAAAAGAATAGGGCGCTGGTGTGTGCTTTGGACTCGCTGCTGCAGAACATCTTTGAAAGCAGCGAGGGCCTCGTAGATACGCACTCCATCCTTTAATGCGGGGCTGTTGCGGCATGTCGTATAGCGAACGTCGAGTTCCCAAATTGTGACGAAACTATACGACCAAAACCTCCCGCACCAGCCGGGCAGTGCAGGATCGAGCGGCGTATCGATGAGGCTAGAGCACTCATCGGCAAACTGTACTGCTTTAGGGAGGGCAATACACGACCACGTGTGATCCGATTTGTGAGGCGGGCGTTTTCTGGGACTGGAATCAGTCCTCGAGATTACCCGTCCCGTGTCACAGAGCGCATCGACTTCCTGAAGCAGAAAGTTTGTGCATGGGAAAACCGTATTCGGCGGTATAAGCGGCGGGTTGACCGTTACTCGCAAAATCGCATGTTCCGGAGCGATGAGCGGTGGGTATACAGAGCTTGGGAGCGACCTGAACAAAGTGTGACAGACGTGTGCCGCCCGGATGATATTGCCACGAGTACATTCTGGCGAAACATATGGTCGGTGCCCGTCTGTCATGCCAAAGGTGGCTGGATGCGCGATGTCGAACGCGTGTGTGAAGCTATACCACAAATGGATGAAATTACCATCACTCCATTAGATGTAGACAGAGCAGTCCGTCCATTACCGAACTGGAAGTCTCCGGGACCGGACGGCCTGCACAATTTCTGGCTTAAGTGATATAGCAGCTCACACGCGCTTCTGGCATCTCAATTCCAGTCATACTTAAAGTCTGCGTCGCTACCACAGTTTCTAATAACTGGTGTTACCCACCAGCTCCATAAGACTGGTAGTCCCGCGGAACCCAAGAGTTATAGACCAATTACTTGTTTGTCGACGGTCTTTAAACTTCTTAAATCCATCCTGAGAGTGAAAATCAATTATGTCTGCCTCTCAGAATGGATGTAGGAAGGGGTCCCACGGCACTAAGGAACTTCTCCTCATAGACATGGCCATAAGCCAACAGGTCCGTCGATCCTGCAAGGATCTGTCGACATGTTGGATAGACTACAAGAAGGCCTATGACTCTGTGCCACATACATGGCTCATGAAGGTGTTGGAGTTGTACAAAATAGATCCAACTCTACGCACCTTCCTTGAATCACGTATGAGGCACTGGAAAACAGTCCTTCGCTATCCAGGATGTCGATCGATTCAGGGGAATGATGAGCCTGTATGGATTAAACGGGGAATATTTCAGGGGGACAGTTTGAGTCCGCTTTGGTTTTGCTTAGCTCTGAATCCTCTAAGCGCAATGCTGGAGGATTCAGGTCTAGGTTATCGGTTGAGAAGACGTGGTCAGGCCATATCTTACCTTCTTTACATGGATGATCTGAAACTCTTTGCCCCCAACAATTCGCGGCTGATGGAGCTACTGAAGGTAACTGAAACCTTCGGTAGTGCCATCAGGATGGAATTTGGTGTGGATAAATGTGCAGTCATGCATGTAAAGAAAGGGAGATTATGGAATCTGAGGGAATTCAACTCTCGGATTCCATACAGGTTAGATCCCTCAGCTCGACCGAAACCTACAAGTATTTGGGTATGTCGGAAGCGTTGGGCATTAATGTTGCTGATATGAAGCAATCGTTGAAGGAGCGCTTCTTTGGCCGCCTGAAAAAGGTTTTGAATCGGTTTTGCCTCATGTCGGGCGGAAGTAAGGTGCGCGCCTTCAACTGTTGGGTCATGCCAGTATTAATGTACTCTTACGGCATACTCAAATGGACTCAAACCGAACTCGACGCCCTGGATAGGAGAGTCCGCACACTGCTGACCGCACACTGCTGACCGCAAACCGGATGCATCACCCACGATCGTCGGTGATGAGATTGTGCATCCCGCGGAAGTGTGGAGGTCCGGGCTTTTTAAACACCAAGACTCTCCACAACCGCGAGATGTGCAGTCTCAGAGAATATTTTATCAAAGTCGATGTAGGTATACATTGAGACGTGGTCGCAGTGGACAAGGGACTCACCCCGTTGTCCATGGCTAAAGAAAACTGGCGCAAACCTGTGATCCTTACTACAGATGACCGCAAGGAGCTACATGACGCTACATCATCCCAATTCTTGTCCGGTCGTTCCGGAAATACAAGGAAGCTATCCATTCATTCCGAGGTTTTAATGGTTGTCCACAATTAATGTAATATCCAAGCAATTTTAATTTATCTAAAACTTTGAAACTCCACTCTTGGTTAAATTAACTTCCATACCCACGGTTTCGGCTAATCGAGAGAATGTATCACGATCAACTTATTTATTAGTTGCAATCATTGAGTCATCACCAAATACCAACGTCTTCTCGATTTTTATCCCAGACTCATACCCAAACCACTTCAAGAATATTTAGTTGCAAATTGAACCAATTAACTGAGTAAAATATCTACTACTGGAATTTCCAGAATTCTTCTGCCAATGCGCACCATTGATTAGACGAATAGTAGTGTTAATCATGTAATCCATTAAATATTCAAACATTCTCCAGCTTGAACTAGGTTCGGCGCATCCAAAACCTTTATAATAATAAAAACTTTATTTCAGACCAGAGTCCCTAACCACACAAAAGACATAACACAAACAAACAGAAATTTTTATAATGGGAAAAATTTATATTATCTGCTAAAATGTAATAAGCGGTTTAAATCAGCTGGAATCTTCTTATCAAACATTGAAAAATCTAAACCACAAAAGTTCTTGTGCCCTGAAAACTTTGATTCTAGTCTCATGAAGCCACTGTCGTCCGGCTGTCAACTTGACTGACAGGAAAAATTTTCATCCCGATTTTTGATATTAATTTAATTAAAAACAAAGTTTCAAAAGGCACAAAATCCTGGATACGTCAAGAAAAAAAAACAATAAACACCAAATACTAGTATTGGAATGGAAACACTGTTAAATAAAATAAATCAATACTGACAAGAAGCCGGACACGACTACAAGCCGCACCAATTTTATCTTCGGGTTCCAGGGGTTCGGGGACCAGCGCCAGCTGTGAGTCCAGAGATTCCGGTAGCTGTAGTTGCGTCGAGCTCGAGCGACGAATACTTTTCGCCGCCGACGACACCACCATCTGCGCGTCGGGGCGACGAGGCCGACCACCGACCAGCTTGGGACCTCGAGGCCCTCTCTCTGTTAGGAGGTCTCTGATAGGGGGCTCCCCGCTATCGGTGGAAGTATTAGCGCATGACATTTTCATTAATGGCTTGAGTCCAGCGCATGCGATGGACTCAAGCCATTAATGAAAATGTCATGCGCTAATACTTTGGGGCTACAGAGGGGGCAACTAACCTGACTGCGTACCGTGGTCGGATGCTCTCTCTGTTTCAAGTACATGAACCGGCTGTCAACGTTTCAACCCAACGACTATCGGATCAGGTGCGGGTCTTCCAGCGTAACCGTATGTTCGATGATACCGTACTTGATAGACTGCGTCTAGAATCACGGAGTAGCCGTGTCTCAACTGCTTCGCCACTGGCCGCAGTGCAAATACAACCCAGTGCAAGTGTTTCACCGCGACCCGACTACGTCGATGAAGATGTTGATAATGGGGCTATATCCGTGAGTTCCCAATGCAATGAGCGATTGAGGAGCGCGTTGGAGGATGCTTTCCGAGAATATCGCTCCACACCGCCTAAGCTTAGGCTTCGGCTACCTCGTTTGACTATGCATAAAAAATAGGGCGCTGGTGTGTGTGCTCTAGATTTGCATCTATCAAGTTATTTTGATAGCAGCAAAGACCTCGCCGATACCCACTCGATTTTGTACTGTGCGGCTGCAGCGGCATGTCGTGTAGCTTATGTCAAATTTCCTAACAGTGACAGACTTACAAGATTAGCTGTACCAACTTGGCAGTGCAGGATCGAGCATCGTATCGGTGAAGCTAGAGCACTCATCGGCAAACTTATCTGCTTCAGGGCGGGCAACACTCGCCTTAGAGTGATGCGCTTTGTGAGACGGGCGTTTACGGGGACTGATGTCAATCCCCGAGATTATATATCCCGCGTCACAGAGCGCATCGACTTCCTATAGCAGAAAGTGTATGCATGGGCAAACCGTATTCGTAGGTACAAGCGGCGAGTGAAAGTTAGGAAGTTCCTCTCTCAGGAGCCCTGACCACCGGTAGCTTGGACCCTGTTCCCGATACCGGTGGGCTACTATTTTTATATTTTTAAATGTATTTTTTAAATTTTTAATAATGAAATATTAAAAATGTAAAATTATATGTAAATAGAATGAATAAAGGATATAATAATAATCTTTATTAGACGTGAAAGATATACATATGTTCACACAATTTGTCAACAAGCTACTTAAAATAAATCTTAAAATTATAATCACATCAATTCTGTCTATTTTTAGCATCTGCTACCGAACTAGGTTTATAGCCTGTGTTTCTGTACGCAGCGCCTCAAGCCCTCAAATTAAATATGCAAGTATGAGCTCACGAACAAAAGTAAACAATAAAATAAAAGTAGTTTATTATTTTAAAAAAATACATTCGAATGTGGTGATTCCTGGAACTCACACTAGGATTAAAAAATTACATTCGAATGTGTTGATTCCTGGAACTCACACTAGGATTCCCTGTATCGTGAGATCCAGGTGAGATACATGCAATAGGTATATATACAATAAACTTCTTAATAAGTATCTAATCTACTGGTAATCTACTAGAAAAGAAGTATACAATAAAAACGAATACACAAAGAAATACTAATACACAAAGAAACAGTTAATAACTAAGTATGTATAGGTATGCATATATGCTGTGTGTGTTAGTGTATATGTACTAAACTAAAATTCACAAGGTTTAAATGCTTATACTTAAAAATTTAAAGTAAGGACTGTCCTCTGGGTGTGTAAGATGAAAGGGATGAGTGTATGTGTGTAAAAATATTCGGAACTCTTTCACACACCCTCTGTGTGTGAAAGAGTTCCGAATATTTTTGCTAATAGATTCTTGTAGGAACCGATATGATACATATACAATTCCGATCAAAAATTGTGTCATAACACTTTATCAATAATTTATGATAAAAAAAAATAAAGTAAGTCCTCGGTTTGATCGTTGGTTAGCCTCCCCAGCGAATGTTTTTCATGAGTTACGGATGTTTTTCATCTCTACCCTATTGATAGAGTAAATATGAAGTCTTATTATTTTTTTTATATAAAATGGGCCTAAAAAGGGAAAAATCTATGAATAATAGCATTTCTTGAGTATGATATTCTCTTCCATACAGGTAAACCGGACAGATGATCGGACTGTACTCCATGATAGTGTGTTTTTTCATGTTTCATAAAGATCCTTAAGACAGATAGGTGGCGTACAGTTAGTACCTCACAATGTTCATAAAGAAGAGTGGTAGGGTAGCGAAAAGGTTTAATTAAACGTACTGAGTTTCAGTATGGATCTTTGTGATACCTCAAGTTGTTTTAACGTAGTTTTTAGTGCACCACCCCAAGACGATACCCAGTATGAAATTAGTGACTGACAAACGCATAATAGATTTGCTTTAGCTATATAAGGGTGAATACATGCCTCAATGTCTTAAAAACTACATTTTTAAGACATAAGCTTACGAACTCTTTTACTCGGTGCCTGAATGTGAGCTTTGAAATACTTAATTGTTTTTGCACACTCCAAAGAATTACATGAGCATCTAAAATGTACAGAAGCGTCTTGGGAGCAGTTATGTGCGATTAAGTTTAGATTGACATTTGAAGAAGCACGGATTGAAAAGGTCAGGTATTTAGTTGTCTTAACATTCAGAATAAGCACATCATCACAAAGCAACCTCTTCACCAAATCAAATCCTTTTTGGGCTTGCTGGTGTCTCATTCCATGTTTTAGCAGCAAAAATAAGCAGTGTCATCTGCGTATGAGATTAATTTTCCATGAAATGGATTTAGACAAAGGAGATCGTTTATATAAACGAGAAAAAGAGTCGGCCCAAGAATACTTCCTTGGGGCACGCTGTAGGTCACTGGAAGATCAGAACTAGTATAGTTACCAATCTGAACACATTGTGTTCTGCCGGTTAGATAATCAGTCAAAAGGCGAAGCTGCTTCCTCCTCCTTTTGCCAATTTTTGTACAACGTGATTTTGTCATTTCATTTCTTAACCTACATTAGGCGATAAAAGATCAATCTCACGCCACCTGCTCGAAAGCTTTAAATTATCTGTTACGTAAACCTAAACTACGGAAAGGCGGACAGGCGGTAGGTATGAGGGTACAGTCTGGCAATAATGTTGTAGTCTGTGGGCAACACTGTCCTAGCCACTTGAGTAAAAGCGAATTTGGACCTTATCGCGAATACATTCTGTGCAAGCATTTCGATAAATCATGTAGTTAGGCGATTTTAATCATTCGTCATCGCCTCGGGACACCGCAAATTTTTGTATTTACCTCTATATTATTAGCGGTCCCCCGACGCGATGACGCTTGGCCCAAAGAATCGTACCTTATTTTTATTTTTTGCTTTTTAACCTTTTGACCGCCACAGTCGTGTATAGACGTCAAACCAAAATGTGCCCTGCACGCCACGGTCGCGATTGGTTGACAGAATTTTAAACGTAAATAAATTTCATAAAACAGCATTGTTTTGTTTTCCTTTGTTAATTATAATTAATAATAATAATATAATAATTTATCGTTTATTCTCTCTTCACAAAGTTACTTAATATTAATTTGTACAAAAAATGTCGCAGCTGTAATCCACCTTTGTGAGAGACTGGTGCCTGATATAGGTTTTTGAGAAAAACCTGTGATACAGGTCACCAGGCCCCCTCCACGGCTAGAATAAGCTTTAACGGAGCTACCGTGCAAGAGTCGAAATTATGCATAACAAAAATATGAACTAAGTACCCAAAAGTTAGACAATAGGTATGCTCAAACCAAAAGAAGAAGTGATAACAAAAATAAAATATAAAATACCTACCTATAATTCTGCAGAAGTTATTGAGTCATGTTGTGATATAATGCGTGAGAGAGTGTATTGTGAAGTGTTAGACTAGTAGGAGATGTATGTGAGCAATTCAGATGAGCAGTGATTGAGGTGAGTGCAGGTGGCTTTTGTGGAGTGAGTGCAGCGAGAGTTGTTTTTCAAGGAGGTCAGAAACAGCTACGTATGTACGGGGTTGGTCAAAATTATTTCTATTTCTGAACGGTCAAAAGATTCTCTGTTTTAAGATAGTCCAGGTTTTTTAAGTATTTTTTTATTTCTTTAATACAGCTTGAACGAGTTTTTGGATATAGGTTTAAGGATTTATTCAATTTATTGTACAGATAATGCCCAAGGAAGCAAAAGAATCTTTTAGGGAGTGTGGATTTGAATTGTGCCGTGGGACATACCCTACCCTTTCGTCGGTTATCTTTGAGTAGCTTCGCGTCAAACTGTATTTGAGAATGTTTTTTAATTACTGTAAGTAATATGAACGTTTGTCTGACTGTGAGAATGTCCCATTTTTTGTACAGGTCAGTAGTCGGAAAACGAAAGGGGAGACCAGCTCCAACCTTAAGTATGGCACGCTGTGCCTTTTCAGCTTCGATGAGGTGTGTTTTTGCGGCACCTCCCCATGATGTAATGCAGTAATCAATAAGTGACTGGCATAATGCGTAGTAGACCATCTTAATAGTCTTTCGATCGGCCGAGTGTCTTAGGGTTTTGAAAATGTAAATTACTTTTCGTAACCTGGTCACGAGGGTTTCTATGTGTGGTTTAAAGGAGAGATACTGATCCAGAGTGACTCCCAGGTACTTAATATTATCGTTTCAAGAGCATTGGGTGTTTTCAAAGCAACAGGTGTGAGCCGTAATTGATAGAGTTGAGGGTGGGAGCAAGTTAGATCTTTGAGTAAATGCTATGTACTTTGTTTTAGAGACGTTAAGAGTCAAAACATTGCCTCGCAGCCAGTTGCTAACGCGATCTAGTCCCAGTTGTGCAACATCGAGTACCTCCTCCCATCCGTCACCACTAAAGAACAGTGCAGTATCGTCAGCAAAGGTAACTTAATCTTTCCCTTGTGAAGAGAAAGTTGGCAGAGGTCATTAATGTACACCAAAAATAGTGTTGGGCCAATTATACTACCCTGTGGTACACCAAAATTGACGGAAAGCTCGTCACTGAGCCAGTCATTTATCTTTACTCGTTGTTTCCTACCCGTAAGATAGTCCTCCATAAGTTTCAGGGGGATTCCTCTGATACCGAGCCGTTCAAGCTTTTTTAGAAGGTGTTGAATAGAGACTGTGTCAAACGCTTTTGCAAGGTCGAGGAACACCGTAAGGCATCTCTTTCTGTTATCTAAGCTGGCCACAATAGAGTTTACCAACTCGTGCACTGCATCATTGGTACTTTTGCCAGTTCTAAAACCAAACTGTGAAGACGAAAGGAGATTATTTGCTTCCAAGAACTTAACTAAACGTTGATTTATGAGGCGTTCCAATATCTTGGACAGAGCAGGTAGAATGGAGATGGGCCGGTAGTTATTGACACAGTCTCTTTTTCCAGCCTTATGGATGGGCTTGATAACAGCTGTTTTAAAAGCCTGGCGAAAAACTCCCGCTGAGATAGACAGGTTACAGATATGTGTTATGGGAGAAGAGAGGTAGTTTGCGTATCTCTTAATGATTTTGCTGCTAATCTGATCGATCCCTACTGCACAATTTTCCTTCAAGCCCCCAATGAGGTTGCAAATTTCTTGTTCATCGGTAGGAAGAAGGACAAGCGAGTTTAAAGGACCTACTGATGCGTGATCGCTGGTGTGGCAAGGTGTTGTAGATTCCGAAGTGGAGATTCGATTTGCCAACTTTGCTCCAACGTTCACAAAGAAACTATTAACGTCGTTAATGTCCGCCTCGGGACTATTAGATGACAAGAGGGATGACGATAAATCAACCCTCTTGGCGGACCCGCTAATTTTTTTAATGACATCCCATAACTGTTTCTTGTTACCCTTTGCATTATCAATTTCCTGTTTTTCGTACATCTTCTTTGCTTTTTTGAGCATAGAGGAGCAAAAATTTCTATATCGCTTGTATGTCAATTTTAGTATCTCGTCGTCAGGGTTACGTTTGAATTTTTTGTGCAAGTTATCCCGGTTCCTCATGCAGCGAAGAAGTGCTTTGGTTACCCATGGTTTGGTTATTAGTTTTGTTTTTGAAGTTTTAGCTATGCTGGTATTATTTTTTATTGCTAAAGATAGGTGATCCACGAGGAGATCCGTTGATACGTTCGCGTCTTGACAGTCAAGGATAGCCTGGTAATCCAAGTTTTGTATTGTTTTGTCCAGGTTGTCGAAGTTAACCGAGCAATAGGTTTTATTAAGATACTTCAGACGCGTTTTAGGTCTACAATTAATAGCTACACTCTCGTGGTCAGTGATAGATGTTTCGAAAACAAAACAGCGAGCGTCCATTTTAGTTTTCAGCATCATGTGGTCTAAACATGTTAACCCATGTGTTGGCAGAGTATGAGCCGGGAGCAAACCATGAGTAGCCAAGCTGTTCAGGTAGTCGTATGATCGTTTATCGGAGCTGTTTGGAACTATATCAATATTTATATCACCACAAAGGAAAATGTTTTTAAAAGATTTTAGTTTATTTAGTAGCGTGTTAATTGAGTCGATAAATTTTACAGTGTTTGTTTGACTAGGTGGGCGATATAATCCTACGATGCAAGTATCTCGATCCAGTTTTAATACAAGGCAATTGGCGTCAGTAACTGTGGGTTCTTCAGATATAACATTAAGAAGTTTGTTGTAGTAGATGACAACTCCTTCATTTTGAGTTTTGTGTGAGGTAGTTGCTATGTAATTGTAGTTGTCGAGAGAAGGTATGATCTTTGCAGACGGGAGCCAGCATTCTGTAAGTACTAAAATATCCCAGGCTATTTCAGATCTTTGGAGAAGCGTAACGAAATTTGGCATATTACAGTTAATGCTACGAATATTTTGACACAAGATATTGATAGAGTTTTCATTAATTTTCATACGATTTTTTGCATTTTCCATGTCACAGGTTATGGTTTTAGCCACTTGAATAGCGTCCAGATCAGAGTTTATTTCGTTAATGTTTTTCATAGAAATCATTATCAATGTGCAATTAGAAAAATACAGTCACGCCTAATACGTGACGTAACGCAGAATGTGAAGTCGAATAAACTCTGTTCTGGAACTCTAGTAGCTTTATAAACAAGGATTTGACATAGTGCAGGAGATAGAGGACTAGGGTAAACACCATAGTAAAGGGTTTCGACTCGCTTGAATAACGTGTGTCTTGAGTTGAGTGAACGATGAGTGTGATGAGGAATATGTGTGTGTGTAATTCTGCAATAACAATGAAAGCTTAAAACTAAGGAAAAGCATGCTAAAAAAACAAAAAATAAACAAGAGTATTGAACCAAAGCTAGTCACATAGTAAGTTTGTGAAGTTTAGTTTCTTCATCAATGCGAACTGGTGTCGAGTCCTCTTTTTTTAACATAAATTTTCCCGTATGAAGTCCAGGCCGCTAGAAGTTTTTTGTTTCTAACGTTTGAGCGCGCAATGTAGAAAAGATATCTTGCCTTGGCTGTTGTTAAGTACTCTGAGATGTATAATGTACACGGCGGTCCCGGTAATTTAACATGCTCAGAGTTCAATTGCGGTTCCTTGTGTTCGCGTCTGGACTTATTGTATGTCTTGTATTTTGAAATCAGTGATTCCTTTCTGATAGTAGTGCTGAAATCCACAAATACTGTTTCTGACTTGGAGCGAAAAATGTCCCTAATCTCAGACTGGTGTATCGGTGTCTCAAGGCCTAATGTCGAACCGAGCTGTTGGATTGTGTCGATTAGCACTTTTTTATTTTCATTTTCTAGTTTAGGTATATTTCGAATTTCTACTGTTGAACAGTGGGCATTCTTATCCAGTTGTTCCAGCGTATTCTCCAAAGTTAAGATTCGCTTCTTGTACTTCTTATTTTCCTGTTCCAGCAGGTTGATTTTAGCTACAAGGTCGTCGTGCTTAAGGGTTAACGTTTCCACTGATCTCTGTATATCCTGGTTTTGGGTAATTATGGTAGCTAGGGCATTGTTTAATCGTTCGAACTTAGTGTCTTGTTGGTCCCTGATCTGATCGAGCATTATTTTTAATTCGGATGTGTGGCCAGATGGTTCCTCGACATTCTCAAAAGTGCGTTTCTGGCGTTTGGTAATGTTAAAATAATTGTCAGTCGAGTCCGTGGTATTCGACATATTATTAAGGGCCGAGTCCGAGCTGTAATGAATGATATTGGCTGGAGGATTAAGCTGAGGTATGCTCGGGGGAGAGCGTTGCACCGCCATTGCACTGGAAAGGGGGCGTCCATAAATTACGTGAGGCATTTTAGGGGGGAGGGGGTCGGGCCTTATCTCACCCAATCTCATGTGGGGGAAAGGGGGGGTCACGGCAAATATCACGTATTTTTTTTTCCGAAAGCAACTGATGCAAATAGTATAAAATTGCGAGAAAACTGGTCTTTCAACAAATCAATTAGTAAAACATGAGATGTTTCTGAGCTGCAGAGCACCAGTGAACATCCACAGTGCACCAGCAAAACTATAACAGTTTAAGAGTCCTGGTTTTACTGAAAATCACATGGCCATGATGGTTTGAGTAATTATTCTTAAAAATCTCACGTGAGATTAGGACGTGGGGGAGGGGGTCGAGTCAAATCTCACGACATCTCACCAAGGGGAGTGGGGGGGGTCGGATAATCGCCAAAATTGCCTCACGTAATTAATGGACGCCCCCAAACGTAATAAATGCTCTTAAGGTTTGTAATAATCAACGCTCCTTAATATATTATGTTATTCTTGCATATATCGATGTCCAATAAACGATGAAATTGTAAAAAACCATGTAAACCAAAAAAAAATCCAAAAAGAGATGTTTTATGTTGGATTCGAACTGCCACCTTCGGTACGTCAGTCCAACCGACCGCCTCGGAACCAAGCGTGTCACGAGATTTAAAATCCAAAAAGATGGACTGATGCTAAAACTAAGGTGACAACGTTAGTAGGGTAACCTTATTTCACTTTGAAGGTCACGCGGCAAGGCGCACTCGGACACAATGTCAACACACCAAAGTTCACTTTTTAACGACTATTTTGAATCGTTTTTTGATCACTTTTGTTGGAGTCACCTAGAATATTGCAATTCTTTTACACACTTTCGTTCATAAGTTAGTTTTTTCACTATGCACAACAGTTTTATGTTGAAAAAGTTGTTTTAGACCACTTTTTACAAATAAAGACTGCGGAGCGTTCGCAAACACGCCAACTTGCACCGGCGTCGAAGCGGGGAGGGAATTATGTACCTCGACTCTTCTTAATTTATTTGAAGTGAACTGCTTTCATTAGATTTCATCAGTAGTTACATAAGATGTCTCGTTGCATAATCAACTATTATTGTACACTTAACTGTTACACAATTGTTTTTGCAAAATTAATTGTATGGGTACAAAGATTATGTTGTTTTCAAGTGATTGTATGCTTTAAGAAAATCAGAATTAATTGAATTCTTCAAATTAAATGATCGAAAGCTCAGACACTTCATGCGGGTTCTCTATCGTTTCAACAGTGTATTGCGATTTAAAATTATTAAATTCTTTTGTCGGAAATCGGTAATGTTTACCGAATGCCGGTTCAGCGTATTTTTTGAATCTTTTGAATTGTAGATCTTCTTTAGCCCACTCTTCTTTTTTGACATAAAAGATAGCAGATTGTAACCAAGATGGTACAAACTCGTCCATGTAATAATATCGTCTTTTCCAAACTTTAGTAGTCTCACAAAAGTTTCCGCCATTTCCTCCGATCCAAAATGGAAGACTGCGGAATAAAAATAAATTAAGTTGAATGTCATGAAAGTAATAAATCGGACAGTTTTACCTATGTCCATATTTATTTATGGTTAGTTAAAACAGGCAAGTCCAATTAAATTAATAAACATATAATTAACAAAACAACAAAAAATATTGTGTGTGAATTTGTATACAATTTAAAAATAAATTGTATTACTATTAAATTAGTATTGACTGGACTCAAGATAACTCCTAACAATTTTTTTGAATTGCAGAATTCACGTGCGTTCCTCAATACAAATGCCAGGCGCCTGAAAGATAGCTTACACAAAAAGTTCGAGAGAAAACGATTCATGTCGGTCATACATAACCCCAAACGTAAGGCCGAGTTCTAGTTATTCTAAAACTAATCTCAAGTCTTTGTCACATATTTTGTTCAGAAAATATCCCTTTATCGGCTTCATGTATTCAACGACTGATTCAAGCTCTCCATGATAAAGACACCATTATCCCCCCTAGGAAACTGTCCTTCCTGTTCACACTTGCGAAGCGTAGAATACTAATTACTAATAGAAATGTAAACAAGTGAGTTAGAGTCAACAAGGAAAACTTCATTTCATAGTTTAGTTTTTATATAGTTCTAATTTTAAACGTTTAACCGTTTTAGTTGTTTTGTTGGTTTGGAAGATATTTCTTAATTGGTATTTATTTTAAAATTAATTGAAAGCTGAAATTAATTAATTGTGAGCTGGGAAAGGCTCAATTGAAGACGATCCTGGTATGAAATATATACTAGTGTGATACAAGAGGCCTATTTGATTGATGTGCGATATAATATTAATGAGTAAAAAATATCTATCGATTTGAATTTGAAGCACGAGTTGTCTATATGTACATTGCAACCAGTTCAAGATTTATATTTAATCTTCGTAGCAACCCTTCGACAGAATTAACGTGTTTTTTTTATTTTTATTAGGGTTCCGAAAAAAAAAGGAACCCTTATAGGATCACTCGGGTGTCTGTCTGTCTGTCTGTCTGTCTGTCTGTCTGTCCGTCTGTCACAGCCAGTTTTCTCCGGATCCACTGAACCGATTCTGTTGAAATTTGGTACACATATGGACTTCTATGACCCAAACACGGACGCGTTAGGTAAGTCATTAAATTTTTAGTATGGGGGTCACTTTTGGGGGGCAAACTAGAAAATTAAAAAAAAAGTTTTTTGAACAATATCGTGTGACATATCAAATGAAAGAGCTTACTGTGAGGGTTTTAATTATATTTTTCATAGTTTTAAAATAAGTAGTTTTGAAGTTATTCAAGAAATTAGACGAAAAATGACCATTCCCCCCCCCCTTATCTCCGAAACTACTAAGCCTAAAATTTTGAAAAAAATGGAGATAATAGATCTTTACCTAAAGATTACAGGAAAACCTATTAGAAGTCTGTAGTGTTAAAATAACGTGTTAAAAAATTAAATTCGTTCGGAACCCTTTGAACGCGAGTCCGACTCGCACTTGGCCAGTTTTTTGTGATGGGTTTGCTCTTGACTCTAGTCTAGGTCAGAGATGACAGAGACAAAGTCTACGATGGAGCGAGCTTACCCAGAAGGAGCCTGTTCACTCTAACTTTGAAGAGATTAACAAACAATAAGAAACGATCAATAAGAAACGCGGGCCGAGAAACTTTGTATGTAAAAAGTCATAATTCGAGGTGTAGCTGTCGCCTGTTTCCTCCTCCAATATTGGACCCATGTAAAAGACATCTCATATAAACTGAATACCTAAGAAGTATATTTCGTCGTCGTCTGGAGGCGACACTGGGAGCGAGACGCTGGTCTGCGTGTTGCCCGGCAACGGAATCCAGGGCGCTACCACCGTACCGACTCGTCGCGGCGCTCCAGGCCCTCAGCGCGACTGCGCGGTCTATATTGTCAAATACTGCCATCAGTTGACATTTTTAATTGTGTTTTTTCTTTGGTTTTTTTTTAATAGTTCTTTATTAATATTAAATGCTGAGTGTTAGCAGTGATGTGTTGCAAGATAGTGCCGGTCAACCTTAGACATGACTAGATATCCTGTTCCAGCCGTAATAGAACCCATTGGCCTGGCACGCGACGATGGCAAGCGACCGGACGGCATGTCTTGATTTCCTTGGAAGATGGGTAGGCCTTTAGTGTGGGACGCTACTTGTGTCGATACTCTTGCGCCATCCCATCTTCCTAGCTCGTCGTGCTGTGCTGGTTCTGCCGTTGCGGCTGCTGAGAACCTCAAACGGCGGAAATATAGTAGCCTTGTTGGCAATTACATTTTTGAGCCGTTTGGGGTTGAAACTCTTGGACCGTGGGGTCCGAGTGCTCACGTTTTATTTAAAGAACTAGCTAAACGTTTAGTTGACACTTCGCGTGACCCAAGGGCTGGCTTTTACCTCGGACAGAGTATAAGCATTGCCATACAACGTGGCAATGCCGCCAGTCTTTTGGGCTCACTTCCAAGTCGACAGCGATGCGCACGAATTTTTTGACGCCATATAGTTTTATTTTGTATTATAAGTGTAAATAGTTTGTTATTTGAATACATTAAGAAATTAATATTATTTATTAATTATTTATTTTATTTATCTTAAGGCTGTAGGTAGTTAGGAAATCCTACCGAATATTCTCGTTTTCTTTTTTAATGTATTACCTATGTTCTAATCGACTTGTTTCTTTTTCTGTTTTATAATTTATATAATCATGCTTTTGTGTTGTGTCTTATTGTGTTGTACTGAATAAATGTTTTATCTATCTATCTATCTATCTATATTGCAAGTATATTATATTTACCTTTTTATTTTGTTTTTCTCTTTCACGTCAGTTGTCTAATGTCATCTCATGTATGCACAACCAAATTAAAGATTTTTTATAAATTCTCATTACTTTTTTGCATTACTAACAAAAATGTTTTGTTTTTTTGTTTTCTTTCTTTTTTGTGAAATTATTTTTAATACCGTCGATATAATACCGAAACGTCTTGTTTGTTCCTTCAATTCTGATTTGAACTTCATCTCCAGGGATCCCTAATGCCAAAGTCCGCATGTCCCTCCATCCGGTGGTGCCCATCTCCATTTTCCCGTTTGACTTCTTAACTATATTGTGGAGATCCTCTAATGTGCTAGTCAGTATGTTTATAATCTGAGGAAGTGTTTTACCAGTATTTGACATAATGCGCTTCTTCTCTATATGTTCAAAGAACGACTCATCAAATTTTTGATAGCGATGCCCACTGAAGCAAGGCACTGTCACCACTTGGTTATAGATTCCGGATAGCAGCCCAAATTGGTTTGTGCATGACATTTTGGAGTAAAATTTCATTTTTGCCTTTAACAAGGCGCATATCCGACTTGTTAGGCGTAGCTCCATGTCGTATGGTATTCTGAATTCAAATTTAAAACAATACGATCGAAAAAGATGGTAAAATGTATCAGGTTTAAAACTGCATCAACAGTTTTTGTTCAATGTAGCAATCATATTTCGGTAGGGGCCATCGAAACCTAAACTCTAAGGTGGGCCAATAGATGTGTCCAGAAGTGTATGATCGAAATCCTGTAAAACAAAGATTCTGCATAGTACCACCACCGGCAAAACAGTTTGATGTAGTTCACCTAGATTTGTTTACGGCCCAAAACGAGAAGTACCTGACTATCATTGATGCTTTTCAACATCATAAAACCTTGGCCCATAATTCCAATGATAATGGAATACTGGAGCGCTTATACTCCACTTTCCTAGAACACTTGAGATTTCTAAAATAACAACATCGTAGTGAAGCGATTGTTAACCTAATGACATACGCCTTATTAGCATACAACAGTAGCATTCACAGCTTCACAAAATGTAGACCACTTGAAGTAGTTACCGGTCATACGGATCCTCGTGATCCCTTAGATATAGACTTATTTGTGCACTTGCTACAGCACTATGTGCAGGAACACCGAGATAAAATGTCCAAGGTATACGATGCCATTAATGAAACGTCCCTGCATAACTGCACAGAATTAATCGAAAATAGGAACAAAGATAGGGAACCTGAAAAGGAATACGAGCCAGACCAACAGGTATTCGATAAAAATCCATTAGCCAACAGTCAGAAACTCGCACCTCAGAACTTAACCGTCATTTAAGCTTGACTAAAGAATGGATGTTAGAGCATTCTGATGTATTAAAGAGTATAGTAGACAACCAGAACATTATTGCTAATAAACTTAATCAAATCATAAAACAAGACGCATCCAAACAGGCAGACCTAGAAACGTATGCCCATTTGGCACAACACCCACTTATTTTAAACGATAATATAGAGACATTATCGGATGAGTTAAATAAAATAGAACTTATGGTACCTTTTATGCGTGCTTCCAGCACTACCCATTCTATGATTAGTTTAGGTAATCTTAGAAATATGATAAGCAAATTAAGGGTTATATATACTCAAAAAACGAAATCATTGATATCGTTCGAGAAAAATGTTATAGTAAATGTTAAAATGTTGTAGTACCTTCGAGAGTACTATAACATTTTAAAATTAGGATCGTATTATATTGATAAGATAATAATTATAGCTATAAAGGTGCCGATTGCCTTACCAAGAACCTGCATCCTATATAAGTTGTCCATAATTCCTAACAAAAATAATATTGCCCTTATCCCTACCTCACATTATATAGCAATTCATGGATCATTTTCTATGTACATAGAGACAGAATGTGCGAAGATTAACTCATGGTACCTCTGCGAAGAGAAAGTTGGTTTCAAGATTATAGACAAGCCGGACTGCGTGCAGCAGCTCATAACTCAACAGCATCTCAACTCCTGTACATTAACGCCAGTCACTCTACACAAGCAATCCCTGGAACAACATTACACACTCAGCTTCCCGGTACCTGCAAAAGTACAGATGTCATGTGGACTGGAAGAATTCGGAACACTTCAAGGAAGTTAATTGGCTACAATACCGCAAGGTTGCCTGATGAAAACCACCGAATTCACTATCGCTAACATTGACAACTGAATTAACGGACATGTACTTAGAATACGAACACTATGGGACCAGAACACTACATCAAAAACTGAAGAATCATTGATACAGCTTAATTCTATCAACCTTGAGAACCTCCACGAGAGTTACAAGAAAGTCTTAGTACAGCCTCCAGTAAAACTCAACAAGATATCAGATTGAAGCCTCCACCACACTACCATACTTGTATACCTATTACTATTTAGTGCAGGCGTACTTGCCGTTGCTCTTACATACCGGTATTGGATGGGAAAAAAGAATAAGATGATCGACCCTGTATCTATAGAGATGAACACAGATCAAGACATTTATGCTGAAACGGAACCAAGAAGGAATATTCATCGAGCTGGAATCAAGATGGACCCCAGTCATCTCACAGCAACATTTTTAACAGCAGTTAACAAATAGTTGCTGTTCTACGGGGGGAGATATTACGCAACGGTGTAACATAAGGATCGTTGATATTACGATTCTGTATTATACATGGACTGTGGACAACGTGACCTCGATATTGCGCGCATCGCAACGACTTACGCGTGGTGCCTACGCAGCACTTCGCAACCGCGGGACCGGATATCGGCGATGACTCCCACGATTCCACGTTTTCGAGGCATTCTTGGTATATCCATCGACCAATTATCACCTACGTAACTCTAAGCTATAATTTGTAATTTCATTAAATTAGTCTAAAGTAAATTGTTTTTTTTTGCATCCTCTGGCTCCAGCTAACGTAATTCACACACACACACATACTAACACTGCAATGAATAATTGTATAAAATACTTGTTATAAAACCTTATCGCATTTAATAATGTGTGAATACATAACCTACAAAATGTGACTATCTCCGAATGGGGGGAGCCCTGGTGTCCTGAAATAAAGGCTTTACGTCTTGTTTAGCCACCAGTCTCCCGTAATATAATTATTAAACTGTAGCTGTTATGTATTGTTCTTGATACGATTTTAAATGTACCTACTTTATATTGTGGTGAGAAATAAATCTATGTTATTATTATAAATGTTATGATCTTCGAATCCTCTTCGTAAGGGTACGGATCGATACATTCGTCAGATACCAGAGCTGTCAAGTGATGACCGTCATAATAACGTCCTCAGTTACTTGTTCATTTTGACCTCGTTAGTTTATAAATGTTTGTTGTTGTCAAAATACTTCAAACTTAAAGCAAAACATTAGTTCCATTTTTGCCAAGGGAGAAAGGATGCTTGTAACATTCGCGTTTTTGTGTTAGTTTTGTCGCCACTGAAATGTCGTTATAATATAGAAAATATTGTATAATAATATAATGTTATAATATAGAAAATCTAGTGTAGCGAGAAAAATACTGACATAGTAGATGGTCAGGTAATAAGATTACTAGCTGACTCGGCAAACGTGGTTTTGCCAAATAAACAAAAATGCCTACCACCTATTCTCATACCCACCGAATATACACACAAAACTTCATGAAAATCGGTCGAGCCGTTTCGGAGGAGTTCGGTGACAAACACTTTAACACGATATTTTTATATATTAGATGATAGAACATCATAAAATGTTTAATGAAAAATGCCAAAAATTATTAAACCACGTCTATAGTCGTGGCTTAGTAATTGTTCGTCCGCGCTGCAATTTTCTTAAGGATACCTAATTTTGCTAGTAATAAATATATGTAGCCTATATGTTACCCAGGGATAATGTACCATTCTAATGGTGAATGAGTTTTTGAAATCAGTCCAGTAGTTTTCGAGTTTATTCGTTACAAACATACAAATCTTTCCTCTTTATAATATTAGAGTACATAACCATTTTTTTTTAATCCTAAGAAGTTTATTTTTTAAGCTGTCATTATTATTTCTAAAAAATATTGGCAAAAATCTGTAAAGGAGCTAAAGAAAGAATTCTAATATTAACTGAATAATGGTAGATAAAGACAAATTCAATTTTTTTTTCTTTCAACCTTTCCGATTAGTTTATCGATTCTGTTACACTTGAAGTTAAATCCCATCTCTATGAAAAAAAAAAACTTCAGACAGCTTTACTGTCATGTCATCATGACAGTGTGTCATGAGTAGCAGAATTGTTTAGCAGCATTGCCAACTAGTCAGAAATTCGCCAAACTACGGGAATCTCAATTTGACTGGGGATTTATTGGGGATTGGCAAGATGTGGAAACAATGTGGGGATTTTAAATATCGGTAGTCTGGGTCAAGTCATAACACTATTTCAGGAAATATTAATACGCTGGGGCAGTCGTCCATTCTTTAATTTAGCCATCTCCTTTGCGCAGTTAAACGTCAGTGTCGTGTGAACGTTCCATAAGATACTCTCCCTAGTTTTTGTGAGAACAATTTTACCTGGTATTTAACCCTAAGTGTAGGGTGAACAAGGAACATTTGACTAGAGAGAGAAATGTTCCTGCTCCTATTCATCTAAGAATAGGAGGAAAACTAGTTTAACCTAGGCTAAACCGATACGTCGTACGAGTAATAGGAAATACTAGGTTAGCCTGGGATAATATATTTGGCTTAAGCCAAATTGTTTGAATCGTTGCAATTTTCCAAATAAACACTTTGAACCTCTTAACTGCGGTGACCTATCACGCGATAGCTGGTTTATTTACATTTATATGTTGGAATAAAACTTACAGGCTGATATATCTTAGCGCCCATCTGTAGAAGTTTGTGTAGAAAAAAGCGGACATAGGGTCCAAATGTGGATAAGTACGTCCACTGGATAAACCAGCAGCAACAGCTATGACAGCCAGACCAGCTTTATATCCATCGACCAGTACGCAGGTACCAGCTTGAATGTTTGCTTTATTACGCAGAGAAACCCTTACTTGCGCCTCTGAAAATATTTAAAAAATGTTACAGATTGTTAATATTACAAGAAAGATTTGATTGTTAATTTAGATTGTTAATTTTCAAAAACTTCTCAATGTTGCGTGGGGCTTCGACAGTCGTTTAGGCCATGCCGATAGGTTAATACAATGCCTTATTTGCTTATTTTACCATTATGAATGAATTTAAACAATTGCATTTTAAATCAACATAACCTTGATAAATGATATTTATTTTGCAAATAGGTTACAAGTAACTATTTTACACGTCATTTTTTTTTTGTATAAATCTAGATGAGGCCGGTATTTCCTAGCTGACTACTCTGAGAAGAAACACCGAAACAAACTCAGAGGTCATAGTCTCTTTTGAAGTCCATACAATCGCCAATAACATATGAAAAACCATGTAGGTTAACGTCTGAGGTGACCTTTTGAGGAAAGCACCACGCAGGTTTGAGTGGGCTTGTCCAGACAGTGCAAGCATTTGTCAGTTATCGTGTAGCTCAACTCAGAACTTTGAGGAGCTAAACGAACCGACGAACAATGCCAAAGTAAGGACATTTGGGTAAGCCGCATAATATACTCAAACTTGTCTTATTTTCTTACCTGTTGTAGGAATAGCTAAATCGAGACCCAAGCGGGGCTTCCAAAAATATGTGCCAGGTACTGAACCCTGAAAATTAAGTTGCTGTTATAATATATTTTAGTAGGATCCAAGGCTGTTGTCAAACTAATAAGCGTAAGTGCCTAAAAAGCCTAATAAGTGTCAGTGAGAGAACTTTTCCCACTTCTATTATTTTTTTTATTTTCTTCAATATTGAAGCGTAGTGTTCTCCGTTTATTTGAATACCTTTATCTTTGTAACAGATCAACAGAATTCCTTCTGAATCACTTTTTACCATCTGAAACTTTTGGGTGGTGCTCCCTTTTTATGTCACTGAATGGAGTCTCGTTTTGACTCAAAGGCTTTAGACAAGTGACATTCTTGAAGCGGTAGCGCGGCGAAGGCGATTTTCAAACGTCAAAAATGTATGGGATTAACAAAGGCTGTCGAAAAGTCACGTGATCAATCCCTTACATTTTGGAATTTCGACAATCGCAGTCGCTAATAGAATTGCATTTTGTCTTGGGCCCTAGGTTAATAATGATGAACTCAGGTTTAATTTTGAGTAACAATTTGACTCAATACGCCATCCTTGTTTTTAGAACAGAGGTCCAGAAACACACAACGCGCTGTTTTTTCCCCAATATTTTTTCACACTTAACTTACGATTATGTTTGGTCGACGATAGTTAAACACTTAATTGTCTAATTGCGATAAAACCTCGTATTTATACTACTGACCACGTTACGATTATAACGAGCTCGCTTGGTCGAATCCAACCCTGCCTTGTCGCGATCTTAAAAACGCATCCTCGTAAATCCAAAAAGGTATAATAATCACAAAAATAATAACTGTCGCTGAGTTTCGAAATTAGCAAAAGCGCGTCAGTTATTTTGCTGATGTTTTACATTCCTAAAATTGAGTGTACAGTATAACATTCAATGTTGATACCCTAAGTTGGCTTTCGTGGGTGCTCGTGATGGCGTCATGTATTACGAAATTCAGCTGACCAATTGTAGATGTTTTATATTGTAAAAAGTACATATAATGCCCAATTAAAAAAAAGGTCAAGAGCGAGTCTGAATCGCACACCGAGGGTCCGTACCATCAAATAAAATGTGAAATGTTTTTAAATTTTCATCGACTTTGCCTATATTCGTCAGATAATTTCAACACTGCGGTGTATATTTCAGTTTTAGATCAACGCTATCTCTTGACCGCTAGAGGAACTAATATTAATTTAATTTTTCATGTAATCTTCACATAAACTTCTACCACATAGAATAATTACACATTTTTTTCTATGCAAACTTCGGAGACAATGGGGGGGAATGGTCAATTTTTTTAATTTTTCGTCTAAACTCGTTAACCATGCGGCCTTAAAAAAATAACAAATGTTTGAGAATGTGCAAATAGCGCTCTTTCATATGATTCCCCACATGCCCTAATAGTCCTACTTTGAATTTTTAAGAAACCCTTTAAAGTCGCTGTTGCAAAAAAATGTCTAAATTTTTCATTCTTTCTTATTTACAAAATAGTTGAACAAACGTCATCTAAAACTATTCCAAATTTCAAGTTGATAGCATTAGTAGTTCACTTAGTCACACCATAAGGGTTCCTTTTTGCCATTGTAGTACGGAACCCTAAAAAAAACACTGTGGACTAGCGTGATTATAATGCCAGCCATAAAAAAACACCTGTACACCAATAAAAAAACGGTTTGAAATTAGGAAATAAAAACTTTGGTTTACACGACTTCTGGTGGTTGATCGGTCTGGAAAGTTAGAACTCACTGGCGCATTAGGAATAAAATCAGTGGACAACTTTTTCTACCTGGGTTCCAACATCAGTAACGATGGAAAGTACGAGAAAGAAGTGCGCAGGAGAATTGGCATGGCTAAGAGCGCCATGTCTCAGCTTGGAAAAATCTGGAGGGATCGTAACATTTCCATCCGGGATGGCGTACCTGATACTTAGAATATCGTCAAGATATTCGTTGAAGCTCGTACAGGTTTGCGCCCTAACCTCGACACACCCCGACGACGAAATAGAGACCATATATGAGGATATATCCAGAGCCATACATGGTCATAAAACTCACTTCACCGTGGTCATGGAGGACTTCAACGCGAAACGGGGCAAACGAGACGGTGACGAGCTGCGAGTGGGGCAAGTTGGATTTGGACGTCGGAACCATCGGGGACACTTACTGGTTAGTTTTATGGTGAAGGAGGGCCTCTATATGATGAACTCCTTCTTCAGAAAGCGTGAGCACAGGAATTGGACCTGGCAGAGCCTAGACGGTATTACTAAAAATGAGATTGACTTCATCATGTCGACGAAGAAGCAAATATTCAATGATGTCTCTGTGATACGCGGTGAAAACCGGAAGTGATCACCGCATGGTAAGAGACACATTGAATCTAAAGATCAAGCTTCAAAGGTCTCGACTGATGAGGTCTACACTCCGTCCAGTACAGATCCAGATCCAAAACTCCGAGAGCTTTCAGCTCGAACTTCAGAACCGTTTCGAGTGCCTAGGGAGCTCCGTGGACGAATGCAACGATGGGTTCGTGGAAACTGTCCATACGGTCGGGTCTAAGTTTTTCAAGACTCGCCGTACAGATACTAACAAGACGGTCTCTGATCCTACTTTGAAGCTCATGAAGGAGAGGCGGGATATGATTCTGAAGTCTTCAGAAGATGCGTGCAGATACTGGCAGCTCAATAGACGGATTTCCAAGTCCTTAAAAAGAGACCTCCGCCGCTTTAATACTTCAAAGATTAAAGACGCGATAGAGCGGAATAAGGGCTCCAGGGTCTTTGCTAGAGATCTGTCTATTGGGCAAAGCCAGCTCAAAAAACTGAGTACCGCTGATGGCAGAACCATTTCCGCCAAACCGGAGCTTCTGAGAGAGATCGAGACGTTCTACGGACAGTTATACACGTCAATGACTAAACCCGATACGAATCTAGCTAACGACCCAAGAGCTAGATTGACCCGGACGTCAGTCTGTATGAGATTAGGATGGCTCTGAAGCAGCTAAAAAACAACAGGGCGTCGGGTGAGGACGGAATTACGGCCGAACTCCTGAAGGCGGGTGGAAGACCGGTCCTTAAAGACCTTCAGGAACTGTTCAATTCCGTCATACTTGAAGGGAAAACGCCACAGGCATGGAGTAGAGGTGTGGTGGTACTCTTCTTTAAGAAGGGCGACAATGCCCTGATAAATTTATTAAACTAAATACTTATTAAAGGAATTAAATAAGTATTCCTTTTTTTACATTTTATATAATACAATACTTAGGACATATGACTTTAGGTCAAGTAAAATTAGGAGATTTAATTTTTATAGTAGTCGATATTATGACAAAATACTTTTAGAACTAAAGATTGTTTTGTTAAACAAAATTTCGGGATTTTGAACATTATGGTTACTGAATTTTATAGCAAACGTGTTATGGATAATAAATTTCGGACAAAAAATTTTAGGAGAGGAAAGGGAGTACCGTTGGTCTGACTAGATTCGCACCGCCCTTGAATCTACCGTTCACACACCCCCCACACCGCCAGGGACAGAAACAAGTGGAGAAACATCATACATGTGAAAGTTTTGCAGTAAGGAGATCACGATCCTCAGCACTGAGGAATACGATGCAAGGAGGAGGACACGACTTCTATGAAGTCACGGCCTAGTAAATCCGGCCTAGTAAGCTGCCAAGCCTTATCTCAACTTTTTGTGAGTCGGCTCCACACCCCAGTAACTGGTATACACGATACCCACTGGATAAGCTAGCGTTAAATTTTCTGGCCGTTACGAGGCACGGTTGTTGAGCAGCTGCGGTTTGTAACGGATGGTAGTGTGCGGATCAACTTTGGGAAACGTTGCTTAACCTTGAAGATAAGACTGCGGTTTCGAAATTAAGGTTCTAAAATGATGAGTCCAAGTACATATAGTATTTAACTAGTCTTTAATTGTTGAAATCCAATTCTGTATTTCAATTAAAAATTACTCGCTCAGTATATGTATGCCGCAAATATAGGCATATTTGCGAAACTTACGTCCCGTAAATATGTATACATAAATGCTGTATTATTTAAAGCCTTACTTACCTTTGCCATAGGAATAAAATATAAGACCGTTACGTAAATAAACATGATTATCAGTCTGTTAATCTTAAAACGAGAACAATACATCTTTGCCAAACGAGTCTTCGCACAGTTCTGACTCTATTCGCAATATGAAAATGTTGGACCAAATTTTGTTATGATGACAAAATTCCTACTGGGCGGTAGTTGCTTGCAAACACTGCATCCGTTTGTTGCTGTTTTGGTGATTCGTGAAAATGCAAATGTTAAACGTTCTTTGGTTTAGGGTTCCGTAATTTAGCATGGTGGAGACCTAAACTTGGCCCAACATTCCTAGATCATAAGACACATAAATCGACGGCACACTGGTCCCCACGTACGCAACGTATGCGATGCAACGTGGGAGAATTGGTGTGCACTCATGTCCTGTGTATGCTACGTAAATTGGCATCAGACACTGTGGTTATTTCTCAGATGCACTAGTGCACCCACGGGATGGGTAATTTAGCTGACCGACCCCGCGATGGTCACCCAAATGTTTGGACTGCTGCCCAAAAGCGCTATATTCGATTGCTGGCAGCCCGTGACCCAGTAATCATCATCATCATCGTCATATCAGCCGAAAGACGTCCACTGCTGGACATAGGCCTCCCTCAAGCGTCGCCACAACAACCGGTCCTGCGCGTCTCGCATCCATCGGCTACCCGCGACCTTCACCAGGTCATCGGTCCACCTTGTCTTGCCAGAGAATGGGCAGCAGCGTTCTCTGTTAAACTTAACACCATACACTGCGATCGCCAACCCGCCTGCCAAGCGTGGCGATTATGGCAAACCCCCCCAAATGACAAGCATAACTAAGAAACGGCCCCAAGTGCCCGGCAGCCCGTCTACCCTTTTTTTTAACGGGGGGGAAATCCTCATGGATGTCCTCCGCTCTGGGGCGGGCGTAGGGGTCTGTCAGACTCTTACTTACTAAAACCACCCCGGTGTTCCATCTCTCACCTACGCCGGGGGTCGCGAGTTTTTTTTTTTTACTATTTATAGGCTCGCGTTTGACCACTATCTCACCTGATGGTAAGCGATGAATGTGGTCGAAGATGGAGCACGCTTGCCTAGAAGTAACCTATTCACTCTTGACTTAAATACTCCCAGGTTATAGCTATCAGGAAGCACAGACTCCGGCAGGGAGTTCCACTCCTTAGCTGCACGCACTATGAATGTGTTCCCAAAACGTTTTGTGCGCGTGGGTGGGATGTCCACCATGTACAGGTGGCGCATCGCCGTTCGTCTTGTGGTCCGATGATGGAACGGGCTTGGCGGAATCAAATTATGCAATTCCGTCGCACATTCCCCAAAATGCAACCGGTAGAAAACCGACAGGCTAGCAACTCGTCGTCGATGCTCAAGACTTTGGAGCTTCGTCGCGACGAGCCTATCATTGCCGATGATTCTCTTGGCTCGTTTCTCAATTGACTCAAGGGCATCAAGCTGGTATCTGGCAGATGCGTCCCAAAGATGAGAGCAGTACTCCATACATGATCGAACTTGCGCTTGATAGAGTTTGAGCAGCTGTTCCGGCGTAAAGTACCGTCTCACCTTTGCTAAGATCCCCAACTTCTTTGCAGCCACTTGAGCTTTTGCCTCTATGAAAGGGCCAAAATTGAGGGTAGATGTTAATGTAACCCCAAGAAGCTCAAGTTGGTCGGTTATCGGTACGGTTGCACCTCGGAAAGATGGAGCTGGGTGGAATTGGCTCCGTTTAGCGGAAAATAGACACGCTTGGGTCTTAGCAGCATTGAACTTGACCAGATTGGCATCGCCCCATTCTGAGACAGCCTGTAAGGACACGTTCAAGGGCTCAACCATAGCCTCCCGGAGAGACCGGATCTGCGACCCATCAGCTCGTGCGTCGGACACGTATCTCTCAGCAACAGTGCTGTCGTCTGCATTCCCAAAGGTACCGGGTTTAAGCAGATCATTAATATGCAGCAAGAACAGTGTTGCCGAAAGCACCGACCCCTGAGGAACCCCGGCATTAATATCCGGTAGTCCAGACGAGCAGCCATCAATGACCACTCGTATAGACCGATCCCTCAGGAAATCCGCGATCCAATCACACAATCCGGCGGGCAGACCGAAGGAAGGAAGCTTACTAATAAGGCTATCGTGCCAGACCCTGCCCAAGCAGCAAAATTGTCGTATAGTGTAGATGGTATAGGCCTCCAGCACTTATAATAATCTCATAACGGTTCTAGTATTTTCTGCCACGCTTATAATAGCAAGCATGGAGTTAGTTGGGCCTTATAGTATATCTGATCTTATACATTAACTTGTAATTACTTATAGGTAGAAATTAAGGGTGCAATATAAGTTTGGGTGGCCTATAAAAGTATCGCGAGGGTGTAAATGCACTTAAGAATAGATTAACTTGTAAGCTATACTTATAACTGCTAACAAAAGAAGCATTATAGAACTACTATAAGTACGTCAATAATAGTGATAAACAGAACCAAACATACTGGAAATTATTTGCATGTATTACTTGGTTTTATAAGGATTTATAAAATCACTTTACAGAACAATTATAAGTAAAATGGAGCGGTTTCAAAGTGGTATAAACCAATATTGTTATAATCTTAACACGATTATAAAGGTTTAATATAATATACTTAGTATCCTTTTTTCAGGTGTTCAAATCTCAATCCGCTTAGTAATGTGTGTCCTTCTCCATGTTGCTCACTAACTCTACCGGCTGTAATGTGTAGAACATTACATTTGTCTAAGCCGAATTGCATTCCTATGTCTCGCGTAAATATTTCAGTACTATCGAGTAAAATTTTTAAACTATTTTTATTGTTTGCATAAACTTTTAAATCATCCATGTATATTAAGTGGTTGACTGATAAATTACTTTTGAGTTTATAGCCTTTTAATATGTATTTGTTTAGAATGGTTGAAATTGGGTTTATACCTAAACAAAACAGTAGCGGTGATAATGAATCTCCTTGAAATATTCCTCGGCAAATACCTATGGGATCAGTGGTTACTGAAGCGTTCGCGCCACGGGCCGTCATGATAACATTCCATGTAGGCATGACCATCTCTAGAAAGCCCATGATAGCACCCGAGCACTTGTACAACCTCAATACCAGAAGAAGCCATTCGTGCGAGATGCTATCAAATGCCTTCCGATAGTCTACCCATCCCATACTTAAGTTTTTCTGGCACTGGTGTGCGTCTTCTAGTATGGCTTTGTTTATCATGAGGTGATCTTTGCAGCCCCTGGCGCGCCGCCTGCAGCCTCTTTGTTCTGGAGCAATAATGTCGTTACTTTCACAATGTTTGTACAGTTCGTTGGATAATACGGAGGTTAATAGTTTATACATGACTATGTATAAACTATTAACCTCCGTATTATCCAAGCAAGCAAGCATGCTATTGGGCGCCAGTTTTGTGGTTCGCTAGTGTTTTCATTTTTGGGTATCAGAATTACTTGTCCTGTTGTAAACCAATTTTCTACTGGATCTGTTTTGTTTAAGATTCCATTAAAAAGTTTTGTTATATGTTCGTGGGTACTTGTGAGATATTTTAAATAATAGTTTTGTATTTTATCTATTCCAGGTGTCTTCCAGTTATGGGTTTTTCTTAAGGCAATTAACCATCTCTATATCTATTTCTTCAAACCTATGCTCTTGTATGCTATCCGCCTCTTTTTGGATCTCTGAGATCCATGTCGCGTCTTTGTTGTAGGACACAGGCTGCGATAATATTGAAGACCAAAAATCTTGAATTGAATCTTTGGTTGGGATTTCTGTCGGTGCTTGTTGCTGATAACCACTAAGGGACCTGTAAAAAGAATGTTGATTTTCGCTAAATTTTCGAAAAAGACCAGACGTATAAATATTTAGGTATTAATGAGGCGGGCAAAATAGATCATAACAGAATAAGAGAACAACTAAAAAAAGAATATTTTGGTAGGATAAAATCAATAGCTAACACACAATTAAATGCTAGGAATCAAATAAAAGCGATTAATACTTATGCAGTACCGGTTCTACTCTACTCGTTTGGCGTTATTAATTACAAGAACAGTGATTTAAAGAACATAGATGTTAAAACTAGGAAAATTTTAGCAATTAATAAAGCACATAAACAAAAAGCAGACATAATTAGGTTATACTTACCAATAGAAGAAGGTGGAAGAGGCCTAACCAACATAGAAACTCTGCATAAAACACAAATAATAAAATACAAACAATACCTACACAATGAACAGGACGAAATAATTAAAGTGATAGTTAGACATGATAGAGATAAAGATAAACACTCTATACATAAAGAATCTAGAACAAATGCAGTAGAAATAGGGTTACAGCAAGGAAATAATTACACAGATAAAGAAATTAAAATAGCAACTACACAAAAAGCGATAGAGAAATGGAGAGCCAAGCCGCTACATGGGCAGTTTTGTAAAGCGGTACTAGAAAAAGCAAACATAGATAGAAAATACTCATTTAACTGGCTAAAAAAACAACCGGTATCATCTTCATTAGAGTCTTCAATTTTTGCTATACAAGATCAAGCTATTATGACTAGACAGTTCGAAAGAGACATTTTAAAAAGGCCTGTTGATGGTAAGTGCCGGTTATGTCTGACGAAAGATGAGACCACACAGCACATCATCTCTGGGTGTGAAAAACTAGCTGGCACTTACTACATCAAGCGGCACAACAATATTGTAAAACACATATTCTGGGCACTAGCGAAGAAACACAAATTTGAAGTCCCTAGCCTCTGGTGGCAAGAAGTTTTAACTCAGCCACAGATAAAAGAAAATGAGACCGCAAAATTAATGTGGTAGATTCCAGTTCAGACAGATGTCACAGTAACACATAACAGACCAGATATAATTTACGTAAATAAAACAGAAAATAAAACATATTTAATAGACATAACAATACCATCAGATTATAACATAGGACCTAAGGAAATAGAAAAATTAAGCAAATACCACCTACTCAAAACAGAGATTACACGATTGTGGAACACACCTACAGAAATCATACCGGTAGTTATAGGAGCGACAGGAATAGTAGATAAGAGCATACATAGATATTATGATAAATTAGATGCAGGTATAAACATACATATACAACAGAAACAAGCAGCTATTCATACAGTTACCATATTAAGCAAAGTACTGGCGGACACAGTATTTGTAACCATTTAACAGGGGATCCGGACCTCCTTTTCCCTGAGGGTCTCAGGGCGGGAGTAAGGAAAAGTGACCGGGAGCAAACCCGAGTAGAAAAACTCTTTCGAAAACATAATAATATACTTAGTATCCAAAACGATATCCATGGTGTCCTGAACAAGAATACATTGGTTTATAATGGTCTTGCAAATGCTGTTATAGTCTCAGTACGAACATTTGGATTTGCCGACGTGCTGTTCGATTTACTTTTCTTTCAAAAATAATAATAATATTTTTATTGACATAAAAAAGGTTATACATTTTCGTTTGAGACCCTAACTCCTGAGCTAGGTGAGACCTGTGTTACAGTAGTCAGTGTCTTCACCCGTTCTTTAGAATTACAATTTATGCAATAAATCGAACAAGTAAATCACTTAAAGCTAAATTTAATGGAAGCCTGCTATTGCGTGGTGTGTGTTTTGCGTGCGTTTGTGTGTGTGTGTGTGTGTGTGTGTGTGTGTGTGCGTGTGCGTATGCGTGTATAGATGCGTATGTGTGTGTGGGTTTGGGTGTGTGTATGGGTCTGTGTGTGTGTTTGTGTGTGTATTATGTTTGGGTTATACATACATTACATAAGAGAGTTACATTTTATATTTTATTGTTCAATCATCATCAGTACTGTTCCTTTATTAAGCTTTCTGTCTGCAGGTAGTCCAATGTTTGAAGCCATGAATTTAGTTTAATCTTAGTTTTATGTATTGTAAGAGGGTTAATGTTAAGAATATTATTTAATTTGTTATATATGTAAGTAGATAAATATAATCGTTGCCGTCGAGCGGATGCGGTCTTAAATTTGATGGTGCTACATACATTACCAATAGTTCTCTTATATTTCATAGCATGATTTACTGGTGTGATTTCGTGTTGTCTTAATGTAAGATTGAGAAGGTATAATTGTCTCACTGTTAGTACTTCGCAACTTTCATATAAACTTTTTGTGGGGAACCGGTAAGGCCTGAAGGTCATCACTTTTAACAGAGATCGTTGGGCTCTCTCGAGGCGTATCATGTAGGTTTTACAAGCTCCTCCCCATGCTGTAATACAGTAACCCAGGATTGACTGTGCTAGTGCTAGATAGACAGTTCGTAGAAGTTCAAAGTCGGCCACTTCTCGTAGTTTTTTAAATGCCCATATTAGTTTCCTAACACGGGAAGCGGTTTGATCAATGTGATGCTGCCAACTAAGTCCCTCATCCAGAATCACTCCCAGGTACTTCACTGTATTTAGTTGTGTGATTGAGAGACATGAGCAAGGATTACTATTTTTAGCTGCGTCACAGGAATGCGCTTTGATTCTTATTTCTGGTGGTTTGGTTTTGGCGAAAGTAAATTGTAGGAATGACGTTTTCGAGATGTTAAGACTTAATAAATTAGCTTCCAGCCAGTAAATTATTCTACGTAGGCCTGTCTCGGCAGCATCCCGTGCCGCCTCCCAGCTTTCTCCGTGAAATATTAGTACGGTGTCGTCTGCATAGCTAAAACTTTTACCGTAACTAAGCGACTGCTGACATAGGTCATTTACATAGATCAAGAAAAGACTGGGGGATAGGCAACTGCCTTGGGGCACACCATAATTGACCTTAGCATCGTTGCTAATGACTTCCCCAATCTTTACTTTTTGTGTCCGGTCATTAAGAAAGTCTGTAAATATGCTTAGGGCCCTTCCACGGATTCCAGCATGTTCTAATTTGGTCACAAGGGTCGGAACACAGACGGTGTCAAATGCCTTGGCTAGGTCCAAAGAAAACACCCAGACATTTTTGCTTTGCATCAAGTTTTTCAGTCACGTAATCAGCTAGTTGGCTAACTGCATCTGTGGTACTTTTTCCGGACCTAAAGCCAAATTGCGAGTTTGAAATTATTTTGTAGCGCTCTAGGTATTTCATGAGTCTGCGGTTCAATAGCTTTTCCAATATTTTTGATAGTGCTGACAGAACAGAGATAGGTCTGTAATTTTTAACATCGTCCTGGTTTCCACCCTTGTGAACAGGTGTGATTAAGGATTTCTTAAAGGTTCGTGGAAAAACCCCTTGCGTAAAGCAGACTTCAATCAGTTTAGTAATAGGTGGAACTAGAACATTTTTACCCAACTTGAGAAGTTTAACCGGAATAAGGTCACAGCCTGTAGCGCTGTCCATTTTTAAGTTGTTAATGACTGCTTCTACTTCAGCCTCATCTGGAGGAAGGAGAACCATAGAATTACACGCTGGGGGTGTCTCATTAACGTATGGAGCCCGAGAATAATGTTGGTTTTTTTTAATAATATTGTTAGCCAATTGACCAATATTCGAAAAATAATGGTTTATGTGTTCAATGGCATTAGACGCATCCTCACCTTCAGTGGCAGGTAAAAGTTTGTGGGCTAAATTTGGATTCCCAGTTTGGTTGGTAATGGATTTTATAATGCTCCATGTTTCTTTGTTGTTCTTTGAAGATTTTAAGGCGGACCATTCGTGGGCGTTTTTTAATTTCCTTAGTAATAGGTTACAGTGATTACGATATCTTTTGTACGATAATTTGACAATTTAATTTTTTGGGTCTGCCAGAACTTTTCGATGTAGGTTATCCCTGTGTCGGATGCACCTCAAGAGACCAGGTGTGATCCAGGGCTTAAGGACCACTTTACGGTTAGAGACCTTCGTTACGGTTGAATGTTGGGATACCGTGGACGTAAGACAATCGACAAACCTTGTTGCAGCCTCGTTAGCATCATGATTTGGAGTAAGAAAAGTAAAATCTATTGTTTTTAATTGTTGAACAGCACTCTCATAGCCCACTTTTACACTGTAAATTTTTTTATAATTCTTTTTTTTATTGGGGTCTCTAGACACAACATTACGGAGGCATGGTCGCTGACTGTGGAATCTATAACTATGACTGATGCGGGTGTAGTGGTTTTAATCATTGCGTGATCAAGGCAGTTGTGCAGTCTCGTAGGAAAAGTATGCCCTGGTAGGAGGCCCATTTCTGCAGTCAGATTTAGATAGGACGAACTATTTCTGTCACTACTATTGGGTTTTATGTCTATATTGATATCCCCTATCAGAATTATGTTTTTCCCTTTTAGTTTACTTAAAATGTTTTCTAGAGAGTTAAGAAAGCTATCAGTGTTGTATATGGAAGGTGACCTATAGGAAGCTATTATACAGGTATCAGAGTCAACACTCAACAGAAGAAAATTAGCTCCTATCGGGTCTGTTTCTTCTACCGTGCATTGGAGATTGCTTTTCACAAATATCGTAATACCGTCGTTTTGATTAAGGCATTATCTGGTAGAGTATGTTACGTAATTTTTTATAGTTGGTATTGGCTTTTCAGCATTTAACCAACACTCAGTCAAAATTATGATGTCCATATCGTAAGATAACCTTGCCAATTGAGCCTGAAAACTGTCTAAAATTTTTATAGATGCTTCTGATATTTTGGGTTATAATTCTTAGTCACGCATTAGAGGATTTCAAGATTTCATCACAGGCGTTCGTATCACAGTGATAAGATGATGCCACCGTAAAGTTATCTATCTGCGCTGAGACGTTATTGGTCGTATTAGCCATTAGGAACACATATTTTTATATTGCATGTTGTTGAGTGCAAGAAACTATAATGAGAGAGACCATCAGAGCTGGATAATTCGCTACTTCGGGGAAGAAAGGGCGTAAAAGCCAAAATAGCAACTTTACAGGGGAGCGAAAAAACGTTTTTTTTTTTTAATTTTGGAAAATAACTTTTTTTGCAATAGAGTTAAATTCGAATGAATTGGTGATATTTACTTGCATTTAAGTGCTCTTTAATATCAAGAAGCTTAATTTTAAGTAGACCTTATGGTTTAGAAGATAGGATGGATTTACGACCCAAAATTTTAATAAAAATGGCTTTTACACCGTCTATAAATACGTACTATAGGACGTAAATCCACAAATATCTATAATGCTAACATACATCGTGTCGTATAAACCATCTTTAGACAGTGAAAAGGTCGTAATGACTGCACCACTTATAACAATTATCGTGAGTAAACCTACAATTATTATAATTTTGTAAGATTTAATGTGGTGAATATTGAAATTAAGGTGCATAGAAGCTCAAAATAATAGCATAATAATTATTATTATCTGATTTATCATAGTTCTATATTACAAAATTTATTATAACGAATTAGGTTACCTACCTGTTAAGTTAAATGCACACGATTCATGAATAGTGAAACAAAAGAAAAGATTTAATTGAATTGAACTTTGATTATTTTCATTAATTTAAATTTTAAGTTAACTGTGATAAATAATTACTATCATCTAATATTAATTAATTAAGAAATAAATTAACTAAAATTGATAAAATAGTATAAAATAATGGTATGTTTGTAATTTATTCTACTAGGTAGGTATTGGTGTATTAAATAAATAAATTTAGTTAAGATGCAAATCAGTTTTATTCATTCATAAATCAAATCAAATTGACAATAATTAGTAATCTTCTTTTTTTTCTATTTCCTTTTCTGTTTTTTGTTTCGTTTTCTTACTTTTTTAATTTTATTGCTTGTAATCGTATTCTTCTTTATTTTTTTTATCTTTTACTTTCTTTTTATTCATCTTCTTTCTCTTCTTATATATTTTTTTCTTTTTCTTATTTGTTTAACCTTTTTTTTTAATTATAATTTGTAAAATAAATCTTTCTTCTACTTATTAATCATTCATGCATTATTCTAATGAAATTAAAATGTAGATAAGTACCCATTCATTCTAATTCCTCTACTACATCGTCTTCTTCGTCGGTATCTAGTAATTGGTCTACTACTGTTTTAAAATGAGGCAGCGACAAAAAATCTTGTTGGAACGGTCTGGGTATTGTGTGATTGTCACAAAGAAGTTTTAAATCGTTATATTTTGCAGTCGAAATTGATAATCTGGCGTCATATAACTTACGCAACACAAATTCGTTTGATTTTTCAGCTTGGCAGTGATTATTAGTTGTATCTAAACAAATATTTTTTTTAGGTCTTCCTCTCGCTTTAGATTTCCCTTTTGTATTTGGCCTTTTTTCAGGTACTTCAAATAGAATGACTTTTTGTACTGATGTGTCTTCATGCATGGAGTACTTAATTTCAACTTGATCAACATTCTTCTTCTTAAATGTAGCAATCCGAATATTTTTAAATTGCATGTTTTTTAGCGTTTCCTTAGTGAAAGTCTTTGTAGCTAGTTCGTCCCAACTAATAAAATCACTATGCTCCATGACAATAACACGATAAGGTCGTGGCCGTTTTCGGGCAGAAGCAATGTAAGGCATCCACTGGGAAGGACTCCAGACGGTGAGTTTTTTTATTTCTCGTTCTATTGTTGCATGCACTGAATCAACAGGCATGTATGTATGTCCAGGCAACAAAAAGTTAAGCTGTATTGTTTCTAAATTTACGGACTTTTTGAGGTAATAGTTTATGGCAGATAGAACTACTTTATTTTTATTTTGACCTGTACAGGAATCGCAGTATAAAATCATATTTTTTATTTTTCTTTCGTCAACTTCTTGTAAATACTTAAAGAGACAAGTTGCTATTTCTTGGCTACCTCGTTTTCCGTCACACTCTCCCCAAATGTAGCAATTCACATTTTGAGTTCCACTTTCATAAATGGTGAAATTAAAAACTGCATACTTTCTTGAGTACCCTAACAACATGCTATCTCCGTGGGGTGTTGTCAATACCTTTTGTAAATCAAAGCTAGCTGTCAAAGTACCATTAATATTATAATGATTACTTAAATATTGATGTGCTAGAAACCTTTTATAAGTAGATTTTTTTTCTTTAATGTGATTTTCTAAAATGGTTTTATCTTCTTCGCTGCTTATTTCTTTTCGGTCGGCTCTTGTACACAGAAGACATTTGTCTTTTTTTGGACAATGAAAGCTGATATTATATTCATTATTAAATATATTTCTAAATATAGTATCTCCAACTGCATCTTGATTTTTATCTTCACATTCTTTCACATAAAGTCTATACAAATTGGATACATTTTTTAATTCTTGGGGAAGATACACCCTGCTGGTTCGTTTCCGGTTATAGTGTGAAGGGACTGCTGGCAATTTTTCAATAAAAGACTTTGCATGTGCTTTTGCTTCTGGAGAATACTTATCCGGAAATGTACGTGTCCTCCGATCATCCTGAGACATATTATATTCTTTAGAATGAGACAGATTGTATAATAAATATTTCTGGGTCACATTCAATGTCTCAAGCAAGAACTTTTGACAAACTTTTTGACGATCTTCACCATTATTGATAAAGTACTCGTATGTTAAATTTCTCCTACTATTTGGAGAGTCCGTTCTTTTCCTGGAAATTGATACCTGGCGAGTACAATTAATAAGCCAATCTTTCCTCCGTTGTGAACTTATGCTCCAAAAGAAGTCAAACAGAGACTTTCGCCTTTCTTCCGTTATATTAAAACAACCTCTTTTACATTTATCCTGCTTACATGGGTTTTCTCCCATAGATTTTTCTTTAACTATGTCCCCTTTCTTGGTTTGGTAGGATTTTCCGTCATCTTTTAATTGTTTTCGTTCTTTCCGTTTATTTATTAGTTTCTGTTTCTTCCTTGTTATATTTTTACTTGTATCATCCTTTTGGGCTTTCTTCTTTTTTTCTTTTTTCTTCTTTTTCTTTTCAGGTGAACCACTAGATTCAGATTCATTGCAAGTCCAATCATCAGAACTACCACCAGAAAAGTCTAAAGCTTCCTCGTCAGATAAGAAGTCTATATAATACATCTTGTATTTTAAAGTTGAAGTTTTGCGTGTTCTTTTAGTCCGATCTTTTTCAACTGTGTGTGTAATATTTAAATTGGCCAGTGCTGTACTTGTAGATGGATTAGGAGGTCCAAGCTGAGTTTCATCGTGAGATGCAGCCAGTAAAGGACTCAGTTCTAAAAATGGCGTCTTGGAGGTGGTAGGTATACAACTATCAGATTGAGGTATATATTTATCCAACGGCAGAAGGTTGGTCTTCAAGTCAGATGATTCAGGGATCGGTACAGAAGGAACTTCGGGTTCATCAGCGGCATAGTCATCTTGTGGCACGAGATTAACATATAAAGTAGGTAATTCAGCAGTCAATACGGAAGAAGATTCAAGCTGCGTGCTATTGTCGTAGGTAGACAATGTATTAACAATTAGAGACGAATTAGCGATCGGAACTGATGTAACTTTGGTTTCTGGAGCATAGTCAGCTGGCAAAAGGTTTGAAGAAAACGACTCAACGGTCGGCACAGCACATGAGATTTCATTTTCAGCAATTACTGGATCTGCAGGGAGGGCAGTAATATTTGGATGTGGTAATACAACAGTCGACGAACTATCAGCCTGTTTTAAGACTTCCATAGAAATAATATTTATTTTGTTACTATTGTTTTTAAACGGGCTTTTTGGTGGTATAAGGCTACCAACGTTGTCTCCAAAGAATGAAGCATGTGCTCGGGGTAAAGAAATCATAGAGGTATTGATATCGCCATCACTGCTTGAATTAATTATGATTTTTTTGTGTGTTGCTTTTGATATTTTTATTGGTTGCATTTCTGTGTCGCTGTTTTCGATTATATCATTGCTTTGATCCGAACTACTATTTTGATCAAAACTCCTAGTCGACTGACTCGGCTCGTAGTCAGATCTGGAAATAAGATGATAATAGAATTACTTATACAAAAATTATACAAAAAAGTCGTCTTTATTTTTAATGCTAGTAAGAGTTAGGGCGTAAAAGCCATTGTAGTTTTAGTTCCCTGTAATATTGGGGTCGTAAAAGTCACGCACGGCATCGAAAAATCAGAAGACATTAGTCATTAGGGCGTAAAAGCCAGTCTAACAAATCAGTTTCATGGAGTTTATAACGGAATAAATAGAAATGCATGTAATTTGAATAAAGAAAATGATTAAACAAAATAACTGAATAAAAATATTGTGAATAATTAGATAGGTACCTACGTAACATGACCTTTGTGGTAAAGTTAGTTAGCACTTAGGTACGTAAGCACCCATCTATACAACTATACATACAACCATAATAAACCCGACCGTTTTTACACCGTGAGTACCTAATATTTTAAGTAGTAAAAAAATAGGTAAGTACCTATCTTCCTAGAAATTACTACGACGAATGCACTCTTAATATTTATTATAAAATAAATACGAATATCTCTAACTAAAGAAACATCACATTAGGTAAGCACGTCTAAACAGTTTGAGCCAAGAATAATAGATAGGTACTGTACTATTACTTAAAACTTACCTTTGTGATGAACGACGACGGCTTTGTAATAATGCATTAACGATATTCCTTCTTTTTAGCAAGGAATCCAAGGCTTTCGGCTTCGTATTATCCATTTTTTTAATTAAACAAGTAACTTATTCGCACTGTATTAATATTCAAACGGAACGTAAACAATAACAATCCGGTAAAGAAACTGCGATTGACAGACTGACAAGATTGGACACGTGGACTTCACTTGTGGTAAGTCGTGTACATGCAGGTTGCGATTGTGTTTGTGCGTGTGTCGTCGGCAGCGCGCGCGCTTTATTGGCTAAATAAATTATGTTTCTATCTCACTCCATTGTAAGACTGTTTAACGTACGCATAAGAGACAACGATAAATGACATGATTATCTCTCCGATTTTTAGACTAAAGAAATTGTTATTGTTACGATTTGAATGCTGTAACTCCAAGTTTTTATTTTTGTGCAAGGGCGTAAAAGCCAAATCATATTTAAATTGCCAAGTAAAAATGTCGTAAAAGTCATTACGTAATAAATATTGTATTTACGACCAAATATTCTTTCATACTATGGTGATACGCCCTTATTAATTTGAAATAATTAAATAATGTCATATACGTCAATTTTTTTTAATAAAAATGGTTTTGGTGAGAAAAAAATCATGGGGGTAAAAGCCATTTTTTTGGGAATATTGAAATTTTAAATATACAGATCGATAGAGCGTCGAAAACTAAACAAAGTTGCATTATTAACTCATTTTGGCCAAAAGTGGCTTTTACGCCCTTTCTTCCCCGAAGTAGCGAATTGATGTTTGGTATACCCCGAACAGAACAAATTGTATTGTATATATAAAACGTATTGTCCATGTTTGTTTGTGTTATGTTGAGTGTTTTTGGTTGGGTGTGTTCGAGTGATTTATGTGTGAAAATGGATCTATATAAATGGAAAAGGCTAAAAAGAAGTGGTTATTACAAACGAAAAGTTCAGAAAACCTATAAACAAATAATTCAGGTGTCGGGTAGCTAGCTTTGTGTCTGACGAAGAACGAATCGTAAAAATAGGAGAAGGTTCCGTACAAAATAGTTACTGCGAAAATTTTAGACAAAATGTTTGTATTAATAATTCTGCTCAAAACGACGTATTATCGATAAGAAGCGATTCAAATTTAGATTTAGAAGATTGTATTAGTGAGGAATCTGTGCAAGAAGATGAAAACGATATTGAAGACTATTCCAATTTTCAACTACATAGTGATCTTAGAAAATGGGCTGTAAAATACAAAATACGACATGCGGCATTAAATTCTTTATTAGCAATTTTGAATAAGAAGATTGAAGATGTCCTGCCTAAGGATGCCCGTACACTTTTCGTCACTTATAAAGAAAATCTGCATATTACTAATTCAGCACCAGGAGAATATTGGCATAATGGCGTTATCAAATGTTTAATAAATATTTTTCAGCAACTTCCCATTCCACCCGAAGAGATTTCTTTAAATATAAATATTGATGGATTGCCTGTATTCAAAAGCTCTAAATATCAGTTTTTGCCAATTCTGTGCTCTATATTTGAAGTTCCTTTTTTATCACCTTATGTTGTCGGTAAGTGTTGTCGGTAAGTGAAACACGGCACTAGAAGCTGATTTCACAGGACTTTTCCTGTCAAATCAGCTTCTAGTGCCGTGTTTCAATTTTAAGAGATATGCTCATGTAATTTTGTTTCTTTTAAATAGGTATCTATGCTGGCGATGGCAAGCCTTTAGATTTGGACGCGTTTTTGGGACCTTTTGTGGCAGAAATAAATGATTCAACTTCAAGATGGATTTACAGTAGCTACTAAGTCACAAACAGAGATTACAGTGCGTGTGAAAATTCGAGCATTTATTTGCGATTCACCTGCCAGAGCTATGATTAAAGGTTTTTACATCATTTATGGTATAAGTTTTATTTTTTAGTATTAGGTATTTTTATGCAAATCTTTTGGCACAATGATAAAAATATTAGATAAAAAGATCAGATTAAAAATATACATCATTATTTTGTTACAGGTGTATCAAACTTTAACAGCAAAAATGGATGTTTAAAATGTACTGTGGTTGGGGAATACTCTCACAGATCAAATACTGTCTCATTTCATCGAATCGATTGTACCAAAAGAAATAACGATGAATTTCGTGCCAAAAAATATGGGCAACATCACAAATCAGACTCACTGTTGCTCAAGCTCAACATAGATATGATTGAAGACTTTCCTGTGGCGGATTCATTGCATCTCATTGACCTGGGAGTTATGAAAAGACTAATTACGGGTTGGCGTGATGGCAATTTTGGCTTGTATCTTACTAAATGGAGTGCACAGGACTCGGAGAAAGTTGATAATTTTTTAATTAATGCTAAAATGCCTACAGGAATACATCGCTCAGTAAGATCATTGGAGGTTTTAAAATTCTGGAAAGGTTCAGAGTACCGAACTTTTCTTTATTACCTTAGCTTCATAATTCTTAAAGAGGTTTTAAGAGCCTTATTTACATTTTATGCATTTGTATTGTGCTATTTCAATATGTTCCAGTGAAAAACATTTAAAGTTTCCTGGAATCGCAAAAGAAATGTTAGCATATTTTGTACAACAGTTTCAAAATAAATATGGCAAAGACTACATCGCTAGCAATATTCACAATCTCTCGCACTTAGTTGATGAGGTAAATAAATTCGGAGTTCTGCAAACTTTTAATTCCTATGAATTTGAAAACAAACTTCATTGTTTAAAACGTATGGTGAGACACGGAAATAAAGCACTTTGCCAAGTCGCTAGGAGAATCACTGAAAACGATTTTGTTGAGACAGAAAGTCTTACCGAAAAGAACAAGAAATACCCAGTATTAAAAAATCAAAAACGCGGATACAACATATTACATTTAGACACGTTCATATTGTCAAGAAAATCCCAAGACAAACGGTTTCTTACCACAGAAAATTATATAGTTTAGTTATTGTCTGTTTATGTAAGAAATAGTAAGACACAAGAGCAAGATATAGAAATATATGGTAATGTTGTTGAACAAAAACAAACTCAAGATGCATTTAATCAACCACTAAAATCATCTTTTTTAAATATATATCAATGCAATTTTAATGAAATCAACAACAATAGAATGGAAAATGTCTTCAAAATTTCAAACATAAAGTGTAAACTTGTGAGTGTTTTGTATGGTACAAAAATATGTTTCATACCGCTATTGCACACATTGTAAGTTAACAGAATACTTGATATAAATTTTTGAACAACAGTTTTGGCCTTTTATTATTTGACTGATCGTTTAGTTCCTATGTACTGCTAAAGTAGGTACTTATTGATCCTGTAAATGGGTTAGTAATAAATTAATTCGCAAAAATAAACAAACGAACTAAACTGAGAGGTAACAAGGTATAAATAAAAGCAAATTATTCATACTAATATATTTTTATTTGAGGTTATTTAGTTATCTCTTAAAAAGATTATTACTTTTGCACAATAGTTGTTTTTTACGTAATGTTATACCTACTTAATATTAGTGAGATAATCATCAGTCTTCAATTTATAATCATAGCGGTATTTTAATCGCTTATTTTTAATAGGTACCTAACTTAGATACTATTTATCACAGTTATACGTCATTCAATAACCTGTAAATCTCAGTAAAACGAAACTAAACTAACTACTTACGAAAGGTATTCCAAATAGGTTCAGTAATCCATTATTGTAACTTAATTATTATTAATCAGTAATAATGTATCTATAGGCACTAGATACCTAATCGTAATAACACATTTTTTTTTCAATGTAGCATTTGTCATATAAAATTAACCTTAAAGTCTAAAGATGTTAACATCTATGTGGCAATAATAGTAAAAAAATCAACAAAACAAATCTTACGACCTAAATCTAAAAACAAAATCTCTGAGTATTTTTACTTATACCAATAATAACTACCGTGGGTAGTGGTATTAATACCTAAGCATTTCTTTGGCACATAGGCGAACTCGAAACTTAGGTCAAATCAATCAAATCAAATCATCTTTATTGTGGATCATAGGTACATAATACAGATGGTGTTATTTAAATATTTAGGACCAGCTATGTCCTACCCTTAGGGCGTACAATAGAATGTAGGTTAGTTTACTCGTACATGCATGTCAACAATAATGTAATACATTGCAAATTATTAGATTCTTGAATCTTCGTTAATTATTATTATTATATTGTATGATTATCTACACAGAACGCATCATGACTCAGGCAGGTACTTAATGTAAATAGCTAATACAATTACAATATAGAAAACTTTTAAAGATTTAAAACTACTCGCGTAAAATAGGTATTTTAATATTTACTTAATCGGGTATCTCTTCATTAACTATCTCTTTTGAAGCAGATGGCTTATTGGCGTGTATTTCTACAGTAACGACCTCTCTTTGCACTGCTGGGATATTATTGTCCGCTTCTTCGTTAACACCCTCGGCTTGTACAGTGGCAACAGTTTTTTTTTGTTGTTTCCTTTTTTACTATTCTCACTTTCGGAGCCGACATCCTTTGACTGCTTTCACTGCGTTTACGAGCATTTTTCAATATTACTTTAAAAAAAATCTCAGTCTGTCTTTGTGAACGATGCGTCTGTCTCATGTACAATATCAAAAAAAAGGTTAATTGTCCTCTTAAACGCTTTGAAGCATATTTTAACTGTTACATCTTTAGAAGAACCTGTCCACGTGCATTCTTTTAAAAAAATCCGATCAAATATAGAATCAATCAAATAATAGGCATTTGCGCCTCCTTTACCTAAACCTTTAGTACATACTACGGAAAATTTCTTCATTATTTTTTCTGTAAATGTACTACTTATCTGTTAAATTTCTTTCAAATTCTTATTTATTTATTTATTTATTTATTTAAACTTTATGTACAGTAGTGGTACATGGGCGGACTTAATGCAACAAGGCATTCTCTACCAGTCAACCTTTGGGTTAAAAAGACTACACTGTGGTAGGTGTACAACAAAAAAATAAAAATAAATGGAATCTTTTGGGGAACATTATAAAAATAATATATTTAATACTAATAAAATACATATATAAGCTAAAATAATAAACTAATAAATATGATGTTTTATAATAATCCTTCTGATCAAGAGAACTCACAATAATCATGACGAAGACCAAACTAAGAAAGACAGGCTTTTAAGTAGTGTTTTCGGACTTTACGCTTAAAAGAAAATTTCGACTCAGCCTTCTTGATGTCAAGGGGTAGCACATTCCAGAGTTTAATGGTGGAAATAGCGTAAGAGTTAGACAAGAACCCGGTACGGTGAGAAGGAATATGAAGAATTAAGTTTTTGGACGCTCGGAGGTTAAGACTGTGAGAACTGCCCAACACTTGAAAATATTGTTTTAGATAATCAGGAGCACAAGGATCGTTCAAAATAGTGAAGAGCATGCAGAGGGATCTGAGGGATCTCCTTTGACGGATAGGCAACCATTTAAGCTGAGAACGGAAGGAAGAAATATGATCATATTTCCGAAGGCCAAAGATAAAACGAATACAGTTGTTAAGAAGTCGATCCAGTTTGTTAAGAAGTTCTTGGGATAGATCAGAGTAGCAAACATCAGCATAATCAATTATAGGAAGCACAAGTGATTGGACTAAAGTGGTTTTAGTGCTTGCGGGAAGAAAATGCTTGAATCTATAGAGAGATCGCAGTGAGAATGTTACTCTCTGGCTAATTTGAGCAATCTGCTTGTTCCAACTTAACCTGTCGTCAATGTATAGGCCTAAGTCTTTAACGTGTGGCGAGAAAGGGATAACGGTATTGTTAAATGAAAGCGGCTGTAATTGGCTAGTGTCCAAGTTGCGTAGAAAATAAGGACTACCAATAAGGATAGCTTGGCATTTACTGACATTGACAGTAACCCCAAATCTGCTTGACCAATCACTGATTGCTATAAGGTCAGAATTCAGCAAAGAGATGCAGTTGTCCAGGTTGTCAATGCCAGTTTGCGCGTAGAGCTGTAGGTCATCAGCGTACAGATGGTAAGAGCATTTGAGAATAGTGGTAATAGAGTTTATGAATAGAGAAAATAAGAGTGGGGAGAGTATACCGCCTTGAGGAACGCCAGTATTCAGGGCGCACCAGGCAGAAAATTTCTGATCAGCACGAACCGTCTGCTGGCGACCACGAAGATATGATGAAAACCAATCCCGTGCCGACGAAGAAACCCCAATTCGAGACAGAATAGCCAGGAGGATGTCATGATCAACGGTATTAAAAGCATTAGAGAAATCTATTAAAACTAAGACCGCTAATTTCGAATCCTCCAGGCCACTCCTAACGTCTTCAGTAACCTTAAGCAAAGCTGTGGCTGTGCTGTGGCTAGGCCGAAAACCTGATTGGAAAGGGGATAACAGATTATTCCTAAACACAAAGGAAGATATTTGCTTAAGAGCAACTGCTTCCAGGATCTTAGATAGGAAAGGGAGAATGGAGATTGGTCTGTAATGATTAAATAAACTGGGGTTGGATATTTTAGGAAGAGGGATTATGAAAATTCTTCAAGTTCTCTTAGAGTTCTTATAACATGTGCTACCTCTACGTCTTTCTGCTTTCTTGAAACGGTCACTTGGATGTACGAGCGTAATTCATTCTAAATCTCCGACAATTTAGAACACATGTTAGCTTGTATTTCATAAAGTGAATTTTGGTTCGATATGACTGTTTTAGTGTCCTCTTTAATTGATTTTACTTCATGTTGAAGTTGTTGAATCTGACCATCCTCGACAGACTGTATTTGGTTATCCGTGTTGTAAAGAACGAATTGTTGAGCATTAAAACTGACGTCTGGCAATGTTTCTTCTGCTTCTGTTATTACAAGTTGAGGGTTTTGCGCGACAAAGGAAGATACAGGGAAAACTGCTGACTCTGATTGAATGGTAGCCGAGTTTTGTTGTATTTCAAGTGAACTTGTAGTATTTGAACGAGTATCTTTTGGTTCTTGAGAAGTTGTTGGCATCATCACACAAATTTGGTCTTGATCACAATTCTGTGAAAATATAAACATTGTTAGTAAGGTCAATCACAAGAAGTGAAGTAGAATATTTGAAACAATCAAATTACTAATGGAGTACCTAAACATAAGTACACGAAACTTCGTTTAGTCAGAGTTACGTTCTTACCTCCAACAAGGCTTCTGCCATATCGTTGAACGATTTCTCTGGCAAGACGCTCTTTTTTTTGCGATTCGATCGGTTCGACTGCACATAACTCTCATCTGCCTCGGTTTCTGATCTATCACTCATTGCGTCAATTTCATCGTTTGCCTCTTGAAACGTTCTCAAACTTTTTCTTTTCACAAGGCGGCATGCCTTGTGAAAAGAAAATGTCTCCCAAGAAGCGTCGGGTTGGCAATTTTCTTGTCTTCTTAATTTAAAAAAAAAAGAATGTTATTGTGTACCCATAGATCTGGTGCAGCTGCTTACTTTAACTGATTTTTTTCTTTAGTTTGCACCACGTGAAAAGGCATGGCAAGACTCTGCAAAAGAATAAACATAGATCACATTAAAACCATACCTAGAACAGCAAACATAGGTTCCTACTAGTAAAAATGCTCAATGCCCGTCCTTGTAAACTATCCATACCTACCATACTGATACTATAAAAAAGCGAAAGACTCCACAGTTATGAACGAAGTAGCTTCCACCCGCGAGTTCATTCGCGTGAACCTAGATAAAGAGTTGTAGCATAGGTACTATACGTATTCAGAGTACTTATTAGCTATGGCTAATAAGTTCTCATTCGTTCCAAATCTATACAGTCGTTTTAGTATGAAAATACAACAAACGCACAGAGACACAAACTTTCACATTTATAATATTAAGTAGGTAGTAGGATTGGATAAAAATGGATGCGCAGCTATCTGATAATTATTCTTACACTAAGTAGCTCCAAGAAAAAAACGCTAGAACCTAAAGTTTTCTGCCTAATATACCTACATTAGATTAACGAATATCGATTAGGTACCGTCTCGAGTCTCGACTAAACGTCTTCACGTTTACACTGATAAAAACGTACTAAGCTATAAAGCGTGCGGTCAGGGGGAGCGGTGCGGGGCGGGACCCACCAGCCGCTCTATAAAACGTTTGATAAAAAGCCGCCATATAGAGTCGCATCACCATTCCTACAGAATAAATTTATAGCAATTTATTAATATAAACTTGTTTTCTAACTAAATGTTAAAATCATTCTCTAACAACCAACGGAAGCATTCATTATAAATATCATAATGCAAACTTTATGATATTTATGACATAGTGTATTAATATACAAATATAAAACGTTTGATAAAAAGCCGCCATATAGAGTCGCATCACCATTCCTACAGAATAAATTTATAGCAATTTATTAATATAAACTTGTTTTCTAACCAAATGTTAAAATCATTCTCTAACAACCAACGGGAGCATTCATTATAAATATCATAATGCAAACTTTATGATATTTATGACATAGTGTATTAATATACAAATATCGATACGTGCAAGTGTATATTGTACATAATAGATACTTTGAATGCTATAAGTATTTTATTTTTATATACCGTATAAATCAATGACTTATAGGTAAAGAGAAATCGGAGAAGTTAAACCTAAACTGACAGAAATTAGTTACTATTGAGTAAGTTATCAAGTTCACAATCGTCACTGGTGAAGTGATCATAAACTGAGTAGAAGCAGCATTTTTCACACCAGAAATTATCTTCTTTTAACAATGATCTTATGTGTTCTTTATCCAGAACGAAGTGTCGAGGCCGTCTTTCAAGATTTTTTGAAACTATGGTTACAACCACGACATTTGTGAGACAACAAGAAGTGTGTTTCATTCCAAGACCACCTTAAGGTTTTTAAAGCTCGGAAATCCCTTTTAGTCAAAAAGCGATCGACGTCCAGAAACATTACCATTTTCAACGCTGATACCTAAACAAAAATATTAAAATAAGACATAGGTACCTAATAGCAATATAAAATAACCGTCCGGTTATAGAAATATTTGCGGAACTCTAATTCCAAACAATATGGCCAAGCAATGGTTCTGATATTTACCAATATTAAACAAAGTACGCCTATAACGGTTTGTTAATGTATTTGGGAAAAACAACATTGTCAAAATGGCGACTTTTCGTTGTATATCTTACTGAAATAAACAATATTTTAAAATTCAACTTAATGAAAGTACAAACAAGGGGCTCGTAATTTTTTTTATAAAAAACTTATTAAACTTTGCCGATAATATACGTGCACCATGCACATTCAAACACATCATACATCTTGACTTATTGTTAACTAACACTACTCATAATTGATATTCTAGATAATATTTATAAGAAATGGATGAAAAACTTACAAATTAATCTTTACAAATGTCCGCAGCAACATTCACCAATTCACAACTCTTTGTATGAGCTTCTAAGAGATTCACTGTGTACGTTATTGTCATATTTGGTTTCATTAAGCGCTGCTAGTTAGCTTCGCGGGAGCAAATAGTTCTACGTAGTCCAACTATAAGGTCGTTATTGTCATGCTTAGTTCCATTAAGTATTGATAGTTAGCTTCGCGGGCGCAAATAGTTTTATGTAGTCCAACTTTAAGGTCGTTATTGGTCAAAGTGGTGTTCACCAAATCCACAATAGATTTTTAATTAGGTAATATACCCTATAAATTGGGCCCTTTTCCGTGGTTATAATTGCTTACTATTCCGTTATAGTACTAATGAAATGGTGGTTCCAGGACAATTACTAGACCACATTTTGCTGCTTGGGTGTCGAAGGCCTTCGAGATGTCAAGGGAGACCGCTAGTGCCTCCCCGTGCTTCTCTATGGCCTCACTCCAGATGTGAATGGCATACGCAAGAAGATCCCCAGTAGACCGATTTCGGAACTTGCGACTTCCGTAATCCCCGGCTGGTGCCGGCCCGCCTCTGCAGGCCACCTCGGGTCAGCGGGGGGAGGTGAGGTGTTTGACTCCCCCCGCGACGTCAAAGAGGGGCGAACGGGAACACCACGCGCCGCCACCTCGGGTCCGGATGAATGGGGGGCGACGGACATCCCCAAGTCCGCCGCCCCTGGACCCATTTAGGGGGGCCGGAAGAGAGCAGCGTATGCCCTCCTCAGACTCCCGGTGCGCCTGCTGCGGGCCGGGAGAGAGGTCGAGATCTCCCTCTCCCTTTCCGCAGCCTCCTTCTGCGCGATAACTGTTTCGCAGAAGGAGACGACCGCGTCCCTGGACTCCTCGCCGTCGACCATGGCACGCACGGACTACGGCCGGCAGCGAAAGGTCACTCACTGCCTACAACAGAGATGAGGGCACAGCGCGGCTCCTCCCAAGCGGCACACTGCCAGCGTATGCCGCGTCGTGTCCTCCCGACAGTCGACGCAGTGGTGACACAGAGCGTCCGGCTCCCTGCCTATGCGACACAGGAACCTCCCAAAGCAACCATGCCCCGAGAGGACCTGCGTCACACGAAATGACAGGGAGCCATGCCTTCTCCCGAGCCACAGGTCGAGCACTGGCCGGATAGCCTCGATAGTGACGAGGCCGGCGGAAAAGCGTGAGAGCCTGTCCCGCCATTCCGCCACCAGGACCTCGCGCAGCTGCGACTGACGCAGCTCGATGTGTCGCTGCATCAGTCGCTCGCCGCGCGCCCGCGCGTCCTCCCGCCACCGATGCAGTGACGCGAGGACTTTTGCCTCCAGGTCCCAGGGCGGAGATCCGGCCAGTACGCAAGCCGCCTCGTAGGAGATCGTGTGATAACCCCTGATGACTCTGACGGCCATCACCCTCTGCGGCCTCCGCAGAACAGTGATGGTGCTGGCCGTCAGGTCAGTCGCCCAGATCGGGGCCCCATACAGAGCCATCGATCGCACGATCCAAACGTACAACCGCCTGCAGGCGGTGAGCCCGTCTATCCTTGACCCAACAATCAACGCTACTAAAATAAAAGCATAAGTTCGGGCGCCTCTGGCTTGAAGTAAGCATTCAGACCATTCGGAATTGCTTGCACCAGGCTGGATTACGAGCACGGATGTCTTGGCGAGCGCCTCTGAGCTTCCGGCAATGTCAACGACGGAGATTGCAGTGGGCTAGGCTTCGGAAAAATGAAGAGAAAACATTTGGCAAAACTGTCTCTTCGTTGACGAATCGCGAATCAGTACACATCCAAATAACCGCCGTGACCGTGTCTGGAAAAGACCAGGAGACCGTGAAAGGCATAGAACTGTCACTGGAACAGGTCCGCAAGGCGAGAAATCGGTGTCCTTTTAGGGTGGTATTATGATTGGAGCTAGAACGCCTTTGATCCCGTATCGAGGCTTCATGACAGCAGACATGTAGCCGCGATACAGACATTGAAATTGTCAGACCATTCCGAGTAAACCATGGGCACCAATTAGTACTGGTCGATGATAATGCGCCCGCACATCGAGCTCAATGAGTCAATGCTGCTCTCCAAGAATACGACATCACAAGTTTATACTGGCCTGCCGGCTCGCCGGACTTAAACCCAATAGTGCACGCGTGGGATGCTCTTAAGAGAACTATTTGGAACCGTCAGCCACGTCCCCAGACAGTGCCAGAGCTCATGGAAACTGCTATTTAAGAATGGGACAGGCTACTCCAAGAAATGCTGGATAACTTGATCCTCAGCATGCCCAGGAGGATCTCCGCCTGTGTTCGAGCCAGGGGAGGAGTTATACTATGTTGAATATATACCTTTTATTAATAAATTATTGTTTAGGTTTGGTTAAACAGTCTTTTTCTTTCTATCAAATTCCTGTTAGAATTACGTTCTGATTAATTACTCAATTTTTGTTACTAAAATTAGTTTTATTTTTTAATTTCAATCAGGGTTTTTCTATTTAAAGAAAACGCATAACAAAGAATTTTCTTGATAAAGTTAAATTTAAAAGAAAAAACATCAGCTTATGCTAGTGATCACAAACCCTTTTTGATGTGTGTAATTTATTCCCGCCAAGCCCGTTCCATCATCGGACCACAAGGCGAACGGGCGATGCGCCACCGGTACATGGTAGACATCGCACCCACACGCACAAAACGTTTTGGGAGTGACATTCATAGTGCGTTTAGCTAAGGAGTGGAATTCCCTGCCGGAGTCTGTGTTTCCTGATAGCTACATCTGGGAGTCTTTAAGTCAAGAGTAAATAGGTTACTTCTAGGCAAGCGTGCTCCATCTTCGACCAAATCATCGCTTACCATCTCAAAGTCAAAGTCAAAGTCAAATGATTTATTTCAACTGGACCAATAAAGGCACTTTTGAACGTCAAAAGAAAATAAAATATAGTGACTCTAGTCGTCCGTTCGCAAAAGGTAGATTCTTATGGAGAAGAACGGACAAGAAACTCCATAGTTACTCTTTTCAAAAATAAGCTTTACAATATTTGCATACATTAATCAATTGATTATATGTTAGGACGATGCTCCCAAAATAGCACTTATATACTACTAATAATTACAATAAAGAAATGCCAGCAGAGGTAAAATTAATAAGTTTGCTAGTAAGGGGACATAGTACTCACATACGTACAAATTTTGCAACTATTGATTTAAATGATCAGTGTGTGAGTTAAATTAAATATAAAAATCAGTAAATAAACCTGTATACATAATAAATATTAATATAATAAACACAAACATATCAGCCAGTTTCACTATGTCAACTACACCCTAGATTGTCCTATGGAGCAGGACTAGCATGTTTCCAAGCATTCTTATCTTGAATATAATCATCTAATTTGTAATATGCTTGTATCTGGTGAGATAATGGTCAAACGCGTGCCTATCAATAGTAAAAAAAGGCATTAATAAATTAAATTGATTTGCAAAACTGATACTAAATCGGAAACTAGCTATTCTTGCAACAGGTGCAAAAGTTTCATTATAGTCTATAAGATATTTTTGACTAAAGCCCCTAGCAACAAGACGAGCTTTACATCTCAAAGGATTTCCAAATTCATCATTCTTTATGGTGAAAATCCATTTACAGTCAAAAATATTTTTATGCATTGGTTTTACAATATTGGTCCAGGTTTTGTTGACTAAAAGAGAATTTATTTCATCTCTAATGGCATTTTCCCACTGAGACCGGTCATTACGTGTTTTAATTTCGTTATAAGAACTCGGTGAGCATCTATCAACTATTTGTTCGTTCTCTACGTCATGGTTCGTTTTGCGAGTTCCATTAAGACTCACATTTTGATCAGATTAAGGCTGATCATCAGACAGGCTACAGAAATCATTCTGTAGCCTGTCAGAGTTTTGAGAATCCGTTAACACTAATTTAAATACCGTATGAGTTTCTGTATGAGAATTTTCATCATTCCCTTCAGGTTTAACAACAGGTCTAGACCTCAGAAAATTTGCTTCGTACACGATAACATCTCTGACTTTTAATTTTTTTTTCAGATTCTGGGTCACAAACTTTATAACCGTTTGGTTCATAGCCCATAAGAATACCTTTCCATGATTTCTCGTAAAATTAGGTTGACTGCTTTTAGTATGGACATAAACTGTTGAACGAAAAATCTTTAAATCTATACTAATATATAAAGCTGAATAGTTTGTTCGTTTGTTTGTTTGCTTGAACGCGCTAATCTCAGGAACTACTGGTCCTATTTGAAAAATTCTTTGAGTGTTAGATAGCCCATTTATCGAGGAAGGCTATAGGCTATATATCATCACGCTAAGACCAATAGGAGCGGAGCAGTAATGAAAATTGTCACGCAGGCAAAGTTGCGCGGGTCAGCTAGTATTTTATATGTGGGAAAAGCCACTCCTGATGTTGGGCGTTGAAGTCCCCCCGTAACACTAATTGGGCAGAAGGGTACCGTTGCTGAGCCGCATGCGCCTTTTGTGTTGTGTGAGCCCAGTTGTTTCCAAATCACCGCTGGGTGTACGGTAGGTACAGGCGTAGACAATTTTATCCAGGCCTGTGTGCCCTAGAACCCATTGCGTTGAGAAGCTGGAGTCCTCAAGGTTGTGGAGACGCCGATAGCAGATGTCGTCCCGGGCATACATACATACGCCCGCACGTGGTTTGAAATGGTGCTCCAGGGTAAACCCTGGGTAAGGTAGGTACGACACGTCTGACGGACACCCGATCTGCGTCTTGGAAAGGAACAAGAGCACTGGTTTTTCAGTGTCCAGGTGGTTATGGACTGCGGCGAGATTTGAGTGCAGACCTCAAATATTGCTGAGGTGCACTTTGTGGGAGAACAAAAAGAAAAACAGCAGCAATCTCTGACGCTGTACACCGTTTTTCTTTTTGTTCCTTTACATAATGAGTTTGAGTGAAGGAAGGAGAGAAGGAAGTGAAATGACGTTCCATGCTGCTAATCTTCAGGCACGCTCTGACAGGACGGCATCATTGGGGGATTAGTCTGGAGACTGCGGGGACGCCCGAGCCCCCCCGGGAATGTCCATCGGGCCTTCTCATCTGGTCTCTAACCAGCACGATAGTGCATTCTGGGATTTTTCGACAAATGGCGGGGCAGCCTTTCATGTGTGGCTAGCACACTACTTGGGCCACCAACTACCTGCGGTCGGCCATCGGCGCACCGTGCCTCGGATCCTGCTACCCTCCGCGACTAGTCTCCCGATACGCCCATGTCAGCGCAAGCCTGTTTGGTCTGCCTGCATTGGAATAACTATTTCGACCCAACTCCTCTGAAATGGCTACACTGGGCATCGTACCGGAACGCGGCTTGGCTACTTTGCGGTACGTCTTTGCCCAGTGGGTGGTCGCAAGCTATCGGTCGAAACCTACCACCAGTAAATTATGACGCAGACATGACATTTTATGAGACTTGATACAATGAACACCAAAATGAACTAAAATAACCCAGTGACCGAAAGTGTAGATGTACGACTTTCCGGCTTATTATCTCTCATTCCGAGAATGACCCATTTTTATGCTTATTTTACTGGACTATTGACGACAGGTCCCGTAGCGAACTTGAACGTTGTGCGTGTGATATTATCCCCTACCTCATTAGTCGTCTCAGTTTCGTTATTGAACCGTTACGGAGTCGAAGTTGAGAACTATTTAATTATTTTTTTATGTATTTTTAAGCTTCCAATAACTTTTGTCTGGTATCAGGTGCAAACCCACGGCGTCCCGTTTCCGAGAAACATTTTGTAGCTCCTCGACCATTTGATTTGCTAAAAATACAGTTGAAACTGGGCAGTACTATCTTCATGTTGTATTTATAAATTAACAACTCGTTAGTGAATGACTCATTAGAAATATTGTTTTTGCAGTAAATTGTTAAAATTTATTTTTTTCTAATCACTACCACGCTTTTAAACACATAAATGGTATAATATCTTCAAGTTTATAGTTTATTGTTGACATTTGTAGCTGTTATGATTAGTGTTTTACTGATTCTTCATTTTCTATTAAAGATGATAACCCTCACACCTCGTGTAGTATCCACGCATCGTATCACTAATAGTAGGTATTTGGCTCGCCTACGCACCACCACGTGCTGCCTGACTGACGGTTGAACACAGACTGCCTCCCACCCAGTCCCTACGTTGTGACGTACGCGCTCAAAACCAATCATAAGTATATACATACACTACATCCCTTCCTTATTTTTATTTGTAATAAATACTTCCTGTAGTAAGTTTTTTTATGGATCAAGGTACTTATAAATAATATATGTATGTATTTATTACAAAGTATTTATTTCCTTCCAAACACTATTTATTTATTTATTTATTTACTTAGGGAAAACAAACAGTTACACAAAAATGTTACAATACAAGTGTTTAAGTGTAAAATACAAAATAACATATGTGTAACCCACGACGTAATCCACATTTTAAACACAATATTATATTAACGGCACTATTTATACACGAGAAACACTGAACAAATTACAAATGACACGAGGTATTTTATTCCTTTATTATTATTTTTTTTCGGTTAACGACCCGATTATACTATATTGTAATTATATTTTTTCAATGATCACAGGTGAGATAATTGTTTTGATTTTCTTTCTTATATTCAATGTTATATGCCTTGATATTATTATTATGTAGGTATTAGTCCACCAAATAAAAGTCTAAAGTCACTGAGAACGGTTGTATTTTCCAAATGTCGGTTTAAAACGGTACACAAGAGTAGGAAGTATGATACACATTAAGCAACAGTTAGGAAGATAATTTAGACAACGATAGAAAACAAGCAAGCTAATTTGGCAACAAAAGAAGAGATTAGATTTTACGAGCGGGTGCGCGGTAAGCTAGTGCGGAGGCAAGCGAGCGCGTGAGTGCCTAGCGCAGCGGCGAACAATGGACTGCGGCGTGCTCAGGCGAAGAAACCGACGGCGCGCGAAGTGCAGCGGAGACACCCGATGCGGCGCCTGTGACTCGGGTCGCTTCGTCGTGTGGCGGTGAAACCGCTACAGTAGCCCCCTGGCGAGACCGTGACTACGGTCGATAGAAGTCTGGGAAGCGAACTCTTCTTCCACTGCGAGTGTGTGTCTCTGGCTCATCGGTCGATGGTAGTGACGAAGTGCTTGAAGGTGCGTTGGTTGGGATTGTGGTTGAGCTATCTCTGTGATTGTCTTGAGTTACATAAGCTGGTTTCATGCGGTCTAGCGATATGTTGGTGTTCTTGCCTCGCACCACAACCTCAAAGTACTTTGGTGTCTTCTTGAGTACCTTATAGGGACCTGCATACGGTGGCTTTAATGACTTTCGCACGTAGTCTTGCCTCACGAAAACATGGGTACAGTGCTGCATGTCTTTGGGTATGTAGAAGGTATGGTTTCCGTGCCACTAAGTTGGCCTCGGAGACAGGCTAGCCATGTGTTTTGACAGGCGTGTCGCGAAGCTGGCGATGTCTTCGACTGTGTGGCTGCCTGATGGCGACAGGAACTGGCCCGGCAAGCGTAGAGGCTCGCCGTAAACCAACTCAGCTGAGGATGCTTGGACGTCATCTTTCCAGGAGCTGCATATGCCGAGCAGAACGATGGGTAAGACCTCTGTCCATTGTGTGTTGTTATGACACATGATGCCTGCTTTGAGTTGTCGATGCAACCTCTCAACCATCCCATTTGATGCGGTATGATAGGCTGTAGTACGGTAGTGACGTGCGCCGAGTAGTGATGCCAGGGCTTTGAACAAACCGGACTCGAACTGCCGGGCGCGATCTGTGGTGATCTGCGAGGGGCAACCGAACCTCGATATCCACCCGGATACCAAGGCGGCCGCGCAGGTTTCGGCAGTGATGTCTCTGAGCGGTATGGCCTCAGGCCATCGTGTGAACCGGTCAACGATGGTGAGGCAATATCTGTAATCAGAAGATGGTATTAGAGGCCCTACTATGTCGAGATGGATGTGGAAGAATCTCGACGAGGTTGAAGGGAAATGGGATAGAGGAGCGGATGTCTGACGGGTAACTTTACAGCGCTGGCATCGAAGACAGCGTCTGCACCACTCTCTACAGTCCTTACGAATCCCTGGCCACACAAATCTTTGTGTGACCAGTCGCACGGTAGCTGTACATCCTGGGTGGCTCAGACCGTGAAGAGTATCGAACACCTGTTTGCGCAGCTCTGGTGTGACGTAGGGTCTTGGTGGTTGCGTAGAGACGTCACAGTAGAGATTGGTGTTTGAGCCAGGCAGGGTTATCTTTCTGAGTTCTAGCGATGATCCCTCTTCTAAAAGCGTCTGAAGTTCGGAGTCTGTCTCTTGAGATTGGGCTAAGGCGCTGTAATCAATCGTCGTCGCGACCTCTTCGATACGTGACAACGCATCAGCTACGACATTTTCAGCACCTGGTATGTAGCGTATGTCTGTAGTAAACTGAGCGATGTAATCAAAGTACCTGAATTGTCGGGGCGAGCAATTCTCTCTTGTGTTCTTGTAGGCGTATGTAAGTGGGCGGTGATCGGTGAATATGACAAATTCTCGAGCTTCCACCATATGCCGGAAATATTTGATTGCTTCATAGATGGCTAGCAGCTCGCGGTCGTAGGGGCTGTATTTGCATTGAGCTTTGTTCAATTTCTTAGAGAAGAACGCGAGTGGTTCCCACTGCGTTCCGACACGTTGTTGAAGAGCTGCTCCTATGGAAACATCAGAAGCGTCAGTAAGAATAGAGAGCTCTGCCTGTTCCCTTGGGTGTACAAGAAGCGTAGCGTTTGACAGCGGTCTTTTGCATTCTTCAAATGCGTCCAGTTGGAGCTGTGACATCTGAACCGGGTCTGAACCCTTGACCTTTTCTCCACCCAACATCGAGTTTAGCGGTGCTTGACTTTTTGCAGCATTGGGTACGAACCTTCTATAGAAGTTTAGCATGCCTAAGAATCTCCGTAACTCTTTCACCGTGCGCGGAACCGGAAAGTTCTGTATCGCCTGGACCTTAGTGCTGAGAGGTTTAGTACCATAAGCCGATACCTGGTATCCAAGGAAAGTCACCTCAGGCTGGCCCCACACACATTTTGCTGCGTTGATGAGAACGCCGTATTCTCGCAAGCGTGACAGCAGCTGGCGCAGGTGAAGTTTGTGCTGATCTGGAGAAGTAGAATAAATTTAAATGTCGTCGAGAAATCCGAAGCAGAAGCCGTCAAAGCCGGTAAGTACTTCATCTATAAAACGTTGAAAGGTTTGAGCTGCATTCCTAAGGCCAAACGTCATAAATGGAAACTCAAACAATCCAAATGGTGTCGTTATGGCCGTCTTTGGTATATCCGCTTCATTTACCGGTATTTGATTATATGCTTTAATTAAATCAATTTTTGTGAAAATAGTGGAGCCGGAAAGCCGCTGTGAGAAGTCCTGGATGTGGCGTATGGGGTAGCGATCGGGCACAGTACGTGCATTTAGTGCACGGTAGTCGCCACACGGGCGCCACCCATCATCTTTCTTCCTCACCAGGTGCAGGGCTGAAGACCACGGGCTTTCGGAGCGCCTTGCAGTTCCGCTGGCTATCATGTCATCAAACTCTTTCTTTGCGATCTTAAACCTTTCTGGATCCAAGCGCCTAGGTCTGTTTGCCACGGGTGGTCCAGGCGTGGTCTTAATAAAGTGCACGGTTTTATGATTAGGTTTGTTTTGATTCACAGTACCTGCAGGGCGTGTAACCTCTGGGAACTCACGCAGCAGCTGGTGAAACTCAGTCTCTCCGGTTACAGTTTTAACAGATGCCACATCATCAGGAACCCGCGTTGAGGACGCTGCCACGAAGAGTGAAGTGGTGCCATCAATGAGCCTGTGGTTGCGACAATCTATAAGCAGATTATAAAAACTTAAAAAATCTACGCCTATAATTGGCTTTGACACGTCGGCTATGGTAAATTTCCAAGCAAATGATCGGCGAAGACCTAGGTTGAGGTTAAGCTGCACTGGTCCATATGTATTGATATTACTTCCATTGGCTGCCGTTAAACTAAACTTCGTAATATTGCAGGGCGTTTTGATTGCTGACCGGGGGTAGACGCACAAATCTGAGCCTGTGTCGATAAGAAATAACATTTTTGAATAACGGTCAGTTACAAAAAGTCGGCCTGATGCTAATGGGCAGTCGTAGGCCGCTAATTCGGGCTGCCTTTCGTGTTTTCCGACCTCCATGTACAAGGCTGTGTGCATTTCTTTGCACGGGCGCCGTATGTGAAATGATAAAACAATGAGGGTGGTTTTCTGGTGGCTGGCGTGACCTGGATTTGGACCCGCTTCGCCAGTTACCACCTCTAGAGTGTGAACGAGAGTGACCACGTACCTGCCTTCGGATATCCACTTTAGTTGACAGTGCACTCACTTGCTTAGTTAATTCCTCTATCCGACACGCCATCTCTTTAATAAGGGTAGATGTACCCGCCTCTGCTACGCTCGCTACTTGCAAGGGCTCCGCCGGCGCTATTTCATTAACTGTGTCCGCCAGATCTGCTAATTTATCCAACAGAAGGTCAGGTTGTGACGCTATAACCGTCTGGAGGTTGGTCGGTAACCTACTCGACCACAATGTCCTAAGAAAATCTTCCGGTACTGACGGCCCTGCTAGATGCCTTAAATGACGTAAAAACTGTGATGGCTTACGGTCACCGAGCTCCTCATGCATAAGTAATTGCTTAACTTTCCGTTCCTGCGAGGCTGACAACCGCTTGATAAGCTCCGTCTTAATTTTTTCATATTTGTTCGTCGCCGGTGGGTTGGTGATTATATCCTTCACCTCGGTGGCGTAGCGGTAGTCCAGTGTCGACACGATGTGGTAAAATTTCGTAAGGTCGACAGTAATGTTCGCCATCGCGAACTGACATTCCATCTGCGCGAACCACATATCAGGGTCATCTGGCCAAAATGGTGGCGGACGAACGCCTACACGCGACGTTTCTGCAGTCGAACAATCTTCTTTAGGCGTTATCACGTCGGGGTCACCAATATGTAGGTATTAGTCCACCAAATAAAAGTCTAAAGTCACTGAGAACGGTTGTATTTTCCAAATGTCGGTTTAAAACGGTACACAAGAGTAGGAAGTATGATACTGTGATACATCCTCCTTGGATGGCTCACCCTCCGGGAACCTCCGTAAATTTAATAATTAAAAAAGCTTTAGAAGAATTAGGAATTTAGAATAGGTTTAAATATTGACATATAATGATTGATTTGTTTTTACGACAGTTCTGTAAAAGTTTTTCTTGAGAGCACCAGCTCAATATAATAATCTCTTAAATCGCTTAAAGGCTGTTTTATTGAATCGATTCCGGGGGCGTTCAAGAAGCCCTAGTGGTGTGCCCTACATGTAGCGGCGGCGCCGGGTACTTAATAAATAGAAAAGTACGTTTTTCGCGTATACAGGGCGTACACTGTATAAAGATAATTTCGCGTATGCACTGCGTAAAAAAAGTGCATGAAGACCCCCATTTTATAGTGATGCTCAGGCGAAATTTCTACGCCTGGATAAGTATAAAGATAAGTGGTTTTTATTAAATAAATATAATTTCGCAAGATGGCGAAAGTAGTATCCTTCACGGGTACGGGTTCCACCTGCTCGTTCGACGATTTCCTTACACAGTTTCGCCAAATCGCAGCCATGAATAGATGGCCGGAGAGTGATTTAGCCCTCATTATGGGTGCTTATTTGGACGGCCCGGCCCTAGCTTTTTTCAAATTTACGTACAAAGAAGGGGTGTCATTTAAGGTGATTTGCGACAGCCTGAAGTCTGAATTCCCATCAGGAATAGATTTTGTTGAGATATTCTACAATGCGCGTCAAGACACTAAAGAAGACATAGTCGCATTTTTCTATAGACTGGCTGATTATGGATTACAGTCCGGAATTACCGACGAAAAGATATTCATTAAGATTTTCTTGAAGGGTATAAATATGCATTATAAATTAAAGCTGGGGACCCGATTATATAACTCAAAAGCTGAGTTGCGTGCCACCATTGACCAAATAAAAGAAATATTTGAGGAGACACAGCCCGACCGGGCAAATTTTTCGTTGCACCCTCCGCGGGTCAGTTTTGATCATTTTCCAGCCGGAAGTCAGAGATACCCAACTTCACCGAGACCAACGAGCCCGGGGCAGACTGGTGCAAGATCGACGCCAAACCTAGCCGGTGATACGGATACGTATCACACTCCGAGGTATAATTTGCGGCCGAGACGTCGGTTTGATAATAGAAATAACCGTTTTCCAATTACCCCCAGCTCAAGAAGCCCACGTTCTGATGGCTACCCACCCAAACGCGGAAGGGCACAGTCGATAAATAATGAAGTGGAGTTGCAGGCTGTGTCCGAAAGAGATCAACTCCTAAAGAAAAATAGCAAATGTGGTGACCTCAATCCATTTATTAACATTACAATAGATAATCAAGCCTGTTCTGCTCTGATAGACACCGGAGCATCAATTTCGTGTATATCAGATCAATATGCGTTGAATCTCAATCTAAATCATACCAGTGACAAGGCAAATCATTTTGTGAAGTCAATATCGGGATCATGCTTAGAAGTTGTCGGGAAAACTACGATAAGTTTTATAGTGGACTCTAGTGTCTTTGTGAATGATTTCCTGATTATTAAAAACATTAACCAGAAATTGGTCCTGGGACAGGATTTCTTTCGTAAATACGAAGCAGTTATCGATTTTTCTAATGGGTGTATTACTTTAATGGGAAGATGTTGTATAAATTTTCACAAATGTACTGAACAAAATGCTATGTCAGAATCGCAAGTGGTTTGCTATGACCATAATAATGAAATAATTCCAAATAACAACATTATGAAGGTTCGTGGATCTAAGGGAGAAGGGAGTTTTAATTCTGTATCAGAAACTGATTATTTATATTTTTCGAATTTAGTTAAAAACTGTGATGATAATTTTTTATCGAAAGTAGCTAATGCTGATGTAGTTAATGAACTTGATGTTAATTTAGGTTTAAGCTCGGAGAAAAGAAACAGACTGAGAACCCTTCTTACCTTATACAGAGATAACTTCGCTTTTAAGGCCTCTGAATTAGGTAGTTGTAGCATAGAAGAAATTACTATTAGAACTGTAGATGATATACCAGTTCATCACCCACCATATATGGTTTCACCCAAGCAGCGAGACATAATAAATACACAAGTCAAGGAAATGTTGGCTAATAAAGTTATTCGGGAATCCAGAAGTGCTTATGCATCCCCGGTAGTACTGGTGCAGAAGCCAGACCAGTCGTGGAGATTTTGTGTAGATTATAGGAAGTTGAATAAAAAGGTGATAACAGATAGCTATCCATTACCGATTATTGAGGATATTATGATATACTTATCGGGAGCCAAATATTTTGCAGATTTAGATCTAAATTCAGGTTATTGGCAACATAGATTGTGTGAAGAAGATAAGCATAAAACTGCATTTATTACTTCTTCAGGTTTATATGAATTCAATGTTTTACCTTTTGGACTTAAAACAAGTCAAGCTGTTTTCCAAAGAGTCATGGACAAAGTACTGGCTGGAATAAAATATAAAAAGGCCATTTGTTATGTAGATAATATTTTGGTTTGGGGAAATAATTTTAATGAATTTATTGAATCGTTAGAAGAGATTATGTTACGTTTAAAGAAAGCAAATCTTACCTTAAAACCAAGCAAGTGTAGTTTTGGGTATAATAAAATTACAGTCTTGGGACATGAGATATCAGGAGATGGTGTCAGACCCGATAATAGGAAATTACAATCTTTAAAAACTTTGAAAACACCAAAAAACGCAAAGCAAGTTAAATCCGTCTTAGGGTTGTTTTCATACTATAGAAAGTTTATTAGTGATTTTGCACAGATTGTATTACCACTAACAAAGCTTTTAAAAAAAAAATAAAGCGTTTGTTTGGGGTAGTAAGGAAGAAGAAGCATTTCGAAAGATTATAAAGATAATGGAATCACCACCTATTCTGCATTTTTATTCAACTGATAAAAACATGGTCACTAGGTTGTATGTAGATGCCAGTGATGAAGCAGTTGGTTGTTGTCTCATGCAAGGTGAAGAGGTAATGTTTCCTATTTCATATGCATCAAGGAAGCTAAGCGATGGGGAAAAGAAATATTCAATCACGGAGAAAGAATGTCTTGCTTTGGTATGGGCATTGAATTATTTCAAACATTTTCTATGGGGTTTGACTTTTCAGGTGATGACTGACCACAAAGCCCTATGTTGGTTAAGGAGCACAAAGGATATGAATGGAAGGTTAGCTAGGTGGTCGCTGTGTATCCAGGCATATGATTTCAACATAGTGCATTGTGCAGGGAAGGACAACGTCATAGCGGATTTTTTGAGTAGGAATCCCTTAGCCGAGGAAAAGGAGGAGGAGTCAAAGTTGTCCGAGAAAAAGTTAGAGGACGGCATGCAGTTGTATAGGATAGAGGTTGTGAGGATGCGAGATGAGCAGCTGCGAGATGAATTTTGTAGAGGTTGGTTTGATAAACTGGCAGCTAGTAGTGGAAGTACACTCAAAGGTTTTAGTGTCATAGATGGTGTATTATGTAAACAAGCAAGGAGATTGAATAGGGTTCGAGAGTTGATAGTGATCCCGGGTTGTTTGCTGAAGGAGATATTAAGGGAATTGCATGATGATCCATGGTCAGGTGGTCACTTAGGTCTAGCCAAGACGTTAGGTAAATTTCGAGCAGGATATTACATAAAGGATGCTGAGAGGAAGATAGATAAATATGTGAGAAGTTGTCGGTTATGTCAGGAGCGCAAGAAATGTAAGCAGTTGGCACAGTTACAGCCAGTCCAGGTGAACCATTTGATGGAGAAAGTAGGCATTGATGTTCTAGGGCCTTTTAGGAAGTCGATGAAAGGTAATCGGTATATTATCGTTAGTGTAGAATATGCTTCGAGATATGCAGTCTGCAAGGCGGTTCCTAGAGCGACGGCACAAAGAATTAGTGAGTTCCTAATTGAAGAAATCTTCTGTAGGTATGGTGGTGTAAAAGAAATAGTGTCGGATAGGGGGTCGGTTTTTACGTCACACTTGGTGAAGGACACTGTTGAATTCTTCGAGGCGAAGTCACGCTTCACCACAGCATTTCACCCCGCATCGAACGGTCTGGTCGAACGTTTTAACCAGACTTTAACCCAAATGTTGTCCATGTATGTTGCTACGGATCAGAGAAATTGGTGTAGCTATGTTCCTCTCGTGTGTTTCGCGTATAATACCAGTAAGCAGTCAAGCACCAAGATTTCACCTTACGTATTATTATATGCTAAGGAACCATCATTTCTTACAGATTTAACGATAAATATTGGGGAACAGCATCAATCATTAGATTTTGTAGGACGTCATAGTCTGAAAAGTCAGCTGTCACGTTGTGCCATAGATAATATAAAAAAGGCGCAGGTCCGACAGAAAGCTATTTATGATAAGAAGGCGAAAGTCAGGAATTTTGTAGTAAATCAATTGGTAATGGTTTATACTCCTAGGCGACATATAGGTAGAAGCACGAAGCTTTGTAGGTTGTATAAAGGACCATACAAAATTGTTAGGCGGGTTTCAGAAGTAAATTATGTGATAAGTAAACCTAACAACAGGAGATTCAGAGATATTGTCCATGTGAATAGGTTGAAACCATTTTACGTAAGAAAAAAAAAAAAAACGGATCTATGGTAGGAAAAAGCAAGATGTCAAATCATTTATGTCATATTTATGTAAACAAAACATAATTTTAGTTTAGTATGTTGAATAGTTTATTAATCGGTTTTTCTTTTTCATGTGATGTTGGAATACGGATGATGATAGACTACTTCGATGATGCTGCCGGGTGGAGAAGAGAAGGTCGCGATTAATATCGATATTTAGCTAGGCTGAAGTTATTCCGGTTTTTTATTTCTATTAAGGTTTCAGCGTCCACTGTAACGCAATTGAAGGACTCCATGGGCGGTGATACCAACTTTGCATACGGGGCATAGCCTTCGCAAGGGGTGGCAGGTTGTCACCATTGGTTGAGCTGTTCGATGGAGGCAAATAATTTCAGTCCATATATTTTCTAACAGACTTTGAATTACTGGAGTGAGTTCGATGTTAGGAGTTAATTCTTTGACAGAATAGACCTTCGCTTCTTAACCGTCTGGCTGCCGCGTAGACTAGTTAAGGTAGCTTTCGAGAGGTCAATCCCTTCTGGATGGATGTGATTTGTCACATCATTTTGTTTACGTTTGGCGGTGTGCTGCAGATTTTAGGGTAGTTTTACTGCAGCAGGGTTTCAGCATGTCTGCGTTTCTGTTCAGCGCAAATGGCGCATTAGAATTTAAAAGAATAATGCTTATCGCAGGACATGACTGAAGCTGCTTCTATAGAAGCATATGCAACCCTGTCTACGATCATTCTACCCATAGGCAGGAACTCCTGGTTAGGGATAGGTAGGTGCTTAACTCTTCCAAAGCTTGGAATAAAAGATTACAGGAAGACTTTCCTAGTATCTTCTATTCGTGAGGGCGTAGCTCATGTGATACATCCTCCTTGGATGGCTCACCCTCCGGGAACCTCCGTCAATTTAATAATTAAAAAAGCTTTAGAAGAATTAGGAATTTAGAATAGGTTTAAATATTGACATATAATGATTGATTTGTTTTTACGACAGTTCTGTAAAAGTTTTTCTTGAGAGCACCAGCTCAATATAATAATCTCTTAAATCGCTTAAAGGCTGTTTTATTGAATCGATTCCGGGGGCGTTCAAGAAGCCCTAGTGGTGTGCCCTACAATACACATTAAGCAACAGTTAGGAAGATAATTTAGACAACGATAGAAAACAAGCAAGCTAATTTGGCAACAAAAGAAGAGATTAGATTTTACGAGCGGGTGCGCGGTAAGCTAGTGCGGAGGCAAGCGAGCGCGTGAGTGCCTAGCGCAGCGGCGAACAATGGACTGCGGCGTGCTCAGGCGAAGAAACCGACGGCGCGCGAAGTGCAGCGGAGACACCCGATGCGGCGCCTGTGACTCGGGTCGCTTCGTCGTGTGGCGGTGAAACCGCTACAATTATCTCTTTCTTTCTTCCCTTTTCTCTTTTTAATTTAGTCATAATTAATCAATCTCATTTATGAAGCATATGTATCTTTTGATTCAATTCCTTGGTTTCTTTATCATTAAAAACTTTCCACTGACCTCCAATTTCTATAAATGTACGACATTTCTTCTCAATATTTGTCCTGTTTCATCATTACATACTTCAATATCCCCCCAGAAATTTTCTATCGTTAATCTCTACGGCAATTGTCTACAAACTTTTACACACAGAGCTATTCCAAATCTTCAGTTAACTGACTTTTCGTTCAGTGTTTTAGCCATTCGACAGTTCTAAACTGGCTGTAATCGATCCTTTAGGTTTGATTCGTGATTCACTAGTATTCGTGATTACCAAGTCCAAGCACCAATAAAGTCATAAAACTCACATTGATTTAACAAAGATAATCAAAGACTACGTATCTTATTCACAGTTAACATCTAGCTCAGCAAAACACAATTCCTATACTCGCACTTCCCCATGGGAAGAATACACGAGTAAACTCTAATTTGTACCACCAATAGCAACGACACCCTGATACAGACTTCCTCGTCTATATCACTCTGCTACGATACCCTGGTACGCCCGCCGACCCACAAAACTAAGAACCTGTTCACACAAACTAATTTGATGCTTACTCATCATCTATTTCATAACTTCACAACGTCAATTATTCATATACTTGGCCATGGGCATCTTCCCTACAATGAGATTTTAAAACATACCAACCGCTAAGTTATGCACATCAGAGTTTACGAAGAGAAGAGAACCTAGGCCTGTCAATGTTTGTGTCTAACGTTCATGTGAAGGGGCTACGTTCACGAATTACTCTACGTCAATCTACGAGCATCACGGTCATAACTGCACCGAACAGTTTGAATCAATCAATATTATTTTAAATCTTACTTATATTAACTTACATCTACAGTAAGCGTAAATATAGATTTTTCACTACCGGGTTGGTAGTGAAAAATCTATTTAGAAATTGTAATAGCTTAGAATTCTCTGTATCCCTATAGCTTTAATCAATGTCATTAATATCAAGTTACTGTTTATAATCGTTTACTATCGAATTTACGAACTGAATTTAATAACTTGTTATGTAAGAAAACTGTCACAGACATGTTAATATAAAAGCTTAAATCCAATTTTTCATTAAACACGTCTAAGTCGGAACATGACCTTATGGCAACCTTGCCATGCAATATCTCATTCTTTAAGTTCGTACTGAATAAAATGTTGAAATTATTACCACCAATGGGAAGCTCTTTAAGTACTCGCTTTTTTTATATTGATAGGCATCAATATCACACCGCAGCGCAAACGCGGTAAGGTATTACCGCGTTTGCGCTCTAGATCCGCACCCCACCAGGGTTGTTTACCCGGTGTGTCGCGCGGAATCGTTTCCGGGCATGCGATTTGGTAACTGTTTATCAGCGATTCGGTGAGTTGTGATACTTGCGCTTCGATCTGTGCCGTGTCCGCAAGAGACTTCGAATCGCGCAAGCCTTGGCAAGTTTGCGTGTGTATACCGATATATCCGTTTTGCGCGGATTACCCCTAGGTGGTTTGGGCGTATACAGACCTGGATGTCGAAGCGGATCCACCTGTGGTCTGAGCAGGAAGCCTCATTTGAGACCTGCTACCCAGTGATGAGTTCCGCTGCTCCCTCCGTTGCCAGAGTAAGGTCTATGATTGTACGACTGCGTCTGGTTACAAAAGTTGGTTCCGAACCTGTGTTTAGTAGGGATAGGTTAGTTGTAAACAGGTTATCAACTAATGCTTTACCCCTTTCGTTTTGCGTCTCCATCCCCCAAATTGGATGGGTGTGCATTTGCGTCGGTCCCGATGACCACCTCATCCCCGTCACTTTCACAGTGTGTGATGAGGCGGACAAGGTCGTGTGGGGGCGGTTCCTCCGCCTCAGGCATGTAAGCCGAGGCGAAGGCGATCGCCGACATTGTGGCTCCACGCTGTATATACAGCCTAGCTGCAGAGACATCTCTGCAACAGAAGTCGTTTAGTAGTTGCGCTTTAAGATTACCTGTGACATAGATACACGATCTAGGGTGATCATGGTCCGTAGTAACAAGGAGCTTACCGCCAAGATTGGAGAGTCCTCGTATGTGGTCGCCCCTAATCCATGGCTCCTGAATCAGGGCAACGGCCGTGTGTTGAACCTCCAGCCACTTCCGGAGTTGAGCCGTCGCGGTCTGGCTGTGGTGGAGGTTAGCCTGCACGACTACAGGCCGACAAAAGGGACGCCATCATAGGCGAGACCCTCCTCGTCACCCTCTAGTCGCAGCCCGGCAAACAGGTCGCCCTCGTCGAAACTGTCCCCCCTGGGTCCGAAACCGGGGACAACATTACGTCGTCCGGCTCCTCCTCCGATGAAGGGACGGCACCCACGGTGGCGGTAGGGGCGGCCGACACTGCTGCTACAGCAGGTTCAGCCGCAGTTGCTTCCGGGTTGTTTGGCGCGGAAATAGTCTCCACTGCATCTTCCAGCGGCTGTTTCGTGATCGGGTCCCACCCCCGAGAGACGTCGACGAACCTGCCATTCGGACCCTGGAACTTCACGTACACCGATCCCAAACCAATTGAGAGTCGGCGCTCGGCGCTCATCAGGGTCGGAACTTGGTCCTCGGGGATACCCAGCACCACGAACCAGCATGCCTTCTGCTTCTCGGCGTGCAGCAATACCCACCTCTTCACGTCGATCCAGCGATTCTGGTAACAGAGGGCTCGTCCAATGAAGGTCGAGTCCTCGTAGACTCCCTGGTCGTTGGGGATGGCGATGCCGCAGCGTACCCGCTTCTGGATCTCCGTCTGGCTCTTGACGACTAGCGAGGTGCTAGCCGGGAGAGCCAGGTTGGAGACTGTCTTCTTCAGCCAGACTAAAGTGTGGTCGTTACCACACCACAGCTTGAGGACTCCACCGGCGAACAGCGGCTTCGCATTGAAGGTCGGTCCTGGTGTGTCCTGCATAGCGGAGCAGGCCTCACTGATGATCTGCTTGTGGATAGCAGCTAAGACCTGGTCCAATACTCCCTGGCTGATGATTCCCCTCCGGTCGCAGGTTATCGCAACGTTCAGGGACGCACTGGCAGCTTGGGCGTAGCTTTTGTTGGCAACCCGCTGGGACTGGTCAAGCCGCGGCCGCTTGTGCTCTCCACGGGGCGAAATCGTCTCGTTGAGAGCCCGCTTGGCCGCAGCCTGATCGTTCCCATCGGATTGTTGCGTTGTAGTTACCACCTCGGCCGGACCTCCTGCGGATTTGTAAGGCAGTTTATTTGGCGTTGGTCGGCTAGTGCCAGCCTCAGCCTGCGACTGCTTCCCTTACCTTGTTCATCTTACCTTGCTTGGTCGGTTTAACAGAGTTAGTGGCAGCAATCTGCTTGCTTTGGGGGGTTTGCGTCCCCGTCTGCGTTCATGACGCCGCTCCTTACGCGTCAGCCTTTCGCTCCTCTTAACCTGGCTTGTAGGAGCTGCTGGACCTGAGGGGCCCGAGCAAGAGCAAGGGGCTTGTGGAGTTGATTTTTTACCCTTGCCCTTTCCTTTACCTTTACGGATAGGCACCTGCCAGGCGCTCGCAAAAACGTCCTCGGTGCTGCCAACCGCCCCCGTGTGACCGGAGACGGCTGCATCTTGGGATGTGGCTTGAGGAGCCACAGGAGGAGTAGGAGGGTGTTTGGGAAGGCTACTTCCGGCAGAGGTGTTAACCGTCTCCGTTTTCGCCTTTTTATCTAAAGGATCGGTACTGGTCCCATGCAGCGCCGTTCTCCTTTGCTTGGAGTGGGACTTTTTGGTCTTGGCTGCAGTCACGCCCACGGCGTGAGCCGCAGTGCATCCAGGGGCGAGCGAAGCACCAGAGGCACCTCGCTTAGGAGTTTGCCAGCTTTCGCCGACTCCGCTCCTGCGGTGGTTTTAGTTAACGTCAATACGTCCATACTAAAAATGACAAACTTCATCTTCCTGGCCCCCACCCACCATGGAGCCCGCACCTGGGAACGTCGCACTGCTGTGAGTGCGAACGTTAGGATTAGCAGGAAGATATAGGTACGCAAGGCTGGTTCACAGCGCGACATCGGGTGCTCGATCGGGTTGGCCTTTACCTACCGCTTCGGCCGCCCGAGGGCGACCTCCGCGGACCCCACGCACCTCGCCTGTGGCCCTCTGACGGGACACTATGGCTATTTCCCTACCCTTGGCTAGAGGGTAGGGCCACCGTTTCGCTTGAAATCCAGACCAAAGGGGGCGTGTTGCCTCACGGACACATTACCGCCAGTGCCGATGGGCTCAACCCCCCAGGACTCCTTCATCCCCGCTTACGGCGCTCGACTGCGCAGGTCCTAGGGCAGGTGACTAAATTCTCCTATCCGCCATCAGCTGAGTTTAGTGACGGCCGAGCCCGCAACCACTTCGTCACAGAAGGGTCACAGTTAGGAGGGGAGTTGGAAGGGGTCATAGACGGGAAAAAAGGGTTAAGTGGGGTTTGGGATGGGACTGAGTGGAAAGCCCGCCACTCTACGGGTCGCCCGGTGGTTTCAGTTACGTCTAATTCATAGGGAATTAGACCAATAACGGGGTGGCAACCTCGAGAAGGTATATCTACCGGACTTGCCTTGAGGATCTATACGACTGTTGCGCTCTCCCTCAAGACCACGCCACCTTTTCGTCTCTGAAGGAGACGGCAAGGTAGGCCTGCATCTCAAATCAAATCAAATCAAATCGTATATTTCAAATAAACCATTTACAGGCACTTTTGATTTGTCAAGGTCGGTCAGTCCAACAAGATGAAGCTATTTGCACGTTCCAAAGCGTAGATCTCTATGGAGAAGAACGTGCAAGAAACTCCACGGACACTCTTTTAAAAAATAATAAATTGTTACAAGTTTTTGTTTACATCAAGTTGAAATTATACAAACATGTGAGAACGATGTAAAAGACGAGCAGGATAAAAGCGTCCGGGAAAAAAAGGAACAATTCAAAGAAATATTTAAAATAAACCATGGCAACTGAGAAATGACCAGTCCCAACTGACAGCGCCCGTTCACGAACATGACGCATGCGCTAGCACCATTCGGCTCAACCATTTTGAAGGGAGCCAAATGATCCAACGCATACGCCACCATCAGCCAGACTTTTGTGTGAGCATGACACTCCCAACCACCAGGGTACATTCAAGTCAAAAACAAACCTAAAACTGATAGCTATAGCTTAAGTTTAAGGTACACAGTACTCACACATGTGCCGTTAAAATGGATGAAATTATACATTGCTAAATAAAATTGAGTCTATACAATGCAAATATTGTTTTTTTTTTTACAATCTTCAGCCGGTCCAACAATGTTTCCAAATGCTAACAGATTATTTTGTGCGCCCTAGTGGCTGTGGAGCCGGACCAGCATTCAGCCAAGCATTTTTATCTTCAATATAATCCCCCAACTTATAATATGCTTGCCTGCATAGTGTGCGTTTAATACAAGATTTAAATTTTGTCTCATTAAGTTCTAATATATGGGGAGGTATCTTATTATAACATTTTAAACAGTACCCCATAAAAGATGAGGCAACTTTAGCCAGTCTGAAACCTGGTTGAACTAGTTGATCCCTATTTCTAGTACCATAATTATGTCTGTCGCCTCTTTTACTAAAAAGATGTAAATTCTTTCTGGCATACATGATGTTTTCGTAAATGTATTGACAAGGTACCGTCATGATGTTAATATTCTTAAACAGTTCCCTTAGAGAATCGCGCCGGCGGAGATTGTATATCGCTTTGATGGCTCTTTTCTGCAGAATAAAAATAGACTCAATGTCTGCAGCCCGTCCTCATAGTAAAATACCGTAAGACATGATACTGTGAAAGTAACTAAAATAGACCAGTCTCGCGGTATCGACATCCGTTAATTGGCGGATTTTCCTAACAGCATAAGCTGCTGAACTTAGCCGTCCAGAAAGAGATGTTATATGAGGGCCCCATTGTAGCCTTGGGTCAAGCGTAATCTATACTACCAAGCAAAGCAAAGCAAAGCGTGTCGTTGTGCAACCGCAAAAGCATATACACAGACCCCCCCCCTCCATAATTAAAAATATATACAACCTGTAACAGAATTAACGCAATACCTCTTAAGGGGTCATTGAACTCATAATAATGAACAAGTTTCATTGTGAGACCAACACTGAAATCGCGAAAAAGAATCGACTCCCCGATACATTTATGGGCGCATAACTCGACAAAATGTACTGAACAACTGATTTTTTTTCCGCCATTTCGGGATCGGTCCCACTCCCATAGTAAAAGTTGATCATAATGATTAGTACAATGACCCCTTAAGAGGTATTGCGTTTATTCTGTAACACGTTGTATAGCATTTTTTGGCACCGTAACAACAAATTATGCTCTTCCAATAAGCTTTCAGAAAATATAGGTCTCATTCACCAACGCCACTTGGACCGTATTCTCCCCATCTCCTTTGGAAGCGCTTGGCGATGGTGAGGCGGCCATAGTCACTTACCTCTTAGTATTTTTGTTATAGCGTACTGAAATGCATTGCAATAAATGCAGCTCTAATTATGCTACCACGTTCAGTGTAATTGGTGTTGGTAACAGGAACAATATCAGACTAGACCAGGGATTAACAACCGGTCTATGGTCAATCGCGGCTAGTAGTTCAGTCGATCGCCAAAAAGATGAAAATATAAATATTAATAACAGACTGAGTTACACAGTTACATATAAATAGTTTGGTTAGTAAAATTAGTAAAATATATAGTACGTTAAATAAATAGGTTAGTTAACATTTACCAAAATATCACCGCTAACATAAAACTGAAAAAAAGGGTGTTAAACAGGGCGATCACTCTCGCACAAATGATTTACGAGCACACTTGAGGAGATATTTAAAACAATGGTAGTCTCATGGAAGACCAAAAGTATTGACGTCGGTAAAAGGAGGCTGACAAACCTCCGATTTGCCGACAACATTGTCCGTTTTGCCTCCACAGCTCTAGTACTCCAGATCATGCTTCTAGAGTTGAGCACAGCTAGCTTCAAGGTGGGACTTGCGATGAATCGCTCTAAACCCCAGCTAATTACTAACACTACGAAGCGTAATGTCGAGGTAGATGGGCATGAAATACATAATGTCGATGAGTACATATACTTGGGTCAGTTAGCGACATGTGTATTCTGCCCATCCTAACCTACGGTGCGCAAACCTGGTCGCTCACCGAATCGCAAAAGTTCCGCCTTGGAATTTGCCAAAGAGCGATGGAACGCAGCATTCTGGGCGTAAAAAGACAGGACAGAATTCGAAACACTACGCTAAGTTCCAAAATAGGAATAATGGACGTGTGGGTAAAAAGACCACGTAAGCAGAATGCACTGTGACCGTATGGGCAAAAGTTTTCACGCAATGGCCAGCGCCGCCAAGGCCGGTCCAGAGAGACGTACGAGACGACCTGGATGCTTACTGTGAGGGCGGGGCAGGTACGAGGTGGTGTTAGGAAAGAATTCCTAAAAGGTTTTGGGGGAAGGTTTTAACCAGCAATGAGACAAAGCAGGGAAATTAAGAAAAATTGTCTTTTTGGGGTTTCAAGTTAGTGGTCAAGGCATAAGACCGGGATCACGTAAGACGTTAGCTGTTTCAAGTTTCCCCGTACCCAAGAATGTACATGACGTAAGACGTTTCATTGGACTCACCAGTTTCTTCCGGCGTTTTGTAAAAGATTTTGCTCTCATCGCACGCCCTTTAACTGATCTCCTCAGGTCTAATTTCACTTGGAAATGGAACGAGGAACATTTACAAGCTTTTAATATACTGAAACAAAAACTTGTTGAACGCCCTATTTTGGCCTTGTACGATTCGAAACTTGAAACAGAGTTACACACTGATGCATCCAAGTTAGGCATCGCTGGTGTTTTAATGCTAAGACATAGCAACGGAATGTTTAGGCCCGTGGCGTATTACAGTCGGAAAACAACTAAAGATGAACAAAATTTACATTCGTTTGAACTGGAAACGTTGGCGGTGATAGCCCCACTTAAACGTTTCCGTGTTTACTTACTTGGATTAAAATTTAAGGTCGTAACCGACTGCAATGCGCTGCGCACGACACTTACCAAACGTGACCTTATACCAAGAATATCTCGGTGGTGGGTGCAGTTCCAGGAGTACGACTGTGATATCGAATATCGATCTGGGGCTCGCATGGCACATGTAGATGCTCTCAGTCGTGCTCCTGTGACTGAGCCCGTTACGGGTGATGATGAGACACACGTACTCGATGTTTTAAATATAAATATTAAAGATTGGATTTCCACATTTCAAAGTAATGACGAGGAAATTGAAAGAATTAAGTACATTTAACATGACAAAAATACGAATTATATAGCAGATGTGTGTAAAAATTATAAATTAAAAGGGCATCATGTGTATAGGATTTTCGGTGATAAAATAAAATGGGTAGTTCCTAGAGCCGTCAGGTGGCAAGTTTTAAGAATGAACCATGACAATGTAGGCCATTTTGGCTACGAGAAAACTCTAAGTCGATTACGCGAAACATGTTGGTTCTCTAAGATGCGACGTTTTACCAAAAAGTACGTTTCGGCATGCCTTGAATGTGCACATCATAAGGCTCCGGGTGGTGTTAAGGAAGGAATGCTTCATCCGATACCAAAGGCAGATATTCCCTTTCATACGGTTCACGCCGACCATTGGGCCTAAATGGTCGGCGTTCTAAGAGAGGAAACACTTAAATTCTTGCGATTATCGATTCTTTTACAACATTTATAAGCATAAGTGCTGTACGGGATACAAAAAGTACCACAGCCATTCGAATTTTCAGAGACCATTTAAGTACTTTTGGTACTCCGACACGTCTCATCACTGACCGGGGTTCTTGTTTTACAAGCTCAAAATTTAAATCTTTCATGCAGAGTACAAATGTCAAACATATTCTTAATGCAGTTGCTACCCCTAGAGCGAACGCACAAATAGAACGTTATAATAGAACCATATTAGATGCTTTAAGTACGAGATGCCACGATAAGGGTGATAACACTTGGGATAAACATGTTGGTGACATCCAGCTAAAGTACCCGTCACGAGAAGCTATAAATTATGTAAACAAACATCTTTTACTAAGTAAACATTTTATACTGCGAGATAATAATAAATTGACCATATTCAATCGACATGAAATATAGACGGGTTATATGAAAGTAACAACCTATTTAATTTAGTCGGATCATATTTTAACGACGCAAAGCGCTATCGTTTGTGTTTCTTGGTACCGGAACGCGTCCGTCGCAGGGATTGTAAACTATCGGGACGCCATTTTGAAATAAACGCGTCATTCGAGTTTCGAATGCGTACGAGTTTGTTTCATTGCTTTGCATACATCGCGGATCTGGTTGTTATTGTTAATTTTGTTATTGTTTCGTTATCACTTTTTTATTGTTGTTACTTTAATTGTTGCGTTAATTTTATTTGTTATTACGTATAATGGAGCCAGTACATCTAAGGAAATAAATTCGCCACGAAAAAAACGTCATAAGGTGCGTAATACAATTTATCTAAAATATATAATAAGTAAAAAGAAAGAGTTGTTTGTTCAAACGCGCTAATCTTTGGAAACTCAAGGTTAATATTAGAAGTAGGTTTTAAATTGTGAAGTAATTGGTTAGGTTAATTGGTATACCTGGAGATATAGCTTGAGCTTCGTGTGACAAGTGACTACAGGGGATTTTTACAGGTGACGAGCTTTACGGCTAATGAGAAAAATATGGTGATCAACGTATATAAGTACGTAACAGAAAATTGGCCATCGAATGAATATCCCTACAAAACCACAATAAATAAAAAAACAGCATCGATTTTGGGAATTGGCATAGCATCTGTGTATAATATATTAAAAGAATATAAATCAGAAGAGGGAATAAAATCAAGTCTAAAGACAGGCCTAAATTTTATCAGAAAGTAGACGATTTTGATAAATCCGTAATTAGGAAAAAAATCACAGTTTCTTTTTAAATGGCCAATTACCAACAATTCCCAAGATTCTTCAGGCAGTCAATGACGATGAAGATAAGCCAAATTTTAGCGAAACAACTCTCAGGCGGCTAATAAAGCATTTAAACTTTAAATATATAAAACGACAGCGAAATAACGCACTTATTGATAGAGATGACATAACAATATGGCGGCGAAAATATTTGAAATCTATTAAAGACTATACACAACAAAATCGCCAGATTTTTTACATGGATGAGACATGGGTGAATGCAGGTTAGTGTTTTTTTTATTGCAGTGAAACGGCAGACTACCATACGGTTCGCCTGATTGTAAGCAAATACCGTCGCCTTTACCGTGAAGTGATGTGTATGATACTGCAAATCTATTTGCAAAATATAACCCACGCGCCGCCGACCTTGAGACATTAGTTCTTAAGGGCTATCACAAGTGTGTATTGATAATAATGTACTTCAACTCTTTTACTGCGCAAGACGCTAATTAACAAATGTTTAATTGTTTTTACAGGACATACCGTAAATAAAACTTGGGTAGACAAACAAGTTAAAAGTAAGAAGCAGGCTTTCCTAGAAGGACTTAGCATTGGTGCACGTAACCCAACGTCAAAAGGTAAACGATTAATAATTACCCATATCGGCAATGAGAACGGTTTTGTAGAGGGCGGTGAAAATATATTTGAATGCAAGAAGACGGGAGATTACCATGAATTAATGGATGCAACACGAATTAATGGATGCAACACATTTTGAACAATGGTTTGAAAACGTTCTCCCAAAACTTGGAGAAAATGCAGTAGTGGTAATGGACAATGCACCATACCACTCAAAGAGTCTTGAAAGAATTCCTACTACAGCCTGGAAAAAAAATGATATACAAAATTGGCTTGTAAGTAAGAATATTTCTTACGACGACAGTGAAATTAAGACTGAATTACTGCTAAAAGTAAAAAATGTTAAAGACAATTTTAAAACTTATGTAGTGGACGAGCTCGCAAAAAAGTATAAGGTGGAAGTATTGAGACTCCCGCCATATCATTGTGAGCTTAATCCAATTGAGCTAATTTGGGCCAACGTAAAAGGATATGTTGCTCGCAAAAATACAAATTTTAAATTTGACAAGGTAAAACAATTATTACAAGAGGGACTGCAGCAGATTACTTCGGAAAATTGGAAGCGTTGTGTGGAGCATGTTATCAAGGAAGAAGATAATTTTATTCCAAAATCGATGAGATGATTGATAAAACTGTAGACAGCTTCGTGATACATGTCACTGATTCTGAAACAGAAATGGAAACATCTGAATCTGACGAATAATTATTCTTAAATAATATATGTTAATTAATATTTGTTACTTAATAAATAAATAAATCTTAAACAAATTCATTTTTTTTTGTTGGTCCAAATGTTGTGAACTCCTGAACACTTGTTTACAAAATTATAGCTTCTCATGACGGTTACTTTAGGTATAAATACGACAGTGAATAAAGCGGCCGGGAAAAGCCCATCGGAGTTGCTATTTGGTTTTAAAGTTTTAAATCCATCAGGAAATATAATAAAGAGGTGTTAAATGAAGTTATATGTCGTGTTAGCGATAGCGAGTTAGTAAGGATAAGGACAGAAGCTAAATCTAGAATAGAAAAACAGCAGTTTAATTCAAAGAAGGCAATTGATAGGCAAAGAAAAAGGGTTACGCTATATAATATCGGCGATTTGGTTAGGGTTGAAAGAACAATAATAGATAAAGAACACGTTGGTAAATCAAAGAAACTTATATCCAAGTTTCATGGCTCATACAGAATAACAAAAATTCTAGAAAATGACAGGTTTTTGATTGAGTATACTCCTCTGACTAGGAGAGGTAGTAAAAAGTATGAAAATGTAGTAGCAGTGGATAAATAACACCCTTGGCTAAATTATACAAATATTTCGTGTGACGGTAGCGAAAATGATAACAGTGGCGATGAATAAAACTTATCAGTTCAGACAAGAATCTAAGTAATGTTATAATATGATTGCTATACCTTAGGATTGATTACATAAAACTACCATATGGAATTTGATGGAACAGAAATAAATGGTATAAATCGTAATTTGAAATTAATAATAACATAATATCATGAATGATAACATTTGATTAGTAAAGGACGATTAGATTTGCTAAGTTATTGACTTAAATTATGGACTAGACAAGACACTTGACGACGCGATGCTTGGGCTATGAGCAATCAGTGCGGAAATTGATTGATATCGGAGATCGATATTGCACAGATGATTGTAGATCATAGCAGACTAAGTATCGTGAAATCTAGGTGCATGGGTTATGAGCTTCCAGTGCAGAATGCGAAAGGTGATGGAAATCATCACACAGATGGTCGCAGATCATAGCAGACTATCCAACTAGATGACTGAGATATAGAGCGTGGGTTATGAGCGGTCAGTGCAGATTGCGAATGGTGTCATGCAATTGACATCGCACAGATGGCCAGATGTAGATCACAACAGACTGTGCATGACATGACATGAACTGAATTAGAATGGAACGATTTATTATTATTAAGATATGAAATGTATATTACCTTAAATTATTGATAAAGTTATAACTATTTTGTGTAAATTAATTAACTGAAGAATGTGTTATTACTTTTTTCTCTCTTTTTATATTTTATTTAATGTTTACTCTTCGATCAACAATAGCAACTAATAACAGTGAAAAAATTTTGAGTCCGATTATTTTCTAAGAATATTAAAAAAAGCATTTCGAATATTTGTTACGAATTTTAGTGGTATTTTTTTTTTTTTGAGCATCTGTGATTTATAGAACCGGTTTAATTGAAATTCATTAAAAGTTTCCTACTAAAAAGTTCCTAATCAATGAGGTTACAGCTTGGATTCTCGCCACGGGTGTTCTGGGTAGCACGTGTGCTTCGAGTTTTTTTTTTACAGCTTTCCCGTGTTATTGTTGATACTTTTGGAACTTGTGTTAGTTTGTGTTGTCCTTGTGTCCGTCACCAGGTTTGTATAGTCTGTCGTTTTTTTTTAGCCTGCTTCCATCCATAATGGATAGAAATAAACCACCCGATCCTGATCCTCCCGACATCCCAGCTTCCCTAACTCCTTTTCCTCCCACTCCGAACCCGTTATCGCAATTTGCCGAAGTAGTATGTAGTGTCACCGACATGGATGTGACACAAACACAACAAAACACTCGCAAACGTCCCGGCCACGAGGAAATTATTACGCCTTCACCTCCAAGTAAGCAGCCAAAAAGCCAAATTGGTAGAATCAAATATTCAGTGCTGGATAAGGCTCCGTACCTAGTTCATGTTTCTCGCATTGAAACACAACTAAATGCAGGCACCACACTACATCCCGTAAACTTCGGCAAATTTTTGATTTTAAATCACGTTGCGAACGTAGTCCGTGATGGCGTAAACAGAGTAGGTAGGAATCGAGTCTCTGTAGAGTTCACATCCCCTCTGGATGCTAACTCCTTCCTTGTAAACAGTCTGCTGTCGAAACATGGCTATACAGCATCAATCCCTACTTACAATATCACAAGGATGGGTGTGGTAACCGGTGTTCCTTGTGATATTACAGAAGAAGAGGCCATAACATATCTGTCTGTACCTACAGGATGTGGTCAAATATTAAAAGTACGTCGTATAAACAGGAAAGTGCAGAGAGAAGGTATGACAGGGTGGAGACCTACTGAAACATGTATAATAACATTTGATGGTCAAGTATTGCCCAAGAGAATTTTCTGCTGTTACACATCCCTTCCTGTAGAGCAGTACATTTATCCAACCATCCAATGTCGTAAGTGTTGCCGATTTGGTCATGTTGCCAACCTATGTAGGTCAAAACCACGCTGCAGTAGATGTGGCCACGATCACCCTGGTGATGGTTGCAACATCTCTGAGAGCGAGGCTGTGTGCTTTGTTCGGGGAATCACTATGCTAATAGCAAGTCATGCCCTGAGCATGGTAGGCAGAGGGCCATTAAGACTGTTATGGCTGAAAAATGCATCTCCTATGCTAACGCTAGCAAAGTAGTCCCCATAACTTCAAGCAATGATGCTAATGTCACTAAAACTCCCGTCTCATTTAAAAAAACCATTTCACTCAAGCCCAAGACCCATGCTCCACTTTCACCATCTTATGATAAAGCCGCCCATCAACAAATTGTTAGTGTTCCCCAACTTTCACAGCCAAATGGCTGCGCTCTAATTAATGACAATGTCCCCCTCAATAATACTACTTCTGTTATTGAACTTTTAATTAAACTTATACCAATAATTATTTCATCATCTTCTAGTTCTTCAAAATCACCGTTCAACGTTGCCGACCAACTAATAACTCTTCTTCTACAAATTGAAAATGGCGCCCCGCCTAGTATTCCTTCAGTGGAATGTGAGGAGCGGTGGCATAAAAAACACGACCTCATATTCCTCTTAAACAAATACAAGCCATTGGCTTGTTCCATAGCTGAGACTTGGCTCACCCCAAATCTTAGCTTCCGCATGCCACACTTTAACATCCTTAGATGCGATAGATCCGATGGGTATGGAGGGTCGGCTCTTTTCATTAATAATCGTGTCCCATTTTCCCCCATTTCCTTACCCTCACTCCAGGATAATTTGAGCATTACAGCAGGAAAGGTAGAAGGCATCACAGTTTTTTCTATTTATATTGCCCACTCTCACGCTGATTTCCTAGTTATTTTAAAAAACATTTTTCCAATGTCCATGGTCCATTATTCGTCATGGGTGATTTCAACTGCCATCACTACAGATGGGGATCGGAATGCTGTGATGCCTTCGGAGTTGCTCTGGTAGAGATTTTAGATGACCTGGATCTCTGCATTTTAAACAATGGCTGTCAAACTCGTAGGCCACCTCCCGGTCAGCAGAAGAGTTGTGTCGACCTTACATTCTGTTCGGTTGACTTGGCAGCATCAACTCACTGGGAATGTACATCCTTGTCGCATGGTAGTGACCATTACCCTATCGTTATATCTTTAGCTAACAAGACTTATTTAGAAAAACTTCTCCTCCACTTTCGAAATATAACCTGTCCAAACCAGATTGGACAAAATTTGTTTCACAATTGGAGGACAAAATTGAAAATCTTCCAAATTTAAATTCATGTTTACTGGATCCTATTGATCACCACCATGCCAAGAGCTGCTATGAGAGATTTGTTTCAGCTGTTACCTCTAGTGCAGATTCTTGCTTCCCATTAAAAAACAGTGCTCAAAACAAGATCCCCTCACCTCCATGGTGGGACCCAGAATGCACATCGGTTGATAGAGCAAGGAATGAGGCCGAGTCACGTTACAATGCAGCCATGAACACCGAAAACCTCTTGGCATATCTACAGGTTAATGCCAGAGCCAAACGTCTTCTTCGCAAGAAGAAACGTGCAGGCTGGGTGAAATTCTGCTCCGCCTTGTCTCCCTCCACTCCGATATCAGTTGTCTGGAAAAATATAAATAGATTTAGGCGTGGGTGTTCCCCTTCAGTTGCTTCACCCATAGCTAGAGCAACAGCTGAACATTTTTTCAACAAAATCGCACCACCATATGTTCCACTTCTATCTGAATGTGAAAATGTGTCCCTTCCTAGTATAGCAGACGATCCCTTTGATGCGCCATTCACTTTGCACGAACTGAATGTGGTTCTTAGTCATGTCCGGGACTCGGCTCCTGGTATTGACGGTGTGCCATATTCCTTCATATGTCGTGCAGGTGACAAGGCTAAATCTTACTTTTTGGATATCATTAATTTTTGTTATTGTCATGGCTGGGTACCAGATCAGTGGAAATTACAAATCATTATTCCCCTAGTAAAACCTGGCAAACCCTCAGATGATCCGAATGGCCTTAGGCCAATCGCTTTATCTTCAGTCCTAGCCAAACTACTGGAACACCTAATTAAAAATCGTCTGGAGTGGATAGTCGAATCGAGAAACTTACTGCCGAATTCCCAATTTGGTTTTAGGAAAGGGCTTAGCACAATGGACAGTGTCGGTGTCCTGGTTACGGATATTCGTCTGGCCTTTTCTAAAAACCAATCCGTCGTTGCCTCTTTCCTTGACATCTCCTCCGCATATGACAACGTTCTTCTTCCCGTTCTCAGGCAAAAATTGCAACAGCTGAGTCTTCCGGCTAAGATGATACAATGTATATGTGAACTCCTTGTGTCCCGGTCATTGATTCTGAGAGTCCAGGGTGAGGAATTTGACGAGCGGCGGACGTGGAGGGGTCTCCCTCAAGACTCTGTCCTCATTCCGTTGTTATACAATCTATATACGGCCGATATTGGGTCCTGCCTTAACAATAATTGTCAGATATTACAATACGCCGATGACATAGTTTTGTATGTGACAGAGTCCTCCATTGTTAACGCTGCCGCTTCTCTATGCCTCTCTTTGGATTCTTTGAACCAGTGGCTTTTAAGCCATGGCCTATCGCTTTCCGCCCCTAAAAGCTCGGTAGTAATTTTCTCTCGGAAAAGACAGATTCCCCAGATTTCAGTGAGCATTTCTGGTTACAATATCCCTATTGCTTCTAAAGTTAAATTTTTTGGCGTACTTTTGGATTCAAAATTAACAGGTAAACCTCACATAAATTTCTTGATTCAGAAATGTGAAAGGGTTATATCAATTTTGAAAGTTCTTGCGGGTGTTTGGTGGGGAGCTCACCCCTACACCATGAAATTAGTATACAACGCTTTAGTTCGTAGCGTTTTGGACTATGGAACATACCACCTGATTCCATGCAATAAAGGTGCTTTGGCGGGGCTGGATAGAGTTCAGTCCAAATGTCTTCGGATAATCTCCGGTTGTATGAAGTCCTCTCCCATTAACGCATTGCAGGTTGAGTGCGTTGAACCTCCTCTGGCCCTAAGGCGGCAATATCTAGCTTCCCGTTTTTTGTTCAGGTTAATTTCTAGATCATCCCATCCTCTCATAGGTAAACTAAATGTGCTAGACTCTCTATGCAGAAGCTCAAACTACTGGAGAAATAAAGAGGTACCATTAATTTTAAAATCGTTTCGTCAATCCCAAAATTTAGAGTGTCCCATCTTTCAGTGTCCTAAACTACCCCTTTATAACTTCGCTTACGAAGTTATTTGTTTTACCCCAAAAATTGTGTATAATATTGGTATTTCAAAAAAATTTTCTGCAGCGAATTCGGCCTTCAATGCGGCGGTGGGCGAGAGATAGAACGGTTACCAGCTATTTTTTACGGACGCTTCGAAATTAAATGACGCTAATAGCACTGGAGCCGCGGTTTATTACCAAAGCTCTAGAATAATTATACAATTTAAATGCCCTAAAGAGTCTTCTGTTTTTACTGGTGAGTGTGTGGCTATATTAGAAGCTTGTCGTTTTATAGAGTCGCACACTAACATCGAGAAGGCTGTTATTTTTACAGATTCCCTTAGCTGTTTGCAGGCGTTAGCTCAAAATCCATTTAAAAATAAATTACATAGTCCCCTTATACTTAAACTTAAAAAATCTTTGTTGTCCTGTGCCAACTGTCGAAAGGATGTTCAGCTAGTTTGGATACCTAGCCATTGTGGTATTAAGGGTAACGAATGTGTCGATGCCCTGGCTAAAGATGCGTGCACATCTGCAACGGCTGACCTCTCACACAATACCCATCAAAGTTACGACCTGCTGGCGCTCCCAAAAGTGTATCTCCGGTGTTCCTGGCAAGAACAGTGGAATGAGTCTAGCAAGAAGAGAGGCAGGTTTTTCTTTGCTGTTCAACCCACTATAAATCCAAAACCATGGTTTTTTGGTTTCAGAAAGGTCTCCAAAACTGTTGTATCTGTTCTCTGCAGAATTCGTTTAGGCTTTTGCTGTACCCCTGTTTTTCTTCATAAACTCCGCATACGCGACTCCTCCCTCTGCGAGTGCGGACTGGGAGAGGGTACCCTAGATCATATATTCTTTGAATGTCCAAACAACATCCCGCCGCTTGACTTATATAACCGTCTCCCTAAATTTAAAATTCCGCTTCCAATTAATTTCCCCTCTCTTCTAACATTTTCCTCTCCAGACCTGCTTGTGGCGCTGATGACTTTCATCCGCCACAATAGCATAAAACTATAACTCCCAACCCTTATCTGTATCGTGGTGGCATGTATTGTGTTTGTATATGTGTTTATATATGTGTTATAATAAATATAATAATATATATGTATTTTTATTCTTTGTTTGTTTCAGTCCTGTACTAACACAGCAAGTAATCAACTGTATCGATTGACGAATCTAAATCGTTTCTGCAGGAATCGTAGTTCTCTCCAGCAGTAAAACTTGCACACTTGCTTCTCCAATCACTTTGGACATTGGCAGAATAGTCGTCATCGGCTCTGTTGCCATTTAAAAAAATAGAATAGAATAGAGGTTACAGCAGGAGTGCCTTTCCATTTTCCGGTACGACCGCAGTTAAAGAATAAATCAGTCATCAAATTGCAGTGGAAGCAATTGGTCTTTAATTTACGCTCGAGCTCTTCTAACTCGCTTCTTGTGAATATCGGCTGACTAGACATTCTAGTAACCTCCTCTTGAACTGCTATTTTTTGTTTGTTTTGATCCAGATTTTGACGTATCATAAAGTCAACTGACGATTGTAACACGGTCACCGACTGAATATTATTTGTTGGTTTATTTATATCTGTCAGAGAATGAATTACCCGTGTCGCACAAAATAACTTGATTTGCTATTGGGTAAATCAGAATTACTCTCAGAGACAAACTTGCTTTTTGGTAAATTTTTCATTGGTTCATTGTTCGAAAGATCTGAAGCTTCACTATTAGGAAACACAAACTGCTTACTGGAAAATATTTAAGTATCCTGTGAAAATGTGCTCACTTTGACCTAAGTCCTTTTAAGACATGACAGCGCTACTTGGCTAATTAATGAATGAGTTTGAGTCTTAAAGTATCGAAGCGAGGCTCTTTCCTTCGATTATGCTAGTGTCCGTACACTCTATGGCTTCAGCGAATCCAACGAATACAATAAATTGATCGTCAGTGATTTATGAACAAAGACTTCCTTATCGCCACAAACGGCAAAAGCGCCACCTTACATAAAAGGGGGTAACTTTCTGCATTTCTTACAGTATCACCCGTCGTAACCAGTATTATTTTTACTCTAACACAGATGGCGCTGATGAAAACATTAGGCCTCATTTAAATCGCGATTATTAATTGGGCGATCGTATCGTATCATATTCTTCTGTTTACTCAGTTGCTTAATGCCATGTAATAAAAATTAATAAGAAATAGTCATTTATGATATTAGTGCGGTAAGTTGGTTTTTAGAAACGAGTATACGAATGTCACGAGTTTGTAAATACCAATATCCACACGTGTATCATACAACGTTTTACAACACATTTGCGAGAAAATAGTACAATAGATAATGAAACAAACTTCTTGTTTTTAGATATCAATCGGAAAGTCGCAACAAGCTATGCAGTATAAAAATGGTACGACTTTGAAAACTTAAAATTAGAACTACATCGTCGCATTATGGAAAATCGAGGTCTGTTTCAGATCAAAAGTATTAAACTTCTTTATTTTTCAAGAAAGACGCTTGAATTTTTGCACATGCATAGAGTATTAAATAAGGCTTTAGATAAAGTTCAGATGCTATCATTTTATTAAAGTATAATAAATGTTAAAAAATATACATATATAAAAGAAAAACTAACACTATTTATATTGTGAATAAAAATGTTTAATTGCATTAGTTTATTGTAAAACAATAGTAATATAGCGCTTTACTATTGAAATAAGTAATTAAAATTATGATTACAGATATTTATATAATAAAACATTTAAAGTTAGGGCAGCTGATCACATTAATAAAAAAATCGATCTGTCGATTTACTGGAGCGTGTCAGATTAAGGTAAAGTAAGTAAGCTACAAGCAGAAAAGGGTGTATTTCATTATCTGATAATTTGAACGTGATATACGGAAATGAAGAGTCACAAAATTGCAAGAAAAAAACTTCACCTGGACATACACGAGCGCGATTTTTTTTAGTTTAAAGGAAATTAGTCGCAAATCAAGGAAATAATATAATCTGCCGATTTGCACAAGCCGAAGTAGCTAAGATCATAAATAAAGTGTGCTGCATGCAGTCGTTGAGAACTACGTATTTCCCACTTCGCGCCACTCTGCCCTTCTCACTCTTTCTCTATTGTAACATTGCACGTTATTTCTACGGTACACTTTACAAAAATAATCTGGCAACATTTAATTGGAATTATAGTGGCAACATTTTAAGTAATAACAGCTGCGCGTTGATTGGCCGTCAGATGCCATATTGCACGAGGCCAGGCTTTATAAGGGCCTGCAAGTCATTTCTCGGGAACACATCAGCTGAAGCGAGTAGTCATTTAGTACTCCATAAAAGTCTAGATCCTTGCTAGTTACTACTTGAAATCTTAACTCTAATAGTTGTGAGTGCAGAACCCTAGAAGGGGTTCCTTCCTGCCTACATCTTCCTCCCTACCTCTCGAGGAGTGACAAGATCGGAATAAGGAATTTTACGTGGTTTTGTTTTTATTCACATAAAACAATACAAAATAATCGTCAGGTTTTTGGCAAACATGAGTGGAACATCAAGCTGAACCTCTTGTATAAAAATCTGACACGCTTGAGTATTGCAATATGGCGATCTTTTTTTTGCGTTTTCAAAAAATCTTTACTAGCTTGCGTTACTTCCGAAACGTCAGTCTTTAAAATCGGAGCATTTTGAGGGTTCACTTAACATAAATATATCTGAATATCTGACGCGCTCGAAACATTTTTTTTTAACTCTATTTTCTACCCTTCTGGATAATCAACCCCACCACGCAAGTCGGCAGATGAACATCTGACACGCTCGGGTATGTCCATTTAATTGATTTTATTTACATTTTAAAAAATCTGTGGACTCTTTCTCCACCACTGAACGGAGAAACATTACAGAACCTTTTATTCTTCTTATCATCTAAACTACAAAATGTAATAGGTCCCCACGACGCTCGGGTAAATACACTTTCAGCATCAATGTCTCCCCTACTATATATATCCGACGACGAACTGAATATGAGGGGTAACGGGTGGAGGAGAGCTTCCAAAGGCCTGCTGGCTCCCATTGCAGCGTCTTAAGCCGTTGGTGTCGACTGTAATTTGTAGATCTTTGGCAGTCGTAATGGATTGTCAGAAGCCAGGAAATCTGACACCAGTCTTGCTAAGAAGCACCGTGTTTCCCAGCCCAATGGTTGTGGATGTCTGATAGACAGTAGCTCCACGTAAAATACTGGTATTCAGCTGAATCCGGTTTGACTAGAAGCTAGAGAATATAAAGAATTAGGCGCCAATTCCACTAGCGAGTGTACCGCCACAAGTCTGCCCGTATAATTTTGGAAAGCCATCACATATATGAACGTAATATAACACACAGCTCTTTCAAACATTTGAATCTAGCATGATCTTAGTTGGATAGTTGCCTTTGTCTTGATTGTTTTTTCGCCGTCGGTAACTACTGATGGCGAGAACTACCTATTTACCGGCTACCGGTTGCTACCGGTTGGTAGCACTGCGGTAATAAATAGGTAACAACGGAAGCATGATTAGTATGATATTCATTGTAAATAAATATAATACTTATTAATTCAATTAAGTATTTTATTGGAACAAAAAACAGGTTTACAACAATTTTAGTTTGCGTTAAGTTTTGTGTAAAACATTGCGTTGCGTGACTGTTTATCTATACTAATATATATAAAGCTGAAGAGTTTGTTTGTTTGCTTGAACGCGCTAATCTCAGGAACTACTGGTCCGATTTGAAAAATTCTTTCACTGTTAGATAGCCCATTTATCGAGGAAGGCTATAGGCTATATATCATCACGCTAAGTTCAATAGGAGCGGAGCAGTAATGAAAATTGTGACGCAGACGAAGTTGCGCGGGTCAGCTAGTCTAAAATATAATTAATTTCCTTTTTGATTATACACTTAAATAAGCCAGTCTTCCAGTTCTCTTGTTCTAAACGTGCGAGTCTTGAAATTTGGTATACATAGGAACTTTTGTGACCTAAACACGGAAGGAAACACGGGATGTAAATAAATATTTTTTGAATATGGGGTCACTTATTGACAGGGTTGCCACCTGTACTATGTTATAAAGTACTAGCTTTTACCTAAACCTACATACCAAATTTGGTTTAGGGCAAGGTTTCTAAGAGCAGTAGTTTCAGCTGTGCGTTGTTTGTCAGTCACTCAGTAACGGAATAGTTTTATATATGTCACCGGAAAATTGCAAACTCCGTAAGATTGTAATTAATCTGTATTAGATTATAATTTCTCGATATATTTAGAGCAAATCATTTTTAAAACAATAAATTATATCCAACTTCAACAGTTTGCAATATATTCCTGTCTTGTGGAGAGAAACAAGTTTGCAATTTCACACGATTTTTCTCAAGAACTAAGTAGTATTTAATAAAATCCTATCCATTGCCAGAACATGAAAATTTTCAGGCTCCCGTAGATTATTCGTATTCCTCAAACAATTCAGCATAAGTAACTTGGCTTTTAATTCTGTGTGACAGTTCAAAAAATATTTCCGTTCCGAGGCAGCCTACAAGACCGGGCTAGATTACTCATCAAGCATTTTCTTTTCGTTAAACTGTTCTGAATAGCTGGGCAAAATAAAATGCCGCCCTGTCAATAATAAGACCGTCGATCGTTAAACTTCGACGTGTTTTTTAAATTTTGTCTCATAAAAAAACATGGTACTGATTATGGTTCTTGTATGCCACCCAAAGAAACAAAAAGGAGACTAAATATTTTTTATATGTGTAACGAAAAATTAAAACAAAATTATAAACGTGTACAATTATTTTCAGAATTTTCCAAAAAATATATTTTTGCGTTGATTTACAAAAAATGCTATTTAAAGGCGGCAACCCTAATTATTGGGGACAAATCAGAAAATTTCAAAAATAAAAGTTTTGCTAACAGACACATGAAAGCTTTACGCGTTTTTTAAACGTACAAGAAGTTTTTGGATTAAATCAATCGGAATGAGTATTACATGAGAAATTTCATATTTTATCATTTTTAGTCGTCATAGGAATGAATATTAATGAAAGTATTGTTGATTGAGAAATTCATTAATATTATGTAGACAGATAGCCGATTTAAAACAGTAATAATCTAATAGGTGTTATTTATGGACTGGGACAGAACAGCGCTGCGGCGGCGGCAGCTCGTACTACAAGCGCGCGGCGTGGTGGCGCATCGATCCGCCCCGCCCGGCCGCCTCTAGGGCGCACTTCACTCCAGTAGTTCCATACCTTGCTAACTTCATGACAACCACCTTATGTATGAAACGTAGTATCTATACGCTTTATTGTTTAGCCACCCCCATTAACAAAACCTGATATCTACGGCTTGGCGGCATAAAGGTCACTAGTTGAAGAGCTCAGGGGACGTCGTATTCAGGCCATGGTATTCTTGACCACTGTTTGAGGTTTTCCATTTCATCTTCGATATATTAAGCTTAGTGACAGATCAAATCAAGAAATGCGGTACGACACATTATGAGATAGTGAAAACTGGACGTTTGTTGTGATCGACTGGTTGGTTGCGGTAAATTTAAAACCGCACCAGTAGTATATTAACGTATTACATCGTTCTTAAATCAATTTGTCGTACAAATGGACAAAGTGTGAACTCCTATTTGAGTGTAAAAGTGGTATGAATTATAATAGTGCAAGACATATCAAAAATACATAAAATTATTTTAGTGAGTTGGGATTTAAAAAGGTTGTGTATTGTTATTTATTAAATTCGACGGAATAAAGCTTCACCACGTTTCGTCACAGCAAATTACGTTACTCAAATCATTTTCCTTCGCGGGGTTCGCCATTAAATATACGAGGACAATCAGTAAAAGCGGCGTCATTGAGTCGAATCGAAGCTTCGCCGAGGCTGGCTGCGGGCCCGGAGTGTGTCCGCAGCGCGGGCGGCGCAGCCGGCGGCGCCGCCGCTGGCGTCCGCCCTGGCTACGGGTATGAGGCGCTTTCGGCGGCGAGTGACGGCAGTGAGGGAGAGCCTGACGAAGCACCCGAGTACGCCGCTTTTGAAATGGAACTCTCTGGAGGTGGTGAATCCGTGGAAGGGCCTTCTTCACGCGGCTCAACTAAAGTCAATTTTCCACCAGAAGTGGAGTTGGAGCGGCGACCTACAGTCACCGCAGGGGTTACCGCAGCTTACCATAAAGGTCGTGGGAGATCCATGAGTGCCTGGAGTGACATTAGCCGCTCCAGTATACGCTTCGAAGAAAGGTCAGTGTTAACAATGTTTAGGTATAATATGTTGTGGAATTTTATAATGCTATATTAAAATTAGTTGTAGTTAAAAGTAATCAATCGCAATCAGTTTTCTGTCAGTGTCTTAAATCAGCTGTAGTTGATAAGACCATTATCTATCAATAATGTACCATGCGGAGAAGGAAAGTGCGAAAATTCTCATGTGCTCATTCAGGAACAACGAATTCATGCTATTAACAAAATATAGTCTTCTGGAAAGAAGGGTTTTATCATAATACCATTGGGGAAGGGAACTACATCCACTCACCATTTTTACATTTAAAACAAAATCAACGAGCACCCTTAGCATCATGCTTGACGCATTCTGGTGTCGGCCTCATTTTGACATGCGCGAAGGAGGCCGTAACTGTGATTTCAAATCGAAAAGGGCTTTAGTGCATCGTGATGGATTTTTGAATGTGATATCTATAACCATAAAAAATTACACATTTTATTGAAATGATTTCTTGTACAAAACGAAACAAATCTTGAAAGTATAATATTGATGTTTAATCTACGTGAGCGAGTAGGTAAAGGTGCATAAGTAATATATGTTTCCAAATATAAACAAATAGATGCCCAATACGTTTTATGGGTACATCCTGAGATTCTGGTTACTACAGATGGCAATCTTGAAGTGATCTCTTGATCTTGTAGCTGTACGCCTACGTCCGATAATCGGCGACCGATTTTTTGTAGGAGAAAAATTAAATGTACTTTTGGCAACGCATACGTCCTACAAAGTAAGTAAGTAGTTTTTACCTAGCAAGGAAAAATCGGCCCGATTCTATTATCGGTCCTACAAAAAGTCTGACGTGGCGGGCAGCGTATTGGTTTCCTCTTCTATTCATACCAGACCTTGCCTCAGATTCTACACTAATGGTTGTTTCTTTAGCAGTCAGAGATGGTAAACATTGTTCAAATCATTTAATGTGTATTAACCATATCCTTGAAATTGATATTCCGAGTTCTAACAGTTAAACATTTTCTGATTTAGGAAGTGATCGTGTCACCTTTCTTAAGCCTCTTCCAAATTACACATATAAAAAACTATGTTTAAAAGTGACGCAGACAATGAATTTAGGAATCTTGTCCGAATTGGGTTGATTTGGAGTTCTCGAAGCCATTATTAAGAATGTTTGTAGTTTTTTTGTATTAAGTTTAAAAATTGTAAATTGTCAGAAAACGACTCTACTTTTGATAGTTAACTGGTACTTTTCTAATAGCTTATGAACGAACTTATTCATCAACTAACAAGTTATTTAAAAATACCCATAGCTTTGGAAGTAAAAAGATCATATTTGTAGTAAAAGCGAGACTTCCTTGTTTCAAAAGCCTATTATATTACAATTTGTGTTTTTTGCGTATAATGGCCAGTATAAGCTTTCTTACATATTTTTATAAATTCAAAAATTTAGACAATTTTGGCTTATTACCCAATAAGCCAAATTTGTCAAAATTTTTGGATTTTCGATTTAAAGTATTTAAATCGTAGTGGCCTCACTTTTCACATTTTTCTCTTATCTATTTGAAAGAAAGCAAAATTCCGAAGTAAGTTCCTCATGAAATGCGCGACGGCACTTTTTCGAGCTTCGTGCATTGAACCACTGTACTAACCAAATGAAATGAAAAATATATCTTAATATTCTTTATATAGCACATTAGTGCGTAGCGGCCTCGAGAAATTTGAAATAAGAATGGAAAATCCGTAAAAAATCCCATTGAAATCCATAAAAACTACTACAAATGCTCAGAATGAACTGTAATTTTCTCCTTAATACAGTAATATTATTACGTAAAATTTATTCCAAAATAAAACAGTTCATAAGAAATGAAAATCTAATAATTATTCATTAAATAAATTAATAATAAACCCTAAAATAAACGCAACTGCAACTGTCTAATTTCTACATAATAGGATGAGTCAGCAGTTTTGTGAGTTGAAAACGCAATTTTGTGATAGGGCTCTTAAAATGCTTTGTAAATTTATATAATACTGCCCACTTTTCAAACGCGTTGGAATTGAAAATTCGGCTGTTCCCGACAAGTAAGTACGTTGATTAGCTTAATTTTATTAGTAGTACACATTTTTCGATGTACGTTTTGCGTATTGCGGCTTTTCTTAATATCGGTATGTAGAATAGTTGTTTGATTTACTGCGACCGGTTTTAATCCACACCACATGTTTTCAACTATGCTATCAAACGTTGAAAGCAGTTAATTTCATCCATTTTCACCTATCCTAATATATAAAATTCTTCCGTTACTGAGTGAGTGACAGACAACGCACAACCGAAACTACTGATTGTAGAAAGCTGAAATTTGGCATGTAGGTTCCTTGGGGAATGTAGGGGAGCACTAAGAGAGGATTTCCCGAAATTCCTACGGGAACGGGAAAAATGTATATACGCGTACGAAGTCGCGGGCAAAACCAAAACTCCCAAAACCAAAAATCGCCAAAACTTTTGACCCCGACCTTTTCAAAACTATTTATATTAAAATTACGAAAACAAAGTTGAAACCCCCAATAAACCTTTTCATTTAATGACACATGGTCAAATTTGAAAAACTTTAAATTTTCTATTTTTTTCTCCAAAAGGTATGGGTCGCTTTTGGGTTTAAACCCTCGATGCGGGAGTTCGACTCGCTCTTGATAGTTTTTTTTTTCAGACATCGTTTTATTTTTCTTGTAATCTTTACATAAAGCTCTATCACAGAGAATAATTTCAGATTTTTCTCTATGCAAACTTCGGAGATAAGGGTCAAATTTTTAAATTTTCGTCAAAAGTCGAAAACCATGCGGCCTATTAAAAATGAAAAATGTTCGAGAATGTGCAAATAGCGTTTTTTCATATGATACACTTCGAATTTTTAAGAACCCCTTTTAGTTGCTGTTGCAAAAAAAAATCTTATTTTGCAAAATAGTTGATAGCATTAGTAGTTCTTGAGATATCCAGCTGTGACAGACGGACAGACTTAGACACACCATAAGGGTCTTTTTTACCATTTTGGTACGGTACCTTAAAACGGAGCCCCCGTTTTTTCATACGAACTTTCCGAGCCCTAAAAACATCTGGGGGCTACTCTCTAAGCCCGAACTCCGTAGTTTCGGGCTTAGTTGCGGGCGTATTCTACTCCGTATCACCTAACCACTAAGAATTAATGACTACACGATTTAACAATTACTGTAAAATCATGTTGGTCTTTTATTCTTAATTCGGGTTTGGGACTATTCGTAAGTCCGTAGGTGATACGGAGTAGAATACGCCCGCAGCTAAGCCCGAAACTACGGACTTCGGGTTTAGAGAGTAGCCCCTCTGGTGGTGACTGATCTTGCCTGATCTTATCAAATAGAACGCAGTAAGTCGAACAGATAAGTCCCCATAATGACAATCTAGTCTATTCTGTAAATAACTATTTCGATATCGAGCTTCACCTGATTGACAAAGCTCACAAAGTGAGCTTTATTCCACACAACATAAAGGTCTTATGTTTGTACGAATATAATACTCACCTCGGATTCCGCTGTCGAGACACGAAAATGTTGTTACAGAATAGCACTACTGTATTAATTTAATAAGCAACAAGCAATGTGAACGTCGAACATTTCGGTTCTACCGGTAAATAACGTAGTTTTTTATAGAAATCCTTATAAAACTAACGCCGAAGCTAAGTGCAAAAGCGAACAGAATGGGGCCAAGGTTATCGACGGCAATTCTCAGAGACATTTTTCGGAGGATGCGCAATAAAATGTTAGTTTAGTACCCTGTAAGTAGATTTAATCATAGTACAGGCGCATAGTAGGACTGAGGTTATATAAATATATACATATTATATTAAGGTTGTTTTTGTACTTCATTCTTGACATTACATTTGTGGTGGTTTTCGTAACGAGCAGAACGTTAGCAGCAGATTCTACGAAACTATACTTATACTCGAATAAAATAATTTTTCGTTTCACCAAATCTTATTCAATATTTTAGGAATATAAAATATAATAAGTTTTAAGTAAGGAAAAACCATGTTTTGAATTCATATTATTTGGCTTTATTGAAACTCATTACTTTTTTTTAAATTATTTGCAAAACTATCCAAGAATGGTTTAATTTTTCATGAGTCATCAAATTCTGAAAGTGACGTTTCTGATTTAAATAGGTAATATTTAACAAGTGTGTAGACAGTTGACATTAGCAGCGGTTTCTACTCGATTTTTAAATATTCATAACAATAAAATAAAGGCTCGATATTTTTGCAGCACAGAAAACTGTCCAAGCTTTAAAAGCAACTGGGTTGGAATATCAGTAAATGCATACATTTATTGAACACGGCTGAGGGGACACTGACTATACCTACTGCTTCCAGCCATTTTTAATATTTAATTGCTTTATGTTTTATGAAGCTTGAGAAGTGTCGTTATGAGTATATCAGCGATGGCCATTGTAAGAACGCCAAGAGGCAGCGCAAACTTGACTCAAAATTAACACACTGGAAGTCCCAGGAAATGCATACCGGGGTGAAGAACTCCTACACCGTTAAAAATCGACACATAGGCAGTGGAACGCGTCCAAAAATTTACTTACCTCGGGTGGGAGCCTGAAGGAACTATAGAGGATATCACTTCACGGTTTACCACAGCCCAAGCTACCTTCGCGCAAAAATACAATTATAATTAGTTTTTCCAAACGTGCCGTGAAAAACGCAAAAAAAGAATGTTAAAAATGCTCAAATGTCAGCCAAATGGCTTTACGTCCTTTCCGGGATACGGAGGAAAATACATATGGATGGTCACCCATCCGCGTACTTCGGCTGGCGTAGTTTAACCTCAAAGTTCAATTTTCATACGAAGACAAGTGCCAGATAACATCTGTCAGGCAAAGTTGCTGAAATGAAGCTTGTTGTCTCAGCCAATGGAATATCGTTATATTAAAGTTTTATTGTCCCTGACAGCGATCGCCACCGCTTTTAATTACGCCACATCTAATCTAAATACAAAAATAGCAAAGGATAACCTACCTGATTTGAAAAATCCAATAAAAAATCATTAACTGCGATCGCCAACCCGCCGGCCAAGCGTGGCGATTATGGCAAACCCCCCAAAATAATGGGGGAGGCCGGTGTCCAGCAGTGGAAGTCTTTCGGCTGATATGATAATGATGATGATTTGTAGCAAAATACTTTAAATCGCACGAAACATGTGCAAAATAACTATCAAGCGACTGCCGGTCTTCCAAATAAGTACTAACTCAATTCAGAAACCGACCAGCCCTTGTTCACAAATGAATGAGTATAAAACCGTAAGAATGCATCAATATAAATAAACTCAGGCGCGCCTGCGAGTTATCAATCAAATTGTCATCCGTTACCGGAATTGAGTCAGCAAAATTCGTGCTAGTGAATGGAATTATTATGTTTTAGATAGAGTTACTAGCCGGTTATGACGTGGCCTAGTGTTTTCGTGCGCTTCGAGTAACAGGTACCTGCTTGCTACTATAAAATGTAAACCACGAATTAATGGCTGGTACTGCTGACTTTATCGTTACTTTTGTATTCGTCGAAACAACCCAAGCAGCACACATAGCTGTATAGTCACTGGACAACAGAATTTTTGAAAACTCGAGTCTGTTATGCTTTTTTTTACAAGGGCTGTATATCCAGCTACACAGCTCTTATAATTCTAAATTTGGCCCCAAATTAACCAGCCCTGAGCATTATAGTAGCGAGCATTTTAAGAGCTGTACATGGGCTGTACAATGGCTTAGACAGCTATCAATAGGCCACTATCCAGCTCCTTTAATTTTCCTAGACAGCCAAAAGATGGTTTATGGCTTAGTATCGGTTATTGCTAAAGTCTACAAAGAAATACCAACAAAAAACTATCTGTGCAGTGCAAGTGTTACGCGGCGTCATCTCTTTCTGTGGACAAATAATGATTTCTAATTTAAGGTAAGTATTTTTTACGTTTGTTTTGTATTTCTATTGTTAAATTGTACTGCGGGTGCCACTTTACTGTTAATATACATTGTTATATTCTCAAATATTACACGCGCCATCGAAATAATATAGTTTTACTAAAAATATCATACAAAATATGTACGGTGTACGAATTATTCATGGATTTTAAGTCGTAATTTTCCATTTAATGAGCTTTAAAATCTATTTGTAACAATGAAATAGTGTGTTTTTACTTTAATAGCTCTCAAATATCATGAAAATTTAACAGAAATCAGTCATTTTTTCATATGTTATCGGCTTGTTTACATTAAAATGGCGTTAATTTATTATTTATCTAGCAATAATTCTTACTAAATTCCCTTGGCCCTCTCTTTTCTGTTCAATACTACATAACTAAGTCTATTAATCAGCTGAAAACTGTACGCTAGCTGTACAATGGTTTTCAGTTATTCTAACGCTTGGTTAAAGGAGTAAAGTGAGAGTATACAACGGCGTCTCAGGGATCTCTAATCTTGATAGAAAACCATTTCGGCCATTGCCACCTATTTTGCCGCCATTTTAGGCCAATCAGAGATGGACTTCTTCCAGAGATTTTCTATTTAGTTAAATTATAAATATCTTATTAATTTAAAACCGGTATCTTTTCTCATTAATTTATATCACTTTACCTAATTTGATGCTTTTACTTTCAGAAATTTTAACAGCAACAGGAACGTGTGGAAGAAAATCTTATATCAGAGACTCCTTTTGTTGAAAATACTGACTAAATAAATTGACACATGCTTGAGTTGTTTGTCCGTAAAAAAAACGATTTTAGCAATAAAACCGCCTGTGTAAACACCCTAAGTGTAATAAAGAGTATTTATCTTATTTAGCCTAACTCTGCTATTATGCGATGAGCTTCCTTACCTGTTCAGTAAAATTGAGATTTTTTTTAAGGTTTTCCAATGTTTTGTCAGAAGTTTATTCGCACTACGTAATTTTGTGATTGCAGATACTTTGTCAAGATAGTATACAGGAGATTGCAACGACATCATCAAACAATGTCACTGAGATAGTCAGTATTGGCAGCTATATGGAACTAAACAAGTTCAATCAACTCCTTGAAAACCAAAACCAAATTTTAAATAATCAGAAAACCATCATGGGTAACCAAACCATTATTCACGAAATACAGAAACAAATAATTGAAAAAGAAGAAAACAAAAGTGTCTTTAGCAGATCATTTTGTGAACTGTTTCATTTCTACTACAAAATCTTCTAGATAAATATCAAGATTCTTCGGTTTTCCCACACCATAATAAATACCAATGATAAATGGTTGGGCACTAGGTATTAAAAACAAAAAAATAAGCAAGCCATCAATGTTTATGTTCAAACTAATGTTCTCTAAAACATTTACCGAGTTGTTCAAATCTATAGTTAGCGGATTGATTAGTCCATTGTGCCAGTATTCACCACCAGATTCGATTAGTTTATTTTAAATAGTAATTTTTCTAACTGTATGTACATAGAATTGTTCTCGAATCTTTTGGTAAAATATCTGGAAATCTATTATTCATATTTGTTACTAATTCTTTCAGTGCATCTAGAGCAATATTTCTCTTTATTGCCCATTCTTTTATATTTTCTTTAAATAAAATGATTTTCATATAAATGTTTGCTCCCTCATCTTCACATGTCTGGTTTGATTCAAAACTTTCACTATTTCTACTTTCAATAATTTCTTTAGAAAGGTCACTGACCAAATCCACTAATAATTACACGGAACTATGATCATTGGTATCAAAATCTATGTGTCCGGAACCCTCATTTTTAATCGACACCAGCACGTGACTGTAGCTACATAAATGAAGGAGATTTTTACTATCCTTGTTCCTTTGCTTATTGTATTATTTTAAAAGTTTATTGTTAACTGCACCACTTCTTTTCCTTTTTTCCATGGTTTAACCTTATTCATTTTAAATTGTAATTTATTCTTGCACGATAATTAGTTGAGTCACGTTGCGAGGTTATGAAAAAATTGACGTTGTCATAGCACTATAAATAACCTATGTTTACTCTTCAATAATTCTAGAGGCTTAAAAATATCTAATAATTACACTATAGTGTAAAAAAAACAAAAAAAAAATATTTAAAAGTAGCTAATATTAACACTATAGTGTAAAAAGAAACAAAAAACAACCTAATATTCAAAAATAGACAATATTTACACTGTAGTGTAAATATTAGCTATTTTGAAGCCTCTAATAACCCTTTGGAATTAAAGTGGAGTAAGGCTACACTAATTTACAGCTGACGTAGTAGTCGTAAATGCTTTTAACCAGCTACTATTAAGCTCATTGAGGTAGCATTATAATTGAATTTGTGTACACCAAAACAAGTGTTAGTGTAAAAAAGCCACTGGTCAAATGTAATTCTTTAATACAGCTTAGAAGAGGTGTGACTTTATCGCGTTATAGAGCCGTTTACAAGCTTGATCCCTGATTAATTGTGTCTCATTTGGATACTTTGTTTCTGACAGGTGTGATATGTAACCGCTAGACTCAAGATTTTTCACTGTGTCGCGAAATCCACGGTCCAAAATAAACACATATCGACTCCTATAAAACCAGGGAGATGCTCTGTCCATATTATTTATTAGGCCTTTCATTATTATGTGCGTTAGATGTAACCGCAGCGTATGGTAAGATTATAATTATGATATTCGTATGTCCATTGCAAGAAACTAAGAAAAATGGTTTGAGAAGATTTCTATATCAGGGATAGCTGAAACATTTGCATTGAAAAAAAAAGTTGCCACCTTTTTGGTAAAACACATAGGTGACATCAGAAATAGTACTTGCTTTTCTTTCGCCTTCTGGACTCGAAAGGGGTTTTCGAACATATTGTTGGGCAGTAAGTAACAGGTCATGTTCTGGCTAGATATTTCCTATACCTCTGTTACTCTAATAATACCAAGTACAATGGTTCTACAGCTTTGGGGCCATTATAAGAAATGTTTAGGCGGACCAATTATAGAATTGGTCCGCCTAAACATTTAAATTTGGATTATTTTGATAGCAAAATAATCCAAATTTTTCCTTTTGGAAAAATGTAGGAAACGTCCTTTTCAAGTATTTTTAAAATCCAAGCACGGTTAAATTTATTTATTTATTATTTAATTACAACGGCTTAAAACCAATTACAGTAACTAAAGCACAAAATCTACTAAACACAAACAAAAATGAAATAAAAAAAATTTAAACAGAAAACACAGACAAAATTGAAAAAAATAAACTAGCTAGGTTACTCTTTCATGAATCCCTCTCACAGTACTTCTGACATGCTAATAAAATATTCGTCTGATCCGCAAACATCTATTTGTGGATTAGAATCCAAGAGATCATTGAGTGCAGCCAGAGTTCGAGGAATTAGAGATTTACGCGCAACGGTGCGACACGGAGGCACAGCGAACAATCTGTGGTTTTTACCCCTGCAGTAATTGTCCGGCACAAAGCCAGCACAGCAAGGCGCGTTAATGGTTACACTGAGCGTCTTACAGGCTATGGTGAGCTAGTCACGTGCTCGCCTTACCTCTTATGAGTTATATCCGAGGCAACCCAGTACAAATTTGGTCGGATAAAGATAAGGGTAAGCCATGTATCCGCTTGTACAAAAACCTAAGGAACGCTTTCTGTACTTTTTCTAAAAGAAGCGCGTAAGATTTTTCGTGTGGATTCCACACACTAGAGCTGGACTCGTAACTTGCTACACACAAGTGCGTTATATATTATTTTGATGGCGAGTGCGAAGCGTAAATCAAAAGTACAAGTGTTGTGTACTCGTACACGCTATTAACAGTTTCGAAAGCTGGTGGAAACTCCACAAATGCTGCATCCTGCACCTTCTCGGTTTCAAATGCACCCTCAATATGTTGCGGGTTAGGGACCTGGCCATTGCAAGACTTCCTGGCCTAAATCCGGCTTGATCTGGTGGTAGTTCTGGGTCGACTAGGTTTGCGAGACAAGACAACAGTAGTCTTTCGAATATTACCTCAGTGTTGAGCGATATACTGCTGAATTTATCCAATGATGATATTCTATGGTCTAGGTTGTTGACTACTGACCTTACTTTGCTCAGTCTTGCATCCTTGTTTCTCTGAATTTTACACTGATACCTGTGATCTCAAGGAACCTAGGCATTCGTATCACATATTTCTTTTCATTCATCCTGTATCTCATTTCGGGGGTTGTAGGATATACAGAGGGCCCCGCAAATAATTCTAACTTTTGTAAAGAAACATGACACTCTATCTAGCTAAGAATTCAATATGATTGATTTTCTTATTAATTGTCCCACTTATGAAAGAACTACTTATAAAAAACGATAAATTTCAGTTTATTATTCTCAGTAAATAAAACCGGGCCACGCGCAGTGTAGGGTTCCGTAGTTACACATCACAATTGTAACATTTTGTTGGTTGGTCGACTATTACTCGAACTTAAAGCCAAAAGATCGTTTTCCTTTTAAATTCGTTATATATGCTACTGCGAGCAGTGTGAACAGCCAGCTATCGACTATGAATTAATGTGTCTCTTTTACTTACACGAGATCTATATCTTTTGTCCGTTTCCTCAGCGAGCAAATAGTCGATAGCTACTCGCTTCCTCGCCAGCGGTGAGACAAGTGCCTAATTATTCAGCATTTTTGGCTGCAAAAACAAACAATCATATAATGATTTTCTCGCTTTTCGAAAAACAATGGCGTATTGTAAACATTCACACAAAATGTAAATCGCTGAATCTAAGATTCACTGTATCTATCTCCTCTGTGTATATTAACACTCACCGATGTATGTCCGATTCAAATATAAATTAAGAACAATATCTGAGTTACATCTTTCAAATAAGTGATTTTCGACATACACCGGTGCATCTTAACACAAACACATACCAAATGCCAGGTCTATAGTGCTAAGCGTCTCTGAGCTAAACCGCGCACAGACAGACGAACTGACAGATGGACATGGCCTAATTATAAGGGTTCCTTGTTGACTCGGAACCCTAAAAAGTGTCCCCATAGTAATGATCACTTCAATAGTACAGGTCTCTCACATATCCAGGGCACACCTAATTAGGCTAAACGGCGAACCATCTAGCGACTAAAACAAGAACGAAGATGTGTCCCAATTAGGCCACGGCGAGCAAATCGCAAGGGCAACTGGTGACTTGGCGGGCCACAAAAAGTAATGTATGAATAAGTGGAGTTGATGACCCTCGTCATCAACTCCAAGTCAAAGTTTAGTTTCTACGTTGCTCTCCTCAGAGCAACGTAGAAACTAAACTTTTTCGCTACTGAAAGTTTTATACTAACTAGGTTAACCGGCTATTTGGAAATCCGGTCGGTCAAGGGGGGATGAAATAGGGAGCGAAAGTATGAAAAATCTTATTCCTTGGGTCAATTTACTTGAAACTTAGTGCGAATATTAGCCGTAGTAAATAATTCGTCCACTACACCGTCGCTCGCGACGCCCGTTCCCCGTGGCCAGGCAGTAAAACACGTATGTCAGGCTCCCATTTTGTGACAGACTTTCTTTCATTTATAACACTATGATTTTATTGTTCACGTATTTTTATTTTTAGCTTTTTGTATTTTCCTGTAAACGTGTTTTGTGCTTTAAGTTCGTGCTAAATAAGAGGTTTTTCTTTCTTCCTGGATTGAAACCGATTCCAGTGTACTTTTCACATCGAACATTCTAATTTCTCACTGCAAAAATACTTTCCGCCCTACAATTAAAAGCACTATTTAATTCTATTATGTTATTACATTTATTACGCATTTGTGAAACTTATTACATTACATTCACAATAACCAAATATCGGTTAGTTTTTTTTTCCGTAGTTACCCATTTTGGGAACCTAGATTCGTTAAACTACGTTTGTCGACAAATATTTGGGATGACCAATGGTCAAAACTTCTGTAAAATTGTTATCATAATTTCACCCATTGGTTAACTACGGATTAAAAACTCGCCCACTACGGTTTTCATTTATTTAACCGACTTCCAAAAAAGGAGGAGGTTCTCAATTCGTTTGGTATTTTTTAATGTATGTACACCGATTACTCCGAGGTTACTGATCCGATTTCTGTGACTCTTTATTATAAATAATAAGCGAATTATCCCTGTGACCATAACATATACTAATTAAAAACGACATTAATTAAAATATAATTAATAATAACTCATCAATAACTTACTTCTGACTACAGTGAGTGTTCTCATGTAATGCATTATCATTCATTTAATTTGACATTTGGCGTACAGATTTCAGAGTTTCGGAGTGATTAAATTAATAATTATTATTTGCTAATAGGCTTCACCCGCGTGAAATTGTTTTGTTTTGAATTTTATTGTAATCTCCATCAGTTCAGGCATGATTGATAAAAAAAAAACATCCGATCATACAGACTTCCGCATGCATAATTTTAGTAGGAAAAAAATCATAATAACAAAACATAGTTTTAGAACCTTGGAACACTATTAAATCAAACAAAATAAAGAAAAAAAAAAATAGCAAAAAAAGGTTAATCCAAAACGTTGTGTTCTGGACCGTCGTCGTCAATCATTGGAACTACATTGAAATGGTTTTAAGGTAATCCGGTTATTTAGAAGGCGTCAAAAGTGAAATTGTCACTGTCGGCTTTTAGGTCGACTTTTTCTCACATAACCTCCGCTCGAAATGTCCGACTATTTTATTTTTGCAAATAACTAGATACCAGGTACATAAGTAATACAAACATTGTGGGAAAATATAATTTTATGAAATAAATGCTACCGAGAGGTGACGAACCATTTTTATGTTGTCATTTAACGATTAAATGATGACTTGTTAAATACTTCAGCAACTTTTTGAAATCGATATTGTTTAGCTAGATCCTAACTGCATACAACATTGAAACAACATGCATAATTACATGTCTTAGAATTACGCTGATAAACCAACGACACGTTTTCTTAGTGATACTCAATTAACTCTATCTCAAAAATTACTGAACCGATTTTGATGAAACTTGCACCGTTCCCTTAGTTCAACTAAAAAAGAGTTTTGCAATCCGTCTATATAGATTTTCAGATATGCGTGCATAAAAACATACATACACACATACATACACTTATGAAAATTGGCACACGTTTAGAAGCTGGTATAGATTAACGTTAATAAAAACTGCAATTCTGTCAGAATTGCAGTTTTTATATTACGTACATACAGGTCGAATTGATAACCTTTTTTAAACTCGGCTAGATAACTTTAAATTCAGCATTTGCTTTAAGTCACGTGAATTTTAGACTTCAAACATTTTGGTTCATCATCTTAACTTATAACGGTCTATCTCTATACGTTAGATCTTTTTCGAATAAACGTAAACCGTCGAGCATGAACGCACGTATAGACGTTGCGTAATACTTTAGGAAGGCAAGCGTGGTCAGACTTGAAACCTGAATTTGTTGACATCGTCTGTCGGTGCATGCTTCTTCATCATAGTGCTCTTTCTTGAACTTTAAAATTGGATGAAATCGAAGTTTTAGCATTGTACGTTTTCTTTAAAAAAAAAGTGAATTTCCAAACAACAGCATTCGAGAAGTACAGTCGTGATGCTAAACTGCTTTTACAACAAATGCTTTGAAAAGGATCAATTGCTTTTTCTATTCCAGTATCCAATTTCCTCCTGCTATAAAGATCACTATCGACTGCCCGGGATTGACGTAAAAGCCATTTAGTCTGTCTGTGGCGTTACAAATCGGTCACCCGAAATTGCCGTATAAACTTCGTTTTCTCTAATTACAAGCTGTGGTTTGTCCGTTAATGAAAGAAATAAAAAAACCGAACAAAATACAGCTCAGTGCTATACTGTTTTCGTATCTACAGTCAGGTTATAATCATATTGCTGTTGATAAAATGCTTATTTTTCAATCACTACTATCAATATCTTGCCTGAACTGATCTCAAAGCTGGCCACAAAGAAAAAAATAATACACTGAACAGAGTGTGTGAATGATTAAAGAGGAGTAAAGTACGTATAGGTTGAGTCACGAAGGACGCGGGGGTGCGCGTAGAGCGCGGCGGGAGGCAGTCGTGCAGAGGGCGGCCGGCTGGCGGCGGGTAGTATCTCGCCGGCGACGCCGAATCAAATCACATAGTTTTACAGGCGGAGTGATACGCACGGCGCACACGATAAGCTCGCGTGATCGCAACGCCGCGCCGCGCCGCGATCGCATGTAAACACTGCGCGCTTTCCGCGTTACCTTAAACCAAATTTGTATGTATAGACGCAGTGATAAAATTATTTTTTTGGAAAACTAAGCAAATTAACACTTGCTAAATTAAATTATCCTAACTGTGTATAGAAAAGCCTGTTCTTTGTACTATTTGATTAATTATCGCATCTAATCATGTATCTTTTCTTCCTTAAGACAATTAGCCGAAAAACTTCTCACTTACATTTACGCGCTAACTTGTTTTAATTAGTTGGATGGAGAGTAGCAGTTATGGAATTAGGAAACGATCTTTTTTTCATGTATGGACGCAGCGGGTTTGTATTTTATATTTCGTCACGTAAATAGGCACCAAATATGTAGCAAGTAATATGTACATGATAGCTGTATGCTTATAAACAAACTCAATTATTTCGGCAAAGGAATAATTGAATAGAAAACTCAAAATCATCATATTCATGTTTCTTATAATGACGTAAATCTGAATGACTGGTACACTATTTTTGAGGTCAATTAGAACAAAAAACAGTCGCAGACGGTGAAAATAGACCAATTGTGAAGCGAAACAGCACTCAAGACGCTAGCACTCTTCTTCCTTAGCTTTCCACTTCTTGCCGCTCCGCAATACAACATGTTCTTATCTGTACATACACTATACTATGAACATCTAGTAGTGTTGCAATATACATATATAGAGTTTCAGTACTTTCAGATTCGATACATGGTAAAGTAACTTCTTACCGAATGATGTACTTAAATGTTAGTGTGTAACATTACATTAAGGACGTACCAGTTCATGATACGTATTGTTACGTTTAAATGCGTGAAGTGTGATACCGTTTTTGGTACAGCAATCAAAAAGCTAAAAACGAATACTGCAATAAGGTTTTCAATCACCGTTTTAGATTATCAACATTCAAGCAGATAATGAATATTATTTTCGGTATAATTTGCAAGTAGGTTCAATGCAATGCAATGTGTTCTTATTACTTTTTACTGGGACAGTGTAGGAAAATCCGAATCCATAAGAGTTACGCGAAAACTATCTTTAGAACTGTCATCTCTCTTTTTTTCATGAAAAAATGTTTGAAATATCTAATTGTTTTTGGGGTAGACAGAGAGTTTTCTATAGTTTTACTTTTATGATAAATAATTATTTTCTTAAGGAAAATGTTTTCTTTCTTTATTTGGTAGACTGCAAATGAAAACTGATAATCTGATTCTAATACTTTTATTTTAAACAGTCGAATCGTATCGACAGTTTTAGAAATCGTTGTTTGTATGGTGAAAAAATCCTCGAATCATTAGTTTTGTTAAATAATCAGATAAGCAAAAATGTCTCAAAAAACATTTAGTAAATTAAACCAAAAGTATATTATTTCATAATTTAAAAATAAATACTTTTCAGGTTATTCAAGAAATTGAATTCTATGTAGCCAATATACCTTATTATAATAATTAATTAATACCATAATACAACAAAAAAGAAACTTAACATAAAATAAAATATATACACTTAAAATAAAAAATCCTGGAATTTAGATCCTGGAAATTAGCCCAAAAGACTCGCGGCATTGCCACGTTGTATAGCAATGCTTATCCTCTGTCCGAGGTAAAAGCCAGCCCTTGGGTCACGCGAAGAAACCAAAAGTAAATATGAAACTAGAGCTAAATGATCCTTAAGCAGTTTACCTTATGATCTATGAATTCTTAAATGTACAAATATTATTAAACTGATTTTCTCATACTATCATAGTCAGTAAAAAAGTTAGGTCCTGCAAAACAATGGAATTTCTCATGTTGCATTCACAGGCGCGTTATTTATAGCATTGGGGGGAAAACGAGTTAAAAAATTACCGAAACAAAACACTAAATATCAAGGTCTGTTTTCATTTCGGTTTGAGTGAGGCCAAACGAATGTAATTTTGTGAGTTGCGTAAAATGAGTCGGCGGAATTCGGTTTCATGCTAATGTCCAACTCATTTTGCGTCGCCGTGTGGCACTAACAGGACTTTAGTATGAAATTGAATGCAGCGTAAATTCCAATGACTCATTTTACGCGACTCACAAAATTACGTTCGTTTGGCCCACACCCTAACAGAAGATTGATTTCCTTGAGGTAGAACCACATCATAAAAATATGAAGATGAACTCTTTCCGATTGGCGTAGGGATTCTCACTTTTAGTCGTCCAACAACAAATTGAATATGTAGGAAGATGAAGTCTTATTGCGGTATTAACATAGCAATTGTATTTATTGCGCGTTTAACGTCGTCGAGTAGGGTCGCTCCCGTTTAGCAACGCAACATATACATTAGTTGTGTTCGTAGTTAATACGTCGTACCTGGGGGGCTACTCTCTAACGAAATCCGTAGTTTCGGGCTTAGTTGCGGGCGGGCGTATTCTACTCCGTATCACCTACAGACTTACGATTAGTCCCGAACCCGAACTGAGAATGAATGACAACACGATTTCACAGTAACCGTCAAATCGTGTTATCATTAGTTCTCAGTGGTTAGGTGATACGGAGTAGAAAATGCCCGCCCGCAACTAAGCCTGAAACTACGGATTTCGTTAGAGAGTAGCCCCCCAGAGCACAGCTTAAAGTACAGGCAGAGTAAAAAAAATCCAGTTAATTTAGTGAGTGGTGAGCTAATTTATTTAATACTAGCTTTTGCCCGCGACTTCGTAAGCGCATGTCCCGTGTTTTCCCGTTCCCGTATAGCCTATTATCTTCCTCATAATTGTGGCAATCGAACGCGCTAATATCTGGAACTACCAGTTGGATTTGGAAAATTCTTTTTTATATGATAGCCGCATTCATGAGAAAGACTATAGTATCTTAGGCTATGCACGGGAATGGGAAAATATGGGATATGCGCGTACGAAGTCGCGGGCGAAAGCTGGTAAATAATAAATATACACTACACAAACCTTAAATTACTTATTTCATTCCTAACAAATATTTACATTCCTTAAAAAAATAGATTTAATATACTGACGGTTCCTGGTGCATACAATACACCGCTATAGCTAAGTATTTGTAGAGTTGTCAAACGGGAGTGTTGCTAGACCGGAGTGACCCGTCAAGCAATTAAATCTCTAAACATATCAAGCAATTGATCTGGAGTTAGTTCTCTGACTGAAAGATGTACGATTTTATGAGTAACGCAATTGGGATTCAGATGCTGTCGTCACAAAATATGTATATAGGTACGGAGCTGTGTGAACTTGGGACCCGACTTTATTTTTATTTTTTTAGGTTTTTTTGATAGATTTCGATAAGAAGTGGATAGTAGTGAAGCCAATTTCGTAAGTAGTAGTGCCAAAAAAAGGATAATTAAAAAAATGTCATAGATAATGTACGTAGTGGATTGTGGTGCAATTTTTTTCGTTTATAGTTAAACAAAAATAAAACTGATACAATAAAAAAATCGTTTAGGAACTATATGATTACAAAAGACTCGGTAAATTACTGAAAGACGTTCATAGAGGTTAGTAGATGAATTTTTGTGTATAGTAAAACAGAAATTTATTAAGAGCAATCGATTTCAGTAATATTTTTTTTGCATTGAAAACAACACAATCACTCCCAATACCGACTCTTATGATTTCTTCAAACGATGTAAATGACTGAGAGACGTACACAATGGTTTGTAGCAAACAAATTTTCGTTTGTTGTAGAACAGAAATAGAAAGATAAAATTAATGTGACGTAAAACTTTTTTTAACTATTTTCGACGGAATTACTTCCGGTCTGAGGACTATAAGAATACTACAAACGCTGAAAATGACAGAGAGACGTTCACAGAGGTTTGTAGTAGACCACTGTCGACTACGAACCTCTGAACGTCTATCACTCATTTTCAGGGTTTGTAGTAATCGTATAGTCTTCAGACCGGAAGTAATTCAGTCAAAAATAGTCGCAAATATCTGAGAGCATCCCATTTGAAGGAACGCACTCCAGGATATGTCCATGTTATTGATTGTGATCTGGATAAGACATTCTGAAATGTACATATTTCAATCGCAATCTTGAACCGTTTAAGTGAATATTGAGTTGCATTTGAAAAATCAGCCTTAAGAGGCAAAATACTGAAGAATCTTAAACTGTTTTATAACTTAACAGAAACCTTCAAATTTTGATGAAAGATCAGTACCGCGACCCAACTTTCTATCTTACTTAACAAAGAAAGATAAGGATTGATGACAGATGTTTCGAAGTTTCTTACTGTCCTAATAAATAGAGTATATTGAATTATCACAGAGTGCTTAGTTTCATTCTAGGTAATAAAGCAGCTTTCGCGCACTGCTATTGGCTTGTGATGATAAAATAATTATAAATACAAAACTGCCACAATCAAATCTACTGTTTTGTGGTCACTAGGTAAAAATAATTACACCTAAAGAAAAGTCAATAATTGAGTACCTATAACACTGGTCAACAAAAAAACACTTTTTATGTGCCACAAGAATGTTTTTAACTAATTATGTTAAGAACATGTTTTAATATCATAGAACTGAAATTAGAATTATTGAGCCACATGCAGCTTTCTTGTAATATGATTTTGAAGTGGAGCTTTGAGGTAAAAACTGAAGTTTTCACATTATCAAGTTAAAGGATTGATTGTGCAGCAGATGGTACGTCAGAATACTCAACTATCTCTTCATATTCAAAAATCCCAAAATAAAGCTCTCATTTTTTTACTGATCGTGCAGTATTTCTATTTTGAGTTTTAAAAATAATTTCATCATAAATGTAAAGGAACTTGTCAGAATCTTTTGGACACTTCTTCCACATTTTAAACGAATAAAATAACTCCGTAAACTGAAAAAATAGCTACTTTACTGAAAAAACAAAAAATCGGTATTTACTATTTAAGGGGAAAATTATGTCACTGGTAGAAACTGTAACACAAAAACAAGACCTATACAAAGAAAAATAAATATGGTTTTGTGATAAGGGTAGCTAGGTAATTCAAAATTATTAAGCACATTCCTTGTGGCAAAATCCTTGTTGACCAGTGTAATCAGTCATTGACTTTTCAGGTGTACCTACGACTACACCTTAGCACATGTCCACAATGTTGACAGTGTTCCAATTTATACCTATTTGTTAATTAAATCATCGTAAGTTGATCATTATGAAGAGAGATTGTACTGTGTTGTATTTATTTATTTATATATTTATACATTGTCTTAATAATCACAGTACAATCTCAAAAATAAACACGCTCAAACACCGAAGACGCTCTATGAGCGAGAAAATATCATACAATACGTTGTCAAAACAAATCTCGGATTTCGCGTCGTGGCACTTAAAAAACCCGACAAGTGCGAGTCGGATTCGCCCACCTAGGGTTCCGTAGGTAGGTACATATTTAAATAAATACTACATTTTATATGATTCAATTAAAAATGTATAGTATTCAGACTTTTCCTATACTTGTAGGATAAGACGGTATTACTTGCCAAATTCGTAGTTCTACGTAAACAGAAAATACCCTATAAATCTTGATTCCCTTGAGAGTGTCAAAATATACGTTCGGCATAAACAGCCGCAACTTTAAAGTTCGATTTTTTCACAACTTTAAGGGACTCGATTTAAGCTCGACATTCTACTCGTTCCCGAGATAAAGGGTCTTGACAGACAGACGGACGTACAGACAGACAACAAAGTGATCCTATAGGGGTTCCGTTTTTCTTTAGAGGTACGGTACCCTATAAACAGACATGACGAGTACATACAAAAAGTACACATAGCGTTTGTGTCGCGGCTTTCGTAAAATTCGACCCATGACGAGTCAAATGCATTCAAATCGTGATGGACAATATGTATTTATATACAGGATGATTAGTAATAAAGTGCATTCCTTGAAATGGGTTATACTAGAGCTGATTTGCAACGATTTTAACTCCGAAAGTATGGGGTCCATATTGGGTGGTTTTCAAGTTATCGATTGTTTTAACCAGAACCAATCGCGTTAAGTCAAATAGCTATCACTACACACGGAAATTAAGAAAATTCGCAATAAGCAAGGCGTGTATCAAAAAATGTGTACCAATTAGCATCAAAGTACAACCTTGTCGGAAACAATTTAGTTTATTTTTCCAACACACGCCAAAAGTAAGGGTATTTTTATACCATTTTGGAATTCTTATTAAACAACAACAAGCAAGTTGCAAGTAAAACTTTAGTTAACAACTAAAAAAATAAATTAGAAACTTGTTTTTTAAAAGTTCTTATACATTTTATTAACTACAGTCGCGAGCGATTATAAATTGACAAAACTCATGGTAGACGTTCTGATACTAGCTTTACTTGAAACTCTTTAATCCCTCAGAAAGTGGCTAAGATTTTATCTTAATATACAACTAACTTAAATTTGAAATGGATTAAACTTGTACTTTGATCCCTTATCTTGAAGGTAAAGGCTTAGTTATATTTAGTCTGCCATTTTGATCACGTAGCCATGATTTTAACCGAGCGGATAGAAAATAAAAAAGCTTTTACAAAACGACCAATTGGACGTTTCCTCTAGCAAAATTAAATACTACCTAGTTACTGCCTCAGCGAAACATGATCTTTGCGTGTTTGAGTTAGCGTCACGGAAATGTAGTTGCCAAATGGCAGAACTCGCCGCGTAAAATAGCGGTAAGCAAGCCGTTTGGGAAAACGGAGCCGTTTTGTATTACGGCGAATCATCCTTCAGCCGTAATGTCATCGAAACATCTAAATCTGGTCGTGTTAAATAATATTTTGATAACCCAACTAACTTTTAAAATGTTTGTGTTCGATTCGTTCGATGGACATATGGTGGTGATGTCAAAGAGCAATGGAGCGCAGTATTCTAGATTTGAAAAGAATACACAGAGTACGGAACACCACGCAGCGCCCCAAAACAGTAGTCATAGACGTGGGCAAAGGCTCAAATGGGATTGGGTGGGTCACGTTGCCCACGTTGGCCGCATGCATGATGACCACTGGGCAAAAATCTTGACGCAATGGGTGCCAGGGGATGGACGGCGTCGCCGAGGCCGACCTAGAAAGCGCTGGCGGGATAACCTGGACGCGCACCACAAGGGCTGGTTCGAGTCAGCACAGGAGAAGAGTGTCCGGAAGGATATGGGGGGAGGCTTTTGCCCAGCAGTGGGACACTACAGGCTAACCAAAAAAAAAATACAGGATGTAACAAACTGCGTTCCTTGAAATGGGTTTTGTTAAAGCTGATTTGTAACGACTTCGAACCCGAAAATATGGTGTCCGTATTGGGAGGTTTTCGAGTTAGTGACGTTTTTAAGATTTTTTAGAAATTTTCTGCCTGACGACCAAAAACTGCAAATAGTGAGAAATATGTTCCACTCTGAATAGTCAATTTATACTTTTTGGATAACTCTTGAACGATTAAATTTAAAAATAACAATTAAAAAAATCCTGTATCTTAGAAAATGAGCGTCGTAAAGTAAGCTATGAAAATTTCTTGAAACATCTTTTGGTTATTGAGACAATTTACTCAAAATAAATCTGTGGTAAATTATCATTGATATTTAATTTATATATCAACTAGCACTTCGCCCGCGACTTCGTCTGCGTAGTCTTGAGGTGGCGCGCAACTTCTTTGTCCCATATTCTCATTCTCGGAAATTCATCTTCATGATTCTTTATTCTGATAGTTTGTGAGCGAGTCTTTACTATCCAACTTTCAGCCCCGGAACTACTTCGACATGTTTCTGGTATTCTGGTACTTGTGAATCTTTGGCGCTCATAATTACAGTCCGGGAAAAAACTTCCATATGTTCCTGTTCTCCTGGTACTTGTGAATATATAATTTTCACACTTCCAGCCCGGAAAAATCATCGACATGTATTCAACAAGTATTACTGGCGCTGCAATTATGAACGGTTATGATTAAAAAGTACCACGAGACTAGAAACATGTCGAAGTTTTTCCGGTGCTGAAATTGTGAGCGGTTTTGATTCAAGAGTACCAGGAGAACAGAAACATGTCGAAGTATATCCAGCGCTGGAATTGCGAGCAGTTAGGATTCAAAAGTACCATAAGAACAGAAACATGTCACAGTTTTTCCAGGCTGCGTTTGTGAACGCTATAGATTCACAAGTACCAGGAGAACAGAAACATATCGAAGTATTTTTGGGGCTGTAATTGTGAGCACTACAGAATCAAGTACCAGGCGACGAGAAACATGTCAAAGTATTTTTGAGCAAGATTTCTTTTTACCAGGAGCACAGATTCATGTCAAAGTATTTTCGGGTCTGGAATTGTGAGCAGTTAGGATTCGAAAGCACCAAGAGAACAAAAATATGTCGTAGATTTTTCCGGGTTGGAATTGTGACCGCTATAGATTCACAAGTACCAGGAAAGCAAAAAAAAACATGCCGCGCATGTGTTTTTGCCGCTGTAATTGAGAGCGCTAAAAGATTCCGAAGTACCAGGAGACCAGAAACATGTCAAAATATTTTGGCTCAAATTGTGAGCGCTAAAGATTCGCAAGTACCAGGAAACCAAAAACATGTTGAAATATTTCCGGCGCTGGAATTGTGAGTGGTCAGGATTCAAAAGTACCAGGAGATCAGAAACATGTCGTAGTATTTTCGGAGCTGGAATTATGAGCGTTACAGATTCACAAGTACCAGAATACCAGAAACACATTGTAGTAATTCCGTGGCTGAAAGTACGGACAGTAACTCACAAACTATCAGAATAAAGAATCATGAAGATGAATTTCCGAGAATGAGAATAGTGGACAAAGAAGTTGTGCGCCACCTCTAAAGTCTACGCAGACGAAGTCGCGGGCGAAGTGCTAGTTTATAATATTAGTAGGATAGGATGTAAATTACGTACAAATAACACGAGTGTATCGTGTTATTTGTACGTTCGCGTTCTTTGTTTCCTAAGCTTTCTAAAATTGTATAATACTCGTAGTATCCACTCTAGGTACGTGTTCGAAAAATAAACTCAATTTTTTCCGGCAAGGTTGTACTTTGATGCTAATTGGTACACATTTTTCGAAGTACGTCTTGCTAATTGCAGATTTTCTTTGTTTCGGTACGTTATGATAGCTACTTGACTTAATGATTGGTTCTGGTCGATCAAATCAGGCAAGATCAGTCACCATCAGATGTTTTTCAACGTGAAAGCAGACTTCTAAAATGGAACAAATTTCTCACCATTTGTAGTTATTGGTTGTAAGACAGAAAATTTCTAAAAAAAATCATCGATACCTTGAAAACCACTAACTTTTTTAAGTTTCCAATCTGCTTTAAATAGTCACATTTGTAACGCAGACGTTACGTACTTCTTATTTTGCGCCCGCGTTCCTCTATCACACGTCTTTGAGGTACCAAAACTCTGAGATTGCTGCATATTGCGTGCGTTCCATCTCGAATCAGAGGCAATATTTTAGGTGGGTTGTGCTATCCTTGCAGGATCACAAGGAATATGTGTATTATGTTACTTAATAGAATACTAATTAGATCTAGCAATCATTCGTGAAATAATTTATAAAGTATCTTTTTAAGTGCGACGAGACCTTTGACGTCAAAAGCTGTGACGCCCATTGAGCTGCCATAGAAAACGGCATTTTCGCGAAGAATAAGGATATAAAAATTCTTATACCTCGTTATTTTATCAATTTTGATTTTTTTTACTGTTAAAAAATGTTGTTGAATGTTTTTTGATTATCTGGTTAGATTTCTTTTTTCAAGCATAGTCCGATGTTGAGTGGCCAGTTAACTGTAAAAGTAAGGGGTCAGTTCAATTTCAGAATGAATCTATTTTTGTTGTTTCATATATACAGTAATTGAATGCGCTCCTCGAAATGGGTTATGTACCTACTGATTTGCACCCCGTAAACTTAGGGCTCATATTGCAATGTTTTCAAGCAATAGAAGTTTAAAGATGTAAAAACTGCAAATGGTGATAAATCTACCCCACCCTGGATAGTCAGTGATACTTTTCGGATAGCTCATGAACGAATAAATCCCTCAAACAACAAGTAATAAAAAAAATCATATCTTTGGAAATGAAGTGCCATATAGTTAAAGCTAGAAAAAAAATCATGAAACAGCTCTTGGTTATTGAGGCAGTTTACACGAAATAAATATAGTACCCACTTTTGGCACGTATTGGAAAAAGGACTCAATTGTTAGTAGTTAGTAGTATTTTGATAAATATTTCGAGTGCCTTGTTTATTGCAATTTTATTAATAATTGTTTGAGATGATAGCGGTTTGACTTACTGCGACGGGTGTCTAGGTCATGTTAGGTGGCATTTACAAAGACCACAGTGAGATAAGCCGTGGCAATTGAGCACAGCTTTGAGATCGGACTATCAGCACGAGTCCTACTCGTCGTCCGGTTTTGTTTTTCCAATCTGTACTAACCACTAAGTTATTCAATATGAGAATATTACTCGTGAAATATTTCAATGCTATCAGAAGGGATTTGAATAACGTGTAAGGATCCGTTACATTGTTCCCACGAACAATATAAAAGCATGCATTATTAAGTTATTGCTAATACCGTAGGTATGGTTTGTTAGATGTGAAAATAAAGGCCCCTATTAAAGGTTGTAAGTTGGCACATTCAAACATCTGTGATGATAAATCACATCTTAAATAAAACGTTGACATGTTGGTTTTAGATTATTATGTACGAGAACTACTATTTCTGTATCGAATAATTTATCAAATGAATCACTCAATTTGTGAGGCTTCTTTTTGCCATTTTCTTTGCTATTTTTGACCTTGAAGGCGAAACGCGTGTGTATATCTAACCAATAAACTTCTTGAACAAAAATGGCGCCGATGGCGCAGACACCTTTGACTTGTATGGTAACGCGCCCCATGCGTTCTTCCAAAGACACCGTGTTATAGTTATCGAGCGTGTTCAAGACGTTTGCCAGTTTTTATAACAAATTAGGTCATTTTGAGTTATTCAGCCGCAGATGATGATAATTTTTCTTGTTACAACAATTTTGCTATCGTTTATTTATGTATTTAAATTGTGATAATGGTTCGAGGTAATAACATCACATTTGCTACTTTTTTAAAAAGGAAGATGTAGATAGATTAAAACGTAACTGCATTCCACACATCCCCAAAGAGATATATCAACCGTTGCAGGCGTTTCAAAGTCTGCCGTCAACCGAATTAAAATTGAGAGCAAAAAACCGCTCCAAGCAAATCGTCTAGGAAAATGTGGCAGGCAAAGGCACCGATTGAAAAATAAGGGTCATCTGCCTGAAAAATCGAAAAAGAGCATTGCTCAGGGCCAGAGAATTCACGAGACATGAACTTTATAGAAAACATGGATTTCACCAAACGAGCGATTGCGAAAGAAGTGTTAACCACCAAACGCCAGTTGGTTAAACAGGTGGGGCCGAGGCGTTCCACTTTGGGCTGATGAGATTAAAACATTTACCAGAGAATGGTATAACGACGTCAGGCGCCTAAAACAGGCAAAGGTCTGTATTGAGAGCATACCTCGATACATACAAGCTCTCACAGCAGCAAAGGGTGGCATCACAACATATTAAAATTTAGTTTTTTTGATTTTTTGTGCAATAGAATACAAATACAAATGAAAAATACCTTATAGACCTATAACCAATAATCCTTAATAATATAGTATAATATAAACCTATGGTATAATGATCAATTTAATTATTTTTTACACTGTGATAATAATATAGTGAAGATATAATGAAAGATGTATTTATAAATACTCGATCATCATATTTTTTGGTTCAAACCTCATAGATAATACATATAAATTACGTCCGGTTACACGGATTTCGAGAAAAAATGTTGTGTCAAATCGTCAGCAGTACCTGATCATGTAGTTTGCAAAACAGTTTTCTAAAATTCACAACTAAGCAGGTATAAAAGTTGCATTGTTCAATTAAAATGATTGTTCTTACACCCTGTGCAAAAGAAAATACATAAACATGTAGAACGCGACGGGACTTGACGCTAATGAGAAATAAGGTGGAGTGCTGTCGTCTACTGCCTCGCTAGTGAATCTAAAGAAGCGAAAGGTTGTGACAAGATAACTACATACCTTCATAACAAATGTAAATGAAACATGAGAGATAACCGTACTCGATAAATTAAAATTAAATCAGCCTTTTAAATATTAAATACATTTTTGAATCCAACTATCGTTCGCTTCCGAAACGATGTTATTAAATTACTGTTTCATCGAGAAAAATACTTTAATTTTTACACACTAGTGATTTTCAAGTGCCAATAACTCAAATAATCTTCGATAGGAAAGCTGGATGATTAATTTCGACGTAAGCCCATAGATATGTTATTAAATTACTTTTATTATTTTATGCGCAATTTCAAGTACCAATAACTTAAATAATCTTAATCTATATAATTTAGAAAGCTGGATGAGTAAATACAGTAGCAGCCTATAGATTTATTTTTGATATAACTTTGTTGCTTGTTCAGTCAAGCAAAACATTTGTATTTTTAACGAAATTTAAATTTACCGGAATCTTTAAACTGGAATGAAATTTCATGTTTAAATAAAAAAATGCCTATTTTAGTATAACCGTGTTTCGATTCGATTGCAAGAATTAAATGCAGGCAAATTGAATGGGTGGTCGGGTTACATGGTGAAATCCATTAGTGCCATTGAAACGTTGTTATCAAAACACAAGCAATTAGTAACAAAGGACAGGTTGGCGTCTCAGAATAGATCAGGATCATAAATTATGTATCTAAAAGCTGCTCTCTCGAATGGAATGTAGGTCATGGACGCAGAAAAAGGCTCAATATCTTACTATACACTCACCGTACTAACCAATAATTTACAGCTTTTCTTTAGATACCAAATGTTTTTGCATTATATCTACGTACTCGTATATGTATAATGTTTAAAGCACCATTACTTATTCAAAAGTTTTCTCTTCACCAATTTTACGAAGGTCATATTTTTAGAAAATACATAAGGAGACATCGTGAGATTTTGTCATTGAGGATTCGTAATTTTTGACCATTCTAACCACAAATATGTTTTTTCTTTGTGAATGCAAGAACTTTGAAGCGAAAATTATATTAATGCTTAAAAAAGTGTAAAAGTGAACTTTTTATGGTTTTATGGAAGACAGCAGTGACTTACGCACACAACAGAGACTGACAGTAGAATCACATGCAGAAGTGCACCTTACTGAAGTATAATGTCGATTTTCTTCTTCCGATTTCACAACCTACAACGTGCCGAGGAAAAACGAAAGAAGCACAACAGAAACACGAATACTAGACGAAACATGAATTCAGACGTGCTTACAGCCCCGTCCCGACTGCTCGAGCGACCGCTCAGCGAACCGGTCGACAGCCTCGACGAAATCGCCCTACAGATACCCAGGTTTATTAGAATTGATATCATTTCGCTTTAGCTTTGTGTCATAACTAGGCCCCGTGTGCTTGCCTCTCTTTGTGCCAACTGCCCGAATTTCCAACGCTTGTTTCCCAATAAGCATCTATTTGTTTCAACAGGTACCGTTTTTTTATTATTAGAACTACTAGTTAATTTTTAGGGAATTTGTTCGAAAGTGCCTTCTTTTAATAAATAATTATGTAACTTAAATGAGTCCTCAAGAAAGATCTTTCTAAATGTCAATAGCCTATGGTACGGTACTACCATCATTTCAATTGTTTCAGGAATCCAATTTATTTCGTAAGTAAGTGAGTTTTCAACAATCAGATACGAATAAACGATCAATATTCAATATCGGTGCCCGGCCTTTGTCTGTAGTTACTGTATTGCAAAAGATTTTCAATTGAATTTACTTTTTCATGGAAATTGGATTCTGGAACTCTTTTCTACTGATTCATAGTTCGAATATTCATATAATGTACGATTGAAAACCGCTATTATTAGAAATGTCGAGTTTAGTTTCTCGAATTCTAATTTTATTTTAACTATAATATTTCTATGAACAGCACGTAGTAAAGTGCATGTTGCACCTAGCAAGCGTAAATTAGACTTCACATTAAAAATACTTAACCATATACTAAAAACCATGTGAAAACGCTGTTACATGTGTTGTTCAATTCAAAACAATTGTTCCTATCTGCTTGCGTAGTTATTTATGGCTATATATTAAGGAGCTGGGTTTAAGCTGCAGACAACACGACTTATGCGTATGATGAATTGTCCGTACACATGTAAAACCTATTTATACATTTTTGAAGTGAAAACTTCTTTAGCGGCGTTGAGCACTTTTCTGTAATGGGTATAAAATCTTAAACTCGCGTCAGGGTCACGTGACCTAATCGCAAAAAGCGTAAGACGGACTCGCGTCAGGGTCACGTGATGCGAAAAAGCGTAAGATCGAGGGGAAGGGAGAGGAACTAGTATCTCCCACTCTTTCTACCGTGCCTGAGTGTGCTGCTACGCTTAGGCGGCACAGGGCGCTTGCGCGAATGTCCGTCTGTGTTTATGTACAGCGTGCCACGCGTATCCAAGGATACGAAATTACGGAATTACGAAATTATGGATGAAAGTTGATTTTTCTAAGAGATAAAAATTTATGTAATATATAAATAAATAACGATATAATATTATGAATAATAACATGTAAATTGTCATATTTGTGTACGATAGCGCAATAAATAAACATTGTATTCTACCTCATAAATGATAGTATTTTTGTACTTATAATTAAACACAACGTTATTTTTTGTTGTTTTTATGGTTCGTTTTGTTTATGTCAGGAACTGTGTCAAGATTGACATGTCACTGACAGTCGCTGTCGCGGCCACACGTCAGTGTCTTTTTGTTTATTTTGTTGTCGGTGGTTTGTCTATGATGTGACCGCGACAGTAAGGATGTATTATTTACATGTTTTCACTTCTGCCGGCACTCCCGGAGTGCTACCGGTGTTTTTTTATGTTGGAACAGCTATATAAAGCACTTTATTATAATCCGAATTTATCTATTGGTACCTATTTATAAATAGTTATTTATGCTTAAGTAAGGAGCTGGGTTTAAGCTGCAGACAACACGACTTATGCGTATGATGAATTGTCCGTACACATGTAAAACCTATTTATACATTTTTTTATTTTGGAACAGCTATATAAAGCACTTTATTATAATCCCAATTTATCTATTTGTACCTATTTATAAATAGTTATTTATGCTTAAGTAAGGAGCTGGGTTTAAGCTGCAGACAACATCATTTATGCGTATGATGAATTGTCCGTACACATGTAAAACCTATTTATACATTTTTTAATTTTGGAAAAGCAATATAAACCACTTCATTATAATCCCAATTTATCTAACTGTACCTATTTATAAATAACTCTCATCAACTTTAGTGAGTACTCAACAAATGTTTTATTTTAGCGTCAAGTTTTCTTATATTTAAGCAAAGTAGTAGAGTAGTACAAGTGCTACCCAACTGATAAGGCGCGTCGTGAATCTTCGTTCGCGCAGAAGAGAAAGTATGGTCCCAAAGATTAACGAAAGAATGCTTCAAACTTACAATCAACCTTAGATCACTACTTTATGGTACATAATACACTGCAGCTGTTAGTTCCGTCTCACTCGCAAGTCACGCCCCTCCGCACAATAACACTTCGTGCCAATTTTATCAGGCCACCAGTTTTAATCAAATATATATAATTAAAAATACAGGTTATTTAAAATGTAAGATTCATTTAATAAACAAATAGGTTATTTATTTACTAAACAATAGAAAAAACTTAATCTAAAGGCCGCACTCCTGCTATCCCAATATCACTCTGAGCGTCGCTACTATTACCATCATTATCACGACTCGAACTATCCGATGAGGATGATGTATCTTCGTTGGTGTTTATTACAAATTGGTTCAATCTATCATCGATGGGCTCTTCCAATGTCTTCGGCCGTTCGGTCAAAAATTTTCAAAAATCGATCGTTTATAAATGTTGTGTTCTTAGCTTCTTTCTCTCTACTCCTGAGCTTCTTTCTTCATAAACTCGTGTACATTGAAAATTATTTCCCGAGCTTGACTTTTAAGTGGTTGCCCGCTTTTTAAAGAATCATTTTAAACCATAAAAAAGAAAACACTTTTGTTGGCACTAAGTATACTTTTGCCTGCTGCGCGTGCACTCGATAAGAAGTATGGCGGCTGACTAACATGCCACGTGGCGCGCGCAAACATGGCGGCAGCTGCCGACCAATAGCGGTACAGGAAAAAGAAGCGCGGTGCGTGCCGATTGGTCAATAGCATTACCCGCGCTTTGAAAATTCACCTTCTGCGCAGGCACATCGGTAAGCCATATTAGTTGGGTACTACTTGTAAGTAGATTGAGGTGCAATTCTCAGATTGAGGTGCAATACTCTGCTGCACAAAGGGTTAATGAGCTACTGAAAATAACATTATAATAAAGAAGGAATAGGTATATATTGCCGCCGACAGACGGACGACAGCGGAGGCTTAGTAATAGGATTCCGTTGGTTAGCTTACGGGTACGGAACCCTAAAATAGATAATTTTACTAACTTGTTTTAACAGGGATAATGAATAAATTGTAACGATACCACATGCAAAATTCCGCCAGGCGAGGCGTTTGAAAGTTATGGTGAAATAAAGATACCTAAGAAGAAGACTCACACCTACATGAACTCTTATTTTTGGCAGTCGTTTAAAAACATTTTTTTGCCCAAAAAAGAGTCTTTCCGCCGGTTTCAGGAAGAGAGTCCAATCTCACAGCGGTAGTTAGGGTTCCAGAGATAGAGACCTCATAATGGTACTGCACTTAGACCGCACATATTTGGCCTGACCTATCTATTTTGTTTCATGTAGGCAAGATAATATCATCATAATTAGATTGGGAAGTACACTGCTTTGATTTAAAAAAAAGTCTGTTGTATGGTGTGATTTGTACTGTGTCGGACGTTCGATTTCGATTAATATATTTTGTTTGATAAGTAATAGATTCGACCTTACCGTTCATATTGAAGGCAATTTTTCAGATTATAAAACAACGAGATAGCAGTGCTTTGTTACGTTTTGTGCATTGCGAGAAGTGTGTGTTGAAAAGTCGCAATTCAATTCCCCAAAGCCTATAACATCACCGGCGAGCAGACGGCCGCCGATGCGCCGTCATAATATGAGGTATTCAACCTATACACGAAGCTTTTCGTTACCACATATTTTGTTATGTAGGTCGGAGTCAGGGTTGCCCAACCTTTAATTTTCACTGAAGAAATAATAATCTAGGCAAGCGTATTATAAAACATGTGTCTAGCCATTTTCTATTTGCCAAACCGTGCAATTATAGCCCAGTGGAAATTAACATTAAATTCGCAAAGCTGGATGTACTTCTGATTTTCGGTATGTTGTATAGACCAGTTAGAATAGTGTGTATCCAAATTTGCAACTTTGAAAAAGTCCAAACCGCAACTCTATGAGCCTTAAAGGGACCAAGGCCTTTAAAATTAGTACAAGAATCCTGAATGCAGCGAAGTATTCAAGCTACCCCAAGGCAGAGACACCTTTATCTCTGAGGAGAATACTTTATTTTTACACCTAATACAAGAAAATTGTTTGCAAGTCATAAAGAGCTGGCTGGCCGCGAGCGGTTCCCGTCGGCCTCCTAGTTGAGTTCCAAATTCAAATCACATTATTGACCTCCGGCCTATAATATTGTACTGAAATAAATTATAACCAAGAAAAAATTAAACCCAAGGTTTGAAAAGATTTGATAGGAACTCTGCTGTTATCTCAGCAGCATAAAAAAACAGTGGTCTTCGCTTCCTCTATGCAATGATGCAGCGATTCTACCTCAAGTTGGTGTGACAAGTAGTTATTCAGCGAAAACGCGTGTTGAATTACATTTTGCGGCGCTCGTTCGTACGCCGAAACTATTCATTTTACGAAAAAGTTGCAGAGACATAAACTTTTATAGGAAATGTTTATATCGTAGAATGAGTCGGAAAGGAGATATCGTTAAAAAACTGCAATATTTGCATTTTTTCAATGTAGCGGTACAAGCGGCAAAGATACGAGGTGGCAAAGTTGAAATTTGCAAAGAGCACATCAAAACCTATAAAACTAACCATTTTCAAAACTCCCGGAAAATTTAACAATCTGTTTTTGCACTAAGTGACTGTAGGGTAAGTGGGGGGAAGTTCGAACGGTTTCTTGATGAGATGAGCAGTGTTGTATTTGAAGTCTTATAGAACAGTACCATATTAGTAGACGTTAAAATTACATATTTTGTTGTAAGTAAAGAGTATATTTTTCTAAAATATTGATGACATCGTGCTAAATCAGTTCGAAAGCATAAAAAAATGTTTTTATCACGTGAATTAAACAGGGACTTAAACACGGGGAATACGAAAGGTAAGGGGATAGGTGATGATGGGGAAAGATCGAAACCGAAGGTTTTGTCTGTGCAATTATATACATCCTCAGGTACAACATTCAGACACTCTCAACATCAACACATCTATCTTAATTCATACACCCATGCAAACACTAACACACAAAATACATACTTAGTTATCTACTGGTTCTATGTGCATTTGTTTTAGTTTTTCTTTGTGTATTCGTTTTTTTATTGTATACTTTTTTACAATTAAGAAGTTTATTGTGACGTAGGACATGTATAGCAACAAGTGTAAACGGAACGAAGGAGCCTGGATCTCACGACACAGGGAATCCTAGTGTGAGTTCCAGGAGTCAACACAAACGAATGTAATTCCTTAGGTAATAATTATGGACGAAGTTATGATGACGAACAACTACCGGAAATATATTGTGAAGGACGGTACGGTTGACATATGACGGGCATGTCACCGGCCCAGGGAATCCATCCGCCACATTATTTCCGGTCGCTCCAGTTTGGCTAACGGAGACTATTTGCACAGGCACAACCTTGTATTATCCACCAGTAACTTGCTTTTAAATACAATCTTGTGGAATCGGTAGTACCGTACTACAGTTATGCGCCCGACCCAGTCCTCTATAATGGCAATATCACATTGTACTTTGACCAGTCCATCATCACTGACAGGACTATTGTTGCCAATAAACCTTGTGGTGGACCGAATAGTGAGGCGTGCAATGATTGTAGACATAACCGTCCCGAATGACGAGAACCTCGATGAAGGCCGAGACAGATAAACAAATCAAGTATATTGACTTGGCTCGCGAGGTTGTCGACATGTGGGATGTGGATTCCGCAATAATTGTACCGATAGTCGTATCAGCCAATGGCTTAATAGCCACGAGGCTCGACCAACACCTCAGGAAGCTCTCGTTAGGCAGCTGGATCAAGGGCTTGATTCAAAAATCGGTACTTCTGGACACGGCTCGTATTATTAGGAGGTTCCTCTCAGGACCCTATTCCCGATTCCGGTGGGCTATTATTTTATACTTTTAAATGTTTTTTTATTGAAATATTTAAAATATACATATAAAGCTGAAGAGTTTGTTTGTTTGTGTGCTTGAACGCGCTAATCTCAGGAACTACTAGGATTTGGAAAATTCTATTGTTGGACATTATTATGATTCAGACATTATTAAGTAACCCCTCCTTATGTTACAGAAGAAATTTTCTAATGGATCCTGATTAATATTTTTTGTTAACAGACTACTTGCAATATGTGTTTAAATAAAATAAAATAAGTATATTTATTTGTTTCGTTTAATTATTTAAACATTTTCCTTATAAACGTTAATATCTGAAATCCAGTTCTTGAGACTTGGCACTTATTCAAATTTCGTCGAAATCTTTCCGTCCCTGATCTTAATACCGGGTGTAAATCGTCCCATAATTTAAAAATGTCCGAGATCCGTTTTAGTGGACACTTGTATATTTTGTCCGAATTTTGGTAATTATGACCATTAAATGAGTCGAATAACTTGTCAACTGCAAGCAACAAATCTGCTGCGCCTAGGCACTCTTTTCTAAGAATGTTGTGGTCTGAAATTAAACAAACAATGATTACAAGTTTGAAAAAGTGTAATACTAAGTTCTTGTGGTTGCTGCTGCAATATGTATAATATATGTCGCATGAAATACAGTGTTGCCGACTGAAGTACTCTATGCATTCGGTGCGCTATGACGGGGTCTAATGACTCGGGTCATTATTTAATCTATTTAATCTATTTATTTAATCTATTATCGGGCGAGGGCGTGGATAATAACAGGAGCACCAGTCACTTTTTAGCCCTAGAAACCGTCACAAGTTCATGAGGCGTCGGCGTGCGCACAATGATTCATCCAAAGTTGTAATATTTAATTTCTACTGTTTATTAGGACTAAAGTTGTTTATAGTGGTTTGTGTAACAAAATAAACTAAGTGTAAGAAACTGATATCATCTTTTAATTTCCTGAGATCCTAAAACAGCCCACAACAATGTCAGAAGACGGAAGCATGACCCCTCCCTGATGTAAGGCTAGGCAGATTATTTGAACTCATATAATTACTGAATAAACAAGGTTTTGAAAAGATTATAGTATGAATGAATTTAAAGATTTTAAACATTTACATATTACTAGCTGACCGGGCAAACGTTGTTTTGCCAAATAATAAAAATAAACTGGACAAGTGCGGGTCGGACTCGCGTGCAAAGGGTTCCGAACGAACGTAATTTTTTAACATGTTATTCTAACACTATATACTTCTTATAGGTTTTCCTGTAATCTGTAGGTAAAGAACTATAATCTCCACTTTTTTCAAAATTTTGGGCTCAGTAGTTTCGTTCTTGAATAACTTCAAAACCATTTAGTTTATATTTTTTTTAATGTGTAATTAAAATCCTCACAGTAAGCCCTTTCATTTGATATGTTACACGATATTGTTCAAAAAAATTTTTTGAGTTTTCTAGTTCAACCCCCAAAAGTGACCCCCATACTAAAAAATTTAATAATTTACGTAACGCTCCCGTGTTTGGGTCACAGAAGTCCAGATGTGTACTAAATTTCAACAGAACCGTTCCATTAAATCCGGAGAAAACTGGCTGTGACAGACGGACAGACAGACAGACACCCGAGTGATAAGGGTTCCGTTTTTTGTTCGGAACCCTAAAAAATTAAAAATACCCTACCACATATTCTCATACCTACCGAGTATACACACAAAATTTCATAAAATCGGTCGAGCCGTTTCGGAGGAGTTCGGTAACAAACACCGTGACAAGAGATTTTAATATATTAGATAATACAGTGGTAGTTTGTTAGGACCTACAATTTTATTAGTTTTGAATGTTTATCTTAAATTGTGGCGAGTATTATTACTGGATTTTACGTTCATAATTGAATTTATACAAAGATTGTGATTGTGTGTTGTTTGTTTTAGTTTTACTGGTCTAAAATCATTGATGCGCCTTGAAAATAGACAACCAGTAAAACCACCTATCCTATCAATATAATTACTGCTTAACTTAAGCCCATGATGCTTACATAACATTATAACATAACATCACGCCCGTAATACCCGAAGGGTTAGGCAGAGGTGTACATATAGTACACCCACATTTCGCCAACAATGAATCAACAACAGTGATACTTTCTCGCTAAATATCTCATTGTTGTAGACACCCTCTGACTTTACACCTGGGCTGCATGTTTAACCTTCATTTTAGGTATCTTTTCTTTAGTAGCAGCTCTGTCCGTCAATTAATTTATTAATCTTACATCATCTTTCCCTGGGTCAGCATCAAGAAGTATTTGTAAATGTTTCCATTTTGCAAATTTGACTTTTCCGTTTTGATTATAGCTTCAATTCTTTGTAAGGAGATTATCCCTCATCCTTTAAGGAGGTTTGGAGAATCAAGTATTGGAAATATTTTTTTTTTTTCATTCCATTCATACCCTAACTTCTTTGCCTTCCAATAAATATTGTCTTTTTGTATCGTTTTGAAAGGCTTTTTATGACACTCATATTCGTTGATGACTGGTCACAAACCGTGCTTATAACATTCAAATCAATGATATGTACAGCTTTAAGAACTTCTTGAATTTGCTTTTTTTTAGTTTCACTGTCTTTGTTGCACTCTGGCAGAATGTGAAAGAGATGGGCTGCTTATATTTACCTTTCAGTCCCTTGATCACAAAAACTAGTGTATGGTCGACAATCTTATTGGTGTTGTTTGTACCGAAATCCTCAAAACCAATAATTTGATCCCAAGTTTTATGATATAAGCCAGGGCTTATTGAGACTACCAAATACGAGTGTGAATATTTTATTTCCCTTTTGTAATTTATTCACTGCCTTTTCCATGTGTTCTATGATAACCTCATTGATTCCAGGCTAAATCAATAGTGACTTTACTCAATATTTTCTGGATTGTTCTTTTTGAAGGTAATGCAAAATATTTTTGTGACAATTAGGTACAAGGTTGATTGAGAAAACTTGACAGTGACGGGTAGCGTGATTTGCTTTTCTGATTCTGCTATTGTGGCATTTTTAGACCCGCTGATCTACTTAAAAAATATCCAAAAATAAAAGTAGAAGACTTTGTCGAGATTTCTTTTTTACAACTGATTCTTCATGAGTTGTTATTTTATGCATAAAATTATCAACTTCGTAACTGTGTTGAAAGGTATGGAAATGTTTGTCTAAATTGAAAAAATTGCGTTCGGTTAATTACGACCTAAATTTTTAACTTTAAATTAAAAAATTGGCCAAGTGCGAGTCGGACTTGCGTGCAAAGGGTTCCGAACCAATTTAATTTTTTTAACACTACAGACTTCTCATAGGTTTTCCTGAAATATTTAGTACAGAACTATTAACTGCAATGTTTACAAAGTTTTAGGCTCACTAGTTTCGGAGATAAGGGGGAATGGTCATTTTTCGTCTTTCCTTGAATAACTTCAAAACGTTTTATTTTAAAATTCTGAAAAAAATATATTTAAGACCCTCACAGTAAGCTCTTTCATTTGATGTGTCACACGATACAGTTTGAAAAACTTTTATTTTTTATTTTGTAGTTTGACCCCGAAAAGTAACCCCCATACTAAAAATTTATTTATTTACGTAACGCGTCCGTATTTGGGTAACAGTAATCCATATGTATACCAAATTTCAAGAGAATCTGTCCAATATTTTTTTTTGCCATTTTTACCATATTTATCACACGTGGGCGATTGAATATTCACATGACGTGAGAGCTTCAACGTTTCAACATCGTTTCAGTGTTAACTAATTGGAAAATGAACTTCCATTGTTGCTGGTAGATATGAGTCTCGAACTTAGACGAATCATGGTGTTACAAAGAATAAAAAAAAAACAATAATAGACAACATATGACTTTTTGTGTTTTTCGTTCTGTTTCTTAATTTTTTTGAAAATAAATGCAGTTCAATAATTTATTAACTCGAAAGAAAAAAGAATAAAGTATTAAACCTGAATTGGCGTATGTAATACGAGTGACTGTGGAGGAAGCAAAACCTCGGAAAAGGTCTGAATTCAAGATTCACTAACTCATTCCAGAATCATTAAGTAGTATTTTCGGACTTAAATCATGAGCGGACTTTAACTGTTCTGTCCAACTAATGCGGCAGCTAGTAGGGCAAAGTAGACAAATCCCGAATTTGCCCCTCGTGGTCGCCAAATTTATTCATAATACATGGCAATCCATCACTGAAATTGATATTCAAACTTGCTCGACGAAATTAATACATTTTTCGCATATTTTGAAAAAACTGGATGAAAAAGTCACCTGAAACTATTAGCTATACATTAAGCTATTAGTTATTACAGTGGTAGAACGATACCACTGTAATAACAACCTTAAAGGATGGAATCAAAAGTTTAACTCAAGGTTGAAGCCTAAAACTACATTACACCTTACTTGGCTACTCTTCGTAAAGAAGCCAAATGGCATGACTTCAAAATTAATAGAATACTTTTTAAAATTAAGACACGACAAAGAAACCAGATGATTTTTGAAAAAAAAAAATCATTGAACTAAAAATAAAATATATGAAAAAATCTTTTTTGAAGCACTAGAACCCTCAATAAAATTTCAAAATCGTCTATATAGACCGCTTTAACAGAGCCTTAGTGTACAAAGACAACTATAATGAAAAAAATAAAAACATAGGGGCACAGTACAGAAGCGGGCTGATGATGATGATGGTTTCATGATGGTGCAAAGGATGAAGCCGTCAGCGTACCAACAAGAACCGCTACGGCACGGCTCCTGCGGAGTCCAAAAGTATATGTGCTGTGAAGCCGAAAACTCCGGTGTATATCTCCCGCCTACACTATACCACTAAGGCTGAGGACATTGTGGAGTACGTGCGCCAAAAGATCAAGTTCGCGCCGAAGGTACAACTGTTGGAATCGTGACGCAACGTTAACTTTAAGACATTCGTGGTGCGCTTACCAACATGTTTTCTGCAACTCGTCATGGAGGAGGACTTTTGGCCGCAGGACGTGGTGTTCCGTCGCTTCCGCGGACACGTGCCACCAGAACGCATAATGACGTAGTGCTAAGTGTAGTGAAGTTTTTGCTAACATAGGTTTTAAGTTTCTTTCTACTTACACAAACTGTATTATTATTATTATACCTTTATATGTTATCTTGTAAGGTATATTATCTATAGGCCAGAGTAGCCTGAAAATAAAGAGATATTATTACTAATTGACCCGCGCAACTTCGTCTGCTCCGCTCCGATTGGTCTTAGCGTGATGATATTTAAGCCTACCTATAGCCTTCCTCGATAAATGGGCTATCTAACACTGAAAAAAAATTTCAAATCGGACCAATAGTTCCTGAGATTAGCGCGTTCAAGCAAGCAAACAAACAAACTCTTCAGCTTTATATCCAATGCCAATGATTCTGTTTCATCTTTGTTATTAACACATTACATCAGCAAAGGCTGCACATCTTCAATTGTATTGCATGTCTCACAGTTAGGCGATGCAGCCTTTCGAATTAAGAAAGCAAACTTAGCCGATGGAAAGTAGCCAGAACGAACATAACTCCTAGTTAAACCTATATCATGAAACCAGGGTTCGCGAGGGGGTTCGTTTTGAATGACTTTATACCTAATGACTTTTTCTTTGGATATTTCATTGAAGTACTTTTCCAACTGTCGAAGCAAACACTCTTAAACCTGGAGAAATATTTCCAGTAATCGGACATATTGAGGTAATCTCAACTGCCCGCTTCGACAGTCGGTTGCCCCGTAACTTTTTGTGCTCTGGAACCCATTGCAAGACAATCCTAATGCCATCTTTGTCGTAACAATGAATTAGTTTAAGGATGACATAAGCTATCGGTAAAAAATCTTATAATATAAAGCCTGTGTCATCTTTTAAGGTACATGGGTTTATTCATACGTATTATTCTATTTGGATTCAACTGATTGTAAATGCCATGCCTATCAGAAGACTGGGTTGACTGAACAAGGACAATTAATACGGAAGGTAAATGTTTATCGGACAGCACACATGTCATATTGGAGAAAATTCACTGAACTGAAACGGTTAATTAAATCATGCTTTATTTGTTGACAAAGATAATGTCATCGTAATCATACATTGAATCTCGAACAACAATTCTGCCCATACTGCAGCTGCAATTCATATCGATGAGCCTTATTAGTAAGCTTCCTTCCTTAGGTCTGCTCGCTGATTGTGTGATTGTATCGCAGATTTCCGGAGGGATCGTTCTATACGAGTGGATGAAAATCCTCAGGGTCGGTGCTTTTTCGGCAACATTGTTCTTGCTGCATAATAATGATCTGCTTTAACCCGGTACCTTGGGTATGCAGACGACAGCACTGTTGCTGAGAGATACGTATCCAGCGCACCAGTTGGTAGGCCGCGGGTCCGATCTCTTCGAAAAGCTATGGTTGAGCGCTCGAACTTGTCCTTACAGGCTGTCTTTGAATCGAGCTATGCCATTCTGGTCAAGGTCAATGCTGCTAAGACCCGAGCGTGTCTTTTTTCCCGCTAAAAGGAGACAATTGTTTTGCTGCGTCGTGTCTTCTCGTCCCACCAGTGCGTGTTGCCAGTGATGACATATGGAACTGAAACGTGGTCGCTCACAATGGAACTTATCAGAAGGCTCAAAGTCACTCAAAGGGCAATGAAGAGGGCAATGCTTGGAGTTTCCTTGCGTGATCGAATCAGGAATGATGATATCCGCAAGATAACCAAGGTTACTGATATAGCCCGAAGGATCGCCAAACTAAAGTGGCAGTGGGCAGGGCAGATTGCTCGCAGAACAGATGGTCGATGGGGCCGAAAAGTTCTGGAGTGGCGACCGCGTACCGGAAGATGCAACGTTGGAAGGCCTACCACAAGGTGGACCAATGACCTGGTGAAGGTCGCGGGTAGCCGATGGATGCAAGACGCGCAGGACCGGTCGTTGTGGCGACGCTTGGGGGAGGCCTATGTCCTGCAGTGGACGTCTTTCGGCTGATATGATGATGATGATCTATGCTTAATATATAAAGCTGAAGAGTTGGTTTGTTTGCTTGAACGCGCTAATCTCAGGAACTACTGGTCCGATTAAAAAAATTCTTTCAGTGTTGGATGGCCCATTTATCGAGGAAGGCTATATAATCACGCTAAGACCAATAGGAGCGGAGCAGACGAAGTTACGAGGGTCAACTAGTATTTAATATAATATTAAATCTATCTAATACTTTTAAACGAGAATTCTTGAATAAAATATTTATATAATCTGAATCTCGAAAACTGCTCCAATGATTTTCATGAAATTTTGTATGCAGGGGTTTTTGGGGACCGATTAATCACGTATGGGACCGATTAGGTACGTATCATTTTCAGAAAACGTCTAGAAAAAAAACTAGCGAAGCTCGGTCATCCAGCTACTATTAATAATGGCTTGAAATAATCAACAAAAAACCAACTACGCTCTTCTGGGTTTAGTTTGGCGCCGCGTGCACTAGATGCATGTAGCCACATTGCATAACATACATAAATATTTGTCACCAAAATTTTCTTTTGAAGTGAAATCCAGAATGGTTCAGATTGGAGTCGATGCCTTAAACCTTTTTCATAAATTCATCGTCTTTGTTTGTTCCACATGTTTTTGGTTCACGCGATATCTCGCGTCATTCACGTTTGTGCACTGATTGATCATAAATAAGAGCAATGAATTCCCGAACACATTCAATATTCTCTTTGACAAAAACATCTGCGGTCTGTCAATGATGTGAATATTTCCTGGAAATGCACTCTTAAAAATATTTTACCTTCGGTATATTTTCCGATTTTTTGTGTAATATTCTCTAGACTATTACTCGATTCTCATAAATAACAATTTGGGGAAGTTGAACAGAAATAAAAACATTGTTTAACAGTCTGAGTCCCGAATGTAGGTCGAAAACCCGTGTGAAAATCAATATATTAAATAATTATCTAAGTTATCGTCAAATAAATAATATTCCGAACAAAGATGAGCTGAAAAGTATGCTGAAGCTATATAATCAATTTCATCACTCTGTAGCCAATCTCAGGGCCAATTGTTTAAGTAATTTCAGTCTCAGTCGCTATCTGTCAAAAATGTATGGAAAATTAGGTTTTTTTGACAGATTCCGATTAATATGCGAATGCGTCCGTTGATTTAAAATGAGTAGAATTAGCACTATGATCTATAAGTATTTAAATAGAAAACAAAGTAGTGTTTAAATGATATTAACTTAATAGTGTTTAGTACAAAAAATATACACGTAGGAGTATGATCATATCTCTTTATGTAACTTTAATTATCATCTGTTTACCTAACAAGTGCGACGTGCATTGCAGGACATTCCTGTGAGACCGCTAATATTTAAGTCGTGTCATTTTATTCGGACTGAAATTTAAATATATCTTTAATTAAAATAAGTAGGAAATTCGTTGGTTAATTTACGCAGCGACATATGAGATCATTCTCAACCGCAGCGAGCTGACGTGTTTAAGAGGAATAGAATTGTTGATAAATTAGTAACGCTTCGCTGAGCTGCGAAACCCATGTGTAAAACAAACCTACGTCAGCTAGCAAATGGAGAATGAATTCCGAGGAACAATTCAGCTATGCATAATAATACGTGGACATCCGCGCCGAAGTCGGCGTGGGACCTATTTCCGAACGTTTGAACCGTGTTGAAATAAAGTATAACTCGGACAATTTCATATGTATTGGTGAGATATTATTTTCCATTCCCACTTCAATCTTCGATGTAGTGGGTATTTTTTTTTTTATTTTTAGAATTTGATCGATGGTGGTGGTCGTGCATGTTGTGAATCGAACTTCTGGAAAACAACCCCGTATATACACGATTTTTTCCATTTCTTTTTCGTTTATTTACAAAGCTTAAGACGTCTTCCTAATCGGTAACCGCGTAGCGAGCGAACTGAGTTTTGACAAGAATGCGCCGGCCGCCCGCACTTCTCTCGGCCCCCGTCCTCGTCCTACCCCTACGCTCCTCCGCAAGCGAGGGCTCCACTTAAACGGTTTAGCTACAGTCCCAGGCTGCGCAAAGGCCTTCCTTCATTCCTTCCAACAGTCACGATTTAACGCGTCGTTTTTTTTCATTTTTTTTTTGTTATTAATTCGAGTAGACACGTACTTAATGATGATTTAGCACATCTATCGTCAGTGTGTAAAATGCAAATAAAAATGGGATCAACGCTACCAACCTGGTAGAATGAATACAACACACGACAAGGTTGAAAGCAAATATCACGAGCTTTGTTCTCGCAAATATACCCCGCGTTAAATAAATAAAAAGCTACATAACAACAAAATGTGAAATCACCTCGGAGTGGTTTATTTATTTAAACTTTACGAACAGTAGTGGTACATAGGCGGGCTTAATGCAATAGTCACTATTAAATATTGTCAGTTACCTTCGAGTAATTATGTTACAATGTAGGATTAACTTGTTGGACAGATGTATTAGACAAACCAGAAGTTAGACTTCAATTAGATATTAATAGCATTTATCTGTTTATATTTCTACAAGTCTGAAGGAATAAAGTTAGTAAAATGCTTGTAGGGTAACATTGAAATCACACATTTATCATCGTTTATCATGATCTAACATAACCGTCTCACATAGACTACACAATACTTATTATTTTGGAATATGACGCATTGTACACTTTTTAATTAAATTATATAACTAGCAATTATACCACAGAATTCAACAAGTGGAACAAAATTACGGTCACAGTTTATAACACAGTATGATATTTTAAAGAATACTTATTAAAATAGAATGACTTACAGTAGTTCCTTTCACCTGATACTTTATGACTCTTGGTGGTCCAGGCTCGAATCCCCAAAACCCCGATGTTCTCAACCTCTTATGAGCGTTGAATCCATGGACAAAAAAATTACAAACTATCGTTGTCACGTGACAGGCAATGGAAATGTATCCAATCAGCCAATATGACTAACAAAATTAATAATGTAGTAAACTAAATGTACTTCTTGTGGAAATGCGTTAAAATACAATCTTAATTCCCAAACAGATGGCCGTCCTGAAAAATGAATGACCCGATTGCTTTCCGGCCATTCGATTATATTTGTGTGTCTCTATACAAAAATGATAAAGTAACACCTTATGGGAACAACAGAAAATATCTGACAGAAGCTACTATATGAGTAGGAATCAATAGATGAGTAGGATTTTTTTAGAACAGAACTAATACGCTAAGCAACTGGTACAAAATAAAAAAAAGAAATGACTAATTAAGAAAAAACAACGAATACAATTACTCTTAACCAAAAAACAAAGATCATGAAAACATAATAGCGTCGCTATTACATTGCAAAATCAATTCAAATAAGTATAATTCTTTAAGTACCTAATATGTACATAAATTAAGGTGATTCCGCTAACGTTCATAACAAATACTATTTATAATCAGGTAATACAATAATTTTTAACTAAACAACAAACATGAAAATATAACGTGTCTAACATATTGTAAGTACAATTTATTTCCAATAAGTATACCTAATAAGTTCTTAAAGTAATCGATTTAATAGGTACATAAATAAAGGTCCACCCGTTAAGGGTCACCGTAGACTCGTCAGCCTAGCATGAGGTAGACGCGGCTATCGCGTCTCGCGGTGTCGACGCGGCTCTCACGCCTCGCGGTGTCGACGCGGCTCTCTCTCCTCGCGGTTTCGACGCGGCTCTCTCTCCTCGCGGTTTCGACGCGACGACGCCACGCGCAACGGAGAGTTGAAAGCGCCCACACGCTTTCGGTGGCTGAGCGTTCGTTTGTGCAATGAGCCCAAACGTCATTATGTGGGTAGTGTAGAAACCTGAGACCAGAATTATATTAGAAGAGTTCTATTGAGATTAGAACAAAACAATGTAAAATAATGATGCATAGTTCAGTTACGAAATGAAGCTGAAAAATAAGCTAAATAAATAAACAATGAATAAAAATATACAGATGGAAGAAAAAGATTAGAGAGGAAAAGGGGGGGTGAACACCGCTTGTACTTCGGCGGCATACGTCATTGTTACTGACACCGCTTGTACTTCGGCCTCGGTCCACATTTTAGGGGGGCGTGAACACCGCTTGTACTTCGGCATACGTGATTGTTACTGACACCGCTTGTACTTCGGCCTCGGTCCACTTTTTAGGGGGGCGTGAACACACTCCACAGTCCTCCACCCTCACAAGCAGCTCCAGAGTAGCTAGATGCAGCAGTTACTCACGTAAAATTGGACGTAGTTATGCGAAAATGTTTCATTCCACAGTAAATTGAATTTGATATAAAAGCATTTACGCGTTTCAATGGTTTTCTTTTTTATTCTAACTAGTAAAGGTTAATACTAAAGGTTTTATTGTTAAATTATATTCTGTTTAGATAATCATATGTTTAATTTTAGGCTATTCACTTTACAATAAGAAAAAAAAAAAACACCGGTAGCACTCCGGGAGTGCCGGCAGAAGTGAAAACATGTAAATAATACATCCTTACTGTCGCGGTCACATCATAGACAAACCACCGACAACAAAATAAACAAAAAGACACTGACGTGTGGCCGCGACAGCGACTGTCAGTGACAGATGTCAATCTTGACACAGTTCCTGACATAAACAAAACGAACCATAAAAACAACAAAAAATAACGTTGTGTTTAATTATAAGTACAAAAATACTATCATTTATGAGGTAGAATACAATGTTTATTTATTGCGCTATCGTACACAAATATGACAATTTATGTACGGTTCACGTACAGGCAAATCGCTTACGCCGCGACCTACTTTTCGCTACTTATTTTATTTACTTTTATAATTATTTAGTTGACCAATAGCTGTCGTAGCGCTACAACCGCGGATTAGCATTCAACATAACTTTTCGTGTAACTTTCGTTTAATATACTGAATTATAGTGAAATCTGTGGTTTTCGTCAACTCACATCCAACAACTCAACTGTAAGTACCCCTGAGCCATACATAAAAGTGGTCCTTCGAGCCGGATATAACAGGTGCGTATTGTCTCTGTTAACGTTACGTGTCCCAGAAAAGCGGATCGCGTTAGTGGGGTGCCGACGCACTTATATCCAAAACTTGCGGAAACTTCGCAACTTTGGTGAACTAGTACCTGCGGTGATACAACTACACTCCACCCAACGGTCAAACCAATAACTTATAACAATGGTTCAGGGTGTAAAGGAACTGATAGGCCATCAAGAAACTGTCTTCAGAGACTTGAAGCTTATTTGCACCAACTACAAGAAGGATAGTCCCACCAGGAAGAACTTGGCGTACCTGGAGGAGCGTCTTTCAAGGCTGAACAATAACTGGGAAAAGTTTGTTCACAACCATCAACTACTGGAAGCGTCTGGAGCAACAGACCTTCAATACTTCAAAGACGACATTTTCAACACTACAAAGAAGCTGTATGAAGACGTGCTGCAAGACATGTTGAAACGTAAATCGGAACTGCCGTCTGCATCTACTAGTAAGACGGAACAACCACCTGCGACGCCTGCGCAAGGTAAGGGACAATCTACATTTACTTTCGACGATATCCAATTCCACATACCTCCTCGGGAATCCAGCGAGTCCACGGAAAGGCAACAAGATCTTCTGCGTCAACAATACTGCGCGTAGAGCAACACTAGAGCGTTTGAACGCACTGTAGAGAAGATTAACATAGCATTGGCGGTACCGATGGAAAAATGGGAATTAGACGACAACTTAAGTACCCTGAAAACTAAATGGGAGCATATCGAAAAGGTAAATTGGGAACTAGATTACATACTACAAGATGAAGACTCAATTTATCAACAGAAATACAATGCAGCAGAAAACTTTTATGATGACCTGAAAAGGAAACTACAGCACAACATCTGGAACAATGCACATTATGAAAAATCTACGCCGAAAATTCAAATACCGGATTTCCATGGAAACTACAACCAGTGGTTGACTTTTAGAGACCTCTACCTCGAAAGTGTACACAACAATCCGACACTGTCGAAGGCTCAGAAAATGCAACACTTGAAAACAAAACTGAAGGGTGAGGCGGAGAAACTGGTCCAGCATCTTGGCATCAGTGCTGAGAACTACGCATCTTGCTGGGAGATGCTGACCCACCGCTACGATAACAAACGGCTGTTATTCACATCATACATGAACACGCTCCTGAACCAACCTAGTATTCAGCAACCAACCGCTTCAAGCATCCGGAAGCTTCACGACATCATGATGGAGTGCTTGAACGGGCTCAAAAACATCGGGCTAGACACCACCAATTGGGATCCGATCGTGGTTCACCTATTGATTCAAAAACTGGATAGCGTTACGTATAACGAATATATAAAGGAAATCAAACATCCCAGGGAATTTCCCGACCTGGAAGAGTTCGCCGAGTTTTTAGAATCAAAATTCATGTCACTGGAAGCTCTGCAGGGAAGTAGCCAAAGATTATCGTCATCAAACAAAGCATGGAAATCGGAAAAGCAGCCTCATAAGGGATCAGAAAACCGAAACAACAACTACAAAAATAAAACGCAGGGGTCATCGCACTTTCACAAGTCACAAAACTCACCAAAAGCCTTCTTCACGACAGCCAAAACATGCCCAATATGCAAAACTAATCACGTTTTGATGAATTGCGAACAATTCTTGGCTATGAACACGAATAAACGGAATGACGTAGTTCGCAACTTGCATATTTGTAAAAACTGCTTATTCAGCCACGGAGAAAAACAATGCAAATCACGAAAGACGTGTAAATTGTGTCATAAGGCACACCACACACTTATGCATGAAACTGAAAGTGAACTAGCTAGCAACAAACAAGCGACAAGGGAGGAAAACCCATCGTCGATCCCTTCGACTTCCTATGGGGTAAACAACATAACGAACGAAGAAAAGGAAGTATTGTTGACAACTGTACTTTTGAAAGTCAAAACAATCGATGGAAACTTCATCAACTTGAGAGGTCTACTTGACCAAGGCTCCCAAGTGAGCCTAATAACAGAAAACGCGGCACAGCGCCTCCGATTACAGCGACGTAAAGTGAGCGCCGTTGTATCGGGTGTAGGAGCCCTTAGCGGCAACTGCAAAGGGGCATTGAACTTAGAATGCCAGTCAATACATTCAGACTACAGATTCAACTTTGAAGCATTAATTATGAAAAAACTCATAAGCAACTTACCTACCGCATCGTTTTCAATCAGCAACTGGGACTTTTTGGAAAACTTAAAACTAGCGGACCCACAGTTCAATCTATCAGGCCCGATCGATCTGCTCTTGGGCGCGGATATCTACTCAGAACTTATCCTAAACGGCGTCATCAGGAGTGATAAGAGATACCCAGTAGCTCAACAAACCAAAGTGGGCTGGATTCTATGCGGGAATGTAAATACTTTAAACTGCTTCGTGACACTTAACGATTTCGAAAACATGGCAAGATTTTGGGAAACCGAAGAAATTCCAGACAAATCATCATCAACTTATGAGGAACAACACTGTGAGGAACATTACAACGCAACTACCACAAGATTGGCGAACGGGCAATATGTGGTACAAATGCCTATGAAGCCTAACTTCGAAACAAACTTGAAAAATGCAAGGTCACAAGCATTAGCACAGTTCCTTCAACTAGAAAGGAAAATGCTAAAAAACAAAGAACTCAGCGACGAGTACAAGCGTTTCATGAACGAATACATCGCTATGGGACACATGAAACCTGTCACAGAAGAAAGTAGGGGCCCAGTCTACCTTCCTCACCATGGCGTGTTGAGAGCTGAGTCTACAACAACAAAACTGAGAGTAGTGTTCAATGCGTCATACAAGACAAAAGGAGACAGCAGTCTCAACGATCATATGTACTGCGGTCCTAACTTACAAAAGGATATGCTGACCCTACTAATTAATTGGAGAACGTACAGATACGTCTTTACGGCTGATGTAGAAAAACTTTATCGGTTCATCTGGCTGAACGAAAAACAACAACATTTGCAAACTATAATCTGGAGATCTTCCCCTAACGAACCTCTACAAGATTGGCAATTGGGCACAGTAACTTACGGAACGAAAAGTGCACCTTATCTGGCAATGCGCACTCTACATAAACTCGCAGAAGATGAAAAAGATACCTATCCGGAAGCTGGAAACGTCCTGAAAAACTACTTCTACATGGATGATTTGGTTTACGGGCAGGATACTGTCGACGCATCAAAAGCACTGGTCACACAGCTAATTGAGTTACTGAAAAAAGGAGGATTCAACTTGAGAAAATGGAAAACGAATGAACCAATTATCTTAGAAGACTTGCGAGATGATCAAAAGTGCCGCAATACGAACATCGACTTTAGCCCAGAACAAATTACAAACTCAAAAATGTTGGGCATGAGGTGGAATCAAGATAATGATACCTTTACATACCAATGGGATCTACCAATCAAGAAAAAACTGACAAAACGCGTACTACTGAGCGAAATAAGCAAGCTTTACGACCCACTTGGATTACTATCGCCACTTACAATAAAAACCAAACTTCTGTTCCAAAAAATCTGGATAAGCAAAACCAACTGGGATGAACGTTTACCCGACAACCTAGCTACGGAATGGGAAACTATGAGAAAAGATATCACATTGCTAAACAAACTTTCCATACCACGATGGTTACAATGTCAAGAAAACAACCTAGAGATACACGGGTTTTGCGACGCCAGTGAAAAAGCTTATGCGTGCGCCATTTATAGTCGAGTGAAAAATCAAGCCGGCGAATACAAGACTACGTTAATTACGGCAAAAACAAAGGTTGCACCAATCAGCAATAAAATAACTATACCTAGAATGGAACTATGCGGGGCCGTTTTACTAGCCAAACTGCTAGAAAAGGTTCAGAGCACTCTCTGCAGTAAAAACCTACAAATAAGGTGCTGGAGCGACTCCAAGGTCGTTTTAGCCTGGTTGCAGGGCGGTTAATCCGCGGATTAGCATCCAACATAACTTTTCGTGTAACTTTCGTTTAATATACTGAATTATAGTGAAATCTGTGGTTTTCGTCAACTCACATCCAACAACTCAACTGTAAGTACCCCTGAGCCATACAATTTACATGTTATTATTCATAATATTATATCGTTATTTATTTATATATTACATTAATTTTTATCTCTTAGAAAAATCAACTTTAATCCATAATTTCGTAATTCCGTAATTTCGTATCCTTGGATACGCGTGGCACGCTGTACATAAACACAGACGGACATTCGCGCAAGCGCCCTGTGCCGCCTAAGCGGAGCAGCACACTCAGGCACGGTAGAAAGAGTGGGAGATACTAGTTCCTCTCCCTTCCCCTCGATCTTACGCTTTTTCGCATCACGTGACCCTGACGCGAGTCCGTCTTACGCTTTTTGCGATGAGGTCACGTGACCCTGACGCGAGTTTAAGAATTTATACCCATTACAGAAAAGTGCTCAACGCCGCTAAAGAAGTTTTCACTTCAAAAATATATTATTGGTATTGGAACATTTTAACATAATTAATATTTACATGAACATAGCTTCAAATTAATTTTCCACAAACGTTCCTGGTACTTTTTATCCATCTGTCCCTTAAATTTATGATCTAAATCTTACATCATCATTTTACATCTAAATTTTATTTTTAATTACTTAAATTCCAGCGCCGGAAACATGAAAACATGTTTCTGGTCTGTTGGTAATTCTGAATCTTGAGCGCTTACTAAATATGTAAAACCTGAACAACAAATAAAAGAATAATAATTGCTTATGATTTTTTTATTACTAAAAACGGTATAAAATCTTGTGCTATTGGGGAGGCCTACGTCCAGCAGTGGACTGCTATGGGCTGATGATGATGATAAAATCTTCAAACGTCATACTCATCATCCTCTTGCATTTCGAAATCTGGTTCCCCACCAAACCCATCGACATCATCTATGATTCCCTCCGTACTCTTTAGGTTTTTATAAAATTTATGACAATCCTCAGGGATGTAATGATACATGGATTGTAAATCTGCTAATTTGGCTGGAGCAATGGCTTTACCATCCGGCCACAACAAACAGAAATCGGACATGTTAATATTTCGTGTTTCCTCTCTAACTTTTTTTTTCAATTGCTCATTCCTTGTAATCTTCCTCTAATGATGATTTCATAAAAATTGAAAACACTTTCTCTTCTTCAATTCTTATTTTTTTTTGTATTTAACTTTGGTTTTGTCTGTGAATTTTTTTCTATTGATAATATTTTTTTTCCAATTTTTCTGTGCCATAAAAATCAGTCTTATTCATTTTATATACTTCTAGAGGTTTTCTTTTTTACACGTTTTAATTATGGACATATATTCTTCGGCTGTATAAATACGTTGATAGTGTTTGAGAGCAGTTTCAATTTTGGAAAAGTCTGTCATTAGGCAGAAAGGTATGCCCAGACTCAAGAAATCGCATTGTAATGACATTTAAAGTGTCATGTGAGTTTAGAAGTGCTTTCACCATGAGACCTGTTTTAATGTTGCGGTTCTGCCCTATACAACAATCGCTCCAAAGAGTAAGGTGTTCAACAGTGGGCCTTAGTTTAGTTTGCATATATTTAATAAGGCACGATCCCACCTCTTGCGCACCTCTTCCTGCTTCCCCTTGAACCCATACGTAACAATGACCAATTTTGCCCTCCACCATAAGTATTTGTGTACTCATGTTGAAATATATCGTAAATTTTGGTTAATGTCATCCCCGGTTGTAAATATAACGTGTCATTGTTCTTTTCTCTTCTGTAGTGCGACTCATATTTTGGTAATTTTGAAATAGTTTCGACTATAAAATTATACATTTCATCTGATAATTTATTCTTGCCACCTGTGCTAACTCCTTTACCATCCATTATGGGCTCACTACTTCTAAGTTTTTTTAGTGCAATGGTAACTTTTTGAGTAGTAATTTGAAAAGTATTTAAAAACATATCACGACATACCTTTGTACCATTAATAGATTAGACACGGCTGAATTGCTTTGGCTTTTTTTTGCCTCAGGAACATTAGTCATAGTGTAACTTCGTTTTTTATTTTCTTCTTTAATACATAATCCTAAGTATAAACATTGTGCATTGTAAGGCCCTAGATGCACAAATTTTTCGAAAAAATGGTAGATCGTTTATGTATACCAGAAACAAGAAGGGACCCAGTATTGAGCCTTGAGGCACACCTAAATGCACTGGTAGCCCAGAAGAGTTCATTTCCATTAACATCAACGCATTGGAACCTATTATGTAAATATGACTCAATTACGTTAAGAACTTGGCTTTAAATAAATAAATAAATAAAAATAATAAAATACATTTATTTCCAGCAACATTGGCTCATATGTGGAGTACACACTAATACAGACAGAATATTAAACAGAAAATAAAATAAAACAAAAAATTAAAAGACAAATAAATCTAACCGGCACTGCTGACGGAAACATGCCTGTCACAGCAGTGCCGTATGTATGGGCAGTCCATCCTGTCCGCGATCATCGCCAGGACGGTATTGGTGCTGCCCCACACCCTACGCACCAGGGACGCGCCTCGCTTGCGCATAGTTGCATAGAAGCAATCGGTACGCGCCTCAGCGAACATACCTGAGGCGCTGCAATAACGAGGCAGCCCCAATAGAGCCCTGAGCGCGTTGTTGAACTGGACGCGAAGGGCCCCATATGAAGCACGCGTGTAACTCGCCCACAAGCCGCACGTGTAGAGGGATGTGCAGTACGCCCTGAAGAGCGTTATCTTCACCTCCCTTGAACATCGCGCAAACCTACGTACGAGCATGTTCGCCCGCACCGATAAGGCCCTTCGTTCCCGCTCCATGTCAGCATCGTCCTTGAGGTCGGTCGTAACTAAATGCCCTAGGTACTTAAATTGATCCACCCTTTCGAGTGGAACACCGTTCAGAAAAACGGGTGGACAATTTTGCGAACGTTTCGTACCGGTCTCAAAGACCATGCATTGACTTTTGGTCACATTGTATTTTAACCCATGGCCAAGGGCATATTCCTCACAGGTCCGTACCAGCTTTCTGAGGCCACAGACCGACGCGCTCAGTAGCACCATGTCGTCAGCGTAACTTAGAGCGTAACTTTAGAGACCGTAGTGACGTAGTTTACGCAAAAGCGTGTCATGGTGTACGCAATCAAAGGCTTTGGAGAGATCACAGAAAACTCCAATTGCGTTTTGCGAGTTCTCCCATACGTTCAATATATAATTTAGGAGGGCGACACCCTCATCTGTAGTCGAACGGCCTTTTATAAAGCCGAGCTGTTTATTATGGAGTAGTCTATTTGAATTAAAATGTATTAACAACTGCTTGAGTATTAACTCTTCAAAGATTTTACTAAATGCAGGTAAGATGGAGATAGGCCGGAAGTTGCCTATGTCATTTTTATTACCTGATTTAAAAAGGTATGACTTTACTACTCTTCATAAGATCAGGAAAAGTCCCTAGATCCACGCATTTATTAAACGTTACAGCCAGGTAGGGAGCTACTATGTTTATTATATTACTCAAAAGTTTTATGGAAATGCCCCAGAAGTCACCTGTGTTTTTAGATTTAATTGTATTGAAAACGTCAACTACATCACGTGGTGTAACGTACTCAAAACTAAATAATTGATTACACTTAGGCACACTACTATGCAACAGGTTTTCAGCTTTAGAAGGGGATGAATTTAAGGAGCGAGTTCTAGTTATAGGAATATTGAAAAAAAAACTCATTAAATACCTGAGCTACGTCTGCAGCATCAGTCGCTAATTTGCTGCCGACTATAATCTCTAACTGGTTGTCTCGTGTAACCGATTTGCCCGTTTCATTGTCAATAATTTGCCAAGTGGCTTTTACTTTATTTTTAGGTTTTTTTTTAATTTGATTTAGCAACAACGCAAATCTTTTTATATAATTAAGAATATTTTGTAACGTACTCTTAAAAAGGGATATCAAACCTGTATTTTTTAAAACCATATAACTCATATTATCTCGCTCTACTTTTATATGTACCTGCAGTAGCCCATTGGTTGAAACCAAGAGAGGTTTAATGTGACCGTGTGAGACCTTTAATGTTTATGGTTTTTGTCTTAAAAGTGGATTGATATTCTTTTTGCACAACATCAAAAGAGCTTCATAAATTTTATTAGGATCATGTTCTATCTTTATCTTTCTTTCCATTACTAGGCTTGATGAAAACGATTTTTAGATGGAGGCGGTCTATTGGCCATATTTTTCTATATGATCGAATCGGCGAAGAGTCAAAGGAAATACTTGATAAAAAAAAAATATATATATACATATATTATAGTTATATTATAGTTCTAATGATATGGTATGGATGATATAATATATAAAAAAAATAAGTACAACTTATTTTTTTTTTGTAATGGTTTTGCTCTTGACTCTAGTCTAGGTCAGAGATGACAGAGACTAAGTCTACGATGGAGCGAGCTTACCCAGAAGGAGCCTGTTCACTCTAACTTTAAAGAGATCAGGGTTGTAAGCGTTTGGAAACACAGACGCAGGCAGAGAGTTCCACTCCTTTGCTGTGCGCATTATAAAAGACGTTTGGAAATGCTTAGTGCTAATCGGTAGAATAGCAACAAGGTAGGGATGGTAAAATGCAGTGCGTCTGGATGTCCGATGGTAGAAGGGGGCCGGTGGGATGAGGTCGTGGAGTTCTTGGGCACACTCACCGAAGTACAATCTGCAGAAGACCGACAAGCAGGCAACCTTACGGCGATGAACCAAACTATGTAACTTGGCATCCACCAGCTTTACGTCACCGATGAGTCTCTTAGCTCTGCGTTCCACCGAGTCGTCTCTTAGCTCTGCGTTCCACCGAGTCGTCTCTTAGCTCTGCGTTCCACCGAGTCGTCTCTTACCTCTGCGTTCCACCGAGTCAAGCGCGGCAAGTCGGTACTTACCTGAGCATCCGTGGATGGCTACAATACTCCATGCAGGATCGGACTTGTGCTTTGTATAGGGTTAAAAGCTGTCCAGGCCTGAAGTATCGCTTCACCTTATTTAGGATGCCCAGCTTTTTGGCCGCGGTTTGGGCTTTGTACTCGATGGTGGCGCCGAAGTTGAGACTGGAGCTCGAGCCGATCAGTCACAGGAATAGATGCACCCCGAAAAGTAGGAGTTTGGTCAAAACGATTCCTTATTGCGGTAAAAAGACACGCCTGTGTTTTGGTGGCGTTAAAAGTGACCAGATGGTCATCACCCCACTGGGAGACAAGGCTTAAGGTCAAATTTGTCCGCTCTACCATGGCCTCTCTCGAGGAACGAACTTCATCCCCGCTGGTTGTTGCGCTGGACAAGTATCTCTCTGAAACCGTAATGTCATCTGCGTACCCATCAAGACCAGGCTGAAGTAGTTCATTGATGTGCAGCAGGAAAAGAGTTGCAGAGAGAACAGACCCCTGAGGAACTCCCGCATCGATAGCCATGAGGTCAGAGGAGCAGCCGTCAACGACTACTCGGATCGACCGTTCACTTAGGAAATCTGATATCCAGCTACAAAAACCAGCTGGGGTGCCATAAGCAGGAAGCTTGCTGAGTAGACCTGCGGGCCAGACCTGTACTGAACTGTTTATGTACTAAAATAATAGAATTTTAACTTTATTTTATAGGTAGTAGGTAATGTTGCCACATAATATAATGTACATAATGTTGCCATCTATCTCTAAAATAGGCTGAACATGATGAAAAAATCGGCATGACTCAACCGTTGAAGGCTCGCACCTTGTTTCCGCCTGATAAAAGAATGTTAAGTACTTTGTTCAGGCGGCCAAAGAAGCGCTCCTTCAACGATTGTTTCATATCAACAGCATTAATGCCTAACGCTTCCGCCATACCCAAATACTTGTAAGTTTCGGTTGAGGAGAGGGACCTAAGGTGTATGGATCCGAGAGTTGGGTTCCTACGGATTTCATTATCTCCCTTCGCTTTACATGTATGACCGCACATTTGTCCAAACCAAATTTCATCTTGATGGCGCTACTGAATGTTTCTGTTACCTTCAGTAGCTTCATCAGTTAGAAGTTGTTAGGAGCAAAGAGTTTCAAGTCATCCATGTAAAGGAGGTGCGATATGACCTGACCACCTCTTCTCAACCGGTTGCCTTGGCCCGAAACCTCCAGCAATGTACTGAGAGGGTTGAGAGCCTTGAAATATGCCACGCTCGATCCTTATCGGGTTGTTATTCACCTGGATCTGTCGGCATCCTGGATTGCGAAGGACCGTCCTCCAATGCCCCACGCACGACATTACGAATGTGTGTAGAACTGCATCAACTTTTAAACAGCTCCAGCACCCTCATGAGCCATATATGTGGCACTGAGTTGTAGGCCTTGTCATAATCTATCCAGCATGTCGACAGATCCCTTCGGGAACGACGAACCTGTTGGCTAATGGCCATATCAATTAGGAGTAGCTCCTTAGTACCGCGGGACCCGTGCCTACATCCATTCTGAGAAGCTGACATTTTTAAATTAGTATCAATATGATGGTTGCTAATCATTGCTCTTAAAATGGATGTTAGAACTTTATAGGCCGTGGTTAAACACGTGATCGGTCTATAATTTTTAGGCTCCGCGGTACTACCTGATTTATGGAGCAGGTGGGTTATTCCTGTGGTTAAGAATTGGGGCAGCGACCCTGACTCTAACGCAGACTGGAATTGAGATGCCAAGCGAGCGTGCGATCTTTGGAACCATTTAGTCCAAAAGTTGTGCAGCCCGTCCGGCCCTGGAGATTTCCAATTAGGCAACTGACGGACTGCACGAGTTACATCTTGGGGGCTGATGTTAATTGCCTCCATTTCTGATATTAGATCGCACGTTCGCTCGACCTCCCGTGTCTAATCACCCTCGGTGTGACTGACAGGCACTTTGGGCCGGTCGCTCCCAAGCCCTATAAACCCACCTCTCATTGCTTTGGAATGTGCGATTCTGAGTGTATCGCTCCACTCGCTGCTTGTACCGACGTATACGGTTTATCCATGCATAGATTTTCTACTTCAGGAAGTCGATACGCTCTGTGACGCGGGTCAGATAATCCCGAGGACTAATAGCCGTCCCCGAGAACGCCCGCCTCACAAAGCGCATCACTCTTCGGCGTGTGTTGCCCTACCTGAAGCAGATGAGTTTGCCAATGAGTGCTCTAGCCTCACCGATACGACGCTCGCTCCTGCACTGCCAAGCTGGTACAGCTGGTCGTGTAGCTCTGTCACTGTTTGGAAATTTGACATGAGCTACACGACATGCCGCTGCAGCCGCACACGGCACAGTACAAGATCGAGTGAGTATCGGCGAGGTTTTCGCTGCTATCAAAACCTCCGCTCCTCAATCGCTCATTGCATTGGGTACTCACGGATACAGCCCCGTCGTCATCATCCTCACCAACGAGGTCGGGTCGCGGTGAAACACTGAGTTGTATTTGCACCGCGGCCGGTGGTGAAGCAGGTGAGACGCGGCTGCTCCGTGATTCCAGATACACAGTCTATCAAGTACGGCGTCATCCAACATACGGTTACGCTGGATGACCCGCACCTGATCCGATTGTCGTTGGGCTGAAACGTTGAAAGCTGACTCAAGTATCTGAAACAGAGAGAGCATCCGACCACGTTACGCAGTCAGATTAGTACCCCCCTCTGTAGCCCCAAGCATATGGTGGAGGTGTGCACCGCTGTGTCTTCCTCGAGGGGAGTAATTTGAGTTGTGTTTTATTAATATTTTGAGACGCTCACCAAATAAGACACCAAGTCCGGGAACCGACAGTTTATTTTATTAGCATAGCATAGTCGGCCTTATAATGTTCCCACTGTTGAGACTCAGGCCTCCTCTCTAGGAGAGGGAATGGGCCGTAATCCACCACGCGGGCCCAATGCGGGTTGTTTATTTTATTACCACAGATAAATAAACTCTACATAGATACTACACGTACCCTCCCACAAAAAATTGTATACTTAACGATATTACAACCTTTTAAGGTGCAAAAAATACGAATACCCACTTATATCTAAACTAAAATAAACAAAGAGGCTAGCAAAATTGTCGTTAATATTTGTAGTTTTTTTAATTAATGTACAAGCGCGTTGAGGACGCGTGCTAGGGTTTACTCGAGTCTCATGGTTAACGAAAGGTTCCGTAGCACTAGTATCATGACCACCGGTATTATCCCCGATAGCGTCCACAAACTTCTCTTCAATATTTACACGGTCTGGTTCTTCGGGCGTCAACACAGAATGCCGTTTAGAGGTACGTGGCTGCGGCAGTAGCTGGTCAATGTGCCTCCTTCAGTCGGTGCCGTCAGCACAACGCACTCGATAACTGAGCGGTGCCTCTCTCGCGGTGACTACGGCCGGTGCCCACTTGTCGGCGCGCGTGCGGTAATCTCGAGCTAACACCTGGTCACCAGGCGCGGCGTGGCGCTCAGTACCCGAACCGTGACGCGCGGCGCGACCCACCGCCTCCTCGCTGGCGCGCTCGGCACTCGGCCGCAGCAAGTCCAGCCTACCACGGAGTCGTCTGACGAGCATCGCCTGGGGCAGCGCGACGCCTGTAGTCGAATGCTCGCAATTCCGATATTGAAATAAGAATTTTGAAATTGCCGTATCTACATCAATCCCCTCGTGCACTGCCTTCTTCATTGCACACTTCACTAACTTTACAGCGTTTTCAGCAGCTCCGTTACCTGCCGTTCTATATGGACTAGTTATGATATGCGTTAGCATACTTTAAATTTATTTTAAAAAGTATGCTATCTCTGCCGATCCAAAAGGTGGACCGCCGTCGCTAACGATTCTTGAAGGAAACCGAAACGAGTGAACAATTCTCTAAGCTAGGTAAGCTTAGAGAATTGTTCAATCATCGCCGTGGCGTTAGTGCCAGACATTTTCTGCACCTCGATCCATTTACTATGCGCGTCCACGGTAACAAGGTAATTTTTACCCTGAAATTCGCCGAAATCGATATGTAGTCTTTGCCAGGGCCGTGCGGGGAACTCCCACGGATGCAGTAAGGAACGCGGAGGGGCGTCTCGCTGCTGGCAACAAACACTACAATTTTTCGCTAGGGTTTCTATTTCAACATCCAATGTTGGCCAATAAACGTAACTCCTAGCAATATTTTTCATTTTCACTACTCCTAAATGCCAAAATCAAAATCAAAAGTCATTTATTCAAACCAGCACTTTTTGAACGTGAACGTTTACAAATAGACAGTCCCCCAAAACGCCCGCCCGTCTCCATGCCCTTCATGTAACTCGGCTACGACTGGTTTTCTAAGTAACTCCAGCATTATTACCCTGTGATTATACAAAATACAACCTTGATCCAAAGCTTAATTGCCTTTTCTGTGGTAATAAGGCTTTTCAGACTCGACTACTATTTTAGCTGGCCAGGCGGTGATTAAATAATTCTTAATTTTATTCAAAACGATGTCTTTCTGTGTCTCTAAAACTACCTCTTTTGCACAAATTGGAATTGATTCCTCAACATAATTAACATAAGATACCGAACCCTTGTCATCACAAAATTTTCGTTCATAGGGCAACGGCAGTCGCGACAGTGCATCGACGTTTGCAGTTAGCACTTGACTTAACGAATTCAATCTCAAAATCATAAGACGCCAGTCTTGTGGCATATCTTTGCAGCCTGCTGGCTGCTGTTTGCGGTAACCCAAACTTCGGACCAAAAATAAACGGTAGCGGTTTATGGTCCGTTTTTATAATAAAATGACGGCCATAAATATATTGGTGATGCTTTGTCTCTCCCGCGATAATGGCGAGTGCTTTCTTGTCCAGCTGACTATAAGCTCGTTCAGCTGCATTTAATGTCCGTGACGCGAAACAAATTGGACGCTCGTCACCGTTTGGAAATCGATGTGATAGCACGCTACCGATGCCATATGAGGGTTATAATGTGCCAACACCTTGCTACAAAGAATAGCCGCTTTGATATCTTGAAAAGCCTTTTCGCAATCTGCTTACCAGACCCAAATACTTTGCTTACGCAACAAACTATGTTAAAGGTTTAAAATAGTACTCAGTCGCGGTATAAACTTGGCATAATAATTGATCATACCTAGGAATGATATCTGAGCTGAGTCAAATCTTCCGGCGGGGGCGCATCCACAATCGCTTTTATTTTGTTAGGGTCTGGATGCAAACCGTGCTTATCAATAATAAAGCCTACATAGGTTATGCTTTCTTTCATAAAACTACACTTTTTAAGATTGATTCGTAAACCGACCTCAAGTAAGCGGCACAACACAGCCCTTAAATTAGCAATGTGTTCGGACCTGGTGGCCCCAGTGACCGCCACGTCATCTAAGAATACAGCTGTGTCCTTCAAATCTCTTAATGTTTCTTCCATCATGGAATGCATGTCAAACCAAACGGAGTACGAAGGTAAATAAAAGTGCCAATATGAGTCGTTATCGCGGTACAAGCCTGCGAATTCTCATTCAAAAACAGTTGTTGGTACGCATTAGTAAGGTCGATTTTTTAATACAGTTCGCCACCACTTAACGCGGCGAATAATTCCTCGATTCGTGGCATTGGGTAAGGATCGCGAATCAACTTTGGGTTAATAGTGACTTTAAAATCACCGCAGATACGAATATCACCCGACTTCTTTATGACGGGTACAACTGGTGTACCATAATCTGAGTAATCCACCTTGCGAATAGTACCCTCAGCCTCGAGTCGCTGAAGTTCCAACTCAACAGGTTTACGCAAAGCTAGCGCTAACGTTCTCGCTTTCATAAAAACGGGAGTCGTGTCCCCAAATCTTAAAAACCCAGTTATCGTCAGTGACGCCTTATTTAAAAAGCTAAAAAGTTTAGACTGCAACAAAGGTGCTGGTCCAGATGGCATACCACCAATATTCATACATGAGTGTGCACATGGTCTGGTCACTCCTCTGTTATTTATTTTTAATAAATCATTGTCTAGTGGAGTCTTCCCTTCGAAGTGGAAGGAAGCAAAGATCGTCCCCATCCACAAATCTGACAATGAGGATTTAGTTTCGAACTATAGACCCATTTCAATTTTATCAACCCTAGGTAAAATCTTTGAGTCTATGATTTGCCCTCACAGTCAAAATCATCTTAAAATTTACTTAAGTGAGGGACAACATGGCTTCGTGGAGTCTCGATCCACAAAAACCAATCTGACACTTTTTACTGAGTTATTGACGACAGCATTGGACTCTGGCCATCAAGCTAATGTCATATACACAGACTTCAGCAAAGCGTTCGATCGGGTCTCGCATCAAATTCTCATAGACAAATTAAGATCTTATGGTATCGCTGGAACTTTACTCTCATGGTTGAGTTCGTTTCTTGAGAATAGGACTTTCTTTGTAGTAGTCAAAGGCTTTCGATCAGCCGTCAGACACATATCCTCGGGCGTGCCACAAGGGTCTAATTTGGGGCCGGTCTTATTTAACTTTTCCATTAATGATATTCCGAACTGCTTTCGCTACTGTCAAATTTTTATGTTTGCCGATGACTTAAAATTCGTCAAAATAGTTAAATCTAAGCATGACGCCTCTGAACTACAATGCGATTTGGAATTTTTGGAAATCCTCGCAAATGTTACTACATTAAATTCACCAGGAAGCATCATCTTATTGATCATGATTATTATGTTGACGGAGAAAAAAATAAGGAATTGGACACGATAAAAGACCTTGGTGTTATGTTTGATCGGAAATTATCTTTCATACCTCACATCGACAAAATCAAATATTATATAATTTTAACTTCCGTGCTCCCTCAAGAATTCCTCGCAATCCTATAACACCGCTCTGCCCTCCACAGAGAAGAACGGTTCTGGGTGCAAATTCTCCCTACGCGAGATTTTGCAGGGTTGTGGACAGTTGCAGTGATCGGATCGACCTCTATTTCGATGGTTTAAGGAAATTGAAAGCCAGTTTTCATAAGTATCTCCCCGAACATTAAGTTAGTTAGCCCTGCATTGTCTCACTAGGTGAATTAGGATGGGTGAATTGCAGTATGTATCACCTACCTACCTAGATCTATTTAGTTTTTTTTTTAATTTAGTTCAATTAATCTGTTAAGTTTAAGTTTAATTAAGTTCAACATTGATGAAGCTTTTTATTATTTTGTTTTTTGTAAGTTACGACAACGTTTTGTGTGCACGTAGAGTTTACCTGTAAGTGATTGTTACACTTTGTTCTGATTTGTTGCTTCTGTTTTATTTGTATACTAGCTGACCCGCGCAACTTCGTCTGCGTCATAAAATGTAATTATTTACGACATCACATTAGAAACCTCAAAAATAACAGTATTTCTCCACTATTTAATGGATGTTATTATACATATAAACCTTCCTCTTCAATCACTCTATCTATTAAAAAAACCGCATCAAAATCCGTTGCATACTTTTAAAGATTTGAGCATACATAGGGATACAGGGACAGAGAAAGCGACTTTGTTTTATACTATGTAGTGATACCAGTGTATACAATTGTTGGTGAACTAAATAAATAAATAATCTTAATGAAAGTTGCTTGGATTGAAAGATTGTACATATCAGGATTCGCATCGCTATCAGTATCCGACAAATAATTTTGACCTCCCCTCGATGACTGCACCTCACCCTGATGGGTATGTCGCTTACACATCAATTTTAGATGGCCTTTCTGCCCACAAATGTCACATGAATAATTTTTAAAACGACACACGACTGCTCGATGCCTCTTTCCGCACCGCCAACAAGGCTGCTGCAGTGCGCGCTGTTCATCGTTTGCTGGCGCGGCGTGTGCGCGGGTTCTTTCGGAGCCGCAACCGCTGTTGCCGCTGCTGCCGGTAGCAGCGCGCTCTGGTGCTCCAGAACTCGTAGACGCTGCAGATAATACTCCGCTGCACATGCTGCTCACTTGCGCGTGCCGCCGGTCAGCCGCTTCGAGTGCGAAAGTCAACTCCACTGCTCTTTTGTACGTCAGTGTCGGCTCGGCGAAGAGCCGCGATCTCATGTCGTCGCTCACCAGCCCAGACACGAATTGGTCTCGCAGATTTTCTTCGAGACTACTTTTAAAGTTGCATGTACTGGCCAGATGTTTGAGGACTTGCAAATAATCGCTCAGACTTTCCCCGCTCGTTTGACGTCGCATTCTAAACAAATGCCGCTCAGCAATCAACAACGGATTAAATTATAATTACGCATGGCGGCCAGAATATTGACGTCCAAAAATTAAATATAGGTCCCTCGTATCGTGGGGTATCCGAATCACGCCCATGTATGTTCCGCGACTTTTCATAGTTTTCGTACTATGGACTTTCTGAATTTTCGAGAATTATCGACCTGACCAACTTAAAAAAAAATGTAAAAATAAAAGTAGAAGACTTTTTCGAGAAAGTGAAGAGTGTGTTGAAAGTTGTGAAAGTTGTGAAAAATGGTCTTAAGTGAAAAAATTGCATTCGGTCAATTATGACCTAAAGGAGATGGCTAAATTGAAGTATGGACGACTGCCCCAGCAACGTATTAACATGGTACTTAGCAATATGAAATGCTGAATAGCTGAGTATTAGTATTTCGTATATTAACAGTTTCAGGATCCGTTCATATCTTTACAATCCTGGAAATAAAATCGTATAACTCCTACTACAATACTTATAGAAAACTGCAAGCAATTGGCATTGCTATGAATTTTTATCAAGGCGTTTGGATTAATCAACGCTAATTTATTGATAAATAGCATTTTCGACTAGCGTCCTACCCCAATTTCGCACGATGATACTAGATTAAATATATACAAAGGGTAAATGCACCAAATACGTGATACAACGGACTTCCTACAATCCGCGAGTATTAAATTCTCGTAAAACCTAACTACTTATCTATAGGGAAATGGAAAAAGTACCCGAAACCTCTTAATCCTGACTTCGTATCATGACCCTGAACAACATTTGTTCTACGACTTTTCAAAATTCGAAACGTTTTTTTCCATACAAAAAATATAAAAATAGTCTAAATTTTGCATATTCTTTACGAGGCGGTCGACGAAAGATCGCCGTCCGGTTGCCGACGCGGGGCTGGGTGCCCGCGCGCGCGTAGTATACGCGAATTTTATAGACTTCAAATAAATGGAAACAAATTGTTTTTGGCTACATTGTTTAGTTGAGGTCAAAGTCGTAGAGCAAATGTTGTTCCGGGTCATGATACGAAGTCCGGATTAAGAGGTTTTGGGTATTTTTTCATTTGTACCTATAGTTTTCACAGACAACATAAATAAATGGTTGAAAGATGAAGGTATTTGAATAGAAAAGTAGTAAGTAACCCAAACAACTGATTTGGTTTTAAAGGTGGGTAGCAACAGCGTTGCCAATACCAATTTATCAAATTCACCGAAATACAAGTTGAATTCCCCAATTTGGGGACAAAAAATCTACTGATTCCCCGTAAAGTCCTCTCAATTTTCTTAAAGAAATTAAACAAGTTTTATTATAAAATTGCGTTTTGTTTTATTTTTTTCACACTTTATGATACAAGCGTTTGCTCGATGGAGTAAACTTGACATTGAAAGTACTACAGTATATGTATTTAACTAATAGACCGGAAAGAGTGCGAAAATTATACGTACTAAAACAAACTTATAATATTAAAATTAATAAGCATTGCTATTGTATTTTTTGGAGTTACTTTGAATAAAAAAATAATTGCAAAGCACACACACTGATACACAAAATGATCTTACCTTTGGTGAAAAAAGAAGCTGCCGTAAATCCGATACTGAAATATGCAAAGAAGATCATTAAAAAACGGGAGTCATTCAATATCTATGTAACTTAAAAAATGTTAAAACACGTAGTTACTGAATCTCTCAATCTTAGTTCCCCGCAGTTTACTCATTACACACTGTCATGATGACATGATAGTAAACGCTGTCTGACGTTTGTTTTTTCATTTATTTCATAGAGATGGGATTGAACTTCAAGTGTAACAGAATCGATAAAATAATCGGATGGGTTGAAAGAAAAAGAAACGAATTTGTCTTTATCTACCATTATTCAGCTAATATTCGATTTCTTTTTTTAGTTCCTTTACAGATGTTTACCAATATTTTTTTTTAATTTGTGATGGGTTTGCTCTTGACTCTAGTCTAGGTCAGAGATGACAGAGACAAAGTCTACGATGGAGCGAGCTTGCCCAGAAGGAGCCAATATTTTTTAGAAATAATGATGACAGTTTAAAAGATAACGTGTTACGATTTAAAAATTAAGGGGTCATTGTATTCATCATTATGAACAACTTTTACTATGGGACCAAACCCGAAATTGCGAAAAAATATCAGCTGTTCAGTACATTTTGTCAAGTTACGCGCACATAAATGTATGGGGGATTCGATTTTTTATTCACTATTTCAGTGTTGGTCCCATAGTGAGAGTTGTTCATAATAATGAGTTCAATGACCCCTTAAGAGGTATTGCGTTTATTCTGTTACAGATTGTATAATATATATTTATTACTAGAAAAAATGAGGTATCCTTAAGAAAATTGCAGCGCGGACGAAGTCGCGGGCGAAGTACTAGTGGTTTATATTCATATTTTAACACTGTTAATAATATCAGTTTTAATATTAGGTAACGCAAATCAAAAGATATTTACGTAAGCCACGACCAAAATTTTTCATAAATACCTGATACCTGTCCATCTACTATGTTAGTATTTTTCTCGCTAGACTTGCCGCCATCGAAATGTTAGTTTCTATATTATTTCGACATTTCAGTGGTGACAAAACTAACACAAAAACGCAGAATGTTATAAGCATCCTTTCACCCGTGGCAAAAATCGAACTAATGTTTTGTTTTATTTTTGAAGTAACAAAAACATAACCAAAAAAAAAACGAGGTCAAAATGAACAAGGTACTGAGGACGTCATTATGACGGACATCACTTGACATCTCCGGTATCTGACGAATGAATCGATCCGAAGCCTCACGAAGAGGATTCGAAGATCACAACATTTATGTTGTCAATATCACCTTATGATCGCCACCGAATTGAGCCAAGCCTCCTGAAGTTAAGCCAAACATCACAATAAAGCCCAAATCGATCCAAAGTCATACGAAGTGTTAGTAATGTGCTTATCCAGCCGTAATAGGCTTGTCCATTGAAAAAGTCTAAATAGTCCGTCAGTTAGATTATCAAAAAATATTTGACCCCTTTTTATTTTGTTACGTAAACCAAAATTGACGAAGATATGACGCTTTTAAAATTCTCAATATATCACGCCGTGGTATAATTTTTAGTGCGTTCTAATGACACGAGCCCCCATTCCCGAGTTTTGATGCGTTTTATCTATGACAATATTCATTGATTTACAAAACCAAAAAGATACGTGTCTATTATTTTTCAATACTCTAACTGACGGACTAAATAGATTTGCTATTTATCGATGGTGGAAACTAGCCTATTATGTAGTTCCAGAAAGTAAATAGTTTTGATAACTGTTAACAAAAATCGATGTAAGTACAGTTTCAATTGAACTTTCTGGAAATGCGATATGACCTCTGCCTAGCTTGTCATGTCAAACAGAAAATGCTTGAAAAATAATTAAGATACTTTTTATGTAAAACAGTTCACACCACTTCTAGGAAATTATCAAACACTAAACAATTCATTAATGAATATTTAAATATTCTCAGTTAATGTGAGGTTCCTATACATGCTTGGGGCAGTCATTTAGCCATCTCCTTTTCAACTTTAAATTAAAAATCTAAACCGGAGACTTCATGGTTCCTAAGTCCCGAAAATTGCCAGACTTTCAGCTTTCATAATAATTAAAATAAATATTATTTTTATAGGGTTACTTTGGCTGAAACTGGCCCCCAAAGATGACGAGGTGGAACATTCTTAAAATTATTCATCTGATTAACTATAACTTTTTGGTCATTTCACCATATTTACCACATGTGGGATTGAAAATCCAGTGAGAGCTTCAACGTTTCAACATCGTTTCAGCGTTAACTTGTGGTCTACTATCCTCAATACGAACTAATGTGTCCGTTTGAACTGTCGTCCAGACTTAATGAATAAACCTACAGAAACTTCATGGAAAATGAGCTTCCATTGTTGCTGGAAGATCTGAGTCTCGAACTTAGACGAACCATGGTCTTACAAAAAAAAAACTTTCACAATAAAATACAACCAACTTCCAAATAAAAACACTACAAAGTATAAGAAAACTCAAATTTCGGAAGTAGGTGTTAAAAAACGAAGAGTCAAAACCAGAAACCCGTCATTTGAAAAAAAAGTTTCTTTTAACAGTTTTTGGACACGAACTGGACATTACATTTGACTGAACATTTACAAGAAAAGAAAAAAATATATACACGTAAATATATACAAAAATATATATTACCATGGTTCGTTACTGCTGTTTCGGTCCTAAGTTTACATATTTCCTTCGTGCTTCCCATTTGTGGAAGCACCCTCACCTTTTAGAAAAAATGGACCAAATTATCAAGCATACACTATCTTCAATTTTAAATGTGGCAATGGACGACCGAGCTTGGGCTCAAGCTACTCTTCCCATTCGTATGGGATGGGAGGTCTCGGCGTCCGCAAAATTACAAGTATTAGTTTACCAGCTTTTATATCCTCGGTTCATGGCACTGATAAATTAATCAGGAATATCCTAGCTTCCACACTGATTGATTTTGATGTGCCGTGCTTCACCGAGGCTGTGAATGCCTGGAAACTCGCTTGCCCGAATGTAAATCTACCCGACAACCCATCATACCAGAGACAGTGGGATGAGCCGCTCTGCAGAGAAGTTCAGAGGAACCTCATAGCCACTTCTGCTTCTACTGCGGAGCGTGCGCGCCTGCTGGTTGTGAGGGAGTGGGAGTCGGGCCTCTGGCTCCACGCACTACCGTCGTCGAACATAGGCACCTTGTTCGTGCAGTCGAAGTGCGGGTCGCTTTGCACGGCATGCAATTATCAACGACATTATCCGACGCGCTCTTGTCGCCGTCGGCGTTCCAGCCGTACTAGAACCCAATGGCCTGGCACGCGACGACGGCAAGCGACCGGACGGTATGTCTTTGTTTCCATGGAAGATGGGTAGGCCTTTAGTGTGGGACGCTACTTGTGTCGATACCCTTGCGCCATCCCATCTTCCGAGCTCGTCGTGCTGTGCTGGTACTGCCGCTGCTGCTGCTGAGAACCTCAAGCGGCGAAAATATAATAACCTTGTTGGCAGTTATATTTTTGAGCCGTTTGGGGTTGAAATTCTTGAACCGTGGGGTCCGAGTGCTCATGCCTTATTTAAAGATCTTTCTAAACGCTTAGTTGACACTTCGCGTGACTCAAGGGCTGGCTTTGACCTCGGACAGAGGATAAGCATTGCCATACAGCGTGGCAATGCAGCCAGTCTTTTGGGCTCACTTCCAGTGGACAGCGATGCGGACGAATTTTTTGACGCCTTGTTTTAGTTACGATTTATTTTTATTTTAAGTGTATATATTTTGTTTTATTTTAATTTTCTTTCTTGTTGTATTAGGGGTTTTAAAGATAGAATAAATTATTCTTAAAGTATATATTATGAGCAAGTATAGTAACTTTGAGGGAAAAATGATACACCACGAGAGACATAGCACGCGGAGTTGCTAAATCCCAATCCTGTGTCGTGATCACGTTGCAGAGGTTCCACGGGATGGGTAATTTAGCTGACCGACCCCGCAGCAGTGGTCGCCCAACGGTTTGGACTACTGCCCAAAAGCGCTATATTAGATTGCTGGCAGCCCGTGACCCAACAATCAACGCTACTAAAATAAAGGCAGTAGTTCGGGCCGCCTCTGGGCTTGAAGTTAGCACTCAGACCATTAGGAATTGCTTGCACCAAGGCTGATTACGAGCATAAAGGACGAATCTCGAATTAGTACGCTTTCAGATAACCGACTTGTCGTGTCTAGAGAAGACCAGGAGACCCTGAAAGGCAAAGAACTGCCACTGGAACAGTTCACCAAGGCAGGAAATCTGTGTCCTTTTGGGGTAGTATTATGATTGGAGCTAGAACGCTTTTGATCCCGTATGGGGGCTTCATGACAGCAGACATGTATAAAGCAGTTGCTATTGATGGAATTGTTAAACCATTCCGAGTAAACCATGAGCACCAATTTGTACAGGTCGATAATAATGCGCCCGCACATCGAGCTCAAAGAGTCAATGCTGCTCTCCAAGAATACGACATCACAAGGTTAGATTGGCCTGCCGGCTCGCCTGACTTAAACCCAATAGAGCACGCGTGGGATGCTCTTTGGCGAGCTATTTGGAACCGTCAGCCACGTCCCCAGACAGTGCCAGAGCTCAGGGAAGCCGCTATTCAAGAATGGGACAGGTTACCCCAAGAAATACTGAATAACTTGATAAAAAAATGTTGTTAAAGTTTGGTTAAACAGTCTTTCTTCCTATTAAAATCCTGTTACAATTACATTCTGATTAATTACTCAATTTTTGTTAATATTATAGTTTTTTTTTTGTTTCAAACAGGGTTGTTCTATTTAAAGAAAACATGCAAAAAAGATTTTTTCTTGAAAAAGTTAAATTTAAAAAATGATGTGAACCTACTGAACTTTTATAATAACTTGGCGCCATTTTTTGATAGTCAAAGACTAATATTTTACATTTATTTTTCAATTTGGTTGTGTTTTAATAATTCGAAAGGGAGGTGGTATATTGTTCCAGATTTTTGATGCTGCATATTTAAAACTGCCCTTGTACCCTTTTGTTTTGTGCCTTGGTATTATTAGCGTTCCATTTACTTTTGATCTGGTGTATAAGTCCTGAGTGTAATTAGGGTTCCGAAAAAAAAGGAACCCTTATAGGATCACTCGGGTGTCTGTCTGTCTGTCCGTCTGTCACAGCCAGTTTTCGCCGGATCCACGGGACCGATTCTGTTGAAATTTGTAACACATAAGGACTTCTGTGACCCAAACACGGACGCGTTACGTAAATCATTAAATTTTTAGTATGGGTGTCACTTTTGGGGGTAAAACTAGAAAATTAAAAAAAAAAGTTCTTTGGACAATATCGTGTGACATATCAAAATAAAGGGCTTACTGTGAGAGTTTTAATTATATTTTTTTCATAATTTTAAAATAAATGGTTTTGAAGTTATTCAAGAAATTAGACGAAAAATGACCATTCCCCCCCTTATCTCCGAAACTTCTAAGCCTAAAATTTTGAAAAAAAATGGAGATAATAGATATTTACCTAAAGATTACAGGAAAGCCTATTAGAAGTTTGGTGTGTTAAAATAACATGTTAAAAAAATAAATTCGTTCGGAACCCTTTGTACGCGAGTCCGACTCACACTTGGCCAGTTTTTTTAATAATTAAGGCCGCATTCCGAAGAGGAGCCGCGCCTTGCCAAAGTTGGAATGCCGATTCCCTCAAGAACTCCTTGACAGATATGGAGGAACGCTTAAAGCTTGCTTTAGCTTTCCAGACTATGGAAATTTCAGCGAGATGAGCCTATGGTAATGTTTATTGGCCACACCCAGTCTATGACAGGCCTTGATTAATGCAAAATACAAAGGTTGGGCGGGCAGCTTCTAATTGATAATATCCAGGATGCCTGCACTGTTAACCTCACCAAACCTCCGCGATGCCCTGGAAAATGAGTGCTTTCCGCTAATATCTAGTCTCTAACCTGTCGATCTGTCTAGCACATGCGCCTATCTGTCTCCGGAGCAAACCAATCATACGAAGTTTGAATGAAGGTTAGCTCCCTGAAGGTGCGGAACTTATAAACAACCCTTGCTACAGTGTACCTTGGTCCTGCGCTCTGAATTTGAGCTTCCAGTTCTCTCTCAGATCTTTCTGATGAAATGGCCTCAAGGTTTTTCTGCGCTGAAACAAGTTGTTACTAGCTCTATCCTCTAGTAAGTGTTGTGTTAATACTGCAAATGATGAGCTTCCAGGTGGTGTAAAATTTTGCAGGAGTCGCATAAATGTGCTGCTAACGTGTGTACCTTTTTTCTGGATGTTATATAATATATCTATTGAAACTATGACATTTTTTTATTTGTTTCTAATTAAAATATAGAATTAATTTCGAAGCTACGTAACGTATTTTTTACACTTACCCGCGAAAAAAAGTATACTGAACCTGGAAATATTACTATCGAACTAAAAGCTTTTATGCGGTAACATTAAATAATTCACTAACGGAAACGAAACAAGAAAATGTTTAGTGTGATTTTATAAAGAACTGTAGAGGTCAGGCAGGTTTACTGAATACAAACTAATTCGTTGAAAGTACGATAAGTAATTAATAAATGAAGAGTCCCGCCAATTCCTTTGCTCAAAATGACGACCCCGACATTAGGCCGGCAAGCATTCGACGGGGAAAATCGATGTCACATTGTCACTGTGATAGCACACAGGTCATGAAAATTCATGAACTGTGTACTTTCACTTGGTTAACGTTTGTTATAACGTAAGAAGTTCTTTTCGACATTAGTGTGTTGTTTCAACGAATGTTTGAATCGAATTTTAGCTGGTTTGTTTTATCATTTCGCTTCGTATATATATACGAGTAGAGGTAGTATCGTTTTGCAAAACATCACTAAGACAGGAAAATGTTTATGTTTATTAGTAGTCGGTAGGTGGGTTATGTTGTAGTGGAAGGTTAGTGGATGCAGTGGTCGGGCGCGAGCGTGGGAGCGGGCGCGGGTAACGGTCGACGAGCGCGCCGCCGCCGCGCCGGCCCCGGCAGTCGGTCGAGCACGGTCGCGCGGCGCGGTGCCCTCTGCCGCTCAACACAATACCATACACACACATTTTCTCTAAACAAACAGAAAGTAAACTTGCACGCATTTTACACTAACATTAATCATCACCTATATACATTAGACAAAAGCACACATATATTTAATATACCTAAGTAGATATTAAATAAATAGGTACACAGTCACTTACGAACATTCGTACAAATTAACATATTACTTTATTACTAACAGAACTTCACGTCTAGTTTTGTGTGAAATTCTAAGTGTTTTTTTCGCAACGTATGAAATTTTAGTCATAAAAGTACTTTTATTTTATGAAATATCGGAAGAAAAAGGGAATTGTTTGTAATATTTTATCGAAATAACGTCATTGTTTCGTAAGGGAACCTTTATATCCGTTAAATAGACTAGAACATAGTTGGAATCACAATACTAAGTATGTAATAGCATTAAGTATGTTTTATTTATTTAACTCGAGGTGTCGCATGCATTTACTTTGAAGCTTTTAAGTAAATTAGCGTCTAATTGAACATAACGAAATTACCTCGTCGTGAAACATGCGATCAAATGTGGGTAATAATTATTTAATATCTACAAGTATACAAAATAATTATGAAATAAAAGGATTTGAGAAATGTAATTACTGTTCTACACAATTTTGTTTCAATCCCAAAATATTTGCTGGTGCGATAAAAAAGACAGAAAAGAAAATACGTCACAGTCTTGACTTCCTTGCGTTCATTATTTTGGATTAAGTGTAAAGGATTTGTTTGTTTATATAAACATCGTTTCTACCTACTCAACATCACTATGCAGTCTCGGGACCGACACGCCGAGTTGCTATGACGACCACGGAGCATAAAGCTGCTTTATTTTTCCAACAGTTGTGACGCAGACACATATAAATATTTTTACTAAATTGTGAGGACGTTTACGATGGCAGCCGTCAGCAGATACAGCTCGTATAATTGCTTGACTGGCTGGGATAGCTACGACAAGATACCGAGGTAAATATTAAACATTTACCTTATAGACTATACACCTTCTTAATTTTAAGATTAATTTATCTCTTCATAGCGCAATATTATCTTACAACGTTTACGTCTACGGTTAGTTAGCAGAAACTTGTGCATATTGCAGTATCTTTGTATGCTACTACTTGTCCAACGTCAAACACAAAAATGACGACTGATACTAAACTGGTGGCAATGATGAAAACTCATGTGAAGGCAAATCCACAGATAAAATTCATGTCGCTATCTCATCTCGGTGATATTGATAAAAATGAAGCTCTTAATCCTTAACTAATATTTTACATGTGAACGTAAGTTTCTTAGTTCCCTGCGCCTTTACGCCTAAAATGCAGAAGCAATTTTCATGAGTTTTGGTGAAGATGGAGACGGTTGGCCACTTAAACATTTTTTTGCAAAAACCTTACATTTATGACAGATTAGCTTCGCCCGCCTGTTCCCTAGCGAACATACTCCCGGAATGAAAAGTAGCCTATGTCCTTTCTCAGGCTCTAGACTATCCTTGTACCAAATTTCATTTAAATCGGTTCAGTAGTTTTGGCGTGAAAGCGCGACAGACAGACAGACAGACAGAGTTACTTTCGCATTTATAATATTAGCAAGGATTGCGACCGAGTTGCGAGTGCGAATGTTGCTTAAAACTGGCCAAGTGCGAGTCGAGTTGAACATGTTATATTAACACTACAGACTTTTAATAGTTTTCCTGTAATCTTTAGGTAAAGATCTATTATCTCCATTTTTTTTTTAATTTATGGCTCAGTAGTTTCGGAAATAAGGGGGGAATGGTCATTTTTCGTCTAATTTCTTGAATAACTTCAAAACAATTTATTTCAAAATTATGAAAAAAAAATTAAATCCCTCACAGTAAGTCCTTTCGTTTGATATGTCACACTATATTGTTAAAAAAACTTTTTCTTCTAATTTTCTAGTTTGACCCCCAAAGTGACTCCTATATTAAAAATTTACGTAACGCGTCCGTGTTTGGGTCATAGAAGTACATATGTGTACCAAATTTTAACAGAATTGGTCCAGTGGATCCGGAGAAAACTGGCTGTGACAGATTGACAGACAGACACACACCCAAGGGATCCTATAAGGTTTCCGTTTTTTTTTTTTCGGATCCCTAAAAATTTGTAGATAACACACATATACACGGTGCCATTTTAGTCGTCTTATAACGGCAGCGCACTTCATCTATCCAATGACTACTACGCATTAATAAAAAAAATGATATTTATGAATATTTGAATGATAAAAAAACAAAAATATCATTATCATAACGCATGACGTAGTTTGAAACATCCAGGAGCGAGCGCTGTCCGAGGCTTGTGTTCCAAGGACGGCGCAGAATGGAACGGCGACATTGTTTTGATACCTAAACATTATTAAGGGGCGGCCAGACCAAGAGCACCAAAAAATGCCACTTTTTTCGTCGCAGTGATCTCCGTAATAGTAATACATTTTCAAGCGGTGCAGTGCATAGGCAAGTCTTTAAAGTAAAGCATTTTACAAAGATATTATACAAACAAGGACCAGAACATAATTTTTCGTCACGAAATGCTAAAAATTTTGAGTGGTAACTAAAATCTTTTTTATAACTATTCAATAGGAAATTTAATGAACTAAAGCATTTTACCATAAAAATGTAATATTTCAATATTATTTTGGTTGTATAAGGATTTTTTATCCGAAATTCCCGGATTTTTGCGTTCTGTCAGTTCAGAGTCCTGCGGGACTTTATTGGCAGCAGAACTGTGTTAAAATTTTTCTAAATTCGTTACGAACGACGTTGTTCAAAAGAGTTCAAATAAAATACAAAAATGAGAAGAACATATTAGATTTTAAATAACATCAGCCTAGATAAATTATCTATTAATAATATAGTTTTACTTCATAATATTGATTTCGAAAATAAATATTTTCTAGCGGCATGTTGACGTTGTTGTTTCCAACCAAATTAAAATATGCAAAACTTCTGAGAACTAAACTTTTTAAGGGACTACAAGTCCTTTAGCTTGTAGCAAAAAAGTAGATATAAAAAGTGGAAAAGTTTACAATAATTCGTATCGTGCTGAAAATTCTATGTCGAGGTACACTATTATAAATGAAATGTCAAAAGTCCTCATCGCGCGCAATAAAAGGCCAAGGTCATTAATATCATTATTTTGCATTATTCTAGTAAACGTAGTGTACAGTTAATGTCGTTCCGTCCCTCAAAAGGAAAAAACGGAACCATTATAGGATCACTCTGCTGTCCGTCCGTCTGTCTTCAAGACCCTTTATCTCGGAATAATTTTAGGACCTTGTCTCGGATACCTTAGACTTTTTTTCTATCGTAAAACAAATAGAGTTTAAAAATGTAGTTCCTTGACTCAGAAACGCTTATTTTCTTCTTATTATACATCCATACACATGTTTTTTGTAGACTTCAGTGAAAATCAGAAAGCGAAGGATGCTAGGGCGAGCGAAGCGAACCTGAAAAAATGTTTGTTCCTTGACTCAGAAACGCTAAATTTTCTTGTTATGCACAGATTATATTTGTCGATTTAAGCGTAAACTGGAAAGCTAAGGATGCAAGAGTGGGCGAAGCGGGCCCGAAATAAAATTTTCTTCATTCTCTCGGATACGGTCATATTTTCTTTATATCATACATACAGATGTTTCTTTGAAAAATATGGATGTTACAGAGAGTGGGGTGAGCTCGAAAATTTTACCACCCCGCCTCGGAATATAGGTGTACATGATAGGTTACATTTTTTATTTAATATCCATTCAATTATCGAAGTTACTTAGTCGATTTTAACATAAAAGTTGCACAATTGAAGATGCAAAAGCGAGCTAGAAATGTTCTTGGATAGGTTTTGCATCAGATCGGTAAGATCCTCTGTTTACTATAGATACAGACATAAAAGTAATGTTGTCGACTTATTAACAACCTAGAATGCAAGAGCGAGCGAAGCGAGCCCGACATTTTTAGTACCCCACCCCGGTTAGTTGTAGTTAAAATGTTCGTTATTTTGTCTATTTTTAGAAGGTTTGTTAATTTGACGCCTCGGCCCTCGGACCACGCCTGGTTACTTGTGAATATGTATGTACAGCGTTCAAAATTCCAGCCCAGAAAAAACTTGGACATGTTTCATACAGACATGTTTACAGAAGAATCTTTAGCGCTCATAATTCCAGCCCGAAAAAAACTTCGACATGTTTTTGTTCTCCTAGTACTTTTAAATCCTTATCGCTCATAACTCTAGGGAGGCTACTCTCTAAGCCCGAAGTCCTTAGTTTCGGGCTTAGTTGCGCGTATTCTACTCCGTATCACATAACCACTATGGATTAATAACAACACGATTTGTCAGTTACTTTCAAATCGTGTTGTCATTTATTCTTAGTTCAGGTTCGGGACTAATCGTAAGTCCATAGGTGATACGGAGTAGACTACGTCCGCAACTAAGCCCGAAACTACGGACCTCGGGCTTAGAGAGTAGCCAGGAGCCGGAAATATTTCGCCATGTTTGTGGTCTCTTAGTACTTGTATTGTCAATCTTTGGCGCTCACAATTCCTACCGATAACATACTTTCACATGTTTCTGGTCTCCTGGTACCTAACAGTGAATATTTAGCGCTCATAATTCCACCCCCGAAAATGCTGCGACATGTTTCTGGTCTCCTGGTAGTTTAATATTAGTAGGATAAAACAATAATATTAGTCAACAACTGCAGAGGCATACTACCCATGGTCCATAGCCAACAAAAAATTGCACAAAACCTAAGGATGCCAGCAATAAAAGAGGGCATGATGAAATACACTAGATCATAGGAAGACCGGATTGTAAAAGACCCAAAAGTACTGTCTCAATGATTGTTGGGCGACATAACGTCTAAACGTAGACTGAAACGCAATATTGCCGAGATGTGAAAGAAAGATTATAACATACGAGAACTGGATGTGACAAAGTTCGCATTCTAGAGCAAGTCTCAATATACTTGTCATACATTTACTACTTAAGGCCGTTCTGAAATAAATGATAGCTCGAAAGCACCGATTTCACCTCCGGACACCGCGCAGTTCACCGCCAAGTCCAAAATATCGAACCTAGCGCCACAACATCAAATTAAGTCAAACCGCCAACTGATTCAGTGTTGCTCGCTCTCAAACTTATGAAGTTTGAGCGCGAGCAACACTGAATTAACTTCTGTCAAAATATTAACACAAAAAAGCACTCTTATAAACAGTAATTTTAGACGAAGATAAAATACAATAAAACAAAATATTGAACGCAGAAAAATAATTCTTTGTTTTAATATTTATTTTTACAGTCGTTGGTAAATTATATCATGTTTTGTATGGCTCCAAGTTATTGTGAAAATTACTAATTCAAATGACTATTTAAGAACATGAACATAATAATTGTGCATTTTCCGGATATGGTTTTGAATCAGTGAAAATAACTATTAATACTATAAACATTTATTTTTAACTCTTTATCATATTAGTTGAGTTCAATACCTTTTTAACCAATATTAGAACCTAAATGTGATGCAATGACCCTTTTAGTAAAGTTCCATCGGAGGTATACATGAACGCCGCTGCTATTATATGCGGATTTCTAAATCCGGGGCTGTAGGATAACCCCGGTTCCATCCTCAGGCCAATATTGCTAAGTAATAGTTTCATCCTGACTGTTGTTGCATCCACGGAATGTCTTCAAGACTTACACCAAATCATGGAAAAACACTTAGAATTTAGAAAATCTTTGTATTTGTTTCGTAAACTATACCTACCAAGAATTTTGACAGGTTGGAAAGGGGGAAAATGTCAATCTTATTCTGATGCTTGTAACTTTTATAGTCGTAAAAACGAAAGAAATTAAGCGTTTTAAACAAATTTAGACGGTACAATTTTACAAATACAGTATATTTTTTTTGCCGAAGTTATAACAAGACTATCAACACTTGATTTACATACTGTTTTATAGGCGATATATGTAATGAGACGTTGAAAATGCGACATAACGAAAATGACGAATTTTTACAAAAATATGTCTGTGGGACGAGATGAAGTAAGGCTAGAATGATGAGAAATACTCAAAAAATATCAGGAGGCTAGAATTATGACAGTAAAATTGGGCTAACAACTATTACAACATAATATTTATTACATTTATAACATTAGTATTACATATATTTCATTTATTTCTGGAACTTCTAAAACCCACGCAGACAAGTCGGGCTAAAAAGCTAGTATTTACTTAACACATTTTTTCACAATTCAAACGCGATTCTATTATCATCCCTAGGTTTGTTGCCTTTGACATTTAACACATTCTTGACACATTGATGTTGGACGTATTTCAATCCTAAAATGAAAACATTTATTTGAGTTAAAATGTGAGATCAGCGCTGTATAAACAGACACTCCAATATAGAAAATAAAATGTTTACCCAATATTGCTTTGTGAGATGAAAACATTGGAGGATCTAGTACGTACATACAAGTAAAGGTGATGACTTTGAGACGTTATTTTCTTCAAGCCGTTGATATTCATTTCCTGGAAAAGGATTCCATTGACGCCTTCAGGTAGGAACTCCCAACGACGTTGTACTTTATTTAGTTTGGTCTTTTATTTCATACCAATTTTATAAATAATTCAAAAGTTGGCGCGGATAGAAAAATGTTGCGTTTTATATTGTTCAGGGTCACAAGAATACACATTCACATGATGCAGACATTTTTTAACACTAAATTTATCTATAAACGGCTAAACTATTAGCATTTACTGTTAAAAAATATATTTAAATTACAAAAATCTGATATAGCTCCAATTTGCAAAAAAGTGACTTAGGTCCTGCCAGCAAGAGCTTCACGGAGCATCTGTAGAACTAAAAAAATGAGAGAGATGTAAATACTTTTGCAAGGCAAAAGGTGAGATGAGGATGATAAGAGTGTATCGTAATAAAAAACCTAAGTGCCGAAATTAATTTTTGGATTTGAAAACATAAAAGTATTATTAAATCGAAATCTGTTCAGCTGAAATCTCGATAAGGTTATTTTATATGCTTTACCGTAATTTTCATAGAATCAATCTAAAGCGTTGCGTCTTGTAGCTAAAAAAAGTGAAAAGATATTTCAAACTTTGTGATTTTTTTCTATCGAGAAAGTTTTTTCGTATCGTGTATTCCTTCAGTTGGATGGATACAAGATCACATAGTCAAAAACCATATACCGTAATCTCACATACCTGTTCCAGGTACCTAACAAGAAACGCTAAAACGAAAATCGGCCTTATACTAAATGTATCCCCGTAATGTCCATACGAGGAGACTTGGCTGAAACAGAAATACAAAAATGCAACACCAGTCTTGTATGCGACTTCAGATTTCCAAAATCACCGTTCACATAATTGTGGAAAATGGATGGTCACGTGCAATTTTGATTGAGCGATGTGACTTCACAGGCAAATTAAATCTTTGAAGTTCAAACCTAAGTAAGTCGAAGGTATGAAGTTCAAACCCAAGTAAGTCGAAGGTAATAAACTTGATAAATTATAGCTACAGTAGTACACTATTGATAATAAAGTACGACACTTGTTTATACATACATGGCTGTCAATATTTACAAATGTTCATGAGCTGGCAAGCATCAAAAACAAAAGATTGGCAGCTTCGTTGGTGAATCGTATATCCGTCGATGTACTGAATATGAGGGGACACGGGAGGAGAGCTTCCAAAGGCCTGCTGGCTCCAATTGCCGCGCCTTAACAGGATGTTTCAGAATTCTAATGCATTACTTATTTTTATCTTAACCAATTATAAAAAAAAAAAATGTGCCTTAGTTTATGTCGGTACATTAAGTGGGCCGCCTTTGTAAGACGACTAAAATGGCACCGTGTGTAGTTTTGTGAATATTTAAAGGGGGCTAGTAATTTGAAAATACTAAATAAATAAATAAATTTTATATTTTCATAAAATTATTTACTTTTTTAACTAAATACAATGTTTCTAAAATTGCTGTTTGCCAGGCACACAAAAATTCCAAAAATTCAAAAACGAACACGACGCTCAAAAAAAAAAACATCTGCGAGGCATAAATCCTTTTTTCAAAATATTTCGATACAGAATATTATTATAGTGAAATTTTATTGGTTTCTCGAGATATATGTTGAAAATCGTCGTTTCAAGTAACCATTGCCCTGTGCGCAATCTCGCTTACAAACACATTCATGGACCGCATGGTTCGTGAATATGTTTGTAAGTGCAAGCGAAAACCAAACGTAAACGCAAGATACAGAGTTCAATGTCCGACGACCGAAACAGGACTAAAGCGGATAGAGGGGAAGCGAGGCGGCTCTTACTAGAATGGACGCGCGCTAATTTAGTTATTTCGTCCGTATTATAATAAATTCAAATTTTGACAATGTGTAATATATACGTGTGTAGATGTGAAAAAATGTATTTTTTTTATGTTACAAAAATTTAATCAATTTTTAATAATAACAAAACTGTTTCACTTCCGTCTAGCATTTACGCTGAGGGTTAATAGTTTTTTTTTAGGATTCCTATAGAAAAAAAACCAATCATTTTATACAATGAATCCTTAATTATCTTTCACAATAATTATGTAACTAAAAGTTAAGTAATAAGGATGCTGCACGGGATCCAAGGAACGCCAATATTTTTAGGGTTCCGAACAAAAAACGGAACCCCTTGCACGCGAGTCCGACTCGCACTTGGCCAGTTTTTTTCAATCTGTATCATTTCCTCGTGACCCCTTAATACTGTGCTATTTGTCATTGCAGTATCTCGGGTTAATAGCGGTTTCGCGCTGACGCGAGCATCTATTCTGCCTCGGCTGCAATGACAAATTTTAGTCCATTGTATCAAAATGTACTATTGTAGCACACCATTGAGTGATCAAATCATAGGCTTCAGTTGCCGTCGCCGAACGAAATAATTACACAACTAAATAGAGATATTCTGATTGAATAATTGGTTACAACTATGTATACAGGTGACTGGTAATTGCGTGCGTTCCTTGAAATAGAATATATTAGAGCTGGTTTGCAATGATTTTGTCCCCGGAAACTTGTAGTCCATGTTGGGTTTATTTTCGAGTTATCGAATTTTTTAATATTTTTTTCGAGAGTTTCTTCCTCACGAACAAATACTGCAAATTGCGATATATCTATTCCATTCAGGATAGTCAACTGACACATTTTCGGATATGTGATATATCTCTCAAATAAAAATTACGAGTTAATTGGTCAAAAATTATGTACACTTTCACACGTACAATTTCATTTTATAAAGTGCCTTGAAGTGTATTCGAAAAAAATAATATTTGATTTTGATTACAGGAAATATTTTACATAACAGTCCTGAGGATGGCGTGTTGTGATCTTATAAGGGTTATTAGTTGAGGTTTCTTTTTTCAACTTCAGCCCCCGTTTACATAAAACTCCCGATTAACGATTTACTTTGTGATATACTTCTGTAACAGCGATTTAGCTAGGTACTTTTCGAGCAGAGGGAAAAAGCAAAAGACCAACGTGGTCACCCCATCGCCCATTGTATCTGTTCAAAGTTGAAGATGGCTGTTGGTATCTTTAGCATATAGTTATAATATTTTAATAAATAGGCTAAACGCCTCTGAGGTGAGTTCCTCAAAGGCTCAATGATTAGCAGTGCATCTTCGAGGATGGTAGGAGTACTCGCGTGGCCATGAGGAACATGCGCAAAAGCATGTGGCAAGAAAATATATCTTGCTTGATAAAAATTCAATTATAAACTGTGTAATTTATACTTTAAACTATGAATAAATAAAACTGCTGAAGTTTCTGCTGTGTCTGGGCGATTCTTTACAATTTATTCCAGGAGTGTTCTGTTGCTATAGAAAGGTTAGTCAGTCATAAACACTTCTGTTATTAGTATGTTCACCAGTACCTACGATTACTCATTCCGAATAACAAGCTTAGCATCAATTTATATGTCTAGGACTTCATAATTGACAAAGTAATGACATTTTTATGTAAATGCGCTGTTGACCAATTATCTCGTGCTTTATATCTTATATATTGTTAAATATTACATGGCTTCGTAACGTTTATAAATAAAACGCTTTTACCTTTTTTAATATCTGTACCTAAAATATATTGGATGGATTTTAATGTTCTCGGATTTTTTTACTATTAATATGTCTGATAAAATTTAGGGGCCAGCATCGGATGCATATTTACAAAAAAAAAAAAATTTGGCTAACATGTTATGGTGGAATAAGAATATTTAAAAATATTTTTAGAATATTTTTATTGAAAATCAAAATCCCAGGATTCCGGGGATTGCAAAACTTATTACAAATAACAAGACTTAAATTCATACAGTAGGTAGAACCCGCTTAATATGATAACGCTTAATACGATTTCCCGCGCAAACCACCAGTTTAAGACAGTCCATGCTACTTGTATACATATGTTTTCATAAATTTTTCTGACAATAGAATAAGAGAAAAGCAACCATATTACGTTGTAACAAGGCTACTATCATTAGTGTCAAATCGGGCTTATTAATGTGTGATGGAGTATAACTTTAATCGGCTGATCCCGGAATCGCGGGAGTTTTTTTCGACAAAAGAGTCTTTCCATAATAGTCATCGTCGTAAATTTAGGCAACTATGCATCAGAATATCCAATCTCTACTGGTAATTGAAGTGGATGCGGTCCTTGAAGTGGATTGTCCGAAAACTTAAATTGAGTTGTTTTCGAGTTAGCAAAGATTTAGATTGTTTTGGAAATTTTCTGACTCACGATGAAAATCTGCAATTTGGGAGAAATATACTTCACTCTAGATAGTAAACTGATAGTTGTATGATAGCTCATGAACGAATAAATTCTTCAAATAACAATTCATAGAAAAATACAGACAAAAGCATTTCAAGAAAAGCACTCATGCCCGGTTTCTGTGGTACTTTATCGGTCGTTTATGTCTGTTAACTGTTAACCAACCAATGTCATTATGAGAAATGACGTTAATGAACATTTAGACGACAGATAAAGTTAGTATCTCAGAAACCGGGGGTCAATCAACCTGTAGAATAAAAAGTTTTGTAGGTACTTAGAAGTCTTTTTTCTGAGCATACTTAAGTATGTATACTTAAGAACCTTCAGAACCAGTACTTGGAATCCCAATAACAATAGGTCGATTTTAAGTGGTTTTGTAGTTATCGAACTTTTTGAGTTTCCGCATCTTGCCCAAAAACTGTTAACTATTAGAAATCTCATCTCCGGACCTTAAACTGATTTATACGAAAAGCCTGACATTTAAAGTTGTATGTCACAAAGCACAATTAAGGGGAACAATCAGAATTTCTTTAAGTTATTTTCTTTAATTCTGATTACTTGAACTTTCTGCTCTCATATTAAAGTTCTGTATTGAGTAGTATTTCTTAATACTGCAAAATACGCAAGTCTTATATCAGCACGACTCGGTCTTATATTTTTTTCTGGTGTTAAAGTAACAGCCTAGAGCCACGTTAAGCAAAAACTTATCAATAACCTCTGTACGTTATAAAATCAAGCCATTTCAGTAGCCTGCCACTTGCATGTTCACGTTTTAGATGACACGATCAATAGTAGCGAATTTAAACCATGTCAAGGAAGTTGAAAGCAATCGATGCAGGAATCGCTCGTGACTCAGTTTGGTCGGGCCGGCACGGGCGGATTGCGCGCGCGACGTCGGGCGTGGACACCTCCGGACATAATTGTGTGCGCGCAGTTGTATAGGGAGCTATGCGTTTCCGGTATGGGCTGACCGCTCACTGTACGGAAATCCTATACAGTGCGGGGTTGACTTGCACTGGGCTGTGTGGCTTGGTGTGTGGCCGAGTGTACTTGGAGTATGTCAGTGTGTCCGCGACTGATATGGCCAAAGTTTATCAAACATTCAAAGGGACTAACTTTTTGACACTCATGTTTTTGCAGGGCTCTTTTTTATTTGGCATTAAATCGATCGATCTTTTTTCTCTTATTTCCTTCAAATAACATATTTTTGTATTTGTGATCTTGCCGAAGTGCTTCTTTTCTGAGAGTTTTAAGAAATACTAGCAGAGTTGGCTTTGATTTTATATTCGTATTGATTTTATATTCGCCTGTGACAACCTTCGAGTGCATTTTTTGTGCGAAAATTGTAATCGCTAGGACAGTTTATTATATCTGCTAGAGACTGTAGCCATTGTCTTTCAAAGTAATTTAAAAAAGTCACCATTTCTTCGCTTTACGTGGCCTTTTCAACAATAGTTTATTTAACTAGTCCAACATTTCGTTATCTATGGAGAAGGTAGCAGAGGTAAATTGGGACATACTCTGACAGTGTCTTTGGACTCTCTGTTTTCAGGAAGACCCAATGTTGAGGCTTTTTTCCAAACAGCTTTATTAAGATGATAATAGCAGCCCGTTATTAGAGTGTTCGGAAAAGCTTCTTTAATTCCATTGATAAGAGCCATCTCATAATCGCACTTAATGGTCATCATGTCTATTTCAAAATGCTGCTTGATGAGGCTGAATAAGCGTTCGTAGGTTTCTTGTTTCTTGTCAGGTAGTAACGCGTATATAACCCCCATAGCACGAGCTAAATCATCACAGCTATTCAAATCAACATGAACTGATAACAGCTGATAGAATGTAGGTTTAGCTTTGAATGTCCCATCAATAAAATACATCTTATTTTTCTATGTCTTAATGCATTGTCTACTCACGCGTGTTAAAAATACTAAGATTTTATTATTGTCACATCCATCTTCACAAACAAGAAAACTTTCGGTCATTATTGCTGGAATTGTAACATCATTCAAGTTTTTGAATTCAGTTTTACAAACATTTCAATATTTGCGACGAGCTCTGAACATCTTTTTTGAGTTGAGGTCTGGTACCTGTTGAATCTCATCCACTTTTCCAAATTCGTTCTCGAAAATTTTCCGGACAGGTTTTGCTTTTTGGCGAACTAATTTCTTGCATTCGTCCATTACTATGTCAGTCGTGTATTTATCAAAATTAGCTTTACAAGTATGCTCATTTAACTGACGAATGATCTTGTTTTCATCTTTATTGATTGTAATAGATGCACTACACTCATTGCGCTAGAAGTATCTCCATAGAGTTGACCCGCCTTTATTTGTGATATTTAAACTGTACCTGCAACCATTCAACAGCAGCACGCGCTCCTTCTTTTGACTTTCGATGAAAGTAAATGTTTGTTCTTCGTCCATTTTTACAATTTAGAAGCCAGAGCTATTGTATTCGTAATGAATAGTAATCGATTCAGGAAATAACAAATGAGTAATGCCAATCAAGTTGTATTAATAAGAATAAGTATCAGCTAGCATTAAAAATAAAATGATATACGCTACGAGTACATAGACCAAAAAGTCTTTATGTAGAAGTCGGTATATGTTTCTCTTTCATTGATTATTTTTTGTGTGTTGAATTTTGTGCCTGAGTATCCAGACATTTTGAGAATCTGACGATTTGATAAAAGGACGTTCTGCTATAAAGATTATCTGTTAGTTGGACGTTATGCTACATGGGCATTTTGCTAATTAGACATACTGCTCATTAGACGTTTCGCACTGTTGGACATTTAGCTACTTAGACCTTCTGATCAGGAAGGAGTTGTCGTACCCCATTTTACTGAGTTTCAGTATTTTGTGGAAAATAGTAACGTAGGTTTTAGAAGTTACTAAAAAAAAACGAGAGCCATCTTGCTATATTTTGCACTCCAATATTAATGACATAAGTATAAACAGTGTTAAAAAATGTATTATTTGAAGTAGTAAGAACTGTTAAATGTGCTATTGAGTGCAAAAGACATATTGAGGAAGATAACAATAAAATAGTGTATTATTATTATTCCATCCTGGGAATGAAAATTAATGTGCATATTGAGAGTATCTCGATTATGTCTACCTCTCAGAATGAATGTAGGAATGCGAATGTCCCACACCCCAGTTTGAAGAACTTTTTTTGAGATTTTTAAATTGTTCCCCAAACGTGTCCCCATATTCAAAACGTATTTATTTACGTAATGGGTGCTTGTCTAGGCCGCAGAATTGCATTTTTGTACCAACTTTCGACGGTCCATTCGATTCGAAGAAAATTATCTGCGACAGGCAGACGAAGAGCTAACTAGAAAATCTGACACATAGGGGAGACCGGGGCGCGAATTAACAAAATTTATATTTTCAGTTGTAGCTTCAAAACGCCTAAACATTTTGATATGATCTTTGTGTTAAATGACGTCCAAACTATTCAATAACCATATCGTTGGTTTTAATTTGACAAGATATTGGTATTTTTTTGAAAAAGTCGATTTTTCTCAGAAAAGTCAGAAGTTAATACTTACCCCGCGGGCGGGGCTAGAATTAACGGTGCCGAGGTAAGTATTAACAAAAGGGGCAACAATTAACATTTTTGGTATTTTCCTCTAAAATCAAAGAAAACAAAAAATTAATATGACATTTTTTTAATAAGCTATACAATCAACATTAGGCTTAAACAATTATAGCACTTTGTCCACGCAACAATATTTTAGCAATATAAATATAAAGAAATGGAAACCCAAACAAAACCTCTCTTTAGAAAAGAACAAATATCAACAAATCTATGAATGACTTCTTATTAACAGCTACTTTTACTGTTTTATTATTGAAGAAAACGTCAGTTTTCAATAATCACATTTTTTACTTAGTGAAATAATAAAAATTAAGCTTAAAAGTTGCAACACTTTGTTCAGCGACATACATAAAAGTATAGAAACAAAAACTCAAACAAAACCTCTTTGTAAAAGAACAAAACTCAACAAATCCTTAAACAATTTCTAATTAAAAACTACTTTTACTGTTATAATAACTTAACAGTCTTTTAAGTATCATATTTTCAATATGTTCTTTAATCAGACTTATGTGATATCGAATAACAATATAACCCTATACCTAATAACCTTATATGAGGTAGTAAATGGCTTATTCTTAATCGTAGCAGTCTTTATGTAACCTACCTATGTGTATAGTCTAAAGCAGTCTCATTAAAGCTTAGTTTCATATAAAATCAACATCTTAACTATATTATAATCTAATAGGAATCATTTTCATATAGGGACGTAGGTACCTGCCTAATCACAATAATTATGTTGCATTTTTATTCATATTCATCGTCTGAATCACAATTTCGGCAAATGTATGAAATAGTGTCGCCTTTGATACATCCAGACTGGGCCCACTGCTTGCACAATATGCATTGTATCCAGTCTGCACTAGATGTGTCTTCATTGTATGAGACACCACAAACAATACAGAAATATTCATCTTCTGCACTGTCGCTGCTTTCTTCCAATATCCTTTTCTTTGCCTTTTCCACTTGCGATGTTCCCTTTCCTTTCTCCTTTCTTTTACCCTTGCCTTTAACTTTTCCTTTACCCTTTCCTTTACCCTTTTCTTAACCTTGCTCTTCTTTTCTATCGTCTTTATTCTGTGGCTTTTTTCTTTTTAAATTTCTGTTATTTTCTTCCTCTTCTAGTGCTTGTTTTTCCGGTGTGTCGGTGAGTATGGCAGATTTTCTTATGCGTTTACGATTCAATTGAATTCGTGGCTGAGCTTTTGGGAGAGGTCGCACGGATTCGATTTCAAAACAGTTATCTGTTTGAGTACGTGAAGGACCAGCAACCACTTCCATAGGTGTTATAGGTATTTGCGATCGTACCTCAGACAAATTTACATGTTTACTGGATGAATTTAAACCATTTTCTTTTTGGAAGCCTGAAGGTATAGCCACTGGTTCAATAGGTATTTGATCTCTTACCACAGATACATTTATCCCTAAAATGGGTGTACAATTATTACCTTTTGGCATGCCTGAGGGTCCAGCCACTGGTTCATTAGACATTTGTGCTATCACGTCAGAAACGCTAATGTCTAAACTAGGCATGTCATTTAAAATTTCAGGATTTTCTAAATTTAATGACACGTCATCAAGAATTAAGTTGTCGCCTTCTACACATGGTGTAGTCGTTACGTTAGGGTCGCTTCTGGTAGGATCTGGACGATCGGTGACAAAAGATGGTGCATAGTCTGATTCTTGAAAGATGTCCTCATTGCAAGGCCAGATACCAGCTTTCCTAAATGCGTTTGTCACGTTCATGGGATTTAATGCCAACGGCAGCGAATCTCTCACTATCTCTGGAAGATCGTAAATTGTCATGGTTTTTCCTGGATTGTTGGTCATCCAGTTGGTCTGTTTCCTGCTTATGTAATTTTTTAACGGACCATATACTCCCACATCGAGAGGCTGTAGATTGTGCGAGCAATGCGGCGGAAACGACAAAAGAACGACATGGTTTCTCTTCGCTTTGTCAACGACTTCAACGTTTACGTGCGAGTTGTGGTTATCCAGTAAAAGCAAAACTGGATCCTCTTCCGACGGCTTCACATGATGAATGAAGTGATCCAGAAATTTCAAAAACTCTTTTTGAGTCATCCATCCTGATGAATTACCGACGCCAATACATTCTGGTGGTCCGTTTCGAACAAACAAATCGTTGTAACGAACACGGGGAAAGACGAACATACAGGGAATCGAATTACCTATTGCATTTATGGCTACAGCCAATGTAACCAAAACGCCTCTTTCGGCGGATGTCACAGCACCGATCTGCTTTATGCCCCTTCCAGCAACCACTTTTTTTGGCTTTTGGACTGTAGTTACACCCGTCTCATCCATGTTCCAAATCCGGGATGGGCTGAGTTTGTATTTTTCTAACACAGATTTGAACTTTTCAAAAAATGCGTGCACATTTGTTCTATTGAAGGATGTCGCCCTACTTAAACTTGTCGCTTCGGGGCTTCTAATCGACAACATTGTATTTCTTTTCATGAAATTCGTGAACCAGTCATCACCTGCCATTTCCTTAACCCTCCATGATTCTGGCAAATTCTGGATTTTGTAAAAAATAGCACACTGATAGGCTAATTTTTTTACTTCCGTAGGTAGCAGCCCGAAATAAATATTGGAACACTTTAATAAATAGTCTGCAATTTTTTTCTCCTGCTCAGAAGTGAATACTAACCGGGTCTTTTTGTAGCCTACTTCTACTGGAAGTCCCGTTTTCTTCTTTTTCACAAACTTGAACAGCGTAACGTGACAGATTTGAAATTCTGTGGCTACTTCCCTGTAGTTTCTTTTCTTCTGCATTATTTCTAAAGCAGCTGACTCGTAGACCGCCAGCGAAGTCATGCCTCGAGCGGTTTTTCGCTTATAAGTCCTCATGCTGTAACATTTAAGATGAATAGTAATTAGATACCATGGTGAATATACACAAAACAATAGAATCTATAGGTAGGTATATACTGTTAATACTAACCCCGCATATGGGGTAAGAATTAACATGTTAATACTTGCCCCGTATATTTTGTTAATTTAAGCCCCATGGATACTTTTTCAATAATAAAAGCTATAATTAAGAAATTGTTTATATTAGCGTTAGTAAAGTTATGTAGCATTATTAAGAATAAAAGTAGCCACCACGAAACAAAAAAAAAATACGGCAAAATCAAATATTCAACACGTAAATCAAAAAATCGTAAAGTGAAAAAAGTTTGTTACCTGGCCAAAATAGACGCACATCACACAACTTGCACCCACGACGCACTGAGCGGTACTGACGAGTCTCAACCTGTACAGCACTCTCGCGGGGACGAATACCAGCAATCGTTAGTGACGTGCTATTTATAGTTTCTTAGAAATTCGCCTTACCTAATTAAAATTAATATAATAATTTATACTTACCTCTGTTAATTGAAGCCCCGGTCTCCCCTACATGAGTAATCCATACGGTCTTTCAGAGCCCTAAAAGTTGCAAACAGCAGATTTTGCGGAACGTTACAACAACTCGAGAGTACGTTTAAAATTATTGTTGACATTTAAGGTTTTCATTGTGACATTAACACTAGAATTTATTTTCTACTTTGGGGTACTGAACAGTAAATGGCTGATCTACTTTGAAGACAATGATCGTTAATATGGCGTGTTACACCTGATGGGACATTTGTGCGTTTTTTTTAGTTAGATCTGGGCATGACTATGAGTTCTGAGAACAGATTGCATGATGAATAGTTTAACTGTTAAAACCTTACATTCATCATAAGTTGTTTGGTTGTATAAACCTATGTAAGAGGTATACATTTATACGCATGCACAGTGGCGTCCCAACTTTGGTCATTCCCCTTTAAATCGGAGAAACTAGGTCAGATTTAGTCTAAAAGTATACATCGATCCCAACGAATAATTAAAGACTCGTCGTATACAGACTGTGTATCTGGACCTGCGCAACTTTGTATAAAGGTCGTAGCCGAAATGTAGGTAGGTATCTGTCTCGGTGATTTGGTGACTGCATCGGTTTTGGATGTCGTTTTGGAGACCCTTGACAAAAAAAAACACAAAAATAGACTATTGAGCCCTTTTGGATATGCCGTTCACCGATATGAAAAGCAATCGAGGTTAGCCCTAAGATGTTTGTGATTCATGAAAATCTGGATTCCACTTTCTTATTGAACTGTTGTCAGTAATTTGACAGATGCTGACCGACCGCACAGTTAAGGTGATTCTCACAAGACGCACGACGCGGTATAGACCGGTGCAATTAATCATTATTTACTTTTAAGTACCGACTGGTAGTCTGAAAAACACTTCAGCGCTCCAATAGCAGCCAGTACTAATGTTAGCGTAGAAGTATCACTGTTCGCTTATCTCTATACCTTGAGTAGTCGCCTTGCAAGGTTCGTGGAGAGAGATCAAGTCGGCACGTGCGATTTCGGTAAATTTTGGTTGTTAAAAATCGCAAGTGGTCTGAGATACCACCCGTTGATTCTTACATATGTAATATTTCTGGATAAAGATCATGTAGTTAAGTATTTTTAGTCAAGGTAAGTTGCTAGGTTATTCGGGCATAGTTGTTCAGGAAGTATTTAAATAGTTTTGATGATTAAAATTGAGCCATTCTTAAATCAATTTCAGTAAACGCTTAACAAATTTAAATTGGTGTATTTGATTTCAACTAGTGATGACATACGGAACTGAAACGTGGTCGCTTACAATGGACCTCATCAGAAGGCTCAAAGTCACTCAAAGGGCAATGGAGAGGGCAATGCTTGGAGTTTCCTTGCGTGATCGAATCAGGAATGATGATATCCGCAAGAGAACCAAGGTTACCGACATAGCCCGAAGGATCGCCAAACTAAATTGGCCGTGGGCAGGGCACATTGCTCGCAGAACAGATGGTCGATGGGGCCGAAAAGTTCTGGAATGGCGACCGCGTACCGGAAGACGTAACGTTGGAAGGCCTCCCACAAGGTGGACCGATGACCTGGTGAAGGTCGCGGGTAGCCGATGGATGCGAGACGCACAGGACCGGTCGTTGTGGCGACGCTTTGGGGAGGCCTATGTCCGGCAGTGGACGTCTTTCGGCTGATATGATGATGATGATGACTTCAACTAAATTTGATTCCTGAGAATTTCAGCTCTCTAGTGTTATCCAGACTGAAACAGTAAGGGTTCAAAAAGACAGTAAAACTCTTCGAGAAAAGCCAGGTAGTGCCCCTATTCCTCAGGCTCATCTTGGCTGGTATTCTTAGATAATTCTCAAACCAAAATCAAAAAGCAATGCAAGGAACACACTAAAAATAATGAAATTTTCATAAAAATACACACTACGATTTTTTTTCCTATTAAACATAAAACTCAAAAAACCGGGACAAGCCAAATCCATCCACTGTAATTGGTTTCCGCGGTATAAACCTAATGGCATTGGACTAGTAGTAAAACGTCATCTCACGACGCGTCGCATTGGTTTGTATGTTATCTGTTGATGCCTCAACTCACTTACATTACCTAATCCGACGTAACGTAAGGAGGAACGGTACTTCCGCCGCTTCCGCGGTTCCGCGCGGACACTATGGGTTCCGTTTTTAACGTAACCTTAAAAATTATGAAATGAATGTGATCCTGTTCATGATAATAATAGGTTGCTAGTTTTTGCGACACCTCAAAGAAAGTACCGATCTTGTGAATCCCCAATTTTAATTGCACATTTCAAAATAACGCTCCTTCATGAACAGTCGGGTATAAATATTGTGTATATAAATTTAGTGTAATATTATGTCGTTGACTACTCCTTTATACATATAATAAAATCGTAGTTACCTATAAGATAGCAAAGCGTTGCAACCAAATCATCATGAATGAAAAATTTTCCTTAAGAAGTAATTTATCATTGACCCATTTGCTTGTAACTAATGTGACAACCTTAACGAAAGGGCAATTTACGGCCATACATAATGGCACTTGAAAGACCAAGATTTGATGTTCACCGACTGGGAAAATTTCCATAAGAGCCTATCGATTATTATTATTTATTGACAAAGTTTCTTAAAGTCAAATATACTTAAATGAAAAAAAAAATCACGATTATATGGATGATCCTAATATATAAAATTCTTCCGTGAGTGACTGACAGACAACGCACAGCAGAAACTACTGGTCGTAGAAAGCTGAAATTTTGCATGTGGCTTCCTTGGGGAGTGTAGGGGAGCATTAAGAGAGGATTTCCCGAAATTCCTACGGGAACGGGAAAAAACAGAATATGCGCGTACGAAGTCGCGGGCGAAAGCTAGTTAAATATAAAACACGTATTCAAAGCACTAAATAGTTTTTTTTTTTTAATTAAAAACTGTATGCGTAGTTTGCAGGCAAATTTAATCCCTACTAATAATATTATAAATGTGAATGTAAGTTTGTTTGTTTCGCTTTCACTCGAAAGGTACTAAACCGATCATCATGAAACTTTGTACACATATTCTTGGAGGTATTAAAAGTAACATAGGATACTTTTTATTAAAAAAAAACTCAAAAGCAAAAAATAATAGACCTTTATACAAAAAATAACTTTAATTTCGAAAGTCGGTGTTTTTGATTTTTTCTTCGTATTTTGACAACGACTTCCGAAGTTAAAGTTATTTTTTGTAAAAAGGTATATTATTTTTTGCTATCCTATGTTACTTCTAATACCTCCAAGAATATGTGTACAAAGTTTCATGATGATCGGTTCAGCAGCTTTCGAGTAAAAGCGTATTTTTTTTTTGTCAAAAAGTTTTTATTTTATAATTTTTTGTAACTATAATCCACTAATTACTACTAACACTACAATACTAACAACTAGCATTTTTTTAGGCCTACCCAAGGCCTACAAAAAATGCTACACAACTCAACATTAAAATCCGTGAATGAACAATAAATCACCCCTATTTTCCAACCCTTAGGGTAGGATATTTTTTACAAATTTGTATGGGAACACTTTCGAGATATACACTATCCAATAAAAAAAGAATTTATTTATTAAAACTTGATGCACTAGTAATAACACTGTTATTACTAGTGCATCAAGTTTTAATATTAATCAAGTTTTAGTTTTAATTTAATTTATTTATTAAAACTTGATGCACTAGTAATAACACTGTTATTACTAGTGCATCAAGTTTTAATAAATAAATTCTTTTTTTATTGGATAGTGTATATCTCGAAAGTGTTCCCATACAAATTTGTAAAAAATATCCTACCCTAAGGTTTTAATTTACTACCAAAGGCGGATTGCCTTAGGCATTTTCTACCAGTCGACCTTAGGATGGTGCAGAGACAACATGGCAGGTGCAACTTAAAGGAAAGACAAACAGAGAGGAAAAGAAATACAAACATAAATACATACACATAAAAAAAATGTGTACATACATACACATAAAAAAAATAACGACGTTTAGAAAACGAATTCAACGTATTAACGCTGTGATGATTCTACCAACTTCTTGCGAATGTGCTCACGTGCCTTCACCTTAAAGGACAACCGACTGGTTGCAGTCCTGATGTTTAGAGGGAGCACATTCCAAAGGAAGATTGCTTGGACAAAGAAAGAGGAGTGGATAAACCCAGAGCGGTGTGTGGGACAGCGTAGAAGGAGATTATTAGTAGAGCGAAGATTTTTACTGTGCGCAGAGCAGATGAATTGAATTTGTGAAGTTAGATAAGAGGGAGAAGAAGGATTATTAAGAAAGGTAATCAGACTAAAATTTTAATAATGAACGATGCGCGGACACATGATCATAGTTACGGAGATTGAAGACGAATCGAATGCAGTTATTTAGAAGGCGGTCAAGTTTCTTTAGGAGATCTGCATTCAGGTCGTAATAGCACACATCACCGTAGTCAATTATGGGAAATTAGGGACTGTACAAGCATTGCCTTAATGTGAGCTGGGAGAAGATTTTTCAATCGATAAAGAGACCGCAACGTTCCGGTAACTTTTTGACTGACACTCGTGACCTGCTTTCGCCAGTCAAGACAGGTGTCGACATGCAGACCAAGATCCTTAACGTCGGAACCAACGGGAATGACTGTGTTGTCAAAGATTACGGGTGGTACAGTTAAGCCATTCAGCTTTCTCAAGCTATAGGGACTCCCAATTATGATAGCCTGACACTTTAATGGGTTAACTGCCACCCCAAATCGGTCTGACCAGCTCTTAATCGACTTTAAATCTTGGTTGAGCTTCTCGATCGCATCCGATAATTTGTCAACACCTGCCTGGCAATACAGCTGAAGATCGTCAGCATAGAGATGATACGCACACTGAAGCTGAAGCAGATTAATAAAGACGGAAAACAAAAGAGGAGATAATATACCGCCTTGAGGGACGCCAGCAGCGAGTTCATACCACCCGGACGAAGAGTCTCCAGCACGAACCGACTGCTGACGCCCCCGAATATAAGAGGAAAACCATTCAAGCGCTTCGGGAGAGACCAGAAGATATGAAAGGATAGACAAGAGGACTTCGTGACTGACGGTATTAAACGCGTTGGAGAAGTCGATCAACACCAAAACAGTAACTTTAGTGTCTTCCATTCCCCGCCTAATATCGTCTGTCACTTTAAGGAGAGTAGTCATGGTACTGTGCCCGGGCCTGAAACCGGATTGAAATGGGCACCTTGGACAGAAACGGAAGGATGGAAATGGGACGAAAGTGATTGGAAAGAGTGGGATTTGGAATCTTAGGCAGGGGCCGGACATGAGCTTTACGCCACAGGTAAGGAAAAGTGCCAGAGTAAAGGGAAAAGTTAACGATGTGGGATATGGCAGGAAGAAGTTGATCCAAAGCCGAAACGATCATGACGACTGATGTTATCGCAGCCCACGGCTTTGGATTTAATGGACAGGATTATCTTTTTGATCTCTCCCAGATCGACTGGGGTGAAAATAAAGGGGGCAATATTAGGACGCGTCAGACCAGCAAGGTAGTCAATAGTTTGACATTTGGTTAGACTATCCAACATAAGGACAGTGGCGAAAAAGCGATTTAGATTTTCCAAGCCAATTGTATTTGGAAGGTCTGAATGCCGCGATTTGCGGATACCTAGAGTTCCAAGGAATTTCCAAATATCAGTAGAAGAAGAAGAAGTGATGTTACTAAGAATATGGCGGCGTTTAGCGTTGCGTATCATCTGGTTACACCGATTCCTGGCAGTCTTGAAGAAGGTCCAATTGTTCTCAGAGCGATCCCTTTTAAATTTCCGAAACGCGCGGTTCCTCCGTCGCATTGCCATTCGAATTCCCTCATTCATCCAGGGTGCAGGGGGTCGTTTCATTTTAATTTTCCTGACAGGAGCATGTTTGTCGTATAGACTGATGACAATATTATTGAAGACGCTCAATTTGTCATCAACTGTGGCAGCTTCGTGCAAGGGTGCCCAGTCAATATTAGATACATCTTTTTGGAGCTGCTCACTATTCATCCGCGCAAAAGCACGCCTGTACTGGAACGTGGGTTTGGTTTTAGGAGGCTTGAGGACATAGGATAGGTAAATAAGGTCATGATGGGAAAAGCCAGGAGCATCGATCTGCCCGTTTGAGGAAACTAGGGAAGGATTAGAAGTGAGGATCAGGTCAAGCCAAGTATCATTACCTACTTTATTATGATGAGTGGGTTGGAGAGGCAGTACGTGCAGGCTGGCTGACTCGACAAGATGGAGGAGTGTACGGGATCGAGGGGAGTAGTGGGCAAGGAGGTTGGTGTTAAATTCCCCTATGATGATATGATGTGTATACTCTGACCCCAAAGATTCCAGTACCGGCTCGAATTCGGTGAAATAATCAAGGGCAGGAGGGCAATAGGCGACACCTAGAACAGTTTTAGCTCCTTTGACACAAACCTCTAGAAAAAGAAACTCAGCAGAATCGTTGGAAGAAGAAGTAGCAAGATACTTAAAAGGGAAATCACTGCGAAGGTATATAGCTACACCACCCCCTCTCTTACCGATCCGATCGTTCCGGAGATGGACGAAACCAGGGAGAGAGTAAGCGGTGGATAAAAGTTCAGGTTTGAGCCAGGTCTCGGAAATCAGGACGGCATGAACGTTGTCGTTATAAAACGTGTCGTAAAGTTCGCCATGGTGGCTCGGAATGCTTTGAGCGTTAATGTGGCAAACGTTAAACAGCCGATCAGCATTTGGATCGAACTTTTGACGCAATAAATCACCAAGGGACATCACAAAAAGAGGCGGTTGAATCGTTGGCAGAGTAAAAGGCTTCATTATCAGACATAATAATAAAATATATAAGTAAAATAAATAAGATGAATATCAAAATGTCACACATTAATTATTACACGAAGGGTGGTACCGTGTTCGCATCTCTGCACCACCCGCCAGCTAACATCATCATTTAAGAATAATTGACACTAATAATCTAAGAATTATCAAAATCGAACTGCTCTGTAAAAATATGCGTGTTCATACAAAAAAAAAACACACGCGTCGACTTGAGAACCTGCTCCGTTTTTTCGTCGGTTAAAAAAAAAATTGTCTAAAAATACCGGCCAATGAAGTGGACAAGGGTCAGATAGTATGAAATATTGTTAGCTTTCAATCCTAATTATAAAACTTGTGTTCCTGCTTCGCACGGTTTTAAAAAATTCACAAAACATCGAGATTTCTTCACAATATGCAAATTAATGTACTTAATCGAGTATAATTCTCTATTAATCGAGTAAAATAGTGCATAAGAAACTTCTCGAATATATTCTCTTAATTTGGTCCGTCTAAATCCGTTGTAGATTTGAAGAACATACATACATACAAAAATCGATTTATTTTTATCTAGCTACAGCTAGCCGCTTCGCCTGCGTGAAAGTCGGACTTTATCCCAAGGGAATGTACCGCCCCTCGGGGTAAGAGTATCCTATGTCCTTCCCCAAGGTCTCATCTATCTCTATACCAAAACTCATCAAAAGTAACGACGACGAGCCGTATGGAAGAAGTCGCCGAGGATGTTGATGTTTATTTAAGCTTTGATTTATTGTATGTGTTACTGTGAATACTTAAAATTCATGAACGTTTAATGTAACTGGTGTATTTCGATGTTTATAGTGTAACCAGTAAGTACTTCTCGGAAGATGGGCTACTTAAGCCAGGCTGATTCCTGGAACAAATATATATATAACTGTTTCCTATTTATAAGTCGACTAATTGGAGTAATTGCACTAGTATCTTCCTTAATGGGCAACTTGGCTGATGCTGGTATAATGTGCTGATAATCGTGTTCGCTACTGTGATGGGATTTTTTTTCTGACTCGTCACATAAATCAGTAGAGCCCTAAAACACGTGGTTTCAAAGAGACGGTGCCTCACGCCATGTGTCACGATTTAGAAGAAGTTTGAGAATAACGTTTTCTGGACAATTAATCGCAAACCTTAATTGATTCTCGAACTCACCAGTTTGTACAAATTATTTATTCTGTGGAGTTATCTGAAGGAACGTATTGCGTCTAATCTTGAACCTTAAATGTATTATCGACACTCAGTACCGATGCTAATGCAACGATGCTTAACGTACCTTAATAAACTTCCGAGGTACTGTAGTGCGTCGAGCATGTTCGCTGAGGCGAGAATGCCGACTTTCACGCTGCTGTATTCGCTCGCGAATTGCATCGTTTTCCAGCAGGCTACAAAAATCAGCCAATCGTGGGTCGTCAGTTAGGATTGGTGCGGTCCGATTCATAGTTACTGGCTCGTTGTCCAACGGAGTGCCAACCGACAAAGCCACGGACAGAGAATTAGAAATTGGCGAAAAAGTTTACGTAAAGAACATGATAAAAGCAATACCCATCGAAAAGTAGAGCTAGGCATGCTTTTAGAATTATATAGTATACATAAAATAAGAACGATACTAAAGAATTATGGTCATTTGAGACCCTGAGTCCGACAGAATTGAGACCTTTCGTAGTTCTTTCGGCATCTGGAGTAGAGAAAGAATATGTAAATTTTTTTTTCGATTTCGATGTCTAACGTATAAATATATGATCTTGAATATGTCTTCAGACAAAGTCTCGATAAGTAATTTCACATCCATTCCTACAAGTATGCAGATCGTGTTTGAGCTCATTTAAATTGTCTTAATGGGATGGGTATTATGCATAATTGATAACAAGGGTCTGATGATGAAGAGCAGTAAGGTCGTAAACGGCAAAACGTGTTCGGCACCATTTCAGACCCAGAGTTCGAAAGGATTGAGACCTATCGTATTTTTTTCGTCATTTAAAATAGAGCAAGAATATGTATTTTTATATTTCGATGGCTAACACATAATCCGGTCAAAATAGACATTCTACCTTGCATAAATTCCCAAGAACTTAAAAATTTATATTAACGTTAGGGATACCATTATATTGAAATTGTGAAAAGTCCCCATCGATCCCATGTGTGAATTTTTTTTATTCAAGGTCAAAGTTCGTGAAATTAGGTTTTTTGTTTTTTTTTTTTATCGGAACGGTTAGTTTTATGATAAAATTAGATCATGCAATTATGTACAAAAATTTTACTAACACTTTTTCCCTAAGATTCATTATTTCTGAGAAAAAGCAATTCTAAAATTTACTAAAGTTGTATGCCCCATAATATGCACACGTTTTTTACCACCTGAGAGGTAGTGTACTTGACGCGTTTTTTTAACGAGGTTTCCCCAGTAAGCCTACTCCACGGTCTAACGTACGCAGTGTGTATATTTACACGAAACATTTCGAGCTGTTTTTACCCGCGTCATAACTTTGCTTGTAATAATCACAACTTGATGAAATTTAACCATTTATTACTATCACCTAGTTGAAGATTACTGGAAAGTTTCAAAACATTAGGTTAATCCGTTGAGGAGACACAGGGGACCAAAAAGTGAAGATGTTCCTCCTGACTCACTGACTCATCAAAATTATGATCACTTCTATTTTGCATTTTCAATCATCATAATTGTTTTATTATCATTTCGGCCAATAACCTTCCGCTGCTGACCGTAAGCCTCACCCAAAGAGCGCCAACCATCCCGATCTTGAGCAGTCCGCATCCGTCGGCTGTCAGCCAGCTTCTTTAAATCATCGATCCATCGTGCCGCAGGGCGTCCCCTACTACGTTTGCCCATACGCGGTCTCGACTCTAACACATGTCTTCTCCATCGACCGTCTATCTGTCTACAAACATGGCCGGCCCACTTCCACTTCAGCATGCTGATTCTTCGCGCAATGTCGGTGACTTCAGTTCTCTGGCGAATGACTTTGTTGCGAATTTTATCAACCAGAGACACCCCGAGCATTGCTCTCTTCATTGCACGTTGAGCAACCTTGAATTTGTGGACCAGGCCTATGGTGAGTGTCCTCGTTTCGGCTTCGTAAGTCATTACGGATAGGACGCACTTGTTGTAGACCCTGGTCTTAAGGGATTGTGGCATCGACGATTCAAAGATATCATCACGCAGCTTCCCGAATGCCACCCAGCCCAAGCGAATTCTTCTGGTCACCTCCTTCTCAAAGTTGTACCGCCCCAGTTGTATAATTTGGCTTAGATGTATGTATTCTTGCACAACTTCGAGGGTATCGCCATTTACGATGACAGGTCTCAGGGTGACATGACCATAACACGCATGTACGTGTTATGGTCATGTCACCCTGAGACCTGAGAACCTGAGAACTTTGGTTTTGTCTAGATTCATCCCGAGACCCACCCGCCTTTAAGAATCGCTCAGGCTGTGCAGCATCACCTCCAGCTCCTGCAGAAATTCCGCCATGATAACAATGTCATCCGCAAATCAGTGGCGCGAGATGTACTAATCGCTGATATTTATGCCCCGTCTTTTGTAATTTCGGAGAAAGGTCTCCCTGCCTTACACCTCGACGCAGTTGAAATGGTTTTGTGCTCTGTTCTTGTACTTGGACGGTCATTGCTGCGGTCTTATACAGATATCTCATCACCTCTAACAAGTAAACAAAAAAATTCAAAATCAAAAGTCGTTTATTCAAATTAGGGTGAGAGCCAGCTCTTTTTGAACGTCAAGTTTTACAAAAGACAGTCCCCCAAAACGCCCGCTCGTCACCACTTCTTAGTGTTTTAGCTGTGGAAAAGAAGTGGCCAACAAACTCCCCAGCAACACATCTGTCTGTTACGTTTTAAGAACTTGAGTCTATATGTAAGTATACCCCTATTTTTCGGGCTAATTTGACGGGACTACATAGATATTACTAAATGAGCTTGAGTATTTCTTTAGAGAAAGTATAGAAAGGTAATTCTTTATCCAGTCTTATAAGTATGCCTGTGACGTCTGCACTCGTTTCAACCGTACTGGGTACCATTCACTGTAGTTGGTAACGAGAGTGTGATGATGGAAAATCTAATTTATATAATAATAATTAAATTAAATAAAGTTGAGTAGTGGCTCACTTAGTTGACTACTCCTATACCCATCGTGGTTGGGCTCATGTAAATCGTACGAGTTAGTACTATTTATATTAGCTGGTAACAACGATCTGATGAGGGAAACCATAAAGATGAGTAGTAGCTCTCTAAGTAAACTACTCTTAAAAATTTCGTGTTTGGGATCATTTGAATTTTCCTAACAAGTACTATTTATGTTAGCTGGTAACAAGGTCTTATTATGGCGGGCCAACTAAGGGGCTGTCTCCACGAGCCAGAAAATCGCCGCGTGTTTACATTTTTCACTCGTCGAATCGCCGCAATAATATCGCCGTGTGGAGACACGTTCATAGAGTTGTTATAGAAATACGTGGCACGACGATGATATTGCCGCGATTCTCTCGCTCGTGGAGAGGGCCGCTAAGAGATCTGCCTAACTGCAGTAACCAATAGGATACATCAAGACGATTCAAATGAGCCCAAACACGGTGATTATACTAGTAAACAATTAAGGGATTCACTATTCACCTTTCCGGTCTGCATCATCAGACCCTTGTTCCCAACAACAATATGTAATATGTAATGGTGCTCATCAGAAGAATTCAAACGAGCTCAAACACGATGGCTAAACTAGTAGCCGATTCAGTGGTCCACTAGCCATCTTTCTGGTCTCCATCACCAGACTCTTGTTCCCCAAAACATTGAATAGTGCTCATCAGACGGATTCAATTGAGTCCAAACACGGTTATGCTTCGTCTATACTTCGTTTGAACGAACTTTAAACAATTATTATTTGTTTGCCAATGAAAGCGAAAAAAAATCGTATTACTCTATATTTCAGACGACAAACAAACTAGGATATGTGTGATTTCTGTCGGAGAAGGGTTAATTTTGTATGGGCCGTGCCCATTCTTCTTTCACTTAGATCACCGTCACTAAATTATTTTTTCGCAACGGTAAATGTATTGTTGTATGTTTTTAGTGAATCAATGTTAATAATTGTTGTATTTTAATTAAATTAAATTGAATTTCAAAGAATTTTTGTAATTTTATCGTCCAATGGATTTTTTTTTACTCTCGAAGGAATATTTATTGTATTTTAATGATTTTTTAAAACCTAATGAATTTGATTTGTATTTTAGGAGTTTTAACTGTATTAATTTTTGTCGTATGTTTTTAGATTATTTACTGATGAATTTGATGAAAATAGAATACTAAAGTGATTAGCAAATATTTTGTGTTTAAGCATGGGTAATTTTAATATTGGGTCCTTAATAAAGAAAGTTTGATTTGATTGATTGATTGATAATGTTTACGAAAATTTGACGAAAATCTATTATTGAACATTGTGTAGGCTCTGATCTAGTATTAATGTCACGTTTAGAAGATATATTTATTCAAACCATTATTAGTCTAGTCAACAATTGCTTTTTGTCCAACCTTTTTCAGCAGTCTCGGCAAAATATGAATGAGTCGATTTGGAAGAGCACGTAGATGATTTTTGAAAAAAAAAAGTTCCGCTCGAAAAAATTGCAAAAAATATAAACAATCTATTGAAAAAAAGAAAGAAGGGTTTGGTTTTTGCAAATTTCTCAAAATCTAATTAAATTTTTGAAATCTAAAACACCATTGCACCAATTCTGCAGGACTTGAGTGTGACTCTGATAGTGAAGATTTACAAGACACGACACAAATTTTGTTACTGCAAGATAATATTGAGGCAATGTACTTTTTTTTGTTTCTATCTTTATTTTTTGTTTTATTTCTAATAACATGTTTTTGGTTCATAAATGTAATAAGAAAATGAAATATTGAGGCGTATTTTTTTTGTTTTTAGCTTTATTTTTTGTTTTATTCCTAATAACATGTTTTTGGTTTATCAATGTCACAAGAAAATGATTATAATTTACTCAGAAATTAATTATTTTGTTAAATTTTAGCACATAACTTACGTGCCTTCAAAAATTCTATGTACGAGATGTTATTTTACTGTAACTTACGTTACAGTAGTAAATAGAACTTCCCAAAAATAACCTTTGTTAGTGGCTTGACTTATGTAATTGTCAGTATGTTCGGAGTTACTGACTTAGGTGACTTATTTTTAATACCGAAGTTAAGGGTTTTTATCGCCCTTACAGCTATAGTCCCCTAACAAAATTTACTAATGCTAACATTTTTAGTTACGAGATGGTGAATTAAGACTACGAAATCGATTTTTTATCTAGTTGATTTTCTGAAAAAGAGAATCACCGGAATCAACTGCTTTACGAGTTCATCTCTCACGAATTTCCTTGTAGATTGAGTCTTTTAACGTGAAAAAGTTTTTAAAAAGGTATAGATACTAAAGTAGAGATGAACCGCTTTTGACGTCATCAAAAAAGTCATTTATTTTTTTATTTGTTATGGGTTTACTCTTGACTCTAGCCTAACTTCGTATCTCGTAATTCAAGAGTTGCATCGCTATGTGTGGTATATATTCTGAAAATATATTGATTCGCCTTGCCCGTTGATGTAATTAATAAAATACACTTTGGTAAATTGTACGTAGTTTTATTACGAGAGATTCCAAGAAAAAAGTGTTTCATAGACAAAAATGTTGCACTCATAAAAAAAATAAAAATGCTATACACCAGAGATAATGTCGGGTTCAAGTAACTAATACAACACTCCCACTTAATTTGAACCCGTTTCTTGATATAAGTTAATTTTAAAAATGAACATACAATTTTATATCATAATCTAGTTGAACAAGTTTAAAACGAAATATTTTAAAAATATGTTTTACAAGTACAGGTAAGACATAGGTACTAGTTTAAGTTTCGAACACCAATTCTTTTTCTAAAATACTGAAACTTGTCTCTAGGAAGAGCTTTAGTAAACACATCTGCAAATTGTTCATTAGTAGATACATAATTCAAATCAATTTGTTTTTCTGCATATTTATCTTTAACAAAATTATATTGCACTTCTATGTGCTTACAACGCCTATGGTAATCCACATTTTTAATTAAATAAATTGCACTTTGATTGTCTATATTCAAACATATTGAGTCCTGATTAAATTCACCAACATCGACTAAGAGTCCTTTTAACCACATAGCCTCCTTTGCGGCTGAACAAGTTGCCATGAATTCCGCTTCAGTTGTAGACAAAGCAACACTTTGTTGTCTTTGTGTTGCCCATGTTACGGCGTGGAGATGTCTTTAGCATAATCAGCATCACAGTAAGCTTCTACTGTGTTCCGTTGTGATTTTGAATAACACAAACCATAATCTTTGGTTTCTTTCAAGTACTTTAGTATCTTCTTAATAATATTCCAATGAGTGTGATCATAACAATCAAGGTATCTATTCACCAGACTAACTCCATACATAATATCGGGCCTGCTTACCACTGCTAGATGCATCAGTGAGCCTACTGCCTCTCTGTATGGAATCTTCTTATCTGGAATCTCTGTATTCTTCTCCAGTGTAGTGTGAGGATTAACATATTGTGAGGAGCATCCAAACCTTCAGGTGGTGTCATGTAAATATCTTCCTTTACATCTCCATATAAGAATGCAGTTTTGACATCAAACTGAACAATATGCAAGTTGTGTTGTGCTGCTTCTGAAAGTAGAACACGCACTGAATCATATCTTACAGTTGGAGCATATATCTCCTTGTAGTCAACGACTTGTTTCTGACTACACCCTTTGGCACACAATCTTGACTTGTAGAGCGGACCAGATGGCTTGTCTTTTATTTTGAAGACCCATTTGCAGCCAATTATCCGCACACCTTCAGGCTTCTCAATCAATTGCCATGTTTCATTCTTTGCATGCGCCTTTAGCTCCTCTTCAGTGGACTCTTTCCATTTTGCAGCATTTGGGTTATCAGAAGATAATGCTTTACTGTATGTTAGTGGGACATCCTGTTCTCTTACAATTTCATCTGTACATTTGTAAGTATTGGCTTCTTCTTCTTCATTAGCTTGCATTCTGTTTAATCTTGCTTTAGATCTCGTTGTGACAGTATTTGTTAACTCGGATGAATCTATAGCTACATCGGGCTCATACAGAGATCCATCGTCGGAGTAGAAATCTTCACTTGATTCGTCTTCAGTTGTCTCAGACTGTTTCAGCTTGATTTTCTGGGTTTTAGAGTTGTCATCACTTTCACATGATTCTGGCACAGAGTCTGAAAGTGGTACAAAGGAATAATCTCTTTGTACTGAGCTTTCAAGGAAGATCACATCTCTGCTTATTACAACTTTTTTTGTTTTAGGATCTAAAAACCTGTATCCTTTGGTCGGTTCACTATAACCAATGAATAACATTTTATTTGCCTTTGAGTCTCACTTCTTTGCTTTCTCTTTCGGAACATGCACTATTGCTTCACAACCAAATATTTTCATATGAGTAATGTCTGGCTTTTTATCACTCCATTTCTCTTCAGGTGTCAAAAATGCTAGAGCTTTTGTTGGGCATCGATTAGTTATGTATGCAGCAGTCGACACAGCTTCTGCCCAATAATGTTTCTGAAGTTTAGCATTTATGAGCATGCATCTAGCTCTTTCAAGCAAAGTCCTGTTCATTCTCTCCGCTAGACCATTTTGTTGTGGTGTGTACGGAGCGGAGGTTTGGTGTGTGATCCCTGATTTCTTTAGAAAAGCTTGAAACTCATTGCTTAGATACTCTTTTCCATTATCAGTGCGGAGTATCTTTATTCTCGAATCAAGTTGATTTTCAACTAAGGCTTTAAATTCTTGAAATTTCTGGAAGACTTCTGATTTGTTTTTAATCAAATAAACAAATACTTTCCTTGTGAAGTCGTCAACAAAGGTAAGAAAGTACTGAACTCCCCCAAGGCTTGGCACTTCCATTTTTCCACAGACATCTGAGTGAACAAGTCCTAGCTTCTCTTGTGCTCTAGAACCTTCTGAAACGGGATTCTCGTCTGCTTTCCTTCCAAACATGAAATACATAGCACTTTATCTGCCTTGTTTATTTTGATTCTTGCACTCAACAATAATTTGTGTAAATCTTCAAAATTCAAATGTGCCATTCTCTGGTGCCATAAGTAACAATCATTCTCTGTTGACGTAGATAAGTATGCTGGAATACTATGTGTATTTAGCCGGTACATATTGTTTATAAGTTTAGCAGCTGCGACTTGCTTATTTTTATTTAAGATTACACAGCCTTGACTGTCAAACTGTACTTGGCAACCACCTTTTATAATTTGACTTACAGAGAGGAGATTAGTAGCCAGCTCAGGAACATATAGAACATTTTGTACCTTGATTGTGTCAATTTTGCCTTGTTTGTTCACAACATTGAGATTCACTTTCCCACATGCTTTCACAACTAATCTCTTGTTATCAGCCACTCTTATTGCGGCAATCGGAGGTGACATCTCATCATACAGCAATTCACGGTGCATTGTCATATGCATTGAAGCTCCAGAATCTATAAACCAGTTGCTGTCGTTGCTCGTTGTAGCGGAGAACACTGCGACATAACTAGAACCTGTTTGCTCATTCGATTTTTGTTCCTTCTTCTTGTTGCGGCAATTTTTACTGATGTGTCCATGTTTATTGCACACATAACACCTCGGACCCTTGGACTTTACTTTATTATGAACTTGTTTGCCAGATTGCAACTGATTTCCTTTGCTTTTCACATATAGCGCATTAGACTCAGAGTTTCTTATATCTTGAAGAAGCTTTGTCTTTACTGAATCAGCTGTTATTTTCACACCAGAGCTCTCAAGTGCCATTATCATGGGTTGATACATTTCAGGAAGACCAGCCAGTAACAGGGTCCCGAGCCACTCATCATCAACATTGAAACCAATGTTTCTCAGTTTATGGGCGGTCGACATTATTTTGTTAACGTAGTCTTCTATGTTTTGACAATTTTCGAGGTTTGTGGTTATCAGATCTCTCAGGAGCCCAACCCGACGTGTCAAACCATTGTCATCAAAAGCTTTTGCTAGATTATTCCACACATCTTTAGCTGTTTTAGCTTCTTGTATATGTACATAATTGATAGGATGCACTAGTAGAATTAATTTTGATCTCGCTTTCGTATCGAGCTTTGCATCAACGGCTTCATTTTCTTTAGGGGCGACACAACTCCATAAATCTTCGTGTTCGAGATAAGTTTGCATAGCAAATCGCCACGTTGGGTTATTTTCTCTTCCGGTCAACTTTTCTATCAGTGCCATCGTATTATTTGAAGACATTTTGTCGATGAAGAAAAAATTCGAACTGCGAGAACACGTTTTGGAATTGTAGGTTAGGTTTTTCTATTTTTACCAGAACTACGAACTTTAACTTTTATTGCTTTGGAAATCACTTTTACTTTTAATAAAGCAATATTCAGGTGGCCTGGGCCCATAACCTGATGTAATTAATAAAATACACTTTGGTAAATTGTACGTAGTTTTATTACGAGAGATTCCAAGAAAAAAGTGTTTCATAGACAAAAATGTTGCACTCATAAAAAAAAAGAAAAATGCTATACACCAGAGATAATGTAGGGTTCAAGTAACTAATACAACACCCGTGAATGCACATACGCTCTCGTGTGCAGACATCATTGAGCAGGGAGAGAACTCGAAAAATTTCCTGTAGATTCACTCTGCGCGATCAAGGAATTGTCCATAATTTCATAACGGTAAAGTTTATATGAGTCATTTATACGTGCGCCGTCATGTCATTGAAGTGTTCTTAGACATTTTATAAAAAAAATATGGTAGTGTAACGACTTTAAAGTTTAAACTACAATTTCAAACTATTTGGAAAAAAATTGCTGTTTGAAGTGCTGTACCTCAACTCTTATTAAATCTAGAAAGTAACCGTTACACTCAAATTACAGCAATTTTTTTCTACCTTAAAAGTAAATATTTTGATTGGTTTTCTCCGTAGAATGCACTGTTTAAAAGAATTAAGCTTAAATCCTAAAAATGACCTTAAATTAAGAAGTTTTCTGAGCACCACGCAGTGCGCGAGGTTGAAAAATTGGGTGGAAACTACTGGCACCTAACAACTACCCAAAAAATGTGGACAATGCAATTTACTGCGACCTAACGCGTTTAATCTGTGTACGGTGACTGGCCTAATCTAAAGCTGCATGAAAATGATTATTTAATTTTTATCTCCTATTGTTGAATAAATTGTTATATATAAATAAATGCGGTGTTTATGATTGTTTAAAAAAAACATCGGTAAAAAAATTTGTTAATCAGTAAACAATTTATTATAAGTAATTAAACTTTTACCTCGTGTTGTTTTTTTTGACTCTATTAATGAAACAAAAACAAGCACGAGTTGTGTTTTAGGCAAAAAAAATATGTTATATGTCGGAAATAAGTCAGTCAATTGAACAATCGGGACACCATCGCCATCTAGTGGCATTCGACGAAGTCTAGAACGTTGTGCTCAACAGAGGCTTAGCTCAGTCTACTGGTGGCGGTCGAGCAGTGCAGACGTGCACACGTCTAGAAACCGCCGCGTGTTCCGAATACTTGTTCAGTGTACCTATTGTGTGAGAATATTGTAATTGAGACTTTCAAGTGTGAATACTAATTTGATTTAAAAGCAAACGGTGTTTCTATTGCGCAATAACCAACACTTCCCATAGTACGCCCACAGAAGTTCCAATATCCTGGCTGATGTAACCTAGACAGTTGTGCCTTCGCTGGCATATAATATTTCGATAAAATAAATCTAAAAATTATAAATAATGATTTGAAAAAAAATGTGGTTCCTACTAATTTTAAGTTGAATAATAAAATTGTTCAATCATGATTTGAGCATTAATTTTTTTTAAGGATTTTTTTTTAAAACAAGCATCATTTGCATCAAAGATTAGGATTCCAAAACAAAAATTAAAATTACTAGCAGTCCAAAATAAATCTTATAAACAACGCATTTGTTTATCACAATTTTTTAAACAATAGAAGATACAAATTTGAAAATAAATATTTTCATTCGCTTTGGATACTAAAAAAACGAATCAACAAAAAAATATTTTCAAAAATTGTTCTTTTTCCAAAGGGATATATTCTGAAGCCTTTTGAGAATACATAGTCAGTACATTGAAGGAAAAAGATGTCAGATTTATAGTTTAACGATTGTCATATTTGTCAATTCCCATTTGTCATTCTTAATAAGATTTTGAGAAATTTGCAAAAACCTAAACCCTTCTTTCTTTTTTCAATTAATTGTTTATAACTTTTGAAAGCTTTTCGAGCGAAACTTATTTCTTTTCAAAATTCATCTTCATGCTCTTCCGAATCGAATAACACTTCATTCATATTTTTTCGAGACTGCTGAAAAAAGTTGAACAAAAAAAGCATTTATTGACTAAACTATATTAGAATTTCATAATTTCGCTCGTAATTAAGTGTCGTGTATCATTATACGGTGCATGACCGAAATCATCATGAAAAGAATTAACAACAGGAAATTCTCCATTGAGCCAAGTGGATATTAACAATCACCTGGGCATCTTAAGATAAACTGCACTTCTCAACACCCACTTGCAACGTTGATATAATTGAAAATGCAAAATCACAAATATTATAGCTTTCAAGATTTATTTCTTCCAGATGGTAGTAGAAATATACTATGAAAATATTTAACGCAAATCTCTTCCCGAGTGGACTAACGAAACTTGAAAAAAGAAAAATATATACGCATATTTATTATACAATCCCATGTATATTTTGCTAATAATAAAAATCTTTCAAGCTCGCTCTATTTGGGGCGAAATGCCACACAGTCATGCAGATCTATACTAATATATAAAGCTGAAGAGTTTGTTTGTTTTTTTGAACGCGCTAATCTCGAAAAATTCTTTCAGTGTTAGATAGATAGCCCATTTATCGAGGAATGCTATAGGCTATATATCATCACGCTAAGACCAATAGGAGCGAAGCAGTAATGAAAATTGTGACGCAGACGAAGTTGCGTGGGTCAGCTAGTGTTATTATAACGCGGAAACAATAGGTCGCTATATGTTTCCGTATGCCTTATACACATTACAAAATGGTACACCGTATCTTGCCATATGATTTGCGTTGTTACTCCAAGTTTATTACTACATAGACACCATTCGATACGATGGCATATAGCAACAATATTGCACACTTTAATTTATTGACAATTAATTAATCAATCGAGTCTAGTCCGGCGCAACAACCAGCGGGTATGAAGTTCGTTCCTTGAGAGGCCATGGTAGAGCGGACAAATATGACCTTAAGCCTAGTCTCCCAGTGGGGTGATGACAATCTGGTCACTTTTAACGCAACTAAAACACAGGCGTGTCTTTTTTCTGCTAAAAGGAATCGTTTCAACCAAACTCCTACTTTTCGGGGTACATCTGTTCCTGTGACTGATCGGCTCGAGCTCCTAGGCATAGAGTTGACATCCATTCTTAACTTCGGCGCCACCACTGAGTACAAAGCCCAAACTGCGGCCAAAAAGCTGGACATCCTAAATAGGGTTCTTTATTTAGGCCTGGGCAGCTTTTAACCCTATACAAAGCACAAGTCGATCCTGCATGGAGTTTTGCAGCCACCTTTGGGATGGCTCAGCTAAGTACTAGCTTGCCGCGCTTGACTCGGTGGAACGCAAAGCTTAGAGGCTCATCGGCTACGTGAAACTGGTGGATGCCAAGCTACACAGCTTGACTCATCGCCACAAACTTGCCTGCTTGTCGGTCTTCTATATATTGTACTTCGGTGAGTGTGCCCAAAAACTCCACGACCTCATCTCACCGGCCACCTTTTACCATCGGACATCCAGACGCAATGCAACTTACCATCCTTACCTTGTTGCTATTCCACCAATTTGCACTAAGCGTTTCCAAATATCTTTTATAGTGCGCACAGCAAAGGAGTGGAACTCCCTGCCTGCGTCTGTATTTCCGAACGCTTACAACCCTAATCGCTTCAAAGTGAACAACAATGCCTTCTGGGTAAGCTAGCTGCATCGTAGACTTTTTATCTGTCATCTTTGACCTAGACTACAGTCAAGAAAGAGCAAACCCATCACATAAAGAAAAAAAATCAATACGATAAACAATGATTGATATTATCGTCTTGAGTATAATTCTAACAACTATTTATGACGATATAATTTTATCGACGCTCTGCTATGTTGTATGGTTCTAAGGATGTTTGAACATTTTCAAGTACGAGATTTTGAAAGTATTACTTTCGATTTAAGAGTTGAACATAAATAGCTTTCCCTCAACTCTCCTTTATTTAGACTTTCAATAGTTGTTCTGTCTTACAGTACGTATACAGTCAAATATCATTTGGCCAAATACTGTAACTATAATTGATATTTTGTTGTTATCCTTACTTGGATACCCTAATATAATGTAAAAGAGTATTTTGTTATTACGACTTTAAAGGAACTAGATATATTTATTGTATGAATGGCTGTTTATTAAAAAATAGATTGTGATGATTACCTATCTATCAATAGTGGACGCAAAACTAAAATTTGTATGTTTAGTAAGATCTCCTTTTTTTTTGTTCCAGGGTCCGTGTGGAGTACTACGTAAACGAGAACACTTTCAAAGAAAGACTGCAACTATATTTTATAAAAAATCAACGATCGAGTAAGTATGTCAAGGTATAATAATTAATTACACAATATTGACATGAGCCATTTCTTGGAAATAGATAACTACGAGTAAGGCCTCGTTTATGCAGATGCGGAATTCATATTTTCTGACTTGTCTCCATGCAAAGCAAACTTCAAAATGAAACATGGAATTCTAAAATGCACTCTAATCTTACAAAATTTCAAATTGAATTATGTATACAAACTTAGACAATACGCAGATTTTCAAATATATCAGAATGGCGTGTGTACTTTTCAGATTTGCCTAAATTTATTGCAGTTATTTGGTACCTTCTGTTTATCTTAACGTACCTCTTCTGTAAATCTGTGTACTTACACCCGTGCACTGATATTTTAAAAATTAGTTACACCCGCCTCCCAGATGTCAGAACCGCGGATGTACTGCTAACCAATATATGTAACTAAGTGCGCTGTAATAATAAGCACCAATATAAGTAAATTTTGGTACTTCTTGTGTACCTGCAGAAACAAGTATTAAATAAACAAAATACTGAAAGGTTAGTTTTAGAAAATGGTGAGAAACTTTTCGTTTCTCACTATTTTCTAATGCAAGTAGACGTAAACATTAATGTTACACCTACTCTCTTAACAACGTCAAAGAAAAAAAAATTTGTTGTTTTTACTTTTCGCAACAACCTTACAGTGCTTTGTTTATTAATTACTTGTTTCTGCAAGTACACAAGAGCTACCAAATCTACTTATACAGTGCACTTAGCAACTTGCTTGGTTCGCAGTACACCCGCGGTTCTGACATCATGATGGCGGGTGTACCTAATTTTTAAAATATTAGTATATGGGTGTAGGTACACAGATTTTCAGAAGAGGTACGTAAAGGTGCACAGATGGTACCAAATGACTGCAATAAAGAAGAATAGTCATTTCAGACCCACAGTCCGACAGAATTGTGAACTATCGTTGTATTAATGTCATCTGTAGTAGAATAAGAATGTGTTTTTTTTTTTCGATTTCGATGGCTAACACCTAAACACTAATACAATGACCTTGAATATCAAACATGTCTTCAAACGAAGTCTTGAAAAGAAATTTCACATCCATTCCTACAAGTATATTATCTTGTCTGAGCTCATTTGAATTGTCTCGATGGATATTGTGCATGGTTGATAACGAGGGTCTAATGATGAAGAGCAGAAAGGTGGAAAACGGTAAAACGTGTTCAGCACCATTTCAGACCCAGAGTTCCACAGAATTGAGACCTACCGTATTTTTTTCGTCATTTGAAATATATCAGAATGTTTTTTTTTTAGATTGCGGTGGCTAACTCATAGATATTACTATATGAGCTTGAGTATTTCTTTAGAGATAGAATAGAAAAGTAAATTTACAAGTATGCCTTATGATGTCTGCACTCATTTCAATCGTACTGTTGGGCACCATTCACTGTAATTGGTAACAAGGGTCTGATGATGGAAACCATAAAGGTGAGTAGTGGCTCTCTTAGCTGACTACTCCTATACCCACCGTGCTTGGGCTCATTTGAATCCTTCTAATAAGTACTATTCTTTGTTGTTGAGAACAAGGATCTGATGATGTAAACTATTAAGGTGAGTAGTGGCTCTTTTAGCTGTCTACTCCTATACCCATCATGTTTGGGCTCGTACAAAACATACGTGGCGGTACCATTCAATGTAGCTGGTAACAACGATCTGATGATGGAAGTCATAAAGGTGAGTAGTGGCTCTCTTAGTAGACTTTTCCTATACCTATCGTGATGACTTTTCCTATGCCTTCTGATGACCTCTATCCAATGCAGCTGGTTACAACGATCTGGTGATGGAAACCATAAAGGTGAGCAGTGACGCTCTTGGTTGACTATTCCTATACCCATCGTGTTTGGGCTCATTTGAATCCTTCTGATGAGCACTATCTATTGAAGCTGGTAACAAAGATCTGATGATGGAAACCATAAAGGTGAGTAGTGGCTCTCTTAGTTGACTACTCTTAAACACTTTTCTTAACAATTACTGTTTATGTTAGCTGACAAAAGGTTTCTTATGATGGGGAGACCAGAAACGGCCTAAAAGCGAGCCAAGTAGTTCCAGTAGGATCTTTTAGTTGGCTCCTTTTACACATCGTGTTTGAGCTCATTCCAAAGGTATGGGTGGGTACAATTCATTGAAGTTATCTGCTAGTAAGAGTTCCGCAAAAAATTGGTCAAGCCGTTTCGAAGAGCCCGCATAAAAAGACGGTTTTATTTTTTGCATGGAATCCCAATATTTTTTCTAAAATTAAGGTAGCCTAAACTCCTCATTATAAAATTAGCTACCTGTCAGTGAAAATTCCGGATATTAGCCGGAACAAACAGACAGACAGACAAAAGTTTTACAAATTGTGTTTTTGTTATAGGAATCGTATTTATTTTCGTATGCATTTGGTACGAAAAGACAATACAATTTTTTATTCTTTTATTTTTTTTTTATTTGGCCTTCACAACAAGTTATTTTTACAATTTAACCAGCACTAATGACTAACTGAAGTAACCAATAGGATACATCAGGCCGATTCAAATGATTCCAAACACGGTGGTTATACTAGTAACCAATTAAGATATCCACTATCCACATTTCTGGTCTCCATCATCAGATCCTTGTTCCCAACAACAATGAATAGTGCTCATCAGACAGATTCAAATGAGCCCAAATACGATGGTTATATTAGTATCAATTAAGAGATCCACTATCCACCTTTCTGGTCACCATCACCAGATCCTTGTTCCCAATAACAATGAATAGTACTCAACAGGAGGATTCAAATGAGCTCAAACACGATGGCTATACTAGTAACCAAATAAGAGATCCACTATCCACCTTTTTGGTCTCCATCATCAGGTCCTTGTTGCCAACAATACTGAATAGCGCTCATCAGACAAATTCAAATGATCCCAAACACGATGGTTATGCTAGCGAGAGTGTATGAAAAATAGCTTTTCTACACTTCATTTGAACGAACACTTTACACCATATATTTATGTGTTAGCCAACTAATTCGAAAAAAAAAAAAAACGTATTTCGCTCATATTTCAGACGACAAACCAATTAGGGTATGTGTGATTTCTGTCGGAGGTGGGTTAATTTTGTATGGGCCGTGACCATTCTTCTTTAGATAAATCTGATAAGTTCAACCACTATTCTGATATACATGGATTTCAAAGAGCCTCACATTTAGATACGATGGAAATAGGTACTGGCTGGTCCACTTTTACTTATAAACGAAGGCTAATTTCTACACTTTTTATTCGCAGATACCTACGTGAAATGCCATTCGTAATCATGATTGGAAAATAGATTCGTGCCAGAAGTGAAACCTATCGTAATTGCTTTTGCCATCTGAAATATAAAATAAAAAACATGTTCTTGTGAACATGTTTTTCTTGGGGTATCCTGTACCATTCTTGAATAGCGGCTTCCCTGAGCTCTGGCACTGTCTGGGGACGTGGCTGACGGTTCCAAATAGCTCGTTTAAGACCATCCCACGTGTGCTTTATTGGATTTAAGTCAGGCGAGCCGGCAGGCCTGTTTAACCTTGTGATGTCGTATTCTTGGAGAGCAGCATTGACTCGTTGAGCTCGATGTGCGGGCGCATTATTAATTTATTTTTTTAAACTTAATGCACAATTGTGGTACATGGGCGGACTTAATGCAACAAGGCATTCTCTACCAGTCAACCTTTGGGTTAAAAAGATTACGCTGTAGTTGGTAATTAAGAGTAGAATTTTGTTTTGGGAAGAATATACAAAATAATAATATATAGAATACTAATAAAATACATATATACGCTAAAATAATAAATTAATAAATATGATGTTACATACAAATCTTTCTGATTAAGAGAACTCAAAAATGATGACTAGACCAAACTAAGAATGACAGGCTGGCCAGGCTTTGTACTGGTCATTATCATCGACCAGTATTTCAAATTGGTACCCATGGTTTACTCGGAATGGTCTGACAATTCCATCAATAGCAACTGCTTTATATGTACATATCTGCTGTCATGAAGCCTCGATACGGGATCAAAGGCGTTCTAGCTCCAATCATAATACCACCCCAAAAGGACACCGATTTCCCGCTTTGATGAACTGTTCCAGTGGCAGTTATTTGCTTTTCACGGTCTCCTGGTCTTCTCCATACACGGACACGTCGGTTATCTGAATAAGTACTAATTTGCGATTCGTCAACGAAGACACAGTTTTGCCAAATGTTCTCTTCTTCATCTTCTTAATTTTTCCGAAGCCTAGCCCACTGCAATCTCCGTCGTTGATGTTGCCGGAAATTCAGAGGCGCTCGCCAAGACCTCCGTGCTCGTAATCCAGGCTGGTGCAAGCAATTCCATGCCATTGGAGCTACCCCGCACACGACGCATCAGGAAGGCTTCCCTCTTGCGCACTAATGTTCTAAAACAGTCTGTGTTTATATCTTGTTAAAAATAGAAATGCATATTTTTTTGTTTGCCGAAAACTACCAACACGTAACTGGCTGAAAAGATATAATCAAGTTTATAGTGGAGGATTTTAACACGAAAATTCGAATTAAATAGAGCGATAGAATACGAATTTACAAAAATCATCCTCTGCACCCAGGTGAAAAACGGCAATAGCAATTATTGTGCTAAACCCATTTTTCACCTAACATCAGAGGATTATTCATACACAACATAGGTTTAAAGAATTTTTTTACGTAACTATGTGTACTATACAGTGTATGTATATTTTCATTTTGTCGGTTGACATGTGTCTACGTAAATAATAAACATTTTCATTAATACACTGTGGAATTTTGCATGTTGTTCGAAGACGAATTACCATAATTTATGTTGATGAGTTCGCGTCCGAAGATATAGTAATTTGTATGTTTGTTTCTTTGTTTCAGGTTTACGCATTAGAATAGCTAACCTATTTTTCAAACTTTTGACCTGTGTGTTGTATATATGCCGAGTTTGCGCTGATGGAGATCCCATTACCGCTTCCTGGTAAGTCAAGTCGCTGCGAACAAAATAATGTTATATTTTTTCATGAAATTCTATGACTTTAATTGAAATGCAGTTTGACGCTTTCCGTGCAAGGACTAGTTTCTGTGTTTGAGTTAAAAACAATTAAAATGGTGGAAGCTTAAGGCTCAGCTTACACTGATTACATACTACATACAATTTTATATATTAGGTAGGATAGGAAAATATGTAATTGAATAGACTTTAGGAAAAAAAACACGATATAAGTTTGATTGGCGTTGATTTAAAAGGGTTAAAATTGGTGGCGAAGTATTTTTTTATTATTTGTGATGGATTTGCTCTTGACACTTGTCTAGGTCAGAGATGACACAGACAAAGTCTACGATGGAACGAGCTTACCCAGAAAGAGCCTGAGATAGTTTTCAGAGATACTTATACTTTTTTACGTTTGTTACCAGTAGTGCCATGGGTAAAAAAAAAACATAATATAGTCTCGTAGAACTACCAAGCGATCCAGTAGTACCACGGGAATTTGTTTTTACCGATGTTACACCCTTAGTCCACATTGCATAGTTTGAGACCTGTTACTTTGACACCTGTCCCACTGATACTCGTCACTTTGACTTTTGCTATTTTAGAAATTTCCTTACATTGAGACTGGTATGAAGGCTCAGGTGAAGGCTCAGTGTTGAGGTGGGTCAACGGCGAACATTTATAATAGTAAATATAAGTCTTTTAGGTTCATATATTTTTATTTATAATAATATTATCATAGAAGTCGATGTAAAATAATTAAGTTGTTGAATAGGGAAATAGAATAGAACATAAATATTTCCAACCTAAAGAAATAAATTTCCTGGCCGTTTTTGGTCATCGATAAACAAATGAATGCCACCAATACAAATATTATTTCTTTCCTCTGTTTACACAAAAAAATATTAAAAATATTAACTTATTCCTAGAAATAAGAGAATTTATGTACGTGTTTCTAACGCAATTTTTCTAGTGCATATCCAACTCTTATCTTTCTGGATATAAGTTCCAATAAAAAATGTGGCTTATATTGTCATCGTTTATTATTTGTTTATTTTGTCTTTTGTTTTTATTTTTCGAATTATAAATTAAGCTTTTGTTAGATACGTTTTTCAACACGTTTAGCAGACGCATTAACGTAACGTTATTTTTATTGATATACTTATTCAGCTTTGAACCATAAACACTTAACAGACTTAGTATTTGTCTACGTACGCTTGAATTACATTCATGTATTCACTTTCTCTTTCTTTTTTTTTTTTCTTTTTCTTTCACAAACCATCTAAAATCATATCCTGCGGTAGAAGCAGTAAAGCGGCATAAAGCGCAACTATACGTTGTACGTAACTCAACGTTATGTTGACTGTTTTTTGTCACTCAAAAGTGCAAATATTAAATAAACTACTTTTGTTCTGTCTGGGGTGCTATGGACGTCACCAATTATTGTATACATTCCACAAAAAGCTTTGGAAATGCTTTAAAGGTAGCGTCTACAAAACATTCCGATATTTCAAATATCGGAATTTTTAAACATCCGTGGAACAAAAGAGCATGATTCTGACTCCTTCGTTATAATAATCCGCTAAGATAAAATCATAATACTTTTCAAGCACCTGTACCTCATCAATATCAACAAATACCGTTTTGTTCACATTTACCGAATTGTTTCGCATATCGTATAAAGAATGCTGAACACTGGACAGTGGCGGCATAGTTATGGCCCCGTTTTTACCGTGCTCTTTCTCCATTTGTACATTAGCTTTCTCGTACAATTGTGGAATAGGTTTCTCACATTTTGTGACCTTCGTTTGTAAATTCGATAAACAAATCGCAAAGTCTGGTTTGCATACGTATGGTTGCTTTTTCAGTACTAGATCCTATAAGAAAAAATTGTAATTAACACACACATTATTTGTTAAAAATATAAATTACTAACACTTCGCGCCCGCGAATTCGTCCGCGCTGCAATTTTCTTAAGGATCTCAAATTTTTTGAAAATAGATATTAATTCCTGATAATTTAGCTTTCTACTAATGAAAAAAGATGGACTTAAAGATAACGTAGGTACTACTTATTATGTTACATTTACTTTCATTGTCATACTGCCCGAGCATTTTGGTTTGATGAACAAACTGCACTTCCATATTTCACTACCATTTTTGTAACATTTTAACTTAAAATATTGGTGTCTATCATTGCCAATGAGAATAGTGCCACCTTTTCTTTGGATAAGTACGAGTTCGGGGTCGCTTACTTCACTCGTATTGGTAGTATGGTAAATTACAAACAGATACGTAAACAGGAAATTAACTATAACAAAATTACCAACTCAAATATTTTGGAAAACATGTTACATGAATGTCAAAAAATCATTTGTTTCGTTTGAAAAATGTGACATAATGAATTTCAAACTTTATTCAGTGAAGGTGTTATGTAAAAACTTAAAAAAAGGAGATTGTATACGTGAGATTATACCCAGAAGTGAGTATAATTAATTTATAATATTTAGTCCTACTAGCTTCTGCCTGCGACTTCGTCCACATAGACTTTAGAGCTGGCGCGCAACTTTCTTTTTTATCTAATTCTCATCCTCGAAATGCATCTTCATGACGTGGTATCCTGATAGTTTGTGAGTCTTTGCGGTTCTTACTTTCAGCCCCGGAATTAATTCGACATGTTTGTGGTGAACCAAACCTTTTTTTTTGTTACCTTACCTTCCCATTGGGGGAATGGGGGGCTATGTGGGACTCCCCGGTCTGATCCGGCATACCCACTAAAACAACCCAACGGCATTCCCGCCGCGTCTGAGTGGAGGGGGACTGGGAGATCGGTGCAGCTTTTACGTCCAGTCCTCCTCCAACGACCGCCCGCCTTCACGGCGAACCCTTTACGCCCACACTGTGGGGGGATGGTCAGGAATGACCGACGAAGGTGGTGAAGAGAGCAATGCGGGCGAAGGTGCCCCCGCGCCTGTCGCCCGCCTATCACCATCATGAGTAGAGAAGACGACGTCTTTTCCGACCTCTTCTTCGTCTTCGGAGCGGCGCAGCGAGAGGGTCGTCCTCCCGCGAGCGCACCTCCGCCTCCTTTTGCGAAATGACGTCCTCGCTAAAAAAGGCGATTGCTGCCCAGGCCCCCTCACTTTCCAGCATGGGGTTTACCACGCCAGGAAGTGAGAGGTCTTGCCCGACCACCTTGGTCAGACTGCGGCGCAGCTCAGACCAAGCTGGGCACACCTCGAGGGTGTGCTGTGCTATGTCCTCCGCCGCGCCGCAGTCATGACACGCCGTAATCTCCACCCTTCCGATCCGATGCAGGTGCGATCCGAAACAGCAATGGCCGGACAGCACCTGCACCAGACGGAATGAGGGGAAACCGTGGGGCAGCTCGAGCCAGCCTCACAGGACTGGACCGAATGCGTCCAACGTTCGGCGGCCAAAGGTGGCGGTGGCGAAGTCCTCCGTCCAATGGAAGACGATCCATCGCATCCTTCGCCTCCCGCCGCACGGCCTCCCGCTCCACAGCGACGGGGCGCTCCCCGAGCGCTTTCCGGTGCGCCGTCCACTCGTACACTCTGGCGAGCACCCACGCCGCTAACTCCCAAGGAGGGGTGCAGGCCAGAGCGCACGCCGCCGAAAAGCCTACCGAGTGGTAGGTCCGGGCCAACCTAACCTAACCTTACTGGTACTTGTGACTCTTAAGCGCTTACGATTTCTGCCGAAAAAACACTTGGAAATGTTTCTGGTCGCGTGGTTTCTACTTGTGAATCTGTAGCGCTCATAATTCCAGCCCCGGCAATACTTTGACATGTTTTTGGTCTCCCGGTACTTTTGAATCCATAGCATTCACAATTCCAGCCCAAAAAAAATTTCAACATGTTTTTGATCTCCTGGTATTTGCTTGTGAATCTGTAGCGCTCATAATTCCAGCCCCGGCAATACTTTGACATGTTTTTGGTCTCCCGGTACTTTTTAATCCATAGCATTCACAATTCCAGCCCGGATAAACTTCAACATGTTTCTGATCTCCTGGTATTTACTTGTGAATCTGTAGCACTCATAATTCCAGCCCCGGCAATACTTTGACATGTTTTTGGTCTCCCGATACTTTTGAATCCATAGCATTCACAATTCCAGCCCGGAAAAAAATCAACAGTTTGAACCCAATGGCCTGGCACGCGAAGACGGCAAGCGACCGGACGGTATGTCTTTGTTTCCATGGAAGATGGGTAGGCCTTTAGTGTGGGACGCTACTTGTGTCGATACTCTTGCGCCATCCCATCTTCCTAGCTCGTCGTGCTGTGCTGGTACTGCCGCTGCGGCTGCTGAGAACCTCAAGCGGCGGAAATATAATAACCTTGTTGGCAATTATATTTTTGAGCCGTTTGGGGTTGAAACTCTTGGACCGTGGGGTCCGAGTGCTCATGCCTTATTTAAAGATCTTTCTAAACGCTTAGTTGACACTTCGCGTGACCCAAGGGCTGGCTTTTACCTCGGACAGAGGATAAGCATTGCCATACAACGTGGCAATGCCGCCAGTCTTTTGGGCTCACTTCCGGTGGACCGCGATCCGGACGAATTTTTTGACGCCTTAGTTGGATATTTTATTTTAAGTGTATATATTTAGTACTTTAATGCTGTACCTAGTTCATATCTGAATGAAGATTACATTAAACATTTATGACGCCCATAATACTTTAACATCGTTCTGTTCTCCTGGTACTTGTGAACCTTAGCGCTCTCAATTTCAGCCCCGGGAATACTTCGACATGTTTCTGGTCTCCTAGTACTTGTGAATCTGAAGTACTAAGGCAGCAGCGGTTCTGGGTTTCCACTTCTTCCTCAGTCTCCATTAAGTCATGCCTTTTACTGGGATAAAAAGTAGCCTATTTTTTATTCCAAGATGAGAACTATGTGTGCCAAATTTCGTCCAAATCCCTTCAGCCATTTTTGCGTGATTAAGGCACAAACATACAAACTTTCACCTTTATAATATTAGTAGGATTCACTTAATTGAATAAATTAATTTAATTGTTTTTCTTCGACTTCCGTGATAATATTATTATAAACTAGCTTCTGCTCGCGACTTCGTCTGCGTAGAGTTAGCTGGCGCACAACTATTTTTTTGTCTCATATTCACATTCTCTGAAATGCATTTTTATGATTCTGGTATCCTGATAGTTTGTGAGTCTTTGTGGTACTTACTTTCAGACCCGGAATTACTTCGACTCTTTGTGGTCTCCTAGTACTTGTGAATCTTTAGCGCTCACGATTCCTGCCGAAAAAATACTTGTGACATGCTTCTGGTCTCCTGGTTTCTACTCGTGAATCTGTAGCGCTGCTCATAATTCCAGCCCCGGCAATACTTTGGCATATTTCTGGTGTCCCGGTACTTTTGAATCATAACCGCTCACAATTCCAGCCTTGGAAATACTTTGACATGTTTCTGGTGTCCTGGTACTTGAAAATCTGTGGCATTCATAATTTCGGACCGGAAAAATCTTCGACTTGTTTCTGTTCTCCTGTATCTTTTGAATCCTTACCGCTCACAATTCCACCCTCAGAAATACTTCGACATGTTTCTGGTCTCCTAACTGCTCATAATTCCAGCGCCCGAAATACTTCGACATGTAGTCCCTCCCTTCTTGGTATGTACTTGTAAATCTGTGGTTGTTGAAGTATTTTCGATATAAAATACTTCAACATGTTTCTGGTCCCCTGGTCCTTTTGAATCCTAACCGCTTGCAATCAAAGCCCCAGAAATACTTCAACATATTTTTTTCTGCTCTCCTGGTACATGTGAATCTAGAGTTTTCACAATTCCAGCCCGGAAAAACTTTTTACCAAAAAAATATAACCGACTTCCAAACAAAACACGACAAAGTATAAAATTAACCCATGTTAGTTTCCGGGATAAAAAGTGGCTTTGTATATGTTATTCCAGGAGGTTAACTACATGTGTGCCAAATTTCATCCAAATCCCTTCAGCCGTTTTTGCGTAATTGACGGACAAAAATACAAACATGCAAACATACAAACTTTCACATTTAGTATATTAGTAGGATTAATCGTTGATTTGCAATACATGTTTTGGTAGTTTACAATTATACAAGATATGCCTGTGTCAGGAGACTCCGCTCTTCCACAAAAAGACGTACATATTACAATCTGTTGATGCAAATATAAATAAAACATTTATGAAACTAAAAGACCTAAATTTATAATAAAAAATGTTCGCCGTTGACCCACCTTAACACTGAGCCTTCACCTGGGCCTTCATACCAGTCTCAATGTTAGGAAATTTCTAAATAGCAAAAGTCAAAGTGACAAATGTCAGTGGGACAGGTCGCAAACTATGCAATGTGGAACATCGGTAAGAAAATAATTTCCGTGGTACTACTGGATCGCTTGGTACTTGTACGGGATCTTTTTTACCCATAGTACTACTGGTAGTATTATGGTAGTACCACGGGCAACAAACGCTTTTTTACTGCTTGTTTCAATTGACTCATAAAAGAAACAATGAAAATTTCAACGATGGAAACACCTTCGTTCTGTTGCGGTGGACAGGGGAAAATCAATTTGTATGTAAAATCTCTTCGATTAGAAACGTAGTACAAATACATAGGTAAATTATAAATATTTTTATGACAAAATTTTCAAAACTACTCTTCAGAGGGTCTGAAGGTGTGTTTATTTTTGCTGAGTTTATTACGTTATCATAATATAAATATATTTATAGATAGTGCACTATAGGCACCTGTTTGTGAAACTTCTTTTATTTTCCCCGTTTATTATCGACTGGTAGACACATTTCCCTTGCTAAAATACCTTGTCTTAAAATTCAGTTATCTGTAACCTAGCCAGGAAGCTTTCAATCATCTATTTTAATTATTGTTATGTAATGAAACTAAGTAGCTTTTCATGCTGGGTTTAAGCAGACCAAAAGAGTGAAAGCGTTCATAGTTAAATTTGAATTGATACATCAGATTAAGATAGTGCCCAGTTGCTATAGGGGTATTTTTTTTAGAAAATAGTAGTTTTAATTTGAAAAATGTCATAAAATTGATAGACGAATGCCCAACGTCCATTTATTAAGTTGGATTGTATGAGCAATCCAACTTCTTAAACAGTAGAGTTTGAGTTTTATGTTGTAAACGTTTTTATAAGACTCCTTTGTATTTCATTTATTTATTTTTATCATATTTTTTTCTACCTATATGCCAACAGAATAGTTCATTTGAGGAAAACTGAGATTAATGTGTAAACTTAGATATTTGTACAGAACAACGACTTTTAAGTCATTTTTTGCATATATGTATCATACATAATATATAAAACAAAACAGCCGTGCGTAAAGTTCTTCAAAAATTCGGAAGTGGCTCGACCGATTTGTTTTTGTAATGTTTTTTTTTTGTTTTGTTTGTCTCAATACTAGGGGCTATGGAAAAAAACCTAGAGTCACAATCAAATCCTAGCCTGGCGAAATTCATACCACCTTACATTGGTGGTACGAATTTCGCCAGGCTATCAAGTAAATACATGTAAAATGCTATTCCTTGATAAAATCTACTTTTACTCTTAATTTTCCATGTTTTTTCTAAAAATAAATATTCGAATTCTACGCTGCAAGTGTCTATTCTATAAGTCAACAGTACAGTTGCATAAAAGGGAATAGAACTATTTACATAACTGTTAGTAGAAGTGTGATAAAAGCCACGGTACATTATGCTTTAGCATCCCATGAAAATTCAAGCTACGCGCAACCAAAACAAAAAATAATCATACACAAATCTTTATTAAGACCAGATGTGAAAAAATAAAACATCTTAAGTAGTATTCAGACTGCATTTTTTTCTGTTCTAGTTGCGCTAGACAGAATTTTGGCAAAAACTGCAGATTTAGAAAGCTTTTTGAAGTCCAGCTTCTCCTTTCCAAAGCTGCTGTATCTGGCAAAAAGTTATCTTTAACAGATTATACATTAAACTTACTTTTGCTCCTTTACAGCTACGGCTGCAGGCCTGGGAATAAGACTGAATTCGAATATTCGGCTAACTTGACGGAGGAGGAATTTCAGGAGCATCCGATTATTAATTGGGACGGAATAATATGGGTCAACAGGCCCCTATATTTGTGGGTTGTGCAAGTCATATTAGCTATGATATCTTTTACCGAAGCCATACTACTCGCTTATTTAGGCTACAAGGTAAATTAATTATGTCATCAACTAAATTGAAAAGACCGTAAGGGACCGTTTATTAATTACGTCACACTGTTAGGGAGTCTTTCTTTTAAAGGGGTGACGTGGTTACTAGGATGGGTTAGCAAACTAAAAAACAATACTAATATTAAATATTCTGAAGTAAATCTTTTAATCAGTCTTTTTATTACTTTTGACGTCTTAGTGGCTGAACAGATTTTGGTGAAACTTGCCACACAAGTAAACTATGAGTGTATTCCGGATAGGAGATATAATAATTTTATCCCGGTAATATGTTTCACACTGGGACTTTCGAATTTTAGCGAGCGAAGTAACTAATAATTTGTATATGATAAAAAAATACTGCTAAGATGGTTTAGTTCGAGCTTTTCTGCTCGGAGTAGGATAAATATTATGATGATAAAATATAAATTAAAAAAGACGATTGAAGTTTACTGTAATGACAAAAACTGTTTTTTTCACGTAAACAAAAACGATACAGTGCGTTGAAAACACGCGTGAAGTCACGTCGTTGGTAAGAATTGTATCATCGTAGTGACATCATGTCATCATGTTAGGTTCCTTTAAACCCTGCAGACAGAAATAGTTCGTCGTCGAGGTTAGAATATTGAAATTGTGTATACTTCAGAATGAGTTCGAAAGATTACAGACTATCAAATTTTGATGCGTAAAAGAGTATTCTGAATGTTCAGTTGACAATTTATCGAGAGTTTACAATCTCTCAATATATTTTATAATCTTACGAAGTTTGCCATTTTCCGGTGACAGTGACATACTAAAAGCTTTAATCACAAAGGAAGGAAAAGCAATTTGCTGTCTCACGTAAGACCTTAATAAATTCGTTTCGGCTGACAAAATAGGTGGAGTAATTGCACTGTTCTTCTTTAAAGAACCCACATGGCAGATATTGTAGTTACTGTGAGTGGTGACCGCCAAAAACGCCATGAAAGAAATCAAGTGTCCCGAGTAAACACGTGGTTCCAGTGAGAAGGAGCCACATCATATCGTTTGAGAATGTTATATGGACAATTTATTGCAAGCTTTCAATTTCTCACAACTCACCAGACTAGAAAAATTACTCTGGAATTTTCTGAAGAGACTTGTTGTATTAAATCTTGAAAACTAAAAGCAGAAAATTGTTTACTTTTACCTAAAAGTTTTCCAAAAAAAACTAGTCAAGTGCAAGTCGGACTCGTGTGCAAAGGGTTTCCAACAACCTTTTATTTCCTGAAATCTACAGGTAACGAATCTGCATTTGTTTCGAAATTTAAGGCTCGGTAGTTTTGGAAATAAGAAAATGGTAATTTATCATCTCATTTCTTAAATTACTTCAAAACTATATATTTTAAAATGTTGAATAAAGTATATAAAATTTACAACCCTCACAATAAGCCCTTGTTCTTTTGATATGACACACGGTATAGTTTGAAATTTTCTAGTTTGTCTCCCATGGTCCTCAAAATTTATTTATTTATGGAATGCATTTCAATAGAATCGGTCCAGTAAATTCTGAAAAAAATGGATGTGACTGACAGGCAGACAACCGAGTGATCCTATAAGGGTACCGTTTTTACGGATGTTCCGAATCCAAAAAACTGATGAAAATCACGACAAAAACGTTTTTAGGTAACAAACAGGTCGCGGCGAGGTAAGGGGTGCTAAAAATCTTTGGAGTAGATCAGGCTTCCCCTACAAACACCAATGACTGGACCTGGTAACACTGATCACCGAAGTTGAGGAGGAATTGAGCAAGTTACGATGGAGTATTGTGGGATTGTCTGAAGTCCGAAGAGAGGGGGAGGGCATGATCTAGAATCGAGGGTGACTAGAAGTCTCAGGGTGGTATCGGGCTTATCGTTCACAGGTCCCTTGTGTCCAATGTGATGAAGATCGAGCGCGTGTCGACTAGGGTGGCGTACGTTATACGTAGAATGTCTTCCAGATATTCATTGACGGTCTTACAGGTTTACGAATCGCGACACACCCGAATTAAAAAAAAATATTTTACTAAACAATATCCAAATTTTTCAATCCCAATGAGTTTCTTTAGTAAAAGTTTTAACTTTAGTTAAAACAAGTTTTATCTAAAATTTTAATATCTTAAGCAGTAAGTTCTACTTATAACTAAAAAAAATCTAGTTATAACAAAGATATTTAGTGAAAACTAGATTTAACTAGAGAAAATGCGTTGTAACTAGAACGGGTTTTAACTGTAATATATAAAATATGTTAATTTAAAATTGTCTTCCGAGCTAGTCACCTTATCCCATTCAGAAAAACAATCGTCTGAAAAACAATCAGCAGGTAGTTAATTCGTCGGTCATATAAATATTTTTAGCAAGACATCAATAAATTAATTAAGTATAAATCTAATGATAAACTAATTTGTTATATTCAAATTTTTCAGGGTAATATATGGCAACAAGTATTATCGTTTCACTTCATCCTAGAAATGGTGAATACCATACCTTTTGCATTAACGGTAAGTTTTTATAAAATTTATGTGCCTCATTAGTAGTTGTTTAACTTGTTAATATAAATATAAGCTCGTGTTCACAATTGTTTTATTATAAGGAACTCTTCCAGAAGCACTTTGTTTCCAAAAGATTTTTTTAATTAGTTGAATTGAAATAAACACTGTCTGATTTCAGTTGCCGTTTCCACCTCTCAGAAACCTTTTCATACCAGTGTTTCTGAATTGTTGGCTGGCAAAGAGGTCGCTCGAAAACATGTTTGTAAGTAATTCTTCCGTAGACTTCATACATAATTAAAATAAAGGGGAGTAAAAAGACTTTTAACGAAGCCGAATATTAATTCTTCCCGTTATTGTGTTTTTTTTTATATGTACAACATTATACCATTTTAAAATCGTTAAAAAAGTATAGGTCTTGCGTATTTCGACAGCGTTTATCACGCTGTCGAAATGCCACGTGAATAATCCTTTATATTTTGGCATTTCGACAATCGTATTTGCTGATAGAATGACACTTTGTCAAGACCATCTGGTTAGTCAGATAATGAAGGATCCAACTATACAACGTGTTGATTTGCATCCTAGTCAAATTCAAGGACGTAATTATGCTAATGATTCTCGACCCAAATCGACAGTAAAATGGATAGGTATATTTTTAATTTTATTTTTTTATTTACGGAAATCCGTAAGTGTAAACCAGCCGCGGCCCGTCTGTTACTAGCCTTATAATCGCGCTTTCACACACAAACAAACGCAAACAATACATGCACAACGATCATTCGATAAATTCGTAGGTAATCAATCGCACCCCAATCACGGTACGGGGATTCTCCCGCGCAAGCTCCTAGCCACGCCCCCGGCCCCCGCGGCCCCGGAACTAACAGTGTGTTTGATGTCGCCGCAGCGCGGTGCGCTTTGCGCTCCTCCGTACATCGTTGAGACGTAGGTACAAGATGACGGACAATTATTCAAATGTCGAGATGGCGGAGATGGTCCGCCTGTATGCCATCAGTGGAGACAGCCTACGTGGAGCCAACCGGATATTCACGGAAATGTTTCCCGATCGGGAACCCCCATCACAGAGCGTCATGCTGGCTGCTACGCAGGGACTGTGGGATCATCGGCAGTTTGACGTTCCCCGGCATGCTCATGCTCGTGGCAGCGTAGGCCTGCCTGTCGCCTTGCAGGAAGACATCCTGGAATACTTCCAGCGAGACCCACGGGCAAGCACGCGGGAGGCTGGTCAACACTTAGGAGTGCACCACACCACAGTGTGGCGTCTACTGAAACGTGAACTTCAACACCCGTTCCACTACCGCAAGGCACAACCTCTACTTCCAGCAGGATGGCGCTCCCTCTCACAATGGTCGGCAAGTACGCGAGTACTTGACCGAAAAGTTGGTGACCACTCGATCGGTCGCGGAGGACCTGTGGCCTGGCCTCCGCGTTCTCCAGACCTGACGCCTGTAGACTTTTATTTGTGGGGAGACGTTAAAGGAAGTGGCAAGTGTAACAGAATTACATGCAAGGATCATTAGTGCTTTCGACACTTTATAAACGAATGTGTTAGTGTTACGTAAGCTGAAGGAAAACCAGCTACGTTGTGCTCGATTGTGCGAAGAGTGTGATGGTGGCAACTTTGAACAATACCTCCGGGTAACTTAAGTAGGTAATTTATTTATTTGTACATTTTGTAAATACGTTGTAAGCTTAATCAATTTTATTAGTGTAAATAAGTTGATTTCAAATTTTATTTTTAACTACGCCAATAATACCTAAGAGTCGAAAATATCACCACGTACTTTCACTTAACTAGCACGTCTTTCCATTTCCATCAAACGTAGAAAACATTTTTAGACTTAGTAGATCGCTACACTAACTAAGGCATTCTTGCCGGTCCTAAGCCCGTTAAGTAGGAAGGAAATCCACAAATAAAAACAAAATCACTACGAAAAGCAAAACTAACATTTTATTAATCATCTGATAACAGGTCAGTGAACTTTTCTTTGGCGCACTAGTATTATTGTCATTAGTAAGATTTCCGTATTCCAATGATGCTCAAAGATGAGTTAATTATCAAGCGAAATTTATGACAATAATGTAAGTGATTTTCGAAATAAAATTAGGTAAAATTATTGCTACCGGTCATTGATCGCTCGCGCGCGCTTGCATTTCGTAGGTAAGACGTCGACACTCACGCACACAGCTGCATTGTCGCTGTGTGCGTAGTCGGGTGTATCTGTTTTATTTTAGGGCTTAATTCTGAAATACTGTTAAATTTCAACAACAAAAAAAAGCAGCGCTTATTAGTTATTGCCCGCTACCGTACTTTCGATTGATTATTTATGTCTTTTATGACAACCTCCTGAAATTTGACGAGGATGCAAAACAACACGTTGTATTTAGTTGAACTACTTGTAAATGTAGCAGAAAGTATTTTTAATGGTATTTAATTACCTCCACGAACCCTCTACCGTTGCAATCACCTTATATATAATCTTTTAATTTATAAAAACATTGCCCGCTAGCGAAAACACTGATTTTCAAACAGAAAAACAATTATTTCTATGCTATATATATATGGTAATATGTGTGATTTACAGAATTCGTAGATGACGGATGTTTAATGGTATTATTTATGAAGCTTTTAATTAGCATTCAGGTATAATTAAACAACTTTTACACGTAACACGTCAAAGCCGCTTCCAGCTTCCATACGAAGTTAAAATCAGCTGCTACCGAGATCCAACGCCACGACGATGCGGGTCACTCGCGTTTGTTAACTCTAAATATACTAAGCGGTATTAAAAGATAAGCGGTAGAAAACACAAAAAAGCGGTATTTCACAAAAACCTAGGAATGGCACCACAGATTAACAATAAACTTCCTAACTGTATATCAAATATTAACGATATTAATATGTTTAAAAAGCAACTTAATAAGTTACTATTAAATAAAACGTACTACACAATACACGAATACATGTCAGACAGAAATCTATCTGTAGAATAATAACAGTACACACTATGGTAATTACTTTAGTCCGATTTATTTTCATTTCTTTACATTAAGTTAATGTATTGACATTACTTTTTGACTCTGATATTAGTTACGTATTATTGTTTTTCCCCTTTATTCAATAAAATTCCTATAAATTACATTTTTAAATATTTCAAAAAAAAAATTCGTTTAAAAATATGAAAAATAGTAGCGCACCTGTATCGGGAACAGGGTCCCAGCTACCCTGTTCCCGATACAGGTCAGGGCTCCAGAGAGAGGAACCTCCTGATAATGCAAGCCGTGTCCAGAAATACCGCTTTCTGAATCAAGCTATTGATCCAGCTGCCCAACGAGAGCCTCCTGAGGTGTTGGTTGAGGCTCGTGGCTATTAAGCCATTGGCCGACACTACTATCGGTACAATGATAGCGGAATCCACATCCCACATGTCGACAACCTCGTGAGCCAAGTCAAGATACTTGATTTGTTTATCTTTCTCGGCTTTCACGAGGTTCTCATCATGCGGGACGGTTATGTTTACAATCATTGCACGTCTCACTATTCGGTCCACCATCACTATATCAGGCTTATAGGCAACAATAGTCCTGTCAGTGGTGATGGACCGATCCCAGTAAAATGTGATATTGCCATTATCGAGAACGGTACTCCGTTTCTTCTCCTAAAATTGTTTGTCCGAAAATCATTATCCAGCTATAAAAATAAATAAATAAAATACATTTATTTCCAGCAACATTGGCTCATATGTGGAGTACACACTAATATAGACAGAATATTAAACAGAAAATAAAATAAAACAAAAAATTAAAAGACAAATAAATCTAACCGGCACTGCTGACGGAAACATGCCTGTCACAGCAGTGCCGTATGTATGGGCAGTCCATCCTGTCCGCGATCATCGCCAGGACGGTATTGGTGCTGCCCCACACCCTACGCACCAGGGACGCGCCTCGCTTGCGCATAGTTGCATAGAAGCAATCGGTACGCGCCTCAGCGAACATACCTGAGGCGCTGCAATAACGAGGCAGCCCCAATAGAGCCCTGAGCGCGTTGTTGAACTGGACGCGAAGGGCCCCATATGAAGCACGCGTGTAACTCGCCCACAAGCCGCACGTGTAGAGGGATGTGCAGTACGCCCTGAAGAGCGTTATCTTCACCTCCCTTGAACATCGCGCAAACCTACGTACGAGCATGTTCGCCCGCACCGATAAGGCCCTTCGTTCCCGCTCCATGTCAGCATCGTCCTTGAGGTCGGTCGTAACTAAATGCCCTAGGTACTTAAATTGATCCACCCTTTCGAGTGGAACACCGTTCAGAAAAACGGGTGGACAATTTTGCGAACGTTTCGTACCGGTCTCAAAGACCATGCATTGACTTTTGGTGACATTGTATTTTAACCCATGGCCAAGGGCATATTCCTCACAGGTCCGTACCAGCTTTCTGAGGCCACAGACCGACGCGCTCAGCAGCACCATGTCGTCAGCGTAACTGAGATTGTTGACACAGACTCCACCGACATGGCAGCCGACATGCTGGTTACTGAGCGCGACGATCAAGGCATTCATGTACAGGTTAAAGAGGGAGGGGGAAGTTAAACCCCCCTGCCTCACCCCGCACTCCAGCTGGTACGGTTCCGACATTGCACCCGCCCATTTAACGCTGTTGACCTGATGTCTGTACCAGTATTTAAAGACGTTTACAAGTTCACGTGGTAGGTTTATACCCTCGAGTTTATCCCACAGGATGTTGTATGACACCAGGTCAAAAGCCTTGGAGAGGTCGAGGAAGCAGGCATGCACTGGAGTCTTTCGATTTGTGTAATATCTGACGGTATGCTTAAGACACAGTATTGCACTCTCAGTTGACAGTCGAGGTCGAAACCCAAACTGATTATGGTGCAAATCCAGGTACTTGTCTAACTGTGCATTAAGCAAACCGTCAAAAACTTTTGCAATAATCGTTGCCAGCGAAATCGGCCTGTAGTTACTTTTGTCGGCAACATCTCCCGTTTTATTTTTCACTATGGGGACTACTACGGTTTTCATGAAATCAGATGGTAGGTATGAATGGCTCACGCATAGTGTGTAAAACATTGCTAAGACTCTATTTATATGTGGGCCAGCGTGAACTAAGTGCTCAATGCTGAGGCCATCATGGCCAGGGGACTTGCCCTTCGATATAGCTTTTATAGCTTGAGCCACATCTTTGGCACCGAAGCTTGTCCCCACGTCCTCGTCTGGCACCTCAATATGGAGCCCCGACCCCGCCGGTCCCCATGGAGACAGTACACGAAAATGGTCCCTGAAAATATTAGCAACATCCTTAGGGTCACTCACACCCCCGACACTCACCGGAAGTCCAGGCCGAACGTTTCCTTTGTTGGTGCTCTTCCAAAAATATTTGTGTAGCTATAAACTTCAGTAATCATTATGTTAAAAATCACGAAATTTTGGTTAGCATAATAACCTTTAGTTCTAAAACTATTCAAAATCAAAATCAAAAGTCGTTTATTCAAATTAGGCTGAGAGCCAGCACTTTTTGAACGTCAAGTTTTACAAAAGACAGTCCCCCAAAACGCCCGCCCGTCACCACTTCCTAGTGTTTTAGCTGTCCACAGCTAAAACACTAAGAAGTGGCCAACAAACTCCCCAGCAACACATCTGTCTGTTACGTTTTAAGAACTTGAATCTATATAAAAGTATGCTAAGTAATTAATACATGACACAAAATTTATAACTTGTTAGCTAGCACACTATGATACTGATAATGATAGAAATGTATATATAAAAAAACAACGAATTGACCCACATAGTCAGATTATAAAATAATAATAATAAATAAAAAAAAACAAACACTATTGAATACATATAACCTGTCATAAGCTAATTACTTAAAGAGAAAGAACATGATAATTATGACATTGTCTTGCGTTTAACACAGCGACCAACTATTCTTATCGTCTAAATAATCATTAATAGAATAGTATGCCTTCGTACAAAGGTTAGATTTAACTTTAGCTTTAAATGAGTTAAAAGGCAGGTCAAGAAAAGAAAGTGGAAGTTTATTGTATAAACGGATACCGAGCCCCACAAATGAGTCGTGGACCTTACGAAGTCGGTGGGAAGGAGCATGTAGCTTGGGCTTGTTTCTGGTGTTAAAGCTGTGAATGTCGCTCGTTTTACTGTATAAATATATATTTTGCCTAATATATAAAATGTTTGCAAAAATGAATTGAGATGCTACCGTGAGAATTCCAATCTCTTTGAAAATTTCTCTTAAAGAAACTCTTGACCCTAGCTGATATATTGCACGCACGGCACGTTTTTGTAAGACAAATATATTTTGTATATCAGCAGCTTTTCCCCACAATAGAATACCGTAGGCCATAACGCTATGGAAATAACTAAAATAGACTAACCGAGCTGTGTCAACATCAGTAAATTGTCTTACTTTCCTGACGGCGTATGCGGCAGAGCTGAGCCTTCCCGATAGGCTTGATATATGTGGGCCCCATTGTAGTTTGGAATCAACAGTTATGCCCAAAAATACTGCCGTGTCTACAGTTTCAAGCACCTCGTCACTTAAGATTACATTGGGTCCTAAATTTCTAACATTAGGCAAGGCAAATTTTATACATTTCGTTTTCTTGGCATTTACAACTAAATTATTTGTCGTAAACCAATCCGTAACCATTGAAAGAGCGTTGTTTACGTTATCGAAATCTTGTCTATTCCTATCTACTTTAAATATAAGAGAGGTATCATCCGCAAACAATACTACGTCACAGATACCCTTTATGAAGAATGGTAGATCGTTTATGTACACCAGAAACAAGAAGGGACCCAGTATTGAGCCTTGAGGCACACCTAGATACACTGGTAGCCCGGAAGATTTCACACCATTGACATCAACACATTGGAACCTATTATGTAAATATGAATCAATTACTTTAAGAGCTTCGCTTTGGAGACCGTAGTGACGTAGTTTACGCAAAAGCGTGTCATGGTGTACGCAATCAAAGGCTTTGGAGAGATCACAGAAAACTCCAATTGCATTTTGCGAGTTCTCCCATGCGTTAAATATATGTTTTAGGAGAGCGACACCCGCATCTGTAGTCGAACGACCTTTTGTAAAGCCGTACTGTTCATTATGGAGTAGTCTATTTAAATTAAAATGTATTAACAACTGCTTGAGTATTAATTTTTCAAATATTTTGCTAAATGCAGGTAAGATGGAGATAGGCCGGAAGTTGCCTATGTCGTTTTTATTACCTGATTTAAACAAAGGTATGACTTTACTACTCTTCATAAGATCAGGAAAAGTTCCTAAATCCACGCATTTATTAAACGTTACAGCCAGGTAGGGAGCTACTATGTCTATTATATTACTATAAAGTTTTATTGAAATGCCCCAGAAGTCACCTGTGTTTTTAGATTTAAGTGTATTGAAAACGTCAACTACACCACTTGGTCTAACGTGCTCAAAACTAAATAATTGATTACACTTAGGCACACTACTATGCAACAGGTTTTCAGCTTTAGAAGAGGATGAATTTAAGGAGCGAGTTGTAGTTATAGGAATATTGGAAAAAAACTCATTAAATGCCTGAGCTACGACTGCAGCATCAGTCACTAATTTGCTGTCGACTATAATCTCTAACTGATTGTCTCGTTTAACCGATTTGCCCGTTTCATTGTTAATGATTTGCCAAGTGGCTTTTACTTTATTATTAGAATTTTTAATTTTCTCACTTAAAAATTTTGATTTAGCAACAACGCAAACCTTTTTATATAATTTAGAATATTTTTTAACATACTCTAAAAAAGGGATATCAAACCTGTATTTTTTAAAACCATATAACTCATATAATCTCGCTCTACTTTTATTATATACCTATACCTGCAGTAGCCCATTGGTTGAAACCAACGGAGGTACCTTTAATGTTTATGGTTTTTGTCTTAAAAGTGGATTCATATTCTTTTTGCACAACATCAAAAAGAGCTCCATAAATTTTATTTGGATCCTCATGTTCTATCAAAGACGGTGTAATTTTATTAGCTATATTATTTTGGAACTTTTTGCAACGACTAGCTGTATAAGGCCTGCATTCAATTTTATGCGGCTTTTTATTTTTTGGCATAGGTAAGCTAATTAATAGGCCACAGTGGTCAGACGTTAAGTCACTTAACACTAATTTATGTTCGGCATCACAATTACTAAAGATATTATCTAGACAAGTCGATGAAGATGCCGTGATCCTAGTTGGTTCATAAAACAAGTTAACCAAGTTATAAGACCTAAATAGATTCAGAAGTCTGATACTTAATGGAGTAACATCTAAAATATTTACATTAAAATCTCCACATACAACTATACTTTTATTACTTGATTTTAATTTATTAAGTGAATCTTCCATTACCGATTCGAAAAGACCAAAATTACCAGAGGGCGGTCGATAAACGCAAACTATAACGTATCGCTCGAGTTCAACACAAGACAACTCAATAGTGTGCTCAATAGAAAGATTAACTAAATCTAAACGTTGTTTACATTTTAATTTGTTTGAAACAAGGACTAATGATCCACCGCGAATAGCACTTTTTCTTACAAACGCACTTTGTACGGTAAAGTAATCATCATTAATAAAAACTACTTCATGCTCTTTCAACCAATGCTCAGTTAAACATAACACCTGAACATCATAATTCTCTATAAATAAACTTAACTCAAGTTCCTTGCCGGACAGGCCTTGCATATTTTGATGTACAATATTCAAAATATGAGGCTTTTCCGTTGTCGAGTTTAATAGTTTAAACTCTTATGTGTATCTAACAGTGTGCGTTGGTACACCACATATACCGGTGTCACACTGTATATTGAATGCTAAAAGATTAGCAATATGTCTCCTACAACTAGGTGGTAAATACATATTATAACTAGTCAGTTTGTAATCAGTAATAAATTGATTACAATCAAAATATAAAATAGCGTCACTATGACGATAGGTCCTATTATAAATTAGCATATTTAAATCAAAAATGTGCCTGTTTAGGTCCTCAGATAAATATTGAGAGTAAGGCAAAGCACAGAAAATAAATTTACAAGTATTTATCTCACTTAGATGTAACATTAAATTGACAGATTTAATTATGTCTTTTTTACCTACAGCTAAACTATCCCCAAATAATATTATAATAGTTGAGTTGGGGTTTATCTTTGACAATTTAATATTCCTAATTAATTGGCAAAAACTGGCGCCTGGTAAACAATTATTTACTACGTAATTGTTTGAACTCTGGTTAAATACACTACCAAAACCCTGACCAAATTTGTCAGAAAATACATATGTTGTGTTAATCAAATTATTTGAATTAATGCTATTATTAACACTATTATTAACAGTACAGCTACCTACAGGCTGAGCTACCGAGGGTGTGACTGTAACATGCTGAGGCTATGGTGCCTGGGAGCAAGCACAGCTGCAAGAGAGATTATTTGTCAGAGACTCATACCTCTCCGCATTGTATGTTACCAGGTCCACCAGCTCATTAGCCTCCTGCAAGCGTTTACTCAGATCCAGTTGAGAAGCCTCATATTTACTAAATATTTCCTTAAGGGTTTGTTCCCTAACAAATAGTTCATCCTGATGGTGCTGAGTATCCTTTTCATACATGAGTTTACATAAATTTAACTCATCACTACTATCTTTTAATTGAAACATTAAATTGATATTTATTTGCCTTAGTTCTAAATTCAATTTGTTGACTTTTTGTTTTTTTAATTTTTTATGGATTCTCTTAATTAATCTATTAACTTTAATATATTTTTTTATTTTATTATGGCCTCTAAATAAATTACATTTATTAATGGTTTCATTGGTTAAGTCTATTGTAACCATTGGTTCTACACAAATTGGTCCGGACCCGCTACCAACTAACTCATCATAAAGTCTGCTGGTCTTCGCAGACTCTTCACCGGCCTTAAGAGCTTCCAAGTGGGTAATAGAATTGTGGGCTCTGGTTAACTCCAATTCCAGCTCAGATATACGTCTCAAAGCCAGTTCATGTGTGTCGCTGCAGTGCTGGAAATTAGACACAAGTTGACGGAGCTGTTGATGCTGGTCCAGTATGTCCATATGCTGAATGTCTAGTTCAGCCAACTGGTTTTTTAACTGGGTGTTCTTTTGATTGATGAGTTCAATTTCCACTTCGCTATCATCCCTTTCCTGTAGCAGCTTATTGCACTGGTCCTTACAAGATTCCAACTCTTTCAACGTTGCCCTCAGTTTTTCCTCCAAGGATGCAGCTCTACGGGTCAACATGTTGACAGGTCAACCCCAGAGGTACCCTGGAATTTGAAAAGAGATAGCTAAGTATATGAGAGAATAGGAGTTATAGAAAAGCTAGTAGAAAGTTTCTAAGGTGAGAGACTGATTTTAAGTTAAAAACAAAATAATAGACGAAATTAAGGTTAAATTAAAGGCAAGATGTATGTGATAGCTGTATTAGGAATTGTTATTTTAATTATTTATATAAAAAAAAACATAGGGAAAAACACAAACTAATTTTGAGGGTACTACCTACAGTTTTATAGTGAATGTTAATCTAATTTCTTATAATAAGCTGGAAAAAATATGACCAATCAACTAATTATGACAGGCATAGTAATAACTGGTTACTTGATACTAATGATGTTTATCTTAATCTTAATAAAATGTACAAAAAAACATTCATGACCAGTGCAATAGAAGGGTTATTTATGACACTATTCACAGGGACGAGCTGTGAAAACGTTTATGGGCGATTTTTGTAATATCAATTATATAAATAAGCCAGTAATTAAAAGAAAATACTCCCCGAGTTAGGTGGTGATTTCAAATCCGTCCGTTAGGTGACAGCTGGAACTAGTTTAGCGATTTTCTCATTGATTTTGCAGTGAAAAAACTCACTAACACAAATCCTTGATATTTATAACTATATCTATTGTTTTTTAACACATTTATCAATTATTTAACACGGAACAATATTAAATTTATATTTTTATTTAACACCAATTTATATTTTTATTCTGTCATAATATCGAGTACTATAATAATTAAATCTCCTAATTTTATATGACCTAAAGTCATATGTCCTAAGTATTGAGTTAAATAAAGTGTATTATTCCGAATGTTCATTTACAATAAAGTAGCTTCTGGCAGCGGCTTCGCCCGCGTGGTCCCTAGGGAACATACTCCCGGGATAAAAAGTAGCCTATGTCCTGTCTCAGGCTCTAGACTATCTCTGTACCAAATTTCATTTAAATCGGTTCAGTAGTTTTGGCGTGAAAGAGCGACAGACACCGACAGACAGACAGAGTTACTTTCGCATTTATAATATTAGTAAGGAAGTAAGGATTTTTAGTGCTAAAACATTTGCTAAAAATTAGGTTTTAGTGACAGAAACGAATCGCCATAAATCTGACTCCACGCCTCATCTGCCCTACCCCTAGAGTGTAATTTAAAATCGCATAGGCGCGGAGGGGCGAGGCGGCCCGCGAGTTGAGGAGCAGGTGGTTGTAACACTTGCCGCTGCGGCTGAGGAGCAAGCCGAAGCTGCGGTGGTGAGCGTTAAACCCATCTGCGACGATAAACTCGCGTGGGACCGCCGGAGCCCCGCAGCGCCGGAGCCGTGACAGAAACCATGCCTGCTGTATGTTGCATGCTTACTTGCATGCTGCGTGCTTGCTTGCTTGCATGCTTGCTTGCTTGCATGCTTGCTTGCTTGCTTGTATGCTTGCTTGCATGCTTGCTTGCAAGCCGAAGTTGCGGTGGTGAGCGTCTACAAATCTAGTAGCTAAAATTTTAATTCGAATATGTAAAATTAGAAGTGAACTCAGCATTTTTATGTAACTCATCATTAATACGGTAGTTTTAAATCGTAGAAAATAAAATGAATATTAATAAATTCGGGAAATCCGGACTTTTTACTCTGATTGTACTTTGAGGTTTGCTGCTCAGGTATGTAACATCCACAAATATAACCAATGTATATATGTAGCGTTACCATACGGGAGCAATACCAGACGGGGGTGACCCGACGATGCTTAAATAAGAGGCCTCGTAGGCCCGGATCTCGGACAAGGTGACATTGAATCATTTGACAATTGATTGTCGAAATTCCAAAATGTTTAGGATTGACCACGTAACATTTCGGCAGCGCATGACTTTTCGAGTCTTGAGTCTCAGGTGAATCGCGATGAACCGCTAAATGCATCACTATAACGCGAAGTCGTGGGTGGGGCTTGTACCAACTTTGATTGAAATCTGTACCATTTTGTAAACTGGTAAAATAGTCAAATTGGGAAGATATGGTCTGGGTCATACTGAAAGTAGTCATTGAAATAATTGTTGACCATTTTTAACAATATTTATTATTTTATAATATAGTATTCGGTATAGGTATATATTTTATATGTATATTTTATTTTTATTTGTTACTCGTTTATTGTCGAATTTGAAGGCTTTACATACTCTTCTTCTCTTGATCTTACACACAATTGTCTACATTTCTTTTTTATTTATCCTGTCGCAGGTCTGCTGGAAGAAATTTCGTTAGAAATAAGCAGTTCCTTTGTACTCATATTTATAATATTAACTATAACTGTTTTTTCTGTGTGTACATAAATAATAAAATAAATAAATGCATGAATATTTTGAGTAAATTGAAAGTACTGAAACAAATAAATAGGTTTGCAATTTTATGACGTGCAAGTGAAATTCAACCTCGAGCAAGTGATTTTGTTGTGATTAACAGTTTGTTTTTCTGAATGAATGGTGTTTACGCTATTACGCTTAATTTTTTATTAAGCTTATTTTATTTATTTCAGAATGACCTTCACAGGGCGATGCAAAAATCCCAATCCGCACTATCGCAACAATTGATGATACTTTGCGTCACTCTTCTGTGCCTGGTCTTTACAAGGTAAATCGTTTATTTTTATTATTTGTGTTGTGTTTTATTGATTTAGAATATGATATGCAATCGCGAACAATAAACTAGAATCACTTCATCGCGCGTTACCCAAAACATTTTTTTACAATTTCTTTGCAATGAACTTATAGATTGTGGTATATCATTTGAAAGGTAATTTTTGTTAGCTTTTTCGTTGGCTTTACAAATTTAATTTAGGGAATTATTGCAATAGGTCGAAGTAGTGGACGTCTAAATTAATAGGAAAATATGAAAAGATAAAAATAAAAAAATAATTACGCCTCAATATTTTCTGTAGCGCCCCTGGACTTAATGACTGCCTGTAAACGGTATTTCACTGACCAAACGTGTTTCCTGATGGAATCCTGTAGCCCCTTTAGTCGAAGAGTGGGATTTCCTCCAACTCTTCGACTAAAGCAGTTTTCAGGTTTTTTATCGACACCGGAGCTGGGCATCTTCCTGGTAACGGCCTTTTCAGCTAGTCCCATATATGATCAAGTGGATTCAAGTCAGGACTGGGGGCTTCATTGCTTCAATAGAAATCCCCGCCCACAGCATACAGGACCCATCTCCATATGCCACTGTTTTTCACCACACAGCTCCATATGCCACCGGTCTTCAATAGATTCTACTTTGACGGTGGCTACCATGCAGGCAAATTGATTTCCGAGAACAGGACTCGGCTCCATTGCTCCATTTACCAATCTAAGTGATCGCGAGCAAACTGGAGCCGGGCTTGTCAGTGGGCTGGAGACAATTTGGGTTGTGGCCTTTTTGGGGACAAGCTCGCTTCTTTGAGTCTTCGCCTCACTGTCTACTTGCTAACAGCCCTCCCTCGAACTTTTCTGAGCTGCTGCTGGATTTCGGAGAGAAGAGGTGACAATAAATCGGTCATCTCTCACCGAAGTGTATCGCTGTCGTCCAGATCCTGGTCTCTGGACTAAGTTTCCAGACTCCCTGAACTTGTATACCTTCGAGACACAAGGTAGGCTAAGATGAAGCTGTCGAGCGATAGTAAGCTGAGACAACTCATGCTGAGTTAGAATGACGACTTGAGCGGCTTCTATAGGTGAGCTTTCCAGTTTTTTTTAGCTTCTGAGTGACGTGAAATATTAGACTGATGACCAATTTTCAAAAACGCTACTTTTTTTTGGGTTTCAGGACTACTTAACAAAATGGTGTTTTGTTTTAAAAATGGGATGTCTTTTGTTTTTACGTTCCATGACATAAGGTGAATAATCTTTGGTTGTGATAGCGAAGAGATTGAAAGCTAACAAAATTACCTTTCAAATGATATAACACAATCCATTGTACATTGCAAAGAAATTGTAAAAAATTGTTTTGAGTAATGCGCGATGAAGTGATTCCAGTTAATTGCTCGCGAGTGTAGAAGTAGTCTAGTACATTAAAATTGCAGATTTTTATTTCACTACTTCTTCAATCATACGTTTTCTACGTATTCATACTTTTTAAAGTTTTGACTCAGTTTCTATTATTGGCTTTGGACTGGTCCTTTAAAGCAGGTGGTATTGGATATCATTAGTATATATGACGACAAAGTCACGTTATACCGAATAATATCACTCCTAGTAAGGAAATGCCCTATCTTTACAATCCATCATAATAGTTTTCCCCTCAATTGATATCAGGTCATAATAATAAATAGCTGTATTGGAAAGACAGACAGACCCGACGGACGAAGTCATTCTTTAAGCCACCGTTAAAACACATCGGTATTTAATTCAACTTGGGGCGCTATAAGCGTTATTCGCTCCGAACTCTTTATTTTAACAAACACGTTGGAATATCATATATATATAAAAATCTCATGTCACATTGTTTGTTATCGAACTCCTCCGAAACGGATAGACCGATTTTTATGATATTTTTTGTGTATTATTGGTAGGTCTGAGACTAGGTCATAGGTTATTTTTTGTTTATACGGCAAAACAAATTTTGCCGAGTCAGCTAGTATAGTATTTATAATTTACTAGCTGATCCACTTCGCCGGGGTTCAACAATTGATTGACAAAATAAATATTCAAAATATTATTAATCACAATAAAATATAGTTTGTCGTTTACGAATAACGTAGCTTTCTACTTTTGAAAGAATTTTCAAAATCGGTTCATTAGTTCCATAGATTTCTTCCTACAAACAAACTTACAAAAGAGATAAGGAGATGATCAGTTTCTGCCTAGGCGAGTTCGGGATCATGTGCAGGATTATAGTTTTTACTCCAAGATTTAAAAATACAGATTTAAATTGTCCTGGTTATAATATTCCGAATAAGGCCAAGGTTAAATCTCTAAAATAAAACAGTATTTTAATTGGTTCCGCAGTATTTCACAATGTTGACGTTCCATTGTAACCATAAAATCATCCGGTAACCATAGTAACCTACACATAATATAAAGAGCTATTTTCGATTAAGTGAATAATAATTAGTAACGGATATTATGTGTATTGTCTTTCACAATGCATCTGACATAACTAGCAGATACCTGTGTAGGGACGGCCAGCAATATGTTTATTAAAATTGATAATTCTATAGATTCGTGTCAAATCGTGAAAAATCGATTCACAAAAAATCGAGATTCAAATAGATTTTTGGATTACTATTTTATTTTACCATTTTATGTTTTTAATTATGAAAAGGTAAATAGTTTATAGTTACACGTTAATGTGAAGATTTGTTTTGTAATAAATAATCGCCATTTAGTTATTTTTATCGTAAAAGAGATTTACGAAATTATACTTACTGCCTATTAATATCATTGTGTAAAATATGGTTCCACGGATGAGTTTGATGGGTCAGAGTTTTCAAATAAAAAAACTGATTTCAATTTTAAGATACAATTTAAAATTTAATTAGTCGTGAAAAAAATAATTTTCGATTTATCGACCTCAGATCGCTATTCACCCTACTTGAACACTGATCTTGCTGTATCTTTCATTAACGTCAGGCGATTATTGTGTCCAGTTTCTGACTAGATAGGTTTAGGTCGTTAAATAAAGGTAGTAATCTTGATGTGAAACAATTTTTACTTAAAGACATATTAAACAAATAAACTACTACTTAAAGTAATGTTTAAATGGACTTAGTAATTGTTATTGTTGTATTTACATTGGTTTTAGTTGCATTTTATTTTTAAACTGATTTTTTTACCAAAACAACACATCAAGATTGTTTACCTTTATTTTACTGCCTTTCTAGTATAGCACCTCGATGCGATGGCGTGTTAAATAGTAGAAAATCATTCTTGAACTCGATAACCGCAACGTCTAGCGTTATTTAGTGAAAAATTATCTTTATTTTTCCCAGTTTTCTTAGCTTTTAGACTCGTGAAACTTTTTATCTGTAAACTACAGAATATAACAATTCCAAAAATATAACAATATTTGCTGCACATTGATGTTGATACCTAGCCACGCTCCCATAGTACCACTGGTCATGTCTTTTGACCTCTTTATAATATTCATATATATAATAATATAAAAATATTTTATAATCACTACTTTATTCCGTTTCCGTAGGAATTTCGGAAAATCCTCTCTTAGTGCTCCTCTACACTTCCCAAGGAATCTACATGCCAAATTTCAGCTTCCTACGACTAGTAGTTTCGGCTGTGCGTTGTCTGTCAGTCACTCAATCTGTCAGTAACGGAAGAATTTTATAAATAGATAAAATTAGTGTAGAAGTTGTAGATCACTCGATTGTTTGTCTGTCACAGCCAATTTGACTCCTGATGTATTGGACCGATTCCGTTGAAAACGATTTGAAATTAATAATTTTAGACTTATACCCCACACTACAAAACCTGCCATAAGTCTGAAAAAAAAACTTAATTGTATAAATAGTTCATTACATTGTTTTTTAAAGTAACATGTCTAACATATGATTCGGAACCCGTTGCGGGCGAAGCCACTTAGCTTGTTTTTTACGATACGTTTGCTGGTCGCGGTAGCTAAGCTTGGCAGTTCTAACCTTATATTCATCATTGGTCGGCACATACCTACAAATCGTCGCAAAGGGTAGAGCAGACCGCGTCTTTTTTAGTTAACGCGGTGCAAATCCTCGTGGATGTCCTCCGATTCGTTCAAATCTGAGCTAACCTAAGGTTATTTCAGGATTAAACTTGACCACCCTGCTGCTCGTAGGCAGAGAATAGAAAAGTATTTTTAAGAAATCAAAATGAGTATTATTAGAAGATCTATTAATTACATGCCATAAACTGATTAGTAAGATAACTTACAATGTGACTTTTAACTTTCCAGTGTCTGTGGCATCCAGCACTTTCAACGCGCAGGGCATCGCCACCTGAATTTGTTCCAAGCCACCTACTTTGTAGTGGTAACTTTCTCAACAGTGGGCTATGGCGACTTTGTCCCTGATATCTGGCCATCACAACTCTTTATGGTTATCATGATAGGGGTGGCACTGGTTGTCTTACCTACGCAGGTAAATGAATTACTAAAATAAAATTATAAATATAGGATAAACTACTGTTAGACCTTATTTCATTAAGATATTGATACGTAATTTTCGTATTTACTGAATAGATATATTATAAGACCGATTGTGAATTTATATAGGAAAAACTGCAAATGTTTGTTCTTGTGCATATTTTTTTGCTTTATTAGTTTTGATATATTTATATACAGATATTTGGTAAATCAGTATACCGTTCCATGAGTAGACTGTCGTACTTAAATAGCTTTTGGAATAACAATTATAGGTTATACATTCGATGTTTCTTTTACTTCTAGATCATCAAACAAGTGGGGACACTTGTTTTAACCTTTATGTGAGACACGTGGAAAAAACACCTACGCTTACATCACGGACTTGTAAGGCTACCTATCTACTATTACTTGGATAATATCTAGGCATACCGATATCTACAATAAAGAGCCACATGTGTAAACCGTCAGAATACCTTACAAATTAGAATCATTTTAGGAGAAACATCTGCTTAAGGTTACCTCTATACCAGCAAAACAACTTCAGTCTTCACGTCCCGGTATAATATTACGTAAATACAACTTATCTTTGGCTATGTATTCTGACGGATCACAACATAAACACACCATGACGGCCAAAAATCGCTTGTCAGTGCTTGAACACGATATTTTCTGCAGCTACCTGTAAAGGCGTTATCATAACCACAAATTTCGGGTACTTGCAATTTAGATACATTTGCCCAGCAACAAAGTCGACGAATAACTAAATGTATTTCGGTGTGGTCATCCGCTTGCGTGCGAGTGCAGCTATGTAAGTCTTATGTAGGTTGTCAACTGCGACTGCAAATTCTACGTGTGATAAGAATTACTGATTTTTATTGAATTTTGTACCCACTGTCATTCACGCCGCTGCGCGCTGTGGGCTCGTTTGAAAGGACCCTAGGGTGGTTGTAACATTTTCGATTAAATATGTAAGATGCCTATACAATAGGGTAGTTCTATTTTTTACATACGAAAATTACGTATCTCTATTTATTAGTCTATTTATTATCTACTTAGTGAAAACCTTTGTAGCAAGCGCGTAAGCAAAACCGGCCAGTAGTAATTACCTTATGTTTTCCAGAATTACTGTACTCTTGGCTTAATTAAATACACCGACCGATAAAACATAAATAAAATGTCGATTTGTTAATACACCGTGTTCCTTGTGATATCCTATTAATTTAAGATAACATTCTATAAATATAAATAATGTTAAATGTCTAAAAAATATGGTTTCCGAATCTCATAGCTACGCAGCTAACACCAAACTTAACTAAGATAATGCAAAAATTGTCACTAGTATAACAAGTCTTTAAGTACCTAAATCCACAAATTAAAGTAAAAATACGACGTTGTCGTTTTTCAGAGAAAGACGCGTTATATAGTCGCAGTTTTGTCGAATTGTTTTGTAAGAAAAATGAAAAAGGAAAATGTTGAATTTTAAAATATTTGTATATTATGTTATTCGATTGTCTTACGTGCTCTGAGTAATTAATACCCTAGAGTAATGGAATATCAGAAAGAAAACGTTGTATAAGACTAGATACCCGGTGAATTTCGTATCATTTCAAGTTGATATGATTAACCCTTTTTCTTTTTCCATAAATTTATTTTTAAATTCATTTTTAAAATAAAACCGATAGATCTTTTATAAGTTACAGCTTTGTTAAAACGAAAATAACATCATTTTATAAATGTTAAAGTCAAAAGGCTTAACCAGCCAAAAGCACTTTTAACTGAAAAAATCAGGCAAAAGTAATTTTGACTAAATACGTTGGTCAAGTTTTGTCCAAAAATCTGCAGCTAATAGTGATTTTAACTGTTAATATGTGGTTTAAAGTTATTTTGACTGACGCTATTGGTCAAAACTACTTCTTACCACTAGATCATCAATCAAGATCACTTTTTCCCAGTTAGTATGTAATAAGGGAAACACTGGGAGGCACTTGCGGTCTCCTTTGACATCTCGAAGACTTTCGACAGGGTCTGGTACGATAGCCTTAATTAATGGTAAGCCTACGCAGCGGGCAGACCAAAGGAAAGCCTTTGGTCTGCCCGCTGGATTGTGTGATTTGATTGCATTATTTTCTGAGGGATCGGCCTGTTCGAGTGGCCATAGATGGCTGCTCGTCCGGACTGCTGGATATTAATGTCGGGGTTACTCTGAGGTCGATGCTCTCGGCAACATTGTTCCTGCTGCATATTAATGATTTGCAAAAACTTTTGCTGAGAGATACGCGTCCTACGCACGAGCTGGTGGGTCGCAGATCCGGTCTCTCCAGGAGGCGATGGTTGAGCGCATGACCTTGTCCTTACAGGCTGTCTCTGAATGGGGCGATGCCAATCTGGTCAAGCTCAATGCTGCTAAGACCCAGGCGTATCTTTTTTCCGCTAAAAGGAGCCAATTCCACCCAGCTCCATCTTTCCGAGGTGTAATCGTGCCCATAATCGACTGACTTGAGTTTCTTGGTGCTACGTTAACTTCTACCCTCAACTTTCGCCCTTTTATAGAGGCAAAGGCAGGTGACTGCCAAAAACCTGGGGGTTCTAGCGAAGGTGAGGCAGTACTTCACGCCGTAGCAGCTGCTCAAACTTTATCAAGCGCAAGTTCGATTGAGTTTGGAGTACTGCTCTCATCTTTAGAACGGATCTGCCAGATACCAGCTATATGACCTTGAGTCAATCGAGAAACGAGCCAAGAGGATCATCGGCAATGACAGGCTCGTCGAGTCGAAGCTCCAAAGTCTTGAGCATCGACGCCGTGTTGCTGGCCGGTCTGTTTTCTATCGTTTGCATTTTGGGGAGTGTGCGACGGATTTGCTTAATTTAATTCCGCCAAGCCCGTTCCATCATAAACCACAAGAAGTACAGCGATGCGCCACCGGTACATGGTGGATATCTCACCCACACGCACAAAACATTTTGGGAGCGCATTCATTGTACGTACAGCTAAGGAGTGGAATTCACTGCCGGTGTCTAGGTATGTTTCCTGACAACTACAACCTGGGGTGTCAAGAGTGGGCAAAACTAGTTCTGACTATAGTTTCAGTCATAAGTACTATCGAGAGCTTAAGCAAAAGAACTTTGACTAATAATTCTGCTAGTTAAAAGTATTTTGACTGGTTATATCTTTTGACTGTAATATTTACATGGATTTGAATAGACTTTGTACTTGTACTTAACACACTAATTCAACTTTTCAGTTCGAACAGCTTGCATTTACATGGATGGAGAGACAAAAACTTGGTGGTTCATATTCGTCGCACCGTGCGCAGTCAGAGAAACACGTGGTCGTGTGCTCAACGACTCTTCACGCTGATACTATTATGGACTTTCTTAACGAATTTTACGCCCATCCTCTGCTTCAAGACTACTATGTAGTGTTGCTATCTCCTATGGAACTTGATACCACTATGAGAATGATATTACAGGTAACTATTTATTTATTTCAACTCTGGTACTTCAACTCGCTTTTACAGAATTCACACGTTTTAAAATTAAAAGATAAGCCAGGTTCCTTCAAGTCTTAAAACCTTCCTAAGAAGAACAAGATGACTACGGAAATCTTTTGAAACTAAAATCAAATCATTGACGTATCCGAAAACACAGTCATCGCTGGTTGAAGTAAATTCAAAATTTACAATCCGTAAGACGTTACATTTCTAATGCCGCATTTGTCAGACCAAATGGCATCCTGACAAATTCATATAAACCAAGTTGTGGAACAATTAAAGCAGTCTTCTCACAACTCTCCTTATCAGCGAGAGGAATCTACCAAAAACACTCCTAAAATCAAGGGAAGTTATATATAATCCCTAATTGTAACGCTATAAAATTTTCTGCTGTCAACAAAAAAACGGCAGAACTATCCTTTTTAGCATCTTATCTATTTCAACGGTTAATATTTTTAACTTAACCGGCGAAAGAGGATAAAACCTTTGCCTAATTGGCTGACCAGTAGTATTGATCTTGTGAGAAAGCCAAGCAGTTTTTCCTAGACCAATTCTATCTGACGAAATAACTTGAAACTCATCAATGGCCTGTAAACTCAACTCTTGTGCAGGTAATAAAATATTACGGGGATGTATGTAACGGGCGTCACATACGCTAGCTACTTCGGGGCGGAAATTACTAAGAGAGGGAAGGAACATGTTTCCTTTAATATTTTTGTTAAAAGCTAAAAACCGAAGTCAAACCGAATTTATTCCAAAATTCAATTCCTATAATAACAGAAGACGTCATACAACGGGCTACCAAAAACTCATGAACGAAAGTTGTACCGTTGAATTGAACTAGGAGAAAACCAGCTCCTAAAATGTCAATAGGGGAGTTATTTGCAGAAATAACCCGAGGACAAGAATTATTAGTGTCTAAAGAGATACCTAATTCGCGGGTTAAACCTTCATTTACCAGGGACATTTGGGCACCCGAGTCATGAAGAGCTTTATCTAAACAATTGCATAATATAATTTCAATAAACGGTCTGTTATCTAACGAATCAGAAGCTATCACCGGTGACACTTTACGGAATAAAAATGGTTGCGGCCGGTGGGTTAAACATTTTTTGGGTTGCATTTCAGACAATCCCATGTAATAAAACCAGGAGTTATTTACAGCACACCATCCCAGGCACATCTGGGAAAGAACGATAGAAATGTAAAGAAATTCATTTTCATTCGAATTCAGACAATTGAATTAACTGAAAAGGAAAACATCTCGGAGCAAATTGATGGTTGAAAAATCGATAAACTAATATAAGGTTTCAGTTGTAACAGTTCAGTACCATCATAGCAATTTCAGCAATTGCTAATGGAATTGTACCTAGAATTATGGCGTCTATAACATGTTCATCATCACTGCGTCTCACTCGGTTTCTTCTTGGTAATATATTTTAAATGAGTATAAATCATTATTTCAAATTATAAGTTTTCCAAATTCCCTTCATGCCTTGCCGTTTGGTGATGTCCGCTGTAGGATTACTCCAGATCTGAACTCATCTGCATGTGCGACGACATGCAGACGCTAGAACATCAAGGTTTTACCTCCATTGGTGCAGATACCAAGATATTGCTTGGGGTGTTGTTCGAAGCCTGGCAGAACGATGAGGATGTGGGAACCAATGAATTATACTATTGATATCTAGCCAGTAAAAATGGAGAGCAAGATTGGTCCATCAATTTTTGATCTTTTTTCCTACATCTCCACGCTATTTTTTTTTCAAAGTCATCGTGTAATTTTTTGGAATCTGAATTTAAATTATGTTCGAAGAAAACTTTTCGGCCCAAACAAAAAGGGTTTAATTTGAGAAAAAGGATTTTATTGCCAAAACTATTTAGAAAACTAGTTCGTATTACGGCGCTGTTAGGATCATAAACTAGTGTATGACACAAGCATTGCAATTTTTTTAGAATCCACACTCGAGCGTATAAGTACTCGGCTCGGCTAACCCCTCTTATTTAGTTTTTTGTGTTTTAATAATACTAGCTGGGACTAGGGACTACCGAAAGACGTCCATTGCTAGACATAGGCCTCCCCCAAGTGTCGCCACGACAGCCGGTCCTGTGCGTCTCGCATCCATCGGCTACACGTGACCTTAACCAGGTCATCGGTACACCTTGTGGGAGGCCTTCCATCGTTCCGTATTTCGGTACGCGGTCGCCACTCTAGAACTTTTCGGCCCCATCGCCGCTAACCTACTAGCGCTAGTCGCCTAGTCAGCCTTTAATTAAAATCACAGCGCACGAATAAAAATCAACTAGTCATTTATCTGCCTAGTCTTTTAGGATTCCGTAGCCAACAAGGAACCCTTATAGTTTCACCATGTCCATCTGTCTGTCTGTCCGCGGTATAGCACTATAAAGTTGGAATTTCATATTAATCCCACCGACAAAGCGATAAAATAACATCTTTATGATGATTGTTTTTTTCGTCTTTCCCATGGTGTGAGGTGTCTGTGGATAGGTCGTTTAACAAGATTACTATACGCCCATGCATTTTCGAAATCTTTTTCTTCTTCTTATCGTGTGGGCAGTAAGGTCTAACGACCCCACACAAACCCTAGTATCAGAGTCTAAACCGCCTTAAAGGCCCCTGACATGGTTTATTTGACGACCACCATCTGGCGGCCGGGACCAACGGCTTATACGTGCCTTCCGAAGCACGGAATCATCTTTTTTATCAGACAATCAGGTCATTTAAGCCTGCAATGTCCTAACCAAACTGGAAAACAACTTTACAAAGTGTGCTTTCCCGTGGGAATCGTACCCACGACCACTGGGTCACAAGGAACCTAAACCACTCGACCACGGAGGCAAATATTCGAAATATTAAGTCAATTTTTAAAGGGCCGAACATCCGTAAAAAACGGAACCCCTGTCTATCTGTCTGTCTGCCTGTCTGTCTGTTTGTCTGTATGTTACAGCCTGTTTTCTCCTATTAGTATGGGGATAAGTTTTAGGGGCCAAGCTAGAAAATGAAACCAAATTTTTTCAAACTGTATCGTGTGACATATCAAATGAAAAAGCTTACTGTGAGGTTTTTAATTGTATTTTTTTCATAATTTAAAATTAAATAGTTTTGAAGTTACTCAAGAAATTAGACCTAAAATGACCAGTCCCCCCTTATCTTCGTAGATCGGAACCTACTGAGCTTAATTAATTTTGAAAAAAAAAAAACAAATGCAGATTACAGGAAAACCTATAAGAAGTCTGTAGTGTTAAAATAACATGTTAAAAAATTAAATTGGTTCGGAACTCTTTGCACGCGAGTCCAACTCGCATTTGGCCAGTTTTCTAGAGTCAAGTGTCCACCCCCTCTGCCAGCTAAAAGTTTGTTTTTGGAGAAAAATAATCATGGTAGTGGCATACACAACGTGTAACTGAATTAACTTGAATGAGAATGAGAATTTTGAGTACACCATTAAGAGGTTAACCTCTTAAGGGTTCATTGTACTCAAAACTATGAACAACTTTTACTATGGGACCAACACCGAAATTCCGAAAAAAAATCAGCTGTTCAGTACATATTTTTGTCGAGTTATGCGCACATAAAGGTATGGGGAAGTTAATATTTTTTTTTGCGATTTAATAGGAAAACTAAGTAGGCTTAAAAAGTTAATGAGTAATTATAGTCGACCAACCTGTAATGTTACAATTATGACGTGCAACTACGGAACCCTGCAATGCGCGTGACCCGATACACTTGGCCGGTTTTTTACGTCTATATTGGGTTGGCTTCTAGCCAAACTCGAATCAGCTAAATACCAGATCTCCACAACCCATTAACCAGGTAGATAACGCGGTACTTCTGGGCAAGACTGGAGTCCGATTTATTAGCTTCTAAAATTCCGTAACGACTGATTATGTAGTAGTTGCTACAATAATTTGTATGTAAGAAACAATAAATAATCACGCTACACACACACGGTTCACCTCACAGTTAGTAACATTAACGAGGGTAAAAGTGTCTTGAAAAACATCCTTTTACACGCGGATATTTGCCATTGTAATGTCGGCTCCATAACGTCTACGTCGACTAAGTAAAAAAATATATCTTGCTTAGAATTGGAAATTTTCTTACTGTTGATCTATTCTTCTGTTTTGTGTCGAATCTTATTTCATTTTAACTGATTTCGTTTTGCTGAGTTTTAATGTTTAATCGAGATTCATAAACAAATTGCAGTAAATGTATTTCATCTTTAATGCATGTGAACAATATTGATATTTCAGGTTCCCATATGGGCACAAAGAGTTATTTATATCCAAGGGTCCTGCTTAAAAGATACCGATCTAATACGAGCACGAATGAACGAAGCTGAAGCATGTTTTATACTAGCTGCCAGGAACTATGCAGACAAAACGGCTGCGGACGAACATACAATATTGAGGTAAAGCGTTTTTAGCGATTTTATACCGGTAATCATTAAAGGAAGAACAGCTGGGAAGTAGCCTCGCATTTTTTTTGTCAATGTAGTGAATAATATTATGTGGAAACAGTTTAAATATAGTCCAGTCACATTAGGAGTTTTTCCTTCCTATATGAGAATTAATAAGTTCAATGCTGCTATGACCCAGGCGTGTCTTTTAATCCAGCTTCATATTTCCGAGGTGTAGCTGTGCCGATAACCGACCGACTTGAGCTTCTTCGTGTTACGTTAACATCTACCCTCAATTTTGTCCCTTCCATAGAGGCAAAGGCTCAAGTGGCTGCCAGAAAGTTTGGGATCCTAGCAAAGGTGAGACGGTACTTCACGCCGGAACAGTTGCTAAAACTTTATCAAGCGCAAGTTCGATCGTGTATGAAGTAGGTACTGCTTTCGTCTTTCGGACTGATTGCCTGATACCAGCTTGATGCCCTCGAGAAACGAGGCAAGAAGATCATCGGCAATAATAGGGTCGTCGAGTCGAAGCTCCAAAGCCTTGAACATCGACGCCGAGTTGCTGGCCTGTCTGTTTTCTATCGGTTGCATTTTGGAGAGTGTGCGACGGAATTGCATAATTTAAGTCCGCCAAGCCCGTTCCACCACCGGACCACAAAACGAACGGCGATACGCTACCGATACATGGTGGACATCCCACCCACCCACACGCACAAAACCTTTTTCCTTAGCTGTAGCTAAGGAGTGGAATTCCCTGCCGGAGTCTGTGTTTCCTAATAGCTACAACCTGGGAGTCTTTAAGTCGAAGAGTGAATAAGTTACTTCTAGGCAAGCGTGCTCCATCTTCGACCGCTTCATCGCTTACCATCAGGTGAGATAGTGGACAAACGTATGCCTATTAATAGTAAAAAAAAAGTTTCAAAAATTCAATTTTTCGTTACTGAGTAAATGACTGACAGACAACGTACAGCCAAAAGTACAGGTTGTAGAAAGCTTACATTTGGCATGTAGGTTTCTTGAAGAGTATAGGGAAATATTTAGACAGGATTTCCCGAAATTCTTACGGGAGCAGAAAAAAATATGCGCGTACGAAGTCGCGGGCAAAAGCTAGTTTACTTTTTAATGCGGCGTCCGCGCGTCGACCACGCGGCAGCCGCGCGATTTCGAGAGGGTCAGAAGGCGGTCGATCTTCGCATAATACTGTTCTGGTGCTTCAATTTATCATGTATGAAGTTTAGTAGTTTATCAAATGTTTTAATATTCTTTCGGAAATAATCTGCGGATACTTTTTCATCTTCTCGCAGTTCGATGTACAGCGTACGAAATTTACCAAACTCTTCTCGCCGAGCTAAAATAGGATTAGGTAATCCAAAATCTTCACAATTTCTTTTTTGCATTGTAGGAACAAATAATATGCAATCACAATTTTCTGTTTTTAGTCAAATTGCGCATAACGAACACGTGTGAATTTCGAAGAGCAACTGTTAAAATGAATCAGGGTCGCAGGGGTGGCGTGAAGAGGATTCTTTGATAAATTCTAGAAAGCTTGTTTTACTAAAACAGCAGACCTGCTGCACTGTCACCTTAAGATATTCAGGGGTGTTAAAAAAATACACAGCCAATCTTCAATATTTCAGAGGTGAATTAAGAATTACAGCTTCTTCACACTGACTACGTTCTTTGACGTTAACATGCTGCCTAGCGGCCTACTTGGAATTGTGCGGCATGTTTTTGCAGCACAAAAAGAATCTTGTAGCTATCATTCCATTCCTTTAGAAAAAGCTATGGCATATTTTTAGTATCCAAAAAAAAAAAAAACAAAATAATACGTTAATTGAGTTATTTAATATGATGATATGAATTGATTAAAAACTTGTTAGATTTACCAAATTATGAAAACAGAAAAATATACATGCAAAAAGAGTCATCCGCCAATATTTAAAAAGTTAATTAACAATCGCTTGAAATAATTTCAATTTTATTTTTACTTTTAACATTCAAGATTGTATGCGGTGTTTTTTTTATTTGAAAAGTAATTTAATAGGGATTATTCTTAGCTATGATTCAAGAAAATCGGTTCAGCCGTTTGAAGATAATCATCTCTTTATGTGAGCAACTTCTAATGGTTTGATCGATTCGGAATTTGGTATTCTGTTTCTTCAATGATATTGCAAGAATATGGTTAAATTACAGCAGACCTTGGTCGCAATGAATCTGTACTGATATTATAAAGAGGTAAAGTTTGTGGGTTGTGAGGTTTTGTAGGGGGTAATCTCTGAATTGTTGAACCGATTTTGAAAATTCTTTTACCAATAGGAAGCCACGTTATTTGTGAGTGTCATCAACCCGAAAAATACCGGCCAACGAAGTGGGCACGGGTCAGCTAGTAGGTTATAAAAAGATTGTGATCAGGGTCTGATGATGAAGCAGAAAAGAGAAATTAGTGAATGCATTGGTGAGAGATGTTGTTTTACCGATATGATATTTTGAAATACGATATTGTGCCGTAGTTAAATTAAGTTTTAAAAGCATGAAATAAAAAAATTAACAAAACCCCCGACAAAAAACCTTTAAAAATAAAAAAAAATGTATGTATACGATTCTTTGAGCCATGCGTCATCGCGTCGGGGAACTGCTAAAAATATACTTAGATAGCAAATACAAAAATTTGCAAATACAAAATTATTTGTCGGGGGTTTTTAATTCTTTTTTAAACTTTGGAAGTACTCGCGCAATATATCATGTTTTTTTTTCGTTACCTGGGGAGGGTTGATTACCCCTTTCGATTTTGCCTGTCTATTTTTTTATTTTTTGCAGTATTGGAAAACTTTTGAGGTTAATTATCTATCCATTCATAGTTTAAATGAGAACTAGATTGTGCTACAACTTAATTTTTTATTATTTATTGAAACGCCATATGGTAGACTTTTACCATGTATCCCCTGTATTAGAGAGAGTTGTTTACACGTGATTGGGAGACTTCCTGGTTTTACCGTGTCTCCTCATACCTGTTTATCATCGATCAAATAACTCTATTCGCGCTCAACAATGCATCTACAAATAGGAAACCACACAGCGAACAGGTATTTACTGTGCTGTCCATAATGATTGGGGACACATGGTAAGCAGATTTTTAGGACACATGTCATACACAGATGATAGATTTCCTCTTAATTCATGAAGTTGAGCCATAGGACATGGATTTATCAGGAAATCAAACACATGGTGATCCTTATTTCATACAAGAAACTGCAGTATATTCCAAATAATAACACAAAAGTGGTAATCAACTTTTTACTAAAAAACCAAACTTTCGGTAATAGAAATTATAAACATAAGTACAGTTTCTCTTAACAAGTATATCTGTATTATAATCATGTCAAAAAAGTTAGACAATTTCCAAGCAACCTTCCAATCGAATAGATATCCAAATTTTATATAGTTTATATATTTTATTATTGTCAATTGCTCTCATTTATCATTATCACGATTAGAGATTAATTTATTCTTCATTCGACTCTTTTTGCCGTCTTGCGTACCTTTTTAATGCCATAAGAGGTACCTACATCACATTTTTTGGAAGATCCTTTGAATGTAGTATATTTAGTTAATACTGCAGTGATAGTATTTTAACGTATTTGTAACTTATCTATTGATTTTTTATTTGAACCTTCTTTGGTCTTACACTTTCGCGGCATGGCTTCCAAAAGAAAAAATAATATAATTATGACAGACAGCTTTATGAAACGTCTGGTTATTTGACGAGACATGATCCCGGGATCATGTCACCCCCAAAGAAAGAGTTAAAAACTCCCCATACATAGAGAGGTTGTAAAACGTGACGTACTCAAAACCAGTGATTACTTATTTCAAGTTAATCATAACTAATCGACACTTGAATAAAACTACTAACAAAATAATCAAACTCACTAATAGAATTTCCTTCACATTTCATTACATAAATCCAGCTGGAACTCGCAGCCGAAAAATAAATATAACACGACGCTAAAATTTCACCGTTCGCTATTTGAAAACTACTGACATTTGTCAAAGTGCACCATGATATAAAGTTAAGTTAGGAACGAATGATTCAACGTCGCTAGCGCAAAAAAATGTGTCACGTTTGGTTAAACTTGAAATTAAGTTTATCAAGTGTCCCGTTGGGATCGGCCCTCCCCAGGGTCCCTAAGCTCAGATTTTTCCCGGTGATGTTATACGATTAACTTCGAAAAGCATGTATATCTACTGATCTGTTTCGTTGTTTTTTCTGTTTCGGTACAAAACGTGAATCTTATCCAAAAGTCAAACGAATATACACTCATCAAAAAAAGTTTGCGATCACTAGCATAAGCTGATATAGTTTGATTAATTTAACTTTATCAAGAAAAAATCTTTGTTGTGTGTTTTCTTTAAATAGAAAAACCTGTTTGAACTTAAAAAATAAAACTATTTTTTTATCTTTATTAACAAAAATTGAGTAACTAATCAGAATGTAATTGTAACAGAAATTTGATAGAAAGAAAAAGACTGTTTAACCAAACTTAAACAACAATTTATTAATAAAAGGTTTATATTCAATATAATATAACTCTTCCCCTGGCTCGAACACATGTGGAGATCCTCCTAGGCATGCTGAGGATCAAGTTATCCAGCATTTCTTGAGATAACCTGTCCCATTCTTGAATAGCGGCTTCCCTGAGCTCTGGCACTGTCTGGGGACGTAGCTGACGGTTCCAAATAGCTCGCTTACGAGCATCCCACGCGTGCTCTACTGCGTACTAAGCATGGTTTAAGTCAGGCGAGTCGGCAGGCCAGTCTAACCTTGTGATGTCGTATTCTTGGAGAGCAGCATTGACTCGTTGAGCTCGATGTGCGGGCGCATTATAATCGACCAGTACAAATTGGTGCCCATGGTTTACTCGGAATGGTCTGGCAATTCCATCAATAGCAACTGCTTTATACATGTCTGCTGTCATGAAGCCTCGATACGGGATCGAAGGCGTTCTAGCTACAATCATAATACCACCCCAAAAGGAAACCGATTTCCCGCCTTACCGAACTGTTCCAGTGGCAGTTCTTTGCTTTTCACGGTCTCTTGGTCTTCTCCAGACACGGACACGTCAGTTATCTGGATGAGTACTGATTCGCGATTCGTCAACGAAGAGACAGTTTTGCCAAATGTTTTCTTCATCACATCTTCTTCATTTTGCCAAAGCCTAGCCCACTGCAATCTCCGTCGTTGATGTTGCTGGGAATTCAGAGGCGCTCGCCAAGACCTCCGTGCTCGTAATCCAGCCTGGTGCAAGCAATTCCGAATGGTCTGAGTGCTAACTTCAAGCTTAGAGGTGGCCCGAACATCTGCTTTTATTTTAGTAGCGTTGATTGTTGGGTCACGGGCTGCCAGCAATCTAATATAGCGCTTTTGGGCAGCAGTCCAAACAGTTGGGCGACCACTGCGAGGTCGGTCAGCTAAATTACCCATCCCGTGGTACCTCTACAACGTGGTCACGACACAGGATTGGGATATAGCAACTCTACGTGTTATTTTTATCGTGGTGTATCCTTCTTCCCTCAATGTTACTATTTTTGCTCGTACAACTTCTGATAATCATCTTGGCATTTTTTCAATCACAACTTTCCGCGAAAAAATATTGAACTCCGTTAAAATTGACTAAATCAGAATTCTGAATCCTGAAGTCCTACTGAAGGCCTTTTTATATGGCAAAATAATTGAACTGTTTTATTGTTTTATATTCTAATTTTAAAAAGAAGAAGAAATCATAATATAATCTACGTAACAAAAAAGTTTTCGGTTTTTCAAAGTGATCGCAAACTTTTTTTGTGTGTAAACTATACAGCGTGTAATAAAATAAGCAATACCTAAAAAGGGGCTCATTATACCTACTATTATGAATTACTTTTACTTTGGGACCAAACCCAAAATAGCGAAAAGAAAAACAGCTGTTCAGTACATTTTATCGAGTTATAAGCACATAGTTAATTGTATGGGGAAGTCGATTTTTTTTGGGAATTCAGTATTGGTCCCATCGTTAAAGTTGCTCATTATGATGAGTACAAAGACACCTTTTCAGGTATTGCGTTTATTCTGTAACACTGTATAATATAGCATCAAACCTGTTTTTCTTTGCTGGGTAAGACAGAAGGGGCTTCATCAATATTTCGTTAGTTATGTTTAAGTCTCGTGAAACAAGGGTCGTGTGGTGTAGCTAGTCAGACGCTTGTCCAGCTATGAAATTTAGTGATTGAATAGGGCGCGATCCTATTGTCCTCAACCGGGAGCAAATACAGATTCCACGTTAGTACTGAATAACTTCTTATTAAAAACACTGTATATCCTGGGTATCGATTCCGAGACCTCGTGCTCGTAACAAGTAACATAACATATTTTTTTTTCACTATTGATAGGCACGCGTATGACCACTATCTTACCTGATGGTGAGCGATGACGTGGTCGAAGATGGAGCACGCTTGCCTAGAAGTAACCTATTCACTCTTGACTTAAGGACTCCCGAGTTGTAGCTATCAGGAAAAACAGACTCCGGCAAGGAATTCTACTCCTTAGCTATACGCACTATGAATGTGTTCCCAAAACATTTTGTGCGTGTGGGCAGTATGTCCACCATGTACCGGTGGCGCATCGCCGTTTGTTTTGTAGTCTGATTTAGGAACGGGCTTGGCGGAATTTAATAATGCGATTCCGTCGCATATTCCCCAAAATGCAACCGGTAGACATCTGACAGGCTAGCAACTCGTCGTCGTTGTTCAAAACATTGGAGCTTCGTCGCGATGACCCTATCCTGGAATTAGCTCCTTTTGGCGGAAAATAGACACGCTTGGGTCTTAGTAGCATTGAACTTGACCAGATTGGCATCGCCCCATTCAGAGACAGCCTGTAAGGACACGTTTAAGCGCTCAACCATAGTATTCTGGAAAGACCGGATCTGCGACCCATCAGCTCGTGCGTCGGACACGTATCTCTCAGCAACAGTGCTGTCGTCTGCATACCCAAAGGTAACGGTTTTAAGCAGATCATTAATATGCAGCAAGAACATAGTTGCCGAAAGCACGTACCTCTGAGGAACCCTGGCATTAATATCCAGCTGTCCAGACGAGCAGCCATATATGAGATGACCCCAGTTGACCGATTTCAGCGGAACTCGTATTGTCGGTCACTAAGGATATCATTCGCTTCTAGGTATGCCAGGAGGTATGATTAAGCCTGACCGAGATGGGTCTACGATTCGACGGGTCAGCTCGACTACTCTTCTAGGGCACGGGCTGCACGTTAGCTTGCTTCCAAGTCTTCGGCACTTTTTCAGTCTCAAACGAAAGGCGAAATAGGCGTTTTAAGATCGGAGATAACTCAGGCGCACAAGTTTTCAGAACAATTGCCGGTATCCCGTCGGGGCCACTAGCCTTGTTCACGTCTAGGTGACGCAGAACCCTACGGACGTCTTTCTGATGAATGCGAATGTTCGACATACTCGACTCGCATCCAGCAGGAGAAACAGGGGGTCCACACCACCAGGATCCAGACGTGAAGATTCCGCAAACAAAGAAGCGAACAAGTTCCCTTTCTCCTCAGCGGAGTGTGCCAGCGTCCCGTCGGGTTTCAGCAGTGGTGGTAGTGAGGGGCGGCAGAAGTTCGATTCGACCGACTTAGCATAAGCATGTTTGTTGCCTATTTGGCTAATGTGGTCAAACCCAGCCCGCCGCAATACCTTCTTGTAGGACTTGGCAGCCCTGTGGAAGGCTTTCTTCTTCTGATTCACGTCAATTGCTTTGCTTGCGCGTACGAGTGTCGACCCGTGCTAGGTACGCTGCGTGCTTAAGCGCATCAGCGCGATTGCACAAACCATGGACGAGCTTCGCCAGACATTGTTAGGTCAGAGAACGGAATGTAGTACTCCATTCCCCTCCGCAACACATCCGTCACGGCGTTCGCGCACGACGAACCATCAGTCGACGAAAAGCAAGTAGGCTGCCAAGGATAACATGCGAAGAAAGATCGCATGCCATCCCAATCTGCTGACCTGTATCGCCCTACCCGCCGGGTGCCTCTTGGGCTAGGATCGGGCGGGGAGTAAACGGACACAGATTTCACCAGACAGTGGTCGGAACTACCCGGTGGTGAGGAAATCAACATCGAATTGCGGTCTGAATCTGTTGTCAGCAGAAAATCAATTGGCAGTGTGCGAATCAACATCCGGCACCCTCGTTGACTCCTAAACCAGCTAGGTAAGATTAACGCTAGCGTTAGCTTTCGCGTCTCTCGTCTACCATGGTCTATGCACTGGTATGAGAAGAGCCACTCATTATGGTGGGCGTTGAAGTCCTCCAGGAACCCCTATTGGGCAGAAAGGTTCCGCTGCTGAGCCGCATCCGCCGCCTCTCTTAGTTGCTGTATGAGCCAAATCACCGCTGTGCGAACGTTAGACACAGGCGTAGACAATTCAGGCCTGTGCCCACTGTAACCCATAGTTGAAACCCTGGAGTCCTCAAGGTTGCGGAGACGCAGATAGAGATATCGTCACGGGCGTACATACATACGCCCGCGTGTGGTTTGAAATGGTGCTCCAGGGTAAACCCTGGGTACGAAAGGTGCAACACGTCTGACGGACACCCGATCTGCGTCTCGGAAAGGAAAAAGAGCGCTGGTTTCTCAGTCTCCAGATGATGATGGACTGCGGCGAGATTTGAATGCAGATCTCGTATATTGCAAAGGTGCACTATATGAGAGAGGGAGTGCTGCCGCTGTACAGCTTTTCTCTTTTTGTTCCTTTGAGTCATAGTGTGAGTGAAGGAAGGAGAGGAGAAGAAAGTGAAATGAGGTACTATTGGACGGCATCATTGGGGGACTAGTCTGGAGACTGCGGGGACGCCCGAGCCTCCCGATACGCCCTTGTCAGCGGAAGTATGGTTTGTCTGCCTGCATTGGGACAACTATTTCGACCCAACTTCTCTGAATTAGCTACACTGGGCATCGTACCGGAACGCGGCTAGGCCGCTTGGCGATACGTCTTTGCCTAGTGGGTGGTCACAAGCCATCGGCCGAAGCCTACCAGCAGTTAGTGTCATTTGATTAGCACCAAAAAAAAAAAAAACTGGTGGATACCAAGCTACATAGCTTGGCTCATCGCCGTAAAGTTGCCTGCTTGTCGGTCTTCTACAGATTGTACTTCGGTGAGTGTGCCCAAGAACTCCACGACCTCATTCCACCGGCCCCCTTCTACCATCGGACATCCAGACGCACTGCATCTTACCATCCCTACCTTGTTACTATTCCACCAATTCGCACTAAGCGTTTCCAAACGTCTTTTATAATGCGCACAGCAAAGGAGTGGAACTCTCTGCCTGCGTCTGTGTTTCCAAACGCTTACAACCCTAATCTCTTCAAAGTTAGAGTGAACAGGCTCCTTCTGGGTAAGCTCGCTCCATCGTAGACTTTGTCTCTGTCATCTCTGACCTAGACTAGAGTCAAGAGCAAACCCATCACAAATAAAAAATTTAAAAAAAAAACCACCCGGGGACCACGTGTAGGGTCTAACATTTTGAATTCTCCTACGGACGCCCTAAACTATAGTAGTAGTGAACTACATAATAATTTTACTTTCAGATCGTGGGCTGTGAAAGACTTCGCACCAGCAGTGCCGCAATACGTGCAGATATTTCGTCCTGAAAATAAATTACACGTTAAATTTGCTGAGTTTGTAGTTTGCGAAGATGAATTCAAGTATGCCCTTTTAGCGAACAACTGCACTTGTCCAGGAGCTTCTACACTTGTAACTCTTCTACTCCATACTAGCCGGGGCCAGTAAGTTTAACTATATTTCTTTAAACCTTTTTAAGCATCGCCCACCGTGGCGTCGCTTGCCGCAGACTTTTGCCAAGTCTTTGATCGATTCCTGACCTCGATCGAGTAAAAGTGTTGTATTTCGTCTTTAAATATAATTCAGACACACACACTTTTTACTTGAAAGGAAATGATTCAGGGTCCATAGAAAATAAATTAAAGCCCGGCGCAAACGTTTTGTGTCTGAAATGTTAGAGTAATAGTAAACTGGTAGCTAACCTGTTTTTTGTGGTCAAAGAAATTTTTGAGCGTTAAACCATACATAAGTTTTGGACACTTGGTAAGTTTTTCAATTTAGTGCTTACTATTCATAATTACAAGTTGTTAAAGTACACATTTATTAGTTTGTTTGCTGCCCTTAGTTTCGCAATTACTATAACATTTAGACATTTTTAGTTCAAGGATCGATTGTTTTAAAAGACGATACAGATAAATTCCATGTTATTTAAAATTCGGACCATTCTTCTAAGGTCTTGGAGTTAGTTTTGATTAAATTTGGGAATATTTCCTGTTTAAACTTCTATGATTTATATTTGCATCTCTTTTCAATGTTTATAAGTATGCGTGGATGTGATAATACAGTTAACATAAAAAGCATTTGTTAGTAACCCGAAAGGGAAATGGTGATAGTAATGGTGGTGGGTATATTCTATTACCACTATTCCTACTCCTATGCCTTATGGTGTCGGTCGGTGCCGTATGGTGCCGTAAAAGAATTATACCATCCCATCAGTTCCCGTGCGTGTCGTAAGATGCGACAAAGGGACTCACCAGAGAATGGGCAGCAGCGTTCTCTGTAAAACGCAACACCAAACACTGCGATCGCCAACCCGCCTGCCAAGCGTGGCGATTATGGCAACCCCCCCTCCGTTTGGGGGAGGCCTATGTCCAGCAGTGGACGTCTTCCGGCTGCTAAGATGATGATGATGATGATGACTGTTCCTAGTCTCCAGTCTAAGATAAAATCATTAGCGCCGAAGCTAGGTCAATTTCAAATCATGTCCTTTGTCACAGAATATGTGTTACTATAAATAAATAAAAAATACGGAGATCCACACGTATAGATGTGTTTTTTGGCGTTTTCAGCAATTCGAGGTTGTTAATTCGACCCATATCACATAATATTATGTAGCAACAATTTAATTATAGACTTTAATTCTTTATCTGTTCATTATTTCCTCACATCATCTCACTTACGGACAAAATGAATATACTCTCCTGAAAACTAAAATCTTGCGAAGCAGTACATCGACTTGTTGAATACATTTACTACAATAGCTGTGCAAACGTCAAATTAAATTCTGCAGGACCATCATTAAGAATGTACAAACTGCAGGGCAGGGTGACCCGCCCACTTCCAAATTGTTCACAAGCACATTAGATGAGATATTTCAATCACTGGCAGCCTCATGAAACACCAAAGGCGTTGATACAAAGGTGACAAGATGTGGTTATATTTTAACCATGTTGGCTGACTCATTCAACAACCGTAACAGGTTACGCCATGCTGCACCAGTACAACACTTTGCGTGACTTTCTCGGTATATATCTCCATATTGTAGTGAAGGAATGATATTCAGATATTGAATTAAAGGTGCTATCAAATTAATAAAGCAAGTAAATTAAATTACGGTGAATTAAAAATGAATTATTATTCAAAATGTAGAAGAATCTACATAGAGTTAGAAAGATATACTGTTCTAATCCTATTGGTCTCGTTCCAATCCTGATATTCGTGTATACGTGCCCTACATTTATAATTATATATATAGATAGGGCGACGCAGGATATATGTAGATACAGACCTCTTTAGCAGGCGCATGCGGGCTTTATTATTTAGTAGTAACTTTCTTACAGGGAAGGCCAGCAATCGCCTGAAGAATGGCATCGACTATATGGTAAATGTTCGGGAAATGAAATTTACCACATTGTTTTAGGAGACAGTCGATTTTTCGGCGAGTATGAAGGAAAAAGTTTCACCTACGCTAGTTTTCATTCACACAGGAAGTAAGTTCAGTACAAATTTTGTAATAAATTGAATCACGTATATGACAAATATTAATAAGGTGATTTTTATCAAGGTATGGCGTTGCTTTAGTTGGAGTACGTCCAGCTGAGCTGCCTGAATTCTATGAAGAAACCATTCTTTTAAATCCTGGCCCTCGTCATATAATGAAAAGTAGTGACACCTGCTATTATATGAGCATTACAAAGGAAGAGAATTCTGCTTTTGTTGTGGCTGAAAAACAAACAGAACAGAAACCGACAATACCAAAAGACCAAACTGCATGTAGTCTACTTTCTAATGAGAAGAAACCAGGTGATGCAGAGGAGGTTTCTGACCAGCAGAAGAAACCAGACGGTAGTAGCGTCGCTCAATACGACCTTCCACAAGTGATTCTCCAAGCTCCCGCGAGTTCCACACCAAAAGCATCGCCATCACGCATCAACCAAGCTAATACTGTATCATCCGCTAATTTTACTGTCACTAGCTGTGAGTGTCACAGTTGGTAAACAAACAAAAGTAGATCGAATGCATACTCCTTTATTACAATATGCATTCGGCCTACTTCCTTTTTTGTTTGCTTATTGCTCGTTGTCTTTATTGGCGTAATATAAAGCTCACACATTTGATGAGACGATATAACGTTAAAGGCAAAAAGCAACTCACTCATTTCAAAAACATATGTACTATGATAACGAGTAGCCTCGTATAAGCAATTATAACTATTACTAACTTCAACACAATACACTTACAAAAAGGTGTTTCCAGTTTTAAAGTTTTTACCTTCCTTGTTATCGTGTACCTCTTCATAATCTTTATAATGCAGGGATTCAAAAACCGGTCAGTGGCTTGGGTGTGCTTCGTGTCAAGTAAAATAATCTCAATTTTCAGAAACAATATCATGCCCTTGAAATAAGATTTACCATTAAAAAAAATTGCATGACTTGTTTGTATGATAACATTTTATTTAGTTACATGGAGTGAAAAGTGTGGATCGATTTCGAGGTTGATATAAACCGTACCACAATATCACCAGATGCATCTTTGTTTGTGAACTGAGCCCGCGGCAATATAATTTTAGATTGTATATTATTTATTACTGCTGATACCTTTTGCCACCTAACAACATTTTCATGGAATGTCGCAGACAGATACAAATAAAATACAACGCCTAAGACTCAATCCACCTTTTTCTACTCCTTCGATATTTGCTTTAGTAACTCTATGAAATTTGTCGTCGAGCTAAGTAGTAACTATGAAGTATCACTAACATTCATGCATCTGGTATTTTTAATTTTATCGATGTTTTCACGTTTCTTCATTTTAATTATTAAACTATGTAGGGTGGAAGGTTGAAGCAGGTCCTAGAGGAGAATTTCCTAAATACTCATGCTACCAATTTTTACTCACGAGTTAATTTTTGGATTTTACCCGATTATAGAAAAACCTAAAAAGAGTAGTGATTTTAGACATTTATTCGTATTTTCATACATAATGTTGGTCTGCAAACATTTCAAGATTCAAAGAATTTATTTCAAATAAACCATTCACAGGCACTTTTGAAATGTCGAAAGTAGGTCAGTCAAAAACATGAAGCTTTTTGCACGTTCCAAAGCGTAGATCTCTATGGAAAATAACGTGCAAGAAACTCCACGGACACTTTTAAATCATGTTATGAATTAAATTTTTGATTACATTATCCTTGTTGCATAAATACATGTGAGGAAAAAAAAATCTTACAAGAATTCAAAATATAAATATTAAAATAAGCTAGCAGCAGTTAAGATATGACCAGTCTCAACTGACGGTGCCCGTTCACGAACATGACGCGTGTATCGGCACCATTCAACTCAACCATTGTGAAGGGAATTGAATGATCCAATACACGCGCTACTATCAGCGAAACGTTTCAACCACCATGTTCGTTCATGTCAAATTAGTAAAACTATAACTTATCACATAATAAGTAAATGGCTCTATCGTACTCACATGTGTCACATTTACAAAATTTGGAAAATGCGCTTATACATAACTATGGTTTTCAATGACCAAGTAATACGATTTATTGCGTATACTACAAGACATTATTCAAAAGAAAGAATAAATAAATTATTGTAATATTAGACAACAAAAGTGTGAGCATCTCTTCCAAATATAAAAACGTAACTATTGGACCCCAGCAGCTGTGGCTGTGGAGCAGGACCGGCATTTAGCCGAGCATTTTTATCGAGGACTAGTGGACGTCACGCGGTTTCACCCGCGTAGTTCCCGTTCCCGTGGGAATACGGGGATAATATATAGCCTATGTTACTCCCTGATAATGTAGCTATCCAATGCTAAAAGAATTTTCAAATCGGTCCAGTGGTTTCGGAGCCTATTCAATTCAAACAAACAAACAAACAAACAAATCTTTCCTCTTTATAATATTAGTGTAGATATAATCTTCCAGTTTGTAATATGCTTGACTATATAGTGTGCGTTTTATGCATGTTTTAAAATTTTTCTCATTCAATTCAAGAATTTTAAGTAGTATTTTATTATAAAATTTACAGTACCCCATATAAGAAGTGGGTACTTTATTTAGCCAATCTAAATCAGAGTTGATCTACTTTGTTCCTATTTCTAGTATTAAATGTATGCCTGTCACTAATCTTACTAAAAAGATGAAATTTTTTACGAACATACATAATGTTTTCGCATATGTATTTACTAAGTACCGTCATGATGTTAATATCCTTAAACAGTTCCCTTAGGGAATCGCGTCGACGGTGTCGGAGATTGTATGTGCCTCTAATGGCTATAAAAGTCATTAAAATAAACCAGTCTCGCGGTATCTATAATATTAAATTGACGGATTTTAATGATAGCGTATGCCACTAAACTTAGACGTCTCGCAAGAGATTTTAAATGAGGACCCATTGTAGCCTTGAGTCAAGCGTTATCCCCAGGAAAACCGTTTTTCATTCAACAAATTCAAGTTTCTCTTTGTTCAATGTTGTCGCAATTATTACTTTTAACATTCGGTAAAGTAAATCTGATACAATTAGTTTTTTTTTCCATTTCATACTAAATTATTCGTAGTAAACTAATTTTGGACGCTCTAAGGCGTTATTCACGTCGTCAAGATTTGTGGAAAAATTAAGGACGTATTGTCATACCACTAATACACGTATATCAGAAAAGGCGGGTGTACTTTTCGGATTTGCCTAAATTTATTGCAGTTATTTGGTATCTTCTGTGTACCTACACCCGTACAATGATATTTTATAAAATAGATACTCCTGCCATCCTGATGTCAGAACCGCGGGTGTACTGCTATCCTTTATAAGTAGCTAAGTGCACTGTATAATTAGATTTGGTACCTCTTGTGTAACTGCAGAAACAAGCATTAAATAAAAGAAATACTATAAGGTTAGCTTGTGTAGTGATGGTTAAAAGATGGGGTAGATCATTAATATAACGGAGCATGCGTTAAGTTAGCGGCACAGCCGTCATCAGTAGGGTCTTCTGGTAGAGGGTTCATGGCGTAGATTTTAAACAAAGTTTATACTTCTCATAATCACTTTTATTTTACAGTAGTTACTCGTATAATCACAATGACATACTTATAAAGGTACATTGAGCAGAGTGATCCAGTGATCCCGTTAGGAGGGTCCGAACTACTCGACGGCTTCCAAAAGAGTCATGGTCTGGGGGAGTCTAGCCCACGGCTTGCGGAACAGGACCGCCTGGCTTGTCTCGGGGTTGACCTCAATCCTCCATTTCCGAAACCAACCGCCTAGGCGGTTGGCGGACTTTTGGAGGTATTTAGTTATGGATTTACTACTCTTGCCAGAGTAGTAAATGGCCGTGTCGTCGGCAAAGCGTGCTAGCTGCGACTTGAGTCCGGAGGAGATATCGCTAGTGAACACCGTGAAAATGAGAGGCGACAGCACACCGCCTTGCGAAGCTTAAGAAGCTTTCGCTATATCGAAGAACAGGGCTCCCGTCATCAAGCCGCGTTGATAGCGGCCGTTGATATGCTCAACGATGCGGTGCACCTGTTGGACGCACGAGAGAGTGGCTCTAAAGCCAAACTGCTCGTTGGGGATGAGGCTCTTACGCTCGACGTAATCCCTGAGACGCTTATAAATAAGCCTCTCGTAGATCTTGCCGAGCGAGCTGAGCAGACTAATGGGGCGGTAGGAGGACGGGGAGGATTTGGGCTTACTCGGCTTGGGAATACCGATTACGGTAGCCTCTTTCCATTGGTGCGGAAACATGAGATCACCGAGCATCTGATCCCATTGCTTGTCACGCCACTCTTTGATACGTTTACTTACTTTATGCTGTAGGTAACGCATAAAAGCTTTGTTTCTAGCACAGGGAAAAGAGCTGTAGGCACAGACGGCCGCGTTCGTCTCGGTCAACAGTTCACGCACATCGTCCGGGAGTTTCCAGCGACGATCGCTCGTCGCTGGAGCCTCCCTTGGACATTCGTCCAGGACGGATTGTACGTGATCAGTGAGCGGGCCGATCGCGGCCGCCGTGTCGGCAGCTGACTCGATGTGGTCTGGGATTTTATCCAAGTGATGTGACGTGGTGACTTTCAGTTTTTCACTTACTTTGCGCCAGTTAGTGATCACTCGGGAGGGAGGAGGTTGAGAGGGCTCCAGAATGACTGGCTGATGGTCCTAATTGAGCTCGTCAACCGTTTTCACAGATTGCAAACGTAAGTTTACATTTTTGAGGAGAGCGATGTCGAGTACGTCGGGTCGGCAGTCAGGCTTGTGTGAGAAGTGGGTGGGATGCATCGGTGCGATGACATCGAAGTTAGGGGACTGCAAAGCTCGAACAGAGCTCTGCCTCTGGAATTAGCCGTGTGACTATTCCAAGAGGGATGTTTGGCGTTGGGGTCCGCCGCCAGAAGGACGGAATCGCTCAAGCCAAGTAGTATAGAGAGGTCATCTCTTAAGGGGCCAAGGGCAGTAGAGTTGGCGGGAGGGTCGTAAGCAGAGATGACCGTGAGGGATTGATGGCCTGTCATGCCAAGCCGACAGACAGAGACCTCAAGCTCGGTTAAGGTGGGCGGATCCATAAGGATGCAGCAGAGGGACTATTTATAATAGATGAGAGTACCTCCCTCATGACATCGGGTCCTATCGTTGCGAACTAAATGATAGTTGGCAATTCTAGGGTCGCGGCAATGGGGCTTAAGGTACGTCTCTTGCACCAGAAGGACATCTAGGCGATGGTCGCGGAGGAAATTGGCGATCTCTTCGCGTTGGCTTAAAAGGCCATCCGCATTGAAGTGCCCTCCGGAGGGACTTCGGTTTGTGCCTACATGAACCTATATTGGACCTATCCATGGAGGCGTTCGTATAGGCCAATATATTTAACGATATCACTGAAATCACGGTATATAGCACCGTGTTCCGAGATGTGGGAAGCCTTCACAGCGCTGGATATTTCCAGGGCTCTGGGGGAGTAGAATGCCTTGTAAAAAGCCATGTTGATGGTAATGGCCATTTCAGGCGCATTAACGGGAGAGGGAGCTTTTGATGTAGCCTAAGGTGGTGAGGGGGGGAGGAGTGGCTGCCTGAGGGGCGGCTGTTCCGACGACCGTTGGTCGGGGGAGGGTGGGATGGCTACATCCATGACGGCCGGGATGGCCGGGGAGGGCTTTGAGGCTGCAGGGGCCGGAGTGGTCGCTGGGGCCTGGGTAGGCGCGGGTCTCAGCGCCGGGAAATGAAAGAAAGAAAGAAAGAAAAATATTTATTTGGGACTCGCACAAGACATACATATCAATCAATACATATAAGCGGCCAAAAAAAAAAAATGGCCAATGGGCCATATGATTCAGCGCGTTCCATGGGCTGGGGAGCTGAGGGTATAGGGCCACGGGGGGTTAGGTCGTGGGGGCTTCCCTCTGCTGGCGAGCGTTTGCACGCTTTGCCAGTTTGGGACCGGACGATTTGGGGGCCTTGGGGCAGCCGCGGTAGTTAGCCGGGGGCCCAGCCTCCCCGCACAGCACACAGCTGGGTGGTTCGGCACACTGTGAGTCATCCTTTGGACGGGGACAGTCGGAGGTGCCATGGTCGCCATGGCACTTGACGCAGTGCGATTTGCCGAAGCAATTGCGCTGAGAGTGGCCGTAGAGTTGGCCAATAATGCTGCTACGGCGGGGCTTTTCTATTTTCAATCCCTCCAAGAAACAGATCTTGGAAAGTTTGAAAATCGGATGATACTTTTCATCCGTTGGGTTACAGACAATGAGCATCATATTGTTGGTGTGTCGGGTCAACACCCACTTGGCTTCGTTGACACCGTAAGGTTCGTGGTCACTTGGTGGGTACCAAGTGACCACGAGAAACGTAGATTTACCCTGAAGGGGTCACACGTTTTTTGAGCAGCACTTGATAGAGAAATAGATATCACTCGGCTGCCTTGCAAAAGGCAGCGTCGGATCAGAATTTGTAGTCGTCGGCGACTACAAGTGACGTCACGATGAGCGAGACGAGTAGGAGCGAGCGAGCGGTGAGTCACGGAGCGGCGGGGAGCAGCACGTCCGTCACGATCGGAGTCGCGCGTGGAATGCTGAGCTCATCCAAGTGGAATGATCGCGGCGCCCCAGCAAGGGGGCGCGTCGTGCGGTTCCGGGACTTACATCCCCTGCCCGCGGAATCCTTCAGCGACCCCTAGCTACGGGCTGGTCGTTTGGTTGCCAATGTTGGCGACGGCTGAAGCTGGCGCGCGCCTGCCAAAATAAATAAGCAAGACGCACGCCTGTGAGTAATTGCTTGTGAGTTTTCTGCAGACGCGCCGCCTCTTCACGGCACCTACGGCGGTCAGTCCCCGCCAAGTGAGACCCCCAGTGACCTGGGGAGGCCCAGCGAGAACGACCAGCGACGGAGGGTGCCGAGTTTGGGGGCGAGCCTGCAAAGGGTATGTGGCTTCCGTCCGCACCGATCTCAGAGCTAGCCGATCACGGCCCGGACTGCAGAGCCGTCAGTGTGTGTGTGAGCAGTCGTGTAGTGTGAGTACACCGCCCATGTGTATGTGCCGAATAAGCCTATATGCCGAGCTCAAGCGTGCTATCCGACCTTATAAATAACGCATCGGTCGGTCGGCCCCCTCCCAACGATTCCACTCACGTGACTCATGACTTTACGGCGTAACTTCGCCCCCGTACAATGAAATCAATTGTCTATCTTATTCTTGCTAAATTGTCGTACGCGCCGACACAGCCATTCTGACAAGTCACACGTCCTCATGTGCGATGTTACCTGGTGACAAAAAGAAAATCTATTTGTAGACAATATTAGCTCGGCCGTCCTGACCTCATACAAAATGATTATCCATCTCACTAAATGAACTTGCATCAGAAGAAATACCCCAGGTTTTATAAATGTAAAGTTACAGAAACGAGATCACAACATGAATGTACTCAGTATTAACGTGGGTCAGTAACAGCGCTTCTCGCTATTAAGCCCCCAGGGATAGTAGCAGTCCTTCGCTCTGGCAAGCTCAGTATCATAAGGTCAGTATCAGTCCTTCAAACTGATAAGCCCCGAACAGGATGGACATTATGCCTTTTCTCCGGTAATGCATCAGACATACATTGTGCATTAACATCAATCGGAACAAGCTGATGGGCCTTCAGCCTCTTCTTCTACATCTAACTCTTCACTAATCATGTCTTAATTGCTATGACCTTGTGGAACCCTTTTTATGCGATATCTCATCACTAAAAAATCACACTGAATGAAATGTTGAAAGTATTACCACCAATGGGAAGCTCTTAAAGTACCTACTCGCTTTGTACTAAGTATGTCAAAATTATCTAGCACAATCAATCCAACCACTGAATTGATATGAACAACTTTAAAGCTTTGAAACTCAAAATCAAAATAAAATGAGAGCGACTCACCTAATATTCTAGTCGGCCTTGAACGCTCTTAGCACCACAGATTTTGACATGATGCTCGGTTACTGCAGCCAGTAAACTGCTTGTTGACCTATGTTCAGAACTGCTTAGAAGTTTGCAGCTGCTCAGGAGTCATAGCAGCATGCAAACCGCTAGCGTCCTGCTGGCTTTCTCCATAGTAATACGATATCTGAAACTGAGAAACTACGAGAGTACAAGTCCAATCAAAGCTGTGGAATAAAGGTTTCAGGTTAACATAGTAGCCACAGTTTCATAGTAAATGCTATCAAATTTTGCAGCATCTGACTCTACGTGTAAAATTGTACGTAATTCGAACTTCGACTCTACCTTCGACCCGTCGACTGTCTTCCTTCAACTCTCTACCTTCGACCCTCTACCTTTTACTCTCTACCTTCGACTCTCTACCTTCGGGTAAGATTATCAAAAAGATTAAACACTTTAGCATAGAGCAATAAAGCGACAAGTCAATTATCAAACATCGATAGTTGCCATCCATGGGAGCCTTGATGAGCCTTTTGTAAGTCATTTTCCCTAGCATTAAAATGTTCACTCGTAAATAAAATAGAAAAATGTTTAGTAAGGAGCACCTCTGCTCCACAGTTATTACAAAATGAAAATGACTCACCAGGTTGACGAAAAAGAACCACACACACACACTCACGCACTTCTCTTGACCAGCTTGGGCAGTTGTTGTAAAGTTGCTTGCCTCCGTTTCGGACCGGTTTTTCAATGTTCAGGTTAATGTGAGTAGCCGGAGAACATTCGACGAATAGGAATTTGACCTTGGAATGTTCCTTGGCCCCACCTTGAACCCAGATAGGTTATCCACGATAGGCATGTAGGCGCGAAGCTCTTCAGCGCCTTACTTATAGTCAAAAGTAAGCTGCACTGCACAACACTGCATCCTCGATGAAACATTCCACCACGATTGACGCACTATGTTCGCGCGTCGAACTTGGGTTTATCGGACCATTTTTCATCACACTTCACGGCACACATCGAGTATTTAATATCTGGATAAGCGCACGTGTTTCAAAACGAACCACAATTTTCACTATCACTGTCACTAATTCACAAGCATTGTCATGAATCTCAATGTGGGCCACTTGAGTTGCATTGTTCTTCTGATAACAGGGCATGCGTTACGTAAGCGGCACAGCCGTCATCAGTAGGGGGCTTCTGGTAGAGGGTTCATGGCATAGATTTCAAACTAAGTTTACACTTCTCATAATCACTTTTATTTTACAGTAAATCGTATAATCACAATTACAGACTTATAAAGGTACATTGAGCAGAATGAACCAGCGATCCTTTTAAGAGAGTCCGAACTACTCGACGGCTTCCAAAAAAGTCCCCCGCTCGAGCGTACTGCCCGAGCTTTTAAATAACGTATTGGTAGGACGGCCCCCTCCCAACTATTTCGCTCACGTGACTCATGAGTTCGAGGCATAACTCCGCCCTCGTACAATGAAATCAATTGACTTATATCTTACTGTTGCTAAGTTGTTGTTGTTTCCTACAAAGAGGACAGGACCCAATATTGAGCCTTGTGGTAACCCCATTTTAAAATTTAAACCCCGTGAATTGACACCATTTATTTGAACTTGCTGCTGTCGGTCATTTAAGTAATATTTCACTAAACTGAGTCCAAGTTTACCCAGTCCGTAATGTCCTAGTTTTAGGAGCAAGGTTTACGCAATGCCTTTAAGATGTCACAAAAGATTTCTATGGCATCTTGAGCCTTTTCTCATGCTGTATATATGTGTTTGATTGTAAAGTGTCGTGTAAGATTTTAATGATGTTAAACAATTGAGCATGTGATTGAGAATTACTTGTTCAAACATTTTGCTATAAACTGGCAATACAGATACATGTCGATAATTATTGCTGGATATTTAAATAGTGGTACCTTACTATATTTCGTTATATCCGGAAAGACTCCTTGGTCCACACATAAATTAAATACACTTCTGTACACATCTATTGGCCCACCTTGTATTTTCAGTTTCGTTTGGTCCTAGCTAAAATTTTATATTAGGTCGAGCAAAAAGTTTTTATGCAGTTTTGAACCTGGCACATTCACAATTTCATTCAATAGTTTTTTTTTTAATTTCGAACACAGAATTTAAAGAAACAAAACACAATTTGGAGCCTGTTTGTTGATATCAAACAATCGAATACTAAGAAAACTTGGTTTTATTGGTTTACTTGGATTTAATTCTTGAAAAAGTGATTGATATCTTTGGTTTTGCAACAAACATTACTTATTCTTAACATTAAGGTGAGGTTCTATCAATAATCTATTGATACTTCACCTGAAGTCGCCGCCCAAGCTGTGGCACTTATTCAGGCCGGACACAGCCAAAGAAACGTGAGTGCTCAACTTAATTTAAGTCGATCTGCGGTCCGAAATGTTTATCGGAGGTACCTAGAGACTGGCGGCTTTGTTCGTCGCCAAGGAAGGCCACGATCTCGGGTCACAACTGAAAGGCAGGATCGATTCATCGTGACGACCAGCTTGAGAAATCGTCACCTTACCTCCATTGAGATACAAAACCAACTTCGCGACTTCCACGGAGTATCTGTGAGCGCTCGAACTGTTCGGAGAAGGTTAAAAGAACGCGATATGGTACCACACAAGCCAGCTAATGGGCCCAAACTAACGCGAGCCCACCGAACAGCGCGCCTTCATTTCGCACGCAGTCATTTATATTGGACACAGCAAGATGGGAGCCGTGTACTCTTTTCTGATGAGTCTAACATTGTGTTACATGGCAATGATGGAAGGAAGAAGGTCTACCGACGTAAGGGAGAGCGTTTCGCACAATGCTGCTTTGAAGAGAGGGTTGCTTATGGCGGTGGCTCATGGACTGTCTGGGGCGGTATATCCGCGAGCGGCAAAACTCAACTTGAAGTTGTTACAGGACCACGGCTGCCAACATTAAATGCTGAAAGGTACATTCGTGAGTGCTTAGAACCTCACGTGATACCATACGCGGACTATGTGGGCCCAAATTTCCTTTTTATGCATGATAATGCAAGAGCCCAAGCGGCCGGCATCGTCAGGGAATATCTTCGGGATGTGAACATCACAGTTATGGACTGGCCAGCCAGAAGCCCAGACATGAACCCCATTGAGCACATGTGGGACGAGCTAAAAAGACGTGTTAGGGCTCGTCAGCCAGTTGCCCAGACGATGCAGGAGTTGAAAACTGCCATAGAAGAGGAATGGGAGATGATCCCTCAAAATTTCATAGAGCGGTTGATAAACTCTATGCCTAATCGTATGAGAGCTGTGGTAGATGCCCATGGAGGCAACACGCGTTATTAAATTAAACCTTTATTTGATAAAACATGTTTTTTACTCAAAAATCAATTGCCTTTAACAAGGCGCATATCCGACTTGTTAGGCGTAGCTCCATGTCGTATGGTATTCTGAATTCAAATTTAAAACAATACGATCGAAAAAGATGGTAAAATGTATCAGGTTTAAAACTGCATCAACAGTTTTTGTTCAATCTAGCAATCATATTTCGGTAGGGGCCATCGAAACCTAAACTCTAAGGTGGGCCAATAGATGTGTCCAGAAGTGTATTAAAGTCAAGTACGGTGCTACAGTCTCAATTATGGAAGTCTTTGATTTTTATTTGCCGGAAAGTTTTTATACCTGTCATAGGGTTGAAAAGTTTGAATTGAAATTCAATTGTACAACCTGAAACGTTTGTTCTTAACAAATTAAATGAGACCTCGGGTGAAGATATAATATGGACATTGAGTAAAAACTGGAAGCATCACTATTTGTGGTACTAACCATGTAGACTATTTTCCAACATTCCACCAAATTAATTGTATAAATTATTCCATCTGTGCAAATTTTCCACATTTGACTGTTAATATAATTTTGTAGATTTAAACAGGCATTACAGAAATGTGTTTAGCTCCCTGAACATATCACTCTTTTACATAAACAATGATTTTTAACTTATATTTCAAAATATTATTTTTCAATGTTCTTTATCTACACAGCTAAGTATGGTGAGGGTACATCGGCTTCGGATTCTAGAACCTGTTTAAAAGATTCTCCAGGTACAGACAGTGCTACCGATAGCCATCTGTTATTACCTAAGCCTGATAACAACTTCCTAAGCCCCGACGCCCTAAATTACCGCCGTGGTAAGAAATAATTATATATTTTTTGCTCATTTCAAAATTACTTATTTCTTTATCAAAAATTTATACAAATCAGGAAGTCGACGACCGTCTATTCTTCCCGTTCCTGATATGGTAACGAGCGGTTCAATCGTTCCATCTGAAAATCCAGACGAAGAAGCCGAGGTAGATGAAAGCGAAGACGAGTTGGAGGACGATGTTCCATGGAGGTCACCGTCAGAAAAAATCGCGTAAGCACTCTTAGATATTAATCGCTTTCAATGCATCCACATGCACGCAACATTTGAAAGTTTCTTTCCATTTAAAATATTTCAATAATTTAATGTTACTTTTTCTATTTTACATGTTTTTCAACCAAAAAGATGTTAGGGATTATTTTTTTCACAATTATTTAATTTAAAAACTTTTATTTTATTATCCTTCGTTAATTTAGAACTGCTAACAGCAGTTTATTTTATTTTTCATTGTTTTAGCGTATTTTCATTCCTGTAGATAGCCGACCAGGATCACTCAAGCTGCATGAATACCGCACAGTACGTACTCCAGTCTCATATACATACACGTCAGCTTCGGTATTTTAAATAATTTACCAGACTAGCTACAATAATTCAGCGTTGTTTTGTTAGCGACAACAATATTGCAAATGTAGTAATGATGCAGATGAACGAACATACATTTTGACGAAAGTACAGGATCCGCATTGATCGACTTTGAATCTTATTAAAAGAAAATGATAGAATGACGAAAAAATTTACTGGTACAGACAACGACATAAAGTTTGGTGATAAACAAGCTTCGAGCTTCAGAAGAATCTAATGATAAGTGGCTAATTAGATTTTAATTATGTTTTTATTAAGAAAAAAAGAATACTTACCTCAAAGACGACTAGTGTTATTGATTTATTCAAGATAAAAATTAGGTTCTACAAAGCTATCGATAGTCCATTTTGGCAAAAATAAATAAGTTCGTTCATCATAACAGCGTAGAACTCATAGTCCGTGAAACTGTGTTTATGATACAGAATTTCTTCATTTCTTCGCAAGTCCTCATCACACGATCGTTCCGTCAACCAATAATAACGTGCATGAACGATCTTTCTCACAATGTCGTTATTTTGACCACCCACTGTTCAAGACAAATGATTTTTCTCCAGAGCCAGATGTATGGAATTGACATGCGCTGTCAAAATGTCACGTCGTCAATCCTTTACATTATAACTTTTCAACAGTCGACCACAACAAGAAGACAAGATTCTGACCACAAATTGCACTGACTTTCATCGCACGTATGGTTTTTATGATGTTTACAAGTTTAATAACTGCATCAATCACCATACTTTTGATTTTCAACTAGATACATGTTTTTTCAACTGCATCATCTTGAGTACGAATTAGCTGACACTTTTTTTTTTCTTTATTATCTGCACCACAAGCACCACCAGCATTACTCAATACCTAATGATAAAAATGAATAAATTTTTGTAGTAAACTGTAATTGACATACAGATAATTTCAACTATTCTTGTTGCCATTGTGTGCATTGTGTATCTGTATAATTCCCTGAGCATAAATCCCCAACCGCACGGCCCGTACCCCTGCCTCCAGTGATGACGTGACCACCAGCAGCTTCTCATCGCTGGCAGCCAGTGACATCGGGCACAGCGCTTGGCGAAATGATTATACAAGGTAAGCTATCGTAAGAAAATTCAAATCACACTTGTGTCGACCTTACACGTAACAGGAAGTTGTGGAAAATGGCGAAGGGAACATTTTGGCAAATTGCGTTGACTTAAACGACTAATCCTATGCGTCACGTTCGTAAATAGGCTCTGTCAGTTGATGCTAGTTCTTCTGTTACTGCCATGGCGTATTCTCAGTCTTTATGAATATTTAAATGAAATCTCTAAACTTAATGTATAAAAAGACGAACTTTGGACATCAACAAGAATATTAAAAGTTACTAAGATTTTGTTACAATATACTTGATTTTAAAACGTTCAGAGGTTTTTACAGTTGTTCTTACTTTTTGAAGCGGGTATCAACTTTCTGATAAATAGACTCACAGACTCCTTAAAATGGATGTAAATGGATGAATTAAAAAGACTAAAATCAATTACAAAGACAAGAAAAAGAGTTTATTGTTCATTGGTTAAACAACACCGGCAAAGAGTGATTAGAACTCTCTGTTCGAGAGTTTTTTAAGGAATATTTCATTCCACTTTCAAGGATACGTTTAAATGAGGGTTTTCAGGAAAATGAATGCCACCAGTTGGCGCCACATAGGCGAAAAGTCCTCTTAGAAAGAAGAAAGAAAAAGAGTTTATTTGCGTCAAGCATGACACCAACCAAAAAAGAAACAAAACTACAACAAATGCAAGTTGGGAAGACATGCGTCACATTCGCGCAGAGCCATCGCTCAGCATGATGCTGGAATTCTTCATTGAAAAAGTATCTTTCACGTCAACATGACGTTGACGACAATTTAACAAATGTCAGAAAAACATTAGCGTTTTGACAGATGCCTGGACCTGACGCCTCAGTGCTGCCACCTGGTGCTCGTAATTTTAGGAAATCCTCATTTGATGTAATCGCAAAATTAAATTGTTAGTTTTATCGGGAACCAAAACGTTTTACTAACACAACCATGCTGGTTTGAGAAATCGTTTTAAATTTCCAGCTATGGTATACCGACACATTAATCCACACCGGAAGGGTTTTTTTACCATTTTGGTAGATACGGAACTCAAAAAAACGATGTTAGTCAAACGGCTACATATACAATACATCTTGCAGCTGTTGTCAATTCGTTCGACGAGGTAAAAAAAATAACTAAGGAAAATACATTTCATGTGTTTGTTTTTAATCAAAGTTTTAAACTCGTAATTGGATCAGTCTTAACAATATTGAACAGTGCGACACATACACATAAACCAATTCAAGTATCACTCTTTCTAGAATGGTGGTCGGCTAAAGGTAGGTAAAACAATATTAGAGATGTTTCGATTGCTAAGTATGGAAGAAGCCAATGACTATAAATATATTTATATATCTTTTAAATACACTTAATTAAAAAAAATCTATCCTATTGTTGTATTATTACAATTATTTTTAAAGCGATGACCTATGGAGCGCATTGGCTTATCCGATTAATCGAACAAAATCGGCACATGCCTAATGAATTTATATGTTATTTAATATGAAATCTAGATATTATCTATAAAACTCAATGTTATTGCTTCTTACAATATCACATCTAATAGTACCTAGTGCCGACGCAGCGCTGCCCTTTAAATTGTGCAGTCACGTTATTATTTCATTAAGTAACGTTTGATGACTCATCTGAAGAAACATCAATATTATATTTTAAACTAATCCATGTATATGGGGTAAACCAAACGGTGTTGTCGATTGAGTGCCATTAATGGTATTGAATAATGTTTAAATAAAAGTCTACCTCAATATGGTTATTACCAACACTATTATACTAAGCTTATTGTTTTTTTAAAACGACAAGCCCCTAGTAGTTTTTCGTTTTTACAAATAACCAACGTACCTATTAAATAATTACATTACGAATTCGTTGAAATATTGGCCAATTAGTTCGATGCACTTTTGCCAATTAAAGGAATTCTATTGATGTCTTTGCCAAATAAATCCTGGGGTCCTGGGTATGATTGGTTTAGTTTTTTTAAAAAATCCAAATTACACAAAAATAAGACATTTGCAGCAAGATTTGGCCTACCAATAGATGGCTGATAGAGATTCAGCAGTTGCTGCGAGGAAGTCTGTTAATGTCACTCCATTTAAATGTAACTTTATTGCCCAAATTGTTCACGTTCTAGCTATGTACTGTTAATTCGTTGAAGATGTGAGATATTGTTTCATATGGTAGGAATCTTTCATTAAAATTGAACTGAAACCAAAAACACTGGAGTAACAAAAATAAAATGAAAAAGCAAGTTGTTTACTAATTTTCTGTGCACACTTACTCATTCGCAACTCCTCAATCGCTTGATATTGGCTTCATCAAGTTTTCAACTTGCTTCTTTTCGTTTGTGTTTCTAAGCACTTTCTGGCATCTGGTTGAAATTAAAACTTCTTTAAAACTGAAAACTGAAATAAATGTTAAAAAGCTTTCTTAGGATAATTAAAAAAAAATCTTATGATTTTGGATTAGTAAAGTATTTAAACCTAGATATTAAAACAATCGTGGGTTAGGTACTATCGAAAACCTCGACGTAGTTCGGTTTTTTGACAATGAGCTATTAATAACTAAAACTAATTTTATTACATTAACTTTAATGGCAGTATTTAGAATTTTAAGTCAAGTCAAATGTATCGAACAAATTGGCCCATTTTCAAAACCAGCTGTTTCATAGATATATACTTAATAATAGAAACCGATTGAGAACATAATTTAGTGATCTTATTTTTATTTGAAAAGAAATAAAATACGATGCTAAGACCATAATGTGATATTTTAAGAATGACATTTAATTAGTGTCACATATGCGTTTTAGCAGGAGCTCGATATGAGACGACTGGAAGGCTTATTCCTACTCCGTCTTCAAATAACTTCTGATGAACAGAATTCTACAACAAATTAGCGATTTAAGTACTTCATGAGCAAGTTATCAATCGAAATCCGAAAATCTCGATTAAGTATTAATTAATCAAGAAAAAAGAAATATACGATTCAAAATTAATTTATCAATGTTTTGCATTACATTTAGTTTCAGCTATCCAAGACACGTCACCATTTTCGCCCGCTGTTCATGCTAAACGCAAGTGTGATAGCGGAATAGAAACCTTCTTATACTCTAGCTAATAAGGAATTAGTTTACTTGCACATGTCCTTATGCGTTCCCGAGCATGATAATTTTGTGATTTTGATGTTTAATGTTGTACTTTTTAATACCTGCCACTATAGTGGTCAAAAAATAAAAAGGCCCGTTTTGACAGCAATTTGGATACAACATTGCTTTACTAGTAAGTATAAAAGAGACATCAAAATAAATCTCTTTCGCACTTAGTGGTAAAGCAATCTTCTATCCCTCTCTACTCAGCTGACAAATCGGACTTCTTAGTTTTTGGTGGCTTTAAACTATAGAACTAAATACAGTCCAGTTAGACCTCTACGTTTTCTTTATATTAGAAATTATGTATCTTTACCTTTTTCTTGTAAGTATGCCAAGACTTTTTAAGTACCTATCACTTTTTCGTCACTTTTAAATATTAAAAATAATTTTATAAAAAGCTTTGCTTCGCCTAATATTTCGACAGAAATTATATTTATTTTTGTATCTAAGTTATAATAACTGCTTGTATAACAAATAACGATAGTTAAATGAGACATTTCAGGATTGTGAAAGGATTTCCACCGGTATCACCATTCATTGGAGTGAGTCCAACTCTGTGTTATTTACTAAAAGAGAAGAAGCCGCTATGCTGCTTGCAGTTAGCACAAGTTTGCGAACATTGTGCTTATAGAAACGCTAAAGAGTACCAATGGCAAAACAAAACTATAATTCTTGCTGCTGATTATGCATCAAATGGGATATATAACTTCATCATACCTCTGCGAGCACATTTTAGATCGAAGACTTCGCTTAACCCAATCATTCTACTTTTGGAACGAAGACCAGATATAGCATTTTTAGATGCGATATCATATTTTCCTTTAGTGTACTGGATGCTAGGTAGCATCGATTGGTGAGTACGAATGTGAAAACATCATTATATATCTGTCGCAAGGAAATTATGAAAAATCCCGGCAAATGTTAAAATAACAACTCTGTCGGATTATTTTCCAATCCCAATACCCAATTTGTTATTCTTAATTTTAGGAAATCATACTGTTTGTACAATAAAAGTAGTTTTTTGGTAAACCAAGGCTAGTGTCTGTAATGTGTAAGAATTTTACTTATTCAATAAAATAGACATCCTAAAGGATTCTCACGATGTTATTTCCATCTAAAACGCTTTATGTATTGTAATTTTTTGGCATATGAACACGATATATGGATACCACAGTTTCGTTTGATGTATCTAGGGCCTATAGAGGCCGAAATATCAGTGTAGGTATCAAATTAGGTTTTAATACTTTTAATATCTAAAGAGAAATACATTAACTTTCATTAGCGAAACGACCCCCCTGAGTTGTTATATTAACATCTACCGGGATTGATCTTCCTTAAAGATTTGATCAAATCCCAATTTCATCATTTCCCTGGGATATCAATAAATTAACTTAGAAAAAATTAAAACAATTTTTTACTTTACTTTTCAGCTTAGATGACCTGTTGCGTGCTGGAATTACACTGGCGGAGAATGTGGTTGTTGTTAACAAAGAGTTATCTAATTCTGCTGAAGAAGACAGTTTGGCAGATTGCAATACAATAGTTGCTGTACAGACTATGTTCAAGTAATGGTTTTTAATAATTTAACTGCGTTGCGCCATGGCGATTACGACTTTTATAGACTTTTGAATTCAGTGATTTTTTTTATTCTTCGTCTAATTATTGCGCAGCGAACATAAACACTGACTTTTACGGTTCTTGAACACGGTGCGTGTTACTTGAACTTGCCGTTTGAGCGAGCTATGTGCACTAGTTACACAAGGTGCGTGAGAACTGAACACTGCACAAATGCCTCAACCTGCGCCGTGTTAAAGCACAATAAGTCTAGTACACGTGCGTACGTAGTATTAATCAGAAAATGTTTTTATTTTTCAGATTCTTTCCATCAATTAAGTCAATAACAGAGCTATCACAATCATCAAATATGCGATTTATGCAATTTCGTGCTCATGACAAATATGCCTTACACCTATCGAAAATGGAAAAGGTATCTATTATATCTTTTTGAAATTGCTGGTGAAAGTGAAGTTCAGTTTTATGAAACAGTTTCTGCTTCCATAATACTTTTGTTTTATTATATTTTATTTTAGCGGGAGAAGGAACGTGGTTCGCACATTTCTTACATGTTTCGACTACCGTTTGCTGCGGGCTCTGTATTCTCAGCTTCAATGCTCGACACATTACTCTATCAAGCATTTGTGAAGGATTATGTAATAACCTTTGTGCGACTATTACTGGGTGTTGATCAAGCTCCAGGATCAGGATTTCTCACATCAGTAAGTTTTAAATTATTCGTACGTACCGAATATGGCTGTGCTCCATGTGACTAAATTCTTGCGAATTTCCTGGTGAATTAATATATTTCGACGTCAGTGTATCATGCGTAGTAATTGTATCAGCGAAATATTGCGAAAGATAATAGCCATTTAATTTCTGTGATTTTAATCAAATATAAACAGGCGTTTTTTATATTCAACTTGGACTTCTAACAGATGAAAATCTCAAAAGAAGATATGTGGATACGAACATACGGTCGATTGTACCAAAAATTATGTTCCACCACATGCGAAATTCCGATCGGAATTTATCGCACACAGGATACGACACTAGCCGATGCATCTCACCACGTGAGTATGTCGCCAAGGACACCATCAAAGTGGTTTTGGTCACGCCTCGCGAGAATGCGACCATCGCGTGCATCGGTGAGTCGGTTAACTCCCTACTCTCAAATATTTATCTCCTTAAATACAGTCCTTTACTGCAGTTTACGCCTGAACGCTATTGATCCATCACACACCATTTCAAAACTTCTTAATTCCAAATTAAAATAGTACATCACAAGTTGCATCTCAGTAGTCCGAGTCTTTGGACTGTATTTCGGGTACATTTTTTTAAATCTTATTTTACTTTTTCTCGCGTCAACGCTACACTTTTTTCCATTATTGTATCCTATCTACATACATTCTGAGCCTTACACTTGTGGAGTGTCTGTAATTAGTATCTAGCAATTTTTATATAACTTTCTACCTCTCACGCGATACTGTCTTATGGACTACACGTGCTTCAATTTTATGATTTATATGCAAACTGCTACAGCCGGGTGAGTTAGGTTATCAAAGTTAAGCTTCAGCGTGGGCAGGAAATTACAAAACGTCCATTATTTGTAAAGCTGAAGTTTAAAATGTTAAGAAGCTTACCTGAAAGGTACTTATAAGCGGATATGGACCATTTTCAAATAACGCTATTGAACTCGATGATCGCAATCCCGCCTATGTGTTCTACTTGTAGTTTGTGTTCTGCATGATACATAGAAACCTAGAATGTTACGATGTGAATGAGTTAATTAAAGTTAGCGGGGGTTAAGGGTGGTACTATAGTGTCATTATTGGAATAACTAAATACAATAGCATTCCTAATAAGAAGACTAAATGTGCTCGCTGCATGTGAAAATCAGAGGTCACCTGTACCAACATATTCCAGTCCTTTTCATAGCAGCGACTATGGATGTCAAAAAACCAACATAGCGCAACTGCTTTTGCTTTATGCATGCTTATAGCAAGAAAGAGTAGATTTCATAAAATTCTCATCTTTCACGATTTAAATGACAGTTAGGACACTAAGTCCAATGACAATTCTCAGTACCCAGACTTAAATAAAAACTATATCAATCTTTTTAACTATCCGAGAACCAAAAGGATTCAAAGGTATAATTAAATTGAAGAAAGAACCAATGCGTGGCCGATTTTTTGTAAAATTAGGGAAAGTATTGGCAAACTGTGACACGATAGTTGCAGCAGGAGGAGGGCGATGGCGGAGGCTTTTCAACTTGCGGGCGCAGGGAGGCGGCTAGCTGCCTCAGTGGCTGCTACGGAGAACGCACGCCGGCGGTAAGGTCACTACCAGAGACCTTTCACATGGACCTTTTGATATAAAATGTTGATAAAGGGCGGCTCCCTTTATCAGTGTTGTCCCTAGTTCAGCGATGCTTAAAGTCCGATGGTTCTAAACGAAGTAACATTGTGGCTAAGGCTGTTACGATATTTATATCTACTTGTAGGTAACATGTCTGTTTTTGTTTATATGAATAAAAAAGCAGTAAATTGCTACATATAGATTTTTTTTGGACCATGTTATTTTGATGAACTGTGTCAATCCTTAGTCTTTTTTTCTTTAAAGTTTTTTGCTTTTGCATAATTTAAATGACGCAATGTATTCTGATAATATATTATAGGTAGTTCATGCTTCTCTTTAATAACAAGGTTATGCGGGCGGATAACTTTTTGGGGGCGAGGTTTTTCGCAACACTGAGTCCCACAATGTCATGTACTCGCACATGATATTGTTACGGATGGCACTGCTCAAGTCAGACAGTCTAGCCCACGTGAGCTGCGTCATGTCGTCAAGCTTATTCCCACAGTTACGCAAATCGTTTATTGTTCAACGTACTACCGTCAACCTGAAAATCAAGGTGCTATGATGTATCTCCAACCTCTCCATTTCGCCCTTTAATCTTTTCTTCCTCGCCGAAACCGGTAGAGCTGGCGTATCCATAAAGAATCACGTATCTCAGGTGACTGTTATTTTAACTAAGATTTCATTCATTTGGTCAGAGTTCACGTATCCAGCTCTGTCGCTCCATAATGCTTATTCGTAAAAAATATTATGAGGTTCCCAACAACGAATGTTCTCGTCAGTATCCCCTATCTGCTGTTTAAAGAATGGCTTGTAGCCTAAATAACTGGAGAAAAAGGACAAATCATTTTGTTTTGTTCAACTTCACACCGCTTTTCAATCCTTTTATTATTATGAAGTAAGAGCACATTGTTTGTAGGAGCAAAAAGCACACTACTGCTTCATATACATGATAATGGTATTTACGGAAGGTCAATGATATAATATAAAAGATTCCTTTACTTATTACAAATAGGATATACAAATTCAAAATTTATCGTACGTAACTTACAAATATTTTTTACAAACAATTTACAAATAACTTTAGGTTAGTTTTACAAATAGTTTCGTAATTCTATGTGAAAGGACTCTGTTCTCAATTGGACTCTTATTATATCAATATATACTCGTTCGTCGGTCGAAACTGTACACTAATCAAAAAAAGTACTGCACCACTTCCAGAAAATGTAGTTTCTTGTTTTTTAAAAACTCTATTGTTGTTTTTTATAAAATATTATTAAAACTTCACCCAAATTCCTTATTTAGTTTGTTTCTAGGACTCACTGTTATTTTGTGCAATATAATTGTAAAATTAAGGTTATTTTGAAACAAACAATTCACAACGAAACACGTTTCAGCAGATGATAAGCCTTCGCATACGAAGAATAACATATTATATATTCAATACTTTTGCGGGCTTGTTTACACACGCTTTGATGTGATTTTTCATACTCCTGGTTAAGTTATTGAGTCCTTCTTGAGAAAAATTGCCCCACTCTTCGATGGAGAACTTTATAAGGTCATCATCTCTGTTGTGGTTTCACTGATCCTAATTTTTACACGGCGATGATCTCCCAAGCGTTTTCTATAATAGAATTCATATGCAGAGAGTAGGTTGACCATTTATGACCCTTGTTCGACGGCAACCAATATTATCATCAATAAGAGTGAAACCTTGCCCAAGATTTAGTCTGATTTAGCCTATAGTGTACCCACAATAGGTTAAAAAGTAGTACCTGTTCAAGGTTAAATTTTAGCCACGTTAGTCTTATTTGGACCGATGGCTTAAGACGTCCGTACATTATTCCACCCCGTAACACGAGCGAACCATCATGCTGCTGCAGTTCAAAGAATATGTTGGAGCTTGTTGTATAGGTGATTTCCAGACTCTTTCCCTGTGGTTATCAACCAAAAAAACTTATTCTGTTTTTATCACAGAATAAACACAAGTTCGACTATACTTTTATCCTATTTTAAAGATTCATTGCCCAGCTTAATCTTCCAAAACGGCTTCTGTTGAGACTTGGTCCACGCCGCGACCTTTTGGACCTCAGTCCGGCCTCCTGAATCCTTCTTATCGTTTACTGGGTAAGATTCAGCTGGGTGGTTACTTGAAGTCGATTTCTTAGTTGTCTCGCAATCTGAAAAGATGCTACTGACCAACAATCACACAAATCGGTCCTGATTTAGAGTTGTAGCCCTTAGTCTGACTGTTCTAGGTCGATATAGAACGTCTGTATGCGAAACGCCAACCCTAAAAGCGACATGACGCATCGACCTTCCAGATTAACGAAATTCGATTAAACTGTTTAATCGTTCTTTTTGGCGTTGTAAACAATGAAAGGGTTGTCATTGTACAACCCTACTTATATTTTTCATAGCTATAACGAAATTTTTATATGCTCACTAAATTTGTTAAAACCAAATTTATATGACTAAATAAGGTTAAGATGTAAATATTACATAATATGAAAAAAAAAACATTCCCAAGCGCTGTTCATGCTTCAAGAAAACTTCACTCAGACTTTGGTTCTCGAGACTTATTTTGTTTACCCTCCACCAGGCACATTATAAGTGGTGCAAAACTTTGTTTGATTAGTGTATTATCTTGTAGTGGCGGTATGGAGACTGGTGGCCTACCTCACTCACCATTGAAATTGTGAATTTGTTCGCGGATTGAGCGACACGTTTATAAACAGAGGCGATATTTTAAATTTTTTGGGTAGGACAAACACGTACTCGAGTTTCTTCATCCTTTAGGCCAGTCATATAAGACATTTTAGGTCGCAGTAAATTGCATTGTCCTATTTTTTTTTTTGGATTTTGCGGTAGATGCCAGTAGCAAACACCCAATTTTTCAACCTCGAAAGACCTGTGCTGCGTGGTTCGCGGAAAACTTCAAAATTTTCAGTATTTTTTTAGACTTTAGCTTATGTCTTCTAAACGGTGAATTCTACGTAAAAAGTCAATCCGCAGACTTTTAAAGTAGACAAAATTTGCTATTGTTAGAGTGCAAATGCAGCTTAATTGGTTTTATAGGTATTGAGATATAACACATCAATCACGAAACATTTTTCAAAAAATTGAAATTGTAGTTTAAAACTGGCGCCCTGTGAATTGTTGGTCTTTCGATAAGGAAATGTAAGATAGCTCAGTAGAAAATGTTTCTTATCATATAGAACGAAATCGAGTGCAATTAAAAAAAAATCGTACAAATTTATCGATCTTAAAATAAATATTACACATATTTTGTAGTATTCACATTATGAGGAAAATTAAGGGAAATGATTTACGTTACGTAATGACAGGACCTCAGCTGGCTTCTGCTACAGAAGTACACGGCATAATGTAAATCCATTTACGAAGCCTGTATACATTGTTCGAAAGTTAAAAATCACGCACCATACAATGGAACTCTCACTTAAGTACCTACTTTACCGCACACTCCATACATTAAAGCGTGCAGTAAAGTAGGTACTTAGGTGCCGTGCGTATCCCTTACGGTTCTTTTTTTAAGTTTCTAAAAAATATATAAGAATTTCACCGAGGAGTTTCACAATACAAGAATAAGAAAAGTTCAGAAGCTAGGAGGTGAAATAAAGCGCAGTATACTTTCCAATGCTTCCTTATATTTTTCAATAATACTTAATAAATTATTAACAAAATTATATTCAACTTTCCATGGCGTAAGAATCGTGAATACCATAGATTAAAAATGAACGCCACATAAAACTAAAGCTCATTAATTTTAAGTAGGTAAGTTCATTCAGTACATTAAATTCAACTAAATTAAAAATGGAACATCCGAGAACTAATGCTTATTTATTTCAAGTATTTTGAAGTACAGTTTTAAAAATAGAATATCATCAAAATAATAAAAGATAACAGCTAATAAACTGAATGATCGGACCTCCTTGGAAGGGCTCTTGCTCAATACGTTTGTCTTAATTAATACTAAAGATAAAATGAGACAAAGATGAGACGACGATGTAATGTGTGTTCTAATTTTAAATTTGCAAATTCGTGCCATTTTTACTGCAATGCTTGTTGCGACTTTCCGACTGATATCTAAAAACAAGAAGTTTGTCTTATTACCTATTGTACTGTTTTCTCGCAAATGTGTTGTAAAACGTAGAAAAACCAACTTACCGCACTAATATAATAAACAACTATTTTCAGTAATCAAAGAGAATGGTCATCCAACTATGGGAAGATACCAGAATATTCAATATCCTTTATATGACATTTAGCGTTGGAAAGCGCTTTTCTAAGAGATCAATTTCTACTTATTCGAATTTTGTCAATTATGAATTCGTTCGAGTTAATGAATAAAATTAAACCTTAACGGACAAATAATTTTGAATAGTGGAGCTTAACTCCACACAAAATGATTTGTCCGTTCAGGTTTTTGAGCGCCCCATAGCTATATTATAGTCGTTGTTGGAAAGAGCTATTAAGAAGAACTTTTGCTATAAACATAACTATTTTTAATTATAGGTCCGTTTGGAGATAATGACCTTAAAATGTGAAAAATTAAACACCATAGTTAAGGTTTTTGTTCAGTTCATAATAACCATAACTTACACTAGTAAAAAGAGCTTCCCAAAAAGAACCTTTGGTAGTGGCTTGATTTTGTAATTGTCAGATTTACGTGACTAATTTTGAGTACCGAAGTTAAGGATTTTTATCACCCTTACAGCTAGTGCCCCTTAATACTAACATTTTTAGTATCGAGAAAGTGAATTTGGACTACGAAATCGATTTTTAATGCAGTTAATTTTCTGCAAAAAAAAATGAAAACCACCTGAATTAACTGCTGTACGACTTCATCTCTTACAATTTACCTTGTAGATTGAGTCTTTTAACGTGAAAAGGTTTTTAAATGATGTAGATACTAAAGTAGAGATGAACCGCTTCTGACGTCACCAAAAAAATCATGTATCTCGTGATTCAAGAGTTGCATCGCCATGTGTGGTAAATATTCTGAAAATATATTAATTCGCCTTGCCTGTGAATGCACTTACACTCTCGTGTGCAGACATTATTAAACAGGGAAGAAACTCTAAAAAAAATCTTATAGATTCACTTTGCGCGACCAAAGAATTATCCATAATTTCACAACGGTAAAGTTTACATGAGTAATTTATACGTCGTCGTGTAGTCATTGAAGTGTTCTTAGATGTTTTATGCAAAAAAATATGGTAGTGCTACGGTACTGCCTATCCCGACTTTAAGTTTAAAACTACAATTTCGAACTTTTTAGAAAAAAATTGCTATGTTTTAAAGTGTTTATTGTCCACCTCGCGGATGTCACGTAGCAGGCTTTCGATGGCATCGTTATTGTCCTTAGTGGTTTCCAACATGGCAAATCAGTTCTGTACTCGTAGTTTCATCTGGAAGCTTTCGCAACCAGCTTCGACCTGGGGCAGCGTTGGTCTGACGGTCGACCTCGTTAGGCGCGCTCTTTCGATTTTAACATTAATATTCAGAGCGCCTCTAATCAGTCGGTGATCACTTCCGGTATTGACCCTGTTGATCGCAGAGACATCTCTGAATTTATGGCGCTTATCAGACATAACGAAATCGATCTCATTCTTTGTCACGTTATCGGGGCTTCCCCAGGTCCACTTCCTTTGAGGCTTCTTCTGGAAAAGAGTTCTTCAGAAAAAGCCCCTGAGCTTCGAGGAAGTTTACCAGCATTCGACCCCTGTGATTTTTGCGCCCATGTCGAATGGACCTACTCTCGACTCGAGAGTGGTGAGTCGCACTCTCTTGTACTCCCACTTTAGCGTTGAAATCACCCATTGTCAGCGTAGAATGTTTTGGTATGAGACATAGCTTTCACTATGTCTTAGTACATGGTCTCGACTTCTTCGTCAATGTGTGCGGACGTTAGGGCATACACTTGTATAACCTTTAAAGAGTACCTTTCTGATATCTTATGGACAAGGTATGCCACACTTGCCGACACACTGCGGCATTCAACAATGTTGCCCCTGAGTGACTTGTGGACCATAAACCTGACGCCATCTTGGGATGATTGGTGTCCCTCCCGGAAGTAAAGCAAGTGGCCACTATCGAGGGTTATCGTCTCCTCCCCCTGTCTTCGTATCTCCGACAGTGCCTCATACCTCTACTTAAAATTCAGCGATGTGCTCGTTCAGCCGTAGAGAGCGTCTATTATACGTTGCTGAGTAATTTTTTCGGAATTGGTACCCTGCCGTAGCCCGGGGATTCTTAGCACCCCCCACCGCACCATAACCGTTGCCGGTGCCGCTTCTGGGAACTGGCGCCTTGTACCTGGGTTGTTTTTCATTGAGCGGATTTGCCATAGTCACCACGCTTGGCAGGCGGGTTGATGACCGCAGTTCCTGGAATGCTTTCTCTTATTAATGCTGCTGCCCACTATAAGGTTCGGCATTTGGGAGCATTCCAGCATAGTTCATGGATTTACCGCCATGTATCAGTTACCGGAGCCAAAAACGAATGCGATGTTGTTAGCTTATATTCCGGCTAATATTCCTTAGTCACTTCATACAACACCCACGGGAGCGGGCACGGGTTGCTCTATTCTTTTTACAACAAAAAATCTCCGGGGGATGACGGGATAACCACAGAACTGCTCAAGGCAGGAGGGACACCTGTCTTGACAGAGCTTGTAAAGCTCTTCAATTCCGTCATCCACACTGGCATAACACCAGAGGCATGGCTCAGGAGCGTGGTGGTATTATTCTTGCCGCCAGAGCAGGACGGGTTTAGGAAAGCGTCGTGGACCACATACGGTGTGTATGTGGTCCACGGCGCTCAGGCAAATAATCCAAAAGACCGAGGAATATAATCAGCCTCTGTGTCTAGCGTATGTGGACTACGAGAAAGCTTTCGACACCGTAGAAACCTGGGCTGTCCTGGAGTCCATGCAAAGATGTCTTATCGACTGCTGCTACGTAGAGGTAATCAGATGTCTATATAAGGCCGCAACAATAACCGTCCAATTACAAGAACAGAGCACAAAATCAATCCAACTGAGTTTAGGTGGAAGACAGGGAGACGTCATCCCTCCGAAACTGTTTATGAACGCGTTGGAGGACGTTTTCAAGACGCTTGATTGGAAAGGACGGGGCATAAAATATATCAACGGTCATATATCTCGCATTTCCGATTTACGGAATAATGACATTGTCATTATGGCGGAATCTTTGCAGGAGCTGGAGGTGATGCTGAACAGTCTGAGTGATTCTTCAAGGCACCCTGGGTCTCGGGATGAATCTGGACAAAACCAAAGTCATGTACAGTGGTCATGTAACCCCGAGACATGTAATCGTAAATGGCGCCACCCTCGAGGTTGTCCAAGAATACATATAAAAAATTGGGCGGCACAACTTTCAGAAGGAGGCGACCAGAAGAATTTGCTTCGGCTGGGCGGCATTCGGGAAGCTGCGTGATATCTTTGAATCATCGATCCCACAATCCCTTAAGACCAGGGACTATAACCAGTGCGTCCTACCTGTAATGACTTACGGAGCCGAAACGTGCACAGTCACCATAGGCCTGGTCCACAAATCCAAGGTTGCCCGGCGTACAATGGAGAGAGCAATGCTCGAGGATTCTCTGGTGGATTGAATTCGCAGCGAAGTCATTTGCTAGAGAACTAAAGTCAGCGATATTGCGCGTAGAATCAGCATGCTGAAGTAGAAGTGGGCCGGCCATGTTTGCAGGCGGACAGACGGTCGATGGAGCAGACTTGTGTTGAGAGTGGAGACCGCGTATCGGCAAAAGTAGTGTTGGACGCCCTGCGGCACGATAGATCAATGATTTAAAGGAGGTGGCTGGCAGCGGATGGATGCGACTGCTCAGGACCGGGATGGTTGGCGCTCTTTAGGTGCGGCTTACGTTCAGCAGGGGACGGATATTGGCTGAAATGATGAACTGTTTGAAGTGCTATACCTCAACAGTCATTAAATCTACAGAGTCACCGTTACACTCAAATTTTAGCAAATTTTGTATACTTTAAAAGTATCCGAATTGACTTAAGAAGAATTGTCAAACGCACTTTTTAGAAGAATTAAGCTTACATCTTAAAAATGACCAAAAATTAAAAAGTTTTCTGAACACCACGCAGTAAGCACAGGTCTTTAGAGGTTGAAAACTTGGGTGGACACTACTGGCATCTATCCTAACAATCACCCAAAAATCAGGACAAATGCAATTTACTGCGACCTAACGCGTTTAATCTGTCTACGATGACTGGCCTACTTGATTAATCGGGATTCTTAATTTCTTTTTCGATATATTGCATTTTATGAGTTATCTCCCCCAAATTTTCTCCGTATTTATTGAGCGCAAACAGAAAGTATGGAACTATTTAACCGGTAATAAAATCACCGTTAGTTAGTTTTAGAAGTCGATAGTATTTTTGTACAAAATGTATGCGCCTATGTACTAAGGATGGTAGCAGGTGGCGCTCTGTAGTTTCTGCCTACCCACATGGGAAAAAGGTGTGGGTTTATGTTTTATGAATAAAACTTTTATATTTATTTCACTATTATTTCATGTTAAAAAGATCGTGTTTTTAATTGAAAGGTGAAAAAATACTAACAAACATAAATATGGATAACTCCAAAAATACCCGGTTAGGTTTACTATCCAAACATTTAGGGCTATTTTTATATAGTTTCAATGTTGGTTTTTGGGAATTGGTAATAGATAAATCAGGTACGTTTACACGTCAACACTATCTAGGCATATTTTACGGGTATCCTGTCTTTTGTATTTAAACAAATTTAAGCACTGTCTGACTGGTACAAGTTGTTTTATAATGAAGAATTTACTTCTGTATGTAACGTAATGGCGTAACTTTGATTGTTTTATTTCTTTCATGAATATGAAATTACAACTAGGAAAGAGATGTTGAGTGAATGAACGACATATTCCGATATAGAGAGCTCGATAAGAATAAGAATATGGTTGACAATCACCTGAATTACACAACCGTCTTCGAAATCATCAAGAACGTCATTTTGAGTGAAAATTTAGTTGCTAATGCGTTATTAACATCCAAGGTTCCTTTTTTAAATTAAAGCTTTACATTTTTAAACACAAAAGAAAATTGCTGAAAATAAAACGGCTAATTTCGGTTCAAAATAAAGTTTTAAATTTACCTTAAAATTAATTAATTACTGCGAATTTTATAAAATGTTTTTTTTTTTTTTAGGAATTATTGCTAGATGTTTCTTTTTGATACGTGATTAACCTTAATATACCTAGACTGTGTTGATGAGTATAGTTGAGTCGCCTTCGTTCACTTCATTTGTTACTAGTATACAGGGTGTCCCGAAACTCAACGTCAAGCGGGTACGGGGTGATAGGCTTGGTTATACCAGTGCAGGCAAAAAAAAAATAGTGTGTTACGAACACACAGTTATCTGGGTCCCAAGATCATCTTGTGTTTGCTAGATTGTATCACGAAAATCAAATCAAAATCAAAATAATTAATCAATTGACTATGCATTGGCGTCGCTATCCGTCTCGCTTTCTCTAAAAATTAAATATCAGTCTGTCTCACTCCATTCATTACTCACACACTCCACACGCTATGGTGAAGTAGAACTTTTTGCTTTGGTAAGTTTCGTCTTTAATTTGGGTAATTTTGTTCGACTTTTTAATGCTCTAAATGGTAATATTGATAATATTTTTATGGAATGATAAGTAGCAAGTTTTGTACCATTTTGAAATCTTGATTAAATGGACCATTTTTTTAAATAACTTGCCTAGGGTATATAGTACATTTTTTTTAAAGATGAAGTGTCGAAGTTATCTTTCAAAAAGGTTTTTAAACATGACCCAACAAAACTTATTTTTTTTACTAAATTGACCATATTAATGATTGGATTTGTGACTGCAATCATTAGCATAGTTATATAGAATTACATTAAAAAAAAAATGAAATTTGTGATTACAGGACCTAAATATGTGATCTAGGGTGTTGTTTTTCAACATTTTCAAAAGTATTGCTGTTATCACTTAACCAAGTAACATGGTTTTTTTTTTTTTGCCTAAACTGGTATAACCTAGCCTACAACCCGCTTGACGTTGAGTTTCGAGACACCCTTTATAATAGGTATAGCTACTTAGACCATCAGTAACAGTGCGCCTAAACGAATGCCTTACTCCATGTAGTTGGAGTATTATCGTAGGTACCCATGTAGAAACGAAGTAGGAATGCATTAAATCGATTTCAACTGTAATATTATCGCATAATCTGCGTTTCGTTTCACTCATAAAGCGTACAAATCAATAAAGCAAATCATGCATGTTTGTATTTGCACAGGCACTGACAATAATTTGTATGTTCATTGTGTATATAAAAATTAAGTTTCTCACTTAATTTTAATAAAATTCTACCAAAGTCACATAATTATTATTGTTGGTAACTATAATTATATGCCACGAACAGCATCTTGTATACACGGTATAATAATTAAATTGACTGTATTATTCGCAGTATTCTACAAGCCTGGCAGATGAAGCCCGCGACAATCATGCTCAACAAATTGAAAGAGCAGAAATAGCCAATTTAGTACGATCGAGAATGGAATCATTAAACCTCACTGGAATTGACTATGACGATGTGAGCGAGAAAAGAAATAGTCTGTCGTACGTCATCATCAATCCTGGCTGTGACCTAAATTTGCAAGAAGGCGATATAATGTGAGTACATGAAAGTCGTTTGCTCATTTATTTAGAAAAACTGATAAAACAATGTTTCCTAATATATTCCTTTCATTTCAGATACTTAGTTCGACCTTCGCCATTTTCGGCGCAAAAAACGTTTGAACGCCATAACAGTCGCCGTAAATCGAATATAAGTTTTTGTTCACAAGCGTTAATTCAAGCTCAGGGAGTTTCGAGCAGGAGGGGATCCACCATCGGAGCAAGTTTCGTTCCCCCTCGAGCCCCTCCACTTTCTACTACTAAAGCTAACTCCTTATCCCTTCCGGATAGTCCTACTATCATCACAGATTTCAGAGGCCGGTCCAATTCACTTCGAGTGGTTGACGATATATTATTGAGACGATCTAATTCTCTACGGCAAGGGCTAAGTGGAGTTGGATCTCGCCGCCGAAAGAGCAGCCTCGAAGAAATTGGCATATCCCACTTCAATTCATTACTACAACATCAACAACAACAGCAGCAGCAGAACGCATTTAAAATTGCTTTGAATGGCAGTATTGGTTTGGAAGTAACCCCGCCAGAAGAACATCCGTTAGAGCGACTGCCTGGACCGAGTATACTCGGCGGATATCAAGAAGTCGCGGCTGCTTTGCCGTCTTCGTCCCTAGGTCCCACGCTCCCAACCGTCACCTCATCTCCGGATCCCCAGCATTTGCAAGGGACTATTGTATGATACCACCTTATGTGGGGACGACGACTGAGTTCCGTAATTAGAAACAAGTGGACGTAGAAATTAGTCCGGTAAAAATATAATCGAGCTATTTCTCCTGTAGATACCGGCTGATTAATATTTACTTGAACACGGAACTCAACTCATCTCGTAGCGTCTCTACCTTCCACGTAGTGTCACCTTTGTACATGTTTAAGTACTTTAGTGATTTAGACTGGTGGTGAAAGAGCTGTGTAATGTAAGCGGGATCAATTAGTTACTAGGTAATGGGGATTTATAAGTCAGCACATAGCTGTCAGTGTATATCAGAAGTTTACGTGATTTTATTTCAAATTGTAAATTTAAACCTTAAATAAACTTTACAAAATGTTAATTATTGTAAATATATTTACATAGAAAAACTATTTAACTTACAAGGTAAACAATCACTTAGAACTCATTTTTCTAGATTTATTGACCAAAATTAAATAAACTTGGATTTGAAAATAGATTCCGTACTTTATCTATGCAGATTTAGATTTACCTAACACTAGATTTGAAACATCACCTAACAATTTCAGATAATATAATAAAGAACATGTATGTATTCACACGGATATGGTTTTTTATTTACAGCCCTTGACCTTTCAAAACATCTATATTTCTATTCAATTCAAGTTGACTTAAAGTGACAAGGCGACCTATGTATCGAGTGCTGTGCCACATATTCATCAGTGGTTTCATTAATACATGAATGAACCACAAACAGCTGTGCAGTTAAGATAAATATATATGTTATCGTTCTAGTAACTAGAAATTTCAAAACGGCTGCTATGCATACATGAAACATATTAAAACTAATTTGTACTAAGCAAACATCGAGCAGCAGTCGGCTTAAAACAAGAGATAAGGTTAATGCAATTTGCTCATTAATAGCCGTCATCGTTCCGCTATTAATAAGAAGTAATCACAATCACCATGCAATCACTGCAGAACCTTGTACAAATGTACATTTTAGTTCATTGATTGTTCCAGAGTCTTGCTTTTGTGTTTGCTATTGGAAGCACATTGCACGGGTTTGCTATTTTCATAGTTTTGCTTCTGCAAGATTCGTTATAAGCCTATTTTTGACAAGCCCGCCATACATTCCCAAACACTGCACCTCCTGAAAGCCAGAACAGTGGCAACCACCAGAAAAACGCCGAGCCAATGAAACCCGACGAGTTCCGGAGAAACGATTCAACTGTCTTGGATCCCGCAACGAATTTAATCAGAAAAGTACATTGGAGGAGTAGGAAAAATATGTTTTCCACTTCAAGCAGGAGACAGAACAGAGCTAGGCCAATGGGCACCAAGGGACAAACAACAACAATACAACTGCGTAAAGCCCTGTTGCCAAGCACCACTAGTATATATTCACACTTAAACTAGTGGGTCCTAAATTGTGAGCTACTTTTGATTTCAATAATAGGTATGGCAAAATCGCTTGAATGCACGGAAATTTGTTCTGGTTTTTACAAGGTCCGTATAGTAAACAACTCCAGATGTTACCTGAATGCTATCAAAAATAATATTGCGTTCAGTTTGCCAAAGAATACACTCCCATAAGGTATGCGTAAAAAAGTATTCCAAATGTTCAGTTAACAATTTATCGAGAGTTTACAATCTCTCGAGTTATTTTATAATCTTACGGAGTTTGCCATTTTTCGGTGACACTTACAATTCAATAAAGCTGGAATATTGGATAGAACAGGTCTTTCCGGCACAAAATGAGTAGGTTTAAATTTCATCGGCGAGGTAGCTATATTCGTCAGAGAATTTTAACACTACGGTATAGAATATTGCAGTTCTCGGTCAGCGCCATCTCTTGACCGATAGTGGAACTAATGTTATTTTTGTTGATATCTGAAAAAGTGTGCTATTTAGACACAAAGAATAATTTAACACAACTCTCTATGCAAACTTTGGAGATAAGGGAAGGGAGAACGGTACTTATTCTTACATTTTTCGTAAAAGGTCGAAAACTACGCGGCCCAAAAAAAGAAATATCATTTGAGAATGTGCAAATAGCGCTCTTTGAATGTGCCTAGTTGACCCACTTCGAATTTTTAAGACCTCCTTTCAGTGCCGGTTGCAAAAAACAGAGTATATTTTTATTTCTTTCTTAATTGCCAAAATAGTTGGGCAAACGTTACCTATCTAAAATTGTTACCAATTTCAAGTGGAAAGCATTAGTAGTTCATAAGATAATCTAGCTGTGACAGACGGACCGACTGAGTCGCATCATTAGAGTTCCGTTTTACCATTTTGGTACGGAACCGTAAAAATATAAAGCTTATTTAAATTACATTATTTAGCCTATTAGTAGGACTATGAGAGTCATGCGTATCTAAATCATAATCAGCAAAAACATAGAATCCTTACTTATAATATTATAAATGCGAAAGTAACTCTGTCTGTCTGTCTGTCTGTCGCGCTTTCACGCCAAAACTACTGAACCGATTTAAATGAAATTTGGTACACGGATAGTCTAGAGCCTGAGAAAGGACATAGGCTATTTATCCCGGGAGCATGGTTCCTAGGGACCACGCGGGCGAAGCCGCTGGCAGAAGCTAGTAATATATATTCTAAAGGCGATATTTGAAAGGACATAGGTATTTTAGGCACACAATTAGTAGGACTGTGGACTCTCTTGGTTGATTATGATTCACAAAAACAATGTGCTTGTCGCGGAATACGCTCAGGCTTTTGCAGCAACGTAGGTACCAATGTCCGATGGAAAGTCACGTGTGCTCATAAACCTGTAAGCAGATATAAAAAAAATTGCCCAAGTGCGAGTCGGAATCCGAATCATTTCCATTTTTTTAACATGTTATTTAACACTACAGATAGGTACAGGTTTTCCTGTAATCAAACTATTACATGTATTTTTTTCAAAATTTTAGGCTCAGTTGTTTCAGAGATAAGGAGGGGAATGGTTATTTTTGGTCTAAATTCTTGAATCGCTTAAAACTATGAAAAATAATTTAAAGTTATGAAAAAAATATAATGAGGGTTTTAATTATATTTTTTTCATAACTTTAAATTAATAATATTTCGATTACAGGAAAACCTATAAAAGTCTGTAGTGTTAAAATAACATATTAAAAACCTTTTAATTTGATATGTCACACGATACAGATCGACAAACTTTTTTTAAATTTTCTGGTTTGACCCCCAAAAGTGACCCCATACTAAAAGTTTATCTATTTATGTCACGCGTCCGTGTTTGAGTCAAAGAAGTCCATATGTGTATGAAAGTTCAACAGAACCGGTCTAGTAGATCCGGAGAAAACTGGCTGTGACAGACGGACATATAGACAAACATCCGAGTGACCCTTTAAGAGTTCCGCTTTTTACGGATGTTCGGATCCCTAAAAACAAAAAAAAATGTGATAAGTTTGGTTAACAGACCGAGGAAGATCTATCATATCCTTCTGGCTCATTCTTCGTCATTCTTTTACTTGTCACCATGCATTCATCTCCATGCAATGCCAAAAACAGTACATAAAAATTACTCTTCAATGAAACAAGAAGTTATTAAATAATGCAAAACACATGCATTCTAATATATACACAGAGAACTCTAAAAAGAAAGGAAATGAAAAGGATAGAATTACAATAAATACATACTTATATTTAGGTTATAGTGTGAAACCAAAAATCTTCGCATACTCATAGGCTGTATTGGCATTGAGGTTCTCTCGTTGATCTGCACACCACACAGTTTCGACGGGGCGTCCTATGCTAGCCACTGTGCCTTTTTTTAATGAATTGAATAAAATGTTGCTACTTCTACTGAAGGCAGTCGCTACTGAAGGAGGCACTGGAACATGAGGCAAATGATGGTTTGCCAAGTCTTGCACTAAGTACAGCCGAAACACCAAAGCCTGTAAAGACTGTCCCAATGACTTGTCCACTAGTACCCGACAGTTCTGAATACTAATATTCAGAATTTTTTTAAATATTTTCCTGTTCCATTTTATGCACTGCTTTCGCTCTATCAAGTAGGGCTCAAGCATTTGGTCCAAACGGTCAACTCCACCCATCGCTCGGTTGTACATAATCAGCTATAAGTGTGGGCTTATAAGACTGATTCCTTACAAGGTTTTGGAGTCGTTTTAGTTTGAGCCATGCCATGGCACGTGGATATAAGGTTCAACCGCTTGTGGTCGTGGTAAACCATCACCATGACTTCGCCAGATTGACGACTCATGTATTCGCCCTCCACTAGCTTGCCTTTTTGAATTGAGGCTAGAACGTCTTTGTGAAATGCACGGAGTGTGCCAACGCAGTCCATTTTCTTCTGTTTCAAAAACCTTGCTAGTGAAGGTGAATTGAACCAATTATCCATATACAAGACATTTCCAAGGTTTAACAGCGGTGCCATCAGTTTGAGAACTGTACTGGTTGGTACTCGAAGGCAAGATTTGGTCGTCCTTTTACCCTGATTAATAAGAATATCGAAAGATACAGTAGCACATGTAATCTTTCGATATTCTTATTTATCAGGGTAATATACTTGCCGCAAATTTGCCCCGGTGGCGACCGTTAATTATATGGATAAATCACGAGATCGCGCATTCACTGAGATTATTTCACAATTCCCCAAATTATTTTCGAGTCAATTAGGATGTTTCAACAAAAGTAAGGTATCGTTAAAATTAAAACCTGATGCTAAACCGTTATTTTTTAAAGCAAGACCGGTCGCTTTCGCCTTAAGGAAAAAAATCGATGCGGAGCTGAATCGCCTTCTAGATCTTGGGATATTAGAACCCGTAGAATATTCGGAATGTGCCTCTCCCATAGTTCCGGTATTAAAAAAAGACGGTGGTGTTAGAATCTGTGCAGATTACTCAGTAACTATTAATAAGCAATTAATGGTCGAAAAATACCCATTACCATCTGTAAATGAATTATTTTCTAAATTACACGGTGGTGAGCAGTTCACCAAACTTGACCTTTCTCGTGCATACAATCAATTTCTACTGACAGAAGAGTCACAGACCCTAACATGTATCAACACGCATCGTGGCCTTTTCAAATATACCAGACTAGTGTTTGGTCTGGCGAGTGCTCCAGCCATTTTTCAACGGGCGATGGAATGTGTGCTGGCAGGCCTAGACGGGGTAATAATATTCTTAGATGATATTTTAATAACAGGAGGTAATATTAAGGAGCACATAAACAGGTTAATGGTAGTTCTAAAACGCCTAGAAGACGCAGGCTTAACTGTTAAGCAGGATAAATGCGAATATTTTAAAAACGAAACTTGCTACCTCGGTCATATTATTGATAAAAATGGTATTCGGAAATCACCAGATAAAGTACAGGCCATATTAAAAGCTCCCAAGCCAACGAACAATACGCAGTTACAATCATTTTTAGGATTAATAAACTATTATAGAAGTTTCGTGCCAAATGCATCGTCGATTCTGAGCTCATTATATGAATTACTTCATAAAAACAAAAAATCGGAATGGAATTCAGTTCACGACGAGGCATTTGAACGAATTAAGAAAATGCTTGCTTCAGATCAGCTGCTAGCCCATTTTGATCCAAACGCTAAATTGTTTCTAACCGTAGATGCTTCGCCACAAGGTTTAGGTGCCATTTTATCCCAGTTATCACGTGCTGACGATCGCGAGAGACCTATCGCATTTGCTTCAAGGACGCTCACAGCAGCAGAAAAAAATTATTCACAGCTACAGAAAGAGGCAACTGCAATAATTTATGGTGTAAGAAGATTTCATCAGTACTTATATGGTCGTACCATACCATTCATATTACGTACAGACCATAAACCGTTGATTACGATTTTTGGTCCGCATCGCGGCATTCCAGAGGTATCAGCGAATAGACTTCAATGCTATGCGTTATACTTGTCGGCGTACAATTATACCATCGAATACATTCGTAGCGGTGAAAACAGTGCCGACTTCTTATCGCGAGCGACGTTAGAGAATGAGAACCGGGCGAAGGACGAGGCGCGGGGTAAGGGGGGCTACTCTCTAACGAAATCCGTAGTTTCGGGCTTAGTTTCGGGCGGGCATTTTCTACTTCGTATCACCTAACCACTGAGAACTAATGATAACACGATTTGACAGTTACTGTGAAATCGTGTTGTCATTCATTCTCAGTTCGGGTTCGGGACTAATCGTAAGTCTGTAGGTGATACGGAGTAGAATACGTCCGCCCGCAACTAAGCCCGAAACTACGGATCTCGTTAGAGAGTAGCCCCCGAGGACCGGGACTGTGAAGAGCGCGCTGCTTACGTCAATTTTGTTGTTGAAGGAAGTTTACCCATTACTATAAATGAATTACGTTGCGAAACCGATCGCGACGAGATTTTAAAAAAGGTTAAAAATTATGTGTTAAACGGGTGGCCGCGTAAAGTTCACGATCCTGAATTGCGACCTTATTTTGATGTTCGTTTTCAATTGGCATTTGAAAATGAATGCTTAATGCGTGGTCATAAAGTGGTTATTCCACATTCACTTAGAGAGAAAATATTCGGAGAATTACACGATTCGCACTTTGGTGTAGTAAAAATGAAGGCCGCCGCACGCGAAAGATTGTGGTTCCCGGGAATCGACGCGGCGCTCGAACGGTTGGCAGCCGCGTGTAGCGTATGCGCGCAACTGCGACCCGCGCCACCCCGCGCGCCTCCCTCGCCGTGGCCTTATCCGCCGCATGCGTTTTATAGAATTCATTTAGATTTCCTTGGACCGTTTCATAACCAGATGTTTTTAGTTATAGTCGATGCATTTTCTAAGTGGGTCGAATGTTATGCAGTTAGTACAACATCTTATGGAGCAAAAACGGTTATAAGTAAATTATGTGATTTTATATCAAGAGCAGGTGTGCCTCACACGTTAGTGACGGACAATGGTACTTCTTTCACATCTAGGGAATTTGAACATTTTTGCAATTTGAACGGTATTCAACATGTAATGTCACCGGCGTATCATCCGTCAAGTAACGGCCAAGCTGAAAGTTTCGTCAAAATTGTTAAAAAGGTCTTAAAAGCATAATGTTGCAAAGTAACACAAAAATACCCCTACAAGAAAAAATTGCAAAGTTCTTATTTGATTATAGGAACTCCAAAAATAGTACCACAGGTAAATCTCCAGCGGAAGTACTGTTTGGTCGACCTCTTCGATCGCGTCTGGACTTGATCAATCCTTTTCAAGTCGCTTCGACATCCGCTGATCTTTCGTTGACCGTAAAAAAAAAACAGTCCTCACAGAGTAAGGGAGAAAAAAAAATCAGGAAATTTAAGTTAGATGAGGTCGTTTGGATTAAACGATTTTTTGGAAACAATAAATATTGTTGGGTGCAAGGCATAATCAAAGAAGAAATTGGAAACGTGATGTATTCGGTGTATGTATCGGAGCTAAATTGCAACATAATTCGACACATCGACCAGATTCGACGGTTTCAAGCAGAAGGAGATTTAGAGGTGGTAAATAAAAAAAATGATTGGCAATCGGACATAGAAACAGATGATATCAATTTATCGCCGCAGCCAGAAGCAACTGGCGTAACGTATGAACCGGTGGTTACTGTAGGCGCACAATCACACACATCCACTGAAGAAGTTCAGCTTGGACAGAGGGAAGGTAGAAGTGTTGAGCCATTAGCTGTGCAGCCGTCTACATCAGATCAACCTAGTACGAGTCTCGATCTACAAGCACCACATGAGACAGTAGGAGAAAGCGAGAATGTCTTAGAAGCCGACCAACAAATTCAAAAATCCAAACGACGTGTTGCACCTGTTAATTATAAGCCATTTTTCTAAACTATGTGAGGAAGGGATTGTTGTATATAAGCATGCGCGGACTACACCTGCGTGTGTTGATGCGCGTGCGACAGAGACATTGAACATTAAAGCAGTATGACACTAACTCGCGGTTTGATTGCACGTGGTTGTTACCCGCTCCCGTTACATATTTAACATATACATATACGAATTCATACAAATTTATCATCTGCCTAGCCTTTTCCCAACTATATTGGGGTCGGCTTCCAGTCAAACCAGTTTCAGCTGAATACCAGTGTTTTACGTGGAGCGGTTGCTTACCAAACCACAACCCATTAACTGGGTAACACGGTATTTCTTGGCAAGACTGGGTTCACACAAATTAAAAGACTTAGTAGATAGAGGAAAGAATAAGGGACACGTCAATACAGATGTTTTGGCTTGGAGTATTTAGCTTCTGAAATATTGTATTTAAGTGTTCCTAAATAGGCCTCATTGGGTGTAATACATTCCTTCTGATTTTGAAAGCCCCTGGCAATATGTAGGCCTCGGTTTAAAAGCCAATACCTTTCTTCTATGAAAATATACCTGAATGCATCCGTCTTCAATAATGGCATTCGTATCATACCATAATCTAGCAAACCTAGCACTCGTGTTCTTAAGTTCTTCAGTGTACCTATTGGTTTCATCGAGAATCTGACTCAGGATGCCATCATCCCAAAAAGATCTGAAGGCATCATAGGGATCATGAAATTGTCGAGAAGAACCAACGGTAGCCCGGAGAAAGTGATCTTTCTCACTATTGCAGTCATCGCCTCCCACTTAAACTCTTCCCGATCTATTTAATAAAAAAATGTTTCCTCCTCAGTCATACATTCAATTGCTCTGCTCACATTTCCAAATCAATTATTACAACAAAAATGACCTAAAACCTATAAAAACACGCCTGCCATGTCCAAAAATGAACTAAAAAGTTAAGAACAAGCATTGGCCCAAAAATTTAAAACTGAAAAACAACTTTTTTATTGCAGTCGGGGGACCATTAAAGAAATGTTACAGAGTACCTACTATCCCCCGACTGCAATAAAAAAGTTGTTTTTTAGTTTCGATTATTTGTTGGAACCATGGCTGTCCTAAAATTATTTTTTAAATTTTCATTATTAGCGAACGAGTGCATCCAGTACTGTGCGTCTTGTGGTCTTGTCTCTTGAGATAAATATAACAGACAAAGACATCCAATAACTTCTTGGTAGGGTTTATTTCTCAATATTGCATTTTCTTCACCAGTTGAATGTAACTTTGTAAGAGAATTTATTGGTGTCTTGACAGATTTACAGTCTGACATATCATATTTATGTAGTACTTCCTGTATGTATTTTTTAATTCTCTCATGTCTTTCATGCAGAACTTCTCACATAACTTTTATTTACATGGTGTTTTGTTGAATTTGAGTTTGTGATTAAAATCAAACAATCGAAAGACCGAAACTGTAACGTTCTAAAATACTATGAAACGCTTCGAGGAGGTGGTTAGTGCACTAATTTCTTTTGACTTTTCTTGGCGGGGAGTGCCCCTGAATTCTCTTGACTGATCTTCATCTGCAAACTGTGTAAAATAATCTGGTAAATCTATCAATTCACACGACCAATATCCAGGTGTGGATTCAATTAATGTCAGATATGGTTGACAAAATACCATTCGGGAGTGAATTTTGTGTGTCGTCATCAGATGCCGATGGAATTACTTCAATCTCATTATTGTTTGCAGATGTAATCGAAGAAGATCTGGATTTTAATGGTTGCGTTTTGTATTTTTGTACTAAGCAAAATATTTCAGATTTAGCTAAGTACTGATAGTATGGCGTCAAAGATTTTGAAGTTGGTAAAAACCCTTCTAAAAATTTGTCTATTGGATGTTCGGTAGCTTGGCCTTTTTTAACTCAAATTCCATCAACGTTGCTGCGCTGCCTTTGACCAGTATAGTATCTTTTTTTGTTGCAAAGCTGTTGATAATTGAGTATTATTTTTGGATGTAGACGGCTGCAGAGTTGGTGGAGGTTCGGAGGAAACACCAATGCGGGAAAATCTATTGATACTATGTTCTGATTCTTCAATTCTGTTTAATTCATAATTTTGATTATTGTGACCAAAATCATCCAAGCTGACATCTGTGGTATTCAAGTTCGTTTTTGTTTGTCGCTCTTAAAAATATGTTGTAAAAAATGATAGCGGCTCGTGATATTTATATTTATTGATTTTTCTAGTACTTTTAGTTTGTTTTTTATTTGTGATGGATTTGTTCTTGACTCTAGTCTAGATCAGAGATGACAGAAACAAAGTCTACGATGGAGCGAGCTTACCCAGAAGGAGCCTGTTCACTCTAACTTTGAAGAGATTAGGGTTGTAAGCGTTCGGAAACACAGACGCAGGCAGAGAGTTCCACACCTTTGCTGTGCGCATTATAAAGGACGTTTGTTTAGTTTTTGCCTTATTTAGGCTTTTTCGATATTAGTCTTGAATATTGTACCAGCGAGATCTGCACGTAGATCCTATAAATAGCAAGCCCTTTTTATAAAATCTATTTTCTAAAGCAAAACCTAACTACACTTTCTATTTTTAAAAGCATACACCGATTTTCTTATCAGATATAAACAACGATGGCCATTAGCTACCTCATGGGTAGAATTCAAAAGATATTTTCAACAGAAATGTCACCACTCCCCACTGAAGAGAAATTGAAATCTATAGCTAGAGAATAAAACATACTTTGGAACTTCCCCAATTGTTTAGATGCCCTAGATGGGGAAAATTTTGTAATAAAAGCACCACCAAATACTGGATCTTTATACTTTAACTACAAAAAAAAAAAATTGTCGATTGTGTTATTAGCACTGGTTGATGCAAACTATAATTCTGTAATAAAATTGTTGATGTTGGTGCGTATGGAAAAAATAGCGATGGAGGGATTATCGCTAATTGTAATCTTTGAAAGCACTTTATACATACCGGAAGAAATATAATTACCCGGTACAACGAACCAAGCACCTTGTCTTATTATTGGCGACGAAGCTTTTCCCTAAAACCCCACTTGATGAGGCCAATTCCTGGTCAGTATTTAGACGAGTCGACGAGAGTTTTTAATTACCGCCTATCTCGAGCTAGACACTGGTCTAGCTCGAGATAGGCGGTAATTAAAAACATTGCGCGGTAATTAAAATGCATTTTCCACTACTGAGTGGAAAATGCATTTGACCAGTAAACGCAACAGTTCAGAATTTATGATAGACGAATGACCGAGCGGTCATTCGTCGTGTTCGTTTCGACTGCTCGGCCACAGTGTCGTAAAAGAAAAACGACTGCATCAACATTACGAAGGAATTTGTAAAACTCTAACAGTGAAAGATATTCGTAGATCCAATATTCAAAAAGTTATAAAGGTTTAACCATGGCCGCGCAGTTAAAACATGGAGGACTGCGCGCCCACGCAGTTCTCTGAAACGGAGCTTCATAGAGGTCTAATTCTTTTTGCTAACCTGATACGATTTCGAAGAAAATGTAGATAGTATTAATAAAGCCCTAATGTTTGTAGTTCACCACCCTATAGAACTTAAATGTTATAGCCGCGTGGTCGAAACATGGAGGACCACGCGGCCACGCAGTTCTCTTAAACGAAGCCTTGTACAGGTCCCATTGTTTTTACTAACCGCTGATACGATTTCGAAGAAAATGTAGATAGTATTAATAAAGCCCTGTACTTCACAACCTACAGAACTTATAACCGATAATGCAAGTTAGGAGAAGGATAACCAAGATTTATGTGGCGTCAATCAGACATTTCCAAAAGCGTCGTTTTTATATCACGTAGTTACCTACTTATTATCATAATGAGGGAACAAGTATGGTTATTAGGATGGAGAAGTACCTACTTATACGAAAATATTAACACCGTATTCGTACATATCCTAATTTTAGTCATTTTATCATAATCGTTTATATTTGTGAGTTACCTAAGTATGCAACGTCATGACGGTAGCTCCTTGATCATACTAGTTTAGTCAACAAGTGCTTTTTTTAGCAGTCTCGGAAAAATAAGACTAAGAAAGAAGTCATTCGATTTGGAATAGCACGCAGGTGATTTTTGAAAAAAAAAAGTACCGCTCGAAAAGATTTTTTTTTTTCAAAAAAAAGTATTTCATGTTCTTAATTTTTCGACTACTTAAATTGTAAATAATTTTTTTTTAAATATGTATATATTTTAATTTTTTTAACACACGCACACACACTCGTCAAACTTATAGCACCTCGTCGTTTTTGCGTCAGGGGTTAAAAAAATAAAATTAAAAATAAAACTACGACAAAAACAAGTTTTTTAAAATAAATAGAGTTTTTAGACGATCTTGCTCTTGACTCTAGTCTAGGCTAACCCAAATCTCTTCTAAGCTCGCTCCATTGTCGACTTTGTCTGTCATCTCTGACCTGATCTTTAGTCAAGAACAAACCCATTTCTAAAAGAAAATATATATCCTTATCTTATATTACCTACTGTTACCTACGTTTTAATATTTATTAAACATAAATATATCATTTACTATTATTGATAGTCAAAAGTTATTTATTCAAATTGGGCCTCAGCCTAATTTCAATAAATGACTCAGGTTTATTTCTTCGATTTTTTAATGATTTGACGTTCACGGGTTGTCTATCATACAATCTTATAAAACTGGCACCACTTCCTAGTGTTTCAGCTGGGAACAAGAAGTGGCGCAACATACTCCTCGGCAACACATCTGTCGGTTACGTTTTAAGAATTAGAATTATACAATATTATGCAAGATAATAAATACAGACACAGAAAAAAAAAACATCATGGAAATCATAAAATTAAATATTATAAACCTCATTCATTCATTGATTTAATAATGTAGATACAAACGCAATGGTAGAATATAACGATAGAACTGAGTTTTGAACCACACGTGGTAATCTAGGGCCGTCAGAGGCAAATCAATAAAAAAATAATAATAAGAAACTCCCAATTTATAATCTCGCCAAAACCAAATGCAAAATTAAACTAGGCAGCTGGCTCCAGGAATTAAATTACGAAGAAACAGAAAAACTACTTGATGTCCCAAAATAAACAATTTAGCACATTCTATTACAACCCCCCCCCCCCCAACACACACTACTCCGACACATACATCCACACACACACCTTACTCACAGATACACAATATTACCTACTAAACCTACTAACACCAATAAATTCTAGTTTCTTTTTTTTATATTTTATTAGTAATCATATAAACCTTTGTTTTGTTATAAATTCTTACTGCACTTGTTATTGTACTGTACAACACATAAAAATGAAAACATTACCCAAGGGGTGGAGACCTGGTGTCCTGAAATACAGACCTCAAGTCTAGTTTAGGTACCAGTCTCCCACAGTATATTGTTGCTGTAACGTATTTTTGTATTGATACCTCTCTAATGTACCTATATTGTGGTGAGAAATAAATCATTTATTATTATTATTATTTTTATTTTTGTTTTTCACTTTCTCGGGTCCCTGGAGACCCGGTCCTTTGATAGGCGTACGAGGAGCCGAAGCCAACTCGCAGAGGCCCCGTTAGACATTTCAAATGGAATGGGGCACCAACCGACGATTATCCCTGTATGCACTGTGAAAGTATACCCAAAGACAATCCCCGGTTGGAGCAGAACTATTGCAGAATATGGAAACAAAAGATTAAACGCTGTGTGTTTGGGTGGTTTAGTGGACTGATAATCGTTTACTATGGAAGAACTATTGGCCCCTGCCTGACCACTGACAATTATAAAGGCTTCAAAATGGCAGGGGGTGACTTGCACACTCAATAAATGGGCCCCCCGAAAACGGTCGCTAGCACAAAGTGACGTAGCGCCAAGGAGGCAACATATCCTGAGGTGCTAGAGGAGTGGAGAGGTATACCACGGCTATCAGGACAATCCCGGAAGTACGGTCAAGATCCCTACCAGCATCTTACTGGATTATACATCCTTCTCCCGAGCACGTTTGCTCTTGCGACTCTCCACTCAGACCGGCCGATTAAGGCAAGAAAGAGGTGGGAGCTCTGTTCCTCGTCAGTGTTTACTCCAGCCAGCCAATAAAGGCAAGCCGGAGATGAAGAACAAGACTTCTCCCGGGAGATCAGGTCCGTGGGGTTGCTACTGCCCAACAGTTCGCCACAAAACTGCCTTGCCTTATTATTATTATTATTATTGAATCGTTAAAAAAAATCATAATAAAACATTATAACGAGTAGATGTAGCCAATGAGTAAAACTAGGACCTACATAGTCAGAGATATAAAAAACAATATTATATGAATTCAGATATCCTGTAATAAGAATTACTTATAGAGAAAGAAGATGATAAATATGACATTGTCTTGCGTGCAATACAGCGCCCAACTTTTACTATCGTCAAAATAGTGATTAATAGAATAGTATCCCTTTGAACAAAGGTAGCTTTAGTTGTAAATGTGTCAAAAGGCAGGTCAAGAAAATAAATTGTAAGTTTTTTGTATAAGTGGATGCAGAGTGACCAAATGAGTTGTAGACATTACGAAGTCGGTGGAAAGGAAAGTAGCTTGTACTTGCTTAAACCATTTCGTAACCATTGAATGGCGCTGTTTACGTCATCAAAATCTTGCCTCTTCTTATTATCATCCGCAAACAATACCACGTCACAGATACTCTTTAAGAAAAATGGTACATAGTTTATGTACACAAGAAATAAGAATGGACTCAGTATGATATTTTAATAGTCATTTTTGTGCCTAGTAGTAGGCAATCATCAATTGAGAGGTAATGTGTTTAAACAAAATTAACAAGATTTTAAAACTCGGTTCAGTGGAATAATTAAACCCGTCAGATTTATTCATGCTTGCAATTGAGATATTTTGAAAAATGTGTTAAAACAAAAGATATCTACGTTTAAAAAAAATCAGACGTCTAACCAAAGCACGCGTGGCTGGCTGTCGAAGTGTGGACAATACGTGTGTTCCGGAATATAACCCAGTCAGTATACTGGCCAGTGTTCATGAGGTCATGAATCCAATTCCGACGCCATACTGTTGATTCTTTCCGAAATATACTGGCCAGTGCGTTGACGTCATAAATTGACGCCATATTGAGAAAAGTGTTGCAATTCCAGACCATTATATCGGGTGAACACTGACAGTTAATATGTACAGACGACGCCAGCAGATCACGCTAAACAATCTGTCAAATTTCTTTAATACATTATCAACCTTATCTCTAAAGCAATTAGATTCAAGGTTGATTGGGAAGATTTGACAGTTTCGGCTAGTTTGATATGCTGGCGTCTGTACCTATGATCACCCAAGCTCATAGACACTACACCCGGTGCGTGAACAAACCATAGAGTAATAAGGATATTTTGAATAATGTGATAGGTGTACACAAACGGATCCAAAGCCAAACTTGGTATCAGTGTGCTACAGCATGCAAACTTGGCGAAGATACAAATCTAGATGCGTTTAATATGGCTTACTGATACGCATAGGCCTATCAATCTGATTAATAAAAAAGACTAATTTCATTAAAAAGGCACCCGAAGCATGAGCCATGTGTATGCCATACGGGACCATTAAAATGAGTGAACACTGACAGCCACTGTTCACCCGCTCGGCCGCTCCCAGACAAACGTGAGAGGGATAAAATATTTAACAATAAGACTGTAAAATAGTTTGTTGGTGGAAGCAAGGTATTAACGCAACTTTGTTAAATTTGTGTGAACAAGCCTCCAGATTTTGCCATTAACACAAAGTGTGCATTCCGATCTGGCTGACTTGATGACAAATAGCATTAAGAGAAAGCCGACTCAAATTAGACGACGACACTATTGTGGTGGAGAAGTAACATTAATCGGAGCCGTCAATTTCAGTGCCAAGTGGACAACACAATTTTATTATTTAGTGCAGTTGGCTTAATTTATGAACCCCTAAAATATTGTTTAGAATGTGAAAAAGCTGCAAAACTGTTGTTTGTGCAATATAATTTTCCTATCCTTAATTTTGATTTCTTACTAGCAGGTAATGTTTTTGTTTTAAGAAAGTGTACCATGAATTGTAATTATTGGAAATAAAGATTATTCACTTCAATAAATCATGATTTACTATTTCCCATTTTCACCTCCACGTTAGCTAACAAGGGCCTCCATTACAACTTAATTAAATTGGCACGGTGTAATCTTTAGAATAAGAACATTTTTGGCACACTGACTTGTTTATTTCTATTCTAGCAACTTTTCTACACTAATCAGCCACTTATTAATAATTTATTGTGATAATAGGTCATTGAGTTTTGTACTTCCTGACATGACTATGAAAGCATTTATTAAAACTTTAGATGGTAATAAAATCCTTTTAATTTTTTACTATTATATACCACTAATTAGAAATTGTATACCTCTCAATTATCGTAGATACACAGGTCGAACAAGGACAGAATTACCAGTAAACCAATAATTACAAAATGTAAAACCACCAATGTAATTGACCAATAATGAAATCTATACTAATATATAAAGCTGAAGAGTTTGTTTGCTTGAACGCGCTAATCCCAGGAAATGTAAGTCTGATTTGAAAAATTATTTCAGTGTAAGATAGCCCATTTATCGAGGAAGGCTATAGGCTATATCATTACACTAAGACCAATAGGAGCGGGGCAGTAAGGAAAATTGTGACGCAGACGAAGTTGAGCGGGTCAGCTAGTAGTACATAATAAGTAATTTTTTTTAGGAATTCTGTTTTATCAACTTCTATGCAAGCTGGAATTATAGCGTGGTCCTGCTGGGAAGGAATCTTTCCAGCACATTATTACTGTTTATATAACGTGTAACAGAATAAACGCAATACCTCTTAAGGGGTCATTGGACGCATCATTATGAACAACTTTTACTATGGGACCAATACCGAAATTGCGAAAAAAAATCAGCTGTTCAGTACATTTTGCTAAGTTGTGCGCACAGAAATGTATGGGGGTCGATTTTATTTTCGCGATTTCAGTGTTTATAGTACAAATTAAAAGGAATTTATTACTATCTAAAGTTATAATGAATGTGTTCATGGTTGTGCTAGGTAATACAACGCAGTCATTGACGCTAATTACTTTTGCATAGCTGCATAAATTTAAAACCTTATAATTACATAACTACACATTTAGGCCCATAGTCACTAATCTAGTTATCAACTTTATCCAGATCTAAACAATATTGGCTAACTTTTGAGCTTGGTGAGGACAGAAATAAATTAATATCAGGCCAAATCACATTTTAATCTTTTTTGTACACATCAAAAAATAGTAATACATCTTTTAGATTGTGCCTTCTGCCTGCCAGGTTTTCACATTCTGAAATTTCTGATGCCAATAGCAAAAACGTGTCTGGATAGAAGCTAGCTGCCTCTAGCTGGAAACAATACGGAAACATTAATCATTATTATTCAAATCTATTTCTCAAAAATATTGTTACTGCTTTAAATAAAACTCTTATTTAGTATGATTGAAATACCTCAAGTTAATGCCGTTCTTAGTTTTAATCAATACAATAAATCAGTCAAACGTAATCAGCGTCTAATCCAAATCCATCCATCACATGTAAAAATATTATTCCTAGGTCGGAATTACTACTTTTCTTAGGTGTCCAATGGATGGTCTACATGGTTTTATGTAGGTATTCTTATTTATTTAAGTTCATATTTAAGCAATACCTACATACTCACCTAATTGCAGTATCCACTTGGATTTATGGGATCAAATCAAAGTGAATTTGCTTAATGGTTTTCAGCTAATCGTCTAAAATCAAAACACATAATAAAATCACATGGCAAAATTTGGCAAAATACATTTTATGCTGTTAGAAAGTCATGTATGTCAAATAGTGTGCACCTTGCGTGCGTGCCTCTAATCTAGATAAGCGTATGCATAGTCACAATAATTCCATTAGAGTATTTGGCTTAGTAAATAGAACCCCTTTTAGTACAAAAGTTGACATCTTGGAAATTACTGTCGGCCCGACTCGGTTCGAAACACATTTGCGATCATTACACATTTAATGATTATCACTTATAACCATTAACATTTGGAACTTGTAGAACTAAATTGTAAGCTTTCATTTGTTTTTATTTTATGGCGCCAGATATATTATTTAAATCATTATAACCAGATGTATTCCAAACGGAATCTTCATTCGAAAAAAATATGCAGCATCAGCAATATAACTTATTAGTGTGCGAACAACCAACAATCCAACTAGTTTTATACACTGATCTATTAAATTTTCGTTTATGCGATTTACTAGTCTGAGAAATACACAGATTAGGCGTCGGTTTTAATGAAGAAATTAACTGTTTTTTCTGAGTAAAGTTTAAAGATTACCTTATCTTCGCCAGTCAAAACTTGAACGCATTTTAAATTCTTACAAGGTACAATTACCTCTATTGTTGTAGGTAAGTCACCAAAACAATTGTATCACTGAGAAAATCTAAGAAAACACACAAAAAACTTTAACAACATAACTTTTCAACTCTCAAGCAAACGAAACTGAAGTGAGTTGCACTCGGGTGTCGAGAACTACTTACGCAGAGTTGCAGTGTTGTCATTTAGGCAATAAAAGTCGCCAGGTATATGAAAAATCTAGCTAGATGTCGCAATTTTTTTTTTTAAAGATATTGCTAAGTTATAAGTTTATTTTTATGGGACATACACAATTAATATCATACTACATAACGAAAATAATCTATTAACTATATACACTCATTAACACGAAATGATATATAAAAACAAAATAAATCATTGGGCATCAAAAAAATAATCCACATCGCTGTCAGTGGCAAAAGTGCCCAGAACACTGGCAGCATTGCCGCGTTGAATGGCAATGCTGATTCTTTGGCTGAAAAAAAGCCCACAAGGTCACGTGAACAGTCGACAAGTTGTTTGCTAATGTCCCGAAAGACTCGATGCGCACTCGGACCCCATGGGCCTAGTGTTTCAACGCCAAACGGCTCAAATATGTAACTCCCAATTAAGTTGTTATATTTGCGCCGTTTGAGGTTTTCTGCACCTGCAGCAGCCGCTCCAGCACAGCCCGCCGTGCTAAGAAGATGGGATGGTGCAAGGGTATCGACACATATTGCATCCCACACCAAAGGCCTACCCACCTTCCAAGGCATTATGGTCATCCCATTTGGCCTTTTCCCATCGTCGCGTGCCAAGCCGTTGGGTTCTAAAACAGCTGGCTCCCCGGCGGTGACAAAAGCCCGACGGATAATGTCATTTATGCTGGCGTGCCGTGCTAACCGCCCAGCGCTCCTACTACAGGACAGGCCATGGTGTCCGAGGCGGTCGACTGCTTCACCGCACTGACAGCGATGTGCAGCTCCGCTAGGAGCACCCAAACGCAGACACGTAGCGATCCGGAAAGTACTGTCACTCAGCATAGTACCTACGTTGGGTGACGGTAGTGCCTGCAGCCAAAAACCCGACACCCATTCACCCACAGCCAGCAGGCGGGCACGCTCCGCAGTATTGGTGGTCGTATTTAAGAGGTTATTCCGTACCAATCTGCAGAGCGGCTCGTCCCATTGTCTTTGGGAGAATGGGTTATCGGGCAACGCCGTATTCGGGCAAGCCACTTTTCAGGCGTTCACTGCATCGGTCAAGCAAGGCACTTCACAGTTAACCAATGATGGAGTTAATATCCTTTTGGTTAACTTTTCAGTGCTGTTGACTGAAGACAGGAACGCCGGTAGGCTTACACTAGAAATTTTGCGGATGCCGAGCCCACCAAAGCGAATGGGTAGTGTGGCTTGCAGCCACGCTCGGTCATCCAGAGCCACATTGAGGATAGAAGTTAGTGTGTCTTGAATGATTTGATCGACTTTGTCCAAAAGATGTGACTGCTTCCATAAAGGTGAAGAGCGGAGAAAATACATAAAATTTGGCCCAAAACAACAATATCTAATGAGGGTGAAAGCCGAATGTAAATTAATTTTGCTAAGTCTTTCCAAAATATCGTGAAAACGATTAATTTTGGCGTCAATGAATGCAGAGAAACTGTCTTCCAATATTGGTGAACCTAGAAGGTGAAGTGAACTCTTGTCTAAAATTTTGATATCTGGAGCAATTGAGTTGAATTTCTGTAGAGTCATTTGTCTGTCGGTATTGTCACAAAGAAAAATTTCACATTTGGAGTGGTTGAGGTCAAGGCCGATGGATTGGAACTGTTTCTTCAGGAATTCGAAATCTTTCAAAACTGTATTCACGTCACCCCCTAAAGTTCCATCATCTAAATACCAGACATTAAATTTTGAATTTAGTTTTTGAATGATAGGATGGATAGCCAAGCTGAAAATGACTGGCCCGAGAGGGTCACCTTGTTGGCAGCCAACTGCAGATTCTAAAACTTTGTCCTTGCATAATAATTTTGAAGGGTACCTGTAGCATTGCCACAAAAAGCCGTAAATTTCTGGTAATTCTTTTTTTACTTTGCCAACAAGGTGTCCCTGTTAACGGAATTAAAGGCGTTTTTAACGTCAACCTTGAGGATAACCTCACTCTTGGCAGAATTTAAAAACGTTGAAAAGGCATGTACGGCAGCCTCGCAGCCCCCTCTGGGTCCAAAACCAAGTAGGGGCTGAAATTTCTGAGTTAGCGATTCGCTTTATAATTTACAACAAATTTTGGCTGCCATACGCCTATAGGTGCATCCGACAGCAATGGGACGAATGCCGCCGTCTTTCTTGCGCAGGGCACATAGGTTGGCCCCGTACAAGGTATTGACGACAGCATCGTTCACACCGCCGGACAGCATTAAAGTGACGAGAGCCGACAGCTCCTTCAAAAGCGACTCACCAGCTTCCCCGGCGCCTGGACTTAAGAGGTCCTTTAACTATTGTGTCTGCTGTGCAGTCAGTGAACCTGATAATTGTGTGAACAATGTTCAGGAAAAGAGCACTGATCAATTTAAACAAGATATGATGAGTTGAGGCAGATTATGTATGTGCAGTTGAGCAAGAATGTACTTACTTCTTTTCCATGTACTCGCCGTCTTCCGGCCTGTACACCAGCAGCGGGTGCAGATTTAACTCCAACCGCCGCATGCGCTCTGGCATGTCGGCGATTGGAGTTATACTCGTAAGTCTCCGAATCTGTTGAATTACAACAAAAAAAGAAATCATATCTCTAATAATCATTGTATACCTACGCGTAGTGTTTCGATAGACCATAAATATGCGGCTTGTGTAATTATTATTCCCATAAATATACTATTGAATTATTTAACAAATGTGGCACTACACGATAACGGTAGGTAAGTAGGTACATACCTCCTCCACCGACTCCATCACCGACTGCAGCGTGCTCGCCGCGTCGTGGGCCTGGTGCGGTCCCATGCTTTCATAAATGGGTCTGAAATTATCAAAACATTGAAAGTAATAATAGTACCTAATGAATACTATATTGCTTACATGAACTATTCATTCAGATGTTGATACTTAATCAGTTGTGGATGTCTCTGATGCATGAGCACCAGGCCCACAGCAGAAAACGCGGCGTGATGTATGGCTTCACGAGGTTCCCATTTTTTTAAATTAAATGTTGTTGTTTGGGCGCACACAAAATCGACACAAGTTTTGAAGTGTTGCTGACAGTGTCAAATAATACCGCCCAAAATGTTGAACGAGTGAATGAATGACAAAACATAATAATGTTACCATATAATTTAAAAAAAAATCATGTTGATTTGTCCAAGGATGGTGAGTCTTATTACTCATAATATTTTCAACAACCAACCTTTTCGTTAGATAGGTAATATATAATTAGACGATAAAAGAATGATTTGAAGGAATCGGATGCATCATTATTTTGTGCTGATTTATTATTCAGAATGCGTGAGATAACAAAACTTCCGACTCCCTTTTGTCTAAAGGCTTATATTTTACCACAATAGATAAGGGCACTTGTTCTAGGTTTTTTTTTTCTTTTTTTTTTTTTGTACGTGGACCACTCCTAGTTCACCTCTCTAAGGGTGGTTACTACTCAACCGGACTAGCCTGTGGTGGCCTCAGAATGATTCTAAAGCCCCCAGCCAAGGCAACTAAAAACTACTTAAACCTACAACTCTGCTCGCTGGGGGCACTCCCTGTGGGGTACGGGCCTCGGCTCAGCGGCATCGTTATCGGGAGGGCAGCAAGGGACAGGCTGGGTCATGACATCATTATTTAGGGGGTTTAAAGCTAATGGCTCAGCGGCGCGGGCTGGCTCGTTAGGCAAATTACGTAGACTGCAGACGGTGGATCGAAAAAAAACCAAAGTGATTTTAAAACTAATTTAATTAAAAGAAATTACTACAATTAATTTGATGAAACCTATTCGATGCAAGAATATGGAATGACCAAGTAATACTTAAAAATAACTTATTGCTACTCGTGAGTTTCTGCTGCGTCGGCGGCTCGTGGCTGAACGGACGTCATCGCTGCAGTTTCCATGCGGTTGGCGTAAACATGTAGGAATGTGCGAAGTCGGCGGTATCCATTAGGGGTCCGTATCTAACACCTCCACCCGCAGAACAGCAACTATTTGCTCATGTTGAGAGAAAATGTTGCTGGGAGTTCATCTCGTTTCCTGGTCACATCTTCGTATGTATGTATCTTGAGAGTCTGTTGCTTCTCTTCGTTGCCTGTTCTTAGGTTCCAGCATTTGTATCTGCGGCTTATCACCAAAATGATAAGTATGGCTGCGCATAGTACAATGATGTAAAATGGTATGGTTGTATGGTATAAGACAACCGGTTGAGTGTTGTCGATCTGGATAGGGTTCTCCATCAAAACTTTGTTCTGGATGCTGTGAAGTTCTTCCAGGTTGACTGAATTGAAGCCGATGATGTGAGTGGAGTCAGTTGTTTGGTTCAGGTCGTTATAAGGGATCTTCGATAATTTTAGTGGTTGTCCTTTTATCTCGTTGCTGTCGTTGATGATTGTGAGTTCTGTTGTTTCCAGATAGCAGTTCATGGGAATGGTGACGAGATAACTTCCTTGTAGAATGTTAAAGTCTTTTCTGCCGCAGGCTAACTGTACTTTGGTCGGTTGGGGCAATGATAAAACGTAGTGTTGATCGTCCAATTTTTCAACTGCTTGTTTGGAGAGTGAAATCTTGGTGAATTGGCAGGTGTCTTCTAGACCTTGATTGATGATGAGTTCTTGGATACAGTCGGGCTTCGTCCGGATTTGATGGCTTATCTTCTTTTCACAGAGATGGATGCTGCTGTACTTCGGGCATTCAGCCTCTATGTACACGAATGATTTCTCGTTTGTTGCTATATAGGGTGAGGACGGAATAAGGGCAAGTTGGTTTTTGTTAGGCACAATGGATAGTCTGTATAAATCGTAAAGGTCTTTAGAGACTATGGGAAAGCTGTATATTATTACTATTCTTTTCTCAATAAAGTAGGAACCTGGTTTTATAAGATTATAATATTCTCGTAATTCTAAGTTTAGGACTTGATCTTGATTGTATATTGATTTTAACTTATCTATCATAGATCTTAACACTTCTATATCTATCATTGAATGATGGGTGCTGGACGCACGTATAAAAGCCATTATATTTTCTAACCTAATTATCTCTAACATTAAATCTTCTACATTATTGGTTATGATTCCTAAAATTTGGGCAAACTTTGCAAATTCTATTAAGCTGTAATCTGTATATGCGATTTTTCTAGGAGTAGTTCTAACGTTGCATTAACCTTTTCCTGATTTTTTGTTATTTGGTCTAGAATGGTGCCATGCTGGGACATCCATTCTTTACTTAGGCTGATATGATTGTTGAATTCTGATACTATTTTATTTTCATTGTTTTGTAAAGTTTTAATAGCCTCGTCGTATTTCAAGGCATCTAGATAGTCTAGGTTGCCAGTGATACTTTTTATCACTGATCCAAGGCCATCTACAAGACCTCTTTTGACTCTAACGGGTTCTAGGGATTTTACTTGTTGTAGTACTCTACTAAGTTTGTCAGTAAGGTAGTCAATCTGGTATTCGTAAAGCATGTAAGTCTCATTAGTTAGTTTAATTCTAAAAGTCTTTAGTTGCATCTGTACGGAATTTACTTTATCTTCTATGTCGGTTAATTGTATGTACTGTATGAATGAGTGGTAATGTGTGGTTAGTCTGGTCGGTCCTAATCTGTACGGTAACAATCCTGGTCCGTCGGCTAAAGTCTCAAGTCTTATCTCTTGAGGGTGAGTCACTTGGATTGTCAGTAGTAGCAGGATCCTGTAACAATTGGCTCGCTTTAGGAACACGTTTCAGCCGTGCTTTGGCTATCGGACCACGTTTTTTCGAGGTATATATGTGTATAGGCAGATCGGCGAGTACTGTATCCTGCGTATAACGTGGTGCAGCCTTCTGGCGACTGGCAAAGGGGTTTTTAATGAAAACTTGTTGCTGAGGGGCATATTCTACTTCAGGCTCGCGAGTTTTATTCCTATTGTTAATTAGGGCTGTACGATTTGCAAGAGATGAGTTATTAATTATTTCGTAAACCTGTTTCATCTGTTGTCTATGATTCTGCGCGTATTGTTGTAGGATATGTTCAGTCAGGTCTATGTCGGTTGGGTCTCTGGGATCAAAATGTCCGGTCATTAGGTCAAACGGTCTGCACTTCGTAAAACTATGGATGGAACTATTATATGCTATGATGGCGTATGGCATAAGGTTGATTATAGGTTCGTCTTTATTTTGTAGTTTTAGAATTCTAATGTGCTCCAATAAGGTGGAGTGAAAACGTTCGATGTTGCCATTGTCATTTGGACTATGAGGTAGGATTTTATGGTGGACAATTTTATGAAGGCGTATAAATTCGGAGAAAAGTTGGTTCGTAAACTCAGTGCCGTTGTCAGTGATAATAGTCAAGGGTAGTCCGTGATGGGTACAGAAACGTAATAGTGCTTGTATAATGCTAACTGCGGTACCGTCTCGCAGATGATACGCTTGGGCGTATTTCGTGAACACGTCTATAAAGGTTACGTATTTTTCGTTTTGAACGGTAAAGAGGTCCATGTGAATGATTTCGAGTGGTTTGGTAGCTGGAGGTACTATGTTGAATTGGGGTCTTATTGGATTTCTGTCGTATTTAGCTTGACCACAGATAGTACACTCATTAATGAACTTGGTGATTTGTTCTTTCATCTTTGGCCAGAAATATTTTCGTGAGAGGGCTAGATGACATTCATTTATACCGCGGTGGTTCGTCTTACCGTCGTGATAATGTCGTATAATATCTTGTTGTCGGAGGTATTCTTTAACATTCTCGAGTTCTGTCTTAGCTAATACTAGGTTAAGTGAGGAACTTCTAAATTTGTCTTGTATGATGGGTATTATTGAGTACATGGCTAAAGGTGGATTAATCAGGATGGCTGTTTTGACTTTTGGGTTCACGTATTCCTTGATAGCATTGATAATGTCGCTTTCGAGGTTAGATTCTGAAATTTGGATTGCAATTCGAGTATGATTTTCGAATGGTTTGGTTACTGTTGGTCGGCGTTTTATGTCACCTACTATAGTAAAGTAAATTTGTCGATGAAACTTATTGAGAGGTTCGTCTGTAATGGGGATTTCTAGAATCGGATGTTCATTACTGGTATGTACGGTGTCGGTCGACGAATTTGTTGGTGGAGGTGGTGCCTCCGATGGGTTATTAATCATAGATCCGAGGTCGTTAGTGCTTTCAATCGGTGAGTCGTTGTCAGTTTCTGAGGGATCTGCTGGTGGAGTTGGAACGTCCGCTGGGTTGTTGATTATTGATCGGAGATTCTTAATGTTTTCGATCAATGAGTTAATTTCTTCTATTTCTTCATTATGGATTTCTACACGGGAGAGAGCATCAGCATTGGTATTGAATTTTCCTTTTTTGTACATTACAGTAAAGTCATATTCGCTTAGTCTGAGTCGCCATCTGGTCAGTCGTGAATTGGGTTCTTTCAAGCTCATCATCCATTGCAAGGGTTTGTGGTCAGTCAGTACTTTAAATTTTCTACCGAAAAGATAAGGTCTAAAATATTTTGTGGCCCAGACTATGGCAAGCAATTCCTTCTCGATGGTACTATAATTTAGCTCACTTTCGTTAAGTGTGCGAGAAGCGTAACAAACGGGTTTGTCAGAACCTATCGGTCCCTGGGATCACACTGCTCCGATAGCAAAGTTTGAAGCATCTGTTGTAAGATTGAACTCCTTTTTGAAATCTGGGTATTGTAGTATGGGGTCATTTGTAAGTAGTGTCTTGCAGATTTCGAATGCATTGGTATATTCTGAGCTAAAGATTAGTTTACTACCTTTCTTTAAGCATTGAGTAAGTGGTTTGGTTATGCGGGCAAAGTCGGGGATAAACTTTCGGTAGTAACCGAGAAGGCCTAGAAATTGTTTGATCTCCTTGGGGGTCTTTGGAATTGGGTACTTTTGAATAGCGGAGATTTTGTCGGGGTTTGGCTTGACACCGTCTTGACTAATAATATGTCCTAGGTATGCGGTCTCGAGCTTCAGAAATTCGGACTTGTCCATTTGGATTTTGAAGTTGGACTCTTTAAGTCTTTGGAAAACTTTTTCCAAATTATCCATATGCTCTTGAAGAGAGGTACTATAGACAATTATGTCATCCAGATATACAAGACATATGTTATTTTGGAGGCCTCTAAGTACATTGTCCATAACCCTTTGGAAAGTTGATGGGGAATTTTTGAGTCCCATGGGCATTCGGAGGAACTCGAAATGGCCGTGTTCTACGTTAAATGCGGTTTTAGAAATGTCTTGGGGGTCCATCTCGACTTGGTAAAATCCACTTGCCAAATCTAAGGTCGTAAAATATTGGCTTTTTCCTAACTTGTCAAGAACGTCACTGATATTTGGTATGGGGTATTTGTCGTCAATGGTTTTCTCGTTCAATTTCCGAAAGTCTACTACGATACGCCATTTTTGTTTTCCCGAAGCATCTATCTTTTTAGGCACAACCCATATGGGTGAGCTCCAGGCTGAGTCGGAGGGCTTAATAATACCCTGGTCTAACATTTTGGTAATTTGATTCCTTACTTCTTCACGATGGATAAAGGGGTATCGGTAACTTTTGGTATACACGGGGACTTCGTCTGTGGTTCTTATGCGATGTTTGATTTTATTGGTGAATGTCAAGGGTTCACCATCAATATAAAATATGTCTGTGTATCGAGAACAGAGTGTCAAAAGATTAGCTTTTTCCTCTTCATTGAGGTGATCTGTACGTAAACGTGATAATACATCTTTCGCACGATTCGATTGCTTGCTTGGTGTGCAATTAACGTTAAAAAGATCAGCACAGGCTGGTTGGTCTAAGGAAAAGATAATGTCGTTAGGTGTTGGATTTTCTAGTTCCACATATCCACGGCTATTGGTGACAGTGGTAAGGCATTCGTGGATAATACAATTACAAAAAACTTGTTCATTTACTAAAACGTCGCCATCCGGGGCATTTATGGGTATTCTAACTAATTTGGAACTTTTAGCGGGGACAATATCCTCGTACAGGTTAACATTGCGTGAATTATATACTTTAATTTGATTCGTAGCGGTACGCGTTACTAATTGGAAATCTTTTAAATCTATTTTAGCCTCCCATTTGGATAATAAGTCTAGTCCTATTAGGCCATCAAAGTAGTCGTGAAAACGGTAAACGAACAATTTTATACTATCGGACTCATTGAATTCGTTAAAACACGGCAGCGTTATGGAATAATCATTTCTACTAACGCCATGTACGTTTGTAACTTCGAAGGGGTCGTAATTGAGAGGATAGTCATAGAAGAACTTTTGTACAGCCTCGGGGCTTATAAATGACTGGTTAGCGCCAGTGTCAATCAAAAATTTTAAAGGAGGGCAAGAAATTTCTATATAGGGTAACTGTCTTTGGGTCTGTAAATTAAGGTCTATTTTGGCTCTTTGGATGTCTGTCCCGATTGAAAATTTTGGTCTTGTTTCTGATTTGCACCGCTGGGGCCTGGTTGTGGCTCTGTCTCACCTACTACTTGGCTATCGGAAATTGCAGTCAAATTGAAATCAGTCGTATTGGTGTTGTAGTCAAAGTCGCAAACTATGTAACAGTCATTACCGTCCGTGTAGTAGTCATATACTGGCTCGTAGTAGTAGTCAGCAGAATAATAGGAACTATCAGGCAAAGCAAGTTCGCTGAGGTTTAACTCACGCGTTTTAAAATAATTACTCGGTGGTGGGTTCCCGTTTCGTTGCCAATCGTGCCCTGGCATCATGGGTAATGGTTTCTGAGCAAAATGTTGCACACCGCTCATGGGTTTCGGACCCGAATTTTGTGGTGGGTTAGTCCTTTGTTGTAATTTAAAAACGTGACTTTGGGGGTGGTAGTTTGGCAATGGTGCACGGAACATTTGTTGGGTTCGAGTAGGCATTCGATTTTGAGGCTGGTTGCTATTGAATTTAAAGGCCTGAGGCTGGGGTTGGTAGCCACGCTGTCCTACTGGGGCAGGCCAGTTAGGTACTGGGGGTCGCGGAACATTTAAAGCGTTAAACGGCATAGTGGACATCAAAGGAGGTTTATATAGAATTTTGGGTGCGTTCTGAGCGGTTTGAGCTTTTGGGGCATCATTTCGTTGCTGCAGGTATATAATATTTAGTTCTTCCTGCACGAATTCCAAGGCTTTTTCAATGGTTTCCGGACGCATACAACGTATACGTGAGCCTAAAGGTTCCTTAAGCCCTCGTACGAAAGCCTGCATTGTAACTTTCTTATAAAGTGTCCGTTTTGCTTCAATAGTCGTTTGTAAGGTCTCATGTAACGTCACGTAAGTCATAATTGTACTAAACAAGGTTTGACATTGATCGTAAAATTCCTGTGGGGTCTTATTACCTTGCGTAGCCAACGAGAGGTCATTGTATAAGGCTGTTTCGTCTCTCTGGTCTGAAAAGTTATTAATGAGAGCTGATCTAATACCTGCCCAAGTTTCAGGAATGCCGTTTGAATTAATGGTGGATGCGGCAGGCCCTGTTATCTTGTTTAGGATGCCATTTAAAAGACACAGGTTTCCTAGCTCACTGCCTGGCTCAGCGCTTGCGTACTGAGATACTATCCGGTCGCAGATGTTAATGAACCTCGTCAGTATATTGGGGTTTCCGTCAAAATCGGGCACAAGGCGTAAGGCCTTGAAAATTACATCGGGGTCGTAAGGCATTTTAGGTTCAAATAAACTATTCAAATTTAAATCTAAATCACTATCTAAATCTCTGTTAATATCTACTAAATGTCGGCGCCCCTGTCGTGATGCAGGTACCTGACAATTTGACCTTTCGTGATGAAAAATCTTGGACATAAAAGTAACTAGGAATAGAGAGGAAGCAACACGAGAAAGATTCTAGTTACATATATTTCATCTCTGGTTCTTCCCCGTGAATCGATGTCTGGATTCTCCACGCGGCTCCGCAGCTCTGCCGTAGATTCTGGATACTCGTGACGTAACTTGAAAACCGCCCGGGTGATTCGCGATCGTGGAGACCGATATGAGATGACTCTAACGCGTTTCGCGAACCGGCCCGCGAGTATCCTACCGACTGCGCCAATTACGTAGACTGCAGACGGTGGATCGAAAAAAAACCAAAGTGATTTTAAAACTAATTTAATTAAAAGAAATTACTACAATTAATTTGATGAAACCTATTCGATGCAAGAATATGGAATGACCAAGTAATACTTAAAAATAACTTTGCTACTCGTGAGTTTCTGCTGCGTCGGCGGCTCGTGGCTGAACGGACGTCATCGCTGCAGTTTCCATGCGGTTGGCGTAAACATGTAGGAATGTGCGAAGTCGGCGGTATCCAGTAGGGGTCCGTATCTAACAGGCAAAAGACGGGGAGCAACAACAACATTGCTATTATTATTACTGGGACGTCGCGCGGGGCCTCGGCGGCGAGGCCGGAAGGCGGCGGGTCGCGGTTTGTGTGCTTGTTTAAGAGTACTGGGCTTGTTCTAGGTATTGCACTTTATTACTATGCTTTTGCCAAATGCCACGCCGGTGACGTAAAAGAAATTTTGAACAAAGGGTTCCGGCTGCGATAGAGCCCTTTGAATATATAATTTATAGAATGTCTTTTATATGTATATTGCACCACTAACCATGCCGATTGTTTTGAATAATCTTTTGTAACCAAAATTAAGTGTAACTAAGTGACATCTGTTTTGCTTTCGTGCTGAACAGACGCACTCTCCTCGCTCTCCGTTTCTCTTTAAATTGTCCACGTTATTAATTTACAAAATATAACATTACGTCTAGATTCGCAGGCTAATATTACATATTTTCAAATATTTTTTGGTTTGACAGTTGAGGGCACCGCATCCACTTTGATTATTGCGGATGCAGATGTCCAAATCTATGCGGAAGCTACACATTTGCGGATGTGGATGCGAATATTGGCAACTTCTCTGGTCTAAATATATCTATTTCTTTCTATCAGACGGTGTTTTTAATCCTTTTTCTCTTTTCAACTCGAATATTAATACATTTCTTCATGCTAAAAATACGACAATAGTTCCACAGCGGTTTATTCCTATTAAAAAATAATTTCAAATTTCTGTCATCCGTCATAAAGCGTGCGACCGGGTACCTTGATAGTGTAGAAAATATCGTGCAAAAAATATATAAGTAATATGGATTGCTCAGGATTTTTGTAAGTATTCATATTTTTTATAACTACAAATAAAAAGGTTTAGCCACGGTTAAAATATATACAGTATATTTTAACTTCATACAAACGGTTGGAAAGCGAGTCATACCTACGCGCCTCGAGTTCAGAGAACTATCTGAGAACAATTAATCGCGAATGCGCCGCACTGACGAACGAACGGTGTGATTGTTTTGTAAACAGTTAGCGGGTGATTTGTGAATATTTGTTTTTGAAAGAAGTACTTGTTTAAAATGGAAAATAAAAAATATAGAATATATTGTGGTGTTTTTGGTTCCTTGGATTCATCAATAACGCAAACAAAGATATCATTTTGTTGTTTACGTGGTACATAATTTGTTCCTTTAATTAATGTTCTTTGAAGTTGTTATTGGCAAAGATATTATCGAACCAAAAGGTCCCATCATATCTTTATAACTTTTTGTTAGACAAGACGAGGATACAAACCCGAGCGAGTGGGTCCCGTCGGCGTCACTGCCTCCGACTGCCGCTGACGGCGGGTCCGGAGGAAGCGGCGCCAGGGGAGCAGCGAGCCCGGGCCCAGCGGCATGATCCAATTGCTCAGGCAATTGATTGAAGAGCGGCCCGCCAAACGGCCGTGCCCGGAGCCGATTGAGGAGCGGCCCGCCAAAAAATCCTGCCCGGAGCCGTTACCCACGCCAAAAGGAAAGGGCGTGGGTTAGAGATCGAAGAAGAAATAAATGGTTTTTTAAAACTTTATTTTTTATTGCACATTCACAAATCAAGCCAATAATTAGCTACATAAAGTCACTACTCGGAAAACGAGTTGTGGTTGATACACCATGAACGAATATTATTCCGCCTTGATACTCCTAACATATTAGGTACTTATATAACAACAGTGTGTAGACACATATATTTCGACTTTCTTTTGCAAATTATTCGAGAAATAATATTATAAATAAGAACAAACAGAAAACATATCGCCCGAACAGGTACTTGAACCCTGGACCCTTGGATTAAAAGTCCAATGCTCCTCCGACTGAGCCGGGCCTTAAGAAATTAGAAGAAATTGTTGAATACATTCCACAAACAAGAATTTTATTAATGTACTTACTATTCTTATTTAATTAAATCTCAATAGATGGCGTGCATAACAAATACACTTACTATTCTTATTCAATTAAACCTCAATAGATGGCGTGCGTAACAAATACACTAGCATGTTTAGCACACGATTTCTGTAAATATTCTTGCCAATTTTAATACTGGAATGTCCCTTTTGAGAGAATGTTTCTATAGACATTAAATAAAAAAAGACTTCATGGCATCACGTATTTTCGACAACCCTAGCTTACTTCGCAATGGTCGCGGTAGTCGGGTTCTGGGCATGTACACAAGTCATCTACAGCTACTTATAACGACGACTCGGATGCGGGTTGTGGGCACACGAACGAATTATTGTTCGACCCATATGTTGAGTGCTTGGCACTGAAAGTGTTAACTTCAATGTATGGATTGCGCAACCGTTCTACTAAGACCGATTCGCCATTAGACTTCCCCGGCAGAATGGCAATGGCAACGCTAAGTGTTCAATTTCATTCATTCATTCACTCTATATATTTACTTACGAATAACGAAAAAGCAAATTCAACTATGAAAAAAATAACAGGTATCGCTTGATCCGTGAGGTTACATTACGGTGTGAAACACCTTTACCTGTACCGTAATTGTTTTATGACTGTCATAAAACTCGAACATTTTCAAACTCACATAAGCGCCGTGCCGCACTTGGACAACGTATTGAACGACGCACTAATGCGGCCAGCCGCACTGGGTAGACTTTCTTCAAACGCGCATATGCGTCCATAGCACTACACGAAATATTTTTTGAACGCGCATGAGCGTTTGCCGCACAGGGTTAGTGAAAATTTGTGCAAATGCTAACTATATAGCTAACTAGCTATATAGTAAGCATTTGCACAAATTTTCACTATAATTCAGCAGGCAATGCGTTAAATGCTGAGGAGTCAGGCCGTCGAGGCCGCCAGTGGAACCACTTCTGAAGGAGCTCACGGCTGCCATCAATTGGGGGACTGAAATTTGGAAGAAAGATGAATCCGGATTGGGGTTGTCGGGTGGATCAGGGAAGGTGAGGTCATCCGCAGGCGCTGAGTGTTTACTCTCCAAAGCTGAAATAGTATCTGGAGAGTAAGGCGCCACCACATCACTACTAAATAACAACCTGGCTGCTCCCCTAATGTCACCTTCACTTAATTTTGATTCCACAAGTGAACACACGCCTTTCTGGGGAACGTAATTGAAAACGGGTAATTTTGGATCTAAAACGAAGGTCGAATTGTTACAATTGTCTTTAATTTGGGTCGTTAATGTTTTTTTTGAAGCCAAATTTTTTTGGACATGCAGAATCCTATAAGGGAAGGTGAGTAAAGCCACTTAGTGTGTTCTCCTGGGTCGCAAGACGTACGCATCGCGCTAAACTCAGCGCAACAAACCGTCTTGCACCCCGAGGAACTCTCTTCAGCAAAGGTATTGAATTTTTTAATTTAGTTAGAGTTGTCCAAAGTGGTTCTAAATCAGTAGATATTTGGGAATTGGCTGGGCTTTGGGGGCACAGAGGTACACTATGTGGCTTGTGAACCTTGCCATAGTGGATCGTTAAACCCCGTTCACCTTTAAAAAAACGTGCCTGGGAGCAATGGGGGCATCTCACCAGCTGGGTTTCGAGGGATGTAGCAGGTTGACTGGTACAGGTTCCGGCATCGCTATAGCCGGCATTAAACATAAAAATATAATTAGACTTACCAAATAAAAAAAGGCATCATGAAATAAACTAATAAAAAAAACTACACAACACAAGAAATAACTTACAACTACACTTTTTTACAATAAAACCAAAATGACACTGCCAAAATTGACGGCTTTGGCGCAGTCGCCCTCGGAGCCTGGGGCGCCGCGCGCATGCAGAACAGCCAAAGAGTAATATAAAAATAGAGGGAAGCCTTTCCAGCCGGTGGTATGGTTGCTACAGACGCCACTACGCCAGTCGAACGATCCAAGGGCCACCTTAGATGGCTAATTCAATTTGACGTCCAATGAAAAAGGGGCGCATCTGCCTCATTGGTGCTTTCCAATTTCTATATCGGACCGCCACTCCAAAAGATAATTATAACGGTTAAGATAACCTTACTCGTTTAGCAGTAATATTCGTATTATCTTGACAATTTAATATAGATTTAAAATGTCTCTGGATCTAAGAGTATGATTTGTGTTCTAAGAAGTCTAAGTTGAAACGGCCACTTCTTCTTTTCATATATAGATATTGCTTGAATATTTAATTTCGTTATTTTAAAAAGTCGCTAGTTTTTATTGTTGCTAAATGTTAAAAAAAGTCTCCAAACTCATTAAAAATCTCCAAGATCTCACAACGTCGCTAAAACAGCAACACTGCAGAGTTGGCAAGGTGACAAGGTCACGCATACGCGTGCAACTTCATACGCATGCACGGCTTAATCGTCCATACTGATCGATTTGTAGACGCACAAGGTTTAGAACTCGTTATACGGCACATCGCTATAAGTGCGAAAGTGATGGAGATAGTATTTGAAAGCCCGGTAAAAGCCGGTACGTCTAAGCGAGATAGCTATATGTAGATGCTGCAAATGCGAAACTCTGCGCGCGAACAATCGCGATGTGTAGTTATGTAGTAATGTGGCATAGGTAATACTTTGTGTTATTTTGATAAGAATTAAGCGCGCGAACTTAAATAGTTCGGGTTTGATATTGATTCTCTATCGAGTATTTTAGTAAGGTACCGCCACTGATGTAGGATACTCAGCAGCAATTAAATAAAATAGTATATAATTATACTTTAATGAATTTAAAAACAAATTTAAGTGAAACTATAAACAAACTAATGATATTATCAACAAATTATAGTAAAAAAAATATAAAAAAGTAACAAAAAATAATTGAAAAACGAACAAATTCAGATAAAAATTTTACAATTGCAAGTTATTTACTCATAATTGAAAAACGAACAAATTCAGATCAAAATTTTACAATTGCAAGTTATTTACTCATTGACATTACAATTGTTTTATTTACTGATGAAATGCCAAAAAACAGTTCTTATCTTTATTCAAGCACAGTGACACTCCGCAATTCTGGCACATAGTGAATGATTTTCCCTTACAAGCTGGTAATTTGCAACGTTGTCTAGCAGTGGACCATAAAGGGAAGTGTTCGATGCCATCAACTCTGGCGTCTTTAGGTGGTAATACAGCTTTTGGTTTTTTCTTTCTCCTTTCCTCGAGTATATGGGCAACCAATGATGACGGTCTTCCTCTTTTGCGTGTAAGTGAGGGTCCAGATAGACAAAGAGCTTTTGCAACTTCCATCCGAAATTCACGTTGTTTTATTTTTGGGTTATTTTGTCTCTGCTGTTCAACTCTCCTGTAAAGGAGCCAACTATTTATGATCATCACATCGAGTAGATGGTAGAATATCCTCATATACCATTTCCTTGTTCGCATTTTTATTTTATACTTTCCAACGAAAGAGTCTAACAGGTCTACACCAACCATATGGCGGTTGTTGTGGCGAATAATGTCAGGGCAGTCGACATCGATGTACTGCTTAGTCTTCTTACAAAATCTTCTAACCTTGTCTTTGGGTTGCCCGCCGACAAATGAAGACGCAAGTGTCACAGGTTTATTATCTAACTACATGACAGTGACCACTGGTGTACCTTCAACAGTAGTGGCGTTTCAAAACTCAGTATATAGGGGTCATTTATCTTGTCATCTCCTTTGAATAACACAAACGGATGAAACATGGTCTTTCGTCAGACATGTCTTCTCTTTTTTTTTAGTAGTCCTCAAGGTTGCATTGACAGTATGAACTGTAGAAGTAGTTGGCTGAGGTAGTATCATTGACCGTCTTGTTGGACCCACATTGATGGATCGTGGTATTGGTAAAACTTTAGATACTGAAGAAGCGCTGAGATGACCAGAAACGCTGGGTTGTAGTTGACTAGTACGATTATCAATAATTGCTGACAAGTTACCTACTTGAGAAGGAAAATCATGGACGATATCATTCAAAAAGTCAGCCTGCAGCAGTTGAGGTGTTCTATCTATTTCCTCCATCAACAAATCACTGATTTTAATCAGGTCATCATCACTGTCCCCATCAGATGATTCCAGATCATCTTCACTCCCCGATGGGACATTCAAAAAGTGTTCAATTTCTGATTCTGTTACCGATTTGTGAGGCTTCATCTGATATAGAAAAAATGTTTTATACTACTCATATTGCACGCTGTGCCACATTAGGCACATACGATAAAACTGTCAATAAATCATTGATTTATTAAAAATATTGTAAATAAAAGTAATTCAAAAGACAATAATAAAATAACCTTACCTCTGATAATTTTATATACACGAAAATACAGTATTTTCTATTTATTTTGTCGGATCGAAACTCACGTAATTGAACTTTTTCTCAACTGCCTGCAAATTCAAATTCATATTTACACCCTACCCTTTATCGCCACTGTGGCGAAAAAGGTAACCTGTTTTATAATTCACTGGAGTGCGTAGTTATCATAATTATGACTAGAGGCCGCTTAACTACGTATTGTATGAAACTAAGAGCAATATTCCTGTATGGCCCATATGTGGCACATTATGCGCTGTAGGGATATATTAGTGTATATAAAAATATGTGGAATATCATACAGCAAAAGGGTAAGCCTGCATGCAGGCAGGTATGTTCGCAATAATATAAGGTATATAGCTTTTACCCACGACTTCGTATGCGCATACCCCATTTTATCCCTTTCCCGTAGGAATTTCTGGAAATCCCCTCTTACTGCTCCCCTACACTCCCCAAGGAACCTACGTGCCAAAAGACAAATTTCAGCTTTCTTCAACCAGTAGTTTCGGCTGTGCATTCTGTCAGTCACTCAGTAACGAAAGAGTGTTATATAGATAGAAAGTTATTGAAGAAAACAAAGATGGAGCTAAAAAATATAATAATTGTGTGAAAAAAAAATCTATGACCTATTTACAAATTCCTTTAAAATGTCAACAGCCACCTGGCTTGCAGCCGCCATGTCTCTCCATGCCAGAGCAGCAATGCGATTGGTCTCGGTTTGCTTTTCATCTAGCGCCAACTGCTTGTCCTTAAGCCTTATGAAGTTTTCAGCTAAGGAGATCATTTGTGACCTCCTTTAGGATAGCGGCTTGCGGCTAGGGCCTTGATCACCAAAAGCATCTAAAATAGATACAAGCATATTAAAATACTAAACCAACAATGTAATAAAGGGTCGTTGTATTGTAAGACCTATATTATACAAAAAACTTCTTTTTCGTTTTTTCAAAACTACAAAGTAAAATAACTTTAATTTCGGAAGTCAGTGTTTTTGGTTGTTTCTTCGTATTCATTTCGTAAAAGGGAGAACCAAGCCAAATAAAATAGTTGAAATTCGTTTTTATACTTAGATGAAGATCTAAGTACATACACGGATTCCAACTTTTTTTATTCAAAAGCCAAACTACTAATTAAACCGATTTAGATGCAATTTAAATGGGACCAATCGGTAAGTATATCCTTTCACATAAAACAAGAATTTTTCAAATCGATTAATAAATGACGGAGTTATGAGGTAACAAACATAAAAAATATCAAACCGAATTGAGAACCCCCTTTTTTTGAAGTCGGATAAAAACGAAATAATATAAGACTTACTGGTAGACCAGATATCACAGATAATCTAACTGAGATGTTAAAGTTAAATTATAATAAAATAATATTGTGTGCTTTTCCATATTTTGATAAGATGTCAATTAGATAAAATAATTATATTCATAGGTTAAATAAACACATGCATTTTTTAGTTAGTCATTATAGTGATAAGTTTATGTTTTTTGACACAAATATTTTTGTGGAACATTTAAAATCGACTAGGGATACTGTGTATTTGCCAATTAGTTTTAGACACACAATAGCAAGGCTATTAGCTTTTTATATTAACTCAGACATAAGTAGTATGTCGAAGTCTTGTGTAATTAAATCCACAATGTTTAGTAATTATACTAAGAATCAGGTGGAGGGCTTAAATAACTGTAGCACTATTGCTACAAATTCTTTTACAAATTGTACGAAGGAGGTTCCATGTATCACTATGGAAGTCTCATTGTTTAACGTGGGGGCCACAAGTAGTTGCAACTCACTGCCAAGTGATGATACTGAGTTCTTGGGGCAATCTCCGGATAATCTTTTAAACTAAGTCTTAAGACAACAGAGGATACCAATGACAGAATAGTTATGCCTACCAAAAACAATGTATCTTCTTGCTCTCTGTTAACTAGATGTCAGAAAGGGGGTAAGCAGCATGCCTTGAAAATATTTCATCAAAATATTCAAGGAGTCTCTTCCAAAATATTAGAAATTGAAATGTTTTTAGAGAAAACAATGAATGACATTGTATGTTTTAGTGAGCACTGGTTGAAGGATTACCAGATGCTAATTAGTTATGAAAATTATAGTGTGGGCAGTTGTTTTAACCGCAAATCTAAGTCGCGCGGTGGTTCCCTCATCTTAGTTAAAAAATGCTTAAAATTTAAGCAACGTAATGACATTATTAGCTTGTCAGTGGAACATTGCATCGAACTGTCCTGTGTTGAGCTAGATAAGCATGTTATAGTGTGCGTGTATAGACCCCCTAACCCTCAAAACTTTACGTTATTTGAAACAACAATGGAAGATGTCCTTGCGAAACTTGCAGCAGGTAACAAGTCCGTGATTATTTGTGGAGATTTCAATATTAATATTTTAGAAAATAATTCAAATAGCAGCAGATTTTTAAGTCTTTTTAAATCGTTCAATCTGTCTAATGTTTTTACAGAACCAACTAGAATAACTCCAACTTCTGCAACATGTATTGATAATGTATTCTGCGATTGTGATTATTTAGATAAAGCTATAGTTAATTACCTTCAATCTGATCACAGTGGTCAACTGGTAACATTTAAGTATAAAGCAGCCTTGCAAAAAGTTCAAATACCATTTAGGCCAATAACAACTGGCAAACTAGCAAAATTTAATGGGACCTTACAAAATAAGTTAAATGCTCTAGGCCACAATATTGAGGATGCGAATAAATTTTATGATGGTTTCTTTTCAGTGGTACTAAAAGAATTCAATGCAACTTTTGAAAAGCAGTCCAAAGATACTTTCCCTAAGTTTATATTTAGTGATTGGGCGACTAAAGGCATTAGGATAAGTAGGGAAAGACTATATGTTCTATACGGCCTTAAGTCTTTCATTAACACTGAATCCTTTAATAAGTATGTAAACAAATATTCTAAGGTTTTCAGAAATACTTGTAAAGTAGCTAAAGCCCTGTTCATAAGCAACAAGATCAAATTGGCAGATAATAAAATAAAGACAGTTTGGAAAGTTATCAATAATGAAACTAACAGAAATAAAGTACGAAACACTGACTATTTACTAGAGACTGCGCATGGTGCCATAAGCTCTAATTTAGAAGTAGCTCAAGAATTTGTAAAATTTTTCACTGATATACCATCAAAAACAACTGAAGCTTTAAATTCTTCACCCGAGGTCTCATTTGATTTATTAAGAGCAAACATTCCAGGTTGTACGGTTGAATTCCAATTCAAACATATCAACCCTATGACAGTTATTAAAGCTTTCCGGCAAATCAAAATTAAATTGACTGAAGACATATGGGGAATGTCTATCAAACTGTGCACGTCCATATTTGAGACCATAGCACCATACTTGGCACTAATATTTAATTTATGTGTTGACCAAGGGGTCTTTCCGGATATAATGAAATATAGTAGGGTGATACCACTTTTTATCTGGAGATAATAAAGATACTAATAATTATAGACCTGTATCTGTATTGCCGGTTTTCAGCAAAGTGTTTGAAAAAGTAATGCTCAATCAAATGCTCAATCATTTTAAAACCAATAAAATCTTACACGAACAACAGTATGGTTTTACCAAAGGTCGTTGTTCGACTGACGCTGGAGTCACGTTGTTAAAACACATATATACAGCGTGGGAAGAGGCGCAAGACGCCATAGGAATCTTTTGTGACCTCTCCAAGGCATTTGATTGTGTAAATCACGAAACCTTGCTCCTAAAACTAGAACATTACGGACTGGGTAAACTTGCACTCAGTTTAGTGAGGTCTTATTTAAATGACAGACAGCAGCAAGTTCAAATAAATGGTGTCAATTCACGGGGTCTGAAAGTTAAAATGGGGGTACCACAAGGCTCAATATTGGGTCCGTTCCTCTTTCTGGTATACATTAATGATCTTCCCCATCTTTTAAAAAATCAAACTCAAATGGTGTTATTTGCAGACGATACGTCCTTAATTTTTAAGATAGATAGGCGTGCCACAAGTATTGACGATGTAAATAACGCCCTTCAGCAGGTCCAAAATTGGTTTACTGCTAATAATTTAGTTTTAAATGAGAAAAAACAAAGTGTATCAGATTTGCATTACCGAACGTGAAAAGTATTAATTGTGACATAGTATTGAACCAAGAGAAACTTGAATTCGTCGATGACACAGTTTTCTTGGGGATCACGCTTGACTCAAGGCTACAATGGGGTCCTCATTTAACATCTCTTGCGGGACGGCTAAGTTCAGCAGCATATGCTGTCAGAAAAATCCGTCAATTTACTGATTTAGATACCGCGAGGCTGGTCTATTTTAGTTACTTTCATAGTATCATGTCTTACGGTATCTTATTATGGGGACGTGCTGCAGACATCGAGTCTATATTTATTCTGCAGAAAAGAGCTATCAGAGCCATTTACAATCTCCGCCGGCGCGATTCCCTAAGGGAACTGTTTAAGGATATTAACATCATGACGGTACCTTGTCAATACATATATGAAAACATTATGTATGTTCGGAAAAATCTTCATCTTTTTAGTAAAATTAGTGATAGGCATAATTTTAATACTAGAAATCGGAACAAATTAGATCAACCCCGATTCAGATTAGCTAAAGTACACACTTCTTTTATGGGGTACTGTGTTAAATTTTATAATAAAATACCACTTAATATTCTCGAACTGAATGAGAGAAAATTTAAAACATGTATAAAACGCACATTATGTAGACAAGCATATTATAAACTGGAAGATTATGTCCTTGATAAAAATGCTTGGCTAAATGCCGGTCCTGCTCCACAGCCACAGCAGCATGGGTCCACTTGTTAGGTTTTTGATAATTGGAAGAAATGCTTACCCTTTTTTTGTTCTCCTATACAATCATTTATTTATCATTTCTTTGCATTATTGTATTAGCAAAGTATACACAATAAAGCAGCCTTCTTTTTTTTCTTTTCTTAGTTACTTGAAACCATAGTTTTGTATAACGTAGAAGCATATTTTCAATTTTTTATAAATGTGAGCACTATGGAGCCATTTACATATGTAATTATAGATTTCGTTACTAAATTAGTTTGACATGAACGAGCGTGGCAGTTGAGAGCTTGTCATGCTCACACAAATGTTTTGCTGATGGTGGCGCGTGTTTTGGATCATTTGATTCCCTTCAAAATGGTTGAGTTAGATGGTGCTGATGCACGCGTCATGTTCGTGAACGGGCGCCGTCAGTTGAAACTGGTCATCTCTTACCTGCCACTGGCTTATTTTAATCTATACCTGCATTTTGAATTGTTTATATGTTTTCTTGTTCTTTGCATTGTCCTCACATATAGAAGCAATCAATGTTAATGTTAACAAGATTTTTGTAACACATCACATGGTTTAAAACAGTGTCCGTGGAGTTTCTTGCACGTTCTTCTCCATAGAGATCTACGCTTTGGAACATGCAAATAGCTTCATGTTTTTGACTGACCGACTTTGACAATTCAAAAGTGCCTGTAAATGGTTTATTTGAAATATACGATTTGATTTGAGTTGATTTGATTTGGTTGTAGCTATCTGGAAACACAGACTCTGGCAGGGAATTCCACTCCTTAGCTGTACGCACCATGAATGTGTTCCCAAAACGTTTAGTGCGTGTCGGTGGGATGTCCACCATGTACCGGTGGCGTATCGCCGTTCGTTTTGAGGTCCGATGATGGAACGGGCTTGCGGAATTAAATCATGCAATTCCGTCGCACACTCCCCAAAATGCAAGCGATAGAAAACCGACAGGCCAGCAACTCGGCGTCGATGCTCAAGACTTTGGAGCTTCGACTCGACGAGCCTGTCATTACCGATAATCCTCTTGGCTCGTTTCTCAATTGACTCCAGGGCATCAAGCTGGTTTTTGGCAGATCCGTCCCAAAGATGAGAGCAGTACTCCATACACGATCGAACTTGCGCGCTACGCACGATAGAGCTTGAGCAGCTGTTCCGGCGTGAAGTACCGTCTCACCTTTGCTAGGATCCCCAACTTTCTGGCAGCCACTTGAGCCTTTGCCTCTATGAAAGGGCCAAAATTGAGGGTAGATGTTAACGTAACACCAAGAAGCTCAAGTCGGTCGGTTATCGGCACGGTTACACCACGAAAAGATGGAGCTGGGTGGAATTGGCTCCTTTTAGCGGAAAAAAGATACGCTTGGGTCTTAGCAGCATTGAACTTGACCAGATTGGCATCGCCCCATTCAGAGACAGCCTGTAAGGATAAGTTCAAGTGCTCAACCATAGCCTCCCGGAGAGACCGGATCTGCGACCCACCAGCACGTGCGTCGGACACGTATCTCTCAGCAACAGTGCTGTCGTCTGCCTACCCAAAGGTACCGGGTTTTAGCAGATCATTAACATGCAGCAGGAACAATGTTGCCAAGAGCACCGACCCCTGAGGAACCCCGGCATTAATATCCAGCAGTCCGGACGAGCAGCCATCTATGACCACTCGGATAGACCGATCCCTCAGGAAATCAGCAATCCAATCACACAATCCGGCGGGCAGACCGAAAGAAGGAAGCTTACTAATAAGGCTATCGTGCCCGACCCTGTCGAAGGCCTTCGAGATATCAAGGGAGACCGCAAGTGCCTCCCCGTGCTTCTCTATGGCCTCACTCCAGATGTGAATAGCATACGCTAGAAAATCCCCAGTAGATCGATTTCGGCGGAATCCATATTGTCGGTCGCTAAGGATATCATTCGCTTCTAGGTATGCTAGGAGCTTACGATTCAGCACGCGTTCCGTACTCTTACAGAGTATGGACGTTACTGAGAAGAGTCTGTAATTCGACGGGTCAGCTCGACTACCCTTCTTGGGCACGTGCTGCACGTTAGCTTGCTTCCAAGCATTCGGTACTTTTCCTGTCTCAAACGAAAGGCGAAATAGGCGTGTCAAGATTGGAGACAACTCAGGCGCACAAGTCCTCAAAACAATTGCCGGTATCCCATCGGGGCCACTAGCCATATTCACGTCTAGGTTAGAAGAACGTCCTTTCTGATGAATGCGAATGTTCCGCTCCCTTTTTTTTCTAAACATGAACAATAGTCTTTAAAGAACATTATTTTTTTCGGGCTGCCCTAGCGACTTTTTGAATCCATGGCCGCGGAGCATTCGATTGTTGCATTTTAATATTTTTTCGTCGAGTAAATTGCGAAGTATAAAAAAATGCATTAAAACACATATTAATTATAATCAAAAATGCGTGTAGAACCTTTCATTACATAATATACATTATTAATGATTATATCTGTGCATTGACTTGTAGATGTTAATATTATCCTTTGATCAATCTTTACTCAAAAAGTATATTTTTAGTGTTGAAAAAAAAAGCGAAAAAATATTGATTTGCTTAGAGGCCTCAGTAGCCAAGACAGTAAAATCTTAAAAAAATCTGCTCGTCGCTGATTCGATAATTCGAATCGAAAAAGTTTCAAAATAAAATGTCGGCAAATACAATGTTAAAATCTAAAATAAAAACAAATGAAAGCTTACAATTTAGTTCTACAAGTTCCAAATATTAGTTATAAGTGATAATCATTAAATGTGTAGTGATCGCAAATGTGTTTAGAACCGAGTCGGGCCGACAGTAATTTCCAAGATGTCAACTTTTGCACTAAAAAGTGGTCTATTTACTAAGCCAAATACTCTAATGGAATTATTGTGACTATGCTACTATACTTTATTGATCAGGCAATCGGTATTGGAACAGGATTCAGCTTCATCTGCACTATATATGCAGTCAATTAATATTCGTTCAAACAAATTAATAATATTGCAGTCACAATTGATTTCCACTGTTGAACCACATTCTTTTGTTTGGAAATATGTTTGTCCTATCTCGGATCGAAGTCTATATACTTCTTCAGTGTTTTTACTATCTGCAATACTTTTAATAAATCGGCAAAATATGTGCTCGCTATTTCGAACTATATTATTGACATTATACCCATCGATGTATGCAATAGCCAAAGCTTGACCTATAGAATCTATAGCGCAAGTATATTTTATTATTATCCTAGTCTTACCTATTTGCAATCTACTGCTATTTGATAACAATAAAACCTTTTTACTGACATTTGTTTTTTTAACATTCCTATTTCGTGTACCTTTTCCCTTCCAGTTTTCTATATATGAATGTAACTCTGTAAAAATGGAGTCATCGGTAAAACCATGAGACGATCTTTTTATTTTTTTGAATTCTTTAACTTGGTTGTAATCTTTTGGCAAAGATCGTTTTAGTTTTTTCTTGTGAGGTAGATTACTCATTGCAACCTTGAATTCCCCTTTCAAAAATTCGAGATGCTTCATTAAAAATTCATCTGTTCGTAGTCTATTAGATTTTGTATTAATTTGTAATAAAATCCTCTTTATATTTTTGAAATAAGACTCGACGTTAGAAGATGTCGGATTAACAATATCAGAATCATAAAGTTTCCTCATGACATTTGACCACAAAGAAAATTGACCCATTAAACGAGATAAAGTTGCAATCAAAGCAGGAAAATAGTATAAGTTCTCGTTTCAGAATCGTCACTGAGAGTTGCAATTAATTTTTCTGAATCAATTCTGTTACTGAACCAGGTTGAAAACATAAGTTTTGATTCGTTCAATTTAATAGCATCGTTTCCTAAAATATCATTAAAAATAGATTGTCCTGCTTCATCATTTAATTTATCTTTATGTTCAATTTCTATTTCTGTGTCTTTTGTATGAAAAAGACTCAATTTTTTTATCTACTTTTGGCCTTTTCACATCGAGAAGGAACAACATTTTTGTTCACACAAGCCATCACGCTCACTTAATATTATTATTATTATATCAGACAAGATGTTTTTCGCTTCCTCATAGTCATCACACTTTTTTAACACCATTAAACATTTAAGATAAAAGAAATTTGCTCTATTATCGACAAGATTTAAGCAAGATAAGTTGAAAAGAATTTTGACGAAATGACTCGTATCTATACGTATCCATCGATTGACTTTCAGAGATCATTTGGGTCACAGGGATACTACTTTCATTTTCTTTGGTCTTCATAACACAAACATAAAATAATAAATGTTTGGTAAATATAAGCTTGTGTGATGGCCCAAATTATTTTAAGATACTTCCGGTAGCATCTATACTAACAATCAATTTGTTTATTTTCTTGAATTCTTTGCAATAAGCTTCTTGGATTGGATCCCAATAATAAATATAAAATGGATATAACGAGATATGTTTGATTACTTCTTTGTATGGAGATATTTGAGTCATCATCCATAGCGACAGAATTTGATTAGGGTCATAGTAGGAGCTTTTTTTCTTCACATTTAATCTGGCGAAGACAACCTACAGTTGATAGATGTGGTGGTTCGGTTTCGCCCGACTTCATTATTTGATTTGCCATTTCATTGCGGAATGCAATGGCAGATTCATGTTTTAGATCGACAGACAACTCACAACGTTTAATAGGCGACACTTAAATTTTTTTGTTTGGCTCATGGACAAATGTTTCATCAAAACAGCTTACTATACACTTACAATGAGCAATTTTGTCTACAGGCCAATTTATTGTAACCTTTATTTTTGCTTGACATTCTTTGCGGAATCCACTGCGTGTTATTTTTACGTCATTATTAACAGAGTACTGTTGAAATACCCAAAGACATGTTTTTTTAACAGTTTCCACAATTCCTCGTGTTACATGTGAGCCCACTGGTGTTTTGGCAGTAGACTTTTAGATCGTATTAAAGATCTTGCATGCTGCTTCAGTTTCACACACTTTTTTATTGGTTGGATTTTTTCCCATTTGTATACATCTATCATGAAATCAATTTTAAAAGACCTATTATCTTTTTCTTCAGGTATAATTGAGGATATCTGCTGTTGCATTTCACTTTCACCAGAATCAGAAACATCAAAAAAATACCGATTTATTTTTACAGACAAGTAAATTGCCTTCGTCGAAATACTATTTGATAGGGAACATGTAATTTTCAAAAAGCTATCGAGCGCTATTTTCTTTAGAACGCACCCCATTAATAAGATCGCTAAATGAAAGTTATATTAAAATGTATTTTGAAGCCATAAGTATTTGAAATACTAACTACAAAATACCTCGGCGTCAGGTAATTGCAATACAAATTACAAATTACATTTTCAGCAAGTAATTGAAATACAAATACCAAATACGTATTTGTATTTCAATAAGGTATTTTAAATACAAGTAATTCAAATACTACCCAACCCTGATTATATGAATCTTTCTGTATGGTCCATTATGGTCGAAGTTGACAAACGGTACGCCGACAGCCATTACGAAGAGGAAATGATAGCCACACAGACGACCCAGGAAACGACGAGACAGAGAGACGGTTTTTTGACTTAATGGAGCGTGCTAACTAACAAGTGTCAATTGATTTCATATGAATTGATTTACGTAATGGGTATGTTATTTTTCTGTGTCATGTGTTGTAAACTGCTTTGTAAACTACTTATAAATTCAAGTTTTAAAAGAAAACCAGACAGATGTGTTAATGGGAAGTTTGTCGCGCTAGTTCTTCTCTAGCTGAAACACTAGGAAGTGGTGATGGGCGGACGTTTTGGGGGACTGTCTTTATATAGAACTTTGACGTTCAAAAAGTACCTAATTTGAATAAATTAGTTTTGACTTTAAACAAATGTTGATCTGAAGAATTAATTAATTGAAAATCAAGTGTAATAAAAATAATTAATCAAATATTTTACTTGATTTTTTAAATTCTTATATAAAGGAAGATGTGTAACGTATGAATAAAGAGCAAGCGGCACATGTACGTGCGCTGTATGGAGGGGTCATTGCTCGACCAGCTCCTACTGACCAGCTCCAGACTTGTCCTACTGAGCTCTTGGTGAAACAAGTGTGTGGTTTTTATTTACTAACCCAGTAGCAAACCAGGACACCACAGTATCCACAATTAATCACGCCAACAAAACGGTAAAAAATGTAGAAAAAAAATTTTGGGGTAAAAAAAACCATCTTTACGTGTCTCATAAACGTCGTTGGCCGAAAACCATTTTGCCATCGAAGGATCCGTTTTCGATATATTAAGCTTCAAAGTACTATAATTTTTGTTACTGTCAGTGTCCCCCCCCTCTGCCCCCTAAACTGTTGTTTATGGAAACGCGTAGACACTGCGCGTATACGTGAAAAAAATTAAATTATACACAAAAAAAACGATTTTAAAAGGAAAACTATTACAGCTAACTTAAATTTACAAGTTAACATGTAGTCACGGTAAAGATTTTATACTGTTTAATAGTCGAACAACCTATAAAATAAGACCTCTACTAAGCTCCGTCTCAGAGAACTGCGTGGCCGCGCAGTCCTCCATGTTTCAACTGCGCGGCCATAACATTTAAGTACTGTAGGTGGTGAAGTTCAAACATTACGGCTTTATTAATATTATCTGCATTTTCTTCGAAATCGTATTAGTTGTTAGCAAACAGAATGGGACCTCTAATCAGCTTCGTTTAAGAGAACTGCGTGGCCGCGCGGCCATGGTAACACCTTTATATCTTTTTGAATATTGGATCTACGAATTTGCGACTTTCACTGTTAGTGTTTTACAAATTCCTGCGTAATGTTGACGTAGTCGTTTTTCTTCTAAGACACTGTGGCCGAGCAGTCGAAACGGACACCTTCGTAAATTCTGATATTTACCTACCTTTAAAATATTTATTTATAGATTATTATTTATAGATTATGATTTAATTATTTAAACAGATTTAGGCTCAAGTCAATCCTTTATTTACATATTGACAACTTGTTGTCAAGGTCACCAAAACCACAGATATATCAGTCCTCCGCCGCAAATTTCAGTGCCACGGCTCCAGCCTGCAGCATCTGGTCCACATGCCGTCGCACCACCCCTCCGTCTTCAGTTCGTATCTCATAGTGGACTTGGCCCAGACGACGCAATACCTTGCCGAACTCCCACCTTGTCTCTAGGTTTCGATATGCACGTAGTTGCACCTTGTCTCCTGGAGTAAACATCTTGATGCCAGTTGTAATGGTGGAGTGTGTTGCATTGTCTTGTGGCCCTTCCTTGCGAAACATAACATGTAGCTTTGTTCTTATTTCCCGACCAAACATTATTTCATATGGGGTCTCACCTGCGCTATTTGGTGTGCGTCTCAATTGCCTCATGATGGATCGTAATTTGTCGTGTAGGTTCCCCTTATTCTCTTCTATCTTCTTGAGCGTCTTCTTTATTGTTTAGACAAACCTTTCAGCTTGCCCATTCGTAGCCGGATGGTAAGGGGCAGAGGTGAGATGTACAACACCAGTTCTTTTAAGGAATGTTTCGAATTCACTTGAGGTGAACTGACGTCCATTATCTGATATTAATGTATGGGGAATTCCAAAAGTACAAAAAATATCTTTTAATTTGTTTACACACCAAGTGCTTGTGGTTGTTTTTATTGTAATAATTTCTACCCACTTAGAGAATGCGTCCACTAGTATGAAAAGTTGATGACCAGCCACTGGGCCTGCAAAATCAATGTGGATTCTTTGCCATGGTTTTGTTGGGTTTTCCCAATGGTGTACTGGCACTTTAGCAGGTTCATTTTGATGCATTCTACAGGTGCGACATGCGTTAACCATGTTTTCTATGTCACGGTCAATGTTCTGCCAATAAATGAAACTACGCGCTAAAAGTTTCATTTTTACCATTCCCACATGTCCAGTATGTAATTCTTGCAATGCTAAAGCACGGAGTGTCTTTGGGATCACTACTCGGGACCCTCGAAAAAGGCAGTCCTCTTGCACAGTAAATTCATTGTCTCCGTAACCAAACTGTTTAAGTGTTCTGCCAGTCCGCAGAGCCAGTAATATAGGTTTTAGTTCGGTATCCTTCTGTGTTTCCGCTTTAATGTTTTCCGAATTTACGTGCAGTTAGTTCAATAACTCGGTTTGGTATATTGTAATTCTGTCAACTTTATGTTCTGGTGTTTTGTCGACGGGAAATCTGGATAAGTAGTCAGCATTGCTATTGTTCAATGAAGTGCGGTATTCTATAGAATAGTCAAAACCAGACAGGAAATGGGCGTAGTGAAATAATCTCATAGTACTCATGGTAGGTAATGTCTTGTGGGGATGAAATATAAGGGTTAAAGGTTTGTGGTCTGTAACCAGTATAAATTTCCGCCCGTAACAGTAATGAAAAAACTTTTTCAACCCCCAGTAAATGGCGGTCGCCTCCTTATCAATCTGACTGTAATTTTTCTCTCTTTTGGATAGAGTTCTTGATGCAAATGCAATGGGCCTTTCTGAACCATTTGTAAGTCTATGCGAAAGTACTGCTCCTAATCCATTTGGTGAAGCATCCGTAGCAAGAACTACTGTTTTCTGTGGATTTAGTGAGCTAGAACTTTGTCACTTAAAATTTCAGTTTTGATAGCTTTGAAACTCTTCTCACATTCTTTGGACCATTTGAATTCAACGCCTGTTCGCAAAAGTTCATTTAATGGGCTGGTAATCGATGCAAGGTTTGGAATAAACGTATTGTAAAAATTTGCCATACCGAGGAAAGTTCGAAGTTCATTGACATTCGTTGGAGGTTCTGCATTGGATATTGCCTTTACTTTTTCTTTGCATTTATGTAATCCTTGTTTGTCGATAGTGTGTCCTAAGTACTTAATGCTCTTCTCAAAAAAATGACACTTATCCTTGTTAACTTTTAAGCTGTTTTCTTTCAGTCTGTCTAATACCTTCTTAAGACGTTGTAGTAGCTGAGTTTCGCATGATCCTTGTAATATAATATCATCGAAGAAACATTTAACCCCTTCAATGCCTTGCAGTGTTCTGTCCATGAATTTCTGCCACAGATTAGGTGCCACTTTCACGCCGAACATGAGTCTGTTCACCTTGTACGTACCTTTGTGAGTGCTTAGGGTTTGTAGGCAGGCACTTTCTTCATCCATTACCATATGTAGATAGGCTTGGCTAATATCCAATGTACAGTAGAGTTCCCCTCCATTCATTTCAGCAAAGATGTCTTCTATGATTGGAATGGGGTACTGTTCGTCTTCGATAACTTTGTTCAGGGTTACCTTGTAATCGGCACATAGTCGGATAGACCCGTTCGGTTTTACTACCGGTACGATTGGTGTGCTAAGAGTACACACTTAAGGTTCAAACTTTTCTAAAATTTAATTATCTCGCCTTATATTATACTATCGACAGAGCGAAAACGCATCGGCGCACCTCCCACGCCAGGCCACAAATTCAACGCAAATACCTACAAAAAATAGGGATTCCAACATCCTATGTATAAGTTATCGATAGCCAATTAATCATTGCTTTTCGTCCCATGTTTTGAAATAAAATATTACTTATTACATTATTCTTTTAATTAATTTGACCCCATTTCGTATACTATTGTTAAAAAACGGTCACAATGATCTAAACAAGCTTAAAGCAGACATTAGAACTACAAGCGAATAAATCAAATAAGGATAAGGTACATCACAAATCTCTTTTTTTATTCTTTATTTGTAAGGGGTTTTTCACTAATCTCGTACGTGACGTCATGTGCTGTCGGGTATAGCCGACTCTGGCTGGCACGACTTTTGACAACTTTTTCGCATGCGAGTAGGGATGTGACATTGTGGGACAGAATAAATAATAATCATATAGGTAGTATTTAATAACAATTTACTCAATTTACTTATAATTAGTCTGACTCTTCATAGCTTAGCAAACTTATTTCATCTAAGTCCTTCTGCTGTCGCACTTTTCATAAAACGTTCAGTTAATTCACTTAAGTTACTGAACGCTTCTCTTCTGGCACTTGATCTCAATCCAGAATATTCAGATACAGATAGTTGTCATTAAAAAATAATTGTCGAAGTAATAGAAAGCTACTTTTAATATTTCACAAAGGACCATGGCTAATTTGTATGGAGACTGGACCAAACCCTCAACGTTAATGAAACCTACTCCAAGTGAAAGATTTTGGGGTATTATTTAGTTGTGACTATGGGAGCTAAGTCGAAATCGAGCGCCAACAAGGTGATATGGAACATTAAAAATATATTTTATGTTAGTTTGTAGCGAGGTTAAATATATGTTGTACGAAAGTTGAGTTGTGGTATGTGTTTGTATGGTGTATATTTGTGTATAAGTTGTATTATAAATAAAAAAAAATTTTTAGATTCGTGTACCGATTAACATTTATTTTGAACTCCATAGGTTTTTTTTAACATTTATTTTGAACTCCATAGGTTTTTTTTTAACATGTAGGTATATACACTGCATGTAACTTAAAAGATATACCTTTCTATTATACATAGGTACGTTCCAGGCAGTCTTAAAATTATAAAAAAGACGAAAATAACTGGCAATTATATGTCTACAATAATGTCATCTAAATGTAGTGCTGATTAAAGAAATTCATCCTATCTACCCAAACCCAAGAACCATGTTATTGATATTACATGGGCACAACTTCCTATCGTGCGCCGACCCGTAAGACAGGTACAATAGTATTGTGATACGGAATCTACGCCTACTTGATCGCGGTTAATTAACACATAAGTGAAATATGTCCTTGCCCTTATGTGTCGTGATTGAACTCTCCCTCTTAGCAGCCATAAGTTATTTTAAGAATATTGCATTGTCTCGATATACTTCTATTGTATATAGACCATTAAATCGTAAATGTTCGCTAGTGTTGAACGTGCAAGTTTCAACTAATATTAAATCGAGATGCAATAGGTATTAAATCGTCGTCCGTTAATACCGGGAAGTCTTGCAACTGAGGAAGATGAGCATCTATCCTTTCAAACGCAACTCGTTGTCTGTTAAGATTTTTTAATGTCACATAGTCAAATAAAAGATTCGGGGCGTTGTTCTTAGCATTTATAATGCGCAAAATGTCTCTGGCAAATCTATTATCTACGGCTACTCTTTAAAATGCGTTAATTAGGGTAGCTCCAATTCTAAAATCCGTAAACATTTGTGGCAATGCTCTATTAAAGTAATCTTGCCGAAGCAATTTGAATCTATTCTTAAACTTGCCATTAACTGCTTCCACCACCCAGCGAATAGCCGTAACTAATCTAGATTTATTAGCCTGCTCTGTCGTCAATTGGCTTTCATTTCTATCTTGCGTAGGAGGAAAATGTGCTTCATATCCAGGTCATTCTAAATCTATAATAGTCTCTGAAACCTCTATCTAATATAAACACATCATTTGGTTCAAAGAATCAATGAAAAGCGTGATTTTCATCTTCACACAAGTTCCGCGTTATTGCTGCATCACTTGTTGTAGCTGGATACGGACCAAGAACATATATAATGTTTCCGTCGCTACAAACTATTAAAAATGGTTTTAAAAGGTTTTGGAACTTGTGATGGCTATATTATAGCCTCTGAAAAAGAAAGTTACTGCTTTTTCAATAAAAATGTACGTCCCATCACAGATAATTATCGCTTTTGAATTTTCGTCGTTGCCATAAATACCCTTTGGTAAAAGTAAACTCCTTTGTAAAATATTTTCCCGAGTTACATTGTCCATGCCTAAATGAATATTGACAAAATCCCTTGTCAGATGTTTGGCTAGTGCCAGTTTCCTTTCTACAGTTTTGCGTGACATATGAAATAGGCTTGTCAATCGTTCATTGGACTCGCCTGTACGAAGTTTGGACAAATAAATACCAAGTACAGTACGAGGACAGTTAGCCACTTGACTAAATGAAGAAGGTTCTTCTACAACTACACCAAATTGCTCAATATTAGGTACCCTAAAAGTTCAAATTCCATCCTAGACCCTTGGTTAAGAGGCGATATCAACTCGTCGGTCGATCGATATCGATTAGACTATAGAAAAATTTGCGTCAAAGTAGTGCGATACGTTACAGTGTTCAAGTAACGCATCCCACATATTGCCTTCTAGATGCTCTTGGCATACCCTTGCATTCATAGGAATGTACAAAGGCTGTGTTCATAATACGTATACTTTGATCGTGGCGGGTATTCTATTTCTTTCAATGTTGTGACAGCTGTTAAATATGCAATGATTTGCTATGTTTGGTGCCCTTACATGTTCGGGAGCATAAAAGTCAGCTGAAACCACTTCAACCAAGGGTTCTTGAACATGACGTTCTCCTTCTTCATTACGTACAGCAGCAGCAGTATTACCAGCATCAACCCTTTGCCAGCAACGATGGCAAATATTTTGTGTGTTATTAAACACAACCTGCAAAGATATAATATTAATATAATATTGTATTGTAATACCACAGAATACTTCAATACTTAGAAGGCTCGTTACAAAAACACGTTTAAATAAATATATTCTAGTGTACAATTCAGTTCCGAGATAAACACGTGACGGTAATCACAGCAAACCAAAGAACGTAGACAGCTGCAGTTCTTATGATTCGGCTCCCTATGAAGAAGTGTTTATCGCCATAGTACTGTCGTTACATATTTACAACCAAGGTCATTTAATGTTTTTCTAGATTTCTAGAGAGTTTTCGGCATTAAATGAAGTTTATACTGTATCGTTATTTGATGATTGCCTATTAAAAAGAAAGCTATTAGCGATATTATGAAACTAAATAAGTAAACACATACCTCATCAACCAAGGCATTTTGTCGAATATATTCTGCAAACTGGGGTTGATTTTTAAGAATATCTCCTCCCAAAATAAGGCGTCTATTTCGTACTGTGCGGAAGCACATTATGCAAGGATTTGCTGCCATTATGCAAAAATTAACCACTTTGAGTGCCAGATAGTCAAATAGAAGCCGATAGTTAGCAAAGCAAACGAAAGAGAGGAATATATTTTAAACGAACAATATATTTTAAAGAAGTGGCAACATATTTTATTTATTGTTTAAAATTGCTATTCTATTTATCGATGGAGGTTTCATAGCTTCACCTTCTTAGAGGTTTAATATCCAAACTCTAACATCTTCTCCTGAAGCTAGGGAACAACAGAGCCTTTAAACGTGCAGACTAATCTCACGACAAACCATAACCAGCTAGTCTATTCTGTAAATAACTATTTCGATACCGAGCTTCACCTGTGTGACAAAGCTCGCAAAGTAAGCTTTATTGCACACAACATAAAGGTCTTAAGTTTATACAAATTTGATACTAACCTCGGATTCCACTGTCGAGACACCAAATTGTTCTCACAGAATAGCACTACAGTCTTGGTTTATATAGTGCCTTTGTAAAGATGTCAGCAATTTGGTTTTCTGTACCAATCTTTACAATCATCAGAGTCCTATGAGCTATGGCTTCTCGTATAAATATTTTTTTATATTTTTTATTGATATGCTTAGTTCTGTTGTGAAACTCATACGGCGGATTTAGTGCAAGCTTGATGGCAGACTCGTTATCCACAAAGATATCAGGAGTCATCGTTAATAGTTCTATGTTTTGTGTTGTGACTAATGAATCTGCCCATGACCAAAAGTCTTATCTCTTTGTTAGAAGCCGGAAGGGAGCGCGCGGGGAAATGAATGGCCTGCCAGGGTTGCGGAATTTGTTTGAAAGAATCACCGCGGCCCTGGAACACAAAGGGCATTAGGAGGAACACGGATGGATTTTAGTCAGTAATAGTCTGACACTCCCTTCTGCTCCGCCCAGATCGGGAGGAGTCATTTGATGATTCCCACACTAAAAAAAGGAAGGTGGGTGAGGTCTCGGTAGCCACCTGTATGAACGGCGTACCTATACAAAAATGTCAGGAAAAAATGTTTTGTTAACAGTTTTGATACTAGATTTTGAAGCTTTCTCAGTATTGAAAACGTTTCAAAACTCCATGTTCGCGCTTGAATTCGAAGTAGCTGCCATAATAAGAAATTAATAATACACTAAAAGCTTTCATATGGGATAGGTTTTATCACTGTTGAGTAATTGGTCCAAAATGACTCATGGTCCTTTCAAATATAAATTACCTTACTTAACCCATAACTAGCTGTCGGGTCTTGCTGACTGTGGCGTGAGGAAGAACACTTTTTTACGGATTTCGATTAGCAAGTTTTATTGATTGTTTTTGTAGTGAAATGTAACTAATGGATATATGGCACAAAGATATATCTTTGTGCCATTTTACAATATATAATTAACGTAGTTTTAAATAATAGGATAAAGAAACACAGAAATCTTAATTTAGTATATTTATTTTGTACTTAAGAAATATCGTTATCTTTAATTTTATTATTTATTTATTTATTTAAAGACTATGGAAGACTTACAGCTAAATACAATAGTGATAAATAACAGTATGTTAATCTGACAGCCAATTTCAAGTCTTCGCATCTAGAGCTTGTCTGGTATAAATGTACTGTGGAACAAATTATACACACTGCTAATAAACGCCAAAAAAAAAATATAAAAAAAAATTGAGCTGATCGTCACCTATATGTAAAAAAATAATTGCGACAGGTTATTTTTCAAACATAATAAGAACCAAAATGTTAAAATTCAATTTAAAAAATGAATAAAAACCAAGTCTAATGAATTTAAGTTCCAAAGAAATTCATTGAAAGGTTCCTTCTTGCCGAGGTCACACTTGTTTCAAAAAGATCAAAGTCGAACTGTTTGCACATCCTGTTAAAATATCTACTTACACGCACAATGTACGAATTTTGTCTGTATTTAGTATTTGCAAATGGCACCCGTAATGGTGGATTGAACCGTTTGGACTTGCTTGGAACGTTGAAGTAGAAAGTTGACAAAATATGAGAACAATTTATCTCACTTCGAACCGTCTTCAACAAAAATATACAGTCAGAGATCTCACGACGATTAATCAATGGTAGGAGATGATATTTTTTACAGAGACTGAGATAGTTACTGGACTGATACGGAACTCTTTGATGAAAGCACAAAAATTTTATAAATCATTTTTGTACGCGCTGAATACGGTCAATATATTTGTGATAGCATGGATTCCATATTTCAGATGCGTATTCCAAGTGACTTCTAACAAAAGTACAGTATAGAATTTTTAACGTTTTAGCTTGTGTGAAGCACTTGGATAATCGCATTATAAAACCAAGGGATTTTGAGGCTTTCGCGACGATGGAATCAACATGCTTATCAAAAATAAGTTTGGAATCGTGATGAACCCCTAGATCACGAATAGTACTACATCTAGGTAATTTATGACCACCAAGACTGTATGTTGTGGCTAGGACTGACCGCCCACGGGAATACGTTACAATTGTCGGTTACGGTTACGTTGTCGTTATACGTAATCTTGTCGGCTATAGCCGACCGTAGCGTTCAAAAGGTTAACTAAGTCCTGATAATCAGGAGTACGCATATGAGTTGACAAGAGTACCTACGCAGGTAAAATTATCTCCTAAACTGGTACCCATGCCATGCTACTGCCAGTGGATACAAAAATTCATGCTCGCATCTCCTCCACTCGAAGGCGGCGTTCTTCTACATTGACGAACTCAGCAGTCGCCCGCTCGAAGGGTGTCCGAGCCCATCTGCGACGGACTCTTCCGTCTGGGCGCCAAAGATACTCGTAAAAGAGGTGGTTGTGGAGGACGTTGGAGATTTCCGGCGATTAGATGACACGGGGGTGGATGTTGTATAGGTAGTCGAATTTGGTAGTCGTGATGGTGGCGACATATCTGAAAATCAATCATATTCATTAAAGGAGCTCGTGGCTAGATAATAACAGCCGCACGGGTCGATCTTCAAGGTTAAGCAACGCTTGACAAGGTTGGTCTGTGGATGGGTGACCATCTTAACATACCAAGTTTCCTCCGTGCTTCGGAAAGCACGTTAAGCCGTTGGTCCCGGCGGTTAGATCTTTGGCAGTCGTTACGGATAGTCAGAAGCCAGTAAATCTGACTCCAGTCTTGCCATGAAGTACCTACCGTGTTACCCAGTTAATGGGTTGTGGAGGTCTGGTAAGCAGCCGCTCCATGTAAAATACTGGTATTCAGCTAAATCCGGCTTGACTGGAAGCCGACCCCAATGTAGTTGGGAAAAGGCTAGGCAGATGATGATTCATATCCATTAAATATTCGTTATAATCGATTTAAAAAAAAGGAGAAGATTCTCGGTTCGGTTCTATACTTTTATATATATATTTATTAAACAGGTTCAATTTTATAATAAGACATAAGTGCACATTTATTGAAATACAGGTACATACCTTTCGCCACGTCGCCTTGTTTTTGAAAGTCGCCGCCATCCGATGAATTCAGGGTTTCTGCTTTTACTAAAGCGTTTCAGACCTCATACGACTTTGAATTCCCGGATGAAATTTCGCAAGGTCACCGTGGCTATAACATAAATAACATAAATCATTTCAATTTTAAACAAAATCTTAGATATTTACAATGTTAATATACCAGCCTTACCAAAACGTTATGCCAAACAATATTATGTCTTAAAATTGTATGCCATGAAGAGGATTTCCCGCTGAGACAACCCTTGCTGGATTAGGATGGCGACTTGAGCTGCTTCTACAGGCGTGTTTTCCATTTTCTTTTAGCTTCAGTGTGACGTGAAATATTGGACTGATGACTAGTTTCTATAAACGCCAACTTTTTATAGGGTTTCAGGTCTACCAAACTATTTGGTGTTTTGTTTTAAGAATTGATGTCTTTTGTTTTTACGTTCCATGACATAAGGTGAATAATCTTTGGTTATGATATCAAAAGAGGTTGAAAGCTAAAAAAAAATACCTTTCAAATGAAATACCACACTACATAGTTCATTGCATAGAAAGTTGTAAAAATTTGTTTTGAGCCACGCGCGATTAAGTGATTCCAGTTTTTACTTGCGAGTGTGTATCCATCCTAACAAATCAAATCAGTAAACCAATCATCCCATACAATTATTCCAGTGCCATTTATTGCGACCTAAATGTATTAAATGGCTGGTATATTAAGTATTTTATGATGATCTTCAAGACTTCAAAATCCGTCCTCAATTAAAGATTACCTAGTTCTATCACCTTAACTAAAAATAATTCACCAATAAAATCACGATTATGTACCACAAGGATGGATAAAACAGATTTTTGAAAACAAGAATATATACGCACAAAACCCTGAAAAATCAATGTGTCATAGTCATTCGTTTTACTGAGATAAGCAACCGAAACGTCATCATTAATAACGACGCGATGTCAGCCAGTTTAATTTAATAGGTCTTGGTTGTCAGAACCTGTATAGTACACAGAAGAAAAGAAAAACTTGCTGTTGAAAATGAATTACTATATCTACCTTGTATTATTATTTCAATATCTGTATATGGTAAGTCAATATATTATATTAGTCAGATAAATATTTTCCACTTTAATTTTATGGTACTAAATACTATAATTTATTCATTGTAGATGCCTGTACTTGTTAGTGAAATTAGTATTCTCGATGGAATAGCTTTTCGGGTAAGTTTTGTGCAAAATATAGTACTTCGTAATTTTCACAAAATTAATTTATCGTTGAATCTCACTTACCGTGTGAACTTAGGTGATGTGAACCTGAAGTGAGCTGTCAATCCACGCAAACAAAATGGAAAGACTATTCACTTCATGACTTACTTGATTTAAGTTCCTGTGTCCCCTAGAGGGGGCAGAGGGCGTCCACAGTGCGCCGCCATCCCGAACGGTCTTGAGCTTCGCGCTTCATTTCGCTCCATGTCTTTCCTTGGGGATTCCAGTCTAGGGCTTGCCTCGGTATGTATTCAGGATCCCTTCGGAGCGTGTGGCCGATCCAGTTCCACATGCGGCGTTTGATCTGCTGGTCGATAGGAGTCTCATCGCAGCTTTCCCACAGATCTTGGTTGGACATGTTCTCGGGCCAGTAAACACCGAGGATACGACTTAGAAATCGGTTGATAACGACCTGGAGTTTGTGCGAGATGTCCTTAGTGACCTTCCATGTCTCACATGCGTACAGCAACACGATTTTTATGTTGGACCGGAATATTTTGAGTTTCACTTCATGCTCACTCCATCTAAGTTTACATGGTGAGATGCAGACAAAATAGACCGGCAGTACACATTCTGTTGCTTAAAAACGTCAGTGATGAAGGAGTGTTATCCTAGACATTATAAAACATTATAACTGGCTTCATATCTTTACTTAAATATAATATAATTTACTTATATAACTATAACCTTTACTAATATTATAAAGCTGAAGAGTTTGTTTGGTTGAACGCGCTAGTCTCAGGAGTTACTGGTCCAGATTAAACATTATTTTAGTGTTGGACAGACCCCTAAATTACGCTACTACCAATAAGAGTTAACTATAGGAGATTTATTCATAATCATATAATCGTAATCATTTATTTATCAGAATATGGTACATAATGGTCTTAAGATTAGTTAGTGGTATCATCACATTCTGCCAATTGTGGCATGCAAATTTTAATGTTAGGTACATACAGATAATAAAGGAGTAGGTACTAATTAAGCATTAACATTAGGTATTGATTGCAATTGAATTAAAATAGCAATATTTCAGATGTGTCTAGGATGTCAAAGAGTAAGAATACATGTCAAAGTATAAATTATTACAATTCAATGAGGATGTCATATTATCATTCAAATAGTCATTCAACTGACAATAAATTACGAATTAAAATTACGATATTTCTGATAAATGTCAATTAAAAATAATATTATTAAATACACATAATTTTTTTAGGATGTCAAATTATCATGTAATGTCGAGAGTAGATAACAAAAATAAATTACAATTCAATTAGGATGTCAAATTTTATCATTCTAATACGAGTATTCGTTTAACTTTAGTAACATTTATTATATAATAAATATTTGAGTTCCCTTTTAAATCCGTTTAAGGCAGTTTCATAAATATAAAGGGCCGGTAGTGTCAGAATTTTGTATTTTTTTAAATATGGTTTACAACTTTCTGTTACTTGTAGTCCGAACATGGCTGTGATAGTTTTTAGCCGCTTTTACACTTTAAAAGTGTTTAAAAGTGTTGTGTGCATTTACTGTTGGTGCAAGTATATACAAGGCATAGGATGCACTACTAATTTTCTAACATAATAACGTAAATAATAAGTCCAGAATGTTACCTCTTATACCATAGGAGTCAAGTTTTTCTCTTAGAATAGTAGTTTTACGTTAGCTGCTTATTACCTTTTTTAAATATCTGTTTAACTTTAAATATCTTAAGACGGTCTGGAAAAAGACTCTGATACATAGATTAAAAATATGACTTAAGTGTTCAGAAATTAGTTCAGAAACATTTTTTATAATCTTAGTTGAAATATTGTGATGAACGACACGGTTGACACTTATCAGGCATGTCTCATCATCCGGGATAATCAATTCGCCACATTATCTATGGTTGTTCTTTACGTTTTTTTTTTGTATTTTCTAATAAATATTTAAAAACGTAACTTTTGCCTCCACTTCGTACGCGCATATCCCAGTCAAAATACGACTGGTAGTTCCAGCGATTAGCGCGTTCAAACAAACAAACAAACTTTTCAGCTTTATAATATTAAGCATAGATGTAGATAATAGAGGTGTAATCAATATTATGGAATATTTATGTAATCTGTGAGTATATTATTATCAGATTGCATACATCTGAGATCCCTCATCTCGACTGAGACTTGCTGGCATACTAGTTGGAAGTGTTGGGCATTAACGTTACTACAAATGCTTCAGCCGCCGCCTGAACTTTGTCGGGTGGAAGTAAGGTATTCAAACCGGATACATCACTTACGACTATCGGTGGTCAGACTGTACATCCTCCAAGTGTAGAGAACAAGGTTTTTTAAAGTGAGGACAGAATAACTGCGAAGAGTGCAAACTTTGGGAATATATTCTGAAAGCCGACCTGGCCCATGGGTATGCACTGATATGTGGTCACTATGGGCAAAGGACTCACCTCGTTGTCCGCTATTGTTGTTGCTGCTGTTGTTGTTGTTGTACCTACTGTCAATAGCCTTAAAGTGTGAAAAGGAAAAGAGCTTGACGGACGTTTTTATCGGGCTTTTCATGGGTCCGATGAAGACTTTTGGCATTCGTATCCTGGCCAAAACTGTTTTTTTTAATGTGCGGTTTTGGACTAAGTTATCTTTATTATCGTTACGGAAAGGTTGACATGTCTCGAACATGCCACAGCCCAGGTAAAAACATCAGAGATATTATACCTACATCTAGTTGTTCGCGTCTAGCTAACGGCGAGTACTTACATGGCCTTTACTAAGTGGCGAGGGTGGAAAGTCTCGACATAGATACCGTTCGCCTAGCGATCAGTAACTATGTCGGAACTGCCCACCCGGGATTATTCACTAACAATTTGCTTCGAAATACGAACTTCTAGATTTGTGGATTCTGTATTTTAAGTATTTGCTCGAACCAGTTCTCGAAAGTGACCATGACCATGGTAAGTTGCTTGAAGTGATGATAGACTGACTAGCGCACAGTACACACATGTAACATGTATCGATGTTACCATTACATATGACGAGACTCGTGAAAGGTGAAGAAAATAAACAAATCACCGTCTGTTGAAGCTAGCGTTGGAATCAAGGGGTTGATACGGAAGACTGTATTCCTCGAAATGGCTCGAATTGCGAGGTAATTCTCGTCTCCAGAGCCCCAACCCACTAGTTGCTTGGATTCTGCTCACTACATTTCTTTAAGTGTGTTTTGTTTTTATGCTTAAAGAAATAACTATACATACTAAAAATAAATAACATTAAACGAAAAATAATAAAAAAACAAATACTCTTTAATATTCTAGCGATCGGCCACCAACTGTACAGCAAAGGTAATGTTTTCCATAATAATTATAAAACAAATATCATTATATAACATTTATATTTTTTTATTTATCCATGAATTACTTTTACCAAGTGACAAGACTAATAAATATAATTAAAACGTTTTCCGTTCTAGTGCAAAGGATCTGACTGCCTTGCAAATGTGAGAATTTAACTGTGGAATTAATTATAATTATAACATTTTCAGCCATCACTGTCATGTGTTTGTAGAGTAAAAGTTGTCTTGTAAAGGATACCGGAGGCCTTAGACAACGTAACTGATAGTTTCAGGGTAGTGAACAAATTGCGAAAATAATGAACAAGTTCAAAACGTGTTGATTCTTGAAAAAGGTATCGAAAGTATGTAATAGCACATAAAGTTGTGTATTAACATTTAAAGTTATTAAAGGCCTTGAACCTTTCAAAATCTTGCGGTCCCGATCTTATACCTCCAATATTTATAGTAAACTAGCTGCCCCGCGCAACTTCGTCTGCGTCACAATTTTCATCTATAATATAACTCCTACCCAACTCCAACCCTACTCCTACCCTACTCCTACCCTACTCCTACCCTACTCCTACCCTACTCCTACCCTACTCCCACCCTACTCCTACCCTACTTCAACCCTACTCCTACCCTACTACTCCTACCCTACCTACCTACCCATTTTTTTTTTGCTTTTAAACCTTCCCTGTATTTTAGCAAATCCAACAAAAAAAGAATTATTAAAATCGGTCCATCCGTTCTCGAGTTTTCGCGAGACTAACGAACAGCAATTCATTTTTATATATATAGATTGTGCCGACAGCCTAGTTGAGCCATTGTGTATTTTATTCAGGCGGTCGCTTTCTGAAGGTTTAGTTCCGAAAATTTGGAAATCGGCATTCGTTACTCCAGTTTTCAAAAAAGGTAATAAGTCGGATATCTCTAATTACCGACCAATATCTAAGATATGTCTATTCTTCAAAATCCTCGCAGGCTGTGGTGCTTCAGGGGTACACATCTGGATGGTATTCTTGCCCCTCTGGAGTGCTTCAAGGTTCTATTTTAGGGTCCCTTTAATTTACTCTCTTTATTGCTGACGTGAAGCATTGCTTTAAAACTTGTTATATTTTACTTTACGCTGACGATATGAAGGTTCATAAAACAGTCCGAAACATATCTGATACACACCTGTTACAAGCTGATTATCTGATATCTTTTCTGAAACTTATATGGTGTAAATAATAAAGAGTATTTTTTTCTATTCTATTCTATTCTAAGATCCTTAAAGAAGAGTGAATTTCCAATAAAAAAGTTCTACTCCTGGAACTCTCTCTATTATTTATCATTTTAATTCAACACTGAAAATGTTGCTCCGACCTGCTGGAACGATATGGGCGCACTACCGCTAAAGACAGTGTACCACATAAAATGTCTTTTTTTTTTCTTGTTACAAATATTGGTTTAGTGTTTGAATAAATTATGGTATCTGGTATATGGTATGGTATAAATAATTAGTTAAGAAATAATTTTCTCTTTAAAAATCATAATAGGTTTTTCTTCATAGGTGGTTGCAATTTTTATGTACTAATACATACTTTCGATACATTTTTCTAGACGTCAATCCGAATCGACTGAACCATCGCTCATATTTTTAGGAGCTTTAACAAGAATTAACACGTTTTTGAACTTGTAGACTGACTAGCCTAATCGGAATATTTGAAAAGCACTAGTTATTTTGCAGGCTATTTATCCTTACAATACGACATTAATGTTGTTACTCGACAAGGGAAAGCTTGAAATTTTTCAGTTCACTGACTTTAATGCATTTAGTTTCTCTAACTAGGCAAATTAATAAAGTTGAAGTGTCTATTTTTCATACCAAAATAATGGCTTAATACTAAATGCATATTAAAGTATAGAGATATGCGTTACAGAGTACATGATTGTATAGTTCCGCAAATCTTCATTAGCAAGGGGGGATCCTACGACCAAACGGTTTTATGTCTGGTGGGGGGTAACTGCCTGATAGTTATTGTCGAGCGGTTGTATATGTTGTTTCTGCACTTTTTTTCACTTCATTAACTTATTCATCAGAATCTGTTATTCCTTCGGCTGTCATCAGGTCACATAATATAATTAAAATAAATTTCGGACCATACTCGTACATGGTTTATATTTGTCCTACAGTGCACGGGCATGATGGCATCGGCATCGGTAAGAATAATTCAATACTTTAAATCATCGTAGAATACATTATTATCAACACTTATGTAGCGTCCCGTTTGAGGGGTCAATCAATTCCTTAAAAAAATTAAACATGCATGGAATCTAAAAAAAATGGTTTATGAGCAGTATTCTTTTCCTAATTTTACAAGTTTGGACGCTAAAATTTTGATTTTAAAAAGCCACACATGCTTCAGAAGTGGTAAGGGACTGCAATTATTTTAGAATAAATAAAGCGACTCGCTAATCAGCCCGTACCGACGCACCGTGGAAAAAGTGTCGTCTGTGGAAGCGCAGACAAGTCCTTAGCGGTGCGTCGGAACCACCGCAATTCGGTAAGTTCAAAGGTGCGGTGCGATGCGCTCAAATCCGCAGAATCACGCACCGCCAAAAGCCGGCTTCAGGGTACAGTTTAATTTCCCGTGGGTTCTGAAAAGAAACCATTCATAAAATCTTGTCCTGACAACAAGAAAATTACCATATCGATCAAACTCATTCTCAACTGAATACTTAATGATATTTTAAGTTTTAGTATTTTGCAAATAAAGAATAATCTTTTTTATTTACGCGGCAATTAATTTTTATTTATTGAAATAAAAGAAAATGTATGTTTTGTTCTACTCCAGGTTATGGTCTAGCCCTGTGCTTTCTTGGTTTGGTTCTTCCAAATCCGTTCAGTCATTAAGGCGTGATTAATTTATTAGCATAGAAATTTTAACAACACCATTTATATGATACTAGAATTATATTATCCTCTTTTTTATTTAAGTGCCGCCTAAATAGTGTTTGCAGTACTGTTTCGATTTTTTGATGAGGATGTATTTTTTTCCTTGCTCAATGTTTAGAACATTTAGCAATTAACTGTAAAATTTGAACGTCACAATTTTGAAACTTTGAAGTCATCATCAAACAAGTTTTGCCATACAAACTTTGTTAGACCAATTCCCCCGTATAGTTGTAATTCTCAGACGTAAGCAATTTAAAAAATGCTGAAATAGATGTTTGTTTCAGTACCTAAAGATGAAGTATCATTAATAGATCATGCTTTGTGTAAATCTAAAAAATAATAATGTTCCTTACAAACTTTGCAGTCCCGTTTTACGATGCAGTTTAATTTAGGTACAAAATATGCTTTAACAATTATAATGGAGCCCTCTGTGTAAAATTGTAGCAATCTATTGACTAAAGTGCCAACTTTTGATTTAATTTACCCAAAGGAATACGAATCTTACATACTTACAAATTGTAATATACCAAAATCGTCTTTTTGGGATATTTGTGAAAATCTAACAATGACAACCTCTAGTATTTACTTCGGACAATATTCGTACCAAGTTTTACGTAAATTGGTCCAAGGAATACGATTCTTCTATACAAAGTTTAACACCCCTTAATTCGCTTATTGGGGTTAGTTGTGAAATAGTTATTTATGATAATAGTGCGGTAAGTTGAATTTTACAAACGAGTAGACGAATGTAAGCCCGACACAAAGTTGAGGGCTTACCATAGTCACGAGTTTGTAAATACCAATATTCGCACGTATATCATACAACATTTTTCGACTAAGATCAAAGCTATTACAAATCTGTCATCCTAAAACAGACATACATTCTACGTAATTCTGTTCTATTTTAAACTATAATCTACCTATTTTATTAAGTCCTGCAAAGCTTTATCGACTGCTCAATACAACCCATAAGGTGCATGACAATACTGTAGATAGAAAATTTAACTCAAAGAAAACATTCCTTTATTTTTGGAATGAAAGAAAACTGTATTCAAAGATATTTCGAAAATTCGTTTGCCACACCCGGGAATCGAACCGACTAAAATCTTTAAAAATTACACCCTGTACTTTTGTGGGTCGATCGTTAGCGTCTCAAATTTGTTAGAGGGATGAAATCTCTCTAACAAACTTGATAAATTAAATGAAAGGAAATCCATGAAATCTGGACTTATAAATGCAATGGGTCAAGTTAAAGCACTTTTACTCAAATATCCTCACGATAGTAATTAATAATTATCATTGACGTCATTTATCCATTAGAATTACTAGTAAGATTTCAATTTGCACATGTTTATAATGCAGACTCCTTTCTTAGATGCGACATAACTGCGTGTATGAGGTAGTTTAAATATGGAATGCTACATTTGAAAATAGATTGTCATTTGTTAATCAACTTTGATTGTTTTTACAAATCTTACTAATATAATAAATGTGAAAGTTTATAAGTGTGTCCATCAATCACGCAAATACGGCTGAAGCCTTCTGGACTACAATGTTGAATTTGCAAAATGTTGAATTCGCAAAATGTTGGATTCGTCAAGATATTTGGCGAAAGCCTATGTCCAGTAGAGGACGTCTACTTCTACTTCACGGGAAAATATCTGGTAATGAGTGCATTTGGCATTAAGTCCGCCTTTGAACATTTGTGTGCTTAAAGTTTTAAATAAATCTGGCACTTCGGTGGTATCCACATACACGGCCCTGTACAGGAACCTACCACCAGGTTTAGTATACATACCTACATATATTTATTTACGTACTTATTATAAACTGTCGTTTTATTCTAATACATAAAATCCTCCTTGGAGAGTATAGGGAAGCACTAAGAGAGGATTTCCCGAAATTCCAACGGGAACGGGAAAATATGGGATGTGCGCGTACGAAGTAGCGGGCAACAGCTGGTTGTGATATAAAATGATATTAAGTGAAACCTCTGTGCCTCCATCCCTAATACTGGCCACTTATAATAAAGTGATAAGCGATTTGTCGTTACCTTTTAGATACCATTGTCAGTTAAGTTTATAATTCCCTGGTTATTTATGATGAAATGAAGCATAATTTAAAGTAAAAAATATAAAATAAACTTATTATGGCGCTTTTCAAAGATATCGTGTTTTCAAAAAACCGTAAGAATAAAGATCTCTTAATAATAAAAGGGAAGTGGACACTGATTAAAGACGGTAAGACTAATTATGACGGTACGACACGCTGAAAGTGCACACATCGTGAAATATGTTCAGCTACTGTAACGTTAAGCACAGATAAAACTAAAATAATTCGTGAAGCTAGCCATAAGTGCTTGACCGATCAGAGTCAAATCCAAATTACGGGGTTTTGGAATGTAATCAAGGAAGCAGTTTGCACAAATTTAAATCCAATTCAGCAAATTTTTGAAGACATGTTAACTAAGTTTGTTGAGCGAAACCCTAATGTACCCACACACCAACTACCAACATTTTCCTCGGCAAAGACTTCTAAATATAGGAAAAAGATTTTTAGGATCTGATAAACTGATATTTTAAAAAATTGTAGATGTCATAATTCCTAACGGTGTGTCCGAAACTTTTAAGGTGATTGAAGATGGAGACAAGGAAAAAATTATTTTATTGTGTTCTAGGAAGATGCTAAAATTATTGAAATGTGAGAAAAGTGTTTCTTATTATGGGGATGGTACTTTTAGATCGTGTCCCCGGCCGTTCTATCAGTTGTACATTATACACCTTGATGTTTATTCTGATGACAAAAGCATAAATATTTATCCGGTAATTTATGCTTTTTTGCCAAATAAAACTCAGAAAAGAAAAGAAAGCTTGGAGTAGTTCATATTGCCACAGATAATATAATACTAGCGTACAGATGCCTCATCTCATACAAAGAAACGCGACCGCCGTAAAAAAATAATTCAGACGAATTATCTTGGTTTTGAGTCCGCGTGCTAGATGGTGTTAGCAGTGACAACTTGCAAGCGCGATTTCCTCGAATTCCAACTAATAGATGGCGTTGAAAGCGTATTGTAAGTACTGTATTGTTTGTCGCTTGTCCACTTGACCTTGAAGCTGACATCGTCGTTACGAGAGTAATGTAGAGATTTCAACAAATATTTAAAATGACTCGAAATAGTGAAAACATCGTTTATAATTTGACAAGTTACTTTTATTAAGTTACTTTTATTATTCAAACCAAATAGATTGGATAGAATTAGATAAAACTCTGTAAAGTGCCTATAAACCGGTCAAGTGTGAGTCGGACTCCCACACAAAGGGTTCCGAACCAGAAACAAAACACGTTTCTTGAATGGGAGCTCCCTTTAGTTTTTTGGGAAATTTTAAATTCGACAATAAGTTACTTTTATTTTTAACACCAAATAGATTGGATAGAATAAATGAAAATCTGTAAATACCTATAGATTTTAGTAAAGATACTTCAAAGTATGAAACCGGCCAAGTGCGAGTCGGACTCTCATACGAAGGTTTCCGTACCATACCTGAAAATAACCGATTCTTGTGTGGGAGCCCCCCTTTTTAGGGTTCCGAAAAAAAAAGGAACCCTTATAGGATCACTCGGGTGTCTGTCTGTCCGTCTGTCACTGCCAGTTTTCTCCGGATCCACTGGACCGATTCTGTTAAAATTTGGTACACATATGGACTTCTTACGACACGGACGCGTTACGTAAACTATACAATTTTTAGTATGGATGTCACTTTTAGGGTCAAACTAGAAAATTAAAAAAAAAAGTTTTTTGAACAATATCGTGTGACATATCAAATGAAAGGGCTTACTATGAGGGTTTTAAATATCCGTATCGTTATTTTTTTCATAATTTTAAAATAAATGGTTTTGAAGTTATTCAAGAAATTAGACGAAAAATTACCATTCCCCCACCCCTTATCTCCGAAACTAATGAGCCTAAAATTTTGAAAAAAAAATGGAGATAATAGATTTTTCCCTAAAGATTACAGGAAAACCTATTAGAAGTCTGTAGTGTTAAAATAACATGTTAAAAAAATAAATTCGTTCGTTCCTATATGCTGTACTCATGTTTTACAAAATAAATATATCTATCTATCTATTGATCTATCTAATCCTTTGCACGCGAGTCCGACTCGCACTTGGCCATTTCTTTTGTATTAGCGGCAGTAGATACACATTCTGTGAATAATTCAACTGTCTACCTATCACGGTTCTTACACTGAAATCGCGAAAAAAAAAACATCTTCGCCCCATACTTTTCTGAGCAAGACAAAATGTACTGAACAGCTGTTTTTTTTTCGCGATTTCGTGATTGGTCCCATATTAAAGTTGTTCATAATGATGAGTACAATGACCCCTTAAAAGGTATTGCGTTTATTCTGTTACACGTTGTAAATACGAACATTATTTTGTTCCTTAATTTATCACTGCAACTGTATGTAGGTAGGTAGGTAGCATCCCTACAATGTTGCGGAGGTGGATTTATCAGCACCTAAGTCGGGGTCGGAGTTTTTAAATTTGGTGTGCCATATTATTCGTTCAGCCTAGACGGAGACCCCACTACGGGTTCTACTGCCACTGCTAGCTAGGCCACAGATACTATACCTAATACTAGACTTGACCTTGAAGCTTGCGTTGTCACAAATTTTCTTATATGCCTACTTTGTGGTGATTATTCGGTTGTGCTAGTACCTATAGGTAATTATTATAGGTAGTCCTCCTGACCCGTTTCGGCCATAGCGGCCAATCTGAACGCGTTGCGGGCGAGACAAATAATGCACAAGCACACACACACACAGCGACTTTAGTCAGCGGCTCAGCGCGTCCATTTGAAATGCGCGTAGATACCTACAAACGCGAGACTGAGCTGCCCTCGGTAATCCCGCGCGCGCGGCTCTCCGCCATGACGTCGAAGACAGTAGGGATAGCATCATTACCGTTGCGTTTACACCTATTAATTATTGTTATTTTCATCGAAATCGAATTGTTCCATTTAAGTTCAAATTATTCACATTAAATTTACTTAATTGTTTAAATTACTTGAATACTTATTCAAGTTAATGAAACAATTAAATTAGGTACATAACCTTACTCGATTCTTAAGTTAAAAAAAAACGTAAAATTAATAGGTACCTACATTAGGTATTAATATTGAATCTTTATTTCAGTTTGGGATTCCTAGCACTGATTTGCTATTCTACTATAATAATCTTTCTATGATTGAGATTAGTGTTTATTATGAATGTTTTCTTGAAAATAGATCGCGATATAATTGTTTATAAAGATTTGAATGGCTAAATATGTTAAATATTGTGTTGGTAAATGCAAGATAACTAATACAGATTCATACATTCGATTTAATAATAAACCTACATGTTTAAAAAAAAAACAAAATAATAATTTTCGTAAAAGAATATATAATGGTAACAAAAATTTTTTTGCACACTGCACTTTTCACAAACGTCATTCGAGGCAGTTACCAAGCAACTCGCCCGAGTAGTAGTATTTAATTTAATGAATGAGTTGAATAGCAAACTCTAAAATTTCGAACAGCGCCATCTATTGCTACATAATGTACGGATTTTAAATGATTCGTTCCAATAATCTTCCAAAGTTGAGTAAGAAGCCCATTATTCGATAATTTAAGGCTTAGGGGAGGTTATTAAATAAGAACATACTATTCTAAAGACCATTAAAAAGAAAAAAAATATTTTTACACAAACTTCAATAAAAATCGATACATGTCACGCCATCTATTATTATTTATTAGAACTAAATTTTCTTTCTTCGTGTTGGGACCCCATGATATTGCTAAATACAAATGCGATTACGAAACAGCGAAATAAACCCAATAAAAAAGGTTTATACGGAAGCTGAAGTGACAGGATGCTTTTAGCATTTTAACAAGGCAGTTTGGCAAAAGGCAAAGCAATGTAATGTGGTCAAAAAGATATACAGCAACAGTCTTTCTTACAAATGTGATACAAATTTAGTACGATTGTGCTCTTATTTTGTTTTACTTCCACCGTCGCATATGACAGAAGCCTGGCGGGATATTGTGGATGCTGCCCCTAGTGGTTCAGAAAATTTGCACAGTTTTCTTGAGTATTTTGAAGAGCAGTGGTTCAGCATGGATCATAATTTGATTAGTTGTACAGACGATATCCACAGAACAACTAATTCCTGTGGTGTATCACCGCAAAATAAATTCAAGACTGCTAAAAACACCGAATATGTTTTTGGTTATTAAAACTTGATTAAAAAGAAGCAACTTATTATGATCGTCAAGTTGCAAGATCTTAGTTTTTTCCCTATAAGAAAAAGAGAAAAGTAAAAGATTTATTATTCGATAAACGATATTCGTTGTTATTAAAAAACCTTGAAAATTGCAACCTTTGCAATTTTTGAGAAAAATTATATATATATAAGGATATAATATAGGATTTTAATTATTTTTTGACGACTTTTTACATTTTCATTTTTTTTATTAGTTAAGGCACAGATAATATAATACTAGTGTACAGATGCCTCATCTCATACAAAGAAACGCGACCGCCGTAAAAAAATAATTCAGGCGAATTATCTTGGTTTTGAGGCCGCGTGCTAGATGGTGTTAGCAGTGACAACTTGCAAGCGCGATTTCCTCGATTTCCAACTAATAGATGGCGTTAAAAGCGTATTGTAGGTACTGTATTGTTTGTCGCTTGTCCACTTGACCTTGAAGCTGACGTCGTCGTTACAAGAGTAATGTAGAGATTTCAACAAATATTTAAAATGACTCGAATATTTACTCAAAATAGTGGAATACTGAAAACATCGTTTATAATTTGACAACTTACTTTTATTATTGAAACCAAATAGATTGGATACAATTAGATAAAATTCTGTAAAGTGCCTATAAACCGGTCAAGTGTGAGTCGGACTCTCACACGAAGGGTTCCGAACCAGAAACAAAACACGTTTCTTGAATGGGAGCTCCCTTTAGTTGTTTTGGGAAATTTTAAATTCGAGAATAAGTTACTTTTATTTTCAAAACCAAATAGATTAGATATAATAAATGAAAATCTGTAAATACCTATAGATTTTAGTAAAGATACTTCAAAGTGTGAAACCGGCCAAGTACGAGTCGGACTCTTATACGAAGGTTTCCGTACCATAACCCGAAAATAACCGTTTCTTGTGTGGGAGGTGGGAGCCCCCTTTTTAGGGTTCCGAAAAAAAAGGAACCCTTATAGGATCACTCGGGTGTCTGTCTGTCCGTCTGTCACAGCCAGTTTTCTCCGGATCCACTAGACCGATTCTGTTAAAATTTGGTACACATATGGGCTTCTATGACCCAAACACAGACGCGTAACGTAAAGTATGAAATTTTTAGTATGGATGTCGCTTTTGGGGGTCAAACTAGAAAATTAAATAAAAAGTTTTTTGAACAATATCGTGTGAAATATCAAATGAAAGGGGCTTACTATGAGGGTTTTAAATATATTCTTTTCATAATTTTTAAATAAATGGTTTTGAAGTTATTCAAGAAATTAGACGAAAAATTACAATTCCCCCCCCCCCCTTATCTCCGAAACTACTGAGCCTAAAATTTTGAGAAAAACTGGAGATAATAGATCTTTACCTAAAGATTACAGGAAAACCTATTAGAAGTCTGTAGTGTTAAAATAACATGTTAAAAAAATTAAAATCGTTCGGAACCCTTTGCACGCGAGTCCGACTCGCACTTGGCCAGTTTTTTTGTATTAGCGGCAATAGATAATTCTGTGAACAATTCAACTGTCTACCTATCAAGGTTCTTACACTGAAATCACAAAAAAATAAATCTTCGCCCCCATACTTTTCTGTGCGCATAACTAGACAAAATGTACTGAACAGCTGATTTTTTTTTCGCGATTTCGTCCCAAAGTAAAAGTTGTTCATAATGATGAGTACAATGACCCCTTAAGAGGTATTGCGTTTATTCTGTTACACGTTGTAATTACGAATATTTTTGTTCCTTAATTTATCACTGCAACTGTATGTAGGTAGGTAGGTAGCATCCCTACAATGTTACGTAGGTGGATTTATCAGCACCAAAGTCGGGGTCGGAGTTTTTGAATTAAGTGCGCCATATTATTCGTTCAGCCTAGACGGAGACCCCACTACGGGTTCTACTGCTACTGCTAGCTAGGCCACAGATACTATACCTAATACTAGACTTGACCTTGAAGCTTGCGTTGTCACAAATTTTCTTATATGCCTACTTTGTGGTGATTATTCGGTTATGCTAGTACCTATAGGTAATTATTATAGGTAGTCCTCCTGACCCGTTTCGGCCATAGCGGCCAATCTGAACGCGTTGCGGGCGAGACAAATAGTGCACAAGCACACACACAGCGACTTTAGTCAGCGGCTCTGCACGTCCATTTGAAATGCGCGTAGATACCTACAAACGCGAGACTGAGCTGCCCTCCGTAATCCCGCGCGCGCGCGGCTCTCCGCCGTGACGTCGAAGATAGTAGGGATAGCATCATTATCATCATCCGTTGCGTTTACACCTATTAATTATTGTTATTTTCATCGAAATCGAATTGTTCCATTTAAGTTCAAATTATTCACATTAAATTTACTTAATTGTTTAAATTACTTGAATACTTATTCAAGTTAATGAAACAATTAAATAAGGTTCATAATCTTACTCGATTCTTAAGTTAAAAAAAAACGTAAAATTAATAGGTACCTACATTAGGTATTAATATTGAATCTTTATTTCAGTTTGGGATTCCTAGCACTAATTTGCAATTCTACTATAATAATCTTTCTATGATTGAGATTAGTGTTTATTATGAATGTTTCCTTGAAAATAGATCGCGATATAATTGTTTATAAAGATTTGAATGGCTAAATATGTTAAATATTGTGTTGGTAAATGCAAGATAATTAATACAGATTGATACAATCGATTTAATAATAAACCTACATGTTAAAAAAAACCAAAATAATAATAATAATTTTCGTAAAAGAATATGAAATGGTAACAAAAATTTTTTTGCACACTGCACTTCGCACAAACGTCATTCGAGGCAGTTACCAAGCAACTCGCCCGAGTAGTAGTATGCTACATAATGCTACATAATGTACGGATTTTAAATGATTCGTTCCAATAATCTTCCAAACTTGAGTCAGAAGCCTTTTATTCCATAATTTAGGGCTTAGGGGAGGTTATTAAATAAGAACATACTATTCTAAAGACCTTTAAAAAGAAAAAAAATATTTTACACAAACTTCAACAAAAATCGATACATGTCACGCCATCTATTATTATTTATTAGAACTAAATTTTCTTTCTTCGTGTTGGGACCCCATGGTTAAGGATTACACGAAGAGTGTTGCAGTTAGAAATTATTATAAGTAAAGATTTTTTTAGATAAGGATTACATGTAAAGAGTTTTTGTTGTTTTAGTTAATGATAACAAGTGGAGTTTTTTAGTTAAGAGTTTTTGTTATTAATTTAGTAAGTTAAAAATACACACCTTCTGGAGTAGTCAAGATGATGTCCGGATGGAAAATTCAACTTTTTGCAAATTCAACGTTTGGGGATTCAACATTTTGCGAAGCCAGCATTTTGCGAATTCAACATTTTGCAAATTCAGCATTGTAGTCCAGAAGGGGCTCAAGAGATTTGGATGAATTTGAATTAAGCACACATGTTTTTAACATCCTGGAATAACATATAGCCTACTTTTTGTCCCGGTAACTTACGTGGCTTAATAATAATAATACGAGTTGACTTCGGCTCCTCGTACGCCTATCAAAGGACCTGAGGCTGAGACAAGTGACATTCTTGAAGCAGTAGCGTGGCGAAGGCGATTGTCAAAACGTCAAAAATGTGTGATCAATCCCTTACATTTTGAAATTTCGACAATCGCAGTCGCTAATAGAATTGCATTTTGTCTAGGGCCCCGGGTCTCCAGGGACCCGAGAAAGTGAAAAACAAATAATAATAATATATTTATTTTCTCGCCACAATACACATTAGATACAAGGTTTCTAAGGAACAATAGTACACAGTAAGCATATTGTGGGAGACTGGTGCCTAAACTAGGCTTGAGGCCTGTATTTCAGGACACCAGGGCCCGTATTAATAAACGGCCCTTAACAACGTACTCAAATGCGTTATCATTTGATACGGCATTATGACGTCATCAGCATCTCAAGATTATTGCTTATTAATAGACACATAAATACAGTATCTCAGTAACCAAGATCAGCATCTCACCTAGCTGTACTTGATGCCTAGATCGCGTGAACGATGACGTCACATTGACCGAAGTTTTGAATGAGACTTGTCGCATTTCGTTATTGCTATGTTATAAGATGTAAAACTTTTGATTTAAATACTTTTATTTCATTAAATCTTTAATGTATAGCGCTAATACACGTCATAAAGTTGTTTGCTACCCCAAGAAAGCGTTAAATTGTCAAAAAATGTGTATTTATTTCCCAATATGACATAATTGTTTACTACTTAGCTCAGTAAGCATAAACAACATAACGCAATGTAGCATCAGTGTCAAAAAAAGGAACGTCAAACATAAACATCTGTTTTTGTTCAGCACGAACATCTCAAGAATATAAATTAATTACGTTAGGTACATTATCATATGAATTAATGGTTTTGTTTCTATTAATATTAGATAAAAACTATTTTTTTAATAGGTACACATATTAGTAGGACTTATTACCTACCTAACTACTTACTTGTTAGGGTTCCGTATCCCAACGGTAACCAACGGAACCCTATTACTAAGCCTCCGCTGTCCGTCCGTCCGTCCATCTGTCTGTCAGCGGGCTGTATCTCAAGAACCGTAATAGGTAGAAAGTTGAAATTTACACCGAGTATGTATTTCTATTGCCGCTATAACAAGACAATTAAACTTAAAAATTAAAGGGGCTCCAATACAAGAAACGTGTTTTTTTCGTTTATAGTACGGAACCCGACTCGAACTTGGCTGTTTTTTTTTATTTTCACTAGCTAACTCAAAAGGGTTTGAATCATCTCTTATATAAACTTTTGGTAAACGAAATCACAAAGGCCACAAAATACCGTCATAGTAATCTTCTTCATCGTAATAATTCATTTCACTTCAATATTTTCAAACTCCATGTTTGGCGCCACGCTAATCACTCCTCAAGTCATGGTCTATCTGCACTCACGATATAGCATCTCAGTAACCCGCGCTCGTTGTATACTTAAGGGTTGGGTTTCGTTTATTAATCAGTCCATCACTCAGTTGATGACACAAACCTAATCCGCAACTTGAGAACATAAATAATCATGTTTATGAATACGATCAGCATCTCAACATACAAATTAAGTGCGATCTCATGGGTTGAGTAACGTTTATTAATACGGGCCCAGGTCTCCACCCCTTAGGTGATACAACATTCTTCATTGTTTATTTATTTAGCAGACGGTGGTCGCGAATAATTTAATAATAACTTAAGATGTAATTTCTATATCTATATAGTGTTAGTATGGTTAGTATAGTGTGGGGATGAAGGAAAGTGTAGTGTAGGTTGAGTGTGTGTTTATGTAGTGAGTGAGGATGTAGAATTATCTGTTTCTTAGATAAATTAAATATTGATGAATATATTATACAGTTAAATTAATAATTAAATTATGTAAAACAAGAACTACACCGAGACAGCTAGAATTTTTTCAGTTTCAAGATAGTTCAATTCCTGAAGCCAACGAGTTAGTTTAATTTTACATTTAGTCTTGTTAAGGTGGTAAATTGGGAAGATCCTGTTAATTTTATTGTAGAGGTAATGACCGAGGTGGCAGAAGAATCGCTGAGAAAACTTGGTCGAAAGCCGGTTGCGATTACCGTCTGCGGGGTTGAAACGTCTTTTACCACGCGATGGAGAGGAGGAATATGTTAAGAGGCCATGCTGCTTCATAATTATTTGTTGTATGAATAGTTAGCGCACTGTCAGGACCTTCGCTTCTTTATATAGGAGGGAGGTAGGGTATCTAAAAGGAAGGCACAATGAAACTTTCAGGATGGCTCTCCGCGCTCTTTCTAATTCGAGAATAGTGGATTTTGAGGCACCACCCCAGGAAGTGATGCAGTAAGTCAATAAAGATTGAGCGAGTGCAAAATACACCGATTTCCTCACCTTTTCCTCAGCCACCCGTCTAAGGATCTTAAAGACGTATATTAACTTCCTCAGCCTGCCACTCAATACGGTGATATGCTCGTGAAATTTTAGTGCACTGTCTATAATAATTCCTAGATATTTTACATAATCGGCTTTATGGATGTGAGCGCAAGTACAGGTGGTGCAGTATGCGTCGGACAAGTGTGAGCTACGATGGAAAGCGGATCAGAAGCCGAGGTTTGCCTGTTATGTTTTATGGAGAAAGTGACATAATTGGTTTTTGCAGCATTTAGAGTGAAGACATTATCTCGTAACCACTCCGATACCATATTAAAGCCTGACTGAGCATGCCTGTACACTTCACTCCACGTGGCCGCACTGAATAACAGGGCAGTATCGTTGGCGAAAGTTATAACTTTACCCTCACGTAGAGTGAGCATACCCAGATCGTTAATATATATAAGGAAGAGGGTTGGACCCAGTACGCTACCTTGAGGCACGCCGTAGGTAACTTGGCGCTCGTCACTAACGTACTCACCTATTTTTACGCTCTGAGTACGCCCACTCAGATAATCCTCAAATAGATCATCAGATAATCCCTTTAATTTGACCCCCCTAATTCCAAGGCATTCCATCTTCCGAATAAGTACAGGTACAGAAATATGCGAAGGTGTTGGATGGTCTGCTTGATAAGCAGTTGGATAAGTGGCTGAACATTCACGACGCACAATTCGGGTTTAGGCCCGAGCTGTTTACTGAGAGTGCTATATTCAGCCTGAAGCAGACCGTTCAAAACTATAAGGATAGATGCACACCAGTCAATGCCTGCTTCCTTGATCTCTCAAAAGCTTTTGACCTAGTGTCCTATTAAGTCCTTTGGGGTAAGCTCAGGGAAGCGGGTGTACCTCTGGAGTTGCTGCGCCTGTTTCAATACTGTTACTCAAATCAGGTGAACAATGTTCGGTGGGGTGATGTTCTTTCAGACACTTACAGGTTGGAATGTGGGGTAAGGCAGGGGGGTATAAGCTCTCCCAAGCTCTTCAACCTGTACATAAATGAACTAATTGCTGGACTCAGCAGCAAACCTGTTGGATGCAAAATTGACAACGTTAGCGTCAACAATTTAAGCTACGCGGATGACATAGTCCTGCTGGGTCCAACGGGTGGCTCAATCAGGGAAATGTTAGACACATGCGAAAGGTATGCAGCCAAACACGGCCCAGTTTATAATGTCAAAAAAAGTGAATACCTGATTTTTAGGATTCCTGGTAGGCCAATTTCATATGAGCCTGTGCTAACTCTCAATGGCGAGCCGCTTAAACGGGTGTCTCATTTTAAATACCTTGGCCACTATGTTACGGAGGACCTTAAAGATCAGGTGGACATGGAACGCGAGCGTAGGATGCAAGCTGCAAGGTGTAACATGTTGGCACATAGGATGTAGTACAGAAGCTAAAATCACGCTGTTCACAGCGTACTGTCAGATCTTCTACCTTAAACCTCTAGACCTCCTACGAATACAGTACAATAATGCTTTCAGGATGCTGCTGGGGCTGCCTCCGTACTGCAGCGCTTCCACTATGTTTGCGGAAGCGCGAATCGATGACTTTCACGCAATTCAAAGAAAAAAGGCCGCTTCTTTGCTTACAAAAGTACGTGGCAGTTCCAACAGTATTCTGAAAGCCCTAGCTGGACAGCAAGATGCCCCAATGCTGAGGCATTTTCTAAATGTTCTAGCTGACCCGCGCAACTTCGTCTGCGTCATAAAATGTAATTATTTACGACATCACATTAGAAACCTCAAAAACAACAGTATTTCTACACTATTTAATGGACGTTATTATACATATAAACCTTCCTCTTCAATCACTCTATCTATTAAAAAAAACCGCATCATAATCCGTTGCGTAGTTTTAAAGATTTAAGCGTACATAGGGATATAGGGACAGAGAAAGCGACTTTGTTTTATACTATGTAGTGATTAGTGCGACAAGGGCAACCTTGTTGGTCATAAATGTAGCCGTTTTCTGTGATTCTAGTTAAGTTACTAACCCGTAGATTAAGTTTTTTCCTTGCTTTTTTTTATTTTACTAACAATTGGACCTTTGTAGTCAAAACGAATAAATAAATAATATAGACAAAAGAAGAAGTGGAAATCTAGAGTTGCTGCTGCCTTAGTACTCCAGATTCAAAAGCACCAGGAGAACATAAACATGTCGAAGAATTTTTAAGGCTTGGAATTATGAGCGCTAAAGATTCCCAAGTGCCAGGAGACCAGAAACATGTCGAAGTATTTTCGGGGCAGGAATTATGAGCTCTATAGATTCACAAGTACTAGGAGAACAGGAACATGTCGACGTATTTTCGGGACCGAAATTGTGAGCACTAAAAATTCACAAGTACCAGGAGACCAGAAACATGTCGAAGTATTTTTGAGCAAGATATTTTTTTATGGAGTATTGATACATGTCGAAGATTTTTCCTGGCTGGAATTGTGAACGCTATAGATTCACAAGAACCAGGAGAGCAGGAACATGGCGAAGTATAGTTCGATTCTGAAACATGTCGAAGTGAAGGCTTGGGTGAAACGACCACGAAGTGAGCTGTCATTCCATCTTGATGACATGGATCGACAGGTCACTTTACGATCACTTCATCCAAGCCTTCACATCGACATGATTACAGAATCGCACTACTGTTACTCCTGGTGAGAAAAAATTGTTATGCTCAAAAATCTTTGACGTATTCCTGGTCTCTTGGTACTGGTGAATCTTTAGCGCTAACAATTCCAGCCCCGAAAATACTTCGATAATTATATATAATTGACCCTACCGATCGATCCAACAAAAGTAAGGGTGTATTTTTTAAAGATTTTAGTCGGTTCGATTCCCGGGTGTGGCAAGCGAATGTTCGAAAATCTTTGAATGCATACTGCATTCTGCCTTCTTTGCAAAATGAAGGATTTTTTTCTTTGAGTAAAATTTTCTATCTACATTATTAAAAGTACTTTCCCTTCAGGTGGCATTACAAAATTCCACCCTGTATTAGATTAGATATAATATGTACCTGCATTATTCACTTCAAAATAAACGTTTAATGAAGATCCTTTAAATTAAAATTTTAATAATAGAAATTACTTTTGATTAATAAGAACAAGCATTTACTCGTATTTAGTTTCATCTTTTCCGTTTCCTTCTGTAATAAAGACTGGCAAGTAAATCTTGAACCACTTCCCAGTTTCTGAGTTGCCAGAAAGCAAGGTCGCCATGGGAGCTCGGTAATTTAACTTTCGAGTTTGGTCGTTTTTGATTAGTCTTGTCAAGGACTATCTTTCAGCTAAGGAGTGGAATTCCTTGCCAGAGTCTGTGTTTCTAGATAGCTACAACCTGGGAGTCTTTAAGACAAGAGTGAATAGGTTGCTTCTAGGCAAACGTGCTCCATCTTCGACCGCATCATCGCTTACCATCAGGTGAGATTGTGGTCAAACGTATGCCTATGTACAGTTAAAAAAAAATATCTTCAATGATATCCGGGATTTGACGGTGGAGCCAAATTTGGCACCCTCGAAGACGACTATGGGATCTCTGGCAAAAAACCGACGCATCATTATCGAGTTTAGACTCGTTTGCTTCGTCTTGACACTAGTTACATAGTTCCATAAAAATACACTGATGTTCAAAGAAACTGCAATCACATTGACTTTCAAACACAAATATTTGTCTCATATGCAAACCATTTGATTATTTTTTAATTAAATTTTAAAGACAGGTAAATAAGATCTTAAAAAAACCTGTTGTTTGTTTTTCTTTTTTAGGGTTCCGAACATCCGTAAGAAAAGGGAGCTAGGATAGGATCACTCGGGTGTCTGTCTGTATATCCGTCTGTTCACAGCTAATTTTCTCCAAATCTACAGGATCGACTCTGTTGAAATTTGGTACACATGTGAACTTCCTTGACCCAAACACGGACGCGTTACGTAAATAAATATTTTTTTAGCAGGACACTTGGGGGACAATGTAGAAAAAAATTGCTAAAAATGTTTTTCAAACTGTTCCGTGTGACATATCAAATCAAAGGGCTTAGTATGAGGGTTTTAATTTTTTTTTTATAATTTTAAATTAAATAGTTTTGAAGTTATTCAACAAATTTAAAAAAATGACTATTCCTTATCTCCGAAACGACTGAGCCTAAAATTTTGAAATAAAAAAGTGCAAATAAAAGTTCGTTACCTATAGATTACAGGAAACCTATAAGAAGTATACAGGGTGAATTTTTTAAGTGTTCATTGCCAAATCCGACATTATGAGGAATATCGAAAAACACTGAAACGAGACTCGAACCCGATTTTGATGAAAACTAAAACTGCATCATTGGATTTTAGAAAAATCGTTATTCCTGCACAGGAATCGAACCGATTGTTTTTATTTTTAAACAGCCTCGTTTATTACATCATCGGAAAGAATAGCTAATAAGGATCAAATTCTGGGAAGTTTTAGTTTTGATCAACATCGGACCCGAGAATCTACAACTGCATCATTTAATTTTTGAAAAAATATCAGTTACGGTTGAAATAGGTAGGTAGCTTTAGTCAGAAATTTTAAAACTAATTTGTTAAAAATGAGAGCTTTCCTTTTACCATGTGTTATTACTATATAATTATGCTATGCTTAGAATATGCTATGATAGCCTAGCGGTTACAGTAGTTGAATAAGCACGATCATGCGCATTGAGCCGCGGGTTCAAATCTCACGTATGTAACGGTTTTTTTAATGTTTTAAAAATTTACCGATAATCAAGCTATTGAATAGTTCCTTGTTATGTTCGTCTCGTTCATTAAACTCGTAAAATTTTATGATTATATCCACAGAACACTGAATTGATAAATGATTAGGGTAGCTGCATTTAACTTACCACTCATTCACAAAATAGAACGTTGTTGGTTGGTTGTTATTTTGGGTTAGTGGCGTGTGTTTAATTTAATTTCGGTGTAGTAATTCATTTTGAAATGCCAGCAAATTTGAATATTGAAATGAAAGCGAATATTATTGCGTTGCGTAAAAGCGGACTTAACATATTACAAATATCTGATGAAACCGGACTGAGTGTGAGTATTATAATTTAATTATTTTATCAAACATTTATCTTATTATAGTATACCGTACTATAGTTAATTATAGTGCACTGCTGATTCTGGTAGTGGTTAAAATGTTTTATATTTTCAGTGGATCTAAACTAAATAGAAGAAAAAATATACTTAATTTCAAAGTAATTGACCTAGATTATTGAATGAAGTAAATATCATTATAAATGTGACTCTGACTGTTCTATTTTCAGTATAATTTTATTTCTTAACAGTATGTAAATTATATTACTATTTTGCTTAGTAGCCTAACAGTACTCCTTTTTTGTTTTAGAGAAATAATGTGAGTCGGTGGGTCAAAAGATATGAGGAAGAGGGTAGCCTTGCCAGTTGAAAGCGAAGTGGAAGACCCCAGCTCTTACATGCGGCGCAACGACGGCACATGGTCAGCGAATATGAATCGAGTGGTTTCATACCGACAAAATATATTCCGCCACGCGCCAACAGTTCGAATTACGTTGAAGTATTAAGTGATGTCATGTTACCCACTGTGCGCAACGGTAAACGTTGCTGATGAGCTTAAGCAGATAACTTTTGTCCAGGACAATTGTCTAATTCATCGTGCGAACACTGTGCGTGAGTGGTGGTGCTGGTGGTGAATGAACACCCGGAGATACAAGTTATTCCATGACCAGCACGATCTCATCTCTCATCTCATCTTGACCTCAACCCCATTGAAAACCTATGGGTCTGATGATACAGCGATGGGAAGCACGGAATAAGTGATCTGATGAGCAGTGAAAGTTGCATTGCATGAAAATATGGAAAAATTTAAGGGGAACAGACATATGCTTCAATATTTTAGGATACATGCATCAACGTTTACTTGATTGCATTGCTAATATTAAATTTAAAAAAATAAATAAAATGATATTGTGTTATATCCGTAATAAGGATTATTTTGAGGTTGAGTTTCATTCTTCTTTTCCTAATGAAAATGAATAATAAAGCTGTAACCTCAATAAGTCCTATTGAATACGATTTGTTTACTTTGAGGTTTGAAATAAACAACTTAAAGTTAAAACGAACTCAACTCACTCAAAGTAGAATAAAAGTAGTACTTCTGAGTAATTTATTGTACTGTGACAACGAGTTCACACTTTTTATATTTACGTAGATTTGCGCAAATTGTTAGTTGTGATTTGTTAGAGTACCCACTAAGATATAAGTAATATTATTTACCTGATTGTACGTTTTGCCATCACTTATGTAACATTTTTATTCTTAACCTCTTTATTCAATAAGAATACAATAAAAATAATAATTATTGCATTATTATTTGTTACTCTCGTTTATTTATTTATCGAATAATAAAAGAACAGAATGAAGATTATCGTTGAAAAGAAAAAAAAAGTCTCTCCTGAAGATCTGAAGAGAACCCAGATCTAGGTATTTCACATAATACGATATTAGCTATTTGCGTAATTACACACTCTGCGTGTGTAAAAAAGCGAGTAGATGTTATTTGTTTCGTTCGACGCCAGTGTGTGAATGGAGTGTACGACTAAACGCCGACAGACACTACGCCGACAGACTGAACACCGACAAGACTACTTCGACGGGACTCTTCGCCGACAGGACACTCGCAACAAAAAACAATAACCACGATGGCTAACTAGCCTTCTAACCTAACCTATCCGAGTCGGGGTACTCTGAGTCGGGGTGTTGTCGATCTTCAGTGTGTCGCACAAGCGTGCATTCGAACTATGGTGAGTCGCAGTACAGTTTTGTCAACAATGCAAGATCTTTATTTTTTATGAATTGTATAATTACAAGAAAAGCATAACCGATTTCCAAATCTGACTATCGAAGATAAGCTGCGTTGCTGATGAGCCCTGTCGGCGAAGAGTCCCGTCGAAGTAAAGTCTTGTCGATGTTCAGTCTGTCGGCGTAGTGTCTGTCGGCGTTTAGTCGTACACTGGTGTCAACGAGGTGTCCGTTCGGTGATCAATGTGTTCCGGGTTCATACATCACTTCTACACACAGATGCAGTACGGCCTGTACCACGCGTTCACAGCAATACAAACTTTAACAGGCTACTGGACTTTTGAGCGATGTCTGTACAACTCAAAAGTAGTTTCAGGATGACTTTTTCGTAACGATCGTTCTTTCTCTGTAGTCTAAATAAATATGCTCAAATAATATTAATCTTTATTTTTTACCGGTACTAATCAAAATATTATATCAGCCTTTTGTTAACTGTAACTGTATTTTTTTCTTGTGGACCTAAATTACTACTCACAAATAATATAAGTGTAGTCCGGGACCGCATTAATCATAACCACGTGAAATGTCGATTCATTCATTAGAAAGTCAATAGCTGTGTGTTACAGTCAGGCAAACTTCGTAAGGAATTTTTCACCATTATTTTAATGTTTTTATTATTGTTCGTTTCAGGCTGTAGGTTTTAATGGGTCAGCAGTGGTAAGTACACAAACATTTTTTTTTTTATTGATTCATTAATACAGTTTTTGTACAGTTTGAGTTTGCTATCGTACCATTAAACCAGGATTGGTTTGTATTGGTACTCACATTCGCTATAACAATACCGCTTGTCACTTACACTTAAATACTAGAAATGTGGGTAACTTATAGGCAATCACATTTTGTACAAATTGATTTGAAGCCGTAAATATCTGTTAGTATGTAGAATTACAAAATCAAAATCAAACTTTTGAACGTCAACGTTTACAAAAAGACAGTCCCCCAAAACGACCGCCCGTCACCACTTCCTAGTGTTTTAGCTGTGGAGAAGAAGTGGCCAACAAACTCCCCAGCAACACATCTGTCTGTTGAGTTAGAAGAACTCGCATTTATACAATAGTATGCAAAGCTTTATTAAAACGAATAATAGACTTTGGGTAACATGTACAACCTAAAAACTAAATAATTTGCCAATTGTTAGCTAGCACACTCCATTACGCCATCAAAATCAGACAACTCAATGAATGAATAAATAAATAAATAACTCAAGCATAAAACCAATGTAAAACAAACTTAATAGGTATGTCTCCAGACATAAAGAGCGTGCCCGCCTACATGTGCAGGGGTAGAATCTAAAAATATATCTGTGACTCGACGCCACAAATGATAAAGGTACAGTAGAGCGTCGATTATTCGAACGAATTTGGGGCATATGTTGTTGAATGTGTTCGGAAACCCGATTTTTTCGGATAATCGAACTGTATTGATTCAATCATACATATTAATCCGCAGGTAAATGAAAAACCATATTTACATAACGACAATATCTAAGCAAGTAAACGCCACAGAAGCACCAATTATGTTTTCGTCTTCTTTATTTGAACTTGCAGTTTTATTAGATATGAGGTCAAATTTTAGACCCTAAATAAAAATAAAAATTTGACGGCCCTCCGAGTTCTTTTTTTTACTGTTTATTGGCGCGCGTTTGACCACTATCTCACCTGATGGTAAGCGATGATGTGGTCGAAGATGGAGCACGCTTGCCTAGAAGTAACCTATTCACTCTTGACTTAAAGACTCCCAGGTTGTAGCTATCAGGAAACACAGACTCCGGCAGGGAATTCCACTCCTTAGCTGTACGCACTATGAATGTGTTCCCAAAACGTTTAGTGCGTGTGGGTGGGATGTCCACCATGTACCGGTGGCGCATCGCCGTTCGTCTTGTGGTCCGATGATGGAACGGGCTTGGCGGAATTAAATTATGCAATTCCGTCGCACATTCCCCAAAATGCAACCGGTAGAAAACCGACAGGCTAGCGACTCGTCGTCGATGCTCAAGACTTTGGAGCTTCGTCGCAACGAGCCTATCATTGCCGATGATCCTCTTGGCTCGCTTCTCAATTGACTCAAGGGTATCAAGCTGGTATCTGGCAGATCCGTCCCAAAGATGAGAGCAGTACTCCATACACGATCGAACTTGCGCTTGATAGAGCTTGAGCAGCTGTTCCGGCGTGAAGTACCGTCTCACCTTTGCTAGGACCCCCAACTTTCTGGCAGCCACTTGAGCCTTTGCCTCTATGAAAGGGCCAAAATTGAAGGTAGATGTTAACGTAACACCAAGAAGCTCAAGTCGGTCGGTTATCGGCACGATTACACCACGAAAAGATGGAGCTGGGTGGAATTGGCTCCTTTTAGCGGAAAATAGCCACGCTTGGGTCTTAGCAGCATTGAACTTGACCAGATTGGCATCGCCCCATTCTGAGACAGCCTGTAAGGACAAGTTCAAGCGCTCAACCATAGCCTCCCGGAGAGACCGGATCTGCGACCCACCAGCTCGTGCGTCGGACACGTATCTCTCAGCGACAGTGCTGTCGTCTGCATACCCAAAGGTACCGGGTTTTAGCAGATCATTAATATGTAGCAGGAACAATGTTGCCGAGAGCACTGACCCCTGAAGAACCCCGGCATTAATATCCAGTAGTCCAGACGAGCAGCCATCTATGACCACTCGGATAGACCGATCCCTCAGGAAATCTGCATTCCAATCACACAATCCGGCGGGCAGACCGAAGGAAGGAAGCTTACTAATAAGGCTATCGTGCCAGACCCTGTCGAAGGCCTTTGAGATATCGAGGGAGACCGCAAGTGCCTCCCCGTGCTTCTCTATGGCCTCACTCCAGATGTGAATGGCATACGCTAAAAGATCCCCAGTAGACCGATTTCGGCGGAACCCGTATTGTCGGTCGCTAAGGATATCATTCGCTTCTAGGTATGCTAGGAGCTATGACGCGACGAATCCTTGCGGATTCGTCGCGTCATAGAAGCAAACAAGTTTGCTTTTTCCTCAGCGGAGTGGGCCAGTGACCCATCGAGTCTCAGCAGTGGTGGTAGTGAGGGGCGGCAGAAGTTCGATTCGACCGACTTAGCCAGGGACCAAAAAGCTTTACTACCTGCTGGGTATGAGGCAAGTTTGTTCTCTATTCGGCTAATGTGGTCAAACCGAGCCCTCCGCAACACCTTCTTGCAGGACTTGGCAGCCCTGTTAAGGGCTCTCTTCTTCTGAATCACGTCATTTGCTTTGCGCGCACGGGCGTCGACCCATGCTAGGTACGCCGCATGTTTTATCGCATTAGCGCGATTGCACTCGGCACCAAACCATGGGCGAGCTTCGCCAGACATTGCTACGTCTGAGAACGGAATGTAGTACTCCATTCCCTTTCGCAACACATCCGTCACGGCGTCAGCGCACGACGAAGCATCAGTTGAAGGAAAGCAAGTACGCTGCCAAGGGTAACATGCGAAAAATGATCGCATGCCATCCCAATCTGCTGACCTGTATCGCCATACCCGCCGGGTGCCTTTTGGGCTAGGATCGGGTGGGGAGTAGACGGACACAGACTTCACCAGACAGTGGTCGGAACTACCCAGTGGAGAAGAAATCGACACCGAGTACCGGTCTGGATCTGTTGTCAGCAGAAGGTCCAAGCAATTGGCTGTGTGCGAATCAACATCCGGCACCCTCGTTGCCCCCTGGACCAGCTGGGTGAGATTTAACGCAAGCGCTAGCTTTCGCGCCTCTCGTCCAGCATGGTCTGTGCGCTGGTATGGGAAAAGCCACTCCTGATGGTGGGCGTTGAAGTCCCCCAGCAACACCAGTTGGGCAGAAGGGTACCGCTGCTGAGCCGCATCCGCCGCCTCACTGAGGTGCTGCATTAGCCCAGTTGTCTCCAGATCACTGCCGTGCGAACGGTAGACACAGGCGTAGAAAATTTTATCTAGGCCGGTGTCCACTAAAGCCCACTTCGTTGAGAACCTGGAGTTCTCAAGATTACGGAGACGCCGATAGCAGATGTCGTCCCGGGCGTACATACATACGCCCGAGCGTGGTCTGAAGTGGTGCTCCAGGGTAAACCCTGGGTATGTAAGATACGACACGTCAGACGGACATCCGATCTGCGTCTCCGTCAGAAACAAGAGCGCTGGTTTCTCGGTCTCAAGGTGGTGATGGACTGCGGCGAGATTTGAGTGCAGACCTCGTATGTTAGAGAGGTGCACTTTATGCGAGAGGGAGTGCTGCCGCTGTACAGCTTTTCTCTTTTTGTTCCTGGCCATATTGTTTTGAGTTATTAGGTTAGAGGAGAAGGAAGTGAAATGAGGTTCCATGCTGCCAACCCTCAGGCACGCTCTGACAGGACGACATCATTGGGGGACTAGTCTGGAGACTGCGGGGACGCCCGAGTCCCCCCGGAAATGTCCATTGGGCCCTCTCGTCTGGTCGCCAACCAGCACGATGGTGCATTCCGGGATTTTTCGACAGTTGGCGGGGCAGACTTTCATGTATGGCTAGTACACTACTTGGGCCCCCAACTACCTGCGGTCGGCCAGCGGCGCACCATGCCTCGGATTCCGCTACCCTCCACGACTAGTCTCCCGATATACCCATATCAACGCGAGCCTGGTCGGTCTACCTGCATTGGAACAACTATTTCGACCCAACTCCTCTGAATTGGCTACACTGAGCATCGTACCGGAACGCGGCTAGGCCACTTGGCGGTACGTCTTTGCCCAGTGGGTGGTCACAAGCCATCGGCCGAAGCCTACCACCAGTTAGTGTCACCTGATTAGCACCACCCGGGGACCACGTGTAGGGACTAGCAATGGGTATTCTCCTACGGACGCGGGTGACTCGGCCCCCAAAACCGAGTTTATTCGTTGTAAAAACTTCCTCTTCTTCTTTTCATCATGTGGGCAGTAAAGTCTAACTACTCCACACAGTGTCAGAGATTCTAAACCGCTTCGAGGGCCTCTGACATGGTTTATTTGGCGACTGCCATTTGGCGGCCGGGACCACCAGCTTATACGTGCCTTCCGAAGCACGGAATCATCTTTTTTATCAGACACTCAGATGATCCAAGCCTGCAATGTCCTAGCCAAACTAGATACCAACTTTACAAGGTATGCCTTGCCGTGGGAATCAAAGTCACGACCACTGGGTCACAAGGCAAACGCCTAAACCACTCGTCCACGGAGGCAGCTAAAAACTAAGTCACTGCATTAATGTAGTGTTTATTTACGTATAACACTAAAACAAATTATTAATCGCACTTTAGACTACACAATAAATTTTATGCGAAGCTAACAGTAACACTTGTTACTTAGGTGAATGCAGCGGAATGACTTTATGGATATGATGGATTTTGTATCTGGATAGGGGCACGAGTACGGATTTAAAATTAATATTATACCGGTTTCAAATACGGTTGTTTTTAAATTAGCCTGTACTGTCCCAATGCTAATAATAATGTGAATGGAGGCTTCCCCCAAGTCCTTCCAAGTTTTCTTGTCCCGCGCCACCTCGTGCCAGCCATCACGGTACGCGTCCAGGTGGTCTCGCCATCTCTTTCTGGGCCGGCCTTGGTGGCCATCTTCGGGCACCCATTGTGTCGAAACCTTACAGTTACGGATATGATTTGTTTTTCGGCCTATCCGCATGTTTTGGATAGTTTCTGTTACGGACATTAGATTTTTATGACTATGATTGCATAGTCTATTTATATTGATAAATAATAATACAAAATGCAAGTGTCACGCGCTACTAGTGTGTTGGCTCGGCCTGGCAGAAAAACCTGTTAAAACATGTCTGATTTATTCTCCTCCCCTCTCCGAAACTTTTCAATCGGATTCAGGATTTTATTTCATATGTCATATATAGTTTCGATTACGGTTACGGAGCTCCTTAACATCCTTGCTACCTACCTCGTAGATATCTTGCTGAATGAAGTAGGAAATGCTTTAAAACGTATGCGATGTAAATTTTAACGTTGGCCAATTTCGAATTTCGAGTGAAAATTCGATATTGGCACTTATTAAATATTTTACCTTGTTAGGCAGTTGCTCGAAAATTGCGAGGGTAGTTTTCTCTCCCGTTAATTTGTTGTCGTTTGTATCGGAGCGAAGGTTAAATCTGAGGGCTATTTATTTTGTACGAGGTGATACAGGTACTCAACTGGCCTACTCGACACAGCGTGAAACTCGATTGGCTTCACTTTTCGGGAATATCGGAAGAGTTTTAAAATATAGTTTTTAACTTTGCGTCGGTTCAGACGGGTCGCGAAAAAACAGCGCCCAACTGATGCATGCTTAACCGATTTCTCTATGCAGAATAAGTTAAGGCAGCAACAAAAGAGCAGTGATATAATATATTTATTTTGCAAGTAGATTAAACATAATCCTTTTACACGCTTTTGGTCATTTTAAGCTATAGTCCCCGTCACGAGAAGCTATAAATTTTGTAAACAAAGAACTTCTACTAAGCTACGTAGCGACAACAAATAATCCCAAAATCAATCAACTTGAAGTAACATACATGTAATACGGAAGTAACGAGCATTTTCACTTAGTAGGGTTATATTTTATCGATATAAAGAGCTGTCGTCTAATGTTTTGTGGTACTGGAACGCGTCTGACACATGGAACAAACATTTGAAACAATTGAATGTGTGTTTACAAAATTTATAGATTCTCGTGGCGTGGACTATAGATGAGACCGGTGGATTTAAAAGTTATGAAAATGATCTTCATTTATTTATGAACTGAAACACGACTGCTGAGCGTGGGGGTCCAAGGTTTAACTCCCAGGTCGGGCAAAACGTGTCATTGGGTTTTTCCATTAGAAATTTCTTAGATGCACTCCAGATTTTGGAAGTTGGTGGTGAGACACTCATATGATTTAGTAATCATGTTTACCCGTCCTGCGCCGTATAATCTAGTCACTCCGGTAGTGTCGGATTGTCGTCAAGTACTGGAAAAATGAGTGTATCTGGATATACGCACACACTTGTGCATTATAATATGTCCCGCACCGACGGCTAGTCTCCGTGAGATGCCTTAGCCGAAATCGGTCAGGAGGACTATTATTATTATATTTATATAAGTACAGCAACAGATGTGCAAACTTAAACAAAAGTGACGTTAACACCTTTCGGCATAAATCGCGTAACTTTAATACTGTCATATTATAAATATTTGTATCTATAACTATACATATAATAAAAATTGTAGAGTTGCCGTGTCTGTACGTAGATTATTTTTGCATAAAAATGACAGAAGCGTTAGGAAAAGGACATAGAACACAAAACACAGATTTCTTAAGGGATTGGTCTATCCGAGTGGTCATAGATGGCTGCTCGTCCGGACCGTTTTTCGTTAAATTGAGCTGCTTTTCCACACAGAATCGGCCCAGAAATAGGTTCTCCCTGGGATCTTTTTGTTAAAGTTACGTTCGGATATGCGGTCCTTCGGTTGATCGACGTTCGGATCATCATCATCATATCGAAAGACGTCCACTACTGGACATAGGCCTCCCTCAAGCGTCGCCACAATGACCGGTCCTGTGCGTAAATGTACATGAATCATTATAATTTGCATGTAACGTTTTGACTCAGCTGCGCGCTATTGGGCCGCTCATGAGAAACATGGTTCTGATCAACGTATACAGGTTGTTTCTCTTTTATTAATAATTTGGTGGGATTTCATTCATTAATGGGGGGATTAAATATTTTATCGTTCGCCTACCATGGCAGTTTGTACCCCGAGGTACAATTAATTTATTTTCTAGTGGTTATTTTATGAGAAATGGGTCTTTTAAAGAGGGCTATATTAAGTCTACTTTCTACTGGTAAAATTTTACTATGTCTAAATAGATATATAGCGTTTTCCTTATATCGATATTTTATTTTTCCGGGTACTATTAGTTTTAAAAGTCTTACTTGAATATTAGAAATTCTTTCAGTGTACGATTTGAATGTTCGCCCGTAGCTCGTGATTCCATATGCTATTATTGACTCTGCTAAAGCAATGTACATGTCAAGCAGGATTTTAAACGGAACTTTCGGTTTTAAGATGTGGAATTTTGCCAGTATGGCTCCCAAGTTATCACACACTGAATCTACGTGATAGCCCCAATTGAAACGATTGTCTACAACTAAACCCAGGTAAGTGTGATACGTAACCTGATCTATTGCCTCACATTGACATGTACCTGATGGAGCGGAGTGAAGACAGCTATGACTATATGCGATTATCTTAACAGACGCAGTTAGATTTAGATGGTTGGAGTGTATATGAATGTTTTTCGTTTTACTCGCATTAAGGACCAGTCCAGCATCGTGTGCCCATTTAGAGACACGAGTGAAATCATCGTGCAACCACTGAGCAGCTACATTTACGTCTTTATTGGCAGCTTACCAGACATGTGTCATCGGCATATTGATAGACAGAACAGTGGTCGACCACATATTCCATGTTGTTGACATTTGGGGGTTTCGCTTGGCCGTCACTGGAAGTGAACGTGTGTCGCGTGTGCTCACAACTTTTTGCAAATATTTATTCTTCTAAATTCCTATTGGCCAAAGTGTGGAACTTAAATTCTCGTTTACTCTTATGGTTACCATACGGATAGACTTCACCCCTCGAAAGGGATAGGCTTTGTTTGCGGTGCTTCCTCGGCAACAAGTGCTGTGTGATTGGTATTTGTCGAACAGGATTTGAACTAGCGGCTCTTGCGCGGCAGTCACCACACCATCCAGCCCATTTATAGTTTTCAGAGTCTGATAACATTTTAAGCAGTAGATTTTCAGGACGAGGGATATCACCTTTGGTTTGCATTACTGGGATCGATTCATCTCGATCGTTATTCTACTTCAATTCTGTTAATAAGTAATGCGATCTTAAGATTCATTGCCATAACTGTCTTCCTCTATCCTTGCAAAATTAAAGTACCTAATATTGTTTTATGTCAAACTATGTTGGAGTGTATTGCTTTCACAACATTGCTAAACAGTCACACAAGTTTTTCAGATGTATCTGATGGTGCAATGTCGAAACGATGATTTCTGTTAGCCACCTGGTATGAGACATTGTCCCAGATGAATTGTGAACGAACTCTGGGGTATTCCAGGATATTCACGAGAAGTAACGATACAGATACAGTTTAAACTAAGATCTTTCGTAACTATGAGAGACACCTGACCTGGTATATTTAGAAATCTGGCAACAGCTTCCTCTTCGCAATTTTCCAAAGATTTTCCGATTAAACCTGCACCGAAATGTAGAACTTTTCGGTGCAGGTTTAATCGGAAAATCTGGCAGGAAAAAGGAGACAGAGTCGAAGTCAAAAAGTAAATTATTTGTGGAAATTGCGATAAATTCATAAGCAGAAAGCAAATTAACTTGGACACCAAATTTTCTAATATTGACATGTGACACAAGTTCCAGATTGGCCCAGAGTTCTAAAAAGAAAATTAAATATTGCTCTTACTTTTATGTAAATTAAACTGTTCCAGCTGCTGTCGAGTTTATGAAGCCTTAATATTTACTATCTGGTTCTTTAATTATTTAAATAATGTATTTCAACTATGATTTTTCCATAGTGGATCCGCTCTGATCTTGGCAAAACTTCAAATCTAATCCGGAGGTAGAAATAATATACCGATTGCAATAATATTTAAATCAGTATTTAATTTATTTATAATCAGTCCCAAATGGCGACATATCATCACTTTTAGAATCCATAATTTTGAAAAAGGTTTTTTGACCAGCCTTATTATACAATCACTATTTCTTTGTTTATTATTGATTCAACGTGATGGATAGTATTTTGTTGTTTTTTTGGTATTTTGTATTAAGTTGTGGACATAGCTCACAGAATAAGCAAGCTGAAATGGCAATGGGCCGGCCATATTAGCCGTAGAACCGATGACGATTGGGGTAGACGAGTATACGAGAAGGCTCTGCAGGAGTTAGCACGATCGTGAATTGGTTCAATACGAATTTGCTCACACTGAACGTCAAAAAGACCAAGCACATAGCTTTCAGGAAAACACTGGCCACAAAAATACCACTGCGTGAGTTTTGCCATAGATTTGTTACATCGACGACCAATGCTCGTGCAATGATAGGTGTTGACGGAGTAAACGAAATAAGATACCTGGAAGTTATAATCAACCAACAACTTTCATTCAAATCACAAATTTCGGATCATGTAAAATGAAAATGATTACGAGACTGTGCAAATGTGGACGTCAAATAGGAATTTCGGAAAGAGCTGCAAAATCTCACCTAATATCACTCGAAAGAGTCCAACGTGCAGTCCTCAAAACACTGTTACATAAGCCATACCGTTTTCCTAAAGAAACTCTATACTTAGAATCCACCTTGCTCAGCGTAAGATAATTGTATATACTGTACGTAACATCAAATACCCACATTACAGCTTTAAAAAGGAGTGATTTAAGAATTTTACTGACACAACGTAAGTTCAGGATTCCTACTCCCGCAGTTTTCCAAAACGACCGTGTCTTTTTAAACGTTCACTTAGAAGTTTGATTTTTTCACAGCTGCAAGGAGCAATAGACTAGTATATGGTTTTAATTTCAACTCGATACCTCCACGCGTCCCCGAGATAAACGGTCTTGACAGACAGACGGACGGACAACAAAGTGATCCTATAAAGGTTCCGTTTTTTTCTTTTGAGGTACGGAACCCTAAAAAGAAATGTTACTTAAAAACGCCAAGTAATTCAGAATATGATCAAAATTTTTATTATTTACATGATTTCAGGCCATTGGCGATCTTGCTAATGTCGAGGTAAGCCATAGTGAAAAAAGAACGGCCGAGTCAGACTCGCGCGCAAAGGGTTCCTTACGAATAATCATTATAGCGTGTTACTTTAAAACCAGACAGTTTGCAGGTTTCACTGTAATCTATAAGTACCTACTGATCTATTTTTAACCGACTTCAAAAAAAGGAGGTTATTTTTACAACATTTTACGCCCCTTAATTTTGAAGATGATGAGAAGGGGGGTGTCAATATGTTTTCGTAAATCATTTAAAAATTCTTCGAGTGTGTATCGTTTTACTAGTTTCTGCTAAGGAAACCCTTCACTGCATTGCGTAGTAACACTCATTTAGCGAATCTCAAAAAATACTTTATTCTAGTTTTAAACTAACTAGTTTTAATTCTCATTTTGTTTACATTGTTCACAGTGCTTTGGTCCTTTTTGCAAAGCTGCAGTACGTATAAAGGTTTTTTTTACATAATAACTAGTTTCATGAAAGGCGTTTGCAACTGTGCATAGATATCGTATTGAAACTTATCAAGCCCGGAGCTTACCGTTGCAACAAACGCTTCTGCCGGTCGATTCTATAAACCTCTCATCGTGAAAACTCAGGTGGAGTGAGCGCGAAATGAACTGTCATCCCATCTTAATTACATAGATTGACAGCTGACTTCGTGATCACTTCACCTATGCCTTCACTTCGACATGTTTATAGAATCGCACTGCTGCCCCCCAATGCAAAACGAAAATAGGTTTTTTGAATCTCAGGTGCAAATCTTACAAAGCATTGTGATTTATCCCGGAACAAGATAAGCATAGCAAGACAAGTCATTTTCGATTTTCTGGGAATGGTTTATGTAAATTGATAGAGGTAAGCGTGTTCATAATTCCAACATTCAACCAGTATTACTAAAAAACACTGGTATTTAGCTCACGTAAATAACAATGTATGTACAGCCATCAAAGTTTTTTAGTATACAGGCAAAAAAATAATGTTAACTCTGCACTGCCAATATTTATTTCTAATGTGTGCATTATAACTTTTTAAGTTAATGGAGTGTGGTGTACTGACACTCACAACATTCTTTAAAAGTAGTTGCAAGTTAACTGCTAAATAGCTTTATTGATTGTACATGTGTCAGTCATTTTAATTTATGTAACTATTTATACCTACTAAATCTAACCATATAAAGTGTGTTCTAGAAGTGCGTGGTCATATTTAAGGGTGATTTTAGGTAGCTGATATACATTAAGAAAACAAAAGTAATATAAAAAGAAAAACTTTTTAACAAAAAAATAAACCTCCAAAAAAACTGAAAAGCAAATAATAATAAACCTTTTTACAAAAAATAACTTTAGGTAATTTCGGAAGTCGGTGTTTTTGATTGTTGCTTCGTATTTTAACACCGATTTCCGAAATTAGCTAAAGTTTATTTTTTTTGTTAACAAGTTTTTATTTTATACTTTTTTGTGGCTATAGTCTACTACTTAACACATGCTTAATTTTTTATTACTTTTAAAATAGCTACCTATCATACTTTAGCTATTAACTGTTATATAATCCTACTTTAACTATTACTTGTTGTATAATATAAATACTTAAAAAAACAGGCTTTATATACCCACATGGCTACAAAACTCTGCACTAAAATCTGTGAGTAAACAATAAACCACCCCATTTTCCCCCTTAGGGTAGGTTTTTTCAAAATTTATATAGGACCGCACTCGAGGTAAAAAAAGAATTATCAAAATCGGACTACGCTGTAATAAGTTATGCCTGTTCATACATAACAAAAAATAAATATTGAGAACTTCAATTATGTAGTACATTATTTTTATGTATCATCAATAGTTTTCTCAGCGAACGCCAAATAATGAATTTTAAAGCCAAACTTTTGCTACTTTGGGTTACATTATTGCAATTTTCTTAAGGATATCTAATTTTTTTAAAACATATTGTAGTCTATGTTCATCAGGGATAATGTAGGATTTTAATGGTGAAAGAATTTTTCAAATGGGTTCTGTAGTTTCGGAGTCTATTCAATTCTAACAAACAAATCTTTCCTCTTTATAATATTATATTGAGTGCTACATAATTGAAGTACTTATTATTACCTATAAAAAATTCGTATAGGTATACTACTCTGTCAAGAAAGTACCGGGAAAAGATCAATAATACACAAAATGTTTATTGTGCATGCATATTAATATTCGATCGATAATTAGAAACTTCTCCGCACTAGAACAAATGGTGATTAGTTCAAAAAAATGTATTGATATCATTATTCTAACTGAATGTAATATTTCAACAAACAATAGTGTACTGTTTCAATTAAGCGGGTACCGAATGTACACAGCTTTGCGTAAGTCCCGGAGGGGTGGTGGCATTATAATGTACGTGAATAACAAACATAAATGTAACATAATAAAAGTGAAAACTATACACTTTGAAAGTTTATTTTGCACCGTCACCACCCATTCGAACTATACCGCGAACCTGTGTGCGGTATACCGACCACCTAGCTCCAGTAAAATTCTATTTATTGACGAATTACAAACTTCACTAAAAACACAGAATTGCTCTTATTGGGAGATACTAATATAGATTTAAAACTGATAATCCTGTAAGGCATAAATACAATAACATGTTATGTAGCATAGGCCTTTTGTGGGGGTCACTGAATACACTAGAATAGAAATGTCTAACGGGAAAATAAGTAAATCTTGTATTGATCATATTTATGCGCGATCCCGTTCACAAGACCTCTTTACGGCGGCACTCGGTACCACACTGGCTGACCATCGCGCTGTGATGCTCGCATGTTCTGGCGCGCGAATACAGGTGTCCCTAAATATAAGACGTGCATAAATAATCAACAACTTATTAAATATTTTGATGATACCCAGTGGAAAAAATCACATGATATAAAATGCCTTTTAACCCTATATAACTTCATGCATACCCAGTTCAAAGAATGTTATAAGAAATCAGAATATAAAATAAAAGTTAAATGTAGCTCATCGCGTAGTAAAAATGAATGGATTAATAAAAAAATAATCAAAGCCTGTAAACATCGGGATACATTATTTATGAAATGGATAAAAGACTCTAATAACGTAGTCTTAAAACAAGAATATAATAAATCAAGAAATTATGCAAACAATTTAATACAAAAAGCTAAAAATGATAACATAAAGTCAGAAATTTTATCAAATAAGAGCAATATTGGACAAATGTGGCAAATACTTAATCGAATTACGGGAAGAATAAAACATTCTATTGATGAGGCTATTCACAATTCATTTAATAAAACTGACTTAATTCCTACAGATATTGCTAATAATTTTGCAGACACTTTCGTTAAAAGCGTAAAGCTAATTATCCCTAAATGCTCGAAATACTCGCTAAATAAAACTGACTACACAACTCCAGCTAACGTTTCTATGCGTATAAAACCTGCGGATCCTAACTCGGTTAAAAATCATTATTTCTTTGAATAACAATAAAGCCCCAGGAATAGATGGAATTAGAGCCATGGATATAAAAATGTTGTGTACGTCAATTACCACACTGATTGCTAACCTAATTAATCTATGCATACAAACAAGCAAGTATCCATCGACCCTAAAAACAGGAATTGTCAGACCGATTCATAAAAAAGGAAGCAGGCTGGATTATAACAACTAAAGGCCTATTACTATATTGCCTTCTATTGATAAAATAATAGAAAAATACATTTGTAAACAAATACACGAGTTTTATGAAAAAAATGAAATATTAACTAACAAACAATATGGCTTCCAACCAAAAAAGAATACCACACAACTGTTATCAACTTTCACAGATAGTATTCATAATAATCTAGATCAAAAACAGCACGTTTTAGTAGTATTTATAGACTACAGTAAGGCATTCGATACACTCAGACATGAGCGGTTACTGGATTGTCTGGAAAATACATGGTCAGAGTCAGTGACGCGACTAGTGAACCAGTCATAGTGACGGAAGGAACGGCGCAAGGCTCGGTCCTTGGACCGCTGCACTACCTCACTTATGTAAATAGCTTGGTAAATGTCATAAAAAATTGTGAGATCTATCAGTTCGCCGACGACACGTGCCTTGTAGCTGCTGGATGGAGTGTTAGTGATGCCCAAAGGCAACTAGAGGATTTCGACTTGTTGACTAAATGGTCTCATGACGCTGGTCTGGTATTAAACGCTAGTAAGACCAAATTAATGTACATCAGTTCCAGTCAAAATAGAAGCTCTTTATTGCCTAAATTAACAGCTCACTGTCATGAGTGTTTGCATGACAATTGCAACAATAAAGTAGCCGTCCTTTGCAGCTGTGACTCCATAGATCTCGTTGATAGCCAAACATACCTAGGACTTACCATTGATAGCAGACTTAATTGGAAGGAGCACATTAACGGGGTGTGTGACACTGTCATGAGTGTTTGCATGACAATTGCAACAATAAAGTAGCCATCCTTTGCAGCTGTAACTCCATAGATCTCGTTGATAGCCAAACATACCTAGGACTTACCATTGATAGCAGACTTAATTGGAAGGAGCACATTAACGGGGTGTGTGATACATTGAGATGCATGTTGGCTAAATTTTCTATTATTAAATGCAAAATACCATATCGAACTCTATTAATGCTTTACAAAGCCCTGGTCGAATCCACTATATCCTATGGTCTGTCGAGCTATGGTAGGATATATAAGACGCACCTTGATCAAATTTACGCAATTCAATTGCGCATATTGAAAGTAATTGTCCCTCACAACATTAAGAAGAAATACAAAAATTACTATCACAAATTATTTAAATTCTGTAACATACTACCTATACATGAACAAACTAAATATACACTGTTAAAAGAAGAATTTTTTAATGAAAACCTAAAGAAAACAAAAAGCGTAAATAGTACTGAAATTAGAACTCGTAGCGTAATCAATGCTCAGCTGTTACTTCCAAAGTACACGAACTTACACGGCAAGAGATCATTAAAGTATATAATACCTTACCTTATTAATAAACTACCTATATCATTGAGAGACAAAATAACTCAGAATAACATAAAACACAAATTATAGGAACATTTTTTACAAAATTTAAATACCTAAGAATATAAATTAATAAAATACATTATTTAATTAATTATGGATAAATAGTTCAAAGCAATAATAAAGCATAAATTAATACCTTATAATGTTATCATTACACAAATAAAGTTGAAATTTAACTATTATTAAAAACATTACTAATAACTTTTAGGAACAACCTGTATCAATTTTTGTACTAAAGATGGACGACCGGATTGGTAACTGATGACGCTCATTAGTATTTTAGATAACGGTTTTCGCATATACCCGATGTGATTTTTATTTTTTTCTGTTGTTGTTTCTTTTTTTTTTCTTTCTAACTACCTACATAGGTTGTTATATTTTTTGTCGGAATGTGTAGTCGATGATTTTGGTGCACGGTAAAACTCCAATGAGTTTACGTTGGCATCAACTTAATGTATAAAATGTATGTGTACTACTGAATGAATAAATAAATAATAATAATTCATCAACGATACACTTACGCCAACGAATAATCCAAATCATCAAAACATTTTTAAACGCTTTTTCCGGAATCGAGTTCAGTTCTCGCCGCGAATTCTCTTTTATTTTTTCTGCCGGATGAAAACGAGTGCCACGAAGCGGTCATTTGAGTTTGGCAAAAGAAAGTAGTCGACTGGAGCCATATCTGGTGAATAAGGTGGTTGCTTGATGGTATTCGTTAAGTTTTTTGTCAAAAATTCGTTCACAATGATGGCTTTGTGCGAAACCGCATTAACGTGGTGAAAAAAACCAAGAATTTTGTTTCCACAAATCTGGCCTTCTTCGTCTAAGTTGCTGTCTCTAAGTGATTTTTTAAAATAGTACGGGCCGACTCGTGAGACACCGAATTCGGCGGCTATCTCTCTCAAACTTGAATGAGGATTTTCAGTCACTATTTATTTCACTTTTGTGATGCTAACTGTAGTTGCAGGATGTTGATGGTCTACCAGAGCGATGCAAATCTTCCATCACATCTCGACCGCTTTTGAACGCTTTGCTACTACACAGCGTTCAAAAGCACGTGTTTTTGATAAAGTCGATTCACCGTAAGCCTTCTGCAACAATTTTAGTGACTCCGAACACGAAATTTCATTGGCGATGCAAACAAGACGAACTCATTGTTCGATGTTTTTGTCCATCATGAAATTCGCAATACGCACTAGATATGATAAAACTAAAAACACTGATTTGATATAACTAAAAATGGCACTGTACGGGACAACTATAAATGATAAGACATGATAAAGTTTATATTGATAGATTTATTGATTTAGTGCTACAGCTAATGATACACACACTTATGATGATTTTTGGATATCAAACTGCTACGATATTTTGATAGTGAGTACACGCGGTGAAGACCGAACGCGAACTAAAGTAAATTGCGCACGCGGTACAAAACTGCTTATTTAAGGTAAAAAGATACGAATTGTACGTGTGGACCGCACATGCTCCCAGACACGAGAGACTAAGATAAAATTGAAAAATCAAAATTAACCATTAACTATTCTTAAGAAAATAGGTAATTTTTATGCAATGTCAAGTTTAATATGCACAATTAATAGTATTTATTATTTGTGAATGAAATGTCAAAATTTACTAATTATACAATGTCCAATACAAAAATAAAATACAACAATACAATTCAATAGATACATACACACACAAAGTATTATTAAAATGTAACGTCAAAATTTATAATTAAAAATTCAATAACTGAATAAAAACAGTTTTCTAAAAGCCAGGCAAATATTGTTTTCCTGAATTTATTGGTAGGCAACACTGATGCGTGGGGGCAAATTGTTAAATAATAATAATATTAATAATAATAATCCCCATCGCCGTATCTCTACGTTGACGTCGTGGTGGGGCTTGCGCGCCCTAATGAACCTTAGGTACTCATACTTAGGATGAGGGGCCAGGCAAAGAGAGATACAATCCGCAAGGCAGTTTTGTGGCGAACTGTTGGGCAGTAGCGACCCCACGGATCTGATCTCCCGGGAGAAGTCTTGTTCTTCATCTCCGGCTTGCCTTATTGGCTGGCTGGAGTGAACACTGACGAGGAACAGAGCTCCCACCTCTTTCTTGCCTTAATCGGCCGGTCTGAGTGGAGATTCGCAAGAGCAAACGTGCTTGGGAGAAGGATGTATAATCCAATAAGATGCTGGTAGGGATCTTGACCGTACTTCCGGGATTGTCCTGATAGCCGTGGTATACCTCTCCACTCCTCTAGCACCTCAGGATATGTTGCCTCCTTGGCGCTACGTCACTTTGTGCTAGCGACCGTTTTCGGAGGCCCATTTATTGAGTGTGCAAGTCACCCCCTGCCATTTAAAAGCCGTGTATATTTTCAATGGTCAGGCAGGGGCCAATAGATCTTTCATAGTATACGGTAACGAATCCACTAAACCACCCAAATCCATAGCGTTTCATCTTTTGTTACCATATTCTACAATAGTCCTGCTCCAACCGGGGATTGTCCTTGGGTATACTTTGATAGTGCATACAGGGATAATCGTCGGTTGGTGCCCCATTCCATTTGAAATGTCTAACGGGGCCTCTGCGAGTTGGCTTCGGCCCCTCGTACGCCTATCAAAGGACCGGGTCTCCAGGGACCCGAGAAAGTTAAAAATAATAATAATAATAACCATGTTAGACCACGTTTACCTCGTTTGCCCATGCATAACAAGAACAGGGCGCTGGTGGCTGCTCTGGATTCGCAGTTGTCACATCATTTTGATGACTGCGAAGACCTCACTGATGCACACTCGATAATGTACTGCGCGGCTGTAGCGGCATGTCGTGTAGCTCATGTCAAAATAACCAATGACAGAGTTACACGACCAAAACCAGCCGTACCAGCTTGGCAGTGCAGGATCGAGCGTCGTATCGGTGAGGCCAGAGCGCTAATCGGCAAACTGACCTGCTTCAGGGAGGGCAACAAACGCCCTAGAGTGATGCGCTTTGTGAGACGGGCGTTTTCGGGGACTGATGTCAATCCCCGAGACTATATATCTCGTGTCACAGAGCGCATCGATTTCCTGAAGCAGAAGGTGTATGCATGGGCAAGCCGTATTCGTAGGTATAGGCGGCGAGTGGAGCGATACACCCAGAATCGCACATTCCGAAGTAATGAAAGGTGGGTATATAGGGATTGGGAGCGACCGGACCAAGGTGTGACTGATATGTGCCTGCCGGATGAGGATGCCATGTGTTCATGCTGGCGCAGCATCTGGTCGGTCCCTGTCAGTCATACTGAGGGCGATTGGACTCGGGAGGTCGAGCGCGCGTGCGTTGTGATACCAGAAATGGGGGCAATTACCATCAGCCCCCAAGATGTAGCTTGTGCAGTCCATCCGTTGCCTAACTGGAAATCTCCAGGGCCGGACGGGCTGCACAATTTCTGGATTAAATGGTTCACAAGATCGCACACTTGCTTGGCGTCTCAATTCAAGTCTGCCTTAGAGTTTGGGTCGCTACCCCAGTTCTTAACTACAGGAATAACCCACCTGCTCCATAAATCAGGTAGTACTGCGGTCCCTAAAAATTATAGACCGATCACGTGTTTACCGACGGTCTATAAAGTTCTAACATCCATTTTGAGGGCAAAGATTAATAGTCATATTAACAACAACAACATCATGTCTGCCACTCAAAATGGATGTAGGAATGGGTCCCGCGGTACTAAGGAGCTACTCCTAATTGATATGGCCATTAGCCAACAGGTTCGTCGTTCCCGAAAGGATCTGTCGACATGCTGGATAGACTATAAGAAGGCCTACGACTCGGTGCCTCATACATGGCTCATGAAGGTGCTAGAATTGTATAAAATTGATACAACGCTACGCACCTTCCTGATGTCGTGTATGGGGCAATGGAGGACAGTCCTTCGCTATTCAGGATGTCGAAATATCCAGAGGAATAGCGAACCGGTAAGGATCGAGCGAGGTATATTTCAGGGCGATAGTTTGAGTCCGCTTTGGTTTTGCCTAGCCTTAAATCCTCTTAGTACACTGTTAGAGAATTCAGGGCTAGGCTATCGGTTGAAGAGAGGTGGTCAGGTTATATCTCACCTCCTTTACATGGATGATCTGAAACTCTTTGCCCCCACTAATCTGCAACTGATGGAGCTACTGAAGGTAACTGAAACTTTCAGTGACACCATCAGGATGGAGTTTGGTGTGGACAAATGTGCGGTCATGCATGTAAAGCGAGGAGAGATTATGGGATCCGTGGGAACTCAACTCTCGGATTCCATAAACCTGAGATCTCTCTCTTCAACTGAAACTTACAAGTATTTGGGTATGTCGGAAGCGTTAGGTATCAATGTTACTGACAGGAAGCATTCGTTGAAGGAGCGCTTCTTTGGCCGCCTGAAGAAGGTATTCAATAGCCTTCTATCAGGCGGAAACAAGGTGCGCGCCTTCAACGGTTGGGTCATGCCGGTATTGATGTACTCTTTCGGCGTACTCAAATGGACTCAAACGGAACTTGACGCTCTGGATAGGCGGGTCCGCACACTGCTTACTGCATATCGAATGCATCATCCACGGTCGTCGGTAATGAGACTGTATATCCCGCGAAAGTGTGGAGGTCGAGGCTTTTTAAATGCTAAGACACTCCACAATCGCGAGATATGCAGTCTCAGGGAATATTTCCTAGCTGTCGACGTGGGTATGCATCGAGATGTAGTGGCGGTGGACAAGGGACTCACCCCGCTCTCCTTGGCAAATGAGAACTGGCGCAAACCTGCGGTGCTTGACACTAACGATCGCAGGGCGGTATGGCAGAGTAAGGAGCTTCACGGACGCTTTTTCCGGGCCCTACATGGGTCGGACGTAGACCAACTAGCGTCCGTAGCCTGGCTGCGTTTTGGTGATCTGTTTGGAGAAACCGAAGGTTTTGTTTGTGCAATTATGGACGAAGTTATCATGACAAAGAACTACCGGAGATTTATTGTGAAGGACGGCACGGTCGACATATGTCGGGCATGTCACCGTCCGGGAGAATCAATTCGCCACATTATCTCTGGTTGTTCTCGTCTAGCTAACGGAGAATACTTGCACAGGCACAACCTTGTAGCCAGGATTATCCATCAGCAACTTGCTCTGAAATACTCTCTTGTGGAGTCGGAGGTGCCGTACTACAGGTATGCGCCCGACCCAGTTCTCGATAATGGCAATATCACATTGTATTGGGATCGGTCCATCATCACTGACAGGACTATTGTTGCCAATAAGCCTGATATAGTTGTGGTGGACCGAATAGTGAGGCGTGCAATGATTGTAGACATAACCGTCCCGCATGACGAGAACCTTGTGAAAGCCGAGAAAGATAACAAATCAAGTATATTGACTTGGCTCGCGAGGTTGTCGACATGTGGGATGTGGATTCCGCAATCATTGTACCGATAGTCATATCAGCCAATGGCTTAATAGCTACGAGCCTCGATCAACACCTCAGGAGGCTCTCGTTAGGCAGCTGGATCAAGGGCTTGATTCAGAAAGCGGTACTTCTGGACACGGCTCGTATTGTTAGGAGGTTCCTCTCTCTGGAGCCCTGACCGCCGGTAGCTTGGACCCTGTTCCCGATACCGGTGGGCTACTATTTTTTATATTTTTAAATGTTTTTATTGAAATATTTAAAAATATAATTTATATGTAAAAAAAATAAATAAACAAAATAATAATAATAATCTTTATTGACATAAATTATTATTTACATTTTTATGAATTCCCTAGCTCCTGCGCTAGTGTACACTGTATTACAGGAGCTAGTGTCTTCCCCTAACAATGTAACATGTTATTTATGACATACAAAGATTGCAAATAAAAAAGGAAAAAGAATAATAATAAATTAACATGCATAAATTATATTTTTGTATTTTGTGGGCGGTCAATATGTGCTCGCACGTGTTAGTTGTGGTGTGTAGCGGTGTGAATGTGTAAGTAAGAAGGGAAAGGAAGGAAAGGGAAGGGGAGAGGTGTGTGTGTGTGAGGGGTGATGTGTGTGTGAGGGGGGGATGTGTGTGTGAGGGGGGAATATCAGTGTTTCTCTTCATAGCAACTTAATTAGGTTTACTGTGGCGTCATAGTCCAAACTTTTTAGCCAAGGCAGTATAACTTTTTTAACCTGATTTAAGTTAAGTTTCCTAACTTTGAATTTTTTAATAATAATGTTATAAATGCGAGGAGCTAGTATAATAAAATGTCTTTGTGCAACTGATGTTTTATGTCGGGGCACAGGGCAGCATTAAAGATTGACTGCCATGCAATTGGAATTCCTGCTATACAAATGAAGTCTCTGGCTAGGTGCAAGTAATTTATTTGGACTTCTGCTTTCCACTCTTTTAGATATGTGTTCATACAATGGGAACATGTGCGGATATATTTTAACAAACATACAATTTTCAAAAATATATAGGCAAGGAAGTGGAAGAATTTTTAGTGCTTTAAATAATGGCTTACAATGCTCTAAATATTCTGCTCCGTACACAGCTCTGACATATTTTTTTTGCAATGAATGCTTTTTTCACATCTACTGAATTTCCCCATATTACGAGGCCGTACCGCAGCCCCGATTCCACACAGCCATGATAAGCATGGAGGGCTGTTTCTTTACTGGCTATTCGTCTCAATTGTCAGAGCTAACACAAATTTGTTGAGTGGAGTGCAGACTATTTCACGTGTTCTTTCCAATTTAATTTTTCGTCAATAGTTATTCCCAAGAATAAGGTTGAAGGTACGGGTTCCAAAATTGAATTATTGTAGTGTATTTGAGGTGGTTTTACTAAAGAAATGTGTGTTTGAAATTGTACTAACTTTGTTTTTTTTTTTTTCAATATTTACACGTACGTTATTAGATTCCAGCCATTTCATTGCTTGTAGTATTTCATTGTTAGTGTCAGTTTCTTGGTCATTCCTATTTGAAGATTTTACTGTCGGAGTAATGTCATCAGCAAATAATGTACAATTATGTTTAAGGCTCTTGCAAAGGTCATTTATGTATATTATAAATAATGGAGGCCCTAGTTCGCTTCCCTGAAGAACGCCAAAACTATTTATTTTTAACTCTGAACTATATGTTTTTCTTGTGTTATGGTCAATTTTTGATTTTTGCCCTTTGCTGGCGAATCGATAAATAACTATTAAGCCAGTCATGCGCCTTGCCTGTAATGCCGTATTTCTCCATTTTGCAAAGTAGGCGATTATGTGGTACAAAGTCAAATGCTTTTCTCATATCTAAAAGTACTGATAATACAGACATTTAGTTATTTAGGGCTTCAGATGTCAGTTTGACCAAAGTAAAACAAGCAAGTGAAGTTGAACTATTATTCCTAAATCCAAATTGGTTCTCAGTAAGTATGCTGTTTTTGTTTAAAAAGTTGATTATTTTCCCATACAAAAACTTTGATAGGATAGGGATCAATGAAGTGGGTATAATTGGACATATCCGAACGGTTACCTTTTTTGCATTGCGGTTTCACTATAGATTGTTTTAATCTAGTAGGAAATGTGCCTGTCTCAAATGAAAGATCTATACTAATCTATACTAATACTAGTACGAGTATATAAAGCTGAAGAGTTTGTTTGTTTGCTTGAACGCGCTAATAACAGGAACTTCAGGTCTGATTTGAAAAATTCTTTCAGTGTTAGATAGCCCATTTATCGAGGAAGGCTATAGGCTATATATCATCACGCTAAGACCAATAGGGGCGGAGCAGACGAAGTTGCGCGGGTCAACTAGTTAATAATATAACTTAGATGTGCTGCTATGCATTTGCCACTTAATTTTATTATTTTTGTGGTTATTTCATCCAGTAGCGTTGGTATCATTTAAAGAGTTGATAATTTTTATAATGTCGTAGTGTTAGTGGTAATGTCAATGTTATTTACGTTATTATTATTGCTAAGGTTAGTTTTATTGGTCATCTCTATAAAATAGTTATTTAATTGATTACATATATCATTGGGATCATTAATTATGTTATCATTTATTATCAATTCTTTGATTTTATTTTAATGATTATCATCATTATCTATATTATTTTTATAATAGACCAAGTCGCTTTGCATTTATCTTTAGAATTAAATAAATGTTTTTTGTAATGTATTAATTGTGAATGTGATGTACATGTTTTCAAAATTCTAGAATAGGTCAGGTATTTTTTGACCCTTTATTTGCCACGATGACAGATATTTGCCATGATGAGCTTCCTCCACTCATAACATTCATATCAGTATCGGCAAATGAAAGAATGCTCGACAACTTATTATTATTTTTTAAAATTTTAACAAAATATTTTTTGGACCATTCTTGTCTTGATGTCGTAAAGGTATCCACCTTTACGACATACACTGCAGTATACGTAACGGTGTGGAGACTTTGATACACTTAATTTTCTCTGAACACATTATCTATCGTGACAATAACTACAATTTTTAGTAGTAAATGCTTCACTGATTACAAACACTGACAAGTTCTTCCGCTGTTTTAAAGTCAAAGTCAAAACGTTTATTGCGAACCAAGTGTATAAAGATGTTATATTTTGTTAGTAGGTACTTGTGACTTAGTAGCCTTTTACAAGCATTGCAATTTATAATCTTGAGAACTTCGTTGTGTCTAAATTTACGGTGACCCTTAAATAAACCCTTGTTCATGAAATCAAAACCTGCTCCGTAAACCACCAAAGTGTCTGATTCTTTACCAAAATACTCGTCTACAATTTTATGTAACATCTTTCGGTCATTGATGTATTTGTCGAATTTTAAACGTTAAACTCTTCTCTGTTCGTATACTTTCTGTTTTTCATTGAACCATTTTAATTGAAATCCAGTGTAGTCTTTTGCGTTTTTAGATTTTCTACTCAATTCAACACCAGATTCCCGTTCTATGGACTCTCTATCCAATTCCATACGTTCTTCTATGTATTTGATGAAACGCAATCTTTTACGAGTTCTGTGGTACTCTTTTGATTCGTACATCACGCGTTCCTTCTTTAAGACTTTGTACGAGAACCCATCTCTGTTACGTGTGCATGTAACTATCGGTGTTTTGGCCCCAGGATCCACTGCTATGATTTTTGAATAGTTTCGTCAACCACCAACGGTAGTATTCTCTATAGACGCTTCAGACTTTTTACACTTCTTTGACTTAAATCATTGACCCTTTTGTACGATCCGATTCATGGATAGGCACACGCTCACAGCATCGGTAGCAAAACTATACCCAAACTTAGGGGGTAATGTAAAATGTCGATTCCAATACATGTGATTGTTAACAGAAAAATCAGACCAAGTAGATGATGTATTGACTGGATCTACTCTTCGCAATAATTCGTGCATACATCGAGAGTCATATGTTATAAATTTCAACCCATATTGGAAATGTGTTGAATGATGGCTTTTTCTTTTCATACAACTCGTGTTGAATCTTCACAAACAGTGGGACGAATCTCCAAAAGTCTTTCTTTAGATTTTTGGCATTGACCAAATTCTCACTGAACCAAACGCCGATTCTATAAGATTTGAAATTACCATTATAATAAGCATCATAAGTCTACGAGTATACTTCAGATTTATCCATATCTTGTACTGTATTGTTTTGCAATCTGCATAATTGTGAATGATCTCAATCGACCATCGTAAAGTGTATTGTTATTCCGCAATGTTAAATACCGTAAAACGGGGTGACTAGATAGGTCTTCGATCTTCGGTGACTATTTACGTAATGTTGTAGAATTGATACCCATTTTTTTAAGGATGCAATTATTGAGTCTTAGGCCAAACTATTGAAATATATTCATTTCTATTCGGATATGTTTATAGTTAATAAAAAAAAAACACAAAATATACGTGATTTCTATTTACATCCCATCAGGGGACAATAGACACACCTGAGGGGTGATTAGAAAAAAATCGTAGGGCTGCCTCGTTGTAGTTTCCCCTGAATATTGTTTAAGATAAAGGCAAGCAAATGAAACTAGTACCTATCTATACAAAATCATATATTTAAAATCAACAAAAAAAAAACTAATTTAGAGTGTAACTCGAAAACAAAGCTAAAAAATAGTGTCCCTTAAAAATTAAGATATAATCAATATCATTCAAAATCAATAATTATTAATAATGACTAAATCAACAAATTCTAAACAAACTTAAACTTCTAACTCGAATTAAAACAAAAATTGCACTTTGCCTTTAAAATAATATTCTTTTTTAAATCGTGTCCATATTCTTAGAAAATTAATAAAGAAATAACATAAATCAAAATCAATCATTATCAAAAATTAACACAGCAACATTGTTTAACTCGAAAACAAAATTAAAATTTGCACTTTGGTTATATAATACTATTGTTATATCAAATCAGTCGTTTCAATATTATTATCAAAATAATCAGTCGAAAACATTTTTTCCTTCCTTTAACAAATTATTAAATACTGTCATCGGTCAAATCTCTTAAAATATCAGCATCACTTTTTAATAACTTCCTCGTCGCACAGTTACTTGTTTTATGTTTTTAGTGCTTTGACTTTTTTCTTTTTTTATGTTAATTACGGTATTTAAAGGTATTTTTTTACATTTACGTAGATTCATCCCACATCTAGCATTCTCCACTTTTTCAATATAAATAATTTCAATTTTTTTTATCTTTGACTTTTTTCTCTTCCTTTTTTTCTAAAGCCTTGCTATTACCATTTTCACGCATTTCACCCGGTAGCGGACCAATGAATTCACTAAATATTTTATCTGTTTCTATATCAGGTAAGTAATCTATGCTGGATGCACTTTGGTCAATGTAGTTGTTAATAAGTAGTTCTTCATATTCTTGTTGTTGAGAATCATTGACGATAGCATATTCATCCACACATACTACAGGAAGTTGATTTATGTCTATTTCTTTATCTAAATTCAACATACTACTTTTAGACTTCGTCCTACCTTTGTTCATCAAATCATTATTCAGTTTGTCTATAAGGTTGTTGTACTTCTGTTTTCTTCGTAGATTTACTTATTGTTACATTTTCAGATTCAGTATTTTCAATTTCTTTGTTCTCAGGGTCATTACTTTCGGGATCGAAATCAACTGGTTTTCCAGGAATAACTATTACCTTCTTTTTTTTGTTGCCTTGTTTACATATTTTGACTGTCTTATTCGTAGTTTCGTGTTCGGATGCACTTTCTAAATTATAATCATCTATGTTTTCTAAACTTTTTCCAGATTCTGCATTTAATTTTCGGTTACGTGTTGGCTCCTTAATATTTATTGTGCCATATCTCATTCATTAAGTATTTGTAAGACTGATTTGTCAACTGCATATCTTGATTTATCAGGGTCTTCATTTTCGTAACTTGGGAGTCTTGATAGGAATTGATCGCGATCAACAGGAATAATACCTGCTTTTCGAAAACCTGCTTTAAGATTTGTCTCAACATTCTCTGACAAGTCATTTATAAGTAGTTTTAATAGTCTTGGGAAGCATCCTTTGGGTACTGAAGCTTGGGTTCTGCCATCTGTTTTTTTTTCCATTTTAGTAAAATGTTTCTCTAAGCAATTTTCATGGGCCTAAAGAAAGCGATATCTAGGGGCTGCGTTAAATGTGTAGAATTTGCTGGTAGGAATATAAATGAAATATTGTGTTGTTCACAAATTCTAATTACTTCTATTGATAAATGAGATGACAAATTGTCACCAATCATAACTTTTTTTCTGGATTTATCTTTAAAGAATGGGATCACAATGGACTTAATATAATCTTCAAAAGTGCTGCCATCAATCCATCCAGATGCAGTTCTATTGTAGCGTGCACCTTTAGGTCCGCCTGTAGTCCACGTGTCATAAATATTATTGGCCTTATAAATGACATAAGGAGGCAAAAGCTCTCCTGCAGCTGTACCAGCCATCATTATGGATATAGAAGATTTCGACTGATTAAGGACTCTTTCAGGGTACTTAGTTCCTCTTTTCACTATAACCTTCTTGCGTCCAGGATCATCACTGAGGTTCGTTTCGTCATAGTTAACTATATTTTTTGGATCAATTTCTTTCAGTGACTCCTCTAACTCCCCAAAGTAATCTTTAATTGTATCAGGTGAAACTTGAGCCCTCGATTTTTTTATGTTTTGACACATTCTCAAAGAAATGGAATCCTGATGTCTTTTTAAAAATCTTGTGGCATAATCTGGTCCAGGCATATTGTTTTTGAAACGCCTGTGTGTGATACCTAGATTATCCAAATACAATTTAATTATAATTCTTAAATCATAAGTGTCTAATGGATAACCCCAATTGCCGCAAATATTTAGATAATTTACGATGTGGCGCTCTGTGTCTTCATCTAATGCATTCTGACCACCTTGCGTTTTCATAGTTTTCCTATTATGTCGATATAGTACTGATTTGTTTATATTATATTTTTCTGCAATAGAAGCTAATGAACACTTCGGAGTTGTTTCAAACTCTTCCAAAGCTTGTTTAATTGTATTATGGTCATATTTGCGATACTGCTTACCCCGTGGATCGGGTTTATAGTTTCGAGGCATTTTTGTACCTGAGAAATAAAACAGCGATAAAATTAACAAAAACAATGAATACCTTATTAATTCATTTTTTTTTTATTAAGGCGGTAGGTAACGCCAATGAACTTGGCGAGCATATAACCGAATTGGATGGCGGGGCAGACCCCATGTCGTGGTTTTTTTTTAAACCATTCATAAATAGGAGCCTCGCCGCTTCCACTACGCCTTGTTATCGTGGCTTGCTTCACCTCTCCCACTATTAAGGTGTTTCTTTTAGAAATCAATTAATAGACATTTAAACTCTAACATTTCTAATTAAATTAAATTCTATTTAACGAAACTTCGTACTTGCAGCGGAGGGGAGAGGGGGGGGAGTTAGGGCGATTCTATCCAGCACTTCCTCCCCCTTTATAAGGCGACATGTTATAAGATCTTTACGTATGATTGCATCACAAGTATAATTATAATTATTAAGAGCCACAAAATTACAAAACGAAAATTAAAAATGCTATAAGTACCTAACTAAAAGTGAAATTTGAACCGTAGGTAACCACTACCAACGGTGCTTTAAACTTTGTGGCAGCCCTGACATAATCATGTTTAATCACCCACCTTTTTCGTAACTAATCACGCCTTTGCTGTGTCTATTAACCATATACGCATGTCCATTAACCCCTCAGGCGTGTCTATTCACCCCTTTCGTGTGTCTAATCACCTCGAAAAATTAAAGAAAATAAGGCTTATGAAATAAGAAATAATTTAATATAATAATGCATGTTCTTACCTCAATAATTATAGCACAATATATTTATAATTGCATTGACCGTAATTTGAAGAAATTTTAAACTAATAACACCAAAATTCACCGAAATATGGAGATTCAAACTCATGTACACTTTACCACTTGTTTTGTTGTCAACTTTGAAATTCGGTTTTGATGTTTTTTAGCGATGTTGCCACAAATAAAACATTGCCAGACTAAGAAAAATAATACCACCAAATTGCTTAAGATGTGAAAATCATCCCGATTGATGTACTGTTTATAGAAAAAGTTTACTAGATACGATAGCTCTATTGCCAATCTAGACATTTCTCGTACATCATCACGTATAGCACGAACAATAGAATCTTTATGACCACTCAATGGACATAGCACAGAAGTGAGACCCTTCTTGATACTATAAACGGAAATTTCTTGATCAGATTCTATACCGGTTTCGCGAATTCGACGTTTTCTATTTGAACATTTGGCACTAGATGAACGTTGATGGTCATCTTTGCCACAAGATGGACACACCATTTCTATATGTCTAATCAACTGAACTATTTATTTTGAAAGTATTATAAGGTTCATATCTGTTTAAAGTTTAGTGTATGTTATACTATACATTGCGAATTAAAGGGCGGGCATCGTGTTGGTAATAATAATATAAAGTTCTCTTTTTAATGCACGATATTTTTATACCTTTACTAATCCATTTATTCTTAATTGGTTTATGATATTTTTTAACTGTTATTTCAGGGAAACATAGTTCATAAAAGAGAATATATAGGTCATGAAATAAGTTAAATGCACTGTTGCAATCTGTTTCTTCATACATTTCATTAAAACCTAAAGCTGATATACATTCAAAAAATTTTTTGATATTGTTTTCATTGTAATCGCTTATTGTGAGCTATCGGAAGAAAGAACGTTAACGACTGCCCAGTATCATGATCTGAGAGTGGATGGTGTGCGTTTGCATCGGTTCCGATGACAACCTCATCCCCGCTGCTTTCACAGTCTGTGATGAGGCGAACGAGGTCGTGTGGGGGCGGTTCCTCCGCCTCAAATGTTGTTTAGCTAGCTTGTTCCGGACATATCACAGTGCGATGGTGCAGCATAGCAGTGGCAGAAAATCAAAGGGAAAGGTGCGAAGGGCAGGGAAAGGTCAAACTCTATAGATTAAAATCTAGAAAAAGTTGCATAACTAGGATCGAAACTATTGCGGAAAGGCATTCGACACTGATGTTCTTTTCACCGGTGTTACTTGCTTATTGGAACGAAGTTCCTTATCGCGCGTTGTGAAAGGGGGCTAGACGGAAAAAAATCATTGTAACGACACTTTTTGCTATAGTTGTAAGCCGTGCGGCGTGCGCGTGTTTCTCTGTCTGTCTCTCTCTCTCTCTCTCATAGAAAGCAAGCCAGTTATTTTCGTTTCGTCTTTCTATTTCTGTTTACATTATATTTGTTAATAATAAAAAAATATTATTATAACTTAAAAATAACAAAATTTTATTACATTTCCTTGACTAATTAATCGAAAGGAACTTCGTTCCATCCGGGTGTCCCTTGACACCTCATAATTTTTTTTTCATTTTGTTCAAATGAAAATGATATTCTGAACTAACCAATTAGGTTGCAATAAAAATAAAAATTTTCCAGAAACGAAGTTTTGCTTACAAAATGGAAAACGGAAATGCACAAGTGCGACTCATAAAATCATTTGCTCACATTTTATGATATTTTGCACTTCATTACTCGTGATATTAAAATTATATCATTATATTTTAGTGCGACGGAATGTTGAACGTCTGCATGTCAAAAGTGAGTGCCTTTTCTTTATTTGGGTTTACCCTTAACAAAACCGAAAGGTAGTGAGGGTTGGTTTCTGGATTAAGAATCAGAAATTAAAAACAAACCTTCTTTTCATTGCCAGCCAAAATTTAACATATTTTACAAGCATATTTTACAGTTTTACAAAGATTCATATTCATAAATATGGTGTCATGCTTTTGATTACCTTTAAAAACATATAACTGGCCCTTAAATCATTCAAAAACAAGGTTTACGACTCGCAACTCCAAGGTGCATTTATTTTTTTTTGTTTTTTACTTATTTTAGTGCGTTGGGCGTGGCTGTGAAGCACTTGTAAGATTTAGTTTTACTGTTATTTGTTTTAATTGTATCATATTAGTGAAATATAATAATACGTGTCCGTTAAACGTATCGTTTGTTCTTAATAGTGTTGTAAAATTTATATACAGTGTCGTTCCGGGTCCTGCTTAACATTTGTAAGTATAAGCTGAATTACTTTTTAGTTGAGTGCGGGCGACTTAAGTCGCAAGAGTTTATGGATAAATAAAACTTATTTTCTTTCTTATACATTTATACATAATTGAGGAGCTCGTGGTTAAATAGATAACAGCAGCACGGGTCAACCTTTAAGGATAAGCAATAATTGACGAGGTCGGTCTGTGGATGGCCATATCGAGACTCGTCCGTGCCTCGGCAGCACGTTAAGCCGTGTTAGTCTCGGCCGTCATTTGTTGATCTTTGGCAGTCGTTACGCCTTGTCAGAAGCAGGAAAATCTGTCACAAATCTTGCTGAACAGTACCGCGTTACCCCGTTTTTGGGTTGTGGAGGTCACTTAAAATGGTAGTAGTAGTGATAGTATTAGTAGTATTCAGCTAAATCCAGTTTGACTAGAACAACCCTTATAATATTTAGTAGAGAAAAGGTTTGGCAAATGATGATGATGATGATATATTATATTAAACAATTAATGTACACGAACAGACAAGAAGGAACTTGACACTACAAAGTATCAAATAACCTTAATTTCGGAAGTCGGTGTTTTTGTATCTTCGTTTTCAACACCGACTTCCGAAATTAAGGTTATTTTATACTTTTTAGTGTTTTTTTTTGGATGTCAGTTATATTTCATAGTAAAAAACGTTTTTTATTTTTCACTTTAAAGTGGTGATACTTGGACGAACAAAAGTGCTCATAAAATATAAACTGCTGAGCCAAGCTGAATTAAGTTTTTACAGGACCAAATGGCAAGTATGCCGCATCGAACTAAAAAAGAATCACACAAATTCGATCAGAAACCCCGGAGTAATCGGTGTACATACAAAAAAAAGTATTTTGCCTACCCCTTGGAAAAAAATATCAAATTTCTAAATCAACGCCATCGAAAGATAAGGCCGTTTATGGCGCATGTTTTGACACTCGCAAGGGAATCAAGAATAACGATGTTACAAGCACAGAAAAAAGGCTGAAAATTGGGAATTTATAGTTTTTAACCGACTTCTTCAAAAAAATTCTGTTCGGCTGTATGTATGTTTAAGTTTTATGTTTTTTCACCGATTTCTCCGCCAAATGTGAACCGATTTTCAAATTTTTTTTTTATTCCTGAGGTTGTCCCATTGTCATCAAGTCAGAATCTGATGATGGGATCCCAGGAAAATCGAAGGCATCCATCAATTTTATAGGCACATACAATGTTTTTCATAAAGTTTCTAACGTTATTCAGATATTTGTGTTTGGTAATCATCATCTCATGTTGCTGAGCCTTGCTGAGATGATGAAAGGTATAATAAGTCAGGATCTAATGATGGGATCCCAGGAAAAATGTTTGTTCAGCGACAATTTCGCCAATTGTCAAGCGATTAGGATGATTCTTTTTTCCCTGGAAGAATATTTTTTCGGACTAGTTCCATTTTAATTTGGTAAAGTTTTAATGAAGAATTTCGGAGGTAGGCAACGGAACTCTTTAATAAATGATAGCAAACCGCCCGGTATTGCTGAAATAGCATATCTGTTTGTCAGCACTTAGACTCATAGTTATAAGGGATTGCAATATTGAAATATTTTGACGGTCATAAACATTGAACTTACTTCGATTACAAAGACGTCTTCTCGTTAGAGAGCAAATTTCAGATCTTCGTTATTTTATAAAAGCTAAGTTAGTCAGCGCATGCTTCCAACACAGGTCTACCTGTGTAGTAACATGCGCAACTATGAAGTTTGGGTCATCGTGGCAGTGGAGTTCGGCAGGTGTATAAAATACCAACTTAAATTCATCAAATGATAATGCGTCCTGAATCTTGTGCTAAATAATCATAGAAAAAGTAGTTTAATTATTATATTTATAGTCATCTATATGTCGAATCGTTAGCAGTGTGACGTCATCTTCTCAATCTCTAATTCAGTGTTAAAGTGGAAACGCCTAGTACACTTGGGTGGGGTCGATACACGTGGCAACATTGGCTGTCTGTTTGACGTTTTACAGATGACAGCTGTCACATGGCGTTGACATTTAAACGTGAGTAACGTTTACCTCGAGAGAGGATGCAGTGTCATCGGTCATTCGATTATGAGACACGACTGTGAGCGGGGGTGGCTACGTGCTATCGAACTTACCGCGTTTTCCGCTTTACAATCGACCTGTGTATCTCTGCAATCCGCTATTATTTTTGAAATCTTATTTAAGCTTTTTCTTCTTATCGTGTGGGCAGTAAGGTTTAACGACCCCACACAGTGTCAGAGTTTCTAAACCGCCTATAAGCTAAAATTAACTGTAATATTTTTCTGTGCCTACCTAATTCCATTTTAGACTTCCAGAATGGCTGACCCCTCTGGTTTCCTGGTTTCCCTCTCAGGATTCCTGAAAGCCAGTAGTTCCTAACCTTTTCGATATTGTTACTCTATCAGGACCTGTTAGGAAAAGTGATAAATGTTATTTATACAAAAAATAAAAGCAAATACAAATATATCTCTTTTAGAAAATAAAAATTGCACATGAATCTTAGGCCGCGTTTCCAACTGCAAGCAATTTGCGTGCAAGTTAAATTACCTTGCAAAGGGATCATGTGATCAAGCGCTCTATCGTGCCCCGCAGTGTAATTAAATTTGCATGCAAGTTGCTTACAGGTGTAAACGCGGCATTACAATTTTAACGTATTTTATACATCCAAACAATGAATTAAGTAAAAATAGTTAGTGTGATGTTTGGTTTTGTTTTGCTGGTCGTAATTGATTCTTTTTATAATAATAATAATAATCTTTATTGATCCAATAACTTTGAAATTACACACAAGAGCTAAATAATCTAGAATGATATTATAACAAAATAAACATTATCATCGATATAGCCGTATGGTTTCGGCCGGTGCCGTATGGTGTCGGCCATGCCGTAAAAGAATAATACCATCCCATCACTTCCCGTGAGTGTCGTAAGAGGCGACTAAGGGATTCAACAGAGAATGGGCAGCAGCGTTCTCTGTAAAACTCAACACCATACACTGCGATCGCCAACCCGCCTGCCAAGCGTGGCAATTATGGTAACCCCTTTTTGGGAGGGCTATGTCCAGCAGTGGACGCCTTCCGGCTGTTATGATGATGATGATGATGATCGATATCAGTACTATTTTGTCACTTAGAATCAAAAGATTTACGTTTGATATTAGATGATTATTATAATTCATCACTCACTTCTTCAAATACAGACATGGCCACATATTTCTGGGAAGTTGTAGTTGGTTGTTCTGCTGATAAAGATTCTGTAAGAAGAAGCTATGAATGAAATTGTTCTTCAGTCAACAGGGTTCCGTTGGTTACCCTTTGGGTATGGAACCCTAAAAACGATGCAGCTGTGGTGTGAATAGATAGTGTATGGCAATATTTGCTTCTTTAGAAATGTTTTTTCTCTGTTTCAACGGTTTGTTTTAATCATAGGTTAAATATTTCTACTTGAGTACTCTTAATGATCAATAACCCGCCCTGTGATTACCAGTGACTGCATACAGGATAAATTTTTAAAGTGTGCGTGGTTGGCCAAATCCGAAACTATGAGTTTTTTATGAAAAACACTTAAAAGAGTCCCGAGCCCGTTTTAAGTAAAAAAAAATACCGTGAAGGATTGCAAACGACCTAACCCATTACCTCACTCATGTGTATGGATATGTTGCAACCAACTACCTTGCGCCGTTTAATTAGCGGCCTGTTACATCCCGGCATTTAATTGGACAGCTAGGCAAATGATTTGCTTCAATGTTGCCTAATGACTTGCCTAGCTAAGTGGGGCACAGGGAGCTTAGGGCACCTCGACACGGATAGGTTAGGTTCGAGTTAACCGTAGGACCGTAGAAATCATGAACACTTTTTGTTGTTCAGGTCGAACAATTTCAAAAACTCTGAAAAAAATTATAATCTGAAACAGAAACTAGGAAATGTCGGGATATATACATGGAGATAATTTGGATAAGACGAAAGATCTAAATTAGTTTTTGCACGTCAATGTGCCAGCCATCTTGTATTGTATATGTCTAGCCAGGGGTTAAAACTATAAAACCTGGCTGGATACTTAGGAAACATCTTCTAATAGTTACCCAAGTAACACAAATAAAATTCAGCTTAATAGAATAACGTACGTAAGTACAGTTTCAATAATTAAAGTTTAAGAGTGTCCGGCGAAGGGTTCCAACGATGAGAATCGCAACGTTGTTTTAATCGTAACATCGTTGCAATGGGCGATGAATGTTTATGTGTCATTGTGGCTGGCAACGGATGACGACACCTTTGCACCTGTTACCTGCCGAAGCCATGCGACAGTAAGTTTAGGTCATCATCCCAAACTTAATTGTGCATTGTTCCTACTCGTATCAGTGTTGAAGGCATGCGCTGAGAAACTTTTAGCTTTCAATAAAAAAAAAACGAAGGTCTGACTCATTCACGGGCTCTTAAAATAATAAACAAAAGTTAATGAAGTCAGTTCGATTGACGAATAATCATACATTATTTTAGTTAGTCTAGTGCTGACAAAAGTAATAGGCTTGTTAACTCAGAAAGTTTACTTTTTTTTCTCAGAGCTTGGGTATTGTTGCTACTTCAAGTGTAAGTTTGACAATATTTATCCTAAGTTGTTAAAAACTAGCTTGTGCCTGCTATTTCTTCTGCGTGGAAGTAATATTAACATAGATGACACTAAAGCCGTTTCTTGATTATGTTTCGTAAAATGTTAGTTTTACATCAATTTATGCTAAGAAAGTTTCAGAGATTAAACTCATTGCAAACAAAAACACTTATATTTTCGGCTCTTCATAATCTTAGTTAGTATGAAAATATTAAAACTATAACAGACTTTGTGAAATACAATGGTATAAAATATAAATAGATACGATGCGTTATTACAATAAAATCTAAAACTAGGTCCGTTGATTGGTTTCACTTTATTTGTGAATAAATACGTTATAACTATCTGTTATTTGCAGTGCTTAGGACATAGATGTTTTTCCAACGTAAGTATTCGAATATCTTATTAAAAAAACAAAAAACCTTTTTTGAAAATTTAATACAACCGAATTCCAAATCGGAGGTATTATACAAATCGAGTCCTTTAAACACAGTTAATGTCATACACAATTAATCGTTCTCCTTGACGGAAAAAAGTGAGAGATTCTAAACAATTTTACTCTAATCTTAAATAAAACACTGTCATGCAGTTCCACTACGCACCCTGAATCAAGGATCTCAGAGCCGCTAGACCTTACTTATTTTCTCAGTAACAAAATGAGAGGGATAGAGAGGTATTAGTACGGACTTTGAACGTTCGCACACGAGCTGCTTATTAACTATAAAAAGCGGTAAAGAGGTAGACGGTCTCTCACACAAAAGCTTCCGTACCCACAAAAAAAAACACCTTTCTTGTATATGAGCCCCTTTAATTTTTAATATAATTTCTTTTTTATTATTTTTTGTTATAGCGGCAATAGTGACAGTCAGGATGGCTGAACCAAACGAGATATGTAATTGTAGATATATGAAGTCAAAGTCAAAACGTTTATTTCAATTAGGCCATTAAACGGCACTTTTGAACGTCATCATTTACATTTAGAATGATATAGTAACTCTAATCTCCATCCGAAAAGGTAGATTCTTATGAAGAAGAACAGACAAGAAACTCCATAGTTACTCTTATCAAATAAATGTTTTACTATTATTTATTTTTTTACTATTGATAGGCACGCGTTTGATCACTATCTCTCCTGATGGTGAGCGATGATGTGGTCGAAGATGAAGCACGCTTGCCTAGAAGTAACCTCACTCTTGACTTAAAGACTCCCAGGTTGTAACTATCAGGAACACAGATTCCGGCAGGTAATTCCACTCCTTAGCTGTACGCACTATGAATGTGTTCCCAAAACGTTTTGTGCGTGTGGGTGGGATATCCACCATGTACTGGTAGCGCATCGCCGTTCGTCTTGTGGTCCGATGATGGAACGGGCTTGTCGGAATTAAATTATGCAATTCCGTCGCACATTGCCCAAAATGCAACCAGTAAAAAACCGAGAGGCTAGCAACTCGCCCGCGATGCTCAAGACTTTGGAGCTTCGTCGCGACGAGCCTATCATTGCCGATGATCCTCTTGGCTCGTTTCTCAATTGACTCAAGGACATAAAGCTGGTATCTGGCAGATCCATCCCAAATATGAGAGCAGTACTCCATACACGATCGAACTTGCGTTTGATAGAATTTGAGTAGCTGTTCCGGCGTAAAGTACCGTCTCACCTTTGCTAGGATCCCCAACTTCTTTGCAGTCACTTGAGCTTTTGCCTCTATGAAAGGGCCAAAATTGAGGATAGATGTTAATGTAACCCCAAAAAGCTCAATTTGGTTGGTTATCGGCACAGTTCCTCGGAAAGATAGAGCTGGGTGGAATTGGCTCCTTTTTGCTTGGGTCTTAGCAGCATCGAACTTGACGAGATTGGCATCGCCCCATTCAGAGACATCCTGTAAGGACACGTTCAAGCGCTCAACCATAGCCTCCCGGAGAGACCGAATCTGCGACCCACCAGCACGTGCGTCACACGTATCTCTCAGCAACAGTGCTGTCGTCTGCATACCCAATTGTACCAGGTTTAAGCAGATCATTTATATACAGCAAGAAAAGTGTTGCCGAAAGCAACGACCCCTGAGGAACCCCGGAATTAACATCCAGCAGTCCAGACCAGCAACCATCTATGACCACTCGGATAGACCGATACCTCAGGAAATCTGGCATCCAATCACACAATCCGGCGGGCAGACCGAAGGAAGGAAGCTTACTAATAAGGCTATCGTGCCAGACCCTGTCGAAGGCCTTCGAGATGTTAAGGGAGACCGCTGGTGCCTCCCCGTGCTTCTCTTTGGCCTCACTCCAGATGTGAATAGCATACACTAGAAGATCCCCAGTTGACCCATTTCGGCGGAACCTGTATTGTCGGTCACTAAGGATATCATTCGCTTCTAGGTATGCCAGGAGCTTATGATGCAGCACGAGATGGGTCTATATTTCGACGGGTCATCCGACTACCCTTCTTCGGCACGGGCTGCACGTTAGCTTGCTTCCAAGCCTTCGGCACTTTACCAGTCTCAAACGAAAGGCGTAATAGGCGTGTCAAGGTCGCACACAACTCAGGCGCACAAGTCTTCAGAACAATTGCCGGTATCCCGTCGGGGCCACTAGCCTTGTTCATTTCTAGGTTACGCAGTATCCTACGGATATCCTTCTGATGAATGCGAATGTTCGACATACTCAACTCGCATCCATCAGGAGAAGTAGAGGGCCTCGCACCACCAGGATCCAGACGTGAAAGGCTGAGGAGCAAGCGAGATGCAAACAATCTCGCTTGCTCCTCAGCGGAGTGGGCGATCCTTCGGGTCTCAGCAGTGGTGGTAGTTGCGCTGAGTGTTAAAGCGCATCAGCACGATTGCACTCGATACCAAACCATGGACGAGCTTCGCCAGACATTGTTACGTCAGAGAACGGCATTTACTACTCCATTCCCCTCCGCAATACATCCGTCACGGCGTCCGCGCACGACGAAGCATCAGTTGAAGAAAAGCAAGTAGGCTGCCAAGGATAACATGCAAAGAAACATCCCAATCCTGTCTGTACCTGACCTGTATCGCCATACCCGACGGGTGCCTCTTGGGCTACGATGGGGCGGGGAGTAAACGGACACAGACTTCACCAGACGGTGGTCGGAACTACCCAATGGTGAAGAAATCGACACCGAGTACCGGTCTGGATCTGTTGTCAGCAGAAGGTTCAAGCAATTGGCAGTATGCGAATCAACATCCGGCACCCTCGTTGCCCCCTGGACCTGCTGGGTAAGATTTAACGCTAGAGCTAGCTTTCGCGTCTCACGTCTAGTATGGTCTGTGCACTGGTATGGGAAAAGCCTCTCCTGATGGTGGGTGTTGAAGTCCCCCAGTAACACCAATTGGGCAGAAGGGTACCGTTGTTGAGCCGCATCCGCCGCCTCACTTAGGTGTTGTGTGAGCCCAGTTCTCTCCAAATTACCGTTGTGCAAGCGGTAGACACAGGCGTAGACAATTTTATCCAGGCCAGTGTCCACTAGAACCCATAGTGTTGAGAACCTGGATCTTCAAGATTGCGGAGACGCCGATGGCAGATGTCGTCCCGGGCGTTCATACATACGCACGCGCGTGGTCTAAAGTGGTGCTCTAGGGTAAACCCTGGGTAGGACAGGTACGACACGTCTGACGGACATCCGAACTGCGAGGAACAAGAGCGCTGGTTTCTCAGTCTCTAGGTGGCTTTTTTTTATTTTGTTCCTGTTCATGTTTTGAGTGAAGGAGGTAGAGGAGAAGGAAGTGAAATGAGATTCCATGCTGCTAAGCCCCAGGCACGCTCTGATAGGACGACATCATTAGGGGACTAGTCTGGAGATTGCAAGGATGCCCGAGCCCCCCGGGAGTGTCCATCGGACCCTCTCATCTGGTCGCCAACCAGCAAAATGGTGCATTCCGAGATTTTTCGACAGTTGGCGGGGCAGCCTTTCATGTGTGGCTAGCACACTACTTGGTGGGTACCCGGCTAGCACACTACTTGGTGGTAACCCACAAACAGGTAGAAAACTACCTGTTTCATTATTTATTATTTTGTCGTCAGCTGATTTTGTTTTATTACCAACTAGCTTTTGGCTACGACTTCGTACACGCCGGTTTATTTCCGTTCCCGTAGGAATTTCGGGGAATCTTAGTGCTCCCCTACGGAGTTTAGTGAAGCTTCATGCCAAATTTCAGCTATATACGACCAGTAATTTCGGCTGTGCGTTGTTTGTCAGTCACTCAATCAGCCAGTAACGGAAGAATTATATATATTAGGATTGATGATATGCAGAGCTTTTGCTGTTTTGCATACATTTTTGTATGTTTTTGAGTATTTCGCAACATATTTATGAAAGCTTGCATTATTCACATGTTGCTTTTGGCCATACAGTTCATATAGTTTTTCCCTGCGCGAATACCTCGAGTTGCCCAATAGCTAAATAAGAACTTAGTGTAAGTAAATACTTTTAGACTTTAGAGGAAAAGTGTAATTAAATTGCGAGTTTAATAATGAAAAAAACTCGGCGTAGAACTTATTTGGGTCATCCATGTTATTAAAGTTATAATCACCTAATTTGTTAGCTAAAGTATATTTATTTTTTCGAAATTTTTGTGCGTAATTGGTTTAAATTTTATTTGATATTTTTGTAGGGGTATGTAAGTACATACCCTTACAAAAATATTAAATAAAATTGATACAAACAATTGGAATAGAATTGGACAAACAATAACGTTTCGCAAGTGCAAAACGTTATTGTTCGTCCGCTGTGATCTGATGGCAACTTATGCTACTATTTACTAAGCTTCTTAGAATTTTAGAAGCTTCTTAAAGTTGTGTAAAAAATATATGTTAAGGTAGCAAAAAGGTACTAAATATCTACATTAACAACGCGGTTAATAGAACGCTAAAACTATGAGAACTTGGAAGTGGTCAGCCAACCTGACATCAGAATGGCTGACCACTTTATTTCTTCGATATATTGCTTAACGCAAAGGTAGCAAATATTTCATTATAGGTAGTAAATAGTAGCAAATAGGTTAAACAATGCACATGGTCTCGTGTACATACATTCGTTTAGTCCATCCTGACGGTCAGGTATACCTATTAAAATGATTGAGATACAGCTGTTGACAGACAGACGGACGTGTACAGCGTGAACTGCGTGCACAGCGTGCATGGCGTTGACAGCTTGAGCTATGTGAGTGCCATATTCGAGCAAGCCACGCGTGAACCAATGACGTCAATTGATGCGTAGCGTGTCCGTGGGTTACAGTGGAGATAATCTCATACACGTTCATACAAGGCGAAGCCTGACACACGTGCGTAGCCTCTCCGTGCGCCGCGGTGGGCTTCCGCCTTTAGCAGGACAAATACACTCAAAAATATGGCAAGTCTATTCTACCCACTAGTAGCGAAAAGTAGACTAGTTCATTCCACGACTCACTAAAAAGCACAAAACGTTGTCGATTATACAATTTATTTGGTTACATGGGTGAGCATATTTTATTTATTTCTCAGGTTATTCAATATCTTTGACCAAGTGGTTTCTGAAAACACGAAAGCATATTCAATAAAAATAATGCAACCATACATGACAGAAGACCATTTTTTTTTCAGTGCACGGGTGATGGATGTATTTCATTGGTAAATATTATTATAATTTTATTTTAAACCGGCTTAATGCAGTTCAAAACAAGGTCACCTAGGTAGGATCCCAGGAAAGAGCAACCCTCAAATTTTATGCGCACTTACAATGTTTTATTTATCAATGTCAGATTTATACTTCTTGCAACACAAAAATACAAAGGCATCTTAGCTATTGTCTGCCAGTCAACCAAAGGTGATAAGAGAGTGAGTGAAGAAATGGAAAGAACTCTTCAATCTTTACAGGCACACTTAAAGCGATTTGGCCAGAGGCGTCTTCTTCTGTTGCGGCGGCTGGGGCGTGAGGTTTCCCTCTCTATCACGCGTTCGGCCTCCTTCTTCGCTAGAATTAGTGCTTCGCAGAAGGTGGTGACCGTTTCCCATGCCTCCTCGCTCCGGACCATGGATTGGACCAGGGCCGGACGCGATAGTTCGTAGGACACGGCGGTGCTCTGCCCAAGCAGGGCAGACCTCCACCGTATGCTTCACCGTGTCTTCCGGGCGATCCTCACAGTGTTGACACCCAGGCGTGTACTCATTGTTATGTGTGGGTCGAGGGTAAAGCGGGCCGAGGGTCTCAGGAAGTAGGATCTTGCGTTACCAATTACATAAAAATAAACTGGACCTAAAAGTGCAGCATCTTGTGCTCCGGAGTGATTGTAGTGGCAGCCAAAATCGTAATATCAAAATTGGATTTATGTTAAAAGTCGTTTTGGAAAGGACTTTAAGTATCTGGAATCGGGAGATACATTTTTGCCGAACGAATACTGACTTTACGATGCTGAAATATCATGAAAAGTTCTGTAGAAGAATGTATTAATATTTTAAAATGCAAAAGGAAAAACCCGTTACAAGTCTACCGGATGAAAAACCTTCCTTTGTGAGCACAAAAAATCTAAAAAAAAATACAGGTAATCGAAAACTTTTTTAACAAGAGAAAAAATAAATTGGTGAAGTAATGATTATTAAATTTAGATTGAGTAAGACAAGTTTTGAAAGATTTCTTAGTTTTAGATATTGTTTTAGTGTTTTTTTTTTGTTAAATTTAAGATGTTTTTATTGCCATGTTCATGCTTGAGGTTTAATTGATATTATTATTAAATTTGGTGTGCAATAAAGTATACATAAATAAATAATAAAGGTGTGTTTCATTTCATGGAATAAGGTTTTATATAAACAATTTATTGCGTGGGTCGTTTTAGCGAAATAAAGACTAGGTCATACGCTATAGAAACAGTAATTTCACAAAAAGGATCCAACCGTATAAATTTACATTTACTTCGGAAAATACAATACAAAGCTTTACAAAACTATTAACAATAAAAAATTTTCATTTTAAAAGGAATACCCATGAAAAAAATCTTCCAAACTTCAAACGACAATATGTCTAAAGTGACTTTGTGTGGATTGGATCCATTTCGTTTAACTACGTCCAATTTTTTCGAATTTGGGTTTTTATTTAAAGGATATATATACGTGCTACTAGAAGGGTTATTTTTGTTATTTTGTCCATCTCCTTCCCTCCATATCTCATTAAATATTGATCCTAGCGAGAAGTGTACACAATTTTTATTGAAAAAATTTTTACGCAGGTTTCTTGAGAATATTTTTTGCAATGAGCCACTGTTTAAGAGTTATTTACGAAAAACTAAAAAAGGACCTTTATACCCCATCCTACCCATTAGCTTCACCCCCATCCATCAGTACTTTTAGTATGTTGTATATGACACCTTTACCTACAACTATATCAAAATTCGCTTATACACGGAATGTTTCCCCTATTTTGCCTTCCTTGGGTGGGCTATATGCAACGTTTTTAGGACGTCTGATGTATGTTGGGGTCAGATAAATTTTATAAGGGCTGTGACCAATCTTCATTAATTATTATACAGTACAACTTGTCTTCTCGTTTTATCTGAACTTACTAAACTTTTACTTTTATGTGAAAATACGTTCATCAACTCAATCTTTAAAATAAAGATTAAGATTTTTATTACATTTAATTTTTTCAACAGTGCGAAGGAGCAAATTGCAAATCCGAGGTAACTGTCAGTTTTTATTTAAATAACGTCAATACACCTTAGAGATTACAACAGCTCAATGGTTCTTACCCCATTTTGCAGAGGGTCGGAAGTGAGGCTTCATTTCCAGCCTAAGTCACTTAGTGGTAGTTTTGTTTCCTTTTACCCGAATATTTCGGGTCGCGCACGGTAATGCCACGATAACAGGGCAACTTGGATTTTCTATTTATGTACGTAAAAACTGTTTAATATTAAAAAAATAATAATACAAGACTGCTTAGTCTCCGTTATCAACTGGGGCCAGAAGCGAATTAAATATAAGATACACGAACTCTTTTTATTGGTGACGAAATAATTGCGTTATAACATCAACGGTTACCGCCTTTGAATACAAAAAGTGGTATTTAAACAGCACAATCTCAGAAGTATCCTCACTTAAACATTTTTCGGACAAGCCAGTCATTTGGTAGTTTTAAATGGAAAGTTTTCCAGAAATTTTCAATATTTATGATTGTCTATTTTAAATGTGGGAACCTACTCACTCCGCCCATTTTAGTAAGTAAGCTGAAAACTCGCTGGAGCCACACAAGTTTACGAGCGCCTTCACTTGCTGCTACCATATCAGCTTTGGTAGTTGAAATCCTCCAACGAAGAGATATGCAACTCTCGTTGTAGAGCGTCCTGTGTGCTGGTCTCCTCCATATAACTTAAGTTTTGTATTAGATTGGAATTACGGTGTTATACCAAAAAAACAAGTCTTTTTATGTAGCGCATAATCCACTTAACACGTAGCCAATCTTCATATGTCGCGTTTTCCAGATTTCTTGAAACTAATCCAACTGCATATGCTCTATCAGGTCGCGTCCCTGTTATTAAGTACGTTAAGGCACCTACTACTGCTTCTTTGAATTAAGATGTAAAATTATTTTACTATTTTACTTCTTCTATTATTCCTTCTCATCGTATTAACTTTCCCTGCTTAAGAACTCGTTTCTATTCGCATTGGAACTGGATTACATTCTGACATCCTAAAACGTTCCAGTATCTTCTTGGTGTACGACTCTTGTTTAATTGCAACGGAGCCAAGTCCAAGATAATAAGATGGTGACTTCCTCGTAATCTTCAAAGTATCCTCTAATTCTTCAAGAATTGGTTTGCAAAGTCCTTTATCTATCGAGGCTACAAGTCCGTCATCTACGTACAGAGCTACCAAGATCTACACCTATTTTCTTTGTGAACAGGTAACAATCACCTGAATTTTCCCCTCAAAGCATGAGTTTCAGCATCTAGGAACCTGCTTGAGTCCGTATAATATAGTCCTTTTGAGTCGACATACATTTGAAATTCCGTCATTAAGTCCATCCGGCTGCTGCATGTAAATTTCTTCCTTTAGCTTGCTGTTGAGGAATGCAATGGGGAGGCACACTGCCTTTTTATCCCGCTTGGTGGCGTCTTGGTGACTGTACCTTGCTTTGACATAAGAACTCTCAAATTCTATACATTTTTTGTAAACAAGTCCAAACTTTTCGTTTTTATCAAGAATGCCCCAATGCAGAGCCTTAAATTGTAAATCAACTGGGGAGTTCATCTGTTTCCCAAAGCCTTAAAATGCAGAAAGCAATAGGACAGCGCTTTGCGGATTAAAAACTTCAGGACAAGAGTGATACAAGCACTTCAGAGAAAGTGATTATTTCGGAAAAAGTAATTATACATAAAGGTACATGAAATGTGACTTATTTATTCTCCAAATACATGTATAAATATTAACACCATAGTCATTCTCACACTTATTTTTTTTTGGGACAAGCCCGCCACACATTCCCAACCTACCCTTAGAACTTACCCTTAGATTTTTCAACCGATGCTCTGTAGCGTGACTTGGCAACTCTAAAAGTACTTAAAGCAAGATTAAGGGGTCCCCGATAACCTTGTTTTTAAGCTTAAGTTGTCTGCGCGCTCTGCCATAGCTTTAACGTTATTCAACAAGATAGTCATTCCACCAATCACATCTACGAATATTGGTCATAGATGCGCGACCAATAGCAATGTCAGCACAGTAAGTGAAGGTGTCTGACATTATCTCAGCACCTTCCTCAGCTGACAGTCCATCGCGAGTGAAGTCTTTGGCATAACAAGCAAAAAGTGAGCTAAATAATTCCCAATTCGCGCCCTTACTTTTATATCTAAAATTCCCAATTAAGTGTGACGAACCTTGAGTAAACATAGGAACAAATTCGTACACGATCAGGCGATGATCACTACAAGACGCGTCAGGAAGGACACGCCACCTATCCAAGCGTACGTCTGCACTAGAAAGTGTAACGTCAATACAAGATTCGCCCATTTGGCTTCAAAACTAATTTGTATGACAACAGAGGATACCAATAACAGTATAGTTACATCTACCAATTCTACCATGAACCAGGTATCTTCTTGCTCTCGCATAGCTAATTTTAATAAAGGGGCTAAGCAGAAATCCTTTAAATTATTCTATCAGAATATTCAAGGCTTTTCTTCAAAACAGCTGGAAATAGAGTTATTTTTAGAAAAAACAATGTTTGACATTATTTGTTTCACTGAGCATTGGTTAAAGGATTTTGAAATGTTGATTAATTACGAGAATTATAGTGTGGGAAGTTCTTTTAACCGAAAGACAATGCTACGTGGGGGTTCACTAATATTAGTAAAAAAATGTATTAAATTTAAAACCCGTAAAGACATAGTTAACTTGTCTGTTGAACATAGCATTGAGCTGTCCTGTGTTGAGCTAGATAAGCATGTCATAGTGTGCGTTTACAGACCCCCTAATTATCTGAACTACGCTATATTTGAGTCAGTGATGGAAGATGTATTGGCAAAACTTGCAACTGGTAATAAACTAGTAATCATCCGTGGAGATTTTAATATTAATATCTTAGAAAACAATTCAGATAGCTGTAGATTATTAAATCTCTTTAAATCATTCAATTTGTCTAATGTGTTCATAGAACCAACCCGTACAACTACAACTACTGCTACATGTATTGATAATGTTTTTTGTTGTGGCAACTACTTAGAGAAAGCCATTGTAAATTACCTTCCTTCTGATCACAGTGGGCTACTGGTATCTTTTGAGTCCAACATTCCAATTCAACAAGTGCAAATACAAACTAGACCAATAACATCCGGTAATTTAAATAAATTTAACCGCACTTTAATCGGGAAGTTAAGTGATTGGAACCTTACAATGAATAATGCTAATATTTTGTATACAGATTTTTTTTCTTTAGTCCAAACCGAATTCAATAATACTTTTAAAAAGAAAACTAAAACTATCTGCCCTAAGTTTTTATTTAGTGACTGGGCAACTAAAGGACTCCGAAAAAGTAGGGAAAGACTTTATGAGTTGTATGGCCTTAAGCCTTTTATTAACACTGAGACTTTTAATAAGTATGTAGCTACCTACTCAAAGATTTATAAAAACACTTGTAAGGTAGCTAAGGCTTTATATATAAGTAATAAGGTAAAAACAGCAGACAATAAAATAAAGACGGTTTGGAAAATTATAAACAATGAAACAAATAGGAACAAAAGACATAACACTGATTACGGATTGGAGACTTCTCATGGACTTATTAGCGATAACAAACAAGTTGCTCAAGAATTTGTAAATTTCTTTACGAGTATCCCTATTAAAACTACTGAAGCCTTAAATTCCTCGCCTTCACTTGCTTTTGATTTATTACAGGCGAACGTTTCAGCCAGCCCGACTGAATTTAATTTTAAACATATAAACCCCATAGTAGTAATAAAAGCTTTTAAACAAATAAAAATTAAATTGACCGAAGATCTATGGGGATTGTCTATCAAAGTTTGTACCTCAATCATCGAGACTGTAGCGCCGTACTTAGCTATAATATTTAATTTGTGTGTGGATCAAGGAGTTTTTCCGGACCTAATGAAATTCAGTAAGGTGATACCACTTTTTAAATCTGGGGATAGTAAAGACACAAATAATTATAGACCAGTATCTGTGTTGCCAGTGTTTAGTAAGGTATTTGAAAAAGTGATGCTAAATCAGATGCTTAATCATTTTAACACGAATAACATCTTTCATGATAAACAGTATGGTTTCACCAAGGGACGTTGTACAACTGACGCTGGTGTTACCTTACTAAAGCACATCTTTAATGCGTGGGAGGACGCACAGGATGCCATAGGTGTCTTTTGTGATCTCTCGAAGGCGTTTGATTGCGTTGATCACGATACATTACTCCTGAAGCTCGGGCATTACGGACTGGTCAAAACAGCGTTAAACTTGGTCAAATCTTATTTGAATGATAGACGGCAATTGGTTCAAATAAACGGTGTCAATTCGTCGGGATTAAACGTGATAATGGGCGTTCCCCAGGGCTCGATTTTGGGTCCTTTCTTGTTTTTGGTATATATCAATGATTTACCCTATTTATTGCAACAAAAACTTGATATGGTGCTGTTTGCCGACGATACCTCCTTAATTTTTAAGATAAATAGACAGACAGACAATGTTGATATCATAAATAATGCCCTAATGCAAGTCCAAAATTGGTTCACGGCGAATAATTTGGTTTTGAATGAAAAGAAAACGAAATGTATAAGATTTTCTTTACCCAATGTCAAAAGCAGTGATTGTGACATAGTATTGAACAGGGAAAAACTAGAATTTGTCGATAAAACGGTTTTCCTGGGAATTACGCTTGACCCAAGGCTACAATGGGGCCCTCATATAACATCTCTTTCTGGACGGCTAAGTTCAGCAGCTTATGCTGTTAGGAAAATCCGCCAATTAACGGATGTCGATACCGCGAGACTGGTCTATTTTAGTTACTTTCACAGTATCATGTCTTACGGTATTTTACTATGGGGACGGGCTGCAGACATTGAGTCTATTTTTATTCTGCAGAAAAGAGCCATCAAAGCGATATACAATCTCCGCCGGCGCGATTCTCTAAGGGAACTGTTTAAGAATATTAACATCATGACGGTACCTTGTCAATACATTTACGAAAACATCATGTATGTCAGAAAGAATTTACATCTTTTTAGTAAAAGAGGCGACAGACATAATTATGGTACTAGAAATAGGGATCAATTAGTTCAACCAGGTTTCAGACTGGCTAAAGTTGCCTCATCTTTTATGGGGTACTGTTTAAAATGTTATAATAAGATACCTCCCCATATATTAGAACTTAATGAGACAAAATTTAAATCTTGTATTAAACGCACACTATGCAGGCAAGCATATTATAAGTTGGGGGATTATATTGAAGATAAAAATGCTTGGCTGAATGCTGGTCCGGCTCCACAGCCACTAGGGCGCACAAAATAATCTGTTAGCATTTGGAAACATTGTTGGACCGGCTGAAGATTGTAAAAAAAAAAAAAACAATATTTGCATTGTATAGACTCAATTTTATTTAGCAATGTATAATTTCATCCATTTTAACGGCACATGTGTGAGTACTGTGTACCTTAAACTTAAGCTATAGCTATCAGTTTTAGGTTTGTTTTTGACTTGAATGTACCCTGGCGGTTGGGAGTGTCATGCTCACACAAAAGTCTGGCTGATGGTGGCGTATGCGTTGGATCATTTGGCTCCCTTCAAAATGGTTGAGCCGAATGGTGCTAGCGCATGCGTCATGTTCGTGAACGGGCGCTGTCAGTTGGGACTGGTCATTTCTCAGTTGCCATGGTTTATTTTAAATATTTCTTTGAATTGTTCCTTTTTTTCCCGGACGCTTTTATCCTGCTCGTCTTTTACATCGTTCTCACATGTTTGTATAATTTCAACTTGATGTAAACAAAAACTTGTAACAATTTATTATTTTTTAAAAGAGTGTCCGTGGAGTTTCTTGCACGTTCTTCTCCATAGAGATCTACGCTTTGGAACGTGCAAATAGCTTCATCTTGTTGGACTGACCGACCTTGACAATTCAAAAGTGCCTGTAAATGGTTTATTTGAAATATACGATTTGATTTGATTTGATTTGAAAAAGTAGGCGGTGCATCTGGGGTGTTATGAATTGATAAGTTCATCTCAGCAATAAAATCTTCAACGGCACAACGTCGTTCGGAATCAGTAGCCCGAACTTTGCCATACCACAGGGAAGAAGATGCATTCACGTCAGCACCCACTATAACTTTGCAGCCCGCGAGCGACCGCAAGACGTGACGGAGTCTGAATATTGAAAGTAGCAGCTCACAGCGTAAACCTTAAAGGTAGGTGATGATACTTCCGCCACGGCGCAATGGGGCGTCATGAGATTACATAGATGTTACAGTAAAGCTCGAAGAACGCGCAACGTAAATTCCGGCTCGCGCCTTGCAATCCAGCTGAACTACCTTGTGACGTAAGCGCTAATTCTCACACTTATGTAAAATTTCAGGTAGTGAACCTTTAGCAAAGTTTCTGAAAAAGACTGCTATACCATGTATATTCTGCTTCTCTAAGACTAAACCCGAAACTCCAGCAGCTTTAGAACGTCAATGCCGTTATATGTGGTTTGACTTTTTATTAACAATATCATGAGCACCCAATAACACAGCTACAAGCTTACAGCTTGTTGCTGTACCACTACCAGCAGCACACTCGCAGTGACATTCTTCAATGGACCCGTCTCGGCTAATTTTGGCATCTCCACGTAAGCAACTTTCTTCATGCTAGCTTTGCAGAGTCCAGGCAAATATGTGTAGGTCGTCGTAGGCCGTCGTCAGCGAAACGAGCAGTGACAAGGTGTCGGGACTCATAAAGGAGTTTGCCTTTTGTTTGGGTTTGGAATCTGTAAAGGAAATAAACAAATATTCATATATCTAAACAAATACAATAACAGAACAATCTGTGATTATTAAGTATATCCTTACAACATACCTTTGAAAATATTCTTGGATTTCGTACTGACTTATTTTTGGAATAGGTGAATTAGCGTTGATGTCTTATGATGAACTATCTTCTTCAAGATCAAAGTGGACTCCAAAATTTTGATTTTGATCGTATGCCTCCAACCCAGAGAAAGAAAAACATGTAAGTTTGTTTTAACATAAAAAAAACTGGCCAAGTGCGAGTCGGACTCGCGTGCAAAGGGTTCCGAACCACCTTCATTTTTTTAACATGTTATTGTTTAACACTACAGAGTTCTTATAGATTTTCCTGTAATCTTTAGTTATAAATCTGTTATCTACTTTTTTTTCTAAATTTTAGGTTCAGTAATTTCGGAGATAAGGGGTAAATGGTCATTTTTGGTCTAATTTCCTGAATATATTCAAAACTAATTATTTTTAAATTATAAAAAAGTAGGTATATAATTAAAACCCTCACAGTAAGCCCTTTCATTTGATATGTCACACGATACAGTTCGAAAAACTTTTTTTATCATTTACCATACTAAATATTCATTTATTTACGTAACGTCTGTGTTTGGGTCACAGAATTCCATATGTGTGCCAAATTTCAACAGAATCGGTTCAGTAGATCCGGAGAAAACTGGCTATGACAGACGGACGGACAGACAGACAGACACCCGAGTGACCCTATAAGGGATCTGTTTTTTTACTTTAAATGCCTCCCTCTCAATAACATCGGCCTTTTTCCCAGGAGTCGACGCATTTCTTCGTCAAAGCTCAGGTCGAAGTTCACGTAAAGATAACAGCGAGTACATTTTTTTAGGTAAATTACAAAATAAACACAGAAAATCGCAACCTCACACTTGATAAAAGACTTAAACAAGGTACAGTCGCTGAAAGCGCTATCTGCTTCTACTTTTTAGTGTGCCTCCCCATTGAAACATCAAACTACGTCAAATATAATTTTTCTTCATAAAGCTCTGATGGTTGCCATTCTAACAACTGGACTATAAATTTGTTCGTAATCGATTTCTTTTCCTTGCTTGAAACCTTTTACTACTAGCCTAGCCCGATATTTGTCGATACTGCGGTCTGGGTTTCGCTTGATGCGAAAAACCCACTTGCAAGGGAGTGCCTTTCTATATTTAGGCATTAACTGCGTATAAAAGTGATCGAAGTTCACAAGTAAGTTACTTTGACCATTTTTCTATTATAGGTACTTATTAACGCCTCGTTTGATTAGATTATGAAAAATTTGGCGGAATCGTGAAATAAAAGGGGCCGACAACTGTCAGCGTGGCGCTAGTAGCGCACAAACCAATAACAAAGCAGTTTTTGATGAAAAGATGTGTAAATACTTAGATAAATGATTACTTCCATTTTGATTAGATCGTCAAAAACTATTTCCAATTATTTGTACGATCCCAAACCTAAATGCATCACATCACTACATAGTATAAAACAAAGTCGCTTTCTCTGTCCCTATATCCCTATGTATGCTTAAATCTTTAAAACTACGCAACGGATTCTGATGCGGTTTTTTTTTAATAGATAGAGTGATTGAAGAGGAAGGTTTATGTGTATTGTAGGGCACACCACTAGGGCTTCTTGAACGCCCCCGGAATCGATTCAATAAAACAGCCTTTAAGCGATTTAAGAGATTATTATATTGAGCTGGTGCTCTCAAGAAAAACTTTTACACAACTGTCGTAAAAACAAATCAATCATTATATGTCAATATTTAAACCTATTCTAAATTCCTAATTCTTCTAAAGCTTTTTTAATTATTAAATTGACGGAGGTTCCCGGAGGGTGAGCCATCCAAGGAGGATGTATCACATGAGCTACGCCCTCACGAATAGAAGATACTAGGAAAGTCTTCCTGTAATCTTTTATTCCAAGCTTTGGAAGAGTTAAGCACCTACCTATCCCTAACCAGGAGTTCCTGCCTATGGGTAGAATGATCGTAGACAGGGTTGCATATGCTTCTATAGAAGCAGCTTCAGTCATGTCCTGCGATAAGCATTATTCTTTTAAATTCTAATGCGCCATTTGCGCTGAACAAAAACGCAGACATGCTGAAACCCTGCTGCAGTAAAACTACCCTAAAATCTGCAGCACACCGCCAAACGTAAACAAAATGATGTGACAAATCACATCCATCCAGAAGGGATTGACCTCTCGAAAGCTACCTTAACTAGTCTACGCGGCAGCCAGACGGTTAAGAAGCGAAGGTCTATTCTGTCAAAGAATTAACTCCTAACATCGAACTCACTCCAGTAATTCAAAGTCTGTTAGAAAATATATGGACTGAAATTATTTGCCTCCATCGAACAGCTCAACCAATGGTGACAACCAGCCACCCCTCGCGAAGGCTATGCCCCGTATGCAAAGTTGGTATCACCGCCCATGGAGTCCTTCAATTGCGTTACAGTGGACGCTGAAACCTTAATAGAAATAAAAAACTGGAATAACTTCAGCCTAGCTAAATATCGATATTAATCGCGACCTTCTCTTCTCCACCCGGCAGCATCATCGAAGTAGTCTATCATCATCCGTATTCCAACATCACATGAAAAAGAAAAACCGATTAATAAACTATTCAACATACTAAACTAAAATTATGTATTGTTTACATAAATATGACATAAATGATTTGACATCTTGCTTTTTCCTACCATAGATCCGTTTTTTTTTTTAATTCTTACGTAAAATAGTTTCAACCTATTCACATGGACAATATCTCTGAATCTCCTGTTGTTAGGTTTACTTATCACATAATTTACTTCTGAAACCCGCCTAACAATTTTGTATGGTCCTTTATACAACCTACAAAGCTTCGTGCTTCTACCTATATGTCGCCTAGGAGTATAAACCATTACCAATTGATTTACTACAAAATTCCTGACTTTCGCCTTCTTATCATAAATAGCTTTCTGTCGGACCTGCGCCTTTTTTATGTTATCTATGGCACAACGTGACAGCTGACTTTTCAGACTATGACGTCCTACAAAATCTAATGATTGATGCTGTTCCCCAATATTTATCGTTAAATCTGTAAGAAATGATGGTTCCTTAGCATATAATAATACGTAAGGTGAAATCTTGGTGCTTGACTGCTTACTGGTATTATACGCGAAACACACGAGAGGAACATAGCTACACCAATTTCTCTGATCCGTAGCAACATACATGGACAACATTTGGGTTAAAGTCTGGTTAAAACGTTCGACCAGACCGTTCGATGCGGGGTGAAATGCTGTGGTGAAGCGTGACTTCGCCTCGAAGAATTCAACAGTGTCCTTCACCAAGTGTGACGTAAAAACCGACCCCCTATCCGACACTATTTCTTTTACACCACCATACCTACAGAAGATTTCTTCAATTAGGAACTCACTAATTCTTTGTGCCGTCGCTCTAGGAACCGCCTTGCAGACTGCATATCTCGAAGCATATTCTACACTAACGATAATATACCGATTACCTTTCATCGACTTCCTAAAAGGCCCTAGAACATCAATGCCTACTTTCTCCATCAAATGGTTTACCAGGACGGGCTGTAACTGTGCCAACTGCTTACATTTCTTGCGCTCCTGACATAACCGACAACTTCTCACATATTTATCTATCTTCCTCTCGGCATCCTTTATGTAATATCCTGCTCGAAATTTACCTAACGTCTTGGCTAGACCTAAGTGACCACCTGACCATGGATCATCATGCAATTCCCTTAATATCTCCTTCAGCAAACAACCCGGGATCACTATCAACTCTCGAACCCTATTCAATCTCCTTGCTTGTTTACATAATACACCATCTATGACACTAAAACCTTTGAGTGTACTTCCACTACTAGCTGCCAGTTTATCAAACCAACCTCTAAAAAATTCATCTCGCAGCTGCTCATCTCGCATCCTCACAACCTCTATCCTATACAACTGCATGCCGTCCTCTAACTTTTTCTCGGACAACTTTGACTCCTCCTCCTTTTCCTCGGCTAAGGGATTCCTACTCAAAAAATCCGCTATGACGTTGTCCTTCCCTGCACAATGCACTATGTTGAAATCATATGCCTGGATACACAGCGACCACCTAGCTAACCTTCCATTCATATCCTTTCTGCTCCTTAACCAACATAGGGCTTTGTGGTCAGTCATCACCTGAAAAGTCAAACCCCATAGAAAATGTTTGAAATAATTCAATGCCCATACCAAAGCAAGACATTCTTTCTCCGTGATTGAATATTTCTTTTCCCCATCGCTTAGCTTCCTTGATGCATATGAAATAGGAAACATTACCTCTTCACCTTGCATGAGACAACAACCAACTGCTTCATCACTGGCATCTACATACAACCTAGTAACCATGTTTTTATCAGTTGAATAAAAATGCAGAATAGGTGGTGATTCCATTATCTTTATAATCTTTCGAAATGCTTCTTCTTCCTTACTACCCCAAACAAACGCTTTATTTTTTTTTAAAAGCTTTGTTAGTGGTAATACAATCTGTGCAAAATCACTAATAAACTTTCTATAGTATGAAAACAACCCTAAGACGGATTTAACTTGCTTTGCGTTTTTTGGTGTTTTCAAAGTTTTTAAAGATTGTAATTTCTTATTATCGGGTCTGACACCATCTCCTGATATCTCATGTCCCAAGACTGTAATTTTACTATACCCAAAACTACACTTGCTTGGTTTTAAGGTAAGATTTGCTTTCTTTAAACGTAACATAATCTCTTCTAACGATTCAATAAATTCATTAAAATTATTTCCCCAAACCAAAATATTATCTACATAACAAATGGCCTTTTTATATTTTATTCCAGCCAGTACTTTGTCCATGACTCTTTGGAAAACAGCTTGACTTGTTTTAAGTCCAAAAGGTAAAACATTGAATTCATATAAACTTGAAGAAGTAATAAATGCAGTTTTATGCTTATCTTCTTCACACAATCCATGTTGCCAATAACCTGAATTTAGATCTAAATCTCCAAAATATTTGGCTCCCGATAAGTATATCATAATATCCTCAATAATCGGTAATGGATAGCTATCTGTTATCACCTTTTTATTCAACTTCCTATAATCTACACAAAATCTCCACGACTGGTCTGGCTTCTGCACCAGTACTACCGGGGATGCATAAGCACTTCTGGATTCCCGAATAACTTTATTAGCCAACATTTCCTTGACTTGTGTATTTATTATGTCTCGCTGCTTGGGTGAAACCTTATATGGTGGGTGATGAACTGGTATATCATCTACAGTTCTAATAGTAATTTCTTCTATGCTACAACTACCTAATTCAGAGGCCTTAAAAGCGAAGTTATCTCTGTATAAGGTAAGAAGGGTTCTCAGTCTGTTTCTTTTCTCCGAGCTTAAACCTAAATTAACATCAAGTTCATTAACTACATCAGCATTAGCTACTTTCGATAAAAAATTATCATCACAGTTTTTAACTAAATTCGAAAAATATAAATAATCAGTTTCCGATACAGAATTAAAACTCCCTTCTCCCTTAGATCCACGAACCTTCATAATGTTGTTATTTGGAATTATTTCATTATTATGGTCATAGCACACCACTTGCGATTCTGACATAGCATTTTGTTCAGTACATTTGTGAAAATTTATACAACATCTTCCCATTAAAGTAATACACCCATTAGAAAAATCGATAACTGCTTCGTATTTACGAAAGAAATCCTGTCCCAGGACCAATTTCTGGTTAATGTTTTTAATAATCAGGAAATCATTCACAAAGACACTAGAGTCCACTATAAAACTTATCGTCGTTTTCCCGACAACTTCTAAGCATGATCCCGATATTGACTTCACAAAATGATTTGCCTTGTCACTGGTATGATTTAGATTGAGATTCAACGCATATTGATCTGATATACACGAAATTGATGCTCCGGTGTCTATCAGAGCAGAACAGGCTTGATTATCTATTGTAATGTTAATAAATGGATTGAGGTCACCGCATTTGCTATTTTTCCTTAGGAGTTGATCTCTTTCGGACACAGCCTGCAACTCCACTTCATTATTTATTGACTGTGCCCTTCCGCGTTTGGGTGGCCATCAGAACGTGGGCTTCTTGAGCTGGGGGTAATTGGAAAACGGTTATTTCTATTATCAAACCGACGTCTCGGCCGCAAATTATACCTCGGAGTGTGATACGTATCCGTATCACCGGCTAGGTTTGGCGTCGATCTTGCAGCAGTCTGCCCCGGGCTCGTTGGTCTCGGTGAAGTTGGGTATCTCTGACTTCCGGCTGGAAAATGATCAAAACTGACCCGCGGAGGGTGCAACGAAAAATTTGCCCGGTCGGGCTGTGTCTCCTCAAATATTTCTTTTATTTGGTCAATGGTGGCACGCAACTCAGCTTTTGAGTTATATAATCGGGTCCCCAGCTTTAATTTATAATGCATATTTATACCCTTCAAGAAAATCTTAATGAATATCTTTTCGTCGGTAATTCCGGACTGTAATCCATAATCAGCCAGTCTATAGAAAAATGCGACTATGTCTTCTTTAGTGTCTTGACGCGCATTGTAGAATTTCTCAACAAAATCTATTCCTGATGGGAATTCAGACTTCAGGCTGTCGCAAATCACCTTAAATGACACCCCTTCTTTGTACGTAAATTTGAAAAAAGCTAGGGCCGGGCCGTCCAAATAAGCACCCATAATGAGGGCTAAATCACTCTCCGGCCATCTATTAATGGCTGCGATTTGGCGAAACTGTGTAAGGAAATCGTCGAACGAGCAGGTGGAACCCGTACCCGTGAAGGATACTACTTTCGCCATCTTGCGACATTATATTTATTTAATAGAAACCACTTATCTTTATACTTATCCAGGCGTAGAAATTTCGCCTGAGCATCACTATAAAATGGGGGTCTTCATGCACTTTTTTTACGCAGTGCATACGCGAAATTATCTTTATACAGTGTACGCCCTGTATACGCGAAAAACGTACTTTTCTATTTATTAAGTACCCGGCGCCGCCGCCACATGTAGGGCACACCACTAGGGCTTCTTGAACGCCCCCGGAATCGATTCAATAAAACAGCCTTTAAGCGATTTAAGAGATTATTATATTGAGCTGGTGCTCTCAAGAAAAACTTTTACACAACTGTCGTAAAAACAAATCAATCATTATATGTCAATATTTAAACCTATTCTAAATTCCTAATTCTTCTAAAGCTTTTTTAATTATTAAATTGACGGAGGTTCCCGGAGGGTGAGCCATCCAAGGAGGATGTATCACAGTATAATAACATCCATTAAATAGTGGGAAAATACTGTTATTTTTGATGTTTCTAATGTGATGTCGTAAATAATTACATTTTCAGCCAGCTAGTAACCTATAATGTAAGATAATGCGAATTCGATTTTATAAATCTTAAAAGAAATCAGACTGCCTATATAATACACAAACAAACGAACAAATGAATCTTAAAGACTGGAATCACAGACTAAATAGTGTTCATCTCAGACAAAGGTTCGTGTAGTGGTGTCGCCATCTGAGATCAGCTTTCACTTGCCAACCCCATTAACATGTAATTTAATTATACGTGTATTATTACAAGTAACATCAAAACAGAGTTTTTATCAAGAAAATTGATCATTGTTATAATTATTGTTACCAAGAATACATTTCCCAAAATTATTATTTATTACACCGTAAGGTAATTCAAAGGTAGATAATAAAATATTGCAAAATTTTTCGACTTCTGAGACCATCCCGCTGTGATTTTATTAAATACTAGCCGACCCGCGCCACTTCGTCAGCGTCACATTTTTCATGAATGCTCCGCTCCTATTGGTCGTAGCGTGATTTATATATTATTACTAGCTGACTCGGCAAACGTTGTTTTGCCAAATTAAAAAAAGACCTACCATCTATTCTCATACCTACCAAATATACACACAAAATTTCATGAAAATCGGTCGAGCCGTTTCGGAGAAGTTCGGTAACAAACACCGTGACACGAGATTTTTATTTATTAGAAGATATATTTAGACCTTTATTGTTAGCGGCTGATGTAGCAGTATGTCTTGTTTTATGTGCAAAGAACACTGAGGTATCTATTCCGGCCTCCAACAAAACATCTTTTATCTGCTAAGAAGGGTTGAAGTAGGGGAGTGAGGTTTTATAGTTGTGATAAAATTATTACTATGGTTCTTGCGAAGAACCATAAAGTATAGATGTGGATTCAAAGCCTTTGATGACTACTTTCTGAGTTCTATTAGTGACACATGATGCAAACCAGCATAATAAATCACGTCGAATACCGTCGAAAGCTATTTTGTCAGACGCAGTTCATGATTCACCTTGTCAAAGGCTCTCTGGAAATCTGTACGGTCCATGTTATTGAACAAAAATCTGCTAACACCAATAAGTTTGTGAACTTTTTTGAACAATTCCATGCTGCTGCTTAATTATTGAATGGTGTAAGATAAGACAGAGCTCGTCGTGAAACAGTTTTTCAAAAAGCCTTGACAAGTTAATTTCCCACAATTTGCAAAAAATTCGAATTTTCTTAATATTTACATACAAGTATAACGATAAGTTTTTAACTTAATAATAATTCATTTAATTCGGAATAATCCATATACACAATACAACATTAAAACACAACTCAATGTCAATAGATAATTAACTAAAGTAAATTAAACTAAATAAGAAAGAAATAAAAAAAACAAACATTCAAAATACATTTTAAAAGAATTACAATTAGGATTAAGTCATTTATAGTTAATTTATTATATACCTACTTACAACAAAATTCAAAATTTAAACATAACAATAAAAGTAAGAAACCGGGCTGGAAGACTAGACTTGGTCAAAATTAATTAGATTATATGTTCGGATTTAATGATTTAATTAGGTGACTAATATTGAGTATTGAACTTGCTGGCTTACACGTATTAAGATATTAAGTAGACAACTAAATTATAGCTTAATTTTAAACGACATAAAGCAGTTAAGTTCTTAAGATCACTTAAGATGGACGATCAACGCAAGTACGAGTAAGTCGTAAATTCTGTCCATAGATTTGTTATTAGTGAGATTTTGGACAAAGTTAAAGATAAAATAATTAGGGAATTAACAATACCTAAGCGACTTTGGGTGAGAAATTGGATAAAAGAAGAGATTAATATGGCGCTAGTGCTACTTTATTACATGACCTAGAAAATGAAAATAAAGACAAAAACAGATATTGTAATGCGCTGTGCATTACAATATCTGTTTTTGTGCAATACTGGTATTATTTTTCGCAATCTATCTCACTTTTATAGAGTTTCTAAATCAAGTATCTGTATGATGCTGCACTATGTGTATGAAGCTGTTTACCATGCCTTGAAGGATTTCATAAAGGTAAGAAGAAATACAGTATTTTTCTATTTATTTACTCGAATAAGGTTTCCTAATATTTTTTATTGAATCAAGATATAAAAGTAAATTTTTTATATGGCGACCTGTTCACTTACGTAAAAATCGCCAAAAAAATACTGCTTGCTTGCCTTAATAATGTAAATAGTTATTTATGATATTAGTGCGGTAAGTTGGTTTTTACAAACGAGTAGACGAATGGGGGCTTACCATAGTCACGAGTTTACCAATATCCGCACGTATATCATACAACATTTTTCGACATATTTGCGAGAAAAACTGTGAGACTAACTTTTTAGGTTTCCGTAGCCAAATGGCAAAAAACGGAACCCTTATAAATTCGTCATGTCTGTCTGTCTGTCCGTCCGAGTCACAGCCACTTTTTTTCCGAAACTATAAGAACTATACTGTTGAAACTTGGTAAGTAGATGTATTCTGTGAACCGCATTAAGATTTTCACACAAAAATAAAAAAAAATTTTGGTGGTTCCCCATACTTAGAACTGAAACTCAAATTTTCATCAAACCCATACGTGTGGGGGTACCTATGGATAGGTTCTTCAAAAATGAAATAAAATAAGAGAATGATAAAACTAAATAAAATATATGATGTACATTACCATGCAAACTTCCACCGAAAATTGGTTTGAACGAGATCTAGTAAGTAGTTTTTTTTAATACGTCATAAATCGTAAACCGTAATTTACCTTTCATTCAATCAACTCAAATATATATAAAAAAAAAGTTCATAAACATAAACCTCATGCATAAACCGTGAACTATTATTTTCTAATAATAAATCTGTAATAGGTGCTTAAGTAAATAATAATTATAAAGTTACAACGAACTACAAGAACTTTTATATTATGTTACTTGCTGCTACGGAACCCTTCATGGGCGAGTCCGACCCGCATTTGGCCGCTTTTTGTTTATAGATATCAGTCGGAAAGTCACAACCATCTTTGCAATATAAAAATGGCTCGAATTTGCAAATTTAAAATTAGAACTACATCTTTCGTCTCGATTCACAAACACATAAGAGCGCTTCCAAGTAGGTTCGATCATTTAGTTTTTATTTTTACAACTGAACTTCAAAATACTTAAAATGAATAAGCATTAGCAGTTTCGGATGTTCCAATTAATTTAGTTGAGTTTAAAGTACTACCAGTACCTACTTAAATGAATGACCTTTAGTTTTATGTGGCGGTCATTTTTAATCTGTGGTATTCGTGATTTTCCCGCCATGGAAAGTTGAATAAAATTTTGCTAATAATTAATTGAGTATAATTATTAAAAAATATAAGGAAGCATTGGAAAGTATGCTGCGCTTTATTTCACCTCCTAGCTTCTGAACTTTTCTTATTCTCGTATTGTGAAACTCACGCAGACGGAGACGGATGCGTTTTTGCTCAGTACATTTGTTTTACAAAAAAAAAACTGTCGTCTCATTTATTCTCTCTGTAGCCTAAATAACACGAATCTAACGACATCTCTCAAGCTAAAACCTATGAAGCCTTTACGGCGGCTACAGAGCGCTTCAAAGAAACATATATACGTACAATCGACACATAACCACAACATAAAATTACCCTCCTCCTGGCGCAGTCGGGTAATTAGAACTACATCTATCGTCTCATTTTTTCTTTCACGCAGACGCAGACGGAAGCAAAAGCGCTTCCGTCTGCGTCTGCGTGAAACTCCTTAGTGGAATTCTTATTATATTGTTTATGGAAATTAATAAAAACCGTAAAGGTTACGCACGGCGCTTTGTGTCGGACCGTGTGGTAAAGTAGGTACTTAGGTGAGAGTACGGTACATTGTATGGTGCTTAATTTTTAACTTTCGAACAATGTGCACAAGCTTCGTAAATGCATTTTTTGAGCAAATGTGTCGAAAAAAAATAATAATTTACTAAAATTATTTAAATAAATACTCCTTGTCACCCGCACTTGTGTTAAATATCGGAATCATCATCTGGAGAATACATAGTTATATTGTTATCTGTATCTCTTTGAGGATTCAATACAATGAATGGAGGCAATACTGTTGGTAGTGTAGTTAGTTGTGGTTCCGGAGACTCAACATACAAGTAATATGACAGTTACTAGAATACAGGGGCGATGTGGTCCTTCCAGAGTTCATTAACTGTCGTATTTTCTAGTCTGAAAGGTAATTTTGCATGTTCTTTTGAGCTTTCAGTGCCAACAGCAAAGGCATGTAGCCTTTAATTGACTTGCAATGCCTTTTGCGAACTGATTTAAGTCATGTTCGGTAGCCACGGTTGTATGTGGTAAACAGCTACTGACCATGCTCACTTTATCCACAAGGGAATGCAGGGTATTTAGCCTTCTTATTCGGGTGGCCGCGTTACAAGTAATTGATGCAGCAAATTCTTGTTCGGTAGTTAACGCTGACTGACCAATTCTGTCATTAGTTGTTCGAACAAACTAATTTTCTGCATTATTTTCCTCATTATTCTCCGGTAACAAAAACAAATAAATTACTTACGTTCAATACTCGTTTACAAGCACACACAACATTAAATTTCAATATGCTATCCCGTCCGTCTGCCTATCAGCGGGTTGTATCTCATGAACCGAAATAGATAGTTGAAATTTTCACAGTGTTTATTTGTGTTGCCGCTATAACAAAAACGTGAAATCTAACATCCCTTGCAATCATAAATTTTCTTCGCTCAGGAACCCATACTTTATATCCTTTCGCATTCTTTGGATATTTAACAAAAGTACCGGAGATTACTCGCGCTGCAAATTTATCATTGTTTGGATCCTTGTTCAGGATGTGAACCTTAGTCCCAAATTTTCGATGGTAGTCAATCTTCACTGGTTTGTCGAACCACTTCTCATATGGCATACCGCCATTTAGACTGCTCGTAGGACTACGATTCCTAATAAAGCAAGCGGTATCCACTGCTTCCGTCCAGAAACCCGATGAAAGGTCGGAACTTAACAGCATATATCTTGCCATCTCTACCAAAGTCCAGTTCATCCGCTCAGCTATACCATTCTGCTCCGGTGTCCGTGCAACTGTGAGTCTTTGCATTGTCCTACTTATTTAAGAAAATCATGAAACTCGGTATTACAATATTCACCACCATTATCGCTTTGAAGGTACTTGATCTTCAATCCGGTTAAATTTTCAACCTGAATTTAATACATCTTAAATGCATCTAAGGCCTTATTTTTCGCACTTAGAAGATATACTTCACAGTAACGTGTACAATCGTCAATAAACGTAATCAACTATTTAGCACCTTCTATGGATTCACATTTCATAGGACCCACAATATCAGAATAATCTATATACAATTTATCATTAGAAAGAACGCTGGTATCAGAAAAAGGTAACGCGATCATTTTTCCTTTAGCACAAATTTCGCAATCACGTAAATTTCGTACTTCGGTCATGTCAACTTTGGCACCTAATTTATCTAAAAGCTTAGCTACATCTTAAGCATTCAGATGTCCTAATCGCTCGAGCCAACAACGTAAATCAATATTTATGTTGTCTAAATTATATGTACACTCAGGTCTATTTACATAATATAAATACTTGCATCGTTACAATGGTGAGACGTGCACCCACTGATTAAAATCCATTCCTTATTTGAATATTTACAAAATTACAAACTTCTAAATCTGAAACATTAAAAATAGTAAGGGGTTCGTCAACAGTATGTGCTACCTTATGTACAATTTTATTTACAACAACCTTTTTATTTTTACTCTCAGATGCTTTTTGTCCAAGTTCATGACATTTATAACATTTGAATTAAGGTCCCTCTTTCTTTCCAGTTTCACTTGTTCTCTGAATAGTTTCATCCTTAGTTGTATTCTTCTTGTACCTTTGTTCCATTTCTTGTAACCTCTTTACGTGTGCAAGACACCTTCATTCTGTGATATGTTCGCATCTTCAGATTCCTTTTCTTCTAAAATTTTCACCTTCAATGCCTCTGGTTTCGATAACTCATATCTCGACTCAATTTCGGATCGAAAACTTTCAAAATTTCCTGGTAAGCTACAACAGCATTATAGATAGTAAATCATCATTTATCTTTATATCCATATCAGCTAATGTCTATAGCGTCAAAAAAATATGTTTAGATGTTCACACACATTTTCTCTCTCTGACATTTTGTGTAATATCAATCGCTTTAACAGCGTCGCCTTCTTCGCAGGCTCTTTGGAAGCGTATATGGACTTTAGCTTTAGCCAAACCTCTTTCGAAGTACTACACCCTCTTATGTGTCGTAGTACACTCCCGCTCATCGCAAGAATCAGGTCATTCTTTGCTCTCTCGTCCTCTGCTTCCCATTTTTCGGCATCTCCAGCATTTTCTGGTCTCAGTACCTTTCCATTTACGTACTTCCAATTTTCATTCTTAACCAAAAGAGCTATTTCCTGAATTTTCCAGCTAACAATAATTTTCCTTGCCCAAAGGCTCAATTCAAACGAACGTACTGTTCATCGTTGCACCTTCTTTCGCAATCAACTATGTCACGAAACTATGTAACACTGCGTATCCAAGCACCTTCGCACCTGTTGATTATGTGCCTGGGCCCATAACCCTTATTGAGGTTCCAGAAAGCTGATGGAAGGTCAAGGGAAACCACATAGTTGTACAGTTCAAGCTGGTATAATTTTCATCTAAAAAACGTCACCATCAGTCACAATTCACTTTTTAATCGTAGCATTCCAAAGTGACCGTCAGGATGACTGGACCAAACGTGATATGTACATGAGACTATGTGCACTGTTTAATACCAATTTGCTACTATTTACTACCTATGATGAAATATTTGCTATCTTTGCGTTTAGAAAAATATCAAAGAAATAAAGTGGTCAGCCATTCTGACGTCAGATTGGCTGACTACTTCTAAGTTTTCATAGTTTTAGCGTTGTAATAGCCACGTTGTTAATGTTAATATTTAGTACCTTATTAACATATATTTTTAAACAATTTGAAGAAGCTCCTATAAGGAGTTATGAATTAACGTTAATTTAATTTAGAAGTACCTGTAAAACCAATATTAGCAGTTATCTTACGAAAATAAGACGTGAGGTAAATAATTTATGTGCAAGCGTTTTAATGTCATACATACATTATCATCTTCCTGCCCTTATCCAATGTTACTTGGGGACGGCGCAACACGGTCCTTAGAATAAATGCAATATATAAATGATTATAATTTTTTTTTAAATGGATAATACTTTTCTATGGATATCCAGAAACATATTGTTCATAAGCCACTAAATTATTGAAATAAGCACAATATTTTTCTCGAACGTTATATCCTTCATTTACGCAACATTTTGTGTTTCTTGTTCAATGTTTGTATCGGCGAACATATTCGTGTCACTATCTGTTACATTGTGTGACAGATAGTGACACGAATCTCCGTTCCGAAATCCGAAAATCCGTTTTTGGGAATTCAGGTAATCCCGTGGGTATGGCCGCATTAAGTTAGACATTAATGGAAAAGCATCGTCTCCGATAAACCCAAATGGTGCTGGTTCACCACCTTCGTACAAAGGTTGCGGCGTTGGCAAATTTAGTTTATTTTCCTTGTGACGTATGCCAAACACACTATCGCTCAGAATACCTCCATCGCTTGAAGCTCCCCATAGATCCGACATCCAACATAATAATTCTTCGCTTGGCGTCAGCTACACACATCATCACAGTTGAAAATCTGTGTTTATAAAGAGCGAGTCGGACTTGCGCACCGAGGATCCCGTTCCATCATATATAAATATTTTACTTACTTTACGTTCAGATAGATGAACAGGCGAACAGGTAGATGAGCGGACAGACGGACAGGTGGAAGAGCGAACAGGCGGACAGTAGGTACTTTACTATTGTGAATTTAGAAATCTTAGCCACAACTGCTTATGCTGACTGAAAAACGTTTCAGCCACTCCACATTGCAAACTGTTTATATTAGTAAAATTGTTGTCAATAGTAGTCATGTTTTGTAACTTTACGTGCGATACATTCACAGTGACCACCCCCTGGGCTGTCAGAACAATAACAGCGGCATGTACCACTCTTCACTTGTTGCACTACGTCAGGCCTCACAAATACTATGGATCCCCAAACTCGGTTAACTTGGTTAGTCAAGGGACCGTTTATCCTTGTTATTTCGCCAGAGTCTCGTAATGTGATATTATCACTACTCCCCGTTCTCCATGTTTCTACAAAAAGAGCTATATGAGAACTCTTGACAATAAGATTCACATCTGGTGCATGCTTATGAAAAGACTGAACACTAGATATGAAAAATAACTTGAATTACGTCTGCAGAAATCGATAGTTATTAATTTGGGATTGCATTAATCTTATATCGGTGGTAGGTATTAGGCAAACTTGTAATTCGGTCTTGAAACTTGCTTTAAAACCAAATACCGACAAAGGTAAATCCAAGATACTATCTAACTCAGATTCCTGTATTCGATTTAATTATATGCAATATGTACGTACGCATTTGAAATGCTAACGAAAGTTTTTTCAAACTGTAGGTATTTTGCACTAACATCATTCGAGCCATGTACCTATCATGTTAACTAGCCCGAGTAGGTAGTAGTAAGTAGTTATTTTAATGATTGAGTTCAACAGAAAATCTCTAAACTTTCAAACAGCGCCATCCCGTACCGACTTCGTTGGGCGGTATTTTTCGCGTACATAGCCTATGACACTCACAAATAACGGGGCTTTCTATTGGTAAAAGAATTTTCTAAACCAATTTAATAGATCCAGAGATTACCTCACAAACTCACAAACTTGTATAGAAATACATACCATTCTTAATATAATTAAAAAGAAAAAACTTCGTTTTACAAAAACTTCAATGAAAATCGATAAATATCGCGTCTGTGTTTCCAGATAGCTACAACCTGGGAGTCTTTAAGACAAGAGTGAATAGGTTGCTTCTAGGCAAACGTGCTCCATCTTCGACCGCATCATCGCTTACCATCAGGTGAGATTGTGGTCAAACGTATGCCTATATAAAGTAAAAAAAAAAAACTAAATTTGCGTCTTGAGTAGGGCAGCGCCATGCAAAATTTCGGATTGTGAAACTAATTATTTTTTTTTTGATCTGATGATTTCTCTGTGCTAAAGTGACATCGTTTTTTTTTCCTGTAATCTTTACATAAGCTTCTATTATATAGAATATTTTCAGATTTTCTTCTTTGCAAACATCGGAGATAAGGGGGGGAATGGTAAAAATTTCAAAATTTTTCGACATTAGTCGAAAACCATGCGGCCTAAAAAATAAGAAAAAATGTTTCAGAATGTGTCAACAGCGTTCTTTCATATGATACCCTACATGCCCTAGTAGCTCCATTTTGATTTTTTAATAATCCTTTTCAGTCGCTGTTGCAAGAAAAAAATACATAATTTTATTTCTTTCTTATTTGCAAAATAGTTAACAAACGTCATCTAAAACTATTCCAAATTTCAAGTTCATAGCATTAATAGTTCTTCAAATATCCAGCTGTGACCGACAGACAGACTTAGTCACACCATAAGGGTTCCTTTTTTACCATTTTGGTTCGGAACCCGAAAAACGACGACCCAGACCGTGGAGGTGCAAACATGTACACGTGTTTAACATCTATGGCACCAACTCGTTTTTAAATTGACAAATTTCTTCAAATTCTGTAGCTATTCTTTTCCAATTTTCCGTGTTACATTCTGGCATAACTAAGGCTGCAGTTTACTCCATAAAACATCACAAACATCACCCACAATTCTTGTAACAGTTGCTGTACCAATTTTGAAATTTTCTGCTATGCTTGAACATTTTGCTCCCATTGACATGTACCTGTAACAAAATAAAATAAAAAAGGATTATTCGTTAGCTTCAGAATGGCTGGTTGCCTATGGGCCTTGGCGAATATACTTTCAGAGCCGCTTGCTATAGGCAACCAGCCACACACACATACACATTCGCACCTACACACCTGATGGCGTGTAGGTGCGAATCCTCCTCATTTTTCTCTATTATGTATTAAATTAAGGCTTTGTTTTCAGTTAAAACAGCTAAATCTAAATGGAAAAGGCTACAGGATAGTCACCGAGATGCATTGAAGAGAAAAAATGCGATCAGAAGTGGGCAGGCTACAAAGCAAACCCGAGAATGGAAATATGAAAAGATAATGGAGTTCTTGTTACCCTACATGACTAACAGAGAGCGGTCTACAAATTTTAATTCATCAAGCTTTCAGTCTTCCCCAACTATGCAACAATCCAACGAAGATGAAAATAGCTATAGCAATTCGCGCTCTACACAGCAACATAGCGATAGTGATTCCAGTACACCACAAGTGAATTCCCCACAACATTCGGAAATATCAAGTTTATCATCTGCATCCCAAACAAATAAAAGAAAATCGAACGAAATAATAGATCTACTTCAATTAAACCAAGAAAATCGCGAGAGATTGCAAAGAGAACGAGAAGAACTAAAAACAACGATACTATCGAAAAACAGTGAAGAAAACCTAGATGACATGGATCATTTTTTTTTCTGTCGATGGCACGAAATTTAAAAAAGCGATCACCTTTTCTTCAACTTCAAGCTAAGCGTAAAATTGAAGTATAGTTTTAGAAGCTGAAGAATTTGAAATACAGAACACGTGGTACAAGAATTACGGTTATTCTTCCGCACCAAGTACAAGTAAACAAGATAATAATGATAATAGTGCTGCAACGGGTATAAATTCGGTGTTTGAGAGCGGTTTTACTTCAGCGCCGAGTACAAGTGCTCAAGGCAATAATGAAAACAGTGCTGCACTGAGTATACATGCAGCCTTTGAGAGCGGTTATACTTCAGCACCGAGTACAAGTGCTCAAGGCAATCATGATAATAGTGCTGCACTGAGTATACTTACATGCAGCCTTTGAGAGCGGTTATACTTCAGCTCCGAGTAATAGTGCTCAAGGCAATAATGATAATAGTGCTGCATTGGATAAAAAGTCGACCTTCCCTGTTACCCTGTAAGATTTTTTAAAATTTTCATCATCAAACTTTTGAAACAGTGTGGCATATTCGCCATGACTGCGACATTTTATATGGTTTCTTATCCAGAATATATCTTCCCGTAGATAATTTAAATATTGAAGAATTAATTGTATTTCTTCAACCTCTAATTCTTCTTCCCCAAGCAAATTCAGATATAACTTTTGTAACGACTTGAAGTCTTCCTTTAGTAGGCAGAACTTGCCTGGTTTCGATCTCTCACAGCTCACATCTCTGCTGCACAAAGCTCATATTTCCTCTCGTTTCCTCTCCTCTCCGCTTTGGTGGATACCGGCCCTGAAGATGTATATATATATATCTGAATAGAGCTCATCGCTAGGTTTCTAGTGCCGATTATCTAAAGTCTGAATACCTAGATTTTCTGTATGTTTAGTAAATGAAGGTGTCTGTAAATAATGTTTTTGAAGAGAAAACTTCTTTAGCGGCGTTGAGCACTTTTTCTGTAATGGGTATAAAATCTTAAACTCGCGTCAGGACACGTGACCTGATCGCAAAAAGCGTAAGACGGACTCGCGTCAGGGTCACGTGATGCGAAAAAGCGTAAGATCGAGGGGAAGGGAGAGGAACTAGTATCTCCCACTCTTTCTACCGTGCCTGAGTGTGCTGCTCCGCTTAGGCGGCACAGGGCGCTTGCGCGAATGTCCGTCTGTGTTTATGTACAGCGTGCCACGCGTATCCAAGGATACGAAATTACGGAATTACGAAATTATGGATGAAAGTTGATTTTTCTAAGAGATAAAAATTAATGTAATATATAAATAAATAACGATATAATATTATGAATAATAACATGTAAATTGTCATATTTGTGTACGATAGCGCAATAAATAAACATTGTATTCTACCTCATAAATGATAGTATTTTTGTACTTATAATTAAACACAACGTTATTTTTTGTTGTTTTTATGGTTCGTTTTGTTTATGTCAGGAACTGTGTCAAGATTGACATCTGTCACTGACAGTCGCTGTCGCGGCCACACGTCAGTGTCTTTTTGTTTATTTTGCTGTCGGTGGTTTGTCTATGATGTGACCGCGACAGTAAGGATGTATTATTTACATGTTTTCACTTCTGCCGGCACTCCCGGAGTGCTACCGGTGTTTTTTTTTTCTGTCCACCCTGTTTACCTTTTTTGTGTAACTGTCCTGTGTATGTGTGAAATGTTCAATACCTGTGTACCTTCTTGACCATAACCTGTTATAACAAAGTACCTTTTAGGGGTTTACCAGAAATGTGTAGGGGAGTGTGTAACCCTACCTATCTATTTATTTTAAGGAAAATAAATTCCCCAAGATCATTCGTGGCTGGGGAAAAACGACAGCAAAATATAAATTTAATTTCATTACATAAGTACTCATACTATAACTATCTTATTGTATTACATAAGCTCGTATGTACGCGAGTTATATAAAACTATATGTGACGCTCCGTCAACATCTCTCCCGCCGTGCAGTGCAGTGACGACTCGTTGCGATGTCGGCGCGGCGCTGCATCTCGCCAGTAAACGATGACTGTAGCTGCAATACCCGTCGTTGCGGTGGTCGTCGTCTCGACGCTCGTTGACGCGATGCCCGTCGCCCCGATGCACTGGATCATTTTATACCGGGATCAGCCTCTTCGCCGGACGCTTAAGAGTGCCGCCAGATGTGCGCATCTCAGCGGTCCGGACCTCGCCGTCAGCCACCTGAAAGACTGCGGTGATGCGGCCTCGCGGCCACGTATTGCGAGGCAGTTGCGATGAGCACAGGGTCGCCCACCTGTAGACCAGGGCCGGGTGATGGTAGTCTGGCCAAACCACCGAGTAGGAAGTGGATCGGCATGATGGATTCGTCGTTTTCGCTGTCGACTATTATGTGTCAGCGGGCGACTATTGACTGTGTACTCTGCCTCACACAGTTGTGTGGACAACACCTCTTCGTGTGGGTGTTTTTCTGTTAGTACGGTATATAGTGCGGACTTCACGCAGCGAACTCAAACATTAATGTCATAAAATCATCTCTCAAATAACCTGAAGTGTTTTGCTTTATCCGAACAAGCATGAAACTTTTTAAACTGCCACTGCGATACCCAATCTAGCAGCCCTGCTTGATATACCTGAGCACTGCTGTGTTCTGCTCAATCTGGATACGCATGAAACTAAAACATGCCACTGGAGAAACCCAATCTAACAGCCCTATTTCATAATGCGTGAGCATTTTTTTCTGTGTTGCTTACTTGCATGAAAATGTGCAATTTTATTACAGTGTCGTGCGTCAGGCTGTCAAGCACACGTGAGTATTAACATTTCCAAGCTTTTATCGTAAAATATTTTGTTAGACATTTTACTTACATAGCTCAGCTAAAATCTTAATACATACAATTATTATACGTAGTATTTAAAGTCCCAGGAATGTGCAGTATCCGCTTGACATCTGCCACAACAAATACAGGTTGAATTTTTCAAAGTCAAATAATTTATTTCAACTACATTAAAGGCACTTTTCATTTATATCATTAACATGAAATGACAAATGATATCTTTTGTTATTATACGTTTTTATGCCAATGATATCTTTTATTTTTATTCGCCTTTTTACTGTCTTGTAATTTCGAAAAATTAATCTAGTTGTTTTTTTTAATATTTATTGATGACTTTAAAATATTTGTATATATTTTTTTTTTGTTATTTGTATGTCTGAGGAAGAATTATGAATCGAGTTGATGACTATTTATTAATGGATATGTTACCGGCAATCTGTATAATCCGGTATTCTATAGAATACCTAGGCATTGCATAGAATATCTACAACGTTCAGGTAATGTATGAAATATTACTCATTTTATACTTTGCCTAGGTATTCTATACAATTCAACCGAAAACGCAGCCGGCAATGTGTGTAAAAGATGGTAGCAGGGAAAGGGGAGACGTGTGGGGCGGCAGTAACACTACGTTCACACGACGACATAAATTTAGCCGGATCTGATTTTTACAGGATACGGTTTAGTCACAATACAATTTATATCAATGAGTTCACACGTGCGTTCGGTTATAAGATCCGACAAATAACTGAAACGGGCAAAACTTAAGATCCGATTGTGCGTATCACCTAACCACTGATTAATGGCAACACGATGTGACAGTTGTGTGTGTTGTCATTCATTCTTAGTTCGGATTCGCGACTGATCGTAAGTCCGTAGGTGATACGGAGTAGAATACGCTCGCAACTAAGCCCGAAACTATTGAATTCGGACTTAGAGAGTAGGCCCCAGGTTGGGTCATACGGCAAAAAAATAAGGTTTTGTGGCACTAGCATTTCAATACATGCGTTCACAGTAGGGTTTTTTTACCGGATGCCGGAAAAAAATAGATAAGACAAAGTAGGGTTGTGGGCGCGGATTTTGGAAATTTTTCATAATTGATTATTACCTACATGTTGAGAATTATGCGGCAGGTGGTTCTTAAAGAGGGCAAAGTTTTCATTAACTTTGCGATAGGACACACCGTTTTCAAGATATAAGTAAATTAAAAAAAAAAACTTTTTTGCACTCGACGGCAAGGGTTTGATAGTGTCAGAGCGCTTTCCTGCAAAAAAAAAACCGAATTGCTTATTCACACGGTGACACGCCATTCGTTTTTTTTAGGGCCCCGCTCCAGTTTCTGTCTGCAGGGTTGAAAGTAACCTTACATGAATGTTTATTTTTTTTAAGGATGGGAAATCATCAAATAACCCTCCCGCTCTGGGTAAAGCAAAAGGGAGTGTCAGACTCTTACTGACTAAAACCCATCCGTGTTCTTCCTTTGCGTTCCAGGGCCGCGGTGACTCTTTCGATCAAATTCCGCAGACCCGGAACCTTACACGAATGATGACGGAAGCTTAGTTCGCTCGCTCACATTACCTTCCGCCATCTCATTCGAACCTATCCTATCCGTGTCGGAGTGCCCTCAAATTCCCTGTGTCCTAAGTTCCCAAATGACTTTGCTAAGTAAGTTATTAAACGATATCGAATCAATTAATTTGCCTTGCTGTTCAATTAAATTCAGGTCATGTTACTTAGGCCACTAATTGAACGGCTGATGAAGCTAGTTGGTTGCGACATATACTCATTCATTGATTCATAGAGGCAAAAAATATTTATTTTACACATTGCCGGTGGACCAGCAGGTAATCTATACAATTCCTAGGAATTGCCGGTAACAAAGATATTGGTTGTACATATTATATAAAAATACTTTAAACTACATATTCTTCTTCTTCTTATCGTGTGGGCAGTAAGGTCTAACGACTCCACACACCCTAGTGTCTGAGTTTCTAAACTGTCTCAAGGGCCTCTGACATGTAGTCCAGTCAAATTAGACCAAAAAATAGGAGTGAAGGTACAATAATTCGCACCAGCTCAAAATTGGTAGAATTGTTCAAAACAGTATCATAAATGAAATCTAAAATGTCCTCATAGGTCCAATATCTGGAAAAAAGAACTCGGAGTCAAAGGTCACAAAAACGGGTTTTTACAATTTTCAGCAAAACGTTTTATCATAAAATTAGTTACGACAAAAATTGTAGATCAGATAATTATCTATAAAAATGTGGAGATACTTTTCCTAATTTTATTTATTTATCAATTTCGGACAACAATATAGCCCATTTTGTTTGTAATATATATCTTATAACCAGTGTTAGTAGTAAACAAACAAGGACAAAAAACAAACCACAAAGTAGGTGTCTAAGGCAGGATAACTGGACAGGAGGGAACTGTTTTCAGGATGCTATTGTCACTGTCCCGCGTTCTACGCATCAGTAATGCGACTTTTTTTCGAACTACTGCCTGAAAGCCATCAGTTCGGTTCTGAGCAAACATCTCTGATGCGTTACAGAAACGGGGCAGTTTCAACAACATCCTAAAAATATTATTTTACTGGACGCGCAAGACATCTAACGACCTTTTGGTGTAGCTGACCCACAAACCGCCCGCGTACAGACCTTGACAAAATGCCTTGAACAAGGTGACTTTGACTTGGTCCGCACAACGCGAGAATCTACGAGCCAACATATTGCCTCGGACCGCCAGTGCCACTAACGTTCCCTTTCAATATCTACATCATCTTTAATGTCGTCGGCAAGTATGTGCCCTAAGTACTTAAATTGGTAGACTTTATTTATGCTTATACCATTCAGAAAAAAGCTAGGTTCATGATTAGGGCACTTACCGGCGGCCTTAAAGACCATGTATTCACACTTACGGACATTGTACACCGTATGTATGAATACATGGTAATACCGTGCAAGGCAGCATATCTCTCGCAGACCTTCAGCATTTCTCTGATAGATCCCTCAGTCGGGCCCAGCAGCACCATGTCGTCCGCGTAGCTGATGCTGTTTATACTAACACCACCAACCCCGGCACCTACTGATCTAAAAGACTCGACTGCTTTTCCATCTCCCCCTTTCGGTATGGGAATTACGCGGGTGACCTTCCAACGTTCCGGAAAGTAGGAAGTATCTAGGCACATGTTAAAAATGTGTACGAGTGGTTCCGCTAGTACCGACCGACAATCCCGTCCGGGCCTGCTGTGCGCTTGGGCTTGAGACGAGCCAGGGCCGCTTGCACCTTTTCGAGTGTCAGCTGTGGGACGTGCACGCGCGCGCTGCTTGCGCCGCCGGCCTCCGCCGCTTCGTTCACATCAAGCCGAGCTGGCTCCTCACTGTACACCGTAAAGAAATATCTTGCAAATTCCGTCGCGCATTCCGAATTTGATAACACTGACCCGTTTTTAGTCATTTTTTTCCGAGTGTTGGAGTTATTTTGTCCTAATATAATCCCAAAAAGACTTAGGATCCTTTGCTACATTACATTGCATTTTATCCTGCTGATTTGGGTATTCTCGGTTAAAGCTCTCTTTAATACGCATCCTGCATGCGGAAAAAACATTATAATCTGCGCGCAAACCAGTGGATTTATACTTTTTGTGTAGTTTCGCCTTTAATTGTATATCAGAAATTATTTCTTTAGTATACCACTCTGGATAGCTATACCTACGCGAGTGCGCGCGCTTGGGCTGTTTTCTAGGTACACAATCATCTAAAATGCCATTGAAAACCTTATTAAAACACACCAAAGCTTCATCTGGTTCCGCAATATTATAAATAGGACTCCAATCGGTACATGCTAGAGAGGAATACAACAAACTATAGTCTGCTTTATAAAAGTTCCATTGCGGTTCGCTTTGACCTAAAAGCACCTGACAGTCCGGAGATACGTTCCCGTCGGCTGATGGGGGAACGCGAACCTCCCCCGCCGTTGAGCTGCAGGGCTATCTCGAGTGGCGGGTGATACGCGTCCACAGGCACCAGGGGTCATCCGCCTCGCACACCTGCACGTGCTCACACAAACTTAACGAGCACATCACTAAGTCCAATTGTCTCCCATTACAGTTAGATACTTTATTCATCTGAGCGAATTCGCAAAAAGACATAAAAAAAAAACAAAATAATGTTTAGTGCTTTCGTTACTTGGGTTTAAATTAAAATCACCCAATAAAATAACACTTTTATATCCTACTAATATTATAAATGTGAATGTTTGTATGTTTGTATGTTTGTATGTTTGTATGTTTGTATGTTTGTATGTTTGTATGTTTGTATGTTTGTATGTTTGTATGTTTGTATGTTTGTATGTTTGTATGTTTGTTTGTTTGTGCCTCAATCAGGCAAAAATGGCTGAACGGATTTGGATGAAATTTGGCACACATATAGTCCACATCCTGGAATCAAACATAGGCTACTTTTTATCCCGGTAAAAGGCATGACCTAATGGAGACAGAGGAGGAAGTGGAAACCCAGCGCTTCTGCTGCCTTAGTACTTTAGATTCACAAGTACCAGGAGAACAGAAACATGTCGTTATATTTTCGGGGCTGAAATTGGGAGCGTTAAAGATTCACAAGTACGAGGAGAACAGAACGATGTTATAGTATTTTTGGGCTCGAATATTTTTTTTTTTTACGTCGAACAGAAATATGTATTTTGAAGATTTTTCCGGGCTAGAATTGTAAACGCTAGATTCACATGTGACAGGAGACCAGAAACATGTTGAAGAAGTATTTCTTTGGCTGAAATTATGAGCGCTAAAGATTCAGAAGTACCAAGAGGCCATAAACATGTCAAATTATTTCCGGCACTGGAATTATAACCGGTTAGAATTCAAAATTACCAGGACACCAGAAACCTGTCGAAGTATTTTCGGAGAAAAGTATGTGAATCCTAAAGATTCATAAGTACCAGGAAGCCAGCAAGATGTCAAAATATTTCCGCGCTAGATATATGAGCGGAAAGGATTCAAAATTACCAAAACAACAGATTAATGTGATATTTTTTCCGGGGCGTTAAAGATTCATTATGTACCAGGAGACCACAAACATGACGAAGTATTTCTAGGGTTGGAATTTTGAGCAGTTAAGATTCTAAAGCACCAGGTGATCAGATATGTGTAGAAGTATTTTCGTGGCTGGAATAATGAGCGCTACAGATTCACAAGTACCAGGAGAACAGAACGATGGTATTTTTAGGCTTGAATTTTTCTTATTTAACTTTTTAACAGTCAAACAGAAATATGTATGTCGATGTTTTTTCCGGCCTGGAAATGTAAATACCATAGATTCACAAACAACAGGAGACTAGAAACATGTGAAAGTATTTTTTTGCCTGAAATTGTGATCGCTAAATATTCACAAGTACCAGGAGACCAGAAACATGTTGAAATATTTCCGGCGCTGGAATTGTGACCGGAAAGATTTCAAAAGTACCAGGAGACCAGAAACAAATTGAAGTATTTTCGGGGCTAGGATTGTGCATGCTAAAGATTCATAAGTACCAGGAGGCCATAAACATGTCGAAATATTTCCGCGCTTGAAAAAGGGGGCTGTTGTTCCCAGGCAGGAATTATGAGCGCTAAAGATTCATTATGTACCAGGAGACCAGAAACTAGCGGAAGTATTTTCGTGGCGAGGATTGTGAGTGTTAAAGATTCACAAGTACCAGGAAACCAGAAACATGTCGAAGTATTTCCGAAGCTGGCAGCATTTAAAAATACCAAGAGAATCGAAACATATCGAAGTTTGTCTGGGCTGGAGTTATGAGCGCTATAGACTAACAAGTACCAGAATACCAGAAACATGTCGAAGTAGTTCCGGAGCTGAAAGTACGGACAGTAAAGACTCACAAAATATCAGAATATAGAATCATGACGATGAATTTCCGAGAATGAGAATATGCGACAAGGAAGTTGCGCGCCACCTCTAAAGTCTACGCAGACGAAGTCGCGGGCGAAGTGCTAGTTACACATAATTGTTCAATGATTCTAAAAAATATCATATACTCATACTCATTTGTCTTTGGTGGTATGTAACTAACACAACACAAAAATATGAACTTATTTTTAACGTGTACGGTCGCACAAACTAGTTCAAATGAGCAGTTATCGATGTTGACGTCATCACCCGGTGTACTCACTCGTCGAAGCTCAAGTCCGTGTGTGGCCACGAGAAACGCGCCGCCTTGCTTGCGGCCGTCAGCCCTGTCGCATCGAAAAATTTGGTAACCCGGTGGTACGATCTCTGCATTCATTATAGAATCATTACATCCCGGTTCCGTTATTGCAAATATGTCGGCCTTTAATGATTCTATATTTTTACAAAAACTACTCAACTTTGTTCGAAGTCCTCTAGCATTTTGGTAATAGAAATCAAACCTGTTTGTTTTTTTAATTAATTAATTGGTTTGTTGGTTGATTTACGAAACCAAATCCATTCGCAAAATTCAGCATTGATTGGCCGACATAACTTTTCATATACTGACTCTGGTACAGTGATAATAAAAAATGCATAGTCCCTCTTTGTTTTATGCTTGATTTTTTCAATCTTGACACACCCTTTTTACATGCGATATAAGCTTTTCCACCGTTGTTTCTATAGACAATCGGCAAACGTGAAGATGCTTCTTTTTTTCTGTAGCCTGTATTCCTACCAAATCGGAATTTCTTCACCTCTTAACATTGTTAGATTTAAGACTTCTCTTATTTCTTCGGACCGTGGTCCACTCATTCATTTCGTCCTTGTCTTCTTTACTATTCGATTTAACCTCCAGAACCGTGTTAGTTGTGTTCAACGGTTGCGAAATAATTGGGGACTCCGCAGCTGATACGCACACCGACGCTGATTTTGTGGCCTCACTAGTTTTACTTGTGACGCGGGTAGTAGCAATATTTTGATCTATTTTAATTGGACGATTTTCACCAGTTCACGCAGCAATCAAACATTGTTTTTTCTCATCATGTGAAGTTGCTCCTGAACTTGGTAAAAATAAATTAGATTTAATTTTCGATTGTAATTCCAAATCTGAATTTCATTTTCTCTGATTATTTTCTCGTTTTTGAAATCTAAAAGTAGTCATTTTATTTTGACTATTTTATCTTACCGTCTGGAGTGACACCAATAAACGACCAGTGGTCAATGAACAACCCACAAAGTTCAAGTCGGTGCAAAGCGAGTTGTTCATTTTCCACTCCTTGTGCAATTGCCGTTACTTTGCCGAAATTACATTGATACAAAATATTTTAAATTAACTTGGCTTTGCTGCTGGTTTCCTTTCTTTTTACCAGTGTTCCAAAATTGGATACAGTTATCATATTTTTAAGTAGATCCAGCCAGTCACTGCTGCCAAGGGCTTGAATTGTAGTGGACTGTATAATAAAACGAATGCTTTAATACTTATTTCATTCACTAAGCACTCGAGCGTCTCCAACTACAAAATTGCATAAATGATGCGGCACTAAGTTATTTTTGCAACTCCTAAACAATATTAAATAGAAAAAAAACAGGAAGCTAAGCTAGTTACACTAAGAACATAAGCAATTTAAATGTGTATGATAAAAAATTAAATTCATAATCTGCGTGAGTCCTGGAAACCGGTGGCAGCAACGATTACGCGACCAATTGTCTCACGTACTGTATGAGAACTCAAACTAGACTAAATATGCTCACAGTCACAATCAGAAGCTTTCTTTGATTGGGTAGGTGGACCGTGGACCGATACCGTCGTCTGCTTCGACCGGTATCTATAGCAATAAACGAAATATGAGCGACGTTATTCTCAAACAGAATTTCTAATAATGAAAGTGAAAATATTTACGTACCGGTATTCAATTGCTATGAGCTAATTCCGGTCCTCAAGGCCCTTCAGGAACTGTTCAATTCCGTCATACTTGAAGGGAAAACGCCACAGACATGGAGCAGAGGTGTGGTGGTACTCTTCTTTAAGAAGGGCGACAATGCCCAGCTTAAGAACTATAGGCCCATCTCACTTCTGAGCCATGTCTACAAGCTGTTTTCCAGAGTCATCACGAACCGTCTCGCACGCAGGTTTGACGACTTCCAGCCTCCCGAACAAGCCGGATTCCGAAAAGGCTTCAGCACCGTAGACCACATACATACGCTCCGGCAGGTTATACAGAAGACCGAAGAATATAATCTGCCCCTCTGCTTAGCGTTTGTGGACTACGAGAAAGCCTTTGATTCGATCGAGACTTGGGCTGTGCTGCAGTCTCTCCAACGGTGCCAGATCGACTATCGGTATATCGAGGTGCTGAAATCGTTGTACAAAAACGCCACCATGTCAGTCCGACTTCAGGATCAGACCTCGAAACCTATCCTCCTGTAGCGGGGTGTGAGGCAGGGAGACGTTCTTCTTCTTCTTTTCGAGTCGATGGTTAACTTCTTAGATTTTTTGGGCCCAGTAGGTGGCTACGTTAATTGCAGCGTCGGTGGCATTCATTAAATCCCCCAAAGTACAGGTGTATGGGCACTTGGGGCACTCCAACGTGTGGCTCGTGGTCTGAACAGGAGCACCGCACTCACATTGAGTATTCGACGGGTCCATGAATCCCCATTTCGCCAGATTGTGTCTGCAGCGGCCTACCTGAGTACGCAAACGGTTCAGTGCCTTCCAAATAGGCCACTGCAGATCACGTCCTGGAGGCAGATTTTCCTGGGGCTGCAAGTAGTCAGGTGGTGGGGGATGATGTTCTTCCCACAGCCTAGTTCTATGCGACATCCCTACGTACTACTGGTGGTGAAATACCAGCCAACGGGTAGAGTTTATTGAGCGGAGTCGGTTTAAGGCAACCCGATATAATTCGACACGTTTCGTTCAGGGCAATGTCGACTTGCTTTGCATGAGCGGATCGGTGCCTCACTGGACTCGCAAATTCGCCAGCAGAGAAGCATAAGGACAAGCCAGTGGTGCGAAGAACATCGGGTGCTGCTCCCCAGTTTGTAGTAATAAGTCGGCGCAATAGGTTGTTTCGGGACCCGACCTTCTGCTTCGTATTATGGCAGTGCACATTAAAAGTTAAGGCTCTATCTAATGCAACGCCTAGGTACTTCGGGTTATTGCAGTGTCCTACGTCAGTTCCCCGCCACGTGATGTTTAGTTTCCTATTTGAGAAATGATTACGGAGATGGAAAGCGCAAGATTGAGTTTTAGACGGATTCGGGCGAAGAGCATTACTGTCATAGTACCCACCAAGTGACTGGAGTGCCTGTGTCAATGTATTTTCAACCTCCGTGAAAGATGATGATTGCGCCGCCAAAGCTAAGTCATCCGCATATGGGAGACGTCATTTCTCCGAAACGTTTACAGCCGCAATGGAGGATGTCTTCAAGGTTTTGGACTGGAGAAGGCTTGGCATTAATGTCAATGGCGAGTACATCAGTCACCTTCGATTTGCCGACGATATAGTCGTCTTGGCTGAGACTACGGAGGACCTCAGTACAATGCTTGATGACCTCAATAGAGCTTCCGAAAGGGTGGGTCTCAAAATGAACATGGACAAAACCAAGATCATGGTAAATACCCATGTGGCACCCACTCCCATCAAGATCGGAAACTCTACACTCGAAGTTGTAGACGAGTACGTCTACCTAGGACAAACGGTCCAGCTAGGCAGGGCCAACTTCGAGAAAGAGGTCAACCGTCGAATCCGACTCGGCTGGGCAGCGTTCGGGAAGTTGCGCGGTATCTTCTCGTCCCACATACCACAGTGTCTCAAGACGAAAGTCTATGATCAGTGCGTGTTGCCAGTGATGACATACGGAACTGAAACGTGGTCGCTTACAATGGGCCTCATCAGAAAGCTTAAAGTCACTCAAGGGGCAATGGAGAGGGCAATGCTTGGAGTTTCTTTGCGTGATCGAATCAGGAATGATGATATCCGCAAGAGAACCAAGGTTATCGACATAGCCCGAAGGATCGCCAAACTAAAGTGGCAGTGGGCAGGGCACATTGCTCGCAGAACAGATGTTCGATGGGGTGCAGCGGGCCGTGACGGATATCATGCCTGCTGCATGTTGCATACTTGCTTGCATGCTGCGTGCTTGCTTGCATGCTGCATGCTTGCTTGCATGCTGCATGCTTGCTTGCTTACAAAAACCACTCGCACATTACATTTATATTGTTGATTTTTGTACTTTTCACACACCCAGTAATATTTTACGTTGTAGAATCGATTTTTGTCGTAAGTAAAGCCATCACAATTTAATTTTATGCCACCCTTGTTAGTCTTTAAAGTTCACATTGCTGCATTTTCAATCATTTATTTTTGATACGAGTATATTAAAAAAAAAAAACAAAAATTTATTTATCCTGCTACTAAACAGAACAACATAACAAGTGAACTATCTCAAAACAAGTTGGTAGAAGAAAAAGTATTGCCCGCTCGTATCTACGTAACGCCTGAGAGAAGTTCATAGCAAAAGCTTTGTTATACGAATTTGTTCTAAGAATATTATTATTATAAATAAACATTATGTCATTTGAATTTAGGGCTTTTAACTTTTATTGAAAACAGTTTTATGTCTTTTGTATAGTATTGATTGTAATATTTATGACAAACGGATTTAGGACATATTATATTTAGGGATTTCAATTTTATGGCATGTGATATTAAGGTCGGGTAAGTAATCATTCGGACAAATGATGATTAGGACAAAAAAGTTATGGCAATTTAAATTATGGATAAAAAGATAGGTGACACAATAGAGAACCCTATTATTTTTGTAGGGATTAGTTTTATTCCTTCTCATAACTTTTGCCACAACACTGTTGAAGCATTCTACTATATTGGTAGATACATCCTTGAGCAGACTTCTTGATTTAGTTACACCTGATTGAATGATCGTTTTTATTCTGAACCAAAACGTATTATTTTCTATTTTGATGTTGCTTTGTGCCAATCCATCTTTTAACAGTAAAAATGTTGGCATTTCTCGTAGTTACCAAAAGCATGGTTAATAGAATTTCGTTCTCCGCTGAGGAGAAAGCGAACTTGTTTGCTTCTTTGTTTGCGGAATCTTCACGTCTGTATCCTGGAGGCACGAGGCACCCTGGTTATCCTGATGCATGCGAGTCGAATATTCGCACATATCAGAAGGACGTCCGTAGGACGTTACCTAGACGTGAACAAGACTAGTGGCCCCGACGGGATACCAGCAATTGTACTGAAGACTTGTGCGCCTGAATTGTCGATCTTGGCACGCCTATTTCCCCTTTCATTTGAGACTGGAAAAGTGCCGTAGGCTTGGTCTGCCCGCCGGATCGTGTGATTGAATCGCGAATTTCCTGAGGGATCGCTCTATCCGAGTGGTCATAGATGGCTGCTAGTCTGGACTGCTGGATATTAATGCCGGAGTTCCTCAGCGGTCGGTGCTTTCGGCAACACTATTCTTGCTGCATATTAATGATCTGCTAAAACCCGGTACCTTTGGGTATGCAGACGATATCACTGTCGCTTGGGTCGCAGATCCGGTTTCTCCGGGAGGCTATGGTTGAGCACTTGAACGTGTCCTTACAAGATGACATGGGGCAATGCCAATCTGGTCAAGTTCAATGCTGCTAAGACCCAAGCGTGTCTATTTTCCGCCAAAAGGAGCCAATTCCACCCAGCTCCATCTTTCCGAGGTGCAACCGTGCCGATAACCAACCATTTTGAGCTTCTTGGGGTTACATTAACATCTATTCTCAATTTTGGCCCTTTCGTAGGGGCAAAAGCTCAAGTGGCTGCAAAGAAGTTAAGGATCCTAGCAAAGGTTCACGCCGAAACAGCTGCTCAAACTCTATCAAGCGCAAGTTCGATCGTGTATGGAGTACTGCTCTCATCTTTGGGACGGATCTGCCATATACCAGCTTGATGCCCTTGAGTCAATTGAGAAACGAGCCAAGAGGATCATCGGCAATGATAGGTTCGCCGCGACCAAGCTCCAAAGTCTTGAGCACAGACGACGAGTTGCTAGCCTGTCGGTTTTCTACCAGTTGCATTCTGGGGAATGTGCGACGGAATTGCATAACTTAATTCCGCCAAGCCCGTTCCATCATCGGACCACAAGATGAACGGCGATGCGCCACCGTTACATAGTGGACATCCCACCCACACGCACAAAACCTTTTGGGAACACATTCATAGTGCGTACAGCTAAGAAGTGGAATTCCCTGCCGGAGTCTGTGTTTCCTGCAGGAAAGCTACAACCTGGGAGTCTTTAAGTCAAGAGTGAATAGGTTACTTCTAGGCAAGCGTGCTCCATCTTCGACTACATCATAGCTTACCATCAGGTGAGATAGTGGTCAAACGTGTGCCTATCAATAGTAATCTGTAGCATCCATGTCCGAAGAATCATTCAATAAGCTACTAAATTCGGACGTAGCACATCGCGGTTGCGGTGAAGCACTCACGTTATCAGTCATGGCTCGATCGCGTAAGGCAAGCATACCTGGGTGGTCCGGCGCACGCCGATGACACGTGAAAGTGCGTAAACAACACTTTGCGTAGCGGGTATCCTAATTAAAATCGCGACGGTAAACACAACCAACTCGTTCGAATCGTACGGTTCTGGCATACGTGGCATGTGTGCATATCATGAAAAATGTAACTCCTTCAACTTTAAGAATCGCGATATCTTCGGAATGATGAGTCTTAGGAAAAAAAGAATAGGACCTTCTTTGAAAATATTTGTATGATCTACAATTTTTGTCTGGTCTATATTTTTGTTTTTTTTTTCTAGAAAAATAAAAAAAAAACGAAAATGTTGATCGATGGGGACTTTTGGTACTTTATTTCTACTGGTGTACCCAGGATTTCTACTAAAATTCAGCTCTTTCGGAGTTTTTGTTATTTGAAATGTCTATTTTGACCGGACTATAAGATTTCATTACAGTTTCACAATAACGTTGCCAGTTACTTATTTACTTTGCAATTAATGAAACTTTGAGCCCAATTATGTATTTAAGTTGCCGAGGAGCGGTTTCGCGGCACCAGAAAACTAATAACAATAGCTTTATTAAACGATCTAATTTAACCTCGAGTAGTCCAGTCATTTTAGTGCATTTTAGGGTGTCACCTCAAATTAATGTTTTAAATTTGTATACACCTTTATTATGGTACTCTTAAGTTCCCTCCAATATCTTACAAAATCAAATGGCTGCGTCATAGATTTATTAGGGCTTACAGAAAATAATGGCTTATTTTTCATACACAAAATAAACAGATATAATTTTATTTTAAGTGCGCAGGTTCCGGTTGTAAGTCCACGGTAAGATAATTTTAACTATATTTATTTCAGTAATTTATTAACCCCCTCACTGAAAAGAGGGAAGTTATAAGTTTGATGTGTGTATCTGCGAGTCTGTTTGTGGCATCGTAGCTCCTTAACGGATGAACCGATTATCATGTAATGTTTTTATTTGAAATGTAATTTAATCGATTTTTTTTTTAAATTGTTTTTCAAGAAAATCGTTTCAGCCGATCTTCAAACGATCATCGGCTCTTTTCTAGTTGAAATATTGCCAGCACATGGTAACCTTGACCTGATGCTACAGCGTGACTTGAAATCTGCATAATACCCAATGGTTGTGGTACCTAGTTAGGTACAGTATATAAATGGCGCAAATGAGAAACACATATTACTGTTTGTTTATAATAGAATATTACACATTATATCTCTTCTTAATCTCCATGGCAACAGTTTTGTTCCTCTGATAAACAATGAGATCGCGACGCAACAACAATTGAATAGTTTTATTGTAAAAAAATCGGCGGCCGCCATGTTTTTTGGTCGATCGGGGGCGATAGGATATTAAACACTGCGTTTTTACAAAGAACAAGTTTAAACCGCGTGATTTCGTATGGTATGTAGGGTGCCACTATGCGTCAATTTCAGTTGACGCCCATAAGCTGTTGGTTAACTTATCTGCCTGTCATTTGGGCACTTAGCGGTATTCTATTTCAACTTCCTTCAGCTGTCGTATGAAATGATGTTTTGTATCAATATGTCTGAGCCAATCATAGGATTTTCGTGAATTGTATAGCAGCCTGATTTATCATTATAAGTTTTGACAATCCTTTTCTCCATTCTGATACGTAATTTAACAAATGTTTTAAATGGATTGCTTTCTTGGCAGCTTCAGCCACACACGTGTATTCTGCTTCGGCTGTTGATAAGGCTACACTCTTGTTTTCTGCTTTCCCAGCTAACTGGAGCACCGCCGATTTTAACAGTAGCCACTGTACGATCTATCGTACATGATGCAAAATCTGCATTAGCTTGACCATAGAACTCTTTTTCTGTCTTCTTGTCGCACGGGCCCATGTCTTTTATCCTTTTTAGGGTTTCGTACCCAAAAGGTAACCATCGGAAACCTATTACTAAGCCTCTGCTGTATGTCTGTCCGTCTGTCTGTCTGTCTGTCAATAACTGAAATAGTTGTAATTTTCACAGATTGTGAATTTCTATTGCCGCTATAATAACAAATAATAAAAATTAAGGTTTATGGTACGGAACCCTTCGTGTGCGAGTCTGGCTCGCCCTTGGCCGGTTTTAAAATAAATTAATACATGCTTCACGCTCTTAAAATGTTTCCCTCTAAAATAACTGTTACATTGTGACAAATAGCGCACACTGAACATTATATCAGGTCCGTTACCCAAGGCTAATTACTCTGTGCAAATAAATTGTCGATATGGTAATTTTTCATCAAACCTTTCATTTTTCTATAATTTTAATTTATGTTTCATTGGTGTAACTGTTGGCTTACAGTCTTCCATGTTATTTTTTTTTAAACTTTCAACATATTTTTCCTGATTTCATTCAATTTTGTCTCCTCCTTGCCTTTTACTCTGAATTCCTATGTTCAGGCTCTCTGTTGAGATGTGTGTGATTCAGTGTGATTAGGCAATTTAGGCAGAAAAAATGAAAATCAGAATGGAGTTGCAGGAAGCGTCTTGTATTCCGAAAGACCAAAGATAATGGAACACCATAGATAATACATACATTTTAATATTTGCAAAAATTATCTAATGTTACAATATTAGTTGATTTGGTATTTGGAAATTAAATCTAAACACTCTACTTGATCCTTCACTTCGATTTTTTCATTTAGCATCTTTTCCATATATTTTAATTTTGTGCTTAAGCTACACTGGACCGCAAAGAAAAAGGGTTGGTGAGAATCTTCAATATCTTCAAAAGTACTTGACCTAGCTGTATGGAATAAAGACTAAATTAAAGATTATTTGAATATGCTTAAATGAAAAAAAAAACAAATGAAATCAAGCTTTTCATTTTTAATAAAAAGCAATAAATAAAAATGCGTAGTTTTTCCTTTATTTTCGTAAATGTTGATTGGTTACAGATGTTCCGTTTTCACGCATTTTAGTACTTTGTATAATATATGCGATTTAGCATACTTTTTACTAGGTTTTTGAAGTGATGCTGCGGAATATTATACCATTCCTCTATTAGAGCTTATTTCATTTTACGCAGCGTGGCGCACGTCGTCCCAGTTCGTCCAATGCATGCTCAATGAGGTTTAAGTCGCGGCTGGGTGCTGGCTACTCCATGTGAGTGATACAGTCTTCATGAAAATAAGCAACCACTATCTGAGCTGTATACGGGCGGGCTTATATAAAACAGCATTCTCGCCCATGCCCACTAAAAATGGACCAACGAAGTCATTCAGAATTTCAGTGACATATCTTTCTGCAGTTAAAATTCCATTTTCTATCACCATTAGCTCAATGCAGCTTTCGGAAGAAATCCCAGCCCACAAGTGGACAGAGCCTCCGCCGTATGGTACTTTCTCTTCTGTACAGGCTTGGTTATAGCGCTCTTCCGGTCTTTTGTACACTCTTTTCCTCCCATCGTGCTTGTGTAAACAGAATCTAGACTCGTCTGAAAACATAACTCAACCTTGAGTTTCTGTGGTCTCTTTCTAGTTTTTGGGCCATTTGCAGGTCTTAAAATTTAAATTTAATTCAGTCAGACGCCGCCTTGCTGTATCGCTACTCACGTTGTTTCCTCCAGCTCGTTAATAATGATTCTTCAACAGCCGTAAGAAAGCGATTTCTCAAAATTGTTGAAACTATATAGCGATCCTCCCGTGCCATCGTGCACCTTGTTCGGCCTGTTTCTGTTCTTCGAAGATTGGAACAAGTTTCATGGAAACGCTGGAGTACTCGCAGAACTGTAAAAAGAGTCTATTACGATGACTGTGCCCATATTCAAGCATTGTCAGGATCCTGGTACATCATTCTTCAGGATTAACGACATGATGACTTCAGAATATAAAATTTATAAGGCAGAGACCATATTTATAACTTTTTTATTGCAAATACAATTATCAAAAATGAATAAAAAGGATTTATATATTATTTTATGTGGCATTAAATATTCTTTAATTTTTTAAATAGTCTTTATTTCATAAAGCTAGGTCAGGTACTTTTGAAGATATTGAAGATTTCCTTACCGACACTTTTTCTTTGCGGTTCAGTGTATTAACAAATCATCGACCAATATAAAAATGTTAGACATAGGTAGAGTTTCTGAAGAGATCTAAATTTTTGGTGCTGCCCAAGCTTATGTTTGCAAACCTGAATTATGCACTGAATTTCTGGTTAATCCTGGTAAATCTTACAATCATATATTCGCAGTATTATTTGCAATCAATTTCGAAAGTTTCAGAGTATTACTTGTTAGCATTAAAACTACGTACGATGTAATTATATTATCAGAATATGTATATCAGAACGTTCGGCCAGTCGAGATAGGGAGCTGGCTGCTACTCCAGTTTTTAGTGACGATTATGTGACGCATAAATATGCCAGCCAAAGAATTTGTGACAGCACAGTTCGAAAATTAGAAGCATTTATTTATGGCCGAACGACCTGATATCAGAACGTTCGGCCAACCTGAATCTCCATAACTGAGGACCTTAGAGAAACTGTTACTGAATAAAGATTTAGTGACGATTTGGTGACAAACAACCAATGCTTTACTTTTACTCGTAATGCCACCGGTTAAAAGTAAAATGAATTTTATTTCCTGGAACATCAGGACGTTCGGCCAACGTAATCTCCATAACTGAGGACCTGAGAGAACCCGTTAATACATAAAGATTTAGTGACGAGACTGAAACGAATTTTTATTGCTTAATTTTTTTTTGTGACGGCCCCTTTAAATAGTAAAATGAAAATTTAACATGTAACCTCAAAACATTGGGATTATCGATTCCTCCACAAGGAAGAAGCCCAGAGAAACCGTTAATCATAAAGATTTAGTGACGACACTGAAACGAACTTTTATTGTTTTATTTTTTTTTGGTGATGGCCCCTTTAAATAGTAAATTGAATATTTAACATATAACCTCAAAACATTGGGATTATCGATTCCTCCACAACGAAGAAGCCTAGAAGAATCGTAAAACCCCTGATGTGTAATAGGTTTTCAGTGCAATGGTGTCAGTATTTTTGTTAATTCAGTATAAATCTATAAAAATGCACAATGGTGGATAGCGACTGAAATAGGGTGACCATGTATTCCAACGAAACAAGTATTTATCGAGTACTTAATTACCTAAACAATGAAGCAAAACACGTCGTAATATTAAATTGTATAGGTACAAGCAACGCTGAGCTGATGCCTGCATACCAGTGTGAAGTTTTTGTTTTGTTAGTCGAGTCTATTTTGGCTAAAAACAAACGAAAGAGAAAAGGTGACTGACATTGGAGATTGGGAAATTTGACTAAGTACAAGAATACTTAAATAAATAGGTGCACAAATTAAAAAATGCTTTATTTGTAATTAATCATAAAAAAAAAACTTTTTAGAATTACAGTTAAATTGGTTCACCACGAGAGAAGATAGATCGATTTGACAGCTTCGTGTGTTTATTGCTAGGTGATTGACTTGAAATTTGAAACTTTTCAAATAGGATTTCTTTCCGTGGTGGCCCGACAATATTATTATTAGTTTGATAAACTAGATTACACATTTTACAATTAAATAACAGTTCTATAGATAAATCACAGTAAGATTATACAATAACTACACCAAATGAACTCTTAAAAAAAACTTTTTACAAAAAAAAATATAACCGAATTCCAAACAAAACACTACAAAATATCAAATAGCCCTAATTTCGGAAGGCGGCGTTTTGGATTTTGTTTTTTATCACCGACTTCCGAAATTAGGGTTATTTTATACTTTGTAGAGTTTTGTTTGGAATTCGGTTATATTATTTGTTGTAAAAAGGTTTTTATTTTTCACTTTTAAGTGGTGATACTTAGATGACGTCTTCGTCTACGCAGAAATTGTAGTAAGCAAAAATTCTCATAAAACAAAAACTTCTGAACCAAACTGAATCAAATTTGTACGGGACCAAACGGCAAGTATACCGCATCGAACTAAAAAAGAATCACAAAACTCGGATCAGAAACTTCGTAGTAATCGGTGTACATACATAAAAAATACAAACAAAAAAAATACCCACCGAATTGAGAACTTCCTCCTTTTTTGGAAGTCTGTTAAATACTAGTCGACAACATTACGGCTTTCTTTCCGGTAAGGTCAGCCAGAACTTTAGCTACCCATTTTCGATAGTCCTGTCTGTTTCTATTATAGTACCAAAGGATCTCTGCACCTGACCTCGATGATGTGACACCAGTAACATGACTGGCGAGCGAGAGACAGCAAGGCGCCGCGCGCCGCGATGAAGTTGCGGGGGAAGGAACGCATTCCACGCGGGTGCAGAGATCCCTTGGTACTATAGTAGAAATTGATAAGAAATCACATTTGACTAGCACGAGAGGAAAACTCAGAGAGACCATAAAAATAAAATTAAATGTACATATTACGTTTTTGCATTACCATTAACCTTTTAAATAGCGCTAAAATATACTTAAAAAAAATAATTTGTACTAATATATAAAGCTGAAGAGTTTGTTTGTTTGTTTGCTTGAACGCGCTAATCTCAGGAACTACTGGTGCGATTTGAAAAAATTCTTTCAGTGTTAGATAGCTCATTTGTCGAGGAAGGCTATACGGGAATGGGAAATTCCTAGAGGAACGGGAAAAAACGGGATATGCGCATACGAAGTCGCGGGCAAAAGCTAGTAAGATAATATATTTCTTTAACATCTTAAAAGCACTTGATTCTTATCATCAGAATCTGCTTAAAAATTAAATTGACTTATTATAAGTTAGGTAGTAGTTTAAAATTGGTCGTGTTAACAAGTAGGTAGGTAACTTAACAATAGCTGGTAAGTACTTACCTATATACAAATCAGTCTATTGTCATGAGTTTTTACAAGTTAAGTACCTAAATTATTTTAGTAATTGCTGTCATTTTCTAATATTACATATGTTATAGTGTGCGTTGTAATTTTTATGTCAACAGAGCTTTGATGTAGTTCACACCTCCCATCATCATAACATACCCATTTCTTTTTGTTGTAAACATGACATTTGTAGTGGCCGAGTTTGCCTAGCACAGACGAAATGTATTCAATTACACCCAGTATATGAAAAACTTTGTTCTTAACTAAAATCGTAGGAGGCATTTCTGATAAACTGTGTACGTTGTTGCAATCTAAACCAAACGTAATTATAGAGTCTACTAAGTACGTGCAGGTTACTATTCCATGACAAGATTCGACAGGGCAGTTTGAGGTGTTGCCATTAATTTCAATGACGTCCTCTAGACAACTAATACCAAACACAGAAATGATGTCGACATTACAAGGTAACAAAGGAACACATCTTGTAACATTGTTTGAGCAATTTTGTGAACATGTTTTTAAAAAGCGGCCACTAGTGAAAACGTTTAAAAATATTCTTTCAAATATATAGCTTACGTTACATTGGCAGTCAAACACTTCTTTCGTCAAGGTCTTATTAGATGAAAAATAAATTTTACACAATTCAACTCGAAGTTGCTCTGCTTCCTTTTTATTGTGAATTATCAACATATTCACATATTTTGCAATTAAATTTTTCTCGCCTAATTTATTAAGTAAATATGGATATATACTACAGCCATAGGCCAGTAAGAAGACAGCAGAATCTAAAGCACAAGTGTTAATTATGTTTATGTTTGAAAAACTATCTACAAAGCCATTCTGCATTAAAAGTATTTTAGGTTTTAATCTGAATTTCGTTTCTTCTCTTGCTCGACCTTGCCAATTTTCTATGAACGTTGGATTGTCAGAAAAAATTGAATCTTCGTAAAACTGTCTATACGTTTTTTTTCGTTTTGGTACTATTGAATTTGCCTTGGCTTGTCTCTTACGTTTGATTTTCTTACTCTTGTTCTTAACATTAGAAACTAAATCTGATTTTGCAAGTTTTAGTTCACCATGCAAATAATTAGTGTGTCTTTGTAAAAAAGCATCAATTCTATGTTTTTCAACTTTCGTCTTTAATATTAAATGTTTTAAGGTTTTAAAATAACTCTCCGCCCCGGAAGATGATGGCGAAAAATTCTGAGCATGGTAAAAATTAATCATTACATTTGACCACAAAGGTAATTTCAATAAAAGTCGTCTCAATGTGGTTACAAAAGTTGGCAAAAAGAATACATTTTCAATAGAGTAATCGATTGTAGTATCGCAATTTTTCTCACTATCTACTATTTCGTCAAACCATTTAAAATATTTTGTTTCTAAGTTATCGAAATCATCATCGTTCACGTCGTTTGTGAGCCATTCTTCATTTGAGGATTCGCCAGGAATTGTTACTTCTTTTATTAAATCATTTATATCTTGCTTTGTTCTAAGATAATCAATTTGTTTATTGAGGGCCAGTTGTACAACACTTCTTATAAAATTTTTTATGATCTCAAAATTATCACTTGACTTAATAAAAGCAAGACATCGAATATAGAAGTACTTTACATTGTCTTGAACATTTTTGAAACACATTAGGTGATGTGATGTCTTTATGAAATGACTTGTATCTAGCCTTATATAAGTTCCTGGTAAATTATCGATCTCCGCGAGTCCTTGTAATATAGCATAACTTATTTGTAGGTACTCTTTTGTACTGATAAATTTGGTAAATGCTGCTACTATAGCAGATATTAATGCTGATGAGTCATCCACTATCACTTCAGACGGTTGAACAAGACGCAAGGATGTCCAATTTTGTATCCATTTTAAAATAGTAGCATTTGTGTGAGATTCAGTAATCATCTGAAATATCGGTACAGATTTAAATCCAGTAGTATCAGTAATTAAGCATACATATAAAAATAACTGCTTCATTTGGTAGGGCTTACGAACGGTCAGTTTTTTAAAAATTGAACCTGTTGCATCTAAAGTAATTTTAATGTTTTCAAATTTTTCTGAGCATAGTCTATAGTACTTAATTTGCTTTTGGGTCCAATAATGCAAACAAAAATAGGGATGTAGTAGTAAATATCTTAAAACATTTTGGTACTGTAATGACTTGCACATTTTTAAAAGTGAAGTTAATGGGTCTTTATCGAAATATGTGGACATCTGATCTTCATATTTAATTTGAGATAAGGCTGCAGATGTTGGCAAAATAGGTGGATAATCATCTTCATCTTTAAATAGTGTTACTGCAATTTTATTACGCGTTTCTGCTACAGATGCGTTCATTAAAGATTTTGCAATTTTCCTTCTAGTGTGTGGGGTCATACTTGCTTTTTTATTTGTATTATGTTTAAAATCACTGTCAAAATTCGTAATTTTACATTTAAAAGATATAATTTTGTTTGAGAAATCAGAACTTGTCATGGTCACTTCTGCATTACATTGATTACATTTACCATAAAAAATAACATTATTTTCTGATCTTCGAAATCTTTAGGTAAATATGAGAGTACATAAAATTTTTGTACATAGCCAAAACTTTTTTCGCAAGAGATCGGACCACTTATATTAATACAAAGTAATTTAAAAGTAATTTTCTTCTAAATGAATATTTATCTCTACATATCGTGTACACTGGTTCTATTTTCTTTTTGTCGTAAAGATCTACATCAAAGAAAAAAAATATTTCCTTTTCAACACTTTCTGAAGCTTCGGTATCAGATTCTCTTTCTGTTTCTGGAGATTTTGTTACAAAATTATCTGACGTCAACTTTAGTTGTACCTTTTCAGACGAGGAATTAGTATCACTTTCGGATTCACTATCAAAATATAACTTATAATTTCGTTTCACACACAAATGAGCCGCTCGCGGGGATATAACATACGCAAATTCTTGGGAAATGTTTTGGTATAGATTTTTGTTAAATTTTAACTTTGAAAGCAGTATGTCTTGTTTAAACTTACTAAATATTTTTTTCTGTATACTCAGGTCAACTTTAGCTTTTCGACCTCTTGCCATCGTTCAGTGTTGGCTTCGATGACCTTGTACTTACAAATCCATTAATAGAATATAAGTACGGTCTACTTAGGTACTGACTGTTTTTAATTTTTAAATAGGTACTTTAATTATAAAGCAATTTTTACATTGCTGGTGGTTCATTATTCTCCATTCGGTTTCCGCTCTTTTGCTTTTGAAATCTGTCTTAAAAGATCCTGAAATAATACAGTTAAACTTCAATATTTCCATGACATACGACAGCAAGATGAAACTTCGTTATTCGATTAACTGTATTGAGAATAGGTACGAAGCGACCGGCCATTTCATGAAATGGTGACAGTTCATAAAATACTAATCAATTGACATGTGGAATGTGAGCTCGGCTGTCATTGAGCCGATCAAGTTGGGTCAAGGGCCTGATTCAGAAGGTAGTAAACATACTCCTCGATACGGCTCCTTCGTGAGGAGGTTCCTGTCTCTGCAGCCCTAACCACCGGTAGCTTGAACCCCGCTCCCGATACGCGGACCTCTATTTTTTTAATACTTTGTAATGTTTTTAATGTCTTTTTTAAATTGTGTTTTTAATTGTAAATACTAAATAAGGAATAAAATTAATAAACGACATAATAATAATAATCATGATTCAGAAACTTACTACTGGACACGGCTCGCTCCAGAAGAGGAACCTATTAGGTGGTTCCTCTTCTGGAGCCCTGAGCGCCGGTAGCTTGGGCGCTGTTCTCGATTGCGGTGGGCTACTCTTTTTGATATTATTACACGCTACTCCATCTATGTAACAGCCAGACTGCAAGCTACTGAAGCTAATGTGTTCGGAACCCTCAGGGCACGAGTCGCACTTGGCTGGTTTTTTTTTATACTTAATGGTTATTAAACGTTTCTTAAAAATTCAATTATGTACAATTACGTCAAAGGAAACAGAAGTGTCTGTTGCAGCAGCGGCCAGCGACGAACGACCGCGACGTAGCATACGCTTCATCAATCGACAGAGCGTGTCTCTTCTTCTTTTCGAGTTTCTCGTAATCATTACCTATACCTAGCGCTTCTCAGCAGAGGTGGATCGGAGTCTGAAAGTATAGAAGTCATTTAGGTGACTTTAATCATCATCAGATCCTGCATGGAGTATTGTAGCCATCTTTGGAATGGCTCAGCTAAGTATCAGCTTGCCGCGCTTGACTCAGTGGAACGCAGAGCTAAGAGGCACATCGGTGACGTAAAACTGGTGTATGCCAAGCTACATAGCTTGGCTCATCGCCGTAAGGTTGCCTGCTTGTCGGTCTTCTACAGATTGTAACTTCGGTGAGTGTGCCCAAGAACTCCACGACCTCATCCCAGCGGCCCCCTTCTACCATCGGACATCCAGACACACTGCATCTTACCATCTCTACCTTATTGCTGTTCCACCAATTCGCACTAAGCGTTTCCAAACGTCTTTTATAGTGCGCACAGCAAAGGAGTAGAACTTTCTGCATGCGTTGTGTTTCCAAACGCTTACAACACTAATCTCTTCAAAGTTAGAGTGAACAGGCTCCTTCTGGGTAAGCTCGCTCCATCGCAGACGAGTCCATCGTAGAGTCAAGAGCAAAGACATCTCTAATAAAAAAATAACTGTATCGACGAGCTTGTCGATTGTTTCTATTAATGCTAATTTCTATTACTGCATCCCGTGATGTTTGGTAGTTTAACGATCGGCTTCTTCATGTTTCGTTGGATGCGCTACATTTGTGACCCATTGTCCTGTGAATCTTTTGAGCCAGCCTTTTTCGGAGTATTTTTCAGGACATTTCCAGCTTCTCTCTTAGCGAGGTTGTAAAGAGTGCGTGATTCGCGTTGGAGTCTGGGGCTGCAGTGTCTCGCTTGCCATACATTTTATTTTAAATTGTTTCGAAAGTCTATTTTATCGTTTATTTTCTTCGGTAGTCGTTCCTGCCTTGTTGAATTTTTCAGAGGTGTGTGAGTGTCGAGGGCTGCGACAACGACATTTTCTCTTGTTTCGACATACTTCTCATAATCGGCTTCTTTGGCAGTCGGGTAAAAACAGATTTGTTTTAATAGATCAGTTATGTAGTAGCTCGCTTCTAAGGTAGTTGCCGAATGTTAGATTATATTTCTGATTATTAGTGATGCAACGAATACTACTTTTACGAATACGAATACGAATACGAATATCAAACCTACTATTCGGCGAATACGAATACGAATATCTCGCCATGGTAATCAAAGACTTATTTATTTGAATAATGTTTACTCTTCTAATAATTAAAATTTACAACAGGCAAATTTTTATTTAAAAAACATAAAATTTGTAGATTTTCTGGTTTTAGGCTATTTCTTTTTTCAGTCTGGATGTTCCCAGCCGTTGAAAAAAGTCTTTCCGAGGCGACTGTACATGGCTTCAGTGAAAAATATTTTTGGGCGAGCTTTTTCAGACTTGGAAAATGGACATCTTCTCGCCAAAAGGCCAGTGAATCAGCAGTCGGCGATAAATTTGGGAGCTTTAGATAAGCATCTATCTCGTTTTTAGTTTGCGAATCCCCAGAAAATATTGAAATTGGCTCTTCCATTTCAGCCTCTTCAATTATTTCTTGGCATACTTGCCAAATTCCTCTACTTGTCGACGGTTGAGGTTCTTCTGGAGGTCTTGTCGGTCTTACGGCCTCTCTGTTATCAAGAGCAGCGTTAAGAACTGATCGAGCGGTTTCAACGACCACTGGTGAGCTGAAAATCCTTGTTTTGAATCGGGGTCAAGGATCGTTGCTAATAGATAAGTTTCATCACATTCCATAAACGCAAATCTATTCGAAAGTCCACTGAATAGGGAGTTTGCCAGATTTTTCACATCAGGATGAGAAGAAGGATCATTTGAAATTTTATTGAGGCAAGATTTAAGACTTCGTACTATTGGGATTGCTTGAGATAACGTCGTTGATTCTTTGCTCAGCTCTTTAGTAGCTTCTTCAAAATTGGCCAGAATATCAATGATTTGGCTCATAAGACCCCATTGCCTTGCTGTGATTTCATGACGACAATTTGGTAGAGATGGTAAAACATCTTGAATCGCTATGCGTTGTTCATGTAATCTCTTCAACATCTGATATGTTGAGTCCCATCTTGTTTCAACATCTTGAAACAAAACATGTTTCGGTATATTGTTAGCTTGTTGAGAATCTTTCAGTTGTTTGAGTGCGGAGGTTGAGTGATTAAAATGAGTAATAACTCCCCTGCATGTGGTTAACATTTCGGTTATGCGTTCTTGACCAAACAAACTTTTTTTCAGCACTATTTGGATGCTGTGTACCAAACAAGAGATATGTTTAAGGCTAAGATCAAGCTCATCATTTGCTTTAACCATATTCCGTGCGTTGTCCGTTACAACTGCTGCAACTTTACCCACTAGCTGCCATTCCAGAAACATCATATGCATATTGTGGGCAATATTTTCTCCTGAATGTGAGTCGCCTTCAAAAGGAAACACTTCCAGACAATAAGATTTGAGCTGGAAATCTTCATTGACTCCATGTCCAGTAAGACTTATAAAATCATTGACTTGTGAGGAAGCGTCACTGGTCCACATGTCTGTTGTGACAGAGAGATATGGGGTCTTTGTTAACTGCTCCTTCAATTTTATTTTAACACGGTCATTAATATCCGGTAGATTTTTTTCTGTAAGGTGGGTTCTAGATATAATGTTATATCTGTAAAAAAATAACAGTCAGGAATTAAAAAGGGTTTTGTGAAAGTTTAAAAAGTATCCCACTAATATGTATGAACAAAAGTTTAGCATTTTAATAAAAGCAAACAAAAACAAACCTTGGAGCTAGTTCACTGAGCAAACGACGGTATCCCTTTTTATTTACCAAGTCCAGGGGCTCCATGTCTAAACAAACTTGTTCAGCAATCAAATATGTGATTTTGACAGCCCGAGGATCACCAGTTTCATACGTAGTACGTTTTTCCAATATTTCCTTTAAGGACGCTTGTTTCTTCGCTGGTGTTACTTCAACTTCAGTGTTTGTTTCATCTACAGTATTTATACAGGCAAGAAGCTCCTTTTCGTGAAATCTCTTCACATGAGTCCACAGTGCGGTCGTAGTAAATCCTTTAATAGATGCATTTTTCCCTCCCCGAGACAATTCACAAGCACAATATCTGCATATAGCTTTGCTTTCATTGTCTAAAATAAAAACAATACAAATTAAATTCCTATCCCACTACTATATTACACGTAAAAGTAAAACCGAAGTCCGCGCGGACGAAGTCGCGGGCCAAGTCTAGTACTACATAGACGCAGCCATTACTAACGTTCGTCTAAGTTACTTACTTACTATCCTAGTTTTTGTTGATACAAAAGAAATACAGACCATATATACTTACTAGGTAATTTATCGAAGTGTTTCCATATGTCACTTTGTTCTCGTTTACGAGAAGACATTGTCAATTCAACTTCAACTTCTTTAAATTCGCAGCAACCTCAGAAAATAAATAAAATAAAACAATACTCTCTTGTTTGACTTGTGCTCACGACTGACAAATGAAATGAATGAAAGGAATGAATGAATCAATCAACGGTTCGTAATCGTAATGATAGGGAAACTCCCGGAGCCGCGGAAACTGTATAAACCTATCTATGGCCGGGGAGTCCCCCGTCGCGTCGTCGTTGCGGTTAAGGGCCTCTGCACACGTCATATTTTTACGCGCGTTTTTCAAATCTGCAGTAAATAGAGTTGCGTACAAAAATATTAGTTTTTAAATATTCGTATTAGTATTCGCCGAATACGAATATTCGGTAAATGTATTCTATTCGGCGAATACGAATATTCGTATTCGTATTCGTTGCATTACTACTGATTATCTTAGCTAAAGAGCCCAATATGTTAAAATTGATAACTAAGTGAGTATTGAGCTTTGTATAACATTCGAAGTCCCGCAGAGTAGTGTGATCGGGCCGACGCTGTTCATTGTATATATTAACTTTGAACTTTGTCATTTAATTCATTTAGTCACTAATGAATGTAGTAAGTGTAGTGTTCATTGGTGACTCGTGAGCGCTGTATTTGGCTGAGCGAAGGTCGGTTTTAATATCATTAGAAAATATGTAACGCAAATTCATTTATTAAATCATATGTATTTATTTGTTTATCTGAAGCTTTATTTTCGTGATAAAATAGAAAGTATCATAGCTGTGGGTTGCAGTGGATAATCACGCCTACGTGTTCAATCATACAGAGCAAACAGGCCTTAATCAGACTTGCTTTTGTATTGCTTGTCACCGTAAGAAATAAGTCTTTGGATTACAGACACGACTTACACTAAAACACCAGCAGTTTACTGACTTTTATTCCATATTTTCAGTGTTACGGGCGGCTTTGTAAACGATCAACAACCACGTAAGTTTGATGTACGAAGAATGACTACAATACAAAAAAAGAAAACATGAATAGCCTGATTTTCTCACACGCTTTTTGAATAGTTCAACGTAGATAACTCTCCGTGTTGTAAAACTGTTAAAACTTGTAATACCCATTTCAATATTACTGAAACTGAATTTGTTAATAAAATATTATAATAATTGAAATTAGCACAAAAATGATTTGATTTAATAAATAATATACGTAAAGTTCAGAACATCGATCAGTACACATGTTTTTATTTATTACTCTTGCTTTCATATCTCAACAGGGTCTCGATTAACTCTACGAGTCTGTACCTCTATATATCATAATCAGTGGCTGCCAATAGACGTAGCCCATTACACCATCCAGTAACGAAAAGCAGCCTTCGACAGCAGAAAGCAGACAGACAATGGGACAGTTGGTTAGGCATGACACTCTTCGGAGAGAGAAGAGCCTACACCTACTTCTTTAGTAAAAAGTCCATTTACGAAGGGCTTCTGTAGCAAAAAAAGCAGTTAGAGGAATTCAGATGGTATTGGCTGACATATACAAACACTGCTCATAAATCTTCTTTGGAAATCAAGAATCATAAGTTTTTCTGGCGTAGACATGTTAAAACTATTTTCATATTAAACAGAAGAGGGTTTCCAATTTCGCATGAAATTGTGGGAGCCAAAACTAAATCATCAGAATTACTATTCCACGCCATATTTAGAAAATACCTTGAACATTTGATTTTTCTTTCATCTACAATAACAGTTCCTATTGGAAAGTGGTTCCAAAGGAAAGACCCGAACTAAGTTTTTAATAAGAAGGGGAGACAAACTACTAAAGATTACAGGAAAACCTATTAGAAGTCTGCAGTGTCAAAATAATATGTAAAAAAAAAATTCGTTCGGAACCCTTTGCACGCGAGTCCGACTCGCACTTGGCCAGTTTTTTTAGGATTAGGCCACTTGGGAACGATTTTGATTTTCTGTGTAATTTATCCCTGTTGCACACACAGCGCAGTAAGCCTTGTGTTATCCAGGGTTTAATTATCTTTTTGCGACGTGGAAGTGCAATTGTTTCCGAATTCATACTTAGTGCACTTTTGAGTTCACCAATAACATAACCAATTGTAAAGTCACAGTCATTAGTTGCATAGATTGGGTTAAAGTCAATTTTGCTAATGGCCTGAGAGATAAACCCCCCTGATCAATTTTAGTACGGTTTACAATGGCATACGTACGAGTCTGTTGCTTTTTTAGACATATTATAACAGATTTGTGGTCTGTAAGAGTAGACTGTAGTACAATGGTAATAGAAGGGGAACTGGTTTTTAGAAGCATATGATCTAAACAAGTACCACTAGCGTCACGAGTGATAAAATAATGAGCTGGCAAAAGACCGTGGTAAGCTGTAAGAGCTAGATATCGATCAGAGGATGTATTTGTAGTGTCGGCAAGTATGTCTATATTCACATGTCCCATGATGACGACGCTTTTAAATCTCTAATAATTCGACAGAGTTTCATCAAGCGACGCTAAAAATGGGTCAATGTTGGAGTGTGACGGAGAACGGTAAACCGCCAGCAACGCTGTATCATTCTTACCTATTTTAATCAACAAGCAATTACAGTCTTGCATTTTAGGTTCCACAATATAAAAGCTAAGCTCATCCTTTATATACACGACAACACCATCATTTTGAAGCGTATTTGATGTGGTCGTAAAAGCACAATCACCTGCAATTGTGGGGATTGAAGAAACGCATGACAACCAATACTCAGTAAAAAAGAGAACGTCCCCGTCAAAACCGAGTCTGGTTAAAAGAATTAGAAATTCTGAGAAGTTACAATTTAAGCTACGAATATTTTGAGTAATAACTGACAAGGATGATCAACTTCACATTCGAAAGACTGATACAGCAAAGTCATCGATATTATTTAAAACATCTTCAAAGTCAGCCATTGGTACGGAAGTAACATAAACGATAGCACTGACGGTTTCCAAGTTAATACGAATTCATTATGATTTCTAGAATTATAATATAATATTTACGATACAATTGAAAATTTGCTGCACTTGAATAATAGTAATAAATTTTATAGGATTTTATCATGCCAAACAGTAATTTTACCAATATAAATGGAGTTTCATGTTTGACGTTATTTCTGAAAGAAATCTATAAAAAATGAGTAGAGTATTTTATTTAACGCTTTCCGATTTGTTTGCGGATTATGTAAGCTAATGTGGTCTGTGTTGTTATAGGCGTTATGATATGTGATAGATGTTTTGTAGGAGTGTATAATGTTTATATGTCAATCAAATCAAATCAAATCAAATCGTATATTTCAAATAAACCATTTACAGGCACTTTTGAATTGTCAAAGTCGGTCAGTCAAAAACATGAAGCTATTTGCACGTTCCAAAGCGTAGATCTCTATGGAGAAGAACGTGCAAGAAACTCCACGGACACTCTTTTAAACCATGTGATGTGTTACAAAAATCTTATTAACATTAACATTGATTGCTTCTATATGTGAGGACAATGCAAAGAACAAGAAAACATATAAACAATTCAAAATGCAGGTACAGATTAAAATAAGCCAGTGGCAGATAAGAGATGACCAGTTTCAACTGACGGCGCCCGTTCACGAACATGACGCGTGCATCAGCACCATCTAACTCAACCATTTTGAAGGGAATCAAATGATCCAAAACACGCGCCACCATCAGCAAAACATTTGTGTGAGCATGACAAGCTCTCAACTGCCACGCTCGTTCATGTCAAACTAATTCAATAACGAAATCTATAATTACATATGTAAATGGCTCCATAGTGCTCACATTTACAAAAAATTGAAAATATGCTTCTACGTTATACAAAACTATGGTTTCAAGTAACTAAGAAAAGAAAAAAAAAAGAAGGCTGCTTTATTGTGTATACTTTGCTAATACAATAATGCAAAGAAATGATAAATAAATGATTGTATAGGAGAACAAAAAAAGGGTAAGCATTTCTTCCAATTATCGAAAACCTAACAAGTGGACCCATGCTGCTGTGGCTGTGGAGCAGGACCGGCATTTAGCCAAGCATTTTTATCAAGGACATAATCTTCCAGTTTATAATATGCTTGTCTACATAATGTGCGTTTTATACATGTTTTAAATTTTCTCTCATTCAGTTCGAGAATATTAAGTGGTATTTTATTATAAAATTTAACACAGTACCCCATAAAAGAAGTGTGTACTTTAGCTAATCTGAATCGGGGTTGATCTAATTTGTTCCGATTTCTAGTATTAAAATTATGCCTATCACTAATTTTACTAAAAAGATGAAGATTTTTCCGAACATACATAATGTTTTCATATATGTATTGACAAGGTACCGTCATGATGTTAATATCCTTCAACAGTTCCCTTAGGGAATCGCGCCGGCGGAGATTGTAAATGGCTCTGATAGCTCTTTTCTGCAGAATAAATATAGAATCGATGTCTGCAGCACGTCCCCATAATAAGATACCGTAAGACATGATACTATGAAAGTAACTAAAATAGACCAGCCTCGCGGTATCTATATCAGTAAATTGACGGATTTTTCTGACAGCATATGCTGCTGAACTTAGCCGTCCCGCAAGAGATGTTAAATGAGGACCCCATTGTAGCCTTGAGTCAAGCGTGATCCCCAAGAAAACTGTGTCATCGACGAATTCAAGTTTCTCTTGGTTCAATACTATGTCACAATTAATACTTTTCACGTTCGGTAATGCAAATCTGATACACTTTGTTTTTTTCTCATTTAAAACTAAATTATTAGCAGTAAACCAATTTTGGACCTGCTGAAGGGCGTTATTTACATCGTCAAGACTTGTGGCACGCCTATCTATCTTAAAAATTAAGGACGTATCGTCTGCAAATAACACCATTTGAGTTTGATTTTTTAAAAGATGGGGAAGATCATTAATGTATACCAGAAAGAGGAACGGACCCAATATTGAGCCTTGTGGTACCCCCATTTTAACTTTCAGACCCCTTGAATGGACACCATTTATTTGAACTTGCTGCTGTCTGTCATTTAAATAAGACCTCACTAAACTGAGTGCAAGTTTACCCAGTCCGTAATGTTCTAGTTTTAGGAGCAAGGTTTCGTGATTTACACAATCAAATGCCTTGGAGAGGTCACAAAAGATTCCTATGGCATCTTGCGCCTCTTCCCACGCTGTATAAATGTGTTTTAACAACGTGACTCCAGCGTCAGTCGTACAACGACCTTTGGTAAAACCATACTGTTGTTCGTGTAAGATTTTATTGGTGTTAAAATGATTGAGCATTTGATTGAGCATTACTTTTTCAAACACTTTGCTGAAAACCGGCAATACAGATACAGGTCTATAATTATTAGTATCTTTATTATCTCCAGATTTAAAAAGTGGTATCACCCTACTATATTTCATTATATCCGGAAAGACCCCTTGGTCAACACATAAATTAAATATTAGTGCCAAGTATGGTGCTATGGTCTCAAATATGGACGTGCACACTTTGATAGACATTCCCCATATGTCTTCAGTCAATTTAATTTTGATTTGCCGGAAAGCTTTAATAACTGTCATAGGGTTGATATGTTTGAATTGGAATTCAACCGTACAACCTGGAATGTTTGCTCTTAATAAATCAAATGAGACCTCGGGTGAAGAATTTAAAGCTTCAGTTGTTTTTGATGGTATATCAGTGAAAAATTTTACAAATTCTTGAGCTACTTCTAAATTAGAGCTTATGGCACCATGCGCAGTCTCTAGTAAATAGTCAGTGTTTCGTACTTTATTTCCGTTAGTTTCATTATTGATAACTTTCCAAACTGTCTTTATTTTATTATCTGCCAATTTGATCTTGTTGCTTATGAACAGGGCTTTAGCTACTTTACAAGTATTTCTGAAAACCTTAGAATATTTGTTTACATACTTATTAAAGGATTCAGTGTTAATGAAAGACTTAAGGCCGTATAGATCATATAGTCTTTCCCTACTTATCCTAATGCCTTTAGTCGCCCAATCACTAAAAATAAACTTAGGGAAAGTATCTTTGGACTTCTTTTCAAAAGTTGCATTGAATTCTTTTAGTACCACTGAAAAGAAACCGTCATAAAATTTATTCGCATCCTCAATATTGTGGCCTAGAGCATTTAACTTATTTTGTAAGGTCCCATTAAATATTGCTAGTTTGCCAGTTGTTATTGGCCTAAATTGTATTTGAACTTTTTGCAAGGCTGCTTTATACTTAAATGTTACCAATTGACCACTGTGATCAGATTGAAGGTAATTAACTATAGCTTTATCTAAATAATCACAATCGCAGAATACATTATCAATACATGTTGCAGAAGTTGGAGTTATTCTAGTTGGTTCTGTAAAAACATTAGACAGATTGAACGATTTAAAAAGACTTAAATGTCAAATATTAACCGAAAACAATTTCATAAGTCGCTCATGTTCTGCACTGTGTTGTAGGCCTTAGTAAACACGCATCAACTATTTAATTGCACCCTACCCTCATCGCTCAAAACTTTTGCTGTTGTGCTGTTTATTATGTGTAACCTACCTTTGGATCTGTTTATTTTGTACTTGTAAACTAAAACGATATGTGTTAAGTCGAAGTATTGTTGGAATGTTTGTTTTAAGATGTATACTTGCTTTTGTTTTTTTTTTTTATCTACTCTTACTGGCAGATAACATTTTTATAAACCTATTTATGTTTTCTCTATAAGTGAATTTGTAATTCTTTTGAGAAATAAAATATCTTTAACCGTATATGGTACACATTTAACAAAATATTACAAAAATAAAAAAGAACTAATTGATAATAGAATGAATGATAATTTAGATACATGCAAATTTAAAGCTACTATAGTTACGAGACATAGTCACGCAGTTGACAGTTTCAATGACTGAAGTGTGGTAATATTTTTAATGAAAATTTGTCCATCACCGGGTCCTTGCGTAAATAGATGCGCCCTTCTTTTGCCCAGCAAAACTTGTAGCCATTAGAATTAGCAATTTGACAGGCTTCATAAAAGGGTTTCCTTTGGCTAGGTGGCAGATATTCAGCAACATATACTGGTGTTCGAGTCCCGACGAAACCGAGATGGTTTGAGTGCAGCTTCTCAGATGGAGTTTTGTTCTTGTTAAAATTTCGCGCAGCTGACAATATCGCGCTTTTTGTTTGGACTCCTGTAGTTCTGCCACAATTGGCTTAGACGAACCGGGTTTCCCTGGTGCCCTGTAGATGTCACAAACTTCCAATGGACTTATTTGCGTTTGGAGAACTTCGCCGAACTTTGTAAGAATACGCTTTAAATTTTCAGAGGATTCTTTTTCTTCTCCGGGGATGTTGCGTAGTACAATGGTGGATGAGCGCGGTCCCATCTGGAGGTCGAAAACGCATTGCTCCAGTGCCTTCAGCTGATCTAAATACTTTGCTCTTTCTCTTTAAAGTTCCTGAACCCTCAGCAGCATCTCATCATATTTACGATCCACGAATATAACATTTTTTCAACTTACAAATACTGTGTCCCCCAGTACTTTGCTTAAGATGGTAACTGTATGAATAGCTGCTTGTTTCTGTAGTATATGTCTGTTGATACCTTTTTTTTAAGGATGGGAAATCATCAAATGACTCCTCCCGCTCGAGTGAAGCAGAAGGGAGTGCCAGACTTTTACTGGCTAAAACCCATCCGTGTTTCTCCTAATGCCCTTTGTGTTCCAGGGCCGCGGTGACTCTTTCGAACAGATTCTGCAACCCCGGCAGGCACTGGCCCTAGCGGGCCCCGTCTTCTATGCTGACAGCTCTTTGAGGCGCGCGTGGAACACACAGCGCGGTGTCGACCCGGGCCTGGTTTTGATCGGACAGCGAGCCACCCAATGCCCGCCGTCCACAGGCCCGCGCCTCCGGCTGCCGGGAATCGCCCTGCGACTCCCGACGCCCGGGGCATCTTCTCCTGTTGCGGCGGCTGGGGCATGCAGCTTCCCTCTCACGTGTTCGGTCTCCTCCTTCGGTAGCATTACTACTTCGCAGAAAGAGGTGACCGCTTCCCATGCCTCCTCGCTCCGGACCATAGATTGAACCAGAGCCGGACGCGAGAGGTTGCTGCCGCCGATTGCCTCGACGAGGACACGGCGGTGCTCCGCCCAAGCAGGGCAGACCTCCACCGTATGCTCCACTGTGTCATCCGGGCAATCCTCGCAGTGTTGACAACCGGGCGTGTCCTCCCGCCGAATCCGAAACAAGTACCTCCCGAAACAACTGTGTCCGGTGAGTACCTGCGTCAAGCGGAAGGTGAGGATGCCGTGGTGCCGCTCTAGCCACTCCTCAAAGAGGGGACTTATCGCCAAGATTACTGGCGTGCTCAGCGCTGGGTTGCGACAGTCGCTGTCTCCATACCGTCAGGAGATCCTGCCAGAGCTCCGTCCGCCGCGCTACGATTTGCCGCGGCAGAGGAGTTTCGCCCCAGCGTTGCGCCTCCACGCGCCATCCGTAAATGATTAGTTTCATGCTAGGGTTCTCGCCTCCAGATCCCATGGCGGCAGTCCGGCAAGGAGGTTCGCCGCCTCACCAGAGACCGTGCGGTATCCCCGGGCCAGCCGGATGGCCATGACCCTCTGGAACGCGTTGAGGTAACCTGCATCTAATTTATCACAATATCTATATGTATACTCGTTGCTACTATTCCTGTCGCTCCTATTATAGCCTATTTTTGATTGGTATAATTTCTGTAGGTGTGTTCCATAATCGTGTAATCTCTGTTTTAAGTAGGTCGTATTTGCTTAATTTTTCTATCTCTTTAGGCACTATGTTATAATCTGATGGTACTGTTATGTCTCTTAAATACATTCCATTTTCTGTTTTATTTACGTTAATTTTATCCGGTCTATTATGTGTTACCGCGACATCTGTCTGAACTGGAATCTCCTACATTAATTTTGTTCTCACATTTTCTTTTATCTGTGGCTGAGTGAAGACTTGCCACCACAGGCTAACGACTTCAAAGGAGATGGGAAGAAAATGTATGGGCTCTGGTCCAAGAAGCTATTGAGATTCTACTATACTGAAATCTAGTGTCGTGTATGGTGCTTTTCAAATAACAAAGCTCATGGAAATGGCTAAATTAAAAAGGGTTAAAATATTACTTTATGTAAAATAAGTTCTTCCGCTTACTTCTAAGCAAAAAAATAAAGGCTTTGACTGTATAAAGATTATTATGCAAAAGATATTCACTAAGTACTCTACGAGTACTATAACTACTATACTTATAACATTCCCGACTATAAACCTTAAAGGGGTAAGCAGAAATGTGCTGTTGTATGCCAAAGTTCATATTGGTTGCATTAGTCCTAATGAGATGACTGCGAAGGGTTCACCAAGTTCTTGTCACACGGAGCCATCACGACTTCAAAGCTTAAAGGGGCAGACTGTGCTGTTGTAGGGTAACGATCACAGTTGGTTGCAATAGTCCTTATGAGATAAAAGCAAAGTCTTCGCCAAGTTCTTGTCACACGAAACCTTCACGACCATAAGCCTTAAAGGACTATACAAATATGTGCGCCATAGTCACAGTGGGTTTAATTCGTTTTTAAGGTTCTGTAGTCAACAAAGAACCTATCTGTCTGTGCAACAACTTTTAGTTCGTTGACTGACTAACACACGCAATAATAATGCACGTGGCAACTCGAGGAAGAGCTTCGCGATTTATTTCTGTATAAAATTCGTAAGCTTTTTGAAAGGAGTTGACGAGATTGAATCTGAAACCAAATATTATCCCATACCACGCAAACACATTTATGACGTTTAACTTTTTTTTGGCCATAGGCCGATTTTTGAGTGTTCATCATAGGCTAGGCGAGGAGCCACCAATCCTGAAAGCTCCGTGATTACGCTTTCTAAAATTTAAAAAAAAACTTGAGAGGTGTCAAGGGATGGAACGAATTTCGGAGAAGTAATTAGTGAAGGAATTGTAATATTTTTTTTTTTTATTAAAATAATATTTTTTTATTATTAACAAATATAATGTAATATGAACTTAATCAGTAGGCTCAATTTTAGACCCTACCCACCCTACCTACCCTACCTACCCTACCTACCCTACCTACCCTACCTACCCTACCTACCCTACCTACCCTACCTACCCTACCTACCCTACCTACCCTACCTACCCTACCTACCCTACCTACCCTACCTACCCTACCTACCCTACCTACCCTACCTACCCTACCTACCCTACCTACCCTACCTACCCTACCTACCCTACCTACCCTACCCACCGTACCTACCCTGCCTACCCTGCCTATTTTGCCTACCCTGCCTACCCTGCCTACCCTGCCTACCATGCCTGCCCTGCCTACCATGCCTGCCCTGCCTACCCTGCCTACCCTGCCTACCCTGCCTACTCTGCCTACCCACCTACCCTGCCTACTCTGCCTACCCTGCCTACCCACCTACCCTGCCTACCCTGCCTATCCTGTCTACCCTGCCTACCCACCTACCCTGCCTATCCTGCCTACCCTGCCTATCCTGCCTACCCTGCCTACCCTGTCTACCCTGCCTACCCTGCCTTCCCTGCCTACCCTGCCTTCCCTGCCTACCCTGCCTTCCCTGCCTACCCTGCCTACCCTGCCTACCCTGCCTACCATGCCTACCATGCCTACCCTGCCTACCCTGTCTACCCTGCCTACCCTGCCTACCCTGCCTACCTTGCCTACCCAACTACCCTGCCTACCCTGCCCATCCTACCTACCCTGCCTACCCACCTACCCTGCCTACCCTGCCTATCCTGCCTACCCTGCCTACCCTGCCTACCCACCTACCCTGCCTACCCTGCCTTCCCTGCCTTCCCTGCCTACCCTGCCTACCCTGCCTACCATGCCTACCCTGCCTACCCTGCCTACCCTGCCTACCCTGCCTACCCTGCCTACCCTGCCTACCCTGCCTACCCTGCCTACCTTGCCTACCCAACTACCCTGCCTACCCTGCCCATCCTACCTACTCTGCCTACCCACCTACCCTGCCTACCCTGCCTATCCTGCCTACCCTGCCTACCCTGCCTATTTTGCCTACCCTGCCTATCTTGCCTACCCTGACTACCCTGCCTACCCTGCCTACCATGCCTACCCTGCCTACCCTGCCTACCCTGCCTACCCTGCCTACCCACCTACCCTGCCTACCCTGCCTACCCTGCCTACCCTGCCTATTTTGCCTACCCTGTCTACCTTACAAATATAATGTAAACAGAAATAGAAAGACGAAACGAAAATAACTAGCTTGCTTTCTATGAGAGAGAGAGAGAGAGAGAGAGAGACAGACAGAGAAACACGCGCACGTCCCACGGCTTACAACTATAGCAAAAAGTGTCGTTACAACTTTACGTGAGAATTTTTTCCGTCCAACCCCCTTTTCACAACGCGCGATAAGGAACTTCCAATAGAAAATAAAAGTAAACACTCAAACGAATAATTTTTGCATGGTCGGTGTGGATTTAATTAGCCGAAAACATTTTAAATAAATTATTTATTTTTAAATTTCCATAATTTTTTTCCGTCGTCACGGATTTTGATCAATCTCATAGACAATTTTGTGGGAAATATAGTATTCTTTAAGAAAAAATCCGGCCGGCCAATGATGTTTAGCCGGAAAGGTCGCGCATACCTATTTAAATGTTCTGATAGGGGGTAAAATCTATCCATTATCACGGAAACCTTTTTTTTTTCATTTTACGCGTTTTGATGTTAGATTCATAAATATCTTGATATGCGTGCTTACAAACTGCCGGAAGTATCGCGCATACCAGATTTTATAATGTGGTCAGAGATTATACTGTCATGGATTCTACTTCGTTCAAGACATTTCTTTCGGAGTCATGTCTTTCTTCTACCTCTAGTTTCTTCATTGGGAATATAAATTCATAAAGGAAATATGGAGAAAATTTAATTTGAGTTGATCATATAATAAATGAAGGTACAAGGGATACAAAGTTTATGTTCAATTCTAATTTATTTATCAATTTGATGCAGGTATCGTTAACTAATAAATACCGTTATCATATTTAACGTTATATCTGGCACATTTTATCGGTAAACATACTTAACGTTAAAATCTACGATATCGATAATTTTATCGTTATGAGTTAATTTTGTTACCGTCGCTCACGTTCAATTGCAAAAGAATGAAAAACTGCATCGACGCTTAGACTGTGCCGTACGACTATTTGCGTGTTTAATATTCTCTGCTATTCTGAGTTAAGCTTGTTTTTACCCGACTACGCCAGAAGGAGGGTTATGTTTTTCGAGAGTTTGTATGTATAATGGTTTGCCACGCTCTGCGGCCTGAACGGCTCGATGAATTTTAGCTTGAGAGGTATCATTAGATTCGTCTTGATTGTGAGAGTGACACTGGGTATATAAAAATTAAAGTGGCCGAGTTTTGGCGCCATATTATGCCTACAAAATTGAATTTTCAAAATCTATCGAGTGGGGTATCAAGAAAAAGGAGACGATTCCAAAAATGTAAGTCACTAAAATGTAGCATACCGTGACTGAATGGTATTTATTAAACTCACAAATTAAAGTAGTGCAGTGATCAGCTGTGGTTAATTATGTGAGAGTAGAAAATAACTTTGTTTTCTTTTTCCTGTCAAGTTTGACTATACATGGTGTCCTAAAAAATATGGTAAGCTGAAGCCCAGAGATAGAAGACCCCTAGATAATCCTGAATAACCCATTTGTATGTTCTAAGATTTTTCGTAGTTTTCGAGTTATGATTGTTTTTAGTTTTTTTTTATTACCTAGGATTGAAAGAAAAAGTGATGTATTTTTTTGTTGCTTTAGCTTTCAATAATTTTATAAAGTCTTCGATTGTTTGTTTTGCACATTACTTTTTTTTACCCTGTGTTTACATCTGAGGACAAAAGTGATGATTTTGTTGGTCATGTATCCAGCAAAGTGAGAAAAAAATGTGGCCTGCATCTATGCTATCGACATCACTGTACACAAAAATGGTCAGAAACTGTTATAAAAAAAATAAAACAAAGAAAAATGGTAGAATATATATCATAGGAATTATTCGGATTCATCTAGGGATAATCTATCTCTGAGACTCTGAGCTCCAGCTGTACTATACTTTTTGGGATATATGAATAAAGGAAATTTAATAATAAGAAGTGTGAACTATAACAGTATTTACCAGTGAGTTTTATTTACAGAAAAGGTATAGGAATATAATAAACTAGTTGACCCGCGCAACTTCGTCTGCGTCACAATTTTCATTACTGCTCCGCTCCTATTGGTCTTAGCGTGATGATATATAGCCTATAGCCTTGCTCGATAAATGGGCTATCTAACACTGAACGAATTCAAATTGGACCAGTAGTTCCTGAGATTAGCGAGTTAAAGCAAGCAAACAAACTATTCAGCTTTGTATATTAGTATATAGATAAATCAAAGACAATTTTAATTACGAAAAATATATATACCGTCCCCGTAGAGCGAAAAGTCATTATTACGTATGACTTTAGAATGCCATAACAGAGCTTTATGTTTTTGGATTTGTTTTGAAGAAACTTAAATCAATTTTATATTATTCTAGCAGTAGCAAGTTAAAATCAAGTAGTTACATGAAAGAAAACACGAGAAACGCAAATTAATTTTTTGTTCCCTATAGAATGCCTGAGTTAGTTAGGAATTAGTTAATTTTCGCCCTTAGTTACTGATTTTTCACTCAGTTCTTTATTTTTAAGAAAAATACCTCGAGTTAGGTACATTGGAACTAATTGCTAGATGTACGAAATGAGCATTATATAAATAATACCTATCTTAAGATTCGAAGGCTTGGTGGCAAGTTTTGTTTTGATAATTAAGGACAAATGAAATGAAACTATTTTTATAAACTTAATGAAGTTTCACTTAAGTAATTGTATGGAATTCAACAATATTCTAAACGCATATTCATATTATATAGATAATTATGATGCTACCTACCTCACAAACCAAAAAAAAGTAGAAAGAAGATATCAATCTTACCTAATTACTTCACCCGTTCATTTTTAGCGGACCATACTGACAAGCAAACTTCGAATTTTTTTAAATTTAACGCAATAGCACCTGGAATCCAAATGATTGAAAAAGACTCTCTTCGTCTCCTGGGATCTCCAATCTTTGATACTTCGTTTGCCGATTTAATAGTAATTTTTTTTTAAATATTCGATGAAGTTTTGGAAAGATTGTTCCAAATCAACATACATTCGGCGATCCCTATTATTCGTTTCGGCCTTAAGTTGAAATATATTCTTCACGCTTCCCTTTTATCGAAACACACGCATCTTTTAGACCAAATAGATCAACTTATCCGACGAACTGTGACATTAATTTTGAATGTGGCCCTGGACGACCGAGCTGAGGCACAAGCTTCTCTTCCCATCCGTATGAGAGGAATCGGCGTCCGCAAAAAATCTATTATAAGTTTATCGGCTTTCACATCTTTATTAATTAGGAATATTCTGGCTTCCACATTGGTGATGCTGATGTGTTGTGCTGTGCTTCACCGATGCTATCGATGCCTAGAAACTCACTTGCCCGAATACTGACAAACCATCTTCCCAGAAGCGGTGGGACGAGCTACTCTGCAGAGTAGTTCAGAACAATTTACTCCCACATCATCTACTAGCTTACTGCTGAGCGTGTGCGCTTGCTGACTGTGAAAATGAGAGTCGGTTCTTGGCTTTGCGCACTAATGTCGTCGAACGTAGGCACTTTTTTTCGATGACACCACTTTCCGCCTGGCTGCTTCTTTACGTTTAGGAGTGTGTTTCTCCTCACCGCTGTTACTGTGGTGACGTTGACAGCAGCCTAGGGCTCCAGGTCACAACGGCTTTTCTTGTAGCCGCAGTGCGGGCCGTTTTGCAAGACACGCTAATTATTTAAACGACATAATCCGACGAACTCTCTTCACCGTTGGCGTTCCAGCCATATTAGAACCCAATGGCTTGGCACGTGACGATTGCAAAAGGCTGGATGGCATGTCTTTGTTTCCATAAAAGATGGGTATGCCTTTGTGGGACGCAACCTGTGTCGATACTCTTGCGCCATCCCATCTTCCTAGTTCATCGTGTTATGCTGGCGCTGCCGCCTGCGGCTGCGGAAAACCTAAAGCGGCTTTAATATAGTAGGTAACCTTACTGGTGGGTCCTGGTGTTTACAGCCTTTCCAGAGAAATTTCGAAACGGCTGGTTGACACTTCCCGTGACCCAGCAAGAACTGATTTTAACTTTGGCCAGCCAGAGGCTAAGCATTGCCATTCAATGTGGCAATGCCGCCGGTCTCTTGGGCACATTACCAGTTGGCAGAGTTGAGGACGATTTTTTTTTCTACTCTTATATTATAAAAAGGAAAGATTTGTTTGTTTGAAATGAATAGGCTCCGAAACCACAGGACGGATTTGAAAAATTCTTTTACCATTAGAATCCTACATTATCTTTGATGAACATAGGCTATAGAATATTTTCAAAAAAAGTTAGGGATCCGTATGAAAACTTCGATAGTATAACCCAAGGTGCGAAAAAATCCAAAAAGAATCCTTATATCGCGTACTCTGCGGAAACTATTGACGATAGAGCAAAGTGATGTACTACATTTAAATTGTTTGATAATTATGGTTGGTTATGTGCATGTAAGTTATTGCTCCGTATGGTGTCGACCGGTGCCGTATTGTGCCGTAAAAGAATAATACCATCCCATCACTTTCCGTGGATGTCGTAAGAGGCGGCTAAGGGACTCGCCAGAGAATGGGCAGCAGCGTTCTCTGCAAAACTCAACACCAAACACTGCGATCACCAACCCGCCTGCCAAGCGTGGCGATTCAGGCAACCCCCCCCCCCCCCATCTTAGCAGAGGCCTATGTCCAGTAGTGGACGTGTTTCGGCTGAAATGATGATGAAAATTATCCTTTAAATTATTCAAATCGGACCTTTCCTACACTTTTAGTGCCAAGTGCAAAAGTGTTTTTACATTTTTAGTGCCAAGCACTCAACACATGGGCCGAACAACAATTCGTTCGTGTGCCCACAACCCGCGCATGAACATAAATCATATATAGTTACTTAAAACGACGACTCAGATACGGGTTATGGGCACACGAATGAATCATTGCTCGACCCATACGCTGAGTTCTTGGCACTAAAAGTGTTAAAAGTTACGACGGGTATATAAAAATACTGTAAAGTAAGAAAAATGTGGCAGTTTGAGCGAACTGCCCTTCGTTTAGTTTATTAATAAGTAATTTACACATTACCCTATTTAGGGGGTAAAGGGAAGATGAAGATAGACTACCAACTAAATCCGCGCGAACAAAGTCGCGGGCGAAGTGCTAGTATATTGTAAAAAGAAAACTAGAGATAACTTGATTTTCCGAGCTATGATTAAAATAAACGCGTTTTGGTGGTTTTTTTTTTTTCATTTTTATCCGACCATGGATTATTTTTTTGATATCCTAGAAGAGCTAAGGTCGAATACACAAATCAAGAAAAAAAACAGAGGTAGGAATTCTCGAAACGTTCAAAACTAATTTGACTGGCCTACAGTGCCACGAATGAAAGTCACCACGCGCCGCGCTCGTCTCTCTAGCTGCGACAAAATAACTAACTCGTAAGCGATATGTACCTAAATGTAAAAATGCTCGTCGAAGTTATAGAAATAATAATTACTCATTTTGGCCATTTTTCAACTCGGTGACTTCTCGATCTACGGGGACGATATTTCGGACTTCAAAGAGAAAGAAGATGCATTCATCTATAATGTTGAATTAGTACCTTGTTCAAAATAAAACATTGAATTAAAAACTGTTTTTTTTAACGTAATCATTATGGTTATAATAAAAACTTTTTGGACAAAAAAAAATAAACCTCCGAAAAAACGGAAAAACAATAATAATAAAATAAATAAAAAATAACTTAATAATTTCGGAAGTCGGTTTTTTGGATTGTTTCAACACGCACACGAAATAGCAACAGCGCCAGATAGCGCGCCAGCGGGGCTTGTGCCGCCCGCGCCCCCGCCACCTCCGTACCACACCTCGGGCGCGGCGCCTTGGAGAAAATGGCAACGTCGCAACGAATTGCAATCGCATACCCTTCTATACTCTCCTCTCTTTAAACATTTGTCTCTCCTTTATGCGACCGCAACACACCCCTAAACACAACTACCGTAAGGCTGAATATACCGTCATTAATCAGGACATTGCTGAAATTGATTGGGAGACACTTTTAGATAATGAATCTGCTGAAAACTGTGTGGACATTTTTTACAATCGCCTACACGGCATAATTAAAAACCGAATACCAATTTCGAAACCTAAAAACTGTAATTTCCTCTTTGGTTTTCTAAGGCACTCATTCATATATTTAACAATAAGAAAAAAGCGTGGTCAAAATGGAAAACGTATGGGAATCTATCAGATTATGAAGCATTTTCTGTTTATAGAGCACGATTTAAAGTAGAATGCGACAAATGTTTTAATTCCTACATCAAAAATGTTGAGGAAAGCATTCCCAAAAATGTTAAATACTTTTGGTCGTACATAGCCAACCGTCAAGATAAGAACGGCATCCCTTCACGTATGCATTATAAAAACGAAGCTTCAAGTGACCCCTTACAAATTTGTAACCTCTTTACATCCTTTTTTAAATCTGTCTATGAACCCACAGACCTTGGACCTAATTGGGTCCCTACTAGCAATTCCAGCGACAACAACAATAATAATACCACTCTTCACAGTCTATCCTTCAGTATCCCTCTAGTTCGCAGGCATTTAAAGGTTCTAGACGCAACCAAAGGTCCTGGGCCAGATGGCATACCCCCATACTTCCTAAAATGGACAGCTGACTCTATGTGCAAACCTATTTCCATTATATTTAATACATGTATCCAGAACGGCATTTGTATCTCTATCTGGAAAAAGGCAAATATTGTCCCTGTCTACAAAAGTGGCTCCAGACAAAATATTGAAAATTATCGACCAATTTCTTCACTCTGTATCCTCGCCAAAGTATTAGAAAGGTTTGTACATGACGAAATTTACCCATTTATCGAACAAAATTTGATACCCGAGCAACATGGATTTGTTAAAAAGAAATCAACTGTGACAAATTTAATTACTTTTACAGATAAGTTGTTCAAGAATATGGATGCAGGAAGGCAAACAGATGCTGTCTATACGGACTTTAAAAGGCTTAAAAATCTTATTGGACAAAATTGCTTACAATGGTATTAGAGGCAATCTTCTGCGGTGGTTCTGGTCTTATATTACTAATCGTAACCAAACTGTCGTAAGCAACGGTTATTGTTTGGACGCGTTCCTTGCTACATCGGACGTCCCTCAAGGATCAATCCTTGGCCCATTATTGTTCATAGTTTACATCAATGATATTAGTAACTGCTTTCTCAATAGTAAATTCTTGTTATACGCCGACGACCTAAAAGTTTTCAAAACAATCAAAACTGTTGACGACTGCAATCTTCTTCAAGATTACCTGAATAGATTGTCAGAATACTGTGACAGAAATAAACTTCAGTTAAGCCTTAATAAATGCAAATTCATTAATTTTACTAAAATAAAAAACATTATTAAATTCAATTATTCCCTGTGCAATTCACTCCTCGCTAAAGAGACTCAGATTTCTTATTTAGGAATACTATTGGACCATAAACTTCCACTTGAATTTACATATAGAAAAAATTACTGCCAGAGCATTCCAGATGTATAACCTAGTTTTTAGAGCCACTTCTGATTTTAAACGACCCGGTACATACTTATATCTATTTAATTCTTTGATTCGTCCACAAATAGAGTATACCTGCGTGATATGGGACCCCTATCATGCGAAGTATGTTAACACAGTTCAGCGCAAGTTTCTGAACAGATTACAGTATAAATGTCACATGGTTCGTCGGCGGTATGAAGAGTTGTTAGAAAATTTTAATTTAATAACGCTGGAGTCAAGGCGCCAATTGCTACAAGCCATGATGCTTCATGGATTGATCCACAATAGGTTTGATTGCTCATATTTAGTCAATAACCTATTTTATGCTGTGCCCCGAACGGTTATGAGACGAGAAGCTCGAGTCTATCCACTTTTCGCGACTACCCCGTGTCGTACGAATTCGGGTCAGCGAGCGCCGCTCCAGCGATTAGTTAAAATATTTAACAAGCACTTTGATAGTATAGACATATTTGCCTTACCTCGTCATACGTTTAAAAAAGCCCTTGCTGACAGCTTAAAACAAGGAACGTTTATGCTGATAGCGGTCTTAGCAATTAACATTATAATATACGTAGCTAAATAATAATAACTATAATCTTAATTCCTACTTTAATTCTTTTTATTTTGTGTTGTGTTTTGTTTTAGTATTGTTTGACTTTAATACTAATTTTATTACTTTTTAAATTTGATTTAATTAATAATATTGTAATTTTCTTTTATCTAATTTGACTTAATTAATAATGCCCATTGTATTTTTTTCCTAATTTTAATTTTATTTAATGAATAATTTTGTAACTCCTTTTTCTAGTTTATAAATTATTACTGTTTTTATTCCCAAATTTAATTTGCAAAAATTCATAATATTAATTTAATTTCCTTTTTTTTAATTTTTGTACCTGCACTGTACCAATATTTATTGGTTTTTGTTATCCGTGGAAACGTAGTGAGTTGTACTGTAACCACCTTTAGATTTAATTTAATTTTATATCATGTAATCCTCACAAGACAATTGTTTGTCTTCCCAAATAAATAAAATAAAATAAAAATAAAATAACCAAACTATACCGATAATTTTTACCGCTATTTTTACAACAACATTAATAATACCGGTTATTTTCAAAGTAATTTTTAACGTTATTATAATGTTATGTTACTAAGTAACAATACCAAATCGTACCGTAATGCCAGGTATCTTTACGGAATACCGGTACTTAACGATACTTTTAATGTGAATTGGTACCGTTTTCGAAAGTATATGGCAACACCACCACCTCCCTTACCAATTCGGTCATTCCATATGAGTCCGAAACCAGTGAGAGGGTAGGTGGTGGACAGAAGACGCGGTTTGAGCCAAGTTTCAGAGATCAGGATGGCGTGAACGTTGCTGTTATTGAACGCAGCTCGCTATAATGGCTGGCAACGCTTTGAGCGTTAATATGACATACATTCACCAAACGATTAGTCTTGTCATCAAAGTTATGCTGCAAAAAGTCACCAAGAGTTTCACCAAAAGACCAAAACTTTAGTCGCTTGAAGTGGTAGCAGATTCGTTAGCTGAAAAAAAGTCTCATTGTCTGACATTAATGAAAGAAGATAAAAGTATACAAAATAATATATAAATATAAGATAAAATAAACTATAAAATGGTTTTGCTATTAACAGAACGACCAAGGTGCAAATCCTGTAACTCTGCACCACCCGCCAGCTAACACCAACACTAAAAGCAATAAAATTTAATCAAACATGGCAGCACTAATCATACAAAAAAAAATCAATTACTGAACAAAAACATTATCTACGAAAGCAAAAGTCGGAAGAAAACCGTAGTTCCAGTTCCCTTACAAGCAAAGAAAAGAAAAAAATAAAAATGGGAGTAACAAAATAAATAAACATAAAACATGGGACTCAACTGCAGAATTACATATTAATTATAACATCATAGCACTAAACAAAAAGGATTTCTTTTGTTATTCAACATTCCGTATAAATATTAAGGGAGTACTCACACTTATTCAGCTCCATTCGCGTTTCATTGAACGATTCCGGTCACACAGCCGCGTACAGCGTCGTAAGAATGAGAAAGGCGCTGAATACACGGCGAAGACGGAAAGATGTCCGTGACTACCGCAGGACCACTGACGCCAATCGCTTCCACATTTGATAAATAATTAGTACTCAATTGGAACTAATTATTAGTACTCGAACAAAAAAATTGACACCTTCGTAGTTTTCGAGAAAATCAACTTTGAAGGTGGTCTGGCGGTAGTCACGCTCTTTACTCATTTAATATTGTGCTCTTAAAATGGACATTTCTGTGTGTGATATTTTTATCGTTTGGCTTCTTACAGAAGAAATAGATAAAATTAAACGTAAAAAATTAAAACGCAAACGACAGTGGGTCGACCCAGTGCAGGTAGAGTCCAAGAGCTAGATCGAAGGATTGAGAATCTATCTCTCTCTGACAATTCTACGGACTATAGACCAATAAAACTAGAAGTATAAGTCATCACATATTAATAGAAATATTTTTTCTTGGCAATTTGTTCGATAAGATTACTCTTCGATCTAGCTCTTGGACTATAACTACCTTAAAAAATGTACTCATTATATCTTTTAAACTAAGACCCGGCTAAATCTGTGACTTGGCGAAAACTTACGACTAATTAGCGACTTGCACCTAGCGAGAGAAAACAGATCTTCGCTAGGTGCCCTAGCTTTAGAGATTCAAATGAAGCAAGCTGGGGTAGACGCACCCCAGATCGGCCATCTATAAACCCTTGTAACTTTTCAACTAGTGACCGACTAATTCTGATATTTGGCGACTAACTAGCGATTTTTTTTTAAATTATCTAATTTAAAATCCCTGATGGTGGCCATGCCAGTGTCAGTCACACAAGGAGTCGGGAACCATCCGTGTACCGCGCTGTTCCGCCACGTAAGTATCTAGTACGAACTATGAATATGTTATTGAAAGTCTTTGATTATTCTAAAAGAGAAATAATGTAAAGGGATTATTCTTCTCTCTGCGTTATTTTCACTATCAATTTTATTTTGATTATATTATTTAATCCGCAATAATCATTTATTTCAAGTTTCGAAGACTCGTTAAAATAATATTCATAAACACATAGTCACATTAATTATCATTATCAATTACATACACAGTTTTATAATTCATAAATCTATCCGCAATTCAATAATAATTATATTAGTTATCATGGAATTCATGGAAACTACGGACTGCATAAAAAGTACCTATTAAAGCAGAAAATTGACCCGCTTTCTGTAGCATTCAACATTGCTTATACTTTGCTAGGAATAAAGAATTAGGAGGAAAAAAAAATGTGAGCCGAATACGTACTGAAATCGAAGTACCTAATAAGTTCCACGATTTCTTATTAGCAGATTACAGCTATGAAAACACGCGTATTCTTGTTTTCTGTTCAGAATATTCTAAAGAAATCATTGGTAATACAAGAGACTCGTATAACAGAGTTTTTGTTGATGGGACACTTGCTAGCTACCCCGATCCTTTCACACAGCTATTTTCAGTGCACGGTGAAATCAGTAGTTCATCTGTTACCATGGTTACCATACATGTAGTGCCACTGATATATGCACAGTTAATGGGCAAAAAACAAAAGATGTATGAGATTCTGTTTAAGCTTATAAAATCTCAGCTACCAAACGTTACAATTTCGCAAAAAAATTGTGTTAGGGACAAGTTTTTTGCGAAATAGTAACGTTATGGTGACGTTTTGCTGAACGATTTTGGTCACACTTATACAGTTCTGCTTCTATCAGCCGCATACAGTGTCGTAAGGATGCGCGTATGAACGCGGCAGAACAGCGCTGAACTCTATCTATAGCACTCGCATGATAATAACACATTTGTCCTCATTTTATACTTGTTTGCCGCGAAAGCGGAATAGTGGCGGAAAGCTGAACAGATGCGTACGCGACTCCATACAAAATCGTTGTTTTCTATGGGCATAAGCTGAATAAGTGTGAGTAGTCCCAAACCAGACTTTAACGTACTCGCTACAGCGATATGGTTTTTCGGTAGCACTAGTACTAATAAGCGTTTTACGCCAAGTCGAAAGTAATAATTGAACAATAGTAACGTGCTACTAGGTGTTACTGGTAGTCTGTCACACACAGTAGTATCTATCTATAGTAGTATCACTATTTCTGTCTTTCAAACTCAAACTCAAAGCATTTACTTTTGAATTGTCAAGGTCGGTCGGTCAAAAACATGAAGCTATTTGTATTTTATTTAATAAGAAAAAAAAATATGTTGAAAAAAATCTGTATTTACTTTATACTTACGCTAGCTTTGGCCCGCGACTTCGTACGCGCGTATCCCCTTTTCCGTTCCCCTTCACTCCTCAAGGAACCTACATGCCAAATTTCAGCTTTCTACGACCAGCAGTTTCGTCTGTGCATTGTCTGTCGACCCTCAGGAACGGAAGAATTTCATATAAATTGTTTTTTCAGGGCCCTCGTTAACTCTACACCCTACTTATAATTATATATGTAACACACATTTTTTTTTATTCATTTTCTTAACTTATTTTATACATTTTAAAATATTTATATCTTAAACTTATATCCCACGCGCACAAAACGTTTTGGGAACACATTCATAGTGCGTGCAGCTAAGGAGTGGAATTCCCTGCCAGAGTCTGTGTTTCCTGATAGCTATAACCTGGGAGTATTTAAGTCAAGAGTGAATAGGTTACTTCTAGGCAAGCGGGCTCCATCGTCGACCACATCATCGCTTACCATCAGGTGAGTTAGTGGTCAAACGCGAGCCTATAAATAGTAAAAAAATATATATATTTCTTAGAAAAAAAAAAGACGACAAAATATAAAAAAAATAAGTAGCCCGTCGGTATCGGGAACAGGGTCCAAGCTAGTAAGGTCAGGGCTCCAGAGAGAGGAAACTCCTAACGATACGAGGCATGTCCGAAAGTACCTACTGCTTTGTGAATCAAGCCCTTGATCCAGAGACCCTCCTAAGGTGTTGTTGGAGATTCGTAGCTATTAAGCCATTGGCTGAGACTACTATCGACTATATAATTATGATGATTGCGGAGTTCACATCCTACATATTGTCGACAACCTGATAACAATACTGGCGCTACCACATTGATGATGCATATCTTCTGACCAATGTGAACTAGGCATTCAAACAGATCTTGTAAAAATGTATGAGCACTTTGACTGTGGGCAATATGCCCTGTCCACTGCCACTTCAGTTTGGCGATCCTTCGGGCTATAGCGGTAACCTTGGTTCTCTTGCGCATATCATCATTCCTGATTCGATCACGCAAGGAAACTCCAAGCATTGTCCTCTCCATTGCCCCTTGAGTGACTTTAAGCCTTTTGATGAGGTCCTAATAAGTTATTAAATCCTAATACCTAATCCTATTTAGTAGTGAAGCCCTGACTGCTCGATCTCTGACCAAATCATCACTACCAAGTAGTGCCTGATTTAGTGTTCTGACCGCTCTAGGCTAACTATGAATATGCGCCCCCTAGCCTGTCCTGTCCTACTTTTTCATTCCCTTACAAGAGCAACTAATTAAATTTCAAGTAGGTATTGAAGAGAGCTCACGTCACCTAACATCTTTGAATCAAATAGTCAGTAAAAAGATAAATGAAAGACGAAAGGAACCAAATAATTCCAACACTTACTTTTACAATCTATTTATTTTGGCCAAAAAAAATATACAAGAAGAAATTTATAAAATGAAGTTAAATCCTTGCGACAATTGTTCTTTAAGTTTGAGAAGTGAGAATATTTTATACAACTCCTTTTCTTTACTTTCACGCTGGCGAATCTTTCCACAAAAACTGGCCAAGTGCGAGACGGAATCGCGTGCAAAGGGTTCCGAACGAATTATTTTGTTTAACATGTTATTTTAACACTACAGACTTCTAATAGGTTTTCCTGTAATCTTTAGGTAAAGATCTATTATCTCGATTTTTTTAAAATTTTAGGCTCAGTAGTTTCGGAGATAAGGGGGGGAATGGTCATTTTTCGTCTAATTTCTTGAATAACTTCTAAATCATTTATTTTAAAATTATGAAAAAAATATAATTCAAACCTTCACAGTAAGCCCTTTCATTTGATATGTCACACGATATTTTTCAAAAAACTTTTTTATTTTTATTTTCTAGTTTGACCCCCAAAAGTGACCGCCATACCAAAAAAATAACAATTTACGTAACGCGTCCGTGTTTGAGTCATAGAAGTCCATATGTGTACCAAATTTCAACAGAATCGGTCCAGTGGATCCGGAGAAAACTGGCTGTGACAGACAGACAGACAGACAGACACCCGAGTGATCCTATAAGGCTATAAGGTTTCCTTTTTTTTCGGAACCCTAATATTGTCAAAATTAAAATTTTGTAAAAAATCATTCTCAATAAATAATAGAGCAAGTGCCCTCAAGTTTCTGCTAGCAAAGAGTTGAGCGTAAGTAATTTTTTAATCTCCTTAGTGCAGAGAAAGATCTATCACCATTGCAATTTGTGACACTCATTGTTAAAATACTCTTAATATTATTTCTACATTCCGAAAAATAGAACCAATGTTTAGGCTTTTTAATAATTGTAGCAATGTCTTTGGGGTTAATTACAATGTATCAAAGAAATCTTTATCTTTTAATAAATGTGTCAAATGAGCACACTCGTCAGGAAATGTGTCTTCTATATCCAAACCATATAACTATATCATGTCATTTCATGTGTGTAATGCCATTTATTTCAGGTAATTTCCTATGATAAAAAGCATATATCAAGGCATGTATAAAAAGGTAACTTTTCATAAAAAAAGCGTTTTTTTTTTTAAATTATATTTGGCTCATTGTGTCCACTCCCTGGTACAAAATAGACCGGGGGGGGGTCTGTTACAGTTAACCATGAGGTACACATTGAACCAATAAAAGTCAAAATGTTATTTATTCAGAAATTACACACAATGTTAGAAAATCAGTCTGTAATAAACAAATATAACAAAACTTGATTTTTATGACCGATATTATTTATGTTTAACGACAAATTACCAGAAAAAGAAACAATTTGTTTTCAATCAGTGAGAAATTAAAAACTATGACACTTTGTTTATGATTAATAATGTGTGAAAGGCTTTTTAACATAAAATATTATTTTCTATTATAATACTTATTACCAGTCTCAAGTTTTTGTTAAAAATGTAATCCTTTATTTTGGAAATAATGCTGAAATATTATACTTTATGAAATCTTTTACTCAATTTTAGTTGCGTTAGTATTTTATTTGTATTTTTGCTGTATCGGGTACCACAGGCTCACAAGATTTTACGAACTTAAGAGCTACCTTCTTTGATTCTTCCGTATGACCCTTTTAATCCGCATCTATAAAGCAAAAAAAATATTACTTAAACTTATTTCGCTACATCTACACAATTAACTAGGTACAAAGTTAACAAACATGAAGAACACACACAATGAACCATGGCTCATTTTTAAACATAGCAAGTTGGTTAACTGTGGGACACACCCTTTTTTAATGTTATAGGTTAAGATAATTTTTTAACTACTGATACCAAATATACAGATAATATTAGCATTGGACTTGTTTTTAAGCCCATTGGCATTCTCGTCATCTGATATTGTCCTGAGACGGAAGCAATTCTTTTATCTTCGGTATCCGAAACTTTATACTGTCCAGAACAAAATGCTGTATATTTTCAACTTTCTGGGTAAAGGTCACATTGGTAATATCCATTGGAAAGGTCAAGAGTAGTAAAGTACACAGGAACCGAAAGGGAATCTAATATTTCAGTAATATTCGGGAGAGGGAATTTGTCATCTTGTATACGGTTATTTAATTTCCTATAATCAATTTCTAAGCGCCAATTCTTATTGCTTAGTGTTATCTACCTTTTTAGGAACCAATAACAATGGACTTGACCATTCTGATTGACAAGGTTCAATTATACCTTCTCGTAACATGTTACTAATCTGCTTGTTTACTTCTTGTTTTTGCGAATATGGTATTCTGTACGGTTTGCTAAAACCTGGTTGAGCATTGGGTTGTAAACTAATTTGATGTTTGTAAATGTTCGTGGTTGTTAAGTTATTACCTGACAATAAAAATATATCGGAAAATTTCGCACAAATATATTCAATCGTTATATATATGCTCTTCGTCGTTCAATGTTTTAAATTTAATAAGTGAAACAATTTTTTAACACGGTCTGCGCTGTAATTTCTACACTGTTCAAAAGTACACAAATTATAATCACTAAGTTTATGTAAAGTTGGTTCAATAGTGTCAAGTGAACCTCAGTCACGTTTGTATTAAGGATTTTAATAGGTATACCATTCATAGGTAATACGCTAGCAATGAATACTCCTGTTCGTAATTCAGACGAACAAACAAGACTCTCTTCGGTAATGTTTGTAGGTATGTAAAGAATTGATTCAGACCTTGGCGGCAACGTTAAATTATAAGGAAACCTTGAATTATTTGATTTTAACGGTAATATTACTTTTTCTTTTATGATATTATTAATAAATAAGTCAGTTATTAACGAGCAGTCAGAGCGTTTTACTCTTCTCCAATAGCCAACCTTACATGGCTAAAATAAGCACAATAAGACTATCTACGGAGTTAACACAATAGAATACTTGTAAAATTGAACTGAATACTTGTAAAATTGAACTGAAATATATAAAATGAAAAATTACTTACGTTTTTTCTCTAGTTTTTACACGAATAAACACAAAATACCTCGCCACGCGGCAGACACGAGTGCGAGCTCACTGCAAACTCGTAAAACAGATGGGAGGCTGTTGTGTGGTCTATCTTGCTAGGTAGCACGGGAGAACAACGCCGCATTTCCGAAATATCATCATATCAGCAGAAAGACGTCCACTGCTGAACATAGGCCTCCCCCAAGCGTCGCCACAACGACCGGTCCTGCGCGTCCCGCATCCATCGGCTACCCGAAATATAGGCTTGGTTAACTGTGTACATATGTTGAACACCTGACTCTTCGATCTAGCTCATAAACTATACCAACCTTAAAAATTGTACTCATTATAACTTTTAAACTAAGACCCGACTAAGTCTGTGACTTGGCGAAAACTTGCGACTAATTAGCGACTAAATTTGAGAGAAAACCGATCTTCACTAGGTGCCCTAGCTTTAGAGATTCAAATGGACCAAGCTGGGATAGGCGCACACCAGATCGGCCACCTATAAACCCTTATAACTTTTGAACCAATGACCGACTAATTCTGATATTTGGCGACTAATTAGCGACATTTTTTTATACTATCAAAATTAAATTGCCTGATGGTGGCCATGCCAGTTTCAGTCACACAAGGAGTCGAGAACCATCCGTGTACCGCACTGTTCCGCCGCGTAAGGCCGCGTTCGACGCTGAATGCGGCAGAACAGCGCTGAACTCCATACATAGCACTCGCATGACAAAAACACATTTGTCCTCATTTTATACTTGTTTGCCGCGAAAGCTGAAAAGACGCGGAAAGCTGAAAAGACGCGGAAAGTTGAATGGATGCGGACGCATCTCCATACAAAATCATTGTTTTCTATGGGCATAAGCTGAATAGAGCTGAAAAAGTGTGAGTACTCCCTTATACAGTTTTGCTTCTATCAGCCGCGTACAGCGTCGTAAGAATGAGAAAAGCCTGTTATCTCCGCTGAAACAATTTTATCTACTGCGTACGGCTTTGAATATGCTGCGAAGACGGTAAGCATTTAATATTGTGCCCTCAACATGGACCGTTCTATTTGCGACATTTTTATCGTTTCGCTTCTTGCAGAAGAAATAGATAAAATCAACGAAAAAAATTAAAACGTAAACGACAGTGGGTCGACCGACCCACTGTGGAAAAAATTGGCTGGACAATACGTGACATTGGTACCCCAATTAAAAGAAATTAATATTAAATTTATAGAGCATTTTCGGATAGATATTTTTTGCAAAATTTTACGAACTTGCGGACCTATTACGTCCCGTGTTACAAAAGCCAAATACAAAATTTCGGCTTTGTATAATAATAATAGTAAGAACCATTAGATGAACAGGACACTTATAAATACCTAGGGTACACACAATCCCGTCAGATTCATTCTAAAGACACCAAACATAAACTGAAACAAAAATTTCAACATCGACTAAATACAATACTAAAAACACAACTCTATTCACGAAATACAATAAAAACTATCAACACGTTTGCTATACCTGTACTCACCTATTCTTTCGGCATAATCAACTGGACCAAAAGAGACCTTAAATCCTTACAACGTAAAATTAACACGACAATGACAAAATTTCGCAAACACCACCCTAGATCATGCCAGCAAAGGTTGACTCTATCGAGAAAAGAAGGAGGCAGGGGCCTTATTGACGTGTCAAACTTGCACAACAGACAGATTACAAGTCTTAGACAATACTTTTTCACCAAATCTGCATCTTCCATACTACACAAACTAATATCACAACACGATCAACACTTAACACCTCTAATTTAAAAGACAAAAATAAACAAAATAATGAAAAGATGACCGATGATAAAACCAAAATTCTAGAATGGACCCAGAAGTCTTTACACGGAAGGCATAGCCAAGATTTATGCCACATAAATGTCGATAAAGAGGCGTCGAACGCGTGGCTTAATCGAGGGGAGCTTCCCGGAAACTGAAGGCTTCATGCTTGCAATACAGGACCAAGTTATAGAAACTAGAAATTATAGCAAGTTTATTATCAAGAATTTAACCATTGACACATGTATTGTAGAAAATGCAATAGTTCTCCAGAAACGATCCAACATATTACAGGCGCGTGTAAGTCAATAGCCCAGACAGATTATAAGCATAGACACGATCAAGTAGCCAACATCATTCACCAAAAACCCGAAACGGTGTTGGAAAACATGACCACGAAATTGTATTTTGATCGTGCCATTCTCACCGACCGCACAATCCATTTCAATAGACCGGACATCACAGTTATTATCATTTACTGCCTTAACTATTTTAGTAGAGACACCGTTGTATCCTACACTGTTGGTATTTTTAAGGTTTTTTATAATTTTATTAATCTGATAGGGTGAACTTTGTGCAAGAAACATTGAGTTTAATCAATGATTAATTAACGACGTTACTTTTTTCCCGGAATCTGGAAAGGGTTTGACTTTTTCAATAAAATAATTATTAAATGAGTTCGCTATTTCTGTGGGATTATTAAGGACGTTGTTATCATCATTTTTTATGTTATCAATAGATTCTTTTGGGGTGTTAAGTCTCGTTTTGTTTATAATCTACCACACTGCTTTAGTTTTATTACGTGACGTTATTATTTTATAGTTATTTTGCGCTCGTTTAATTAGTTTTAATTTTTTTTTAAATAACTGAAAATAATTCATATACTTTAATTTATTATCCTTTGTTGAGTTCAATCTGAATTTCCATAACAAATCCTTTTTCTTTCGACTGCAAATTTTTATATCACGTGATACCCACTTTGGTTTATGATTAGCTTGTATGAAAAATCGGGATTGTGGAAAAAAAGATTGTAAAAGAGTTTAAAATCAGCTATAAAGTGTTGATAAGCCGTGTTTGGGTCATCAGTAAACGTTTTGGGAACACATTCATAGTGCGTACAGCTAAGGAGTGGAATTCCCTGCCAGAGTCTGTGTTTCCAGATAGCTACAACCTGGGAGTCTTTAAGACAAGAGTGAATAGGTTGCTTCTAGGCAAACGTGCTCCATCTTCGACCACATCATCGCTTACCATCAGGTGAGATTGTGGTCAAACGTATGCCTATACATAGTAAAAAAAAAAAACAAAAAAATCTGTGAGGTAAATATCTGAGAAAGACAAGCTCTTAATACACAATTTAAATTAATCAATATTTTCTATGCTGTTGTAATCACGTTTTAATGTATGCCAATAATGCAATGTAGGTTTTTTTTAACAGGAACTTTAATCAATTGTGTGCTATGGTCCGACAGACCCAATTCCAACATTTCAGATTTACAACCCTTTTTTAAGTTATGTGCGAAATTATCAATACAAGTTTGACTGGCAAATCTAGTCGGTTCATTTAAAGTCAGTTTTAAATTTAGCAGTAAATATTCAAACTGTAATGTTACATTATTGCGTTTTAGAACATCTATATTAAAATCACCAGCTATTATAATATTTTAACAGTTCAATTTGGCAATACATGCATATGAACGCCTTCAATATAAGAGAATAGTTTAATATATTTTAACCCAGAAAATGGAAATGTTAATTGCCAAGATGATATTGTACACAGGACTTGAAAAGAAACAATTGGGTATTTGACTGATGTTAGAAATGGTCATTTTATAACAAGAAACTTAAAGAATATTCAAAAAGAATATGATTACCGAAAGAAAAATAAAATCAGTCCTAATATCGAAGAAATAAGCTTCTCAAATCGTTAAACGGGACTGATGTTAGAAATGGTCATTTTATAACAAAAACTCAAAGAATATTCAAAAAGAATATGATTACCGAAAGAAAAATAAAATCAGTCCTAATATCGGAGAAAAAATCGTTAAACGGGTATTCGTTGTCCTTTTCATGCAAACATGCGGAAAAAATTTGGTAGTATAAAACTACGAAATTTGTTCCGCCTCATAGATTTGCGACACAAGTTAGCAATAGTGCGGTCTTTGTCTAACAAGTAATATTTATAATTATAAAATTATAAGAAGTTAAAATTAAGGTGGTAAAACAAGTACGTTTGTATAAAATATCTACTAATTCTTCTTAATAGAGTAGGTATAGTATGTATGGACCTACATATATAAAATTTTATGTAAGTATTATAAGTTCATTTATAATAATAGTTCAATTTAAGTACTTACCGCTACATGACATCATCCTTGTTATTTCTCCCCAAGCATTATTTTTTCCCGGTGGCTGACTATAATGTGAGGCACTAATGTTGTACAAGCAAGAATATTTTTGCACTAGCAATATGAGTTTTTCTTCGTCCATCTTGTTACTTCGTAAAAATGAAAATACAATGACTTTTCAAAATCAATTACTAACAACAAACAATATTTTTTCCGGCGTTAGGGTTCATTTTTTTTTTTTTCAATAAACAGCTTTCTATTAGCAAGCCAGTTCGAAATTTAATTAAAACCTTTGATAAGTTACCTCCTTGGTTGATGATCCGAATTAAAAGATCGGCTACCATTTTTAAATTACACGACAGATGAGTTTACTCTGTGGTATTTGGCCGCTAGGGGTGAGGCCAAACGAATGTGAGTTGTGAGTCGCATAAAATGAGTCGTTTGTCATCACCCTTAACCACGACAGATATGAATTTTCACACAACTTTTACCGGCCGCTGCTCGCATGTATTTGGCCTGTACAGCAATTTTGATTTTTCTCGAAGAAGTTTGTAAAAATAATGCTCAAATTTCCAAGCATGTTTGAAAAGAATAATAAAAATCCTTACTAATATTATAAATGCGAAACTAACTCTGTCTGTCTGTCTGTCTGTCTGTCGCGCTTTCACGCCAAAACTACTGAACCGATTTAAATGAAACTTGGTACACAGATAGTCTAGAGCCTGAGAAAGGACATAGGCTACTTTTATCCCGGGAGTATGTTCCAAATGGGACCACGCGGGCGAAGCCGCTGGCAAAAATCAATTGTGTGCTATGGTCCGACAGACCCAATTCCAACATTTCAGATTTACAACCCTTTTTTAAGTTATGTGCAAAATTATCAATACAAGTTTGACTGGCAAATCTAGTCGGTTCATTTAAAGTCAGTTTTAAATTTAGCAGTAAATATTCAAACTGTAATGTTACATTTTTGCGTTTTAGAACATCTATATTAAAATCACCAGCTATTATAATATTTTAACAGTTCAATTTGGCAATACATGCATATGAACGCCTTCAATATAAGAGAATAGTTTAAATATATTTTAACCCAGAAAATGGAAATGTTAATTGCCAAGATGATATTGTACACAGGACTTGAAAAGAAACAATTGGGTATTTGACTGATGTTAGAAATGGTCATTTTATAACAAGAAACTTAAAGAATATTCAAAAAGAATATGATTACCGAAAGAAAAATAAAATCAGTCCTAATATCGAAGAAATAAGCTTCTCAAATCGTTAAACGGGACTGATGTTAGAAATGGTCATTTTATAACAAAAACTCAAAGAATATTCAAAAAGAATATGATTACCGAAAGAAAAATAAAATCAGTCCTAATATCGAAGAAAAAATCGTTAAACGGGTATTCGTTGTCCTTTTCATGCAAACATGCGGAAAAAATTTGGTAGTATAAAACTACGAAATTTGTTCCGCATCATAGATTTGCGACACAAGTTAGCAATAGTGCGGTCTTTGTCTAACAAGTAATATTTATAATTATAAAATTATAAGAAGTTAAAATTAAGGTGGTAAAACAAGTACGTTTGTATAAAATATCTACTAATTCTTCTTAATAGAGTAGGTATAGTATGTATGGACCTACATATATAAAATTTTATGTAAGTATTATAAGTTCATTTATAATAATAGTTCAATTTAAGTACTTACCGCTACATGACATCATCCTTGATATTTCTCCCCAAGCATTATTTTTTTCCGGTGGCTGACTATAATGTGAGGCACTAATGTTGTACAAGCAAGAATATTTTTGCACTAGCAATATGAGTTTTTCTTCGTCCATCTTGTTACTTCGTAAAAATGAAAATACAATGACTTTTCAAAATCAATTACTAACAACAAACAATATTTTTTCCTGCGTTAGGGTTCATTTTTTTTTTTCAATAAACAGCTTTCTATTAGCAAGCCAGTTCGAAATTTAATTAAAACCTTTGATAAGTTACCTCCTTGGTTGATGATCCGAATTAAAAGATCGGCTACCATTTTTAAATTACACGACAGATGAGTTTACTCTGTGGTATTTGGCCGCTAGGGGTGAGGCCAAACGAATGTGAGTTGTGAGTCGCATAAAATGAGTCGTTTGTCATCACCCTTAACCACGACAGATATGAATTTTCACACAACTTTTACCGGCCGCTGCTCGCATGTATTTGGCCTGTACAGCAATTTTGATTTTTCTCGAAGAAGTTTGTAAAAATAATGCTCAAATTTCCAAGCATGTTTGAAAAGAATAATAAAAATCCTTACTAATATTATAAATGCGAAACTAACTCTGTCTGTCTGTCTGTCTGTCTGTCGCGCTTTCACGCCAAAACTACTGAACCGATTTAAATGAAACTTGGTACACAGATAGTCTAGAGCCTGAGAAAGGACATAGGCTACTTTTATCCCGGGAGTATGTTCCAAATGGGACCACGCGGGCGAAGCCGCTGGCAAAAGCGTATAATAACCTATATTTTTCAGATGTAATTTCTCAGTAAATGCCGACGAAAAGTTGCTTCATCTGCACCCACTTCTCGAGAGAGCAGCCGAATGATTTATTATTGAAATAAATCAAAGCTAATTAATGCCGTATGGTGTCGGCTGGTGCCGTGTGGTGCTGTAAAAGAATATTACCATCCCATCGCTTCCCGAAGGTGTCGTAAGAGGCGACTAAAGGGACTCACCAGAGAATGGGCATGACCGTTCTCTGTAAAACGCAACACCATACACTGCGATCGCCAACCCGCCTGCCAAGCGTAACGATTATGGCAAACCCCCCTTTTGGAGGAGGCCTATGTCCAGCAGCGGACGTCTTTCGGCTGTTATGATAATGATGATGAAATCAAATCTATGCAGGTACTATGCAGGTCGCTACTTGTGGACATAAAAAATTGTCGCTAATTAGTCGAAATTAGTTGCCAAATATCATAATTTGTCGAAAGTTGTAATTGACAAAATGCTAAGAGGACTATCAGAAGTTTTACGAACAAGAATAGTAACTTAGAGGGAAGAAGGATACACCACGAGAGAAATAGCACGCAGAGTTGGTATATCCTAATCCTGTGTCATGACCACGGTACCACGGGATGGGTAATTTAGCTGACCGACCCTGCAGTGGTCGCCCAACTGTTTGGACTGTTGCCGAAAAGCGCTATATTAGATTGCTGGCAGCCCGTGACCCAACAATCAACGCTACTAAAATAAAAGCAGAAGTTCGGGCTGCCTCTGGGCTTGAAGTTAGCACTCAGACCATTCGGAATTGCTTGCACCAGGCTGGATTACGAGCACGTAGGTCTTGGCGAGCGCCTCTGAATGCCCGGCAACGTCAACGAGGGAGATTGCAGTGGGCTAGGCTTTGGCAAAATGAAGAAGAAAACATTTAGCAAAACTGTCTCTTCGTTGACGAGTCGCGAATCAGTACTCATTTAGATAACCGACGTGTCCGTGGCTGGAGAAGACCAGGAGAGCGTGAAAAGCAAAGAACTGCCACTGGAACAGTTCAGCAAAGCGGGAAATCGGTGTCCTTTTGGGGTGGTATTATGATTAGAGGTAGAACGCCTTTCATCCCGTATCGAGGGTTCATGACAGCAGACATGTATAAAGCAGTTGCTATTGATGGGATTGTCAGAACATTCCGAGTAAACCATGGGCACCAATTTGTACTGGTCGATGATAACGTGCCCGCACATCGAGCTCAACGAGTCAATGCTGCTCTCCAAGAATACGACATCACAAGGTTAGACTGGCCTGCCGGCTCGCCTGACTTAAACCCAGTAGAGCACGCGTGGGATGCTCTTAAGCGAGCTATTTGGAGCCGTCAGCTCCAAATAGCTGGGTCATCCCCAGACATTGCCAGAGCTCAGGGAAGCCGCTATTCAAGAATGGGACAGGTTACCCCAAGAAATGCTGGATAACTTGATCCTCAGCATGCCCAGGAGGATCTCCGCATGTGTTCAAACACATGCGGAGATCCTGGCAGGGGGGGAGTTATATTGAATACTAGCTGGTACCCGCGACTTCGTCTGCGTAGGATTAGTAAGTACTTCGAGTAGCTTATTATCTTCTCAATATCTATCTTTATACCAAAATTCATCAAAATTGGTTCTGCAGATTACTTGTGAATGCGTAACAGACAGACAGCATTACTTTGAGAGACCCTTGTTTTATATTGAGAATTGTATGTAATTTTGGCAAAGCTGCAAAAATGCAGTTAGTGTCGTCCTAGGTGGTGCGGAAATTCTCTCTCTAATATTGTTTTCAGTAAAATAAATCCGCTCACCATTGGGCAGATGTACCGCAAGCTAATATATCGACCGACTCGAAAGTTTTGCACCTCATCTCTCAGGTTAATATTAACATTTCCTTGCTCTCGGATGTTAAAAATAGCCTGGTCGCTACCTTTGTTAATATATTTACAAATATATTTTATCGCTTGTACCGTATTGCAGAACTCTACATTTATGTGGCAATTAAAAAATTTTGAGAGAAGAGGAGAATATGGAACAATCCAGCGGTTATCAACTATTATTTCATGTATTCCACCTCGGATTTTTTGAGTTATCGTACGGCCGCCATCTTCTGGTGCTCTACACTTGTGCAAAGCGCGCCCTTGGATACTTTATAGTACATTTGCTTTCATGCATGGTGATGACGGATTTAGTGCACCACAGGGACCGTGAATCATATTTTTAGTAATAGTATCATAGAGTTTTCGATCAGTTTCTGGGTTTGGTATCTCCGCACTTATGACTTCGTCAATTTGGTTAGGGCGTAACTTTTCCATCAACCATAGCAGTACGTGCACGTGAGGCAAACCTCTTCATTGCCACTCGATCGAGTACATGAAGCACTTCATATCATCAAATATTTTACCTTTTAGAAGTATAACAACTATTTTTTGAACATTTATTCTAAATACTCTGGCTGTTAAGTCATGTCTGTCCGTTGAATTTTGACCTGGAATTGCTCTGTAGTGATTTCTGGCCAGGCGGGATTACACGTTATTGTAATAAACAGATCAGGTCTCCCGTAGTTATGCACGTATGTGAATGCATCCTGTGTGTATTCATGTAGATATCTCGGGCTGTTTACAAATGATGACGGGACAGTTACCATTTGACCCAAGTTATTTGGATCTAAATCCGAATCATTCCTTATCGCGTCTTGTAAATGTATATAATTTGCTGCGCGCAGTTTCGTTTGATTCAAGGCAATAAACCTTAAGCGGTCATTCTCCACTTTAACGTACATGTCTACCAAAACCCGATGAAGGAGAAGTCTTCATCGAAGCAATAAATTAAAATTGTTGCTACGTACCATCATATGATACGCATAAAAGTCTTTGCAGGACACTTTTTTGTTTGGTATGGGTTGATTAGTAACTACGTTTGTCTGAGGAATATCAAAACTGTATCCCTCTTGTCTTTTCCAAAAAATTATCGGGTACTCAAGAGCATCAAGGTGCTTTGTGCTTCCACATCGCCCATGCGATGAGGAAGCACAAAGCACCTCATCCCCCACGCGTCTGCCCGCGTTCGGGTCGCGCACTCAATCATGAGCGACTTCTTCCCCCACCTCGCCCGCCGCCATAGCGCTAACGCGCACTTGATTAATAAAATCGTCGTCACTATTAAAATATTAATCATCGTCTAAATAATGTAGTGTAAAAGACGAAGTTTAATAAAGGTACTTATTTTGATATAAAAATCAATTTGTTACTACCAATTGTGCATCAGAAATAAATTATAAATGATTGTATTTATGGTTCACTGTTTCGGCGATAATGGCTTACTCATAAAATATAGACATATGCTGTCGCGGACTTGTTTGTAGGACTAATTAAGATAAACTTCTCTTATAAATTAAACTTTCGCATTTATAATATTAGTAGGATAAACCTTTTATTAATAAATTGTTGTTTAAGTTTGATTAAACTGTATATTTCTCTCTATCAAATACCTGTTACAATTACATTTTGATTAATTACTCAATTTAAGTTAATAAAAATAAAAAATAGTTTATTTTTTTAATTTCTAATAAGGTTTTTCTATTTAAAGAAAACACACACCAAGTATTTTCTTGATAAAGTTAAATTTAAAAAAATAATGTCAGCTTGTGCTAGAGATCACAAACTTTTTTTGATGTGTGAATGAAGGAGTGCCGCTACCTTTATGTCCAAATCTAACCAAATGTTCAGCCATGAAAGGATCAAATTTAGATATGACCTCAATACAGCCAACGAAATTTCCCATTTTGTAAAGATCCAATAACTGCGTTTTGACCGTGAAATGGAAGCCCACGAGAAGCTAAAAACTTTACTGTTTCAATTACACGTAGTTATACGTTTCGCCAGTAAGATACCTCTTCATTATATTGTTTCACTATTTGTGTATCCAATCTTCCTAACAATTTTCCTCTAGTTGCATACTGTGCCAAATATTTATAAACACAGCAAACACCGTTGTTTCTCCATATAATTTTCAGGGACCACAAAATACATAGCCGGTAGATACGGAGTACACCAACCAGTTCATTTTAACAATTTCGCCATTGGCAAGTTTTAGTTGGAACATCCTTTAAGTCAGAAATCGTTTTTGATTTTTATACTGCCTTTCTGATTTAGAAAATTTTACCTCAACATTTTGTTTAAGACCGTTTTTCACGATAAAATCCCGCAACGCGTCATTTACTTTCCACAGTGCAGGATCGGTTGAATGAGTGAACGGTTTACCTTCAGGGATTTCCTCTTCGTTGGAGGTCGATGAAGGAGCGCAGAAGCAGTCCGCGGTGGGGGTACTTGGTGATGGTGTTGAACTTGTATCTACATTTACTTTATCCACATTGCTCGTAAAAAAAATCCAATTTTGGAATATGTTTTATAACATTTTCTCTCTTTTGCTCTCTCACTTTTGCTTTTTTTCTATATTACGCTCCACTTGGCTTTTTTTAAGTCGAAGTATTCTCGCTATTACCACTCATTTTATGTTTTCAATAAAACAAACAAAATTAACGAAAACTTTAAGAAAAATATTTCAATCTCGTCGCGAGAGTCGCGAGCGTGCGACTATCAACAATACGTAATGACAACTATTTAGCCGGTTGCTTCTTCTGGCAATGATCTTTTCCAAAACCAAAACTTGAACTTAGCTCTTGTAAATGATCGTTTTCAAAAAATATTTTTTAATAAACGACTCTAAACTCTATTTCAAAGAAAGTAAAGTCCTTTCAAAACGCCCTTAAAAACCCTTGTCTAATAGATTATCTAATTTCTGGAAGTTTACGACTTCAGCCCAAGATTTTTTTGTAACAATAATGTTAAGTGAAGTTTTAGTGGTAGAAGATAAGTGTGCAACGGCGCCGGCGTGTGGATTCTTTTATTTTTTAATGAAGTTTTTGCACCACAATACAATCGTTATTATTTCTTGTTCAATAGCACAAAATAACAGCGCCGCGCTGCCCCCTTGGCCCGTGGGTATTCAGGCCCTGACTACAAACTGTGCATTAGCAGCGGCTTCGGATGTTTCCGACTCTGAATGGGTATGGTCAGGGTCATATCCGTCTGGGTCGGGAATCTAATATTTTATAGCAAGGTTATGCAATGCGCAACAAGCAATAATAAGTTTTGCACACTTATCTGGTTTGTAATGCAGGGTGAGGCACTTCCACCGATTTTTAAGTCTGCCAAAAGTATTTTCAATAACAACCCGTGCTTTGCTGTGTAACAGTTATGTATCGGGCTTCAGGGGTTCCCTCGACCGCATCCATGATTGGCGTCATGAGCCAGGGTCTCTGAGGATACCCAGAATCACCTGTAAGAAAGTATAAAGTCTTTTATCTGTTGTTTTACATTCGTTTTAATCGTTTAGTATTTTAACAGGGTAATTATTTTAATAATATATATGTAGCTGCCCGCGCACAATCTCAAGTTGGCTGGGGATTTATTGGGGATTGGGAAGATGTGGAAAAAATGCGGGGATTTTAAATATCCGGGGAGATTGGGCTAAATCCTAACACTTTTCCAGGAAATCTTAATACGTTTTTTAACATTTTTGGTAAGTAACATGCATATCGAATGACTCCCGTTTTTTAATGATCTTCTTTGTAAATTTAATTTTCGCATTTATTGCGGCATCTTTTTTCACCAAGGGTAAGATAATTTTGTGTATGAGTGTGTGCTTTTCATTAATTTTTTTATCCAAATTAACTCCAAAAAATACGTTAGCAATTCTTATTAATTTTAATATTATAAGTTTTTTTTGGTACGTATAATTTTCGCACTTTTTCCGGTCTATTTTCTATTTAAATACATATACCGTAGAACTTTTCAATGTCAAGTTTACTCCATCGAGCAAAGGCTTGTAAAATAAAGTGTGAAAAAAAAATGAAACAAAAAGGAATTTTATAATATAAATATTAAAAAATCAGTTGAAACTCGTTTAATTTCTTTTAAACAATTGAGAGGACATTATGGGGAATTAGTAGATTTTTTGTCTCAAATTGGGGAATTCAACTTGCATTTCGGGGAATTTGATAAATTGATGTTAGCAACGCTGTTTTTTACCTACCTTAAAAACCAAATCAGTTGTTTGGGTTTGCTGATATTAATCTTTTTCTATTCAGATACCTTCACCTTTCAATCATTTATTTATATTGTCTGTGAAAACTACAGGTACAACTGAGTTGCAATAAAGTTCAACTCATTTACATAACATAGTTTAGATTTTACGAGAATTTAATACTCGCGGATTGTAGGAAGTCCGTTGTATCACGTCTTTGGTGCAATTCCCCTTTGTAGATATTTAATCCAGTACCATATTGCGAAATCGGGGTAGGTCGCTTGTTTTGACAAGCGACCTGCGAATGCAAATGCAATTCATCAATAAATAAGCGTTGATTTATCCAAACGCCTTGATAAAAACTCGTAGCAATGTCAATTGTTTGTTGTTTTCTATACGTATTGTAGTAAGAGTTATGCTATTTTATTTTCAAGATTGTAAAAATATGAACGGATCCTGAAACTGTTTATATACGAAATACTAATATTAGCAATATGAAATGTTGAATAGCTACATTTCATATTGCTAAGTACCATGTTAATACGTTGCTGAGGCAGTCGTCCATGCTTCAATTTAGCCATCTTCTTTATTTTGAGTTTTAGCAACAAAACGCTTTTTTTTTAATTTCAAGTATTGTTGCAATCGAGTTCGAGCCTGTCATGACTAGATCACGACTATGTGACCCCACCCCCCTGACATGAAAGCTGAATCCGCGCTTGGGCGTGGGTAGGAAATTATACAACCGATACGTACAAGTTCATATATTGGACTGACGCAGCAATCGTTCGCTTAACCTAGCTGCAGCAACCGTTCGCTTAACCTAGCTGCAGCAACCGTTCGCTTAACCTAGCTGCAGCAACCGTTCGCTTAACCTAGCTGCAGCAACCGTTCGCTTAACCTAGCTGCAGCAATCGTTCGGTTAACCTAGCTGCAGGCATCTACCCACTTATTGTTTACTCGTACCTTTATAACATCCCGATCCACCTTTAATTAGAATAACTTGATTTTTATTATTATTGATTATGCTGATGTTTGCTACTCTGATCTATCTCAGGAACTTCTTAACAAACTGGATCGACTTCTTCACAATTGTATTCGTTTTATTTTCGGCCTTCGTAAATATGATCACATTTCTTCCTTCCGTACTCAGCTTAAATGGTTACCTATCCGCCAAAGGAGATCACTCAGATCCCTCTGCATGCTCTTCACTATTATAAACAATCCTTGTGTTCCTGATTATTTAAAACAATATTTTAAAGTGTTGGGCAGTTCTCACAGTCTTAACCTTCGAGCTTCCAAAAACTTACTTCTTCACATTCCTTCTCACCGCACCGGGTTTATGTCTAATTCCTTTGCTATTTCAACCATCAAACTCAGGAATATGCTTCCCCTTGACATCAAGAAGGCTGAGTCAAATTTTTCCTTTAAGCGTAAAATCCGAAATCAGTACTTAAAATCCTGTCATTCTTAGTTTGGTCTAGTCATCATTTTTGAGTTCTCTTAATCAGATTCATTAGTTTATTATTTTCAATATCATATTTATTAGTCTATTATTTTAGAGTATATATGTATTTTATTAGCATTATATATGTCGCATCATGGGTGGCCGAGATGCGAAGTACCGGGTCTTCTTCACGATCCGACATAGTTTTAAATAGATGTGGGCACTGCGGGTACTCGAGTGAAATCACAAAAAGTAATTTAAATCAAAATAACTTTATTTAAATTGACTAACGGTTTCACAATGCAGGAAACAAACACGTGCGTTGATACTGAGTGTCTGCCAAGACTGTAGGAGCTCGACTGTCGCAGCACTCGGTCCCTTCTCCAGTCTCTGCTGCATCCCCTCTACCGACGATCGTGTCCAAGCGGTAGGACGCACTTGCGTTTCCGATCACGTCACTTTTAGGTTTCGAAACCATCTGCTAGACGGCGCTGTCCGTTGCACAGTAGTGCCATCAATCCACGACATATATATATTATTTGTCTATTCTTCCCGAAAAAAAAATCTACTTTAAATTTTATTTATTAGATGTAACCTACCACAGCGTAATCTTTTTAACCCAAAGGTTGACTGGTAGAGAATGCCTTGTTGCATTAAGTCCGCCCATGTACCACAATTGTGCATAAAGTTTAAATAAATAAATAACTTCTTATAGTCAACCTCACCAGGAACTTAAGATGTGACTAGCTCGGAGTTAGAAACAGATACATCAATTGCATCTAATAGCTCAGTTCCTGTAAATCCTACACGCAAATTAAAACGTCCTCGCACTCATAAAACCTGTCATCATTGCAACAAACGCAGACGAAAACGCAATTCCACTGCGGAATGTAAGGAAATAGATTGCACATGTGACTCAATTGAAATAATAAATGAAAAGAATCAAGTTCCGATCTACAGCCACAAAATAGCAAACCAGACCACCAACAACACCTAGTGCCAACACCAACCCGCTCTCAACCTACGCCTGTAGGACGGCTCACTTACGAGCATAGTGATCTAGCTACCTATATCGTTCACATTCAAAGAGAACACATTAATCCTAATGAATCTGTATCCTTGCACCCGCTCGCCTTTGGAAAATTCCTTAAGAAAGAAAATTACAAGGGTATAGTTAATGGCAGTTTAAAAAAAATAAGAAGGAACCGTATGTCCCTTACTTTCACAGACTTTGACAAAGTAAACATATTTTTGAACCATGAGAGCCATAAAAAGAATGGTTTTAAAACATTTATACCCATATTTAATATCACTCGCATGGGCCTCGTAAGGTGCGTTCCGTCAGAATGGTCTCCAGAAGAGGTGTGTGACAGCATTTCAGTGCCTATAGGTGGCGGGAAAATCCTGAAGATCAGACGTTTGAATTACAGGACTGTTGTAGATGGCTCTCCTGTATGGAAGCCATCACAAACAGTAGTCTTGACATTTGACGGCCAGGTATTGCCCAAGAGAATTTATATGTGCCACAACGCTCTCCCGGTTGAACTTTATACATATCCTACAATACAATGTTACAACTGTGCCAGGTTTGGGCATACCAAAGTACATGCAGATCTTTGCCCCGCTGCTATAAATGTGGTCAAGGACACACAGGCGAAACTTGTAATATCAGTGACGACAAGGCTACCTGCTGTCACTGCTCAGGGTCTCATTTTGCAACAAGTAAAAGCTGCCCGGAGCTTGACAGACAAAAAAGCATAAAACGTTCTATGGCTGAGTCATGCATTTCATATGCTGAAGCTAATTAAATACATCCACCTGTTGTTAGATCATATGCTGACATTACATCAAATAATACTTCAAGTGTAGTGCGGTCTGATAATAACTTTCCTGCTTCATCCCCCACACTGTCATCTCCAGTTAAGTCCACATCATATAAAAAGACAATTACTAGACAACCTAGTCTACGTCAACAGCATCCATCCACCTGTCCTCACATAAAGAACTCACCAAAGACTATCAAATCCCCTGTCCAACCAATGGCTGTGCGTATCTATAATTGATGTAATTTTGACCCTATTTAACTCCCTTGCACACTCAACAATTATTAAACCTGGCCACGTTGCTTCCATTGTTGAATCTTTAAATAAACTCGCACACACTCATGATGAATGCAACCAAGAATGTTCCAAATAATTTTAATAATGATAGCTCTGTATCGGCTTCATTGCATTACCCCCATGTGGTGATGCAATGGAATTGCCGCAGTGTAAATGACAAAAAAGCAGAACTTTCACACCTTCTGAATAAACACAATCCCACAATAATAGCCCTATCAGAAACCTGGGATAGGCCAGGTTCTGTCTTCAAAATAAAAGGTTACTCCTGTCTTAGAGAAGATAGGAGTGACCGCTATGCTAGAGTAGCTTTACTTTTTAAAAACAATTTCCTATATAAACCTATTCCTCGCCCTTCTCATGCAGATTGTACTGCAGTTGCTGCACTTATTACTAGTATATGTTTCGTTTCTATATATATCAATATGCCTCCTGCTTCTACTTTCCAACAGCTCAGCAACATCCTTCAGTCTCTTCCTAGGCCTCTCATTCTATTAGGTGATTTTAACTCTCATCACACATCGTTGGGCAGTACAAAATCAGATAACAATCGACAGGAACTTCTCAACTTACTTCATGAACACAATCTCTGCCTTCTTAATACAGGTTCTCCAACTCGTCGTACAAATCCTTCCCAACACCTCAGCTCTGTTGATCTATTCATCTCATCACCTTCCTTGGCTTCTTCTCTTTTTTGGCACACACTCTCTTTTTCCTATTACAGTGACCACTTTCCTATTATTATATCCTTCCCTGGCAAGAAAGTCAAAAATACTCCAACTAAACCCAGACTTAAATATTACAGTAACATTTCAAATTTACCCAAAGATAGTGACACAGAATTATGCTCTAAAGAATTTTCCAAATTAATGATAAAAGCAGCTGATACATATTTTCCAATAAAAAATTCTTCTAAGGGCAAAATACCTTCACCTCCTTGGTGGGATAGTGAATGTACATTAGCTATTAAAAGAAGGAAAGAGGCAGAGGTTATATACAAATTAAACATGACCAACGAGAACTTGAATAATTTAATGGATATAATGTCTGATACAAAGAATCTCCTTAGGAAAAAGAAATTTATGAGTTGGCGAAGCTTCTGTGCTTCTATTTCTTCTAAAACGCCTCCTGCAGTTATGTGGACAAATATAAAACGTTTCCGAATTGGCACTTCTACAAACACAATTAAAACTATTCCTTCATCCCTAACCGAGGATTTTTTAACGTCTTTAGCTCCTCCTTTTGTTCCACAACAAGAATTAGTTTCTGATCCTTCTCAAACATCAAATGTAAATATTTATTTCCTTGATGAACCCTTCAGTCTGGCTGAACTCAAAGGTGTGTTATCTTATGTCCGGGATTCTGCTCCTGGACAAGATGGAATTCCGTATTCTTTTTTTTTTTCAAATCTTGGCGATGATAGTTTCATTTATTATTTACAGATTATAAATTCCGTAATTCTGACAGGTAACGTTCCGGAATCATGGAAATTACAGACTGTTGCCCATCCTAAAAATTAATAAGAATCCATCAGAATGTACCTCCTATCGCCCCATAGCTCTATCTCCTGTTATAGCGAAATTAGCTGAACACCTTATAAAAAACAGATTAGAATGACTTTTAGAACACAATCACTTACACCCAAATTCACAGTTTGGCTTCATAAAGGGAAAGAGCACGATGGATTATGCTGGTTTACTCATTACAGATATTCGTCTGGCATTTTCAGAAGATGAGTCTGTTGTAGCCGCATTCTTGGATATAAAATCAGCTTACGATAACGTTTGCCTTTCAATATAAAAGAAAAAAATTACAAAAGTTACAAGTTCCGTCAAACCTAATCCGTTTTATCATTAATCTTTTGTCTGGTCGTAATATAACGATTAATGGTTTTACCAGAATGCTATGGAAAGGGCTTCCACAGGGATCCGTGCTCAAAATCAAATCAAATCATCTTTATTGTGGACTATAGGTACTTATACATCATAAATACAGGTCTTAAATAATTAAAATAAGTTCAGCCATGTCCCGCCGTTGAGGCATACAATAATAAAATACAAATCAGAAGTTAAAACACAATTAGTAATATTAGTCTCGATATATTATTAAAATATTCCAAATTATAAATACATACAAATTCAATTCCAAGTCATATTAGTCATAATTCATTATTACAACATTGCAAATTATATTCTTACATAAATATTAAACAACAATAACAACATATGTGGGAGAAAATGATACTTATTTTTCCTTTCTTGTCATTGGAATACAATATGCCGCTCTATGCCGTATATACATATGACCTTGAAAGCTCGCTGGCTGCAACATGCAACATTCTGCAGTATGCCGATGATGTGGTTATTTACAGTACTGACAAATCCATTTATAGTGCTTGTGCCTCTTTGTCTAAAGCTTTAGATCTTCTTAAGATCTATTCGGAAAAAATGGACTAGAACTCTCAGTGTATAAGTGCTGTGCATTGCTCTTTTCTAGAAAACGTATGCCTCCTCCAATTATTCTAAAATACAATGGAGAGCCTATTCCGGTTAAATCTCAAGTTAAATTTCTGGGTCTAGTTTCAAACTCTAAACTCACTGGTAATCCACATTGTAATTATATTGCTGAAAAATGTGAACGTGTTCTAAACATCCTCAGATGCCTGTCTGGTGGGGTGCTCACCCTTTTTCACTTAAATTAGTTTACAATGCACTGATAAGGAGTGTATTGGATTATGGCACTTTCTTATTGGAACCATGTAGCGCTGCTGTAATGAAGAAACTGGATGCCGTCCAGGCCAAGGCCTTCGAATTATAACTGGTGCGATGAAATCTAGTCCCATAAACGCATTACAGGTCGAATGCGCTGATCTTCCCCTCAAGTTACGTCGACAATTCCTAGCAGACAGATTTTTCTACCGCATCTTTCAGTTTTCTAACCACCCATTAGTCATCAAAACTCATCAACTTTCAGATTTCATCAATTCATCCCCATATTGGGCACATAAACCATTACCGCATCTAGTTATTAGTTTTAGAACACACACAATCATAACTACGCCCACACTCCACTATTCAATTTTTCCTATTTTTGAATCAGATTTTAAAGCGCTAATAATTTCACCTGAAATACATTTGAATAATGTCTAAAGCCAACTTTTCTTTTAAAGCTCTAGTTGACAAGTTTTGGTCTGATTGGCACCATGTTTACAGTGATGCCTCAAAACACACAGTAAATCAAAATGTTGGTGTCGGCGTCTTCCATTCTCAATACAAAATTGTTCAAAAAATTAAACTCCCTCCAGAAACTTCAGTTTTCACTGCCGAATGTTTTGGTATTTTTAAGGCCCTGGAATACACCCTTCTAATGAAACTCTCCAAAACAGTAATTTTCGTAGATTCCATGCGTGCATTAAAGGTTTAGCGAAATTTCCCTGTAAATCAAACAATCCTTCCCCTGTAACTCTGATGTCAAGAGATTTACTACTAGAGTGTGAAAGTAAGGGATATTCGGTGTCCTTAGCTTGGATGCCTAGCCACAGTGGAATCATTGGTAACGAAAAAGCGGACCAATTAGCTAATGAGGCCATTCAGTGTGGCGATACTTTTTATTTTAAAGTCTACCCCTTGGATCTCACTGCTCTTCCCAGGGTCCGCCTCAAGGAATCTTGGAAGAGCAGTCAAGTAAAAGCCAAATATTACTTTTCTATTCAACCTGAAGTCCCTACTAAGCCTTGGTTCTTCAAAACAAATTTTGGTAAAAGAGCTACTTCTGTATTGATACGCATGCGTTTGGGTCACGTGTGCAGTCCTGCACATCTCGCTCGGTTTCGCATTATCGACAATGATACTTGTGAGTGCGGGGAAGAGGATGCTGACACGAATCATATTTTTCTGAGATGTTCACTGTATGATCATACTCTTTTATATACAAGACTATCGTTCTTAGAAGTCCCATTTCCAACTAGCATACCGTGTTTACTGTTTAATAATTCTATTCCGATATACAACGCCTTAGCTTCATTTATCGAAGCTAATGACATAAAACTGTAATTGCATTTATGTAACATTGTAAATATTTAGTAGCTTTAATTGTATTTAGAAATTTCTAAATAATTATTTGTCTCTTTTTATTTAATTCCTTCCTCAATCTTTTTCCTTTGTTCCCTCCGTGACCATTTTCTGCTAATATTATTCCCGCCCGACCGTGTTTTTTTTCCTACCCATACGTTTCCCCATTTTGATTAAAAAAAAGAAAAACAATTCTCTTACCTACACTTCCTCGCCTTTCCTAGCCATATCCAAGAGATAATACAACATTAAAAACAACTTTAGCCTGAAAGATTAAGACTTACTTCACACGAAGAGAATAGAAGACAAGAACTGAAATTAGATACGAACCATATATAACTAGACTCTGGCTAATGCACAAGATGTGCGAAGCCAAACTCCTCTGAGGAGGATGAAAAAAAACAAAAATAAAAAATCAAAATGATCGACATACAAATGAAAACTGATAACTACATAAACATACAGAAGAATGGAACAGTTGTGAAATAATATCATCATTTTGGTGGCTTACGAGTTCTCTTTTCGGGCACCTGCTTCGATGTTACACTTGAGGACTCGACAACGGGGAACTTAGCTACCTGCAGTTCTCGATATTCCAAGGCAGACTCGATCTTTCGCCGCGTACTATCGGAGACTTGGATGACGATCTTCCCCTCTGACGTCCAGCACTTGTGTATGTTTCCGAGCATTCATGAATATGTCTTGCCTGGGCTTAGATACACCGTGTAGTAGGAGAACCTCTGCACGGGATGCCATCTCATGTCGATCCAGCCCCACTACAAATAACACCATCTGGGACTTCAGTGCACCCAAGGTTTTCCACATTAGGCCCTTGAACTCGGTGAAGTCCTTGGATAGGCTGGCTATAGACTTATGTGAAGCTTCACCGCTGGCATTCTTCAAGTCATCTTAATACTGAGTCATTCTTGAACCAAAAGTAGAAGCAAGGACCTCAACACAGCTTGACAATTTGGAGTATAGGTCCATAGTAGGGCATTGCAGTGCTGGTAGTGTAGAGAAGTGTTGTGAAGGAGATTTGATGAACTAAGTGCACCAGAGGTTAATGTACTACTTTAAAAAAAAATGAAATCTCATTCTAAGCAATTCTATAAACAATGAGGTGGTAAAGTAGATCCTTAGTCAAATTGCTGATTACCGCCTATATTTCTGTTTGCAAGGTTTAAAGTAACCTAACCTGTCCGAGTCGGGGTGCCCCAAGTCCCGAGCTCGCTTCTCTCGCTCTTGCATCCCTAGTCAAATTGTTGATTACCACCTGCCAAGGTATGATCTGCCGAACTATTTATCGAACCGCTCATTCCATCATTTTTACCGCTCATTCAGTTATTGGACTGCTCAATTATTTTTAGAATTGACATTGTATGATAAAATAACCGACAAATTCATTTTTTATTACTGTCCATGTTTTACTGTCGCAATAATTAATCAACCGCCATTAAATTAAATAACTGCTCAATATGTTTTTCAACTGATCATAATAACATCTCGAATATTTAAATAACAGCTCAAAAAATGAGTTCCCATAAAATACTATACCAAGTGAAGCGAACGGTTAAGTTCATAAAATAAATGGGATATAAAATCGCTTCTTAATTAATAAGATCATGAAGCCAAACTTGACAACATGTTATTTATTTATGTCCATTTGGATTGAGGAGCCACTTCGATTTTAAAAGGAAACTCACCACCTTATTTAGTGTGTAAGCAGATGTAGGCCAAATTCTAAAATTTGTAGTAAAATATATCCAAAGTTAATGTAAAAGTTACAGGTGGCTTCTCAATCCAAACGTCTGAATTGAGGAGCCACCTGTAAGTTGTAACACGGAAAGTACTTTATGAATATTTTTGACAATTTTATATCATTTATTGTGTATAGTGCCTACTAAACTTCTGAGTGCAGTAATGTTGATATTCAAGAATATACAATACTTTTAAATTGGCTCCTCAATCTTTACATAAGAGCGTGAATTTCCATGAAAGTAATTGGTCAATTTATATGCCACTCCAAAAAACATTTAGTAGTAAGTGTGTTCGAATTTGAAGTACATAGAGAAAGTAGTAAAACTGAGTGAATTTAGTAAACAAACGCATTTTATTTGACTCCTCAGTCCTGACGTTCTGCATACTAAATAATTGATCGTATCTACCTGAGATCACAACGGAATCAATAACCAGAGACACTACATTTAGTATAAATTTCTACTAAATACATATGTACAAATAAAGAAAGAAAGAAAATACTTTTATTCCACCCGAAATGACGCACAAATTTACCAAATTAAATTTAACTTTACATCGAATAACTACAATAACAATCAAACATTTAGATACATGAGTACCAACATAACAAAAACTAAAAAATAGACGAAATTAAACAAATATTACACAAAAACATACTATAATGACTATTACTCTACAAAATAACAACACATTAATTCATAATTGTTTTTTTTTAAGGAAATATGTATATGTAATAACTGATGGTTGACAAGACAATACACCATCATTTGCACCATAGCATGATGGCGGCCATTTGCATATTGGCTTGGCAACAGCAAACCGTGCTGGACGGCTAATCGTATACATTTAAGTGGAAGCAACGACGGAGATTGCGTTGTCGGGATTTCAGAGGCGCACGCTAAGACCTCCATGCTCGTAATCCAGCCTGGTGCAAGCAATTCCGAATGGTCCGAGTGCTAACTTCAAGCCCAGAGGCGGCCCGCACTTCTGCTTTTATTTTAGTGGCATTGTTGGGTCACGGGCTGCCAGCAATCTAATATAGCGCTTTTGGGCAGCAGTCTTTCTTTTTTTCTGAACGGATGTTTTAAATTTAATTTTCTTTTCTATGCCCGTTTTCTTTTAATTTCCTCGGCGGATCCCTTTCCCCCACATTTTTCTTTTTTTTTCCATAAATTTTCTATGGACCGATGAAATGGCAGACTTGTCATTGAAGGACACTACCGCGGCTGAGCATCTCCTTTGATAACCCCGTTTCAGCGCAAAATGTATTCTTTTGCCGCCTATAAATTTTGCTACAATACTATTAAAGCTTTCCACTATATTAGTCTCCACGTCTTCAATCAAACTGCTTGATTTTGCTGCTACGTTGGAAACAGCTGAAGTGATCCTAAAAATAAATGTTAAAGTTTGATTTTTTTTTAGTTGATTGTGACTATCTTTTTCTTTATCATAATTATGTCTGGCACATTGCGTGGTCATCGTATGCATGCGATACTGAGTTGATGATATCCTTGTGAAGCATGGATATCGCAACTGGCTTGGGATTTTCAGATGTAATTATATGGTGGTTAGATTTTACGATGACCTTTCGCACAGACTTCATTTTTTGATCGGTTCAAGTTTTTCGGTGTTCAAGTGTATATTTCATTTCTGTAGATAGCCCACGTAATTTTTTGCAAAAATTTCGTATAATGTGGTTTCGGCACTCGATTTTCTCAACAGTTACATTTTGGCTTTGGTAAGGATTCAATTGTAGCACTTTTGAATATGTTGAGACGTCTCCATCAGCAATCATTCTTCCGTATATCAAACCACAGGTTGAGATGGATGTCTTTAAGCCTTGACCAATTATTGTGCCTTCCATTGAACAAGAGGAACCCTCATAGTTTTTAAAAAACTTATGCTCATTGGGACTAACTCCTTTATTCTCAGTCCGAGTACACACGAGACAATACTTGTTTTTGACACCAATGTATATAACTTGTCGAGTGTTTCTGCCAATTATTGCTGCAGTTCCTGATGAATTTAATTTGATTCGTATGATCTAGCACACCAAGAGTCATCAAGGTAAACATCAATCACTGTTATGCCATTCTTGGTTCTACCTTCTGCGAAAGCTATTTCTTTTTCTTTCGCAGCGGCAAGTTGCATGGATTCAGATGCAGTTTTCTCCCACTTTTCATAAACTACATCTTGCAGTTGGCTTTAAAATTTTGAAGAAAATACTGGAATATCTATAGAGGAGCAGAGCTCTTGAAACTGAGAATAGCCAATCCCCGAAGCCACAATACCAGCTGTAGCAGCTACAATTATATTTAAAGTTGCTGAGTTATCAGTGCTCTCAGATTGTATATGTCAATTTTTTTTACATATATTGTATTCAAATTTGGAAGCTGAAATGAGACCTAGCCACTAATAAGCCAATCACTAATAAGTATAAAGTTACCAGCTTTGCAATCAAATAAATCACTATGACGTGCTTTTTCCTACAATTGGGTGTGAAAGTAATTAATATCGATAATCCGCCGCCCTGAAACAGGTTGAAAGCTGTCTCCTGCATTTTCAGCTTCTACAACCAGTAACTTATCAGTAACTTCAGCATATTTTCTGGAATAAGGATAAAATATAAAAAAGAAGATTAAAACTAGTTTTAAAAGTATTATTTCAGTAAAAAAGCATTCACGATCTACTCGAAAGCCAGTAAAGCTGTTGAGGAATATAATATATACTGTGGAAGAAAACCCAATCTAACCCTCCACACTTCATTACTGTTGTTGACTATTGTGATAAAATCTGGTCAAATAGGGTATCAAAGACCCATCCTAAACACAGTGCCAGTGAGGAGCCTCTTTGCAAGATATTACCCCATAATACCCCATCTACATACTTTCCTGCCCTTTATGCTCAAACACTTAAACCTTTCTAGACCTGAACGTGGCTAATGACTGAACAGTCTAAGTGGCCACACACTGGTCGGAAAAAATTAAGAGTTTATTGACACGAAAAGAATAGGTACAAAAATGAAACAGAATTTTAATAAGCACTGATTAAAACGGTTACTAGCTCAGTTGATGAATTAGCATCCTATGCTATAGGATCTGGAGTTACAAAGGAGTTCTCAGAAATATCAGTTCCGTCTTCTTATCGTGTGGGCAGTACGGTCTAACGACCCGACACAGCCTAGTGTCAGAGTGTCTAAACCATCTCAAGGGCCTCTAACATGGTTTATTTAACGACCGCCACTTGGCGGCCGGGACCACCAGCTTATACGTGCCTTCCGAAGCACGGAATCATCTTTTTATCAGACAATCAGTTGATCCTCCAGTCCTAGCCACCCCCGACCACAAGGCAAACGCCTAAACCACTCGACCACGGAGGCAGTTGATCAGTTCCGTGACCGTTCAACACTCTGAAAAGAAATCCAATATAAGTTTACCTCCATCTACTGGCGATTACGCTTGTTGCCACAATTTAAAAGAGGTCTCATATTGAAACTGACTATGTTTTTGACAATACATTATTGAGATTAAAATTAACATTTTACTTAAAATTAGTTTCCAAATTCATTATGTGAAATAAACATTTTATAAATGTGTTTTTATAAAGGTCAACTATCTTATCCAGCATTAAAAAGTCTGTAACAAAAAATCTTTCTGAGCGAATTTCGGTCATGGCGGCGACGTTCAATTGGATACCAAGTAGTTGGTAAGCCAAGTGATATCTATCTATGGTGCTTGCACAGAAGTTAAATCATTGTAAAATTGTTCATCATTCAATGTCCATCAGTACTAACTGTGCTTCACTGCATTTTTTCGGTTCCAAAGCACCTGTTTCGGCAGAGTGGGGTTTTGATTTGCTGCAAGAAATAATCTAGACTTAGTAGGTAAATGAACTCAACAATGTCGGCACTGTACCTTATTTAATAGCTGTGTACAATGTCATATTTAGTGTACAATAAATTGGGAAGTAACCATATTTAACTTTAAATGACTTAACGCAGCAAAGAGCTACTAAGGTTCAACCTGTACCTGAAGTTCAAAATGAAATATTTTTAACTGGGATAATAATTATGTTTAATATGTAAATCAGCTTAATGGTTCTACTGTCCAAGTGTACAGTATAAGCCTGACAGTAGAACCATTAAGCTGATTTGGTTACAGAACCATAACACAGGCCTACACACATTTTGGTGCCGGTGATTTAACACCTGATCTTAGAATAGAATAGAATAGAATAGAATAATATTTATTTGCATAAAACATGGTATATAAGATGGTACAAGAATTACATACAGAGCATACATGTTTTTACTTAACATTATAAGCGTGCAAATTTTTCGTGCATACAATCAGACATTTACATTTTTTTGTCAAAAAACTCTTTAACACTATAAAAACTATTAGTGGACAGCCAATCATGCAATTTACGTTGAAACATTCTGGTATTTAGGATTTTTAGGTCACTCGGTATCTTATTAAATATTTCTACACACATATACAAACAGCTCTTTTTATATTTGGTCAGTCTTGGAATTACATCCAGCGCGAGCCTGTGAGGGTCGCGCCGGTTTCGAGGACGTACATCGTCTGCTTTTGTAAATAACTCCTTATGTTTCCACACAAACATACATATCTCATATATATAAAGAGACGGTAGCGGCAACAAACCAAGTTTTTGAAATACCGGCCGGCAAGAATCATCGGATTGAAGTCCGTATAATGCTCTAATACATTTTTTTTGGGCAACAAAAGCTCTATTTTGATCGGTGCTATTGCCCCACATAATCAACCCATAGCGTAACACCGATTCAACATATGCATGGTACGTTGTTATTGCCGTTTGGATGTTTGTGATGTTCCTAATTTTTTTTAGCGCGTAAACAAACTTGTTTATTCGTTTTGAGACAGAGTCAACATGGGTTTTCCAGTTTACGTCCTGATCCAAAGTAATGCCCAGAAATTTAGTTTGTGTTACTTCAACAATTTTCTTTATATTCATTTTGTAGTTATATTTAGGATTATTCGATCGGTTAAATTGTATATATACAGACTTTCCAAGATTTAATGATAAATTATTTTTATTTAGCCATTTAATGAGTATGTCAATTGTATTATTAATGTCAGTTTCATGATCGTCAATTGTATTATTATTTTTATCAGATGTCACAATAATGGAAATGTCATCAGCAAATAATATACACTTATGATTTGTTATGTCAATAATAGAATTAATATACAATAGGAATAAAATTGGGCCTAACACACTTCCTTGCGGGACGCCATATTTGTTGCATTTGAGTTCAGAAGAGTGCGGTGTCATGTCGTTATATCTATCCACTTTTGTAATTATAACACGCTGTTGTCTGTTACTTAAGTATGTCGATATCCATTGAAGTGCAATGCCTCTAATGCCAATTGCCTCCAATTTTTGTAGTAACAGGTCGTGAGATACTAGGTCAAAGGCTTTAGATAAGTCAAAAAACAAACCTGTAGTAAAGTGGTTTTGGTTAATATTAGTCAATATGGTTTTTATAAGAGAGAAGATAGCTAGAGTTGTGGATTTGTTTTTTTGGAAGCCAAATTGCTCTTTTTTAATAATATTAAATTTATCGCAGTAGCCTATCAATCTCTTGCACATACACTTTTCAAAAATTTTGGATATAATAGGTATTAATGTTATTGGACGATAATTATTAATATCCGACTTTTCACCTTTTTTAAAGAGTGGCTTAACAATTGACACTTTCAATGATTCCGGAAAGGTGCCAAGTGCGAATGACAGATTGATTAAATATGTTATTATAATAATAAGTTCATTGGTGCATGTTTTTATAATCCTCGTATTAATTTCGTCATAACCTGCTGAATTTGTGTTTTTTAATGATGTTATTACCGCTCTGACTTCATTCTCGGACACAGGTTTCAGAAACATCGAATGAACTTGTGAACTTTGGTCAGAATTAGTCTTTGTACTTGTGCTAGAAGAGTGTGCTATATTGATATAGTGATTATTAAACGCATTTGCTATTTCAACAGGGTCTGTAAGTACTGTATTGTCAATAAGGATGTTTCCTATATCGTTCTTAAAGTTATTGCCCATGAATTCATCTTTAATTACTTTCCATACCGCTTTGCATTTGTTTTCACTTTTATTAATAAACTTGATATTTGCGTTCTTTTTAGAGTTATATATGCATTTCTGTAAAAGTTTTGAGTATTGAACATATTTTATTTTATTTTTTTTATTTTTATTTTTATAATATTGGTAGCGCAAGAGCCGTTTCGTTTTACAACTCTTTTTAAGTCCTTTACTTATCCAGTTCTGTTTATTTTTAATTTTGTTGTTTACTTTTACCTTTATTTTAGGGAAGCATAAATTAAAGAACAGGCACAATGTATCATGAAAGGAACTAAATGCTTTGTTTATGTCTTTCTCTGCGTAAGTTTCGGACCAAGATAAATTTTGTAAGCATTTTTTAAACTTCTGTATGTTATCTGAGCTGAAAACTCTTTTATATGCATAGTACGTTGCTTGAGTTCGTGTTTCATGTCTTACGGGGAAGCTCAACATTTGTGCTGTGTCGTGGTCGGATAAATGGAGTGGCATTACCGTACCAATAGCACCAGGAATGTTACTCAAAATATGGTCGATGCAAGAAGACTTACGAGTTGGTTCATTAATATGCAGTTTAAGATTATAATTGCATGCTAGATCCTGTAACTGATTTGTAATATTGCCTTTTTTAAGAGTGTTAATGTTAAAGTCCCCTGTTAGAATCACGTTTGTTTTCGAGTTATATCTTTGGCATACCTGGTACAAAAGACCGTTTAACTTGATTAAAAATTGGGTGGGGTCGGATTGAGGTGTCCTATAGATACATATAATTATCAATTTATGACAGGTAAGTTCTATGCCACATACTTCAAACGTATTTTGTATTGCATGGTTATGTAAAAAGGGTAGAACCCTGTAGACAAGATCACGCTTAACGAAAATGCAAGTCCCGCCTCTTTGTTTTTCCCTGGAGAAACTAGCAGCCATTTCGTAATCATGAATCTGAATATAAGCTTCATTGCCTTTTTTTATAAAGGTTTCGGAAAGGCATATTACATCCGGGCTATTCTGTTGTTCGTGTAGTTCCTGTAAGGTTAATTCAAGGATTTCTTTTTTTGATAAGATACTAGCGATATTTTGATGAAGTATTTTAAAATTGTGTGTCACCGCAGGTGGAGTCTTCTCGAAAAAACGTCAATTTCCTTTGTGTCACACGAAAATAATAGGGAATAGTCCCTTTCTGAGCTTTTTCTGTAATTGATCTGGATTCTGAATTTATATGTTCGTTAGTTTTTTGTGTTTTTAATTTCATGCGATCAAAATAGAAGGGGATTGTCCCTCTTTTGGGTTCATTAATATTGTTAAATAGTTTTAAACTTGATCTGTTACTCGCTATTCGCTTTACAAGTTCCCTTGGATTTAAATAGTTCTCGTTATAATCATTACAATCAATAAGATAATTTATTTTAGTGCACAGTTCAGATAGTTTCGATGTTTCGCTTTCTAGAAATTTACATTTTTTATAACTTGTACACATATTTTTAAATCTGTAATTAAGTTTATCAACATCTATATAATAATTTTTGAACACATTTAATACAATAATCATGTTATTATAAAAGGTATCTAGAACAATTTGTAATTGAGATAAAATATATTTTACATTACGATCATTTTCTCCTATACAAATCACAAGTTTATCGTTCAAATTTAACTTAGCATGACGGCAACTCGTTATTATTTGGCTACTGAGTGCATTTGGTTTAGTATCCGCGACAATGTTATACTTTTCATACATTGTGTTTCGTCTTGAATTTATCATGGCTGCTGCTAAGCCGACACATTGTTGAGAGCCGAAAATAAGTATCCTATTTGTCGATTCATGTTTTTGCTCCTCAGTACAAATAGGCGTCTGTGTGCAGATTTTTGGTACCGGTGAATGTTTAGGTAAACTGTAATCGCGGTTTAACGTATCTATTTTCTTTGTGAAAGCTTCAATCTTCTGTTGGGCTTCTTTCAGTTCACGTTGCAGGTCCGAGATTTTTTGTTGCAGGCACATTATTTCAATGTTTTTACCACTGTTAACAATCGATTTTATCGCCAAAGGAGTAGATGGCGTGGAGAATGACTTTTGGTCAAGAAGCGAATGTCTTTTCTTATTATGTTTATTTGCCGGACTGTTTCCTAGGGTTGCCGGCGAATGACACAATGATTTTAACATTTTTATTTCCGCATTTAGCTTATTTATTTGATAGCTAAGATTGTTATTTTCTATTATCATATTCTCTAGCTCATTTTCAGTACTTTCCAGCTTATGTGTGAGCTCTTTTATCGTTTCCTTCATTTCTAATACTGTCAATGTTTCAGATATTGTACCGTCCACACTCTGAGATAATTTACTGGGCGTATTATACGATTCATCTGAATTTCCGTATTCGGACAATATGTGAGAGTCCAAGATGTCAGAAGACTTTTGAATGGCAGACGTCACAGTTTCAGGTTCTTTATTTTCCAGGATATTTCCACTTGGTTCTGGAGAGGAGCAGTTTCGATGCAGGTTCGCCTTTTTCCTCGTTGTGACATGGGATCCATGAGTAGTGTTAGAGATTTTCTTATTTTTGCATGTCTTACATCTCCATTTGCTTTTAGATTCCTGGTCCATCATACGGTAGGTTTGTTCTGGGTAACCATCGCAATCTGGTTCATACCGATTGTTACACGTTGAACACAAGGCTGTTTTTTTAATATCTACTGATCTCTTGCATTTAAAGCATATCGCCTTCTCTGACGTCTTGCGATCGCTTTTTGTACTAGTTTTAGAAGACATCATAAAACTATAATGTCACCTTCAAGTTACGTCAAATAATTAAAATAGCAAAAGAGAAAAAAGCGAAGAAGAGAGAGAAAAAAAAAAAAAAGCAACAAAATGATAAAAAATTAATATAAATTGAATACAGCACAAAAAGCTTAGTCGTCTGTGGGGATCGAACTAGTGACACACGAGCACTGGTATGTAGGTCGGCTGCTAAACAAACGTGCCACTCGTGCTGTTAGAAATAAGTTGAAATTACGGTGTGTAAAGTATTCAGACATGAAGATATTTTAAATAGTCCGTTGCAAACAGATTCATAATCATAACAAAGAGAGTTCAAAGTCCGTTTCTTTGTTTAGAGAACACTATTTTGTTTTACTTTTCGTTGAGTTTTATCACTGTTATTGCACTTCCAATGTTTTTATTGTATGGATTGTGTTGTTTCAATTGCACTTATAACACTGTTTAGGTGATTTAGGCACATTTATAACTTTGATGTTGCTCGAACAGTTTGGTGAAGAATATCTTTATTAATCATCTCCCATAAAGTAATTGAGATTTAATAACACTTGCACTAAGTTTTTGCACTTTTTACTTCATTTTGGTACTAATCACAACACAAAATAGGTGGTATAAATATTTTTAAACAGTAAGCGATACGGAGCTAAGTATTATCGTGGCGCTCGCGTCGCGCGTCTTAAGTACCTTTGTGAACCATAGTCTCCAACAGTGCGCCCGCGCGTTCCGTCATTTGTCTATGACATTGACAAATGATACTGGAGCACTGGGCCATTGGGCCATTGAGATTTGGTTAATATTGATTTTTTTTTTATTTTTATTGTTTGTATTTATGTATTCCACATTTTAAATTGTTTTATTTTTAGACAAATTATTATATTCATTATTTTATTTGTATATATATCTTAGTGTTGTGTTCCGTATGTGTGTCCGTGACATCACATCAGGCCCTGTCATAACACCAGCGCTGTGATATTTATTTTTTAAATATCGCAGCATATGCTGAGACAGGGACCTTTTTGGCCTCGCACAAATTAATTTTAAGACGCCGCTTATATGTATCGCCGCTTTAATGTGTTGATATGTATGTCTTGTGCGAGTCCCAAATAAATATTTTTCTTTCTTTTCTTTTCTTTCTTTCTTTAAGTATGTCTATTGAGACGATGTCAAAACCGTGAGTATTTTTTTTTGTATCAGCTCTTATTTAAGAGATGGAAAAAACAACCTAATTTTACAAAAAAACGTATTTTATTTTAACAGGCTACATGATAAAACTGTCTTATTAATGGTTTTCTTCGTTGAAGTTGGCTTGGACAATCGCACATAAGTCCCCAGCAGTAATCTGCTAGCATATGGTCGTCCCATCTCCCTTGGTACCTGCTTTTGATTGTTTTCATGTCTTGGTGGAAACGTTCTCCTTGCTCGTCGCTTAAGTCCCCAAGATTATGTTGGAAGTGATCAATATGGCTATGAAGGTAGTGTAACTTTACGCTCATGTTACAGCCCAAATCTCTAAAGCGCTCAAGCATTTCATCAACCAACTCCACATAGTTAGCAGCCTTCTTATTCCCAAGGAAATTTTGTGTGACCGCCACAAATGATTTCCATGCCAGCTGTTCGACTTGAGTCATAGATGACTCAAAATTTTCGGAGTCTTTAATCAGGCGACGTATTGTGGGCCCATTTAAAATACCTGATTTTAGTTTTTCAGAGCTTAGCCCAGGAAACTTTCGACAAATAAACTGAAAACATCGACTTTGTTTGTCTAGAGCTTTGATGTATTGTTTTATTAATCCTAATTTGATGTGTAAAAGCGGAAGAACGATTTTTTCACGCGAAACTAAAGGCTCATTTATCACATTTTTTTCGCCAACTACCAAAGTATCTCTTGCAGGCCAATGTTTTTGTGTCCAGTATTGCGACTTGGCTCGACTGTCCCAAAGACACATGAAACAAGGGTACTTTGTATGGCTACTTTGTTGACCTAACAAAAAATTTACCATCTTTAGGTCAACACATATCACCCATTTATGTTCAGAATATTTTATTTTCTGTAAAAGTGCTGCAATTTCTTGATATTGTTCCTTTATACACGCGGAGTATGCAATCGGAATTGAAGCATATTTATTACCAAAAGTACGCCTTTCAGACTTCGTTTACAACTGTCAATAAAAAGACGCTAATCGTTTGACTTATAAATATCTAAGCCCATAAATTATATTAATCCGCATACATTGTTGCAGTATACTAAATTTTCTTCATTAGAAAAAAAAGGCAACAAGTCTCGTTCTCTCGTCCGATACGCAGAAATTTTCACACCCGAGGCTAGGCATTTTTTTTCTTTTAATCTCAACGCTAGCAACTCGGCTCGTTCTTTTGAAAGATCTAAGTCACTAATAAGATCGTTAAGTTCTTTTTGTGAAAACGGTTCGGGATTTGACGACGTTTCTTCACAAAATTCCTCATCAATTTCTTCAATGGGCCTGGCTTCTTCAATTTCAGTACTTTCCTCCTGACACTCTGGTAACTGATATAATAATAATAAATAATAAATTCTTTTATTTTGGATAACATAAGATCCGCTGTGTTAGTAAAACCTCTTATAAAAATGAATTTGAAAACAACTTGGTAACTATTATTACTTATTTAAAATCGTTCATCACCTCCACAAAACGTTTTAGAATGGGAGAGTAGATGTTCTCCGCCACTGTTCTCAGAATACTGTTGTCACTGTCTCGCAACCGTGTTACTAAGGACGATATTTTTTTTCGCATGACAGCATAAAAGTCATCCGTTCGATGCTGCGCGAACATCTCAGATGCGCTACAAAAACGGGGCAGTCCCAACAGCATTCTGAAAACATTGTTATACTGGATGCGCAGGACTTCCAGCGATCTTTTGGTAAAATCAACCCACAGACTTCCCGTGTACATACCCTGACAATAGGCTTTAAAAAGGGTTATTTTAACCTGATCAGTACAACGGTAAAACCTGCGCGCCAACATATTCCATCTGACCGCCAGAGCCCTGCGCTCCCTCTCTATGTCCACATTGTCTTTAAGGTCGTCGGTAAGTATGTGCCCCAAGTACTTGAAACTATTTACTCGCCTTATACTCAAGCCATTGAGAGTAAAACTTGGTACATAGTCGGGGGCCTTACGAGCGGCCTTAAAAACCATGTATTCACTTTTCCTTACATTATAAACGAGTCCGTGTGTAGCTGCATAGTTCTCGCAAACTCTCAACATCTCTCTAATAGATTCAGCAGTCGGGCCCAGCAGCACCATGTCGTCCGCGTAGCTGATGTTATTAATGGTAACACCACCCACGCGACACCCGACACGCATGCTACTGAGCCCTTCCATTAGATCATTCACATATAGGTTGAAGAGTCTAGGAGACGTCAGACCCCCCTGTCTCACACCACACTCCAACCCATATGGATCAGAGAATGTTGTAGACCATTTCACAACATTTGTTTGGTTTGCATACCAATACTGCAGAATTCCGAGAACCCCGGCCGGTATATTCCTGTCCCCCAGCTTCCTCCAGAGCACATCGTACGACACAAGGTCGAAGGCCCTGGATAAGTCCAGGAAACAGGCATACACCGTGGTTCTGCGGTCGGTATAGTATTGGACAGTATTCTTGAGACTCAAAATAGCACTCTCTGTCGATAATTTGGGCTGAAAACCAAACTGTGCATCGTGTATATGTAGATATTCTTTTAAGCATGAATCAAGAATACTGTCCAATATTTTGGCAGTTGTAGTTGCAAGGGAGATAGGACGATAGTTGCCTTTATCGGAGATGTCACTTGTTCGGTTTTTAACTATAGGCACTACTATTGTCCTCATAAGATCAGCTGGCAGGCAAGCATGACTAATACACATTGTGTACAATGTACCAGTATTTCAATATAACTCTTGAAATACTGGCACGGGTACATTTTCTGAATGAGGAATTGGTCTTTTCGCAGAAGAAATATCAGGATATTTCCACTTATGGCGATTGTTTTTGTTGATGCCCACAATATTTGTCATGCAAAAATAACAGTCATCGTTATGATTTCTTTGTTCGGTCCAAATCATGGGTACCCCAAACTTCAGTGATTTACGAGTACCTTTCTCCCATTGACGCAAATGTTCAACGCACATTTTACACACACTGTGAGGCACCCACGCCTTATCTTGATTACGAATGTCAAGTTTGAAGTAATTAAAATACAAGCGGTGAACATGGTCTGTCATCAATTTGCGCTGATCTTCAAAAATATATTCACCACAAATATAACAAAACTTATCGGGGTTGATAGCACAATGTCTTAATTTGCTAGTTATTATGAAAACAATAAGATGCAATCACTCAGTAATATTGTAAAACTCGCTGTCTCCGAATGAGGCTGCGAAAACTATAAAATGCAGGTATGCATTAGGTAGCAAACAAGAGCTGACAGGTCTAGTAAACATGTATGTTTGTGTTGTATTTTATCTTACTTGATCAGTTTTAGACAAAATACAGCAGCACCAATTTTTGAATTTTTTTTTTTGTAGGCCTGTGTAATCTATTTTTTTTGTTGGCCAATAAGGTTGTGCTGCTACAGCTGTTATATAATTTATCGACTAAAATATTTTAAAACAACTAGGTGAACTTTTTTTTATAAAAGTGAACCGATCCATTCAGAATGTTTAAAAACGTACAATTATAGCCCTGAACTTTTTTGTTTATCCTATAGTGTCTTCCAGTCTTATAACCAAATTATGGTATTTTTTATACGCCGTTAGTAAACAAAAAAACTAAACAGTTACATACAAGCCACTTTTCAAGCAGGCTTTTCAGTTGGTGGCATTTTTAGTTCAATCACAGATTTGATGCCACCAACTGTATGCTTTGGAACTTTTTAGTTCTTCTTTCCGTATTTGTGACACTGGTTTTTTTGACGTGATAACGTCTTATAAATCGATGAACACCGGCTGCGCGCACGAAAAAGTGTCACGTTCCGCAAACAAGAGCGCGATACAAGCAATGGAGAGGCACGATCGGCCTAAGCATTCGGCTTGTTTGTTAAGAATTAAATTGTTTTCTTATGACGTTATCACGTAAAATTATCGTCCGTAAACCGAATTTACAGACAACTAATTATTTTTTGTTTTCCACATTTTTGAAATTGTCTCGCTCGCGCACTTTATTCTGAAACGCAGTGGAGCATCGATTAGTCGAACTAATTGGGGGACATGGGTGTTCGGAAAACCGATCTTTTCGGATATTCGAACTGTATTGATTCAGTCATATGTATGGCTTTCATTCGCAAACAATCTTGAATTTTCGTCTGCCGAAACAAGCCTACTTCTTTACGAAATGCTAGGTCACGTATTTTTTTGGGTACTTGATACTGGTCAGTGGTTGGGGGATTTGATACTGCTCGTTCTCAGCTTGTTTCAAACAATAAAAAAATAAGTTTTTATTCATGCATTAAAAAATAAATTAACATTTTTTACATGAGTGTGTTTACATTTATTCACAGTTAATTAAAACTATAAAAGATTATTCATATTCAATTTTTGGTTGGGCTATTTCATATTAGTTTATAATTTTCATAACATCTTTTCATTTAATTTTGATATATTGATTGCAAAAAAAAGAAAAATATAGTAATAAAAAAATATATTTAAATAAATATTAAATTAGATCACAATTTCAATTGTTGATTTCAATATGTCAAATGTATAAATTAAATTTCAATTTTATTATTCATTAAATAAAACATTAAAATACATTAAATAAAAAATACGCATGCCCTCTGGTAGTGAGGGTGAAGGCTTCCTCCAGAGAACCCCAGCGATCGCGATCTTTGGCTTCTGTCACCCAGTTTTTCCCTTTTTTTTTAAGGATGGGAAATCATCAAATGACTCCTCCCGTTCTGGGTGAAGCGGAAGGGAGTGTCAGACTCTTACTGACTAAAACCCATCCGTGTTCCTCCTAATGCCCTTTGCGTTCCAGGGCCGCGGCGACTCTCTCGAACAAATCCCGCAACTCCGGCAGGCACTGCCCCTAGCGGGCCCCGCCCTTTATGCTGACAGCTCCTTGAGGCGCGCGTGGAACACAGCGCGCCGTCGACCCGGGCCTGGTTCTGATCAGACGTCGAGCCACCCAATGCTCGCCGTCCGCGCGGGCCTGCGGACGGCGAGCATTGGGTGGCTCGACGTCTGATCAGAACCAGGCCCGGGTCGACGGTGGCCGAGAATCGCCCTGCGACTCCCAACGCCCGGGGCGTCTTCTTCTGTTGCGGCGGCTGGGGCGTGAGGTTTCCCTCTCTCTCACGCGTTCGGCCTCCTCCTTTGCTAGCATTACTACTTCGCAGAAGGAGGTGACCGCTTCCCATACCTCCTCGCTCCGGACCATGGATTGGACCAGGGCCGGACGCGAGAGGTCGCCGCCGCCAATCGCCTCGACGAGGACGCGGCGGTGTTCCGCCCAAGCAGGACTTATCGGGACTTATACCAGCGCTGGGTTGCGACAGTCGTTGTCTCCATACTGCCATGAGATCCCGCCGGAGCTCCGTCCGCCACGCTGCGATTTGCCGCGGCAGAGGAGTCTCGCCCCGACGTAGCGCCTCCACGCGCCATTCGTAAATGAGCGCGAGGGCTCTCGCCTCTAGATCCCATGGCGGCAGTCCGGCAAGGAGGCTCGCTGCCTCGCCAGAGACCGTGCGGTATCCCCGGGTCAGCCGGATGGCCATGACCCTCTGGGACGCATTGAGGTAACGGGCAGGTCGCTTCCTCAAAGCAGGCGCCCACACCGGCGCCCCATAAAGGGCCATGGACCGCACGACCCCCGCGTAAAGCCTCCGGCAGGAGGCGTTTGGACCCCCTAGATTGGGCAGAAGCCGCTTGAAGGCAGCCCCGGCTCGCCCCAGTCTGGGAGCCAAACGTCGGAAATGCTCGACGAAGTTCCACCGACTGTCAAGGACGAGACCCAGGTACGTCATCGTCGATCCGACGCCGATGTGAACCCCTCCTACCATTATTTGGGATCCCGATGGTGGCCTGTTCCGAGAACCATGAAAGCACATGGCTTCGGACTTGTGTAGGGCCACCTCGAGACTCAGCTGCCGGATCCTCTCAACGACTATCGCAACCCCGCGTGTCATAGCGTCGGCCGCTGCCTGGTGCGATCCCCCTTGCGCCAGGACCAGCGTGTCGTCAGCGTAGCAGACCACGCTGACGCCGCTAGGGAGGTCGGCGCGCAGCACCCAGTCGTAGCCGGTGTCCCACAGGAGCGGCCCCAACACCGACCCAGTTTTTCCCTGAGACACGAGTGATGTTGTCTGTCTATCTAGTTTCAGGTCTTCCTCTTTTTCGAGTGCCTGTCGGACCTGGCCATTACGTCATGCGAATTGTCTATCGCTCGTCGCTCATTCTCGCTACGGGTCCTGCCCATCTGCATTTTAACTTTAGAGCGTAGGTGTGCCTAACGGTAATGCAACGAATGAGATTACCTGTTTGACAGGCGTAGGTTAATGAAGGCAAGAGACATGAGTCCATGACTTTGCTCTTGATTTTCATTGGCATCTGACTTTTCAAAATTTCCTTTAGGCTCCAAAACTTTTTCCATGTCGCTGTTATTCTTTTATCTACTTCTGCGTCTTTATATAGCTTTTGGAAAGAAATTTGTTTTCATAGGTAGATATAGCTCGTAACTTACTCTACTGGTGTATTGTCCAGACATATAGAGTTTTGTGCGGCATTTATCATGAGTTTTGTTTTGCTCAAGTTAATTTCTAGTCCTACCTCTATGCTTGCCAGTTGTAGCGCTTGTAACATTGACTCTAGCTCTGTGCTATTTTCTGAAAGGAGTATAATGTTGTCGGCGAACCTTAGGTGACTAATATGTTTCCCTTCTATAGATGTACTTGTTCTATGCCAATTTAGTTTTCCGATAATTGTTTCCAGTACTGCTATGAAGATTCGAGGTGATAGGGGGTCACCTTGCCGTACTCCTCTTTTAATGGGTATAGGTGGTCGTGCGTTCTCTAGCTTCACTCTACTAGTGTTGTTCTCATAAAGGTATTTTAAGTCTTACACATACGTTTTCTCCATTTTTTGGGTTTGTAAGGCTTTCCATTTGGAGGGATGTAGTATTGTGTCAAAAGCTTTCTGGTAGTCTACAAACCCTATGTAGAGTGGACGTTGGTACTCTTGATATTTTTCAACAAGCGATTCTAAAGAGTGGATGTGGAATAGCTCTTTCGATACCCAGCTTGATCAATTGTTTGGCATTTTTCGAGCGTAGAACGAATTATCCTCTCTATAGTTGATAAGAATAATTTAGAAAGTGATGGAAGAAGGCTAATGGTTCGGTAATTACCCATGTCCTTTAGATCACCTTTTTAAACAACAAAATAATATTTGATTCAGACCACTGTTTAGGTGTTACGAAGGAACTTCTATCTATCTATTAGGATTTGGTTTTCGCACTTAGTCCTGATGTTGGACCATTGTACGTGAGCCATGGTGGCCGTCATTCCAACCAGCTAACCTCCCTCCAGAAGCAGATCAGTTTTCCTGGTGTGTTGAGAACATCTGTAAGCGAGTTCTGTGTCCCTATTGTTTGACTCCGTATTTCGGTAACGCCTGCGCACTCAAGGAGTACGTGCGATACCGTTTTCTCCTTCTTCATGCATGCTCTGCATAAAGGACGTAATACCTATCGTGTGTAAGTGTTTATTCAATGAGCAGTGCCCGGTGATAGTCCCCGCCACCATTCGCAGGCTACCCATATCCAGTCGCAGAAGGCGTCTGGTCAGTTTCCTGTTTAGGGATGGCATAGCCTCCCTGGACTGCCTGCAGCCTGGTGCCAAGGCCCACCAGCGTTCCGCTTATTTGTGGGTGTATTCTTGTATCCATGTGCGCAGCTGGACAAAGGGGAGTGGTACTATGGGTTCAGGTCCAACAGCCACAGTATCAGAACCCCTCCTGGCCAGCTCATCGGCCGCGTCGTTTCCTAGTGATCCGCTGTGTCCTTTTATCCACTGCAGCGTCACAGTGTTGGGATTGGTCACCGTGACGCGTTCTAGCGTATTGTGGCATTCTAGTATGAGTTTCGAGGTAGTATAATGATTCCTTAGAGATTGAAGGACTGAGGCGCTGTCGGAGAGTATGCGAATGTGGGTATCCGTTACTCTCCTGGCTTCTATGGCATAGACCGCCAGGATAATGCCCACACATTCCGCCTGGTAGACGGTGTTGAGCTTACCCAGCGGTCTAGATATTCTGACGCTAAGGTCGTTGGAGTAAACTCCAACTCCGGTTCCGGTGTTTGTCTTTGATCCGTCAGTGTAGATTCTCCGCTCTTTGGGACCTGAGTGGTCGTTCAATTCTTGTGTCAGGACTATATTGTAATGTTTCTGGAAATGGTGCGTCTTTTGGGCTTTGTCATTGGGTGAAGTCATCATGGGTTGCCTCTTAACAGCATCCTCCATGATGCGCGTGTGTTTGATTCTGGCGTCTGTTCCTAGGGTGCCAGATATGCTAAGCCTGAGAGCCGCCAGGGCTGCCGCCTCCCGCACTATGAGGTGTAGTGGTGGCAATCCTGGCATGGCCTGCAGGGCCGCAGTGGGGGCGGTTGCAGTTTTTCGAGGTCCTTCTGTGCTGTGCTCAAGTCGGTCCTAGGCCACCAGACTAGAGAGCCATATGTGATTACTGGTCTAATGACTGTGGTGTATAGCCAGTATGTTGTGCCGGGACTGATGCCCCAGTTCCTACCTAGCATGCGTTTGCATTGCCACATGCATATACTGGCTTTTGTGGTGGTGTATTCAGTGTGTTTTGCCCAGTTCAGCTGCTTGTCCAGATAGATGCCCAGGAATTTGGTTTTAGTTGAAAGGCTTAGGGTGATTCCGAAGAAGTGTGGTAGTTCTAGTGGTGGCAGCTTCCTCTTTTTGGTAAAGAGAACAAGTTTAGTTTTGGTGGGGTTCACTGCTAGTTGATATTCTTTGCACCAGTCCTCTACAATTTAAAGGCCTGGCGCATGAGATTGCATCGCTTGTTTTCATGTTTTCCGTTTATTATTATAGCTATGTCATCGGCGTATCCAACGGTGAAGTATCCTTTGTCGTTGAATCTGCTTACTAGGGTGTCTGCGACGAGGTTCCATAGCAGCGGCGAGAGGACGCCCCATTGAGGGCAACCTTTCGCCACTATGGCCCGTGTTGTGTTATTTACGGTGACTTGTACAGCTCTTTGCTTGAGCATGTTTGCGATCCAGCCGCTCAGGGTCGTATCCACACCGTGCCTTCTGAGGGACGAGCTGATGCTTTGAAACATGGTCTTATCAAAGGCGCCCTCGATGTCAATGAAGACAGCCTGTGAGTAGCATTTATGGTTTATCGCACATTCGATCTTTGAGACCACGCTGTACAACGCAGATTCTGTTGATTTCCCCGTGGAATAGGCGTGTTGTTGTCTGTGTAGCGGGTATTTACACAAGGATCCATCCCGGATATATCTGCCACAAAGCCTCTCCAGAGTTTTCAGTAGGAAAGATGTTAGGCTTATTGGTCTGTAAGCCTTGAGTTGTGTGTAGTCCGTTTGCCCGGTTTAGGTATGAAGATGACTTTCACCTCGCGCCATGCGAGGGGTACATATCTGTGTGCTATACAGGCTTGGTAGATTACTACCAACCATGGTGTCAGGACGCTCTCTCCCCATTGTAGCAGGGCTGGGAAGATGCCATTTAGTCCTGCAGATTTGTATGGTTGGAAGGTCTTTATAGCCCATATTATCCAATCCTCTGTCACTATTTTCCGAGCTGTAGACCAGTCTTGTTCGGTAGGGGCCCATCTCGATTCGTCCGCCCACGTTCTGTCCTCAAGGAGGTTACAGTCAGGGAAGTGCGTTTCCAGAAGTACCCTACTGGTCTCTTGGTCTGTTTGTGTGTATGAGTTGTCTGGGTTTCTCAGTGCTCCGACCGAGGGTGCGATCCTGCTCAGTTGATAGGATCTTACGCACTCTTGCGGCTTCGTTGTTTGATTCTATAGATTCGCAGAACTTCCGCCAAGCTGTTTTCCTGGCGGTTCTGATATGTTTCTTAAAGGTGTATTGAGTTGTTTTGTATGCTTCCCAATCTACTGGGAGTTTTGTGTTTTTAGCTCTGTTGAATTGTTTGCGTAGTGTGCTTCTGAGTTTATTGAGTTCAGCATTCCACCAGGGGTTACCCTTACTCCGGTGTGGTGCCTTTAGTTTGCAGCAGGTATTATATGCTTCGGTTATGTAGTCAGTTAGCTTTGTTGTAGTGTTTTCTAATTCAGTTGGGTCTGTTATTTGGTTTTGGTGCATTAGGTGCCTAGCTAACAGAGAGGCTAGGAGGCGTTTAAATTCAGGTATGTCTGTCCGGCGCGGATTCCGCCTGGGTTCGGGCTTTTTTGTGTTGGCTGTTAATGTAAAGCGAATCCTCCAGCAGCGGTCAGAGCAGGATGGTTCGTCTGATACTCGCCAATTTGAGATAAAGTTTATCGCGTTTTCTGTGGATAACGTGAGGTCTATGATCGTTTGTCCCCTGGCAGTGACCCAAGTGGGTTCAGAGCCACGGTTTACGATGTTAAGGTTAGTCGAGAATAAGTAAGTGGATAGGGCCTCACCTCTGGTGTTCGATACTTCACTGCCCCAAAGTGGGTGGTGAGCGTTTGAGTCGGTGCAGATGATCAGGTCCAGTTTGGCGGTCTCGCAGTGCTGGACCAAATCCATAGTCTCCTTTGGTGGGCAGTTCTCGTCGTCGCTTAGCATGTAAACCGATGCTAGTACGAGGTCTGGGATATCTCTATCAGTTTGCAGTCTGATCGCTGTTAGATCTCTGGAACAGAATTGAGTTAGTGGCGTGATAGTCACGTGTTTAGGGGTATATATGTGTCGTGGATTGATGGCGCCACTGTGCAACGAACATCGCCATCTAGCAAATGGTTTCGAATCCTAACAGTGACGTGATTGGAAACACAAGCGTGTCCTACCGCTTGGACACGATCGTCGGTAGAGGGGATGCAGCAGAGACTGGAGAAGGGACCGAGTGCTGCGACAGTCGAGCTCCTACAGTCTTGGCAACGCTCAGCACCAACCCACGTGTTCGTTTCTTGTGTTGTAAAATCGTTATTTTAAATAAAGTTATTTTTCTTTAAATCATCTTTCGTTCGAGTGCCCACATTCTCACAAAATTATGGCGGATCGTGATGAAGACCCGACACTTCGCATCTCGGCCACCCATAATGCGACATCAGAAGTGCAATGCAACTCAAGTGACCCCACATGGAGATTCGTGATAATGCTAGTGACATACGGCGGTTACGTTTTGGAGATCAAAATACGCAGTGACAGTGATAGCAAAAATTGCGGTTCGGTTTTGAAACGCGTGCGCTGCTCCAGACGCTAAAAACTCGATGTGTTCCGTGATATGCCGTGGAACTCAATCCGATAAACCCAAGTTCGACGTGCGATCATAGTGCGTCACCGCGGTCGTATGTTTTGTCGAGGATGCAGTGTGGTGCAGTTCAGCTTATTTTGGCTATAAGTAAGGCGCTGAAGAGCTTCGCGCCCGTATGTTAGCCGTAGATAGCCTATATGGGTTCAACGTAGGACCAATTCAAGGAACATTCCAAAGTCAAGTTCCTATTCGTCGAGTTTTTTGCGGCTACCCTCGTCAACCCAAACAATGAAAACCAGTCTGAAAAGGCAAGCAGATTCAAAACAGCTGCCCAAGTCAAGGAAAAGTGTGTGGATATGTGTGTGGGGATATTAACGTCAATCTGGTGAGTTATTTTCATTTTGTACCTGCTGTGGCGCTGAGGCATTCATTAGTTAACATTTTTCAATTTTGTTTACGAATACGTAAACATTTTTATACTATGGAGACTGACTCACAAAAGGCTACAATCTCATGATTGGCGATTATTGATTTTATTTTTGATAATTGACTAGTCGCATTATTGCTCTATGCTAAAGTCAGGCTGTTATTCTCATGTCGACTATCGCTTTAGTGTAGTAGTGGTTTAAGCGCTATAGCTTTGATGTTGCTGGTTATGGCGTTTGAAATAATGCTGATAAAGCGATATTATTCTGCTATCGCTAGAAGAGAAATAAGACTAAAGAGCTTAGTGCTATTTTTGTTGGGACATTAGAGAGATATGGTCACAATACCAACATCATCACAATACCCTACCTTACACTTAATTGTGGAAAGTGTGATAATTGCAAAAGCAATGTTTTGACTTATTATCACCATCCATAACTTGACTTTGTCCACTGCTGGACATAGGCCTCTTTGTTGTGCTAGTGTTCTAATTAAGTTTAGATTTTGATTGACTTTGATACTGGACTACTAAACAAGAACCTTTATTTCCATCACTACTTTGATTGGACTTGTACTCTCGTAGTGTTTCTCAGTTTCAGATATCGTATCACGGTGGATGAGACCAGCAGGAGGCTAGCGGTTTGCATGCTGCTGTAACTGCTGAGCAGCTGCAACTTCTGAGCAGTTCTGAGCATGACAGACCGAAGGTCGCCAAGCAGTTGACAGACTGCAGTAGCGGATTATCATGTCAACATCTATGGGGTGAAGAGCGTTCAAGGCCAACTCGAATATTGGGTGAGTCGCTGCCATTTTATTTTGATTGTGAGTTTCAAAGCTTAAAAGACGTTCATATAAATTCAGTGGCTACATTGATAGTGCTAGTTAATTTTGACATGCTTAGTACAAAGCGAGTACTTAAATAGTTTTCTATTGACGATAATAGTTTCAGCATTCTATTCAGTGCGAACTTCAGGATGAGATATCGTCTGGCAAGGTTGCCACAAGGTCATGTTCAGACTTAGACAATTTTAGTGAAAAATTAGACCTTGGTTTTTGTATTAACGTATCGGCGACAGGTTGCCTTACATAATAACAGTTATGAGTTAGCAAATTCAATAGTATCAAAACTATCATGAATAAAAACTTAATTTTAATGACATTGATTAAAGCTTACCCTTAGGTACAGCGAGTTCTGAGCTATTACAATTTCTAAATAGACTTTCCATTTTTCACTACCGGGCTACTAACTAGGTATGTGTGATAATACGAGTGAGATTAAAATAAGATTTATTGATTCAAACCGTACAAGTCAGCGATGACCGTAATGTTCGTAGATTAACGTAGAGTAATTCGTGAACGTAGCTCCACCACATGTACGTTAGACGCAAACACTGTCGGGCCTAGTTGTTCTTCTTTTCGTAAGCACCGATGAGCATAGATTAGCGGTCAGTATGTTTTGGAATCTCTTAGTTGTGAAGATGCCCGAGGCCAAGTACCAACTGACGTTATAAAGTTATGAAGTAGATGATGAATTAGCATCAATTTAGATTGTGAGAACAGGTTCTGAGTTCTATGGCTCGGTGACTCTACCAGAGTATCGTAGCAGTACCCTAGAGTGATATAGACGGGGGTCTTTATCAGGATTTCGTCGCGGTAGCTCTGTGTGACATAGCTGTTGACTGTGAATAAGATACCCATCATTAGAATAGAATAGAATAGAATAGAATAGAATAGAATAGAATAGAATAGAATAGAATAGAATAGAATAGAATAGAATAGAATAGAATAGAATAGAATAGAATAGAATAGAATAGAATAGAATAGAATAGAATAGAATAGAATAGAATAGAATAGAATAGAATAGAATAGAATAGAATAGAATAGAATAGAATAGAATAGAATAGAATAGAATAGAATAGAATAGAATAGAATAGAATAGAATAGAATACTCTTTATTATGTACACCTAAGTTACAGAAAAAAATAGATGAAGAAAACATTACATAGGGTGACACAATGGGCGGCCTTATCGCTAAAAGCGATCTTTTAAAGACAACCTTTGGATGGATTTTAAAGAGAGGAGTGACAGTACTGCAGGTAGTCTTAGGTGTATTATTTATATATACAATAATTACATAGATAAATACATATAAACAATATAGCAAAGAACCCAAGTTAAGACGGTTAAGGAGAGAGATAATGACTTTTTACCATAATTTTAAAAGTAGACAAAGATTGAGCACGCCTTATCGACACCGGCAAGGCATTCCATAACCGCACGGCCTGAATGGTAAAGGATTTGTCATAGAAGCTGGTGGAATGCATCGGCATCTCTAGTCTCAAGTTTTCCGATGACCTTAGATATCTATTATGTGTGTCATGAAGGAACTTGAAACGTTCTTTAAGATAAGAGGGGGTTGTAGGATTGAACAGAATACTGTAGAGCAGAAATAAAATATGAGAATCCCGGCGAAGTCGTATGGGAAGCCACTTGAGCTTTGTACGAAATTCAAAAATATGATCATATTTGCGCAGACCAAATATAAATCTTATGCACAGGTTTTGAAGACGCTCAAGTTTATCGAGTTGTGCCTGAGTGAGATCGAGATAACTGACATCAGCATAGTCAAGGATAGGAAGCAGAAGGGACTGTGCAAGCGCAATTTTAGTGGCAGTGGGAAGAAAGTTCCGCAATCGTCTATGGGACCTGGCAGATGCAAACATTTTACGGCTTACGTCCTGGAGCTGCGGACCCCAAGACAGATGTTTGTCGATCCAGACCCCAAGGTTCTTAACCTTCTCACTTATAGGAATAGTAGTTCCGTTAAATTGAACCTGGGGAAGCTGAGACCAATTTACTTTTGGAATCATCTTAGTGCTGCCAACAACAATGACCTGGGTCTTTGATGGATTAACCTCAAGACCATTTGCCTCACTCCATTCACAAATTTTAGCTAAATCCTTGTTTATTGTAATAAACGCATCAGGCAAGTCTACAAGGGTAGCTTGTTTGTAGATTTGCAAATCGTCTGCATAAAGGTGGTAGGACGAGAGAAGATTTTTGGAAATAGCGTTGATAAATATTGCGAAGAGTAAAGGAGATAAAACGCCACCCTGAGGTACACCGGCAGTTGTATAACACCAGGAAGAGTTAGATTCCTCTATACATATACGTTGCCGGCGGCCATACAGGTAACTGCGAAACCAGTCAATCGCCATTGGAGATATGTTAAGCGAGCGGAGTATGCCAAGCAGGATATCGAAATCGACAGTGTTGAATGCATTACTGAAATCTAGTAAGCAGAGAACCGTCAGATTTCCTCGTTCCATGCCCAACCGTATGTCATCGGTAACGTTTACCAAGGCCGTAGCGGTGCTATGACCAGGACGAAATCCGGATTGAAAAGGATTCAGCAGACTATTCCTACAAAGGAAAGCACTAAGCTGATTGTGGACAAGGCGTTCGAGGACTTTAGAGAGGAAAGGCAAGATGGAAATAGGACGGTATTCAGAAAAGGAAGTAGGATTTGCCTTTTTGGGTAAGGGAGTGATTTTGGCCTCTTTCCAAGTTGATGGAAAGACTCCATGGGATATAGAATAATTTAGGATATAACATAGGATAGGAAGGATTTCGTCGAGGACAGGGAGTATCATTTTCCGACTGACACAATCGCTACCAACTGCGTTAGAGGTGATTGAATCTATGCTCTTCTTAACATCACAATCAGAGAATTGACTAAAAATAAATGGGAAATGATCCGGAGTTGGAAGGTTTGAAAGATAGTTTATTGTAGTTGCTTTCAAGGTCCCATTACATGAGGACGAAGACGAGAAGTGTTGATTCAATAAATCAATATCTAGGTCTTTAGGAATCGATTCTTGGCGAGATTTTCCAACTCCTACGGATTTAAGAAATTTCCAGACTTTAGCTGGGTCTCCGTTTTCAACTGAGGTGTGGATATGGCGTCGTTGGGCATCTCTACACACCTTATTGCAGCGATTTCTAGCATCTAAAAATTTCTCCCAGTTCGACGACGAGGGACGGCATTTGAATTTTGTTTTAGTAACAGCTTTCCTATGGATTTCGGTTTTAATGTCGCCTGTTAGCCATGGAGCCGGAAGATGTTTAATTTTAATTGCACGAATGGGAGCGTGAACGTCGTACAGCTGCACAAGGTTGTCCGTCAACAGGTTAACTTTATCGTCAATGGACTCAACGCTGACCAGAGGCGCCCAGTCAATGTTGCCGGCATCTCTCCGGAGATCATCTGCATTCATTCCACTAAAATTGCGCTGCAGAAGAATTTTTGGTTTTGCCTTAGGAGGCCGAATTTTATAAGAGAGGAAAATAAGGTCATGATAGGAAAACATATCAGCTGGGCATTGTCCATGCTTGCCGACATGTTGAGAAGAGGAAACAATAACAAGATCTAAGAGAGAAGGGTTACAATTTGGGAAATGGTGTGTGGCACTTAAGGGAAGAATGGATAGATTCAAAGATTGAAGTGCTGATTGGAGGGAAGAAGAGCGGGAATCCTTCTTCAATAAGCAAGTATTGAAGTCCCCCATGATGATTGTATGACTGTAAGATGGCATCAGATTTTCTAGGATATTTTCAAACGAGGAGAAGAAATTAATGCGAGACGAAGGGCTGTAATAAACGCCTAGAAGGATTTTTGTATGGTTCAGGGTGACTTCCAAAAAGAGATGCTCGCCCGCGTTTGACGGTGGCGGCTGTGCTGACATATCAATAACTGAAAAAGGAATGTGCGGTCGCAGGTATATGGCAACACCACCCCCACCGCCATGCGCACGGTCATTTCTAATTAGCTGAAAACCTGGCAAGGAATAGGATGTTGATGGGAGGCATGGTTTTAGCCAAGACTCTGAAACAAGGATAGCATGGATGTTCTTACAGTCAAGGGACGCTAGCATGTCAGAATAGTGTGCCGGAATACTTTGAGCATTTATATGGACTACATTAAAATTCTTCGGAACATCGGAAAATTGAGATTCAAGCGAGTCACCAAGGGAAGGAATACTAACAAAACTGTCGTCATTACTGGATGACATCAATTTTTTATAAATAAACAATGAAATATATAAACTACGAAATATAAAAAAAAGAAAAAATATCTAATAAAAATAAAAAAGGGGCAATAATTATCCACCCGCCAGTTGTGTGTATTCTAATTAAAATCTAAAACATGCTTTACAACAACACAAATAAAAAGCACAGTAGACTAATCGTCCGGGTAAACAGTTACATACTATAAAGCAATAGAAGTAAAGCAAAACAATAAAATAATAGAAAACAATAATTATCTCAAACTACAACAACTAATAAAATATACATGTAGCATTCTGGGCGCACTGTCAACCAGTTTCTGAACGCAACCAAATGACAAAAAAAAGAGAAATGTCAAGTTGACAGCTGCCAGTGGAAAAGATAAACATTGAAAGAAAAGTGAAATTATAGACTGCAAGATACTTTTAGAAAAAGAATAAATCAAAGGGTAGAAGAAGTTAAAATACAATCATTGGAGACTAGGGTACTCACAAAAGTGGAATAAAGCTGCTACCCGGACTAAGACACACTTCTTGAAAGTTGGAGCAAGTCGCAAATTACTTCTTAGCGGCACGCCGGGCCTTCTTCGGTGCCGGCGTCGGTGACGGTGATGACAACTCCGATGGTGCAGATGCGACGGGAGTATCGGGTTTATTCCTGGCTTGCTCGATCCCATTTAAATCTTCAATGGAATTTATTCTATGCCGAGTGCCGTCCGAACCAAGAACGTAAATAAGGCCCTGCTTTGTCCAACAATTGGTCTCACCGAGCCTCTCCCTCGCTGACATGAAGAGCTGATGTCGGGATCTCGTCAAGAACTCCGACAGTGTAATACCAGTGCCCTTCAACTTTGTTTTTGCAAACCAGACACTATCTCTGACATTGACGTCCCTTAATTTGCATAGTATGGGCCTGGGCTTGCTGGCACCTGTCGGTCTACCCATCCGATGGCAGCGCCTGACATCAGCAACAGTAAAATCTGTCAGCTTTAGGTGGCACCGCATAACTTCAGCCACAACCTGCGCAGTATCTTCTTTGGCCTGTTCCGTGACACCGTGCAACAGAACCATTTTCCGCCGACTCCGCATCTCAAGGTTGTCCAGTCCTTGCGCCAATACCTGTAACTGCCGCTGAAGATAGCCCAACGCATCCAGAATGAACTTTTTGAAAGCAGTGTAGTCCGCAACTAAACCATCTGTGCCACCCGATGTGCTTGCAGGGTTTTTCTTCAGCTCAGCCTCAAAGTTGGTCATCCGGTTTTCAAACAGTGTCATCATATCAGACAATGAGACTTTCAGTGCTTCCATGATTGTTTCCTTGTGTGTCCTTTTGTGTTTAGGAATGTAAGATTAAAGAGATAACACTATACTGGTGGGTACTCTAGGCTAGCATGTAAATGCATACATTTATGAAGCTAATTATGTTGTTATTTAATTTTAATTAAAATTTAAAAAGCGAGCGATTTTATTTTCCACCTTATGTTCAAACTACCCACAGGGAAAAAAAAAAAAAAAAAAAAAATCATTAGTTTTCATTTTTCAATTTAATTTTAGTTGATGACTGACAGTATTGCTTGAACTTAGCAATCATGATTATTAGCGAATCGCGAATCAAACCTAAAGCATTTTATTCAACTGAACAATTTACAGCCACTTTTGAACTGTCAAAGGCTAACTGAATGAGCAACACTAGTAGAGTGAAAATGTGGAATAGCTCTGTGTTAAAAAGTTTGTAGACAATTTCTGTAGAGATTAATGATAGCAAATCGTAGTAAGACGCAATAGGTGAAGTACAGCTCGCGATATAATGCGTTAAAAAGTAAGTTTCATCTGTAGAGCTTCTTATTCGCGAAATTGCGAGACGAATGAATGTGTGAGGAACATGGCCCCAATCATCAAGTTCCTCGATAGTTAGATTAGATGCCATAGTTGATGATGATAGTAAAATCAAATCTGATTAAGAATGGCTTGTATACTCATACTCGAAACGCTTAACCCCACCTCATGAGTAGCATGTATTGTAGAACGTTTGGCGCTAGGTATCTTCAGAATCGTTGGTGCGATTTCTGACTGTGTTGGTGCACAGAGTGCTGCGCTAGGTATCTTCAGAATCGTTGGTGCGATTTCTGACTGTGTTGGAGCACAGAGCGCCTGCTGTGTTGTAACACATGTTGCACTAGATATTTTGAGAATCGTTGGTGCGATTCTGGTCTGTGTTGGTGCACAGATTATAATTGAAGTTTCATGAGTTGGGTATGCGATGCATATTTTTGAAATTTATTTGGGTGAATAGAAACGGACGAGAGAACTTGTTGATTCGAAAGTTAATGTGTTCTAACACATATTGCACTATGTATTTTGAGGATCATTGATGCTATTCCTATCTGTGTTGGTGCACAGAGCGCTTAATGTGTGGTAGCACATATTGCGCTAGATATTTTGAGAATCGTTGGTGCGATTTCTGTCTGTGTTGGTGCACAGAGCGCTTCATGTGTTGTAGCACATATTGCGCTAGATTTTGAGAATCGTTGGTGCGATTCTTGTCTGTGTTGGTGCACAGAGCCCCTCATTTGCTGTAGCATATGTGGTGGTAGATACCTACTAAAAGCGCTTGACTCTAAGCGAACCTACAAATACCCCCATGATCGTGTGAGAAAGATCCCCGATCACCAAGTTCCTCAAGAATTAGATGTCATAGTTGATGACAGTGGTAGTGAGACCACATTTGACTAAGAATAGCTTGTACACTCATACTCGAAACTTTAGACCGCACCTCATGAGTAACATGTGGCGATGGGTCTGCAAGGAATCGTTGGTGCGATTTCTGTCTGTGTTGGTGCACAGAGCGCTTCATGTGTTGTAGCACATATTGCGTTAGATTATTGAGAATCGTTGGTGCGATTCTTGTCTGTGTTGGTGCACAGAGCCCCTCGTGTGTTGTAGCATACGTGGTGGCAGATATGTAAAGAATCGTTGGTGCGATTCTGGCCTGTGTTGGTGCACAGATTACTATGAAAGTTTCATGAGTTGAGTATGCATTGCTTATGAAGTAACAGTATTGTTAGAATCACTGTGTTGTAACTTGTTGATCGGACCTTTTCCAATGAATGATGTTGTGCAGGAAGCACTGTGTACGAAGCCTCAATAACAGGGCATTGTCAATCATGAGAGTTGATTGTGGTACCTAGATTAGGTACTAATGAGAATAAGCCCTTTTGTTTTGGGCAGGACATGGCCGAGCTATTGTACTCTGTGAGTTTATTTTGTCTACAGGTACTACACCCGAGGACGGGTGCTAGTCAGGATTGGCCGTGTCGTGGATTGATGGCGCCACTGTGCAACGAACATCGCCATCTAGCAAATGGTTTCGAAACCTAACAGTGACGTGAATCGGAAACGCAAGCGCGTCCTACCGCTTGGGCACGATCGTCAGTAGAGGGGATGCAGCAGAGACTGGAGAAGGGACCGAGTGCTGCGACAGTCGAGCTCCTACAGTCTTGGCAGACGCTCAGTACCAACGCACGTGTTTGTTTCTTGTGTTGTAAAATCGTTATTTTAAATAAAGTTATTTTGATTTAAATCATCTTTCGTTCGAGTGCCCACGACAGTGCCCACATTCTCACAAAATTATGGTGGTTCGTGATGAAGACCCGATACTTCGCATCTCGGCCACCCATGATGCGACATATGCATGTGCGTAGTTTTCCGGTGTTATTCGCATATCATGTCACCTCTGATCCACGGCTCTTGAATCAGTGCAATTGTTCGGGGGTGCACCTCCAGTGTCCTGCGTAGGCTAGCCGTAGCTGTGCTGCTAGCTATGGGAGGCTATTGGGCTATGCTGGAGGTTTGCCTGGACGATCTGGATGGTGTTGGGTGTGGGCGGCATCGCCGATAGTGTGGAGTTAGGAGGAGACGGATCCATCGGATAGTCTACCTCCCTCCTCCATTCCGGGCCAGTTGTCGCGGGTGGGTGAGGACGCAAGCAGCTGCGATGTCCACCCGGGTGATGTTCTCAACTTCATCGGCTGGGATTCCCACGGTCAAATATGTCCCGTGGTTATCCCCACCGACAGAAGTCGCCCTGTACAGCGACCACCTCCCTATGTCGTACCAAGTATTCTGACGAATCAGAATACTCTGGAGCCGCGCTATGTCCCCATTGTATCTGGGAACAAAGAGCGCAGCTCGGATACGGGTCGGTATCTCGTCCTGTTGCATGACGGTCAGAGTCAGGTCAGTCTCTGGGAGTCTTATCTTGGGCTCATTCTGGGTTAACCAAATCAGGGCATTGTCGTCCTCACACCACATTTGCACAGTGCCGTCCGCTACCCTAGGGTAACCGCGGAAGGCCGGAAGTGGTTGAGTCGGGTCAGTCTCAATGACTAGCCCCTCTAGTTCAGTACGAACGTGTGCCGCTTCTGTCATTGTCTCGGGAGGGGGGAGGGAAGCAGATCGCTACGGAGAGTCGCGCCGGGATGTCCTTTGTGGCTCGCGCGTAGGTTCTCTGCTCCCCTTGAGTGGTCTGGGTCCTCACACGCTTTGGGTTTCCCTGGAGCGTACTTGGCGAGACCGTATCGTCCGGGCGTTCCCTCTTTGCTGCCCCTGAGCCACTTGGCCCAGGTTGTGGTTCGGAGGTGCCCGGAACAGCTCTCGGCTCCAGTCCCGCCCTGTGTGCAGCCCCAGCCCGTTTCCCCCTCGCTCTTTTCTGTGGCGGTCGTTCTGTGGTCTGTCTTCGTCGGTCTAGGTTCCGGCCTTCTGTTCCGGTGGGTTCCAACGCTTCCGAGGGCTTTTCGCGCTGGGTTTCCCCTTCGCGGACTCGCGGCTGGTCGCGTACTTGCTCTGAGGCAAACGTCGCCCCCTGCGCTGGCTATTTATTGCCTTCGCAGGTTGTTTGCTTCCGGTCGCCGTGTTTATTTTCCCCAGCTAAGGCTTTTTCGCGCGTGTGCGTTCGTACTGCGCCCGCCGGGGTCGGGATAGAACCACCTGAACCGGCAGCCTTCCCCATGTCTCTCTGGTCATGGTCTGGGTTGTTCCTGAAACTATTCCGGACAATGCACTGTTGCCAGGCACTTCCGGAAGGTTTGTTCTGTGTCGGTAGTGGCGCTTGGGTAGCAGCCAAGTCAGTAAGTGTTGGCGCGAGTATCGCAGCCGGTGTCAGTGATATAGGCGCGTATGTCGCAGCCGAGTTTGTGTTGTTGTCCTGTGTGTGTGGCGCTGTAAGAGCAGCCGATCGCGCTGAGGGCGCGTCATCACTTGGCAGTAGGTTGCCCCCCCCCCCCAGAATACGATGGGAGCTGACCGACGAGTCGGCATGGGATTCCCCGGCTTGGCCGGGACCCACCTGGGTAGATTTTTTGACTTCCTGCTTCATGATGTTTGGTTTTGGTTGTTGGGCTTTTTTGGTTTTGAGGTTGCCCCTCCTCTGGACCGATAGGAATGGGGAAGTAAGGAGGGAAGTGGAGTTTGGAGTGGGTGAAAATAAAGGAAATAAGGTGCTGGGTTAACCCTAGGCCTAGGAACTGGCTTTCGGGAAACTTCTCTTGTCCGGAGTCTCGTTTGAGACACTCCGGCCGGGGGATCGACTCCGAGCAGTCAGGTGGCGGTCCCTCAGTCGGAGCTGGGCTATCCGCAACCCGCCCACCCGCTCGGTTGCATGAGAAGAAATGCCTGGCGGTCTGTGCCGTCCCGCCACGGAACGACTCAGCCGAGCCCCGAGTACGAAGGAACTTACTATCAAATTAAATAAATGTGTCAGAAGATTTACTAGTCAATGTTATGGGTAATTTATTAATAAGGTAAGGTATTATATACTTTAATGATCTCTTGCCGTGTAAGTTCGTGTACTTTGGAAGTAACAGCTGAGCATTGATTACGCTACGACTTCTAATTTCAGTACTATTTACGTTTTTTGTTTTCTTTAGGTTTTCATTAAAAAAATCTTCTTTTAACAGTGTTTATTTAGTTTGTTCATGTATAGGTAGTATGTTACAGAATTTAAATAATTTGTGATAGTCATTTCTGTATTTCTTCTTAATGTTGTGAGTGAAAGATCAGAGCAGGTTCACTCGAAATAAAACCTGATTACTTATGAATATTTGGATTTAATCCTTACAGTTCGACCGCTGAGTATCCAGTAAGTCACTCAATTCAAAATATGGCCGGTAAGTTTTTCTAGTTGTCACATTGATGTCCACAGACATCAAAAGTGACAATTTACGTCACAAACAATGGATTCAAATGTTACCAACATGAGAAATAAATCTACTAAATAATATTAAGCTAACAGCTCGGCCATCCTTTTAAAGTGATTAGTAAACATTAAATAAAATATAAAAAGAGAGAGAAAATAATAATAATACATTCTTCAGTTAATTAATTTACACAAAATAGTTATAACTTTATCAATAATTTAAGGTAATATACATTTCATATCCTAATAATAATAAATCGTTCCATTCTAATTCAGTTCATGTCATGTCATGCACAGTCTGTTGTGATCTACGGTCATCTGTGCGATGTCAATTGCATGACACCATTCGCAATCTGCACAGACCGCTCACAACCCACGCTCTATATCTCAGTCATCTAGTTGCATAGTCTGCTATGATCTGCGACCATCTGTGCGATGATTTCCATCACCATTCTGCACTGGTAGCTCATAGCCCATGCACCTAGATTTTATGATACTTAGTCTGCTATGATCTACAATCATCTGTGCAATATCGATCTCCGATATCAATCAATTTCCGCACTGATTGCTCATAGCCCAAGCATCGCGTCGTCAAGTCTCTTGTCTAGTCCATAATTTAAGTCAATAACTTAGCAAATCTAATCGTCCTTCACTAATCAAATACTCTCATTAATGATAACTCATATTTACTAATTATCTCATGTTATTATTAATTTCAAATTATGATTTATACCATTTATTTCTGTTCCATCAAATTCCATAAGATAGTTTTATGTAATCAATCTTAAGGTATAACAATCATATTATAACATTACTTAGATTCTTGTCTGAACTGGTAAGTTTTATTCATCGCCACTGTTATCATTTTCGCTACCGTCACTGGAAATATTTGTATAATTTAGCCAAGGGTGTATTTTATCCACTGCTACTACATTTTCATACTTTTTATTACCTCTCCTAGTCAGAGGAGTATCCTCAATCAAAAACCTGTCATTTTCTAGAATTTTTGTTATTCTATATGGGCTATGAAACTTGGATATAATTTTCTTTGATTTACCAACGTGTTCTTTATCTATTATTGTTCTTTCAACCCTAACCAAATCGCCGATATTATATAGCGTAACCCTTTTTCTTTGCCTATCAAATTCCTTCTTTGAATTAAACTGCTGTTTTTCTATTCTAGATTTAGCTTCTGTCCTTATCCTTACTAACTCGCTATCACTAGCACGACATATAACTTCATTTAACACCTCAATTATTATATTTTCTGATGGATTTAAAACTTTAAAACCCAATAGCAACTCTGATGGGCTTTTCCCGGTCGCTTTATTCATTGTCGTATTTATACCTAGCTGGATGTCACCAACATGTTCATCCCAAGTGTTATCACCCCTATCGTGGCATTTCGTACTTAAAGCATCTAATATGGTTCTATTATAACGTTCTATTTGTCCGTTCGCTCTAGGGGTAGCAACTGCATTAAGAATATGTTTGACATTTGTACTCTCCATGAAAGATTTAAATTTTGAGCTTGTAAAACAAGAACCCCGATCAGTAATGAAACGTGTCGGAGTACCAAAAGTACTAAAATGGTCTCTGAAAATTCGAATGGCTGTGGTACTTTTTGTATCCCGTACAGCACTTATGCTTATATATAAATTTTGTAAAAGAATCGATAATCGCAAGAATATAAGTGTTTCCTCTCTTAGAACGAACGAACGGGCCTAAATGGTCGGCGTGAACCGTATGAAAGGGAATATCTGCCTTTGGTATCGGATAAAGCATTCCTTCCTTAACACCACCCGGAGCCTTATGATGTGCACATTCAAGGCATGCCGAAACGTACTTTTTGGTAAAACGTCGCATCTTAGAGAACCAAAATGTTTCGCGTAATCGACTTAGAGTTTTCTCGTAGCCAAAATGGCCTACATTGTCATGGTTCATTCTTAAAACTTGCCACCTGACGGCTCTAGGAACTACCCATTTTATTTTATCACCGAAAATCCTATACACATGATGCCCTTTTAATTTATAATTTTAACACACAACTGCTATATAATTCGTATTTTTGTCATGTAGAATGTCCTGAATCTTTAAATTTCCTCGTCATTACTTTGAACTGTGGAAATCCAATCTTTAATATTTATATTTAAAACATCGAGTACGTGTGTCTCATCATCACCCGTAACGGGCTCAGTCACAGGAGCACGACTGAGAGCATCTACATGTGCCATGCGAGCTCCAGACCCACCACGTTTAGTAAGTGTCGTGCGCAGCGCATTGCACTCGGTTACGATCTTAAATTTTAATCCAAGTATTACTTACTTGGAAACACGGAAACGTTTAAGTGAGGCTATCACCGCCAACGTTTCCAGTTCAAACGAATGTCAATTTTGTTCATCTTTAGTTGTTTTCCGACTGTAATACGCCACGGGCCTAAACATTCCGTCGCTATGTCTTTGCATTAAAATACCAGCGATGCCTAACTTGGATGCATCAGTGTGTAACTCTGTTTCAAGTTTCGAATCGTACAAGGCCAAAATAGGGCGTTCAACAAGTTTTTGTTTCAGTGTATTAAAAGCTTGTAAATGTTCCTCGTTCCATTTCCAAGTGAAATTAGACCTGAGGAGATCAGTTAAAGGGCGTGCGATGAGAGCAAAATCTTTTACAAAACGCCGGAAGAAACTGGCGAGTCCAATGAAACGTCTTACGTCATGTACATTCTTGGGTACGGGGAAACTTGAAACAGCTAACGTCTTACGTGATCCCGGTCTTATGCCTTGACCACTAACTTGAAACCCCAAAAAGTCAATTTCTCTATAGAAGAAGTTACATTTCTTAAGTTTTAAAGTAAGCCCGGCTTCAAGGAGTAGTTTAAGCACCATCTCTAACCGTTCGAGACCCTCTTCGAATGATCTAGCAGGTATTAAAATATCATCCATGAATATAATGGCAAAATCAACTTTTGACTTTGCCAGTATCTTGTGCATAGCCCTTTGGAAGACTGACGGAGCATTTGTCAAACCGAATGGCATTCGTTTAAATTGATATTGGCCGTCCGGTGTAACAAATGCCGTCTTATCCTGGGAACCTTCTTCAATAGGCAATTGATAATAGCCCGATGCGCAATCAAGCGAAATAAAGAGAGAACTTCCAGCCAGCATATCTAGCTGGTCGTCGATGAGTGGTAGAGGGTAATGCTCTTTTTTCGTTTTATTATTAAGAGCGCGATAATCCACACATAGTCTTTTTTCGCCAGTCTTTTTCTTTACAAGCAATATTGGACTGGCGTATTGAGAATTAGATTCGCAAACAATATAAGCTTCTATCATTTCCTGCACCATTGATCGCACCAGTTCACGCTCAGGGTATGAAAGTCTATACGGACGATACACGACTGGCTTGGTATCATTTAATTCAATTTCCATCCTTACTATGTTAGTGAATCCCAAATCATTTAAGTTATTCGAAAAATATTCCTTGTATTTATTTAATAAGTCTTTTAATTGTTCTACTTGGTTACTAGTTAAATTCGAGTCATAATTAAATTCTGAGCAAAAATTACTAGCGTTGATATTCAAAACATTCACGTCATAACAACCATTTTTCTTAAAAGCACGCGTTATTAATTAATGTTTTTTTTTGTAAAACTATTTTGTCAGATATTTTTTGAATCAATAAACGACCACGACCATTATCCATTTCATACTCTCCTGATAGAAGATAAAACTCATGTTCAGAGTTTCCGCGAAGTGAACCGCGTACGTAAACAGTCCCTGAATAATCGCCGGTGCAACTAACTTCAACTAAGCACATTTCCTTAGCCCGTATTGACGTGTCCGAGACTAATTCGAGATACAATTTGTTTGTAAGTTCCCGCGTAAATATCAAGGAATTACAAGTTTTAGTTATGATAATACCAGGCTTTTCAGTAAAACTGTGTCCTATTAATACAGGGTATTTAATAATGTTGTCTTCTACAACCAAGGCATCTACTTTTTCCGTGACATTTTGTATCTGTATGGTAACAGTGGTGAGCCCTAAAGGTAGCACTATGTTGTTTCCAATACCTCTCATCGTAGGAAGATTTAGGTAATTCGACCAACTAATTCCAAGTTTTTTAGCATCACTGCAACGTATTAAAGTGCATTGACTGCCTAGGTCGACATAACCCACAACTGATTGTCCGTTGAGCATCAAATGCACGACGTACTTACAATCGTTTTTGGCAGTGCTCTCGGCGTCTATACGTAAAATATCCTTTTGACTTTGACCCACTTTATCGGTATTATTATTATCGGAGGTTAGTTTTGAACAATTTAATGTAGTATGTCCAAGTCTGTTACAAATATTACATTTGAGTATTTTTTTAGTACATATAAAACTAAAATGTCCTACTTCGTTACAATTATAGCAAACAATAGAATTACTACTACTTTTAGTCTTAGCGTCATTGTTGGTAGGTTTTGCGTTCGACGAAGCAATGGGTCTTTTGTATCCATAAGGACGCGACTTATCAGTTTCACGCGGTTGTTGTTTGATAGACTGAAAATATTCTAACACTTGTTCCGGTTCCTAACACTTCAATGCTTTCGCGCCTAATCTTAATGATCGATCTTCGATTCCATACAACAAACAATCAACTGCTCTCTTACCTATAATATTACATCGATTCAGCAAATTGATTTTTTCGAAATAATATAATTCTAGCGACTCATTATATTTTACGCGTTTAGACAAGATTTCTGTAAGCAACTCGGCATAGTCGTCACTACTAGGAAATGATTCTAATAATTTCCGTTTCCATTCAGGCCACGAAAATGACATAGTGGGCTTGGTACCACGTTTTAGCGACACCAGCTAATTTAGGTAAGGCATAATGTATGCCCTGGTCGTCGCCCCATTTATATAATTCCGCACACTCATCTACTTTACTAAGCCACATTTGTATAGTTTGCCCCTTAACCATCGGATCGAAATCAGGTATGACATTACCTAACATTGGAAATTTGTTACCTTCAGGACGAGTATTTACCAAGGTATTCACCAATTTAGCTAACAATAAATTTGTCACATTGTCAGTACTATTATTGGAACGTTTTACCGGGGAAGGTGAGCGTCCACCATGACGCGACGATCTCGAGCGGCTGATGCTGTCGCGCGCACCCGCATTCCTGCTGACCTGCCTGCGGCTGCGGCGGCCGCTTCCACTCCTACGGCGCTGCCCACGACGCTCCCGGCAATTGCTTCGGCTCCTGCTGTTTTCCTGGCGGCGTCTGTGATGATCACGGTCACTATTTTTGCTGCTGAAAGTCTTGCGTCGCTGGCGACGACGCTCACGACGCTCCCGAGAACGACTTCTTCGCATAGAAACACTCGAGTCCGTTGCCGATTTATCTTCAGTTTTTGATCTGCTTCTGCGACGTTTTCTTTTATTCTTGCGATCGTATTTTTTCCTTTTTCTTGAAGAAGATTTGCGATTGTCCAATATCTTGGTAGGTGTCACGTTTCCATCTTCCATTTTGTTGCGTTAAAACAATTCGAGAACGCATGTAAAGCAAAACTGAGTTGTGGGCGTTTTGCTGGAAATATAGAGCTAGCCTGTCTAATACCACTTCTGAGATGAAAGATCAGAGCAGGTTCACTCGAAATAAAACCAGATTACTTATGAATATTTGGATTTAATCCTTACAGTTCGACCGCTGAGTATCTAGTAAGTCACTCAATTCAAAATATGGCCGGTAAGTTTTTCTAGTTGTCACATTGATGTCCACAGACATCAAAAGTGACAATTTACGTCACAAACAATGGATTCAAATGTTACCAACATGAGAAATAAATCTACTAAATATTATTAAGCTAACATGAGGGACAATTACTTTCAATATGCGCAATTGAATTGCGTAAATTTGATCAAGGTGCGTCTTATATGTCCTACCATTGCTCGACAGACCATAGGATATAGTGGATTCGACCAGGGGTAAAGCATTAATAGAGTTTGATATGGTATTTTGCATTTAATAATAGAAAATTTAGCCAACATGCATCTCAATTTATCACACACCCCGTTAATGTGCTCCTTCCAATTAAGTCGGCTATCAATGGTAAGTCCTAGGTATGTTTGACTATCAACGAGATCTATGGAGTCACAGCTGCAAGGGATGACTACTTTATTGGTGCAATTGCCACAGTCATGACAGTGAGCTGTTAGTTTAGGCTATTTTGACTGGAACTGATGTACATTTATTTGTTCTTAGATCACGCAATTTTTTATGTCATTTATCAGGTTATTTACATAAGTGAGGTAGTGCAGCGGTCCAAGGACTCAAGGGCCTTGCGCCGTTCCTTCCGTTACTATGACTGGTTTACTAGTCGCGTCACTGAGTCTGACCATGTATTTTCTGTCATCAAGATAGTTTCTGCACCAATCGTGTAGTTTGCCTCTAATTCCGCTGTCATGGAGACTTGCTGTATTCTATAAATACTACTGAAACGTGATGTTTTTGATGAATACTATCTGTGAAAGTTGATAACAGTTGTGTGGTATTCTTTTTTTGGTTGGAAGTTTGTGAGTTAGTATTTTTTTTTTTTTCATAAAACTCGTGTATTTCTTCACAAATGTATTTTTCTATTATTTTATCAATAGAAGGCAATATAGTAATAGGCTTATACAGGGCCCGATCTAACTATTTAGCCGCTCCGGGCAAAGATAATTTTTGCCGCCCTTTACATTAAACAAAACCATACAAGTACCTACCTACATAAAATACGTGATTTAGTTGGGATTATTGTTGACACCTACCCATCACTACATAGTATAAAACAAAGTCGCTTTCTCTGTCCCTATATCCCTATGTATGCTTAAATCTTTAAAACTACGCAACGGATTTTGATGCGGTTTTTTTTTAAAGATAGAGTGATTGAAGAGGAGGTTAGGTTTATATGTATAATAACATCCATTAAATAGTGGAGAAATACTGTTATTTTTGAGGTTTCTAATGTGATGTCGTAAATAATTACATTTTATGATGCAGACGAAGTTACGCGGGTCAGCTAGTAATATATATTTACGTCAGTCAACAGGGCTTGGTGAAGAAGTACCTATTCGAAAGTTGATGAGTGTTTTTATATTAGTAAGTATACTCGTACAATATATGTATGTCTTTTAAAGAATTTCACAGAAACTATTGAATGGACTGATATATAATTTTATTGATATAGTTATGTATCGTTCAACTTGATCGTCATCATCAACCTATTGCGACTCACTGCTGCGTAGAGCTCTTTCTCCTAGTGCCATTTTCCCTGTCTCAGGCTAATCTAGCCTATTTATGATGTCTTCAACATCCTATACCTAACTAAAGGAACAATTAACATTTTTTATCAAAATCGTTTCAGAAGTTAAGACCAAGCTGTGTAATTGTTTATTATGTTCAAGCGGTTCAAATGTTTTCAAGTTAAGGGTTCATACGGTACGTATAAAAAAGACACAGCAAAGATTTGTTTAAAAATTCAATACTGATAAAAAAACAATTAAGTATGTTACTACAAAACAAATCAGTATTTTTTTGAAATAATGAAATTGTGTAAATTATAGTAATTTTCTTCGCACTTTTTGTTCGGCAAAATCTTGAATAATATTAAACAAATTTATACTGTCGCAAACCTTATGTTCTGTTGCAATCATGACTAATCCAGATAATCTTGCTTGTGTCATGGTGGATCGGAGATAGTTCTTAATTATTTTTAATTTGGAAAAACTTCTTTCGCCACTAGCAACTGTTACTGGTAAAGTTAAAAGGATCCTGAGCGCAAAACTGATGATTGGACCAAATCTTAAATTTGTTACAAATTTCAAAACCTCTTGAGAAGATAAATTAATGTCTAAAAACATACAAAGGACTGACAACTCCTCAAAGTTCTAATGCATTTATATCGCTTGAGTTCTCATGAGTTAAAATAGCCTCGAGGTTCTTACAATTCATCTTTTGGGAGTTCTCTTAAGGCATAGATTCTATGCCTTAAGAGAACTCCCAAAAGATGAATTGTTAACGGCTAACAACTCCACTAGTTTTAAAAAATTACCATTGTTATGTTGATACAGATTATCAGATGTACCTTGAAAAGCCAATCCATTTTTAGCCAACATTTTAGTGATTGAGGCAATTCGTAACAATACTCTATTCCAGTTTTCTATTTCTGATTTAATTATTCTCTGTGACTCGGTATCTATCGAACGACACGATTTGAGCCTACGTGAAAGTTCTACCCAAGATTTTACAGCTTCAATATGGTTACGTGACGTCTCATGAGATTTAAGCACATCACCTACATGCTTCCAATTTTTGTAGCCATCTTCAGATAAACCGGAAGTTGCAGTTGTATTGAAGATTTTACAGCAATAGCAATACACCGAATTTTTCGTCACAGAATATACTAGCCAATTTCTCAACATTTCTTCACCGTTACTAAGCTTTCTCTTATAGTATCTCGAATTAAACCTGCGACCATTGATATCTTGTGGAAATCCAAATTCATACAGTGGGTTTGGAGGACCTCTATTTACCAAATATAATCTTTCTGCATCTGTTAATCTATTGGGCCACGTAGCTGGGTCGACATCTAAAATAGATGTTGATTCTGTAGATGTTGCAATAGCACCTTTCACCTACAATTGCAGCTTCACCTGCAATAGCGCTTGACCCAGAAGTAGAAGCACCAGGTTCACAGATTACATTGGAATCGGACGTATCTTCTTCGCGAGGTTTAAATGGAATCCCAGCTATAGCATCGGTTTCTGGGATGGATGACGATGGTTTGTTTAGCTCACATGTTTCCAAAAAGTTCTGTAATGCCTCTGCTTGCTTTTGTCGCTCTGCATCTTTTTCAAGTCTTCGTTTTTTATATTGGTGTCCCGACAAGCGTGATCTACCGTCAGCCATTCTGCACGGTAAAAAATAAAAATAATTATAGTGTTCGCGTGAACGTAGCCGCGAGTGACAGCTAGTGAGCGGTCAAAGATGAGAATTAACCCTAAAAACTATTTACCTTAACGAACAAATATTAAGTACACTTTTTAGCAAAGTGTGTTCAATATTACGTTTTTTATTATCTATGTACTACAATTTACTTTTTAAAATAGATAGGTACACTTACGTCATAAATTCACAAGCACGCTTCAATATTCTTATTATGATTAATCTGCCCCACTAAAAATCACGTCACTTTCAAATTTAAGAATAGAACCATCTTGTATATATTTCACACACATAGATAAAACTTATTAATCGCTACATTATTCACGAATATGACGAACATTTGTTTCTAGGGCGGAACGTCTTTACTAGAAGTCTTCGAAATAAGTAATGGTAAATTGTAGAATCTTTTGCTTATCTGATATTTAAGGGAATTCCCTAAAATGTCGCGCTGTACGAATGTAGCTAAAGGTATTCCTGCAAAAGTTTGAGGGAAATCCCCATCAAACATAAATGACATGACAGAAAGGGTTGCTAGTTCAGAAATATAAAATCGACAGAAAATTCGAATGATTTTTTTTTGTTTCTTAGTTTAAGTTTAGTTGGTTCCTTATTTCCTATTTAGGTAGATATTCCTTCTACTTAGTGTTCCACTAAATTTCAAGACTATCGATACCTACTTTACTCGATACCAGTAAGTATCGTATCAGATTTATCGACACCGAGATAAGTATAGATATTGTTAGGTATCGAATACTTTTATAAATTGAATTTTAATACTTCCAATTGGGTAATATCCGATAAACTTATCAAATGTTATTCGTGAAAGAACAATGGCCATTCGGCTAACATGCTTGGACTAGAAAAATCTAACAAAAAGTAACTTGATGAAACATATGTCGTTTCATTCGCCTATATAAATATAACTAAGAACAGTATTCAATATATTTTTAAAAGACCGGAGAATCTAGAAAAACAATGAAATATGTTTTTGAGGTTATGTTTATATTATTAATCTGTAGCATTTATGTTTTCTACTCTATGGTAAGAAAAGTGGATGCCGCTAGGTAGTAATATGTGTTCTGTGATGCCAGATAAGGTTTGCCACTTAGGGTGCATATTATATACAAAAACGTTGTCCCACACAAGGAATTTCTTCAGTATCGTGGATGCGTTAACAAACATACTAAGTCACATACACAAACAGCCAGACCCGGAACAACTATCTGTAGGCCATATAAATATTTGTTCCGTGCAGGAATCGAACCCACGACACGCAGCGCAGCAGTCGATCGCTCAACCACTGCGCCAACCGTGCCGATACTGATCGTGTGTCGATATCTATTTATTTATTTGAACAAAAAAATATTCTTTTATATACTTAGAACTTTTCTATGCAAGCAGCAACCTTAGTCGCGTGTAGGCAGTGACTCATTTGGCACTCGCTATACATTATCTATATTGTTGGGTTGGTCGGGTTATCTTCATTCCTAAGTAGGTATCTTATTAGGCATGGACAAAAAAAAACTATTTTATTCCTCCATGGTAAGGATGAGGAGTATTTAAGATTATAAAAAACAGCTCTACATATTCCTCTCTAATTGTAAGATTATTATTTTGAAATAGGTTAGTCAAACAAAAACACATTGATTAATATATTTATTTTATTATAATTCTCTTATGAATACCTCATCAAGGAATGCAGCAGGAGCAGCTACATTTTGTTCATGTCTGGCCCATCCAAGATACCAAACTATGGTCATGACATGAGCACAACAACCAAGTGTGCGTCGACCAACAAGACAATTACAGCAATATTCTCTTATGCCGGCTATCCCAGATATATTATTATTAATTAATATGTAAACATAATACTGTTTCCTTCCAATATGTCTTGACTTTATTGTACCTCTTATGATTGAGACTTCACTTATATTTAAATCTAGATCCGTAAAATCCAGAGAATCCGGTATTTCTCTACACACCTCGATTCTGTACTGCCCATGGAATCTTGTATGTTCCCCATAATAAGAACGCGCTTGGCGAAGTTGATACGTCCCAAGAGCGAATAAAATAAGGTCTTCATATTCGAAACGTGGAAAATATAATAAATTATTTCTATCCGCAGTCATATTTGTGAAATTGGAAGATAGTTTTCTAGTCTGATTGTTACACCTTGTGCAGGAACATTTTGTGTAATAACTGATGGCACATCAGGAATCCATTCAGATGAAGGTGATGATATACTGGGATTGGGCACAATATCCACTTCATCAGATCTCTGTTCTGGTATGCTCTCTGTTCTGTGGTGGTCTTCATTGTCAGCTATTTCTGACTGCTCGATTGCTGAAGGTTGTTGTTCTGGTATCACAATATCAAGGTCTACCTGAGAATTTTCATCTACCACACTTGTTGATGGTAACACTACCGATTCCCTCTCTACTTGGTTTACCTGCATGCGCAGAGCAGTTCTTCTTGCTTTCATCCAGCATGAATGACAAACTCTATCTCTTGTGGTTAGCTAAAACAAAAAACCAATCCGTAAACACATCTACTATAAATTCATAAATAACTTTTAACATGTCCACAGGAGAGTAATGTGGCACAATTTATTGATTTTTCATTATTATTGAATAGTTTAGAATCGTAATAGGATTTAAAGTTGTGAACATCAACGTAAATAACCAAGATAAATGAATAAAGTTGGTTACTTAGTATAGAAAATATAAGCCATTAAAAAATATCTGACTTGCCTCTTGTAATTCAATAGAATTCATTATGACCGTAGCAATAATTTTTTGCAGTTCGGAGGGATCGCTGCGTAATATTTGGTCAGCCTTTTTTCGAAGGATTGAACACCCACACATTAGGCATACTTTGGAGTGACCCACTACTTGATCATGACTACTTCCAAGAAGTTGGTTTTCATTATTTGATGTTTCTTCATGGATAATTTGATTAACTCTCTTCATTACAACATCTAAACAGGACTGGCAGATGTGATCATATTCCGTAATCTGTAAAATGAAATATTGCTGAAGAACAACCCGTAACGAAGAAACACTTTTTGTTATAAGTCATACTCATAACACCAAAAACTAAAAAAAAATGTATTGTAATATAAAAATGAGTGAATGTGTAAATGTAGGTTAAACCGTAAGTTAACGAGTTGTAAGTACTACACACTGAAATAAAATTGTAGTAAGTAAGCTAAAATCTCTTGTGCTCTATGGGTCTAAAAAGGCTACTTTAGTAGAATCTTATTAGGATCATACCTAGCCCTACCTCCTTGTATGTAAATGTATGTAAATCGGGCTGGTTTCCGCAACTCCACGACTAAGCGCGTATTTTGCGTGCAGTAATTGCCCTACCTCCTTACATGCGTACAATTCATATCATGCAGTTCATTTATATAGTTTTATTCAAAAATAATTCGTATCACGAATCATTTGAATTGCTGGTCTAGCTACACGAAAATTAACGGAATAGGTACTTACGATACGAGGAGAAATCCTTTCAGCAATAAAAGATACCACTCTTATGTTTTGCTCTAGGATAATGTGTCGCGCAATGCGATTTACACACAATCCACAGTTAACACACAGAATGCGTGAAGACATTTTGTCACTTCCAATATCAGATCCAAAACGAGATGCAATTCCAAGTCCATTAAACGAATGCCAAGTTAACAAGAGTAGAAGATCAATCGGAGTCCGTAAGCAAAGCAAAATATCAAAATAATCAGGAAAGTAACAGAAAATCGTACAGAACACAATCGTCGCAGAAACTAGAACAACACGGAGGTCGGTAGTGCAGAAACCGTCATTTTTTGTTTACTTGTCAAAAATAGGGAGGGACGATCGATAATTGTAATCGATCGATTTATGACAGAATCGATTATTAATGTTAATCGTTAGTTTTTTATTTTATTCATAGCTTTATTAAAACTAGTTAGTACGAAGCATAATCAAATTATATTATTGGCTTAGCTTAGTATAATATTTAACGCCAGTTTATACGTTTGGTTTAAATTCGATTAAAAAATAAAATCATCTTAGACTTTAAAAAAAAGTATGGTCATCTCTAGTAACGTAAGTCGTTACGGATGCGTTCGAATTTACATATTTTATTCTGCGTTCTGATGAATAAAGTATTATTAATTTAACAAATAATATCTCTGTTTCCCCAGCTTTTAAAAATAAACGAAGAGATCCAATAAATAACATTAACAATGCACTACATATTGGTGATAGTTTCATCTCGTTAACAATTTCTGTTTTTTCCTAGTCCAAAATGACCATTGTTCTTTCAGAATTTGGAGTTCGGAACTTATCACTAATGAATGAGACATTTAAAAATCATATCAAAGTAACTAAATTCCAATTTCGACGTATTAAATTATCGGTACAAAAACAAACTAGAGCGACAGTAAAAAAAGTAAATCAGGATTAAACTGTGTCATTTTTTTACCTAATTGATAAAAATAAATCTACCAATCACGAGGAACTGGTAACACACGCTCTAAACATAAGTTGTCTATATCTAATGTATCTAATGTTGAATTTTAAATTTTAAGTACCTCAAAAATATCGCGACGCAAGTATCGTGTTCGAATATACTTAGTATCGAAATGAAAGTATGTATCGATACAACTCAGGTATCGGTACTTTTTGCGGATCCCAACCTGAAGTAGGTAGGAAGGTTGGATGGTATGGATGGCTAACGGCTGGGTTGGAAGATGGGAATAAGTCAATTTTGCCGCCCCTCATTTTTGCCGTTCTGGGCAAATGCCCGGCTAAAACATTGAATTCATATAAACCTGAAGAAGTAATAAATGCAGTTTTATGTTTATCTTCACACAATCGATGTTGCCAATAACCTGAATTTAGATCTAAATCTGCAAAATATTTGGCTCCCGATAAGTATATCATAATATCCTCAATAATTGGTAACGGATAGCTATCTGTTATTATTACCTTTTTATTTAACTTCCTATAATCTACACAAAATCTCCATGATTGTTCTGACTTTTGTACTAATACTACTGGGGATGCATATGCACTTCTGGATTCCGGAATGACTTTATTAGCCAACATTTCTTTGACTTGTGTATTTATTATGTCTCGCTGCTTGAGTGAAACCTTATACGATGGGTGATGAACTGTTATATTATCTACAGTTCTAATAGTGATTTCTTCTATGCTACAACTACCTAATTCAGAGGCCTGAAAAGCGAAGTTATCTCTGTATGAGGTAAGAAGGGTTCTCAATCTGTTTCTTTTCTCCGAGTTTAAATCTAAATAAACATTAAATTCATAAATAACATCATCAGCATTAGCTACTTTCGATACAAATTATTGTCAAAGTTTTTAACTAAATTCGAAAAATACAAATAATCAGTTTCCGATATAGAATTCAAACTCCCTTCTCCCTTAGATCCACGATCTTTCATAATGTTGTTATTTGGAATTATTTCATCATTCTGGTCATGGCATACCACTTGCGAATTTTTTTTTGTACATTTGTGAAAATTTATACAACATCTTCCCATTAAAGTTATACACCCATTAGAAAAATCAATAACCGCTTTGTATTTATGAAAGAAATCCTGTCCCAGGACTAATCTCAGGTTAATGTTTTTAATAATTAGGAAATCATTCACAAAGACACTAGAGTCCACTATAAAACTTATCCTCGTTTTCCCAACAACTTCTAAATGCTTAGAAGTTGAACCCGATATTGACTTCACAAATTGATTTGCCTTGTCACCGGTATGATTTAGATTGAGATTCAACGCACATTGATCTGATATACACGAAATTGATGCTCCGGTGATCAGAGCAGAATAGGCCTGATTATCTATTGTAATATTAATAAAAGGACTGGGGTCACCGCATTTGCTAGTTTTCCTTAGGAGTTGATCTCTCTCGGACACAGCCTGCAACTCCACTTCATAATTTATTGACCGTGCCATTCCGCGTTTGGGTGGCCATCAGAACGTGGGCTTCTTGAGCTGGGGGTAATTGGAAAACGATTATTCCTATTATCAAACCGATGTCTCGGCCGCAAATTATACCTCGGAGTGTGATAGGTATCCGTATCACCGGCTAGGTGTGGCGTCGATCTTGAAGCCGTTTGCCCCGGGCTCGTTGGTCTCGGTGAAGTTGGGTATCTCTGAATTCCGGCTGGAAAACTATCAAAACTGACCCGCGGAGGGTGCAACGAAAAATTCGCCCGGTCGGGCCGTGTCTTTGTCGTTGTCTAAATATTTCTTTTATTTGGTCAATGGTGGCGCGCAACTCAGCTTTTGAGTTGTATAATCGGGTCCCCAACTTTAATTTATAATGCATCTTTATACCCTTTAAGAAAATCTTAATGAATATTTTTACATCAGTAATTCCGGACTGTAATCCGTAATCAGCCAGTCTATAGAAAAACGCGACTACGTCTTCTTTAGTGTATTGACGCGCATTTTAGAATTTCTCAACAAAATCTATTCCTGATGGGAATTCAGACTTTAGGCTGTCGCACATCACCTTAAATGACACCCCTTCTTTATATATTTTGAAATATGCTAAGACTGGCCCGTCCAAATATGCACCCATAATGAGCGCTAAATCACTCTCCGGCCATCTATTTATGGCAGCGATTTGGCGAAACTGAATAAGGAAATCGTCGAACGAGCAAGTGGAACCCGTACCCGTGAAGGATACAACTTTTACCATCTTGCTAATTTGTATTTATTTAATAAAAACCTTTCGTGACGCTATTAACGCAATCCTTTCGTGACGCTATTAACTATTACGCAGTGCACACGCGTGGAAATTATCTTCATACAGTGTCCGCCCTGTATACGTGGAAAAATTAGCTTCCAATACCCGGTGCCTCCGCCAATATGTCAACGCTGCAGGTTAGGGCCTCTGCAACGTCAGGCGGTCATGAATAACACTATTCTACTCGATCGAAGGGTCTGATTCTGATATTTTTGTCACTGCTAGAAAGATACACTAGTGTTACTTTTGTATCATTGAAAACGCAAAGTTTTTGTGGGACAGTCTCATGAGCGTAGTAGCGGGGACAGACGAATAGTTGTTGTAAATTAAATTGACAGTAATGGTAATCCAGTAAACGGCCCCGGCTAGGCTCGTCTACTAACAAAGGTCGTTGTTACGAACCCAAAACATTGTGTTACTAGCTTTCGCCCACGACTTCATACGCGCATATCCCGATTTTCCCCGTTCCCGTGAGAATTTCGAGAAATCCTCTCTTAGTGCACCCCTACGGAGTGTAAGGAAGCTACATGCCAAAGCTACATTCTACGACCAGTGGTTTCGGCTGTGCGTTGATCGACCAGTCAGTCAGATTCTGCTTTTATATATATAGATTTCTTTGTTTTTTATTGCTTATCTCAAAACGGCGAGGGAAAATGACACATCGTGAGGAAACTTATATATCATAGAAGAAAAAACTCGAAATATGTAAAATCCAGCTAACACTCACTAGCAGGGCCGGCCTTAACGCCCTGGGCGAGTCATGCGTTTGGCGCCCTTTTATATTTCGTTTTAATTAAAATAACTTATTTTCAATTTTGTACCATATTTATTATTAAAAAACTACAAACATGTAGGTATTTTATTATTAATAATTAGTATTACCTGCATCTGTAAGGCGCAAGCAGTTGACGCAGTGCTCTAAAGAAAAACCGGACGAATGCGAGTCGGACTCGTGTTTACCTCAAAGGGCCTGCTGAGGCCATTAAATTCATTGCAAACTGTATTGTATTTATTGGTTAGTGGTAAAAGTACGAAAAACAACACCTACTCATGTAGCACTGCACTATTCTGGCAGCAAAGTTGTGCCAGACAATAATTAAAACTGTGCCCCAAAGGCGCCCCACATACACCACAAACCTCGTTTTTCTTTATTTTTGACACTGAGGCGCCTATTCCAGAGCCAAACCTTTGGTTATTCATAGACGGCCTAAGCATCTGCCAGCCTGTTCATTAAATGTTGTATTAGACACATTGGCCACTTTGACACATTTGGGCATTGGGGATCATTTAGGCCGCTGATTAACCGCCATTCAACGAAAAGGTCAATAAAACGGCAGAGTTACTCTCTTTCAATTGTCTTGCGTGCTCGGTGCCTGTCGGGCAGTTGGCTGCGACAATAATAATAACGTTTTACTTTTTTTAATATATGCCTAACCTTTTCCCAAATGTATTTGGATCAGCTTCCGATCAGCACGGCGAAGTCGCGGTATGTTAAATAACATGGTTAAATAACAGTTAAATAACATCCACAGACTGAGCGACATTGACAAGAGTCGGTAAACCATGAAAATCGACCCGTGCGACTGTTATTATTTAGCTACGAGCTCCTCATTCAATAAGTCTCCTCATTCAGTACCTACTTAATATCGATTTAAAAATTCGATTATTCTTACTCAGTAAATCGATTCTATGAACCCGGTAGAACTGTTTAACATAAAATGTAAAAATAATCGGTGTTCTATAATCTGCAATTGTCAGTGGAAATCAAAGAAACTGTGTTTCTTTTTGGGCTGGACGAAATTAAGAATCAACTTGATGCATCAGTTTCTTTGTTTCGTATTTTAAAGACTACCTACCACCGTTCGTTCGATAGTCGGTTTTGTTGATTTTGATACCTACCTCGAGGTAGGTATGTACCCTGGTACCGATTAGCCCAGGTAATCTCCTGAGATTACCTGGGCTAATCGGCATTTCAACCGAAAGAGATGATAGAGTGCCCTGCATTAGGTACCCTCTTCCTATATTCTTAATATTGAGATTTTTATACGCAAGGTATTTACTTAATGTAGATTTTATCACTGCAACAGATATTTTCCGACATCCTCGCGAACGAAGTTGCGGGCACAGCTAGTAGGATTGTAAAAGTCAATACGTTTAATTTAGTAATAATCATTTTAGTTTATCTTTATTTCAAAAGAAATAGGTAACTATGCAAATTAAGTGGTGATGTCAAGCTAGCGCGCGCAGAGCCCTGTATGTCCCGGCGCCCCGGGCGGCCGCCCGGGTCGCGCGGCCCTAAAGACGCTACTGCTCACTAGGCCCGCGTGATGGATTGTAGCCGACTCCGACTTGTGGCAATAGTAGGAATTTTGTGTGCTGATTAAGCTTATGCCAGAAACAATTTGTAGCTGTTGGGTTAGGTTACTATCTACAGGTTGATTGGTAATTCAGTGCGTTATTTCAAATGGGATGTTCTAGTGGTAATGCAACGATTTTGAATCGGCAACTTTGCGTCCGGCGTTGTTTTCGAGCAATCGAATTTTTGAGATTTTTTGAACTTGTCTACCTTACCATCAAAAGTTCCTAATTGTAAGAAATCTCTTCTCTGGATGCCCAATTTGGATTTAAGCCGCATTTATCCACGGAAACAGCTATCCTCTGTCTCAAGCAGACTGTTCAGTATTATTCAAGTAGGAAAACGCCTGTGTATGCGTGTTTTCTGGACCTCTCCAAGGCTTTCGACCTCGTGTCTTACGACTGCCTATGGAGGAAACTATCAAATGTGAGTAATCTTCCAAGCGATCTCATTACAATGCTAAAGTATTGGTATAATAATAATATAATAATAATAATAATAAAGTTTATTTCAAATCATTTTTAGCTTACATTACATGTCGAGGAGTCTCCATTTAGGCATAGAAGATGCCTGTAGTTGAAGGCTCCGCTCTTCCCTTACATTATAAACTTATAGTTTTATAACAAAAGAAACAAAGTAAACAAATAGAGAAAAAAAAAAAAAAAAGACAAACACGATCATTTGTAGTTGAGTGTATGTGTGTGTGTGGCGTATGTGTGTGTGTGTGTGTGTGTGTGTGTGTATGTGTGGTGTGTGTGTGAGACTGGTGCTGAGTGTACATTTTCACATGTGTGTCTAAATAAGCGAAAAACATCACTCTACATTAGTTGTTAAGTCACACGTTGCAAAAGCAATTCTGTATCATCATAATTTAAATTTTGTAACCATATTTTTAACTTTTTTTTGCATTCATATTTTTTTTTATCGTAAATATATATAACTTTATTGATTTTATTATATAAAAAGGCTGAGCGTTTTTTATATTGTCTGCTGGCAAATTCTGTTCTAGTGGTGGGAACGTTTACTATGTGGTGTTTATTTCTTTTTGCTAGAATTTTAGGATCATATGGTATCTCTTTGTGCATTTTGAGGATGATGTGAAGGATGTACAGTTTTCTCACTGACAGCAGATTACTTAATTTATAAAGCTTCTCAGTGGAGAATATTCTTTTTTTGAAGTACATCACTTTAAGTATTGCTCTTTGAGCGCGTTCTAACTCTAGAAAACAAGATTTCGTTGCTCCACCCCATGCAGTTATACAATACCCTATTACAGACTGGGCCAAAGCTACATAAATTTCATTTAGCAGATTTCTTTCCTTGTCATTATTATTTTTATTTACAATTAATTTCCCTGGTACAATATATCTCAGTTCTTTAAAAATCCATATGAGTTTTCGTACCCTACTCATGACTTGTTCCAGTTGAGGATGCCATGAAAGACGCTGGTCAATAACAACCAATACAACTATGTTAAGTGGGCTGGTGTCCTGTCGGACGCATACAGGTTGGAATGTGGGGTGAGGCAGGGGGGACTCAGCTCGCCCAAGCTTTTCAACCTGTATGTAAACGAGCTGATCTGTGAGCTCAGCAATACCAATATCGGGTGCTCCATTGACGAGCACTGCGTCAATAACATCAGCTACGCGGATGATATGGTATTGCTGAGCCCATCGATCGGTGCACTGAGAATGCTACTCCGTATTTGTGAAAGCTATGCAGTGGCCCACGGCCTCAGGTACAATGCTACCAAGAGCGAACTTCTGGTTTTTAAGGCGGGTAATAAAACCTACGATACAGTCCCACCTGTCACCCTGGGGGGCGCTCCGCTGTCCAGAGTGACGAAGTTCAAGTACCTGGGGCATTGGGTCACCGATAGTATGTCCGACGATGTGGACCTGGAGAGGGAACGCAGAGCGTTGGCAGTTCGATGTAACATGCTGGCCCGTAGGTTTGCACGTTGTACAAAAGAAGTTAAAATCACGCTCTTTAGGGCGTACTGCCAATCTATGTACACGTGCGCCCTATGGGTCGACTATACAAAAAGCTCGTACAGCGCTCTGCGAGTCCAATATAATAACGCCTTCAGAGTAATGTTGGGGTTACCGCGCTTTTGCAGTGCATCTGGGATGTTCGCGGAGTATGGCGTGTCCGATTTTTATTCTATTATGCGGGCACGAATAGCATCTCTGATGCGGCGAGTGCGCGATAGCTCCAACAGCTTGGTGGCGATTGTGGCCGGCAGAGTAGATAGCCCAATGGTGTGGCACTGGATGACGACACATCGTGCGTCATTTAATTATGTTAAATAACTGCTTATGTGTGTATTTTTAATTTCTGTTTGTTTGTGTTATGTCTTTTGTGTGGTTATGGACTCCGGTCTGAAATAAAGTTTTATTATTATTAATATTCTCTTTATTTTTTATCCTTACATACTAATTTACATTTTTAAATATTTCTTAAAAACAACACATTATTAAAAAAAAACATTTAAAAATATAAAATATAGCAGTCCGCCGGTGTCGGGAGCAGGGTCCAAGCTACCGGTGGTTAGGGCTCCAGAGAAAGGAACCTCCTCACAATACGAGCCGTATCGAGGAGTACTGCCTTCTGTATCAGGCCCTTTATCCAACCGCGTAACGCCAGCTTCGACAGATGGTCGTCGAAGCTTTTGGCCATCAGGCCATTGGCCGTAACGACTATCGGCACAATGACAGCTGAGTCCACATTCCACATGTCGACAACCTCGTGAGCTAAGTCGAGATACTTGATTTGCTTCTCTTTCTCAGCCTTCACGAGGTTCTCGTCATGCGGGATGGTAACATCAATTATCATTGTGCGGCGCGCTAATCGGTCTATCACCACTATATCAGGCTTATTGGCTATAATAGTCCTATCAGTGATGATAGACCGATCCCAGTACAACGTGACATGGTCATTTTCGAGAACTGGGTCGGGCACATACTTGTAATATGGTACCTCAGAATCTACAAGTTTGTATTTCAAAGCAAGTTGCTGATGGATAATCCTGGCCACTTGGTTGTGCCTGTGCAAGTACTCGCCGTTAGCCAGACGAGAACAACCGGAGATAATATGTCTGATGGACTCACCCGGACGGTGGCATGCCCGACACACGTCCACTGTCCCGTCCTTCATAATATGCCTCCGGTAGTTATTCGTCAAGATAACTTCGTCCATAATCGCACAGACAAAACCTTCAGGTTCCCCGAAGAGATCACTGAAACGTAGCCAGGCCACGGACGCTAAAAAATCTACATCGGACCCATGAAGAGCCCGATAGAAGCGCCCGTGAAGCTCCTTGCCTTTCCATACCTCCATGCGGTCATCTGTGGTAAGTATCACAGGTTTGCGCCAGTTCTCTCTAGCCATGGACAACGGGGTGAGTCCCTTGTCCACTGTGACCACATCTCGGTGCATACCCACATCAGCTTTGAGAAAATATTCTCTGAGACTGCACATCTCGCGGTTGTGGAGAGTCTTGGCGTTTAAAAAGCCTCGACCTCCACACTTCCGCGGGATGTACAGTCTCATCACCGACGATCGTGGGTGATGCATCCGATTTGCGGTCAACAGTGTGCGGACTCTCCTATCCAGGGCGTCGAGTTCGGTTTGAGTCCATTTGAGTATGCCGAAAGAGTACATTAATACTGGCATGACCCAACCGTTGAAGGCGCGCACCTTATTTCCGCCCGACAAAAGGCTATTCAAAACCTTTTTCAGGCGACCAAAGAAGCGCTCCTTCAACGATTGCTTCATGTCAGCAACATTAATGCCCAATGCTTCTGACATACCCAAATACTTGTAGGTTTCGGTCGAGCTGAGGGATCTAACCTGTATGGAATCCGAGAGTTGAATTCCCTCAGATTCCATAATCTCCCCTTTCTTTACATGCATGACTGCACATTTGTCCACACCAAATTCTATCCTGATGGCACTACTGAAGGTTTCAGTTACCTTCAGTAGCTCCATCAGTCGCGAATTGTTGGAGGCAAAGAGTTTCAGATCATCCATGTAAAGAAGGTGAGATATGGCCTGACCACCTCTTCTCAACCGATAGCCCAGACCTGAATCCTCCAGCAATGTGCTTAGAGGATTCAGAGCCAGGCAAAACCAAAGCGGACTCAAACTGTCGCCCTGAAATATTCCCCGTTTAATCAATACAGGCTCATCATTCCCCTGAATCGGTCGACATCCTGGATAGCGAAGGACTGTTTTCCATTGCCTCATACATGACTCAAGGAAGGTGCGTAGAGTTGCATCTATTTTGTACAACTCCAACACCTTCATGAGCCATGTATGTGGCACAGAGTCATAGGCCTTCTTGTAGTCTATCCAACATGTCGACAGATCCTTGCGGGATCGACGAACCTGTTGGCTTATGGCCATGTCTATGAGGAGAAGCTCCTTAGTGCCGCGGGACCCCTTCCTACACCCATTCTGAGAGGCAGACATAATTGAGTTAGTCTCAATGTGCTCATTGATCTTTACTCTCAGGATGGATGTAAGAAGTTTATAGACCGTCGACAAACAAGTAATTGGTCTATAGTTCTTGGGTTCCGCGGGACTACCAGTCTTATGGAGCAGGTGGGTAACGCCAGTTGTTAGAAACTGTGGTAGCGACCCAGACTCTAAGGATGACTGGAATTGAGATGCCAGGAGCGCGTGTGAGCTGCTATACCATTTAAGCCAGAAGTTATGCAGTCCGTCCGGTCCCGGAGACTTCCAGTTCGGTAATGGACGGACTGCTCTGGCTACATCTAGTGGAGTGATGGTGATTTCCTCCATTTGTGGTATAGCTTCACACACGCGCTCGACATCGCGCATCCAGCCACCCTCGGCATGACAGACAGGCACCGACCAGATGTTTCGCCAGAATGTACTCGTGGCAATGTCATCCGGGCGGTACACGTCCATCACACTTTGTTCAGGTCGCTCCCAAGCTCTGTACACCCACCTCTCATCGCTCTGGAACATGCGGTTTTACGAGTATCGGTCAACCCGCTTATACCGCCGAATACGGTTTGCCCATGCACAAACTTTCTGCTTCAGGAAGTCGATGCGCTCAGTGACACGGGACGTGTAATCTCGAGGGCTGATATCAGTCCCCGAAAACGCCCGTCTCACAAAGCGCATCACGCGTGGTCGTGAAGCAGTATAGTTTGCCGATGAGTGCCCTAGCCTCATCAATACGCCGCTCGATTCTGCACTGCCAGGCTGGTGCAGCAGGCTTTGGTCGTATAGCTTCGTCACCACTAGGGAACTTGACGTTCGCTATACGACATGCCGCAACAGCCCCGCAAAACAGGATCGAGTGCGTATCAACGAGGCTCTCGCTGCTTTCAAATATGTTCTGCAACAGCGAGTCCAAAGCACACACCAGCGCCCTATTCTTTTTGTGCATAGGTAACCGTGGTAATCGGGGCCTAAGGTCGGTCGGAGTTGATCTATACTCGCGAAGCGCATCCTCCAGTGCGCTCCTCAATCTTTCGTTGCACTGGCTACTTACTGTGACAACCCTATCATTTACCCCATCACTATCACTATTAGGCCGCGGTGTGATTGCGCCATTGGCTGGCGCCTGTACCGCGGTCGGTGTCGGAGTCGAGATAATAAGGTTGCTTAGTACTTCTAAGCGCAGCCTATCAAATGTGGCATCGTCCAACCTGTGATTACGTTGGATGACCCGCACCTGATCCGACAATCGTTGGGCCGAGACGTTCATGGTTGGTTCTAGGTCCTGAAACAAAGACAGCATCCTGACACGGTACGCAGTGAGGTTAGTTCCGCCCTCTGTAGACCCATAGTATGCGCGCATGACGTTTTCATTCATGGACTGCGTCCATCTCATGCGCTGCACACAACCACCGGCAGCGGGGACCCGGCTCGGGGCCGGTTGGCCCCTAGGTCCCAAGCCTCTCGGTGGCCGGCCTCTCCCCTGCCGACGCACAGGTGTTGGCGACGTCGGCGGGGAGAAATACTCGTCGCTGGAACTCGACGCTACTGCAACCGCCGGTGAACATGATCCGCTGTCCGGCGGCGGCGAGGCGGAGCTCAGCGACGGGTCCGGGGATGGTGGGCGTGCGCGTCTCGAAGCTGCTCTTGTGATCATCATCAAAAAATTCTTATTTCGTTCATCGGTATAGAATAGGAGATAGAGGTTTTTCAAGTGACATGTGTCATCTGTCGGTCACATATATATTTTTTTCTTTCTCCATGTTTACTGAGTTTTTGTTATTAATTAGTTTCTAATGGTCTGTTCTGATTGTGGAGGGTTTATATTGCAAATATGGTATATTATTATGGCTAAAAACTGATTTTCTTTGATATAAAAATTAACAGACGAAATAAAACTTCTTTTGACAGTCAGAGTTGCCAGCTTTTTAATAATAATAATAATTATTATTATTATTCTCTTTATTTGTTATCCTTACATACTAATTTACATTTTTAAATATTTCTTAAAAACAACACATTATTAAAAAAAACATTTAAAAATATAAAAAATAGTAGTACGCCGGTGTCGGGAGCAGGGTCCAAGCTACCGGTGGTTAGAGCTCCAGAGAAAGGAACCTCCTCACAATACGAGCCGTATCGAGGAGTACTGCCTTCTGTATCAGGCCCTTAATCCAACCGCGTAACGCCAGCTTCGACAGATGGTCGTCGAAGCTTTTGGCCATCAGGCCATTGGCCGTAACGACTATCGGCACAATGACAGCTGAGTCCACATTCCACATGTCGACAACCTCGTGAGCTAAGTCGAGATACTTGATTTGCTTCTCTTTCTCAGCCTTCACGAGGTTCTCGTCATGCGGGATGGTAACATTAATTATCATTGTGCGGCGCGCTAATCGATCTATCACCACTATATCAGGCTTATTGGCTACAATAGTCCTATCAGTGATGATAGACCGATCCCAGTACAACGTGACATGGTCATTTTCGAGAACTGGGTCGGGCACATACTTGTAATATGGTACCTCAGAATCTACAAGTTTGTATTTCAAAGCAAGTTGCTGATGGATAATCCTGGCCACTTGGTTGTGCCTGTGCAAGTACTCGCCGTTAACCAGACGAGAACAACCGGAGATAATATGTCTGATGGACTCACCCGGACGGTGGCATGCCCGACACACGTCCACTGTCCCGTCCTTCATAATATGCCTCCGGTAGTTATTCGTCAACTTATTATTATTATTATAGTAATAATGACACTTTTCTGAAAGCTTATGAACGAATAAATCTTTCGAATAATAATTTATTTAAACATACCTACGCATGAGTATGAAAATTAAGCGCCGTAAAGAAAAAATACTGAAAATTTTTTGAAACCTTTTTTTGTGTGAACTAGAGTTCGATTAGGTACTCGAAAATGAAAACCCGATTTGGTCACCAAGTTATCTGGGCAAAAATTGTTGCACAGAAAGTGATTGGTAATTGCTCAGTTGCAATTACCAATCACTCTGTATATAATATAATAGATGAATGAAAAAAATATACTATTTAGATTTAAACAAAACTCTGTATTTCATAATGTAATGAAAACATAGGTACACGGATCATAATGAATTAGCAAAGCTATTAAGATGCCAACCATGTTTTAGACCCTAAAATGGCAGTATCAGCAGTATATTCCAAACATGCTGTGAATTTGCATAAGATTTCCACCATCTCTTCGTTGAATGTGCTGTTGTCGTGGTCTTTGAAGAAACTCGGTCCCATACTAGACGGTGGTGTCAGCGATTGGAATGGTTTGTCTGTTCTTGGTGGCAATGCTGGCTTATATTGTTGCGGTGTCAACAACGGCTGGGTAGAATCTGGAATATTTTACTTGTCGTCTCCTGTTGATAAAAGAAATTGAGATATAAGAAAACTAATTCAAAGAATATGACACTAAATAAAAAAAAGTTGGTAATTGTTAGTGTTTATGGACTTGGACTGGGTTTAGAAGGCCAGATAGGCAATCGCTTCGCGTAAAATAGGTACTGGTTATTCAGATAAATACGGTCCGAATAGAAACCGACCCTAATATAGTTGGGAAAAGGCTAGGCAGATGATGATGGACATTACATATAAGAATTTCTTAGTAAGAGTCTGAAGCCTCATTCTGTGAGCTAGACAAGGCCCTTAAGTCTTTCTACATAGGACTTAGCATAATAGACGCATTTTAATTCTTTATTGTACACCAAAACAACATATTTTTAGTCATAATAAAGTACATGTGCAAAGGCGAGCTTAACTCAAAGTTGAGTTTTCTCCCAGAGAGAGTTCATCATAGAGGATAGGATCCAGTGTACAAATAATACCTATGCATAAATATTGCTACATACATAAGCAAAAAGAGTGGTAATACATTACCTAACGTACTATACTACATGGACTCATCCGCAGATACCGGCGAGGGTATCACTGAGCTTTTCTCCTGTTATTTTCAGTCTACTTTCCAAGAACCTGACTCAGAATCTGACGATCTGGATCTTAATGTAGACATTCATTCTGCTAGCTCGGTGAACCTGAGTACGGTAAGCGTGTGTCCAGGGATGGTACTCAAGCTACTTAAAGATTTTGGACCCATCTAAATCTGGTGGGCCAGATTTGATACCCCTCATTTTCATAATTAATTGTGCAAAGAGCCTGGTGGCGCCAGTCTGTTTGCTGTTTGAACGGTCGTTGAGAGAGGGTATCGTACCGAAGATGTGGAAATCGGCATTTATTACACCGATTTTTAAAAAGGGGGATAAATCTTAAATAGAAAACTACCGCCCCTTATCCAAATTGTGTCTTTTTTCCAAAGTTCTTGAACGAGTAGTACACACGGAAGTTTATTCAGCTATGCAACGCCATTTCGGCGACGAACAACATGGTTTCCTCAGAAAACGGTCGACTGCCTCCAACCTGTTACTATCCAATGAAATTATAACCACTGGGATAGAAGAACGATGCCAGGTCGACGCAATATACACGGACTACAGCAAGTGTTTCGATCGAATAGATCATCGGGTGCTTCTTCAGGAGCTATATTCCGCAGGAATTCACGAAGATCTAGTCCGGTGGTTTTCGTCTTACATAGATAATCGAACGCAGGCTGTAGTTTTACGTGGATATACGTCTGGGTGGAAACCTGTCCCATCAGGAGTGCCCCAAGGTTCAATCTTAGGTCCGTTATTATTTACCATATTTATTTTTGACTTAAAGACCTGCTTTAGACACTCACATATTCTATTATTCGCAGATGACATGAAGGTCCTAAAGTCCGTGCGCACATTGTCTGATTCAGAGCTACTTCAGTCAGACCTCGATAGATTCGAACAATATTGCAAAACCAACAAGTTACAACTAAATGTATCCAAATGATTTCACGTAGTATTCACTCGTCAGAAACCTATTATTGGCCCAGGTTATAATACACTAGATGGTACTTACATAAGTAAAGAGAATAGTATCAGAGATCTTGGCATAGTTCACGACAGCAAGCTACTTTTTGATGATCACATAAATACAGTCGTCAACAAGGCGTTCTAAGCCTTGGGATTTATCATTAGAACTTGTTCTAGCTTTCGTTCCCTGCAACCATTAAAAGTTCTCTACTGTTCTCTAGTGCGTAGCTACCTTGAGTATGTATCTCAAGTATGGAAACCCTCAATATGAGATTTACAAATCTCGTATTGAGTCTGTTCTGAGGAAATTTTTGCGGTACTTGGACTTCAAGGCTGGGCAATTCTCAGTCGACTATGAACATCGTTGTAAACGTTATCATTTCCTACCATTGGAAGTAAGACGAAATATAAGTGATATCTGTTTTTTAGTGAACATCGCAAACGGCTCGGTTGATTGCCCCGAGCTACCCAGCAAAATACAACTTCGCACTAATCTAAATAACCTAAGAAAACGGCCGCTACTCCAAGTCCCATTCGCATCGACAAAGTACAGGCGCAACGCGTTCTGCATGCGTAGTGTTATGGCCTTCAATAGTTTACCATCACACCTGGATATCGACTTATTTTGCACCAGCGCACATAAAATTAAAAATATTTTGAACAAGGAGTATTTTGGTGACCACCATAAGTAGCTTTTAATTTTGATATTGCACGGCTTGACATATCTTAGTATCTCAACATCCCTTGTACCTTGTAAATTGTTTGATTATCTACGCTGTAACTGGTCAACTCAAGCACCTTATAACTAAGTAGTTAAATATATGTGGAAGCTTGTAATTAGCAAATTTCACTACCTAATTATGTTATTTAAATTTGTAATTAGTCTGTAAGCTTTCTTTAAAATAAAATAAATACATACATAAATACAAATATATATATACGGACGCCAGTTTTATCGGCGAATTGGCACTCAGGTTCTATTGGTTCTGGCTAGCCGTAGGACAAAAATCGATAGAAACCAGAAAGGCGATTAAGTAGATGCAATAATATATTGAAAAGTTCCCGAAGAAATCTCAGCGCTGTTGAGGCGCTGCTGTAGCGCGCAAATCCACAGCAGTATATCTCGGGGATTTCCTGACTACGAATCCGCGTATTTTGCGTCCGCTATTGCGACGTGGCCTAAAAATAGCCTACCTACCAACTTATATATTAATCTAGGGAGTAAGCCTCTGCCATACAAAATTTCACTCAAATTCGTTCAACTTTTTCTGAGGTGAATTTTTTTTACTATTGGTAGGCACGTGTTTGACTTTGACCACTATCTAACCTATAAGTAAGCGTATATAGTAAGCGATGATGTGGTCGAAGATGGAGCACGCTTGCCTAGAAGAAACCTATTCACTCTTAACTTAAAGACTGCCAGGTTTTAGCTATCGGGAAACACAGACTCCTGTAGGGAATTCCACTCTTTAGCTGTTCGCACTATGAATGTGTTCCCAAAACGTTTTGTGCGTGTGGGTGGGTGGTGCATATCCACCATGTACCGGTGGCGCATCGTCGGTATAAGGAGGATAAGGTTGGTAGTCGTCTTATGGTCCGATGATGAAACGGACTTGGCGGAATTAAATTATGCAATTCCGTCGGTCGCACTTTCTCCAAAATGCCGCCGATACAAAACCGACAGGCTAGCAACTCGTAACAAACATAGGTAGACACACACAAAAACTTTAACATTAATAATTATATAATACTAATGTGAATAAATGCTATTCTACCAATAAAATGTTGGCATTTCGCGTATCTATGTATCAATTTTACGTCCGTATATATGTACAGCTATCTGACGTCCGTATGTCTGTTATATAGTTATAGAATTTTATTAATCGGTATGATAATATTAATTATACCTAGTACTTCTAGCTGAAGTCTGAGATGTTCTAGAAGCAACATCAAATTTTCACATCAAGCAATAAGTTTTTTTTTATTAGTGATGGGTTTGCTTTTGACTCTAGTCTAGGTCAGAAATGACAGAGACAAAGTCTACGTTGGGGCGAGCTTACCCAGAAGGAGCCTGTGCACTCTAACTTTGAAGAGATTAAGGTTGTAAGCGTTTGGAAACACAGACGCAGGCAGAGAGTTCCACTCCTATGCTGTGCGCATTATAACGCTTAGTGCGAATTGGTGGAATAGCAACAAGGTAGGGATGATAAGATGCAGTGCGTCTGGATGTCCGATGGTGGAAGGGGGCCGGTGGGATGAGGTCGCAGGCAACCTCAAGTACAAGTGCCAGTTATATAAGGTCATTTTATTAACATTTTTTGTAATGTTGATTTCGGTTTGTTTCGTTTAGAGCGCAAGAGACCGAGAACTCATATAATAATACTATCGCCATGCCCCGTCCAATAGCTATTAATAGGATCTCCGAAAGTCCCACGATATGCCAGTTAATACGACTTAACCTACTTCCAATTCAGCAAGGTGCTCCTTCAGCGAAGTGCTTGTTTTGCCGCAGAAAGCGTCCATTATACATCACCAGGTAAATATTACGGAATTGGTACACTGTTGTAGCCCGGGGATTCTTAGCACCCCCCACCGCACCGTTTCCGTGGCCGTTTCAGCGGCCAGGAATAGTGCAGCTACCGGGAACTGGGGGCCGTGAACATGGGTTGCTACTCATAGGGGGAATTTGCCATAGCCACCACGCTTGGCAGGCGGGTTGGTGGCCGCTGTTCCAGGAATGCTTTCTCTTACATATAGTGCTGCTGCCCACTATAAGGTTCGCCACGTATCGATTACCGGAACCAAAAAACGGATGCGATGTTGCCAGCTTATGGCATATCGTCGTTTGATTTCGAGTAGGGAACCTATATCTGCTACGCTCGGCGGCCTACGTCGCTGTATGAGTGCACTGTGCTCAGAAATGTATAAATATCACAGCGAAATATTAGGAACAGGTTTTTTGGTGAGGAACGTTTGTTGTTCTTTTGCGGCCAAATCACTGATTTTGTTACCATCAGTGATATTATTTATAAACACACTACACGGGCAAGCACAATCATACACATTCGTATAATATCTTCATCACTTTTTTTTTATTATTAATGTAATTTATATCATATTTTAACTATATCTGTTTACTCACATAATATCTACTTCATGACTGTGACAATCTATACATATAATAAAATCGTAGACTAACCGTGTCTGTACATTGAATATTTTTCCATGAAAATTACACAGAAAACTCAGGAAAAAGGTATAAAACACAAAAATGCAATTTTTGAAATTTTTGTCTGTTTGTCTGTTTGTGCGTTTGTGGGAGCATCACGCATAAACCACAGATTGGATTGCAAATCTAAGTACGTAAAAATATTAAGTGATAACCCGAGTAACATTTAGCGTTTATTTCATCAAAATCGACCCACAAAATCAAAAGATATTGAATTTTTAAGTTTAGGAAGAAACTTCCTAATGTATTCTGATGAGTCAGAGCGCCATCTATTGAGAAAAAATAAAATGCACGAAAGAATTCAAAATTGTTGTGTTATTCGTGAAACTTTTAATACGTGGCAAAATAAAAGTGACCATTTTATACCTTTTCGTTATTTATCGTTACAATCGATCTACAAAATCAAAATATATTGAATTTTTAGTTTAGTAAGAAACTTCCTACTGTGTTCTGATCAGTCAGAGCGCCATCTATTGAGGAACCAAAAAATGCATGAAAGCATGAATGTTACACCAAAACACATTCATTGAGTTATTTGTGAAACTTTTAATACGTAGACGTAGCAAAATAAAAGTAAACATTTTAATACCTTATCGTTATTCATCGTTACATACGGGCTTCTTATTTAACGTCTTCTGCTGCCAAATATTTTGTCAGTTTACAAGTTCGATAAATGCCGTTGCACTGATGACGCGTTTTTCTGAATTGCGGTGTTAAGATTTTCCGCTGGAGAATGACCTCACACGATTATTAAACACAGTCGTAGTTCGTAGGAATGTCGGTTTGGTCTCTGGAAGGTCTTAAACGAATAGGGGCCAAAATTGCTTAAATCTCTGAGTTGTGCTGGATTCGTTTAAAGTGCTTTTATCGTAGAGTCTTAAACTGATTTAGAACTCAGTAGTTTTGTGAAGTACTGGACGGTGCGACTTGCGGATCAGGCCTGTAGGGTTCCGTACCAAAGGTGCTGACAGGACCCTACTTCTAAGGCCTCCGCGATTGATTCTGTTTAGAGCGAAGCAACGAATGGTTCGATTTGCGAAACAAGGCTAATAATAATAAGGTACCGTACCAAAGGTGGTCACGGTGACGGGAGCGATCGATTTTGGTGGGGCTACTCTCTAAGCCCGAAGTCCGTAGTTTCGGGCTTAGTTGCGGACGTATTCTACTCCGTATCACCTACAGACTTACGATTAATCCCGAACCCGAACTAAGAATGAATGACAACACGATTTCACAGTAACTGTCAAATCGAGTTATCATTAGTTCTCTGTGGTTAGGTGATACGGAGTAGATTTTTTTTTACTATAGATTGCCTATCTATTACGTTTGACCACTATCTCACCTGATGGTAAGCGATGATGAGGTTGAAGATGGAGCACGTTTGCCTAGAAGCAACCTATTCACTTTTGTCTTAAAGACTCCCAGGTTGCCCGCAACTAAGTTTTTAATTCGTGCTAAGTATCAGACGGTTCGATTTGCGAGTCAAGGCAAATTATAGGGTTCCGTGCCAAAGTTGCTAATGGGAACCTAATATTTAAGCCTTCGCGTACGATCTAGATACGTGCGAACCAAGTCGATTTTTAGGGTTCCGTACCAAGGTTGTTAACGGAACCCTATTTATTAATAAGCCACCGCTGTCCGTCTTCCTTCAGTTTATTAACCGACTTCAAAAAAAGGAGGAGGTTATCAATTCGACTGTATTTTTTTTTATGTTTGTTACCTCATATTAACCGACTGGATGAACTGATTTTCATGATTCTTTTTTTATTTGAAAGCTGGTGCTTCCCGTGTGGTTCCATTGCCACCACGTCAGGATCTGATGATGGAAACCCTGAGAAATCGAGGGCAACTCTCGAAAATTGTAGGCACGTATTTGGTAAAAACTTGATATTCGTGTGTATATCGGGTGATACTACAAAAGAATGAAAGTTTGGATCAGACCTGATGATGGAGACGACAGAGAGTCAAGGGAACTCCACATCGGTATGTAAGAACTACCAAGTGTTTGGGCTTATTTCATTCGTATTGACGAGATCTTTACACCGAAAGCACTTAGTAAGTTTTATTTTCATAACATAACATCACGCCGGTACGCTGTGAATGGGTACGCAGGTACCACTAGAAAGTGAAAAATAAAAAACTTTTTTACAAAAAATGTTACCGACTTGTGTTTTTAGTTTTTTCGCTTTTTGACACCGACTTCCGAAATTAAAGTTATTTTATACTTTGTAGTGTTTTGTTTTGGAAGTCGGTTACATTTTTTGTAAAAAAGTTTTTTTCGTTTTATTTCTATCTCGCTGATATAAAAATGTCTTCTAGAAAAAGGTCGAATCTTTCACAATATAGCAAAATTCTCAAAGTCGGGTTTGTTCGAACACTATTCTAACTAACTCGAGAACGGCTCGACCGATTTTCATAGTTTTTGTGTTTTATTCGGGACGAAGACTAATTCCTTCGTCCGGAATAGCTTATAAGAATTAAAAAAAAAAAAATAGTATGTAGGTAGGGTAGGTAGGCAGGTAGGTAGGGTAGGTAGACAGATAGGTAGGGTAGGTAGGCAGGTAGGTAGGGTAGGTAGGCAGGTAGGTAGGTAAGGTAGGTGAGGTAGGGTAGCATGGTAGGTAGGTATGGTAGGTAAGTAGGTAGGTAGGTTAGGGTCGGTAGGTAGAGTAGCCAGTTGACGGAAGCGAAGCCGCGCGGGTCAGCTAGTAACTATAATAATATTGAAACAAATGAACCGTCACACGTCCTTTGAAAGGTTCATTTGAAAACCAGCGTCAGACAGCATTAGTCAGTCTGACATTTCGCTGAAATGGACCTTTTTAGTGCAACCGTGAGACACACACTTATTTCTGGCATACCTACCTTTTTGTTATTTCTATGGACCGTGCGTGTTTCATGTATGTGCTTAATAAATTTTATTCTTTCTTTCTTTCTTATATTCCGGCTAAATATCCCTTTTACGACACCCGCGGGAAAATGGCGTATTCTTTTTACTTGCCGGATACTACACAGGAAATAGGCCATTGTCGCTATAGCAACAAATATATAAATTTACAGGGGGCTCCATACAAGCCGGCTTAGCCCTTTCGGTATGGGCACGCTCAGCACAATTTCTCTGTATCGTTTTCGTTTTGTATTATTGTTCTTTTGTTTTCTATAATACAAAATAAATATTTTCTATTAGTCTTCTTCTTTAAGAAAGGTGTTTTTTTTTTGTATCGGAATCCTTTGTGTGAGAGTCCGACTCATACATGACCGGTTTTTTATTATCTTCACATGTTCCCACCATGTACTCGCTAAGACACCGGCCTTATTCCGAAGGAGGGACTTTTGGAGCGCCTGAGACCGAGAACTCATATAATAATACTATCGCCATGCCCCCGCTTCGCGTAGTCTAAATGTAGGATGAACTATAACTTCTAAACCTTCCAAAGTAATAACTTACCTGATAGTAAAAACCGCATCAAAGGTTGCATTTTTTTTTGGGACAAGCCCGCCACACATTCCCAACCACTGCAACTCCTGAAAGCCAGAATCAACAGTGGCGACCACCAGAAAAACGCCGAGCCAATGAAGCCCGACGAGTCCCGGAGAAACGATTTAACTGTCTTGGATACTGCAACGAATTTAATCAGAAAAGTACAGCGGAGGAGTAGAAAAATAAATATATATATAATTTCCACTTCCCTCCTTATCAAGCAGGAGACAGAATAGAGCTAGGCCAATAGGCACCAAGGGACATACACAACTGAGTTAAGCCCAGTTGTCAAGCACCACGGATTATACATTAACACTAAAACTAATGGGTCCTAAATTGTGAGCTACTTTTGATTCCAGTAATAGGTATGGCAAAATCGCTTGAACGCACTGTTATATCCATAAACTATATCGAAGCAATTGCTGATGTCAACAATAAATTTTATACAAAACTATTTACGTCCATGCGGACAAGTCAGTCGCAGATTAGCATCCAAACCGCGCTCCCGTGTCATAATTAATCAAAAGAAAAGTGAGGTTACGAAAATCGTGTGTGTACTTTTTGTGCAATAAACTGGGTGAAATCACATTTGGTTTTTTTTTAAAAGACAATCAGCGGCTGCCGCCTAACATTGGTGTCATAAGTAAAGGATTTCGTTAGTGGTTTCCGCGATAAACCCCGGAATTAGAACCCGTGGTCGTCGCGTTTGTCAAAGTGATCGACGGTGAGTCTCAACCCCTCGCGTTGAGCCCGCATCTGAGCTGCCCAGCATCGTGGTCGACAGTAAGCCTCCTCCTGCACCGAGCCTGCACCACTGCCGAAAGCACTTGTGGTCGACGATAAGCCTCCGCCTGCGCAGTGAGCCCGCACCACTACCACACCTCTACCACCGCCAAGATCTCCACTTTCTTCTCGTCATCTTCTCTCCGGGACCGGTTTACCACTGGTACTCTCCACCAGCGCCATACTACCAGCATCTGCACTCGTCGCCATCACCAAGAGCGTCACGTGATCGTATTCGTCGTCCGCCAAATCACCCTCGGTCGCAACCACGTGTCGTATTTACACAGAACTTTCTGGACTTTAATATTTACTCATTAGTGAACTTAAGAATGTTCCTGATTGTGCTGTTTCTGTAAGTAGTTTTAATTTTTCTTTCCTGTCTCTTTTTGTTTAGAACTCGCATTTCACATTTCTGTGTACCTATATCTGTGTATCCGCTCAAAACCTAAACACCTAAATCCTTCCTGAATCATGTCGCCAAAACAAGAGCCCTCGGAAAAGGTCACTTTAAATGTCCTCACAAAATTCATAAGGCCATATACAGGTGATCGAGAGACCCTTCCAGCATTTCTCACAAACTGCGACAATGCTATGTCACTAGCAGCGTCTGAACAGCAAGGCATATTATGTAAATATATTATTTCCCAATTAGAGGGAAAAGCCCAACTAGCATGCAGTCTGAAAACCTTCACAGAATGGTCAGATCTAAAAAGCTTTCTTAAAACCTCATTTGGTGAAAGAAAACACAGTTCTCATTTGTTAGTAGATTTACAAAGCTGTAAACAGCAAGCATCCGAATCCGTAACGCAATTTGCTCTAAAAGTTGAAGCCTGCCTAACACGCATTCAGGCAGATATTCACTATTCATGCACAAATCAAACAGAGCTCACTGGCAGAATAGCTGCTATGAAAGACCTCGCTTTAAATACATTTATATTGGGACTTAACCCCAACATATCAAATATAGTAAGATGTCGGAATCCTTCTTCACTAAATGATGCCGTTACTCACGCGGTAGAAGAAGAGAAGCTATTTAATCTAACACGCGTATCTCAGCGAACAGGAAAATTCTGTTCTCATTGTAACAAGCCAGGTCATACATCTAATGAATGCTTTAAGAAAAAGCCAAACTCTAACTCCTCAAACAACCCTCCGACCCAAAAATCTTATCATGTTTCCAATCCTTCAACCTCGTCATTTTCAGGTAATGGTGAAGCTTCACATAATTCTAATAATAACTCAAAATTTTGCGCATATTGTAAAAATAAAGGACATGTGATTAATGAGTGTCGCAAGCGTCAGTATAATAATCAACGCCGTTCCAATAATTCGCAACCTGAAGCCACTAGGCAAGAACAAAGAAACGACGTCAATTCCCATGCATCCAATAGCGATGCACGTGTTCATCATTGTGAATGTAATTGTAATAATGAAACTAAAGATAACCACGAAAGCGATTTAAACTTAAATTGATTTCGGATGTGTGCCTGCCGAAGTCGAAAAATAATAAAGGCACGAACCTACATACTAAATCTTTTTCATCTCAGAAACCTTGCAACCAAGGACTGAGTCTTACTAAATCATTCTCATCTCAGAAACCTTGCAACCAAGGACTGAGTCTTACTAAATCTTTTTCATCTCAGAAACCTTGCAACCAAGGACTGAGTCTTACTAAATCATTCTCATCTCAGAAACCTTGCAACCAAGGACTGAGTCTTACTAAATCTTTTACACCTCAGAAACCTTGCAACCAAGGACTGAGTCTTACTAAATCTTTTACACCTCAGAAACCTTGCAACCAAGGACTGAGTCTTACTAAATCTTTTACACCTCAGAAACCTTGCAACCAAGGACTGAGTCTTACTAAATCTTTTACACCTCAGAAACCTTGTAACCAAGGACTGAGTCATACTATATCCTACTCACCTCGACTGGTCAATAAACAATCGAGTCTTAAAAAATCTTACAATGCACCTCAGAACAATCTGAGTCTTACTAAAAATAAATGCAACTTACTTAACAATAATTCTGAATCGTCTACTAATTCTAATCATGCATCTCAAAATAACCTGAGCCTTAACTATAATTCAAATAACATACGTCCTACTTATACTAAATCTTCATGGTCTCAAAACGGGACTCATAAACCTATTCAATCGCCTGAGAACTCCAAAGTTTCAGTGCCTATTTTTGAAACAAATATACATAAATACAAAGTCTCTTTGCCGTTTACAAATCTCATCACGAAATATTCAAAAAAACCTCTTAGTTTTCTCATCGACACTGGTTCTAGTGTCAGTATCGTAAAACAATCTAGTTTGTCGTGTAAACCTAAACTCAGTGATGAAATAATTCAGCTTAAAGGTATAAATAATGCTAATTCTTATAACGAAACCTTGGGCACATTTCAATTAGAGTTTCAAATATGTAAAGACTTTTTCAACATAAATTCCACATCATTACGGATGAGCTAAACCTCAAATATGATGGTATAATTGGTACAGATTTTTTACGTATTTATAATGCCAATATAGATTATAATTCTAAGCACATGAATTTATGCGGTCATAATGTACCTATTTTGTTTGACATGCCAACCTACGTCATACCGGCACGGTGTGAAGCCGTAATCGAATGCATGGTGTCAAATGACTCCTCAGAATTACACAATTTACGCGAAGCGCTTGTTCTAGATCACGTTGTAAGTGAAGGTGTTTATTTAGCTAATTGTATTGTAACTTTAAAACCAAATAATCGAGTCAATATTTCAGTTCTAAACACAACTGAATCTGATTGAAATATTTAATTTAATTTAATATTGAAATTCATGATTTTAAAGTCAATCTAACTTCTATGGACTCTCCTTATGTTCATCAACCTCATGAGATAATTCACACTGTTTCTTTGTCTGAACGACGTGATCGCGTTCTTAACCAAATCAGACATGATCATCTCAATTCCGAAGAAAGACAAGCTTTATTAGAATGCTGTGCTGATTTCAGTGATATATTCTACCTTGAGGGTGACCCCCTCACCTGCACTAACGCTATCCAGCACTCAATTAACACCGGCAATGCACCACCTATAAATGTAAAGTCTTATCGCTTTCCAGAGTGTCATAAAGATGAAGTAGATAAGCAAATAAAAAAAATGCTCGATCAAAAGATCATAAGACCGTCAAATTCCCCCTGGAGTGCTCCTGTTTGGGTAGTACCTAAAAAAATGGACGCCTCGGGACAACGAAAGTGGCGAATCGTCATCGATTACAGACGACTCAATGACGTCACAGTGAATGAAGTTTACCCCATTCCCTTAATCTCAGATATCTTAGATCAGTTAGGTCACTCCAAATATTTTTGTGTTCTCGATCTGGTGTCAGGTTTCCACCAAATTAATATAAATCCTGCTGACTCAGAAAAAACTGGATTTACTGTTATCAACACAAATGGGACCTCAGGCCACTACGAATTCACTAGAATGCCATTTGGGTTAAAAAATGCCCCTTCAACCTTTCAACGTCTTATGAATACGGTCTTATCCGGACTTCAAGGTCTTCATTGCTATGTATACTTAGATGACTGTATCGTGTATGGAAGTTCCTTAACTGCAGTAATAGAGAAACTAAGACTTGTATTCGACAGACTTCGTCAATTCAACTTAAAACTTCAACCCGATAAATGAGAATTCCTAAGACGTGAAGTAAATTATTTAGGTCATACTATCACTAATAAAGGTGTCTCTCCGAACCTCGACAAAGTTAAAGCTGTCTCTGAGTATCCTGTTCCAAAAAATCCAAAAGATATAAAGTCTTTTCTAGGCCTTATCGGCTACTATCGTCGATTTATCGAAAACTTCTCAAAACTCACTAAGCCTCTAACTTCTCTTTTAAAAAAGGATACAGCCTTTTATTGGAATATCGAACAACAAAATGCATTCGACATTTTAAAAGAAAAATTAACCACAGCTCCTTTACTCCAATACCCTGATTTCTCACAACCTTTTCTCGTCACTACGGACGCAAGTAACTACGCCGTAGGCGCTGTTCTTTCCCAAGGCCAAATTGGTATAGACAAGCCAATTGCATATGCATCGCGCACACTCAACAAAGCCGAAGGAAATTACTCCACTGCCGAAAAGGAATTGTTAGCCATCATTTTTGCCGTTAAAACTTTCCGCCCTTATCTTTACGGCAACAAATTTAAAATCATCACTGATCACAGACCTCTCGTTTGGCTTTTTAATGTAAAAGACCCGGGTGGTCGCCTCATTCGGTGGCGTTTAAAGCTGGAGGAATACGATTACGAGATAGTTTATAAACAAGGCAAACTTAATTCAAACGCCGATGCCTTATCGCGTCACCCGATACTTGCTATAACACGTAGTAAGTAACATCTTTAACAATCAATCTTATGAAGAGTATTTTAAGTTACAATTCACTAAATCTATACCTACAACTAACACACAAATTGAAGAACATTCTGAAGCTCTACACCTCACTAAATGTAAGCTGATAGCTTGTTCAACATCACTAGATTTTGACAATTCCATGCCACACTGTGAAAATCTTCTTTCCCAAATTGAAAACGCTTCTGACATAATCGCAACTGAACGCGAATTGGATTCGGTATTTACAACATTTTCTAATGGAAAACATTACTACTTCTTATTCACCAAAGTGCATCATTACGAAGAAGTTAATTACAAAACAATTTACTCACTTTTAATTAAATTACGCGACTCTATTATAGACAAAAATACAAATGAATCAGAGCTCGCTATATCAGACTTCAGTGAACCATTCTCTAAACTATCCTATAGTAAAATATATAACATGCTTACCTTCATCTTCCATAAAACTAACATTAAAATACATATCTATAAAAATCAAATTATTTACCCCACTCCAGTTGAAGTACCCAAAATACTTCAAGAAAATCATGATTCACCCATTGCTGGACATCCGGGTATGAAACGAATGCTGAGCCGTATTAAGGCATCGTATTATTGGAAATCAATGCGCTCGGATATCGAAAATTACGTCAAAAATTGTAAATTGTGTCAAACAAACAAACCGTTACGTCTATCCAATAAAGCGCCTATGGAAATCACCTCTACTAGTACTAAACCTCTTGAAAGACTAGCACTGGACATTGTAGGACCTCTCCCAGAAGCTGGTTTTCAGAAATTCAAATATATTTTGACCTTACAAGACGATCTAACCAAATTTACTTGTGCTTACCCTATGATTTCCTCAACTAGCGACGAAGTTGCACGTAATTTAATACATTTTATGTCATTGTTTGGTTTTCCTAAAACAATACTCACTGATTTGGGCACATGTTTTACGTCTGATCTTTTCAAACAAGTAACAGAAATCTGTAAAATCAAATCTATTTTCACTACGCCTTACCATCCACAGACCAACGGAGCCTTAGAGCGTAGCCACGCTACTCTTAAAGAGTATCTAAAATCATTCGTCAATGAGAATCAGAACGATTGGCATTGTTATTTATCTACCGCTCTCTTATCTTATAACACTACTCCTCACACCACTACTCAGTTTAGTCCCTTTGAACTCTTATTCGGTTATAAACCTGTAATTCCAAACTCTATTTACGGAACTAATGATAATAATAGTTATCACGAATATGTTCGAGCTCTTCAGTATAGAATGAAGTTTAGTCGTCAAAAGGCAATAGAAAATATTCTTAATAGTAAAGAAATTTCTAAACGATATTATGACGGATCCAGTCGTAGAGTCACTTATAAAACAGGTGATATGGTATATGTGAAACACCATCACCGACTTCGAAAGGCCTTATCCCCTATTTGGAAAGGTCCTTATAAAATTATCAAACTAAATGGCAATCATAATGTAACTGTTTGTATTAACCGTAAACATGTTAAATATCATACCAATGAAATTAAACCCGCTCACGCATAGTCCCTCTCTTTTCAGAACGCTATGGCGTCACAGCCTCGCAGAGCCTTCTTTAACACCAATAGTGCACAGTCCTGGAATTTATTTCGACCCGACCAATACCATATATTTTTATAATGATTACTGGAAAGTAATTACACATTTAGATATTGTATCAATTGAACCACATCTTAATAATATTGAAAATTTAATTAAAAAAACGTTGGATCTTTGTATTAAATCTGAATTAAGTGAGTTTATGCAATGTAAGGATTTATTTAGCCCAATCGAAGTTAACCTTCAAACTAATGTTATTAAATTAGATTCATTATCCCATATTATATCCTCAGACTCGCCTAATAGGTTCAAAAGATCATTAGAATTTGGTGGTGAGATCTTAAAATTCTTTTTTGGGACATTAGATGCCGACGATGCCCGGAAATATGATACCGCTATTGACTCATGCCAAAAAAGTGAAACTGAATTATTTAATTTAATGAAAGAAAATATACACATAATTAAGTCCACGATAAATACTTTTAATGCTACTATTTCGAGATTAAATAAGAATGAATTGAGACTAAAATCCCAAATTGACCATCTTAATGAAATTTTATCGCAAACCACTAAAAATAACAATGAAGTTATTTCCATATCCAAAATAAATAATTTAGTCAATATAATAGAAGGTTCTCTATTAACCATTACCAATTTTCTGGACTCTGTTCTAAACGCTATTTTATTTGCCAAAGCTAATGTGTTACACCCCTCAATTATTACTCCAACTAACCTTTTGATTGAATTATCGAAACAGAGCCATGTGATGAATAAACGGTTAGACTTCCCCGTTCCTCTTAATATCGAAAATATTCATACAATAATCGACGTGTCAAAATTAACCGCATACTACTACAACAAAAGAGTTGTTTTTGTTATGAAAATCCCTCTCATCTCAAATACTAAATATAATGTTTATAAATTAATTCCCTTACCTACTCCACCTGATCATAATAATCCAAATACCTTTGCCCTTATTCACCCAACGAGTCCCTATCTTGCTATCACAGATGACCGACTAAACTATGCAATGTTATCTAGCATAAATATCAAAGAATGTCTTAAAATAAGTAATTATTACTCAATTTGTCAATTATCAACTATTTATTCCAGTAATTCCAATCCATCTTGTGAAGTTAAGTTATTAAGCGAAGTAGTTTTATCATTGCCCAGTGAATGTGATTATAAATTATTGTATGGTCAAATTGATATCTGGCAAGTAATGACTGGAAACTGCATAGTAATGAATGGATATATGTACAATCAAACCCAAATAAGTTAACCGTAAAATGTAATGCTAATATGAAAGATTACCCAGTCCTTGGAACTGGATTGTTAAGTTTATCTCCTGACTGTATAGGTTATTCTAAAACTTTACAACTTATTCCATCAACCACTTCAAGTTCCGAATATAAAAATCAATTTATTATTGACTTCGATATAACAAAAGACGATTGTTGTAATAAGGATATAATTAATAAAACTATTCTCTTACTCTCACCGCTATCTTTAAGTAATATAGATCTAGATTCATTGAAGCATACGTCTCATAAATTAGATGCTCTTGAATCAGAGATAAATAAGTACCAAGAACAATCGCATTTTGTTAAATATGCAACCTATTATTCTGGTTTTACTTATTTAGTAGCAACTGTTATAATTCTGTTTATCATATATAAGTTATTTAGTTGGTATTTCAATAGCAGAAAACAAAGATCAATGTGCTGTATTCAAATTTTTAATCAATGTAATTCAAAAAGAACAGTGCAACATGAAAATAGGATAACTAACTCGATTGAAATGATGGAACATTCTATATCTGATAAATCTGATAATGATAATGAGCATTACTCGTCCCAGAGGAATCTTAATAATTGAGTATTATCTTAAGTTTTATTACTAGGCAATTTTTGTATGGGTTTCCAATTTTGTTATTTTTGTTTTTTTATTACGACTTTTTTATAGCTTTTAAGTTATATTTCTATTTGCATAGATTTTGATATTCTTTTTCTTTATATTCCATGGGTTATTTTAATTTTAAGGGTTTTTTAGTTAATTCTTTATAACCTTTTTTCTCTTCCTATTGTAAAGCCTCATTTTTCTTTTTCGCGATTTCGCTTCATCATTTAAGATAAAGCTCCATTTAAAGGGGGGAGATGTTATATCCATAAACTATATCGAAGCAATTGCTGATGTCAACAATAAATTTTATACAAAACTATTTACGTCCATGCGGACAAGTCAGTCGCAGATTAGCATCCAAACCGCGCTCCCGTGTCATAATTAATCAAAAGAAAAGTGAGGTTACGAAAATCGTGTGTGTACTTTTTGTGCAATAAACTGGGTGAAATCACATTTGGTTTTTTTTAAAAAGACAATCAGCGGCTGCCGCCTAACAGCACGGAAATTGGTTCTGGTTTCTATTTCTACAAGGTCCGTGTAGTAAACTACTCCAGATGTAACCTGATTACTATCTAACATAATACTGCATTCAGTTTGCCAAAGAATACACTCCCATAAGATGTGGTGTGCGGATTGTTCGTATTCATGGTCATCTGTAGAACACTGACATAAAGGCGAGGCCACAAGCCTAAAGGAAAAAAATATACTCTTAAAGTTGCCATGACCTGTGAGAAATTGGGCAACACAATGTTCCACCTCCAGCCATATACTATCCAGCCGCTCACGAACGGATGGAAAAAACTGGTGGAGGTGACGGCCTTTAATGGAATTTTTCCCACCTACATTGCCATTCGGATAAAAGTTCCTCCCAGACGTCAGTCTGGGGTTTCAGTAATCTACAGATCTTAGCACGGTAGCGTTGCGGTAAAAACTCTGGGTCCGAGATCTTTCTAGCGTAGTACATTGCAGCACCCCGCTGCACCTCTAGATCGACTGGGAGAACACCCGCCAACACCGGTAAGGCTTCAGTACTAACCGTCCTATACGTCTTGCACAAGAATATCAAAGCCAAACGCTGGCTTTGCAGCAATTTACGGCGTACCGCCCCTATGGTGGCCCTGTCAACCCAGACAGGTGCCCCGTAGCACATACAACCCAAGTAAGTAGCCCCATAAATAGTTTTAAGGTTTGAAATGACACCAAATAGCTTTGGATATTCTTGTTAAGGCGTAGAAGTTCTTTTTTGCTTTTTCACCTACTGTTTTAATATGATCAATAAATGAAAAGTTCCTTTCTAGTAGCATACCGAGGTAGCACATGGATTCTTTTCTTTTAACGGGTACGTTATTAAATTTAATACTAGGCTAGGATTTTGGATTTCCTTTTAAAATAAGTTGATAGGTTTTATGCGGTGCAAAGGTCAGACGGTTTCGATCGCCCCACTGAGATATTAAACGTAGATATGTGTCAGCCAAGCTCTCGAGTCCAGCCCGAGTGCTTGCCTCAATGAGCAGTAAGCCATCGCCCGCGTAACCAGTTAATAAACAGCCGCATGGGAGCGGAAGCGTGAGGAAATCATCGTAGCCAAAATTCCATACATATGGACCGATAACTGAGCCCTGAGGACATGCCATGGTTAGAGACTTAGAATGGAATGAAGTCTCAGTTTGAGTTTCGTGGAGCCGTTTAGAAAGTACGAAAGAATCAGATAATAGATATTTTTGTAGCAACCACGGGTTTTCAATTTAAGTAGTAGCATCGGCCACCATGCGTTATCAAAAGCGCCAGGTATGTCGAGAAAGATTCCAACCACGTATTTATGTTCCGATAAGTTAACAATTTTACGGATAGAGAAAGCCGCGTCGACTGTGGATTTACCAATAGTGAAACCAAATTGATTAATATGAAATTTAGGTCCGTTCGGTAGCAAGCGCGGAACGATTAGTCGCTCTAAGAGTTTTCCCAAAGATGGAAGTAGTGTTATGGGCCGGTAAGACTTAGGATCATCCGGGGGCTTATCGCCACTCTTCGGAATAATGCGTATAAAGCCTTGTCGCCATATTCGAGGAAAAATACCTTCTGCAATGCATCGGTTATATACGGATAAGGTCGCGTCGCCCGCCGTTTTACACGCTTCTATAATCATTCTATTAGATAGTTTATCTTCACCGGATGTTTTTTAAGAAGTAGTCTATTGACAACGTTTATGAATTCGTCAGTGGATGGAAGGTCTGACTTCGGGGCCCACGCTCTAATCTGGTGGTGGTATTCGTTATCATTTACTGATGAATCGTCTGGTATTAGAGAATCAAGCAAAAAATCAGTTGTTTCTTCAATGCCGGTGGTATGTTTATTATTTACTTTAATGTTCTGAACGTATGCAAGGTCGACAGATCTATTAGCCTTGAACTCGTGGTACAAAGGAGACCACGGACCCTCCTTATCAAGTTTCTCAACAATTTTCCGGAGTAAATTACCTTTAGATTTTTCAACCGATGCTCTGTAGCGTGACTTGGCAACTCTAAAAGTACTTAAAAGCAAGATTAAGGGGGTCCCCGACAACCCTACGTTTTTTAAGCTTATTAAGTTGTCTGCGCGCTCTGCAATAGCTTTTACGTTGTTCAACAAGGTAGTCATTTCACCAATCACATCTACGAAAATTGGTCATAGATGCGCGACCAATAGCAATGTCAGCACAGTAACTGAAGGTGTCTGACATTATCTCAGCACTTTCTTCAGCTGACAGTCCATCGCGAGTGAAGTTTTTGGCATGACAAGCAAAAAGTGAGCTAAAGAATTCTCGATTCGCGCCCTTACATTTATATCTAAAATTCACAATTAAGTGTGACGAACCTTGAGTAAACATTGGAACAAATTCGTACACGATCAGGCGACGCTCACTACAAGACGCGTCAGGAAGGACACGCCACCTATCCAAGCGTACGTCTGCACTAGAAAGTTTGACGTCAATACAAGATTCGCCTATTTGGCTACAAAAAGTAGGTGGTGCGTCTGGGGTGCTATGAATTGATAAGTTCATCTCAGCAATAAAATCTTCAACGGCACAACATCTTTCAGAATCAGTGGCCTGAACTTTGCCATACCACAGGGAAGAAGATGCATTTACGTCAGCACCCACTATAACTTTGCAGCCCGCGAGCGACCGCAAGACGTGACGGAGATTATGTACATGTGGAGTAACTGGGTCTGAATATTGAAAGTAGCAGCTCATAACGTAAACCTCAAAGGTAGGTTGCGTCCGCCACGGCGCAATAGGGCATGAGATTACATATAAATGTTACAGTAAAGCTCGAAGAACGCGAAACTTAAATTCCGGCTCGCGCCTTGCAATCCAGCTGAACTACCTTGTGACATAAGCGCGCGTTTTGATATTGTTCCTGAACAAGTACTATGTCAAGGTTATAATCTACAATCAATTTATCCAGCTCAGATGTCGCCACCCTATCGTAATGGAGATTTAATTGTCCTATGGTTAAACTATCCATTTTTAGTCATTTGTGTTTAGGATTAATTGTTCGAGTTTCAGTTTGTAAGTAGTACACTCTTGAGATCCGCAGCGATGTACACACAGTTTTTGAAAGCGTTTACAAGAATTACGCAAGTCGGCTTGAAATTTACGTCGTCCTTATGCGGGCAATCTTTTGTTTCGTGTGCCTCCGATCAATCAGCACAGGTCGGTTCTTTATTAACGTAGTGTTTCTTAACGTGACCGAACTGTTGTTAACGAGCGCCTACGGATAATTTTAGTACACTTAATAAAGTCATCCTCTTTTATTTGAAGCTCATCTTTAATATTTTGGCGGTATAGCGCGTTCAGAAAAGCGCCATTATGTATTGAAGATGGTACGTCCTTAACTAATACTCGTGGGCGTCTACCTTTTGGTTTTTCTAGTCGTAAACCAGCGACCTTAATTGCGTCCATGGATTCCAATTTTTTAATTTGATTTTCACTAGCGACACGTAGTACAACTTTTTTTTATTTTTTGTATTTGTGATGGGTTTGCTCTTGACTCTAGTCTTGGTCAGAGATGACAGAGAAAAAGTCTACGATGGAGCGAGCTTACCCAGAAGGAACCTGTTCACTCTAAATTTGAAAAGATTAGGGTTGTAAGCGTTTGGAAACACAGACGCATGCAGAGAGTTCCACTCCTTTCCTGTGCGCATTATAAAAGACGTTTGGAAACGCTTAGTGCGAATTGTTGGAATAGTAACAAGGTAGGGATGGTAAGATGCAGTGCGTCTGGATGTCCGATGGTAGAAGGAGGCCGGTGGGATGAGGTCGTGGAGTTCTTCGGCACACTCACCGAAGTACAATCTGTAGAAGACCGACAAGCAGGCTACCTTTCGGCGATGAGCCAAGCTATGTAGCTTGGCATCCACCAGTTTTACGTCGCCGATGAGCATCTTAGCTCTGCGTTCCACCGAGTCAAGCGCGGCAAGCTGATACTTAGCTGAGCCATCCAAACACAACACCGTATTTCGCGGTTTTTTTCACGCCTACTATTTGAAAACCGTCATCACTGGGCTTGATTGCCTTCATAAGCGCTTGTTTTGTCGCGGACGAAGTGCTATAATCAGCTGATCGAGCCGCGGTCGGATAAGCTACCACACACGGCAATGGTGGACGGGATTCCATAATTGCTGGAGCTACTTTTGGCAAACGTAGTTTCAACGAGTCCGCATACGAAGTTTCACAATTGTTGTTATTGACAAGATTGGGATTGACACCGTTATTCGACTTGATTTTTTCTAATTCGCGTTCCGTATTGGCTAACTTCGTTTCGTTGCATGATGATTTTATGGCCAGCATAGAAACAATGGCCGTGACACGCTGTGTCATATCCATGATGGCAGATTTATTTGCAACGTTAATGCGAGAGCCCTGATCATTGGAAATTTAATTAGGACTGGAGGTGGACCATGTGCACCTCCTCTATCACCGCAACATGGGGCCATAATAAGCATGGTTGGTACAATAATATCCTCTGAATTCCTTGGTGGCCAATGTATGGCTCAATTGATTTTAATTATGTCTAGTCCCTACTCTCTTCTAATTTACAATTTTTATTCATCAGGCTGCACCTGTGGTCATTACAGAAATTAAAAATCCTTTTGATAGTGATGGTACCATTTTAAACGCTATTGACAACATTCAAGAACAGGACGTGCTAAGAAATAATTATACACCTCTCAACTATCACTTCGGTATCGATAGATAACTTGGGTAAGTAATTAAGAACAATGATGATAATTCATATAATTTTATCAAAAGTTCTATGCACTCAACACTCTCTTGGACGGGAATCCTGCGGGAATTTGCAGATAAGTGGAAGAACATCATGTCAGCAAGTTAGAAGTTCTGTGAGATGAATGTTTGAATTGTGCAGTTATTTTTCTTTTCTTTAACTTATGTAACCGGCAGATAGCAGTTTTGTGTTAAAGTCAAAAACAATAAATAATTGCTATACTTAAATGATATTTAAAAATCAACTTGTTCTTTTCAGATATTTTGGACATAGAGTACAAAATGAATTCTCCAGAAAACACAATTTTTGAAGTGACGGAAACAAATAAAATAAAGAGCCCACAAATTGAAGATAAACAAAATAGCGCAGGTATTATAACATTTATCTTGTAACTAGTTGACCCGCGCAACTTCGTCTGCTCTGCTCCTATTAGTCTTAGCGTGATGATATATATAGCCTATAAAAAAAAATTGTTTATTATCAGACAACAATGATCCATAGTGTTAGTAACAAAAATACTTAAAAGCTATGTTAGTAGGTTGATCAGGTATTACATGTGTTGACATTATTGACACATCAAACTGCACCTCTCACATGCAGCTTGATGAACCGGTTGAACACCGACGCGTCTAACCCTCGATAATCTAACACTGAAAGAATTTTTCAAATCGGACCAGTAGTTCCTGAATTAGCGCGTTCAAACAAACAAACTCTTCAGCTTTATATATTACGTATAGATACAACTTTATCTAAAAATATCTTATGGTTACATTTTAGATTACAGTGATAAGAAAAATGCAGCAGTGATCAAAACCACAGATCAAGTGCGTAGACCTACAGACTATATTCGAAGGGAGGCTGTGATAAGAATCAGGCATTTAAAAAATAAGAAAAAGATAGAAATGCAAATATTAAAAACACAGGTACCAACTATGGATTTCAACAATCAATGTTTATAACCGTGTTTTAATTTATAGCTAGCTTAACTTATATGTATTTTTTGCTTTGCAGTTGGAAGTTGAACAGATAAAAAAGTAGCATCGTTAGAGGAAGAGAGGAACAAATGTTTATTAGAAAAAGCTAAACTAGAATTAGAGGAAATGAAGAAATATATGCAAAACAAGTGCTCCTGATTAGTCTCTTTTGTCCTATGGATTGAAATAAAAATATTATTATTATTTTATGGATTTTTATTTATTAAAGAATAACTATTATGAGAAAAACCTATCAACTAAAGATTGTCTCATCATGAATCCATTGCTGCTGGTGTTTTCACTAATTAGTGAAATATCATCATTTTCAATATGATGAGAATCCCAGTTCATTGGCACCAAATCGTCAACCAATAATGCTATATTATGCAGTGTTGCACATGCACATATGACAGCCACAACTGTATCCAACTTGACACTCATTCTCACTTGAAGACAAGGAAATCTTCTTTTCCAAATACCAAAGCATCTTTCCACAGTATTCCTGGTTTTAATTTGGCTTCTGTAATAGTTTTCTTGGGGAGTTGAATTGGGTGATAAAAATGGTGTCAGTAGCACATTGCTAACTGCATACCCGCTGTCCCCTAAAATTATCCCTTTCAACACACCAGTATTCAGTCTTTGCTTAATAGCACTGCTGTTATAAATAAAACTGTAATGTGTACTGCCAAGCCACCGTGCTACTAAATCATAAAATTCCAAGTTTGGCCCAGTCACTGCTTGAACATTGATAGAAAAATACCGTTTTCTATTCCTATAAACTGAAGTCGCTCCTCCTGGGCTTCTTATTTTAATGTGGGTACAATCAATACACCCATTTACTCCAGGAAAATGAGCTAATTCATAAAATTTTTGCCTGGAACAAAAAGAAAACATACCAATTAGTACTAGATAATATACAATTTTTTTTTTTCATTTATTTATTTAATGGTTTACCAAACAATTGTTACATCAATAAATACATCGTTAATATAATACAGCACATAACACTACTAGATGTACAATATTAAGCGGTAAACACTACATGCTATACAATATAGGTACTGTGGAACAAGTACTAAACAAACCAAAACATACAGGAAAACAAAGTCGAGCAAAAACAATTTTTGTGTGGTATTATATTACTTAACTAAGAATACTAGGAATACATGGAAAAGTAGATTGGACAGGTAATGTTAGTGTATAAGAGTTAAAACTATCGTAGACTGGCTAATTAATTGTGAGGAATAACTGACGCTTGAAGTGCTGAAGGGAAGAGCCACAGATATCAACATTAATTAATTTATTATGTAATCTACTAAGCCTAGGGATTGCAGAGTTACGACCTAAAACAGTTTTACGAAAGGGTGGGTATAGGAGATCAATGGGATTTCTAGGAAAATTATGGGGAATATTGAAGTTTAGTTTATTTAATAGTTGTGGGCAGTCAATCTTATTATGTAAAACTTTATATAAAAATATTAAATCAATAATGTCTCTTCGTTTTTCGAGGGGTATCATGTTGAACGTGCTTAATCGTTTAGTGTAACTCGGGATTTTCCGTTTCGTAGTAGAGTAAACTAAGTGATTTAAAAACCGTTTCTGGATCCGCTCAATTCTTAGGCTGTGGGTTGAGTAGTGTGGTCTCCAAGCAACTGTACAATACTCAAGCAAACTACGAACGAGGCAGTAATATAGATAAATTTAGTTTTAGGTTTACGAAAAGATTTTGCGTTACGAATAATAAATCCCAGTGACTTTGAAGCCTTCTTTATTACATTATCTACGTGTGGAATAAATGTTAGTTTTGTATCCAAAAGCACACCCCGGATCTTTTACTACATCAGCTTGGTAGAGACATACACCATTCATTTTATAGTTCACTTTAATGGGGTTTAATTTTCGTGTGAATGAAATTTGGGAACATTTTTTTACATTAAGTTGCATGTTATTGTTAATGCACCAATCCAAAATTCGGTCTATGTCTTCCTGAAGCAACAATGTGTCTGAAGGAGATTTAATCACACGAGCTATCTTCAAATCATCAGCAAACAAGTACGGTTTTGAGTTTACAAAGCAGTGTGGGAGGTCGTTTATGAAAATATTGAAGAGTAAAGGTCCCAAGTGCGATCCTTGCGGAACACCTGAGGTTGCTTTAAAGGTGTTAGATTTGTATCCATTGGCAACCACGTAAAAAGATCTATCTGATAAATAGGAGTTTAGCCATTTTAGAAGAGGTCCTGCAAATCCATACACAGCTAGCTTTTGAGTGAGCACTTCGTGGGACACTTTGTCGAAGGCCTTACTGAAGTCAGTATAAATAACATCTATTTGATTATTACAGTCTACCGCCTCCACCAAGCCCTCGACAAAGGTAACCGAATTGCTACACGTCGATCTACCAGCCGTAAATCCGTGCTGAGCATCAGAAATATATTTCTTAAAGTAACTTTTGATGTATGGACAGATAAGTGCCTCAAAAATCTTTGCCAAGGTTGGAAGTATTGAAATTGGCCTGTAGTTGCTAACTAAGCTTTCGGATTCAGCTTTATGTATTGGAACCACTTTAGCAATTTTCCAACGATCAGGAAATGCCCCAACTTCAAGAGATTTATTAAAAATCATGTATAGCGGTGTCGTTAGTTCCTCTGCACAAGATTTTATGAAAGTTGCAGGAATATCGTCACTGCCCGAACCTTTTGTAGTGTCCAAACTTTTGATATGCTTATTTACTTCACTTTTGGTAAGATATAATTTAGAGAGACAGTCAGAATTATTTGCTGAATTGCCTAGGAAGGAAGATGTTTTAATTATGTCACGTGAAGGAGCATGTTGACAGTACACCGAAGGGAAATGTGACCCAAACATGTTACACATCTCATAACCATCATCAGTGTTATCCGTACCGTTTGACATCGAAGCTGGGTAGGCCTGTCTTGCATTTTGTCTTGTTTTTATGTACGACCAGAAAAATTTGGGATTCTTTACGACTTTTTGTTCTATGTCACTAATATATGAATTATAGCACTCTTTAGCCAATTTGTCGATATGCTTGGAACACCAACGAAACGATATCTTATCCATTGGGTTTTTATACATATTATATCGTTTTCTGTGCTTCTCCTTTTCACGCAATATCTTAATTAGTTTTTTATTAAACCAGGGAGGGTTTGTATTATTTTTAACGGTACTTAAGGGAACAAATTTTATAATTAATTGATTTATTACTTCATAAAAACTATCGAGCATCTTATTGGGATCATTAGTGTTAAAAAATAGTTCTTGCCAATTGGCTTTGTGTAATTCTGCATTAATTTCTGAGTAATTAGCTTTATTATAATTTAGTCTACTAGTTAAGTTAGGTTTTAAATTGTTAGTAATAATAGATTGTAGGACAATTTTAAGAGGGGGATGATAGGGATCAATCTTAGTCAGATTACATGAGGCTTCAATTACTTCACAATCAGGCTTATCAACCAAAACTAAGTCAAGGATCTTGTTTTTGACATTTAAAACGTTGTTGCATTGGGTGAGGTTATTAATGTGTGTAAAATCAACCAGTTCCTGGCTCAATTTCGGTAAAGAACAAGGATGGAGAGAGGAAGCGGGAGAATGTTTTCTATTATGCACTAGATTCCAGTCAATGTTACTCATGTTAAAATCGCCTATGACAATAGTATGGAAATCATTCTTTTCTACTACGTGATTAAAGCTATCAAAAAAATGGTCCAATATTAAACTTTGTACAGGTGGCGGCAAATATACTGCACATATTGCTATTTTAAAGTTCGACCCAACCTCCACCGTAACCCATAAGTCCTCACACTTACTCTCCCAGTTTAGCTGTCTATGGGCAGTGAACTTTTTATCAATAGCTATTAAAACACCGCCTCCATCTTTCTTGTTATTATGGAAACCAGAGGTTTCCCTATCTCGTCTGAAAACCTTATATCTTTGATCAAAAAGTTCACTGCTAAGAATACAACTATTTAGCCAAGTTTCTGTTAATACCAATGCATCGTAATTAGCACACACCAAATTACAATAAAATTCTTGAGTTTTTGAACGTAAACCACGAGTATTCTGATAATATATATTGAAAGCTGCGAATTTTATTTGTAAGATGTCACTAACAAGTAGATTAATGTAAACTCAAACCATTAAATCTAAACAATCCTTATCTTTAATGACTTTAGTATGAGAATCGTCCGTTTTTCTCACAAAGATACGTCCTCCTCTGATCCAAACATATTTGTACCCCTTTTCCTTGGCCTTGATACGGGTGGCTGCATGAAGTGCTTTATTGCTTATGCTCAAATGCTCACTCACAAAGATAGGTGATTTCACACCTTCGATTCCTACATGGGTTGTGTTTAACTTTTCACCCACAGGCTTTGTTAATATGTAGTAGGTACAGCTATGTACTTATGTTACTTTAAAAAAGTACTTGCTTTACTGTGTTTATTTCTTCTACAGTAGATGGTAATTTAACAAAATCCTTCATTTTGCTTGCTATCAATGTGGCAGATATTCATGACATTCCCATCCAATTTCTGTAAAAAAGGGCAACCACATTACTTAGGTATCTAACAAATTATCTCTATTGTTATCTACAATTAAATAATGCAGTTTATTTAAATTAATAGGTAAGTACCTAGGCTACTTATTAAGTACTAACCTGAAAACTGCCTGTAGCAAAGTAGTGTAACGTCAGCAGTAACATCATTTCCGGAGCAAATGGTAATCCTTTTTTCGTTGGTTTCCTTAGGTCGGGTGCCAGTAAAGGCAATATAACACTTTTTACGGATTCTGGTGTAAATCTATAGCGTGCATGGAATTCTTGAACTGAGTATTTTGTAAAGGGATCAGAAGAGTCACGTAAATACCTCCTCGGCCCCATTTCTCTATACCGTCTGGCATAGTCCACAAAATCAATAAAGTCTACCAGATCTGACATCTTTGCTATTGTTAAAACACTTCTTTTCCTAATGTGAATTCTTTAAAATAAAAATATAACCTCAAACGTCAATGTCAAAATCAATCATTAGAAAGTTAAGTGATGGTTTTGCTTTACTTAACTTTAATTGTCATTAAGGTACGGTAACGGACCGATATAAAAAACTTCTAATAAACAATTATGAAATTATTTTTTAAATACCTTCATCAGCGATGAAGTTATAAAGCTTCAAAGTTTACAATTAGAAAGAGAAGTCCGATATGAATTGTGACGTCAATGTTCTTGGCGCCTATACAGCTGCCATAGAAAACAGCGTTTTCGCAACAGGGACAGATACATTTGTTTAAAATAAATATATCTCGTTTGTTTTTCGAGCAATTTTGATGCTATTTTCACTGTTAGTATTATATTTGTGTATATTTTTAGATAAACTGTATAGATAATAAATATTTTTTTCTTGCATATTCCCTATTAACGTTATTACAATACGGATGAATTAAATCAAAAGAACTAAACAAATAAATAACGATCGATTAAGTTATTTCGCGTTACCCACACACAAAAAAAAATGCACTTACCGAAGGCTCGAGGAATTGACTCGTTACCAATAAATAAATAAACAGACACCTTGAAAAACTTACAAAACACGCACTATAGCACAGCTGGGAAAAATTCACAAGCCTTAAAATAAACACACATCGCGAATTTTTAATTTACAAAACGGAGCTATATAATAAACATCGCAGTGCGCGCGAGTGGGGAGGGATCAAAGGTTGCATGTCTTAGGAGTTAGCGGGAATACAGACAGACACACAGACGTGGAAAGCGACGTACAACTTTATACTGTGTGGACATACGGACGCCCAATAGCTATATACGGACGTTCAATAGCCTGGCGGCCTTAAATGCAGAAATTTGAGGCGGTACTATTTGGCTGCAAGCTACTGTAAAGATGGAGGTACTGTTCCCATTCTGGCTGCGCCAGATTTAAATGCGATATCCCATAGTGCCTTTCCTCGCTCGCGCTCCGCCTTCAGGGAAGTCCAGTTTGCAACTTGACCATTTTTACACGACTGCCTAAAAAAAGGAGTGTTATGTTTTCAGGGTTCATGTATGTTTGTGAGTTTATTCCATCGTAACTCCTAAACGCCTTAACCGATTTCGATGTATGTGGTATTCTATATATACATATATAATGGGATAGCCATGGATCTTTAAAAATACGGAAATGTTTTTTTTTTTATTTTCATCAAAATTTGCTGACCTATACTATCATCATCTAGAGCTTGCTTAGTACATAACAAAAATATATAACAGTAGTATTCAATATGCACTCGTTCGCTAATAATGAAAATTTAAAAAATAATTTTAGGACAGCCAAGAAATTTTAGTATCATTGTGGTACCAATAAAAAATCGATTTAGTTTCGTATTACTTATTCAATCAAAATATCGTTTTATCCCTAAAGGGTAAAGGTAACAAAGAACAAATAATTAAAAAATTAAAAAACACGCCTGCCATGTCCAAAAATGAAAAACAAGCATTGGCCCAAAAATTTAAAACTGAAAACCAACTTTTTTATTGCAGTCGGGGGACCATTAAAGAAATGACAACACTCTCGAGGACTTTGGAGAGGATTGGGAGAATGGATATGGGACGGAAATGGGATGGTGAGGAGGGATTAGATACTTTAGGAAGCAGTAAGACGTGAGCCTTCTTCCAAGCTGATGGAAAGGAATTAGTGAAGAGGGAAAAGTTTACAATGTGGGTTACGACAGGAACTATTTCACTCATAATGGGTAGGAACATTTGGAGCTGAAGGCTACCTCGTGGTTAAGTATTAGCGATTTTGTAAGCCTTGCAAATTTCGCAATGCCTCAAAGTCTCAGTAACATCCCGGAACATATTCGGCCAGAAAAATATCTCTCTTATGACTTAGTGACACCTGGATGTACTGAAGGAAAATCGTTATGTACTTCCCAAATCGCGGCAGGTATCTTCTCAGCAGATAATACAACACGCCAAGGATCTGAAGCCAAAGGAGAAGTAATAGGCATACGTTTTAAAAGAACACTATTTTGAATGGCGTAAGCAGGAAACATTTGAGGTGTATCACGAGCGCCTATATGAACCTTTTTATACCATCTATCGGTAATTTGCTCAGGTCCTTGATCAAAAGTGACCGGGCTAGCATAAATTCTAGATAAAGCCTCCGGAACGACGTGCCTTGCGTTGGACAATGTCAAAGGTATATTGCGAAATGACTGTTGCCCAGCGAGCTAAACGACCAGAGGGGTTGTTTAAGGTAAGAAGCCACTTCAAATCCATATGATCGGTAATGACAGAAAACTTAATTCCATCAAGATAACAGCGAAAATGTTGCATTGAATCTAAAACTGATAAGAGCTCGCGTTCAATAGTACTATAATTACGTTCAGCTTTAGAAAACAAACGGGAATAAGAAGCTATAGGATGTTCGACATTACCAATTGTCTGTGAAAGAACAGAACCAAGACCAACAGCTGACACGTCGCATTGTAAAACGAATGGTTTGGAAAAATCAGGACACGATTTGTTTCTGATTCAACTTAATAAAAGCTTCATCAGCTGCGTCATCCCAATCTATAGGTTCTCGACCTTTTCTCTTAGCAATGAGAGCGGTGAGAGGTGCAATAATTGAAGAAAAATCATCAACAAACTATAATATGAACACATTCCAATAAAACCGCGAAGAGATTTAGCAGTGGTAGAAGTTGGAAAATCCCTAATAGCAGCAAGCTTACCTGGGTCTGTTTGTAAACCTTTTTCATTTACAATGTAACCCAGATACTTCAAATCGCTTTTACAGAATTCACACTTTTTTAAATTAATAGATAAGCCAGCATCTTTAAGTCGGTTCAAAACCTTCTTAAAAAGAGCGAGATGACTACGGAAATCTCAGAAACTATAATCAAATCGTCGACGTATCCAAAACCACAGTCGTCGCTGGTTGAAGTAAATTCAAAATTTACAATCATGTCCGTAAGACGTTGCATTTCTGATGCCGCATTTATTAGACCAAATGGCATTCTGACAAATTCAAATAAACCACGTTGTGAAACAATAAAAGCAGTCTTTTCACAACTCTCCTTATCAGCGAGAGGAATCTGCCAAAAAGCACTCCTAAAATCAAGAGAAGTTATATATTTCGCACCACGAAGATTATAGAGAGAATATCGTGAATACGAGGGAGGGGATATGAATCCCTGTTTGTAACACTATTCAATTTTCTGCTATCAACACAAAAACTGACAGAACCATCCTTTTTAGTAACCATAACAACAGGACTTGCCCAAGGCGAGCGAGGACGGATAACACCCATTTCTAACATATTATATGACCAGTAGTATTGATCTTGTGAGAAAGCCAAGTAGTTTTACCTAGACCAATTCTATCTGACGAAATAACTTGAAACTCGTCAATGACCTGTAAACTCAGCTCTTGTGCAGGTAGTAAAACACTACGGGGATGTATGTAACGGGCATCACATACGCTAGATACTTCAGGGGGGAAATTACTAAGAGAGGAAAGGAACATGTTCCCTTTAATATTCTTGTTAAAATCCTTACTAAAAACCGAAGTCAAACCGAATTTATTCCAAAATTCAATTCCTAAAATAACTGAAGACGTCATACACATGAACCACGGGCTACCAAAAACTCATGAACAAAAGTTATACCATTGAATTGAACTGGGAGAAAAATAGTTCTTTAAATGTCAACAGGGGAGTTATTAGCAGAAATAACCCGTGGACAAGAATTATTAATGTCTAAAGAAATACCTAATTCGTGGGTTAAATTATCACTAACCAGAGACATTTGAACACCCGAGTCAAGAAGAGCCTTAACTAAACGATTGCATAATATAATTTCAACTAGCTGACCCGCGCAACTTCGTCTGCGTCACAATTTTCATTACTGCTCCGCTCCTTTTGGTATTAGCGTGATGATATATAGCCTATAGCCTTCCTCGATAAATGGGCTATCTAACACTGAAAGAATTTTTCAAATCGGATCAGTAGTTCCTGAGATTAGCGCGTTCAAGCAAACAAACAAACAAACAAACTCTTCAGCTTTATATATTAGTATAGAAGTATAGATAAAGGGGCTGTTATCCGACAAATCAGAAGCTATCACCGGTGAAACAGTACGAAAAATGCATGCTGCCTATGGGTTAAACATTTTTTTGAGTTGCATTTGGGACAATCCCGTGTAATAAAACCAGGAGTGCGGCATTTAAAGCACACCATCCCAGGCAATAACGATAAGAATATCCGGTCTTGTTGCATTTAAAACATTAAAGGGTTTGACTACCACATTGACATGTTTGAGGAAATGTAGTTTTGAGGAATGTCTTGGGAGATTTTTAGATGTGGATGGCTGACTAGGATCGTTAGCACTAGAAACTGGGTTTTTGTATATAACTTTCATAATGAGTCGCCGACTCTATAAGTGCATGGATATCGTAGAACTTGGATGGAAAATAATGGGAAAAATTTGGGCAATATATTATGTGAAATTATTTCTACTAAATCGGGTTCGTCAATAAGTTTTCGTAACTTGTCGTTTAAATGGTTTAGTCTTATAACAAAATCTTTTACGGATTGGTCGGGTCGCTGTTTCAAATTGCGAACTTCTTGTTCCGTACGAAATTCAAAATCTGCAGAGCCGAAGGTTTTAATGAAAGCCAGCTTAACTACATAATAAGATAAATGCGAGCAGCGAATCGACCTGTAGTACTGTTGAGCAATACCAGTCAAAACTTCATGAAAACGTTTCACGACATAAGAATGTTATTATATATTATCAGCCTCCATATTCTTCTATACATGCGAAAAATTCACGAACGCAAGTATTCCCATCAAATCTTAGGTTCCACCTCGAGAGTGAAAACTGTTTCCTGAAAAATTGTGGACTATCCTCTGATTTTATAGGTTAGGGAGAATTGACGGCGTTAAAGCACGAGATGTTCTTGGTGGAGGAGGTCTGGAAATAATAGGACTGCTACAACGCCGATGCGGAGTCTCATAAAGAGGATTATCTTCTTCAGCCATGTTTGATTACCAAAACGAACACAGTAAACAATTATCTATTTGAATTAAGAACGAGTTAGATAAATAGTAAAATGTGCAATAACGAATCAACCGACAACTAAATCAACAGTTGGCTGAGAATCAAAAGAGCAATTAGATGAAAGCAAAAAAACACTAGGTGAACAGATAAACCTAGGCACAAAGGGAATAATCGATAAATCGCAACAGGAATAGTCAAGCTGTGGATAAAATCTAGACACAAGCCCTCAACCAAGTATACGAGCTTATCTTATAACACGAAGCCTCTAAATTCACACACCTCGCATACGTTACGGGATCTAAGCTACAACTGGCTATTGGAATGAAATGAAATTCAGGAAAAAATTATATTAGGTCATTACATATGAAATTGGCGTTTTGTCGTACTGGCCACTTTGATCTTAATAATAAATTTAAAAGGTAATTCATTTGTTTTTTCCTCTTTTTGTTTTTTCTTTGCGCCAGTCAGTTTACGAAATGAAAAACTTGAAATATCGCGTTATTTACGAGCACGAGTTCCATCGTGGCACCAGTGCTGCAGAAACGGCTCTAAAGGTTAATGATGTGTATGGTGACGGTGTCGCAAAAGAAAACACAGTGCGTTTTTGGTTCCAACGTTTTCGTTCTGGAAATTTCGACCTGGAGAACAAGCCCCGTGGACGGCCGGAGACCAAAGTTGATAACAAAGAATTGAAGGCTATTGTGGAAGCGGATCCATCGCAAACCACGTCCGAGTTAGCTGCAGGCTGCGGTGTTAGTGATAAAACTGTTTTAATCCATTTAAAGCAAATTGGGAAGGCGAAAAAGCTTGAAAGGTGGGTACCTCATGAATTGAGTGCAGCAAACCGACAAACGCGCGTCGACTGCTGCGTTACATTACTCAACCGGCACAATAACAGCCGAGGCTGGTCAATCGCTCTAGGCCACTGCTGCTTCAGGACAACGCTAGACCACATACTGCACAACAGACGGCTACCAAATTAGAGAAGCTTCAATTGAAATGTCTAAGACATCCACCATACACCCCAGAGCTTGCTCCAACAGGTTACCATTTTTTTTTTCGAAATTTGGATAACTTCTTGTAAGGGAAAAATTAACTCCGATGCGCCTTCAAAGATTTTATTGATTCCCGTCCGAATGGTTTTTTTAGTAAAGGGATTAATGTACTACCTATGAGATGGCAAAAGTGCATAGATAGCAATGGTACATACTTTGATTAAATAAATATATTATATAAAAAATAAATCGACTGTGTGATGTTATGACCTAATATTTGTCGGCAAGAAATAAAAGAGTTTAATATTTCTTCTTTTTTTTCCTATAGATAGGCATACGTTTGACCACTATCTCACCTGATGCTAAGCGATGATGCGGTTGAAGATGGAGCACGTTTGCCTAGAAGCAACCTATTCACTCTTGTCTTAAAGACTCCCAGGTTGTAGCTATCTGGAAACAAAGACTGGCAGGGAATTCCACTCCTTAGCTGTACGCACTATGAATGTGTTCCCAAAACGTTTTGTGCGTGTGGGTGGGATTTCCACCATGTACCAGTAGCGCATCGCCGTTCGTCTTGTGGTCCGATGATGGAACGGGCTTGGCGGAATTAACTTATGCAATTCCGTCGCACACTCCCCAAAATGCAACCGATAGAAAACCGACAGGCCAGCAACTCGGCGTCGATGCTCAAGACTTTGGAGCTTCGACTCTACGAGCCTGTCGTTGTCGTGTTACCGATGATCCTCTTGGCTCGTTTCTCAATTGACTCAAGGGCATCAAGCTGGTATTTGGCAGATCCGTCCCGAAGATGAGAGCAGTACTCCATACACGATCGAACTTGCGCTTGATAGAGCTTGAGCAGCTGTTCCGGCGTGAAGAACCATCTCACCTTTGCTAGCACCGCCAACTTTCTGGCAGCCACTTGAGCCTTTGCCTCTATGAAAGGGCCAAAACATTTGCATTCATCAGAAGGACGTTCTTCGGGTACTGCGTAACCTAGACGTGAATAAGGTTAGTGGCCCCGACGGGATATCGGCAATTGTTTTGAGGACTCGTGCGCCTGAGTTGTCTCCAATCTTGACACGCCTATTTCGCCTTTCGTTTGAGACTGGAACAGTACCGAATGCTTGGAAGCAAACTAACGTGCAGCCCGTGCCCGTGAGTATTGAAGGTCATTCGGATCCAAGGAACATAGCTAATGTATTTAAGGAGCGCTTCTTTGTTAGGTCACCACTTGGTCCGTCGGTGTCGATACTCAATACTGGGTTCCAAGGTGTGGGGTTGAACCTAAATATCTCAGCAAAAGTTGTGGCTCAAGCCATTCGACAAATGAAGAGAGGAAAGTCTCCTGGCCATGTTGGTCTTAGTATTGAGCATCTGCAAAATGCCGGACCTCACATTGCACGAGTACTAGCTATGTTTTATTCGTTATGTATAAGACACTCTTACTTACCGGAACAGTTGATAAAAACTATGTAGTGCCCATAGTTAAGAATAGAACAGGAGACATCTCCGACAAAAACAATTATAGGCGATATCTTTAGCGACTGTGGTGGCTAAGGTGCTTGACAGCGTACTGGATGCACAATTGGCTGAATATATAACTATATATTCAGCCAATTGTATGCATGACGTGGCGTGAGACAGGTGGGCTTGAGCTCGCCTCGTCTTTTTAATTTGTACATAAATGCTCTAATCGAGGAGCTCAGCGGCCAGCGGGTCGGTTGTCGCATAGATGGCGTTTGTGTTAATAATCTTAGCTATGCTAACGACATGGTGTTGCTGAGCGCCTCGGTTTGTGGCATTAGGAAACTGTTACAAATTTGTAAAACCTATGCAGATGGCTTGATGTATAACGTGAAGAAAAGCGAGTATGTTGTCTTTAAGGCTGGTACTAGGTGTCCCTCTAGCGTGCCTCCTATAAAGATGAGTTGGCTAGGGTACGTCAGTTCAGATACCTGGGTCATCTAATTACTGAGGACCTTAAGGACGACATGGATATTGAACGTGAACTTAGGGCACTGTCCGTGAGAGCAAACATGATTGCTCGCAGGTTTGCCCGATGTACAAAGAAGGTAAAAATCATTCTCTTCAGAGCCTTCTGTACATCTTTTTACACCTGCAGCCTGTGGGCAATCTATACTCAAAAAGCGCACAGTGACCTACGGGTACAATACAATAATGCGCTTAGAACGATGTTGCGGCTACCTCGCCACTGTCGTGCATCACGTATGTTTGCGGAGGCGCGCATCGATTGCTTCTACGCTACTCTGCGCAGGCGGTGCGCGTCAATGCTAAGCAGAGTGCGGGCTAGTCGCAACAGCATTTTAAGTATGATAGCCAGTAGACTCGACTGTCTGTACATGAGTCGATGTATTAATGCTCACATGAGTATTGATACCTCGATTCATGAGTCAGGCAGGGGGTGAATAGATTAAGGTTATTTTACAAGTTATAAGTTATTATACTACTAACAAACTGGATCATAGTTATCTTAAATAAACGTTTATTATTATTTCGTTTATTTATTTTTCTGTACATAAAAGTTACATTTTTAAACATATCTTAACAAAATCATTAAAAAATACATTTAAAATATAAAAAATAGTAGTCCGCCAGTGTCGGGAGCAGAGTCCAAGCTACCGGTGGTTAGGGCTCCAGAGAAAGGAACCTCCTCACAGTACGAACCGTATCGAGGAGTACTGCCTTCTGTATAAGGCTCTTTATCCAACCGCGTAACGCCAGCTTCGACAGATGGTCGTCGAAGCTTTTGGCCATCAGGCCATTGGCCGTAACGACTATCGGCACAATGACTGCTGAGTCGACATTCCACATGTCGACAAACTCGTGTGCTAAGTCGAAATACTTGATTTGTTTCTATTTCTCAGCCTTCACGAGGTTTTCGTCATGCGGGATGGTAACATCAATTATCATTGTGCGGCGCACTAATCGGTCTATCACCACTATATCAGGCTTATTGGCAACAATAGTCCTTTCAGTGATGATAGACCGATCCCAGTACAACGTAACATGGTCATTTTCGAGAACTGGATAGGGCCAATACTTGTAATACGGTACCTCAGAATCCACAAGTTTTGTATTTCAAAGCAAGTTGCTGATGGATAATCCTGGCCACTTGGTTGTGCCTGTGCAAGTACTCGCCGTTAGCCAGACGAGAACAACCAGAGATAATATGTCTGATGGACTCACCCGGACGGTGGCATGCCCGACACACGTCCACCGTCCTGTCCTTCATAATATGCCTCCGGTAGTTATTCGTCAAGATAACTTCGTCCATAGTCGCACAGACAATACCTTCAGGTTCCCCGAAGAGATCACTGAAACGTAGCTAGGCCACGGACGGTGAAAAATCTTCATCGGACCCATGAAGAGCCCGATAGAAGCGCCCGTGAAGCTCCTTGCCGTTCCATACGTCCTTGCGATCATCTGTGGTAAGTATCACAGGTTTGCGCCAGTTCTCTTTAGCCATGGACAACGGGGTGAGTTCCTTGTCCACTGCGACCACATCTCGGTGCATACCCACGTCAGCTTTGAGAAAAAAAATTCTCTGAGACTGCACATCTCGCGGTTGTGGAAGTCTTTGCGTTTAAAAAGCCTCGACCTCCACACTTCCGCGGGATGTACAGTCTCATCACCGACGATCGTGGGTGATGCATCCGGTTTGCGGTCAGGAGTGTACGGACCCTCCTATCCAGGGCGTCGAGTTCGGTTTGAGTCCATTTAAGTATGCCGAAAGAGTACATTAATAACGGCATGACCCAACCATTGAAGGCGCGCACCTTATTTCCGCCCGACAAAAGGCTATTCAAAACCTTTTCCAGGCGGCCAAAGAAGCGCTCCTTCAATGATTGCTTCATGTCAGCAACATTAATGCCCAACGCTTCCTACATACCCAAATACTTGTAGGTTTCGGTCGAGCTAAGGGATCTAACCTGTATGGAATCCGAGAGTTGAATTCCCTCAGATTCCATAATCTCCCCTTTCTTTACATGTATGATTGCACATTTGTCCACACCTAATTCCATCCTGATGGCACTACTGAAGGTATCAGTTACCTTCAGTAGCTCCATCAATCGCGAATTGTTGGGGGCAAAGAGTTTCAGATCATCCATGTAAAGAAGGTGAGATATGGCCTGACCACCTCTTCTCAACCGATAGCCTAGACCTGAATCCTCCAGCAATGTGCTTAGAGGATTCAGAGCTAAGCAAAACCAAAGCGGACTCAAACTATCGCCCTGAAATATTCCCCGTTTAATCCATACAGGCTCATCATTCCCCTGAATCAGTCGAAATCCTGGATAGCGAAGGACTGTTTTCCATTGCCTCATGACTAAAGGAAGGTGCGTAGAGTTGCACCTATTTGTTCAACTCCTACACCTTCATGAGCCATGTATGTGGCACAGAATATAGGCCTTCTTGTAGTCTATCCAGCATGTCGACAGATCCTTGCGGGATCGACGAACCTGTTGGCTTATGGCCATGTCTCATGTCTTAAGCTCCTTAGTGTCGCGGGACCCCTTCCTACATTCATTCTGAAAGGCAGACATAATTGAGTTAGTTTCAATGTTCTCATTGATCGTCACTCTCAGGATGGATGTAAGAAGTTTATAGACCGTCGACAAACAAGTACTTTGTCTATAGTTTTTGGGTTCCGCGAGACTACCAGTCTTATGGAGCAGGTGGGTAACCCCAGTTGTTAGAAACTGTGGTAGCGACCCAGACTCTAAGGATGACTGGAATTGAGATGCCAGAAGCGCGTGTGAGCTGCTTTACCATTTGAGCCAGAAGTTATGCAGTCCGTCCGGGCCCGGAGATTTCCAGTTCGGTAACGGACGGGCTGCTTTGGCTACATCTAAAGGGATGATGTTATTTTTTTCCATTTCTGGTATAGCTTCACACACGCGCTCGACATCGCGCATCCAGCCACCCTCGGCATGAGAGACGGGTACCGACCAGATGCGTCGCCAGAATGTACTCGTGGCAATATCATCCGGGCGGCACACGTCCATCACACTTTGTTCAGGTCGCTCGCGATTCTGAGAGTATCGATCAACCCGCCGCTTATACCGCCGAATACGGTTTGCCCATGCACAAACTTTCTGCTTAAGGAAGTGATGCGCTCTTAGACACAGGACTTGTAATCTCGAGGGCTGGTATCAGTCCCCGAAACCACCCGTCTCACAAAGCGCATCACGCGTGGTCGTGTTTTGCCCTCCCTGAAGCAGTATAGTTTGCCAATGAGTGTCCTAGCCTCATCGATACGCCGCTCGATTCTGCACTGCCAGGCTGGCGCAGCAGGCTTTGGTCGTATAGCTTCGTCACAACTAGGAAACTTGACATTCGCTATACGACATGCCGCAACAGCCCCGCAAAACAGGATTGAGTGCGTACCAACGAGGCTTTCGCTGCTATCAAAGACGTTCTGCAGCAGCGAGTCCAAGGCACACACCAGCGCCCTATTCTTTTCTATACTCTAACCTATACTCATGAAGCGCATCCTCCAGTGCGTTCCTCAATTTATCATTGCACTGGCTACTTACCATGACAACCCTATCATCTACCTCATCACTAACATTAACGGGCCGCGGTGTAATTGCGTCACAAGTTGGTGCCTGTACCGCGGTCTGAGTCGGGGTCGAGATGATAAGGTTGCCGAGTACCTCTGAGCGCAGCCTATCAAGTGCGGCATCGTACAACCTGTGATTACGTTGGATGACCCGCACCTGATCCGACAATCGTTGGGCCGAGACGTTCACAGTTAGTTCCAGGTCCTGAAACAGAGACAGCATCCTGACACGGTACGCAGTAACGTTAGTTCCCCCCTCTGTAGACCCGTAGTATGCGCGCATGACGTTTTCATTCATGGACTGCGTCTATCTCATGCGCTGCACACAGCCATCTGTAGCGGGGACCCGGCTCGGGGCCGTTTGGTCCCTCGGTCCCAAGCCCCTCGGTGGCCAGCCTCCCCCCTGCCGACGCACAGGTGTTGGCGCTGTCGGCGGAGAGAAATACTCGTCGCTGTAGCTCGACACGACTGCAGTCGCCGGTGACATTGGTGATCCGCTGTCCTGCGGCGGCGAGGTGGAGGTCAGCGACGGGTCTTTTTCCTTCATAGTGTTTACTTTTGGATTTTTGTAGGTTCTATTGCTTATTTTCTTGTTTTTGAGAGCTTGTTTTACAAAATTATGGATGTGCGAGGATGAAAAGTATTAATTTAACGATTACATTGGGAGAACAAAAAACAAATCTTGGTCTGACAGCCAGAGTTGCCAGCTTATTATTATTAAAAGAAAAACATCTCAAAGTGAAAAATCGATAAACTAATATAACGTTTAAGGTTTCAGTTAAGTTGTAACAGTTCAGTACCGTCATAGCAATTTCAGCGAATGCTAATGGAATTGTAGCTAGAATTATGGCGTCTATAACTTGTTCATCATCACTGCGTCTCACTCGGTTTCTTCTTGGTAATATATTTTAAATGAGTTTAAATCATTATTTCAAAATTATAAGTTTTCCAAATTCGCTTCATACCTTGCCGTTTGGTGATGTCCATTGTAGGATTACTCCAGATCGTCGCACCTGCAGACGCTAGAACATCAAGGTTTTACCTCCATTGGTGCAAATACCAGGAATACTGCTTGGGGTGTTGTTCGAAGCCTGGCAGAACGACGGGGATGTGGATACCGATGAATTTATTATACTATTGATATCTAGCCAGTAAAAATGGAGAGCATTCCTTTTTGATCTTTTATCCTATATCTCCACATTTTTTTTTAAATCGTCTGTTATTTTTTGGAATCTGAATTTAAATTATGTTCCGAAGAAAAATTCCGGTCCAAATAAAAAAGGTTTAATTTGAGAAAAAGGATTATATTGCCAAAACTATAATGCAGTACACAATGCTGCAATACATTAACGCAACTACTGTGACGTCACATATTTTAAGAACTGTCTAGTGCACATTTCGCCTCTGGTGTATCTCGATACTAGTGCCTCTCCCGGTCCCCTTTCTCGTCTTACCCCCGCACCCTTAGACCCCGCAGGCGAGGACGCAATTAAGCTGTTTACGTGTAGTCAATGTTATAAAATACTAGCTGACTCGGCAAACGTTGTTTTACCGTATAAAAAATAACTTAGGATCTATTCTGACCTAAAATTTTATAAAAATCGGTCAAACCGTTGCGGAGGAGCTCGATAAAACAAACACCGTGACACGAGATTTTTATATATTAGAAGAAGATAATATATTGCCTGTGAAACTTTCAAGTAGGTAAGTTACACTTCAGTTCCGTGCGATACAGCTTGCTGTCTGAAAGAAAGACGTCCTTGGTTAACTTCGGGAACGGAACCCACGAATATCAATCACATTCGAAAATTCGAAGGTCGAATGTGAGCGTCTTTTTTATCGTGAGATTTTGCGAGTCAAGGAAACTAATACAAGCGGTCGCACTTGCGGTTTTTTTCCGCGACTTATTCCCGTACCTCTCGAGCGGTTTTGCGATTAACCGCGAGAAAAAACCATAGTGCGCCTAAATCATCATCTACTTATCAGTAGCAGCCTAGCGCTACATTCAAGCCACTCCACAAGCGTCATCCAACTAATTCTTGCCTATTCTCGTCTAGCTACGCCAGCTAAATGAAAATAACCAAGGATTAAGTTGCGAATTACTAGCTTCACACGAATGCAAGACCATCCCAGTACAGCGGCTTAAACATATCCTTCAATAAGTTGGTGAACAATTTCAGGTATTTAAAATCCCTTTGTCCGAACACTTGATGCTATAACGACATAGTCGCGAATGTATGGAGTTTAATCATTTCAATTTCAACTTGTTGACATTGCCTCGCTTATCACCTTGTTGCCAAACAAACGTAAGCGTAATAGAAGCGGATCAGCAAATCGGTAAACCGACTAGGCTGCAGCTAAGCGCTCTAGTTGTTCGTCGCTCAAAACTCCAGGCGCCAACAAAACTGAAATCGCGAAAAAAAAACCGGTCAAGAGCGAGTCGGACTCGCTTACCGAGGGTTCCGTAATTTTTCCTGTAATCTTTACACAAAATTCTATCACATAGAATAGTTTCAGACTTTGGAACGAAGTTCCTTATAGCGCGTTGTGAAAGGGGGATAGACGGAAAAAAATCATATTTATTTAGGGTGGTTATTTAGTGTGGGTAGGGTAGGTAGGCTAGGTAAGCAGTGGCGGTACCTTCATATAAGCCCAAAAGCCTTACTAAAATGCTCGATAGAGAATCAATATCAAACCCGAACTATTTAAAAGTTCGCGCGCTTAATTCTTATCAAAATAACACAAAGTATCGCGCGCAGAGTTTCGCACTTGCAGCATCTACATTAGCTATCTCGCTTAAACGTACCGGCTTTTGCCGGGCTGTAGAGTAGGCAGGTAGGGTAGGTCGGTGGCGGCGGCGACCTCTCGCGTCCGGCCCTGGTCCAATCCATGGTCCGGAGCGAGGAGGCATGGGAAGCGGTCACCTCCTTCTGCGAAGCAGTAATGCTAGCAAAGGAGGAGGCCGAACGTGTGAGAGAGAGGGAAACCTCACGCCCCAGCCGCCGCAACAGAAGAAGACGCCCCGGGCGTCGGGAGTCGCAGGGCAATTCTCGGCCACCGTAGGCGCGGGTCTGTGGACGGCGAGCATTGAGTGGTTCGCCGTCCGATCAGAACCAGGCCTGGGTCGACGGCGCGCTGTGTTCCACGCGCGCCTCAAAGAGCTGTCAGCATAGAAGATGGGGCCCGCTAGGACCAGTGCCTGCCGGGGTTGCGGAAACTGTTTGAAAGAGACACCGCGGCCCTGGAACGCAAAGGGCATTGGGAGGAACACGGATGGGTTTTAGTCAGTAAGAGACTCCCTCCTGCTTCACCCAGAGCGGGAGGAGTAATTTGATGATTACCCATACCTAAAAAAAAAAGGGTAGGTCGGTAGGGTAGGTAGGTAAAGTAGAGGTAGGGTAGGGTAGCCAATCGACGGGATCGAAGCCGCGCGGGTCAGCTAGTTATATATAAATTACAACAGTGGCGTGCCTAGGGTTTCAAAATAAGGCAAGCCCAATAAAATTTTAACCGATTTCAAAAAAAGAAAGTTCAGTTTTCGACTGAGTATGTAGGTACCTACGTATGTATTAGAGATGTAACGGATGTGATGATATCGGAACCGGAATCGGAATCGGAGGTTGTGGATTTGATATATCGGAATCGGAACAGGAATCGGAATCGAATTCGGAGGCGGATGCTTTAGAAGAGAATGTGTGAGAAAGTAGGGTTAATATAATTAATGAAATAAAATAATACATACATTGCTAATCAGTCCTTTTAATTTCAAATACAAACAACAGAACGCCTGACAAGGCGTTGAAAAAAAATCAGTCATTAATTAATAAAATAATGATGCATTGTAAAAACGCCTGCACTTTAAGCTACCACAATCTGTCAAATTTCTGCAAAAGATTTTCAACTTTATTACAAATTTTGAAGGCTCACGTTCGATTGGCAAATTTTGACAGATTCATGTAGGTTACCTGCTGGCGTCCTTGTAAGTATGCTGGCAATGCTACTTATAAAATTAAAAATTTGTTCAACTAATTTGCCACTTGTCACACTATTAAAAACACAAATACAGCTGCTACTCAAGATTCTTTTAACGTGATTTAACGTGACGAATTAATTCTAGATTCCGTTAACTTGTTCACTCATAAACACAAACAAAAACAAATGACCTGATCCCCAATGCGAAACAATAACAAATGAATGAGTAAGCGACAGAAAGCACGTTACGAGGGGCTATCCCCATGCGACAAGTATAAACAGGTTTTTAGACGCGTTGACCGCGGTCGTATGCCACCGCCCGCCGCAAGGCATCGACCTCCGATTACCTCCGATTGAAAAGTTTCGGAACAGGTATCGGAATCGGAGATTCAAAAACAATCGGAAGTTCCGACTAATCGGAATCGGAATCGGAGCTCCGTAACATCCCTAGTATGTATCATCGCAATTTTCTCATAAACTGATATAGATGTCTCAATTCGTTGTTTACCAAAATTACCGAAAGAAACCATTGCACACAGGTGTTTATGGGAATTTGCGTGCCTTTTAATGGCGCCAGATATGTTATTTAAATCATTATAACCAGATGTATTCCAAACGGAATCTTCATTCGAAAAAAATAGGCAGCTCCACGAACACAACTTATTAGTGTGCGAACAGCCAACAATCCAACTAGTTTTATACACTAATCTATTAAATTTTCGTTTATGCGATTTACTAGTCTGAGAAATACACAGATTAGGCGTCGGTTTTAATGAAGAAATTAGCTGTTTTTTCTGAGCAAAGTTTAAAGATTTTACCTTATCTTCGCCAATCAAAACTTGAACGCATTTTAAATCCTCACAAGGTACAATTACCTCCATTGTTGTAGGTAAGTCACCAAAACAATTGTATCACTGAGAAAATCTAAGAAAACACACAAAAAACTTTAACAACATAACTTTTCAACTCTCAAGTAAATAAAACTGAAGTGAGTTGCACTCCGGTGTCAAGAACTACTTACGCAGAGTTGCAGTGTTGTCATTTAGGCAAAAAAAGTCGCGAGGTAAATGAAAAATCTAGCTAGATGTCGCAATTTTTTTATTTTTAAGATATTGCTTGAATATTTAATTGCGTTATTTTAAAAAGTCGCTAGTTTTTATTGTTGCTAAATCTTAAAAAAAGTCCCTAAACTCGTTAAAAATCTCCAAGATCTCACAACGTCGCTAAAACGGCAACACTGCAGAGTTGGCAAGGTGACAAGGTCACGCATACGCGTGCAACTTCATACGCATGCACGGCTTAATCTTACATACCAGGATCGATTTGTAGACGCACAAGGTTTAGAACTCGTTATACGGCACATCGCTATAAGTGCGAAAGTGACGGAGATAGTATTTGAAAGCCCGTTAAAAGCCGGTACGTGTAAGCGAGATAGCTATATGTAGATGCTGCAAATGCGAAACTCTGCGCGCGAACAATCGCAATGTGTAGTTATGTAGTAATGTGGCATAGGTAGATACTTTGTGTTATTTTGATAAGAATTAAGCGCGCGAACTTTTAAATAGTTCGGGTTTGATATTGATTCTCTATCGAGCATTTTAGTAAGGGCTTTTGGGCTTATATTAAGGTACCGCCACTGAATTACAAACGTTATATTAAACCATACCACTGCTTCTTTTTTTACAATTCCTTCACTAATTAATCGAAAGGAACTTCGTTCCATCCGGGTGTCCCTTGACACCTCTCAAGTTTTTTGGACTTTTTTCTCTATGCAAACTTCGGAGACACCGAAGGCGGTAATTTTTTTTTTTTGTCAAAATTCGAAAACCATGCGGCTTAAAAAAGGAAAAATGTTGGAGAATATGCAAATAGCGCTCTTTCATATGACACCCCATATGCCCTAGTAGTCCTACTTTGAATTTTTAAGAATCCCTTTCAAGTCGCTGTGGCAAAAAATATACGCATTTTTATTTCTTTCTTATTTGCAAAATAGTTGAGCAAACGTCATCTAAAACTATTCCAAATTCAAGTTTATAGTATTAGTAGTTCTTGAGATATCCAGCTGTGACATACGGACAGACTTAGTCACACCATAAGGGTTACTTTTCACCATGTTGGTGCGGAACCCTAAAAATCGACTGCCCCATACATTTCTGTCCACTAAGCTCGAAAAAATGTACTGAACAAACAAGTGACTGGTTTTTCTGTTTACAATAATAATAATCACTTTAAATCTATTTATTTTCAGGCTACTTTGGCCCATAGATATATTCCTTACAAAATAACATTCATAGGTATAATAATAATACAGATTGTGTTAGTAGATAGAAACTTAAAAGCTATGTTAGTAAAAACTCTCACTTCACTTAGCACTACGTCATTGTTCGTTCTGGTGGCACCTGTCCGCGGAACCGACAGAACACCACGTCCTGCGGCCAAAAGTCATCCTCCATGACGAGGTGCAAAGAACATGTTGTTACACGCACCACGAACGCCTTGAAGTTAACGTTGCGGCGCGATTCCAACAGCTGCACCCTCGGCGCGTACTTGATCTTTTGGCGCACGTACTCCACGATGTCCTCAGCCTTAGTGGTGTAGTGTAGGCAGGGGTGTTCGCTTGTTTCGCAGACAGAAATTTGATAGAATATCATTTCGCTGAAAATGTTTCACATAGTTTCCGATTTCCTGTACGATCATTATTTCCGGAGTTATTGAATATCAAAGTCAAAAAGAACTTTTTTGCTTTGATTGACGATAACTCCGCGGCAAATCGTCGTACAGGCTTTTTGAATACGCCAAATTAAAGAGTATTAAATTCTCTAAAAGAGCTTTTGAACGAAACAATCAAAAAAATTTTTTTGAAGCCCGTGGACCTTTTTTTAGACGGGAAAAATTTTGAAAAATTTTTTTTCGGTAGTTTTCTTAGGATTTCTCCAAACCTGGACATGACATAACGGCTACAATTTGCTTTTTTTTTATTTTTTCTGTACGACCATTTTCCTCGGAGTTACAGCTTGTTGAAAATCACCCAAAAATTTGGATTTTTTTTTATATCCCTTAATTTTTGTGACTAGTGTATTTACTTGAATGAAACATATTTCACAGAAACACAATTCAATGAATTTCTATTCACATTTTTTTTATTTAACAAACTTATCAAACAGTAGAATTATTTTTTAACGAATATTATTTGTTCGTTATATTTTTCCATGGTATTGTATTTCAATGAAAATGTAATCAATACTTAATATTATTGTTTTATATGTCCGAATTTACAATGGTATATTTTGAAGATGGCAGATTTTTTTTGGAATAATTTTACTAGGCACAGTGCCATTTTTATAAAATAGCATTTTTAAACCTACTTTAAAATAAAAATACGTCTTAAAAGTCAATATTTTGTGCTACAAAACTTATTGACAGAAACGAATCGCTGTAAAACCGACCCCACGTAGTCTTGTCTGCCCTACCCCTAGAGTGTAATTTAAGCCCGCGAAGGCGCGGAGGGGCGAGGCGGCCCGCGAGCTAGGAGCAGGTGTTATAACGCACGAAGCCGCGGTGGTGAGCGTTAAAACCATCTGCGACAATAAGTTCGCGTGGGATCGCCGAAGCCCCGCAGCGCCGGAGCTGTGACAGAAACCATGCCTGTTGCATGCTTGCTCGTATGCTGCATGTTGCATGCTTGCTGCATGCTTGCTTGCATGCTTGCTTGCTTGCATGCTTGCTTGCATGCTGCATGCTTGCTGCATGCATGGTGTATGCTTGTTTGTATGTTTGCATAGTTTTGTCTTTTATCCCCATCGCCATTTCCCGCCACCATCGCTTCGAGGGGCTCCATCGACTGGGCCCGAATGAAAAGTTTTGGCTTGACTAGAATTTACCCGCGTTGTAGGAGGGTATGCACATTGACAAAGGGGGGAATTGAAACATTTAGAAACTGTCACTTGATAAAATGTTTTTCTTGGTAACAAGTTTTATATTAACTAATCAATATGAGGACAAAGAATATTTGATTTGTTATTCTATGATATAATGATTATCGAAACAAAGTTTATTTGCAACAAAAATCTATAGTCACCAACGTTCACCTTTGTTCCTTCTCAATCCACCACCGAAACAGAAACCTTAACCCCAGATAATCAAACTCAACTCAATGCAACTATAACGTTGCCAAATAAATCTATTACTTTTAATTTGCAGAATTGTAGTAATTTTACTTTTAACTTTTAAAATGTTCCATTTTATTGAATTGGTACCTCTATCTACAACGTTAATTATTTTAATTCACAATAAATAGTTATTTCAATCTATTCCTGTCTATTATTTTATCTCCTTAAGTGTTCTCGCTGCTAAAGTGAAAAGTTATGAGTGTTACACGAGAGCAAAGTTTTTTGCATCTCGTGCCTTTGAATCCCTCGCCACACTCAGGATTCAAAATCAGCACTTGCAGCAAAAAACGACTTTGCTCTCTTGTTGCACAAATAACTATTGCCGCGCACTTTTTGAATTATGAACATCTTAGTATTCAGCGCCAAACAAATCGAACGCAAATATTGTTTGAATAAAGACTGGCTGGTACGACGGCCCATAGTCGCGCCACCGGCTGAATAAAAAAAAAGAAATCAAATTAAAAACGCGCGAACTACAGCCCGGGCGCGGGAAACTTCCAAATTGGCGGACGCGAATTTTTTAACCGTAGTTATAAAAAATTAAAACGTATAATATAGGATCGGTAGCTATAGTTTTAGTGCTGTATATTCTTTTATTTATAATCTTAATTTAGTTTAGTGTATACATATTCTCCGGTAGTGGTAAGTTACATATATAATTTTTACTTAGTAGGTAAGTATGAACGACCCGCCCGACCCGGGGGACCTCGTTCCCCCGGCAGGCGTTTTTGTTACAATTCACTCTAACGAATCTGGAATGGATACCGATGGGTCATCGTCGGCCCGTAATCTAAAAAGAACGCGTCTACATCTGTGCAAACATTGCAATAAACGTCGCCGTACCCGCAAAAATCTTGGATCCGAATCTTCCGGTTGTAGCTGCAATGATTCAAAAGTTACTGAATCCTCCATGCCTACTAATATTACTATGCCTACTCAACCTGCACCTCATATCCCGACTCCTTCTTTGGTTCCCGCCATTCAGATTGGCAGAACAAATTACGAAAAGTCAGATAGCGCGCCTTTTTTGATTCATGTTCAAAAGACATTTTCTTCTCCTGACGAAGGTACGACACTGCACCCCATCACTTTTGGAAAATTCTTGAAGCATAACGCCTTCAAAAATATTATAAACGGAAGCGTCAAAAAAATTGGACGAAATAAAATTTCTCTCTCTTTCTGTAATCATCTAGACGCAAATTCTTTTATTGAACATGAGAGCCTTAAAAAATTTAACTATAAAGCTTTTATACCCACATTTAATGTTACACGAATGGGTTTAGTTCGTGGTGTTCCTGCTGAATGGTCTCCCGAGGAAGTTATGGATAATATATCAGTACCAATTGGGTGCGGTCCAATATTAAAAATCCGAAGACTGAATTTTAAAACCACAGTTGATGGAACAACCACCTGGAAACCATCTCAAACGATAGTCGTAACTTTTGATGGACAAATCTTGCCAAAACGAATCTTCATGTGCTACAATGCTTTACCTGTAGATTTATATATTTTCCCTACCATACAGTGCTTCAATTGTTGTAGGTTTGGTCACACAAAAATTCAGTGCAGGTCCAAACCTCGCTGCTATAAATGTGGCCAAAGCCACTCTGGGGACAGTTGTGAAAAAGAAGAAAAAGCTGCCTCTTGCTGTCTTTGCTCTGGCTTTCACTTTGCAATTAATAAATCTTGCCCAGAATTCTCTAGGCAAAAATCAATAAAAAAATACATGGCGCAGAGTTCAGTTTCCTATGCCGAAGCGGCTAAAGTACATCCCCCAGTGACTAAATCATATGCTGATACTCTTTTATCCTCTCCTTCCCAAAAATTTGCAGATAACCCACTAATTTCATCCCCTAATCCTACCAATAGTTATAAAAAGACTGTCTTCCTGAAACCACGCTCACCTCCAAAACATGTGCAGGGATATAATAAAGAAGCCCACAACACTATTGTTAGAGATTTTGCCATACCTCAGCCTTCAAATGGCTGTGGTCTGAGTAGTAATGGTAATAATGAAACAAATGACACAAATTTTTCCATAAACAATCTTCTGTCCCAGTTCAACATGTCACCGTTCAACGTTGCCCAATCTTTCAATTTCCCTCAACCCATTCATAATGGACTCGTCCAAAATAATCCAGTGGAACTGTCGCAGTCTAATAAACAAAAAGAGTGATGTCATTCATCTAGTAAACAAATATGAGCCATTTGTCTTTGCTTTAGCAGAGACTTGGCTTAAATCATTTCATATTTTTAAAATTAATGGTTATTCAACCATTAGAGAGGATAGATCTGATGGGTATGGCGGAGTAGCTATACTTATTAAGAATTCTATCCCTTTCTCTTCTGTTACATTACCACCTCATAGTGAGGAAATTTCAATTGTAGCTATTAAAGTGTATAATACTTGTCTTGTTTCTATTTACATTCCTCACCCTTCCTCTTCTGTTCTTCAAGAGGTGAATGACCTCTTTTCTTTGCTACCAAAGCCATTCTTGATATTGGGAGACTTTAACGGCCATCACCAGTCATGGGGTTGTTCAACATCCAACAGTTATGGGGATGAATTACTTGATATAATAGACTTACACAACTTATGCATCTTGAACTCAGGAGAAGCCACACGTCGGTGTCCTCCCAATCAAAACCAAAGTGCAATTGACCTTTCCATCTGTTCTCCAAGCTTAGCCTCATCATTAACCTGGCATACTTTAACAAGTACTTATGGTAGTGACCATTTTCCCATAGTTATTACATATCCTCTTTCCAAACCAAAAGCACCACTAAGGAAATCAAATTTAAAGCACAAACTACCAAATAGAAATAACAATGACTGGGATAAATTTAGAGACATTGTTGACAGTAAGCTTTGCTCCTTGCCTGTCATATCTGATGGCAATGAAAACATTTGTGCAGTAGCTTTAGCACACATATTAATCGCAGCGGCAGATGAAGTTTTTCCTGTAAAAAATAAAAATATTAGTACAATCCCTTCACCTCCATGGTGGGACTCTGAGTGCACAGAATTGATTAAGAAACGTAAAGAGGCGGAACACAATTATAACCTGGATATGTCTGATGACAATTTTGAAATCGTTACTAAACTAATTAATGAAACCAGTAAACTTTTCAAGAAGAAAAAATTTGAATCTTGGCGTAACTTTTGCTCATCAATTTCACCGAATACTCACCCTACGATCGTCTGGCGTAATATTCGTAGATTTAGGTCAATTTACAATAACCCTGCTCCTATTCCTGATTCTTTAGCCAGTGATTTCTTAGATAAATTGGCTCCTCCTTGGGTGCCTGAGACTATTGAACTTAATTCGCCTCTAGTATCTAGTAACCATGACACTTCTGCGCTAGAGCTGCCATTCACTCTAACTGAATTAAAGTGTGTTATTTATAAAACTAAGGACTCCGCACCGGGCATTGACGGCATTCCGTATTCCTTTTTTGCTAATTTAAACGACGACGTTCTCAGTTATTATTTAATGCTTGTTAACTCTGTTATGATTACTGGACACATCCCTGATGAATGGAAACGTCAAATGGTGTTGCCATTCCTCAAACCAAATAAAACTCCATCTGATGCTTCTTCATATCGCCCCATAGTTTTGTCTTCAATTTTAATGAAAATAGCGGAACACTTAATTAAAAACCGCCTAGAATGGTATGTTGAAAGTAAGGGCCTTTTGGCGGAATCACAATATGGCTTTAGAAAAGGTAAAAGTACCACTGACTGTTTAAGTATTTTAACATCTGATATTCGGTTATCCTTCTCTAAAAACCAATCCACCGTAGCAGTTTTTCTTGATATTAATGCGGCTTATGATAATGTTGTATTATCAATTTTACAAAATAAATTAAAAGCCTTACGGATTCCATCGAATTTGTCGAATTTCATTATTAATATCCTGACTGCACGCTCTGTTAACATGTCAATAGGAGATCATGACGTATGTCGCCTTGTATGGAGAGGTCTCCCTCAGGGTTCTGTGCTCAGTCCCCTTCTATACAACATTTACACTTTTGATATGGACTCATCCTTAACAAACCATGTTATGGTTCTTCAATACGCCGATGATTTGTTATTGTACTCGTCAAGTCACTCTGTTGAGCAAGCTAGCTTTAATGTCAATTCTGCTTTGTCAATACTAGAATCATGGCTACATTTAAATGGCTTGGATTTATCCACTTCTAAAAGTGCGGCTGTTTTATTCACCCGGAAAAAGAATATTCCATTAGTACATCTGATTTATAAAGGAATACCTATTCCAGTAAAAGATAAATTCAAATATCTAGGTGTAATATTGGACTCTAAATTAAGCAGTGTTCCCCATTGCGATTATATTGTTAACAAATGTGAAAATCACTTAAACATGCCTTCCATCCCTTTTCTTTAAAACTTATTTATAACGCAATCATCAGAAGCACTTTGGATTATGGATTGTTCGTTCTGGAACCTGGCAGTGTTATGGCTTTTAAAAAATTGGATCGCATCCAGTCTAAAGCTTTACGCATTATTTCGGGTGCTATGAAGTCTAGTCCCATTAATGCACTCCAAGTCGAATGCGGGGAAGCCCCCTTATATATTAGAAGACAATTCCTATCTGACAAATACGTGTTCCGGATTCTTCAGCTCTCAACTCATCCTCTCATTCCCAAACTGGACTCTTTAATGTTGCAGATGGAATCTTCAGATTATTGGTCCCATAAACATGCTCCTTGTTTAGTTGTCAGCTATAAAAAAATCCTTTCAATTTCTTCGCCTATTCACCGTTCCAATAAACTCCCAATATTTAGCAGTAGTTATGAGAGTTTACAGTTCAGTCCCATCATAACTTACGACTGTGTGAGTAAATCCGACGTACTCCGACGAGTTGTGTTGGGATAGGTACATACCATTCTCAATACAATATCGTACAAAAAATCAAACTACCTCCGGAGACTTCCGTTTTTACAGGTGAATGCTTCGGCATTTTAAAAGCCATAGAATATATTCGTGTTTTTAAGCTCAAAAAAGCTATAATTTTTACCGACTCTCGAAGCGCTCTTCTAGCCATCAATAAATCCCCTTACGAAACCAAGTCTCAGCTTTCTTTAATTTATCTAATAAGAGAATTAGCGTTCAGAATGATCACTGAGGGTAACACACTACAATTTGTATGGATTCCGGCCCACGCTGGAATCCATGGTAATGAAGTGGCTGACGCTCTGGCAGGTGATGCGGTGTATTGCGGGGACTTAGTCCCATTCAAAATTTTTATCTATGACCTCGTTAAGATGCCTATGAGATTTCTTCGGGATACCTGGAAAGTAGCTTGGGATGTTAGTAGCAGATCAAAGGGACATTATTTTTCCCTTATCCAACCCGAGATTCCAGAAAAACCATGGTTTTGCCGGGCAAAATTTGGCAAGATGGAGACATCTGTTTTGATAAGGATGAGACTGGGTCACGTTTGTTCTCCAGCCCATCTTGCCAAATTCCATATTATCGACGACCCTATTTGCTTGTGTGGCACAGATGTAGGCGATTTAAATCACATGTTTTTCTCCTGTCCCTTATACGACCGTTCTTCCTTCTTCAGTAACCTCTTATTCCTTGATATTCCTTTTCCTACCTCAATACTTTCTTTACTTTGTACAAATAGTTTTCCTGTATATAAATGTATAGTCTCATTCATCACCTTCAATAATATTAAGTTATAATTATTCGTCATTGTATTTGTTCATCATACATTAAAAAAAAACACCTGATCCTATATATCCGTCCTATTCCAAATTCCGATACAATAATTTAGTATTATTTATTATTTCGTTTCCCTAACTTTATTATCTTCAAATCAAGTAAAACAAACGTGTCATTGGCTAAATGCACAAACCGTGCGAAGCCATAGAAAAAAAAAAAAAAAAAAAAACTACAGCCCGCGTTTTCGTCAATTTTCACGGATTGCTAGAAATTCATGGTTTTGTTTTCACAAATGAGTTCTTCAAGTGACAGTGAAATATATAGAATAAACTCCTGAAAGTATTAGAAGTGACGCAAGAAATGTGATGGATAATCTATTACCTGCAAAATCCCGGGAGAAATATATGAAAACCTATGGTAATTTTATTGAATCGAGAAATGCAAGAGAAGCCAAGGATTTTTCAGAATCTGTGTTTTGGCCTACTTCCAGTACTTAGCCAAAACTAAACAACCTTCCACTTTGGAATACTTACTCAATGCTAAAATCAACAGTCAGTTCTAATAACGACGCAAAACTGGACACATTCGAAATTAATAGCGTATCTAAAGAGGATGTCTGATGTATTTAAAACTAAAAAATCCAAAGTGTTCTCAGTCAAAAACGTGGAGACTCCTTAATGAGGCACCCGACAAAGTCTTTCTTTCCGTAAAAGTAAGTAACTATCTATATAGTGGATAAGTAAAGTATAACCATAGTGTTATAAAATGCGCTTTTTATTGTTACCTGTACTTCGATAGATACTTGTCTTATTCACATTCGGTTTTGTTACAGGTGGCTTTAATTTTCGGAGTACATGGAACTTGTCGTGGCAATGAACTTTTAAAAATAACTGTTGATGATGTCGAAAATCACTCGGAAAATAACTGTTGATGATGTCGAAAATCACTCGGATAATTAACTGTTAGACAGACACAAAAACAAAAATTGACCGATCCTTCGTAATACGACCTGCGTCCTGCTGATTGATATGAAGACCAATCGGTTTTTCATCCGTTATCAAAACGACAGTGCTTCAAACAAGTTATGGGAAAAAATAAAATTTCTAACATGCCACAAGTAATCGCTACTTATTTCAAGTTACCAGATATCAAGCTGTATACAGGTGATTCTGGAGCGGACTTAACTGTTCTCAAGCGACATGGAGGATGGAAGTCTTGTGCTGTACCAGAAGGGTGTATAGAAGATTCCATTGAGAAAAAGACGAAAAATGTGAACGCATCGTGTAAAACATTAAATTGCAGCCTTCAGTTAATCCATCCGTGCCACTGTCGCCACGCCCATCTACATCCAAACAACGAGATTCACCGTCACATTTTTTTTCGCTTACTCTTGTCACAAACACAAAATATTTAGGTGTCTGTGTAGATGAGAGATTGAACTGGCATACTCACTTAGAATCTTTAAAAACCCGAGTTAGACGTCTTCTCTATATCTTCAAAAGCCTCCGGGAATCGGCAGATTATAACACCTTACGAAACGTCTACCTCGCTCTATGCCAGTCCATTCTCTCATACTGCATCCCAGTATGGGGTGGGACTGACAAGACAGCAATGCTAGGCATAGAACGAGCCCAAAGGGCTGTTCTAAAAGTAATGATGCGAAAACCACGTCGATATCCAACGTCTGCCTTATTTTCAGAGTGCAACATCCTATCGGTAAGAAAACTATTCGTTTTGCGAACTATTCTTAGGAAACACGGCTCCGTTCCATACGACAGTAATATAACTCTTCGCACCGGGAAACCTATATGTAGAACAGAACAAATCAAAACAAGTTTCGCGAGACGGCAATTTTACTTTCATGCCTCGAAATTGTATAATAAATTCAATAAATTATTATCCATTTTTTGCACGATGGGTCGTACAATGTTGCTGGATTGGAGGGTTGAAAGGCGACAAGACACTGTCACTGTGAAGAAGGCGCTACCACGTTGGTAGTACTTAAATGAAAATACTTTTTCAACTGTAGATGGTAGCGAGTACGGTCCCTGCTGAGCCAAGACCTCTGTCTCGTAGCGGATAGAAAGGACTCTATAAAGGCACTGAAGGAACTGCCTGTGACGAGGAACTGATTTGTTTTGGCCCACGAGTCTCTTTTATAAGGGTCTTTGGCGTCAGTTTCACCCCGGCTAGTGGGGGTAGAACGGTACTCGCTACGGTTGTTTATTAATAAAATTAGAAACTATTTTCGGCGCAGGATTACAAAGAGACAAATATATCATTTGTTAATAGGTACAGAGAAACTTTCACAAACAATGCAAACAAGGGATTTTAACTATTGCCGGACGTTAATAAATATAAGAGAAATGCACCATTCTGTTAATGGGCAGACATAAAACTTTCACAAAACAAGGGATCTTTAACTATAGGGGTCGGTAATAACTTAAGAAATGACAATGTGACCCAAACATTTTTAAAGCTTCGAACTATCCCTTGCATCTGTCTACTTTCTAAAAATATGCTGCTAACTAACGGTATTACTTAAAACACGTGCCTAACTATTAACTCTAAACCTAAGACTATGTATGCGGCTATCCTGCACATTTCTCCCGCCGTGCGTCGTCCAGCAGAGTAACGCTGGCGGCGCAAATATTAAAAGCGGTGTAGGATCGTCGCTGTCGACCGGTGACACGAGCGTAAAGTACAGGTAGGACGATCTCAGGGATCTGCGCAGGCACGACGTCCTCAGGTGGCTGCGCAGGCGCGACGTTGTCAGGTGGAAGTGCAGGTACGACGTCCTCAGGTGGCTGCGCAGGCACGACGTACGGAGTAGGCTGCGCAGGCACGACTTTAGGAGTACGCTGCGCGGGCACGACGTTAGGCGCGGGAGCTATGCTCGGGGCAGGCTGCGCAGGCGCTATATTTGGGGCAGGCTGCGCTTGCACAATGTTCGGTGCAAGCTGCGGAGGCACGATGTTTGGAGCAGGCTGCACTGGCGCGACGTTTGGAGCAGGCTGCACGGGCACGACGTGCGTAGGCACTATACTCGGAGCAGGCTGCGCAGGCGCTATATTTGGGGCAGGCTGCGCAGGCACAATGTTCGGTGCAGGCTGCGGAGGCCCGATATTTGTTGCAAACTGAACTGGCGCGACATTCGGAGCTAGCTGCGTAGGCACTATACTCGGAGCAGGCTGCGCAGGCGCTATATTTGGGGCAGGCTGCGCAGGCACAATGTTCGGTGCAGGCTGCGGAGGCCCGATGTTTGTTGCGAACTGAACTGGCGCGACATTCGGAGCAAGCTGCACCACGTTTGTTGCAAACTGCACTGGCGCGACGTTTGGAGCTGGCTGCGCTGGCGTGACGTTCGGTGCAGACTGCGCTGTCGCGACGATCGAAGTAGGCTCCGTAGGCACTATGTTCGGAGCAGGCGATCGCGATCCGTGCGATGAGTCGCGTAATGCTAGTGCTGTATCAAGGTTCGTAGCGGGCGGCGCTGGCGATCGCAATCTGTGCGATGAGTCGACCAATGTTGGCGCTGTGACGAGTTTCAGTGCGGGTGGCACAGGCGATCGCGATCTGTGCGATGATTCACACAATGCTGGCGCTGTGACGAGTTTCGGAGCGGGCGGCACGGGCGATCGCGATCTGTGCGATGATTCACACAATGCTGGCGCTGTGACGAGATTTGGAGCTTTGTTTTTTGGGTGTTGCGTATTGGCTGGCCCTGTGTTCGATGGTTGCTGCGCCGTACTAGGTAGCCGAGGCGCAGCAGCAATTGATGGCTGCTTGAGCCTTAATGTTTCTCCCTTTTGATTGGGAGTAATCCGCGTAGTGATCTCACTTTCGGGCAAGAGGCGCGGAGGCGGCGGAAGCACTGAGCTTACTCCCGCCGGTATAGTCGCCGGGGTGTCCCATGACACGGCTGTGGTCACTGGAACTATAGGTTCACACCGGGACTTCGAATCATGTCGGACCTCTTGCGTTCGATGTGGTTCATTACCTACGGAGAGCAATTGACTACATTGCGGCCAGGTCTGTACTCTATCTTCTTTTGTAGCTTCAGTGATGACTGAAGCGAGTTCCCCTTTATCGCTGAATTCCGCCTCTAATACAGCGAGACAGGCGCGGGCGGCGGCCAATTCAGCCTTAGCCTTGGATAATTCTTCCATTTGAGCGAGATGCACGGCGGCTAATTCGGCTTTAGCCTTGGATAATTCTTCCATTTGAGCGAGACGTTCGACTTCCAATTCGGCCCTTAGCTTCGCTAGACGATATTTCTTGCTTTTGCTGGATGTACTGGACACTTGCTTGCTTCGACGGTCATTTGCCGATGTGTCGCTAGCTATGACATCTTGTTGTTGACTTGTCGGCGCTTCCGAATTAGTCACAAATTCTTCAGTAGACGTCATTGCCGCTGTAGCGTAAGTCGCTGAATCGATATCGGCTGTGGTTGTCGATGCTTGGTGTCCTCTTCTTCCGGTGGAAAGCGTGACCGGCATCTTGCTTCTACTCCTCAGATCCGGCTCGAAGGACCAATTTGCACGATGGGTCGTACAATGTTGCTGGATTGGAGGGTTGAAAGGCGACAAGACACTGTCACTGTGAAGAAGGCGCTACCACGTTGGTAGTACTTAAATGAAAATACTTTTTCAACTGTAGATGGTAGCGAGTACGGTCCCTGCTGAGCCAAGACCTCTGTCTCGTAGCGGATAGAAAGGACTCTATAAAGGCACTGAAGGAACTGCCTGTGACGAGGAACTGATTTGGTTTTGCCCGCGAGTCTCTTTTATAAGGGTCTTTGGCGTCAGTTTCACCCCGGCTAGTGGGGGTAGAACGGTACTCGCTACGGTTGTTTATTAATTAAATTAGAAACTATTTTCGGCGCAGGATTACAAACAGACAAATATATCATTTGTTAATAGGTACAGAGAAACTTTCACAAACAATGCAAACAAGGGATTTTAACTATTGCCGGACGTTAATAAATATAAGAGAAATGCACCATTCTGTTAATGGGCAGACATAAAACTTTCACAAAACAAGGGATCTTTAACCATAGGGGTCGGTAATAACTTAACAAATGACAATGTGACCCAAACATTTTTAAAGCTTCGAACTATCCCTTGCATCTGTCTACTTTCTAAAAATATGCTGCTAACTAACGGTATTACTTAAAACATGTGCCTAACTATTAACTCTAAAACTAAGACTATGTATGCGGCTATCCTGCCTCTTCTTCCGGTGGAACGCGTGATCGGCAACTTGCTTCTACTCCTCGGATCCGGCTCGAAGGACCAATTTGCACGATGGGTCGTACAATGTTGCTGGATTGGAGGGTTGAAAGGCGACAAGACACTGTCACTGTGAAGAAGGCGCTACCACGTTGGTAGTACTTAAATGAAAATACTTTTTCAACTGTAGATGGTAGCGAGTACGGTCCCTGCTGAGCCAAGACCTCTGTCTCGTAGCGGATAGAAAGGACTCTATAAAGGCACTGAAGGAACTGCCTGTGACGAGGAACTGATTTGTTTTGGCCCACGAGTCTCTTTTATAAGGGTCTTTGGCGTCAGTTTCACCCCGGCTAGTGGGGGTAGAACGGTACTCGCTACGGTTGTTTATTAATAAAATTAGAAACTATTTTCGGCGCAGGATTACAAAGAGACAAATATATCATTTGTTAATAGGTACAGAGAAACTTTCACAAACAATGCAAACAAGGGATTTTAACTATTGCCGGACGTTAATAAATATAAGAGAAATGCACCATTCTGTTAATGGGCAGACATAAAACTTTCACAAAACAAGGGATCTTTAACTATAGGGGTCGGTAATAACTTAAGAAATGACAATGTGACCCAAACATTTTTAAAGCTTCGAACTATCCCTTGCATCTGTCTACTTTCTAAAAATATGCTGCTAACTAACGGTATTACTTAAAACACGTGCCTAACTATTAACTCTAAACCTAAGACTATGTATGCGGCTATCCTGCACACATTTATTCCCTAAACAAATTCGAAGCAAAAAACAAAATAACGAATTACCTGCTCCACTTATCTTATGACGAAACAGAGAACCTCTTTATTCGTAATCATTGAGGAGTTCACACGAAGACCTAATCCCACAAACATGTTCCACACACTCATACTCTCTCGCACTCATCACTACACTCACCAGACACACACACACACACACCCTTCACAATTATCACCTATCTACGTAAACCCTACATAAATTTGCTAACCACTACTACTCGTCACATCTGTGTCCTTGTTTAACCCAGGTTGAATTTGTACTACCTAGAGGAATCACTGACTCTGAAGATACAGGCATTGCCTAGTTTCAGAGCCAGAGTTCAACTAATGTATTTGCTCTAAATATAAGCCCTACCACATTTTACAAAGTTATATGTACCAGTAATGTGACCTTCATATAAATTGTATGCTTAGGCGTAAGTCTTGTATGTAAACAAAATGTTTTTGTGTCTATGGGTTTCTTTTTTTTTTGAAATAAATAAATTATTATTATTCCATTTATTACATTAAATACATATAAATCTACATTTTTAAATATTTCTATAAAAAAATAAAATCATTTAAAAATATAAAAAATAGTAGCCCACCGGTATCGGGAACAAGGTCCAAGTTACCGGTGGTCAGGGCTCCCGAGAGAGAAACCTCACTATACGCGCCGTGTCCAGGAGTACTGCTTTCTGGATCAAGCCCTTGATCCAGCTGCCCAACGAGAGCCTCTTGAGATGTTGGTCGAGGCTCTTGGCAATTATGCCATTGGCCGTCACGACTATCGGCACAATGACTGCTGTGTTCACATCCCACATGTCGACAACCTCGCGAGCCAAGTCAAGATACTTCGTTTGTTTATCTTTCTCAGACTTCACGAGGTTCTCGTCATGAGGGACTGCTATATCAATAATCATTGCGCGACGCTCTAGTCGGTCTATCACCACTATATCAGGCTTATTGGCAATAATAGTCCTGTCAGTGATAATAGACCGATCCCAATACAATGTGCAATTGCCACTTTCGAGAACTGGGTCGGGCACATACCTATAGTACGGTACTTCCGATTCCACAAGATTGTATTTAAGAGCAAGTTGCTGGTGGATAATCCTTGCTACAAGGTTATGCCTGTGCAAATAGTCTCCGTTAGCCAGACTAGAACAACCGGAAATAATGTGGCGGATGGATTCCCCTGGCCGGTGACATGCCCGACATATGTCAACCGTGCCGTCCTTCACTATGTATTTCCGGTAGTTGTTCGTCATCATAACTTCGTCCATAATTGCATAGACAAAACCTTCGGTTTCCCCGAATAGGTCACCAAAACGCAGCCAGGCTACGGACGCTAAGAAGTCTACATCGGGCCCATGTAGGACCCGATAAAAGCGTCCGTGAAGCTCCTTGCTCTGCCATACCTCCCTGCGGTCATTGGTATCTAATACCACAGGTTTGCGCCAGTTCTCGTTAGCCAAGGAGAGCGCGGTGAGGCCTTTGTCCACCGCTACCACATCTCGATGCATACCCACGTCGGCCTCTAGGAAGTACTCCCTAAGGCTGCATACCTCGCGGTTGTGCAGGGTCTTAGCATTTAAGAAGCCACAACCCCCGCACTTCCGCGGGATATACAGCCTCATCACCGATGACCGTGGGTGATGCATCCGATTTGCGGTGAGCAGTGAGCGTACCCTTCTATCCAGGGCGTCAAGTTCCGTCTGAGTCCATTTGAGTATGCCGAAAGAGTACTTCAAAACCGGCATGACCCAACCGTTGAAGGCGCGCACCGTGTTTCCGCCTGATAAAAGACTGTTAAGTACTTTGTTCAGGCGGCCAAAGAAGCGCTCCTTCAACGATTGTTTCACGTCAACAGCATTGATGCCTAACGCTTCCGACATACCCAAATACTTGTAAGTTTCGGTTGAGGAGAGGGACCTAAGGTGTATGGAATCCGAGAGTTGGGTTCCCACGGATTCCATAATCTCCCCTCGCTTTACATGCATGACCGCACATTTGTCCAAACCAAATTCCATCCTGATGGCGCTACTGAAGGTTTCTGTTACCTTCAGTAGCTTCATCAGTTGCAAGTTGTTAGGAGCAAAGAGTTTCAAGTCATCCATGTAAAGGAGGTGCGATATGACCTGACCACCTCTTCTCAACCGGTAGCCTTGGCCCGAACCCTCCAGCAATGTACTGAGAGGGTTGAGGGCCAGACAAAACCACAGTGGACTCAGACTGTCACCCTGAAATATTCCACGCTCGATCCTTATCGGATCACTGTTCGCCTGGGTCTGTCGACACCCTGGATATTGAAGGACCGTCCTCCACTGACCCATACACGACATCAGGAAAGTGCGTAGAACTGCATCAACTTTGTACAGCTCCAGCACCCTCATGAGCCATGTATGTGGCACCGAGTCGTAGGCCTTCTTATAGTCTATCCAGCATGTCGACAGATCCCGTCGGGAACGACGAACCTGTTGGCTAATGGCAATGTCGATGAGGAGCAGCTCCTTAGTACCGCGGGACCCGTTCCTGCATCCTTTCTGAGAGGCAGACATTATTGAATTACTATCAATATGATGGTTAATCTTTGCTCTCAAAATGGATGTAAGAACTTTATAGACCGTCGGTAAACACGTGATCGGTCTATAATTTTTAGGCTCCGCGGTACTACCTGATTTATGGAGCAGGTGGGTTATTCCTGTAGTTAGGAATAGGGGCAGCGACCCTGACTCTAAGGCAGACTGGAATTGAGATGCCAAGCGAGCGTGCGATCTTTTGAACCATTTTATCCAAAAATTGTGCAGCCCGTCTGGCCCTGGAGATTTCCAGTTAGGCAACGGACGGACTGCACGAGCTACATCTTGGGGGCTGATGTTATTATTATTATTATTATTATTATTATTTTCCTCAAAATGTGCCAGATTCGGAAATTATTTCAAACGCAGATTATAAAATCTACAACAATCTCTATTCCTAATAAAACTGTAAAAATAAATTTTCATAGTTGCGAAAATTTCTCAAATAAAGTTTTTTGTTGTTTTTTTATTAGATATTATTTAATTTCAATTTAGTATTTAATAAAACATAGAGTTAACTCTATGTTTTATTAAATAATATTACAATAATAATACAATAAAATATGAGGCGAGGAGTGGATGCACTCGATGGTGACCTAGTTACCGCTACCGTTTTAAGCAACTCTAAGCTCGTTACGCAAATCGGCAACTGTATTCTGGGATGCATCCAACCTCTTCTGCAAATCCACAAGGCTTGCCTTCAGAAAAATGTTGTCTTTTAACAGGCTCGTTACATTGACGTGGTCAAAGGTGACGGGAGGGAGCTTGTGCAGATCCTTCTCCACAAACGTCGGCACGTCGTCAGGGTCGGTCTCCTTCAGCAGGGTTATGATGTCCTGCACGCTTTTCTTAGTCCCGTCGCGTCTGCGGGACAATATATGGTCTGTCTTGTTTGTCAGTTGGTACAAGAGCAGCTTAGAGGCGGCAATATCGTCCTCAATGAAGTTCAAGGTGCAGCTAGTCTATTCTGTAAATAAATATTTCGATATCGAGCTTCACCTGAGTGATAAAACTCACAAAGCGAGCTGTATTGCAAACAACATAAAGGTCTTAATTTAAAACTCACTTCGGATTCCGCTGTCGAGATACGAAAATGTTGTTACAGAATAGCACTACAGATCTGGCTTGCAGACACCTCATCCATCACACCCAGCTTCTGTTGTAGAAACGCCAGCAGTTCGTTCGCCACAATTTGTTGACTCATGGCGATTAAAATAACGAGCAACGGCTGGCACCACGCTACACGACTTAAACAAAATATAAGTGTCAGCAACACGTCCGCATCAAACGGCTAATGCGAGACTCCACAGTTTATGATGCGCTTATTATTTAAAATATGGAGAGAAAAAGTAGGATGAGTTGAGGGCGCGAGTTTTTAATATGTGGTTGTTAAAAAAACGCTGAAATCATAATTATGATGACGGATTTATTACATTTAAAATCTTACGATGTGTATAATACAAAGAATTCTTATGCCTATTAATCGATGATGTCATATAAATAGCAAAGAGCAACTGTTACGTTTTATCCAAATAAATAAAAAAAACATAAATTTAACAAATTATCATGATCATATAAATTTATTGCAAGTTATAGAATGTATACATAAGTGATTAAGATCAATGTGTATTTCTTGGTCGAGCAAAAGTTAAGAGCTTACTGCAGAACCTCACTAAAGACTGCTTTTGAGTGATTACTCAAACTCTGTTAAAGCCATTCGATGTATTGAAGTTTGTTTTAAATAATTTTCGAGTTAGGTCCTGAGTGTGGTTCTGTAAAACAGAAGTCAGCTTAGTAAAACTCTATTATTTTGATTACTATCTACCACGGTTTGTGCAACTTGTAACATCATTGGTATGTAATGTATTACTTTAAAATATACTTTAGTGTCAGAGTAAATTTTAGTGACTATTGTTATGGCTCATACTCTGGACTGTAAAAGCCAGTGTTTGCACCTCAGAAGGTGCATCTGCGGGAGGAGCAGGAAAGTGACCGTGAGCCCTTCTGTGATTCTGTAATGCAGTACCCTGAAACAAAACACAAATTAGCTTTCATTTATTTAAATCGTTAGATTAGTCCTCACCTACTCATATGCGCGAAAAACTGTTCACACAGAGAAAATTGATCTCGCTCTGCGCATTCGGGTACTTCATACACATCAATCACAAAACCGTCACGTCGCCGATCAGTCACGTCAAAAAATATAGCGGACGTGCACGACGAAGGGCCTGCCAAATCTTAGCGCAAATCCGAATCATTGACGTCACGTTAAAAGACTCCGGGACAGCAAGCTTCCCGCTCGGTGCCGGTCAAACACATGTAGTTATGCCGATAACTGTATGTGTTTCGTATACGTACGCGGCTGTGTGCGTGTGTGTGGGTGTGGGTGCGCGCGGGCGAAATAGGTAGGAAGGACGCGTAACGTTTTTTCATATAACTTTCTCAACAAATGTCTCTTCACTCATCCGGAAATCATTGAAGAATATTTTGGGTCCATTTTCAACTTTTAAAATAAGGTTAAAATATGTTCCTTCTAACCTCAGATTAAAGAATAGGCAGATAGAGCGCGTAGAACGCGAGAGTGAAGCCACCAAAGCAAATACAAATTCAAAAGCGAATACAATCGCGCGTCAGTACTAAGCTGTGCATTGTACTGCGTACACGTCACAAGTCATTTATTATTTTATATTAAAACATGCCGTCTTGTGTGTTTAAAAATTGTAAAAGTTGTTCCCAAAAACAAAGAAAAGAAGATGGAATATCTTTCCACAGGTAACTATTGTTTATTTTATTGTTTTGTTATTTATTTTGCCTCTAATATTTTCGGCTCACTCGGAACACAAAATATTGTCAGTGATTGGTATGTGTTGCCAGTTTACATCGAAATAGGTTTCCCTGAATTAGGGGAATGTGCATTGTGGGTAGATTAGAAAGATGGATTAATTTAATATGTATACATTTATCCGGAAATCATTTTTGTATATTAATTATATCTTTGTTTTATAATTCTTTTATTTATTTTAACCAATCAATCAGTGTAAAGTTTTTCAATTTTGAGATTTTTTTATCGGCCGCTAAATATTGTTATACTACAATCATTTGAATTATGTTTCAGATTGCCGACAGATCTAGTTATACGCGATGAATGGGTCACTATTATTCGTAAAAGTAGGCAGGATAATGATTGGCTGCCTTCAAAATTTTGTGTTGTATGCTCATTGCATTTTAAAGAGGATTATGTAAACTATACCGAAAAAGGTCGTCGGTTAGTTAAAAAAACATCAAAACCGACTAAAAATTTATGCTTGTTGTCACCATCACCGGAAAAATCAAGTGTTGCTGAGAGTTTATTGAGCACAATTGCTTTACTAAACTACTGTAATAAATATGTTAAAACTGTTTGTTTTTTTCATTATAAAATACCTAAATATGTTAATAGACAAATTTCCTGAAAGCGATATATAAAATCAATTAAGTGTAGGTAATTATGCATATTTAACTTTTATTCCACCATTATTTATTTAAAAATTATTATTCTGTTCAAATACTACTTAAGTACGTATAAAGCAAAAGCACATTTCCAATTTTAAACATTAGTACAATAATTCAGAACAACCGAAAAAAATGTGGGAGTTTTTCCCAATATCTGGCAACTTTATACACGCACAGGTGCACGTGTCCCTACAATGCCGCTCCTAGCTGTCACGCACACATAAATAATAAGTGGCTTCACATTGTTTGTTGCACATGTTCTATCTGCCTATTCTTTAATCTGAGCTTCTAACTATCTTACTTTAAAGAGTGGATTCATCCAATAATTGACTTCTTTGCGTAGATTATATATTCGCCTTAAGAGATATAAAAAATAAATACGACGACTTGGCATCGTTTATATGTGTTGTAAAATTGAAGTCCATGTCAGTACTGCCCGTGAACACCGAGCGTTGACCGGCACCGGTGCCGGCTGCCGCCACAGCGGCATCCAGTGCCGTGCCGGTAAGTGGAAAACGCCCATAAGACGCATCGCCGACAGAAGGCGTCTTTCGATTTTCCCGAACCAACGAGAACACTTGAGGAGATATTTAAAACAATGTCAGCCTTATATACCAAAAGGAGGCTGACAAACCTCCGATTTGCCGACAACATTGTCCTTTTCGCCCCCTCTTCCGTCCTTTTAATTCTAGAACTCCAGACTACTGATAGGTAAAAATAACATTCACACAATGAGAATATTCTCGGAACGAGAACGTTCTAGAATATTCTCGTGAGCGGAGACCAAACTTATGAGAACTTAAAACGAGTAGGTCATTCTTCCAGTTTCAACATGAAACTGAACTTCGATATTTTTTTATTTTCATTATTAGATGTAATCTACTAATATTATAAACTAGCTGACCCGCCCAACTTCGTCTGCGTCACAATTTTCGTTACTGTTCCGCTCCTATTGGTCTTAGCGTGATGATATATAGCCTATAGCCTTCCTCAATAAATGAGCTATCTAATACTGAAAGAATTTTTCAAATCGGACCAGTAGTTCCTGACATTAGCGCGTTCAAGCAAACAAACAAACAAACAAACAAACAAACTCTTCAGCTTTATATATTAGTATAGATGTGAAAGTTTGTATGTTTGTGCCTCAATCAGGCAAAAATGGCTGAAGGGATTTGGATGAAATTTGGCACACATATGGTTCACATCCTGGAATGAAACATAGGCTAATTTTTTATCCCGGTAACATACATGGCTCATAGAGACAGAGGAAGAAGTGGAAATCTAGAGTTGCTGCTTAGTACTTCAGATTCAAAAGTACCAGGAGAACAGAAACATGTCGAAGTATTTTTGGGGCTGGGACTGTGAGCGCTAAAGATTCACAAATACCAGGAGACCAGAAACAAACCGATGTATTTTTTGGGCTTCAATTGTTAGCGCTAAAGATGCACCAGTTTCAAGAGACCAAAAATATGTCAAAGTATTTTTGAGCAAAATTATTTTTTTTTTCACAAGGAGTACAGCAGTGCGATTCTGTAAACCTGTCGAAGTGAAGGCTAGGGTGAAGTGGTCTTGAAGTGACCTGTCGATCCATGTCATCAAGATGGAATGACAGCTCACTTAAAGATTCAGAAGCGCCAGGAGACCAGAAACATGCTACGTATTTTTTCGGCGGGAAACGTGAGCGCTAAATATTCAGAAGCACCAGGATAGCAAAAATACGTCAAAGTATTTTTCCGGGCTGGAATTGTGAAAACTATAGATTCACAGGAACCAGGAGAGCAGAAACATGCCGAAGTAATTTTTCGGCGGGAATCGTGAGCGCTAAAGATTCACAAGTACCAAGAAACCAGAAACATGTTGAAGTATTTCTGGCGCTGTAATTATGAGCGGTTAAAAATAAAAAGTAACAAGATAGCAGAAATATGACGAAGTATTTTCGGGGCTGGAGTTATGAGCGCTAAAGATTCACAAGTACCAGTACACCAGAAATATGTCGTAATTTTTTCGGCGCTGGAACTGTGAGCGGTTAGGATTCATAAGTACCAGAAGCACAGTAAAATGTCGAAGTATTTCCGGCGCTGAAATTGTGAGTGATTAGCAATTAAAAGTACCAGGAGAACAGAAACATCGAAGTTTTTTCCGGGCTGTAATTATGAGTGCCAAAGATTTACAAGGTACCAGGAGACCAGGAAACACGTCGAAGTAGTTCCGGGGCTGAAAGTACGAAAAGCAAATACTCTCAAACTATCAGGAGGATACCCGAATTATGAAGATGCAGTCCCGAGAATCAGAACATGACACAAAGAAGTTGCGCGCCAGCCCTAAAGTCTACGCAGACAAAGTCGCAGGCGGAAGCTAGTTAAGGCCCTACCTCTCCTTTAGAGCCATCAAAAGGCTACTTTCTAAAAGGATATTCCCCATTAACGACTGGGTCAAGATTGGAAAAAAATATATGTATATGGTAGATTCATGTACAACAATATGAAAAATTGTTGTTTTCTTATGACATATAGTTTTGCTGTAAAAAAATATTTAACAAAACGCTATTTTTTCGCTTATTTTGGATATTACTTCCAAACGGCTTCGGGGTTTAAAAATATTTTTACATGGAAAAATTGCTGGTAAAGTGTTCTACAAAGTGAACATTTGTTCTACAAAATGTAAATCAATCTATATTTTGCAAAGAAAATGTTCAATATTGAGTGTCCCATATTTTTAAAGCTCTGTGTGGGCGAAAACGGCGGTCGTGCGTTAGCGCTGAGACGGGGAGGCTGTGTCGCTCGTTGCTCCGCTCGCGCTATCGACTGACTACGCGTATATGAATGTGTTAGTGCAAATATTTACGAACTTTTGGATTAGTGTGCGTTCATAGACTAGCTCGTTGCAGAGGAGCCAATTTGACTGAGCGCGTGGGCGCATTGTTCAGTTTCATACAGCAACTTTTATCAAAATACTATCGGCATCACTCGGGTATTATTTTTGCCTGCCCTTATTTTTCAAACGAAGCCGACGTTAGTTCTTAATTTCTTTTATTACCAACAAACTTATCAATATTAAAAAAAAAACAATATAAGTTTATTTTTTCATTTAAACTTCATGTACAATAGTGGTACATAGGCGGACTGAATGCAACGAGTCCTTCTCTAGTCAGCCTTTGGGTTAAAAAGAAATACACTGTTGTAGGTGTACAGCAAATCAACCCAAATATAAACAAACACAAGTTCATAAACAAACATTTATTTTCATTATTCGGTCGGACTATGACAATGCGGCGCGGCGCACACTGCGGCGTCGTATCTTTGTCGTATCTATTAATTTTTAAACAAAAAAAGTGACATAATAATAGTTGGGCATATGGTATCACGGCCTTTTCTGTTTGTAGATATTGATGGGTCCTCTTAAATTCGAGTTTATTATTTTGTTGTATCATCAATAATTTTCGCAGCACATGCAAAGGGAGGTAATTTGCAGGGTTCCGTAGTTAAATAAAGCTTTACAGCGGTAATTATTTTTAGAGACATTTGTCTAGTGTGTCTTCCATAAACGAAACCTTTATTTTAGGCATTTGAAAAGTATTAACTGTGTTAGTATCAGGGACCGGCCGGGTACTCGTTGAAAGGGTTTTTGAACGGGTTTTTTAAGCGCTTCAAAAATAAACCCTTTGATACGTGTTACACTCTCGAACGGGTGTTGTGTAACCCCTTCCGAACGGCTTACCCTTTCAATACCCTGTAACTCTGTAACAGGGTAAACCATTCGAACCCAACACATCGTAATATGCACTCTTCGAAATCGACATTAGTTTGAAAATTGCATAACCACGACCGCATGTGACATCTTGTCGCCCGGCGCGCGCCATTGTTGCATGTACCGAGCGACTTGTAAACATGGAATAATAATCATTGTCCATATGATCTTACAGTTCAATTTTCCTTGTCGCACAGGCTAAACATTGTAGGTAATGTTTCTTTTTCGTGTCTATTCTTGTTTATTCTCATCATTCGTCATTTAATTCGGAACACGGACGGAACTACGGAAGTAACTTAAATAAATTTAGCAGTGTTTTTGTTACCTAAGTGTATGTTGTCATCATCATTTCAGCCAATATCCGTCCACTGCTGAATGTAAGCCTCCCCCAAAGAGCGCCAACAATCCCGGTCTTGAGCAGTCTGCATCCATCCGCTGCCAGCCACCTTCTTTAAATCATCGATCCATCGTGCCGCAGGGCGTCCCACGCTACGTTTGCCCATATGCGGTCTCCACTCTAACATATGTCTGCTCCATCGACCGTCTGTCCGTCTGCAGACATGGCCGGCCCACTTCCACTTCAGCATGCTGATCCTACGCGCAATGTCAGTAACTTTAGTTCTCTGGCGAATGACATCGTTGCGAATTCTATCCACCAGAGAAACATTGCATTGCTCTCTCTATTGCACGCTGAGCAACCTTGAATTTGTGGACCAGGCCTATGGCGAGTGTTGTCCACGTTTCGGCTCCGTAAGCTATTACGGGTCGGACGCACTGGTTATAGACCCAGTATCAAAGGATTGTGGGATCGACGATTCAAAGATATCACGCAGCTTCCCGAATGCCGCCCAGCCCAAGCGAATTCTTCTGGTCGCCTCCTTCCCAAAGTTGTGCCGCCCAGTTGTATAATTTGGCCTAGATATTTATGTATTCTTCTGCAAAGATTCCGCCTTGATTTCAATGTCATACGCAAATCGGAGGTGTGAGATATACTGACCGTTGATATTTATGCCCCATCCTTTCCAATCAAGCATCTTGAAAACGTCCTCCAACGCGTTCGTCAACAGTTTCGGAGAGATGACGTCTCTCTGTCTTACACCTCGACGCAGTTGGATTGGTTTTGTGCTCTGTTCTTGTACTTGGATGGTAATTGTTGCGGCCTTGTACAGACATCTCGTCACCTCTACGTAGTGGTAGTCGATAAGACATCTCTGCATGGACTCCAGGACAGCCCAGGTCTCGACGGTGTCGAAGTCTTTCTCGTAGTCCACATACGCTAGGCACAGAGGTTGATTATATTCCTCGGTCTTTTGAATTATTTGCCTGAATTGTAGTGTGATCTAGTGAGATATGAGTATGTGTTCTACGTTGCTGTAGCCTTTTCGAAACCCGGCCTGCTCCGACGGTTGGAAGTCATCGAACTTTTGTGCGAGACGATTCGAGATAACTCTCGAAAACAGCTTGTAGACGTGGCTCAGGAGTGAAATGGGGCGGTAGTTCTTGTGGAGCGTGTTATCGCTCTTCTTGAAGAATAATACCACCACGCTGCTGTGCCGTTCCTCCGGTGTTATGCCAGTGTGGATGACGGAATTGAAGAGCTTTACAAGCTCTGTCAAGACAGGTGTTCCTCCTGCCTTGAGCAGCTTTGTGGTTATCCCGTCATCCCCCGGAGCTTTGTTGTTATTAAGTTGTCCGAGAGCTATCCTAATCTCACCCATGTGAATGTGGGGTAGCTCGTCTTTGAGATGGCGTGTAAGCCTGGCCCGTGGATCATCCGCGCCGTGGGCCTGAGGTGTTTTTTGAGCATACAAGTCTCCGTAGAAATTTTCGACTTCAGCGAGTATCTCTGGCTTCGAGGTGACGGTGGAGCCCTGTGACGTTTTGAATTTCGGCAGGTGACAACGGGAGTTATGGGGCTTGGCAAATACCTTCGAGCCCTAATTCCGCGCTATGGCTTGCTCGATGTCTCGGGTATTTGCCCTCCGAGTGTCGCGTCTGATTAGCTTCTTGATCTCCCTGTTAAGTAACTGACGCTCAGACGGTGTGACATTCGGGAGTTCTCGTCGTTTCCTCATCAATTCCAGAGTCTCGCTAGTGAGTACTGATTTACGTCTATAACCCATTGGTCGAAAGTGTTTATTACCCACCTCGCGGATGATACGTAAGCAGGCTTTCGGTGGCATCGTTAATGTCCTCAGTGGTTTCCAACATGGCAAATCGGTTCTGTAGGTCCAACCGGAAGCTTTCGCAACCAGCTTCGACCTGGGGCAGCGTTGGTCTGACGGTCGACCTCGTTAGGCGCACTCTTTCGATTTTAAAATTAATATTCAGAATGCCTTTAACCAGTCGGTGATCACTTCCGGTGTTGACCCTGTTGATCACAGAGACATCTCTTAATGTATGGCGCTTATCAGACATAACGAAGTCGATCTCATTCTTTGTCACGTTATCGGGGTTTCGCCAGGTCCACTTCCTTTGAGGATTCTTCTGGAAAAAAGAGTTAATCAGAAAAAGCCCCTGAGTCTCAAGGAAGTTTACCAGCATTCGCCCCCTGTGATTTCTGCGCCCATAGCCAAATGGACCTACTCTCGACTCACCACTCTCTTGTACTCCCACGTTAGCGTTGAAGTCACCCAAGACAACAGTGTAGAATGTTTTGGTACGAGACATACCCTCATTATGTCTTCGTACGTGGCCTCAACTTCTTCGTCAGGGTGTGCGGATGTTGGGGCATACACTTGAATAATCTTTAAAGAGTACTTTTCTGATATCTTAAGTAAAAGGTATCAAGCCCTTGCCGACACACTGCCGCATTCCACAATGTTTCCCCTGAGTGACTTGTGGACCATAAACCCAACGCCACCTTGGGATGGTTGGTGTCCTTCTCGGAAATAGAGCAAGTGGCCACTATAGAGGGTTATCGTCTTCTCCCCGTCTTCGGATCTCCGATAGTCCCAAGATGTGCTAGTTAATACGACTTAACTCTACTTCCAATTCAGCGAAGTGCTCGTTCAGCCGCAGAGAGCGTCCGTTGTACGTCGCCAGGTCAATTTTTCGAGATTGGTACCCTGCCATAGCCAGGGGATTCTTAGCACCTGCCACCGCACCGTTACCGTGGCCGTATCAATGTTAAAAATCTTTTATGTTTTAAATAAAAAGATTGACTTGGCAATCCCACTATATGTATTACTTGTGAGATACATTGTGTTTTCATGCCAAGTCAATCTATGTAGTGTGTGTGTGTTTAGTGTTTTTTTTAGTGTGTTATACTTACTTAACTCTATTTAAATCAGCTATGATTCGTCATCATTCATTCACCATTATTGACAAATGTGATTTCACTCTAGTGAAAAAATAAGTGAAAGACTGATTAGTGTAACAAATTTTAATAAATCTCATTAAACAAATCATATTTTTCAAAAATAATCGAGCCTGGAGGTAGTTTTTGTCGGGTACATTAAGTGGACTGCCTTTGTAAGACGACTAAAATGGCACCGTGTTTATGCACGTTAAATCATGCGCCGCTACTTTGAAAAAAAAAAACTAAATGGCAGCGAGGGTGCTATGCCAGCTCCCATAGAAAAACTAACCAAGTGCGAGTCAGACTCGCGTGCAATCGTGTGACATATCAAATGAAAGGGCTTACTGCGAGGGTTTTAAATATATTTTTTTCATAATTTTAAAATAAATGGTCTTGAAGTTATTCAAGAAATTAGACGAAAAATTACCATTCTCCAACTTATTTCCGAAACTACTGAGCCTAAAATTTTGAAAAAATGGAGAATTGTAGATAATAGATTTTTGTCTATAGATTACAGAAAGACCAATAAAAAGTCTATAGTGTTAAAATAACATGTTACAAAAATGAAATTCGTACGGAACCCTTTGCACGCGAGTCTGACTCGCACTTGGCGAGTTTTTATTAAAATAAAAACATTGCGCGCACGTCGCGTTGGTCGCCACTTTTTTTCACAACCGCCAGAGTTTGCATCGAACCAAATATGCTATACCTACGAGTACACAGTTTAAAGTTTAAAACTATTCATACATATCATAGCCGCCTGTGCTAGTAATCGTACTCGGCAATTCGTCTTGATTCTCTGTAAAAAGCGGCTGACTATATTCTTGAAATCGTACATTATCATCATCAGTATCGCTAGCGTCACCTGAAACACAATCAATCCTAATAATAATAAAAATATATGTTACTAAATAAATAAATAAGTAGGTACTTAAAAGGCTAAGTAATTCAGTTGTAGGTAACTTGCAACTTAACATAATAACAATAATTTTAAATAACAAATATAATTACACATCACAATATTAACATTAAGGTACCTAACTCAGTACTTTAAATAATAATCACTAACCTGTGTTACTCATCCTAATTATTAGCTCGCTTACGACTTTCATCACTTGTTGTCAAATTCGTAATAACTCAATAAAAATAGTACGGCAATGAGGCGCCGATCGGGTGCAAGTATCCCGCACCTACATGCAGCTCAAGTGTATTAGGTAATTCAGGGTTACCCGAATAAAAGCTTTTCGTAAAGGTAACCTCTTCAAAGGCTTAAGCCATTGAAGGGGTTAACCCCTTCACGTGCTTACCATAATAAAGGTGGTAACCGTTTCGCTGGGTTTCGGAGATGTAACTCGATCAAAAGGTAACACTGCGATATGAGTTACCTCATGTACGGCTTACCCTATCAAAAGGCTTAACTCTTAAGCGGGGTTGTCCGGTCCCTGGTTAGTATACATAACAAGTTAAAAGGAAAAATAGCATCCCTAACCAGGCTCTCAAAGTTAATGAGTAGTAATAGACAACCAACTTATAAAGTGTAACTGTGTCTATAACTGTCGTCATTATACCATAGAAAATGACCTAAAACTAAGTGCATTTGTAACTTTGTAATCTTTTAGTCAAGGTACTTAATATTATGTCATGGAGTACGGAACAGGCAACTACAGAACCCTTCACTGCGCGTGTCCCGAATTCCCGACACGCACTTGGTCGGTTTTTTTCAACAAACCGTTATCAATTAAACACCTAAAGCTTTCACATGAATCACAGAATCTGAAGTTTTTGAGTTAATGAAATTGCTACAAAATCATTTAGCAGAGCTGAACTATGAAATAGGCTTAATATTTATTTAAATTACTTTACCTTACTTTACTTTGTTTTATTTGAAATCTTTTTATGAGACTATAAAGTAGTACAGGCAGAAACAAAAAGAGGTAGGTACACTGAAAATCAGGCAGTTACTAGATAGATGAATGCACAATAATCCGCTGGCAATTTGTTTTTATCGCGATTTTTCAATTAGTTATGCAACAGTTAACTAACAATTGTATGTGCTTGAACATGAACATTGCAAATGTGCTAATTGTTAAACTACAAATCTGAGAATTTTTTTCTTCATTGGAGCTATTCTTAAAAGGTTTCAGAATATATCCCCGTTGGAAAAACAAAAAAATATATATTTTTCAATTTTTTATCGACAATTTAGGTAGTTTAAAAATTAAAAACTTGAATTAATCATTGAAAATTATTCTTTTTTACATATTCTTAATTATTCGTTTTTTTACTGTCCAAAGCTGCATAATAATGTTTTTTTTTTATTTTCTATTGTTTAAAAAATTGTTCTATACAAATGCGTTGTTTTGTTTATAAGGTAATTGAATTTTTTTTTGGAATCCTAATCTTCGATGCGAATGATGAAAGTTAAAAAAACGACCCTTAAAATAAAAATAAATTGTGCTCAAAAACTTATTTGTTCATTAACATTTTTTTTTTTGGTCCACTTAATTAGTATTAAGGAAACATTTTTTTGTAACCGTTTTTTATCTTGTTCTTCAAAATAGAGGCGGCGCCCACTATCGGTCGGCATCAGTGCGGCTCGGTAGAGCTCGCGTGGTTTACGGCGGCTTCGGGCGCCTTCGAGCGCCTGAGACCTGCTTCGGGCGGCCTCGGCAGTCGTAAGCATACCTAAGGACGCCGAAGCTGTCTTCGGGTAGCTTGGGTGACATTTTCGTGGGCAGACACGTCGCAGAACAGTCATAACGTTCACCGCGCGCGCCCCCATTAGCGTGGCAACACGCAGAGGAAAATAGAAGGCAACAGAATCATTAATTACACTTATAGGTTCGTTGTTGATTATTCTTGTGCAAGCTCACGAATGCGTGTAAGACATAACATCGCGATACTACATACACAGGGTGAATTTTTAAATCCGAAACTATGAGGAATATCGAAAAACACCGAAGAGAGGAGTCTCGAGCCCGATTTTGATGAAAACTAAAACTGCATAATTGGATTTTTGAAAAATCGTTATTCCTACCCAGGAACCGAACCGGTTGATTTTGAAAATAAATAAACAACCTGTATTATTACACCATCCGAAAGCGTAGCTTATAAGGTTAAAATTCTGGGAAGTAATAACACATGGCAAACTAAAGGAAAAACCTCATTAAAAAGAAAAAAAGTTTAAAATTTCTGACTTAAGCTACCTAAGAGCTAAGCCTTTAGGCAGGTAGCTTAAGTCAGAAATTTTACGTAACGGATATTGTTTCAAAAATCCAATGATGCAATTGCATACTCTAGGGCCCGATGTTGATAAAATCTAAAAGTCCATCACTGATTTTTGAAAAATAATTGTTAACTAACCGCCCTAAATCTAACTTCTTTAGTTCAGGCCATCCAAAGGTTGTCTGTAAGAGATAGCCCTGTGCGATAAGACCGCCCATTGTACACTAGTTTTTATAAGCGTTTTTCCTGTGCTTGTTGTGAGGTGTACAATAAAGTATATAATAAATAAATAAATAATCATCACCTGTATGAATCTGTCGCCGCAAACTTCGCAGATGTAGGGCCGGTCGCCAGTGTGTCGGCGTATGTGCAGGTTGAGGTCATTGCTCTGCGAGAATGCCTTTTCGCAGTACGTGCACTTATACGGCCGCTGGCCAGTGTGCACGCGCATGTGGCGGGACAACTTATTGCTGCGCGAAAAACCTAAAAAAAACATCAGTACATGACAGTATAATGTACACTCAACTTCTGAAACGAATATTGTCGCAAAATGAGTGTGATAAAATGTTAAGCAATCGTAACTGCCGTGTTTGGTTGATTGAAATTTATCATTCACATCACAAAAAAATAATAAACCTAATTAATTAATTTTGATCCTTCTTCTTTATTTTTACAAAGAAGAAGGATCAAAATAAAAGGATAACCCAAGTCCTAAGCAATGAGAAGTATCTCAAAAAAATGATGAAAATGGGCATAAAAAGATGGTATACTTCCAAAGTCCATCCTAACGGTCTGACATAAAAAAAATTGCTAAGAAAATTCGTTCAAGGGCAGTAGGTAATATCAATAATGAATGTAGTACAATACTAGGAGTACATCTGGGGGCACGGCAGTGCCCCCGCCAAGTCGAGCAAAAAAGCGGCACGGCCGTACCATCCTTTTCTCGAAGCAGTTCAGGTCATTTTCGACCCCCTATAACTTCGTTGTGGATAAAACAAAAGCTTGAAGTTTCTGTGACCAAGCAGGCCTTGTATAAACACAGTATATTTCAAATTTCATTCAATTTCAAGAATTAATCAAAGTTTCTGAGTTTTGTCGCTCACTGACTGCCCGATCATCAAAACTCTGAGGCACTTCTAGCAGACGTAGAAGCATCAATTTAGAATACAGAATACAGTTAGTGTTTAGTGTATAAATCAAGGAAAAACTAAAATATTTTCCAACTTCGGTCCAGTTTTCTAGATACATCAACTGCATAAATAACTTTGTAATCCCATACAAATATATAGGATTACAAAGTTACATTTGCAGTGAAAGAATCAGTGTATTTCCATAATAATGGATGTACCTAGATATAATTTTGTTCAAAGGCAACTTGTGAAATGCTCAACGGAATGAAAAAGCAAAAATGGGACATGTGATGCATGCCTAAATCACATATTTATAAAATCAAGACATCAGAGGGCTTGGCATCATCTGTGAAGCAGATATCACTGATCACAAATTGGTAATGATGGGGTATAATACAGTCACTCCGACGGGCATTAAATGTCAACAACGCACAATTAATAAAATCAACTTTCCCATGCTAAGAGACGACCTCCGTAACACCGACTTGAATCAAGTATTGACTGATTAAGACGTTAAATAATCCCTGGATCACACCTAGCCTTATAAAATGTATGAATCACAGAGATAAACTCCATAAAGAGTCAGAGAGAGAGATGTTTATTTGACATACAAAAGACCAAATATACACTTCTGGACACATCTATTGGCCCACCTTGTATTTTCAGTTTCGTTTGGTCCTAGCTAAAATTTTATATTAGGTCGAGCAAAAAGTTTTTATGCAGTTTTGAACCTGGCACATTCACAATTTCATTCAATAGTCTTTTTTTGAATTTCGAACACAGAATTTAAAGAAACAAAACACAATTTGGAGCCTGTTTGTTGATATCAAACAATCGAATACTAAGAAAACTTGGTTTTATTGGTTTACTTGGATTTCATTCTTGAAAAAGTGATTGATATCTTTGGTTTTGCAACAAACATTACTTATTCTTAACATTAAGGTGAGGTTCTATCAATAATCTATGGATACTTCACCTGAAGTCGCCGCCCAAGCTGTGGCACTTATTCAAGCCGGATACAGCCAAAGAAACGTGAGTGCTCAACTTAATTTAAGTCGATCTGCGGTCCGAAATGTTTATCGGAGGTACCTAGAGACTGGCGGCTTTGTTCGTCGCCAAGGAAGGCCACGATCTCGGGTCACAACTGAAAGGCAGGATCGATTCATCGTGACGACCAGCTTGAGAAATCGTCACCTTACCTCCATTGAGATACAAAACCAACTTCGCGACTTCCACGGAGTATTTGTGAGCGCTCGAACTGTTCGGAGAAGGTTAAAAGAACGCGATATGGTACCACACAAGCCAGCTAATGGGCCCAAACTAACGCGAGCCCACCGAACAGCGCGCCTTCATTTCGCACGCAGTCATTTAAATTGGACACAGCAAGATTGGAGCCGTGTACTCTTTTCTGATGAGTCTAAAATTGTGTTACATGGCAATGATGGAAGGAAGAAGGTCTACCGCCGTAAGGGAGAGCGTTTCGCACAATGCTGCTTTGAAGAGAGGTTTGCTTATGGCGGTGGCTCATGGACTGTCTGGGGCGGTATATCCGCGAGCGGCAAAACTCAACTTGAGGTTGTTACAGGACCACGGCTGCCAACATTAAATGCTGAAAAGTACATTCGTGAGTGCTTAGAACCTCACGTGATACCATACGCGGACTATGTGGGCCCAAATTTCCTTTTTATGCATGATAATGCAAGAGCCCATGCGGCCGGCATCGTCAGGGAATATCTTCGGGATGTGAACATCACAGTTATGGACTGGCCAGCCAGAAGCCCAGACATGAACCCCATTGAGCACATGTGGGACGAGCTAAAAAGACGTGTTAGGGCTCGTCAGCCAGTTGCCCAGACGATGCAGGAGTTGAAAACTGCCATAGAAGAGGAATGGGAGATGATCCCTCAAAATTTCATAGAGCGGTTGATAAACTCTATGCCTAATCGTATGAGAGCTGTGGTAGATGCCCATGGAGGCAACACGCGTTATTAAACCTTTATTTGATAAAACATGTTTTTTATTCAAAAATCAATTGCCTTTAACAAGGCGCATACCCGACTTGTTAGGCGTAGCTCCATGTCGTATGGTATTCTGAATTCAAATTTAAAACAATACGATCGAAAAAGATGGTAAAATGTATCAGGTTTAAAACTGCATCAACAGTTTTTGTTCAATCTAGCAATCATATTTCGGTAGGGGCCATCGAAACCTAAACTCTAAGGTGGGCCAATAGATGTGTCCAGAAGTGTATATTCTCAGATATGGGGTTATCTTTTGGGGTAACTCAACTAATAAAGAAATTGTATTTAAAGCACAAAAGAGATGCCTCAGGGCCATGTTTAAGTTAAAAACTACCGATAGTTGTAAGCCCTATTTCATACGCTATAGAATATTAACATTGACATCCCTCTATATTCTGGAAACAGTAATGTTTGTCAGAAATACTAAAAAACCTATTTCCGCGAATGGCAGATAGATTCCCTAGAAACAGGCGAGATCAAAGTCAGCTCTGTCTGCATAAGATTAGGACTGCACTTATGCGCAAAAGTGTTTTTTACATGGCTCCCACTATTTATAATAAGTTGCCGAAAATTCGGAGGGAGCTTGATAATGTGAAATTGAAGAAACAACTAAAGGTGTTTCTAAGCAACAAGGCTTACTATAATATCAACGAATTTCTTGCAGATTCATTTATTTTGACATAATATTTTTTTTTTTTACTTTTTATTTATATTTACCACTTATATATTTGACTTAGATATTGTAATTTCGACATTTTGATTTATATTTAACATAGATTTATCATATTATTTTATATTTTTATTGAAATTTTAAATAATTTTGACACAATTGTTTAAATTTACAAACAAATAATGTTATATATATGTACGAAATTATCGAAAGTTATTCTGACATAGATTCTGTTTCAACTTCATCTTTCATTTCGCCATCAACATCACCCTCCATTTCGCCATCGGAACTTGAATCAGAGTCTTGCAAATTTATTATAAATGGATCGATAATATTATCGAACCTACTATCGCGATCTTTTTTTTTACTATAGATAGGCATACGTTTAACCACTATCTCACGTGATGGTGAGCGATGATGCGGTCGAAGATGGAGCACGTTTGCCTAGAAGCAACCTATTCACGGATCCCAGTAATTATTTTCATTTTTCCGCAGTGAACTGAATATGACTGCCCCTGAACGAATTTTCATAGCATTTTATTTATGTTAGACCGTAAGGATGGAGTTTGGAAGTATGCCATCTTTTTATGCCTATTTTTATCATTTTTATGAGATACTACTCATTGCTGTAGGACGCAGGTTAATTTTGTATGTACCATGCTCCTTCTTCTTTCTTTAGCTATTAACTGTTATATAATCCTACTTTAACTATAACACAAATCAGTGTATGAACAATAAATCGCCCCTATTTTCCCACCTAGGTAGGGGAGGACCTTTTTTTACAAATTTATATGGGAGTTTCTGGGTATCCAAGATGAGAATTTCGAGGTATCCAATAAAAAAGAATTAACAAAATCAGACTACTCTGTAAAAAGTTATGCGTGGTTGTGATGTTACATTTTCGATAAAAAAAAAAAAATATTTACCTTTACCACAAACACGGCATACACAAGGTTTCTCTCCGGTGTGAGACCTTCTGTGGCATTGAAGATCGGAAGATCTTGGAAAACCTGTAAGTAAAGATGTATGGATAAAAACTCACTTTTATACAAGCAGAGTATTAAGCTAAAGGCTAACCTTTGCCACAAAAATCACATTTGTAGGGCTTCTCTCCGGTGTGGCGCCGCATGTGTACGATTAGGTTCGACGAGTTAGAGAAACTGCGGCCGCAATAAAGGCATAAGCAATTACTAGACGAACTCTTTTCGCGCTGCGGCTGATGGACTCGTTTGTGAGAGCTGAAAATATTACCACACATTGTATTTTTTCTATATTACAATAATTAAGTGCCTCGTTAAAACCGACTCACCGAAGATTGTCACTCCTGTGAAATTTCTTTTCACAAACATCGCATTGAAAAAAGTTTTCGATTGGCATGTGTATTTTAGTATGTTTGACGAGCAAGTCTCTCCTGTAAACAAAAATAAATAACTACACTCACATTTTGCCAAACTACGTTAGGCTATACAAAAATTTGAACTGGAAATTAGTTTCATCTTCTAGTTTTTAATCAGATGTCACAAAACGCATACTTACTTGAAGAAACTTCTATTGCAAGTATCACACTGAAACTGTCGCTCTTCTCGTTTGGTTTTCGAGTCAATAAATTTAACCGAAACACTTTGTCCCTCATGATATCTTAAAATATGTTTATTCAATGATATTTCATATGCGAATTTCAGTCCACACGTGTTACATTTGTATTTTCTTTCTATTTGCTTACAAATGCTCCTGTGGCGGGCCGCTGATCGCAAGCTTGCAAACACCTGAAACAATTTAACCACTCTGCACGACAAGATTTTGGCATTTGACACACCAGCTGAGTCGACGGAATTTTGCGAATTACGTCGTCTAATTCAGGAATTACATAAAATTTCGGCAATCGAGTTTACTATGAAAAATTTGTTTTCATAGCTATATCACTACATAGTATAAAACAAAGTCGCTTTCTCTGTCCCTATATCCCTATGTATGCTTAAATCTTTAAAACTACGCAACGGATTTTGATGCGGTTTATTTTAATAGATAGAGTGATTGAAGAGGAGGGTTTATATGTATAATAACATCCATTAAATAGTGCGGAAATACTGTCATTTTTGAGGTCTCTAATGTGATGTCGTAAATAATTACATTTTATGACGCAGAAGAAGTTGCGCGGGTCAGCTAGTTTTACTATAAGTTTGTAAGAAATATCTTAAATTACAAATTTATTAAGGTCGTTCAAATCGCTTCAGTCTACTTAAAAATGTGTCTTAAATATGAATTACTTCACCTCTCAAAAAGGTAGTCAACTAAGATTTTCTGAAAATATATGAGTAAACAAACTTTTCGCTTGCTAAAAAGATGCAAAAGGGCAAAAACAAGACATAATCATTATATTTGCGTTTTTCGTTTTATACTTATTCATACATATTATGTTAATTAAAAACACGATTGAATCTTGACAAAAATAATCACGATGACAACGAGCCTAAGTAACATGAAAATTGTGGATTTCGGATACCCAAACTCCATTACGGGGTAATGGACGAATCCATATTTCTAACGCTATACAACGTGTTGATTTGCATCCTAGTCAAATTCAAGGACGTAATTATGCTAATGATTCTCGACCCAAATCGACAATAAAATGGGTAGGTATTTTTTTAATTTTATTTTTTTATTTACGGAAATCCGTAAGTGTAAACCAGCCGCGGCCCGTCTGTTACTAGCCTTATAATCGCGCTTTCACACACAAACAAACGCATACAATACATACACAACGATCATTCGATAAATTCGTAGGTAATCAATCGCACCCCAATCACGGTACGGGGATTCTCCCGCGCAAGCTCCTAGCCACGCCCCCGGCCCCCGCGGCCCCGGAACTAAGTGTGTTTGATGTCGCCGCAGCGGGCGCGCGTTTGCGAATTATGCAAGATGACGGACAATTATTCAAAGTCGAGATGGTGGAGATGGTCCGCCTGTATGCCATCAGTGGAGACAGCCTACGTGGAGCCAACCGGATATTCACGGAAATGTTTCCCGATCGGGAACCCCCATCACAGAGCGTCATGCTGGCTGCTACGCAGGGACTGTGGGATCATCGGCAGTTTGACGTTCCCCGGCATGCTAATGCTCGCGGCAGCGTAGGCCTGCCTGTCGCCTTGCAGGAAGACATCCTGGAATACTTCCAGCGAGACCCACGGGCAAGCACGCGGGAGGCTGGTCAAGACTAAGAAGTGCACCACACCACAGTGTGGCGCCTACTGAAACGTGAACTTCAACACCCGTTCCACTACCGCAAGGCACAACCTCTACTTCCAGCAGGATGGCGCTCCCTCTCACTATGGTCGGCAAGTACGCGAGTACTTGACCGAAAAGTTGGTGACCACTCGATCGGTCGCGGAAGACCTGTGGCCTGGCCTCCGCGTTCTCCAGACCTGACGCCTGTAGACTTTTATTTGTGGGGAGACGTTAAAAGTGACAAGTGTAACAGAATTACATGCAAGGATCATTAGTGCTTTCGACACTTTAAAAACGAATGTGTTAGTGTTACGTAAGCTGAAGGAAAACCAGCTACGTTGTGCTCGATTGTGCGAAGAGTGTGATGGTGGCAACTTTGAACAATACCTCCGGGTAACTTAAGTAGGTAATTTATTTATTTGTACATTTTGTAAATACGTTGTAAGCTTAATCAATTTTATTAGTGTAAATAAGTTGATTTCAAATTTTATTTTTAACTACGCCAATAATACCTAAGAGTCGAAAATATCACCATCACAAATATCGCTACACTAACTAAGGCATTCTTGCCGGTCCTAAGCCCGTTAAGTAGGAAGGAAATCCACAAATAAAAACAAAATCACTACGAAAAGCAAAACTAACATTTTATTGATCATCTGATAACAGGTCAGTGAACTTTTCTTTGGCGCACTAGTATTATTGTCATTAGTAAGATTTCCGTATTCCAATGATGCTCAAAGATGAGTTAATTATCAAGCGAAATTTATGACAATAATGTAAGTGATTTTCGAAATAAAATTAGGTAAAATTATTGCTACCGGTCATTGATCGCTCGCGCGCGCTTGCATTTCGTAGGTAAGACGTCGACACTCACGCACACAGCTGCATTGTCGCTGTGTGCGTAGTCGGGTGTATCTGTTTTATTTTAGGGCTTAATTCTGAAATACTGTTAAATTTCAACAACAAAAAAAAGCAGCGCTTATTAGTTATTGCCCGCTACCGTACTTTCGATTGATTATTTATGTCTTTTATGACAACCTCCTGAAATTTGACGAGGATGCAAAACAACACGTTGTATGTAGCGGTAGTGAAATTTTTCGATTTTCAAAGTCGAGGTTTCGCGTGAACAGTGTTTGTTTACGTTTTTATTTTACACAAATATCACCCACTCACATGTAAATACGATTAAAAATATGACATTTATGAATCTAAATATCATGAAGAACAATAAAAACCCCAGATCTAAATGTAATTTACAAACACATATCCAACAACACATAATTTCATTACCACTACACTTTACGTGCATAAAATTTTCAACCATTTTGTTTTTAATTTCATTCGACTCGATGAATTTAAAAGAGCGATTTTCATAAATCGATAGTTAGTAACTAGAAAAAATACTTTTAAGGCTTAAAATACAATCACAATCACTTTTTATAATCATTTTTTATGGTTTCTTATCACAATTAACTTTAACTCCGCCTTTGTCGGTCCCAAGCCCGAATGAGAAAGGAGGAGGGTTGGTATGGAGGAGACCTACCCAAGCCGTAAAATAGTCAACGCCGAGTATCGGGTGGCGGTAACTAACCCGACAGCCCTGAGAGGACCCAGCGTCCACAGGACGGTAAGTAACCAGTGACCGTGAGGATCTAAATACCCTCTTAAAGACTGACGCGGAAGGACTTGGGAACCCACCGCGCTTATCTTCCCATGGAAACCCCCCTTATGAAATCAGAAACAGAAAGAGTGAGCATGTTGGGCGACCCGACTAACCATCGGCGCCACCCAGTACCCGGGCTGGATAGTGTGAAATTGGCGACCGTAGCTTTCCCTGGGGTGAATCGACAGGCCTCAGAAGCAAGAGATGCTACTGTCGATGCCATAACATCTAAGATCGAGAAGATCTCAATACGAACCCATCACCGTATTGGCTTTTGGAGCGTCCGAGGTCTGCTAAAAGCGGGTAAACTGAACATCGTAGAGAAGGAAATGGAATCACACAATATCTCAATACTAGACGTCAGCGAAACACATATGCGTGGTAATGGCCACTTTACCACTGCGACAGGAAACACCATGTACTTCTCAAGCTGTGAAGATTCGAGTGCGAATGGAGGCGGAATCATATTGCCGCCACACATGAACAAATATGTTCCGGTTATAACCCGGTATCTGATAGAATCTTGACAATGAAGCTGAACACTTCACCGTGTGTGCTGAATATTGTAAAAATATACGCACCGACGGCACAAGCTCAAGATGAGGTAATTGAAGACTTTTATGGGAAACTGGAGGAAACTTTGAAATCAATTCCGGGCCGGGAAATTAAAATGATCCTTGGTGACTGGAATGCCAAAGTCGGTAGACTTGCTGATGATCATATCATAGCACAGTTAAAAAATTTGGACTTGGCATTAGGAAAGAACGGGGTAAAAAACTGATTGAGTTCTGTATAGACAGAAATCTCAGTATTATGAACACGTACTTTCAGCATCATCCAAGACGTTTGTACACATGGAGATCTCCAGGCAATAAGCACAGAAATCAAATCGACTACATCATCATAGATACCCGCTGGAGATCTTCAGTTTTAAATGTGAAGGCCTTTCCTGGCGCAGAGTACGGTTCTGACCATAATGTACTCGTAGCCAACTTCTCGCTGCGCTTAAAAGCGCCTAGACGTCAACCATCAAAGCCTAGAAGCCTAGATTCTTCTAAACAACCGATATTCCGCGGGGCGTTAGAGGCGAAACTGAAGCACGGTTCTGCACATGAACACGCTAACGCTGATGTACAGTGGAGGTACTTAAAAGGCCATATCAGCGATACGCTAGACCAGGTTTGTAAGAAGAACAAGCCAGAGCAGAAGAAAAAATGTTGGATCTCCGATTATTCGTGGGAGCTTATTCGGCGGCGGAAGGATCTAAAGACTAAGGGTCTGCAAAATCGGGCGATTTTGACTGGGTACTCCGAGCTTAGCAGAGCTATCCAAGCCAGTTGTCGCCGCGACAGGAACAACTTTATTTAGGGCATTTGCAGCGACATTGAGTCACTCGATCAAGCTACAAACTGAAGACCTTTTTAAGAAAGTTAGAGTCCTTTATATTTATTTATTTTCAAAGCAGTTCAAAGCTAAATCGTGGGTCATAGAGGATGCCGATGGCACTGTTCTACACAAGCTCGACCGCATTGCCGAGAGATGGCGTGCTTACTGTGAGCAGTTGCACGCAGACCACCACCCGGAGATATCCCGAACTGGAGGGGTCTAGAACTGGAACCCATGATTCTTCGCTCCGAAGTATCTGCTGCTCTACAGTCTCTCAAGATGAAGAAGGCGCCAGGAAGCGACCAAATAACAGCAGAGGTGCTTAAAGCGATGGGGGACGTGGATGTAGCGAACATTTTCAAGATCTGCTCACACGTCTGGCAAAACGGTGATTAGCCACTGGATTGGTCGTAATCCGTAATTCTTCCACTGCACAAAAAAGGATTAACAAAAAGCTGCGGCAATTATCGAACCTTGTCCCTCATCTAACATGCCAACAAAATCTTGCTCCATATTCTCAACAATCGCATCCGCCACTACCTGGATTGACAAATTCCGCAGGAGCAAGCAGGTTTTGTGAAGGGCAGGGTTACGCAAGAGCAGATCCTTAACGTCAGGCAGCTCATTGAGAAGGCATACATATATGAGTTCGATACGCCAGTGATATTGTGTTTTGTTGATTATAGCAAAGCTTTCGACTGTGTCACGTGGAGTTGCTTATAGAGTCCTGCAAGAACTTGGAGTAACAAATCATCTCATCACCTTACTTCGCACCCTGTATGGCTCAAACTCGGGAGTCGTAAGAGTCGATAAAACAGCATTAAAACCCTTCGAGTTCGACCAAGGAATACGCCAGGGATGCATTTTATCACCCATTCTGTTCAACGCCTATGGAGAGCACATTATGAGACGTACTTGTGAGAATTGGGAGGGAGGCATTACAGCTGGTGGCGTGAAAATCACCAACCTGCGCTACGCCGATGATACTACTTTTCTTGCAGCAAATGAGTCGGAAATGGCTGCACTTCTAGACAGAATGGAGCGGATTAGCGAGGAGATGCGACTCTCCGTAAACAGATCCAAGACCAATGTCATGGTGGTAGATCGATCTGGGAAGTTGGAACTCACTGGCGCATTAGGAATAGAATCAGTGGACAACTTTATATAACTGGGTTCCAACATCAGTAATGATGGGTCATGCGAGAAGGAAGTGCGCAGGAGAATTGGCATGGCTAAGAGCGCCATGTCTCAGCTTGGAAAACTTTGGAAAGATCGTAATGTTTCCGTAAAAACTAAAACTAAACTGGTACGGTCTTCTCAATCTCTTCGTATGGCGCTGAGACTTGGACACTGAGAGCTGCAGACCGCAAGCGCATTGACGCGTTTGAGATGTGGTGCTGGAGAAAGATACTCCGAATTCCGTGGAGGGGCGTTTCGGACTAACGTATCCATATTGCGAGAACTGAAAATCTCCTCGCGACTATCATCTGAGTGTCTACGCAGAGTCCTGGAATACTTCGGTCATATTGCAAGGAAAGAACACAGTGACAACTTCGAGAAGCTCATCGTGACCGGCAAAGTAGATGGAAAATGACCTCGTGGACGCAGTCCAATACGTTGGTCTGACCAGATTCGCACCGCCCTTAACACTACCGTTCACAACGCCCTCCACACCGCCAGGGACAGAAACAGGTGGAGAAACATCATACGTGTGAAACTGATACAGAAGGGAGGTCACAACCTTCAGCACGGATGAATATGACGCAAGGAGGAGGAGGAGGAGGATTACATTTAAATAGGTTTTTGGATAGCAAATTTTGAGAATTAAAAAAAAAACAACTTAAGAAACTCATCGGACCCGTGATCAATGACACGCTTAAAATGTGCTCGTGTTTTAGAAAAAAAATATGAGACTAAAAGTTATTGCGAGTTTTATGTTTAACTAGTTTCTGCCCACAGCTTCGCCCGCGTAATTAGTATTTTCATGAGTTTTGATTTTTGTGGACGGAACCCTTAATTAATCCTTGCAAAAATAAGTTACTCATTATAACATCATAAAAAAGTGTTTTTGTTTTAGCGCCGTATATACCTTCATATGCATTTAGAAAAAAACTGTTATTTTGATATTACAAACAGACACTTGTACGTATATTTGGATGTCTGTTTTTTCTTTAGAACGGGGCGGTATAGTAGACTAAAGGCTAACTAATAATACAAATGCATCGAAATATTAATGACTATGTTTTCGGCGATACAAATTACAGATAAAAATTATTTTCATACTAAACATCTACAACTGTCTTCTAGTTTTCTATACTAAGACAGAAAATTTAGATTATTTGGGCTATTTAGGCCAAATTCTACATAAAATGAATTTAATTCTAAATTAATTTTCATACGTAAGTCGAAATGGCATCGACAAAAATTTCCTACGGCTTGTAGCTATATAATAACAGCGGCACACATCGAACTTCAAAGCTGAGCTTCGCTTGCCGAGGTCGGGCCGCGGAGGGGTTATCATCCATTGAGTTTCCTCTGTGCCTCAGAAAGCAAGCTTTGCCGTTGGTCCAGGCTGTCATTTGAACATCTTTGACAGTAGTAACGGGTAGTCAGAAAACAGAAACTTCGACACCATCTTTCCAAGGGGTCATTTTGGGAAGTGGTCATTTTGCGACAGAACCGACAACACATCATACGCACCGGGTTTCACCCATGCTAAGCTACGCCACTGAGCCTATGTTATATCGACACTTGAAGACAAACCCAACGGCTCCTGGAAAAATGTATCCAGTCTTTAGGCTGCGTTTCAACAGAGATATGCGAGGATGTGTTGTATTTTGTTTTTAACGCAGCCTTAAGCTGCCAGGCGGTTCAAAGAAATAGACATACCTACCTACAAACATCCACACATGCACACTTACATACATACTGCCAAAAAGCATTCGCATCTTCGTTTTGCAGTAGAAGAAAAAAACTTCTGAACGTATCTATAGCAAGTATACACATCATATCCACGCAAACCAATGTTCATGCATTATAAAAAAATACAACCTGATGCAATACTTAACCATAGCGTACTCGAATTTACTCAATTTAAAGTTTTTTTTTATTGATTTAGAATGCCTTTAACATTTATGAACATTTATGCTGAAAATAACTACACGAACACTCAATATTTTCAATCTAATAAAATATTTTTGAATCACGCGCGCATTCTGAATTTAAATTTCGAGTAGGTAATGTAGCGGCATCAATGCCGCCACAAGAAAAACCAACGGAGCAAATCAACATCACAACAAAAAAAGAACCGCGACGCCATCTATCCAATTAGCAGCGAACTACTACGTCGAAATCCTGCATCGCGCAAGCAGAGTTTACCGTGCGATTTGAACATATACATCAGCCCGAACATCAACTATCGGGCAGTTGCCCGCCAGACACAACAACTGTCTGGTAGGAGGATCCTCCCTTTTCAATGGAGATGTGCGGGTCTTTTCTCTCTGTTCCGCATACCCTCCAAACTGGTGACCCTCTATATTGAACGTCAGCGCAGCCTTCGTGCAACTACTTCAGCGTGATGTCATCATCACTTCCCCATCGTGACCTCAAGCTCTCGAGCAGCGAGTCATGCAGCCAGCCAGTACCCACGGCTTCTACGGGTATCCTAACCACTAGCATGCAGTGCCCGCGGGACTTTACTCTCTGTACCGCATGACCTCTAAAGTAATATAAGCAATTAGCGAAATTAGCCGTGGCGTGGCGTATTCCTAGTGTCCAAAAACCTGTTTAAATTACATGAGAAAACATAAATAATAATTATCATTATTATTGCACATTGTATTTTATGCCTTTAACGTAATTTTAATTTTTTTTTAGAATCGATTTACTATAATCTCCCATTTAAACTAATCGGGAAGATCATTTTTGAAAAAAAATATCGATTATCATAATCATTTTGCTACACCCTAAAAATAAAAAAAAAACCGGCTAAGTGCGAGTCTGACTCGCACAGGAAGGGCAATAGAAATACACAATCTGCGAAAATTTCAACTGTCTACCTATTACGGTTCTTGAGACATAGCCCGCTGACAGACAGACGGACGGACGGACAGCGGAGGCTAGTAATAGGGTTCCGTTGGTTACCCTTTGGGTACGGAACCCTAAAAAACAATACGGTCGATGGTGGATGGCGATTATCACATTTGATACTTTGATTTTATTTATGAAAAATAGTAAACTTGCGGGTTACATACGAAAGAATTATTAGCATTTGACTTTTTTATCCAATTATTTTAATTAACGCTGATACATAAGGTTTCGTGCGTATTCGCACGTCTGGAGATGGTGAGACCACCGTAAAAGAATGGAAAAAAAAAACAATTGCTCATAGTATATAAGAAAAAAACGAAAAATGCGGAGCTATGCTTTGTATGTTATCAATCAATCATCAATATATATAAAATTCTTCCGTTAGTGACTGATTGACTGACTGACAGACAACGCACAGGAAAAACGGGATAAGCGCGTACGAAATTGCGGGCAAACTGGTAGCCCAGTTTGCCCGCGACTTCGTACGTGCATATGAGATGCTAGTTTGCGAATGGCGCCAGCTGCGATATACGTGATTTGCACCCGCGTATTCACAGTCGCATCTTCCCGCATTATTTTTTGCAATTGAACAAAACACATTACGTCCGTACACGTGTTAGTAAAAATCTGTACAGTCGTACTAATCGCACAGTCGACCTCGCGCAGCACAAATTGGTTTGAAAAAACATATCACAAGAAAGTTAACTTGGCGTCACATCAAAGCACAGCTCAGCGCAGCGCAACGCAACGTAGCACAAGGCCGCATAGGTAGTTACACTGACACTAGATAACATTTAATGAATGCTTTATAAGTTTTTATTATTGAATTCTAAATGCTTGGAACAAAGTATTCTACTTAAGATACCATTTAGATGCTCCTAGTGTCAGTCAAAATGGGGCATTAATGTTGTTACATTAAAAAATTGAACCCCACCCTGTTGCAAAGGCTTACGATTATTATACGTAGGGCAAAGCAAACGCCTTGCGCCATAGGACCACGCATGCCACAGATTGTCTTGGGCTGATTCCGACTGCCATTTCATTACAAAAAAAGTTGTTATTTGTAGTCAGTATTGAACCTTTGCTAATTTAATTTAGACTCTTCCTAACGCGTACAACTTATAACTATTATAATAAAGATAGACGATAATAATCTGCCGTCTTCTTTAAAATAGAAACAGTTTAAAATACCTTAGTGCAGAGGTTGCACCGGTGAGAAAGCTCCGGGTGTTCAGCATCACGATGGTTGATGAGATCAGCTTCCGATTGCAATAAGCAGCTACAAGCACTACATACTATAAGCATGTTGATGGTCTCCTGAAAAAACAGACACTTTTTTAAACTTAATGCTGCACTTCTTTCTTTTTAGGGTTCCGAAAAAAAAAGGAACCCTTATAGGATCACTCGGGTGTCTGTCTGTCCGTCTGTCACAGCCAGTTTTCTCCGGATCCACTGGACCGATTCTGTTGAAATTTGGTACACATATGGACTTCTATAACCCAAACATGGACGCGTTACGTAAATTATTAATTTTTTAGGATTGAGGTCACTTTTGGGGGTCAAAGTAGAAAATTAAAAAAATAAGATTTTTGAGCAATATCGTGTGACATATCAAATGAAAGGGCTTACTGTGAAGGTTTTAATTATATTTTGTTCATAATTTTAAAATAAATGATTTAAAAGTTATTCAAAAAATTAGACGAAAAATGACCATTCCCCCTCCCTTATCTCCGAAACTACTGAGCCTAAAATTTTGAAAATAATGGAGATAATAGATCTTTATCTAAAGATTACAGGAAAACCTATTAGAAGTCTGTAGTGTTAAAATAACATGTTAAAAAAAATTGGTTTAAAACATTGACGCAGAAAACTCGCTTTGACACCTTGCTTGATGAGAAGCGCATGTCATGTAAACAACTAAAATTGTTTTTAGGGTTCCGTACCTCAAAAGGAAAAACTGGCCAAGTGCGAGTCGGACTCGCGTGCAAAGGGACTTTCCTGTAATCTTTAGGTAAAGATCTAATATCTCCAATTTTTTTCAAAATTTTAAGATCATTAGTTTCGGAGATAAGGGGAGGAATGGTCATTTTTCGTCTAATTTCTTGAATAACTTCTAAATCATTTATTTTAAAATTATGAAAAAAAATATAATTAAAATCCTCACAGTAAGCCCTTTGATTTCATATGTCACACGATATTGTGCAAAAAACTTTTTTTTTTAATTTTCTAGTTTGACCTCCAAAAGTGACCCTCACACTAAAAATTTAATGATTTACGTAACGCGTCCGTGTTTGGGTCACTGAAGTCCATATGTGTATCAAATTTCAACAGAATCGGTCCAGTGGATCTGAAGAAAACTGGCTGTGACAGACGGACAGACAGTTTTTAAGGGTTCCGTTTTTTTTTCGGAACCCTTAAAAATGGAACCCTTATAGGATCACTTTGTTGTCCGTACGTCTGTCTGTCAAGACCGTTTACCTCAGGAACGCGTGGAGGTATCGAGTTGAAATTAAAACCATATACTCAGGTCTATGGCCCCTTGCAGCTGTGAAATCAAACTTCAAAGTTGACGTTAAAAAAAAGATACGGTCGTTTATGCCGCGTATATAACGTATATTTACGACACTCTCAAGGGAATCGAAATGTATAGGGTATTTCCCGTTGACCTAGAACTATGAAATTTGGCAATATAGGGAAAAGTCTGAAAACTGTACATTTGAAATTAAATCATAAAAAACATAGTCTTTATTTAAAGTAATTTGTAGCTACAAAGGAGATGGCTAAATGACTGCCCCAAGCGTCTATAGGAATCTCACATTAACTCTGAATATTTAAATATTCATTAACGAATTGTTTAGTGTTTAATAATTTTCTTGAAGATTCGTGAACTGTTTAACATTAAAAAGTATCTTTTTTTTCTGTTTGACATGACAAAATCAAGGGGAATAAAATAGTACTGTGAGCTAGGGTGGAGTCATGTCATAATCGCATTTCCAGAAAGTCCAATTGAAACTGTACATATCTTTTATTTTTTTAAATTGGAATAACACACTGTGTTTCCAAAACTCGAGGGGGGGGGGTTGCCATAATCGCCACGCTTGGCAGGCGGGTTGGCGATCGCAGTGTATGGTATTGAGTTTTACAGAGAAAGCTGCTGCCCATTCTCTGGTGAGTCCCTTAGTCGCCTCATACGACACCCACGGGAAGTGATGGGATGGTATTATTTTTTTACGGCACCATATGTCACCGGCCGACACCATATGGCGTAATTTAGTTCTAATAAATAATAATAGATGGCGTGATATGTATCGATTTTTATTGAAGTTTGTGTAAAATTATTTTTTTCTTTTTAATGGTCTTAAAAATAGTATTTTCTTATTTAATAACCTCCCCTAAGCACTAAATTATGGAATAATGGGCTTGTTACTCAAAGAATGACGGGCGGTTTTGGCCGGTATGTCCAATAAGAACCTCATATACATCAAATGAAAGCTTATATCATAAGCATCAACTTTCATTAAAGTCAGAAGGCTGTGAAATGCCGGGTCAAAGAGATATCAGACCTGCAAATTCATGACCTGGGAGTCAAGAGTGAATTTGGCCGGTAAGTCCAATAAGAACAATATATACATCAAATGAAAGCTCATATTTCATTATGAGCAGAAGGCTCTGAAATGCTTGGTTAAACAGATATCAGACTTGCAACTATCTTGAACTAGGGGTCAAGAGTTAATTAGGCCGGTACAGATGTCCAATAAGAACCATATACAACCTGTCAATACAAACTTATACAACAACAACAACCATATACAACCTGACAATCATATATATAATGGACACGTTACATAAGCATCGCGCGGTCTTCTTCTTCGTTCTATGGCATCAAGCAAAAGTAGCACGAACGACTATAAAATGAAATACTAAATCATCGTCCATTTTGGCTAATACCTATCCTTTACTTATAAACACAAGTCAAATACTATTAATCCAACTTGTGATCATAACATCCATCATGTAATTAAACAGTAAAGTATTTATTTAGATTTTAATTACTATCGATCTCTGCCTGAATGCAAGGCACTATTATTAGCGTTAGAAGGTGATTCTACATTTATTGTTACCTGTATCATTTTGTATTATTATGATGTCTGTGATGTGATAACCATAATAAAAAAAAATTAACTTCTTTTTTTGGTAGGTACAGTCCATGTCAATATATTGTTAACCACCTAAGGGTATTTACAAACTCTTCTGCTCCACCCAGAGCGGGAGGAGTCATTTGATGATTTCCCATCTTTAAAAAAAGAGTACCTACCTACTTACCAATGATTTTTCGCAAAAACCGGCAGGACATGGGCCCAGCATAAACTTATCAGCTATCTATAGATTTACTTTTCACAAAATAAATAGTCAAAAGAAAATATAACAACTTTTGTCCTCGACTGTACAAAACCCGGTGGTTTTTAGAGATAAAACATTTTGTTATAGTAATAGCCGGATATAAACAAAAAGTTGACATGCTTTAGAACTCTATTGGGCATCAGGCCAGGCTCCATACAAAAATGACCATCATTCTTTGGAAGATTATTGGAATGAATCGTTTAAAATCCGTACATTATGTAGCAATAGACGGCGCTGTTCGAAAGTTTACTGTTTGATATTCAACTCATTCATTAAAATTAAATACTATTTCTCGGGCGAGATAGATGCCTAGATGGCTTGCTATCAGCCTCGAATGACGTTTGTGCAAAAAGTTTTTGTTACCATTTCATATTCTTTTACGAAAATTATTATTTAGGTTTGTACATGTAGGTATATTATTAAATTGAATGTAAGAATCTGTATTAGGTAGTATCTTGCATTGACCTACATAATAATAACGAAACATTTACACTACACGTAGCTCAATCGTACATTTCAAGGAATTTGATAAATTGGTGTTGGCAACGCTGTTGTTTTCCTACCTTAAAAACCAAATCAGTTGTTTGGGAAGTTAATATTAATCCTTTTCTTTTCTAATACCTTCATATTTCAACCATTTATTTATATTGTCTGTGAAAACTAGGTATACATAAGTTGAAATAAAAATCAACTGATTTAGATAAGTAGTTTAGGTTTTACGAGAATTTAATACTCGCGGATTTCGGAAGTTCGTTGTATCACGTATTTGGTGCAATCCCCCTTTGTAGATATATTACTCTAGTACCATTGTGCGAAATCGGGGTAGATCCCTAGTTAAAAATGCAATTTAATCGTTGAAGTTTTCTATACCTATTGTAGTAGGAGTTATGCGATTTTATTTTCATGATTGTAAAGACATGAAATGGTCCTCAACCTGTTTATATACGAAATACTAATATTTAGCATTACATATTGCTAAGTACCATGTTAATACGTTGCTGGGGCAGTCGTCCATACTTCAATATAGCCATCTCCTTTGTACGGAACCCTCGGTGGGCGAGTCCGACTCGCACTTGGTTGGTTTTTTTTATGTATTCTTGCGAATCCTCTGTATCTATGGCATCTATTCCCAACCTCTCTATGTTTATCATGTGTGTCATTTTCTTTTGAAATCTAATGTCTTCCTGACATATCTCGCACAACGGCGATAAGCCAAGAATGCAGAAGTCCTATAACCATACAGCACAAGTAGGTGCGCAAATACTCTCTCTTTCCGATATTATATTCTCTCTTTAACTGGTCAGGATTGCCCAGACGACTGTGGAGATACTCGCCTGGGTCAATTGGTATTGCGGGCATTGTATGACATGGGCGTATCACACCACAATCATCCTAACTCCGGACTGCAACTGAAGACTACTCGGATCAATCATAATCTTCCTGCCATTATCCCATGCTAGGCTCGGCCAGTCGGCTAGTCGAAACTGCAGTTTCGACTGATTTTGGCCGTGGATATTTCGACAGAAAAAAATGGAAAAACTCTATCACTCTGAACCTGTGATTTTAAACCTCAACGACAAGGTTGCGAACACGAGACAATCAGGGCCAATGTTTATATAAATACATACAAAAACATACCATATCCATGTTTGGGTCTAGAAATTCTCGCAGTGTAATTTCTGAAGGTAAATTCTGTGGTTTCTTTTCGTTGGCTTCTGCTTTAGTCGGGTCCTAAGAATAAAGATATATATGACATTGCGGTAAAAGGAGACAATTTAATAAGATAAAGGTTTGTGTGATATTTAGGTAATGCGGCTGTTGCGTGGCAAAGATCCACTATTTAGTTCTTCTTTAAATAATCAGTACAATAGGTATATATTTTCAGAAACTTACACAGACTACCACACTTTGAAATTCTGTTGAAAATGCACCTTTTTAAATGATTTGGCATTAGTGCGTTCACTACCTATACTTTGACAAGCATAGTTATTAGAGATTGGACGACTAGCCGCATAGACGAATTGTCTAGACTATTTTTTTACGTTAAGAATTTCTCAGGACTGAAACACTGACTATGACCTCTGAGTTTGTTTCGGTGTTTCTTCTCAGAGTAGTCAGCTAGGAAATACCGGCCTCATCTAGATTTATACAACAAAAAAAAATGACGTGTAAAATAGTTACTTGTAACCTATATGCAAAAAAAAATATTTTCTTTTTTAAACTTAAAATTATTTAGTACTCACATTTTCTACATTGCTTACACCAGCTTTCTCGTCAATACAGCTATGATGGTCAAACTTTTTCCTATCGAGGTAAATTTTCTTGCATTTTAGACAGCGTAGCACTTTCGTATCTGAAACAATAATACCTACAATCTTATAACCTGACACCTGACTTGGCCTGATGGTAAACAGCACTGTTACTGTCCTCCTTAAAAAATGTCACAAAATCCAGTAGGTATACTATAAGTATAATTGATTACACTAATTACTGTGATTTGATTTTGTGATTTTCGAGTTTCTGGGCTCCCGATCTTTGAGATGTACAAGGGACCAAAGCCAGTCTCAGAGGTCTATTAGATTTTTTTTTATAAAATGTGGTAAAAACCGACGATTATTTTCCCTGTACTCATGTTTTTCATATATTCAGCATTTTACTATTAAATATTGATGAATTAAGGAACACGTTCCCGTTGCTTTCTCCGTTGCACGTTTTGAAAGAACGATTTGGCGCGAGCAAGTAATTAACTTGCTCGCGCCAAAACGTTCCGCGCGGTAGACTCGTCCGTTTGCGCGTCGTTTACAATTTTGGCGGGAACAGTAGGTACTTGCTAACTTGCTCAAAGTTTTACCGATATGTTTTTTTTTTGCACTGTTTGGAGAATTAAAGGGAAATGCAAAAAATCATATTAATTAACGCTATAGTATTTAGCACTTACTGTCATTTATGTAGCGCTATAGTCTCCTGCGGGCTCCAACAGTAAAATATTATAAGGTAATAGAGAACGATTCCCGAATCGGCTACAAAATTATTACAGACTGTACCGAATCAAAGACAAAAACCTACACAAACAAAGCATTGTGCATGTGAATTAATTTTCTTCAATCATAAATTATAGAAGAGAACAGGGAACATAATGTGCTGTTAACAGTGTTAGCCTGTCATGGACTTCAAAACCTGTTGATTGATATAATGAAGAAACTAGACCTAGGTCAATCGACATCACCTCAAAATATATGTCACCCCATAATTGCAAAACATTATTACGCGACGTTCAAAATATCTTCACCTAGTAGAGGTATGTGAACTATATTTTTTATACTTTATAATAACCTTATTATTTATTTTTATGACATATAACTAACCTTTATGAGTTATAGCGTGTGATCCTAATTCTTCTTTGGTTTCGAAATGTTGCTTGCAAAATTCACACTCAATCTTTTTAGCTGGCATTGATGTTATGCAAAATCCATTTTCTGATAACTTGTTAAGTATAGTCTGAAATGTTCCAGTTATAATATAAATACACATCAAAGCTTTACAAACAGACAATGTTATAATTTAAAACTACGGGGGGGAAACGGCTAATATGAAATTCCTAACAATAAACGCCAATAAAAATGCCCTAACTGGGGATCACCGATCGTAAGACCTCAGCAGTGGTGACTCAACGGACCCAGCGGGACCTCCAACACACTCACACGTAGTAGTAATTCATCTATTGACTGTAAATAGACCGCAAGCCAAGCTCAAATTTTGTCATACATTTCCTCCCGGACGACAACTTGTAAAATGGTTAAGAGAGCTTTATTGTGATCGTCAGCTGGGATTCGGTGGGTGGGTTAAGCATCGGCAACCTACCAAACACGTTGAAAAAAATATATTTTTCAGTAATTTCCTCCCGAATGAAAATTGAGTCATAGCTAACCCAATATCTTGCAGAAAACAAAACGACAGCCGGCTGTATCTCGGTGGGAAAGTTGTAAGCTGGTCACACGAACATGTGAGCTGGTCACATGAACATTTAAACTGAGTTGGATTTTCAAAAATTTAAGGCATATCGTGCCAAACAAAATAACCACCAACACAAATAAACCCAGAAATCTACTTAATGAAATATACATAGCTATAGTCCAGTCTGTCTTAGTATATTGCATCCCCATTTGGGTTGGGGCGGCTAAGACTAAATTCATAGACCTTGAGCGGGGACAACGGGCTCTAATAAAATTAATGTACTTCAAAAACCTAAGGTACCCTACACAAAGTCTTTATCAAATAAGTAATTTACACTCTGTTCGCAAACTATATATAATTAAAACTATTCTCAGGAAACATAAAACTCTTAATTTTGATCCCACCTTAACCGTGAAAAGAAGAAAAGATATAATAGTTGAAATTCCTAAGACTAAAACCAAGCTCGCCCGTATTCAATACGACAAACGCTCATCTCAGCTTTACAATCGAGTAAACAAAGAGATCTACATATACAATAAACCATTAACTGACTGTAAAAAATAGTAACTAATTGGATAAAACCACTCACTTATGATGACACGGAGAAGCTACTGGAATAAATAAAACCTTACACTTAATGCTCTTATCATTCGTATTTGTACGTACACAGTCTGTTTTCATTCATTGCCATTTACACTCACTCTGTCTTTTACATTAAATTTAACAAACCCTCACACTATCACCTAACTTTCACAAACACAGATGCTCACATTCAACATTCAAATTCACATTTACACACCTTTATACTCACAGTAACACACCTCAGTATTCACACTCAACACCTCCATTTTCTCATTCACATACCTTCATAGTCATAGTCACATTCACACACCCTCATATTCACATTCACACACCCCTACTGTCACTCACGCATTTGCATGCTTCTTGTCTAGTTTTAATTTTTTCTTTTTATTTTAAATCGCCTGTTTTTATAACACTTAAAACAAGTAATTTTATGTTAATATTTTAAGTTTTGGAAGAGCGGAGTCTCCTAACACAGGCTTTTTTGCTTTAAAGGAGGCTCCAATCACTAGTTGTTAAGTTTACTTGTAAAACAAATAAAACATTTTTCATTTCATTTTTCATTCATTTTTCATTTCATTTTCATGTAATTTTTTTATATTTTTATTGTCGCGGGCCATTAGTCTACAGATGACTTGCAACCGCGAAGAAATAATAAAGTGCATTTATAATGTGACAGATTTTATAAATACTTGATGAGACAAATGTTAATATGTATATTATAATTCTAATTCCTACTGTTATTCTTTTAATTTCAACTGTTAATTCTTGGAAATGTGCATTTTAATTTAATACCTACTAAACATAGCCCCACTGCCAATGAAACAAAATAAGCCACAAGATTTTTTTAAATAGGCATAAGCTATTTTCTATTCATCAAAATAATCACCAAACCATTAAAGAAATGTAAACTTCACACTAAAGTTGACTCACACTAGTTAACATCTTCTTCGGTCTGCCCCTCTTTTTTGGGCCCATAAGGTCTGCATGGTTTTCCCACATATGTTTAGTTAAATTCTCTGCACCATTGTAGCATGTACCGCAAAGTGGGCAGTAAGTGCGGTTGGTTTCTTCACACTCTACTAAAATATGGGAAACCAGATTATTTTCATTGGAGACACAAGGTTTATTACAACTATTCAATAGGTATCTGTTTGATGTTGAAAATTGTAAACACTACAATGTATGTAGTACTACGCACCATCAATCACACCCTGCAGTAAAAATATTGCATTACATTCTAGTAGAAGTATTAGTGCACAAAAAATGATTTTAATTTATATAATTTATTTTCCTTGTCATACTAACCTTTGATGCATATCTTCTGGTGTTCTTGTAATTTACAGTGAGTATCGAAAACGACTAAGCAGCTTTTGCAAACAAAACACGACTTGCGTTCTAGGCTCTCATGCTCAATTTTAACAGCTTCTGAAAATTTACTTATGTTTACTTTAACAAAACAATGAAAGTATTGTATTACTTCTTCAGTCTATGGTTGACCACAAGCTTGAGAAATAAATCATACCCTGTTCATGTAAATCTGGCCCACTGCTTAGGGAAACATTGAAATCACTATCTATATAGTCATCATTGTCAAGCTGTGACAAATCTTCAGTCTTCACATCTGATGGATTAGTCTGAAATCAAAATATTATTTAAATTTAAAATGTTTTGTACAATAATACAGTCAAGCCTTGTTAAGTTTTGTGTTATGGGTAGTCAAAGAAACTTGTTAGTCTGAAACTCATTTAGTCTGAAGTGAGAAATTGTAAATGCACAAATATTAGCCATGAGTATGGTTACTAGGACTTGGTAGAAAAGCATCTGTGCTGTAATAGGCAAAATTTTAATACCACTTACTTGATTTAAAACTTTCATTGATGTAGCACTTTCTTTCTTTTCTTTTTTTAATAGCCCTCTAAGGGACATATTAGCTTCTTCCGATTTTTTCTTAAATTCAAATGCATTTGATGCTTTTTCTTTACACTCACAGCAAATTGTTGAAGGTAAACCGTCATTTTTGCTGATCTAGAAACAATTGTCACAAATAATGGAAATATAAGATAAATGGCATAATTTTGGGATAGATATTATTATCAGAGTGGCACTAGTTAGTATAGTATCTGAATATGACACAAATAGGAAACCAATCCTGCATCAAAACTGTTATCCAGGATCCCGCAGGATTTGCAGGATTGAGATTTTTTTATATTCTTTTGGTTAGAGTAAATATTAAAAAAAAAATGAAATAGACTATTTTTCTACCATTATTAATGTTAAGAAGAGTTATGACTTATTACTAATTAGTAATGGAATTAAATGATGCTTTAGAGGCACAATATTTTCAACCTTTCATTTTTTAGATTTGTATTGACAATTGAACATATTTATTGTTTTCAGAGGCATATAAAATGCTATAGAAAAGTCACGCGCGAGTTCCTAGGGAAAGTTGTTAAATCACTTATTAATGAGGCTACACTGGGTCTTAAAAATAATCAGAATGTCGTCCGAGCTTATATTATATTTTCTTTTTTAATCCCACAAAGGTGCAGGATTCCGCATGAGTAATCCCACATTTCAGATTCCGTAACAAAGCTATGGGATCATGCATTTGTGGGATTAGATTCCCTAGTCTTAGATTAGTTTTTATTTTATAAACAGCTACACAACAGCATTTCAGTACCCACTTGTTACTCTGCTATCAATTTAAAATAATAAATACAAAAATAAACTACAGCATCAACGATTAAGTTTTCTTGAGTTTTGTATGAATCACTTATTAAAGTTAACCATGTCAAGATAATAATTATAACAAATATTTACAGTTTAAGAACAAAACATTCCAAAAATTAATTTCAGACCTTTGAAATCCATTACTTTCTTAAATGAATACTAAGATTTGTTTGTGACACAGTGGAATCCATTTATTATGATTTCACTTGTATGAGCAGTGCCAGATTTAAGAATACTTGATGCCGTAAGCAATCCATGCCTACCCATTAGTCAAAGTCAGCTTGTAATTAGTGTAAAAAAGTTTAGCAGATGGCGATTCGAAAAATTGGCTCACTTCTCTAGAGTGACTTCCGGGCCTCGTAACATCTTGGCTTGCTGACTTTTCGGAATGTTTAAGAAATCTCAACCTTCTTGACCAACATAAGTACGACTTTTAATTCCTGTAGTTTATCTGTTTATGGTGCCCCAACAGACATGATGCCCTAAGCAATTGCTTAATTTGCTTATGGAATAATCCAGCACTGAGTATGAGCAACTGCTTATAATTAAGTCATTAGCAGTGTGAATTTTGGTAATTATAATAATTTTGGCATTAAAATTTCAGATATAATGACTTCACTTCATCATCATCGTCATATCAGCCGGAAGACGTCCACTGCTGGACATAGGCCTCCCCCAAACGTCGCCACAACAACCGGTCCTGTGCGTCTCGCATCCATCGGCTGACTTCACTTCTTGTCAAAATATTACGAAGTATTTTTAAGAAATTATATCCAGTTATGGTAAGCGACATGATTTCTAATATGTTTTTTTTATATAGAACTAATTCTCGATTTAGAATGGATTTCTCAATTGACTTTTGGCACCAGCGCCCATATAGAAACTAGATAGGTAACTAGATGATCTTCCAGTAATACCGCCCTAATACGAACCACCGACCATAGTTTGGGTTTAACTGTCCTTATTTTGGTTTTTGCTGGTGCCAAGAGTTCTTATTTCAGTATTTACATGTTTGGCTAGGCAGACTATGTTTGGTTATTTTGAATAAGAGAAAATTAAAATAACAATGATTAACGCATCTATTAATATAATGTTAGTAAGTCAATCAACTTAATTCACATCCAAGTTACTCAGGTAACTTGCTGGCAGGCATACTTAATTCAGCTTTTACGGTATTTAAAATATTGTTGGTTGGTTGTTTACAAAAACCAAACAGCGAAAATTAAGTTAAAATTGAATTCGCATTGAATTTTGCTTACGCACTCTTTTCACATTGAATTGGATTTGAACAATTCGCATTTTTCAGAATCATCGAATAAATAAATACAAACAATGCCTTTACCTTTATCCCAGTGGTTGAAGTAACAATGTAATTTAAAGTTATTGTTGAACCTATAAGTATATCAAATAGCGAATATAATTCATTATCTTTAGACAAACACGTTCTACACAATTCTTCAATTTTTATTTTAGTTTCATGAATAGCAGAAGCCATTTTCTTTACTGATGTTTTTCTTGTTGATCCGGGCGGGCCATAGATTATATTAGAGCAGACCGCTCGATGGCCTTGGCCTGTACCACAGACTACATAGAGATACTACGACCACAGAATATACATACAGGTTGGCAAAAGATCACTGACTTAGAAACCTAAGAGAGTAGAAAATAATAGAGCGGTACTGTGCTGTTCATATGGCAGCCCGAATAGCTTACCAAACTTATCTTGATACTAGCCGTTTTTTTACTATACATAAAATTAATACATAAAATTTATGTATTAATTATAATTAATACATAAATTTTATAACTAGCAAAAAACGGCTAGTATCAAGATAAGTTTGGTAAGCTATTCGGGCTGCCATATGAACAGCACAGTACCCGTTTTTTGCTAGTTATAAAATTTATGTATTAATTATAATTAATACATAAATTTTATAACTAGCAAAAAACGGCTAGTATCAAGATAAGTTTGGTAAGCTATTCGGGCTGCCATATGAACAGCACAGTACCGCTCTATTATTTTCTACTCTCTTAGGTTTCTAAGTCAGTGATCTTTTGCCAACCTGTATGTATATTCTGTGGTCGTAGTATCTCTATGTAGTCTGTGGTACAGTATACTTACTGATTTCTAATAATTATTAGAAATCAGTAAGTATTGTTTAAACTAACAAGAACGTGTTTTCGTCACGCAACTGATTAATAAATACCCAAATATAAATATTTAGGATGTGTTTACAACATTTTTTAGGAATTATAGAAAAAAACGTTTCTAATGCAAATGGTACAAAAAACACTTTATTATCTTTGTAATCACACTCAAAATTAAAGTTAAGAATCGAATTTTCATTTACAAAAAAATCAACTCAAGTATCAAAATTAATCTAGACGCGCTATACCAGAGTAATTTAGACAAAATGTAAACATAACCTATGTGCTCGATATTTATTGTTCCAAACTTCCACTTATTCCATATGCAAGCAAATGCGCTTTGGGTTCGTCAATTAATACTTGATTCAACTAAAAACAGCAAAACAAACTCTTACAAACCTGTTATATCAGTCGTTGGAAAATATTGTCGAGGTCCGAAAGACCTCATTTTCCAGCAAACAACGTCTGTATACCTTATAAATAACTTCCCAGCCAGCACTCCAAATGGATTTATTCATGCTTTGTCATGTTTTACCTATTTTACCGTTTGAAGGTCGAAATTAAAATTCTAAGTAGTTGTGAACAGTGTTTACTATGAAACGTCATTATTTTGGGAATGTTGCCAACGGACAAAAAGTTTTTTCCCGTTTCTAGGCTTTTTCCAAGCTGTAATGTCTGCACTATGCAGAATCATAACCACAGAGCACCCACTTTAGTCGATTTTTTGTACCGCCTCCACATGCTTGGTGTTTGCCACAAACAGTAACAAACACCAAACACGTGCCAAACAACGACCACAATCACCCAGCACAAACACGGCTTCCACAGGCTTGATGAACGTGCTAGTATATTCCGAATTATATTCCGGATTGGCAAACATGGCGGACGACGAGCTTGTTGTGGCAGCGATTACTTTCGGGTTAACCTATTGTTATTTAATTTTTAAAAGACTACAATAGAACTCAAGTGTTTGAATACATTGCAAACACGTTTGTCAAAGACAAACACCCTTTGATTTGTGCACAAAAACCGACAACGATGCCGATCACTGGCAAACACATATAAAAACAGGCAAACACCTATCCAAACGTTCGTGTTTGCTGTTTGGGGTTTGCTGTTTGCCAAGCATGTGGCTTTGCAATTTCTTCGTACCTATAAATGAGGCCGACAACTGTCAAAGTGGCGCTAGTAGTGCACCGACCAATAACAAAGCAGTTTTTGATGAAAAGATGGGTAAATACTTAGGTATGTTTTAAAAAGGATTACTTTCAGTTTGATTAGATCGTCAAAAACTATTTCCAATTATTTGTACGATCCTAAACCTACCAGCATCACAACATAACCTCACATAAACTATAATGTACAGCTTGGGAAATAAGGGTCTGACGCGGTGACAGTTGAAACTAAAAATCGATGATTGTGGCAACATTGCTTTACTTGTCAACGGCTAGTACATTCTGTGTCAACCATAGAAATAGAAAATGGACGTTAGTAACCGGTTTTCATGCAATATTACACATAGTAATACATTTTCGATGAAAAAAATGATAAGCTACCACATATTTATGGTTGTAGTTTTCATATTTGAGCTTATTCTCGTCCAACAGACCTTTTTTTTAATTTCATAATTTCATTCGTTTGTTTACAACATAGACATATAAAAGTATGGACTGGAAATACCTACAAAAAATAGGTGCATACCTACAATTCAAAGTGGCGCATAAAATGGCCGCCAATGCTAGGGTTGTACCAATCAGGGAATACAGTGTTACTATAACGATACTATAAAAAGTATCGATACTAGTACTACATACTAGTATTACGAGTCTTACTAGTTGTTGTCGTTTGAATCAAAAGTATAATTTCTATTCTTAGAATCTGTTGTAACAAAACAATGAGTAAAGGCTTACTCCTTTCTGTTAATGACAGTTAATGTAGAGTTTTTTCTGCACAGATTTTAAAAACACTTTTACTTGCATCACTTTTGCGCTTTCGCTTATTTTATATCTGCTCTGTAGCTTCTGGTAGGTATGTGGACTAGGTTTGCCAGATACAGTCATTTCATTTCCGGGACAATTCGAGGGATACTAATTTGGTGTGTACGAAAATAGATAGTGCCTTTGTGAATTGCATTTCTAGTAATATTTTACAAACGTACCAATACACCTATTTCAAAAACGAACTTACCAGCTTTCATTGCTCATACAATGCAGATTATTTTTAAAATACTAAAACATAACCATAAATTGTGCATCGCACCTCGCTTTTACTTATTCATTAAATAAAACTTCGGTAATAATCAACATAAGTGTTTTATTTATTCAATAAACATTTGGTATGACACTTTGCACTTCATTGCACTTTAATTTTTAAACAAATGCTTCTTTCGTTAATCCCGGATCCCAATTTACATGCTGGTACCATTTGCTCAAAGTTCTTGTGTGAGTAAGCATGTATTGTAAGTTCGCCTTATATAATTACAAGCTGACCCGCGCAACTTCGTCTGCGTCACAATTTTCATTACTGCTCCGCTCCTATTGGTCTTAGCGTGATGATATATAGCCTATAGCCTTCCTCGATAAATAGGCTATACAACACTGAAAGAATTTTTCAAATCGGACTTTTCGGAATCGGAATTCTTCATCTCAGTAATTCCTGAGATTAGCGCGTTCAAGCAAACAAACAAACTCTTCAGCTTTATATATTAGTATAGATATAGATAGGCGGGGATAAAAATGCAACGTTAATGCGAACTTTCGGATTTCTTCAGAGTATCCTTTCGCTGAAGCGCTTATTTTTTTCTGTTTATTGACATATTTTTCAGTCTAAATTTTTCCAGTTTGTGCAACCTGAAAAAGAGAAAAAAGCTACTTCAATCCTTAAGTTATATCGAAAACGCTGCTTTGTAGCCGTAGTTTAAACCTGTCTGTAGAACCTCTACAGGACAGAGAGGTTAATCCTTCATTTTTAGGAAACCTATAAAAAGGTTAATATTTTTATCAATAAATCATTTGGTTCGAGTTGTCACAATACGTAATTAAAAAATTAAAACAAATAATAAAATGATGTCTTATTTCCGGATCTTGAATAAACAATCATCACAAAAGTCTGGGGAACGATCTCGCAGTGCTGTGAACAGCGAGCCGGACCTAACAAGGTCACTCGAACCGATTAGAACACGTATTATACCGATGTTGTATCAGCGCAGCGAAGGAACTAGTATCGGAAAATATTACGGCAACGGTTCTACACTATTCCATCATGACATATTATTGTAAAAAAACGAATGAAACTATGAAATTAAAAAAAGGTCTGTTGGACGAGAATAAGCCCAAATATGAAAACTATAACCATAAATATGTGGTAGCTTGGCATTTTTTTCATCGAAAATGTATTACTATGTGTAATATTACATGAAAACCGGTTACTATCCTGTGTAAAGACAATTCAGGTTGATTTTCCTTCTTTCTTGCACCACACTCCATAATACAACGCACAGGCATCTTGAATGGCTGTTTTCCATCATGTACGTGCAATTTGAAAGATACAATTCTCGTAATTTTCTCACAAATCACAATACATACAAAAGTAAACACTTATCTGACAGCAGAACTACCACCAGTGATGTCATATCTACCAACTTTTTGGTAGATCTACCAATTTTCACTTCAGTCTACCTATCTACCACCCTAGACCTAAAAACAACCTATTTTTGATCCTTCAACAGAGCTATACCTACTTAAATTTTTTGGATTATGTGTTGCCCTATTTCCATGACATTAATAAAGAAATGCAATCAGAAAGAACTAAATTTTATTTGTTATATGAACGGATTTTTCCATCATACAAAACTATCTTGGAATGTTTTAGCTGACTGAAGGTGAAAAAAACAGTAGCAAGGATCTTAACTTGGATTTAGAGAACAAAATTTTGAATTTTGAATATGAAAATAAACAAAACCATGTACCAATTGAAGAAATATACCTTGGTGGCAATGTTATTTCCCTGTTATTGAAACAAGACTTTGTGGCTAGAATGAATGAAATAGAAATAGTACAGAAAAATCATTCTCTTTTATATGGAGAGTGTAAAACAAATAAAGCAGTGTTTTTGTTTTAATGAAAAGCAAAGATTAAAATATCTTAAATTTATGAATCCTAAACATATCATTGAAAAACATGCAGTCACAACTATTGCTCATTTAGGAGTTCAGTTTCCAGGCAAGTTAAACATAATTAATTATTAATGTTGTCCACTCTAATATATTTTTTTATTTGAGGTGGTAGATCTACTAATTTTGCATTTTACATTCTACCAACTTCTACCAACATTTGGCACATAATCTACTAATTTTCTAAAATTCGAATTGGCAACACTGACTACCACGAGACTTGGCGCATAAAATGGCGAAAACGGCACTTACCTACAACTGTCATAACGTCACAAGAAAATGTTGCCATTATGAGAAAATGTTAACATTATTTATGAAGGAAAAAAACCGAAATCATGAGAAACAAAAAGAAACTAAATGGGCTATATATAACAGAAGACTACTCAAAGGAAACCTTAGAAATAAGGAAGTCATTGCAAACGAAACTAATGGAGGAAAGGCAAAAAGGAAACTTGGCGTACATAAAATATGATAAACTTATTTTAAAAGAAAATACAAGGGCCATAGATAAAAGGAAGAGAGAGGAATCGACCTCACCGCGAGTTGAACTACAGCCAAGGAAACAACAAACAATAAGCTCGCCTAAAAATAATAGAATAAATGCATTCGATATGATGAGAGGACGTTCTCAATCGCTCTCAACAACCCTAACAACCTCAACCACAATGAAGCAATAGCAAATAGATACCGACGATCGGAAACAAAAACAAAAAAAAAAACATAAACAAAAAATAGAAAAGAAATACTCTCCCCCAAGCCGGCTGGTCCCCGTGGGGTAAAAAGACCACAACCCTCCAGCAAGCACTAAAAATACAACTGGCATAATAAAACAACCTCAACAAACTCTCAAAATTGGAACATACAATGTAAGATCACTAGCAACAACAAAAAGATTTATAGAACTACCATATATGTTACAAAAAATTAAAATCTATATACTCGGCTTGGCAGAAGTTAGAAGAATGGGCTATGCAATTGAAGAACATGAAAAGTATGTATTCTGTTACAAAGGTGAAACACTCGGCCAATATGGAGTTGTAATTTTAATAAACAAAAAACATAAAAATAACATTGTCAGTTTTTCAGCGTTCTCAGAACGAGTCGCTCTATTAAAAATGGAATACAACAACCAACTGCTTTCAATAATACAAGTTTACGCACCTACTGAAAAAGCTACAGATGAAGAAATTAACTCATTCTATGCAACCCTGCAGATAGCCCAAAGTCAGGCAGGAGATAACGTATTTGTTATCGGGGATTTTAATGCAAAAGTTGGCCAACTGAAAACAGAAGACAGTGATAACTTTGTTCTGGGGAAATTTGGATACGGGAATAGAAACGAAAGAGGAGAGAAACTAATTCAATACGCATTGGAACATAAACTGACAATTATGCACTCCTTTTTTAAAGCTCGAAAGAACCGCAAATGGACCTGGCTCTCCCCTTGTGGTAAAATAAAAAATGAAATAGACTTTATACTGTCAAACCACCCCAAGAAGATTAGGAACATAGAAGTATTTTATGGCTTTGGATTCAGATCTGATCATCGCTTAGTTAGAGCTACGTACATGCTAGACCAAGGAAAGAAGAGTAGAATATCATTCAAGGTACAACCTAAGTCACTAAGGACGAAAGAGGATACATCGTCATACTTAAAAAACCTTGAGATCAATATACGTCAAATGGAAACATACCAAGAAGAAGATATTCAACCTTTTTACAACAAACTAGTTAACATCATCAACACTAGCCTTGCATGCAGATCAAAAATAAAGAACAAAAAACTATTAACAAAATACTTAGCGCGTCTACTAAAACTCTGCTCACAAGACGGACGGAACATCTGAAAACGAAACAAAAAACTAAAGAAATGAAGGAAGAACTAAGCACACTATTTAAAACTACAAGTAAGGCAATAGATAAAGACTATAAAGACTACAAAGAATATAGACATAAAATCATTGAAAATAACCTAAAAATATACAGAAATACGAAAAAAGCCTATAAGAAACTTATCACACACAAAAATTGGATTCAGAACTTAAAATCAAAATCAGAAGAAACCAAAACCAGAAAAGATATCATGAACTAAGCCACAGACTTCTACAAGGAATTATATGCGAAATCGATTTCTTGTACCACTACAGTCGATACAGAAAGAAAGAAAAAAAAGAAAGAAGAAAGAAAGAATAACAGCAATAGCGAATTCTCAAAACATGAACGATTTGCCACCAGTCGATGGGATAGAAGTCATAAAACACATCAGGAAACTCAAACCAGATAAAAGCCCGGGTCCTGACGGCATACAAAATGAGGCACTGAAAGCTGGTGCTATCATGCTAACTCGCCCACTTGCGTATTTGTTCAATAAGGTTCTGAACACGGGCCAGGTACCGATGCAGTGGAAAAGATCTGATATAATCCTTTTATACAAGAAAGGAGACCCCCAAGACATCTCTAACTACTGCCCGATTAGTCTTCTTTCAAGCGTGTACAAATTGTTTATGTCAATCCTACAAAGCCGGCTGAGCCCGAAAATAGATAACTATCAGCCAGTAGAACAAGCAGGGTTTCGCTCCGGATTTTCTACAACGGATCATATACAAGTCCTACAGCAAGTAATGGATAAATACAAGGAATTCAACAAGCCACTTTACATTGCTTTCATCCATTATGCCAAAGCGTTTGACACGATGTCTCACGATGCTATTTGGGAAGCGCTGAACAAATGCTACATAAACGAAAATTATGCAAGAGTCCTGAAAAACGAGGGTAGCTTAAGTCAAGTCAAACTGGAGACGCGAGGTCCTGATATACCGATCTGTAGGGGAGTGAGACAAGGAGACCCCCTCTCACCCAAGCTGTTCATAATCGTACTACAACACATTTTTGACAATCTTAACTGGCAGTCGGAAGGGATTATAATTAACAAAGATCGACTTACACACCTCAGATTCGCGGACGACATTGTCTTATTTTGCTGAAACAAGCAAATGATTAGAAAGAATGATAAGCAGTTTGAATGAAGAAAGTGAAAAAGTTGGCTCAAAATGAACGAAAATAAAACTAAAATAGTGACTAACAGCTACGCTAACGCCATATACTTGAACGGGAAGCCGCTTGATTATGTGAGCGATTACATATACCTGGGAAAGCAACTATCATTCGATGACAAAAATGAAGAACTAGAGGTCGAGCGGCGTATCAATATGAGCTGGAAAAAGTTTTGATCCCTGAAAGAAATCTTGAAAGGGGAATTCCCCCTTTACCTAAAGAAAATTGTCTTGGACACCTGTGTCTTACCTACTCTTACATACGGATGCCAAACGTGGACTTACAACACAAAAATAAAAACTAAACTAGTAACGTGTCAAAAAGCAATGGAAAGGAGCGTACTAAAAATAAGAAGAATACAAAAAGTGAAAAGCGAAAAAATTAGAAAAAAAAAACAAAAGTTATTGATGCCTTACAATATGCCCTAAAACAGAAGTGGCAGTGGGCAGGACATATAGCAAGACGCACAGACAAAAGATGGACATTACAGACAACTATATGGAAAGGACCAACAGGAAAAAGAAGAAGAGGGCGCCCTAGAAAAAGGTGGATAGAAGATAAAAAAGCGATAGCAGGAAGCGATTGGAGAAAAAAAGCCATGGACAGAGGGGTTTGGAAGAAGCTGGAGGAGGCCTTTACCCGAGAAGGGGTTCCGACACCCGGGGCGGATAATGTGGTGTCACTCTGAACCTCCCCCCCCCCCAATAATTATGAGTTGCACCTTCGGCCTTTCGTTCTGGTGACGGCAATCGCAAGCCATTTTTCGGAAGGGAGGGTGGAGGGTCCATTTGCGCTGCATGTTTTTATTTTCAGGAATGTTCTTATATCATACTTACTTACAAACAAAATCTCGAAATTAACATTATTTTGATTTTGTTTTCATCATTATCTAAACCCAACTTTGTTGAGTAACGCAAGTAAATTCAAGAACTAAAAGAGTTCAGAACACAAGAGCGAGCGAAGCGAGCTCGAAAATTTTCGCATCCCACCTGGGATAGGTTTTATATTCTTGTGATCATTCATACTTAAATAGAAATAAGTTTATGCAGTGATGCAAGAAAGCTCATTAACTGAGAGAGGGCAGAACACAAGAGCGAAGCGAGCTCGAAAATTTATGCACTGCAACTGAGAAAGGTTTCATTTTCTTTTGATCATTTCATACACAAACAGTGATTCTATAGAGACATACAGAAACGCTCGAGAAAAAAGAGAGTGCAAAAAATAAGAGCGAGCGAAGCGAGCTCGACATTTTTTACACCCCACCACGGACGGGTTTTATTAAGTCGCCCGTTAAGGGGTGACACCCGACCGTGACAAAAAGTCAATGAACGAGTGTCACCCCTACATGCAGAATACCTGAAGGACTAAAGAAATTTTTGCAGCTCATCTCGGTAGGGTTTTATTGTATTTTGAACATTCATACTGAAATTTAAGTTATTTGTTGATTTATATAGAACAACTCAGGACACAAGATAGTGAAAAAGAGTAAGATCGAGCGAAGCGAGCTCAAAAATTTTTCACCCTACTCCCGACAGGTTTCATTACGTTAAACGTTTAGGGGTGCCACCCGATAGTGACAAAAACCAGTCAACGAGCGGTCGGGTGTCACCCCTAAGCGTGTGTCACCCGGTGCGCGTCACCCCCTAGCTACGCTACTGCTAATAACATACCAAATAATCAGGACAGTGCAGTTTATTGCGACCTAAAATGTTGTAAATGACTGGCGTATAGATCTTTCACATAAAAAAATGTAGACAATAGTCAGCACAAATACCGACACCGATGCTGATCACTGCCAAACACTTGCTGAACACATACGCAAACAGCAAACACGTTCACACGTTCGTGTTTGTTGTTCGCTGTTTGCCACTGTTTGCCAAGCGTGTGGAGGCAACATCACATGACAAAAATGAGATTCAATAGTGTATATCTATGTTCGGATTGCTTTCTACGCAGTTCTCACTCGCACTTGCCTTGATATTTTTGTTCCATCTTCGTCGGACGGGTCGGGCAAGAATCAAGAGTGGGCCATGAGAGGGCCGCTAATTCTGACTATTGTCTATGACGACTATTTGTGATAGGCTGTAGAGGGGTATAAAAAAAAATTGATTATCAATAACTGTGTGCGCAGAGTGTACGTATAGATGCTACGTGTAGTCGTATACCATAAATAAATACTTTGTTCGAGTGTTCGAGTGTAGACGTTAACTATTTGTATACAAATAAAATGTTTTAGATTAATTAGTTTAAAGTTTTTGAATGAACAATACGTTCTTAATAATTTTATGTATTTTACATTAATTTTGTGAATCGTTGATTTCTGAATTGTACCAGCAAAGATTCGAAAATGTAAGTAAATTGTTGCTAAAAAATTTCGCGAATGATTTTACAGAAATATTTTCTAAGCTGAGTTTATTTCTATAGCGAATAATATAGCTTAATCATATTTGTATGTGACCTTTCAACATCAACTTTCTCCAAAAACTAGATATACAGAGAAGTGAAACTGTTATACCCTATTTTCAAATAAAATAATTTGCTAATTCGGAAGGACATTTTAGGGGTGGTTGGGTTATGCCAATATCATGCGATTGTTGTAGTTATGGTCTTGATTTCGATAAAGTAATGTATAATATATTAATTTCAAATATCATTCAGTATTTATATGTATCAATAATATGTTTGATCTTTAAGAAAATTATTTAAAAATAGTGGCCTTTCCAAAAGTATGTCCATCTGCATTATGTACTGTTCCTTTCAAATGGCGAAAATTTTTTCAAATATTATGTGCTGTTGTTTTGTGAGTTTGTATACATATAAGTTGAGTGTAACCGCTGGTAGCATACCCACCACTTATATTATAAACTCACAAAATTCGCACTTCTCTTTAAGGATACAGTACCTGGATGACCTAGCTTTGCTGTTTTTTTTTTACGACTTTTTCTAAAAATGAAACCTAGCTACATTGATTTATCACTCCCAAAACCCCTGCATACTAAATTTCATGAAAATCGTTGGAGCTGTTTCTGAGATTCAGATTATATATATACAAGAATTGGTTGTTTAAAGGCATTAGATATTGTTGTTCAACCTGCTCTGCACAACACTGACGTCTTGACAAAACATTCTGACTATATACATGTAATTGACGTACACCCTCCAGAATAAAAATTAATAGTGTATTAATTTATAATCTGAGTCAAATTGCATTGTGAAGTGCTGAAGAAAGTAGTGGTCATATGAATAAACATGACCACTCTGCTTTTTTTTGTAGCTTTTGGTATTTGGGCCATTATTAATGCGAAAACCTTAAATTTTAGAAGAAACATTGAAAAAGACCTCCAACAAAATGGGGTAGGTATTTGACTGATTTTTTAATTAAATTTCTCAAAACCTAGGGCAAGGAGAAGACACAATAAAATTTTTTGAGTTGTACTAAATTTTAAAATATTTGATAAACATCATTGCTTACCATCAGCATTATATTAATCGCATGTGATGTCATTGTTTATGGCATGTGTGATGTCAGACATGCCATACAGAATTTTGCACCAACAGGTACAAACAAGGTTTTCCATAACAAGGCTAGAAAATTAGGTTCAAAAGCATGTAACTTTTTTATTTTTCCACAGATTTTATAATTTTTTGACAAATCAAACTATTTTGCTGATATGTTTCATAAATAATAAAACCTTTATTTCCGAACTTTGACAGTTTTTCATTAACAAACATAAATTTTACTTAAATAAATAGATTAACAGCTGGTTAAAAACGTAATACACATCATATTATAAAAGGTCTCTCAGTTCGGTGTGCCTTACGGCAAAGGCCTCCTCCAACTCTTTCCACTGATGTCTGTCTGCCGCCACTCTTGTCCAGAGCGGACCCAAAGTCATTTTCAGGTCATCCTCCCATCTTCTCTTTTTGCGACCTCGACTCCTAATGCCATCTCTTGGGTACCAGATTGTCACCTGTTTGCTCCATTTCTCCTTTTTACACCTGAGCATATGTCCAGTCCACCTCCATTTAAGTTGGTCAATACGAGCCAGGATATCAGTTAGTTTGGTTTTGTGCCTGATGTCTGTACTTCTTACTCTGTCTTTTAGTTTTAAACCTAGCATGCTTCTTTCCATACTTCTTTGACATCTTGCAAGTTTATCCCTATGGTGTTTTGTCAGAGCCCAGGTTTCGCAGCCATATGTAATGCAGGGTAAAATACATGTATCAAAGGTCTTCTTCTTGATTTTAATGCCTATTTCTTTGCTTTTTGTAATTTCTTTCAAAGCCCAGTAGGTTTTCCATCCTGTTGCAATCCTTTTTTCTATTTCTTTCGTTATAATATGTTTCATACTTATATATTAATTCATGTTGATTTTTGATAGTTGTCAAGGACTCATTTAAAATTGTAAAGAAGTGCATGCCAGCTGATTTTTGGCCTGCTCCAAATTTTATGTCATAATTATTTCAATATCAATTTCAATCTTTATTGCGAAACGCAGTACATAGTTATACATTCCAGCTGTTAGGTGAGCGCGCAGTTCACTGTATTTTACCAATTTAGGCGTGCAAAATTATAAATGTCATTAATTATTGTAAAGATCATAGGTACCATATTGTAAATTAAACATTCCAAACATACAATTTCATAAATATCAACCAGACCAATTACTCAAATTAAACAAATGTCATCAATTATCACTAAAATATCACTGAAATCATGCTATGTCATAAATTGTAGATAGGTCCGCTTATTCCACATTCCTCATTTAATTAGTGTTGCTCAGTCAGTTACTCTTTGACAGTCCGGAAGTGGCTGTAAATGGTTTAATTGAAACAAATGCTTTAGGTTTGATTTGCGATTCGCTAGTATTCGTGATTACCAAATCCAAGCACTACTAAAACTCGTCAAATTCACATTAATTTGAACAAATAAAAATAAAGACCAGGTGACAGATAGCGGCTCAGAAAACACCGTTGCTACACTGGTACTTCCGCATGGGAAGAATAGCGAGTAAACTTTAATTTGTACCGTAAGAGCTACCGCACGACCCCGGTACAGACTCCCTCATTTATATCACTCTGGAATACTGCTACGATGCCCGGGTACACTCGTTTGCGTCTAACGTTCATGTGAAAGAGCTACATTCACGAATTATTCTACGTTAATATACCAACATAATGGTCATCGCCGCACTGTAGTTACAGTTTGAATCAATCAATCTTATTGTTGCGCGCCAGAATTAATGCTGGGTACATAACGACATTTACGTGCTGCTAACGCCATCTAGTTTCAAGTAGCGGAAACTTATCAGATCAAAGGAGTCAAGATGTTTCTAGACTTTTCTATGCTACAACATTCTCGATGTTTCGACACCTGGTCAGTCGGAACCGGTATGTACCCGAACTTTCTAGAAGTTTCCATACTAGAAGGTTCTAGAAATGACTGTCGGTATATAAAGGGCGGACATCCGGCGACTGGAGTCAGTATTGAATTGGCGATACAAACGATAACTTCGGGAGCGATGTTCAACTGCGAATTATAGTGAAGTGAAGTGTTCAGTAGTGCGATTGCGTGTTATAATTAGTGTGTTTTAAAGTGCTAATTAGTGTTGAAAATAAAGTGTCAGTTTAAGTTGTTTATTCGGCTGTTTTTATTGTAACGAACCCCAAGCTCGTAACATTATTTTAAGTAATTGCTTTAAACTAAATGTGTCAAAATTACACTGCACTATCAATCCAACCACTGAATTGATATGGACAACTTTAAAGCTTTGTAATTCACAGTCACAATAATGGAATCAATGAGTATTCCAGTCTGCTTTGAACGCTTTTACCCCACATATATTTACATGATACTGGCCACTGCAGCAGCAAAGCAGTTTATCTTGCCGACCTTTGAACTTTCACAATCAGAACTGCTCATAAGTTGCAGCTGCTCAGCAGTGATAACAGTTTTCGAACTGCTAGTCTCCTGCTGGCTTCATCCACCAAAACACTACGAGAGTACAAGTCCAATCAAAGCTAGGCAAGGTATAAAGAATTGACAAATTCCGGCTTGATTAATCAAACTTAATAAAAAATATTCAAATGGTTCTCCTTCCTCCTGTTTCATGAGTAGGAAAAGATACTTTGTCTGATCACATTTACAATCAAATTGTCTAAGTTCGGAAGTGTGGATGACGCATGAGGTATTTTGGGGCAGCCTGCAATAACATATTGACTCTTAATTTTGCGTGGCTTTTGCTGAAAACCAGTGACAGTGTTACAACTTCATAGCCCTATTATACTTTTTCAAGTATTCTCTGCGAGGACCAAATTTTATTTTTGTCATTATGTTAGTTAAACATAATACGGTCACTTAGATTCGTTCTCAATTAATTTGCGTGGCCCTTTTTATAACTCTCTGCGTGGCTTTTTACTGAAAATCAGTTACAGTGTTATAACTGCATGGTCCTCTTTTACTTTTACAAGTATTCTTTGCATGGACCTAATTATATTTTTGTAATTAAGTTGTTTAAACATAATACGGTCCCTTAGGTTCTTAATTAATTTGCGTGGCCTTTAACTGAACTTTAATGAAAACCATGATACTCTCAATATAAATTGTGCAAGTATACAATTAGAAAAGTTCCTAATTTAAATATTGTGATTTTATTGTCGTTTATCTATAGTTATACAATAAAGTTGAAGAACTTCATTATGCTTGAACGCGCCAACCTCTGGAAGTCTTTAACCCAATTGAATTGTTATTCAAATTGATGAATTTTCAATTTATTATCTAAAACCGTACATAATACGCCACGTACGTACGTACGTTTTTCCTGTGGGTAGGTGTAATATTTTTGACTACTCGGCATTATGTTATTATATTACAAAAACTACGATAAAACTATGAGTTGTGTACAGAAAAGACATAATAATATATAATTTTCTATTTTATTTTGTTTTCTTACTATATCGATCCTTATAATTGATCTTTTTGTAGGTAGGTAATGTTTGGTAGTTAGGATGTATACGTGCACAACACACTATTTTTTGTAATATCTATATACAACCTTGGTTTTATTTTTTTGCTAGGCCTTATTTTCTTTCCGTCCGATACGATGCATAGCCATTAACAATGAAGAATAGTTGGATTATGTTTACCAGTTACCATTGTTTACGTATTGACTCAGTTCATAAGAGATTTTAATTTAGGTATAACTCATTGTGTCAAATAAGTGTTCATTTTCTTAAAGCAAATGTTTACATGCTACTATAATACCAACAATTAGTAAGAAGCCATTTGGAACGGAGCTACACGTAAACAGACAAAAGTAATAATTTCTTTTTTTTTTCTTTTTTTTTGTACGATTAATTTGTACTCACTTTTATCCTCGTCGCCACTTGTAATGTCTCGTGTCAATAATCACACTATTTACACTCCGATGGTTATTCGATATGCAAGAGACTGCACACGTGCGTCCCGGGCTACGGCCTGTGAGCGACTGCCCGTCGCTGCCATAGATTATACATTATAATGTCACTATCTACCCGCATACACTACAATATACATCATTGTATTTTAATTGGAACTGTATACTAGACGAAGTCCCGCACGTATCGCAATCGCACACGGTAGCACAGTATTTCAAGTACCCGACTCGGTTTGAACCAAATATTATAGCGTGATACGGTTTTGTGTGTTGTTCTGAGACTCATACCAACATTAACGTATTATTTACGCGGATACTTGATATACAAGGTGTCCCGAAACTCAACGTCTAGCGGGTACGGGGCGATAGGCTAGGTTATACCAGTTCAGGCGGAAATAAAAAATACATTCCATGTTACTTGGTCAAGTGATAAAAGTAATACCTACTTTTGAAAATTTTGAAAATCAACACCCTATCACATATTTAGGTCCTGTGATCACAAATAACCCATTTTGTAGTTTTTTTTTAATGTAATGCTATTGATTGCAGTCACAAATCCAATAATTAATATGGTTACTTTAGTAAAAAGATAAAGTTTTATTGGGTCATGTTTAAAAAACTATGTCTCAACAAAGTTGACACTTCACCTTTCAAAAAAAAAATTACTATTCTACCCTAGGCAAGTTATTTAAAAAAATGGCCCATTTAATCAAGATTTCAAAATGGTACAACACTTGCTACTTATCTTTCCATAAAAAATATTATCAAGGTTATCAACCATTTAGAGCATTAAAAAGTCGAACAAAATTACCAAAAGCAAAGAGAAAACTTTTACCTAAATAGTACTTTTGTTTGCAAAAAGTTCCATTTCACCATAGTGAAGGAGTGTGTGGAGTGTGTGAGTAGTGAATGGAGTGAGATAGACTGATATTTTATTTTTAGAGTAAGCGAGACGGAGAGTGTCGCCGATGCATATTAGATAGTCAATTGATTAATTATTTTGATTTGATTTTCGTGATACAATCTGGCAAACACACGATGGCCTGGGACCCAGATCACCGTGTGTTCAACAATGTGGTGTAAATTTATGAACTACACACTAAATTAATCATTTGACTATCATGCATTGGCGTAACTATCCGTCTCGCTAGTAAATTAGTGATATATAAGGTAATAAAATGATTGTTACGTAGTCATTACTATGTAGCAATTAAATACTCATTAGATTAGGTAGAGGGAGTCTTAACTTATGACCTTATGCGACTTATTATGAGTTGAACATAATATGTGGTACCTACCTATGTAGTGTTTTCTTTTGCAAAACTATTTTTTAACCCCCACGCAAAAACAATTGTAGCTCCCGAACGGATGAACCGATTTTAATTTTGTTTTTTTTTTGTTTGTTTGAAAGGTGAATGAGTCGGGACTTGAGAGTGTTCTTAGCTATGTTTTATGAAAATCGGTCCAAGATGGCTGACGAAATGGCGGCTAACAAATTTTTTCACAACTCCCTCAATATGGGTATCAAATGAAAGGACTTGACTAGTAGAATAATGTAGGTACACTATATTAAAGGGGAATGAAGAATATTAACTAACGAAATGAAAACTAAAACCTTGAGAATATTTTTTTGTCTGGCCCTAGATTGATGAGGAAAGTGGAGTGATGACAGGCACCTAGGACCTAACGAATTATTTTTGAATTAACTTTTAGTACATTATTAATACATTATGATTACCTTTATTTTTTCAATAAAATCGTTGAACTTTTTTTGGTCGAAAGGTAAATTATATAATACTAGTTGACCCGCGCAAATTCGACTGCTCCGCTCCGATACACGGAGGGTATCCGTACCCGTAGTCAACACAAGCAGGAGTCAGACCAGAGGCGTTTTGGTGGTGCAACGCCACAGGGGTCGGAAGGTCAGCTACCGACCATGGAGGCCGGCCCATCCACAGCAGCTCCGGCATCATCAGCACCAGACTGCTGCTCTAATGATGATGCTGCTGGAGCAAGCTCGCCGACAGGAGGAACAAGCCCGTCGGTTGGAAGAACAGCTGCAGCACGACAAGGCGAAGCAAGCCCGACGACAGGAGGAACAGGCCTGTCGCTTGGAAGAACAGCTCAAGCTTGACAAGAAGGAGCAGACTCGCCGTCAGGAAGAACAGATGCTCCTCATGAAGGAACTTTACGCGTCTTTCGGGAAAGGCATGAAGGAGGTGAAGGATAAGGTTGCTCAGCGTGACAACCGCTTGTCAGACGCTGAAACCAGGATCAGCAAGTTTGATGACGTCATTGCTGATGTGAAGAAGGAGTTGGGCCACCTTAAACTTGGAGATAGGATTGCTACTTTACCTTTGCTACGTGGGTTCAAAGTGCCGTTCGATGGGACGTCTTCTTGGTCGGCCTACAAAATACAGTTTAAGGCTGTTATGAAGGCGAACGGGTAGAGTAAAGACCAGGCCATGACTGCCTTCACCCTAGGCCTGCGCAACGACACCTTGACTGTCCTGGAAGCTCTCAGTAAGGAAGTGACTTACGAGCAGCTCTTTGAGGCGTTGGATCTAGGTATGGAGGCGCTCATCTGGAGCACGTGTTTCGTGCGCAGCTCGGGGATCGTGTGCAACGCAGTAGTGAGAACCTGCAGCAATGGGCCCTTGAAGTGGAGAAGCTGATGCGAAAAGCGTACCAGTCTGTACCTGCGCTCATTGACGGGATCCTGGTACAGGCATTCATCGATGGTATCCGCGACCTTGAGGTTAGGGCTGCAGTGAGGCTCGGTTACCACAGGACACTTAAGGATGCTTTGGCCCATGCACTGGAGGTGGAAGCTGTGCGACAGAATCATCGTTCCCACATCCCATCGGTCGCAGCAGCTACGGTTCGCGACCAATTTAAAAGGTACAGCCCTAGATGCTACGGCTGTGGTGAAAGGGGCCACCTTCGATCCAGTTGCCCTAAGCGCACTACTGAGAAGGAAGATGGCAGATCTTCAGAGGGTAAGGCGGCTAACAACACTGCCCAGCAACAGCAGGGCAACGAGTAAAAGCCAGGACTGCGGGGCGGGTGCTAGCTGATGTTCAAGGAGCCCCAAGGATTTTGATCTCACATACCCATGATGGGAACAGCCTTATCATTAAGGGCGAGGTCAACGGGACACCATGCAAGCTGAAGATAGACACAGGAGCTTCTCGCAAAGTTGTCAGTTCCCAACTTATAAGTCAGTTCCTTGGGGACTCCGCATACAACCAAAACCGCATACATTTGGTAACAGCCACTGGTTAGCGCATACCTGTCCAAGGAGAGAGGGATAAAATCTAAGTGAACAATAAATCATTCCTATTTTCTCACTCTTAGGATAAGATTTTTTTTTTCAAATTTATATTGGACCGACTTCGGGGTATACCCTGTCCAATAAAAAAAGAATTATCAAAATCGGACTACTCTGTAAAAGTTATGCGTGGTCATACATAAAAAAGATAGTCTCGTCGACGTGAGAACTTCCTCTGTACTTCGGTTAAAAAATTCATACGTACTCACGTCGGGTCAAAATTTCAATGTTATTTTTTTCTTTTAATAGGGTTTCACGTTTATACCTTTTTCTTCTATTTGTGGTTATTTTTTAAATGTTTTTAGGGTTCCAAACATCCGTAAAAACTAAACCCTTGTAACGGATATAATGGATCACTCGGGTGTCTGTCTGTTCGTCTGTGATGGTCAGTTTCTCCGGATCTACTTTACCGATTCTGTTGAAACTTGGTATACGTATGGATTTCTATGACCCAAACACGGGCGCGTTACGAATGATTAAATGTGACTAGTAAGAATAAGTTCTGGGATTCAATAACATATGGCAAACTAAGGAAAAGATCTCATTTTAACAAATTAGTTTTAAAATTTCTGACTAAAGCTACCTATCTAAACCGACACTGATATTTTTTTTTTATTCAATGATGCATTTGTAGATTCTCGAGCCTGATGTTGATGAAAACTAAAACTGCATTGTTTATTTTTTAAATACAATTGAGTTGATATTTTTTTCTTTGATGATTATAAAATCCTTATAGTTTCGGATTTAGCCCTGAAGGCACACTTAAAAAAATCACCCTGTATGTATATAATCTGAATCTCGGAAACGGCTTCAACGTTTTTCATGGAATTTAGTATTTGGGGGGTTTCGGAAGCAATAAATCGATCTAGCTAGGTTACATTTTTAGAAAACGTCGTAAAAATAAAACCTATTAATCCTCCGTCATCCAAGTACTTTTACCATAATAACTAAGTTCTTAAACTAATATAAGTATACCTAAGTAATTTTTAAGTCGGCGCCACTCGCAACGATGTGTGCCGCCCTCACGTGTGTCCCGTACGCGAATTTACAAAGGCTAACTATCTACCTATTATTGAAGCTAACGATCGGTAAATATCGGTATCAAATTGAATAGGATTTGTTGCTGCAATGTTAGAATTCCCTTGACTGGCCAAGTTAAGTGGCATTAGATGCAAGAGCGAGCGAAGCGAGCTCTGGACTTGGGGCATCCCGACTCAGACAAGTTAGGTTAGAAGAGGATGGCGAGGTCGAGTGAACGAGCGAAGCGAGCGAATAGACCACGCCATCCCCTTCGTGGTATTTTTTTTATAAACCATTCAGAAGTAGGAGCCCGCGAAAAACGTTTATTATGTTTTGCTTTTCATTTTTTTAAAGTTATTTTTAGTACATATTATACAAATGCTTTGAGAATGAAAATTTACTATAATAAGGGCCGACTTTACATCTCTATACTAAAATCAATTATAAAGCTGTTTTTTTTTTGTCTGCGGGTCCAAAAAGGCCACTTTAGTAGAATGAATGTTCCTAACATTTTTTGTTTGTTGAAGTGTCCTCTAACCATATATAAGCATGTTAGATCGTGTGCCGCAACTTAAAAAAAAATGGCGGCAGGGAGGCTATGCCACATTGGTTCTATAAAGGGCATTCTCCCAATTATATGACTCCAGGATACCGGCAATTATCTGGTTTAGAGGTCCATCTTGCTAGTATGTTCTATAAATAACTATTTCGATATCGAGCTTCACCTGAGTGACATTGCTCACAAAGTGAGGTTTATTACATACAACATAAAGGTCTTATGTTTAAACGAAATTGATACTCACCTCGGATTCCGCTGGAGAGACACGAAAATGTTGTTACAGAATAGCACTACCGATGTTGTATAAGTAGGTAATGTATTGTACATCTAATTTCATTCAGGCCAATTACCAAATATTCCACGCATGTTCCTATTTGTGTGTCATTAATAGGTAAACCTACCTATTATAAAAATTAATCAGAGCATATTCCCACAAAATATCATGCACTTTAACCGTGAACTATTATTAGCATAGTAGTTAAACTAATTAGATGATGTTCATAAAGACGTTGTTTTAATGATGTTAGTAACATAACAATATAGCCTTCTCATCTCATTCATATAGCAGGCTTGAGTTAGGTACTGAGACAGTAAAGAGTGAAAGTGAGGTAGACACCAGTTGCTGACAACTTTCACTAAAAGTTTGCGCCAGTGTGTGTATAAACATATTCGTATACCAGAATACATACGCGCTCAATTTTTAGAGATGAAGAACGCTGTTTTTATACTCTTTTTTATATAAGTACTTAGATAGTCTGTTTAATTAAACTCTTAAATCTAAAGGGTTACAACTTCCTCTGTAGTTAGCACCTATAGGTCGATCACAAAAATACTGTTAAAAGATATCGTTTGTGTTTTTAGTATAGTACACACAATATGTATTTTCTATTTGCTTCGGTTGGCCACATCTTAGGGGCTGGACTTCATGAACTCAGTGGATTGATGGAAGGGTGGGGACCAAAGGGGTTCCTTGCCAACGACACCGTTGCCTAGGTACTACCCCGCCTTCGTCCTCAGCTAAATCCGTGTCTTGTGTGCTCAGCCTTCTGCGCAGTATTTTGTTGCAATAGTCAGAGCACCGTGGATGTGCTGCGAGTTACTATAGTAGGTAATATGTTTTTGAATGTTATGTTCATTGAATCAAGGAAATGATAAAAATTACCAATCATTGCGCAAGTCATTTGACTCCGTCGATTCAATAAAACCCCTCCTCTCCATAGGTGCAAAATTTAAATAACAGATTTTTTAGGTCTTAAACCTTGAAAAAACAGTTGTTTTTACGGTGCCAACAGTGTGTGACCTGCAAAGTTTTTTTTTTAATAAAGGCGAATGGCATACTTTTAAGACTAGGCTACGACCTTTGGTACGCCAAATTGGCATAAAATTTAAAACCAGCTCATCGAGATATTTTTTTGATAAACTTTACGGCCACCGCCATCTTGTATTATTGTTTAAAATCCATAATAGGTATCCGACATAGCTTGAAACCATGAGTCACATACCACTCAGGGTTTAAAGGCGGTTCCAATGATACTCATTAATTTGTAATCTATTAAACATTTTACACGGCAGGGTAGCCCAGTAGAAATCGACGCTAAAAAGGCTAAATTCGCATAGCTGGATGTAGTTCTAATATTTTGGTATGTTGAATGAACCAGTTAGAATAGTGTGAATCCAAATTTGCAACTTCGAAAAATGTGTGCTCGCTGCGCACCACGCTATAAACTACGGAATTTTGGGACTTTTTTCACTTTTTAGAGTTCCGAACAAAAACGGAACCCTTATAGGATCACTCGGGTGTCTGTCTGTCTGTCTGTCCGTCTGTCACAGCCAATTTTCTCCGGATCCACTGGACCGAATCTGTTGAAATTTGGTACACATATGGAATTCTGTGACCCAAACACGGACGCGATACGTAAATCATTAATGGGGGTCACTTTTGGGGGTCAAACTAGAAAATTTAAAGAAGTTTTTTGAACACTATCGTGTGACATATCAAATGAAAGGGCTTACTGTAAGGGTTTTAAATATATCTTTTTCATAATTTTAAAACAAATGATTTTGAAGTTATTCAAGAAATTAGACGAAAAATGACCATTCCCCTTATCTCCGAAACTACTGAGCCTAAAATTTTGAAAAAAAAAATGGAGATAATAGATCTTTACTTAAAGATTACAGGAAAACCTATAAGAAGTCTATAGTGTTAAAATAACACGTTAAAAAAATTAAATTCTTTCAGAACTTTTTGTACGCGAGTCCGACTGGCACTTGGGCAGTTTTTTTGCTCTAAAAGTAAAAAACTACGCATTTTTCTCCAATAACATTCAGTAATATAAAGCCACCTAAATCTGCAACAATTTAAACCCAACCGCAGCTCTTTGAACCTTATAGGGACCAAGATATAGCCCTACAAAGATGAAATGTTATTTTTGGGAATTGTAAATTTTGCAAAATATTGGCAAATTTCTCGTCCTATGAGAAAGTACAAGGTCAATAAAAAAGATGTAGTACATTTAATTCTGTAATTTAAGCATAGAACGAAGTATGTGAGACTAATAGTTCACTCGAAATCTCGAAAAGAAGGTGAACCAGCCCAGTGGCGGTTTTAATTAATATTAAAATCGCAAAGCACGATATAGTTCTGCATTTTTGATAATTATGTTGTATAGGATGATGGGAATACATATTTGCAACTTCAAAAAGCTTGTGCTCGCTGCGCAGCACGCGATAAACTTGGACTTTTTTCACGTTTTGCTCTAAAAGTCAAAAACTATGCATTTTCAACAAGTACAATTCAGCATTTGTATGATCATCATTTCAGCCAATATCCGTCCACTGCTGAACGTAAGCCTCCCCCAAAGAGCGCCAACTATCCCAGTCCTGAGTAGTCCGCATCCAGCCGCTGCCAGCTACCTTTAAATCATCGATCCATCGTGCCGCAGGGCGTCCCACACTACGTTTGCCCATACGCGGTCTCCACTCTTATATATGTCTGCTCCATCGACCGTCTGTCCGTCTGCCGACATGGCCGGCCCACTTCCACTTCAGCATACTGATTCTACGCGCAATGTCGGTGACTTTAGTTATCTGGCGAATGACTTTCGTTGCGAATTCTATCCACCAGAGAAACCCCGATTATTGCTCTCTCCATTGCACGCTGAGCAACCTTGAATTTGTAGTCCAGGCCGAAGGTGAGTGTCCACGTTTCGGCTCCGTAAGTCATTACGGGTAGGACGCACTGGTTATAGACCCTGGTCTTGAGGGATTGTGGGATCGACGATTCAAAGATATCACGCAGCTTCCCGAATACCGCCCAGTCCAAGCGAATTCTTCTGGTCGCTTCCTTCGCAAAGTTGTGCCGCCAAGTTGTATAATTTGCCCAGGATAAATGTATTCTTGCGCATCCTCGAGGGTAGCGCCATTTACGATTATAGGTCTCGGGGTGACATGACCATTGTACATGACTTTAGTTTCAACTCGAGACCCACCCGCCCTGAAGAATCGCTCAAGCCGTTCAGCATCACCTCCAGCTCCTGCAAAGATTCCGTCATGATGACAATGTCATCCGCAAAAAGGAGATGCGAGATGTACTGACCGTTGATATTTATGCCCCGTCCTTTCCAATCAAACGTCTTCCAACGCGTTCGTAAACAGTTTCGGAGAGATGACGTCTCCCTGTCACCTCGACGTAGTTGGATTGGTTTTGTGCTCTGTTCTTGCATTGTTGTGGCCTTATACAGACATCTCATCACCTTTACGTCGCAACAGTCAATAAGAAATCTCTGTATGGACTCCATAACAGCCCAGGTCTCGACGGTGTCGAAGGCTTTCTCGTAGTCCAAATACGCTAGGCATAGAGTACATTTGTATAAAGACATCTAAATTTGCAATAATCTAAGCCCAACCGCAGATCTATGAACCTTATAGGGACCAAGATGCCCTTCAAAGGTGGTTAATTTTTCACGCAAATTGACAATTTTAAGTTTTGCTCCCGTCCCGTGGTTGCTAAGGGGTGGTCCATTAATCACGTGATGTTTTTAGCAAATATAGAATTAAAGATTATAGGTTTGTGCAAGTGGACCTTAGGCAGACTTGCACAAAGCACAAACCAGAGTTGTATTTAAATCTGGGTTAGTTGCTAGCCAGGGGCCATTATGTTTGAAATATTTTGTGTTAGCAACTAACTCTGAGTTAAAAGATAACTGGTTTGTATAATTTGGCCTTAGTGTGCCATCCTTAAAATTTGTTAGAAAATTTATCGTGTTTGGTATCTTTTGATTTATATTAGTCTTATTTATTTCAAGAACACGCTACATAAAATAACCATTGCACTTCGTTATTCGATTTTCATAGATATGGAAGATGGCGTTGAGACAAGAGACACCTCCAGCGCTGACTCCGCTACACGATCCATACCACGTGGAGGGTGCTCCACCCCCCGACGAAGAACATTTTGAGGTAAGTTTTCATCTTTATTTATTTATACAATATCTTGCTTCTGTAAATAAGTATTTACCTATTTAACTGATTTAACATATGAAAAATTGGTTTATCATTGTTGCAGGATGAGTTTGAAGATGCCACAGATGAGCATCCAACGTAAGTAAAGGCGTGGCTAGCATGGGAATATTCTTAATTAAGTTAAAAATAAAGAAGTAACGGTTCAAATACACGTTTTATGATGGTACCTTATTGTTTTAGGAACACAATGGATTTACAAACTGCTTTTGACGATTGTGAAGTGGCCATAAGAAAATTCTTCAACAACGATTTAGTTGGTGCCAATAACATGATGAAACCATGGTAAGACGATTTTCGTTTACTCTGAAAATAAGTATATACAATATCGAATAGGTTTATCATTATGAGTATAATAAGGTGTCATCCTATCACAAAGCGATCACCTGTGAATGATCGACACGATCAATTATTTTTGTTCTGCAAAACCGGAAGGTGCCTATCTCCCTACAATAAATTGTTTTTTTTTTCATGTTACTGAAAAGCGTCTGTTACTAGATTTTTGCATTTGCAAACTGTCTTACGTAGCCCGAATATTTCCTAGTTGTATTATTTTTATACATGATTCATGCATAATTATATTATTATCCATGAATAAGGTCAGCATGTGACGTCGCTATTACCCACAAGCAACGTCACACGATGCTGAATGTTTCCAGTTTTATATTTTTGCATGTTTCTGTTCTAATGACCCTTGTACATATACCTCACTAACACACTTTTTTATGTTTAGGGAACGCACATCGCTTTACCACAGTCTTGGCACTTCGATGTTCGAGTTCATACCAGCAATGCTGACATTCGACCACGCACAGATCAATCGGACCCTCGCAGCACTCAAAGTATCCATCTCTATATGTAATCAATACAGGAAAAATTACACTTTCGTAGAGAGCATCGGCACAATTATCAAAAAGGTAGAAGAAGCTCTTTGTCTTACTTATTAATTTATTTAGTTTATAAGACTACGAGTACATCAATCATTTCGGACAGAGTTGGACATCATAATATGTACATAGCAGTGGCGTGGTTAGGGTTTCAAAATAAGGCAAGCCCAATAAATTTTTAACCGATTTCAAAAAAAGAAAGTTCAGTTTTCGACTGAGTATGTAGGTACCTTCGTATGTATCATCGCAATTTTCTCATAAACTGATATAGATGTCTCAATTCGTTGTTTACCAAAATTACCGAAAGAAACCATTGCACACAGGTGTTTATGGGAATTTGCGTGCCTTTTAATGGCGCCAGATATGTTATTTAAATCATTATAACCAGATGTATTCCAAACGGAATCTTCATTCGAAAAAAATAGGCAGCACCACGAACACAACTTATTAGTGTGCGAACAGCCAACAATCCAACTAGTTTTATACACTGATCTATTAAATTTTCGTTTATGCGATTTACTAGTCTGAGAAAAACACAGTCGGTTTTAATGAAGAAATTAACTGTTTTTTCTGAGCAAAGTTTAAAGATTTTACCTTATCTTCGCCAATCAAAACTTGAACGCATTTTAAATCCTCACAAGGTACAATTACCTCCATTGTTGTAGGTAAGTCACCAAAACAATTGTATCACTGAGAAAATCTAAGAAAACACACAAAAAACTTTAACAACATAACTTTACAACTCTCAAGCAAATAAAACTGAAGTGAGTTGCACTCCGGTGTCAAGAACTACTTACGCAGACTTGCAGTGTTGTCATTTAGGCAAAAAAAGTCGCCAGGTATATGAAAAATCTAGCTAGATGTCGCAATTTTTTTATTTTTAAGATATTGCTTGAATATTTAATTTCGTTATTTTAAAAAGTCGCTAGTTTTTATTGTTGCTAAATCTTAAAAAAAGTCCCCAAACTCGTTAAAAATCTCCAAGATCTCACAACGTCGCTAAAACGGCAACACTGCAGAGTTGGCAAGGTGACAAGGTCACGCATACGCGTGCAACTTCATACGCATGCACGGCTTAATCTTCCATACTGATCGATTTTTAGACGCACAAGGTTTAGAACTCGTTATACGGCACATCGCTATAAGTGCGAAAGTGACGGAGATAGTATTTGAAAGCCCGGTAAAAGCCGGTACGTGTAAGCGAGATAGCTATATGTAGATGCTGCAAATGCGAAACTCTGCGCGCGAACAATCGCGATGTATAGTTATGTAGTAATGTGGCATAGGTAGATACTTTGTGTTATTTTGATAAGAATTAAGCGCGCGAACTTTTAAATAGTTCGGGTTTGATATTGATTCTCTATCGAGCATTTTAGTAAGGCATGCCGGGCTTTTGGGCTTATATGAAGGTACCGCCACTGGTACATAGTTATATACATGTGCTTCTGCCAGCGGCTTCGCCCGGAAAAGAAAATGCTACAAAACCTTTATGATGGGTCTTCAGTACTAAGAATGAATATGGACGAAGGTTATGACAAGTCTGCAGCAGTTCAAACCCTCCTGTTAAAGTTGGAAATGAGGTGTTGGAGATGATTGACAGATATATCTATCTTGGTCATATTCTTTCATTTTGCAAAGGACACCGGGCAAACGGAGGTATCGAGAAAAATACAACTTGGGTGGGCCGCTTTTAGTAAATTGGAGGACATTCTTAAGTCAGCCAAAATTCCCCAATGTCTGAAGTTCCGCCTCTATAAGCAGTGTGTTTTGCCCACCATAACTTACGATGCCGAGACATGGACGATTCCACAGGAGACTGTGTACAGGCTTAGAGTTGCACAGAGAGCTATGGAGCATTCCATGCTTGACAGTGGCGTAGCTAGTCTCAAAGGGGCCTTGTATGAATCATTTTTGGGGGTCCCGTTTTTAGAGTTTTTTTTTTTTAAACAAAATAGGCCTTTCTAGAAGGCACATGAAAAGAGAGGCCTTTGCTCAGCAGTGGGCGAGATCGGGCTGTGGTTGATGATGATGATGATGATGAACTTATTCGCCCTAATACCCTATACATTTTATTCCCTTGAGAATGTCGAAAAATACGTTTTCATCAATGAAAAATGAGTTCTTCAATTGACAGTGAAAGTATAGAATTAAATAATTAGTAATAATAAAGTTTAATGAAATTCGAACAATATTTTTCGGAAAGGTGATTTGTTCCCAAACTTAAGCACGCCCTAAATCATCTTTTGGGAATAGTTGTAAAAAACTAATAATTATTTTTTACTTAGGCTGGTATTAGTAAGTTTCAAGTATATTAGCCCAAGGAATAAAGTTTTTCATAAACACCTTCCTTCACCTCCCTTTTTTCACCCCCTTATGGGACATACTTTCAAATATCCTTTCCAATCGGATGCATACCTTTGTCACCGGAAAATAATAAAATAACTTGAGACATTTTAAACTCTCGATAAATTGTCATTTGGAGAAAAATTTTACGCATCATTTGATAGTCAGTAATCTTTCGAAATCATTCCGTGATATTATGGACTGACATAAAATGGCGACCAATTAGGGGAAAACACGGGCGCCAGGAGGGGGGTGCAAGCCCACTCCTGGCCTGGCCTGGCTTTTAATTATTGAAAATTTAACATACGAAAACATGAAGAAATAAAAAATATATTAGACAAGCGGAATGTTGATGCGAGACTCACAGGACCGGTTGTTGTGGCGACACTTTTGGAAGGCCTATGTCTAGCAATGGACTACTTTCGGCTGATTATGATGATGAAGCGGAATTTAGTAAAAGATAATCTAGCAAATCCGAGGCGAGGTAGGCACTTCCAGCTCCCTTCGCTCGGCCTGGGTTTTTGAAGCCCCCTGAAAATAGTCCTGCCGGCGCCCAATGAGCACAAGTCTAAAATTTATCCGTTTTCGTGTGATAGTAAACCTGGAGACAAGGTTCTCATTGGTCTGTTCAGATGTAAGCTATCCACTCAAGATCTGTTAGTCCCTTTCGGGACAAAATCGGCCCAACCGTCAGGATCTGCTATTCCCTTTCGGGACAAGCCGACCCTCGCGCGATTTAAACGTTATTTATAGGCGTCTTGCGTTTATTTTCACTTGGCCCAATAGGGATTACGGATTGTAACGTTTAAGAACGATTTTGCCCCTCGGGAACTGACGGAGGCTGAGTGGCTACGCCCTAATATCCTTTTCTGAGTATGGGTTATCACCCACACTCAGAAAAGGATAAAATCTAAAATACTTGTGATAAACATAACAGTCGTCATAAGGTATCCCGATGACTTATATTTATCACAAGTTTTTTTAAGTATCATATACTTCAGAATAAGTTGAGCCCATTTATTATTTACATAGATATTTAAATACCTATTGGTTAATGAACTAATATAAATCAGAATTCTTGATAATGATCAAAAAACTCTTAGTTAAAATGTAATAAACTTTACTTTTTCTTGCAGCCAAATTATGCTACGTATACAGATTTGGAAGCTCATGCTGAACTATGCTATGCCGAAGCCCTTATGCTTCAGGCAGCTATGACTATTATGGACGGAGAAGACCTCACCGGGCTTATCAAAGGCACTATCAAGGTCAAAAATTGCTACACCAGTTACAAGTAATTATTGTTTATATTAATTTTCTGGCCAGTGGCTTTGGCTTGCGACCAGGGCCCCAAGTCTGCTAATTTTTATAAATTCGTCATTCCAACACGATCCCATTGTCATTTTGCTAAAAGTACGTAATCTGCTTAATTCATAATGGTCGATCACTGGTCGGTTAATGGTCTCGTAATCGAATCGTGATAGAATGACATTGTCGTATTGCCATTATTATAAAAACCGCTAGAAGAAAATTTCGAAAAACTACTACTAAATTTAAACGTTATGCCAGATTTCTTTTATAAACATTTTTACATATTATTATTTTATTCATTTGTCATTATGTACGAGATTACTATTCTATGCCATTTTTTCAATGGAGTGTCAGTGGTTGACCATTGGAAAGTCATTATGATGTTTTTATATTAGTAGATTACCAAACTCGTCAAAATCGACAATTATGAAATTAATGATAGACCATTCTGACACTATTGTAATAGCAGACATGAGGCCCAGGGGTCTACTCTCTAAGCCGTAGTTTCGGCCTTAGTGGCGGGCGTTTTCTACTCCGTATCACCTACAGACTGACGATTATCCCGAACCCGAACTAACACCAAGAATGAATGACAACACGATTTGGCAGTTACTGTCAAATCGTGTTGTCATTCATTCTTGGTGACATTTCTTGGTAGACACCCTGGCGTGAATTTCGGAACTAACGAGGAACTTAATTTTTACATGCCGTATTTCTCTAAACACATTACACCTACAGACTGACTATTATCCCGAACCCGAACTAATACCAAGAATGAATGACAACACGATTTGGCAGTTACTGTCAAATCGTGTTGTCATTCATTCTTGGTGACATTTCTTGGTAGACACCCTGGCGTGAATTTAGGAACTAACGAGGAACTTAATTTTTACATGCCGTATTTCTCTAAACACATTACGTATAGAAAATAGTGATGTTATATATATCTCACCCTCTACGCGATAGCATTGATATATAAAAAACCCTAGATGCACAGTCTCGAACAAATGTAACACTCGAAACTGTCACCAAACACTCACATGTATTATGTGTGTGTGTGTAGTTATACTAAAATAACTTTTTTTGCAAATTCAACCTTACACGGATTGCTTAAAGTTGTTTTTACAAAGCAGTGTACAAAAAGCAATAAAATTTTACGACCGAAGAAAGACGATAGGACTTGAAGGCATTGAGTGGAGACGAATATGTTTTATATATATATATATATATATTTTTTTTTTTAATAAGAATTGGGTTAATGTTTTAAGAGTTTGGTAAATTGTGTTCTCAACACATAATTATACTGTTATATGAGTGTAAATTACTTGATTTATTCGTCTTCAAAAAAATTTTCACGCCTTTGGTGGCTGACGATCGATGTCCATTCTCCACATCATATTGAGTCACGAGGAAAACTAAAATATAAAAATTAGAAATAAAACGTGCAAACAAATATAATAAGTCGGTGTTTTTGATTATTTTTAGGGTTCCGAACAAAAAACGGAACCCTTATAGAATCACTCGGGTGTCTGCCTGTCCGTCTGTCAGAGCCAGTTTTCTCCGGATCCACTGGATCGATTCTGTTGAAATTTGGTATATATGGACTTTTGTGACCCAAACACGGACGTGTTATGTAAATTTTTAGTACGGGTGTCACTTTTGGGGGTCAACGAGTCGCACTTGAACAGTTTCTTTTTTTTTGGTTTTTTTTTACCGAGTTCCGAAATTGTAGTGTTTTGTTTTTGGAAGTCGGTTGTATTCTTTTTGTAAAAAAGTTTTTATTTTTCACTTTTTAGTGATTCTCATGTAGGCACATGTGAACCACTAAAAACTGAAAAATAGCGTTCTCAGCGTACCGGCGTGATCTTATGTTATGAACTGGTGTAAAAATAGACAGACATGACATCTTCACCAAATTGAAACGGAACCACTCCGAGAAAGTCTCTTTCAAAAACTACCCAAATCGCTTCAAGTGAGCCTATAAAATTAGAAGAGTTCCCTCTATTTCTCCAGGATCCCATCAGATCCAGAATAGGGAATATGCATGCGATTTTTTTATTTGCAAAATGAAATACTTATTAGCTCTAATAAACAATTATGAAATTATTTTTTAAATACCTTCAACAGCGATGAAGTTATAAAGCTTCAAAGTTTACAATTAGAAAGAGAAGTCCGATATGAATTGTGACGTTAAAGTTCTTGGCGCCTATACAGCTGCCATAGAAAACAGCGTTTTCGCGAGAGGGACAGATATATTTGTTTAAAATAATTATATCTCGTTTGTTTTTCGAGCAATTTTGATTCTATTTTCACTGTTACTATTATATTAGTGTATATTTTTAGATAAACTGTATAGATAATAAATATTTTTTTCGTGCATATTCCCTATTGATGAAAAAAACAAAACAAATCGGTCCAGCCATCTTTGAGTAATCGGGGAACATACATAAAAAAAGATTCCGATAAATTGAGAACATCCTCCTTTTATAAGTCGGTTAATAAAACAACTCGTTTTGTTTAATAGTCACCCGTAATTTATACGAGTCCGAGATAAGTTAATTACCTACAAAAATCTAAAAATAAAACGTTCTTCATCATCATCCCTAATTTTGAAGTAATCTATGTGACATGTTTCGCCAGAGCGACAAATCTGTCATTAGCATGCCATATGTCGCGAACGAATGGTGAGAAACCTGTTCTACTCTGCATAGTCAAATTCACTTTCCCTCAAATAACAATTTATAAAAACAATAGCCATGTTATCTTTGGAGATGAAGCGTCATAAAGTTCAAGCTATGAAAATTTCTTGAAACATCTCTTGGTTATTGAGACAGTGTTCTCAAAATAAATGTATGAACAAATCACACGATACTGTTCCTTTTGTTTAATAAGCTTGTTAATTCTAAAATGGTATAATAATACTTAAAAACGAGCATGTTTTGTAAAATTGTTTTCCAGATTGGCTAGGACATTGCAGGCTTGAATCACCTGATTGTCTGATAAAAAACGATGATTCCGTGCTTTGGAAGGCACGTATAAGCCGGTGGTCCCAAATAAACCATATCAGAGGCCCTTGAGACGATTTAGAAACTCTGACAATAGGGTGTGTGGGATCGATAGACCCACACGATAAGAAGAAGTGTGCAATAAATAATTTGAAGAAACACACTTCTCTTATTTAATCTGTATATATTCCAAACTAATATCAGTTGCTTTTGAACAGAGAATGCTCAAAAATACTAGAAAAAAAGCAGTGGGAGACGGAACACTCGAAGATACACTTCCAAAGCGGCGTACGCCTGGGCGTCGCCACCTTCAACGTGATGATATCTATGCTGCCGCCGAAAATTATAAGCTTATTAGAGTTCGTTGGCTTTTCTGGAAGCAAGGTAAGATAATTTTGGATGTTGTCCCCAACATGAGTTAACCTGATGAAGTTTTAAACCCTAACGCTCGTTTTCCAAACCAGATTTATCTTTTAAGTCCGAGTTAGTTGCTAACCCGGTGCTATTATACATGAGATATGTGTTATTTAACCTCGTCCTAGCAACTAATTCAGAGTCATAAATTAACTCAGGGTTGTGCAAGTGAGCCTTAAGACCCAAATGCGCCAAAAAACTTAACTCCGAGTTGTTTGGTAATACGAGGTTAAAAACAACATTTTCATACATAATGGACGCATTTTAACAATTAAGGCGGTGCAAGGAGGCCTTCGTCTCGTCTACCACAAGACACAAAATTGTTAGTTATTAGCATAATAATATGGCCATGTATCCTACATACATTAAGCACTCAAAACATCAAGTTCGAGAAAAAACAGAGACTTGACAGTCGCTCCGCAACCAACAAGAAACAGCGCTAAATGCGATTGCTCGTCAAAAGCGCATTTAAATCTGGCGATTCATTCTCCAAAGTTAAACAACTAGCAGTAATTGGGACGAAAATCGACGCAGTGATGAAAAGTAGAGGTTGATATTACCATAATAATATCAAGATTAAGCCACTTTATCCACGAGGTGTTTTATAGCGAGTTGTCAAGGAATAGATTAAGCTAAATATAACTTGTTCTAACTTGTTTCAATTAGTTTGCTAAATGACATAGACCAGATACAATACTCAGACTTCATAATGTTACACCATATTATATTATAATCGGATGTCCTTGTAATTCTTAAGCGTTTTTATATAGGAATAAGAATATGGTGGAGATACTGTTACTTCCAAACTAGTCTAGACGCAATATGTATCGTGTGACGATGTAGTTTTATCATCGCTCAGGGAAACTTCTATTGAATATTATTTATTACGTAAGAATTACAGCATAATAAAGTCAAAGTCAAATAATTTATTCACAACCTTGTTATTTATTTCATTAAAATTATATGCATATGCAATTATTTTATATGAGATGCCTTTCACTTTTCACTAGCATTCTTCTTATATCGGGTGTGCGTTTAAAGTAAAATCGCCCATCACGAAGTCTAAATGACTTAAATCCGGAACAACATTGCAATAATGTAGGCCAAGCAAATATTTGTTAATTTCCTTACTGGTATCGAATACAAATATTTTATCAACCCCGCGACGCGCGGAGCAATGATAAATCTCAGCAGCATTGTTAATAGGTTCTTTAATTTGAACGTTGTGTTTATTACATAACAAGCTGGCCATCATTTTGTTACCTAACGTGACAGACACATCTAGCTAGCACATAATTACCTAACTTATAAAAAAGTAGTAAGTACGTAAAGTGGCTCTGAGAAGGTAATAAGCGCACTAACCGGCGGACAAGCAGAGAGATGTTGCGTTGTAGAAGGTATTATGGAAGATTGATCGCCATACTATTTTCCACTGAATATTAAAAAGATAAAAAGAACATCGACTTGACCATAATTTTAACATTAAAAAAAATTAAGTTTGTCGCAATGCTATAATACGTTCACAATCAAGTGGTTTAAGTATAAAAACAAAAATTTGCGGAATCAAATAATAATTATGCATACGATAATTCATAGAAAACGGAGTTTTTTTTTCTGGTTTGATTTGACAACAGCAAGCCACGTGACTCGTGAGTTTGCGAGGTCAACAGCAACAGCGGTTTTAAGGCGATGTGCTTTGTGGCAAGTAAATTAAAATACTCGTATTATTTTAAAAGCCAAGCGTAAGTCGGACTCGCATACGAAAGGTTCCGTACTATGTATTAGGCGACCTCGCTTGTTGAGAAATTTCACGATTCTAGGTCAATGGCAAGTGCCTATAGATTTTGCGAAGATCGAAAAATGCAGCATTGAGAATCCTATACTATAACAGTTGTCCGGTTTTTATTATTTATTGATATACTTACTTAGTATAAACACTTTATGCAGTTTGATGCTTTGATGTCATTCCATTATAACGATAGAGCGAAAACAAAAATAACGCAAAAAAACCGCTGCTAAAATCCCGATTCATTTATGGGGTCTCTAATATTTAGAATAATTCTTTTTTAATTAAGTATTTGTTGTTATAGAGGCAAAAGAAAAACACACTAAAAAAATATCAACTGTATACCTGTTAAGCTTCATGAGACACCCCGCTGACAGCCTTAACGGACGGACAGTGGAGGCCTAGTAATTGGGTTCCATTGGTTACGGAACCCTAAAAATTTACTCGCGCATATTTTACTAGTAAAGCAGGCTTGACTATTAATTGATGACGTAGATTGAAATTTCAGGTACAAAACAAGTACCATATCTCAACAGATTTTAAAGTAAAATTAAGTACCAATTACGTAAGTGGTCTTAGTGGCTAATAATAGCCTCACGGGTCGATCTTCAAGTTTAAGCAACGCTTGCCGAGGTCGGTCTATGGATGGGTGACCATCGTAACATACCGAGACTCCTGCGTGCCTCGGAGAGCACGTTAAGCCGTTGGTCACGGCTGTCATTTTGTGATCTTTTGCATTCGTTACGGATTATCATAAGCTAGAAAATCTGACACCAGTTTTGCCAAGAAGTACAATAGATACCGTATTACCGGGTTGTGGAGGTCAGATAAGCAGTCGCTCCACGTAAAATACTGGTATTCAGCTGAATCCAGTTTGACTGGTAGCCGACCTCAATATAGTTGGGAAAAGGCGAGGCAGATGAGTGGTTAGCGATAGCGTGACGGGTGACAGGACGGAGTGGATGAAGAAAACGAGTTGCGCTGATCCAAAATAACGTGGGACAAGGGCACTAGGATGTTGAATTCAATACAAGGTCTCCTACAAGTTAACATATTTTATTGGAGATCCTAAAACTAAACTTTGTGTTAGTTTGTGTAAGGTTATCTGTGGAAGAGCGATGAGCGCATCTACCTTAAATGCCTATTTTATTTTGTCTTTAACTCAAGCAATAACAATAGTCTTACACATGTGTCGACGGAGGGACTCGGTAAGTTGGTAACCGAGAGCAGTTCGTCGCCGGTAGATGACGCAATTTATCTTAGGAATGCTTAACTCAAAAACGAATCGTATTTGTACAATAACTAATCTTGAAAATTTAGAAATGAAAAAATCACTGGATTCATCACTGATTCAGAAAAATTCATCTATATTCTTACTTTCCTGAAGAAATCTAATTAGTCCGTCAGCAAGGCCGGCCTTAACCATCTAAGCGCCCCGAGGAGATACATTTGGCGCCCTTTTTTATTTCAATATAATTAAAATAACTTATTTAGAAAAACCTTTACATCAACCCCAATAGCTTCACGCCACCCATCAGTACCTAGGTCTTTTAGGATATTGTTTAAAACACCATTCCCTACAACTATGCCAACATTCGCTTATACACGAATTATTTCTGCTATAGTTTAAGTTTAAAAAATAACAGACACTGGTATTGTTAGCAGAATACGCAGGAATATACAGTGTTTCTTAATAAAGTTTAAGGTTTTCATAGGTGTTGCCTGAATGTCTTCGAGATTGTGTTGCCGCAATCACCTTCTCGCAGGGCGGCCGCCCGCGTCGCCCGGCCCCTAAGGCCGCCACTGTCCGTCAGATAGATTTCGAAAAAATATTGGACTCGTATTTTTAGGGTTCCGTACCCGAAGAGTAACCAACGGAACCTTATTACTAAGCCTCCGCCGTCCGTCCGTCCGTCTGTCAGCGGGCTGTATCTCAAGAACCGTAACAGGTAGACAGTTGAAATTTTCACAGAGTGTGTATTTCTATTGCCGCTATAACATCAAATAATAAAAATTAAATGTGCGTTGACAACTCACGTGACGCCACATTTTAGTACACTATGTACACAAATGTGACGTCACCAGCCCCCACTCGTAAACTTTGATGCGCTATCAATTTTTATCGATTTGAAATGGCACAAAATATGTGTTAAATATTATTTTTAAACTAGCTGTGCCCGCGACTTCGTTCGCGTGGATGTCGAAAAATATCTGTTGCATGGATAAAATTTACTTTAAGTTAATACCTACCTTGCGTATCCTGATCTGTCTCAAAATTAAGAAAATAGGAAGAGGGTAGGTACCTAATGCAGGGCACTCTATCATCCCCTCCGGTTGAAATGCCGATTAGCCCGGGTAATCTCCTGCTACATACCTACCTCGAGGTAGGTATCAAAATCAACAAAACCGACTATCGAACGGACGGTGGTAGGTAGTCTTCAAACTACGAAACAAAGAAACTGATGAATAAAGTTGATTCTTAATTTTGTCCAGCCAGCAAAAAGAAAAACTTTCTTTGATTTTCCCTGACAATTGCAGATTACAGAACACCGATTAATTTTTACATTTTATGTTAAACAGTTCACACGGGTTTATAGAATCGATTTACTGTGTAAGAATAATCGAATTTTTTAAATCGATATTTAGTAGTTACTGAAAGAGGAGACTCATTAAATGAGGAGCTCGTAGCTAAATAATAACAGTCGCACGGGTCGATCTTCATGGTTTACCAACTCTTGCCTAGGTCGCTCTGTGAATAGTTGGCCATATTATTTAACATACCGCGACTTCGCCGTGTTGATCGGAAGCTGATCCGAATATAGTTGGGAAAAGGTTAAGCATTTATTAAAAAAGACAGACAATACAATTTGGCCCCAATTAGGGCTGACGGTCCTTGAGAGAGTAACTCTGCCGTTTTATTGTCCTTTTCATTGAATGGCGGTTAATCAGCGGCCTAAATGATCCCCAATGCGCAAATGTGTCAAAGTGGCGCATGGGTCTGTCATGTGACAACATTTATTGAACAGGCTGGCAGATGCTTAGGCCGTCTATGAATAGGGTAGGTGTGACGAAAATATAATTATGAATTTATTTATTTTTGGGAATCCTAAATTCTATTAAATGCCGGGATGTCACTTAGACCGTCTCCCTAGTGGATAAAGGAAATTGAAACAAAATTACGTTTGTAATCTGTGCCCAGTTTTGCCAACTGTAGATTATAAGTGTTTTTCGCAAATCATTTCAGTTTTTTACCATGAAACATCATCTGCCTAGCCTTTTCCCAGCTATATTGGAGTCAGCTTCCAGTCAAACGGGATTGGAGCGGCTGCCTACCAGACCTCTACAACCCTACAATACTGGGTAACACGATACTTCTTGGCAAGACTGTAGGTGTCAGATTTGTCGGCTTCTGACAATCCGTAAAGACTGCCTGAGATCTTTTCTCGGTAGGTATGTTAAACTGGTCACCCATCCACAGACCGACCTTGGCAAGCGTTGCTTAACCTTGAAGATCGACCCGGGCGGCTATTATATTCTGTGGTACGTAGGAATCTCGGTATGTTAAAATGGTCACCCATCCACAGACTGACCTTGGCAAGCGTTGCTTAACCTTGAAGATCGACCCGGGCGGCTTTTATATTCCGAGGTACGTAGGAATCTCGGTATGTTAAAATGGTCACCCATCCACAGACTGACCTTTGCAAGCGTTGCTTAATCTTGAAGATCGACCCGGGCGGCTATTATATGCCGAGGTACGTAGGAATCTCGGTATATTAAAATGGTCACCCATCCACAGACTGACCTTTGCAAGCGTTGCTTAATCTTGAAGATCGACCCGGGCGGCTATTATATGCCGAGGTACGTAGGAATCTCGGTATATTAAAATGGTCACCCATCCACAGACTGACTTTGGCAAGCGTTGCTTAACCTTGAAGATCGACCCGGGCGGCTATTATATGCCGAGGTACGTAGGAATCTCGGTATATTAAAATGGTCACCCATCCACAGACTGACCTTGGCAAGCGTTGCTTAACCTTGAAGATCGACCCGGGCGGCTATTATATGCCGAGGTACGTAGGAATCTCGGTATATTAAAATGGTCACCCATCCACAGACTGACCTTGGCAAGCGTTGCTTAACCTTGAAGATCGACCCGGGCGGCTATTATATGCCGAGGTACGTAGGAATCTCGGTATATTAAAATGGTCACCCATCCACAGACCGATCTCGGAAAGCGTAGCTTAATCTTGAAGACTCGTGCAACTCATCATCTGCCTAACCTTTTCCCAACTATATTGGGGTCGGCTTCCAGTCAAACCGGATTTAGCTGAATACCAGTATTTTACGTGAAGCGGCTGCCTACCAGACCTCCACAACCCATTATTTGGGTAACACAGTAGTTCTTGGCAAGACTGGAGCCAGATTTACTGGCTTCTGACAATCCGTAACGACTGCCAAAGATCTTCAAATGACAGCCGGGACCAACGGCTTAACGTGCTTTCCGAGGCACGGAGGAAACTCGGTATGTTATGATGGTCTCCCATCTACATACCAACCTTGGCAAGCGTTGCTTAACCCTGAAGATCGACCCGAGCGGCTGATATAGATTAATTATGTCGATTCGAATCACAATAAAATTCATGAATCACTACTCTTCTCTTTTTTCTTTTTCGGTCATACATATCGTTATCACCAATGATATTAAAACTTATTATATAATACGTCATTGGTTATCACCTTCTAATTAGCTACATAGCACAATGATAACACCGCAATTCAGAAAAACGCGTCATCAGTACATCGCCATCAATCGACAATGTAGTTGAACTGTCAAAATATAAGTTCAAACTTAGAAGCTCACAATATTGTTACGATAAATGAAACGATATGACTAAATGTTATTTTTTTTCCTTTGGTATTAAGAGTTTCACAAAATAATAATATACGCATTCATTCATGAAACAGTTCTAAACTGTTACTATTTAATCTCAATAGATGGCGTTGCATGTATATGCTTCACGTAATGAAACTTAAATGGAAACCTTTAAATACAAATATCTTTTGATAGAGTGAACCGATTGCGATGAAACAAAAACTAAGTTATACCTCCAGTTACGTACAATTTTAATGCGTGAAAGTTATCAACGTTATTTCTGTACTTTTGACGTGATGCCTGCACATCCAAACAGATAAACAGACAAACAGACAAAAATTCCAAAAATGATGGAAATGGGTTCTGTAAGTTTTTTTTTATTATTTTGAATGTACAAAAACGACTCTTCAACAGATTTATTATATGTATAGATTTAACGGGCGGATTAAATAATATAATTATTATTTTTCTATCTACTAAAGTACCCAATTGCAAACTTTGTAAGATTGTAAGTATCTAGAGAGGTAGCAAAACTTTTGATAAATTGTCAACTGAACATTTCTTATACCATCATGCCCATGCCATGTTACGAATCAAAATCTTGTTTTCTATAATTTCTCCGTGTCGTTCCGAAATATTGTGGACTGACATAAACTGGAAACCAAACAGCATAGAAGCTCTACAATTTATCCGTTTTTGTGTAATAATAAATTTAGGAAGTTGGTCTGTGACTCTGTGTTGATGTGCGTTTTTTGTAACCTTTTTTTTTTATAATAGTTTCATAAACAAATAAATTTTGTTGATTTAATTGTCTGTGTCTCCCGTTGTTATTTTGTATTCATTCAATTTATTTTAGATTTTAAATTCAGTGATATTGTATATTTTCAGGTCACTTAGATATTATAAATAATTATGTTAGTATATAACCGTTTTTTCGTGCATGTGGTGTTAACCTTTAATTAATTGTTGCACGTGCAAATGTTACTTTAGACGTTAAGTCAGAAATGTATGTAGTGTAAACAATTGTTGGTTAACCTAAATAAATAAATAAAATCAATGTGAGCTCACGTGTACGCCATAGAGTTACGAATTAAATGAACCATGTCATGTGATGTCATGGGTAAAAGTTTTTGTTTAGCCAGGGTAATTCAAAGTTTGTTTCAAATGTTTCAGTCTGTCGGTCTTGCGGAGCTGGAGGCAGGTTCGCTTGCGCCCGGCATGCGCTCCGTGCTGTGCGACCTGACGCTGCTCAGCTACCATCTGGTCATGTGCCACTTCATCGGCGCTCCCATAGACTTGCCAGTTTGCGAGAGGATACTGGAAAAACAGCTGAAGGTTTGCACCGCAACCCATCTATTTAATACTAGCTGTGCCCGTGACTTCGTTCACGTGGATGTCGAAATATATCTGTTGCATAGATAAAATCTACTTTAAGTTAATACCTTGCGTATCCTGATCTCTCGCAAAATTAAGAAAATAGGAAGAGGGTACCAAATGCAGGACACCGTATCATCTCTTCCGGTTGAAATGCAGATAAGCCCAGGTAATCTCCAGGTACATACCTACCCCGAGGTAGGTATCAAAATCAACAAAACTGACTATCGAACGAACGGAGGTAGGTAGTCTTCAAACTACGAAACATAAATGAATCAAGTTCATTCTTAATTTCGTCCAGCCCAAAAAGAAACACAGTTTCTTTGATTTACACTGACAATTGTAGATTACAGAACACCGATTACATTTGAAATTAAACAGTTTTACCGGGTTCATAGAATCGATTTACTGTGTAAGAATAAACGAATTTTTGAAATCGATATTCAGTAGGTACTGAATGAGGAGACTTATTGAATGAGGAGCTCGTAGCTAAATATTAACAATCGCACGTGTCCAACTCTTGCCTAGGTCGCTCTGTGGATAGGTATATTATTTAACATACCGAGACTCCGCCGTGCTGATCCGAATATAGTTGGGAAAAGTTTAGGCATATATTAAAAAACCGGTCAAGAGCGAGTCGGATTCGCGTGTAAAGGATTCCGAACGTTTTTTTCGACATGTTATTTTAACACTATAGACTTCTTATAAGGTTTTCTGTAATCTATAGGTAAAGATCTATTATCTCCATTTTTTTTTTCAAAATTTTAGGCTTAGTAGTTTTGGAGATAAGGGGGAGAATGGTAATTTTTCGTCTAATTTCGTGAATATATTCAAAACCATTTATTTTAAAATTATGAAAAAAATATAATTAAAACCCTCATAGTAAGCCCTTTCATTTGATGTCACACGATATTGTTCAAAAAACTATTTTTTTTAATTTTCTAGTTTGATCCCCAAAAGTGACCTTTGTACTAAAAATTTTAAATTTACGTTTGGGTAAATAATGTCCATATGTGTATCAAATTTCAACAGAATAGGTCCAGTGGATCCGGGGAAAACTGGCTGTGACACACGGACAGACAGACAGACACCCGAGTGATCCTACAAGGGTTCCGTTTTTTGTTCGGAACCCTAAAAAGTAAAACGTTATTATTACTGTCGCAGCCAACTGCCTGTCAAATTGAAAGACCATACCATTTGGCCCCAATTGGGGCTGACGGTCCTTGAGAGGGTAACTCTGCCGTTTTATTGGCCTTTTCATTGAATAGCGGTTAATCAGCGGCCTACACGATCCGCAATGCCCAACACATTTGGGTATTGGGGATCGTGTAGGCAAAGTGGCCAATGTGTCTAATACAACATTTAATGAACAGACTGGCAGATGCTTAGGCCGTCTATAGAATAAGATAGGTAAATGTGCGACGAAAATATAATTATGAATTTATTTATTTTTATAATTTGCAGGTGTACCCAGACAGCGTTTGGTTTCTAATGTTTAAAGGCCGCATCGAGCTTCTGCGAGGGCAGTTCGACACCGCCATCGAAACGTACAACCGCGCCGTCAACAGCCAAAAGCAATGGCAACAGTTCCACCACGTGTGTTACTGGGAGATCATGTGGGTGAACAGGTGAGAGAGCACAGCGGCAGCGCAGCAAGCATGGCGTGGCAGGGTGTCAGGTTGCCTCCACATCTGACAGACGTATGGCGAACGCATTGCACACGCGCTGCTCGCATGCATCTATTGCAATTGTTTGGTTCTGCCTGTTTAGCGTAACTCACGCAAGGTTACGCGCGCTGTGCAGCTAGAGCGCAGATGTGGACGTACCCTTACATATTTTTGCAATTGAGTCGAGTAAAAATACACATCTTGTTTATTTGATTGGTTTCAGTTTAAAGATGGACTGGCGCGAATCAGCTTCGTACGCAAGCAAGCTGATCGACGAGAGCTCGTGGTCGAGGACGATCTACTCGTACTCCCGCGCGGCCATGCTGCTGGAGCTCGACGACATCACGCCTTCCGAGAAACAGCAGTGCACTGATCTCATGAGGTGGGTCATCTACTGACTACTGAAAAAAGGTAAAATAAAGTAATCATAACAGCTGCACGGGTCTATCATCAAGGTAAAGCAGCGCTTGCCATGGTGGTCTGTTAATGGGTCACCATCTCGACATACCGAGACTAGTCTGTGCCGTTGGTTCCGGCCATTTGCTATTTATAAATCTTTGGCAGTCGTTACGAATTGTCAGAAGCCTGAAAATCTAACCCCAGTCTTGCCAAGGAAGATCGTGTTAACCAGTTACTAGGCTGTGGAGGTAAGATAGACTCCATGTAAAATAGTGGTATTCCCAACATAGTAGGGAAAAACTACGCAAATAGAATCATAACAGAAAAAATATTTGACTGCTATTTGCGATGATATAGCCAACTTTCCAGATATATATTACCACTACATTGCAGGAATGCGTCATACTACAAGCAACGCATCGCCGGAAAGTCGCTGCCGATGGAGAAGTTTGTGATCAAGCGGTGCGCGCGCTACCAGGCGCAGGGCCGCCGTCTTATCTTGCCCACCATCGAGCTGCTCTGCCTCTGGAACATGTTCCACATCCTCGCCAAGAACGATCGGGGCATACAAAACGTACTCAAGGTAACTTCCCACCCTATCAGACTCTCCTCTCCTATCCTTATTCCATGTTACTTGGTGCCAGCGCAACACGTTTTGGTCTTGCATTCCGCCTTGTAACCGCCACGCTATCGCGGACGTCATTTTCTGATACGAACATCTGATAAGAAGTTGAATGGGATATATGAAAAGTATGTTTATTTTTTTAAATTTTCTCGAAATATAAGCAAAAGATCAACACAGTTAGAAAAATAGCAATATATGTCAAATGGCGAAGCCGTAAGCATTTCGAAGGTCATGCTGAACAGAAACCACACTGCTACCTTTACAACATAGAAACTAACTAAAAAGCAATATTCGGTAGTACGTGTTGTGAAGAAAGAACGTGGGTATAGGCACATGAAAAGTTTGGCCTATGCTCAGCAGTGGGCGAGATCGGGCTGTGGATTATTATAATGATGACATGTTGTAGAGAGCGAAGTAAAAAATTAAATTAAAATTTATAAAACCCCCAACGCAAAAGAAGAAAAACGAACATTTAAAAAATCAAAAATAATAACTACCGCTGAGAAGGCTGAAAAGGCTGCCATTCCTTGCCCTGAAATGGAATAAGGCTTAGCACGCACTACGATTAAACGCGCGCGGTTTAGGAATAGCTGAAAACGCAAAAACGCGCATCAACACGCACTGCGGCTAGCGTTTTGCTTAAATTTATTTCATTTCACCATGGATTTCTGGCGAGCAGCATGTGTTGTAACTTTGATACCTATTGAAATTATCAGTCGAGACTGAATAAAAACCGAATGCGATTAACCGCCGTGCGTGCGCCACAGTACTGTTACTATGGGACACAAAAAAACCGCGCGTTTTCAAACCGCGGTAAAAACGTAACAAGTTGCGTTTTTAAAATCAGTCACTGAAAAAAGTCACTAATGCGTGCGCTTGTATAGAAAGCTGTGTGTTACATTTTTTTGCGGTTTCAAACCTGCGGTTAAACGCGGGCGTTTATTCGCAGTGCGTGCTAAGCCTAAATGATTGCAATTCTACAGATGATGTGAGCAATCATTGTATTCTGTAATTCCTGGACCAAATTCATTAAAACTAATATATTGAATCCAAACATGATATGTCTGCTGTAAGTTTTCCAGGAGTTGGGCTCTCTGGAGACCATCCAGGTTGTAGTACCAGGTCAACGTGACCGTATTGCAAGATCATAACGTGCATGGTACCTGCTCATTGAAAATAATCTATTGAACCCAAATACGATATGTTTGCTGTGAGTTTTCGAAGAGTCGGGTTTTCTGGAGACCATTTGGTTGCAGCATCAGGTCGAAGTTATCAATTTTATTTATTATTTATTTATTATTATAACCAACTTGCCTTTACAGTTTATAACCACACAAACAAGTTATTGGTCAGTACAAAACAAACAAATAACATAATAGAAAAATAGAAATGTCATAGAATCATAGGTAATAAAATTATCAAAAAACAATAAAAAATAATATTAAATCAAAAGTCAAAAGAAAACAATTTTTAGAAATCAAACTGAATGAGAATAAAATTAGAAAAGAAATTAAATTAATCAAAAATAATAAGGAAAAATAGAAATTATCAATGTCAAATTATAATGAAATTATCAATTTACACAGAAATTTAAAATATAAAATAAAAAACAAAAGTAAACAATTATTAAAAAGTCAAACAAAATAAGAATCTACATTAAATTAGTCATAAGAGATAGTACTAGAGGCAGCAATGGACTCTAGGACATCTAACGTGTGAAGCACTTAATCGAGTAATCATACGCCAAAAATGCCTTACATCATTTTGGAACAGAGCTGATTCTCTTACACTGCTGGACCGATATTAACAAAACATAGCTAAGTCTAACCACCGCAAGGAAACTGGCTTTCAAATGAAAAAAAACGCATTGAAATCGGTCCATCCGTTTGAGAGCTACGATGCCACAGACAGACACACACACACATACAGACAGACATCGACGTCAAACTTATAACACCCCTCTTTTTGCGTCGGGGGTTAAAAAGTGCAAATGATTCACCTCGAAGAAACACAAAAGGCTTTTGCCAAAAAATCACAAAAAATATCTAGCCGATGTAGCGTGATGAAGTCCGCAAGCACTCCCGCGCCCCGGCCAAAGGTTTTTGTAGAACACAGTCACAGTGAGGTACACAGTATGAATCTGACAAATACTCAACCCGCCCCATGGAGGAGAACATACATGACGAATTCCACAAATTGAAATATTTCTACTTTTTTGGAACAGTTAATAGAAACAACGAGCGATCGCATAGAGAGCGAAAGCCGCGATTGGATGGGTGTGCACGAGGGAGACAACCGCGCGCTGGTGCGCTTCCTGAAGGGCTGCTGCCTGGCCGCCATGAACCTGCCGCGGCTGGCGCTCGACACCTTCGACTCCGTGCTGCAGTAAGTACATACTAACAATGTCACGCTGTATTCCACAAGGTTTCGCCGACCATAACTAATTGCCATCAACCAGGCACAAGTGCACAACTCCAGGTTTTCAGACACCACGCTCCTATTTAAGATGTATAGTAGGCTCAATAACCTTGAGCATCTGGGCCACACATTCATATCTGCGCCGCACACACAAACATTTCCGTAGCGCACGCGCTACCTCTAAAACTATTATCAAAGATTACGCGAGGACGCAGACATGCGCGCCAAGCCGGCTTTTTTGCCTACGACTACACACGAGTATGGCGATTGCACGGCTAATTTTTAGTTTAGATAGATACATACGTTACGCATATTTTTATTCACTGGTCTCATTTTTTATACAAATGTGGTTAAATAGAAGTAAAACAATATAGGTCAGATAAAATCAATTTTGTGAAGCAATTTCGTCTTTTCTGCTTACGATCTATATAAAGATACTCGAACCAGTGCACTGGTAACAGTTTGACATTGAGTTTCGAGTATGCAGTGTACCTACTACTTTTTGTTTCTGCCTATACTACTTTATAGTCTCGTAAAAAGATTTCAAATAAACAAAGTACATTCTAAAGTAAGTAAAGTAAACGAAATAAATAAATTTTAAGCCTATTTCATAGTTCAGCTCTGCTAAATAATTTTGTAGCAATTTCATTAACTCAAAAACTTCAGATTCTGTGATTCCTGTGAAAGTTTTAGGTGTTTAATTGATTACGTTTTTATATCGGTTTATTTTGTAAACTGGAAATACGACGATGATTGCTGAAAAAACCCGACCAAGTGACAGTGGAGACACACTGGAGAAATGTCTCTGAAAAGAATTACCGATGTAAATCCTTATTTAACTACGGAACCCTGCAAATTACCTCCCTTTACGTGCGCTACGAAAATGATTGGTGATATAAAAAATAATAATTAATACGAATTTTAGAGGACCCATCAATATCTACAAACAGAAAAGGCAGTGATACCAAATGCCCAACTATTATTGTATGTCACTTTTTTTATTTAAAAATTAATAGATACGATATGACAGACCAAAGCAGACCACGTTATTCGCACCTTGGTATCAGTTTTATCAAAACAATCGTACTTTATTTCACTTATTTTTTTGAATTACTCAAATCGAACGTTCAAAAGATATCATAATTTTATCAAAACAATACAATTTAGCCAAACGCGCGACTGACACGCCGCATATACCGACCGAATAATGAAAATAAATATTTGTTTATGAACTTGTGTTTGTTTATGTTTGTGTTGAAGAGCTGTACACCTACCACAGTGTATTTCTTTTAACACAAAGGTTGACTAATAGAGAAGTCCTCGTTGCATTAAGTCCGCCTATGTACCACTATTGTTCACGAAGTTTAAGTGAATAAATAAACTTATATTGATTTTTTATTTTTCTTTAATATAAGTCAGTATGTTGGTAATAAAAGAAATTAAGAATTAACGTCGGCTACGTTTGAAAAAAAAGAGTAGACAAAAATAAAACCCTAGCGACGCCGATACTATTTTGATAAAAGTTGCTGTATGAAACTGTACAATGCGCCCACGCGCTCAATCAAGCTGGCTCCTCTGTAAAGAGCTAGTCTATGAACGCACACTAATACAAAAGTTCGTAAATATTTGCACTAACACATTCATATACGCGTAGTCGGTCGATAGCGCGAGCGGAGCAACGAGCGACACAGCCTCCCTGTCTCAGTGCTAACGCACGACTGCCGCCTGCGCCCAAACAGAGCTATATAAATATGGGAGACTCAATATTGAACATTTTCTTTGCAAAATATTGATTGATTTACATGAGCAATGTTCACTTTGTATTACACTTTACCAGCAATTTTTCCATGTAAAAATATTTTTAAACTTCGAAGCCGTTTGGAAGAAATATCCAAAATATAGAGTGTTATTAAATATTTTTTTACAGCAAAACTATATGTCATACGAAAACAACAATTGTTCATATTGTTGTTTATGAATCTACCATATACATATATTTTTTTCCAATCTTTTGACCCAGCCATTAATGGGGAATATCCTTTAGAAAGTAGCCTTTTGACGGCTCTGAAGCAGAGGTAGGGCCTTAATATTCAACCGGACGATTTTGTATGAAACTCATCCTGTGTGGCGGCCGTAGGGGGTGGCGAGTAGGGCAGCCACGCGGGACCTCAATCTTCAGGGGCCCAGCCCCGGATCTAGGGGGCAGCAAACCGGGGAACGTGCTCCGGTCGGCAAGTTCAAGTGTCGCCAAATTCAAATGTTAGTTAAATTTCATGCCATTAGTTGGCGCTACATAGGCGAAAGTTCCTCTTCTATAAAAATGCATCTTTGACGTAAACACAGAGACAGGAGCCTGTTTTGGGAGCATCGTCCTTACATATAATCAATTGATTAATGTATGCAAATATTGTAAAGCTTATTTTTGAAAAGAGTAACTATGGAGTTTCTTGTCCGTTCTTCTCCATAAGAATCTACCTTTTGCGAACAGACGACTAGAGTCACTATATTTTATTTTCTTTTGACGTTCAAAAGTGCCTTTATTGGTCCAGTTGAAATAAATCATTTGACTTTGAACTGACGCCCACGCCTCGGTGCTTGCACCTCGTGTACGTTAATTCAAGAAACCCTCATTGATGCAAGGGATTGCTATCACACTTCATTGTCACTTTACCTAAGTTTTCAAGGTGATATTTTTATGGAATCCCACAACTGTAGTCTTGTTGTGGGGCTGCACATACGACTACGCTGAGCGATCTACTTTGCTTCTTTTCATAATGCAAGTCATGTTAGATTGAATAAAAATAATTTGATCTTTATTTGATAAAAAATCTAAATTACAAAGGCAAAAGAACGGTAATTTATACATAAACGTAACATTAAGTTGTTTCTTTACAGACTTAAGAATGACATAAAGGAAGATACATTTTTACTTCCGTACACTGTTGCTGAGATGGCAATGTGTCATTATCAGCTTGGTGACAACGATCGTGCTCTGCAAATGCTACAGGATGCCAGGTTCGTTTCCTTTATTTAAGTAATTATAGGTATAGAGAGCCAGGCCGTACTTGTACAGTGACACACTCGAATGAGTACCAGAGGAGACCCTCAATAAAGTTTAAACTATACTAAAACTCAGTCTGAAGAAACGTAAGGTGTATGTAAAAACAGCTAAAGTAGTAATTAAATAATAACTAGATTATGGTGCTATATGCACAATGTTACTAAAATAAATGTCTTATTACAGGAAAAAATATTCCGGATATTCCTTGGAGTCACGGCTACATTTCCGCTTGCACTCAAAGCTAGACATTGTCAAGAATGGCAAGGCAGGCGCGAGCACGAGTCCGCGCGCGAGCACCGCTTGAACAACCGCTAGCGACGTAGTACCCACATAGACACGACACATGGTACTAATTATATGTCTTGATACTCGTTATCATTTCAATATTCTATGCTCTCTTTTAAAATGTTAAGTATCTCTTGAATCCGTCACTTTGTCTTTACTACACTTAATCAGTGCTTATATATATATATATATATTTTTTTTATTTAGATTATTATAATAGAATCGAAATAAAGTTATCAAATTAGTATTCTTTGTGTGTAGGCAAGAAATTATTTATGGAATATATGTACAATAATAAAACGTAATTATAATATTATGTAAATTATATCTTATGTCTTCAATTATGCGTAATCGAATTATGATGATTTTTACAATCATGTATGTGTATATTTAAGTAATTAAGAATGTAATCTCTCAAATATTTAATACAAAGAATTGTAGGCATACATATAGAGGAAAACTACTTCCATAACCTGTCTCAAAGTACAATACTGTCTAAATAACTTGAAACTTCCAGCATATCACTAAACTCAACAACCACTTCCAAGTGATATGCCACATAATTATGTTGATCTAAAATATCTATTACGATGCTATTACGTCTTTTCTATGTCTAATCAATTTTATTGCTTTTGCAAGACCTAACGCTGAATCTATCGTTACGGAATTTACAAAAGTTCCATTCTCTTCGTGTTATTTATTTTAAGAAATCTTTATTTTATTGATGTTAAAATATAATCCAATTTTCAAAAATAATACATAGTTATAGCTCATTGATGTTTTAAACATAGTTCAATTTAAATCAATATACATTAGGTACAAGAACTTGTGATGTTAAAGGATCTGAATTATATTTTCATGATTTTTATTTTAACTTAGTGTGTATTTTCAAAAATAATACATAGTTATAGTTCATTGATGTTTTAAACATAGTTCAATTTAAATCAATATACATAAGGTACAAGAACTTGTGATGTAAAAGGATCTGAATTATATTTTCATAAATTTTATTTTAACTTAGTGTGTATGCGTGTAAAGGGGTTCGAACAATTTTGTATGGAAGCTGGCATAGTCATTAACCGCTTTTTTATTATTTTTTAACAAAATCACGGCGCACGAGGAAATATGTATATATTATTAGTTTTGCCATACAAAAAAAGTAGCCTACCACTTATTCTCATACCTACCGAATATACACACAAAATTTCATGAAAATCGGTCGAGCCGTTTCGAAGGAGTTCGGTAACAAACACCGTGACACGAGATTTTTGTTGTTTATTAGATGGGTAAGGGGACACTAAAACAAACAAAAATGTTAGCAACATGGTGCCCTAAAGTGTCACATTGCCGAGATATTTGGAGGTAAAGTCGCCATATTAGAACAATGAAAATCATTAAAAATGAACTAATCATGTGATTAGTTCACATTATTAACACAATATATTGCAATCTATATCTATTTTTTCAATCTATTGTATATACAGTATATTGTATTACTAGCACTTCGCCCGCGACTTCGTTCGCGCGGGTTCAGTTGGTATTCCACGAACTTCATCTCCCATCTACCCTCTTAAAGGGTTATGTGTAAATTACTCATTAATAGACTAAACGCAGGGCAGTTCGCTCACCAGCAACTTTTTTTATTTAGAGTATTTTTAAAACCGTCGTAACTTTTAAACGAAAGGTCCGATTTAAATAATTTAAAGTGTAATTTACATGTACATAACCAACCTTAAATATTAAACAATGTAAATAGATAAGGATTAATATCATGATACTAAAATCATAACTATTCCATTTCACCTGGGTTTTGATTGAATAATTTGAACAAAAAGCGGCCATTGTGACTTAACCATAGTAGTTAGATATACACCCTCGCGGACTTTTTTGTAGATATTGATGTCTTCTATAAAACTGTACACACACTACTTTGCTCTATTGTCAATAGTTTCCGCAGCGTACGCGATATAAGGATCTTTTTTGGTATTTTTTTCACACCTTGGGTTACATTATCGAAGTTTTTATACGGATCCCTAACTTTTTGAAAATATTCTATAGCCTATGTTCATCAGGGATAACGTAGGATTCTAATGGTGTAAGAATTTTTCAAATCGGTCCAGTAGTTTCGGAGCCAATTCCATTCAAACAAACAAACAAATCTTTCCTCTTTATAATATTAGTGTAGATAAAAGCAGTTCTCGGCTTGATTTAATCTACACTAATATCATAAAGCTGAAGAGTTTGTTTATTTGATTGTAACTACTGGTTGGTTCGAATTCAAAATTACTTTTTAGTGTCGGATAGCCCATTTATCGAGGAAGGCTATAGGCTATATAGTTTAACATCACGCTACGACCAGTAGGAGCAGAGCATTAATGGAAAATGTGTAGCAGACGAAGCTGCGCTGGTCAGCTAGTCATTTATATAAATTAAACACTATTATATTGTGAAACTCTTCATAAAGTGGTTTTCAGGTGTTCTTATTTTTACTTCAATTCATTTTTAATGATAGTCGTTGTTGTCACATGACGACTTTGAACTTGAAGTTCAAATATCTCGGCAATGTGACACTTAAGGGCACCATGTTGCTAATTGTTTTGTTTGTTTAAGTTTTCTCTACCCGTATTTACAAGTATCACCGTGCGCCACGATTTGAAAAAAAATAAATGGCGGCCACAAAGGTGAGAGCTCCCCTTTTCGAATGAGAACATATTTTTGGATACAACTATATGTAGTGCGTCCATTACTTAATTTAGGTAGATTACAAATAGGCTGCGTTTCTGGATCATTTTTCCGGGCTTATAATGTAATGTAAATGCCTATTAATCAGCCTCTATATTATGTCGAAACCTTAAAAAGAAAAATATATGTATATTTATTATAATATGAGGAATTAAACCAGTCATAGAGGGTGAGATACAAAGATATATAATCGTTTCTCATTAAACTTACGAGTAGGCTGATAAATAATATTTAAGAAATTGCAATTCTATTTTGTAGTGAAAAGTTACAATATATTTTGTATGGACTAAATATATCGACAGCCTACACGATATTTAGTATATTAATTTTTCATAATTATTAAGGTACAAGTGTCTATTAGAACATTAAATAAATGGAAAAATTTAAATGTATTAATCAATCTCGGTGTTGCAGTATATACGTGTACAATGGTTGTAGTTTTTGGCAGTTAGATTAAATGGTTCAGCCATAAGATCTTATAGGTTACAAATTGTTTATTATTTTTCTCCAATTGTTTTTTAGATTGGAGATGGGGAGACGGGATAGAAGAAATTTCTATCAAGCTGTTTTTTGCAATGGGTTTATTGTTTTTTTAATTCAACAACTGGGTGGTTTTCGAGTTTGCTTTACGACATTAAATCTCGATCGTTCCCCTACTTTAGAGAGCTGCTAGTCTATTCTGTAAACAACTATTTCGATATCGAGCTTCACCTGAGCGACAAAACTCACAAAATGAGCGTAATTGCACACAACATAAAGGTCTTAATTTGAAACTCACCTGGGATTCCACGGTCGAGATACGAAAATGTTACAGAATAGCACTACAGTTCTAATAACGGAACTATTTATATCTATCGCCTCAGATAAACGTGGCATCTTTATATGTCACCTTAAATTAGTTTAAAGGTCTATCTTTGAAAGTAGCCGCGAAATCTTTCTAGCTGCATGCTAGATTACTTTGAAAACGAACTCTATTCGACGAAAAGTCTTTAGGTAGAGCAATATAGCTCTAGACTGCATGAGACACAGTTATGTAATTGCGTTACATTCCAAGCATCAAGAAATATGACTAGCTACTTGGCGCATAGAAATTCTTTTCATTCTTACTTAACAACAAATCAAAACCTCCTAGACAAAACAAATCAAAATAAATATGAATGTAAAATAACAGGGCTGTGAATGACAAAATAGTGCTAACTAGCATTACACTAACGTTAAAGCACAGATTAAGAAGTAATTTTATTTCTGTAAGCAAAGTCTTTGTTTTATTTTGTTGAATCTTGTTATAGTACATAAGTATTTCAATTAAAATGTGTATATTGTGCTTACAATTTATTTAAATCATTATTTATTTATTTGTTTTCGACACGAAATTTACAAATTACAAAAATGAGTTGGGCTACGCTTAAGTGGTTAGAAACATGTTTGCTCTGAATACACATTGCATTGCCGTTTCTTTAAAACTTTGAAGGTCAAAAATGTGTAAACTGATTAATCGTTCAAAAGTTTTATTTTAATAATAAATTATTCATAGGTGTTCAACATTTGATTCATTGTGCATTCAACAGTTAAATCGAAACTTTATAGCGGATCTGAACAGGAGGCGACCGACGCCGCGCTGCGCAGTAACTATATATTTCGTATGTGATGAAAGGAGTAGAGTAATGCGCAGCGAGTATTGTACTTCACAGCCGCCATAAAGTTCGATGCGTACTGCACTTACAACTCAATTTGTATTTGTTGCAAATAACGTAGTTAGGTCTGAGATGTACGCGTTAAAAGCATAAAAATGGCTATATAGTTTGTCACAATCAATGTGTCATCGTGAGAGCAAGTAGCTAAAGGGTGAAAATCAGGTAGTGCATGAGGTGACAGATGTCGATTTCCAGTGCCGAGAAACCGTTTCCGAATTGGTTTACCGTCATTAAAGTCACCAAAATCTAAGAAGTCCGATTTGACAGCTGAGTAGAGAGGGACAGAAGATTGCTTTACCACTAAGTGCGAAAGAGATTTATTTTTATGTCTCTTTCATACTTCTAGTAAGTATGAAAGAGACAAAAATAAACCTCTCTAAAGCAATGTTGTATCCTGTTGTCAAAACGGGCATTTTCTTTTTTGGTAACTATAAATATCGACACTCACCACGCCTACGTCATGTAATTTACTAAGACCCTTAGTATTACTAATCTCAATGTTGACTCCACTGGCCTAGAACGTTAATTAATATTATTTATTTCTTAGAAGTCATTCGCCATTATACAAATACAAGTCGCAAGGATATTATAAAGATTTAATCAGATCCCTAACGGAGATGATCAATTTCCAGCAGATGTGAAAATATGATGTACCTATTCCGTCTATAGACTTCACAGTTTTGGTTTGGGATTTGATCAAATCACTAACTGTCTTTAGGGAAAAGAGCCCACAGAGTTGTTATTTAACATCTGCCAGGAACTGATCTTTAGGGATTTGCCAGGAACTGATCTTTAATGAGCTTTAGGGATTTGATCAAATCCTCAATTTCATAATTTTCCTTCGACTGCTTGTTGTGTTTTGTGTACCTATTAAATCTCAATATTTTTTGTCGATCTCAATATATCTGTTAATTAACGTTTGTCAAGGCCAATCCGTGGATGGGTGACCTTCCACTACACATCGAAACGCCCCTCAGTGTCTCGGAATAATAGAATATATGCACCGAAGGGATAAAGCAGTGTCTTATGTCACGGAACCCGTCCGTAATTAAGGATAGTTAGGTTTAGCTCCCGAGCGTAACGAGGGAGTTTAGAGTTTATAAAGCGAGGGATTCAAGCTAGCTCAAGGCAAAGACACCTTTATCCCTGAGGAACGTACCTACTCCACTTTTCACACCCACTGTGACAAAATTGTGCGGACGCCGGCAGCTGGCTACGCCTACCTATATAATTTCGCTATTTCGTGCAGGTGGCGTGAAAAGTAACTTCTAGATTCACATTATATTCAGCAAAAAATGTTGATTAATCACTTCATGAATTTAAATTATTTACAGTATTTTAATATTTACTGAATACCATATTATTTATATTTTAACACATACATGACAACGGTTTTTATTTTATATCCGGAATAAATAATGAATGTGACCAAGTTTCGTTGCTGACCGTACCAACCATAATTTGTATCCATCTGTATTTTAACAGCTTTTATATTTGTAACAAACACTAGGAACAACTACAGAATAATGGCCCGCTTTCTAGCGACAAATTACAAATTGTAATACCTATGTAATTTTAAAATTATTATATGTTGTTATGGATTGAATGGAAATAAAGATTTTTATTTAATCAGAGTCGTCTCATTTTTGTTCATTTATTGAACAATGTTAAGCATCTCTTTTGTAAATAAAAACACCGGTAGTACTCCGGGAGTGCCGGCAGAAGTGAAAACTTGATTATTAACGTTGAGCATATTTGATATTTTGGAATGGTTAGGGAATAATTTTGCACCAATTGCTTTATCAGTATAAAAGTACTATCATTTATGTGGTAGAATACAATATTCATTTATTGCGCTATCGTACACAAACATGACAATTTACATGTTATTATTCATAATATTATATCGTTATTTATTTATATATTACATTAATTTTTATCTCTTAGAAAAATCAACTTTCATCCATAATTTCGTAATTCCGTAATTTCGTATCCTTGGATACACGTGGCATGCTGTACATAAACACAGACGGACATTCGCGCAAGCGCCCTGTGCCGCCTAAGCGGAGCAGCACACTCAGGCACGGTAGAAAGAGTGGGAGATACTAGTTCCTCTCCCTTCCCCTCGATCTTACGCTTTTTCGATCAGCATCACGTGACCCTGACGCGAGTCCGTCTTACGCTTTTTCGATCAGCATCACGTGACCCTGACGCGAGTCCGTCTTACGCTTTTTCGATCAGTTCACGTGTCCTGACGCGAGTTTAAGATTTTATACCCATTACAGAAAAAGTGCTCAACGCTGCTAAAGAAGTTTTCACTTCAAAAATCATTGGATATCAGAGTAAAACCGATGTAGTTTAATAACTAAGAATGGAATAGATGTTAACCAATCAGCGCATTTTCATTGGAAACAACCCAACAGTTCGATGGTATTTAAGTTCCAGCAATAATAGAAAATTATATTATGAGGGAGCTAACCGCAATTACAGTTACGCAGAGAAATGAGAACTATATTGGTGTGAATTGCTGTCCCTCTGTTCGTTTGCTGCTGCGTTATTATTCAGGAATGACGGGTCTCGCGACGGTACAACCAAAGCCACATTGAAACATCAAGTTATCAAAAATATCTACTAGATGACGCTAGCTAGCAATTTTTATCATCACACTGAAACTGGGTCATACACCCACGGGCTTGCTATGAAGTGTATTTATTTCGCGATCATGTTAAACACGACGGTCAACCTCCACCTATTCAATATATTACATTTATCTTCTTTTTTTAAGGTCAGACATCACAGACATGGGCAAATGGTAGGTACTATTTTGCACGAGTGTGCTTATTTCTTGAATTTATTTTTAATTCTCCCCACTTCGAAAAATGATAAAAATTCATACCTGCTCTCCTTTTTGCGCACTTTGAACATTTTAATTTGGGTCCACAAAACCAATAATAGATGGCCCGCTGTTAGGATTAAACAGTACCAAGAGATCAGAAACATGACGAAGCATTTTCGTGGCTGGAATTATTAGCGTTAAAGATTCACAAGTAGGTTAACCAGTGGTGGTACTAAAATATTCCTGTACTGTTTCATAATTTTATTTGATATGACAAAGTCATGATCATACTTTCTACCTCAGTCTCGTCAGTATCTAGCAGTGCGAAGGATGTTAAAGTCGACCTGGATGCCTACCACGAGCTCTTATTGCGATCTATTTTAGGACCTAAACTGAACTTTTCTTCTAATTCGTACCATGACGTTAGATAAACGATTCAATTTAGGCCATGCCATCTGACAGCGATTGTCACAGACTGAGTCGCATGTTTTGGTTTCATTCATTCAATTTTGTTCTTGTTTGGTACCATGACGTCTTAAAGCAGCTCAACTGAAACGCTCGAACTGTCAAAATAAACGATTCAATAAAAGTTACTTTTTCTCTAACATAACTGAAACGTTTGGTGAATTACTGACGAAAACAAAGTTTTTTAGTAGACTTTTACAAAAACCAATGTAAGTATACTTTCTTTATTTATTCATCTTTCCATTAAAGCCTTAAATACCCATTTAAAATGCATTTTTTAACCGTATTCGTTTTTCTTTATCAGATGTCTGATGAACTACTTTTATTTGAGTTTTTTGAGGAAGATTTTGCCTCACACTATACCCAAAAACGAAAGAGGCTTCAGTTACGCGGCCAGTTGGATCCCTTCAATAATTTTGAGGATGCCGAATTCATTAGGCGCTACAGGCTATCCAAAAACTTAGTGCTCGATTTATGCGCCGAGTTGAGCCCATTGTTCAAAGAGCCTGTCAAGTCAACGGATTTATCCTTAGAGAACAAGGTACAAGGTAGGCTATTTACTTAATTCATATAGATATTCTTGTTTGTGAGAAAGGATTTGAGAAATTACTTTTATCCAATTTTTAGAACTATAAGTTTTATTAACCATAATAGGTACCTATACATATAATAATTATTGATGTATTTATTATTTGTTTAAGGTTTTGACTGCATTATCATTCTATGCCACAGGGTCTTACCAAAGACCAATTGGAGATATAGGTGGTCATTCCGTGGCACAACAAACCGTGTCATCAGTATTATCTCAAGTAACGAAAGCGTTAAATTCTTCCCAAATGAGAGATAAATACATTGTTTTCCCAAGAACATTAGAGGAAAGGAATTCCATAAGAAAAGAGTAAGTAAAACAATAATATGGGGTTAATATTATGTATTTATTGTATATATAAACTAGCTTCTGCCAGCGGCTTTGCCCGTGTGGTTCCAAGGAACATACTCCCAGGATAAAAAGTAGCCTATGTCCTTTCTCAGGCTCTAGACTATCTCTGTACCAAATTTCATTCAAATCGGTTCAGTAGTTTTGGTGTGAAAGCGAGACAGACAGACAGACACGAGTTATTTTCGCATTTATAATATTAGTAAGGATAGTACACCTAAGCCTACCTACAGTAGTCTTTCTTTCCTTTTTTCTTTAAAATCCATCCAAAGGTTGTCATGAAAAGATTGCTTTTAGCGATAAAGCTGCCCATTGTGTGACCCGTAATGTTTTCTTCATTATTTTTCTGTGACTTTCATGGTGTATATAATAAGAGATGAAACCAATGAAATGGTGATGGAGAAGCTCCATGAATCACATTAAATATAAGAAACAAATAAACTCTTTTTCTTTCTTTCTTTCGAACCTCAACAGCATGTTAGAAATTATTCACATTGAAATTTAGTAAATAATTGTTAAATAAATGGCTTCCTTGTCATTTACATTATCTAATCAAATCAAATAATAAAGAGGGTGTAGAGAGCCACAATGAAATACTAACAAAGTATTGTTTTTATTCTAACTAAACATTTTAATTACTAACTAGCTGATGCCCCACACTGGCCAAATATTTGGTTAAATAATATTACCTACTTATTATTTAAATTCTTACATAAATTATCAATAATAGTAAAAAGAATGAGTGCAATTAGGTCAAGGTAACTTTAATTCTAAAATTCATAATGAATTAACTGCTTCAGTGTTCAGTTGAACATATTACACATATAAGTTCCTATTGTTGTCAATATTAATGTATACTTTGCAAGGGGTGGTTCCCTTGTAATGCATCTCTTGAGTTTATTGTAAAGTTGTAGGTACTATACATCTTTTTCTTAATTCCTCGGGATGAGTCAACCAACCAAATTGTCAATTTTATTATTCCAGGTTTTATCAACAATTTAGAATCCCAGGAGTTTTGGGATGCATCGACTGCACGCAAGTCGCTATCATAAGACCCAATGAGAATGAAGAAAGATATTTTTGTAGAAAACACTATCATTCCTTAAATGTTCAACTGGTAATGAAACTACAACAGTTTGTTAATCATTTATAATAATATAACAAATTAAACTTAATAACTAAGGAACTACTGTTAAATAAGGAACATAAACTTTGGTACATACATTAATTTTAAGTTTGTACTTTTTTGTTAGATATGTGATGCTAATATGAACATTACAAGTGTTGATGCTAGCTTTGGTGGAGCTTCGCATGACTCTTTTATCTGGAATCAACATCCAATAAAGGCTCATTTAGAGGCACTTGTTGAGCCAACTTGGCTTCTTGGTAAGAAATTACTTAGATTAAAGAAATTTTATTATAGGGGTATAATGTACAGTCTATATCAAACCACTACAGTTTATGTGGTTTGGCAAGAGATATTTCTGTATGTCAGCCTTAAGTGTACGTAATATACTTCAGTCAAATAAAATAATTAATGTACTTACTTAAGCAAAATAATATTTTTGTTTTTTATTAAATTTGATCACTTTTTAAACAGTCTACTAAGTGAAATATTTCTTTACAGGTGACTCTGGATATCCACTAAGACCATACATGATGACACCAATATTAGATGCTGCACCAGATACGCCTGAGAGACATTATACAGATATGCACATTAGGGCCAGGAATATTGTTGAGAGGACAATTGGGCTTCTTAAAGCACGTTTCCGCTGTCTGTTAGTGCATCGAGTTTTACACTATAAGCCAGTTGTTGCAGCTTCTATTGTAAATGCCTGTGTCATTTTACACAACATTTGCAATCGGGCTCAGCTACCGATACCAGAATTGACAGATGCAGAGGTTCGCCAAGAAGCCCAAATGCAACAAAACTATGTTGATGTTGGGGATTGCAGCCAACAGACTTTACAGCAAGGCTCGTCCACAAGAGCTAGGCTTGTTCATCGGCTGTGGGCACACCGGGAAGCCTGAAAAATAAAGTTTTTTATAATGTATTTTGAGGTTTTGTTTCATTTGCATATTACCACTGTAGAGTTGGGTTATTTAAAGATCCATCATAATGTCTTTACTTAGCACAAAGGCTGAGCACTGCCATTCCATGTGGCAATGTAATTTTTTATTACAGCAGTGATGTTTTATTGTATTTTGAATTAGAAACTTATATTCTTACTTGGTATTCCTCTCAAGGACCGTAAGCCTTTCAATTGTCTTGCGTGCTCGGTGCCCGACGCGATAATATGTCTCTTATTTCTTCGAGTCTGAGAGTTAAACCTTCTAAAATTTGGTTCCGTCTTGCATCCAGTCTAACTCTCTCTTCAGACATATTAACCAGTGCGCGCCTTGCTGTATCTGCAGACATAGGTACTACTCGGCGCTGCCGCTGCCGCCGCCGCGGGGTCCGGCGCGGAGTAGACGAGGCGCGCGGCGGCGGCGGCGCGGCCGGGGCTGCTAGCGGGGGTGGACTCGGGGTTTGCGGAGGGAGTGGGCTCGGGGTTTGCGGAGGGAGCGGGGTCGGAGCTAGCGTGGACGCGGGTGGTGTAGACGCCGCCGCTGTCGGCTCAGGAGTTATCACTTGCATATCTACTGGCTCTATGTTGTGATGAGCCAGTATACTTTGAGATTGCTCACTATGAGCAGATAGCAGTGGAGCACTCCCTGCCTCAGTCCGATCTTCTGATGGCTGTGAATTTGAAAGATATCAAGCAATGCATTCAGATAGGTACTGTATTGTGATAACAGGGCAGTAGTACATTACATACTTACATTATCAAAATTTGGTTCCACTCTTATTCCAGGAAGACCCGACCCAAAGTCCTCGCCCAATATTTGAAGGAATTTTAGGTCTATTTCAGACAATCTTCCTTCATGAGATGGCCCACCTCCAGTTCTGTGCAGAGAGGCCCGAGCACTGGCGACTTTAGCTTTTAATTTGCTCTTGTAGTCATTCCAATACTGAAAAGATTACTTAAATTAAGTAATTTTAATTTTCACATTAATTGCTATTGTTACAGCCTAAAATTATTGGAAAATTCTAAGGAAATATTACAATTTGTAGCATGCCAACTATATGTACTACCTGGCATAGTTATTATCAACATTATAATCCATATTTTTGTGCCGAAGACTCACGCTGGCCATAGTACTAGTACTAAGGACTGGAGGGAGTCTATGCAACTACTGCCACCTGCTCAAACTCTCCTGGTTCTTTGTTTAGCATTAAAGTAGTCAGTGATCTAGATTAGAAGTATTAGAGCATTGCTGCCATGAATCTTAGGCTAACATATTTTATATTCATACATTATAAATAAACTAATGATGATAAACCAATAAACCAAATATATATATATATATATATTTGGTTTATTAGTCTAAACTAATAAACCAAATGATCACCGTTAGTAACGAACAACGTACGCACGTAACAATGTATGTATCTAAGAATAATATGACGCAATGCATATGAAGTTTACTTGCCTTACACCAGCCCTTCCAATCCTTTTCTGCACCATCACCCTGAGAGTTCAAAGTATCGGCTGCGGTTTGCCACATCCTTTTAGAGTACTCTCTAGCCTGGGTAGATTTGTTGTAGCCAGTTGCGAGAGCTCTATTTTCATTTAAAATCTCCCACAACGCCTCGAGCTGGTTCAAAGTTACTCTCCTTTTTCGACTAGAATGCAACAAAAAAAAAGCACTTGAAATTCTTGTCCCAGACTTAAGTGGCTTCCCTCTCGAGGCAAGATACATTTATTCACTTTTGTAATAGATTTATCAGTAAATTATTCAATTTAAGTACCTCGACAAATTAAACAATGTTTTAATACTTACGACATTCCTTAAAATAATAATTGTGTATTACTACTTATTTCAAAACTACACTTAACTTTAATTTTCCCACCGCAATCGCAAATTCAGAAATTCCACAGACCATAGACTAATATAACATAATATGAAACCACTACGAGTACATCATACGACTCTACCAGCGTTGCCAACACCAATTTATCAAGTTCGCCGAAAATTCAAAAAATCTACCGATTCCCCACAAATTCCGCTCAATTTTTAAGAAATTAACCAAATTTGCTAAATTTCCCACAAGGTAGATCGATGACCCTGGTGATGGTTGCGGGTAGCTGATGGATGCGAGACGCATAAGACCGGTCGTTGTGGCGACGCTTGGGGAGGCCTATGTCCAGCAGTGGACGTCTTTCGGCTGATATGATGATGATGATGAACCAAATTTCAACTGCTTTTATTAGATCTTTTTTTTTCACTCTTTAATATTCCAAGCATTTTGGTCGAAGGAGTAAATTTGACACTGCTTGAGGCAGTGTCAAGTTTACTCCTTCGACCAAAACCCTTGTTGCCGTTCAAAAGTACTACAGACAGTACAGTATCTGTTTTTAAACAATTGCGGTTCTCTGCTTTAAAATTATGGACAATAAATTTTCAACCGATGCGATGCGTTCAAAATCAGTTTCTACAGTTGGTTGTTTGCAACCAAAGATCGGAAAAAATGCGGAAATTAACCGAATATGAAAAAGTAGTATAAAACATTAAAATTAATAGGCATGGTTAAAGTATTATTTTGGAATTACTTTGAATAAAAATTTTAAAAAAATAATGCAAAAGCAATGATACACAAAATTATTTTATCATCGGTGGCAGAAAAACATGCCGAAATAAATCCGAAATTTAAATGTGGAGCAATGAAGACAATTTTAAAGGGAGTCATTCGATATCCATAAGTAACCTATGAAAAATGATAAGATAAGAATTTAGATTGCCGGTAAGTGGCCGGTTTAAAGGTATTCTGACTTGGCCTAAACTGTCGATATTCAAAATCCCCGCATTTTCCCCACAAAATGCCAATCCCCAGTCAACTTGAGATTCCCCGCAGTTTGGGGAATTCTCCACACGTTGGCAACGCTGCAGACTACGTTTCTAGTCCAGTGTTGCCAACAGCTAAACTAAATCGTCCTAGCCCATAGACATATAAAAAGTCTATCTCTATGTCCTAGCCACGTTACCACAAAAATTTTACATGATAAAACTATCAATATTTTTTTTAGTTTTTTTTTTTTGTAATAACAATAAATGAACACACCATTTGTTGTAAAATAAATCCAGGAAAAAAAGCTATTCGAAAATTTAGTCGTCATCTTCAGACGAATCTTTTTATTTGCACCATCATGCGTTTTACAACGTTTATTGGAATTTCATTTTCGGTATACCTAGCATTTTCCTTCACTTTTAATGGATCAGTTTTGGCTACACAGACACAGTAAAACTAGAAAGAATACATTTCGGGACGTGTAGCTGAGTGGCTGAGTAATTTAAAGTGTAAACAGAATTTTAAAAACCGCTAGAAAAATCCACCAGCCTTAAAGAGAAAACTTCGCCACTAAATAGGCGGTTGAAACCATCAGTTTGTGGAAAATTCGTTGTTGGTAACACTGATCTAATCAAACTGACACTGACAGTTTACACAACTTTTACTGTAGTACGTTCCGAAATGAAAAATATTAAAAGTGCCGTTTCATTACGTCGAAATAAAAGTATGTTTTTTTGTCAAATAAATCGCAAACGGTAATTAAATATGTTACATTGACTAAGAATGATTTTAAATGTAGTTACTGTATTAACTTAAAATCTTAAAAGCAATTGTTTAGTGTTTTTTATACATTACAGTAATGATCCTGAGTTGAGTACAAATAAATGTTTCTTGCTTCTGAACGTGTTTGACAATGAAGTGTGGGCGAAACAAACTTATCTGAAATGAATAGCGTTGTCTCTTTTTCACCAAAAACGTTTTAACCGCGGTTTAGCCACTAATTTCGATCTTTCATTCACTTACAACGATCCAAACTCTGCAGAGCGCATTGGACGTCATGGTACGAATTTGAAGCGATGCAGTTTTGGAACCTTAACTGAAATGTCTTGCTTTTGAATAGTTTTTAATTAGGTCATGGTAGGCCTCCCCGTAAAAGAATTACTCGTTAGATAAGGCGTTTGACCCCGATTTTTCTCTGCCAAACACTTTCCAACATTAATAAAGAAATTATTTGCCATGTTAGCAGAGGTCAGCTGTGACGAGTGCGCTTGTAATAAACCTGAAGATGATTCATTTTGTTTTGACGAATATGTTATATTTTTAACTAGCTGACCCGCGCAACTTCGCCTGCGTCACAGTTTGCATTACCGCTCCGCCCCTATTGGTCTTAGCGTGATGATATATAGCCTATAGCCATCCTCGATAAATGGGCTATCTAACGCTGAAAGAATTTTTCAAATCGGACCAGTAGTTCCTGAGATTAGCGCGTTCAAGCAAACAAACAAACTCTTCAGCTTTATATATTAGTATAGATACATTTCCATATCTTTTTACTACTTGTTCAAGCCTTTTCTAATGCAGTTTTATCGTAGTTGCTTTTAACTACAAAAATTTCGATATCTTTTGTATGACAGTTGCAACATAGCATTATCTACAGTTTATCTCTCCAGGGTTTCATGTTGCAATTTTTGTTGTTCAAATGTGATATAGAGGAGAGCGGGGCTGAAAGTGCCGCTTTTGACAAATCCTTATATGATTCGGATAAAACAAGTACTATGTCTGAAAATAGTGGTTCATCCTAAGCCAAATTTAGTCTATAATACGAATGTACCAACAGATTTTGCACATTTTTAATAGTTTTTTTGTGATTTTTTTATACAGCGGCGGCAAGGCACTACCAACCCCACTTTGGGGCAATTTGTGCCGTGGCTGAGGTCGGTTGTGCCGTTGATAATGCTAGGTGTTTTATATGAATGAAAATTAATGTAGTATTTAAATGATATCATTTTTATCCTTACTAATATTATAAATGCGAAAGGAACTCTGTCGCGCTTTCACACCAAAACTACTAATCGATTTAAATGAAATTTGTTACACAGATAATCTAGAGCCTGAGAAAGGACATGAGGCTAATTCTTTTCCCGAAAATGTTTACGGTTCCCGTGGGATATATTTATTATTTTCAGAGAGCAAGGGTTTAGCATGATTCTTTGCATAGTGGTAATTTTGAAAGGGAACGACGCGCGACGTGAGCTACTTTTTATCCCGAAAGAATGCACGAAAAACCACGCCCCTTAAAAACAAAAACAAATTCGGCATAGTTTCGGCATTTTGCATAGTGCTAGTTTTGGGGTCTGAGAATGACATAGGCTACTTTTATATCCTAGAAAAATGCATGGTTCCTATACATAACAATTGTATCCATTTATATTAATAATCTATGCAAGATAGCTGCTACCCTGCCATACTTGGATCTTCTAATGTTCGCTGATGACACGGTGCTGATCTTCCATGCTGAAACCTGGGACATGGTATTTAAACTGGCTGAGACAGGCTTAGCACAGGTGACCTCCTGGCTGGAAAACAGTCTCCTGTCATTAAACACCAGTAAGACGAAATATGTATGCTTCAGCAAAACATCTATAGGAAAACCTGCTACATCGCACATTTTCAAAATTCATACCTTCCCGTGCAACAAAAGAGATACTCTATCCAGCTGTGATTGTTCGACGCTTTCACGAGTCGCCTCTATTATGTATTTGGGTGTCACGCTAGATGACCAACTCACCTGGACTAAGCATTTCACGTTGATAATAGCTAGAATCAGAAAACTAGTATATCTTTAAAAACTTGCGCACAGTTGCAAATAGAACTCTACTTGTACAAACCTACCCAGCTTTGTGCGAATGCATTATCAGATACTGCATTTGCGCATGGGGAGGTGCAGCAAAAACCCATATGATTGGTGTCGAGCGGGCACAGCGTATGGTGCTTAAAGTACTTTTATACTTACCGTATCGACATCCCACATCTTCAGTATACGAACTTGCAGGAGTATTATCTGTGAGAAAGGTATTCACCTATGAAATGCTACGAAGATACCACAAAGAAGTTGTTCCTAACCTGCCCATATCACAAAAGCGCGTGGAAAGATGCCCTGTTCTTCGTACTAGATCAGCATTAGCTAGAAGACACTATGCTTTTCTTGCACCGCATACCTATAATAAATTTAATAAAATCCAGCAAGTATGCAAATTGAATAACAATAAATTTAAAATAATTCTATATACATGGCTAAAGTCAATGGACTATAATTTATTTATTAAAACTTGATGCACTAGTAAAATCACTGTACAAAGGCGGACTTAATGCCTTAGGCATTTTCTACCACTCGATCTTAGGATGGTACAGAGACAACATAGCAGGTGCAACTTAAAGCAAAGACAAACAGAGAGGAAAAGAAATACAATCATAAATACATAGATACATACATACACATAAAAAAAATAACGACGTTTAGAAAAACAAATTCAACGAATTAACGCTGTGATGACTCTACATCTTCTTGCGAATGTACTCACGTGCCTTCACCTTAAAGGACAACCGACTGGTTGCCGTCCTGATGTTCAGAGGGAGCGCATTCCAAAGGAAGATTGCTTGGACAAAGAAAGAGGAGTGGATAAACCCAGAGCGGTGTGTGGGACAGCGTAGAAGGAGATTATTAGTAGAACGAAGATTTTTACTGTGCGCAGAGCAGATGAATTGAATTTGTTAAGTTAGATAAGAGGGAGAAGAAGGATTATTAACAAAGGTAAACAGACTAGTCAAGGCCCTCAGCGCTCTGCGCTGACGAATGGGTAACCATTTTAATAATGAACGATGCGCGGACACATGATCATACTTACGGAGGTTGAAGACGAATCGAATGCAGTTATTTAGAAGGCGGTCAAGTTTATTGAGGAGATCTGCATTCAGATCGTAATAGCACACATCACCATAGTCAATCATGGGAAAAAATAGGGACTGTAAAAGCATTGCCTTTATGTGAGCTAGGAGAAGATTTTTCAATCGATAAAGCGACCGCAACGCTCCAGTAACTTTTTGACTGACACTTGTGACCTGCTTTCGCCAGTCAAGACAGGTGTCGACATGCAGACCAAGATCCTTAACGACGGAACCAAACGGAATAACTGTGTTGTCAAAGATTACGGGTGGTACAGTGAAGCCATTCAGCTTTTTCAAGCTATAGGGACTCCCAATTATGATAGCCTGACATTTTAATGGGTTAACTGCCACCCCAAATCGGTCTGACCAGTTTTTAATCAACTTTAAATCTAGGTTGAGCTTCTCGATCGCATCCGATAATTGGTCAACACCTGCCTGGCAATACAGCTGAAGATCTTCAGCATAGAGATGATACGCACACTGAAGCTCAGTAGTTATAAGATTAATAAAGACGGAAAACAAAAGAGGAGATAAAATACCGCCTTGAGGGACGCCAGCAGCGTGTTCATACCACCCGGATGAAGAGTCTCCCACACGAACCGACTGCTCACGCCCCCGAAGTTAAGAAGAAAACCATTCAAGCGCTTCGGGAGAGACCAGAAGATATGAAAGGATAGACAAGAGGACTTCGTGACTGACGGTATTAAACGCGTTGGAGAAGTCGATCAACACCAAAACAGTAACTTTAGTGTCTTCCATTCCCCGCCTAATAACGTCAGTCACTTTAAGGAGAGTTGTCACGGTACTGTGCCCGGGCCTGAAACCGGATTGAAATGGGCACCTTGGACAGAAACGGAAGGATGGAAATGGGACGAAAGTGATTGGAAAGAGTGGGATTGGGGATCTTAGGCAGGGGCCGGACATGCGCTTTGCGTCACAGGGAAGGAAAAGTACCAGAGTAAAGGGAAAAGCTAACGATGTGGGATATGGCAGGAAGAAGTTGTTCCAAAGCCGAAACGATCATATGACGACTGATGTTATCGCAGCCCACAGCTTTGGATTTAATGGACAGGATTTCTTTGATCTTTTTGATCTCTCCCGGATCGACTGGGTTGAAAATAAAGGGGGCAATATTAGGACGCGTCAGACCAGCAAGGTAGTCAATAGTTTCACATTTGGTTAGACTATCCGACATAGGGACAGTGGCGAAATATGATGATATAATGATGTAGAAAATCTCATAAAAACATAACACATTCTGCACAGCACACCCACACACTTACACACCCACACATACACAGACACGACAGCACGCTTGTTAACTGGTTAACATTACGCTTATAAAAAAAATTGTTTCTATTCTTTTAATTTATTCTGTCTGACGTAAGATTACTGTCACTTTATTAAGGGGAAGACACTAACACCTGCAACACAGTTTTTACTAGCGCAGGTGCTAGGGAATCCTATAATCCGAATTGTATTCATTATGTCAATAAAAATTATTATTTCGTCTATTTATTTTTATATACATATATTTTACATTTTTAAACATATCTTTAAAAAATACATTTAAAAATATATAAAATAGTAGTCCGCCGGTGTCGGGAGCAGCGTCCAAGCTACCGGTGGTTAGGGCTCCAGAGAAAGGAACCTCCTCACAATACGAGCCGTATCGAGGAGTACTGCCTTCTGTATCAGGCCCTTTATCCAACCGCGTAACGCCAGCTTCGACAGATGGTCGTCGAAGCTTTTGGCCATCAGGCCATTGGCCGTAACGACTATCGGCACAATGACAGCTGAGTCCACATTCCACATGTCGACAACCTCGTGAGCTAAGTCCAGATACTTGATTTGCTTCTCTTTCTCAGCCTTCACGAGGTTCTCGTCATGCGGGATGGTAACATCAATTATCATTATTATTATTATTATCCAACAAGAACCGTACAAGAACCGAAGAGAGGATTTGTCAAGCGATGTGGTAATGCAGTTAAACTACTATACCGCGGTTTTAGAAGTGCATGTCTATGAAATGGCACCACGATTACTTCTCGAGCTGCGTCAAGTCTACGAAACGACTCTGCGCCGAGTAAATAGTGGAAAGGGGGGATTTTTCCTTCTGGACGTACCAAGAGGTACGGGTAAGTTTGTGCTGAATTTTCTGCTGGTCCAACTCTGCAAGGGCTGCAATATAGCTCTGACTGTGGCTTCCTCGGGCATTGCTGCAACTTTGCTTAGCGGTGGTCGGACTGCACATTGCGTTTTTAAGTTGCCGCTTAATCTTGCTTGCAAAGATAACCCAACATGCAGTATAATCAAAAACAGCGGCCGGGGAGTCCTTTTGCAGCAGTGCAAAACGACGACGACGACGTGTCGCCAAAGAACGAGTGGGTGGCCTTAACGCCATTTAATTTTGTTTAGGAATTCTACCGCCCACATTACAGCGCCCAAAAGAACACCTTTTATAGTCATCACCACATTGATCACATTTTGATCACGCGGTCCGTTCTTACATATTACACACAAAAAATTTCCACGCGAGCAAAGTCGCGGGCAACAGTTAGTATTAATATATTTATTCGTTATACTTTTTACTATAAATCAACAGTTTTTAAAATGTGGTTGTATTATAAAACTAAGTATTTTAATAAAAAAAAAAAAACAAATTACCTTTACTTATGTAATTATTTCAAACATAAAAGCATGTTTTAATCAATAGTTTGTACTTATTTTTATGCGAATGAGATCAATTATTAAAAATATCAGTATCTAAGGACTCAAATTATAAAGTAACAGAGTTCTTTCCAGAGTTATTATCTTATCGATCAGTCTCTTGAGTCTTTTTAAGAAATCAAAACTAGTTATTCTATAGATAACTGATCAGAATAGCAATAAGGACATACAAATGTTAGGCTTTCTTCATCTTCAATTGGGCCCAATTCTTACATTCTCTGCATTCAATCCATTTTTCTCCAGGGGCAGAGTTAGAAAAGGCATCACAACATATGATATAGTTCGTCATCAGAACTATCCTCATCTTGCAAAACTCTTCCCTTAGCGGGGTTAATAATATTTTTTTTGTTTGTTTACCTTTCCCTTAACCTTCTTTGTAGTTTCACTTTTTTTCTTCTTCTTTTTGTTAGACTGTTCTTCGGCCAAAGCATTTTTCTCTGGAGTGTCCTTAAGAACAGCTGTCTTTCTTTTACGTCCTTTACTATGTCCGATTAATCGGACAGGTGCTTTAGGCAGTGGTCTTATTAGCACTGGTGAAAAAATTGCTGTATTTTTATATCCTGTGTTGTTTAAGCTGATTGAGGAAGCTGGAAGCTAGTAAAGTATCATGTCAAAAAGTATTTTCTTTCTTTCATAAGTGCTCGCGAAAACATAAACAATATTAAAACAATAAAGCTTGCTCAAGGGTTGCTTGTGCCGCGGCACAAGCAGCCCCACATGATCGGCACATTTTACCCCGCTTATGAGAGTGTGATATTTAGTCTCACTTATAAAAAACACTCTGCATAAAGCATTCAAATTACTCTGCATAACAAACTAGGATAAATACCAAACATTTTACTAAAACTCTCATATTAAAAGCATGAAAAATGCTAGTTTGCGACCAAAAAATATCGAAACGTAAATATTTACTTACGTGGCGCTGGAGGACCCTCACATGCACTAGGTCCGCGTCGCTGACGCAACTAAAATGGCAGCAGCATGTGCCCGACTGTTAGGCATTATACGACACAATACGATCGTATATCTATCTCTTTCTGTTTTCGAAATATTCGCGTCGTCCGTCGACACAATTTACCCCCGGCATTTTCAGCCCCGCTCTCCCCTAACCGTATTTTTGTGAATTGCATGTCGTACATTTTCTATTACATACAACATGTAAAACCGCGGGTCAGCGGAATTAAAGACTTGATCAAAGTTGATGACGTACAAAGCTTCTTCAAATTTATTTATATTCAATTTCGAAATTGTGCGAGTGTTTTGCTTAGGTATGCTACAATCGAAAGTTAGTAGGGCGGCATTGTGATCGAATATTGTCGAGTTAACAATAAGGGCAAGTGCGGGGTAATTTGATTTTAACATGACATGATCCAAGCAGGAGCCACTATGATGTGTAGGAAAGCTATGTGCGGGGAGAAGGCCATGAAATGCTCATAGGTTTAGGTAGTCCTGAGCAGATGCATCAGTACTTCCTGGAAGAATGTTGATATTAATATCTCCAATTACAATCGTGTTTATGATGGATGACAGATTCTGCAAGACAGCACTCAGCAATTCAGTAAAATTACTAATATTTTTGAAGGAGGGATGGTCGATATAATGCTAATATCACAAAGTTTGACCCAATCTTCACTACCAAACTTTTGCAATCGTGCATATTAGGTTCCTCAACAGAGACCATCAGATGATTCCTTACATAAACTATCACCTCATCATTTTGATTGTAATTCCTATTATTTTTATACATATTATATCCCGGTATTAGTGGTATGTTATATTGTTTGGCAAGCCAGCATTTGGTTAAAAACAATAACGTCACAATTTATGTTTAACTGTTGTAAAAATGTGCGAAAAGTATCGAAATTCCTAAAAATACTGCGAATAATTTTTGTTAGTAAAGTTAATGGAGTTTTATAGTCGGAAAGATATTTTTTGCAATGTTCAGCTTCACAGACTTTTGACTCGGATACAGAGAAATTATCTAACTCATTAATTATATTGCTAATCATAACTGTGGAACTAAAATATAAATATAGAAAGAGAAAAGAACTTATGTGGTCTAAATAAATAACTTATTGACGGCGCTCTTAGGCGCCTGCATAATCTGTAGAATTTATATACCGTTATTCGGCCATTATTTTCGCCGGGCAGTCAGCAGCGCCTGTGTTGTGCTTATCTGGCTTTTTGTAGTAAAAGCAAGTAGCGCATTTTAGCTCATCTCCCTTTTTTGGACATTCTTTGATAGTGTCCTTGATCGCCACAGTGACCGCAGGTGTAGGACGTCTGCCGACAAAACTTGGCAGCATGACCATACTGCTGGCACTTATAACATCGTGTGCCCAATGTAAAGTCTCACAGGTTATGATGACCAATTCACTAATACTCGGTCTTTTGAGGTCAGGGCTTTGCGTATGACTGCAGGTACTTAAATTACGTAGTTGCAGTTGTCAGCGTGTTTCTTACCTGACTTATGGCTAACCTAACCTAATTGAGGCCAAAACACGTTTCAAAGCTGCAAACATTTTTGAGCTCGCTTCGCTCGCTATTGCATTTTGCGCTCTCTGAGTTCCTGAGTTTTTCTATATAAATGAACAAAAAACTTAAATTTCAGTATGAATGTTCAAAAACAATAAAGCCACCCATTCAAGTTTTCTGCATTTAGGGGTGACACTCGTTCGTTGACTTTTTGTCACGGTCGGGTGTCACCCCTTTACGGGCGACGTAATGAAACCCGTCCGTGATGGGGTGTAAAAAATTTCGAGCTCGCTTCGCTCGCTCTTACTTTTTGCACTCTCTTTTTTTCGAGGGTTTCTGTATGACTCAGTAAAATCACTATGCTTGTGTATGAAATGATCAAAAGAAAATAAAACCTTTCCGAGTTGCGGTGCATGAACTTTCGAGCTCGCTTCGCTTGCTCTTGTGTTCTGCCCTCTCTCAGTTAATGAGCTTTCTTGCATCACTCCATAAAGGTATTTCTATTTAAGTATGAATGATAAAAAGAAATTAAAACCTATCCGAGGTGGGATGCGAAAATTTTCGAGCTCGCTTCGCTCTTGTGTTCTGCCCTCTTTTAGTTCTTGAGTTTACTTGTGTTACTCAACAAAGTTGGGTTTAGATGATGATGAAAATAAAATCAAAAAAATCTAATTTTCGAGATTTCGTTTATAAGTATGATGTAAGAACATTCCTGAAACTAAAAACCTGCAGCTCAAATGGCACACCTTCCCCCTCCTTTCCGAAAAACGGCTTGCGATTGCGATTCGTCATCAGAACGAAAGGCTAAAGGCGCAACTCATAATTATTTGAGGGGGTGGGGGGGGGGTGTTCATTTGTGGGATGACACCACATTATCCGACGCAGGTGTCACCCATGCTAGCTACGCTACTGATCGGAGACGCCAGTTCCCCGTTAGAGGTGAAATCGGAGTTTTCTGGATTCTTCGCAGCCACGTTTTGATTGTAGTTTGACATCTTACCTGAAACTCAAGCAAAATCGAAAATGTGTGAGTTTATGGACGCTCGATTCCGCTTCTGATGTGGGGGTAACATCAAATGGAATAAAAGAGGTGTTTACATTACATAGTTGTTTTTAATCAAGCAGAGCAATTTGTAATAAGTAACTGCAGTAAATACAACAACAATGTAACATGTATATGATTAACATCATATTATAGTTACATAGAAACAGAAATGAAAATCATCAGCAATTCAATAGCAAAACAAAATCATATTTATAATTATTCATAAAACATAATATTTTAGAGCAATATTAAAATAGATTTGGCGTGCGAGCGGTTTCGGGACTTTTCGTCCCCTGTCCTGGTGGATGATAATGGCGTGCGCCTGCCGAAATAAATTAGCAAAACGCACGCCTGTGAGTGGTTGCATGTGTATATACTACAGACGCGCCGCGGCGCTGTACGTCAGCGCCGCCTCTTCACGGCACCTACGGCGGTCCGTCCCCGCTGGGTGAGACCCCCGGTGACCTGGGAGAGGCCCAGCGAGAACGACCAGCAACGAGGGTGCCGACTTTGGGGGCGAGCCTGCAGTAAGTATGTGACTCCCATCCGCACCGATCTTAGAGCTAGCCGATCACGGCCCGGACTGCAGAGCCGTCATGTGTGTGTGTGAGCGGTCGTGTAGTGTGAGTACTACCGCCCAGTGCATCTGCAACGAATAAGCCTATATTAACTTAACACTTATCCGGCGCGTGAGTTCCAGCGAGTGTGGAGTAGCGAATGTGTGGGTTTCGGAGCGCAACTTGCCTATATTACCTTAGCACAAGTTGCACACCGGGGTGAAAGTTGGGTGAGCAGTCATTGTGTTTGAGTAGGTCGCGTGTAACCTGGGGGCGAACTACCCAGTCAGTCCACGTCAGTCCGGTGCGATGGGGTCGTCGACGTCCGCTACCAGGTCGCGGGGCAGGCGTCAGGTGGGCGCGCATGCCAGGGCGCTAGGTGCTCGACGTGAAGCCAAGCAGATGCGTCGGCATGCGTGAACATGACCCTCGCGAGACGTCGCACGAACTCATCCAGGCTCTCAATCCTGAGGTCGCGCTGGATGACGCTATTCCTCACACAGCAAGGGGCGTCCAGTATGGTCCGCAGGGCAAGGTGTTGCTGCGCGTGGAGGAGTTTCCGGTTCCACTCACAGGTGAGGGCGTACCAGGCGGGGGCGGCGTACGTCAAGATTGGGCGAATGTACGACTTTACACGCCCAACTTGACGCGCGCCGGTAGTCGGGATGAGAGCACAGGTCTGATTAAGTGGCGTACGACTCTGCCCTGCGCGGCGACCATGCGGACGTGCGTTCCCATCGCGAGTCAGCGGTCGATGGTCACACCCAGGTACTTGGCCCGGGGCGACCACTCGACGTCGACTCCTTGGAGCTTCAGCCGTGGTGGGAGGGGCGTCGACCCTGTAATAATCGCTTGCGTCTTACCCACATTGACCGACAACTGCCACTTGGCGAGCCAGTCCGGGAGTTTATGCATTATGACCGCCGCGTACTGCGCATTGAGCGAGGTGGTGATGTACGTGGCGTCGTCTGCATACAGCGCGAGCGTCGACTCCGGCGTGGTGGGGATGTCGTCGGTGTAGTGTGAGTAACACGTCTGCGATACGCAGCTGCACTGCGGGACACCCGCTCTTATGGGGCGGGGGGCGGACAGCGCTCCATCGGCCACCACTCTGAAGCTCCTGTGGGACAGAAAGGATGAGACCACACTTACCACGCGACGGGGCGTGTTGGACGAGGCCAACTTATATATGAGGCCGTCGTGCCACACGCGGTCGAAGGCCTTCTCCATCTCGAGGAATACAGCAACCGCGTACTTCTTCTTGTTCATAGCTGCCGACAGCAGGTGCAGTACCCTCGACAGCTGAAGCGTCGTGCTATGCTCCGCCCGAAACCCAAATTGTTCCGGACACGTGGTGATGTGTGGCGTAAGATGCCGCAGCAGGAGCGACTCGAACACCTTGGAAATGGTCGGCAACAGCGTGATTGGCCGATAGCTCTCCGACTTCAGGATGTTGGGAAGACACCCTTTGGGCAGCATTATGATGCGCCCCTCCTTCCAGGCTGTTGGGAAGACACCCGTCAGCCAGTCGCCCTCCGCATCCGTTACCTTTTCTTCCCAGCTCGCGGCGGCCAGGGCTTTTAACTCGGCCTTTACCTTATCCGCGAGACGGTTTAGTTGGTGTTTCAAAGTCGGGCAGCGTATTTGCTGCCACTGCTTGCGTAGGCGCCTCTTCTCGGCGACCATAGCACGTATCCGTAGCGGTAGGGGCGACTGAAGCACTCTCCCCTCCGCTGGTGAAGTGGTTATCGCCTCTTCTAAGGCGCGTTGCACGCAAGCAGTGACGTCATTCACAAATTGTTCTACGTCCGCGGAGTTGGCAATAGGTCGGGTCGGCGTAGTGGTCTCGATCCTTTCTGTGAATAAGTCCCAGTTTGTGGATCGACGTGGCGCTGGCGGCTTCATCCGGGTCATAACTCATACCCGATAAGACGACGACCACAAGTTGATGGTCCGACTGTAGCTCGTCGTCGATTACTTGCTGAGTGATCTGGCAGATTAGCCCTCGGTGGACGACAATGCGAAACGTGCTGGAGCACGTCGGGCATCTGTTGTAGATGGTCTGGGTAGTGCTTCGGCGTCTCGTCACGTGCAGCTGAACGCCCAGGGCGTACATTGTACGCAGCGACTGCGAGGGGATCTTCTGATGGACGACTCTTCGTTTCACCAATACTGCCAGACCACGGTATCGGTAGTTGAGTGCCGACTTTTCATCCCTGCGATAAACGAGAAAACCTGGGAACCTGATCTTGTCCTCAGGCCCTAGGTGAGTCTTATTTATTAGCGCTACGTCGATATTTTGATACCGCAGGAGGTGGCGGAGGGGTGCGACTTTGTCTCGGAGGCCGCGAGCATTCCAGTGTATAATCATCAACGGCTTAGCCATGTTACAAGGTGAGTAAAGCGGCCAAACCGTCGCGGATAACCTGCTCCGCATCTTGCCCTTGTGGATGGCCTTGATAAGGTCCATCAGCAGCTTGATGGTGCAGGCTGTAAATTCCTTATTTGGCTGTTTAGCGCCGGCCTGAGTGGTGGCGCTAGTGGGCTCTTCAGAGTTGTTGGCGCGCCTCAGCTGTGCTATGCCTCAGCGGCGCCTGAGTTTGCGCCCTTTCCCTTCCTAGGTTCCGCTACAGCCTGCACCTTTGTCGGGACAGGGGAGGCCTCCGGTACCTGTGGGACCTCTTCCACGGTCATAGGCAGGCCCCGGGGCCTGAATGGCCCCCGGGCGGGACGCCGCGGGGCGTATGGACACGGCGGGCGGCCAGCCCGGCGCCGGCACAGCCGCAACGCGCGCATGCGCCAATGTCGACGACGCGCCGGAAACTGGCTGCGTGCTGCTCGTCGTGGCGGTGGTGACGGCGGTGCTCGAGCTATTCTTCGACGTCATCTTCTTCTTTGAAGAAGTCGACGGAGCGGCAGGAGCACCTCCTCCTCTTCTTGGCCCAACCGGCGTTAAACCGAGCGACACGTCCCCAATATTGGGGAGCGACATCGCCCGGTCCAACGTCGGGCGGGATTCCTCCTCTTCTGCCCGTTGCTCGCGGCCCAGAGAGCCGCGAACACCGGACTTGATGACTGTGAGTGGCCAGTGTGGCCACCCACGACGGCAACGGTGTTTACACACCGGGCGGCAGCGGAGACAGCCAAAAATACGCAAATATTTTAAAATTAACAGAAATTACATTGTTCTCCCACATATTGTACCTCGTTCATTGCTATGGGATCCAAGATTCTCTGAGAATTGATCAAGATGACTGCGTGTAAATCCAAAACGAAGGAACGTAGGAAGCCAAAATTTTTGGTATGATTGTAATCAGTATGCGGTCCTTACTTTAAAAAAAACACAGTTTCTTAGCACCAAAACTAGTGTTGACCAGTGTAATAGTTTAAAAAAGAAAACTAAAACTATCTTCCCTTTTTTTAATGATCGGCTATATTCAAATGACTTCTCCCGCTCCCGCGGAGCAGAAGGGACGGTCAGACTCTTACTGACTAAAATCGTGTAAATTTATCGATCTTAAATATTACACATATTTTGGTAGAATTCAAATTTGGAGGAAAATTAAGGGAAATGATTTACGTTACGTGATAACGGGATCTCAGCTGACTTCTGTAACAGAAGTACACTAAATTAGTATTTTCACCCAACTATGGGAAGATCACCGAATTTTACCGTTAGAAAGCCCTTTTCTAGAAGATCATATGCTACTTGTTCGAATTTTGTCAATTATGAATTCGTTCGAGTTAATGAATAAAATTAAAGTTGAACGACAAATAATTTTGAATTCTGGAGTTAAGGATTTTAACGCCCCATCTTTATAGTCATCGCTGGAAGAACTATTAAAAAGGCTTTTGCTATACACATAACTATTTCTAATTTTAGGGCCGTTTGGAGATAATGACCTTAAAATGTGAAAAGTAGACAGCAAACATAAGGTTTTTGTTCAGTCCATAATAAACATAAGTTACACCAGTAAAAAGAGCTTCCCAAAAAGAACCTTTGGTAGTGACTTGACTTGGTAATTGTCAGTATGTTCGGAGTTAAGGATTTTTAGCACCCTTACAGCTATAACCCCTTAATAAAATCTACCAGTACTTACATTTTTAATATCGAGAAAGTGACTTAGGACTAGGAAATCGATTTTTACTCTTGTTAAATTTTTGAAAAAAAAAATAAAGAAAATCACCTGAATCAACTGTTTTACGACTTTCCTTGTAGATTGAGTCTTTAACGTGAAAAAGTTTTAAAAAGGCATAGATATTAAAGTAGAGATGAACCGCCTTTGACGTCACCAAAAAAATCATAGGTATATCTCATGATTCAAGAGTTGCATCGCCAATGTCCTCGCCGGCAACATTCAGTTGTACACCCAGCGTGTACAGGCTCTGCAGTGACGGCGGGGGAAGTTCCTGGTGGACGACCCTTCGCCTTACCAGAACTGCCACACCGCGGTACGTATAATTCTGAGCCGACCGTTCATCTTTCCTATAAGCGAGATAACCCAGAAACCTAATCCTGTCCTCAGGTCCCAGGTGCGGCTCGCTTATTAGCGCCACGTCGATGTCTTGATCCCACACGAGATGTCGGAGGGAGGCGACGTTGTTTTTAAGGCCGCGGGCGTTCCAGTGAAGCATCCTCAACGACCTAGCCATTATAAAGGGCGAGTAACTCGGCCAGGACGTCGCGCATGACCTGCCCTGCGTCTTGTCCCTGCCTGATGGCCTTCAGCAGGTCCATCAGCAGTTTAATGGCGCAGGCAGTAAATTCTTTAAAAACTGAGCGGGCCTACGCTTTCCACGCCATGCTTCAACCTTGACCCCCCGCATTAGCAAAAGTGAGGAGGTGTCATAGATGCGGCGCACATCAGGCATCCGCTTCAACATGGCGTAAAATACGCAGCCGGTTCGTCCTTTGCGCACCCTTATGTGGCGCACTAACTCCGGCTCGTAGCCTAGAGAACGGAGCTCCTCCTCTATGTCCTGCAGATCGTTGTCCACAGGCAGCCCCCGGATCGCTACCTTAAGTAGCTTCGCCGCTGGCAGAGTGTAAGCAAACCAGCTTACCGGCCGGCCTCTTTCTCTAAGTTGGTCAGATATCGCTGGATGAATCAGTAGGCAGCCCAGTTAGGCAACTTTTCAACTACAAGCGATGGGTAGCGTGGCCTCTTCTTATACTTGGCGCCTGGGGCCGCGTTACTCGCGGCCGTGCCCTGTGTGGGGGCTGCTTGTGACGGAGTAATATTTAAGGGACTCGCTTCCTCTTGCTCCTCGTCGGTGCTCCTGCGTCGCCGCTGGGCTCGGACCTCCTGGAAATCGAGGTCCATCTCCTGTCCTTCCAGTGAGGGAGACGACGGCGCGGAGTGCGCGTCCTCGAGCGACGCCAGCGGCACGTTCGAACCCGCGCGCGACGACTGGGCCGAAAAGCTCGCGGACGCGTTGAATGCGGAGGCGCGCGGCGGCGCAGGTGAGGCAGGTGTAGAGGGGGTCACGGATGGCGCGCGCGGTGCCCCTCTGCAGGCGCGGGTCGCTGAAAATACGCTCGCGGTCGGTGCCGCTGTGCCCGCCAGCAAGCTGCGGGGCGAAGCTGACGCGGTGCGCAAAGCTGGGTGCGCGGCGGACGCGTACGTCACCAGCGGCCTGCGCGGGCGCCGGCACTCGCCACCGGGCGCGCCCTGCGGGGGCGCCCGGCGGCGAGTGCGGCAGCGATGTGATTATCCCCGGGGTGAAGGGCACAACACTTGTGCCGATCCTGAGACCATAAGATCTGCAGCAAAAATGGCTGGCTAATGCTTAAAAAACAACCCGTTCTAGTAGGTATAGTTTAAATTTAAATTTAAGTTTAAATTTCTGGATTACCATTCCTCTTCTCATTAATTATCTTTATTATACATATTATGACTTCATGGCTGTTAAATTGATAAATTCATAAAAGTTTAAAAGTTTTTGAATTAATCTCTTTTCTAGTAAACTTAAATAAGCATGGCCGTCGCGTTAAAAAGCTTATAATGATTGTAGTTCGATTTTCAGATCGACGTCAGTCAGATTTATTCAATACAATTAAAGACAAAAGAAAAACGACTGGCTGCTGTTGTTGGACGTGAATGTCGTAATTTTGCGACTTTGTTATCGGATTCGTAAATATATTCCCTGAAATTCCTATCACTAAAACTAAAATGAGTGAGCCAATGAAGTCTGTTTCTGCCATGAACAAATTGTACATCGGCAACTTGCCCATAGAAGCCGACGAAGCAGCAGTGAGACAGCTATTCGCTGAACAGAATCTGACTGTTGCTGATATCTCTGTAAAGAGAGGTGGTTACGCTTTTGTCGATTTTCCTGATCAATCGGCTGCGGATCGAGCCATAGACAAACTGCATGGTGAGTTACTAAAATATCCTCTAAACATCTTAGTGTATACATTTAAGTCAATAAGTGTCTTTTTCTTTGTATTTATAGAGCGACAAGGACACAGATCGCTATTACCCCTAGCGGAGGATACGTTTTATAATTCACCTACGTAATAACTGTAGCGCTGCTTCTAAGATAATGCTAAATCCGATTAATTTTCTTTGATGAAATACAGTCGTTTCAAAGGTGCACTTCATGCCATTTCTCTATTTTGCCTAGTTGTATCATATCGCACTATATCGACAACAGTGCACTTCTTTTGGTAAATATCATAATAACTTCGATGCAATTCAAAAATAAATAAATAAATGTAAATGGTCCACCCATAAACAGTTACTTTGTTTTTAAATCTCAAGCATACTAATACCATAGGCATGAAATTGTATTTCTTGAATAGGATCTAAGTGTAACCATTATAATTATATATTTTTTTACAAATAATTGTGAAAATTTAAAGCTTTATCTGTCATTTCAGGTTATTCTTATTGTGGCCTGCCTCTGATCGTCGAGCCCTCTGTTGCTAATAAGAAAATGTAAGTAAACAACAGGCTAGTTGTATGCTATCACATAGTTACATCGAGTGTGGAATCAGCTGGAAGGGAATATCTCGAATGATCTTTTCCCTGTAACTTTCCAAAGAAGCACTTTGTTTACAAGGTTTTGGATTACAGCCCATTGTTCACACTGAAACAATGGTTAAGAATACGATGCAAATAGAAGAACCTTCCACATATTTCCAGCTTTCAGATTTGTCTAGGATTGAGTACTAACTTATTTCGGGATCAACGTGATTTAAACAATAACAGCAGTTCTTTAAAAAAATCTTTCGATGCACGAATCTTACGATCTGTCTTGATGCTGCTGGGTTGGCATATGTGCTCATTCTACTTATATTTTTCCAGAGTCAACGTTCCTAATCTTCAAAGCGCAAGTACCACTCAGTTGAAGGAGGGCAATAATGACTCTCTGCCAGGAGGTTGGAGGTAAGTGAGCTGTTATGTAACCTTAATAAAACCTATTCAATTAAAGTTGTGGAAAAAGAACTGTGATGGGTACTTCTGATGCTATTTTAGGTGACGCAGGGGTAGCTCGGTATACCGGTTTGCGAGAAACGAGATAACTGCTGAGCGTGCTTTACCTGTTTTGCTGAAACAGTATCGACAGCCGTCACCGGCATTAACTCTTAAGCTAGTGAGTCCGTGTAGGTAATTGTTAGGTACCTAGTGTGAATAGCCAGTAATAACGATCAGCCAGCCCATGTCTAAATAGGCTCGACACGCTGTTCGTTTTAGTGGCGTTTGGTAGCATGTGGTGACTACGCTTAGCTATGTATCAAAGTGAATAGGTATAGGCTGTGCAAAAACGACATGAAACAATAGTAAATGGTGTAGATTTCTACATTATTTAAACTTTTTTCATGTCTTTGCGAAGTAGGTGTGGTATCACTTAGAATTATAGATTCAGGAATGATTGAAAAGTCAACGTTGTTTGCATTACACACTTTGGAAGTCGTTATTTTAAGCGAATCGTAGGCAAAAGGATTGAAAAAGGGACCGCATTACCTTTGCCGAAAACGTTACACAATAAGGCCGCAGTTCTATGAACGTTAATAAACAAAAGGATTTATGTAAGAATCTTAGCAGATGGCGTTATAAAGTTTGTGCCTACCCCCATTGAAAAAGGCGTGAGTTATGTATTTGTAATAGTAGATAGCATAGGTTCTACATAAACATACATAATTAAAAAACTAATAGGTAGTAAACGATTCTGTTTTTGATGGGTCAAGAATAGAATCGTGAATTCGTGACACCTACTACTTAAAAAAAAAAATCGGTACCTATATTAGAATTGACCTAAGTACAAAAATAAAACATATTTCCCACACCACCCCACCCTATGTAATGTTTACTTCGTCTATTTTTCCTGTAACTTAGATGGTGTACATAATTAAGAGTATTCTATTCTATTCTATATTTTCATTGAAGCTTTCGATGTATATGGAGTTCAGTCAGCATTCTTTTACTAAGTTGCAGCACTCAGCACTCGTGTCGTTTTTTTTTTACTTTTATTTTATTACAGGCTGACCCGCGTAACTTCGCCTGCTCCACATTTTACATTAACACCGCTTCTATTGGTCGTAGCGTGATGTTAGCCTATAGCCTTTGTCGACAAATAGGCTATCCAATACTAATATCATTTTTCAAATCGAACCAGTAGTTCCTGAGATTTTCGCGTTCAACCAAAAAACAAACAAACCCCAGCTTTATAATCTTCTAATATATAAAAATCTCGTGTCACGGACTCACGGTGTTTGTTACCGAACTCCTCCGAAACGGCTCGACCGATTTTCATGAAGTTTTGTGTGTATGTTTGGTAGGTCTTAAGAAGAGAGGTCGTAGGCTATTTTTTATATTTATGGCAAAACAATGTTTGCCGGATCAGCTAGTATTAGTATGATATTACCTATAGGTACTATAGATTACAGGATGTGCATTTTTCGCTACAATTGTTCTTTTTAGTAACTAGTCATGGCTTCTATCATTCCCTTGGTTCTTTCTAGGGTATCATTTTGTAATTTTACATTTCATTTTATTTTCTGTTTGACGTTTTGATTATATCATTAGCTCGTAACAAATGGCATAATATGTTATGACTTTAAATACCTATTTAACCACATTCATACAAATAAATACATTGAGCTATTGATAAGTACTTAATAGGAACCTACGTACTGATACTTTGTTGGGGCCAGATGGCAGAGTAGCCACAAAACTGTTTACAATGAGAGGTTTCACTTTAATGATATAGCATTTTCCCTTTTGGTAGTTTATCTCGATTTCCGGCAAAACTACAAGTCCAAGGGAAAATGTTAAATGACCAAGTTGTAGGTAATATAAAATAAAGGTAAACTTTTGTAATTACAATTTTTCACGTAACCTCAAAATTTATGTGAAAAATTCAAGTACCAAACCAACTTTTTGGTTTTTTATTTTTCTTCAAGAAATTCGGTGAAAACTTACCTTTTTACGTCCCAAACTCACTGTATTATTTTTTTCCATTTTTTAGGGTTCCGTACCTCAACAGAAAAACACGGAACCCTTATAGGACCTTGTTGTCCGTCCGTCTGTCTGTCAAGACCGTTTATCTCGGGAACGCGTGGAGGTATCGAGTTGAAAATTTATACCATATACTTACTTAAGTCTACGGTCCCTTGAAGCTGTGAAAAAAATCATAGTTATAAATGAACATAAAAAAGATACAAGCGTTTATGCCGCAAAAAAAACGAATATTTCGACATTCTCAAGGGAATCAAAATTCATAAGGTATTTCCCGTTGACCTAGAACTATGAAATTTGGCAAGTAATAATAATAATACCGTATAATACCGTCTTATACAACAGGTGTAGGGAAAATCAATCAATCATCGAGCATAATAAACCACTGATTGGATTCAAAATCTAGGTACTTGTACAAGTGTTATCCCGAGTAACATTTAGCGTTTACTTCATCAAAATCGACTCACAAAATCAAAAGATATTGAATTTTTAAGTTTATGAAGAAACTTCCTAATGTATTCTAATCAGTCAGAGCGCCATCTATAAGGAAAAAGTAAAATGCACGAAAGCATGAAAATAACACCACAACAAATTGTTATTTGTTTAACTTTTAATACGTACCAAAATAATAGTGAACATTTTACCACCTTATCGTAATTAATCGTAAGATACGTTCTTTTAACGTTTTCCGCTGCCAAATACTTTCAATTTACGAAATGGTCGATAGATGGCGTTGCACTGATGACGCGTTTTTCTGAATCGCGGTGTTAATATCCATTGGATAACGACCGTCACACGATTTTTAAACAGCGCAGCGTTGTAGTTCGTTAGGGGTATAGGTTCGGTTTCTAAAAGGTCTTGAAAAGACAAGTATCTGCTAGTGTCCAAATTCGTTAAATGTCTGATTTGTTCTGGTTCGTTAATCGTGCATTAATTAAGCATTTATCGTAGAACTGTCTTGAACTAATTTGGTACTTGCGAAGTACTGGACGGTTCGACTTGCGGATCAGGCCTGTAGGGTTCCGTACCAAAGGTGCTGACGGGACCCTATTATATTAAGCCTCCGCGATAGATTCTTAGCTTGGAAAAAACTGCGAGTTTTGATTCCTGAACTATTTATAATACGTACCTACAAATTTGTACGGAACCCTCGGTGCGCGACTCCGACTCGCTCTTGACCGGTTTTTTGACTTAATATAGAAAGAAAGAAGAAAGAAAACAAGTTTATTTGGTACAAACAGATACACACAATGTAGGTACAAACAAAAAGGAAACTTAATTCTAAATCAATTACATTGTGTGCCCCGCGGCTGCGCCAAATAGGTCCAGTTCAGCAAAATGCCAGACAACTAGGAGCTGCCTGACGCTGGTTTTCAACTGAACCGTACGTTGAGTACACTTCTCGCCAAACTACTTGGCCGTTCTGAAGTTGGCTATAATAGATGCGCAGTAGTAAATCTCATACAAAAATAGCACCGCGCCATGCCTTGCGCATCGGAAAGCCAACTTCAGGGCGGCCAAAAAGTTTGATAAGAACTATATATGGATGTGAATCAGTTTTAAAATATTAAATATACAGTTAAATAAATATATTATAGTGTGTAGTAAACAATACAACATGAATAATAATTTGGTGTCAAGTGATAAATGGCGGTTTGACATATTTTCTTCATAAAATCTGTCAAACGGCAATTTTTATTCCACAGTTAAAAGTTATCAGACAATTGAAAAATCGGCCCTAAGAGATAATAATATCGAAAAAGCATCGAAAATTCTGCCGTCAAAATATCTGCTTTTTTTAAATAAATCGGTGGGCTTTTTATTCGTTGTAATCTCTACTTTCTGATGGTGTAAATAATATACGTTACGGAAATCAAGATAAACCATTATTTACCCTTAAAAACTCACCCCCATCCACTTCCCGACCTCGGATCGTCCAAATTATTTTTTCCTTTCATTTTTGTTATATTTTCTTCCTTTTCCAATGGGTTTCATCCTAATCACTTTTTACCATTTTCAAAGGCTCAGCTCTGGTCTATTAGGGTGTACTCACACTCTTCCGCTCTATTCAGCTTATGCATAGGAAACAACAATTTTGTATGGAGATGCGTACGCATCCATTCAACTTTCCGCGTCTATTCAGCATTCGCGGCAAACAAGTATAAGGCATTGTTCAGACCAAACGTATTGTCGGCCGCTGACTGTGAGCGCGCGTTACGCAGTTTATAGCTGTTTCATGTATATTTAAATCCTCGTTCACACCGAACCAAACGTATTGCGTTGTCGCTGACTACTGCACAGTGAGCATACTCACAGTCGGCGGTGGACAATACGTTTGGTGTGAACGATGCCTAAAAAGAGGACAAACGTGTTATTATCATGCGAGTGCTATATATAGAGTTAAGCGCTGTTCCGCCGCGTTCAACGCTCTTCCGCCGCGTTCAACGCTCTTCCGCCGCGTTCAACGCTCTTCCGCCGCGTTCAACGCTCTTCCGCCGCGTTCAACGCTCTTCCGCCGCGTTCAACGCTCTTCCGCCGCGTTCAACGCTCTTCCGCCGCGTTCAACGCTCTTCCGCCGCGTTCAACGCTCTTCTGTCGCGTTCAGCGCTGTTCCGCCGCATTTAGCGTTGTACGTATACGTACACGGATGTTTCTAGACTGCTAGTGTGACTGACACTGGCATGGCCACCATCAGGGATTTTAATTTTGATAATATAAAAAAATTGTCGCTAATTAGTCGCCAAATATCAAAATTAGTCGGTCACTATTCGATTCGGTTCGGTTATTCTATTCTATTCTATTCTACTGGTTCAAAAGTTATAAGGGTTTATAGGTGGCCGATCTGGGCTGGGGTGCGGCCTACCCCAGCTTGGTCCATTTGAATCTCTAAAGCTAGGGCACCTTACGAAGATCTGTTTTGTCTCTCAAATTTAGTCGCTAATTAGTCGCAAGTTTTCGCCAAGTCACAGATAGTCGGCTCTTAGTTTAGAAGATATAATGAGTTCAATTTTTAAGGTAGGTATAGTCCAAGAGCTAGATCGAAGAGTAATCTCTTCGAACAAATTGCCAACGAAAAATATTTCTATTAATATGTGAATTATACGTCTAGTTTTATCGATCTAAAGTCCGTAGAATTGTCAGAGAAAGATAGATTCTTAATCCTTCGATCTAGCTCTTGGACTGTACCTGTACTGGGTCGATCCACTATCGTTTGCGTTTTAATTTTTTACGCTTAATTTTATCTATTTCTTCTGCAAGAAGCCAACCAATAAACACTTCTGGACACATCTATTGGCCCACCTTGTATTTTCAGTTTCGTTTGGTCCTAGCTAAAATTTTATATTAGGTCGAGCAAAAAGTTTTTATGCAGTTTTGAACCTGGCACATTCACAATTTCATTCAATAGTCTTTTTTTTGGATTTCGAACACAGAATTTAAAGAAACAAAAGACAATTTGGAGCCTGTTTGTTGATATCAAACAATCGAATACTAAGAAAACTTGGTTTTATTGGTTTACTTGGATTTCATTCTTGAAAAAGTGATTGATATCTTTGGTTTTGCAACAAACATTACTTATTCTTAACATTAAGGTGAGGTTCTATCAATAATCTATGGATACTTCACCTGAAGTCGCCGCCCAAGCTGTGGCACTTATTCAGGCCGGACACAGCCAAAGAAACGTGAGTGCTCAACTTAATTTAAGTCGATCTGCGGTCCGAAATGTTTATCGGAGGTACCTAGAGACTGGCGGCTTTGTTCGTCGCCAAGGAAGGCCACGATCTCGGGTCACAACTGAAAGGCAGGATCGATTCATCGTGACGACCAGCTTGAGAAATCGTCACCTTACCTCCATTGAGATACAAAACCAACTTCGCGACTTCCACGGAGTATCTGTGAGCGCTCGAACTGTTCGGAGAAGGTTAAAAGAACGCGATATGGTACCACACAAGCCAGCTAATGGGCCCAAACTAACGCGAGCCCACCGAACAGCGCGCCTTCATTTCGCACGCAGTCATTTAAATTGGCCACAGCAAGATTGGAGCCGTGTACTCTTTTCTGATGAGTCTAAAATTGTGTTACATGGCAATGATGGAAGGAAGAAGGTCTACCGACGTAAGGGAGAGCGTTTCGCACAATGCTGCTTTGAAGAGAGGGTTGCTTATGGCGGTGGCTCATGGACTGTCTGGGGCGGTATATCCGCGAGCGGCAAAACTCAACTTGAGGTTGTTACAGGACCACGGCTGCCAACATTAAATGCTGAAAGGTACATTCGTGAGTGCTTAGAACCTCACGTGATACCATACGCGGACTATGTGGGCCCAAATTTCCTTTTTATGCATGATAATGCAAGAGCCCATGCGGCCGGCATCGTCAGGGAATATCTTCGAGATGTGAACATCACAGTTATGGACTGGCCAGCCAGAAGCCCAGACATGAACCCCATTGAGCACATGTGGGACGAGCTAAAAAGACGTGTTAGGGCTCGTCAGCCAGTTGCCCAGACGATGCAGGAGTTGAAAACTGCCATAGAAGAGGAATGGGAGATGATCCCTCAAAATTTCATAGAGCGGTTGATAAACTCTATGACTAATCGTATGAGAGCTGTTGTGGTAGATGCCCATGGAGGCAACACGCGTTATTAAATTAAACCTTTATTTGATAAAACATGTTTTTTATTCAAAAATCAATTGCCTTTAACAAGGCATATCCGACTTGTTAGGCGTAGCTCCATGTCGTATGGTATTCTGAATTCAAATTTAAAACAATACGATCGAAAAAGATGGTAAAATGTATCAGGTTTAAAACTGCATCAACAGTTTTTGTTCAATCTAGCAATCATATTTCGGTAGGGGCCATCGAAACCTAAACTCTAAGGTGGGCCAATAGATGTGTCCAGAAGTGTAATATATAAGTATCCCACCAAATTATAATAATTATAGTCTATTTAAAATTTAAATATGGAACACCGCATCACTGTCGCGGGCGGACCCGCTTAGTTTTTCTTTTAATTCATACTGGCTGTTTATACAATCACAAAACCGCAGCTTATTTTTCTTAATTATGTAAGATTTTCAGTTCTTTTTAAAAATAGAACTAAATTTGGTAAGGCAGTCGGCCTAACCAAATTTAGTTTAACCAAATTTTTAAAGTTCATTCCCAACCTAGAGAGGGAAGCAATTACTATGAGTCTTTCCCGCCCAAGGGTGGAAAGTAGCATCTTCCACCCGCTACTCGGATCAAAAAAACTACTTTCCGAGTATGAAAATGAAAATATGTATACCTATAGGTAATAAATTAATCTACTATGAAAATGGTAATATGAACTGTTGTTTGTTGTTACTAGAGTTGAATGACTGGAACTTCGGAGTATGAAGAAGCAAGTAACCAAAGAGTTACAAAACAAACAATTCCATTCTATTCATTTTCTTACTAGCGTTTGTATAAGTGTCGAAGTCCGAGTTTAGACTGTTATTCTGTCCCCCATATTGTTCTGATATAAGTAACTAAACACTGACTTACTGAAAACTTATCCGTTTTTCAATAGTGTAAGGTAGCTAATTGATGGCCGGTGTAGCTGGATTTTTCACTCAAGTGAACATGATTTTTTTTGCAATTTTTTGTTGTTTTTGGGTCTCAGCTCTACATTATTATTCGTATATTATAATATATCTGAGGGCCAATTTTACTATTTAATTTTTTTATTTGTGATGTGTTTGCTCTTGACTCTGGTCTAGGTCAGAGATGACAGAGACAGTCTACGATGGAGCAAGCTTAGGTACCCAGAAGGAGCTGGTTCACTCTAACTTTGAAGAGATTAGGGTTGTAACTGGTGGATGCCAAGCTACATAGCTTGGCATCCACCAGTTTTACGTCACCGATGAGCCTCTTAGCTCTGCGTTCCACCGTGTCTTTTCTGTTACGGGAACAAGCACTCTTTATGGTGGACGTTGACGTCCCCCAGAAAAATGAGTTTCGCTGTTGGGTACCGTTGCTGGGCTACGTCGGTCAACTCTACGAGGGAATTAAACAGCGCTGTTGTCTCCTAGTCACCGCTGTGCGATCGGTATACGCCGATGTAGATAAATTTCTCCACGCCAGGGTCCACAAGTAGCCATATGGCAGAAAAACCCGATTTCTCAAAGCAACGGAGACGACGATAACAAATGTCATCGCGGACGTACACACAGACCCCAGCCTGCTTCTTGAACTTGTGTTCCAGAGAGTAGCCCGGGTAGTTGAGGTACGTCACGTCCGACGGGGTTGTTATCTTCGTCTCCGTTAGGAAAAACAGGTCCGACTTCTCAGTCTCAAGATGGTGATGGACCGGTTCGAGATTGGAGTTCAACCCCCTAATATTAGTGAGGTGCATTTTTATTAAAAGCATTACACCCTAATTATTTAAAGCAACGTTTTTTATTTCTGATAGATTGCGACGTGATGCGAATGCGAACGTTGTTTGAAAATTAATTAGAATTTGCACTCTGATCTACTAAACACGTACGAAAGATTCAAGCATAGGTTTCAGTTTAGGTCCTTAAGGGGCAACTCGGTAATGTAATAGAAGTGTTCTAAGGTTTTTCGGCCCTATAACGCACTGATTGATATTTTATTCAATTCCTTGCGAGGGTAAGGTCGAAAGGCCTATCATAAATGACAAGGTCTTTCTGCCCCTTCCCGCACTGACCTATGTCATTGCACTATTTACTTCAGACTAGTGTTGTGACGTAATTAGCGAGAACGCACATGCATAACGATAGTGCAAATTTAGAACATTAAAGTGTCAATGCATGTTTATGTAGTGTCAAGCACTATAATAATGCCTCGGACAAACAAAAACCTGGAACGATAATAGAATTATCATTCTCGCGAAAAGAAAATAGTGTTAGTGAACATTGTAATGACGATAAGTCCAAGTGGAGACAGGTTATTATGAAAACTTATTTAAAAAAAACTCAACAAAACAGCTCTAATATTAATGACACCAATCTTGGACCAAGTGATAAGTCGAAAATCACCCTAGAGCTGAAACCAAACCACGCACCTAAGTAGAGGAATAACGAGTAAACCCCCCTTTTCCTCGATTAAACCCCTTTTTCAGTGCGGTTTCAGGTCATAAGACTTTATACTTATTTTTACATATATCTCTTGAATAAATAGCAGGATCTGGGTGCAAAGCTACCACTATGACAGCCAACTCTTCTACTAGTGATATTGATAAGTTGGTATCCAAAATTCAAAGTTTTCGCATAGGTATAGTTATTTATATCCATCGATACCTTACTAGGTCTAAGAGCCCCATAACGCAGGGGCTTTTAAACTTTGATTTTCATTTCAGTACGTGCATGTAGGGTACCCAGACTTGGTATTACAATAATTACAAACAAATCGTAAAGTAGGTACTAAAGCAAATCAATTAAAGGTATGCGTTATTGTGACAGATTTTTGCGTGTGGACACGGAGGCACAAAAAATACTACTGTTTTTTTTCATAGAATATTGTAACCCGCCTATTGTTATATGCCTAACCGAAAGCGCCATTTAGCTTTGCGTCAGATATTCACAGATTTGGATTTTCAGAACAGCGTACGGTTAGCAGGAAGGCCTGTTAGACTAGGGATTATTCATAAAAAATGTGAAGCTTCAATTGTGTACCTATCTATTCAAAGTAGGCTACCGAGCCAGCCCATCGACCGCCATTTCACCTCGCCTACTCGGTATTTATTGCCTAACACATTGACAATTCATAAGTATGAGAATTGGGACATGTGTTCTGTGTATTTTTCCAGCTGCATCAAGCAACCCCCGATTTAGAACCGTTCGATAAAGAACCGGATCGATGGCGAGGCCACTAATTGTCGTTTTTCATAGAAACCGTGTAGTAGGTTAGGTGCCTAGTGAGTTTTACCTGGGCACTTGTAATGCCTAACGAAGATGACATCTAGTTATGCGCAAATTTACCATTTTATGAATATCTTCTTCTAATATATAAAAATCTCGTATCACGGTGTTTGTTATCGAACTCCTCCGAAAGGGCTCGACCGATTTTCATGAAATTTTGTGTGTATATTCGGTAGGTATGAGAATAGATAGGTGATAGGCTATTTTTTTTTGCAAAACGTTTGCCGAGTCAGCTAGTTGTGATATAAAATTCTAAGTTTAAAATGATAAGTTTATGATGATGACTTAGTTAGTCAATGGTTAAATGCAATTGTTTAGGCAATTTTATTGGCGTTTAAGTTGAAACGTCTTATTAGAATATGGTTTCTTTCGCATAACTGATTTTGTTTGTTGAAATTTCACTCCATAATGTCTAATATATTAGCCGGCCGTATGGTGTCGGCCGGTGCCGTATGGTGCCGTAAAAGAATAACACCATCCCGTCACTTCCCGTGGGTGTCGTAAGAGGCGACTAAGGGACTCACCAGAGAATGGGCAGCAGCGTTCTCTGTGAAACGTAACACCATACACTGCGATCGCCAACCCGTCTGACGACCCACTCAGAGAACGAAGGCCAACGCAGTAGTGGAAATGTTCCCAAGATTAACGACAATGTGAAAATCGATCACTATTCATGATTTAGTTTTCTAAAGTCAATGTCTTAAAGCGGAATTCTGTTTGTAAAGCTGATCGCGTTAAAGAGAACTTAGTTCTACTTGAACGTCAATATTGATCTCGATTTTACCAGCCGAGCCACATATTGATCGCGTTCACGAGAACTTTATGGCATAGAAAGTAAAATATTATTACATAAACCCTGTAACCTGCATTTTCAAAATGTTTGGCTAAGTAGATCAGAATGTAAGAAATATCTTCGGCGTCTTATTGTATTATAATATAGAATGAGGACTTAGAAATCTAAATATGTATATATAAATTGTAAGGGCTTTTCATGAAAAAAATATTAATAAAGAGGATCCAAGGTTTTCTTTCAGTCATAGCTTGAAGCATAAAGTCGAATAACTTTAGACACCCCATTTCCTCCCGGTAAGAAAGTAAGATGATAGTTAATATGATCCTGTAAATAATAAACAAATTCAGCTGGCAAGATGCCGAGGGAAAACTCATCAGCTGGTGCATTTAAATAGGCGATAGATGCTCCTACTTTACACTGTTCAGGGCATCAGCTGAGCCAGCTGATGTTTATTTATTCACAATAATGTGTATTAGTTCTCATTAGAATACAATACGACCGTATTTTCATAGATTGCAAGAGAATTTTCCAGTAAGAGATTTTGTACTACAAAATAATTAGGTATCTCGAAAATGTGTTTTTTGTTATGGAGGTATTGTTACAAAATTAGTATTAAATGAAAGGTTTTACATAAAAACAATATCCCAAAAATAATCAAGTCAATAGGACATTTAATTTTCGAATTGTAAGAAAAAAGGTAAAGCGAAAGTTAGTCATGATGGAATTTTGTAAGTTTTTGTTTTAGGTTTTTTTCATTCTTCATAGTTATGGATTATATTATTGTATTATATTATAGAATAACGTCTTAGTAATCTAAATATGTATAAATTGTAAGGGCTTTACAGCCAGACGTTTTGTTTTCTGCAAGATAATGGGTTGGCTATAATCTGGCACTATTTTCATTCGTAAGGAAATGACTAAAAAAAAATTTTTCGCCACGTTTGGGAGGCTGCCGCTGCTTAACCCACCCACCGAATCGCAGCTGACGATCACAGAGGTCCATAATAAAGCTCTCTTAACCATCGTACAAGTTTTCGTCCGGGAAGAAATGTATGACAAAATTTGAGCCTGGCTCGCGATCTATTTAGAGCTCTGGGATTAGTACGAGTATGTTCTCACAGATTCTCAAATATCTGTATGTATAACTTTAAGTACCTTTTTATGTATTCATTTTGTCTTCTCACAAGTATCCAATTCAAAGCAAATGTGGCTCACCCCTTATTCACCTCTTCTCGGTACTCCCCTATAAAATTCGTTAATCCTCAAAGAACAACCAGTTTCATATGAACGTTAGCGTTTGTATAATATCCTATCTTAATATAATTCTATTGGAGTGAGCTTAGCGTTTTATCTCTGAACTGGTCAAAACTCGACGGATTTAAATGTTTGTTTTTTTTTTGTCGAGCCCTTAGTTTGAAGGACATTAACCGTCATTCTTTAAAAAACATACTCCTTCTTTTATTTCGGTGGAAGCCGTTGCCATAACCCTATTAAATTAATGAAAGACGAAATCCTTGGTGGGTTCTTTAGTGGTACTTGGAACTTGAAATTTTTATGATAATTGAATCTCTAGTTCTGAGTACCAAAGAGACAGATCTTTCAAAACACGCCCAGCACAGCTGTTTCCAGAAATTTTAAATCCGGCTTATTTGAACTTCCTTCCGCCGACGACGTTTGAATTTGAGGGGGTATTTTTACTGGGGTCTACCTGTCAATTTCATCAAGGGTAAAGTACATAGGTATGAAATGTAAACAGCAGACGAGACAACGGAAACGCAGGGCAGTACTTACCTACTTTTTCTCGAAGCGTTTCGTCGTATTTTTGTTCCCTTATAGTTTCGGTCTAGACAGTGCTAGAAAGTCCAATTTCTCGGGATATGATGTCAATAGAGTATTTATTTAACATACGTACCAAGTTTCAAATGCATATCTATTATACTTTTATAAATAGGTATCTAAAATACCGAGATTTTGTCACTCACTCACTTGATGATCATCAAAACTGTTAGGGTACTTCCTGAAGTCATAGAAAACTGAAATTTGGTGTGAAAGCTAGGATATTAGCATACGGACAATATAAAAATTAAGAAATCTGTACATTTTACCCCCCCATCCCTTTAAAGTAGGGGGATAAAAGTTTGTATGGATCTTTTGTCAATTTTCAAGCTAGGAACATAAAAATATAGTATTTAGAATATTATTTTCAAATAAAAAATACGTAACACTAAATGCACTTCAGCTCATTTATGAATACACTCGTACGATTATCATTATTTTGTGACGCGCTGAATGCTTGTTGACTGCGTGTTTGCTTTTCTTTACTCAAGGGCCTATTTATTGGCACAAAATTAGCGCCTAGTTTGTGAATTACTTTCTGTCTTAAGCCCATAGGAGTGTCTACGTCACTCTTACGGAACAGCCAGACCAGAATTAAGGTGTAGGAATTGCAGAGAACTTAAGACTAGGACTCGCGCAAGAACGCTTTACGCTATGATGAGAGTTAGACAGTATTAGGTTAGGAGCTTGGCTCTCCATAAGACCTGGTTACTTTTTTACAGTGCTAGCAATAGGTACTCGTCTTGGCACTACTTTACATAAAAATGTTTTTGGTGGGATATAACAATTACCTACCTACATAAATTGAGGGATGATGAGAGGGAAACGCGTCACTGTACTCCGCGAAATTTTCTTAAGTACGTTTTTTGCAACTTACAACTAAGTAGAAGTAGACTATACTGATGCAAGTGTTATCGCAAAAGTTATTATATTAGCCACTTACCAATTAATCATTTCAATTTTAAATCATCAATACAGTTCTTTTAGAGTAGGGCTACCATCCGTCCGGGTTTCCCCGGATTTTTCCTAGTTTGTCCGGATTTGTCCGAGGAGCATCCGGGTGGGGTTTTCAAAAAGGGTCCAGTTTTATGTCCGGGGAAGCTCGAATGATTGAAAAGTTTAAACGTAGAAATAAATTAAAACAAATCTTAATAAAAAGTGGTACTAGGCATAGTTTGACAAAGAAACTTTTATCGAACTACATAAATTCTGAGTTAATAGAAATTTCCAATACGATCAGAGCGGGGGTACTAAAATTAGCGAGCGAGCTACGCTAGCCCTCTTCGTATAAGAGGGCGAGCGTAGTTCGCTCGCTAATTTGTTACAGCCTTTCCGAGCGCGTTGCTGTGCACAAAAAACCTAAGTATAAACTGAGAACCTCAAGCGGCGGAAATATAATAACCTTGTTGGCAATTATATTTTTGAGCCGTTTGGGGTTGAAACTCTTGGACCGTGGGGTCCGAGTGCTCATGCCTTATTTAAAGATCTTTCTAAACGCTTAGTTGACACTTCGCGTGACCCAAGGGCTGGCTTTTACCTCGGACAGAGGATAAGCTTTGCCATACAACGTGGCAATGCCGCCAGTCTTTTGGGCTCACTTCCGGTGGACAGCGATGCGGACGAATTTTTTGACGCCTTATCTTAGTTAGGATATTTTATTTTAAGTGTATATATTTAGTACTTTAATGCTGTACCTAGTTCATATCTAAATAAACTAAAAATGTTTTAAAATTGGAAATAAATACTGTAATATAAACCCTACCGAGCTTCTAAAATTTTCGCGTTCGCTTCGCTCGCTGTAAATATCGATTGTTTAGGTTATTTTTGTAAACATACCGTTAAACAACTGTGAAAGCGACTAACACGTTGTGACACTGAAATTCTCCCCCGCACAGACAAATATTTGCCCCCCTTGTTATCTGCTGCGAAAACCTGGATCCGCGTCTGAGTTACATTCTACATTAGACTATTATACCTATTGCTTACTTGATTATTGAGAGAACAAAAATGTATAATTATAAATTGTTTTGAACTTGATGCCAATAGAACAGTGTTTTACTAGTTATTGTTTATATCGCAAATACGTTAAATGATTAAAAAAAAATGATTTTTTTTATTTAAAAGTGTAAATGTTTTTTATTGCTTGCGTCCCGAGAAAATACTCAATCACCCAAATGTCCGAGGTTTTTTAAAGGTTTGGTCCGGGGTCAGCAAATTATTTGATGGCAGCCCTATCTAAGAGCCTAATGTACAGGCGTGTTTTTAAGGCGCCGAAGAGGCACGTTTTACGAACGCGCGCATAAAGCGCTGTAGATCACTAACAAAAAGCAGCACCGTCTGCGTCTGAAGCGAAACAGCGCACGTCGTCGGCTCGATAATAAAACGCCGTGTGCACAGGCGCTAAGATCAAATTATCCGATCGAATTGAAGAAAATCTGAAGCTGCGTAATGTTAGTTTCATCAAATTACTGTTTCGTGAACGTATAGTCGAGAACAGTATTTGCAAAAACAATAAAACAACGTACATTGGTATTCCCAATTTCCCATTACCAACTATTCTGAAGGTTCGAGTAAAACTTGAAAAGTAACATAGATTTTGTTTGTTGCGGTAGCTATTCGGCCTCGTGCACGCAGCACGCGTTAACTACGTACGTAACACGCTCCTAACCGTACGTACCTACACGTCACCCTCATAGGACTTCAACTCAACAAGTCAGCTTCCGCTCTACTTTTCCGTCGTAACTCGTGATACCGTAATACGAATCGCCCAGTTATCGAAATTCTCAGATTTTATTCCAACGAATTAGGACTACTGGTAATAGGTAACTTATTAGTAAGTACTTACTAATTATTACTTACTTACTTAGTATTACAAGTATTTTGATCTTTTCACAAAAAACATTGTAAATAGAGAATCTATTTTCCAAAAATAAATTATTTTTGTTCACTTCAAAGAATAATTATTAACTTATAGTTTAGAAAATAATAGTATTTTTCTATTAAAATAAGATTATTTTCTACTATGGTTTACCTAATCTGAATCATGGATAATTAAAAAAATATCTAAAACTGGGCAGGTGCCGTTATATTATTTTCATGCCTTGCTCAGCTTAAGTAGGTACCACATTATGGTCATGACGACGTGAGCGCAGCAACTCACCATTCTTCGGCCTACAAGGCAATTGTAACAATATTGTACAATGGCTTTTCTTCCCTGTTGATTACGAATTGAGGAGCAGTCCATTGTCGAATCTCAGATTGTATTTCTAGGAGCTGCAGAGTTCGTCTTCTGCGATGCATAATATCGAAGCCACAAATGACACATCGCAAATGTCCTTCCTCATTTTTACTTGAGGAAACAACAAGAGGATGCGTAGCAGCATCCAAGTTCGCAATCAATTGTTTCGCGTTCGTTTTAGTTTTGCAATAAAAAAGTAATAAATATGGTGGCTCTGCCTTATAAATGGTATTATTATAAAGTCATCATGTCGTTAACCCCTGAAGAATGTGCCAGGATCCTAACAATACTTGAAGATGGGCACAGTCAGCGAAATACAGCGAGAACTGTTGGTGCGAATCTTTCTCCAGGTTAGCGAGTACTCCAGCGTTTCCATAAAACTGGATCCAATCTTCGAAGACCAGGAAGGAACTGCTAGTCTATTCTGTAAACAAATATTTCGATATCGAGCTTCACCTGAGTGACAAAACTCACAAAATGAGCTTTATTGCACACAACATAAAGGTCTTAATTTGAAACTCACTTCGGATTCCACTGTCGAGATACGTAAATGTTGTTACAGAATAGCACTACAGGCCAAACAAGTTGCACGACGGCGCGGGAGGATCGCTATATGGTGTCAACCATAGCAATATATATTATATCTATGGTGTCAACAATTTTGAGAAATCGCTTTCTAACGGCTGTTGACGTAAAGAATCATCATTTACGAGCTGGAGGAAACAGTCAAGTACGGATACAGTAAGAGGCGGCGTCTGGCTGAAGCAAATTTAAAGCCATTAAGACCTACAAATGGCCCAAAACTAGAAAGACACCACAGAAACTCAAGGTTTGAGTTATGGTGAGAACACGAGAATTATGTTTTCAGACGAGTCTAGATTCTGTTTCAAGCACGACGAGAGGAAAAAAGTGTACCGAAGACCGGGAGAGCGCTATAACCAAGCCTGTATAGAAGAAAAAGTACCATACGCCGGAGGCTCTGTTCACGTGTGTGGCCTGGGATTTCTTCACTGAGCTTAGAGGTGATCAAAAATGGAACTTTAACTGCAGAAAGACAGTAGAATCTGCCGCCGCCGCGTCGATCACGCTACGTGAAATGAAAGAAGCTCTAATAGAGGAATGGTAGAATATTCCGCAGCATCACATTAAAAACCTAGTAAAAAGTACCATATCGTATACTACATAATCGCATAATATTCATATTATACAAAGTACTAAAATGCGTGAAAACGGCACATCTGTAACCAATCTACATCTTAGAAAATACTGGAAAAACTACGCATTTTTATTTATTTTACATTTATTAAAAATAAAAAAATTGAAATTCATTTTTTTTTTTAAATTAAGCACATAAAAATATTCTTTAATTTAGTATTTATTTCATAAAGCTAGGTAAAAGATAGGTAGGTTGAAGATATTAAACATTTTCTAACTGACCCTTTTTCTTTGCGGTCCAGTGTAGATAGAAGGTAGGTTTTTGGTTGACAGATGATACCATTGCATTGGCGTTGCCAGGTAATAAAAAATATTTTTGGCAGAAATCGATTTATGGATTTGATAGTTATTTCGGTTATCAGATATAGAAAATAATTCAGATAAAAAAGTAATTTTTGTTTTTTTTTTAAATATAATTACAGATAAAAAATGTGAAATCTATAAAATGTTCTCAAGAAAAAAAAAATTTTACTCATGTAGGTACTAGAAATCGATATTCTATTATAAAATCGCATTTATTTAAGTGACCACATGTGAAACCCAGAATCGAGCCTGACAGGCTAAAACAAAAAATGGCGGTGCTTTGTGCGTGCAATCGGCGAGAATACTTATTTTTACAACTTTTATAACAATACTTTCCTGTAACGAAGTTGGCATCAATAATTATTTACGAATTAATTATACCTATTCATTAAAGTATTTTTTACTGAGCAACTTGTCTGCGCTAAGCCAAAATTGAGCTACTTATTGCCTTTGACACACATGTTTAGAAGTTGGTTATGACTTTCATAGTATACAAAAACTGTGCAATTCTGACAATATTACATAGGTTGTACAACATAAGAGTCGAATTGATAACCTCCTTTTTTTGAAGTCTGTTAAAAATGAGAACATGAACAAACTGCGCAAAAGTTAGAAAAGTATTGTCTTTAAATTGCAGGTTATCAAATTATAACAGACTTTCGTTGCTGACATACATAAATTATAGGCATCTACAAATTGTGTTATTTATGTCATTGTATTTTTCTAAAATAATTTATCTTTATCTCTTATGCCTATAGCAATAAAGATAGTTTCCAAGAAAAAAATAATTTTCGCTGTAGGTAGGTAACCAAGATCCTTTTTTTACCTAACTTTCTCTGTGGTGTTGGAATTAAACCGAAGAACTGATTTAAAATTCTGCGGAAAGCCTTGAGCTGAAATTCAGTAGATATTTTGGATGGACGTGAAAAAGGAATAATTATAATACCTATATCCGTACCTACTTACCAGCCCCTTTCACCCAGCACTGTTTCTCAGTTGCAGTAACTATTATGTATTAATTGAGCAGACGAAAGTTCCAATTTACCTCCTCAATTAGCGCACCCTGCGTGACGCATATTAATCCAATCAGTGGGGACAAAAAAATAGGCTTTGCACTACAAAAGGTGGAATAGTAAATGTTTTAAGTTGTATTACTTTAATTACGGACATTCCATTCTTATTTCAAATTTCGGAGGCCGCTATGACCGAAACCACTATAATATAAGGAATATCTTCTAATATATAAGAATCTCGTGTCACGGTGTTTGTTACCGAACTCCTCCGAAACGGCTCGACCGATTTTCATGAAATTTTGTGTGTATATTCGGTAGGTATGACAATAGGTGGTAGGATGTTTCTTTTTTGTATGGCAAAACAACGTTTGCCGAGTCAGCTAATTATGATATATTTTTCATTTCATTTGGTTAGTACAGTAGTTCAATCCACGAGGTCGAAAAAGTGCCGTCGAGCTTTTCATGAGAAACTTAGTTCGGAATTTTGGCTTTATATAGATAAGAGCAAAAAGGCGAAAAGTGAGGCCGCTATCTTCAATACTAATAACTATTCTCAGCTACCCAATAAGCCAAAGTTGGTCATTTTACGCAAAAAAATACAGTCAAATTGTAATAGGCCTCTTAAAGATAGGCTAGTCATGAAAAGTGTAAGTCTTCGACCTCGAGGGGTCACATCGTTAGCCACCATCTTGAAATAAATGGGCCAAAATTTGTTATTGTTTACCTAATGCTTCAACAGTTGATTTTATGCCAAATATATCTGAGTAGTATGCAGAAAACATACCTAATTAAAAAAGAAAATGTACCTATTTGTTTTTACCCACAGGGTAATCAACGGAACCCTGTCTGTCAGCGGGCTGTAGGTATGTCAAAACCGTAATAGGTAGACAGTTTTCACAGATTGTATATTTCTATTGCCGCTACAACTACAAATAATGAAAATTAAGGTTTATAGTACGGAACCCTTAGTGTGAGAGTCCCACTCGCACTTGGCCAATTTTTTTTTTGTACGTCTTCTAAATTACAAAGTTACAAGCTGTGGAAGAATTAAATTTACAAAAAAAATTACAACTTCAATTTGATCTCGATATTATCACGCCGGGAAGTGAGACGTTGCCATTCCGCAGCCTTCGACTTGAAAAGAGAGCAGGACGACAACATGACGCGCTTTTGCCGTCCTGTTTTAATATGACATTAATATTGGACTTAATCCTGTAACAACTGAGAAAGCAGCACCCGAGGCACTTTTAAATACATTATCTTGCAACTGTAAAAAGGGTACAAGTAGAGCATTCGCTGCAGAAAAGCTGGATTGAAATGTTCTATTGTATGTGGATTCTGTAGTGGTCAGGCATGGGAAAATGCATCAGAAACTGAGATAGAGACCGGGGATAGCAATGACGAAATTTCACAATGCAAGGAGACGGAAAATGCAAGAGCGGATATAGTGAAGTTATCGACGTTAACCTTTTATTTTAAGAATGGGAAATCATTAAGTCACTTCTCCCACTCTGGGCGGAGCAGTAGGGAGTGTCAGACTCTTACTGACTAAAACTTATCCGTGTGCCTCCTAATGGTGTGCAAAGGGACACCTTTTAAGTTCCCTCCCCACTCGTGCGCTGTGCGGTGTTTATTATACCAGGGCAAGTTGATGGAGGCTGTGCGGGGCTCCTATTTCTGCCTGCAGGGTTTAAAGTAACCTCACATGTCGGGGTGCCCTAAGTTCCCGAGACCAAAAGTCAGTTATACAAGATGATAATTAGATCAAAAGAACGTTATAAGAATTTACTAAACGAAAGAAAAAAAATCCCAATTTTTTGTCATGGGTCTTTTTTATTTCGCGAAATTGAGAACGACTCCATTCAATTCGTAACTCTATGGCGTGCACGTGATATCACATTTGAACAGACCAATGAGAGTAGGTATGTTCCTTGTATACTTTGTGCTCTGATTGGTCGCTATTTTATTTCAGTTTACAATTTCTCGGAATGAATTCGAGAAATTATACACTATCTAATTTTGATGCGTAAAAATGCATTTCCAATGTTCAGTTGACAATTTATCGAAAGTTTACACAATCAATCTCTCAAGTTATTTTATAATCTTACGAAGTTTGCCATTTTCCGATGATATATATGGAAAATGGCAAACTTCGTAATCCCTAACGATAAGATACATAGTAAAATGTTCACTTTTCCTTTGCTACGTATCAAAAGTTTCACAAATAACTCCACAGTAGGTATGTAATATTCTGGTGTTATTTCCATGAATTGGTAGTACTATTTTTGTTCAATAGATGTCCGTCCCGTCCGTGTTCTCCCGCCGAATCCGAAACAGTTATCTACCGAAACATCCGTGTCTGGGGAGTACCTGTGTCAGGCGGAATGTGAGGACACCGTGGCCACGGTAAAAATATCTAGTGGCGCCGCTTTAGCCACTTCTCAAAGAGGGGAGTTATCACCACAATAGCGGCGTGCCTAGCGCTGGGTTGCAATAGTCGCTGTCTCCATACCGCCATGAGATCCTGCCGGAGCTCCGTCCGCCGTACTGCAATTTGCCGCGGCAGAGGAGTCTCGTCACCGGGCGTAGCGCCTCCACGCGCCATCCGTAAATGAACGCGAGGGCTCCCGCCTCCAGATCCCATGGCGGCAGTCCGGCAAGAATGCTCGCCGCCTCCCCGGAGACGTTAACTTACCTGGAACCTCAAAACGGTTTAAAAATAGTTTAAAACCTTTAGTTTAAAAAAGTCAATCTTAACTACATAATGATTTTTTGGAAATATAAAATTTTCTCACTATTGTAACTTTGTATTATAAGACGTACAGAATAAACACAAATACTTACATTATTTTTTTTTTCTTTATACTTTTCATATACATTTTTGTCATAGTCTTCTGTTGAAGCATTATGTAAAATAGAACAAATTTTGGACCCTTCAATTCAAGATGGCGGCGAACGATTTGACCCTTCGAGGTCGAAAACTTACATTTTTCATGACTAGCCTGTATTTTAAGCAATACAAATTAAAACGTTTTCTACTCCACCACCTTTTGTAGGGCAAAAATACCTGCACACTGTACTATACATGAATGTTTCGTAACGATACATCCATATAATGCAGGTTTAAAGACTGGCCGCCCATGTTCATGGGTACCAGCTATTATCATGTTGAGGTAGCCGATTGCTAACCTATGACAAATCGTTGTACACTAATGTAAAATTTCAGTGCAGGCCAATCAATAATAAAACAACCATCTGGTTCAGTATGAAATCCTTGATATTCGGGGTCATTTCCATTTTAACGCTTCTCAGTGTAGTTTAGTTAAGTTTTTTGGACGCTTGTTGCTTCGTCTCTTAGTTTTAAATAAGAAGCGGGCTGCCGTGTGTCGGCGCACATAAGAGGGGTAGTCAGAATTGTCGTCCTTATCTTTCTACGTGATCGGCGATCTCAGTACAAGTGGGCTTTTATTGCGCGCTGCTGATTCAAATGACATAGCTACCTATGCATGTACATCCTACATTTAACTTCAAGGAGGGTTCAGGCTTCTGAGTTCAAGGGAGGCAGGCGGCACAAAACACCGGAGTAAATTTGAATCCAGAAAGGTATACCGCTAACCACGTTGCTGATAGGGTTTTGTGCCCAATTATGATTGTTATTGCGTACCTAATAACGTCAATAAAGCATGCTTTAAAAAATACTGTAATTGCATAGGTAGGTACCCAATTTAGTCAATTTAAACATGCTTAATAAATTTGTTTTAGTTGGAAATAGATACTCACATGAGGACAATACACATCAATATCTTAATCGCTTAGACTTTTAGTCAATGACAGCGTGTGTACACGTTGGCACAAACTTTTGACTTGAATTTTGGCACATTGCAAACGAATGCCCCCATTGTTCCACGCCACGAAAGCGCGAATGTCTTGTTAAAACTGCTATGGATACCGCTTCTGAGGAGATGTGCCTCCCGACGTTCAACAAGTAGTGCCCTGTACGCGTACCCATTGTGCTTGTTATGACCTTCCTTGTGATAACATACTTACGTAATGCCTGCCCAAGTTACACGTGTGTAAGATTAATAGGTACCATATTATTTCCGGCTCTAAGCTTAAACCGGGAAACATTGAAACGAAAACAATGAAAGTGACAGGCTAGAGCAGGATGTAGCGCGGAAAAAGTGTAGGTGTACGAGGACGTAGGTTGCCGGGCGCGCCGCGACACGTGTCGCCGGGAGTGCCGAGGAGCGCCCACGTGCCCCGCGATCGATACCCTCCGCGCACGCGCCGGCTCTCCCGCCATTCAGCCGCCACCGGCCAGGACCTACCGAAACGTCCCCTGGAAATACAAATACAGCCTCCTCCATAAATTGTGTTACATCTCTCTGGAGCAAGAGTTCAGAAGCTCACACGTCCAATCTTTTTCACTAACTATGTTAGCAACTGTTGTGCGCGCTCTTTTGCGTTGACGTTGAATATTAATATATATTCTCTTCTAAAGACTCAATAAATGGGTAAATAACAAAAGGAAAATCTTTGCGTTACCAGATAAACCTTTTAATAGCCAGACAGGATGTCAATTAGAGCGACTAGATTCGTATCCGGTTTTACTTCCCAAGACAATAACAAGCAGCTTAAATCCACTGACGTATAAATCATATGGACTTGAAATGTTTGACTATATAAAAAACAGTTATACAAATATGTGGCATATCGACACCGAAATCATAAAAATACTGTCATCTCTTTTTAACTTTCATAATTTTGCTTAAGTGAAAAAGGATAACAGTGTTTTTGACAGTTACTATAATGGCAACCCTTCATTCCTAGCGTCATTAAAATACCTATTTGCAGCCGGGTCGCCATTTTATCCTCTCGCTGTTTGACAACAAGTTGAGGTACGTCAACTGTCAAATACTCTTGAGCTGTGGATATAATTTGTGAATTTTGAAGTCATTTTGCTGTGTTATTACGTTTGAACTTGGTTTTATAGTGGAAATCGTCAATTGCAAGATGCCTAATTGTAATATAATCGGATGTGGCATTAAAAGAAGCGGAAATCACCCGAACATAACTTTACACCAGTATGTACTTAATTTCAGCTGAAATATCTTTGGATTTAGATAGTAAACAAAAGATTCTGCATTCGTTGAAGAGTTTCAACAGTAAAGTATTCATAATTTCCCTTTTGCCCTTATTATCAACAGTAATAATTGTATTTCTACTTCGAATCATTTTCTTGTTATTGTTATTGTAGGGATAGACTAGTGCAGTGTATGCATGACATTTTTATATTTATCGATAATGCTATATTATGGCTTTTTATTGGTTTGTTGTTTTATTTGCAGGGCTGCCTGCTAATAAAGGAAAAAAAATTTGGCTGGAAACAATTGGTGTTGAAAATTTAAAGATGTCAACAAAAACAATATATAATTGTTCTCTTCACTTTGAAGAATCTTGTTTCAACTGGAAACTGAATAAAGTAACATTGCTTGACGATACTACCTTCTACTTCTACCTTCACGAACCTTATTGGTAAGTAATATTGCTTGTTATAAATTTGTCTGACATGATTGTGTAGCGGCTGATAAATGATGGTGATGTCGTCAATTGCAACACTTACCTAATGGGCACAAAGAGTGATGTTAAGAATGTATTTGAGTGTGATCCTTAGATTAATTGCCAAAATAAGACTGAATATGTGTTAATTTGGTTGTACTACTAAGTACATTTATGGTATTCCTTTTATAAGGAATTTATAAATGTTTAGTTACAAATGTCACCAGTAGTCTGCTTTTTGAATAGTACTTTACAGTTTACTTTTAAATAGTATAATAACAGTCCTATTCTGTAAAAATCTCCCTATGAATATTTGGATGAGGTTAATGTGAAGTGAGCTTATGTATGATTATTTAGCTCATTACCACTCGAGAGCTACTAAACTAGAGAACGAGTGAGAATGAAAAGAGACTTCTCAACCCACCAATTGCAAATTAAATGGGGTGCTTTATAATAATAAATAAACCGATTAATAAAATCAAGAAACATCAAAAATACTAACAATTTTATTGCTTTTGTACAGCCTGTGATTCAATCAAATATGACTGGCATTTTAATTGAAAGGATCAAAATCAGACAAACTAACAATCAATATCTGGGTGTGGTGCTCTTAATATGGTAATATTTTTTTGGAATTTTAAGCAGTGGGATCACCTACTGTTTTTGAAGTGTCATAAAACTTTTGAGCATTTACTTTTCTGTTTTTGTTAATATTTATGTTAATAATAGAGTGGTTTTTAGATCAAAGCTGTTTGTGTGCCTACCATTCAATATCAACCTAGGGAAGATTTCAAAGAGGAGTGGCATAGATTTAGCCTCTAGCACATCCGCTACGCCAGATTTAGTCACCAGCACCTCCACTGCGCCAGATTTGGCCGCTAGCACCTCCGCTGCGCCAGGTTTAGCCGCTAGCACCTCCGCTGTGCCAGGTTTAGCCGCTAGCACCTCTGCTGCGCCAGGTTTAGTCACAAGCACCTCCGCTGCGCCAGATTTAGAGGCATGACTAGTTTCAGTTTTTCCTGTCATCATTATTTGCGAATTTGATCTCAATGATAACATCTCATCAACTGAATTAAGATTGGGTGGGAGATATCTCTCGCTTGTGTTCAATATCTATTAAAGCTTACTTTTATTTTATTTGATTTCAGGTACACACAATCAAAATGATCAAAAAATTAAAGGACAAATGTCAAAAACAGAACATGAAGATAGACTTAATGAGAAAGTTAGAAGACAGAGAAAAAAATTGCTCGTTATAGTAATATTATCAAAGATTTTTTTTACAAATATTATGAGAAGAAATCTACTGAAAGAGGATCACACGGAAATTACTTGAACAAAATAATAATTGTATTGTTCAGAAATGAATGAGATTAATTTGTTTAATATTACTTTATTATAAATAATTATTGTTGACTTTTAATTTAAACCCAAAATCATCGGTGTGTTAGAAAACCGGGAGCCCACTGCGGATGCGACGTCATTTGTTTTCTTAGAATTTGTTCCCTCCGCTCCGTCTCGAACGTCTACCTAACAACTAAAGGCTCTAGAATAACACTTTGCCGCTCGTACGCCGCCGCCACGCTTCTGGCGCGCCGCTGCCTTCGTGAAGAGTTCCATATAAATCTATGCCAGGGATGGCCAACCGGTCGATCGCGGCTATTAGTCCAGTCGATCGCGGCGAGACAAAAAATATAAATAGGTTCGTATAACAGACTGCGCACGATGTAAGTAAATACTGAATCATCATCATCATCATATCAGCCGAAAGACGTCCACTGCTGGACATAGGCCTCCCCCAAGCGTCGCTACAACGACCGGTCCTGTGCGTCTCGCATCCATCGGCTACCCGCGACCTTCACCAGGTCATCGGTCCACCTTGTGGGAGGCCTTCCAACGTTACGTCTTAAATACTGAATAGGTTATGTTAATAAAATACTACATAAATGTCTTTACCCCACCGTTTCATTTGTAGTTTTAAGAAGTACCTATGTAATTCGTAGACCGTACAGGATTTCGTCAATAAAAAGTCGATTTTGGGTCTAATCAAGTTGGCCACCCCTAATGGCGCCGCTGAGTTCGTGTCCACGGCCTTAGAATGACATCAGTTAGCAGTTAGCTGACCATGCATTGGTGTCGATTCTGTTGTGCACAAACTAAATTTAGGCTATTGCTATCTTTTCTCTCTAATAAAACGAGAAAGAGACAGACGTAATTTAGAGCTGTCAAATTTTATTAAATTGAACTAATTTTTCCATACAAATTAATTAAGGTTGGTGCTCGTAAAAACCTGTCGACTAAAAACATGGTGAAGCACAAGGCATAAACTCATAAATTAGTTTGACATTTCTAACTTGGTTCATAGCTATAGCCGTATTTTCGCACTGCCTTTTAGTAAAAGATAGCGATACTCTAATTTTATTAGATTAGTTATTGAACAAGAGAATCGGCAGCAATGTCATCCAAACTAAACATGTACCTACGCAAAATTTTAGCTTTATCAAAAACCGGGAAGTGTGGGTCAAAACATACCTTTTAAGATTTGTTTACATTTGTTACCAGTTATTTTGTTAGTCATATAAAATTTAAGTTAAGAAAAGTGTGTAAAAAATACCCGTTGATATTGTACCGTGACAATATGGAAACATTCTCACAATTTTTTATCGATGTTATTGTAGAGAAACATCGCTAAGGGCTGCCCTATTAGCCGCCATTTTATCTTCTCCGTAAAGTGTAGGTATGCACGTTTTTTTTGTAGGTATGCCAAGTCCATATGATTTATACGTCAGTGCTTAAATCACTGAACTACAAATCCGCCATCCCGTCTTATTATTGACTTATTTTTTTCAATAAGTAGGAACCTACCTACGTAAAGAACCATTTTGTCCGATCAAGATTTTCCGTTAACAGCCTCCTGCCGTTTCAGTGATTTTTTTATTTATTTCAGTAAAAATCTCTTTCAATATTGAAGCTGCATTTAGTTTTAACCGACTTCAAAAAGGAGGAGGTTCTAATTAGATAAGTTCGACTGTTAGTATAATCAACAAGTGCTTTTTTGTTTAACTTTTTTCACCAGTCTCTGAAAAATATGAATGAGTTGTCATTTGATTCGGAAGACCATGTAGGCGATTTTTGAAAAAAAAATAAAGGTTTTTGAAATCTAAAAATGATTCAAAAAGCAAAAATTTGTTACTCAACTGTTGCATTACTAATTAAAAATCGCGATAAAAAAATGCCGGTATAATTATTGTCCATTCAACCATCTGGAATGGTTGAATGGACAATAATTATACCGGCCTTAGATTTTTTTCATTTTCATACACGTTTATTTGGTTTTTACCAATTTTATTGTAAAATTGCCTCTGTGGCTTGCGCAAGCCAGAGTACCAGTTTTCGGCCGTACCGCTTTCGGTTTGAGGAAGGTCGAGCGGGGCGTCGAACGCTTTTTCCGTTCACGGAGAGGCGGCGCGTGCAGCGAGCCGCATCATCACACGCGCAAACACAAACATGGCAATATACGATGTTGTTTATGGAGACGCGGGGCGTGCAGAGTAGCGGTGCCCGCCGCGGCGGCGGACGCTTGACACTCAAGCCAGCGTTGCCAACGTGTGCGGGGAATCTCAAGTTGATTGGGGATTGGCAAGATGTGGGGAAATCGCAGAGATTTTGAATATCGATAGTCCGGGCCAAGTCAGAACACTTTTTCAAGAAATTTAATTACTTGTCTTAAGGCTCGGAAGCTGATTTAAAATGAAAATCACGTCTAAACCGCGTGTCGTAATTTTTTGGAAAAATATGGTTACATTAGACTATTTTCTTAGAAATTTGAAATATGAAAATTTTGAGTTTTATTCCTTCAAAATACTGTAATTAATTTGATATTAATTTGTTAAGTTACACTGACATAAAAACAACAATCTGACCAAAACTTCGCCATTCTTATTTTAATGAAATTTGCATCTCAAAGAAAATTTAACTTTGTACATTTTGAAAACGGCATTTTATTTTAAAGTCATAGAATAATAAGGAAAGTACAAAAAATACTCATAGGCATAAATAGTAGGGGGGGAGGCGGCGGGTGAGCTGTGCCCACCCTAGAATTGTCTGGTGGCCATCTAGGATGTTTGGGGACCGATTCCAAATTCATTATCATTATCAAGTCGAAGACATTACTTCTTTAATAGTAGGTACCCCTACCTATGTATAGCAAAATGAGGATATCATTTTACCCATCCGGGGCAATAATTACAATAATTTTAGAGCTCGCTTCGCTCGCTCTTTTGTATACTTCGATGACGGATGTCAAAATTTTATATTTAATGTCGACACCATTAGGTACTTTAATGGTTGTATGAATAGATAAGAGTTTCTTACTTATCCCTGGCACATCATATCTGACAATATTATAGAGCTCGTTTTTGCATGTTTATTAGTTCTCGAACTTTCGTTTAATCAATGGACAAAGTAAATTCTATATCTGTAGTTGGTAGGTACAAAAGAACTAATCTGACCCAGGATAAAAATTTTCGACCTTGCTTCGAAATTCGAACTTGCTTTAAGTGACATGAAATGCATTGTTTAAAATTCAAAACTTAATATATATATATATATAGTACCCATATAAAAATACTATAGGTATAAGATAGTTTTCACATCACCTACACAAAACGTCAAATTATTTGCCATGCAAACCTAACCTAAAGTAAGTCATTCTAACCCGCCAGCGGCTCCCGTCCGCCTCTGCTACGTGCAGCGAGCGCAGTCAAAATGCGTTCCAAATTTAAATCACATTATTGCCCAGCGGGTTATAATGAAATTCAGTAAAACATTATTGCGCTATGGTGGGCTGTAGCCGCAGCTTCGGGCGCGCAACCTGCTCCTAGCAGAGGAAGCCGACGCGCGCCGGCTCTTTTCATGGCTAGAGCATAATTTTCTCGCAGTAGAAGTGAAACTAACTTTTTATAAGTGTTTATGGTGTTCTAAATCCACTTTTTGTAAAATTAATAAATAAGTAGGTACTTTAATTTTGGTAACTACGGTTTCTTATTTTCTCACAGTAGGTGTGAAAAGTAGAGTATCCTCCTCGGGGATAAAGGTGTATTTGCCTTGGGCTAGCTTGAATCTCTCACTGCATTCAGGATTCTTGTAGTAACTCCCTCGCTTCACTCATGAGTTAAACTCGTTAACTCCCGAATCTTTCATTGCGTTCGGAATTCAATATAACGCCCGTCTTGACATAAGACACTGCTTTATCCCCTCGTTGCATAATCTACTATTATATAAAAATATAATGTCCTCTCGTATCATCCGCTTCTGTATTTCTATGAACACAGGCACCTACAGCCAATATTTCGATACGATAGGTAACTCCGACTCGCTAGTTTGAAACACTTAGGCTTACCTATTTACTTTAAAATTGTGTTATTAAATCAATATAAAGAGACGATAAAAAGGAATCATTTTATTTGCTTGCTAAGTAAAAGGTCGCGGCAAGTCCTGAAAAGGTAAACACGTCTTGGAGCGATAAAAGGGCGTTTCTCCATAGAACTAGGTGACCTAGATACGATAGGACTTGTATATAGTTATGGTATAGGTTTTACTAGTCATGCCGTAGGATTATTAAAAGAGTAGAGGCGACATTTTCTTTTTTGCTGTCTCGATAAGAACCTAATAACATAGGTAAGTAAAATTACTACCTACTTAGATACTTTCCACGCGCCAACTATCGTACCTAACATTCATTGGTTCAATGCATAATCTAAGTAGAAGTACACATACCTATCTAGGTACCTACCGACATTCCGACTCATTAAAAATTACAAAGCAAAAGAGTTAGAAAATCTTAAGCCCCATTTTTGAACAAGAGCATAGATATTTCTCTCAAATTCAGCCTGAAAACTTCTATTTGGAACTAAATAGTAGGCTCTGCCACTTCATTAATTACTTACTGAATCTAAATATATGGGTACTTAACCGGCTCGAAGCTATAGCAGCTTTATGTACCTCCAAAAGAACTTTTCAAACAACGGATGTATATCCCAAAAAATCGTAAGGGCCAATTCTATTTATTTTTATACAACGTTCGCATTCACATAGCTCAGCTCACTCGTAATCACAAAAACAGCTCGTTATTTCCCTACATTTGGACCAATTGCGATGTGAATGCGAACGTTACCTACTTAGTAGAATTAGCCCTTTAAACTCTGTAACGCATCTACGCGTCAATCCACAATCGAAGGCACCCAGGCACCATAATCTGCAACGCCTATCGCCGCCTATACGAGCCCTAAATTAACCCTAATCCATAGATTAAATTACAGTAGAATCCGATTATAACGACGGCCAAGGGACCGGTGATATTACGTCGTACTAACCGAAAGTCATACTAAACGAACTGACAATTTCATAGTGGCTCATATTAAAACCTATTTAATGCCTATACTTACGTCGCTAAAAACGGAAGGTTATATGCGATGTCTTACTAAAAATTTTCGTGAATCGCCACCGCGCGCACTACGGTAGAACTTTAAATGATGCGAGTTATAGCTACGTACGTCACGGTCAGTTGAATAAAACCTAGTGTCCCTTCTACTAGTAATCATGTAAGTACTCATTTCATGGTAGTACCGACAATCAATACTCAATCAAGATTGTTAACAAGCGAGCGAGCATTTCCAGGAATAACAAGGCTTCTTGACTAGCTGAGACGAGGGAGCTCTACGGACCACTCCCCGCCTCCTTGTACCTACCCCTACCTACCTACCTCAAACAGCTATATTGATTTATTGTGAGTCGTGATGTCTAATTCTATTAATATATAGTTGAGTTCATATTAAACAAGTGCTGCGGAAAAGAATTGATGCTTGGATTTGTGCAAAGTTTGATTTTTTGATGAAAGTTGGAAAATCCAAAGCTATAAATGAAACCACAATTTCAACGGCTTTCTGTCCAAGTAACAATTTTTGCCAACAATTGCGCGCAAAATCAGCGAAATTTAATTAAAAGCAATACAACTTCGGTAAAAACCTTTGGAGTGTTCTGTTTTCCTCCCGTTTGTTTTAGGTGTTTGGCGACCAACCAAAAAATATCCTTTTCAACACATTTTTTCAAAAAAAGGCATTAACGAAGCCTGTATACATGGTTCGAAAGTAAAAAATTACGCAGCATACAGTTGAGCGTTTATGGTAATTAAAAAAAACCGTAAAGGATACGCACGGCGCCATACACCGGAGCGTGCGGTAAAGTAGGTACTTAGGTGAGAGTACCTATTTTACCGCACACTCCGGTGTATGGCGCCGTGCGTATCCTTTACGGTTTTCAATTCCCTGAAGACCAAATGTAAACGTATTCTTAAGTTATTGAAATAAACATTTATTTATTTTATTTATTTATAAACAATATATGAGAATTCAATCCGTCCGTCTACGTCTACGTCTGCGTCTGCGGCTGTACGCAGTCCCAAATGGAAGCTGTTGCGCTTTTTGCTCAGCACGTTTGTATCACTTTAATACTATAGAGAAAAATTAGACGAAAAGCAAGAAATCAAAAGTATTCACTGCAGTTAACGTAGAAAAATTCCTTAATGACGCGCCAAATCCTTACTTAATATTATAAATGCGACAGTAACTCTGTCTATATGTCTGTCGCACTTTCACCTCAAAACTACTGAACTGATATTAATGAAATTTGGTATGCAGATAGTCTGGAGCTTGAGAAAGGACATAGGCTCCTTTAAATCCCGGGAATATGTTCCCTAGGGACCACGCGGGTGAAGCCGCTGGCAGAAGCTAGTAGAGGCTATATATTTTAAATTTAGAGAACGTTTAGAAGAAAAAATTACAATAATGTAACCCCTAAGTAGCAAAGTTTTGCCTATAAAATTCATTATTTGGCGTGCGCTAATAAAACTACCAAACTCGAAACTCTGACCGCTAGATCGCGCGCAGTGAGGTAGGTTGATGCCTAAACAATGACGCCTTTTCAGGTATCGCGTTTATTCTATTTCATGAAACTAGATTTTTGGGCCGAAACTGGCCGAAACCGAAACCGAACCTTCCGTCGGTCTCTATAATTTACACATTACCCTATATATAAAAGGGTAGAATGGAGATGAAGTTCGAGGAAATCAACGAAAGCAACGAAGATGAGTACTAACGAAAACCGCGCGAACGTCGCGAAGTCGCGGCCGAAGTGCTAGTGATAAATATTTAGTAACTAAGGTAGGTTTTTAAAACTTTTCTTTACTTTAAACCTTTTTGAAAGCACCTGCATACTTACCTATTTGCTAAAATAGTTTATTAAGCATAGGCAATGCTTAATTAAGTAGATCGGTACTTAAATGTGATAGTTAATTTTGTCATTTTCCTGTAGGTATACACCACATAGAGCCGACTTAAATTACTTGTATTTTATTACAGGCTATATGATTTTTTGGTATATCTGGGGCGTGCAGACGACAAGAATTAGCCAACATTAATGTGAGCGACATCGAAAACCATAGGGACATATTGCTTGTCAAGATACCTGACACAAAAACCAAATTCCCTAGTACAGTCAACAAAGCTATTCGGTATACAGGGAAAAATATTAATTTTTCCGCAGCGCTGCCAATGTTTACTTGTAATGTGTGCATTATTATTTTTTAAGTTTTAGACATACTTACGAGTGTGCTGTACAATAATTGTCTACTCAACACACTCACGAAACATTGTTTAAAAGTAGTTGCAAGTTAGCTGCCTGCATACCCAATAGCTTTGTTGACTGTACATTTACCATACATGGCGAGTTTTACGCAATTGTCAGCAAGAATTACAAACCCAAAAGGTAACTGTAAATGCATGCGGCAAGTCGTCGGCGTTAACAAAATCGGTGTTTTGAAATTGGCCACAAGACATCCAAACGTAGTTTGATCTTGTACGGGGGGTACAAGATCAAACTACGTTGTGAAGTTAATGTCAGCCAATCAGTTCAGCTTCCAAAACAGCAAATTTCACTGAATTTCAATAATTGTTCAAATTTTTCTTTATTTATAATTTTTTTATTTTCAAATTAATTTCCGAGGGAAAAAGACATTATCGGTATAGTTAATTTCTTATCTAATTAAAAAAAAAAGTTTGTTTCATTACCTATTGTACTGTTTTCTCGCAAATGTGTCGAAAAACTTTGTATGACACACGTGCAGATATTGGTATTTACAAACACGTGACTATGGTATCCACTTCGTCTCGGGCTTACAATTTGTCTACTCGTTTGTAAAGACCAACTTACCGCACTAGTATCATAAATAACTATTGTGCTTTTTACAAACACCTCTATCTAAAGCGCTCACTCTCTTAGTGCTTATTACACAGATCTGTTAACCGCGGTAGACTGATCCAGTCTCCAGTTGTCTTAGAACTGTTATGATACAAAATTTTGAGATGGAAAAACGACGAGTGAAACTTACTTTTGGGTGTAGCTTCTACGACGGGAGGGGCGAGTATATAGGATTTTATTTTAAATTTTATCTATGATATTTACTTAATATTTTTTACCGGATCAGCTAGTATTCCTATAAATATTCCATTCAATCCTAAAAAATTAAACCTCTTATCAGTCCTGGTTCTATCAAGTCAGGTCCTGCAGGTATCTAGAGATTTAGGCGCCTACAGCTCGACAATGCCCTTTTTAATACTAATTTTTTTGAAATACATTTTAATATCTTATCTATCATGATCAATAAATTAGGTTTTTGGTATACAAGGTACAAATGTAACTTAACTACATTAATAAATAAACAATTAATATACAGATTGCAACTGGAAAAGTAAGCAAAGGCTGGTTTTCGTGAAAGATAAATGTTTGGTAATTTACCTTTTGGTTTGATGTCATAAATAGTCATAATATATCAAAGTACGCTACAAACAGACTGAAACGACGCTAACAAATTTCACCATCCCGAATAACTCTTGCCCGAAACCGTGAACCTGATCACCCTTTCTGCCTCGGCTGTGGTAGGTACCTACAAAGGGGGATGAACGTCATTCCCTCGGCGTTGCCGTGTTGATGTCCTTCAATCCATTGACGCAAAACGGGTAGAAATTGAACTTCGACAACAGCTTCTGATAGCCGTACGTAACAGGTAGGTGATATAATTTACCAACGTTTTAAGGGGAGCTACGGCGCTGTGGGATCACGTTCATTAAGGATAGATTTTCTGATGAGCTTTATTTTCGTCTTTCGGCTTCGCAGTTATTATTTGCACTTTCGGGGCTTTGGGAATGCCATTTTTACTTGCTTTGCTACCGACGTACATTTTCTCACCGTGGCACGTATCTTCTCGCCGTAAATCGCATTGTTGACTGCATTTTATTATTTAATTCTGGTTAACAGATTGTTTTATTTGTGGTTCCATCAATGCGGATAAAATGGGCTAATAGTCTACTTCGTCGATTCTTGTGTTTTGATTCAATATTTTATTTTATAGTCTTTTTTTAATAATAATTAATTCTTCAATTGCTGTAGGTATTTAAGTAAAATCTTAAAAAGTTGATATGATGATGATGATGATGAGAAATACGTAATTACGAAATCTGTTATTTAACTAAATAACAGATTTCGTAAATCTGTTATTTAACTAAATAACAGGTTTCGTAATTACGTTTTCTCTGCCTGCGTCTGTTTCCGAATGCTTACAACCCTCCTATTTATTCTCTTCAAAGTTAGAGTGAACAGGCTCCTTCTGGGTAAGCTCGATCGTAGACTTTGTCTCTGTCATCTCTGACTGACTAGAGTCAAGAGCAAACCTATCACAAATAAAAAAAAATACGCATGTTCGAGTATTTCTGAAAATCCATAAAACGCGGCAAAAAGCACTTTTTGTCACAAAAATGTCACTTTAGACACACACACACACACTCGTCGCTCGTAGCACCTAGAGTCAGGTGAAGCGGGGGAGCAGATTAAGATGGGGGCTAAGTGAATTTTGCCAGATATAGTAATAATAAATGATCAGAATAACCCGATATTCGGAATTAGCCGAATGCACCTTACTTCCTATTCCTATTCATTTAGACGTCCAAAACTTCGACCCATTGCAACTATTCCCTGAATTTAGAAAATTAAATTACCTTTCAAATGATTTACCACAATTCGTTCATTGCATAGAAATTACTTATTGTAAAAAATTATTTTGAGCAACGCCCGTTAAAAGTGATTCCAGTTTAATGCTCGCGAGTGTATAACTAGATAGGTAGATACCTACACTACACGGAACAGAAAAAACAGGGTACCTACTTACGTATTGATCTACTCATAACAATTATTTTAGCCTAGTCATATGCCGAAGCTCTAGTTACCCACAGAATCATGGACTAGGTGTTCAAATTCTTATTTGTATGAATGCTTTGTTTCTAGACAGATCGCCTTGAGAGCCCTCTAGAAAATTGGATAAACAATTAAAAACATTGTTGTGATACTTATTAGGTTAGCAGGTAGAAGACATTCTATGGACCTAGTTGATAAACATTAAAAAAAAAACAATATTTAATAACAAGCCTGCCTCGGGGCTTGGGCCGTGCTGCCGTGCGGGGTCGGGTTGCTATTGCTACTTAAATTATCATAAATGGATTAAAGCCTGGAACGCATGACGAACATGAACGCGGCAGCGACGTCCAAACAGCCACCACGTGCGCCTCGGTTGCCGTGGAGACGCGCGGGCGGCCGCGGAGGGGGAAGGGGGCGCTGGGCCCCGCGGCCCTCCCGCGAGCCCGTGCCGTGCCGCGCCCGCTCCGCTCGCCCGCCCGCGACCGCGCCGACCGGCGGCGACCGACGACCGAACGAACGGAACTACTCCGCTCAGTACTCGCTACACGCGCGCACCGGTTTATTCCGTGTGCCCATTTTTCATACCGTAAACTAAACGCCGCTTGAGGCCCGAGTTCCCGTCGCCGATACCGAACTACTCAACATCGCATCATGGACGGTGACATGTCTCAGGGTGCTTCCGGCGACGCATCTCCCATTTACGAAGATAGGTATGTAAGAGCTTTTTTTCCGTGAGACTCTAATCTTATTGGCGAGAAATAGGTAGGTAGGTAGGTGCATGTCGGTTCTAATACTTACATTAACATCAACAGGTATCAGATGCTTTTACATATTATATGGTTTATGATCAGGCGTGTACATGGGCACTTGCCTATTATTAGGCAGGTAGATATATAAGTAGATAGGTACGTATATGATCATGCCTACCATTTGTGTTTGACAGATATTTCGTTACGAATCTATGCATATGTAGAGATAGGCAGTTAGATTAATTTGTGATAATAGTCCGCGCCATGCTAAAATACCGCTGATGTGTATAGGTACCTAGGTACCTATACACATCAGTCACGTCACTGCCGCGTCGCCGGTCAGTCACGTCAAAACACATAGTACATTTGTAGAGTTAAGTAGATTCGGAGGACACTGGCCCCACTCGTCAATCACGTCACAACCGGCGCGTCTCAATCGTTCACGTAATCACACACAATCAGTGAGTGACTGAGCCCGAGTCGTTACGGTAACGATATGAATGTGTATAAATAAACCTTTAGTTATGCAGTACTCCAGGTCAGTTGGTACACTTACTGGTTTCGTTCAAATTCTTATCTTATATTAAGTAAAAACCGCTTATCTAGCCTCGTAAGTCCATAGTGCAGAGTTATACCAGAATGAGGAAAACTTAGTTGATATTAAAGTAGGTATGTAGGATACCGAATGGCTCTAGGTCACGGCCTGGGTCGAAACTTAATACATAATAACCATCCAGATTTGAGAATAGGTATTCCTCTTTTGATTGTTCAAAAGAGGAATCTAACTAGTACGCAACATAGGTAATCCTTTTGAGGTCCTTGCTATCCGGCAAACAAGGGAATGGATGGACCATATTATGGTCCATCCATTCCCTTCTTTGGCAGCCCTAGTTATTAACTAGGGCTGCCATCACATAATTTGCCGACCCCGGATAAAACCTTTAAAAACTCCGTACAGTCGAGTGATTTTGAGTTTATAGGACGCAATAAAAAAAAACACCCTTTTAAATAAATACTAAATACATTTTTTTAAATATAACTTCTTTGCGATATAAACTACAGCGTAAACTAGGTCCACCCGTTCCAGAGAAAATCGGTGGTGACACACGGACAGACAGACGGACAAGAGAGTGATCTTATAAGGGTTCCTTTTTTAACCGACTTCCAAAAAAGGAAGAGGTTCTCAATTCGACCGCGTTTTTATGTGTGTTCGCGGATAACTTCGTCGTTTATGAACTGATGTCGATGAATCTTTTTTATATGAAAGGGTATGCTGCCGAGTTGGTCCCATTGCCACCATGTCAGGATCTGATGATGGAAACCCTGAGAAATCGAGAGCAACTCTCGAAAATTGTAGGCACACATCTGGTAAAAACTTAATATTCGTGAGTATATCGGGTGATACTACAAAACAATGAAGGTTTTTATCAGACCTGACGATGAAGACGACAGAGAGTCAAGGGAACTCCACATCGGTATGTAGGAACTACCAAGTGTTTGGGCTTATTTCATTCGTATTGACGAGTTCATAACATAACATCACGCGGTACGCTGTGAATGGGGGTACGCAGGTACCACCAAAAAGTGATAAGTAAAAAACTTTAAAACACCGACTTACGAAATTAGTTATTTTATACTTTGTAGTGTAATGTTTTTGGAAGTCGGTTATATTTTTGGTAAAAAAGGTTTTTTTTTCTTACCTTTTGAGGTACGGAACCCTAAAAATTAAATACAAAAAACAACTAGTAAAACACTGTTCTTTTGGCATCAAGTTCAAAACAATTTATAATTTACCTTCGATTTTTTTTTTTGTTCTGTCAATAATCAAATTAATAAGCAATATTAATAATAGTAATGTAAAATATAACTCGGAATGTAAAATATAATTCTGAATTTTGCAGCAGATAGCAGTGTTAGACGCTTACACAGTTGTTTAACGGTGTTTTTAAAGAAATAATCTAAACAATCGACATTAACAGCGAGCGAAACGAGCGCGAAAATTTAAAAGCTCGTAGGCTCGTACGGTTAATACCTTAAGGTTTTTGCCTATTTGCACAGAAAGGCGCTTATGCGGAAAGGCTGTAACAATCAAGCGAACTCGAATTAGAGGGCGAGCGAAGCGAGCTCGCTAATTTTAGTACCCCGGCTCGGATCGGTTGGGAAATTTCTGTTAACTCATGATTTGACAGTGAAACTTATCGAACTAGATAAGTTCGATAACGATACGCCGCACACTGAACGCTTCCTATATGCGGATGACTTAGCTTTGGCGGCGCAATCATCATCTTTCACGGAGGTTGAAAATACATTGACACAAGCACTCGAGTCACTTGGTAGGTACTATGACAGTAATGCTCTTCGCCCGAACCCGTCTAAAACTCAATCTTGCGCTTTCCATCTCCGCAATCGTTTCTCAAATAGGAAACTAAACATCACGTGGCGGGGAACTGACGTAGGACACTGCAATAACCCGAAGTACCTAGGCGTTGCATTAGATAGAGCCTTAACTTTTAATGTGCACTGCCATAATACGAAGCAGAAGGTCGGGTCCCGAAACAACCTATTCATCATCATCATATATCAGCCGAAAGACGTCCACTGCTGGACATAGGCATCCCCCAAGCGTCGCCACAACAACCTATTGCGGCGACTTATTACTACAAACTGGGGAGCAGCACCCGATGTTCTTCGCACCACTGGCTTGTCCTTATGCTTCTCTACTGGCGAATTTGCGAGTCCAGTGTGGCACCGATCCGCTCATGCAAAGCAAGTCGACATTGCCCTGAACGAAACGTGTCGAATTATATCGGGTTGCCTTAAACCGACTCCGCTCAATAAACTCTACCCGTTGGCTGGTATTTCACCACCAGTAGTACGTAGGGATGTCGCATGCGCGCTTGAAAAAAAGGACCAAGAATCCGATTCCCGACATCCTCTTTACGATCATACAATAGTCCCGGGTTGGCTTAAGAGCCGGAAGAGTTTTCTTCGTCGCACAGAGGCCATCCAAGACCGTCCACCTAACGCGAGAACTAGGCTGTGGGAAGAACATCATCCCCCACCACCTGACTACTTGCAGCCCCAGGAAAATCTGCCTCCAGGACGTGATCTGCAGTGGCCTATTTGGAAGGCACTGAACCGTTTGCGTACCCAGGTAGGCCGCTGCAGACACAATCTGGCGAAATGGGGATTCATGGACCCGTCGGATACTCAATGTGAGTGCGGTGCTCCTGTTCAGAACATGAGCCACACGTTGGAGTGCCCCAAGTGCCCATACACCTGTACTTTGGGGGATTTAATGAATGCCACCGACGCTGCAATTAACGTAGTCACCTACTGGGACCAAAAAATCTAAGAAGTTAACCATCGACTCGAAAAGAAGAAGAAGTTCGATAAAAGTTTCATTGTCAAATTATGCCTAAAAAAGTGAGAAATAATGATGTAAAAGCGAGCGGAGCGAGCTCGAATTTTTTTCGCCAAGTTGGTTAATATGCGGCTTACAAATTCGATTTATTTTTTTTAGTAAGATTTGTTTTAATTTATTTCTAACTTTAACGTTTCAATCAATCGAGCTTCCCCGGACACAAAACTGTGTCCAAATCGAACCTATTAAAATAATACCCAAAGATCGAATCATTCATTTTTCAAACAACCCCCGTTGTTACAGAGGGATCGGAGGGGTTGTTTACGTTTGTAGACGAAAGTGTCTGCTAAATCCGCGCGGGCGAAGTGCTAGTAGGCTATATAATAACTCGAAAAATACCGCCCAACGAAGTGGGCACGGGACAGCTAGTTTATAATAAAGAATGAATTTACATTTTAAAGAAACTGCATCAATCAAAATGGTACAAGATAGTTTTTTTAGCTGACTAAGAAGAACCGAAACAAAAAATATCCTTTTCGAAAAATGTTTGTTTAAAAGTAGCTACCCTGTACTCAAGATCCAGTTTCTTTGAACGTCATCGCCAGTGTATTTTAGGGCCTTTACCCCTTTCTTTATTTATTTTTGTGAGGCGTGCAAGAACGATAAATATTCAGCATTACATACCACGTTTATACTTTTGTGCCTTAAAAAAAAAGTCGAACACTTATGTTTAACCAATGGCGTATTTCGTTTTGCAGCCCTGTTACTGGACCTGACAAAGCTCGTGAAAAAGATAAAATTAGAGCGCAGCGAGCACGATAATTTTTGCACCCTTCCAAACTGCGTTTTACTAAAAACGTGTTTTGGCATCGTCGGGGATTTTATCAAAAATAATTCTCAAAAGGACATCATTCATCGTGCATACATTTTTGGGCTAAATATAAAAGCCAAACAATAAAAAAGTTGTGTTATGCAAGAATACCCTTTTTCTTCATTTTTAAGGTTTCGTACCAAAATAGTTAAATAAGGAACCCTTATGGTGTGACTAAGTCTGTCTGTCTGTTACAGCTGAATATCTGAAGGACTATTATGCTAGGAACTTGAAATTTGGAATAGTTTTAGATGAAGTTTAACTATTTTGCAAACAAGAAAGAAATAAGCGACTGAAAAGGATTATTAAAAATTCAAAGTGGGGCTACTAGGGGGCATGTGGGGTATCATATGCTGTTTACATTTTTTTTTATTTTTTTTAGGCCGCATGGTTTTTGACTTCTATCGAAATATTTTGACCATTCCTCCTCCCCCTTATCTCCGAAGTTTGCATAGAGAAAAATCTTAAAATATTCTATATTATAGAAATTTATGTAAAGATTACTGCAAAAATTAAACGATGTCTCTAAATAGCACAGTTTTTCAGAAATCATCAAAAATAAATTAGTTCCACGATCTGTTAAGTTAAGAGATGGCTTTGCCCTAAAACTACATATTCTACACCGCAGTTACAGAGTCAACACGAAGAAAGAAAATTTAGTTATAAATTTTAATAGATGGCGCGATATGTATAAACTTTGTTTTTTTTTTTTTTTTGAAAAATTCAGGTTTTTTTTTTCATTTCAATTATACATTAAGAATGGTATGTTCTTTTATACTAATTTTATAAAGAGGGAACGTTTATGAGTTTGTGAGGTAATTTCTGTCTACTTAACCGATTTTGAAAATTCTTTTACCAATAGAAAGCCCCCGTTATTTGGGAGTGTCATAGGCAATATACCAAAAAAATACCAGCTAGTATTTAATAACCTCCCATGGAATAGTGGGCTCCAAATTCAAATCCGTACGGAACCTATGTGCCAGTAGATGGCGCTGTTTGAAAGTTTAGATTTTCTGTTCAACTCTATCATTAAAATAAGTACTTACTTACTACTACCTACTCCTATCTACTCGGGCGAGTTAACTTGATAGGTTCATGGCTCGAACGATGTTAGTGCAAAGTACAGTTTGCAAAAACTTTCGTTAGCATTTCATATACGTGCTTACATATGTACATTATTAAATCGAATACACGAATCTGTGTTAGGTGGTATCTTGCATTTACCTAAGTACCTACCTAGGTATTTGGTTTCAAGGCCGAATTAGGTACAAGTTTGCCTCATACCTACCAAAGATATAAAATTAATGCAATCTCAAATTAACAACGAATCTCAAGTAGGTATTAACTTTAAATTGAACGACGATCCTCTATCCAGTATATAATTATCTTTTAAATATCATATTGGGTCTTAGAATTATTCTAAGTATTGGGTATTTAATAATGTCAATACCGACTCGATACAGCTCTGCGCGGCGTAGTGCGGACACTGGTACTAATATCTATACTAATATATAAAGCTGAAGAGTTTGTTTGTTTGTTTGTTTGCTTGAACGCGCTAATCTCAGGAACTACTGGTCCGATTTGAAAAATTCTTTCACTGTTGGAGAGCCCATTTATCGAGGAAGGCTATAGGCTATATATCATTACGCTAAGACCAATAAGAGCGGAGCAGTAATGAAAATTGTGACGCATACGAAGTTGCGCGGGTCAGCTAGTGTACTTATAAACAGTATGCAATGTGGAGTGGCTGAAATGTTTTTCAGTCACCATAAGCAGTTGTGGCTAAGATTTCTAAATTCACAATAGTAAAGTACTATCCGCCTGTTCGCTCTTCCACCTGTCCGCTCATCCACCTGACCGCCTGTTCATCTATCTGTACGTAAAGTAAGTAAAATGTCCAAAATGATGGTGCGGAATCCTCGGTGCGCGAGTCCGACTCGCTCTTGACCGATTTTTTATATACTATCTACTTACTTCCACATTCTGAATTCCTAAAAGTTTAATTGGATTGTCAGTTTGAAGAATTTTTGCATTTCGTTGATGTTTGCGTAAGATTCTCTTAGTCTAGTTTTCGTTTTTTCATTTTCATATTCTATAAGGGGGCGTCCATTAATTACGTGAGGCGATTTTGGCGATTATCCGACCCCCCACTCCCCTTGGTGAGATGTCGTGAGATTTGACTCGACCCCCTCCCCCACGTCCTAACCTCACGTGAGATTTTTAAAAATGCGTGTTTTTAGAGTAAACACGCCAATCTGTGAATCAGACTAGTTAAGACTTCTTTCTTTCTTTTTTACTGAAAGTAAAAGATTATTTTAATTCAGTTCACAGGGACTCATGTGTGTTCTCTTCTTAAGAATAATTACTCAAACCAATATGTCTACGTGATTTTCAGTAAAACCAGTACTCTTAAACAGTTGTAGTTTTGCTGGTGCACTGTGGAATTTTCACCGGTGCTCTGCAGCTCAGAAACATCTCATGTTTTACTAATTGATTTGTTGAAAGAACAGTTTTCTCGCAATTTTATACTATTGCATCAGTTGCTTTCGAAAACAAATACGTGATATTTGCCGTGACCCCCCCTCTCCCCCACATGAGATTGGGTGAGATTAAGCTCGACCCCCTCCCCCCCTAAAATGCCTCACGTAATTTATGGATGCCCCCTAATATCAAATTGAATCAGCGTAAGGCCGTTTGTCCACCACCAACGTCACCGGGACGTCACCGTCAACGAGATGACTGCGCCGATTTAGCGATACATACATTTACTATGGCCGTATGTCCACCGCACGCCCGTCAACCGAGCACCGTCATCCCGTCCGCCGATTTATCGCTTAGTTCGGCGCTACCGCTAGAACTCGGCCCGAGATTATGACGGGCCGAAGTGGCGGCAATACAAAACACGTTTAAACGTGTCCGCCGGCGACGCACGGCGCCGCCGTGACGTCGTCGTCGCTCCGCAATAGCTTTTTCTCAAACATGCTTGGATTTTTGAGCATTGTTTTGGAGTGCGATCAGTGCGATGGCGATGCGATCTTCTATTTTATCTTATTGGATATATTCGAACGTATTAGTGGACATCCTTATAGTAGTTAAAAAACTTCTTATCATGCTACCGCAACTTGTCGTGAAGTACATAAAACGCTCTTGTAAATTATTTTTCACGTATTATCGGATGAATCCAAAATTCTTTGCAACGCCTGCGCCTTCTAACGTACAAAAGCAGAAGGACAAGTTGTCGTCAGTCGAACCGAGCCATTCTCTAAATTGTTTTATTTCTACGCACTACCACGCACGACAAATACAACAAATTGACTGAACCACCGAGAGTCCGAGATCGTGGCGGTGGACAAACTATCGCCGTCACGTCAACGTGATCTCCGCCAGAAATAATCTCGTTCTCGGTGACGTGCCGGTGGCGGTGGACAAACGCACTAAGGCGATTAGATCTTCAAATAAAAGTTCAACTTGAAGACAACTGTTGAGATATCCGACCGGTCTTTGTGTCCGTCTTGCCATAGACAGCCAATTTGCTCATTATGGAGCCGATTGGGTTGAAATTGTTAATTTCGTGACACCGGCACGTAATGGTCCGCGAGCCAGTAACAGATTTTCATGACCAAGTTCCTCTCGGGTAATAACTTGTAAAATGCTTTAGAGAGTTTTATCATGAAGCTCGGTGAACGTCAGCTACAGTTCGGTGGGTGGGTTAAGCAGCGGTAGTAGCATAGATATAATAAATAAGGAGACATGCCCGTTAGACGAAAATGTACCGGGACCCTGTGTCTCCAATCTTCCCCTTCCATAAGGCAACTACTACACATGCACGTCAGTAAGAGCAATAGATACGCAGTCGCGCATACACCCGCATTTCTCAAAACAGAACGTACTACACAATCAATTATAAACCTTATCGCATCAAACACAGCGTGCATTTACCATATACCGTACAACTTAAAGAGTCCGTGCATAAAACTGACTCGAGCAAGATTAGGCATTTTCATGTTTGTGTGCACGTTTACGCACACACGGCCGCGCGTAAAGCTTAGAGATCGCGTTAACAATTTTGATCCTTTAGTTGACAATTAAAATATTTTAATAGCGTTTGGTAAAATGCGTTTTGATATTTGTCATTAGTAAGGTATATTTGGTAAGTTTATCTACATTCAAAATGGTAATTTAATATGGCAATAGGCTGAAACCAGAAATAGTAAACTGTAATTTATTGACTATGTCTCATCTTTAGAAATGTAATAACATGTTTTGCTTATACACGCTTAATATTTATTTGTTAAAACATTATGCATAAGTAAAAAAAAACTGGCCAAGTGCGAGTCGGACTCGCGTGCAAAGAGTTCCGAACGAATTTCAATTTTTTTAACACTAGACTTTTTATAGGTTTTTCTGTAATTTATAGGTAAAAATTTATTATTTCTATTTTTTCCATGTATTTTAATGATAATAACTGGCTTCGGAGCAGTGGTGGCCGAGTGGTAATGGCTTCGACTTAAGAGTTTAGCACATTACTTTGTGTAATTTATTTCATCACCACTGCTCTCAAAACGGTGAAGGAAAACATCGTGAGGAAACCGGCATGTCCTAGAACCAAAGATTTGAAGACATGAGACATTCACCAACCCGCATTGGGCCCGCGTGGTGGATTACGGCCCATTCCCTCTCCTAGAGAGGAGGCCTGAGTCCCAACAGTGGAAACATTATAAGGCCGACTATGCTATGCTAATGACAATATGGTAAAATGTGTACGCCACTATTGGCAAAATATGGACGCTCACAATATATTGTTAATACCTTGCATGTCTTGATTCGACAGTTCATGAAAACGCATATTTGACAAATAAATTATCTTTCTTTCTTTCTAATTTCTTGAATTACTTCAAAAGAAAAAAAGAAAGAGCAAAGTAAAGCAAGAGCAAAGTAAGAGCAAGACATATTTTACGATTTGTTGTTTTTCATGATTTTAAAGACAAATATAGTAAATTACTTACTTATATTTAGATAGTGTGTGATTCCTTGATGTACAAAGTCTTGGTTTAGGCTGCGGTTTCTTCAAGAAAACACTGAACAACACGGAATTCTTATATATTGTCACGATCGCGGTCGAAAGCGCACTAGTTCGCCGAGACGATCATTTGCCTATAATATAATATGCTCAATTTGAGCATGTTGCGCGCGGACACGGACACGCCCCCTTGCCACAAAAAATCGGCGCAATTATGAATTTTCGTTTCGAGCTCATTTCAGTTTTAGCAACGATGATAATGCATACCCATGACGAATAATTAAAGATCCCCATCGCCCATGACATAAAAAAAAACAACTAACGTCGGACAATGGGAGGTCCATTTAATTCGTAACTCTATGGCGCGTATACGTAAGCTTACACCAACACAGACCAATGAGGGACCAACTTTACAATTTTGTCTATCAAACCAAAACTGATAAATTGTAGACCAGCTGTATACTGATTGATGGACAGTTCGTCAGTCCACGATTGCTCTGAACGCCTAGAGATTATAGAATACAGGATTTTGATTCGTATCATTGTAGAAGAAATGTTCAGTTGACAATTTGTCGAGAGTTTATAATCTCTCAAGGTATTTTATAATCTTACGGAGTTTGCAATATCCAGTGACAAATATTCCGAATCTCGCAAGATTTATTGTATACTTAGATGTTAGCAATAATCTGGTGGAAAGGATATTTTTTTTAGTAATCGTAAGTATTTCAGTATCGGTTAGGATAGAAGGCATAGTGCGAGTTTTTATACTACGTATTTGGAAATGGTGAAAAAAGAGATATCTCGTTATTATCAGATCGCGCTTATCCGGTTTTTAACGTTACCAAACTCGCACTGAGGCCACAGGTATATTCTTGTCACCTAGGCAAGCAGACATTTCTATTTGCAATCGCGCAGTCTACTTAATAATGCATGGTGAGGATGGCCTCATGGTGACCCAGTTATAATGAGGTTACAAATCGATAACGACGGATTGATAGTTTCACAGCAATTTACTTTACGTTTGATTTTATGCCACAATAGTTCTATCCCTTTATAACGTATATCGAGGAGAAAAAAATGCTGATTATCTACCGAGTTAGTCTCTTGAGAGAGCAACGGAATATTGTGCTACAGCGAAGACCAGCTAGAGATTAATCTAAACTAACACATGTTATAAAGAGGAATGATTTGATTTTGTTTGTTTGTTACGATTTAACTCAAAAACTACTCGGCCGCTTTTAACAATTCTTTCACCCTTAGAAAGCTTAATTATCAGGAAGCAACATCCTTACTTCCTTACTAATATTATAAATGCGAAAGTAACTCTGCCTGTCTATCGCGCTTTCACGCCAAAACTTCTGAACCGATGTAAATGAAATTTGGTCCATAGATAGTCTAGAGCCTGAGAAAGTACATAGGCTATTTTTTGTCCCGGGAATATGTTACCTAGGGACCACACGGGCGAAGCTGCTGGCAGAAGCTAACAGGGTATGGCGAATTATTGTAAATAGATGTAACGTACCTACATACTTGCATAGTTGAATCATCCCCATAGCTGAGAAACGTACGTTGACCTACTTCGCACATACCTACGTAAGTTGTGCGTTTTGAATCCAGTAGGTACCTACTCTAGGTAGGTACGGCACCCATCAGCTGATATGGTTGTATTGCACGAGGCGACATAGTTTAGGCATTACGGATACTGAAAGTCTTATGTACTAGCTTCGTACGTTCATATCCCGTTTTTCACGATCCCGTAAGGATTTCAGGAAATTCTCTCTTAGTGCTCTCCTACGGAGTGTAGGGACTAGCTTCATGCCAAATTTCGGCTTTCTACGACCAGTAGTTTTGGCTGTGCGTTGTCTGTCTGTCAGTCACTCAGTCGGTAACGGAAGAATTGAATATATTAGAATTTATAAATATTATGTTGTTGTGAGCATTAAATAACAAAAAGTATATTTTACCATATTTTGTGATCCTATTTCAAAAGATTTTACGATACCTACTATCTACAACCTAGAAATTTTCTAATATTCAGAATAGAATAGAATAGAATACTCTAATACAGAAAACATAGATGAGAAACATTACATAGGGTGACACAATGTGTCAGAATTGTTTTATTTCGTACTAGGTGACCCGCGCAACTTCGACTGCGTCACAATTTTCATTACTGCTCCGCTCTTATTGGTCTTAGTTTGATGATATATAGCCTATAGCCTTCCTCGATAAATGGGCTATCCAACACTGAAAGAATTTTTCAAATCGGACCAGTAGTTCCTGAGATTAGCGCGTTCAAGCAAACAAACAAACAAACTCTTCAGCTTTATATATTAGTATATATTAGTATAGATATAGATTACTACGTATGTTATTTTCTATAGTCCGGGATCCGTCCGCCAATCTACTGTTGAGTAAGCTGCATAGTATACCAATCAGTCTGAATATGAACGGCCCGCGCACCGGTTCACTGAACCCTACGCAAACTACGTTTAATCGCAATCAAGTCAATACTTCGTCGATTCATAAATGAATTGATGCAATTTTCCATTGCGTTTGCGCCTTGAGCGCCTTTGACATCTTTATTCCTCAGAATTAATTAACTACTTATCAAAATATCAATCGGAATCTCAGTAGGTGGTGCACAGAAGCGCTTCAGTCGACAGATGTTATGAGGACCTGTTGGTTTTCTACAACTTCACAAGCCTCTTAGAAATGATACTGATTGCTTTTTATAACCTTCTTTTATCGAGCGCCTTTAACTTGCTCGGACTTTTTCGCTCGCGGTATATTTTGAAATGTAATAGGTAGACAAAATACATTTTGTGTCTGTGGGGGCGTGTAAAAGGTCACTGTAACTAATAATGAAGGTTTACCTTTAATGGATTCAGCCGTTCCGACGCGCGACGCTGCGTTCGTTTAGCAGAATGCAGGGGTGCCTGTTGGCTAAATGAATTACGGTGTGAAACCTCGGATGGATAGCATCGTTGGCAGCCCAAAAACCTAATTACATTAGGCCATTGCCTAATGTTATCAGGCTTTAAGAAGGTTTACTTTGACGACGTAGTGTTTTTACTGTCAAATCACACCTGCTACCATTCTTTATGGTGTTGGCGTCTCCAATATCACAGTATAAAAATCTACCAGTATTGTGACTCGGCCCTCTCCATGAAATAATTACCTACAGCCGCGCGGTACGTAAACACGCGATAGGGCTGCTCGCCTCCAGTATTTGAATTTCATCTGCTTTCCTACTTGAGTTTCTTTCTATTTTTGTGATTGTAAATAAAATATTTTTTTATTTAAAAACATTAAAACTGTTGTCGCCGAAGTTTACCAATCTTAAATTCTTACAAACTCAACCAAAATGCAAGAAACGGCTGACATATAATATATTTTTTTTTTATCTCAGCTTATTCATTCGTCCTCATTACCTACCTACAGCATCGCGCAACTCGAAATAACAATATTTTTGGTCACTCATCCGATGTCAAACCTTTGCAAACGTTAGTACTTAGTATCAAGATCAACCATCGCATCGCGTGTGCGCTACCTATAGCAATCAAAACCTCTATCTACTAAAAAATCTTAGTAAAGTAAATTACTCTCATAGGTTATCATTTCATATATTTCGTCTAATTCAATACCTAATATAAATGTTAGTAGCTAAGTACATAATGTGAGTCGATAGCCTATATTGGCCTATGAAACTACCTACAATTTTTTTTAATGCGAGCGTAGTAGTTCACTCGTGTGTCACTTTTTTACCCTATCCTCTTCTTTATTTAAGAATGCCTTTAGGCATTTTCATCGGTAGAAAAGCAAAATACCTACCAATTAATAAAAGAAACAAATTATGTACCAGGTAAACTACAAAATAATATCTTTGGTTGCGTTATTGATGAATCCAAGCAACCAAAAACACCACAATATATTCTATATTTTTTCTTTTCCATTTTAAGTAAGTACTTGTACTTATTTTAAAAACAAATATTCACAAATCACCCGCTTACTGTGTAGTGCTATTCTGTAACAACATTTTCCGAGTCTCGACAGCGGAATCCGAAGTGAGTATAGACATAAGACATGTTGTGTGTAATAAAATTCACTTTGTGAGCTTTGTCACTCAGGTGAAGCTCGATATCAAAATGGTTACTTACAGAATAGACCAGCTGCTCATAAAACAATCGCACCGTCCGTTCGTCACTGCGGCGCATTCGTGACGGCTTGCTCGCGGAGAGCTCTCTGAACTCGAGGCGCGTAGGTATGACTCGCGTTCCGACCGTTTGTATGAAAGATAGAATACTGTATGTACTTTTACCGTGCCAATATTGTATTTCCACTTCTTCGCTGCTGAAGTCCTATAAGAATTGGAATCCAAGACTGTAAGTTATCAGGCCTAACTTCCAAGGTTCAACAGACTAGATATAAAACTTTTTATAAAATACACATATTAGGTAGGTTTAGAGCCCTGTTTCTTTGTTTATGAACATAAGTACCTATCTATTTATTTCTTCTGGACGTAGCGCGTTGCATTGAAAGTGAAAACTAGAACGAAATGTACATAATTATGTCACCAAATATTTGGATTAGTTTGTAATAAATCTGTCTAGAAACTTCGTAAATTAAATAACTGATAACGAGGTAGGTACATACATGTGCATATCCTCGAGGAGTGGGGCTCCGTTAACAAGCAACAGAGGGTGCGACGAATCGAGAATATTGTTTGATTGCCTCACGACTGGGTCACAGCCGAGAACAAGCTCGCAGCTCAGCCCTGTGACCCACAGGGCTGAGCTGACAGCTTGTTCTTTTGAGCTAGTGTCTCTGAACTCGTCGAAACCACAAGCATCAATTATTTTATTCGTAGCACTTGGCGATAATGATGAAGCTAATCAAATAATTATCGTAATCTGATAGAACTTCCAAAAAAAAATAAAAATGCTCTTTATAATGTTATTATAATAGGTGCATATAGGACTAGCGACCCGCCCCAGCTTCGCATGGGTAATATTTAATTTATTTAAGTATGTGCGCCGGAAAATCGCTTTTTGGGCACTTGGCAAAACATCAGCTTTTCTACACTATGAATTTATAATGTTTTATACTTACTTATAAACCTTCCGAAAGAAATTCTCGAAATGTTAGTGAAAACTGCATTAAAATCCGTTGCCTAGGTAGTTTAAAAGATTTAAGCGTACAAAGGGACAGACGGCGGGAAGCAACTTTGTTTTATACTATGTAGAAATAAAAAAAAACTTAGCTCTTTATAATGCCAGTTTGATTTTATTCGATTTGTTCCTAATAAGAAAAAGTCCAACTAGTTTACTACCAATAAAAGTAGACCAAGATCCAGATGACATACCTACATGCCACCACAACAGGCGCCTACCTCTTCAAACAACATTGTTTTAGCACTGTACTAGGACATCTTAACGTCACATTGATAGAAATGTCAAAACACTAAGTTGTTATCGCTACATTTGTATTTTACAAAGTTTATATTTCCGCGGCTTCCACAATACATCTCCGTCCGAATATTCGGGTCCAACAGAAGACTTGTATGCCAGTAAAACCAGAGTGCCTATCATTGATATATTCTACAAATTTTTAAGCAACGTTCGTATTCGCGTTCAGTCGCAATCTGGCAAAAATGTATGAAAAATTCAACAGATTGCGCCTCATTTGCGAATGTTGCACAAACGTTTGTAGAATTAGCCCTCGGGTATAAATTCTTTTAGGTATTACTGTTAACCGGAAGCAGATGGAAGTAATGTGTGGATGACCTTTGCCCAGTTTTGGGACGATATAATCTACCGGGAACAATAACTGCTTCTGTCAGCCTGCTACTTTCATCTGTATCAACGCTGACCACAAGCCAGGCTATAATCCGCCATTATTTTCAATCGGGAGGAAGTGACTGAAAATATGAAAAAAAAATTACATGTTCGTGAGACCAGCTGACGACCTTCCCACCGAGATACAGCCGGCTGACGTTTTGTTTTGTGCAAAATACTGGGTTAAGTGTAATCTGACACAGAATATGATGATAAAGCTCTCTCAATCATTTTACAAGTTATCGTCCGGGAGGAACTTGGTCATGGAAACCTGTTGGCTCGCGGACAAAAATACAAACCAAATATAATAAATTCGATTAAAAACAAACTACCTATCAATAATAAAAAAAACCTTCGTTGCGCCAAAAATCTAAGTAGTACAAAATCTAGTGACATTGATTTGAGCAAATATGTATTATGCTTATTGGATGTTAATGGTATTCAGAGGGGCGACGCATCGTATTTGTGAGGGGTGACACCCCTGCTGTTTAGCAACTGTTGCTCCCAGTTAGAGGTCGTTGTCGCAGCGCTCGCGCTGGTTAGGTACTAGGTAGTCAATTCATAAATATAAGTACGCACTAGATTAGCTACCAGAAGTATAACCAATATGCTCGAAGTGTGTGTTCAATTGATTGATTGATAGAATTAAAGTTCATCAGTCAAGCAGTAATTGATACGTACGCGTTACATATTTAACTATAAAAATGCTAACTAAACGAAGGCTTTTTGAAAAAATGTGTGCGCTCTTGCTCAATACGTTTGCCTCAATTTAATACTAAGGAGAAAATGAGACGACGATGTAGTTCTAATTTTAAATTTGCAAATTCGTGCCATTTTTATGTAAATGTAAAGCTTGTTGCAACTTTCCGACTGATATCTAAAAAAAAATTTGTCTCATTACCTACTGTACTGTTTTCTCGCAAATTTGTTGTAAAACGTTGTTATGATACACGTGCGGATATTGGTATTTACAAACTCGTGACTATAGTAAGCCTTTAAACATTCGTCTACTCGTTTGTAAAAACCAACTTACCACACTAATATCATAAATAAACTATAATGTTGCGAATATTATGCCATATTTTAGCGCGGGAGTAGCGATGAAACGGATAAACAATAGTTAACCAGATAACAAATTTCCAGCCGTTCTATTCTATACAACTTGTAACAGAATAAACGCCATAATTCTTAAAGGGGTCATTGAACTCATCATAATGAACAACTTTCACTATGGGACCAACACTGAAATCGCGAAAAAGAATCGACTTCTCCATACATTTATGTGCGCATAACTCGACAAAATGTACTGAACAACTTTTTTTTTCGCGACATACTTATAAGTTAAACGCTTGGCAGGCGGGTTGGCGATCGCAATGTATGGTGTTTTGATTTTTACAGAGAAAGCTGCTGCCCATTCTCTGGCAAGTCCCTTAGTCGCCTCTTACGACACCCACGGGACGTGATGGGATGGTATTATTCTTTTACGGCACCATACGGCACCGGCCGACACCATGCGGCTGATGCCCCATACATTTATGTGCGCATAACTCGACAAAAATGTACTGAACAGCTGATTTTTTTTCGCAATTTCGGTGTTTATCCCATAGTAAAAGTTGTTCATAATTATGAGTCCCATGACCCCTTAAGAGGTATTGCGTTTATTCTGTTACACGTTGTATAAGCTAGTAGGCCGGATGTCCGGCTAGTCATAGCCAGAATTGAACGAGCCCTTGGTGAGGGAGGGATATTCCGTGAATCCGACAGATTCGTGTGGTTTCGGGGCTCATCGTCGTTCATGAGTAGTACCTACCTACCTACAACGAGTAATGAAAGACCATTAGGTATTGATTTGTTGCGACCTTTTCTTTGTAGCTTAGTTACGTCATAAATTAATTTTTGAAAGACATGTTTTTTTTTTATTAATTTGTATAATTCGGTATCCGACTGAAAAAAAAAAGCATAAAAAAGGCCGGAATTACTTGATTTTTTGCCGGATATCCATTTAAATAAAATAAAATGAAACATTTCTGAAGGCATAGCAGCAACTAAATAAAAAGTTATTCACAATTATTCAAAGTTAGTACCTACTACTACTATTTGCTCGCTGAGCAAAGAGACAAAAGATATACATAGATCTCGTGTGAGTAAAAGAGACACATACATTTATAGTTTATAGCTGGCTGTTCACACTGCCGGCGAGCGGCTCTTACCTCTAGTTGATCGCAGCGACAAGAGCTATCAAAGATTGTACTCGCTCAGCGACACTCGCTCGGCGACGCTCGCTCGGCGACGCTCGCTCGGCGACGCTCGCTCGGCGACGCTCGCTTGGCGGTCCGAACTCACCAAACAGCGGTAATTTCTACCTATAGTGCAGGCGGATTGAGTTTTACGAGTAAAAGTCCGTCGCACAAAATCACTCGCTGAAAGCCGAGCGTCAAAATTATCGAAACTTCATTCGCTACTCGCAGAGTTGGCCAGCCAACTCGTTTCGAGTTTGAAGCTTACTCGCTGATCGCCGGCGGTGAGACAAAAGTGCCTTACCCTACAGTAAAATTCAATCCTAATTCATCCTAAGCTTAAGTTAATTTATTCCGGATATATTCCTAAGTTTATTTATTACGGATACACAATTAGGTCGAATTTCGCATTTGTTTCCTTAGTAACAAAATAAACTTGTTTCGATTCGAATTTTACCCATTTATAAGATTCGTCGTTCGCAGCGATTTTGAAAAAAATGTTCAAAATGGCGACGGGTGGCTATGCTAGCTCCCGTTGTTAAATGTTCGGACCCCTTTCTGTATGATTCAGAGTAGAACCTTGATGAATCTTTAAATTTCAAAATACATACTACGCTAATTTGTATTCTATCAATTCCGTCTCAAATAACCTACGTGATTCAGCACCGCGCCTCGTGTATGGCGCGTGCATATTGAACAACTAAAATTTGTAAGTTTTTATGCATTATGCAGTTATCATAATTCACTTACTGGGGTTGTAAAGGGTTCAACGAGTTTTTGAGATGCATCGCCGAGAAAGTTTCGCTTTCAGAAAGTCGCCCGCTGTAAGGGGGGTGAGAGGTGGCCACGGCACGTGCTCGGCGCGTGGACTTGCTCTACAAATGAATCAACCGTGCACCTGTCCGCCTGCCCTGCCTTACTCATGATGTTTAGGTATTTTTCTACCAATATGTATAATCTTTCAACAATAGAAGCCCCCCCCCCCCCAGCATATCTCTAAAGTTTCAACAACCAAAAATCTTGTCCATTAAACAGAGAGGCACACAAGTATCTATTTACTAAAACACGTTCAAGGTCTTCTTCTGGCCTTGAGCTAATCCGGAATGACGATTATATAATAATAATATTCTTCTCATGGGCTTGCTGGCAAAAACGCGGCATTTGGTCGCTCGCTATTGTTTATGTTCTGAATACCCCAAAACCCGTTGTCCTAAGTTGGTCTACTTATCTGTAACCGATTAAAATAACGGTGGATCATTTATTTCCCCCTTACCTGTATAGTGCTATTCTGTCACAACATTTTCGAGTCTCGACAGCGGAATTCGAGGTGAGTATAAATATAAGACCTTTATGTTGTGTATTATAAAGTTCACTTTGTGAGCTTTGTCACTCAGGTGAAGCTCGATATCGAATTGGATACTTACAGAATAGACTAGCTGCATATGTGAAGGTTAGGTAGAGGTACTACGACGAAGGGTTTCGAAGACTATGAATGTTTACGCATGGTCAATGTTGATTTTTATACAGCAAAATTAAAATACTTCAAAGTTCAATAAACTTATCTGTAACTAATAACTCGAAGAAACACTTGAAAACACATTTTTAATTATAGGACCCAAATGGTTTTGGGGGGGGGGGGGCTACTGCAGATCTAATACTAACTTAAGAAAACAAATAGTACGTACAAATACAAATCTCTTTATTTCACTCTTAACAAAGATTCACATCGGTATATTGTATATAATTTTTACAAAACAAAGTTAAATAACCAAGAATGCGAAACATATAATAGAACAAACTTACAATTTTGCCTCTTTTTTAAATTAGCTTAGTGCTTTACATGATAGTAAGTGTAATTTTCATTAGCATAGGCAATTAGGCATGCTTTTTAATTCAGTCCATCATGAACATTTATATTAAAGACTGGTCACTTTTTGTCATATTCATAAAAAAAATCCACTTTATTAGTACATCATTACAAGTTTTCGTCCGGGAGGAAATGTACTTATGACAAAATTTGAGCCTGACTCGCGATCTATTGATAGATGAATGAAATTTTATCGCGATTTTTCAATTAGTTATTTTTAAAAAGCTTCAGAATATATCCCCATTGGAAAAATAAATGATGGTGCTGATGGTGGCCATCCCAGTGTCAGTCACACAAGGAGTCGAGAACTGTCTGTGTACCGCGCTGTTCCGCCGCGGAAGGCCGCGTTCGACGCTGAATGCAGCGGAAAAGCCCTGAACTCCATACAAAGCACTCGCATGATAAAAACACATTTGTCCTCATTTTATACATGTTTGCCGCGAAAGGTGAAAAGAGACGCGGAAAACTGAATGGATGCGGGATGCATCTCCATACAAAATCATTGTTTTCTATGGGCATAAGCTGAATAGAGCTGAAAAAGTGTTGAGTACTCTCTTAAGGTGGTGGTGTGTGATCTATATAGATTATTTTCAATATCTATTTTAGAACCTATTTACCCTAAACACTACTCAATTTAAATGAATATAGGAGTTATCGCAACTGCCGGGGTCGCGGGACTGTCTAAACAGGGTACCAGGGCCCTGGAACACAAGGGCGACCGAAAGAACAGGGTGGTTTTTAGTCAGTAAGTCTGACAGTCTCTTCCGCTCCACCCAGAGCGGAAGGACTCATTTGATCATTTTACCACCCAAAAAAATGGAATTATCGTAAAATAAAGGCACCCGCGTTGCAAAATATTTTTACAGTAAGAACTAAATTTGGCAATTAATACTACCGTCTTATACTACAAGTACAGTCTGAAAACTATACATTTGTAATTAAATCATTAAAAATATAGTATTTATTCAAAGTAATATCACCAAATAGTAATACCTACAAATTGTACGGAACCCTCGGTGGGAGAGTCCGACTCGCACTTTGCTGGTTTTTTTTTTTTCTAAATTGGTCCCGAGCGAAGCCGGGGCGGGTCGCTAGTAGGAGATAAAAATTTAAAAAAAAATCATTTTCACGCAGCTTTGGATACTACAAAAACAAATCATTCAAAATATTAAAAAAAAAATGATTAATTCAAGTTTTTATTTGTTTATAAAAAAATAAAATAAAATAAAATAATCTTTAATTCGGATAAGCTGCATCCATATAGGTTAGTAAACAAAAAGACAACTTATTCCTATGTTAGTAAAGTTATAAATCTATTTAGAGACAAGAATGAATGAAGAATTTATTGCAATTTTTTTTTTTTTGTTTTTCTATCGGCCTTTTTAAAAATAGCTCCATTAAAAGGAAAAAATCTCAGATTTGTAGTTTAGTTATCACATTTGCAATGTTCATGCTCAAGCAGAACAAAACTGTTGGTTTACTGTTGCCCGCCGGGTTATTTGTGCATTCATCTATTTATTTCCTGATTTTTTTTAATTTTTATGTTTAAAATGTTTAAATCAATTTTATTGTTAAAGTGGCCGAGCGGGCGCGTGGCTTATAAAAGCTAGAGTACCCGTTTTCGGTGGTATTTTCCCCTTCTGGGAAAGATATAAATAATTGGTCCTACAGTTCCTGAAGAAACATGGACTTTTTTTTAGGAAATTTCCTCTTCTTTTCGAATCTATTCTTAGATTTCAAAAATCTTAATTAGATTTTGGGACATTTGAAAAAAAAAAACCGTTTTTCTTTTTTCAGTAAATTGTTTATAACTTTTGCAGTTTTTTCAAGCGGCTATATTTTGTTTTTTTTTTTTTTCAAAAATCGTCTGTATGTTCCTCCGAATAGAATTACACACCTCATTCATATTTTTCCGAGACTGCTGGAAAAATTTAAACAAAAAAAGCACTTGTTGACTAGACTATAAAGAGTTCGCCGACAGAAAGGCTAGAAAAGTAAAATTTTGAAAAGTTACGTATTTTTTAATATTTAAAAAAAAAAATATTTTCCTTTGCCTTTTTTCATATGGGTTTGAACTGCAGTTAGGGGGCGCCGTAAAATTCTCGCCCAGGGCGCCAGGGAGATCTTCGATTGCAGGTATTATCTTGTTTCTTCTAAGGCAATAGAACCTTTTTTCTCGGTTTGATGTTCCACATGGGACTCCTGGTTACTTAGCTATATATACAACCTGTAACAGAATAAACGCAATACCTCTTACGGGGTCATCTTACTCATCAGTTTGAATAACTTTTACTATGGGACCAATACCGAAATCGCGAAAATTCCGAAGGTTTCGCCATTTTTTTCTTCGTATAGATTACAGGAAAATTAAAATGTCTCCAAATAGCACACTTTTTCAGAAACCAACATAAATTACATTAGTTCCACTATCGGTCAAGAGATGATGGCGCTGATCTAAAGCTGCAATAAACATGACGAATATAGGCCTCGCCGATGAAAATTTAAAAACATTTCACGTTTTATATGATGGTACGGAACCCTAGGTGCGCGAGTCCGACTCACTCTTGACCGGTTTTTTCTATCTAATAATTATTTAATAACAAAAACTAATTAATTAGTTTGACGGAAAACACACAAAATATGAAATGTTTCTTCAGCGTCTTATACGACATACGGATGACATAAATCGTTCAAACCCCCACCGGTCTCTTTCCACTCTTCTTGTTATCAAAATATGTATAGAAATAACAATAACTCTCACTTCAGGAAAGTCTGCGCGATATACAACAATCTGCGTATCCATAGCAGCTATCTTTTGATGTGTGCTTATAATTATGGAATAGCTGACCTGTGCCCGCTTCGTTGAGCGGTATTTTTCGGGTTAATATATAACCTATGATACTCACAAATAACGTGGCTTTCTATTGGTAAAAGAATTTTCAAAATCAGTTCAGTGGATCCAGAGATTATCCCCTACAACCTCATAAACTCACAAACTTTACCTCTTTATAATATTAGTATAGGTGATGCAGAAGCTAAATACCCGTAACAATGATGTCGAAGTGCGCGTTATGGCATTAAGAACGGCCGCCTGTCGCGGTAGCCACAACTTGGTTCGTGTGCGGCCGCGCCGGCTCCGGTGTCAGCAATCGTTGCGGTCGACTCTTCTTGAGTTACCAACTAAATTTTAATATCTGTACTATGCTTCCTAGAACTAACTAGACATCATCATCAAAGAGCTTCTTGGGGGACGCGCTTAGATTTTTAACCGACTTCCAAAAAAGGAGGAGGTTCTCAATTCGGCTGTTATTTTTTTTATGCATGTACACTGATTACTCAGAGGTTTCTGATCCGATTTCAGTGATTCTTTTATAGTTCGATGCGGTATACTTGTCATTTGGTCCCGTAAAAAAATTAATTCAGTTTTGTTCAGTAGTTTTTAATTAATGAGCATTTTTGATTTCAATTTCTGAGTAGACGACGAAGACCTCGTCCAAGTATCACCACTTAAAAGTGAAAAAGATTTTTTTGTAAAAGTTTTTTTTTTTTTTTGTCAGCTAGTAGGGGTTATAACCAGTAGTTCGTACTGTGCTGCAGGCGTGTTGCAGGCGCCTGGGGATTCGGGTCCAAAAATCCCAATCGTCCGTGTTTTGCATATTTTTTTTAACGTTTGTTTTTGATTCGGATCAGATTAAATTTCATTCGATCAGGATTCAAATGCTCTTTTTTTACCCGACTGCGCCAGAAGGAGGCTTATGTTTTTCGAGAGTATGTATGTGTGTATAATTGTTTGGCTCGCTCTGCGGCCTGAACGGCTCGATGGATTTTAGCTTGAGTGGTGTCGTTAGATTCGTCTTGATTGTAAGAGTGACACTGGGTATATAAAAATTAAAATGGCCGATTTTTGGCGCCATATTATGCCTTCAAAAGATTTTTAATTTTCAAAACCTATCGATTGGGGTATCAAGATAAAGGGCTCGAGGAGACAATTCCAAAAATGTAACTCACTAAAATGTAGGAAATAAAAAAATTGACTTTGTCAAAAAACCCGACCGCTAAAAACGACTAAAAAGTTCGAAACTAGTCGCTTTTCAAGCAGTCTGATGCAGTTGGTGGCATCAGATCAGCGATTGAACTGCATCAGACTGCTTGAAAAGCGACTAGTTTCGAACTTTTTAGTCGTTTTTAGCGGTCGGGTTTTTTTGTCATTTTTTTTTTTGTAAAGAATATCTTCCCTCAGGTTCCACAAGCGTGGTTTGTACGTTACGATATAACTGATCTTTAAATTAATTGAAGTACGTAGTCTAGACGTTCATTTCCTTTTCGCGTTCGTTGACTTTGTAAGTAGTAGGTAAGTATTGCAGATTAAACGGGTTGAGGTTACTTGATTTCGAAAGTTGATGATTCGATTTTTATTATATCGAACACGGTGTGTTGATGATTCAGTTGTACGATGTTTTATTCCATCGATGCTTAAGGCTGCTCTCTCGAGAAATGCTTAAAACAGCATGCAGATGAAGCAACTTTTCGTCGGCATTTACTGAGAAATTACATCTGAAAAAAATAGGTAGTAATCTACATGATATGGTTTGTAACTTGGTTTAGCCAGAATTTATGCATCGGTATCACATAATAAGAAAAAAAAATCACCAAAACACCTCCAAATCGATGAGATGAAACCATTTTACTGTCATTTTTTAACAAAAGCCTAAAAAAAATATATCTACTGCTTTGCAATAGAAACGAATATAATATGGTTTTGTTACTTTTTAAAAATATGAGTTACTTTTTTATAGTAAATTAAAAATGCGGTTAGCGGAGTGGCGCGTAGAGTAGTTAGCTTCGTTTGTATGCACAAGGTCATTGGCATGTATACAAGCCTTAACTGGTGCCATGTAAAGTTTGTGCGAAAAATCCTGCAGCGAAAAACCGTACAGCGATTGCTCATTAGTTCGGTAATTTATTAGTTCGATAGTATGTCGGTTCGAAACGCCTACTGTTGTCCGTGACATTTAATTAATTATCTTATTTTGAATTATAGACGTTAAGGAAATTTACAGTTTTCCTAAAATTAATTACTCTTTTTATCCGTATTCTGCGTATCACAATTGCAGATAAGTGCTATTATCTGTGTCAGACAAATAAAAGATAGCTTTCCCTCTCTCTCTCTTATCGATATATAATAATGAATCCCGTTGTTTAGTGATCTCTATTGCAACACATTTAATTTTCGGATTTATTTCGGATCTTTTTTCAGTAACCAATGGTAAGATAATATTGTGTATCAATGTGTGTGCTTTTGTTATGCTTTTTAAACATAAAAAGCACTGGAGCGATTTGAAAAATTCGTTTAGCAATGGATAGCTACATTATCAGCGAGTAACATAGGATATAATATTTTATTCCCGTACTCCCACGGGAACGGGAACTACGCGGGTGAAACTGCGTGACGTCTGCTAAGTTTGTATATATAGGTATAGAATAACATTTTTAAATAAATTTTAAATAAAAATTTAATAATATAAAAAATAGTATTCCGCCGGTGTCGGGAGCAGGGTTCAGGCAACCGGTCGTTAGGGCTCCAGAAAAAGGAACCTCTTCACAACACGGACCGTATCGAGGAGTACTGCCTTCTCTATCAGGCCCTTTACCCAACTGCATAACGCCAGCTTCGACAGGTGGTCGTCGAAGCTTTTGGCCATCGAGCCATTGGCCGTAATGACAATCAGCACAATGACAGCCGAGTTCACATTCCACATGTCGACAACTTCGTGTGCTAAGTCGAGATACTTAATTTCTTTCTCTTTCTCAGCTTTCACGAGATTCTCGTCATGTAGGATGGTAACATCGATTTTGTCTGAACACCATCACGTGTTGCTGTTGAGCTGCATTTCATTTTGTTGCCCACACATACATGGATACATGTCGGATAGGGATTGTTGGTACCTAATATTTTTTAACGAAGTTGCTGAACTGACGTAGGTAGGATGAGCAACCGAGAATTATGATTGGACTGAGTGATACACAATCTTATTGTATCACATAAGGGTAACACAAATTACGACCATCAACCATAAAGGTGAATGCGTTCGTTTAGCAATAATCACCTATGGTAATGGTGGAATAGGTGGCCAGATGCAATGGCTATTTTTATAAAATCATGATATTTGAGTGATCTTGTTAGTTAGATAACGATTTCAAGAACATTTATTACGATACACAATAACATTTTCTTTTTTCTAAAATAATAATAAAAAATCTAGAAATCCTTGAGAAAATAGGATACTTGAAAAAAAACTGGCCAAGTGCGAGTCGGACTCGCGAGCAAAGGGTTCCCGAACGAATTTGTTTTTTTTTTAACTTGTTATTTTAACACTACAAGACTACAGACTTCTAATAGTTTTCCTGTAATCTTTAGATAAATATATAATCTCCATTTTTTTCAAAATTTTAGGCTCGGTAGTTACGGAGATAAGGGGGGGGGGGGGAATGGTCATTTTTCGTCTTATTACTTGAATAACTTTCAAACCATTTATTTTAAAATTATGAAAAAAATATAATTAAAACCGTCACAGTAAGCCCTTTCATTTGATATATCACACGATATTGTTCAAAAAGCTTTTTTTATTTTCTAGTTTGACCCCCATACCACACTAGATATTTAATGATTTACGTAACGCGGCCGTGTTTGGGTCATAAAAGTCCATATGTGTACCAAATTTCAACAGAATCTGTCCAGTGGATCCGGAGAAAACTGGCTGTGACAGACGGACAGACGGACAGACAGACAGACACCCGAGTGATCCTAAAAGGGTTCCGTTTTTTTTTTCGGAACCCTAAAAATCTTGATAATTTGAATTTCGCGGGCTGGCTCTTTCGTACGTTCAAATTTTACAAATTTAGCCAGATTGATTATAATTTGTTACCCTTTAAATATATCGTCGTGTATAGTTGAACGATATGAACGCATTTGTAGTAACTAAACTAGTAATAAAGCGCAGAGGCGGGGTGGGTGCATATGCTGTGCAGGGGCGAGGGGTGTGGCCGGCGCGCCATTGGCCGCCGCGCTGATTCTTGCATAACGTGCAAGGGTTGTTACCGCTATAGATAAGTGATAACAGCAATCATCGAGCTCGAGAAGCGGGGAATAGATGTCCAACCTAACTATTTATGTTAAATATTTTTAACGTGAGGTAAAAATTTGTCGCAATGATTGAGTATGGTACCAAAAGGTCTACTCAAACAAAAATATTTCTGTACTTAAATATTAATTTGTCATATCTTGCGTAGCCCTAATGGCTTGGTACAAAATGTATGAAAAACAACAAATTTAACTCTTATTTAATTTTTATTTTTAATTTAATTTTAATGTGTTGTAGCCAAAATGACTGGATTTTTAAAAGAAGACACTATTTAATGGTATTGGTCTTGTTGGTGGTGGATATTTGGACTACATTTGCCCTATGTTTTTTATTTAATTTGATAAAAGTGTACTTTTTACAATAACATTAATAAATACAAGGTAATTTTACATGCTTAAAAAAAAATTGGCCAAGTGCGAGTCGGACTCGCGTGCAAAGGGTTCCGATCCAATTTCAATTTTTGAACGTGTTATTTTAGACTTCTTATAGGTTTTCCTGTAATCTATAGGAAAAGATCTATTATCTCCTTTTTTTTTTTCAATATTTTAGGCTCAGTAGTTTTGGAGAAGCAGTACGAATGGTAATTTTTCGTCTAATTTCTTGAATAACTTTAAAACCATTTGTTTTAAAATTATGAAAAAAATATATTTAATCCTTACAGTAAGCCCTCTCATTTGATATGTCACACGATATTGTTCAAAAAACATTTTTTTTGTAATTTTCTAGTTTGACCCCCAAAAGTGACCCCCATACCAACAATTTAATGATTTACGTAACGCGCCCGTGTTTGGATCACAGAAGTTCATATGTGTACTAAATTTCAACAGAATTAGTCCAGTGGATCCGGAGAAAACTGGCTGTGAAAGACGGACGGACAGACAGACAGACAGACACCCGAGTGATCCTATAAGGGTTCCGTTTTTTGGTCGGAACCCTAAAAAAGAAGATATTTCTATTCTTATTTTTTTAAATTAACCATTACTGTCTCAATGCTGAACAAAGGCCTCCCCCAAGCGCTTCCAAGAACTCTTTTCCACCCGCCGCGCGCCGCCTCGTACCAGTCCGCACGGAACGCGTTTTTTAATATACAGTGTTCTTCACGTTATCCATAAACTTTAGCAAACGCCTCTATAGCTTTAACAAATCAAATCAAACACAGGAAGTAGTACTTAAAAAGGCTTCGTTACAAAGATATTTGTAATTTTATTTAATTAATCTATGCGGTATGAAAGGGTCTTAGTGCAATTAAAATGAAAAATCTATCAAATGCTATTTGAATTCGATTTGTTTTTCGTTGCCAATTTGGATTGAGGCATGCATATCGGATGATTTACGTCAGGGCATTTAGTTTGTATCAAAATTAACAAAAAATGAGAATTGATTAATGTGTCCATAATGAAAAATGCTTATTTTCCATGTTCTAAACATCCAGGCGAAGTTTAAATATATCGTCCGGAACATTGAAGTAGAAACATTGAAGCTCAGGGGCCTTTCTACCTGCTTTTGTTTACTGCTCAAAAATTTACACGAGCCTTCATGACGAGTACTAAAAAGCCTTTAAATAGAACAAGAAACGTATTCCATGTTATATTAGTGTGTCCCTTCTATGGCTTTATTCCATTGATCTGCACTTCCTGCGCTACCTGATTGTAATAAACGCCCTTGTTCCTTTAAACAGTGGCCTTCAAAAGCAACTTAACTTTGATTTGAAAATTACCTAGTTATCGTTACGGGGTGGACTGCTGAAATTAGGAACACTAGCTTTAAAAGACAACAGTCTCACTAATCCGGCACGTCAAATACTTCGGCACATCCAGCAATCCGGGCACTCTACCCGCGCCTTCTCGACCACTTCTTTCACCTGCCCTTAACAAATGAGTACATTCTAAAGTGCTTTAGTTATTTTATATTGTTTTTTTATTAAGCAATCCAGTAATCCGAACTTTCCAATAATCCGGCGTATCATGGTTTTTAATGGTGTCATATTATTAGAAAGTACGAATTACTGGATTGAAATTGTTGTTTTGGTAAGATTTAATAATAATTTTCACAAATTACCTTTGACTGAAAAGCAATACGACTTAGAATAAAGGTGGTTTTACACCGGCAAGGCGAGGCGTGGATTGGATGAGCTAGAATTGAAATTTATATGGCAAAATTTCGTAGATGCGCGAGGAACTGCGTGGCGGGAATTGAAATATTTGTTAGTACAATATTGAACTTTTTTGCTGTTAGAATTTTAGAGCATTTATTTACTTTGTCAAACGAATATACGAATCTCGCACCGGACATCAAGAACCCGCACGGTCTCTCGCGTCAAGCGCTGACTCGCGATGTCTCGCGCTGGCACGCATCGTCTGGCTGGCTCACATCGCTGCATACCTACTATTTTCCAGGTCCCAGTGCTTCTTCTGATATCTTCTTCTTAAATAACTTATTAAATAGTAGCTCTACCAAAAAAAGTTCCACTACATAAAATATTGCTATTCAGTAAAGGAATAAGCTGACATCTTTTTTCAAAATTAGGTACTTGATTTTTGATCAATGCTAAGTCTATGGAGCTCCATTTTCAGCCCACCGTGCGGCGGCGGGCGCAGATTTCAATTCACGCCCATCCCATGTACTCCTCGCCTCGCCGGCATAAATCCACCTGCAGTCCTGTGCGGGTAGGGATTTACTATTGGCGATATTGGATGATTGAAAACAAAATATGGTGTATATTTTGTTTTCTCTAGCTGACCCGAGCAACTTCGTCGTGTGTCACATTCTTCATTAATGCTCCGCTCCTATTGGGTCGTAGCGTGATGTTATACATATAGCCAATAGTCTTCCTCGATATGGGATTTCCAACACTTTAAGAATTTTAAACCAACAAAATGTTCAGCTTTATAATGTTAGTACAGAATATAGAGAAGGCCTGGTCGCATCGTTGCGTCGCGCTTGTTTGCGGGGGGCAGTAAGCCTTATCCCATCCTACTAAGCTAAAAAATGAATAATACTAAAATTGCGCATCTAGTAAGTCACGTAATAATTCAACGTGCGGAGTGTGAATCGGCGACCTCGGGAGTCCTTGCGTAACCTGTTGGGTGGTTTCTATTTCCGCTTCTCCTATGCTCTCTTTGATGGCTCGGATAAAGAGAACGATTTCAAAAGATCCAAGATCCTTTGTTCGACAAAAACTGGAATCTAAGTATAGTTGCCGGATTCTGACGCATCGCCTTTGAAGGCATATAACAGCTTCACTCCACAAACGTCCTACTCGTATCACAGAATATTGTATACTTCCAGCCGTACTCAACCTTTTTTTATTGGGCCACATTGCGCTTCTACCATTGTCATGATGGGCCGCAGTTAAATTAAATTAAATTAAAATTAAAATTCGTTTATTTCGGACTACGGTGATCCATATTTTGTTAGAATTTCAAACATCTTATATTCTAGTGTTAGTAAACATTGATATAGAAATTGTAGAACATGTAACATGTATTGTAAAACAACGGATGACCAGGCAGGAAAATGTTTCCTACCTAATCAACCTCCTCACAAAATGCCTAATATTTGGCGTATAGCTCTCCGCCACAGCTCCCAGGATATACTTAGTTGAATAACCCACAGAAATATAAAATTCTACTAATAATTCGATTTAAATAGTATCTACATGAAAGCGACTTATAAATTTGTGACAAAAGGACCGTTTTCATATAGTTTCAAACTTTTTCAACTAATAGTGGGTGGATAGGAAAAGTGTCAGCAACTCGGCACAGCGTCGAGGAGTGAATGACGATGTGATGATATTGATGCACTGCTTAAATATAGCCATCTTATATAATAATGTGTCAGGCTACAGGGCCGCACGGAAAAGCTTGACGGTCCACATGCGACCCGCGGGCCGCAGGTTGAGTATAGCTGCTCTATTCTATAACCACCGCCTTTTTTAAGCACCAAATGAATGTTGTGTAAGAGCTCAAAATCAACAGGTTGGATGGCGCTTTTGAACATTAATTTCAGAGTTATGTAACTTTTATATGGGATAAGTAAAGAAACGTAGAATAACGTACGTGCCTTCGATAGACTAAAAGGCGGGAATATGTAGTTGCGCACGAAGTCGGTCTCTTCGTTTGATACAGAATAAGTTCTTCCAAAATTATCAAGATTTCGACCTTGACTCTTTGTTTGAGTGGCGTCCGTTGCTCCCCTCGCTCCGCCATTTTCAAAGGAGTCTTTTTAACCCATGCTTCTATAATAACACTATCAATAAATCATATAATATTACCGGCAATCTGTATAATCCGGTATTCTATACGAGGCATGCCTTTTAAGTTTTGTCGTTTGAAGAAAAAAACACAACTAGAACCTTATAGTACTTTTTATTGTTTTTCAAAGTATTCATCACGTAGCTTAATACACTTTTCCATTCGCTCAAACCAGTTATTATAACATTTATTCCACTCTAAAGTAGGGGTGTTCAAAATGGCTGACTTGAAAGCGTCGACTATTTCTTCACCGGACTGGAACCTTTGACCACGAAGACTTTTCTTAATTTTAGGGAATGTAAAGAAATCGGCTAGGGCTTAGGTCAGGAGTGTATGGAGGATGGTCAAGAATTTCTATTTTTTTTTCTTTTTCCTGCTTCAAATACTCACTCAATCGTTTGACGAGCGCTGTGTGAGCTTGCGTTGTCGTGGTGCAGGATGATGCATCGCTTTGAGTTAGATTTTCGAAGTTCGGCGATGACTTGTAGTAAACAAACTGTGGTATACCACTCTGCGTTAACCATTCTACGATCTGCAAGTGCAATAGTCGCAACATGGCCGGTTTTTCCAACGAAGGTAGCCACCATCTTCTTTGAAATGCTTCGAGAACGAACAAGATTTGAAGGCATGCCTAGTAGAATACCTAGGCAATGTATAGAATGTCTAAAACATTTGGGTAATGTATGAAATATTATTCATTTTATACGTTGCCTAGGTATTCTATACAATACCGAATACGCAGCCGGCAATGTGTGTAAAAGACGATAGCAGGGAAAGTAGAGACGCGTGGGGACAGGCAGTAACGTGACAAAAATGTCTATCGTGTAGCCATATCGTAAAATTAAACATTTCATATAATATCCACCTCAAACTAAAGCTCAACGACGGAGGCCCGCTGAGCGGGGCTCCTATTTTTATACAGATACTAACTAATTCTATAAATAATAATACTATCACTACAACAATTCCTAATAAAAAACGAATAATTAAGCCATGGATTACCCAAGGTATATTAAAATGTATTAATAATCGAAATAAAATGCAAAAATCACTTAAAGGGGATCCCAACAATGACATTTTAAAAATCACATTTAATAGGTATAGAAATTACTGCAATAACCTCATAAAAAAATTGAAAAGGAAATATCAAAAGGATTTATTAGCCAACTCAGTAACCAACAATAAATTACTCTGGAAAAATATAAAAAATGTCACCTATTCTCATAAAACTAAAACAGAGAATACGGAATTATTAAACATATTGCCATCACCTACCGAATCAGTTAATCATGTTAATAACTTTTTCGTTAACATTGGAAAGCAACTGGCCCAGCAAATTCAACCCGACTTAGACTCTGACCCCCAACACCTAATTAGAAATGTATCTTCCGTCTCTCATTCTTTTGTACTCTACGATACTGACTGTGATGAAGTAGATAGAATTCTATTGAGCTTAAAAACTGACAGTGCCCCCGGTTGGGATAAGGTAACCACAAAATTTCTTAAATATATTAAAATAGAGGCTGTTCCAATCTTAACTCATCTGACTAACCTGTGCTTTAATAAGGGCGTCTTTCCGGAAGCACTAAAACGATCCATTATAACACCTGTACACAAGGGAGGGAGCAGAGACGATGTCAACAACTATAGACCAATATCAGTCCTACCAGCAATTTCCAAAATTGTGGAAAAACTTATTAATAATAGGCTCATTAACTATCTCAGTAAATACAACTTACTGTCGCCTACACAATTTGGGTTCAGACAAGGGATATCAACTGAGGATGCAGTAACTGCCCTAACATCGCTGGTAGCTGATACTATAGATAGCGGTAACAAATGTGTTACTGTCTTCTTAGACTTAAAAAAAGCGTTTGACACCGTCTCTGTTCCAACCCTGGTGAGTAAATTAGAAAAACACGGAATAAGAGGTACTCCGCTCTCTCTTATAGAAAATTATCTTTGTAATAGGAGGCAGAGCGTTAAGATTGGAAAGTATAGCAGTGACTACTCGGATGTAACTTACGGCGTACCGCAAGGTAGCGTATTGGGCCCAACCTTGTTTTTGATTTATATTAACGATCTCTGCAATTTAAATATCAAAAACGCTAAAATTTTCTCTTATGCTGATGATACAGCTATAGTCTTTTCTGGTATCTCTTGGCAAGAAGTTGAGTGCACAGCTGAAGTAGGCATGGCTAGAATAGCTAAATGGTTAAAAATGAATTTACTTACCTTGAATACAGGAAAAACTAATTTCGTGTGTTTCAGTGTTAGCTCACGAACTGAACCGACGGAGGATTTTAAAATTAAAATACATGATTGTGAGGACTACAAAAATAATGATTGTAATTGCCCACAAATAAATAAAGTAAGACAAACTAAATATTTAGGGATAATAGTAGACCAGAGATTATCCTGGTATGCCCATGTTGAACAAGTTGCTAGCAGAGTTAGAAAACTGTGTTGGATATTTAGTGCGCTCAGACATATTGTGCCAAAAAATGTAATGGGTAATAATAACACCTCTAGAAATCTCCTCAATGAGATATACGTCGCTTTGGCTCAGTCTGTCCTAGTGTACTGTATTCCTAACTGGGGAGGGTCAGCAAAAACGAAATTCATAGAAGTAGAGCGTGCACAACGTGCCCTCATAAAAACTATGTATTTTAAGAAAATTAGATACGCCACAGATAGTCTTTATAAATTAAGTGAATTACTCTCAGTAAGAAAACTATACATTGTTCAAACCATATTAAAAAAACACAAGACCCTAACGTACGATGCATCTAAATTAGCAAAACGAAGAAAGCATGATATTGCAGATGTCCCCCAAACAAAAACTTTACTTGCCTCCATGCAATTTAATACACGGTCTGCTCGATTGTATAATAGGATAAATAAAGAAATATGTATATATAAAAAACAATATTATGAATGCAAAAAAAGTATAATGAAATGGATCGAACCACTTACTTATGAGGAAACGGAAGAACTCCTGAAAGTAACCACATAACCTATACTCTCACACACAGGCACTCAAACACTCAACACACACACACACACACACACATACACACGCACGCACAGACACACACACACACACACACACACACAAACTGTACTTATGTCAATCTTGACTATATTATATTATTGTCTACTTACCGATGTCTAAGTTATTATTTTGTTATGGAAGAGCGGAGTCTTCTAATACAGGCATTGTTTGCTTAAAAGAAGGATCCAATCACAAACTAATTGTTGTAAACTTGTTAAAGAAAAATAAACAATTTGAATTTGAATTTGAATTTGAATTTCTGTCTGCAGGGTTTTAAGCAGGGGTTCCCTAACTTATTTAGTATGTGCCCCTATAATAAAAGGTAAAAATCTCCGTGCTCCCCTTGTCCAGATAATACAAACCAATAATAATGATTTTTAAGTCATAAGTGATTTATTTCTTTTCTATATTGCGTAGAAAAATAATAATTATAATAGAAACAAAATCATAAAAAAGAATCATGCAATAAAAAATGTCAAAAATAAAATTAAAAAATAAAGATATCAGTTGATATAGATTTGAAGTTACTATCAGAATATAAAGATAGAAACCTCTTCAGACATCGGTTTTTTTATTATTTTGGAGTAATACGTATATTTCTTTGGTACGCTCTGTAGCCTTATACCGCTCGATGGATTGTTTGCTTGAGAGGTTGTAATAAGATTCGCCTTGGTTATGAGAGTGACACTGGGTATATAAAAAAATGGTCAATTTTTTCACCATAATATGATTTCAAATAAAAAAACCCTCAAACCCTATCGAGTGGGGGGGGGGATATCAAAACAAAGGGCTTGGGAGACGATTAAAAAAATGTGACTGACAAATTAATATGTAGGAAATAAAAACCCGACCACTAGAAACAATTACTGCTTTTCAAGCAGTCTGATTTTCACTCTTTTTTTTTTGGATATTGACTCGGTTAGTAGTCGGTACTTATACAGATTTATACAGACTTATACGGAATTATACAGATTGCCGGTAACATATAAATAAAATTCTTCCGTTACTGAGTGATTAAACAACGGACAGCCGAAACTACTGGTCGTAGAGAGGTCTAGGTTCCTTGGGGAGTGTAGGGAGCACTAAGAGAGGATTTCCCGAAATTCCTACGGGAACGGGAAAAATGTGATGATATGCGCGAATACGAAATCGCGGGCAAAAGCTAGTACTAAAATGAGAAGAAAACTAACCTCGAAGCATATTCTCTACCTATTATACTTATGCTTGGGACAAAATAATTCCAGGATTTATTTTTCTATCGATATCTAATAAATATAACAACTTTTGTAAGTATTTTTAGTTGCCTATGTCACCGGAAAATGGCAACTTCGTAAGATTAACAAAATTAACAAAAAAATATATATATATATCTAAATTAACAAATGAAAAAAATAGGCAATTACTGGGTAGATGAGAATTCACAATAATCTGCCGGCAATTTGTTTCGCGATTTTTTAACAATTTTTTTCTGCTTGAACATGAACATTGCAAATGGGATAATTGTTAAACTAATATATTATGAGATTTTTTTTTCCTTCAATTGAGCCATTCATTATATATTAACATTCTTAAAAGATTTCAGAATATATCCCCGTTGGAAAAATAAAAAAGAAAATATTTTTTTGTTAATAATTAATAACAATTTTGTTGAAGACACGGTTGGCGCAGTGGTGGAGCGATCGACGTGTCGCGGGTTCGATTCCCGCACGGAACAAATATTTGTGTGACCTACAGATAGTTGTTCCGGGTCTGGCTGTTTGTGTATGTGAAATTGTATGTTTGTAAACGCACCCACGATACAGGAGAAATTCCTAGTATGGGGCAATGTTTTTAAAAAAAAAACAATTGCAAACATTTGCGACCTGAGATAGTATTTAATTTAACCCTTCTAAATGGAATAATAATGTCGTACAAAAAGTTTTCTCCTTGCCAAAACCTGATCGTCAATTAATTCATACTTCGGAGGGGTTGCCACTAAAAGCGGATGCCATCAAACGATCGTAACGACCTCGTGGTATTATTATTTGTGTTATTTATATTTTATTTACTCGTGGCTAAATAATAACAGCCGCACGGGTCGATCTACAAGGTTAAGCAACGCTCGCCAAGGTTGGTCAGTGGATGGACCATCTTAACATACAGAGTTTCCTCCGTGCCTAGGAAAGCACGTTAAGCCGTTGGTCCCGGCTGTCATTTGATTAATCTTTGGCAGTCGTTTCCGATTGTCGCCAGTAAATCTAACTCCAGTCTTGCCAAGAAGTCACGTAAAATGCTGCAACTTTGCCTGGATTTTGACGTTTTTTGTTCGTATCTCTGAACCCATTTATTATTATGACTTAGTTTCAGATGAAAATAGACCGACAGTCCTTAGGCCTAGTGTTTCAACGCCAAAAGGCTCAAAATATATAACTCCCAATTAGGTTGTTATTTTTGCGCCTTTTGAGGTTTTCTGCAGCTGCAACAGCCGCCCCAGCACAGCCCGCCGTGCTAAGATGATGGAATGGCGCAAGCGTGTGGACACATGTTGCATCCCACACCAAAGGCCTACCCACCTTCCAAGGCATTATGGTCATCCCATCTGGCCTCTTCCCATCGTCACTTGCCAAGCCGTTTTCAGAGAATCCTTTACACATCAGTGAGAACATACAGACTGAATCAATTCATATTCAAATATATTATTGATAAAAGCTAACTAGTGACAACCTTAGACCCAGGCAAAGTTGTGCCACTCAAGTTTCCAAAACAATGCGCAACATTGCCTACTAAGTTATTTTGGTGAAATCTAGTCCTTTTCATTGAAATATCGAATAATACGGAAAAAAGACAGTATTCTCTTACCTTGGGATGTAATTCCTTCGCGAAATTACCGTTACTGTAGCCACAATAGCAAAAGTTACAGAAGGGCAAAAAAATCCACCCACTCGCAACGGATTTTGTCGCTCAACTGACTGAGTACCTATCAATGAAGTTATCATTAAAAAACTTCATACCAAATGGTAGAAAACTAGAAAAGAGTAAGCAAACGGAACATATTGTAATTTAAACGAAATAGGCAAATTTGGGCATAGTTGGCAAAGTTGCAGCGTTTTACGGTACCGTGTTACTTTGTTAACCGTACGTCTACCATGAGTTTTATCAATCTATACTCGCTAGCGACTGCAGTTAAAATAATGTGTGAAAACTAAAAAAAAACAAGTTTCTAATTTATTTTTTTAGCTATTTTCTAAAGTTTTACTTGCTTGTTAATTTACAATTAAACAAATAAATTAGATACTTGTTTTTTTTTAGTTTTCACACATTATTTTAACTGCAGTCGCTAGCGAGTATAGATTGATAAAACTCATGGTAGACGTACTGGTTGTGGAGGTCTGGTAGGCAGCGGCTCCACGTAAAATACTGGTATTCAGCTAACTCCGGATTGACTGGAAGCCGACCCCAATATAGTTGGCTAGGCAGATGATGATTTATGTTTAAAAAACGGGCTTTGTTCAGTTAAGTAGGTACTAGGTACGGTCTTATCCTCCTTATCAATATATATAAAATTCTTCCGTTACTGATAATATAAAGTCAATAGGGACTTAGGTAAATTGGAGACTGCTGGTTAGATAATAATATTTCTGGGATGTGCTCCAAGCATGCGAGTAGATGTTGGAGGTCAAATTAACGCCCGCGGCGGCCTAAGCAGCTGGTGTAGTCCTGACACAATAGGAACGTCGGAGAGTATGTTGTAATGTGTATTTTGGACACGAGGGGTTGTCTCCCCAAACCGAAAGCGACGCCGCCGCCGCGCCGGTGCACAGCTGCCGTCGACATTAGAACAGCGTTAGATCCCCGTTGCAAACTCGCTCTATGCGTTTGCGTACCATGACATTCGGGTATATTATTAAATTATCCACAATGGATGAAAATTTTATTTTATTGAATCTCATTAAAGAGTATTAACTTTGGCTTCAGCCATGCCTTTTACAACTAATTGCTGGTTAGGTAGAGTTTGACATTAAGGCTACCATTTAAAATAATAATTAGGCTCAATATATCTCTAGGATGTCATAGATGCGATGAAGTCGTCGTCAGCGACGCCTGAAAAACATTAAAATGGTTCCAAAAGCATCGTCGCTGCCGCCTTCAGATGTTAGCAAAAAAAAAGAAAAACAAGAGTTCCCGGTAACTTTTTTTCTAAGTTTCTTTTATTTTGTATCTTCGGTTGCGTTTTGGAGGTCGCGGTCACGGCCGCAACGCAGAGAGCTTCGGTGTTCGTTGAAATAAATTATACCATTTACATTGCAACACTCAAAAATTCACGGGAAAAATTCATGTTTTGTTTCGTAGATAATTATGACCCTAATACCAGAAAAATAATCGTTTACATCCATCACGTAAGTATAGAACATGAAATTGTCAATTTTTTAAATCAATTTTCAATTTTCATGGTTTTTGTGTTTTTTGGATTATTCTCCGTCATTAGCATAATAAGTATTAAAATATTTTTAAAAAAATGGGTAGGTAGGTAGGGGGTAGGTAGGGTAAGAAAAAGTTGCAGTTGACGGGAGTGAAGCCACGGGGTACAATATAAATAAAAATGAATCCCTATTTCCCTTGGTCTCTGCGTCACCCGTGAACGGCTGGACCGATTTGGCTAATTCTTTTTTTGTTGTCTTATTGTCAGTAGAAAGTTCTTTTGAAAGAAAAAAAATAAGAAAGTTGCCTGTTGACGGGAGCGAAGCCGCGGGGGCAGCTAGTATTTTATAAAAAGTCCACTATTTCTAAGTTTCCATTATATAATTTACTAAAACTCTATTTTAAATTGCATCACAATACTAATGCACTAAACTAATTCACTACCTATTATTATTGTGTTAATTAAATATTGCTAACTAATACGTCTATATGCTACAAACGACAAACGATCAGTCAAATTGCTCGAATAGAGGACTTTGATACCTATATTCAAAAATAAATGAAACCTATTAAGAGTTCGGTCTGCCGGTCCGTCCAAACGCATTGCATTTTTAGAAAAGTGATGCACACTTTCTTTTTTTCAAACTTTGGAAATCAACTAACTTTCACACTGCTCAAGTTATTAATTACTGAAACGCGATTTCCTCTAATACATTTCACAACTTTTCATAGAGCTTTCTCTATACTTATAGATTTCCATTCTAATTGATTTCCCATCATTTTTTTTTTATTCAGGAAAGATCGCAAACAATTCCTTGGTCATTCAAACCTGGTATTAGGTAGGTACCTACCTTAAACTGTTAAAGATTAAACAATCATCAAGATTTCATCGTTCCTATGTGAAATTATGGAAATAAAGTAAGAGATAGGTAGCTACCTACTCCGCATAACTACGTTATATAGGCGTCTGTATAAGGTACGTCTGTAAGTAAAATAATGATTCATACAGTGACGTATATGTATGTGTAGAGGTAGGTATAGCGTCGGTTTAGTGCAAGCGTTCTGGATTGAGCTCTTGTGTTGTGTTTAGTGGGCTCGTTCTCGTCGCTCGTACGCACGCATCGAGTATGCGACGTCCCACCTAAAAAAATCGGTCGATACGTTGTAAATATTTCAAAAATACTTTTCCTTTAAAACATTTTTTTTTCGTTTTTGTTCTAAAGCCGGCGCGGACGTAACGTGTAGATTTTTATTGGATTAACAAATTAATAATAGAGCCGCTGATGAACGTTCGTTGATTTGATTCGCGCAGTGGAACATCAGCGTTACTCGGGACCCGGGCTTCTGGTCTTAGTAAATTTGGGCTTTACCCTCGTGTAAGGGCAGGATAAGCTATTTGAAGGGCGTTTTCTCCTTGGAGCTACGTCTCGTCTACTTGTAATTTTAAGGTGAAGCGGGACACGAGGCGGGCGACGCCTGTACCAGACGAAGTAGGCGGTGTCGGGCGACCGCCCTCCGCGGGCCCCGGCCGAGCGCTGTGGAAAACGCATGGGCGCGGGGCGCCGTCACACGGACCCACTAACAAATATACTTCACGAACCTGTTATCGCTCTTAGTGATTGACCATCAGTTCCATTTTGTCGATATTAGTTATATTCATATTAATTAGAAATATGAATATTAAGAAAATTCCCTTTAAAACTACCCCATTGTGTTCGTATAATACATGCCATAATTATGTATAAATGCAAAACTAACATGTTGCAAGTAAATAACTTTATTTAATGTTATTTGCTCAGTAACTCCAGCAAACTTGTTGAAATCGAACAAATGAAACCAAAATAGATCTGTTCGAGGAGCGCAGCAGCGCTTCGCTGCGAGCAGCAGCGTCGCGCGCTGCCTGGTCGCTGCCGCGTGCAGCGCAGAGGCGAGTACTCTACGCTCAAGTAGCATTTTAACGCTACATCATGAGATATCCGTATTTCTGTTTTTGCAACACGAACAATTTTCGAAAAAAGCTCGCCACAGGACCCAATCAAGATCAACAAATTACTAAATTAAAAGATGCTTCAGTTTTAAGTTTGTGCGTCTAGTACAAATTTCCATTGATGTTGCTTCGGTTGAAATTAGTGAAAACTGGTTCTAGACACCTAATGTAACTAATGTCTATTACACTGTTGAAATTTTAATACGCAGTGCTGAGCCGAGCGTTATAAATCTTATAGTACGCTTTAATTTTGGGTATTAATGCAGGTATCGCTTAGTGTTAGTAAAAACGGATATTAAAGTAGGTACCTAGTGAGGTGCTCAACAGTGCAACATGACAACTTTTGAATGAGGTTAGAACGAATTAAGAGAGAGGGCACGAAAGTTAAAATACACTTTTCGAATGAAGTTCATATATATTATGTAACATACAGTACCTGTACTATCAAACTGAAAAACCACACGCTTCGCTTCGCAGCACGCCTTAAATCGAAATAATGTTCCAAATACAAATAGTTTTTTTTTTACTTTTCTCGGTTTGTTTTAGGGTATTTCAGAGTTATAGTTAGCATATTGTGCTTCAAAAGCTGCTGACTGAACCATAGTTCGGGAAATTCCATCTGTGATGATCGTTTTACATTTAGTTGTCGCAGGTTGTGAAAGAGCGGTGTTTTTTCCGTATTCTCATTTGATTTAAGAACCTATATATGCGTTGAAATGGCTAAAGTATATTCACAATTAGGGCAAGCAATAAGTGCTAATTCTCCCGAAAACCATTTTGGATAAAAGTGTCCCACAGCGCGAGAGGTGTGGGCCAGGAAAAGCCCACTCTACCGTTTCTGAGCCGGACTCTGAGAGGGACTTAATTATATCTATTATCGTTTCGGCATAAAAATATGGGTGTGTAAAATATTATTTTTTAAAGCCGCGACAAAAAGGCAGGATAAAAATAAGATGTAAAAATCCTAAGCAACACTGGCCGTTGCTACACTCGATATAACTTTAAGATCGATACTTGCGCTTCACTAAGGTGTGGCGTCTCTCCCCGCGGGCCCCGGCTCAGCCACGCCCAGCGCGCGCATTCTCAAACAAAATCCGCAGAAAATGTTGTGCGAAGAATCGAGTAGAGTCTGCGTCGTTCGTTTCGTTCAGTCACGCACGTCACATCAGTTAGGCAGCTCAGTTGAGTAGTGATCTCGATAGCCGACGAACCGTACGCACGGCGCACACGTGCCACTCGCGCCCATCCCTTCTCCGCTCCGCCGCACTCCCGAGCGACTCGCCGCTCGCTCGGTGACGCCACCGTCCGTCGCTACTCCGCCGACGCCGCTTGTGCTCGGTGCCGTTCCGTACGGAGCTTTGCTACATCATACTATATTATGTAATACGAAAATAAACAGCTCAAAGCAAACACGTGTGCGCGCCGGCCGGCTTACATACTAATTCTTAAAAATTTTGATCATCCAAATCACGCTCCGAAACATCACTTAACATCAAATAATCTAGTGATAGGTGAAACAACATAAAAAACATTCCAATCTTTTAATCAGTATTTTAAAAACCTAAATATTATTATCGTGGCTTAAGATATCGAAAATATAAACAAGTGAAAATGTCTAATTCTGTGGAACAACAATTTAGCGAGCTTAGTTTGTCACAAGAGGACCATGATCAATACGAACCAGAGGATCACCAAGACCAAAGGTTAGTACCAAACGTAATTCACTTTTAATTTCCGCAACGTTCTACTTAAGTATATAATTTACCTACCGTACCGTAACTTGATTATCATTTATCAAAAGAATTTTAAATATGGTAAAAAAATGCGCGAAAATTTCATTTTATTTATAATAAAGAAAAATAATGTAGGTACGGTACAACTGTACAAGGAAGCTATGTAGGAATGTACATATTTACCGGGTACCAAATAATGGTAATGATATTTCAATGTGATCATGATACACTTACAAAACTAGGTACATTATTAACTATTTATATGGTTTTAAGCTACCTGCTAAAAAAACCTCAAGACCCACAGACGATTTTTAAATGAACTAGGTACTTTAAATACATAGTTTATTAAAGCTGGGTATAAAACCTACCTACTTTGAGTGAAATTGATTATTTTTCCTTGGCAAGTTTTTTAATTTATTTGATACTTTTAATTATTTAAAACAAGTCTGACTCAGCAGCACACGCAACTTTTTTCAAGAGGTCACGGTACCCCACTACTTACTAGTTTAATCTCCTTTATTTTATCAAATAAACTAGTATTTGATAAAATAACCTGCGCAACTTCGTCTGTTCCGCTCCTATTAGTCTTTGTGTGATGATTACTGATGATATATAGCCTATAGCCTTCCTCGATAAATGGGCTATCAACACTGAAATAATTTTTCAAATCGGACCAGTACGTAGTTATAGAGATTATCGCGTTCAAGCAAACAAACTCTTCAGCTTTATATATTAGTATATATATAGATTATTCTAGTAATAATTAATTAACCTACGTTTGTAGTTAAGTATGGCACCCTAAAGTCTTGATCTGAGCATCCACTGAATGGTTTAATATAAACTACACATAGCAAAATGTGCTATTGAAAAGTATATAATTATAATACACACCGTATTATAATTTAAGTATAAAAACATAACTAGGTAATTAGTAAGTCTACCTGTTACCAGATGTGCCAAGCATGATATACTTGTACATAAGTAACAAGGACTCTCCTGTCTCGTTTAAAATCATTATATGTAATTAGTTATATGAGCGCACATTATCCACGAATATGAGTTGGTCAGCAAAGCCCTGGGGTCAAGGATCTCGTTGGACGTAGTATACGCGCCACGAAAGATGAGACGACGAGCGTCAGTAGTGGGAAGCTTGCGCGGGTACAGTCGTGTTAAAACAGTTATTCATAATTTGTATATCTATTGAGGGATTTTTCGATGTCATTTAGATTAAAACTCTTAACAATATTATAATATTTATTACGAAATAATAGTTTAAGTGGTGTGTCAAGTCTCATTTTTCGTGGCGCGTATTGTACTCGACATAAGCGCTTCTCACGCCCTGCGAGCGTTTTGACGGATTTCTGAATTAAGAATTTCGAGTTGAGAACCTTATTTCTTACTCCTGTCGAAACCTTGTCAAATCAAAATCAAAATTTGAAAGTAGAGTTCGACACTTCCTTATCTTTAAAATCTGATGTAAGTTCCGTAGACTCAAGTTAGTACCGTATAAGATCACCTTCCAGAAAGAATGAAAAATATTTCCTACTCGCTGGACCAATAACAAAATAAATTCAGATTAACAATAAAAACCACCTTGACTTGGCCCGCGAGGTTGTCCGGTATGTGGGATGTAGACTAAGCAATCGTTGTACCGATAGTCATAATTATTTCCCATGAATATCCGAAACTGATGTTGAAAATCACTTATTGAATTTTGATATTGTTTGAAATTATTTTACTTAAATCGATTTAATTCTACACTAGCTACAGAATGTTTAACATACACCCACCAAGGACATTTCGAGTAGGTGTAGCGCTAACCGGCCGCTGCCGCTGCAGCCGCACCGCTCGGCTCCCGTGTGTTCGCTCACAGTTGAGTTCTAACCTAAAAAAACCATCTGAACATCTAAAGGGATAAGCGATAATCGATAGAAGATATTCTAAATTCTCAGGGCAGTGATGATAATTATTTTCATAATGAAGATAGTGAAGATTAAATGGTCGTTGTGTAAATGTACTACTCTGTCAAGAAAGTACCGGGAAAAGATCAATAACAAACAAAATGTTAGTTTTCAATCACATTTATTTTCACCTTCAAAGTATGCTCTTTCAGAAACGTTACACTTACGCTAACGAATAATTCAATCATCAAAACATTTTTAAACGCTTTTTACGGAATCGAGTTCAGTTCTCGCCGCAAATTCTCCTTTGTTTTCTACCGAATAAAAACGGGTGCCACGAAGTGGTAATTTGAGTTTAAGAAAAAGAAAGAAGCCGGCTGGAGCTGAATAACAATAATAATAATAATGTGAACAAGGTGGTTGCTCGATGGTATTTAATTTGTTTTTAATTTTCTTTCCACAAATCTGGCCTTTTTCGTCTAATTTTCTCTCTTCAACGCCGTATAACGTTCAAATAATATTCTTTATTTACCGTTTGACCTTCCGGCATGAATTCCGAGTGCACAACACTGCGATAGTCAAAGAAAACAGTCAACATGACTTTGACGTTTGATCGACTTTGGCGTGGTTTTTTCGGTTTCGGTTCAGTTGGAAGGCGTCACTCCGAAGCTTGTAGAATAGTTTCCTCCATGTCAAGCTCGTAAACCCACACCTCAAGACCAGTAACATATATGTATATAATATACGTTTCATGAATGTTGGGTCGGAATTGACTCGTTCTGGCATGTCCTCAGCGACTCTTATGCGATTGAATTTTTGGTGAAAATTCAGGTCTTTTGGGACTAGCCGAGCGGCAACATGTTTCATACCCAAGTGATTATTTAAAATGGTACGGACCGACTCGTGAGACACAGAAAGTTCAGCGCCTATCTCTCTCAAACCTCAAGGCTCTGTTTTTGGGACCAGTAATTGATACCATCTACATCAGACCCCCGCCCCCCCCCCCCCATCAGGCCCTTGAGGTGGTTTAGAAACTGAAACTAGGGTGTGTGGGGTCATTTAGACCTTACTCACCCACACGATAAGAAGAAGACCTGCTACTTACACCGGGAAGTAGTCACAGCTACATTTGCAGATGACACTGCCATATTGGCCAGTAACTCTGAACCTGAAACTGCATCTCAAAACCTCCAAATTGGACTAGACAACATAGCAGAGTGGCTCACAAAGTGGCGAAACAAGGCCAGCGCCGGAAAATCCAGACTGCAGACTCACATGGAAATGTTACCTCCAAAAAAAGAGAGAGACCAACTCTATCTCAAGTTCCGAGAACTACATTGGCTGCTTGGGAGAAATTCTGTGTTAAGCACTGACAACGAGCTTTGAATTTATAAAACAATATTAAAACCTCAAATTTGAATGAGGATTTTCAAGTCACTATTTCCTTCACTTTTCGGATGTTAACTTCAGTTGCAGACGTTGATGGCCTACCAGAGCGAAGCAAATCTTCCTTCACATCTCGACCGCTTTTGAACGCTTTGTACCACTCATAAAAACACGTGTTTTTGATAAAGTCGATTCACCGTAAGACTTCTGTAACATTTTCAGTGTCTGTTCGATGTTTTTGTCCATTATGAAATTCGCAATACGCACTAGATATAACTAAAAATAGCACTGTATTTAATCTAAATAACAGATGTAACTCAAACTCCGCGCCAAAATGGAAAACAGTTGTGCCAATCTAACAACAAAAAAAAACTGGCCAAGTGCGAGTCTGACTCGCGTGGATCTTGTTTCGAACCAATTTTATATTATTAACATATAATTTTAATACTACAGATAGTCCGGTCAAATTAGACCAAAAAATAGCAGTGAAGGTACAATAATTTGCACCCAGTTCAAAATTGGTAGGATTGTTCGATACCCGGAAAAAAATACTCGGGGTTAAAGGTCACAAAAAGGGTCTTTCGCAATTTTCAGCAAAACGGTTAGTTTTATCATAAAATTAGTTCAGACAAAAATTGTAGATCTATAAAAAATGTCCAGATACTATTTTCCTAAGAGCCGTTTCAAAAAGTTGGAAGAGTTGTAATCGTCATAATGTGCACACATTTCCACGCCACCCTTGATTGAGGTAGTGTGCTTAGCGCGTTTTTTTAACGTGGTTTCTCCGGTAAGCCTATTCCACGGATCTGTTGTGATTGTTTAATTTGAACGACATCTGCATTTTTCAGGAGGGGTAAAACAACAGTTTTTAAAATGTTTGAAAAACAAGATTTAGTTCAATGTGCTGAAGTTTTAAAAAGAGTAAGTCAATTCCACAAGAAGTTATCACCGACGGAATTCGCTTTCTTCTCTCTAAATATGGAGCTCCTATAGAAACTACGTGCTTAGATAAGTTTCGATACACATGTTTCGTTAAAAATACTCGAAATAAAAAACAAGTGCAATGAGCTTGTATTCCTCCTATCTCAGCGGCTGCTCATCAACATCTTTTACGGGTATTACCAAGTTAAGTGTGGCTTGGTTATCAGCTAGACCCAGAAGACTGGGTTTGGAAGTTGGTCGACAATACATTAATAACAGCACTGACGCTTCACGTTATTGGTTCGTCAGTCAATGCTCATCGACTATTGGGCTTGCAAGTTCCGTTCACCCATCATACATTGTCGAGATCACCCTGCTGCATTCATCTGTGCTCACGACTCGTACCGGTTACTATATACTATATTTCCCGGCCGCCAACTGGCGGCCGTCAAATAATCCATGTCAGAGGCCTTAGAGACGATTTAGAAACTCTGACACTAGGGTGTGTGGGGTCGTTTGACCTTACTGCCCACACGATGAGAAGGAGAGATGATGAGTGTCCCGTGTAGTACAGGCAATACTATCACGTTCCCAGTTACTGGGTTGTGGAGGTTAGATACGTGGACGACTATATCGCAGTCCACTCCACGTAAAAAACCTGGTAGTCAGCTGAATCCTGTTTGATTGGGAGCCAAACGCAATATAGAAAAAGAAAAAGGCTAAGCAAAATGATGATGATTGTTTAAATAAATAATTTGGCGTTGACTTTGAATGGTCCAATTAAAGTAAATTATTTATTTGACTTTGACCTTTTTGCTATTCATACAGAACAGAAGACTCACCAAATTCTTCGCTCTTTGCAACTTTTATATCTAGTACCTCATGTTTCAATGTTTGCACTCGCATCTGAAAAAAACATTCGTTTGTTCAAACGTTTGACAAGTGGTCCGAACATTTTTCTATGGGAGCTATTTTCTTATAATGATAGTCACGATTGTTACATGGTGAAATATCTCGGCAACGTGACACTTTAGGGCACCATGTTCCAAAAACTTTTTTGTTTGTTGAAGTATTCTTTACCATATATGCTCGTTAGATCTTGCGCCCCAACTTTGAAAAAAATCATAATGCCGAAAGGGATTTCGCCGTTTTGGATGCTGGCTCCCATAGCAAAAAGTTCGAACCCCTTCCGCCATTTTATCCAACCTGTAAATTCTGTTTCGCCATGGCTCTACACGGACGAAAGAACCAAGATGCTGAAAATTGTTATTTTTTTTTTTTTTAGAAATATGATTCGGTTCCGTGCAAATAAAATAATCCCAAGAAAATACTATACACTCGGGCGAAGTCGCGGGCAGAAGCTAGTTATTCAAAATAAAAAATAACATATTCTTCCTGAATAGTGTGCTAAATAAACCGCAACCTAGCCGGTCCGTCCAAAATTACAAGTTTTAGCATAGCCTTGCTAGTGCACTCGCAGCAGAGTCGTTGTAGCGCCCGTTCTACAACTTTATTATTATTTTTATTGAAACTGCCCGAGCGACTTTTTTCGCATCCATGTATTGTATTTATTTGAACTTGTACTTAATTCGTCTATTTAGGTATATTTTATACATATTTTGCAGTACATGAAATTACATGAAATTAATCTTCGATAAATGAATCCAGGCAGGTCTTTATTTTAACGATTTACCAAAATTATTAGGGGTTAGGAAAAAACTATCAAAAATCTTAAAAAATGTATTTCAGGACGCTATCCACCCACCCACATACTGGTAATTATGATTTTGATTGCTCGATCTTGGAAAAAAATTGCATATTTTATTTTTTACTACTAAAACTAGTTCGTTAAACAGTAATAAAATTAATTATAATTTACATAATTCTGCCCTAAGTTTTTATTTCAACACTGCCTCTGTGAACTGACGCGGGTTTTTCTATGATTTGTTTTGGTTGAATGGACATGGAAACTATTTTGAAAACTTTCTCCTACCCCACCGCTTACGCGGCACGGTAGTTAAGTGTATTTCGCACTTGTGCGAAAAACTGCGCCTGTTGCCCCCTATATTGATTAAACTATTTCATTAATGCATCGCTCCTCGTAGCGAGACTGCGTGATGGATGTCATATAGCTTATACCATAGTCGATGGTAAACCTTAAATATTTTGTACCCAGTAGATGGCCACGTTCACAGCGGCATCAGTGGCACTCATCAGGTCATCAATGGTGTAGGTGTAAGGGCACTTGGGACACTCCAACAAGTGGGCCATATTTTGGACGGGGGCTACACTCGCACAACTTGCCTCTCACTTTGGAAGGCTGGTCCCGGACAGCTATTGTGCTGCGAAGAAAACTCTTCCGGCTCTTGAGTCTTCCCGGGAACGGCCCCGGAGACTCAAGAGCCGAAAGAGTTTTAGAATGGTCTTAGAGCGGATGTTGGGAATCGGATTCTTGATTTTATTTCTCAAACGCGCATGCCCCTTCGTACAGCTGGAGGTGCTATACGAGCTAATGGTAAAGCTTGTTCAACGGAGTCGGCTTCAGGCATCCCGATATAATTCGGCACGTCTCGTTAAGGGCGATGTCAATATGCTTCACATGTACGGGTCGGTGCCACACTGGACACGCGAATTCGCCAGCAGAAAGGCATAAGGGACATGCCGGTTGTGCGAAGGACATCGGGTGCTGCTCCCCAGTTGGTAGAAACAAGGCGACGTAGAAGGTTGTTTTGGTACCAGACCTTCTGCTTCTTATTGACACAATGTCCATTATAAGTCAATACTCTGTCCAAAGTAACACCTAGGTACTTTTGTTCCTCGCCACGTGATGTCATGTTTCCTGTTTGAGACTCTATTTCCGAGATGGAAAGCGCATGATGAAGTCTTAGATGGATTTGGACGGAGGGCATTCCCAGTGACTCTAGTGCTATTTCCAGTTTATTTTCAACCTCAGTCAATGAAGATGATTGCGCTGCCAAAGCTAAGTCATCCGCGTATAAGAAGCGTTCAGTATACTGCCTAGTAGGCTGGTCAGTATAAGCGTGCTGCACGGAAAGAAATCAGCGAGTCTTTTCTTACATTATTTTTTTACTAAATATGAGTGACAATATTTATAATAGTCATTTAAAGTCATTCATAAAAAAGGGGTTTCCTGGATAGTTTTGCGGCAGTTGTAAAAATAAAAGATTTCAATGAGCTCTTTCCGATTCTTACTGCGCCGCCATATTGGAAAAATGGGCCCCAAAACTGTTTTCTTTTTGGAATATTTTCTTTCACACTCATTGACAGGAGCTGACACGGACAGAGGAGCTCGTGGTTAAATAATAATAGCCGCACCGGTCGATCTTTAAGGTTAAGCAACTCTTGCCAAGGTTTGCTCTGTGGATGGGTGACAATCTTAAATACCGAGTTTCCTCCGTGCCTCGGAAAGCACGTTAAGCCGTTGGTCCCGGCTGTAATTTGTAGATCTTTGATAGTCAACAACTAGGACAAATCCGGGGATTCCGGACGGATGGCAGCCAAATCTGAATGTACTGGTAATAAAATCGGAAAACATATTTCAAACACACGTTTAATAAAAATTGGTAATATACAATTCTCGTCAAAAAAATCGAAACCTACCGGCTGCGCTCAGGTATTCATTTGAACTCAAAAATGAACTCTCAGCCAGTAAAATGTGCGTAGGGTAACACATGTGGCTCCAGACACTCTTCGATGTAACGTGACCCATTTAATGACGGTAAGCGAGGTCCAGATACAAAAGCTAGTTCGGTTTTTTCATCGGCGGTTTTGTCTCCATGAACCGCCACCGTAACAGACTTTCTTCAATGCAGCACTGTGCAAAACGCTCTCCTCTTAGATACTCCTTCATTCTTCCGTCGTTACCATGCAGGCATGATCTTACTCTCGTCAGAAAAGAGAACTTTGCTTGCTCCATTGAAGATATGACTGACCAATTTAATTGCTCACGTGCAAAGTTAAGATGCGACTACCGTCAATTTTGTTCTAATGGACGATGTTTATGAAGTGTCAGGTCATGCTCCGACAATCTTCTTCTAATGGTAGAATCGCTCAAAGTCAATCCTCGAACCTCACAGAGCCGCTGCTGCAGTTGAATAGAGTTGTAAGAGACGCAATATACTGATCCTCTTGCTCAGACGTGACTCGATATCTACCAGATTCTGGACGGCTTCTAATTATACCAGTCTCCCGATAACGCTGACACACTATTGACAGCAGAGAGTCTAAGATGCAATCGTGCAGCTACAACACGCTGACTATGCTCTGAATTCAACAACGCCACTTGGGCGGCTTTCGTGGGGGAGTTCGGAGTTTCATTCTTATTCGGAACAAATCTCTGGTGGGATGTCCCAGAAATTCTCTCTTAAACCTCCCCTACACTTCACAAGGAACCTACATGCCATATTTCAGTATTCTACGACACTAGTCCTAGAAAGCTGAAATGTGTGACTGACAGACGATGCACAGCCGAAACTACTAAGTTTAGGCTGTGCGTTGTCTGTCAGTCACTCGTCCATCAGCAACGGAAGAGTTTTATATTGATGATCTCACAAATTGCAACCGCTCTTGAATTTGAACCCCCGTTCTGATATCACAAAATAAGGCAAACATAATTTATCTGTGGTTCTAATATTAACCTATCCTATTGATAGGCTAATTTTTTAACTATTAACATTGAAACTGCCGATATCGAGAACTATTAAGCAGTTCCCCCGTGAAGTAAAGTATGTATGTATATACTACATATTTTATGTACTTGCAGCCATGTCACGAATTTGTTTCAGTGGATAATTTAATGCGATTAATTAATACGAGATGCACCTTCACCTCTAAAGTACAATGAATGGTTATATGGAAACCAATGACCAAGACGCGGTATCCAAGACGTCGAAATGCCAGAAATAACTTGTGGACTGTCAAGGAAAAGGGACTTGCTTGCATTGTTGATCTTCTCCAGAGCAGAGAATAATTTAGTGCGGAACGATCGCTTTAAAGATAGTCTTCTTCAGCCTAAAGCTTAAAATAATGTATGCCGTGTGCATAATATGTGCATCACGGCGCAGTTGTTGCGGGTGGACTTTGCACCTGCCGGCAGGTGGTTCGGCCCTTTCCAGCGCACGTGCCGAGGCCGCGCTCTTCAGATTACCTACCAACTGTTCGTTTTTTATTGCTGAATTGATATTCAAATAAATTATTAGTGCAGGAGTTTCAAGTAAAAAACACAGGACATTGCTGCTATTAGACCGCAAGCCAGGCTAAAATTTGTCATACATTTCCTCCCGGCCGATATAATAAAGGGTTAAGAGAGTTTTATCATGGAGCTCTGTGAACGTCAGCTGTGATTCGGTGGGTGGGTTAAGCAGCGACAGCTTTCCCAGACACATTGAAATAATTGTTTTTTGGTTATTTCCTCCCGATCGAAAATTGTGTCAAATTATAGCTAACCTAATAACTTGCAGAAAACCAAACGTCAGCTGAGTTTAGTAGTGGTGAAAAATACGTCAGCAGGTCACTGAAGGGTGCATCTATCGCCTACTTCAATTCACCAGCTGACGAGTTTTCCCTCGGCATCTTGCTAGCAGATTTCGCTGTTTGAAGTGCTGTACCTCAACACTTATTGAATCTACAGAGTAATCGTTACAGTCAAATTGTAGCACATTTTTTTCTACTTTAAAAGTATCTATATTAACTTTCTCCGTAGAACGACGCACCGTTTAGAAGAATTAAGCCTAAGTCTGAAAAAATTCCGAGCACCACGCAGTTAGCACAGGTCTTTCGAGGTTGAAAAATTGAGTGTACACTACTGGCATCTATCCTACTAACATGCCAAAAAAAGGAGGATGCAAAATACTGGGACCTAAAATGTCTTGTATGACCGGCCTATCTGACGCAATTTTTAAATTGGGAGGAAATGATTAAATTTTTTTTCACCGTGTTGGGAGCTGCCGCTGCTTAACCCACCCAGCGAATCAACACTCTTAACCATTTTAAGTTGTCTCCCGAGAGGAATTTTGTCAAGGAAATCTGTTGCTGGTTTGCGGAGTCGCGGACCAAGTAGAAACTTGATTGAGCACGGAAGCCTAACGTTTTAGGCGATTGTAATGTAATAATTATTCAATGATAGCGGACGTACCAAGGGCAGAAAGCAGCTGCACCGCCCTGGACCCGAACTTCCTTGCCAGCCTTAGCTGGCCCTTCCTGCCTGTCTTACTTTAAACTGGTTTATAATACTCACCTTTACCTAGGGCTGTCATCACATTATTTGCCGCCCTCGGACAAAAACTTTAAAAACCCCGGACATTTGGGTGAAACTGAGGATTTTCCCCGGACGAAACCAAAAAAATAAATTACCGTTTTAAATAAAAACATCGTTCACATTTTTTATCATTTAGCTTCTTTGCAATATAAACTACAGCGTAAACAATTAAACATCAACTCGAAATTAAATGATACGCTTCTCTTTCTCAGTTATAATCTGTTAACAAAAACAACTAGAGGAACACTGTTCTTTTTGGCATCAAGTTAAAACAATTTATATAATCGTAAGTTTTTGTTCCCTCAATAAACAAATCAGCAATATAATATCTAGTCTAATGTAGAATGTAACTCAGACGCGGATCCAGGATTTCGCTCAAGGAGGGGGCAAATATTTGTCTGTGCGGGGCAGAATTCCATTGTCACAAGAGACGCTTTCACAGTTATTTAACGGTGTTTTTACAAAATAACCTAAACAATCGACATTCATGCCCCGGCTACACGCACAGTCCGGACTGTAAAAAAAGACTGAACACTGTAGTGGCCATACGTGCAGGTGGACTGCGCAAACAGGACTGCGCAGTCCATATTATGTTTTGAGAGCTTGTTACGCACCACGTCACGATGTGGCCAACAGAAGAGTGTTATTTATTAGGAGCATTATTTTATTGTTTACTGATAAAAAAGCAACAAGCAAAAAAGCGACGCTTCGGAATGAGATGTCCGATGGTGTTCCCCTACCCTACTACTCATACACATCCTACCTGGTCCCGAACGCTAGATTAGGCAATGGTTTTTGGTGTTTGTTTAAATATTTTTTCGTAGTGTCCCGTTTCGTATCCACTGACCAGAAAATTGAAATAAAACCATGTAGGTAATCTACACCTGTTCTTGTTATTTATTACTTTATCCAAAGTCTTACATTGTACTTGTCCAAATTGAGTAGATATTATACATAATGGCTGGATAGTATATAATATCCGGATTTATCACTTTCGCTGTAACATATATACCTACTACAACAATCTGTAGGTAGGTAGGTAGGTAGTACCAACACTGCATAGAGTTATACTTTGTAAATCCAACATATATAAATTTATAGCACATTTTTGAGGTGACAAAGAGAGTAGGTGCTTTGTTGGAAACATAAATACCTAATAAAATAAGACAGCTTAAGTTATATTTACATAGCTTTTTTAACTTTTCAATCATTAAATGACATGCATATTTGTTTTTTGTTCCTGTCAGAGTATTCCTTGCTTTTAATTTTCCATAAAGCCGGCAACGATCTGTATAGTTCTATGAATTGAGTTAAAAATTTTTTCGAATAACTCTTAGGAGCTCCTAGGGTTAAGGCGACGACATACGCCAGCGACCTTGAGGGAACAAAACGCGCACTCGTTAAACACCCGCGCGACAAAATTCGGTAGTTTTTTGTTTGTACATAACTTGTTATTAACTTATTATGTACTACTATTATTATATATATATACTTATTACTACTATATAAACTTATTAACTTATTATTCTAAGCCTTTAAAAATAGCCGAAATATTAAGAAGTGTGGTGTTCTATCTCAAAGACAATTTAACTATCTACATAGTTAAATTGTCTTTGAGGTAGTACACCACACTTCTTAATATTTACCAAACATACGGAAGAAATCACAATTAAAAAAAAAGAAAAAAAAAAAACAACCTACAAACAAACTGAACTTGCAAACAAATATTCTGGTATTAAAATATAATTGAATTGAGAACATCCTCCTTTTTTTGTAGTCTGTTACAAATACTAGAAGCTATACTTAGAATTTAATATAGTAAATCAATACAGAAACTGTAAAATAATAAAGATGCCTATTGCAGTTATTTAGATTGCACCAAAAGTGTTTTATTAATTGATAAAAATTAAAAATTATTTATTAGGCACATATGGCACATAGTACTAGTTTTTATGTTGATAAAGTTAATGACCTTTTATTTATTATAAGCTTATTATTTACTATTTTCGGAAATTAAACCAGTCTCATAATGATAGCGGATTAGTGAATGGCATGGATTGTTGTTTTTATCAGTATGATGCGGGAGGGTGGGTGGTGGAGGGCGGCGCGGCATTGAGTCGTTTTGCATTGCAAGTCCGTTCTGAACCCGCGGCGCGTCCGCTACACAGCCGGTACTCAGCTCGGTTCACTCATTCTTTAGTCACACGGCAACACTCGCAGTTGCGCCACAGCTCGTGTACGAATTGGCTAGGTTTAACACTCCTTCCGGTCGTTTTATTCATTTAAATAATTTATTGCATGAACTAGGGATCGTAATACGCTTGATGTTTCTAATATTTCATTTGGAATCGTGGTGGACATTTCTGTTGAAGTGGTGAAATTGAAAGCGTCGGTGTGCATCCACATCAGGCGCGTGCTGTGTTAAGTTTCACAACTCATGGCTTACAGAATGGCGAAATACCGCAGGTATGACTAGTTTATTACCTAGGCTATCCACTATAATACGCCCACATTCCTAAACGATCGGTACAGCTGGTATTGTACGATTAATTTGAAAGCCGTCAAGTATATAGGTACCTACCTACTTACATAACATTTGACAATTCATCTATGTTTGCCTTTTGTTTTTTGAAGTGTAGTAGAAGCTATAGATTGCATCAATAAATTCGATGCACATGAACACGTGGTGCGTAAAGAAAATGGCGGCGCGCAGCTCTGCGGCCGCCGGTATGGCGGCTGGCAGGCCGGGCGGCGCGCCGCGTTCATGAATCACTGATACGAACGTGCCGCGCGCCGGCCGGCGTCGCCGCCGTCAGCCGCCAGATGCACTGACTGGTTTTATTGATAACAACTTTTCACGTTTTCGTTCGTTTAATAAAGTAGGCACTACCTATTAGTCCGACGTTAGTGGCAACAGGATCAGCATAAGCTGAACTGTTATTCTTCTTTGAAATTCCATAATTAATACTAATTACTCTAGACCTCTAGGTCAACGCTGCCATCACTGATAACTATACGGTTGGCTGTAGGTACCAGTAGGATTTTGTTGGTAAATAATATCTACCTAATTCAAAGTTACATATAACTTATTTAATAACAATTTAAATAACGTTATTTTAATTGCCAAACTCGTTACGTTATCGTTATCAATACTCGCATTCTTATCCACAGGCAATAACATTTAAATATATTTATGAGCCTGTTTCCCACTGCAGGGCAAAGGCCTCCCTTCCACCCACTTCTCTCTGTCCGTTGCCACACTCGGCCAATCTTTTAGTAGCAGTCTTAACTCATCCCGCCAGCTCCTCCTGGGCCTACCGCGTCGCCGGTTCCTGCTGCTCGGAATCCAATCAGTAGCTTTTTTTTTGCCCAGTTCTGGTGCGACATGCGGCAGACAGATAAGGCCAGCCCAGTTCCACTTTAGATTGACGGCTGTGTTGCCTACGTCTGCGATTTGTTTTGGAACGAAATATTACTTACTGTTCCTAATGCGGTCTTTCAGTTTGACTCCAAGAATACTTCGTTTCATTGCTCGCTGACAAATCCCGAGTGCGGACTTTTGACGTTTCGTTAATGACCACGTTTGCGCTCCGTAGGTGAGGCTGGGAAGGATGCACATATCCATGAGTTTCCTTTTGAGGGAAAGTGGAAGTGCTCCTTTTTTATTAGGTGTTTCATCGACCACTAGCTCTTCCAGGCGTTTTCGATTTGGCCGAGGTATGTACTCATGGATATATTCAACCTCTACACCGCCGATGTCTACTTTGCGTTTCGTTCTATTTGTCATTAACTTTGTTTTCGTCATTTTCATTTTGAGTCCGACCTCGAGGCTGTCGTCGGCGAAGCGTAGATTAGTTAAATCTCCTTTCATTTTATAATATAATAAAGATTTTTCCAAAAATGTTGACTTTTAAAGAACAGCGTTCATGAATTTATTGTAATTTAATAAAAGAAAAGAAAATATAAGCATACCAATCCGTATGATCGAATATTAGGCACTTGCTTACTGTTTATCGAACTGTCAATTTTTTTTTTTTGTTATTGATAAGGACGCGTTTGACCACAATCTCACCTGATGGTAAGCGATGATGTGGTCGAAGATGGAGCACAGTTTCCGTTTTAGTTACTAAAACAATGAGTAAACTAAAACATACTACAACTAAAACGTTTTGCAACTTAATTCTATCCAGTAGTAGTACAACTATAACAACCAGGATTGCTTATTCGAAAGGGGTGCGACGTTCTACCTACTTCCTGTACACCAGGACGAAAAAAATTGAAGTAAATAGGTAAAAAACAAAATAATTTGAACAACAATTATATACTTAAGTTTGTACATACCTCCAAACGGGTTTGGACAACACCCCAGAATATGTTTTTGGCGGATTACAAAGAAAATGAGAACGAGTTTGACAGCTCTGAAATACCTGTCTTAGTTGTTCTTTTGCCCGTTAAAAATTTTGCACCACTATGGCACAGACTATGGACCATAGTGGCGCTACTATGGTTACACTGCGAACTAAATGCATGGCTGGTTGCGCAACCAATCGGCCTCCAGTTCCAGCTACGTCGCAACCATAGTGTATTATTTATTAATAAAAAATGCTCTTGTCAGTATTTTCAGTCGATTTGAGTCAGTCGCTGCCATTACCACCTGGGTGGTAACCTGGTTTTGTAAAATTGCTTATGGTCTCAATTTGTCCAGATTCACTTCCAGAATTAAAACAACGCATGTCTCCAACGCATGACTCCAATATCTGTAATGATAGAAAATTAAATAATATTATAAATGACTTATCTGTTGTTTTAGATGATGTTCAATGAGTTTTAATCTAATATATAAAAATCTCGTGTCACGGTGTTTGTTACCGAACTCCTCCGAACCAGCGATTTTCATGAAATTTTGTGTGTATATTCGTTAGGTATGAGAATAGGTGGTAGGGTATTTTTTTTGTATGGCAAAACAACGTTTGCCGAGTCAGCTACATAGTAATAAATAACCAGCTCCGTGCACTCGTTATATAAGTTCATTGACCCCTGTATTGTATGATGAATTGATGACGTTATTGTCATCGTTTAAAGTACGATTGAACGACAAACCTAACAATCGTGTTCTTGATCAAGTATGCCTGTTATCTAATACTTATATAAAAATCTCGTGTCACGGTGTTTGTTATCGAACTACGTTTGTATACCACACTAGCAGACCTGTGTCCACTTCGTTGGGCGGTATTTTTCGGGTTAATATTTATAGCCTATGACACTCACAAATAACGTGGCTTTGTATTGGTAAAAGAATTTCCAAAATCGATTCACTAGATCCAGAGATTACCCCCTACAAACCCACAAACTTTTAACTCTTTATAATATTAGTATAGATGAACGTTGGCCAATTGAGTGAAGTGAAATTAATAGGTATTCAGAAATCTTTTTCTAGGCATTCTCAGGCTGCTCTTTTCCACCAGAGATGTGCTATGCAACCTTGCTATGGATGCGTTTCATATCCACCAATCATATTCATTGGTTCACATAGCATAGTACTGGTGGACACTGATTCAACTAAGCTACGTTGTTTACATGAAAGGATGTGTGCTGTGGATGCGTGCTGTGGATGCGTGCTGTGGATGCGTGCAATGGATGCGTGCTATGAATGGTTATGAGTGGTGTAGCTATGTGCAGAGCAGTGCACCTTCTGTAGGCGAGCTGCGTATCTTTCTCGAACAGCTACCTTGCGGCTGCGCATTCTCATAGCACATCGTACCCGCTCCGCTAAATAGCTTAGCATCAGTGGAAACGGTCACATAGCATAATTTAGCTTTTACATTCTCGCAGCATAGCTGCATAGTAAATCTCTGGTGGAAAAGCACCCTTATCCTGGCAATATGCCTATGATATATGACATTTTGAGTATCTGACATTCAGCGTTTGTAGCATTTTGCGTATTTGTCATTGTGTTTCTGACGATTTGTGACTACTAACGCAACTGGTTAATAAAAACTACGAGCTCGTTTAAAAAATTACGTTTGATCATACTAAGGTTATATTTTTATGAATATTCATAATTTGAAGCTTATGTCCATCATCGTCTAATCTAATATATAAAAATCTCGTGTCACGGTGTTTGTTACCGAACTCCTCCGAAATGGCTCGACCGATTTTCATGAAATTTTGTGCATATATTTAGTAGGTGTTAGGGTATTTTTTTTGTATGGCAAAACAACGTTTGCCGAGTCAGCTAGTATTATGTAATTGCATAGTTAACACTTGGTAGCTCCTAAATACCGATGTGGAGTTCCCTAGACTCTGTCGTCTCCATCGTCAGGTCTGATCCAAACCTTCATTGTTTTCAAAATCAAAATCAAAAGTCGTTTATTCAAATTAGGCTGAGAGCCAGCACTTTTTGAACGTCAAGTTTTACAAAAGACAGTTTTATAGTATCACCCGATATACACACGAATATCAAGTTTTTACCAGAAGCGTGCCTACAATTTTCGAGAGTTGCTCTCGATTTCTCAGGGTTTCCATTATCAGATGCTGACGTGGTGGCAATGGGTGCTGCCACCACCTCAACAGCATACCCTTTCATATAAAAAAAGATTAATCGAAATCAGTTCATAAACGACGAAGTTATCCGCGAACACACATAAATAAAAAGTATATATACGCGGTCGAATTGAGAACCTCCTTTTTTTAAGTCGGTTAAAAATATTTACAGAAAAAGTTAAAAAAGGTTTACCAAAGTATAAAAAACATTTTGTTAATCCTAATTTATTTTATTACCTAACACGTAAAATTGTACTTAAAAATTAAATCAGTAGGAACCTTATATGTAGTAAACGTAATGGCGCAATTACACTTGGTTCGTATTCGGGTGCACGAATGACGTTACTCGAATTCGGGCACCCGATGCATTAATTACATTGTTTTACTCACGTTCGGTTACTGGAACACGGCGTCGGGTAACCAATACGAAAGCTGTTTGAATACGGGCGTACTCGACTTCGTTTATTTACATTTAGTCCTTTGTCCGAATTCCATAGGCAATCGAATACGAGCTAACGACGAAGTGTAATTGCGCCAGAAGGATTCGATTGTTGGTTGTATCCTGCGGTCGCTTTGTGTTGATATCTAGAGCTATATGTTTAATGTGTAGAGTGAGGTAGTGAGTAGGTAGGTACATTCACCACGAGGGGTCATGCATCGAGCGAGTGCAATGGAACGAAGTTGTGAATGGCGTGCGAGTAGTGGGGAGAGCCGGGGGACAGGCGGGCGCGCGGGCGTCTGACGGCCGCGGCCGCTGCGCCGCGCCGCCCGCGTGTGACGAGGGCGCGGGTGATGTCATCTCCGGAGCTCCGCCATTTTGTAGCCAATGATGTCCGAATAACCAATACATGCAATTGGGAATTTTTATGTGTCTCTGCTATCCACGTTGTCTTCCCAATTTCACCAAAATTTAAGCTCCACGTATATTTAGGGTTCTCCGAATAGGGTTTGCAAAACCCGATTTTTTTTTTAAAATCCGGATTTCTGTATTCTCTTCCTATTAAAATCCTGATGATCCGGATTTTTGAGCGTTTTACGTTGATTTGATAATACTCAACTAAAATAGCATAAGTTATTCAAAATCCCGAAAAAGTGTTATGACTTGGCCCGAACTACCGATATTTAAAATCCCCGCATTTTCCCCACATTTTGTCAATCATCAATAAGTCCCCATTCAACTTGAGATTCCCCGCAGTTTGGGGGATTTTCCACTCGTTGGCAACGCTGGTAAACAATACTGCTACTCATGACACAGTCATGTCATGATTTTTTTTTTAATCGATAAAATAATCGAATGTGTTGAGAAAAAAAATTGTATTTGTCTACCTTTTGATTATTCAATTCATATTTTTCGATTACTTTCTTAAGTTCCTTTACAGATAGATGGCTGCCAATCTTTTTTAGAAATAATGATGACAATTTAAGAAATAAACGAGTTACGATAAATAATTGGTTATTATAACGAATAACGTGTTTGTAATGAATAAACTCACAAACTACTGGACTGTTTTCAGAAACTCTTTCACAATTAGAATGGTACATTATCCCTGAGTAACATAGGCTATAATATTTATTACGAGAAAAAAAATAGGGATCCTTAAGAAAACTGCAGCGCGGACGAAATCGCGGGCGAAGTGCTAGTTGTTTATATTCATATTTAAACACTGTTTGGTGTTAGTTTATGCAAATCTATAGTCGTAGGTTAATAATTGTTAGTATTTTTCGTAAAACATTTTGATGTTCTGTCATAATTTTATGATCGGACCCTGACCGTCTACTATGTCAGTATTTTTTTCTCGCTAGACTCGGTGTCGGCACCGAAATATTATTTTCTATTTTATTACGTCATTTCAGTGGCGACAAAACTAACACAAAAACACAATGTTATAAGCATCCCGTTGCAAAAATAGAACTAATACACCACAAGCCAGGGTCAAATTTTGTCATACATTTCCTCCCGGACGACAACTTTTAAAATAGTTAAGAGCTTTATTATAGACCTCTGTGATCGTCAGCTGCGATTAGGTGGGTGGGTTAAACAGCGGCAGCCTCCCAAACATGTTGAAAAATATTTTTTTTTCATTCATTTCCTCCTGAATGAAAATTGTGTAAGATTATATATAGCTAACCCAATATCTTGCAAAAACAAAATGTCAGCCGGCTGTATCTCGGTGGAAAGGTCATCAGCTAACACCCTGAAGGGAGGGGCATTTATCGCCTATTTACAATTCACCAGCTGACGAGTTTTCCCTCGGCATAAGGCGATAGATGCTCCTACATTACCCGGTTCAGGACATCAGCTGAGCCAGCAGACATGTTTGTTTATTCACAATAGTTTGTACTAGTTCTCATAAGAATCTAATAACACCGTATTTTGATAGTTTACTAGAGAATTTTCAAGTAGTAAATGTGTTTCTTTGTTTATGGAGTTATTGTTACTAAATTAGTCTCAAAATAATATCACAAAAATAATCAAGTCGATAGGACATCTAGTTTTCGAAATATAAGGAAAAAGGTAAAGTAAAAGTTAGTCACGTTGGAATTTTGTAAGTTTTTGTTCTAGGATTACGGTTCATGAGATACAGCCCGCTGACAGGCAGACAGACAGACAGACGGACGGACAGCGGAAGCTTAGTTCCGTTACCCTTTGTGTTACGGAACCCTAAAAATGAACTAAGTGCTGAGGACGTCATTATGGCGGTCATCACTTGACAGCTCCGGTGTCGAATGAATCGATCCAAAACCTCACGAAGTTGATTCGAAGATCATAACATTTATGTTGTCAATATCACCTTATGATCGCCACCGAATTGAGCCTAGTCTCGTGAAGTTAGCTGACAACTGTTATCAAAAATCGAGATTAGTAAAGTTTCAATTTAACTGGAAATCCTCCCTAGCTTACAGTACTATTTTATTCCCCTTAATCTTGTCATGTCAAACAGAAAATGCTTGAAAAACAATTAGATACTTTTTGTATGTTAAGTTCACGAAAGTTCTAGGAAATTATTAAACACTAAATATTTAATTAATGAATATTTAAATATTCCGAGTTAATGTGAGAGTCCTATACATGCTTGGGGCAGTCATTTAGCCATCTCCTTTAAAAGGGTTGTGTCATCGACTCATTCTGCAGCTCACTTTTCAATGCAGTCCGAAAGTGACCATTTTTGTCGTGTAAAAATATTTGTGTTGGTGGCTCCCGCTAAAAAATTTTAAAAATAAAACATAAACAACAAAACACCTAACGCTTGATCTGAGCGGAGATGGAATAGGTACTTTTAAGTAATTCTTTAGCGCGCTGTAAGAACAAAGTTGTAATCTAAAGATTCAATCAAATACTAATTTAGAGATATATTTCGAGGTAGATATTATTATTATTATGGAGTAATGTAATAGCAAATCGTGTATATCAAGTGGTTATGTCGCTTCTCGCAGCCGGTCATCAAAAGTACTCATCAGTGGGCTACCCCTGCATGTGCGCTTCGACAACATCGAGCCCCTGCTCTCACAGTACGGCAACGTTCAGCATTGCGACAAAGCGAACTCGCGCGATGCCAACACCCAAGCCGTGTTCATCACGTTTGAGACGCCGGAGCAGGCGCAGCAGTGAGTATCCTTGTCTGTTGGAGGGTTCCCTCTGGGATGGTCTGCCTTGTTCTCCGTTACTGTTCCAACTTTCCCCTTTATCTCTCGTATTTCTACGTTCGCATGATGACTTTCGTGATGTGTTTGGCTTTATTACTATGTTGTTGCTTTATAGCTTTCGAGGTTGCACAGAAGATATAATATAGGTACAAGTTCCAGTCTCAAAATCACATAGACCAAATACCTCGTATTGTTCGTGGGTTTAATGATATTGAGTTTTTACACAAATGCCTTATGTTCTCATTTTAATAATATCTTTTCTTCTCTCACTTTTGTCTTTCTTTCTTCTGCAGTCTTTCACTGAATTTCATTTGTACTGAGAACTCTGCTTTTCCTATACTTGTAAACATAGAATGCGCATGGGTTGCTGTTTTCAGTGTTTTGCTTACTATAAGCCGTTACTTGTATCTTACACGAGCTCAACTTGTTACAGAGCCATCAACGGGCTAAACGGGTGCGAACTGGAAGGAAGTCGGATGAAGGTCGAAGCGGCGGAGCAGAACACCCGTGGCGGCAGGCGCGGACGCCCCGGCGGCGGCCGCGGCGGCGGCGGCGCCACCGGCGGCGGCTCGCGGCCCACCGACTTCCCGCTGCGCTTGCTCGTACAGAGCGACATGGTCGGCGCCATCATCGGCCGCCAGGGCAGCACCATTCGCCTCATCACACAGCAGAGCCGCGCTCGCGTCGACGTCCACCGTAAGGACAACGTTGGCTCTCTCGAGAAGGCCATCACCATATATGGCAATCCCGAGAACTGCACCAATGCATGTAAAAGAATATTGGAGGTCATGCAACAGGAGGCCAACAACACTAACAAGGGGTAAAATCTGTTCAGTGCTATTGTTTATCCGAAATATGGCATAATTGTATTAATTCTGTATACCTAACACTGCTTCATAATTTATTTTCAGTGAGATCTGCCTCAAAATTTTGGCTCACAACAATTTAATCGGCCGTATAATTGGTAAAGGCGGTAATACGATCAAGAGGATCATGCAAGAAACCGATACAAAGATTACTGTCTCCTCTATCAATGATATTAACAGCTTCAACCTGGAGCGGATCATCACCGTCAAAGGCACCATTGAAAACATGGCTAAAGCGGAGTCACAAATTTCAGCCAAATTACGCCAGAGCTATGAAAGCGATTTGCAGGTAATCTATCGTTTCTAAACAATGAGTTGGAAATAATAACTTATTTGAAATAGGTAATAAGCTACTAAAAAATGAGTTACAAGATTTCTCAATATTTTTGTGATCTATGTTGTAGATGCTGGCGCCGCAAAGCATTATGTTCCCGGGGCTGCATCCTATGGCCATGATGTCCACTGGGCGTGGATTCTGCGGCGCTCCACCGCCGTTCCCGCCGCCTATATACGCTCCGCTGCCGGGCCAGGGCGGCGCGCAACAGGGAGCCGGTGACTCACAGGTATTACTTGCTGCCTTATTTTCAAGGAAATCGTCCATTCCTGACGCCTCATTTTGTTGTAACCGAAGACGATATAGATAGCAAATGGCCCTTCATCTCCCTAGAGTTCCCTCACTTACTATTGTCCGGGTGGCGAAGCTTGGCTCCTTGCGGGCTTCCGAGAAGACTCAATTATGATACTTAATTTTACTATCTGGACTGTACTGTACTGATTGTGTACTTTATCATCACCAGCTGCAAATTTCATAAATTTGGACTAACGCAAATCTTTTTGTGCAATAGGAAACTACATACTTATACATCCCAAATAATGCTGTGGGCGCAATTATTGGCACCAAGGGCTTGCACATTCGCAACATTATTCGATTCAGCAACGCTTCGGTGAAGATCGCTCCGTTGGAGCAAGATAAACAGGGCGAGAACCAAAGCAATCCGCAACAAGAGCGTAAAGTCACCATAGTCGGCAGCCCTGAGGCTCAGTGGAAGGTATGTACCGATTATAATTTGACGCATGTACGTACAGTATATTGTTTTTAACGCGCTGGACACTGTTTTTACTAGTTACCCTAACATTTGCAGGCTCAATATCTCATCTTCGAGAAGATGCGAGAAGAAGGTTTCATGTCCGGCTCGGACGACGTGCGGCTGACCGTGGAGATAGTGGTGGCCTCGTCCCAGGTGGGCCGCATAATCGGCAAGGGCGGACAGAACGTGCGCGAGCTACAGCGCGTGACCGGCTCGCTCATCAAGCTGCCGGAGCAGCCGCAGCAGCCGCAGGGCGGCGGCGCTGCGCAGGACCACGACACCACCGTGCACATCGTCGGCCCCTTCTACAGCGTCCAGGTATGAACTACCTACAAGCACTTACTACACACAACGGCTTGTTGCGGAACTATCTGATTACTTTTGTTGAGATGCTGCATCATTCTATTTACTTGTCCTCTCCCACTTAGGCAGTTTTATTTTTATTTTCGAAACTTCAATGCGGTTTGGGTGCAGAAAGCATGCATAGGCTCAGTTCCCATGATATCGCAAGTACACGCGCATTTCGGAAAACCTCAGCGCGGCTTCACCTGCATCGGTCGCGCATGCATCAACTTTTTCAAATCGGTTGAACTACTTAAAAATAATAAGGCTGGCCGCATACGTACAGTTTCCTGATAAGATAAGGAGACCTGAATGCTCGCCTTGTCTTACATACAAAATGTTCAACTAGGCGCATACGTTCATTTTCCGAATGGGCAAAACAGATGACGTTCCTTTCAAAAACGAGCCGTGTCAGAACAGAAAATTGAACGTCTCGCGGATTCCGAATCTGAATTCCTGATCGGAAAACCTAATCAGGAAACTGTAAGTATGCGGCCGGCCTAAAAATTGCAGCAGTTAGTAACTAACTAAAGTTGGAAAATTTGGGAGTTTTGTATTTTTATCTCTGTTTAATTTAGGGTGTGTGAATGGTGTTATTGATATAAAATATATTGCCAAGCGAAATTTTATAGAACGGTGCTGTACTGTGTAAGATGTATACATGTAGTTACGAGTCCAAATTGAATTTGCTCATAAGCGTATATTATTTAAGAAGATAATATGGTGACGCGACATACGTTCAAAGTGTCAAAAAGATAAGTATATGGTTTTACTAATAGCTGGCGGCGCAATGCAATGCAATAGTTGGTATAAATTCGTTTTTTATTGCACGACTCACTGTGGCATAATAAGATATTTACGTTTTGTAGCGATCACCTGACGCGGGATGAAACATTATCGAGACACTGCCTGTCTAAGGATACTCAGTGAGAGCCAATGAAATGGCACCACAGCATGGCCATGCCAAGTTATTTTATGCCTTTGATGCTAAAACAATAGGTGAGTTATCCCAGTATTAACATAAATAATAATACATTTTAATATAGCGAATGTTAAGGTCAATAAAATTCTTTCTCTATGAACCATCTTTAATTTATTTGCTACGCCTTTAATTGTTATTGGACTTTGTAACTACATGTATATTATTACGTTTTTTACAGAACTGACTTTTCGTGATATAAGCATCATGTGATGGATGTAAGATTTCATATCATAAATGTAGACAGTTTAATTGATACCAAATATATACTCGTATAATTGTTAAATAAAGGAAAAAAATAAATAAATTAACGATAATAAGTTTTTTTTTGTAAAATCGGGTAATAAAGGTCAGCACTAATAAATAATATTAACGGTACTCCTCATTGGGTATGTTTAGGGGTGGTTTAGAAAATATGTGGCAAAGCGATTTTTGTAATGCATTGCTAAATAATATTTGCAATGGAATAAGTTTTTGCTGCGTTTTTGAAGTTCGTGAACTGGCAAAGTCTTATTAACCATTGTTTATAATTAATATGTGTGAACCTGTCATGTGCGAATGTGAAACATGGTTTAGTAGTAGTACGCTTAACAGCTGGTTGTGTATGTTATCAGTCGGCGCAACGACGCATTCGTGCGATGGTCGCACAGGCGAGCGCGCCGGGCCGCCGCCGAGCCGCGCAGCCGCCGCCGCCCGTGCAGCAGTAGATGCCTCGCCCCTGACCCGCGCGCCCTCCAGCACCTCTTCACCCTCGACCCCTCGCAACACCGCCGGCTCGCCAGCCCGACACGTGTCCCGCGCCGCACTAGACCAGCCCAGGTAGACCGTGTCGTAACGCTTCGCCCGAACACTGCAGGCAGGCTGTCGAGCTGAATTTTGTGTCCAAAATAATGTTGTTGTTGACATAATTCTATTATTGTAGTGAATTGTAATTTAATCTATTGATAAATCCATATTTTATTCCGGGAATTATCTATGTTGATGATTAATATTTGAATATAATATATATAATACATATATATAATATTATTCATATACACTATTTTTTTAATAATAACGTGATTGTTATGTTGTTTTCATACCATGTTATTCTGCTACAATTTAAAGAGTTTCATAGATTGCAATAGTTAATGATTATGTTCTGTATACTGTTTACAAATGTTAATAGCAGTTTCTATAGTATCGCGCAGTTTCTCTAATATACAAAAAAGAAGTGCAAAATATGTTTTTTGTTATAAAGTAATAGTTTAATCTGTTAAACTCACTGCATCATACTGTTAATGTAATTTTTTGAAGGGTGTGTGGGATACAACTACTAAGAACGGAAATTACACGACGTTGCTTTAACGAGGAGGCTCATTGGACAAACGGCTTTGCAAAGTATATTGTAAGAATATTTCTTTAAACGATACACGGAGTTTCTGCATGCATGCTGCTGAGAATGTGTCGTACAATGGTTTCTATTGAACTGATGTGTGTGTTGGGTGATAAGTAACTAATCCAAAGAGTGAAAGCCGATCGTGTGTCGAATCGGCCTGAAGTAGTGACGAGCCTTGACTTGACTTGCGCGGCGCGGCGGCTCCGGCCGCAGCCTGCCCGCCGCGCCTGCGCCTCGCTCCTATCCGCGATACGGAGACGATGATCTACCTAATTATGATGGACAAATATTTTTGATATAATAGTAATTGTTGGAGAGTAAGGAGTAAACTTATGAGTTTTAATTTGTAAGTAACATTTGTTGATCGTTTTCTTTGTAATTTTGTCTTTGTTAGCTTTATAATGTTTTCTTGTATTGAAAAAGAAATACAAAGTTTCGACATTAAACGATACCGTAGCGTTTAATGGTGCGAGTGTAAATGTCGCGTCGGTCGTATTGTTCGGTTCGGTAGCGTGATATGTTTTATTATTCAATTGTACGATTTGCGTTATCATTGTGCCAAGTGAGATAATTTAAACTATGAGAGATTGAGATTAAGATTAAGTGAATAATATCAAAATTAATGAAAAGCTTAGATATTTATATGTATAATGTGATAATATATGGAAGTTTTGGCAAAAATGTTACTAAGAATGTTTTACATTCTTATTTCCATTTTCTCATTTTTTAGGTTAGATTATAATAAAATTATAAATTGTAAGTCGTGAGGCGGTGGTTGCGCGGCGGCGCACGGGTCGCGAGCAGACCCCGCGCCCCGCACGCGCGCCTCACTCGCTGTGTCCCGATACTTCAACACTTTTCTCTACCATCTGGTCACGTCTAATTCCGTGTCCCAAATGCATCAAAATAATTTTCAATTCATTACGATTAACGGCCTATGCTCCTCAGTTGCACATAGTGTTTTAGTGCTGAATGTAAAGGGTACAACATGCATGCTTACTTATGCTACATACGAGAGATTACCTAATAACTCTTACACAAGTCAAAGTTCTGTGAAGGGCCGCTGCGCTGCGTTTGACCGCGTTTAGTTCCTGTGCCGGACGCGCATCAACTGGATTGCGCCGTCACATTAACTTAGCGACCAGCTGCGTTGCTGAGACCCCTGGTGTGCATTGGACTTTGCTTTGTTACACTGTTATTAGGTAACAAAACAAATGACATTTTGCATTTATTCAGAAAAATAAACATATTTCGTTCTTCCGATAGACCAATCTCCAATTCCCCCACCACCATTACTGGCAATATTATACACTATATCATGACCGTAGCCCATGTCTTGACATCCAGCCGTCACTTTCCTTTTGTGCGATGAGCATATTGTTGCCTCCCTGGGCTATTCAGTTCTCTATAGATTTGATGGAGAAAAGTCATCGCTGACTGACCTACCAGGTCAGTGCCGCAAGTGCAGAAATAACTTTGTATAAATTGTTGTCAGTGTACCTACTATCGGAAGATATCCTCTCGAGCCATATTCCCCTCGTACCAATAACATGGATCTGTGCCGATAGATCATTATAATTTATAATTTATGGTTTTTAGACTACGGTATCTTTGCAAATTGGTGCGACTTTGCTTTATTGTAATAATTTCGTAGTAAATTTTGGTATATATTTTTTTTTACAAAAAAACTTTCTTTAAATAAAAAAGGAAAAAAATTCTGAAGACCGCTTATAAGTACTTCACTTAACTAATAGTGGTCTACTTACTCTTGTTTTGTCGCAATTTTGTATTGCTTCCACATATTATTGAAAATAATCTCACATTTGGCAAATACTCCTTATAGTCAGTCGGAAAACAACGTGCTGTAGGTGCTTAATATTCAACGATAAACTAAGAAGCCACAAAAGAGAACGAGCCGTGAATGAATACAATTATATCGCCGTTATAATTTTATGATTCACATACTTCATACATATACATAATAGTTTCACGAGTATTTTATTCTATTAAAATATATACTGCCATGTTACATACTATTAATAAGTCTCCCTTAAATAAGTTACTGTTAATTATTAAACCAGAGATATCATTGTTATACTACAGAAATACATAATAATATTTATATTTACAACAAAAAGTAAACTAATCGTAAATTTATAACGGCTTAATTTTAATGTGACAAATCCGTCTATTATAATTAACGGTATATTTATGTAGTACGATAATAGTATTCCCAAGAGTTTTATGTACGTGAGTTCCTTTACACGCTACGGATAGTAATGTGTGCTCTTATATAGAGAACACACGTGAAACCATTGATATGTAAATAAAGTATGACATTTTAGAAAACGGACTTCATTTTTACAGACATATCAGGAAGAATAAACGTCTATACTGCCTATAATCAGAGAGCAGTGAGAGTCCACTTACTGACACTCGCCACCACCGTGGCGTTGTGCGCACGCGCAACACATTGCGAACACTACAATGATTGGGCAAGAATCGAAAGTTTTAGAAAATGAGTATTTTAGTGATAGAATATCGTGCGACTGAACGCACGCTTCGCTAACTTTGTTACTCTCCACAATAGCTGTATCACTTAAAACTGATAAGCCAGGAAATAGTGTATAAAGTACCAATAACTATAATATCTACGTTTACAATACATAATGAGTTTACTATAACGGCTCTGAATTTACTATTAAAATAAATATGAATGTTTGATGCTAGGAGAAGTGTAATGGTTTATGCGCTTATTAGCGTTTATAATATTGTCAGGATGCTGAGATGAGTCCTATGATATCGGCAAATAATTTTACATTCCATATTTCACGAAATAACACCTATTGCTGAAAAACCGACCACCTGCAATTGAATATTTTAGAAAGTTATCTAAATTATGATATAATTTCGCATTCAATGTTATTACTTATGCGGTACGAGTGAAAAATATATGTGTAGATGTATGCAAGCTAATTATTGTTTCGCTAAAAGAAAATTGTATGCATTATCGATATTTGAATGTCTTGAATTAATGTTAGAATTCATATTGGTGTAATATTTCCACTCGTTGTAGAATAAACAATATTTTCTGGAAAAGAGAAATTGGCTTGTATTATGTGTTCAATATCGGTCGACTACGGATGGAGCTGGTTGACCGACTATTGTTCGACACACAGACAGCCAGATTCCGCTTGCATCGGCATCAGAATGGAATATAATAAACGGTTACTTTCACTGCGACAGGAAGAGTGTACATATAGGCATGTTGTTATTCCTTCCAAATGTAAGCAAGAGAGGGTACATTATGATTTGTAATGTTAGGATGCAGAAATAGTTTTAGTTGATTATTACGTTGCGAGTAGTTTAAGTTGATGTAGGCGCGGGCGGCGCGCGGCCACGAGACTGAACTACACCCTGCCGCCGCGCCCCCGCGCCCATTACTTACATATTGTCATTGTCGCTATTATCATTCTTGTTTGATGGTTCTACTGTTATTATAATTATTGTAGTGTGTAACCACTATTTTGTGTATTTACGTGTGAAAGGATCGATTTCACTATAATGTGCATGATTGTATTTTTGGATTTCATGTAATATGTATGAAAATATCTACAGATAAAACCTTTTTTTGATTTGATGTAAACCTCCAGCGCACATTGCATTTTTCTTATTTTTCTTTCAATTACTTGTTAATTTTATTTAGTGGGGAAATGGAGCACTCATTCTGTTCGTATGTTACAATCCCCTCCAGTGTATGCTATTGAAGTTTACCGAGTCTATAGTAATAGTGTTTATGTATGTCGTATGTATTTATGTACCTTGCTGGAGCATGATGTATCAGTGTGTAGCATGGTCGCGTGGCGGCCGGGCGGGTGTAGGAGCGGTCGCACCGGCCGGCGGCGCCATCGCCCGGCCAGACTAGTTTCGTGACGTCGCGTCTCGTCCCGCTCGCCATGTGATAGATATATTATAAAATAACGGGCGTACATACGTGATCTCATGAGACGGGACCCACAGTATGCGTTATTTTTGTTAGATTTAGAGAAGCTGTTGATGTTGCTTCTCAAATGAATGTATCAAGGTCCAATATTCATTGATATATTGTTTTTTTTTCACTATTCTTGCAAGACAATTGACATACATAATTAATTCACCGCATTTTCTTTAAATTTTTTTTACTGTTATTTTTAGAACCATTTTATAATTGGTATAAGTTCTGAAACTAATAACTACCTCAATATTACTAAATGAATATGATAATTATCTTTGTGCATGTTTTTTGGGAACTGAATTTAAAAGATTACGAAAATTCAATATAGTATAAGATTGCTATTTTCAACATAGTAACAGAAAGTTGTCAAAATTAGGTTTCTTAAAGTAATAAAACTGGTGAAATTTGATTTGGTTTTTAATTTCCATATCACAGCACCTTACCCCCATAGTCTAGTCAACAAGTGCTTTTTTGTTCAACTTTTTTCAGCAATCTCGGAAAAATACGAATGATCTCATTCGATTCGGAAGAGCATGTAGATGATATTTAAAAAAACTGGCAAAGTGCGAGTCGGACTCGCGTGCAAAGGGTTCCGAACGAATTTAATTATTTTTAACATGTTACTTTAACAATTCATGTTCGTGACTACCACGGGACCACCGACGCCAATCGCTTCCATATTTGGTAAATAATTAGTACTTAATTGGTACTCTAACAAAAAAATTGGTACCTTCGTAGTTTTCGAGAAAATCCACTGAAGGTGGTCCCGCGGTAGTCACGCTATTTTCAGCGGGATCACCCACCCACGCAGAAAAAATGTATACCTATCACAACGTTCGGCCAGTCGAGATAGGGAGCTGGCTGCTACTCCAGTTTTTAGTGACGATTATGTGACGCACAAAGATGCCAGCCAAAGAATTTGTGACAGGACAGTTCCAAAGTTTTTTATTTACGGCCGAACGACCTGATATCAGAACGTTCGGCCAACCTGAATCTCCATAACTGAGGAACCCCAGTTACTATAATAAAGATTTAGTGACGATTTGGTGACAAACAACCACTGTTTTACTCGTAATGCCACCGGTTAAAAGTAAAATGAATTTTGGTTCCTGGAAAATCAGGACGATCGGCCAACGTAATCTCCATAACTGAGGACCTGAGAGACACCGTTAATCAAAGATTTGTTGACAAAACTGAAACGAACTTTTATTTTTTTTCTGACAACCCCTGATGTGTTATTTGGTTTTCAGTGCAATGGTGTCAGTATTTTTGTTAATTCAAAACTAATCTATAAAAATGCACGATGGCGGATGGCGACTTAAATAAGGTGACCATGTATTCAAACGAAACAAGTATTTATCGAATACCTACTTAATTACCTAAACAATGAAGCAAAACGCGACGTAATATTATTACCTATATAGATACAAGCAACGTTAAGCTGATGCCTGCATACCAGTGTCCGTTTGTGAAGTTTTTGTTATATTACTAGTCTATTTTGGGTAAAAGCAAACAAAAGTGGAAATGTGACTGACATGAGATTGGGAAATTTGACCAAGTGCAAGAATACTTAAATAAGTAGGTAAACAAATTAAAAAATGCTTTGTTTGTAAAGCTACCATACTACTATTGCAAGAACTTTTGTAACCATATTCAAAGATTTATTTGTAAATAAATCTTTGACTTTCAATCATCCAAAAAAAAAAGCGGTAGGTAATTAGGTACATAATAATTTATACTTAGAATTACAGTTAACCCTTTACCAGGCCTCGGGCAAATCCTGCAGTAATAATGTTTTTTTGGTAGATTTAGATGAGTGATAAAATTTTGTATGAGATTTTATAAATTATATTTAGAAAATTAGCTGAAAACCTGAAAAAAAGACGTGGGAAAACAATCCCATTGCCTGTCTAGACGACGACTTTTTATCTATGTATATAAAATAAAAAAACTAATGTCATTCTGATAGCATTTTTACTGTTTGTTGTTCAAATGTAAAAATAAGCACTTATTCTTTATTTAAAAAAAAAAAACATTAATACACAATAAACTAAAAGGGATTGAGTATGAACTAAAAAGTTTTTATTCTTCGTCTGGATTTTATTACAATACAAGAAAAAAGAAACAATTACAAAGAAAGCCACAAAAACCAAAATCCAGAAATTCTCAAAGAATTAATTGAGAATTTCTGGATTTTGATTTTGGTGGTACAATTTCATGCAAGGGGTGATGCATAATGCTACCTTACAAATTTCGCATTCATATTTTGACTGCTTTTCTTGTTTCCTAAATATGGGTCTTCATCTTCATCATTTTCTTCTTCTGATGAAAATGTTTCATTTAGTACCTATATTTTAGAGCTGTTGATCGTTTATTACCTGAATAACAAAAAATACACTAAAGTACTGACAAATTAATAACGACGACAAAAGTTTACCACTACCCACATTTTATATTTCGATAAATGAGATGTGAGTAAATCCTAAATAAAGCCCGTGGCAAAAAACCTAGCATAAAATAAAGATTTTAATTTACATATGCTTTACTTATTTAGGTCATATGGTTCCCCACATGTTTTATTTAGTTGTGTCATGATATTTTAGAAGTTTTTACTTATAATTAATTCACAAATCACTAGAAAAACTCAAATTCTACAACATATCAAAAAATTGTACGACTCATCTTTCTCCGATCGCCTTATTGATTAAAAATACGGTGCACTTGCACTTGTCATAAAAAGGTTCGTTTAGTGGCCGACCACAGAGGAAATCACTGACGTATAAATCATATGGACTTGAAATGTTTGACTATAGAAAAAACAGTTATACAAATATGTGGCATATCGACACCGAAATCATAAAAATACTGTCATCTCTTTTTAACTTTCATAATTTTGCTTAAGTGAAAAAGGATAACAGTGTTTTTGACAGTTACTATAATGGCAACCCTTCATTCCTAGCGTCATTAAAATACCTATTTGCGGCCGGGTCGCCATTTTATCCTCTCGCTGTTTGACAACAAGTTGAGGTACGTCAACTGTCAAATACTCTTGAGCTGTGGATATAATTTGTGAATTTTGAAGTCATTTTGCTGTGTTATTACGTTTGAACTTGGTTTTATAGTGGAAATCGTCAATTGCAAGATGCCTAATTGTAATATAATCGGATGTGGCATTAAAAGAAGCGGAAATCACCCGAACATAACTTTGCACCAGTATGTACTTAATTTCAGCTGAAATATCTTTGGATTTAGATAATAAACAAAAGATTCTGCATTCGTTGAAGAGTTTCAACAGTAAAGTATTCATAATTTCCCTTTTGCCCTTATTATCAACAGTAATAATTGTATTTCTACTTTGAATCATTTTCTTGTTATTGTTATTGTAGGGATAGACTAGTGCAGTGCATGCATGACATTTTTATATTTATCGATAATGCTATATTATGGCTTTTTATTGGTTTGTTGTTTTATTTGCAGGGCTGCCTGCTAATAAAGGAAAAAAAAATTTGGCTGGAAACAATTGGTGTTGAAAATTTAAAGATGTCAACAAAAACAATATATAATTGTTCTCTTCACTTTGAAGAATCTTGTTTCAACTGGAAACTGAATAAAGTAACATTGCTTGACGATACTACCTTCTACTTCTACCTTCACGAACCTTATTGGTAAGTAACATTGCTTGTTATAAATTTGTCTGACATGATTGTGTAGCGGCTGATAAATGATGGTGATGTCGTCAATTGCAACACTTGCCTAATGGGCACAAAGAGTGATGTTAAGAATGTATTTGAGTGTGATCCTTAGATTAATTGCCAAAATAAGACTGAATATGTGTTAATTTGGTTGTACTACTAAGTACATTTATGGTATTCCTTTTATAAGGAATTTATAAATGTTTAGTTACAAATTTCACCAGTAGTCTGCTTTTTGAATAGTACTTTACAGTTTACTTTTAAATAGTATAATAACAGTGCTGTTCTGTAAAAATCTCCCTATGAATATTTGGATGAGGTTAATGTGAAGTGAGCTTATGTATGATTATTTAGCTCATTACCACTCGAGAGCTACTAAACTAGAGAACGAGTGAGAATGAAAAGAGACTCTTCTCAACCCACCAATTGCAAATTAAATGGGGTGCTTTATAATAATAAATAAACCGATTAATAAAATCAAGAAACATCAAAAATACTAACAATTTTATTGCTTTTTTACAGCCTGTGATTCAATCAAATATGACTGGCATTTTAATTGAAAGTGACCAAAATCAGACAAACTAACAATCAATATCTGGGTGTGGTGCTCTTAATATGGTAATATTTTTTTGGAATTTTAAGCAGTGGGATCACCTACTGTTTTTGAAGTGTCATAAAACTTTTGAGTATTTACTTTTCTGTTTTTGTTAATATTTATGTCAATAATAGAGTGGTTTTTAGATCAAAGCTGTTTGTGTGCCTACCATTCAATATCAACCTAGGGAAGATTTCAAAGAGGAGTGGCATAGATTTAGCCTCTAGCACATCCGCTACGCCAGATTTAGTCACCAGCACCTCCACTGTGCCAGATTTGGCCGCTAGCACCTCCGCTGCGCCAGGTTTAGCCGCTAGCACCTCCGCTGTGCCAGGTTTAGCCGCTAGCACCTCTGCTGCGCCAGGTTTAGTCACAAGCACCTCCGCTGCGCCAGATTTACCGGCATGACTAGCTTCAGTTTTTCCTGTCATCATTATTTGCGAATTTGATCTCAATGATAACATCTCATCAACTGAATTAAGATTGGGTGGGAGATATCTCTCGCTTGTGTTCAATGTCTATTAAAGCTTACTTTTATTTTATTTGATTTCAGGTACACACAATTAAAATGATTAAAAAATTAAAGGACAAATGTCAAAAACAGAACATGAAGATAGAGACTTAATGAGAAAGTTAGAAGACAGAAAAAAATTGCTCGTTATAGTAATATTATCAAAGATTTTTTTTACAAATATTATGAGAAGAAATCTACTGAAAGAGGATCACACAGAAATTACCTGAACAAAATAATAATTGTATTGTTCAGAAATGAATGAGATTAATTTGTTAAATATTACTTTATTATAAATAATTATTGTTGACTTTTAATTTAAACCCAAAATCATCGGCATGTTAGAAAAGATAGGCGTTGGTTGGAGACGTCCGTACCGGGAGCCCATTGCGGATGCGACGTCATTTGTTTTCTTAGAATTTGTTCCCTCCGCTCCGTCTCGAACGTCTACCTAACAACTAAAGGCTCTAGAATAACACTTTGCCGCTCCTACGCCGCCGCCACGCTTCTCGCGCGCCGCTGCCTTCGTGAAGAGTTCCATATAAATCTATGCCAGGGATGGCCAACCGGTCGATCGTGGCTATTAGTCCAGTCGATCGCGGCGAGACAAAAAATATAAATAGGTTCGTATAACAGACTGCGCACGATGTAAGTAAATACTGAATCATCATATCAGCCGAAAGACGTCCACTGCTGGACATAGGCCTCCCCCAAGCGTCGCCACAACGACCGGTCCTGTGCGTCTCGCATCCATCGGCTACCCGCGACCTTCACCAGGTCATCGGTCCACCTTGTGGGAGGCCTTTCAACGTTACGTCTTAAATACTGAATAGGTTATGTTAATAAAATACTACATAAATGTCTTTACCCCACCGTTTCATTTGTAGTTTTAAGAAGTACCTATGTAATTCGTAGACCGTACAGGATTTCGTCAATAAAAAGTCGATTTTGGGTCTAATCAAGTTGGCCACCCCTAATCTATGCATTTGAACGCGTCGCTGGTCGCGCCGCCGCCGCGCCGCTGAGTTCGTGTCCACGGCCTTAGAATGACATCAGTTAGCAGTTAGCTGACCATGCATTGGTGTCGATTCTGTTGTGCACAAACTAAATTTAGGCTATTGCTATCTTTTTCTCTCTAATAAAACGAGAAAGAGACAAACGTAATTTAGAGCTGTCAAATTTTGTTAAATTGAACTAATTTTTCCATACAAATTAATTAAGGTTGGTGCACGTAAACCTGTCGACTGAAAACATGGTGAAGCGCGAGGCATAAACTCATAAATTAGTTTGACATTTCTAACTTGGTTCATAGCTATAGCCGTATTTTCGCACTGCCTTTTAGTAAAAGACAGCGATACTCTAATTTTATTAGATTAGTTATTGAACAAGAGAATCGGCAGCAATGTCATCCAAACTAAACATGTACCTACGCAAAATTTTAGCTTTTATTTAAAACCGGGAAGTGTGGGTCAAAAAAATAACTTTTAAGATTTGTTTACATTTGTTACCAGTTATTTTGTTAGTCATATAAAAATTAAGTTAAGAAAAGTGTGTAAAAAATACCCGTTGATATTGTACCGTGACAATATGGAAACATTCTCACAATTTTTTATCGATGTTATTGTAGAGAAATATCGCTAAGGGCTGCCCTATTAGCCGCCATTTTATCTTCTCCGTAAAGTGTAGGTATGCACGTTTTTTTTGTAGGTATGCCAAGTCCATATGATTTATACGTCAGTGGAGGAAATGACTGCAAAAGTGACATTTGCGTTCCGTTCCTCTTTATTTTTTGTGTTACCATAAATAATATTTCTATGTTGGCGTTTTTGACAGATTGTGGTAGATTCTTTACCAAAACCTGGTAAAAACTCTTAAAAATCTAGGTGGGAAATGCTCAATCCATAGCCTGGTTAAGGGTTAAATTGGTTCCCCACGAGAGAAGATAGATCGATTGACAGCTTCTTGTGTTTATTGCTAGGTGATTGACTTGAAACTTGTCAAATCGGATTTCTTTCGGTGGTGGCCCGACAATATTATTATTAGTAACTCTTAAAAATACTAGTCGACAACATTACGGCTTTCTTTCCGGTAAGGTCAGCCAGAACTTAAGCTACCCACTTTCGATAGTCCTGTCTGGTTCTATTACAGTACCAAAGGATCTCTGCACCTGACCTCGATGACGTCACACCAGTGACATGACTGGCGAGCGAGAGACAACAAGGCGCCGCGAGGAAGTTGCGGGGGAAGGAACGTATTCCACGCGGGTGCAGAGATCCCTTGGTACTGTGGACGTTCCAAGTAGGGCTTCTGGAACGTACCGGGATCGATTCAATAAAACAGCCTTTAAGCGATTTAAGAGATCATTATATTGAGCAGGTGCTCTCAAGAAAAACTTTTACAGAACTGTCATAAAAACAAATCAGTCATTTTACGTCAATATTTAAACCTGTTCTAAATTCCTAATTCTTCTGAAGCTTTTTTTATTATTAAATTGACGGACGTTCCCGGAGGGTGAGCCATCCAAGGAGGTTGTATCACATGAGCTACGCCCTCACGAATAGAAGATACTAGGAAAGTCTTCCTGTAATCTTTTATTCAAAGCTTTGGAAGAGTTAAGCACCTACCTATCCCTAACCAGGAGTCCCTACCTCTGGTAAGACTCTTTGCTGACAGGGGGCATATGCTTCTGGAGAAGCAGCTTCAGTCATGTCCTGCGATATACATTAAACTCTTAAATTCTTATGCGCCATTTGCGCTGGACAATAACGCAGTCATGCTGAAACCCTGCTGCAGCAAAACTTGCCTAAAAGCCGCAACACATTGCCGAACGTAAACAAAATGATGTGAAAATTCACATCCATCCAGAAGGGATTGACTTCACGAAAGTTACCCTAACTAGTCTACGCGGCAGCCAGACGGTTAAGAAACGAAGGTCTATTCTGTCAAAGAATTAACTCCTAACATCGAACTCACTCCAGTAATCAAAATCTGTTAGAAAAATATGAATTGAAACTATTTGCCTCCATCGAACAGCTCAACCAATGGTGACAACTTGCCACCCCTTGCGAAGGCTATGCCCCGTATGCAAAGTTGGTATCACCGCCCATGGAGTCCTTCAATTGCGTTACAGTGGACGCTGAAACCTTAATTGAAATATAAAACTGGAATAACTTCAGCCTAGCTATAAATATCGATATTAATCGCGACCTTCTCTTCTCTACCCGGCGCCTCCACCACTTGTGGACGTTCCAAGTAGGGCTTCTGGAACGTCCCGGGATCGATTCAATAAAACAGCCTTTAAGCGATTTAAGAGATCATTATATTGAGCAGGTGCTCTCAAGAAAAACTTTTACAGAACTGTCATAAAAACAAATCAATCATTTTATGTCAATATTTAAACCTATTCTAAATTCCTAATTCTTCTGAAGCTTTTTTTATTATTAAACTAGCTGTGCCCGCGACTTCGTTCGCGTGGATGTCGAAAAATATCTGTTGCATAGGTAAAATTTACTTTAAGTTAATACCTTGCGTATCCTGATGTGTCTCAAAATTAAGAAAATAGGAAGAGGGTACCTAATGCAGGGCACTCTATCATCTCTTCCGGTTGAAATGCCGATTAGCCCGGGTAATCTCCTGGTACATACCTACCTCGAGGTAGGTAGCAAAATCAACAAAATCGACTATCGAACGAACGGTGGTAGGTAGTCTTCAAACTACAAAACAAAGAAACTGATGAATAAAGTTGATTCTTAATTTTGTCCAGCCAACAAAAAGAAACAGTTTCTTTGATTTTCCCTGACAAGTGCAGATTACAGAACACCGATTAATTTTTACATTTTATGTTAAACAGTTCTACCGGGCTTATAGAATCGATTTACTGTGTAAGAATAATCGAATTTTTTAAATCGATATTTAGTAGGTACTGAAAGAGGAGACTTATTAATCGCACGGGTCGATCTTCATGGTTTACCAACTCTTGCCTAGGTGGCTCTGTGAATAGTTGGCCATATTATTTAACATATACCGCGACTTCGCCGTGTTGATCGGAAGCTGATCCGAATAAAGTTGGGAAAAGGTTAAGCATATATTAAAAAAGACAGACAATACCATTTGGCCCCAATTGGGGCTAACTGTCCTTGAGAGAGTAACTCTGTCGTTTTATTGTCCTTTTCACTGAATGGCGGTTAATCAGCGGCCTAAATGATCGCCAATACGCAAATGTGTCAAAGTGGCGAATGGGTCTATCATGTGATGCAGGCTGGCAGATGCTTAGGCCGTCTATGAATAGGGTAGGTGTGACGAAAATATAATTATGAATTTATTTATTTTTTGGGAATCCTAAATTCTATTAAATGCCGGGATGTCACTTAGACCGTCTCCCAAGTGGATAAAGGAAATTGAAACAAAATTACGTTTGTAATCTGTGCCCAGTTTTGCCAACCGCAAATCATTTCAGTTTTTTACCATGAAGCATCATCTGCCTAGCCTTTTCCCAGCTATATTGGAGTCAGCTTCCAGTCAAACGGGATTGTAGCGGCTGCCTACCAGACCTTTACAACCCTACAATACTGGGTAACACGATACTTCTTGGCACGACTGTAGGTGTCAGATTTGTCGGCTTCTGACAATCCGTAAAGACTGCCTGAGAGCTCTTCTCGGTAGGTATGTTAAAATGGTCACCCATCCACAGACTGACCTTGGCAAGCGTTGCTTAACCTTGAAGATCGACCCGGGCGGCTATTATAATTTGTGGTACGTAGGAATCTCGGTATGTTAAAATGGTCACCCATCCACAGACTGACCTTGGCAAGCGTTGCTTAACCTTGAAGATCGACCCGGGCGGCTATTATATTCCGAGGTACGTAGGAATCTCGGTATGTTAAAATGGTCACCTATCCACAGACTGACCTTGGCAAGCGTTGCTTAACCTTGAAGATCGACCCGGGTGGCTATTATACCGGGTGTAAAAGACATCGACGCACAAACGATTTCCATGGGTCCAGGACATGATTCTGGACACCCCCAAGTTGGAATTTTTCGTCGGCTTTTTCCTCATTTTTTCATTTTTTTCAGGAGTTTTTTTTACTTTAGACTGCTCATAATCGTTATTCTGACCTAACCCAATGAGATTTTCAGTAAAAAAATAATTAACTCACTACTTTTACTAAAAATAGCAATGTAAATAAAACTACAAATAGGTATCTGCTCAGCTGTCCAAAGTTCAAACGAAAGGTCAACGCATGCCTAGTAGCTGCCTGCACACAACGAGTGTGCATGTGTGTGTAGCTTGTCAAAGGCACCGCTAAAGGATTCCGCCTAAAATTGCCGACATAAGAAAATAAAACGTATCACAACAAAACGAAGTAACTGATTTCAACTTTATTGAATAGCTTAAGGTCGAAAATCGGTTACTTCGTTTTGTGTCGATAAGTCCTCATTTTCTTATAGCGGCAATACGTAGCGCGCGCTCTTTGGGCCTTTGCACATGCCGCCGACGCCGCCGCCAACAGTTGATGTAGGTATTCTGTGGCGTTGATAGTAGTAAGTGAGAGGGGCTAACCCGTTAAGTGGTTTTACCCGATCGAGAAAAAATAATTTTTCTTTTTACTAGCGTTTCACAAACCATACTAATTCTTAAGGTAAAATAAGTAATGTTACGCTTAGTAATGTTACGCTTATCTCAATTGGCTCTTGGTATACCCAATTTACGTTTTAATACATCAATGTGACGGAATTTTAAATACGGCAGCACTAAATTATGTACATGGTGTTGAGACTTAATAATGATGAGTGATGACGCTAATTTAGTTTTGTTAGGATTAAATAAAATCATACTTTACATTCAGTGGCGAAACTTGATCGCTTCGTTCGGTATTTTGTTGCCTCGGCTGGGGGCTTTAGAGTCATATCCATATTCTTAGGCCACCACAGGCTAGCCCGGTTGAGCAGTGACCACCCTTAGCGAGGAGAACTGCGAGTGGTCCCCGTGAAAAAAAAAATCGTTCGGTATTTTACAGTTTGGGTTCTCTTAGATCTTAATCTTGTTTGTATAAAACGACCAAGTAACTAATTCAGTTTTTCAATAAACTAAATCATTCAATTAAAAAAAATAAAAAAGCCTTTGATAGCTACGCTACTGTACTAATGCACGTAGGTAATTGTCGGCGAGCTCAAAGGAAAGTTCGAAAAAGACATTTTATGATAGATTTTGGTCAGTTCCTTGTTGACATTGATAGCAAACGAGTGTGCTTTTATTGCAAAATTCGGTTTTCGGGACGTTTGAAAAGTGAACTTTTGGTTTCTCTTTGTGTTTGTCTTTGTGTGTTTCATTTAAAGATGTCATCTGGACTTAATAATGATTACTACAGTGCCCAAGAACATGGCAACATGCTGATGTGCTATGGCGAAGCACGTGGGAACGCACGTGAGGCACTGCGTATTTACGTAGTCAGGTATCCAGGAGCTCGACATCCACGAGATTTTCGAGTGATAACACGAGCGTACCAGCGTGTCTTAGACAACCAGCCGATTGTGCCTCAGCGCGAGGGAGCTGGAACGCCCGTTAGACCCAGCGTAGCGAACCACATCCTGAATGTCGTGCGGCAGAACCCACGACTGGGAGTACGAACGGCCGCTCGTGTGGTGCGTAACCGTTACAGGACCCGCGTCTCGCATTCGACTGTTCATCGGGTTTTACGCAGAGATCGCCAGCGCCCGTATCGCATTCACAAAGTGCAGGCGTTATTACCCGCAGACAGAGGATCCCGTGTTAGGTACTGTCGGTGGCTACAACGACAGCACGACGAAATCCCTGACTTTGCTGCAAATGTGATATGGACGGATGAGTCCACGTTTACTCGAAATGGAATGTGGAACAGGCGCAATTCCCATATCTGGGCTCGTACCAATCCGTTCACATTGCAGCAGACGGGACACCAAACTCGATGGTCGGTGAATGTGTGGGCCGGCATTTATAAAGACTGCGTGATTGGGCCGATTTTTCTCCCGGAACGATTAAACGGGACAAATTACCTGGAGTTACTTAGAACAAACCTCCAGGAAATAATCGAGGATATACCTCTAGCCCAGTACAGAGTGGCATGGTTCCAACACGACGGCGCTCCCCCGCACGTGACTCTTCCCGTCAGACGCTGCCTTACCGAGTCTTTCGGAAACCGGTGGATCGGAAGATTCGGCCCGGAGCCATGGCCAGCTCGCTCACCAGACTTGACCCCGTTAGATTTTTTTCTTTGGGGTTACGTCAAGGACAAAGTGTTTGTGTCAGAGTGCGATTCCGCAGCCGAGATGAGGAATCGCATCGTGAATGTGTTTGCGTCGCTGCGTGAGGAGTGTGCCCAGGACCCAACGTTTCTGCCCCGTGTCCACGCAGAAACTCTGCGCCGCGCTCAGATCTGCGAGCGTGCTGGCGGCGGCCACTTCGAACCCTATCTGGTTAGGGGTGAGCGAGCTTAAGGTGAGTTAGTAGTAGGTACATTATCGGATCTCAATGTAGGTTTTATTACTTACAATTTTATTTTTAGGATTCCGTAGGTACCCGAAGCGTAACCAACGGAACCCTATTACTAAGCCTCCGCTGTCCGTCCGTCTGAAGGACTAGGTAATTTACTGGTGGGCTCGCATACAAGAAACGTTTTTTTGGGTTATGGTAACCCTTTGTTTTATTAGAGTCCGACTCGAACATGGCCGGCTTTGTTATATCAATCCTTATCGGAATCGTGTTCGTGATTTTAAGAGACTAAAGCATATTCCACAAGGATGTAATCCAGCGACCCATCCAAGGTGACCTTGCTTGTTGCCATCCGTGTAAACGGCAGATGCAATCCAAATTAATACAAAACTCGCGGATGGAAACCAAGCTCCCTCCAAGGTCACCTTGGATTGGACATTGGATCAGTTACACCCGTGTGGAAAATGCTTAAGCTTATGGTTCCTTAACTTCTGCATAAACATGTCAGTTGTTGTTGGCGAAGGGCCGATATTCGTAGGTACTTAGGTACATTCAAAGTTAGTAAGGTAGTTCATTAGTTATCTTCGTTACCGAATTTCAATGTATTTCCAGCTTATTTTTTATTAACCAATCCTGGACTCGTATTGGATAGTTATTACTATCAGTAGGTAAGTATTTCTGAATGATACAAATGATTCATTTTATGTGAAAGGCATTATTTTTGTGCCGCGAAAGGCGATATTCATAGTACCTACATTCAAAGTGAGTTAGATAGTTCATTAATTTATACCTACGTTACGGGATCTCAATGTAGGTACTTACAAGTTTCTTTTTTGTTATCTTATCAATCCTTATCGGAATTGTGATTTTAAGAGACCAAGCTTATGGATCCTTTTCTTCTCTTAAATTCTGCATAAACATTTTCCTACCATCAGTAGGTACCGTAGGTATTTCTGAGTGTTAAAATGATTTTGTGTGATTTGTTGTCGACGATAGGTAGGCGATATTCGTAGGTAAGCACCTACGAGTACATTTAAAGACCGCAGCGCGCGCGGCGTCGCAGCCTTGTGTGTGTGTGTGAGCAAGTAGTGTAGGTACGTACTCCGTACAACGCTCTCGCGCGTTTAGATCGCGTTGTTCACAATACATTGCGTGCTCGAAAATGACAATTTCTGTAACCGATCATTAGCGAGATTAATGACTTCCACAATTTGGTTATTGGCATTAGGTGTAGCCTTTACGCGAAGTTTGCGTTACGATGTCCTTTACACCCTGTATTCCGAGGTACGTAGGAATCTCGGTATGTTAAAATGGTCACCTATCCACAGACTGACCTTGGCAAGCGTTGCTTAACCTTGAAGGTCGACCCGGGCGGCTATTATATTCCGAGGTACGTAGGTAATCTCGGTATATTAAAATGGTCACTCATCCACAGACTGACCTTGGCAAGCGTTGCTTAACCTTGAAGATCGACCCGGACGGCTATTATATGCCGAGGTACGTAGGAATCTCGGTATGTTAAAATGGTCACCCATCCACAGACCGATCTCGGAAAGCGTAGCTTAATCTTGAAGACTCGTGCAACTCATCATCTGCCTAACATTTTCTCAACTATATTGGGGTCGGCTTCCAGTCAAACCGGATTTAGCTGAATACCAGTATTTTACGTGAAGCGGCTGCCCACCAAACCCATTATTTGGGTAACACGGTAGTTCTTGGCAAGACTGGAGCCAGATTTACTGGCTTCTGATAATCCGTAACGACTGCCAAAGATATTCAAATGACAGCCGGGACCAACGGCTTAACGTGCTTTCCGAGGCACGGAGGAAACTCGGTATGTTATGATGGTCTCCCATCTACATACCAACCTTGGCAAGCGTTGCTTAACCCTGAAGATCGACCCGTGCGGCTGATATGGATTAATTATGTCGATTCGAATCACAATAAAATTCATGAATCACTACTCTTCTCTTTTTTCTTTTTCCGTCAAACATATCGTTATCACCTTCTAATTAGCTACATAGCATAGGTATCCAAACTTTATTTGTCAGACATTGCCCAATCTGCTGATAACACCGCAATTCAGAAAAACGCGTCATCAGTACATCGCCATCAATCGACAATGTAGTTGAACTGTCAAAATATAAGTTCAAACTTAGAAGCTCACATGTTACGATAAATGAAACGATATGACTAAATGTTTTTTTTTTTTCCTTTGGTATTAAGAGTTTCACAAAATAATAATATACGCATTCATTCATGAAACAGTTCTAAACTGTTACTACTTAATCTCAATAGATGGCGGTGCATGTATGTGCTTCACGTAATGAAACTTTAAACGAAACCTTTAAATACAAATATCTTTTGATAGAGTGAACCGATTGCGATGAAACAAAAACTAAGTTATACCTCCAGTTACGTACAATTTTAATGCGTGAAAGTTATCTACGTTATTTCTGTACTTTTGACGTGATGCCTGCACATCCAAACAGATAAACAGACAAACAGACAAAAATTCCAAAAATGATGGAAACGGGTTCTGTAAGTTACCCTTTATCTCCCTAGCTTTATTTTTTATTATTATTTTGAATGTACAAAAACGACTCTTCAACAGATTTATTATATGTACCTATAGATTGACGGAGGTTCCCGGAGGGTGAGCCATCCAAGGAGGTTGTATCACAGTACTATAGTAGAAATGATTGGTTATTCTTTTTTTCTTATTCAAATCACTTTTGTTTATGTTGATTATTCATTGAAGACTAGGTAGTCATATTTTCAGGCATTTCTTTATATGTATTTCCAGGTTTAATGGATCATCGCGTTTTATTTATAAATCCTTTTACAAAGTCCAGAATCAAACCAGTAATTAAGTTTATTATAGCTGCTAGTTATGGCACCACTGTCCGATTTATAGACGATAGCACTTCGCCCGCGACTTGTTTCGCGCGGATTTAGTTGGAACTTCATCTGTCCTCTACCGCCTTAATAGGGTAATGTTTACATTACTTATTAATAGACGTAAACGAAGGGCAGTTCACTCAAACTGCGTTTTTCTTACTTAGAGTATTTTTATACCCGTCGTAACTTTTAAACGAAAGGTCTGAATTGAATAATTTAACGTTTACATAACCAACCTTAATTATCAAACAATTTCAATGGATAAGGATTAATTTCATGATACCAAAATCATCACTATTCCATTACACCCGGGTTTTGATTGAATAATTTGAACAAAAAGCGGTCATTGTGACTTAACCATGATAGTTAAATATATACCCTCGCGGATTTTTTGGTAGATATTGGTCTTTTATAAAACTGTAGTACATCACTTTGCTCTATTGTGTATCCGCAGCGTACGCGGAAAAAGGTTTTTCTTTGGATTTTTTTTCACTCCTTGGGTTACATTATCGAAGTTTTCATACGGATCCCTAACTTTTTTGAAAATATTCTACAGTCTATGTTCATCAGGATAATGTAGGATTCTAATGGTGAAAGAATTTTTCAAATCGGTCCAGTAGTTTCAGAGCCTATTCATTTCAAACAAACAAATCTTTCCTCTTTATAATATTAGTGCAGATGTAGATGAAATATATGTTAATTACATCTAGTAATGAAAATAAAAATGATCAAAGTTATCTGTTTCATGTTAAAACTGGAAGGATCACCGACTCGTTTTAAGTTCTTATAAGTTCTCGTATGTTCTCCGCTCACGAGAATATTCTCGAACATTCTCGTTCCGAGAATATTCATTGTGAGATTGTTCCTTTTCCCCATCACTAGTCGAGAACCATCCGTGTACCGCGCTGTTCCGCCGCGTAAGGTCGCGTTCGACGATGAATGCGGCGGAACAGCGCTGAACTTCATACATAGCACTCGTATGATACAAACACATTTAGGGACTACTCACATTTATTCAGCTCCATTCGCGTTTCGCTGAATGATTCTGGTCACACTTATCCAGCTCTGCTTCTATCAGCCGCGTACAGCGTTGTAAGAATGAGAAAGGCGCTGAATACGCGGCGAAGACGGTAAGATGTCCGTGACTACCGCAGGACCACCGCCGCCAATCGCTTCGATATTTGGTAAATAATTAGTACTCAATTGGTACTAATTATTAGTACTCGAACAAAAAATTGGTACCTTCGTAGTTTTCGAGAAAATCGACTTTGAAGGTGGTCTGGCGGTAGTCACGCTCTTTACTCATTTAGTATTGTGCTCTGAAAATGGACATTTCTAAGAAGAAATAGATAAAATTAAAACGCAGACGACAGTGGATCGACCCAGTTCAGGTACAGTCCAAGAACTAGATCGAAAGATTGAGAGTTTATCTCTTTCTGACAATTCTACGGACTTTAGACTGATAAAACTGGAAGGCAATTTCTTCGAACTAGCTCTTGAACTATACCTACCGTAAAAAATTAAGTCATTGTATCATCCAAACTAAGACCCGATTAAAACTGTGACTTGGCGAAAACTTGCGACGAATTAGCGACTATTAAGAGAGAAGACAATCTTCGCTAGGTGCCCTTGCTTTTGAGATTCAAACAGATCGAGCTGGGGTAGGCATACCCCAGATCGGCCACCTATAAACCCTTATAACTTTTGAACCAGTGATCGACTAATTTGGCGACGAATTAGCGACATTTTTTTATATTATCAAAATTAAAATCCCTGATGGTGGCCATGACAGTGTCAGTCACACAAGGAGGCGAGAACCATCCGTGTACCGCGCTGTTCCGCCGCGTAAGGCCGCGTACGACGCTGAATGCAACGGAACAGCGCTGAACTCCATACATAGCACTCGCATGATAAAAACACATTTGTCCTCATTTTATACTTGTTTGCCGCTGAAGCTGAAAAGACACGGAAAGCTGAATGGATGCGGACGCATCTCCATACAAAATCGTTGTTTTCTATGGGCATAAGCTGAATAGAGCTGAAAAGGTGTGAGTACTCCCTTATCCTCATTTTATACTTGTTTGCCGCGAAAGCTGAAAAGACGCGGAAAGCTGAATGGATGCGGACGCAACTACATACAAAATCATTGTTTTCTATGGGCATAAGCTGAACAGAGCTGAAAAAGTGTGAGTACTCCCTATTTGCTCTTAAAATACAACACTTAGGAATCTGAATTTTTGGTCAATATAGCTTCTTTAAGAGTACTAATTTTTGTACTAATTTGGGAAGAAATCACAGAGTTTTTAATAGGGAAATCTTGAAATGAAATTTTAACACCGTGACTACAGCCATCCCACCAATGGCATGGTATATCTCGTAAACTACTGGAGTATTAATTTTGGATTTTGGGTACTAATTTTATCTAGCAGGGTACTAATTTTCTATATAGGTTTGAGGAAAGCGACAAACTTCTCAAGCTTGGAATCAACATTCAAAGTCGTGGTCCTGTTGAAAGAGCGCGCGAAAGTTATCATCGTTGATTTCTCGGTAAATGTAATATTTCAGTTCTGTTTTTTTTACGAAATGAATATGGGGAATGGTCATTTATCATCTAATTTCTTGAATAACTTCAAAACCATTTATTTTAAAATTATGAAAAAAAAATATCCGTGATTACCACGGGACCACCGACGCCAATCGCTTCCGTATATGGTAAATAATTAGTACTCAACTGGTACTAATTGTTACTCTAACAAAAAATAATTCCAGTTATTTTTTTTGATATAGATACAATTTAAATTTTTAAATATTTGTATAAAAAAAAACTGGTCAAGTGCGAGTCAGACTCGCGTGCAAAGGGTTCCGAAAGCATTTAATTTTTTTTAACGTGTTATTTCAACAATATAGACTTCTTATAGGTTTTCCTGTAATCTGTAGGTAAAGATCTATTATCTCCATATTTTTTTTCAAAATTTTAGTCTCAGTAGTTTCGGAGATAAGGGGGGGGAATGGTAATTTTTCGTCTAATTTCTGGAAAAACTTAAAATTCTTTATTTCAAAATTATGAAAAAAATATATTTGAAACCCTTACAGTAAGCCCTTTCATTTGATATGCCACACGATATAGGTCAAGATTTTTTTTTTTTATTTTACGGTTGGCCCCCAAAAGTGACCCTCATACTAAAAATTTAATGATTTCCGTAACGCGCCCGTGTTTGGGTCACAGAAGTCCATATGTGTACCAAATTTCAATAGAATCGGTCCCATGAATCCGGAGAAAACTGGCTGTGACAGACAGACACCAGAGTGATTCTATAAAGGTTCCGTTTTTTGTTCGGAACCCTAAAAACATTAAAAAATATGAAAAAAGGTAACCCAACGGTATCGGGAACAGGGTCCAAGCTAACGTGATCAGGGTCTCACTATACGCGCCGTGTCCAGGAGTACAGCTTTCTGGATCAAGCCCTTGATCCAGCTGCCCAACGAGAGCCTCTTCAGATGTTGGTCGAGGCTTTTAGCAATTATGCCATTAGCCGTCACGACTATTGGCACAATGACTGCTGTGTTCACATCCCACATGTCGACAACCTCGCGAGCGTAGTCAAGATACTTCGTTTGTTTGTCTTTCTCAGTCTTCACGAGGTTCTCGTCATGAGGGACTGCTATATCAGCAATCATTGCGCTACGGTAAATTATTTCCGACTATTATTATTATTTCGTTTATTAATTTACTTACATAATATAAATTACATTTCTAAATATTTATTTAAAAAACACATAAAAAAAAAAACATTTTAAAATACAGTAGTCGCCGGTGTCGGGAGCAGGGTCCAAGCTACCGATGGTTAGGGTTCCAGAGAAAGGAACCTCTTCACAATACGAGTCGTATCGAGAAGCGTTTATCACCGAAAGAACCGTGAAGTCGCGCTCGTAGCAGCGAGACTCGAAAATTCGAAATAACGGTGGGGTATGCGCGGCTGATGTCAGTGCTATGGCTACGGCTACGTCTACATGCGCTACGAGCCTACGAATCGCCTACGAACACTGTATCGGCTACTACGCTCACGTTCGATGGAGTTACCTGCGAGTGTTGAATGAAACGGGTTATCTAAACGTTGAACTGCGTTGGTAATCTTAATACAGTGGTTCTCAAACTTATTTTTTCTACTGCCCACTTTGAGAATAAATTATTATTTAGCGCCCCCATTTTTTCACCTACTTAAAAACCACTATAACTTCAAATTAAATTAATTAATTATTGTGAGCTATATTAGCGGAGATTAAACATTCATTCTAAACGAGACTTTTACTATAACCCGCAAGAGTTAACTTGAGACCTAAGCGCAGTAGGTAGTATACAACGGCGCTCAGGTCTCAAGTTAACTCTTACGGGCTACACCTGCCAATGAGAATGATTATTGAAACGCAACTTTATAGTATTCAGACAGAGTATATTTTATTCAAAATAAAACAAACATAATCGATTCTTATATAAAAAACTAATGTGAAGGATGAATCTGATGCTGTTTAATAAGTTTGTTGCTATCAGATTCCAATTTACTCAAGAACAGCCGCAAGTCGCCACGTTCGGTAACATGCAAACGATTTCTCTTTTTAGTAAGCAGCGTTGCCACAGCATTAAATCCACGTTCACACAAATATGACGATGGGAATGCTATCAAGAATCGTTGAACGATTGACCACAATCCTGGGTACAATTGCGGGATCGGTTTTTGTAGGCAAAATTCTTGATAGCCATTTTTGAACTTGATTTTTATTTCCTCGTTTGTTGTCAATTCTATAAGTTCTTCTTCCAGCTGAGGTGACATTGCTGTGTTGACATTTGAAAACGGATCCAACACCCAGACTGGTATTTCCAAGTTCAAAATGTTCTGGTATCGTACGGTGAAGTCAATGTTGGCAGTAGGCAAACAAGTCATCGTTACTGCAGGATACTAATAAATTCGGAAAACTGTGAAACTCACGTCTGACCATATTCTTTTTGTGTAGAAGTAGTTTGGCTGCGAAAGCAGCAACAACATTTTTTGTTTTAATTAAATTTAGTTCATCGCCTTGCAGTTGGAGATTCATGTGGTTAAACAATTTATACAGGTCTGTCATGTTAGCTGTATCATTCTTTGATGACATGAGCTTGTTGCGCAATTCTGTATCTTTAGTTTCCAAGAACTCTATCACAGAGTCAAACAGGTTGTAAAATCGAGTCAGGTATGAAACAACAAACGGTTAAAATCTTCGTCATTAGTAACACAAAGCTGATGAAATAATCTATTTCAAAGAGCTGTTACGGATTTTATTGACTGCTTTGATGACATATTGCACCGATTGAAATAGTTGTTCACTTAAGTTTCTAGCAACCAAATGTTGTCTATGAATAACGCAATGTACAGCAAGGACATCTGGGATTTTATTATTTAAGTACACTATGAAGCCTTTATGGCACCCTGTCATAGCCGGAGCGCCATCCGTAGCAACTGATATAATATTTATCAAGAGAATGTCTTTCTCATCACAAAACTTTTCCAATGTATTGAATATGGTTTCGCCTTTTGTATCGGTCTCTAAATTTCTAGCAAACAATAGTTCTTCACATATTTTTTCATCTTTAATAAACCTCACGTAAGACAGCAACAATGCTTCATTAGTTGGTAAAGTGGACTCATCGAGCTGAATTGAGAATTGACTAGTCCTCAGATGATTGCACAATGATCCTTCAATGTTTTCAGCCATTTCATGAATTCGTCTTTGCACAGAATTATTACTCAAAGGAATTTTTTCGGATAATATCTGCGGCCGGTTTATGAAGCCAAGTAATTACTACCTTTATTGCTGGCAAAATTAACTCTTCTCCGATGTTGTGTGGTTTGCTCTTTTACGCAATTAACAAAGAGATATTGTACGAAGCTCGAAGTCAGTCGTCATCTTGCTTAGCAGCCGCCAAAAATAGTTTTGCTACACTTGGCTGAGTATTATGCTTCTTCTCTAGGTCTTGAAAATATGCTACATTCTTGTCTTTCTTATCTGGATGCATTTGATTGAAATGATCTTGCAGTCTTGAAGGCTTCAGTGCTTCATTCGAAAATGTTTTAAGACATAGAAGGCACAACGGCGACGATGGGTTTGTGGGATTTTCAATGAATCCGAATTTAATATATTCCGCACAGTATTGCCATCTCTTCTTTTTACTTCCGACATTGTTTTGTTTTATTTTGTTTTGAGAAATACGTAAGTAAGTGTTGAACTTAAGTACTGTTTATCTATTACGCGCGAAACCGCAAATGAAAATAAAATAAATATTACGTTGTTTATATAGGATTGCATAAGCAGCACGCACCGACAGCAATAAGACAAACACGCATGAATTGTTTTATCTCATTCGACGCTCAATCGTACTCAACAAGTAAGAACAAGTATTCTATGAACCAGCCGATTGATACAGGAATGCACAAATCGGGTTATTTAACAAAAACTTGTCAAAACATGATTGCCCGCGGTCTATTATATACGAAAATTACTTATCTAGGAATACAAATCCGGGAACAGAGACTGGGTCAATAACTATCGGCCAATCTCAATCCTGCCATCAATTTTAAAAATAATTGAGAAGATCCTCAATAAGCAACTCAAAGGCTTCTTGAACAAAGCAAGGATGGAGCGTCTAGGTGTGCGAGGCACAGCACTAGAGATATTTAGAGACTATCTTAAAAATCGCTCTCAGCTAGTTAGGAAAGGTGATCATCTCAGTGATGAGGAAACTGTGACCTACGGCGTATCCCAGGGAAGCATGTTGGGGCCTACTACGTTCTTAATCTGCATGGACGACCTCTGCGGAATGATTCTCCCTAACTGCAAGATCTACGCGTATGCCGATGACACTGTAATCGTCGTGTATAATCCTACTTGGGATATGGTTAAAGAAATGGCAGAAAACACTCTAAGTAAGATCATGAGCTGGTTTCACGATAGCCTACTAACTCTCAACTTAGATAAAACGTGTTACATATCTTTCGCAATCCGACGAAATACTATGCCCCCTAAGGACTTAACAAGAATTGCTCACTATACAGAGTTCATCTAATACATGTACTTGCCCTACACTGGACAGATGCGATAGTGTCAAATATCTAGGTTTGTAAATTGATGAATGCTTTATAGTCCAGGATGTATGGTCCATTTTTGCACTTGATTACTATCAAGCTAATTTTCCGTGAGTAGCTTCGTTGTGATGAGACGCCCAACAATTTCCTGTGATAAAATTCTCGACTGTGGTAGGTAATAGGGGTAGCAGGGATAAAATATGTCGATTTGATGATTCTCAAAAATGTATTACAAACCGGGTTTTTTTGTTAAATTTCAAGATAATTATCAAAATTATTTGAAAAACTATTTGTCCTACAAAATGTTTGGTTTGATTAAAGAGTCGGGGTCCTTCTAATATGTATCGATAACGAAGTCATTAAAAATGATTAGTAACCAGCTGTTTTTTTTGTTACTTAGTTAATATTTATATAATTTAACAGTCACATTGTTCTACAAATTGCGTGGTACGTTATCGCGGTGCTCCAATTGAATACATCTTTGAAATTTTGCTACTACGGCTGAGTCACACCGGTACGCATGCAATGCTGACGGAGCGATATTATTCTGCTATCGCTTGTAGAGAAATAGATCGAAGCGCTTAGTGCTATTGTTGTTGGGACAAGAGATAATGGTCACAATATCAACATCATCACAATACCTTACACTTAATTCTGGAAATTGTGGTTATTGCAAAAGCAATGTTATGACTTATCACCTTCCATAACCTGACTGCCCACTGCTGGGCGTAGGCCGCTTTCTTGTGTCAATGATCTGATTAGATTTAGATTTTTATTAACTTTGATATTATGACTACTACGCTTACCTGAAACCTTTAGTCCCACCACAGTTTTTTTGGATTTGTACTTTTATAGTGTTTCAGATATCGTATCATGGTGTATGAAGCCAACAGGAGGCTAGCGGTTGGCTTGCTGCCATAACTGCTGAACAGCTGCAACAACTGCTGAGCAACTGCAACAACTGCTGAGGAGCTGCAACAACTGCTGAGCAGCTGCAACAACTGCTGAGCAGCTTCAATTGCTGCGCAGCTGCAACTTCTGAGCGGTTTTGAGCGTGACAGATCGAAGGTCGGCAAGCAGTTAGCAGGCTGCAGTAGCCGATTATCATGTCAACATCTGTGGGGTTAAGAAAGTTTAAGGCCGACTGGAACACTTGGCGAGTCGCTCAAGTTTTATTTGAATAGCAAACAAAGCTTTAAAGGGGTTGATACCAATTCGGTGGTTGGATTGATAGTGCTAGGTAATTTTGACATACTTAGTACAAAGCGAGTACTTAAAGAGTTTCCCATTGGCGGTAACAGTTTCAACATTTTGTTCGGTGCAAATTTTGGAATGAGATATTGCCTGGCAAGTTTGCCACAAGGTCATGTTCCAACTTAGACGTTTTTAATGAACACTTGGACCTAAGCTTTTATATTACCGTGACGGTAACAGATTTCCTCAAATAACGACAGTTAGGATTAAAGTTTTAAAGCTACAGAGAATTCAGAGCTATCACAACTTTTCATAAATAGTTTTTCCATTTTTCACTACCGTGTAGCCTACTAAGTATGCGAGTTAATACGGGTGAGATTAAAATAAGATTGATTCATTCAAACAGTACAGTGTAGCGACGACCGTTATGTTCGTAGGTTAACGTAGAGTAATTCATAAACGTAGCTCCTTTACATGAACGATAAATGGAAAAATGGTCTGGCCCAGTTGATTTTCTTTTTGTAAGCTCCGATGATCATAACTGACCGGTCGGTATGTTTTGAAATCTCTTTGTCAAGTTGCCCCAGGTCAAGTACCAATTGACGTTGTGAAGTAATGAATTAGATGATGAGTTAGCATCAATTTAGTTTTTGTGAACAGGTTCTGAGTTCAGTAGGTTGATGACTGTACCAGAGTATCGAACGGTAGCCCTGGATGGTATAGACGGGAGAATCTAGACCAGGGTATCGTTGCGGTAGCTCTAGGTAGTATTGTCATTGTCAAGAAAGTTGACTCGGTATTCCCGTGGGGAAGTGCGAGTGTAGAAATGATGTTTTACTGAGCTATGAGATAGCTGTTGACTGTGAATAAGATACTTGTTGTTTTCATTGTTCGATTTAATGTTTGTTTGATGACTGTCAGTGGTATTTGGACTCAATCATCCCGAATACTAGTAAATTGCGAATCAAACTCATCATCAAACTTCGAACTATTGTGGCCAATTAATCAGAAACATGAAGATGAGGAATAGCTCTATGTATTGAAACGTTGTAGAGAATCTCTAATATCTACTTTCGCTATAGGAAATAGGTGAAAAACGACTTCCAATAAACCGCCTCAAAAAGCTTTATCTGTAGGGTTTTTAATAAACGAAGTTGCAAGACCGTTGTCATGAGCTGACAGTAGATGAGAAGTGATGTAGATACCAGAGTCTACATTTATTAGGTCCAAAAAATGGTACTAGAGAGCGATGTGCGGAGTATGATAAGGCTCTAGTTGATGTTAGAATGGCAGCTAAAATAAAATTTTTGTTAACGATTTCGTGTTATAAGAAAATGAAGAGCAAAATCAGGCTGGGTTAGATGGGAAGTTAAAAGGTCAGTTAATGGTAACAAAGGTTTTGGATGATAATTGCTACACGTTGAAGGTTGAACTCAAAAGTGTGATTAGAAATAGGCTCACGAGAGGGTAAAAAAAAGAGAGGGAGACCATAGGGTTATGTACCAGTCAAAGTAGATGGTAAAAGTTAAAGATGCTCACAGTGATAATGAGCATGCCGAGGCGGGGAACACGTGAGTAGACTTCTCTATTGGCCGTCCGACCGCACCGGAGCCATTACGTAGTCGTAGTCCGGTAGAAATCGGTGTCTCTTGAGGTAACTCAAGTAGTCCGTGGGTAGGCGATGTGCGTGTGGCTCTAGCGGGGGTTGTGGTCTGTGATGACCGTAGTGGTGGTACACATATGTGTAGATGCAAGTATTTCGAGGACAATGGTGTGATTGTTACTCGTGGTCTATGGTGACCGTAGTGGGTGAAAGTCCCACAATGCTCTACACACATGGTGGATGCACGTGTTTGTGAGGCGGTCCTCATGTGTGTGAATGCAAATATTTCGAGGGCAATGGTGTGATTGCTACTCGTGGTCTATGGTGACCGTAGTGGGTGAAATTCCCACAATGCTTCACACATATGGTGGATGCGCGTGTTTGAGAGGTGGTCTTCGTGTATGTGGATGCAAGTATTTCGAAAGCAATGATGTGATTGCTACTCGTGGTCAATGGTGACTGTAGTGGGTGAAAGTCCCACAATGCTCCACATACAGCGAGGATGCACTTAGTTCGGCTATGAGACCCGTGGCGCTAGAGTTGTTTACTTGTGTGAGTGGTTCCCCGAAGCTTTATTGCAATACAGTTGATTTTTGATATGAATAACGATGGTACATGGCCCTGGGTGATGATTTTAATGTTTTACAACATTTCAAAGTTTTTTTTTTATATTTGGTGTTAACAGGAAAGTAATGTTTAGTGAAAACAATTAAATGATCGAGGATAAAGTTTTTCTGAGCCATATTGTGGTCAGGATTGGCCGAGTCAAACAGAGTACTGGTGTTGAGCTTTGGTTGCAGGCCGACCAGGATTGCAAATTAAACTACATGTTTGTGGTAGTGTCGACGGTGAAGGCTGTCTCTGCTCGCAAATTGAACAAGTTACGACCATCAAATACCTAGGCTTACAAATTGATGAGCACCTAACATGGAAAGCTAAATTGATGCACTTGTGAAACGCACCAGAAAACTTTCACATTTTCAAAAAATTAAAAGCTATCGCAACACCTAAGCTGATCCGTATGGTGTACCTTACTCTGTGCCAGCCAATATTAGGTTACTGTGTATCAATCTAAGGAGCTGCAAACAAAACTACTTTGCTTAGGCTAGAGCGAGCTCAACGAGCTATTCTAAAGATAGCGTACGAAAAAACCCTGGCTATACTTTACTGATACTCTATACTTGGAATGTAAACTCCTCCGTGTTAGGCAATTGTTCATTCACGCGACACTCCTACGATTTCATAGAGATGCTAAAAAGCTGGCTCGCCATTCATCGAGAACGTTAAAATGGCATCGACCAAGAGTACACTCTGCTTTTGCCCGAAGATCTTTTGCACTTCTTGTGCCCTTCCTGTACAAAAGGTTCTACTCTTAAAATATAACTATATAAATGCTTAATTATAGATGTTTAAAGAAGGTTATATTTAAATGGGTACATTTAAATATAACCTTCCCTAGCCCAAAAATTATAATTCAACCGAAGAACTTTTGCAATGAATTTGCCAAGAAAATAAAAAACTAGCATGCACCCACTTACTTTACACACATCCCTTCATACTGCACACTCCACAATTATACACATACACACACAAAGACGCCCTTATCGACAACCCATCTTTTTAATATTCTATAATTTTTCTTTTTTAATTTATATAAAATCTCAGTTAAGCACATACTTATGACTTTTACGGTCATGTAATTAAGTATTTTATTTTTCACTATCCGGATTTTTTTTAGTAATTATTTTCATAAATAAATAAAATATTGTTGCCTTACTTGGGGAAGAGACTGGACCCCACGACACAGGGAATCCTAGTGTGGGATCCAGGGAATTTGAAGAAACCTAGCACTTAAGGCTCTTATGTATCGCAATATTGTCTAACTATTGTACAATGTGTTATTGAACTGAATACAATTTTTTATTTATTTATTTAGGTTAACACACGAGGCCGTGTGATAGCAGGATGGCCGTGTCGGAAATAAGTCAGTCAATTGAACAATCGGGACGCCAACGCCATCTAGTGGCGTTCGACGGAGTCTAGGACAGTATGCTCGACAGAGGCTGAGCTCAGTCTACTAGTGGCGGTCGAGCAGTGCAGACGTGCACACGTCTAGAAACCGCCGCGTGTTCCGAATATTTGTTCAGTGTACCTATTGTGTGAGAATATTGCTATTGAGACTTTCGAGAGTAAGTGAATAATAATTTGATTTAAAAGCAACCGGTATTTCTATTGCGCAATAACCAACACTTCCCATAGTACGCCCACTGTAGTTCAAATATCCTGGCTGATGTAACCTGGAGAGTTGTACTATCGCCGACATATATAAAAATCTGCATAAAAAGCTAAACATACTGGATTTAAATAGATATACGTTAAAAAAAGAAATAAGTCAATAGCTATTACAACAGAACTATGTGGCAACAGAGAATCTGCTAACTTACATCTCTTAATATAATATCACATTCATACCTAAAGATCACATCTCGCACTTTATGTCCTATTAATATATATTTATTACATTCACGAAATTACTTGCCCCCCACATACGCACACCCACACTCGCACACACCCAAACTCAACCACACACACCCACACATGCATGTCTGCTGTCTTTCACACACTTTGTGTTACTTAGCTGTTAGTACAAATCATTGACACTGTCTTCACTTGTTTTTGGTTGTGATTATAAACAGAATCCATTTGGCTGAACCCTATCTTTTAAGTACAGGCTAGTCCTAGTTTAGTCCACAGGCTAGTCCGAGTCTACTATTGCATCATAATGTAAATATTATTTTTCAAACAATGTATACTGTGCAAAGTGCTACGTTTTTGTGAAATAAATACTTAATTATTATTATTTTATTTTTAAATGTTAGGCTATTTGGCAGCAAAAAAAGAAACATGGCCGGCACTCGATAAAAGAATCTACGAGCGATAGATACATTTCCTATTATTAATATTTTGTAACATTTTTTTTTTGTTTAGGCGCCCGCCGGCGCCTACCCCAATGCGCGCTGTCTAGCGGTCGGAGTTCCGAGGTCAGCGTCATAGTAAGCGTTCTCGTTCACTGTAATCTTTGTGGTGGCTTAGAATCCTACACACACAAAAGCAAAGATCAAAGTGAACGATGACAAGATAGTCATCCAAGTTAACAAATTCCAACTATTTTGATTAAAACGCCAAACTACAAAACCGATTTTGATGAAATTTATATGGGAGTGGGACCACCTCGGAAGTACCTACCAAACAAAAAAAGAAATACAACAAAAAAATTATCAGTTACGGAAGGTATCTGTTGCCTGAAGTGTGAGAAGGTTCCTATAAACGGTAAGAATTACCGAAAAAGAAAGCTGTGAAATTAAGACCAGTTAGTTACCTAAGCTTAACAGTTTTTAATCGATTTATTATCTTCAGTAAACTAATTATTATTTAGATACCCATGTACGCTTAGATTAAAAGTTCAAGAGCAGGTACACCCATCGCTACTTACAAGTTTGTACCACATAAGGCATTTTTAGGATAGAAATAACAAAAGCCGTTGTTTTCAGATAATGGTACAGGCATTCTGGAACTGCCCGGTAAAAAGAGTTTCATAGTTGTTGTTTTAGTACTACGTGCTTTTTCATTTGAAGTATCCTTTCCGTTATCATTATCTTCTAATTCTTTCTCCAATTCTGAAACGATCTCAGACATCTCGTCAATGTCAAAACTATTTGTTTCAGTCGTAGATTTCTGTTGGCGCAGGTGCTGATGGCGGACTTTGGGATGATTCTTGTTGCGATAACGAATTAGTTTGGTTGTTGCTATCGAGGAGAAACAAAAGAAAATATTACATTCTAAATACAATATACATACACCCAGCTAACATTTCTAAATTAAATATTCACCTTTCGAAACAGGCACTCGCTTTCCGTGTCTAACCCTTTTTCGAGATTTGGGTGTCAGGGTAGACAATTCCACTGTTTGTAGATAAGGCCTTTTGGTAGTTCGAATGATAGATTTAGGTCTCGATAGAATGGAATTTCTGGTTGCTGTTAAGATCCGGTTTCTATTAATAGTCTGTTTGACGGCGCGTGATGTTGGTAGGTTGGACTGGTTGGCGATGGCAGAATCGGCTGTCACTATGACGGACTGGTAGGCAGAATCCGTGGATATAATGGAATGGTTAGTAGAAATAATTGATAGGTCGGATTGGTTGGTAGAAATTGTCGGCAAGTCGGCCGGTAGGTTGGACAGGTTGGCAGTGGTCGATAGGATGGACTGGTTGGCAGAATTGGACTGTAGGATGGATTGGTTGGCAGAATTGGACTGTAGGATGGACTGGTTGGCAGAATCGGCTGTCGCTACGATGGAGTGGTTGGCAGAAATTGTCTGTAGTATTGACGAAGATAATTCTGATTTCGTAGGTGCTAAAGAGGTTGTTGAGGCTGTTTTCTCTCCCACGTTTAAAGTTGTCGCTTCGCTCGTTGCTGATGATTCGCTAGTTGTGGTTTGCGCTTGTGAAGTAGCTGAAACCACATTTTTTTCGCAACTCGTCACATTTAATGGTAGGAAAGTTTTGTAGAACTTAAATTATGAAGGGTCACTAGTGAGTGGCATATTAAGTAATACTTTTAGGGACTCCTTGAACGTTAATATGAAGCTGAGACTCAGGGTAAATAAGGAAATATTACGTAGTTATGGTTCATACATATTCTGCAGCTTTTATCGCAACTCTTTCAAAATTTAGTAAAAAAAAATTTAAAGAATCTAACTAGTAATTAGCTCGAATGAAAATTCTCTACCCCAATATCGTATTTCTTATGGTTATAACCTGTTTTTTCCATGAATAGGCCGGTCAATTTAGACATCCGAGGGTACAATAATTCGCACCCAGCTCAAAATTGGTAGGATTGTTCAAAACACTATCATAAATGAAATCTAAAACGTCCTCATCGATTCGATACCTGGAAAAAAATACTCGGGGTCACAGGTCACAAAAACGGGTTTTTCGCAATTTTCAGCAAAACGGTAAGTTTTGTCATAAAATTAGTTCAGACAAAAATTGTAGATCAGATCTATGAAAGATGGACAGATGGATGAATGGTGATGTGATGTATGGATGGATGGATGGAGATGGTGGTTTGGATTGTTGATCTATGAAAAATGTCCAGATACCTTTTTCCTAAGAGCCCACCATTTCTGAGATATAACGATTCGATGTGCGAATTACTGTACCTTCACTCCTATTTTTTGGTCTAATTTGACCGGACTAGAAAAGAAATGAGAAAGAAGTTTGAATAAATAGTTTGTCCGTATTGGGTTATTATTATGGTCCGTTCGTCTCACCTTCTCTTGAAAATGAGTTGTTAACATTGTTTGTTTAAGTTGATACACTACTACTACTACCACTAGCTACTACTTCAAGTTTCAAGTTTGGCTTGTAATCGGGTAGGTAGGTACTTAGACATTATTGAACTTGGAATTGAGTGCATTACATGCTTATGCATTTTCGCAGTCTTTTGATAAATTTCTATAGTCTTCTTATCGTGAGGAAATTGCTACTACATGAGCTCGACCGATGGATGTGCGATTGAAGGTTGTTTTACAAAGGCGCGGCGAGGCAAGGCGTGGATGAGGTGGACGAAAATTGAAATCACGCATACCCTTTTATACCGAAAGATGTCCTTCGTTATACCGCGCCGTCTCGCGATGGCCAGCGCTGCCTCGCACAGGATGCGAATCTTGGTATGTCACACGGCGTCCATCGCTGCCTCGCGCTGTCACGTTTTGTGGAGAAAGAGGCAGTGCTATTCCGCACATATTGTGAGAACATTCGGTGGTTTCTCTTGTGCCATGCTTCGTCATTACTTATATGTATATACAGGAAGACGAGTCGGAAGAAGATATTAGAAGAAGCACTGGGAGCTGGAAAGTATGCAGCGATGTCTCGCAAAAGTCGGAGCGAGAGCTTGACGGAGAGACCGGACCGTGATATTTGTATATCCGTTTGACAAAAGAAATAAATACTCTATCCCTGCAGCAAAAAAGTTCAATATTGTACCAACAAATATACTGATGCTTCCCATGCACGCCTCGCCTCGCCGGTGTATTACTAGTGGACGTCACACGGTGTCACCCGCGTAGTTCCCTTCCCGTGGGAGTATGGGAATAATATATAACCTATGTTACTCCCTGATAATGTAGCTATCCAATGCTAAAAGAATTTTTCAAATCGGTCCAACAGTTTCGGAGCCTATTCAATTCAAACAAACAAACAAAGTTTTGGAATAAAACTGAACAGAATACTATGATTGAATAAGATAGAATACTAAATATATACACTTAAAATAAAATATCCTAACTAAGATAAGGCGTCAAAAAATTCGTCCGCATCGCTGTCCACCGGAAGTGAGCCCAAAAGACTGGCGGCATTGCCACGTTGTATGGCAATGCTTATCCTCTGTCCGAGGTAAAAGCCAGCCCTTGGGTCACGCGAAGTGTCAACTAAGCGTTTAGATAGATCTTTAAATAAGGCATGAGCACTCGGACCCCACGGTCCAAGAGTTTCAACCCCAAACGGCTCAAAAATATAATTGCCAACAAGATTATTATATTTCCGCCGCTTGAGGTTCTCAGCAGCCGCAGCGGCAGTACCAGCACAGCACGACGGGCTAGGAAGATGGGATGGCGCAAGAGTATCGACACAAGTAGCGTCCCACACTAAAGGCCTACCCATCTTCCATGGAAACAAAGACATACCGTCCGGTCGCTTGCCGTCGTCGCGTGCCAGGCCATTGGGTTCTAGTACGGCTGGAACGCCGACGGCGACAAGAGCGCGTCGGATAATGTCGTTGATGTTTGCGTGCCGTGCAAAGCGACCCGCACTTCGACTGCATGAGAGACCGTGGTGCCCGAGGCTGTTGACAGCTTCACCACAGTGACAACGATGAGGAGAACAACACGATGCGCCTAAGCGAAGGGAAGCAGCGAGGCGGAAAGTTGTATCGTCGAACAAGGTGCCTAAGTTCGACGACGGTAGTGCGTGAAGCCAGAGGCCCGACTCCCACTCACCCACAGCCAGCAGGCGCGCACGCTCCGCAGTAGAAGTAGAAGTGGCTATAAGGTTCCTCTGAACTTCTCTGCAGACCGGCTCATCCCACTGTCTCTGGTATGATGGGTTGTCGGGTAGATTTACATTCGGGCAAGCGAGTTTCCAAGCATTCACAGCCTCGGTGAAGCACGGCACATCAAAATCAATCAGTGTGGAAGCTAGGATATTCCTGATTAATTTATCAGTGCCATGAACCGAAGATATAAAAGCCGGTAAACTAATACTGGTAATTTTGCGGACGCCGAGGCCTCCCATACGAATGGGAAGAGTAGCTTGAGCCCAAGCTCGGTCGTCCATGGCCACATTTAAAATTGAAGATAGTGTATGCTTGATAATTTGGTCCATTTTTTCTAAAAGGTGAGGGTGCTTCCACATATGGGAAGCACGAAGAAAATATGTCAATTTAGGACCGAAACAGCAGTAACGAATTATGGTGATAGCCGAATGCATGTTAATTTTTAACAGTCTTTCCGAAACGTCTTTGAAATTTTGAATTTTTTCTTCGACAAAATTGGGAAAGGAATTCTCAAAGATTGGTGACCCAAGGAGGTGAAGAGAGCTTTTGTCCATAATTTTGATTCCAGGGGCTATTGCGTTGAATTTTGAAAGTGTGAATTGTCGGTCAGTACTGTCAGACAAAAATAATTCGCATTTGGAAAAGTTCAGATCAAGTCCAATGGAATGAAGTCGATTTTTTAAAAATTGTAGATCATTTAATACCAAATTTACATCGCCTCCAAGGGTACCATCATCGAGATACCAAACATTAAATTTAGAATTTAGCTGTCGAATAATAGGGTGAATAGCTAAACTAAAGATCACTGGCCCGAGGGGATCACCTTGTTGACAGCCAACAGCAGATTCCAAAAGGTTGTCCCGATAAAGTAATTTAGATGGTTGTCTATAACATTGCCAGAGAAAACTGAAAATTTGAGGTATTTCTTTCTTAGATTCTACCAACAAGGTTTCCCTATTTACCGAATTAAATGCATTTTTGATGTCAACCTTCAGGATGACCTCTCCTTTGCCAGAATTTGCGTAGGTCGACAGTGCGTGTACGGCAGCCTCACAACCCCCTTTGGAGCCGTAACCCAACTGCAGGGGCTGAAATTTTTCCGAAACTATCTCACCATAAAATTTACAACAAATCTTGGCTGCCATACGACGGTAAGTAAACGGAAACAAACAAATATTTCTTCTTTATAATATTAGTGTAGATTTAAAAACCGACCAAGTGCGAGTCGGACTCTCACACGAAGAGTTCCGTAGTATAAACAGAGAAAAAAGCACGTGTCTTGTATGGGAACCACCTTAAATTTTTAATTTAATTAAATGACTATTGATTTTTGATAAAACGGCAATAGAAATACTACTATGCAAATTTAAACTGTTTTACTATTTCGGTTAATGAGATAATGCACGCTGACAGACAGATGGAAGGACGGACGGACCACAGAGGGTTAGTAATAGGATTCCGTTGGTTACTTAATATTTCGTTTACGTGATCTTCTATTTCTTCTAAATTAATATTATAAAGAGGAAAGATTTGATTTTTTGTTTGTGTGTTACGAATTAATTCAAAAACTGCTCGACCGATTTTTATTTATTTTTTTACTATTAAAAAGCTAAATTTTTATCGAGTATATTTTTTTTAAAACTAGAGATCTCTACCTAAAATGGAACAATGTAAACCAAGGTATCAAAATGTTACCTATAAAAGTCATTATTATAAAATAGCGGCGTTTTACCTGAAATAAAACGCTTATTAAACTACTTACCTTATTCGAAGCATAATATAAACAATTGAGATAGGCTGTATCTTGTTTCCTGTGCCCATTTTCCTTACGTTTCTAGCGATATAGCTCTGTCTCGCTCTCATGACGTCACCAGGTCAGAGAGGGGAGAGCGCACTTGTGAACGCGCGAGACTCGGTCTTGTTCATTGGTTGATGACTTGGTCACCAGGCAGAAATTACTGTTATGCTTCGAATAAGGTAAGTAGTTAAATAAGCGTTTTATTTCAGGTAAAACGCCTCTATTAAACCATTTGACCGTTATTCGAAGTATAAATAAACAATTGAGAGATGTCTGTTATCGCCTGGTGACGTTCATGACGAACGCCAATGTGTAGAAAAATCCAAAAGGAAAACCAGATAGTAATCTTAATTTGTTTATTAGTACCTATAGGTAGAACATAGGAAAATAAACAATCTTTAGGCAATTTCAATTACGCAATATTTCTAAAACATCAGTAAATCAACTAAGTACATAATTCACTATAAGACGGGGTTAAATGAAGTAGTAATGCTTTTATTCCTAGAAGAGTCCAAAACCTGTCTTTTATAAAAGCGAATAAAAGTGTTGGAGGACCTCCAATTTCCCCGAGCCATAATGTCTTCCATGGAAAAGTTGTCCAACCAATTTTTGGAAGCAACGGCGGAACGGATACTTCCAGGAGTAGCAACAATACCTGCCTGACGCATCAGAGTTTTGATCCAGCCAGCAATAACAGTTCGCGAGGCTTCACGAGCTGTACCTCTCGTAGTGACGAACAGGTTATGACATTTAGCTTCCTGACGTCCACTGGAAAGCAGTGATACTGTCTGTTCGACCCAGAATACGGGATCCAAATTCCTATTATCCTTATTATGAAATAATCTCCATCCTGATTGCCTATGGTCGGATGAATCAGTCTTTTAACCAAAGGCAGGGCACAAAGTTATATGCTCTGATGATTTAATATAATAATCTTTATCAGTCATAAGAAGGGTCAAATCATGAATACGCGTGGCAGAACAAAGTACTAAAAGGGCAGCGGTTTCACTCGATACATCAAAAATATTATCACTACCTATCGTTCTGTCTTTAAGAAAGGTTACAAATTCGTCAATATTCCACACGGGTAGCTTAGAAACAGTGGGTTTTTTAATTGAAATAGACTTTAAAATATGCTTTACTAAAACATGATTTTACTTAGAACACCTGAATTATTGACATTACAAAGTGTGGAAACCACGGACTTGTGTAACATGATGGTATTAAACGACAGTTTATATTTTATATGCAAATTAGCTAAAAAACGAGCTAGGTCAGAACCAGAGGGGTTCTTTGGGTTAATATGGCTAGTTCTACACCATGAAACCCAGCGGTTCCATGCAGGTTTGTAAGTTCTTAGGGTGGAAGCGCGCCAAGAACCTTTCAATAGATCTATCTGAGAACTATCCCAATTTTCGAAATGGTGTGTCCACCCCCACATTTCCACACTTCCAATACTAGGTCCTGGATGCGAGGGGGAGGCAGAACCGTTGTCACATCGATCAATAATCTATTCAGGTTCTGTATCGTGAACGGTGGGGCTAGAGCCCGGGCTTTGTGATCTCCTCGCCAGAAGACTCTCTCCCATTTTGGAGCCACGATTAAGTAAATTCCCGATGCCTGGTTGAGATAGCTCAGGACTTTGAGTATCAGGAACGGGGCCGGGAATATCCATGCTAGTTTGAATTTCCAAGCTATGGAGAATGCGTCGTGGGCGACAGCTTGATTGTCGTTCTGATCGTTCGATACATAATGACGTACCACGTGGGCGTTGCTGGAGGTAAACAGGTCCACTTGGGGGTTTCCCCTCTCGGTGATCTCGGGTAACAGATGCCATTCGGGAAGCCGGCGAAACCGTGATAAGTGGTCGGCATGGTTGTTGTATCTCCCCGGAATATAGTATACGTTCAAATGAATTTGGTACTGATCTATCATACAAAACAGGTCGTTAGTTATGTCCATCAATCGCGAGGATTTGGTGCCCCCTTCGTGACGGAGATACGCTACTACCGTGCGATTGTCGCATTGTATCGTGACTGTAGATTGGCTCAGGTACAAGGCATGACTTTGGACAACCTTCAATATTGCTAACATTTCTTTCACATTGCAGTGACAATTCTTCTCGCTCTGGGACCAAGTTCCCGATAGTGAGAGGTTGTCCATCTGAGCACCCCAGCCCAAGTCGGAGGCGTCTGTTGTGATAAAATGAGTCGCTGGTGCGTGGTGTAGATTTGACGGGTAGTGCAAATTGTGGGTCCACCACTGTAGGTCGCCCATTGCGTCCGCAGGTACAGTGTATCCTTGGCCGGATCGTCCAATTGAAGCATGTTGAGGAATTTCAATAGAGCTCGATAATGCAATCTCCCTCTTTGGACAGCAAAACTCGCAAAGTTTAATGCTCCTATAACGCTTTACAACTTTTTTAGGTCTGTTTTCCCCAAATTGACGATTTCTCGAATCTTCGCTTGTAATAGCGGAAATTCGTTCGGTGGTAAACTTTGAGGTTTAGCCAAGGATCCCACAGAACACCTAGGTAAACTAGAGATTTCTTTGGTGTTTGGATAGATTTTTCGAAATTTATTTGCCAACCGAGGTATTGCAATGTCTTTACGAGAAGCGCGACGTGTCTGACATTCTCATATTCTCACTCCTTTGCTTCTCATTATTTGGGCAATCCAATTTGTCAAACTGTCAAATGTTTTTGGAGCCGTGCTCAGACCGAAGGGTAGGCAGGTAATTTGAAGAAGCTGATTTTGGTATATGAGACGTAAGAATCGCCTGTGAGACTTTGCTACGCTTAAATGAAAGAAAGCTTGGGAAATGTCCAATTTGCACATCCAACCTTTGGGCTGAATGAAATCTGGGACTCTGAATACATTTATTAGACTGAAGGGCGTGGTCAGAACGAATTCGTTTAAAGCCTTTAAATTGAAGATTGGTCGGGCCGATCCATCGCTCTTTGGTACTAGAAAGAGGGTAGATAAGAAACTGGGAGTTGGACTCGCATATTCCAGAATTCCTTGATTCAACATTTTTTGAATAATGAATGTCATCTCTGGTGACACAGGTGTGTGAAACGCTTTTTTACCGATTTTGGGCATGAGTAAAGGAGGCTTTTGTTGAAAAGGTATACGGTACCCTTGAATAATTTGGATTAAGAATTCTGGAGCTTGCATCTCCCTCCAATGATGGACAAAATTCGACAACTGACCGGCTTGAAATGCATTCATGTCAAAATTTATTTCTCCTGGCATTAAAGCCTGAAGATGACCTTCGCTTACATCCGCCACGTTTGTGAGCATGATACCCATGGTTCGGTCTTGCCCCGCCAGAGCGAAAGGAACCTCTATTTATTGCGCCACTACCCTGCTGAGGATAGTTGTTGTACCCATGTAACAGTCCTTGCGAAGGACATTGTGTATTGTTCTGTAGAAAACCACCCTGTGAGGGGGCATTACAGTTCTGACGGCCTTGTGAAGGCAAGCTTATATTGCTTTTACCCTGTTAGGGCGAACTTGAATATTGCCCCTGCGAGGGACGTATGAGCCATTTACCAGCTTGCGCAGTTGAGGTATTACCATAAGCCGATTTAGAAGACGTACCCGCTGGTTTATGAGCAGGCCAGAAAGCCTTTTTTATACCGCCAGCTTTTTCTAACGCAACAATTAACTGTTCGGCATTAAACAAGTTAACCTCAGATGGTATTCTCTTAATTGATGCTTTAATTAACGGGTCGCGAACCGCATTTGTTATACTATCTCTACGCATCTGTATGGTTTCAGCTATAGAGCTGAAACCATACAGGTCATAAATAGGTCCACAAATCATTTGCATATGGTCTGCCGAAACCTTGCTGTACTCACCGGAAGTAAAGATATCATTAAGCTTTTGATTTATAGCCTCTAAACTAACTTCTTTTTGGTCTTGGACCCATGTCATAAATGCACAAAGTTCCTTTTTTAAGGATTCTTTTTGTTTTAACATCCCGTAAGTTAACGAGGCATAGGCCCTTTCTGAGTAAGTAAGGTGTTTTAAAGTGTCATAGGGTTTGATCTCCTCGTTAGCTTCCAGTTTAACGAAACCTGGACTATGGTTATAAGATTTTTGAGTTTCCGCGTAACGTACTTCACTGCAGTCCGATTTATTAAAAAACTGAATTTCTTTTAAAATATTTAAGTAACGCTCGTCTGTTTTTGGAACAGCCGGTTCCTTAAGCTTTATTTCGACACCTAATTTACTAAGAAAGTCTTGTTCGAAATCGTCCTCAGCGAAGAGGGAAAGGCGTCATCAGCCGTCGCGTCGGTATGCTAATATTATTTAAATACTGATTAGGAAAATCACTTATTTGTTTCACTTTACGCTCGCTACGGCGGTGCTTATGTGTGCCTCCCCTCTTTCTGTGACGGCGGCGGCGTTTATATTTATGTTTCGACACATGGTCAGAAGAACTAGATGAACTGGAATCACTACTGTCAGAGCTACTACTACTGCTACTGGAATGTGAATGCTTCCGTTTGGCACTAGATTCTTTATTATTAGCATTAGCAGTATTTGAAGGGCCTGCAACTGGATCATCTTGCGAAACCAACGTTTTTTCTTTATCCGTTACGTAAATTTCAAACAATAATTGAACACGAAAACACTAGATAAACAACACACGAACGGAAAACCGTTAATTTTAAATTATAACGTCGATGATTCACTATTATTCACTAGAAACAGTTTATAACTATCGAAAATTAAATTATTAATTTTCGAGCGAAAGGAAAAATATTGACGGTTGATGGAAAAAGTTTTTTAAAATAACTCACCTGCTAAGCAACAACCGCCTCGGGCAAGGAAAAGAACGCCAATGAACAAGACCGAGGCTCGCGCGTTCACAAGTGCGCTCTCCCCTCTCTGATCTGGTGACGTCATGAGAGCGAGACGGAGCTATATCGCTAGAAACGTAAAGAAAATGGGCACAGGAAACAAGATACAGCCTATCTCATTTGTATATATATGCTTCGAATAACGGTCAAGTGGTTTAATAGTGTTCTATAGTACTTATGATTGCTTACAAAAAAGTCCGCGATGGTATATGCCTAACTATTATAGTTAAGGTAAACCACAATAACAGTTATTGTTTAAATTATGTATTTATTTATAGGATCGCCAACAGGCTACACAATCACATGCACGTTAATAAAGACAGGGACAAATACAAGAGTGCGCTTCCAATTATAGGCGACCACATCATTCACTTTTTATCTAGGCAGGTAAGTACATCAAGTTTGACAAGGACGAAAACATTAAAACAAATAAAAATACATTACAAGAACTTGAAATTGAAAGAAAATGAGATGAAACGCAAAATAATAACAAAAAATACAAATAATTTAAAACAAATTCATAGGAGATACTAATTAAAGAACAACTATAATAGACTGACATAAAAAAAAAACAATAAAATACTATGTTTTGGATATTAGGAATTTTAAGTCTTTTTTAAACTTTATAATTTAAAAAAGACATAAAAGTTACAACATTATAATTTGTATGTAATATCGAGCTCCTCCAGCTTGTTATGCTTCGATACTTCGTTATACTGCCTGCAGAGCCTTGGCAAAACGGCGAAATGTCCGAGGTTTGGATCCCAGCACATAGATAGAAAAGTTTATAGGTACTTTTCTGATTTCAAATACGGGTAGAATCGAATAGTTGTGATATTGGTATCATGATATTAATCCTTATCCATTTAAATGGTTTGATAATTAAGGTTGATTATGTACGTGTAAAATTGTAAATTCCACTTATTCGGATCGAAATCGATATAAAAAATCTCTAAGTAAGAAATATGTCACGGTTTGAACTGCCCTACGTTTCTTGAAACATGGTATAAAGACTGGCCTAAGTAAATAACAAAGGTTGTCATTATTCGTTTTTCATAACTACCCCCAAAGAAGATTTATGAGGCGTCAAAGTTTGTAAGGAAAAAACTTATTTCTTGAGTTTATAAAATAGAAACTATCATGAATACTGAATTAAACGAATAATAAATACGACTTCCGATACTTCGGTTGTATTTATTTGTTGTAAAATAGTTTTTTCCGAAAATTTCCTAACCTATAGAGATTGGAGTGTTTAAGTTTGTAAAGGAAGTACTGAATCCACGCGGACGAAGTCGCGGGCGGAATGCTAGCTTATTATAATATAAAATTAGGCTGTACCTATTCATCTTGTATCAGTTCAGTTGCATTGCTTTTGTTTAATACCTATTGTCTGTGAAATCTTTTAATTTTTTCAGACTATAAAAACATAGTTTTGATTATTTTGCAATGTACTTTGTTTTATTTATATTCATGAATGTTCTTTGGAGAAATTTATTCAATTTCACGGGTACCCTGTAAAATTTGGGCGGTGACTAAAAATCACCCTGCATATATTTACAAACATACTCTCATGTCTTTTTTGTATACTTGTTCAAAAGCCGTAGTAGACTAACGTATGTGAATATTATACTGTTAAAAAAACGCACGACACGACGGTTAAAACTTAATTCAAAGAGGATTAAATAATTTAAAAACCAACGACTTAAAAATAATAAAAAACACGAGAATATCCATCGGGGCTGCCATTAAATGAACTAATTTTTTTTTTGCAGTTTTATAGTAACGAGAATGATTGGAGATATTTTATTGCTATTATCATCATTACAGCTGAAAGACGTCCACTGCTGGACATAGGCCTCTCCCGCGACCTTCACCAGGTCATCGGTCCACCTTGTGGGAGGCCTTCCAAAGTTGCGTCTTCCGGTACGCGGTCGCCACTCCAGAACTTTTCGGCCCCATTGACCATCTGTTCTGCGAGCAATGTGCCCTGCCCACTGCCACTTTAGTTTGGCTATGTCGGTAACCTTGGTTCTCTTGCGGATATCATCATTCCTGATTCGATCACGCAAGGAAACTCCAAGCATTGCCCTCTCCATTGCCCTTTGAGTGACTTTAAGCCTTCTGATGAGGCACATTGTGAGCGACCACGTTTCAGTTCCATAAGTCATCACTGGCAACACGCACTGGTCTGTTGACTTTCTTCTTGAGACACTGTGGTATGTGGGACGAGGAGATACCACGAACGCTGACGCGCCGAGTCGGATTCGACGGTTGACCTTTTTCTCGAAGTTAGCCCAACCTAACTGGACCGTTTGTCTCATGTAGTCATCTACAGAGTCTCCGATCTTGATAGGAGTGGGTGATACATGGGTATTTACCATGATCTTGGTTTTGTCCTTGTTCATTTTAAACCTACCTAACCTAACCTACTCTTTCGGAAGCTCTACTGAGGTCATCGAGCATTGCACTAAGGTACTCCGTAGTCTCAGCCATGACGACTATATCGTCGGCAAATAGAAATTAAATTATTTTGTCCTTTTTCGATTACGTTTTAACCGTCGTGGGTTTTTTCAAAATTTTTAATTTTGCTTTTTATTTCAAACTTTTTAGAGAGCTATATTTCTTTAAATTTTTAGTTTCTACATCACTACTCTTTACAGAAATACTTACCTATCGAGTGGTATCGGATTTCTTTAACAGAGTAGCGAATATTAAAAAAACCGCATCAAATTGGGACATTGTGTTTTAGAGATAAATGGCAACATTGGTTACATATACCAGGGATGGCCGACCGGTCGCTCGCGGCTATTAGTTCAGCCGACCGCGGCAAGGAAAAAATAGGTACGAATAGCATGCAAACAAGCATGCAGCATACATGCAGCCGTCCCACGCGAGCTTATCGTCGCAGATGGTTTAACGCTCACCACTGCAGCTATTGCCGGCCAGCCTCAGCCGCGGCAGCGAACGTTACAACCACATGTTTCTCAAAACGCGGGCCGCCTCGCACCTCTGCGCCTACGCAATTCTAAATTACACTCTAGGTGTAGGGCAGACAAGACTTTTTTCAATTTCTTTTTTTGGCAAAACTGTAGGATCCCAATTTTCGTTTTTCCTAAAATTAACCTACATCTAGTTTTAGAGTCGGCTTCCCCTGTAGGGAAGGAGTCGGGCTCCGCCTCCGCTCGGCTCTTTAGAGTTCGACACCAAACTGACTCTCCCACCGATTGTACGAAATGAATACCCAAAACTACTGCCTTGTCCCCTTTGAGTTTGAGGCTAGGTTACAAGCAGGTGAGGTGAAGTTTCGTCAGTTTTTTCGCACAAGGGTCGCACATTCATTTGTCGAGCTCACGTAGTACACTCTTTCCGAGAACCAATTAATCACAGACATGTAATATGTAACAACCCGCAATGGGACATAACTCTGCCTCCCTCTGAGGCCTGTGCCCTAGCATTGAGAATATAATAGGAAAATAATGGATTTTACTTTTAGGGGTCTTTGCTGCTGCAGTCTTGATACGTTTGGAAAAGTAGTCCTTGTTACAGTCTCCTAGGATCGTTTGAAAGTTCTTTTAAACAGTAGACACCTACCTCTCAGTCTGCTCCGGTAGATACAGAAATTGAACATTATGAAACAATGTCATTCATGCTTCTTAATAAGCATTTGTGAGCTGTTTTCTGGGTTTCATACTGTCTAGGACGTCAAGGAGATGGAAGTATACTAATAATATAATAAGTACCAGAAAATTGTTATCTACCAGGTTTTATTTTTCAGCTAAATTATAATGTAGGTATGTTATTTCGAAGCAGGCGTTTTGCTTGGATGCGGCTTACCTGGGGTGTTACCAAAGTCCGGTGGGTCATTGCCAAATCTTCGAAAGTTTCCTAGAAAACATTTTTTATTGTTGTAATTTTATAATTGGAAGTTTATACATTCTTAGTTACATCTTTATACATGTGGTTGTTCAGAGGCATGCCCTAGTTACCAACTGAGTAGATACTGTAGATTTAACTTAAGTAAATAAGTTAAGCCAGACTTACCACGACTGATAACAGGAGAATCTGGAAAGTACGTTAGGTTATAATATTTTTTTATATTTTTCCTAGATAAATGCATTAGAGTAGTGTTGGCCTGGTCTCTATTGGTAAGATTTCTGTAAAACCAAGGCTACAGGAACTCAGTAGTACCTACTCGAATTCATTAATTCTTCTTCTCTTAAATGTAAAAATCATTTGCAGATCCTGCAAGAATACAAAAATGGTATGTTCGATTTAAATAATTTATTGTTTGTTTGTAATTGTCAGGCCGAGGTTTGTATGAAAGATAATTTTGAATGAAAAAAAGAATACATCCGCGCGTGGGCCATTAGTTTGAGATAAAGGTCCTGTGTTGTAAATAATGCATATATTCGACTGAAACTAAATTAAAATCACGGACACTTCTGAGAATTGTAAAAAATCCAAAATGCTTTCGGATTTTGAGGATTAGGCCAAAAGAAACATACCAAATGGACTAAGATCCCAGAGCTGCCAGACCTCTCTTATTTTCTCTCTAACAAAATGTGTGGTATAGTGTTAGTATGTTCTTTTAACATACACAAACGTGGTAACTTAGGCCGACGATCGATCTCCAGGTATCAGGTGCCAAAGTCATTAAATCACTTTTTTAAGTCCAGGTACGGTTTTTTATGTAAGTATGTTTTACAGTACGAGTGAGAAACCATCACAAGGCTATAATTTGGGCATAGTTCATTTACTAGATGCAAATAACGAAAGCTAAAGTCTGACAGAATTTGGGAGGGTGCAAAACCTTGACTACTGAAATAACTTTAATAGGTACATCACAAAAACAAAAATGTCCGTCGGCCCAAGCTAGCACGTATGCGTATGTTAAAAGAACATACTATCACTATTCTATATCACATGTTTTGTTAGTGCGAAAATAAGGGAGGTCTGGCAGCTCTGGGATCTCAGTCTAAAAGTGTTATCTGCAAATTGTCAAACTGTCATCTATCTATTTATCGACTGTCAGTGTTGATGTTGCTCGTTTCACACAGCGCTTTCAATCACTTTATTATTTTTGTAACTAAAAATCTTACTCATAGATCAAGCGCTGAGAATGCTCCGAAGTGAATTACTTTTTAAAATGTTTTCGTAATTATGAAGTGTCCTTTCTATTGTAATAATTAAAATGTAAATTATAAAAAAGTAGGAATTATGGTAAAGGTTTCATACGTGTTTACTCATAGGCCACTTTTTACAATTTCCTTTGTATGGGAAGTGGTCTATGCTATGAACCAATAGCGATACTGTAGTGGTATTTCTGTGGCATCAAAATCTAATCTTTGAAAAGTTTTGGGAAAAATAATACTTCAGAATTCATATTTCCTGCTACATTCTCCAGGACCCAGGACCGTCATGAGGTCCTGACCTGGTGATAGCGGGGACATTTGAGTAGTACCTATAGCCTTTTAAACAAAAAAAAAGCGGCCAAGTGCGAGTCGGACTCCCATGAAGAGTTCCGTAGCAGCAAGTAACATAATATAAAAGTTCTTGTAGTTCGTTGTAACTTTATAATTATTATTTACTTAGGCACCTATTATAGATTTATTATTAGAAAATAATGGTTCACGTTTATGAAATTAAATGTTTTTTTTTTATATTTGAGTTGCTTGAATGAAAGGTAAATTGCGGTTTACGATTTATGACGTATTAAAAAAAAAACTACTTACTAGATCTCGTTCAAACCAATTTTCGGTGGAATTGCATGGTAATGTACGTCATATATTTTTTTTTGTTTTATCATTTTCTTATTTTAGAAGTTACAGGGGGGTGGGACACATTTTACCACTTTGGAAGTGTCTCTCGCGCAAACTATTCAGTTTAGAATAAAAACCTCAATATCATTTTTGAAGACCTATCCATCGATACCCCACACGAATGGGTTTGATGAAAAAAAAAATGAGTTTCAGTTCTAAGTATGGGGAAACCCCAAATTTTCTTTTTTCTATTTTTGTGTGAAAATCTTCATGCGGTTCACAGAATACATCTACTTACCTATAGGTAAGTAGATAGTTTCGATAGTATAGTTCTTATAGTTTCGAAAAAAGTGGCTGTGACATAGACGGACAGACAGACAGACATGACGAATACATAAGAGTTCCGTTTTTTGCCATTTGGCTACGGAACCCTAAAAAAGAATTTTTTAAATCGGTAATCGGTCTTCGAGTAATTTATTTATTTATTTATTGATTAAAGGACAACCAACAAAGCATACACCAGAATACATGTTAAAGTCCGCATATTTGTACATTTTATAGTGTAGCCTTAATTACAGGCTGCCACGGCATGCATTAAACATAGGAATAGGAAATGTAGTGTAGTTACAAAACAGATTCGACTAATTTAGATAGGTTGGATGAATCAAACAAAACAATTCTGTTCTACATTGTACCAATAAAACAAAAACAATCATTTTCCGAATTAATACGGAAGTGAAAAAGACAAAAGAAACTTAAAATATATTTTTTTCGTCTACATGATAATGCCTATGCAAGACAGACTTGACTTTATGTAAAGAGTAAGACATATCAATATCTACATTGGGAGAGAGTGACAGGCGACTAAATTGATCCTGTATTCTGTTAATAGTGGAAAAATGACCCAGATTGGTTTTAAAGCTCTTAGCGCAAAACAACCGATATCTAGACTTACGAGCAAGTTTATAAGGCGCATTTATATTGATCTGACTAAGTAACTGCGGACAATCAATCGGTAATATATACTGTGTCCCTATGTTTTCCTTTTAGCTTAGCCAACTCTCGCACTGCGTTCATTCCGGTGGTGAGCGGGGTGCGGCGTCCCGGCGTCCGCTGCCCGTCCCGTCGGGCTCTTATAATTAACATTGAATACTATGCCCTTATAACCCGATTGACAAAAGTCACTATCGAGACATTGGTATTATAACTTTGATTTTAAATAGCCTCTTCCCGCTTCCATCTTGCGTTGTATGCCCAATACTCGGAGTCGAGGCCACATCATGACTTGAGATTTTCTGCACCTGCAGCAGCAGCTGTCTCAATATAATTCATCGGGCTAAGAAGATTGTATGGTGCAAGAGCCTCGAAACATACTGCATCCCACACCACTGTTACGGTATCCCCACAGAAATGCCACAACAGTATCGCTATTGGTTCATAGACCACTTTTGATTGGTCTCCTTTAAGGGCTGCGCAAACGTAGACACTTTTATGTCTTGTGTCGGATACAAGCTACCAATGAATATTTGACTTCTATACAACCAGTATGAAAGCAGCCACTCCCTGCGCAGACGTTACAGGACTCAGCAACTACTTTCCTGTAATGGTGTGCCGTGTCAGCAACAAAAAGTGTCTACGTTTGCGCAACTCCTTAATCCATCGCTAGTTAAAGTGTTGACTTATGTATTTTAAGTGGACTTTTATAGACAATTTGTATTAAAAAGGCCCTAAAAGTAAAGTATGGGGTGCAATGGAATTTAAATTTTGTGTTGGATAACATAGAGTTGTAGGTGTACTTCATGTTCTTTCACCACTATAAATGGGTTTCTAAATGTGGAAATAAGAATGTGTCAAACGATACTTTAATGCCAAAGTTTGACAAGTTTTTAGGGTACAGAAGAGTTTGACAAATACGCAAAAAATCTTCTTTTAGTAATCCGGGGTTGTTTACTTATTTTATTATTGATAGTGACGCGTTTGACCACTATCTCGGTCGAAGATGAAGCACGCTTGCCCAGAAGTAACCTATTCACTATCGAATTAAAGACTCCCAGGTTGCAACTATCAGGAAACACTCTGGTAGGGAATTCCACTCCTTAGCTGTATGCATAATGAATGTGTTCCCAAAACATTTTATGCGTGTGGGTGGGATGTCCACCATGTAACGGTGGTGCAACGCCGTACGTCTTGTGGTCCGATGATGGAACGGGCTTGGCGGATTAAACTATGCAAAACTGCTCTAAAAATAGTGTAAGTACGTAAACATTGTATCAATATAGATTCCGGAATAATATTGTGAATAAATAAATAATCAAGCCAAGTGACATCGAACAACCAGCAAAGGACCCGCCTGGACAGCGAGCCATAATCACCAGCGAGCACTAAAGAGATACATCTCTTACAGGGGTTTTACTGCGAGTCACAGAAGCGACAAAACGATAAAATACTCGAGGCAACCTACATATTAAGTTAATAAATTTTCAAGCTCGCTTCGCTTGGTTTTGCATTTAACAATCTCTCAGTCTTAACCTTTCCTGTATGAGGCTTAAAGTTACTTATATTTAGTTATTAATGGCAGAAAATCAAACCTATCAGATAAAGAGTTCAAAAATATTTGAGCTCGCTTCGCTCGCTCTTGCATTGTACGCTCTTCTACACTCTCTGAATTCTTGGGCTTTCCTGCATTAATCAACAAAATTACTTATATAGCCCCGGGCCCCGGGATTGTGGGGAGCTACCTGGGCCTTCTGACTATGACTAGCCTAAAATTCCAGTTTTGATCGTGCACTCCGCAAAGATTTTGTAATTGGGCGTTGCATCTCAGGTTGGGGGCCAGGCCCCCTGGAAATAAGTTCTAGGTACGCCAATGGGCGGTCTCTAGGTGTGGCATTGCGCCGGTCGTAGTATATCGTAATATACCTAAGCATAAGTATGTGATCTACTTACCAAAATAGTAATAATCAGGCATCATTCGTCGACGATTGATTCCTAAAAAAACATTGAAATGTAACAACTAGCGCAAACCATATTTCTAAAGCAGCGGGTAAGTAATAGGTTCATACCATACAGCTGAATAGCGGAAGTTTCATTTTGAATGATTCTTAATGCGATTTCCTGCGTGATTCATCATGACTGACATGGCGTAATAATATAATTTGAGTCCATTCAAACTAGGGTGCCGTTGCATCTGCCACTTTGCGAATAAGGCTAGACTAGCTCTTGTCATCGGCTTGGCCCGCGTGAAAGTCGAACATTTTTCCATTGCAACATACTCCCGGGATAAAAAGGATCCTATGTCCTTCTCTAAGATCGAATCTATTTCCCTATACCAGAATTCATCAACAATATTCAGCGATTTAGGTGTGAAAACAACAAATAAATAGACAGAGTTACTTTTGCATTTATATAAATGTAGACATGATGTAGAAAATCTACTGGACTTTATGTAGCATAGTTTATCAGTTAACTTGTATGTACCTACACATGATTGGTTCGAGAGTACTATTCACTAATAGTAAACAACTCTTTTATTTTTATTTCTTGTTGAGCCAGCTAAATTGACTAAACTAAATTAGGTTTTGAGTACACACTTAGTTCTTTAGGTAGATATGTCTATGTACCTATATGTTTCGACTTTCGGGTAGTCTAGAGCGAGACACTTACAGCTGTGTCACAAGCACGGGCGTAACTCTAGCTTTCACAAGGGGGAGAGGGGATCCGAAGGTCCAAAAATAAACTACTAATTGTTATCCGGGCTTCACGCAGAATTTTGAACGCCAATCTCATATGAAGTTCTAGAAATTATGTAATGTTTGTTGGACACGGATTTAACGTGAGGCCTCTCCTACTTAAATGCCTATTAGTTAACTACATCTTACTGTACGGGAATCTATAGTTTTCATCCTGAAAGTTTTGTCGGCCTGGTCCAGACGGCGGCGAGGGGTAGCCCATCGGCACAGCAGGCCAGCTCGCGTATGGCATCATCATAGGCCCGCCACCTGGCGTATTCGGAAACATCACGGGTGCCCCAAGTGGCGTATTCGGCAACATCATAGGCCCTCCAGTTGGCGTATTCAGCAACAGCACAGGCCCTCCAGGTGGCGTATTCGGCAACATCACAGGCCCTCCAGGTGGCATATTCGGCAACATCATGGGTGCCCCAGGTGGCGTATTCGGCAACATCATAGGTGCCCCAGGTGGCATCGAAGGTGGTGGCGTTTGCTGCGTGTACGGCGTCGATGGAGGCATCGAAGGTGACATCGAAACTACATCCATCGAAGAGGGAAACAATTAGGTAAACTAAATATAATGCTTAGTATACCCTGTATACCTAACCTACGTATTGAGTGTATATTACCTAAGTATAGCTAAACCGCAGTAAATAACTTGCTTTGATTGAATAATTCTAGTTTATACTTTTTTTTTCTCTCTTTATTTTTAGTTAGGGACTTTTAAACATCTGTGTATGCCAGTCCCATCGGACCTTTAGTTTATACTTGAAAATAAATACAAGGATTTAGGAAGTGAGGCTTTCGACAAAGGTACCTACTACAGGTATCAGTGGCGAAGGTTCTTAGATAGAAGGCTGGTGAAAACTCACAGTAATCATAAATTAACGTAAAAATTAATTTCACAAAAATAAGTCTTGTGCCTGTGTTCCGAAATTCGCCGCACTTGAATGATGCCGACGGGAACCGAGTTGTTTAGACGCCTCATTGCCCAACTAAACCCTGATGGTCTAACTCTACACTCTTAAGGTGGATATACCTGAGAATAGCTGATTTTAAAATAAGAATCACGTTTAAACGGCTTGTCGTAATTTTTTGAAAAATATATATGTTACATTATGGTTACATTAGACTATTTTCTTAATAATTAGACATATGTGAATTTTGAGTTTTATTCGTTTAACTTTACAAATTAATAACACTATGTTATGAATTTGTAAAGTTATGTCTAACACGGACATAAATACGACAGTCGGACCAAAACCGCCGGCCGGGCGTATTTTAATGGAATTTACACTATCTCAAAGAAAATTTCACTATCTACATTTTGATATACAGCTATTTTTGTTTAAGTCTTAGTATAATAAGGTAAAAGTGCAAAAAACTACTGAATTTTAGGCCACGTGTTAAACGTATGCGCGTTTTGTTCCCTCAAGGTCGCTGGCGTATATCATCGCCTTAACTATAGGGGAAGTCTGGGAGAGTAAGTATACCTACCCTACACTCAAATGCGTTTTCTTTCCATAACTGTTCATTGCTATTGTCAATGAATAATAATCTTAAGCTGCATTATTTAGCTATATTTTTTCTTAAGAACATTTGAAATAATTTTAATAGATTATTGACGATTTTCCTAAAATGAGGTTTAGCTATTTTTTCCTACTTATCTAATAAATTAACTGTAACCCTCAAGATAACTTACCTGTTACGTTTGTTTCGTTCATTGCCATTGTTGAATTGGAGTCTTCTGGTAGCGAGCACGTACTATTTTCCTCTTCCGTAATATTTGCCGTTAAATCATCGTTTGCCCGCAACACTTCTGTAAAGTCTTTCAAGAGAGAATTTACACCATTTACAATAAATAATGGAGGGAATTTAGTTAAAGACTAATATTTAAAAAGTTAATTCTTACCTGTTTTAAGTAACTGAACCAAAAATAAAGCTTGTTTTAGAGTCTCGTCAAGATCATCACTTGCTACCACCACATCTAAGCTGAAACTTCCTATTGCTAAAACCCCCAAAAAATTCAGTAGCTTTGTATTTAACATCATAATACTATGTAAATTTCTTGACTTGTCCGAAATAAAATAACAACTTATCTCAACATCTTATGATAGGTATTCGCCGTAATAAAATTTAGCGAGAAATGTAAGTTACTCAGATAGGTTTCTAGTTACCTACATTTCGATTTTGCAAGTGAACGAGTTGGCGTGTAAAAAGTAGTTTAAAAATAAATGATTGTTACAAAACTCATAAAAACATTTTATTTTCTGTTATATAAAACACGAGGTTACCAATGCACCTACAAAGTAAGAAGTTATAAATATAGTGTAGAGTAGAGAGGTACCTACATTAAATAATAATCACAAAAAACTGCGCACCTTTGGGACGTCATTTTATTTTTTCTGTAACATTTCATCAAGAGATTTGTTCAGATTTTCCACTTCGCAATCTTATGAGAACAGTAGTATTTTTTCAGACTCAAAAAAAAAAAAAAAAACTGTTTTATAACGTCCTTTTATATTATATGATAGGTACCTACCCTACTTGACCTGATCTTCCCTATTGTGGTTTTTCCAAACCTCAAATCGGCTCCTATTACAACGAAAATAACGAAATTTTATTTTACTTGCTGTGTTCAAGCTAGCTGCAACAGAAAGACAGAGTCGCACCGGAAAATTTCCTTTTGCCATTTTAATACCTACCTACACCCATTTATTTATCAGGAACATTAAGATTCAACAGTAAATAGGTACCTAATCGCTTGCCGTTTCAAAAAGCGGTGTTTCTAATAATTTACATAGTTCACACTTGACAACTTCACTTCCTTCCTTTGTGCCTATGGTTCCATTTCCGTATTTTGCCAGAAATGGCTGATATCGTTGAAAGGCGATTGTTGTTCAGCCACTTCATTGCTTTTTGATGAGATCTGCTGAACAAGCAAAAATTGGTTTTGTTAGTTAGGTATTGTCTTCTGATGAAGACCAACGTGCGGTCAAAGCATTTTCGCCAGAACGCTGAAATCCTGGACTACTAATAATGGCAAGATGATGTGATAGGTACCTACAAACCTGGATACCAGGGTCTTGGTATTTTCATTTCCAGAACTAGGCTTTATATAGGTGATGCTAACATTGTTGATATCGTGAAGACATAAGTGAATTTGCTGTGTGTCTATGCCTTCCATGTTTCTTTCACCTACAGCGGTAGGTACTGGTTCAATCAACGAATTAGACGCATGAGTGCCACAGTCAAAGAATTATAATATCCAAGTACTGATTCGAGATAATAATCATACCTAAGTATATTATCACTTCTCAGGCACAGGAAACCATTAAGGATAGAGCCACTGCGCAGCTACTAAATCATGGTAAATAACTGTTGCTGCTACTTACTTTAACAATATGGCGTGTTGCATATCCCTTCTTTCGAAAGGCAACTAGTGTTACCGGCCTCGGTCGTCGCTCAAAGGGCTCGAAGTAATCCTGTTAATAGGTTACAATGATTTAGTCAAGTTAGTTATTAGGGTCTTGGTCTCATGGCCACGACCCTAATAACTAAAAACCAGGCCATAGAAACCTAATCGGTCGGGCATGAGCCCGACCAACTAGGTTTCTATGGCCTGGTTTTTCGGCCAATTGGTAGACAAATGCATCTTTTCGCTGGTCTTCAGTGGATAAAAGAACCAAATTAGGAAGTAGCACCGTTAATCAGCACCTAAGAGTCAGCTCCAAGTTGCAGAGGATATACTGCAGTAGACTGCTTGCCAAGCAGGCTGGACATTGTGGCGAGCTGAATTAGCTAAAAGTTATGTAGGACAATTTGCAAACTTAAGTTGGGCATAACTTAAAAAAAACCTAGACATGGTCCCACGGTGTATTATTTTTCGATTACAAAAAAATGTTACTTGTTTCTAACCGACTTCTTCAAAAAGGATGAGGTTCTATGTTCGGCTGTATGTTCTATTTTAGGGTTCCGAACAAAAAACGGAACCCGGAACGGTCTGTCCGTCTGTGTGTCCGTCTGTCACAGCCAGTTTTCTCCGGATCCGCTGGACCGATTCTGTTGAAATTTGGTACTCATATGGACTTCTGTGACCCTTACACGGACGCGTTACGTAAATCATTAAATTTTTAGTATGGGGGTCACTTTTGGGGGCCAAACTAGAAAATTAAAAAAAAAGTTTTGTGAACAATATCGTCTTACATATCAAATGAAAGGGCGTACTATGAGGGTTTTAATTATATTTTTTTCATAATTTTAAAATAAATAGTTTTTAAGTTATTCAAGAAATTAGACGAAAAATTAACATTCCCCCTTATCTCCGAAACTAATGAGCCTACAATTTTGAAAAAAAATTGAGATTATAGATCTTTACCTAAAGATTACAAGAAAACCTATAAGAAGTCTATAGTGCTAAAATAACATGTTATAAAAAAATAAACTCGTTCGGAACCCTTTGCACGCGAGTTCGACTCGCACTTGGCTAGTTTTTTTTTTAATGTCTGTCACCGATTTCTCCGCCAATTATGGACCGATTTTCAAAATTCATTTTTATTAGAAAATCGAGGGTAACCCTCAAATTTTATAGGCACACATAATGTTTTTCAAATAATTTCTACCACAATTAAGATATTTGTGCCCGGAAATCATCATCAACTTTATTCAGCGATATTTTCGCCAATTGTCAACTGATTTTGTTTGGAAGAGTATTTTCCCGGACTGGTTCCACTTCAATTTGGTGAAGATCTGGCGAAGAACTTCGGAGGTAGGTAGGCAACGGAACTTTTTGATAAATGATAGCAAAGCTCCCAGGATTGCTGAAATTGCATGTCTGTTTATTGTTTACACCAGATCATAACATAACATCACGCTGGTACGCTGTGAAGGGGTGCGCAGGTGCATGCACCTGCGCACCTCTTTACAGCGTAGTCAAGTCAACCTACATTTCCATGTTAACCTGAATTTCCATGATTTTGGGGTTATCTCTTTGGGCGTAACTTTATTGTTTATTAACAGATCTTGATGATTCTCTTTGCGTTGGGTTTAGTTAGGTATAGCTATGTAACCGGCAATCTGTATAATCCGGTATTCTATAGAACACCTAGGCAATTTGTAGAATACATTCAGGTTATGTATGAAATATTATTCATTTTATACTTTGCGTAGGTATTCTATTTAATACCGAATACGCAGCCAATGTGTGTAAAAGACGATAGCTGGGAAAGGGAAGACCTGTAGGGGTGGCAGTAACGCTATATTCACACGACGACATAAATTTCTTTGCCGGATCTGATTTTTACAGGATACGGTTTAGTCACAATACAATTTATATGAATAAGTTCACACAAGCATTCGGCTTTAAGCTCTGACAAATAACTGAAACGGGCAAAACTTAAGATCCGATTGTGTTGTGCGTATCACCTAACTACTAAATTCATTCTTAATTCGGGTTCGGGACTGATCGTAAGTCCGTAAGTGATACGGAGTAGAATACCCCGCAACTAACCCCGAAACTACGGACTTCGGGCTTAGAGAGTAGCCTCCCAGATTCGGTCACACGACATAAAACCGAATATGGTTTAGTGACAGTAGCATTTCAATACATGCGTTCACAAAAGCGGTTTTTTACCGAATGTCGGAAAAAATCTGATACGACATGAAGGGTCGCGGGCGCGGAATTTGAAAATTTTCATAATTGATTTATTATCTACATGTTGGAATTACGCGGCACGGGCTTCTTAAGGGGACAAATTTTTCATTAATTTTGCAATAGAACACACCATCTTCGAGATATAAGCAAACTAAAAAAAAACTGTTCTTGCACTCGAAGTTAAGGGGTTGGTAGTATCAGAGCGCTTTCCTGCAAAAACCGAATTGCGTATTCACACGGTGTCACGCCATTCGGTTTTTTTTTTCGGAAAAGCAAAACCGATCGCCGTGTGAACAGAGCATTCGGTTCTGCCGTATACGTACGATAAAAATCAGAGACGACAAATCGTGTATTCGTGAGAACGTAGCATAACGTGACGAAAATATGTCTATCGTAGCCATTCGTAGCCATATCATAGAATTAGCCATTTCATTAAATGTCAACCTGAAACCTAAGCTCGGCGACGGAACCTCGCTGCGCGGGGCTCCTATTTCTGTCTGCAGGGTTTAAAGTAACTTTACATGAATGATGACGGGAACTAAGTTTGCTCGTTCACTCTAGCTCCTGCCATCTCATTCGAACCTAAACTATCCATGTCGTTATGCCCCCAAGTTCAATGTGTCCTAAGTTCCCAAATGAATTGGCTAAGTAAGTTATTAAACGATATCGACACAATTAATTTGCCTTGCTGTTCAATTAAATGCGGAGCATGTCACTTAGGCCACAAATTAAACGGCTAATGAAGATAGTTGGTTGCGACATATACTCGTTCATCGATTAATACAGGCCAAAATCTATTTATTTTACACATTGCCGGTGGACCAGCAGGTAATGTATACAATCCCTAGGAATTGTATACATTACCTAGGTAAAGTATAAAATCGACAATAATATTCATTATAATTCATACATTGCCTAGACGCCCCAGGTTTCTATACATTACCTAGGTATTGTATAGAATACCTGAATTATACAGATTGCTTGTAACAGCTATATTCAGTCGCGCGCGCGCAGCCATATGTGTCGTGTGTATTTTGGTTGCGCTGTAGATATTATTTCATGGGGACTGTCTATTTGTAAACGTTGACGTTCAAAAAGTGCTGGTACTTAGCCTAATTTGAATAAATGACTTTTGATTTTGATTTTGATCCGCACTGACGTTACTCTCATCATTTCAGCCGAAAGACGTCCACTGCTGGACATAGGCCTCCCCCAAGCGTCGCCACAACGACCGGTCCTGTGCGTTTCGCATCCATCGGCTACCCGCGACCTTCACCAGGTCATCGGTCCACCTTGTGGGAGGCCTTCCAACGTTACGTCTTCCGGTACGCGGTCGCCACTCCAGAACTTTTCGGCCCCATCGACCATCTTTTCTGCGAGCAATGTGCCCTGCCCACTGCCACTTTAGTTTGGCGATTTTTCGGGCTATGTCGGTAACTTTGGTTCTCTTGCGGATATCATCATTCCTGATTCGATCACGCAAGCAAACTCCAAGCATTGCCCTCTCCATTGCCCTTTGAGTGACTTTGAGCCTTCTGATGAGGCCCATTGTAAGCGACCACGTTTCAGTTCCGTATGTCATCACTGGCAACACGCACTGATCATAGACTTTTGTCTTGAGACACTGTGGTATGTGGGACGAGAAGATACCGCGCAACTTGCCGAAATCTGCCCAGCCGAGTCGGATTCGACGGTTGACCTCTTTCTCGAAGTTGGCCCTACCTAGCTGGACCGTTTGTCCTAGGTAGACGTACTCGTCTACAACTTCGAGTGTAGAGTTTCCGATCTTGATGAGAGTGGGTGCTACATGGGTATTTACCATGATCTTGGTTTTCCCATGTTCATTTTGAGACCCACCCTTTCGGAAGCTCTACTGAGGTCATCGAGCATTGTACTGAGGTCCTCCGTAGTCTCAGCCATGATGACTATATCGTCGGCAAAGCGACGTTACACTAAAGTGTAATAATTGTAATCTTGTCGTCGACGTATATTGTCGTATGTGCAAAACAAGTTGTCAATTATAGATGAAGAAAGTCTTATAAAAATATGCTTGTTTACTTTCACGAGTGCGCAGATTGAAAAATCTAAATCGTTGTTGTTCGAATTTTTACCGTCGGATCAACGTAAACCGGCAAGAAAAGGACAAGGGAAGGACAAACGAGTGCTAAATGACATAATCAGTGTGTTCAAAGTGACCGAGCCTGATGTGATGCCTGTGTTTGTAGCCCGCGATTTAGAAAAGCTACCTCCCATAATATTTGACCACTTGGATGTTTCTAAGTTACTAAAAGATATCTTACTGGTACAATCATAAATCAAAGATATCAAGTCATCTTATGCCACTGTGAGCCAGTTACAAGACGTCAAAAAGGAATTCAAGGCCATGTCAGTGCCTGCTTCACCCCGAAACTTCGACATGAGAAGGGGAGCGCGCCGGTATAGTGGACCCTTGTTGCTATCACCTACAATGAATGGTCTGGCAGTGGAGCGCTGTGAGAAGCTTGATTGGTGACTTCGGTGGTGTCGCGCAGGGGTAGTAGTAACGGCGCAATCACAGGGCCTAACACGAATATTTTTGACGTATAGTAACGTAACGCAAAATTTTACCACAGCTATAATACTCGTTTCGCACATTATATTTATTTGAATTAGATATTTTATTCTTATTTTTGAATGATATAAATTTTGTTTGTCCCATAAAATTAAACCAAACTACAACCCCATAGGGTTGTAGTTTTTCACATTCAAAATTTACTTACGTTAACGTTACTATACGTAAAAATATTCGTGCCAGGCCCTCTGTTCTGACCGTAATGGCCGTAATAGCTGTAGAATGTATTGACCGTATAACAAAAGTCAATCTGGGGGTAGTCGCGGTTGTACGGACACTTTGAATAAAAACTCGTTACCGAGCTTGCCACGGTGCGTCACTGGCGAGCGAGCGATCAATGAGTCATCGCAGATAACTAATAATCAGCTGGGCGACTCGATGCCAGTCCGACGTAAACAATCCAATCAAAGTATTTATCCGACCCAATGCGTCTCCTGCCTTCACACCTGGCAGTTTTCAACCGGTGTTCCCTGTACAAGACGCTTCCGTTCCTTCCTAGATGCATTCCATGTATAATACCGCGGTACTTCTGAATAGAGCAGGGTTTTTGCAAATTTTACTCCACGCTGCTTCGTTGCTGCTGACGTATCTAACTACCCTAAACGTTTGCACTTCATGTTTGGGGTTAATACCGGCGTTAATTTGTTGTTGTTGGACACTGAAACCGCATTTGCAAAGGAAATATCCATCCTTTGCAAATGTGTTTAATGACTTAAACTAAACAGAACTACAAAATTCAACATTTAAATGTGCGTTAATTATTTTCGACAAGAGGGGGGAACAAGTCACAATCCAGCTGTTGTCCACTTCAACTTCTACAGGGCCGCCAAGAATTATGATTTTAATAGGTCTACCACTATTTCGGGAGCTCTCCGCCTGTGTAGAGGATATCCATTGTGATTGGTTTGCGTATCCTTCAGTAGTGCCCGGGGGTACTTTTTCGTACACTTTCCGTCCATCATGCCAGGAGACGATGGGTTTTGTATGCGGCAGGGTCCGTGAATCATGTTTTTCACAATTCATGTAACTCTTTGTCTGTATTTGGGTCAAGGATCTCGGCACTCATAATGTCATCAATTTGGTTGGTACGTATTTTTTCTTTTAACCGTAGCTACAAATGTACCTACGTGATGCAATCCACGTTTCTGTCAATCAATCGAGTACATAAAGCATGGAACCTCCCCAAATATTTGGCCTTTAGTAAGAAGATTGACTTATTTTCGGACCTTTATTTTGAACACTCTAGCGATGAGATCGCGTCTGTCATTCGATTTCTGGCAAGGCATGAGCACTTCGGTTATTTCTATCCAGCAAGGGTTGCACATGAATGTATTGAACAGGTTGTCGCCTGTTGTGCTCGTGTCGCCGAGTTGCAATCGTACGCAAATTCGTCGTGTGTACTCGAGGAGGTACCTTGGGTTCAAAATAATGATGAAGCCCATGGCCAGGTCATCGAGTCAGTATCTGATGATCGAATCCTGGAGAAATAGAGGGAACTCTTATAACTTTATAGGCATAAGTACTTGAAGCGATTTGGGTATTTTTTGTAAGAGTATTTTGTTCGGAGTGGTCCCATTTCAGTTTAGTGAAGCTCTGATGAAGAACTTCGGAGATAGGCAAAGGAACTCCTCAGTAAATTATAGCAAATGGACCTGGATTGCTGAAATTGCAAGTCTGTTTATTGTTTACACCAGTTCATAACATAACATCACGCCGGTATGCTATGGAGGGGTACGCACATGTGATTTTCTATTTAGTTGTGAAGAATTACCACTAAAAAGCGAAAAAAAAAAAATACTTTTTCACATAATCATACAACCGACTTCCAAATAAAAACTGTAATTTCGGAAATCGGTGTCAAAACACGAAGAAACAAAACCAAAAACACTGACTTCCGTAATTAAGAGTAATTTAAACTTTGTAGTGTTTTATTTGGAAGTCGGTTGTATTGTTTTGTTTTGTGAAAATGTTTTTTAATAAGAACACGGTTCCTGTTTAGGCCAGTCACCGTAGACAGATTAAACGCGTTAGGTCGCAGAAAATTGGACCATCCTGATTTTTTGGGTGGTCGTTAGGATAGATGCCAGTAGTGTCCTCCCAATTTTTCAACCTCGAAAGACCTGTGCTAACTGCGTGGTGCTCAGAAAACTTCTTAATTTTCGGTTATTTTTAAGAGTTAAGCTACGTCTCTTAAACGGTGCGTTCTATGGAAAAAGTCAATCTGGATATTTTTAAAGTAGGCAAAATTTGCTACAATTTGACTGCAACGGTTACTCAGTAGATTTAATAGGTGTTGACGTACAGCACTTCAAACATAGCTATGTTTTTATAAAGTTTAAAATTGGAGTTTCAGCTTTAAAGTCGGGGTAGGCAATATCGTTACATTACCATATTTTTTTACATAAAACATCTAAGAACACTTCAATAACTACAAGGTAACGTACAAATAACTCATGTAAACTTTTCCGTCGTGAAATTATAGGTAATTCTTTGGTCACGCAGAGTAAAACTAGAGGATTTTTTTAAATTCCCTTCCTGCTCACTGATGTCTGCACACGACATTGTAAGTACTTTCACAGGTAAGGCAAATCAATATATTTTCAGATTGTATACCACATAATACGGCGATGCAATTTTTGAATTACGAGATATATGACATTTTGGTGACGTCGAAATCGGTTCATCTCTACTTTAGTATCTATTTTGTGAACAAGACTGTTTTTTATAAAAAACGTACCTACCAAATAGCCCCCCCACTTTACGGTACTAAAAATGTTAGCATTAGTAGATTTTGTTAGGGGATTACAGCTGTAAGGGCGCTAAAAATCTTAAACTTCGGTACTCAAAATTAGTCACCTAACTGAGTCATTAACTCCGAACATACTGACAATTACAAAGTCAAATCACTACCAAAGGTTTTTTGTTTTGGAAAGCTCTTTTTATTGGTGTAACTTATGGTTAGAACTGAATAAAAACTTTAACTTTGGAGTCTAATTTTTCACATTTTAAGGTCATTATCTCCAAAATGGACCTATTAAACTCCTTTTTAATAGCTCTTTCCAACGATGACTATAATGATGCTGTGGGGCGCTAAAAATGCTTAACTCCAGAATTCAAAATTATTTGTCTGTTCAGGTTTAATTTCATTAATTAACTCCAAGAACTCATTATTGATAAAAGTCGAATTAGTAGCAAATGATCTCCTAGAAAAGGGCTTTCGAACGGTAAATGTGTTAAGAAAGTTGAACATTCGGGTATTTTCCCATAGTTGGATGACCATTCTCTTAAGATTATTGAAAATACTAATTTACATTATGCGAAGAACTTCTGTTGCAGAAGTCAGCTGAGGTCACGTCATCACGTAACATAAATCATTTCCCTTAATTTTCTTCCATATTTGAATACTCCCAAAATGTATGCAATATTTAAGATCGATTTTACAGTATTTTTTAAATTGTACTCGATTTTTTAATTTTATATGATAACAAACATTTTTTACTGAGCTATCTAACATATCTTTTTCGAAAGTCCTGCAAATCACAGAGCTCCATTTTTTAAACTACAATTTTGTTCTTTTTTTTTAAATCGTTCGTGTTTGATGCTGAACTGCATTTGCACTCTAATTGTAGCAAATTTTATCTACTTAAATAGTCCACTGCTTGACTATTTATGTAGAATTCACCGTTTACAAGATATAAGACAATGTCTGAAAAATGACTGAAAATTTCGAAGTTTTCCGAGCACGACGCAGTTAGTACATGTCTTTCGAGGTTGAAAAATTGGGTGTACACTACTGGCATCTACACTAATAACATCCCAAAAAATCAGGATGGTGCAAAATACTGCGACCTAAAATGTCTTGTATGACTGGCCTAGTGGGACACAATATGGTTATGTATTAATTAGAAATCGTGCATTTTGTAGGATATAAAAAGTAGCTTATGCCATGCTCAGACCCCTAAACTACCACTAAGCAAAAACTATGCCAATACCTTGCCCCTTAAAAACAAAAACGAATTATCCCAAGGGAACCGTACATTCTTCCGGGATAAAAAGTAGCCTAAGTCGTTCTATGACCTCAAAATTACCACTATGCAGAGAATCAATTCAAACCCTTGCTCTGTAAAAAATAAAACAGATTTATCCCACGCGAACCGTACTTTTTTCCAGGATGTAAAAATAAGCCTATGTAATTTTCTGACCCCTAAACAACTACTATACAAAATCATGTCAATCCTGTGCTCTATTAAAAAAAAAACTATTCCACGGGAACCGTTCACATTTTCGGGATAAAAAGTAGCCTATGTGCTATTCCAGACTATAATTAACCTCTATGCCAAATGTCATCAAGATCCGTTCAGCCGTTTCGACGTGATTGAGTAACAAACATACATCCATCCAAACGTTCGCACTTATAATATTAGTTAGAAGTTAGATAGTAAGATTAGATTAAATGTCAAATTTTGGGTAAATATCGAAAATACCTAAAAATTCAAATATCTCGAAAACGATTGAATTTCGGCCATACATATGGGGGGTTCAATTAGTTGCGTTTTGGCCCCACATAGGATTCTGGAAGAGGTTTTAAAACTTTTGAATAGTTAACAGATGGCAAAAAATAAAAAGATTTTGTGTAGCTTACCTTACTAAAAGAAGGATCAAATCCAAGTGAAAGCGATTTAGCAAGCTTCGTCAGAGAGTGCGGTGCTTTCAGAAACATTTCATATGTTTTTATTTTCTTTCCCCACACTTTTGGTTGCTGAGGGAAAATAAAACGACGTAAGTATTTATATAGGTACCTAACTGGTAAAATTGTGGCAAAATATAGACCTGTAGGTACCATTAGGCTACCGAGACCCCCCTTTCATACAAGGCTGGACTGGAAGGATGCAAAGACATCTCACCGTGATAAATTAGGTGGAGTGAGCTTCAAGTAAGCTATCATTCTACCTTGTTGGCCTGCATTGACGTTTACTTCACTTAAAGTTTCCTCGGAGAGGTATTTTACAGAAAAGACCCCCAGAAGTAGCTAAGTTTATGATTGATACATTTTATTGAAATCATGTGTACTGCGATTAAGTGCAATTTAAATCTGTTGAATTTGAGGTAATGGGGTTGTAATACCCCACTAACTGTTGCCCGCGACTTCGTCCCCCGTCTGACAGACTTTAAGTACCGTGTAAACATTTATAACCTTTTGACCGCCACGGTCGGCTATAGCCGACAAACGAAAAAGTGCCCAACACGGCACCGTCGGCTATAGCCGACAAGCAAACAACATTTATAAGTACAAAATAAATTTACTAAATCAAGGTTTCTGTGATTACGTTACGAGTAATATTTTATTTAAAAAATATGGAAAGAAAAGTAATGGTTTTCGATAAGATGTTGGAATCCGTATTTTTCTTTTTAGATATTTGCCCTGAATTTGTGCTTGGCGTGGGAGGGACGCCTATGCGTTTACGCTCTCGCAGTCAAAAGCACTGGCGTAGCTACTCAGGGGCTTGGCGGGGCAGTGGCCCGGGGTCCCCAAGCTCAGGGAACCCCCAAGCTCAGGGAACCCCCAAAACCTGATAAGTAAACCTTATAGTGAAGTTGCCCTGTATTGTCATCTAGAAACTATTTTCGGCGCGTATTACAAAAGATTATTGCCGGACGTTCACAAATCTTAGAAATTATGTATTGATTATTCCGTTACTGAGTGACTGAGTGAGTGACTGACAGGACAACCGAAACTACTGGTCGTAGATAGCTGACATTTGGTATGTAGCTTCCCTACACTCCGTAGGGGAGCACTAAGAGAGGATTTCCTGAAATACCTACGGGAACGGGAAAAACCGGGATAAGCGTATACGAAGTCGCGGGCACAGGCTAGTTTTATATAAATTAATTGATGAAGCCTAAACAGTTTAGGGACCCCAGTTGTTTTTTGCCCCAGGGCCCTTGGTCACCTAGCTAAGCCACTGGTCAAAAGGTTTAGCATTAGTATAAAGCTGTTATTTTGTTTTCCCTGTTCGCGTCTATCACAGCCGGCAAACGAGCCCGGGGGTAGGGTGAGATCTGACGACAGCCTTCAGAATTTACTTACATTGTTTAAATGTGACGTTTGAGGTTTATCCCATACAGATCCGAGGTGTATTGCCGCATGACGAGATGGCATCTCGGATGTGGAAGACCCAACTGCATTTATTTTAAGAGTGGTTTTCGATTGCATTATATCTTTTGGTGGTTCCTTAGTGCCTGAAGAAAAAATTACGGATACCTAAAAATCGTGACTTTTGTCTACTTCGTGTTATGGATGGTTACTAAAATAAGCACTTCGACTTTGATAATTTTCATTCAAACAGGTTCTCATGCAGTATTCTCAGCTAAGTTAGTAAATAATCTGTGTGAGAATTTTCATGAAGTATTATAAGTAAGAATAATTAATATTTTAAACATGATTTCATATATGAAAAGAGATCGCATTTCTGGACACAATAAGTACTTAATAAATCGATAGTCAATTCGAATAAATAGACTACGCTGTGATATATACTAACAATCAAACCTATACAGGCGGCAAAAATCCGCGAGTAGCTGCTCAATATCTAATTCATGTGAAAGGGGGGGGAGTGAGGGTTACTGCGCAACGACATTATGTTTCTATCGAATCGACCAATTGACAAGCGTGGCACCAGCCGAAGCGGCATGTCAATACTTTCAGATAATATAGTTATATTTCTTTTGTCCCAATATTGTAACATAGACAAAAACAGATTAAAAGATATAGATAAGTACTCAGAGATCGGTAAACACCTATCCTAACTACCTGCTTACTAGGTCTACTTAGCATAACAATTAATACAATTAGATAGGTAGACATTATTTACTAACCTTCACATGCAACAATGTGTGCCACAAAAGGAAGAACAGCGACCGTGATATAAATGTACATCTTGCTTATTAAGTTACTACGATGTGTTTTGTGTAGGTACAATAACCGTGTGCTCCGCGTCAGGTTATGCATGGAACTGATAGTATCACTGATTGTTATTAGTAGTTGTGAGAGCACTGCTTGAAATTCCGTGAAACATTGCTCACTTTTGCTGTAAACTTGTAAACATAGTCTTACGCGGTAACGCTGCACAGTGGAAGCAATTCCTCGAAGCAATGTTCCACAATATCCCTGTAACTTAATCCTTAGGATAGCAAGAAGTGGCTATTGATTCACTTCACTGCCTAGCTGGTTTAGTAGACGCAAGCGTGGGATCCTGGGTTCTACCGCCAAGAATGTTTCAGAAGCATCCCGGAGTCCAGACATGCGCTATTGTAAAGGCTATAGGGTCAGCATAGTTGACAGGCTGTTTGAGGGTTCAAAGCATACCTACCCCCGAAATGCCTTAATCAACCGTTTGTTTTACAGAAACCTATTCACTTAAAATTTTTCAGCGCAAGAAAAAAAAATATTTTGCGATTGTTGAGTGAAATAAATTTTAATGATTTTTTAAAAGTTAGATAACGGTGCTAAATTTGCGTGCTCGCACGACTCCAACTTTTAGCTACAGCCATTTAGCTAACATGGTTTGTGAAGATATTGTATATTTCATCGGAGCTCCAATGTGGTGTCGTGTGGTGAGGTTCTTTCTTTTTACTGCTGGATAGCTTAAGAAAACGAATTAAAGATTCCTCTTCAAATAGGATAAGAACCGCAAAAGGTACCCTGGTTTATCAGAAGTGCATAGGCGGCGACAGTGGTGTAGCTACCCCACAAATGAACCTGCCCCCCCCTCCAAATAATGAGTTGCGCTTTTCGTTCTGGAGACGGCAGTCGCAAGCCATTTTTCGGAAGGGGCGGAAGGTGTTCCATTCGTGCTACAGGTTTTTATTTTCGGGAATGTTTTTACTAGCAAAATCTCGAAAATTTGTGCACCTCGCCACGGATTATTTTTACTTTCTCTTCATCATTAACTAACTCAACTTTGTTGACTGACGCAAGCAAGCTCAAGAACTGAGAGAGGGTACAACGCAAGAGCGAACGAAGCGAGCTCGGAAATTTTTGCTTCCCATTTCGGATAGTAACTTTATAGACTGATGCAAGAAAGCTCATTCACTGAGACAGGGTAGTACACAAGAGCGAGCGAAGCGAGCTCGAAATTTTTTGCATACCACTTCGTATAGGTTTTATTTTCTTTTGATCATACTTAAATAGAAGTAAAATTATGGACTGATGTAAGAAATTTCATTAACTGAGAGAGGGAAGAACATAAGAGCGAGCGAAGCTAGCTCGAAAATTCACGCACCCCGGGAAGTTTGTTTTCTTTTGATTATTCATACATAAACAATGTCATTTTGTTGAGTAAAGAGAAAAGCTCGAGAATAAAGAGAGTGCAGAATGAAAAAGCGAGCGAAGCGGAATCGAAATTTTATACACCCCATCTCGGACGGGTTTCATTACGTTACCTGTTTAGGGGTGACACCGGACACTGAAAAAAGTCAAGCAACGGTCGAGTGTCAGCACATGCAGAAAACCTCAAGAACTTAAGCATTTTTATCATTTCGTCTCGGAAGGGTTTTACTGTCTTGTGATAATTCATACTGAAATAGAAATCTTTTGTTCATATATACAGAAAAGCTAATGAAAATGAAGAGTGCAAAATGCAAAAGCGAGCTAAGCGAGCTAAACATTTTTTTTCAGCCCTCTACGTTTAGGGGTGACACCCGACAGTGGTAAAATCAGTCAACGGTCGGTCGGGTGTCACCCGGTGCGGGCCGCCCCCTCCGCCCCTCCTTTTTTTTTTTTTTTTTTTTTTTCCCCTCCTACGTTACGCTTCTGGGCGGCGGTAAACACTTACCATACCGACTGCTTGTCTGCCAATCTAAATCATACTGGCCAAGTGGGAGTAGGAATCGCATACGAAGGGTTCCGTACTATAGGGCTCTCCAGCCGCCACAGGGGCCGTGGGCTTCAGCTGACAGACTTGGAGAGTCTGTTGCCTGAGTAGTTAAAGGCCCGAGGAAGAGGGCCCGAGTGTTCTGCGCGCAATTATTTGGAAGTGTTGAGGACATATTGCGGCCGCAGAGGGTGACATGAGGGCTGATGAGGGTGATGGATGCATAGCCGGGGGAGCATGACGAAATGCGCAAGTACCTGGAGTGCCCCGATCAAAGGTAGCTGCAGAAGACCGTCGAATCGAAGTTGATTTAGTCAGTAATAGTCCGACAGAAAGGATCAAAAATGTTCAACAATGATAAGGATTCCTATTGCATCAATGCTTGATCGTGTTTCGGCTTTCTTTCGCTCGTGAATGGGTTTATCCAATAATGTCGCTTATTTTTTTGTACTATCAGTAATAAAGCCAGCGTAAGCAGTGCTGTCTCGTCAGACTCCATTTTACTACTGTTGAGAAGTCTGGTAAAAACTCGGAGATATCTGTATACAAATACATACGCGCGACTGCAGCGCTTTCATACCGCCTATCGCTGTATCAGCGCGTTTGTATCGATACAAATAGGTATACTAATACAGCGCCACTAAATTTTTGTACGTGTGCAAAAATTAATTATCTGCGCCTGAACTTCGTTTAACGCGCGTTAGCGCGCATCTTTACGTCACATCCATTATTTATGTAAGCTCAACGCGCGACAAAAGAAAATAATTTGTTTCGGTCGCGCGATCCCGTATGCGTCCACCGCTCTCCGCGCCACAATTCGCGTCGCCGGTAGCTGTGGGCTGTGGCATACTTGTTATGAAGTCTACCATTTGTTTTCGCCGCTCGCTTATGATAAAACTTACCGTTATGCTGAAAATCGCGAAAAACCCGTTTTTGTGACATTTGTTCCCAAGTATTTTTTTCCAGGTACCGGATCGATGAGGACTTTTTAGATTTTATTTATGATAGTGTTTTGAACAATCCTACCAATTTTGAGCTGGGAATTATTGTACCTTCACCATTGATATATAAAAATACCCAAGATACACATTCAGCATCTCAAAAACGTCCGCAAAAACCAAGCGCATTATGTATAATTCTGCGCAAGTTTCAAACAGTCTCGCATTGCTTGCCATACTGCACTGCTTTGTAAAAACAACTTTAAGCGATCCGCGTAAGGTTGAAATTGCAAAAAAAATTGCGCATCACTCGCCATACTGAATTGCTTTGTAAAAACAAATTTAAGCGATCCGTGTAAGGTTGAATTTGCAAAAAAATTGTTTATAGTATAACTACACACAACTCACACATGACACTTGATACATGTCAGTTTTTGACGACAGTTTCGAGTGTTGCATATTTTGTTCGAGACTGTGCATCTTGGGTTTTTTATATATCAATGACCTTCACTCCTATTTTTTGGTCTAATTAATTTGACCGGACTAATACCCATTGATTGATTTTGAAAATTAATTAAATTTTTGAATTATGAGCAGCAGGCAACTACAAGGAGGTCAGAATCATGAAGGAGTAAATTTTCTGGACTGACAACTATTCATTTACTCTTCAATTCTTTTTAAATAGGCTTTGAGGCCACTGACCTGACCTCATTTCCCTCTTTATGAATATGGGTTATACATTTTTTTAATTATCTCACTTCCCTCTTAACCTTGTTCTGCCGGTCTATTCTGTCGATATCTCACCGTGTTCACTTAGGTGGAGTGAACGACAACTAAGCTGTCATTCCATCTTGTTTGTATGGTTTGACAGCTCACTTCGTGATCACTTCACCCACGCCTTCACTTCGACATGTTTACAGAATCGACCGGCTGAAATTCACGCAGATGTAGTCGCGGGCAGTAGCCAGATTCTAAACTCAATATTTTCGTAAGCTGGCAAGTTTAATTACTTGACATACACACAGAAGTGAAAGTGATGATTTTATCATCATTTGCCGATGTTATTAGCCACTATTAATTTCCTGTGATATGAATGCTTTGTTGTGTTCAGGTATGTTCCCAAATGTTGTGCTTTAGGCACTTTTAGACGTTTATTTCAAAACATTATTATAAATAATTTCAATGTTGGTAAAAATATAAAATGACTACGGTTATATATTGTCTAAGGTCACAAAAATACACACTCACACGGTGGAAATAATTTTATATCACTAATTTTAACAAATAACAACTTTAAGCTGCTGATCTTGCTGATCTATGTAAAAAATTGCCAAATACGAAAATCTGACAGCTCTGATCTGCAAAAAAGTGACATAGGTATTACCTTGACAAAGCCCACGGACCATCTGAGATGATCTGAATCGACAGTGATGCAAATACTTATAAAAGGCAAAAGAAGAGATGGCGATAGAATGAGGGCGGCTCGGAATAAATAACGCAAGTGCCAAAAGTGAATTTCGGATTTTATAACATAAAAGTATTATGAAATCAATCCCTGTTGTGAATTTAGCTAGATAAGGTTATTTTCTATGTTTAAAAGCAGTTTTCATAACGTCAATGTAATGCTTTAAGTCATGAAAATAAAAATGGCAAAAGAAAGATCGAGCTTAGTATTTTTTTTCTATCGAGAAAATTTCTTCGCAACTTGTATTCCTTTAGAATTTTGGGAGATCATATAGCCAAGAAACATAAACTACAATATCAAATAACAGGTACTTTACGAGAAAATAACAACTCTCAAAACGGCTTTATTATTCGCTTATCGCCTAAAATTCACCAGCTGATGAGTTTTTTCTCGGCATCTTGTTAGCTGATTTTTTTATTACTTACAAGATCATACTAATTATCAGCTGACAAATTTTTATCCGAGAGAATATGACGAGTCGAAAGTTATTTGACTTTATGCTTCATGCTCCGACTGAAAGATTAATCTTTGGAGCTTTTATTTATTATTTTTCATGAAAAGCCCTTATAATTTATACATTTATTTAGATTTCTAAGACGTAATTCTATAATATAAAACAATAATATAATCAAAAACTGTAAAGAATAAAAAAATCCTAGAACAAAAACTTACAAAATTCCATCGTGACTAACTTTCACTTTACCTTTTTCCTTACAATTCGAAAACTAGATGTCCTATCGACTTGATTATCTTTGTGATACTGTTTTTATGTTATTATGTAAAAACCTTTCATTTGACACTAATTTTGTAACAATACCTCTATAAACGTAATTATTTACAGAACAAAATTTTTCACTTGAAAATTCGCTTTTATACTATCACAATACGGTGCTATTGGATTCTTATGAGAACTAATACACACTATTGTGAGTAAATAAACATGTACACTGGCTCAGTTGATGTCATGAAGCGTATAACGTTCATACATTTCATGTAGATTAATGTAATTTCTCTGTTAGTGCCGACGAAAAGCTGCTTCATCTGCACGCTGTTTTTAAGGTTTTTTGAGAGAGTAGCCTTAAATAAAATTAGAGGAGTGCTTTATAGTTAGGTTTACTTAAGGCTGCTATCCGTCCCGGTTTCCCCGGATTTGTCCTGGTTAGTCTATGTCCTAGTTAGCCTCGAATTTATCTAGGTAGTCCCGGGCGTCCGGGGAGCGTCCGGGCGGGGTTTTCAAAAAGGGTCCGGTCCCTTTATTGTGTCCGGGGAAGCTTCGATTGATTGAAAGGTTAAATAGAAATATATTTAAACATATCTTATTTAAATTAAATTGGTAATTGTAAGCCCCATATTAGCTAACTTGGCAAAAGATTTTCGAGCTCGCTCCGCTCGCTCTTAAATCATTACGTATTTCTGTTTTTTAGATATAAGTTGACAAAGAAACTGTTATCGAACTAGATATCAGTGATTAATACAAATGTCCAATCTGGTCCGAGCCGGGGTACTAAAATTAGCGTGCTCGCATCGCTCGTCCTCGGTTTCGAGTTCGCTTGATTGTTACAGCCTTTCCGCATAAACGTGTTTCTGCAAATGGTCAAAAACGTAAGGTAATTAACCTTACGAGCTCCTGAAATTCCGATCCTGAAATAAGGTAAATGAAGGTTCAAGATACGACTTGGCTAGTTTTCACCAGCAAATCAAATTTTTACAAGAGTAAGATATAAAAACTGTACCTTGCATAAGTATAAAATAAACATAATAAGTCATGCCAAATATTAAGTAACGTGTACCTAATTACTAATGTAAAAACTAGCCAAATCGTATCTTGAACCTTCGTTTACCTTATTTCAGGATTATCTACAGAACTTGGCGCCCATTTAGATCTCAATTCTTATTTCGCTGAAGTCGACAATCTTGGATATTATTAACATTGACTTTGGCTCCCTTTTCACATTTATGTTTTTGATGGGATTGTTTTTTATTTGAAGCTAAAAGAGCAGTGTTCCTTGTTGTTTTTGTAACCAGATTATAAGTGAGAAAGTGAAGATTGTATAATTTAATTTAAGTTGATATTTAATTTGTAACGCTGGCATTTATATCGCAAAGAAGCTAAATGATTTAAAAAAACTGGCCAAGTGCGAGTAGGACTCGCGTGCAAAGGGTTCCGAACGAATTTAGTTTTTTTCAACATGTTATTTTAACACTATAGACTTCTTGTAGGTTTTCCTGTAATCTGTAGGTAAAGATCTATTATCTCCATTTTTTTTCAAAATTTTAGGCTCTGTAGTTTCGGAGATAAGGATAATGATCATTTTTCGTCTAATTTCTTGAATAAATTCAAAACCATTGATTTTAAATTTATGAATAAAATATAAGTAAAACCCTCGCAGTAAGTCCTTATATATTATCCGGTTTTTGCTCGGAACCCTAAAAATGTAGTTTTTAATTAAAAGGGCGAGACATTTTTTGGTTGCGTCCGGGGTAAATACTCAATTTCACCCAAATGTCCGGGGTTTTTAAAGTTTTTGTCCGAGGTCGACAAATTATGTGATGGCAGCCCTAGGTTTATTTCACCTGAAGTAATCCTAGGGCGAAGGGATATTAAAAACAACAGCACTTTTGATTAAGTTTATCTAATGAATTGTTTTGCATATAAGGAATGTAAATTCGTATTTAGTTATCAACCTCGCGCAGTTCGTCGCTCATGTTGTAAAATGCGGCGTGGCAGGGTGCGCGCGCACAGGGCCGGCGCTGCTCCTCGCGTTCGCCGTGGGCGCACCGCCCCGCCACGCACACCCGGTACCGCGTTATGGTTCCTCCACCGCATGTCACTGAACAGTCGCCCCATTTACTCCACCTACTCCAGATTTTGCGATTCTTCAATGTTTGGTCGTCTTCGCATGACACTGTTTGTAAAGAATAGTTATTTATGATACTAGTGCGGCAAGTTGGTTTTTACAAATGAGTAGACGACTGTAAGCCCTAGACGAAGTCGAGGGCTTACCATAGTCACGAGTTTGTAAATACTAATATCCGCACGTGTGTCATATAACGTTTTACAACACTAATTAATGTAAGGTAATGAGAAAAACTTTTTGTTTTTAGATATCAGTCGGAAAGTCGCAACAATCTTCGCAATATAAAAATGGCTCGAATTTGCAAATTTAAGATTAGAACTACATCGTCGTCTCGTCTTTGTCTCATTTTCTCTTTAGTCCTGTTATCGACTGGGCGCAATAGCTGTCGCGACGCAACAAAAATTGAATAGTTTTAATGTAAAAAAAATCGGTGGCCGCCATGTTTTTTAGGGTTCCGAACAAAAAACGGAACCCTTAAAAGATCGCTCAGGTGTCTGTCTGTCCATCTGCCACAGCCAGTTTTCTCCGGATCCATTGGACCGATTCTGTTGAAATTTGGTACATATATGGACTTCTGTGACCCAAACACGGACGCGTTACGTAATTGGGGATCAAACTAGAAAATTAAAAAAAAAAATAGTTGAAAAGTATTGTGTGACTTATCAAATGAAAGGGCTTACTGTAAGAGTTTTAAATATACATATTTTTATAATTTTAAAATAAGTAGATTTTAAGTTATTCAAGAAATTAGACGAAAAGTTACCAGTCTGCCCCCTTATCTCCGAAACTAGTGAGCCTAAAATGGAGATAATAGATCTTTATCTATAGATTACAGGAAAGCCTATAAGAAGTCTGTAGTGTAAAAATTACATCTTAAAAAAATTAAATTGGTTCGGAACCCTTTGCACGCGAGTCCGACTCGCACTTGACCAGTTTTGATCGATCGGGGGCCACACACACACTGCGTTTTAATTTAGTTGAATTTAAAGTACTTACCTATTTAAAATGAATGAGCTTTAGTTTTATGTGGCAGTCATTTTTAATCTGTGGTATTCGCTATTCTCCCGCCATGGAAACTTGAATATAATTTTGTTAATAATTCATTGAGTATTATTGAAAAATATAAGGATGCATTGGCAAGTATACTGCGTTTTTTTTACCTCCTGGCTTCTGAGCTTTTCTTATTCTCGTATTGTGAAACTCCTTAGTGGAATTCTTGTAAAAAAAGACCGTAAAGGATACGCACGGCACATAAGTACCTACTTTACCGCACGTTCCATTGTATGGTGCGTAATTTTTAACTTTCGAACAATGTATACAGGCTACGTAAATGCATTTTTTGAGCAAGTGTGTTGTAAAATATATTATTATTTCACTACTACTCGGTATATATCGTACGAGTAGGTACTACTATTCTGCCCTAAGAAGTCAAAAAGCGGTAACTCAATCAAAGTGAGATTCTAGAAAAAACATGAGTTTCCTCTTCGAGCCAACTAAACGCCGCAGGTTGCAGCTAGATACCTATATTCTCATGCAAGGGCGTAACATTGGGGTGGGCATTGCATTGGTATTTGGGGCTTGATTTCGATAACATTGCGTTAGGGGATGGGTCACTCCTGCCCGCCGTCTCCCCCCGAAATCGTCAATACCTACTGCGTATCCTACATTCGCAACAGAACTAGCATGATTGGTTCGTGGGCATCATCGAATCATTACTCGTGTTGTGGTTAAACTAAATTTACATAAAGCATCGTTATATTTCCGGGTAATCTTCTTCGGAATAAAATTGATGCTTTAGAACATTTGAAAATTATCATGACTTTCGAGAATCAAGGTGGTCAATACCTACATACCTACTTGAATTAACTCACTTTTTTTCCGTGGGGTAGACAGAAACTACCAGTACGTAAGTACCTACTGCCTCATGGTTTTTCACCACCCAAAAGTCAACTTTAAAAATATCTGCTTATTATTTTGTCGAGTTATAATAATAATCTATTTATATAAATTAACAGAAACGTGTCAAACTGTTGTCACAAACACATACGCTCTTCAAATAGTTTCGCAAGTTTTCGTAAACACTGTGAAATTGTGCTCTAAAATATGATAAAAATGTCGCCAAAGTGTTTCGGATTCCGTGTTAATGTTATCTAGTTTTAAAAAACTAAAATCTACAAAAAATCGTAGTTTAATAATCCACCTCGCAGCCCAGATGAACTACCGTATAGTAAAAAAAAAAATGGCCAAGTGCGAGTCGGACTCGCGTGCAAAGGGTTCCGAACGAATTTTTTTTTAACATGTTATTTTATCACTATAGACTTCTTATAGGTTTTCCTGTAATCTATAGATAAAGTTCTACTATCTCCATTTTTTTCAAAATTTTAGGCTCAGCAGTGTTGGAGATAAGGGGGTGTGTCATTTTTCGTCTAATTTCTTGAATAACTTCAAAACCATTTATTTTAAAATTATGAACAAAATATAATTAAAACCCTCACAGTAAGCCCTTTCATTTGATATGTCACACGATATTGTTCAAAAAACTTTTGTTTGAATTTTTCTAGTTTGACACCCAAAAGTGACCCCATACTAAAAATTTAATAATTTACGTACTGCGTCCGTGTTTGGGTCACAGAAGTCCATATGTGTACCAAATTTCAACAGAAACGGTCCAGTGGATCCGGAGAAAACTGGCTGTGACAGACGGACAGACAGACACCCGAGTGATCCTACAAGGGTTCTGTTTTTTGTTCGGAACCCTAAAAACAAAGTAAATTATACAATTACTAGCTGACTCGGCAAACGTTGTTTTCCATTCATTTTTTTTTAAATAGCCTACGACGACCTACTCTCAGATCTACCAAATATACACAAAAAAAAACATAAAAATCGGTCAAACCGTGTCGGAAGAGTTCGATAAAAACACTGTGACACGACATTTTTATATACTAAGAAGATTGGTTGAGTGCTCCTGTCACTACCACCAATCGATTTCCTGGCCTTGATATCACAAATAATACAAAAATGGCTGAAAAACCCATCAAACCACCTCCTTTCTTTCTTTCTTTGTTCATAGACAAAGTAAGCAACACACAGCCACCGATCAGCATGAAATCAAGATCCTCCGTGGGGAACAAGTGAAAATTCTGCCAAAATCAAGTAAAGCGTACTCGAAAATTTACAAGGAACTTCAAAAACGAGGTACTGAATTTTACACCTACAAACCTAAGGAATAACGGAGTTTCACGTTTGTCCTCAAAAATATCCACCCAACTACCGATACTAATGAAATTAAAAAGGCAATTGAAGAATTAGACCACAAGGTCACAAACATCTGGAATACAAAGGACTGAAAATCCAAAACAGCACTCCTACTGCATTATACAACCTGTAACAGAATAAACGCAATACCTCTTAAGGGGTCATTGAACTCATCATTATGAACAACTTTCACTATGGGACCAACACGGAAATCGTGAAAAAAAAAATCGACTGCCCCATACATTTATATCCGCATAACTCGACAAAATGTACTGAACAACTGATTTTTTTCTCGCGATTTCGGGATTGATCCTATAGTAAAAGTTGTTCATAATGCGCCTTCTCCATTGCTGCGTTGTATTTGAACCGCTAAGACCTAAAAGAGAAATCTCTCAATACTCCAAATGCCAGAGATATGGATACACGCATAGGTTCTGTCACCGCCAACCCAGATGTGTTAATTGCGCTGGAGATCACGCCACTCATGATTGCACCAGGAAAGAGAGATCAAATAGTGTGCGGTGCATTCTTTGCGAAGGAAATCACCCTGCTAATTATAAGGGCTGTGCGGTATATAAGGAGCTGCAAATAATTAAGTATCGCTGAGACCCAAAACCAAACAAAGCGAAGACACTGAAGACAAAAATGTGCCTACAATAAAATATAAGTAGCAGAAATAAAACCACTGACAATAAACCTTATGTGGAAATAACAACAGATATTCCTAACTCACTTAAAGATACTCAACCAACAACACACTTGACTCAGCACAAGCCGAACCAGTCAATAGACATTAAAGAACTCATGCAGTCACTCATGAATCAGATGATGCTTATAACTAAGATGCTGGAAGACCTCATGTCCGTGCTTCCCAATTTAATGCGTTAAAATTGTGCATCTGGAACGCAAATGGCCTGTCACACCACTCAGAAGATTTGAAACTTTTTCTACATCAACATGAGATTGATATTATAATAATAGTAGGGGAGGTATTGATGCTAAATGTGGCCTATTAAATTTTGTAGTTTAGATGATCAGAAGAATAAAAGGTTCTGTAACGTTTCTCCGTTCAGTGGTGGGGGAAACGTCCACAGATTTTTAAAAATGCAAAAGAAATCAGTTACATGGACATACTCGAGCATGTCAGATATTGATAGTTTAGATGCCCCAACGTGTCTAGCTCTGATACCAAAGGTATGTTCATCTGCCGACTTGCGTGGTGGGGTTGGCTATCCAGAAGGGTAGAAAATAGAGAAAAAAATATTTCTTTCGAGTGCGTCAGATATTCAGAAGGGATGTTAAGTGAACCCTAAAAATGCTCCCATTCTAAAGACTGACGTTTCAGAAATGACGAAAGGTCGAAATGATTTTTTGAAAATGCAAAAAAAAAATCGCCATATTGCAATACTCGAGTGTGTCACATTTTTATACAGGAGGTTCAGCTTGATGTTCTAGTCATGTTTGCCAAATATCTGACGATTATTTTGAGGGGTATTGTTAATCTAAGACTTTGAACTGTTTTTGATTTTTTATATATAATGTGACAAATAAATCCACGTAAAATTCCTGATTCCGATCTTGTCGGTCCTCGAGAGGTAGGGAGGAAGATGTAGGCAGGAATTAACTCCTTTTAGGGTTCTGCACTCACAACTTTTAGAGTTACGATTCAAGTAGTAACTAGCACGGATCTAGACTTTTAAGGAGTACTAAACTACTATTAGCTTCAGCTGATGTGGTCCCGATAAATAACGTGCGGGCCGTTATAAAGCCTCGTCTCGTGCAATATGGCATCGTAGGGCGACATGGTCAATCAGCGCGCAGCTGTCATTACTTAAAATGTTGCCACTATAATTCCTATCAAATGTTGCCAGATTATTTTTATAAAGTTTACCGTAGAAATAACGTGGAAAAAGAGTGAGAAGGGCAGAGTGGCGCAAAGTGGGAAATACATAGTTCTCAGCGATTGTGCAAATCGGCAGATTAAAAAAAAAAAATAATCGCGCTCGAGAATGTCCAGGTGACGTTTTTCTTGCAAATTTGTGACTCTCCCATTTCCTTATGTGACGCTCAAATTGTCAGATTATTGAAATGCACCCTTTTCTGCATGTAATTGACTTACCTTACCTTAATCTGACGCGCTTGAGTAAATCGAGAGATCGATTTATTTTTACTAATCTGATCAGCTGCCCTAGACGTTTGACCCTATGTACAGGGTTTAGTTATTGTGGGAGTACTTAACAAGGTGCAAGGTTGCCCCCTTATGTTACTCGCGCTCGACGCGCTCGAGTAAATTCCGAAATCCCCGCTTGGCTACTTAAGGCTTGTATTCATGCCAATGACCTTGTAAACATATAAACGGAGCTAACTCTACGCGCCACTCCGCTACCCGCATTTTTAATTTTTTATAATGAAAATTATACCTACATGTTTTTGAAAAGTAACAAAACCAAATCATTTTCATAGTCATATGGATATCCCTGGATATAGTCTTTACCACACCACTGACACCACACACCCTGATGGGAAGGCGCATGGTGGCTCAGCCATAATAATCAGGAGCAGTTGCGGCTTTAGGGCCGAATGACGCGGGCGGCTGCCCGGCGCGCCGGCAACTGGAGGGCGCCGGGACATACAAGGTGATGCGCGCGCTAGCTTAACCACTTATTTCACCTATTTCATTCTAGAAATACCAAATTCAGTAATTTATCTTTTATGAACGAATGGCGCAGAAATGAGTGTCGTATCCCACATTAACTTTGTTACTTACGTTATACTGAGTGACATGCGAGACTTTCATTTCATGGCTCTCTTGTACTTGTAAGTTCATCCCCTATCTCTGTTTATTTTCTCGTGGGAAAAGATGACGCACTCACAGAATGATTTGGTAAAATGAATTGTAGACTTTTGGTAAAATTAAAAAAAAATATATTACTTTACATTGCTCGCCATGATAATAAGTCACTTTAATTGTAATGAAATGTAAAAGGGCGCCAAATGCATGACTCGCCCGGGGCGCTTAGGTGGCCAGCCCTGAATCAGGAGTAAATTAAAACATTACATTATAGTTGAAGTCTGGATAAGCTCTGTAACTGTGTCAGCTGATATGGTCTTCTCATTTTTGTATTTTATTTGAATTCTTTTGAACAACGGGAATCGGAACTAATTTAGAAAAAAATCTAGGTCTGCTTCCAATCACGTCTCTCAGGACAACAAGAACACAATATAACAACAAAACAACAACGCACAATACAAACAAAAAGCCACACAACAAACAACAACACACAAGACACATAACAATACACACAACACAACACACAACAACAAAAACAAAGAACAACACACAAACATAACTACAACACACAACACAAAAAACAACACACAACAAGACACATACAAAACAAATAAACACAACAAACACACAACACATAAAAAAACACAACAACACACAAACACACACGAATACATATGGAATGCAATAAAGTATTGAGTATTGACTCTGAACTGACAAAACGCAAACTAGTTAACAAAAATCAGGGAAGTTCGGATAAAAACCGTTATAAAACCAAAATTACATTGAAATGTAATTTTTTATGGTAAAATGCTTTAGTTCATTAAATTTCCTATTGAATAGTTACAAGAAAGATGGTGGTTAAAATTTCGTACACTTCGCGATGAAAAATTCAACGTCTTTTTTTCAATGTTCTAGACCATTTTTATATAATATATTTGCAAAATGCTTTATTTTTAAGTTTTGGCTATACACTGCACTTCCGTGTGAAAATGTATTACCAAACGGAGATCTCTGCGTTGAAAAAATGGGCACTTTTCGTTGCTCTGGGTTATGACAGCCCCTTAAGCCCAGTAGCTGCAAAGTTTTGGGCAACATAGGAAATAGTCGTTCACATTATTTAATTTGGACACAGGCGGGTCTAAAAAGGCCACTTTAGCAGAAACAGAAAGCAAATCACGCTACCCGTGACTGTCAAATTTTTCCAATCAACCTTGAACCTAATGCGTCAGCGATAAGATAAGATAATTTTATTTGTATAAAACATGGTATACAAGGTGTTATTGGAAAATATAGATCAAACAGTTTTGCTTAAAACTAAAGCGTGCAAACTTACTTAAAATACATTATGACATTGAAATACATTACATTGATTTCATATTATTTTGTTTTTGACATTCTCGGGTCCCTGGAGACCCGGTCCTTTGATAGGCGTGCGAGAGGCCGAAGTCAACTCACAAAGGCCCCGTTAAACATTTCATTTCAAATAGAATGGGGCACCAACCGACGATTATCCCTGTATGCACTGTGAAAGTATACCCAAGGACAATCCCCGGTTGGAGCAGGACTATTGCAAAATATGGAAACAAAAGATGGAACACTATGGGTTTGGGTGGTTTAGTGGACTGTTTTATTAAGCCATTATTATTAAGGTATTTATATAATTGGGTTTTAAATAACGTACAATTTAGCGTTTAAACATTGTTGGTAATTTATTAAAGAGACGTACACACATAGCCAGAGAATTTTTATTTTATTTCGCTGATCGAGGCAGTACATCCAGCACAAGTCTGTATTGGTCTCGCCTACTTCGAGAGCTTATTTCCTCTGCTGTTTTAAATAGTTCTTTGTGGTTTTGGATGAACATGCATGCTTCATATATATATAACTAGCTTCTGCCAGCGGCTTCGTCTGTATGGTCCCTAGGGAACACAATCACGGGATAAAACCGATTAAATTAAAATTGGTACAGAGACAGTCTAGAGACTGTCTCTGTACCAAATTTAATTTAAATCGGTTCAGTAGCTTTGGCGTGAAAGCTTCACAGACTGACAGACAGAGTTACTTTTGCATTTATATTATTAAGTAAGGATGAAGGTAACGGTAGCAAACCAAGCGCTTTAAATATAGGTTGACATCGTATAGAGATCGTAAACATTTTTTCTGCGCGACAAAATGCTCTATTGTGTTCAGTACTATTTCCCCACATCATAAGTCCATACCGTAGTGAGGACTCAACATATGCGCGGTATGATATCACAGCCGTTTTAATATTAGTGACTTTTTTATTTGTCTCAGAACATAGACAAATTTATTTATTTTATTGCATACAGCATCAACCTGTGCTTTTCTGTCTAAATGTTCGTCAATTACTACTCCTAAAACCTTAGTTTGTGTCACTTGTATAATTTTCGGTATGTCCATTTTAAAATTAAATGTATTATTATATGATTGACTAAATTCTATATATACTGATTTATTAAGATTAACAGATAAATTATCATTATTTAACCAGTTAGGTAATTACATTGTCTATTGTATTATTTATGTCCGCTTCATGATCCGCAATGGATTTATATTTTTTATCGGTAGTAACAATTACGGAAATGTCATCGGCAAAAAGGAATCATTTATGATGGATTCTACTCTATTTATACGACATAGTTAATGTAAACCATGTCGTTTATATAAGAGTAGAAACAAGATAGGGCCCAATATGCTACCCTGGGGGACGCCGCATTTTACACTTATATATTCAGACGAATATTTTGTCATGTCCCTATTTTATTAAGTTTAGTGACAGTGACTCTCTGTTGTCTGTTAGTTAAATACGACGATATCCACTGAAGTCGCAGTCCACTAATACCGATAGCCTCTAGTTTTTTAAATAAATTTTTTCATTGAAAGTGGTACATCGTTAACTAATATTCGAGGGCGTCTACCTTTTGGTTTTTCTAGTCGTAAACCAGCGGCCTTGATTGCGTCCACGGATTCCATTTTTTTTAACATGATTTTCGTTAGCGACACGTAGTACAACACAGGATTTCGCGGATTTTTTCACGCCTACAATTTGAAAACCGTCATCACTGGGCTTAATTGCCTTAACTTGCCCCTTAAAAACAAAAACAAACTATCCCACAGGAACTGTACATTCTTCCGTGATAAAAAGTAGCGTACGTCGTTCTATGACCTCAAATTTACCATTACGCAAAGAATCAATTTCAAACCCTTGTTCTGTAAAAAGTAAAACAGATTTATCCCACGGGATATATACTTTTTTCAGGGATAAAAATAAGCCTTTGTCATTTTCTGACCCCTAAATTACTACTATACAAAAACTCACGTCAACCCCTTGCTCTCTGAAAAACAAATAAAAATCTATCCCACGGGAACCGTAAACATTTTCGGAATAAAACGTGCTATTCCAGACCTCTATGTCAAATTTCATCAAGATCCGTTCAGCCGTTTCGACGTGATTGAGTAACAAACATACATCCAATCTTTCGCATTTGTATTAGTTAGATGAGATCTACGTAGCTCTGTTCCAGTCGCTCCTTATATTGCATCCTCATTTGGGGTGGGGCTGCAAAAACTAATTTTCTCATCATCGAATGCGCCCAACGGGCTCTAATTAAAATAATGTCTTTTAAAAACTTAAGACACCCTACTGAAAAGCTCTATCAGATTAGCGATTTACTCTCAGTTCGTAAATTATACGTGAACCAAATTATTCTTATAACACATAAATCCTTAAAATATGACTCAAGCATAACAGCTCAAAGAAGAAAAGACCTAATTGCACAAAGTTCCCATACAAAAACTGTATTCGCCGGGAGACATTCATAAAAATAAGCTTGCAGGCACTCTTGGAGCACATTAAATAAATACTAAATAAGTAGTAATAATCACAAACCACACCACAAATATATCCCTAAAATACCAAATGCGCATCACGCCCTAATCACACGCACATAAGCAAGTAAAATAATAATAAACTAACTACAACACACAGAACATATACTTCATACATAACACTGAAAACACACCTTTTTTTTTTTTTCCCCATCCTTAAAAAAAAAAAAAAAAAAACACTGAAAACACACCTGCAAGCAAGATTTTCTTATAATACATTTAAATAGTAACTTCTGTTTTTTATTGTGTAAATACCTTTTACTTTGTTTTTCTTTGCTATGGAAGAGTTGGGAAGACCCACTCTTCCACAGGCATCACTTGCTTAAAACGAAGCTCCAAACACTAAAAACATTATTATGTATACTTATGAAGCAATAAAAGAAACTGGTACCTACTAACTTTGGTCTTAAGTTAGTAGGTACCAGCTTCTTTTATTGCCTTTGGGAAATAGGTACAGGCGTATCTAATATTTTGTGCTTGCCTATATTATATTCTAACTAGTTATGTAATAATAAATAAATCGATGATATAATCTAGCATATGCAGGTTGGTAATTTGGAAGTAGAGTGCATCTTCTATCGTTTGCTGGGAAGCTTACGGTACTACGGTTTAATCCAGGTTGTTTGAATGATTTAAGGTGTGTCCGTGTTCACCTGTATCATATTCTGAATCATCTGGCTCCAGCGGTTTACTAGTCTTTTCTGTAAAAACCACCTTGGTTGATGTTTGAGGCGCCTTATTTTTATGCTGCTCTTCTCTTACGAGATCAATTAACTCGATGGGGCTCAACACTAATTTATCGTCCTTTCGGTTCCTTTGAATTGCATGTGCTAGGCAGGCCAGAACAAGAATCAATGTTAATCTATTCATTACCATAAAAGGTACACAAATAACCGTGTGGAGGAAAGCTTGTGTCAATCTGTGACAGATGTTTCTGGATGCCCTGTCCCAAAGAGATTAACCATAGATTTAGTTTTAAACCTTCTTCCAGAGCAGAGCCGTCACAGTTGTGTGGCCCGAACCAAACTGAAATATGTAGGTTCCTATCTGATTTTCATCATTGTCATGTGCCAGTTGGCTTTTTACGACAACGGCAGCACCACCTATTATAGGTCTCTTCTAAGAGAAGTGTCCACATCCTTAAGACATGGTGATACCAAAAGAACAGTTGCTCCCCCCCGGTTCTGAACTGCAGTGGCCTAAATATGGAATACTATAAATGATGTATCGATTGCATACGTAGGCTAGCTAGACCGCTGCAAACATAACTTGGCGAAATGGGGAATTGTCAGACCTTCCAACACACAGTGCGAGTGCGGTGCTTCTAATCAAACTATGTCCCATCTATTGGAGTGTCCCAAATGTCGACTCACCTGCCAGTTGAGTCCCACGTTGATCTGAAAAATGACTGACGCCATTATAAACGTGGCCACTGACTGGGGCCAAATTCATAAACATTGAAAAATAATAAAGATCCTGTCTTTCACCTTTTAGTTGCTTAAGAAAAGAGTAATCCAAAGAGTTATAATCTTATGCTATGGTTACAATAAGTCAGCGTATTCAATAGCGTCTATAGGCTCTATCTATACATTATTATAAATCTGTAGAAGAGTCATTATTGTACCTACATTTAAAATAATTAAAAAGATATAGTCAGGGAGATAAAGGATATCTAACAGAATCCATTTACATCATTTTTGGAATTCTTGTCTGTTTTTCTGCTTAGATATGTAGGCATCACGTAAACATTACAAAAATAATGTAGACAACTTTCATACATTAAAATTGTACGTAGGTAACTGGCAGGACTTATAACTTAGTTTTTGTTTCATCGTAATCGGTTCACCCTATCAAAAGATATTTGTATTTAAAGTTTTCAAGAAGAAATTAATTTTAATTAGGTACGTGAAGCAGATACACGTAACGCCATCTATTGAAATTAAATAGTAATAGTTTAGAACTTGGATGAATGCATGGAAATAACACTACAACATATTGTTGAGTTATTTGTGAAACTTTTAATACATAGCAAAGGGAAAATGAGTATTTAGTTATCATGTATAATGACTAATGAGTATTATGCCCAGCATCCTCCGCAGCAAGCGCCTTAAAGTCGGCACCTACGTCGTCGGAATCGTCGTTGTCTCTCGCCGGGCCTAATCCGAGGAGGACTGGAGGTCTGAAGGTCTCACGTGGCGGGGTAATGCCGCGGCGTTCCTGTCCTGCTGACACATAACGACAATTGACAGTTGGGTAAGGCCATTGATATACAGGGTGTCCAGTAAATAGCACGACATACTGCAGAGGGTGATAGTTTAGGTCAATATCTACCAAAACAACACAATATATGTTCAGCAAAATCTTACGGATTTACAGTTTTACAAAATTTTCCGAAATATCGAAAAATCTCTACCTTGAAACAGATTTTTAAGCATGTTGTAATGAAAAATTCCTTTTCTAGTATTTTTTTTTACATCAAATTATTCGTGGATAGTCACTTTACTCATTGATAAGTCTTTTTCCAATCAAAAACAAGAATGTTTTCAAGAAATACAATTTTTTGTTAAATTTTCATAGAAGTATTTTCTTATCACTTAACTTTAAAATACAGTGGTGAAAAAAAATGTATGTGGCAGTTTTGTACAACAAACTTAAAAGATAGTCTGTTTAATGGTGATTTTGGAAAGATACAATACTAGTACATTTTCATTAAAAAAAAATACAAAAAATGCTACTTTAGTTCCAGAGAAGCTAATTTTGTTGAAAATGTAATTACAAAATTTTGTCAAAAACCACTACAAGAATAAAAATAATAGCTGCTCATTTACGCGAATTATGGCCGGGAAGTAAGAGCCTACTTAGACGAAGTTTATCCAGGCAAGTGGATTGGGCGACTGGGACCGATATTATGGCCACCTAGGTCTCCGGACCTAAACCCCCTGGATTTTTTTTATTGGGGTGCCATGAAGGACAATGTCTATGAAAAACCGATCCAAAATGACAGTGAATTGAGAGCAAGGGTTAACATTGCAGCAAGAAAAATATCAGAAATAAGCCTGAGAAGACTCAAAAGCTCATTTTTAAGACGATGCCGAGCGTGTATTAGGGCACAAGGGAAGCAATTTGAGCATTTATTGTGATTTATTCAAATAAATGTTTATTAAAGTTAACTCCTCTGTCTTTTTTACTATCACCTTATCCTTCGAGATGTCATTTACAAACCGGCCGGCCGGTCGGCCGTAGATTAACTATTATGTAATTCGAACCGCAGTACGACCTTACTACGATTCGAATTCAAAGTCACATTACTTGCATTTAAAACAAAATGCTCTTATGATCATTTAAAATAAAATTAGCTTCTCCGGAACTAAAGTAGCATTTTTTCGTATTTTTTTAATGAAAATGCACTAGTATTGTATCTTTCCAAAATCACCATTAAACAGACTATCTTTTAAGTTTGTTGTACAAAACTGCCACATACATTTTTTTTTCACCACTGTAGGTTAAAGTTAAGTGATAAGAAAATACTTCTATGAAAATTTAAACAAAAAATTGTATTTCTTGAAAACATTCTTGTTTTTAATAGGAAATACTTATCAATGAGTAAAGTAACTATCCACAAGTAATTTGATGTAAAAAAATACTAGAAAAGGAATTTTTCATTACGATATGCTTACAAATCTGTTTCAAGGTAGAGATTTTTCGATATTTCGGAAAATTTTGTAAGACTGTAAATCCGTAAGATTTAGCTGAACATAATACTGTGTTGTTTTGGTAGGTATTGACCCAAGCTATCACCGCCTGCAGTATGTCGTGCTATTTACTGGACACCCTGTATAAAAAACCTAAGATGCACAGTCTCGAACAAATGCAACACTCGAAACTGTCGTCAAAAACTGACATGTATCAAGTGTCATGTGTAAGTTGTGTGTAGTTATACCATAAACAATTTTTTTTGCAAATTCAACCTTACACGGATCGCTTAAAGTTGTTTTTACAAAGCAGTTCAGTATGGCGAGTGATGCGCATTTTTTTGCAAATTCAACCTTACACGGATCACTTAAAGTTGTTTTTACAAAGCAGTGCAATATGGCGAGCGATGCGAGACTGTTTGAAACTAGCGCACAATTAAACATTGTACGCTTGTTTTTTGCGGACGTTTTTGAGATGCTGAGTGTGTATCTTGGATTTTTTATATATCAATGTATACTACCCTAGGCAAGTTATTTAAAAAAATGGCCCATTTAATCAAGATTTCAAAATGGTACAACACTTGCTACTTATCATTCCATTAAAAATATTATCAATGTTATCAACCATTTAGAGCTTTAAAAAGTCGAACAAAATTACCAAAAACAAAGAGAAAACTTTTACCTAAATAGTAGGTACTTAATGTTTTTCAAATCGCGTCTGTCTACTTAAGGGGCTATGCGAATAATAAGGCCGTTTTGATAATTGTTTTTTCTCGTAAAGTACCTATAATAGGGATTTGATATTTCGGTTCATGTTTCTTGACTTTATGATCTACCTAAATTCTAAAGGAATACACGATTCGAAGAAATTTTCTCGATAGAAAAAAATTGCAAAGTTCGGTCTGTCTTTTTGCCATTTTCATTTTCATGGCGTAATCCATTGTATTGATTTTATAAAAAACTTCTTTTAAACCTAGAAAATAATCTTATCTAGCTAAATTCTTAATATGTTTTGATTTCGTTATACTTTTATGTTATAAAATCCGAAAATTAATTTTGGCACTTACGTTATTTATTCCGTGCCGCCCTCATTCTATCGCCATCTCATCTTTTGCCTTTTAAAAGTATTTGCATCACTGTCGATTCAGATCAATTTAGATGGTCCGTGGGCCTTGTCAACGTAGCACCTATGTCACTTTTTTGCAGATCCGAGCTGTCAGATTTTCGTAATTTAAATATTTTTTTTACAATATTTTACATAGTTCAGCAGCTTAAAGTTGTAATTTATTAAAATTCGTGCTATGAAATTATTTTCACTGTAATTTTGTGACCTTGAACAATATATAATCTTAGTTATTTTCTATTCGTGCCAACATTGAAATGATGTATAAAATGGTATGAAATAAAAGACTGAAACTAGATAAAGCACAACGTTTGGGAACATACCTGAACGCAACAAAGGATTCATATCACAGGAAATTAATAGTGGCTAATAACACCGGCAAATCATTATAAAATCATCACTTTCACTTCTGTGTATAGAACATCCACAAACATAATCTTTCACTCACATAAAGTAATATAGCTATAGCATTTTTTTTTTTCTGGACTGGAGTGTCTATTTTTATAGCTTTTATCTCAAAATTTATCTTAAGAAACAGGCTAAAATAAATTAATTTATTTCGTGCTTTGAAAGACGTCAAACATCAATATGTCATGTAATTAAACTTGCCAGTTTACGAAAAAAATTGAGTTTAGAAACTGGCTTCTGCCCGCGACTTCATCTGCTTGAATTTCAGAACTAGGTCAAGAGGGAAGTGAGAATAACTAAAAAAATGTATAACGCATAATCATAAAGAGGGAAATGAGGTCAGAGGCCTCAACACCTACTTTAAAAGAAATGAAGAGTAAATAAATAGTAGTCAGTCCCGAAAATTTTACTCCTTCATGATTCTGACCTCCTTGTAGTCCAGTAAAGGCGTCAATGTCTAATAGACATTGACGCCTTTATTTAGATGATTTGATGTTTATTATTTGATTTATAATGTTGTTGCGGTACAGAATTAAAATATTAGTTCTAAAACCAATCAATATCTATTAGTCCGGTCAAATTAGACCAAAAAATAGGAGTGAAGTTACAATAATCGCACGCAGCTCAAAATTGGTAGGATTGTTCAAAACACGTATGATACATGAAATCTCCTCATCGATCCGATACCTGGAAAATAATTACTTGGGGTCAAAAGTCACAAAAACGAGTTTTTCGCGATTTTCAGCAAAACGGTATCTATCTATCTATCTATTAGGATTTGGTTTCCGCACTTAGTCCTGATGTTGAACCATTGTGCGTGAGCCAACACACCAATCAGCCATCCTCCCTCCAGAAACAGAAGTGCTATTCTGTAACAACATTTTGGTATCCCGACAGTGAAATTCGAGGTGCGTTTCAAATTAAGACCTTTATGTTGTGTGCAATAAAGCTCACTTTGTGAGTTTTGTCACTCAGATGAAGCTCGATATCGAAATAGTTACTTACAGAATAGACTAGCTGATTAGTTTTCCCGGTGTGTAAAAACGTCTGTAAGCCAGTTCTGTGACCCTATTGTTTGACTCCGTATTTTGGTAACTCCTGTGCACTCAAGGAGTACGTGCGATACCGTTTCCTCCTCCTCCATGCATGCTCTGCATAAAGGACTGTCCGTAATAGCTATCGTGTGTAAGTGTTTGTTCAAAGATGGCAAAGCCTCCCTGGACTGCCTGCTGCGGGTTGCTAAGGCCTACCAGCGTTCCGCTTGTTTGTGGGTGTGTTTTTGTAGCCATGTGCGCAGCTGGCCGAAGGGGAGTGGTACTATGGGTTCGGCTCCAACAGCTACAGTATCAGATCCCCTCCTGGCCAGCTCATCGGCCGCGTCATTTCCTTGTGATCCGCTGTGTCTTTTTATCCACTGCAGCGTCACAGTGTTGCGGTTGGTCATCGTGATGCGTTCTAGTGCATTGTGGCATTTTTGTATGAGTTTCGAGGTGGTGTGATGCTTCATTAGGAATTGAGGGACTGAGGCGCTATCGGAGAGTATGCGAATGTAGGTATCCGTGACTCCCCTGGCTTCTATGGCATAGACCGCCAGGATAAAGCCCACGCATTCCGCCTGATAGATGGTGTTGAGTTTACCTAGCGGTCTGGATATTCTGATGTTAAGGTCATTGGAGTAAACTCCAACTACGGTTCCGGTGCTTGTCTTTGATCCGTCAGTGTAGATTCTCAGCTCTTTGAGACCTGAGTGATCGCTGTAGGTGGTGTGGAAACGTGTGCATATTATGACGATTACAACTCTTCCAACTTTTTGAATCGATATATCTCAGAAACGGTGGCTCTTAGGAAAAAAGTATCTAGCCATTTTTATAGATAATTACTTATCTGATCTGCAATTTTTGTCTGAACTAATTTTATGATAAAATTTACCGTTTTACTGAAAATCGCGAGAAGCCTATCGTGTGTAAGGCCTCATTGATCGATCGTGATAATGCGTGCTAACGCGCTTTAAACGAAGTTCAGGCGCCGATGGTTAATTTTTGCATACAAAAATTTTGTGGCGCTGTAATCGTAGACCTATTTGTATCGATGCAAACGCGCTGATATGGCGATAGACGGTATAAAAGCGCTGCAGTCGCGCGTATGTATTTTTATACAGAAATCTCTGTTTTCACCAGACTCCTCAACAGTAATAAAATGGAGTCTGACGAGACAGCACTTTTCAGACAGCACTTTTAGTTTCTTTAAATACCTATTTATCAAATTCCTCGAGACTAGAGTCCCCTCTTAATAAACAAACTCGATACACACGTACTTTGAATGCGCTTGTCGCGCGCGTTCGTATCGCTTTGTACGCACGTTTGAATCGATGCAAATGCAACGATCTACTTTTTGGTCCCTTTCCTATAACGCCGTGGACCCGCGTTCGCAAAACGTGCGTCGTCAGCGCGGTAAAAATACGCCGTGTGCATAGGCTCTTACATTATTACATACCATCAGCGATGAATATGATTTGGAAGTTCTTCAATTGTATTAGAACTTTCGAATGAAGTTAATGTAATGATCAATGTCTTGAAAACTCTCAATAACAAAGTGGCGGTCTTTGAACTGCAATCCTTGGCCTTAGCTTGGTGGCAAAATAAAGTTGAATATCCAATTTGACCACTTTATATAACACGAATTAAACATAGAGGAGCTCGTGGCTAAAGAATAACAGCCGCACGGGTCGATCTTCAAGGTAAAGCAACGCTTGCCAAGGTTAGTCTGTGGTTGGGTGACCATCTTAACACACCGAGTTCCCTCCATGCCTCGGAAAGCACGTTAAGCCGTTGGTCTCGGCTGTCATTTGTAGATCTTTGGCAGTCAGAAGCCAATAAACTTGACTCCTGCCGTGTAAAGAAGTTCCATGTTACCCAGTTAATGGGTTGAGGACGTGGAGGTCTGGTAGGCAGCCGCTCTACGTAAAATACGTATTCAGCTTAATCGGGTTTGACTGGAAGCCGACCAGAATGTAGTTGGGATAAGGCTAGGCAGATGATGATATAACACGAATAACTTTACTATTTGTCTACTTTGAATATTTATTTTCTTCTTTCTTTAAAAAGGTTGTTAATAAGAGTATCGATATATGACAATATAATTTGCTTGCAAGTAACCCTGAATTATTTGGCGGTTTGAATTAGTTGATGGAGTGTCGCTATATTCGATTTTTTTTACTTTTGATGCGGGAGTACGAGGAGAGTGTGCGGTGCGCTCGGGGAGAGGGATGCTAAATCGCGCCACGAAATTATTTACTTAGGCTCTTAATTAAAAATGTGTCTTATATATACTTAGGGCCGGCCTTAACCATCTAAGCGCCCTGGGCATAAATGACGCAGTTATGTGGTAAAAAACATATAAAAAATACAACCGAATTGAGAACCTCCTCCTTTTTTGAAGTCTAGTCGGTTAAAAAGGAGTGAGCTTTGTCACTCAGGTAAAGCTCGATATCAAAATACTTAGTTATTTACCTACAGAATAGCACTGCACTTTCGGTTTTTGTTTATATTTTACTGACATAGTTTGTAAGTATATTGTTGTTGTTGTTATTGTTATTGTTGTTGTTTGTTGTTATTGTTGTTGTATATTGTAATTGTTGTAAATGTTTACCTAATGTTTATTATGGTGGTAGTAGGTATCACCCAAAGGAACGTACCTAGGTAGGTACACAAATGTTATCATTTCATCAAGATAGGAAATGAGGTAGGTGTTCTAGTTATTGAGTATGGCAAATAAAGTTATTGAGTATGGTAAATAAAGTTATTGAGTATGGCAAATAAAAAACATTGTTTACTTTTATTATCATTTATTTAAGATATTTCTTTGGTTACACCTTATACGTGATCTTTACTAGGTACATTTACTGATTATTAAAAAATATTTATACAGACGAATATTGAGAACTTCCTCCTTTATTGAAATCAGTTTAACAGAATAGGAGGATGCTGAATTACAAAAAGTGAAAAACTAGAAGTTACCTGAACATGGCCAGACATTTCCTGAATTAGAGCTATTTTTATGTAACATAAACGAACTAAAAAACATTCGTACGTACGAACGTACATAGACTTGAAAAATAAGCAATGATAGCAAAGTAGGTACGCAACATAAAGACACGTAACCTACTGAAGGATTCATAAAATTTGAAACAAAAATATTTTTGACAACATTTAGATATCACGTTATTATTTAGACGAGGTACCTATTATTAGGGTTTTGTGAACACATAATTTATGAAAGAAGGGGTTTCTTCCAAACACGTCATTTATGTAAACATCTCTCATACCATAACTACCGGCATTTAATTAAAATGTATAATTATAACTAAGTAGGTAACACATTAACAACGCAATAACTCCACGCGACTAGTTTCGACATCCTTACTAGGTCTGCAACCTCTACGACTCACGAACTTTCATAAAAACATCTAGATTACTATTGCTAACTATTTCTGCTCTCGTAATATTTACGATTTTTCTCTAAAATACTTATTAGCTTGTGGTGTTTTGTAACAAATTAGAATATAACTAATTATAAATCAGCATAACTCTTATGACAATCTCTTGTGTCTGACGAATATCACTTTTTTTGTAAACCACTTGGCAGAAGAGCCTCTTGAGTATGTAACATTTATTGTCAATGCTTTATTTATCAACAATGAATAAGCATTCGATTTATTGCAAAGCCTTCTTTTGTATTCAATTAATTTCAACCTTCATAAAATGCATAGTTAGCACATGTTCGAGCACTACGCCGCGTGAGCTTGTGAAGCACGGGGAATGAGGGCCTGCAGGTGACAATAAATCGAACAAATACTAAAATAATCCCTGAAGATCGCATAGAAGACATTTATATATTGAGTACACGGAGAGACACTTAGACTTTATCCAGATGAAGCGTTTTACGCGCGTAGTTGAGCTTCATGAACTAATCATTCCGTAAAAATACGCACGTTTCACTTGCTTAGCTATGCTCATCATTGCATGTGACCAGAAATGCAGGTCGCCTTGGTCGCCTAAAATATACGCGCGTAAAACGCTTGTTGGTTATGAACTAACAATTAGAATTGTAACTTCCCTTATTTTAATGATATTTAAATTTATATGCGTTAGGCCCAGATTTGAGTATATACTATGTCGCCCGTTAAATTAGTATGTGAGGTATATTATTACCCTATGCAAAGACTATAATGTCGACGTTATTATGGCTCAGTGTCTAAAGTACGCGATGGCGGGGGACTGTGGCTCCAGAAAGGCCTATGACTTATAGGGTAGATGACCAAAAAAAAATTTTATTATTATCCTGTCAGATACTTAGATGTCTATAAAATATTAGACAGGCTTTTTTCATTTTTTCACACAAACAAAAATGAAGACGATACAGTTTTGAAAACTCGTGTGATGACTTATTTGAGCTTTTCACTAAATTTGACGCCACAAGCCCCCACTCCTGATCATTGATGCGTTTTGTCTTCGTCATTTTTTATAGTTTTCTTAAAGCAAAAAATTAGTGTTTAATATTTTTCATTACTCTAATAGACCACAAGCCAGGCTAAAATTTTGTCTTGTCATACATTTCCTCTCGGGCGATAATTACAAGTTATAGACACGTCATTTCCTCCCGGATAAAAAAAAAACAGCTGATAGTTAATAAGATCCTGTAAGTAATTAACCAAATCAGCTAGCAAGATGCCGAGAGAAAACTCGTCACCTGATGCATTTAAGTAGGCGATAGACGGTCCGACGTTACTCCCTTCAAGGCGTTAGCTGACGATCTCCCCACCAAGATACAGCCGGCTGACATCACAATATCATGTAAATAAACTGTCATCTGATACAATTTTCAATTGAGAGGAAATTACTAAAAATATAAAAAAATTACATGTTCGTGTGACCAGCTGACGTATTTTCCACCACTTTTGAGTCAGCTGACTTTTTCGTTTCTGCAAGATATTGGGTTAGCTATAATCTGACACAATTTTCAATCCGGAGGAAATTACTATGTTAAAAAAAAAACAATGTATTTGGGAGGCTGCCGCTGCTTAACCCCACCCACCGAATCACAACTGAAGTTCACAGAGCTTCATGATTGAACTATCTCAACCATTTTAAGTTATCGCCCGAGAGGAAATGTATTTCAAAATTTTAGCCTGACTTGCAGTTTATAACTATCGGATTTATAACAATATTTTGTTACTCAGGAATTATCCCTATTTGCATAAAGTCAAAAAGAGACAAAACAGGCGGCCTTCCTCCCCGAGTCTTATGTTTCTATGTTACAACCGCGGTACCGCGCTTACTCGAACTAGAAGTTACGTACTAAAACTTCTATTGACCAGCACTATAGGGAACGTGCAGGAACTATAAGGTGGCAGCACAGAAGTGTAATGTCAAGTATATTTTACCTAATTATACGTTTCGAAATTGCAACGCTAGATGGCAGTCTACTTCGTGCACGTTCCCTATGGCTAGAGACATCATCCTTTTCACAAAAGTTTAAGTGCTCCGGAGACAACAAACAGTACCTAGGTATTATAAAAGCCTGGATGTCAGTCAAATGTCATCTGATATTGATTAGTGAACACCTATAAACTGGCTGATCATGCAGAAACGTTGATAAGTGCGCCACATATACAACAACGCGCTAATTTGAAAGTTTATGTTAAATATTATTATATCTGTATGCTTTAAAAGCACGAAGGATAAACGTTCAATGTACATAGGTACATAATATATTTTAATTAAAAACTACGTTTAACCGTAATATAATTATTTACATTGGGCAAGTTGCCAATTTGTATATTCAGACTTTTGAGTAATGTCTTTCGTTTGGGTATTATATAACAATTTATTATAATCCCAAAATTTTGTTTTAGATACATTATAATATTTGAAATCGAGAAAATTGGTAATAAGCATAAGTATGACATTTAATGTTACCTATACAATTAAAATTGTTTGATTTAACATCAACATGAACCGGTTTCTGGCGGGTTATCAACACTAAAATTAGCAATAGACTGCCGCACTCTTGCAAAAGTTAACACAAACATAGGTAGATAAAATGTTCTGTTTAGAAATATCGAGTGTTTGCAATAACCCGGTGCCAAAAGTAGCTGTTCAGAAACCGGCTGTACACAAGTTAGCTAAAAGGTAGATTCGGCTAGTAGTGTTTAGTGTAGTAAACGCCTTTAGTGGAGTGAATTTTAGATAGTGACAAGAAATCTCTTCGAAACTTATTATTACATACTAGCTAGCCTTTAGCTATATAACATAAGAATGTTCAGTCTATATCCACTAGAACTATTAATTAGGTACTCATTAAAATGAAATTGTTTGCCCGGCTGGCAAGATAGCATCGTCGTGACTAGGTTCGACTAGAACAATGAATGTATGAAGGTACAGGAATTTATTAACAACAAATTATTAACTACTCAGGTCACAATGGTAACTAATAGAGACTGACATTACTTTCATATTAAAAGTAACTACAATAAACAAAAAGAGAAATCAGCTACATACAAGGAAATACAACATTAGCATTTATTAATTACTTCAGTACATTTATAATATTTGATGCAATTTTTTACTTATTTTTACGAACACTATACTGACATAATTATCTAAGACATACATATAATAAAATATGTACGTTACAATGCATATTAGCAGACAATAACAATTACGATTAGACAATGTACATGTCGCAGCCAAATGGTTTAATCAGCCGTTTAATTGGCTGCCTAGCCTTTTCATTAAACGGCGCTTTTGAATCGGCGGCCTAAGTGACATTCCGGCATTTAATTGAACAGCTAGCCAAATAACCTGGTTGTATATCGTTTATTGACTTGCCTAGCCAAGTAGCGCAATATAGGGCACAGGGAGCTTAGGGCACCCCGACCCGGAGAGGTTAGGTTTGATAATTCAGCTAACTGGCTGCGACATACACATACTTAATCGAGTATTCTTAAGGAATGCGGAACAAAGCTGTTTTTTTTTAAATATACGACGTTAATTAAGGCCTCCTATTGGGAAATATCAGTCATGACATTATTGCGTTTTTAGAAAGTAAGTATATCTGTCCATAAGGCGAGGTTATCCATTAGTAGTAGGTATGGCTTCTTCAGTTCATTTTTAATTTAATTTAAACTATAGCCAGATAAATAGATATTGCATAGATACGTAAATTATTATCTTTGGTTGGTACCGTAAATTATAATCAAAGATTAATAAATTTCCAAAAAAATAATTAAACAACGAAAAACACTCAAAGGAGAACCTCGCCGTAAGCAGACTTTTTTTTAACTCTGGGTGCAATATTGCATGTTAGACGCTGTAAAACTCACTTTCCTGTTAGCAGACGGTATATTATTTAGGTACGTTTACTGTAGGTATATTATAACGAAAGATATTGGTAAATCAGTGATAGTGCAGTCTTAAATTATTATATTTATGTATCTTCCATTTTAAACCACTCAAGGAAACATTAGCTATAGTACAATCACAATTAAAAAGATTGATGTAGATGAACTGATAAACGATTTTAACTGAGCAGGCCATTTCGAAGCGCATTTTAAAATGTCGAAAAAACGCGCTTTTAAGAGAGGACTCTAGTCGGTAACTTTTGGGCCTTTCTCCATACAAACGTATTCCGCTGTTTTCTTCGTGGATAATGCTGCTCAATGATTTTTTTTTTCCAAAAAATAATGATTTAAAGAATTATAACAATCCAAAACCCGAAAAAACAGCCCGTTTTTACCGCCATGTTCAGACGTCTATCAGACAAATTTGATAAGTTTTTAGCAAACTGAAAATAATAGAAGCATAGATAGTCTTAAATTTTGATATTTATTTTTTATAGATCAGTCCAGTTTTGAAGAAACAAACAGCAGAATACAAAACTTCATTTGGTCAAGGTTTTTATAGGTAAAATCAGCCTCTGCTGTAGTTGTCACTTTCGCACTTTACTTAATAGGGCGCAGCGCGACGGCATCGGCAATAGTTTCCTCAAATACCTATTTTTCAAATTCCTCAGGACTAGAGTCCCCTCTTAAAAACGATATCTATACCGTTTTTGCAAGGCACCCGACCGGTGCAGCATGCGTGCTGACCCGAACGAGTACCTACATTTGTTATTTAAGTTGCATACAAATGTGATATCTAAACATTTTACAATCACTTCAAGACCGTGCAAAATGCGCTCCGGGGCGGTCTACTCGGTGGAAATCATACACCTGATTGCCTGTTTTCACTAAAATTACGCAGCACTTAAATTCATAAACATTTTGCACAGTTCACTATGTCGCAGTGCAACACAGCACATGCTTTATTTTACACATTACATGAAGGAGTAGTGTCGTCGCCCAGTGTTAGTGAAACCCGAATTAGCGTAATTTAAAAGCGTTTTTTTTTTATATTCTAATTGATCTATTTACATCTTCTTAATATAACTGTTTCAAGTATTCAAATGCAGGATAGATACTATAAATATTATATGGTCTGATACATAACAAAGCACGATACATTTACCAAATGTTTGGTAATTTCATTTACGTAAGTCTTAACGTGACCAACCGGAGTATTACATATAAATAAATGTTGTCTTTAAATAATATAATTATATTAGGTAAATAATTTCTTGCTAAGCGGACTAGATTATTGCTTTCATAATGAACTATTTATTTGTATTTTAGAATGTTTTCGAACAATCCGTAATGAAATACAGGCAGTCTATTTTAAATTACAGTTTAAATGTTTTAGAGTCGATATTTTAAATTAAGTTTTGCTCACTTGAAAGCGTTTGGGAGCTAAGCCATTTACAGCTGTTAAAGCTTAAACGAGGCGAAAAGATGAGTGAATAGAGCGCATACATACCAAATACGAAATCAGACTACTGCTAAACCTAGACTGCCTGTATTTACTCCTAGCCTAAGGACTTCCACATAGCAAAGTTAAAATTCATCTTAAACATTATTTACATAGGACACGTTTTCCTAGTCGTGCACAACATTATCCCATTGTCTTAGTCGTGCAAACTTATCTTAGTTCAGGAGTAAATTATAATTCGGAATAACTTATCTAGGTTTTAGTGGTCACTAAAATTACTTACTTATCCTTAATAACTGACAACTATTGAACGTCATTTTTAGAATTAATTAATCCGTAATAACTGACAACTGCGGAACTCGTATTTTTAGAATTAATTTATCCTTAATAACTGACAAATGCGGAACTCAATTTTTAGAATTTATTCGTCTATACTAATATTATAAAGAGGTAAAGTTTGTGAGGTTGTAGGGGATACTCTGGATCTACCGAACCGATTTTAAAAATTCTTTTACCAATTGAAAGCCAAGTTATTTGTGTGTTATATATGGCTATTTATTAACCCGAAAAATACCGCCCAACGTTTTTTTTATTTTTAGAATTAATTTACCTAAGTTTATTGAACTAAGAATCTAAAACATTGTCGTTGAGCCAACATTTAGAATTTGAATGAGTAACACGATACGAATGAACCATGACAGCAGTGCTTTTTAATAATCATGAGGTCAATTGGGAGTGCAGTTGCCTGCGCTTGCGCCGCTTCAAACGACGCCGCCTAGTGTCGCGTGCACAATCAATTTAAAGACTAACTCAGTAACCAACATCACTAAACATAACAACAAATAACTTCAATCGACGCGCAACTCCAAAATAAATTACAAAATACACTGCCTATTTTATTCAACTATAGATCAAAATATTTCCATAAATTACATTATTGCTTATAAATTATAATTGTATTAATTTTATTATGCTGTTCGAAGGGATGACAAGTAAACACCGGAGTTTCAGCAGTTGTAATTTCACATAAGAGTTTAAATGTTCGCAATTACAACGGGCATATTTAATAAAAACGTTACTGGTAAGGAATAGCGTGCTAGAAGCAATCGAAGACGTGAAATAAACTATGTAGTAATTAACTTATGAGAACAGCAAGAGATCAAAGTACATAGAAATCAAAGCACATTTTGTAAAGGATGGTGCGAATAAGAAGTTTACATTGCTGATATCATGACTAAATTTAAAAATTTAGACATGTTATCATGTGCCATTAAAGCACAATTATTTTGTTGATAAACTAGGTGTTCAGTAATTAATAAGTTTATGTTTAATTTATCTAAGTTTATTATTTGCCTATAATCAATATTTAATAAAAAAACCCAAGATGCACAGTCTCGAACAAATGCAACACTCGAAACTGTCGTCAAAACCTGACATGTATCAAGTGTCATGTGTGAGTTGTGTGTAGTTATACTATAAACAGTGTTTTGTGCAAATTCAACCTTACACGGATCGCTTAAAGTTGTTTTTACAAAGCAGTGCAATATGGCGAGCGATGCGAGACTGTTTGAAACTTGCGCATAATTATACATATTGCGCTTATTTTTTGCGGACGTTTTTGAGATGCTGAGTGTATATCTTGGGTTTTTTATATATCAAGGTTTGCCTAAGATAAATGTTTGTAAGGCAATTTCAAGCATTAGTTTGTTATATTGTATCTCCTAAAATTTAAAAGATTTGTACTAAATGCAAATTATAAAAATTGAGATGGGGTGTCAAGATAATAATCGACTGACTCAGTTTTAGTCGATAGACTTATAGATGACCACTCTGTCTTTTGTTTGACTGTCTATGGATAATAATTCTCTTGTTCTTGCCCACCCCCATGATGAAAATGGTTGGCTTTCTATGAAGAAAAATATAATTCTAAGTTTATTGAAGGAAGACAGTGCTTTTATCTATCTGAAAGATAACCGTCTGGCTGGATAGTTCGCGTCCCAATAAATGCATAACAGGTAATGTATTATATATACAAATCAATTCAAAAATTTAAATTTTTTATTGCGTCTGTATTATTGAACATACCTACTACCCGGCTACTTTGACGTGCCAATGCGATCATGATTACGCTGAGGAAAAGGGATAGTGTTATGCGTCTTGTATAACTCTGTCTCCTTCCCACACCTTATACACGTTTTAAGAGGTCATAGTAGGCCAGCTGTTCAATAATACAGACGCAACAAATTAATTTAAAAAAAAAATACAATTTAATTTAAAAAAATCTGGTCAGTAAAAAAAAAATTGCGAGTCATCATGTTTTTTTGTTTCATTGGTTTTTATTTTGCTGTTTCGTCTATTATATTAGTTTAGATTAAAAACCAAACTTGCAAGAGTTTATATTCGCAAGCAATTTTAAAGCGAGGTTTAGGGCGCGATTCCACCTGCATGCAATTTTAATTACATTGCGGAATAAAATAGAGCGCTTGATCAGATTATACATCGGTAGGCCGCAATGTTATTGCAACTTTCATGCGAGTTATTTGCAAGTAGAACCGTGGCCTTAGATCCTTACTCATATTATAAATGCGAAAGTAACTCTGTCTGTCTGTCTGTCGCGCTTTCACGCCAAATCTACTGAACCGATTTAAATGAAATTTAGTACACAGATAGTCTAGATTCTGAGGCTACATAGGCTACTTTTTAATGCGAAAAAAGGGTTGTAAGGGGTTGAAAGGGGAGGATGAATATATATAATGAATATATATATCATATGGAAGTATCCTCATTTTTAGAGCTAGAAGCTTGAATGAAACTTATTTTTAGGCTGTTGGTTCGATATAAATAAATATGACATTCAAAGTTTGTAAAAGTTTTAACCTCAAGCGTGTAAAATAACAATAGGGAATAGGGGATGAAAGTTTGTATGAAAATATGTAAGATTTATGTGAATGCAAATAGCTCATTAAAGTATTTATACGTATGTCTTATTTGTAAAATAATTAGCCTAAATAAAATGCTACCCAAAGACACTATTCCACGCGGACAAAGGCGCTGGCACAGCTAATTACCAATAAAGGTTTTAAAAGCTGGCTTCCGAAAATATTTTGCGTTGTGAGATCATGCTTCATACTTAAGATGATACTTGGGCTACAAATATGCAGGTTGTAGTGAGTTGATTGCAAAAGCAATTAGTTTAACGCTCGCTAGGCAGCTTACTTAAAAAACTTACAGAAGTCAGATCAATGACAAACACTGTATGAGTATCTGCAAACTCGTCTGGTGCTTGTGGAAACTTCTGCAAGTTTGGTTGCTATGGTAGGCGTCAGATAAACGTGCAATAAAGTACATTGACCTTTCCCTAATATCCCTTCGTAGATAACCGAGCAACAAAATATAAACCGTATTTCATTACTAGAGAACGTAAAGTATCACGATAGAAGTCGATTTAGGACAGTTTATTGTCTTTATTAAGAAAATCAATAAATGTATGTGGGTCATTGACCGCTATTGCACATTTATCTGGCGCCTACCATGGTGTAAACTAACAACCTATGGGTAGGCAGGTTTCTGAATAGAGTATTAGGAGTTAAGAACGTGTCAAACCCTACTTTAATGCCAAATTTCGATTGGTTGTCAGGCTAAAGCAGTTTGATAATAATAACAAAGTAACAGGTCGGCTAGCCGCACATTGACTACTATCGCGGAGTTTTAGCAGCGTTACTGTAATTACCAAAACCACACATTTTGTTTCTAGAGTTCCGTATTTACAAGTCCCTGTCTGTCAGCATATCTGTCAAAGATGCTTATTTCAAAAACTCCTCATGATATTGGCTCGATACATATTAGGTAAAATAGTTAAAAACAAAGCTTGCCCCTCAGCACAGCAAATGACAGAATTGAAAAATATTGTTTTTTTTCTTTTTTTATTGTCATAGGAGCCAAAAAGGCTGGTTTTTAATCTTAAAGTGGGTTGTATCCAGTCATCATAATTGTAGAGCTTCATTAGAAAAACATGTTTTTAACTTGTTCTTAAAAATACCTACTATTAAATATCGAAAAAGCTGAAATAAACCTTGTAAAGTCACCAATATCTAGAAAGTCCGAATTTGACAGCTAAGTAGAGAGGGATAGAAGATTGCTTTACCACTAAGTGCGAAAGAGATTTATTTTGTCTCTTTCATACTTACTAGTAAAGCAATCTTGTATCCTGTTGTCAAAACGGGCCTTTTATTTTTTGACAACTATGGTTGATGGAGGCAGATTTATGGAAAAATCTCCGGTTTTTTTAAGTAGCGTAGGCGACGGAGCATTTTTTTTAAATCAGTAGCAAAGCATAAGATGGAATGTGGGTCTGTACTGTGTAGTTTGTGCAGACGCAAAGACTGCCACAAGCAGCAAGCGCCGACTGTAGGCGGCTCCTGAACTGAACAACCACATTTAGTTTCTGTTGCATATGCAACAGTTTTTAAGCGACCGAAAGGTTGCACCAACTACAGATGATACGGGAAAAATTTGAGCTTGACATTTTCATGGCTAAAACACATGATTGCGCATACATGTGTGACGCGCGACTAGCCGACTACCATGACCGCCTGTTACGGAACTCAAGCGATGTAGACAATGTGCTGCCTCCCGCCATTACGTACGCCTGTACGTTATGTACTAACAGACAACTATTATAATCAGTTACTCCCTCAAAGGTGCAGGGTACCCAATTCATAATTATAGCAAGTTATTTCAGTTATAAATATAATGATAATATAATACTTTATAAATCGCAGACGGTATAAGCGTATATTTACTAACTTGAACAACGATAGGGTCTTGGTTACTTATAATTCGTCTTAAGTGATCATTAAATCGTTTTTTATAAACATTTTCATAAGTAATAAGGCAGTATACAGGTTTATTGGATTATTTTACTCGACTAAGACAAAGTTAATAATTTTTAGAATATGATTATCGCCAGCATTGTAAACACTCTTTTCTTACTTGTCACCGGTATGCAACAGAAGCACGCAAACACGAACAGTCGCTCAAGTAACTTATTGATGCTCAAAACAATCCTACGATATGCGTTTAACATTTATTTTTCTAATAAAATCACAATAATAAAATATTTTAATCTATTTTGCGAAGCCACGTTCGTAATAATAATATTCTATTAAGCAAAAATATATTTAAGGCTTTCATCTTTGTTAAGGAACCACTCTTAATGCTTCGAACAAAATTAAACTAAACATTATATTTTTATAACAAAATATACATGATAATATTGTACACCATTGGGCTAAATTATCCTAGTAGACTACATTTCACAATATTTAAAGGATTTCCAAAAAATGTTGTTACTTGTACATTGGTGCTAAAATTATTCTAGGGATATTCTATGAACATCTGCAGGGTAGGTTTGACTAGTTGTTGAAGGGATTGAGAGTATAAAGTTGTGGGATGTTGATGTTACTGGACCCAGGAGGCGGGCACCCACAGCGGCTCGGACTGCACGCGCCACGCCGCCTTCAGCAGCTGCGACAGCGCGGCCGGCAGATCGTCGTTCACGATCTCCTCGTCGAACATGTAGCCGTACAGGAAGTTGATGCGGTTGGACGAGCGCGCGATGTCCGAGAACTCTTCTTCCTGTGGACACGTTACTTACTGCGTAAGGACCAAACTAATCTGATACTAAAGTGAAATGAAATTCGAAACATCGTAAGCCCATTGTGAAACCGAGGAAGACAACCTAGTCTTTATATTGTTCTGATCGTTTTAAGACTTACACGCTTCCTTTTTATTTTTTGACAACTATAGTTGATGGAGGCAGATTTATGGAAAAATATCCGGTTTTTTAAGAAGCGTAGGCGACGGAGCATTTTTATTAAATCAATAGCAAAGCATAAGACGGAATGTGGATCTGTACTGTGTAGTTTGTGCAGACGCAAAGAAACCGAGAAAGACAACCTAGTATTTTTATTGTTCTGATCGTTTTAAGACTTACAAGCTTCATTTACCTTCCGTAGGCGCCAGGTAAACGTGCAATAACGGTCATTGACCCACATACATTTACCTATTGACTTTCAAATATATCAAAAATAGAAATAAAGACAAAACTGTCTTGAATTGACTTCTATCGTGATCCTTTACGTTCTCTAGTAATGAAAAAGGGCCAAGTGCGAGTCGGACTCGCACACGAAGGGAAGGGTTCCGTACCATAAACCCAAATTTTCAACTGTCTACCTATTACGGTTCTTGAGATACATCACGCTTACATACAGACGGACGGACGGACGGACGGACAGTGGAGGCTTAGTGGGGCTTAGGCTTAGGTGGAAGAGATTCTGAAATATATGTTTATAATTACTAGTAATAGGGTTCCGTTGGTTACCCTTTGGGTACGGAACCATAAAAAACAATTAATAATATTTATTGTTCGGGTATTTACGAAGGGATTTTAGGGAAAGGTCAATGTACTTTATTCCAAGTTAATCTGGCGCCTACCTTAGCCTCACCAAAAGTTACGTAAATGAAGCGATTCTATTGGTTCGCCACTTTATTTTTAAAGCCAAATTAAAGTGGTGTCGCAATAATCAGGCACAAATAAAAGTAGACATAATTGCTGAGCAGCGCGAATCCAAAGATTTCGGGAAGTTTTGGAAGAGCACTGGTAAACTGAATTACAGGCCGAGTCTGCCGGTGAGCGTGGCTGGCATTTGTGATCCTCAAGCCATTTCAAATTTGTTTGTGAATCAGTTCCAAGTTGATCCCTTAGCGGGACCGGTTACGCCCGTGTCTTCGTCGGTGATCGGCGCTGAGGTAAGTTCTCCGTGTTTAAGATTTTTGTAGCCGATGTCATTAAAAAGATGGATGGAGGTAAGTCTCCGGGACATGACTACCTCAGCGTCGAGCACTTGCGATACGCGGGAGTTCATTTACCGAGGGTGTTGGCAACATTTTATTCATTATGTATAAGTCACTCGTACTTGCCAGATAAACTTATGAAGACCACAGTCGTGCCAATAGTAAAGAACAGAACGGGCGATGTTACAGACCCCGCAAACTATAGGCCTATTTCCCTGGCAACTGTTACAGCTAAGGTACTGGACTGTTTGCTTGATACACATGGTGAGTCGTATAAATCTTCATGATGCCCAATTCGGTTTCAGACCCGGACTATCGACGGAGACTGCCATCATTTGTTTTAAGCAGACTGTTCAGTATTATGCTGATAGGAAAACACCGGTCAATGCATGATTTCTGGACTTATCGAGGGCCTTTGAACTCGTGTCATACGACATCTTGTGGGAAAAGCTGCGATAGGAAAGCAGTGTTGACTATGCTGTTATTTCTTTATTCAAGTTTTGGTACAAAAATCAGACAAACTATGTCAGGTGGGGTGGAACTCTGTCTGATGTGTATAGGTTGAAGTTCGGGGTGAGACAGGGGGGTGTTACCTCGCCTCGTCTCTTTAACCTTTACATTAATCAGCTCATTGTTGAACTCAGCCGCACCCGTATAGGCTGTCACATTGACGGAGTTTGCATTAACAACATAAGTTACGCTGACGACATGGTGCTGCTGAGTCCATCAATAAGCGCACTCAGACGTCTTGTTAAGATGTGTGAAGACTATGCCGTCACTCAGGGACTCAGGTATAATGCAAAAAAATGTGAATTATTGGTATTCAAGGCAGGCACCAAATGTTACACTAACGTGCCAGATGTGACCATTAATAATACTCCGTTGTCCAGAGTAACAAAATTTAAGTACCTGGGTCACTGGCTCACTCATGACCTGAATGATGACCTGGACATAGAAAGGGAACGCAGGGCGATGGCTGTCCGAGGTAATATGCTGATACGCAGATTTGCACGTTGTACGACGCAAGTCAAAATAACCCTTTTCAGAGCATACTGCCAGTCTTTTTACACATGCAGTCTGTGGGTCAGGTATACGCTGAGGGCATACAATGCCTTGCGTGTCCAGTATAACAATGTATTCAAGATGCTGTTGGGTCTGCCACGTTTTTGTAGCGCTTCTGGGATGTTCACCGAGGCAAGGGTTGATGGTTTTCATGCCATTATACGGAAAAGGTGCGCTTCTGTTCTCAGTAGAGTACGTGCTAGCTCCCACAGTATCCTGAGTGTATTTTGTGATAAGTGAGACAGCCCCATCCTGGCTCACTGGATACGGCTGCACACGTAGGTGGCAGTTGTTTTAATTTTGTATGTTTTGTACTAACATTAGGTTAAGACTTTTACTAACAAGCTATGGATTTTATCTGCAATAAATCTTTATTATTATTATTATTTTACAAACACATCCCTCAATACACATCCTCGCACATCCCCGGTGGGAACGCAGCCTAAGGGGGTCGTTTTTCCACACAGAGGTTCGGAATCCTAAAACCTGGTTTAAATGTCGTATAGTTAACATAACATTGAGGCACATTGACATAGAATTAACATAACATGATAGGAAATCCCTACAAAGCAACGAACTTGCCGAGGTCGGTCAGTGGATGGGTGACCAAATTACCATTTTAAAATACCGCGAAATGCCTCCGACCCACGGGAAATTGTTAGTCAAATCTGACACAAGTTTTCCCAAGGTTTGGTATCGTGTTAGCCAATTACTAGGTTGTGGAGGTCAATTAGGCAAACGCTCCATTTAAAATACTGGTACTAAGAATTGGCTTGTTAGAATAAAACGTGTTCGACTTACCGTGAAAGCTCGGGAGCTTTCTTTGTCGAAGGTGGAGCGTGCGTTGGCAGCAGTGCGCGTCGCGACCAGGCGCTCGTGGCTGGGCGGCCTGATGAACACGATGTAGGGCCGCAGCCGGGGAGTGCGTAGCATCTTTAGCGCCTGCCAGTGAGGACTTAGCACGCACACGCGACCTGCGAACAGGAATCCTATTATAATTTCATAACTAGCTTTTTTCCGCGGCTACGCTCGTGTTATTATAGATTTTCCATAAAAAGTAGCCTATATTCGTCTTCAGTACCTACTCTCTATCTATCACTGTACCTAAATTCATCGAAATCGATTCCACGATTTAGGCGTGAAAGCGTAGCAAATAAGCACACTTTCGCATTTATAATACATACTAGCTTCTGCCAGCGGCTTCGACCGCGTGGTCCCTAGGTAACATATTCCCGGGATAAAAAGTAGCCTATGTCCTTTCTCAGGCTCTAGACTATCTGTGTACCAAATTTCATTTAAATCGGTTCAGTAGTTTTGGCGTGAAAGCGAGACAAACAGAGAGACAGACAGAGTTACTTTCGCATTTATAATATTAGTAAGGATTAGTTAAGATGTCATCGAATATTTTTTTTTAGTTTTGGATAGCCCTTTTATCGAGGAAGGCTAATAATACTACGATAAAAATGTAACGCCGACGAAGTTGCGCGGGACAGCTAGTACTACGTACATACGTACTGCCGTTTTTGCGCCATAATGGTAAAACACAGCTTTATTTTAAATTCACTCATATCGGCTTGATTTTGTCAAATCGAAGCGTATTTTTCGCGGTTACTCTAAGTTTCAAAGACCCTACACTTGAGTGTTTACAAATTAAATCACGTCTGGGGGTTCGGTCATGGAACTAACGTTCAACGTTTGAGAAAGGTTTTAAAACAAAAATTTGACTTGAAACTACTATCTATTCTCAGACTTACCAAATATACACAAAACAAAGATCTAAAAATCGGTCAAGCCGTTACGGACGAGTTCGATAGCAAACACTGTGACACGAGATTTTGATATATTAGAAGAAGATTAAGTTTGCTACCTAATAAAATTAAAGAATATTTTTGTAAACACGTAATTTCTTATTTTGGCATCTTCACAAGGCTCCCTTTTGGACGCGTTTTTCGTGCGTGTACATTATACCTTACCATTCGACATTTCGTGATCATGAACTACTTACCAGAATTTACGATGGTCTCGACGCTCTCCGCCGAGGTTCCGTATAGGTTCCCCTTATATTCGCCATGCTCAATAAATTTCCCATCAGCTATATCTTGCTCCATTTTTTCACGACCAACAAACATGTAATCTTTACCGTTTGGCTCGCTCGATTTCTGGGGTCGTGATGTAACTGAAAAGGTTTGCAAAATAATGATATTTATTGTTGTTCACAATATAGCAAATTCGCTTGAAAATATGGGTAGATACTATAGGAATTTTATCAACAAACCGGTAAATCTCTGGCAATTTTAGCAACTTTTAGCACAGCTGTAATAGTCAGAAAGTTGTTTAAACTTACATGGTATGGGTGTGACATATTTTTCAGGATCAGTGGCAATAAGCCTCCTGCGCAACTCATTCCTGCCGACCCCAGGCGCACCTACCAACACAATCGGTCGGACCATGCCCGGCCGCGGATACAACCGCGCTACCTCTTCGTACGTTGGTATCATTTCACGATCAAAATCATCATTCTCTGTAATATCATATATAACCTTTTTCACTTTGGGTGTGGACTTGCAGGGCAGTAGGGCGGTGGCCGTCGGGGTTGGTGAGCATGGAGTTTTCGGAGCACAGTCCGAGTTTGTGACGGAGACACTGCAAAGAGCCGGCTTGCCTGCGCCGGGCATGCAAAATGGGTAAATGATAATGATCATGAGCTGACAGTGAAACGACACAACATGCATATGAATTGACAAGGAATTCATGTATATTATGTATTAATTATAATTATCTTCACTTGAAGGTATAATTGCACTTCTATAACATTCGCGATGACAACGTATAAAATTTTTATCCTCCCAAGTACTTAAACGCACCTTCCAAATTTTGCGGATCCGTTTGTCTTTCATGGATGATGCGACCTTCTTGCAGCGCTCTTGACGGTATCAAACCCGCTCTCATTACTCTGTCACCTTCTCTTCGAGCTTGCCACCTGAACAGAGAGGGCAACAGTTAAAAAAGTCTTATTATGTGTGTTTAACTACCAGTGTTTAAAAACTTACCAATATGCGTCATCTTGGGACACTATGTGGAGTACGTCCCCTTTCTTGAAGTCCAAACCCGCCTCCTTGCACGGTATGTACGGGTCTTCTGAAGAGTTGTAATTGAAGAGAGCACGAACTCTAACTTTACTCTCCCGTGAGCCTCCTTTGCCAAAAGAAGGCACTAATTTGAAGGTGATAGTGCCCTCAGAACTTTGCTGTGAAATCAATATAAACTAATTATGTTGTTCTTCACTTTGAAACGAATCAATTAACTACTGAGGTTGGCAATGATAATGACATACCAGTATCGATAGCACATCGGCAGGTGTCTTGTTCTCCACGCTGATACCGTTGACCTCGATAACTTCGTCTCCGGCGTGAATCAACCCAGATCTGTCGGCGGCGCCGCCGTGCATCACACGAGCTATCACGATTTTCCCGGTCTCTTCGTCTGTTTTAATTGTAGCACCCTATCGTACAGAACGAGTCTAAATATACATAGCTCCATGTTAAGTCGATACTATTACTCGTCGTACTCCTCAAGTTGGAAAAACACATAATTTTTGTCAAAATTAACCAATTGGAAAGTGAGGGATTTAATTTAAGTAGGTACATTCATTACAAGTAGGTACTAGGTTATAGAAATAAATTATAATAAAAAGACACTATGCAAAAAATCAAATACATATAGGTCAGGTTGATAATTAAAATAATAAGCAAGATGTATTGTGTGGGGTAATAGTGTAACAAACAAAACATTTGAAAATGAGTGTCGTTCTGGACAACACAATACAAATTGCATCGGCATCTAGAGATAGCAGCTAATCATTCTTGAACTTGAAGACACGGTGACGATGAAGAATAACAAATACAGAAGAACATCAAAAAGACAAATTAAAAAATAGGTGAATGCGTATACGTAAACTATGTGGAAGGGATGGAAAAATAATATTGGAAGCATTCAAATGAGTAGCATAAGTACTTAACATATATCAATACTTACCACTATTGGCTCTGCACTCTGTGCTCCACCCTTTTAATAAAAAAATAATTTCAATATACCCTAAATGATGACATGGTACTTTATTCACTAATATTACATAATCCTTGATTGTAAAACACTGCATTGTAAAAAGATGATCCATGCATCTGCTTCACACTGTACTTAAATTTAAAAAAAATAGCTTCTTTATTTTTATGAAATTAGCAAACACTTTCACCTATCTGTTCCGTTTATGTTTATTTGAATTTAAACTATTTGAATATTGCTGAGTATCATGTTCATTTATTATATTTAGCTGCTATTTCTAAATGAATTCACTGGGTTTTTCTTTAAATCTCTTGCTATAAAATTATGGAATATTCGAAGCTTATTCTTACCAAAGGTTCGTCACTTTTTACTAATTGAACAATTTTCACAGTTTCTTCTTCATCATCCAGTTCTGGTGGAATATCAGGGAGATGTGGGTAGTAATCTTTTTGAGCGACTGCATCATGAGTGCAGAGTATTGCCTGAGGAATACACAGCTTAATTTGTATTATAAATGAAATTAAATGTTTAGCTTCCATTCTACTATTCTATGTATTTTATGTCACATTAATTTGAGATTTGCATATAATTATGAATGGTGATTTGAGATTGTTTCGACAACCCGCCGACCAGTTATTGCAGAATCAGGCACATTTAATTTATTCTTAATAGCCCATCTCAAAATTCGCTAACCTAGCCTTGTTTGGGAAATTCTATTTCACATGAAACCGAAGAATCCTTTAATCTAGCTTAGCATTGAATCCTTTAATCTAGCCTAGCATTGAATCCTTTAATCTAGCCTAGCATTGAATCCATTAACCTAGCCTAGCATTGAATCCTTTAATCTAGCCTAGCATTGAATCCTTTAATCTACTAAAGGTTTCAAAGCTGGACTCTGGTGTTCACCGAGGAGCAGAGCTATTCTTATCTGCTAAACATGAATGAACTCCAAGTTGTATGCACCAATATAAGACAGCCTATGGACGTGCTGAAGACCACAGAATCCTTCAGCATGTCCATCAATATGAAGTTTGGTTTAAGGGTGTGGTTGCTCGTAAACAGTTAGAAACAGCTGTGATGACAGAAAGTTTGCTTCTTTTTAAAAGATTATTACTATCCCTTATTAGTCTAGGTATGTCACAGGCTTTTGGTATAGACGAAAATGTGAAAAACAATCATTTATATCACTGTTGTCCTACTCTTTTGGTATTCGTAGGTATCATCATGATCATCATCATGTCAGCCGAAAGACGTCCACTGCTGGACATAGGCCTCCCCCAAAGGGGGGGTTTGCCATAATCGCCACGCTTGCCAAGCGGGATGGCGATCGCAGTGTATGGTGTTGCGTTTTACAGAGAACGCTGCTGCCCATTCTCTGGTGAGTCCCTTAGTCGCCTCGTACGACACCCACGGGAAGTGACGGGATGGTATTATTCTTTATCTATTATTTTTTATTTGTAGGTATACTAAATCTAAACTGTTTGCTTTGAAACTGTAACGTTTCATCAACAGGCGATGGGCCCATGAACCGTTGGCCATTAACACTTAGAACTTTTCACCCACGAACGTTTCGACCATATAACTCTTCGTCAGTGAATGCCTAACCAACAGAATGTTTTGACCAATAACTTTTAACCCAAAGGACACAGTTAGGTGTCTATTGACTGCCATCAAATATGGGTATGTTATCGGTTACCTGTCATAAGATTTTAAGCACGACTGTCTATTTCACCTGCACAACCTAGCTAGTTTGTGGGTAACACTAATATTGGCAAACTCCTTGGTAAGAGTAATGACAGATTACTAGGCTTCTGAATACCCTTAACAACCTGTCAATCTACAAATGGCAGCCGTTAAACATATTAAGCTCAATAATGAACTCCCCATAGCAAAAGCAATCAATGACCGTATACCCAAACAATTTATCTTTGATAAAAAATGCAAAATCCAATTACATGAGGATCACCGTTGCGGCGTGCTGTGCCCGCTGAGCTGCGGATCTTCACCGATGGATAAAAAACAAGTAGGTACTGGTACGGGTGCGGAAATCTTCTCAGAGGATCTCAACATCCACATAGCCACACAATCGGGGGTCCACAACAGTGTTTCAAGCTCATGGGCATTTTCCTGGCGGCTTCAGCCATCCTAACCAAGGAAGTTAAGGACCACTCAATACGAATACTTTCGGTCAGCATGGCTGTCCTGCAAGCTCTGAACAGTCACACAGTAACTCTGGGCTGATCCTCGAGTGTCACCCACGTCTAGATCCAACAAAGTAACATTCAATGGATCATCAAAGGACACGGCGAATCCCGAGACAAAACGATAAGGCCTGAACCCTTCGTGCTACTCCCTTTCGAGTACGGAAACGCACCGGAGACAAACATCACAAGCTATGGGTTGACCATGGTGAGTGTAGGCAGGCTTAAGAGGCACTTCCCTCTATAGATGGCCGATTCACGAAACAAGCCCTAAGGCTGACTAAACAAGTTGCGTATACCCGTAACAACTAGCCATGGGTCTTTTAACCTTTTGACCGCTTGTGTCTATTTACGCGACACATATTTCTGTGCCCTACCGCTCGTGTCGTATTTCTGCGACAGAGAACATGCATATATGCAGATAGTAACACGAAGGTGTTGCTGGCCTTCTTTGTGGAGCTGGGGTGGATCGAATGACGCATTTGTCCCGTCTGCACGCAAAATACGCGCTTAGTCGTGGAGTTGCGGAAACCAGGCCGTTTTACATACATATATATGTCACCGAAAAATTGCGACGAAGACTTCGTAAGATTGTAATAAATCTGTATTAGATTATGATTTCTCGATAAATCATGAAAAAAACCGTTTTGTACACAATCAATCCCAGCCAAATTCAATAGTTTCCAATATGTCCATGACTTATTAACAAAAAATATTTTACAATTTCACGCGATATTTTACAATCTTACGACTTTTGCTATTTTCCAGTGATATATACATACAAACACATATCGTCGGTGCGCTTGCCAAATCTGATATGTGCATTTCGATGATACTTTCTTGTTACTTAATATCCTTTAAAATCAAGTATATTAACAAAACATTTTATCATTTTCACGTGTATCTCAGTTCATACGGCATTTAGAAATTTTGAATTAGTCAATTAATCATTAAAAAATCATCAATTAATCATTAAATAAAACAGATTATTGTCTCCCTTGTCAACTTGATGAAAAACACATATCAGATTTGGCAAGCGCACCGACGATATAGCTCTTGGTCCCTCAAGAGCTTAACATGCTTTCTGAGGCATGGAGTAAAAGTCTCGGTACGTAAACTGATAAAAAGCTAGCTATTTAGACGCAATCTTCTTTTTTGAACATATATAAAAAAAAGATATGATTGTAACTTTTAGATAATGGACATGGACAGGAAAAACAGGAAATTACTTACTTGAAAATGTGGTTTCTGCAGTAAGCTAAGAAGTTCTCCATATTCTTTTGAAACTGAGACTACATCATGGAGTAGCTCAAACACTTCTAAAGTCACCTGCATGGCATTCGATAGAAGAGGATAGAACTTATCATCTTTGCCTTTTGCCACTATTTTGTTATGTACTTGAACAAGGGCATGAAGCTGTTTTGACTGCAGAAGTTCACTCAAAAATGCAACATCTTCTCCACCCGACTGGACTTCCTTCAATGATGCTAGGAGGCGAGTGAGAGCTATGAAACAAACATAACAATAATTAAATATTGCATGGTGGTTGTTACCGTCGTACAGAACTGTCCCAAGCTGGGTCAAATCTATATTAATATATAAAGCTGAAGAGTTTGTTTGTTTGTTTGCTTGAACGCGCTAATCTCAGGTACTATTGGTCCAATTTGAAAAATTCTCTCAGTGTTAGCTAGACCATTTATCGAGAAAGGCTATAGGCTTTATATCATCACGCTAACACCTATATGAGCGGAGCAGTAATGAAAATTGTGATGCAGACGAAGTTGAGCGGGTCAGCTAGTTTATTTATAATGTTTTCAACAATAAATCAAGACATTATTTTTTAACTTGCATTGTTTATTTCTCTATACAATTGGATATTAAGTAATTTTTACACATGTTCAGAGTCAAACAACAAAACAAAACAAACAAACAAGACAAAGTATTTTGGATCTTGTGGGTATTATGTAAGCATGTCACAGCCAGATCGCAGTAACACTTGCACCATCTTTAAATAGTATAAAGTTGCTGGATGTTTCTGCCTGTTTCTTCACTTACTTCATGTATACCACACAATGGATTTTGATATGGTTTTACAAATAGAAGTAGTCATAAACAAGGAATGTTTGTGTATGTCACTGTGGTTTATAATAAATCACATCGGACTTGAGAGAGAAGGGCCCTGATGGCTTCACACAAACCAGGGCCCGATATAGTATAGTGGTAGGGATAATACCAGAAAATAATGCAATATTAAATATACAAATGATTAATTCAATGGTTAGTAGGATTGCCACCATTTCAGGGGGAATTACACCCCACCTCTGATAGGTTTGATTTTCTATTAACCATTCATACTTTAATTATAGCAAGCTGAAGAATTTAGTTGAAAATTTTTGCACTCCAGATGAACTATAGCCGTACTAATATTATAAATGCGAAAGTAACTCTGTCTGTCTGTCGCGCTTTCACGCCAAAACTACTGAACCGATTTAAATGAAATTTGGTACAGAGATAGCCTAGAGCCTGTGAAAGGACATAGGCTACTTTTTATCCCAGGAATATGTTCCCTAGGGACCACGCGGGCGAAGCCGCTGGCAGCAGCTAGTACTTCATATATGTTGGTTGTAAATAAGAGTCTTTGGTAAAAGCCGGCCCTAGGCTATGTGTGCCCCTACCTTGCCTACAGCATGGCCTGTCACAAGTCATGACTAAGGGGGCCGCATAAACTTGGGCCTGACTGGCAAACACCACCTCGACTTTATGACCAGTCCAACCTTGAACTCTTTCTTCTTTATATGACACTTATGTACTATACACTATTGACCATCTCTGCTTCACACAGCTGCCCACTGAAGATGGGGTAGGTCGCTATTGTAGTGAGCTTTAATTGGGGCCGGGACTTATGACCACCCACTCAACAAGTGGGTTTTAAATGAGATTTATTAAATAAAAATACTAAAATTATGACAGAAACGTAGATGCTAGAAGGTTCCACAAATCCAGGAAAATTATTATTGAGCGGATTAATGAGTCTCATTCAACACATACTGATTTTGATCTCATGATGGAGCCAGAGGCAGATGTTGGGCACAGGAATCCCATAATAATGACATGGTGATTTTTTATACTAAATTCCACGGCAGCAACTTACATAACAATACTATCTCCACTATTTCACATACCTGGGTCCCAATGCTCAGATGAGGAGTCCATAGTGGCTAGGTTCCACTTCGTTCCAAATCAGTTAGATAATGACCCTTGGATAACACAGACATTCAGCTATTGATTTTCACTATAATTAACAAATTTTACATGGGTACGTATCATCGCGTGCTATATTAAGATTTACTAAGTACAACCCCGCCCAAGTAATCAAAGACTTTAAAAACAAAAAAATGGTTATTTTTAAATGATTTTTTTTTTAATATCTATTTATTCTGCAAAAATTCTTGTAACTATTTTATACAATTTAAAATAACTTCATTTACCATTCGCCCGCTAATGTAAGTGTTTCAGAGGCGAATGAGATGCTGAAAATTCGACGATATCTATTTTATTATTTTTTATTTAGGTTTGATTATAGTCTAACACCATTAAATGTTATAATCAATGAACACATAAAGAAAACATTTTTTAAAAGTGGTAAGAAAAATTATTTAGTTATTTAAACAGGTCGAGCAGGCCAAAGTAAACTTAGAAAACTATGCTACACAACACTCATAAATGGCGTTTACGTACTAAAAAGGAAACGTCAAATAAAAGAAAATCAATATCACAAAACGTAACTGTAACACTTAATGATTCCATGCAACATGCCAATAGTCAACGTTACTGATCGTTTTTTTTTTCAGTACTGTATGTATGGAAATATGACGTACTCTGTCAGAATAAACAAAAAAGCAAAACTATTATCTTTATCTTTATACTAGCACTTCACCCGCGACTTCGTCTGCGTACACTTTAGAGGTGGCGCGCAACTTCTTTGTCCCATATTCTCATCATCGGAAATACATCTTCATGATTCATCCTGATAGTTGTGCTTGTGTCTTAGTTGTTCAGCCCTGGAAATGTTTCTGGTCTCCTGGTACTTGTGAATCTTTTTTTTTACCTTGAAGTTATTTATTATTTTTTATTATTTATTCTTTTATACAGTTTGTGTACAGTTTTGAGTTTCTTATTGTACCATTAAACCAGGATTGGTTTGTATTGGTATATATCTTTCACGCTCACAATTCCTGCCTAAAATATACTTAGACATGTTTCTCATTTCCTGGTACTTTTGAATCCTAACTGCTCACAATTCCAGACAAGGAAATACTTCGACATTTTTCTGGTCTCCTGTTACTTTAAAATCCTAACGGCGCACAATTCCAGCGCCAGCAATATTTCGACATGTTTCTGGTCTCCTGGTACTTATGAATCCTAACCGTCCACAATTCCAGGCCGGAAATACTTTGAAATATTTCTGATCTCTTGGTACATAATGAATCTTTAGAGCTCATAATTCTAGCCCCGAAAATATTTCGACATGTTTTTGATCTCCTGGTACTTTTTCCTAACTGCTCACAATTCCTGCCCCGGAAATACTTCGACATGTTTCTGGTCTCCTGGTTCTTATGAATCTTTAAGCACTCACAATTTTAGCATTTCTAGCCCCGAAAATATTATGACATGTTTCTGATCTCCTGGCACTTTTGAATTCTAACTGCTCACAATTTCAGCCCCGAAAATACTTAGACATTTTGCTGTTCTCCTGATAATTTTGAATCATAACCGCTCACAATTCCAACGCCAGAAATATTTCGATTTGCTGGTACTTGTGAATCTTTAGCGCCCACAATTTCAGGCAAAAAAATCTTCAACATGTTTCTTATTTCCTGTTACTTGTGAATCTATCATCATCATCATATCAGCCAAAAGACACTACTCTACTGGACATAGGCCTACCCCAAGCGTCGCCACAACGACCGGTCCTGCACGTCTCGCATCCAAAGCGAATCTAAAGCGTTCGTTTTCCAGCCCGGAATAAACTTCAACACACATATTTCTGTTCGACTATTAAAAAAAAAAATTCTACCCCAAAAATACTTTTACATCGTCTTGTTCTCCTGGTACTTGTGAATCTTTAGCACTCCCAATTTCAGCCCCGGGAATACTACGACATGTTTCTGTTCTCCTGGTACTTGTGAATCTGAAGTACTAAGGTAGCAGCGGCTCTGGGGTTCCACTTCCTCCTCAGTCTCCTTTAAGTCATGCCTTTTACCGGGATAAAAAGTAGCCTATGTTTGATTCCAGGATGTGAACTATATGTGTGCCAAATTTCATCCAAATCCCTTCAGCCATTTTTATCACAAGCATACAAACTTTCACATTTAAAATATTAGTAAGATAACTAAGCACCAAGCAAACACTGATTCATGCTAAAATCTCGGAGGTTTTCGACACGTGGGATCTGAACAGGTCAACCAATAGCCACAAGCCTTGATCCACGCCTTACGAGACTCACATTACGGGGTTCTTCGGTCTGATCTCTAGAACCCTGACTACCTGACTGGAGCTTGGGCCCTATTCCCGATACCGGTGGGCACTGTTGGGCTAGTAAATCTCGAATTGCTCATTGTTATGTGTGCCAATTACAGTAGATTTTATCTCATCAAAAACACAAATGTGAAAAGGGAGCCAAAGTTCAATGTTTATAATATCCGTAACTGTCGACTTAAATGAAAAAAAACTGGCCAAGTGCGAGTCGGACTCGCGTGCAAAGGGTTCCGAACGAATTAAATTTTTTTAACATGTTATTTTAACACTACAGACTTCTAATAGATTTTCCTTTAATCTTTAGGTAAAGATCTATTATCTCCATTTTTTTTTCTCAGCTCAGTAGGCTCAGTAGTTTCGAAGATAGGGGGGGGGGGTGGTAATTTTTCGAAAAATTTCTTGAAAAACTTCTAAATCATTTATTTTAAAATTATGAAAAAATTATAATTAAAACCCTCACAGTAAGCCCTTTCATTTGATATGTCACACGATATTGTTCAAAAAAACTTTTATTTAAATTTTCTAGTTTGACCCCCAAAAGTGACCACCCCCACCCATACTAAAAATTTAATTATTTACGTAACGCGTCCGTATTTGGGTCATAGAAGTCCATATGTGTACCAAATTTTAGGTTCAATATTCGATTTGGCTAGTTTTTACATAGGGAAATGTTACCTTATATTTGGCTTTACTTATTATTTTTATGTTATACTTACTCAAGGTACAGTTTTTATATCTTACTCTTCTAAAATTTTGATTTGCTGGTGAAAATCAGCCAAGTCAAATCTTGAACATTCATTTACCTTATTTCAGAATTATCTACGGCGCGTGAAATCTAATTTTTGTCAGTGGCTTTGACTGCGTAAATGTCATTAATTGTTCTTTATTATTCTGGCCTCTTCAAGATGGAATGACCACTCACTTCTTGATTACTTCACCCAAGCCTTTACTTCAGCGTGTTAATAGAATCGACCAACTGGTCTATGGGTAGGTACATAATGAATCTTTAGCGCTCTTCCAGCCCGGAATAAACTTCGACATTTTGATGTTCTCCTGGTACTTTTGAAACCTAACCGCTCACAATTCCAGCCCCGGAAAAACTTTGATATGTTTTTGTTCTCCTGGTACTTTTGAATCCTAACTGCACACAATTCCGGCCCCGAAAATACTTCGACATTTTTCTGTTCTCCTGGTACTTTTGAATCCTAACTGCACACAATTCCAGCGCCGGAAATACTTCGCAATGTTTCTGAACCTCTGGTACTTTTGAAGCCTAATCGGAATATATACTTTAGAATCTTTAGCGCTCACAATGCCAGCCGCATAAATACTTTGACATGTTTTTGCTCTCCTTGTACTTGTGAATCTATAGGTTCACAATTCCAGCCCGAAAATATCTTCGACATGTATCAGGTGAGCTGTCATTCCATCTTGATTACATGGATCGACAGGTCACTTTACGAACACTTCACCCAAGCCTTCACTTCGTCATGTTTACAGAATCGCGCGGCTGTATTCCTGGTGAAAAAAAAAATATTTTGTTCAAAAATACTTTGACGTATTTCTGGTCTCCTGGTACTGGTGAATCTTTAGCGCTAACAATTCCAGTCCCGAAAATACTTCGACATGTTTCTGGTCTCCTGGTACTTGTGAATCTATAGCGCTCACAATTCCAGCCCCAAAAATACTTCGGTATGTTTCTGTTCTCCTGGTACTTTTGAACCTGAAGTACTAAGGCAGCAGCAACTCTAGATTTCCACTTCTTCATCTGTCTCTATTAAGCCACGTAAGTTACCGGGATAAAAAGTGGCCTATATGTTGTTCTAGGATGTTAACTACCAAATCCCTTCGGCCGTTTTTGCGTGATTGAAGGACAAACATACAAACTTTCACATTTGTATATTAGTAGGTTTGCTCGTTTAAAGGTATTGGATAGTAAGTAAGTAAAGTAAGTAAGTTTTATTTGCAAATAATGTAGTAAAGAGATGTTACATTATATAGTTCTGGTGCAGGACACACTCCACCATTCTATGATGGCATGCAAATATTTACACATAACATTATGCTTATCATTAAACACACTTCGAAATAATATTGACACACATTATCAATTATCAAATAAAACAAATCAACAATAGTAATAATTTTATGAAATAAATTTTAAAGGGAAAACATAAAATAAAAGAAATATTTACAGGTACATAACATTGTAAGTGGCTAATTATATGCTTATCTAATGATAAGCATATAACTAACTTGAATGTCGCTAATATCGTTGATCTAGCTTTTCTAAACCCATGCTGTTATTCGACCAGTACCTCATACTTGTTTAGAAAATTTAATAGCCGTTTCTTCATAATTCTCTCAAATTTTTTTGATAGGATTGGTGTTAATGCTATAGGTCGATAATTATTTTTGTCTGTCTTAGAACCTTTTTTGTGCAAGGGTTTTCTAACAGATAGTTTAAATTTTTCCGGGAAACAACCTTGTTCTATTGATAAATTCATAATGGATGAGTTGATCGTAGCGTAAAACTAAAATATATACGCGGTCAAATTGAGAACCTCCTCCCTTTTTTGAAGTCGGTTAAAAACACCGTTCGGTGCGAGCTTGTGAGCGAAACTAAACACGCGCCAACGTGTAAATGCGTCGCAAACGTTTGCCGCAAGTTTCCTTTGAAAACGGAAATAGAGAAAACGTTACAAGATTACATAATTGAAGAATGTGAATCAGCTTGGTGTTCACCAGCGCTGATGGTGCTAAAATCAAATGGTGCTATCCGTTTCAGCGTTGACTACAGGCCTTTAAACAAAAGTAGTGCATTTGTAACAAATCCAGTATCTTCTCCCGCATGAACAATAATATATCTTTGCCCTTTCGATACAGGCTCCAATACTCCGTCTTCACCCTCTCCTTGCCAACATTTACACGATGTATGCAAAGAGTGCCTATATATGTCGGAAATAAGTCAGTCAATAGAACAATCGGGACACCAACGCCATCTAGTGGCGTTCGACGGAGTCTAGTCGAGCAGTGCAGACGTGCCCACGTCTAGAAACCGCCGCGTGTTCCGAATATTTGTTCAGTGTACCTATTGTGTGAGAATATTGTAAGTGAGACTTTCGAGTGTGAATAATAATTTGATTTAAAAGCAACCGTTGTTTCTATTGCGCAATAACCAATACTTCCCAAAGTACGCCCACTGTGGTTCCAATATCCTGGCTGATGTAACCTGAAGAGTTGTACCATCGCTGACATCAGGAAGTGGGATTCGTGTTGGTTCACACGCAAAATGACAACACTAAAAGTGACAGTTGGCGTGTTTAAATCAGTGTAACCGTGCAAAAAAAAAATGTGACCGTTGAATTAAAAATTTAAATCATACGAGTGCTTATTGAAGCACTATACGTGCGAAAGCATTGGCTTGCGTTGATCCAGACAAGGTAGACGCGGATGGAAGATCATGGTTCACGACAGCAAAGAAAGTGCTACATCGCCTTAAGTATAGAGTCAAGCAGCATCGCAGTTGGCAGCGAAGCACTTCGTATGCTGTGCCTGTGGAAGGCCAGGACCTATCGCAGCTCGATGGACGAGTGCAAGCAGCGACAGCTCAGTGGGTAGCGGAGCAGCTGCGGCAGGCAGTGAACGGCGAGTAGATACTCGAGTCGTACAACGACATACGACGTACTACCGCCAGACGTGTCAAATGAGAAAAAGTTAACCGTAATGTTTTTCTAGTGCTGATTGTTTGTTGTGGTATGGCCTAATTAAGTTACGTAATGTTTTTGCGTTGACGAATATTGGAAAACACGTGTATTCAGTCTATTACACAGAACAGATGTTATTTTGTGGGAAGGTAACATGCGGTGACAATGCTAGTGAAATACGTGGCGGTTGCATTTTGAAGTGTGGGACACGTGGTGGCAGTGATGGTGGAAGTCGCGGTTCGTTCTTTTTGTAAACGCGTGCGCTTGTCCAGACGCTGAACACTCGATGTGCGTTGGAACTCAATCCGATAAACCTGGGTTCGACGTGCGATGGTGGTGCGTCACCGCGGTCGTGTGTTTTGTCGGGGATGCAGTGTTGTGCAGTTCAGCTTATTTTAGCTATAAGTAAGGCGCTGAAGAGCTTCGCGCCTGTATGCCAGCCGTAGATAACCTATAAGGGTTAAACGTAGGACCAATTCAAGGAACTTTCCAAGGTCAAGTTCCTATTCGTCGAGTTTTATGCGGCTACCCTCACCCTCATCAAAGTGAACAATGAAAACCAGTGTCGAACGGAGGCAAGCAACTTCACAACAGCTGCCAGGTCAAGGAAGTTGAAGGTGTGCGAGGATCATCACGTGAATCTGGTGACCTATTTTCATTCTGTAATTGCTATGGAGCTGAGGCGCTCAGTAGTTAATATTTTCTATTTTGTTTACGAGTGAACGTTTTTTGCTGTGGTGGCAGACTCGCAAAGAACTACGGTTTCATGATTGACAATTATCGATGTTTGATAATTGACTTGTCACTTTATGGCTCTATGCTTAAGTAAGGCTGTTATTCTCATGTTGACTATCGCCTTCGTGTAGTAGTAGTTTAGGCGCTATAGCTTTTGTGTTCCTGGTTAAGGCGTTTCAAATAATGCTGATGGAGCGATGTTATTCTGCTACCGCTGGTAGAGAAACAGATCGAAGCGCTTAGTGCTATTGTTGTTGGGACACTAAAGAGATATGGTCACAATATCAACATCATCACAATACCCTACCTTACACTTAATTCCGGAAATTGTGATAATTGAAAAAGCAATGTTATGACTTATCACCTTCCATAACCTGACTGCCCACTGCTGGGCGTAGGCCAATGATCTGATTAGATTTCGATTTTTTTTAACTTTGTTAATGTGACTACTACGCTAACCGGAAACCTTTAGTCCCACCACAGCTTTTATTGGACTTATACTCTCGTAGTATTTTTCAGTTTCAGATATCGTATCATGGTGTATGAAGCCAGCAGGAGGCTAGCGGATGGCATGCTGCCATAACTGCTGAGCAGCTGCAAAAACTGCTGAGCAGCTGCAACTTCTGAGCGATTCTGAGCGTGACAGATCGAAGGTCGGCAAGCAATTGGCAGGCTGCAGTAGCCAAGTATCATGTCAACATCTGTGAGGTTAAGAGGGTTCAAGGCTGACTGGAATACGTGGTGAGTCGTTCAAGTTTTATTTGAATAGCAAAACAAAGCTTTAAAGGGGTTGATACCACTTCGGTGGTTGGATTGATAGTGCTGGGTAATTTTGACATACTTAATACAAAGCGAGTACCATTTGAGTTTAGTTTCCCATTGGCGGTTATCAGTAGAGTTTCCCATTGGCGGTAACAGTTTCAAAATTTTATTCAGGAGATATTGCCTGGCAAGGTTGCCACAAGGTCATGTTCCAACTTAGACGTTTTTAATGAAAACTTGGACCTAAGCTTTTGTATTACCGTGCCGGTAACAGATTTCCTTACATAAAGACAGTTACGATTAAAGCTTTAAAGCTACAGAGAATTCAGAGCTATCACAACTTTTCCTAAACAGATTTTCCATTTTTAACTACCGTGTGGCCTACTAAGTATGCGAGTTAATACGGGTGAGATTAAAATAAGATTGATTCATTCAAACTGTACAGTGTAGCGACGACCGTTATGTTCGTAGGTTAACGTAGAGTAATTCATAAACGTAGCTCCTTTACATGAACGATAGACGAAAAAATGGTCTGGCCTAGTTGATTTTCTTTTTGTAAGATCCGATGATCATAACTGACCGGTGGATATGTTTTGAAATCTCTTTGTCGGGAAGTTGCCCGAGGCCAAGTACCAATTGACGTTGTGAAGTAATGAAGTAGATGATGCGTTAGCATCAATTTAGTTTTTGTGAACAGGTTCTGAGTTCAGTGGGTCGGTGACTGTACCAGAGTATCGAACGGTAGCCCTGGATGGTATAGACGGGAGAGTCTGGATCAGGGTATCGTTGCGATAGCTCTAGGTAGTGTTGTCAAGAGAGTTGACTCGGCATTCCCGTGGGGAAGTGCGAGTGTAGAAATTATGTTTTACGGAGCTATGAGATAGCTGTTGACTGTAAATAAGATATCTGTTGTTTTGATTAATGTTTTTTTGATGTCTGTCAATGGTACTTGGACTCGATAATCCCAAATAGTAGTAAATCGCGAATCAAACTCAAACCCAAGAATTTATTTCAATCGAACTATTTTTCATCAAACTTCGAACTATTGTGGCCAATTAATCAAAAACATGAAGATTAGGAATAGCTCTGTGTATTGAAACGTTGTTGAGAATCTCTCATATCTACTTTCGCGATAGGAAATAGGTGAAATACGGATTTCAATTAACCGTGACAAAAAGCTTTATCTGTAGAGTTTTTAATAAACGAAGTTGCAAGACCGTTGTCATGAGCTGACAGTAGATGAGTAGTGATGTAGATACCAGAGTCTACATTTATGAGGTACGAAAAATGGTACTAGAGAGCGATGTGCGGTGTATGAAAACCTTCCGATGGAATTGAGATTTTTTAAAACGAAATCCCACCTTGTGAAGCAGCTTTCGCAGACTCTCTCGCTGTCCTGTGTAATTTATTTCTGTCTTTAAGACCTGTAGAAGCTTTTTAACAGTAGGGACCTCTTTTTTAGCAGAATAAAATTCATGTACTTTCCTCCGTATAACACCCATATCAAAATCATCAACATGCACAAATCCACTTTTACGTTTTCTCTCCTTGCCTGGTGTCCGAATTTTTGTACGTTTCTTCTGCTGCGTGCCCTTTCTTAACTATTTTTGAAATTAGTCCTTGACTCACAACTGAAATATGAGATATTTTTTTTTTTTTTCTGAATATTGGCATACGTTTGACCACAATCTCACCTGATGGTAAGCGATGATGCGGTCGAAGATGGAGCACGTTTGCCTAGAAGCAACCTATTCACTCTTGTCTTAAAGACTCCCAGGTTGTAGCTATCTGGAAACACAGACTCTGGCAGGGAATTCCACTCCTTAGCTTAAATGTTAGTAGAAATTAGAAATCTGGCAGGTTAGTTTGCTCACTCACTTAGCAAGGTACCTATTAGATGTACGTTATCGTTACGCTAACCTGCAGCAAGACTAGAAACGAATATTTCGTGGAATTAAATAATTAGTTAAGTATCGGGTAATTTATAACAAGAAAGTTGACAACATTAACCTGTCGCTGCCGAAATTCTTTTGTATATTTGATTAAACGGAATAATCGGAGACACCGCCCGAGCTTCTTCTTCAAAAAAGGTTTTAACCTTTAGAATAATGTTTCGAGCATCACTTTTAATAGCTTTATAAATTCAGCAATATCACGACAAAACAACCAGAGAACCCGAATCCTTACTAATATTATAAATCCGAAAGTAACTCTGTCTGTCGCGCTTTCACGCCAAAATCCGATTTAAATTTCATTTAAATCGGTTCAGTAGGAACCGATTTAAATGAAATTTGGTAAAGAAGATAGTCTAGAGCCCGAGAAATGACACAGGCTACTTTTTATCCCTGGAGTATGTTCCCTAGGGACCACGTGGGCGAAGCCGCTGGCAGAAGCTAGTACAGTATAAACTGACAATCGAGTGACATTTCAACATGACGGTCGTAGTTCCAATTTTCGTCATTTCACAGATAAGTTGATAGGAGTGTAAGTTTGAATTACTGCATGTTTTTTTTATTATTGAATTACCTATTTAATCTCTATTATATTTTAAAGACTAAGAGAAGTAAGATTAAAGTTTATTTTATTTTATTATTTGTTTAATCTATATCTATACTAATATATATTATAAAGCTGAAGAGTTTGTTTGTTTGCTTGAACGCGCTAATCTCAGGAACTACTGGTCCGATTGGAAAAACTCTTTCGGTTTTTGATAGCCCAGCTATATCATCACGCTAAGACCAATAGGAGCGGAGCAGTAATGAAAATTGTGACGCAGACGAAGTTGCGCGGGTCAGCTAGTATTTAAATAATAGGCACGACACATACTTATTTTTGTGTTATTTCTAATAAAAGTTGATTATTTTATATTTTTGTTCGAGTTAATGTTGCCATTTTTATTACTCTTTAGTCCCAAATTCCTTTGTAAAGAAGAAATTTCAGCTAACCATAAAACCCGATGTCCTATAAAAAGAACAAATCATAGTGCAGAAAAGTTTGTCCTAAAATAATCTTGGAGTCTATATAAATAATGTTTATTCTAGCCGAAAAAAAATGTAGGTACTATAGCCTTCCTCGACAAATGGGTTATCTAACACTGAAAGAATTTTACAAATCGGACAAGCAGTTTCTGAGATTAGCGCGTTCAAGCAAACAAACAAACTCTTCAGCTTTATATATTTAGATTTTTCACTTTCTACGTATTTTTGTCACCGTTTGATGGTCGAAATATTTTTTTTTTAATAATTTGTTTACTTTGTCCATGAAAAGTCATTAAGACTAAATACTGGTATTCAGCTGAATCCGGTTTGACTGGAAGCCGACCTCAATATAGTTGGGAAAAGGCTAGGCAAATGATGACTATGAAACGTCATTTTTTGTTCCGTTTTTATACTTTTTTGCCAAGCTAAGTAAATTTGGGGAAATTAAAAATCTGCGGATGGCAACACTGTAAAAAAGGTTTATAGATTGTTTTTGAGTATTCGCCGCTCGCCGCGATTAGCGTAGCGCAACATAGGCAAGCAAGTCAAGTAAGTAAGCTGTGATTGTTAGTGGCTGAGAATTCTTTGGTGATTGTTATCTGCGTTATAGATACAAGTTGAAGAAAAAAGGTTAGTATTGCTTATTTTTGTCACAAAGTATTTGACATCGGAAATAATGGCGCTAGTATGAGATTATCTAGTTTCATGTACAGGTAGGTTGATGTAATAGGTAGCTACACCAACAGTACTGTACTGTGTGTAAAGAAATCGATTGACCTTTAATGAAACGCCGATTGTTTACTTACTAACACTTTTCCTGGTGAAATTGTACTGTATTATAGAAAAAGTTGTCCACGTCTTCAAAGTATTTAAAATGTTCAATAAAATAAAAATGTAGGACTGGAGGATTTAGGGAATGCGACTTTTTGAGCAACTCCTATCATAAAATCGTCAATTTATATTGTATGTAGGATGGTTTAACTCGTTTTACTACATTATTAGCTAAAATAACGTCATCACTAAAATTGTTTACTGTTCGTTTGAATAGTATGTATGTTTTTCTATCTTGTATCTTATTAGGAAAGTAGTATTGCAATTCTAATACCAGTGCTACATACTTAATGTTAATTAAATAGGTTTGGGTCAAAGTAAATCTCATATGATTTGTATATGAAAGATAAAATGGATGGGTTTAGTTTAGTATCAATAATTAATTCCATCTTACATTCCATTACAATAATCACTAATCAGCCTATAACATTCCCATTAATGGGACTCAGGCCTCTCCATGGGAAGAAGTGAGCTGTATTCCACCACTCAAGTCCATGTTGATGATTTCATGTCTTTGATTATTTTTGTTGTTAAAACATGTCAGTTTTAAATGTATTTTATTTACACCCTGTTATATGCTGTTCAGAAAGTTATAATAATGCTACTCATGTTACTATCCTTTTTTAAAGGTTTTCTTTACTCTCTTATTTTTTTTTTAAATGTTCTCAAAATGTGCAATAATTTCCTCACTAGTGATTGATTTAGGCCACATTTCCACTTGCAAGCAGTTGCCAGTCACAATCAAGTGAATGATCATATCCTCGGTGGCCTGCAATGGTGTGTGATCTTGGTGTTTTACTATTTTGTTTTATAACATAGTTGCTTGTTCCAAATGCCAAAAGTGATGGAGCTATGTATGTAAATGTCGGGTCCAGGCACCAAATGAATGTGTCCATTTGGCTTCATACTCTATTTTTATTCTGCTTATTGATTCGTCTTCTGGATAAAACTTGGTTTTATCAGCAGAAATTAACTCTAGAAGTACTGATCCTATTACTAGAATTCTTTCATCAATAGAAAGCTACATTGTCAGTGACCTTTGTGCATTAGATCTTGTGGGATAGGGGAGCATAACTGCTTGAAAAACTAGTATTAAACATTTAGAATGTGTAAAATAAAGAGTCGATCATTCACTGCACTCATGATCAACTTTAGTGAAGATCGATATGGTATTATATTATGTATGTATATAGATTAAATGTCTTATGCCCGGTGGCTGAGGTTTTTGTTGGTTGTTTATCTGTCCATTAACACTATTTGCCATTGTGCCATTAGATATAATAATACTTGAATTTAAATTAGTTATAGATACCTATTGACAGTACAGTGTATGAGCTATTTGCTGATCATGTTTGTATACTAAACACAATGGAATCATGATCAGAATATGAAATGAAATAAAATGTCACATTGTATATTTGTAATAAAAATATAATGTTTCAGGGTTTCTAGGGTTTTCAAACAGAAGAGGTTGCATGTGTACATTACTGTACAAGTGTACACAATGAGAAACTCTTAAAGATTTGAATAAATACAAATAAGTTTTTGTAACAGAATGTAAGCACAATCGATTTATCTGTGATAAAAGAGTTGATTTACATGATTCTTTTTATTTGGTAGAGGAATGCTGCCATAAGAAAAACTGTTACAGAGAGATTAGGTTTTTAGTTAGCTTTAAAAGGGTTAAAGTTTAGAAACATGCTGCCTCGATAGGGTTCTAGTGGTGATGGGTGGGGGGAGGGGGTTGGAGGTGGGACCATGCCACACATTATTCTATTCTATTGATAATGTTGTCATTTGCACCCAAGTAGTGGTACAGGGATATATCTGGGCAAAACTAACATCTATCCTAATATATAAAGCTGAAGAGTTTTGTTTGCTTGAATGCGCTAATCACAGGAACTACTGGACAATGGACCGAATTGAAAAATTCTTTCAGTGTTAGATAGCCTATATAGATAGGGATATATATCATCACACTAAGATGAGTGGAGCAGACTTAAGTTGCACGGGTCAACTAGTGTGAAATATAAAATATCTTCATCAAAACAGAACACCACAACCGCCAAACCGTTGTTGATGATTTTTGTACAAAGATCTACATGTCTTAACTGGAGAATGTTATGGGCTAGGTACTTTAATGAAAGGAAAGCTGCGGGTAAAAGCTAGAACTTGATAGATAAATTTCTGAATATTCGAGAGAAATGTTGTCAGTCTTTTTATTAGTCATTCATTTTTTTCAGGGAGGATATAATGCTTGATGCCGGTCTCTCAATTGAACTATAAGCCGGGGCCGGCAGATCAGTTTTCGGCCTGTACCGAGGAGTCACAGCTCGAGCTCCACCTCCAGAGGCAGCTGGAGGATGATGTTGCGAGGTAACTATCCTTTTCACCATCATACACATACAGAGAAAGAAGCCCACAATTTAAGACCCGTTGATATTAATCTGTGGTGCTTGTCATCTGGGCATTTCTCAGTTATAACCATAATTATCTTTGTGTCTATTGGCCTAGTTGTGTCCTGTTTCCTGTTTGATATGGACGGCAATGGAATTTATTATCTAAACTCGACTGGTTTTCTTTTCTGCTTTATTTCTTTGAGGGATCCAAAAAGTTGGAGTTGCAGCGGTTCTGAAAAGAATATCTATCCTGTAGAATATTGCACATTATTTATAGTGTATAGCATGACTTATCGATTTATAGATTTAAAAAAACAAAACTTTTCAGCCTGTAAATATCCACTGCTCAAACCTGGGACCTCTCAACTACCGCTAATGGTCAACAACATGTCAACTTGTGGCACAGAGGTTCTCATAATTAAAAAGGACCGTATAATTGCGAAATTACGACGCAAACGAACACAATAGAAAAACAATTGAACCCTCATCCTACAATTCAAACATACACAAATGACACAATTATTACTTTTGTGTATTTGCTGCTTTGAAAAAAATCATAGATTAATATTCTGGGAGCAGTGCTACCCATGTTCAACTATGTCATAAACCCTTGAAAGTTCAGCCTACATTTTATTCTTATTTATATCTCACAGAGTACGCACGAAGACGGTGATCATTGCCCACCAGGCACTTCAATAGCAATTAGTTGGTATTATCTTTTTATGTTTTTTTTCTTATTTCATAGTGGATAGGGATTATAAACCTGCCTGTTTTTCATCCTGGAATGCAACATAACGATATCATGACTGCTCCCTATCTTAATAACCAATCCAGATTCCAATAGTTGTGACTGCAAGTTTGCATTCATTGTTCCAAAGCCTCTATCTAGCTATAAGATTTTTCTCTTTGTTTTTGATAATATTCGACATTAATTTAATTGGTACATTTGTAAATTAAATGTTTTTCAAAACTAGTTCCGCCTGCATAAAAGTAAACAATTGAAAGATAAAACCTGTTTTAAAAATTAATGGGAGTGAGCAACTGAGCATACTAAGTAGGAGTACTTGACTGCTAGAAAAAATCTGCATGAATGAAAACTTATTTGAAAGATGTTTACTTTGTTGCTGTTCACTTTGGCGCGAGTTACGATTGACGTCACACGCAATTAGTTCTGTCTCTGTTTAAATTAGATTTAAAACGTTCGTCGTCGATCAGTCAATCATTCTTTAAGGCGGAGATACCTGCGAGTAGTTGATTTTAAAATGAGAATCACGTCTAAACGGCTAGTGCTCCACACGATCTCCCCAGTAGAAAATGGTTTGGGGTCAGGCTTTCTTCGTCTTCAGGATTCATGCTGACGGGTGGGGAATTTACTATGTACCTATTCGACCTCAGTTATTATCGTGTAAAGCACTTCTTCAGGTAGGCTTCTTTCGTTGAGAACAACTGCCAGCGCCGTCTTGACTGATCGCACGAGTCTGTCCCATGCACCCCCATGTTTGGGCTTCCTGTCCTCTTTCAATTCCTTATTTGTCCCAACAAATTGGTCCCGTTGTCGCTGAATATAGTTTTTGGGGTTCCACTTCTTGCTGCCATCCGCCGGAGTGCCATAATCATTGAGCTGGTATTGAGAGAGGGCAGCTCTAAGTGAATGGCTCTGGTAGTAAGACAAGTAAATAAAGCTCCCCAACGCTTCTCAACTCTACTCACGATTGTGACTTTTATCGATCCAAAGTAATCCACTGCTGAGCAAGAGAACGGGAACTGATGATGCGCCAGTCACTCGCTCGGTAGATCTCCAGTCGCGGGTATCTCTGGTATTCTCTTCTTCGCTTTGCACCACTGGCCGCTGTATGTGACTACATCAAGAGTTTCAGTATGTTTTTTGCAGGGCGTAAGTCACAATTTGTTTGTTACTGTGTTTTACCCCGTTTTACATTCAAGAAAATATTTTTGTTTGTAGATACACCAAGTTTGTTGTCGTAATATAAAAGAAATGTGTTTTACGACTTGGTTTTTCGAAAATGAGATGTTTAGCGTTAATATTGTTAGGTAGTAAAAACTATTGTTTTCATCGTAGCGCAATTTTAAATGCACAGGTAGAAAGAACGTGAAAAGCTAAGTAAGACTGCATCAAAAAGTAAATTTGGCCAAAATGGTCTTTACGCCCTTTGTAGCGGAAAGAGTCGATATGTTACATTAGACTATTTTCATAATAGTTTGATACCTATATGAAAATGTTGAGTTTTATTCGTTCAAATAGTGTAATTAATTTGTAAAGTTATGTCTAACACGGACATAAAAACGAAAATCTGACCAAAACCGCCAGGCGTATTTTAATGGAATTTACTCTATCTCAAAGACAATTTAACTTTGATGGTTTTGATATAGGTATGTCTATTTTTTTAAAATTCTTATAATAATAAGGTAAGTACAAAAAACTACTGAATTTTAGGTCGCGTGTGTATTAAACGAGTGCGCTTTTTGTTCCCTCAAGGTCGCTGGCATTTGTCGTCGCCTTAAATAAAAAAACACCTTATCTTTTCTCTAGGTTTTGAGGAATGTAATCAAATAGTAACTCTAGTACTAGTAGTCCTACTGAATGAATATTGTTGCGAATGGACAACTGGTATGGTGGATGTTGAAAAACAAAATTTCATTTAGTTTACCAAGATAACCGGCTTGGTAAACGCATTAAATTACCAGACCATATTTATAAATACAATCAATTCAACTTTTCCGTTAAACTAAACTACATAGTTATAACATCATGCTACTAACAGCGATACGCCACAAAGTAGAGCTTTAGTTAAGAAAATAATAAAATTCTCTCAACCAGTGCTTTTAATCTGAGTTGATCTTTTGTCAATCTGTATCTCGGGACTTTGTTACCGATTGAAATGAAACAATGAGTTTTTGATTGAAATCCGTCCAGCTAAACATGCAGGGACAAACAGATAGGAGGAAAGCTGGACAAATTCTAAAATCGGTCGACTGGTGTTCTATCTATGTAGGTAGGTATTTAGTTTTTCCGCCCCGATTATTGTGAAAATAATACCAATGTAAAGACTTTTTGACCCATAGGATTCTAGATGTTTTAGTTGTCTTTCTCAATCATAACTTAAATTGGGGATTGGCTATTAAGATCGGGAGTAGGTGCCTATTTTTTAATACGATTGTCACACGCTTTTTCGTAACATACTCATTACTACTAATACGTGTAACTTGTTCCATGTTGTCATAAAAACTGTAAAAATATAGAACTTACATGGTGGTTCAGATGTTTGTTTGGTGCTCTGTCAAAAATAACCTGACTATCGTGGTGGTGGTAACGTAACAGGTGAATGCTCATAAATTAACATGCTTCATTACATTTACTTGTTACAGAATTTTTGACGAATCGATTTATTCGGATCTTGAGGTGGTGTGTGGGAAATTAAAGATCCTGACTCATTCTTGTATTTTAAAAGCACGCACAGATAAATTTTATCACCAACTACATACATTTTTGCATGTGAACATTGAGCGCAATACTTTTGACGAAATATATTCTTTCATAAGGTACGATGATCAGTTGGTAAACAGTGGCAGATTAAATTATACAGCGAAACTTCGCAGACGTCATGGATATCTAAATAAATCGAAATATCTAAATGTTTTAAAACAGATTAAGAAAACTCATAATTCAAATAACTACAGGGTTCTTGAAATATGAATTTAGTAAATATAGTTATTTTTTTGTTAGTAGTATTTAGCGATAACCCAGTTTGTCTGTGAAGTTTTACTAGTTAATTTAATTTTTCCCTGTATTTGTAATGATAATAGTTTTCGTTTCTTATGTAGTTAGTGCGCGAAAAGTTACAGTTATGTTTAATAGGTGATTTTTTAAAATTTGAACTGTATTGGGCAAACCTGACCTACCGATTAATGGTGTAAAATGGTTATGAACTTTATTTTGTGAACATTAAAAGCAGTATTCATAGTTGCTGACAACTGAAACAGTGTTTTTCCAAAAAAAAAAACTGCTTTCTATTTCTGACTGACGGCACATGTGTGAGTACTGTGTACCTTAAACAAACAATAGCTATCAGTTTTAGGTTTTTTTTTACTTGAATGTTCCTGGTGGTTGGGAGTGTCATACTCACTCAAAAGTCTAGCTGATGGTGGCGTACGATAATTTAAAAGTGCCTGTAAATGGTTTAATTGAATTAAATGCTTTTGAGTTTGTGTTTCACTGAACTAAAATCGTACAAACACCTTAATACCCAGTTTTAAGTTTTCACTAATATTGAGCTGGGCCCCAAGTCTGTTATTACAATAGTGTCAGAATGGTCCATCATTGATTTCATAATGGTTGATTTTGACAAGATTCTATGCCATTTCTTTCAATGGAGTGTCAGTGGTTGACCACTGACACTGACAATGATAGACCATTCTGACACTATTGTAATAGCAGATTTGGGGCCCTGTTCGTTTTTCTCAGATCTTTATTTCTTAGATGCAGGTTAGCCCTGAATCCCATCTTAGGAAACGAAAATCTACCTGTGTAGCATTGACTGTATTTAAATAGTGATAATTTCAACTACGCTTGGCATGTTTGAAATTCATCAATGTTTACATGAATTAAACAACAAAAGACAGTCTTAGAGCCGTTTGTTTTTTTTTTCGGGTGTTGTCTCACAGCGAGTAAAAAATAAACAAAAGTATTGTTTTTTTGGTACATAGATGAAAGAAAGAAAAATTGCTGGTCACCAATTAGATGTTTAGTTTAAACAGATTAGGTTAGTTAAGATGAAACAAAAACATCAAAAAGGATTTATGATTATATCAGCTTTAAGTAGGGAAATGTGGGGGGGGACTTTGTATGAATATCTTTGTGCTTTGCAGTCGACTTCTACGCGGACGATGTCGCGGGATAGTAGGATCAGCTAGTTTAATATTAGAACCTTAATACTTTTGTGAGACACCGTGTATGAACATTTTAATGAACCACAAATATCTCTGTGGTTCATTAAAATGTTTGTTACTCTCCATCTCCGACAGTGCGCTTTATATCTGGCTATAATAGGCTTACTGTGACTACAATACGCTTGCTTTGTGACTACAACATGCTTGCTTTGTGACTACGACATGCTTACCCTCTGTCTACCATACGCTTACTAGTTCTAGTTATACCCATTTTACTTTCTGGCTATTATATAATATCGTGGTAATAACAGGCTACCAACATGTAAACAAAAGGATTGTTAAAATGAAAAATGTCACGAAATTAAACATGAATATACACAGGTCAGCACAATAAGGCTGAATGTGAGAAAATAAATGGTAAATTCAAGACATTCGCCATATCTTATAAAGAAAAAATAAAAATGCAATTGAAGAAACTTCAAAGAAACCTGCAAGAGTATAGTGGAAATATTTAATGATTTCATTTCAATTGAAGATTGAGATGTTCAAAGCGCCGCCGCAATAAAGTAATTGGATTTATTGGTGCTTATACAGTGGTTGTTTTATATCTGTCTATCTAGGTGGATCTAAACAATGTTAATACAAAACCTATACATTTATGTCAAATATCTTGATGTCATTGAATTGACTACAATGTACTAATATATTTTAGTCAAAGTCAGTTGTTACCAGATATTTTTTAAATATTTTATTGAACATTTCATTAATTGTGAAAAATAGTAGCCCATGGTATTGGTAAAGATTCTCTTGATGATGTTCATATTCTGTTGCAGTGATGTGTATACTGAATGCAACATTCAACATGAAGAAAAAGAAATAATTAAGTATCTGCAACGCAATTTAAGTGTTATAAAACCTATCTCAGCCAAGCCCTACAAACCCAAAGAAGGGGACGAACCTGAGGTTTTCTCCACGCCAAAGTGCATTTCTCCATACGTAGATAATGACGTCCAGAAAGTAATTCATTCTAGTCCAAGCACTGAGTTAACAAAAGAATACTATGCACTAGTTCCCATTGAAGGAAATTTACTTGAAAAGGAACTTATCGAACAAGACGAACTCTCTAATGCATTTCATTCCATTATAAAAGGTCAAGCTGAAGATACCAGTCAAGTAAAAAATTTGCAACTCAATAAGCCAACTTCGCTGTCCCTTAATTCTAGTCATACTTCCAAAACTGTCAAACATTCCAGTAGTTGTGATATTTTAAATAACATTTGTCTTAAAGATAAAATCTCTCCAAAACACGAAAATATTGTAAACACAGTCGCTGATAAGGACTTTAAAACTAATCAGATATTACCGTTAAGTGAAACAACTGGACGTAGTAGTAGGAACATAACAAAACCTATTTTGGGGGCTGAAAAATCGTTGGATCCTCCATATTCGCCTGATAGTTTAATTACGGATGAACCCAGCTCTTCTTCAGATTATCTGTCTGCCGCATACGCTTGTTCCCCGGGTGTTCATTCGTCTGGTCTCCAACATCAAGTAAATGTTGAAAACATCACGTCCAGGATGGAAAACATTTACACTCTGTCAGATTCAGGCTTGGAAGATACAGCAATGTTGGGTAGCGTCAATAGTCACAAGGACGTTACTTTAACAAATATGTCTTTATCTGAAAGCACGCTCCACGATTTAATTGCTGACGATGCGAGCATCTCTGCAATATCCATACCTGGTTCGTTAGCAGAAAAGAATCACTTGCAAAGATCAGAACAGAATGGTACATCTTCTGAAAAAGATAGTAATGGGCAAAATCCCATTACAGAACTCTGTGGCAAATCGCTTAAAGAAGAGAAACAGAGACAAAACGAAGAAATTGTAATATTAGAATCGTCATCCTTATCTTCGGAAACTGGTTCGTGGGAGTCTGTGTACCCACCTAAATTAGTAGAAAAAGAAATTTGTGAAAAATTTTTACTCAATGAGCGCCGGCAATGTTTGAACTCACTTAGTTTAGTTCAAAACGCTCCCGTGAAATCGACGGCATGTTTCATAGATGCTTCAAGCTTAGTTGATGAAGAAGAGACAGAATTTCAAACCAGTGACAACGCGCTTCCATCTAACGTCAATTTAGATATTCTACCCGCACCAAGTCAACCGGTACCCTGTTCCACTATTAAACCGGACATTAGTCCAGTCGATTGGTCGGAAAGTAACGACAATGAAGATTCCTTGGAACAAGGAGAAAAAAAAGATCCTGATTCTATACAAAAAGATTTATCTCCTACTATTTTTGAAATGACCCCGATTACAGAAGATTCATTGTGCACCAACGCATTTGAAAATGCAACTCAAGCAGAACTAGATAGTGCAGATGTCGACGAGAGTGCTAACTATATGTCTGACAAACAAAGATCACTTCGAGTTAGTGCAGTTTTTATGTCCACCACTCCAAACAATTCAATACTATCATTAAAAACCTACAAGCAATACGAGTCAGAAGACAGCGAAAGCAATAATACTATTGTAGATTCCGATAGTTTTACACTGAAGCAAAGAAAAAGCAGCAATTCTCCGCCTATCCTGTCAGGCGGCGTATCGGTTGAAGATCACTTACCTCAAGTTGGCAGCAGTCACGAAAGTAGCCCATTACCAAAATTTAAGCTGGAGAATACACCTATTGTAACTGGCGCGTATTTACCACAGTCAGCGGACCACAGTCAAGGAAAGCCCAGAGCAAGTTCTGCTTCGGCCTGGGTGGTTGATATGTCTAGTGGTCCAAAAACAGAGGATAGTAATTCAGGGAATTCTAAAGCTTCCGATGAGGTGGTGAACGAGAAAAAGAATATATTTTCTATGTATATAGATCTAGGTGACAAATCAACTTTAAAAGACATGCCTACTAGATTGTCTTCTTCCATGACAAAAAAGAATTCTGTAAGTGTTGAGAATAAGTCAACCCTACAGAATTCTAAAACTCTAGCAAATACCAACGAACGTATTGTGAAAGAAAATGATGCTAGTGTTTGTATTTTCGAGAAATATGAGTCTTTGTGCAACGATCCTAATATTAGTATTTCAGAAATAATCGCAATCCCGGAAAAGGTTGAAGCAATTCCAGAAATTTTAGAAGATTCTTTTGCAGATCTTCCACCCAAAGCAAACCAGACGCGAGTGCAAAAAAGTGGGAATAAAATGTCCTCGACTAAAGAGTTACCTGAACAAGAAGCTTCAAGTGATGAAGCCAAAGATCTTTTCGTAAAGCTGTCAGACTTAGATAAGCCAGTGCAAAAAACGGAAGCGTTGATCTCAGTCGAAAGCAGAGTTGATGTACGCATGACAAGATCCATTCCTGACTGGGGGGAACAAGCATATTCTACCAACTCTAGATCAATCGATGTTATTACGTCCTTTCATTCAGAAAATGCGCTTAGTTTGAATAGATTATTTCCCCATTTGAGAAACGAATTCAGTAGAAGTATGCCAGGTTCGTTATCGAGCAGAACACGGTCACCTTTGAGATTGGGTACATCTATAACCCTCGGTGATGCCGATGAGCAAGTGTCAGATATGTCTGAAATAAGTAGTATGCAGAGCAGCAACTGTCGCTCAGGATTTGGTGAGTATTATAATACTTTTTAGGGTTCCGAACATCCGTACAAAACGGAACCCTCGTAGCATCAGTCGGGTGTCTTGTCTGTCTGTCTGTCTGTCTGTCACAGCCAGTTTTCTCCGGATCTACTGGACCGATTCTGTTGAAATTTGGTATATTTATGGACTTCTGTGACCCAAACATGGACGTATTACATAAATAAATATTTTTTTAGTATAGGGCTTAAACTAGAAAATATCAAAATGGATCATGTGACACATATCAAATAAAAGGGCTTACTGTGATACAGGTTTTAAATTATATATTTTTTTATAGTTCTAAAATAAATAGTTTTGAAGTTATTCAAGAAATTAGACCACCATCCACCATCTCCGAAACTAACGAGCTTAAAATTTTGAAAAAAATGCAGATAATAGTTCTATACCTAAAGATTACAGGAAAACCTATAAGAAGCCTGCAGTGTTAAAATAACATGTTAAAAAAATGATATTAGTACGGATCCCTTTGCACGCGAGTCCGACTCGTACTTGGTCAGTTTTATTTAGAATATTGACCAACACTTTAAGCCCCTTTTGTCAGTCATTAGGTAACCGGTCCTCTTTTAGAATCCAGTTTATCATGCTTTCATGTCTTACTTTCTTGTAACGAATTAAAAAAATAGTCGTACAAATCTAGTACAACAGAAAACATGAAACTAACACCTAAATGTTATCGCAGGAAACAGTACAACAGATAGCCAGACGTCGAGTCTTATAGAAAACTGTACGTCACGACTTGGTCAAGACTTACTAAGAATGTTTCTGGAAGAAATAGCGCCTGATGTCATTGTAGAAGTGTCGGGGAAACGATTCAAAGCACACAAGTGTATTTTATCTTCCAGGTATATTTGCTTTTCTTATTCATATTACTATGTCGTTTAATAGGTAATTGCAAAAGTCAATATTAGTTTGTAATAAATACAAAAGAATTAAATTAAACCTTTTTAGTGCAATTACACCTCATTTTACACGTACATTGCTTTATAAGTGCCTACTCAAAAATCGAACACCACACTTCGCATTCAATATAACAATGCGTTCTTGGGGCTGTTGCGCTTCAGTTGCGCGACAGGGATGTTTGCTGATATCTATTACGACACAAAAAACTCAGTAATGCATAGAAGGGCTTCAAAGTATTTCTGAGTCTGTACAACATGCATTTAATTAAGGATTAAATGAACAGTTTTTAGAAATATTGTTGAGTCTTGATAAGTTTTGTTAAAATAATAAGTTTTGTTAATATATGTATCTATTGAATTTAACATAACTTATTTAATTTAATAAATTAACGATACGCGAGCGAATGAAAATGCGCTGTCTGCTTTTATCGCGATTATCAAGTTGCTTTTTCGATTTTCTGAAATTATAACCATTTAAAGAAAAATCCTGACATTAATTTCTTTCTATTTTAGATGTCAATACTTTGCCGGTATTTTGAGCGGCGGCTGGGTGGAAAGCTTAGGCAACGTTATAGTACTTCCACCGTAAGTATGTCAATTATTAGCATTCCCGCCGGATTTGAATTCATCTTTAAATTGGGATTGCTGACGCCACGCTGCCCGGGCTATAACTCACTAAAAAAAGGGTCCGCTGATGTGACGCGACGCGACTGTATACCTACTTGAAGAGTCCAGTAGTTTTGCGTTGCGCAGCATTTTAATTTTCTCACTCGATATTAAGGATTATCGAGTTCTCCCCATCTCTTCGGGCTTCTCATCAGGTAACTTGCTCTATTTCCGTGAGAGCAACCAGCAGTACCAGGGTGTATGTGAACAACGGGTGAAGATCCACCGTGTGTTGACCAGGGTGAAGTAACTTAAACTCAGAATATCAAGGTATTCGCTGCAAGTCGTACAGGTTTTCGCGCTGACCTAAGCTCTTTCTGACGACGATGTAATATACAGAGCCATACACGGATAGAAAACTCACATCACCCTAGAAATGGGGGTCTTCAAAGCAAAATAGGTAATCGAGACGATGATGAGCTGCGATTTGGAGTTGGACGTAGGAACCATCGGGGTCACCTTCTGACCAGTTTTATGGAGGAGGGCCTCTAAATTTTACCTTGCGACGTTCGGCCGGTTTGCCATCCCTGGTGTATAGCGTATAAGTTAAAAAAAAACGATACTCGTGTGTAATGTGCACATGTATAATCAAATACACAGTTCAATTAATTAAATTTTAACTAATTCAATGTTTTTTAAGGTTCTCATACAACGTGGTTTATTTCGCACTGTGTCACATTTACTCCGGTCTCGCCACCATCCCAGATTCTGTGAGCATCGTAGAATTGGCCACAATCGCGGATATGTTGTGCTTAGAAGGACTAAAGGAAGCCATCATGTTTACCCTTAAAGCCAAATACTGCCATCATTTTCATAAGGTATTTATTGACCAGTTTTGGTTTTTTCTTCTAAAATTATATATCTTGCTCGCTTTTACTAAATCGCCGTGTTTTTATTCTAAACGCATACCATAGCATAATATTTGTTTAGCATGGCTCAACCACGTATAAAATAACTTAAAAGTCAAAATGTATTTGCTCGTACTTATGTAATTTTTAGTTCCGATATTTTTTTAATAAAAAGTATTTTCTGTTTAAAGTTCGTGATATACATATAAAAGTTACGGAATTCTTTACGACCTGCCTAGGATTTTTCATTGTTGACACATTCAGTTACACGTAGTTTGTGATTAAAAATGTACTTGCAGCTAATTCCCATCTTGGTCTTGTAGTGGGTTGTATTACGTGCGTCTTTTAATTAAGTAATTGTACACAGGTGTAGAGGGTGGAAGGTAATCCTATAATGTTTTTTGTAATTTAATCTTGCAGCCATGCGAAGTGTGTGTAGTCGGAGTTTTAGAATGCTTCCCACTGTCTTCGGTGTATGGTTTGGATGATTTACATCACAAATGTCTGAAGTGGATTACAAAGCACTTCTCCAAAGTTTGGCCAACTAAAGCATTTGCCACGTTGCCCACGGACCTCTTGGACAAGTGCTACCAGCATCATATCGTCAATCTAACCATTGAGAATGTAGCAGACACAGTGTATGGGTGCGGCATCGCTGGTAAGTTTAAGACACCTACAAGTACGCAAGATTTCGATGAACAAACTTTGAAAGTATTTGTTTCAAAGCAGGTTCTCGTATTTTTTACTTATTTTTTTTTAAGGTTGTAATACAAGTGATTGTTTTTATAGCGGCTTCCTTACAAAACAGCAGATGGTCCGAAGGCGTGTCGCGCATGTGTCGGAGGCTCATAAATGTAGCAGCGCACTTCGCCGCCCGCAAGCTTACTCTGGTGTACCAATCCATCCCCCCATTACCTAGCGAAGCTCCTGAAGCCGCTAAGCAAGCCCTGGATGATTTCCTTGCGGCTGCCGTAGAATGGGCATCTCCCGAACAACTCGTTATGGCTTATGGTTACCTGTCAGCGATCGACAGAGACATACGAAACGGGCGGGGCTCGAAACCCGACACCCTACTGAACTCGCACGCAAGTAACTGGCGCATGCAAGTAGAGGGCGCCTTGGTGCGAGCGGCTCCTCGAGTTGTTGCTACACAATTTTTCAAGGAGTTGCCGTCTCACTTACGAAAAAGATTACGTGAACTCGGCTGTATTAAGTACGGCGCGCATGCTCTGCCCCTTGCCTCTCCTACACATCAGACGGAGAGAAAGCTTAATACTAGGGCGGTAGCCAAGAATAAACCTTCAACATCAACGGTTCGCAGTGTAGATATAGCGCAAGTGCGCGCTTCATTTGTGCCTTACACCGCGAAACCGATGCTTCCGGTCAGTTCTGTTGAAACTCTTAAAAACAACGGCGGTCTGCGTGATTTCAAGAAAGCTTTTGTCCCTCAAAATGTACCGAAAGTGAGAACAACTAAAGCGCAAGAGGAGCGTGCAAAATTTAACAAAACTAAGAAAACAAAATCTCAGGAATTGATAAACAATAAACAAAATGCTCCTCGAACTCATTCCTTCGAGAAGACCATGCCGCGGTATTTAGAACAATCACATAGAGATAAGAAAACATCAGTTGTTAATAAGCACTTACCGAAGATTGAATCTTCGAGTGAGTCGTCGCGCAACTCAAGCCCTGTACATCTGCGGAACCTGAGGTCGAGCCCTTCGAAGGGGCGCCGCGGCGAGATGGGCAAGTCCAGCATGTCGCAAGACAGCCTGGCGACCAGCTCGCGGCCGCGCACCGCTGAGCCCAGCACGGACTCGCTCAGCGAGTCACAGACTAGCAACAGATACGCCACTTACACCAAGCAGAAACATATCAAGGGCTCCGCCGAATGTAAGTAACCACTGCTTGAGTGTCACTTCACGATATAATACCACCATTAGTAATTTGTCTTGATTAATTATTAACCAAAACGTTACAGCAATAAAAACCGCGACGAATATAGAACCAGCCCCTGTTTCTGTAACAGAAAATAAAATGAAGACGAAGATACCTGTATATTTAAACCAAGGACCAAAATACAGAGGTCTGGATAACCGGAACTCAAGGGACCAGCAAAAGTGGGGCAAGCTTGCCCCCAAGGCGAACGCAACATATAACAAACCCAGTGAGCGCAAAGTGCCGGGTTCTTTGATGAACGCTACAAAGTCAAGCTCTGCGAAAATAGTTCCGAAGGTAGGTTTAGCTTATTTTACTTTCTTGCTACTCTATTAAGTCCATTTCTGGGATTGCAGTATCAACGTGCTAGAGATCGCGTAACGAACGACTGAATTCGGTCGCGAAGCCTTCACATCCAAAGCTATCGAATGACATCGTTTACTCAGCGCTCCAAAACTTTGTCGCAACCATTGCGAATTTCGAATAATTACGATTTTCGCGTAAAATTTTGACATTTTTAACTCAGCGCTGGAGAACTTTGTCCCAACCATTGTGAATTTCGATCCATTACGATTTTCGCGTCAAATATTGACATCGGTAACTCAGCGCTGCAGAACTTTGGCGCAAACATTGATAATTTCGATTCATTAAGATTTTCGCGTTAAGTTTTAACGTCTGTAACTTAGCGTTGCAGAACTTTGTCGCAACCATTGCGAATTTCGATTTATTACGATTTTTGCGTCAAATTTTGACATCGTTTACTCAGCGCTGCAGAACTTTGTCACAACCATTGAGAATATCGATTCATTACAATTTTCGCGTCAAGTTTTGACATCGGTAACTCATCGCTGCAGAACTTTGTCGCAACCATTGCGAATTTCGATTCATTACGATTATCGTGTCAAATTTTGACATCGGTAAGTCAGCGCTGCAGAACTTTGTCGCAACCATTGAGAATTTCGATTCATTACGATTATCGCGTCAAATTTTGACATCGGTAACACATCGCTCAGGACTTTGTCGTAACCATTGCGAATTTCGATTCATTACGATCATAGCGTCAAATTTTGACATCGGTTGCTGCACTGCAGAACTTTGTCGCAACCATTGCGCATTTCGATTCATTACGATTTTCGCGTCAAATTTTGACGGTTGGAAAAGTATTTCGGCTTGGTATTGGTGACATTACATTTTACATTATTTTAAGTCAATACTTTTATTTACCACAGGTAAAGAAAGAGATGGAAATGTCCTCTAAAAGCAATATGTTAAGGAGTCAGCGGTCTAGCAGGCAACAGCCTCACCATGATGAGAAGGAATCTTCATCGCTTGTCGAGACAGATATGACCAGGAACAACATGTCAAAAAGTCAACGAAGCCCGCATGCGCACTCGAGCAGGCAACAACTTCAAGATAGAGAGTCTTCATCTCTGACAGAGACAAGGTCGAACAAAAGCAACATCTCAAAGAGTCAGCTAAGCGCCCACTGCAACAAGCCACAGCCTCAAAAGGACGAGAAAGAGGCCCCAACTCTCAAAGACATACCTGTCATGGAACGCTCTGGAACATTCTTAAAAGATGAACCTACCTTCGACGACATCATCAACTTAGATATATCACAATAAATATCTTCATTTAAATTAGCAAATAGTAGGATATTTTGAGTAGTATCTCTCATTTATAATCAAAGCATTTAATGTCTATTTAGCCTCAGTGACTGTCTTTAAGATGGCAACGCATCTTTCGTTTCTGCGTCGCCAGTGGTACTGCAGATGTCTAGGAGGTGGGAGCCAGCTAAGACACCTCATCCTCACAGGGCTTCCGGCATGATTGCTATCCCAAAATCAATAATAAATATAATCGCAGTATATTACTTATTCTCTTATTGTCTCAGCTCATATTTACTAATTCATGCAGTGTGCTTTGTATGTATAAAATTCTACAGTTGATATGTGTGTAAATGATTTGCTCTGTTGGAATTCGACTGTTTACTGAGCTGGAATCATATCCGAGTACGGCGCATTCTCCTGTTTGTACTAGGTAAGTACTTACGTCAGTCAGTTTAACTAAAAACGACATGTTAATTTAGCCCTTAACATATTTACATCATTGTTCTATTTTGCCAATAGTTTGGAGACAAAAAAGACAGAATTATTGTTTTAAATACGTTACTATGTCATTCGCGTTGTATGGAAAACGCTGAATGTGGCCGATGGAGCTTATATGAGACTTCACTTTGAGCACTGAGTCCCATCTATTTTATGTTTATTTTCCGATTGTAATTTGTATTATCACTAAATAAAGTACAAAGAGATAGATCAAAATTTCGACACAAGTAACGTAATCGAGTTCAGGAGGAGTATGGAGTCTGTCATCCATTTGAGTCTAAGGCTAAGTTCACATGCCCGCGCGGGACACCTCACAAACCGCGCGGATCAACTGAACGAGTCAATAAAGGTTTGTAGAACTTGTACCGCGTAGTAACGTGCGGTAGCGCGCGGTAATATAGACGATAAATACTATTTAGTGTGATCTTGTACCACGTGGTTAGTAGTTCTGCGCGGTCATTTGAACTTAACCTTGCCATCGAAATAAATGTAAAATTTTGAATATGTCCTGTTATAGTAAATCGTTTTTAAATTGGGATTGCTGACATTCGCCGTGCTGCCCGGCTTATTATTTACCAAAAAGGAGTCGGCAAACGAGACGCGACGCGACTGGTACTTGGAGAGCTCAGTTGTTTTGCGCTGCGCAGTGCGTATTCCATTTTTTTACTGATACGTTTTAAACTAACTTTTGTACATTTTATCCAAATGCTGTCTCAGCATTTGGACTTAGCCACGAAAATGTTAAAAAAATACTCCGTGTATAATGCATTTTAACAAATTGTATTGATGTTAATTAACGTTACAAAACTTTACAGCAGTAAAAACCGTTATAACATTAGAACCAGCTCTTGTCTCTGTAACAGAAAATAAAATGAGGACGAAGTAACTATATTTAAACCAAGGACAAAATACAGGGGTCTGGACTACCGGAACACAAGGCACCAGCAAAAGTGGGGCAAGCTTGCCCCCAAGGCGAACGAAACAAATAAACCCAGTAAGCGCAAAGTTCCAGGATTTTTGATTAACGCTACAAAGTCAAACTCGGCGAAGGTAGTTCCGAAGGTAGGTTTAATTTATTAACCTTAGTTGCTAGCCTATTTAGTCATACTCCCTGGTAGGCTTTCATGTTACTGCCTAGGTACAACTATCGCGATCCCGCGATTTCTCCTTCCAGGTCTGACCGAGCATATCCAGCTCGTGGCGCCAGCTCTTTCTTGGCCCGCCGCATTTCCATTGTCTTGAAGCCTCACCACCACTGTTTGTTTGCTTATAATCACTCAAATGTCCTACTGCCGTATAATTTCGGTTTTCATGAACTTATAATTTGATTTCTCTACAGGTTTCCGCACTTGAAAGTTTTTGAACACCATCAACAGACAGTCGCCTTCATACGTGAAGAAAGCATCTCGAATATACATAGAAAATACGTATATTTCTCACATAATTTATTAAAACGCGTGAGGTGTAAACTGTTACGAATCTTTTGATTTTAAATCTGTTTTTTTAAAGTAGCCAACAGCTCTTTATGAGGAAAATTGCGTTTCTTCGACGCCACAATTGAATAAAAATTCATTAGTAGAAAAAAAACATTAAACAAAGAACTTAGTAATAACTATACAATTATCTTGATGTCCTAGTATATTCTTACATTATTATTCGAGTTACTGAGGCCCGCATGTATATTCTCCGGTTATGTGTCTAAGATATCTCGTTATTCCTAGGGAATTTATTTAAATCCATTTAACGTGTGTATCAGGATGGCGGGGTACCTATGGCTACTAATGGTCATGCTATCTATACTTCTATATATACTAATATATTAAGCTGAAGAGTTTGTTTGTTTGCTTGAACGCTCTAATCTTAGGAACTACTGGTCCGATTTGAAAAATTATTTCTGTGTTAGAGCTATCTATCTAAAATGGGCTACCATTTATCGAGAAAGAGGAGGCTATATATCATCACGCTAAGACCAATAGGAGCGGAGCAGACGAAGTTGCGTGGGTCAACTAGTATAATATATGCGTGAGAGCAATGTACCGATTGTACGTAACATTTGAAGAAATCTATTATTTTAAAACAATAGTCGGTAATTTGTTCAGCGGGTCTAAACAGGCCACTTTAGCAGAATCATATTAGAATCGTAATATTATCCACACAACAATCTATCACACATTTTCATCTTTATCGCTAACGCACTAGGTTCACGATTGATAGGGAAAATTTGACAGTGACGGATAGCATGATGTGCTTTCTGATTCTGCTAAAGTGGGCTTAAAGAAATATGCGAAGCGGGGCTCCGTCGAGCTACCTTGGTAGGTGGTAATCAGCAATTTGACTTTGGATCTACTTAACCACCTCATTGTTTATAGAATTGCTTAGAATGAGATTTCTTACCGACAAATTCCGATTTATTACTGCCCACACGTAACCGCTCGTTCAATAATTTTTACCGCCCATTTAATTATTTTCCTGCTCAATTATATATTCACTGATCCATTTCATTATTTTTTATTACTCATTTTTGTTTACTTTGCTGCTTAGTTTTAACTTACCAAAACCGCTATTTACGACTGCCTCCTTAAATCAGTGCCTTTTTCTAATAACTATTGTTTTAAAATAGTACATTTCTTCAAATTTTACGTGCAATCGGTACATTGCTCTCACGCATATAGCATGACTATTACAAGCCATACACTCGCCATCCTGATACACACCATTTAACCATATACTCGCGACAGATTTATTTACATTGATATTTCTTAGGAGTTGTATATTAATAATATAAGGTAAACGGCAATATAGGCGAGGGTTTTTATAAGAATGTAGCTAGGCTAACTGGTGTGCGCGACAACAGTTGCCGCGTGCGCATTGTCATTGTCAGTGCTGGCGCTTAGGTACACGGTGCTGTCACACTCGCGAGCGTCAAGAGTGCTATTGATAAACAACACTTGAATTGTGTAGAATGCTGATTAGTAAAAAACTGGCTAAGTGCGAGTCGGACTCGCGTGCAGAGGGTTCCCAACCAATTTTATTTTTTAACATGTTATTTTAGCAATACAGATTTTTATAGATTTTCCTGTAATCTTTACTAGGTGTAGAACTATTTTTTTTTTCAAAGTTTTAGGCTCAGTAGTTTCGTAGATAAGGGGGGGGGGATTGAAGTTATTCAAGAAATTAGACCCAACATCACCAGATGTTGGGTCTAATTTCTTGAATAACTTCAAAACAGTTTGAAATAAATTATTTTTAATTTTCTTTTTGGACCCCCAAAAGTGACACCCATACTCAAAATTTATTTATTTACGTAACGCGTCCGTGTTTGGGTTACAGCATACCAAATTTCAACAGAATTGGTCCAGAATATCCGAAGAAAACTGGCTGTGACAGACAGACACAGACAGACACCCGAGTGATCCTATAAGGGTTCCGTGTCTTACGGATGTTCGGAACCCTAAAAAATAATAATATTATTATTGACTAGTTTGCTTGCAATCGCAAGCATTAAATAAACTTGTTGTATATATTTTTTTTTATAAAAAAAACTTCATTTGTTTTTGTTAAAAATAAAAATAACATGCTGAATGTTATTTAATGTTGTAGGTTTAAAAAATATCATTTCTAAAATCTGTACATCATTTAATGATGAACTGGCTTAGTTCGTTTTACAATTAATAAAATTTCTCTCATTCGAAACCTACATTTTTGGGGATATTTTAGTATTTATAAATCTCAGGGTGGGGTTCATAATTTTAATACCTGTATAAAGAACTTCGTCTCTGCTATCTTCTTGTTAAAATGCTTAAATGTCTAGCTGGATCTAGTACATATTATAAAATAGAAGTAGCAATTAAGATTGAAATTTCGTTGCCATTTGAATTATACTAAATATTGTATTGACTCTGGTAGAAATAATTCAACGACACTGTCTTTGTCACAGAAAAAAGGCAGGTTAATGTACTCCTTAATAAATTATAATTTTCTGTGAATCAAATAATATCTTATCGTATATTTTATCATTATAATATTATTAATCCATGTACAATGTAGCTAGGTACTTAAATGTTAGAAATGTATTTTTCTTAATAGAGTTCTTTTCCGTAATACATCTCAGCTCAGTATTAAGTATACCTATAATAAGACTTCCCTCCGAAATACGTGAATAGAATAATATACCTATCTTATTTAATTTTAACAACTATATGAGTTTTAGTCTAATATATATTAATTTTGCAATATGAATGCTTAATATTTCCTAACTGTAAACATTTCTTACAATCTTCGTATATAGTTTTCACCCGTCTATGCAAATATTAATAATAGATGTAGCTGAAGGCGGGAAAACAAATTCTATCACATGGGAAAATACCTTAATCAATAAATATAAATGATAATTCTAGCGAATATTACTCAAAGATCCAAAATAACAAAGGAGAAATCATAAATATAGTAATCATTTTGATTTTAAATCTAAAACTTTTCTTTTTAAAACATGTATTTCCGCAAAGCTGGAAGTCGTGGTTACATTAGTTTTCCGGTCAGCAGACATAAAAGCAGTACGTGCATAACATTTAAGGTATTTTCCATTAACGTGGAGTACTATCATTTTTATAAAAAAGTGCTTAATAAAATTTGAATGTAAGTAGATGGAAATCAACCTTTGATATTAATGTAGGTATTTTAATATGAAACTGAAACATCACATTAAATTTTTACTATTAATATTTATTATTAATAGGTCCTAAGCTTGTTCTAAGGTTATTTTTTAGTAATGATTGTGATAAAATTTGTTATTTTGGTAATTTTATTATATTATTGTACGCTTTCAGTGGTCTCATTATAAGTAATTTTAGGAAGCAATAATATAATACACCTACTTTAAAGAAAATTGGATACTAGCTTCTGCCAGCGGCTTCGCCCGCGTGGTCCCTAGGGAACGTACTCCCGGGATAAAAAGTAGCCTATGTCCTTTCTCAGGCTCTAGACTATCTCTGTACCAAATTTCATTTAAATCGGTTCAGTAGTTTTGGCGTGAAAGCGAGACAGACAGACAGACAGAGTTACTTTCGCATTTATAATATTAGTAAGGATTTAAAACCTAAAAGTAAGATAAACTGCTGCAATCAAATCCCACGTGAAGATTGAGAATGTATACCATACCTATGTCAGTTAGTGTCAGTTCATACTGTAAAAATTATGAGGGTAAGAGCTTTGAAAATATTAAAGCTAAAAAAAAATGGCTAATATTCTGCTTTCGTAATACTTGGTCCATAATTACAATATTTCAGAATCAAAATCAAACGTTGATTTGGTATTTTCTTAATATTACCTTACCGCCTCAAAATCAATAAATTTTGTGTTTATTTATTAGCTAAATTATATTTATATAAAAACCAGCCAAGTACGAGTTGGGCCCATTTGTTGGAATCATTTGTTTAGTATTCATAGTTAATCTGCTATCAATACGGGACGGAGACATCCACATTTCAAAGATAGTAAAACCGGTTCAGCCATTCTTGAGTTATAAGTGGTGTATGTAATATACAGATATTTACATTCATGTTTTCCGTACCTATACTTCTTTTTTTTAGTTGCCATACTTACTGAAATAGATGGTGGGACCACGGAAAATGGTTTTATTTTAATTATGCGATGTATTTAAATGGAAGGTATTTAATATCAGTAGAACCTTATGTGGTTATACTGAACAATTTAAATGTGTTAATGACATATGATAGCTGTAATAAAATGTATCTTTAAATTTTTAAGATAAAATGTATTTTGACTTGGATTTACTCTAAAAATGATCTCAATGATGCACAGTATTCAATAATTTTGTTGATTTTCATCAGCACTAGGCCATCAGCCGATGCAATATTTATAGGCATTTTTTTTAAATTGATTTTATTATGTCTATACACTTAGGCATGTTTCAGTGTCTTGATAGTGTTAAATGTTATAATTTATTGTAAATATTTTATTTTACGTACATAATATGTAAGTAGGTTAACATTTCATTACACATTTCTATCACAAAGTGCACCGTTTCTATTATTGTAAGCCTATAGACCTATAGATTGTAATCATGAATATATTTATTATTGTAATTGTTGATGAAAAATGTTATTTTAGGAATAAAGTAATACAATTAATAAACATGTGCAATGCCATATTTTTATTTTATTTGTAATGCCTCTTCGTGTTTACTACTTATAGGACTCCGCCTATCTAATGGTAGGTTTAAGGCTTGTATACATGTCAATGACCTTGTGCATAAAAAAGGTGCTAACTACTCTCCACGCCACTGCGCTATCCGCATTTTTAATTTATTATAAAAAATAACACTTATTTAAAAAAAGTAACAATACCAAATTATTTTCTTTTTTTTTACAAAGCAGTAGATATTTTTTTAGACTTTTGTTAAAAATGAAGGAGTAAAATGGTTTCATCTCAACAATTTGGAGGTGATTTATGTTCTTATTATGTGATACCGATACATAAATTGTGGCTAAACCAAATTACGTATCATATCATGTAGATTACTACCTATTTTTTTCAGATGTAATTTCTCAGTAACTGCCGACGAAAAGTTGCTTCATCTGCACGCTGTTTTTAGGCATTTCTTGAAGGAGCAGCCTTTAAGACTACAAAACAAAACGTCACAGCACCAGAAGACCAAAAATACAACTGACTTCCAAATGAAAACGCTGTTCTTTTAATGTTTTTATTTAACTTGCTTCGTTGTGTGTCCGGTTACTGGGTACGTCGGGTTGGAAATTAACAATCGATTTTTGAAGCTCATTCAATTCAGCTGAAAATTTGCATAGGTAGGTACTCGTGTAACTTTGGAAATTCGATGATAGTCAGAAGTTGGCCATAGCAGCTCCTCAACCAAACAAGATTAGCACCATCGTATTTAGGCATATTAATCGCGAACGCAAAAACGCCTCGACGGCTAATGGCACTTTGTAGCCATTTCACTTTCAATTTTGATAACTATGTAAATTACAAGATTTGGTACTGTTAAGTACTTACGTACGAGAGCACTCTCTTCTGCAGTTTTTTCTTGCTTCTGCCCGCTGATTTGCTCGCGATAATAATCGCCGAACAAAAGCAGTCCACAACCATCTCCAGGGTCCTATCTATCTCTGTATTAAAATTCTTGAAATTTGGTTCAGCGATTTAAAGCGTAACAAACAAAAAACTTTTTTACAATAAAAAGTGATCGACGTCGGTGTTAATTGGTTTTGTTTCTTGATTTTTTAGCACTGACTTCCGAAATTAAGGTTATTTTATACTGTGTTTTGTTTGGAAGTCAGTTATTTTTTTTTTTTTTTGTAAATAAGATTTTTATTTCTCACTTTTAAGAGGTGATACTTGGACGTCTTCGTCTAGGCAAAAGTTGAAATAAGCAAAAATGCTCAATGGCCTTCTTCAAGGAAGCGTACTGGCTTCCCTGCTTTTCAATATTAACACCAAAAACCAACCGGTGAAACCTTCCAAAACCCGCCAAGCCAAAATAAGATTGCGGCCAACCTTTTACCGTCCTTTCAGAGCTTAGCCATTATTTTGCTGAAATGCGCTGAAGCCAAACCCCACAAGAACATGTGACTGTCATTGGTATGGCCACTATCTGGGATTTTTATTTAGATAACACAAAAATTAGTCGTCAAATATCAGAATCTATCGGTCACTGGCTCAAAAGTTATAGGTAAGTGTTTCTAGGTGGCCGACCCGGAGAGAATCTCCTAGCCTCCTAGCTTGGCCACATATAAATCTTAAAAGTAGAGCACCTAGCGAAGATCTGTTTTCTCCCAAATTTTGTCGCTAATTAGTCGCAATTTTTTTCAAAGTCATAGATTTGGTGGGTGCGTAATTAAAAGATATCAGGGATTTGCAATCATCCGTCGTTCGCATCCTAAAATACACTGGTCAGCAAATAAACTGAGCCACCCGCTACCTAGGAACTCTGATGCGATTTTCTCAAAAAGTATAAAACTTACAACTATCAAATGTATGCCTACAAAAAGTGCGTTTCATGCTGATTCATATGACTATAAATTAATTCGAAAGTACCGTCAACTCATATTGTAATCAAGCAACAAACAATCCCTTATTAATGTTCATAATGTATTGCTGAAGCAAGCGCGGGCGATAACGGCGCCGGCGGCGATGACTCACGCGCATAAGCAGCTGATTTATTGTGGGTACTACGAACATTGTTATCTTGCTGTGTCTTACTAATTGAACTTGCCACAGGCGTAGCAATTGCCATAGTCTCACTATCCAGTAGATGTGTGTGCCTCTCACCCTAGTGTTAACAAAAGGATCAATGCGATAGGCGTTAGGGTATTTTTGGGCTATGTTTGCTATTGCAATACCTCGTTTCCACCTCGCGTAGCTGCTCGATAGTGACAAATATACAAGCAAAATTATCTACTTGGGATTTCAGTAAAGTTATTTCCTTTAGTAACGCTGTAAAGTCTACGTGATCAAAGGTTACATCCCGGAAAAAAGTACGGTTCCCGTGGGATAAATCTGTTTTACTTTTTAGGGTTCCGAATAAAAACGGAACCCTTATAGGATCACTCGGGTGTCTGTCTGTCCGTCTGTCACAGCCAGTTTTCTCCGGATCCACTGGACCGATTCTGTTGTGTTTGGTACACAAATGGACTTCTATGACCCAAACACGAACTCGTTACGTAAACCATTAAATTTTTAGTATGGGGGTCATTTTTGGGGGTCTAAACTAGAAATTTAAAAAAAAGTTCTTTGAACAATATCGTGTGACATATCAAATGAAAAGGGCTTACTGTGAGGGTTTTAATTACCTATATTTTTTCATAATTTTAAAATAAATGGTTTTGAAGTTATTCAAGAAATTAGACGAAAAATTAAATTCGTTCGGAACCCTTTGCACGCGAGTCCGACTCGCACTTGGCCAGTTTTTACAGAGCAAGGGATTAAATTGATTCTTTGCAGTGGTAATTTTACAGTTACAGGTAACTTGTGTAACTCCTTCGCCACAAAAATGGGCATAATCTCAGGGTCTACACTCTTGAGCACTGTTATAATGTCTTTCAAATCCCTTTGTATTTTGCCTTCACACTTCTTTTTTCTCTTTATCTTCTTTATTTGGGTAGTGATTGAGTCAAAAAGCAAATTTTTCGCCTTCTCCACTTCTTCCACACTAAAAGCTGATACACATATAGGTACGCAGCAAACTCTCATGGTCCATTACAAGAATTTTATTCGTGAAAAATGCCAACACTTCGTCAATAGCAACATTGCAACTCGCACATTTTACCGTACTCGACTGCGACGTCATGATTACACCGAGCACACGACCGCAAGTTAGCGCAGCGGCGCGAGACTTCATTGCCTAGGTAACATATCTAATCTAATATATAAAAATCTCGTGTCACGGTATTTGTTATCGAACTCCTCCGAAACGGCTTGACCGATTTTTATGAATTTATTTCCTTTTTTGAAATGTATTTTTACACCATAATCATATCAAAATAAAATAAAATGGGTTTTCGCGCACTTAAAATAACATTCAAATTAATATTCGACTTTTTTCCCAACAGTTTAGCGAATAATTGTTATAAGAAGCCACTACATATTACAAAATTGCAGATGCTTATGGGTGTGACCTTAGCAATGATTATCATCACGCTAAACTTTCAAGGAGCTGAGCAGCGAAAACCCATGACATAAATAAGATCGGCTATTTCAATCAATTGTCAACAGTAGAAAAAGTTGCTGTGGGTTCGAATCTCAAGTCTTATTTTTTTTTAAATTTAACTTATGCATTTCTTACTTTTATGATTCCTATTTTACCTTATATTTTTAGATATTCATAAGATGTTATTGTTGTATTTCGGATATTTTTCTAGCATTATAACCAAGTATGCAAAATATAATAGCCGGACTGTTAAAGTATAATTAACAGAACCTATTTTATCTTTTTCTGTAATCTGTTATGTTTGTATCACGTTAAAAAAGTAGGTACAAAACCTAAAAGTAGGTAAGTTTTACACATAAACCTGATAGGAATTGTAGCAATTTTCTAGAAGAAATCAACTTATTATTCTACGTAATGCAGATACACGCAGTGCCATCTATTGACCGAAATTACTATCGACAGTATGAGAATTACACTAGAAAATATTTTTTAGTTTATAATTTTACGTTTAAAAAAAAAGTCATTCTTTTAATACCTTAATAAAGTGTTTTTGATTGTTTCTTCGTAGTTATTTTTTGTAAAAAGGTAAGCTTAGTTTTTGCTTTTCGTTTTTTTCGGAGGTTTAATTTTTTTGTTAAAAAGTTTTTTATTTTATACTTTTTGTGGCTATATATAATCTACTAATTAATACATATTAATTTTAAAATAGCTACCAATCTTACTTTAGCTATTAACTGTTATATAATCCTACTTTAATGATTACTTGTTGTATAATAAATACTTAAAAAAACAGGCTTTATATACCCACATGGGTAGGCCTACAAAAAATGCTACACATCTCTGCACTAAAACCCGTGAGTGAACAATAAATCACCTCTACTTTCCCCCCCTTAGGGTAGGATTTTTTTGCAAATTTATATAAGACCACTTTCGAAGTATACCACCCTATCCAATAAAAAAAGAATGATCAAAATCGGACTACTCTGTTAAAAGTTATGCGTGTTCATACATAAAAAGAAAAATACGTCGACTTGAGAACCTCCTCTGTTTTTTCGTCGATTAAAAAATATCGTTCTGAATGCACATATTCCAATTTATAAAAATTTAAACAAACTCCGAACTTACATTTTAACAGTTCAACCACATATTCCACAGATGGCGTTATGCATTACATCTCATTTTTTGAATCGTGGTATTAAGATTAGAATATTGGTCAACAGGCGCGCGCTTACATTTGCTAAGTTTTGCTAAAATTTCTCAATACTGGGCCTATACGGGCTTGAAGTCAGGGGTCACGTAATATCACCCACCCACGAGTAGGTGGCGAAGTCCCACGATCGAGGAGTCGAAAGAATTGCATTAGCTCCGCTGAAAAAGGGTGAAACTGTTTTAAAAACATAAAATTGTTTCCATTTGCGTTCCTGGTTCGGAATAAATAAAAAATCAACTTGATTCATCAATTAGTTTCAAGAACATTGATCGGTTATTTTAGAAGATAGCCTGTGCTATCCCGTTGCTTCACAGCATGAATTCATTTCTTCTGCCATGCGTACGGGGAACCCACCGACCAAGCAGCAAGGAATATATTTCCATGAAAACGGCCATGGAAGAAAATGATACACATCATTCGATTAAATTCTATGATTTCTATTTAGGTATTGGTCTCTTTTCGGTAAGCCTGAAGAGTTGTGGAGCCTCGTAGCCAACATCATGGCGGTCACGGTACGATTCCTTCGAGCAGTATTTTGGATGTACCGGTCCTGGCTGCGAGTGGTGATGCGAGATCGTCCATGTCGCTCGGCCACGCTGCTGGTGATACGATAGCGGGTCCAGGAGCATTATGACGTAGTCTGCGTAGTGCCGAGAGTGAAAGCCTAGTTGCCTGGAACCAGCTTGCAATATTCCGACGGCTCTCATCATCTCTTCTCGTGTCGTGTCAAATGATGTCGCTCCATATCGAAGCAATTTTTTTCAGTTCCGAAGCAGAAATTGTAATGGTTTTGTAGATGTAGGTTAGGCCTACCTAACCTACATCTACAAAACCATTAAATTTTGATTAAATACATCCTAATGTATTTAATCAAAATTTAAAGAAAACTATTCATTTATATAGAGGAATTCTGCCAAAAGAATCAATAACGATAAAAAAAAAAAACTTAAAATAATAATCCTCAATTGCGGCGATACTCTAAAACGTACTTGATCCCTTTTTTTTTGGGACAAGCCCGCCACATTTTCCCAACCACTGCAACTCCTGAAAGCCAGAATGAACAGTGGCGACCACCAGAAAAACGCCGAGCCAATGAAGCCCGACGAGTCCCGGAGAAACGATTCAACTGTCTTGGATCCTGCAACGAATTTAATCAGAAAAGAACAGCGGAGGAGTTGGAAAAAAAATATATATAATTTCCATTTCCCTCCTTATCAAGCAGGAGACAGAATAGAGCTAGGCCAATAGGCACCAAGGGACATATACAAGATAGTAGTAGATAATTAAATGCTGCCTCGGAAAACGTTGTTCGTTCGGTCAACGTTTTCGAGTCGATGGTGAACCTTAAATATTTTGTGCCCAGTAGGTGGCCACGTTCACAGCAGCATCCATCAAGTCCTCAATGGTGCAGGTGTAAGGGCACTTGGGACACTACAAGTGGGCCATATTTAGGACGGAGGCACCGCACTCTCACTTGGTGTCAAGTGGATCAGTGAAAATCCATTTTCCAAGTTGTTTTGTTTTGCCAGCCTTGTTTTTCCAAGTAAAATATAAAATAAATCAAAAACAAAAATGTCTACGACCTATTCTCAGAGCTGCCAAATATACACAAAAAAATCCATAAAAAATGGTCAAGCCGAGATTTTCATATATTAGAAGATAAAGAATAGATAGACGTATATTTAATTTAAGAGCACAGAGGCCGCTGCTGCTAGAACCTGCGCCTATGTGGTTGAATTACAGTAAAAATACAAGAAGGTACTCATAAATTAAGTCTTTTATTTCAGAAAACGATACAATATAGCATAATAGTACAATATAACAACAATACCATACGGAAATTTAAATGTTTTCTATTTTCAATTCAAAATAACCCTACTGCATGCTGAATCTGTGACTTCTTGGAAACGTTCTTACGTTAATTATGAAAAGTACGCAAGAACATTTTACAATAGCCAGGCCAATTAAAATGTTTAACTGCCGGTCTACTTTCAGTTCGCATGTGACGTATCCAGTACATTTTCTGGTAGGTACCTAAACAAGGGCATATTGTAATTCTTATTGTGTCCAAGTGGTTAAAAATATGGTTTATCATTTTTATTAGTCTTTCAAAAATGCTCATATTAATTTTAAATATTTGTCATAATAACACAAATTCATGAATTTCAATTTTTGGAGAGTATTTCCATTTTATCTAATGCAAACTTTCCAATGAAATAATATTATAATTACATAATAGATAGAGAGCTAACGACCAAACCCATGTACGATAGCAAGATGACAGCCTTATTAATCGTTCGAGGTTCCGTTTCTGTTAGTCGTAGTAGATGCACAAAATATTACGATCGGTCTACTTTTAACTTACAAATATTCATATTACTTGATCATGATTTTAGAAAACTGCATTGCTATTGATCGCGCCGTCAATTTTCAAAGGTAACGCATCCGATTATTTTTTTTATAAGGTTGGCAGTATTGCTCAATGTATGAAATTCGGTCGTCGGCTCTGAATCCAAATGGAAAATAGGTGCCCATTAACTCTTCGGTTTTCTGTACAGTCGGAGTTAAGAGTTCGATCTTATCTAGATGATGTAGAGATACATTAAATACAAATAAAACATTCTGTCCATCGGCAATAATTATATAAAACCACCACAAATGAAAATTAAAAATGCCATAAACAAGAGTGAAATTCTTCTAAATATACTGACACAAAACTACGATTAAATGTGCTATGAAACATGACATATTGACGCCTATTTATTATCGAATAGTAGCCGTGGAGGCCAACAGGCCCACGGTTGTACTACCAATTTATTTACTCGAACGATCCTCATTTCGCACCTTATATCTCAGACCGACGCTAGCTGAGCTTCAAGACATTCAACCACCAATATGTTTACCACACTATGAGACGTGATCAGTTCTTAGCAGAACAAAATAAATATTAGAGTACCTACATGAAGTTTTTAACAAGTCAAATGTTGCGTATTACACCTATATTAAGATACACGTAAAGCTCAGCTAAGGCCAGACCAGGCCATATTGTTAACGAAATGGTGGTGTAAAAGCAAGTTCCTATCCTCACTGTTTGTCACTCCCGCTGTGCACTTAAAATAAATAAACTTAATATTCGTTGTAACAAAATTTTGTTTATGGTTTTTAGTACAGAATGCATTTCCAAAATTGTATGACGGCTTACTAAAAGAAAAACATAGATAAAATTTGCAGGGATTCTGGAAACTGTTAATATCATAATTCATGTTAACCTAAGTATGTATTCATGTTAGGGTTATAAGTTTTCATGTGTAAGCGTTTAAATTTCTAAAGAATTTTAAGAATTTATATAAAATAACCAAATACGTATGCACTTACTATATGAACATTTCAAAAACCATTATTGTATACAAGTTTAAAAATAATTACGAGACATTTTCACTCAATTTTTACACGAAAATACACATTAAGTATATGAACCTGATATTTTACGCTATGTTTTCCACTTCACACGTCATAACATTAATTCCTAAGTATTCAAGGCTGGATATTGTAAGTATGACAACAACTACATACCAAAACACAATGACTTAGCATTCTATATAATATTAGTATTATTTTAGGCGTATAACACACTGAAACCATTACATGTAAATGCGAGCACGATATTTACGCAGTGCGGATAGCACTTGCTACGGAGAGTTAAATAGATACATAGAATATACTTTATTATACAACAAAAAAGTTACACAATTCTTTTACACAAACTTAATTCTATGGGTACAATAGCGGTCGCTGTCAGCGATATCTTCCATACTACCTTTGAATGGACTAAAACAACTTCAAATAAAAAGGAGGTAGTCTGTGGTGTACAGCTAGAAACAAAATTGAACTGAACCGAAAAATAAATAAACTGGTGCGGTTATGGTTGCGGTTTCAGTGTCTATGGTGCCATAATAAAAATATGAGCTAATACAAATAAATGGCCGATCTTCTGTAAGCTCGGGGCTCCGGAATATTAAGTAAACGTTTAGTGTGTCGTCACGAATAACATACGCTAAACATTTAAATATTTATAAATAATAATAGTAACAATACATAGTACTAACATTTATATTTTGCACAGTGCAATGGTTTTTCGAATTGATTGATTCCACACGTTTCACACTGATTTATCTGTCATAAGCCAATTATTATATTTAGTATTACATGTATGTTTAGTGGCGTATTTTATGATTCGGCGCAGTTTCCCGCAGCAAGCACTGACAAAATACGGGGCGGCAAGAGTAACGGGCTTGTTTAAGAAAATTGCAAGTTATCGAGAATCGTCGTAAGCCGCCTCTCGCAGTCTGTCACCCTGAGCCATGACCGTCTTGGCCGTAGAGTAAATACGCCACAGTCCACGAAGACATAGGCTAACAAAAATGGACAAACGATTATCCTTAAATGTATTAACAGAAAATTTATCATTTTTCTTTTAGGTTGTTTTCTTTGCTGTCAAGTGGTTTTCTTCTAATATCGATTTATTACTTTTTTACCAGCAATTTAGTTAAACACAATTATATTGAGTATTTTACTAAATTGAAGTCCAATACAATAGCTTCAACCCTGTCTGCACACAGATTTTATAACAGCTATTATGAATCGGTATTATTGGGTACAAAGTAGTGTAACAAACGGCTCTCTCCAATTTAGTCCAATACTCGATGTTACTTGAGGCACCAAACTACAGTTCCAAAACTCTTAAACATTTCTGAATACTGTAAAAATCTTCGCTACTATAAATCTATGTGTAAGTACCTAAGACAATGAAGGGTTGCTGACCAGTCCAAATGGAAGAAATGATGGCACTTCATGTACTTCACATTAGACACGCGTCCGCTTTATGGCTTCACAAAGCAGTGAGCTTTAGCTTATCCGTAACAGAGTTATTCATTAAAGATGACCTTCAAGCACAATGCGTCATCTGGGACTAGGTGCCTTAAGTTCAATACAACTTTGTCAACTGTATCCACCATTACCTCATAATTTTTACACAAAAGCTGTTTGTTACTTTGCCACAGAATGTGAACAATATTACACTAATTTTATAATCATATCTTCAATTTAGTATAAATGCCGACAAGCACACTTGGCAAGCCGCATTTAGTAACTGTTTTCTTGATAAGTTTTGGTAATTTGCCAAAGTAATTATTCTGCATTCTTAATGGCAAATAATATTTTATTATTACGATGATGAACGTTATACTATAGAAGACCGTACGTGCCTTACTATATTAAGTATCACGTTTAAATGTATAAGATAATATCCAAGTTTTATCAAGAAAAATAGTTACATCTTTATATTTTAGTAAATAAACTACGCAAAATAAAATATCTATGATATATATAATATTCTATTGACCAATCTACTGCCCTGACATCTCACCACTGTTAATAAAAATGCTTTATATGATAATATACTGAAATATACTGATAACACCTTGCTTCACTTAAAGATTGGGTTGATCAGACTTTGTGAGTTGAGTCGACCAGAATCAACCTGATTACAGCGAATGGTGACATCAGAATCGAGAATACTTAATGCTGCATTGAAGTGTCACAAAATAGGTGATAACAGTAACATTATTATGTTAAACGTAATACAAGTAGTGCTACTTATAATGAAATAACATGTCAATCGCTAAGTTCTATTGTGATTCGCACTATGGAAGAGATTATGATATTGTATGTTAGTTAACAATAAGAAACATGAAGTTAAGCCTTGAGGGTAAGGTTTAACAAAGAACTCTTTTTAAGAATAGTAAGGGTGGATTAAACAACGACTCGCTAGACCTGATCAATACTTTCATTCTGTCTCTATCGAATCGACAATAATGATGTATAAACTGGGTAATCAAATGTTAACTTTATTTTGTGAGTCACTCTGCAAGAAACCTTAAACATCTATCTCATATTAAAGTAACTAGTAAGCCCGGTCCCCACGATGCAAAAGCTGCTGCGCAGAAGCGCGCTTATGTCAACGATATTATCTACGACTTTGTTATAAGAACCTGGCCTTAACAGACAGGGCAATGATTGGTTTCGGAAATATGTAAATAAATCTTAAGGTACGGGATCATTATATACTCGTATAGCTTTGGAAGAATGGCTTGGCATAAATACTAGAGTATTTCAAAGAGGTAATATTAAGAAAATTGACTTGAAGACTTTTGTGAAAGTGAATATATACAAAATTCTATGATATTGTTTAATTTAAAATGGGGTTGGTTATTTTTTGAGAATACCATTAATTAATAAACAACTAACAGGAACACATTGGTTGCCTTGGAATTGGATAAAGCACTTTATTACGATATAACAAACAATCTAATAAACTATTTGAAATGGAAACAGTGGTTTGATACACGTTGATAGTTTTAAACACAAGTAGTTAGTCTTGGCGAATCTAGTGGATTACAAATAAATGTGAGATTGTATAAAAACCGTAAAAGGTTGAGGTTTAGTTAACACAAGTACGGCATGACGGAAGCTTTGGAGAGGTCGCTATGAAAAAAATAAGCTGCCTTGTGCGAGAGGGATGCATCGGGAGCGGTGTAACAGCGGTTATCTGAGAGGCGATGTCAAGGTCACCGCGGGTTCGAGTGGACCATTCACATGAGGAACTTGCCGATGATGATTCCGAGGAGTGCCATGCCGACGGCGGTCAGCACCCAGGGCATGAGTGTGATCTGTGCGTTCTTCTCGGGCCCGTACGAGTGAGGGGTACGCGCCACGCGCCCGTCGCCGCCCGCCGACTGGCGCAGGCGCATCAGCTCCTCCTGCAACACAACCACAACTCATGTACCCGTATAACTCTAACTTCACACACACACATATTGGAAGCGTATATAATCGCTACTGCATTTTATATAGAGCCGCATAGTTTAACATAAGCGTAATATAGAATATTACCTAACAATCGCTATGCTACAGTATTTCAGCATTATTAAGCTGGACCTGATTGTGCACGAACATAAACTTAAGTTCTAGTTAGTAAAACTTTATGGCGAGGCCTTCTTTCAGTTTATGATGAAAGTGGTTCGTTAAAGATATACAAAAAAATATACACAGTACATTACTAAGAGAGAGACAGAGCGATCATTCTACATAATTATGATTTTTGTTGTACTTAGTGCTAATTATATTTTCCTTGATCGGAAGATTCCATGGGCCTTAGTTGTAGTTTAGAATTTAAGGCATAGATTTTAAATAATATCCCCAGTCTAGCAACCATCTGCCTTACTTTTTTTTATACCTACTTATACAGCCCTTCAATTTCAAACCTTACGATAGTATTACAAGCAGTTATGCTATATCAGAGCGTAAAATAAAAATAATGAATTACACTAAATCAGTGTCTATGTGTGATCAATAGAGATCGGATATTCGGGGATCGATTAGCTACATACATTGTGTTAGGTTTTATCAGGTTTTAATTTACTCTGTACACATTGCCAGAGAACGTTACTTGTACACACAAAATGTTAAATCAGAACATTAAAGTCCCAGAATCACCGAATTTTTTCGATACATAAGTGCATTTAGTGATAACCAACACTTACTAACAAAGTTAGGTAAAAATGCATAGAATTATTCGATCTTCAGCGATGAATATAACACATAAAAAAAATAAAACAAAGTTATCCGCTTAGCTTTTAAAAGTCTTCGCCTCAATATTATAAAACCCAAACGAAGTTTGTACAGACGCGACATCAAGCTACAACAAACTGTCAAGTTTCTTTAATAGGTTTTCAACATTATCGCTGAAGCAGGTTCAAGGTTGATTGGGAAAATTTGACAGATTCGGGTAGCTTGATATGCTGGCGTCGGGCGGTTTCTACTCCGTATCACCTACAGACTTACGATTATTCCTGAACCCGATCTAAGAATGAATGACAACACGATTTCACAGTAACTATCAAGTCGTGTTGTCATTCATTCTTAGTGGTTAGGTGATACGGAGTAGAAAACGCCCGCAACTAAGGCCGAAACTACGGTCTTCGAGCTTAAAGAGTAGCCTCCTGTACTTTTCAAGTATTAGTACTGTTAAGTGTTAGTAGTGTTAAGTGTTAGTAGTGTTAGTAGTGTTAAGTGTTAGTAGTGTTAAGTGTTAGTAGTGTTTTAGTAGTTTTTATTTTCGCGCATTATGTGTGTAAAGCTACAGACTTATTTCAGTGTCGTGTAGTGCCGCGGGGTACACCAATCAAAACGACGCGCCACGGCACGACACAACACAATAATCTGATCAAGGCTTTATGTTAGTTTGATCAGGGGCAAAACATATTGCTATATTAATCGCTGAGCAAAGTTATCTCTTGCAATGCGTAGCCCTTTCTCAACTTTGTTGGATCCGACTTCCGAGTACACATGGAGCGACTGAAAGTTGTATCTTGAGGTTGAACACGCCTAGCTTGACCATCGAAGTGGAATGTGGCCTTAGTTTTTTAACGTTCTCGATCTCGTTATAACTTCAACTGTCTGCTAGTAAGTCTCGTCGAAATCGGTCCAGCCGTTTCAGAGATTAGCCGGAACAAACAGACAGGCGTACAAAAATAGTTACAAATATAAACTTTCTCTTTATTTATTTGTAATTGATGTTAAGAAGCCAACATGAAAGATTGTAAAAAGAAGTTTTTGTATTTATATTTTTTTTTTATTGATGAATGGGCTTGCTTTTGATTCGATCACGCCTTATGGAAAGCGATGGATGAGGTCTATGATGGAGCGAGCGTGCCCACAAGATGCCTATTCACTCTTGCTTTGAAGGCAGACAGCTTATAGGAGGAAGTTCGTATTAATAAAGCATGTTCCACACGGATGTAATCGAGCGTCTCATCCAAGGTGACCTTGATTGTTGCCATCCGTGTAGACGGCAGATGCAATCCGAATTCATACAAAATTTGCGGATGGAAACCAAGGTCACCTTGGATGGGACGTTGGATTACATCCGTGTGGAACATGGTTAAACCAATATCATAATACACATGATATCGATCTTGGAGGTGATGTTTTGAAGTTTTACTAGAACGAAGTAATGGCATGTGGCCAGCACATTTACATGATTAATTTAAGACTTTTTTAGGCATTATTATGTTCGTTTCTAATTTGCTAAAGCTGATCAACAGGCCATCAAATCGGAAATGATCGAATGATAGTTACACTTCAGTGACCATTTATTCTCATTTAGAAATTAATACATGATTAGTCACGCCTAAGGTTAGCAGAGCTAGATTCAAACTGCAATGAACGGTTTAATTTTTGTTAATCATGGACCAAAGTAAGGGGCACTGCACATATAAGCGGGCCGGCACAATCGATTTGGCAGTATTTGTTGAACGATAGGTACAGCCCGAATCATGTATTTTATTCGGCTAGTGTCGATCGGATAGGCCATTCGGGCTATATGCGGGTCGCCAATTTCGGTTCGATAGTATTTTGCAGCCCGGCTGTGCTCCGCATATACATATCTAACGCCCCTAAGCCGGGCGGTTTTGTTCTACATTTCACATTATTATTATTTATTTTATTTATCATAAACAAGTTTTACAAAAATCTTTCTTGCCCCACAAAACCATTTACAAGGTTTGACTGATTATGTCACCCGGCTGTGCCTATTAGTGACCACTTAAGTGCGTAGCGCCCCTAACTAGTCTGTACTTCTCTGACAAAACACAAAACATTTAATAAGTTTAACCGTCATATGGATTTCGTCATTTATACCGAAAATTTGAGAAAAACGCATTCGGGTCAATACCGCGTGTGTACAAACCTGAATACCAGTAAAAGCGCTCTAGGATCCATTCAGATGATGCAGCTATTAAATCACCAGCAGACATGCGGTAAATAGCACGACGGAGGCATTAAGCAGGCGTGTTCGATGTCTATTCGTGCTTTAAAACAGCATCATCTTAATGAGACCTTACATTAATGCCTTGCAAATTGTGCAACACACAGAAATTTAGCTTGAACGAACATCGCATAAGGGCACGTTGCAGTAGATCATTAAAAATCGCAGAACGCTTATATAATACTAATAATTCAATTACTTGAATGTATGAACATTGTATTGTTAAAACATGGTCAATTCAGTATATTAACGTCAGGAAGTGTCCGTGGACACTTATCGTTACGTTTTTTCCTGTACTGTTGTATTGTAGCAGTGTTCAGCTAATAATTTGACTCGAAGTAAAACAAAACAATCACGTGCTCGCTCGAGATTATTTTTTTCACATTTTAACCTTGGTATACTCTGTGATATTACTGTGCCGAGCAGTGCTGACACAGCAATGCTTCATTCGTCTTATACCACTGGGTTATACTCAGAGCCTAAATAGATCGCTAGCGCTACAGCAGTTGATGTTATTCAATTTTACAAACTATACAGCTCAAGTGATTAGGACAAGCCTTATGAAAAGTTATTACTGTTATCTGTACTCGTATCTTTACAGGCTCCTTTCTTTTTTTACGCACAGCAGATTCGCACGTGTGCATGTGCACAATACTATAGCTGGAGTTATGCCAATTATTTTTGTTATTTATAATATAAAGGAAAAATCATACACACAAAGTATTTTTCTAAAATTGGGAATATAAGGATATTCTCAAAAAGATACAAATACAATAGGGAAAAAAACAAAATTCTTGCTTAATTAGTTGTATTAGATTGAATTTTAAACCCAGATGAATAATTATTAAAAAAAATGGACTCACTTTTAATTGCAGATTTTCGTGTCTTAATTTGCTTTCTTCCTCCCTCAAAAGAATAACTTCTAAAGTCGCCTTTTGCAAATCAGTTTCCGCGTTCTCAGACTTAGGGAAAGTCAAAGTCTGAAATGACGATAGTAAAAAAATGTATATTTACGACTAATTATATGATATACTTACGTAAACAGTAACAAAAATATAAATAATATTGAAATTTTGCAAATAAATCATAAACATGCATTAAAGGGCAATAATAGTAATTAAACAGAGTATTGTGTGGGTAATGGGATGCAAAGGATGTAGGAAGAATGCAAGTTACGCTAAGCTAATCGACTCGTCTAATCTAAATGTTTAGCAATAAAATGTTGCAGCGCTAATGAATTAAATACTTTTCCTTCATATTTTATTTCCTTTAGGTATAGGTACTGGTAAAATATGCATTTACCTAGCTATTTTTTAGTTAGTATTTATAATTTTTCAATGATACGCATTCTACCTATATTAACATAATTTACAGAGCACCCAAGACGAAATAAGTATTTTTTTTAATAAAAATAAAAAATTTTCGAGATCTCATAACTTTAGAATAAAAATGTAATGGTCGGGTACCGTTTTCAGGCCAGTAGTGTGATCATCATCCTTCCGCTTTGCTTCATTCTGGATAAGACCTTCTACGGCATCCTGTAATACAATTCAAATAACATGCCAAGCTTGGACTAATATTATCCAATACGGATACGATATTTACATATTCAATTTCACTAACGGTACATTGGTAATGATCGACTTAATAACTACAGGTAAATAAGTTATCTATGCTGAGCGTTAGTCGCAACACTACATGGCTGATTGGGCAAATAAAAATTGAAAAAGCTCACAAACACAACGAAAACGTAAAAGAAACGATTACAATCACATCGTGCGCGGAGTCCCGTTCTACAAGTACTCGTAGGAGAGAACTCCACAAAACAACACATTCATGAAGTTGTAAGGACAAGTTGGAATAATACCTTTGTCGATGACTTTGCTTCATCTGCAACGGCGACGCGTTTCTTGGTCACTTCGTTCTGAGCGACGTTGTCACCAGCATCCTACAAAAAATCAGAATTCAGTATTGACATGTGTGGCTGTTTAGTTCGTTTTCAAGCAGGTACAGTGAAGTACTCCAAGTTCCCACTTACATTCAGGTTGGTGGGGCCGCGTGGGGAATCAAAAACGCACTTCAGCTTGTAGTCCATCAGCTGATCTGGACTGATCTCCTTCCACTGAAAGTGATGAATATAATTGTATTATATTTTCATACAAGCTGTTTTGTGCTGATTTTTGAGCTTCTTTTACCTAAAACTAGATCAATGAAAATCTGGGTTTAAAAAAAACTGAGAATTAGAGTTGGCACTGGAAAAAATCCATGTTCAAGCTTAAATGTTATTGGCACAACATTTATAATAGTAAATTAGTAGGGAACATACCACTTGATCAATGTTAGTCTTTCCCTCTGGAGCGACGACACTTTGCACCATAAACTTATGTTTATGTTTCTCATTGGGGTCGACATACACAGGCTGTGGAGTAACTGAAAACATTCAACACATCGTTATTTAGTTACTCTCCATATATTGTATGGCTTCAACTGTCTCAGTATAAGCAATGATGGTAAAACAGCTCATTAGACAGGACTAACTTGTTACTACTTTAAAACAATAACAAATATATTTAGTTACAGAGCAATGACTACATAATGAGCGCGAATAGGTTTGAATTACACTTACTAGCTATTTCCACCTTGGAGTTTGGCTCAAGCACTCCAGAATTAGGGCGTACACAATACTTCTTTGGTGCTGTGGTTTTGATCTTGAAGAGGACTGTATCATTGGAAGGGTTTGTCAGCCGCATGTAGGTGGTGCACCCCTGCTCGAACAGTCCTGAATAATCAACTAAAAGATTCAATTGTAATGACTATTTCTTTCAGGGCAGGCACAAATGGCAACACTCATGAGACTTGTGTTAAGTAGCATGTTACACATTGTGCTCACAACACAGCTGAAACATTAAGAAAAATAACTAACTGTAATTATACTAAAACACCAGTTTTTATATTTTAAGTATGTGTTGTGTATGCCACGTTTGTGTGTGTTTGGCTGTAAGATGAACTGGAGTTAAACGCTAATTAGGTAAATCATAAAACTGAAAATTATGTTTTAACGTAGGTAAAGATCGGAAAAATCAGAGGCGAACCTATTGCCTTTTTCTAGTACAAATCCAGCTCCTAGGCGGCCTGTAATTAAGCGATTCCTTATAAAAACTCAAAACAACATAACTTTAAACCAATACCGGACCGGGAGTCGAACCCAGCAACACAAGGCTATTGACGGAAGTCCTGTATTCTTTTGAAAGTTGTCCTGTGTGTCCGTAAGGATTCACGTTGAAATATGTATAAGGCTGACGCAATCCGCACGTGTACAGGAAAAAGGCCACGTGCACTCGTGCAGCCATTTGAAAGGTGGGCGATTTTCTGCTTGAGACATCGCAAACACTGTAGACCCTTCGGGTACGGATGTCAGACGCGGCTCTAACAAATACATTTATGCCGTAGTTGGTATAATAATAAAATTTAAATCATCAATGTAAAAGACTTAAGTTCAATTGGTCGGATAATTATGAATATTTCATGAAAACAACGTTTGAGACCCCATCTTACTTAAGAGATACAATAGATTTTATTTTATATTTTTAAATAATTGTTTTCAATCATAAAAAGCAATTCTTATTATCACACTAGCTGTTGTTGTGTTGAAAAGTAGCCAAAGTAGTAGTATTCCTTATAACATCAACTATTTGCTAGTGAAAGTCCGTCAAAATCGGTCCTGTGGTTTCGGAAACTAGCCGGAACAAACAAACAGACAGACAAACAAATAAATAATATTTCTTTTTATATAAGTATTGTATTCACTTTCATATATTGCATTTAGTAATAACCTGTTACTTTGATATTATAAACAGAAACTGCAAGTTTTATTAATTTGTTTAGATTGTAATTATCAATCAGAACAAGATTAAATATAATTAGAAAAATTAAAAACTCGACTCCGAAGCCGGCGCAATTTTATAAACGAAAACTGTTTAATAATTAAATTTAAACATATGACTTATCTCCATTTAATTTTCTTCATTTTGATACCCTACTTGATAGGTTTGGTAAAAAAAAAAATAGTAACGACTTACAATTTAGGCCAAAAAACCGGTGTATTGTTTTTAAACACCTATCGAAGCACATTTGGATTTTTGAGACGAATCTAACGACTTCTTAATGGTCGAAATCCATCCAGCCGTTTGGAAGACACAATGTAATAAAGAAATTTAAAAACAAACATAAATACAAGATACGCGCGAAAAACATAACCCTTCCTTGGCAGTCGGGTAAAAGGAATATGTACTTATCAAAACTTAACCAAAACATAGTAATTAAGATTGAAAATTACACTTTGTCATTGTTATTATTCATCTGTGTGAATACACTTCTGTCTATCCCTTCAGAATATACAGATATGAAGTTATCATGGTTTCTCTAAGGGGCTGCACAAACGTAGACACTTTTTGTTGCCGACACGGCACACCGTCACAGGAAACCGTAGTTGCTGTGTCCTGTAACATCTGAGCAGGGAGTGGATGATTTCATACTGGTTATATAGAGAAATCAAATATTCATTGAAGCTTGTATCTGACACAAGACACAAAAGTGTCTACGTTTGCACAGCGCCTAATACAATAGGTGTATCAATACAGGTATACCAATCAGAATAGTAGGGTAGCTATAGCTTTTAGCATTTAAAAGGGCTAGCAGTTCTTTTCAATAGATAAAGACAATGTTGCCTAGCTATCAACTCAAGTCTTTTGTTGATCTGACACAGGGCTGTCTTGACCAGATATGATCGCAGGCCAATACAAGTGACTGTATAGGAGGGCCGCAGAAACAAATACCTAAGTTATGTTTTTCTTTTTTCAAAAATGTTCAATCTTTGTCCATTTTTAAAACTTTGGTCAAGAACCACTATCTCTCTCTTTAATAGTTTTTACTAGAGTTCTCTGCTTTTGTTTCATAATTATTATTGTATAACTATTTAGTATGTATTGATGTTTGTATAAATAGTACACCTAAAACTACCTACAGTACTGTCTCGCCCTTTTCTCTTTAAAATCCATCCAAAGGTTGTCTGGAAAGGTCCCTTTTAGCGATAAGGCCGCCCATTGTGTCACCCTATTTAATGTTTCTCATCTATCTTTTCTGTAACTTATATGGTGTACATAATAAAGAGTATTCTATTCTAATGTTATATTTAGTTCTATTAATTCTTCATTAATTTATCATCTATGACTTACGGCACTGAATACAAGTCTTTTAAACCAGTCATATAATGTATACTGAAGTCTTTGTCAATTAAGTAAATAATGTGAGGTGTAATTAGATAATTTTACCAAAAAAAAGTGTTGTGTAATTGTGGTTGATTAGAAACATGTTGCGGGCTGCACAAATATTAGCTGGGGGCCACATGCGGCCCGCGGGCCTTGCTTTGTACAGCCCTGATCTAACAAATCAGTGAGGCTCTTGTTGGCAACAAGAAAGACTGGTGAGAACAGGTATTGTTTAAGTAATTATTCAGCTAGGATTAACTATTCAAATAAAATTAAAAGCCAAACCTAGTTCACATTAGAATAATTATTATACAAGTTTTTCTATGAACTAGTATTTTTGCTTACAAATCACCTACACATATGTTTTGAAACTATGCCAAATCCCATTTTATGTTTGTCCCCAGAATAACATCAATATGAATACTTAATAACTTGTTAATGGAGAATGCAAAAAATACATAAGTATGTGAGATGTACCTACTGTTACAACCTATACTGTAAATTAAATTTTCTGAGATTTGTTCATTTCTAAAAGTATTAATGTTGGTTGAATATATAAGTTCAAAAATATAATGATTGTATTTCAGGTACATAATTTGACTACAATCATGTAAAACACTAAAATATAATACTTATTACTTTCAGATGTGTGTCAGAACAAGTAACTACTATAAGTAATTAAGTTTATTACTGACTAGCTTTAGACCATGAATTCACCCATGTGAAAGTTGAATCTTATCTTAGTTGAACATAGTAACAGCAGGATGAGAATAGTATCCTACCACGTTTGACAATGATCTCTCCTGACGGTAAGCGATGATGCGGTTGAAGATGGAGCATGCATGCCTAGAAATAACCTATTCACTCTAGACTTAAAATTCCCAGGTTGTAGCTTTCAGGAAAACTAGAGACTTAAAATTATCATATTTGGAACTGATTTATCACAGCATTAGTGGAACAGAGGTGATGTCTGACAGTTTCTGAACAGAAAAACGTTTCAACAAATAAGTATGGAAACGTCAGCCCTTATATGTAAAAAAATGGTCTTGGGCAGAAACATCTTTAAACATGCATAAATTACTGTAAAACCACAAAAATCTTTTCTTCTTCTAATCAAGGATTTTAAGAAATTGGTTACCGCAATTATGTGACTTGCTAACTAAAAATGATTTACTTCAAACATTTTTTTAAAGTATATTCACTGTTTCATTTAGATCTAGAAAGCTTGGGTAAAACTTTTTCTGCTGACAAATTTTTAATGGTCTTAATTTTACATAATTTCATTTTGGTTACTATTTTTTCCAGAAAATATTTGAAATGGTGGTGTTTACTCGTGGCCCTTAAAATATTGATTTTGCGTTAACCAATCTCAATACATAATAAGAAATTCTTCATCATGTTTCTTGATCCAGAGTAGCCCCACATTCCATTTAATTTAAAGTCAAATTATTTGTTTTCAAAATAGAATTGTAATGCCATATTTTAGAATACCTTTGTTGTTATAAAATTTCAAGTCATGTTATGGCGGATACTTTATATTTTGTTTGACCTACAATCTGAATAGTTTAGATGAGCTTTGACAGTTGAAATAATAACAGTGGCTAGAATTAATAAGCTTTAAAGAAAAGTTAAAAAAAAAACTTGTAGTTAAAGAACTGGTAATGAGGAGTATAAATTGTAATGTTACTGTAACCAAACTGAGACAATTTCAGAATCAACACTTCATTAATAATATCAATAAAATAAATTGATATCACTGACATAAGTAATTCACACATTTTGTGCAATATTAGCATCTATAGCATGATGAAGATCTTTACTACACAAAGAGATGCTTAGCATTTACTTGTATGAACAACAAGTAATGATTCATACTTGTTACTCATAGTAAAATAGTGTTTGTACTGTTAGTTTCATCCAAAAAACACTTTGACTTATCTAATTACATACATATATTATTATGTGTTTCTACCATGTTCAGTAACTATTGTCAGATTCTTGAAATCAAAATATTATTTCAATCCCTAATGTTGTTGTTGTTACTACTGGAGGATCGACAACCATGTAATCAACCAATGAAATACCTGAACACCACGCAGATTATTGATATTTATTCAACACCACTGCTCACACAGTGACAGACAACATAGGTGCACATACAACATATAATGTAAGTACCTACAATAGTCAGCGATTCATATTTAATTATACGCAGTTTCCAAAACCATTATTATTAAGGTATGTGAACAGAACCTTACAGCTGGTCGGTACATTTTATGTTTCACTACGACTCAAAGGAATCCATGGAAATTTTCAAGAAATCAGTTTTTTCCGGACGATCACTTCTACGACACAACTTTTTGCCATTTATTAAGAATATAATAAGCGATTCGTAGCAAACTACAAGGAAAATGTAAAAAACCGCACCCTGACAAAACGCCGATATCTGGAAATAGAAACTCCATTTGTCAGCAGCTAGCTCGCGACCTATGTATGCTACCCAAGTTTCAATGCGGCGGTATAGAGCTTGCGCAAAATAAAGAATAAGAGTACTCACCTTTAAATTTAAGTTCATTTTGAGGCTCTATAGTTAACACCTGGTTAGGCATTTTGTTTTATAATATGTTTAGTATCTCGTTGGCAAAAATTGCAGATCACGAAAAAATGACCGTTCCGCGATGTCGGCCAAAGCGAACGAACGATGAATGACGAATCGACATGCGCATTGCGCATGCGTTCTCTTTCTTTTTTCTTGGCGTCTATTCTTAAAATTCACTCTGAAGTGATAAAATCTTTTTGTTCTCAAAAAATATTTTTTACTTCCACATAAAAATATTTTATTATTTAAATGATAAATATATTTAAATTTTAAAGAATCCTCAAAACTGTTATTTGTTGAAACGATACTTTATAGAATAACCTCCTTTATGGATTTTATGGATACCTAACCATAGGACGTATCCTACTACCTACTTGATTGTTTGAAATATAATGGCTACCGCTACGCAATACTGCGCGCGCATGTTACTATTCATTGCTTAAAATGTAAACCATGTTCAGATTTATAATTATCGTTGATTGAAACTACTGTGTAAGTCACTAGTCTACGTTATCATTACGAAGTCTAAGTAGAAACTGCGGTATGGCTAATAACAGCCCGTCACCAACCAATATATTCATAAATTGAAACCAAGTCATATAAACATATGACTTATCTTGATCGCTGGCCTACCAATGCTGATAATTGGAAGACAACTTTGATATAAGAGTCAGGTTCAGTTAAGCTAATGGTACCTACTCAGGTAATTGAATTTTTATAGGAATAGGGAGGGACACTAAAAGGTAGAAGCAGATGGCGCTTTCGGCGACTGTACCTTGTTTACGTCTGTTATCAAGTGTTTGTTGCGATTTTTTGTGTTTATTTTGTAATTTATATTAAGAATGTACTCATTGTTATCTTTACGTGAACTTCGAACTGAGTTTCAATGAAAAAATGCGTCGACTGCTGGGAAAAAAGCCGATTTGATTGAGAGGTCATTTTAAGTATTTGAGGTTATCTTTCATTTGTCTTCTTTTTTATGATGAAACAAACTTATATGTTTTTGTTTCTCTAGGTTGGAGGCGAGGATACGATCAAAATCAAAATTTTGGAGTCCACTTTGATCTTGAAGAAGACAGTTCATATGTATTTCCGCCTTCTGAAACTTTCAAAGACATCAACGCTGATTCACTTATTCCAAACATAAGTCAGTACGAAATCCAAGAATATTTTCAAAGGCAGGACTGTAGAATATGAACAATCTACGAGTTTAAAGTACCTACTGTTCTGTTATTTATTTGTATTCTGTTATTGTTTACCATAACCTTGCTGTACCACTTGCCCTGAAGTTTTTATTCCGAAAAGTGCTTTCCCATTGCTTTCTGCGTTTTAAGTCTTTGGGGAACAGATGAATTCCCCGGTTTTTACAATATAAGGCACTGCATTGAAGCATTCTTGATAAAAAACGAAAAGTTTGGTCTTGTTTATAAAAAATGTATAGGATTTGACAGTTCTTAATGTCCAAGTAAGGTACAGTCACTAAGAAAAATTGTCGAAATCGACAAGGAGCAATAAATATATATGGGCTCATGTTCCATTCCCACTTATCCTCCCTTCCTTGACACACAACTCACCACTTCCGCTTCTCCGCTTCTTCATAAGGAGTTCAGCACATGCGGGTCATCAGACTTTGGCGGTTTGAACCTGATTTTAACAAGCCCGGATCTGGCTGGCAACACTGAGATGACATTTGATTTGATATTAACCCATAGAGATAGAAAACATATGGAGGCGCCGCGACATTCTATATCTACTTTTGCTTATACAAATATGGGTGAAATACGAAATAGATTGTGAAATATCGTTTTGTTTCATTCTTTCTAATGTGGTAATCGTATTCGATAAAAGAGACAACAGTATTTCAGTTGTTGCTCATAATGGCAACATTTTCTTGTGACGTTGTGACAGTTGTAGGTAAGTGCCGTTTTCGCCATTTTATGCGACAAGTCTCGTGGCAGTTCTGCTGTCAAATGAGTGTTTACTTTCGTATTTATTGTGATTTGTGAGAAAATTACGAGAATTTTATCTTTCAAATTGTACGTATATGATGGAAAACAGCCATTCAAGATGCCTGTGCGTTGTATTATGGAGTGTGGTGCAAGAAAGAAGGAAAATCAACCTCAATTGTGTTAGTAACCGGTTTTCATGCAATATTACTCATAGTAATACATTTTCGATGAAAAAAAATCCTAAGCTACCACGTATTTATGGTTGTAGTTTTCATATTTGGGCTTATTCTCGTCCAACAAACCTTTTAATTTCATAATTTCATTCGTTTGTTTACAATAATATGTCATGCATGATGGAATAGTGTAGTACCGTTGCCGTAATATTTTCCGATACTAGTTCCTTCGCTGCGCTGATACAATATCGGTATAATACGTGTTCTAATCGGTTCGAGTGACCTTACAAGTTCCGGCTCGCTGTTCACAGCACTGAGAGATCGTTCCGCAGACTTTTATGATGATTGGTTATACAAGATCCGGAAATAAGACATCATTTTGTTATTTGTTTTAATTTTTTAATTACGTATTTTAACTACTCGAACGAAATGATTTATTGATAAAAATGTTAATCGGTTTAGGAAAAAGTGGTTAGAGGCTATTGAGGAAAAATATTTATATAAAAATGATATTAATAAAATAATAAAAAAGCAAAGAAAGGTACATCTGTTCACTTCACTTTGAAGACAGTGTTCAATAGAACACTTGCTGTAATGAGATTACAAGATAACTCTGTTCCTACAATATTTTCGGTAAGTGTGTATTAAAATGATTGATTAAACTACGGGTACAAAGCAGCGTTTTCGATATAACTTAAGGATTGAAGTAGTTTTTCTCTTTTTCTGGTTGCACAAACTGGAAAAATTAAGACTGAAAAATATGTCAATTAACAGAAAAAAATAAGCGCTTCAATGAAAGGATACTCTGAAGAAATCCGAAAGTTCGCATTAACGTTGCATTTTTATCTCCGCCTATAATTATACAACGTGTTGTTTTGCATCCTCGTCAAATTTCATAAGGTTGTCATAAAAGACATAAATAATCAATTGAAAGTACGGTAGCGGGCAATAACTAATAAGCGCTTATTTTTTTTGTTGTTGAAATTTATAAGTATTTCAGAATTAAACCCTTAATTCAACAAAAATAAAGCAGACTCACCCGACTAAGCACACAGCGACAATGCAGCTGCGTGAGTGAGTGCCGACGATTTACCTACAAAACTGTCTTACCTACGAAATGCTGGCGCGCTCGCGCGCTAGCATTTCGTAGGTAAGACGTCGACAAAGACCGCCCGGTAGCAATAATTTTACCTAATTTATTTCGAAAATCACACTATTGGCCTAAATTTCGCTTGATAATTAACTCATTTTTGAGCATCATTGGAATATGGAAATCTTACTAATGACAGTAATACTAGTGCGCAAAGAAAAGTTCACTGACCTGTTATCAGATGATTAATAAAATGTTAGTTTTGCTTTACCCTTCAACCTAAAGTTTTCGTAGTGATTTTGTATTTATTTGTGGACTAAATTGGTTGATTTGAAATTTTCCTTCCTACTTAACGGGCTTAGGACCGGCAATAATACCTACCTTAGTTGGTGTACCGCAATCTACTAAGTATAAAAATGTTTTCTACGTTTGATGAAAATGGAAAGACTTGCTAGTTAAGTGTAAGTACGTGGTGATACTTTCGACTCTTAGGTATTATTGGCGTAGTTAAAAATTTGAAATCAACTTATTTACACTAATAAAATTGATTATGCTTACAACGTATTTACAAAATGTACAAATAAATAAATTACCTACTTAAGTTACCCGGAGGTATTGTTCAAAATTCCCACCATCACACTCTTCGCACAATCGAGCACGACGTAGCTGGTTTTCCTTCAGCTTACGTAAAACAAACACATTCGTTTTTAAAGTGTCGAAAGCACTAATGATCCTTGCACGTAATTCATTTTCACTTGTCACTTCCTCCGTGTAAACTAATCGTTTAACGTCTCCCCACAAATAAAAGTCTAGAGGCGCCAGGTCCGGAGAACGCGGAGGCCAGGCCACAGGTCCTCCGCGACCGATCCAGTGGTCACCAAAACTTTCGGTCAAGTACTCGCGTACTTGCCGACCATAATGAGGGGGAGCACCGTCCTGCTGGCAGTAGAGGTTGCGATGGAGTGCCAGGGGAACATCCTCCAACATCTCCTCGACAACGTGACACAACAGCTCCAGGTATGTGGCACTGTTGAGGTACCCATCGATGAAGTAGGGTCCAAGCACGTGTTCCCCTATTATGCCAGCCCACACATTCAGTCCAAACCGCACTTGGAACGCATGCCGTTTGGTTACGTGCGGGTTATGGTCGCGGTGAGCCCACCAATGTTCGTTATGAACATTGTAGACGCCAACTCGAGTAAATAAACACTCGTCCGTCCACAGGATGTTGGCGTCTTGGTGTTCCAGCAACCAGCGACAAAATCTAATCCGCACGGCATTATCACCTGGGTGAATGTCTTGTGCCTTGCGGTAGTGGAACGGGTGTTGCAGTTCACGCTTCAGTAGGCGCCAGACTGTGGTGTGGTGCACTCCGAAGTGTTGACCAGCCTCCCGCGTGCTTGCCCGTGGTTCTCGCTGGAAGTATTCCAGGATGTCTTCCTGCAAGGCGACAGGCAGGCCTACGCTGCCGCGAGCTTGAGCATGCCGGGGAACGTCAAACTGCCGATGATCCCGCAGTCTCTGCGTAGCAGCCAGCATGACGCTCTGTGATGGGGGTTGCCGATCGGGAAACATTTCCGTGAACATCCGGATGGCTCCACGTAGGCTGTCTCCACTGATGGCATACAGGCGGACCATCTCCACCAACTCGACATTAGAATAATAGTCCGTCATTTTGCACTTCGTACCTACGTCTTAACGATGTACCGAGAAGCGAATTCGCAAAGCGCACCGCGCGCTTCGGCGACATCAAACACACTGTTAGTTCCGGGGCCGCGGGGGCCGGGGGCGTGGCTAGAAGCTTGCGCGGGAGAATCCCCGTACCGTGATTGGGGTGCGATTGATTACCTACGAATTTATCGAATGATCGTTGCGTATGTACAACGCATAGTTGTGTATGTATTGTTTGCGTTTGTTTGTGTGTGAAAGCGCGGTTATAAGGCTAGTAACAGACGGGCCGCGGCTGGTTTACACTTACGGATTTCCGTAAATCAAAAAATTAAATTAAAAAAAAACCTACCCATTTTATTGTCGATTTGGGTCGAGAATCATTAGCATAATTACGTCCTTGAATTTGACTAGGATGCAAATCAACACGTGTATAAGGCGAACTTACAATACATGCTTACTCACACAAGAACTTTGAGCGAATGGTACCAGCATGTAAATTGGGAACCGGCATTAGCGAAAGAAGCATTTGTTTAAAAATTAAAGTGCAAGGTAGTGCACAGTGTCATACCAAATGTTTATTGAATAAATAAAACACTTATGTTGATTTTTACCGAAGTTTTATTTAATGAATAAGTAAAAGCGAGGTGCGATGCACAATTTATGGTTGTGTTTTAATATTTTAAAAATAATCTGCATTGTATGAGCAATGGAAGCTGGTAAGTTCGTTTTTGAAATAGGTGTATTGGTACGTTTGTAAAATATTACAAGAAATGCAATTTAAAAAGGCCACTATCTATTTTCGTACCCACTAAATTAGTGTCCCTCGAATTGTCCTGGAAATGAAATGACTGTATCTGGCAAACCTAGTCCACATACCTACCAGAAGCTACAGACCAGATATAAAATAAGCAAAAGCGCAAAAGTGATGCAAGTAAAAGTTTTTAAAATCTGCGCAGAAAAAACTCTACATTAACAGTCCTTAACCTTTTGAACGCCAATCACTTGTATACAAGTTCGAGATTTTCGTGCCCTCAGCGCCACTACTTGATTAGAAGTAATAATAGTATAAAATAAATTTACGACTTTTACAAGACCTTTTATTTTGTTTTTATGGAAAATTGCCTTGTTATAAGCCATATTTTTAACTTTTTCACACATAATAAGTTCTTGTTTGTTTTATATTCAATAGAAACAAAAACGCCACAAAATATTTTAATGCCTCCAACGCCAAGTGCTTGATATAAAGTAAGCCAGTGATGGGACACGATGAAGACCTCGCTATATTTTATCTCGTCGAAACGATCATAAATACTACTATTGCAAGAAAATGACGTGAATAAATAATATTTTATAAATATTGTAAACTATAAACTACGTTTTATTCACCTTAATCAAGAATAAATAGGTTTTCTAATCATTGTCGATAGTGAAACACCGTTTGAAATACCCATCCTTACAAAGTGGCTAGTGGTCAGTGCGCACAACGCCACGAACTTGTATAGAAGTAAATCTGTGACGTCATAAGCGGACGGGTTTCAAGGTCATAGTGACTTTGTGCATTTTAGTGTAGTGCAATGTTTACATCTTGCGTTGGCGCACGTGTTCTTACAAAAAAATTAATGACTGTGAATATGACGAATTATTGCGAGTTTTACAAGGTGTGGAGTTTGAGGGGCTACTCTCTAAGCCCGAAGTCCGTAGTTTCGGGCTTAGTTGCGGGCGTATTTTACTCCATATCACCCACGGACTTACGATTAGTACCGAACCCCAAAGAACTAAGAATGAATGACAACACTATTTTACAGTAACTAATAAATCGTGTTGTCATTAATTCTTAGTGGTTAGGTGATACGAAGTAGAATACGCCCGCAACAAAGCCCGAAACTACGGACTTCAATAAAATGACCGAATCAGAATTTTGAAATAGTTCGTCCTCTTGACATTCCGTTAAGTCGTCAACTTCCGTTTCAGGAATGTACTTCCGTTTTCTTTTAGTTTCTAAAAACAAGAAAAATCATTGCTAGTACACTTCTGGACACATCTATTGGCCCACCTTAGAGTTTAGGTTTCGATGGCCCCTACCGAAATATGATTGCTAGATTGAACAAAAACTGTTGATGCAGTTTTAAACCTGACACATTTTACCATCTTTTTCGATCGTATTGTTTTAAATCAGAATACCATACGACATGGAGCTACGCCTAACAAGTCGGATATGCGCCTTGTTAAAGGCAATTGATTTTTGAATAAAAAACATGTTTTATCAAATAAAGGTTTAATTTAATAACGCGTGTTGCCTCCATGGGCATCTACCACAGCTCTCATACGATTAGGCATAGAGTTTATCAACCGCTCTATGAAATTTTGAGGGATCATCTCCCATTCCTCTTCTATGGCAGTTTTCAACTCCTGCATCGTCTGGGCAACTGGCTGACGAGCCCTAACACGTCTTTTTAGCTCGTCCCACATGTGCTCAATGGGGTTCATGTCTGGGCTTCTGGCTGACCAGTCCATAACTGTGATGTTTACATCCCGAAGATATTCCCTGACGATGCCGGCCGCATGGGCTCTTGCATTATCATGCATAAAAAGGAAATTTGGGCCCACATAGTCCGCGTATGGTATCACGTGAGGTTCTAAGCACTCACGAATGTACCTTTCAGCATTTAATGTTGGCAGCCGTGGTCCTGTAACAACCTCAAGTTGAGTTTTGCCGCTCGCGGATATACCGCCCCAGACAGTCCATGAGCCACCGCCATAAGCAACCCTCTCTTCAAAGCAGCATTGTGCGAAACGCTCTCCCTTACGTTGGTAGACCTCCTTCCTTCCATCATTGCCATGTAACACAATTTTAGACTCATCAGAAAAGAGTACACGGCTCCAATCTTGCTGTGTCCAATTTAAATGACTGCGTGCGAAATGAAGGCGCGCTGTTCGGTGGGCTCGCGTTAGTTTGGGCCCATTAGCTGGCTTGTGTGGTACCATATCGCGTTCTTTTAACCTTCTCCGAACAGTTCGAGCGCTCACAGATACTCCGTGGAAGTCGCGAAGTTGGTTTTGTATCTCAATGGAGGTAAGGTGACGATTTCTCAAGCTGGTCGTCACGATGAATCGATCCTGCCTTTCAGTTGTGACCCGAGATCGTGGCCTTCCTTGGCGACGAACAAAGCCGCCAGTCTCTAGGTACCTCCGATAAACATTTCGGACCGCAGATCGACTTAAATTAAGTTGAGCACTCACGTTTCTTTGGCTGTGTCCGGCCTGAATAATTGCCACAGCTTGGGCGGCGACTTCAGGTGAAGAATCCATAGATTATTGATAGAACCTCACCTTAATGTTAAGAATAAGTAATGTTTGTTGCAAAACCAAAGACATCAATCACTTTTTCAAGAATTAAATCCAAGTAAACCAATAAAACCAAGTTGTCTTAGTAATCGATTGTTTGATATCAACAAACAGGCTCCAAATTGTCTTTTGTTTCTTTAAATACTGTGTTCGAAATTCAAAAATCTTCTATTGAATGAAATTGTGAATGTGCCAGGTTCAAAACTGCATAAAAACTTTTTGCTCGACCTAATATAAAATTTTAGCTAGGACCAAACGAAACTGAAAATACAAGGTGGGCCAATAGATGTGTCCAGAAGTGTATTTTGCGACACCATTAAAAAAAAAGATCTGTAACATCTACGTAAAACAGTCACTTACCCTCCATTTTAATTAAAAAAAAAACACGTAGAAAACCACGTATCCAGCTGCTATTGATTGTATTTGGTTCTATTTGTTGTAAGTAAACGAAATAAATTATGCAGGAATCGGTTGAGGTTATGCACGTGTAACTTGACCACAGTGAATATAAAAACGAAAAATACATAATATAACATAGACATCTAGACATCCTTATATCAGAAAGGATTTTGACGTGCCTCGAGCGCCAACGACTTGATATGAAGTAGAGGGATTACATTTGGAGACAAATAGGGATGTGCCTTCTAGAACACACGTCTAATAAATTTACAATTCTTTTCTTTTATTATGGGAAATATATCCAGGTTTTCATATTGATTTTTTTATGAAATAAAACAAAATATGAAAATACGGTATCAGTTTTTATTTAGTTTCGTAAATTGGTGAATAAACATTAATTTCAACTTATAATATTATTTGTCGATAGGACATTAATCCCATCCCTACGTTTTACTATAGATACGTTATACATTTGTTGCGTGGCGCTGGAGGACACATCGCGTATTATATAGATGGGCGTCGAAAAGGTTAACAGAAAGGAGTAAGTCTTTACTCAGTTTTTTGTTACAACAGATTGTAAGAATATAAATTATACTTATGTATGATTCAAACGTGATATCAGTAAGACTCGTAATACTAGTATGTTGTATTAGTATCGATACTTTTATAGTATGGTTATAGTAACACTGTATTCCCTGATTGGTGCAACCCTAGCATTGGCAGCCATTTTATGCGACACTTTGAATTGTAGGTATGCACCTTTTTTTTTGTAGGTATTTCCAGTCCATACTTTTTATATGTCTATGTATTAACCATAGATTTTCAGAGTTGTCCACTGACAAATGTTGTGACAGTGACATTTCGAGTACGACAGACTACAGACTACAATAAAGCAAAAACCAGGCAGTCAGACTGAAGATTGGTTTGAATTGCTTACTCTTTTCCCATATTAGTCGATTATTATAGACTGTTTAAAAACACTCGAATATGCACGTGCCATGAAGTGCCGGCAAAACCCTAATACTGCTTGATTGTTAAATAATTCACACTTAGGTATTCAGCTAATGGGTTTTACATTCACCCTTTTCATAGTTTAGTAAGTTTGACGTCTTGAGGTTGATTGAAATGTCAATGAGTTTTATTTATTTCAAATTATTTGCTTTTCCTTTTGAAGATGTGCAGTGTTAAGATTCACCAGAATAATTTGAATAACTTATATGTTTGCCCGTAATAAATGAGCCATTATTTGTTTGGAACCATTTCGTTCAAATGAAATTTAAACATTTTGTGATGCTTGCATAACAAGTTCGTGATGCCCGGCTACTGCGGTTAGCCAGTTTTGTAAATATGAATAGTTTATTTATCAACTTTTCACTGAATACGTGTTTGAAATTAAATGTAAACACCAAATGTAAATTATTATTGAGCAACACTCATAAAGACCACTATAAAGTTCTCAATCAGAAATGCGGCTTTAGGTCGGGTTCCTGTAGCTATTTTCGCACAACAGACGCTCCTCAGGTGCTCAAAGATGGCATTACAATTTTACCTTCGCCACAGGAAGTAAGTTTATTGAATTCTTTTTACCAAAGTGCAGAAGTCAGAAGTAGGAGTAATGGCATCCACTTTTTAGAATCCATTCACATGTCTTCTGATTCTATCATTTAACATGCATAAGATAAGTCTAAAATCTGAGTATTATATCTACAACATTGTGAATAAGAGACCACTCATTGTCAACTAACTGTTTTGAGTTAAATTATTCATTAGTAGAAGTAGTTTTTCTTTGGCCTTCTAATCTGTCTATCCTGTGTTTTTTTTTTATATTTTGATGCAAACTAGAAAATAATGAATATTATGTTAATGTATTTAGGTCACAGTCATACTGCGGAAAAATGAATTCAATAAAGAATTCACTGAGGGTTCTGTTAAGGCATATGACTCCAACCAGCTGGCTTCAAATAACCCTATTGAAGATACTAGGTCCGAAGGTGTCTGCACAATGTCTCCAGGTAACTTTAAAAAGATTATGAGAATATTTTAAAGAACCTTTACTATTACAGTTTAGGTTGTCTTTGGCCATCTGACAACCCCCAAGGCCCTGGAACTAAAGTAGGTATATGAGGGCCGAAGTCAAGTTGCAGAAACCCCATTAGACATTTCTAACTGAGGATTATCCCTGTTTATGCTATGAAAGAATACTCAAGGACAATCTCTGGTCATTGCCATTGTCCAATTTCATTCTTTCCATTTCCAGTACCAACTGGAAATGGAAAGAATGAAATTGGGCAATGGCTTAGGCTGGCTAAACCGATTAGTCTCCTACAACTAGGAATGGTTTATGACCCCTACCTGACCAATATTATTAAAATTTAAATTGTTAATTAAATGTGCTCTTTCTGTTAACTTTAATTTCACTATGAGTTGAATTATATGGACGAATTTTCTTTTAGGAGATACTGTTGGCTTACTTATTCTGATGGAATCAGTATCCAACAGTATCATGTTGGATGCTGATTCAGAATAAGGAAGCCTAATCCTAATATATAAAATTGGATACTGATTCACAATTGGGAAGCCTCATCAATTCTAATATATATAATTCTTCTGTTAATGAGTGACTAATAGACAATACGTTCATGTAAAAAAAAATACTGTCGTTTATGTCGCAAAAATATTTCGACACTCTCAAGGACATCAAAATGTATAGGGTATTCCCCGATGACCTAGATTTATGAAATTTGGCAAGTAATACCGTCTTAGTATAGGGAAAAGTCTGAAAACTATACATTTGTAATTATAACATAAAAAATATAGTCTTTATTTAAAGTAATTTGTAGCTACAAATTTGTACGGAACCCTCGGTGGGCGAGTCCGACTTGCACTTGGCCTTTTTTTTTTTCTTATAGTGTCTGTAGTTTGTGATTGAATTGAAATCTTTACTTTTAGTTAGAGCTTTCTTGTGATAACTAGATAATCTTTTATGTAGAGGGACTACTATCTTAGAGTTAAGTTTTGGTGACAATTTATTTCAGGTCTGCTGATGGGTATATTTGATGGGCACGGCGGGCCTCAGTGTGCACAAGTGGTGTCGAAACGATTGTTCAACTACATAGCAGCTGCTCTCCTGCCAATCGATGTTCTCAAAAAATTCCGAGATGAAGGATTACCACCAGAAAAGCTTGTGGAAACATTTAATGATAAGGTACTGGTATTAGAAATTCTGCAATAATAAAGTAGCAGCACTACATTTTTTTAATGGCCAGTTTTGCCATTTTGATGTTTAGTTTTATCAGAAGCAATTATGCGATTGTGTGTGATATTTAATGCTTTCTGCGAATTCTATTTTTTGCCACCTAGTTCCTGAAGAACTAATTTGTATATTAGAATACAGTGTACTTAGCTGTGATGTCTCTATATTAAACTTAAAGGCGGATACAGACAATGCGAGGCATGCGCCGCACATGCCTCGATATAAATTTGTCTCGAGTAAAATAAAACCAGTGTATGCTCAGGTCGACTGACGTATGCTAGGGCCGATCCAACCGCGTGCGATGCACTTGCCTCGCAATGCGAGGTGTGGCGAGGCATGTGTTACGCACGTACAGGCCGAGCCAGTGAATGTCTGTGCGCTGTAAATCAAAGCGCCTCAGTGCGAGCAAATGGGCGTAGGTTCATTTTCTCAACCTAGGCATGCGTTGTGCGTCGTGCGCGGCGTACGCCTCGTGTAGTGAGTGTTTGGCTACGTCCTTACGTACGCTTTGATCGTGGAGCGTTTTCCGACATACGCTGGCTCACCCTCACACGTGCGGAGCACATGCCTCACCACGACTACGGACATTCACACATTGCGAAGTATGCGATGAGCGCCGTGCACTGCGCATGCCTTGCAATGTTTATATCCGCCTTAACAGCATTAATCGTTGCTTGCACCTTTTTTGCCCAATTAAATCTATCAACCATTGTCCAATAGAATTCTCAATGACATATAAAATAATATGGATTTCAGATGCAAATGGTAGAAGATTTGAGAGATAAATATACTAAAAGTTTCAAACAATATCTAACCGATCTTGTGCGAGAATCTAGGGAAGTAAACGTCGAGAAGTCATTAGAACAGGCTATTTTGAGATTGGATACAGATTTATCAAACGAGGTTCTTGAGAGTTACAAACTACGTGGTAAAGTCAGTCAAAGAAGCCTATCGGTTGCTCTGTCTGGGGCAGTCGCATGCGTGACGCACATCGATGGGCCGCATCTGTACGTGGCCAACGTGGGTGATTGCAACGCAGTGCTGGGTACTATGACTGATGAAAATGAATGGATAGCCAAAAAAATAACCAAAGAGCACAATGCAGAAAACTTCGATGAACTAAAAAGAATTTGGAACGAGCATCCTGATAGCGAAAGAAAAACTGTGATAAGAAGGGACAGGCTGCTTGGCGAACTGGCACCGCTACGCAGTATAGGAGACTACAGATATAAGTGGCCTAAAGAGCTATTAAAAACCCTAGCCGCACCATTTTTCGGAGCTAGGGCGGTACCCGCTAATTATTACACTCCTCCATATCTGACTGCGATGCCGGATATTTACTACCATCGACTTACACCGAAAGATAGTTTTTTAATAATCGCTTCCGACGGTCTGTGGGATATGTTGACTCCATTGCAAGCAGTAAAATTAGTTGGTGAGCATATGAAGGGAAAAGTTTTCTTTAATCCGTTGAATTTACCGAAGAAGAATATACAGCTGGGCGCCATTGATGAGCTTTTGTCTCATAGGAAAGAAAGTTTGAAGAGTAAGCCTAAAGATAAGAACGCCGCGACGCACCTGATTCGTCACGCGATCGGCGGCACGGAGTACGGCGTGGACCACTCTCGGCTGGCGCACCTGCTGACGCTGGCGCCCGACGTCAGCCGCACCTTCCGCGACGACATGACGGTCACCATCGCCTATTTCGATCCTGAGTTTCTGAGACAATGTCCATCATAAATATTTTATAATCGAATTCCTGTGCCTTTCTATTTTGGTTACACTTTATCGAGACGCTTCAGTAGCGACTGTTTGCGCCCCTGAACAATGAACAGCTGTAGAGTGTAATGCCAATCTGTAATAATTATAGGAAACTAGCGGAAGCGTCGCGTCGCTGCCGCGATACGCACTGCCTGAGTGCCTTTAATTTACGCTATGGTGGCGTCTCGGTGACAAGTTAACCTTATTGTAATGTTTTTGCCTATTTACATTAAATGTTATTTCAGTGTTTAAATGTATTTGTGTGTATTCAATCATTTATTTGGTTTCGTTATTATTGCTGGCGCCTATTGGAATTAAGTAATTTATTAAAGTTTTGCTTAGTAATAGTTCGTATTTGAATTAGTGAATAGTCAATAAAATTGGTGCATTTATACTAAATGCTATTTTGTGAAGATAGACCTTACAATATTCTACAGACTAGTGACAAACAAAACGATACGAATAGTCGTAAGCGTTCGGCCATTGCTCGTGATCGTCTATTATAACCGCGGTTGTTATTGTTATTGAAGCTTTAATTCAAACGATTCTAAACTACTATGTGTTGTTTGCCGAGGACCTAAAATAATAGAATAAATATCACAATAGTTATTTTTTGCGAAATAGACATAGAGAACAGGAACTTGAAAGCAATACTAGCAATGTAAAAAAAAAACAAACTATTTTCCTACAATTTAATAAAATAACGGGTCGTGTCGAACTTTTCTCAAATTGTTGTAATTGTAATTTAACCAAAAAAAAATTGGCTCCTGTATATACACTTTTATGATCCTATGTAAGAAATACTCACTGCGTGTGATCGATAGTCACCAGATAATAATTAATTATTTATAGTGTAGTCATATTTGTGAGCATTGTATTATATCCAAATAGGATCCGAAGCAGTAACTAGTTTGAATTGAATTTAATATTAAAACTGTAGTTGAATATTTTATAATATAAAGATGCGAGTATTCTAAACTTTTTAAATATTACTTAATATTATGGATACCTACCTAAGCTAAATTAGCGATATTTTTGCTATGTGATACACACAAATGTTCTGTATGCAACAGAATAAATTATTATTTTAAAAATCATGTTCTGTCACATCATTTAATGTAGTTAGTTGAAATCTCACGATCAATATTTTTGTACGAAAATAACTTTAAAAAATATATGATGACAAAATGTTCGTTGACTGGTTAAGTATCAAATTTTGGAATGAGCTTTTTCTGAAACGTGCACCAGATGGCAACACTGAGACGTCAGGCCCAGGCAGGCATTTGTCAAAGATATTTTGTAACATTATTATGTTAAGTTGACGTCAACGACTCGTTGACGTCATCTCTTGCCCTAGTGGCGCTGACTGGTCTCGTGCATTTTTCGAAAACCCTCATTTTAATCATATTCAAAAACTTGACACTTGGAGGCTAACCGACGGCAGTCAGTGGACACAAGCTGCCAATTGACATTCGTTAGCGTGTGGTTACTGCTTGCCACCTGCATGACGCAAGCGGAACGAGTTCGGTTGTCAGTTACGGTGTAGTGAATTAAACTGCATTGAAACCAAACTGCAATTTGCGGCTGTTGTGTAGTTCAAGTGCAACCCGTCTGTTAGAGTGAGAGCCTTAGTGCTGCTTCCAATGAAGGTACAATCGCAAGACATTCGCATATTCATTGGGAGGAAGCAAAGGTAGCGCAGCGTTGTTTCGGTTTAAAACAAGAGTTTAATTTTGGGAAACATGTGGCTGGCAAAACGGCAATCTTGTAGTGTTGCTGGCAATATGCTAATGTTCCATACCGCCGTAACCCAACGTAACATCAAAACGTTTCACACAGAAATGTGAAAGTGTGTGGTTCTAATGGATAAGAAGAGAGAGAAAATTTATGTTTGTATTTGTGATTTTAGGTTAAAAAAATGTTATTGTGTCTGTTAGATATTTAATTTAATGCTGAAATAATTAATGCAATAATTTTTATGTTACATTTACTTTAAAATTTTGCAAACATTGGACAAAGCTCACATTTAGCTGCTTGTTGGCGCCTACAATGTTCATTTTGTTAGTTATATTAATGATAAATAATTATTGTAATAATGTAGGTTGTTATATTTATTGACATGATGAATTATTTGGTAATAAAGAGTTACTCGGATTTTATTTGTTTTATTACGAATGAGGGACCTTGCACACTATGCGGTCTCGAACATTGCTGACGTGCTATTATGAAAATAATTAACCGTGAAAACTTAGGTGAACTGTCAATCCATCCAATCAAGGTCGAGTGACATTTCAGTTCAAGTCTCTCCACCTAAGTCGTGGTCACGGTCTCAATCTTGGCCGAAGAAACTGACCGAGATGCTTCTGTTTTAAGTTTGATCATACTTCTCGCAAAGGCTAGAGAGAAGACATGGAAAGTCTTGTTATTAACCGAGACAAGATGAAGATGATAAAAGTAGACCGAGCTGAACAAAAGGGAACTAACGTACAGAACATAGCTAACTGCGAAGTTGTACAGAGCTATATCTACCTCGGCTCTACTACCTCCAGAACAGGAGGGTGTGGCGACGAGATCAGATAACGGTGCGCCTTCACCAGGCCGGCAGTAGAACGTCTCGGGAAGGTTTGGAAGGACAGGAGAATTACCAAGAAGATCGAGGTCAGTGGGGTCTAACAAAGCCACTTTAGCAGAATCAGAAACCACATCATGCTACCCGTCACTGTATAATTTTCCCAATCAACCTTGAACCTAATGCGATGGCGATAAAGATGAAAATTATTTTTTTCAGATTGTTGTATGGTTAATATTATGGTTCTGGTAAAGTGGCCTTTAAGACCCGCAGATTGACGAAGTGCCTTGTCTTTCCAATCTTTCTCTATGGCTCCGAAACTTGGTCCCTGAGGCTACAGGATCTCAGTAAAATCGACGCACTAGAATTGTGGTGCTGGAGACGCTGCAATGATTCAAGATTATAGACGCGGAGGCCTGTCCGTACGGGTAAAAGTGTCACTTGACAGCTGTCACTCGTACCAGGCGGACGTGCAACCGTTTACTATTTGTATACCAAATTATTGTTTTATTATACCATCTGTGCTTACCCCTGTGACAAGTGGATGTCACAGACGCCTTCTAAAGATTCTGTGGACAGCGTTTCGCACGGCTTGGTAGATTAGTAGCAACTATGGTGTCAGGACGCTCTCCCCCCATTTAGCAGGGCTGGGAAGACGCCATCTAGTCCTGCGGATTTGTATGGTTGATAGGTTTTTATAGCCCATGTTATCCGATCTTCTATCACTATTTTACGAGCTGTAGACCAGTCTTGGTCGGTAGGGGCCCATCTCGAAACGCCCGCCCACGTCCTGTCCTCAAGGAGGTTATAGTCTGGGAAGTGCGTTTCCAGAACTACCCTACTGATCTCTTTGTGTGTATGAGTTGTCTGGTTTTTTTCAGTGCACAGAGGGTGTGATCCTGCTCAGTTGAAAGATTTTTTCGCACCCGTGTGGCTTCGTTGTTTGATTCTATGGATTCATAGAATTTCCGCCAAGCTGTTTTCCTGCCGGTTTTGATTTGTTTCTTAAAGGTGTATTGGGTTATTTTGTATGCTTCCCAGTCTTCTGGGAGCATAGTGTACTTCGTTCAGCACTTCACCAGGGGTTGTCCTTACCCTTGTGTGGTGCCTTTAGTTTGCAACAGGTATGATAAGCTTCGGTTATGCAGTCAGTTTTGTTACAGTGTTTTCTTGTTCAATGGGATCTGTTATTTCATTTTGGTGCATTTAGTGCCTAGCCAGCAGAGATGCTAGGAGGTGTTTAAATTCAGCTATGTCTGTTCGGCGCGGATTTCGCCTGGGTTCAGGCTTTTTTGTGTTGGTTACCAGTGTAAAGGAAATCCTGTGGTCGGAGCAGGTTGGTTCGTCTGATACTCGTCAATTTGATATACAGTTTGTCGCGTTTTCTGTGGCTGTTAGGTCTATGATCGTTTGTCCACTGGCAGTGGCCCAAGTGGGTTCACGGTTTACAATGTTAAGGTTAGTCGAGAATAGATAAGTGGATAAGGCCTCACCTCTGGTGTTCGATACTTCACTACCCCAAAGTGGGTGGTGAGCGTTTGAGTCGGTGCAGATGATCATGTCCATGTTGGTGGCCTCGCAGTGTTGGACCAAATCAGTCATCTCCTGTGGTGGGCAGTTCTCGTTGTCACTGGGCATGTATACCGATGCAAGTACGAGATCTGGGATATCTTTATCGGTTTGGAGCCTGGTCACTGTCAAATCTCTGGAGCAGAATGGGCTAGTTTCCACCATCAATAAATTGCAAATCTATTTAGTTCGTTAGTTAGAGTATTGAAAAATAATGGACACGTATTTTTTGTTTTTGTAAGTCAATGAATATTGACAAAGATAAATCGCATCAAAACTCTGGAGAGGTTTTTTTCAAAATTTTAGGCTCTGTAGTTTCGAAGATAAGGGCGGAATGGTAATTTTTGGTCTAATATCTTGAATAACTTCTAAACTGTTTATTTTAAAATTAAAAAAAAAATATAATTAAAACCCTAACAGTAAGCCCTTTCATTTGATATGTCACACGAAACAGTTTGAAAACTTTTTTTTAATTTTTCTCTTGTCTCCCAAAATAAATATTTTATTAGTATGGGGGGTCCACCCAGTATGGGTGGACCCCCCATACTATATAACATATTTATTTACGTAACGCGTCCGTGTTTGGGTGATAGAAGTCCATGTGCATACCAAATTTCAACAAAATCGGCCCAGTAGATCCGGAGAACACTGACAGATGTACAGACAGACAGACACCTGAGTGATCCTATAAGGGTTCCGTTTTTTACAGATGTTCGGAACCTTAAAAATCAATCATATAAACAATCTACCACCGAGAAACCTACAAACATAAATGATTACCTACTATCTAAAACATAGGCCTGACATTTAAAAAGTCGGTAGCAATAAATTAATCAGAAGCCAGAAAACCTGACACCAGTCTTGCCAAGGAGTACCGTGTTATATCCAGATAATGGGTATTAGAGGTCTGATAAGCAGTCGCTCCACATAAAATAGATACTGGTATTCAGTTGAACCGACCGCAATATAGTTGGGAAAAGGCTAGGCAGATGATGAGGTAGCAATAAATTGCACAATCCTGATTTTTTTGGATGTTGTAAGGGTAGATGCCAATAGTATTCATAGGTTGGCTCATCGCCGCAAGGTTTCCTCTTCTCAGTCTTCTACTGATTGTACTTCGGTGAGGGTCCCCAAGAACTCCACGACCTCATTCAACCGGCAAAATATTACCGATGGTAGACCCCTTCTAAATTTTTCCCAAAAAGTTCGAAATTGTAGTTTTCATTTCTTCTTCTTCTTCGTCTTGGCTTGCTGGGCAGGCCACAAGACAAGCTACCGCCGGCTGCCGGCTATGGCCCGGCTCTTGCGGCTGAAGACTGTTACTTAAAACCTACATATCAAGTTGAGAAATTATCCAGGGTGCTTAAAATTTTCGTAATAGAATAGACTCTCAAGTGCTTGAACTTTTGTGCATTTGTCAAAAAATTCTCGTCTTTATAAGTATTGAAAAAATTAAAAAACCTCCGCCAAAAAAACTATAAAAAGTATTAATATTTATACTTAGTAAATACAAAAGATTTGCAGTCTCCCGAGGCGAAGACGGTTGACCCAAAGAATCGTACCTATATTAAAGTAAAAGAATCAATAGAAATTATTTTAAAAGTTTGTTTTTGTCGGGGGTTTTTTTTTTGAAATTTTAATTTATTTTTATTTCATGCTTTTTAAACTCCGCTTCAATATAGTGCACATTAATTCCTTCATTCAATCCCTTTTATTTGATACCCATATTGAGGGAGTTATGAAGAAATATGTAATCCGCTATTTTGTGGCGGCGGCTATCTTTGACCGATTTTTATCAAACATAGCTAGAACATTCCCGAATAATTCACCTTTGAAACAAAAAAAAACAAACAAAATCAAAACCGGTTCATCCGTTCGGGAACACACACACATGTCAAACTTATATAACACCCCGTCGTTTTTTGCGTCGGGGGTTAAAAATCAAATTTAATGAGATGGAGTGCAAAAATTGTCAAGCTTCGCTCGCTCTTGAATTTTACGATCTCTCAGTTCTTACTTAACCTTTCTTGTATGAGGCAAAAAATTACTTATATTAAGATAATAATGGCAGAAAATCAAACCTATCCGATAAAGGGTTTGCGAAAAAATTTGCGTACTCGCTACACTCGCTCTTGCATTTTACACTTTCTAAATTCTTGATCTTTCCTGTATTAGTTAACAAAGTTACTTCTATCGTCCCGGGCCCAGGGTTTGTAGGGAGCTAACTGGGCCTTCTGACTATGATTAAAATTCCACTTTTGGTCGTGCAGATTTTTTTATTAGGCGTCGCATCTCAGGTTAAGGGCTAGGCCTGGAACGAAAGCCATATATTACGATACGCCAATGGCCGCGGTAACTCTTTCGATCAATTCCGCAAACCTGGCAGGCACTGGCCTCAGCGAGTAGACTTGTGTAAGTAATGAGATTGTTGCATTGCGCATCATATAACCCGACCGCGTACTGTTCCATTACCTATGACTCGACCAAATTAAGCATTGCACATGACACTCAAACATGACGCGCGGCGCCACAGAACACTATCGCGGCGCGCTGTTAGGTTCGGTGTTCGTATTATCTCGGTAATTTTGGCTATGTGTGCAAGTGAGAAGGAGCATGCGCCGATCGGCTGGCTGCTAAATAAGGGAACTATTATTTAGAACCGTATGATTCAAGTTATACCGCGGACTGCCGAGGTATAGTTACGTGATGTTTTAAATCACTTATTTTAATTAAAAGTTACATTAAATCTAAAGAAAGAAAAGACATTGTTAAGCTGTCGGTTGAACACACCATTGAATTGTCCTGTGTTGAGCTAGATAAGCATGTTGTTGTATGTGTCTACAGACCTCCAAGTTACCAGAATCTATCTGTGTTTGATTCTGTAATGGAAGATGTGTTAAAAAAAGTTTGTACTAGCAATAAATCAATAATTATATGTGGCGACTTTAATATTAACTTATTAGAAGCTAACTCGAATAGTATTAGATTATTGAGTCTATTTAAATCATTTAATTTATCAAATGTATTTATTGAACCTACCCGAGTAACAGCTTCGTCTGCGACTTGCATAGACAACATATTTTGTAATTGTGATTATTTACATAAAGAGATTGTGAATAAGTTGCCCTCTGATCACAGTGGACAAACAATAACGTTTTGCACCTACATACCTTTACAAAAAATTCAAATTAAATTTAGACCAATAACAGATAAAAATTTAGAAAAACTTAATAGTACTTTGGCCAGTAAATTATGTGTTCAAAATTTTAATAACATAGAAGACCCAAATGTGTTTTATACCAAATTTTTTTCATTACTCAACACTCAATTTAATGATAATTTTCCAATTAAGTCTAAAAGTATTTACACTAAGTTTATATTCAGTGATTGGGCGACTCCAGGCATTCGAATAAGTAGAGAAAAGCTATACGAACTATATGGCCTAAAGCAACATGTGAATAACATAAGCTTTCATAAGTATGTTGCAAAATATTCAAAAACATTTAAAAGTGTATGCAAAATAGCTAAAGCTCTGTTTATTAGCAATAAAATAAAATCAGCAGATGACAAGATAAAAACCACCTGGAAAATAATAAATAATGAAACAGGTAGGAAGAAAAAGCGTGAAACTAAATTTAATTTAAATACCGTACATGGTCCCATAAACTCAGATGCAGAGGTAGCTCAGGAATTTGAAAACTTCTTTGCTGATATTCCACGTAAAACTACACAAGCTCTTAACTCGTCACCCGCGCTCTCTGCTGCCTTTTTAAGGAAGAATGTCAAGGTATGCTCATCAGAGTTCAAGTTTCAACATACGAACCCCTTAGCCATTATAAAGGCTTTTAAAGATCTTAAAATTAAATCAACAGAAGATCTTTGGGGAATGTCTGTAAAAGTCTGTAGATCTGTTATTGAAACTATTGCTCCCTACTTAGCTCACATATTTAACTCTAGTGTAGACCAGGGAGTATTTCCTGATCTCATGAAGCACAGTAAAGTCGTTCCACTGTTTAAATCCGGTGATAGTCAAGAACCCAACAATTACAGGCCGGTGTCAATCCTGCCGGTTCTCAGTAAGGTGTTTGAAAAGTTAATGCTTAGCCAGATGTTACTACATTTTAATAAGAATTCCATCTTTCACGAACAACAGTACGGTTTCACTAAAGGGCGTTGTACAACTGACGCTGGTGTCACCCTAATAAAGAACATCTTTAACGCCTGGGAGGATTCACAAGACGCCATTGGAATCTTTTGTGACCTCTCGAAAGCGTTTGATTGCGTTAACCATGAGACACTTTTGTTGAAACTTGAGCATTATGGGATTAGGAATACATCCCTTGATTTGATTGGATCATACTTGAAAGACAGACAGGTTAAAGTTCAGGTAAACGGTGTAAACTCACTAGGGTCTGAAATGGCAATGGGCGTTCCGCAAGGTTCAATATTAGGTCCATTCCTCTTTTTAGCATACATAAACGATTTGCCCCAATTACTTCAAAATGAACCAAAGATGGTGTTATTTGCTGATGACACATCATTGATATTTAAAATAGACCGACGGTCACAAAACCTTGATGATGTCAATTACTCTATTCACCAGGTTCAAGATTGGTTTACGGCAAACAACTTAGTACTAAATGAAAAAAAAACTAAATGTATTAAATTTTCTTTACCTAATGTTAAAAGTAACGAATGTGACATCATATTGAATGGACAAAAACTGGAATTTATTGATCAGACGGTTTTCCTGGGAATCACTTTAGACGAGAAATTGCAATGGGGACCTCACATAACATCTCTTGCGGCGCGGCTAAGCTCAGCCGCTTATGCTGTTAGAAAGATAAGACAGCTAACAGATATAGAAACCGCGCGTTTGGTCTATTTTAGTTACTTTCACAGCATTATGTCGTATGGTATTTTGCTGTGGGGTCGAGCTGCTGACATTGAATCCATATTTATTCTACAAAAGCGTGCTGTCAGAGCCATTTATAATCTTCGTCGCCGCGATTCTCTTAGGGAACTCTTTAAAAAGATTAATATTATGACAGTCCCTTGTCAATTCATCTATGAAAATATTATGCATGTAAGGAAAAATCGACATCTATTTAGCAAAATTAGTGATAGACATAATTTTAATACTAGAAATAGAAATAAACTAGATCAACCATTTTTTAGATTATCCAAAGTACGAACATCTTTCATGGGGTACTGTATTAAATGTTACAACAAAATTCCTTCTGAAATATTAGAATTAAATGAAAGAAAATTTAAAACGTGTGTAAAAAAGACACTTTGTGAACAAGCATATTACAAATTAGATGATTATATTCAAGATAAGAATGCTTGGAAACATGCTAGTCCTGCTCCATAGGACAATCTAGGGTGTAGTAGACATTGTGAAACTGGTTGATATGTTTGTGTTTATTGTATTAATATTTACTATGTAAACAGGTGTATTTACTGATTTTCATATTTAATTTAACTCACACACTGATCATATAAATCAATAGTTGCAAAAATTTGTACGTATGTGAGTATTATGTTCCCTTACTAGCAAACTTATTAATTTTACCTCTGCTGGCATTTCTTTATTGTACCTACTAGTAGTACATAAGTGTTTTTTTGGGAGCATCGTCCTCACATATAATCAACTGATTAATGTATGCAAATATTGTAAAGCTTATTTTTGAAAAGAGTAACTATGGAGTTTCTTGTCCGTTCTTCTCCATAAGAATCTACCTTTTGCGAACGGACGACTAGAGTCACTATAATATTTTATTTTATTTTAATTTGACGTTCAAAAGTGCCTTTATTGGTCTAGTTGAAATAAATCGTTTGACTTTGACTTCGTTTGACTTTGACATGAATGTCGCATTACGCGCACTGTAGGTAATACCGGGCGCATTGCGTTTGGCGATTGTCATATCACACCATAATATAACGCGCATGATGTATATCTTCTACAACGCGAGCATTTCATAACAATAACCACCGTGTGGCGCGTCATTTCGCGTCATGTTTGGAGTCATGGTGTAATGCAGCATTCCTCGGTACGAAAAGTAATGTCATATTACATGACTTTAAAACGCACTGTTTTGCTCAACTCTATCAGCGAGCTCTGCCCATTATGCTCTTTGAGGCAGGCGTGGAACACAACGCGCCGTCGAACCGGGCCTGGGGGGCTACTCTCTAACGAAATCCGTAGTTTCGGGCTTAGTTGCGGGCGTTCGTATTCTACTCCGTATCACCTACAGACTTACGATTAGTCCCGAACCCGAACTGAGAATGAATGACAACACGATTTCACAGTAACTGTCAAATCGTGTTATCATTAGTTCTCAGTGGTTAGGTGATACGAGGTACAAAATGCCCGCCCGAAACTAAGCCCGAAACTACGGATTTCGTTAGAGAGTAGCCCCCCTGGTCCGTATCGGTTGGCGAGCTACCCATCACTGTACTGCCATCTGCAGGCCCGCGCCTACGCTGGTCGGGAATTGCCCTGCGACTCCCGGCGCCCAGAGCGTCTTTTTCTGATGCGGCGGCTGGAGCGTGAGGATTGGCTCTTCCTCACGCGTCCCACCTCCTTCGCTTGCATTAAGCAGAAGGCGGCTGCTTCCTGCTGACACGGCAGTGCTCCGCCCAAGCAGACAGACCTCAACCGAATGCTCCACCGTGTCCTACGGGCGATCCACAAAGTGATGTCACCCGAGCGTGTCCTCCCACCGAAACAACCATAACCTGCGTCAGGCGGAGTGGGACTCGGCGCGTAGTGTCGCGGGGGTAGTCAAACACCTCACGCTGACCCGAGGTGGCACGCGGAGGCGGGCCGGCACCAGCCGGGGATTACGAAAGTCGCGTAAATTCCCGCGATCTCTGGCGTAGGTGGAGATGAACACCAGGGTGGCTTTAGTCAGTAAGAGTCTGACAGCCCCAGGGCCATGAACCGCACAACCGCTCCAAGCCTGCACTACCAAGGCGAGCGTGTCACCGTCGCATTTCCTTTGATATTAGAGCTCAAGCGTCGGTATAACAAGAGACCGGACGTCATGTCTATAATTTCATGGATGATGGGCGGGCCCAGTGTGGAACGTTAATTGTGTTGATACGTCGTGCTGTGCTGGCCGCGCCACTTGTGTCGATACGTCGTGCTGTCCTAGCTCCGCCGCTGCGGCTGCGGAGAACTTCAAGCGCTGGAACTATCATAACCTGATTGGAAGTAATATTTTCGAGCCGTTTGGGGTTGAAGCTTTCATTCTGAGTGTTCCATTTATTGTTTAAAGATCTGGTTGACAGTGACACTTTGACAGTTCGTACTAGAGTCTGACACCGTGCGTGTGGTACATAGGGTACGATTGTTCGTCTTGAAACAGTCTTGAAAACTTGTTGAAGTATCTCGTGAGTCAAGTATGTTCTCTCTGCTCATTCGAATTAAAAGTGGGCTCGCCACGCTCGCTCTATGTAAGAGCGTTCGCAACGGTCGCTAGTCTCGTATGTAATAATGCTCGGATAATTTGAAATAATCCCAATCAGTTAATCACCCCAACACAACCGTTGCAGTACATTCTTCCTTCCTTACAGTACCTTTGATTGCGATTCTGTAAACCTCTAACCGTGTTAGCTTATGTAGATGGACTCTTTAGATGATTATGAGTTGCTTTCGTAATGTTTACGCATAGTTGCACAATGATATGAATCCGCTGTGTTGATATTATGACGATTTTCAATGATTTTTCAAGGTGATTAGACAGGTTAGCTCGCGAACTTCAGTTTTTCTTACATTTTTTAGTCGCCACGGTAACAAGTATGTGGGCATTCACGTCAGTTATCTGATACAAATAGTCCTATTGTAACAAGTGGCGTTATGGAGTATTGAAAGGTTAAATTTAAAAATATATTAAAATAAATCTTAGTTACTAGTTAGTCACTGCCTCCATGGTCGAGTGGTTTAGGCGTTTGCCTTGTGACCCGGTGGTCGTGGGTTCGATTCCCACGGGAAGCATACTTTGTAAAGTTGTTTCCAGTTTGGTTAGGAAATTGCAGGCTTGAATCACCTGATTGTCTGATAAAAAAGATGATTCCGTGCTTCGGCAGGCACGTATAAGCCGGTAGTCCCGACTGCCAAGTGGTGGTCGTCAAATAATCCATGTTAGAGACCTTTGAGGCGGTTTAGAAACTCTGACACTAGGGTGTGTGGGGTCGTTAGACCTTACTGCCCACACGATAAGAAGAAGAAGAACCTTAGTTAAAAAATTCGTAATTGTAGGTAAGCCATATTAGCTAACCCACCTGCATAATTTATAATGTTAATTTTTATGAATATTATCACGGTTTATGCACCATCTCTTTCTACCAATTTGTACGCCACGATATGCGGCTGAACATGTTAGAACTTTTCTGTATCTCATTATTATCTTGCATGCAATGTATCATGTACCTACACCATGTTCAAACAAATAAAATTTTACTTACTCGCTCCGCTTGCTTACATCATTATTTCTGTTTTATAGACATAACTTGACAAAGAAACTTTTAACGAACTAGATATGACTGGTTAATACAAATATTCAATCTGATCCGATCCGGGGTACTACGCTACGCCCTCGGTTTCGAGTTCGCTTGTTTGTTACACCTTTCCGCATAAGCGCGTTTCTGCAAATAGTCAAAAATCCTACGAACGAAAGAAAAAACAAAATTACCATATAAGGTCCTAAAATTTTCCTTATAGTAGCTGATTTTAAAATGATCATCACGTCTAAACTGCTAGTCGTAATTTTTTGAAAAAATATATGTAACATTAGACAATTTTTTCAACATGGAGTAATTAATTTGTAAAGTTCTGTCTAACATGGACATTAAGACGACCATCGGACCAAAACCATCGACAATTAAATATCTACATTTTGAAATACGTTTTTTTTAAGTCATAGAATAATAAGGAAAGTACAAAAAACTATTGAATTTTGGGTCACGCGGGTGTGAAACGAGTGCGCGTTTTGTTCCTCCAAGGTCGCTGGCGTATGTCGTCGCCTTAAACAACTGTGAAAGCATCTAATACAGCCTTACTCAGCCATTTTTCTTCTTGCGCCACATAACGCTTCTACTTATGTCATGATGGGCCTCAATAACCTACAGTAAAATACAATTCTACTACTACAGTATCTACATGAATGGGATTTTTAAATATGTGAAAAATGGACGCTTTCGTTTTCAGGCCCGCCGTAGGCGGGCGTGCAAGGCGTGCACCGCACGCGGGCGGCACGTCGAAGGGGGCGGCAAATCGAGCGACTCATCACGTAATTTTTTTTTTTTTTTATGTGTGGCTTCTCGCAGGTCAACCTAGGAGGTTGTCGACTGCTAAACCGGACTTTCCTGTGGTGGCCTTAATATAATATTAAAGCCTCCAGCCAGGGCTTATTTTAAACTTACAAACTAAGCGACTACACGCTAAGGGCACCCCCTGTGGGGTACGGACCTCGGCTTAGGGCGTCGCTGGGGGGAGGACAGCTAGGGACGGGCTGAATCGAATATTGATTATAGGGGCGAATTTAAAACTACAGGCTCAGTGGCGCGGGCTGCCTCGAGCAAAGGTCGGGGTGGACATTGAAGGGAAGATCGCGACGGGCCTCGGCGGCGAGGGCGAAAGGACGGCGGTCTTGTTTTGAGTGTGCTGGTTTATTTACGACTTTCTTGTAGAAGAGTGGTAGAGTCATCAGGAATGGTTAAGGTGTGCCTCGGACGGCGGATCTTTGAGATGCGGGAGGGTTCGTATCGGGCGGCCGATGCGACAAGGGGGTTGCGGTGTTTGGCAGCAGTATCGAAGAAACGCTTAGTAATGCGTTTCATGAACTGCTGTATGGTGGGCAATTTGAGATCTACGTGGAGAGTCTCATTGCGGACATAGCAGGGGGCTCCCGTGATCTTACGGAGGAAACGGTTTTGGAGCGTCTGCATCCTATGGAGGTGATGAGGCTTTGCGTGTGGAAAGACAGCGCAAGCGTACGTCATGATGGGACGGATGACCGCGGTGAACAGTCGCAATTTGCACTTGATTGATAATTTGCTGCGGGCGGTCGTGATAAAGTGAAGCCTTCCCTGGGCGAAGGCGGCGCGTGAACGGGCCTGCCTTATGTGCTCAGCGAAGGTGAGGTGTCTGTCCAGGATGACCCCCAGATATTTGGCTTGCTTCTCCCAAGGGATCGGCTTGCCATACATGGTGATCGGACGGGGGGAAGGGGGTTTACCGCGGTTTTGAAAACAGAACTGCTTGACTCTTATCAGGGTTTACTTCTATTCTCCACTTTCTGAACCATCTGCCCAAGATGTTCGCGTAAGTTTGGAGAGTGCGAGCGATAGAGCCAGGGTCACGACCGGTATAGTACATGGCCGTGCCGTCAGCGAAAAGGGCCAACTGAGCCTTATTACTTTTGGGGATATCGCTGGTGAACAGCGTAAATAATAGGGGTATAACACTGAGCCCTGGGGGACTCCTGCTCGGATGGGTCATCACGTAATATTCAAAGTCATCTATATCTATACATAGGTGGGGCGAGAGTCGCTCGCGCGGCTGGACGCTTGAGTGGTTATAATAGACAAGTCCCTTAAAGGATGGAAAGAAGTGGAATACGAAGTAGTTAGAGACGCATCCTAATAAAATCGTAGACATGCCGTGTCTGTACATTGAATATTTTTGCATAAAATTACATAGAAACGTTAGGAAAAAGATGACACAAAAATGCAATTTTCGAAATTTTTGTCTGTTTGTCTGTCCGTTTGTGGGAGCATCACGCATAAACCACTGATTGGGTTCAAAATGTAGGTACTTAAAAACATTAAATGATAGCCCGAGTAACATTTGCGTTTATTTCATCAAAATCGACCCATAAAAACAACATATTGAATTTTTAAGTTCAGGAAGAAACTTCATCGAACGCTAAAATAGGTAGTTTTTATTGGAACTCCAGTTACTTGCAATGCCATCTATTGAGAAAAATAGTAGCAACCAGAGGTGGCGCAAGGCGTGGGCGACGTGGGCCACCGCCTACGGCTTCGCTGTCCGAAGGTCCTCGCAGCTTTGGCTTTTTTCAACTTAGAGAAATTGTAGATAAAGTCATAAAAAATCATTCGAGTCCATTTGCTCTAGCTCTTGCAATTTTAATTATTTTGATTGTTAGATACTTCAATCCTAAGTATTGTCAAAAAAATAGACCGAAGCATTAGCCACGGCGGGACAGGCACTATGACTTAAAAGCTCGTTACGCTCGCTCTTACATCAAAGGTTATTTTAGTTTAGTTCTTTCTTAAATTTTCGCACATTCGAATAATTTTTACTAATTTTGCACAAAAAAGTCAAAAGAAAATCAAAACTATTCGTGTTCACCCTCAACTGTAGTATCCATCCTCTGAAAAACTCTTCAAAAAATCAATCCATTCTTAGGTAAGACCTAGAGGGCCTCGCAAAGTACAATCTTGCCCACATCAAATTTTAGTGTGAATTTCACCAAAACGTATTGTTGAGTTATTTGTTATACTATTAATATGTAGAAAAAGAAAAGTGAACACGTTATTATTATCTTATCTGTACCAGATGGGCATGATCGGCTGGAACGGGTAGGTAGTAGGTAGTGTGTTCGGGGTAGGTCTATCCTTCTTCTATTTCCTTCGACGTGAACTGCGACCACCCAACTGCGTCCAGCCGCGCTGACGTCCTGTACCGATGTACGAAGGTCTCTGTACCACACGTGTACTGTTCTTCTTTTTTGATATTCGAAGTTGCTGTCTTCGGGATAAATTGGGGTTAGGGATGTTTGCTTACCAGGGAATTAATGAAGATGCAGAATTGATTGTTTAACACTGCAGCTAGCGGTTTAAGGGATGAATTCGCGACTACTTTACTTTCTAGTTTAAAGTTCTAATTTTCTTCTTGCCAATGACTACAAATCTATGTTTTTTGTCTATTTACTAACGTACTATGTTACTTTACCGTAACGAGGCCCAAAAACCACAAACTGTTTTAGTTTATTTTTAACTATTGGTTTAACTTTGACTAGAGTACATTCCTAGCTATATCTAGGCTTATTCTAGGTCTGGATAGGGGTTGATGCATCTGTCTGTAAAGCCCCCGAAATTCCCCGTCGAACGGGGTGGAAATCAACCCTTCAACCCTACCCACTTAGGGGTTTGTTGCGTTTATCTATCGAAACTATTTACAAGTTCGAACTTGTTAACTATTAAGGGTTGACTTCCCGAAAAGCTGTGCCCTTAGGGCTGTTGGGCTATATGTCATACGGTAGGTGCATCATCCCTCTATCCAGATACACATCTTACAAAGCCACCCATCTAAGGGTGGAAGTACTATGAGGTAAGAAGCCCGGAAGGGGAAAAAATCGGTGTTTTTATATTTTCCTAATTTATGGCTTTATGCCTTAATACAGATGTATACATATTTGGATAGGGCTCAGTGCCAGCTCTTCAATGCCTATCATCTAAAGCCTAAATATCTAGATTTTCTGTATGTTTAGTAAAGGGAGGTGTCTGTGAATGGTGGTTTGTCAGTCCACTCCACTACCTTTTGAGTAGCTGTCCTGTGTCGGTGTATGTGAAATGTTCGATACCTGTGTACCTCCTTTACCTTTAACTTTTACCAGATACCTTTTTTAAGGGTTTACCAGGAATGTGTAGGGGAGTGTGTAATCCTACCTAACTATATTCAGCTAAATAAGCTCCCCAGGAACGTCTAATGCTCCTGGGAAAAACGACAACAAATTTAAATTTAATTTTCAAACAATAAGTATCTAAACTATAACTGATCCTATGTTTTACATAAGCTCGTATGTATGCGAGTTATATAATACTATTCTGACGCTACCGTCGCGAACATTATCATTATTTATCATGTGAGCTTCCAAGTTCGAACTTATATTTGACAGTACATTGTCGATAGATGGCGTTGTACTGATGACGCGTTTTTTTGAATGGCGGTGTTAAGTTTCTCCGCAGAAATATGACCTCAGCTCATAATTCTCTAGAGATGATGTTTTGTTTAGCTGCACTGTAAGTCGGTAAGTGATAATACCAAAAAAAAATATCGATCGTTATTCGATTTGGTTTTGTTTGTCTACTTGGAGACTTGGAGGAGAGTTGTATACTGTTTTACTAACATAACATTAGTGGTGTACGGATTTTTGGTATTATAACCAAAACAAACAGCTGCACGGGTCGACCTTCAAGGTTAAGCAATGCTTACCGATGTCGGTCTGTGGATGGATGACCATTTTAACATATCGACACGCTTCCGTGCCTCGGAATATAACAGCCGCTCGGCTAAACTATAACAGTCGCTTGGTTCGATCTTCAAGCTTAAGCTACGCTTACCGAGGTTGGTCTGTGGATGGGTGAGCATTTTAACATTCCTACAGGTCGGTTGACCCGTGCGACTGTTATTATTTAGCTACGAGCTCCTCATACAATCAGTCTCCTTATTCGATAAACAATAATTCTATGAACCCGGTAAAACTGTTTTAATAGTAGATTATAAAAGTAAAAATGAATTATCTCAATTAATCAGTGTTCTATAATCTGCAAAAAGAAACAAATATTAATTAATTATTAGAAATTTGTTTCTTTTTGAGCTGGGCTGGACAAAACTAAGAATCAACTTGATTCGTCAGTAACTATCTTTGTTTTGAAGTTTGAAGACTACCACCATTCGTTCGATAGTCAGTTTTGTTGATTTTGATTCGAGGTAGGTTTGTACCAGGAGATTACCTGAGCTGGTCGGCATTTCAACCGGAAGAGATGATACAGTGCCCTGCATTTTTTTCTGAGCGCTTCCAAGGAAGTTCGATCGTTCAGCTTATTAAAAAAAACCGTACTTCAAAATACTTGAAATGAATAAGCATTACTTTTCGGATGTCTCATTTTAAATTTAGTTGAATAGTACTTACCTACTTAAAATGAATGATCTTTAGTTTTATGTGGCGGCCATTTTTAATCTTTGGTATTCGCTATTCTTCCGCCATGGAAAGTCGAATATAACTTTGTTAATAATTTATTGACTATTATTTTAAAATATAAGGAAGTATTGGAAGGTATACTGCGCTTTATTTCACCTCCTAGCTTCTGAAATTTCCTTATTCTCGTATTGCGAAACTTCTTGGTGGAATTCTCGTAAGTTGTTTTAGAAAATTAAAATAAAAGAACCATAAACGATACGCACGGCAAGTAAGTACTGTGATACATCCTCCATAGATGCATCACCCTCCATGGATGCATTGACTTGTTAAGAAAAGCCTTGAAGGATTTAATGCTTTTGACAGAATAGACCTTCGCTTCTTTCTTATTGACCGAATAACAATCGCGTAGATTAGTCAGGGAAGCTTTCATGAAGTCAATCCCATCTGGATGGATGTGAATTGTCACATCCGTTTTGTTTACGTCCAGCGATGTGTTGCGGCTTTTAGGGAAGTTTTGCTGCAGCAGGGCTTCAGCATGACTGCGTTATTGTTCAGCGCAAATAGGACTTTTGAAGAATATTGCTTATCACAAGAAATGACTGAAGCTGCTTCTATAGAAGCATACGCCCCCTGTCGGCAAAGAGTCTTCCCAGAGGTAGGGATTTCTGGTTAGGAATAGGTAGGTGCTTAACTCTTCCAAAGCTTTGAATAGATATAATATTTTGGATAGATTCGTAGGGGCATAGCTCATGTGATACATCCTCGATGGATGCATCACCTTCCATGGATGCATTGACTTGTTAAAAAAAGCCTTGGAGGATTTAATTAAAAATATAGTTTATAATTTAATTGAATAGGTTTAAATAATGAAGTGAAGAGGTGATTTGTTATTATTGAGAGGGAGAACTGTAAAAGCTTTCTTTGGAGCATGAGCTCAATATAATTATCCTTTAAATCCAATCAGTATTTGCTTTACTCTCGATCCCTGACGCTGCAGAGGTTCTAGCCTGCTGTAGTGTATAACCAATGTTCTAAGTATGCATATATCTATGTAAGTTACTCGTGTACTTAAATACCAATCCTTATTAATAAATCAGTCAGTTATCAACGAGCAGTCAGAGCGTTTTACTCTTCTGCAATACCCAACCTTACATGGCGACCCTGCCATGTTTGGTGATGGGGTGTCGGGTCGCAATGCAGGCGCACGGTGCGTGTGGTACAGACTCTCGTTCTAAGTGTACGTTGCGTTATTGAACGTATTTTCGAGAACTTTCATAAACCTTATAATGTGAAATTCTAACACTCCTAAACGTGAAGAAGTGATAATAAACCAGAATGGCATTGGACCTTCGAATGTGGCTAGTACCGACCAGCTACAATTTCATCTTTCTTCAATAAGTATTATGATGATGATAATTTTGGGTTTGTTGCTGATATTGGCAGCCTATTTCCTGTATGTCTGTATGGTGCGTAATTTTTAACTTTCAAATAATTAGTCCGGTCAATCTAGACCAAAAAATGAGAGTGAAGGTGCGTAAAATCACAAAAAGCTAAAAATCAATTTTACTCAATGTCCAGGGTTTTAAAAGTTTTTGACCGGGGTCGGCAAATAATGAGATGGCAGTCTTACGAGCTATGACTTAACCGAACATGTCAAATGACTTAACCGAATTCAGGAACATTGCCAGAACTTTGTTTTTGTTACCAATATTTTTGACAACATATGGCATGTCGATATGTATTGCCACCAGACACCGAGGGACCGAGTCACCCGTGTCCGTATACCCATTGCTAGTCCCTACACGTGGTCCCCGGGTGGTGCTAATCAGGTGACACTAACTGGTGGTAGGTTTCGGCCGATGGCTTGTGACCACCCACTGGGCAAAGACGTACCGCCAAGTGGCCTAGCCGCGTTCCGGTACGATGCTCAGTGTAGCCAATTCAGAGGAGATGGGTCGAAATAGTTGTTCCAATGCAGGTAGACCGACCAGGCTCGCGTTGATATGGGCGTATCGGGAGACTAGTCGCGGAGGGTAGCGGGATCCGAGGCACGGTGCGCCGCTGGCCGACCGCAGGTAGTTGCGGGCCCAAGTAGTGTGCTAGCCACACATGAAAGGCTGCCCCGCCAACTGTCGAAAAATCCCGGAATGCACCATCGTGCTGGTTGGCGACCAGGGCCCAAGTCTGCTATTTTTTATAAATTCGTCATTCCAACAATACGAACTTTTAGCAAAATGACAATGGGATCGCCATTTTCCTCTCGTCTCGGCCTCAAGTCTGCTAGACTTGAGGCCGAGACGAGAGGGTCCGATGGACATTTCCGGGGGGGCTCGGGCGTCCCCGCAGTGTAAGACTAGTCCCCCAATGATGTCGTCCTGTCAGAGCGTGCCTGAGGGTAAGCAGCATGGAACCTCATTTCACTTCCTTCTCCTCTACCTTACTCACTCAATATGATCAGGAAGATTAAGAGAAAAGCTGTACAGCGGCAGCACTCCCTCTCACACTAAGTGCACCTCTCTAACATCCGAGGTCTGCACTCTAATCTCGCCGCAGTCTATCACCACCTAGAGACAGACCACACGCCGACGACATCTGCTATCGGCGTCTCCGCAATCTTGAGAACTCCAGGTTCTCAACGCTGTGTGCTTTAGTGGACACCGGCCTGGATAAAATTATCTACGCCTGTGTCTACCGTTCGCACTGTGGTGATCTGGAGACAACTGGGCTAATACAGCACCTCAGTGAGGCGGCGGATGCGGCTCAGCAGCGGTACCCTTCGGCCCAATTGGTGTTGCTGGGGGCACCAGGAGTGGCTTTTCTCATACCAGCACACAGACCATGCTGGACGAGAGGCGCGAAAGCTAGCGCTTGCGTTAAATCTCACCCAACTGGTCCAGGGGGCAACGAGGGTGCCGGATGTTGATTCGCACACAGCCAATTGCTTGAACCTTCTGCTGACAACAGATCCAGACCGCTACTCGATGTCGATTTCTTCCCCACTGGGTAGTTCCGACCATCGTCTGGTGAAGTCTGTGTCCGTCTACTCCCCGCCCGATCCCAACCCAAGAGGCACCCGGCGGGTATGGCGATACAGGTCAGCAGATTGGGATGGCATGCGATCATTTTTCGCATGTTACCCTTGGCAGCCTACTTGCTTTCCTTCAACTGATGCTTCGTCGTGCGCTGATGCCGTGACGGAAGTGTTGCGGAAGGGAATGGAGTACTACATTCCATTCTCAGACGTAGCAATGTCTGCTCGCCCGTGGTTTGGTGTCGAGTGCAATCGCGCCAATGCGATAAAACATGCGGCGTACCTATGATGGGTCGACGCCCGTGCGCGCAAAGCAAATGACGTGAGTCAGAAGAAGAGAGCCTTTAACAGGGCTGCCAAGTCCTGCAAGAAGGTGTTGCGGAGAGCTCGGTTTGACCACATTAGCCGAATAGGGAACAAACTTGCTTCATACCCAGCAGGTAGTAAAGCTTTTAGGTCCCTGGCTAAGTCGGTCGAATCGAACTTATGCCGCCCCTCACTACCACCACTGCTGAAACCCGATGGGTCGCTGGCCCACTCCGCTGAGGAGAAAGCAAACTCGTTTGCTTCTATGTTTGCGGAATCGTCGCTTCTGGATCCTGGTGGCGCTAGGCCCCCTGCTTCTCCTGATGGATGCGAGTCGAGTATGTCGAACATTCGGATTCATCAGAGGGACGTTCTTCGGGTACTGCGTAACCTAGACGTGAATAAGGCTAGTGGCCCCGACGGGATACCGGCACTTTAATGTAGGTAGACGAATAGATGTTTTATATGATTGTAAGTCAGGTAGGTTAGGTGCCGGCCGCCGCCGGCAGTCCGCAATATACGAGCTAAGCGACTACACGCCTTTTATTTACTCCTCCGAACGAACATCACAGTGGCGACGAGAATAATTATACTTTTGTGCGCGTGCGTTCAAGAACAATAGTCAAGATGTCGATTGGGAAGTTGAGCGAATTTGACGTAGAAACGGGGCACTGGTCATCCTACGTGGATAGGTTGGAAATGTACTTTGTAGTGAATAAAGTGGCGGAGGAGTTGAAGTTACCTACCCTAATTTCAATAATCGGTGATGAAGCGTATGAGTTACTCGTCAACCTATCGAGTCCAAAGGAACCGTCGGAGTTAAAGTACGGTGAAGCCGTCGGTATAATGCGTCAGCACCTTCAGCCGACGCCATCTTCATTAGCGGAAAGATACCGTTTTCGGCAGAAAAGACAGGGAGGGGACGAGAACGTGGCAACCTATGTCACGGAGTTAAAAAGATTAGCTCGAAACTGTAAGTTTTCAGAATATTTAAGTGAGAGCTTGCGGGACCAGTTCATATGCGGACTCAAGAGTGACGTCATCAGGCAACGACTGTTTGCGGAGGATGACTCAATAACATTTTCACAAGCCGTGAAGATAGCGAACGCAATGGAAGCGGCGGAAAGAGACGCAGCAGTAGTGGATGGAGCGTCCACATGCAGGTTAAAGGCGGAAGCGGTACATTTGGTCGCATCAACTACTGGGGACAGCTGCGGAGCGAGTCGCAGCAGGAGTGGTGGCAGCACGCGGCCACTCAGCCGCCGCGCACCGGGCGGCGCGCCTGGCGGCGGCGGCGGTGGTGGTGGCAGCGCCGGCAGGCGAGCCGCAAACCGCGTGGGGCGCCCGTCTACCACGAGTTTCGCATCGGGACTCTGCAACAACTGCGCAGCTTGCGGAGCCACTAACCACAATGTGGCAAGCTGTCGCTATAGGGAGTTTGTGTGCAGCAAATGCCAGCGGACCATTTACGTCGGGTCTGTCCGGAGAACGTCGAACAATCGTCGCGAGGAACTACATATCGTCGCGGTCGACGGAGTGGAAATATGTATTCCGCGGAGGTCGTCAGTGAGTCCGACGTGGAGGACATCGAAGTGAGTTTAAACCTGATCGGACTCAATAATTATAAGCCCGTAAGTTTGCCTATTTTAATAGATGATACTGTGATAAAAATGGAGGTAGACACAGGGACGGCGATTTCATGTATAAATAATTGTACCTACGAACGTTATTTTTCACATCATATTCTTATGAATGATGATACGATTTTAAAATTTTATGATGGTACCAAAATAAAACCTTTAGGAATAATTCGCCCACGAGTTCGATTCCAAGGGCAGGAAAAACATTTAGAATTGTTTGTAATAAAAAACGGTACTACATCTTTAATAGGTAGGCAATGGTTAGCAGACCTACAAATAAAAATACCGGTGCTTACATGTACCCACAAAAGCATGAATAGCATGAATTTTGTGCAAATTAATGAAGGAATTAAAAATATTCTCGACAGATATAAGGAGTTATTCAGCGGCGGACTGGGTCGGTACAGGGGCGGCAAGGCAACGCTGCGAGTGCGCCCGGGGGCGACGCCGGTGTTCCAGCGCGCGCGGCCCGTACCATACGCGCTGCGCGAGCGCATCGACGCTGAGCTTGATGGCATGCTGCGCGACGGCGTCATCGAGCCCGTCGACTGCTCCGACTGGGCCTCACCTTTGGTACCAGTGACTAAAGCAGACGGTACGTTGCGGATTTGTGCAGACTATAAGGCGACTCTGAATCCCGCCTTGCTGATCGATCGATACCCACTTCCTAAGATTGAAGATGTACTGGTAGGCCTCAACGGGGCACAGTACTTTAGTAAAATTGACCTTTCACGTGCGTACAACCAGGTAGAACTAGATGATTCAAAAAAATATACTGTTATCAATACACATCGGGGTCTATTTCAGTATAATAGGTTAGTTTACGGTTTGTCGTCAAGTGTAGGTATTTTCCAACGTATAATGACGAATTTATTGGGCAATTTACCGAATGTGCAAGTGTTTCTCGATGACGTCATAATTAGCGGGAAAAATAAAAGCGAGCATTTACACGCGCTCGAACAAGTCTTACAGCGGCTATCTGAGAGTGGGCTAAAGCTAAAGCAAGAAAAATGTGTTTTCTTGGTTGATGAAGTGACTTATTTAGGCTATGTTGTTTCCAAAGAAGGGGTCAAAGCGGACAAATCAAAAATAAAAGCAATAAGTAAACTAGAAGCTCCCAATAATATTAGCGAGCTACGTTCCTTTATAGGTATGGTGAATTTTTATTCAAAGTTTATTAAAAATTTCAGTTCTATGTTAGTACCCTTACACAGACTATTACGAAAAGGTGTAGACTGGAACTGGGATGAACAGTGTGAGCGTGTGTTTACACAGATAAAACAAGCATTAATGGGTACCGAAGTATTAGCACACTACGATCCCAACAAACCTCTGATCGTGACGTGTGACGCGAGCGCGCGCGGCGTGGGGGGCGTGCTGGCGCAGCCCGGGCCGCAGGGCGAGCGCCCGATAGCATATGCGTCACGTACGCTTACCATCGCGGAGAAAAACTACTCGCAAATACACCGGGAAGCACTAGCGATTATATTCAGTGTACGTAAATTCCATCAATATATTTACGGAAGAAAGTTTATTTTGCGCACTGACCACAAACCCCTAGTATCTATGTTAGGCCCGCAAACGGGGATACCTACCATGACGGCGAGTAGGATGCAGCGATGGGCAGTGATATTATCAGCATACAATTACGACATAGAATATATTCGAACGAATGAAAATTGTGCTGACGGCTTATCACGTCTGCCAGAAAATAATAGCGTCATAAACGTGAAGGAGGAGTCAATTCCTGAACAAACGTACCTACACTTTGCACAAGACGGGTTGTTGCTTGATTATAGCGAATTAAAAAAACAAACGGAGAGGGATCCGCTTTTAAGTAGAATATTAAACTACCTACGAGACGGATGGTCAGATAGGTGTGAAATCGTAAACTTACAACCGTATTTCAATAGGAAAGCGGAACTGTACGAGGAGTTAGGTTGTGTCATGTGGGGTCACCGGGTGGTGATACCGGATAGATGTAGGAATAAGGTTTTAAAAATCATCCATGAACCACATATGGGCATCGTAAAGTCGAAGGCGTTGGCACGCAGTTACGTATGGTGGCCGGGCATCGACGAGGCGGTGGAGCGCGAGTGTCGCGCGTGCACCGTGTGCGCCGCGTACGCGGACGACCCCCCACGCGCCTCCCCCCGCCCTTGGCCCTGGGCCGCCAGGCCGTGGTCTCGGCTGCATCTAGACTTTATGGGGCCTATATGTGGTAAAACTTACTTAGTAATAGTAGACTCAACATCCAAGTGGCTGGAGGTATTTCAAGTTCCCAGTACTGCAGCGAGTCATACGATAATGAGGTTGTGCGAGCTGTGGAGTAGGTGGGGAATCCCCAGGCAGATAGTGACGGATAACGGACCGCCGTTCACTAGTAGTGAATTTGGCCAATTCATACAAAGTGACGGTATCCAGCATATATTTACAGCCCCCTATCATCCCTCATCCAATGGGACCGCGGAAAATGCAGTTAAGACTTTAAAAAGGGTTATTAAAAAAGCTAATTTAGATAACAACAGTGTAGAACGGGCTCTGAACACATTTTTATTATATTATAGGAATACCGAACACTGCACTACGGGAATAAGCCCATCAGTCGCGCTCATAGGAAGACGGTTGCGAACCAAGTTGGACGTGCTAAAACCCGATGTGGAAGTTAGAATACAAAAAGTGCAGCAAGGGCAGGTTGATAGTGCGGGAGGGACGGAAAGGAGGGTGGAAGTAGGAGACGACATTTGGTATCGACAATATCTAAAGGGGGAGAAATGGCTGCCCGGTACTATAGTTAACTCGACAGGGCCCAGCAATTATAAGGTACTAGACAGTAACGGTAAACAAGTACATAGGCATATCGATCAGCTTAGGCGAAGGACTAGGAGTTCGCTAGTGGTCCCCACAGATTGGTCACGTTCACCAGAAGCTTCAGCTCCTACGTCGCCCCTCGAAGGCAGGTCGGAGCGGCCGGAGGTCTCGGTGGCATCGTCGTCGCCTGCACGGGAGCCTGCCTCGTCACCGCCTCAGAAAAACGATCAGACCGATCAAGATACAGTGGCAGAAGAGTTTTCGACGCCACCGTCTATACCTGTACCGCCCCAGTCTCGCCCCATTAGGAAATGTAGGTTTAATAAAGATGTTAATTATAAGATTTAATTAAGGATTTAGTTAAGTATGTAATTGTTAAATGTACGTTAAGTATTTAGTTAATTATAAGTTATGTTATCATTATATAGAGTAAGTTAGTTATTGTAATTATTAAGTTAGTCACTTGTAGTTAATTAGTGGTGGAGGGATGTAATGTAGGTAGACGAATAGATGTTTTATATGATTGTAAGTCAGGTAGGTTAGGTGCCGGCCGCCGCCGGCAGTCCGCAATATACGAGCTAAGCGACTACACGCCTTTTATTTACTCCTCCGAACGAACATCACAGTTTTGAGGACTTGTGCGTTTGAGTTGTCTCCAATTTTGACACGCCTATTTCGCCTTTCGTTTGAGACTGGAAAAGTACCGAATACTTGAAAGCAAGCTAACGTGCAGCCCGTGCCCAAGAAGGGTAGTCGAGCTGACCCGTCGAATTACAGACCCATCTTGGTAACGTCGTGCAACGCGTGCTGAATCGTAAGCTCCTGGCATACCTAGAAGCGAATGATATCCTTAGCGACCGGCAATACGGGTTCCGCCAAAATCGGTCTACTGGGGATCTTCTAGCGTATGCCATTCACATCTGGAGTGAGGCCTTAGAAAAGCACAGGGAGGCACTTGCGGTCTCCCTAGACATCTCGAAGGCCTTCGACAGGGACTGGCACGATAGCCTTATTAGTAAGCTTCCTTCCTTCGGTCTACCCGCCGGATTGTGTGATTGGATTGTAGATTTCCTGAGGGATCGGTCTATCCGAGTGGTTATAGATGGCTGCTCGTCCGGACTGCGGGATATTAATGCCGTGGTTCCTCAGGGGTCGGTGCTCTCGGCAACATTGTTCCTGCTGCATATTAATGATCTGCTAAAACCCGTTACCTTTGAGTATGCAGACGACAGCAGATACGTGTCCGACGCACGAGCTGGTGGGTCGCAGATCCGGTCTCTCCGGGAGGCTATGGTTGAGCGCTTGAACTTGTCCTTACAGGCTGTCTCTGAATGGGGCGACGCCAATCTGGTCAAGTTCAATGCTGCTAAGACCCAAGCGTATCTTTTTTCCGCTAAAAGGAGCCAATTCCACCCAGCTCCATCTTTTCGAGGTGTAACCGTGCCGATAATCGACCGACTTGAGCTTCCTGGTGTTACGTTAACATCTACCCTCAATTTTGGCCCTGCCATAGAGGCAAAGGCTCAAGTGGCTGCCAGAAAGTTGGGGGTTCTAGCAAAGGTGAGAAGGTACTTCACGCCGGAACAGCTGCTCAGACTATCAAGCGCAAGTTCGATCTTGTATGGAGTACTGCTCTCATCTTTGGGACGGATCTGCCAAATACCAACTTGATGCCCTTGAGTCAATTGAGAAACGAGCCAAGAGCATCATCGGTAATGACAGGCTCGTCGAGTCGAAGCTCCAAAGTCTTAAGCATCGACGCCGAGTTGCTGGCTTGTCGGTTTTCTATCGGTTGCATTTTGGGGAGTGTGCGGCGGAATTGCATGATTGAATTCCACCAAGCCCGTTCGATCATCGGACCACAAGACGAACGGCGATGCGCCACCGGTACATGGTGGACATCCCACCCACACGCACAAAACTTTTAGGGAACACATTCATAGTGCGTACAGCTAAGGAGTGGAATTCCCTGCCAGAGTCTGTGTTTCCGGATAGCTACAACCTGGGAGTCTTTAAGACAAAAGTGAATAGGTTGCTTCTAGGTAAACGTGCTCCATCTTCGACCGCATCATCGCTTACCATCAGGTGAGATAGTGGCCAAACGTATGCCTATCTATAGTAAAAAAAAGACGAATTGATTTAGCGATATGTTTGAAAGGTCGTAAGATACATCTGGATTTCTCACAAACTTTTAAATATAAATTCATTCAAGACTCAAATGAATATACCTAAGTAATGGAGAAACTTATATAGAAATAGAAACTATATTCAATAGCGGGAAATATAATATAAGTAGGTGGAAGGATTAAAGGTTTGAAAAAAAAACAACGTCAATTTCAATTCGTTTATTATTAATCATCATTATTATTAAAAGTGAATATTATCATAATATCTATGAAAGTAGGCGAATAATAAATTACTATTTACATAGAAAGAGAATAAGTAGGTATTATCATTTATAAATAGGTATGATTACAAATCGGTGGTTGGCGACTCCACTGCTGAATTTCGGCTTATATACGTTGCTTATTCTTTATTAGTATTATAGACACTTTACAGGTAGGTAAGGGTTCCTAAGACGTTGGCGTTAGGCTTTCCTTGCCTTTAGTGTTGGCGTTTATCGTACGTAAACGTGGCGCTAACGCGACGTCAACCAGCGTCAGGTGTGAAGGCAGAGGTCCTTAACCTTTCTAGATATTTATAAATTCAGTCAGCTCGTCGCCGTTATGAAATTATTTGGAAATAATGATAAGCTTGCTTTGTTAAAGTTAATCTAGGTTTAGATACAGTTGACAAAACAAAAGTGTGAAACGTTACATCGAAATTAAGGGTACATACACATCGAATCATTATTCTATTATGTTACATAGGTGAAGAATTTATGAACAATTTTTAAACCAGAAAATATATTAAGGTACGTCTGATGGATTTCCCTTTCCAAATGAACAAGCAATTAGGTACAACTTCAACGTGGTACATGTTTTAAATACTCTATAAACAACAAATGAGGTCTTTGGGTACAAAAATGTGTACCTAAGCTCCTCTGTGATAGAATAGTGATCTAAAATGCCTAGGTACTTTTATTTAATTACCTCTCTCTTTAGCCAGGCACAAGAAATTCCAATTAGGCGCCTTCGTTATAAATTATAGGTAAATTGGTACCTATGTCCTAATTGTTGTAGGTAAACTTAATTAATAAAAAACAAGTATAGTACCTATGTATCAACTGTGAAGAAAATAAAATTTAAAAGATTTGTTAAACATTTCTAATTAAGTGACTTATCATCCGTGCTCGATCTAAATGTTATCAGGTTTGACCAGGCGTTTGACTTGTTATCGTTGTCATGTGTTTTAGTTATTTTCTCCACATTTTCCTATGTGTTGCACACCTTCATTCTTATATCATTCTTATTTGCCTTGTGCCTAGTTTAATCTAGTTCGAGCAAGGTGTATACCTACCTGTTCCCCAAAAAGTACAGAAGATTGAAGTTTTCAAGCAGTAAAACAGTTACAAATGCATTTGGAGCAGAAAATAGCTACTGAAAAATACTATTTCTATATAATTTATTATTATTTCATAGTAATGTATGATTATTTAATATGATTATTTAAATTTCAGCGTACCTTTAAGATAAGAACATATTTTATAGCCGTAGGTAATCAAGAGTTTAGACGAGCCGGTACCTAGGTATAACTCAGTCATAGAGGCTTTAGGAAGTTTTTAGGCTATGAGTTGCACGGAGTATTCTCCATTGAGAAAAGCATAAATATCATTCTGTCCGTCATTGTCATGCTACCAGCTGTTATATACCTAAATAAAATAGCATACATGAGAAAATATGAAAATAAATAAATAGTAGAGAATGAACACAAGAAGATCTCTTAGAATAAGAAAAATTTCGAATAAGAGACAATCTTGATGTTAAATTTAGAATTTGAAGACAACAGAAACATAAATAGGAAGTAAAAGAAGAAACAGAGTAAGAAGCGCTGTGGGTATAAGATACATTTTCAACAGTCCAACATGAGATCCGCTACTTAACCTATACGAAATGCACAGCCCGCGACAATGTCCCTACACTAGTTCGTTTGAAAAACGCATCTTAACGTCTACAAACTCTGTTGAAAGACACAAATTGACACGTGATCCAAAACTACCAATATAAACTTACCTAATGTCTCAAAATTTAAAACGGACAACTCCATCGCAATAAATAGCTGAAAGGTTTCGAAACGCGAAAGTTCACACCTTAATATAGAATCCATTACATGTATCATAAGAAGATTAGTTTACTTTATAAGCAAAGGATAACAATTAAGTTCGTATAAAGCTGCAGGTAAGTTTCTTACATGATAAGTAGACTTAACAACTACGTTATGTTGAGAATCGCTAAACGGAAATATCCAAAAGTCCTCCAAAAAATATTTATAATTATGTGAAAGAGGATGGAGAGAGAGATGTAGGTAGCCCTGTCTTAGGGAGAAAGTTGTATAGATATAGATAGAAACTATATATTTGGCAATGATTATACAAGTAAAGATTAGTGCTCTCCAAGAAAAGTGCCTTACGTGCCGCCGAGACGACTCCGGGCGACTGAAACGTTACAATCGTGCTATAATCTCAAAGTTAAAATGTATTACACAAACTACATCATCTACTACTGCTCTAACACATGGATAACTTGTTATAAACATAGACACAATTAATTAAATAGATTTATATGTCCTCATGATAAAACTCGCCGAAATAATTGCGCCGTAATAACGCATCGCGCTCATCTCAACAATCATCATTTTTAACGTTACTTACACTATTTTTTAATCTTTTATTACAATTTCACACAATTTATCTTCATTATAGAAATTGTCTTTTTTTACTCTAACCAATCGCTTTTCCCAATTTTCTACGTATTTAAAATAAATCAACGCCTAATCCTTAAGTTTTATCATTTAATTTAACGTTTTTCATAAGTTAAAATGTTGGATCTCGTCTTCAATGTATTTCCCAAAAATTGTAGACGAGCAAAATTTAATATTTGATAAAAAACGGCACAATTCGTTTTAGGTACCTATGGCTTTGCCACATCTGTACTCAATTTTTATGAGAGTGGGTATTTTTTATTATAAATATGGGGCAGTAAAAACCCAAAACGCCTGTACGCCAAAAATTTCATATTGTCTTAAAATGCAAATTTAACTTTAATGGGGCGCAACACTTAAAAAACTAACAATTTATCAACAACAACAGTAAAGTGATAACGTTATCTCCTGACAAAACGCATGAATACCAAAGTTGATAGCGTAATGCCAGCAGGGTGCGCTGTGCGACCCCGTGCTGAGTTGGTGGCGCGCGGCGTGTCTGTGTGCTGACACCTTTATGCGTTCCTCATTGTAAGTTTTGTTGATGACGTTAAAATTAGGCGATTGTTTTAACAAATGGTGTCTAATCGCTTTTTAATTGAAGTTATCTCGAGTGCCTAGTGCACTAACGGCTAGCGTTACAGCCGTCTGCGTTTCAGGTCATTCTCTCGCACGGATTTAACTTTGTTTTGAGTGAGCAGGAGCTCAGTCTAACAAGTTTCAATGAAGTACCTATTTATTAATGGTTTTTATCAAATATTCGTTATCTCGGTGGTTGCTGCGTATCTTGTAGTTGGGAACTAATGAAAGTTCATCATTTACTTCAGAAAAAGCATTATTTAATTTGCCAACACGAAGCGGACGGCGAGGAATAACTATAAGTTTAATTCACGTTAAAAGGCAATATTTAAATGAATAACTCCTTTGTCAGAAATAATATTTGCAATATAGTAACAACCGCAAATTAATTAATTCAGGTTGTTAACGGTTTTAAACGTGTGAAGTTAGATTGCACATCGACTAAGCATTTTCTTGTAATCGTTCCAAGGTGAAATCTGCCTACGTTATGGCTCTCGATATCCGACTGATTTTATATGGACAAGTCAGGCACATTGCCTTTTCCTTTGTGGAAGCCACATTAGGTACCTATCCTTGTCGACACATCGAAGAGATTCCTACATTAGGTACCTACCATATCTATATCACAAATGCAAACATGCGCAAGTTGTAAGCAGGTTCCAGAAGGTACCTACAACGACGAGACGCATCCAGTGTTTTGTTTTTAGAACTTTTAAGTTTACAAATAGGCGGAATCCAAAATGAATCTACTTAAACATTTTTTGTCCAAACATTAGGAGTAGAAAAAATATGTTAAGAAGATTTTTTTTAGAGTATGCAGTTTTGTTAAAATGGTTTTACGTACCTGGATCAAACATTGGTAACTCGAAACATATTCTCGTTATTCATTATAACTCCTCTTAATATTCATAGAGTAGGTACACAAGTTGTTAACTCACCGTTTGTTGGCGAATTATTTTTATAAACAATTTTAATCGCAGATTATTTTTAATAAATGAAACCTCGCTCCTGGCCTAGTGTTCATATTGGCAAATATTTCTTAAAATAATATTGATTAATATCTATCCGTCGCTTATACCACAAATTACTAGAAAAAAAAAAACAATCAATAAACTAAGTGATCAAGATTTATGTTGATCTAGATGTTTCGGCGTTAAATAATTTTAAGTTTATTATTACTAAGGTAAGTAACAACTAACTGAAGATAATTTAAACAATAGATCCCATTTTTAGATCCCATTATTTAGGTATTAACGATGGGTCCCATTTGCTATTTCCATTGAATCCTATGTTATAACAACACGTGTACTTTTCAGAAGAAAAGTGATTCACTTTTACAAACATTTTAAAATAGCGTGTGTTCGGCCCACCGGCTATTAAATGTTTGAATGAATGAAAGACAGAAGAAACTTGAATGAATTCATACTTCATTTGCACACAAAGAAGTCTATAGGTCAGGGCAATTTTTTACTCTTAATTCAAAGCTTTTCCAAACACAGTCTTACAGATATTTTTTCAAGACAGTTTATCCATTCGTTTTTTTTCTTTTATTAGGACATTTTGATTACTTGGTTTTTTTTTTTCAATGAGTTGATTATCAACCTTCGACGTTACGATACATCTACAAATGGTTCATTTTGTAGCTAAAACTCAACCGTGTAATTTTTAAGCTCATCCATTTTCGAATGTATAGGGCAATCAAACTATGTAACACCATCCCTCCGCAATTTACATTTCTTGGCAACAATGGTAACACGGTCCACAAAGTGCGACGACTATATTTGCGACTTTTGATTTCGTAAGTTCCAAGTTCTTTGTTTTTTTTTCAAATCGCGTTCGAGTAGGTAATGATAATAAAAACCCTTTAATTAAATATTTGGAAAGACTGATGTTTTATACAAAATATCTACAGTTACTGCAAACTATAACAATTTTTTGCACTTTATGCAATGGTTACGCGTGCAAATAGATAGACGCAATTCTTTGTCATTGCGGATATTACACAGGACAGCAATATTATAAGTGGGCAATATAAAACCCCTATTTTATTATAAACAATTTTGTTGTTGAAAGTACCCGCATTCTGATTTTTTAAGTATTTAGGATCCAACGGAAATAGTTTTTGGGATTCAATGACAATAAAACGTAATTATCTTGCACTTTTAAAATTTGGGATCCAACGGAAATACATAATAATTTTTTGTGTGATTTAACGCCTAAATATTAAACTGGGATTCAAAACTGGGATCCAACGAAAATAAGTGAAATTTCGTTACCTATACTCAGTTCATCAAAGGACAAAATCGAATTAAATAATGCCTAGATCTAAATGAAGACAAACACGAAATTATAAACAATTTACAGAACAAATGAAAGCGGCGGAATGATATTAGTTTGAAGTCGAAGTAAATGTGAATTCCGGCGAGAGGATGACCGTCGATTAATCGCCCCCAAGCGAGAGCGCCTGCACGATGCGAGGGTCGGCCTTGCTGCCCTCGCGGAACTCCTCCAGCGTCAGGCGGTCATCGTGGTTCTTGTCCATCTGGTCGAAGATCTTGTCGACGCGCTTCTGAGGAGTGTTGTCGTCCTCAGGCTGAGGGGTCTGGCCCTGGAGACAAAAGAATTTAACAATGAGATGCACAATATAAAGATATATATGTATGTACAGGCTGGATATACAGAATTTAAGAATTAAATCAATACCTACATTAAAGTAAAACTGCAAAAGTGTAAAAAATTCTAATGCTCTGATATGGTAAACCTTTGTAATTAGTTATGGGCACCATAGATCATTTAAAAGGCCTCATCATGATTTGCAAAAAAATTGTTAAGAGCTAATGAAGCTCAATTGAATAATCATCATCATCATCATATTAGCCGCAAGACGTCCACTGCCGGACATAGGCCTCCCCCAAAAGGGGGGGTTTGCCATAATCGCCACGCTTGGCAGGCGGGTTGGCGATCGCAGTGTATGGTGTTGATTTTTACAGAGAACGCTGCTGTCCATTCTCTGGCGAGTCCCTTAGTCGCCTCTTACGACACCCACGGGAAGTGATGAAAATGGTATTATTGTTTTACGGCACCATACGGCACCGGCCGCCACCATACGGCTTATCAATTGAATCGTTACGTCTATAATATGGAACGCCAACGCACCACTTTGCTGCGATATTGCCATTGGCATATCTAGGGTTTTTTTCCAGGGGGAGGGACCTGGCCCCAACCTGAGATGCAACGCCTAAAAAAAAATGAAAAATCGTTGCGGTGTGCACGATCAATAAGTGGAATTTTAGGCAGTCAGAAGGCCTAGGTAATTCCCCACATTCGTGGGGAGTAACTCCCCACATTCGTGGGGCCCGGGACGCTATAAGTAACTTTGTTGATTGATACAGGAAAGCTCAAGAAACTAGAGAGTGTAGAACGCAGGAGCGAGCGAAGCCAGCTCGAAAATTGTTCTTCCCTATATTGGATAGGTTTGATTTTCTGCCATGAATATTCAATTAGAAGTAAGTTTGCCTCATCCAAGAAGGGTTAAGATCTGAGAGATCGTAGAATTCAAGAGCGAGAAAAGCGAGCTTGTCAATTTTTGTACTCCATCTTATTAGGTTTGATTTTTTATACTTAAATGGAAGTAACTTTTTGACAAAGTTCAAGCAAACGCTCTGAAAACTACCTGGGTAATTTATCAACTTATTATATAGGTTGTAACCGTATTCAGTAAGAACGGGTCCTAGGCAGAGTGCGCCTCGTAGCCCACCTAACGTATGTCTTGCGGCCTGCCCCGCCAGACAAGACGAAGAAGAAATGCTTAAAACAACAATTTCTAACTTACCTAACCCATTTAACCTACAGTGATACGATTTATGGTGAAACTGAAGTAAGTTTTGTCTACTTTAAAAATAGGTATGCGGACGGCCCACCCGCTCCTCCTCCTATGTACGCCTATGGGTATTGCTAATAATAAGAAAATAAATTATTTCAAAACATTACATTAAATGAATGCATACACCCCGTTAATACAACCGTTTGGCAAAATTACTGCCCTAAACATTTCTTAATTAAAATGTCCATTCTACTTTCGCAATTTACTAAATCTCTTCAAGTTGAGACTTTTCCGGTATTACCTCGTATAATAACTTTTCTGTTAAATATAATGAAGAAGGAAACAGACATTTTCTGAAGTGTCTCGCCGCTGCTAATCGAAAGCGAATCAATCACGATAATATCTCTATTGTGATGATTACAGGGCGATTTTTGAGGATAGTCCAGGTGCTACGCGGTAATGTTTCAGATCCTGAGGAGTAGACAATGATGAATGAAGAAGAGGACGCCGGCCTCAATAAGGAAGCCAAGGAAAACAAAAGCAAAGTAAAAACGGTTATTAAGCTGATGAACGCCATTTATACGTACCACCATCTGATAGATCGCGTCGACTATGTTATACATTTCGTCCCGTGTGATGTAGCCATCGTTGTCAACGTCGTAGAGCCGGAAAGCCCCTGAAATATATATTGCCCCCTGAATTATAACACCAATTAACCTGCATACATTATTACTATACAGGATCCTGTATCTGAAGAAAATAATTGATTATTGGGAATTGCAAATACGTGTTACATTTTACGTTCTTACGCAATATCTGCAATGAATTTTCGGTTCAGTTAACTCGATATTTTGAGGGAATGCGTTATGCTGTCGATGAGGAGCTATTATGTATTACGTAGTGTGTTTAGTTAATATAGTTAATTGTTTTTTAAGTGAAGTGGAAGAGATGAAGGAGAATGAAAAATGCTTTTGGTGTATCAACTGACATTACATATAAGTTTATAGATAGATATTTTGGGCCTACTAAAAGTAGACTAGAATACGTCAAAAATACGTACAGTGTAGCTTTTCGTCGAGATTTCCCCGTGACGTCACCGATAATGCCCGTATGAACTCCTCAAACTCGATGGAGCCATCCTGAAAACAGGAAGGTAATTCATTACTTTCCATGATTAGGTATCTACAAGTTTAAAAGGCTAGCATAATATGGGACTGAAACAATGATAATATTCATTACAAGACACTAGGTGGGTAATGTAGGTCTATCATTACATGTTTTGTGGATTGGGAAAGCAGAAGATGTTGTGGGTGTTGACTGATTTCTATGGGTTTATAATAGCCTGAAATAAACGAATTTTATTTTATTTATAAAGTACACCTGTGCCTAACCTTTCGGGAAATACAGGTGCTATGTTTAAGTCATACGACATCATGTTAATTTTGATATGATATTTGAGGACCAGTAAACACTTGCATAAAAAGTGGTGATTTCCATACTAGACGAAGCTTCTTAAGCGAGATCTGTTTCAAACTGTCCTGACGTCATATGAATATTACATACTAAACTCATCAGTTAGCTAATATTAATTAAGGGCCGGTATTCTTATCTTAATCGCGAGGAAAGTAGGCCACCGATATTTTAGTCTAGATTTCTCTTGGGCACTTTTACTAAATTAATATTTGCCAAATGTTATCCAATATATTGCGAAATGTGTCGTTGCGCTAAAAATGTATGTGTCTATCTTTTGTACAGCATTTAATGCTTATAAATGACTTTGGCTTTTAGCAGCAATATCTTCTTGGTGTTATATCATAATCTTTTTTTTGAATCAGTCTTTAAATTGTAAAAAGATAAGAAGTTTTTGTCCATTGTTATTAACATGTAAAAAAATCAACATGTCTGTATTCCTTAAGGGGGAAGCAGAAGTGATCCCATAGATCTCACACATTTCCCCAAGTACGTGCCATGTAGAGAAACCCAACCGAGCACAAACCCTTGATACTGAGAAATTCATGGTAGATAAACGGAATAAGATTCCTTACCTTAAGAGACCTTAGGATTGAACTTAAGGCCAAATCTGACTGCCTCGTTTAGCAGTAGCCTAAGGAGGCACTCGTTTCAGATTTTGAATAAGGAAGGGGTATCAAAAACCTTTATTTTATAATGTGTTAAAATAATAAAAATAATTAGTCCACTTACATTGTTTTCGTCGAACACCCGGAACACTAGTGACGCAAACTTACTGGGGTCACCTTGTGGGAAGAACTGTTTGTAGATCTTAATGAACCCCTGAAAATACGAAATGAAGATGTTTTTATTACTACGTAAGTTTACATACTATTTGTATCTGTTCAATTATTTTAAGAACGGTAAAAGTAGGAGATATAGATTGGATTTTGAAGGTCCGAATGTTGTTGTTGTTACACGAAATGATGCAAAGAAAAAATGTACTCTTTTTCCAATTACAGATTTCCTCATGTACATACATGTAAAGGTTTATAAAAGTGAGAAATGAGGAACTAGATTACAGAAACACCATAGAGAAAAGAAAGAAACATGATGTAAAACTTGATTCCATCAAAAACATAAATGTGAAAAAGGGAGCCAAAGTTCAATGTTAATAATATCCGTGATTGTCGACTTCAGCGAAAAAAGAATTGATATCTAAATTTGCGCCAAGTTTCTGTAGATAATCCTGAAATAAGGTAAATGGAGGTTCAAGATTCGACTTGGCTAGTTTTTACATAGGTACATGTTACCTTATATTTGGCTTTACTTATTATCTTTATGTTATGCTTACACAAGGTACAGTTTTTATATCTTACTCTTCTAAAAATTTGATTTGCTGGTGAAAACTAGACAAGTCAAATCTTGAACCTTCATTTACCTTATTTCACGATTATCTACAGAACTTGGCGCCCATTTAGATCTACTTTTGTAAAGAAAATATTATTATTCATCGTTAAATACGTACCATCGCGTTCCCGAGCCTATATAAGTAGCAAGATTGTATACGGATGTATTTATCTCGTATAACACATATGTTACAATAGTCTTGTCCACTGAAAAAATCTAATTAATCCGTTAGTTAGATTATCAAAAAATATTTGACCCGTTTTCTTTTAGTTTGTTACGTAAACCTAAATTGACGAAGATACGACGCTTTTGAAATTCTGAATACGTTACGCCGTGGTATAATTTTTAGTGCGTTCTAACTTTATATTTGTCAATATTCATTAATTTATAATATCAAAAAATACGTTTCCATTATTTTCCAGTACTCTAACTGAAGCAATAAATTCATGGTGGAAACTTGCCTATTGTTCGCAATGATGTCAAAACTCTGAGCCGGCGCTTCCAGGAGCAGTTAGTGTTATTATCGGTTGTCTTAGTTTTATAAATAATTCGAAGTACCTATAAAATCGACTTTTCATCATGGACCTTATTGTCTTGCGAAGAAGAAAACAGTTGCTCTTATAATTTTGAAAGGCGCTAAGTGTTACCTAACAAAATCGATTGATTGGAAAAATTAAAAATCTTAGAAATTCCCGATTTTCAGATTTTTTCATTTGAAAAAAATGAAATGAAATGAAACGCACATGCAATTACCTAGCGGTATGCCAAGTTTCAACTTTTAGGACATTTGGAAATGGGTTAGGTTTTTGATCTATCTGTCAGTGAGTCAGTCAGTCATATAAATGCTGGTTTTTAAACGTTAATATATCAATAATAGCTGTTTCAGCTACTTTTATGAAATTTTGAATTACAGACAAGCTAAGGAGTTTTAATGAATGTACCAAATTTCATGTAGGTAGGTTAAATACGTTTCGAGTTGTGAAGGGGTCAAAAGTAGTTCGTGTAATATTACACACGGCTGCTGCGTTGCCAGTTCCTTTTTTCTTTGAACTATTTGGCTGGACATGCTGCCGCATGTCTAGATTACGCTAGAGACGGGGTTGACTGATATAGGGACGTATGGAAGAAAAAGACATGCTTTGCTGACCCCAAATAAACTGAAGACAATTAACTTTAGAAGTAAATTCTCGTAACATTAAATTAATATGGCCAGGCAATGCACTGCTGTAAGCAATGACTATGATAATGATAGTGTAGATAAGAATCGACAGAAAAATTAAAACACTGGTACCAAGTTAGGTCATACCTGTTCAGTTAGGAGTCCGTTTGGACAGTCCTTAAGAAATCCTTTATGCCTGCAACAAAACAAACCATTAACAATCTTAAGAGCGCTAAAACAAACAAAAATACTACATTTTCATCGCAGCATACATACCAAAGCCGGATTTCCTTTTCCGTAACTGAAACAAGAAAAGAACAAAAGATTAATTAAATTCATCGACTTAAAGGAATATTATCGTCTTATTTAACAAGTGTTCTAGGTAAGTACGACTGTTCACTTAGAAATCTGCTAGGTATGTGTTGGAGTTTCAACAACGGTTCGCATCATGCGTCCGTTTGTAAATGTGCGGCTCTGGTGTCTGGTGGAACATTTTGTAAAACGAAAACACGTGTCAGGTACTGTATGCTATTAAAGGCATAGTCAGTTAAGTGAGTAGCGTTACATAGGTTCAGTTTAACTTCTATGTAATTGGTGAGAAGACTATTGCTCGGGTACAAATCCTGACTCCAGGTATTGAGAAAGTCCTGATAAAAAAGCCTAAAATATGAAGCAAATCCGACCTGAGAAACGAATTAAGAGGCTCTGGGCAGTTATTAGCGAATGTGATTGTCGAAATAACAACGTATAAAGGATTGATCATGTGTTTCTACAGCGTTTGTCAGTCCCATATATTTTTGACAATTGCCTTCGCCACGTTACCGCTGACAGAATGTGACTTGTCTAGAGCCTCAGCGGGTCTAAAAAGGCCACTTTAGTAGATTTATATTAGGATCATAATATTACCTGCGTATAATTCATATCACGCAATTTGTCTGACAGTTTTGTATAGAAACTAGCTTTTGCCCGCGACTTCGTGCGCTCATGTCCCGTTTTTTCCCGTTCCCGTGGGGATTTCTCTCTTAGTGCTTCCCCTAAACTCCCTAAAGAACCTAAATGCCAAAATTCAGCTTCCTACGACCAGTAGTTTCAGCTGTGCGTTGTCTGTCAGTCAGTCACTTACTCAGTAACGGAAGACTTATATATTAGGATTGATTCGTGCAAAACTGTCAGTCAAATGAATAGCTACTGGCCTTTTTAGACCCGCTGGTGCCTTCAGCAGATAGTCTCGTTTTTGGCCTAGTCACTAGATTATCAATGAAGCAGTCTGACTAGCTAGATAGCGGTGATCGTAACCGAGATAATATTGTTTGTATGACCAAAACCCGTTGCTCTTGCATGCGGCACCCGGTTTAGTCCCGATTCATAAATTCATTCGAAACAGCGTGGGCTGTTATTTTACGAAACATTTAATTAGAATTGGGTGGATGGATGGTTTGTTGTTTTTGCTGGGTACGAGCGCGCGTTTTGGCGGGAAATATTACGAATGGGGTGCAAACATTTATAAAAATTGCTAAACTAGCCTTGAAACATTTTCAGATGAAGATTTCTGAAAAACTTTTGCGTTTACGTAAGCTAAGAGATATTAGAAGGATGGACATTAACCAGCCGTATACTGAACGCAAGATTCAGTAATTGAAAACCAGCGTCTGGCAACTAATAGTAGTCTGGCATTTTGCTGAAGTAAACCTACTTGGCGCAGCCGTGATACACGCAATGTTATTGTTTTAAAATGAAGTCTTCTTATTATTGTTATACTTTGTGTGTATCTGTGTCTGCTTAATAAACATGTTTTCTCTCTTTTTATAAAGATTCAGTACAAAAAGTTACTTCTCTTTAGATTTTCTGACCGACGATACGTTTTAATTAATCAACATTTTGATTATATTTTATATTTGAGTCGCCTCCTCGTAAGCCCGGTATCAAGGCAGAGGAAAAAGACGTCTCATGTTGTTTTCCCAAGAAATCCTAGTTATTACTGTAAATGACATTATAGGAATTAGAATCAGTGTACACCCTGTGGCGAAAAGAATATTGTCATGAATATTATAAACACGTCTAAGCCGTAAGTACGGTCCATACAGTAACACTAAAATGTTACAATTCTGCGAAATTGTACAGTGCTGCTGGTAATGTAATATTACAAACATCTGCAAGCTCTTTAAGGAAATTACCTCCATATACTATTATCACCGTTTGTTTATTTTCGTAGATTCCAAATTCCTACGAAATAAATAGCTACTTTCAAAGGTCGTGAAACTTTATGTTTTGATTAAAAAATCGCTGCAAATGAGTTAGTTAGCATATTACGTAGTAGGTAGGCCTATTCACCTAAATTTTCCACAGTCGAGGGTTTCTATCATCGTCGATCCGTGTGAAACTGTCGTATTATCACTCGGTTTTAAATATTTATGGGTGGTGGTATCATGGGTGAATTTTAACTGTGGATTATCATATTTTAAAGGTGAGGCTATGGGAGAGCGGATAGCGGATTATCTTTTGGGTACAAATCATTCAATTTAACGGATTGTTCTAACTGCAATTAGTTTATTTGAGAGACTGAATAAAAACAAAGGATTTTAGTAACTAGCAATTTATTTATGAGACTTCTAGGGCACATAAGTAATTGTAACGAAATTTTAATATTCATCAAACCCGAGAGGATAAAGAATTAAATAATCATAAAAATGCCGATAGATTTTATTTAATTAATGTAAAAGGTAAATAATATCTCACCTAAACATAAGTTCATAGCAGATAAAAGTCGACTTATATTCCGCCATCTTTGACACAAAACCCGCCGCCTTAGTGACTCCGGAAATGTGATCGAATCGAAACTCATCATTTATACAAAATTAGCAAACCTACGACACATTATATCAAAGGGAAAGTGTTTATAAATATTGCCTCTAGGCCGATAATCTCATCATTTGGTGCGTGTATGGGAAAACGAAGATGTCATTCGTGCTGGTCAGTCCCTTAGATATTTAAAAAAAAAGTTTAATGTGTCAGTGAAGTTTTAAGTTAGTGTTGTGAATAAAAATGTGATTTAACAAGTTGTGTTATTGTTCTAGGTTTTAACAGTGGCCAGCTTGGCATTAGCAGATGCCGGTTATCAGTACAATGCACCAGCTGCGTCCTTTGGTCTGCCTGGTCCGCAGCCAGCTAACTTCCAACCAGGACATGGCTCACAGGATCACCGCGGATTACCAAACGAGCACGACAAAGCTTTATCGCACTCGATATCATATAAGGATTATGTGTATTTGAAACAAGATAATGGACTAAATCACGGAAATCATGGAAGTGTCAATCAGGGAAATAATAACGGCGGATATGCAGCAGCACCCAGCATACAAGCCACTGCTGGTCCCAGTTCGAACAATGGCTACGTGAATACAGGCTACGTACAAGGCTTTGCACCTGCGCCGAACGTAAATTTGAACAATAATTACGCACAGAACTATGTACCAGTTAATAATCATTTCAACAGTGGCTACGTTCAAAACTTTTTACCAATTGCAAGTGCCGATGGAAAAAGTGGTTACTCGCAAACTTCATCACTATCGGGTTCCAATTCAAATATTGGTTACGTGAAAAATTCAATAGCAAATGCCGGTGGTAGCCTGAATACGGGTTATACACAATCTTCATCAGCATCTGCTACTAATCATTTGAATAATGGTAACACGCAAACTGCAGTACCAGCCGTCAGTAGTACACCTTCTGCCAGTGCCAACTTAAATACTGGTTACTCAAATGGCTGGGTTCCATCTTCTCAATCGGGCTTGAGCCACAGTTACGCCAATGCAGTCATACCATCATCTATTTCCAATTTCAATCCCGGTTACTCACAGGCTGTAACATCTTCGGGCAGTGCATCTTTGAGCAATGGTTATACAACATCATCTGCAAGTGCTTCTCTGAATACGGGTTATTCGGAGACTTTAGCACCATCTGGAACAACTAGTTTCAGTAATAGCTATGCTCAGACGTCTATACCCTCTGTTAGTGGAAACGTTATTAATAGCTATTCCCAGGGTGCACCAACCTCTGGTAGTTCTAATTTGAACCATGGTTATTCGGTGACATCAGTTTCATCAAGTAGCAGTAAACCGAATAATGGTTACACGCAGACACTGATTCCATATCCAAGTACATCCAGTACAAGCAATAGTTACGCGCAAACGGCAATTTCATCAGCTAGTGGTAATATTAACAACGGCTATTCATATAATCTAATTCCATATTCCAGCTCGTCTATTACAAGCGATGGTTACACCCAAACTTCTGCCGTTGCTAATTTAAACACTGGGTACTCTCAATCTTTCCCACCATTTGGTAGTGTTAGTTCAAGCAATGTTGGCTATTCAGGAACTTCAATACCGTCAGGTGTTAGTGGTAACACAGGCGGCTACTCTTATTCCTTATCATCTGGCTCAGCAAGCACAAGTAATGGTTTTGCCCAAACGACTACATTATCTACTGGTTCCGCTCTTAACACAGAATATCCTCAATTGGCTACTTCCAATGTAAACACTGGATACTCACAAAGTTTATCTGGTGATGGGGGTTTTAACAGCGGTTATAGTCAGCCATCGGTACCCCAGTTTAGCACTCAATTAAATACTGCCAATGGAGCACCAGTCAGTTCTTCACTGAATAATGTTAATGTTCAGACATCCACGTCCCCTTTAAAAGTTAACCTTAATCCATCATCAAGTTTCGATGCTTCCATAAACAGTGGTCATACTCAGACAACTACAGGATCAGCTACTTCAAACATCCGTTTTACGCAAACAGGTTCTAATAACAATTTCAATGGAAATGCCAACACGGTTAGTGGGTCTACCAGTGCACCGGTCACTCCAGCGGTATTCAAGCACATATATTTCCATGTCCCTCCTCCAGAAGTAGAAGAACAGAAAGTGATTCCACCGCCCCCACCGCCGAAGAAGAATTATAAGATTCTGTTTATTAAGGTGCCATCGCAAGAATCGAGTTTGGCTCGTTTGAGACAACTAGCTGAAGCGAGTAATGTAGCTGCTTCAGTTGAGCATAAGACTCTAATATATGTGTTGGTGAAGAACCAGGAGACTCAGCAACCTGTTGTTATTCCGAAGCCGACTCCGTCAAAGCACGAGGTGTTCTTTGTGAAGTACAACGGTAACCCTTTGGATTTGGCAGCGGAAGTCAACGACGAATTAGATAAATCTGGTACAGTGCAAAGTATTGTACCTTTAGAGCCAGGTTTAGTGAATGGAAAGAAGTGAGACGATGAAACGTTACCACAAAGGTCTTGTATAGTTTAAATTGATGGATATTATTGAAGAAGCAAAAAAAAAAATTTCAAAGAAGGCTACAGGAATTGTAACATTCATCAAAGTCAGTATTTCTATCTTTTAAAACTTCTTTTTTGCAATCCCCCTCAATATTTTTGTTCATATTTATTAATTTTATTAAAATATCCACACAAGTTTTATATCGATGCCAAGAGGTGTTAAGAATTAGCTTAATATCAATGTAGATAATTTAAGATAATTATATCCATATTTTGTATTCCACGAATTCCTGCGTACTTTCGTTCAAAGGTACATGATTATGTAGGTATGTCATGAACGCGATTAATACAATGTTGAATAATGTGTCCCAAATGTATGTTAGGTATTTTAACATTATTTCATTAATTACTATGTGTGTTAATATGTACAGCTATGTTTTGCCTTTATGCGAAAATGCGCCGAGCGAATTACTAGAATAAATTATTATTTTATGTTTGTACATGGTTTTTACTTTTGAACATTATTTGTGATTTATTCGCATTGTGTCTGGCTTATAGCACATACAATTAAATATTATGTAACACACAGGATATGTCAATTGAAATTAATTCAGATTTAGCCAAAGTTCGTGTTAAGTTAACTAACTAATTTATTAGCGTCTAATGAAAATAAATATTAAGAAGAGTTAGAGATGTATTGTCATTGTTCATGTATCAAACATTGTATTCTACAAGTTGTGTGAAAACATCTGAAACGAAAGCTGATTTTCAGTAGTTCCTGTCGAACAGATAAGCAAATGCATTGTTATACCTTTGTTGAACTGGAACTGTATTGGCTGGTTGTTGGTTAGTGTAATGGTTTCATCGCGTCACACGCATCGGTTCACGAACAGAATACACAATAAACTTTACTAAACACGTCAAAACTATGTCTAGTTAATGTTGGTATGATTATGATCAAACTAGTTTGTATACCATCAATGTCTACAATATGTAAATTGCCTACATTTAGTTACATCACTAAATTATGTAATAGGTATGAGAAATCCAACCATCGGCATCGCAATAAATGAAGAAAATTAGATAATTAAAGTTAATGGATTGTTTACATTGCGTTTTTGTATATTAATGTTCCCGTGTGAAAGTTTTATCGACCATGACAGGTTTTGAATCGTTCCCAAAGCCTACGTTCATGGTCTTTTCTAATGGAAATATTGGTCCAATATTAACTTAGGTAATAAGTCTTTGCAACAAGTAAAATTGTATCTACAATTTTATTTAAATTGCATTTCATTTTGATAAAAAAGGGAACCGTTATTTAGTTACGACGTCTTTTCAACGACAACGTCGAAACAAAAGTGAAGTTATACCAGCTTGCAGCTCCTATATGCGTCAGTACTGCCAAGTGAACGTCCCGCCCCCTCCTTATCTCGGCACTTTTATAGTTCTTCTTCATTTATTAAAGCAACCTTACGGAGATTAAAGATACTTTCGAATTGATTAGGAATTTTACTGCCTTTGTTTATGCCGACGGAACATTTTATGTCAATTTATCTTGAACGTTACTTTTTTACTGTTTTAATTGAAGTTGTTGCGCGTGACTCCGAGTTTATTAATGAAGGATTCTTACTGTTGTAGCACTGCAACTAGCTACGTAAGCACAGTGACAACCCGTGGTTTACTGAGTGTACATTGGACGTTTAGTTAAACTAAGCAAATGTCCAACGTTAAATAGAGCGCCGCCTCTCGACTATTTCAATTCCTGTCAATAAGCTCGCTTAATGAGTCTAGACAGCGAAATTCAGTTGTACACATATTGTGACATGTGTGTGTGACAATCAAACTGGCTTTTGAAATTCAGTTTAGTAAAACCAATTCAGTAAGGCCAATTCTCTTACTTAAAAAGCGTTCAAATTCAATTTGCAATATCATCTCCTGTGACAATGTCAAAAACTTTTCAAATGTGGGAAAATTAGTGGCGTTTTTGACATTTAGCGATTGCAATGCGAATGCGAACGCTCCAGAAAATACGAGAATTACCTCTCTGACCGCTACAGCTGTATAAAAACATAATCCTCCGAACAAAAGGTGGAAACTTGAAGAAAATGCAGTAGGTATTTCTGTAACAGAAAAATGGAAGTTTCAAGTGGACACAATTGGGAGCGCTGAGAATGCCAAAACCAATAAAATCAGACGCGTCATACCATGGATGTTGTTACGTGGCTCAGTCGACTTTTTACTCCCAGACACGTCGTCATTTCTGTTGCCCCAGTTACATAAACCTGCTATAAAATATGGCACATCGAATTTGAGATTTTGCTTTGCACCACTTTTTGCTCAGTCTTTTAGGGTTCCTTATCCGAAGGGTCACTATCGGAACCCTATTTTTAAGTATCGTCTATCAGTGGGTTGTATCTTATTAACCATAGGTAGACAGTTGATATTTTCTCACAGTAGGCTATAAAAATAAATAGTAAAATTGTTAATTATTAGGGCCACACAAGGATGGTGAAATTTTCACCCTTTTTGAGCGAGTCCGCCTGCACTTGGTGGCTCTTTTTTGATGCACGGCATAAGGCTTCGCTTCATGGATTGGGCAAGAGTTATTGGAGCTTTGCATCTGAAAGTCAGAACTCATCAATAGGTACGCTCTCTATTACATACGAATTGAAAATAACTGGCGATATGTGGGAGTACTTAGGCACAACGATGCCTAACCATTCAGATTTTTAGGGGTTTTAGGGTTCCGTACCTCAAAAGGAAAAAACGGAACCCTTATAGGGTCACTTTAATGTCCGTCCGTCTGTCTGTCAAGACCGTTTATATCGGGAACCCGTAGAGGTATCGAGTAGTAACTTAAAACCACATACACTAAGTCTATGGCCCTTGCAGCTGTGAAAAAATCAAACCGCTAAGTTAATGTAAAAAAAAGATACGGTCATTTATGCCGCACACAACGTATTTTTCGACACTCTCAAGAGAATCAAAATGTATAGGGTGTTTCCCGTTGACCTAGAACTATGAAATTTGGCAAGTAATACCGTCTTATACTACAAGTATAGGGAAAAGTCTGAAAACTATACATTTGTAATTAAATAATAAAAAAATCTTTATTTAAAGTAATTTGTAACTACAAATTTGAACGGAACCCTCGGTGGGCGAATTCGACTCGCACTTGGCCGGTTTTTTTATTTCCTCGCCTCTGGAAATTATTACTGCTTACTTTCTGAAACTAGCCATAAAAATAAAATTTGAAAGAGAGTTGTGTAACTATTTTTGGTGTACAATAAAGTATATTCCATCTTCTATTTATTTATAGTAGAGGATACTACAACCCTACCTACATTTTTCAGATTCAGGTAGGTAGGTACAAATGTGAAATAATCACGGGGTGGCCGTAAGTCGTAAACAAATTAGATTTAGTGGCCACCGGGACTGACCTTTGCCAAACAAACGGAAATTACATCCTTATCTCATTCATCTCGGACTATTAATTCGACGTATAGGTACCTACCTGCTGGGTATTAAGTGTAGTGCCGTGTGTCCTTCTTATTGTGCAAATCTACCCGTAAAAAATGGCTTGGTTTACTGACAGATGTGTATGGTGAAGGTCTTAATAGTCCTGTAGTTTTGCTATTAATTGATGTTTTATTGTAGACCAACCCATGCAAGTTTTTAATTAAATGGAGTGAGAATTTTGCATGTTTGTGTGTGTATATATGTGAAGGGTAATCTTGAAAACCACTGCACTTATTAGACTCTTTTTTGCATAATTTGACATTTGGACAAATGTTAAATATTAATGTGGATTCAAGTTACAGCTATTCCTGTAAGTAGCTTTAAGCTCGTCACAAAAAAAAAAATTACATTTCTCATCTAATCTAATCTAAATTAGCCCGTTATGTCCCGCTGCTGGGCTAATGCTGCCTCTCTTTTTTCCACACACGTCTCTCCTCTGCCATTGCAGGCCAGTCGTTCCGGTAAGAGTAAAGTTCGTCTCTCCACCTTCGCCTTGGTCTGCCGCGATGTTGGGACCCAATTAGTGGTTCTTTTAGCCCACAGCTCATCCGACATGCGGCAGACATGTCAGGCCCAATCCCACTCAGAGAAGTAGCTTTCCGGGTAACATCTGTAAAAGCGACTGGAGGAGCTTTTGGTCCATGAAGTATCTTCTCAAAGGAGACCTCTCACTACGCTTCAAACGTAGGGAATATGCATGCGATTTTTTTATTTGCAAAATGAAATACTTATTAGCTCTAGTAAACAATCATGAAATTATTTTTTAAATACCTTCATCTGCGATGAAGTTATTAAGCTTCAAAGATTACAATTCGGAAGAGAAGTCCGATGTGAACTTTGACGTCAAAGGCCATGACGTCTATACAGCTGCCATAGAAAACAGCGTTTTGCAAGAGGGACAGATATTATTCGTTTAAAATAATTATATCTCGATTGTTTTTCGAGCAATTTTGATTATGTTTTCACTGTTAGTATTATATTTTTGTATATTTTTAGATAAACTGTATTTTTTCGTGCATATTCCCTGGTATGGACATTCTGCCCATTGCCAGCGAGCGATGGGGCGCAGTATTCTAGTAGTTGGACCGTGTAAGGAATACTGCGCGCCAAAACTAAAATCACATTTCTCATATCTTAGTAAAAGACAAGACGCAGTAAGAAATAATTAAAATCTGTGATAAACAGAGACGACCTTAATTGCATTTGAAGTCACTCGCAAGTCACGCATAGTGAATTTCCGTCATCCAGTAAAAACGATGTTTTGCTTGAAAAGGATTTTTATACAAATCGTTCCATCTTTAGTAACATATTTTCTTCTAAATAAATATTTATTTATATAATTTTTGATAGTATTCAATATACCCTATTCAGGTTATTTTGTAGCATTAAAGGTTATTCTTGTAGACCAGAAAGTGCGGAAAGAGGGTTGGCTGTCGTTCAATACTTGACACCCTCCAAGTAGGACAGGCCCCAGGGGCGCAGCAGTAAGGTTACAGCAGCTTTCGGCTTTTATAAAGAAAAATATATTTACGTTGACGCAAGTAGATCTGCAGAGAAGTGGTGTTAATCCAACAGACCTACATAGTGGGTTGTTTAAGTTTAGTTTTTTTTTAAAGCAAATACCGTATTGGTAATTTTATATTAACTTTTTTTTACTTTTTCTCAACCAGCATAACGCCTTCTTCCATAGTATTAGACAATTTAAACAATACCTACACGTAATTTTTTTAAAGAAATTTCTCGTCCTTTTTTTTCCAAGCGTATCGTAGCTAAAATATCGCTTTATTTGTATCGTAACTCAAGAAACAAGCTATAAATCCTATTCCAACAAAAACTACGAAAGTTTCCGTTTCTATAAATAAAATCGGAATAAACCAGCATTGTCATTCGTATGATATTTCATTTGCATGTAAATTATTCAGAATGGCCGTTCATCACAGCAAGGTCTGTGGACTGGAAAAATATATGGAAGAACTGTTCTGATTCCCTTATAAACAAGTAGGGTATCAGTGGTAAGGTTATTGTTAGCCTTTTCGGTCGTAAAGCAATAAGAGCTATTTAATAAGCTTGTCCTTACTCTGCAGACTTATTATCATATTTTTGGCGAGACGTACGAGCGTCCAATGTGTTCAGTCATAAAACTGAATTTAAAGCCCTTAAATTGTACGAATTAAGATTAAACATTGACAGCCAGTACAAAACAGGCACCAAGCACCAACACAACACAAGCACACCACATAAGTGAACACAAGTACCAAGTTGGTAAACAATCAACCACGCTAGAAATAATATGAACTAACATATCTAGTTAAGAGTTGCAATCCCAAAATTTGGAACAAACAACGTTGACTGAAAGCCCAACCGAGCTAACTAATAGACTAAAAAAACAGCAATTAAAGGTATTCGGCACTCCATTACTTTTTCTAAACTGTTGTTAACTACTCTGTCGGCTGCCAGTGCTTGTTAATCGTTTAAACTCAACGAAACAGTGAAATGGACCGTGGTTTAGATAAAGTAACTGAAATAGGTACTACGGCAGTTGAGATTTAGGTCAGTGTTCAGCTTTTCAGGATGAAAAAGTAGAAGTTTTAAATAAATGGATCGGATACTTCTCAAATTGAGTAGGTGTAAAACAAACTTGCACAAGCAGAATTGTTCTTAAAAACTACTCAAGTAGTAAGTACTGCTGCATTCAGCTTTGAGGAAGAAATTGGAAAACTTTCTATTTATTTCACCAAGTGATTTGTGATGTGTATTGTTTTAAGCTAAGGCTATGTTGGCTGCTAGGAGCCAGGAGCCAGGGCACTGGTGTGGCGTTATATTGCCCAAACGCATTAACTTTGTCCACGTGTGACGTTCTTCACCCCAACATATGTATATCCCGAAAGTGTGTAAGTTTTATCACCCATTAAATTTATATTGGACCCTAGATAATACTTAACATCAAGGTAAACAGCTTGTGACATCTTGAATGCTGCTTCTGAAAAGCTTTTTAAGTTCGCTTTCGGAAAATCGTTTTTAATAAAAGCGTTTGTAAATATTTTGTGAATATTTTCAGCGTTCATTTTTTAATTAAAAAAGTCGACGCAAAAGCAAAACGGCGAGGGTCAAACCTTAAACTGGCAGACCCCACCAAAATGATTCAAAGATAAGATCTAAGAATATTTTTGATGCAACGTCTGTTACTTAGGGGTACGTGTTTAGCATATAAATCTGTCTGCCTTGAGAGAGAAAGAAAAATAGCAATGCTTTTGCAATAAATCCAGCATGCGTCTTGTTGCAGCCTGCCGAGCCACTTTTATGCCCTCTGACTCAGCCCCACTTCCAGCTGTTGGCATTTCCTCCCTGACTTTATTTCAATCGACTTTATGCCTCTATACCTGACCTTACGACTATCAGCCACAAAGTTTTGAATTAGAAAACTTTTGATTGGAATCGAGAGTTTCAACCTGTGAACTTCTGTGTTGATTTTTTGTCGCAATTACCTCGTATTTTTTGGAGTTCTATTGTCAACTATTCGTGGTAAGTAAGGTGAAGATTTTTGCTAGATTAGAGTTTTTAGGCTGCAGGCAGCTGGTTTTGCCATGAAGTGCTAAATACCGTCATGGTAACCTTTTGAATAGGGATAGTACTATTGGTCTTGTACAGCTCTTTCTCCTCCTCTCACACCGGAATCAATTTATTATCGGTTTTAAAACGTTATAGTAGGACCCTAGGTCTAAGGGGAACGGAACAAATGTTCCAACAAACAACACACTTTATTTACTGCAGTCCTCGTATGATTTAACAAGGTAGGGAACCATAGAAATATTGTTTTGACCCATAAGTGTACCATGAGAACAGATTGAAATGTGATATTTTCAATTGGAGTGCACCACTCAAAGTTATTGGAGTACTATAGGGTATTGTTTGCCGTCACACAACAGACAATCGGCTACGAATTAAGTGCCCCGCGATACAGTTTCGATATTTCGCCCATGTTTTGTGACGTAAATAATAAATTGATTTGTTTGACGTTATGAAGTTATCACGTTACGACGTCCTCCATCGTGTTATTGAAATTCTATTACTGATCGACATTGACTTACGCAACAAAAAATAAATAAAGTTATAAATAGATTCGAGTACATTGCCGGCACTAATCAGATAAGTCACACTCGGCCTTAGGAAAGCAAAATAGTATTTAACTATTATCTTTCATTTATAAATTTTTAAGCCCACTTTACAATTAAACATAGCTGATGGGATTCGTTACGGGTACTAATGATGGTACGCAACTTTTTCCGGGTTTAATACTGGCGCCAACTGAATGTTCTTCAACAAAGTATGTCAATGGAACCCTAACTGTCGCTTCAGGCTTTATTCCAGTCTCACCAAGATATTTTCGAAATTGCTTTGTCACGGTATACTTTTGCAGCCTAAACTTTAAATATAGATATGTATAGCCAAACGTGCGCCGCTAAAATCATTAAAAGACATTATGTCAGGTTATTTCTTAATATTGCGAAGCATGGCGTCTGTTAATGTAGAAGAAAGCCCTCTTGATTCTTTAAATATATCCCGATTCATATAATTGTACCCACATCCCGAGTTAGCCCGCGAATGAAGTTGCCTAAGTGGAACAAATAATCTGTAACTCTGGCTTTGAACATTTTGATAGTTCGCGGTCTCTTCTGAAGAACAGGAGTCTCTCAAATGGTCAGTCTTTTGCCACTTTCGCCATGGCGGTGGCTTTGTTTCTCTACTGGATCACCTCGTTCTGATGTGATAATTCCCACCAGAACGGCGAACTTCTAGCTTTTTACGTCTCGGCTCTGCAAGTCGTGACAGGAGCAGGTGTGGGTGCGCATTATTTCGTCAGCGGAAAGTTGTCTAAAACAGGTTCCTCCTTCTAAAATTGCGACAACGAATACCACCAGATTGTACTATACCAGATCCAGTGGTCACCCTCACTTCAGACTTCAACGTCCTTCAACAGAGGCCCTAGACAAAGTGCCAATGGGTTTGAGGTTTGTCAATCCCATAAAATATTGACGTTTTGAAACTGTCTCCGTCCTGTACCGCTGATAGAACGTCATGTCACTAGAGCATCAGATCGTCGGTCTAGCCACGTCACGCATTCCGCGCGATGATGCTTCTCCACTACTTTCCGCACCATCAGAATTCTTCGGGCTATGTTGGTAACCACAGGACTTGGTTAGGGCATGACCGTTTAAAAATATAAATAAGTGCAAAATTATAAATTGCCCTTGGCCTATTTCTAAAATTGCAACATTTTTGTAAAACTAGTGGTAACCTAAACCCAGAACTCGTGCGAAGTGTTAGGGTAAACGTAAGATAATAGGAAACTATTAGTTTTGTTTAAGTTCCATTTGGCGAGCGCGTGTCTGCGAATACCGATGAGAGTGGATGAATTGAAGTTCCTACTGACCCAGACCTAAATTGACCTTGAACTAGGAATATATGACATGTATCTACCTACATGTAGATGATATGCATTTTGAAACTCTGATAATTCTTACGGGAACGGATACGACGTCGTGGGCGAAAGCTAGTTCATAATATAATTACAGTAATTTAGGGGTATTATTTTGTACTGTGACACTAACAACGTGTAGGTAATCACTTCGATCAGGAATTATTTTCTTCGATGGTTTAATCTTTCCTTTTAGTAAATTTTGTCTTCTATAAAATTTTCCGCGTAACTTTGGTGATTTACAAACTTATAGTACTTTTTAACACCGCATTTTAGTGAAGAGACATTTACTTAAATAACTTTTACGAGAGTTCCGAAGAGAACTTAGATCAATATTCTGCAGTGCACTTGATGATATTACAAATGGGAATTCTAAGCGAAATATGGATCTACTATTTTTACTATGAATAAAAGTTAAATCGAGGGACAAGATATTCGGTTGCATCTTGTTAGACTTAAAAAAAATATATATAATTGAAAGGCACAATCTCACCCGATGGAAAGCGGGCATGCTTACCAAGAAGAAACCTATTGACTCTTGATTTAAATACTCCTAGGTAGTAGCTATTGGAAGCTAAACATAACACAGATGAAAAAGGCTAGCCAGCAGGAAAGCGAAATAAAAAAAGACAATAGACAAAAGATGGTGAAGCCAGAAGTCTACAAACCTAGCTAACCTACTGAAGCAACAATAGCAACGTGAAGTGCCAGTGAAATCAATCAAGCTCGAGACCGCAGCTAAAGAAGCTAAGCAGAAAATCATAAAGAGTCATTATCCTCAATAGTAAAGGAGTGGCGGCGTCAAATTCATTAAGGATGCAATTTTGTGTTCGCTTTCGCGATTCTACTATTTTTAACCGACTTCTAAAAAAGAAGGTGGTTCTCAATTCGACAGCGTATACATATTTTTTTTTTTCATGTGTGTTCGCGGATAACTTCGTCGTATACGATCCGATTTCGATGAATCTTTTTTTATATGAAAGAGTATTCTTCCGAGATGGTCCCATTGCCATTGAAAATTGTAGGCACGCATCTGGTAAAAACTTGATATTCGTGTGTCAAATTCGGAAGTCGGTGTCAAAAAACGAAATAACCAAAAACACCGACTTCCGAAATTAAAGTTATTTTATACTTTGTAGTGTTTTGTTTTGGAAGTCGGTTACATTTTTTGTAAAAAAGTTTTTTATATAAGCAAAATTCGCATTCGCATCAAAGTTGCAATTTGTCAAAAATTCCTATAACTTCCCTTCAGTTTTTTTACAGATTGGCCTCCAGTTGTTTGAGCTTGTCATGGTTATAAACAAACTAGATTCAAGTATCGGGCTAAAATGTTCTAGTCCAAATCATTCGGTGAGAAAACAGTGGGCTTTGGACAATTATTCCGCAAGGTCTCTGTGTGCGACACGGACAGACACAATTATCATTTATCTTCGGTTTAGGTTTCAAGATCGTTTAGTTGATATATTTAGGTGCTCCGGGCGTATATGAAACATTGAGTTTTAAGAGCCTGCTACACACGTACGTAAATAATTTATTTGCAGTAGACGCTCACAGATATTGACTAAGCAACTGTCTTTACTGAAGTGAAATCTCTAGGCGTTTTCTCACTCTTTCTGACCCGTGAACGAAACTGAACCTTCACGCCTAAGTCGGTGACGCAAAATCGAGTTTACTCGGCTGCAGTCGTTTGGTGACGCTAAATAGCTTGTACCTATCCAGCTACAGTAGTTTGGAGGCACTGATTCGGGTACACTTGGCTCAATCTGTCAATGAAGCTAAATCGCAAATATGGACTCTGCTCCAGTCGTCATCAGCAGTCATCAGTCAGATTTACTATCTTAAAAGGAGAACTACGTTTCAAATATTACATGTTAAATTCATTTTTAAATCATTTAGGTTTCCATTTCTATGGTGTCATAAGCACACACCCTCACCCTTTACTCAAAAATAATTTTAAATTATCTTATACTAGTGGACGTCACGCGGTTTCACCCGCGTAGTTCCCGTTCCCGTGGGAGTACGGGGATAATATATAGCCTATGTTACTCCCTGATAATGTCCAGTAGTTTCGGAGCCTATTCAATTCAAACAAACAAACAAATCTTTCCTCTTTATAATATTAGTGTAGATTAGCCATCATCTAGGGAGATGATGGCTAATATAATGTAGGCAGGGGCCTAGCTGACCCGCGCAACTTCATCTGCGTCACATTTTTCAATAATTAAATTGGTCGTAGTATCCTCCCTCGAAAAATTATTTCAGTGTGTGTGTGTTTCGGTGAAAGAATTTTTCAATTCGAACCTGAGATTAACGCGTTTACCAAACAAACAAACTCTTCAGTTATATAGATTTAATGTCATGAAAGGTATGTGTAATATCAGAAAGTACAAAGTCTAATAATATTAAGGACACAATAATATTATGTCGTCAATCTTGCAGAATCATGCCAACAAGCAATGATTCGCATTTTTGTAAAATATTTTAAACATAAAGTGGATGAAGCTGAAGTATTCGATCGGTGTCTTGGCAGTTGCCAGTCAATAATAAAGAAGGAGAATAATACGAGTAGAACATTACAAAGCAAAAATTCAGAGTTATGGATTGAAGTAACAATTCATTTCACCGGGTTTATGTGGAAAATATTCAAAGGATTCTTCTTTATGTTGGAAAGCATAGTTTTATTTGTTCATGTAAGTTGATTTTCGATCTGGAAGCCAGACAGTTGTCTGAGGTTTTCTCATAGGAAATTATTTTAAGGTGGCTAGAAAGGAGCATACTATTGGTGGTTTTCTTGGCACGTCTGGTTAAAACGATTTAACGTTTTTTTTTTTAATTTCAATGAAAGTAATCTTCGGTACGACGACAGATGAAAGTAGCACAAGTTTTTACTTTCGTAAGCTTCAAACTAAATGCTACCTCTTTTAAAGAAGAGCGATGTAATGACCCAATTAAGCCAGCGAAAAATTAATTCTAAGAGTTTACATAGTTTATTAGAATTTTCCCTAGAAATTTTGCAAAAGAAAACTTTTTGGTCTTAAAAATTGTAAGTATCTAGAGCACGTTGGATGACGTTTATTTTGTCATAGACACTCAAATATGCAATTTGCGATTGAATTATACAAATCGCTTAGCAATTCCCAAAAATATCACTGAATAACCAACTATAAAAAAAAACTGGCCAAGTGCGAGTCGGACTCGCGTGCAAAGGATTCCGAACGAATTTAATTTTTTTTAACATGTGTTTTTAACACTACAGACTTCTTATAGGTTTTCCTGTAATCTTTAAGTAAAGATATATTATCTCCAATTTTTTCAATAATTTAGGCTCAGTAGTTTCGGAGATAAGGAGGGGGGGGGGAATGGTAATTTTTCGTCTAATTTCTTGAATAATTTCAAAAATATTTATTTTAAAATTATGAAAAAAATATAATTGAAACCCGCACAGTACGCCCTTTCATTTGATATGTCACAAGATATTTTTTTTTAACTTTTTTTTTAAATTTTCTTGTTTGACCCCCAAAAGTGACCCCCATACTAAAAATTTAATAATTTACGTAACGAGTCCGCGTTTGGGTCACAGAAGTCCATATGTGTACCAAATTTCAACAGAATCGGTTCAGTGGATCCGGAGAAAACTGGCTGTGACAGACGGACAGACAGAAAGACAAACAGACACCCGAGTGATCCTATAAGGGTTCCGTTTTATTTTTCAGAACCCTAAAAACATTATGTATTGTTATGGGACCATTACGAGTTCAGCGAACATCGATTTTTTACCTACCACAAAAAAGTTAGCTATACTTTAGTATGTTCTTGGGCTACCAAGAACATACTAAACTATAGCTAATTCTAAAAAAAATATTTTATTTTAAATATTTAAACTTTATTACCACTTCACAATGGCTACATTGTGAAGTGGTAATAAAAACTTCGTCTACAACATTTAAATATTTAAACTTTATTACGTTTAAATATTTAAATGTTGTAGACGAAGTTCAAACTGTGCCCTGTATTATCTCACCGGGATAACTGCGACTATCACAACTGTCGTGACGTAAGCAAGTTGTTAATTGCTGACATAAATCGTGGACTAACATTAAACGTAGTTCTGGCACCATCTAAGATTACAACTCTTGTTATTATAAGTTTTGTTATATTATGACCCTGCTGCTACTATAGGATTCCATTATGCGGTTTGTACAGTCGTTCAAAACATCCGTAGTCTGCTACTTGTTTTTATAAACAAAACGAACAATTGAGGCACTCACTTAAAAATCCGAGCTCCAGTTTAAGTTTGGCTACAGAAAGTGATGGTTTTCATAAGTGGAAGTTCCCATGGAGCGCGTGAGTCTACTTTACTATACATGTTGGTGTTTTCCAATTGCAGTGCACAGTTCGTATAAACAAGTTTATTTAAAACGCCCTAAACTTTTTCTTTACAGGTTATCGCATTTCTGGTTATATTCTCAATGAATTTTGTCATTCAAAGTTTTCCTATAGAGAATGGATTTTCGGTGAAGTTTAATCCCATTTCTCCTAAGGAGGAGCTTAAACCGAGAAAGTTCGGAACATTTTTTGCAAAAATTCCACAAGAATTTAAAAGCCAAGAGGAAGTCAGGCGAGAGCAAGTTCTCAATACAATTTTATTCCCTCAGAAGCCTGAAATGCCAAATGGATATTCGAATCAAGTGGCCAAATTACTATTTCCTACTGAATATGAATATAATAGAAATATTATAACGAGGTCGCTGGCAGAACATTGGGGAGGTTTAAATTATTTAAACCTGCCGATAGTTAGGCAGCCTTATGATAATTACCAGGTGTTAGTGGCTACTGCGCCACCGAATGTGCACCTCGGTGGAGACTATAAGCAGACTTTCATATATGTTGTATTCCCTGAAAATGGAACCGAGGACAGTGGTATTTACAATGTACCTGTGGTGTACTTTGTTCATGAGAATATTGGAACAAATATTTCTATGAAGAAGATAGATCCGATACTGGTTGTCGACAACAACCGAACTGTTACAGAAATAAGAAGTAAGGAAATTGTCAAGTTCGTCAGATTTAAAAGTAAATTGTCAAAACGTTTTAAAAATAAATTGTCAAATCGGGTTACGCGTTAAAAATTATTTAAGCTAATGCTGTGTTTGTCTAATGAATTGTTTGTTTTCATTAGTTCTGTTAATTTAGTTTTTTGAATAAGATTCATTATAAAATTCGATGTTAGTTTAATTTCAGTTATACACATACACTCACGTCTTTTTCCGGCAGAGGTAGGCAGTAGCTGCAGACCGCTTCCAGCTACGATCATAATATACTCCTTTTGCTCTGTTTGCATTTCAGATATTTTCTTTGAAACCTTTGGCCTGGACAAGTTGTATGTTGTAGGTATATTTTTCAGGGTACGGCGAGTGCCTTCAATGAGACTGGATCAATAGTAGTAGTGTGATTTTCACACATGGAATGCAGATATCAAATAGTAAATGGGTGGATTTTGCGTCATTTTAACGGTAATTGTTCTTTGAAAGTCGAAAATTATCCCAAAGGAACGACCCCACGTAATAAAAAGTATTGCATGGCTTATTCCGGGACACGGGCGTTAGGACATGTAGAAGTTTATGACCAAATTAATATAGTATAATGTAGTATAATGTAGATGTGTGTGTAGGTAGTGTATAGACTAGAGTATGGACTACCTTGCCCTGGTTTTGTTATTGAAGGCACACTGGATAGTCGAGGCATGAAGCCAACGAAAGCTCAATAACTTTACAAAGATACCGGTCAGTAGTGACCTTAATCTAACTTGAAACAAGAAAGTTAAATTGTCATTCAAGGTGTCAGTGTAAAGTTGGATACAATGTCAGCTTGGAGGCGGTCCAGCTGTGAGAAATGTGTCAGCCGCTAAGTTCGCGAAGGTAAGGCAACATGGTTGCTATAGCCAGATGTTATGCCTTCAAAGTACCTACAGGCTTTTGTAATTGTTGTACCGCTTTTTGCAGGACTGACTTGCTTGAAGTTGTTTTTATTTTACCTGACTGCTGTTTTTTTTGGGTGAGAAATCATCAAAATGACTCCTTCTGCTCTGGGCGGAGCGGAAGGAAGTGTCAGACACTTACTGACTAAAACCCACCCGTGTACCTCCAACTGCTCTTTGCGATCAAGGGCCGCGGTGACTCTTTCGAACAAATTCCGTAACCCTGGCAGACACTGGCTCTAGCGGGCCCCATCTACTATGCTGACAGCTCATAATGCGCCGTCGACCCAGGCCTGGACCTTGTCGGACGGCATGCCCGCAGACCTGCTCTAACTGGGGCCAGGAATCTCCTTGCAACTCCCGATACCCGAGGCGTCTTCTTCTGTTGCGGGGCTGGGGCGAGAGGTTAGCCTCGCCCTCACGCAGCCCGCCACCTCCTTCGCCTGCATTACTGCCTTCAGAAGGAGGTGACTGGTTCCAGACTATGGATTGAACCAGGGCCGGACGCAAGAGGTCGCCGCCGCCGATCGCCTTGATGAGAGAACACGGGTGCTCCGCCTAAGCAGTGCGGACCTCCAACGTGACCTCTGGGCGATCCACACAGTGGTGACACCCGAACGTGTCCTCCCGCCGAATTCGAGCTCCCGAAACAACCGTGCCCGGTGAGTACGTGCGTCAGACGGAAGGTGAGGATGCCGTGGCGCCTCTCGAACCACTCCTCAAAGAGGAGACTTATCGCCACAACAGTGGCGAGTAAATTAAGTACCTGCCGGCTAGGAGGTAGCGTTCTCGACATAACATGCATGACTTGGCTTGGTGGTTCAGGAGATTAGTTAAAAGTATTACAGATAGATCGGGGCCGGCTACTTGTTATCTTTGTCTTAACTATTTTATTATATATTATTATATTATTATTAATTATATTAAATAATGGGTATTTAAAACGAATAAACATTAATTTGTTCATTTTAAATACTCATTATAATAATTAAATTAGACCTACTCTGAGAATATTGTGCATGCCTGCAAGTGAATTCTTTACTTGATCTTCTCGAAAATGTTGTTTTAAATAGATACCTCTATTGGTTTGTAAATAAGTCGTTGGTGTGTTTTGTGTTTCATTTAACTTAAATAAATAAATCTATACATATAATAAAACAGTAGGAACCGTAGTGTCTTTACATGGAGTGACGGCGATGCAAAGGAGTTATATAGAACACAAAGTTCTTTTTTATAAATTTGTGTTTATTTGTGTGTTTGTTAACGCTAATAAATAAATAAATCTACTATTCATGTGTACTTGTATCATAATAAAACATTTTTGTATGTTTTTTTTTTGTGTAGGTATAGTACAAAATGCCTAATAAATAGATCGTAATGTTGTTTCTAATCATAAAGCTTGCCTAGCTTATTACAAAATAGCCTTTCGGTAATTTATCGAAGCCATCGCTTTAACAATCGGTATGTTATGACCTGACCTCAAATATTTCGAGGAAAATATGAAAATGGTTCGACGAGGGTCACTTTTATGTCATAACTGTTTATGTTGAGCATTTGTTCTGCGAGCTTATTGTTCGGCTAAGTATAGTCATCACGATCAAAAGAATCCTCGTCCAATGGCATGGTTCCTTCACAATATCAGACAATATATTGCTTCTAACAATGCTTACTGTTCACGATAATATATCAATTTTTCTCAACAGCTTCAACCATGACTTGTAACAATAATAACGTATATTGAAGTTTTGCCTCTAGTGGTTTGAAACCGCGTGCTTTCAATTTAACTTGTATTCTCTACTAGCTGTCCCCCGCGGCTTCGCTCCCTTCAACTGGCTACCTACCTATCTACCCTACCCCACCCTATCTACTCCGCAACTATATTTTTTTTTTCTTAAGAACCTTCTCCTGACGATAACAAATACAAAAAAAAATAGCGAAATCGGCCTTTATAGTCGCTTACAACGGCAGCCGACTTCATCTGTCCAATGACTATTACACATTCAATAAAAAAGATATTTAAGAATATTTTAATTATTTAAAAAAAAAAACTGGCCAAGTGCGAGTCGGACTCGCGTGCAAAGGGTTCCGAACGAATTTAATTTTTTTAACTCGTTATTTTAATACTACAGACTTCTAATAGGTTTTCCTGTAATCTTTAGGTAAAGATCTATTCTCCTTTTTTTTCAAAATTTTAGGTTCAGTAGTTTTGGAGATTAGGGGGGAATAGTCATTTTTTGTCTAATTTCTTAAATAACTTCAAAACCATTTATTTTAAAATTATGAAAAAAATACAATTAAAACCCTCAAAGTAAGCCCTTTCATTTGATATGTCACACGATATTGTTCAAAAAACTTTTTTTTTTAATTTTGCTAGTTTGGCCCCCAAAAGTGACCCCCGTGTTATAGTTTACGTGTATGAGTCATAGAAGTCCATATGTGTACCAAATTTCAACAGAATCGGTCCAGTGGATCCGGAGAAAACTGGCTGTGACAGACAGACAGACACCCGAGTGATCCTATAAGGGTTCCTTTTTTTTCGGAACCCTAAAAATATATATTATTCATTATCATGACGCAAAACGTAGTTTGAAACATCCAGGAGCGAGCGCAGTCCGAGCCTTGTGTTCCAAGGACGGCGCGTAATGGAACGGGGTGTTTAAAATTCTTATGTTTTATTGTATTGCCCGCGACTTCATACGCGCCCGTTCGTTTTTTCCGCTCCTTCATGCCAAATTTCAGCTTTCTACGACCAGTAGTTTCGGCTGTGCGTTGTCTGTCAGTCATTCAGTCAGTAACGGAAGATTTTTATATATTTTGATTATATTATTGAATTATTAAAAAAAATTGTGGCTCGAGGTAGTTTATGTCGGGTACATTAAGTGGGCCGCTGACGACTAAAATGTCACCGTGTTTGATTGGGTTGACTCAGAGCCACCTATGTTGAAACCTCGGATACAGTTTTGTGAGTTCGTTCGAAGTATAACTTGAGGTCGGAAACTGTCTGATGGTATAATTAACAGTCGCTTCGAGACATTTTGTATAGATGGCGCAGAAGAATTGTTTACACATCCGAGTCGCGATGTCGTCTTCGTGAAAGTGTAAGTACAGAAAAACGAATCGCATAATCGTTTAAAGTACGTCTATTTCTTAATAAAATTAACTTGACTAAATTACTTTTGACTGCTTATGTGCGATCAAAAGTAATTTAGTATAGAGTATATCCAATAATTTTTTAATAATTACTCATTTTTAAAGAACCGACTACTAGTTATCGTGTCTACGTCTACGTCTTTCGTTTAAGTACTAGGTACGAATAAAAACGTTATATAGGTACGCTTTTTGTTTAATAAACTCAAAACATCACTTTTACATAACACGAATTTGCATTTTGATTGATAAGATTACCTAGGTAAAAGTTGAACGTGAAAAACATTTGAAAAATAATTGTAATGGATATCTGAAGCCAAACCATTCTTGTTGTTACTACGTCGTGGGTTTATCTTGCTGATAGGAATTCAGCAGGTTTTTGAGGTACTTTATCGGTCGTTTATCTGTCCGTTAACCACTAACCAATCAATGGCGTTATGGCAAATAGCGTACGGACAAATAAACGACCGATAAATACATCAGAAAAAGGCACAAGAACAGAAACCGTTGCTTAGAAAATAATTGACAACAGCGCTGTGTAATACATTTTATATAATAAAAATAGCTTGTTTATTAGCTCGTTCTTGGATTCATAAACCGTTTATACAAAGCAGCGATGTCGAGTAAACACGGCTTCTGCATATTAGAATTGCGACGATGTGGTGTAAATATTATATTTATACCTATACTAGCTGACCGGCAAATGTAGTTTTGCTATATAAAAAAAATAGCCTACGACCTATTCTCAGACCTATCAAATATACACAAAAAAATTTAGAAGATTCGGTCAAGCCGTTATGGAGGAGTTCGATAACAAACACGATTTTTATATATTAGACTAGCTGACCCGCGCAACTTCGTCTGCGTCACAATTTTCATCTATAATATAACTCCTACCCTACTCCTACCCTACTCCTACCCTACTCTTTAGGGGGATGAAAAATAGATGTTGGCCGATTCTCATAGATACCGGATAAGCACAAAAAATGTCATCAAAATCGGTCAAGCCGTTTCGGAGGAGTATGGCAATGAAAACTGTGACACGAGAATTTTATATATTAGATATAGCTTGTAGATAGATTATACAACGCAACCGCTCACCATATTACGTGTGCAACATTTTGCTAAAAAATATTATAACATTTTATAGAGTTTACTGTAAAAACTAATACTGCTAAAGTGGAACATACAATTACAAATAACACTAGAACATACAATTACAAATAACACTACTTACAATCTTGGAGCCCAGCTCGTGATATTACTAGTAGAGAGTTGGTTATCATTAGTTATTATCATTGGGCATCGAAGACTGAGTCATCATCACATCAGCCGAAAGATGTCCACTGCTGGACATAGGCCTCCCCCAAGTGTCGGCTCAAAAAACCGGTCCTATGTGTGTCGAAGACTAATAGTTAATATTATTTATTGTAATCTGATTGCCAATTCTACTCTTTTTTTTAAGCAACGATCGCATTCGCGTGTCAAAAAGTATGGACATTGAGGCCTGTTTTACATGCGAATGCGAATGTTCGAAATTGGATTACAATAAATAATATTAACTACTACTTGTGCTTGCACAGGCCACAGATGCACTTGATACCAGCAAAAAGAGCCTTCATCTGTCATTAGCAATAATATATGTAAAAAGTATAAGTATAATATTCTACTAAACCTTACAGGTTGAAGAATAGAAACCTACGTCTTAAGGTCATGGCACATATACCGGCACAGCAATGGCCCCGCTCCAACCCAGCAATTTACTTGTCATTTAAATTAGAGCTTCAATCAGCAATTGTGTGTCGTAAAATATATTTCACTAGTTGACCCGTGCCGACTTCGTTGGCCGGTATTTTTCAGGTTAATAAATATAGTCTATGACATTCACAAATAACGTGGCTTTGGATTGGTAAAATAATTTTCAAAATCGGTTCTGTAGATCGAGAGATTTCCCCTACAACTTCACAAACGTTACCTCTTTATAATATTATATTATATAGTATAAAATATAGATATAGATAATGTCAATATGAAAAAGCGGCGGGCAGTCAGCGCGTTGTAAACGAGCCGTAACCGTGCTGCTGCAGCATGGCGTCGTCGCCTCGAATTCAGGCTACGGATAGCCGCCAGCGCGCTAAATACGCGTCGTCCGCGAGGTGCAAGCTTGCAGTCTGTGCGCAGGACGCGTGGTGCAAGCTTGTTGTTACCGCGAACACAATTGTTATATTTATGATTGAATACGTCTAGGTCTGGCGAATCGGAGTCGGCGCGCAGTAAGCACGCGGTCAGCGCGCTGTAAGCTCACGGTCCACTCGCTTTCGGCGTGCACTGCAAGTCAAGTTGTATGGTAGCGGCAAGCCAACGGCGGGCAGTCAGCGCGACTGCCCGCCGTTGGCTTTTTCATATAACATTATGAAGTGTATTATACGACACACGATTTAATACCCTATTTTGAATGACAAGTTAATTGCTGAGTTGGAGCGGTGCCGTTGCGGTGCCGGTATAGTGTGCTATGACCTTAATGCGGCCATACATGTTCCAATAATTTGATCAAACAAGCTGTTTGATGAAATTGGCATGAATGTCTGTGGGAGATATTGGATTAATATATATTGAAACGGTGAAGTAAGTTGATAAACTGGTTGGTTCAAACTGTTTATAGAAATACGAAATATCGTATTAATTCATGCCATTTGACGACTCATTTTATATCAAATTTTCCCACACACATTCATGCCAGTTTGATCAAATTATTGAAACGTGTATGTCCCGCAAAAAACACTCTTATAAATGACAAATCACAGCTGTGGATGTGAAAAAGTATCAAAATGACTTCGCGAGGCATCCTATTTTAGTACAAGGGCTTTTCCCCCTTATTTGTCACATTTTTATTATTCACCAAGAAAATGTCCGCTATAAAAGACTTCGGCAGTAAAAGTCAGATCCTATAGGGGTTTGTACTTCGTACGACGGAGCAATCGAATTAAATTATTTGAAATTTTGTCTGCTTAAATTGGCGTTATGAAATCTAAAGGACTAGACAGGTCCTTCGACGGATTGAACTAAGACTTATGATGGATGTATTAGCAAGTTTTGAAGCAAATCTTAGATGGACTAGTACGGCAATGGAGTACCTGGATAACCTAAAGATCATTTTTTAAGATTTTCGGGTATTGTATTGCCGAAGGAATAGGATTAGCTTATTTCAGACAGCGTGTTTTCGTAGTTTAGTGGAGTTGTGAAGTTCATTTCTGTCGAGCAAGTGGAGAAGGGAAGTTCTACTTCCTTGTTGTTCGTCATCGAATATAAATTATTAGTAGCCCTTTCATATTGGAAGCGTTGACCAGACGTTGGAATTTTCGGAAAGTTACGATTTGTTCATCATTTCATCTGAGAATTCCATTCCTTTATACCAACGAATATACATAGAAAAAGTAACATTCTATCTGAGATAGCTACAGCCAAGAACTCAATGATTTGTGGGAGACGCGACTATTTCAAGTGGAAAATCATTTAGGCTATTTTACAACTTTGTGTAAAACCCCTGGGTCACATTTCATCTATTATTTGGCACACAGGCGCGGATACTGGGGGACGGAACAGTTGTAATATCCCCCTCCTGCTTCGTACAAACTGACACATAAACTCCAAATCTAACAAAAAGATAGCTTTAAAATGCATTTTTTCTTTTTATTATTCAATATGTAAGGTTGCATAACATTTTTGAGTACTTAACTAGTGGTAAATTTTTACGATCCTTCCATTTAGGGCCATGGATTTATACAGGCTCATCCTGTTTCTATACAAATGGTTAAAAAAGTAATACCAAATTTTCGCTAATATACATTTGCCCTTTTTGTAACAACATCGTTTAAAACATCGAAACGCCCGGGTGTCAACACTGCGAGGATCACCCGGAAGACACGGTGGAGCATAAGGTGGAGGTCAGTCCTACTTGGGCGAAGCACCGCCGTGTCCTCGTCGCGGCGGCGACCTATTTGGTTACCTGGCCCTGGTTCAGTCCATAGTTCGGAGCGAGGAGGCATGGGAAGCGGTCCCCTCCTTCTGCGAAACAGTAATCCTAGCGAAGGAGGAGGCCGAACGCGTGAGAGAGAGGGAAGCTTCACGCCCCGGCCGCCGCAACAGAACAAGATGCCCCGGGCGCAGGACGATTCCGCTGGCCTGCGGAAGACGAGCGTTTAGCGGCTCGCCGTCCGATCAGAACCAGGCCAGGGTCGACGACGCGCAGTGTTCCACGTGCGCCTCAAAGACATGTCAGCATAGTGGATGGGGCCCGCTAGGGCCAGTGCCTGCCAGGGTTGCGGACATTGTTCGAAAGAGTCACCGCGGCCCTGGAGCGCTGGCTTTGGGAGGAACACGGATGAGTTTTAGATAGTAAGAGTCTGACACTCCCTTCTGCTCCGCCCAGAGCAGGAGGAATCATTTGATGATTTCTCATCCATAAAAAAGTCTTTATGCTGACCGCCTCCAATCTATGTCAATATTTGACACAATCCCTGGCGGGAAATCCAGGATCCGCGCCTGCTCTCATGGCTGTCTGAAATCCTACTCAAAATTTACTTAGCAAATTGCCCTTTAGTCCACCGCTTCGCATACTCATATGACATACATTATGACAGCTTATTTGAGATAATATGATAATAGTAGCTATACTTTATTTTATCTAAGTTTATTCGGACCAAAGCTGCATTGTGGTAGATAATTCCGAAATGCTCTTTAGAATTTCGTGCTCTAACTGGCAGTTACTTCTTATCAGGTTTTTGAATGTCCAGTGCAATACCGTAGTGTACCTGTTAAATATTATCGACGGCCACATTTTCTGCTACATTAAGGTTTGTTGTTCATGCCAATGACCTTGTGGATATAAACGGAGCTAACTACCCCTGTACGCGCCACTCCGCAACCCGCATTTTATTTTTTTATAAAAATAATACATGTTTTAAAAAAATAACAAAATCAAGTCATTTTCATTAGTATTGCAAAGCAGTTAATATTTCTTTTATACTCTTTTGATAAAAAATGAAGGAGTAAAATGGTTTTACCTCAACGATTTGGAGGTGATTTGGTGTTTTTTTTTCTTATTATGTGATATCGATAGACAAATTCTAATTATTTTTTTCAGATTTAATTACTCTGTTAGTGCTGACGAAAAGCTGCTTTATCTGCACGTAATTTTAAGCTTTTTTCGAGAGAGCAGCCTTAAACCGTCTCGAAAGGATATCGCCACTTGCAGCAAATATCTTGAATATCTTATATGTCAAATGATAGGATTGAAATGTTTGATTGTAATGTCCCAATATCGGCTTTTTACTAAATGCGTAATGCAGACCAATCGACTGACAGTAGTTGTCGGCCTATCTGTGCGTTTGTTTCGGCTAATCTCCGAATCGACTGAACCGTATTTGATGGAGTTTCAATAGCAGATAGCTGATATTATAGGAAGTAACGTAGTCCACATTAATATTAGAATAAAAAATAGTATCTACGCATAAAAATAAGAGTCATGAAATTGAGATCATACTCCGATTCAATGGCCATTTCTACTGACAAATGTTTGAATTTACGCAGACAAAGTCGCGGGTAATAGCACTAGCAGCTAGTTATTTATAAAGGGGAGTCAAGTATATACTAATATTATAAAGAAGAAAGATTTGTTTGTTTGTTTGAATTGAATAGGCTCCGAAACTGCTGGACCGATTTGAAAAAATCTTTTAGCATTGGATAGCTACATTATCAGGGAGTAATATAGGCTATATAATGTTCAATAAAATTAAAATGGTAAGAATCGGAAATTCACATCTGTCATGGAAATCGATACCTAATGATAAACCAAAAAATGTAATCTCAACGTCTCAGGTGTAACACTACCCCGTACGCGTATAAGTCTGCTTCGACGTAGCTGCTTGTCGTCCCAGAGTGATAACTGTGCTTGATATGAAACATCTATTGGCACGCCTTGGCAGTAAAACCAAATCTTATGCCGTGACGGAAACAAGGCTGTAATGTCGTGATGTACTTCACTACGCCGCTTGTTACGGACGGCAAACTTTGGAACTAGTTTATAAGATACTAGTGGACGTCACGCGGTTTCACCCGCGTAGTTCCCGTTCCCTTGGGAGTACGGGGATAAAATATAGCCTATGTTACTCCCTGATAATGCAGCTATCCACTGCTGAAAGAATTTTTCAAATCGGTCCAGTAGTTTCGGAGCCTATTCATTTCAAACAAACAAACAAACAAATCTTTCCTCTTTATAATATTAGTGTAGACTAGTTTTTGCTCGCGACTTTGTACGTGCATATCCCGTTTTTCACGATCCCGTAAGGATTTCAGAAAATCCTCTCTTAGTGCTCCCCTACGGAGTGTAGGGAAGCTTCATGCCAAATTTCAGTTTTCTACGAGAAGCAGTTTCGGCTGTGGGTTGTCTGTCAGTCAGTAATGGAAGAATTTTATACATATTGATTGATTTATGAATTTGATTATGAATTCTATCATAGTATGTTTCACATCTGCCGGGCGTCCCGGGAGGGCTGTTTTCTTTCTATCTCTAATAAGTGCTTTCGTTCATGGAGTGTATTCAATTAATCTTTCGTATAAAAATAAAATGAGGCACCTCTTACATAAATAATTGTGTGAATTTGGAAACGTAACACTAATATTAAACTAACATTGGTAAATCTACACATCACATCATCGCTTACCATCTATATTACAGGGTGATTCGTAATTGAGCTCCTTCAAATGAGATGTTCTAGAGCTAATTTGCAACGATTTTAGTCCTGATAACTTGGTGAACAAATTGAGTTTTTTTTAGAGTAATCTTGTTTGTAAAAGTGAAGTTTCAAGATTCTTTTTTTAACTGGAACTTTACTACGACGCGGCGACGCTTAATTTCTATGGAACGATTTCATTAGTCAAAAAAATGTTATAGACTTTCTTATCCACCATAAAATTATCGGTTTATTTATTTATTATACACATTATTGTACACCAAAGGCAGTGGCGGAGCCTTCATACAAGCCCAAAAGCCCGATGCCTTACTAAAATGCTCGATAGAGAATCAATATCAAACCCAAACTATTTAAAAGTTCGCGCGCTTAATTCTTATCAAAATAACACAAAGTATCTTCCTATGCCACACTACACATCGCGATTGTTCGCGCGCAGAGTTTCGCATTTGCAGAATCTACATATAGCTATCTCGCTTACACGTACCGGCTTTTACCGGGCTTTCAAATACTAGCTCTGTCACTTTCGCACTTATAGCGATGTGCCATATAACGAGTCAGAAACTTTTGCGTCTACAAATCGATCAGTATGAAAGAATTAAGCCCTGCATGCGCATGAAGTTGCCCGCGTATGCGTGACCTTGTCACCTTGCCAACTCTGCAGTGTTGCCGTTTTAGCGACGTTGTGAGATCTTGGAGATTTTTAACGAGTTTGGAGACTTTTTTTAAGATTTAACAACAATAAAAACTAGCGACTTTTTTTAAAATAACGAAATTAAATATTCAAGCAATATCTTAAAAATAAAAAAATTGCGACATCTAGCTGGATTTTTCATATACCTGGGGACTTTTTTTGCCTAAATGACAACACTGCAACTCTGGTAAGTAGTTTCCGACACCCGAGTGCAACTAACTTCAGTTTCATTCGCTTGAGTGGAAAAGTTATGTTGTTAAAGTTATTTGTGTGTTTTCTCAGATTTTCTTAGTGATACAATTGTTTTAGTGACTTACCTACAACAATGGAGGTAATTGTACCTTGTGAGGATTTAAAATGTGTTCAAGTTTTGATTGGCGAAGATAAGGTAAAATCTTTAAGCTTTGCTCAGAAAAAACAGTTAATTTCTTCATTAAAACCAACGCCTAATCTGTGTATTTCTCAGACTAGTAAATCGCATAAACGAAAATTTAATAGATCAGTGTATAAAACTAGTTGGATTGTTGGCTGTTCGCACACGAATAAGCTGTATTGTTGGTGCTGCATATTTTTTTCGAATGAAGATTCCGTTTGGAATACATCTGGTTATAATGATTTAAATAACATATCTGGCGCCATTAAAAGGCACGCAAATTCCCATAAACACCTGTGTGCAATGGTTTCTTTCGGTAATTTTGGTAAACAACGAATTGAGACATCTATATCACGCCAGTTATCATTATTTGACATTTATGCAAACTATTTCGACAAACAAACATTAAAAAGCCAATTGATTTGCTTGTATTCTAGTCCTGATCTGAAAGACCGTAATGTTTTCGAATTAATTGATTTCATTAATGAGAATAACCTTGAAGATGCCTTTCCCGAGCTGTTAAAATTAGCGTATCTTGTTGTAACTATTCCAGCTACAAGTTCTTCCGCGGAACGTGCTTTTTCGTCTCTTAAACGTATCCATACCTATCTGAGAAATACACAAGGTCAAGAGCGTCTTTCCGAATTATCAATGATAGCTATTGAAAAACAGTTGTTGGTAGAATTAAAACGATCACCAACATTTTACTCTGATGTAATTAAATCATTTCTTAAGAAAGATAGACGATTCCAATTAGAATATAAATAATTTATTTAAATTCCTTATTACATTCTATCTAGCTATTTTTTAACTTTCGTTTTGTAACTTTGTTTTTTTTTTTTGTCTGTAACCTGTTAGTCCTGTTACGAAGCAAGCACCTACTTACCATAACTTTGTTCCCTCAAGCAATGAAGCAAACCAAACGGCTTTTTTCAAAGCCACCGGAGGTATGCAATTGCTGATATGTTTATTATATTCAATCTAGCACTAGCATGCCTTCAGTGTGCTTTGGTTAACTCATTCACCGCACGACAAGCAAGAGTGAAATTGAAGAAGAGGAAAGAAGAAGATGGATGAATTCACTTTTAATTTATTGTACCTAACCAGTAGTTTATGAGAAAATTGCGATGATACATACGTAGGTACCTATATACTCAGTCGAAAACTGAACTTTCTTTTTTTGAAATCGGTTAAAATTTTATTGGGCTTGCCTTATTTTGAAACCCTAGGCACGCCACTGACCAAAGGTATGAACAAAAAGGAAACTTAAAACTAAACACATACAATGGGCGGCCTTATCGCATTCCGCGATCTCTTCCAGACAACCTGGAAAAAAAATGTCTTCTGGTTTATAAAACACAGAAGACTTATATTTTAAATTTCATTTTAATATCTACTATCTACAAAGATTACTTTTCTCCTTCCATTCTATTAGTGGAATAGGTTTCGCTAAAGAAGCCAGGACCAAAAGACCTCAGTCTCAAGCAGATTTGAAAGCGAAAGGGGATGAGGGGACATTTTGGAATTCATTTCCATGAAAATACGTAGGTTTAATGGACTAGAAGCGTTTGCGCCCTTTCTCCGTTATTGTATTTAATCCGAACAAATGGAAACTGAGAAGTTATCAACGCTGAATTGAAATAGGATTATATGCTTTGTTTGCTTGTATAACAGATTCAGTTAAAATGATTGATATCTTTGATAGTGGAAATACCGGAACTAAGAGTCTTCAACTTTCCGACTGGAGTCTAAGGTTGTTGCATTTCGCGTTATTGTGATAGATGAGGTCTCGTGAGGATACCAAAGGTAATAACATTTTTGAGAAAATAAGACTTTTGCTGTAGGTACTAACTGATTGATCTATTTTAAAGGAGATAGTGCACATTAAAGTAATGTCATTTGGTATCTACAGGTTCTGGCTTATTGTTAAATTGTCTGATGGATGAAAATTGATATCTTCGCTAACTTTGGTGATTTATTTTGTTTCTAAAAGACGATAAGGAAAATATACGACCAAAGTTATTTTGATGGAATTTAATGAATGTCAACTAATTGATATGATTGAAAACGTAATAAACGGTGGTCGAAGTTTCTAAATTAAGATGTTCATAAGTAGTTCGATTTGACACAGAGGGACGTGTAGGCTCCAACAAGTGAATCGAATGATTGATGACAGATAAATTTAACATTTATATTATAAGAACGGTTAAAATATTTACACTTAGTTCTAGTTGGAATGATTTTGTTTTAAATAAAATACGCAATAGTATTTAGAAGAATTAATATTTCATTGTACAATGTGAAATCAGATACCTACTAAAATTGTATAATTTCTGTAACCCTCGTGAAAATATAATGAACTAGCACTTCGCCCGCGACTTTGTCCGCACTGCAATTTTCTTAAGTATCCCGTTTTTTCTACACTAATATTATAAAGAGGAAAGATTTGTTTGTTTGTTTGTATGTTTGTTTGAATTGAATAGGCTCTCTAAACTACTGGACCGATTTGAAAAATTCTTATAGCATTGGATAGCTACATTATCAGGGAGTAACATAGGCTATATATTATCCCCGTATTCCCACGGGAACGGGAACTACGCGGGTGAAACCGCGTGACGTCCACTAGTCTAGTAATAAATATAACCTATGTTGCTAAGGGATAATGTAGCATTTCAATGGTGAATGAATTTTAGAAATCGTTCCAGCAGTTTTTGAGTTTATTCGTTACTAACATACAACAATACAATTTTTCCCTCTTTATAATATTAGTGTAGACTATATAAATAGGTAACGAAAGCATCGACTAAAAAGAATGTCTATTGCTATCAGATATATTATTACTAGCTGACACGGCAAACGTTGTTTTACCTTATAAAATAAAATAAAAGAGACCAAAAAAATAGCCTACAACCTGTTCTCAAACCGACCAAGTATACAAAAAAAAAACTCTCCGGGAGGCTATGGTTGATCGCTTGAACTTATCCTTACAGGCTGTCTCAGAATGGGGCGATGCCAATCTGGTCAAGTTCAATGCGGCTAAGACCCAAGCGTGTCTATTTTCCGCTAAAAGGTGCCAATTCTACACAGCTCCTTCTTTCCGAGGTGCAACCGTGCCGATAACCAACCAACTTGAGCTTCTTGGGGTTATATTAACATCTACCCTTAATTTTGGCCCTTTTCTTAGAGGCAAAAGCTCAAGTGGATGCAAAGAAGTTGGGGTTCCTAGCAAAGGTGAGACGGTACTTCACGCCGGAACAGCTGCTCAAACTCTATCAAGCACAAGTTCGATCATCTATGGAGTACTGCTCTCATCTTTGGGACGGATCTGCCAGATACCAGCTTGATGCCCTTGAGTCAGTGGAGAAACGAACCAAGAGGATCATCGGCGATGATAGGATCGTCGCGACGAAGCTCCAAAGTCTTGAGAATCGACGACGAGTTGCTAGCCTGTCGGTTTTCCACAATTGCATAATTTAATTCCGCCAAGCCCGTTCTATCATCGGACCACAAGACGAACGGCGATGCGCCACCGGTACATGGTGGACATCCCACCCACGCGCTAAGGAGTGGATTCCCTGCCGGAGTCTGTGTTTCCTGATAACTACGAGTATTTAAGTCAAGAGTGAATAGGTTACTTCTAGGCAAGCGTGCTCCATCTTTGACCACATCATCGTTTACCATCAGTTGAGATAGTAGTCAAACGCTTGCCTAACAATAGTAACAAAAAAGTTTGGTTATTGGAGGTATGGGTGTCCAACTTGACATATGAAATCAATGGTTGTACACTATTTTTTTGTTTTTTTTTTTATAAGGCAAAACAACGTTTGCTGTGTCAGCTAGTAATAATATACCTGATAGCAATAGATATTCTTTTTGGATGAAGCTTTCTTTGTGAGAACCTACTGGTGAGATGCTCATTGCCCACCATATCAGACACGCTCGCTATACGTGTTGTAGTCTGATGATGAATATGTGTTGCTTAATAAAGTAGAAAATGTATAAAATTAACATTACCAAATTGTCGCCTGCCGGTCATAATAAAATAGGAACCAAAAAGTTTTCATTAACTCTCAATTTTCATAAGGCACTTTGTGTCACCGCCGGCGAGGAAGCAGTAGCTATCGACTATTTCGCTCGCTGAGGAAAGGAGTAAAAGATATAGATACCGTATGAGTAAAAGTGACACATACATTTATAGTCGAAGTCGATAGCTGGCTGTTCACACTGTCGGCGAGCCGCTCTTACCTCTAGTGGATCGCAACGACAAAAGTTATTAATTTATATTATACTCGCTCAGCGACACTCGCTCGGTGATGCTCACTTGGCGGTCAGAACTTACCAAACAGCGGTAATTTCTACCTATAGTGCGGGCCGGAGCGAGTATTGCGAGTAAAAGCCCGTCGCACAAAAGCACTCGCTGAAAGCCGAGCGTCAAAACTATCGAAACTTTTCACTCGTTACTCGCTGCTCGCCAACTCGTTTCGAGTTTGATGCTTTACTCGCTACTCGCTGATCGCCGGCGGTGAAACAAGTGCCTTAGACTAAGTGCCCGTTCCCACTATGACGGACCGTTTGTTTAAACGGAAAAAGGCGCAGGCGGCCGAACCTGTGCCTTCACACTTAGATGGACCGTCATAGATTGTTATGTCACTGGCACATCCGTCTCCTTAGACGGCCCGGAAAACAGACGATCCTTCATAGTGAGAACGGGCACTTATAGGCATAGGCGATAACGCGAAGCAAAACTTGTACTACAAAAACTTTATAAATTCTTGACTAACAAATACCCACGAACTTGGCTAGAACTTTGAAATTGTGAAGAAGTTTAATGCTGTTTTGCTGAATGAATTCTTGAAATGAATCGTGGAACAACGGTCTTACTCGTACAGGAATTAATCGGGAATATACTTTACAAGTCGACTAGACATATTTTACACGGAGAGAATTTTTTACTGTAAAATGTTATCTTCCTGTTTTATTCCTCTACAGGATTTAAAGCAGAAACTGTTTTATTCAATTTATTTCAGAATAGTTGTGTATAGGTAGGTAATACTATTTTAAACGCACTTATTTGGAAACTAACTCATTGGAATTGCACCGCTTCTATGCCAGCACAATTACAATGCAGAGAATCTTACACGGGTGCGTTTTACTTTACATATCCACTCGTACTGAATAAGAACATCGTTAGGTAAAAATTAAAAAAAAAAATCATAAAAACTTTATCCTGCAAAATAGATACCTAGGGGATTCGGCTTACATTCGGTGCATCTACCAACTTCAAAACAGTTATTGTTACAAATAAACTATTTTAGGTTCATTTATTTTTTAGAAAGTATGTCTAAATACTTTGTTTGACGTACGTGAGCAACTTTAGTATTTCCAAAGGTTTGCGATTATTATATAACTTTTAATTTTAAACAGTTTTCGCCGTTGTTTTGTTTAAATTTATTAGTGATTTTAATACATTAAAATCCTAATATCTAAAATTCTTCCGTTACTGAGTGACTGACAGACTATGCACAGACGAAACAACTGCTGGTAAAGAGCTGAAAGGATATTGCTACGCGGTCCATACATCGTTCGTGTAAGAACTAACAGAGACGTGAATTTACTTACTGTGTTCTAAATAATGCATATATTCGACTGAAACTAAATTAAAATCAAGGACACTTTTCAGAATTGTAAAAAAAACCGGAATGCTTTCGAATTTTGAAGATTTAATTACATTTAGTTTGAATTAGAAACAAACCAAATGGACTAAGAAACCAGAGCTGCCAGACCTCTCTTTTATCTCACCAACAAAATGGTGGTATAGCGTAGTGTTAGTATGTTCTTTTAATATACGCAAACGTAGTAACTTAGGCCGACGGCCGATTTCCAGGTATGAGGTGCCAAAGCCATTAAAACTCTTTTTTTAAGTCTGGGTTCTGATTTTTAAATATGTTTTACAGTACGAGTGTATCCATCACAAGGCTGTAATTTCATTTACTAGGTGCAAATAACGAAAGCTCAAGTCTGACAGGATTTGGGAGAATACAAAACTTCCTCCTTGACTACTGTTTCTTATTCTTATGGTGTGGACAGAAAGGTCTAACGACCCCACACACCCTAGTGTCAGAGTTTCTAAACCGCCTCAAGGGCCTTTGATGAAATACCTTTAATAAATCACAAAGAAAAAAAAAACATGGCCGTCGGTCCAAGGTATGCGTATGTTAAAAGTACATACTGTCACTATTCTATCCCACATATTTTGTTAGTGAGAAAATAAGATAGGTCTGACAGCTCTGGGCTCGCAGTCTAAAAGTGTTATTTATTTGAAAAATGCTAAAGTGGCATCTATCAATTGATCGACTGTCTGTATCGATATTGCTCGTATCACACGGCACTAAACGCTTCTTTTTGTACATTGATATATAAAAAATCCAAGATGCACAGTCTCGAACAAATGCAACACTCGAAACTGTCGTCAAAAACTGACATGTATCAAGTGTCATGTGTGAGTTATGTGTAGTTATACTATAAACATTTTTTTTTGCAAATTATACCTTACACGGATCGCTTAAAGTTGTTTTTACAAAGCAGTGCAGTATGGCGAGCGATGCGAGACTGTTTGAAACTAGGGCACAATTATACATATTGCGCTTGTTTTTTGCGGACGCTGAGATGCTGAGTGTGTATCTTGGGTTTTTTATATATCAATGTTTTTGTAACTAAAAATCTTACTCATAGATCAAGCGCTGAGAGTGCTTTGTTCCAATTTGAAATTGCGCCGGGGAATAAATCCGAAGTGAATTACTTTTCAAAATGTTTTCGTAATTATGAAGTGTCCGTTCTATTCTAATAATTAAAATGTAAATAAAAAAAAAATCGGTGGTGGTGACACACGGACAGACAGACGGACAAGAGAGTGATATTACAAAGGTTCCTTTTTTACCTTTTGAGCTATTTTTAGATATTTTTTGGATTATATACACTCTTAAACTAAGTTCAAATGATAAAAACATATCATCTGAACATTAATAATTTAAAAGTAATAAATTAGGCTGGAGCAGAATCATAAAAAAAAATCCTCTCCTCTGCTCTTTTGGTTGTTTCTTTACAAACCTAATCCAAGTACTCTTTCCACTAAGCATTTTAGACTTGAGTTAATCTGTTGATGTGCATGTTTTTGTCCATGAAATAAACAAAAAGTAGCTGAATACTCTATTTCAGGTATAAACAAAAACCACGTTGCCTTTGGATAATTGCAGCCTTCATTTTTAATGTTCTGTATCCAAAGGGTAACCAACGGAACCCTATTTCTAAGCCTCCGCCGCCCGTTCGTCCGTCAGCGGGCTTAATCTCAAGAACCGTAGTAGGTAGTCACTCAAGACAGTTGAACTATAACAAAAAACTGGCCAAGTGCGAGTCGGAGTCGCGTGCAAAGGGTTCCGAACGAATTTAATTGTTTTAACATGTTATTTAACACTACAGACTTCTAATAGGTTTTCCTGTAATCATTAGGTAAAGATCTATTATCTCCATTTTTTTCAAAATTTTAGGCTTAGTAGTTTCGGAGATAAGGGGTGGGGAATGGTCATTTTTCGTCTAATTTCTTGAATAACTTCAAAACCATTTATTTCAAAATTATGAAAAAAATACAATTAAAACCCTCACAATAAGCCCTTTCATTTGACATGTCACACAATATTGTTCAAAAAACTTTTTTTTTCATTTTCTAGTTTGACCCCCAAAAGTGACCCCCATACTAAAAATTTTATGATTTACGTAACGCGTCCGTGTTTGGGTCATAGAATTCCATATGTGTACCAAATTTCAACAGAATCGGTCCAGTGGATCCGGAGAAAACTGGCTGTGAAAGACGGACAGACAGACAGACACACCCGAGTGATCCTATAAGGGTTCCGTTTTTTTTTCGGTACCCTAAAATAATAAAACTTAAAAAAACTAGTACACAACTCTTCGTGTGAGAGTCCGACTCCTACTTGGCCGATTTTTGTACAATCTCTTTTTCCCACTTAGCAAAGCAGTGTCTGGGAAGTTGTTTCCTTCTACATAGTTAGAACGTCAGTGGATTTCCAAGCCCGATTCCTGCACGCAAAATACGCGCTTAGTCGTGAAGTTGCGGAAACCATCCCGATTTACATACAAGCCCGATTCTAAAAGCAAAAAAAATATGGCCTTCGTTAGAAACGTATCACGTTAACCGGTAATCTTTTGAGATAATCGTACTTCTGTTGTTTTGAGCTGCAAAGCTGATTGAATTGAATGCCTGCCAGCCATTGATATATAAAAAACTCAAGATGCAGTCTCGAACAAATGCAACACTCGAAACTGTCGTCAAAAACTGACATGTATCAAGTGTCATGTGTGAGTTGTGTGTAGTTATACCATAAACTATTTTTTTTTTGCAAATTCAACCTTACACGAATCGCTTAAAGTTGTTTTTACAAAGCTGTGCAGCATGGCGAGTGATGCGCAATTTTTTTTGCATATTCATCCTTACACGGATCGCTTAATGTTGTATTTACAAAACAGTGCAGTATGGCGAGCGATGCGAGACTGTTTGAAACAAGCGCACAATTATACATTGTGCGCTTGTTTTTTGCGGACGTTTTTGAGATGCTGAGTGTGTATCTTAGGTTTTTTATATATCAATGCTGCCAGCCTGTTAATTTCAAGTAACTTTAAGTTTCAGTTTTAAAGTATTTATTTTGTAGTTCTACCAAATGTTTACTGTTTTTGTCATTAAACTTTTATTAAAATACAGGGAAACCAGCAAAACCCCTATTATATGGGACGTAGGACGCCCTCAGGCTAGGTGGAGCGACGATCTTCGCAAGGTGGTTGGTAGCAGCTGGATGAGAGTTGAAGGAAAACGAGTTGAATGGCGTGCACTAGGAGAGGCCTATGCCCAACAGTGGACTGCTATAGGCTGTTGATGATAATGAGCTTCGTCACTGATGAAGATATTAAAAAAAAATATTTATGATTGTTTACTAGAGCTACTTAGTATTTTATTTAGAGAACAAACAATACTCAATCTATAGATACTAATATATAAAGCTGAAGAGTTTGTTTGTTTGCTTGAACGCGCTAATATCAGGAACTACTGGTCCGATTTGAAAAAATCTTTCAGTGTTAAATAGCCCATTTATCGAGGAAGGCTATAGGCTATTATCATCACGCTAAGACGAATAGGAGCGGAGCAGTAATGAACATTGTGACGTAGACGAAGTTGCGCGGGTCAGCTAGTAACAATCATATTCCCTATTGCTGACAGAACGCCACTTTGTCTAGTAAAGCTTACAAGTGTGGAAAGGTAGTGATATTACAAATTTTATTACTTATTCAACTGCAGTTTAATGTGTAGGTGTCGTAAGCCGAGATGATATTAGAAATCAGGTCGGCCAACCGTTGCCCGTTCGCCTGCTCGTCATTTTACGATCCTTGTGTGAAGTTGGTTGAGCAATAAAATACTCCGGGAGAGTTCCGACACTAAACGGCGGCTCGTTAGTTGGAAATGTTCTTAAAACTGTTGCTTCAATCATTTCAGTGTTGACGTTATTATTACGATGGTGATCACTCACGTAATTAATCTGGATATTAACCAGGAGCTAAGTTATTATAGCTTCGCTCGCATAGCTTGGGTTATTTCGCATAGGTACAGATAGTGAGTAGATGTGAAAAATTATCTAACCGAAGTCAAAAGGAGTTAGCTCTAGATTTTAGAACCTCATTTGATGTTCTATTGCCATATTTGGTTCCACGAGGGTCTGTTTAGGGTTCCGAACAAGAAACGGAACCCTTATAGGATCACTCGGGTGTCTGTCTGTCTGTACGTCTGTCACAGCCAGTTTTCTCCGGATCCACTGGACCGATTCTGTTGAAATTTGAACCTCTGTGACCGAAACACGGACGCGTCACGTAAATCATTAAATTTTAAGTATGAGTGTCACTTTTGGGGGTAGACTACTTTTAGTTTTAAGTAATTTTACATCTGGCTGTTTTGTGCGAGCCCCAAATAAACATTTTTCTTTCAAACTAGAAAATTTCAAAAAAAAAGTTTTTTGAGCAATATCCCGTGACATATCAAATGAAAGCGCTAAAAGATAAAGATAATTTTATTTGTCTAAACATGCGCATTAAGCATGCAGGAAGGATGTCACAATATTAAATTTCGTACGTACTTGTTTCACCCAAACGGTATACAAATTTATAAAAATTATAAGAAAATAATAATAATATGAAGTACAAAAAAGAATGAAATGTCTAATTGTCAAATAAATGGTTTTAAAGTTATTCAAGAAATTAGACGAAAAAAGGTTTACGAAATTGTGCTGCTAGCTTGTAGAGCTGGCCACTCTAGCCTGGTCATATAGACCTATCGTCATTTTCGAGCTTGCTATCAAGCTTCAAGAAGTAGCATTACGGAAAAAAAAGCACCAAGTTTGCTACGTTTTCCGCTTAAACGGCGGAAAATCCAGAGTTTGTACTGCTGCTTCCCAAATTACAATGCAAAATTACTCGTTTATGTAGCGTAATTTGTACAAAAAGCAGCATCCAAACTACACACTCGAATTTTGGCCATGTTTTTCCCCTTTGTATTTCCCTTAGCAATGAGCGAACACCATATCTAGTCTTAAATGAAATTTCAACCCTCGGATTAGGACGTTTTATTGCAAAGTGACAGGTAAGGCACCGCCATCTTGGTTCACCACACTCTTTACTCTTTGAACTAAGGATTAAAAATGATAGTAGCGACGATGTGCCTGTAATCTCACCTATAATTAAGAGATTTTACTACACCGCTCTCAGTTTAACTGTTATTGGCTAGTTGTGCTTTAAATCTTTATACCAAATGTAGTGACACAGATTACTTAACAGTCTCGCCGTGATCTGATGTAATCGTTACAATTTAATGTGGTCTGGCTGGGCTGTGGCGTAAATTTGACTTTTATTTGTTAGGTCTTGAGACCGGGCTTTTGGGCTTTTGTCTAGCCGTGGGCAGGCAGCTTAGCTTTCAATCGATATCTGCTACCCACTCTTTTGTCAGTTTTAAAGAGTGCGTTGACCAAAAGGTGTCCCTAGACAGCTATTTATAATTATTTGAACGGTATAATTGCAGCTCTTGTTAAGATAAAACTAACTAAATATATTATCTTAATCATACTGGCAAGAATATAATAAAAATGTTAAATATGGACGCTAAAGTAGCTGCACCTAATTACACCCTGATAGCATCGCGTTGAGGAAATTCGATTTTCGTGAGAGAGATGATGAGAGAGCCTGATTTTAACCTATATATTGTAGATCCTAGATACAACACCAAAATATCTAGACAAAGCGAGATGCGATCAGTGATTGACAAAAGTAGAAAACGTTTGATATAGATCACGTGACATTTCGGCAGCGGATGTCAATTCCATAATTGATTGACTTCTTTCAAGTATCACTTTGGCTCGACTAGGTACTGAAAAAACCACACATTTCTTAATACTTCACCATTAAATGAGTATAATCCTGTTACAAATTACTTTCACGTTCAGCTTGCCTTCCACGTGTCGTCACTTCCGAACTAGCTAAACTAACATGAACTCTGCCGCCAACTAACATCTAAGTTGCTCATGTCTCTTAACATAATTTCAATGACGTAACATGATTTAACTGCAGCGACATTTGACCCGTCAACATAATCGAGTTTCCGTCGTTAACATTGGCACAGTTACTTTTAAAAAACACTATTATTATATTCCGCAAACAAACTGAGGTCAAATGAACAAATATTTTGTAATATTAATGAAAATGCGGCCAATAGGTACTTAAATGGTACCATCTAAATAGAGATACACTCATAAATATTCAAAATAACGCAATAATGACTCTGTATTAGGTCGTATATGTTTCTAAAGTACCTACAAACGTACATCGAAAGAGCAGCCTGAGGTGCATCACATATTCTAGCGTTACGTTACCTCATGTCAGGGTCAACTATTTTGTTATTCTAATTAGAGAAATAAAAACCAGTTTTTTTTTAATATTTATTAAGTTTTCACGTTTTTTTACGCCGAAATTATTATTTTCAAATTCTAACGTAATTGTTATATAAAAATCCTTTGATTATTTTGCTTAAAATCAAAATGAACAAGAATATCTCATTTCGAGGAACGTGAATAAACTGCAAAAAGAAATAACAGTTAAAATCGAAACAACATCGTAGCTCGGAACAATATAGAATATGAACAAAAACAAAGCATATCGGCTCATGTACGACTGAAGCTTTCGTTAGGAAACATAAATATCACTGATCGCATTTTGAGATTACAGATTACTTTCTCCATTAGAGATGGCTCTAAGTACGTTTACTTTTTTTATCAGGAATGTGCATTACAAACGTAAAATGTTGGAGAGACGGGATTTTAAACCGACACACGAATTAGTATCGGCTTATCAATTCAGTTTATCGTCTCCAGCGACATTAACATATTACTTAAGGTATTCGGCGTCTGGTGACGTTGATAAATTGGTAATTTAGAACATATTCTACAACGATAGATCTCTATTAAGTAATATTATTTTGAAAATATGACAGTTTGAGTTTGAATTTATCGAGTATTTGGTGAAGAAGAATTTGTTGGTTACGTGTTTTAAAAATCGTACCGTCGAACAAAGTTTAGTAGATGTCGGACGCCGGACCTTCTGACCATGGTTTAAGGAGTTTGGGCCAAAACCCTGCCACTGTTTCCCGTGTAACGATTTATATTCCAGTGCATATTAGGCAACATAAATAGCATGGCACTCTATTATCGGGCTCGCAATGACCTTTCTTAGCACAATACACACTGAATTATAATGGTCTTAATTATTAGGATCTAATTTACACGCCATTTAGTTTAATGTAGGGAGCCTAATGGATTAATTAAACTGTAAGGGAATATACATAACACGGCGTCCATTTATCTCGATGATCGAATTTGGTTAGCCACATAATTAAATCGTTCATCAAAGTTATGTCACAAATGACACAACATGAGTCATATTTATGAAATGTTGTGGAATTCCAATACATTCTAATCCAAATAAATATGAATTTAAATGAGAATTAACATTTCATTATGTTTCGTACCGTGACGGAACTACAACTTAAGGATAATGGACAATAAAGGCAAACAATCTGTCGTCCTTAATATACACTGAAATGAGAACAATGTCATAATTGAGCCTTAAATATAAAAATGTCTTTCCAAGGCGCTGAAACTGATAGCTACACTTTAAGTAGGTACTCGAGACCAATTTATTAAGTAATTATTTCCGTACAATTATTTTTTTAGACTTTAACATTGACAGACATGATGTAAACTGAAACGATTAAAAGGTTTTTAAAACAATTCCCTCTAGAAACCGAGGTAGGAGTTATTTTTGTAATAGAACGTAATTTTAAAACTTCGTTACTGTTATCTGGGCTGTCTTTGTATCAATTAATGATATTGTATCAGCCCATGGGAGGTAGAGCAGAAAATCAAGTGTTAGTCAAGTTTTCTATTCATTGTGAACAATATTTCACGCATAAAATAACGTTTAGGCATGTGTTATAAATGCAATTTTGTATAATAACAGATATTAGCATAATAACACAATAAGCACTGTTCATTTACGCGATATGAGATCTTATTCAGCACATTTTAATATGAATGCGCAGATAACGTGGCTACACAGACTCCACAATCGAAAGTTACGTCTCAACTTGGTGATTTATGTGTGTATTGTTTAACTTGGTGCAACACTGGTTTAACTAAGTTTTATTATAGAGTGACGTGGTACAGTACGGCTGTGCTTGGTAATCATGAATGTCTTCTTTAAAAACTCACATCTTATTAGTATCCTAATTAATAATAAAGGTGTCTTGATGATTATTATGTTATGTCAAATGGTTACTTTAGAACAGCTTTAATTAATGCACTTAATAACTTTAAAAAACGAGAGCTCATTATGTAATAGCGTCATCTGTAGATGTTGCACATCTGTTGAAAGATTGAGATAATCAATTACCATTACCGCAGAAGTCAAGGTGAGACCGTGTCTAATAAAGAGCAGATGTCGGCTTATGAAATTACCTTTCAGGAGGTCTGCCAAACGCCCGACCATATTCCTTTCATCATTTCTTAATCGATACCAAACTTAGATTATTTTATTACTCCAATTCACAAACTCGGAACATTATTTAAAATGGTATCGTTCTATAACATCGATACGCCTAATTTTCTAAATTAAAATAACACAGATGAAGTGAATGGAAGGTCATGTTAACAACACAACAGGGAGGCATTTGCGATCGCGTTGCGAAATCAGGATGCATGTTGCAACTTTTACTTTGCTTTGAGAACAATATTTATAATAATTGAGAAAATATTTTAAAATAAGCTGAATCACATGCTTACATATTACAAAATGAAGTTATTATGTAAATAGTTATGCAAAAATTATATTTTTACTGTTCTTGTATAATGTTACAAACTGCAGAAAGTATTTTCTGGTACTAGGTAAACTACATATTTATGAAGTCAGCGGCGTTTCAAGTGAATATTTTTAAACTTATATACGACATTTGTTTTTGCTTTAATTTCACATAGGTACTTAAAATCCAGATAAAGGTTGGAGATAGCGGTTCCATTTTCCATATCCTGAGAGATTAGGATTATAGCCACGACCTCGGTTTTAAAAAAGTGTGAAGCTCTATTGGTATCTATGTTTTTACAGTAAGGTATAGTTGTTATAAATAGCATTTTGGGGTACGATCTGTCGAGGGTAGGATTTTGATAGAGCGGCGATACTCGCTGAAATCAAGACTTTGTTAATAGTTTATTTTGTTCTTTATATAGTTTATTTTGGCTTTCTACCGAATTGGCGTGAAGAAGCTCAGCTAAGAGAGAAATGGAAGGAATGGGGGAGGCCTAAGCTTAGGAGTGGGATAGTTCAGCCTGTCTGGAATTGCAGTGTGTATCAAAATACAATTCCTTGGCCTTTATTTCACCTAAATTATTTGGAGAATCAATCTTCCTGACTAACCGTCTTCTGAAGTCTTCCTAAAGAGGAAAAGTTTTATTTTTAGTAGATAATATTAATAAATAACATGCTTTCAATGATACGGAAAACAAAGTGAAATTGTAGCTAGTCTTAATAAATCTTGTGTGTATCGCGTGTAGAACACCGGTTGGTGAACGTAAAAAGTTCGTCTCGATAATTTTCTTCTTCGTGAACACTGTTGTGATTGAATAAATCGATGAAAAACAGGCAAAAAAATGTACCAAGAAGTGGATTCTTCTGTAGGCACCTATACGTGACCTATACCAACACATACGAACTAGAAAAATAGGCAAGATGACACGCAATGCCTTTAACGCGCTATCAAAGTTCTCCGCCGCAACAACCATCAGGCATCTTTGGCATTACGGATTGTCAGAAGTCAGAAAATCTGATAATAGACTTGCCAAGGAGTACCATGTTGCCCAGTTAATGGGTTGTGAGAGTCTGGTAGGCAGCCGCTCCACGTAAAATACTGGCATTGAGCTGAATCCAGTTTGACTGGGAGCCGACCCCAATATAGTTCGGAAAAGGCTAGGCAGATAATAATGAACCATCGGGCAGTTGCCCAAATGTCTGGTCGGGGGATCCTCCTTTTTTAACGGGGACAATTTGCCTTACTAGCTTTTTCACAAATATGTTGAGATCGGCTTCCATTCTTACCGGATGCAACTGAGTACCAGCTTTTACATGGAGCGTCTTCCTATCTGGTCTCCACCACCCGGTAACTGTGCACGGTGACCCCTGGTCAAGATGTGTGTCAGCATTTCTGGCTACTAACTGCTCGAAACGACTGTGAAACATGAACAAATGACAGCCGGTACCAAAGGTTTAATGTGCTTTTTGGGCACGAAACAGTCTTGTTATATGGATGGTGACCAATTCAATGACCAAACTCGGCAAAATAATAACACAGCCGTCTATAGGCTGTCTGTCCTGAAGCGGAGAGGAGAGGAGCGCGGAGAGATATTAACCAAAGGAATTGCATAAAATATCCGCTCCGCTTCAGTGGACCAGAGATTTGCGAAATAGTTTAAAATTCATACAAAACCGGGAAGCGGAGCGAGGCAGCGAAGCGGGGAATCAGAGTGGGGAAGCGGAAAATACTGCCGGCAGCCCACTCAAATTTCTCTTCGCGTGAACTCAGACTAGCTGCGCACAGTCCGCAACTCCGCTCCGCATTACTCTGTATCTCCGCTTCGCTGCCTCGCTTCGCGTCAAAGAACAGGCAGCCCATCTAATATCGAGTAGTTTAACATTATCACGCTACAAGGTTAAAAAGAGTCAATGCTGAAGAACTGACTTGAAGGTGGATGAATCTACTATCCCACTTCTGATAACAATGTAGTTGGTTGGGGGACCGAAACAGTTAAATCTATTCGCTAGGACTTATGGGGTGTAATTGCCCGGTTTATTGCCGGCTATTTCAGAGCCTGGCTTACTAAAGTAACGGTAGGCCATGAGTGTTTGCGTGTAAAGGGTAATAGTTATTCAGACAACTACGGAGAGAAGTCAATTCAAAAGAGGACAAGGTATATGTAAGTATAGGGTTAAATGAAATAAATTGGCGAAACTCCGCAGATTCATTAGCATCACGTCTATAAAGTATCGCGCGCTGATTAATTTAGTTAACCAAGTGCAAAACTTCAAAGTGTGTGTACCCTTGTTACAGACCCTGAGCTAAGCTAAGTTATTTTAAATTTATTTAACTTAACTGTGGATATTTTTATTTGTGCGCAGATCGCAACCTGCGTGAAAAAGTAAAAAAGAAAACCATACTATGTCCCTCATACCTCCACATCACAACATATCTACATGTTTCTTTATTGTATGCAAATATACGATTCTTGATTCATTGACCATCGGTTTCGAAAAAAAGATAACAAATGAAAGTCGAAAAAATATGCATGTCAAGTGTGGCAAAATACTAAACTCGTTTTATTTATTCTTTTAAACTATTTTGACCTTTTTCTGTGAAAGTTTGTTAAATCGGAAGTTATAATAATATAATTTTTTTTTATATTGTTATTGTTTTACAACTATATGTATATGATGTACATGTATATAATCCCGGCAAAGTCTGATCGGGACGCTAGTTCTTCATAGGAATTTATTATCCTTGTAGCGCTAATTTGCTAATACGTTTACTATAACTTCGATATTCGAGCAATAGCAATAGCTAATTACGAATAATAATAATATAGTGTCTTCAATCCATGGGATTTTCACTTCACGGGATACCAACGTGAGGTTATGTACCTACAAACGACTACACGCCTTCATCATTATTCGTACAATAGCTATAATACCACCAATGCAAGTTTTTTCCAACATTCTCATGCTAACGGAAAACGAATGTCGAGCGATTTTTCATTCCAGTCAAAAATGAATAATATGGTGTAACCGCAAAATTTATTTTATTTGGTGCTTTTGGTTTGCTACTACTTCATAAAGGTTTACCAAAAAGTAGATATGATATGAATTTTTATATGAAAATATTAACTTCATAAAGTAAGTATCGAAAATACTCAAGCATTTCTATTTGAAATCTTTCTTGGTCGAGATAAATAACTTTGCAACGTTTTTTTTTGCGTTGCCATTTATAAGGATTAATTGATTTTTGGAAACTTCTTTAAAAGCAATTGGTGGAGGTAGTCGCCTACGCTAAAGTAGCTTTTTGCATTAAAAAGTATAGTCAGCATACCTACTTACTTACGAACCGAACAGTCCTATAATTGGTTATCATTATTTTAGATATACATAAGTACATATATAAACATAATATCGAGGCTATATTTCTTCAAGGGTTAGTCAGAGTTACACTTATAGTATTTTATATGTGACAGAAATTTATTATATGTACTCAAGTTTATAAAATATATACTCAAAAATATATATACATTTGCCGACTGATGTGCTAGCTACACTAGGTGCGTGGTAAACCCAACAATAAGAAAGACGCAACAATCTTCGCCCGGTTAGGCTTATTACACACGTGGCGCATGTTTTTGCTGAGTATGTACCTATTTCTATGTGTTGTGACTTAAATTAGGTCAACCCTTTATTTTCAGCGAGGGTCGTGAGAGGAAACTAAGGGATTATGGCTAGTGGGTGGATACCAATTCAAATGTGTGTAGGTAATATTCAGATAATAATGAGAACCACATATTGCGTTAAGTAACCCACCACACGCGGTGATGCTGTAATTTTAAACTACACCTTTGTTTATGGAAGTAAAAATATATTTTTTTCACTAGTTGTTATATCTTTAATTTTCCCAAAACATGTACAGCGCAAACTCTAAAGAACCATTTTCGCCTATATATCTGTTATCGCTACTAAACTGATTTATGGTATCGTGCAACTATAATTAACATTTTATAACAAGTAGTTGTCTGCCACCCTGTCGCTGGCAGGCGATAATTAAGTTGCAGCGTCTGCACTCGGCCTAAACTTAAACCTAATTGCTTTTCCACTAGTACATTAAAAAATTGCTGTATTGATACTGGCACGTAATCAGGCATCAGCCATTATATTTGGCCAACTGTAACATAAAGGCAATTGGCAAACCGTATTGCACTACTGCACCAATTTAGAGGATTCATAATGATAAAAAGTGATGGTATAAACAAAAGGATTGCTTCACTTCCTCGCTCGTAGGTGTATCATGTGGTCGTATCAAGAATTCTTATGCAATCATTTTACGAGTGCTCGAATTGCTCTCATATGGTGGAACGCCGCTCGATTGCCGCTTAACTACTGCAGAGGTCCACACGTTTTACACTAACTCAACCGGATGTAAAGCATAGCATTAAGGCGCCATACATTTTACTACCAAACTGGTTAAATTCACTTCAATAAAAAGATTAACCCATGCTGTTGAACCGCCGTAAATATCTCAGTATCAACGATCAACAGTCCCTTGAGAATGCTCTTACGTAACATCTATGGTGCCCGTACCCTTCAGTAGTGTTAAGCTAGAGACAAATTGGTCCCACGTATGCAACGTATGCACCTGCGTCTGTGCCTGCTCTACCAATTAATTAACGCGGATAATTCAGTGATAACTTGTTAAAATCCACGACGCGATGTGCAGGGAAGTGAGCGGCCAGATGCAAATGGCATTATGCCACTGTAATACAATCTTGCCGCTCTGTTTAAAACAATGACCAACACGTTGCTGATGAAACACCTGTTTTAAAGTAACTCATACATATATCTTAAAATATTTCAGTATTGGGTATTGTCTTGTTTCTAAAATAAATTGGTATTTAGCGTCCATCGAGATTAAGTGAAAGGAAATGGCGCATCTTCGCATGATAGTTATTGTCACGGTAAACACTCCAAGAGCAGATAAAATGTTCCGTTGTTCAAAGTTCATTTTATTGAGCTGCAATATAATACTGATAGGATTAAGAAATATTGTCGGCAGTGATAAAAAATCTTTTTTGGTTTAAGACCTGAATAACGAACAATGCAACAGGATTTAGATTAAAGTAACAAATCAAGCACGGAATCAAGCTTTCAGTTTTGATTGTCTTTACAATACAAAGTTCGGTTGCATTCAATTGATTTCAAAAGCTATATTTCAACATCATAAATAGGTTTAGTCCTAGGTATTCTAAATTGGTTTTGTGTGGCAATCTGTTGTGACGTAGTAAGAGGCGACGTCGTTGCCTATCGAATGAGATTTGAAGAGCGTTCTTGACTGAAATGAATCATCACTTAGCGAGAGAGCTCTTAACTCTACCTTGAATTATAAATCAGATAGTATCAAACTCGTAGTAAGGCCTTCACATTACTCGCGTCGGCACTATAATACACTAGCTTATAACTGCGGTTTCACATTCGTGAACACCAATATTTATCCTACAGGTACGTAATACTACGTTAATGGTGAGTTATAGACTTCTACCATGGAACTACAAGACGGACGGCGACGAGTCACCGGCACGTGGTTGATATCCCATACATAGGCACAAAATGTTTTGAGAATACTTTCAGTGTGCGTACAGCTGAGTGCTCAATTAAGTCAAGAGTGAACAGATTATTTTTAGGTAAGCGTGCTCCATTGTCGATGATATCATCGCTTTCCATCAGGTGAGTTTGTGGTCAAAAGAAATCAACAAAAGTTAAAAAAAAATCAATCAATATAATATAAAAGACGGAAAAAGATACTATTTTCCGTCTTTTATATTTTCAGTAGCATCTTTTAAGATGACACGTGTCCAAGCCACCATTGTTTGGTTGCGACAGTAAGCGGGTATTTTCAACCAGTATAGCGACAATGCTCCACCTTTCTTTGTACTAGAATTAAAACTTTTCTACAAATACATACCCCCAGGACACAAGACACTGGAAGGCTTAAGTCGTTTGTGTTTCCTTTATCATCATATTTTGTGTTTCTATAGGCAAAACATTTCAAAGGAAACAAACATCTATGAAAATATTTCTGAGAGTGGCATTTCAAGCTGTCTGTGTTTAATTTTTATCAAAATTTGTGTTTTCAATACTTAGAGTAAAAAGAAAAAAATCCAAGATAGAAAGGCACAAAGATACCTCAAGGTGTAAAAGCAGAATTACACACTTTTATTTTGTTATATATACACATTCGTATTTTATATATTATCTCGTCTACAGTAATATTATAAAGAGGAAAGATTTGTTTGTTTGTTTGAAATGAATAGGCTCCGAAACTACTGGATCGATTTGAAAAATTATTTCAGCAATGGATACCTACATTATCAGGGAGTAACATAGGCTATATTTTATCCCCGTACTCCCACGGGAACGTTAACTACGCGGGTGAAACCGCGTGACGTCCACTAGTTTTTAATAAAAGTAACTTTCGTTTAATCTACTGTAAAGTAAACCAGTACTCGCCTAGTTTCGTATAGAGCCGAGGTATTTAATCGTCTAGATCCCGGTAATACGTTTCAGTAATTCAGGAGTTTAATTATTTAGGCGACCAGTCGCAATCAAGGATGGGTTACTTACCGACGGATTGCGGCCTAATCGCCCAAAATAACAGCACCTTCTGAAATGACTAATGCGGCCCGATTGTCTTTATTTATGTAGATAATGTTAATAAAGCTGTTGTTTTTCTAAGAAAAAAGACCTAAGTAAACGGAAGAGTAATCATGTTACAGTGGCAACATTAAGTAAAGATTATAATGTTAGCTTTGTCACTGTTAAGACTCTGCTCAAGTCTGGATAAAGGAGGTCTTAAGGAGTTAGACAGTAAGTCTATCTTTAGAACTATAGAATATTTTACGCACGAACTAACCATAATCTACAATCTGAAGCGGGTAAAGGTCTAAAACTCAATTACGTTTCAATCTTAACTTTTAACATGACTTGTCGATAAATCCTGACATATTCACAGCTCAACTCAAAGATGGATCGGTAACCGAACTTTTCGTGTTGACCAAAAGATATTTACCAAGATCACATTACATAAAATACGTATAAATATACGTCTGACAATTATTTTTGTGTGCAAATAAGAAACTTAAATAGCAAATGAGGCGAAATTCCCGAAGAAACAAAGCCTAAACATAAGTTTACCAAACAAGGCAGACAATAAATTCAGAAGATAATTTATTACAGCGCGATCGAATTGCTCAGAATTCACGATAATATTGTGTACTTGTATCAGAGTAATGTAGCTTCACGGAAACCATTTCACTGCTCAGCTTTTGGTCCGCTTCCAAACATTGTCTGGGTAACTTCTACAGCGTTATATTTGTGGATCAATCATTACGATCTTTCTTTCAGGCAAACAGAATTCTGGCAGCCCGACGTGGGTTCGGTTGGTTCGTTTTTCAGTTCGATTTTATTCGTGTTCGCGCATCCGGTGGCCGGTCCAGCAGAATGCCCCCCGGCTACGTGGTTATCCTGCACGTTAAATAAATTATTCAACACCGACAGACCCTTCGCAGATTTTTCCGTCCCTGTTCCTCCTAATTCTTCGCTCAGGGTGCAAGGGGGACGCGTGTCCCTTACGTAAACGTGTGAAAGAGCCGATGACGAGTACACAAAGGATTCCATTTATCATTCGCTCGGAACACTGTCATTTGTGAAGTGTTTAGCGAGAGTCGGCCGCGTCGATAGCTCGCATGTTAATGGCGCTTACCTTCAAAAGATATTAATATACTCTTTTTACCGAAAGCCTTTACGGGGTCGAAGTCGGTAGTGAGATGCTAAAAATAGCTCTTCTATTTTATGAGTTATTCAGGTTAAGTTTACAGTAACACTCTCGATTCTGAGTCATTAATCAACCCACGTCAGAAACGTCGCCACTAGCTACGGCAACATTGAAGCTTAAGGGAATATTGTAGGGTACAACGAAAATGGTGTTATATAGGTATGTTGGGATGAAAGCTGTTTTAATTTGCCCCGTAGCCTTTAATTATAAAAAAATAATTGTAAAAAGGGTTGCAACATTTCCGCTAAGATTTTTATAGAGCTATTTACTTACGAGTAATGAAAGGTGTCAAAACAAGTTATTGCTACGGTAAGAATTACGGAATAAATTTTATTGTAGCGAACTGAGAGAAAGTATGAACACATATTTGTTTTGCAATAATATGGAGGGGTTGCTATAGGATCAAGAAAATTGATCTACTGTTTGATCTGTTTCCGCACGTACTCACATTTTATACATTGATGTCGCGGCGGTAGATTTGTTATACCGCTTCATTTATTCGATGTGATTGTCTCAACATGTAGCTAGATGTCAAAACTAAAAGTTTACAATACACTTCTGATGATGACGCACACATTTTGACATTTTTGATGGTCGTGCATCTTTTGCAAACCACATGCTATCCATAAAATTGTATGCGTTGGCTTTCTTTTAATTTATTTGTCATTCATGTCGCAGAGTAATGTGGTCAGTTACGTTGACTTTTGGTTACCTGTTACCCAATCTCTGCATTTTCAATTGTAATCACAGCGACCATCGTAAAACGCCTTCTTTATTTTTATGGCTACAAATGAATACAAAAACTCTATCCTACGAATGCTACGTTTATTGATGTCATAGTCGATGAATGTTAAGTAATGTTAAATTTGGATTATCTTGAAATTATCGCAGTATGTGGTCGGACGAAACCAGTGGCGTGGCATGTCGACCACTCACCGGTGACGTCACTGAGTGAACGTCGGTGGCGATCATTCTTAAGAAGCATTTATGGTGTAACAACTGGTTAGGGATAGTGATGGACCAATTTATGGATTTTTACCGCCGCCGCCGTCTATGCTCAGATGATTACAGTGAGAAACCGATCATGCAACGGCCAAAGAAAAGCAGCGTGCGAGTGGAGGCGACCTTCCAAGGTCATCTATTGAAAACAAGGTCTCGCAACGCTTTGAAAATTCTTAAAAAGTGGTGATTAGTATGTAATGGCGCGTCATATTGGAATGAGGTCAAATACGAGTGAGCATCCGCGGCGTCCACCACATTGTTATATAAGCAATTAGCCGTTTCGAGAGCGTTCGTATTCTATTTTGTTTTCTTTATTTCGCGTTAAGGCACTCATTAGGCAGTGGGGTGTAATTGCGGCCTTATTTTCACGCAGTTTGCGAGTATGTGGCTCACGTTTCGCGCTAAGTGAAACGTACTCAAAACACTGCACATGGCCGGCCCCGGCAGCGGCAAGTTCAGAAAAGAGCGAAAGTGGAATTGCTACCTGATGGCATTTCTGAATCCCCGTCTGCTACAGATAAGCCCAGCCCCAGCTTTAGGCTATGTTATAAGAATGTACTGAAATATGTAATTTCATTTAAATAGAATATAGATATAAATGCTAACACCATTCTACCAAAGATTTTAATTAAAATTCACTTCGGATTGTGCACAAAGTCACTTTAGAAGTTTGGATTTGTTAATAATGAAATAATCATATGATCAACTGGCTTTTAATGATCACGCAAGCAACAAAAGTTTAAATGAAATTACAATTTGAAACGCATTAGCAATTGAAATAGTTTGAACTGACGACACCTTAATGTGTGCTTCTGTAGGCGCACGCGCACATTACTGCTAAGATAAATTGATCACGGCTGGCCACTTTGTTGTTCTAATGAAAGTTACGAAACTTGTTCGCCACAGACAGACACACATACCGATTACTCTCTTCGATACGTTTAAGTGGCTCTCATTATGTAATGTTTGACCAAACAGGATAACTTCACTCTGTCTAGAATCGCCATATAAGAATGCTGATTTGAATGTACATATGTCTAAATCTGATATAGGTTACAATTACTTAACCGCTGTTGTGTTATGTGCACGGTTTGCGTTCATGTGTTCTGAGAACTCGGTTCTAACTTTTGATTACCATATTAGAGTTTTTTTAGGAGCAGAAAAAACTCAGTCTGTGGTGCCCTGTGCATCATTCACTTAAATATCTATGGAACCTGACCGGACCTGATGAAATGTCGATATCGCGATGCTAGGACTTTAGGCCAGACTGCGGGCCTTTGCTGGTCAACCGTTATTCTACTATTGTTGTATAGATTAAAATGACATCAGAACTGTTGGTCACACAGATAAATTGTATGTTTGCAAGCTAAGGACTGCCCTGATGAAAGGAAGAATGGATTTCTAAACAAGTTGAATTACCTAATCAACAAAATTTATAATCAGAATGCAAGACACGGGCGTCGCCGGCGGCGTCGTCGGTCAGAGACTCAGCAGCTTGTGCAGATGTTTTGAAAGGGGATTTAGTCGGAATCTACCCACCCAGTAATATACGTAAATTCGTATGCAGTATTGCAGATGTTAAAGCAACACTTAGCGGTGGGATGTGCGTAGATTTGAAAACACTGCGATCTTAAATTTGTCGCCAAAAGTTTTTGGAACCAGCTTAGTTTGTTTGCGTTTACTTTGTGTGTTAGAATGTAGGTAGATATAGTATAATTATATGTTCTGCAAATGAATGGAACAATTTAAAGCTGTAATCAATATTTATTTATTATTCCGGCGTTTCAGTTTCACGATGTCGCGCGACGCGAATAATTATAAAATGCAACCAATTTTCCGGGGTCTAATAGATATAATTACTTTACTAGTTGGAATAATTTAAACAGAAAGCGATGTGCATCCATACATTTTTAATGAAATTCTACGGCAAAACGTAATAAACTCAAATCGTTCTCGATTTATGTGCTTTCGAGGCTAACAAACTCCTTACTTGTACCACTGTTATATTATATGGATTTATGCATTTTGCATTAACGATCGTCCGACAACTGGGCGCTGTAATATACAGGGTGAATTTTTCCAGTGTGTCTTCATGACCAAATCCGAAACTATGAGGAATCTCGAAAAACACTGAAAGGAGTCTCAATTCCGATTTTGATAAAAACTAAAATGCAACAAAAATTTTTGAAAAATCATTATTCCTACCCAGGAATCGAACCGGTTGATTTGAAAAAAGAAATAAAACAGCCTGTCCTGTCCAGCTTGCCAAAAATTACATAATTATCACAATTCCGTGACAGGTGATGTTTAATAAAGCAGAGAATGTATGAAATAAACATACAAAATTGTAGAATTGTCAGATTGTCACTTGTCAACAGTTTTATTAAATACGTCGCTGGCGGTACGGATGCACTGCAAAAAGGTTTCATTTCTTCTTATAGACCCCGAGTATTTAATGTTTTTTTTTGGTTTTTCCAATACTTACTAACAAAAAGAGAAGGTAGCAAGCACGGCTGCGGACTTTGAGGTCCCGTGAAGCAAAAAGTGTAATTGGCTTGCAAAATCCCTGTTATAGACCCGATATTGGACTCGTGCACGATAAATGGCTATAGGCTCGTTATATCGACTGGCTTCGGGCTAGAACTGCCTAAACTTTAATAAAAAGAGCTCCCACAATGTGTGTTTTACAGATGAGCTTTTAACCACCCGAAATAATGGTATGTTTTGAAAGATCTTATCAACACCAGGCCTCATTATCACGCAGAGACCACATTTATTAAGTAGATAACCGGTTGATTTTTAACGTTGCGCTTGCGTTGTATCATTGTAAAATATCAAGAAAGCGGTATCAAAAGACTTGAATTTGTGTAAGATAATTTGCAAAGAAATATTCACTTCTAAAAAAAATATAAGACAAAAAAGATAGCTCTATTTTGTTTATTCACATTTTATTGCACAAGCAAATGTCGTATAAAGTGCCTCATCCCAGACTGCTGGCATTCGATCAAGTATTGGGCTAAGCAAAAACACGACGAATGTTTGTGCAATAAATTTATATTGAGCCATGAACCATGAGCCATCCCTACTGCCACAAATACCTACGATGAAATAAAGCCGATTTCCCGGCGTAAAATTATCTTCCCTAACCGGATTATAGTCTAAAAGAATGACTATAGGTTCTTTGGTAATATTATATTACTCAATTAATTAACAATCGGATTGCTCCGACGGTACCAATCAGATTTACTTCTTGCTACAGGAATAATTTTTCATACTACATAATTGTTCCGAGGATATTAAAGGTTTTTGTTTAGCTGAACAGACTTTATAAGAAGATTTAGTTTCTTTTTTATGTCGAATCTGAACTAGTCATGATTGTGGACTTGAAAACCTTTTCCTAGCCAAAACCCAGAAGGATTTAACAATTATGTATCCCTAAATCATTGCGTGACACAATAAAAAAAAACATTTTTTTTGGAGAAACCTTTTGACAAACATAACCTAATTGTTTTTCATCAAAATGAGTAAGCACTTTATTATAGCTAAGTAGCTTATTCCTGCGACTTCATTCACGCATATTCCGTTTTTTTCCCGTTCCCGTAATAATTTCGGGAAATCCTCATTGACATGTCAAATTTCAGCTTTCTACAATCAGTAGTTTCGGCTGTGCGCTGTCTGCCAGTCACTCAGTCACTCATTAATGGAAGAATTTTATATTATAACTTAATATTAATTTATTTTTAAATATTACAGGGAGCTTAGGGTACCCCGATGTCGACCTCTGTCGTCGAGCTTCACAAAAAAGATCCCCGTTTCAATTAATAGTGATGTGTCACAAACTCAAATTCTTGTTAAATAATAATATTTTGAGGTAACCATTTTGCTGTGCAATCAGTATTTCCGATATTTATAAAAAAGGAATATATTTTTTGGTTTACAGTTTACCACCCTTTTATTATTAAGAGCCAAAAGTCAAACTTCAGGAGGCCACAATTAAATCAATGATAAAGTAGGAAAAATAGAAGACATCGACATTGCTAGCTACAATTCTTCAAACACCGCTCGGTAACGTTTAAAGCTCTTAAATAAAATTGTAACCATTAACCATTTTTCATTCAAGTTAGCTATACCATTAGTAGAAGTGTCGTGTGATTTTAAGATGACAATATTTTTTAGCAAATTAAATTAACCGCCGCCGTCGTTGCAAGCGGCTACGGCAGGAGTGGGCTCAACCGACTCGAGTGCCATTCTGCTCGACGACGCGCTTGCCCACTTTGACAGCACCGTGCACCACGCTCCTTGTACAAGTTTTGTTGTTTATTCTAAGCTTACTGCTGGGAAATGAACTTTTTAGTTTGTACGCTGAAACGTTCGTTTGGTTTGGTCATTTAGATCATTTTGTGGGGATTTTAATTAATATCTCGTCTGGGTGTATCACCCTCATTTTGCCAGGAACGTGTAATAGGAGCGAGCTTATTACCATTAACTGGGTACAAATCCAGATAAGGGAAGCTACAGAGAATGTTATAATAGGCAAACCCAATGACATAAGTCGCGCTTGTGACTTTAGCCCAACGAAGCAGACACTTTTAAGGAGTTCCGAAGTTCAATAGTTTCTGTGTAAACTAGGTTAATGATGGACCTTTTAACTGCTGTAAACTAAGTTATCTCTAAAATTCTACGTAAACAGTCATTACATTTTTATTTTATTTGTTTCAGATCAACTTGAATGGAAAGTTTATTTTATAGCATCGCTCCGGCCATTAAAATAAGTAGAATTATCACTCAAAAGTTTCGAACGAGAACGTTGTAACATTAGTCAGGTTCTCAACTTTTTATCGTATCTACAAAGTGTCGGTACATTATTCACTTTTTTTTTACCTGTGTAAGTGGTAAAATAAGTTAAAATGAGTGGACTCGAAGCCGAAGTGATAGTAGGCTGGTAATGTTTTCAAAGGTTCGGCAGTCATTGGAGTAGACGAAGCCTGGATTGGACACTACGTGTCGGCTTCTCATGAACTAGCACCCTGTTCTCCCGAGATGAATCCCTGAGGATTTCTCCACAAAAAAGGCGAAGCGCGGGATGCTCCCAGCTATATGAACCATATGAGCCACTGGGACAGACTGGATACGGACAACCGGCGCTACTTGGGACAGGCCTATATTCAGCAGTGGATTTAGAGGCTCAGCTGATTGGTTAGTTGACTGAATGACTGGAAAATTAGTGTTGATAATCTAATTGGGCAGTTTTCCACGTTCTGCTTAAAGCCAAGTCATGTAATAAGTATAATTACACCAACGTGTGAGAGTTGAACTTGAGACTACTCCGTAACAAGTTACTCGCGTGGAAGGCACAGCGTTGCGGCCCGAGAAATTAAGTAATACTTGAAAAGCAGAATTTCTGTTTACACTTAAGAGTTAGAAGTCGTAATCGTTAATCATCGTTAACTGTTGGTTAATTATAGAGGAATGTTCTAAGGTTAGATGTTTTAATTTTTTGTGCTGCTTGCCGATGAATCTGCTGGGCGAGCATTTCGTAATGGATAGATGGTTCCTTATAACCACCAAATGTTTAAACAACGCCGTAGCTATAGCACTCGGTCAGTTCAAACGTCTTCGAGATTATACATAATGTCACTTTACACTAATTGTGTCACATAATTTGTCAGGATTACAAAAATAACTTTACATAAACCTGACTTGATTTAAACGGTTGTGATATTCATTTAAACTGTAAAAAGGTTTTGTTTGTCTAATTTCAAAAGCGTTTTATAATCCGATTAGGTTGGATTTAATTTGGTGCTTAATGAAATAATTTAAGCCCTTGGCAATCAGCTTGATACTCGTTGCTTTCTAGAAAGTACGTTGCTGTGCAACATTTTAATAAGAACAGATGATTAATGTGAATAGGAAGCTAGAACTAACGAACGGACTGATGAAATATTCGCCGACAAAGAAATATGAAAAATTGGTGTCGTTCCATAAGCAAAAATGAGGTTCGATACATATAGTTTGTATGTATCATTTCAGTCTCTTGGGTAATGGACGTCTGCATATTTTATTTTGTGAGTGCTGAAGCTCGATGAAGAAATAGCTCATTTCTACAGCTCTTCTATTTTATGCAGGGTTTTATCTCGCCGCGATCGCAGACGCCCCGTCCGTCTCGACGCAGAAATTACTTTTGATGCATTCACTTTAATCTTGGAACAGGTATGCTAGATTCGTTCTCATTTTTATATCAACTTCGTCTCAAAACAACTCGTCTTATTTTAATGAAAGCTGTAGAAAGGACACTGTGTCTAGAGACAATGTCTACAAGAACAAAAGATTATCAGATTGAGATTTATGTCAGGCAAATTGTATAGTTAATTGATTAGCGGGTGAATGTATTGGAAAGGTCGTGCCAAGGTTTGCGTCTGGCCGTCGGCCTAGCTCGAGCATACGTATGTGGTGTATGGCGGCGTTGGGCAACACGACCTCCACAGATAATGAGACGCATGCGAGGAAAATTATATCTAAATCATTACCTTCCGACATTGCCTACCGCTGACCCCTGTGAATAGCCATAGTTCAAGGTGGCTGTCGTTCCACTAATTGGTCAAATAACGCTTAACGGCTGCAATTATAACAGGTTACAGTTCAGTGCCAAAATGAAAATCGTAATGTCAGTTTTATTGATATTATATTATCATTGTTGCACCAAAGCCTTGCTAAGCCCGTCTTGATTACATTGATCGCGTTAGGGGATTTTTTCAATTATTCGTCTGTTCAAGTTGCAGAGCTGAGGTCACTTGGTAATCTTTTAGGCGTCTTAGCACTAGGGTCCGCTTACACGGATGGCATGGCGTAGCAAAACGATTTCAGATGAACGGAAACTATGCCAACAATTCTTGACTACGTTTAAAAACCACGTATTTATAATCTCTTTCACAATTTAGTTAGATGCCTACCTAAGGCATGTTGTGATTTCACTCCTATGAATGGATAATTTATTTTCGAATAAAGTTGAATGTATTGCAAACTGTTATCAGAAACATGATGTGTTGCATGCGTGGGCATATATCATAGGTGCTGCATTGTGAGCCAAACTCTAGTGTCATTGGCTAGTTTTAATATTTAAATAAGTTATCTGAATATAATAATAATAAAAAAAAACACATTTACATATTACTTTCTTGACTTAAATATTAAGGCATCCATTCATGAACAAGTTATCTATAGCGAAGTCATAAAATGCAAATGAATGCAGCCTTATGGTATTGTTTAAGTAAGAGGGAAATGTATGTATCGTCGTCTTACGGAAATAATAAAACGAATTGAAGTTTATAACCCTTCAGTAATAAAGAGTTGATAAGTTGAAGTAATGGGAATATCGGCCGATGGATGGGGCTCCGTAGTTCTATTCAAAGACTTGAATAAAAAACTTGTTACAAAAAAATACAACCGACTTCCAAATAAAAAAAACTGGCCAAGTGCGAGTCGAACTCGCGTGTCCGAACCAATTTAATATTTTTAACTTGTTATTTTAACACTACAGACAGAAGTCTGTAGTGTTAAAATAACACGTTAAAAATACAGATTACAAGAAAACCTATAAGAATATAGGTTTTCCTGTAATATTTAGGTATAGAACTATTATCTGCACTTTTTTTTCAAAATTTTAGGCATTGTAGTTTTGGAGATAAGGAGGGAGAATGGTCATTTTTGGTCTAATTTCTTGAATACCTTCAAAACTGTTTGTTTTAAAATTATGAAAAAAATATAGTTAAAACCCTCACAGTAAGCCCTTTCATTTGATATGTCACATAATACAGTTTGAAAACTTTTTTTTTAATTAACTAGTTTGACACCAAAAAGTGACCCCCAAACTAAAAAAATATTTATTTTCGTCACGCGTCCGTGTTTAGGTCACAGAAGTCCATATGTATACCAAATTTCAACAGAATCGGTCCAGTAAATCCGGAGAAAACTGGCTGTGACAGACGGACAGACAGACACCCGATTGATCCTATAATAAGGGTTCCATTTTTGACGGATGTTCGGAACCCTAAAAACACTACAAAGTAAAAAATAACTTTAATTTCGGAAGTCGGTGTTTTGGTAGTTTCTTCGTATTTTGATACCGACTTCCGAAATGAAAGTTATTTTAGTAGTGTTTTTTTTTATTTGTAAGTCAGTTGTATTTTTTTGTAAAAAGTTTTTTATTCACTTTTTTGTGGTACCCCCACACCTAACAATAACACTGGAAAATCGCAGGGAAGCAAAATACGCAGTTTCGTTTACTTGGATAACAAAAAACGTAAACGAATTCCAGCTATTTTGATTTAAAAGCCAAACTTCCTGACCGATTTTGATAAAATTTCTATGGGACCAATCAGGAAGTATATCCTTTCAGATAAAATAAGAATTTTTCAAATCGATTCATAAATGACGGAGTTATGAGGTAACAATCATAAACCTCCAAAATCTCCTCTTTTTTTTTGAAGTCGGTTAAAAAAATATTGCCTAAACCGAATTATTAAAAATTAGCATGCAAACGATGTTCTTAAATGAAGGCCAGTGTCTGATTTCATAGTATCTACGTTATAACACCAGATTTTAAAAAGTTTTCAGCCTGGCTTAGCTTATCTCACGCATTGTTTCTGTTCTACGATACACTACTGTGCTTAATATTACCTAATGTGAAAATTTTGTTAAAACAAAAAGAAAATAAAAACACGTGTGGCTATCGTAGTTTTCGGGTTATGAAGAAACTAACGACAGCGAAGTCGGTTTTATGTTAGGTTTTGAGGACCACAGTGAGGTGAGAGTTCCTTGAGGTTTCCTTGCATGAATTAAACAACCCTGAAGCGCGACACAAATATATCTCAAACTATTCTGTAGTTCAGTAATGATTAGGTTCAATTCTCCAAACATTTCCTGCAATTCAGTGATTGGAGCCATGTTCAAGTACAAGCTCCATGAAATGTCCAATCAGTACGTAATTACATATTTGTAACATAACGTTTTCTAATCAAGTTTCATTGGCTTCTTCAATAATAAATTGCACAAGTGAAGCCAGATAAACACTATCGTACATAAAATATAGTTAGTACCTACATTGTGTCGGTAATTGAATGTTGAAACCAACATGAGCTACTACAAGTTTGGTGATTGTATGATTAAGATAGATTTTACGATTTTGTATGGAACTATTTCCTTATGGCTTTAGATTTATCTACATGTTCTTTTACTCCTCTAAACTAAACAACATAAACATGAAAAACTGAAGCTTTTGGAAGATTTTATCTTGTCCAGGGCTCATAATTGACCTGACGCTATTGACAAAATATCTGGGAACCAAAAACTCGAACATATGCGTCATAGACTCGTATCATACCAACCCGTACTAGACCCGCGTGGTGGATTACAGCCCATTCCCTCTTCAGAGAGGAAGCCTCTGTCCCAGTAGTGGGAACTGCCATGTAGGTAATACTATTTCAAATGATCGCAACCAATGATAAATTGACTGATCCGACCTTGTTCCAAACAGCTTGATCGGATGCTTTTTATTCTGAGTGTGTGTTTAAATGGTCATTATGCGGGTGCAATCAGAATCTTCGCGAGTTCCAGATGAACGTGAGCCCCGCTTTCAACAAGATATTTAAAACGAATTCTGTGCTCTCCGAATGCGGGAGTATCAATTTACTGTAGCCATTTGTTACCACATTGTTTTTGCCCTGTTTGCTCGCACGGAACGTCATGCTGAGTAGAATGGATGGCATACAATGAGCAAAACTTTACGCTGTATCCCCGATGCGGAATGTGCTCGAAAGTACTCCAAAGAATTTGGTTTTAGGTCAGGTCGACAGGTTTCACGCACTATAGTTTTTAACTGAGTGGAGTAATTGCAAACCCAGCTCTTAAGACTTACTGTCGGTCAATCACGACTATGTGCAGCCTGTAAGCCCTAAATGAGCAAATAAAGAGAGCGTAGCAAGAGCGTTGGTGGACCAACAGTAATGATTTTCACAGAATCGCAGGGCAGCCTTGAATGAGACTCGCACCTGACCAGGAATGCATGACTCTAAGGGAGGAGTCCTAAATTCAGCAGTAGGTAGAACAAGGTCGCCAATGTTGATGAGCAAATAACGGCTATGGGTTTTCGTTTCCTTCAATCGAACGCCAGATAATTTAATGCAAGTGAGCATTCATCTTTTAAGTTCGTCAATTAATATGGCGCTGAAATAATTAGTTTTATCGAAATCATCCGATTCTAGCGAAGAGACAGAAAAACGTGGGTAATCGATGTAACCAAATTAGCCCCAAGCTCAGTCAGCAATTACGTAAATCAATTTTAAGATCATTTTACCGTGTTCTTACATTAAAATCGATACTCGGAAAGTAAATGTGTTAACATCAAAATCTAGTATTTTATTTCGCAGCCCGGTAGGTGTTTATAATTATGAAAGAGTGATGCCGGTTTGGCGAATATCTCGCAAAGTATTTTAATTAATATTTTCATATTAACATCTCACGATTGTCGGGCGGGTTATTATGTAAGGGGTGGGGTGCGTACTTCGAATGAAGGCACCAGGCTTTGTAAGAAGTCGTTGCAATTTATTTCTGGAATGGAGAGGGTTAACCGTTAAGGACTCTTTTCATCCCGCCTACCACGAGATCAGATTGCATTTAATTATTCATGCTCTTCGATTCAATGCAGCTCGGTAATTTTGTTTGCTCATTCGGTACCGTTTAAAGACCTTTATCAGGCCGAGGGCGTACAAAATACGAACCCATTTATTTCGTGTATTCCTTGTGAGCGGACAAAAATGTAACCAATTAAACTATACGTTCGTTAGACCCGACGGGCATTACATATTATACTTGCACAAAACTAGCATCCATTCATAACCGGAATACTTTTAAAAACAGGTTTTATTTTAACAAGATGTTGTGGCAGTGACAGTCACTTTTTTAACGCTCTCCTTTCTCCGAGGCTAATAAATTAAATGATACAATGTTTCAGCATTGTTAAATAAAAAAGGATGGACGGCTCCAGATAACCTGCATTATATCTTTTAGAAAGGAAATATTGTTTTTTTTGCTTGTGGCTATTTATTAGCAGCCGCGTGGACAAGTAGTTCCGTGGATGGATGACCATTTGGCCATTGTAACATATCGAAATTCCTTCGTCTCTCGGAAAGCACGCCTTGCCTTACATTTGTAGATCTTTGTCAGTTATGCTACGGCTACACTATCGCGATAGCGCGAAGTTATCTACGCGCGCTTTCTCTCGCACGCAGCTCAACGTCTTGCTGTGCAACAGAGAGCGCGTGAAGAATAGTTCGCGTTATGGCGATAGTGTAGCCGTAGCATTACGGGTAGTCAGAAGACGAGAAATCTGACACCAGTCTTGCGAAGCGGGATCCCAGTAACTGGGTTGTGGAGTTCAGACAAGCAGTTTTTCCATGTAAAATATCTACTGGTACTCAGCAGCACCCGGTTGGACTGGAAGCCGAGCTTCCACATCACCGGCTTTTTATCTTTTATGCTACGGCTACACTATCGCGATAACGCGAACTTTTCTTCGCGCGCTCTCTCTCGCACACACCTCAACGTCTTGCTGTGCAACAGAGAGCGCGCGAAGAATAGTTCGCGTTATCGCGATAGTGTAGCCGTAGCATTAGAAATCAAACACTCTTTATAATTTTTCCTAAGTTGTATTACTCAATTGCGTACAACGGAATGCGTTGAGCAATTTATCGAGACCAGGTGTTAATATGATTAACGGAGATGACTTTGGAGGTTAAATTACGTTTATTAACAAGTAAAGCAAATGCACGTCGCAAATTGATGCGCTAGCTCGTGTTGACATTGCGGCCATAACCAAGAAGTAATGAATTGTTTAGTTCCCAACTCAGTTTAATCATCTTTGTAGACAACGAGCAAGAATGTCAAGAGATGAGATATAATATAGAGAGATCAGAGAGCGAATGCTACTTATTTTAAGCAACGTTCGCATTCGCATCTCAGTCGCAAACTGTTAGAAAAGCCCCATTTCCATGGTTGCATATTAGAAAATCAAAACTTTTCTGAGCAAATTTCAAAAGAACAATAAACGAAATAACAAAATTTAAATGACCAAATGTTTTATTTAGAAAAAATTTAGAATCCCAATGTATGTGACACCAAATGAACGACTGATTAAAAGTTGCTAGATGTAATTTTAAAATATCCCCGACTCAGACTACCCCGACTCGGATAGGTTAGATTAGAAGGCTAAGGCGGGAGCGAAGCGGAGCGGAAGTCCCGCCTTAGCCTTCGTGGTTATTTTTTTTTTAAACCACCCAGAACTATGGTGAGTCGCCAGTAATCCATTTTGACCTTTAAACGATTTGGTCAATAGTGTAATAAATAATATAAACATTGATATTCCAGACTTTGGTCAGCTGAACTTTTGATCAAATAACCATCGTTATTTTAAACTTTGTTGATTTGTACGTTGTGCTTTTGAAATTTGCTCAGAAAAGTTTTGATTTTCTAATTTGCAACCATTTCCATACATTTTTGACAATTTGCGACTGAGATGCGAATGCGAACGATGCTTTAAAAATTTGTAGAATTGGCTTCTAATTCAAGATGAAGAGGAAGTAGACTGCTTTTACGTCAGAAGCTACTATGTGATAAGATTGATTTACGATGAAAGAACGTTTAACGTGGAAAATTAACTGGAATCGCTAAATTGATAGGAATCGCTGACACAGTTCGTTAGCGCAATGACCAATGCTGGTTCCTTCTCTGGATTAGAATATGCCTTAGACCCATATTCCGAGTAAGTTACTTCAATTCCAATCTTCCTCGAATGTCCTCATTAACCTATAGCTTGTTATATTGTGACTCAATCAAGGGTGTATTTTATTAAACTTTATATTCAGTGGTGGATTGGATGGAGTGGTGGCTATATGGCATTCTCTACCTACATCTGGGTTAAAAAGACTAGGTAGGTCCATGAATGCTCCACTCCTTTTGGTCGTAGCGTGATGTTATATAGCCTGTAGCGCTGTGGTCTTCCTCGATAAATGGGCTATCCAACACTAAAAGTTTTTTTAACCGACTTCCAAAAAAGGAGGAGGTTTCAAATTCGAACCAGTAGTTCCTGAGATTAAGCGTTCAACCAAAGAAACAAACAAACTCTTCAGCTTTATGATATCTATACTAATATATAGAGCTGAAGAGTTTGTTTGTTTGCTTGAACGCGCTAATCTCAGGAACTGCTGGTCCGATTTGAAATATTCTTTCTGTGCTGGATAGCCCATTTATCAAGGAAGGCTATAGGCTATATATCATCACGCTAATACTAATAGGAGTGGAACAGTAATGAAAATTGTGACGCAGACGAAGTTGCGCGGGTCAGCTAGTTAAGTATAAAATACCAATTAGGTATTATTTGTCGAGTGGAGGTCCTTCAAAGTGACTTGGAATATTATGTTCCTTAGCCTTGCTGCAATTACAGTGCACAATCCATTAATTAGGTGCAATTAGGCAGTACGTAATTTAGTGCAGATTGTAAGCAAAATTAACATGCAAGCCTGGCTGAATTTCATGAGCATTCAGTTTGCCTTTACTCTGTTCTGCGGTTTTATCTTACCACTTAGCACTTTATGTCACTGCATTTATAAATATTTTATATTTCATAAGTGGCGCTAAACAAACCTTGATATCAAATAGAATGATTTTTTTAAACAACGAATTTTTGTCTGATATGCCGAAGCATAAATGAAGTTTTATGTATTTAATGTTTATCTAAAGGCATAGTATATTTAAGGATGAAATTTTTACAAAACTTCATTATGGTAGGAAATTTACTTACCAGAAAACTAAAATATTTTTATATTTTATATTTCACATGGGCGTTTCCGAAACGTCAGAAGCTAGATTCCCTTTAGCACCAATTTGTCGCTACTTATGGAGAAGCACTGTTACTCTTTTTAAAGTTATTCATTCGCCTTTATAATGTTTGTCAATCCTCTTCTTAATCAACTTGTTTTGACATTATAAGTAAAACAATAAAACCTGTGGAATTAGGTACTGTATGGGAATAACGTTAGGATAACATGCATTAATGCATAAGTGGAAGTACCAGCTAAGTATCAGCTTGCCGCGCTTGACTCGGTGAAACGCAGAGCTAAGAGGCTCAGTGGCGACGTAAAACTGGTGGATGCCAAGCTACACAGCTTGGGTCATCGCCGCAAGGTTGCCTGCTTGTCGGTCTTCTACAGATTGTACTTCGGTGAGTGTGCCCAAGAACTCCACGACCACATCCCACCGACTACCTTCTACCATCGGATATCCAGACGCACTGCAAATTACCATCCCTACCGTGTTGCTATTCCACCAATTCGTACTAAGTGTTTCCAAACGTCTTTTCTAATGCGCTCAGCAAGGGAGTAGAACTCTCTGCTTGTCCTAATTTTTTTAATGTCAGAGTTAAAATATCCCGACAAGTATCGAAGTCCACGAGCCCGATGCATCCTATGGGCAGTAGCAGACTAATATTATCATCTACCACGGCTGCACCTCACCCTAAAGCCGGGTTCTGATTAGTGTGTTGTGTCGTGTCATGGCGCGTTCTGCCGCAGTTGACAGGCTAAAAATCTTGTGTGAATAGTGTATCCTTCGCCACGACAGACCCCGGCACTGTAATGTGAACCCAGCTTTACACAGTTTCTACCGAAAGCACGAGAAGAAAGAAATATACGTATACTAAAACTAGCTCTAAGATAACGTTACATCGGAACGTGTGTGGAAGCTGGATTAAATGCAGCTCCTAAACTAACATTGACAGTGTTCTCAACTAAATGTCAGACGTTTCTCTCCATTATAGTAAGGGAGGTGGCGTTGCAAATGAAAAAGTCATAGTAAGCCGGCTGATATTGACATGGATAGTTGATCTTATACGGCTAATATGTAAACTGGTGGTCAGCTGCTTAGGTAGCGGTGGGTTTGGGTGTGGTTGGTTGCGAAAATTGTAAAAAAAAGTCATGGCACGCCGGCTGAAAACTTTTTCTGGAAAGATGGCATCATACTGTGTTAAAAAATAGTGGTCAGCTGCATGGTTGAGGGTGGAATATCAGTCAGCTGCTCGCATGAACTTGTGAAAAAAAATGGAAAAAATGTAATAATAAGCCAAATGAGACCTAACTAGGAGAAATGGTTTACATTATTAAAAGTACGAAAACAACGGTCAGCTGCTTGGCTGGCGGTGGAAAGTCAGTCAGCTGACGCAGTAAAGATTTAAAATATTTGAGCATTGCTATTACGCTGTTCCCTTTTAAACACATATTTCGAGATAGATTCTGGAGCTTCTTGAGCCTATAACACGACCTTTGGGCTACCGCAGCCTCTCCTCCTAAAATCGAGAAGATGCAATAACCTTCTTTTTTCGTAACCAACCACACTCAAACCCACCGCGGGTACGCCAGTTGACCTTTGGTTCTCTTATTAGTCATTCGAGATCTATTGAATTTGATGGAAGTCGATCGGCTTAAAAACACTACTTCAAATGCAACGCCACCTCCCATACTATTACATTAGAGATGTGGAAGTTGTGGATATAGTGTGTCATGCACAAAATTAACGTTGACATATCTATCGAGTCTATGAGGATCCGTTGTAAGACGCTTATTTAACAAGATGTCTGGTAATCAATACGGGAAATTGAATGAGACACTGTAGATCCCTTGGGACTACCTCTACGAAGATGTGTATTTTCTTACGATACGTAGGTACTCGTATATCTACTTTTATTGAATGTTTGGTTTTCACTTTTACGCTTTTCTAGCTGTTAATGGTAGTTTAATTTTTAATTGCCGCGATTTACATATCGCTAAAAAAATATTCTATGCATATTCAGGCAAAATGGGCATAATATACCTTTGAGTAAACCAAAAATCGATAACGCTGCGGGCCCAGAAAGGGATAATGTGATGAGGTCAAACTGCGTCAGTGTTTCCGAACGCAGACGAATTCAATCCAAATCTCTTCAAAGTTAGAGTGAACGGACTTCTTCTGGGTAAGTTCACTCCATCGTTGATTTTGTCTGTGACCTAGACTAGAGTCAAGACCACATCTCAGAGTTAAAAAAACCTCAATTCATTCGTAAATTATAAAGAGTGGGAAAGGTGGAAAAATGCACAGGAGTCCTTGGCCCTGCAATGGTAAAATATCCTCCACAGTTAAACGAATCAGTCCACTATAGCCACCTAGACCCATAACCCAATATTATTTTTTCTATCTGCAAAATAGTCCTTGATAATCCGGAAATAAATCTTGGGTGCACTTATGTAGTGCATAAAGGGACGATGGTAGGTGCCTCATTCCATTTCAAGGGTCCAACGTGCATTTGCGAGCTGGGTTCGGCCCCTTATAGGCTTATTTAAATGTATAAGGATTAATATCATGATACCAAAATCACCACTACTCCATCCCGCCCGGGTTTTGTTTGAATTATTTGAACAAAAAGCGGTCATTGCGGCTTAACCATTATAGTTAGACATATACCCTTTTGCACTTTTTATAGGTAATAATGAGTTCTTCAATTTTGTAATACATTATTTTTATGTTCCATCAATAGTTTTCTCAGTGCACGCCAAATAATGAATTTTATAGGCTTTTGGTTACATTATTGCAATTTTCTTAAGGATCTCTATTTTTTCTTTAAATATAATATAGGCTATGTTCATAAGGGATAATGTAGGATTCTAATGGTGAATGAATTTTTCAAATCGGTCCAGTAGTTACGAAGCCTATTCAATTCAAACAAACAAATCTTTCGTCTCTATAATATTACTAGCTGACCCGCGCAACTTCGCTTGCGTCACAATTTTCATTACTGCTCCGCTCCTATTGGTCTTACCGTGATGATATATAGCCTATAGCCTTCCTCGATAAATGGGCTATCTAACACCGAAAGAATTTTTCAAATCGGACAGTAGTTCCCGAGATTAGCGCGTTCAAGCAAACAAACAAACTCTTCAGCTTTATATATTAGTATAGATTCTATACTAATATTATAAAGAAGAAAGATTTGTTTGTTTGTTTGAATTGAATAGGCTCCGAAACTACTGGACCGATTTGAAAAATTCTTTTAGCATTGGATAGCTACATTATCAGGGAGTAACATAGGCTATAAATTATCCCCGTACTCCCAAGGGAACGGGAACAACGCGGGTGAAACCGCGTGACGTCCACTAGTATATTATATTATTATTAGTGTAGAAAAGTAACTGCAGCCATTTAATTGCCTAGAATATGTGAAAATGTAAATTTTGGAATCGCAATAGCGATACACATAGTAAGGTAAGGAAGCCAATTAATATTTTATCAAAAATAATATAATATATATGTATTACAAATACTTCGATCGAGACTTAATTCATTTATTTTGGTGGTCACATTTTAATAAAACCACATTTAACTAACAAAATAACATTGGATAATTACATGTTTGTAGTGGATCAATCAGTTTGTACACAATATTGAATGAGAAGATAATTGCGTTCTTTAAACCTTGATTGAATAAATCTCTCAACCTTGGTAAAAAATGCCTATCAAGGTGAAATGTTTCGATAGTTACATCCATATTAATCGCAGATGTACAGAAGCTACTCAAGTCAGTCTTCCTATCTTTAGAGGGGTTTAAACATTGCGCATCAGAGACGTGGCTTAGAATATGTTCACCATGTATATAAACTAGAATATTTGTTTACGCAGCATCCCTGTTGACGACGAGCTAATATTGGATATTCCCAATATTACTTTTTACCTACGTTTTCCATATTTTTCATATGTATTATATTATACGGGCATTACTTTTTATGAGTATGAACGGATTTCTTTAAGACTTTCGGTAGAAATATTTTTGGGTTACCGATCAGGTTGCTCATTTAGTCTGAAAGCTGTGTTTTCTAACAATTTTACTAGTGCTTTTCTTGAAATTTAGGTCATTGAATATATTTTAGCAATTTTGGTCGATAGCAATAATATTCACATAAACCCAGTAACTTTATTTTTATTTTTATTTGTGATGGGTTTGCTCTTGACTTTAGTCTAGGTCAGAGATGACCGAGACAAAGTCTACGATAGAGCGAGCTTAAGCTGGATCTTAAGTACTAATTAAGAATTATTTCTTAATGTGGGACAATATGGCAGCCTGGTAGGAGGTCTGTGTCTAGCTGAAGAAATTCAGGGATAATGTGATTAGCACTTTATTTCGGGACCAGACACACTGTTAATAAAATTAATGTAACTAGGTTTGATTTGAATACGTAACGCATATGAAAGCAATGAATCGAAGTAGTAAATTGGTCCTTCGTGGATTTTTATTGCGTGGAATGATTTCTGTTTTATTACACAATGCCTTCATTAAATCTGGCGAAAAAAATGTTTTAGCTAAAGGTTTTACCAATGTAAAGTGATACTTTATTGTCATCATGGAAATTTTATATTTTAAGTACTACACTAACTATACACACTTAAAATAAAAATAAAAACTCCTTACTAAAATATGACGTCAAAATTTAATTAATACTGTCGACTGGAATTGAGCCAAAAAGACTGTCGACATTGCCACGTTGAATGGCAATGCTTAGCCTCTGACCGAGGAAAAGCCAGCCCCAGGGTCACGCGAAGTGTCTACAAAATGTAAAGTTAGTTAATTTACCAATCCAAGAAGGAGAAAGAAAAGTATTTTATACGGTTTATTAAAATGAAGATCCGAAAATTAATCAAAAGAAACACTTGACACCACTTGTGAGATCAACAATCTTTTTCTTTTCACTTTGTATTTTATGTTTGTCGTTCGACTTAAAACAATGGAATTATTCGCTTTGTAGTGCTTAAAAATCTTATGTTTTTTGGTAGCACGACAAAATTGCCAATTCCTTTTTTTTTCTTACGGTTCTTTTTATTTCGTTTAATAATAGTGGTACAGCTGTAAGACCAAATCATATTTTGAAATAAAAAATATTCAAGTCGGGCCAATCAATTCAATGGTCAAGTGGTCATGTATAAGTATTTATGTATTTGTCCATAAAGAAATCAGTTTATATACATATAGATTGCTTAGAGTCGGGAAACGTTTTGCTGATATAGAAAACCCTTGATTTTAAACCGACTTCAAAAAAAAGAAGGTTATTAATACGACCCGTATGTATGTACCTAATATTGTCAGAGTTGCATAGTTTTTGTATATATTAGTCTATACCAGCTTCTAAACATGTGTGTCTAATTTCATATGTGTACTACCTTTCGCCCGCGACTTCATACTCGCATATCCCTTTTTTCCCCGTTCCCGTAGGAATTTCGGAAAATCCTCTCTTAGTGTACCCCTACTGCTCTGCTCTAGCTGTGTGTTGTCTGTCAGTCACTCAATCAGTCAGTAACGGAAGAATTTTATATATTAGGATATAGAAGAAAGATTTAAGTATGTTTGTAAAAACTATAAGTCGGATTTCAAAAATTCTTTTTAGTTGGATTACGTATAGTTTTTGAGATAGAGAGTTAATTGTGTATCAGTGACTAGGAAAACGTGTCGTTGGCTTAACAGCGTAATTCTAAAACATGTGAATATGCATGTTGTTTCAATGTTGACATGCAGTTAGGCTCATGCTAAACAATCTCGATGAAAATTTCAAAAAGTGGCTTAGCAATTTAAAAATAATCGTGTAATCGAATAGATGGCAACATAAAAATGGTTCGTCACTTGTCTTCACGTACATATTATTATAGTAGACTAGCTGTTGCCCGCGACTTCGTACGCGCATATCCCGTTTTTTCCCGTATCCCGTTTTTTCCCGTTACAAAAAACTATCCTATCTCTCAAGTTGGATCGAACTGCACATGGTGTGCAAATTTTATTATAATCGGTTAAGTGGTTTAGGAGTCCATTGAGGACAAACATTGTGACACGAGATTTATATATATTAATAATGTTGGAGGAATAAGTACTTATACTTTTAGGGTTCCGAACAAAAAACGGAACCCTTATAGGATCATTCGGGTGTCTGTCTGTCTGTCCGTCTGTCACAGCCAGTTTTCTCCGGATCCACTGGACCGATTCTGTTGAAATTCGGTACACGTATGGATTTCTGTGACCCAAACACGGACGTGTTACGTAAATTATTAAATTTTTAGTATGGGATAACTTTTGGGGGTCAAACCAGAAAATTTAAAAATAAAAGTTTTTTGAATAATATCGTGTGACATATCAAACAAAAGAGCTTACCGTGAGAGTTTTAATTATATTTTTTTCATAATTTTAAAATAAACGGTTTTGTAGTTAATCAAGAAATTAGACGAATAATTACCATTCCCCCTCCCCCCTTATCTCCGAAAGAACTGAGCCTAACGTTTTGAAAAAAGTGGAGATAATAGATCTTTACCTATAGATTACAGGAAAACCTATGAGAAGTCTACAGTATTAAAATAACGTGTTAAATAAAATGAAATTCATTCGGAACCCTTTGCACGCGAGTCCGACTCGCACTTGGCCAGATTTTTTTTAATAAAAAGTAATTTATATAAAAAAAATTAAACCCCCTTATAACTTTATTAATTAATAACTAAAAAGGGAGATATAATAGTTTATTTATAAAAAAAAATTAAGTCGTAAATACCTATGCCAACTATATATGCAGTAGGTGGGTGTGTGGGGTGTTCGGTGTCAACATCTCACCGTATAATCTTAGGTGGAGTGAACGACAAGTGAGCTGTCATTCCATCTTGTTTGTATGGTTTGACAGCTCACTTGTCGTTTCACTCGCACTTCGCCCAAATTGTCACTTCGACAAGTTTACAGAATCACTTGCTGTATATTACGACTACTAAGTGACAACGATTATTCCAAATATTAAGGCTGGCACCGACCTCAAAAAAAGATAAAGTTTTCTTTCTTGCTTTTTATTAGTTATTAGCTGACTCGGCAAACGTTGTTTTGCAAAAAGAAAAATATAGCCTTCCACCTATTCTCATATCTACCGAATAAACACACAAAATTTCATGAAAATCGGTCGAGCCGTTTCGGAGGAGTTCGGTAACAAACACCGTGACACGAGATTTTTATAAATTAGACTAGCTGACTCGGCAAACGTTGTTTTACAAAAAAATATATATATATTTAGTTTAAATTTTGCGAATTAAAATAAAAGTGAACTTATCAAAATGAAAGCTTTTATTTCAATTGCAACGAATAACAAGGTGACAGAATGGAGTCCTATAGTGCTTTCATTTTATTTTTTAGCTAGTACATTTTTATTATTTTAATTATTCAGTTTTATTGTCTGGTGTGTTTTCACACAATATACATCGCGTAGAATAAACACAACTCCTGAAGGTTTGTTCAGGATCGAGTACTGAAATTGATTTCATATGTTTTTCTACACTAATATTATAAAAAGGAAAGATTTGTTTGTTTGTTTGTTTGTTTGAAATGAATAGGCTCCGAAACTTCTGGACCGATTTGAAAAATTCTTTCAGCAATGGATAGCTACATTATCAGGGAGTAACATAGGCTATATTTTATCCCCGTACTCCCACGGGAACGGGAACTACGCGGGTGAAACCGTGTGACGTCCACTAGTCTTTAATATTAACATTTATGACGAAATTTTATTTAAAACGTTTTAAATTTGAGTCCCTGCTGTCGTGTCTAGCTATTAGTAGTGTAAAACAAGAGCGTAGAGTATAGGCTACACAATTATAATAATAAATTACCTATATGCAGCGCCATGTTTGCAGTTAGCACTAAGATGCTATTGTTGAAAAAAGTCGCCTGATTTTGACAAAAAACGGTATCTTCCTATAATTGGGATTTCTGAGATCTTCCCAAGCGTCGTCCTCTAGAATCTAAATACATAATAACGGCTCTCACAGATCGTGGATCTACTTTGAGTTTTCCTACCTATATTTTGTCATAAGGTACGGTACAGGTATGACCTAAGTAACGTTCCTAAAATGTACTTGTAACACAGGCAACATGCCTGTGTTACAAGTACATTTTAGTAACGTTGAAAACTACCAAAGTAAACTTAGGCTGTATATTAACGCAGCACGTCGCTCCCAGCCATTATATTAAACTACGCCACCATCCTCCGGGACAACGTGGCAGTACACAAATTCTTAGTCATAAACGTCTCACTAATATTTTAAATTTTAGAACATTCTAGAGGAACAGTAAAAAGCTTTTTATTCACTGAGTGGTTTCTTTTTGAACAGAAAAAAAATACTCGTGTTATCAAATACGCTAATACTGGCAACTGAAAGTACTCGTACTTCGTTTGCCATTTTTTTACATTTCTACTGCACTAATGTAACTAAAAATTAAACTGAAAAATTGAACAAGAAATAAATAAAGGAATATCCTCATCATGCAACTCTTTAAATGAAAATGGCTTTTTAAATTAGCAATTTACCTTTATTAACATTTTACCTAGCTATTGGCGCTAATTTTAATTTCTAAAAGGGGTGTAAATGTCGTAAAATGTAAACTTTATTGTGATAGCCTTTATGGTTTCGCGTTGCAAAGATTTTTCCTTGTTTTCTTTTTGATGCTCGGAAAAAAAGGGGACGATTGTAAGGATTCGAATATGAGATTAAATATTTAATCGTCGACTTTGTCTCTGTTATCTCATCTCTGACCTAGACTAGAGTCAACAGCAAAAACCCATCTCAAATAAGAAAATAATAAAAATATTATACAGTTGGCTAAAGGTACCGTTTTTTTTTTGTGCCAGTATACTCGAGTATTTATATCTTGATTTTTTCATAATTATGTGCAGTTCAGGGTTAAGGTCTTAATATGCTATACTTGACTTCCGGTCAAAAAAAACGGCGTGCTTTGTTAAGGGCTTTCAGTTGTAAACTTTTTGGAATAATTAATTATGTGCGTATTTCGGTTACCTACCGTATACGCACAACCTCTAAAAGTTTTTAAAAAGGTTACAATGTCTTTACAATCAAAGAAAATGATTTGTCAAGCTAAACAAAACATTGGCTACGGTAAATAAGTTGCTGCATGTTTTGCCAGAAGAGTGACAGTACTTCCAAATTCTTATTTACTTAGTTACAAATGTATGTATATACATTTATTAAAAAGAAAAGAAGAAGAAACAGAAAAATTGGTACAAAGGTGATGAATATTTCTAAAGAAATATCTTCCAGCAAACCTGCGAAAGGAGAGTCGAATAAAAAGAAATGTTGGTAGACATCGTGTGTAAAAGTTAATAATTTTCGCGGTGTTAGTTTGCCCCATTGCTAACATAAATCAAACAGAATCAAGGAGCCCTTTTCATCTGTCACAACAACAACACAGCTCGGTGACCTGTGCCCTGGAACAATGCCGACATCTCCGCGTCCCTGTACACACAATGACGTCTATTCACTTCTCCTAAATCTGTTTGCGTCAAGTCAACTTTGCTTTGCTACGGGAAATGGTAACAAAGCAAGAGCACAACATTTTCCGCCTCCCACATCCGATATTGTTTCCATTTAATTCGTAGTTCAGCAGTTGCAGTCGCAACTCTAATGCTGAACTATAACAAAGTTGCACAGAGTATGGTCAAACAAAGTAATTTACCGACGACGGCTTCTCGTTTACCGCTTACCGAGGAAATCTGTTTGCCCTGAAATTAACAACAAACAAGTTTTATGATTCAATTTCGCTATTCGTACGCTCCATAGTCACCAAAGGTAATAAAAACACGTCCCGCTGACATTGTTCCCAGCACCCAGTATCAGCCACATCTTTAATGTATTTCCTCTAACGCAGATTAAAATCTTTGTGTGGAGCGTAAATTCCCGCCGTGTTATACAAGCGACCAAGTGAGATAGAATTTCAGACGGCTGATGCATTATACGGAAACCAACATAGATATTGATTACAAAAAAAAATCGATCGAGTTGTACCGGCGATGCGTCCGTGCCAAAGTAGGCTGTAGTGGATATGAATATCGAACGAGGCGTTGCGAGCAGGCGAGCGCTGGTCGCTAAGGCAGCGTATCGAATGCGCCCGCGCCGGCCGCGGACCTCGGCGAAAAGAAAGGACCGTATAGTTGTTAAATAATGACGATAGTTGCATGTTACCGAGTGAAATGCTCGTAGGGATGGAGTGTTCTGACGAGATGAGCACCTTGCTATTTAAGAGCGGGTCGGCATGGCGAATGTCATCAGTTAACACAAGCTCACAGCCACAGGAACATCTCCAAAAAGTGGATTTGTTCTAATCGGTTTTACCACTTGACTTCGAAGTAAAGGTCTTTAACACTCGGAGCCGTCGCACCCAAGCACAATATGCGCGCATTTATGGTAAGCAGCTCGCGGCAGATTTACTTCGTTAATTTATTTAATTTACTGTAATTTACTGTTTGGCACATGCGATTGATAATTAATTTTAAATAATAATATTTTTTAAATTAAATCAGTGTTCCTAATTGTGACATTTTATACAGAACATAGTCGGCGTTTCAGGAAATTTGGAACTGAAGTGAAGTGTTCAGTGATTGGATATCGCAGTGTGCCAAATAGTGAGAACTAATACTTCAGTGCCGTTGAAGTGTAATAGTGAAACAAGATTATTAGTGTTTGTGCATAATTGCCAAAAATATTTATCGATTAATAGAAGTTTGTGAAAAAAGTATAATTCGTGAAATTGTCCTGAATCTCAAATAAACTGATTCTAAAATAATATATTCATGGAGATTTGTCCATAAATTGAAATTCAATCATGGCAGTAGAGTTCCATTTTATTCAACAAAAATATTAATTTGGTACCTTGTGAATGCCGGGCAGTGAGAAATAAAAGTCAGGAATGAATAAGGCTAAAATATAATAATGGTACAGTTAGGTTAACGGTTCTCCTATACGTTAGCATGAATTAAATGAACGGCGCAGGGCAGCGAGCCCTGATGTGGATCGCATTTGTTACTCACGCTCATGAAAGGACCTCTCGATCATTATTCACTTCGAGTGCGATCTCCATTTCACTCAGTCCGTTTCCACATAGCCACTCTTTACATGCGCGCAACCAACGTAACGCGTCTATCTGTATTCCAAGAACCTAGTACATACAGAAAATAACTACCGCCAAAATTCCCCGTGTCCCTCTTGCGTAACACAAATTATTTCAACTCGTTTACGACTACCGCATACGAGCCGATCTTACGTCACATCACATTTTGCACAGTTTCGTATTTGTTATATTTATTACAAAACTTACATACACCATCAAATCTATGGGATAATTATGCTTTGCGAATTGATAATGCTGCGCGTTTCATACTTTGTACAATGTTAGTTAAATATTCGGTGTGTAGTGAGCGTTACCTACTTGTCGGACATCTTTCACTCCGTCCCGGCTAATGTGATGTGGTTAGCTAATGGTGATGCTAACTAATTTGAGCAACTCACGGCTTCATTAAGGTTTTCATACGAATAAGACATTGCTCTTATACCTAACAGCAACCAAGTTTCGGTTTATATTTCTGGTGATGCTCATACCTGTGCTGGAAATGAAATAGTATTTTGAGTGGAGTTCGCAACCGGCGCCCGGTGCTGCGTAATCGCTCCGTGTATCGGATGCGTCGCCCCCTCATCCGGGGCACTCGCGTTGCTGACGCCCCGCGCTCTAAATACGAGGCTTGAATAGCTGCCTTGTCCCCATTCAATCATGGTTTTATATCGCCAGCTTGTGTTCAATCTCAATTTAAAGATTTCTGCTTAAAATTATACTTGATTGTTACAGGTACTCGCCTGCGTGGCGCTGGCCTACGGCCGCCCCGAACCCCCGGTAGGTTACAGCTACTCGGCTCCCAGCTCGGGAGGATACAGCTCGGGTGGACATAGGACCGTGTCCGTCGGAGGAGGACACTCCGGCGGCATCTCCCTCGGTGGAGGACATTCGGGAGGCGGTCTGTCCTTCGGCGGCGGCCACTCTGGCGGCGGACTCTCGTTCGGTGGTGGACACTCTTCTGGAGGACTTTCTTTCGGAGGTGGCAGCATCGGAGGTGGTAGCATCGGAGGCGGAAGCATCGGAGGTGGATTCGGAGGCGATGATGGCGGATATGCCGGTGGATACAACGGCGCTGCTCTAGTCCAGAAGCACATCTACGTCCACGTCCCACCCCCAGAACCCGTTGAGCAGAGACAGCCCCGTATCCCTGAAGTTGCTCCTCCCCAGAAGCACTACAAGATCATCTTCATCAAGGCCCCGACTCCTCCCACCCCCACCGCCCCTATCATCCCTGTCCAGCCCCAGAACGAGGAGAAGACCCTCGTCTACGTGCTTGTCAAGAAGCCCGAAGAACAGCCCGACATCGTCATCCCCACCCCCGCGCCCACTCAGCCCTCAAAACCAGAAGTTTACTTCATCAAGTACCAGACCCAGAAGGAGGGCGGCATTGGCGGTGGTATCGGTGGTGGCGATGCTGGCGGTATCGGAGGCGGTATTGGCGGTGGCGCTATCGGCGGCGGCGTCGGCGGCGGTGACCTCGGTGGCATCTCTCTTGGCGGCGGTTCCGGCTCTGGCATCAGCGGCGGTGCTGGTGGTCACGGTGGAATTGAAATCAGCGGTGACTTCGGTGCCAGCGGCGGAGACGACAGCGGCTCTGATGGACACAGCGGAGCCACCAGCTCCCAGTACGGACCTCCCGGACACGTGGCGGGACCCCTTCACTAAACCAATAATAGTCCGGGTGGTAGGATAATAAGTGGAGTTATTTATTGCTAAGCGAAATTTATGCCAATCTTCAAAGTTGCAAGAGATCGCGGTTTGTTCGCGGTCGGGACTGCTCGAAAGGATCCTGCCACCTGCAGCACGCGGTCGAACGCCTGCACATAGTCACCTGCTTCGTGTTCGCCCGCGAGCTACCTACGACATAACACGACTCATCGATTATCTCATCATCGCCACTCATTTACTTGTTATTAGTGCACAGTGTTAATGTTGTTCGAAAGAGGCATTTTACTGCGACTGTTATGTTATGTATTATAATATAGCTTTTTTATTTTTATAATAAAACCAAATGTGATGCTTAATCTGTTTATTGGTTACTTTTGGGGATTGGGAATTCAAAATGGACAATTGCGTCACTTCCGAAAGTAGTGGTGAAAGGTTGCTCCGTGAGTGAGGGCGTAGCAGTGGCGAGTTCGGCTCTGAACGGGTCCTTTCTCGAGCTTGCTACGATTAGTTTCAACATAAAATCGAAATTTGAACAATCAGAGACGTGTTACGCAACAGCAACGAGCGGGTGCGAGCGGCGGCGGGCGCTCACGTGCCCGCCCGCGCCGCCGCCGCTCGACTCGCTCTCATTAAATGACCGCCTTAATGGATCATACGTGTAATTACACTTTCATAAATTTAGTGGATGTCGGAGCGGTTACGTAAACTATCCGTTTCTTCACACCGCTGGGCCATTAATATTTTTATGAATTAGGGTATTCCAACTCTTATGATTTCACAATCCATAAAGTGTACGTGAAATGGGTTTTATCTTTTTAAAAGGTTTAATAAACGAGCCCAAATGAGTTTTGGAATGACTGTGAATAGTTCATTCTGAAGACGTGTAGTTCGAGGTTTGGCAACAGGTAGAGCGATGAGCTTTTAGTTAGATGTTGAACATTACTTAAAGCCCATGATTTGATCAATACATTTTTACTATAAAATGCAGCAGTAGCTAGTCAGTGCTTAAACTTAACTTTACTTATTGAAACTTGTCTTGAAAGTATTAAAATAGACTAGTCCTCATAGCCTGACTAGAACTCTTTCATTATAAAGAACGAACACCAATTAACACTAAAGGCTTGTAGTACCGAACAATTGAAAGATTAACTGAAGCGAATCGTTTGTCTATTCAGGCTAAAGCCACGAATTACAAACTGAGTCCACACCCAGCCAAAGTTAGCGCCAACTAAGGGGAAAACAAAATAAGGTAAAAATATAGCTTACGCACATTGAGAATTCCTTTACTTTATTCCCCTTTGCGAAGATAGTATTTACCGGCATTTGAACGCCGAGGGCCGTGGTACCTCCGAACAATAGTCGATATTTACGCCGGGATCGCAATAAACTTCTGGCTACCTTTCCCTGGCCGGCAAGAAATGACATTTTGTATTGGCAACGTGCCCAAAAACTTGCGCCCGGCCATATCATTGGATGTGGCTTGAACAAACTCGCTCGATACTCGCCGGGCAGATAATATGTTGCCGGCGACGCCACTGGTCATGCAGCTTACGTTGGCATATCTGATCCGATACTTTATCCTAAAGATGCTTTCAACTGGACACGAAACAAATGTAAAAAATCAATGGTGTTGGCAGACATCGAAGACCGTGTAGAATCTAAACTTAATATTTTGGGATTATCTTCCAAAATTACAGAATGAAAAAGGTTCGGGGATGTGTTGCAATAGTCGAACTGTCAGAAAAGAAGGAATATTGTGAGCCGGCAAGCTGTAAATATGTAATCAGGGATAGCTTTTTTGTCTAACTAAATTATGGTAGGCCCAACAATAAAACCGAATGGCTGTTTCGGAATAGTGAACGAGGAAGTGCATGCCTTCCAAAACTCTTTCGCTAGAATGGAATATCAAGAGCTAATACTGGTAATATATCTTACAGCAAAAGTTTTCCCAGACCTTACTTTAAAGGCGTTCAAAACCGTCCTTGTTACTCGGCCAAGAGGTGACATTGATAGATGAAGACTTCCTGAGCTTAATCTTGAAATTGTTCAGGGAGCTGCATTAAACGCGTGTTTTTACCCCACCTCGACAAAGTAGATGTGGAAGTTTTATAAGTTTTAGGTAGGGTTAGAAGTAGACTTTTCTCATGAAAGCCATATCAATGCCCAAATGTTAACTCACCATTTTGTGAAGTAATTCTAACATTTTGAAGAGTTTGTAGATTATTATCAAATCTTTTTATAGCATAATTTTTAGATGACCTGACAGTTTTGCTGCAGGTTCAGTAAATACATATATTTCATAATTTAATATTAAACCAGTTCCACGTGATATATGTTGATAAACAAATCGTATTTGCCGATGTATTGAAAAAAATATGAACTAACAAATACAAACTAACATACCCATGAAATATTTTTTCTTAGTTCAGTACAAATTGCTTTCGTCATATAAAGAACTCTTCCCACTCCAGGTGGTTCAGGCGGTGTGCTGTCCTCATTGAAAGAATGTAAGAATATTATGAAGTAGATTGTGGGCTAGTACCAATATGTCCTTTTTAGGGTTCCGTACCAATTTGGTATATAAAAGGAACCCTTATGACGCGACTCTGTCTGTCACTGCTGGATGTCTCAAGAACTACTAATGCTATCAACTTAAATTTGGAATAGTTTAAGATGACGTTTGCCCAACTATTTTGTAAATAAGAAAGATTTTTTTTTGCAACAGGGACTGAATGGGTGTCTTAAAAATTCGAAGTGAGGCTACTAGGCCATGTGGAGTATCATATTAAAGAGCGCTACTTGCACATTCCCAAATCTTTTTCTTTTTTTTTAGGCCGCTGTTTTCGACTTTTAACGAAAAATGTTATACTCTTATCTCCGAAGTTAGCATAGAGAAAAATCTGAAACTATTCTGTTCAATAAAAGTTAATGTAAAGATTATAGAAAAAATAAAACGATATCTTTAAAAAAATAGTACACCTTTCAGAAAAAAAATTACATTAGTTCCACTATCGGTCAAAAGATGACGCTGACCTAAAACTGCAATATTCTACACAATAGTGTTAAAATTTTCTGAAGAATATATGCATCACCGATGAAAATGTAAAACATTTCACGTTTTATATGATGGTACGGAACCCTCGGTGCGTGAGTCCGATTCGCTCTTGACTGGTTTTTTTTTCATCGAGAAGTCTTTGATTCTGCAAAACCATAAAAGGGTTTTTTTAGAATCCTGTAATCGCAGTTGCATTAAGCCAGCCACAGACCTCTACTCATTAGGCCAGTCACTTGTTAACTATTATTCGTGGGTCCATTTTAGCGATTGGCTGCCACTGACCGCACATTGCGGTGTATCTCTGCAGTCCTGCCTTTTGCACTATACATATGATCTTTGGCCTTTCTGTGGTTAGGTACACTCACAGAGATAGAGACGATAAAAAACCGAAACTATTGTCCAGGGCCAAACATTTGACTACAGGTTATTTTAGTATGGTATAAAAATAGATATTTCTTGACATTGAGACGGTCGGATCAAACACAGATTCATTGATAACTGCAGACAGGCGGCAATATCATGTTGTAGTCGACACTCTAAAACTGAATATGGCTAATAATACAATGTTTATATTTACTCTATCATCTTGTCTTACTAGTACAGCATTTTTCCGTCGGGTAAGAAAAACAACTCCATCAAACTGACCAGTTCCCAATCTTTTATATACTGTGACTCCTTTTACATGTTATATTTTTGCGACGTCCCTGTAAAAGAAGTAACTTAAAGGTAAGTACTACTAAAGGCGCAGGTAAAACTAAAATATACACCTAAAATCAATAAGACGGATGAACTTGCTTTTCTGATTTTAAAATTCACTTAAAAGTATTTATAAAACGTGTGCTTAAGATCTATAAGTGCGACAACATATCTATTGTAAGATAAGCTTCAAATCTTAAACAGAAAGCCTTTCACAACAGAAAAACACAGTATTTGTTGCTTACTCCATTTCAATTTTTTTTTCTACAATACTATATTCTTCTGAAATGATTTTCATTCGTCAATTGCAGTATATGCGTATCATTTACGTGGCGGTTTGCGACGCCTTTGGGAAAGCACCGCGACGCCCCGGGGAGTCGCGATGCACAGTTTGGGAACTCCTGCCCTAGACACTCAGAAGAAAGGATGGAAGACCACTATTCTTTGCAATTGTCCAGCCATTCATAAAATGTAACTTGTTTTAATGGAGGGGTGGGATTAATTAGTTCAGGATGTTTTAATGTAACGGTGTAATGGTTTTAGGATAAAACTTGGCGCTTGGGTAGACCATGACCATAGAAGTATATTTTTGACCCAGTAGTACATTCCCGTGATATTCCACGACATTTTCGATTTCCAAATGGGCAATAGCGCTGACAAATCTAGTTATTTTCTTATATTTTTCTTTAAATTTATAGAGGTATGCTTCGCTTACCTAGCCTCGCTCAGCGCAATCGATTCTATTGGTTCTTAGCAAACAACTCCCTCGCTACCTCGCACATCTGTGGTGGAAATGCACCCTAGGGTCGATTTAAAAAAATATATTTTGTACTGTCAACTTGTGAAAGATGTGTGATTGCTTTGATGCCAGAATTGTAAAAGTTTCCAGGCTAAAACTGAGTTTGACAAATACTCAACTTGAAGTGCTTGATTCAGAAAGGTTTAGTAAAAAGTGACACACCATTTTACCTTGCAAAAGTACTCTTATATTATGAAACACTGTCATTGTGTATTACAATTTGTATATTATGCCTTGTGATAATAAGGTTCCAATCCCTTTCCCACTGGCTCTGCAGGCCGGATATTGCTTAAAATAAATACATACGTTTATTACTTACAGTTACAATAAACTGGATTGGGGACACAATATGAACATGTTTATAAATGTACAGTCAACAAAATTGGTAGCGAAACTATCTTCTCAAGGTTGTATGTCAAACATACAACCTTGCATAGCATTCACCAGAAGGACGTTCTTAGAGTACTGCGTAACCTAGACGTGAACAAGGCTAGTGGCCCCGACGGGATTCCGGCAATTGTGCTGAAGACTTGTGCGTCTGAGTTGTCTCCGGTCTTGACACGCCTATTTCGCCTTTCGTTTGAGACTGGGAAAGTGTCGATGGCTTGGAAGCAAGCTAACGTGCAGCGCGTGCCCAATAAAGGTTGTCGAGCTGATCTGTCGAATTATCGACCCATCTCGGATTGACGTCTCCACGGCTCTTCAACCTTTATGTTGATGATTTCTTAGTCGAGCTCAGTGGCATGCGTGTTGGCTGACGGGTTGGTGGTGTTAGTATAAACCGCATCAGCTACGTGGACGACATGGTGCTGCTGGGCCCGACTGAGGGATCTATCAGAGAAATGCTGAAGGTCTGCGAGGGATATGCTGCCTTGCACGGCCTTGAGTACAATGTCCGTTAATGTGAATACATGGTCTTTAAGGCCGCCGGTAAATGCCCTAATCATGAACCTAGCTTTTTTCTGAATGGTATAAGCATAAATAAAGTCTACCAAATTAAGTACTTAGGGCACATACTTACCGACGACCTTAAAGATCATGTAGATATTGAAAGCAAACGTAGGGCACTGGCGATCCGAGGCAACATGTGGGCTCGTAGATTCTCGCGTTGTCCGGACCAAGTCAAAATTACCTTGTTCAAGGCATTTTGTACGCGGCGGGGTCTGTGGGTCAGCTACACCAAAAGGTCGTTAGGTGTCTTGCGCGTCCAGTACAATAATGTCTTTAGGATGTTGTTGAAACTGCCCCGTTTCAGTAGCGCATCAGAGATGTTTGCTCAGAACCGAACTGATGGCTTCCATGCAGTAATTTGAAAAAAAGTCGCATCACTGCTGCGTAGAACGCGGGACAGTGACAATAGCATTCTGAAAACATTTGTGGAGGGTCCTCACTCACCTTTTCTGAGGCACTATGTGGGGAGAATGTTCAGGTAACTTATTCTTCACTTTATCGTTCTTTGCACATCCTGCCTTAGACACCTACTTTGTGGTTTGTTTTTTACCCTTGTTTCTTTGCTACTAACACTAGTTATAAGATATTTTACAAACAAAAAGGCTATATTGTTGCCTGAAATTGATAAATAAATAAAATTAATTAATCGACCTACGAGACAGCGCAGCCAATAAATACATACGCAGCATATAAAAAATGCAATTTGACAAAGGAGAATAAATATTGATGATACAAATTTGTGTAGAAGTGTTAGTTCAAACACCGCGAGGGTATGAGGCCTTGTTTCACCTGCAAAGTACTCGCATGCAAAATGTATTACATTGCCGGGTACGATCGGGAGATTGATTTGATTATACATCGGTAGCCACTTTCATGCGTGCTTGTAGCCTTAAAGCAAAAGTATTGAAATACATAAAAAATTAAATAATTTTAAAGCCTTTCGTCGTAACGGTTGTGTAAGCAAACCAGCCAATTATGTTTTTATTATTTACCTCATTTATAACATTACATATCTACTTAATTAATTATGTGTCAGAGGGAGCTGACAATTACTGAATTGGTTTAATGTGAAATTGGGGTTACACGTTATTAAGTATGTTAAGTATACGTGAGTTTTCCTGCTAGACGTTAAATAATAGCCCTACGAGTATAACTCAAGAATCAATACTGCGGTCCATATTTTTGATCCCCTGCATAAGTTACGAGAATATTTACTCAACATTTTTATATATACCGCAGAACAGTCAGTAAAATGAGTCTCTACTTTACGATTTTCCACTTTTATTGTTTCAAAGTTGTGTTAATTTTTGCCTCAGCTCTTTTGTAAGTCGTTGGCAGGTATATCTCACCTATCAGTTATTTCTATGATTTTTTTATTATTCCTGATGTGAACTTTTCCTTATCGCTGTCACATGGCCGGAAATAATAGATTTACCCCAATTTCGTTCGCTTGCCGACTCGGTTTTTCTTAACATTTGTAAACAAGGACTGCTTTGTAAAAGGGAATTCAGTTACAATAATATGTATTACCAGATTTTTCTCACTGCTTAATCTATTTTCTTTTCTCCTTTATTGAGATTAGGTTATCATTTGTTATTCTTGCATTTGGCAGTATACATGTTTTTTGTGTAATAATTTGACTGAGACAGTGACCGACAAAAATATCTGAATGTAGATGTCCCAAAGATATTTTGAAAATAGTTTTCAACTTAAAAATAAATTTAATGAATTCGCCGCTAGAGGCGCTAGTGTAGCGTGAGGTTTAAAATGTCAAATTTCGCGAGTTTATTTAGTTTTTGTTTTGATTTTTGATGTTAACATGAGCGTAATAACAACTTTAATACTATGATTAAGGACCTTACTTGACAGTGGCGCCAATTGGTGAATACAAAAACGGTAGCCCTCTTTGTCAGTACGGTTGTTAAATCCAGTAAAAGCATGTCACGGCAAATTATGTAAAATTATAAACCAGTTAGAAGTTAAGGCAATGACCGAAATTAAACGCTAGACAGTGACAGTAAATTGAAAACTTTCATAGTTTCAAAAGACAACGAAGCTAGTCAAAGAAAAAGAAACTAAAATCATCTTCATGAATCATCTAAAGCTATTGTTGGCGAGAGGTCTTAACGTTTTTCTTATATTTTACAAAAGCACCGCCATCCATGACTCTAGACTGTGTTAAAAAGGTTTTATACTGAAAGCTACTTCACCTGTCGCGCTATTGTTGGTCTAGTTCCGCCAGCGGACAATGAGAGCTTTGAGCCTTGTATAAACTTCATTATGTTGCTTATAGGCATTCATTCTCAGCTAAACCTATTGAGATACTTTATAATAACTGTTAGACTTTCATTTCCTTGTTCGCAACTTACAGATAAAGTAAATAAGTCTGTTAAACTACGAAAATCATCAGCTTAGCTTTATTCCAACTATATTAGGGTCGGCTTCCAGTCAACGGGATTCAGTTGAATTACCAGTACCTATTTTACGTGGAGCAACCTGCCTAGCTGACCTCCAGACCCAATTACAACGGTACTTTTTTGGCAAGACGTGTCAGATTTTTGGCTTCTGGCCGTAACGACTGCCAAAGATCTACGAATGACCGACGACGGCTGAGGATCAACGTTTAATGTGCTTTCCGAGTTTCTGAGCAGTCTCGATATGTTTAGACGGTCACCCATCCACGAACCGACCACGGCAAGCATTGCTTAACCTTGATGATCGACCAGTGCGCCTGTTATTATTTAGCCGCGAGTTTACTACGAACAGTGTTAAATAATGACGATTAAATTAATTCGGTGCCATAATAAAGCTCTTTTATCTCTACGGACTTGGCCTGATTCACTTTACGTAATTAGGTGTCTGCTAATTCGCTCGATATATCTTTTGCTTTCACTAGGCTCTCTAAGTGTTGCTTTAAAATTAACGGATTTTTTTTACTTTATTTTAAGATTCTTTTAGGATCTTTTCTAGGACAGCGCGAAGCGTATAAATAACGTGTTAATTGGTTTATACATATTGAGATAAACCTTCATAAATTGTGCACTTTAAATGTACATTCATACAAATCACTATATCAAACTGACTAAAACGCGGCCTTAGGGGAAGCAAAAAAATGTTGTAAAATAAATAAATAGAGCTGCCAGTGTCACGCGACGCCGAAAGTGCGGGAAAGGAATGTGTTAGTGCGTGTTGGGGAATTTGTTTTCTTTACAATTCAATACATTATGAGTGGAGCATTATTTACACACACGAGAAGCCGTGCAAGTTCACGTGACGACAATACAGATGAGTGGCGTGACGTGAACACAAATCGTGGGTAAAATCGAAAGTGCCGACGTCATGTTCACCCAAATTAGCTACATATTGGCAATATTTAAATTCGTTATGTGTTTCAAGAAATAAATGCAAAATTTACGAGAGTAGCGGTTATGTTGTCATTGGTGTTTTACGCGTTTCGCAAACCGTTATAGTAGGTCGTATGCTATCGTACTTCTCTAAATAAGTAGTATAAAACAAAACTTGTCTGTTTCTTTGCTTACTTCTTTCAAACCACGCAAGGTTTGTGTTTGGATATAATATGCACTTGTGAGAATCCAGGATGAGCCACTACACGCCAGGGTTGCGGCATTGTTTAAAATAGTTACCGCGGACCTGGAATGCAATGGGCATTTCGAGAAATAAAGGTAGGTTTTAGTCAGAAAGCGCCTGACACTCCCTCGGGAACTTAGGCAAATCAATGGCGGAACACAGATTGCATTTAGAAACTCATAGGATACTTTTGTTTCAGTGGGTATTATTTTTTATGAGTAAAAAATCTACTGGATTAAGAGTGTTCAGGTTTTTGTTACTTTAACAATTTAGTAGGTATAGCTAGCATCCTCGTGCAATAAGTAGATCGCGTCTAAATATTTTCCTCAAACGTGTGCCGAAATATGACTTAGGCGGTATTTCGATAGGAGGATAACTGCTTCTGTTCTAGAAATTACTACCTACGTATCGAATATAGTTTAATTGGTGATTACCAATCAAGCGTTATTACGTTCATTTGAACTAATTACGACGACATTTCCGCAGACACATCTTGTACTTATTTATTCTTCTTTATTGATTGATGGCCAACATTGTCATTGAAATTACCTTGTATAGGGCTTTTCATTAAGAGCGCTCGAACTTTGAAATGAAATAAAGCAACCTGTTTAAGTGATATTGGCACAATTTTTATTTTATTTTAAAGAACTTTTGATGATATTATGTAGGTATGGAATATAATTTCAGCTAAATGGCCGCCGCGACTCCGCTGAAGGTGGTGTATCCTGGACCAATTTTGGACGACCTTTTCGCATAAATAGCTCAATCTCATGAAGAACGCAAGTTATGGCCTTCAGGGTAGCAATTTTCTATAGTTTGTCAGCATAGACTTGAGATTTAACGTAACCCCACAGAAAGTAATCGAGCGGTGTTAGATCACACGATTTCGGTGGCCAGTTGATGTCACCACCACGCCAGATGACTAAGCCCTCGAACTTCTCATCCAATAAATATAATGTTTGATACTAAATTTTCACAATTTCTACGCGTTGTTGAAGCGTGATAGCGTTCCATGTTAAAATGTTACGAATAAATATGTTCCTATTCCCGCCAAATTTGACAGTTTACGATTTTCCAAGATGGCCTCTATAAACTGTCAAAGTTCGAGCGTCGCTATTAAAAAATCCTTTACTATCAACGTACGTATCTCCGTGTCATTTACAAAAAAAGTTATTGTCGCAACCGATACAGGGTCACCGATAAACATTGATTTAAATGACCTCAAAAAAGGCACAGTACCAATGGAATTAATGAAATAATCTTTTTTCGATAAAAATCAGACACGTTATATAAATATCCGGACTCATTTCCGTGATGCCTTTGTTTCACAATATGTAATCAAGTCGAAACAATACTTCCGTTATTGTTACTGCCCTGTTGGAGCATAAAACATGGCTTAGGTACTTACTATAGTTACGATATGTATGTATGCTTTTAAACTAAGCTTATGACATTTCTAAAAGATTGTCGTTAATGACTTCCTAGAGGATTTAGTGGCTGAGTGATGGCAGTCGCATGGGTCGATCTTCAGAGTAAAACTACGCTTGCTGAGGTTGGGATGGATGGGTGAGCATCTATTAGGTACTTACCAAGTCTCGATGCCCTAGAATATACTATATATATATATACAGTCGTTGGTACCGGCTGTCATTTGTACCGACATCTTTGACAGTCTCTACAGGAAGTTAGAATCCAGAAAATACGACACCAGGCTTTTGAGAGTTATCGTGTTACTGTGTCGTTGAGGTTTGATATAATGCCGCTTCATGTAAAATACTGGTATTCAGCTGCATTCGGTTAGACTGGAAGCCGACCCCAGCACATTCAGAAAAAAGGCGGCAGATACATGACCTCCGGTCTCGCGAGCGTTCAGAGTAGGGACTCAGTCTGCTCATTGAGTGGCCCTAGGAATGACTGCGGCACAGTGATCACTTCCTACTGTGCACAGCTATGCTCAAGGACTTCAACCAGGCTCCGTGTGGAGGTTTTCCCCGATAGGAAAAAATGGCTGATTATTTATTGATAGTATCCTTGTAAAACTGAAACAAGTTTTTCTCCCCTCAAAATAACAAATATTTGGCGGAGAAACTGCAAACAATCTTGTTGCCAGTTCTAATAAAGTAGACATCAAAAAGAGCATGAAATATTTCGTTGAGAACTTTCAAAGAGTTTGTTTGGCGTCAGTCGTCTTTTACAAAACCGCGGGAAGAAAACAGCCGACCTGTTCATTTACATCTCACTGTGTAATCTAGGTGGAGTGAGCATGAAGTGAACTGTCATGCCATCTTGTTTGTATGGATTGACAGCTCACTTCACGTTCACTTCACCCGAGTTTACACGGTAAGATGTTTCCAGAATCGCATTGCAGAAAATGATACTCGTTTGAAATTATTATCCCAGCACAGTAGGTTTAAGTTCCTATCAATGAATATTTTTTCGAATTATATTGTTTTTTTTATGCCTACACAAAACACTTAGAAAAAAATATATGAAGAGAGAAGAGTATAAAAGCAGAGTCTTAACGTTCGACTAATTTATACATTCCTATTGCTTCCTATCCAAAGCCCAGTTTGAAAGAAAAACGGATCCTACCTTAAATGCCTCATCAAGGTCGGTCAAGCAATTCAAATATTCACTCACAAGGAAACGTTTAAGTATGTACAATATTTAATTTAGGTATTCTACGCTATTGATATTGATACTAGATTTCTGATCTTTGAAGCTGCTCTTAGCAACAACTGATTTATTTTATTGTCTTACCTAACAATAATGACATAATAGGCTAGTGTCCACCATCAATTAATGGCAAATCTATTTATTCCGTCAGTTAGAGTATTGAAAAATAATGGACACGTATTATTGTTTTTGTAAATCAATGAATATATCGTCAAATAAACCATGTCAGAGACCCTTGAGGCGGTTTAGAAACTCTGACACTAGGGTGTGTGGGGTGGCGAGACTCCTCTGCTGCGGCAAATTGCAGCACGGCGGGCGGAGCTTCGGCAGGATCTCATGGCGGTATGGAGATAGCGACAGCATTGGGTGGCTCGCCGTCCGATCAGAACCAGGCCCGGGTCAACGACGCGCTGGGTTCCACGCGCGCTTCAAAAAGCCGTCAGCATAGAAGACGGGGCCCGCTAGGGCTAGTGCCTGCCGGGGCTGCGGAATTTGTTCGAAAGAGTCACCACGGCCCTGAAACGCAAAGGGCATTAGGAGGAACACGGATGGGTTTTAGTCAGTAAGAGTCTGACGCTCCCTTCTGCTTCACTCAGAGCGGGAGGAGTCATTTGATGATTTCTCATCCTTAAAAAAAAGGTGTGTGGGGTTGTTAGACCTTACTGCCCACACGATGAGAAGAAGAATGAATATTGACAAAGATAAAACGCATCAAAACTCGGGAGTGCTCGTGACGTCAGAACGCACTAAAAATTATACCACGGCGTGACGTATTGAAAATTTTAAAAGCGTCGTATCTTCGTCAATTGTGGTATAACAACAAAAGAAAAAAAACAGGTCAAATATTTTTTGGACTAATTCGATTTTTTCAGTAGACAAGCCTATTTGGTAGCTTCCCTGCCCGAATGCAAAGGACATTAGGAGGAACACGGCTGGGTTTATTCAGTAAGAGTCTCACACTCCTTTCCGCTCCGCCTAGAGTAGTCATTTGATGATTTCCCATCCTCAAAAAAATAAAAGGATCAGGGGCAAGTTGCCCCTATTCTTTATACAGAGATAATTAAATCTAAAATTTGCCATATGTGCATAGTGGGCCGCGTTAACGACTAACTCGAATTTAATAAGTAAACCCACTTTTAGGCTGCGTTTACACCAGAGATAGGCGAGGATGCGTAGCGAGGTACGTACTATTTGTCACGAACCAAAAGAATCGCTTCGAAAGGGCCGAAAAGTTCTGGAGTGGCGACCGCGTACCGGAAGACGTAACGTTGGAAGGCCTCCCACAAGGTGGACCGATGACCTGGTGAAGGTCGCGGGTAGCCGACGGATACGAGACGCACAGGACCGGTCGTTGTGGTGACGCTTGGGGGAGGCCTATGTCCAGCAGTGGACGTCTTTCGGCTGATATGATGATGATGATGAAAAGAATCGCTTCATTTACCTAGCTTCGCTCAGAGCAAGCGATTTTATTGGTTCTGAACAAGCACATCCCTCGCCACGCATCCTCGCACATCTCTGGTGGAAACGCAGCCTAAACCCAGAAAATCCAGATCCAGAAAAGAAAGGGAATTGTACTGTGGTCATCAAGCTGCGTCGGCTTGAGACAATCATTGTATAGCTACAGAGTCCGCAGATAGAATGTGAGTAACAACGTTCGCAAGGATCTAAATTGGTTCCGGATAAACCCTTGCAGTTATACAATTACCTGCAATTCAGTGTCGGGAGGGTAAAACGAGACGAGCTAATAGGATCCCTAACGATGCACTGTACGACTAAGGACTAGAAATTGGAAACTTCGAGAACTCAGAGACAGCAAAATTTCTCAAGAAAAATAGAAATCCCTTGGTGAGTGTAGTAAAAGTTGATGATCATTTAATTTAATTATTCAAGGACACACAGCAAGCAAAGGAAACAATAAGTCTGAAGATAGGTTAGTGCTAAACACAAATGCAATAGGAAAGGGGTTGAAAACACAGAAACACACAATTGAAGTTGAAATTTACCCCGCTCAACACCACTAAGCTTTTCAGTACAGAGTTTCGTGCTAAACACGAGTTCAACGACGAATAATATTATATTATTATAGTAATAAATCTATATTTGATGCAAATTGACACCGCGCAATATTATTTGATAGTTGCTATCTAGGATTTTGGGAGCAAGCACAGCTTATAGATCCCATAACCATTCCCAAGTGAAGGGGAACAAATGATATAAACGAGGCCGAGAGTCCAAGCAAGATCTATTCGTATCGCCAGCCTGTAGAGTCTGAATTTATTTGACGTGTTAACATTTACGATCAGTAGATACTTTGGGATCTAAGATTAAGACCGCTATTACTAGACCGCGTTCGTCTATTAAAGTAATGGTACTTACGAATCAAATATTCGGATGAGAAGATGTATAACTAAGTATTATTGTTCTTGGAAATTGGAACTGCATAATTATCACAATCCTTCCACAAGGTGGACCGATGACCTGGTGAGGGTCGCGGATAGCGAAGGATGCGAGACGCACAGGACCGGTTGTTGTGGCGACACTTGGAGGAGGCCTATGTCCAGCAGTGGATGTCTATTGGATGATATGATGATGATGAATTTTCTTCGCCATTTATGCCATACATCAATTTCTGAATGTTCGGTTAAGGGAAAACTCGTTGCATAGCGAATTTAACTAAAGAGCTGATTGCAATATGAGTAGTACAGGAAGACCAAAGAAACAAAGGATGAACTGTCTGTAGGATGTTGAAAGGATGTGTGCGAGAATACTGACATGACTAAATAGAAGTATGGAGACATGTTATCATCATCATCACCATCATCTCAGCCAAAAGATGTTCACTGCTGGTCATAAGACCTCCCCCAAATGTCGCCACATCAACCGGCACAAGCGCGAAAGACATCATGTTATGCCAATCTCTAATCAAAGAAGGATAAAGGCTAGAGAATTATTGTTTATTCTAAAAACTTTATTACAAAATAATACAAGCGACTTCCAAAATCAAAACACAAGATATAAAATAACTTTAATTTCAGAAGTCAGTGTGTTTGGTTATTTTATCGTTTTTTGGCACCGACTTCCGAAACTATAGTTTTTTATTTTTCACTTTTTAGTGGTACCTGCGTACCCATTCACAGCATACGGTGATGTTATGTTATGAACTGGTGTAAACAATAAACAGATATGCGATTTCAGCAATCTCGATCCATTTGTTATCATTTATTGAAGAGTTCCGTTGTCTACCTCCGAAGTTCTTCATCAGATCTTCTCCAAATTGAGACCAGTCCAGGAAAATACTCTTCCAAAGAAAAAAATAAACATCCAAATCGGTTGAAAATTGGCGAAAATATCGCTGAACAAACATTTTTCATGGGAACCCATCATCAGATCCTGACTTATACCTTCCATCATCAGCTTAGCAACATGAGATGATAATTACCAGGCACAAATATCTGAATTGCGTTAGAAAGTTTATGAAAATCACAGCGATTTTCATAAACTTTATGTGTATCTACATTTTTTTTTGTGATGGGTTTGTTCTTGACTCTAGTCTAGGTCAGATATGACCGAGACAAAGTCTACGATGGAGCGAGCTTACCCAGAAGGAGCCTGTGCACTCTTACTTTGAAGAGATTAGGGTTGTAAGCGTTTGGAAACAGACGCAGACAGAGAGTTCCGCTCCTTTGCTGTGCGCATTATAAAAAAAAACGTTTGGAAACGCTTAGTGCGAATTGGTGGAATAGCAACAATTTGAGGGTTTCCCTCGATTTTCATGGGATCCCATAGTCAGATTTCATTTGGTGACAATGCGACCACCTCAGGAGTATAGGCTTTTGAATAAAAAATAATTTTTAATATCAGTCCACAATTCGCGGAGAAATCGGTGAACATAAAAAATACATAGGTACAGCCGAACATAGAACCTCCTAATTTGTAAGAAGTCGGTTAAAAGGAAAACTATTTCATAACCAGAGAAGCCTGCCTCTGCCTTGACCTTGAGAAACAGCCTTTCTATTTAGCAAATTATTTCAAGTGAAAAAGATATTGAAGCCCTTTAAAATCCAACGTACAATAAAAACGAAAGAAAGAAAAATCTGAATTACTCAGTAATTGAGAATACAGCTGACATGGTATCTTTGCAGGCAACAGTGGTTGGTATTACAATGTCTTGGCATTTGAACATGAAGAAATAAATCAATATTCTATTTTAAAATTATCAGCATTACCTCTAGACCAGTGGCGTGCCTGGTTTCAAAATAAGGCAAGCCCAATAAAATTTTAACCGATTTCAAAAAAAAGAAAGTTCAGTTTTCGACTGAGTATGTAGGTACCTTCGTATGTATCATCGCAATTTTCTCATAAACTGATATAGATGTCTCAATTCGTTGTTTACCAAAATTACGGAAAGAAACCATTGCACACAGGTGGTTATGGGAATTTGCGTGCCTTTTAATGGCGCCAGATATGTTATTTAAATCATTATATCCAGATGTATTCCAAACGGAATGTTCATTCGAAAAAAATATCAGCCAGCTTCTTTCAATACAACTTATTAGTGTGCGAACAGCCAACAATCCAACTAGTTTTATACACTGATCTATTAAATTTTCGTTTATGCGATTTACTAGTCTGAGAAAAACACAGATTAGGCGTCGGTTTTAATGAAGAAATTAACTGTTTTTTCTGAGCAAAGTTTAAAGATTTTACCTTATCTTCGCCAATCAAAACTTGAACGCATTTTAAAGCCTCACAAGGTACAATTACCTCCATTGTTGTAGGTAAGTCACCAAAACAATTGTATCACTGAGAAAATCTAAGAAAACACACAAAAAACTTTAACAACATAACTTTTCAACTCTCAAGCATATAAAACTGAAGTGAGTTGCACTCCGGTGTCAAGAACTACTTACGCAGAGTTGCAGTGTTGTCATTTAGGCAAAAAAAGTCACCAGGTATATGAAAAATCTAGCTACATGTCGCAAATTTTTTATTTTTAAGATATTGCTTGAATATTTAATTTCGTTATTTTAAAAAGTCGCTTGTTTTTATTGTTGCTAAATCTTAAAAAAAGTCCCCAAACTCGTTAAAAATCTCCAAGATCTCACAACGTCGCTAAAACGGCAACACTGCAGAGTTGGCAAGGTGACAAGGTCACGCATACGCGTGCAACTTCATACGCATGCAGGGCTTAATCGTACATACTGATCGATTTGTAGACGCACAAGGTTTAGAACTCGTTATACGGCACATCGCTATAAGTGCGAAAGTGACGGAGATAGTATTTGAAAGCCCGGTAAAAGCCGGTACGTGTAAGCGAGATAGCTATATGTAGATGTGCAAATGCGAAACTCTGCGCGCGAACAATCGCGATGTGTAGTTATGTAGTAATGTGGCATAGGTAGATACTTTGTGTTATTTTGATAAGAATTAAGCGCGCGAACTTTTAAATAGTTCGGGTTTGATATTGATTCTCTATCGAGCATTTTAGTAAGGCATGCCGGGCATTTGGGCTTATATGAAGGAACCGCCACTGCTCTAGACATCAGTAAAAGTTTAAACGACTTTACGATGCTAGAAATACCAAATATCCTATTACATATTGAGATCTAAGTTGTGTATGTAGCTTTCAGTCTTCTTTTACAAAAACAGCTTGGTTTATCTTTGTTCTGGCTGAGTTTTTTTCGTATTTATCTAGCAAACATCTGACTTTTATTATAAACATCTGACTTCAAAAAAACCTTACTATAATCTATTATAGCATCGTTAAAATCGAGCTCCAAAAAATGTCTCTTGGAACCCCTTCCATTTTCAAAAATAAGTAATTTTATAATACATTATTTTTTAGCAAATATAGCAATACAAACTCTGTGAGTATTTCAAGTGATACATAAAGCAAAAACGCAGAAACAAAACACGTTTCTAGCAGAGGAGCCCTTAATTTATTTTTATTATTTGTTGTTATAGCGGCAACGGACATTCACACTCTATGAATATTTCAACTGTTAACTCGGTTAATGAAATACAGCCCGCTGAAAGACGGAATTTCTAGGACTTCCACAATGAGCATAACTGGAGAAAGGAAGGAAGGATTCCGTTTTACACGACTGCCCAAAAAGGACTGATAATGTTTTTAGGATTCATATTGTTAGCGTGTCTATGGTCCGCGTAAAATAATCGCACCAAAATTCGGCAACAAGTTCACGACACAGACAACTTTGGTATCACATCAGTGTCCCCGACCTCCTCCTCATTTCGTTCTCGTATTCCTCATTTCGTTGAGTCGTGATTCCTCCGGCGCTCCCGTACATAATAGAACATATAGGTTCATGTGTGCTTGTCTACCCATACGAGGAAGAGACACGTGATCCTATGTTATGAAGTATATTAGTTACTAGTTGACCCGCGCAACTTCGTCTGCTCCGCTCCTATTAGTCTTAGCGTGATGATAAATAGCCTATAGCCTTTCTCGATAAATGGTCTTTCTAACACTGAGGACCAGCAGTTCCTGAGACTAGCGCGTGCAAGCAAACAAAAAAACATACTCTTCAGCTTTATATATAGATATTAGTATAGATTGATGATAATTGTTCAACCTAGCACTTCATGTTTGTTGAACTTTATAGAAATTACGTAGTAGGTAACCTAACAGTTATACTTTGCATTTATTTCCTTCGAAAGGTTCAAAGTCATGGAAACGTTTAAAATTAATAGCTGACTGACGTGGCACGTGCAGTATATTTGTTCAGCAAGAAAATTAGTCCGACATTCGTCGTAGAACTATTTGCGTTTATTATGTCGTTTATAATATTTACTCAATGTTACGTTTTACCCTTTATTGGGTCTACCCATTTTTCAAAACGGAATAACAGTTACCTTCGAAATCATTAGTGCTTGGTCGTTACTCATGGTCATACTGGCCTGTGCATTTGTCGCAATATGTTGCAATCAGCTTTTCAAATATTAACATCCCCATAGGGTACTCATACTTAGGTAGAAATAGTACATTGTTATCTTAGGGCTGAAAGTATCTGATCTTGTCCCGAGACAAAGATTGGCGCCCGAACGTAGCGAGGGCGCCAATATTTCGAGGGACTAAATAAGTCTTTCAGCCGAGGTAAACACTGTGCTTTTTATTACAAATATAAGGAAAGTAAAAATAAAAACACGAATTACTGATGAAATAACCGTGTTACGAAAAAACAAATGAAGATCGGGCATTCCAGCCTAATTTGTATTTTTTTTTGTTATTTTAAAGAATTTCCTGAAAGTAAATTATAATAAATTCATTTAAAAAATGTAATCTTTAGTTAATCATCATCATTATATTATTTCAATTTTACATCGCGCTGTAATTGACTGGCTTTATAGAAAATTGGGACATGGTTCAATAGAAATGTTCAACAAGTTTTTATTTTATAATTTTACGGCCGTCAATTGAAAACGATTCTCCCTAGGGCTGAAAAGTAATACTTTCAACCCGTTCCTCAGGCAACTTCAGGCCTACTTGCCGAGTATGAGTAATGAAAAATATATTTACACCATTGATGTCCAAGGTTTAAGTCAGAATAATGCCGATTCTATTCGAAATAAAAAAACCGGCTCAGTGTGAGACGGACTCGCGCATGAAGGGTTCCGTACCATAAACCGAAAACTTTTCTTCTATGAGAGCCCCCTTTAATTTTTAATTAAATTAAGTTCTATAAATTGTTGTTATAAGGGCACTCTGTGAATATTTCAACTATTACGGTTCTTGAGATACAGCTCGCTAACACACAGGCAGACGGACGGACAGACCGATAGACGAACAGCGGAGGCTTAGTAATAGGGTTCCGTTGCAAATCCATCCCACACCATTCTTGTCTGGTTTAAACAAAATACAAGTTACATCTTTGCCAAGCAAATTTATACTGAGATTACATAAAAATAACGGCTAAAGTTGAAAGGTAAAAACTCAGCCGATGCTTAATTAGCGTAGACAAAGCTCGTTGTTGGCCTCAGAAAACTTTCTGCGAGTAACTTTCGTATTGTTCATGTAGTCTGCATAGCAACTGTGACTGTTTACGGGATCATCAGGATCCAAACTATTAGGCGAGGCGAAGTTTTGCAAGCAGTCTGTAAAGACGAACTTACTTCACGCAATCTCATTGGCGCAGTATTTTAGGTACCTATGTGATCTATTTTGGACTGCGCCACATAACAGTCAGAGTAACCACATTACAGCACAATTCCATGCCTGTATTTTTTTGGGCGGAGGTATATCTCTATTACACCCAAATTTTGCCTGTATTTTACATACTCGTACGTCTGCTGCTGAGGTTAGCTGAGGTTTTCTCCACTCGCGATTTGAACTAGACTCAGCAGTAGCACTTTGCAACTACTCCACAGCCAGAGTAAAAACTAACAAGCTATATAAACAACATTCTATCACACAATATTGCTATGGAAAAATATTCAAGGGTCATGTCTATTTCAAGGGTTTTTGATTCGACGCAGAGGGATTCGGAAATCAAAGCAAACTCCAATAAAATTGACGGGCCGTTTCCCAGAATCCCTACCTATAGGTACGCAAACCGGTAATATGCTCTCCGTCGCTGCCTATAAAAAATATCCGGGGAGCACTTTAGTTTGACCAAAGGCTAAATTAAGTATGAATTCAGCATTTCGAACGATCTTCTTTACCCGCGACGCACAAAAAAAAAGTACGAAGCTTTTCCCGTAAATTGCTATGTAAAAAAAATCATTTCAACATATTATATATTTTATTATTATATTATTAAGCCTACATACATTGATCGAAAGTTAAAAATTACGCACCATACAATGGAGCGTGCGGTAAAATAGGTACTCTCATCTAAGTAGGTACCTACTTTACCACACGTTCCGATACAAAGTGCCGTGCGTATCCTTTACGGTTTTTTTTTAAATTTTCTAAACAATGTATAAGATTTCCACTAAGGAGTTTCACGCAGACCCAGACGGAAGCACTTTTGATTCCGTCAGTGTATCCGTCTGCGTGAAGGAAAAAATGAGACGAAAGATGTATTTTTAATTACCCGACTGCACCAGGAGGAGGCTTATGTTTTTTCGAGTGTATGCATACTTTTTGGAACGCTCTGTAGCCTAAACGGCTTCATGGATTTTAGCTCGAGAGATGTCTTAGATTCGTCTTGATAGTGAAAGCAAAAATGTAACTCACTAAAATGTACCTTTTACCAAGAGAGTTAAATTTTTGGAATTTTCTCCTCGAGCCCTTTATCTTAATACCCCATTCGATATATAAAAACAATTTGAAGACATTCATATGGCACTAAAAATCAGGCATTTTATTTTTGATATACTTACCTAGTGTCACTCTCAATATCAAGATGAATCTAACGACACCTCTCAAGCTAAAATCCATCAAGCCCTTTAGGCTACAGAGCGTGCCAAACAAATATACATACATACAAACATACACTCGGAAAAAACATAACCTTCCTCCTGGCGCAGTCGGGTATTTAGATCTACAGAATAAATGAGACGATAGTTATTTTTTTGTTTAGTATTAAAGTGAGACAAACGTACCTATTGAGAAAATTCCACCAAGGAGTTTGACATTACGAGAATAAGAAAAGCTCAGAAGCTAAGGGGTGAAATAAAGCGCAGTATACTTTCCAATGCTTCCTTATATTTTGAATAATACTCAGTTAATTATTAACAAAATTATATTCAACTTTCCATGGCGGGAGAATCGCAAATACCATAGTATAAAAATGACCGCCACATAAAACGAAAGCTCATTAATTTTATGTAGGTAAGTTCTTTAAACTCAATCAAATTAAAAATGGACATCCGAAATTACTAATGCTTATTCATCTTAAGAATTTTGAAGTTCAGTTTTAAAAATAGAATATCAGAAAAATAATAAAACAACAGTTAATAAGCTGAATGATCCTCCTTGGAAGCGCTCTTGCTCAATAGGTTTATGAAAGATGTAGTTCTAATTTTAAATTTTCAAATTCGTGTCATTTTTATATTGCACAAGATTGTTGTGACTTTTCGACTGATATCTGAAAACAAAAAGTTTGTCTCATTACCTATTGTAATGTTTTCTCGCAAATGTGTTAAAAAACATTGTATGACACACGTGCGGATATTGGTTTTTACAAACTCGTGACTATGGTAAGCGATCGACTTCGTCTCGGGCTTACATTCGTCTAATCGTTTGTAAAAACCAACTTACCGCACTAGTATCATAAATAACTATTTTAATTACTGATACATTTACTTACAAAAAAAAACCTAGTTACTTTTATAAAAGAAATATTAACGGTTTCAATAGAATAGCACATGAGAGGTACGAGAAAAGACTCAAATTTTACTATATAAATAGGTATTTTCCAATTAATTAACATCTCTTAGTAAGCCAGGATCAGACACTAATTAAATACGGTGCCGACAAAGGTAGCTGGAACTGAAAGAATTTTCAAATGAAATAATATGTAATAATTCATTCTTTGAAATATTTACAGAAATAAAATACGATTGATAAATAGTTCCAAATATTTGAGATTGAGATGAGCTAGCGATATGTCATGTGATCAATCCAATCCAATCAATTTTGGCATATCAACAACCCTTGACACGGGTAGAATGTCAAGGCCTACTGATCACAGTTTGAGCATATTGTCAATTCTACTAATTTACGAAGACACCACGCGTTTTTCCTTTAAACTTGTATTTGCGTGCCTAATACACCAGGTTAAAGTCTAAGTATTTTTTAATCAATCCTGTACCTGAGCAGCTAGTCTATTCTGTAAATAACTATTTCACTATCGAGTTTCACCTGAGTGACAAAACTCACAAAGTGAGCTTTATGGCAAACAACATAAAGGTCTTAATTTGATACTCACCTCGAATTCCGTTGTCGAGAAACGAAAATGTTGTTACAGAATAGCACTACAGTAGTGGACGTAGCATCGGCAACATACCCCAAGAAGTGCACGTTCGTATTCTTATCTCAGTCGCAATCAGTGAAAAATGTATGGAAAATGTGGCTTGTATGAGAGATTGCGATTGAAATGAACGTTGCTTTAAAATAGTAGAATTTGATAACATAATAGACATCTCAAAAATGTCCATACACTACACTTTCGATAAAATTAATCCTATAATACTAGTCACCTAGGTGACTAGTATTTTAATTATAAACGGCAGGGCCAATTCTACTGTTTTTGAAACAACCTCAATTCTTCTAATATTTTTGACAGATTGTGACTGAAATGCGAATGCAATCGTTACTTAAAAATAGTAGAATTGATTCATTGGCCAGTGCGAGTCGAACTCGCACACGTTTAACTGGAAAAATCACGTTAATTCAATCCCTTTAATATTTATTTTCATTTTATTAATATTTGTTTAGCGGCAATAGAAATAAACACTGTGAAATTTTTAAGTGTCTACCTATTACGGTTCATACGTTTTATTTCGGGAGAAAGCTTAGTAATGCGGAACCCTAAAAAATCCAATCGATCTAGAAAGAAGATGAAGAGGAATCGCATATTCCTTATCTCAGCTTAAAAGATGTATATGTTTTGCTGACCCTTTTTCTCCGTACGGTATCGAATCGATATCAAATACGTGGGGTATTGGCACCCCGAGAGGAAATTGTTACTGAACGTACCTATATAAGTATGTTTCTAAAATACTCTACGGCGAAATATTTTCGCCGTAGAGTATCTTAGATTTTTTTTTCAGTTGATATTTTGTCAAAAATTTTACCAATAAAGACTCTACCTAAGGACAAGTTTTTAGAAAAGCGTTATGAAATTAATATTGGAGATTTTTTTTGCAACTGTTATAGTGGAACAAACTTAAAGAATTCAAGCAATACATTTGTGGGTAAGGAGCATTGATACATAAAAAAACCCATATCAATGGTAAGGAGTTACAATGCAGTGCAAATTTTGATTTGATTCGATAAATTTTAATATTTTCAGAATAGAGCCCAAATGCGCTTCGAATATAAAACTCAAGTTTATGATTATTTTATTAAAATACTTTCAGCGTAACTATTCAACTATGAAATTCTGATTTAGTATTCGAAGTCACGGCAGCTTAGCTTCAGCTTTAAATTAAATATGCGTAGACGGCAAATATGGTTTATAGATCTAATAAAAATAGTACTTAACCTCTCAACATTTTTTTAACTTCTAATAATATCTGAACACCGTATAACTGATCCTACGTACAATCTGTTAGTTCGTCAGATAGGTCAGTACGTTAGGCTGGCCTAATTTCTACGAGAGCAAGCTTATCTGTTTGTTTGTGATGACTACGTTACAACAACGTGTCTACAGTCTGTTGACTAAGCACGTACTCTGTGCTTTGTCAATAGCCGGCAGTCCTATTGTATTACGATAGGTCCGACTTTGATTCATACAGTATGCCCACCGGACCGATTCGTTTCCTAGAACGGGAAGATCTCTGCCAGAGGAGTAATCTGTAACCTCTGAGGAATGACAATGAACCTAAACCAACTTGAACAATTGAAACTGCTTTCCTATTGTATGGCAATTTCCCTTTTTACTTTAAATCTGCGCGATGCATACGTGAGCACTTGTAAATGTTCAGCTGTGAGTTTTTGCGCGTTCCGCTGGCGCTGGAAGCTGGTACAGCGCTCCATTTCTTTTTAATCCCGCTTACAAAGCCCGTGAAACAGGTGGGACTGGTTCGAAGCGAACACTGCGCCATATATCACGATCTGTCCACCTACCAATTTTTCCCGCGACTTGTGGCAACTGGATTTTCATGAAAACGACGAGACGCATCACATAAAAAAACTTTTATGTTGAATAGTAAGGAGGTATGCCATGTTTTAGGGCGAGGAGAGATCGTAAACTTTATTTTATCCATGGAGTTAGCCGAGATTGAGTTGCGACCTTCAGCAAACTAGATAAATATCTTTATGAGATTTATAGTTTATTCTCTTGTTGATGCTATGCGATGGCGATTATTTTTAATTATTTAACTTTATGTTTCTTTAATGTTAAATCGCTTGATTATTTTACTAAGACCCGGTTGTTCTTTTAATAAAACCCGTCTCCTTCGCCGTGTTTAAATACATATAATATTATAAACGACATTGAAAAAATATTTTCTGGTGGGTAATACTTTTCAAAAGAAAGTTGCGACCTTGCTGAACTTTCGTAGCTTGACAGTGACTGGCAAATTAATGTTGCAGGAACGGTTGAAATAATAATATTCTTTTGTAAAACTTATCCTGTTACACGGCGAATCGAATCTCTGAGAGAATAATACCAGCCACCTGCCGACCGTTTTCCGAGGGATATAACTCGTGTACCTACATATAACATTTTAAGGGGTTATGGGGTTAATCGATGCTATCTACTGTGAGATATGAGGTTTCATGCACAGAGAAAAGCGGTTTTCCGGTTAACGTAGATACACCCCTACCTAATGACATTAAGTGTGTTGGGCCCACACACCCGGACACCGGACATAAAGAAGGTGCAGTACTCGCATGAACGGATCCTTTAATGGATTTCTTTATTCGCCATCGGTTTGCATATGTATTGTTCTTCGGCGACAGTAGAATAAATCGGACTTAAACAAAACTGTTCATTCCTCTGAGTAAAATAAAATGGGTTTCTGCGTTAGGTAAATAGGTAATAGGGGTTTGTGTTTGTCTTCCTTTACGTGTTTTTTCAAACAATCGCGTGTGGAGCCAGCAAGGTGGCGTAATATTTTATGGTGTCTTTATGAAGTCGAGACTACTGAGAATACTGTCTTTTTGGTGACCTTTGCGCCAATCAAAACTGTCTTACTGGCGTAATTTTCGCTAATATTTCATATTTCAGCCAACACAATTAAAACAAGATTTTACAGCTCCAGCAGTATTTTTCAACTGTCTGTTTCATTTGAACTAAAGCGTTTTAGCTAATTGTTCCCGTTAGATCTACGGCTGACAGCGGTACAATTTATGGCCCAAATTCAGAAGCAATCTCTAATAGGAGAATTCTGTGATCATGTACCGGGTTTTAAAACTGAATTGTTTTTAGGGTTCGTCGCATTTCTATGTAGATAAACTGATGGTCATTTAATCGTAATATATAAAATTCTTCCGTCATGACAGCCAAAACACTGTCGAAACTACTGGTCGTAGAAGGCTAAAATTTGGCAAATAACGGTGCGTTCAATGAAAAGGCTAGGCAGCCAAATAAACGGCTAACTAAGCTAAGTTGGCTGCGACATATATATTTAGATATACATGTGGTATGTCAATCCGTCAGTCAAGTGGCTTGAGTAGCATTCGTCTTTATGTCTCCACGAGTCCATGACACGTGTCTTGTGTTCTGTAAGTAGGTACACAAGCTCTTAATGAGTATCTTTGAGGGTAGGCTTACGTTCATTCGCTCTTTTCAAGATGGCTTCCGATGAATTTGAAAACTAATGCCAAGGTTTAACGCGCTAATTTTAGAACTGATGTAGGTTACGTGTTTGATTAATTTTCGTAATGCTTAGGTCTTCTAAAATATTTACCAATGGTTTATGTTTAGTAATGAATTAGGAATCATGTTATATAAAGCTAATATTATAAAGCTGTAGAGTTTGTTTTGTTAAACGCGCTAATCTCAGGAACTAGGAAAAAAATATTTAAGTGTTGGATAGCCCATTTATCGAGGTGGCTATATAACATCAAGCTACGACGAAAAGGAAGGGATGCCGTAAACATAGCTATATAATACTTTTCCTACTTTAGGTACTTATATTCGTCTCTTTTACTTCAAAACTACGCAAACGAGAAACGAATTGCTTCGAATATTTCAACAGGAACTTGCCATGATAACAAGAAATAAGCATTAAGCTGGTGTTGCAGTCGTAGTTAAATAATTCAAATAACAGATAAGTGTCCAATCCATAATAAAGAAAGATAACACAATCTGCCATTTTACCGAATTTATGGCAATATAAATTCGGGGAATACTTGCTTACGTAACGTTTTATTAAGGCCGTGCCTACACTATCTGGAATAAGGCCATGGACTCGGTATCCATTCTGTGTAGCTTTAGCTTATCGCTTCTTCGGCTTTAAGGATTATTGCCTTCGAGAAATCCGTACGAAGACAGAAATTATTGGCATGTGTACAGCGTTGTGCACATGCCAATGATTAGTCTATGCAAGCTTAAAATATTTAAAAGGGCTTTCATAAAACATCCATCAAAAAGTCTAATCGTCCTTCGTAGATTTTTATTTAAGTATCGATCAATCAATTAATTCTTTTGATCACAGGACCCTGCCGAGCATAATCTCATTCAAGGACCTAAGAAACAAAAAGCTTTAAGAAGCTCTTCTTGAACACATTTCCAATTTATTTAGTGAAGCTAGCTTTGTACATAAAGTCAGTCAGTTTGTTCTTTAAATCTCAAAATGTATTCATGATTGACCTTTTAATGAAAGCACTTGTAAAGATATGGAACCAATATCAAATAGATAAGTTGCTAAAATCTAACTCGACAACCGGGCACAGAACAATTTAGAACATTTTGACAGTAGTGACAGTGAATCGAAAGGTTAGTGCAGTATGATTCCTACCTTTTTGCTTAGTGTCTTACTTTCGTCGTACTAATTCGATCGCATTTGAAAGGACACGAAAATCATACCTACATACTTTTTCAAACCTCGTATCTCCATACAGTCCACTATATTTTAAACCACCACCCTGCGTCTAGGGAATCCGGTACCAATTTTATTTTCCGCACAAATAGTGGTGTTTAGGCGCAATCATTATTTTCAGGGCGGGACTCAAGTTAAAACTCGTTTCGCAAGGAGAATCTCAACATTTCATATGATTTGCAGTCTGCCTTCATACTCAGGAGAGTTAAAGGCCCATGTTCCACCAGGGTTGCGGGATTGCAATTGAAATGCAGGTGGAGAGACTTTTAAGTAAAACGTCATCATTCGAGGTTTGATCTCGCATGTTTCCTCCTTCAATATTGGACCAATTTAACAGATATTTCATAAACTGAATAAGAAGGAGTTATCCGTACAAGCACTTGAACCCTTAAAAATGCCCAAAACTATAATAGATAAAACCGGCCAAGTGCGAGTTGGACTTGCCCATCGAGGGTTCCGTACTTTGTAGGTATATATTACTTTAAATAAAGAGTTTTTTTATGTTTTAATTACAAATGTATAGTTTTAAGACGTTTTCCTATACTTGTAGGATAAGACGGTATTTATTGCCAAATTTCATAGTTCTAGGTCAGCGGGAAATACCCCATACATTTTGATTCCTTTGAGAGTGTGGAAATATACGTTTTTTGCGGCATTTATTTATTCATTTATTGGTTCACCAACAATTGTTTACACTGGTATTATGCTAAAGGTAACATGCAATAAAATAGAGTACAATAGTGTAACAATCACTTATAGGTAAACTCCGCATGCTTTAAGGATAAGTTGCATATGAGAAAAAAAATAATAGAAAAAAGCCGACTTAACTAAACTAATCTAAAATTATTATTGAAAACACGCGACTTCATAAATGTCTAATCCGGATCAAGATGATATTTGATATTAAATTGATATTGATATTTGGAATAAACGGACGTATCTTTTTTACGTTAACTTAGAACTTTGATTTTTTCACTACTTCAAGGGACCGTAGACCTGAGTATATGCTTTTAATTTCATTTCGATACCTCCACGCGTTCCCGAGATAAAGGTCTTAACAGACAGACGGACGGACGCCTGACAACAAAGTGATCTTATAAGGGTTCCGTTTTTTCCTACTGAGGTACGGAACCCTAAAAAGAAAAACATAGGTTCTAGGTATCTTTTAAATCGCTTCAATATTGGAGGAGAAAATAGGCTAGAGCCAAACCTGGAATTATGACTTTTTACTCAAAAGTCTCTCCGCCCGCATAGCCTCTTAAGCGGCGTTAAGAGATGGAGGAAGTTTGATGAATTCATGGGAAATCATCAAATGAGCAGTCATTCGACGATTTCCCATTCATAAAAAAGCTAATATTCCTAGTCAGTTTGAAGGATCTTCACTCTATTCAGTGGCTATAAAAATGGAATAGGTGATTTATGTCAAAAAAACTAACAAACTTTCAACAACTGTTCATTTGAAGATTCGAGGTGAAATCGTGTTGGAGGAAATGAATTGGAGTAACCATAGGGGCTATTGTTGATGTTAGTTTACACGTAGGTATAGCATGTAGGTTATAACAGAAGTTACTGGTATATCATAACTGTCGGTAACACCCTCAAACGGATGGCCATCGAGCGACTAATTGGAACCTCGTAATTGTGACACTTTATCGCTCTAAGAAAATGATATCGCTGTCTTAATTGGAGACCCGTTTAGTGATTAGATATTTAAACACGTCCGAAGCTGGGAGACTCGAAGAGCTCGTTAACTTGTAAGCTCCGGATGTCATACTCGTAGTCGTACATATAGTATATGCATGCATATATTATCCCCCTTGCTCCGCTTTGTTAAGTATGTTTTTGCCGCCACTTGCTTCGATTAGACCAGACGCGACTCGAGCTACGGTTGATCGGTGCCGACTAGTTGATATCGATCGTAGCCAAGGAATGAGGGTACAGCCAAATTCAAAATATTATTTTTTTTCACATAGGCCTACTAAGTGCAAACAAAACGTCATCTAGTGTACGGTTTGAATTGGTAGAATCCTTTGGAGAACAACCGGCAGGAACATCCAGATGCGCCGACCGTGTCGTCAAACACAATGACAATGTATTACGACTATGAATTTAGATGGCCATAAGAGTAGAGGAAGACGGAAAAAGCTATGGTTGGACTATGTGAAAGAATATGTCAGAAGATACTACCGAGAAGCATGAAGGAAGAAGACGTGTTATGCCGACCGCTACAAGCCTGTTAGAAATAAATATAAGATGATAAATCTGATTGATTTTTACTCGTTTTCTTTGTAACTACATCCTGTAACAGAATAAACAAAATACCTCTTAAGGGGTCATTGAACTCATCATTATGGACAACTTTCACTATGAGACCAACACTGAAATCGCGAGAAACAAATCGACTACCCCATTCATTTATGTGCGCATAACTCGACAAAAAGTACTGAACAGCTGATTTTTTTTCGCGATTTCGGGATTGGTCCCATAGTAAAAGTTGTTCATAATAGGCCCTTAAGAGGTATTGCGTTTATTCTGATACACGTTGTATAGACAAAATCATTAAATACACATCCTACATTTGATGCAGGCGGTGAAATACCAGCTGTTTTATTAAAACTCAATTCAAACAACGTAGCAACAACCATTTGAATTGAAATCTACCGCAATCAAGTAAGATTATGTTAAAGATTTTTTACGTTTTAAAATAGTTTCTTTATCGTATTATTAAGGGTGATGGATGTAGAGAAAAGCTTGGTCCATTGTTCCGAGATGTCAACCCTCGTCGGATTCAGACGAAGTATAAAACAGCCTGATGGATGGTTATCATTAGTTTTGAGATAATCAATGTTCACGATTAAACCTTGTCTATTGTCCAAAGACAGCGTTAAACGTATAAACGGATTCATAAACTTCCTCTTCGTGGTTCCCTCACTGCTGAGGATCGCGACCACATACGATGCGTCTCCAAGTCATGCGGTCTTTTGAAGTGTGTACCGTTCGGTACATGTTGCCTCCAATAGCTTAATAAATTTTGTTTGTCTAACTTGCCGGTGTTATGCCTTGAGAGCGTTTTCCTCCAACCTGGCCTATCTGGCCTATCATGAGGCTTTCCAAACAATGCTTAGATGAACGCATACTATGTCCGAAAAGGCTGCGGCCGCCCCTGGCATCAATATTAAAAAAATGAAAGTCTGTATGTTTTTTAATTAATCACTTCAACACATACATTGGATACTTTATTCATCATCACCACCAACTTCACCGACTTTCAAGAGGGCGGAGTCGATGGCAGAAGCTTAAATAATTATAAAGAGGTTTAGTTGTTTGTTTGTACAAAGTACGTAGGTTTTGGAAGTACATAGGTACTTCATTGGATTAACTGATCTGATTCCAAAAAAACATTTTGCTGATAGATCATGACACTTGTCTGAGTGCCAAATGCTACCCATTTTAAACCGGAAAAATGCACAGTATTTGTGAGATAGGTCACTGAGCAGACCACTTCATAAATTGTTAACAGCAACACTGACAACTGTGGTTTACCCCACGGTATGACGTGGGGTAATAACTCAATTTTCACCCTACAGAGGGACATTTTCCTTGAAAACTAATTACTTGCAACTGTTTAAACGCTTATTTTCCCATATTATAAATTCTTTTAAAGGTGAATGTTTTCAAAGAACTGCACAATTTATATCGTAATTGTTATTGACGTTTCAAAGGCATCATACCACTTACAGTAATTTCTTCGACATAAAAGTGTACCCATAAGCAAATGTGCATGTGACTTTTTCATATCGATTGGTTTTATATATTGTTTTATTGCGTCACATAAATGCTGAATAAAGTTCATACTTTTTATATTAGACTTCAGAATTCTCAGTTATGTTTGATCACTATCTCATCAGATGTAGGTACTTGTCCCATAAAATGCCCAGACCTTTTTGTGAAGAAAACCTTTAAAATTATTCTATGGATAAATAGAATTGACGCTATGTATAAAATTGCATTGTGCAAAACTTCGTCTAGAAAGATAAATGGCAAATCCGAACGCGTCATCGCGCTGCCAGAGGGCGCCTCCCGGTATTTGCGAAGCTCGCGTGTAGTCGCGATGATCTGTTTCTTCTTTTTCGCAAGAAAAGGGTACCTACTTATCTTTAAGTGCAGTGGGATGATGATGGGCTGAAAAAAGCGTATTATTATACGCCCTCACTATTTCAATCGAGGAGGTCTAATGACTGCACAAAATGGTATGAGGAGCACAAGACCGTAAGATTTGGTGACGCGTGGTGGAGGTCTGTGTCCAGAACAGGACGTAATGATGATGATGCAAATCAAGAGTGCCAATCTCATGCGAACATATGAACTATCAATGAAGGTACCGTTCAGCAGTATCTTCATTCAACCTTCACGTGTTCACACGTAAAACGTCCAGTAAGGCGGGCGGGGCTGGCAGGGCGGGCGGCGTTCGTTATACAAAATAAAGTTATATCTTTACCTACGTAAAAACTTGTAATCTTTACAAAGGTGTATGTAGGTAACACCCGTTACTGTATGTGTAAAGTAACCTTGTAACTTAATTATCCTTAGTTGCATGAATTGTTCGAAAGAGAATTCATGCACCTAAGGAATGAATACATAGATTCTTGCTTCTAGGCAAGCATGCTCCATCTTCGACCAAATCATCGCTTACCAACAGGTGAGATAGTGGTCAAATGCGTGCCTATTAATAGTAAAAGGCATTTGGAGGAACACGAATGGGTTTAGTCAGTAAGAGTCAGACTCTTACTGACTAAAACCCATTCTCCTCCACTCCGTACAGAGCGGAAAGAGTCATTTGATGATTTCCCATTCTAAAAATAAGCTGCATATAAAGGAAACAAAGTCCTAAGTGAAACAGTGACGAAAGGGTGACAGAACTAAAATGACTATGAATGCTCACACGCCGATTTGCCCGTCACATTGCTGGCCCCGAAGCCTTTTGTTAGTAAAGTAGGTGTAGCCAGGATCCTTTTTCAATACCTGTTTATTTCTCTAGAAATGAGCCTCGGAGACCCTGCAAGTATTTGTAACAATACTAAGTTTGTTACAAATAAGTACTTTCAGTAGTTTCTACAGAAGTCATATATCTGAAAAGTTGAATTGAATTGAGAAATTCAAAGTATTTCTGAACGGACCAGTGGAAAACTAAACCAACGACCGATAATGCCCAATTATAGAGAGTGGGGAAAAAGTTCCAGGTAGGTAGATGTCGCAACCATAACATGGGAACCAATCCAAACAAAGGTTTACGTGGAACGTGACAAAAATCATTTGACAACATTTTAAAAGAGTTCTGTTTTTGTCGGGCTATTGTCCACTCTACGTGTTTGTTTTCATTTTTCATGTCTGAGTACCGATTTTGTTTTGTCATACGTGTCAGTTCGAATATTAAATAAATGAAAAAGGGAGTAAAATGATGCGAAACGTATAAACAGAATTGAATAAAAATTTGCATAACAAACCATCAGTGGCTGGATTTTTTCCAGGAACATGCTTTTCAATAGAAAATTAATAAAAAGTGGCCTACCTTTGGAAAATCTTACATATGGTAATCATTAAAAAAAGATGTATCTTAATGAAAAAATGTAGTATCTTAATGAAGTTTTACAGGAAATATAGCGACATAATAACTAAAGTCTAAAATGATTTTCTTAATTACATTCCTTGCTTGGATAATAAAGCTAAAGCAAAACGCTCGGTACATTTTATACCTACAATTAAACTGGATGAGCGAGCATTGTCGCAAAACAAACTCGGGTGTCAGGAATGGGAAATACCGACACCTTAGGTAGTGAAAGTGGCCGCAGGCACGCAAGCTCCGGCCTCCACTTCGCAACCCTTGGCGAAGCGTGGGGAGGGAAGACAGTGCCACTGTAGGCTACGAACTAACACCCGCTAGCTGGTAAGACTTTCAAGTAATCAGTGGCTACTTTTTGTCTTCATAATAACAAAGGTTCTCCTGGAAACGATCTATCCAGTGGCATACATCTTAAGGTCTGGGGATCTGAGGCAAAATTGCCCACTCTCCTTTGTAACCACTTTTACCCTTACCAGTACCTACCGGTACATATTGAGCATATCTACACCCAACCTACCTGTCTTAAACGATAAACAGTTTTATTAACATTATTTGTTTATCTAAAGTTGCAAATGTAACTTCTACATTCGTACATTCATGACCTTATAAGAAACATTCAAAGTAGAAACAATAGTAATTTAGCGAACGTTCATGTAAGTGAGATGTGATCATTGGTAGACGGGGGGGAGGGGGGGCGACGCTCCCAGTTTCACATTCCCCGCTCATTCCGCTTGTTCGGAACTACATATTTGACATTATAATTGTAAACGATTAAAGAAAAGTTCCGCTAGCGAAACAGGCGAAGTTTCAGAACGTTTTTCTTGCTTGAATATTTTAGTGTGTTTTATATTTTGGGTTCAATTTTGTAATTTGGGGGTTTTAGGGTTGTTTGAATTCGAAATGGTTGATTTAGGTTAAATAAAATAGGGCGTTGTAAATAAACGTGTGATGTTTACATATTTGCAAGAATGAATATCCCAGTATAATTTGTAGGAATGCTTGTGTTTTAAGTATATAACATACATATGTATGAGACAGCCCCGAGGACAGTGTTATCGGGCTGCAGGGCGAGTGGCGCGGCGGCGGCGGGGTCCCTCAGCCTGGCCGGCGCCGCCGACAAACTTCCTCACTTAACTTCGCCATAAAGCTAAGTTCGCCACTTATTTGGGAAAACTCCGCAATTACTACAGCTAAGATCCGGCTACTTCTGACTTAACGCTGTTATTTATACACAGACCAACTTCAATTACCATCTTAAACATAAAATAATTGAAATACAGAAATACTATCTTGATTAGGGGTTTGTCTAGTTAGGCATGTGAACTAATTTGTTAATAAGCGTACCTACTGCCGGTGTCCGGATGCCTCGCAGCTTAATTAGCATAAATTCATACGACTACTGTTTTGGTTGGAGCGACGCGGCGCCGGATTTCCATATGTTTGTCAATCCACGTGGTTAAACGGATTACACCTTCAATAAATTAATTTATTATGCATGAAATTTACACTTTAGTCCTATCAAATAATGAATCGGTGGACTCTATAGGAACGGATTAAACCTAAAGTTGGTGGTACCTACCCACCAGAGTTTTATGCGGATAATCTGTTTTCATTGAGCAGGACATGTCCGAAGTGTTGCTGAGCTCAAAAAGGGGAGTTATCTGTTTTTGATCTATCCGCAGATTAAGGTTGTGGCCATGACCCAGTGTCTTAATGATAATTCGTGTAGTGATTAAGAAGTTACGAGGCTACGAGGCGGCGAGGCGCGAGGTGAGGTATAGCGAGGCGGAGGGTGTGGCGCCGAGGCAAGCTCATGGTGGCTCGGCACGCACGACACTTCCATGAATCATGATCATGACAGTGTCGCATTCACTTCACTTCACCATTAATACCTATTTAGGCGCCAGTCGATATGACGACACGAAGCCGAATCGCCTCGTCGCGTTTTTGTGGCCCACGTATAGGGGAGTTTTATTTTTATACCCGATAAAAATAGAACATAACGGTTCACTGTAATATGTAGGTAAGTTTTTCATATAACCGTGCCGAAATTTAGGGGCGATTTGGTTATAAATTAGTTTAATAGATGTCAAATGGGTAAATTACAACTGTTATTTTTTCAGTTCTAATTTCTCGTTTACAGATTAAGGAAACCGTTTGTTTTCAGTTATGTTATTCGGAAGGTTCATTCGTTGAGCCTTTTACCTTATGTATTTAATATGCAATGTAACAGGTGGCGTTACGTAGCGTAATACCTCCATTAAGCAGGTAAGAAATACCCCGAGTTTTGTAAAAATACTAAGGAAATAAAGTACACTGATGTCCCATTGATGACAAAATAATTGGGGACCTGATACACATTTAATATTGGAAATGGTTACATTGAGTATACAGACAATGATTAAACTAATTCGTTGTTCCCTTAACAGGCTGTAAGCGTTGTTTGCAAAGGGCTAATTTTTAACAGGAACTAATCCTTTTAGGTACGGCAACAATATTTTAATTCAACCTTTTGCGGTTTCGTCTATACGTGCACAATAAAATCATCACAGAACTATTGTTCGCAGTGACTTTAGTTGCGATTCGCACGGTGCCGACCGAGTCCCTGATGAATCGATTTTCACTTATGGTGCCACTCGGCAAGGACGGGACCTTATTGAATCGACTGAATGCGCAACTTAGCTAAGCTTATCCAGAATCGAATTCTGCAATACCACTTTCATGAGCTTTACTGCGGTGACGTAATTAGTAAGTGAGGACCTAAACTCCTATCTGGTTGTATCCAATCGGATAAACACTGTAAAGTTTTAAGTTAAATGTTTCAGAATTTTAAAGGAATCATTTCATCGATGTCGGTGTCAAGTTTCTGTTAATTAACAGGCTCGGGGAACATAGAAAGGGTGTGGTTATGCCGCAAATGAGAACGTTGCGTCGCATGATGCCGCAACCTATCGGGCGCGCACCATCGCGCATCGCGCAGCGCGGCACTTTCGCACAAGACGCTTATTACCGCTTTAAAGCGCTTTTTGTGCCTTTGCATACCTAATAGACACAAGATTCGAAACTGATTACTTCTGAAAAAGTTTTCGTCTATTAAATTATGCAAAATATTCTTGGTTGGTTCATTCGAATTCTATTGAGCTGGGAGAAACAACATGTTTACGAAATATGTTTTTCGTTTTGTGTGATTTTTTCTGAATCACCTTAACTTATTGGCTGTCCATGTGAACGGCTGCATCATTGTCAATCAGGAAGATTTTGCAATGAAAGTTCAACATTAAGCGTTGTATAATTCAAGTGGGCACGGTAAGCAAATCAATGTATTCATTACGATATCTTGTTTTAGTTGATTTTTGAAATAAATCATCGTGAAATGAACTAAAATGTTATCTGAAATTTGTAAGCTCGATAAGCTGCTTTTAATTAGTAATTCTGCGCTTGGTTTGGGAGCTGGCTTTTTGAAACCACCCGCCATCTTGGCCACGGTGTTACGATAAGACCCGCACTAAACCATAGAGCTGGGACGTCTAGAGGCTATTCGTCTTAACAACGAAGCCATTGTACCGCCAGTAACGGAACGTTCCCACAGTTCGAGGCATGTATCGATGAAAACGAGCTTCCCGAATGAGATTAGATTGGGTCCTTCAAAGCCTCAAAGGCCGTCGAATCTGGAAAGGCTTATTTATACACAATCTATCTTGAATTTCTGCAACTTGCATCTAAGTGGTGTACAAAGATAAAGGTACTCACAGTAAGTTGCACTCGTCAGCCGGTCGATCGTGTCTTGTTTTAGTTTCGAGTTCTTCTTGCCCATTTTCGCTGTGGACGACTCTACGGCACCAGGTAGCACTCACACTAAGTAAAGTCTGTGTTTGTCACTGGGCTGTGACGTATTACATATTATTCAACTGCGCCCGATTCACTCCACCTGCGAACAGGAATATTGTATTAGGAGACAGCTTAACAAACAATCTGCTGAGTACCTACGTAAGGAGGATACTATTCAGAAATTATAGTTTTTATTACACACCGGGACATAACATGGTCACGCAGTGTCACAATTTGTACAAAGCTGCGTCAACAAGGTCTCTTACTTTTCTACGTCTCTTTCTTACACAAAAACTTCAATATATCCGTCCCGCTCTGTATAAATTATAGCTGTTTTCCTTCTCCTGAATACTGTAGGGTGAGTAGCGAGCGGCGGCGAGACGTAAACGAAATACTTATTTTGGCGTATCTTCGGCGAAAACAAGCCATTTATAAGATGGCGATAAATCAAGTGTTCTCATGTTACTCTGTGTAGGCAATATTTAGTCTGTACGAAAAGTCTACTCATAACTGGTTATTACTGTAATGGCGGCGATATTAAGTAAACGGATGAAACGATTACGTGACTATCAAGTATTTAGAAGAATACTGTACCTATTATTGAAGTTTTAGACTGGTCAATGGTCTAAAACGTTTCGTCATTTGTCTTGCTTGGTTCAATATTTAGATACCTAATCACAAACATGTTTTGTGTTTATGTTGGTAACGGAAAGAACGCTACACAAACTGCAAAATTATCAGTAACTTTATGCAATAATATTAGCTTCAGATAGTGTTGCACAAAGTAATAAATTCAGCAGCCGACCACAAAGCTCGCCAGACTGGCGATATTCGACTTTCTTCAATATTAAGTGAAGAAAAGAAAAAAACAATTACTAAGAATCGAGAAATTAATTTCAGTTGAGGAACGTAATAAATGGGTCTCCGGCGTCCGTTCTACTGAAAACATTACGATAAAGTATACCTTTCTGTAAGATATTTTTTTTACCTTTTAGTGTAACTGTTTAGTATTTGTCCTCCAGGAAAACAGAGCATACTGGCCCCCCATCACACTAGACTACCGGATTACACACTATTCTATCTTTTCAGTTACATGAACACTTTCAAGTTTTCGGTACGATATCTGAAACCAGGGAGAAAATCTCTCGTTACTATTGTAAGTGCTTCATATTAACAAAGCTAAATATTCGCGGAGCATTTTCGCTTTTTCATTATCGCTCGAAGCAAAGTTTTCTTCGCTAACTCGATTACTTAAAAGTTCTCTCTGTAGGTAACAATCCTTCTATTTTAATACTGTTTTCAACAAAGATGATTTATGGGGAGGAATTTGTAATAGTATGAGTTACAGTGGGATTTCACACGTATAATTTAAGGTGGGTTTTTATTATTGAAATGGAGCCGTGCGTGGTGGCGTGGGGGAGCACTTTACGAGATCATTTTTTTTTAGAAGTGAGGGAAGGTGTGCTTCTAAAACGCATTTAGAGTGCACTTCGCGTCTTAATGTATGACTTAAGAATGAGGACGCGTGCATATATATCTTCCTAAAATGTTTCTCGTGCCTCTTTATTGCATAGTTGCAGTTCAACCTTTGAAAACCATGAGTATTTTTTCGATTTTACTTAATAGGTTGCATGCATGCTACAGGTTGTGGTGCACGACAGGAAACCAAACCTCATAACGCTGAAAGTAAATTAGCCAGAATTGCGTTCTGCGATGTACAGATAGAGGTTGTATTAACTAAATTGCTTGGTAAGTCTGGTCTTATTATGCTCGATATTTCATAGATTTTATATCGCGTACCGACCTTGCATACAAAGTATGTTCATGCACAAGTTACTGAGTCAGTACTGAAACTACATAATTCCTTAATGAAGCTATGGTAAGCCATGGTTTCCGAAGTTGTGCACTAACGTTCGAGCTGCAAACTCTATAGTAACATAACTTTTCCCACTCATTATAGGATCCCATACATGAAGCTTTCTTTTCAGATATAGTGAAAAAGTTGATTTTACGACTGGCGCATGTAATTTTCAGTTTTAGAAAGATCTGTAATTATTTAACTGCACAAAAAGTCATGAAAATAATGTCCAACTGTACCTATAAGTTACGCAGTGGACAGCAAGTCGATATCATTCGTGGAAAAATCGTAGTGAAAAGTAAGAAACGTCAAAAGTATCCAAGATAAATTTCATTGTTTTGAAGATGTCGCAGCGATAGTTCGGTACTAGCATTTTGGACTGAAAAGAATAACAAAATAGTGCAAGCGGGCAAATGCTCGTCGTTCCTCTAATTTTTATCTTTTGTCTTTTCTGAGCCACGTTTATCTTTCTTTTGTGCTCATTCAAGCCACTTTCCACGGAACAAATTCATGAGTTTTCGTGCAATTTTTTATGATGCTGTTTCGATATTCTATTGCGGTTGGCGTTACTTTACTTTTATAGGCACATAAAAGTAAGCGTCAATGCGCGTTGAACATTGATTAACAAATGTCATCCACTGGTTATTTCACCGTCGAATTTTATGGGGCAAAGCTGCACTATAGAATTTGATTTGATGAGTATTGCCACTTTTATGATTGAGTTGTGTTGAAATCACATAATAAGGAATAATATACTGTTGTTCCATGAACAACAGTTGTTTTTAAAATCAACTGTTTCATTTCAGATTTATTCGTGTTGTTTCACATTTATTGGGTTCTCACAGGTCCTTTGTATCCTATTTAAGTATTCATAAAGTTTTTATTTCATCCTATCTGGTCGTGAACTAACAACTTTAAACAAGTAATAAAAAATAAACAATTTTCCAACACAAATTCATTTAAAAAGCTATTATTTATGAGTCTTAGTAATATTGTGTCATTTATAACTTATTCGAAACAAAAACTGAACAACAATGCCCATTAATCATTGTCATGATTATTAATTGACCTGTTCCAGTATTAAAATAAAAGGAATTTAAAAATGCCTCTAAGTTTACTGATAGGGACGCGATACTAGGGGGAATTTCGACGAGAAAGTACGATACCTGTAAGAGTATTAGTAAAAGTAGAATATCATTCACACATCGATAGTTAATACAGTATTTAAGGCTCAAATAAACTGGTGACGTAGAGTTTACGAGCGTAGCAAATGTGAGATCCGCTACGAGCTACGAATGGCTACGATATCGGAACGGATCTAGGCAGTGCTGCTACGCTCCAGATCCGCTACGATACTGCCTTCCGGCGAGCTACTTATCTAGGCATAAACATAACCCTCCACTATCGATAATGCGAATAAATTCATAATTAAGGTTATTTTCGCATCGCAATTTCGCAGAGCCTAGTCCAATAATACACGAAAATAAAACGTGATGAGTTATTGTGTTGGGATAATGGAAAGAGCCACAAAATATTTTAATATCGTCATATACATTGTTTAACTCGTTTTGATGAAAAGTTATAGTTTTACAAATAAATAAATTATGAAAATAAATATTCTCTTCATTTGATCACCGAAATGTAATATCCAATGTTTATGTTTTTCATTTATTTTGTTTGCAAAACCGTATTTTTATCACAAAGAATAACAACGTTCAAAACAGTTAAACAACGTTAGTTAGAAACTTGAATTATAAGCGCAAGCGGTTTTTCAATTGTCCTTCAGATAGGCACACCGTGACAATGCGACAACGATGCGGCAACCATTTTTATTGAGAACGTACACCGGGTGTTTAAACCATAGAACAATTTTACTTTGTCGCACAGTCGCGTCGCGCTAGTCTGCGGTAGCCTTCAGTCGTACCTACGTTAGTATTCCTAGGAGTAAATATGTATCAAATCAAGTGTCAACTCACAAATAATATAACATAAAGATATAAACACTTAGCTTGTTATGTAGCCGTCCGCAGATAAACAACTTCAGAATATCGAATAACAACTTTATGTACTTTTGTTTAGACATAAATAAAACCTTTTTGTGGATATTATGCAGGAGATATAAGTTTGTGTATGAATTTATGGTTTGTGTGTAGAGGTGAAATGGAAGGCGACAGGGTTTGTGTTCTGTTTGTGTGTGTCACGTACGTCCTGCCTATTTCCACTAAATTACGTGTGTCCGTCGTTAGAGGATGCCGGGCGTCTCTGCACGCTACGGATTATAGCCTCTTGAATTATAGATCATTTCAGGAATCCCTACTTATTTAAAGCGTGGGTAAAATGCATAATGTAGGTAACAGGTCAGAAGTGCAGTCACACTCTATTTAAGCTGAGGTGTCTAAAGTTTAGGTACTAAATACCAAGAAGAGAGTCAAAGGTTGGCGAGTGTTTTAATCAATCAAATAGCATTTAATATTAATCGTAGATCAAAGTTAGTCACGGACCATGAACTTCTTCTGCAAAGTAATCCCTCCAGCTTTGGTACTGTGTCTGCACTTTGGACCACTGAACGTACTTAGCTTTTAAGTACACCATTTCAGCGGCTGTTTAAACCAGGTCAGAAAAAAGCAAAAATTGATTATTTCCGTGAGGTAAAATCTCGGTTAATGCTAGAGATTAAAATTGTGCCGGCATCCGATAAGCTCGCCCTATATAACATGGGGCCAGAGCGGTCTACTATAGACGTTCTGATGCATTCGGCAGTACATACGCCTGAACTTGGACTGACACGGCCATTAACTATGTAGGGTGCGCTAAAGGTATTTTAAAGGGTGCGCGAATGTGAAAGCCTTTGTGACACGAACATATTTGGGCGGTAATTGGACCTGCAAGAAGAACAGGACTGGTTAGAAGTACGCCAACATCTTTTATTTACACACTACACAGCACTGCAGTACAGATTTTCAAACAAAATTTTTCTTTAGCAACTACATTTTTCTGTTGTACTCCTTTCTGATTTGAAATTGGGTTGTCAAATAAAAGTCTTTATTGTTCCGGTACGTTTGCGCTATCAATTCTATTTTTATCGTTTGAAACGATTCGTGTGTGACTGTCACAGACAGGCATACGGAGCACGCCCGAAATAGTTTGCAGAGACAGCAAACTGAAGTGGCAGAGAGCGGACTAATAGCCATGACTGACAAAGGACGGACGGTTGATGGAGTAAGCGAGTCCTCGAGGGAACGGCGACTGGGATTCGGCAAAAGTATTGTAGGACCCAAGCTCGATGGACCGACGCGACTTTATAGCATCGGGTTCTATTTTACAAAATAATACGAAATACTTAGTTGACTAATTGAAGAAAGAGACACGGCGGTAATTCTGTCCAGCTCTAATCATTTGAAAGTTTAATGAACGTTTTGCTAAATACAGAACTTTGGAACCACAAGTCTTGACAGTTGGGCTTTTAACTCATCCACACTGAAGTGCTTTAAAGTAATCTGATATTCTCAGCTTGACGTGCGAGCTCGTTGACCTGTGTATTGACTTCGTTAATGTCATCATTACGATGATATTTCCATGGCCATTAGCTCTGCAATAATGCAATGCATCAAGCTTATAAACGTGTTGACACACACTAGACTACATTGTCTCCTAAAATAAACTTCGTGCAGTCTCAGCCGGACGCTGAAATTATGAAAGGTATTATTTGATTAACAAGAAAAACAATATTTAGAGAGCTATTTAAACATTTTCGCTGTCTTGACTAAATAATATCCGTAGAAGCTTTTGTAATGGATTTTTGCAGTCAATTTTATAAATAAAGCCATTCTTACAAACGAAAATAGTCTGAAGAGAAGAGAATGAAGCCGGGTAGACCTAGGTGTATTTCGTACAGTTCTGTTTGAATGATGGCCTTTTCTATTTCTAGTATAATCTAAGCTGATTCAAAATTTTGCTCCCGGCTTTAACTTTGTTTTAAACATATTTATAACATAGTTCTGGATAGTTAGCTGTTCTGGGAATAGTTCGGCCATATTTTGTAACTTACGAGTACTTTAATGTTTATTTTGTTAGTATCGTTAAGCCAATGTTAGTTGTAGTGTTGGAGTGCAAAATAAATATAAAGGACGCGTATTATTTGGATTACAATTTTACTAGAAGACGTAAGTGAATTTTGGAAGCCTTCATCAGAACAAGTAACAATCCATCTTAAAGCGTTTTTCATACCGCGTGTTTGGTTTTAGACTCTGGACCACATTTGAGTATATGAGCAGTTGTACAGACGCTAACTCGCATAAGTCAGTGATAATCATGGTAGGTTCGCTACTGTCTAACTTACTGAAAAACCAAAACTTTCGCCCGACTCTAAGTCTAAATCCTCGACATTTTTCAATAGCATACAAAATGAATGTAACATCGAGTTCTGCAACGATGAAACCAACGAGAAAACTTTCTAACTTCAAACTAGGTACAAACAAATTATTTAGACCTATCATATTCTGTTCCTGAACACATACTAACAGAAGCGAAGTTGCCGCTAAGTGTTTGCTTACTTATATGTGCAGTTTGAACGAGAAATGAAAACTTGTGGGGAAGAAAATCGTGTTTGCGTACAACTTTGCCGTCGCTAGTTTTGTGTTTATTTACTGGAGGCTCGGATGAGTTGCATTCACTTATTCAACAAGGTGACGTTTTGCTTAATTAACTTCATCATTATTTTGCAAGCCTAAGTTCACGAGTTTGCTCCTTTCGGGCTGAGGGTCTTGTCACACTAAAGCGCTTCGCGATGATGCTTGAAGTGACCAGTAGATTCGCGCGGTGTCGGCGCTGCGTCTACAGCGTGTACTTACAAACCATCGCAGCGTCGCCAGACGCCTCAGGGTGCAGCCCGAAGCTGCGGGGTGAATTCTAATTCTCTCAATAAAATGTGCACTACACCTTTATGTATAGTTTATATACCTTCTAAAGTGCGCGCACCGTCGCCTAGGTTCAAGTTTGGTCTGCGCTCACCCTAATAAATTGTATAGAACATGATTTTACATGTTCTACACGATCTACACTTTTGAAAAGATTGCCACTACCGATCGTTGCGGCCAAATTACTTGGCAATAATTTCGACAAATTACTGTTAATTTAAAAGCTCACATCAAGAAATAATATCGTAGATAACCGACTAATTATTTTGCTACAAGCTCTTGTCTATATTTGTTTTCGGTCTAAACCAGCGAGAGGTTACGTCAACATTTCACATTGGTGTTTTGTACAATTTAGTAGTCGTTCCACGTCGCCGGTATTCGACAACGGCGACAACATATACTGAAATTGAGTCAAACTGGCCCACATTTGTCACTTTGCGAACACAAGTTTGAAATTAAAGTTTGGTTAATTGTAATAACTTGCATGTTGGCTACACCCAGCTGCAAGTGTACCAACTTATGTAATAATGATACCTACCGTGTAAAGAAATGTCACTTTGTTCTAGAACATTTGCAAGCGTTAGCTCGCTAGCTCTGAGATTTACGGACCTTATCTATAAGAAGAAAGTTGTTCTTATTTTATCCTTTATCTCGGCAACCCACTTTTATGTTTGTTTTATATTAGGATTTAGTTATAGGATTGGTATTATGTGTTACAATAACATTCCGCTACTTACTTACATATTAGATGAAAAAGCCTTTGTTATATATTTACGTATAAAATATCTAGTAGCTATTATTTTGGATTTACTTTCTGATTCAGCACCCCGGGAACTAGTGTATGCTCTACTCGTATTTTTGCTATTTTATAATATGTCTTATTTTATTATTACGCCAAAAAAAACTCTTAATGTTTTACTTAACCATAAGTAACTAATTCGATTCTTTAATATAACCACCAATTTCATAAGCCCTCGTAATAAAATGGCGCTAAATAAATTAATTTCGAAGATTCACGATGTATATTATCCCAATCCAGAGTCCAAAAAGTCAATATCAATTCAAACTTCAGCAACATAAAGTGAGAGATATCGTCTTTTAAAACGATGAGTTCGGGTTTGACTTGAAAACATTTTCGGCTTAACGAGTGCGACTATCGTTTAACTTGAAGCCATGTTAGAGCTCGCTTTACCAAAGATGACTCGATATTTAGCGATTCAAAAGGAGTTCATCGTAAATTATCATCTTACTAGCCTCCCTGTTTTTCTCAACTTAATTTTTGTTTTTTGTCTAATAGGGTATTTTACTAAAAAAATATAATTAGTCCGTCAGATAGATTTCCCAAAAATATTGGACACGTATTTTTTCTTTTTTCACGTAAACAAAAGATGAAGAAGATAATATTTTTTGGAAATCAATCTGACGGACTAATTAGATTTTTTTAGTAAAATACCCTATTGGATACTGCTGACTATAAGTATTTAACATGGAGAGTCTGCCTATCTGACCTATACAACCCAATTACTGGGTAAGCCAGCAACCCTCAATCAAGACTGGTTGTCAAAATATCAAAGCAGACTCTATTAAAAAAGACTTCATCGAAAATGTCATACTTACATATATATCTTAAATAAATCTACCGTTAATGTGAATGTGAAATGCATTGTCTTATACAAGAATGTTGGTATGTAAGGTCGAGAAAACGATGGTAGTACACCTACACGCCTACTGAGCTCCCGTTACCTCAGCATTCTCCTTGCATTGGCATGAACGCTGCATAGCGAAATTCCACAAGAGAAATTCTTCGAAATAAAATCGCAATTTGTCACCACTGATATTAAATGTACATTCAATGTTTTATCTCATACATTCAAGATAGCTCGGTAAAGTTTTCTCGAAGTAAATAATTTAGTGAACGAAAACTGGTGGGAACGAGGCTTCTACATTCCAAACGTTTTGGCTTGTTAACTCGAATTGTTATTTGAAACAGGCTTTGAAGAATGAAACCACCAGTCTTACCGTCGAAATTGGAGGATTACACATTTTCACAATGAAAACAGGACTGGTTAAGTCAATAAAATAAATTTTGATCACAGAAATAGTTAGAATTGATCCTACTTGAAACTTAACAATATTTCTACGAGTCTAAAACTAAAGGAAATGATAAGATTATACTAGCTAGCTTAATTTCAGATGAAAGAAAAAGTATCCGTTTTGATCCCTCAATATCCGTTTTCTATCCACTTCAACTTTCAGCTCCTGTTCCAATATTTTAGTAAAAATAATAAGCGGAAAGCTTATATTTTTATGGTTTAAAGTAGGTACATAAGCCAAGAAGTTGAACTAAAATGACGTTGGTATAATATCTTCCTTACAATATTGCTTCTGCTTTTTTATAGCTATTTTCCTCTCGTCTTCGGAGCATTTTTTGTTTAATAGCTTGGTATTCCCGGCGGACGGTGCCGTTCTCTAGGCTAGGCGTTTAACTTGTGTGGACTTATCTGACGTAACGCCACTGATTCCAGGTTCAGACAGTCTCAGTTTGTAATTAAGCTTACTGCTTCGCAGTCGTAAACTATGAAAAACACCTCAAATTTCCCAACTCGACTTCTCCAGGAGGAGTGTTAGGTTTTTTTCGAGTGTATATATGTGTACCTATATGTATATATTTCTTTGGCACGCTCTGTAGCGTAAACCGTTTCATGGATTTTAGCTTGAGAGGTGTCGTCAGATTTGTCTTGATTGTGAGAGTGACACCGGATTTAAAAAAATTAAATGGTCAATTTTTGGCGCCCTATTTCGTCTTTAATTTTTTTCTTTTCTTTTAAATCTATCGAGTGGGCACCAAGATAAAGGGCTCGAGAAGACGATTCCAAAATGTCACTCACTAAAATGTAGGAAATAAAAAAATTACAAGTTGCTCTTCAAGCCACCAAGTGCATCAGGCTGCTTGAAAAGCGACTAGTTTGGAACTTTTTATTCGTTTTTAGCGGTCTAATTTTTTTCAGATTGATTATCGCTGAAATGATTTTGAGAGATACTTGATTAGGTTTATGAGGAATAGACAATTGTTTTCACATAGGAGAACAAACATTGCCTTGGTACAGAATCAAATTAAAGTGTGCTTGGAGAGGACAAGTTTAACCAAACCAATTGTGTAACTCTGTGCAATATAATTTCCCTGAATGGGTTATTGGGCCTCACTTCAGTCCGTGAAGTGTATAAATTTGCTCGGCGTGCCGACTGCCGCTAAATAACATTTCGTGGATTGCTATGCATTTATTATTTAAACTGAATGCTTTTTGAAATACAAATTCTGGAATAGGATTACTTTTATTATCTGTATCGTAATAAAGTGGATTGCTCTAAGCACCGAAGATATGATGGATGTAGGCTTTGAAGTACTGCAATGAGATCGTTTTATTTCGCCGTAAAAATGAATTGGCACAACATGATACAGTAAAATGTTATCTTAAGTTTTATGTCGTCTGTATGTTAGGGTTTCAGTCGTAATCGAGGTTGTAATCAAGTTTTTAATTAAATTGATAATGTTTCACGTTGCTAACCCGAAGAAAACAAAAGTAATATGTCACCGGATAGTGCAAAGTCGGTGGGTTTGTAATAAATCGCGTTAAATCGTATACTGTTTCTTCTCAAAAACACTACTTATTGTATTAATTGTAATCTATCGAATTAGAATTTGATTTATTGTATTCGAAAGGATATGTTCACAATATATAGATAGTTTATAATCAAGATATATTACAATCTTACTGTATTTACCAATAATCCGGGGACAACTACATATAAATATTGGAGTGGATAGAGAGGGTAATGGCGGACCGTTTCAAGGCGAAGGTGACAACGGCCGCCGGCCCCAATAACACGGGAATCAGGCGCGTACCACCGACTACTGGGGATTACGTTCAACCAGCTCCGATAAAATACCGTACCCAACGGATATATTATATAAAATATGGGCCTGCCATTTACAGAACCGTCCCTTGACACAGTGCCTCGGGAAATCTTTATTTAGCTTACCAAAAAACGTAATTTAAGTATCTGGCAGCAGTGCCAGTCAACACGGCAATGTTGCCAGCATTCTGGTCACTTTTCTCAGTGACAGCAGTGTGGATGAATTTTTTGGAGTTCAATGTTTTTTTTTTTTGTTTTGCGCGTTTGTATTTAATTTCGCGAATTTATTGGTACAGTTGTTTGTTTAGTATTTAGTTATTAATTTTGGGTTACCTGTACCTACATAATATATTGCCAAAGAAATAAATAAATCAATCTCGTAAATTGGCTACAATTTAAAGAACTGTAACAAAACTATAGTTGCGTTGTCGTTTTACACTTATTTCAGCTGCTTATTTTCACAGTTTGAAATAATGAAACAAGTAAATGTTTTTTTCTTTATCTATATTTTGTTTATTTATCGAACATGATTTTAATTTCAGAATTTGATTGATTCATCAAAGCTTTGGGTACTATGTTGAACTTAACTCCTTAATCCGGTCTTAACTCATTAATCAATTTATTATTCATTTTTTTATGGTACGCGTCAGGCTTGGCGCAAATAAAATCTTTTTCTTTCTTTTCTATTTCTTCTTTATCTATAGGTAAAATTTAAGATTTTCACTCTATCAGTATTTTAAACTTAAATACAAGCTTATAGGTCTTGAATATGAACTTAGTCATGTCTGTAAACATTGACTCACCGAACATAAACACTATCGCGGTTATTACAAATTACGTACAGGGAAACTTCACCGTCTCGACTGAAAGATAGGAAAATATTTAAACAAGCTAGCGATTTCAGGCTTATATTCAAAACCACTTAGGGTCGGCACACACCGAGACGAGATGTGACGCAACGATGCTTGAAGAGGTTAGACGGTTAATTCTCGTAATTAAAAAAACTTTCAAATTTAAATCGCAGTATCTTCTCTCAGCGATCATTAGTTTAAAAAAACCGGACCAGTGTGAGTTTGCCTCGTTCACCGAGGGTTCCGTACAAATTCGTATGTAGATAGATATGATTCGTCTATTAGGGGAGTCCTGTCACGGTTTTTTTTCCGAGTATACATCACCTACTGAAGTTTGTAGTTGAAAAAATGTTCTCCCATACATCAGATGTACGTCAAGGTCATTTCTTCAGCTGCAATTATACGTTTGTAATCGCAAAATAAATTATTTATTTATGTGATAAGATTAAAAATTATCAATTTTCAGACTTTTTCCATAACTGGTGCTGTAAGTCCTTGCTTCATGCCAAATTTCATGATTCTAGATCGACGGGAAGTACCCCATAGGTTTTGAGTTACTTGCGAGTACCAAAATTTGTCGCCCAAATAATAAATAACTAGCCGTATCTTTCATTATTGATTAGAAATATGTTTGATAAGAACTATATTCTTGGTTAGTTTCATGATTCTAGGCCAACGGGGAGAACGCTAGATAGGTATAGGTTTTGATTTACTTACGAGTTTCAAAATATGGTCCAAAAAGACGCATAAATGGCCGTATTTAGGGTTCCGTAACAAAATGGTAAAAAAGGAAGGGTTTATGGTGTGACTAAGTCTGTCTGTCTTTCGTTCTCAAGAACTGATTATGCTATCAACTTGAAATTTGGAATAGTTTTAGATGACGTTTGTTCAACTATTGTGCAAATAAGAAAGGAATAAAAATGCGTATATTTTTTTTTTGCAACAGCGACTGAAAGGGCTTTAAAATTCAACGTGGAGCTACTAAAGCATGTGGGGTATCATATGAAAGTGTTACTTGCACATTTACAAACATTTTATTTTTGTTTTTAGGCCGCATGGATTTCGAATTTTGACGAAAAATGTGAAAAAATTGACCAGCAAACTTCGGAGATAAGGGGAGGCCTTATCTCCGAAGTTTACATTGAGAAAAATCTGAATTGCTTCTACGTGATCGAAATTTATGTAAAGCTTACAGAAAAAAACAAAACGATGTCTCTAAACAGCACACTTTTCAGAAATCATCAGCAAAAGTTACATTAGTTCCACTAGCGGTCAAGAGATGGTGCTGATTTTAAACTGTAATACACACCGCAGTGTTAAAATTCTCTGACGAATAGAGGCCTCGCCGACGAAAATTTAAAAACATTTCATGTTTTATATGATGGTACGGAACCCTCGTTGCGCGAGTCCAACTCGCTCTTGACCGGATTTTTTTATTGCACTATTATAGAAAGCTGATTTTTTTCCTACGTATAAGATATTAATTTCCTCCACGCGTTCCTGAAAAAAAAAGTCGTAACAGGCGGACACTCAACGGTACAGTCAGACGAAAAAAACGCAAGGAGTAAAATTAATATATCGCACACCTAGATAAAGAGTAGCGACTAAACCCCAAACCCTTATATTTGTCAAAATACTTTTATTTTGTGCACCAGTTAGTTATTTTTATGCGTTTTATCTTCTTTCTTTTGTTCTAAGTACCCAAATAGTTCCATAGTCCCGTCATTGTTATTTTTTTATTAATCTCGTAATAGTGTCAATTTAACTTAAGTCTTAACCATCTAATAAACTTCATAATTAAAACAAATGATGCAAAATTATAGCACTAATTGTATTAAAACGTTGTGGAACGAACCGCGAATAAATTAATGGAAAAGCGGCAAAGTCTGATAGCGAGCGAAGACCACGAACAGTATTATAAGTTTAATTTTTAGGGATGAATCTTTAAAAGGTGTATTTCATACCAATCAATCACTGAATACTCTGTTTTGTATAAGTTGGGATATGTACTTATGTAGAGCCTACCGTACCTACATACATCCCAGCGGCACCCCAATTAATAACATAATTACAATGTCTATTGCTGCATATATTTAAAAATAAGTCTACTTGACCCATTAACAATAACGCAATAAATGTTGTTGCATTGTCTCAATCCTATTAAAACCTATATAAAATCCTAATATACAATGTGTAACAGCACGTGTAACAACGTGCATCATTATGAACAACTTTTCCTATGGGACCAACACCGAAATCGCGAAAAAAAAAATCGACTGCCCAATACATTTTTGTGCGCAATACTCGACAAAATGTACTGAACAGCTGATTTTTTTTTCGCGCACAATGGGCCTGTAAGAGGTGTTGTATTTATTCTGTTACAGGTTGTATAAAATTCCTTCGTTACTAAGTGAGTGAGTGACTGACAGACAACACACAGTCGAAACTACTGGTAGTAGAAAGTTGAAATTTGGTATGGAGCTTCCCTAAATTCCGTAGGAGAGCACTAAGAGAAAATTTCCCGAAATTTCTACGGGAACATAAAAATAAAATAAAAAGTTAACTGAAAAGCGCAATGTAGACGTGGCGATTCGAGAACCTTCTCCGTTTTACCGCCGATTTAAAAAAGAAAAGCTTAGTCATTACCAGATTCTAGATAGCCATGTACCAAAATTCATCGATATCGATTCGAAAATTTCGGTGTGAAACTTAACGAATAAACAAACTCACTGTCACATTTAGAATATAAGTATGGATTACTCTGCAGGTTTCTTAATGAAATCCTTGAACTAGAAACCATATAGATACGTAATGTCTATAAATAGACAGGCTAGCCCGCAAAATAGGCCATCACGGTGTAACCAGCTTTATCGGAGCTCAAAGCCTACCAAGATAAAAGACGGCTCAGGACATGAAAAGAGTTTCTTCAACTAGCCTCCAATAGGGTCAGTGGTCACATCCACCTTGCAATACTTGAAAACACTTGCACTTGCAAGGATTTCAGGATTGGTAATAAATCGTGGATCTCTTAAACATCTAATAAGTGGCAGATATAGGGTGTATAAAAACGCTTAATGAAACCAAAATCTACTTATACTGTACATCATAAGATTAAGTGCTTAAGTAATTAGATAAAGCAAAAGATACTGCTAAAAACGATTCTAATTTCAAGAGAGCAAACGCTTAAGTTCCTCTATAAACACTTAACAGACGGGCCATATGTATTACACGAAAAATCGCGTATGTTACTTAAGATACCTAAGGACTAGACGTCGTAAAGTCGACAATGCAGGAGATTGGCGTGCGTTACAGAAACGTCACGTGGTAAGTAAGTCCCAATGGCCCCAATACATTGTATTTTCGGTATTCGAAATCGATTATAAAGTATCATTTTATCGAGAGCCTTTAGTTATTCCTCAATTCGGTTGTATTTTTGTAACTACATGGTTGAAAGTCAAACCAACATTACAGTAAACCATAATCTTATTCCGGTACCAAGTTTAAGTCAATTCCGTTCAGTTGACAATTTGTTGCTAATCTGATATTTCAGTAGAGGCAACCCTTCCAATTCCAGTTTAATTCTAATTTCAGGTTCCAAGGAGTGCAAAACTTTAGATACGTAACAGCTAAAATATATTACCGTAAGGTGTTAGTTTACCAACAGTTAATATGAAAACTTTTGTTTATCGGGTAGTCTTGCCGGCGCTTGTACTTACTTGCGACCATTTTTAATTTGCGTGATTTTGAATCGAGTATCCACGTGTATTTAAAGTAGGTTATTTAAAATAGGAACGATTTTAAGACATAAAAAGCAGCGACACTCAGTATAACGTAGATTTCTATCCGTGTAAAAATTTTCGTGAACGAATCAGTTAATCAGATTCATCTTCCACAAACATCCCCTTATATACATACTAACTTCTGCCAGCGACTTCGCCCACGTGGTCCCTTGGGAACATACTCCCGGGATAAAAAGGAGTCTATGTCCTTTCTCAGGCTCTAGACTATCTGTGTACCAAATTCCATTTAAATCGTTCCAGTGTTTTTGGCGTGAAAGCGCGACAGACAGACAGACAGAGTTACTTTCGTATTTATAATATTATAATAAGCAAGGATTACTTGAGATTTGAGATTTACTGCTTTATTATAATAGCGCTAAGATTACATTTCTTTGCAGTTTTTAGTAGTCTTTTCAAGCCAGCTGTTTCCACGAACTCTAACTCGGTGAAACCCTCGGGCCTTATTCTGTTGACGTCTCTTAATTTCCGCAATAATGCCTTGAACCTTTTAGAAATATATACACGTTAATATGCAGGTATATAAACGATCCTGAATAAAACATTATTCTCCGCCTAAAGGATGTTTGGTGGAACTAAAATATGTGGCCATCGGCTTACGCTGGACTCCGCTTGTTAATAAGTAACACCCAGTATATTACATTATGGTGGGCTTAAACGTTTACATAAATACCTTATAGAGGGGAAGTGCTGCAGAAGTCGAGTGATAAAGTAAGCCGTAATTATGACGCTAGGGCAAGACGTTTAAGTATTCACGTCGAGCGATCGATGCCGTTTGAGATCAGAGACTCATTAAAGATAGCTAACGATAAAATATGATTTATCAGTGATTATTATTGTCAGAATGTCCAAAATATGTCTTTTCTGTAGTACATGTTAGGACTTTGACAATCGTCGCGTCTTTAAAAAAAACAGTCGTCATTGGACGCCTGGCAGATGTGAAATATGTATGTTAATATTAGAATTCATTATCAAAATCTTATAAATTAATTCCAAAGTTTGCCGTCAATAACAGCCAGCGTAGTGGAGGCATCACGACATGACAACGTCGTTTCCATCACAGCATAGATGTTTCACATCAAAATCTATCCAGCAATGACGTCTGACAACATTGGATGAGCTTGACATTGATTACCACGTGATCGATCAAAAAGATTTTGGACTTTAAACAATCATTGTCGCTCTTAGATCACTCTGTCTAGAGCACCAGATAATAACGCACATTACCTCTGATTATTTTCAACTCATCTGGCTAGCCTTTTCCCAACTATATTGGGGTCGGCTTCCAGTCGAACCGGATATGATACCCAGTTGAATACCAGTATTTTACGTGAAGCGCCTGCCTACTAGACCTCTACAACCCATTAACTGGGTAACACGGTACTTCTTGGCAAGACTGGAGTCAAATTTACTTGCTTCTGACAATCTGTAACGACTGTCAAAGATCTACAAATGACAGCCGGGACCAACGGCTTAACTTGCTTTCCGAGACACGGGGAAACTCAGTATGTTAAGATGGTCCCCATCCACAGACCAACCTTGGCAAATGTTGCTTAACCTTGAAGATCGATCCGGGCGGCTGTTATTATTTACCTCTGATAAAAGTAACAAATATATAGTACCTAAGTCAAAAAGTGCGTATACCACTTTTCATTCAAAGTTAATTTATTTATCAACCTTCTTTGCAGAGGAGTAAAAATAGCTTGTGCACCGCAAGATAATGCAAGTTAAAAATAAATTTTTAATCAAGAAAATTGTTCTCTATAAACTTGTACCAGGGTTAAGTCTATTGGTTACTGTTCTCCGGTGGAATCCTACTTACAGTATAAATAGACTTTATTTACCTGACGAGATGATTTTTGAAATAAGCTGAGTTGTGATATTTCAGTATCTAAGTCATCTTGATGAAATTTAAATCTCATTTTTATGATTTAAGAGGCCTGTGGGCAAAATAAATCTTTCACGACGTTATTCGGTATAGTCGGTATTGATTTTATGAACTTATGTCCCAAATTTGAGTTGAGTTTGAGTTGTGATTAGTAGTTTTGATTATTTTTTTTCCTGTTTTTGGTTTTGTCTTTGAGTTCTTTTATTTTTTTCTTGTGCTGACATAGTGGTCTTTTTGCCCTCGTAAGTACAGGTATGTTGCTAGTTTTTAATAATTAATGATGACTGTTTTATAGTTGTTAATTTAATTTTCTTTTTTGTTTGTCTTGTGCGAGTCCCAGGTAAACCTTTTTCTATCTTTTTAGGGTTCCGAAAAAAAAGGAACCCTTATAGGATCACTCGGGTGTCTGTCTGTCTGTCCGTCTGTCACAGCCAGTTTTCTCCGGATCCACTGGACCGATTCTGTTGAAATTTGGAACACATATGGACTTCTATGACCCAAACACGGACGCGTTACGTAAATTATTATATTTTTAGTATGGGGTCACTTTTGGGGGTCAAACTAGAAAATTATAAAAAAAAGTTTTTTGAACAATATCGTGTGACATATCAAATGAAAGGGCTTACTGTGGGGGTTTGAATTATATTTTTTTCATAATTTTAAAATGAATGATTTAGAAGTTATTCAAGAAATTAGACGAAAAATGACCACCCCCCCCTTATCTCCGAAACTACTGAGCCTAAAATTTTGAAAAAAATGGAGATAATAGATCTTTACCTAAAGATTACAGGAAAACCTATTAGAAGTCTGTAGTGTTAAAATAACATGTTAAAAAAAAAAAATCGTTCGGAACCCTTTGCACGCGAGTCCGACTCGCACTTGTTGATTTATAGCCAAGCTCAAAATAAAAATATTTGATACTTATGCGTAAGTATCAAATATTTTTATATACAATAGTTCATACATGATTGAGAAATCAATCAGTTGACTTCTACAGCTCACACTCAAAATCGCAGCATCAATATCAACTACTACGTCAAGGCATTAATGTTTTACAAAATTATAGCAACTTTGCGGCAAAGGGGATGACGCAAATTCACTGAGCTCACACTAATCAACAGCTAACGAGTAACGATCTACCCCGGTAAATAATTATTGCCTTCGGTACCTACCTACTTCGGTAAAGATGAATTGTGCAGTCTATCTGCGAACAGGCAGTAATTTACATTGGAAAGTACAGAACGCGACTAAAACGCAGATGAGGACGCTTCTGATGAGATTCGGAATAAACTTTTGTTATCTTCATAGACAAAGAGAATGGATTGAGTGATAACCTCAAAAAAATCGAACAATTTGTAGAAAGAGAAACAGTGACTGTATGTATGTATCTGTCACTTTGCTGGTAGTTAATATTATAGTGGCGAAGGTGACACCTCAAACCTGTGACGTGGTTCAATCTGAATTTGTTCTAGGGAAAGTCATCTGCAGCCTAATGGACCTAACGTGTTTTGGAATGACACTGCGATTGCTTTGCGATCCTTTTGCTATTCAGAAGTTATTATTTTGAGCGAATTGTTGCTCAAAATAATAATTCTGAATTGTGTAACGTACCTAATGTATCAAATTACATTGGTAGTTTTTGGCGAATTTAGGTGCACGCTTCTTGCGTCTTGTATTCTCTCTCGTAATTTCTCATCGGTTCGCAAAACCTCACTTGTCACCTGGAGCAAAAGCTCAGTCCATTTTTCTCTTCTTTGGTTATTTCCATCCACCTGTTCGGCTACTAATTAACACAAATGACTCGAGGTCCAAGAGAACGCAGGCAATTAATTAATGATTAAAAACTTCGTCGTCGCTCCGCTGTAACAGATCTTTATTTATGTGACGAGTGTAATAAATAAGCATCGTCGCCCGCAACCACTGAATATTATCGAAATATTTCACGCAGTTTGATATTTACATTTTATAATCTTCAGGATTACGGGTCGAGTTACGGATATTGAATCTTGATGTTTCTACACAATCTATATGTAAATAAATAACAATACAATATTTTGCATCATAAATCCTACTTGATTATACATATAGGACGACCCCATAGAAGTCGCTGTCATGAAAGGGAAAGTCTAGATGGACTTCCCACGGGCAATTTCTACTAAATTCACTAAGTTTATTTCGCCTTTTCGTTTCGTTTTTAGAGATTTCGTGCAGCGGTATGTATACTTAGGTCTTATTAACCATCTATTAAACATAAAAATGAACCTCACTGTTCAGCTAATAATTTTATTGTCAGCATTATCCGCTACTGCGCCGTTGCCGCCAAGGCGAGGGATACAAATCGCTCTTAGGTTATTTATCAATGAAATGAATGTATTAAATTGAATGAGCGGCCTGATCGCCGGTTGGCATGATATTATAACGATATAGACGGGAGAATTAATGGCCGGTCTTGTTTATGTTACCGCGCACGCAAACCTTTCTGTGTCACACCTCTATTTGACAATTACTGACGGGCTCATATTGACAGTTGGAAAAAACAATTGATACCTATCGCAAACAGGAACGGTTTAGCGTATTTTTTGCTAAAAATCAATTTGATTTTATCAGATATCTTATCACCTAGTCTTTTTTTAAGAATTTTAATATGAGTTGAGTCCTACTAATTTTGATAGTTTTCTGCACCATAATAATTCACGTAAAATGTAGACCTACCGCTTAATTTTATATTCCTATTGTAAACCTTCTTAGCCTTAGGTGTCGCCCAAATACAAAGCGGTCAACCCGCCTATACGCGATCATAGAGCGCCAAGAATTGGCCAAGAAGTGTTCTATAAGCGATAACTAAGATATTTTGAAAAGTAAAACAAGTAAGGGGTTAGCCACGTGACATTTGACAGGGCGCTTGTCAATGCCATACATTTGAACTTCTTAATTGACAATGTTGTCACTAATAAAAATATATACAATATTCTGCCAGCAGCTTCGCCCGCGTGAATGTCGGAATATTCATAAATTCGAAAAGTATGTCCTTCGCCATGGTCTAATCTATCTCTGTCACAAATTTCACCGAAATCCGTTGAGCTTTAAAGACGTGAAAAGGTAATAGACAGACAGAGTTACATTCCCCTTTATAATATTAGTACTTATGGATAATTTAAAAAGTTGGAGGTCTGATCGGCAGCCGCTCCACATAAAATACTTGCATGCAATTGAACCCGGCTGGACTGAAAGCCGACACAAATATAGTTAGGAAAAGACTAGGCATATGAGTATGGATTGTTTAAAGCATCACCATAATAACGTCCGATAAAATCAGAATTACTTTTCAAACTAATAATTAAGAAAAACGCTACTGATATTTGAACTAATTCATTTTGATATTTTCCTTAACTTCCTAAGAACCAGCATAGACACAGTTTTTCATTTTCAATAAAGAATAAAAACCGATAAAGCCACAGCTAGATTTATCAAGACAAGAGAAATGAATGTTTAGTCGATGGGAACAAGTCAACAACAGAGTATTGAAAATGAAGTAAATTAAGGCTGCCTGTCCATTGACACGGAGCAGGACAGCGGAGCGGAGAAACAGAGAAATATTAATCAATGGAATTGACAATTGAAAATGTCACTGACATTTTATGTAATTTCATTGGCTAATAGTTCTCCGTTTCTCTGCTGCGCTGCCTCGCTCCGCGTCAAAAAATCCAAACTTTTAGAATTTATTAGTTCTAATCTGAACAAACTGAAAAAATATATTTTTATTCTTCTTGATCTGGCAAAGGCATTTGATACGATTTCTGTTTCCCTCTTACTTCGCAAATTGGAGGCACTGGGTGTCAGGGGCACCCAACTTGATCTTTTTAATAGCTACCTCTCTGGGCAAACTCAATGTGTCCGAGTGGATAAACACAAAAGTACATACCTTCCAGTTACACACGGCGTGCCCCAGGGAAGTATACTGGGGCCCACCTTATTCCTCGTGTACATAAATGAGCTTACATGCCTCAAACTTGCCAAAGGCGAAATTATCTCTTTCGCGGATGACACTGCTTTGGACTTTGCGGGTGATAGTTGGGAGGAGGTCTTCACGATCGCTCAAAATGGCTCCGGCGTGACTATGGGATGACTGCAGAAAAATATGCTTACTTTAAACGTAGACAAAACTAAGTATATTTGCTTCAGTATTAGGCAGGCGGTGGGTATTCGTGGCGACCTAAGAATAGTTTCCTATGAGTGCAATGCCGCGGATGGCTGCGCATGTTTACCTCTAGAACGCGTTAATACCCTAAAGTACCTTGGTATTACCTTAGCTTCAAAGAACATGTCAAAAATCTTTGTAATAGAGTAAGAAACAAGTGTCGCGGACCAAGCACTGCTGAAGCGAATATATCAGGCCCTCTGTCAGTCGCTTCTTACCTATTGCTTCTCATCCTGGGGAGGAATATGCAAAACCTCGCTAAATGCAGTTGAGGTAGCCCAGAGAGTATACTGAAGGTTAGTATGTTTAAACCAATGCGTTTTCCTTTGATAACAATGTCATTACAGAGACGTCGTAATCACCATGTACGAAAAAACCTAACCACATTCAAAGTAACCTTTGGTAAAAGATTTGTAAGTTTTCTTGGCCCTCACCTTTATAATAAGATTAACAAAATAATTCATACATACCCCTTGACTAGAAAACAATGCAAATTAAAAGCATGCTAATATTTGCAGAATTTAAACTACAAGGAGACGGTACATCTTTTATTCTAAAGACTAAAAATACGGCTAAGAGCACAGAAAACAAAAACAAACTCTCGACATATCTCACCTAGACACACACACTCACGCACACGTAGTACAACCATACACTCACTACACATTTATTCTCACACATACACTCTACTCATACATCACACACACTCATTCCATTTAAAAATTAGACTAGATTTATCCACTTACCTATTTCCAAATGACTTATCTAAAGAGTACATATCATCTATTTTTATGTAGTACTGGTTTAATTATAATATATAAACCTCTGTTGCTGGGCACCTATTCTTGGTATAAATACTCGAGGGGAATGGTGCTGATAGCCGAAATACAATTATTGATAAATATTTTGTTCTAGTGTCATCTGCAATTTAGCAAAAATAACACTGACAATTTGCACGATGTTCATCATAAAAATATAACCGACTTCCAAACAAAACACTACAAAGAATAAAATAACCTTAATTTCGGAAGTCGGTGTTTTTGGTTTTGTTTCTTTGTTTTTTAACACCGACTTCCGAAATTAAGGTAATTTTATTCTTTGTAATGTTTTGTTTGGAAGTCGGTTATATTTTTTTGTGAAAAGTTTTTATTTTTCACTTTTAAGTGGTGATATTTGGACGATGTCTTCGTCAACGCAGAAATTGAAATAAGCAAAAATACTCATAACATAAAAAAACTACTGAACCAAACTGAATCAAATTTTTATGGGACCAAATGACAAGTATACTGCATCGAACTAAAAAAGAATCACAGAACGAATCACGAACCTCGGAGTAATCGGGGTACACACAAAAAAAAGTAAAATACATCCTTCCTTTTTTGGGAGTCAACTAACATGATCGCTTAAGCTCTTTTACATCCGCAGTTAAAATTATATTCTATCTCGTTTCATCGCAAACTATTAGCAAACTTCTGTTTCAGTAATAAAACCGATTCATGCCCGTCGGCTGCAATCGGCTGCAGTCGGCGACAAGCCTTCGCGACTTGAGGACCACGCTACCGTAGCAGCCGATGCACGGTAAAAAGATCGTAAAAATGAATAACTTTTTACGTAGGAAACTCTCACATGTTAGCTAGCTTTTGAGGATAAAATTACACTTGGTTTTGTTAAACTTGCTCTGATGTGAAGCTACGTTTAATTTAACCTGCCTCAAGTTAGAATGTTAACCACTCGATGGACGGGGTGCAATTATTAAATGTTGCAGTTGCAGGTCCGTGGAATTAACCAACCTCCCAAGATAATCCGAGCTGAGGTTTCGAGTACACAGTACCTAGGCTACTTAATTGCTACGACTAACTGGTTTGAGCCTGACTTTGCGTAAGGGTCAATCGGCATAGTGTCTGGGCAAAACTCAGTTGGATAACATTGTGTTTCGGTTTATATATTACGAGCTTTTGCCCGCAACTTCGTAAGCGCATATCCCGTTTTATCCCGTTCAAATTTGGGGAAATCTCTTAGACTCCCCTGCACCCCCCAAGGAACCTACATAACAAATTTCAGCTTTCTACGACCAGTCATTCCGGCTGTGCGTTGTCTGTCAGTCAGTCAGTAACAGAGGAATTTTTTGAGCCGCTAATCTGAAATAGGAATGCTGCTGGTTTTTATGGTGAGTCCAATAGGTTATTTTTATCAGACATTAGGACGCCCTTGTTTGTATCTGCAACTTTTGACGTAATCCCATCCCCTTAGTCTGCAAGTCGCCTCTCACGACTCCCACGTGCCGGGCGGAATTATTCTAATTTTCTCTAAAACCACGTCAAAACTATTCGTGTTAATATTTCGCCTACATTTTCCTTTGTTTGTTTAATTTATGCTCTAAATAAAAATGAGGGAAATTTTTTAGCATAACAATTCTATGAAAAGGCTGTGTCGGATCGCTAATTGTTTTTAAAAACTCCTCATTATAAAATGAATGCTGAATAAGTAGTGAATGTCTCTGACTTTCTTTGCTTTATATTTTACGTCATAATCGCGAGGTGAGAGACGTTTGAATTAAAAGTTCTTGTGAAATCTTAAAGATGCTACATAACTACAAATGCGAATGCCTTTGGAAGACAAATTAAAAAAATTGGTTGTATGTAAAGTCGGTTTACGGACGATAATTTTACATGATAACGTCATAAGAAAACAATTTAATTCTTAACAAACAAACCGCTACGCTTAGACCGATCGTACCTCTCTATCGCTTGCTCCGCGCTCTCGCCTGTACGCTCGGAACGTGACACTTTTTCGTGCATGCAGCCGGCGTTCATCGATTTATAAGACATTATCACGTCAAAAAAAACGATACGCTCAAAACAATTAAAGAATTACAGAAAAATGGTGTTCGGAAGGTGTTCGAGCAGACTTGCTGATCAATGCTTGTACCTACCCTTTGTAAAAAGAGAGCAAAAAAATGGATACAAATACATTTTAAAATACAGTACCAATTTTTCGTAAGAGGTTTATACGAAGCCAATTTAGTGCGAAATGTCACAGAGTTCCGAAATATTGGTTTTGATTTAACTTATTTACGAAAAAAAAACGGGATTCATGTTTTTTGTTGGCGCTACGGAAAGTTTTCTATTAACAATAACCCATTGGAAGGGTGGCTGGGAGGTGCCTTTTGTGCTCAGCCGCAACTTTGCTTGCTTGTCAGCTTCGGAACAAATAGCTGCCTATTCCATGGCGTTGGTACTTATTTGTTTTTATTCAACTTGATTTTGCTTTTTGCAAGTTTAGCCTAACAATGTAACGGATAATTTAAGTACCGATTTCCGAAATCCTAATATATATAAAATTCTTCCGTTATTGGTGACTGACTGACTGAGTGTGTGACTGACAGACAACCACCCACAGCCACCACTATTGGTCCTAGGATTTCCCGAAATTGCTACAGGAACGGGATGAAGCGGGATATACGCATTGCGCTTACGAACTCGCGGGCAAAAGCTACATAAATGTTTTAGGGTCTGTACTTTCGTATTTAGATTTTTTCTTCGGCGGACTTGGAACGATTAGCGTCTTCTTTAATAAATAGGATATGATGGCAGAAATCTGAGTAAAACAGTTGAATGGTTTCACCACACAAATTGATTGCAAACGATTACCGTAGATCCAATTTGGACGTTTGGAGTGGTAAATTCAGCTTTAACATGGTGTAAAGCTTAGGAAACGGTCGACTGATACATTCTACCATCGATTGTAACCACTTAACACAAAAAAAAATACAAACACATTGAGAACTTCTCCCTTTTTTATTAAGTCTATTAAAAATGTCAGTAACCTTAGGATACCGAAGATAATACCTACTTCTTTTTTCTAGACGTTTAAAAATATCAGTTAGCTCAGGATACTGTTTCTTTATCACAGGTGCCTTATGAGGTATGTTGCTATACAGCTAGCATGTAAAGCCTAACTACTCTAATAGCGAGCAATACTTTTAATTTACAACCGTCGGTAAGACATAGGAATCAAGGCATTAGGGTGCCTGTCCATTGCGAGCAGAGCGGAGAAACGGAAAAAAATATGAACCAATCATGTCAAAGTGTCAGTGACCCACGTGGTGCGGAGATTTTATGCAATCCCATTGGTTAACATTTCTTCGTTTCTCCGCTCCGCTGCCTCGCTCCACTGTGATGGACAGGCACCCTTACAGTAATATCCATCTAGCTAACACGAATGCACGTCATATCTTCCGAATCCTCGCATTTGGCTGGCTGGGTGCCAGGTTGACTTGCCTTGCTTAATGAAACTGGGTTGGCCGACTGTAGCTAACCAACGTTACGTTTTTCATATTTCATAATAGTTATGAGTATTATGACCTTTGTGGCTTTTAGAATATAAAGAGGCGTATATAGATCGGCAGTAAGGCTGCGTTTCCACCAGAGATGGGCGAGGATGCCACCAACCAACCACCAACCAATAGAATCGCTGCATTTACCTAGCCTCGCCCAGCGCAAGCGGTTCTATTGGTTATTAACAAAAACACGCAACGCATCCTAGCACATTTCTGGTGGAAGCGCAGCCTAAGGCACCAGCAATAGCTGACAAAGAGCCTTAGGTAATGTTAATCTGCCTAGCCTTTTTCTAACTATATTAGGGTCGGCTTCTAGTACATACTGAGTCAGTATTTTCCTACATGAAGTGATAAAGAGCTTTAAAAGCCATAAGCTTATTAAATACTAGCTGACCCGTGCTCACTTCTTTGAGCGGTATTTTTCGGGTCAATATATAGCCTATGACTCACAAATAACGTGGTTATCTATTGGTGAAATAATTTTCAAAATAGGTTCAGTAAGATCCAGAGAATACCCCCTACAACCTCACAAACTCACAAACTTTACCTCTTTTTAATGTTATTAGTATAGATAAATACTATTCTAGCTAAAACATAATATCATACAGAATAACAGAACCCACCCCAAAGTTTTGTTTTTCATTTAGTAGCTTAATGCAGACTTTGAACTAGCTTGGATTATTTCATAAAATATTTGCAATGAAATAAAAGTGGCGAGACTGACAAATGACTGGATTTTTAAATGAAAGCAGAGTGGGAACAGTGAACATAAAATCCTGGTTTATTTAAAATTCGTCAACATTTTAGTCCCGAAATTCATGCGGTTGAAAGTGTTTATTTATAGTTCGCAAAATATAATGGTTTTGTGCAAATATTGTGACTGACAAAGGGAATTAGAGGACAGTAAACGTTCAGCTGGATACTGCTGCCTAACCATAGCTACTGACTTTCTTTATAAAAGGGATTTTCCCATAAAGTCGGCTTTTCCTCCACTCAGAAGCTGTATAGTTTCCTTAACGTTTGCCGTTATTGTGCCTTTTAACTGTGACGAGTGGTTATAAAAGCAGCCATTGAATCGAACTGCCGTAAAAAAGAAAAAGCTAACACTTCGACGGAGGACTATTTAATTTCCTTTTCCATGGTATAAAACTTGGTAAATTTTAAGTGAAGGGAAGTTGTGCAATCAAAACTTAAATGTTTGTTTGTGTTACATAAACGGATATCGAAACGACGCAACAATACCTGGCACAAATGTAACGGAAATGAAATTCCAGTATCACAATACAGAAATCCTCTTGAATATGAGTATGTTTTTATTATATTTCGAACAACATTGAAGAGATATTACACTACAAATACGAACAAAACCGATCGTTATTTTCTTTGAAATAAAGTAGTGCTGAAAATAATACGTCCTTCCACAGTGAGTTAGTGCAACGGAACAGAACTTTGGAGCTTTACGAGACGAGTAACCCGAAAAACAGTACCCAGATAATCATTTTGAGCTACCAAAAGTATTACTCTAGTCAAAGAACAAAGCAGTGCTTTTAAATTCTCGGATTAAACTTGATGCACTACCACTACTATTGATGAAATGACTTTCAGTGGCGACTTGGAGAGCGATCTGGCAATCGGCTTATCTACCAGATCCAAAACAATGTCGCACACAAACGTACGCAGTCGCTGCAGCCGTTAAAGCCACAAACGACCTTTTAAAGCATGCCATTCAATATACACCTCTCAAGCGTGTTAGATAAGGTTCACCAGTCAAGGATTATTTAGTCAGTGGTTGTCACTGCGTAGGTGGGACGTGCGCGACTACTCTAACTTCATAACGGCATCTATTTGTCTTTTGACTTTGAAACAAATGCAAACACTCACCACAGTCAAAGGTTTTCTAGTAACTTGAATAAATAAAATATAAGTTTATCGTTAGTTTTATGCTAGAAAGTTAAAGTGGAGTTAGAAAGCATTATTTACATTGCTAGGAGATCATAAATAAATGTTTTTGAGCAACTGAGAATTATCTAAATACAAATATTGTTTTGAAATAAAATGTACGACAAAACGTTAGGTACGTAGTACCCAGTGGTTCTGCGCGAAAAAGATTTAATTTATTTTTAAAGAAAAAGATATGTTACAGAAAGTATTTTATTTATTTTTTAAGTTTTATTGCTCGTTAGCCCTGAAACTATATCTAAGGCGTAAACATTTAAGATAAATAACAAAAATAACACGCTACTGAAAACACAAAAGTGTGGTGAGAATATGGTGCATAGATAAATAGGTTATCTACTTCAACGCGATCAGGAAATGTGCTGTCATTGCTAAAACAACTGAGTGAAATACAGGGTTCATGCGCCATTTTATTTGGCACTCTAGTATATTCTATTTTTTTTTATGAAAGCCAATCGGTACACTGTGTGCGCAGATAAACAGCCGTGTGAACCGTCACCCGTTTTGAAGTGTGATCTGAAATACATAGCCGATTTATACCATTCGCTCTGGTATTCGGTAAATGCTATGAATAAATACCACAAATTGGAGTTGGAAATAAAGTTTTATAGATACAAACGGCGAATAGGATTATTTGAGAATTAAAATATGAACGGGTCACATATCACCAGGTCCACTTTGACTTTCTATGAAATGGGTTTAATCCAGAAAATGTTAACTCATTCGACAGCATAAAACGAATTTGTTTTAAGTAGATGATTGTACATTCCACAGATTTTCCTATTCCGTAATCACTGATCCGCTACTGGTGCTGATTAATTAAGCAAACACATTCTCGTATCCACATTCTAATGAACCAGCTAACATTAAATCTCGGAATACATTTCATCCCTTAAGGGTGGAGGACATTGGGCCGTAGGTACAATTGTGAGATAAAATTGTCGACACCCCTCTCAAAGTTGCCGTTTATATGTTAATTTCGAACGTTTTATTGTTTTCCCGGTACCAACGTGAAAATAAAATGAGAAGCGTGCGCGTATTCTGATTTTAGCTTAGAGAGAATTCAATGGTAATTACGCCGATTTTTTGGCCAGACTTGTAGTTTTATGAGTACCTATAGAGCTACCTCAAAATGCTGGACCTAAATCAAAATATAAAACTCTTCCGTTACTGAGTGACTGACAGACAATGCACAGCCGAAACTACTGGTCATAGAAAGCTTAAATTTTGCATGTAGGATTTCCCAAAATTCCTACGGGATCGGGAAAAACGGGATATGTCCGTACGAAGTCGCGGGCAAAAGCTAGTGAGGTAGAGTAGAGTAGGGACTCCATTTTCCGCTTTGACTCTCATTCGGTCCGCTGTGCGTAGTTGTGTTAGTGAGGAATATTTTAGAATAATGATAAATGCATTTGAATCAATGATAATTATTTAAACTGTAGACGCGGTACTCGAGCTCAGAAAAAGCAATATAAAATGAAGGCACTGCCGCGATCCTATACCCCGGGCGCGTACTACGTACTCGTAGCATCTTGCTACCGATTAGTGCCGAAAGTGCTTGTCCTGTTTTTTAGAGCCGTTTTGTTGACGTATAAACTCGTCTATATTTTCTTAAACCTCCATTGCTGTATGTACTAAGGAATATTTATTCTAATCGAATACATTTTTCAGTCGTGATTCGCGCTTGACCATCATACTAGAATATGAATGAACCTCCCAAAAAAGAGGAGGTATTTTAAGAAATCTAGTTTTAAATCGGGGCACACTTGAGCATCGATACTCCAAATTGAAATTCTAAAGGGCTACTTTAGTATTGGACTCATGTCTTCGCGTAGGGTCGTAAACCTCTCAAATGGACGACTTTCTCTGCACATATGTGTTTGTACTTACGTGTACGAGTCAAAGAATGACTTATCATTCTTATTTTTCTCTTGGGATATTTTGAAGTCTTAGTCTATAGCTGACTGTCCACTGGAGCGGAGAGGAGGAGCGGAGAAAAATTAAACAACGGAATTGCATAAAATTTTAGAGATTGACGTGGAGCGGAGATTTTATGCTCTCAGCCTTACGCAGGCACTTTTTTCAAAATATAAAAATATGCCTTGTGATTTTCGAAATAAGAATAATTTTGTATTGCACAACTGCACACCTGATGTAAATATTTTGAAAAATAATAGAATACATTAATGCAAGGCTAATATCGAACAAAAATATTGTATATATAAAAAGCCGATGAGGTGAGTCTGAAGGGAGGCCTAATATGTCTAGTATGGAAAGTCTTTCGGTTAAAGTGATGATTAAAAATGTAAACATTTCTAATATACTTACCTACTCGTATAATACGTTCGCACCATCGTTTCCAATCAATAAAATATACGTTTTATGTACCAACAAGCAAGAAATAAAAAGGCAAGGGCCTGGTACCTATCTTAGGAAGATAGGTACCAGACCCTTCATTTAAATGAACAACAAAGGCAATCAAAATAAAACCCTATTCCTAAGCTGCATCGTTCCTCTGAGCACATCTTGTGCTAGACGTTAACGGATTATTGTGACATACAGCACGGCTATCATGGCAAAGTTTGAAATTAGTTCCTTAAGTGTCCTGAGGCTTTAGACAAAGTGCCATGCTATCAGCGAATGCGATTGTCGAAATGCCAAAATATAAGGGATTGATCAGGTGACGTTTCGACAGCGTTTGTCAATTCCGTACAGTTTCGACGTTTTGACAATCGCCTTCGCCACGCTACCGCTGACAGAATGTCATTGGTCTAGAGCCTCTGAACATTAAATACCAGTTTTTCACCGACTTCTTTAAAAAGAACTTCGGAGGTAGGCAACGGAACTCTTCAATACATGATTGCAAATCTCTCGAGATTGCTGAATTTGCATGTCTGTTTATATCATAACATCACGCAAGTACCTACGCTGTGAAGAAGTTTGTTGATGCATACAAGTCAAACAGAATTTCCATGTTTTTGAGTTTATCTATTCGGGCATAACTATATTGTTTATTAACCGATCTTGATGATTATTTTTCGTTGGGTTTAGTTATAGCTATACCTATAGCATTGGACGTTGAACTTCGAAGATATACCTCCTCAACTTAAAATGAATAAAATCTAGTAAAGTGACATATTGTTATGACATTTATATCAATCCCAAAGCAAATAATTAACTTTAATCTGGTCTGGACTTGGGCTGCCAAGGCACACAAAGTAACTCCTTAACGACTAATAGCGCAACCACTTATTATGGGGGTGACACCACTAAAAATACAACCGACTTCCAAATATATAAATTTAATTTCGGAAGTCGGTATCAAAAAACGAAAAAACAACCAAAAACACCGACTTAAAGTTACAGAAATTAAAGTTATTTTATACTTTGTAGTGTTTGTTCTATGGAAGTCGATTGTTATATTGTTAGTTTCAATCGCATCATTTTATTTAGTTGTTTGTCTTGTGCGAGATTTTTTATTTAATTTAAATACACCGCTGCAGTGCAATTGCGACCTTGTACCTACAGGAAGTCGAAGCGAGGGTTTAACCTACAAGGTGGAACGACGAACTCGGAACCTGCACAAGGTCGGGGCTTTGAGCTTCACTGAACCAAAAGACTTCCATGTCATACTAAGCCTTTTGAAGAGGTCATCATCACAACCTGAGCCAGTGATTATGCTCTGTAAAATTCTGGATTTGACGGACTGAAAGCCGACCTCAGTAGTAGTAGTTGAGAAAAAGCTACGCAGATTTATCGATAAGGACCACAAGAGGAGAATTAATGTAGGCTAGGAATATTTGACCAGTGGTTTAAAATCACCAATCAGCGTCCAGTCCAAGAATTTCGTTTCAATTCGCTCGTAAATTAAATCAAGGTCATGTATTACATCCCCGACACGATCAAAAAGCCTTAGTATACACAACAGCGCTAACCACATTATTGGAAATTCTTGTTAGAGCGAAAAGGTTCTGTACCTACCTCGGTTGCATAACCGAACACAATTAATGGAGGATTAAAATAATTACTACATGATCGTCAGTAATGTGATCCATAAATGTTACGTAGGTAGGTGGTACTGGTATATTAATTATATCGATCACACACCTTTCACAACCGGTGATAGATATTAGGGATCCGTATGGAGGACCAGCCAATTGTAAATCAATTAGTTCATTCGATCTTTTGTTTTCAAATGTGCGTACCTTTAAAATTAACTAAAAGTTAGGTAGTGGCCTAGCGTTAAACAAAAAGATATCATGAAGTACCTTTGTCATCTCCCTGCAAGTCTCCCGTGTTACTGGTGTCCGATGTTTTTTTTTTCTAGTTACGTTATTTTCTAGTAACATGAAGCACCTTATCTACCTCTTAAGAATTCATCAAAGGAGATAGAACCTTTGTGGCATAGCTAGCCGGCCACAATTTTTAATACCCGGCGCGCTATGAAACATCAATCAATATATATAAAATTCTTCCGTTACTGACTGATTGAGTGACTGAAAGACAACGCACAGCCGAAGCTACTGGTCGTAGGAAGTTGAAATCTAGCTTGTAGATTCCTTAGGAAATCCTCTCTTAATTCTCTTCTACACTCCGTAGGGGAGCGTTAAGAAAGGATTTCGCATAATTCCTACGGGAACGGAAAAAAACGGGATATACGCGTACGAAGTCGCGGGCACAAACTAGTGCAGATATATTAGGGTAGAGGACACTTAAACAAACAAAAAATATTAGCAACCTGGTGTCATGTTGCCGAGATATTTGTTGGTTAAGTCGTCATGTGACAACAATGAAGAAAGTAAGAACAAGAGAAAACCATTTAAGACCTTGCAAAATAATAGTGTTTAGTTTATTTAAATGGTTAAATCAAGCTGAGAACTATTATTCAATTTAATTTAATACATAATATAAGCACGGAATTAAATCATGTTTAATTATGGTAATTGTTGTGATATGGTGACTTTACCTCCAAATATCCCGCAACATGACACTTTAGAGCCCCATGTTGCGAATATACACCGTGCGGCGAAATTTTGAAAAAACAAAAATATGGCGGTTGGTAGCTATGCCAGCACCCATACAAAAATGTTCCAACTCCATTCTATTATGGACACTTTTAATAAACTTTAACTACCATGTTTCAATAGGAACTGTAAATTAAATCTTTAACCACCAGCTAACCGATTTAGCCTTAAATCGCAGTCACTCTTATGAAAACCGATTTTCAGTTGCCCGTAAATTTTCCTCCTGATTCGGTAAATCTCCAAAGGTGTTGGAAATTCGTAGAACCGGGCTGAAACCTGAATGAAATGTGTATTCGGGACTTGCAGGTAAACCAAACTCATTCACCAGGTTAGTTTGGTGTTATAAAAATATTGAAAACCGTGATTGGCCAGTGTAAAACGAAAATGTTTATATAATAATAGTCCTTGCATTGCACAGTCAAGTGTTGTAACTTCCATAGCATGAGTTGGACATAATCCCATCTGAAGTTGTGCTAAAGCTATCGGTGCACATTGTGTATTGAGAAGATTATAGAACCACGTTTTGTGTATGTCGCTCAATATCGGGATCACAGTTGCACACACAAATTGTGAAACTGTAAAAAAAAGTAAAAAGTCATGTTCTGGGCATCCTCGCTCCATCATAGCCCTCATCCATTGCTTCCCATCAGGTGATATGGAGGTCAAGCGTTGGCTACCAGCCAACTGTGTGGTCTTACTGAATAGCGGGAAGTTTGAACAACTTAGAAGACAAATATCTAGATAGTCACTGGAAAAAGTAGCCTACCAGATAATTTAAACACATTTATTCACGACAAGTGGACGTCACGCGGTTTCACCCGCGTAGTTCCCGTTGCCGTGGGAGTACGAGGATAAAATATAGCCTATGTTACTCCCTGATAATGTAGCTATCTATTGCTGAAAGAATTTTTGAAATCGGTCTAGTAGTTTCGGAGCCTATTCATTTCAAACAAACAAACAAACAAATCTTTCCTCTTTATAATATTAGTGTAGATAGAAATACATTTATAAAAAATTGATTCCTCTACTACTATTGGACTTTCTCTAAATCTAAAAAAGTATTTCAATGACTACCTATACATATGACTCCAAAATAATACTTGACTAAAGCTCTTCCTCTTTTCATGTTTCACACCAGTATTATGAAAGTGGATAAAATAATAATATAAAATTACAAATTCGCCTCAGTCGCCAAGGTGTCTTAAAATTTTATACAGGAGGTGTTCACGCTCGAATGCTAGTGAATTTTCCGCCTCAAACCACGGAAAACGCCCCTCACTGGGGGTAGTCAGGAGCGACCCCATGGTAATGGCACTTTTTACGGCTCTGCACTGTAATCAGAAGGAAGAATGATTATATATATTATGGCGAAGTGTACATACACAATGCGTATGTTTTCTCAACGTTCTTTTTCGTTTTCCCCCGTAAACCATCGATTCCTTTCTTGGCATTTTTTTATGTCCGTGTTCATCTCATTCGGAGGGTAGGTCAGGGCGATAAGGCTTCAATGCACCAATTTTTCTTCGCCGATCAACTTTCAGGGTGAGGAACGTCATTTCGGCGTCAACTTCTGGAAAATTCAACTTTATTCACGTCCCGCGTTTCCGGACTTTATATTTGTTAAGACATCCCGCTGAGGAAAGTTTGGAACACGGAACATATTTTTAGGGTTCCGTACCTAAAAGGAAAAAAAACAGCACCCTTATAGGATCACTTTGTTGTCGGTCTGTCTGTCAAGCCCCTTTATCTCGGGAACGCGAGGAGGTATCGGGTTGAAATTAAAACCATATACTTTGATCTACAGTCCGTTGAAGCTGTGAAAAAATCAAACTTCTAAGTTAACTTAAAAAAAAGCTACGGCCGTTTATGCCGCAAAAAACGTATATATCGACACTCAAGGGAATCAAAATTCATAAGGTATTTTCCGATGACCTAGAACTATGAAAAGACAATGTCCAAATTCGCCCTGTGAAACAAAAGTATCGGACATACACGATAATTCATGTTCTATTTTATTATATCAGTTGCAAATACATTTATAACACGGACTAGCTGCAAGCCAAAATGAACATTTAAAAGTATTTTCGCGAATAATAACATGAATCGCCGCCATCTTTACCAAACGTCATGTCATGTCAAAAAATATTAGGGATGCCCAATCGATTGTAATCAATCGATTTAATTTTTAAAGAACTGTAGTGTAATTATTTTTAATATGAATCATATTCTGAATTTATTTCGAATAAAGAGCAAACAGAAGATACAATAAAAGCATTCAATTACCATTCCATAAATTATTCCCTAAATGTATACTTAATTAAAAAAAACCTACTGAGTATAGGTACTTTGTGCATGAGGTCATACTCGATTTTAAATAGATAGTGAGAATAATGCAGAAGTGATCAAAACCTTCGTATTTCACCATGATCATTATTCAGGGTTTTCTTATGATCATTTAAGAAAGTGTGTGGTTTACTTCTAACTAAACGATTATATATTTACGACACTTAATATAAAAATAACACTCCTTTTGGGCTTCGCCGCAATCGGATAAAAATACTTATCGTTACTGAATATATTAAGTAGGTAGGTGCTATAAATGTTTTTGTTATGTTATACAAATGTTATTAAGTATTGATATTATAAAAAGTATCGAAGAGTGTTTTTATAAGTAAAGTAGGTCATTGTCATCCTTGTAACAATATCTTAGGGAAAATCGATAAGTTGTATCGTATTTTTACTCACACTCCTATTTTTGACGTCACTAAATTGTCACTTGACTGTCTGTCACACACCTGTGCTTTCATTGTTTACATTAGCGTCGCTTGGTCTTTGTAATTATGTCGGTGTGTTTTGGTGATTTTCGGGACTACTAATATTCCGCCTTGGCTATTATAATGGACTCTGATTGCTTTCAAAAACGACTTACCTGGCTGTGATTTTCGGAGTACCGCTCAAACGATGACTTGGCAGTCATAAATGGACTAACGCATACGCTATGAAAAGTGTATTTTGTGTAAATTGCGGCTCTGCTGGTGGTTCCATGTTGTTGGAAGATGAACAGATTCGTCATTGAGTACAACAATGGACTGCACCTCTTTTGGTAATTACATTTTTACTTTGTTTGCACCTACCTATATTATTTTTTGTTGTACCTATATTATTCTGTTTGCGATCTCTGACTTTTTTTTTACTAATAAGTTTCTATACTTGACCTTACACATTATGTTTGCAATTATCGTTTTCACAAAAAAAGAAACAATTATAAAGTATTTTGGTATATTCATTATAATAGAAACAATCTGATAGGTAAATACTCTGTAAAAATACAATTGAACTAAGTATGTTTTTTTTTTAGGTTCAAGCTCATGATCTCATATGCACCACTTGTTGGACAAGAGCTCAAGCGATGACTAACACTTCAGTAACAAGTAATGTTGGTAAAAACTGTGCGCTCGGCAATGGTATGTTGGCACCTCGGGCACGCTCACATCATCTGATTGCTCTGAGAACTGACACTCAACATAATGTGAATATCAGAAATATCATCATAAAAGGACTTATGCCATTGGAGGTACTATTATATGTATTACTAGCTGACCCGCGCAACTTCATCTACGTCACAATTTTCATTACTGCTCCGCTCCTATTGGACTTAGCGTGATGATATATAGCCTATAGCCTTCCTCAATAAATGGGCTATCTAACACTGAAAGAATTTTTCAAATCGGACCAGTAGTTCCTGAGATTAGCGCGTTCAAGCAAACAAACAAACAAACAAACTCTTCAGCTTTATATATTAGTATAGATTATTGGGCCATTTTTGATATTGGATTTGCAGTGGGTGCCATTGATCTGACTTGCTATTTTCTTGTTTATGATACGTGCATCACATTATATTTGCCATCCTTGTTGGCAAATATGTGATCATGCTGCCAGGCATTATTCAGCACCATCTTCATCAAGGGATACTCCTACAACAACCAATCATCCGGGTTGTACCAATTGTGGTATTCATTTCAATAGACAAAGACGGCATATTCTCAATAATGAAGCCATTCTTGTGCAAATACAGCAATGAGTTGCACCACAAATAGTAAGCTTTAACTTCCATTTGTAACTATTTATATTTATAATGGCTCTGTATAGAAGAGAAAATATAAAATAAAAAATGTTTATTTTATACTTATAACATGTTTTTATTTTACAGGTGACTGCAAATGATTACATATGTGATGCGTGTCATACATTATTTGTTAATAGAGTTAACACAACATCACAACATTTGCAAGAAGTACCAATGGTTGGTGATCAACATGATCAACGTGTGGTATGTGGTTGTTCACTGGCACAAATCCAATGTTACTCCGTACAAGCAGAAAGTATCAGCCACATTTTAAATATTGTGCGAAATTGAGTTCAACCCTGAGAGGTGAGAGACGTTTTTGATTGGTTAACTACTGCAAGAAATTAGGCTATGGTAAACATCCGATACCCATGCAATAACGGTCATTGACCCTCATACATTTATTGACTTTCCAAATAACAAAAACAGAAATAATGACATAAACCTGTCCTGAATCAACTTCTATCGTGATCCTTTAGGTTTTCTAGTAATGAAAAACGGTTCATAATTTATTGTTTGAGTATCCACGAAGGGATATTAGGGAAAAATCTATGTACTTTATTGCATGTTTATCTGGTGCCAACCATAGTATGCTTAAACTTGCCTGATGTCACAGTATAAACAGTAGGTTATCTAAGGCCGCCCGCCGAGTTATTAGCCTACTCTTGCGTTGATACCCAGGGTTGTCACTTTTACTTTTAGTTAATATTTTCGAACAAGCAGCACTTGATCTAAATTTATAAAATAAAAAGCATATTATGATTGAATATTTTACCAATTTATAAATTTAGTAAAAATAAAAAGCTTTTATTCACATAACATTTATTATACTAAGTTACAAATTTGATACCGAGAAAATTTTTCTCCTGTTTCTGCACGTCCGGAACGCTTTATTATTATTTGTTAATGTAAAGTAAATTCTCATTCTTATGTAAAGTTTTTGTAAAAAGCTTTTGGGAAAGCATGGACAGGGCATCTTAAATTCTACATCATTCAGTTGATCGTAAATTGTAAAACATGTCGCGCTGTGTGAACTGTTCTCTTTTATTAGCACACCCGCTCCCTAGATGCCAAATCAGAGAAGCAACGGATTCCTTGGTAACATAACCTAACGTACATAACCTCAACAGGTACACAAGTTTTTTTTTTTTCAAAAGCCCCACAATATTTAAGTTTGAATTTAACCTTGTTTTAAAGTATGACGCTAACCCTTTTTTGTGTCTAATTTTCACTACTATACTGAGTCAAAAGTTGCGCAACGAAGTGCCATAGTAAGTTGCTCATTCTCCTTTGAACTTGAAGGTAGCGTGATGGACTATTTCCCAGGTTTCCCAGTTTTGTATACAAAAGTCGTTATATTTACAAAATGAAACCATATCAAAAATAACTGTTGCATTTAGTATAATACACATCACCTTACAATAATAAACAAAAAGAACAGACCTCTTAACACATTTTTTTCATACGATAAGCGAAACAAAAACAAGTGTCAAGTGGCCGACCCGAACGCCGGCCAAAAAAATGCGATGTACACACAAGTATATAAGTCGATCGTCAGACTACCGGAACCATATTTGGATTGAACAACACATCAGACAATAGAAAAAATAATAATTTCAAAAGTAATTAATTTGCAATATTAATTATTGTGAAATTGTCCTTATTACAACTATACCTACGCGAAAAATATGTTTACCAAAACGATGTTTCGTACTCAATCCTCTATTTTATAGTAAAACTAGACTTCTTAAAATAAACTTTAGCTCTAAACATAGTATTCAGAAAAATGCGACTCGGCTACGCTCTTAATAAAGCAAATAAACTGTGAAATAAACAATACAATACCATATTTTCTAATAATATTTAAGTATAAGTAGGTACTTATATTTCTGGTTGAGTAGGAAGTATGAAGAATGATAAGTCCGGGTTTGCGAAATCATTATTGAGGCACCCGAAAACACTACAATATTTTTTTCCCCTTTTTGAAGTCATGATACTCGTAATTTACGACAAGTGTCCGCCGCCCGCGCCGGCGAGAGTTGACGAACGCAAGCGGTCATGTAGCGTACGCGCGTGCTCACAGTCGCGCTGCACAGCCCGCACTGCCGCCACCTTATTCTCCCATATATTATGCTAGCGTGTGCGTGAAATCGCGTGCCGACATGGCGCGCGGCGCGCACGCACACATTCAAACCGAGAGCGGCACGTTTGTATGAAGATGTTTTACTGTTTATACTGTGCTGATGTGCTATTTTGTTTAGCTAATAGATCTTTTCTGGTCAGTTATAGTCATGCAACATTTGTAGTGTAAATTGTTTTATTTATTGTACTATAAATGCAATGTGTAATCAACAATATTTTTTTTTGTTGTAGATTCAGCCATCGGATTTGAATGAATTTACAATTAAATAATTCCGAAACCATATGGAAATTACGAGGCAAAATTCACAGCCGCCATATCAGCAATAAAACATATTTTGTTTACATAGTAATTGATTCAGCTCAAATTGGTCGACAAGCAATCGTACAATATTGCTGTAATTGCAGCGCAGCACCCATGTTGTGACCATTATTTGGTATTAAAGCTATGCGAGACATCAAAATAATATCGACCCCTGCACAGTTTCTAGACTATATTTTAATTGCCAATTTAGATGAACAATAAACCTGAAATTAAAATCTGTGTTTTATTTCTTATTCAAACATACTCAGTAAGTTAAAGTAGGACTGTAGGTTTTAACACAACTTACCGGCTACCTAATTGGTAAGGCTGGTTTCATAGTCACGCGTTTGAACAGCGCGCAATGTTTTATATATAAGTACATTAATATACACAAACATTTAATCTCACTCCAAAACCAATGCTAAGAATACAGGTATCCACTATCTACCTATGTTAATTAGATTCTATGCATTTAAACGTTGCAGTTACCTATTTACTTACACTTAGGCTTTAGAAAAAAAAACTGCAAAGGTACCTAATTATTTAGGTAGGTACTGAAAATAGCTAAATGTATTATGATTTTGTTAATAAGTTTCTTAAAGATCACTCGGAGCTATGAAAAACTATATCGAATATTCGTTGTTATGGTTAGATTATAACCTCAAAATCTGATACTTTTTTGGACATGTATCTTTTCTGCAGCTAGTCCGCTATGAAAATAAGATCTTATAGGAGTTTACTAATGATCAACAATACATCACATAATTTTCCGATGCTCCTGGCTCCAGGGCGAACAATGTATGGGCGCAGAGCAATCTCCTTTGGCAAGTAATATCTTCTTATACTACAAGTATAGGGAAAAGTCTGAAAACTACACATTTGTTATTAATTCATAAAAAATGTAGTCTTTATTTTAAAGTAATTTGTACCTACAAATTAAACTTAAAAAACCAGACAAGTTCGAGTCGGACTCGCCCACCAAGGGTCCCACCCTTGGTGGGTGAGTCCGACTCGAACTTGTCTGGTTTTTTAAGTTTACTTGAGTTTGTAGAGGTGTGCCAGTGACATTACGTTCAACAACATTGTTTTAACACAAGTAGCAAGTTTACCGCGAAACTAAACGAAAAAGTTTCACCGTCCACTCAATTTAACCAAGGTGAAAATTGGTTTCTAAAAAATAATAGTTCAATAGAAAAATGTGAAAAATATGGTTATTCAAGGAGCACGGCTTTGTAATAACAATATATTATTTAGCTTTTTGGTTCATAAAATTCGCGAATTTTAACGCAATAGGTAATAATTTTTCTTTATAAGATAATATTTTTGCTCTGCCTGCGTCTGAAAGAGGCACCGGGGCCATGTCTGAAATATCTTCAAGCATCTATTTCATGTAAAAAAATACCTGCGCACAAAAGTTTTAAGTTTGATGTATTTTTTATGATTTTAATAAAATATACGTAAAAAGTCGTGGTGTTTTGTGGTTACTCCAACATTTTGAGCCATACTTTGGTACTATAGGTACCTTGTATAATTTTATGCTAAGTGTTTTTGTTTAAAGTTATAGGTGCAAATGCCATTCCGTTTTTACAGCGCAGCTATAATAACCATTATGTGCAGTGTGCAGGTGCAATAAACACGTTGTTGCCGTATTTTTACAATCGCCGTTGTGGTTAAGTGTCTGCGATTAAATTTTCCTAGGTTCTTTCATCGCATACTAAAATTGCTCTTAAAGCTAACACACAAGATATGTGGCCACACCGTAAAAAATAATTAATGCCGGCGACAAACTTAGCAATTTACTCAGTTGCTCGTAAAGCCTGAAGTTTTGCCCGTCAACCACTGAGTGCCACACAACTTTGGACGATTCCAACGTACCGTCGACGCGTCAAATGACGTCAGGGAAATGAAGCCGGCCTAATGGAATATCCTACATTAAATGAGCATTTCTCGCTCCAATACATCCAAGCGCCGCCGCCGCGTTGCGATATTGTCGCAGTCCGAGTTCCCATCAATTGTGCCGCCTGATTATGTGTTACATGACAACAGTTTATACCATGACTTTTTCTTTCACGTCGTTTATGGTAAGAAATAAATAACGTCATACTGAAACTAAGTTGAACTGCCAAGCGCAACGAATGACGCAAAACATGTTAAGTAAATGTATCTTTATACGGTTACCTTAGTAATAAATCTAGTATGGATACAGCCAGCTCGTTATAAAAGCGACTGAGCTTAGTTTACCTACATGGTTTTCAACTTTGAAGCGAGGCTCCGCCACCACAGATTCACACCCTCAGGGAAATACGTTATATTTTCGGCCAATTTACGGTTATGTTTTCTGGACTAACACAAGTTTCGTTTCGACATAACTTTTAGTACACCCACCACTGGTTTAGTAACGTCTCTTTTAGAGTGAGTAATACTGACGAAGTAATAACGCGGCAAATATGTACATAGATAAAATCATTCAATGCAACACAAAAAAGACACAGTACAGAAAAGCACAATTAAATTAAAAAATTAAGCACCTTAATCAAAAGTAAAAAATGGACACGATCCAAAAAAAATCAACCACTAGTCCCCACAACTTGAAAATAATTGAACAGATCAAAAGGTAACGAGTTCTCGAAGCTGAAGGACGTATAAAAGCCTGAGTGAATAATAAACCCTCTTGATAATAACTGGAATGATAAGAGGAAGCGTGACGAAATTGAGGCTTCGCTCGTAGTCTTCTTATCGAGTAAAAGTCAGGGAGAGCGGATCGCAGGCTCATACGGCTGAGAGGCTGCCATATCACTAGTCAGCAGAATCAGACGACGGCGACGTAACTATAGAAGTCATAACTTACGAGTAGTTACATCATTTCGGCCTTAAACTGTTGTCTACTAGCTTTGCTCGCATTTATATAGATGTTAGCAAAAAAATGTAATCTAGTACTGCCGCCAGGGCTCATACCAGTCCAAAGTCACTAAAATTATTACATTCGAATTTATACCTAATATTACTTCGGATTCTCAGACTTACTTATCTGTTTTGTATCAGCAACAATTTGCTAGTATTAACACGAATGTTATTATTAATTATGTAGGTAGTTCATTATCGCCAATTTGCAAGTTAGCCAATTTTTGAATACGGAGAGTATTGAAAAAAACTTTTTACAAAAAAAATATAACCGGCTTCCAAACAAAACACTACAAAGAATAAAATAACCTTAATTTCGGAAGTCGGTGTTTTTGGTTTTGTTTCTTTGTTTTTTAACACCGACCGAAATTAAGGTTATTTTATTCTTTGTAGTGTTTTTTTTGGAAGTCGGTTATATTTTTTTGTAAAAAGTTTTTTATTTTTCACTTTTAAGTGGTGATACTTGGACGATGTCTTCGTCAACGCAGAAATTGAAATAAGCAAAAATGCTCATAAAATAAAAACTACTGAACCAAAGTGAATCAAATTTTTATGGGACCAAACGGCAAGTATACTGCATCGAATTAAAATATAAAGAATCCCAGAAATCGGATCAGAAACCTCGGAGTAATCGGTGTACATACATTATAAAAAAAAATACCCGCCGAATTGAAAACCTCCTCCTGTTTTGGAAGTCGGTTAAAAATTGGTTAATGGCTGGTAATTGGCTGGATGGCTGAGAGCGATTCACGAATCCGAATTATGCTGCTTGTTTCGCTATGTTTATTCACACCACACTTATGTGCGATTATTAACTCCGATAAAGTATCGAAGTGTAAAACTGGCCAAGTGCGAGTCGGACTCGCGTACGAAGGTTTCCGAACGAATGTAATTTTTGTTTTTTTTCACTAGAGACTTCTTATAGGTTTTCCTGTAATCTATAGGTAAAGAAATCCTACTATTTAACTGCAATTTTTTTTTTCAACATTTTAGGCTCCTTATTTTTGGAGGATAGGGGGGAATGGTCATTTTTCGTCTAATTTCTTGAATAACATCAAAAGTGTTTTATTTTAAGTATTCTAAAATTATGAAAAAATATCAGTAGAATCCTGACGATAAGCACTTTTATTTAGTACTAGCTGACCCGCGCAACTTCGTCTGCGTCACAATTTTCATTACGGCTCCGCTCCTATTGGTCTTAGCGTAATGATATATAACCTATAGCCTTCCTCGATAAATGGGCTAACTAACACTGAAATAATTTTTCAAATCGGACCAGTAGTTCCTGAGATAAGCGCGTTCAAGCAAACAAATAAACAAACTCTTCATCCTTCGGTCCAGGTCAAATTGTTTTTTTTTTAATGTTGTTTGTTCCCAAAATAGACCCCCATTTTCAAAACATATTTATTAACGTAACGCATTCGTGTTTGGGTCACAGAAATTCATATGTGTATCAAATTTCAACAGAATCTGTCCAGTAGATTCGGAGATAATTGGCTGTGACAGACGCACAGACAGACAGACAGGCAGCCAGACAACCGAGTGGTCCTATAAGGGTTCCGTTTTTTTACGAATGTTCGGAACCCTAAAAACTGTCTGATTTTCAGATTAACTTTTTATATTGAAAGCTTGACGTCAAACCTTTTCAGTAAATATTCAGCAGTGTCAGTTTATTATATGGCTGCCGTTCAACGGATAAGGAAAAAAGTTTTAATGTGTTGGCGTTTTCAACCCTATCACGGAGACCGTCTGCGGTATAGTCACCTCCCTTACTTTCTTTTGTATACTCGCCTAAATATTAAAAAAAAGTTTTTTTATAATACCCACGTAATTCCCCCTTTTGTGAATTGTCGGATTGTTGGTTCTGAATAATAGTATTCATACTTTGTCGTGTTGACATCCTGGTACATGTATATTTTATCTGTTTTGTTTTTAATGAATGAGGGCTATCGCGTTTAAATTCGCCGCTAGATGCGCTAGTGTAGCGTGAGGTTTTAAACGTCAAATATCACTGAAGGTTGGCTATTGACTCGAGTTTATTTACTAATTTGTTTTGATTTTTAGTTGCTTTTTTTATTTTCTTTCCAACTTTGTTCACATGCGCGTAATAAAAATTTTATTCCATGATTAAGAACCTCACTCGACAGTGGCGCCACCTGGTGAGTACAGAAACGGTAGCCCTCATTGGAGGGTTAATTTTTACAACGCAAAGTTCTTAATACAGTTGGATATTAAATAAAGGAAACAAGAGTTACAAAGCAAAAAAGATAACAAAAGCTAAGTGAGTTGAATCGAAGCAGAAAGCGTTCGAGAGCCGCATCCAGGATTGTCGTTTGGGGGGACTTGACCCCGCTGATGGAAGGCAAACTAGGAGCACTATAAATGCGCAATAATTTTTTAGCTTAACGCATAACAAGCCTCCTTAATTTACTTTTCGTAAGATCCACAAACACAACGTTAGGACTACTACCAAAGATATCTCGGTCTTTGGGGGGAGCCCCTTAGCTCCCCCCCCTGGATCCGCCAATGGTCGCATCGACGAGCATAAAGTCACGTTCCTGGGCGTAGGCACGGTAAAGATATCTACAGTATTCTATCTTCATACAAACGGTCGAAACGCAAGTCATACCTACGCGCCTCGAATTCAAACTGCTCTCCACCTGCAAGCAGTCGCGAATGCGCCGCAGTGAAGATCGGACGATGTGATTGTTTTGTAAGCAGTAAGCGATGGTGATTTGTGAATATTTGTTTTGAATAAGTACAAGTACATACTTAAAATGAATAAGAAAAATATTGAATATATTGTGGTGTTTTTGGTTGCCGGGATTCATCAATAACGCACCCAAAGATATCATTTTATAGTTTACTTGGTACATAATTTGTTTTTTATTAATAGGTAAATAAGATTCAAAAATAAATAAGTGTATAAGGTGAAAAAAGTGATACACGAGTGTTAAAAATTCGCGTTAAAAATTGTAGGTAGTTTCATAGGCTAGGCTATCGAATCACTTTTGTGTACTTAGCTACTAACATTTATTTATATGATTGAATTAGACGAAATATCACTACGAAATGATTATGAGAGTAAATGGTAGGTACCTAGTAAGATTACCGGTTTAATTTACTTTTTAAGTAACATTTTGTAGAAGACAGTTAGAGGTTTTGATTGCTATAGGTAGCGCACACGCGATGCGATGGTTGATATTAGGTAAGTAACGTTTGCAAAGGTTTGACATCGGGTGGGTGACCAAAAATATTGTTATTTCGAGTTGCTTCATGCTGTAGGTAATGGAGGCGTAAGAATAAGATGAGATGAAAAAAGATATTATAATTATACGTCAGCTGTTTCTTGCATTTTGGTCAAGTAGGTAGGTAGGTGTTGAAGTTTGTAAGAATTAGAGTTACCAAACTCTAATTCTTACAAACTTCAACTTCGGCGACAACAGTTTATTTATTTGTTTTTTCATTTTTTTAAATAAAATGTTATATTTACAATCACAAAAGTAGAAAGAAATTCAAGTTGGTACGTAGATGAAATTAAAATACTAAAGGCGGGCAGCCCTATCGCGTCTTTACGCACCGCGCAGCTGTAGGTTATTATTTCAAGGAGAGGGCCGATTCACAATACTGGTAGATATTTATACTGTGGCGTAGGCGCCGTAGGGTGGGACCAAACGGCACAGAGCGGGACCAGCCGGGACCTCCACAATTTGCTATAACAATGTACCATTCACTTATTGAGTAATTGGAAAGCTTCAGATCGTCTTAGAAGTCAGAATTTATTTCTGTTTAAATTTTTATATAATCGCTATTTTTAGTGTTTCTGCTTAATTTTTGGGAATAGCGCACTGACAGTAACAAGTATAACAAGTCAAGCCCAGCCATGGGTTCGATTCTCAGGTCGGAAGAAAAGGGTTTTTGAAGTGAAAACTTCTTTAGCGGCGTTGAGCACTTTTTCTGTAATGGGTATAAAATCTTAAACTCGCGTCAGGACACGTGACCTGATCGCAAAAAGCGTAAGACGGACTCGCGTCAGGGTCACGTGATGCGAAAAAGCGTAAGATCGAGGGGAAGGGAGAGGAACTAGTATCTCCCACTCTTTCTACCGTGCCTGAGTGTGCTGCTCCGCTTAGGCGGCACAGGGCGCTTGCGCGAATGTCCGTCTGTGTTTATGTACAGCGTGCCACGCGTATCCAAGGATACGAAATTACGGAATTACGAAATTATGGATGAAAGTTGATTTTTCTAAGAGATAAAAATTAATGTAATATATAAATAAATAACGATATAATATTATGAATAATAACATGTAAATTGTCATATTTGTGTACGATAGCGCAATAAATAAACATTGTATTCTACCTCATAAATGATAGTATTTTTGTACTTATAATTAAACACAACGTTACTTTTTGTTGTTTTTATGGTTCGTTTTGTTTATGTCAGGAACTGTGTCAAGATTGACATCTGTCACTGACAGTCGCTGTCGCGGCCACACGTCAGTGTCTTTTTGTTTATTTTGTTGTCGGTGGTTTGTCTATGATGTGACCGCGACAGTAAGGATGTATTATTTACATGTTTTCACTTCTGCCGGCACTCCCGGAGTGCTACCGGTGTTTTTTTCATCTGGAATTCCTCAATATCATTCTGAAGTTTAAATTCTTCCCAGTGGATGTCAATTGCCTCGCTCCTAGTTCACGGGATTTTAACATAACTGGTAAAATGCAGGTGTACAGTCAGCGTCGAAAATATTGGGACGAACAGACTGTTCAAAATGATCTCAACAACTAAGAAAATCAAATTTATTTTTTTTACTAAGAAAATTAAACTTTGTCTCAGTTGGATGAAGTTCTTGTCAGAATGACTTTTCTCGTGTACTGTCTTTATTCTGAAACATCCCTTGTGTCATTCAGTTAATATTTAATTTTCATAGTCGTTTAGATCATTTTGACAGTCTGCTCGTCCCGATATTATTGACGCTGACTGTACAATAAGGTACCCCTGCCTAAACGTTCGAAGAACAAAAGCTTGACGACATGTTAAGTATACGATTACTTAATTTTCGTGTGTCTCAGTAACCGCGGTTCATAACGGCTCTCTTAAATTTTAATTAGCGGTTTGTTACAATAGAGTATTCCGCTAATTACGCGATATGTTCTTATGTGACGAGATTTTATAGTGATGCGGTTTGTTACAATAGAGTATTCCGCTAATAACGCGATATGTCCTTATGTGACGAAATTTTATAGTGATTGTTATATACGCGAGACCCGGAATCAGTGAGTATGAAAGTCTTTGATATGCCGCATGAACTGAATATAATCCAAAATTCGAAAATAATCCCATGGGAACCCAAATATACCTGGGATGGAAAAATACCCTCATCCTATTGCAGGAAATGGTCAACTCGTGTGTCAAGTTTCGTCCAATAACGTTCAGCCATTACGCACTTTCACCTTTGCCATATTATTTTGCATATACTTAGGATACCTACAGGAAGGGTGGAAAGTTCCCCAACTTGCCAGCCTTAAGTCCTAGAATGCACTCCACTAAATATTGATGCTACTAAGTTTGAATAAAACTTTAATAGTCCCATCCAAGCCAAGCGGCCTTGGATGGGACTTCCACACTGTATATTTTCTGAAATAAAAGTTTGTGCAAAATATTTTATACTGTACTCGATTTCCATTGCAAAAACGAAAGAAGTTAAATTTCGTTAAATCGCTCTTTTTATTAGTAAAAAGCGCACCAAAATCTGTTCTATAGTAACAAACAGAAGTCCAAAGACAGGATAAATAATTATAAACTGAGTGAAAGATGGTCTAGCTCGAGGGGTGACTACTCAGATGACAACGAATAGAGAAATATAAGAGAACGTTCTGCGCTAACCATAATTGATCTTTAATAAAGGCAAGAGAATGATGATTATCGCACTAGTGTACTACGTGAGCTCAACAAATGGATGTGCGATTAACGCTTATGCGACAAAACTGTACTGTGACTCACCATAGTTCGAATGCACGCTTGTGCGACACACTGAAGATCGGGAGCCTCGCTTCGCTTCCTATTTCTGGGTGGTTTAACAAAAAAATAACCGCGAAGGCTAAGGCGGGCCCGCCTTAGCCTTCTAACCTAACCTATCCGAGTCGGGGTACTCTGAGTCGGGGTGTTGTCGATCTTCAGTGTGTCGCACAAGCGTGCATTCGAACTATGGTGAGTACAGTTTTGTCGCATAAGCGTTAATCGCACATCCATTTGTCGAGCTCACGTAGTACACTTTTATCGCACAATTCCAAGTATTCATATTTCGTTGTCCCACACATATAATATTCCATTTGGCTCCAAAATGGTAGACCTTTGAACGCCTAATTATCTATATCTATATTAATATTATAAAGAGGAAAGATTTTTATTTTTGTATGTAACGAATAAACTTAAAAAGTACTGGACCGATTTGAAAAAATCTTTCATCAATGGATAGCTACATTATCAGCGAGTAACATAGCCTATATTTTATTTCCACGGCATTATTTTATCCCTGTATTCCCACGGGAATGGGAACTACGTGGGTGAAACCGCGTAACGTCCGCTAGCGTAACAAAATTTTATTGAATCAGCTTATTAAAATAAAAAGCCTATAATTTTAATAAGCCAATTTAATTACTGATTTTATATTAAATTTAATTATGCAATCATCGTCCGTTTCATTACTAGATGTATCGGAATTTCTGATTGACTGAAATGTGGTTTTAAATTAATAAAGGATATTAGTAACGAAAGTAAATTGTTAATTAGGACTAGCTTTTGACTGCGACTTCATAGGCGCATATCCTGTTTTTTCCCGTTCCCGTAGGAATTTAGGGAAATCCTCCCCTACGGAGTGTATGGAAGCTACATGCCAAATACAACTGTCTATAACCAGTAGTTCGGCTGTGGGTTGTCTGTCAGTAACTCAGTCAGTCACCAGTAACGGAAGAATGTTATAAACATAACTAGCTTCTGCCAGCGGCTTCGCCCGCGTGGTCCCTAGGGAACATATTCCCGGAATAAAAAGTAGTCTATGTCCTTTCTTAGGCTCTAAACTATCTGTGTACCAAATTTCATTTAAATCGGTTCCGTGGTTTCGGCGTGAAAGCGAGACAGACAGACAGACAGAGTTACTTTCGCATTTATAATATTGGTAAGGATATATTGATTGATTAAAAGTATTAACATACACGACTACACTAAAACTAAACAAAAAATTGTGACTCGAAACTGGAAATGATCAACAAATACTTAACGGCGGCCATCAATCACCCTAAAGCCAAATAACTCTACGGTACAAAGGAAACAGTAAAAAACGACTAAAATTACTTCTTTTCGTGTTACGGGTAAGGGCCATTTTGTTGCCACACTTTAATAAACACGGGTGTTGTTGGACAAATTTAGAGCTATCCAATAAGGAGGGGGCTGTTGGCAACGTCCCTTCTCCAAACGATTTAAACGAGTATTTCAGCGTCTGCATTCTCCTGACAGACGCCACCGACACTGCTACAAATGAAAGCAATTATATTTGTCATGTGTAGCATTAATTACTGAGCATTCCTCCGCAAACACTGTTCTCGTGTTTCAATAAGAGCTAAGTTATACACATAGATATGTTGAGCCAGTGCAAACATTAACAGAGTAATTGCTGGGGTTAAGTGGTACCTCTATACGCCTACGTATCTCTGTGGCCACAAAAATACGAGTAAAAAATAAAATCTCAATGTTTCATAGTCCTCACCTTGACCGACTGTTTTGTGTTAAAGTCGGTCAAAGTTAAAAAAGCCTTTTCGGAGGTTGCGTAAGAACAGGGTAGGCGGGACGGAGATAAGCTTTGTAAAAGACTAGGGTTTACCCGCGACTTCGCTCGATACAAACTTCAACAGCCATTTGACCCGGTCAGAAATGGACTTTGGGAAAATCCTTTGTAAAGCCTTACAATACATGGTTAGTCCGTCTTATCTCACCAAAATCTGAACTGTGTGTGACTGTTATATCGTCAAGGTCGAGATCGGCAAAGGCGATCAGAGCGATTACTACTCGTATAATTCGGAATCAAAATGGAATAGCCACCAATACCCCGCATATGTGATGGATCGATATTTACTTCTAAAAGGCGAAAAAAAAAATAGAATTTCGAAAAAAAAAGAGGTTTGAGTGTGGACCACGAAGTCGATCATCTTTTTGTTTCGATTTTTCTAAAAAAATACTGCAGGTGATTATCACCTGCTAGCAGATTCTTTTTCTTATCGCAGTCAGAGTTCAAATTTATTTGGACCCCTGTAGGTGCAAATTAAAAATGATACAACTTATATCAGTAGAAACCTATCACGAACTTCCCAACTTCCAAGTTTGACTACCTGATTTAGTCCTTATAGAAGCAACTCAAAACTGAATGTATCTTGAACATGAATTAGCAAGAAACTGAAAACTTAAAGTGTACTTGCACACTTACTTTTTGCCAACTAACTGTGCTAACTTTTACTGCACCTTTACAGAACATCAATCTTCAAATCAAAACGTCTATTTACTCATTTACAGCTGTCTACAGTACAAATCATGCTCATAAATAATACGATCATTATAGAAGCGTCCTTGCTCAAGAACTTGGTACCTATTCACCAAGCTGCACTGTCATGGAAGCATTACGTAGCGTGGAAAATCGTAGCTGCATGTGGAATTAACGGTTTTGCAATATTTTCCTATGTCAGTTTAAATCCGGCGGAAATTATATAGCTGTAGCATTTAACCTATAGATGGTACGGTTGGCAGCGTAGTAGGGGAGTTTTGGGAGAAATTAATGGTAAGGAGCTATATTGTTAACATACTGTTGTACTTGAAGCTTTTCACTTCCTATGATTATTTTCTTCGTTATAAAAAGAAAACTTTTATGTTGACTCTACATTTAGAGAAAACACTTATTTCTAATAACACAGGAACTGGTTGCATGTCAGTCACGATTTGCAGGTAAAAGCTAGTCTTGGGGAAATATTGACACAACACACAATTTGCGTCCAGACTATGCGGCTGAAATTTATTCAACGGTGGTATCGCCAACTATTATTCACGCCCTAAGCCTTTGTATAATTTTCCAATATGTTTCCACTAAAATTTACTAATCTAGAATGGCTAATAATTAACAAATTAACATAACTAAACTCCACACATGGCTGTATCTGTGACCTGCGCCTATTATATCTACCTGCATTCAACATTTTTGAATAATTTACAGTATTAATTCAAGGCGGATTTTTAACCGACTTCCAAAAAAGAAGGAGGTTCTCAATTCGGCAGGTTTTTTTTTATGTATGTACACCGATTACTCCGAGGTTTCTGATCCGATTTCTGTGATTCTTTTTTTGTTCGATGCAGTATACTTGCCATTTGGTCCCATGAAAATGTGATTCGGTTTAGTTCAGTATTTTTTATTTTATGAGCATTTTTGCTTATTTCAATTTCTAAGTTGACGAAGACGTCCAGACGTCCAAGTATCACCACTTAAAAGTGAAAAATAAAAAAAACATTTTACCGGTGTTAAAAAACAAAGAAACAAAACCAAAAACACCGACTTCCAAAATTAAGGTTATTTAATTCTTTGTAGTGTTTTGTTTTGAAGTCGGTTATATTTTTTTGTAAAAAGTTTTGAAATAATAATGTTAATTATTCGCTACAAACCGGATTCCGGATGAATTACGAATCACCATTTAGGTATAATATTTGTATCAAATATTGTGTGTTTTGCATTCAACACTTTGACCGCTCGTGAGTAATAGAACGAGAGAGGGTAGAGAACTAGTCGCGACCCTTGTCGATGACATCTTGCCGCTAAAGTACCTAGAAATTTGCACGACTCGGGACTCCAAGCCGACTGTCCATTCGGAAATTTATGCAAGTCCGCTATACAATTTAGATTGCCGTTTGTCTGTTTGTCAGGGCAGTTACACACTTCTTGATTCAATTTAGAATTGTAATCTTAGCTCGAGATATTCTTAATTTTCTTGTCTGTAGTTCCTCCAGTTTCCCCAAAGCACTAGTTTACAAGAGATGCATCATATTCCATCACGTAACTTTCTATTTCGTTTTGCTGAACAACGTTCGTCGCAAGCTATTATATACTATACTTTGTAAAAATTGTTCTTAAAATGTTTACAATAGCTCAGTCACGTTAAAAATGATATGTCAGCGAGGCGTGGCGGGTCAGAGTCGCTTGCCCCCACAGTGGCAATTTAGGGTTGAACGTAACCCTTCACGACTATTGCAAGACTATAAGCCTAGCCGACATTATCTCATAAAATTTTATGACAGCTCACGTAGGGTTAGGGTAATCTTTTTTATTTATTTTGATTAATGGCATTTTTAGAAGTGACCTATCGTTCGCTGGCTTCTAGCATCGCTGAACTTTATATCGGCTGAATACACTTTGATCTGGTTAGACCCGTTTACAATGTGCGCGGTAAACTTGGCCTAGTCATATCCCTGGAGATAGGACGTGCATCCGGTTAGGCGTTACTATTAAATGTGACAATATTGAATTCACACACACAGCAAAACAAACCCGCTTAAAGGAAATTACCCGGAGGAGAGCGTATCATAATGTGATTTCCTACAAGGGAGCTTACGTGTTTATTGTTACGAGACTTTTAATCAAAAACACTCATAGCGTATGTTGGTACATTTATTCATTATTTCTTTGCATCTTGATAAAAATTTGAGTGGCACGGTGCGTGCAGGTGTATTTTAGGGTAGTCGGGTTGTCATAATTTTGATCAAGAGTACCGCGCCACCGGGTTGAGCGCAGGTAATATCGACTTCAAATTTACGGGATACCCACTGTGTCTTAAGGCACGCAGCCCGAAATTTCAGCAAACATGAGAGTTTCGCAACAAATCCTGATCATTCATCCGACGCTGAAGTTGTATTAAATTTGTTTTCAAGAGATTTTGCCGGATCATCCGAACATTATGTCTGTTATATGTTTAATTTAAATTCTCCCCTGTTTGTAATAACGACATTAGGGATCATTCACACCGCAGCCATTAGACGTGTTTATGGAACTGTGTTATTAAATACAATTTCCGTCCCCTTTTAATAAAAGAACCCAGATTAAAAAGCGATAAGGTCACGAAACCATGCAGGTTTTGACTTAAATGAGGTCGTTATAAGTCCAATGTAAAAATAATGCATCGTATGTAGCTACATCGTTTCTACCATAGCCAGTTCACTCAGAGAACTCAAAATATACCTATAATAATCTATAGTAAACTTAAAACCAGCTCCCTCCATATTATATTACTCTTTGAGTTCATCTTTAACTTTATGGCTGTTCGTTAGCTTTAAAGCTTAACCGTAGGTTATATCTGGATTGCTATTCACCGGATCCAATAAAAAATAAAGCAAAAAGTGCATAAACAACCGCTGTGTTTTGGGAATAGTTTCAATACCTCGACGTGATTGGATGCCAACACAATAACTGTGACTTTACCATACGGACTTAAGGTTCAGTTTATTTATTCACGAGGGTGGTGAAAAGAGACCATTATACTATTCATGCGACGCGAATGTTCCTCAGAGAGACACTAGTTCAAGCCATAAAACTACGAGCGAAGTACAGCCTGAAGATAATACGCTCGCATTTCCTTTAAATCATGCAGCTGTAGAGGTGAATGGAATCATAATGTTCACCCTCCATTGGAAAGGACGTGTTTCTTTTTGAATGTGAAGTGAAGAATTTTATTTAAACTTCAACGCTTGTCGAGGTCAGTCTGTGTGTGGGGGTCCATCTATCAGCTACATGCTGACACCTCTCTGAGCCTCGGAATGCACGCTTAGGCACTTGCCTCACCGCCGGCGAGGAAGCGAGTATCAACCATTTGCTCGCTGTGGAAAGGCACAAAAGATATAGATCTCGTGTGAGTTAAAGAGACACATACATTCATAGTCGATAGCTGGCTGTTCATACTGTCTAGTTGAACGCAGCGAAAAGAGGTATTAAAGATTGTACTCGCTCAGCGACACTCGCTCGGCGATACTCGCTTGGCGGTTAGAACAACCAAACTGCGGTAATTTCTACCTATAGTGCGGGCCGGAGCGAGTATTGCGAGTAAAAGCCCGTCGCACTAAAGCATTCGCTGAAAGCCGAGCGTCAAAAGTATCGAAACTTTTCACTCGCTACTCGCTGATCGTCAACTGTTTCGAGTTTGAAGCTTTACTCGCTGATCGCCGGCGGTCGTTGGTCTCGGCTGTCAATATTTTAGATTGTTGGCAGTTCTAATCTTAAGCTCGAAAGTTAGACTGCCAGTCTTATCAAGGATATCTCTTGGTAAGACTTTTGGGCAGATATGTACATAAATAGTGATGTAAAAACTGGTATTCAGCTGCAACTGATTAGACTGAAAGCCAACCCCAACACATAGTTGGGCCAATACTAGACACATTATGATATTTTGAAATGTTTTCAGACTTGTTCAACGGTCATTAGAGCAGCTTGTTTGTGTTATGGTGCAACATTTTACTACAGGATCATTCTTACAGAAATATCTAAACAACACGACGCCTTCACCCTGAATGAAACATACGAGGCTCCTCAACTTTTAATAAGCAAAGTTAAAGTTTGAATTTTACAACAATTCTGTAGAATTTAACTTACGAAGAAAATTTTCCTCCGCCCTTGCTATCTTTCTGGCTACCGTGCATTTTATTTCGTTCAATTATGAACAGATATAAATCTACCTTGGCTTCAGTGAAAATTCCGAGCGGTAGGAATGCAAACAAAGGGAAATGAAACAAAGATAATAATTTCGATAGAAACACGTAAATCCCGCTTGGGATGGCTAGCTCCGTAGCTTGTAATATTTGTAAAATTTGTGCTATTGAGACAATCATTTTAAAGTATTAAATATTCACAAAATGTTATGGACGGAGCTATAAAGCAGTTAATTATGTGAATGGATTTCAATTAACCGATCAACTATTTGTCACGGACAGTTGCCAAATAATTTCGATATTTTTGCAAAAAGAAATACGTTCAGAACCAGGCATTAATTGGAATGATGATGGCTCAGTTTATTGATGCCAACTAATATTAAGTGAAGAATCGGATTATTGGGATACTACGAAACTATTAGTTATGATTTATACGTAGCTGTAATAAATGTTCAGCCGATATACTGTTTAGTTTGACTAATTAAATTAAAAGTTTGAAATTCCTATCAGAAGAAACACAATTCACCGAAATTAATAACGTAGAAAATCACACAGAGTATCAACTCTCTGTTATATTTAGTAATATTGGAGACCATTTAGTACATCTAGTTAAGATTCCTTATGTGTTTCCCTCAGCATGTGTAAAGGATAAAATATGGAAACGTATATTATTTTCATAGGCGCATTTCCAGTATTGCGTTATATTTTCCGGCTCTTTACGGCGTCTACGTTCGATTACCATTGCCAATTTGAATTTATGTTTGTATTATAGTCTATGGAATATTATTAGAAGTGGCATATACAATTTGACAGTAAAGTCTGTATTGGACATAAAAATTGGCATCGGCTTTTGATATTTGTTTCCGGCAAAATTGTGCGGAACTGAAAGGGAAAAGAATTGGAGCACGGTCAACTTCATAATATATCAAAGAGCCTTGGACTATTTGTATGTGTCTGTTTTTTTTGGTATCTAATAAAAGCTTTTCAGTTTTCTCCTTGCAGTCGACCATCAATTCCCACCGCGCGTACCGCAACGTATCTCCCATATACTTTCAACGCTGCACTCAGTAAACTTTTCATTTAAAATCAATTTCCTTTACAGCGGAGATGTGGAAAAGTGTCATGAAAATCCAATAGGATTACAATATTTCCCCTTTGCTTCAGCGCAAAGAGGAGGATATCGGCTGTAATCCCAAATATTGAATGGATAATCCCGTGGCGCGATACACACTGGTAAAGATGCTGCACGGCGCGCTACTACTTTCTGCAAACTACCAGTTTATGTAGTCATTATTAAGTAGTGTGTCCTGGCGATCTTTGGTAATTCGAAATAATTGTGTGAATTTTAGTTTAGTACATATTTTAATGTTTACTTTTGTTTGTGAGCTCACACTTGCATATTAGTTTGAGGGCTTGAGGCGCTGCGTACTGAAACATAGGCTATAAACCTAGTTCGGTAGCAGATGCTAAAAATAGGCACAATAATGTAATTATAATTTTAAGATTAATTTTAGAAGTTTGTTTACAAATTGTGTGAACATATGTATCCTTTCTCATCTAATAAACATTAATATTATTATTATGAATTATATTCACTAGGTATACTAAGCAAATGTAGCAGGGTGAATACCTTTTGCCAGTAAAATCAAGGGCCTTGTACCTAGTCAGCGAGACCGACATAAACAAGACTACCTTTGCAAAAATCTATGCTCAGTATTAATGTTTTAAATGAAAAAATACATAATTACCTTTTCACATCGTAACGGCTGAACGGATTTGAGTGAAATTTGGCACACGAGTAGACCAGGACCTGGATTATTTTTTATTAAGACTTCCCCTTGGGATCATCTCCGACAGCTACGTGTTCAAAGCCGCACGCAGAAGCTAGTACTTACAAATTTCGTGTTTATCCATTGTACGATAATTGGTCCAGGTATTCTCTTCCTGTATTGACCTGGTAACGTGACTGGTCACGAATAGATATGATTTGCTTACCTTAAGTTCGCACTACGAAAATACATTCTGTAAGAATCAACACGATTTTGTTTTCCCTTACAACTACGAACTGAGAGATTCGGGGGCTGTCTTTTGTAAGTTTTGATATTAAAGTTTTTTTCGACTAGTTCGAACCACATTCCATTTTTTTTATCATGTTAATTTCTTTTACTTCATGTACTACTCGTATCGCTATATATTGCAGTCCTTGTTTGACTTTTAATAAATAATAAATAAGGGACTATAAATACTCATGAATATAAACAACTTTTAGCATGGGACGAACCGTGAAATAGCAAAAAAATACTGGTGTTATGTTGTGAAGCTACGAGAACATAATAAAAATTATCCCTACTGCGCAGCAAATTTTTTATTCAACATTTTAGACTTAACAGATAGAGTGTTTTTTAATATTCACCCCTGATTGCCAATTAACTAAAAAGTCACCCTTATGTTATTATACTGAGTTTGCAGCAACGTCATCAAAGTTAACAACTCCTACCCCTGTGGAGACCTGCGGGTCTAAAAAGGCCACTATAGCAGAATCAGAAAGCACATCACGCTACCCGTCACTGTCAAATTTTCCCAATCAACCTTGAACCTAATTCGTTAGCGATAAAGATGAAAATTAAATTTTACGGATCGTTGTGTGATTAATATATATGATGCTCCTAAAGTGGCCTTTTTAGCCCTCCTTGCCCGCTTTCCGGTATATTAGCCAGGAGATGACCAGGCCTCTTCGGGCCGTCTGCAGAAGGGACCTGATTTATCGACTGGCGACGGGAAATAGAAAATTATAGGGTTTGTGATTAGAAAAGTGAATCTTGGAAGTAGCGGCTGGGAATACTAATATTATAAGTTGATCTTGATTAAGATTATATAAGTAAAATTAATGTGATGAAGTCTAAAAAAGATTCGAAAAGAGGAGGAAATGTCCTAAGAAAAAGTCCTGACTCCCGGAACTCTAGGACCAATATTTATAACTTTCCCAGGGGAGTGAAAATACCACCGATAACGGTTACTCTGGCTTTCGCAAGCCACGCCCGCTTCGGCCACTTTAACAATAAAATTGATTTATACATATTAAATATCAAAATAAAGAAATGAAAAAATCAATCAGGCAATTACTAGATGATGAACGCACAATAATCCGCCGGAAATTTGTTTTATAGCGATTTTTCAATTAGTTGTGCAACAGTTAATTAACATTTTTTTTCTGCTTGAACATAAACATTGCAAATGTGATACACTATAAATCTGAGATTTTTCATCTTTACTGGAGCTAATCTTAAAAGGTTTCAGAATAGATCCCCGTCAGAAAAACAAAAACACATCAATTTTTATTTTTTTTATTAACGATTTACGTAGTTTCCTCCTCTTTTTTAATCTTTTTTTTAGATTTCAAAAATATTGATCAGTTTTTGAGATATTTGCAAAAGACCAAACCCTTCTTTCTTTTTTCAGTAAATTGTTTATAACTTTTGCAATTTTGTTGAGCGGTACTTTATTTTTTTTTCAAAAATCATCTACATGCTCTTTCGAATCGAATGACACATTTTCCGAGACTGCTGTAAAAAGTTGACCAAAAACGCACTTGTTGACTAGACCATGTGCGTATTCAATATTTTTATTTTCTTCCTTTATAAATTGCAAAAACAGCCAAATTAAATAACTCATTTGTAATACACACTGACTCATTGTTACGAAGGGTAAGCGCAAAAAATGTAGGCACACCGTAAAATATCGCTTCCATTCTCTACGTTTGGAGAAATGCCCTGAAAATATCTTATGATTTCGGTTGACGTTAATATTTCGGTGCCCTAGAAGAACAAACGCGGTAAAATATTATACAGTTGTATATGATGATACTTATTACTTAATATAAGCTTGGGTTGTTACTTTCATGTAAAAAGGAATGATGGAATAGTATCGAGATTGATAAAACAGTGTGCATTAACGACGCACTAATTAGTACTTACTTATTGTCGTCGCAAGGCCAATAACAGCTTACACAAGGTTGCCAATCATAGATTGGAAGGCAATCTGTGTGGGACACAGATTGCCTTCCGGCCGGTACGTAAGTGAAGCTGTGATAGCCGCAGACATTGAACAGCATCCGCCATCCGTTTATCATAAATAACAACCGGCCCGTCACCGCATAATGCGACTCCGAACTGGCAATATCGCAGGCCGCCTCAGAACTTCCCAAGTACTTACAATTACACAAGTATTTTGGCTGTCGTATTAAAAACTTAAAATGTCGTAACTGCAGCTTTTGACGGCAACTTTTCTCTCATTATTTCAATGTTAATAATGCTGACTTTTATTATGACCCCGATTTAGAGGCGATTTCGCGCAACATAAAAGAAGATTTAATTTGAGATTTGCATGTTACGACTTATTCTTGATTAAAAATATAAGAATCGAGTCGGTTCGGGCAGGTACTGTCTCGACTTTACATATCAGATGTGGCTGTACTGCTGTACTCTACATACGTGAGCATAATGTATGCATTTTATGTCGTCCCCAGGCTTTAAAAGGTACCCAAATATTTGTACGTCTATGCATATTATGACGAGCTTCTAAGCAAAATTGAACGTTTGTTTGAAACAAAATCGCATACTTTTACTGCCAACCTTAGATTCATGAAGCAGTCAATGTTAATTGATACACTATAAAACAAATTAGAAAAACATTGACTTTAGGTACTTTTATTTATATCTTATCGCAAAAACTCCAAATCGTTTCAGTAATTATCTGTAGGGCTCACTGACCTACACCAAAGCGCCCAAGTCATTAGGGCAAATGTTTTTTTAGGGTGCTTAGCGTTATTTAGTTTTGTATGCAAAAGTCACAGATTAATTCAGTTCCAAAAATAAACTGACCATCAATTGCTTTGTTACTACGGGTGAATCTGTTTGAAATAAAAAAGTTCAAAGAGGACCGCACAAAACAATTCCATTCATTTTCCACAGACTTTCAGGCAATTTGAATATTTTCAGTAACACAAAATATTTTCGGGGCATTTTTGTAGTAGTATTCCTAGATGCATTCAAACAGTTTAATCCAAGATTTTTTTTTAAATATCTTTGAAACGATCTACAATTATTTTTTACGCTTGCCTCGTTGTAATTTCAATATTCACTCGAACTTTGTACGGAGTATAAATATGTGTTGAATATCATTAAGTTCTTAAGATGGTAGATCTAATAACTTAGAAAATCAATTCCCAAGCTAGAACTGAATGCAACTTAAAATACTTGAATAAACGTTTTTGCTCAGTAAAATTAATTAAAATATCAGATCAGCAGTTAACTTTTAATCAGATTAGTTATGCTCGCATCAGCGGTCGCGTTTAGAGATTTTAATTATGAAACAGTATTTTTATTCTTCTAAGGGTACCAATTATATATCAGATTTCCTCTGAGCAGTATATGCAGTTGAAAACACTTGGCAAACGAAACAACGGAAATTAAAGCACAAGTGTATGTATCAACGCTTTGAAAACATATTCAACAATATCAAAGTTAACCTCATTTGAAGTTCACTGAACAGTAATTTTGATAAACATGTAACCGAGTAATATGCTGCATTTTGACTGTTTCGCAAATACACTCCAAGCGAATTAGGTTAAAACAACTTAGTCTAAGTTAATCTAGAGCACCTCTAAACCGGTCAATGATCCAACTATTTCCATATGGCTAAACATGAATGCATTGGGTCGTTAGGGATCATTTGTTACTAATAAAGCTGAAAAGTCCTTGAGCAATCTATAGGGTTTCGTAGACCGCCTACGGCGTAGCGCTACGCCAACAACGAAAAAGGATCTCGTCCAATCGTCAATGTCGAACGTCTTACGGTTGAACTCAATTACAATAAAATTAATCTGCCCGTTGTTCGTCTTTCATCTTATCGGTAGTAGACAAATCTACTGAAGATTTGCCAACTAGAGATTGGATTTGATTGTAAGGCTTCTGCAAGTCAATAAATTCCAAATTCTAATTCGTGATAGGGTTCATCTACTAACCTCGTTAACCTCTTTTTTAAAACCAATTTTAGATTTCCAGGTCACGCTGTCGTGGTGTAAGTTGAAGAGGACTACTCTAGAATACTACCTTGGTACTAAGTAAACGAAAGTCTCCTTGAGAATTCTGCGCACTATTGAAGTGTACAACTGCCATTGACCGAGAAGGTAGTATAAATACTCAGTCAGCTCTTGGCTCAAGTACCTCAATATGTGGAGAGTTTGCAAACGGGTGTCGAGAGAGCTATTTGTTATTATTGACTGTACTAGCTGTTAATACGTCTGTGCGTTTGAAAATTATTATCTTTCTAGCCTTTTCCATTCAGTCATCTTCCAGCCTATCCGAGACCAGCTGAATATTAGCATTCAACATGGAACGACTGTTTTGACTTCAACAACTCAATAATACGATACCGATTAATAATACTGGTTGGTAGAATGTCGGGATTATCCCTAAATAATGTCAGACAACTGACCAATATCAGAGAAAGACCAACTACTAAGCGTGATTTCGAGGGGTAAGTAATGTCTCTAATATATCTTTGTAATACATGTTCACCCATCTACGGCCACCTCGGCAGATCGACCCGTGTGTAAAAAAGAGAACTAAAAAAAATACTCCGTCGAAGCTAAAATTAAATTCCATAATAAAAACAATGACTTACGAGTAGCTACCACGTTAATAGCTATACTTAATCACCAAAGAAAGAATTCTCATTAAAAAGTTTATTCGCGTTTGTGTACCAACGCTTTTTATTTCAAGGGTAGCATTAATATTCTCCCCTGTTTTTAAGTGCACTATTGGAAATTGATATAAACAATAGTGGCCTTCAATATTCGTGCGTGATTGGAATGGTTAGTGGAGGCTTTGACTGTTTCAATAAACTGCAGCAAAATAGTGTGAACTTGAATAGATGTGGATGTCGTGGCAAATACAAAACTTGCCAAGTGCGAGTCGGACTCGCGTGCAAAGGGTTCCGAATCAATTTCATTTTTTTAACATGTTATTTTAACACTACAGACTTCTTATATGTTTTCTTGTAATTTTTAGATAATTATAGAACTTTTACCTGCATTTTTTTTTTTCAAAATTTTAGGCTCAGTCTTTTGGAGATAAGGGGGGTAATGGTCTTTTTTGGTCTAATCCCTTGAGAAACTTCAAAACTATTTACTTTAAAATTATGAAAAAATATAATTAAAACCGTCACAGTAAGCCCTTTCATTTGATATGTCACACGATACAGTTTGAAAAACTTTTTTATTTTTTATTTCTATTTTGACCCCAAAAGTGACCCCATTCTAAAAATTTATTTATTTACGTAACGCGTCCATGTTTGGGTCACAGAAGTCTATATGTGAACCAAATTTTAACAGACACCCGAGTGATCCTATAAGGTTTCCGTTTTTTGTTCGGAACCATAAAAATGTACGGTTCGACCTTCGAGATTAAGCAACGCTTGCTGAGGTTGGTCTGTGGATAGGATCCATTACACAGGTGTGATTGTACAAACTCCTACTTTTCGGGGTGCATCTGTTCCTGTGACTGATCGGCTCGAGCTCCTAGGCATGGAGTTGACATCCAGTCTCAACTTCGGCGCCACCATCGAGTACAAAGCCAAAACCGCTGCCAAAAAGCTGGGCATCCTAAATAGGGTGAAGCGATACTTCAGGCCTGGACAGTTTTTAACCCTACGTAAAGCGCAAGTCCGATCCTGCATGGAGTATTGTAGCCACCTTTGGGATGGCTCAGCTAAGTATCAGCTTTGCGCGCTTGACTCGGTGGAACGCAGAGCTAAGAGGCTCATCGGTGACGAAAAACTGGTGGATGCCAAGCTACATAGCTTGGCTCATCGCCGTAAGGTTGCCTGCTTGTCGGTCTTCTACAGATTGTACTTCGGTGAGTGTGCCCAAGAACTCCACGACCTCATCCCACCGGCCCTCTTCTACCATCGGACATCCAGACGCACTGCATCTTACCATCCCTACCTTGTTACTATTCCACCAATTCGCACTAAGCATTTCCAAACGTCTTTTATAAAGCACACTGCTAAGGAGTGGAACTCTCTGCCAGCGTCTGTGTTTCCAAACGCTTACAACCCTAATCTCTTCAAAGTTAGAGTGAACAGGCTCCTTCTGGGTAAGCTCGCTCCATCGTAGACTTTGTCTCTGTCATCTCTGACCTAGACTAGAGTCAAGAGCAAACCCATCACAAATAAAAAAATAAAAAACAAAACCGAGCCCCTTCATTAGTCCTAAGTATCATTCATAGTTATTTAAGTTTGACATTCGTTACAGATACGGTAAAGCCGGAAATCTGACACACACACAGCAGTAGCTGTATGTAAAATACTGGTACCTACTCAGCTACAACCAGTTAGATTAGAAGCCGACCCGGCTTCTGGTCTATAGTTGGGAATTGTTGATTGATTGTTGAATGATTTTGTAGTCATTTAGATTTCATCTCAATAGAACGCAGGTAAGTTTAGCAGTACGACAAAAAGCATTTTTCTCAATCAGAGTTCTGCAGAGCGTATTGAAACGAATAGTAGCTTATTCCCACAAATTGACCCTCGTCCTACCTACGCTACGCCTCTCGAGTGACCAGGGGCCCTGGACAAAATGCAATTCTATTAGCGACTGCGATTGTCGAAATTCCAAAATGTAAGGGATTGATCACGTGACTTTTCGAAAGCTTTTGTCAATCCCATACATTTTTGACGTTTTGACAATCGCTGTCGCCACGCTACCGCTTCAAGAATGTCACTTGTCTAGAGCCTCAGGGGAAACCGAAGAGAGATCGAGTCAGTCGGTCGTTTGAGAATCTATATTAGGCGAATGATGGAGCTTATCAAGTAGCTAGATACTGATCCGACTTGAGCTATAGTCAAAAAGCACGAAAAGAATTAGTAGAACAAGTGACAAGAGTAATGTACTCATCCGATTGCCTTTATAATGTTCAGATGACATACAAATCAGAATAATAAACCTTCATTACAGAATGTGCTACAATGTGCGCCGCTATGGTTAGACCTGCTCATTCAGACGTATCTCTTCAGCACGTATTCGGTATAACAAACTTACAATCAATAATTATACAAATTCACATGAATTATTAAAGACGAGAGGTGTGAAGTTCATAAAATAAATTGAATACATACTCGTACTAAGATATACGAAGGGCACGTTTCAGCAAAAAAAACTTCGCCCGCTCTCGGGTAACGTGTTCCTAAATAGGTCTTCTAAAAACTTTTGGCTGTTCATTACGAGTCAGCCACTGAAAGGCCCATGTGTTTCTTCTGCAAACAAAAAGAATACGGTTTTTCCACCACAAGCACTGCTATTTTTACATTTAGGAAGGATTAAATCGTATACTTTTTGAAGAATAAACCTTTTATTGTGTTTGAATAAAACTTCCACGGTTATGTTATTAAATTGGTACAGCTACTAAAAGCTACCTAATCACATCATTGTACAACTGATAATACTATCAGTAAATTATTTCTATGCTGTGATCAGATATGGGAATGTTACCTAAACGGGGTAACGCCTTTCGTATTTGCAATAGAATAGTCTAACTGACGAAATGCGGCCTGATCCCGCAGATACGATCTATCCGTCGCTATCATAGTCTGGGAGCCCGATTGTCAATAACTTTTGTTCTTCAACTACGCTTTTACGGCGAAAACATGTCAGGCACCGCTCAGATTGGGGGCGTCGGTCGCTCGCAAAATAAAAGAGACGACATATCTATTCTCTACATTAGGTACACATGGTATATGAAGCGGCTCTGAGAACACGGCTAAGTAAGAACATTATTTCCAATACTTCAGTAAGTGCACGTCGATATACAATCTAAACAGCGCTGAGCTACCACACCGCAGTCTGTTATTTGTTCCGTTTTGACTTGGGCCGCGTTCAAAGCGGTGACATTAATAAATATGTTTGGTGAAAACGTTTTCAAAGGAGATGATATTTTCCTTTGCCGTGTATTCCTTAAAAGAATTCACTTGCAATTTATTTATTGCAAATATTTATCGTTCATTTAAGAAAAATATTTCCAAAAGAAAAACCACTCACAGCATACATTATCCTCTATAACTGAGTCCTATTGATTGATCCAAACGCAACTTGCACTTGAACGTCGGAGAGTCACTTGAACGATCCACATATCTCAATGCTGAAAGCAAACTAGGGTTGCTTTTTTGTAATAAAACTCGCGGGATACGCTGTAAAAGGGTAATGAAAGCATGAAGTACGTAGGACAAAGAGGAGCGCATGGGGGAACATAGTGATAAAACAAGAATACTCCAGATGCGATTCAATCTGGAATCAGGCTGCCGGCCCATTGTATTCGAGGCTGAGCCTGTCACACTCCGTGATTGACGACATTTCCGACTGCTGACTGACCCGACCCCTTACATAATGAATGTAGAAAAACTATATTTCCTTGGACTTGACGCAACTTTGTTACAACATTAAGGGCGGAGTTTTTATAGCTACTTTATACTCCTAAAAGTCAGACTTGGTTTTATGGGGGAAATAAGAACCTATAAAAAATCGAGCTTCATTAATTATGAAATCCGGGACTGAAAAGTCAAACATAAAAACCATTATTGTGATAAAATTTCTTACTTGCAACTAAGAAGTATCGTGGTTTGGCAAACTATTTAAAGTAATCACGACGTGTATTGCCCGAAAAATAGTAAATAGCCAAAATCCTGCGATTAGCCCATGGCAACAGAAAACAAAGACGTCTAAACAATATTACAGCGCAAGCGCACTTATGTAATTTTTATCAAGACATGCACGAATATCAATGACGGCGTCATTAAAATTGTTTATTCTAGCTAAATTAATGACGCTCCGTGTTATTTTTAAAACATATCGTGACCTAGAAATTGTGATGTTGGATTACAAACATCATTATTTATAGTTGCAGCAAATTTATAAGTGGGTTTATAGTACGTCCACAGACTTGGCGAACTGGATTGCGAAATACCTTCACGAAATTGACTACACAAATTGACAAATACAACCAATAACTCATACCTGCCTCTTTTCTAAGGTCACTCTGATTGCAGTAACCAGTAGTTAAGAAGGTGAAACTGATACCTTGTGAATTGTGATGCAGATCCATCAGCTATCTAGAAAAACACAATTGGCCGCATAATCGCGTTGTCTCTCTCGCACTTCTCTGGCCGTCACTACTCACTTGGCAGTCAAACAGACACACTTAGTCCTATGGGTTCGTCACTTCTCGATACAGCCAATAATATTTTTACGACGTAATAGAAGCTCATTTCGGGAAGGCACCTACAAACGACAGATATGGAGGAGCCATTCGGAGTAATGTCCGCACTTAACCGAGACGACGTTTTTATTGTTATTTATATTTATTTAATGAAGTTATTAACCTCGAGAAATAAGTCGCAGTTTAGGCTAATGTCTAACAATCTTGTCTTTTATGATTTCTGCCAACTTTCGAGCAGAATGTCACTGTGAAATGTTTCGTGTTAGCATCGATTTGAGGCCCAGTCTAGACTCATGAAACTTTCAAATTAATCTATTAAATTATGAATATTTTATCGAAGTTATAGTTTGAGTTTTTGATGACAAAATAGTCTGAAACGATGAACTGGTTCAGTTTATTTCAACATTGCGATACTTACTTATTTTTTTGCAATTTATAAATAATATTGTAAATTTATTATTCCACGCCCAATAAAAATTATTCCATTTATATATTACAATACAATTGCAGGTTAAACTCTCATGAAACTGTCGTCAACACGTGTATCGATGAAACCGTCGCGGTCGTCCATGTCGACCAAATGTATTTACGATGCATAATACGTACCTACTTGTTATCCTCCTTTAAACGAGCAATTCTTGTATAAAAGTACCTATATATAATCTGAATCTCGGAAACGGCTCTAACGTTTTCATGAAATTTAGTACGCAGGGGGTTTCGGGAGCGATAAATCGATCTAGCTAGGTTTCATTTTAGAAAACGTCGCGCAGATGCGACGCAACGATGCAACAACGATGCTACAGACACCGCATTATCATAGAAAAGGTTCTATAATTGCGCTTCACATAGAAAAATCTGAACAAAAAAGCGTTGTAGTAATTATCTCATCGCAGCTGTCTGTTGGAGCCTTTACTGGCGCAAGTAAACAGGCGCATTCGGTCTGAAACATAAATGGCGCAGTAAGGGTGCCCGTCCATAGGGAGCGAGCAAGGCAGCGGAGCGGAGAAACGGAGAAATTGTAACCAATGGAATTGCATAAAATCTCTGTACCACGTGAGTCACTGACATTTTGACTGACATGATTGGTTTATAGTTCTCCGTTTCTCCGCTCCGCTGCCTCACTCCGCTGTAATGGACATGCATCCTTAAGTCCCTGCTAAACTAGGACGCCTGTAGGGGTTCATAGATTGCGAATTATAGTTACCCGACTACCCGCTTTAGTGCATTCGTCTACTTGGCTCGCAGTCAGGTCATTACATGAGCTGCATTGATTTTCCAGACGTTCAAATATATGGATGCTATAAAGAGCGCCTCAGCTCGCGGTCGTAGTGTTTAGAGTCACGTCGTCATCTCTCCTACTTGTAACTTTTACTTTGTACTAAAGAATATGCCACCTGCTCTCGAGAAAGGTTTGTTAAGTACTTGTTTTTCTTCTCGCAATGTCAATAAGGGTGCCTGTCCATTTGCGCGGAGCGAGGCAGCGGAGCGGAGAAACGGAGAAATATTAACCAATAATCTGTATTGAAACTGCATAAGTGCCGTCTGGTGACAGTAACGAAAATCTTTATTTTCTCCATACAATTTGATATAAGCGATCGTTTACGTTAACGCGATCGAGTATGTTAAAAACACGCACAAAGCAAAACACATACCGGAGAACATAGATTTAAGAAAATAAAGTGAAACAATGAAAATCCATTCGTGCCTGGTTGCTATCTTTATATCCACAGTTCATGCAAATTTTTAAAAGCTTTTGTTACAAAAATACGAGGTACACGCGTGCTATCTAGAGTTTCTATTGAAATGTCTGCCATACATCAACAGTCCAGTACGCTATGAGAACGGCACGAGTATTGTGGATATCAATAACCTGTGAATCGTATGGCGTTGATTGCCCACCTCGTAACTTTTCCCGGCTTGTATTTTTGCGTGATGATGCGTTGTTTTAATTCCGTGATAACAATTTGTGTATTTGTGTGCAAACATTTGGCTTCTGTGGCGATAATCAAAAGCAGCAAACTGAACCACTTCGCAGTCGTTAATATCTGATTATATCAACATTCTCAGCGACACATTGACGTCTGCGTGAACCAACACTATGGAATTACGGTAACGTGAATTAACACTGTCTTAATTTAATATTAGGATTGGGATAAATCTATCTATGTATCTTCAAGAGAATAATTTTAAACCGTGTTAAATTGAAGTTGAATTTAAACATTTGGCATCGTTAACGGCTGTTGATTTTTACAAGACTTGTTTTGATCTTGTTGCGTTGATTCCGAATAAAACACGAAACGAGCTGTTTGTTTGTCGGGGAACAAATTGATCCACAACTGCGACTCTGAACCATTATTTCCGATGGACGAGCGAGAATACCTCCCTTCAATAATACCTATACCTATTAGAAAGTGCAAACTTATTTATGGATTTTACTGTTAAAGCGATCTTTCATAAAATTGCAACAATTTTCCTCTCGCTACAGCATCTTTTAAAATAAATGAAACGCAACATCCAACGGCCCCATTTAAACTTAAAGCATTCGTGGAAAGACATTTTAAGAGGCTTGCAATATAACTTACTAGCACTTCGCCCGTGGCATTTGTCCGTGCTGCCATTTTCTAAAGGATCCCTAATTTTTCTAGTAATAAATAGCCTATGTTACTCAGGGATAATGTAGCATTCTAGTGGTGCAAGAATTTTTGAAATCGGTCCAGTTTTTTTTTTTAGTTTATTCGTTACAAACATACAAATCTTTTCTCTTTATAATATTATTGGTGTAGACTGATGGTCATTTATTCAGAAGGACTTTTTGAAAACCTATCAATTCCTGCGACTTCGAAGCCGGGTTGAATTAATAAATAAATAATGTAACATCTAGCCTTTCACATTCCGAAGGCTCGGAAAATGTATACTGGGAGATGATCGGGAGCCAAAAATGTTGTTTTCATTCGGTGAAATTTGTAATCAAAATACAACCCGCCACGGCTATTTTCAAGCCAGAAAAGTTCTCTATGGCGTACGAAAGGGTTCATTAACCAGAAAAAGATTTTTCTGGTCTTCTGTACGGTGACTACATGTTTCTTTTATGTTGGTAGTTAATGGAGGTATCCTCTTGTCAGCCTTCAGCACTGTCATTATTCTTTTTACTCGTTGCTCCATATTGGACACTGCAGCATTTCTCCTCCTTAACGCGTTTTATTTTCTCAGATAGTACTAACTTATTGTAAAGAGCTATTCGTATTTTAATGTACGACAATTTTTAACTGATTTCAAAAAGGAGGAGTTTCTATATTCGGCTGTATGTATTTTTAGGGTTCCGTACCTCAAAAGGGAAAAACTGAACCCTCATAGGATCACTTTGTTGCCCGTTTGTCTGTCTGTCTGTCTGTCAAGACCCTTTATCTCAGGAACATGTAGGTATCGTGTTGAAATTAAAACCATATACTCAAGTCTACTAGTCTAGTTTAGTCTCTAGTCAGCCGTATGGTGTCGGCCGGTGCCGTATGGTGCCGTAAAAGTATAATACCATCCCATCACTTCCCGTATTATATTTTAATTGGTACTTGCGAAGTACAGGACGGTTCGACTTGCGGTTCAGGCTTGTAGGGTTTCGTGCCAAAGGTGCTGACAGAACCCTACTATTTTAGCCTCCGCGATTCAGGCCTGTAGGATCCCGTACCAAAGGTGCTGACGGGACCCTACTATACTAAGCCTCCGCGATAGATTCTTAGCTCGGAAAAGGTCGGAAAGCTCAGAAAAAAACTGCTAGACTTGATTCCTGAACTATTTATAATATGTACCTACAAATTTGTACGGAACCCTCGGTGCGCGAGTCCAACTCGCTCTTGACTGGTTTTTTTATAATATTTTGTTAGCGATTTGGGTCATTCAGCTGCGAATTTTATTTGTTTTCTAAACTCATGTAATTTTGAATAGGTCCACAAATTAAAGCGTTACACTGCAGGTTTATTTCTATTATTATTGACCAAGGTAACCAACCAGTTTTCATAAAATACAAAGTAAGTATACAACATTTTTCATTAACATTTCTAACCAATCCAGAACGTATCTGATTTACCTACCATGAAACTAGCTTCTGTCAGCGGCATCCCCCGCGGTTATGTCGGAAATTATCCCAAGGGGACATTCTCCAGTTCTTCTATTCAATTTTTATCTATTTCCATTAAACTGTTAAAACGTAAAAAGGTTACTAACAGAGTGTCTTTCTCATTAATGCTATTAGTATGGAAATATTTTTAGTCATAAATTAAAGTCATAGATGTTGAAAAAAAAAGCAGCCAGGCTGAAGTGAGAGTGGGCTGGCCACGTTGAAGATCGTCACTCACTGGACGCCTGAAGAAGGCCGTTGTCGTCGAGGTCGACCGCGGCGAAGGTGGTGTGACGATTTCACCATGTTTGCGGGGTAAAATTGGCCAGAAATCGCCCAAGACAGAGAGATTTGGAAGGAAAAAGGGGAGGCCTTTGCCCAGCACTGGGACACAAGTGCAGGCTAACAAGAAAAACATGTTTTATCTTCTACAGGTAACACAAATAAACAAAGTTTTCCAGGGAAAAATGGCGAAACATACGTTGCTAAGTTGTTAGTGACTTCTAGTCAGACGTCACTTCAAATCTCCACCTCAATTGCAGTTCTAGAAACTGTAATTGAGGTACACAATGTATGTTACACAAAAGATACTTGCAGCAGCGAAACTTGCAAAAAGGACTCTTGAGTAGCAACCGTGAATTTTGGACGTCACATTGTTAGTATTTTTAATTGACAAAATATAGCGGAGTGGAGGCTTGTTGTGAACTATTGTGTATTGACTATCAAATGATGCGACCCAGGATTACTGAGTGGCTCGCTAGAACTCTTCAAAGCTACTGCTTCTGGTTTCGTTTGACTAATTAGAGACAACAGGCTATTGTTCTGCGAGTGGGACAACAAGCTCGAAATTCTAACATATAAACCGATACGGTTTTGTCATTATTGTTATGAATAAGCCATGTACTTCTGCCTATTCGACTTTCACAAAGCTATTACCCAGCAACACTTTTGATTGATTGATAATTTTATGTTCCTCTATAAATTGAATGTATGGGTCTTACCTGAAATAAATGAATTTTTCAACATATTTGCTCAAAAATGCATTTACGAAGCCTGTATAAATTGTTCGAAAGTTAAAAATTACGGACCATACAATAGAGCGTGCGGTAAAATAGGTACTCTCACCTAAGTACCTACTTTACCACACGGTCCGATACTAAGCGCCGTGCGTATCCTTTACGGTTTTTTTTAATTTCCATAAACAGTACATAAAAATTCCACTTCATTCCCCAATTCCGCAGACGTAGATGGAAGCGCTTTTGCTCAATACGTTTGTCTCACTTTAATACTAATGAAAAACTGAGACGATAGATGTAGTTCTAATTACCCGACTGCGCCAGGGGGAGGATATTATGTGTCGATTGTACGTATGTATATTTCTTTGGAACACTCTGTAGCCGCTGTTTAGCCTTGATGGATATTAACTTGACAGATTTCGTTATATTCGTGTTGTTTAGACTACAGAGCGTGCCAAAGAAATATACATACACTCGAAAAAACAGCCTCCTGGCGCAGTCGGGTATTTAGAACTGCAGAATAAATGAGACGATTGCATTGATACATAAAAAACCCAAGATACACACTCAGCATCTCAAAAACGTCAGCCAAAAACAAGCGCATAATGTATAATTGTGCGCTAGTTTCACACAGTCTCGCATCGCTCGCCATACTGCACTGCTTTGTAAAAACAACTTTAAGCGATCCGTGTAAATTTGAATTTGCAAAAAAAATTGCGCATCACTCGCCATACTGCACTGCTTTGTAAAAACAACTTTAAGTGATCCGTGTAAGGTTGAATTTGCAAAAAAAAAAATTGTTTATGGTATAACTACACACAACTCACACATGACACTTGATACATGTCAGTTTTTGACGACAGTTTCGAACGTTGCATTTGTTCGAGGCTGTGTATCTTGGGTTTTTTAATTATCAATGGACGATAATCATTATTTTTTTTCTTTAGTGAGACAAACATATAGAACAAAAACGCTACCGTCTGCGTCTGCGTGAGTTTCACAATATCAGAATAAGAAAAGTTCAGAAGCTAGGAGGTGAAATCAAGCGCAGTATACTTTCCAATGCTTCCGTAATTTTTTTAATAATACTAAATTAATTATTAACAAAATTATATTCAACTTTCCACAGCGGGAGAATCGCGAATACCATAGATTAAAAATGACCGTCACATAAAACTAAAGCATTTCATTTTATGTAGTTTAAACTCAACCAAATTAAAAATGGAACATCGGGAATTACTAAAGCTTATTCATTTTAAGTTTTGAAGTTCAGTTTTAAAAATAGAATATCAGCAAAATAATAAAAGATAAACAGTTAAAAGCTGAATGATCGAACCTCCCTAGAAGTGCTCTTGCTCAATACTTTGGTGAGTCGAGACGAAAGAGGCCATTTTTATATTGCAAAAAGACTGTTGCGACTTTCCGACTGATATCTTAAAAGAAAAAGTTTGTCTCATTGTACTGTTTTCTCGCAAATTTGTTGAAAAATGTTGTATGATATACGTGCGGATATTGGTATTTACAAACTCGTGACTATGGTAAGCCCTTGACTTCGTCTCGAGCTTACATTCGTCTACTCGTTTGTAATAACCAACCTACCGCACTTGTATCATTAATAACTAATATTTTATTTTCTTATTTTATTTTTACTTTAAAATTGAGCCTGGTGCATTGTTATAATTTATTGAGCATGCTTGTAGCATTTATCATAAAACTAGAACCTCTGTTTTATTTCAAAAACAAGCTTTAAAGTCGTAACAAAAATTAAGTCTGATTATAATTAACAGTTCTAGTTAGTGGTTCGGAAACCCAGCACGCAAATATGAGTCGGAAACGGTTTAATTACGTACGTCGTCTCGTTTCAGAGATAAACACACAGGCAAGAGGCATACAACTTTAAAACAAGAATGATAAGTACGTACAAATGGAACCATTTAATGTTTTGGCTTACAGGAGCTAATAAAGCAAATAACCGGGTCAACACGGGTGAATACTGTCTTTGTCTCACAAAGATGAAAAAACTCGCTCCGCAACGAGATTGCAATTAGACGTGATTACGACCTCCTTCGGTCCACCTCACAGATCTAAAGCCATTTTAAACAACGACAATGGAAACCCACCCGCTTTGATGCCGCTAAAAACGAACCACGTACCTTTTACTAATTAAAAAGGATGTGGATAACTAATACAAGTTTAATAATATTCTTCATGTTAGACAACAGTCAACAGTAGAAAAATTAAATTAAATTATTTTTATTAACTACGAGTTATGAAACAAACAGACGATTTTACGAGTACTGACGAACTTAAATGTAATTAGTAGATACTTTTACAATTAGTCCAGGTTCCGATGTATACGATAAATAAAGATAAGTATCTATACTATATAACATTTACACAGCGCGTATTGAACTTTTATTGAGTTAGTATTGATTGCGTTACGGTCAAGCATTAGAGGGTTTTTTAGGGAACTGAGCTAGTGTAATTCACTTATGGTTTCATACGGCGCGCCCTGCTTAGGCACTTGCCACTCCTGTCTCAGCGGACACCTAAAATACACGACCACGTCAACTTGAACGCTAAGAACTATTTTGTTATCTATGTGAAAATGCCTTCAAGGTTAAAAGACTCGGTTAAGGTATTTTATTTTCATCGTTTTTTATTCAGAATAAGATATTACGCTATTAACCCATTTTAAAGCTTGCCAAGTTTAATGCCATTTGCTGCAATGACTCCGCTTTATTCAAGTAAAATGTGAAATGCACCCTTTGAATGTTGGTACAGGTGAATAATCTAAGAAATTGTTTGTTTCTGCATTAAAATATACAAGTAGATTGTGCAACTACACAAATTCACATGTACAAATTGTACATTTTCGAAAGCAAAAATACAATTCCAGAACCCGGTGACTCATCGTCTCCGCTCTCTTTTATTTACTTCCCTATAATATTACTTTATTTCAAGATCATACAGTTACGAGTATTTTTTCTATAAATTCTGGAAATGAAAAATGTTACGTCATAAGTTTGCAGTTCGATTCGTAATATCTCTCGTTTGCAACTTTGTTACTACTTACTAGTCAGTATTTTGATATTATGGAGCTGGCTGTCCTAGAGACGTGTGTTCTAGAAATAGGTCGATTCGTTAAGTTATCTACAGAAAACTAGGTCGGAAAAATTACATTGTTTCGGGGACTGTAGAAATACATGAATGAAATGGGAATGAACAAGACAACTTTTACCATGAGACCGACTCTGCAATTTGACAAAAAGAAACCAGCTCTCCAAGCAAACGAACAACGAAAATGACCAAAATATACGGAACAATAGATTGTTTTATTTTTTTCATATTTCAGAGTTGGGACTAAAAGTTTTCACATTACCATGAATATACTTCGACCTCATCTTGTTTAAATTAACGTGAAAAATTGAAAGGGTGTTTTAAATATAATTTATTTTCTAATATCAGTCGCTTAAATAATGTATGTCCCTCGTTTAACTTGCGTAATGTGCTATACACGAGAGTATAGCGAGGATGTCATAATATAAACCGGTGGTTTGTAACCCAGATGTGTAGTCCACAAAGAGGTCCAGCCGGGGCACATAACGACATTATGTCCTCGTGAGTGAGTCTGTAGCTACGTCACAGATTAAAATAATTTTATAAGGACTAGACGAAAGATACAGAACATTTTGTTACCGGATTTCTTAAAAAGGAGCAATGAATTGAAATATCTCACAGTTTAAAAAAAAAACATAAGCCCGTTTATCAAAAACTTACAAAATTAATGAGACATTTTCTACCTCTTAAATAAACTTTTCTACTGACCCAAACGTCAGACATTGTTAAAAAAAACGACCGGCAAAATAAAAGACAAAACACCGACGAAAATAATAACAAATACATACACACTATATAGATTCTCGAACCAAATCAAACAGTTAGTTGGCAGCTAAATGGAAAACCAAGTGAATAAAATAAAAAAGATACTGAAAGTACAGGTCATCTTTTCTGGAGTTAATACAGCAGAAAGTAAGGGGAATGACAGGTATGACACCTCTATATCACATCGCTTCGTTAAGTCTTTGGATACCGATAAAAATGGCTATCTAATAAGTGAATTTTCTTTTCAATTTTCCGTTAAAATATCTGCTGTCTTAGTACTTTGATGCACATTCTTAAATTGTCAGTATAACAGTGTTATTCACAAGAACATTGGGTAGGTAATACCTATTCGTTCTAGAACGTAGGTACTCAGAAACTACCGCAGTATAATAATCTGAAATAATTATTTGTGTTAAGCACCGTTACATTGTTCATTGGCTTGAAATTATTGTTCAGGGAGACGTAGACAGACCCTGTGAACTCAATTTGTATTCCAGCGAACAAATACAGAATTCCGTGTTCCAATCACGGCGGCACCTGTACAAGATCAAAACATTTCTACAAACCAGCAGTCGGTATCAAAGGGAAACTTTGTTGCTAATTATTTAACTAACTGTGCCCCGCGGTTCTACCCGCCCGCGTTATTACTTCGTTTTCACTTAGCGTTCTTTCCGACTTATTTTTGCTCGGTTCCTTAGAGTCGTGATGTTAAATAGCCTACAAAATAAAAAAAATGGTTTATCAAATGAAACAATAATTTTCCAAATTCGACTGACAGTTCCAATGATTAGCTCATTCAAACAAACAAACTCTGGTAATTTATTATATCATGTTATTTAATTAACGCGAAAAATATCGTAGCGTAGAAATAAAGGATGGAACGAAGCGGGAACAGAATGCTTCGAGATAAATTAATTTATTCGGTCCGCTGGCACTGAGAGGTATATCTTTACGAATTGAATGTGAAAGTAATCTTTGGTCTCTCTTAAATCTATTAGTTACGTAAGTAGTCACAAATACTATTTCATACTCTATTAAATTGCAATTGTCAGTGAGGGGGGCTAAAAAGGCCACTTTAGGGGAATCATATTAGAATCATAATCACGCAACGATCTGTCAAATTACGTTTTCATCTTTATCGTTAACGAATTAGGTTCAAGGTTGATTGGGAAAATTTGGCAGTGACGGGTAGCGTGATTTGCTTTCTGATTCTGCTAAAGTGGCCTTTTTAGACCTGCTGATAGTAACAAACCTATCAATAGAAAATATTTTGCTGAGAATTTTGCAGTTGTACTCGTATCAATGCTGAACCTAACTAGCTTCATCTATTTGACTGACAGACCTTGACTATTCAAAAATGCCTGAGTGACTAGCTGTTCTCACAGTAATGGCAGCTGTATCCAGAACGGCGCGTAAAATAAAGGCGAGTTGCCGCCTGCCGGTGGAGTGACAAGTAGGGGAGCGTTTCTATGCTATTTGTTCCAAACGAAAGTAAGCCGGTGCAAGCCGTCTTGCAAATAAAAGGGATTGTTGCTCTAATTGGCGCCTGTCCTTAACTATGCCTCTGTAGGCCTAACGAGACGGTCTCTCTTCAGACGTCTTTTTGCTGTCAGCAAAAGCTGCTTTTAACCTACCTGCAGCCAATATACACCGCATTTTGCCTCCACTCAAACGTTGAAGCCAATGTACACCGGTTTTTGCCTCCATTCAAGCGTGTGCCATATTAATAAACAATGCAACTTAACTGGTGAGTTTGCAGCCATTGCATTTACATTTGTCAACGCACTGACCGCAATAGTTGTGTTGATATTTTTCCAAAAACAATATTATATTGTTAACTCATAGTTGTTAAGGACTGAATAACCGTGAAGAAAATTTTATTTGTTCGGAAAATTAATGTTATAAGTATAAAGACGAGCTCTGTAACTGTGTGATATTAAGTATCAGTTTCCTCCCATTTCGTTCCTAAAATTAGATTAACTTCTTCACATTAAATGGCCTAATAAATGCCCACGCGGCCACTGCCTCAGGTAATGTACTATCTCATATTTCATGGCTCCATATGATATGGAGCACACACCTTGCCTATTTTCGACATAGTTATGTACCTACGCATAATCTTTATTTACGTAGGTTGGTAAACTAATTTAACGATTTTTAACCGAGGTCACTGAGTAATTGGTTTGGATCATAACTTCTCTTTTGATCTAAATCAATAATATAATATATCTTTATTCGTTCCAAAATTAGTACAATACATATACAACAGATTATTTCAGCAGATTTAGACACTAAAAAAAAACAATATATATCTGGCCCCCACACTAGGATTCCCTGTTTTTGCTTCTCTTCATTTGTTTTTATCAATAAAACTAAACTACTACATATTTTTTTGGGAAACCATTACAAATTAGGTCATTAAGGTACACATTAGCTCGCTGGCCGTTCGGTGAATACCTACTTATTTATTTGTTATATTTCTGGCACGCTCACCATTCGACTGTAAGTTATATTTCTACAAATAGGTTTTCATTTGACATTGCGGGCCTTCAATGAATACTGCCTGCCTTAGTTATGTCAAATTTTATCGTGTAAATCTAACTTTTGTTGGTAATGGCAGTTTCGTAATATGTCGTTGGGTAGAACTTTCTTCATTTATTAACTACATGTTTATTTGCTTAAAGAAAACAAAACAAGAACAAAAGAGTAATACAATGGTATTGTTTCTCGGCGCGTCTCAATCCTATGTTATATATCTCTTAATATATAAAAATCTCGTGTCACAGTGTTTGCTATCAAACTTTGACCGATTTTTATGATATTTTTGTGTACATTTGGTAGGTCTGAGAATAGGCAAATTTTTTTTTTGCTTTTTAACTTTTTTTCTACGGCAAACAACGTTTGCCGGTTCAGCTAGTAATATTATAAATGCGAATGTGAATTCGTTTGTTTGTTACGTTTTCACGCCTAAATAGCTGTACCGATTTTGACAATTTTCGTACAGATAAAAAAATCAGCTGTTCAGTACATTTTGTCGAGTTATGCGCACAGAAATGTATGGCGCAGTCGATTTTTTTTCGCGATTTCAGTGTTGGTCCCATAGCGAAAGTTGTTCATTATGAGGAGTTCAATGACCCCTTAAGAGGTATTGCGTTTATTTCGTTACAGCTAGGTTGTATAGATGTGACCCTGGTGTCGGCTATAGGCACCTTTAAACGCCAGTGAACCCGAGGGCAAAAGCTAGTTACTTTATGAAAACTGGCCGAGTGCGAGTCGGACTCTCGAGCAGAGAGTTCTGAAACAATTTTAATTTTGTAACGTATTATTTTAACACTTTAGACTTCTTATAGATTTTCCTTTAATGTATAGGTTAAGAACTATTATCTGCATTTTCTTGAAGATATTAAGCTCAGTAGTTTCGGAGATAAGGTTGAAGGTATGGTCATTTTTGGTCTAAATTCTTGAATAACTTCAAAACTATTTATGTTAAAATTGTGAAAAAAAGATATTAAAAACCCTCACAGTAAGCCCTTTCATTTCATATGTCACACGATACTGTTTGAATTTTTTTTTGTTTTTTCTAGTTTGACTCCCAAAAGTGACCCCCATACTCAAAATTTATTTATTTACGTAGCGCATTCATGTTTGGGTCATGGAAGTCCATATGTGTACTAAATTTCAACAGAATCGATCCAGTAGTTCCGGTGAAAAACTGGCTGTGACAGACGGACAGACAGACAGACAGACCGACAGACAGACCGACAGACAGACCGACAGACCGACAGACAGACCGACAGACAGACCGACAGACAGACCGACAGACAGACCGACAGACAGACCGACAGACAGACCGACACCCGAGTGATCCTGTTAGGGTTCCGTTTCTTACGGATGATCGGAACCCTAAAAACCTTATTATTATCCGTAACTCCAATGTAAACGTGAAGTTAATACGTGGGTAGATATGGTTAAAATTAATTAAACCACATCAGTGCGTTTATTTACTGATCCTGTTACGAAAACTACCTCGACGCGGGGAATATAATCATGCAATAATTGGCTCCTGTAATTGTATCATCCTTATAGATCAGTTTATAATCGTGGGTAATTAATAACATAAATCCATGTGGTTGCTAACTATGAAAATATAGTGCACTATTTAAGTTGAGTTTTCATGAAATTTAAATATGTTGCTGCATTTCATTTTAAGGGGTTTTAAACAATAATTTGATTTTAAACAAAAAACTGCATGAACTGTATGGTTAAAATCTAGCCCACGATGAAGTTAAAAACAGCAAGCATTTTTAAATACCATTTTTTACCTATTGGGTGGTTTCCGAGCTATCAACTGCAAAGTGTGCATCGAAAAATGTGTACTACAAAGTGCCATGAATGATTATAATTATTTATTCGATAATAAACAGTTTTTTTATTAAAACGTGCCAGAAGTGGGCACTATTACACCATATGGGAAAGCTTATTAAATTAGCTTAAGAACAACCCAATTCAAGGAACGCAGTCACCCTGTATAGTTGAAAAACGGCTAGGTCCTTAAGGCGGATATACCTGAGAGAAGCTGAAGTTAAATTGAGAATCACGTCTAAACGGCTACTCATAATTTGGGAAAATATGTGTTACATTAGACTATTTTCTTAAATAATTTGATATATGAACATTTTGAGCTTTATTCGTTCAATATGGTGTAATTAATTTCTAAAGTTATGTATAACACGGACATAAAAACGACAATTCCATTAAATAAATTTACATTATCAAAAAGACAATTCAATCATCTAGATTTTGATATACGGCAATTTTTTTAAGTCTTACAATAATAAGGTAAGTACAAAAAACTACTGCGTCTTGGGTCGCGCGGGTGTTAAACGAGGGCGCGTTTCGTTTCTTCAAGGTCGCTGGCGTATGTCGTCGCCTTAAGATAGCACATCCGGCTTTATTTAAAAACAAAATGTATAGGAATTGTTAATACTGTTTAAACACTTATTAGTAATTTATTCAAATGGTAAATAAATTAATATTCTAACTATACACACATAAAATAAAAACTACGAACTATAATATAGGGTAATAAATTCGTCCTCATCGCTGTCGACTGGAAGTGAGCCCAAAAGACTGGCAGCATTGCCACTTTGTATGGCAATGCTTATCATCTGTTCGAGGTAAAAGCCAGCGCTTGGGTCACGTGTCAACTAAGCGTTTAGCTAGTTCTTTTACGAAACTTGAATGCAGAATTTGCTTATCAGTATTTAAACTAACAGAACATATTTGTTTAATTATTTAATTTATTTTTAAGCGTTATCATAAAATATATATATATACATATTTTTTTTATATAAGCCTTCTGTACTCCTTCTCCAGATAAACTTTAACTGCCCAATTGCATACTCCTCCGACCGCGAAATTTACGTAAAAAGGGGACAAAGTTTTTGCTTTACGTATTAATATATAGATTACTAGCTCCTGCCAGCGGTTTGACCCGCGTGAAAGTTGAAAATAATACCAAGGGAGTATACTACCGGGATGAAAAGAATCCTATGTTCTATTCTGGGACATGGCCTACTCTTGTGCCAAGTTTGATCGAAATCCCTTCAGGCGTTAAGACGTGACTGAAAAGGTCAGATAGAATTACTTTCACATTTATAATTTTAGTATGGATATGGTTAGAAAAGTTTTAAAAATAAATCCCAGAGTTTATCACTGAGTAGTGAAGTGCCAGTCGAGAACTTAAAAACATCAAGTAAGTCTAGGACTCTCAACAAAGTCAACATTTTTTTTTTCCAAATCTCCATATGAAATTCATTCTGACAACCGAGCAAGTAGGTACTTCAAGGTACCCTTACACGTGTAGACTCAAGTGCCTCCTTAGTATCACATCCTCCCTGCCAAAATCGGAACAATGGGAAGTCTTTTAAATTTCCGTTCGCACGCAAACCACAATAGAAGTTGCTACCAGCCAAGTGTTGCCAATTTAAACAAAATCTCGGTGACCTACATGACAATTCTTGTTCAACGTTGTCTTTTTCTTTAACACAACACTTGAAACGAATTGTGACACTTGAAACGAATTGTGAGTTATATAATTTGTCATTCTCCATTATGACAAATTGATTTAAGGGAAAATCAACTAAGAATAAAATCTTATTAGTCTACTCAGACTACAGCAGTCCTTACCAATACGAAGCCAAGGACTAATAACTGTGGAAATTAGTATGTTTTCTAAAGGCCTACGAGGAAGCCTACGGCGTAGCCGTCTACGAGAGTCTGACCGACGCAATGGAACGGTCTACGGCGTAGGCGACAAATAAGTTGATAGATATTGAAGGAGCTGATCAAATCACGGAAATATTAAAAGTATTTTCGGACAGGTTGAACTGTGTTAATATTATCTGAAAAATGCATTTTTTTTTAATTTTGACCTTAATTTTTTTGGTGAATTGTGATCGATGGAGACATTCACATTTTTTTGGTGGTGTTCCCAACATCCGTACCAATTTTTAGATTTGTGCGAATTATTTAATGTTGAATTATTTTGACCGAACTAAATGCCGCATGTCTTTAACCAAGAACTATTATTTGGGAATTCCACTAAATTCAATTATGTCTAGCATGTTTCTACGGCCGAAATTATTATGTCTGATCGAAATTAGGAACCTACTATTAATTATTTTACCATCACATGATACGTGCCATTTGAGCAAAGTTGTAAAGAAAGCTTTTGATTAAAATTAAGTGTTAGCTACAAGTTTAATTAACAGGATCACGGTAATGACAAGTTGATATCAAATATTAACTTGCGGTTTAAATTAATTTCCTCTCGTTTTATTATTTAGCTATGAGATAATCTCAATATTATTTAATTTTTATTTTGAGTAGCTTTTGCCTGAGGCTTTGCTCTCGTTAGCTAGCGTAAAAAGTAACCATCTGCAGATCCCATCCATCCCTGAACCAAAATTAAAAAAAAGATCTGTTTAGCGATATAATGCCCAAGAAATAAACTCACTTTCGCATTTATAATATGAGTAAGGATTTTCAAGTAAATATTAAAGCTCTAAACACATACGTGCATAATGTCAGCTTTAATATTACTACTTTATGCTCCAAAGAGGATTACTTTCAAACGTTGAACTCAGAAAAGTGCACTTGATATATGCAAGATACTGCTTTGAGAATCCCGTTTTATATTTAATCAAACAAGTAAACGAAACGGGAATTGAAGTCCCACATCTAACATTTTCTATCTAAAAGATGAATTTGCACTAGGAAGAACTTGGAATTTCATCTTTACTACTGTCCCTAATACCTTGGAAAACTATTCAATTTCAAATCGAACTTGCTTAAGGTTTACCTAGAATTCTTGTTAGTAGTCCGTTCTGACCTCGAGACAATTTACGTTGAACTTAGCGATTACTTCAAGTGAGTGAGCAGACAACCTAATTGTTCCCAGAACCCGGGACCCAGTTCTGGGACCGCAGGCTTAGAATTTGTTTTAAACTTACGTGCCAGCTTTTCAGAATATGCATGAAAAAATTATTTATTATTTAAACAGTTTAAAAATATACAAAAATTTTATATCAGCAGTGAAAATAAAATCCAAATTGCTCGAATGTTAAAAATAAAAATAAATAATAAAATATTAATAATAATATAATTATTTAAAAAAAACATATCTTGGCCTCTCGCGAAAACGGTATTTTATATGGCAGCTGTATAGGCGTCATGGACTTTGACGTCAAATTTCATATCGGACTTCTTTTTCTAATTGTAATTTTTGAAGCTTTATAACTTCATCGCTGATGAAGGTGTTTAAAAAATAATTTCATGATTGTTTACTAGAGCTAATAAATATTTCATTTTGCAAATAAGAAAATCGCATGCATGTTCCCTATTGCATCAACTTGTGACACGTTGAATGACATTCTATAGTTTATCTACGGCAGCAACTTAGTCACCCCACTCCCTAAATCATGAGACGTAGGTATCTTGTCGTGTTTTACTATTGTTGATGTTTTAAGTGACAGTTCAATAGAAAATGGCCTAATATATGCTTGACAGTTTACGACCACAGTTACCAAAGCAAAACTACTATAGTTCGCGGTTGCAAATTTCGCGCTACAGTCCCTCATTTGTAAGAGAAAAAAAACCGACCAAGTGCGAGTCGGACTCGCCCACTGAAGGTTCTGTACAAATTTGTAGGTACATTTTGATTTCCTTAAGAGTATCGAAATTTACGTTTTTTTCGGCATAAACGGCCATATCTTTTTACATTAACTTAGAACTTTGATTTTTTCACAGCTTCAAGGTACCGTAGACTTGATTGAGTTACTTGAGTATATGGTTTTAATTTCAGCTCGATACCTCTACGCGTTTCTGAGATAAAGGGTCTTGACAGACGGATGGACAATAAAGTGATCTTATAATTTCCATTTTTTCCTTTCGAGGTAGATAAGGAACCGTAAAAATGAACAAAGTGTCTAGGTATGTCATAGAATGACAAAGACAAACCACGGAATGCCCGTGTGTGGGTGGATTCTATATCTCTCCGAAACGGTCTAAAACTATTACATAAAGTATCAGTAACAGGGCCGGGTAAGTTTAGTATAATTGCCTGGAAGGTTCTTCCTTAGAGGTTTCAGTGGTCGTACAGCCATGGTGTCATAAGTAAGCGCAGTTCATTTAAGGGGGCAGATACCAGCAATGGTACGGAAATTACACAGGAGTTCTATACAAACCTGTTTCGAGGGTTCCGTATTCAACAAGAAACCCTTGTGGTTTCGCCATGTCCGTCTGTCTGTCTGAAAAATTTCATGGTAGTCGCATACATGGTGCCATTTTAGTCGTCTTACATCGGCAACCTACTTCATCTATCCAATGTCTACAACTCATTCATAAAAAAAAGATATTTATAAACATTTGAATTATTAATCAAATTAAAATATTATTCATTATAATGTCGCATGACTTAGTTTGAAGCAGTCCGAGCCTTGTGTTCCAAGGACAGCGCGGAATGGAACGGCGACATAGTTTTGATACGTAAACATTATTCTAATACATTATTTATTTTTATTGTACCTACCTATTATCTTAATGAATTATTAAAAAAAAATCGCGCCTAGACGTAGTTTATATCGGGTACATTAAGTGGGCCTCCTTTGTAAAACGACTAAAATGGCACCGTGTATAACGAATTTAAAAGGAAAACTATCACAGTTAAGTAGACTTTACAAGTTAACGAACAATAGCCGACCAACCTATAAAATGTACTTGGAAAACTCGGCAAATGTGACGTAAAACTTCGGAACCCTACCTACACTGCGCGTGGCCCGACTTAGCCGGTTTTTTTTCCGAAAGCCTTCGAGCCATCATCAAAAAAGGTTGTGTGTCTGATTGTATCTAAAAAAGGGGTTTGGTTAAAAATGCACTTTATATGTAAGCCTTTGCCAGCTTTGTTCGCGTTAATTTATATTGATACCACGGTAACGTGCTAACAATTTCTGCGAAATGCGTTCAACCATTGAAACGTGAGATTTCCACAAAATTAATATCACGAGGAAAGTCGGCATGGTCATCACTGGACACATTTTAGCCGAATGACGATGATTTTAATAAACTCATTATTGAAGAAATACTGATTTATTGAATAAACTCCTTTGAAAGATATAAAGTGCATACTACCAATAACAACGGTATCAAAACCAATCAGCAATTTAGTAGTTTAAAATGACGCCATACATGTTAATCTCTCTACAGACATTCCACAATTGGCAGATTGAATTCATAGGGTGCCAGGGTGTCCCATACCCGAGCTACGCATACCACACGGATGGGAAGAGCACTTGAACAAAATTAACACGGCGAAAGTATTCCAAAGGGTAGGGAAGGGTCCCGAGCCTCGAATAAATTGGAGTTAGCTGACCATGGCCACATTCGCACACGACGTTGTTTTAGAGGAGAGAAGCCAAATACTACAGAATAATTTAGTTATTCATCATTTTCATTAGTTTATTATTTTAGCAAATATATGATTTTATTCGTATTATTTATTTTATTAGTATTATTATTTTATATTATTTGTATATTCATAAACAAAAGTCTATTTCAAAAATTATTTATTAGTTGTACACCTACCACAGTGCAGTAATTTTACCCCCAGGTTTTTTAATATAATGTTAAAAGTTTAGATGTTTGTTATTAATTCACGCCTATGAGCTGGATTAGAACAGAGGATACCTAGTTTTACCGCGAATACCGTGGTACCCAGATCCCAGTTACGGAGAAGCAGTCGCACCATGTAAAAAACAGGCTCCACCGATCCCAACACAGTTGGAAAAATAATAAGCAAATTGATTACGACGAACTCAAAACAAACTTTTTCAAGACGTGCTTGAGTCTCCACTAAATATAACGTTGAAAACGTTGTGCCTACTAAGCCGACCGTTTGTGGGAATGTCTGTTTCTTTATTAGGGACGAAGGTTATGGGAAACTATGGCGAAGTCCCGTTCAACTGGACGCCCGGGACGCCCTGGGACCACCGTTATGGAACTTTATGAGGATACTTGCAAATGTTTGTTATGGCCATGGGTACGACATGCCTGGATCTAAAAAATAAACGACACACTCTGAGTTTGTAACTGAAAATATTGCTTCTATATCTAGTTTTTTCTTTTTAATATTACCACCTGGTAATTTCGAAAAAAGTTCTGGATGTTACAAGTAAACAGTAAGTGTGCATACACCTACTGTTATTCGAAAACGTATTTTATTGGACGTCATTTTGTTTCTACAGCAGCACAGCTTTATGACAATGTATTCCGATTGCCAATCCATACGAAAATTTTATCATTCCATGAAGTAACATAGGAACTGTAAATAAACATGACTTATAAATCTTTATTTATGTTAGTAGCCATTTGATGTGTAGCTTTATATTCAAGAGGGCATACGCGTAGGTACTAAAACTGCTTCTTAAAATATTAAGGGGACCGCTCGTATTGAATTTTATACTTTCAGCGAAATAACACGTATTTTAGGGCTCCATGTCGACTGAGAAATAAGGAATGCGAGCTCATTTCAATGAAGGCACTTGATATTTCTCTGTAGGTATTGGTATTCCACTCAAATATTTCATCGACATAATAATTAGAGGTATGCAAAATTCTCCGAAGTAAACGTACGACAATAATTATTGTCTTTAGCCGTCAATTTAGTCGATAATATGACCTTGAAATTAATTCTGAAAACCAAGTCGATACAATTGGATACAATGGGTTTTATCAATAAACTTGCGAGAGAGACACGTAGGAAATATATAAAAAACGTGATAAAAACGAGGTCAATCCTTCGACACAATTCCATTCAAATCTATAACCCTTTTCTGATTTCAATTTCTCGTAAAGTGAAGAACTGTGAAGACCCGTCGGTCTCCGATATTCTCCCTTGTATTATCAATTTGCATGTGCCGGAAGATATCACGACAATTGACGGCCACGTGCAGGTATTATTATGGCGGAATATGTATTGGTATACTTCCTGCCCAATTTGTGTGAAACAATTTGTACTCTCACGTGTGAATGTTTGTCTTTTCAAGTAATGGACAGATTTCGTGTCCGTAATTTTCATTTCGGTGTTTAGGGTAGTAAACAAAAATTGTAATTGGATTTATTTAAGCTAAAGTTTTTGCAATAATGTCCTTTAGATACTATGCACTTAATTAGCATAGTAACTCGAGTAAAGAGATTTCATTAAACGATTGCGAAACTATTTTCTATGGAACAACAATAACCCAACCGATATTTCTATATAAGATCGTAGAGAAACGAATTATATGTAAAATACTCAATAGGTTACATCAAGTTTTAAACATAAAAACGTTAGTGTGGGCATGAAGATAATTCCCACATATGTGCTGCTTACATGTCATAAAGATTTTGTTTACTTTATTGAGATTGTGTGCAGAAGATATATATTTTACACGCAAAGAAAACGTACTTAAGCACACCCGGGATAAGGATGCGCCCACATCTTCGGACACGCGAGCGGCATGACTCTAAGTGGTGGCGACGGATTTATTGAATCCAATGCGTGTGGCGTGATTTTTAATATGCAGGGTAACTGGTAATTGAGCGCCATCAAATGGGATGTTCTAGGACTAATATGCAACAACATTAATATGCATTTTGACTCCGGTAACTTTTGGACTAGAGTTGATTTCGGGTAATCAAGTTATCGGGGTGAAAATCGTTGCAAAACCTGCCTTTTGAAGGAACGCACGCGCGTGAACTCAATTTCCAATCTCCCTGTACTACACGACGCGTATAACGTTAGTTAGCTTTGACTAGCAATCCAGTTAATTTATGTAGCCGTCATAGTTACATTCACAGCGCACAAAATTACCACGCTTTCACCATCCGCCTGGAGATGGGAACTTCTGTCTTCTTCTTCGCTATTCAAGTGTCAGTTCTTATACATCATTTGCATCATAGTTCGGAAAGAGATGATAGTGCCACATCTTGCAGCAACCACCGAAGAGTCTGCTTCCTCCGTGGTCAAGCTATAGGCACATTACTGTGCCATGTCCGGTTATGACGCGGGACAAACAAACCAAACGACTTTGATCTAGCGTACATCACAATAATGTGACACAATAATGTGAACTAGGCTTTACGTCAGGCATAGATGTGTATCTGCATAGTAAGCAATCAAACCACTCAATCATTTGTGTTCGTCAGTCTGCTTATAAAGGAGACTCAAGTACGTTATGTGCACCTGGAACAGGTTTTCTATTTCTTTCGTAAAGGGCGTTTCTGATCCTACAAGTAAAGTTGAAAAAACCTGCTAAAAGTTCAATCAATACACTAAATCATAATATATGTGGCGAAAAAAATGGCGTGTGAGATGAGACTTTCAAGCCTACAGAAATACCGAGGAGGAAAAGATTTGTTAAAATCACATAAGCAATCACACAATGGTAACTTTGTTTTTTAATAGGTACGATATTTTTTTCTGATTTTGAAACAGGAAAAGGAGTTTGATTAAATATTACGTTTATTTGCTATCCGGTTTAATAATTACGAATTTAAAATGAGCCAAAGTATATTCAATGAACGGCCTAATCGATTTTGAGATCACCGGCAGGCGCCTAAACTGTATGAACAAAAACAAGGTGCGCCTAAGCTCTGTTTGAAAGCGCCAGAATGTTACGTAAAAAATATTATCACTTAACAAGAGCCCAAAGATCGTTGCATAAACTATTCGCAAAACAATGTCATGCTGTGGCTTTGTTAGAAAAACAAAAGCATGACCATGTAACAGCGTGAGCGGGAGCCCGGAAAACGCTAACTCGGGTCATTTCCTATCAATCTCCGTCGTTGAAGTGTAGGCCCAGTGATCATTCCATCTAAGAACAAGCCGAATTAACAGACTTCTGTTCGCAACCGTGATTTTGTAAATACAAATCAATTTATGTAAATGTGTCACCTTGAGCTCTATGATAAATGAGCGACTTGTCTCCCGGTTACATAATATACCTTTCGGTTCATTTTGACTATCTATCGTTTTTCATTTTACCGGGTGTGACACATGGTTTGGTTGATGTAGATAAACAGGGATTGTATAAGAAAATGGCTTTGTCAAGAGGAAGAACGGCATAGTATTTTATTAATCATCTTTGACAATCTTGAGACCCTAGGTCCCGGACTTGTGGTAGGCGGACGAGGGGCAGAAGCCAAATCGCAAAGGCCCCGTTAGACATAATAATTTAAAAAGTATTTTTGTGTGGCTAATGCTATACTACGGGTGATAACTTACCTAACCTACTCAAATGTGGGTCAAATAGGAAACCTGTATAATAAGGGTGCGGTAACTTTTTATTTTTTCATTTCTCAACTTTTAAAACATTTAGCTGTAGCTAGTCCATCATTCTGGTGTCTTTGATGACACTCACTTCCACTTTCCAGCCCATACTGTCGATTCATATTATGATATACTTCCCCAGTGTTCCTACTCTGAATTGGCCACTCAACCACGTTAAGGGTTGTAAGTGGGAGCTTAAGAATTATATCAAGTGGCGGTGGAGTATTCGCCGATATTTCTACAGCCCACCCACTCACTTGCCAGACATTATTCTTACGAGATTTTTGTCGGTTTAAAAACAGATGTATTTATTGTTATTCTTATAAGTACGTAGTACTGTAAAGAATCGTCAGAAAGAATGTATTTTACAGAAGTTTCCCCTTGTCATGTCACCGCTCGCTTCTCAACTTTAAACTTCAATTTGATTAAAACTCGCAACATTATTTTATTTGGACATTGTGTTCTCTTCAATTTAATATTACATTTTCGTTGGCTCTCTAATTTTATATATTCCTGGCTGAAATATTTTTAATTACAAATCTTTTACATTCAGATACAACCTCTCTACATTTACAATAGAAAGAGCCTGCTATAACGAATAAAGGAAAGAGACAAGCGAATTAATTGTGTCCCTAGACGCTTTTTCGTGACCTAAAATACTAGGCATTGAAAACGTGAAAGCTAGACTAATGCTATAATAAATTATTGATGAAAAAATCTACAATCTGTAGCTATTGTTGTGTTCGCCGATACAATGTCAGATTTATTGCGGGCATGTAGTTAACACCGCCGAGAACCCTTGTCACAAGTTAGTTACAGCAATGTTCAGTTTGCAGCGATTCCGAAACTATGTCGTATCACGTATTAACTATTAATTGATGCGACAAATCTCACAGAGAAATAGTTGTCCTTCCGTCGGGGTCCGATCGGAATTTGGGAAAACAACGACTTGTCGTCAAGGACATGTTAATATTCTGCCAAATTATCAAGTATTCAGATCAAACGAACATTTTGTTCCGAAAAATACACAGCTCACAGACAGGTCTTCACGTTAAATGGTCGCACAAATATTTGTAATGGAGATTTATATCCACAATGAAGGCGAACAACGCGCGTATTTATTAGCCTCTGCAAACTACAGACGAGAAAACGTGGCACTCTACATAATTGTGTTAATAAAACTGGTTTTCCTATAAAAGTATGCTAGGCAAAAATACATAATCCATATCCAGCATGATTGTACCTACGCAGTCTTTATCGTCACAAGACATACGACTAATACCGCTTTCCATTTATTTATAATCCATTTGGCATCACAAGTACGAATCTCTAACAAACAATTTTTAACTACTAAAACATTCAACATTTCTAAAGTCAAGTTTGATAAAATGGAACCCTAATTCGCGTCCGAGTGATAAAGTATGAAACGCATTTAAAAAAGGACCTACCTTTTGTCGGCGATGCAGTGAAACCGTCAGCCCTTACGCCTGGAGCCTGTAGAGCACCGCGGAGCACTGTCAGGCGCCAGTTGAAACTCAATGACAAGTTGCTTTAAAATCGACGCGAAATTCGTTAAGCTTCTTTTATTCGTTAAGCTTCTGTACTACAATATTACAAAGTTGAAGGGTTGGTCTAATGTCAGGAACTAATGGTTCGAATTGAAAAAATCTTTTATTGTTGGATAAACCACGCTACGACCAATAGGAGCATTAATGAAAAATATGACACAGACGAAGTTGCGCGGGTGACCTTGTTTAAAATAATATAAAAAAATCGTAGACCTCTGCCTGCAGATAATAAGTTGAGTGCAGACTCAACTTTCTCTCGCCCTTTTCAAAGCGAACAATTCTCAACCATGTTTCTTAATTAAACACTGATTTGATGTTATGATGTAGATGCTTTTCTTTTGTTTTGTGGACTCTCCAAGGAATACCTTTAATCTAAAAAACGTGAAACGTTCCTCGTATCTTAAAGGCAGTTTCAGTTGTTTCTAATAAAATTTAGGTATATATTGTTTTAGATCTGGTACAAAAGGGCATGATAAAAGCATGGAAGATTTAGATAACGATAGGGTGGGCCTTCGGGGATCTACGGCGGGAACAAGGGAGCATCGGAGGCGTGATGGTCCGTGTAATTAGGCCGTGACTCGCTCGACCTTTCACCCATCTGCGCGGCGGGGCCCTTATTCCACTTTTATTTCAACTTTCAATCTCCTTTCATCATTCACCCTTTGCCTACGCAATCCTTATGACTTCCAAATTGAATGGGTTATATTCAGCCGTATTTAAATAGGGACGGTTAGCTTTTAAAAGTTTCGGAGCAACCTTGTTTCTTCAGCTAAGTGCGAACTATAAAAAGCACTTTAACTCATCTCTACTAAGCCTATTTAGACAGTTTTGTAGTAGAACTAGCACCTCATCCGCGACTTCATTCGCGCTGGTTTTAGTATTTTTAGTATCTTTAGTCTGTTTAGTTTTTATTTTTTTAATAAATTATACCCTTTGTTACTTCCTGATAATTTAGCTGTCTTTTGGTGAAAAATAGTTAAAATCGGTCCAGTAGTAGCGGAGCCTATTCGGTACAAACAAACAAAAAAATCTGTCCTCTAATAATGTTATATTGTAGTATAAATGAGCTCCTGTATTTAACTTAAAGAATTCATTGATTTTGTTTCCAACGTCTTAAAGATCTGATGGTAGATGTAGCTGAGGTGCACTCTTCACCTCATGTCATGCGTTATTTCAATAGTTTCATAACTGCACGTCGGTGTACTACTTACAACTTGGCCTTTCCCTAGTTACGTGTTCAGTTAAATAATTAAGCTCTAGAGGACTCACTCATTCGCTCACTCATATCAGCCGAAAAACGTCCACTGCTGGACATAGGCCTCCCCCAAATTTTACCATAATCGCCACGCTTGGCAGGTGGGTTGGCGATCGCAGTGTAAGGTGTTGCGTTTTACTAGAGGACGGTTTCGATAATATTACATATATTCTTTAAGAGTGACCTAGTAAGAGCTAGCCTAGGTTGTAGAGTGGCTTGTTTCTTCAAATGTAGGTACTTGTAAATAGAGAATGTACTCTTAATGACGATAATTCTGATGATGTAAAAATTTTGAATCCGGAAATTTGAACTCGTCTGCTATGACTAATTTGGCCTTGATCCCTACGGAACGTTACTTTTTACGTAGTTATGTATTTTTCTGTTTGCATAAATAAATGAATATGAATATTTTTAAAGCAATTACCTTCTCTGAGCAAAGTATAAAAATAAATCGAGTTACATATAGGCTACTAATATCGAAAGATAAAACATTTTCCTACCGACTTTGGAAAGTCACGCGAACGAAGACGCGGGCCTAAGCCAGTCGTCAAATAAAAAGCTTAACGTTTCAATATTGAGAGACTGGATTACTGGATATAAAAATACATATTTTATGGAATAAGGTATTGGAAAAATGAAAAACTGGAGGGGTAATCGTTGCAAGTTTATGGCTCCAGCCATGTGCCACCACCGCCTGTGATTTACTAGGAATCCATGATCGAGAGAGGCTGCACATGTCTCGGCGAGAGCAGGCTTATCGCATACACGAAACGAAGCCAGTATTACGTACATACGTATACATAAAGATACTTCACATTATTTATAACCACAGATGACAAAGCATCCTTTTATTCAACTACCTAACATCAAGATCAAATTAAAACTTAGTACGCAACTTTAGACATTCCTTGTACAACCTAACATTAACATTTCTACTTCAGGTCTAAAAGTTGAAATTGAATAAGTACTTTCATATTTGAAATTCGTTTGTTTTACGTGACTACGGAAAAGTAACGGTTTTTGTTGAAATAATCGATGTCGACATATTTCACGTGTTGTATGGAAGAAGGAACAACAGAACAACTTGTAGTTATTAATGTCAAACGTCTTGGTAAAAATGTCGGAATTTCCATGCTCAAACTATTTATGAATCGTTTTACTGTCATCGGGATTAGTTATACTGTTGTATAGTTTTGTAACCGCATGTAGGCAATATTAAGGTTTTATGATAATAGTTTCACTTTATGATAGACATTCATAAAGTTATACAGACTGAACCTTAGATTAATTTTTGTCTTGGAAAATCGACATTTACTGTATGATGTCATATAACATAGTTGGAAATTTTATTTTTCTGATAACATGTAATACATTTCGTAGTAATGGCTAAAGAACCATTTCAGCAACTTTTTCCTGAAAGCGATCAGAGGGAATGTAGCTTTGCTATTTTCAATAACTCGGCTAATGAGAACGATCATCATGCAAATACACGATCGTCGCGTTCACTTAAATTGTTCGGCAAAAGCGAAAGGCGCCCTCTGTCGGAGCGACTACGCCGTGGGGTTTACAGTATAGGCGATTGCGTATTCGCACAATGACTATTTCTAAATATTATTTTCTCCCACGTGAATAGATGACAAAAAGCTATTCAATATCGTCTCCCACGCCTTTCTTGTTACTTAGAACTTTAATTTTTCTGATAACAGGCGTTTCGTAGTAATTAATGCCTCCAGAACCATTTTAGTAACTGTTAACGCCTGTGTAGACGTCATTGTTCGCTTTGCTATGCAAAAGGGTCAGGCGCCCAGTATGGATATTATTTTTTACAAACACCTTCATTACCACTTCTATAAGTCAAATTTTTCAACATAGTTCGAACTTGTGCGCTCCGCATATATTTTAATGTAATTCAGTTTTTACCAAAATTATACACCATACCTCGATACGGGAGTTTCATTCAAGTCATTGAAGCCCCAACAGTGACTTTTTTCGTGATATTGATCAGAGACAATGTGGCTTTTGTTATTTTCAATAACTCGGGGTTAGGTTTCGCCTTACAAAACGATCATCGCGCGAATACACGATCGTCACGTTCATTTTTTCGGCAAAAGCGGAAGGCGCCTTCTGTCGACGCGACTACGCTGTAGGGTTTACCATACAAATGACGTGACCGTCGCGTATTCGCACAATTACCGCTTCATTTATTAGGACGAAATCATAAAATTATTTCTAAATTAATATTTTCTCTCACGTGAATAGATGCCAAAACGCTATTCAATACCGCCTCCCACGCCTTTAAACCAAAGGACATTTCCGCTAATTAATACGTATTATTCATTCATAACCAATACTCAAAATATACCGAATAGACACAATGAAAGTGAGCTATGGGTTTGTGTCCAAAAATCTGGGTAGGCTGCCTGTCCATTGACGCGGAGCGAGGCAGCGGAGAAACGGAGTAATTTAACCAATAGAGTTGTATAAAATCTTAGTGACTGACGCAGAGCGGAGCTTTTATGCAATTCTATTGGTTAATATTTCTCCGTTCCTCTCCTCTCCGCTCTAGTGGACAGTCAGCCTTATAGGGTCCATTATTTTGGCCGCTGCATGCAAATCGGATTAATTAGTTAAATTAAAGGTAAATAATTACCATATATTCAGAAATTCTCTTAGTAATGATTCTGAACGAGCTTTTCAAAACTTAATAATAATAAAGAGAATCTATACACATGTTTGTTCAGATTTTACTCAAATGAAAGCGCAACAGCATTGTCATTTATTTGAAACTAGCTGATGCCCTCGGCTTCGCCCGCGTGGATGTCGGTTATCGCGACCAAAAGTAATCATGAAATTTTGAACCTATTCCTGGGATAAAAAGTAGCCTATGTCTTATTCCGGGCTATAATCTGTTCCAAATTTCAGCCAGATCCACTTATTTAAAATAATACCGTATTTGTGCAAATAGCTTTCCAATTACCACTTTGTATTTACCCATTTTTTAAAGTATTAAAATGGATATAGTATGTTATTCTTAAGAGATAGACGTATGCCATTACTAACTTTTCTGTAGACCTATATAAGATACACAATTCCACCATACATAATTTTGTTTTATCTCAAAGGGTTCAAAGGTTCCAACAAATATCATTATATTTTAGCCAATGTATAAAAAACTTGACAAATTATATATTAAAACCTTCCTCGAGAACCACTCTACACTCTACATTGGTGAAAACAGCATAAAAGCAACAAATCGGTGCAGTACTTTTGAGTTTATCGCGAACTGACAGACATACAGACGCGCAGAGGACGTTGTTTTATAATATATAGTGATAGTGATAGTCTCAGTAGAAAAACACCACGTCTACTGAAATCTCAAGATTGAAGAACAGAAACCTCATTCAGTCGTTGTCGTCCAAAAAAATACGCGTGTAGTCGACAGGTCGGCTTCAATACGCGTCGGCGACGAACGCGGCCGTCGCCGTCCTAATACGGTGATTTGTATGCAAGTCTGTTTGTTTCCCTAGCCTCCCTTAAGCCATCCCCCGAGTCTACACTATACTGCCCCAATTGCGTACAAGAAACGATATAACTTACTGCCTCACTAAAACTACTAATTCGATTTCAAACTAAAGACATTGTTCTAAACGGCATACATTTTCATTATTTTTCCGACACTACTTTTTCCACCCCGCCAAACTTTTATCGCAAGATTAAGAAATAACTTACTGCCCGTTCCGCGTGCGTGACGCTAACATTATTTATGGTTAATTCTGGATTCGCGAAAAACAACTTTCTTTTGTTATTATTCCAACACACAATATAAATAAAGATTTTTAGTGTCAAGATACATAGCGACCGTATATTTCGAATATTATAGTGTTCAATACTACTTTTGTTACGTATGTACTAACCTACCTACTTTTTGTTTATTTTTATTAGGTACAGCATTAAAGTACTAAATATATACACTTAAAATAAAATATCCTAACTAAGATAAGGCGTCAAAAAATTCGTCCGCATCGCTGTCCACCGGAAGTGAGCCCAAAAGACTGGCGGCATTGCCACGTTGTATGGCAATGCTTATCCTCTGTCCGAGGTAAAAGCCAGCCCTTGGGTCACGCGAAGTGTCAACTAAGCGTTTAGATAGATCTTTAAATAAGGCATGAGCACTCGGACCCCACGGTCCAAGAGTTTCAACCCCAAACGGCTCAAAAATATAATTGCCAACAAGGTTATTATATTTCCGCCGCTTGAGGTTCTCAGCAGCCGCAGCGGCAGTACCAGCACAGCACGACGAGCTAGGAAGATGTGATGGCGCAAGAGTATCGACACAAGTAGCGTCCCACACTAAAGGCCTACCCATCTTCCATGGAAACAAAGACATACCGTCCGGTCGCTTGCCGTCGTCGCGTGCCAGGCCATTGGGTTCTAGTACGGCTGGAACGCCGACGGCGACAAGAGCGCGTCGGATAATGTCGTTGATGTTTGCGTGCCGTGCAAAGCGACCCGCACTTCGACTGCATGAGAGACCGTGGTGCCCGAGGCTGTTGACAGCTTCGCCACAGTGACAACGATGAGGAGAACAACACGATGCGCCTAAGCGAAGGGAAGCAGCGAGGCGGAAAGTTGTATCGTCGAACAAGGTGCCTAAGTTCGACGACGGTAGTGCGTGAAGCCAGAGGCCCGACTCCCACTCACCCACAGCCAGCAGGCGCGCACGCTCCGCAGTAGAAGTAGAAGTGGCTATAAGGTTCCTCTGAACTTCTCTGCAGACCGGCTCATCCCACTGTCTTTGGTATGATGGGTTGTCGGGTAGATTTACCTACCTACTTAGATATATTTTCAATGTTATCGAGGAGTGTTTCAGCGGTATTCTGCCTATATAGTACTTACCCTAGGGTAAGGCTCGGCTGGCTAATAACTTTGTAGAAATAATACTTTGAACGTGGTAAAGTGAACTACTTATACAACAAAATGTAAGTGTTTGTTCACTTTAGGTAGCCCTAGACTTAATAAATAGATGTATAATATCTGTAGAAAATTCAGTTATTTTGGAACTTAAATCCTTACTAATATTATAAATGCGAAAGTAAATCTGTCTGTCTGTCTGTCGCGCTTTCACGCCAAAACTACTGAACCGATTTAATTGAAATTTGGTATACAGATAGTCTAGAGCCAGAGAAAGGACATATGCTACTTTTATCTCGAGAGTATGTTCCCTAGGGACCACGCGGGCGAAGCCGATGTTCTTTAAATAAATGAAACTCTTGCGTGAGTGACAGACAGACAACGCACAGCCAAAACTACAGGTCGTAGAAAGCTGAAATTAGACAGATAGTTTCCCTACACTCCGTAAGGACGCACTAGGAGAGGATTTCCTGAAATTCTTAAGGGAACGGGAAAAAAAGGGAACATGCGTGTACAAAGTCGCGGTCAAAAGCTAGTATGAGATAAATTAACAATAACAATAACTAAAACTAACAAATACACCAATCTTACAACAAACTAAAATATAGCATCAAAAAATTCGTCCTCAACGCTGTCAACTGGTAATGTGAGATAAATAAGTTAGAAGTTTTATGTCGTCCAATTGACACTCTTTAGGTAAAGTAATCAACAAATTATTTTCCTGACTGTACCTACCTAAGTTAGAAGTTAAGAACCAATACAGCAACCTACAGCCTACATTAATTTCGGGTAAATTGATTGGAAATGAAGCCTAAATAGACACTTATGCAACTTAACATCTAGACTACAGTTCATATTTCCTTTGGGAACTTTAGTTCCTCCAAGCTTGAGTGCTACTCCTCGAGATTGCCGTTCCTTACTCTTCAGACTCTGCAAGCAACTTTTTGCTGTCCATTACGAAATTAACGAGCCTTTCGCGACGACTTTAAACTATGGTTTTGTACAAAGCCTTGTGCATTATCACAATTAATATTCACGGTAATTAGTAGTATATGCATATCCATGCATGAATTTCAGTTTTCCCATTAACTAGCATAAGGATGGATAATAATTGACGCCAATATTTATGTATACTTAATTAGTGTTTGCCTAACCGAGGACGTTCTAAAATGGTAAACTAGTTAGTTTAATTTTATCTAAGTACCTACAATTCATCATCATCTGCCTAGCCTTTTCCCAACTCTATTGGGGTCGGCTTCCAGTCAAACTGGGTTCAGCTGAGAACCAGTATCTTACGTGGAGCAGGGGCATGGATTGTGGTAGGAGCGGCTGCCTATCAGACCTCCACAGACCATTAACTGGGTAACACGGTACTCCTTGGCAAGACTGGTGTCAGATTTACTGGCTTCTGACAATCTACGACTGCCAAAGATCTACAAATGACAGCACTGAATTACTGCCGCACTGAGGCTTAAATATGTACCAGACTTATGGAAAGTTGCTGAAGTAATAATGATAGCAAAGCCTGAGAAACCGACTCACGAAACAACATTATATAGACCGATTTCCTTGCTACCAGTAATATCAAAACTGTTTGAAAAGCTGTTACTGAAACGGCTTAAGCCAATAATAGATAGCAAAAACTTAATACCAGAGCACCAATTTGGATTTCGAGAGAAACACTCAACTATCGATCAAGTGCACAGGATCACAAACGTAATAGAAAACGCCTTAGAAAAAAGTTTAAATAAGAAAGTTTGTGCTACTGTGTTTTTAGACGTCGCGCAAGCATTTGATAAAGTGTGGCATGAAGGCCTTATACATAAACTGAAGAGCCTGCTACCGAAACAGTTTGCAGATATCCTGGAATCCTTCATTCTAAACAGATTCTTTAGAATAAGACAAGAAGACGCCTATTCAGATCTGAAAGCAATAAAAGCTGGCGTACTGCAAGGAAGTGTGCTGGGTCCGGTCCTGTACCTACTATATACTTGTGATATTCCTGAACCAGAGTACAATACCGTTGGTACCTTTGCTGCTGATACTGCCATAATGGCTGTTGGCCACGAAGACGCAATGAAAAAGGTTCAAATGGCTGTTAATCAAGTTTACGACTGGATCAAAAAATGGAGGATTAAATTAAATGAATCCAAATCAGTACACATAGACTTAACAAACAAAAATCAACAGCATTTCCCAGTTTATATTAATAACCGACAAATCCCCTGCGTGTTTTGGTTATTTCGTTTTTTGACACCGACTTCCGAAATTAAAGTTATTTAATACTTTGTAGTGTTTTGTTTTTGGAAGTCGGTTATATTTTTTGTATTTTTTTTTCACTTTTTATTGGTACCTGCGTACCCATTCACAGCGTACCAGCGTGATGTTATGTTATGAACTGGGGCCTACTTAATAAAACTTACTTAGTGCTGTCGGTGTAAAGGTCTCGTCAATACGAATGAAATAAGCTTTCCCAAACACTTAGTAGTTCCTACATACCGATGTGGAGTTGACTCTCTGTCGTCTCCATCATCAGATCCTGACGTGGTGGCAATGGGACTACTTCGGCAGCATACGCTTTCATATAAAAATGATTAATCGAAATCGGTTCATAAACGACGAAGTTATCGGCCAACACACATAAAAAATATATACGCGGTCGAATTGAGAACCTCCTTCTTTTTTAGAAGTCGGTTAAAAATACCCCAAGCCAATGTAAAATATCAGTTAGTAACCTTGCCGACTTGCTGGGTTGACTGGCCAGGGTTCGCTTTATTTACAGAAATATCGCCTCACGTGGTGCTTATTATGTTTACAAATTCTACATATTAACTAGCTATTATTTATTTGCCTAGAAACAGGAAATTAAAGTAGGTATAGCAACGTATAAAATTCTATCAATATATCAAAGTACCTAGGCTAATGTAACAATTCCTGAAGGAGGCTTTTGTTCAAAAGTATGTTTTGTTATGGTTGAATTAATAATTATGTTGTCTTTTCATGGTGTCTTTTAAGAGCGTATGTCAATAATTACTGATAGTTCGATAGGCGTGTCTTAGCATCGAGTTCCCTAAGTGCACCACACTCTATCCGCGTGCTTCCACGCGGAATGTTCAAAAATCTAATAAAGCGACACCTCGTCAACTAATTCAAAGCGCCAATTAATTCAGTGTTGCACGCAATTTATATTAACATATCCTATTGGTACTCTTATAAACTAGAGATTTTTAAAGATAGAATTAATTAAACATACCTTTATTCTTGAAAGATTTCGTCAAAAGTCATCATGTATGATTGTAAAATAGGTATCCTACGTAGAACCACGAAGAGCGTCCCCTGCCTACAGCTGATTTACTGCTTCTAATACTCAAGTAAGTACGTTGGTAATAATTCATTGGTGGCAGTAAACGTCACTGGTAACCATAGCCTTGCCCATAAACTGGCACAATGGCTGAATGGTTCCTGAATGGATTATGCCATAATCAGGAAGAGATGTCTGGCAGACTGATAGGTAGGTAGGTAGGTACATATTTACGTGCAATTATGTGTTCAGTTAGTGCCCGATCGGATGATATAAAAGTAGTTTTAGCGTATATTTACCTACTGTCACCGTTATGGGGTAAATTTACGAAGTAATTGGGGAAATTAACAAGAATAGGACAGAACAGGAAGGAAAAAGACAAGAGTATTTTAGATTAAATTATTTACCATAAATTGCAACTCCTCATTGTCTGGTCTGCTTATAAAACTTGAGGACACAATATTTATTTTTTAGTTATATTTATTTGTAGAAGCGCAAGGCTTCTAGCTATGGTTTTCAGAATACGATCGTTTCTAAACAAACAACGTGGACAGAAAAGCAAACAAACTGTACCGAGTCTAAATTGTTTTTAGAATGAAATTTCTCTCCCAAAAATTACCTGTCAAACTCCGTGTACGTTTTGTTCTCAATTTCGGATTTTTCACAGTTGTGCTTTTAAAACTACAATTTTCTGAAAAATGGTTTATTGATAACTAGTTTATACCAGCTGCTGCGGCCGCGGTATAATATAGGACGTATCCTAGCCGAGTGCCAAGTATGTATTATCCAAATGTGTTCGAGCTTTAAGACGTGAAGAGGGATCAGAGGCAGACAGAGTTCCTTTACTTACTTTTAGCTATTAAGTATGGATTAATAACATAAAATTCTCAAATTGTAAAAAATAAAGAATTTTGCAGCGAAAACAACCAGTGGTACTCAGTTGGAACCAGTTGTCCAAATTTTATCTGTTGAATAGGCACGAGGGTACTCAACAGATTTATTTACACTTCCAGGCAGTAAATATAACACATCCTGTACAAAAATATTTGTCTCTCGCTTATATGTTCATAAATGTCTAAGTGGAAACCTTTTCTAAAACTCGAAGTGTAATTTTAACTGCTCGGTAGTGTACAATCACGATACGATAAAGTTGATCAGTTTTATACGTGTGCTGGTTACCTGTCACTGTTAATTGTGTGAACGATTTGCTGACGCTTCATATGTTATGACAACATGCGATGCGATGCCGAAGAGCAACGTGATCAATTTCAAATATTTTGGAACTTTTGACAATTGAGTAAAGGGCAATTCTCGTATTATTGAGGAGCACTTGTGTGCATCGCAGTCGCAAACTGTCAAAAACACCTCTAAATTCCCATGTGGATTGAGTGATCTTTTTAAAAAGTTCGTATAATCTCTACAGAAAACGAAAGAGTTTTAGTAAATAATTGTAAAAACATGATGGTGAATTAAAAAAAAAACACCGGTAGCACTCCGGGAGTGCCGGCAGAAGTGAAAACATGTAAATAATACATCCTTACTGTCGCGGTCACATCATAGACAAACCACCGACAACAAAATAAACAAAAAGACACTGACGTGTGGCCGCGACAGCGACTGTCAGTGACAGATGTCAATCTTGACACAGTTCCTGACATAAACAAAACGAACCATAAAAACAACAAAAAATAACGTTGTGTTTAATTATAAGTACAAAAATACTATCATTTATGAGGTAGAATACAATGTTTATTTATTGCGCTATCGTACACAAATATGACAATTTACATGTTATTATTCATAATATTATATCGTTATTTATTTATATATTACATTAATTTTTATCTCTTAGAAAAGTCAACTTTCATCCATAATTTCGTAATTCCGTAATTTCGTATCCTTGGATACGCGTGGCACGCTGTACATAAACACAGACGGACATTCGCGCAAGCGCCCTGTGCCGCCTAAGCGGAGCAGCACACTCAGGCACGGTAGAAAGAGTGGGAGATACTAGTTCCTCTCCCTTCCCCTCGATCTTACGCTTTTTCGCATCACGTGACCCTGACGCGAGTCCGTCTTACGCTTTTTGCGATCGGGTCACGTGACCCTGACGCGAGTTTAAGATTTTATACCCATTACAGAAAAGTGCTCAACGCCGCTAAAGAAGTTTTCACTTCAAAAAATGTAAAACTTACTTAAATTTGACAATTGTTTAACATTGACTGTGGCTTAGTTGATATTACGACTTGAATTTGTTTGCTTTTTAAGTTCTGGCAATTTCTGGCCTGAATTTTACAATCAAGAGCCCAAGTTCCTAAATTTTTGATTGACTACTGTACGAGCTCAAGTACTCAATGATGTCAATAACTGATTCAGACCTAACTAAATGTTTAGGTACTACTAGTACTACTTATGTTCAGTAAATATAAGACACTATCTTCTGCCATCGTGTTCGCCCGCGGGAGAGTTTGAAATAACCCCAGGATAAAAAGACTCCTATGTCTTAATCCAGCTTAAAAACTATGCCTGTGTTTGCCGAATGTCATATTAATTTAAGTCGTTTTTAGGGTTCCGTACCCAAAGGGTAACCAACGTCTGTCCGTCCGTCTGTCTATCAACGGGCTGTATCTCAAGAACTGTAAGGGCGCTGCAGTACGACTGCAGCACCGCGCGGCACTTTGCGTTTATTTTTTGTATGGATTAACATAGCCGCGCGGCGACAAATTTATAGGTAGAGAGTTGAAATTTTCAAAGATTATGTATTTCTATTGCCTATATAACAACAAATAGTAAAAATTAAGGTTCAAGGTACGGAACCCTTCGTGTGCGTGTCCGACTGTCACATCTACAACATCCATCCATTCCAACAAACTCTTACAATTACAATAGGTATTACAAGGATCACAATAGGAATGTAATCCGATGCGAAGTTAACGAATTCTATCGTGATTGGCATGACACTTAAATATGGATGTTGATAACTGCGAGCTGAAACCGCATTGTTCCCGCCTTCCGCAAATACAGTGACAGATAAGTGATTAATGGAAAATGGGAGCACTGCGAGTTGCTCATTAGAGGACCCATAATTTAGGAAATTCTAAAACAATTTTTGTTTATTCATTTTAGTATGGGGTTGAAGCAGAAAAAAAACACAGTGGCATAATAAACTTATTAACGAAATCCCGCAGACGACAAGGAGCAATAAAAATAACTAGCATAATAATTTCAAGAAAGTATACTACTAGAATATAGTTGGTTAAAATTGAAAGTTAGTTTTATAATAAAATTATTTTAAAAAAGTTTATTACAAAATTATTAGAAACTTTTTTTTTCAAGAATAACACAGATATATTATGAACTGTCGAATTTAAACGAGATGTATTGTTTTTTTTTAAATCATTTCTTCATAATAACCGCCTCGCCAGATTTATAACCATTTCACGATATTTGCAATATTGCGGTGAAATCGTCATCACACATGATCGATCCCAGCCCTTCTGCGAAGTTCTGCTAGTTATTTTTTTACCCTTCTTAGCTTTGATACTTCGCTTGATATCTACGCCACTTGTGCATGTCTTGTGCAAGATCAAGTAACTATATATAAATTAATATTTTAGATATTTTATTAAGCAAAGTTAGTGGTTTTAATTGAGCAACTTAAATTGGTATTGGTGTTTGTCTTAAACTCTAAAAGTTCAAGTTAACTGGACGTTAAGCAGTCTGTTTTAAAGTTATAATTTAAAGAATAACATCAAAAATTAAAAAAAGCACAAATATCAGATATGACGTCATGCTACGTTGAAAAAACGTAGATACAACGGCGAGCATCGTACAAAAGACTCTGAATTGTATTTATTTGGCGATTTTTTGTACATTGTCTCAACGTGGCACGGTACGACCTGCTAGTGGTGTGTATGTGTTGTGACCCTTACTTGCTTTTTAATTTGGACCTTAGAATAACAATACTTGGTACCAAGTTAGACAAGCTAGTCAAACCTATCAGGCAACTCATGCCTGGGATGAATAATTAATAGTATGCCTATTATTGCCCTAAGTGCCTAAGTGCTCCGCAATTACGTATTAATTGGTTTATCTCATATGTCACCAACTCATTTGCAGTAACCAATAATAACTTAACACCCTAGAGGTCTTACTGACGTGAGTGATTGTAACACTGACGTGACCTGTAATACTCATTGCACGTTGTGAACTCCATTCTTATTATTTATCTACAAAATGATGTTTGTACAAATATTATATTTGATTATTCAAAGGTAGACCTAATGGCAAAGTTTTACTCGCCGTCTATACCTGCAGGTCCCTGATGACACTTCGTCGACTTGAGGACACCTGTTATTCTCTCATCAGCAAATCACCTACACTCCTCACGACGAACCCTATCATTATGCATTCTCGTAGAACATGTCTTCAATACGCCCCTTACCCTCGCATTATTTATCATACACTTTTCATAGGAAATTCTGCGAAACCCGTGTAAACACCCACTTGTTTACAATTTACCTACCTAACCTACGAATTATAATATGTAATTAGGCTGAACCATTTCAATCAATCTATCAGTGCAATCAATTATTATTAAATCCCATCCGTCAAGCTCCTTTACTAAAAAAAATAGTTTTGTTAAAGAAAAAAGAGTGTTTTGATAATTATTAAATGTAAAAGTAGAAAACTCGCGAGCGGCAAAAAACCCACATGGGGATCTAGACAAAGTAGCATTCTATCAGCGATATAGATTCTCAAGTCCTTAAGAGGAAATGCGGGCAGAGAGACTTGGTGGGTAAAAAGTCATAATTCGAGGTTTAGCTCTCGCCCTTTTCCTCCTCAACGATTTTACCAATCTAAAAGATACTTCATAAACTGAATAAGAAGGATATATACTGTGCTATGGGCACAGCCCCTAGCTCTCGCAGTTTTTTCTTTTTTCTACACTAATATTATAAAGAGGAATGATTTGTTTGTTTGAAATGAATAAGCTCCGAAACTACTGGACCGATTTGAAAAATTCTTTCAGCAATGGATAGCTACATTATCAGGGAGTAACATAAGCTATATTTTATCCCCGTGCTCCCACGGGAACGGGAATTACGCGGGTGAAACCGCGTGACGTCCACTAGTTGTTAATATTTGTCAAATTTGTACGGTAGGGCTCTGTTGACCCTGCCAGGGTTGCGGATTTTGTTTGAAAGAGTCCAAGGGCATTAAGGAGGAACACGGATGGGTTTTAGTCAATAAGAGTCTGACACTCCCTTCTGCCCGCCCAGAGCGGGAGAAGTCATTTGTTTTTTTTTGTTTTTGATTTTTTTGGAGTCATTTGTCGTTTTTTTTTTTACCATCCTTAAAAAAGAGCACTGTTGACAACGGTCTATATAGACAATTTCGAGCATTTCTTAAGGGTTCTAGTGCTTATAATACGGATAATATATCATCAAAATACTGAAATGTATCATGTACTACCGACACCCAATATCTTCAAACCAGAAAATAGCAAAGCTGCTTTGCAACAAAAATAGGTATGGTGGTTGTAAGTACCCAACGGGATCCCTTCTTTTCGCATAATGTTCTTTTTCCTAAAATACTTTGGCATAACTATTTTGGTGTAATTTGTTTTGCCATAATAATACTTTGACATATTCTTTTTTCGCATACAGTTTATGTTGGCATAATTATCTTGAAGGCTAATTTGTTTTGGCACAAATTTAATTCGCATAATATTACGAGGCATAATGACATTTAGCAAAATAGTATTTAGACATAAAATTTATAGAAATAACGGAAACAATTCTATTTTTTTAAAACTTGTGTTAAAATAAAAGCATTGTCTTCAAAATTTAATACGTTGTGCTACAAAAGTTAGAGACAGAAACAAATTGCTGCAAATCCGACTCCACGTAGTCTTGTCTGCCCTACCCCTAGAGTGTAACCTAAGCCCGCGTAGGCGAGCGTAAAACACATCTGCGACGATAAGGTCAGAAACTATGCCTGCTGCATGTTGCATGCTTGCTTACATGCTGCATGCCTGCTGCATGCTTGCTGCATGCTTGCTTGCATGCTGCATGCTTGCTGCATTCATGATGTATGCTTGTTTGTTGAGTGACGAAAACCATGCCTGCTGCATGTTGCATGCTTGCTGCATGCCTGCTTGCATGCTGCGTGCTGCATGCGTGCTGCATGCATGGTATATGCTTGTTTACATGTTTGCATGCTGCATGGTTGCTGCAGGCATTGTGTATGCTTGTTGAAAAATAAAAATAAAATAATTTGTTCACCTACAATGTAAAGTGCCTACAAATTTCAATAGAACAATATTGTATAAAAACATGTATTAGTGTGTAACATTTTAAGAGTTAATTAATTATGATTATTTGTTATCCCTATAAAAATAGATTTTATAGGCATAACAAATAATCATAATTCATTAGCGTTCATTATGCGTTAATAAATTATGTTTTAAAATGTTATGCTTAATCATTATTATGATTAGAGAAATTATGCTTAAAAAGTATGCGTAAGCTGTTATGCGTAAGTAATGTTATGAGAAAATATAATTAGGAGAAACAAAAAAATGACAAGTTATTTTAGGTCTTAAAATTTTATGCAAATGGATAGGGAACCTACCCAACTCCCCAGGAGAGTTCCTTCACATTAAGCTTACGAGCTGCTCCACCAAGTAACCGAAAACTAATGCAGACAATAGGTACGGTTGCATTGAGTTACTAATTCAATGCCAAGTGTATCAAATGATTTAGCAATTAAGTGCTAGCGCATAATTAATTATATTTAGGAATAAAGTAATGCGAATACGTAAATGCTTGAGTAACGCGAAACCGAGATCATTAATGTTTAATTACATGTAAGTATAATCTGGGAAAATATTGCTTACCTACCAATTTTAACAGAAACATTATGGCGGTTTACATTGAGTCGGTCACCAAATGCGGCGACTGCATTCGGTTTAATCGAATCGAGTAATCGAATTTGGCTGTTTACATTAAGTCGGTCACTGAAGACAGGGACTGTATTCGTTTAAGTTGTCGGTTTACTGGGTTCTGCAACCGCATTCAACCGAATAATAAGTGGCGCGTTTAAAAAAGTCAGCCTTGTTCAGTCACCAAATACGGGCTGTGGTCGAATACGGCAAACCGAAAACCCATTTACACTAGTCGGTGATCGAATACGGGATGCAATCGAATCGGTCAAAACGAACTACTGTAAATGAGCTATCACTAAGACTGAAACTAAGTACCTGTCACATAGACAAGTAGACCGAGAGCTTTAATGGCGTACAAGTCACATTCCATCTCAAGGTGAAAATCAGTTTATTTTCCTGACTGTTTATAAAGCGAACCGATAGCAAAGTAATAAATAAGAATTGCCTAAATAAATAAAAATAATGCTAAAATATATCCGTTCCACTATTTTAATATTTTTTTCCGAATAACCTAATAGGTTATCAGCTCCTTTGAATACAGCATAGAATTCTCATTCCTAGAACAACCAGAGATAAGTAGTATGTAGACGTACCCAGCAAACTTTAAAAGAATTAAAGTCTGTAAACGACTGTGGAAACACGAAACCAACTAAATAATTTTGCTAATACGGCTTCTGTTTCGTTTCATACTAATATTTAGTTAGGATTTTGCTGACTTTAACTTGAATGCAAGCTCAAAAATAAACACGTTTTCCAAACAAGACTTGTAGTCACAATGCATGTACAAACCAGGGTCTTTGCTAAAGATCCGTCTATTGGGCAGAGCCAGCTCACGAAACAGTCTTCACTGCCGATGGCAGAACCATATCCGCCATATAAGAGCTTCTGAGAGAGATCGAGACATTCTATGGACAGTTCTACACGTCAATGACTTAACCCGCTACGGATCTAGCTAACGACCCAAGAGCTAGATTGACCTGGCACTATACCGTGGACATCCCGGACGTCAGCATGTATGACATTAGGATGGCTCTGAAGCAGCTTAAAAACAACAGGGCGTCGGGTGAGGACGGAATTACGGCCGAACAGGAGTTTGGGTGCTTTTGGGTATTTTATACATATAAAATCGGTCCTTAAAGACCTTCAGGAACTGTTCAATTCCGTCATACTCGAGGGGAAAACGCCACAGGTATGGAGCAGAGGTCTGGTGGTACTCTTCTTTAAAAAGGGCAACAATGCCATGCTGAAGAATTACAGGCCCACCTTACTTCTGAGCCATGTCTACAAGCTGTTTTCCAGAGTCATCACGAACCGTCTTACGCGCAGGTTTGACGACTTTCAGCCTCCCGAAAAAGCCGGATTCCGAAAATGCTTCAGCACCATAGACCACATACATACGCTCCGGCAGGTTATACAGAAGACCGAAGAGTATAATCTGCACCTCTGCTTAGCGTTGGACTACGAGAAAGTCTTCGATTCGATCGAGACTTGGGCTATGCTGCAGTCTCTCCAAACGGTGCCAGATCGACTATCGGTACATCGAGGTACTGAAATGTTTGTACGAAAAACGCCACCATGTTAGTCCGACTTCAGCATCAAAGCTCGGAACCTATCCTCCTGCAGCGCGGTGTGAGGTAGGGAGACGTAATTTCTCCGAAACTGTTCACGGCAGCAATGGAGGATGTCTTCAAGGTTTTGGATTGGAGAAAGCTAGGCATTAATGTCAATGGCGAGTACATCAGCCACCTTCGATTTGACGATATATCGTCGTCATGGCTGAGACTACGGAGGACCTCAGTACAATGCTCGATGACCTCAATAGAGCTGATGAACATGGACAAAACCAAGATCATGGTAGCAAATACACATGTAGCACCCACTCCTATCAAGATTGGAAACTTTACACTCGAAGTTGTAGACGAGTACGTCTATCTGGGACAAACGGTCCAGTTAGGTAGGGCTAGCTTCGAGAAAGAGGTCAATCGTCGAATCCGACTCAGCTGGGCGGACATGCTAGAACGAGTCATTCATGAAACGCATTGATACTGGTGATGAGACGTGGGTTTACGAGTTTGACATGCAAACTAATCAATAAGCTTTCGAATGGCGCCTTCCAAATTTAAATATTGAAATGTTTGTTATTTTGTCTATTTTTAGAAGGTTTCTTAATTTGACGTGTACGTTTTTGCCCCCCTCCCCTCGGACCGCGCCTGCCACAGATGCAGTTATAAGGATCTGTGGCAGACGCGGTCCGAGGGTGTGCAAGTCATGCAAGTGTTCATTTGGCATTTCATTACTGAGCTCAAATTGAAAACGATCCGTTTTGGAGGATTTGTTCACCATAGTATCTTTTGGTTTTGGACTGGAGAAAGCTAGGCATTAATGTCAATGGCGAGTACATCACTCGCCTTCGATTTGCCGACGACATAGTCTTCATGGCTGAGACTACGGAGGACCTCAGTACAATGCTCGATGACCTCAATAGAGCTGATGAACATGGACAAAACCAAGATCATGGTAGCAAATACACCTATAGCACCCACTCCTATCAAGATCGGAAACTTTACACTCGAAGTTGTAGACGAGTACGTCTATCTGGGACAAACGGTCCAGTTAGGTAGGGCTAGCTTCGAGAAAGAGGTCAATCGTCGAATCCGACTCAGCTGGGCGGCGTTCGGGAAGTTGCATGGTATCTTCTCGTCCCAGATACCACAGTGTCTCAAGACGAAAGTCTATGACGCGTGTGAGTGCGTGTTGGCAGTGGGCAGGGCACATTACTCGCAGAACAGATGGTCGATGGGACCGAAAATTTCTGGAGTGGCGACCGCGTACCGTAAGACGCAACGTTGGAAGGTCTCCGACAAGGTGGACCGATGACCTGATGAAGGTCGCGAGTAGCCGATGGACTCGAGAGGCGCACGACCAGTCGTTGTGGCGACGCTTTGGGGAGGCCTATGTCCAGTAGTGGACATCTTTCGGCTGTTATGAAAAATGATGATGATGATGATGCATGTACTCGTTTGTAAATAATAACACGCATTAGTAAACTGGGCTAAAAATTAAGCCCAAAAATTAAATTAATTAAATTATTATTATGTAATATAATTATACTTAACGAAGCACTATCTCAGTCACCTAAAATAAATAAAAACCGGCTGCGTCACCACAATCTGGATGGTAGCCAGAATAGGTGCTGATAGAGAACCAAAACGAGCTCAAACTTCAAGTAACTCAATTACTTAGTTATTGTTGTATTCTAGATGTAGCTACATCATCAATTCATCAAGCCATGCCAACAGGCCACGAGTGAACGTGAAACCAAATCGCGATATGGATGAGTGGTTAAAACCAGATAAGCAATAATCGACAGGCGAGCAGAAACAAATGCCTGCGAAAATAAATCGAACTTGATCGAAAACAACCGATGTCAATTCGGGTGAACGACAACGTTATTTTTCTTTTCTATTCTAAAATTTGAAAGTTCTGTTAGACGTTTTATTGGACGTATTTTTAAAGCACGAGTGAGTTTTGAATGTTTGAGGGGCCTTTTGACCCCGCGCCCCAACCGAATGTTTGCTCAGATTTGCATAATCAATATGCAAAAACAAGCTATCTAAAGATTTATGACATCCTGAGCAGTGTTGTCTGCTATAAATTAGATGCTATTCATATCGACCGGCCATTATCACGATGGATGGCTACTGAACAACATAGCCCATAAAAATACCGAGGAGCTGTCGTTTACAATAGATGGAACAAGGTCAATAAAACAGATAAATATAATAAAAATGCTAACTTTATTTAAATAGTTTACCTAGTATGATATTATTCGAAGCTAAAATAAGTTGCCTTATTACAAGCCTGACGAAATGTTCAATTGATACTAGTACGGCACTCAAGGTCAAATGAGGTCCCGGATCAAAGACGAGACGCGACTTACGGTTCTAAACGTGACGATTAAGCGAGAAACTCTCACAAAACACCGTTAAAAACACTCGGCGAGCCAACAACTCAAATTCAAAATTTTCGATAAAAATAATAGTTAGTTTTATTGCAAATGTTCTATCGACTAAGCCGTTTCCCATTAGGTAAGTAATTATATCGAGATCAGGTCCCAGACTATTACTAGCGGCGAAATCCGTATTTACATGAACTTGCCTTAAAGCTGTCATCCGCAATCCAATCCAGTGCCGATATTGGAGAAAGTAAAGATAGTTATATATTCTATAGGAACTATATCTTATATTAAAGTAGAGACTTCGTGAAATCATAGCTAATATAAGTTTCGTATTGTGGCGAATGCGGTATTCTCTATGGGTGCGTCGCGCCACTTACATTCATATTGGTTAAAAAGCATACCTTCCATATTCCGAGTGCAAAGTGTGGAGGCTTATGTGACCTTCGAACAGTGGCGTAGCTAGTCTCAAATGGGGCCTGTATCAAACATTTTTGGGGGCCCGTTTTTAAGGATATTGCTTTTTAGACAAAATAGGCCCTACTAGCTCAGAACGGTCTTGGCAGGCCACAAAGGAGATGGCAGGACTAAATGTATAACTTTGCGTCCACACGTTGTGGCCCTTGTCGTCCGGAGGCCCCGTATCTCTACATCTCCGTATATCTTTGACTAGCTGACCCGCGCAACTTCGTCTGCGTCACATTTTTCATTACTGCTCCGCTCCTATTGGTCTTAGCGTGATGATATATAGCCTATAGCCTTTCTCGATAAATGGGCTATCTAACACTGAAAGAATTTTTCAAATCGGACCAGTAGTTCCCGAGATTAGCGCGTTCAAGCAAACAAACAAAAAAACTCTTTAGCTTTATACATATACTAGCTGACCCGCGCAACGTCGTCTGCGTCACAATTTTCATTACTGCTCCGCTCCTATTGGTCTGAGCGTGATGATATATAGCCTATAGCCTTCCTCGATAAATGGGCTATCCAACAGTGAGAGAATTTTTCAAATCGGACCAGTAGTTCCTGAGATTAGCGCGTTCAAGCAAACAAACAAACAAACAAACAAACTCTTCAGCTTTATATATTAGTATAGATTATTATAGATACGGCGGTAGCTACGACCCTGCCTACGAACTACTTACATCCAAACACAGCATGCGGAAATATTTCACGGAAATGAAAATTATTTTGAGAAATGAACGTGGAACTAACATCACTAATTGTCGAGTGATGCGGTTTGACCTCACCGGTCAAGGTCAACTAGCCAATTAATATCGATTAACGATGCATTCTTGATCGTTAGCTCTACTTTATATTCACTCAAACTTCACCCGCTTGAAATTCAGTTTATTACAAATTCAATGGCTTCCAATTTCTGAATTCATTTTAAATGTTGTTTAAAGCGATCTAGTTTTAGAGGTTATTTGTTCGATGGAAGTGTGAATATGGAATGGGCGTAAAAACTTCAACCGCTTGGCTATCCATCGGCTAATTGAAATAATATAGACGTAACATTTACATGACATTTATGTATTTATCGTTGCTTTTATTGAATGCAAATCATCGTTATTACCACCTACTGAATTTATCAACACGAATGTCAAATGTTAGTGTTAATCATCTACAACGGGTTAACATTAAAATCAATCCAGCAAATCACATTCAAGTCAACTGAGGGTATAAGGTTTAGCCGCTGTTAAATTACATAAAAAAGCAAAACATAGACTTAAATTTAATTGGAATCTTGCATCGGCATTCGATTAATAAAAAAGAATTTAGAATCGCCGCTCGTCGCTCGTAAGGTAAACAATCATGAAGAGACCTAAACTAACAGAGTCTGGCGCAGCGAGCGAGCGATACTTCCACGCGAATAAGCTTTAATTGATCCCAAGCGCAGACCTCTCCAGGCTACCCGCATTAACCAATCCGCACAATTTAATTTTTCTCCTCAAATATTAATGTCGGCGACTTCTTACGCGCATATCTCGTTTCCGTTCCCGTATGAATTTAGGGAAATCCTCTTAGGTCTCTCCTACACTCTCTAAAGAACCTACCTACTTGCCACATTTCAGCTTTCTACGACCAGTAGTTTCAGCTGTGCGCTGTCAGTAAGTCACTCAGTAACGCAATACATTTATATATATTGATTTGTACAACTTGAACCTTATTTTCAATAGTTATTGCGACCCAAATTGCTTTTTATGTTATTGTATTAAGACCGCAACACTCGGGTTTAGTTTGAATATATTCATACAGTGCGCGGTTTAAGAATGGCGCCAACGGGAATGCAATTTACTGCCCTCTGCGGAGACATACCGAACTTCTTACTACAAATATTCATTACTAACTTTTCTGTGTGACCCTCTCAGTCGCTACTATGTTGAAAATAGCTAAATGTTCAGCTTAGTTTGCCGAGTCGTAAACTTTTTTTAATTTGAGGTGGGTTTGCTCTTGACTCCAGTCCACGTCAGAGGTGACATAGACAAAGTCGACAATAGAGTGAGTTTACCCAGAAGAAGCCTATTTACTATAACTTTGAAGAGATTAGGTTTGAATGCGTTCAGAAACACAGACGCAGGTACAGAGTGCCTCTACTTTGCTGTGGGCATTATAAGTCACAAGCAAACGACAAACGAAACTGCGTATATTCATGCCAACTCTCTCAAGAACTGGGCCGACACTAGGGATCTACAATTACGAGGCACCCACAACCGTAAGCACGACACTAGACATAATCTACTTACATGATTGCTACAAAAAATCCACAAAAAATCTTAATAAAAAGGCGGCAAATAAATTAATTCAACAATGAAATGAAAACTCAAAAGTATTTTCCTTTTTGAATTTTCAAACGTAGGTAATTTTTCCTATGAGCACTTTCTCAATTTAGAAATTCATGTAGCGCGTAATTACTTTAGGCGAATGTGCTGTGATACTGAATTTCTGAATTTGATTCGTTTAACTTTGATTCAGGACCAGAAATAATCAGTTTATTTAATGAAGCGTCGATGTCAGGGTTTGACTCCAGCACGCAAGTTCCCCAAGAGATAAACACGACTTAGAAGCCATTATCAAAAGGGAATTTAATTTCCTTTAAGAAAACTCCAGTATCACGTTAAGGTTCACCTAAAGGTGATTAAGTATATTTATTTATTTACAAAATTTAGCGTGGGCTTCAGTGGTCTGCCTGTAGTTCCTAGCGGTTCAAAGTCGAAGCGAGCCATGGGCTACCCTCAAATCTCCGTAAGCTCGTTGTGGTTTAAACCATTTTGAGTGATGCGATTAGTTTTACACAATATCTGCACGGCAATAAGCAAAGTGCTTTATTGTGGTGTGTTTGCGGTTCAGGAGTCGAGCCTAATATCAAATGATGCTCGACAAAACGAAATGAAACAGGAAGCTCCTGAGAAATATATCAACAATGTATAGCGCATTGTGGAGCCAGATAAAGTATAAAAATATTTCTTTGAAATGGAACCTATTTAGGACGGTAAATGTTTCCGTGCGTTTCACAAATGTCCCGAAACTGCTGGTAATTCACACGGTATTTTATTTTTTACGTATATTTAAATTTTCTTGAGATTCGCTATTAAACAAAACGTTGAACTTTCAGGTGGCTTTTGCATAAGGAATTTTTATAGTTATCTCCGGTGGAAATGTTAAAGTAAATAAAAGTTGAGGTGCTTTACATAAAGTGCAGTGTCTGGGGGACTGAAGCTGGCTCGCGTGTTATCTCACTGTTTCTCATTTAAGCGTAAACAAAAGAACAAAGAACCGTTAATTCAATAAACTAGTAATCCACAAAAGTGAATACCTACGCGTTTGATGTTCGTGATAAGCTCCCATCGATGCGCTGCACTTACAATTACTATCAGTTATCATTCGATAACTAAAAGCATGTTTATCAGAGCAGCTACTATATGTTCACGAAGTTATTTTCATATTCGTAAACAAAATCACATAAGGATATCACCATGTTCATGGCACCCTTTGGTGGATTATCGTGACTTAAGACCAAACTGTGGTTCCAAGAACCTACGCGATGTAACGATTCGAATGAAATCCGATTCCATTAAAAAGGGTTTTTGTTCCGTAGAGAACAAAGCTTAAAACCTCTCTTAAATTCTACTGCTAAAGGAATATAAAAGCGCAAGGCTAATCTAGTTTCCATACGAACACACGAAAAATTATTCTTTGGGGGTCTAGATGAACATTTCTTCTGGCAGCTCGAAAAGCATGCACAAGTGGCATTGTCACCGTGAAATAGAGGAACAGTTTTGAAATGGAACACAGTTCCTCGCAGATCAGCACTGAGTGTATGCAGGCCCTATGCGGGCTTCGATTCTCCTCGCGACTTTTTCGCGTAAGAAGAACATCTGTGCTCAGAATTAAGATTCTTCGCCTGTCGCAAATAAAACACGGCACAGTCGGATTGTTTCAAAGTTTACAATCAAATTTTTAAAAATGAACATCATGCTGGATACGGACGCGGAATAACATTATTCCTCGCGGAATACGACTATTACGGGCGAAAAATTCGACATTAATACTGTATTTATTTTCGTTCACATTTTTGTCAGCGAACGTTACAAAATATGAAACATATTTCTCTTCGGTTTTTACTTTTTTGGTGTCGTTTTTCCCTAAAGGATTCCTTGGTGCACGGGTAAATTTTAAAAGACTTTCGTGAAAAAATATATTTTCTACTACTAAAACATTTTATCGGAAAGCTAGCTATACTTTTTTCTAAAATAGATAGCCATTTATGATTCTATATTTTTTAATGTATGGAGGAGATATTTTATATTATAAAATATTAATTTCATTGGACATTAGGATAACAATGGTCTTGACGCCCACATAGCTACGAGGTTAAACAAAGAGCCGTGTATCTAACAAACAATAACTGTTGCCTTTACGAGATAATATGTCGGAGATAGATCAGCGAACAGTCGACAGGCTCGCAGCGGAGCATTAATCACGAGCCGCCTCCATACCAGCCGCGCAAAAATGATAGCCGCTTTATTAGACCTCTTCGAATTTACTACGGAGCTACGACACCCCGTAGGCCGCGACTTTCATCAACTTTTTCAAATATTTACACAACTCTAATCTTCCGTTCTTCTGCATCTTTTCAAAATGTAGCTACTGAATCTTTTCGAATTCACAAAGAACGACATTCTTTCATAATTTTGGAGTAAAATACAGTTAAACTTTAGGCGCCAAAAGGTTTTCGCCAGGCTTCTTAAATATTTTTTTCTCACTTCTAAATTCCGAAAACAACAAATTTCGTTGACTTCCTCGTAGAATCATACACCTAACTTGTGAAAACTACGAAGAGATTTTACGCGCGTAATATAAAAACCAGAACTAAAAGTACACTTTTTAACATTATACATATTTTTAAATATGGTAAAAATAAATTTTGCAATTTAACAGTATCCTTTCGCTGCCAGCTGCAAATTCTAAACAAGATGAAACAAAGATGAGAGCAACAGAAGCGATGTAAAAATGTTATATAACGTAAGATGAAGCAGAGCTGATGAGAAAACAAAAGAGTAACAAATGATTGTAAGTAAACAAATGGCTTACCGCCTTAGCTGGGAAGTTTGGAGCCAACAGTCGACTATTAAAGTTTAAGATGTAGACTTGGAAAGTGTTGAGAACAAAGATAGCGAAGTCGGCGGAGGTCGGTAGCGCGGGAGGACTCACGGCACGACGGAACTACGCGGCACGCGCTCGCTCGGGGTGAGTGGTGCGAGTGCGGCGAGGGTGCGAGCGAGTGTGAGCGTACCACGGCAGGTCCGCTCTTCAGGGCGGCCCAACTTCGAATCGGCGTCGCCCTCCGCCACGGTTATGTAACACGCGCGGCGTAGCGCAGCGCGGCCCGGACCCCGCTCACCCCGCTTTTAGGGAAAAGATGAATGAGTAAAGTTTCCTAACGGACGTTAGTCCATGGATCGCGCTCGGTTTCAGATCGGCCCGCGGTTACATAAAGCCTCCCGCACATGCGCGCTGGCTGCTTAGCCCCGCGTCAACTGCTCGCGCTAACATCGCGCGCGCCGGTGCTCCTGCCGATCTCGATGCTACGTTTTATGGGCGACGCATACATCACGCGCCCACCTACCCTCGCTGGGAAATACGTATCCTTCCCGACCTTCCCTCCATGCACAGTTTTATAACGTACTACGAACGTACCGTCATATTTCTCGACGGTTACGTAACTATGACAGTTCATTCAAATTCGTACGTAACGATATTTTATGGTAGCTAGAAGCCATCCAGCCATCCCTTTACTCGCAGCGTCATAATAAAAGTATTATTAATTAATGTCCTTGTACCGGGGAGCCACCTTTATTGCGGTTTATATGGATCCCATAAGTTTATATTATGTGGAATTTATTATGCAAATCTGCCCTGACACATTAATAGATAACCGTGGAATAATTTTTACGAGGAATTAATGGGATTTATGAATAATGTATTATAAATATGAATTATGTTGTGTTAAAAAATAGTTTTAAATTGTAAATATTGCGTTATAAAAAAAATATTGTGTTGATATTTGATGAAACTTAAAAAGGTTAAACTTTCAAAGTAACTTCCACTTTTTCGTCGCGCGTCGGTAGAATTTCTAACCATAAACCAATGTTGATCATAGACATAAGCAGCTAGGATAACGTTCAGCACAAAAAAAAAAACACATTTTCATGTGGACCGTGGACGTCATCCGAAGTGACGGTGATGATGGTTGGGAACCGGATAGTACGTGTTAAAGGTATTTGGGCATCATCTGAGTGCCAATTCTACTAATTTATAAGCAACGTTCGCATCCGCATCTCAAACGCAATCTTTCTAAAAAGCCTCCATTTACATACATTTTTGACAGATTGCATGCAATTTTTTATTTGCAAAATGAAATACTTATTAGCTCTAGTAAACAATCATGAAATATTTTTTTAAATACAGCAGCGATGAAGTTATAAAACTTCAAAGATTACAATTAGAAAGAAAAGTCCGATATGAACTTTGACGTCAAAGTCCATGACGCCTATACAGCTGCCATAGAAAACAGCGTTTTCGCGAGAGGGACAGATATATTTATTCAAAATAATTATATCTCGTTTGTTTTTCGAGTAACTTTGATTCTATTTTCACTGTTAGTATTATATTTTTGTATATTTTTAGATAAATTGTATAGATAATAAATATTGTTTTCATGCAAATTCCCTAAACGGGTTACAATTGTTACATCAAAAAAAAAAAAAACCGCATAATTTAATTTGCCAAAATATTCTTATTTAGCAAATAAACTCTTCTCAAATAATTGTCACACAAACCTAATGTTTGACAAGTAAACGTTTAAACAATAACTTGCTTACCAACTACTACTTTCACCAATTTTAATGTAGTCAAATATTTCAGTTGAAAATAAAATAAGTAAGCCACATATTTAGTATCGTCAGTTTTCAATTTACGGTTCGGTTCCGATTTTGACAATCTTGGATTATTCATTGGGCTAACATCATAAACAAGTCTGCGAAAAATCAGAACTACCCGATTTGATGCAAGCTCTGTACGTCTACCATGAGTTTATCAATCTATACTCGCTAGCGACTGTAGTTAAAAAAATGTATGAAAACCATTGATATATAAAAACCCAAGATGCACAGTCTCGAACAAATGCAACACTCGTAACTGTCGTCAAAAACTGACATGTATCAAGTGTCATGTGTGAGTTGTGTGTAGTTATACTATAAACAATTTTATTTGCAAATTCAACCTTACACGGATCGCTTAAAGTTGTTTTTACAAAGCAGTGCAGTATGGCGAGCGATGCGAGACTGTTTGAAACTTGCGCACAATTAGACATATTGCGCTTGTTTTTTGCGGACGTTTTTGAGATGCTGAGTGTGTATCTTGGGTTTTTTATATTTCAATGATGAAAACTATTTAAAAAACGAGTTTCTAATTTATTTGTTTAAGTTGTTAACTAACAAGCTAGCAAGTTGCAAGTAATACTTTAGTTAACAAGTAAAAAAATAAATTAAAATCTTGTTTTTTTTTAATATTGTTACATTTTTTTAACTACAGTCGCTAGCGAGTATAGATTGATAAAACTCATGGTAGACGTACTGATGTATAAAGTTACTGGACTATTTATAATATTAGTATAACCCGATAAGACCGCCCGTGATACTTTTTTTATTGTAGTATTCCGTGTACTACTAAAAATAAACAGTTTGTGAAAGTGCAACAAAGATCGATAGGCCACATTCTAGCTTAAAAATCTAAGAAATTTTCTTCATTAAACTACATGAAAACTTATAAAACGTCGGAAGCTATTGCATGATTTGAATAATGAAGAATGGACAAGATACGGCAAGAAACTCCGTGGATAACTTAAAAATATGATCATAATACAAAAATAATAATGCCTAGGCCTATTTTTCTAATATATGCTGTGTGAATAGACCCTTCTGGCTATTAGATCCCACGTAGGCAACGACATAAGAAACACAACTCATATTTTTATCTGCATACCGTAGGTTCAACACAGCGAGCGAACATGGAGAACGTTTCAGGCTACACTACGAGCTTTTCTGAGCTTAGCTTAGATCATGTATTCATCTAAAAGTTATAAAAAACGATTCTTTGTTTTCGTCATCATCTTCATCATTAACAAAAACAGTTATTAACTATTTGTTCAATGTTACTAAAAATAATTCATTCAACAATTCATTATTGTCGCCTATACAGTAATATTCATGTATGATATTCGTAGCTACGGCTGTATTTCAGCTTAGCTCGCGGTGTGGGCCGCCCCTTCTCCGTAGCATGGTACGCATGTGCTACGGCGTAGCATGTCGCTACGAGCTACGCGGTGGAATCAACCTGTACGAATGCTTCTATTGGGAATGCGAAGGTTGATCCACACCATAATCCACACATAATATCAAGCCGTGTCCAGGAATTGTGTGAACGAGTTCATATAAAATTTACGGACCGATATTTTAGCTCCAGATGGAGAACGATCCGGCCACGTCCCAGGCACGGCCCGGATATGTGTGGATAAAACTTAAAGCGCATTGATAGCCCGCATGAATGTCAAAGGGCAAGTCCTCCGAATTCCCCACTTAATAAACATAATTCATTCTTCCTGAAGTTTTACAACAATACAAATCCGGCACACAAATGGACCTTAGCATTTGTAGCTTGCGCTTAATTAAAATTTGCTAAATATTTTCCACATAAGTTTTTATTTTATCGTCATTGACAACAGTTACCGTTCCATTACTGATTACTAGTGAGGTACAAGCAAAAATCTACATGAAAGAAAGTTTGAGGTAGATAGTGGTTTTGAGGAATCCAAAAAAGTCTACTCATTTATCTTTTTAAAAACTGTAAATATTATATCAAATCGAAGACCATAAAGATATACTCGTAAAGACATATATTTACAAACGGGACGAAACAAAAAATCATTGTTAAATCCCGTGGCATACCGTAGGATGCTGCGTTTTGGACAATGACATGGGGAGGGCGCGGCGGCGCTCAAACCGTCTGTAAATCGACGACGTACAGAGGTATGCCGTGCGCCGCATACCGGCTGATGAGCGCTGGCGCCTTTACATATCGTGGACAAAATATCCTATGTATATAATATTATATGTTATAATGCGCACGAATATTGAAATATGGTATGTAAAAGTTGTCTTAAAATTGTTTTCTCTTTTCCTCTAATCACTCTTTCGCTCTTTTTCTTAAACGAGTTAGTAGGGGCTCCTGAATTGGAGGGCTGTTCTATTGTCGTCCACATAGTGCCGGTCACCGCAGACGGGTCTTTATGAAGGCTGGGGGATTATGCACGAAAAAAATATTTATTATCTATACAGTATAATTAAAAATATACACAAATATAATACTAACAGTGAAAATAGAATCAAAATTGCTCGAAAAACAAACGAGATATAATTATTTAAAACAAATGTATCTGTCCCTCTCGCGAAAACGCTGTTTTCTATGGCAGCTGTATAGGCGCCAAGAACTTTGACGTCACAATACATATCGGACTTTTCTTTCTAATTGTAAACTTTATAACTTAACGCTTTATAACTTCATCGCTGATGAAGGTATTTAAAAAATAATTTCATAATTGTTTATTAGTTAATAATTACTTCATTTTGCAAATAAAAAATTGCATGCATATTCCCTATCACCTTCCGGCAGAATACGCGTTTGGCTACGGCATAGCACACGTTTATTTTAGACTTATTAAAGACCGGGAAGTGATAATTTATATAAAGCTGAAGAGTTTGTTTGTTTGCTTGAACGCGCTAATCTCGGGAACTACTTACTGGTCCGATTTGAAAAATTCTTTCAGTGTTAGATAGCCCATTTGACGAAGGAAGGCTATAGGCTATATGGGAATGGGAAATTCCTACGGGAACGGGAAAAAACGGGATATGCTAGTGCTAGTGCATAAAGCTAGTAGAATATGTAAGACGCACTTTAACGTCTTCGATGTATGTATGCCTTACATCCCACCCACACGAACTAAACGCTTTGAGGAGTGGAATTCACTACCGAAGTTTGTCTTTTCTGATAACTAAACCCTGGGGTCTTCGACGAAGAGTGAACAGGTCACTTCTAGGCAAACTTGTTCCATCATCGACCAAAACATCGCCTTAATCATGTGAGATTGTACTCAAACGCGAGCCTGTCAATAATAACAAAAAAGGAGATTGAAAAATAAGTGAAGCTTATGTCCAGTATTAACTGTCCAGCTATCTATATATATATGTATATGTGTGTATATATATATATATATATATATAATACCTTTAAACGAGCAATTCTTGTATATAATCTGAATCTCGGAAACAGCTCCAACGATTTTCATGAAATTTATTACGCAGGTTTCGGGAGCGATAAATCGATCTAGCTTGTATTCATGTTAAGAATACGTCGTAAAAAAAAACAAAGCTCGGTCATTCAGATACTGTAATATAATCGGAGTTATTTATTGACCGTTGCAAATATTTGGTCGCACCTGTCACGTGTTGTCTCGGTACTATCACAAGGCACACTACTGCTCAAAAGTATTTAAAGCTACCGAGAAAACGGTATTTTCTAAAAGTTTGAGTAAATAAAACGAATTCACAGTACATTTCACTAACTATGTATAAGCAATTTCTTAAACATAAAAATACTGTTTTAATCTTTAGACTCATCTTGTGTTTGCGACGGCCTCATAAAATGCAGGTGGCCAAATAGTTTTAAGCCGTACTGTAGATAGTTAATGCATATTATAAAGCCTTTAGATAAAGCAATGATATGATTATATTAGATATATTTTATTTTTAAAAGTTTACATAAATCTTAATTTAAGAACTATGCCCCGCAAAACCGTTTTCAGGTTTATCCGTAGGACAAATAATATATATAAAAGTGCGGACACTCAACTTTTACTGATTTAATTATAAAATAACATCTCATTATCGGATAAAAACCGAAAAGCAAATGAAAACCGAATAATTAATTGATGGTAATTCTTGATACTATTACTATTATCATAAGTAAGTTGCTAAATTGACATTGGTGGTGGTAAGAAATTAAAGCAGGTATTAAACATGTCAGTCATTACTGGAGCTTGTTGTTTGACTTGCGTACCTCCCACTGGGAATCTGATTTCGAATCAGACGCCTTAACCAGTCGGCCACGACTTACGTAATGTGTTTACGCTGCAGAAACTTTTACAAAGTTATAACCTATGGTAATATCCAAATAAACTTGTAATAGCGGCCATTGACATGCCTACATTTCCATAGTCGGAAAAAAGACATAAAGCTCTTGATTCTACATCTATTGAGATCCTTTACATTTCCTAGGAATGAATAACCATTCATGATTTAATTTTTCAGCTAAGAACTGATAAGGCTCGTCGTGAATCTTCGCTCGCGCAGAATAGAAAGTATGGTCCCGAAGATTAACGAAAGAATGAAAACTTAAAATCAACCTTTTATCACTACTATAAGGTTCATGATACACTGCAGCTGTTAGTTCCCTCTCAGTCGCAAGTCACGTGCATGCCACGCGGCGCGCGCTAACATGGCGGCAGCTGCCGACCAATAGCGGTACAGGAAAAAGAAGTGCGTTGCGTGGAGCGTGCCGATTGGTCAATAGTAATTCCCGCGCTTTGAAAATTCGTCTTCTGCTCAGGTACATCGGTAAGCCATATCAGTTGGGTTCTACTTTACCTATGAAGACTTATAAGGGAAAGGTCAATTTCCTATATTGCAAATTTATCTGGCGCCAACCATAGGTCCCTGTTATAGCATTAGTCTAGACTTGAGACCGAACTGTTTTATCAACTTTCATGAATATGATAAACCTTTATTTAAAAAACAAACCTTTGTTTCAGTTAAATTATACAGTACCCGGATGAACGAGCTTTGCTCGATTTTTTTTTACGATGTTTTCTAATAATGAAACCTAGCTAGATCGATTTATCGCCCCCGAAACCCCCTGCATACTAAATTTCGTGAAAATCGTTGAAGCTGTTTCCGAGATTCAGATTATATATCTATATCTATATATATAAAAATGAATTGCTGTTCGTTAGTCTCGCTAAAACTCGAGAACGGCTGGACCGATTTTAATAATTCTTTTTTTGTTGGATTCGCCAAAATACAGGGAAGGTTTAAAAGCAAAAAAAATGGGTAGGTAGGTAGATAGGGTAGGTAGATAGGGTAGGTAGGTAGGGCAGGTAGGTAGGGTAGGTAGGTAAGTAGGGTAGGAGTAGGGTAGGAGTAGGGTAGGAGTAGGGTAGGAGTAGGGTAGGAGTAGGGTAGGAGTAGGGTAGGAGTAGGGTAGGAGTAGGGTAGGAGTAGGGTAGGAGTAGGGTAGGAGTAGGGTAGGAGTAGGGTAGGAGTAGGGTAGGAGTAGGGTAGGAGTAGGGTAGGAGTAGGGTAGGAGTAGGGTAGGAGTAGGGTAGGAGTAGGGTAGGAGTAGGGTAGGAGTAGGGTAGGAGTAGGGTAGGAGTAGGGTAGGAGTAGGGTAGGAGTAGGGTAGGAGTAGGGTAGGAGTAGGGTAGGAGTAGGGTAGGAGTAGGGTAGGAGTAGGGTAGGAGTAGGGTAGGAGTAGGGTAGGAGTAGGGTAGGAGTAGGGTAGGAGTAGGGTAGGAGTAGGGTAGGAGTAGGGTAGGAGTAGGGTAGGAGTAGGGTAGGAGTAGGGTAGGAGTAGGGTAGGAGTAGGGTAGGAGTAGGGTAGGAGTAGGGTAGGAGTAGGGTAGAAGTAGGGTAGGAGTAGGGTAGGAGTAGGGTAGGAGTAGGGTAGGAGTAGGGTAGGAGTAGGGTAGGAGTAGGGTAGGAGTAGGGTAGGAGTAGGGTAGGAGTAGGGTAGGAGTAGGGTAGGAGTATGACTTGCATTCGGTTCGCCACTGGCGTTTTCTGAACATTAGTGTTTCTCCAACGTCTGCGCAGCGACAACGCGCAGACGCGACGTTGACATCGTGAGTCTTTAGAGGCAAACGATAATGTTGCGTTTTTTGGCAACGCTCGTACGTAACGCTCGTAAAACGCCAGTGGAATAGCGGCCTAATGCAGGGTCACACCTCTTACGGTATTGCACAAAACGTTTTTGACAATATCAACAGAGTGATGGTGGCATTTTATACCAGCATTATACTGCAAAAAAAGATCATTACAATGCCATGTGAACCTTGGCTATAACATGGCGCCACCAAAGTGGATAAAGCCATACTAAACCCTGCATTACGCAGTTCAAAAACAAAATATTACAAGAAAAAAATGTTAGAAATTAAAACAAAAAATAATTGGTTATGTAAGCCAACAGTTACGTAAATTCGACTTGCTTGGTTTTGCTGTAAACGTTGCTCCACCGAGTTGCAAAAAACCATAGTAAGTCCCGTTACTGTATTATTTTAGTTATAATTATTGGACAAATTAATTGCTCAAGTAGACCAGTGGTAAAGCCTCGCCCTAAGCACTTTTTGGGTTTTCTTAAGGACTTTGCTTCACCAACTTGGAAAGCCATAATAGGTCCTCTATTGAAAGTGTATCAAGCCCCCCAGCCCAGCAAAAAAATTTAAATTAAATCGAAACAATAAGTCATAGCGCAAAGTTACTTGCACTTTTAGTTTTTCTAACTAGAAGCTTGGTAATTAGCTGTGTCCACTTACCAGTAAACAAAATATAGCTCAAACCCCTCCAAACCGGTAGCTCCAAATATTATTATAATCTATTTAGTTTCGTGCCCGAAGAGATTTCGTTCAACTTCTAGCGCCATCTAGTACCACTTAAAGTAAACAATACGGCCTCCGATTGCTGATTTCAGTGCGAACAGAACCTACACCTAGCTTGTAAAAGCCTCAACTGAAAGAAAGATGGCGTTTCCTGAAAACTGAAATATTGAAACATTTGGTGCCATCTCTACGGGCGAGCGAATCACAGTTGCAGCAATATAGTCTCGCGTTTCGCGAACTCCAAAATGGCGATTGTCATCGCGACGATACTTGATGCAACCGGCGTGACTGTCGGTGTAGCTGCGATTCTTTCGCCAATGGAGGTGGCGCCTTAGATGGATACCTACGTTACTAGCTATCCTGAAATAACATAACACAGATAGCATCACGCCTGATTCTCGTGAAGGACTAGGCAGCTATAAGTATCTACAAAACACCCACATTTGGCCAGCTCTTTGTAGTAGCCAAGTCTAACAACATACGAGATACGTAATGGAAAAACCCATGAATTATGTATGTCTAGGTAAAAAACTGTTTTTGACCCATGCAGTTTTTTTAGGGAAAGGTTTATGGTAGAGAATGTCTTGTTGCATTTAGACCACCTATGTACCACCACTGTTCATAAGGTTTAAATAAATAAATAAACATTTTGCAAGATCTGACGGTTCAACCGAGAAACCAAAGAGTTATTTCAAGATTGAGGTCTAGGTGGGTAGCTAGGTAGTTCACTGTTAGTAGGTATGTACATTAACATTCCTTATTAGCATGAAAGTGGATCAAATGTGATTTAAAATACAAAGGAAGTACCAAACTCGAAGTCACACTCTTTTTATCCGCACAGATTGTAGAAGGCGCAAACTAGAATAGGTACAGCTAATGGCATTATTTATTTACCTGAGATCGTGCAGAAAAATAAAGGAAATCAGACCGAATAATTCGTGTAGTTTTGAAAATTGGTACAGTTATTCTTTTAGGTGCCCAGGTGAACATTCTAAAAGTCCCCGAGGTTGTGATACGAACACAATCTCGGTTTGGTTGTGGTGAGTGAGAAAAGTATATTTTTTCCGTTTTTTGCTTGTATCTCCAAAATCATTAAAAATATCTCTTTACTCACTTCTACATTAACTATCAATAGTTCATAAATTAATGTAGACATAAAATGTCATATACCTACATTATGACATGTACATTTTACATTTGGATTAATACTTTGGGAGATAGAGGGTATATAATAACTACATAGTATAAAACAAAGTTGCTTCCCGCTGTCTGTCTGTCCCTATATTTGTTTAGATCTTTAAAACTTCGCAACGGATTTTGATGCGGGTTTTTTAGTACTTAGAGTGATTCTTAAGGAAGGTCTTAGTATACAATTTGTCAAAGTTTTGTGTAAATTGGCCGATATATGAAGGTTATTACTGAAGAGTTCGGAAAAAAATGATCTAAAAAATTCTTTACATCGCGTGCGCTGCGAAAACTATTGATGATAGAACAAAACGATGTACTACAGTTTTAGATAACACATCAATACCTACGAAAAAGTCCACGATAACATATGTCTATCTTTTATGGTTGACTCAAAATAACCATTTTTATGATATTCTTTGACATAAAATACTGCTTCATTTGCAGAGGTGTTTTCACAAATATAGTACAAGTCCTTATCTTAATAAACATGTTAGTCATCTTGAGTGTTTAATTTAGAGCAAAATTCCTTTTCACACTATTTTATTTGGATGAATGTCTCAGGAGATATCTCAAAATTACAGTAAGTCGCGCAACCAAATAATTATAACGGAGGTAGAGATATCCCGAACTGGTAGACACCTGAGAGCAGACGTCGTTGACGGTTGTCTATTGCACTTTTAATTTCAGCCTGAACCACAATATTATTGATTCTGGTAATTAGATGTTCACTTTGTTAGTTTGGGCTAAACAAACATTTGCACCCGTGCGAAGCCGGGGCGGATCGGTTGATAAAATAAAAAAAAACATAAATCATACAAAGACGAATGTTAATATAATTTCTGACCCAGAGTCTGACAGAATTGAAACCTATCGTAGGTAGTTTTTGTCATCTAAAGTAGAGCAAGAACATGTTGTTTTTTTCGATTTCGCTAGGTAACGCATAATTATATATAACCTTGAATATGTCTTCAGACGAAAGTTATTTTACTTCTATTCTTACAATAATGCCGGTCATGTTTGGGCTCATATGAATTAGTTAACAAGCAGCTAGTAACAACGATCTGATGACGGAAACCATAAAAGTGGGTAGTAGCTCACTTAGTTGACTCATTGACTCATCTTTGGTTTTCATGGTTTCCATCAACATACCGATCAGTACGATTCACAGGCAAACTTTTAAGAGTGGATAAAGAATTACTTTTCTATACTTTGTCTAAAGAAATACTCAAGCTCTTAAAATAATATCTATGTGTTAGCCATCGAAATCGAAAACAAAAAAAGATATTCTTGCTCTATTTCAAATGATGATAAAAATACGATAGGTCTCAATGTCGGACTCCGAGTAAGGAATGGCGAGGAACACGTTTGACCGCTTTCCACGTTTCTGCTGTTCATCATCAGACCCTTGTTATAACTATGAATGGTCCCGATGGGTACTATCCATCGAAACGATTCTAATGAGCTCAAATACGAACTTGGTCTGCTGAAGACATATTGAGAGTCATATATTTATGCGTAAGCTATCGAAATCGAAAAATAAATTATATTCTTGCTCTACTTTAAATTACACAAGAACTGTGATAGTCCTCAACTATATCGGACTCTGGGTAAGAAATTACGATTCATCTTTGTATGATTTAAAGATATATTTTTAATGTATTCGGAGTTACAAGCAAAAAACTGAAAATATACCTTTCGCCCCCCACCGCCGCTCGTCTCCCACCCTCGGTGACTTTTAGTATGTTCATCTGAGGGCTTAGAACGAATATTTTGACATATAGTAACGTTAGTGAATTTTGAATGTGAAAAACTACAACCCCAAAGTATTTTGCTTTAATTTTATGGGACATATACAATTTATATCATTCAAAAATGTGAATATTGTATCTAATTCAAATACATATTATATGCGAAACGAGTATTGTAGCTATGGTAAAATTATACGTTACGTTACTATACGTCAAAAATATTCGTGCTAGGCCCATAGGACACCTTAAAGTACAACTGTACCAATTTTCAAAATTATTAACGTTAATTGAGCTAATTTTCCTGCACTAAGAGCTAATTCTACATTTTTTAAAGCAACATTCGTATTTGCATCTACCTAATACTCTTTAACTTTCTCTATATTTGGACAGATTGCGACTAATGAGAGCCAATTATATTTATTCTGTTAAAGAACGCACCCACGATAAAGGAGAAATTCCTAGTATAGGGGAAACGTAAAAAAAGATTTAAAAAAATTGTATTTGTTAAGTACCTCTATATTATTAGCGGTCCCCCGACGCGATGACGCTTGGCCTAAAGAATCGTACATATATTAAATTAAAAGGATCAATACGTTCTATTTTTCTACTTTTTAAAGTTATTTTTTAGTCGGGGGATTTTTTAATTTTTAATTTAATTTTTATTTCATGCTTTTTAAACTTAATTTACCTAATAGGTACAACTAGAAAACCTATGATCTCATCATCTTCCTGCCCTTATTCCATGTTACTTGGAGTCGGTGCAACACGTTTTTTACTTCCATTCAGTCCTATCAGCCGTCACGCTATCACTAATGCCCTTTTCTTTCATATTGCTCCTCACATAATCCATCCATCTTATTTTTGGCCTTCCTCTCCCTCTCCATCCATCCACAGATGATCTACACTCACCTAAACGGCACTACTTCCTACAAGCTTGAAAAGTAGCTTTGCATCTCTCATCAATGTATTCACTCATTTCTCTTTTCTGCTTCATCATCAGACCCTGATCACAATTTAGTTATAACCTATTCATTGCGACCATTTAAAAGCATACGAAAACGGAAGGTAAGTAAGTGAGGAGTTGGATATCCTGCAGATTTCAGGACATGCTTCAGCATGAGGTTAAGGTTACTGATCTAAATATAATCTGTTCATTGAAACCATTCTAGTGAGTTCAAAAACGATACCTCTGCTGTAACTTAGTGAGGAGTTGGGTATTCTGCAGACCTCAGGTCATGCTATAGCATCAGGTCAACATAACCATGTTTTTGCAATGAAGTAACAGAATACCAAATTTCGCATCGATCAGACCCGTAAAAGCTGGTTAAATGCCTTCATCAACCAGAAAAGAGCCGATTATCTTCAAACGGCTCAATCGATTTTGATAAAACTTATCCAAGAACCACCGCTAGAAAACCTACTTTCAAATAAAAAAACCGCATCCAAATCGGTTCACCCGTTTAAGAGCTACGGTGCCACAGACAGACACACAGACAGACACACAGACCGACACACAGACAAACACACAGACAGACACACAGACAGACACATATAGCGGTCAAACTTATAACACTCCTCTTTTTTGGTCGGGGTTTAAAAAAAGAAGAGCTCATTCAAGATTCAGCTATCTACAGAACCAGTTATATAGCTACTTGTACGTATATATAAGCAAGTTATTTATATTTTTCTATTTTTAAAAATTGCCCCACATAAAATGTTTTGCCAACAGTCGATTGGTCCATGAACCGTTGGTCAACATTATCTTTAAACCATTCGATTTTAACCAATGAACTTTTCACCCACGAACGTTTCGTCAACATAACTCTACGTCAGTGTATGATTATCCAACAGAATGTTTCGACCAATAACTTTTCACCCAAAGAAATATTTGGCCAACGTACACCGGGGGGCAAATTAAAATAATATAAAAAAACCGGCCATGTGCGAGACGTGTTGACCAACGGTTCATGGACCGATCGACTGTTGGTAAACCGTTTCAGTTTCTTCCACACTAGGAATTTCTCCTGTATCGTGGGTGTGATTACAAACATTAAATCACATATACAAACAACCAGACAGGGAATAACTATCTGTAGGCAATACAAATAATTGTTCCGTGCGGGAATCGTACCCGCAACACGCAGCGCAACAGTCAATCGCTCAACCACTACGCCAACCATGTCGTTAAAAAAAGTTTCACTTGCTTATTAGTATAACTTGCCTACGCATCTTCATTTTCATCCACTTTTTAAGTATGTTTTTTATCAAGTTAATGGATATTTAAGAACAATAATGATACCGTGCGGGCACGGTGTGAGGTAAATTTTCATTGTAGACAAACTAAGGCATTACACATTTAGGTATCTACTTGATGTCTTTAGCCAAACCAATTGACACAAAAAAGTCTAGTTCTATTCGCACTACATTTTCATTATACCTACCACCAATAAAATAACGAATAAAAAGGCTAGCTAGACAGTCGGTAACCCTGTAAAAGGAACAATAGGTTCCCCAATTGGTGGGGTTTTTCTACTGAATCGTAATTTGCGTGTCCACTAATAATTTAGGTACCTATCGCCCGAAATGTGGAACAATGAACGACTTGGGATCGCTACGTTCACAAGCGTGGAGCCGTGGAGCGAACTGGGCCAAGGGAAGCACTCATTTGTTTTTGTACAGATTCGAACTGAATAATTCGGACGGTTTAATTAAAGCCAGTGTGATCTAGTGGCGAGAGGGCTTCGGGTCTTTAGGTAGTTAGGTACTGCTCAGATTATTCAATTGTGTTTTCTCTCTGGAAACAGTAATTACAGTTCAATGACACTATTGATTGGAACAAGAATCAGGTACCTACTCCAAAAACATTTCACTCGGTAAACCTCAACGTTCAAACGAACATAATCTTTGTTTTACCAAATAGTTAATAATGAAAACAAAGGCATGCTTAGGTACCTACTTTCCTAAGCAGTTTTGATAGTACCTAAATAGGGCCCACCACCCACAACCACTTTCTATTAACTACAAAACAACATTGTACTTGTCTTCACCTACCTTGAATTGACAACACCTTAGTAGTGGCAGTTTTTAAATCCACGCATTCTAAAATTCCTCGTACCATCAGCACGAAGTTATAGACCTTAATTTAGTCAGAAACACACATAGATTATAATTAGAGCACTAAACAATTCCACAAGAAGAACAACGGGCGTCCTACTCTCCACGTCGCTTGAGACTAATCAACGACGCTTTACGGACTGATTACGAACTGATATCGATAGTAGACGAAACTCCATTCAAATATTAGTGCCGCGAGTTGGGGCTGACCGCTGAGAGGCACTTTGCTGATAAGCAACGAGATGCGATTTGTAAATGTGGATAGGTATACCTAGACATCCGCTGCGCTTTAGGCCACGTTTCCACATGCAACCCACCCGTGTTCCTTAAAATGCTCTGCGTTCCAGGGTCGCGGTACTCTTTCGAACAATTCCGCAACCGTAGCAGGAGGATGCACATTACGGGCTACCGCGGTATAATGTGATCAATCGCTGATTCATGCCCCGCTATGAGCTCTGCCTCGTTAGTGCGTTGCGTTGCGTCGTCGCAGCGGCGATGCAACGCAACGCACTAATAAGATACAAACACGATTTGGTCGGACAGTATGTCCATCCGTCTGTCTAGAATTAAATGTAAATATATGGAAAACGACGCAGCGTCACCGCTGCGACGATGCAACGCACTAATGAGGCAGAGCTCTATTTTGTTGCGCCACCAGCGGAACTTTTAAGACGTCGTTGTAGATACCCTGACATTATTTAGTTTTCGCTCTCAAGTTTCGCCGCTCGGTTCTGTACCTTCCACTACGAATTCGTCTTGCCTTTTTTGTTTTTTTTTTAGTAGCCTTCAGTGTCCCACTGCTGGGCAAAGGCATCCCCCATATCTTTCCAATAACTCTTTTCCTGCGGCACATCGAAGCAGCCTTCGCCGTGTGCATCCAGATCGTCTCGCCGCCGCTTTCTGGGCCGGCTTCGGCGACGCCGTCCATACTCTGACACCCCTTGCGTGGAGACTTTTGCTCAGCGGTCACTATGCATGCGGCTGGTGTGACCCGCCCAGTTTAATTTCAGCCTGGCAGCTTTTTGCCCACGTAGGTACCTATTCATTATACCGTCATTTAGTTGTCATTAGTAATGGACAGTAAGTGTAGGTATTAGTTATGTACATAAAATGAGTATTTACCTAAGGTACCTACTTGAGCAATGAAGATATATAACATGTACCAATACGTAGGTATCTGTGGATAACCGGTGCCTCAGGAGTTCAAAATACGCAGGGATAATCAGATATGGTGGCTGAAGGGAAGAAGTGTCATTATAACGCCTGTATGGCTGAACGCAAAAAGATGCCCAACGGCTTCACGTGTTTTCCTATGGTGTTTTTGTTTTCCGATTCCGAGGCACGGAGGAATCTCGGTAGGTTAAGATAGTCAACCATCAATGAACCGACCTAGACAAGCGTTGAAGATCGACCCGCGCGGCTGTTACTTAGCCACGAGCTCCTTTTCGATTGTGAGACATAGGTCTTACATTTCGGGCAGATTTGTTTCTTTTGGCGTCAGTGTGAGCTTTCTAGCGCGGTGGGACAGCGGGCGCGAGCCAAACAAAAGAAACTGCCGTATGTCAAATGGACGGCACCGAGCTATAATTCTACTAATACTAATTTCAAACGATAAAAAAAGATTCCGATGAGTTGAGAACCTGAAATCGGTATTAAATTAAATAACATCAATAGCTATATTTGTTTACTGAAAATACTGCCTGCTACAACTCACGATGCCCTGTAAACCTATGATATAAGTGCTTTTTAACAAGTAATTTCATACCGACTAAAAATTCAAGAATTGGAAGTTTAATAGTAAAAACATTTTTACAAAAAAATATCCGACTTCCAAACAAAACACTACAAAGACCTTAGATAACCTTAATTTCGGAAGTCGGTATTTATGGTTATCCCACGCATTTGCTCATTAGTAGTTTAGGGCGTCGCAAGAACGGGTACCGTTGCGGCGCCATAAACATACATAGTTCAGTAAACACATCTGCGATCGGCGACGTCGGATCTATGCCGCTCCGGCGCATACACCTTCCCCCTTCGTCTTGGTCTAAAGCGCATTTCAGACTACGCTATAATATAATAGCATATAGTTCGTAGCACTACAACCTAAAACAATCAATCAATCAATTTTTTTATATCGCTCACCATACATTTATTTAGAACACGTTCATACGCTACGTACGTAGCGTACGCACGTATACGTTATAGCTATAATATATATTATTGGCTTGCTTGAAATGCTGTACTATGTAGCAGAATAGTATAGCGTAGCCTGAAATGCACTCAATGAGCGTGCGGCGTGTCGCGCGCACCGCACCGTGTGGTATACCTACAATGAACATTTATATGTATTACGCCGCACGGTGGGCTGAAAATCGGCTCTCATAGACTAAGTGCTAGGGCACACGATGCGTTGCGGCGCCGCACAGGACTTGCAACCGCTGAGACAAGGCAGGGAGGGGTAAATGCGTTGCGATGTCGGAGCCAGTGCCGGTTTTAGCACTACTGGCGCCCTGGGCGAGAATTTTACGGCGCCCCCTAACTGCGATTATTAAAAAAAAAAACTTAAATTTTGCTATTCTAGCCTTTCAATCGGCGAACTCGTAATTAGGTTATCAAAGTCGATATTTTCAGCAATTTCGTTTTCGATTGCGAAAGTTAAATACATTTATTTGATAAAGTACCTATGCATAGCAAACAATCAATGAAACTTTAGCCGATTTTTTTACTGTTTGGCTGAAATGGTAGTCTTATGAGAAACTTGAACATCAGTTTCCAGAATTTCAAGAGACAAAGCAAGTAATTAAACCGTCATCGTATAGCACTAATTTGAAAACGGACTGCTTTAAAACTGTTTTTTCTTGCTTCCCAACGTGAAACACTGAAGTTTTTTACACTGTCGCTGCCGTATCGTATAACACGCCGTATTGAAAAATGCCGCTGGAATGTAATGCGGCTACCTCGCGTACAGTCGACTTCAATTCGGCTGAAATAAAGTACGCTGCATTGAATAAGCACTCCGCGTTCGTCAAAGCGACTTAGTAACGTGGAGCCCACATATAAATCCATAAAAGCTTCTATTGCGGAGGAACTAGGGGATTTTAGGGAGGCTATGTCTCTCATTCGTAAACTCGAAGCCTCGGTTCAATTCATGAATGACGAGTTCGACCAGGTGAAAAATAAACTTCAAGACTAAGAATGTCAACCAACGCATTGAAATTAGCTTCTTAAACATACTGGATCAGACTTGTCTATTAGAGTTAACCCACTGGAACAAAACACTCGTCAACAGAACATTGAAATAAACGGCGTGCCTGAAATCAAATCCGAGAATTTGATCAGTACTGTAGTGCAGCTGGCAAAGGCCGTTTCAAGCACACTAAAAGAGAATTGCATTATTTCCGCTGTTCGAGTCAGGAAACTAGACCCGCAAAGCATTTCTCCGCGGGCAATAATTGTTAAGATGAATCGTGATGAAATCTTAGCGTCCGTTATGAATCATAATAAAAAAACATCCGGACAACAAGCTGAACTCCCATCTCTTAGGATACGGTGGCGCGAAATAAACAGTATTTGTGTCTGAACACCTCTCGCCACTCAATAAACAGATTCACGCAGCTACTAGGAAAGCTGCCCGTGTCAAAGAATACAAGTATTGTGGGTCCGTGGTCGAATCCTTGTTAGAAAAGCTGATGGAATACATGCCAAACAAGTACGGAGCCTCGAAGCTGTTGAACTTCTTTATTTATGGGCATTTTTAGTTTTAAGTGTACCCACCATTTTGAGCTTGTCCCACGTATTCAAAATTTTATAGCGAGATAAAAAATGCCCATATGGACTAATTTTTTGAATAAAAATTTAAAATATATATTGAATTAATGAATTCATCTGCAATCCTGGTAAAAAACGTTCAAATTATTAATTTATGAGTATTTTAAATATTCAGAGTAACTATTTTTGGGATGTCCCACCCCTTATCGACATTGAATTGGCCAAAATTACTAAAAAGTTTTGGTGCAACCATGTTTTGTTTTTGTCGTCACATGAATTAAATTTGTACAAGAAACTCTAACAAAACAGGCTAAAAATACATTTTCAAATAAATTTTCTAAACTTGAACCGGTCGGACATGTCTAAGGCATGTCAGTTTAGTGACGGTTCCAGTTGTTCAAAATAATTACTAAATCTATATATATAAAAATGAATTGCTGTTCGTTAGTCTAGCTAAAACTCGAGAACGGCTGGACCGATTTTAATAATTCTTTTTTTGTTGGATTCGCCAAAATACAGGGAAGGTTTAAAAGCAAAAAAAAAATGGGTAGGTAGATAGGGTAGGTAGGTAGGTAGGGTAGGTAGGTAGGTAGGGTAGGTAGGTAGGGTAGGAGTAGGGAAGGAGTAGGGTAGGAGTAGGGTAGGAGTAGGGTAGGAGTAGGGTAGGAGTAGGGTAGGAGTAGGGTAGGAGTAGGGTAGGAGTAGGGTAGGAGTAGGGTAGGAGTAGGGTAGGAGTAGGGTAGGAGTAGGGTAGGAGTAGGGTAGGAGTAGGGTAGGAGTAGGGTAGGAGTAGGGCAGGAGTAGGGCAGGAGTAGGGCAGGAGTAGGGTAGGAGTAGGGTAGGAGTAGGGTAGGAGTAGGGTAGGAGTAGGGTAGGAGTAGGGTAGGAGTAGGGTAGGAGTAGGGTAGGAGTAGGGTAGGAGTAGGGTAGGAGTAGGGTAGGAGTAGGGTAGGAGTAGGGTAGGAGTAGGGTAGGAGTAGGGTAGGAGTAGGGTAGGAGTAGGGTAGGAGTAGGGTAGGAGTAGGGTAGGAGTAGGGTAGGAGTAGGGTAGGAGTAGGGTAGGAGTAGGGTAGGAGTAGGGTAGGAGTAGGGTAGGAGTAGGGTAGGAGTAGGGTAGGAGTAGGGTAGGAGTAGGGTAGGAGTAGGGTAGGAGTAGGGTAGGAGTAGGGTAGGAGTAGGGTAGGAGTAGGGTAGGAGTAGGGTAGGAGTAGGGTAGGAGTGGGGTAGGAGTAGGGTAGGAGTGGGGTAGGAGTGGGGTAGGAGTGGGGTAGGAGTGGGGTAGGAGTGGGGTAGGAGTGGGGTAGGAGTGGGGTAGGAGTGGGGTAGGAGTGGGGTAGGAGTGGGGTAGGAGTAGGGTAGGAGTAGGGTAGGAGTAGGGTAGGAGTAGGGTAGGAGTAGGGTAGGAGTAGGGCAGGAGTAGGGTAGGAGTAGGGTAGGAGTAGGGTAGGAGTAGGGTAGGAGTAGGGTAGGAGTAGGGTAGGAGTAGGGTAGGAGTAGGGTAGGAGTAGGGTAGGAGTAGGGTAGGAGTAGGGTAGGAGTAGGGTAGGAGTAGGGTAGGAGTAGGGTAGGAGTAGGGTAGGAGTAGGGTAGGAGTAGGGTAGGAGTAGGGTAGGAGTAGGGTAGGAGTAGGGTAGGAGTAGGGTAGGAGTAGGGTAGGAGTAGGGTAGGAGTAGGGTAGGAGTAGGGTAGGAGTAGGGTAGGAGTAGGGTAGGAGTAGGGTAGGAGTAGGGTAGGAGTAGGGTAGGAGTAGGGTAGGAGTAGGGTAGGAGTAGGGTAGGAGTAGGGTAGGAGTAGGGTAGGAGTAGGGTAGGAGTAGGGTAGGAGTAGGGTAGGAGTAGGGTAGGAGTAGGGTAGGAGTAGGGTAGGAGTAGGGTAGGAGTAGGGTAGGAGTAGGGTAGGAGTAGGGTAGGAGTAGGGTAGGAGTAGGGTAGGAGTAGGGTAGGAGTAGGGTAGGAGTAGGGTAGGAGTAGGGTAGGAGTAGGGTAGGAGTAGGGTAGGAGTAGGGTAGGAGTAGGGTAGGAGTAGGGTAGGAGTAGGGTAGGAGTAGGGTAGGAGTAGGGTAGGAGTAGGGTAGGAGTAGGGTAGGAGTAGGGTAGGAGTAGGGTAGGAGTAGGGTAGGAGTAGGGTAGGGGTAGGGTAGGAGTAGGGTAGGGGTAGGGTAGGAGTAGGGCAGGAGTAGGGTAGGAGTAGGGTAGGAGTAGGGTAGGAGTAGGGTAGGAGTAGGGTAGGAGTAGGGTAGGAGTAGGGTAGGAGTACGGTAGGAGTAGGGTAGGAGTAGGGTAGGAGTAGGGTAGGAGTTATATTATAGATGAAAATTGTGACGCAGACGAAGTTGCGCGGGTCAGCTAGTAAACTAATATTTCCTAAAATGACATTTGTGAAGATCACGGTCGGCGGTTTTTTATGGTTTTTTTATATATCAATGCGGTCGGCATTTAAAAACGAGTTATATCACAGTGACTCGAGTAAAAGGGTGTTTTTTTTCGTCTGGACCGCTGAGCCACTTTTGGTCAGCTTAGTGACGTTATTTTCGTGTTTAATATTTTTAAGCTTTTTTTTATTATTATTTATAGGCACGCGTTTGACCACTATCTCACCTGATGGTAAGTGATGATGTGGTCGAAGATGGAGCACGCTTGCTTAGAAGTAACCTATTCACTCTTGACTTAAAAACTCCCAGGTTGTAGTTATCAGGAAACACAGACTCCGGCAGGAAATTTCACTCCTTAGCTGAATGCTAAACTATGAATGTGTTGCCAAAACGTTTTTTACGCGTGTGTGGGATGTCCACCATGTACCGGTGGCGCATCGCCGGTCGTCTTGTGGTCCGATGATGGAACGGGCTTGGTGGAATTAAATTATGCAGTTCCGTCGCACATTCCCCAAAATACAACCGGTAGAATACCGACATGCTAGCGACTCGTCGTCGATGCTCAAGACTTTGGAGCTTCGTCGCGACGAGCCTATGATTGTCGATGATCCTATTGGCTCGTTTCTCTATTGACTCAAGGGCATCAAGCTGGTATCTGGCAGATCCGTCGTCCCAAAGATGAGAGCAGTACTCCATACACGATCGAACTTGCACTTGATAGAGTTTGAGCAGCTGTGCCGGCGAGAAGTGCCGTCTCACCTTTGCTAGGATCCCCAACTTCTTTGCAGCCACTTGAGCTTTTGCCTCCAAGAAATGGCCAAAATTGAGGGTAGATAATAATGTAACCCCAAGAAGCTCAAGTTGGTCGGTTATCGGCACGTTTGCACCTCGGAAAGATGGAGCTAGGTGGAATTGGCTCCTTTTGGCGGAAAACAGACATGCTTGGGTCTTAGCAGCATTGAACTTGACCAGATTGGCGTCGCCCCATTCAGAGACAGCCTGTAAAGGCACATTCAAGCGCTCAACCATAGCCTCCCGGAGAGACCGGATCTGCGACCCCCCAGCTCATGCGTCGGACACGTATCTCTCAGCAACAGTGCTGTCGTCTGTATACCCAAAGGTACCGGGTTTAAGCAGATCATTAATATGAAGCAAGAACAGTGTTGCCGAAAGTACCGACCCCTGAGGAACCACGGCATTAATATCCAACAGTCCAGACGAGCAGCCGTCTATGACCACTCGGATAGACCGATCCCTCAGGAAATCCGCGATCCAATCACACAATCCGGCGGGCAGACCGAAGAAAGGAAGCTTACTAATAAGGCTATCGTGCCAGACATCTCGAAGGCCTTCGCCTAATGTCTAGGGAGACCGCTAGTGCCTCCCCGTGCTTCTCTATGGCCTCACTCCAGATGTGAATGGCATACGCTAGAAGATCCCCAGTTGACCGATTTCGGCGGAACCCGTATTGTCGGTCACTAAGGACGTCATTCGCTTCTAGGTATGCGCGTTCCATACTCTTACAGAGTACGGACGTTACCGGGTCAGCTCGACTACCTTTCTTGGGCACGGGCTGCACGTTAGCTTGCTTCCAAGCCTTCGGCACTTTTCCAGTCTCAAACGAAAGGCGAAATAGGCGTGTCAAGATTGGAGACAACTCAAACGCACAAGTCCTCAAAACAAGTGCCGGTATCCCGTCGGGGCCACTAGCCTTATTCACGTCTAGGTTACGCAGTACCCGAAGAACGTCCCTCTGATGAATCCGAATGTTCGACATACTCGACTCGCATCCATCAGGAGAAGCAGGGGGCCTAGCGCCACCAGGATCTAGACGCGACGAATCCGCAAACATAGAAGCAAACAAGTTTGCTTTTTCCTCAGCGGAGTGGGCCAGCGTCCCGTCGAGTCTCAGCAGTGGTAGTAGTGAGGGACGGCAGAAGTTCGACTCGACCGACTTAGCCAGGGACCAAAAAGCCTAACTACCCGCTGGGTATGAAGAAAGTTTGTTCCCTATTCGGCTAATGCGGTCAAACCGAGCCCTCCGCAACACCTTCTTGCAGGACTTGGCAGCCCTGTTAAAGGCTCTCTTCTTCTGGCGTACCCATGCTAGGTACGCCGCGTGCTTAAGCGCAACAGCGCGATTGCACTCGGCACCAAAACATGGACGAGCTTCGCCAGACAATGTTACGTCAGAGAACGGAATGTAGTACTCCATTCCCCTCCGCAACACATCCGTCACGGCGTCCGCGCACTATGAAGCATCAGTCTAAGAAAAGCAAGTAGGCTATAAAAAAAAAACACTTATATGAAAAAGTCTCGGCTCAAGCACTTCCTGCTATGCTATTCTCTAAAGATTCAGCCTTGTGTCCAGCGCTGCTTTAGCGGTGAAACTCAATTTCGTATTCTCTAAGCTACGTATAGCTACACTAGCGCTCAAGGCTGTGACGGCCGTGAGTTAAAACTACCCAACGGCGAACTAATTGACATTATTGACAGTTCTTCATACTTTTTGGTATTCCCTACGAAAGAACAGCGACGAAAACGCTTACAGCCCATAGATATAGAAAAAATATGGAGGCGCCGCGACATTCTATATCTACCTTTGCTTATACAAATATGGGTGAAATACGAAACCGATTGTGAAATATCGTTTTGTTTCATTCTTTCGAATGTGGTAATCGTATTTGATAAAAGAGACAACGGTATTTCAGTTGTTGCTCATAATGGCAACATTTTCTTGTGACGTTGTGACAGTTGTAGGTAAGTGCCGTTTTCGCCATTTTATGCGACAAGTCTCGTGTTAGTTCTGCTGTCAAATGAGTGTTTACTTTGTATTTATTGTGATTTGTGAGAAAATTACGAGAATTTTATCTTTCAAATTGCACGTGTATGCTGGAAAACAGCCATTCAAGATGCCTGGGCGTTGTATTACGGAGTGTGGTGCAAGAAAGAAGGAAAATCAACCTCAATTGTCTTTGCACAGGTTAGTGACCGGTTTTCATGCAATAATACACATAATAATACATTTTCGATGAAAAAAATGCTAAGCTACCACGTATTTATGGTTGTAGTTTCATATTTGGGCATATTCTCGGCCAACAGACCTTTTTTTCATTTCATAGTTTCATTCGTTTGTTTACAATAATATGTCATGATGGAATAGTGTTGCCGTAATATTTTCCGATACTAGTTCCTTCGCTGCGCTGATACAATATCGGTATAATACGTGTTCTAATCGGTTCGAGTGACCTTGCTAGGTCCGGATCGCTGTTCACAGCATTGAGAGATCGTTCCGCAGACTTTTATGATGATTGGTTATACAAGATCCGGAAATAAGACATCATTTTTTTATTTGTTTTAATTTTTAATTACGTATTTTAACAACTCGAACCAAATGATTTATTGATAAAAATATTAACCTTTTTATAGGTTTCCTAAAAATGAAGGATTAAGGAAAAAGTGGTTAGAGGCTATTGGAGAAGAAAATATTAATATAAATATTATATTAATAAAAAAAAAAGCAAAGAAAGGTACATCTGTTCACTTCACTTTAAAGAAAGTGTTCAATAGAACACTTGATGTAATGAGATTACAAGATAACTCTGTTCCTACAATATTTTCGGTAAGTGTGTATTAAAATGATTGATTAACCTCTCTGTTCTGTAGAGGTTCTACACGTTTAAACTACGGGTACAAAGCAGCGTTTTCGATATAACTTAAGGATTGAAGCAATTTTTTTTTGTCTTTTTCAGGTTGCACAAACTATAAAAATTAAGACTGAAAAATATGTCAATCAACAGAAAAAAATTAAGCGCTTCAACGAAAGGATACTCTGAAGAAATCCGAAAGTTCGCATTAACGTTGCATTTTTATCCCCGCCTATAATTATATAAGGCGAACATACAATACATGCTTACTCACACAAGAACTTTGAGCAAATGGTACCAGCATGTAAATTGGGAACCGGGATTAACGAAAGAAGCATTTGTTTAAAAATTAAAGTGCAAGGAAGTGCACAGAGTCATACCAAATGTTTATTGAATAAATAAAACACTAATGTTGATTTTTACCGAAGTTTTATTTAATGAATAAGTAAAAGCGAGGTGCGATGCACAATTTATGGTTGTGTTTTAATATTTTAAAAATAATCTACATTGTATGAGGAATGGAAGCTGGTAAGTGTGTTTTTGAAATAAGTGTATTGGTACGTTTGGAAAATATTACAAGAAATGCAATTTACAAAGACCACTATCTATTTTCGTACCCACCAAATTAGTATCCCTCGAATTGTCCCGGAAATGAAATGACTGTATCTGACAAACCTAGTCCACATACCTACCAGAAGCTACAGACTAGATATAAAATAAGCGAAAGCGCAAAAGTGATGCGAGTAAAAGTGTTTGCAGAAAAAACTCTACATTAGCTGTCATTAACAGAAAGAACAACTGTTGTAACAAAAAAATGAGTTTTTTTGTTACAACAGTTGTTCGAATATAAATTATACTTATGATTCAAACGTGGTATCTAGAAAGACTCGTAATACTAGTATGATGTAGTATTAGTATCGATACTTTTTATAGTATGGTTATAGTAACACTGTATTCCCTGATTGGTACAACCCTAGAATTGGCAGCCATTTTATGCGACACTTTGAATTGTAGGTATGCACCTTTTTTTTGTAGGTTTTCCAGTCCATACCTTTTATATGTTACAGCCTCGCACGCAGCCTCGCTTCGAACTGTCAAACCCAAAAGCAACAATAATCGCGCGTTCGACTCTTAAATTTTACATTTATTTTTCTTATAAGTATTTAAAAATGGCAGCTCGGTTGATTATAAAGCTTAATTTATTAGAAGAAGCCAAGAAAAGTGACGATTTGTCGCTCCAACGTCGCTCTTCCAAACTCTACTAACCTAACATCTCTACTTGCACACGGGATGGGAACGCACTGGCATGCTTAAAATACACAATGGTCCTTTACAACAATATAGATAATACCTAAGTAGTAACATAATGTTATTAATATCTCGTAACTCTTTTATGTAATAGCTTTGTTTGATAACCGGGAAAATAATTATCGTAATACTCACATTTCAGTAGGTTTATTTATTTATCATCTTGGTCACAGAACTATCTATACAATTCAAAGCAATAGCTACTGATGCTGACACAAATAAAAGTTTCCAAACTAAAAACTCAGGTGGTCTTGTTAGCGTCGCGTCTATTGTTTTTTGTTTATTTACACGTTCGTTTTCGTCGTCGCGTTGCGTTGCTCGAAATAGGCAAAGGAATCGTCATTCAGCCTTAAAATGTAACAATATTAAGCAATCAATTCTTAAAATTATGGAATTTGTGTAGTTTTACTCTATTCCTTAAAATGCTTAAAGATAGACATTTATTTCAAATTTTAAACCCCTAAAATTCTCAGTCGAGATTGCTCGATTATGATTAAAAGAATTTGTTTCAAGGCCCTAATTCGTCTAAGAGACTATAAGAAGGCCTACGACTCGGTGCCTCATACATGGCTCATGAGGGTGCTAGAATTGTATAAAATTGATACAACGCTACGCACCTTCCTGATGTCGTGTATGGGGCAATGGAGGACAGTCCTTCGCTATCCAGGATGTCGAAATATTCAAAGCAATAGTGAACCGGTAAGGATCGAGCGGGGTATATTTCAGGGCGATAGTTTGAGTCCGCTTTAGTTTTGTCTAGCCTTGAATCCCCTTAGCACACTGCTAGAGAATTCAGGGCTAGGCTATCGGTTGAAGAGAGGTGGTCAGGTTTTATCTCACCTCCTTTAAAACCCTCCTTTAAACTCTTTGCCCCCACTAATCTGCAACTGATGGAGCTACTGAAGGTAACTGAAACTTTCAGTAACGCCATTAGGATGGAGTTTGGTGTGGACAAGCATGTAAAGCAGCATGCATGTAAAGCGTGGAGAGATAATGGAATCCGTGGGAACTCAACTCTCGGATTCCATAAACCTGAGATCCCTCTCTTCAACTGAAACTTACAAGTATTTGGGTATGTCGGAAGCTTTAGGTATCAATGTTACTGACATGAAGCAATTGTTGAAGGAGCGCTTCTTTGGCCGCCTGAAGAAAGTATTTAATAGCCTTCTATCAGGCGGAAATAAGGTGCGCGCCTTCAACGGTTGGGTCATGCCGGTATTGATGTACTCTTTCGGCGTACTCAAATGGACTCAAACGGAACTTGACGCCCTGGATAGGCGGGTCCGCACACTGCTTACTGCACATCGAATGCATCATCCACGGTCGTCGGTAATGAGACTGTATATCCCGCGAAAGTGTGGAGGTCGAGGCTTTTTAAATGCTAAGACTCTCCACAATCGCGAGATATGCGGTCTCAGGGAATATTTCCTAGCTGTCGACGTAGGTATGCATCGAGATGTAGTGGCAGTGGACAAGGGACTCACCCCGCTCTCCTTAGCAAATGAGAACTGGCGCAAACCTGCGGTGCTTGACACTAACGATCGCAAGGCGGTATGGCAGAGTAAGGAGCTTCACGGACGCTTTTTTCGGGCCCTACATGGGCCCGACGTAGACCAACTAGCCTCCGTAGCCTGGCTGCGTTTCGGTGATCTCTTTGGAGAAACCGAAGGTTTTGTCTGTGCAATTATGGATGAAGTTATCATGACGAATAACTACCGGAGATTTATTGTGAAGGACGGCACGGTCGACATATGTCGGGCATGTCACCGTCCGGGAGAATCAATTCGCCACATTATCTCTGGTTGTTCTCGTCTAGCTAATGGAGAATACTTGCATAGGCACAACCTTGTAGCCAGGATTATCCATCAGCAACTTGCTCTGAAATACTCTCTCGTGGAGTCGGAGGTGCCGTACACAGGTATGCGCCCGACCCAGTTCTCGATAATGGCAATATCACATTGTACTGGGATCGGTCCATCATCACTGACAGGACTATTGTTGCTAATAAGCCTGATATAGTGGTGGTGGACCGGATAGTGAGGCGTGCAATGATTATAGACATAACCGTTCCGCATGACGAGAACCTCGTGAAAGCCGAGAAAGATAAACAAATTAAGTATATTGACTTGGCTCGCGAGGTTGTCGACATGTGGGATGTGGATTCCGCAATCATTGTACCGATAGTCGTGTCGGCTAATGGCTTAATAGCCACGAGCCTCGACCAACACCTCAGGAGGCTCTCGTTAGGCAGCTGGATCAAGGGCTTGATTCAGAAAGTGGTACTTCTGGACACGGCTCGCATAGTCAGGAGGTTCCTTTCTCTGGAGCCCTGACCGCCGGTAGCTTGGATCCTGTTCCTGATACCGGTGGGCTACTATTTTTTATATTTTTAAATGTATTTTATATATTTTTTTTTAATATTTAAAAATGTAAACAATAAGAATGAGAAATAAATAAAGGAAATAATAATAATAATAATTTATTCACCAAAATAATTTCACACATTACTTAGTTAATTTTTACTTTTACCTAGCAGCAAAATAGATTTAGTTATGTTTTTCTTTTCTTTTAATTTATGATTTTGTTTTCATTTAGTTTAGTAGTTTTCAGTTAGTTTTATTTTTTTAGCCTATAAATCTACTCTATGTAATATTCTAAAATTTGAATTATTTAAGTCCTGTGCACACTTTTATGTGACAAATTCACTCTAGATGATAAGTTTAATTGTAACAGGGCCCCAAAGAATGTGTTAGTGAATATGTCGTCGGAGTGCCATAATTAAATAAATAAACGGGTGCATCGCGATACGCCGCCGCTTTGAATGTTTGATTTTCAATAACAAGCTTAATCAGCCGTTTAATTGGCAGCCTAACCTTTTCACTTCAGCCTAGACTTTCCTTTTGAACGGCGCCGTCTAATAATCGACCTAAGTAAAATCCCGGCATTAATTTAAACAGCTACGCAGATGACTTGGTTTAATATCGTTTAATGACTTGCCTAGCCAAGTAGCGGAACATAGGGCACAGGGAACTTAGGGCACTGTGACACGATAGGATAAGTTCAAATGGTATGATGGAAGGTATTATTTTCTTTTGATCCTTTATACACAAACATATAGTCTAGTCAACAAGTGCATTTTTGGTCAACTTTTTTCAGCAGTCTCGGAAAAATGTGAATGAGGTGTCATTCGATTCGGAAGAGCATATAGATGATTTTTGAAAAATTTGTTTTTATCGCGATTTTTTAATTATTTATGCAACAGTTAATTAACATTTTTTTCTGCTTCAACATGAACATTGCAAATGTGATAATTGTTAAACTATAAATCTGAGATTTTTTTCCTTTAACGGAGCTATTCTTTAAAGGTTTCAGAATATAATCCCCGTCGGAAAAACAAAAATATTTTTTAAATTTTTTACTGACAATTTACGTAGTTTAAAAATTAAAAACTTGAATTAATCATTAAAAAATTATATTATTTTTTTATTTTTTAATTATTCGTTTTTTTACTATACAAAGCTGCATAAAAAGGTTTTTTAATTTTTTTATTTTCCTATTGTTTAAAAAATTGTTATGAACGTGGCGTTGTTTATAAGTTAATTGAATATTTTTTTGGAATCCTAATTTTGAAGCAAATGATAATATCACTAAACAGCAGATGTTCTTAGTCCGCCTCTGTACATCTGTGTGCGTAAAGTAGTAAATAAATATGATAGTGTAAAAAAACAACCCTTAAAATAAAAAATTGGGCTCAAAAACGTATTTATTCATTAATTTTTTTTTTTGGTCCACTTATAATTAGTATTAAGCAACCATTATTTTTTTAATCATTATTTATCTTGTTCTTCAAAACAAAAAGAAAGAAGATTGGATTTATTTAAATTTTCATTGTTTAATAAATAAAAAATGTTATAAACAATTAAATATTTACCTCATATTTCTTTCTTACTCTACCTAATGAATCAAAAACAACCATCAGTTGCGTCTTAGGGAAAAAATATATTTTTACATTTCGGTACTAAAATTTAAAAAGTCGGAAAAAAACAAGCAATTATGTTGTGTGCTACAATTTATTAAAATTAATATTTAGAACACTTTTCTTTCACTCCATATGATAGTTGTTGACAGACTGGAGTGATCCTACACACTGAGTCATTGACCTTGCTGCGCCCGCGCCGCACCGCGTTTAACAGCGTTCTACTGTGGTGCCGCACCGCCCGTGTTGCACCCTATAGCTCCAATTAATTGCGATGCGGTGTCACACCGCACTGTTAACGCATCGTGTGGCCTCGCTCTTAGGGGTTTCAATTTGCAAGTGCCAGATTTTTTGATATTGCTTCTATTAGTTATTACATAAGAGCGAGTCGGAGCCGCGCACCGAGGGTTCCGTATCATCATATAAAATGTAAAATATTTTTAAATTTTCATCGGCGACGCCTTAATTCGTCAGAGATTTTTAACATTGATCAGTCTTCTTTTGACCGATATTAATTTAATTGAACAATTCGACTTCGATAATAAATAACACAAAAGCAAAGGTAGCAGTGTTGCTAACGCGTTTATATTATTTTCAACAAAATCGTATTGTTTAATTTTAATTAAAATCTCAAAAAGTCATTCGAAATGTGTCGAGCCAGGTGTCAAGTCAACGCGTACGGGATATAGTGTTTAACAAATAACCCTTTATTTATATCACGTTTACGAATAAATAAAAGAACCCACATTAGACAATAACGTATTTATTTAATAGTGATCAATCACATACATTTGCTTATACTTGCAAAACATATTTTCATCTAAAACACATTTTCTAAAAATAATTATAACTATAAACTTAACTAAAAAATTTACAGATTAATTAATGTGAGCCATTTCAAAGTTTGTACATAAAGAAAAATCAAGAAATACGATATAACATAACGCTATGGTCTTTAGAACATTTATATAAAATTAATGCAGTAAAATAGCTCTTTTGGTATCAAGCATTAGATAAGATAAGTTAAAAACGAATTATTTTACTGAAACACTGGTTCTATTGGGCGGAAAGTATTACTTTGAAAAGAAAAAATAGAGCAGTTACTTATATAAAAAATAAAAAAATGCCTGCAATTTATCGTTTTTTTTCTTTTTTAGTATAGGTACATCAAAATTTCACGTAAACGGCTTAATTAAAAGCGTGCTATAAGCTTCGCTTTTAATGTTTAATATTTTGTCCGCGACGTCGGCTTTAGAAGTCAAAACGTGTAAAAGGATATTAAGATACCTTATTTTTTGCGTGGCGTCAGAGGCGGATTAAATGCTGCCAGCGCACTAGGCAAACCCCATTGGCTCCCCTAATGTAAACCACGAGCAGGCGCGGATCCAAAATTTCGCTCAGGGAGATGGGGGCAAATTTTTCTATATGTGGAGGTGGAGTTATTGAAAAAAAAAAAAATGCGATTTGGCAATTTATACGGAAGAAATTATAGCGCGCGAAGCGAGCGCGGAAAATTACTAGTAGAAAAACAGAACTTTGCCCAACCCGATAAAGGTGTTTAACTTGGGCAAAGTTCTGTTTCTTTTCTTTCTGTTTTTTCTAAATCTTGATGTGACTTTTTACATTAGTTTTCAGATGCATTTCATTTTTAAACTAAATTTTCAATTAAAAAGATTAAAAAGACATCAAGATTGTTTATCTTTATTTAACTAGAGGTATGTGAACCTTTCTAGTATTGGTACTTTTCTTGACGTGTTAATTTTCCTCGTGCGCCCCTGTGTAATCTGGCGCCCCTACTTTGCCTTAAGGATAATCCGCCCCTGCGTGGGGTTCAGAGCACGGCGACGCATTTCATATTGTGGCGGTCAAAACATTAAATATCGTAGATCTACTAATTCACGACACAAAGATTTTGTATAATTCAATATTAATAGTTCTAAACACTAATACTACTACACTTACAATCAATTTATTGATTATAAGTTTAAGTATTTAAGAAATAAATGAACATGTATATGAAGAATAAGTATATGTATATGTGGTAAGTAGATTTTATATAATAAATACATAATATATATATTAAAATAACCCTGCTACCTGCTGTTTACTAAAAAAGATGCTTATCGGAAGTGTGGATAAAACTCCATGTTCTGTTAGAATGGTGTCACCAGACCCATTCTTGCCGCGGTTTTGTCTGCACAGAAGTACTTTATCATAATTATGATCTTTTGAAGCGATATAATGACAGTATTTTTGTACTTTTATAACTTTATATCATGTAAAACAAAATTACAGCAGGCAACAGATATAAAATACCATATCACATTTTTGAATTTTGAGGCCACATACCAGTCCATTCAATTTTTAATCTTATTTGATCTTTCCACTACTCATGCAGAAAATCTTGTAATAGAATATTAATTTTATTTTATATATTAATATAATATTTACATATCTATACTAATATAATAAAGCTACTGAAGAGTTTGTTTGTTTAACCGCGCTAATCTCTGGAACTACCAGTCGCATTTGGAAAACTTTTTGAATATTTTAGCCACATTCATGACGAGCACATAGACTATTCCAGTATAGACTGAAACGGGAAAAAAACAGGATATGCGCAAACGAAGTCGCGGGCAACAGCTAGTGATTTATACATTTTATAAAAAAGATAACATGTATAAATTTTATCAAATGTATTTATATATATATGTATATATAATAGACGACGCTTGGCCTATGTCCAGCAGTGGACGTCTTTCGGCTGATATGATGACGATGATATAGACAAATGAATGGACTTGTGTATTCTGACAGTTTAGTGATAATAGGGTTCAAGGGATTTTATAAGATGTCTTAGCTATAATAATATAGATATAAAATAGACAGTAAACATTTTATCTTAAAATTACAATATTGATGATATTTGTTTACAGACTTATCTATGAAAATAATAAAATAAAAGGAAGACAGATGACCTCTTGTCCTGTGTGAAACCTGAGTTTTAACATCAGCGCATCAAAAAAGGTCACTTTAGCAGAATTATATCAGGATCATAATATTAATCACACAAAAATCTGTCAAATTTCATTTTCATATCTATCGCTAAAGGTTCAAGGTTGACTGGGAAAAATTTAGTTTCAGGTAGCTTGATGTGCTGGCTGATTCTACTAGTGGCCTTTTTAGACCCACACACTTACACAGATAAGCCACAAAAAGATTTAATTCCTACCTCCGTAAATGACATTACTATGTCAGGATAAACATGAACCTCACCACTAGTGACGTATATGACATCTGTCATTTGAAATAGTTAATTTTTTAAGAGTTTAAACAATGATACATTTTATAATATATACATGTTGAAATCAATCATGAATGTAATATAAGTTTTAATAACAATATAGTGAGTAAACTGACAAGTTTTAAGAATTATATAATACTGTTATGTGTGATTACCTTCTTGTGCGTTTGGGGATAAATATAATAGTTAATATAACAATAGTAAATTTTAACGATTAATTAGACATAATATTAATCTCATGGTTTTGCCCGAGAAAATGAGCCAACTGTTTGTAGAACTAGGTATTCCATAGAGCTTGTTTTACACATAATATACTCATACCTAATTGGTATTCTAGTAGTAATAATTACTTTGTTTTTACTTGTATGAGCATAACATTAATATATTACTTGATATCATAGAATACAGAAAGATTTTTCCTACAAACTACAATTCTTTTCTACGTTTATTTTTTTAAATATTTTTTATATATTAATCTAAGAATGTATTCTATACGGTGAATAATAGGGTCAATGATCCATTGGTGTTTTTGCGAAATACGTGCGAAAGATACCATGACTAGTTTTACGAAAAGTAGACATTTTATTTAAAAAAACGCACAAGAAGTATGCCTTTAAATTATCTGTGTGCAAGGTGCGCATTCGTACCTTTTAGAAGTACTTATATATAATGTCAATATACTTAAAACATATTGACAACATTTTTTATTCTGCATGAATGCTTTCTAATAACTTTAATATTAATAGTTCCTTATATACTGGTAACGTCGATACAATAACACTAAGAAGTAGCTATGTCATGCATTATAAAGCGAAACGTATAATAATTTAATGCTATTAAGTACAGTAATACAATACTTTATTTAAATAATTACATTTTTGTATTATAATAAATATATTTATACTGATAAAAAAAATCGGATACAACTGCAACCGAATCCGGTTTAATACAGTATATCTTATTTTAATCATGAGTGGGCGAAATTATTTACAAAAAAATGTAGAACTACTCCAACTACACTTAATACTAGAATATTTATTTAAAATTTTCTTAGCAGAATACCTTGAGGATGAAGCTGGGCCTTAGGGATAAACTGGATTATCTATTTCAGAACGCTAGCGGCAACAAAAACATTGTAGGTTTATAGAGAACAAAAAGATTGTTAGGGTTTAAAAACGACAAGAATACTGTTCTTATTGCTATTGATAATACTATATGTGCTGTGGCGCACGGCGGGGATGGCTAAGAGCAGTAACAACCAAGCCCTAACACATTCAATATTTTAAAGCTTTAATAAAGTCAAATTTTTTAAAATGCTATTCACTGGATACTATCAGTGAGGGTTTTTTTTTTAAATGACGTATACCAGGTGGCTGAGGCGCCAGGTCCGGCCACCTGTCAAAACGCATATTTTTTCCGACATTAGGTAAATTGACGTCAACGACATGTCTTTCGCTTAAGACGGGCCAACTGGTTACGTATATTTTCCTAAAAGCCCTCATTACTTTCACACACTGATCACAGGGTAAGCTCAGCTGTTCAGCTTACTTCTTCTTCAACAAGGATAACCACGAATGCATTACGCCTCGGTTCCCTGTTGGTGGTGCGTGCTAGTACTGAAAAGACCGCAATGCCTCAGCGTCCTGGCGGGTAATGTTGAAAGCCTCTGTCTTCAGGAAATCGACAGTTTTGTAAGCGTCGGTATCGACGTTCGACGCTGATTTGCCGTGAGCGATCTCAACCTTCTTCCCAGTTACATTTTTGGCTGGCCCCTGAAATGATTGAAGATTATTTATTGGTAAAATGTCTGGAAAGTTTAACTAAAAACTCGTAATTCAAAATTTAAGGGATTAATAAAATAGGCATCTGTAATGAGTGACAGGGCAATGACTATTAAAAACACTATTTTCTTTTAGAAATAAGGCATGTTTACTCTGTTATTCATTTAGACCAGGATTAAAGTACCTTTGCCTGAGGCGGCTTTGACGTATGCAGGTCCAAATCTAAATACTGCAGCACATCTGGCTTTTCATCTCCTTGGCCTCCTTGTTTAAGACCTCCCTGAAAAATTGCACAACCATTATGATAATTGCCCTCAATCACACTATGGACGGCGCTCACAAACTAAACGGCAAAGCACGAGATAGCCGGCTAGTTACATAATGCTTTAACATTAAAGTTGACACTTCTAATAAATAATGATAGACTTTCCCAATGCGTTTGATTGCTACGAATCTTGTTTATAAAACCTTTGCTATTTTATTCCATTTGTTGGTGAAGGCTGGGCATAAAACAATCGCAGAAACAAACGCAGAGCTCCTTTTTTACGCGGTCAGGTAATATTGATCAGAGCGCATAAAAACGGTGGATAGTCAGAGTAAAAGTGTCCAAGTATGAACAAACCCCGACGCAACCAATTTAAGTATTGTGCAGAGGAATTAAATGGTACTCATGTAAGTTATAAAACAACACTGTTGTTTTCTTGACAATTTCAAATTAGACCGTGAGGATTATGAATAACCAATCCAGTTATAATAAAAAATATATTTTTGTGTAGCTTGTAATTTTGATACACTTTTTCCCTGGCGGTATCTACAAACACATAATCTACCGTACATCCATCAGTGCAAGTCAATGAAAATAAAACAGAAAAATTAAATATTTATGCTTTCGTTTAGCTGATATATATGCCATGCGAAAAATAATAATGAAGAAGGGATGAGCCTACGACAACGAAGTTTACACGGTAGCAATAATAGACGAATAGTCATAAACTGCTCCTAAACTAAACAAACGACGAATGCGCAAAACAATAGAGGCGAAATGAGATGATGGGTGATCCCAAAAAACGCAAATAAAAAAACAAGAAACTACATAATTATACATCACTAATCTAAATTCATGCTACCTCTGAGTGCAAGAGAGCACACAGATAAATACATTCTAATAGCGATTAAGATTCTCAAAAAATTCAAAATACATGGGATTGAATGGGGTATTTTACTAAAAAAATCTAATTAGTCCGTCAGATAGACATTCAAAAAATATTAAACACGTATTTTTTTCTTTTTTTTTTGCGTAAACAAAAGATGAAGATGATATAGTGCCACGATGAGATGATAAAACACGCGTGACGTCACTATGATGGTACAATTTTACCAAGCCACATGACGTCACGCGTGTCTTCAACGCGCTGTATCGTCTTCATTTTTTGTTTACTTAAAAAAAGTAAAAATACGTGTCCAATATTTTTTTAAATCTATCTGACGGACTAATTAGATTTTTTTAGTAAAATACCCTATTATGCACTATCGAAAGGTGGACTGGCAATTCAGTCTAATGACCAATAACGCTAAGTGATTTCGTTGGAAAGGTTTTTATAACTTTTTTTCACAGCGATTTGCCGCTATCTTATTTCATCCATTTAACTAAGAGTAAATGTTAAATGAAACTTGACTCCTGGCTAAAATCACAAAATTATGATGAAACTTGTGGAAGTGAAAATACATACACCCCAACATAACCACACACAACACTCATGTCACAAACACCACAACATATATGCATAACTCATTACACTCATTACTCATACACACCCATTCACCCTACAACTACACTCACCACACTAACTCAACGTCAAAATACATCCCAATCATAGGTCCTGTACTGTTTATTTCCATTTTTTTTTTATAATGCAACTAAATCTAAATTAACTAACTGTTAACTATATTATTGCCTGTTTAGCACTTTTTGCATGGAACATCATTCCATTCTGTATCTGGAGAAAGGCGTTGCTAGCTGCGCTACAGTTTATACTTTTGCAGCTATCATCATTTTACTTGTTGTACTTAGTCTTGTGTCTTGTGTTCCCATATAAACTTTTAACTATTATCAACTTTATTCAATAAATATTCCTATAAATTACATTTTTAAATATTTCTATAAAAAAAAAAACATTTAAAATATAAAAAATAGTAGCCCACCGGTATCGGGAACAGGGTCTAAGCTACCGGTGGTCAGGGCTCCTGAGAGAGGAACCTTCTAACGATGCGCGCCGTGTCCAGGAGTACTGCTTTCTGGATCAAGCCCTTGATCCAGCTGCCCAACGAGAGCCTCCTCAGATGTTGGTCGAGGCTCTTGGCAATTACGCCATTGGCCGTCACGACTATCGGCACAATGACTGCTGTGTTCACATCCCACATGTCGACAACCTCGCGAGCCAAGTCAAGATACTTAGTTTTTTTATCTTTCTCAGCCTTCACGAGGTTCTCGTCATGAGGGACTGTTATATCAACAATCATTGCGCGACGCTCTTGTCGGTCTATCGCCACTATGTCAGGCTTATTGGCAACAATAGTCCTGTCAGTGATGATAGACCGATCCCAATACAAAGTGCAATTGCCATTTTCGAGAACTGGGTCGGAGACATACCTATAGTACGGTACTTCCGATTCCACAAGATTGTATTTAAGAGCAAGTTGCTGGTGGATAATCCTGGCTACAAGGTTGTGCCTGTGCAAAGTCTCCGTTAGCAAGATTAGAACAACCGGAAATAATGTGGCGGATTGATTCCCCGGCCGGTGACATGCCCGACATATGTCAACCGTACTGTCCTTCACAATGTATTTCCGGTAGTTGTTCGTCGTCATAACTTCGTCCATAATCGCACAGACAAAACCTTCGGTTTCCCCAAAGAGGTCACCAAAACGCAGCCAGGCTACGGACGCTAAGAGGTCTACATCGGGCCCATGTAGGACCCGATAAAAGCGTCCGTGAAGCTCCTTGCTCTGCCATACCTCCCTGCGGTCGTTAGTATCTAACACCACAGGTTTGCGCCAGTTCTCGTTAGCCAAGGAGAGCGCGGTAATGCCTTAACTATTATTATTATTATATATACAAGAATTCCTCGTTTGAAGATATTAGATTGACATCTGTACTTTTGTTGTAAATAAAAGTTTTTTTTTTTAGTATTGATATGCACGCGTTTGGCCACCATCTCACCTGATGGTAAGTGATGATGCAGTCGAAGATGGAGCACGGTTGCCTAGAAGTAACCTATTAAATCTAGACTTAAAGACTCCCAGGTTGTAGCTATCAGGAAACACGAGACTCTGGCTAAGGAGTGGAATTCCCTCCAGTCTTTAGCTGTACGCACTATGAATGTGTTCCCAAAACGTTTTGTACGTGTGGGTGGGATGTCCATCATTTACCGATGGCGCACCGCCGTACTTCTTGAGCTCCGATGATGGAGCGGGCTTGGCGGAATTAAATTATGCAATTCGGACGCACACTCCCCAAAATGCAACCGATAAAAACCGACAGGCCAGCAACTCGTCGTCGAAGCTCAAGACTTTGGAGCTTCGACTCAACGACCCTATCATTGCCGATGATCCTCTTGGCTCGTTTCTCAATTGACTCAAGGCCATCAAGCTGGTATCTGGCAGACCCGTCCCAAAGATGAGACCAGTACTCCATAAACGAGTTGTAGAGGAAAAAAAATCTTTCCAACGACATATCCCTTGACGTTATTGGTCATTAGGCTGGGCTCCATACATTCTCGCCGGTCCTCCTTTGACAATCGTTATTGCCTACACATTGTCACTTTATCTATATCCCAATCTGTCACTGTGTCTATAGTGTCAGAAATTACTGCCAGTTTGAAAGAGTAATTAAAAAATGGAAATAGAATAGAACCAAACGGAACGGCGCGAGTTTGGTACTGCTATATTTTGAAAATTCGTTTAATTTTCGGCAAAATGGCCGTCGCTTTAGCGAAACCACAGCTATATGAATGTGTTATTATTGATAAGCTTTTGACCATACTCCTTGCCTTGAAGTAAGACTTCTGGTCCTTAGCTTGAAGTAAATGCTGACATTTATTGGTCAAGCTAAGGCTGGATGTTAAAGTTAGTTCAATTTATTTTAATAAGATATTAATATTCTATTTTGCATGTTCATTTCACAAAACAAATAACTATAAAATGTAAATTACTAACTCTTTATCATACAAATTACTAGAATTACTTATATCTAAACTAATATTATAAAGAGGAAAGATTTTTTGTTTGTTTGAATTGAATAGGTTCTGAAACTACTGGACCGATTTGTAAAAAAATTTCACCATTCGAATCTTACATTTTCCCTGATGAGCATAGGCTGTACTACGTTTTCAAAAAAATTCAGAGATCCCTAAGAAAATTGCAATAATGTAACCCAAAGCAGCAAATTTTTGTCTATTAAATTCATTATTTGGCGTGCGCTGAGAAAACATTGATTACTAGCACTTGGCCCGCGACTTCGTTCGCGCGGGTTCAGTTGGTACTCCACAAACTTTATCTCCCATCTAACCTCTAATTACTTATTAATAGACTAAACGTAGGGTAGTGCACTCGCAACATTTTTCTTACTTAGAGTATTTTTAAAACCGTCGTAGCTTTTAAACGAAAGGTCCGATTTGAATAATTAAAGTGTAATTTACATGCACGTAACCAACCTTAATTATTAATAAATAAATATAATCAATTTAAATACATAAGGATTAATATCATGATACGAAAATCACCACTATTCCATTTCACCCGGGTTTTGATTGAATAATTTGAACAAAAAGCGGTCATTGTAATGTGTAAATTACACTTTAAATTATTCAAATCTGACCTTTCTTTTAAAAGATACGAAGGGTATAAAATGCTCTAAGTAAGAAAAATGTTGTGGTTAGAGCGAACTGCCCTACGTTGAGTCTATTAATAAGTAATTTACACATTACATCAGTCTGACGGTAGACAGCAAATTGGCCGCACGCATACGCTTCACGACTCTGTGAATGACTAATTACCTGACTACGATTCTCAAAGTTTTCAACATCTACACATAATGTTTAAATGCAAGCGTTGCCAAGTTGAGAGTAGGGACGGCGTCAAATGAGGGGGATGCCTGGGACAGTTTGATTTTCCCTGCGCTGGCATAACCGAAGGAGGATGGAAGTAATTGGGCGATCACATGAACTCATGGAAGTGCAGTAATTGCAAATCCAATCCTCGGCAGCATCCAGCCCTCGTCCCACTACTGCAGCTGCAGCTACACCCGTAACAGCTGACATGGACTCCATTATGTCTGAACTGAAGGCCCTCTCAGCCCAGATGGGCAACTTACCTGCTTTAATTGAGAACGTGAAAGCTATCCAATCAGAGCTGGCGGAGCTTAAGTCGATCAGAGCGAAGTATTCCAGTCTTAAAGCGGGTGTGGATTTTCTGGATTTTAAAAATATCAAAACACTCAAGATTCTCCATTGCGCGTTTGTGAGCAGTCATCTCGAATACTGCTCACCGCTATGGAATCCCATTTATAACACTTGCGTTAATCGCGTCGAAAGTGTTCAAAAGAAGTTATTGATGTACATTCAGTTTAGATTCAAACCCTATTTACCTAGCTATTACAGCCGCTGCGGGAAGTTTCACATTCTTCCACTAAGTGAGCGGAGAAAAATTGTCGACATGGCATTTCTATTCAATTTGGCTAATGGTTCAACCGACTGTTCTGAACTGATTGGCAAAATTGGGCTCCATCCTTCAACTTTAGGAATCATCGACCTCTGTATGTTCCCTCTGTGCGGTGCAAATACTGAGAAAACTCATATATAATAAGAGAGCTAGCAGAGCATACAACTCGATGTGTCAGAGTATTGATGATCTTGACTTGTTCTCGACCAGTGTTCCGAAACTAAAAAAAATACTGAATAATAACTTCTTTGAAGTTCACTGAAAATTGTTCTTAATTTTATCTCCGAGTACTAACTATTTCTTACTTTCTCTTGCCTGTCTACTGTTTCTTTTGCTACCCTAATGTTGTCAGTGAAAACTTTTAATTGGCCATCTTTCACTAACTGTCAACTATATCTGTATCCTAGCTGTGTTTTCTTAAGAAATATTATAAAATAAAAAAAATTACCCTAGTTCGTGGAGTACCGTTCGAAGTGCTAGATACTAGTATAAAAATATTGGAATTCGCATTATATCCAAAATATATTCTTTAGCTCTTAAATTACTGGCGATAAAAGGCTCCTAAATCCTTTTTTTTATTTTTGGTGAATGATGAAATATTTCTGATTTAAAATGGCATGTATTTAACGCGGCGACAAACTAATGTGATTTAGGGTTTTAAAAATAATTAAAATGGGTAGCAAATTAATAGGTTGGCAGCTTCAGTGAAGTAGCATTTTAAGTTTAAAGTAGTAGCTTTATTTTGAGTTGTAAGCTTTGTTTAAATTTAAATTGGCAGTGATTTTTTGGTGTTTATAAAATTAACTACTAGGCCCGGTAGACGAAGAACCGCTTTGCGGGGTCCTAGTTCTGAATGGTTTATAAAAAAATGACCACGAAGGAGATGCCGGGGTCTACTCGCTCGCTTCGCTCGCTCACTCGACCCCGCCATCCCCTTCTAACCTAACCTGTCCGAGACGGGGTGCCCCAAGTCCAGAGCTCGACTTGGCCAGTCAAGGGAGGCCCGGTATGGCTTACAAGAGTACGTAAAATTTTAAATATTAGCCGCCAGAGTCATTATTTTTAATACCTCACCTATTATTGCATTGGCCCTGTTTAATATATTTGCTATCTTATAGTAGCAGCCATTATTCAGTTTTTATAGATACTTGCCTTTCGTAGCTCATATAATATAATTTTGCTAAAAATATTTAATCGCTACCAAGTTATTTTTTTTGTAACCAAGTAGTTAATCGCCTAATAAGTTGGTTTTCGCCTCAAAAATAATTAGCCATTTAAAATTATCAAATCAGAAATAATGTAGGTAAATCTGTAATCGACATCCCATTCATCATTTTTTTAATATTGTTAGGTTCGTGTTTCACTACCATCTCCCCAGATGGCAAGTGGTGATGTGGTCGGCAATGTAACACGTTTGCCTAGAAGTAACTTATTCTCTTTTGACTTTAAGACCCCAGGGTTTAGTTATTAGGAAACAGATTTCGGCAGCAAACCTGGGGAAGGTTGTGCGAAAAGTTCTTTATGCAGCGGTGGGACAGTAACAAGCAGGTGTTATGAGAACTAATCCTACAAATCTTGTATTGAATCACTTACTAAAACATCAGCAGTAAATCTGACACTTAAAAAAAATACAACAATCATGAGGCATTCATTAATATCAAAAACGTTTTCCGCATTTGCTTTTTCGTACCGCACCAGTCGGTGATTCTGGGATCGGCGGCAGAGGCCGAGATCGGGGAGGCACAGAGAGAGGCCGGCGAGACACCGGGTGCGGTCGTGGTGTCTGCGAGCACTGTTGTGATGACGAAGATCGTCGGGAATGCGTTAAATGCGATTTCTGCGATGATTGTGAGGGTTGCTGCGTTTGTGGAAATGAACGCGGTTGCACAGGTGGCAGCAGTTGGCCACTTTCAGATTCCATACATTGATAGCGAGGTGTCTCGCCGGCTTCTCGGCCTCTCGCGGCACGCGAAGCTGATGCCACTCGACGCGGTTGTTCCGAAGCCGCGACCGACATTTCTGCTTGTGTGCCACCTCGGCACATGCAGCAGGCGCAGTGTAACTCTGCACAGTTGCAGCTTTTGGAATGTATCATTATAACTTGGCATGTAACGTTTTCCTATAACGAAGTAAAGAAAAAATGTAATGTTACAATCCTATCCAATGAGACGTTGCCTGAGGTAGCTATGCGTTGAGTGATTGAGCCATTACTAGCCAGCATTACAACAGCACGTCCCTCCCACGCATGTAGCTAACTAGTGCACCAGCCTGTACTATACTTATTAACAAATCGCTCGCATGAATTTGCTTTACTTGTTATTTACACTATAACTAGTGGAATAAACCTGGCCCAAAAGACAAACCAGCCTAATGAGAAAAGACAAAGCCTTACTTCAAAATGGTGCGTTTATTCACAGCAGCAGCAAAAGCTTTATAAATTTATATATACAAGTTTGAAGTTCATATTTGGTTTTAGAGTAAACAAATGGTTTTGACGACTAAGCGCCCTGTGGGCCAAGGCACACTGACGCAACGTCGAGTTGAAGCGAAGCGTCAAATCGTTTGTGCGTATGTGCGCGCATTCGCTCGTCATCATATTTAAGTCAGTGTATGATTTATCGTTGCTAGTTGTCAGTTGATTAGCGAAAACTTCCTCGATGTCATAGATCGCGTTTCATTTTATTCTGATCGAATGTGCTTTAACTATTGGTAATAGGGGCCAATATATAGGGGTACAATAACGCTATGCACACTTTTAGATTGACGGTTGGATGCTACGAGTAATAGACTCTGCGTCTGTGTCCATACGCTAACTAAGCGATAGTTTTGTGTGAAAATACTGTGCATTAAGTGATTTTACCCATTTTTGCAACAAAAGTTGCGGTTCTACGACCCCTGTCTGTTCTCATAAAGTTGTAAACATATTTCGTTTTAGATTGTGAGAGTTGAAGATACATTTTCCGACTATCTATGCACTGCATTATAACACAACCCCAGAAATTAAATTTATTTTCCTCTGCTATAAAGGTTTGGGAGCTCTAGAAATGCGACCATTCACCTTATTGGGTAGATGACAAAAAAAATGTAATTAGTCCGTCAGATAATTTCAAATAAAGTAATTGACATGTATTTTCTCTTGTTTCAAATTAAACAAATTAAAAATGAAGACGATACAGTGCGTTGAAAACTCGTGTGACGACACAAGTGAGTAGGGGAGACCGGGGATGGTTGGCTTTATGGATAGATAGATTAACTGCCAAAAACTCGCTAGCAGTGCGAGTTTTGAGTCACCTAACATCACTCGCTGATGCACCTTGGTGCCCCCTATATTTGTATGAAGCGTGACATCCTAGTCGCGCACCGTTTAGTGGTGGATTCAATTTATTGATTAATCGCTGCCGAAAGTGACTTTTTCTTTTTTGACTTTTTGTTGTGAAGCCTACAGATTTGGTGTGAACTACTTTCCAGGAATCCAAGATTCTTAAGCAAGATTTAGTGGTAACACTTGCTTAAGAATCTTGGATATAAAAACGCAGCAGTATTTTAAAACTATAGTTATAGTCCAGTCATCTGGTACTTTACATAGAAAGGTTTCCAGGAATTTTGAAAACAGGTAATTTTATAGATTTTGATATGTTCTTTGCAAATTTCAACTTAACCACCTCGTATCTTTGCCGCTCGCGGTGCCATATTGGAAAAATGGCGTCTTATTGCAGTTTTTTGACGATATCTCCTTTCCGACTCATTCTACGATAAAACATTTTCTACAAAATTAAACTAGAGAAAGGAGACATTCAATAAATGTATGGAGCTTGGTACTAAAATAATTGATAATTGAAACAGCCTTCTTAGCTATATATGCTGCAAATGTGTAATTATTTTAATGTGTTAGGGCATTTAATTTTTTTTTGCAGCCACCCGTTTTTTTATCTCTTAGACGCGGTCGTTCAATTATGTCATTCTCGAGCTCTTTGACGTTGACACGCCGGGCGCACACTTATCGCGGTGTCATTTACACCGCTGCACAAAAAACCTTATCTCTCCACTCACAAAGCAGCTATTCACACACTTGAAACTATTATGGGTTCTCAAATAACGACACTATGAAATAGAATGTTAACAATATTCTTATTACAACTCGAAACATAATCATTTTGTATTGATACGAGAGAACTTGTTGAAAGCAGTCTTGTTGTTGTATTATCACAGATAATATAATACTAGCGTACAGATGCCACATCTCATACAAAGAAATGCGACCGTCGTAAATAAATAATTCAGGCGATTTTTTTTTGTGTCCCCGCCCGCTAGATGGTGTTAGCAGTGACAACTTGCAAGCGCGATTTTCTCGATTCCAACTAATAGATGGCGTTAAAAGCGTGCGACAGTGACAGTCTCAGTCAGCAAAACTTGGGTCTAGGCATGGGCAATATCGTTTTTCTATACAACAAGTCTTATACATGTAGCGGTTCAGAATATCGTATATTGCATTTATATATAATACCGGCAATCTGTATAATTTAGGTAGTCTATACAATACCTAGGTAATGTATAGAATACCTGGGGCGTCTAGGCAATGTGTGAAATACTAGTGGACGTCACGCGGTTTCACCCTTGTAGTTCCCGTTCCCGTGGGAGTACGGGGATAATATATATCCTATGTTACTCCCTGATAATGTAACTATCCAATGCTAAAAGAATTTTTCAAATCGGTCCAGTAGTTTCGGAGCCTATTCAATTCAAACAAACAAACAAATCTTTCTTCTTTATAATATTAGTGGAGTTAACGAATATTATTGTCGATTTTATACTTTACCTAGCAATGTATACAATTCCTAGGGATTATATAGATTACTTGCTGGTCCACCGGCAATGTGTAAAATATATAGATTTTGATTTATCGATGAACGAGTGTTGCAACCAACTAGTTTGATCATGCATCCGCAGTAGTTGCGGGCGTATTCTACTCCATATTATCTACGGACTTACGATCAGTCCCGAACCCGAACTAAGAATGAGTGACTTAGTGGTAGGGTGATCAATTGGTTAGGTGATACGCATAACACAATCGGATCTCAAGTTCTGCCCGTTTCGGTTATTTGTCGGATCTTAAAACCGAATCCACGTGTGAACTCATTCACATAAATTGTATTGTGTTTGTGACTAATACGTATCCTGTAAAATCAGATCCGGCTAAGAAATTTATGACGTCGTGTGAACGTAGCGTTACTGCCGCCCCCACATGTCTTCCCTTTCCTTATCGTCTTTTACACACATTGCCGGCTGCGTATTCGGTATTGTATAGAAGACCTAAGCAAAGTATAAAATGAATAACATTTCATACATTACCTGAATTTTTAAGGTATTCTATACATTGCCTAGGTATTCTATAGAATACCGGATAATACAGATTGCCGGTAACATATACATATTTTAATTTCGATGAATCTATGTGGAACTCGGAAGTGGTAGGTAAGGTACTATGATTGTTAGGTTTCGGTTTTTATCGATTTATATTCATCATTGTATTTTATTTGGAACTGTATACTCGACGAAGTACCGCGCGTATCGCAATCGCACACGGTAGTACAGTATTTAAAGTAGCCGACTCGGTTTGAACCAAATATCATAGCGCGATACAGTTTTGTGTCGTTCTGAGACTCATACCAACATTAACGTATTAGTTACGCGGATAGCTGATGTATAGATTCAGTGCAATCAAATATATAGGTACTGGTATATAGTACTATACTTATTCACTTAACCCCAAAGCCATGATCTCAAAACTCTACGGTTCATACATTCATTCCACCTTAAACCCCAAAATATTTCTATACCTACTCCAATTTCACTTATACCCCAAAACGGTAACGTTATTCTTCGCATAACCTTCATATAATTTATATAATATATATTTTGCTATAATTTATATAATATATACCTTCAAATAATTTTCATTAAGTTGTAATTCAAATAATTATAGCAATGATTGACTATTTCAGTAATTGAAAAAAGGCATAGTAAAAGTTAATCAATTCTGTAAAACAAATACGCTAAACTGACTCGAAAACAATTACGTCACAAAATTATGTTACACTATAGAATGTAGTTATGTAGAACCCAATAGTAATGAGTCGTACTTCTTTTTAGAAGTATGTCTCAATTATTTTGACAACAACACACTAGTTTTGGTGCCAAGACACTGCATGTGCAGTTATGACATTCAGCCGGGCAAAAATACCATTTCGATACAATTACAGGTTGGTCGACGCGCCTATGAAAACAGAAGAATCAGTGCGAGACCTGGGCGTTCGTATGGATGCGCAGCTGAGATTCCGGGAGCATATCGTGAACGTTTGCAAAAAGGCATACAAAAGCCTGGGATTCGTGCTTCGCAGAGCAGCAGCGTTCACGAATGTTAAGGCAATCTCGGCATTGTACGACGCGCTAATTAGGAGCCAGTTGGAGGGTAATGCAGCTGTTTGGGCCCCACATGAGGCGAAATATACTCTCATGTTGGAGCGCATACAAAATAAATATACGCGTTATATGTACCTTAGGCTGTATGATACCCCTTGTATCCCTTGATGTATCCTACTTTGTTTGTTTTAGGTATGGTGGGATACAACAGGTTGGAGACGAGGAGGGATCTAGCGTTGGCATCTTACGTCCTTGGAGTATTCCGGGGCATGGGGTCCCAACACGAAGAAAGAAAATTTAGTTCTAATAAATAATAATAGATGGCGTGACATGTATCGATTTTTATTGAAGTTTGCGTAAAAATTTTTTTTTTCTTTTTAATGGTCTTAAGAATAGTATGTTCTTATTAGTTAACCTCCCCTAAGCCCTAAATTATGGAATAATAGGCTTCTTACTCAAGTTTGGAAGATTATAGGAACGAATCATTTAAAATCCGTACATTATGTGGCAATAGATGGCGCTGTTCGAAAGTTTAGAGTTTGCTATTCAACTCATTCAAAAAATTAAATACTACTACTCGGGCGAGTTGCTTGGTAACTGCCTCGAATGACGTTTGTGCAAAGTACAGTGTGCAAAAAATGTTTGTTACCATTTCATATTCTTTTGCAAAAATTTGTATTTAGGTTTTTTTTTAAAACATGTACATGTAGGTTTATTATTAAATCGAATGTATGAATCTGTATTAGGTAGTATCTTGCATTTACCTACATAATATTTAGCATCCATTCAAATCTTTATAAACAATTATATCGCGATCAATTTTCAAGGAAACATTCATAATAAACACTAATCTCAATCATAGAAAGATTATTACTGTAGAATAGCAAATCAATACTAGGAATTCGAAACTGGAATTAAGATTCAATATTAATACCTAATGTAGGTACCTATTAATTTTACTTTTTTTTTAATTTAAGAATCGAGTAAGTTTATGTACCTAATTTAATTGTTTCATTAAACAATTTAGTAAATTGAATGTGAATAATTTGAACTTAAATGAAACAATTCAATTTCGATGAAAATTACAATAATTAATAGGTGTAAACGCAACGGTAATGATGCTATCCCTACTGTCTTCGACGGCTTATTACACTACACGATCGATCGGGCCCGATCTGCATGGACAGTGTGGTGTCCGTGTAATAAGAAACAGGGAGTTAGGTTAGGACCCTGCCGTCGGGCGATCGGGTGGTTCCGATCTCGCAGTGGCGGCGTACGGTAGATTGGCACCCTGGGCGGTTTTGCATTGAGAGATTTTCGATTGATTATTTGACTAAAATATTCAATCACATTATCAAAATTGACTTAATTGTCTCTTTCAATTGATAAAATCGAAATGTTACGCGCGGTATAACATTAGACCAAACGCAACATGAATTCATTAATTTAGGGAATTAAAAAGAAAAGAAAACTATATTCGAAAAAAAAAAAAAATATTTAAAAATAGTTGTGATGCGTCTTTAAAGAGGGAGATTTAGTGCGCCTTCTTTGGATGTATGAGTGAGTTGTCGTTGTCTCCCTGCTGCCGTGGTATAAATAAAATGCCGTTATCAGACATCTGGTCGATTTCTTACTTTTGATGATATATTAACGAGAAAAAAAATATCTATCGATCTGTGTTTGTGAACTTCCAAAGCTATTCAACAACTTGACTTGCCACGGTAGGTTGGTGCTTGGCACCCGGGGCGGACCAGCCCCTCCGCCCCCACTTTACGCCGCCACTGCGTGCAACGCTATCCACGTACCTACGTATTCAGACTGAGATTCAGATCGAGATCGGGAGCGATTTGTAGTGTAGTGTAATACTCGGCTCCCTGCCGCAGGGACAGGGCGCCCTAGAAATCGGGCCCGATAGACCGTGTAGTGTAATAAGCGCTTCAGTCTCGCGTTTGTAGGTATCTACGCGCATTTCAAATGGACGCGCTGTACGTCTACCATGAGTTTTATAAAACTATACTCGCTAGCGACTGTAGTTAAAAAAATGTATGAAAACTAAAAAAAAAAAACAGGTTTCTAATTTATTTGTTTAAGTTTTTAAGTAATAAGCAAGCAAGTTGCAAGTAAAACTTTAGTTAACAACTAAAAAAATAAATAAGAAACTTGTTTTTTAACAGTTTTCATATTTTTTTTTAACTACAGTCGCTAGCAAGTATAGATTGATAAAACTCATGGTAGACGTACTGAGCCGCTGACTAAAGTCGCAGTGTGTGTGTGCTTGTGGACTATTTGTCTCGCCCGCACCGCGTTTAGATTGGCCGCTATGGCCGAAACCGGTCAGGAGGACTAGTTACCTATAATAATTACCTATAAGTACTAGCATAACCGAATAATCACCACAAAGTAGGCATATAAGAAAAATTGTGACAACGCAAGCTTCAAGGTCAAGTCTAGTCATGTCTAGGTATAGTATCTGTGGCCTAGCTAGCAGTAGCAAGTAGAACCCGTAGTGGGGTCTTCGTCTAGGCTGAACGAATAATATGGCGAACTAAATTTGAAAACTCCGACCCCGATTTTGGTGTCGGTAAGTCCACTTCCGCAACATTGTAGGGATGTTACCTACCTAACTACATACAGTTGCAGTGATAGATTAAGGAACAAAAATATTCGTATTTACAACGTTTAACAGAATAAACGCAATGAATCTTAAGGGGTCATTGTACTCATCATTATGAAAAACTTTTACTATGGGACCAATCCCGAAACCGCGAAACAAATCGGCTGTCCAGTACATCTTGTTTAGGTGAGCATCAAGATGACGGGACCAAATTCCCAAACAGAAATGTCGATTTTTTTCGCGATTTCGTTGTAAGAACCGTAATAGGTAGACAGTTGAAATATTCACAGAATGTGTATTTCTATTGCCACTTTATGAACAAATACAAAAAACGGGGGTCCCACACAAGAAATGGTTTTTTTGGGTTATGGTACGGAAACCTTCATATAAGAGTCCGACTCGCACTTGGCCGGTTTCATACTTTGAAATATCTTTACTAAAATCTATAGGTATTTACAGATTTTCATTTATTTTATCCAATCTATTTGGTTTTGAAAATAAAAGTAACTTATTGTCGAATTTATAATTTCCCAAAAAACTAAAGGGAGCTCCCATTCAAGAAACGTGTTTTGTTTCTGGTTCGGAACCCTTCGTGTGAGAGTCCGACTCGCACTTGACCGGTTTATAGGCACTTTACAGAGTTTTATCTAATTCCATCTAATCTATTTGGTTTGAATAATAAAACTAACTTGTCAAATTATAAACGATGTTTTCACTATTCCACTATTTTGAGTAAATATTCGAGTCATTTAAAATATTTGTTGAAATCTCTACATTACTCTCCACGACGTCAGCTTCAAGGTCAAGTGGACAAGCGACAAACAATACAGTACCTACAATACGCTTTCAACGCCATCTATTAGTTGGAATTCGAGGAAATCGCGTTTGCAAGTTGTCACTGCTAACACCATCTAGCACGCGGACCCAAAACAAAAATAATTCGTCTGAATTATTTTTTAGGGCGGTCGCGTTTCTTTGTATGAGATGAGGCATCTGTACGCTAGTATTATATTATCTGTGTCCGGGGTAACACAAACAATCCGGGTGTGTTACAGGAGATAGGTTTGTGCGTGCCCGATGGGTACGTGCAGCGTCGCAGACGGCCTGATTTGTTCGCACTGCCGCGCGGTCGCACTAAGCTAATGGCCAAGGCCCCGCTCTCGCGTACATTGCGCACACTAAACCTGGTTGCTGGTAAAATAGATGTTCTCTCGTGTTCACTGAGCGAGTTCGCAAAAGTAACATTACACATTTTATGTTATGAGAATTAAGTTTTATTGGAAAAATTATTGTATTAATTTATTGTATTGTGTTGTTTTATAATATTGTATATTTGATTGGAATAATTGTATTTAATTGATTTATTTATTGAACTTTAATTGTTTTGTTTTATGAATTGAATTTTATTGTTTTTTTTTTTGTATTATAAATTGAATTGAATTATTTTTTCTACACTATTGCATTGGGTCACTGTAATGATAGCTGTATGTATGTCCGTAATAAATAAAAATAAAATATTTTTTTTTTTTTCAAGTTAGGACCGCATCCTGATTACATTCATACCAAAAATTTTGGCTTCCTACGTGTAGTTTTGGATTTATATAAATCGATAAAAACCGAAACCTAAAAATCATAGTACCTTATCTACCACTTTCAAGTTCCGCGATTCAGCCAATAACACATTGAAATATATAACTAGATGCGATTTCCGATATTCTGAACATTTGTGTAAAAGCGATATTGCCCATGCCTAGTGGTTAGGGTGTTTTTTTTAGGGTTCCGAACAAAAAACGGAACCCTTATAGGATCACTCGGGTGTCTGTCCGTCTGTCACAGCTAGTTTTCTCCGGATCCCCGATTCTATTGAAATATGGTACACATATGGACTTCTGTGACCCGAATACGGACGCGTTACGTAAATTATTGATAGTTTAGTACGGGAGTCACTTTTGGTGGTCAAACTAGAAAATAAAAAAATAAAAGTTTTTGAACAATATTGTGACATATCAAATAAAAAGGCTTACAGTGAGGGTTTTAATTTTTTTTTCATAATTTTAAAATAAACGGTTTTGAAGTTATTCAAGAAATTAGACGAAAAATGACCATTCACCCCCCGTATCCTACTGAGCATAAAATTTTGAAAAAATATGGATATAATGGATCTTTATCTATAGATTACAGGAAAACCTATAAGAAGTCTATAGTGTTAAAATAACATGTTAAAAATATAAAATTCGTTCGGAAACCTTTGCACGCGAGTCCGACTCGCACTTGGCCAGTTTTTTATTTCAATGTCCTTCTGACGTTTACAGATTTTACCTTTTTTCGACACGTTTTGATATTGCATTATAATGATATAATCAATATTTTTGTTTCAAATTTACTTTCATGGAGCTGCAGCTAAAATTAAAATAAAATCTTAAAGATTTAATAGAAACGGTAACTTAAACCATATTTTAAATAATTATATCCCATAGACATGAATAAATAAAGTCTATGTGCGTTTTGTTTGTACTGAAACATATTTCCCTTTTTTTTTTCAAAAACACGCGCCTGATAAAATCATATTTAACGATAATCTTGTAGCTTGATAAATCAGCTTTCTAATAAGATACCTTATTAGAAAGCTAATAAGGTATCGGTAAAATCACATTAGCGTTAAAAAATCTCCAGACTATTGTACCACTTTTGAACGTGTCCTTTCCTACAGTTTATGTCTCAACAACTTTTTCGTAAAATAAAATTTATCTCCTTCTTCTCCAAAACGATGAGCTGGCATTACCTGCTACTCTCTAAGCACGAAGTCCGTAGTTTCGGGCTTAGTTGCGGGCGTCTACTCCGTACCACCTACTGACTTACGATTAGTCCCAAACCCGAACTATGAATTAATGACAAGACAATTTGGCAGTAACTATCAAATCGTGTTTTCATTAATTGAAATGGTTTGGTGGTACGGATTAGAATACGCCCGAAACTACGGACTTCGGGCTTAGAGAGTAGCCCCCCTGGCCCATCAAGAACATCCAAACGAAGAAGATTGTGCAAATTTTCCGAATTATGGATTAAATGTGGGTTAGGACTACTGGAGAAACCACGTTAAAATCGATTTATTTAGCGAAAACGCGTGTTAAATTACACTTTGCGGCGCTCGTACGCCGAAACTATTAATTTCACGAAAAAGTTGCAGGGACATCAACTGTAGAAAATTTTCTCTAGTTTAATTTTGTAGGAAATGTTTTTATCGTAGAATGTGCCGGAAAGAAGAAATCGTCAAAAAAAAACTGCAATAACGGCCCATTCACGACCTTGCCGCGGCGAGCGGCGGCGGCGTGCGGGGCGGCGAGCGATAAGAACAAATGTATGAAAATGTTTGAAGCACGCCACGAGTCGCCGCTCATAGCGAAAACGCGCGCGGTTTTGTCGGAGCGAATCACTGCAGCGGCGCGCGGTGCGGGGAGCGGCGAGATCAAAAGTACAAGCGAATAAGCGCGACGCCACGAAACAGAGCGGCGCGGATAGCGGTGTAGGTGTGATGGACACGGCGGCGAACTCATATACAAAAAAAATTAGACCCTTTTGGATCTGATGTGCTGTTTTAAATATACGTCTATGTGCTGCAGAATATAATCAAATGTTTCCACAGTCATTCTTGTGTACTCATAAATTTGTCCGGATATTTTCTGTTATCTTCGTATAGGTCACGCAATTCGCCATTTAAATATCGATCTTTATTCAGTTCGTGCACTCCTTCTCTCATATTAAGAATATCTTGTTTTAAAAATATACTGCTTTCTAAACACAGAAGGGATAATTTTGATAACGCCATAATTTTGAGCACGTTCCGACTACCTAAATACGTCCACCTCGCCCGCTGCCGCTAGCCGCTACTGAGGGTACGTGGCGTGTAAAACGCACCGCTTGCCGCCTCCGCGTCGCCTGCCGCGTCGCTCGCCGCTAAGACCGAAGTCGTCAATGGGCCGTAAGACGCGCGACGCGAATCGAGACGCCATTTTCCAATATAACGGCGCCAGTGGCAAAGATACGAGGTGGCAAAGATGAAATTCGCAAAGAGCACATCAAAATCTATAAAACTACCCAGTTTCAAAACTCCCGGAAAACTTTCCAGGTTACCTTCTGTTTTCGCACCAAGTACCAACTACGATTTAGTGTTTTCATTTTTCACTGAAAAAATGGCATTTGCCGTTGACTGACTAACTCTTTGCGGGGCAGGTCGACTCGAAGAAATGATCTAGAAAAAACATGTCGCTTTATGTTTGGCAAAAAAGCGTCACATTTGTGAAGAAATTCAAAGAAAACTGACTAAAAATGAGATTTCGAGACAGCCAATGAATGTACCTAAAAGTATTTTTGATAAAAGTGTTCTAGCTTTATAATGGCTTGTGTTTAGTTTCTTTTGATTTCTTTGGATAGAAATAATGTTTCTTTACAATATAGAGAATTAACTACTGCTGACTTCATTACTAAAGTTTACTAAATCATAGTCAAACTCGCTCAGTCCTGTGATCAACATACCCCGGTTGTGGAGTAGGTTGATAAGATTTCTTTTTTTTTTTGCAAAAACCAGCGAATAACTATTATAATGCAGAATTGTGATAAAAACAAAACATAATTATTTTACTTCAAAGAATACAGTGTACCTATCTATACAATAAAGTTATTTATACAAGTATAAGTACAATAATATTATTTAAGTATTATTTAGCGTTGTTATATATATTGATAGACTCCTAATAGCACGGGTTTAAACCTTCGTGGTTTTTGGGTGCTATTTGATAGAAATAATCCTGTACTGTGTTTTGTTTGATTGATAAATAAAGAGAAGGGGGAAGGGAAAATACGATAACTATAGACTTATAATTGAAAAGTAAGTCAACTTTCCCCAGGCTCCCCTACAATTTTTACCTAAACGTGACGCCACAACCCCACACTCTTTATTGCGTTCTATCTTCTTCAATTTTTATTGATTTGATAATAAGTATTTATTTGTTTATTATTTTTCGATAATTTACCTGACGTACTAAAATATAACCACATTTTTTTAGTCAGTAATTAGCTCTTTTGCAAATCGTTAAAGACTATCATTAAATTTAAAACTGACCGTTGCACGAGCCGTGAGTGTGAAAAGCTGTCATATATTTTGCCTTGAATAGATGATCACACTAAATTGAAACAAGCAAACGGAACCATAGATCGCCTTTTGAGTAACAAAAACTTATGATTCTCAATCTTATTTACATAATTCAAGGTACAATTACGAAGGCGACAGTACCATCTAGAATATTAGACCGCAGTAGTACTACAGAATGGCGATGCTGCCGCGGCATATCAATAGTGCTGTAACTAAAAGAGCGATAGTACGAACATTCTTTTTTTTTGGTTAACTAATGAGTTGATGGCAAGTGACATCGCGACAAGCCCAGGTGATGGAGAGAAGAGCTGGACACCCTTAACAAGTCCCCGGTAGATCTGCCGGTCGATTCTGTCGACATCTCACCGTGACCACATAAGTGGAGTGAACGACAAGTGAGTTGTCACGCCATCTTGTTTGTATGGTTTGACCGCTCACCTGTCGTTCACTTCGCCCAAGTGTTCCTTCGATATGTTTACAAAATCGCACTGCTGGACAGACAGGTGGAGTATGGAGGCCTTTGGTATAAACTGTGCAGAACTTTGTCCCACGACTTGGAGGGCTATTAAAAAAATTGTCTTTTTTTAACCACAATCTCACCTGATGAAAAGTGATGATGTAGTCGACGATGGAGCACGCTTGCCTAGAAGTAACCTGTTCTGAAGACCCCAAGATTGCAGCTATCAAGAACCACAGACTCCGGCGGGGATACCACTCCTTATTTGTATGCAGAATTAAACTATTCCCAAAAGGTTTTGAGCGTGTGGGTGGGATGTCTACCATGTAGCGGTAGCTTCTTGTAGTCCAACGATCGAACCAGCTTGGCGGAAATTAATTGTGCAATCCCGAGTTTGAAGGAATTTAAGAAGAAAAGTGGGAATTCAATTGCAGACTGAAGATTGCCTGCACTCTCGTATATTAAAAACCATATCGACGCACAGGGCCGGTAGATGTGGCAACACTTTTGGGAGGCATAGCTGTGGACTTCTTTCGGCTGAAATTATGATGATAATAACGCCGATGTCATTGTCTTCGAAATTGTACCTTGAGCACTCTAGACAATGTAACATTTCACCTGCGACAAGGATACAAAAGTCTGAAGGAAAAATTAAAATCATCGGCCTAGCCTTTACTCAACTATATTTGGGTCAGTTTTCAGTCAAACCGGGTTCAGCTAAATACCAGTATTTTACATGGGAGCGTCTGCCGGACCTCCACAACATCCAACCTCCAAAATGCGTGGGCAATCCCTTACATTTTGGCATTTCGTCACAAATAAAAGTCACTTTGTCTAGGTCCGTCCTGAATGATTTCAAAACTAAATATCCTTGGCGGAGCCAACTCGCTGCCTGCAATTGCTATATTCGTCCGCATACTAAATTAATTAACGTAATTGTACCTGTGCCATTATGTGATTAATATGTCCAATGCTATGGCTTGAATGACGCGGCTTCAGGTTCCGGTCCACCGCTGGAGGCAATGTCGGCAGATTACAATACTGCATTGACTGTAAAAAAAAAAAACATTCATAGTAAGTTTCGGCCATTGAATGGTCAATTGATACCTTCCAGCCTTATTGATAATTTTTTTATCAATGGCCCGCTTGCCCAAACCAGAGATACTTTTAACTCTGAGTTAGTTTTATACCCGGGGTAGTATGTATGTAATATTTGTTATTTAAACTCGTGAAAGAAACTAACTCTGAATTAAAAGGTAACAGGCAGAGGTCAAAAGCTAGTATCTGAATAAGTAACTGAACTGTCGCACTGCCGGCAAAGGCCTCCCTCCATTCCTTACCCTACAATCGCCAAGAAGTATTGGAAGTAAATACCATGTATGTAATACATATAATTCAATGGCACATGGCAATGAGGTTCAAGGCATGTGCCTTAGAAAATATTGCCAATAGGAAACAGTGAAAGTAAAATTCGACTTCATGAATCGGAACCTCAGTCTATCAATTTTATAGAAAGCCACACCATTTACATATCCGGAGAAACTGGAAATCCAATGTTATTTGAGTAAATGAATAGGCTCTACATCGACTTTAAATCATGAATTACCGGGGAAGCCTTTCTATCAAGATAGACCTTGCAATTGTAGGGCCCTGAGGAACTGGGAAGGAATTTATAATGGACTATGACCCCAGAGCTGCCAGACCTCTCTTATTTTCTCACTAACAAAATGTGTGGGATAGAGTAGTGTTATTATGTACTTTTAACATATGCATACCTGCTAGCTTGGGCCGACGGCCGATTTCCAGCTATCAGGTACTAAAGTCATTTTAATCTATTTTTTTAAGTGGGTGCTGATTTTTAGGGTTTCAAACGTCCGTAAGAAACGGAACCCATATAGGATCACTCCGGTGTCTGTCTGTCTGTCTTCAAATTTGTCGCAAAGTGCCGCGCGGCAGCAGCGCTGCGGCCGCGTGTTTAATATTTGTATGGATTAACAAAACAGCGAGGCACTTTGCTATAAATTTGAAGGCGCCCTAAGAGCTGGTCGCATCCTGAAGTGAAACGACAAAAACAAAACAAATATTGGCTGTCGGCCCAAGCTAGCTGTATGCTCATGTTAAAAGTACAAACTAACACTACCATATCCCACATATTTTGTTGGTGAGAAAATCAGTAAGGTCTGGGTAGGTACTCTGGGATCTCATTCTACAAGTATTCCCCGTAGCGGATAAATATAGCAAAAAAGTCTTTGAACGAGATACATTTTTAGAATTCCATATTCGTAGAGCATAACAGTTCCTTTTTAGCGACTTTCGCAGGGGAAGCACTATAACAACAAATATTTCGATTGCCATTTGTAGAATGCCTTGACACGTAACGATAAATCGTATTCTTCGAAAATCTGTCAATTAGCCGAGGTATGAGAGGCAGAGCGTTTGATTGGCTCTGCCGATTGATGGACAAGAAGCAACAACTCTTAGTTGCGTATCTGAAAAGAGTGGGTTGCTCCAAACGGCCAGCTGACGTAACATCGTAAGGCAAATTATAACAATTAGATACATGAGGTAGTTACATTCGGTAAATACAGTGGGTTGTTCAGTTACATTCAAATCGGTTATTAAAGTTGTTGGTGTATGGGCTGTAGATATCAATGTGGATGTGTGCGTTATCGTAGTCGGTACTTTTGACTTGTTATTCACTTACGTTATAGTCAATATTTTCTGAAACAACACTTTAACGATAGTTAGTGTATGTTTACGATTACGCGTCATGTGTGCTTGCAGTAACCCCTGCCTTTTTTGCCATTTGCATATGTGTAGAGAGTCTAGAGGCAAAACATTCAGTCGACGCGGTTCGACATAACCCATATTATTTCATAAATATTTGAACAATTCGTCTGCTCGACAGCAAAAATAACATCTGATTTTCTAGTCAAGACGTCTTGACAGTAATCCATAAATCAAGACAGTCAGCCAAAACAGTCGATGAATTACAAATCCCATTGCTTCATGTTGTTTGATGAATTCGTCAAAAATAACGCCATGAATACGTATAATCTATACTACTGTATACTAATATTATAAAGCTGAAAAGTTTGTTTGGTTGGTTGTACGCGCTAATCTCAAGAACTACTAGTCCAAATTGAAAAATTATCACTGAAGGCTATTTATAGGCATAACATGCTACGACTAGTAGGAGCGGAACAATAATGAAAAATGTGACGCAGACGAAGTTGCGCGGGTCAGCTAGTATAATATATGTAAACTAATATTATGAAGAGGAATGATTAGTTTTTGTTTGTTTATTTGTTACGATTTAACTCAAATACTACTGGACCAATTTCAAAAATTCTTTCACTGTAATAATGCTACATTATCCCTGATTAACATAAGTTATATTTATTACTAGAGACCCGCGCAGCTTCGTCAGCTCCGCTTCTATTGGTCTTAGCTTGATGATATATAGCCTTCCTCGATAAATGGGCTATCTAACACTGAAGGAATTTTTCAAATAGGACCAAGTAGTTCCTGAGATTAGCGCGTTCAAGCAAACAAACAACCATATAAACTCTTCAGTTTTATATATTAGTGTAGATATATACAACGTGTAACAGAATAAACGCAATACCTCTTAAGGGGCACTCTTACTCATCATTATGAACAACTTTTACTACGGGACGATTCCCGAAAACGCGAAAAAAAAATCAGCTGTTCATTTTGTCGAGTTATGCGCACATAAATGTATGGGGGAGTCGATTTTTTTTTCACGATTTCTATGTTGGTCCCATAGTGTAAGTTGTCCATAATGATGAGTTCAATTACCCCTTAAGAGGTATTGCGTTTATTCTGTTACAGGTTTTATAGTATAGAAGTATTGACAAGAAAAAAAATAGGAATCCTTAAGAAAATTGCAGCGCGAACGAAGTCGCGGGCGACGTGCTTTTGTCAAAAATACGTATGTAAGTGTACTTACGGCATGTCCGGGCGAGAACTCCTCCTCTTCCTCGGGGCATCGCACGACGGGTATCAGCAGCTGTCGGGGCGACGACGGTGCGCCCTGCGACATGCGCCGCGGAACTCTCAGCCGCTGTTGGCTGTGGTGCGACTGGAAAATACAATACAGACACACATCATCGTCTTCTCCTTAACAAATTTTTAAAACTATAAAGTTAAAAATAAAATTATTAGTACTCCTCCTTTTATTTGGTACCCATGTTATGATGTGTTCCCCACATATAATATTTGGCGCGTCATCTTTGGGAGTCCGCCATATTGGATTTGAGCTTTGATCGATGAGCTGAAATTTCGCATACACGTGGTGACTAATGGTGACAATGTACGGTAAATTGTCATCTTACACGTGTTCAATGATTTGTATTTACCTGCTCATCGCGTCATATGGCTTTATTCTTAACATGCCTGCTTAAAACGACCGAAGTAATATATTTTGAGATATTTTATTTTTGACACCAATAAATTACTATTTATATTTATTATAGTCTAGTTTCCTCAAGACTTTTTCCTTCAATAATCTAAGATTGACGTAAACGGTTTATTTATATAGTTAACTGTTTGTTATTTTCCTTAGCACAGGATTTCCCGATTGACATAATGTAGTACTTAAATCATTAAATAGGTCACAAAAGTCACATGTACCATCGAATAAAAACGTGCATACAGAGAAAACACTTCGAAGATGGCTAACAAAATTTAAAACTGATACTTAAACTATAATTAATCCTGACGACATTGAACTGATTAGTACTATTTAAGAATGAGCAAACTATAGTGATTTAACATAAATGAGGAAGATTATTAAATAAAATAATAACTAAACAATACATTTTGACATTGAAGTATGCAGCATGCACAAGACTGGCTAATATTTTTTTCTGAAAATGACGACAGTAGAATTTCTCGAAGGAGTCCACTTTCTATGTAATCTAATCGTAATTAACCCGTCATGTTCCACTTCGCGCCTCTCCTCTTTTTTTCCACACACGTATGTCCTCAGCCACTGCGGGCCCGTCCTTACAGTCGAAGTTCATCCCTCCATCTTCGCTTGGTCACTTTTCACTTTCGTAAAAATGTAGCGATGCGAACTCACATTATCAGGGACTTCAGCCGGGGGCTCCTGTATCTTCGGGCCTTGGAATGGGTCCTTTTGTGGCACCTCCCTATTTCGGCCTGCGAAGGTCTTCGGCGGCCGCGGAGGAACCGGTGGTCCTGAAATAAATTGATTTAGTGACAATTCTTGCGTTTGTCCTAATATTTTCTGAATAAACCGATAAGATTTTTTAAAAGTTTTACTCGACTTTACAAAGTCGTATCTTACATAACAGCCTTGGGTTTGGGGTTATTTTCAAATTTTAGATATAGGAGCAAACCTATTACAATCAACTGGCCGTAAATCTAGACTCCAGGCTGTCCCTAAGTCTCTAAATCAGTGATTCTTAACTTTTTCATTTTAAAATAGTTCTGTATTGCCACCGGTTACGAACCACAGCTCTAGCTTCATAGTATCAAAAAAGCGGCGCTGTATAGAAAAGGCGATAGACGAGGAAGATTTGATATACTTTTCACTCGTGTAAAACTGGGCAGATCGCTAGTTCGTACTAAAGGAGAACCTCAATAGCACTTTGGTTCGGTTAGCGCAGTGGCTTCTGCACTGCGTGTCGCGGGTCGATTCAGACACAGAACTAATGTTTGTATGGCCAACAAATAACTTCCGAGTCTGGCTGTTTGTGTACCTATGTTAGTTAAATAACGGTTTCTAACGTTTAGGAGCATAAGGTCAAATAGTAACAATAATAAAGTTTTGTAAGTAATTTAGTAGTAGAAATACAGAGATTGTGATCGAGTTCCATCACAATCCCTGTATTTCTTAATAAAATTATATTGCTACCATTTTTTGAAAAAAGTCTAATAATAATAAAACTGATTTTAAACTGATCACAATACAAATAAATGATTGAATTCTGTGGTTTTTGTGGTTTTAATTAAAAATGCTTACCATTTCAAAACTTACATAAATTACAAAAGCGTTTAAAATAGTAAATGCTTACAGTTATTGTTATAAAATGGTGACCTATTTCAAATACATATTTTTTCGAATATTGTTTTATTTCTTTTCCCACTGTGAATGTGAGTCAGAACACAGATAACGCGTCGAAGTAGAATTTTTGACATTGTGCTCTATTGACATTCTGAGCTTTTGACTTTATGCGCTCTTGACAATTTGCAACCCATTTGTCCTGTTTATGCTCCTAAACGGTTTGTAAAAGCACCCACGAACGTACAGGAGAAATAACTACAAAGCGGCAGTTGAAAAAAATAAACTTAGCATCGGGTAAGAATCTTGAGATGTAAGACTTTGTGACTCCATGTTCCAGCGCTTGCGAATCGTGAAAGTCCTTCAGGTCTAAAGAAGTCAAGACCATGAAAAACAGGAAGTCAATAATAGTAGATATTGCACCGAGGGGATAAATCACTGTCTTATGTCTCGGGCGTCATAGTGAATCCCGAACGTAATGAAGGAGAGTTTAACTCACGAGCGCAGCGAGGGAGTTAATACAAGAATCCTGAAAGTTCGCAAGTCATGAAGAGAGGGGGCCGCGAGCGGTACCCGTCGGTCTCCAAATTGAGTTCCAAATTCAAATCACATAACAGACCTCCAGGCACACATATTGTAGTGAATTTCAAGATAACCCTCGAGGCAATAATGCCTTACTTTAGGTCGAGTTGGCATGACATATAATCTGACGTTTTCGTGCGGGTGGTGTGAAAATCTTTTGAATTATCATTATAAAAATCTTGCAGCCAAAAAGCAAAGGCTTAAATGGTGCTTTTTGCTTGTGCTTAAAATATTATGGGGTACTAACTAATTATATTAACAAGCATCCATTTAAATGATTTGCGTAGGAAGCCCGAGCCTGTGTACCTGTGTCTGTAAATGGTCTAATAGAAATAATTGCTTTTTAAAGAATGTCAAAGGCCTTAAAATTATTTATCTAGTTAGCCTACAGTGTCCCACTGCCTCCTCCATACCCTTCCAGACAATTTTTCTTTCCGCCACCTCGGACCAGCCTCAAGCGCAACAAGCATAAAATAATACTACTTACCATCTTCAGGACCATTAATGTTTGAAGCAACAGACAATTTGGTGAAAGATTTAGTCACAGCCCAATCTGCTAAAAGAAAAACAAAATAAAAAAAAGAAATTTCACCTTGTATTTCATTTAACCCGGTTTCTGAATGCCTACTCAATGTTTAAAAACTTAAAGTTGATTAACAGTTGTGATTTCTAACAACCAATCACAACTGATTGTGATTTCAAAATGAACAACTATGGGTCTAAAAAGGCCACTTTAAAGAGGCCAGAATCAGAAAGCAAATCACGCTACCCGTCACTGTCAAATTTTCCCAATCAAACTTGAACCTAATGCGTTAGCGATAAAGATGAAAATGAAATTTGACAGATTGTTGTGTGGTTAATATTATGATTCTAATATGATTCTGCTAAAGTGGCCTTTTTAGGCCACCTGAACTGAGGCTCATAGTTGCACACAAAACAGTAAAGGGTATAGTAGGGTTAAGGTCAATGTGAAAAAAAAGTTAGAGCGCACATGTCGAACTCGCTTGCTAATCCTCTATTCGCCTAACATTGAACTACAAGGTCTTAGGATGACGGTGTTAACCCGTTTATCATTGATCTGGCTTCGGGGAATTTCATTTTTCACCTAACATTGAGCTTGCCAGTACGATGTTAAGCCCGTTAGCTTTGAGCCGGCTTCTAAAACCGGGTGTGTGTTAAAACTAAAACTTACGTATATTGGTGTGGCTGGCATGGAGAGAGGCATCGTCCTCATCACTCAGGTTGGAGTCGTTCTCGGAGAGCTCCGAATTGATCCGAATGTGCGGCTGGCTGACATAAACTTGACCATCGTTTCGAGTCCCCATCGCGATGGTTTTCGGCTCAAACGTGAAATGACGTTGTTCGTCCTGCAACGATAGATTAATTTAAACCAGTGGATTTTGGACCCGTTCCGTAAGTCAACGTGACTTAATATGAATTCAGAATAATTACATAACATCTTAACCAAACCCAATTTACAAGGATATTCTAAACCATTAGCGCGATAGTGGAATTTAGAAATTTAATTCAAAATAAAGAAAATACATCAAATTCTATTTCTTACTGAAAGTAAAAAAAATTAATGCCATTGTAAAATAACTCATTTGAAATCTTTTACTAAAAAAGTCGTTTAGAAGTCAACTTACGGCCATTTTCAATAACCGATCTATCTTTTCTTCCAGCTACTAAAGATAATCAAAGCTATCATTTTCTCCTAACTTGCAATTCAATAACCCACTGACGGATAGCATTATCTACCCAAGTTGACTATCTGTCATCGGGAGAAAGATATGACCGCCCCCCATACAAGTCGTTCTTAGGTAAGAACGACTTGTATGGGGGGCGGTCATATCTTTAGTAGGGTATCCGTCCTCCCGATGACAGATAGTCAACTTGGGTGCAAACACAGGTGCGTTTCAACAAAAGTTTAAGTTACTATCCGATAGACGGAGCTAACTAGTTACGTCATTAATTGATTATCCGCCAACAGTGGCCAATAACGTGACTATGCGTTGGAATATTAATAGCAATAGCAATATTTTTTCTTTTAATGATGAAATATTATAGCAGTGATAATTTATTTATTTTAAATTATAATTGATTGTGTCGGCGACGAGACCTCATCCGCGCTCTAGGGTGCAAGTATTTATTTATTTATCAAAACTTTATGCACTAGTAAAAACACTCTACAAAAGCGGACTTAATACCGTAGGCATTTTCTGCCAGTCGACCTTAGGGTGGCCGCAGAGACAGTATGGTAGGTGCAACACAAGGAAAAGACAAACAGAGAAAAAAATACAATCTTCAGTAAATACATACACTCGCCTGTACCGCCTCTCTCTTGAAAAAAGGACGGTGCCGAAATCATGGAAACTTGCGAATGTGCAACCGGTGCCCAAAAAGGGGGACCGTGCTGACCCTGCACATTACCGTCCAATCGCCATTACCTCCATTCAATGCAAGGTTATTGAAAGGGTTCTGAACAGTAAGCTGCTGACCTACCTTGAAGACAATGATCTCTTCAGTGACCTTCAATATGGCTTTCGCCGGGGACGGTCAACTGGCGATCTTCTTGTGTATGTCACGCACTGCTGGGGCGAGGCCATCGAGAGACACGGCGAAGCACTTGCCGTGTCGCTCGATGTCTCGAAGGCCTTTGACCGGGTCTGGCACGCAGGTCTACACAGCAAGCTTCCTGCTTATGGCATCCCAGCTGGTTTTTGTAGCTGGATATCAGACTTTCTGAGTGAACGGTCGATCCGAGTAGTCGTTGACGGCTGCTCCTCTGACCTCATGGCTATTGATGCCGGAGTTCCTCAGGGGTCTGTTCTCTCTGCAACTCTTTTCCTGCTGCACATTAATGACCTACTTCAGCTTGGTCTTGTTGGGTACGCAGATGACAGTACGGTTTCAGAGAGATACTTGTCCAGCGCAACAACCGGCGTGGATGAAGTTCGTTCCTTGAGAGAGGCCATAGTAGAGCGGACAAATTTGACCTTAAACCTTGTCTCCCAGAGGGGTGATGACAATCTGGTCACTTTTAACGCCACCAAAAAGCAGGCGTGTCTTTTTACCGCAAAAAGGAGTCGTTTCGACCAAACTCCTACTTTTCGGCGTGCATCTGTTCCTTTGACTCATCCGCTAGAGCTCCTAGGCATGGATTTGACAACCAGTCTCAACTTCGGCGCCACCATCGAGTACAAAGCCCAAACCGCGGCCAAAAAGCTGGGCATCCTAAATAGGGTGAAGCGATACTTCAGGCCTGGACAGCTTTTAATCCTATAGAAAGCACAAGCCCGATCCTGCATGGAGTATTGTAGCCACCTTTGGGATGGCTCAGCTAAGTATCAGCTTGCCGCGCTTGACTCGGTGGAACGCAGAGCGGGCGCATTCTAAAGGAAGATAGCCTGGACAAAGAAAATGGACTGGACAAATCCAGAGCGGTGTGATCATCGTAAAAGACGATTGTTGGTAGAGCAAAGATTTTTACTGTGGGCAGAGCAAAGGAATAGAATTTGTGAAGTTAAATAAGAGGGAGAAGAAGAATTATTAAGAAAAGAAAACAGACTAGTCAAGGCCCTCAGCGCTTTGTAAGGCGATTGATTAGATGGCATTATAAGGGTAATTAGTGTGTATTAGTTCTCATAAGAGTCCAATAACACCGAATTTTCATAGTTTATAAGTGAATTTTCAAGTAAAATTTTGTAGTGCAAATAATTACGTAACTTGAAAATGTGCATATATCTTGAAAATGTAAGGTTTTAAAAGAATCAAGTCGATAGGACATCTAGTTTTAGAAATATCAAGAAAAATGTAAATTGAATATTTGTCACATCGGAATATTGTAAGCTTATTTATGTTCTCAATTTTTTTAATCTTTTTTGAATTCGAGTTCTGGATTGTATTATTGTTTTATATACATATTTTTTTTTTTTAAAAAAACGTTGCCCCACACTAGGAATTTCTCCTGTATCGTGGGTGCGTTTACAAACATACAATTTCACATACACAAACAGCCAGACCCGGAACAACTATCTGTAGGCCATACAAATATTTGTTCCGTGCGGGAATCGAACCCGCGACACGCCGCGCAGCAGTCGAACGCTCCACCACTGCGCCAACCGTGTCGGTTGGCGCAGAAAAAACGGTCTTGCAAATCTAAATATAAATAAATTGTAAGGGTTTTTTGAAAAGTTTCGATAGGAGCGTCGTTGCCAACACCAATTTATCCAACTACCCGAAAATGCAAGTCAAATTCCCCGATTTGGGGACAAAAAGTCTACTGATTCTCCATAAATCGTTATATATGTATGACATGAATTAATGTTTTAATTGATTTTATGTAATGATTTTTGGCTCCAAATTAATTTAAATTGTTAATGGTTTTATTTCTGTGTTGACATTTTTAATTAATTTCATTATTGTTTATTATTGTGATTTATACTAATTTAATTGAGAGAAAGTTTTTTTATTAATATTTAAGTTAATCGATTTCATGTTTTTTAATTGTTTACTTAACTGTTTTTTTTTTTGTAACACATTCAGACACAATGTAAATTGTTATTGAATTAAATAAATGAAATGACTCATTTTTTTTAAAGAAATTAAACAAGATTTTAACAGATTTTTAGGGTTCCCAACAAAAAACGGAACCCTTATCGGATCACTCGGGTGTCTGTCTGTCTGTCCGTCTGTCACAGCCAGTTTTCTCCGGATCCACTAGACCGATTCTGTTGAAATTTGGTACAAATATGGACTTCTGTGACTTAAACACGGACGTGTTACGTACATTATATTTTTTTAGTATGAGGGTCACTTATGGGATCAAACCAGAAAATTAAAAAGAAAAGTTTTTTTGATCGATATCGTGTGACATATCAAATGAAAGGGCTTACTGTGTGGGTTTTAATTATATATTTTTCATAATTTTAAAACAAAATGGTTTTGAAGTTATTCAAGAAATTAGACGAAAAATTACCATTCCCCCCCCCTTATCTTCGAAACTACTGAGCCTAAAATAATAAAAAAAAGCGGCCAAGCGCGAGTCGGGCTCGCCCATGAAGGGTTCCGTAGCAGCAAGTAACAAGTTCTTGTAGTTCGTTGTAACTTTATAATTATTATTTACTTGGGCACCTATTACAGATTTATTATTGGAAAATAATGGTTCACGGTTTAAATGCATAAGGTTTATGTTTATGAAAGGGATATTATAAATTGCATATCAAATAAATAATCGCCTATCAATACATACTCATCATTTATATTCTTTTTTACATCAAATAACTTACTTCACTACAAATAAACTAAATGTTTAACAAAACTCAAACTGCAGATAATTCGAAATCATACATCAATATGACATTACTTTTTTCCTCATAATGCAATACAGTTAAATTTATTTTTGTACAAAAATACTACATACATAGCATAAATACTGACTGCACAGCAAATTTTCCATATTTATGGACAACACCCCGACTCAGACTACCCCGACTCGGATAGGTTAGGTTAGGTTTCGTGGTTATTTTTTTTTAAAACCACCCAGAACTATGGTGAGTCGCAGTACAGTTTTGTCGTGCATTAAGATTATTAGCTGTGCATTGATGAAAAATTTTGCTTTAGGAAAAATCGCTGTACGCTGCGAAAATAAATTGTAGTGTGTTTAGTGATATTTTGTGTTGAATATTTTGCTGTGCAATCAGTCATTTTGATGGGAATTCGGAATCTTATTGCATAGAAAAAGGATATTTTTTGATTTGCGTTTAAATACTACCCTTTATGAAATTAAATGTTATTTTATGTATATTTGAGTTGATTGAATGAAAGGCAAATTGCGGATTACGATTTTTGACGTATTAAAAAAAAACTACTAACTAGATCTCGTTCAAACCAATTTTCGGTGGAAGTTTGCATGGTAATGTACATCATATATTTTTTTTAGTTTTATCATCCTCTTATTTTAGAAGTTACAGGGGGGACATATTTTACCACTTTGGAAGTGTCTCTCGCGCGAACTATTCAGTTTAGAAAAAAAAAATATTAGAAACCTCAATATCATTTTGAAGACCTATCCATAGATACACCACACGTATGGGTTTGATGAAAAAATTTTTTTGACTTTTAGTGCTAAGTATGGGGAACCCCCAAATTTTTTATTTTATTTTTGTGTAAAAGCTTAATGCGGTTCACAGAACACATCTACTTACCAAGTTTCAACAGTATAGTTCTTATAGTTTCGGAAAAAGGTGGCTGTGACATACGGACGGACAGACAGACAGACAGACATGACGAATCCATAAGGGTTCCGTTTTTTTTGCCATTTGGCTACGGAACCCTAAAAATGGAGATAATAGATTTTTACGTATTATTCCACTATAAGAAGTCTAGTGTTAAAATAACAATGATGACTTCTTATAATGTAATACTTAATACGTAAAAAACTACTACCATGATGAAAAAAAAATTCGTTCGGAACCCTTTGCACGCGAGTCCGACTCGCTCTTGACCGGTTTCATAAGATTTTTTTCATTAATTTTTTTCCACACTACGATACAATGTTGTGTTTGCGTTTTACTCGATGGAGTAAACTTGACATTAAAGTACTACAGTATCTGTATTTAAATAATTGCAATTCTCTACTTTAAAATTTAAGGACACCCAATTTTCGCTTGATCGACGTGTTCCAAAAATAAACGAAACTAAAAAAAAACTTTGAATATTGAAATGATTAACATTGCTAATGTATTTTTTTTATTTACTTTGAATAAAAATATAAACACAAAAGCACACACATTGATACACAAAATTACCTTACCATTGTTTACTGAAAAAAAAAACTTTTAGAAAAAATATAACCGACTTTCAAAAACAAAACACTATAAAGTATAAAAAGTAGATGTGTGACTTTCGGAAGTCGGTGTTTTTGGTTATTTCGTTTTTGGACACCGACTTCCGAAATTAAACTTAGGCACCTTGTTCGACGATACAACTTTCCGCCTCGCTGCTTCCCTTCGCTTAGGCGCATCGTGTTGTTCTCCTCATCGTTGTCACTGTGGCGAAGCTGTCAACAGCCTCGGGCACCACGGTCTCTCATGCAGTCGAAGTGCGGGTCGCTTTGCACGGCACGCAAACATCAACGACATTATCCGACGCGCTCTTGTCGCCGTCGGCGTTCCAGCCGTACTAGAACCCAATGGCCTGGCACGCGACGACGGCAAGCGACCGGACGGTATGTCTTTGTTTCCATGGAAGATGAGTAGGCCTTTAGTGTGGGACGCTACTTGTGTCGATACTCTTGCGCCATCCCATCTTCCTAGCTCGTCGTGCTGTGCTGGTACTGCCGCTGCGGCTGCTGAGAACCTCAAGCGGCGGAAATATAATAACCTTGTTGGCAATTATATTTTTGAGCCGTTTGGGGTTGAAACTCTTGGACCGTGGGGTCCGAGTGCTCATGCCTTATTTAAAGATCTATCTAAACGCTTAGTTGACACTTCGCGTGACCCAAGGGCTGGCTTTTACCTCGGACAGAGGATAAGCATTGCCATACAACGTGGCAATGCCGCCAGTCTTTTGGGCTCACTTCCGGTGGACAGCGATGCGGACGAATTTTTTGACGCCTTATCTTAGTTAGGATATTTTAGTTTAAGTGTATATATTTAGTACTTTAATGCTGTACCTAGTTATTATTTTAATTTAATTAAGAATTAAAAGACAGTTTTGTTTTTCGAAGTCGGTTATATTTTTTGTTAAAAAGTTTTTTATTTTTCACTTTTCAGTGGTACCTGCGTACCCATTTACAGCGTACGGGCGTGATGTTATGTTATGAAAATAAAACTTATCTACTAAGTGCTTTCGGTGTAAAGGTCTCGTCAATACGAATGAAATAAGCCCAAACACTTGGCACTTCCTACATACTGATGTGGAGTTCCCTTAACTCTCTGTCGTCTCCATCATCAAGTCTGATCCAAAGCTTCATTCTTTTTGTAGTATCACCTGATATACACACGAATATCAAGTTTTTACCAGATGCGTGCCTACAATTTTCGAGAGTTGCCCTCGATTTCTCAGGGTTTCCATCATCAGATCCTGACGTGGTGGCAATGGGACCACCTCGGCAGAATACCCTTTCATATAAAAAAAGATTCATCGAAATTGATTCATAAACGACGAAGTTATCCGCGAACACACATAAAAAATATATATACGCGGTCGAATTGAGAACCACCTTCTTTTTTAGGAGTCGGTTAAAAAGATGCCGAAATATCCCTACAATTAAATGTGGTGTAATGAAAATCATTAAAAAACGGGAGTCATTCGATATCCATGTAACTTAACAAAAATGTTAAAACACGTAAGTATTTATATTTCCCGAAAAAGTGTTGTGATTTGGCCGAGACTACCGATATTCAAAATCCCCGCATTTTCCCCACATCTTGCCAATCCCCATCAACTTGAGATTCCCCACACGTTGGCAACGAGAAATAAGAGAGAGGGAAAAGCTCTCTTTTGTAGGTCTGACATAGATAGCACTTATGTATAATTGTGAAACGCAGACTACGAATGGAAATAATCTACTGTTTTCGGGGATAGCTCTCTATCCACAAACTTAGATAGGTTATTAAAAACGGCCGTTAGACTACATGATTTTAAAGTAGATAATGAGTATGTGGCAATTTGCCCTATTCCAAACATGTAGGTCAACCCCCAACCTACTGACCCCTCGATCAGAACTATTCGAAAACCTAACGGGTCGATTAGGTGCATTACGTAATAGTTAAATATTCATACCATTTTTAAGTAACCGGTACAAGTTAATATGGTTTTCAGGCACCTTCGTAATAGTAGTAAATGTAAAAATAAATATCGTCAGCTCGCCGATAATGTAACATGACGGATTTTTTACTCGGGAAATGGAAAGGTTTTCATTGCTCGAAAACACCCACACACAAAAAGCATTCAATAAAAAGCTCCTCCTATCTTTTAAAAGCTGAAATTCATTTCACATTTCATATGTTAACTCATCCTTGAACTTCGTCGTTGATTGATACGTTGAAAATGAACTGACATGAGAATTTTATAATTGGCATTTTTGGAAAAACAACAGTCTATTACGTGATGAAATATTAACGTTAACTTCAATATGTTTCGATAAAATTCAAGGACTTGCGATTGAAGCGGAGAATATGCAACTCTCAACTGATTAACGAGTTTAACAAATTTACCAGAGCACAAATAGCGCGTTACCAGTTTGTGCCTTCATCTATATCCAGACACATTTTCCGATCCGTTGACTCGAAGGGTGACTTAAATGGAAACAAACTTTGGCTACGATAAGAATAAGAATACCATTCGAGATACATCGAAGAAATAACTATAATTATCTAAGTTGTGACTTACTTGTGCACGAACGCCAGTGATGCACTCCGATATGGGAATGTAGGGGCCGGTGCCGTCGGGGCACTCGTAGTGATCGTTCATCGCTGTGATGGTGGTTAAGTTGTTTTGGTATGTATCTGTAACCCGGTAAAACACCATGTCAGACACTAAAGTGTAGTATGGACTGCACTTTGACTGCATACTGTACCGACAGTATCTAATTCTAAAGTAATCTAAGAATCTCAAAACTCGACGAAACTAATAGAAAATCTGGGAATCGAAATGCAGTCCATCTGAAGCAAACTAAAAACTCACGCACGGTTTGCTTACGACTTCGAAATCGTATTTGGTTTATTAATTTTACTTCAGAAGCAAAAGTGTGATTGATTAACAATCGCATGAAATCACCGCCAACGAGCGCGAAGTCGCCGCGAGCACAGCATTATGTAAACAAGTCATGAGACTTGTGTAAAAAGAAAGCAAGCCCTTGTCCTGCAAAGGTACAACCAGACTAAAAATAAAATTAGAACAACGAGCCCGTTTGCAAGTTTCAAAACGAAAAAACAAAAGTCTGCTGAAACCCCATAGTGGCTGTGAAACTAAAAAAAAAAAAAACAAGGAGAGCATTTTCATGGTATTTATAAAACAAAACAGATGCAGAAACCGTTCGCAAGTTAAAAATATACTGATGAAACCCCGTAGTAGTGAGTCCCTGACGCATGAGGTTGTCACTGTTACTACATCACAGACATCGCTGATAGCCTAATAAATTAAATTAAGGTAAAATAATACGGCCGCAACTCAGTCGCTATTGCATGCGAAGCAATAAAGTATAACAGTCCAAATAATAAAAACATATTCATAAAGCGCAAATAATCGAAGAGTTCGCCTGAATTTAGCCGAAAAAACTGAACAAAGCTCAAGTTTTGCAAATGCGGATTCGACTACCATATTTTCTAAAATTGAATATTGCACTTAAAAGCATAACGGAACGGCTATACAAAAACCACGATAGATTTTATACGTACACGGCTGGGTGGTAATTTGATTGTATTCCTTGAAAACCCTTCCTTTTCATTCTGCGAACTTTTTCACCTCCCCTCGTGTATACAGTTCTTGAAACTTCTCTTGCATAAGGACGTTTTCTTCAAACGTGCAAATTGCAAGAGAGCCCATGTATCAAATAAGCTTTCTTAAATGTATACCTACTGCCAAATTTTATCCCGTGTAGAAGAAAAAATCTGTAGTTCCCAACAAAGTGGTGTTTCGAAAGTACTGGGTACTACACAATTCGTTGTGCACGCTTCGCATGATGCGGTATTTGTAATATCGACTAGTGATGTCTACTGCCTGACTAGGTTAATCTGTGGTCCGACGCGTCCCGGCCCGGTTATGTATGAGTTCATATAAAATGTATCGAACTCTTGAAGGACAACGGTCCGCCCACGACCCGGGCAGAACCCGGTTACCTTTAAAACATATTATTATGTGATTGTGTGGATTAACATTTACTGAAATGGGTTTTATTAGATCACATCAGGCAAGATCTGTCATTTCCAGGTTTATGTTTAGGTATACCTTCCTTTGTAAAATAAACCAGGAAATGACAAATCTTGCCTGATTTTGACCAGAGTTCGTCGCTGTAATCAGACTGCTAATTTCAAACACCAATATTAAGAAAACCCACATCAAACAAGGCGTGCATCGAAAAATGTATACTTCGGTACTAAGAAGTAGTATCAAAATTCTACCATGAAGGGAACTGATTTTTTTTTCCAACACATGCCATAAGTGGGCAATATCATACCTTTTTAGAAAGCTTACTAAACATGAAATTGTATTTGTAAGGCAATTGTGATACGTTTATTTTGAGTAAATGCTTGATAATCAAGACAATCAATCACTTTTAATAAATCTTAACCCGAACTTTAGGTAAATTAATTTCCAAAGTTAGGTACTTATCCTTACTAATATTATAAATGCGAAAGTAACTGTCTGTCTGTCTGTCGCGCTTTCACACCAAAACTACTGAACCGATTTAAATGAAATTTGTAGACAGACAGTCTAGAGCCTGAGAAATTGGCTACTTTTTATCCCGGGAATATGTTCCTTAGGGACCACGCGGGCGAAGCCGCTGGCAGAAGCTAGTTTTTTTTTATAATTGGTATTTTGGATTTATTCGCTCTTGATCTGACTATGAAAGTACCAGTTTTTTATACAGAATGGAGTAGATTTCTCATTCAGAATTACCATTTTTTTTTTACTTGTGATGGGTTTGCTCTTGACTAATTATTTAGGGCAGAGGTGACGACAGATTATGCTAAACTAAGCAAAAAAAATACCAATAAAAATAATTTCACACCTAATAACTCTTGTGTAGTGTACGCACGGTTTCTATTTTTTTTCGAACTTTAGTTCCTAGTATTGTGGTTGATGTGTAGCTTTTTAAACAAAACTTTACACATCTAAAACAGAAATTAATATATAAGTATATTGTTATACTTTTCAAAACTTGGATGACATAGTGGCATGTGTTCAAAAAATGATGCAGTGCACTTTATATAACAATTGACTTAGTACCTGGGTCCGTGCTACGTCCAGGGTTAAGCTCTTTAAGTTCTATGTAATCTAGGACAAAACATTAATAATTTAAGAAAACAATTTATCAAGTAAGCATGACGCTTTTGACGCTAGTTCTAAGAAGTTCCAATAGAAATCACCAATCTACGATTATCACTGATAAACTTGAAAAAAAAAAGGAATAATAAAATACTGAAGAATAATATAAGACACTAAACTTTCATGCTTCTAATTTTTAAATTAAATTTTACCTTGGAAAAAAGTTAAATGTTGAACTATCGCGCCTCAAACGGGTAAACTTTCAGAGTGACCACGCGCGGCGCGGATGTAAGCGCAACTGAGCTGCACCGAGGAGCGCAAGGGAGGAGAACAATAAGTTACTCCCACGTGTAACTAAAATAAGTCCAGGATTTTTTAATCCAACTCTATTGGGCATTATATCAATATGGAGCGCCTACACCAAAATTATTTCGTTATTTTCAGTGACTAACAATTAACAAGCATTTTTTTTGCAGCTCTTCTGAGGACGGGCTTTTGAATTGAGTACTTATCTTATTATTCCGCACAGACAAAATCCTCGCATGAGCGACATTTACTATGAATTTAAACTGAACTGAAAGGCTTTCTGGAAACAATAATTTAGGCGACAATCAAAACAAGCTTAATAGTGGAGTGCCTGTGGAGTTTGACTTCGGAATCCAATTACTGTGAATGTATCAATTTAAAACCTTGTAAAACATGTTTTTATAGTTGCTTCCTGATATTTATAATTACTTATACTATAGGAAATGTGGAGAAACCCGTCAAGGTGGCGTCGGTGAACAAGACCTAAATTTTCTGAAAGCTTTTTGAACGAGCATCAATTTTTTGTTTTGGTGCCAAAAAGATTATTATTGTGATTTATTAAGATATTAGACATTTCAACTATGTATGAAATACCTAATTGACGACTCGCCAACAGTTTATCAATACCACTAAGGCTCTTTAGACATAAAATGGCGACCAATTTAGACGTGCTCTGCGGGTCTAAAAAGGCCACTTTAGCAGAATCAGAAAGCACATCACGCTGACCGTCACTGTCAAATTTTCCCAATCAACCTTGAACCTAATGCGTTAGCGATAAAAATGAAAATAAATTTGACAGATTGTTGTGTGATTTATATTATGATTCTAATAGGATTCTTCTAAAGTGGCCTTTTTAGAACTGCTGATGTCTAAATTACGGTTGTGGCTAGGGTAAATTGACAGAGCCCCGCTGCGGGGCTCCGAGGTACCGTTGCAAATAAAAAAGTCATAGTAAGCCGGCTGATATTGAAATGGATATTTGATCGTGTATATATGTAAAGTAATCGTCAGCTGCTTAAGTAGCGGTGGGTTTAGGTGTGGTTGGTTACGATGGTCGCAAAAACCTTTTTTATGAATAGTTAATACTAAGTTGAAAAACAATGGTCATCTGCATGGTGGAGGGTGGAATATGCGTCAGCTGCTCGCCTGAACTTGTAAAAAAGTAGGAAATAAAAGTAATAGTAAGCCGAATGAAACTTAACTAGGCGAGTTGCTTACATTATTAAAAGTACGAAAACAACAGTCAGCTGCTTGGGTGGCGGTGGAAAGACCGTCAGCTGACGCAGTCAAGATTGAAAATATTAGAGAATTGCTACTACGCTGTTTCCTTTTCAACACATATTTCGAGATAAATTCTGGAGCTGCTTGAGCCCATAACACGACCATAAGATGCATCATGAAAATACTAGCTGAACTGCGCAACTCCGTTGGCGTCACTATTTTCATGAATGCTCCGCTCCTATTGGTCATAGCGTGATGTTATTAATACTAATATTATAAATTAAAAGTACAAAAATTGGCCGATTCTATCTATACTAATACTAGCTGACACGCGCGGCTTCGCTCCCGTCAACTGGCTACCCTACCTACTTACCCTACCTGACAGTACAATCCCCATCTGAAAAAAGTTTCAATTTGACAGCAAAATCCCCATTAACAAAATGATCCGCCATTTATTGAATTCATTTGTTACAAAAAATGTGATAAATGAAGAACCGCTTGACCGATTTTGTGCAAACTTCAATAAACCATCTACTAAATAGTCCGAAGAAAGCCTAAACATTTGGTTTGGATAGGTGAGCCCGTTCTTGAGTTATAAAATTACAACGATAAGTGGCATTGATTTTGATATATATAAAGATATAAAGCTGAAGAGTTTGTTTGCTTGAACGCGCTAATCTCAGGAACTGCTGGTCCGATTTGAAAAATTCTTTCAGTGTTAGATAGCCCATTTATTGAGGTAGCCCAGTTTTGCCAAACAGTTCGTTGAATTTCATAAAAACGAATACAACCAATTATTATTAAAACTATGGCGTACAAAACCACACGTCTGCATACCCCTTTAACGATGTATAGTCGCGAAGGTTTCGTCTGAGAAGTACTTGGCAAACACTTCGCTTTCATATCATAAGAACGAATGCAACCAAACTAATAGGTAAACTTTGTTATATACCTTACAAGCACTACGCCCGCGACTTCGTCTGTGCAGATTATGTACAATATCCACTCCCGACTTCACCCCTTTACGGGGTAGTTTCCTAAAGAAAACCTTTATTATTTCATGTCTCCTGCTCATAATTCATCTCCAAATTTCATCTTCATATTTTTCGAGATTTCGTGATTATGATTGAGTGAATGAATGAGTGAGTGACCTTTCGCTTTTATGTATAATAATTATAGCCTGCTCATAATTCACCTCCAAATTTCATCTTCATATTTTTCGAGATTTCGTGATTATGATTAAGTGAATGAATGAGTGAGTGACCTTTCGCTTTTATGTATAACTAGTGGACGTCACGCGGTTTCACCCGCGTAGTTCCCGTTCCCGTGGGAGTACGGGGATAAAATATGTTACTCCCTGATAATGTAGCTATTCATATTCATTTCAAACAAACAAATCTTTCCTCTTTATAATATTAGTGTAGATTATAGGTATATCTATAGATAATAATGCAATCCAACAGGTTGTATAACAATTCGTTCACAGTAATTGGATTCCGAGGTTTTCATATTACAAGCGCATGGCACTTGACTGTAAGTCCAAAATGAAGATTGATTGATTAAAAAAAAAAATTGAATTAAAACCAACCTATGACGCTATGCCTAGCAACTAGTGTAGGAGGTACATCGTCCGTTGCGCGCAGACCACAAACTCGGCAAATGGCGTCCACCCATTTCTCCATGTCTGCCTCGCAATCAGCCTCCAGATGATAGGTCCGGCGCTGGGTTTGGATCGTAAAGACAGATCCTCGGAGGTTAGGGTTGAGAGGAGCCTGGCCGTGGCGCTCCATGTGGAGACCAGCATCCACCTGAGAATAAAAAACATTGAGGTAGATACTTGTTTTTTAAGTCTACTAGTAGTTTTGTAAAAGCTTTTTCTTCTATAAGAACTGATTAAGCTTAGCATCAGCCTACCTATGTTATTACACGAGTAAGGCAAAGGAAAGGTTAATTACGAATCACTAGTTATCACTGGTAGCCCGCCCCGGCTTCCCCGGATGTATTTCTTTTTTCAAGATTTTATTGTATACATGTCTCGCCCTGACAATCGTTGCAGAGTTCTGCGTGTACATGTATACATTTCAACGATTCATTTTTAAGTATAAAGTATAGATTTCTACACATTGCCTGGCTGATATCTATCTTCCTGTGTAATGGTACAATAAATTGATTTGACATTCAAAAATAAGACACCGATGGATGGACGTCGCGCGTAGCCGATGGATGCGAGGCGTACAGGACCGGTTGTTGTGGCAAAACTTGGGGGAGGCCTATGTCCAGCGACGGACGTCGTGGACGTCTTTCGGCTGATATGATGATGATGATGATGAATAAGACACAAACATTTTTTTCCTTATTCGATTATACAAAATACTGACTACCACAGGTATCTTTAAAATGTCGATAAACGATTTACGAAATACAATATCATATCAGTTCTTGAAATTTAGATGAGTATTTGCTATTGAAGTGTCATTTATGAACACTGATGATTCGCTATTGAGTCAGTTTTTTGTTTTACACTTCAGCAATTTAAATTATTCCAAGACTTATTTCAGTTTTTGTAAGCAAGCCAATATCTTCATAGTCATAAGGTTGATGACAAATGATACTCGTAATTCAAGTTGCAGCCGACACAGTGTTTTGTATGAGTGCAATTTGTACTTGAATTTATCTTTGTTGAGTATTGATTGTCACATAACTTTTTTCAAGTAATCAATATTCCATGTTGTATTTAAAGCTCATGGTTAGCTTAAAGATGAACAAGTATTACCACATTCGTAACACTACTTCATTAAGAAATTCCCCTTCGCTTAAACAGCAAAAACTCCCTAAAATTGAGGACACTAGTAGAATTATAGAATAGAATTTTCGAACATTTTTGCAATTATTTATCATTTTGAAGTAAGGTGTGCAAACTCATTAATGTGAATAATTTTGGGCACATCTAATTAAAATCTATACGTGATTCCTTCAAGTTGTAATTGAAGTTCCAATTGCTTATGTTTTTGGTAAATTGCCGCACTGTTTTATGTTACTCAAGTTGTCCCGAAATGTAATGTGAAGCGGACTACGTACCTGTTGTCATTTAAAAAGGTGTGTTAAAGATATGATTCAATATTTTCAATCTTTACTCAATTAAACTAATATTTTCTCACAAAACTAACGACTTTCGTTGTTTGATTTTTGACTTCAAGATTAGAGTAGTTAACAAGGATTATTTATTCATTATTAAAAAAAATACTATAAAGTTGTGAAAATCTCTAACCATAGTAAATAAACGTCATGGGATTCACGGGGACAATTTTGATATTTTCATAAATATGGCTATCACTTAACTATGGGGTTCCTGGTATCTCGACCATTTTTATTTCTCGAGACACGAGAATTCTCGACCAGGATTTCCCGAGTATCTCGAGAAGTTTTGTAATTTTTAATAAAACATGATGCTATTTTAATATGATCCATCATCATATCAGAAATCATATCATAAAATCTACTAAGTTAATACCTTACGTATCCTGATGTCTCTCAAAATTGAGAAAATAGGAAGAGAGTACCTAATGCCACTCTATCATCTCTTCCGGTTGAAGTGCCGATTATCCCAGGTAATCTCCTGGTACACACTGTGATACATCCTCCTTGGATGCATCAACTTATTTATAAAAGCTTTAGAAGAAGTAATTAAAAAGATAGGTTATGAATTAGAATAGGTTCGAATTATGACGTATGCTTATGAATTTTTCTTTTTTAGGAGAACTGTAAAGGCTTTCTTTGGAGCATGAGCTCAATATAATCATCTCTTAAATCTCCAGCAGTTTTTTCTTTATTCACGACCCCTGACGCTGCAGAGACCCTAACCTGCAGCGTTGACAATACCTACCACGAGGTAGGTATCAAAATCAACAAAACCGACTATCGAACGAACGGTGGTAGGTAGTCTTAAAACTACAAAACAAAGAAACTGATGAATCAAGTTGATCCTTAATTTCGTCCCCATTTGGCCCCAATAGGGAATATGCACGAAAAAAATATTTATTGTCTATACAGTTTATCTAAAAATATACACAAATATAATACTAACAGTGAAAATAGAATCAAAATTGCTCGAAAAACAAACGAGATATAATTATTTTAAACAAATGTATCTGTCCCTCTCGCGAAAACGCTGTTTTCTATGGCAGCTGTATGGGCGCCAAGAACTTTGACGTCACAATTCATATCGGACTTCTCTTTCTAATTGTAAACTTTGAAGCTTTATAACTTCATCGCTGATGAAGGTATTTAAAAAATAATTTCATAATTGTTTATTAGAGTTAATAAGTATTTCATTTTGCAAATAAAAAAATCGCATGCATATTCCCTATTGGGGCTGACGGTCCTTGAAAGAGTAACTCTGCCGTTTTATTGGCCTTTTCATTGAATGGCGGTTAATCAGCGGCCTAAATGATCCCCAATGCTAAAATGTGTCAAAGTGGCCAAAGTGCCTAATACAACATTTAATGAACAGGCTGGCAGATGCTTAGGCCGTCTATGAATAGGGCAGGTAAATGTATAATGAAAATATAAATTTGAATTTATTTTAATTTTTCTTGGGATTTTTTTTTTGGGAATCTTAAATTCAATTAAATGCCGGGATGTCACTTAGGCCGTCTCCCTAGTGGATAATGGAAATTGAAATAAAATTACGTTTGTAATCTGGGGGGCTACTCTCTAACGAAATCCGTAGTTTCGGGCTTAGTTTCGGACGGGCATTTTCTACTTCGTATCACCTAACCACTGAGAACTAATGATAACACGATTTGACAGTTACTGTGAAATCGTGTTGTCATTCATTCTCAGTTCGGGTTCGGGACTAATCGTAAGTCTGTAGGTGATACGGAGTAGAATACGCCCGCCCGCAACTAAGCCCGAAACTACGGATTTCGTTAGAGAGTAGCCCCCCTGTGCCCAGTTTTGCCAACTGTAGATTCACTGGTTTTCGCAAATTATTTCAGTTTTTACCATGAAGCATCATCTGCCTAGACTTTCCCAGCTGTATTGGAGTCAGCTTCCAGTCAAACCGGATTTAGTTGAATTCCAGTATTTTACGTGGAGCAGAGCTGCCTACCAGACCTCACCCTACAATACTTGGTAACACGATACTTCTTGGCAAGACCGTAGGTGTCAGATTTTCGGCTTCTGACAATCCGTAAAGATTGCCAGAGATCTCTTCTCGGTAGGTATGTTAAAATGGTTACCCATCCACAAACTAACCTTGGCAAGCGTTGCTTAACCTTGAAGATCGAGACGGGCGGCTATTATATACAGAGGCACGTGGAATCTCAGTATATTAAAATCGTCACCCATCCACAGACCGACCTCGGCAAGTGTAGCATAACCTTGAAGATGGACTCGTGCATTAACTCATCATCTGCCTAACCTTTTCCCAAGTAAATTGGGGTTGGCTTCCAGTCAAACCGGATTTAGCTGAACACCAGTATTTTACGTGGATCTGCTGCCTACCAGACCTCCACAACCCATTATTTGGGTAACACACTTCATGCAAGACTGGAGCCAGATTTACTGACAATCCGTAATGACTGCCAAAGACAGCCGGGACCAACGGCTTAACGTGCTTTCCGAGGCACGGAGGAAACTCGGTACGTTAAGATGGTCACCCATCCACATACCAACCATGTACCGGTGGCGCATCGCCGTACGTCTTGTGGTCCGATGATGGAACGGGCTTGGCGGTATTAAATTATGCAATTCCGTCGCACACTCTCCAAAATACAACCGAAAGAAAACCGACACGCCAGCAACTCAGCGTCCATGCTCAAGACTTTGGAGCTTCGACTCGACGAGCCTATCATTGCCGATAAGCCTCTTGGCTCGTTTCTCAATTGACTCGAGAGCATCAAGCTGATATCTGGCAGATCCGTCCCAAAGATGAGAGCAGTTCTCCATACACGATCAAACTTGCCTTTGATAGAGTTTTAGCAGCTGTTCCGACGTGAAGTACCCTCTCACCTTTGCTAGGATCCCCAACTTTCTGGGCAGGCACTAGAGCCTTTGCCTCTATGAAGGGGCTAAAATTAAGGGTAGATGTTAACGTAACACCAAGAAGCTCAAGTCGCTCGGTTATCGGCACGGTTACACCTCAGAAAGATGGAGCTGGGTGGAAATGGCTCATTTTTCCGGCAAAAATATTATTTTTTTCACAGCACTGCCAAATTTTATTTCCAATGTGTGCATTGTATTTTTTTAAGCTTTTCATATACTTACGAGTGTGTTGTACAATAATTGTGTACTTAGCACACTCACAAAATTGTTTAAAAGTAGTTGCAAGTTAGCTGCCTGCATACTCAATACCGGTCGTTGTGGCGACGCTTGGGGGAGGCCTATGTCCAGCAGTGGACGTCTTTCGGCTGATATGATGATGATGTTGATGATACCCAATAGCTTTGTTGACTGTACCTACCGGGTTTTAACATCAACATACAAAAGTGATGCAATTCGCAAAAACGTAAAAAGATGTAATTTCGAGAAATACACGCAGATTTACTTTTCTCTACTTGTTTATTTTAAAATATTTACTTGTAATCTTTCTTCATACAAAAACACTGTTATTTACGTTTTATAAGTTTTCTTGATTTAAAAATTGATGATTTTTATTTTTATCTGACTACAAAGCAAAGCCAGGGTTATCAAAACATAATTTAAACAGGTTTATTAATTATTCTGTGAGATTAAAAAAGGATCTCAGTAAAGACAGGGGCTAAAGCAAAGCTTAATTTGCCCATCAGAGAGTAAAATGATCATTTATGACCTATTGAAACTGTAGCTTTGCTCCTGATAATGATAAGTGCCTATTTTGCAATATTCTGCACTTCTATATGTACTGACTACTCATAACACATATTGCACAATATCAGCACATTCATGATCTATTATTCCAAATGACATAATAACATTTTTAATAGAATTTAAAAAACACATGAAACTAAATTATCTATATTAGAAAAAGTTGAACCTATCACTATGATATTTTTTAATTTTATGTGCCAATAACAAAACATGTGATATAAATTCAGTGTCAGACTGTCACTGTTGGAACCACCTAACCTTCAGTGGGATACAAGCCTGTTTTACTCAGAACATCGTCTCACTATGGGTCACAAGCCTGCTTCCCCGACATAAACTCACACAAAATGCCTCCCCCAGCCTACTGTCACCTAGTCACCAGAGTTGGACGCCATAATCTTAGATGATCCAATAATTTGCAATATACTAGTCATAGTTTAATGGGTTACATTACACTTATTCTACAACTTTTAATCATATTCAATAAGTTGAAGGCAAAAGAATGTACCACATTCTACTGTGTTCAGATAGTGAATATTTATTAATGGATAAATCTCAAAATATACATTGTATCTTTTGCAATATTGTATATATTTTTCGACCTGTTGGTAAGCGATGATTTATCGCTTACCAACAGGTGAGATAGTGGTCAAACGCGTGCCTTTAAAAAATAATAAAAAAAAATATTAACCTAATTTTAACAACAAAATAACATTGAAAATAGATCATTTTACATGAACTTTTCTTTTTTGGGGAATGTGTGATGGAATTGCATAATTTAATTTCGCCATGCCCGTTCCATCATCGAACCACAAGACGAACGGCGATGCGCCACCGGTACATGGTGGACATCCCACATTTTGAGAACACATTCATAGTGCATACAGTTAAGGAGTGGAATTCCTTACCGGAGTCTGTGTTTCGTGATAGCTACAACCTGGGAGTCTTTAAGTCAAGAGTGAATAGGTTACTTCTAGGCAAGCATGCTCCATCTTCAACCACATCATCGCTTACCATCAGGTGAGATAGTGGTCAAACACATGCCTATCAACAGTAAAAAAAAGAAAAATGAACTAGTGTAACCATGATACTCGGCTAAGTATCCTAAACTGTGAAACTATCATAATTATATCCATTTATAAACAAATTTAATAATTGGTACTGAAGATTATGATACAATAACAAAATAAACTATGTATTTAAGTAAATTGTATGATTCAATATATTCACACATTCTTTTTTAACCTCACTATTTTTATATGTCTGAAACTGTTCCCTCAAGCCATCAAGTTAATGATTATTATATTACAAACTAGCTTCTGCCAGCGGCTTCCCCCGTGCGGGCCCTAGGGAACATACTCCCGGGGTAAAAAGTAGCTATATCCTATCTCAGGCTCTAGACTACCATGTACCAAATTTCATTTAAATCGGTTCAGTAGTTATGGCGTGAAAATGCGACGCACAGACTGACAGTCAGAGTTATTTTCGCATTTATAATATTAGTAAGGATAGTAAAATAGTATGGATTAAAGGGAAGTTTGAAAGTGATAATTAAGCAATTGGATAGGATTGTAAAAAAAGAATATTCTGCTTTTAAAGAGGATGCGACCACCCTTTGAGACAACATTGGTTTCTAATTTTTGCATTGTAAATGGTTTTCCTTGTTTTTAAGATTGTGGCCAAATTGTCTACCAAATTATGTTAACAGATAGAGAGAATTATGGTATCATAATTTATTTTATTTCATGTCATTATTTTATGGAATCTGTATATCACTAGGACAATACAAGAAATTTCCTGAAAACATTTTCACAAGTAAGAGAGAATGTTAAACCAGCCCCTTAACTTTGTGGTCCCGGCTGCCAAATGGCGGTCATCAAATAAACCAAATCAGAGGCCCTTGAGGCAGTTTAGAAACTCTCACACTAAGATGTGTGTGGTCGTTAGACCTTACTACCCTCACGATAAGAAGACTTTGCAGTAGTAGCCAAATAATTAATAGCTTCAAGCACAAACTACAGTAACTAATGGAATGGAATGGTTCCGGGTAGTTTAGTGATATTATTACGAATTAAAACTTTGCAGCAAGGCAGTAGTAACTGACTACACATCACTTTTTCACAAATTATAACTACTTTAATATCAATGGAATGGGCTTCAGCATCCTTTTTAACCTACTTACAACACACTACAAATTAATCCATGAAGCAGTCCACTGCAGTTACAACAATCATGACAATTTATTTGTCATTGACAGGTCCATTTCAATAGGTACACTATTTTTGATGAGCAATTTGTAGTTAGCAATCACAGAAGATTAGGAAGTTCAAGTGATTATTAATTGACATTGTTGCAAATTCTGTAATGTTTATTTCTTGCTATCTACTGCAACAGATTGTATTGTGGATATTTTTATAAATACATAAATAGGTATGGTATTGAACATTCACTTTTAGAACTTACTTGCTCACAGAGGTCCAGATTTATAGTGCCCTTGAGTCGACGACAGTTGCGATCAGCATAATAATCTAAGAAATATTGGCCAGGCAGCTCCCCCGACTGCCGCAAGGCGAACCAGCGCCTGCGCCATCTCTGTAGTAAAAAAAGGAAACACTACACAGTTTCGTCAAGTACTCGTATCGAAATAGCTATCAAAGCTGCTTCTAATCTGAAAAAGTTTACAGCCAAATTTGTTAAACCCAAACCACTTACTCTGTCAACAAAGGTAAAATGCCAAGCTAAAGTTGAGCTCACCGTTCGCCAAATACGCCTGTTCGGTGGAGATTTTGTCAACCACCCTTCGAATACAATATTCTTAGACATTGTTTTTGATTACTTTTACACTTTAAACCAATTATAATGAGTCACATATTAGCGATCGTGCAGTAAGTACACTCACAAAAGTTGAACGTTCACCTCGCCACTAATATTTTTCAATTTTTTTTCGATATTGAACATTTTTTTTTTTTTAAATTTTTTTTATTCATGACCATAGATACAAGTCTTTCAGTCGGATACATTGATGGGTTTTTACAATGTAATATTACAACGAATTAATTTATATAAATTTATAACATGAATTAAATTTTCTCTACTGTATTACAAATATATTTAAACAACACACTAAAATATTTCTTATTTACTAATAAATCCTGAACACTGCGGGGAACACTTTGATGTTCAGTATGTTCACTAATGTCATTGTCATTTAATTCATTCAATTCATACTCTTTGCTCAATTCACTGACCAAAATCAAACGTTGAATGTTAAAACTTGAACAGTTTAAGATAATATGATCCAAATCAGCATCCTCTGCTCCACAATGATGACATCGGCTATTGTTAATTATGCGAAATCTGTTCAGGTGAGCTGGAGTTAAGCAATGTCCTAATCTCATGCGTGATAAAATAGTTATGAATCTTCTTGTAATGTATTTGAAGTTATAGTACCAAGGTTTAATCGGTAATTCTTTTTGTATTCCAGCATACCATCTGCCTTTCGTTTCCACGGTTATGTCCCAATACTCCTTCCATAACTGTCTATTACGTTCTTGAAAAAGGCTATAGTAATCGGTGAATGGAACCTTGATTAACTGGGATCGATCTTCGTCATGGTCTGACCGGGCAGCAGTGTCAGCTACTTCATTTCCACGAATGCCACTGTGTGAAGGTACCCATACTAATTCTACTTTTGTATACTTATCAAGCAGATTTAGGATTATAAGTCTAATATTACAAATAATATAATTTAACTTAAAAGAAATATTTACATTATGTAGAGCAGACAAAACACTTCTGGAGTCTGTAACTATCAAAATATTATGTACATTATGTACAAGACTATTTACATGCTGCAGTGCACAATAAATTGCATAGCATTCTGCAGTGAAAATGCTACACACCCTGTTTAATTTAATACATTTACTGAAATCTAATTGTGGATCATAGAAAGCTGCATTTACATTATGATCTGTTTTAGATCCATCTGTGTATATAATATAATATTCTGGTCTATTATCTTTAAACAGTAAAAAATCAAATTTATTTTTTACCACATCTAAATGGATTGAAAAGCTGTTAATAATACCATTATAAGGTATTTTGTATATAGGCCAAATATCATTTTGAAAAATATCTTTTGAATTATTTTTTACTTGTTCAAATATTGTTGGCATTTCAGGTAGAGTTCCACCAACCAAAGAAGAGGCAGAGATGGCATTGGAAGCAATTGACTGTGAGATTTCAGGATGTATTGTTAGTTTCTTAAGTAAAGGATTATCATTTGACGTCATGACTTTTAATAAAAACCTCTCAGCCAACAACAACCTTCGTAAAGTCAAGGGAGGTATACATGTCTCAACCTCTAACGAATTAATAGGTGTGGAGGGCATAGCACCACAAATAAGTCTCAGTCCCATATTTTGAATTACATCTAATTTTCGTAACAAGGTGCTATTGGCATTCATGTAAGCTAAACTGCTGTAATCAAAATGGCTTCTCACTATACTTTTGTACAGCAAATCCATAACTTTGGGGTCAGAGCCCCAAAAACTGCCTGCTAAATGCCTCAATAGATTAATACCTTTTAATGCTTTGTTACTTATATCTTTAATATGTTCTTCAAATTTTAATCTATCATCAATAATGACTCCTAGGAATTTATGTTGCTTAACAACAGGAATTTCTACATTATTGTATAAAATTTTAACATTGCTATGAGTGTTTACATTTTTACTGACAATTAAAACTGAACTCTTTTCTGGACTTATTTCTAATTTAAGTTTATTATGGTAATAGCTGTATAATTGAGACAAAGCCTTATTGATATTAGACATTGCTATATCTATGTTTTGATTTATGCTGTACAAAAGCAAGTCATCTGCAAATTGCAGGATATTTACGCCTGGTGTATCTACATATTTTAATATTTCAGAAGTATACAAGTTATAAAGTAAAGGAGACAAAGTTGCCCCTTGCATTGTGCCTTTGTTAACAGTCCTGGGTCCATGTAATTTATTATTATATTTAACAAATACAGTCCTATTGTTTAAAAAATTATAGAGCCATTTTAGAGTATGACCAGGTATACTAATATCATGACATACTTGAATGAGTTCTTCTATGTTTACATTGTCAAAAGCACCTTTTACATCTAAAAACACGCAGATTGCATTAGAGTGGCTTAATTTAACCTGTCTTACATCTGATAATAAAGATACAAAGCTTTCAGAGCAACTTTTACCTTTTCTGAAGCCAAACTGCATAGAAGGAATTAAGCTTTGTGATTCAACAAAATAATCTAATCTTAACTTCAACATATTTTCAAAGAGTTTACCCAAACAAGATGATAAAGAAATAGGTCTGTATGAAGAAGCACTATTTATAGGTTTATTGGGTTTTAAAATTGGAATGACACACTGTGTTTTCCAAGACTCGGGTATTACTAATTCATTCCATAGTTTATTATAAATATTAAGTAATGTTGTTTGTGCATTTAAATGTAATTTTTTGATTAACATATAAGGTATGTCATCCAATCCCGGTGTAGTATCTTTCCTACTCTTTAAAGATGTTTTCAACTCTTCTATAGTGAAATTGTTTTTGAGAAATACATTTACATCATTTTCTGTAGCATTTTCGAACAAATACTCAAGCCTATTGCCATCTATTTCAGTAGAATCTGCCAAGTTATCTAAAAAACGTGGAACCCACTCATCATTTATGTTTTTGTTTCGATTTGATCCAATTTTTTTAAATTTTTTAATGTATCCCCATATCCTAGAAACTGGAGTTAGCCTGTTGAAGCTACTACATAAATTACGCCAAGAAGAAGAACTTTCTTCCTTCAGAATTCTTTTCTTTTTCGCATCTAATTTTTTATACTCTATCCAGTTTTGAATGTTCGGTTGAGAAAAATAATACTTTAATGCATCTTTTGATTTTGCGACAGCATCACTACATTTTGCATTCCACCATGGTACTGGTTTTTTAATAGCTGTGTTTGCACATAATTTTCGTTTTGGAATTGTTTTATTCCTCAAATCGTTTAATGTTTCTATAAAATGGTTATATGAATTGATAGGGGAATCATTTATTGAGTCCAAGTGGGAAAAACAAGTTTCAGATAGGCTATAATATTCATCCCAATCTGCCTTACTATAAATATATTTCTCTTGATCCACAGGAGGTGACATGCCATACATAGATGGCTGAATGTTGATCTCAAGTAAAGTTGGAAGATGATAGCTACCCATGGGATCGTCATGAACATACCAGTTACATAAATGAGCTATTGAGGAGCTAACAAGGGCAAGATCTATCGCTGAAGCATGTCTATTAGGATAAGGAACAGTTGTTGGTGATCCATCATTCAAAATACATAAGTCAAATTCATCAATTATATTATATAAACATCTACCTCTATTATTATCACTGTGGCATCCAAAGGCTATGTTATGAGCGTTAAAATCACCCATAACTATACAAGGTTTGGGTATGTTATTGATTAAGTCCTTTAACTTTGCTGAATCAAACCTGATACTGGGAGGGCTGTACACACAGAGTATTGCCATTGCTCCAAATTGTGTTTCTATAGTGATACATACATTTTGAATAGATTCTGAGAAGTGTGTATTAACTACTTTGTACTTTAAACGATGATTCACCAAAATGGCTACTCCATTATGAGAATTTATGGAATTTTGGTGTGTGACCTTGGGTGTAGATCCAATAAAAGGCTGGTGACGACTAACTCATATATTGACTCTTCACAAACGACAAGTACAAAGGAGCTTCTAAACCATACTGACTATTGCTTATATAATACGTACGAAATACAGACTTAGCTTACGCTACAACATGACACATCTTTAGTATACGCTATGCCGTTACACTACTCCCCCCCCTTTTAAAAGAAACACTTTTTTAACAAAACAACCCGAAAATAAAAAAAAATTAACCATCACTAAATAAACACAATATTATTACAGCTGAAATGAATACAATACATTTATTATTAAGTACACATTCGGTTTACAGAGGTTGACAAGTAGGTAGGTTTTACACAAGTAAACACACTTATATCACTTATTAGACCTTGACTTTAAACATCGTCACTTTGGGAAGTTTCAGCCGTCTGCTTTCGTCTAAAACTTTTACGAGCCGCTTCGAAAGCGGTCGACTGCAGAGATTGCATCTGCTTGGTTAACCAACTTTTCCATGTACCGATACACCGACGGAAAAATAGACATAAACAAACTATGCCTATGAGTGCCAAAATTGAAGACCAACCGATGAAGGTTATTAAATTTGCGTCGTAGCCTTTGACCGTTTGGGGGGCGATAGCGGCTGAGGATTTGACCTCGTCTTTCACTACGTAGTTTCCCATAATTAGGTATGATACGTTATATCAGACAGAAATCAGAAATAATATTAACTTAATATATACTTACTTATAAATTGAAACGTACGGGTCTTTTGCTGACTCGGCCGCTGCGCGTTTTATGTAAAGGTGCGGTTTCATTAGCGGGCGCGGAGCGATCCTCGCTTATCGCTGTTCCCGGACCCGGACTTGCATCTATTTCCCTATGATCTAACTTATTGCTATTACTTACCATATTGCTCGAACACGAGTCTTTACACAAATATGCGGGTTTGAGTCGATCAATCGATATGTATGCCGTTCGACCCGAAAAATCTACCAAATACGTCTTATCTTTCCTGTTTAGGACTCTAAAGGGACCATCATAGGGAGGTTCCAAAGGTTTCCTAACCCTATCGTTTCGTACAAATACGTGTGTGCACTTATCTAAATCTGCATATACGAATAATGTGCGAGCGTCCTTATGTCGTATCGGCTTCGGTTTCAAGTTCTTAATAATGTTACGTAATTTTTCTACATATTGGCAATGATCTAAAATTTTAGTATTCGAGTCGCTACAAAAATCACCTGGTAAACGTAATACCGTAGCGAATGTTAATTCTGCCGCACTAACACCAGTATCATCTCGTATGGCGGCACGTAAACCTAGCAAAACTATTGGTAGCTCGTCTACCCAAGTAGTTGAGTTTAACCTTGCCATTAGAGCTGCTTTTAAAGAACGGTGCCAACGCTCTATCATCCCGTTCGCCTGAGGGTGATAAGGTGTAGTTCTCTTCTTATCAATGCCTAAATATCGCATAAGTTCTTTAAAAATACTACTTTCAAATTGTCTGCCCTGGTCGCTTGTCAGCTTAACAGGGCATCCAAAACGTGCAATCCACCCTTCTAATATCACTTTAGCCACAGTCTCTGCTGTGATATCCTTTGTAGGATACGCCTCGGGCCAACCTGTTTGGCGATCTATTATCGTAACTAAGTATCTATAGTCGTGTATTGAAGTGGGCAAGGGACCGACGATATCCACATGGATATGAGAAAATCGCTCCGCTAGTGGAAAAAGTCCTAATTCAGTTTTTACATGCCTGGTTACTTTTGCACGCTGACATTTAACGCATTCTTTTGTCCATTTGCCTATGTCACTATTCATTCCGTCCCAGAAAAATCTTTCCTTGACTAATTTTCGCGAAGTACGAATTCCTGGGTGACTTAAGTTGTGTACTGATTCGAAAGCTTGTATCCTAAAACTTTGCGGTATATACGGGCGAACCTTGTCTGTTGATGTTTCACACGTTACCGGTAGGTCGCTTCCAGGTATCGCTATGTCTTTGAATATTAAATTACATTTGTTATTGTTAGGTTGATTGCGCATTAAGCCCAGGTTCTCATCGTTAGCTTGAGCTTGGGCGATCGCAGCGTAATCTAATATTGTGGAACATGTTATTGTCTCTACCCGCGATAATGCATCTGCTACAACGTTCTTATCACCGTCTATATACCTTATGTCCGTAGTGAATTCACTTATATAGAGAATTTGCCTAACGCGACGCGACAATTCATTATCAGAATTGAATTTTTTGAACATGAATGTTAAAGGTTTATGATCTGTATAAATAATCAAATGTCGTCCTTCTACCATGTTCCGAAAATATTTAATGGCCAAATTAATTGCTAAAAGTTCTCTATCGAAAGTACTGTATTTAATTTGAGGAATTGACATTTTCTTTGAAAAATAACCTAAAGGTATCCATTTATTGTTTACGAATTGTTGGAGAACGGCTCCCACGCAGGTGTTCGATGCATCAGTCATGAGCGCAAATGGAGTATCGGGTTGCGGATACGATAACGTCACTGCGTTTTGTAGCGCTGCCTTACACCGTGAGAATGCCTCGTTTGCACTTTCTGTCCATGCTATTTTTGTTCTATCTTTTTTCTTTGATTTAACTAAGTATTGATTTAAATGACTTTGATATTCTACTGCATGAGGTAAATGTAAACGGTAGAAATTAACCATCCCTAAAAATCGTCTGAGCTGTTCGACGGTTACTGGTTTAGGAAAATTATTTATAGCATCCATTTTCTCCTTTAGTGGTCGAATGCCTTGCGTGGAAACTTCGTATCCTAAAAAATCTATCTTTGTTTTACCAAATTCACTTTTTTCTAAATTAATAGTTAAGCCATATTTACTTAAACGACTGAAAACTTCTCGTAAATGCTGCTCATGTTGAGTTTTACTGTTACTAAATATTGCTACGTCATCGATATAGCAGTAAACGTAATCTAAACCGGATAGAACTGTATGGTTCATAAAGCGTTGAAAAGTTTGCGCAGCGTTCCTTAGCCCGAATGTCATTCGGGGAAATTCAAATAGGCCGAAAGGCGTGGTAATGGCAGTCTTTTCCACATCGGCAGGATTTAATGAAATAAAATGATATGCACGGCAAATATCAATACGTGAAAATATTTTTGCGTCAGCTAGCAAGTACGTAAAATCATGTAGTCGCGGGATAGGATAACGATCGGCCTTGGTGATTGCGTTAAGCGCTCTATAGTCACCGCAAGGACGTAACTGACCATTTTTTTTCATGACTATGTGTAAAGGACTTGCCCACGCACTATTCGACGGTCTACAAATCCCCAACTCCTGCATTATTTTAAATTCTTCCCTTACCTTAGCGTAGCGGTGAGGCGGCAACGGTCTGCATCGTGCGTGTACGGGCGGGCCGCTGGTTTCTATGAAATGCAATACCGAATGTTTCGGTGGCTCCTTAAAAGAAACAGGTTTAGTAATATCTGGGTATTCAGCGAGCAGATCATGATAAGGGTGACTTATATCGACGGTTTTGATTGACGACTCGTTACTACTTACGACGGAAGCTAAAACTTTCAATTTTGTGACTTCGTCAATTAACCTACGAGCACTTATATCCACTAAAAGCTTATAGTTCGCTAAAAAATCGGCACCTAAAATGGGCTGACGCACGTCGGCTATTACAAATGTCCACCGTAATGCGCGACGTAAACCTAGATCTAACACTAAACTTTTGACACCATATGTCTTTATTTTAGTCCCGTTGGCAGCGAAAAGGCAATAGTCTTGACACTCACTATTTTGATTGTTTTTTAACACTAAGTTACCGGGTAGCACTGAAATATTAGCACCGGTGTCCACCAGAAAACGTAAGCCGCTGTTGCGATCCGTGACTCGAAGGCGGTTACAAGGGGCGATGGTACAAACCTCCGCCGCAGTTGGTACCTGGACTAGTTTTCCGAGGACGATTTCCAAGAACAGGGCTCATTGCATTTCCTTGCCTTTGCTCTGAACCGATGATGATAGAAACACAACCAATCAGGGCTTTCAGGAGTTCTACGCGACGTAGATCGTGCTCGGCTGCCGGCTCTGGATGATGATCTCGAACGGTTCCAATTCCGTTGCTGCGGTCTCGATCTAGAGTTCGACTTTTCCAATTGCTCGACCTTAAGGGTAAGTTTCGCTATTTCGGCCATGATGAGGTCTGTTTCCTTGGAAGTGCTTGGCTGCGGCTGGCTTACTTCGCTCACATGGGCTGCGCGCGTGGTCTCAAACACATTATCTGCTACGACGGCCAAGTTATCGAGATCTTTCGAATCCGTGACCGCCAAAACTGCTCGTACCGGGGAAGGCAGATGACCTTGCCAAAGCATTCTTAAGGTGTCGTCTGGAATTTTCTCTTTGGCTAATTCTCGCATGCGTCGCAATAGCTGCGAAGGCTTTTGGTCTCCTAGATCCATCTCACTTATCAACTTTTGTAGTTGTCGGTTTTTCGATTCTTCGTAAATAGCGAGAAGTCGTGTCTTCAGTGTTTTGAATTTTTTTTCTTCTGGTGGATCCATTAGAATGTCTGTGACCTGCTGTATGGCCTCTTTAGACAATTTCGACACGACAATGTCGAAACGCGAGTCGTCCGATAATTTTTGCGGTGCCAGCATGGCCTCTATTCGGTAGAACCAAACGCGCGGCGAGTCGATCCAAAATTCGGGGATCTTCGATGTAAGTGTAATCGCTGCGAGATCTGCTGATGGTTCTGATGCACTTTTAGCCATTTTTGTACACTATCACAACTGCCGAAAAATAATCACGTCGGGGTCACCAATTTGGTGTGTGACCTTGGGTGTAGATCCAATAAAAGGCTGGTGACGACTAACTCATATATTGACTCTTCACAAACGACAAGTACAAAGGAGCTTCTAAACCATACTGACTATTGCTTATATAATACGTACGAAATACAGACTTAGCTTACGCTACAACATGACACATCTTTAGTATACGCTATGCCGTTACAGAATTTTTGTGGATTAAATTATATGTGGGAAAGTGTGGAATTATAGAATTAGATTTGAACCACGTCTCATTAAGAAGACAGACATCTATGTTTTTTTCAAACAATAAATTTTGTAATAGGGTCTTTTTACTCTGCAAACTTTGTATATTATACTGTAAAATATTTAGATAACTATCCATGTTTAAATTAAATTTGATAAAAATATTTCTTTTATTTTCTTATGTGTGAGTGGCCCATCAGAGTCACTCTTGTTTCCTAATGCGACCAACGATTTAACAATTGCATTAATTATAATATCATTATTTGCTATTTGCTTAGGATCTAAAGTATCATTGATTTTTTTAGGTTTATCAGTAACTTTGGGTAGAACAGGGAAAGATTTCTCATTAAATGTAGGGGGTGAGTTCACAACAGTGGCATATGATTTCTGCTTAAGAAATTTGGCCTTTTTCTCTTCAATTTTTTGTTTTTTAATGGGACAGTCTCGTGAAATGGCAAGATGATTACCTGCGCAGTTGATGCATGTGATCTCTTCGACATCGCATTCTTTGTAGGAGTGACGACCAGCACAAGAAGAGCAATGTTGCTCGCCTCTGCAAGCCTTAGCAGAATGGTTAAATTTAAGACACTTATAACATTGCAATAATGGTGGTATGTATGCTTTGACTTCGTATCTAAATAGTTTTATATAGGCGTATTGCGGTAAAGATGTTGATGCAAAGGTGACGGCAACTGTATTGAGGGGCACTAATTTTCCCTCTTCTTTACGCATGAATCTTTTAATAGAAATAACTTCAGAGTCGCACACTATATTTTTATATATTTCCTCATTGGAGAGTTCTTTAGGCACGAACCTCAATACACCAATCCTTTCAGTCAAATACGATGGTATAAAGGCTTTAAACTTATTTTTCCAGAGGAAGTCTTCCATCTTCAGAAAATTGTTGGCTGCAGCCGCTTTTCTGAATGTTATTCCTATTTTGTGTGCATTTATTCTATGAACTCCTAAGACTCCTTTAACATTGTCAGATATTAAGCTGGTGAGTGTGATAGGATTTTTATTCCCTATCTTCTCCTGCTCTGTTGACTCGACGTATACTACGTATTCAGAATTGGTGTTTTCTATAAAGAGTCTTTTATAATTTGGTTTCGTAAAAATTTTATACTTATTTGAATCAGGGCCGATTGTTCGAGTATTGTTGTACTTGCGTTTCTTCTTTTCCCCCGGCTCTGGCGGCTCCTCACCGCCACTGGTGACACTCATGGTTGTTTGAGACCTTATTCGTTTTTATTTATGTAATATTTCCGTACGTTTATTTAATTTTAAACTTTTGGCAAAATCAAAATTACCGCCTCGTTTGACTTCCCGCCAAAAAGTCCGATATTGAACATAGTGTATGAGTGTTGCAAGCTCTATTCCTAATTTTCAACCACTGATCATAATTATAATCGCCTAAAAATTCGCGAGACAAATGGTTTCTTGGCAGGCCCCGTAACAAATTAAATTATTATGAATTTTAAAATAAAGTGAACACTGTATATGGTCCAAAATAGCGTGTTGCTATAATTATTATTTTGTATTAAAATTAGCAATATTATATTAGGAATCATAATAAATGTGAAAGTTTGCATGTTTGTGTTGCAAGCACTCAAAAATGATTAAACGTGTAAAAGAGTTTGCATATAATCTCATTAGTTGCCTTTAAGTTATTTAAACTTAGAAACCTGTGTTTTTTGTTACTCTTCTTGTTGACTCTTTGACGGTGGCGTTCTGTGAATAATATGTTTACCATGTGGAAATATAATCGTGTATGATTTAAACAACCTAAGCTATAATATTCTGATGGAGAGTTCCATCAGGTTATGGGTCCGTTGTAAGCACAACGTCGAGTGGCAGCCGACTAGAGAGTTCGCAGCCGACATACAATACGGGTATGAGTTTATCATCTATAGAGAAACTAGATGGAAATTCAAATTATAGGTACCACATGGAAATTTATGGTCGAGTTATATCTTACCCATGACGACCTATGGGAATATACCTACTCACACGACGCCAGAGATCGAATAGTTTAGGTCTGAGGAGAGACCAGAAAGCAAGGGCCAGGATATGTTTAATGGTGAAACCGCATTGCCTGGTTCACGTCAGAAATACGAAAACGGCAAAAGAGGCGTGGGAAGCTTTACGGTTAACTTTTGAAGACAAAGGTTTGAATAACCGCTGCAGGCTTTTGTCGAAATTGGTAAGCCTAAAACTTAAACAGTTTACGTCAGTAAGGCGTTATGTCACGGAGGTGATGTCAGTAGCAGAGCACTTGAGAGACATCGGCAAAGAGGTTGATGATGAACTGCTAGCGGCTCTTTTATTACAAGGTTTGACTGAAACTTTTCAACCTTTGACGCTCGCTATTGAAAACTCGAAAGTTGAGTTAACCACAGACTACGTGAAGACCAAGCTGTTACAGACGGAGGACTCTTACAGTTCTGTTCCAAGTACCAGTTCCAATGATAGGTACTGCACCTTTATCTGATAAAAATCGGAAAGGAAAAAGATCTTTACTGAAAAAAACAAGGGATTCAATGCTTTTTATGTGATTGATCCACACATAAAGCAAGAGTTTGTCCCGAAAAAACAAAAATCAAGAAGAATGCTTCAATAGCATTTGCGCTTGCAATATCTGGAAAGTACGAAGAATGGATTCTTGATTCAGGAGCTACAAATCACAAGACCAATAATAGAGAGTGGTTGAGTGAGTTTAGGCCGTGTGACAGAAAAGAAGAGATTGTATGTGCGAATGGAAGTAAGGTATTTGGTATAGGAGTAGGTTAGAAATATGTGAGAAAAAAGGCACAAGCTTTAGTAATGTTATTTTTGTACCTGACTTAGCAACTAACCTATTGAGTGTGAGCACTTTTGTGAAAAGAGGCTTTATAGCAATGTTCTCTAGGAAAGGTGATCAGTTGTTGCAAAAGGATGGATGTAAGATAACAGGTGATGTCGCACTTACAGGTGTTGAGGAAAATGGTGTTTATAAACTTACTCTGTTCACAAGCACTCACACTAGCCTCAACTGTCATTGGAGATATGGCATAAGCGTATGGGACATCTTGGTGTACGTAATCTTACATTACTAAGGGATAAATTAGTCAATGGGGTAAGTTTTCCTAACACTTCAATAAACTTAGTGTTCTGCTTGTCTTAAAGGAAAACAAATAAAACAGCCATTTAAAAAAGGTTGTGCAAATAGGGCTCTCGCATTAGTACGTTCTGATGTTTGTGGACCCATGGATGAGTATTCAGTAAGTGGATACAAATATTTCTTAACGTTTATTGACGATTTCACGAGAAAAACTTTCGTGTATTTTCTCAAAAACAAGAGTGAAGTATTTGAGAAGTTTGTTGAATTCAAGGTTTTTGCAGAAAAACAATCTGGAAAGACTAAAGATCCTGCGGTCGGCAAAGAGTATGTCAACCGACAAATGAGCAAATTGATGAAGAATTGTGGTATTCTACACCAGTTGACAGTAGAGTATACGCCTGAGCAGAACGGTGTTGCGGAACGTGCAAACCGTACCATTGTGGAAAAGGCTAGGAGTATGCTTCAGGAGGCAGGATTAGGAAAACAGTTCTGGGCGGAGGCCGTTAATTGTGCTGTCTATTTGAAAAACAGATCACCAACAATAGCAGTGAAAGGAAAGAGCCCAAGAAGCGTGGACAGGGAATAAGCAAGATCTGAGTATGATCAAAGTTTTTGGATGCAAAGCGTTTGTACATACCCAATGGAGAAAAGGAGAAAATGTTATCCGAAATCTAGAGAGCTTATTCATGTTGGTATCTGCGAAGATTCGAAGGGTTACCGATTAATCGATCCGGCAACCGGACAACTGAGTAAGGCAATAGATGTTGTATTTTTCGAAAACCAGAAATTCAACAATGAAAGCTGAAGAACATGTAATAGTCAGTCTGGATGAAGATGTTAATGACAAAAACGCTCAAGGGATTTTTGAAGAAGATTCTGAAAATGAAATCAAAAATATTGAGCAGCAGACAGTGCAGGAGTACATTGAAAAAGAGACAGTTGTTAGTGATGATGAGTGGCTGACTTCTGATGAAAAGGAAGATGAAGATGATAATCAGATGCAAAGGAGATATCCTCAGTGAGAAAGGAAGAAAAGATATTTTCCAGGATATGTCACTTATCAAACGACTGCAGAGGCAGATGATCCACATAGTGTTGAAGAGGCATTTTCGAGAAATGACAAAGAAATGTGGAGAGCTGCTATTGAGAGGGAGCTAGAAGCCCTCAAGAAAAGCAAGACGTGGAGCTACCAAAATCTTGCAACATTGTGAATGGATATAATAAAGAAAATGCGGGGAGAAAGAATAGATATAAAGCTCGTCTGGTTGCAAGAGAATTTAATCAAAAGGTCTGGGTCTTGATTATTTTGAGACTTTCTCACCTGTGGTTAGACATAGCTCACTATGGACTTTCATGGCGCTTGCAGTCCATATGAATCTAAATATTGATCAGATGGATGTAAAAACAGCTTTTCTTATTGGAAATCTGGATAAAGATGTCTATATGAAACAGCCAGAGGGCTATGAAGAGAAAGGAAAAGAGAATCTTGTATGCTTATTGGAGAGGTCAGTATACGGACTTAAACAAGCTCCGAGAGCATGGAATAAAAGGCTTCATGATAAATTGAAAAAACTTCAGTTTAAGAGATCTGAAAATGAGCCGTGTTATACGAGATTCAATAACGGGAAAGTTATCATCATTGCGGTATATGTTGATGAAATTTTTTTGTTCTGAAGAATTGCGTAAGGTAAAAAGAGATCTCACTAACAAATTTGAGATGAAAGACCTTGGCAAAGCAGAACTTATGTTGGGAATACACGTAACTCAGGACAGCAAAGGAATCAAGTTGGATCAAGAGAGTTACATAGAAAAGATTCTACGATTATTTGGGATGGACGACTGTAAGACAGTTGCCACTCCAGCTGTATTAGGGCGGCGTCTGGAGAAGCCGCAACCTGATTTTGAGTTGAAAGAAGATGTTTCATATGGGGCATTAATTGGATCACTGATGTATCTAGCAGTGTGCACGAGGTGGTGCACACTGCTAGATACATCATACATACATAGTGGTGGTGGGCGAGGAGGTGTGATATTGCTCACACAGTTAATCAGCTTAGCCAGTTCAATAACTGTTATGGAGCAGAACTTTGGACAGCAGCAAAAAAAGTACTACGCTATCTTAAAGGAACAAAAACTTATTCCTTGAGATATACGAGAGGTACTCAACAAGAGCTTGTCGTTGGGTATGCAGATGCAGATCATGCCGGGGACAAAGATCGCAAGTCTAATTCAGGGTGGTTGTGCTTGTCGCAAGGAGGAGCGATTTCTTGGGAGAGCAAGAAGCAAAGAACAATTGATTTGTCAACTGCGGAGGCAGAATATGTTTCGCTATCGGAGTCTGCCAGGGAAGCAGTGTTTCTTCGCAGGTTCATAGCAGAGATGGGGCGAGAATCAATTACGCTGCCATCAATCACTATCTTCACTGATAGTCAATCGGCTATGACAATAGCCAAGAATCCCATACATCATCAACGTACCAAGCATGTAGATGTGCGATATCACTATGTTAGGGAGACAATAGAGAATGGTGATATACGATTAAGATACAAGGAGACAGCGCAAATGGTAGCGGATGGTTTGACCAAGGCGTTGTCGAGACGAGAGGAAAGTATGAGTGATGTGTGCGAAGTATGGGTTTGTGTGGTAAAGAGTGATGAGAGGAGTGCCAGGAGGTATGAGATTAAGGAGGAGTGTAAGAGTTTGCATATAATCTCAATAGTTGCCTTTAAGTTATTTAAACTTAGAAGCCTGTGTTTTTTGTTACTCTTCTTGTTGACTCTTTGACGGTGTCATTCTGTGAAAAATATATTTACCATGTGGAAATATAATTGTGTTTCATTTAAGCAACCTAAGCTATAATATTCTAATGGAGAGTTCCATCAAAACGGATTTGAATTAAACATTCCAATCCCATAGTTTAAATCTGCAGTAACAAACACTAAAGTATATTTTACCCCAGCAAATAAAACTAGTGACTGTAGAGAAGCAGAAGCTTGGCGACGGACTGAAATACAGAGTGAAAAAGCCTCACAAACAACCAGGAGCCCGGAATCATAAAGAAGTATAAAGCAAAATAAAATGGGGCTTCCCACCTCGATACGTGTGAAATGCACGAGCGACGAAGTGGTGTCTATTTTAAGAAATTTTGAAATAGGAGATAAGTAGGCACTATGTTGACTTCATACATATTATTATAAAACAAAGTCCTGCGCCACGTCTGTCTGTTCGCGATAAACTCAAAAACTCCTGAATGGCTTTTCTTGCGGTTTTCACCAATAGATATATGTATAATGATATTTATGAGGAAGGTTTACTTATATAATTATTCAAGTTTTTGTGTAAATTGGCTGAAATATGACGATTATTAATGAAGGAGTCGAGAAAATTACCTAAAAAAATTGGTTGTGTAAAGTCTGTACCTATACGGTCAATAATTTTACGTGATAACGTCATAAGAAAACAATTGAAGTCTTAACAAACAAGCCGAACGCTTAGGCCGATCGTGCCTCGCTATCGCTTCTTCCGCGGTCTCGCTTGCACGCTCGGCTCAGGCGGAACGTGACCGTGCTTTTTCGTGCGGACAGCCGGTGTTCATCGGTTTATAAGACTTTATCACGTCAAAAATTCCTTACATCTCGTGCGCTGCTCCAACTATTGAGAACAAAATAATATAAGTAGGTACAGTTTTAGAGAAAATATCAATACCTACAAAAAATCCGCGATAAAATACTTCTATCTTTTTTGTTAAGTTTGACTCACAATAAGCATTTTATAATATTCAAATTTCGTATAAAATACTGCTTTATTTGCAATGGTGTGTTTCCCAATCGTCATCACTATATATAGTATCACTATCACTACATAGTATAAAACAAAGTCGCTTTCCGCTGTCTGTCTATCTGTCTGTATGAAAACTACGCAACGGTATTGATCGGGGTTTGTACTCGCGAGCAAAGGTCAGAAAGAATGATATTTTTTAAATCCATATAAGTACTTCTTATAGTTTTTTTTTATATTTTGGGATCAGTAGTTTTGGAGATGAATTTGGGGCGAATGGCAATTTTTATCTGTGTTTCTGAAATAACTTGAGCCTATCTATTACAAAATTATGAAAAAGAAAAGCATATTCCCACACACAACAAGCCCTCTCATTTTGATACGGCGGCACACACACAAAATCATAGTAAATTAGTTGTGACAGACGGACTGATAAATTATTTTAATTATTCATACTTAAATAGAAGTAACTTAATGGAGAAGAGCAAGAAAAGTCATTTACTGAGAGAGGTCAGAACACAAGAGCGAGCGAAGCGAGCTTAAAAATTCATGGAATCGGAAAGGTTTTATTTTCTTTTGATCAGTCATATCATACTTAAATAGAAGTAACTTTATGGACTGATGCAAGAAAGCTTATTGTCTGAGAGAGTGTAGAACACAAGAGCGAGCGAAGCGAGCTCGAAAATTCATGCACCCCAACTCAGAAAGGTTTTAAATAGTCATTTTGTCGAGTTATACAGAAACGCTCGAGAACAAAGATAGTGTAGAATGTAAATTAATAAAAATTAATCTAAACTTTTTACACTCCACCACGGACGGATTTCATTACGTCGTCCGATAAGGGGTTGACACCCGACCATGACAAAAAATCAACGAACGAGTGTCACCCCTTAATGCAGAAAACCTGACGAACTAAAGAAACTTTTGCACCTCGTCTCGGAAGAGTTTTACTGTACATATTTGGATCATGCATACTGAAAGTGAACACAACTTCCGCCCCCCCCCCCCCCTCTACGCTGCTGCTGATAAACTGACGTACTGAAAACGATAACTAACGATAACACTGACATTCGGAACCATTCAAAAAGGAAGGGTTTTGGTCATTCGGGATGAATTACCAAAAACCTTTTCTTTTTCTAGGGGGCTGAAATAGGGTTTGGAAGTTCGAAGAAGAATTTTAATCTTTCGTCCAACTTCTTTAAACCTGCTACTATACTGGCCAAAGTAAATAATAAAGGTTGTCATTATTTGTTTCTCACATCAACCCCAAAAAGGCAATTAGGGTTCTTAAAGTTTATATTGAAGATGAATCAAATTAAGAGTTCAGTGTGAGTATTTTAGCTACCTAGAAGACGTGAAGAGGTAACACATGTAGACCATGTCCAGGAGTCAGACATACATAGACACTTTTTTCCCAGGAGTATGTTGCCTCGGAACAATTTCCGACATTCACGCGGGCGAAGCCGCTGGCAGAAGCGTTTCATGTTTTGTCATTTTTCGCTGAACCCAATTTTGCAGTGGGCGTTTCATGTAACTTTATTTTTAACCCACTGCAAGGAAGCCAATTAAAATAAACGTTCAGATCATATATTTTTAATAAATCAACAATGAAACAAAACAAAAATATGATCCCGACGTTTATTATAATAGCCTTTCTAGATTTACATCAATATATTCATATTATTGATATATTTCAATTATAGTGAGTTAATGTGATCAGAGAGCCAATTCTACTAAGGCACTTGTCTCACCGCCGACGATCAGCCAGCAGCGAGTAAAGCTTCAAACTCGAAACGAGTTGGCGAGCAGCGAATAGCGAGTGAAAAGTTTAGATAGTTTTGACGCTCGGCTTTCAGCGAGTGCATTTGTGCGATGGGCTATCACTCGCAATACTCGTTCCCTATAGGTAGAAATTACTGCTGTTTGGTGAGTTCTCACCGCCAAGCGAGCATCGCCGAGCGAGTATCGCTGAGCGAGTACAATCTTTGATAGCTCTTGTCGCTGCGATCAACTAGAGGTAAGAGCCGCTCGCCAACAGTGTGAACAGCCAGCTATCTACTATGAATATATGTGTTTTAAGAACGATGGTTTTACTCGCGGCTCGTTGGCACTGATCGACTAGCGAGCTAAACAGTCGTGTCTGAATGTGAATTGAGGAAACATGTCTTGTTCAGAGTGTGAAGCTTTGTGTCATCTCGCTACAGCCTATCTACAACGCAATAACGAAAAAAAAGCGAAAACGCCCTAGAGTTTGGGTTAAAAGTTGAATTGAGGAAAGGCAAGCGTTGTTGCACACAGATTTAATTCAAGAATTGTCAACAGAACCAATTGATTACAGAAATTATCTGAGAATGTCTGAAGAATCGTACCACCATTCGCAGATCCATTATTCAAAAATGTGATATGGATCATGTGGAGCATGTCCGTGCTCTTGCGCTGTCGCCGATAACTCACGCTGGCGGTGATCGACACGCGGTTTTGTACGACGAGCTGAGTAAAAATTTAGCAAACAAGATTATCAAAACACTTCAGATTATTTGTAATTACTGCGAACCGTCACTGGAAATATTGGTCAAGAACTATTTTCACCGGTTTACAGTCGGGGTCGACATACATTGGGGGGGGGGGGGGTCAGATCACGTAATTATAGTACCTACCAAAATTAAGACAAGAAAATTAGGGAAATCAAATAGACACATGAAGTGGTATCCAGTGTCTATGAAAAGGACTGTCAAGACGGTCAGCTATTACTTTCAGAATGCTGTTGAAGCTTGCTCGGATACGGTGCAATAATAATAATAATAACCCCACCGCCGTATCTCTACGTTGACGTCGTGGTGGGGCTTGCGCGCCTTTATGAACCTTAGGTCATACCTAAGGTGAGGGGCCAGACAAAGAGAGATACTATTTGCAAGGCAGTTTTGTGGCAAACTGTTGGGCAGTAGCCACCCCACGGACCTGATCTCCCGGGAGAAGTCTTGTTCCTCATCTGCGGCTTGCCTTTATTGGCTGGCCGGGGCGAACAATGACGAGGAACAGAGCTCCCACCTCTTTCTTGCCTTAATCGGCCGGTCTGAGTGGAGACTCGCAAGAGCAAACGTGCTCGGGAGAAGGATGTATAATCCAGTAAGATGCTGGTAGGGATCTTGACCGTACTTCCGGGATTGTCCTGATAGCCGTGGTATACCTCTCCACTCTAGAGAAGTGGAGAGGTATATCACGGCACCTCAAGATATGTTGCCTCCTTGGCGCAACGTCACTTTGTGCTAGCGACCGTTTTCGGGGGCCCATTTATTGAGTGTGCAAGTCAACCCCTGCCATTTTAAAGCCGTGTTTATTTTCAGTGGTCAGGCAGGGGCCCATAGTTCTTTCATGGTATGCGGTAGTGAATCCACTGAGCCGCCCAAACCCATAGCCTGTCATCTTTGTTTCCATATTATGCAATAGTTCTGTACCTACCGGGGATTGTCTTTGGGTGTACTTTGATACTTAGTGCATGCAGGGATGGTCGTCGGTTGGTGCCTCATTCCGTTGGAAATGTCTAACGGGGCCTCTGCGAGTTGGCTTCGGCCCCTCATACGTCTACCAAAGGACCGGGACCTCAGGGTCCCGAGATTGTTCAAGACATACCATAAATAATAATAATCGCGAGATATGCAGTCTCAGGGAATATTTCCTAGCTGTCGACGTGGGTATGCATCGAGATGTAGTGGCGGTGGACAAGGGACTCACCCCGCTCTCCTTGGCAAATGAGAACTGGCGCAAACCTGCGGTGCTTGAAACTAACGATCGCAGGGCGGTATGGCAGAGCTTCACGGACGCTACATGGGTCCGACGTGGACCAACCAGCGTCCGTAGCCTGGCTGCGTTTTGGTGATCTGTTTGGAGAAATCGAAGGTTTTGCCTGTGCAATTATGGACGAAGTTATCATGACAAAGAACTACCTGAGATTTATTGTGAAGGACGGCACGGTCGACATATGTCGGGCATGTCACCGTCCGGGAGAATCAATTCGCCACATTATCTCTGGTTGTTCTCGTCTAGCTAACGGAGAATACTTGCATAGGCACAACCTTGTAGCCAGGATTATCCATCAGCATCTTGCTCTGAAATACTCCCTTGTGGAGTCGGAGGTGCCGTACTACAGGTATGCGGCCGACCCAGTTCTCGATAATGGCAATATCACATTGTACTGGGATCGGTCCATCATCACTGACAGGACTATTGTTGCCAATAAGCCTGATATAGTGGTGGTGGACCGAATAGTGAGGCGTGCAATGACTGTAGACATAACCGTCCCGCATGACGAGAACCTCGTGAAAGCCGAGAAAGATAAACAAATCAAGTATATTGACTTGACACGCGAGGTTGTCGACATGTGGGATGTGGATTCCGCAATAATTGTACCGATAGTCATATCAGCCAACGGCTTAATAGCCACGAGCCTCGACCATCACCTCAGGAGGCTCTCGTTAGGCAGCTGGATCAAGGGCTTGATTCAGAAAGGGGTACTTCTGGATACGGCTCGTATTGTTAGGAGGTTCCTCTCTCTGGAGCCCTGGACCCTGTTCCCGATACCGGTGGGCTACTATTTTTATATTTTAATTTTTTTATGTTTTAATTGAAATATTTAAACATATAATTTATATGTAAAAGAAATAAATAAACGAAATAAAAATAATAATATTCTTTATTTTCGGACAACAATGATCCAGCGTGTTAGTAAACAATATTATAACTTATTACTTACAATATGGAGTCCGCTCGTTTCTCATGATGGCATGAAAACCATCAATCCGTGCCTCCGTGACATGCCAGACGCACTACAGCATCTCGGCTCCCTATACAGCAAGAAGAAAGCGAATTTCTTTTCTGATTATCTCTTGAGGAGATGAGTCAATTACGTGGCATTATACGAGGCATGTGTGCAATATAATGTAGAATGTAACTCCTTCAATTTTTAGAATCACGTTATCTTCGGAATGGTGAAGCTTAGAAAAAAAATAATTAGACCAAGACAATTTTTGTAGATAATTTTATGATCTACAATTTTTGTCTTAACTATGTTTTTGATAAGGGAGTACTCACACTTTTTCAGCTCTATTCAGCTTATGCCCATAGAAAACAATGATTTTGTATGGAGATGCGTCCGCATCCATTCAGCTTTCCGCGTCTTTTCAGCTTTCGCGGCAAACAAGTATAAAATGAGGACAAATGTGTTTTTATCATGCGAGTGCTATGTATGGAGTTCAGCGCTGTTCCGCCGCATTCAGCGTCGTACGCGGCCTTATGCGGCGGAACAGCGCGGTACACGGATGGTTCTCGACTCTTTGTGTGAGTGACACTGGCATGGCTACCATCAGGGATTTTAATTTTGATGATAAAAAAAATGTCGCGAATTAGGTTTATAGGTGGCCGATCTGGGGTGCGCCTACCCCAGCTTGGTCTATTTGAATCTCAAAAGTTAGGGCACCTAGCGATGATCTGGTTTTCTCTCTCAATAGTCGCTAATTAGTCGCAAGTTTTCGCCAAGTCACAGGTTTAATCGGGTCTTATTTTAGAAGATACAATGAGTATTATCGGTTTAAAGTCAGAGAGAGATAAACTCTCAATCCTTCGATCTATTTCTTGGACTGTACCTGTACTGGGTCGATCCACTGTGGTCTGCCTTTTTAATTTTTTACGTTTAATTTTATCTATTTCTTCTGCAAGAAGCCAAACGAAAAAAATATCGCACATAGAAATGTCCATTTTCAGAACACAATACTAAATGAGTAAAGAGCGTGACTACCGTCAGACCACCTCCAAAGTCGATTTTCTCGAAAACTACGAAGGTACCAATTTTTTTGTTCGAGTACCTACTAATAATTAGTACCAATTGAGTACTAACTATTTACCAAATATGGAAGCGATTGGCGGCGGTGGTCCTGCGGTAGTCACGGATATCTTACCGTCTTCGCCGCGTATTCAGCGCCTTTCTCATTCTTACGACGCTGTACACGGCTGATAGAAGCAGAGCTGTATAATGTGACCAGAATCGTTCAGCGAAACGCGAATGGAGCTGAATAAATGTGAGTAGTCCCTAAAACTTATCGTTTTCGAGAAAAATTTAAAAAAAAACGAATATGTTGACCTTTGGCCTTGAATAACTTTTTTAGCACACTTGGGATCGACGGAGACATTTGGCACTTTATTACTACTGGTGTACCCAAGATCTCTAAGTACCAAAATTCAGACCTTCGGAGATTTTGTTATTTGAAATGTTATTTTGACCGGACTATATACCTTGTTTCGAAACGTTAGATTTTGGTTTTATTTCGAGCTTAGATTTTTTTTGTCGACTTATAAGTGTAACTAAGGATCCTAGAACGAGCGAAACGAGCCCGAAAAAATTTAGTTTCTTGACTCAGTAATGCAAATTTCTTCTTATCATACATCCATACACATGTTTTGCTATCTACTAAAGCGAAAAAAGGAAAGCGGAGGATACTAGAACGAGCGAAGCGTGGCCGAAAAATTTTAGTTCCTAGACTTAGAAACGCTAGGTTTTCTTATCACACATAGTACAGATGTTTTCTTTGTCAATTTATGCGTAAACTAGAAAGCTAAGGATGGTAGAATGGGCGAAGCGAGAAAAAGTAGTTCATTGTCCCAGATTCACTATGTTTTCTTTGTAGCATACACACAGATGTTTCTTTGAAAAATATAGAAGCTAAACAATTTTAGCACCCCGCCTCGGAATATAGGTGTAGATAGATAGGTTAAATTTATTTACCATCAATTCAATCATCGAAGTTACTTAGTTGACTTTAACATAAAACTTGCATAATTGAGGATGCTCAAGGGAGCTAGAAATGTTCTTGGATAGGTTGTGCCTCGAATAAATAAGATCACTATCGATACAGACATAAAATTTATATTTTCTACTTATGTAGGTACCAGTAAGAATTCAAGAGCGAGCGAAGCGAGCTCGCCCTTTTTTATACCCCGGATAATTGCAGTTTAAATGTTCGCGATTTGTCTACTTTTAGAAGTTTGGTCAATTTGACGTGTACGGTTTTGGCCGGTGGGGTCCTGGGGTTCGTGACCCCCACGACCCCCCCGGCTGTCAACATGACTGACAGGAAAAAATTTCATCCCGATTTTTAATAAAAACCAAGTTACAAAATGCACAAAATCCAGGATACCTCAAGTAAAAAAAAAACAGTAAACACCTTAATAGTATTGGAATGGAAACACCAACAAATATAAATCAATGCTGATAAGAAGCCGGGCACAACTACAAGCCGTACCAACACCATCTTCGGATTCGTCGCTCAGCTCCGCCTCGCAGCCGCTGGACCAGCGCCAGTCGTGGGTCCTGAGATTCCGGTAGCTGCAGTTGCGTCGAGCTCGAGCGACGAATACTTCTTACCGCCGACGACACCACCATCTGCGCGTCGGCGCGGACGAGGCCGACCACCGGCCAGCTTGGGACCTCGAGGCCCACCGGTCCCCGCTATCGGTGGAAGTGTGCAGCGCATGCGACGGACTAAAGCCATTAATGAAAATGTCATGCGCTCATACTTTGGGGCTACAGAGGGGAGAATTAACCTGACTGCCTACCGTAGTCGGATGCTCCCTCTATTTCAGGTACTTGAGCCGGCTGTCAACGTTTCAGCCCAACGACTATCGGATCAGGTGCGAGTCATCCAGCGTAACCGTATGTTGGATGATGCCGTACTTGATAGACTGCATCTGGAATCGCGGAGCGGCCGTGTCTCATCTGATTTGCCACCGGCCGCGGTGCAAATACAACCCAGTGCAAGTGTTTCACCGCGACCCGCCTACAACGGTGAAGATGATGATGATGGGGCTATATCCGTGAGTACCCAATGCAATGTGCGATTGAGGAGCGCTTTGGAAGATGCATTCCGAGAGCTTGGGCCTCGGCTACCTCGTTGGCAATGCATAACTAAAATAGGGCGTTGGTGTGTGCTCTAGATTCGCATCTATCAAGTTATTTTGATAGCAGCAAAGGCCTCGCAAATACCCACTCGATCTTGTACTGTGCGGCTGCAGCGGCATGTCGTATAGCTCATGTCAAATTTCCTAACAGTGACAGAGTTAAACGACTAGCTGTACCAGCTTGGTAGTGCAGGATCGAGCGTCGTATTGGTGAGGCTAGAGCACTCATCGGCAAACTTATCTGCTTCAGGAAGGGCAACACTCGCCCTAGAGTGATGCACTTTGTGAGACGGGCGTTTTCGGGGACTCATGTCAATCCTCGAGTTTATATATACAGTGTAACAGAGCGCATCGACTTACTGAAGCAGAAGGTGTATGCATGGTCTAACCGTATTCGTAGGTACAAGCGGCGAGTGGAGCGATACACTCAGAATCGCACATTCCAAACTATTGAGAGGTGGATTTATAGGGCTTGGGAGCGACCGGACCAAGGTGTGACTGATACGCGCCTACCGGATAATGACGCCATATGTTCATTCTGGCGCATCATCTGATCGGTGCCTGTCAGTCACACCGAGGGTGATTGGACTCGGGAGGTCGAGCGCGCGTGCGATGTGATGTCAGAAATAGGGGCAATTAACATCAGCCCCCACGATGTAGCTCGTGCAGTGCATCCGTTCAGTAGCGTAGCTAGCATGGGTGACACCCGGGGCGGATAATGTGGTGTCACCCCACAAATGAGCCCCCCCCCCCCCAATAATTATAATAATAATAATTTATTTATTATACAGACAATTATAGTCCAAATAGACACACACAACACCAAAACAAATATTCAAAAAAAAGAAGTACTCAAAAAAGATGTTAGTTACAAAATTAATTTATACCCTATGTTAGTTCTTATATACTATAAGAGACATAGTTGTCTCGATGAGATGCCTCATTAAGGGGCTCTCATCAAACCTACCCGCAATCACTATTCACAATTATGAGTGGCGCCTTTGGCCTTTCGTTCTTGTGACGGTTAGTGTAAGTCATTTTTCGGAAGAGGGGAAGGTGTGCATTTGCGCTGCAGGTTTTTATTTTCAGGAATGTTCTAACATCATACTTACATACAAAATCTCGAAACTAAGTGTCATTATTTTGATTTTGTTTTCATCATTATCTAAACTGAATAATGTTGAGTAACGCAAGTAAGATTCAAAACTAAAATAGGCCGAACACAAGAGCGAGCGAAGCGAGCTCCTATTTTTTTGCATCCCACCTCGAATAGGTTTTATTTTTAACCGAATTCAAAAACAGGAGACGATTCTCAATTCGATTGTATTTTTTTTCTTTTGATCATTCATACTTAAATAGAAGTAACTTTATGGAGCGGTGCAGGAAATCTCACTAACTGAGAAAGGGCAGAACACAAGAGCGAGCGAAGCGAGCTCGAAATTTTTGATAGGTGGGGACTTCGGATAGTAACTTTATGGACTGATGCTCATTAATTGAGAGAGAGTAGAACATAAGAGCGAGCGAAGCGGGCTTAAAAATTTATACATCTCTCTTCGCATAGGTTTTGTTGTCTTTCGATCATTCATTCTTAAAATAAGTTGCTTTATTGACTGATACAAGAAAGCTCATTAATTAAGAGAGAGTAGGAGTAATACGAGAGCGAGCTAAGCGAGCTCAAAAATTCATGGAGCCCGGAAAAGTTTTATTTCCTTTCGATCATTCGTAAGTATTCATAACATACTTAAATGGAAGTAACTTAAAGGGCTGATGAGGTAAGAAAGCTCATTAATTAACAAGAACGAGCGACGCGAGCTCGCAAATTCATGCACCCTAATTCGGAAAGGATTTATTTTATTTTGATCATTTCATACATACACATAGTCATTTCGTTGAGTTATACAGAAACGCTCGAGAGCAAAGAGAGTGCAGAATGTAAGAGCAAGTGAAACGAGCTCGAAATTTCTTACACCCCACCACGGGCGGTTTTCATTACGTCGTCCGTTAAAGCCACCGACCGTAACAAAAAGTCAACGAACGAGTGTCACCCCTAAAATGCATTTGCAAAAAAAATTGCGCATCACTCGCCATACTGCACTGCTTTGTAAAAACAAATTTAAGCGATCCTTGTAAGGTTGAATTTGCAAAAAAAAATGTTTATAAGTACTATAACTACACACAACTCACACATGACACTTGATACGTCATGTCAGTTTTTGACGACAATTTCGAGTGTTGCATTTGTTCGAGACTGTGCATCTTGGGTTTTTTATATATCAATGCCCCCATACTAATAATTTAATCATCTACGTAACGGGTCCATATTTGGGTCACAGAAGTCCAGATGTGTACCAAATTTCAACAGCGATCTCACGAGCACCCGAGTGATCCTATAAGGGTTCCGTTTTTTGTTCGGAACCCTAAAAATACCAAATAAGTACTTAAATATAATTCCTAAGTTTTAAATCAAGATACGGGTAAGGGAGTACTCACACTTTTTCAGCTCTATTCAGCTTATGCCCATAGAAAACAATGATTTTGTATGGAGATGCGTCCTCATCTATTCAGCTTTCCGCGTCTTTTCAGCTTTCGCGGCAAACAAGTATAAAATGAGGACAAATGTGTTTTTATCATCAGAGTGCTATGTACGGAGTTCAGCCCTATTCCGCTGCATTCAGCATCGAACGCGGCCTTACGCGGCGGAACATCGCGGTACACGGATGGTTCTCGACTCCTTGTGTGATTGACACTGGTATGGCCACCATCGGGGATTTTAATTTTGATAAAATAAAAAAAATGTCGCTAATTAGTCGCCAAAGATCAGAATTTTTAGGTTATTAGGGTTTATAGGTGGCAGATTTGGGGTGCGCCTACCCCAGTTTGGTCTCTCGCAATAGTCGCTAATTAGCCGCAAGTTTCCGCCAAGTCACAGATTTAGTCGGGTCTTAGTTTAAAAGATATAATGAGTACAATTTTTAAGTTAGGTATAGTCCAAGAGCTAGATCGAAAAGTAATCTCTTCGAATAAATTGCTAAGAAAAATATTTCTATTAATATGTGAATTATACTTCTAGTTTTATCGGTCTAAAGTCTGTCAGAGAGAGATAGATTCTCAATTCTTCGATCTAGCTCTTGGACTCTACCTGTACTGGGTCGACCCACTGTCGTATGTGTTTTAATTTTATCTATTTCTTCTGCAAGAAGCCAAACGATAAAAATATTTCATATAAAAATTTCCATTTTAAGAGCTAGCTGGATGAGTAAAGAGCGTGACTACTGCCAGACCAACTTCAAAGTCGATTTTCTCGAAAACTACGAAGGTACCAATTTTTTTGTTCGAGTACTAATAATTAGTACCAATTAAGTACTAATTATTTATCAAATATGGAAGCGATTGGCGTCGGTGGTCCTGCGGTAGTCACGGACATCTTTCCGTCTTCGCCGCGTTTTCAGCGCCTTTCTCATTCTTACGACACCGTACGCGGCTGATAAAAGCTGTACAAGTGTGACCAAAATCGTTCAGCGAAACGCGAATGGAGCTGAATAAATGTGAGTACTCCCTTATCAAGCTTAATTTACTCGTAGACTACCTAAACTTTAACTGCCCCAACATTAAATAATCATCGCATTATTTCTTTTGATCACATTTAAAAAAAAATACCTAGTGTCATACTTTTAAAAATCAAATCTGTCAAAAAGTCAAGAGGCAATCAAAGTTTGATAAAGCTGTGAATTAAAATTAATTTAGAATCATAATTCCAAATTCTACCAGTTGTGAAATGGAAAAAGTACGACATCCAACCAATCCTCCAAGTAACGTCGCCAAATTCGGTGACTACGACCCAAACAAGTAATTATAAGAATCAATAATCTGTTTAAAAATATAAATTATAAATACCTAGTTGAAGTTGACTGGGAAGCTGTTTAGCATCCCGGCAAGATTGGGAAAAGGCCAGGCAGAATGATCATGGTAGGCACCGGATAAACTTGCAATAAAGTACATTGACCTTTCCCTAATATTCCTTCGTAGATACCCGAGCAATAAATTATGAACCGTTTTTCATTACTAGAGAACGTAAAGGATCACGATAGAATGCTATGAACTTGATATTCAGAATAGTTTTAGATGACGTTTGTTCAACTATTTTGCAAATAAGAAAGAAATAAAAATGTTTATGTTTTTCTTGCAACAGCGACTGAAAGGGATTATTAAAAATTCAAAGTGGGGCTACCAGGGCATGGTGGTACCATATGAAAGAGCGCTGTTACACACACACACACACACACATTTTTTTAGGCCGCATGGATTTCGACTAATGTCGAAAAATGTTAAATTTTGACCACCATCTCCGATTTTTGCATAGAAAAAAATATTCTATATGATAGAAGTTTATGTAAAGATTACAGGAAAAATAAAACGATGTCTCTAAATAGCACAGTTTTTCAGAAAGATCAACAAAAAATAAATTAGTTCCATTATGTCTAAAGAGATGGCGCTGACCTAAAACTGATTATTGGTCTCAGCACGAAGGAAGAAAATTTAGTTCTAATAAATTTTAATAGATGGCGCGATATGTATCGATTTTCGTTGAAGTTTTTGTTAAAGTGTTTTATTATATTAAGAATGGTATGTTTCTCTGTACTTATTTTACAAAGAGATAAAGTTTGTGAGGTGATCTCTGAATTTACTAAACCGATTTTGAAAATTCTTTTACCAATAGTTAGCCCCGTCATTTGTGAGTGTCATAGGCGATATATTAATAACCTCCCATGGAATAATGAGCTTCTAATTTAAATCCGTACAGTATATAAGTGCCAGTAGATGGCGCTATTTGAAAGTTTAGAGATTTTCCGTTCAACTCAGTCATCATTAAAATAAGTACATACTATTACCTACTCGGGCGAGTTAACTTGATAGAATACAGTTAACAAAGCTATTAGGTATGCAGGCAGCTAACTTGCAACTACTTTTAAACAGGCAAAAATATTAATTTTTCCACAGCACTGCCAATGTTTATTTCTAATGTGTGCATTAAGTATAATTTGTTAAGCTTTTGACATACTTACGAGTGTGTTGTATAATAATAGGGAATATGCACGAAAAAAATATCTATTATCTATACAGTTTATCCAAAAATATACACAAATATAATACTAAAAGTGAAAATAGAATCAAAATTGCTCGAAAATCAAACGAGATATAATTATTTCAAACAAATATATCTGTCCCTCTCGCGAAAACGCTGTTTTCTATGGCAGCTGTATAGGCGCCAAGAACTTTGACGTCACAATTCATGTCGGACTTCTCATTCTAATTGTAAACTTTGAAGCTTTATAACTTCATCGCTGATGAAGGTATTTAAAAAATAATTTCATAATTGTTTATGAGAGCTAATAAGAGAAATCGTATGCATATTCCCTATTGTCTACTCAGCACACTCACAACATTGTTTAAAAGTAGTTGCAAATTAGCTGCCTGCATACCCAATAGCTTTGTTGATTGTATTAAGTAAGTACCTATATTACAGCTAAGAACAGAAGTTAAAAAGTCTAGGTAGGTACCCAGTATATTAATTTATGGAGATAAACGAGTAGGTATGTTTTCGCGGCTTGATGATTGTTCTGTACCATTTTTTTATGGAATATGAAAGTATGATGCGATCTCAAATTAAATTAGTAGATCAGGCTCGAGACTTGCCGATGGACTATTCTCATATTTAAGTGTAAATCAGACTATTCATGGATGGCCTATTATTTACAGTTATGCTATCACCCGCGTGTCGCGCACGGTGACCACAAATGAAGCTTTGAACCCTGGATGTCCCCCCCATTTGACGCAGCAAAGCATTGCCAAATATCTGGTACCACTCACCAGGGAGCTCGTTGAAGTACCAGCAAGGTCAATTCTATGTCTCTATCTCGTATTTAGACATTAAGGCCCTCTTACGCAAACCAGAGTTATCTTTTACCTCAGAGTTCGTTGCAAACCTGCGGCCATCTATACTAATATTATGTAGCTGAAGAGTTTGATTGTTTATTTGGCTGAACGCGCTAATCCCAGGAACTACATGTTTGAATTGAAAAATTATACAACCGCTCGCTACGACCTATAGGAGCGGAGCATTAATGAAAAATGTGCCGCAGACGAAGTTGCGCGGGTCAGCTAGTTACGTATGAAATTAACTTCGTGTTAAAGCCTGGCTTGTGCATCTGGGCCTTAATGTCTAAATACGAGATAGAGAGAGAAAAGTATACCCTATGAGAAGTTATAGCATTTACAGAAGTAGGTGCAAATGAATATTGCATCTCCCAATGGTGATACCTATAGAAAACAGGAATGAGGTGACTACTGATTCCAAGGAGCTTTTCCGTTTTTTCAGTATCTGGACTTGAGACTGTCTTCATAAATGTTATTTAAAAGGAGAAAGTATTTAATCACATGAACTTAATTGCCCTTCGGTATCTACAGCTGCAGAAACGTTTATTCTCTTAGTTGTGTACCTACTAAGTATGTACATACTACTTAGTTTATTTGAAATCCACCTACATAAATTAGTGAATTTCCACGGCTAAAAAGGGACAAAAGATGTAAACATCGACTCCCTGCTTTTCTAGACGCACGCATTAGTGGCGAAAAACAGATGCATTATCTACTACTAGCTTCTGCCAGCAGCTTCGCCCACTTGATCCTTAGGGAACATACTCCCGGGATATATATAGCCTATGTGTTATTCCAGACTATAATCTGTATCTGTGCCCTGGAGGCGTTCTGACGTGAAAGATTAACAAACATCCAACCATCCTTACAAACTTTCGCATTTATAATATTAATTGTAGGATATCAGTAGGAAGTAGGATCTGGTTACAAAATGTCAAGCACCCCAGGTATGCCCTGTTCGTTAATGCTGCTAAGCTTCAACCGTTTCAGTAATTATGCTAAGGCTAATGACTGGTTATTGGCCAAGGGTATAGCATTTTAGAGCTTCTTGGCTTAAGAACCCTATTGTACCAACCTATCGTTTATTTTCTTTAAATGTAGACCAACAATAAACGAACTGCCTGATGCAGTCATAGAGCAAATGGTGCGACGGGACAAGGCGTTCTGGGTAGATAAACCAGGAGTCAACGACTACACGATTCACGATTCGTATCATAATTACGGGCTGAGCACAGAGGTTGTAAAACCAGGTAAGCTATTGGAGTCAGCTCATAGGCTCACACCGAGACAAAACATGACACACTTTTTAATTTAGTGATGTAATAAAGAGCTCTTATAATATTTCAGTGAGAGAAATCAAATAATACTTAGTAGATTATGCACCGAGGGGATAAAGCAGTGTCGTATGTTACGGGCGTCATATTGAATCCCGAACCTATTGTAGTATCCAAAAAGTAACCCCCGAGCGTAGCGAGGGAGTTTAGAGTATCCTCAATGCAGCGAGGGATTCCAGCTACCCCAAGGCAAAGACGCTTTTATCCCTGAGGAGCGTACTGTATGTACTTTTCACACCCAAAAAAGCATGACTATTTTGTAAATATCCATATTGTCTATACAATCAATTTTTTTGGTGCTACCTATAGGTACAAGAAGAAAACGAATTCCTTTACTGATTATGTCTATAGGAGTAATGCAATTACGTGGCATTATACGTGGCATGTGTGCATATCATGTAGAATGTAACTCTTTCAATTTTTGGAATCGCCATATCTTCGGAATGGTGATGCTTAGGAAAAAAAATATCACAATTTTTGTAGATAATTTTATGATCTTATCTATATTATAGGTATCTTATCTGAACTATATTTTTGATAAAACTTACCGTCTTCGAGAAAAAAAAAACGAAAATGATTTTTTTGAGTTGAGTTGACCTTTGACCTTGAATAACTTTTTTAGCACACGCCCCCTAAAAAAGTTATCAATGGGGACTTTTGGCACTTTATTTTTATTGGTGTTCCCAAGGTCCCTACCAAAATTCAGCTCTGTCGAAGTTTTTGTTATTTGAATGTCTATTTTGACCGGACTAATAATTTGCGCAATTAGGCTGATCTACGCGAGTATGTCAATAAATAAGTAGGTTATTTAATAAAAAAAACAGGAATCTGTCGTTACAGTTCAATTTCTCAGTACCTATTGGTTCCGATTAATTATTTCAAAAGACCTTTTCTGGGTTCGGCGAGGTAAAGGAAACGTGTGAAAATTAATAGTTCATTAATGGTCTTCTAACGTTGCAGTTCATCAGGAACCATTTCCCCGTTCATATCAGTATGACTTGGACTGTGTCAGATACAGGAGAACTCATGCCTGTGACAGTTTGCTCAAAAAAGAAGGTGAAAAGCAGGTGAGAAAGAAATCCTTCAGATATTGTAGTGAGAGTATACATACCTATGTCAAGATAATTAGGCGCAATTGTAACCTGCAAAGAAGAATAGTCATTTCAGAACCAGAGTCCGACAGAATTGAGACCTATCGTAGTTTTTTGTCATCTAGAGTAGAGCAAGAATATGCTTTTTTTTCGATTTCGATGGCTAACACATAAATAAATGACCTTGAGTATGTCTTCAAACGAAGTCTTGAAAAAGTAATTTCACATCCATTCCTACAGGTATGCCGATCGTGTTTGAATTTGAATTGTCTCAATGGGTATTATGCATGGTTGATAACGAGGGTCTGATGATGAAGAGCAGAAAGGTGGAAAACGGTAAAACGTGTTCTGTGCCATTTCAGACCCAAAGTCCGACAGAATTGAGACCTATTGTATTTTTTTCGTCATTTGAAATAGGGCAAGAATATGTATTTTTTTTTTTCGATTTCGATGGCTGACACATAGATATAACTATAGGAGCTTGAAATATTTCTTTAGGAGACAGTATAGAAAAGTAATTTTTTATACGCTCTTACAAGTATGCCTGTGATGTCTGCGCTTTTTTTCAGCGTACTGTTGGATCCCATTCACTGCAGGGTAACAATTTAAGGGTCTGATGATTGAAACCATAAAGGTGAGTAGAACAAATAGACAGACAAACAAAAGTTTTACAAATTGTGGTTTTTAATAGGAATCGTATACATATATTTTTATATGCGTTTATTACAAACAGACAATACAATTTTTCTAGTCTTTTATTATCTATTCAGACATCACAAGTTATTTTTACAATTTAACTAGCACTGATGATCAGGACGATTCAAATGAGCCCAAACACGGTGGTTACATTAGTAGCTGATAAAGAGATCCACTACCTTTCTGGTCTCCATCATCATCATCATCATCATCCTTATAACCAACAACACTGAATAGTGCTCATTTAATGGATTTAAACGAGCTCAAACACGATGGCTAAACTAGTAGCCAATTAAGAGATCCACTATCCACCCACATTTCTGGTCTCCATCATCAGCTCCTTGTTGCCAACAACAATGAATAGTGCTCATCAGGAGAATTCAAATGAGCCCAAACACGATGGTTATACAAGAGAGAGTGTATGAAAAATAGCGTTTCTTTACTTCGTTTGAACGAACACTTTACATCATATATTTACGTGTTATCCAACAAATTGGAAAAAAAACGTATTTCTCTCATTTTTCAGACGACAAACAAACTAGGAAGTATGTGATTTCTGTCGGAGGTGGGTTAATTTTGTACGGGCCGTGACCATTTTTCCCATATGTAGTATGAAAGCGGAGATTTAATCAAATCCCTAAATTGAAGTAAGTGATTCGATCAAACCAACCCTTAAAACAGTTGTAGTGAACAGTTGTCACAATTAAGCTTTCCACGTAAATGTCCACGGTATTTGAGAAATAATTATGTAATGTACACGGTTCTATGTTCTACATCTTACTACTAAAAGGTCGCGTGCACCCCATACGTGCATAGGCAAAAAAACCGGAAAGACAATAGGTACAGCAAAACAACAGCAACAACAACAGAGCAACAGAATAGATCGTGTTTCCTTGATCATTGTTCGATTTCCTAACGTTCACCGCCGCGGGGGCTCGAGTAGACGTGCCGAAGCCGCGCCGACACCGCGTAAACATGCCGCGCTGCTGTTAGATTTTTCTGTTATTGCCATAATTGTCTACCTACTTAAATATATTTTTAGTAATACATTGCTAGTTATGAACATCGCAATGGACAGTAGTGGCGCGGCGGACCCATTACGAACAATTCGGATCACCCATGCCATAGAATAAACTTTTCTACAAAAAATATAACCGACTTCCAGAAACAAAACACTACAAAGTATACTTTAATTTCGGTAGTAAAACTTTGTAGTGTTTTGTTTCTGGAAGTCGGTTATATTTTTTGTAAAAAAGTTTTTATTTTTCACTTTTTAGTGGTACCTGTGTACCCATTCACAGCGTACCGGTGATGTAATGTTATGAAAATAAAACTTACTAAGTGCTTTCGGTGTAAAGGTCTCGTCAATACGAATGAAATAAGCCCAAACACTTGGTAGTTCCTACATACCGATGTGGAGTTCCCTTGACTCTCTGTCGGCTCCATCATCAGATCTGATCCAAAACTTCATTGTCTTGTAGTATCATCCAATATAAATACGAATATTAAGTTTTTAGCAGATGCGAGCCTACAATTTTTGACAGTTGCCTTCGATTTCTCAGAGTTTCCATCATCAGATCCTGGGGGGCTACTCTCTAACGAAATCCGTAGTTTCGGGCTTAGTTGCGGGCGGGCGTATTCTACTCCGTATCACCTACAGACTTACGATTAGTCGCGAACCCGAACTGAGAATGAATGACAACACGATTTCACAGTAACTGTCAAATCGTGTTATCATTAGTTCTCACTGGTTAGGTGATACGGAGTAGAAAATGCCCGCCCGCAACTAAGCCCGAAACTACGGATTTCGTTAGAGATTAGCCCCCCTGACGTGGTGGCAATGGGACCACCTCGGCAGCATACCCTTTCATATAAAAAAAGATTCATCGAAATCGGTTCATAAACGACGAAGTTATCCGTGAACACACATATATATATATATATATATATAAATATATATATATATATATATTAATATATATATATATATACGCGGTCGAATTGAGAACCTCCTTCTTTTTTAGAATTCGGTTAAAAAACTCAAACAACATCGGACGAAGGTAGGTCCTTATAATTCGTAACTCTATGACGCACATGTGAGATTCAAAGTTTCGAGTGATAACTCGGAAACGGATAAATTGTAGACTTGTGCGCTGGGTCGTCAATTTTAAATATTAGTCCACAATTTCGCAGAACGATACGGCGATATTATAGAATACAGATTTACTGATCCCTTAAGGTTACCTATTATTACATTTATTACGTAAGGAATAGGGGTTCTGTATTGATTTTATATATCTATATGTACAGAAACCTCTTAGCGCCCATTGCCGCAACTGTTCCGATCTGAACACACCAGTTCTGACTCCCTTTCAACTGGCCTGGGCCAAAGACCCGGGACAGAAGAGGTGGAAGTATTATCCTGACCTGACTGCCACATTGACGCGAGAAGAAATAAGAGCTTCCATGGATAAGTAAGTGATTTATTTATATTTTATGGATGAGAAGTTGGTATTCTTTGTTCAAACAAGTCTTTAGCTATTCGACCCGTAGGTAGAAGACGCCCCGGGCGTCAGGAGTCGCAGGGCGATTACCGGCCACCGTAGGCGCTGGCCTGCGGACCGCGAGCATTGCGTGGCTCGCTGTCCGATCAGAACTAGGCCCAGGTCGACGGCGCGTTGTGTTCCACGCGCGCCTCAAAGAAATGTCAGCATAGAAGAAGGGGTCCGCTAGGGCCAGTGCCTGCTAGGGTTGCGGAATTTGTTCGAAAGTCACCGCGACCCTGGAACGCAAAGGGCACTAGGAGGAACACGGATGGGTTTTAGTCAGTAAGAGTCTGACACTCCCTTCTGCTTCGCCCAGAGCGGGAGAGTCATTGATGATTTCCTATCGAGAAAAAAAAGGTGACTCGCGGTATGTTTTACGACTCTCTCTTTCTCACAAACATAGAGTAAGCCTATGTTCCAGCAGTGGGAAAATTATGGGCTTATTATCTATCTAAACATATAATAAATCTGAAGAAGTTTATGTACATTAAAAACTAAAATAAAAAACTAGCCAGTGAGATAAAGGATAAATAACAGAACCCATTTCCATCACTTAGTTTTTGGAATTTTTGTCTGTTTGGATGTGCAGGCAACACGTAAAAAGTACAAAAATAACGTAGATAACTTTCATACATTCTAATTGTACGTAACTGGAGGAACTATAACTTCGTTTTTGTTTCATTGCAATCGATTCACCATATCAAAAGATATTTGAATTTAAAGGTTTCCTTTAAAGTTTCATTACGTGAAGCACATACACGCAACGCCATCTATTGAGAAAAATTAATGGTTTAGAACTGTTTCATGAATGAATATTATTTGTGAAACTCTACTCTACGAAAATCTTTTATTTGTCGTAACATATGAGCTTTTGAGTTCGAACCACAGACATATAAATAGTAGGTTTGAACTTATATTTTGACAGTTCAACTACATTGTCGATAGATGGCGGTGTACCGATAAACATGACCTTGTCATGTCTGACAAATAAAGTTTGGAGTTTACCTACGTTATGCATGTGCTATAATTCGACGGGGATAACGATATCCGGTAGAAAACGGTTTTTGACCGAAAAAGAAAAAAAAGAAATGAAGTGATTGATGACTTTTATTGTGATTCGAATCGACATAATTAATCTATATCAACTGCACGAGTCGATCTTTAAGGTTAAGCAATGCTTGCCGAGGTCGGTCTGTGGATGGATGGCCATTGTAACATACCAAGATTCCTCCGTGCCTCGGATTGCCTCGGAATATAAACAGCCGCACGAGTAAAATACAGATAAGAGTTGCACGAGTCGATCTTCAGGGTTGAGACACGCTTGCCAAGGTGTGTGGAGGGGTGACCATTTTAATATGCCGTGATTCCTACGTGCCTCGGAATATAATAGCCGCCCGGGTCTTCTTCTTCTCTTCTTCTTCAAGGTTAAGCAACGCTTGCCAAGGTCAGTCTGTGGATGGGTGACCGTTTTAACATACCTACCGAGAAGAGATCTCTGGCAGTCTTTACGGATTGTCAGAAGCCGAAAATCTGACACCTGCAGGCTTGCCAAGAAGTATCGTATTACCCAGTATTGTAGGGTTGTAGAGGTCTGTTAGGCAGCCGCTCCACGTAAAATACTGAAATTCAACTGAATCCGGTTTGACTGGAAGCTGACTAATATAGCTGGGAAAAGGCTTCATGGTAAAAAACTTATATGATTTGCGAAAAATAGTGAATCTCCAGTTGGCAAAACTGGGTACAACTAGTCTATTCTGTAAATAAATATTTTGATCTCGAGCTTCACCTGAGTGATAAAACTCACAAAGTGCAAACAACATAAAGTTCTTAATTTAAAACTCACTTCGGATTCTGCAGAATAGTACTACAGATTACAAACGTATTTTTTTTTTCAATTTCCTTTATCCACTAGGGAGACGGCCTAAGTGACATCCCATCATTTAATTGAATTTAGGATTCCCAAAAAATAAATAAATTCATAATTATATTTTCGTCACATATTTACCTACCCTATTCATAGACGGCCTAAGCATCTGCCAGCCTGTTCATTAAATGTTGTATTAGACACATTGGCCACTTTGACACATTTTAGCATTGGGGATCATTTAGGTCGCTGATTAACCGCCATTCAATGAAAAGGTCAATAAAACGGCAGAGTTACTCTCTCAAGGACCGTCAGCCCAATTGGGGCCAAATGATAGTGTCTTTCAATTATCTTGCGTGCTCGGTGCCTGACGGGCAGTTGACTGCGACAATAATAATAACGTTTTATTTTTTTATATATGCTTAACCTTTTCCCAACTGTATTCGGATCAGCTTCCGATCAGCACGGCGAAGTCGCGGTATGTTAAATAATATGGTCATCTATCCACAGAGCGACCTAGGCAAGAGTTGGTAAACCATGAAAATCGACCCGTGAGACTGTTATTATTTAGCTACGAGCTCCTCATCCAATACGTCTCCTCACTCAGTACATACTAAATATCGATTTTAAAATATCGATTATTCTTACACAGTAAATCGATTCTATGAACCCGGTTTAAAATTAAATGTAAAAATTAATCGGTGTTCTGTAATCTGCAATTGTCAGTGAAAATTAAAGAAACTGTTTCTTTTTGGGCTGGACAAAATTAAGAATCAACTTGATTCATCAGTTTCTATGTTTCGTAGTTTGAAGACTACTTACCACCGTTCGTTCGATAGTCGGTTTTGTTGACTTTGATACCTACCTCGAGGTAGGTATGTACTAGGAAAGTACCTGGGCTAATCGGCATTTCGACCGGAAGAGATGATAGAGTGCCCTGCATTAGGTACCCTCTTCCTATTTTCTTAATTTTGAGAGAGATCAGGATACGCAAGGTATTAACTTAATATAGATTTTATCTATGCAACAGATTTTTTTTTTGACATCCACGCGAAAGAAGTCGCGGGCATAGCTAGTTATATATAAGAACTGAAATCTCGTGTCACAGTGTTTGTAATCGAACTCCTCCGAAACGGCTTGACCGATTTTTATATATTTTTTTGATTATTTGTTAGGTCTAAGAATAGGTCGTAAGCCATTTTTTATTCATATGTCAAAACAACGTTTGCCAGGTCAGCTAGTATTATATATATTGTACAGTTTTCAAAACTTTCATTGAGAGTTTTCACGCATGGGGATGTGTCTGGCCTGTTGTACACCGACGAGCTTTCTACGTTTTATTGCACGTTAGGTTCCGGTGCCGATGCCCTACGTAACCTTTTACCAGAATAGATACGTAGCACATTGACCTGAGCCCAAGAAAATATAGGTACCTATATTAATTTGTAACAATAATATTACCTATTAGAGACAATTTTATTTTGGACCGGATGAGCTTCCGCCATCACCTGGCGCAAAGAACACAGGTCTTTGACTTATAATGCCGGATGTTTATTACGGATTTTAAGCCTGATATTACCTATTAGAGAAATATTTATTTTGCACCGGATGTGACCACGCCATCCCTTGGTGCAAATAACACAGCTAGGTCTTTGACTTTTAATACAGGATGTTTACTTATGGACTTTACCTTGGGTCATGCCCGCTAGAGATCACTATTAGGCTCTGGGCTGCCCTATGTCTGTAAGCACCGCAGACATAATGTCTGTGTGTATCGTCCACACGATACAGACTTGCAATGCAGACAAAACATCGGTGCGATACTTAGATAATTTTTTTTCATGGTTCCAAGTCTGTGCAGACAAACTTCTGTATTGTGTGGACGTGATGGACCGTCCACAGTCCACACGAGACTTCCATACGAACTTCCACTAAGTAAATATAGAATTATATCTGTGCAGACAGATGTCGGTGTGATAGTTTTATTTTTACTCAGACTTTAAAGGTTCCCACTATAAGTGAATTTTCCGCGTAGGATTCAATTAATTGGGTCCATTGAAGTGTGCAAACGATAACGAGTATTTCGACGGCTTTCTGCTTTTAGTTGCCGTCCGTTTCTCTGCTTTATTTATAATAAAACAGAGAAATTATTATTAAATTATTATTTAAACTATTAATTAGTAATAGTCCCATAATTCGACAGCTAAATTCTAAATTTAATGTTTGGTATTTCGATGACGGAACTCTAGGAGGTGATGTAGACACAGTCCTTAAAGATTTAGCTTTTTTGATGGATAAATTTAGTTCAATTGAGCTAGAACTCAACCTTTCGAAATGCGAAATTTACCTCCCCCAAACGACTGACAGACAGACTATCTTAGCAAAATTTAACACTATAGCTCCGAATATCACAATCACTGATAAGAATTCTCTTCACCTCCTGGGCTCCCCAATTTTTGATGAATCCTTTCCAACATTCATTGAGCAGAAAATACAAAATTTTAATGATGTTTCGGAAAGACTTTTCAAAATTAACATGCATTCGGCCTTTACACTTATTCGATACTGTTGCTTTGGACCAAAATTCACATACATATAGCCTTCGCTCCTCCCATCTATGGAAACATTCACATCTTTTGGAAAAAGTAGACCAAATTATTAGAAACACACTTTCTTCAATCCTAAATGTGACCTTGGACGACCGAGCATGGCAGCAAGCCACACTTCCCATTCGCATGGGTGGACTCGGCGTCCGCAAAATTTCAAGTATTAGTTTACCGGCCTTCCTCTCCTCGGTCCACAGTACTGATACATTAACCAGGAATATTTTATCATCCACACTGGTTATTTTTGAGGTACCGTGTTTGACCGATGCGTTGAATGCTTGGAAAATGGCTTGTCCCAACTCGGATTTGCCCGACAACCTGACCTCTCAGAGACGATGGGATATGCCGCTTTGCAGTATTGTACGGAATAACTTGATTCGTAAATCATGGAATACTGTTGAGCACGCACGTCTGTTAGCTGTGGGAAAGTGGGAGTCGGGTTTGTGACTTCAAGCACTCCCGTCATTCACCATAGGTACTATGATGGATGACGCATCGTTTCGGATCGCGGTCTGTCTCCGCTTAGGCGCACCTAGTGTTGCTCCGCATCGGTGTCACTGCGGAGTAGCTGTCGACAGCCTCGGACACCATGGCCTTTCCTGCTGCAAGAGCGCAGGCCGCATAGCACGGCACGCTAGCATCAATGATATTATTCGTCGAGCTCTTGTCACCGCCGGCGTACCTGCAGTTTTAGAACCTAGTGGCTTGGTACGTGACGATGGGAAGAGACCAGATGGTATGACGTTGGTGCCGTGGAAGGTGGGTAGGCCTCTGGTGTGGGACGCTACAAGTGTCGACACCCTTGCGCCATCACATGTTCCAAGTACGGCGAGCTGTGCCGGCGCTGCTGCTGCAACTGCTGAGGCCCTCAAGCGGCGCAAATACTGTAACCTTATTGATAATTACAGTTTTGAGCCGTTTGGGGTCGAAACACTAGGGTCATGGGGTCCGAGTGCGCGTCTCCTTTTTAAGGATATTTCTCGCCGACTGATCGACACTTTGCGTGACCAGAGGGCTGGCTCGTTCTTTGCTCAAAGAATTAGTATTGCCATTCAACGTGGCAATGCTGCCAGTCTTCTGGGCACGTTTCCGGATGACAGCGATGCGGAGGAATTCTTCGACGCCTGAGTGTATTTGTTTTTGTATATTCATATGTATATAGTTACGATTTATTGCTTATTTAATATTACTTTTTAGCTTGTCAAATAAAATTATTTAATTAGTAAGTAATGTCGTTGATATCGAGTTATCGTGAAGTAAAACAAACAAAAACAAACTTTGTATAGTGATACGTTTGTTTTTGTTTGTTTTACTTAAAATCAGTATTGACGTCAAAATTTACATTAGGTAGGTACATATATGCACATAATTATGTGGTCCCTTTAGGGTCTTCAACTTTCTTGCAACTATTTTTATTTGAGTTTATTTTTATTTCTCATGTTTATTACCTAGTTATGATAATTTATTATTGATTTCTGTATGGTCGAAAAAGTCTGTATTGGTATTTCTACCAGACAACACTAATATTATTTTTGTTACAGCGTTGGTCGACCATTTCATAACGAAGCCTGCAATTGGTACTATCAAAACTACCCTCCTGTAAAATACGATTGCATAGTCCGCAAATTTTCGCAATGATCAAGAAAACAAGTAAAACCTATTACTACTAACCTAAACTGACATATCTAACTAGGTTGTTAACACTATCCATAACATCTTTTAGTGCCTTCTCGACTGTAAATAAAATTTAAAATTAATGACATTGATTTTATTCAAAGTAGCATATGAATCGCCCAAGAAAGATAGGTTTAAGTTTAGCAGTGGCCGAAGTTGATGTTCATGATGAATATCCAGGGGTAGTGAGACTTGAGGACGCGGTGGAGCATACGGTAGAGGTCGTAGCACCGTTGCAGCCTCGTAGCGGCGACCGTCGGCGGCGACCGACAGCAGCTATATTTTCTGTCTGGCCCTTTTCCATCCCGTGTTACGGATCGGAGCGACAAGGCATGGGGACCAGTAATAAGTAGGCGAAATGCGTAAGGAAGAGGCAATCCACACGCCTCAGCCACCGCAGGAGACGCCCTGGGCGTCGAAAGTAGCAGGACGGTTCCGGCCACCGTAGGTTGCGGACGGTGAGCGATGGGTAGCTCGCTCTCCGATAAGGACCAAGCCCGGGTTGACGGCGCATTATGTTCCACGCGCGCCTTAAATATATGTCAGCATAGTTGACGGGTCCGCTAGGGCCAGTGCCTGCCTGGGTTGCGGAATTGTTTAAAAGAGCGGAAGAAGTCATTTGATGATTTCCCATCCACAAAAAGCGGGACTTGGCAGTTGGCACACCACAATAGCGACATTAAGACCCTTTATGAGGCCGTGGTTGGAGAGACTGCATGGCTCCCTACTTTTCGGCTGACACAGGTATGAGACACTACTATCAGGAAATGGGGGCACCGGAGAGTACTTGTGCCACATAAGCCGCGAGGCGACGCCTGTTTGCCACCATTTGGAGGCAATAGGTAGCCTCGAATATACGACACAACTCAGAATGCTCTTGAGGACGCAACGGTTTTTTTTTTGCCTGAACGTGAAAATGATCTCACGTAACTCTTTTAATTCATCTTTCCTATAACTCAATCCGCTAGCTGTAGCTAGTCTTGGCTTACTAGATAAATTGTTTATTTTTGCAAAAGTCGCCCTAAGATGTTCCGAAAAATAAGAATTAATTTGCGAAAATAATCCTTACTCTTTACTAATATTATAAATGCGAAAGTAACTCTGTCTGTCTGTCGCGCTTTCACGCCAAAACTACTGAACCGATTTAAATGATACACAGATAGTCTAGAGCCTGAGAAAGGACATAGGCTACCTTTTATCCCGGGAGATTGTTCCCTAGGGACCACACGGGCGAAGCCGCTGGCAGAAGCTAGTAATAGATATTTTGAGTATTATTTAAAACCCAGACCAAAAGAAAACAATAAAAATCTAAAAAAAGTGACGGAATGCACTTTTGCCACTTGTAGTGTGCAGACATCATTGAGCAGACAGGGAGCTCAATAATTTTTTTCTAGGTTCACTCTGCGCGACTGAAGAATTATCCATAATTTCGCAACGGTACAGTTTACATGAGTAATTTATTCGTCGTCGTGTAGTCATCGAAGTGTTCTTAGATGTTTTATGCATAAAAGTATGGTAGTGTAACGATACTGCTTAACCCGACTTTACTGAAAAGAGAACTTTTTGGAAAAAAATAGCTATGTTTGAAGTGCTGCACCTCAATACCTATTAAACCTACAGAGTAACCTTAACTTACACTCAAATAATAGCAAATTTTGTCTACTTTTAAAAGTAAGTATTCTGATTGACTTTCTCCGTGAAACGCACCGTTTGGAAGAATTAAGGTGTATAGTAGGCTCAATAACCTTGAGCATCTGGGCACACATTCATATCTGCGCCGCACACACTAGCATTTCCGTAGCGCACGCGCTACCTCAAAACTATTATCAAAGATTACGCGAGGACGCAGACATGCGCGACAAGCCGGCTTTTTTGCCTACGACTACACAAGAGTATGGCGATTGCACGGCTGATTTTTAGTTTAGATAGATACATACGTTACGCATATTTTTATTCACTGGTCTCATTTTTTATACGAAGGTGATAAAACAGAAGTGAAACAATACAGGTCAGATAAAAACAATTTTGTGAAGCGGTATCGTCTTTTCTGCTTACGATCTACATAAAGATACTCGAAACTCGAGGTCAAACTGTTACCAGTGCACTGGTAATAGTTTGACCTTGAGTTTCGAGTATGCAGTGTACCTACTACTTTTTGTTTCTGCCTATACTACTTTATAGTCTCGTAAAACGATTTCAGATAAAAAAAACACCGGTAGCACTCCGGGAGTGCCGGCAGAAGTGAAAACATGTAAATAATACATCCTTACTGTCGCGGTCACATCATAGACAAACCACCGACAACAAAATAAACAAAAAGACACTGACGTGTGGCCGCGACAGCGACTGTCAGTGACAGATGTCAATCTTGACACAGTTCCTGACATAAACAAAACGAACCATAAAAACAACAAAAAATAACGTTGTGTTTAATTATAAGTACAAAAATACTATCATTTATGAGGTAGAATACAATGTTTATTTATTGCGCTATCGTACACAAATATGACAATTTACATGTTATTATTCATAATATTATATCGTTATTTATTTATATATTACATTAATTTTTATCTCTTAGAAAAATCAACTTTCATCCATAATTTTGTAATTCCGTAATTTCATATCCTTGGATACGCGTGGCACGCTGTACATAAACACAGACGGACATTCGCGCAAGCGCCCTGTGCCGCCTAAGCGAAGCAGCACACTCAGGCACGGTAGAAAGAGTGGGAGATACTAGTTCCTCTCCCTTCCCCTCGATCTTACGCTTTTTCGCATCACGTGACCCTGACGCGAGCCGTCTTACGCTTTTTGCGATTAGGTCACGTGACCCTGACGCGAGTTTAAGATTTTATACCCATTACAGAAAAAGTGCTCAACGCCGCTAAAGAAGTTTTCACTTCAAAAAGTAAATTCTAAAGTAAAGTAAACTAATGAAATAAATAAATTTTAAGCCTATTTCATAGTTCAGCTCTGCTAAATAATTTTGTAGCAATTTCATTTACTCAAAAACTTCAGATTCTGTGATTCCTGTGAAAGTTTTAGGTGTTTAATTGATAACGTTTTTATATCGGTTTATTTTGTAAACTGGAAATACGACGATGATTGTTGAAAAAACCCGACCAAGTGACAGTGAAGACACACTGGAGAAATATCTCTGAAAAGAATTACCGCTGTAAATCATTATTTAGCTATGGAACCCTGCAAATTACCTCCCTTTGCGTGCGCTGCGAAAATGATTGATGATATAATAAAATAATAAACTCGAATTTTAGAGGACCCATCAATATCTACAAACAGGAAAGGCAGTGATACCAAATGCCCAACTATTATTGTATGTCACTTTTTTATTTAAAAATTAATAGATACGACATGACAGACCAAAGCAGACCACGTTATTCGCACCTTGGTATCAGTTTTATCAAAATAAATCTTACTTTAATTCACTTATTTTTTTGAATTACTCAAATCAAACCCTTAAAAAGATATCACAATTTTATCAAAACAATACAATTTAGCACAGACGCGACTGACACGCCGCATATACCGACCGAATAATGAAAATAAATGTTTGTTTATGAACTTGTGTTTGTTTATGTTTGTGTTGAAGAGCTGTACACCTACCACAGTGTATTTCTTTTAACCCAAAGGTTGACTAATAGAGAAGTCCTCGTTGCATTAAGTCCGCCTATGTACCACTATTGTTCATGAAGTTTAAATGAATAAATAAACTTATATTGATTTTTTATTTTTCTTTAATATTAGACAGTTTGTTAGTAATAAAAGAAATAAAGAATTAACGTCGGCTACGTTTGAAAAAAAGAGCAGACAAAAATAAAACCTGAGCGACGCCGATAGTATTTTGATAAAAGTTGCTGTATGAAACTGTACAATGCGCTCACGCGCTCAATCAAGCTGGCTACTCTGCAAAGAGCTAGTCTATGAACGCACACTAATACAAAAGTTCGTAAATATTTGCACTAACACATTCATATATGCGTAGTCGGTCGATAGCGCGAGCGGAGCAACGAGCGACACAGCCTCCCGGCTGTGTCGCTCGTTGCTCCGCTCGCGCTCGTTGAAGTTTAAATGAATAAATAAACTTACATTGATTTTTTATTTTTCTTTAATATTAGTCAGTTTGTTGGTAATAAAAGAAATAAAGAATTAACGTCGGCTACGTTTGAAAAAAAGAGCAGACAAAAATAAAACCCGAGCGACGCCGATAGTATTTTGATAAAAGTTGCTGTATGAAACTGTACAATGCGCTCACGCGCTCAATCAAGCTGGCTCCTCTGCAAAGAGCTAGTCTATGAACGCACACTAATACAAAAGTTCGTAAATATTTGCACTAACACATTCATATATGCGTAGTTGGTCGATAGCGCGAGCGGAGCAACGAGCGTCACAGCCTCCCCGTCTCAGTGCTAACGCACGACTGCCGCCTTCGCCCAAACAGAGCTTTATAAATATGGGAGACTCAATATTGAACATTTTCTTTGCAAAATATTGATTGATTTACATGAGCAATGTTCACTTTGTAGTACACTTTACCAGCAATTTTTCCATGTAAAAATATTTTCAAACTTCGAAGCCGTTTTGAAGAAATATCCAAAAAATAACGTGTTATTAAATATTTTTTTACAGCAAAATTATATGTCATACGAAAACAACAATTGTTCATATTGTTGTTTATGAATATATCATATACATATTTTTTTTCCAATCTTTTGACCCAGCCGTTAATGGGGAATATCCTTTAGAAAGTAGCGTTTTGACGGCTCTGAAGCAGAGGTAGGGCCTTAAGCTTAAATCTTAAAAATGACCGAAAATTTAGAAGTTTTCTGAGCAAAACGTTTCTGAGTTACGTTCTCGAGCAGATTTTCTTAGACTTAAGTAATGGATTTGGAATTCCTTTATATTGTTAAAGAATATGCGATTTGATGAGTTACGCAATTAGGGTGCGGGTTTCTGAATTAGGGACTATCAATCAATTATCAATATATACAAAATTCTTCCGTTACTGACTGATTGAGTGACCGACAGACAACGTACAGCCGAAACTGCTGGTCGTAGAAAACTGAAATTTGGCATGAAGCTTCTCTACACTCCGTAGGGGAGCACTAAAAGAGGATTTCGTTCCTACGGGAACGAGCGTGATATGCGCGTACGAAGTCGCGGGCAAAAGCTAGTATATTATATATAGTAGATTGTTACACAAGGGTCGAAAGGAATCAATTCCCATACTTACGAGGTATTTAGACGGCTATAATCCGAGTAAGAATTGATGTTTTCATCCGTGTTGAGCACTCTACTTTTCATTTTGAATATAAAGAAAGTAAAAAATAGTAGTTTTTCTAAAATCTTATTGACTAGCTGTGCCCGCGACTTCGTTCGCGTGGATGTCGGAAAAACATGTGTTGTATAGATAAAATCTACAATCAGTAAATAACTAACGTATTCTGATCTCTCTCAGAATAAAGAAAATAGGAAGAGGGTACCTAATGCAGGGCATTTTATTATCTCTTCCGGTTGAAATTCCGACCAACCCAGGTAATCTTCTGGTACATACCTCTACATCGAGGTAGGTATCAAAATCAACAAAACCGACTATTCAACAAATGGTGGTAGGTAGTCTTCAAACTACGAAACAAAGAAACTGATGAATCAAGTTGATTCTTAATTTCGTCCAGCCCAAAAAGAGACACATTTTGATTTTCACTGACAGTTGCAGATTATAGATATAGAAAACTGATTAATTTAGTTCATTTTCAAACAGTTTTACCGGGTTCATAGAGTAGATGTTGTGTAAGAATAATCGAATTTTTAAAATCAATATTAGTAGGTACTGAATGAGGAGACTGATTGAATGAGGAGCTCGTAGCTTAATAATAACAGTCGCACGGGTCGATCGTCATGATTAAGCAGCTCTTGCCGAGCTCGGTCTGCGGATAGGTGACCATCTTATTTAACATACCGAGACTCCACCGTGCTGATCAGAAGCTGATCCCAATATTGTTGGGAAAAGGCTAGACATATTAAAAAAAGTAAATCGTTATTATTATTGTCGCAGCCAACTGGTTTAATATGCCGTTTTATTTTTTTGCCTTTTCATCGAACGACGGTTTAATTAGCGGCCTAAATGATGATCTAGCCAATGTTTCTAATCAACAGGCTGGTAGACGCTTAAGCCATCTATAGAATAGCGTAACTGTGTTACGAAAATATAATTATGAATTAATTTATTTTGGAAATTCTAAATTCAATTAAATGCCGGGATTTCACAAACAAAATAACGTTTGCTGTGCCCAGTTTTACAAACCTTGCAGATTTTATTAACAGTTGTCGATTCACAGTATTTCGCAAGTCAAAGTCATATCAGTTTTTTACCATGAAGCATCAGCTTCATGGTAAAAACCTGAAATGACTTTGTCTATTCAGTGAAGCTGATGATTCAGCTTAACCTTTTCCCAGCTATACTGGGGTCGGCTTCCGCTTCTTCAAACCGGATTCAGTTGAATATCAGGCTTTTACGTAGAGCGGCTGCCTACCAGACCTCTACAACCTATTGACTGGGTAACACGGTAGGTATTTCTTGGCAAGACTGCAGGTGTCAGATTTTATGCTTCTGACAATCCATAACAACTGCCAAAGATCTCTTTTCGGTGTGTTGATTTGGTAACCCAACCACTGACTGACCTGGGCAAGCGTTGCTTAATCTTGAAGATCGATCCGTGCGGCTGTTATATTCCGAGGCACGTAGGAATCTCGGTATGTTAAGATGGTCATCCATCCACAGACCGACCTCGGCAAGCGTTGCTACTGTTTTAGATTAATTATGTCTATTCGAATCACAATTCATCAATCACTTCTCTTTTATTTTTCTTTTTCGGTCAAACATAATTATCATTATCTCCTTCTAATTAAGTACGTAGGTATTCAAAGATGTATTGTCAGACATGGACCAACGTCATTTAATAGCGGAGAATCTTAACACCCCGATTCAGAGGAGCGTGTCGAACGCGGCTTACGCGGCGGAACAGCGCGGTACACGGATGGTTCTACATGACTCCTTGTGTAACTGACACAGGCATGGCCACCATCAGGGATTTTAATTTTGATGATATAAAAAAATGTCGCTAATTGGTCGCCAAATATCAGAATTAGTCGGTCACTGGTTTAAAAGTTATATGGGTTTATAGGTGGCCGATCTGGGGTGCGCCTACCCCAGCTTGATCCATTTGAATTTCTAAAGCTAGTGAAGACCTGTTTTCTCTCTCAAATTTAGTCGCTAATTAGTCGCAAGTCAAATCAAATCAAATCAATATAGTCCAAGAGCTAGATCGAATAGTAATCTCTTCGAACAAATTGCCAAAAAAAAATTTTTTTTGTTAACATGTGAATTATACTTCTAGTTTTATCGGTCTAAAGTCCGTAGAACTGTCAGAAAGAGATAGATTCTCAATCCTTCTAGCTCTTGGACTCTACCTGTACTGGGTCGACCCACTGTCGTTTGCATTTTAAATTGTTACTTTTAAGAGCCTAAGCATTGATATATAAAAAACCCAGCCTAAGTAAATAATTTCGTGGCGTGATTTAGCATCCCTCTCCCCGAGCGCACGGCACACTCTCCTCGTACTTCCGCATCGAAAGTTAAAAAATCGAATATAGCGACACCCTGTCAACTAATTCAAAACGCCAAATGATTCAGGGTTACTCGCAAGCAAATTATATTAACATATATCGATACTCGTATTAACAACCTTTTTAAAGATAGAATAAAATAAATATTCAAAGTAGACAAATAGTAAAGTTATTCGTGTTATATCATCATCTGCCTAGCCTTATCCCAATTATATTCTGGTCGGCTTCCAGTCAAACCCGATTAAGCTGAATACGTATTTTACGTAGAGCGGCTGCCTACCAGACCTCCACGTCCACAACCTATTAACTGGGTAACACAGAACTTCTTGACACGGCAGGAGTCAAGTTTATTGGCTTCTGACTGCCAAAGATCTACAAATGACAGCCGAGACCAACGGCTTAAAGTGCTTTCCGAGACATGAAGGAAAATCGGTGTGTGAAGATGGTCACCCAACCACAGACTAACCATGGCAAGCGTTGCTTTACCTTGAAGATTGACCCGTGCGGCTGATATTCTTTAGCCACAAGCTCCTCCATTCGTGTTATAAAAGGCGATTTCCAACTTTATTTTGCCACCAAGTTAAGGCCAAGAATTGCAGTTCAAAGGCCGCCGCCTTTGAACTGCAATTCTTGGCCTTAACTTTTGTTTAACATTTTGTTTTCGAGAGTTTTCCAAGACATTGATCATTATATTAACTTCATTCGAAAGTTCTAATACAATTGAAAAACTTCCAAATCATATTCTTTGCTGATGGTATATAATAATGTAAGAGCCTATGCACACGGCGTATTTTTACCGCGCCGACGACGCACGTTTTGCGAACGCGGGTCCACGGCGTTATAGGTAAAAAGGACCAAACAGCAGATCGTCGCATTTGCATCGATTCAAACGTGCGTACAAAGCGATACAAACGCGCGCGACAAGTGCATTCAAAGTACGTGTGTATCGAGTTTGTTTAATAAGAGGGGACTCTAGTCCCGAGGAATTTGATAAATAGGTATTTAAAGAAACTATTACCGATGCGTCGCACTGTGCCCTGTCAAGAAAAGTGCGAAAACGACAACTGCATCAGAGGCTGATTTTACCTAAAAAAACCTTGACCAAAAGACGTTTCGTATTCCGCTGTTTTATTCTTCAAAACTGGACTGATCTATAAAAATTATGTATCAAAATTTAGAAGAAGACTACATCTATGCATCTATTGTTTTCTATTTTGATAAAAACTTATCAAATTTGTCTGATAGTCGTCTGAACATGGCGGTAAAAACGGGCTTTTTTTCGGGTTTTTAGATAGTTATAATTCTTTAAATAATTATGTTTTGGAAAAAAAAAATGATAGAGGCACGTATTAATTCGATCTAGATTTTTTGGAAAAAAGTCATAGTTCTAGCAGCGGAATACGTTTGTATGAAGAAAGACCCAAGAGTTACCGACTAGAGTCGCCTCTTTATTGTCGGAAAAAGGTGTGGCGGAGAGGCACTGCATGGTTTACTAATTTACTTGTCATTCACACGACATCCGATAGCAGTTCGAATTTTTCCCCCATCTTTTATGATTGGGCAATGTTTTAAAAGTTGTATTAAAATGACCATCACTCAATCTTCTTTCGCTCGTGAATGGGTTAAGCCAATAATGTCGCTTATTTTTTTTATACTTTATTACTGAAAGTATAAAAAATAAGCCAGCGTAAGCAGTGCTGTCTCGTCAGACTCCCATTTTACTACTGTTAAGGAGCGCGTACGAAGCCGCGGTTCAAATGTTAAACTTTTACTCCAAAACAAACAAGAAAATACTATGCAGGTAATTTAATATGGCACTGGGAGTTGGGACCGAAAAATAATAAATCACTAAATTGTATTGATTAAACTATATTAGTTACTCGTACCTATAAATGTAAGTACTTAGTTCTTACTTATCTACTTTGTTAAGTATTAGGTACTTAATAAGTTCATTTTCTTTTGGAACGCTAGTTCACATTTGCATTCACGCATTGATATGGTTCATCTTGTTATTTATGTATCGCTACTTTACTCGCACATCCTTTGCCAGTTGCTCCTACTTATAAGTAACGCCGTCTGTACTCAGATAACGTTACTTGATTTATAACGGCCATCTATCAACAATAAAGAGAACTACCGACAGTCCTGCCATCTATCATCAAATAGATGAAGTAGCACTGTAGCACTGTACTGTAAGCTGAAGAATGAATCAATTTTTGTTTTTTATACATTTTACCTAAATATATAAAAGAAAAAAAAAGAGCTAAAGGATCGTAAGACAGTTTTCCCGCTCCAAATGAATTCAGTTTTCTCATAAATTCATATTATGACGTTCACACTAAAAGCACATTTTTGTGAGGCTGCAAATAGTAGCCCTCAAATAGTACCTTTATGATGATAAATAACACGTAATAACAAAGATACCCCCTCCCCAATTTAGGGGAGGCATAGGCCTCCCCTAAATTTAGGGACATAGGTCCAGCAGTGGACGTTTCCTTCGACTGATATGAACAAAGATACTAGCAGCAGCGACATCTATAAAGTACCTACCTCGCCAGATTATATACTTTCCATAAATTGTAAACAAAATGTTAATTTATTCTATAATGTCATGCATCGAAATTCATTAATTTATTGTCTCTCTGTATCGTATATTGTAAAACGCTAAAAGCATTATACATAGTTAAGGAAAAGAAGTTTCTGGAACGATCTGAGTTCATATTCTGGCAACATTTTACACGTATGTGATTGGTCTAGAATCGAGATCGTTGACCAAGTATGTATGTCGGGTGTAATTTGGTATTGATTTTTAGTCTACCCATTAAAATTGAGTGTTACCGCCCTCTAATGAAGTAATTGTGCGTTTAACTTTATTTCGTGAGTAGCCAGACTGATCAGCTTTTTGCTTCTTTCCTATTAAAAAGAGAATGATGCTAAGGTAAAATATTCCGTGACATTACGCGTTAATATTCAATTTAATGAAACTCCATTTTACGAAACTGAGTGAGTGAGTGTTTAAATTGAGCCATTGAGCTAAATAGGCTGCGGCAAACGCGAAATATTCAATAGAATAATATTGTTTCATCATTGAACGTGTTGCGCCGGTCAGTCCCTACCCTTACCGACGACGAACCCACCGGGGGGACGGCGGCGCCCGGTTCTATTCAGCCAAGTAACTAGCATCGATTAATATGGCGTTCGTCAGGCAAAGAACGCCGCTCATACGCTAATTTTCGACTTGAGTGACGTGGTTTGGTATATTATGCGACGATTACTTAATTATGTGTGTTCATGATAGCTACATACAGCCTGGGGGTATGATGCGACGCTATGTTTGGCGCCGCTTTACGTTTAGCGGAGCGACAGTTGTCATTTATGCTGGAATGTGATGATTTATGCTGGTGTGTGATGTGGTATGTGTGTGTGTGTGTGTGTGTAATTTGATAAAGTTTGCCCACCGTGTCGGAGAGCGCCCACGAGATCTTTTGCCCTCGACTTTCCCTTGCACCACCAATCTTTCCATGGCTTCCTCGTTTGGTAGGGGTGATGTGCCCAAAGAACTTGAGATTTCGTAATTGCACGGGTGACGATAATCTCTCTTTGATCTTGTGATGGTATTTTATCCTCAGCGTTCAGGTCTCAGCTCCGTAAAAATCAAACTTCTAAGTCAACGCAACTTAAAGATGTTGACGGCGCATGTTTTGACGATTGCAAGGGAATCAAAACCTAAAGGGGACTCTTCTCGTTGAGCTAGATTCATGTTTGGCAAGAAGATATGTAGATCTTACTGTAGAAGTAAAGGAAAAAGTCTGAAAATTAGGAATTATAAACCTAATTGAAAAAAATTGCGATTACAAAGTTATGTTTTCGGTTGAAGAAATACATTGAGGTACGGGAGAACATTTTTTCAACAATATTTTTTTATCTTTCCTTCTTTCTTACAATGTTTCTTTTTTATTTTTTTCAGAATAATGAGAATGCTTTCATATTTTATAAATTTCCGTAATTTGTAATTTATACTTGAAAAAATCAAGACTCGATCGGAACCCTGCCTAGGTGCCCGAGTCATATTCGCACTTGTCCGGTTTTTTTACGTATATTTAATGCACTGTTTTGAAGTTATAAGCATAAATATGAAAAAAATCGGACAAGTGCGAGCCGGACTCGCCCACCGAGGGTTCCGTACAGGTACATATTACTTTAAATAAACACTTTATTTTTAATGATTTAATTACAATTTTTTCGGATTTTTCCCTATACTTGTCGTAAAAGATGGTATTACTTGCCAAAAGATATTGCTGTGGTCCATACATCGTTCGCCTAAGAACCAACAGAGACGTGAATCTACTTTCTGTGTTCTAAAAAATATCTACATATATTCGACTGAAACTAAATTAAATCACGGACACTTATGAGAATTGTAAAAAATCCAGAATGCTTTCGTATTTTGAGGTTATAATTAGGCCAATAGAAACATACCAATTTGACTAAGATCCTGGAGCTGCCAGACGTCTCTTATTTTTTCAGTAAATTATTTTTCAAAAATGTTTGTTACTAACTTTTTAGAACTGTAACTATATATATCTTGCGAATGCGTATCATGTTTCATTCAAATCGCTTCATTCATTTCCATGAATAAGGACTTGAATGTTTGTATGAAACACCGGGAGGAATAAACGTTCTTAATGTCAAATTTCAAAATGGCCCAGAAAGCTGTGGCGAGAGGATCTGGACGCACACTGCGAATTCTGGTCCGAGGTGGCGCAAAAAAAGAGTGTCTGGAAGGATATGGAGGAGGCCTTTGCCCAGCAGTGGGATACCATAGGCTATTAAATAAATAATAAACAAATAATGCCAAACTTGGTTTTACATAGGATTATTTACCTATGTTTGATTAGGAAGAGCAGGGTGGCTTGTGTCTATTGAGATGTACTATGTCCATAGCATGACGGTTTCTATATGCCCATTTTTTAACGATTTCAGGTGCCGATGTAAGATATCTCTTGCACTCTTCTCTGGCTCAGAGTCTGGACGTCCACGTTGATGACTGGATGCCCACAACCAGTGGTTCTAGTACGAAGAATGCAAGTAGCTATTCGGCGAGGAACTCATCGCTGGATGTGAGTACATTGACGTAGTGCTTCTGCTAATCAGTGTTCAGCGGGTCTAGCACGATTTTTTTGACGTACAGGTACGTTACTTTACCTACTAACGTAAAATTTTACTATAAATATTAGGTATAATACTCGTTTCGTACATAAGTAATATGATTTGAATTGGATAATATGTTCATATTTTTGTCGCATAAAAATAAAACGAAAAAAAATTTCAACAGAATCGGTCCAGTGAATCCGGAGAAAACTAGCTGTGACAGACGGACAGACAGACAAACAGACACCCGAGTGATCCTATAAGGGTTCCGTTTTATTTTCGGAACCCTAAAAACTACAACCCCCATAGGGTTTTAGTTGTTTATATTCAATATTCACTAACGTTAACGATACCATAACGTTACTATGCGTCAAAACATTCGTGCTAGACGTGTAGGTAGTGTCGAAGCTTCTGAGCGTTTTTGTTGAAACGTTTTATGAGTAGTATTTATTCTGTTTCTATTCTAAGTAGGATGATAAACAAACCCTAACTCGACACAAATGAAATATCTCTAAGATTATCTTATTTCTCTTCTCATATATAAAATTGCATCTAAGTATATCTATTTAAATAATATAAATTAAATTAAAAATTTAAAAAACCCTCTACTAAAAAACAACTTTAAAAAGTGGAAAAATAATACGTATTGATCCTTTCAATTTAATATAGGTAAAATTCTTTGGGGAAAGCGTCTTCGCCTCGGGGGTTTATACATTTTTAATTTAATTTTTATTTCATGCTTCTTAAACTTAATTTACCTAATAGGTACTACTAGAAAACCTATGATCTCATCATCTTACTGCCCTTATCCCATGTTAATTGGGGTCGGTGCAACACGTTTTTTACTTCCATTCTGTCCTATCAGCCGTCACGTTATCACTAACTCCCTTTTCTTTCATATTGCTCCTCACACAATCCATTAATATTTTTTTTGGCCTTCTTCCCTCTCCATCCATCCACAAATGATATACACTCACCTAAACGGCACTACATCCTACAAGCTTGGAAAGTAGCTTTGCATCTCTCACCGATGTATTCACTCATTTCTCTTTTTTGCTTCATCATCAGACCCTGATCATAATCTATTTATTACCTATTCATTGCGACCATTTAAATGAATACGAAAACGGAAGGTCTGCTGTAAGTAAGTGAGGAGTTGGGTATCCTGCTGATTTCAGGACATGCTTCAGCATGAGGTTAAGGTTACTGATCTAAATATAATTTGTTCATCGAAACCATTCCAGTGAGTTCAAACACGATACCTCTGCTGTAACTTAGTGAGGAGTAGGGTACTCTGCAGACCTCAGGTTATGCTACAGCATCAGGTCAATATAACCATGTTTTTTCAATGTCATTGAAGTAACAGAATACCAAATTTCGCATCGATCAGACCCGTAAAAGCTGGTTAAATACCTTCATCAACTAGAAAAGAGCTGATGATCTTCAAACGGCTCAATCGATTTTGATAAAACTTGTCTAAGAACAACCGCTATAAAACCTGCTTTTAAATAAAAAAAACCGCATCCAAATAGGTTCGATTTGCGACAAAACAGTACAATAGGTTAAAAGCAGTATCTACCTAATAAGACAAACTTTTTGTTTTTAGATATCAGGTAGAAAGTCGCAACAATCTTTGCCATATGATATTGGTTTGAATTTGCAAATTAAAAATTAGAACTACATCTTTTGTTTCATTTTTATGTAGTATTAAATTGAGACAAACGTATTGAGTAAGAGCGCTTCCAAGGAGTTTCGATCATTCAGCTTAACAGTTAATAAGCTATAAGTACTCTAAATTCTACTAAAATAAAAAATTTACATTCGAAATTAATAATGCTTATTCGTTTTAATTATTTTGAAGTTCAGTCTTAAAAATAGAATATCAATTAAAAATAAAAGATAACAGTTAAGAGCCCCATCACAGAATTGCGTTTTCACTCATCGCATTATGTAGAAATTAGGCAGATGCAAATACGTTTATTTTAGGGTTTATTATTATTTTTTTAATGAATATTTCTCTATGAACTATGGTTGATTTTGGTATAAAGGAGATGGCTAAATTGAAGTATGGACGACTGCCTCAGCAATGTATTAACATGGTACTTAGCAATACGAAATGCTGAATAGCTTTTTATTAGTATTTCGTATATAAATAGTTTCAGGATCCGTTCATATCTTTACAACCCTGAAAATAAAATATGTATTTACCAAGTATAAGTATTATTAGCGGTCTCCCGACTCGATCACCCTTGGCTCAAAGAATCGTACCTATATTAAACGAAGAGGATCAATAGAAATTATTTTTTACTTTTTAATGTTCCATGTCGGGGGTTTTTAAATTTTTATTTTTATTTCATGCTTTTTAAACTTAATTTTCATTTCATTAGTTAATATTTCTCATGCCCTTTCAATATAGTGTACATTATTCTACTAGCCAAGCCCTTTCATTTGATACCCATATTTAGGGAATTGTGAAAAAAAATTTAATTCGCCATTTTGTGGTGGCGGCCATCTTGGATTTGAAATTTGTCATTGTGTATAGTATTCTACTAGCCAAGCCCTTTCATTTGATACCCATATTGAGGGAGTTGTGAAAAAAATAATGTAATACGCCATTCTGTGGTGGCGGCCATCTTGGATTTGAATCGGAATTTGAATTTGCGTCGGGGGTTAAAAATTACATAACTCTTACCACAATACGTATAGAAAACTTCAAACAATTGACATTGCTTTGAATTTTTATCGAAGCGTTTGGATAAATCAACGCTGATTTATTGATAAATTGCATTTATGACTACCGACCTACCCCAATTTCGCACGATGGTACTGTATTAAATATCTACAAAAGGGAATTGCTCCAAATACGTGATACAACGGACTTCCTACAATCCGCGAGTAATAAATTCTCGTAAAACCTAAACTACTTATCTAAATAAGTTGAACTTTATTTCAACTCATTTGTACCTATAGTTTTCACGGACAATATCAATAAATGGTTGAAAAATGAAGGTATTTGAATAGAAAAGGATTAATACCCTAGAAGCCTAATCTACGTCTGAGAGGCGTACACGCAACCGAATATCGTTTGTCTGTTTCTAACGGTTGAAGCTAGCGCGTTGTGCGCTTTTGCCAACTCTGTGGCCGACGGAAGCTATCGGACGGTGCCCGTTTCTTTAAGGTAAGTCCCGCCATTTTTGATTCATTGAAGTATAGTACGCCTGCGAGACGTATGTTCAGGCTTTGTGTAACTTTTAACTAGGTTTCTGTGATTTTACCTTTGTTTGTTTTTCGTATATTTTATGTCTTTTTTCGGCGTTGTTTCAGGTATAAATATGTCACGGTCTAAAAGATTAGACGACGTCAATAATTTAGCAATCTTAAAGGGGGAAGTTCCTTCTTTAGAAGATTCAGATTCTGAAGTTGAGGGTAACTAGAAAATATGAGTCAAATACTCGTAAAACCTACTGATTCAAAGAATGAAAATTGAGAACAAGAACCCGAGCCAAAACAACGTAAACACTGCGCCTTTTGCTCCTATAAAAAAAGGAGAATGTCAAAATTAGTGTATTATAATTGTAAAAAATCTGTGTATGGCGAGCACTAAGTTGATATGTGTGTAGACTGGTCTTAAAGTTTAGAAGGTCTTTTAAATTCTGATTAGTTATAATGTTTACTTTAAGAATAACTAATTAGCGTTAAAAAAGGTATTCTTAAAAAAATGTATACATGTTTCAGTTGATTTTGAAGAAGTTCTTTTTTTTGTTCCAATTTATGCATATTGTTTTTTCGTTGTAATAAATAACTGTGATTACAGTTAAAATTCATAACAGTGCTGTTTTATTTTTAGTTTATATTCCAAATTTAAATTTCCGCTAAATAATATTACTAAAATAGAGCTATTTTTGAATACAGATTGTAATTTATACGTGTACGCCTCTGAGACGTATATTAAGGCTTTGTGTACGTCCGAAATAGATAAGGCTTCTAGGGTTAACTAACCCAAACAACTGATTTGGTTTTAAGGTAGGTAAACAACAGCGTTGTCAACACCAATTTATCAAATTCCCCGAAATGCAAGTCGAATTCCCCAATTTGGGGATAAAAATCTACTGATAAAGTAAAGTTAAAGTTCTCTCAATTTAAAAAAAAAAATTAAACAAGTATCAACTGATTTTATAACATTTCTATTATACGTACTAAACAAACTTATAATATTAAAATTAATAAGCATTGCCAGTGTATTTTTTGGAGTTACTTTGTATAAAAAAATAAATGCAAAGCACACACACTGATACACAAAATTATCTTACCCTTGGTGAAAAAAGATGCCGCAATAAATCCGAAAATTAAATATGCAAACATGATCATTAGAAAACGGAAGTCATTCGATATCCATGTAACTTAGCAAAAATGTTAAAACACGTATTAATATTTCCTGAAAAAGTGTTATGACTTGGCCCAGACTACCGATATTTAAAATCGCCTAATTTTTTCCACATCTTGCCAATCCCCAATAGATCCCCAGACAACTTGAGATTCCCCGCAGTTTGGACATTTCTCACAAGTTGGCAATGCTGGTAAACAATTCTGCAACTCATGACACATTACACACTGTCATGATGACATGACAGTAAACGTTGTCTGACTTTTGTTTTTTTTTCATAGATATGGGATTGAACTTCAAGTGTAACAGAATCGATAAAATAATCGAAAAAATAATCGGATGTATTGAAAGAAAAAAAAAATGAATTTGTCTTTGTCTACCATTATTCAATTAACATTCGATTTCTTTCTTTAGTTCCTTTACACATGTTTGCCATTATTTTTTAGAAATAATGATGACAGTTTAAAAAATAAACGATTAAAAAAATTGGTTATCTACTGTAATATTATAAAGAGGAAAGATTTGTATGTTTGTAACGAATAAACTCGAAAACTACGGAAACGATTTCAAAATCTCTTTCACCATTAGAATGGTACATTATGCCTGAGTAACATAGGCTATAATATTTATTACTAGAAAAAAATAGGTACTTATCCTTAAGGAAATTGCAGCGCGGATGAAGTCGCGGGCGAAGTGCTAGTGGTTTATATTCATATTTTAACACTGTTCATACTACATGTTGCTACTACTAGTACTAGTAGTAACTTAGTACTAATTGATTGTTAGTATTTTTCATAAAACATTTTATGATGTTCTGTCATAAATTAATCTTTTAATATCTGATACCTGACCGTCTACTATGTCAGTATTTTTCTCGTTAGACTTGCCGCCATCGAAATGTTATTTTCTATATTATTTCGATATTTCAGTAGCGGAAAAACTAATACAAAAACGCAAAATGTCATAAGCATCATTTCACCCGTGTCAAAAATCGAACTAATGTTTTGCTTTATGTTTGAAGTATTTTGACAACAACAAAAACTTAACACAAACAAGGCCAAAATTAACAAGGTACTGAGGACATCATTATGACGGTCATCGCTTGATAGCTCCGGTATCTGACGAATGATTCGAAGACCATAACATTTATGTTGTCAATATTACCTTATGATCGCCACCGAATTGAGCCAAGCCTCCTGAAGTTAAACCAAACATCACAATGAAGCCCAAATCGATTGGAAGTCGCCCAAAGTATTAGTAATGTGCTTATCCTGCCGTAATTATGTAGTTCCAGAAAGTAAATCGTTTTGATACTTGTTAACGAAAATCGACATGAGTACAGTTTTAATTGAACTTTCTGGAAATGCGGTATAACCTCTCCCTAGCTTGTCATGTCAAACAGAAAATGCTTTAAAAATAATTAAGATACTTTTTTATGTAAAACAGTTCACAATACTTCTAGGAAATTACCAAACACTAAACAATTCATGAATTAATATTTTCAGTTAATGTGGGATTCCTTTACATTAGAGATTTCAAATACCGGAAGTATTTTAATACCGGTATTGAGTGCAAGTTCAATTAGGACATTAATAAAACCTTTAAAATACGTGTTTTTATTTTCAAATCAGTCTTTATTGTTCTTATTTATTATAAATACCTTATTTACTTTTTTAGCTCTCTTATATATGGTATTGGTTGATTATTTATTTAGGTAGTACTAGGAGTTAGGAACTTAATCATAACTTAACCGTAATCTAGTCTTTTTGCAGGAAGGCATTTCACATAAACTATGCAAAGTACAATGTCAAAAAAATATGGTATCGTACCAATAGAATTAATAATTCTTTATTGTTTTAATACACAAATGTGTAGGTATACGCAAGTAGGTAATTAAGCAAAATACAATTGAAGTTAGAAAACATACCGAAATCTAAAATTTATACTCCCTCAATCGAAACCGCACAAATATTTATATATTATTCCTTATATAATATTTGTATTTTAGGTCTAACAGGTAACGTAATTAGTTAACAAAACATAACAATAATTATAATATTAAAAATGTAAAAGGATTATAATATCAGATGCTACAACGTTTGATAGCTGTTTCGAAGATAATCCTATCGCGTGACCCGTTGAGACTTTGAAACAAAGAATTAAAGATCTACTAACATGTTGTTCGCAAAGAACGTTTTGGGTAAGACACGAAGAGGATGATAATAACGATGATAATCTAATTAAACTAGCAAAAATACGCGCTAAATCACAAGTCAACACAACATTCACAACACAATGCAAAAGCCTACCCGTTATCCCGTCGCCTTTGCGAAACTGACTAAAACTGACTAACAATAACAAAAAACTGGCCAAGTGCGATTCGCACTCACGTGCAAAAGTTTCCGAACGAATTAATTTTTGAAGTGAAAACTTCTTTAGCGGCGTTGAGCACTTTTTCTGTAATGGGTATAAAATCTTAAACTCGCGTCAGGACACGTGACCTGATCGCAAAAAGCGTAAGACGGACTCGCGTCAGGGTCACGTGATGCGAAAAAGCGTAAGATCGAGGGGAAGGGAGAGGAACTAGTATCTCCCACTCTTTCTACCGTGCCTGAGTGTGCTGCTCCGCTTAGGCGGCACAGGGCGCTTGCGCGAATGTCCGTCTGTGTTTATGTACAGCGTGCCACGCGTATCCAAGGATACGAAATTACGAAATTATGGATGAAAGTTGATTTTTCTAAGAGATAAAAATTAATGTAATATATAAATAAATAACGATATAATATTATGAATAATAACATGTAAATTGTCATATTTGTGTACGATAGCGCAATAAATAAACATTGTATTCTATCTCATAAACGATAGTATTTTTGTACTTATAATTAAACACAACGTTATTTTTTGTTGTTTTTATGGTTCGTTTTGTTTATGTCAGGAACTGTGTCAAGATTGACATCTGTCACTGACAGTCGCTGTCGCGGCCACACGTCAGTGTCTTTTTGTTTATTTTGTTGTCGGTGGTTTGTCTATGATGTGACCGCGATAGTAAGGATGTATTATTTACATGTTTTCACTTCTGCCGGCACTCCCGGAGTGCTACCGGTGTTTTTTTTTAACGTGTTATGCACTATATACTTCTTATAGGTTTTTCTGTAATCTATAGGTAAAGATGTATTATCTCCATTTTTTTTCAAAATTTTATGCTCAGTAGTTTCGGGGATAATTTTCGTCTAATTTCTTGAATAACATCTAAACCATTTGTTTTAAAATTATGAATAAAAAATATATTTGAAACCCTAACAGTAAGCCCTTTCATTTTGATATGTCACACAATATATAGTTCAAAAAACTTTTTTTTAAATTTTCTAGTTTGACCCCCAAAAGTGACAATGAAATTTTATGATTTACGTAACGCTTCCGTGTTTGGGTCACTAAAGTCCATATGTGTACCAAATTTCAACAGAATCGGTCCAGTGGATCCGGAGAAAACTGGCTGTGACAGACGGACAGACTGACAGACAGACACCCGAGTGATCCTATAAGGGTTCCGTTTTTTGTTCGGAACCCTAAAAAAGACAAGTACAGCTTGATTTCGGGCATTGGAGGGGTGGGTCGGGCGCGCGAGTGTAAGCTAAGGATAACAGCGGGACGCTTGTACTGATGAAAACTAGTGACAGAATAAGATCACATCTATTGTTTGTAATACCGTTATCACGGTATTGGGGCGTCAATACCGGTTTTGAAAAAGGATCATATTAAATCCGTGATCACGGTATTACGGGATCACGGAATACCGGTATTGAAAGCCCTACTTAACATGCTTGAGGCAGTCATTTAGCCATCTCCTTTTACGTTATAATATTAATGCACTAAGGAGAAATTTACAGTTAATTCTGAGCATTTTTAGTAGTTTGATTGGATTTTTTTTTACGGATATTCCACTCTTATTTCAAAATTCTGAGGCTGCTATGAACGAATCCACTGTATAAGAAATATTATGATATATTTTAATTTCATTTGATTAGTACAGTAGTTCAATCCACGAGTACAAAAAAGTGCCGTCGCGCTTCTCATGAGAAACTTACTTCGGAATTTTGGCTTTTTACAAAAAATAAGAGACAAATGCGAAAACTGAGGCCGCTATGTTCAATACTAATAACTATTCTCAAATATCCAATAAGTCGAAATTGTCTAGATATTTCAGTTTCTCAGAAAAAGAAAGCCGAAGTTGGTCATTTTACGCAAAAAACATAGTCAAATTGCAATAGGCCTCTTAATAAGCTGAATGATCGAACCTCATTGGAAGCGCTCTTGCTCAATACGTTTGTCTCAATTTACACTAAAGTGAACAGGAAATAAAAGATTTAGTTCTAATGTTCAATTTGCAAACTCGAGCCAATTTCATATTGCAAGAATTGTTGCGACTTTCCGACTGATATCTGAAAACAAAAAAATTGCCTCATAAGTTATAACCTACTGTTTTCTCACAAATGTGTTGAAAAACGTTGTATGACACACGTACTGAATTTTGATTAAATGTGACCGTGACCCACTTGCATCAAATTTTACCTATCTACGTAGGTAACGAAATATGTATAAACAACCGCCGCCTAAAATATTTACTCGAGTTAATTTTTCGTTAACTAATATTTCGTTTTACGTTTCAGGACGTTGGAAAAGCACAGAGAAAAACACCGTTCAAGTGAATAAGGAAGATAAGTAGGTACTTGAAGAGGATTTAAAGGAGAAAGAACAATTTTTAAGAATTATTATTTTTAAGTATAAATACGAGACTGAACTGTAATCTACTTAAAGGTACTGATGTTATAATTTTATTGCGAAAATTTGTAACTCTGTCTAGCAGTTTTTGGTTTGTTACGATTTTACGCCTGAACCGCTAATAAATTTCGAGGAATTTTTGGTATAGTGATAGAACGGACGTTGGCCTTGAGTGCAGATGGAGCCGCGTGCACCAGCCAAAATATAAATATGTTCTTGTGTCTAGTTTTATTTACCTTTGATGATCGGCTACGTGTGCTTAGACAGCGCCAACTAGGGGTGCTCCTAATGGAGGTAAGTACCTAAGTAAACAAATCTTTTTTTTTTTTTGTATTTTTTATATTTGGCTGCATACGAGCCTTGAATTAATTTCTCACAAATACTTTGAAACCTAAATAATATTATGTTTATGAATAGTCCACGCAAATTACGCCGAAAACTCACAACGTATTTTTCCAGCACGCGATAATAAATGCGAAAAAAATGACACTTGGGTCAATAAGTAGGTGCCTACGTTATGTGGAAGAACTACGAGCAAAAAATATGAACCACACCATTAGGTACATTCAGTGCTAATACTTCATTATGTGGCATCGACTTATTAAAAAACTAATTCTCCTTGAATTTAAGCGGATTATCAAGGATAAATTAAGTGTATAAATACATGATTACACATCCCTTGCTGATGTTGTAAAATAAGAGAGAAAATAGGTAGGTATACATGTGTTTTTACAGGTCAGTTTATTTACTTTTTTCTTTTTACAGTAATTTATACATCTTATTGGGTATTTTCTACTTAAACATGTTACTTTAAAATCATAAACTTCTTATGTCTATCCTTTCACGTAATCTTTATTACAGTAAAGAGCTACCTAATTGTCTGTATATTTTTTCAAAATTTCAGGCTCAGACGTTTCGGAGATAAGTAATCCCATTTTCGGAGTTTGTTTGTTTTCGTTACGCGTTCGTCACTTTCACTGACGGACAGACAGACAACGGAGTGATCTTATAGGGTTCCGTTTTTCCAAACAGATTCGGATTATTCGGAACCAAAACCAAAACTAAAATTAAACAGTTTCCATAGTCATGGAAAAACACCGGTCAAGTGCGATTCGGACTCTCACACTAAGGGTTCCGTACCATAATCCGAAAAAAAAACACGTTGCTTGTATGGGAGCTACCTTTAATTTACAATTTAATTTAATGTTATTATTTGTTGTTATAGCGGCGATAGAAATACATACTCTGTACAAATTTCAATCGTCTATATATTACGGTTCTTGAGATACAGCCCGCTGACAGACGGACGGTCAGACGGGCGGACAGACGGGCAACGGAGGCTTAGTAATAGGGTTCCATTAGTTACCCTTCGGGTACGGAACACTAAAAAAAGAACGCGTTTATTTCAACAGAAGCTATGAAAATAAGGAATACATAAAACTAACTTATTTTGTCAGTAATAAACATTTTCACCCTCATAAATGTCGGTAACAGAAACACTATTTTAGAGTAATATAACAGAAATAAAGTTTTCCCTTCACTTGTAGCATAAGACGGTATTACTTGCCAAATTTCATAGTTCTAGGTCAACAGAAAATCTAATATATAAAAATCTCGTGTCACAGTGTTTGTTATCAAACTCCTCCAAAACGGCTTGACCGATTTTTATGAAATGTTTTGTGTATACTCGGTAGGTCTGAAAATAGACCGTAGGCATCTTTTTTTATTTGTATGGCAATATAACCTTTGCCGGATCAGCTAGTACCCTATAAATTTTGATTCCCTTAAGTGTCGAAATATACGTTTTTTTTTGCGGCATAAATGACCGTATCTTTTTTTACGTTAACTTAGATTTTTTTTAATTTTTTCACAGCTTCGAGGGACTGTAGACCTGAGTATATGGTTTTAATTTCAATTCGATATCTCCAAGCATTCCCGAGATAAAGGGACCTGAACGGACAACAAAGTGATCCTATAAGGTTTCTGTTTTTTTCCTTTTGACATACGGAACCCTAAAAAGGATAGTGATGTGGTATTAAAAATGTTTAATTTACTGACCTACTTGTAAAACTCAATCTCTCAAAGCATTTGTAGAAACAAACGCTTCAAACAAACGTCATCATACTTACCTGCCTACACCCTTCAGGCAAAATATCAGGGTTAAGAATTATTGCAAAGTTAGCTTAATTTTCGGCGTAATTTGCCTGGACTATATGTGTGAGTCTATCTGGCAGGCCTCCAACAGGTGATAGCTTTTCTAGCAGGACCTTTTTAGATATAACGCTTTTATATCATACAATAGTGTTAGTACCTTGACACTATTATGTACCTTACAAATACAAAATTTTGACTTTCTGTGAGCTATACTTCAGAAGATATTAGTTCATTAATGAAACGTCTAGCCAGCGGGCCCCTTTTTAAATATTACTCTTTTATATAAAAAAATAGTGTTAGGAGCTTTTTCAAACACTATTGTATGATATAAAAGAGTAATATTTAAAAAAGGACCCGCTAGCTAGACACTTCATAAAAACGTCATTCAATCAAAAACTGTCGAGGTACAAAATATATCTTATTTATTTTCTTTAGGTACAAAATAATGTCTTTATGAAAAGCTATCACCTGTTGATAAATCTCGTTGGGGCCTGCCAGATAGACTCACACGGACTATATGACATACTTCCGAATCCCATTCTAACAGTCCAACCTAACAATTTAAAAAAGTGCTTTGAGAATACTTTGAGGGGCACGGTTGGCGTAGTGGTTGAGCGATTGACTGCTGCGCTACGTGTCGCGGGTTCGATTCCCGCACGGAACAAATATTTGTATGGCCTACAGATAGTTATTCCGGGTCTGGCTGTTTGTGTATGTAAGTTACATGTTCGTATCCACGATACAGGAGAAATTCCTAGGGTGGGGGTTCTAAAAAATAATATTGTGTCGAACGGCAGCAGGGACGGCCTTCGCATCACCTGCATGGAATTAGTGCTTCCTCACGTTATTTCAAGTCAAGCCAAAGCATCATAGTTCGAAGTGGTCCGTTTAATAAAACTGAAATTTCAAAGGTAGTAAACCTAAGTCATCATGGCAGTGTACGACTAAAGCATCGTCACAGTCAAAATTTTTATTTGGGCACAAAATTAATAGTCGTACTAAGTTTGTCGGAGGAAATTTTGGTTTGCAGAGTCCTGGGATAGAAAAAATTGCTTGAATGAGAGGAGCTAACAGCTCATACGAGAATGTCGTGTAAGTATAAATTTGATATATTTTGGAACTGTGAAAAACAGGGTTCCACCCCTGTTTTTCACAGTTCCAAAATATATCAAATCGCTAGATATTGTTACATACCTACAAATGAAACTATAAGTAGGTACAGTTGATTAAAATATACATAGTAAGTAATCATAATTTAAGGAGACAGTTGGCTCTTTTCAGTTAGGTAGTTCGTAATTAGGGAGACAAATGGCACTCCTACAGTTAGTTCTTCTTTCTACCGCTAGAAAGTTCTCCTCAAATCAGTTTATCTATCAAGCGAAAGATGGCGGTGCTAAAACTAGTTTTATCTATCAGACAATAGATGGCAGTGTAAGAATTAGTTTGCCTATAAGCGATAGATGGCAGTGTTCAAATTAGTTTGTTTACAAGGGATAGATGGCAGTGTAAGAATAATTTTGTCTATCAGGCAATAGATGGCGGTATTAAAATTAGTTAGTCTTCAAAGCGATAGATGGCAGTGTTAAAATTAGTTTGTCTGTTAGCGATAGATGGCAGTGTTAAAATTAGTTAGTCTTCAAGGCGATAGATGGCGGTGCTAAAATTAGTTTTATCTATCAGACAATAGATGGCAGTGTTAAAATTAGTTAGTCTTCAAAGCGATAGATGGCAGTGTTCAAATTACTGTGTCTATAAGCGATAGATGGCAGTGTAAGAATTAGTTTGTCTATCAGGCAATAGATGGCGCTGTTAAAATTGGTTAGTCTTCAAGGCGATAGATGGCGTTGTTTAGACTAGTTTTATCTATCAGACAATAGATGGCAGTGTAAGAATTAGTTTGCCTATAAGCGATAGATGGCAGTGTTTAAATTAGTAAGTCTTCAAGGCGATAGATAGCGTTGTTAAAATTAGTTATATCTATCAGACAAAAGATGGCAGTGTCCAAATTAGTTTGTCTAAAAGCGATAGATGGCAGTGTTAAAATTAGTTAGTCTTCAAAGCGATAGATGGCAGTGTTCAAATTAGTTTGTCTATAAGCAATAGATGGCAGTGTAAGAATTAGTTTGTCTATCAGGCAATAGATGGCGCTGTTAAAATTGGTTAGTCTGCAAGGAGATAGATGGCGTTGTTTATATTAGTTTTATCTATCAGACAATAGATGGCAGTGTAAGAATTAGTTTGCATATAAGCGATAGATGGCAGTGTTTAAATTAGTTAGTCTTCAAGGCGATAGATGGCGTTGTTAAAATTAGTTTTATCTATCAGACAATAGATGGCAGTGTTCAAATTAATTTGTCTATAAGCGATAGATGGCAGTGTTAAAATTAGTTTGTCTATAAGCGATAGATGGCAGTTTTAAAATTAGTTTTATCTATCAGACAATAGATGGCAGTGTTAAAATTAGTTTGTCTATAAGCGATAGATGGCAGTGTTTAAATTAGTTAGTCTTCAAGGCGATAGATGGCGTTGTTAAAATTAGTTTTATCTATCAGACAATAGATGGCAGTGTCCAAATTAGTTTGTCTATAAGCGATAGATGGCAGTGTCCAAATTAGTTTGTCTATAAGCGATAGATGGCAGTGTTAAAATTAGTTTGTCTATAAGCGATAGATGGCAGTGTAAGAATTAGTTTGTCTATCAGGCAATAGGTGGCGCTGTTAAAATTGGTTAGTCTGCAAGGAGATAGATGGCGTTGTTTATATTAGTTTTATCTATCAGACAATAGATGGCAGTGTAAGAATTAGTTTGCCTATAAGCGATAGATGGCAGTGTTTAAATTAGTTTTATCTATCAGACAATAGATGGCAGTGTTAAAATTAGTTTGTCTATAAGCGATAGATGGCAGTGTTCAAATTAGTTTGTCTATAAGCGATAGATGGCGGTGTAAAAATTAGTTTGTCTATCAGGCAATAGATGGCGGTGTTAAAATTAGTTAGTCCTCAAGGCGATAGATGGCGTTGTTTATATTAGTTTTATCTATCAGACAGTAGATGGCAGTGTTCAAATTAGTTTGTCTATAACCGATAGATGGCAGTGTTAAAATTAGTTATTCTTCAAAGCGATAGATGGCGGTGTTAAAATTAGTTTGTCTATAAGCGATAGATGGCAGTATTCAAATTAGTTTGTCTATAACCGATAGATGGCAGTGCAAGAATTAGTTTGTCTATCAGGCAATAGATGGCGGTGTTATAATTAGTAAGTCTTCAAGGCGATAGATGGCGTTGGCGTGTTAAAATTAGTAAGTCTTCAAGGCGATAGATGGCGTTGGCGTGTTGAAATTAGTTTTATCTATCGGGCTATAGGTGGCCCTCCCACAGTTACTTCTTTCGGGGTTCGAACTAGAGATGAGTCGTACTAAGTAAATTTTGTACTAGGTGCACCTAGTCCTAGTCCGTACAAATACCAGTTCCACCAAGTCTGACCTAGTACGCATACTTTAAAGTTTGGTTGGACTTTGTAGTATTAATGAATTGTAATCTTCCTTTCATACTTTTGTTGCCCTTTGTCCGTAAAATGAGTGTGCGTTACCCAGGCCAGATGTTGTCGAAAATGGTCATTTGAAACTTATAGATAATTAGTTTTGCGGCTTCTGTAATTGTTGCGCACATTTTTAAATTTGTTGCGCTTATAGTTTTTTAATTATTTCACAAAAACATTTCCTGCTGGGGTAACGTTACCCCAGCCAGACCTTTTTCTTTCTAATGGGAATATTTAAATAATTACTAGCTATTAAATTAGTTGTCTAGATGAAGTAAATGTTGTGCCTTATTTTGTATTTGTTCTTTCATCGGTTGCGAAGTTATTCGAGATTTTGCTGGGGTAACGTTTTTGGTTTTGCTAGATCTTTGAAATGGTTACGCGGATTCTTATCATATTTTGTACATGGCTTCTTGGGAATTAGTTTAAATTTGTTCTGCAATAAAAAAACCAAAATAATACATAGCTTAAAGGTTATTTCATTAAATAGAAAAACACTTCAATTGGTCCCAGCACTCTCAATAAGAGCTCTAAAGACTTACTTTAAACGTTATTTTAAAGCTTGTAACTGCCTTCAAATGTACGTGAAGTTTCATTAGTATCCTGTAAGTATTTAACAAGTTATGATGATATTGAGTTCTTCACGAGCACGGTCTTGATGCGCGCGGTGTTATTTCGCCACTGGATTGGATATATGAACTGAATGTTATGTCAATTATTAGTTTTTTAGTTCAGTTGTATATCAGTAAAATTTCAGCTCAGTACATTGGATAATTAATGAGATAATACGATTAAAGTCATTAGGAAGTGAATGACCGTGGTAACCCGACCAAGTTTAGGTGGTTACGAAAAAGCGAAAACGCAAAACATTATGGTACCTTCTGAAATATGTAGGATAGTGTTACAAATTTAGTACAGACATGTACACAAGTTTAAAAAAAAACTACGTGATTATTAAATAATTTTTATTGACAGGTAATATAATCATTTCAATTGAACTTTTAAAGTATTATTAAACTTATACTTAAAAACAATCACAGATTAAAATTACAGATAGTAATTTTTTTTCAGTTAACACTAAACTTACGGTGCGTACAAACTATATAACATAACATGTTATATAACATTTTTCATAGTGTGGTCATGTTATTTAACATTGTTGTATAACATTTTACATAGAGTTGTAGTGTTATATAACATGTTACATGGTCTGTACGCACCTTTACGTATGTCTACTAATACCTACTTATATCAATTAAAATCACAGATCAATGGTAATATTAAATGACATCACAATGTAGTAAAATGCTCACAGTTAGTCCTACTGTTTTGTTGTCTCATTTCAAATATCACATTTTTTTCCTAAGTTTAAAATCACAGATCAAAAATAATAAAATTAAGTAATATTAAACTGCAGTCAAATAATTATGTAAGTACTACTTTAACTAATTACAATCTCAAAAAGTCGACGTGTAAAGGTACATTCTAAAACTTTGTTGGTTTTTGTATAAAAATATCACAGATCATTTTGTAAAATGAGTATCCAAATACGTAAGTAACTTTGTGAAACAAAAGTTGTCATAAACAGAGATCTAGTTGGCGCTCTAGAGAGACCATAAGCGTAGGCAGATTTTGTTGATTCTTACGTCAGTCGATGAAATGGTCATGATTTAGGTTCTATATTAACATTACATTTGTAATAATCTATTTAAGTCATGATCCATAGTAATAAAGATTGAACAGTGGCCAGCAGGTCAACCTACCTAAATCGTAGTAATATATACCTAGCTAGATATAAGTATGTACTCACCGTAGATTGAGAGTTTTACAGACGTAGAGGAGAACGTCAAACGATATTTTTTATAACTTCACCACGCAGCCATAGTCGCCACCACACTCATACGTAGGTATTATGTCGCCATCACCGCGTCCATCATCGCGGCCCACGGCTATTGCTATGTTGCCATTCTGTTTATGCCTACAATAAAAACAAAGAGTACATTTTTTTTGTCTAAATCCTTAATGGGGTTTCAATTGTAGTTTTGCTACCTACATATTTGAAACTCGAATCGTCATCTATTTGCGAGTTTATATCAACGCGAGTGTCGCAACAAGGTAATTATGGATTTCTTAAAGTCTACGTGTCCAAGGAGTTTGTGGAAATAAATAAATACCTACCTGTTGCGGTAGTCCCGACTCCCGACATTGATAACGATAAAAATCGGTCGCTAAGTCATGAATTTCATTAATCAAGTTTCAAGTCATATTTTGACAATATACCTATACACAAAAACCTTCCACTTGAATCAATCTATCTATTAAAAAAAACTGCTTCAGAATCCGTTGCGTAGTTTTAAAGATGTAAGCAAACAGGGACAGACAAACGGGAAGCGACTTTGTTTTATAGGTACTATGTAGCGAAGGATAAATATGTCGTTATCATTGTTGAGAATTCCAGTCTAGGTAATAATTAAGTACGAAAGAAAAGAAAATAATAAGTTCCTAAATTTAAATATTTAAGCCTTAAAAAAATACAGTTTTAGATAAGTACCTAACAACATGTACATATTAATAATAATTTTGCTACTATTTCTGTAGTTACATTATACAAGCTTACCTTGTTCGTGAATTCATCAAGCAGCCTGCACCATAACTATGAACATCAATAGAAGCACTCCACATTAGCAGTAATTCGCCACACTTATTATTTTACATTAGCTCTCACGCACTCTATAAATATTTGCAAAAACAGGAAACGGAACTGCCGAAACGCATGCGCACTCTACAAGATGAATTATGTGATTACGGAGCATGTTTAGTGCGATACGCAAACAATGCGCCCCTTCACCCCACCCCTTCCGCGTCCCACCGAACGACATGTTATATCAGTGATTTTTGATAAGTTTGTGCAACTGGAAGATAATAATAATGTTTTCATAGTACAGATATTATTATATTATTAATGTATTTAACAGTGTACGCGTCTGTACCGAAATTGTAAGGTGTATTATACTAAACATTTCAAAAGATAGTATAATGTTCTGCGTTTTCGCTTTTTCGTAACCACCTAAACTTGGTCGGGTTACCACGGGCATTCACTTCCTGATGACTTTAATCGTATTATCTCATTAATTATCCAATGTACTGAGCTGAAATTTTACTGATATACAACTGAACTAAAAAACTAATAATTGACATAACATTCAGTTCATATATCCAATCCAGTGGCCAAATAACACCGCGCGCATCAAGACCGTGCTCGTGAAGAACTCAATATCATCATAACTTGTTAAATACTTACAGGATACTAATGAAACTTCACGTACATTTGAAGGCAATTACAAGCTTTAAAATAACGTTTAAAGTAAGTCTTTAGAGCTCTTATTGAGAGTGCTGGGACCAATTGAAGTGTTTTTCTATTTAATGAAATAACCTTTAAGCTATGTATTATTTTGGTTTTTTTATTGCAGAACAAATTTAAACTAATTCCCAAGAAGCCATGTACAAAATATGATAAGAATCCGCTTAACAATTTCAAAGATCTAGCAAAACCAAAAACGTTACCCCAGCAAAATCTCGAATAACTTCGCAACCGATGAAAGAACAAATACAAAATAAGGCACAACATTTACTTCATCTAGACAACTAATTTAATAGCTAGTAATTATTTAAATATTCCCATTAGAAAGAAAAAGGTCTGGCTGGGGTAACGTTACCCCAGCAGGAAATGTTTTTGTGAAATAATTAAAAAACTATAAGCGCAACAAATTTAAAAATGTGCGCAACAATTACAGAAGCCGCAAAACTAATTATCTATAAGATTCAAATGACCATTTTCGACAACATCAGGCCTGGGTAACGGACACGTAAAATGATCCCAAAGGACACTACTTCCTTTGGAGGCAATTTTTTAAAACAATAAATTAATATCGTAATACAAAATAAAATCAAAAGTTTTTAACCACATATTAAAAATTCGTTACGAAAACCAGTTGCAAAATAAGTCCCAAACTATCGCGTAACCGATTGCGGCGTCGAATAGGTAGAATATCACAAAACTTCAAGACAAGCTGTGGGGCGTCCTCCGATATCATATTCGCACAAGTCCGCACTGGTCCGCACTTGAGACTTGACTGCACATTGCATCTAGTCCTAGTCCAAAGTCTTCATTCATTTGCATCGAGTATTTGCAAGTACCTACCTAGTGTCGACTATTGGCAAAAATGGCAGACAAAGATGGAAAGACTGCGGCATAATCTATACTAATATATAAACGTGAAGAGTTTGTTTGTTTGTTTGCTCGAACGCGCTAATCTCAGGAACTACTGGTCCGATTTGAAAAATTCTTTCAGCGTTAGATAGTCCATTTATCGAGGAAGGCTATAGGCTATATATCATCACGCTAAGACCAATAGGGGCGGAGCAGTAATGCAAACTGTGACGCAGACGAAGTTGCGCGGGTCAGCTAGTGTAGTATATAATTGCAGAACACGCTTATTCAAATTCAAATGGCTGGCACACGATTCATGAATGATTTAGGCAAACACGTGTGGGCGGCAAAGTAGACTCGCCATCTCGCTACACCGTGCCGGTACCTACTTTGTTCGAACACGCACAGTGAGACTTTATAGAGACTAGCTGGATCGAGTATTTTTATAATTGGAATAAGTGCGACCTAGTCTCTTTAAATACCTAGTCCCTGGATCTGTTCCAGTATATACGCCTCATCTCTAGTTCGAACTTTGTTCTATGGGAGCTGGTATAGCACCGCCGCGTGTTTCTTTTTTACAAATCTTCTCAAAAAAAATTAATCGATTCTCATTCGCTCTGACGCAACACGGTGTTCTGTGGTTCGAATCCGGCAGGCAATCCGTTCGCATCCCGAATACGCGCTACGGTTTTGGTGGAGTGTCAAGTGATTCAGGGTTCCTAATAATTTTGTAATTACATTTTGGGTGAAATGCGTCGTTTAATTCTCCTAGGCCGAGTGAGAGAGACATACGTCTCAAGTGGGTGATAGACGTGCGAGCAAGTACGCGTACTTGTGGCTCGACGACCTTTTTCGCTCGATTATCACCGTATTGTACGCGTACATAAAAACCGCCGAGTAAGTTCCTTGTGCGCCGTGAGCCGCAAGCCGCGAGCAATTATTTTGTTTTCTGACATGACGAGTGCTACCGAGTTGCAAAATTTATTGATTTTTGAAGCTATTCACACTTGCTTCTCTCATACAAGTATCCTGTCCGGCTATAGTAAAATATTATTCCTGAATAACAAAAAGTTTCCTCCTTTGACGACTACGCGGTCCCCCTGGTACCAGAGTAATAAGCAAGCTTTCACGTGTGTCATTGACGTCGAGCCGAGTAAGTTCGCAATCTTAAAAACACCGTACTATAAGTTCGTACGTCTATCACCCACTTTAGTGAAATCAAATATTGATCAAGCAACATGGTGTCCTAAAGTGTGTCGCTGCCGAGATATTTGAAGGTAAAGACCGCATAGCTCGCGACCCCCGGTCAGTATTGAATTGCGATATAAGTAATAATTCTTCAACTGCGAATAAAAGTGTTCAGTAGTGCAATTATTTTATTTATTTATTAATACTTCATGCACACAAATGTACAGAGGCGGACTTAATGCCTTAGGCATTTTCTACCAGTCGACCTTTGGGTGATGCAGAGACAATTAGTGGTAGGTGCAATTTTAAGCTAGAAACGCGATTAATAGATATGTAATAAATACAAAGATATATATATGGGTAAGGCTCAAATTTTTCGCGCACTGTCTAAAAATGCGCTGTCCGAGAATTTGAAGAGTAGAAATAAAATATCTAAAATAATAAATACTTGTATATATTAATAATGCAAGAAAGTTAACTATTTCGTCATCATGTCTAATTTTTTTCACTGAATTATTCCAATTATATTCCTATTTTAGACTTGAAAATAAAAACGTCCATATTTATCTTCCGTACAATTTGTTGATGTCCGTATACGTACCTACACTTTGTCAAAATCCATTCATTTAATATTTAAGAAACATAATTCTTTTTTAGTTCTCATATATTATGGTCTTCAGAGTATTATTATAGTTTTAGTAAGGTACGCGTTCAATATTTATCTAAGCGTTTTGATAATATCAAGGAATTTAAAAATGTCCTAAATTTCAATCCAATGTGACACTTCAGTTGTGCAACGCGATAATTTGGGATTTATTGACATTCTACCATGAAATATCAATTTATTTTAAGCAGCAGCACAGATCCATGATAGTCGACTAACTTCAGCGTACTTCCGCTATATTGTTTTTGTGTTAGATGAAATATCGTGTCGGAGCCTGTTATTCGTCGTTAAGGCCCTACCTCTGCTTCAGAGCCGTCAAAAGGTTACTTTCTAAAGGATATTCCCCATTAACGGCTGGGTCAAAAGATTGGAAAAAAAATATGTATATGGTAGATTCATAAACAACAATATGAACAATTGTTGTTTTCGTATGACATATAGTTTTGCTGTAAAAAAATATTTAATAACACACTATTTTTTGGATAGTTCTTCCAAACGGCTTCGAAGTTTAAAAATATTTTTACATGGAAAAATTGCTGGTAAAGTGTACTACAAAGTGAACATTGCTCATGTAAATCAATCAATATTTTGTAAAGAAAATGTTCAATATTGAGTCTCCCATATATAATATAAAAAGCTCTGTTTGGGCGAAGGCGGCAGTCGTGCGTTAGCACTGAGACGGGGAGGCTGTGTCGTTCGTTGCTCCGCTCGCGCTATCGACCGACTACGCGTATATGAATGTGTTAGTGCAAATATTTACGAACTTTTGTATTAGTGTGCGTTCATAGACTGGCTCTTTGCAGAGGAGCCAGCTTGATTAAGCGCGTGGGCGCATTGTACAGTTTCATACAGCAACTTTTATCAAAATACTATCGGCGTCGCTCGGGTTTTATTTTTGTCTGCTCTTTTTTTTTAAACGTAGCCGACGTTAATTCTTAATTTCTTTTATTACCAACAAACTGACTAATATTAAAGAAAAATAAAAATCAATATAAGTTTATTTATTCACTTAGACTTCATGAACAATAGTGGTACATAGGCGGACTTAATGCTACGAGGAGTTCTCTTTTAGTCAACCTTTGGGTTAAAAGAAATACACTGTGGTAGGTGTACAGCTCTTCAACACAAACATAAACAAACACAAGTTCATAAATAAACATTTATTTTCATTATTCGCATATACCGAATATGCGGCGTGTCAGCCGCGTCTGTGGCCGTTTGGCTAAATTAAATTGTTTTGACTATAAAGTAGTGTAGGCAGAAACAAAAAGTAGTAGGTACACTGCATACTCGAAACTCAAGGTCAAACTGTTACCAGTGCACTGGTAACAGTTTGACCTCGAGTTTCGAGAATCTTTATATAGATCGTAAGCAGAAAAGACGAAACTGCTTCACAAAATTGTTTTATCTGACCTATATTGTTTTACTTCTATTTACCACATTCGTATAAAAAATTAGACCAGTGAATAAAAATATGCGTAACGTATGTATCTATCTAAACTAAAAATTTGCCGTGCAATCGCCATACTCTTGTGTAGTCGTAGGCAAAAAAGCCGGCTTGGCGCGCATGTCTGCGTCCTCGCATAATCTTTGATAATAGTTTTGAGGTAGCGCGTGCGCTACGGAAATGTTTGTGTGTGCGGCGCAGATATGAATGTGTGGCCCAGATGCTCAAGGTTATTGAGCCTACAATACACCTTAAGAAACTGAAAGTTTACTTTATTATATTTTCGAAATTTGAATGGCTTTTATGATTTATGATATTTAGTTGTACTATTACATATTTAATTAATAAAATATATCACTAATAATTAGCTGTACTGTAAATTTTGTGAATTACGATTTTTTTTATGATAGGTTAGGTATGTAGAATTTTTGATCCGTTGTGCGACGTGACACAAAGGAAATTGTAAAGCTGAGTACCCACAACTTTTTACTAAGTTTATGAACCTATTTATTTACCTATTTTTCTGTTTCCTTCTTTTTATCTTTCTATGTAATGTGTGTACATAATTTGTTAAATAAATAAATAAAACGTCCTCGTGTACGTTTTATTTTCAATTGCAATTATTACAAATTTTCTACAAAATTGTGTAAGTATAGATTAATAGTTTTTTTTTTTAAATACAGTTTTTTTTTTCCTTTCTTTGGATTAAGTTTCTTTGAATATATACGGAAAGTTTGTATGAAAAAATATTTGTAGATTTATTGCATAATAGTTTTATTTAATATACCCAATACTTTTGATACTTACATCCAAAGTATAGTTCTTGTCAAACTTTTTGTCCGCCCTGAAGTTGGCTTTCCGATGCGCAAGGCACGGAAAGCCAACTTCAGGCGCAGTAGTAAATAACATTTTTGTATGTGATTTACTACTGTGCAGCTATTATAGCCAATTTCAGAACGGCTAATAGTCCAGTCAACGAGGACATTTGTTGTATGGAGACTTCCGAAAAATTCTCCCGTCTATGAAATTTAGCATGTGATGAAATTAGGTAATACAGATTACAGATGTACAATAATCCAACAATTTTTTTTACGAGAAGTTAGGTATTTTTACCTAAATATGAAAATTGCTTATAACTCTTTGGGAAAAAATCCTCTGACTGAAATACTTTCTGTATACGTACGAATGTATTAGTTAGAATAATTATGTAAAGGTATCCAACATTTTTTCGATTTCGGAGATACCTCAAATTTGACTTTTAACATTCTGCTCTATAACTTCTGCTGAAAAATTGCTCTGCCAATTTTTATTTTTTAATGTATTTTTATATGCTTAAATACATAGCTTTGTTAAGTTATCCAAAAGATTTTCCTTTTCTAACTTATTTTTTTTGTTTTTGCTTAATTACGTAATGTGAAAAATTTCTCCGTCCATTTTCATGCCTTTGTAAATCATATAATTTTATATTAAAACAGATTTATCAATAATCCAACGATCTTTCGACCGTTCATTATATTTTTTAGAATAGTTCGCTGTTTTATTATGCTAGAGCGTAAGTGTTGACCTTCACTTGACCGCTCGGAGCTGCTTTGCCACGCACTACTTTTGGATTAGTGTAAGCTAGTTTAGTTGCTATTGTTATTATTACAGCAGCACAGACTGTTAAATTGTATAATTCGATTTTGAACTTAACCATCAAAATTTTCAGGTTTAAAATGTGGTGTTGACTTTACTACGCTACGGCGTAACCTATATTTGTAAAAAATATTTATTACCTATATGAATCTAAAATAAACGTTTGATACCTCCTTGAGGACTTTGTAAACTATGCCAAAAATCTGCTTAAAAAGTACCTACATATGTTCAGAAGGACACCTGTTGAAAAGATATCGAGTTAAGAATAAAAAAGTCAGTCAAGAAATCAATATCAGACAATATTTGGTTAAATAAATAACAAGGGCGGGCTGTATACATGAATAATCGAATAGGTATAAACATAATTTTATTGGGTTTACATATTTTGAATAAAACAACACATGCCTATAATCTTTTTCTTTTTTTTTTTACTGTATCTCCTGACCTGATGGTAATCGATGATGTGGTCGAAGATGGAGCACGCTTACCTAGAAGTAACTTATTCACTCTCGACTTAAATACTCCCAGGTTGTAGTTATCAGGAAACAGGAACCTCAGTCAGGGAATTCCACTCCTTAGCTGTACGCACTATGAATGTGTTCCCAAAACGTTTTGTGCGCATGGGTGGGATGTCCACCATGTACCGGTTGCGCATCGCCGTTCGTCTTGTGGTCCGATGATGGAACGGGCTTGGCGGAATTAAATTATGCAATTCCGTCGCACATTCCTCAAAATGCAACCGGTTGAAAACCGACAGGCCAGCGACTCGTCGTCGATGCTCAAGACTTTGGAGCTTCGTCGCGACGAGCCTCTCATTGCCGATGATCCTCTTGGCTCGTTTCTCAATTGACTCAAGGGCATCAAGCTGGTATCTGGCAGATCCGTCCCAAATGGCTCCTTTTGGCGGAAAATAGACACGCTTGGATCTTAGCAGCATTGAACTTGATTCAGAGACAGCCTATAAGGACACATTCAAGCGCTCAACCATAGCCTCCCGGAGAGACCGGATCTGCGACCCACCAGCTCGTGCGTCGAACACGTATCTCTCAGCAACAGTATTGTCGTCTGCATACCCAAAGGTACCGGGTTTAAGCAGATCATTAATATGCAGCCAGAACTGTGTTGCCGAAAGCACCGACCCTTGAGGAACGCCGGCATTAATATCAAGCAGTCCAGATGAGCAACCATCTATGACCATTCGAATAGACCGATCCCTCAGGAAATCTGCGATCCAATCACACAATCCGGCGGGCAGACCGAAGGAAGGAAGCTTACTAATAAGGCTATCGTGCCAGACCCTGTCGAAGGCCTTCGTGATGTCAAGGGAGACCTCCCCGTGCTTCTCTATACTCCAGATGTGAATGGCATACGCAAGAAGATCCCCAGTAGACCGATTTTGGCGGAACCCGTATTGTCGGTCACTAAAGATATCATTCGCTTCTAGGTATGCTAGAAGCTTACGATTCAGCACGCGTTCCATACTCTTACAGAGTATGGACGTTACCGAGATGGGTCTGTAATTCGACGGGTCAGATCGACTGCCCTTCTTGGACACGGGCTGCACGTTAGCTTGCTTCGAAGCATTCGGTACTTTTCCAGTCTCAAACGAAAGGCGAAATAGGCGTGTCAAGATTGGAGACAACTCAGGCGCACAAGTCCTCAAAACAATTGCCGGTATTTCGTCGGGGCCACTAGCCTTATTCACGTCTAGGTTACGCAGTACCCGAAGAATGTCCTTCTGGTGAATGCGAATGTTCGACATACTCGACTCGCATCCATCAGGAGAAGCAGGGGGCCTCGCGCCACCAGGATCCAGACGCGACGATTCCGCAAACATAGAAGCAAAAAAAAAAGTTTGCTTCCTGCTCAGCGGAGTGGGCCAGCAACCCATCGGGTCTCAGCAGTGGTGGTAGTGAGGGGCGGCAGAAGTTCGATTCGACCGACTTAGCCAGGGACCAAAAAGCCTTACTACCCGCTGGGTATGAAGAAAGTTTGTTCCCTATTCGGCTAATGTGGTCAAACCGAGCCCTACGCAACACCTTCTTGCAGGACTTGGCAGCCCTGTTAAAGGCTCTCTTCTTCTGATTCACGTCATTTGCTTTGCGCGTACGAGGGTCGACCCATGCTAGGTACGCCGCGTGCTTAAGCGCATCAGCGCGATTGCTCGGCACCAAACCATGGACGAGCTTCGCAGGATATTGTTGCGTCACAGAACGGAATGTAGTACTCTATTCCCCTCCGCAACACATCCGTCACGGCGTCCGCGCACGACGAAGCATCAGTCGAAAAAAAGCAAGTAGGCTGCCAAGGATAACGAGCGAAGAAAGATCGCATGCCATCCCAATCTGCTGACCTGTATTGCCATACCCGCCGGGTGCCTCTTGGGCTGGGATCGGGTGGGGAGTAGATGAACACAGACTTCACCAGACAGTGGTCCTAACTACCCAGTGGTGCAGAAATCGTCACCGAGTAGTGGTCTGGATCTGTTGTCAGCAAAAGGTCCAAGCAGTTGGCAGTGTGCGAATCAACATCCGGCACCCTCCCTGCCCCCTGGACCAGCTGGGTAAGATTTAACGCTAGCGTAGGCTTTCGCGTCTTGCGTCCAGCATGGTCTGTGCACTGGAATGGGAAAAACCACTCCTGATGGTGGGCGTTGAAGTCCCCCAGTAACACTATTTGGGCAGAAGGGTACCGCTGCTGAGCCGCATCCGCCGCCTCACTCAGGTGCTGTGTGGGCCCAGTTGTCTCCAAATCACCGCTGTGCGAACGATAGACACAGGCGTAGACAATTTTGTGCAGGCCTGTGTCCAGTATAACCCACAGCGTTGAGAAACTGGAGTCTTCAAGGTAGCGGAGACGCCGATAGCAGATGTCGTCCCGGGCGTACATCCATACGCCCGCGCGTAGTCCAGTAGTCTGAAGTGGCGCACCAGGGTAAACCCTGAGTATGTAAGATACGACACGTCTGACGGACATCCGATCTGCGTCTCCGACAGGAACAAGAGCAGTTAGACAGAGTGCAGTAGGTAACTAATATTGATAATCGACTAGGTATAATCACATTAGTTTTATTTTATTTTCAAATTTTAAATATAACAACACGTGCCTACAGTCATTTTAAATTACTTATACAATATGGCAGGCTGCAGTAGGTAATTAACATAGATAATCGACTAAGTATAATCACATTATTTTTATTGGGTTTACATAATTATTTGGAATATAATAAGACGTACCTACAATCATTTTAAATTACTTATACAGTTAGACAGGGTACAATAGGTAACTATCTACACTAATATTATAAAGAGGAAAGATTTGTTTGTTTGTTTGAAATGAATAGGCTCCGAAACTGCTGGACCGTTTTCAAAAATTCTTTCAGCAATGGATAGCTACATTATCAGGGAGTAACATAGGCTATATTTTATCCCCGTACTCCCACGGGAACGGGAACTACGCGGGTGAAACCGCGTGACGTCCACTAGTGATAGATAATCGACTAGGTATAATCACATTACTTTTATAGAATAGAATAGAATAGAAAACATTTATTCAGCATAGACACAAACTCACAGCAACATAGACAAAATAAACAGAAATAATAGTAGGTACGAGTACACAATAATTGCGCTGAGCGTGCCCATACCGAAAGGGTAGCCATCTCAGCATTTGCTGAGCGTTAGACACCCAGCGCTGGTTTTCAGTTGGCACCCCGCAGTGACACACGGACGAAGGTAGACACAATAAACAGAATACTTAACTAAATATTGATAAAATAAACATATTTAAATCGTAAATGAATACAGTAATATAAAAACTATGCCTACAGTAAGAAGGGATATTTAAAATATATGAGTAGTGTGAGTTATAAATATGTCAACCAATCAGTCGACCCATAGCAAGCCACTGAGCCGGTTGACGTGGCGGCGGATTTTAGACGTGGGTAAATTTGTCTCCTTCGGACTGTCCTCCTTACTTTTATTTGGTTTACAATTTTTAAATATAACAACACGTGCCTACAATCATTTTAAATTACTTTTACAGTTAGCAGGCTGCAGTAGGTAACTAACATAGATAATCGACTAGGTATAATCACATTATTTTTTTCAGTTGGGTTTAGTAGTTTTTATTTTATGAGCATATTTGCTTATTTCAATTTGTGTGTAGACGAAGACGTCGTACAAGTATCACCACTTAAAAGTGAAAAATTAAAAACTTTTACAAAAAAATATAACCGACCTTCAAACAAAACAATACAAAGTATAATATAACTTTAGTATATAAGTCGGTGTTAAAAAATAAAGAAACAAAACCAAAAACACCGACTTCCGAAATTAAGGTTATTTTATGCTTTGTAGTGTTTTGTTTTAAGCAAACGTTCCTTGCACAGGTAGATAGGTACACAACAACACAACTACTCCGTTTCGTACTTCGAGCGAGACAATCAAGACGCCCGCGTTGACGACCGATCGTTGCTAAGCGACGGCAACGCTTGTACTTAAGAATTATTGAGATTGTAAAAACTTTGGTATTAGGCCGAATTTCCATTGGCTTATTGGAAAATCTATTAAAACACAGTGACCCATACTAATAAACGTATTAAAATAACCTGAGCAAAATGAAATCAGCGAACTATCCTAAAAAATATAATGAACGTTCGAAAATTTGTTGGATTATTGATAAATCTGTTTCAATATATAATTAAGCAAAAATAAAAAAAACAAAGTTTAAATAGGAAAATCTTTTGGATAACTTAACAAAGCTATGTATTTAAGGATATAAAAACATATTATAAAATAAAAAATGGCAGAGCAATTTTTCAGCGGTAGTTATAGTGCAAAATGTTAAAAGTCAAATTTGAGGTATCTCCGAAATCGAAAAAATGTTGGATAACTTTACATAATTATTCTAACTAATACATTCGTACGTATACAGAAGGTATTTCAGTCAGAGTATTTTTTCCCAGTGAGTTATAAGCTATTTTCATATTTAGGTAAAAATACCTAACTTCTCGTAACAAAATTTGTTGGATTATCGTACATCTGTAATCTGCATACCTTACTTTATCATAATACCAAGTCTCACTGGCAGAGGAATTTTTCGGGTTACATATGCCCCGTTGATTGGACTATAAGTAGTTCGGCGAGAAGTTTACCTATGAACGCATATGCCATTCGCCCAAAAAGTTGGGCTATGGATTGATTTCCTCACTATTTCGAGGTCCTAGATAGCCCTTACGTATTAGTAGTCGGGACGTATACATACTTAATCATTATTATTAAAAAAATATTTTACGATCCATGTGCACTACGCCTGAAAAATTCCGTTGTGCAAAATATTTTCTCTGTGACACTTTCCGTTGTAATTTCCATTGTGCGACTGCGCAAAAAATTTGAGCCTTACCCATATATATATATATATATTCTATACATACAATAAGTACTACAATATTATATACTCAATGAACAAACTAATACACGAATATACATTAACAGTTCATGCAAACAAACAAAGACTAAAAATTTAAGGCTGTGACGATACTACTGCCTCCTCTCCTCAACCCAACCTCTTGCGAATATGCTCGCGAACTCTGACCTTGAAGGTGAACCGGTTGGTTGTCATCCTGATTTCCTGGGGTAGCGCATTCCACAGAAAAATTGATTGAATTAAGAAAGAACAGTGAATGAAGTCAGTACGATGAGAGGGACACTGAAGAAGACGGTTATGCGATGAGCGTAAGTTTCTATTGTGATTTGCGCAAATATATTGAAAGTGGGGTGCTAGATAACTAGGGGAATTAGGAGAGTTAAGAAATGAGAACAAGGTAGTTAGCGCCCGCTGCTCTCTGCGCTGGCGTACGGGCAGCCACTTCAGAAGAGACCGATGCGCAGAGACATGGTCACATTTGCGCAAATTGAAAACAAATCGAATGCAGTAATTTAGAAGGCGGTCAAGTTTGTTGAGGAGATCTGCATTCAGGTCATAGTAGCACACGTAACCATAGTCGATGATGGGAAGAATTAGGGTCTGTATAAGCATAGCAGTGCAATTGTGTTTTATCATTGCCGAGTTTAAAGTTGTAATTCGTGTTGTATAATTAAATTGTCATTTTTGGTAACGGCTGTTTTTATCGTCACGAATCCCAAGCTCCTAACAACAATAAGGCCGTACCTCTCCACACTCTAATCAAGCGCTCGTGAGTTTAAATCTACGTCGGACACGTAATTATTTTTGTAATTTTGAACATTTGTTAAATTCGATTGTTTTGATCTGGGCCTATTTAATAAAACTTACAGGTGACAAGTGACATTTAACGGGTTGCAATTGTATGTCCGACAAGTTTCTGTTTATTAAAGCAAAATTCTCGAAGAAAATTCTGACAAATTTTAGATTACGCCATATTTGTCTATGGTACATGATTTTTTTTCAGCTTCCAAAATTGTAAAATGTCAGGACAAATCTACATTTGAATTACTTCGTGTCAACGTGTTACACATTACAAAAAAATAATGAAAAACATTAATTATTTAGCTAAAGATCAATGCAGACAGACTAGAAAAATATTCGAGCATACTCTAAAACTTTTTTTGCCGTACAGTCTTGAGTCAAAATATGCATGACGACTCTCCAAAAGACCTCATAGAGAAACATCTAAAGCTCACACTTTTTAACAGTTTTGTGCCATGATTCACTTCATAATCAATTTTTCCATGCAAAAACGGGTAAAGTTCGAGTTTGTATCACTAAAACTTTATTAGTAATTTTACTTGTTTCTCAAGAGCCCATAGTTACATATATTATGTGAAAATTGAAACAAATTACAAATTGAAAAAATTGGCTACCTAGTACAATGTAATATTATTAAATTTTTAAAGGCTGAATATAATATTATACAGACTTATAATATATGGATAGAAATACTGTGTGGGCTTTTATGTATAGTATTCCGCTTTTATCTATTTGACACGGAACCATACATCACGTTGCCTAAAACTGCAAAAAAAAAATGTATATTTTATCGGTAAACAAAAAGTAAGTGTATTAGTAACAACTTATACTTAAATCACATAACAGCATATGGGAAACTCTAAAAACACAAGGAGTAGAAAAAGAATACATTTGTGTAATCAAAAGTATATACAGCAACAGCAAAAGTAGAGTAAAACTAGCGACAGCTGGGCCATGGTTTCCGTTCAAAAGGGGAGTAAGAAAAGGCGACCCTCTCTCTCCACTGTTGTTTATAACAACACTGGAGTCAATTATCAGCCAATTCGATTGGAAAGGTCGGGGTATTAAGATCAATGAAGCCTATCTAAGCCATCTAAGATTTGCAGACGACTTGGTCCTCTTATCAGAAACAGGATCAGAACTACAGCACATGATAGAGTCACTCAATGACGCCAGCCAACTAGTAGGCTTGGCAATAAACCTATCCAAAACAACGTTGATGACTAACAGCACTAAGAGAACAATATAATTATGTTGAAAATGAGGCTCTCAAGTACACAGACAACTACATATACCTAGGCAAACAAATTAGCTTTGACCAAAAAAGCAACGATCAAGAAATGGAGCGCAGGAAACAAGTAACGTGGAACAAATACTGGGCACTGAAGGACATTTTCAAAAGCACCATGCCAATTAAAATCAAAACGAAGGTGCTCAACTCATGCCTTCTACCATGCCTAACGAATGCGTGCCAAACATGAGGTTCAACAAAAAAAACAAACGATAAATTAATAACATGCCAAAGAGGAATAGAGCGCAGTATGATAAATATAAAAAAAAAATAAGATTAAAAATAAGACACATGACCAAGGCAAGAGATGCATTGATACATGCTCAATCACTAAAATGGAAGTGGGCCGGACATGTGGTGTGCCTAAGAGACCAGAGATGGACAAAAAGGATGACCACATGGGAAGGTCCACAAGGCAAAAGAAAGGGAGTTAGACCTGTTAGAGCTAGATGGGAAGATGAGCTCAAAAAAACAGTCGGCGCCAACTGGATTCAAGTGGCCCAATCCAGAGAGGACTGGCTATCTTTGGGGGAGGCCTTTACCTGCAGAGGAGTTCTAGCAGACAATTTAATATCTATGTAAATCTAAACTAATAACTAAATTTAAGAAATAAACCTAATTTACTAACACAAATTGTCGTACTGAAATAAAAAATTAAAAACTCAAGTTAAATTTAAACTAACACCTTAAATGAAACTTAACTAAATTACTAACAAAATACTATAAATAAAATTAGAATCTAAGTTATTTTTCTTGTGTTTTGTTAGAAATAAAAGGCTTTTTTATTTTATTTTTTATTTTATTTATTTATTAAACAAAATAATAAAAATAACTATTGACTGATAGGTACTTATGGAGCGAGTTTAAGAAACCGTTCAGCTTTGTAGAGCGTCGCCACTTCTATACCTCTAATAATTTCGGGTAGACCCATGATATGAAATGTTTTGTGTGCGATGGATATTTTAAAACCTAAAACCTCTTTTATTGTGTTTGAATATTTTTAACCTTAAACCTCTTTTCATTCCACATATGTTTTAAGTTTATTTGACAGAATCCTGACGTATTATTGTCTGAATCTATGGTCTAAATGACAAATCAAAATGTTGTTTTGAACATGTTTCGAAGTTATATTTTTATTAATAGTGAGTTTGTTTACGAATAAACGTAGCCATTGTGGAAATCATATTGATCGACGAGCACTCGTTGTACATGAAGATTTGCCTATCTACTACTTGTATAAGTTATGTAATTTTTAAGACGCGGAATTCTCATGGATGTTAAACAAAGCTGAGCAATACATTTAGTTATAATCAATGACGTATTATATATAGACACGTCATGAACCAACACCGCAGCGCTTAAAAACGGCGAAAATACTAGATAGCTACTTATACGCGTGAAGAAAGGGAAAGAAAATATATATAATACGTTAATTACTTTTACTAATTAAACTATAAAAAAAACACACGACGGCATGTTTTTTTATGTTTTGCAAAGGTTTACACACACAATATAAATTAAAAACAAACGTAGTGTCGCGCGACAGGTTGGTGCGTAACTAAGCGAGATGTGGCCAATTGGCTTCATTTCATGTTGTCATTTTAGAGTGCGGACAACGTATCTATAGTTTTAATATCATTGGTTATAATGCACTGCATGAGTCAAAAAGCTTGAATAAAAGGAAGAAGGCTGCCTGATTCGGCTTGAGTGTTTGATACACGGATTAGGTGGATTATTAAAGAGAATTGACTCACATGAAGTTGGTATTAAATAGTGAAAAGAACACACGTTATATTTTAAGTTTCTAGTCTTAATTGAAAATGTGCCTCACCATTGTAAACTCGAATAAAATAAATACTTCCTAAAAATCACTTTATTGTTTATTTTTACTTGATAAGTTTGCAATAATGAAAATTTGCATTTGATTTCCACTCAGATTCGTATCACTAAACGTTACGAGTTACATACATATAAAAAGCCTTAAAATATAGCTATCTATTAGATGGATCATACATTTCTTGAAAACCTGCAATCATTCAAAGATTTTGGCTAAACTATGTAGGGAGTGCATCCATTTTAATTTGACATTGACAGCAAAAGATTTAAATCGCTAGATCACATACGTTATACACACAAAATAATTTACACAAATGCATCGTTCTAACATATCGACAATCGCGCTCATTTGTAAGGTAAAACTGAAAGGCGCCCGCCCTCTAACAGCGCATTAAGGTTTGCCGTAAAAATGAATGCGACGATCGCATATTTGCGCAATGATCGGTTTCTATTACATCGACACTTAAATCGTCTTCGTAACGAGTTCGTTTCGGCGATCCGAAGGAAGTTCGGTCAAACCGTCGGTTGCAAGCGTCAAGTTGCTGCCGTCAGATGATTGGGCCTTAGATGACTTCGTCTTCCCGCCGACTTATTAGTGTCCGAAGACTTTATAATACACCATGAGATCATGAGAAAAGTATATTTACTTAGAGTGAGCTCACACCAGACGCGACAGGGCGCATCTAGAAATTTAAATCTTGAATAACCACCGACTTATATCGCTAGATATGCTCTCACCGTCATGATAACATTGAGCTCACAAACTTTCATATGGTATTTCCATTCCTGTTACATCTTTGTTTACAAGTACATATTTCAATTACGATTAAAATATAACTTTATACAACTGGTCCACTCCATACCTTCCGTATTGTTACGAGCTTGGGGTTCGTTACAATAAAAACAGCCGATTAAACAACCAAAACTGACACTTTAATCCACAACACTAATTATCACTTTAAAACACACTAATTATAAAACACAATCGCACTACTGAACACTTCACTTCACTATAATTCGCAGTCGAAGATCGCTCTCGAAGTTATCGTTTGTATCGCCAATTCAATACTGACTGCCGTCGCCGGATGTCCGCCCTTTATATACCGACAGTCATTTCCAGAACTTTCCTGTATGGAAACCTCTGGAAAGTTCGGGCACACACAGGTCCCGTCAAAACATCGAGAATGTTCTAGCACGTAAATGTCAGCTACTGGATACTAGATGGCGCCAGCAGTATGCCAGTATCTGCTACTCGATACTAGATGGCAGCACGTAAATGTTTGGTTGGTTGAAACTAGATGGCGTTAGCAGTACGCAAATGCCGCCATGTACCCAACATTAATTCTGGCGCGTAACACTGCCCCCTCCTAAGACATGCTCGTCCCGAGCATTATCGGCCCCATAATAACGCGCCAGTCGATCCACGTGGACGATTTTAGGAGCACTTCTTGTACCTTTTTGTATACGGTAGGTCACGTCATTGATTTTTGTCACAATCCGGTACGGCCCGTCCCATTTAGCTTGAAGCTTAGGAGATTTCCCTTTACTGCGAACTGGATTGTGCAACCACACTAGTGAACCTTCATCGAACCCTTTATTGTTCATTTTGCGGTCATAACGGGTTTTCATCTTGTTAGACATTTGCCGGCCCGATTCTCTGACGTGCTCATAAATGTCATTCATTTTGTTCCGCAAGTCATTCGCATAATCGGTTATACTACGTGGGGCATCAGGTGGCATTCCAGTGATCAGGTCTGCCGGCAGCCGTAATTCTCTACCAAAGTTTGCGAAAGCTGGTGTCACTGATGTGCTTTCGTGAACGGCACTTCGGTATGACAACAAAAACGGTTGTATGTGCTTGTCCCAATCGCGTTGCCGATTTTCCACAACTTTTGCCAAGTATCTCTCCAATGTCTGATTGAATCGTTCAACCATTCCATCCGATTGTGGGTGGTAAGAAGTTGTTCTTGTTTTATGAGTACCCATAACTCGGCAAGTTTCCTGGAATATCTGTGACTCAAAATTCCTTCCTTGATCGCTGTGAATCTCCAAGGGTACTCCAAAACGACAGAAGACTTCATGAACCAGTTTATCTGCAACTGTTGAAGCTTCTTGATTTGGAATGGCGAAGACTTCCGGCCACTTAGTGAAGTAATCCATCACAACCATGAAATACTTGTTACCACTATCACTTTCCGGAAATGGTCCCGCAACATCCAGGGCTATCCTCTCCCATGGTGCACCAACATTGTACAATTTCAATGCACCTCTGCTACGAGTCTGAGGTCCTTTTACAGCCGCACAACTTGTACATTTCCGACACCAGTCCTCAACATCGTCACGGCAATGGACCCAGTAAAACCGTTCCCGTATTTTCAGTAGAGTGCGTTTAACTCCCATATGGCCTCCTGAACAACCATCATGGTATAGCTGTAAAACATCCGGTACCTTAACTTTAGGGACAACCATTTGCAAGTGACAGTTGTCTCCCCGGGCATTTTCCCATCTACGGCACAGTACTCCATCCTGAATCACTAAGCTGTCCCATTGGGCCCAATAGCTTTTTGTGATCGAACTCATTGCTGAGACATCACTCCACGTGGGCTTAGGAGCACTGGCCTTCATCCACTCCAGAATCGGCTTGATGTCTGAATCTTCGTGCTGAGCATGTTGTAGGCTTTCCTTCCACTCGTTGCTGAGGTCTGTCTTGAGCATCCTCACAGGTATGACTTCTTTACCCTCTTGCCTAGTACAATGCTTGCAGTCTTCAGGGCAAGGTCTTCTTGACAGTGCATCAGCGTTGCCATGAGATTTTCCGCTGCGATGTTCTACCACAAAGTCGTATTCCTGCAGTAGTTCAATCCATCTCGCAACTTGTCCTTCTGGATTTTTGAACTGCAATAGCCATTTCAGCGCAGCATGGTCAGTTCGTAGGTGAAATTTCCGCCCCAGTAGATATTTGCTAAAATGTTGCAATGATTTTACCACAGCAAGCAATTCCCGTCTCGTGACACAATAATTCCTCTCTGGTTTCGACAATGACTTGCTGAAGTATGCAATCACAACCTCTTGATCGCCATTCCGCTGAGATAACACACCGCCAAGTCCGATATCACTTGCGTCTGTGTCAACTATAAATTCCTTGCTGATATCAGGATACCCCAAAATAGGTGTTTTGCACAGACGGTCTTTTAGCTCCTGGAAAGCGATGTCGCAACTTTCATCCCAACAGAAATGTCGCTTTTCCTCAGTTAGCTTGTGCAGGGGTTTGGCTATATCTGCAAAGTTCTTGACAAAACGCCGATAATAGGAGCACAAACCTAAAAATGCTCTGACCTGCGTCTTGTCTTTTGGAGATCGGCTACCTTCCCCTTCTGCAGTTCGCTTAAGGCAACTGGATCGAAGGTGGCCCCTTTCACCACAGCCGTAGCACCTAGGGCTGTATCCTTTTAAACGATCGCGAACTGTAACCGCTGCAACCTCCCTGACGCGGTGGGAACGATGATCTTGCCGCACAGCTTCCACCTCCAGTGCATGGGCCAAGGCGTCCTTAAGCGTCCCGTGGTGCCCGAGCCTCACTGCAGCCCTGACCTCAAGGTCGCGGATGCCGTCGATGAATGCCTGCACCAGGTTCCCTTCAATGAGCGCTGGTGCAGACTGGTACGCTTTTCGCACCAGCTTCTCCACTTCAAGAGCCCACTGCTGCAGGTTCTCACCGCTGCGTTGCACGCGATCCCTTAACTGCGCACGAAACACGTGCTCCAGATGAGCGTCGCCATACCTGGCTTCCAACGCTTCAAGCAGCTGCTCGTAAGTCACCTCCTTACCGATAGCTTCCAGGACAGTTAAGGCCTGGTCGCGCAGGCCTAGGGTGAGGGCAGTCATGGCCTGATTTTTACTCCACCCGTTCGCCTTCATGACAGCCTCAAACTGAATCTTGTAGGCCGACCAAGAAGACGTCCCATCGAACGGCGGCACTTTGAACCCACGTGGCGAAGGTGTAGTGGCTGCTGAATTAGCAATCCCATCTCCAAGTTTAAGGTTGCCCAACTCCTTCTTCACATCCGCAATGACGTCATCAAACTTGCTGATCCTGGTTTCAGCGTCTGACAAGCGGTTGTCATGCTGAGCAACCTTATCCTTCACCTCCTTCATGTCTTTCCCGAAGGACGCGTGAAGTTCCTTTATGAGGAGCATCTGTTCTTCCTGGCGGCGCGTCTGCTCCTCCTTGTCGCGCTGCAGATGTTCTTCCAAGCGTCGGGCCTGCTCCTCCTGTCGGCGGGCCTGCTCCTCCTTGTCGCGCTGCAGCTGTTCTTCCAAGCGTCGGGCCTGCTCCTCCTGTCGGCGGGCCTGCTCCTCCTGTCGGCGGGCCTGCTCCTCCTGTCGGCGGGCCTGCTCCTCCTTGTCGCGCTGCAGCTGTTCTTCCAAGCGTCGGGCCTGCTCCTCCTGTCGGCGAGCCTGCTCCTGCAGCATCATCATCAGAGCAGCAAAGTCTGGTGCTGATGATGCCGGAGCTGCTGTGGACGGGCCGGCCTCCATGGTCGGTAGCTGACCTTCCGACGTCTGCGGCGTTGCACCACCAAAACGCCTCTGGTCCGTCTCCTGCTGGCGTTGACTACGGGTACGGATACCCTCCGTGTCGTCCTTTGGCAGAATCGGCATGATTATCCACTCTTCTGACACCAATTGTTACGAGCTTGGGGTTCGTTACAATAAAAACAGCCGATTAAACAACCAAAACTGACACTTTAATCCACAACACTAATTATCACTTTAAAACACACTAATTATAAAACACAATCGCACTACTGAACACTTCACTTCACTATAATTCGCAGTCGAAGATCGCTCTCGAAGTTATCGTTTGTATCGCCAATTCAATACTGACTGCCGTCGCCGGATGTCCGCCCTTTATATACCGACAGTCATTTCCAGAACTTTCCTGTATGGAAACCTCTGGAAAGTTCGGGCACACACAGGTCCCGTCAAAACATCGAGAATGTTCTAGCACGTAAATGTCAGCTACTGGATACTAGATGGCGCCAGCAGTATGCCAGTATCTGCTACTCGATACTAGATGGCAGCACGTAAATGTTTGGTTGGTTGAAACTAGATGGCGTTAGCAGTACGCAAATGCCGCCATGTACCCAACATTAATTCTGGCGCGTAACAGTATGCTTAAAAGTCTCTAGTACTATCTCTATCGCACAATTATGGCCATGTTCTTAAATAGTCAACTGAATTAGTAGTTTTCAAAATAATTTGGGGCCATACAAAACATGATATAATTTACCAACGATTGTAAAAAATGAGTATTAAAACAAATCAATATTTTTCGTCGTTCGATATTTTATTAAATTGTATTTTATCTACGTCTAAAATCACTGTTTATAAGAGTGCTGATTTGTGTTAATATTTTGACAGACGAAGTTTATGAAGTTTGCGTGCGGGCAACACCGAATGAGTTGGCGGTTTGAATTAATTTCATGTTGTGGCGCTAGGTTCGATTTTTCGGACTTTGCACATGGAAGCATGCGGGGACTGCGCGGTGCCAGGAGATGAAATCGGTGCTTTCGAGCTATCATTTATTTCAAAGATACGGCCTTAACAGAGATAGAGGAAGAAGTGGAAATTGTGAGTTTCTGCTGCCTTAGTACTTCAGATTCAAAAGTACCAGGAGAACAGAAATATGTCGAAGTATTTTTGGGGCTAGGACTGTGAGCGCTAAAGATTCACAAGTACCAGGAGACTAGAAAAATGTGGATGTATTTTGGCCTTAAATTGTTAGCGCTAAAGATTCACAAATACCAGGACACCAGAAACATGTTGAAGTATTTCCAGGGTTGGAATTGTGAGCGGTTAGGATTCAAAAGCACCAGGAGATCAGAAACATGTAGAAGTATTTTCGGGGCTGGAATTATGAGCGCTACAGATTCACAAGAACCAGTAGAACAGAACGATATTAAAATATTTTTGGGTTAGAATAATTTTTGAACAGATAAACAGAAATATAAAGGTCGCTACTTTTTCAGGGCTGGAATTGTAAATGCTTATAGATTCACAAGTAACAGGAGACCAGAAACGGGTCAAAGTAATTTTTGAGCTGGAATTGTGTGCGCTAAAGATTCAAACGTACCAGGAGACCAAAAACGTGTGAAAGCAACAAAGTGGATTAATGGAGACTGAGGAGGAAGTGGAAACCCAGAGCCGCTGCTGCCTTAGTACTTCAGAATCACAAGTGCCAGGAGAATAGAACGATGTAAAAGTATTTTTGGGCTAACTTTTTTTGTGTTTAATAGTCGTCCAGGCAGGCGGCGGCATATTCAAATTGGAAAACGAACGCTATAGATTCAACAGTAACAGGAGCTCAGAAACATGTCGAAGTGTTTTTTTGACTGAAATTTTGAGCGCTAAAGATTCGCAAGTACCAGGAAACCAGAGCCATGTGGATATGTTTCCGGCGCTAGAATTGTGATCGGGTAAGGATTCAAAAGTACCAGGAGAACAGAAAAATGTCGAATTATTTTCGGGGTTAGAACTGTGAGTGATTCATAAGTACTAGGAGACCAGAAACATGTCGATATGTTTCCGGCGCTAGAATTGTGAGCGGCAAGGATTCAAAAGTGCCAGGAGAAAAGAAAAAATTCGAAGTTTTTACCGGGAAGAGGAACTATGAGCGCTTAAGATTAATTATGTACCAGGGTACCAGAAACATGTCACAGTATTTCCTGGGCTGAAGTTGTAAGCGGTTAAGATTAAAAAGTAACAGAAGACCAAGAAACACGTCGAAGTAGTTCCGGGGCTGAAAGTACGGACAGCAAAGACTCACAAACTATCAAGATAAAGAATCATGGAGATGAATTTCCGAGAATGAGAATATGGGAAAAAGCAGTTGCGTGCCAACCCTAAAGTATACGCAGACGAAGTCGCGGGCGAAGTGCTAGTTAACATATAAAGCCATTGTTTTCTAATCTAGCAAAAATCCAAATCGCCAAGAATATCAGCGGTCGTGTAAACAAAAGCGATAGGTTGGTCACAAAAGAGGGTTCGGAGTCCGTAAGGCAGATGTAAAGGTCAATTGGACGAAAAAACACAGCAACATAAAACTCAAAGCACAACGAAATTACGTGATGCCGCCGGTAAGCCGAATTTTTCAAATGTGCCTTCATGGCCAAATCCAAAACTATGAGGAATATCGAAAAACGCTGAAAGTAGTCTCGAGCCCGATTTTGATGAGAAGTAAAACTGCATCATTGGATTTTAGAAAAATCGTTATTCCTACCAGGAAATCGAAACGCTTGATTTAAAAAAAAAATACACACCTTGTGGTCCGATGATGGAACGGGCAGGTTCCAGGTTCACTAGTAAAGAATGCCTTGTTGCATTAAGTCCGCCTATGTACCACTATTGAAAATGAAGTTTAAATAAATACCTAAATGCGATAGCCGATATTCTAAACATTCGTGTAAAAGCGATATTGCCTTTTTTTATTTCAACGTCATTCTGACGTTTACAGATTTTACCTGTTTTGAGACTGTTTGATATTGCAATGTAATGATAATCAATATTTTTGTCTCAACTTCATGGAGCTGCAGCTAAAATTATAATATAATCTTAAAGATTTAATAGAAACGGAAACTTTAAACCACATTTTAAATAATTATATTCCATAGAAATCCTTACTTCCTTACTAATATTATAAATGCGAAAGTAAATCTGTCTGTCTGTCTGTCGCGCTTTCACGCCAAAACTACTGAACCGATTTAAATAAAATTTGGTACACAGATAGTCTAGAGCCTGAGAAAGGACATAGGCTACATTTTAATGCGAAAAATGGGTTGTAAGGGGTTGAAACGGGGGATGAAAAGTTGTATGGAAGTATCGTAATTTTTAGAGCTAGAAGCTTGAAACTTATTTTTTAGGTTGTTGATTCGATATAAATAAATTGTACAAACTAAGTTTGTAAAAGTTTTACCCTCAAGGGTGTGAAATAACAATAGGGAATATAAGGGATGACAGTTTGTATGGAAATATGTAAGGTTTATGTGAATGTTCTAAAAGTTTGCAAAAAGTGACAAAGTATAGGTAGGGTAGGTAGGTGGGATAGGTAGGTGGGGTAGGTAGGTGTGGTGGTAGGTAGGGTAGGCAGGTGGGGATACGGGTGGGGTAGGTAGGTGGGGTATGTAGGTGAGGTAGGTAGGTGGGGTATGTAGGTGAGGTAGGTAGGTGGGGTAGGTAGGTGGGGTAGGTAGGTGTGGTAGGCAGGTGGGGTAGTAAGATGAGGTAGGAAGGTGGGGTAGGCGGATGATGTAGGTAGGTGGGGTACTTAGGTGGGGCAGGTAGTTGGGGCGGGTAGGTGTGGTAGTTAGGTGAGGTAAGTGGGTGGGGTAGGTAAGTGGGATAGGTAGATAGGGTAGGTAGGTGGGGTAGGTAGGGTACGTGTACGTATACGACATAACCGAATGCTCTGTCCTGGGGGGCTACTCTCTAACGAAATCCGTAGTTTCGGGCTTAGTTGCGGGCGGGCGTATTCTACTCCGTATCACCTACAGACTTACGATTAGTCCCGAACCCGAACTGAGAATGAATGACAACACGATTTCACAGTAACTGTCAAATCGTGTTATCATTAGTTCTCAGTGGTTAGGTGATACGAAGTAGAAAATGCCCGCCCGAAACTAAGCCCGAATCTACGGTATTCGTTAGAGAGTAGCCCCCCTGTTTTTTTTTTTAATTGCTTATGACCCGAAAACGGTGTGTCCTATCGCAAAATTAATGAAAAATTTAGTTGCGGGCGTATTCTACTCCGTATCACATATTGACTTATGATCAGTCCCGAACCCGAACTAAGAATTAGTGGTCAGGTGAAACTTAAGATACGATTATGTTGTGCGTACACAACACTTCTTCTTAAAATTGAAACAGATTGACGTTACAACGGCATACCTTAATGGCGAATAAGAAGAAAATATAGCTATGAAGTATCCTGAGTTTTTAGAGGAATACCTGATTGAAATCATGGTTGAAGTGAGAACAGTGAGCATGCTAAAAGACATCAAAAAGAATTCAAAAGGGAGAGTTTGTAATCTCATAAAAGCTTTATACGGTCTCAAACAGGCAGGGAGGCAGTGGTACAAGGAACTCGATACAGAGTTAAAGAACATAGGTTTCAAAGCATCGGAAGCTGACTCATGTCTATACTTACTAGAGAAAAGAGGAGTTAAAGTCATAATAATTATCTATGTCGACGATTTGTTAATTGCCTATTCGTCTCGTAGAAAGTTCCAAGAAATAAAAAACCTGCTAAATACGAAATTTGATTTAAAAGATTTGATTACACCTAAACGGCTAATAGGGATAGACGTTACCTATAAGGGAGATGAAATCAAACTGAACCAGGAGAAGTTCATAGAAGACACTCTTAAAAAATTCAAAATGGATGATTGCAAGGCTACGTCTACACCCATGGAACCAGGTCTAAAACTAGAAAAAGGAGGAGGAAGAGATGATAGGAACGATCTGCCCTACAAAAATTTGATTGGCACACTCATGTACTCGTGGCAGTGGCAACTCGACCCGATATAATGTTTGCCATAAGCCATCTCTCCCAATTTAATGATTGTTACGGAGAAGAGCATTTCAAGTGTGCAAAAAGATTGCAGCGTTACTTAAAGGGAACAAAAAGCGTTGGTCTTATATTCCGAAAAACACGCCAAGAATTACATGGCATGGCTGACGCAAATTGGGGCGCATGCAAGATTTCCGGTCAAGCGACCGGAAGTCTTTTTCGGGATATTGCTTTAAATATGCTGGAACGGCCATAAGCTGGATGTCGAAAAAGCAAAATCTGTGGCACTATCGACTGCTGAAGCGGAATATGTTGCCTTGACAGAAGCTGCAAAAGAGGCTATTCACTTGAAAAGTGTATTCAAAGACCTTGGGGCCAGCTATGAAAGAATAATCATATTAAACGACAACCAGGCTGCCCTCAAGTTAAGTCAGAACTCTATGGTCACTTCAAAGTAAAAAACACATAGATTTGAAGATGCACTTAATTAGAAACTGCATATTGGACGGAGAAATAAAGGTCGGGTATTTGCGAACCGAAGACATGGAGGCAGATATCCTTACCAAAGCCCTAGCCGGCCCGCGGTTGTTGAAATTGCGGAGCGGCTTAGGAGTTTCCTGAACGCGCGATGATCACGACAATGCAGTGAAGAGGAGTGTTACTGGCCATCCAGTACCAACAGTCACATCACATGTAGTTACCTTGGTTACATAATAACTGTCGTGTTAAAATAAAACAATTAAATGGTCAAGTATATATTTTATTAAATAAAATACCTCACAGAAGTGATGGGATGGTATTATTCTTTTACGGCACCATACGGCACCGGCCGACACCATATAGCCGTTTCATATCTTTACAAATCGCGTAACTCCTACTACAATAGGAATAGAGAACTTCAAACAAACGACATTGCTATGACTTTTATTTAGGCGTTTGGATGTATTTATTTATTGCTGATTTATTGATAAATTGCATGTCTCACCTGAAACCTACCCCAATTTCATACGATGGTACTTCAGTTCATATCTACAAAGAGGAATTGCACCCAAATAAGTGATACAACGGTCTTCCTACAATCCGCGAGTATTAAATTCTCTGAAAACCTAAACTAGTTATGTAAATGAGTTGAACTTTATTTCATCTCATTTGTATAGTTTTCACAGACGGTATCATAAATTTTCAAACTCCTACTTTTCGGGGTGCATCTGTTCCTGTGACTGATCGGCTCGAGCTTTTAGGCATGGAGTTGACATCCAGTCTCAACCTCGGCGCCACCATCGAGTACAAAGCCCAAACCGCTGCCAAAAAGCTGGGCATCCTTAACAGGGTGAAGCGATACTTCAGGCCTGGACAGCTTTTAACCCTATGTAAAGCGCAAGTCCGATCCTGCATGGAGGATTGTAGCCACCTTTGGGATGGCTCAGCTAAGTATCAGCTTGGCGCGCTTGACTCGGTGGAACGCAGAGCTAAGAGGCTCATCGGTGACGAAAAACTGGTGGATGCCAAGCTATATAGCTTGGCTCATCGCCGTAAGGTTGCCTGCTTGTTGGTCTTCTACAGATTGTACTTCGGTGAGTGTGCCCAAGAACTCCACGACCTCATCCCACCGGCCCCCTTCTACCATCGGACATCCAGACGCACTGCATCTTACCATCCCTACCTTGTTACTATTCCACCAATTTGCACTAAGCGTTTCCAAACGTCTTTTATAATGCGCACAGCAAAGGAGTGGAACTCTCTGCTAGCGTCTGTGTTTCCAAACGCTTACAACCCTAATCTCTTCAAAGTTAGAGTGAACAGGCTCCTTCTGGGTAAGCTCGCTCCATCGTAGACTTTGTCTCTGTCATCTCTGACCTAGACTAGAGTCAAGAGCAAACCCATCACAAATAAAAATAAAAAAGTGGTGGATATGATGATGGTTTTGAAAAGAAAAATTGAATATTAACTGACCAAAACAACTGATTTTGTTTTTAAGGTAGGTAAATAACAGCGTTGCTAAACCCAATTTTTCGAATTCCCCGAAAATGCTAGTCAAATTCCCCAATTTGGGGACAAAAAATCTACTGATTTCTCATAAAGTACCCTCAATTTTTTAAGAAACTGAGCAAGTTCAACCGATTTAATAAGATTTCTTTGTTTTTCTATTATATTTTTTTAATACTTTATGTAACAAGCGTTTGCTCGATGGAGTAAACGTGACATTAAAAACTACTACAGTAAATGTATTTAAATAATAGACCGGAAAAATGCGAAACAAAATATATTAAGCAATGTATTTTTTTGGAGTTACTTTGAATAAAAAAATAAATGCTAAAACACACACACAAAATTATCTTACCATTGCACAGTGTGTTAAAACCCCGATTTTTGTGTCATCATGTTTTTATTCAAGTAATCAATAGTTTCTCTCATTTCTGGTACGGCAGTAAAACTCCGGCTTCCGCCGGAGCCGGAGTTTTACTCTCGTACCACAAATGAGAGAATCTATAAACTAGAATATGAAATCATGATGACACAAAATTCAGGTTTTTAACACACTGTGCATTGGCTACTGAAAAAAGATGCCGAAATAAATCCGAAAACTTAAATGTGTTGTACTGAAGATCATTAAAAACGGGAATCATTCGATATCCATGTGTTTAAATGTTAAAACACATATTTATATTTCCCGAAAAAGTGTTATGACTTGGCCCGGACTACCGATATTTAAAATTCCAGCATTTCCCGCACATCTTGCCAATCTCTAGTAAATCCCCAGTCAACTTGAGATTCCCCGCAATTTGGGGAATTTTCCACACGTTGGCAACGCTGGTAAACAATTCTGCTACTCATGACACACTGTCAGGACATGACAGTATACGCTGTCTGACGTTTGTTTTTTATAGAGATGGGATTGAACTTCAAGTGTTACAAAATCGATAAAATAACCGAATTGGTTGAAAGAAACCATTGAATTTGATTTTGTCTACCATTATTCAATTAATTTTTTTCGATTACTTTCTTAATTTCCTAACTGTTGAAAAAATCGATATAAGTATAGTTTCAATTTGACATTCTGGAAATGGGTCGATTTCACGAAACAAATTAATTTGACACTTTTCTTTCGTTATCTGCAAATACCCGTTTTATTGCTAACTGGCGGTCTACAACGTTTACTTTAATGAAGTTATGTACGCAAATGTAAAATCACGGTGCGTATCGTCTTAGAAGTGACAAAAAATCAAGATCAAGGTAACACGAATGAGTTACCTGGGAAGACGAATGAAATTCTCATTACACGAATGAAGTCTGCATGACACTAATGATTGGCTGACCGAACTACATAATAAATAATAAAATTATGATATTAAGTTTTTGTAATAATGCAAAAAAATATTAATATAAGTAAATTTTTAGGTGAGAAGTGAGAACAAAAACAAGAATAGGTCTTTTATTGAGCTTTTAATCAAATTTGGACATTATAAAAAAAAAACAAAACAAATATCAAGAATAACACGATTAATGTAACAATTTTTTTTGTGATCAACGAAATATGAGTATCAAACTTTTTTCTCAAATAATTTAATTATATTTCTCGTATAGTGTTTCTACCTAACTACTTTTCCTTATTTAATCAGTCATTTTGGAGAGGCGATCTCCTAATAATAACTAGTTAAATCTACGACCGCTTAACTGAGACCATTCCTGAGGCAGATGCGCGGTGCGGGAGGGGCGACTGTTGTCACAAGTTGACGTATCAGTGAGCTCCCACGTTACGTCCCGCATTGCGCAGCTACCTCAGGAACGGTCTCAGATAGGAAGGTCTCAGCGGTCGGACTATAGTTTTTGGTTTCTTATTCAATGTTATTGTTTACTAAATCTTTGATTATTTTCCTATTGACTTAATTTAATAATCAGTCTTTATCATTTTTTAAAGTTTCAATCACTTCTTCTTCTATCTTTCCATTTCTATCCTTATTCTGTATTCTCAAAATACCGTTCATTAATAAAGCGGAGGAAAGCCTCTTCATGCCCACTGGATACCTTCTGTTGGGTATTTATAAATGTTTGATTTGTCCAGTCAAATTTTACATCTGCAAGTCTTGTTACATTTTCTTTCTTTCTCGATTTTCTAACTTTGCGTGTTCCGGAAGTTGACGGATTATTGATTGAATTATTGTAACGATTATAATACTGGATGGATACATCGCTCAACACTGTAATTCGTTTGCTTGGTGGAACAATTTTTATATTTTGGACAACTGGTTCGACGACACTCTTATAGATTTTATGTAATTGCAAATGTTTATTCTCATGTACGCAGATTTTATCGCTACACAGAAAGCAGCTTAGTTTTCTAAATTCAAGAAATTCAGATTCAGAATTCCAGATCACTTGGTGAACTAACATAGTTCCCTTGAAAGGCGAAATATCCTTAGGAAGAAGCAGTTCTTTTTCCATAATTTCATGCTCCTCTACTACTCTTATCTCAACATTTTTAACATTTTCGCGAACAACTGCAAGGAATGTTGAGAAATCCCCGACGTCACGCCCACATTTAACTTGAAGATCAGCTGTCCGCTTAACCACAGCGCCAATGCCGTCGGGAGCGCCTTTGCCATGACCACTTTCTTGGTAATTCCATGTAACTAACTTCAAAGACGGGAAGGTATCGCGGAGCCGAGTTATTACGTAAAATATTTGTTTATTTCGGTATTGGCTTGTTGGACTATCTGTTAAAATGTGTGCGGTGGTGACAAAGGGACATTTTTCGAACACAAATTCTAACGCCTTCTGTAAGTGTGCCCAGACTGCAGGGGAATCATGCCGTGTGCATTCGCTGACCGTGCATAAGCAGTAGTGAACAGTCTTCCTTCCTTCCTTAAGATAAGCCACCACGGTATGGAGAGACACTTGTCCACGGCTACCCCCAAAATGTAGACTCTGCACCTCTTTAGCAAATTTGTAACTATAATTTTCGGAAAAGTCCATGTGGAGAATTGTTTCGTCATCATTAAGGGATTGTTTCAACAGAGTAACAGCTTGGTATTGATTGAGGATGTTCACAGTATGATTTAGGAATTTCGGCAGGAATTGCTCAAGTTTAAATATCAGGTCTTTAGGCTTTATTTTCCTTGTAAATTTTTTGACTATATTTATTTCTTTGGAACCCACTTTCTTTTTATCTCTGCACCATTCATGATACTCAATTTCTTTCTGATTATTGAATTCTTTGTACGGTATTACTCTGTTTTTACAAGTTTCACATTCTCTACCAACGCACTTCGTATTAAACTTGTCGCAACAAAGAACATGTAGCATGTCCTGATAATTTTTTAAATCAAGAATTTTATTTTTCTTTAATGCGTATATCATTAGGTCAATATTCGTGTGTACAGTACATGCACATGTTTCTCTATCATCTTGTGCCAAATATACCCAAAATGGGCGTAGCTTTGTAAACGTTACATAACTAATCAGTATGTTAGGATTGTCTTCAAGAAATTTTTTATGCAAATTTTTAACAGAGTCAAGAAGATACCGTTTTTGTTTCACTATTCCGTATTTTTTTACATATTGTTTCTTTCCTGCCCCAATGCGACTGTTAATGTCATCTTCATAAAATTGTTTTATTAAATCATGGACGCTGTCACTGCCTTGCTTAATCTTCTGCTGAAATCTGTCTTTTAGAATCTTTTTACGAAGCTCTAAACTAGGTTTACGTTTTATATTGCCAACGGGCTTTAAAATAACTTGTTCGATAGTTGTTTCTTTGGCAGCATCACGGCAACTCGATGTATCAATAGGCCTACTCAAGTCAGTAGGTAATGCAATATTTTCTTCAAAACCAGTATTGGCCTGATTTTCTTTAAATTTATTTAATTTCTTTGTTAAAATTCTGCAGCGGTTTTGGTACTTCTTAATTAATAAGGTCATTTCTTTTTTTTCCATCGCATGTTTTAACTTTAAAGCTTTAATTTTACTTTGGAATGTTCTTTTCTTGCTTTCGTTATCAATCTCTTTTTTTTTTAAATTTTCTCCACACAATGGATCCGATAACTTTTTATCATTCATTTTTCCGTGAGCTTCGAGCGCTTCAGAAATAATTATTTCTTGTATCTTCCGTTCTTTTGCCTTCTTCTCCAGGTATCGCTTCGAATTTTCTCTCCAACGTTTTCTTTGTGCTCTTCGTTCCCTTGGAGACATTTGGTTGATATTTTTTACTTTATTCTCGCTTTTCCTCTTTAAGTAAGCTTCCTTTTTTTTGGCCCTTTCAACGGCATATTTTTCGGGATCGTTTTTTATTCGTTTATATTTTTCCCTTCTTGCAATCCTTCTCCTTTCTAACTCATCTTCATTTTTCTTACATTTTTCTTTCGTCATTTTAAACCTAAAACGATTTACCGTATACTATAAAAAAACGACTTAATAATCTTAACAAAGAAATCATGGGAACTTTGCAAATAAAAGTAAGTTTTAAAACCAAATTTGACGACACTTTAGCCAAAAACAAGCAAAGAATTGTAACCCTCCTTTTTCGTAATGTATTAATAAACCGCTTCATTCGTGTCGAATGGAATTTCATTAGTGTTACTCAAAAAACTCACACTAATGAAGTGACACGAATGAAATTTTCAACAAAAAATCTAATAAATTACGTCGTAGAATATTCTAGATGCTATTAGAAGGCCACAAAATGTCCCGTTTATTTGTTGCTAATCTGCGTGCATGATAAAGAATTCATTGTTAAAACACTTACTTCTACACTATTATAAACACGAATGATTAATTTTTTGTATTAAGCACAGAAATACAATAAAATTGTGGTTTCTTACCAGAATAATGAAGCGTGAGTCTGCTCTTGCCGAACGTTTATGTGCCACTGGGGTCCCTTTACGCGGAGTAGAAGTGGGGATGGCGGCAACGCACAGGCGTTCTTAATAACTGAACTTTTATTTAGTCGACACAAATGATTGAAAAAATTTATCGCAAAATAAAACACAGAGAAAACGTGTTATATTTTAAATTAATTTAAAACTATTAGCGTAACTTGAGGTTATGGTTAATAATGTGTAACCAAAATAAAAAAATATACATTTTCGCAGAGTAATATTTTTTATAATTAAAGTTTTGTTGAAAAAGGTGGAAAATTACCGGTGACACGAATGAAAAAATAGATAGTTTCTTATGATTATCTCGAATATTAAATATGATAGTGCAATATTTCTAACTGTACAATATTAACATGTAATGTAAGCATCGCATTAAATAGACATTACGTGTATTTCAACAATATTATAGGAGTTATTTCATAAACCCACTTTTTACGGTCGGTTTGAAATCGACCCAAATGCGATATGACTCCTCCCTAGCTTGCAGTACTATTTTTTAATCTTGTCATTTCAAACAAAAAATGCTTGAAAAACAATTAAGATACTTTTTTATGTTAAGCAGTTCACGAAAGTTCTAGGAAATCATTAAACAGTATTTCATTAATGAATATTTAAATATTCCGAGTTAACGTGAGATTCCTATACATGCTTGGGGCAGTCATTTAGCCATATCCTTTTGTAATTCTAGGTCAACGGGAACCACCATATAGGTTTTCGACCCAAAACCTATAGGGTACTTCCGGTTGACCCAGAATATTTCATACATTACCTGAATGTTTTAGGTACTATATACATTGCCTAGGTATTCTATACAATACCGGATTATACAGATTGCGGGTAACATTATATAAAATTCTTCCGTTACTGACTGACTAAATGACTGACAGACAACGCACAGCCAAAACTACTGGTCGTAGAACGCTGAAATTTGGCATTTTTCTTCTCTACATTCCGTAGCGGAGCACTAACAGAGTGTTTCCCGAAAGTCCTACGGGAAAGGGAAAAACGGGATAAGCGCGTACGAACTCGCGGGCAAAAGCTAGTGAATAAATAAAGTCTATTTACGTTTTGTTTGTACTGTACTAATTGTATTGTTGGTACAATGCTATAAATGCATGCAATTTTAAATATCGGTAGTCCGGGCCAAGCCATAACACTTTTTCGGGAAATATAAATATGTGTTTTAACATTTAAACACATGGATATCGCATGATTCCCGTTTTTTAATGATCTTCAGTGCAACACATTTAATTTTCGGATTTATTTCGGGATCTTTTTTCAGTAACCAATGCACAGTGTGTTAAAAACCTGAATTTTGTGTCATCATGTTTTTATATTCTAGTTTATAGATTCTCTCATTTGTGGTACGAGAGTAAAAGTTTTACTGCCGTACCAGAAATGAGAGAAACTATTGATTACTCGAATAAAAACATGATGACACAAAAATCGGGGTTTTAACACACTGTGCAATGGTAAGATAATTTTTTGTGTGTGTTTTAGCATTTATTTTTTTATTCAAAGTAACTCCAAAAAAATACATTGCTTAATATATTAAGTTTCGCATTTTCTCCGGTCTATTATTTAAATACATTTACTGTAGTAGTTTTTAATGTCACGTTTACTCCATCGAGCAAACGCTTGTTACATAAAGTATTAAAAAAATATAATAGGAAAAAAAGAAATCTTATTAAATCAGTTGAAACTTGCTTAGTTTTAAAAAAAAATTGAGGGTACTTTATGAGAAATCAGTAGATTTTTTATCCCCAAATTGGGGAATTTGACTAGCATTTTCGGGGAATTCGAAAACTTGGGGTTAGCGACGCTGTTATTTATCTACCTTAAAAACAAAATCAGTTGTTTTGGTCAGTTAATATTCAATTTTTCTTTTCAAAACCATCATCATATCCACCACTTTTTTTTTATTTGTGATGGGTTTGTTCTTGACTCTAGTCTAGGTCAGAGATGACAGAGACAAAGTCTACGATGGAGCGAGCTTACCCAGAAGGAGCCTGTTCACTCTAAATTTGAAGAGATTAGGGTTGTAAGCGTTTGGAAACACAGACGCTGGCAGAGAGTTCCACTCCTTAGCTGTGTGCTTTATAAAAGACGTTTGGAAATGCTTAGTGCGAATTGGTGGAATAGTAACAAGGTAGGGATGGTAAGATGCAGTGCGTCTGGATGTCCGATGGTAGAAGGGGGCCGGTGGGATGAGGTCGTGGAGTTCTTGGGCACACTCACCGAAGTACAATCTGTAGAAGACCGACAAGCAGGCAACCTTACGGCGATGAGCCAAGCTATGTAGCTTGGCATCCACCAGTGTCACCGATGAGCCTCTTAGCTCTGCGTTCCACCGAGTCAAGCGCGCCAAGCTGATACTTATCTGAGCCATCCCAAAGGTGGCTACAATACTCCGTGCAGGATCGGACTTGCGCTTTACATAGGGTTAAAAACTGTCCAGGCCTGAAGTATCGCTTCACCCTATTTAGGATGCCCAGCTTTTTGGCAGCGGTTTTGGCTTTGTACTCGATGGTGGCGCCGAAGTTGAGACTGGATGTCAACTCCATGCCTAGGAGCTCGAGCCGATCAGTCACAGGAACAGATGCACCCCGAAAAGTAGGAGTATGAAAATTTATAATACTTTCTGTGAACACTATACAAATGAGATGAAATAAAGTTCAACTCATTTACATAACTAGTTTAGGTTTTCAAAGAATTTAATACTCGCGGATTGTAGGAAGACCGTTGTATCACTTATTTGGGTGCAATTCCTCTTTGTAGATATGAACTGAAGTACCATCGTGTGAAATTGGGGTAGGTTTCAAGTGAGAAATGCAATTTGTCAATAAATCAACAATAAATAAATACATCCAAACGCCTAAATAAAAGTCATAGCAATGTCGTTTGTTTGAAGTTTTCTATTCCTATTGTAGTAGGAGTTATGCGATTTGTAAAGATATGAAACGGCTATATGGTGGCCGGTGCCGTATGGTGCCGTAAAAGAATAATACCATCCCATCACTTCTGTGAGGTATTTTATTTAATAAAATATATACTTGACCATTAAATTGTTTTATTTTAACACGACAGTTATTATGTAACCAAGGTAACTACATGTGATGTGACTGTTGGTACTGGATGGCCAGTAACACTCCTCTTCACTGCATTGTCGTGATCATCGCGCGTTCAGGAAACTCCTAAGCCGCTCCGCAATTTCAACAACCGCGGGCCGGCTAGGGCTTTGGTCAGGATATCTGCCTCCATGTCTTCGGTTCGCAAATACCCGACCTTTATTTCTCCGTCCAATATGCAGTTTCTAATGAAGTGCATCTTCAAATCTATGTGTTTTTGAAGTGAAAACTTCTTTAGCGGCGTTGAGCACTTTTCTGTAATGGGTATAAAATCTTAAACTCGCGTCAGGGTCACGTGACCTAATCGCAAAAAGCGTAAGACGGACTCGCGTCAGGGTCACGTGATGCGAAAAAGCGTAAGATCGAGGGGAAGGGAGAGGAACTAGTATCTCCCACTCTTTCTACCGTGCCTGAGTGTGCTGCTCCGCTTAGGCGGCACAGGGCGCTTGCGCGAATGTCCGTCTGTGTTTATGTACAGCGTGCCACGCGTATCCAAGGATACGAAATTATGGAATTACGAAATTATGGATGAAAGTTGATTTTTCTAAGAGATAAAAATTAATGTAATATATAAATAAATAACGATATAATATTATAAATAATAACATGTAAATTGTCATATTTGTGTACGATAGCGCAATAAATAAACATTGTATTCTACCTCATAAATGATAGTATTTTTGTACTTATAATTAAACACAACGTTATTTTTTGTTGTTTTTATGGTTCGTTTTGTTTATGTCAGGAACTGTGTCAAGATTGACATCTGTCACTGACAGTCGCTGTCGCGGCCAAACGTCAGTGTCTTTTTGTTTATTTTGTTGTCGGTGGTTTGTCTATGATGTGACCGCGACAGTAAGGATGTATTATTTACATGTTTTCACTTCTGCCGGCACTCCCGGAGTGCTACCGGTGTTTTTTTACTTTGAAGTGACCATAGAGTTCTGACTTAACTTGAGGGCAGCCTGGTTGTCGTTTAATATGATTATTCTTTCATAGCTGGCCCCAAGGTCTTTGAATACACTTTTCAAGTGAATAGCCTCTTTTGCAGCTTCTGTCAAGGCAACATATTTTTTTTTTTTTTTACTACTTATAGGCATACGTTTGACCACAATCTCACCTGATGGTAAGCGATGATGCGGTCGAAGATGGAGCACGTTTGCCTAGAAGCAACCTATTCACTCTTGTCTTAAAGACTCCCAGGTTGTAGCTATCTGGAAACACAGACTCTGGCAGGGAATTCCACTCCTTAGCTGTACGCACTATGAATGTGTTCCCAAAACGTTTAGTGCGTGTGGGTGGGATGTCCACCATGTACCGGTGGCGCATCGCCGTTCGTCTTGTGGTCCGATGATGGAACGGGCTTGGCGGAATTAAATCATGCAATTCCGTCGCACACTCCCCAAAATGCAAGCGATAGAAAACCGACAGGCCAGCAACTCGGCGTCGATGCTCAAGGCTTTGGAGCTTCGACTCGACGAGCCTGTCATTACCGATGATCCTCTTAGCTCGTTTCTCAATTGACTCAAGGGCATCAAGTTGCTATTTGGCAGATCCGTCCCAAAGATGAGAGCAGTACTCCATACACGATCGAACTTGCGCTTGATAGAGCTTGAGCAGCTGTTCCAGCGTGAAGTACCGTCTCACCTTTGCTAGGACCCCCAACTTTCTGGCAGCCACTTGAGCCTTTGCCTCTATGAAAGGGCCAAAATTGAGGGTAGATGTTAACGTAACACCAAGAAGCTCAAGTCGGTCGGTTATCGGCACGGTTACACCACGAAAAGATGGAGCTGGGTGGAATTGGCTCCTTTTAGCGGAAAATAGACACGCTTGGGTCTTAGCAGCATTGAACCTGACCAGATTGGCATCGCCCCATTCTGAGACAGCCTGTAAGGACAAGTTCAAGCGCTCAACCATAGCCTCTCGGAGAGACCGGATCTGCGACCCACCAGCTCGTGCGTCGGACACGTATCTCTCAGCAACAGTGCTATCGTCTGCATACCCAAAGGTACCGGGTTTTAGCAGATCATTAATATGCAGCAGGAACAATGTTGCCGAGAGCACCGACCCCTGAGGAACCCCGGCATTAATATCCAGTAGTCCAGACGAGCAGCCATCTATGACCACTCGGATAGACCGATCCCTCAAGAAATCTGCGAGCCAATCACACAATCCGGCGGGCAGACCGAAGGAAGGAAGCTTACTAACAAGGCTATCGTGCCAGACCCTGTCGAAGGCCTTTGAGATATCGAGGGAGACCGCAAGTGCCTCCCCGTGCTTCTCTATGGCCTCACTCCAGATGTGAATGGCATACGCTAGAAGATCCCCAGTAGACCGATTTCGGCGGAACCCGTATTGTCGGTCGCTAAGGATATCATTCGCTTCTATGTATGCTAGGAGCTTACGATTCAGTACGCGTTCCATACTCTTACAGAGTATGGAACGCGTACTCTTCTCTTCTCTCTTTCTCTAGTAAGTATAGACATGGGTCAGCTTCCGATGCTTTGAAACCTATGTTCTTTAACTCTGTATCGAGTTCTTTGTACCATTGCCTCCCTGCCTGTTTGAGACCGTATAAAGCTTTTATGAGATTACAAACTCTCCCTTTTGAATTATTTTTTATGTCTTTTAGCATGCTCACTGTTCTCACTTCAACCATGATTTCAGTCAGGTATTCCTCTAAAAAGTCAGGATACTTCATAGCTATATTTTCTTCTTATTCGCCATTAAGGTACGCCGTTGTAACGTCCATCTGGTTCAATTTTACACAGATCTTATCGAACTCAGTTTAGCTACAGGAGCGTATGTTTCAATGTAGTAAACTCCTGGTAGCTGAGTGGAACCCCGTTCTTCAAGTCTGGCTTTCTTTGTGATACTGTTGTCAGATCCTATTTTGTTTCTTAGAACCATTTTGTAGTCCACTTCTTTCGTGTCTTTGTTTTTCTTTTCTACTTTCCAAGTTCCATTCTTAACATGTGCTCTAATTTCGGCTTTAATAGCATCATGCCAGTATTCATCATCTTCATTCTCATCGGATATATAGGATATCTCCGAGAGTAGGTGACTTTCTTCAGTCTGGTCCAGTATTGTGGTATATCAACCTCTACAGTGATGAGATCTTAATATGTGGCATCTCTGTATTGTCACTTATGTCAACATATTTTATCTAATTTCTAGTATGTATTTTGTTGATTAAAACCGTTATCTAGTAAAGGTTTATCTCATTACAATTTAATCAACAAAATGTTTTAAAAGTTTGCCACCATGGAAAAATATTTAAAATCTGAACGTTTGGATACTGATCCCGTTGAAACTTCTGCGTCAAAAAAATGGGAACATTGGAAAATTACTTTTGATAGTATAATTTAATGTCTTTGTTTTGAAAGCTTTCTAATGGCTTCGGAAGGCTGCTTCACAGGAGAGAAGGTACTGTTACGCGCCAGAATTAATGTTGGGTACATGGCGGCATTTGCGTACTGCTAACGCCATCTAGTTTCAAGTAACGGAAACCAACCAAACATTTACGTGCTGCCATCTAGTATCGAGTAGCAGACACTTGCGTGCTGCTGGCGCCATCTAGTATCCAGTAGCAGGCATTTACGTGCTAGAACATTCTCGATGTTTAGACACCTGGTCGGTCGGGACCCGTGTGTGCCCGAACTTTCCAGAGGTTTCCATACAGGAGGGTTCTGGAAATGACTGTCGGTATATAAAGGGCGGACATCCGGCGACGGCAGTCAGTATTGAATTGGCGATATAAACGATAACTTCGAGAGCGATCTTCAACTGCGAATTATAGCGAAAAGAAGTGTTCAGTAGTGCGATTGTGTTTTATAATTAGTGTGTTTTAAAGTGCTAATTAGTGTCATAAATTAAAGTGTCAGTTTTGGTTGTTTAATCGGCTGTTTTTATTATAACGAACCCCAAGCTCGTAACAGTACCAACTTCCTGGAAACTTGACCTTCTCATTAACCATGTGTCATCAAACGTTTTCACGTATATCGGCGAGTGTACTACTTTTCTATCCGCAATCGATACTTTGGGAAAAATATTCACAAAGCCTAAAAATGTAATTTATGCCCGGCATGCCCTCGCGCCTAGGAAACAGCTGGGCGACGAAACAATTGACATTTACTAACAAGCATTAAAACAGTTAGCCAAAGACTGCGACTTCAAAACTGTAGATGCCGAAAGAAATAAGAACGATAATATACGCAACGCATTCATCTCTGGAATAAAATCTAGTACGATAAGACAAAGGTTACTAGAAAATCTGTCGTTAACACTAGAAGAAACACACAATCTAGCACTTTCACTAGAAATGCCGGAAGTTAATGCAACAAACTTTAACTCGCTTTCCCTTTGCATTTCCGTGCACAGACATGAGCTCGACAATGGTCATCAAGAATCTCAATGATTTGTTTATGCTATTCGGTATGCCTGCATTCCTGCATTCTGATCGTGGGACATCGTTCTTATCATCTGAAGTTAAGCAGTTTCTACACTCTCGCGGTATTGCAACGAGCCGAACAACGCCATATAATCCCCAAGGGAACGGACAAGTAGAGCGCCTTAACTCCACTCTTTGGAAAACTATCCAATTGGCCTTACGATCCAGAAACTTGCCTGTAGAGAATTGGGAAAGGACTTTGAATCAGGCTCTACACTCTGTTCGCCCCCTACTCTGCACAGCCACTAACTGTACGCCGCACGAGAGGATGTTTACACACACGAGGAGGTCACCAAATGGTGATTCTATACCTACTTGGTTAACGAACTCAGACCAAGTACTAATGCGGAGATTCGATCGCACTAATAAATATCAACCAATCGTAGAAGAAGTTAATCCAGATTATTCGTACATATACGTACGTTTACCGAATGTTCGTGAAACGACCGTATCAAATCGTTATTTAGCACCATTAGGCCAAGACGGAGAAGTAATTGAAATCGATACAGCTGATGGCGAATTAACTGATTCCATTCCACAAAATGAGCCTCATATCAAGATATTGAGGTGCCACCCAAAACTGTATTGCCATCCCAAGGACAAGACAATACACAGGATACTACGCCACACTCAGAGCCCCGACGTTCAACAAGAGAACGCAGACCACCTGTTCGTTTTGGAGATTACGTTACTTCTTAAGAAGGTCGGAAGAATGTGGTATATCAACCTCTTCAGTGATGAGATCTTAATATGTGGCATCTCTGTATTGTCACTTATGTCAACTTATTTTATCTAATTTCTAACATGTATTTTGTTGATTAAAACCGTTATCTAGTAAAGGTTTATCTCATTACAAGTATAAAATCCCTGGTCCAAGCGGGTGGACGCCTCTCTCTTTGTGGCCGGCTTCTACCGAAGAAACTTCATCTTCTTGCTCATTGAAATTTTGTACCGTATTTTTCTTTTCATTTTTTTTTTTTATTTGTGATGGGTTTGCTCTTGACTCTAGTCTAGGTCAGAGATGACAGAGACAAAGTCTACGATGGAGCGAGCTTACCCAGAAGGAGCCTGTTCACTCTAACTTAGAAGAGATTAGGGTTGTAAGCGTTTGGAAACACGGACGCAGGCAGAGAGTTCCACTCCTTTGCTGTGCGCATTATAAAAGACGTTTGGAAACGCTTAGTGCGAATTGGTGGAATAGTAACAAGGTAGGGATGGTAAGATGCAGTGCGTCTGGATGTCCGATTGTAGAAGGGGGCCGGTGGGATGAGGTCGTGGAGTTCTTGGGCACACTCACCGAAGTACAATCTGTAGAAGACCGACAAGCAGGCAACCTTACGGCGATGAGCCAAGCTATGTAGCTTGGTGTCCACCAGTTTTTCGTCACCGATGAGCCTCTTAGCTCTGCGTTCTACCGAGTCAAGCGCGGCAAGCTGATACTTAGCTGAGCCATCCCAAAGGTGGCTACAATACTCCATGCAGGATCGGACTTGCGCTTTATATAGAGTTTTTGCCGGCTTTTTCACACCCCACTAGACCAAGCTCAAATACTTGTTTAGACCACATCTTACTAAAAACTAAATCTCCATCAAACTCCTTCGTATTAGAAACGAGTATCACGGATCATTATGCCACGGCCTTATGTTTAGAAAGTGTTAAAATGAACCGCAAATCTGTAACACAGACCACCACGCGTATAAATTACTCTAATGCCGTAAAAGATTTGGAAAAAGCTGACTTAGCCCCGGTGATGGACGCTACTGATGCTAACATTGCTGCAGATAATTTAATCTCTATTCTCAAAAGCATTGTTCTAACTCATACCTCACATATTAAAATTGCAAGAAAGACTAGAATAATCAAGCCTTGGATGACACCTGGTCTTATTCGGTGCATTAAAAACCGAGACAGCATGCATTTAAAGCTTAATTCAGATCCTAAAAACACTGTTCTCGAAATAACATATACTAGATACCGTAATTTTTGTAATCGGCTAGTTAATAAACTTAAACGTTCTTACGAAAAATCACAAATCACTAGAGCCCAAAATAATAGCAAAGAAACATGGAAGGTCGTCAAAAAACTCACCTATACAGAAATAAATAAACAGCCACCTACGAATCTCTTAACACTCTCTTCGGACCCTTTATCCTCTGTTAACTTAGTCAACAATTATTTTGCTAATGTGGGTAAGACGTTGGCATCTAAAATAACTTCCCTCCCTACTGACAGACATCAGACATCCAAACACGGTACGCTAAACTCGATCGCGCTTCTCCCGGTTGATGCAAGTGACGTTGAGATAATTATAAAAACCCTTCGGGATGACTGTGCCACAGGATGGGATAACATACCAGCCAAGTTAATAAAAATGGGGCGAAACGTTCTTGTGCTTCCTATCACCCATATTTGTAACCTTGCCATTTCTCAAGGGGTATTCCCGAGGGCCTTTAAAACTGCAATAGTCACCCCTGTATACAAAACTGGAGATAAAAATCAGATCTCTAACTATCGTCCCATCTCCGTCTTAAGCGCTTTGTCTAAAATCATGGAACGAGTTCTCAACAACTGCCTGACAAATTACCTGACTAAATTCAATATCCTCGCCAACAATCAATATGGTTTCCGAAATGGCATCTCTACGGAAGATGCCGTGGTCGACCTTGTACAGTCGGTTGCTGACAAACTAGACAAAAAACTGAAATGCTATGGCATTTTTCTAGATCTCAGCAAAGCATTTGACACTGTCTGTATTTCCAAATTGATAGAGAAAATGCAAAATGTGGGAATACGTGGTCTAGCTCTCGACATCTTTCAAGACTATCTTTCTGACCGTAGACAATCTGTCAAGATAGACAATATAATTAGCGTTGAGGAACAAATAACCTTCGGAGTTCCCCAGGGAAGTATTTTGGGTCCAACTCTCTTTCAAATATATATAAACGACCTTTGTAACTTGCCTCTCGTCAACTGTGATATTTTCACTTACGCAGACGACACTGCACTAGTGGCATATGGCAAGTGTTGGGATGAGGCTAAGTTACACTCGAAAAACGCATTACGGAAAGTAATGTATTGGTTAGCAAGTAATTTATTAACCTTAAATGTTAAAAAGACCAATTTTTTACGTTTTATTCTACCGAATACATCAAAACCAGCTGGAGAAACCGGAAATCTAAAGGCCCATAACTGTTCGCAAAACACTGAAGCTTGTAGTTGTCTGTCGTTAACAATGGTGGAATCCATTAAATATCTCGGAGTGTTCGTCGACGAGAAACTAGATTGGACCACCCAACTGGAGTCATTAACTTCTCGCACCAGAAGACTCATATACATTTTCAAAAATCTTAGGTTTTCAGCAGATAAAGACACTCTCCGAATGGTTTACTTGGCTCTGTGTCAATCAATCCTGACGTACTGTATCCCTGTGTGGGGGGGAACTCATAAATCTGAGCTATTAAAGCTTGAAAGAGCTCAAAGGGCTGTCCTGAAAGTAATTCACTTTAAACCACGTGACTACCCTAAACATGCGTTATACTCAGAATGCAATGTCCTAACTGTTAGGAAATTGTACATCCTAAAATCCATCCTCTACAAGCACTCTATTATTTCGTTCAGTAAGCAGCTTGTCAGTCAGCGGCGTCGTGGCTTTCCTTTATGTCCAACTGTTTCTTGTAGGACTGCCTTTGCAAGACGACAGTTTAATGGCTTAAGTGCTAGGCTCTATAATAAAGCCCACAAACAATTTAACATCTACACCTTGACTCAACGTGAGGTAAAACACAAGGTTAATTCCTGGCTACAGACATTGACATATAATGATACCGAGGAGCTTCTAACCACTGTACGTTAAAACGAGATAGATTTACACACACTTTAGGCTTAAAAACAAACAAACACAACTACAAACACCATCTCACACACACATTTTGTTTCTTATTTATTTTTTATTTTTTAATCTTATCCTGTAGTGTACCATAATTTAAGTACTTTGTTCGCCCACTGCACGTACCAATATATTTTGTAACCGCAATAAGACTCGTGATAAATGGATACTCTTTCCTAAGATACAGACAGGTTTCCTGCCTAGTTTAGGAAAGGGAGTCCTATGACTTATTTTATATTCGTTGTACTGGTTTTTCTTTATAAAACTTACATATTTAAGACAACTGTGTATGCCATGTACAAACTACTTATTGAATAAATTATTAATTATATTATTATAGTTAAAAGCTGTCCAGGCTTGAAGTATCGCTTCACCCTATTTAGGATGCCCAGCTTTTTGGCAGCGGTCATTCTCAGTTATTTCAATTTCTATTTGTTGGACGCTTTTATTCTTTTTATCATTCTTTTTAATTTTGTTTCCTTTTTCAGGTATCTGAGAGTGTTCCTTTTCGTTAATAAGTTTATCATAGTTCTGAATATCATCATCTTCGGGTATGTACACTCTGTAAGCCTTTGAGGTCATCGAGTACCCCATGAATACGCCTTCTTTGGCATTCTGGGTCAGTTTTTCGCGTTTGTTCTTTTTCAAAACAAAGGTTTTTCTGCCATACACATAAAGATGATGTCCACATGGCATTTGGCCTAGCCATTTCTTGAATGAAGTTTCGCCATTCAATGCTTTGGAAGGACTACGATTTATAAGGTAGTTTGCGGTTGCCACCGCTTCCGCCCAGAGCTTTTTAGGTGCCTCGGCCTCGATTAACAGGCATCTGGCCTTGTCCAGCAAGGATCTGTTCTTCCTCTCGCTAATACCATTTTGTTGAGGGGTGTAAACTGTGGTCAACCTTCTTTGAATGCCATGAGATTTGAGAAAATTATCGAATTCCTTGTTGCGGTATTCTGTGCCATTGTCGGTCTGCAGGTTCTTTTTCTTCTTATTATGGAAAGTCTCAACTTCATTTTTGTATTGTTTAAAAACGTTGAATACGTCACTCTTAATTTTAAAATAGACGTGACAATAGCGACTATAGTCATCTATGAAAGTAACATAGTATTTTGATCCAGCTAGTGTATCACATTCAAAAGGTCCACAAACGTCGCTATGGATTATTTCCAGGTTATCAGTTGTGTATAGAGCGTCATGTCTTACGAACGGTAACCTTGACAATTTACCTTTGATGCAGGTTTCACATGTTTCCATATCTTCATCGTTTAAGTTTAAGCCATACATATGGTTATCTTTAGCCATCTTCTTTAAATCTCTTTCGTTTATGTGGCGGAGATTGCGATGCCATTCCATAATGTCATTGTAGTTTTTTGCTGTGTAGTTTGCAAACACCATGTATCATAGTTTGTCTATGTTAAAAGTTCTATATAGCGATAACTCGTGGTTGATGCCATTTTTCATATTTGTAAAATGCAACCACGCTCTGCTACCAATTTGTGAGGTATTTTATTTAATAAAATATATACATGACTATTAAAATGTTTTATTTTGACACGACAGTTATTATGTAACCAAGCTATCTACATATGACGATATGCAGTGTCTGTTGGTACTGGATGGCCAGTACTCACACTTCCCGTGAGTGTCGTAAGAGGCGACTAAGGGACTCACCAGAGAATGGGCAGCAGCGTTTTCTGTAAAACGCAACACCATACACTACGATCACCAACCCGCCTGCCAAGCTTAGCAATTATGGCAAACACACCAGCAGTGGACGTCTTTCGGCTGATATCATGATAATGAAAGATATGATAAGATTGTGATACTGTTTATATACGAAATACTAATATTTAGCTATTCAGCATAACATATTGCTAAGTATGTTAATACGTTGCTGGGGCAGTCGTCCATACTTCAATTTAGCCATCTCTTTTGGCAATATTAATTGCCAAAAGAGATGGCTAAATTGAATTGGTACCGTCTTATACTACAAGTATAGGAAAAAGCCTGAAAACTATACATTTGTAATTAAATCATAAAAAATATAGTCTTTATAAGTAATTTGTAGCTACTTTGTACGAAACCCTCGGTGGGCGAGTCCGACTCGCACTTGGCCGGTTTTTTAGGACTGTGACGTAGGTGCATGACGCGTCTACATAATACTTCATTGGAACCAATTCAAAATATCGCTCAATCAATCCACACTCAAATAAGCTGGTGTATGGCACGATAATATTCATTTGCGTGGGTTAAAACAGTCTGTTAGGGAGAAAAGTAAGGATTGTTTTACCATTTTTATCACTGTTTATCGGTCGAATAGCGGAGGCTTAGTAATAGGGTTCCGTTGGTTACCCTTTGGGTACGGAACCGTAAAAAGAACTGATATTGTTACAAAGCTTCATTCAATTTGTTTTGCCTTCTCTTTTTGCAGCTTTCATGTTCACATTATTAATGTTCTTACGAATTCCTGTGGTAGGTTCCCTCTTCTCCTAGATAGGACTCTTTTAGTTTCTGGAGCGTTTTGTAGCCTGATTTCTAGCCTTACGCTGCCGCCGCCGTTTAAATGTTCGTATTAAGTTTATCCTATAAAGGGTTCAAGATCTCCTGACTGCGGGGTTCAGGGTATAATGGAAACAACCAGGAAACATCCTCCATCCTGGCTTTGCCGAAGTTGAATTAAAATAACCACATATATATGTGGTTTGCCAAGGTTTGCCACGAAGACTCATTTTTATTTGAAAAACAATCCGAACTGCATTTAGAGAATTTTAAATAATCGCCTGTCTGAACCGGGAATCGAACCCGCCAAACATGAAAAAAAATATATCCTGTAATTTTACTGTACCGATCGAAAGGCTCAATCATATACATTTGTTTCTTCTAAATAATATTTAATTTATCTATACAAATATATTAAGCTCAAGAGTTTGTTTGTTTGTTTGCTTTTACGCGCTAATCTCAGGAACTATTGGTCCGATTTGAAAAATTCTTTCAGTGTTAGATAGCCCATTTATCGAGGAAGGCCATATATATCATCACGCTAAGACCAATAGGAGCGGAGCAGTAATGAAAATTGTGACGCAGACGAAGTTGCGCGGGTCAGCTAGTAAGTAAATAAAAATGAAGTCTTAGGTAATTCAGTAAATTTTCTTTCTACAGTATTTAATTAAAGGTATTTTCCCTCCATGTGGCAGTCTTGGGACGCCCTGTATACCTCTAATAGTCTCTGGTCTATTTAAACACCTCTCTGGACTTTTCTATAAGACTCGTTGAAAATGCGTCAAATCCAGAAGAAAACGTTTCATATAAATGTCACATTGAATTTAACATCTTTTGTTTGTGCACATACGCCCGGCCAAATGTCAAAATTACAAAATATGAACAACTTTTCAAAAAAATAGAAAAATAACTAAACTCAAATAATTCCCCTAAAATATGCCTAAAATGGAGAAATCAGTGAAACCAGGAGACGGTGGCATCTTCCTCTTGGAAGTGCTCATCGACAAAATATCATTTTTGAAGAGTCCCTGTTTCTCCGATAAGGACTTCAGGACCTGTGTAACTATAGCAGCGACAGCCGTAGAGCCGCTCGAGATATGTGACGATGACCCCGGAGCGTGTGCGGCAAAAAGTGGGGGACCCTTTGTGAAGACGTTCAACAGCGGCAAGTCATGTCTGTTCTCCCTCCCAGAGGCAGAAATTACAAAAGCCATGAGTAGCTTTCCCGTATACGTTACTGTGCACAAGTCACTGCCTTGTGGTTGTCTACCAACCAAAATAATAATGGGAACAGCGACTATAGACATGACGAAGGAATTCGTTGAATCACGTAACAAGTATTTGGCGGATCCCGTGAGTGTTAACTGCCAAGCTTTGAAAGATACATTTCAAATCCTTTCCGGTGAAGGCGAGCGCGTGGGTGACATCGTCATGTTTTTACGCATCTCTTGCTTTGGGAAGTTAATAATTACAAAATTCCAAGGGGCAAGCCCACGTAATTTAGGAGCTAGTCAAGCTTCTATCGTGGATCGGTCATGCAACCCCCACAGGACATTTCAAACTTCTGAAGACCCCTGTGTCTGCGGTGCCGCTAAAGTAGCAGGAGTTGGCAAAGGAGTTCCCGGCACAGGTCCTCCCTGCCAGCACGGAGGCGGGCACGGCGGTGGTCCATGTTCGATAAGTATGACTTTAGAACTGCTAACATTTACTTATACGTTATCTGGGGGGCTACTCTCTTAGCCCAAAGTCCGTAGTTTCGGACGTAGTTGCGGGCGTATTCTACTCCGTATTACCTAACCACTAAGAGTGAATGACAACACGATTTGACAGTTACTGTGAAATCGTGTTGTCTTTCATGCTTAGTTCGGGTTCGGGAGTAATCATAAGTTCGTAGGTGATACGGAGAAGAATACGCCCGCAACTTAGCCCGAAACTACGGACTTTGGGCTTAGAGAGTAGCCCCCTGCTGTCATAGAATCTCACACAATTATATCCTTTCAGCTCAAGATCCTTTTAACTCTACACCGTGTCAAGATCCAGACGACATTTGCTACTGTTCTGGCCCTAGACCACCTCCAAAACAACCCATGGTCTGTAGAAACATGGAACAGTATTGTTTACACGTTCCCAAAGGTGAGAATCAGAACTGGATTTCAGCCACTTTATAATTATTGGACCAAAGTTTTATTGGCCACAGAATCTAATTAGGCCAGTCATTTAAGACACTTTAGGTCGCAATAAACTGTCCCGATTTTTTGGGATTTTATTAAAGGAGATTCCAGTAGTGTACACCCAATATTTCAACGTCGAAAGATCTGTGCTAACTGCGTGGTGCTCGGAAAACTTAACATTTTCGGTCAGTTTTTACACTTTGGCTTATATCTTCTAAACGGTGAATTCTACCTAAAAAGTCAATCAGTACTTAAAATTTGCTACGATTAAAGTGAAAATACAGCTTAATTGATTTAATAGATATTGATGATGATAGCACATCAAACACGAACCATATTTACCAAAAAATCGAAATTGTAGTGGAAATGAAAAAGTGAAAAAATGGAACCCCGGCGAATTGCAGGACTTTCGAAAAGGATATGAAAGATAGCTCAGTAGAAAATGTTTCACATATAAAATGAAATCGAGTTTTTATTGTACTCGAGTCGGACTCGCCCACCGAGGGTTCCATACAAATTTGTAGGTTTACGTATTGGACACTTTAAATAAAGACCATTATTTTATGACTAGCACTTCGCCCGCGACTTCGTTCGCGCGGGTTTTTTAGGTAGGTACTCCACGAACTTCAAATCCTATAAAGACTTCCTTCTATAAAGGGTAACGTGTAAATAACTTATTAATAGACTAAACGTAGGGCAGTTCGCTCAAACCGCGACATTTTTCTTACTTATTTTTATACCCGTCGTAACTTTTAAACGAAAAGTCCGATTTGCATAATTCAAAGTGTAATTTACGTATACATAATCAAAATAATTTACAAAACCATTTGAATGGATAAGAATTAATATCATGATATCAAAATCACCACTATTCCATTCCACCCGGGTTTTGATCGAATAATTTGAACAAAAAAGCGGTTATTGTGACTTAACCATAATAGATATATACTCTTGCGGATTTTTTTGTGGATATTGATGTCCTCTATAAAACTGTAGTACATCACTTAGCTCTATTGTCAATAGTTTCCGCAGCGTACGCGATATAAGGATTTTTTTCACACCATGGGTTACATTATCGAAGATTTTATAGGGATCCCTAAGTTTTTGAAAATATTCTATTGCCTATGTTCATCAGGGATAATGTAGGATTCTAATGGTTAAATAATTTTTCAAATCAGTCCAGTTGTTTCGGAGCCTATTCAATTCAAACAAACAAAGAAACAAATCTTTTCTCTTTATAATATTAGGTTAGATTTAATTACATATGTGGAGTTTTCAGACGTTTTTCTACACTTGTAGTATAAGACGGTATTACCTACTTGCCAAATTTCATAGTTCTAGGTCAACGGGAAATACCCTATACCTACATATTGATTCCTTTGAGAGTGTCGAAATATAAGTTTTTGCGGCAAACGGCCGTATCTTTTTTTACGTTAACTTAGAAGTTTGATCTTTTTTTCACAGCCTCAAGGGACTGTAGACCTAAGTATATGGTTTTAATTTCAACTCGATACCTACACGCGTTCACGAGATAAAGGGTCTTGACAGACAGACGGACAGACAGTCGGTTTTCTACCGGTTGCATTTTGGGGAACGTGCGACGGAATTGTATAATTTAATTCCGCCAAGCCCGTTCCATCATCGGACCACAACACGAACGGCGATGCGCCACCGGTACATGGTGAACATCCCACCCACACGCCTAAAACGTTTTGGGAACACATTCATAGTGCGTACAGCTAAGGAGTGGATTCCCTGTCGGAGTCTGTGTTTCCTGATAGCTACAACCTGGGAGTCTTTAAGTCAAGAGTGAATAGGTTACTTCTAGGCAAACGTGCTCCATCTTCGACCATATCATCGCTTACCATCAGGTAAGATAGTGGTCAAACGCGTGCCTATCAATAGCAATCATAAAAAGACGGACAGTCAACAAAGTGATCGTATAAGGGTTCCGTTTTTTCCTTTTGAGGTACGGAACCCTAGCAAACGACAAAAAATATCAATTTTATTTATTACACATATTTTATTTGGTAGTATTCAAATTTGGAGGACCGTTAACAGAAATGATTTACGTGACGTGATGACGGGACTACAGCTGACTTCAAATACACGCTGCAATGTGAATTAGTATTTTCAATACCTAATCAAAGAGAATAGTCGTCCATCTATGGGAAGATACCCCAATGCTCAATATCCTTAAGATATCTATCGTTGGAAAGAGCTTTTCTAGAAGAACATTGGCTACTTAATCGATTTTTGTCTAGTATGAATTCGTTCGATTTAATGAATAAAATTAAACCTGAACGGATAAATAGTTTTGTATACTCTATATTATAGTAATCGTTGGAAAGAACTATTACGAAGAACTTTTGCTCTAAACATAACTATTTCTAATTTTAAGTCCATTTGGAGATACCTTAATATGTAAAAAATTTGACACCAAAGTTAAGATATTTGTTCTGTTCACGATAACTATAAGTTACACACGTTAAGAGAGGTTCCTAAAAAAAACCTTTGGTAGTAGCATAACTTTTGTAATTGTCTTTGGAGTTAATGACTTAATTAGGTGACAAATTTAGATTTTAGCGCCCTTACAGCTATAACCTCCTAACGAAATGTAGGTACTAATGCTAACATTTTTAGTACCGAAAAAGTTAATTAGGACTACGAAATCGATTATTACTCTAGTTAATTCTCGGAAGAAAACCGCCTGTATCAACTGCTTTACGACTTTATTAGGTACTTGCTACTTGCTTTACGACTTTCTTTGTAGAGTATTTAATGTGAAAACGTTTTTAAAAAGGTATAGACACTGAAGTAGAGATGAACCGCTTTTGACGTCACCAAAAAATCATAACTCGTGATTCAAGAGGTACATCGCCATGTTTGGTACCTATATATTCTGAAAATATATTGATTCGCCTTGCCCATGAATGCACTCACACTGTCGTGTGCAGACATCATAGAGCAGGGACTCAAAAAAAAATCCTCTACATTCGCTCTGCGCGACCAAAGAATTATCCATAATTTCACAATATTAAGTTAAAATGATTAATTTATACGTCTTCGTGTAGACAATGAAGTGTTCTTAAATATTTTATGCAAAAAAATATGGTAGTGTAACGATACTACCTATCCCGACTTGAAAGTTAAAAGTACATTCGAACTTTTTGGAGAAAATTAGCTATGTTTGAAGTGCTGTACCTCAACACCTATTAAAACTACATAGTAACAGTTTACTCAAATTTTGTCTACTTTAAAAGTATCTTAATTAACTTTCTCCGTAGGACGCACGTTTAGAAGAATAAAAAAAAATCTGAGCACAATGCAGTTAGAACAGTTCTTTCGAGGTTGAAAAATTGGATGGACACTAATGGCATCTATCCTAACAACCACCCAAAAACCAGGACAGTACGAATCTGTTTACGGTGACTGGCCTATAATTTTGGTCCAACAAACCTAACTTATAATAAAATCAATGCGAAAGATAGTTCGTTTGTTAAACTTCACATCTCAATCGCCGATCCGATATTGATAATTTTTGATATAGAGATTGATACGACCTTGGAGACAGGTATCGGCTACTTTAACGATAGCGAAGCCGCGGGCGTAAGTATCAGCGTTTTATCAGCAAGAGTAGGTCCCTATATTAGTAGACCCGCGTTTTAGTAAGCTTATATTTAGTTAGGGCACAGATAATACTCAGGACGAGATGTTTTGAACATAAGTATGTACATATATATTTTAAAATTTACAAAATCAGAATGCATGAGAATCAATTTGTTGATGGCCAGGTCCCACTAAACAATTTGAAGAAATAGGATCGAGTTTGGGTGGCAACGAACTTAAGATAAAAGTACCGGCCAACTTGTCTATCATCAAGAAGATCAGTCAGACTCACTGTGCAATGCAAAGCCCTTATACAAAAAAGGAAACTAACGGGCCCTGTGTACCACCTTGCGGAAAAAATAAGATCAGTTTAGCATTACCGAGTGAAGATACATGCTGCGGCGGTTTGCGACCGCAGGGCACGCAGTTCACTTGCACTACTGAAGGATGCGTTCAAGCACTAAAGCACGGCCAGCAGGCCATGCTTGCGCGCGGCGACACGAAAAACCAGATACCCAATAACGAAGTTTTTGTATTGAAAGTGGCAAAAACTGCTGTGGAGGGTGATAGAAAGTGTAAACTAGAACTGGAACTTGTCACACCTAAGGGTCCCGACAAGATGCAGCCAATCCGGAAAACAAATATGAGAATCGAAACCGATCCAGAGTGTACTTGTTGTTGCGGAGGGATGAGATTGCCTAAAGGAAAAAAGAGACAATAAATGTAATTAGGCAGAAACCGCTACACTATAACAGTTCTTTGTTTAGGTATTATTTCCAAATTCATTTTGATTTTGCAATTTTCATGCTTTTTTTACTGCATTTTCATAACGATTATTATTCCCCTGATAAATCAACAAATTGTGCAGATTGCTGCCCGACGGGGAACCAGGTCATATTCCAAATGCCTTCGGACACCTGTGTTATGAACCACAAGCAACGAGCTCACTTTAACTTCACATCTGAAGGAGTAGGAGACGTAGCCCGAGACGAGCCCGGCCAACTCGTGCCGGCCACGGCAGAGGAGTACCCTGTGGTTGTGTATGACTATCCTCAACAAGTGATTAAACTGCGCATTGGAAAAGTCATAGAGATGATAAGTCGAAAATCTAAATTTGAATACCAATTCATCACACCAGCTGCAACTCGAGAAAAATTTGTACCCGTGAAACACACGCACTGCGCAATGTTTGTTTACCCACCTGTCACGATTGTTGTGGATCTAAATTTCCTAAACGTAAACTTTAACATATCTTGTGTAATAATACTAATAATCTATTGATTAAATGTTTGTTCAAGGGAAGAGGACTTTTTTTGTGATTTAGAAATAATCTATACCTAGGTCTTACTTACTGAAATATTGAAGCTGGTGCTTATATCTTAACTGCCTTTTTAAGTATATTGCTAACATATATAAAATGAAGTCAACTCGTCCTAGGTGTCCTGCCGAGCTTGCCGATTTATCAAGATCTGACGGAAAAGCAAATATTGGAAATAAAATCAACATACAAGGAATTGAAACTACTGCATGTAGAAGACCATTTCTTCAGTTCTTCCGTAGCCGGATCATCGATACAGTGTTCTAAAACGGCGACTTTAGTCGATAAGTATTCACGATCATTTACGGATACAGGATTCTCAGCTGAATCAATTCAAGTTAAGTTAGATCATTCAGCAACTTCACTGTATGGCATTAGGTCGAAAAGACGCAGCGTATCATTTTCTGACAAAGTAGATTACGCCTCTAAATGTTATAGCCATTTTCCTAACTACCGAAAAAAAGACTCCAGTGAAGTACCTAAGAGTTTATTTGGCAAAAAGGTAACGACCGTTTATGTGACGCTATTTGATGATCTCTGCCGTCGTCATACTTCTGGAACACAGGCGACAGCCGCCGTGAACAAATGCTTACAAGTAACACCAAGTAAAGTCAACACCAACTATAACAATTATGATCATTTTGTGTGCAGTGCAACTAGTCGTAGTTCTACAGTCGTTACATCGCTATTAGGTAGCAGGGAACAATCTGCACAGGAAAACGAAGTTAAATACTCCGACATTTACTTTTTCGGAAAAAACAGAAGCGATATGAAGCACAAAGAGGAAAAACAAGGGATGGGAAAAAAACCTGTTAAAACCGTGTCCAAAATATCTGGTACTTTTTCTGAAAAACTTTCACAAGCCAGTGTGTCAATACCGAAAAAAGCTCAATCAGCTGTTGCAGCAGTACAGGCTCAACCTCCACATAACACTGCGAGTATACAATGTTACACAACATGTAGGACGAGGTCGGTTTGCATAAAGGAAAGGCCTTGTCCAGGAGCAGTTCCCGGCATTAAAGGAGATGTGGTTGCGACCATATCGCATATTAAAATCGGACCTAGAGAACAATGTCCTGTACACGGAAAAGAACCATGTCAAGGGCCTAAATGTATTATTGCTGCATCAGGGGTTAATGTAGATGATCAAGCAGCTGTTAAGGTTACTACAGTGACGAATCCGCGACGGGGTGTATTTGAATTAGTAATTCGTAAATTGACCGGAGCTCCACTGGCAAGGAACGAACTAATGCTCGAGTGGACACCGCCGCCATGTTACCCCCCTACCTGTGGATCACCATGTCCAACACCATGTATGCTAAGTGGCCCTGGCTGCCGACCCTCTAAGAGCAAGATGGTAGTTTGTCGTCCTTCTCCGTGCAGGCCTACCAAATGCTTTAAACCACCATGTAGGAAGTGCTCCCGGACAACATGTAGCGGTAAGCCCTGTAGACCTTGCAAGCCTTGTAGACCTTGTGTTCCAGCATCGACACTATGTAGGCCATGGCCACCGCCACCTCGATGTAGGCCATGGCGACCGTCACCTCGATGTAGGCCATGCCCACCGTCACCTCGATGTAGGCCATGCCCACCATCACCTCGATGTAGGCCATGCCCACCGTCACCTATATGTAGGCCATGCCCACCGTCACCTATATGTAGGCCATGCCCACCGTCACCTCGATGTAGGCCATGCCCACCGTCACCTCGATGTAGGCCATGCCCACCGTCACCTCGATGTAGGCCATGCCCACCGTCACCTCGATGTAGGCCATGCTCACCGTCACTTCGATGTAGGCCATGCCCACCGCCACTTCGATGTAGGCCATGCCCACCGCCACCGCGATGCAGACCATGCCGGCCATGCCCACCTCCACCGCGATGCAGACCATGCAGTCCATGCCCACCGTCTCCGCTGTGCACCCCATGCCTACCCTTGCCGCAATGCAGAGCATGCTGCCCACCGCCCAGATGCCGTCCGTTACTAAAATGCAGGCCTTGCCCTCCGCCACCGCGATGCAGGCCATGTCTTCCGCCACCGCGATGCAGGCCATGTCTTCCACCACCGCGATGCAGGCCATGTCCTCCACCACCACGATGCAGGCCATGTCCTCCTCCACCACGATGCAGGCCATGTCCCCCTCCACCGCGATGCAGGCCATGTCCTCCACCACCGCGATGCAGGCCATGTCCTCCACCACCACGATGCAGGCCATGTCCTCCAAAACCATGCAATACTCCTTGTTGGTCACCCTACTGTGCTTCACCTTGCAAAAGTTCATCATGCTTACGGCCTTGTCCTGTTGGGTATAGAAAACGTCGTAAGGTTCGCTGCCAACCGAAAATAAGAATGCATCGTAAGTTAATATCTCCCTGCTTGAATCGTTCAAAAGCATGCCCTATGGTGCGCTGCCGTAGCGTTCCTAGTCCATGTGTTGGATGTTGCGGTGCGCCTCCCTGTACACCTAGAAAGTGTTGCTCGGTCTTTCCCTGGAAGCCTCGAAAATGCCCAGTATATGCATGCGAAACACGAAAATGCGGCATGTCACCCTGCTCGCCGGAACCCTGCTCGCTGGCACCCTGCTCGATGGCACCCTGTTCGATGGCACCCTGCTCGCTGGCACCCTGCTCACCGGCGGCTTGCACACCTTTGCCCTGCCCGTCGCTGCCCTGCCCGTCGCTGCCCTGCCCGTCGCTACCCTGCCCGTCGCTGCCCTGCCCGTCGCTGCCCTGCCCACCTTTACCTTGCCAGCTTATGCCCTGCCCACCTGTGGCCTGCCGGCCACAAAAATGCTGCTCAGCGTCTCGCTACAAAATTAAAAATTGTTGCGGAAAAGGCTGCTCCAATTGCTGCACATAAAAACCTTAAGAAGTAGGTAGTTATAAGTTATTTATACAATCAGTACTAGTATGACTATCAAAATAAACTAATTTTATCCTGGCATCGTGTTGTTTCAAATGTCATGGCGTTGCGTTTGGCTTACCCGTATTCTACTAGTGATGGGTCGTTGAAGGTTTTTCCGTCAACGAAACGTTAACGTTGAATTGCGTTTTTTAACTAGTTGATCAACTAGTTAATTTCGTCAACGAGTTAACGTGTTACGAACGTCAACTTGCATGAACGATAAACGCCTAAACGCTTTTATCAACGTATACTGTTGTAATGTTAATTTACGAACAATTTGATGTAGTTTGCGGGATTTTTATTGTTAAAGAAATACAATTTACGTACGTTGAAAATAACAAAACGTTGGGTTCATTTTCTCGTTTCGTCAAACGAGTTGAATCCATAAACGTCGTTGTCTCATAACTCGTTGACGAATTCAACGAGTTGATTTGTACACGGTCAACGTTAATCCCGTTGAAGAGACATCAACGTTGATTCAACTAGTTCGTTGATTCAACGCCCATCACTATATTCTACACCAAATCATTATTAAATAAGGTACCTACTTGTTCTAAGCAAACAGTGCAATAGAAGCTCCATTATTAACGGTTACAAAAACACTCAGGTTTAGTGTACCTAATAGTTAATTTTCAATGCAGACCCCTAGGATATCGATGCGTGTGGCTAGTCGAACGTTTTTTAAGCTTTGACTAACCGCAAAAAAAACTGAACTTGTCTAAAAGGCGTCAAAAACAAATAACGTTGAAACGATTCGGTATTTTGGTATTAATCAAACTTACGACTGCCCGAAGCTCATCGTCGCCGCGCGAATTTATGAAAACTTTACGGTCCATAATCTCTTAATAGGAAATGCTGGCGGCGCGCCGCCAGCCGGCGAGACTTTGTATGTAAAAACTCATAATTCGAGGTTTGGCTCTCGGCCGTTTTTTCCTCCAATATTGGACCGATTTAAGAGATAATTTGCAAACTGAATAAGAAGCATATTTACTGTGTCCCTATGTTTTCCTTTTTGATGATTTATTAACCGTATAAGCAAGACTCTCACAAAATGCTCAAAATTGTCCGATAAATCGCTGTCAACAGAGCCCTAGTGTACAAATTTGGCAACTATTAAATTACTACTTTTCGGACTATAGTTTCGAAAATTTTTCAAATGTTTCGAGGCCGCTGGTAGAAACTATACCTTTACTATAATGATTTATAAATTTTTAATACACAACTTATAAACGCGCAGTAAACAAATTGTGAGCTAAATTAAATATATAAAAAAATATAAATGAATGACCATATCAGTTACGAAGCGCAAGACTCGAGAACGGCTGGACCAATTTCGGCTACTTGTTTTTTATCAAATATTTGTTAAAGTCTGAGGAAGGTTTGTAGGTAAGTAGGCAGGTAGGTAGGGTATGTATGTATGTATGTAGGTAGGTAGATAGCTAAGTAGTATATAAGTAATAAGTAATAGTGTATGTCATATTATTTTTTATAAATCAATAGATAAAAACTAAAATTAAACTTCCTTTCACTAATATTATTCTTTTAGCCGTTTGAACTTTTTCGTCTTCACTTATTTCTCCGTGTTCACATATATTTATTTACTTTTGGAAATTCTGATAGCCAGACAAAAAAATTTTCTATGTTTTCTTGTTCGTTCTCGTTTTGTTCATTTTTCTCTTCAACCTCTTTTTCTTTCCTTAGTTATATTTCCTTCTCTTTGTCATTTACTTCTTGCTCTTGTACATCGTCTTTTTTAATACATATGGGAAGTGATATCTTCATTTGATTTACCTCACCAAAACATTCCTAAAAAGATAAAAATATACTCTTATGTTTAGGTACATATGATCCGCATTAGCCCGCCAGGATAATAATGTAAATTGATAATATTATAATAAAACATGACAGCCAATTTTGTTTTTCTGATTTTATCCAGACTGTGCCGACCCTGGACAGCGATAGGCTGATTTATTTCACCCACGATGTAAATCGAGTAAGAAATATTCGACATTCGACCTAACTGGGTATGGCCGCTCTGCCAATCTTACTCGTGTTATCTAAAGTATCTAACAAATAAAACGATTCTGTACTGGAGGTAGATGTTACTACCGTCAGAAATGGTTCATTTTTGTACTAAAATCTACGTGCATTTCACGTTTGTTAGCAAATCGACGATAGCCGCCATTCTTTCGACAAAAGTAAAAAAAAAAACGTAATATTGAATATACAATAGTGTCAAAAGTAGTGCTAGATTCTATGGTGACCTAACTACTTTCTCGTATTGATAGGATATGGTTTATATGGTATAAGTAAAAGTCTCGAATTGTAAAGGAAATAGCTGTATATTAAATCACTTAAACACTAATATACAAGACTATGGTAATGGCAATGGAAATAGCTAAATATATTTCACTATTACACTTAAATACAAGACAATGGTAATGGTTTTAAGAACGTGGTGTCTCTAATGAGGGGGCTAATCTCTAACGAAATCCGTAGTTTCGGGCTTAGTTGCGGGCGGGCGTATTCTACTCCGTATCACCTACAGACCGAACCCGAACTGAGAATGAATGACAACACGTTTTCACAGTAACTGTCAAATCGTGTTATCATTAGTTCTCAGTGGTTAGGTGATACGAAGTAGAAAATGCCCGCCCGCAACTAAGCCCGAAACTACGGATTTCGTTAGAGAGTAGCCCCCCAGATCTGAACGCGAACTGGCCCACATTTTGGTGGACGAGCGAATGTGCATATTTGCGTTTGATGCAATTATGCATTTTCGCATAATGTTGGATTAAAACTCGAACATATTCCCGAGAACGAGAAGAATTGTGGGATGATAGCTAAAAACTTCACTATGATACTTATGGTTTGTACAAATATAAAACTACTTAAACACATTCGTTTCTAGTAACCTTAAGTGGTAAGTATAAAAATAATGAGCAAGCACAGTAAAAGCAAAAAAAAAAGCTTATCTAGGTCTACTTAAATAATTACAAATTATTAAATACATGACCACCGATTTAAAGTTACACTATTGAGTCTTCCATATTAAAAGCAATATTTTGATTGCCTGTGTTCGCATTTTTGTCCCGTTTGATTGCACAATAGTTTGCGCTAGGCCAGCGTTTGGTACAACTGTGTGAACGAAAACCGACTTCACTTTGATCCTTAAGATCTCTGGCACTAAGCACTTCACTGTGTGATTCGTGTCTTCTGGTTCATTTCGGTGTCAGTGGAGCCGCTGCAAACTCCTGTTGGCAGCAGCTCTCGCTTTGACGTCGTAGTCTCGGAGGCAGTGGGGTCTCCGTAGTCTGCCGGTGGGATCCTTCGCCACGTCCAGCTGCGGCCTTTCGACACAGGCGACATCGCCCGGTCTGCCACAACCAGATGGCTGCTACGCATAAACCGATTGACATCAACACGTAACAAAGTACGTATTGGTGGATATCATGCGGCGATATGTCATCTATGTCTGAATCGCTTTTTTTCAGTTTTTTAATCGTCTCCCCCGGACTGGTCATGGATGTGGTTAGGTTTCCGTCATCAGATGGTTTTTCGTCTGGGATTTTGATATTTATCAAGTGATTAATTTGATCGAATTCAGACGTATAAATGGTTGATGAAATGTTCATTTGTTTGAACTGATGACGTATTGAATATAATGAGAAGTCCTTTCCTTTGATGACGCACTATTGACCTATGTTAATGACCCCGGCTTGGCTCATCAGAAGAACAGTTACATGGTCACCGCAAAATTTTATTATGTAGGTGTCACAACAAAAGTAAAAGTGCTGAGAACTCTAATGTAATTCAAGCCATACGTTGGTGCAGTTGGTTTTGTCTACTTTACATTTATTGGTTGCAGAGTTCTTGTTGCAAAAACTTTCGTCACCTTACAGGTCTGTTATTTGGTTTTAGCAGCTGACACATGATAGTAGTTCCATGGTGTAAACATGCCGTTAGTTCCTGTGTGGACATGTTAAAGAAGGAATCCTTCTTTAGGTACGTATTCTGAGACTAGAACGATTGTGGTCTTAATGGTGTTTGTTTGGTGCGGTACAGGTATTATCTTGTACAATTTGAAACTTTTTCTGGATACTAGTCGAAAAGTAACTTCAATTATTACAAATTTTTTAGTGTTTGACTTTCAGTAGTTTGTAAAGGTACTGTAGATCTGTGTCTAAATTGGTGATTGGTAGTGTGAGTTCGCTTGGCAGCTGGCCGTATATGGTTTGGGTATCACTTAAACGTGAGCTACGTTTAAGTTGCGTTGGTGGCAGTAAATGTATGCTAATTTGACCGTGGTAGATGTCTGTTAATGCATCGAGCAATGTGTCTTGAAGTCGTTTTAATCCTTGCAGCAAGCTGTTTCCAGAAATCACTGGCAATGTGAAGTCATTGTCGTATGAAATATTTTGTATTTCACGTTGGAGAGTGCTTGCGGGTTCTTGCAAGACCAAAAGCTTCTTGCTTATTAATTTGTGCTGTTTATTTACAGTGATCTCCATCCTCTTCATAAGGTTGAACTCTGCTTCGATTATCGATGTTTGGTTTTTCCATAGATTAGAAAGGTGTTTCTCATTGCGATGTATGGATTCAATGTCCTTTTCATACTGGTCAGCGAAACGGGAGTCCAACACACCGAATAAGTCATTCGCTTGATACCCGATAACCACTGATTAGGCCTTGTCGGCGCCGACCCGTCTTCCCTGCGGCGCGCCGCTGTCTGGCGTGGACGTGAAAATGCTGTGTTAGCAAAATTTCATTGTAGTATTCGAGTTCCTGATAATCGTTGTCGGGCTTGCTGCACGATCGTATTACAATGGCTTAATGTTTCAATGGTTGCGCACAATTTTTCTTGGTAATTTGCTATTTTATTATAAGTGGTTATGCCTGTCCAACAGGGTCCCAGCATGAAAAATCTCAATAAAACAGTTGCTACAGTTGCGATTTATGATCTCGGTTTTCTTTTCCTTTCTGTCAAGTTGGTTGTTGGCTTTATATTTGGTTTTGGGGTCATTACGTTATTCTGATTAACGGGCAAAACGGAGAGTTTCACAATAGGGCGTTTCATGACTCCATTTTTGGTTTTTAATGAAACCGCTCTGGTTAGGCCATCGTTTCCTGGGGTGTGTGTCGACTACACGTCCAAGCGCCCATTTTCCTGGTGGCAGATTCTCATCATGAATCACCACTAGATCTCCAATTCCGATGTCTTTTTGTGGTTCTATCCATTTACTTCTCGATGAGAGTTGTACCAAGTATTCAGCCTTCCATCGTTTCCAAAGATCTTGGAATAATTTGCTGGTCAGATGCCATCTGGTCCTAGCATCTTGCTCTGTTTCTATTACATTTGTTCCTGGTCTTCCTGATAAGAAATGAGCTGGTGTAAGGAAATCTAAGTCGTCGGGATCCTCGGATATTGCGCAAAGAGGTCGTGAGTTGAGGCATGCTTCTAGTCTGGCTAACAATGTGGTGTTCTCCTCGAAGGTTAGTGTGGTGTTCACAAGAATCACTTATTATAGTTTTGAGGTTTAGATTAAAACCACTCAATTAACAGTAAGTAGTGTGCAACTCCAAGGTACCGTCTAGTCGCCCGAAGGGCTAGTTCAAGACTGCCTTACGACGTAGCCGTCGAGCTGCTGCTACATTTATTGTATATATCACATCTCTTCCTTTTTATAAAATAATTAGATTATAAGTTCTACTAACAATTATCTAGAATTTAGTTTTTTCATTATTTGAAAATACTATAAACAACTTTAGAACTTATTTAAAGTTAACCATTTAAAGTACTTAATCAATATTAAACATTCAAACATTGTCTTTTACGTATTGATTAGGTTTTAAGTACAATGACTATTGTTAATTTATAATTCGATAATGAATTACTTTAAATTACAATTACAATATCAAGTTTTTAGGCATTTTGCTTTCAATTAAGATGTCTGTCAATAATTAAGTACAAATAGACAATATTTAAGTACAAGTAGATTTGAGCTTAGCCACTAATTACAATATCTAGTAAGTATTTAGACATTTTGTCAATATTAAAGTACAAATAGATTTGACTTAACCATTCATTAAGTTTTAACAATATAGTTAAAGTGTCAAGTTTAGGATCCGATAAAATTTAGACTTAGTAATTAATTCAGTTCTAAGAATCTATAATAATACAGCATTTGCTGATATTTGGAGTATTAAGCATTTTGCTCTTATCTGGGTACCTAGTTATCCTTCTTTATTCAATTCGCGATTGATAGCTTTTCATTCGCCTTTTATCTTCTTAAGGTGTTAGATGTTCATTCATCATTCCTTATATTTGTATGAGCATGAGCAGTATGAGGTGTGGGATTCAATTCTGAAGTTAATTTGTTTCTTTTATATTTTTTTTACATAATTTTGCTCGTTTTTTTCTGCCTTCGTTTAATTTGTTTTTCTCCTTTTTTTTTCTTGTCTTTGTCTCTGACCTCTGAATCGCCGTAGTTATTTTCGAGATCTGTTAAAAAAAAGTAATTTATCTCTGAACTTTCTTCCACAGCTCGGATGGAGATTTTCCAGTGAAGGGATGAGGTGTACTGTTATACATCATTAAATATTATAACAAATCATCGCATTGGCTGATTCTGAGTCGTTTAAGGAAGCTCTATTTTGCCTCTCGACCTCGCGTTTTTGTTGAGGCCAAGTACGGGATTGTATTGAAAGGTGTAATTCCTTGTTCAATACAGAACGATTTAAATTCCTGACTAGTGAATTGTCTGCCATTATCTGCTGTAATACTAGCAGGATTTGCGATTCGTGAAAATATATATATTTTTAATACTTTTATTGTATTCTATGTAGAGATAGATTTCATGATTTCGATTTCTTTGTATCGACATAATTTCCACTTGGCAGTGGACCTAAAAAATCAAAACCCAGACTTTTGAAGGAAGTTCACGCCTTTTCATCGGTACTGGGGGATTTGGGCCTGAGACCAAAGATAGACAAAGACGCCAAAAATACGGTAAAAAACTGTAAAGGATGTATAAAGTACATCCTTTACATATATTTTTGGCCACCATACCTGTGTGCGTAATCTAACCTTCATATTGACAATGCCTGGATGGCTTTCGTTTGCTTCTTCTATACTCGGAATTTTAATTCGATTCCAGATTTGACAATTTCAGTGTTGCAACGTTATGACAAGTACTAAATAGTGACGTTGCGAAATTATTCGATATGGAAATGGAATATTTCCGGATCGATTCTTCTCGTTTATAATTTTACTCTCGTAAACTAAGTATATCAGGAAATTAAATATTTCTGAACCGATAATTTAGTTTTGACGATTAATTAACGATCTGAGACTTTTCTTTTATAATTGTGTGTGAAATAAATAAAAAATGTGATCATGAAGGAACATGACGAATAAAACAGATAGATGTATTATGGTAATAATTTATTTTATATATTGTCGCTGTCATCGCTATCGCTATCGCTGTCAGTTTCTGTAACATTTATTATAAGTGTGTCTGTGATATTGTCAATTAACATATCTAGCCTACTCATTTTTTCCTCTTCTTTGACAACATGGGATACGCATTTAGACCATTCGGTAGCCGTAATTTTTTGAATGCCTTCCTGAAATAAATTTCTCACGTCTGTCAATTTGAAAGTTTTATTATTTTGAGCTACATGCTCCTTTACCTGCGCCCATATCAATTCGATAGGGTTTAGCTCGAAATGGTAAGGGGGCAGTCTTAAAACCGTGATCCCATGTTGTGCTGCCATTTCGTCTACAGCGTACTTATTAAAAGACTCGTTATGTGGAATCAGTTCTAAAAGCGTAGCTTTAACCATATCTGGTTCGTAATGAATATTTTTATTTAAAAGCCAATCTTGAATGGCAGCTTTTTTTCCAGCTCAATTTTGGTGCCGTTTCCAATTTTCGGGAGTGGTAAGGTGCATTATCCATCACCACAATTGAGTTTGATCTTAATTTTGGTAAGACTCCAGCGAACCACTCCTCAAAACAAACTGCATTCATGGTAATCTTCACAATTTTTCTTTGCTTCAAAAATCATGAGCCCCTCTTCCAGGAAGCCTTCTTCACTACATATATGGCTAATTATGAGACGTTTGCCTTTTCCAGATGGATTTTTTAATCCAGTGGTCAGTCCCTCCAAAAACGCTTGTCGAGATGATGTGACTTTCTTGTCCACCCAAGTTTTTTTTACAGTATGACCTTAAAATAAATATGGTACATGAACATTCAATATTACTATTAAATTTAATGTAAAATGTATATAAATTCATTTTGTGTTTAAATGTTAGCCTTACCTGCGTTAACCCAAGTTTCATCTTGATAATATATATGTCTCCCTTCTCGTCGAAACTGACATATAGATCGCAAGTAACGCTGGCGCCATGTTATTATATCATTTCGATCAATAAGTGTGCTCTTGCGTGACCGTGCAACAAATTTAAAATTAAGTTGCTTCAAAATTTTTCTGAGGGTGTCTTTGGAAATCTTGGGCATTTCTGAATCATCGTTCATCACTTGTAAAATCTAAAATAGTAAGTTTTATAATAGCTTGGAATCATTACTTATATATAAAAGATGTAGGTATAAAATAATACTGTCTGACTGATTGACTAACCTTTGCAATGGTTGGAGGTTCATTTTGGTAAAAGAACTGATGAACAATTCTTCGTATTGCAGAGAATGTAAATTCATCAATTTTATCTTTGAAACTTCGCTTTGGTCCAGTTTTTTTAGGAGGAGTTGGCGGCGCACCTTTATTTACTTCCATCAAAACGTTACAAACAGAGCGTGAGGTTATTCCCAATATGTCAGCAACTTTGCTCATACATTCATTTTCTTCCACAACTTCAAAGGCCTCCAATTGCGCAGAAATTTCATTTTTCACGTATTTGTAGGCGTTGCGGATCATTACTTTTTCAGTAACAGTGAAAGCTTTTCGTGGACGTTTTTTTCTTGGGGACAAGAAAACATCCACGTCTTTTTATGATGTACTTGGCTGAGGATCCATTTTGATGGTAAACCAAAACAAATAGATTCACTCAAAGTTCACAAAAAGCTATAAACGTAACAACACTTACAAAAACCCAACAAAATATCGATTCGCAATGAAATAAGATATTCGTGCAGTCAGACTGGGAGAATGAAGCCGAATGACACGATAAACAAAATGGCGATAGCTGCACGAGCGCGCACGGGTTGCCAATACTGAAAACTATCTAGGCTCTTTTATTATAAGTTTTGTTTTTAATATAAAAACAAAAACATTAACTTTTTATAAAATAGAGCAGCGATTACTAATTAATAAATAATTATTAGGAATAATGATGTATTTATTTAAATAAAAATCAATAATTTAGTCTTTAATTGGCACACTGATGGCACACACACTGATTGTTTATCGATTTTTGTGTTCATCACTACACTATTATATGTGGTATCATTATTTCACAAAATGACAGTAGCTAATGTCAAATCTTTTTTTTTTTTTTTATGGATGGGAAATCATCAAATGACCCCTCCCGCTCTGGGTGAAGCAGAAGGGAGTGTCAGACTCTTACTGACTAAAACCCATCCGTGCTCCTCCTAATGCCCTTTGTGTTCCAGGGCCGCGGCGGCTCTTTCGAACAGATTCCGCAACCCCGGCAGGCACTGGCCCTACCGGGCCCCGTCTACTTTGCTGACATCTCTTTGAGGTGCGCGTGGAACACAGCGCGCCGTCGACCTGGGCGTGGTCCTGATCGGATGACGAGCCACCCAACGCTCGCCGTCCGCAGACCTGCGCCTACGGTGGCCGGGAATCACTCTGCGATTCCCCTCTTTGAGGAGTGGCTAGAGCGGCGCCACGGCGTCCTCACCTTCCGCCTGACGCAGGTACTCACCGGACATGGATGTTTCGGGAGATACCTGTTTCGGATTCGGCGGGAGGACACGCCTGGGTGTCAACATTGCGAGGATCGGCCGGAGGACACGGTGGAGCATACGGTGGAGGTCTGCCCTGCTTGGGTGGAGCACCGTCGTGTCCTCGTCGAGGCGATCGGCGGCGGCGACCTCTCGCGTCCGGCCCTGGTTCAATCCATGGTCCGGAGCGAGGAGGCATGGGAAGCGGTCACCTCCTTCTGCGAAGCAGTGATGCTAGCGAAGGAGGAGGCTGAACGCGTGCGAGAGAGGGAACGCCCCAGCCGCAGCTAATGTCAAATCTGGAATCGAATTAAAATTCATAGTATAGTACTTGTTTTTTCAATATAGTGAGTATCACTAATTTGTTTCCCCGTAATAAGATGCAACAAAAGTTCATGCTCAAATAATTTCTAGTTGATTATTATTGAAGTATCCCAAACATTATTCATTAAAGCGTCTTTATTTAATTGAAAGTCATTATCATTATTTGATGTTTCATTAATTGTTTTAAGCGATAATACCACGGGTCGCACATATTGAACTTGGTTAACATAATATTAATGTTCAAGTGGACTTTTTTGTTTGTTGGTACTTGTGCATAGACGAGATACGACGAGTCTGCTATGTTTGATTTAGCTGGTTTATATTTATAAACCTGGTAAATTACTGACTTTATAATTCTATGATTGTAAGCGGGGAACCTAACGCTCGATTTGCGCGCAAGGTTTCGATTTTGTGCCAAAAAAACTTTTAAAGGCTTATTGGTCTGGGATAAGTTCAATTTTTTTTTCCATATTGGTACATGACGAAGTCTTCTATTACCCATACCAAAGCTAATGCCTCTTTTCGGTCTGAAACTATCATTTTTCAACTATTCTGTCAACTGTCTGTTGGACTCTTATTTCCAAAGGAAGTGTTATCATACTATTTAAGAACAGCTCCTAACCCAACAGAGCTTGCATCTGCAATAACTTTGAAAGGTAGGAATTTTAGAGTGACCTTTTGTTAATTCATCAATTGCAATCATTTGTTATTTTTGCCAATATGCTGTGATATTGTCATTTGCACTTTTTGTCTAAGTAACTGTCTAATGGGTTCAGTTAGGGTTTTCTTTGATGGTTTCAGGTGCTCTAAATTCTTTTAGAGCACCGTTCTCGATTACTTTGATGTACTTATCAAGTGGTTTAATGCCTGACGGTGAAAGCTCGTGGCTCAAAATTTAACAGTTTTTAATTGAAAACACATTCATTTTTATTGAGTAAAACGTTTTCGTTTAGCACTGTTAATACGTTTGTAAGCCTTGCGTCATGTTCTTTTAAATCACGTCCAAAGACTACTATGTCATTTATAAAGTTTACGACTCCTTCGCATGGCAATAGGATTTTTCCATAATTTTTTGAAAATGGCAATCGGATTTTTCCATATTTTTTTTTTTAGGAACACACATTAACATTTTGTATCTATAAAGCCCTTTCATTGTAATGAACGTTATGATTGCGTTTTTATATCTAATTTTGAGAAAAGTGTTGCTCTACCAAATTAGGGAATTAGTTGTTCCATTGTAGGTAAAGGACAATTTTCTCTAATGATGTCTTTGTTGGCGGCACGCACGTCTAAACATATACAAATCATCAGGGTTTAGAACCGGTACCATTGGAGAAACCCAAGATGGTGGTTTATTTACTGGTCCAATGATTTCTACTTTAACAGTTCGTCTAATTTTATTTATCTTTGATTCCAAAGGAATGGAACTCGTTGAAAATGCTGACAAACTGGAGGAATTGTTTTATCTATTGTAATCTTTAATAGGATATCAAAGATATCCATTGAATTTGGAAATGGGTTATCGTCAATAGAATTCAGATTGAAACCAATTTTAGCACATTTATGGAGATGGCAGCTTTTTTACCCAAAAGATTCCTTGACCCATTTTCTATGACATAAAATTTTGTAAGTAATGATTTTGAACCAGATTTATCTATGCATCAAAAGAACCCAACACTTTAAGTGGATGTTAAGCACCGGAACCCATGATTGGTTTATTTGGACGTTTCCTGGTTGGAAATTATAACTTTAGATTTTTTCATTTGTTCCCAAGTTTTATTGCTTATAATGTTACAGGTACTACCGGAATCAATGAGCATTTTATATTTATACCATCTACCTGACAGTCTATTGTTTTTCTTGTTTGGATTTTTTTTTTTAATTTGACTGTCGTTAATTCGACTGTTAAATTGTCTGTGTTTGTTGTTTTGCTAGGTTAGCACTCTCTCAATTTTTTTGGCCCTTGTTCTGCAGTATTACTTGGTAATGGCCCTTGAAGCCACATTTTATGCAAATTGCATTAATTGCAGGGCAGGAACTAGTATCACTTTAGTGATTTTTACTGCCACGTCGGCAACAGGGATCAACTTTTTTTTAAATAAACATTTTGTAGTTTTGGAGTCAATTTTATTAAGGCGGGTACTTGTGACATTTGTGCTCTGGCTATCGTGTAAATTGTTAGTTTGCCGTCTTACGGTTTCTAAAGAATTAGCTTCTGCTAAGACTTTTTCAATTGTTGCTGTATTATCACCAAGTGTCAAAATGTCTTTTCTTAATTCAATTGAGAGACACTTTTCTGTTATTTGATAGATAAGAATTTCATCTTCTATAGCAAAATTGCATTTTGAACTTAGACGCCTCAACCGAATCAAAAATGTTTCGATTTTTTTTTTCGACCCTTGTTTCCTGAAGCGGAATGTCACTTTGTTTCGGGGAAAAATACTCTTTCAACTTTTAATCGCGATATCACAAATATCAGTCGCGTCCGGATCAGTTGAGTGAGCTCGGGGTAAATTAAAATATATGTCTTGAAGGGACATCGGAATGCAGTAAAATTGCAGGTTTTTATTTTCATCTTGGTGGTTGTTGCAGTGAAATATAAGGCACGTTTCCATTTTATCCAATGGGAGCCTATTGAGTTTGGATTTTCCTCACAATTAAATGGTTCTATTGCTGGGATTTGTAATTGGGAAATGTTGATCGATCTGCAAATAATAAATAGTAGTAATACAATTTCAAGATCGATTTGATAAATTAAAATAATTTCACCATAAAACAATGACTTTTGGTGTTAAAATAATCAAGTGCCGTCTTTAATAAAGAAATCAAGTAACACTTTAGTTTTGAATCTATCGCATCCGCCCAAAGAGCTTTGTGGCTTCACTTGGCAGTTTGGCACTTCAGATGAAGAAACTCTAGCGGACAAATTTTACAAAGGGTCTGTTTGTACCCGTTTAGTGTTATTAATTAAGTAAAACGGCCACTTGACACTTTGAGGCATACAGAGGCCCATAGAAAGGTGATGAATCGTCATTATTGTATTTGACAATAGCCAGTGCAAAATGTTTTTTAGATTAAGTTATAATCACTTCTTCAGTTCAGTTTTAACAACAGATAAAGTGAGTGACACTTATTCAGTTTTAACAACAGATAAAGTGAGATTTATCTCTATTACTTCGAGCTTGTCGCAGGGGCACTTGGTTAAAACTGGAATTTACGAGAAAATGTTCACATAAGCACATTAATTTTTTATTGAATCTTTTCAATAGGTACATTTGCGAGAAAATATTCTCGAAGACATATTAGTTTTTTATCGAAATTTTTTTTCAATAGGCACATTTTATTTGCGAACAGATTTGGTCAACAGTTCGTAGGATCGGAATTCGGTGTGTTTTGAATATATAAAACTGAACATTATATTTAATGTCAACATAAAGAAACGGATTATGTCGTTACTGAATTTGTCACACCACGATCTTTTTTAAAAGTTATGTATTAGTATAGTGACTTCTTAAATGAATAGGTAAATGATGTTGATTTTTAATTTTGTTTTTTTACAAACACCTTACTCGTCAAAATGTCACGCAGTACCTACATCGGTCCATCCACAACACATCAGAAGATAGCTGACGCAGATTGCGCATAGATGAATAAGTAACAAATTGAAATTATAAGCTACCTATTTCATTAAACATTCAAGAAAATATATATAAATTATTAGGTAGGTACTGAAAATTTGGTTATACCATCGCGTCGGTTGTTCAAGATGGGTTAAACAGAGGTGTATCTAATATCAAATCTTCGTGATTGCTACTGAGATATTCCCGATGGAAAGACCAATAACATTTAGGCCGACCTAGGATTCGAATCCAGGATTTTCTGTTTAGCAGTAGCTTTTGCGGCTAGTAGACCACAACCATTTTTTTTTAACTCAATAAAATTACATTATTGTTGTTGACCAATTTCCGTAAGCAGGTATTTAATTTCAGTTACAATTTCACTGACTGCACTTAAACTCGTCGCCAATGTGGTGTTCACGAGAATCACTTTTTATAGTTTTTAGGTTTAGATTAAATCACTCAATTAACAGTAAGTAGTGTGCAACTCGAAGGCACCGTCTAGTCGCCCGAAGGGCTAGTTCAAGACTGCCTTACGATGTAGCTGTCGAGCTGCTGCTACATTTATTGTATATATCACAGTTAGTCTTTGTTGACCGATCACCCTCTTGAGATGATGTTTTAGACTGCGTACTGATCGCTCCCATAGCCCGCCGGCATTAGGCCAGCTAGGTACGTTAAAGTGCCATTCTATGCCCATCTCTGTTATCTCTGTCATCTCTGTCATAAAACTTTCACTGAAATCTTTTTGAAGCTGGTTAAATTCTTCCTGTAGTATTCTGTTGGCTCCCACGAAATTAGTCCCGTTGTCACTGTAAATATGTCGTGGTGCTCCCTTTCTGGCTGCCATTCTGGTTAGAGCTGCCAAAAAGGCGGAACTGCTCATGTCTGACACGAGTTCTAGGTGAACCGCTTTCGTGATCATACATACGAAAACTGCAATGTACCCATTTGTGGTTTTGATTCCTAGTCCTTTATTTGCCTTGACCTCTACGAACCCTGTATAATCTACGCCGCAGTAGTAAAACGCATGTTCTGGATTCACTCTTGGTTCTGGTAAATCTCCCATGAGCTGGTGCTGTCGCATGGGATTTTGTTTTTGTGCATATGACACACTTTCTTATAACCTTTTTAGTGGCCATATAACCGCCGATAATCCAGTACTTTTGTCGTAGGTTTGCTAATGTTAATCGCCTCCCCCATGGAAAGTCAGTTTATGAGCTTGATCGATGAGTAATGTGGTTAGCTGATGATCGTGTGGTAAGATGATGGGATGTTTCATCTCCGGACTCATGCGAGCGTTTTGTAATCTCCCATTCCTCACACGTAAAATTCCGCGTTCATCTATGGTTGGTTTCAAACTTAAAATTTTGCTTTTAGAGTGCACTCGCCCGTGTTTGTTTAATGAATTTAGATCGTTTGCAAACTCGGCCTGCTGAACGTTTTTGATTATTTTGCGCGACGAAGTTCATGTAAGTCGAGGTAAGGTCGGCGAACTTGTTTTTTCAAAGTAGGCAATCGCAGTATCCATGCAAAAATACGTATGATTTTTGTAATGGAGCTGTATTTGTGAATCAAATGCTTAATAATTGCGGTAATCGGTGATTCTGTAGGTTGTTCAGTGACTACCGCGTTAGTTTAACGGCACATGTATGAGTACTGTGTACCTTAAACTTAAGCTATAGCTATCAGTTTTAGGTTTGTTTTTGACTTGAATGTACCCTGGCGATTAGGAGTGTCATGCTCACTCAAAAGTCTAGGTGATGGTGGCGTATGCATTGGGTCATTTGGCTCCCTTCAAAATGGTTGAGCCGAATGGTGCTAGCGCATGCGTCGTGTTCGTGAACGCTGTCAGTTGGGACTGGTCTAGTGATGGGAAATTCTCGAGAACATTCTCTTAGCGAGAACTTTGCGGATATGTTCTCGAGAATGTTCTCCGAGCAGAGAATTTACGAGAACTTATAAACGGAGTAACAAAACCTAACTTTAATATAATCCAGTCTTAAAATTTGTATGATAGATGAAATTTATAGTGTGTTACTTTTATGTTATATGTATTTTGAAACATTTCGGGAAGGAAACCAAATTATGGGGAATTTCGAATCTAAAAAATACAGTACCAATTGATAACAAAACCATCTTTTTTGGCTTTTTCAGGGTTCCGAACAAAAAACGGAAACCTTATAGGTTCACTCGGGTGTCTGTATATCTATCTGTATGTCTGTCTGTCCGTCTGTGTCAGCCAGTTTTCGCCGGATCTACTGGACCGTCTCTGTTGAAATTTGGTACACATATGGACTTTTGTGACCCAAACACGGACGCGTTACGTAAATAAATAAATGTTGAGAATGGGGGTCACTTTGGGGGTCAAAGTAGAAAATTTCAAAAATTTCGAACTTTATCGTGCAACATATCAAATGAAAGGACTGTGAAAATTTTAATTATTTTTTTTTCATAATTTTAAAATGAATAGTTTTGAAGTTATTCAAGAAATTAGGCTAAAAATGAACGTTTACCCCTTATCTCCGAAACTATAGAACCTGAAATTTTGAAAAAAATGCAGATAATAGTTCTTTACCTACAGATTACAGGAAAACCTATAAGAAGGCTATAGTGTTAAAATAACCTGGTTACTTAAATGAAATTGGTTCGCAACCCTTTGCACGCGAGTCCGACTCGCACTTGGCCAGATTTTTTTTACTAGTTAGGCAAGCGTTTGACCAGTATCTTACTTGACGGTAAGCGATGATGCGGTCGAAGATGGAGCATGCTTGCTCGAAGTAACCTATTCACTCTTGACTTAAAGACTCCCAGGTTGTAGCTATCAGGAAACAGACTCTGGCAAAGAATTTCACTCCTTAGCTGTACGCACAATGAATGTGTTCCCAAAACGTTTTGTGCATGTAGGTGGGATGTCCACCATGTACCGGTGACACACCACGCCGTACGTCTTGTGGTCCGATGATGGAACGGGCTTGGTGGAATTAAATTATGCAATTCCGTCGCAGATTCCCCAAATTGCAACCGATAGAAAACCGACAGTAACTCGGCGTCGATGCTTTAACTCTACGAGCCTATAATTGCCGATGACCCTCTTCGCTCGTTTCTCGATTGAGTCAAGGCATCAAGCTGGTATCTGGCAGATCCGTCCCAAAGATGAGAGCAGTACTCCATACACGATCGAATTTATACTTGATAAAGTTTGAGCAGCTGTACCGGCGTAAAGTACCGTCTTACCTTTGCTAGGATCCCCATGTTTTTAGCAGCCACTTGAGCCTTTGCCTCTATGAAAGGACCAAAGTTGAGGGTAGATGTTAACGTAACATCAAGAAGCTCAAGTCGGTCGGTTATCGCCACGGTTACACCTCGGAAAAATGGAGCTGGGTGGAATTGGCTCCTTTTAGCGGAAAAAAGATTCGCCTGGGTCTTAGCAGCATTGAACTTGCCTCATTCAGAGACAACCTGTTAGGACAAGTTCAAGTGCTCAACCATAGCCTCCCGGAGAGACTGGACCTGCGACCCACCAGCTCGTACATTGGACACGTATCTCTCAGCAACAGTGCTATTGTCTGCATACCCAAAGGTACCGGGTTTAATAAGCAGCAGGAACGATGTTGCCGAGAGCACCGACCCCTGAGGAACCCTGGCAGGCTGGCACTAATATCCAGCAGTCCGGACGAGCAGCCATCTATGACCATTCGGATAGACCGAACCCTCAGGAAATCTGAAATCCAATCACACAATCTGGCGGGCAGACAAAAGGAAGGAAGCTTGCCAATAATGCTATCGTGCTAGACACTGTTGAAGGCCTTCGAGATGTCTAGGTAGACCATAAGTGCCTTCCCGTGTTTCTCGATGGCCTCACTCCAGATGTGAATGATATACGCCAGAAGACCTTTCTTAGAAAGAAAGAAAAATGTTTATTTGGGACTCGCACAAGACACACAAAATTTTAAAAAAAAATTGTCGAAATAAAATAAAAATAGGAACGTCATATTAATTTCTCTTGATTTAATCTTGGTTCAATGTTGGTTGGTTTCTACTAAAATCACATATTCATAGCACTTCATAGGAGGTAAGTACTTCAAGATTCTATAATCTTTGCTAAAGTATTTTTCTTATTTAAATTACTTTGGTTTATGTTGATTATTCGTTAAAGACTAGGAAGTCATTTTCAGGCTGTGTTTGTTTAATAGATCATCGAGTTTTAATCATAAATTCTTTTACAAAGTCCAGAATCAAACAAGTAATTAAGTTTATCATAGCTGCTAGTTATGGCACCACTTTCCTATTTATAGACAATGAAATATATGTTAAATGACATCTAATAATGAAAATAAAAATGACCAAAGTTATCTCTTTCATGTTAAAACAGGAAGGATCACCGACTCGTTTTAAGTTCTCATAAGTTCTCATAAATTCTCGTATGTTCTCCGCTCACGAGAATATTCCCGAACATTCTCGTTCCGAGAATATTCTCACTGTGAGAATGTTCCTTTTCCCCATCACTAGACTGGTCATTTCTCAGCTGCCATGGCTTATTTTAAATATTTCTTTGAATTATTCTTTTTTTCCGGACGCTTTTATCCTGCTCTTCTTTTACATCGGTCTCACATGTATGTATAATTTCAACTTGATCTAAACAAAACTTTGTAACAATTTATTATTTTACGGACACTCCGTGGAGTTTCTTGCACGTTCTTCTCCATAGAGATCTACGCTTTGGAACGTGCAAATAGCTTCATCTTTTTGGACCGACCGACATTGACAATTCAAAAGTGCCTGTAACTGGTTTATTTGAAATAAATATTTTGAGTTTGAGTTTGTTTTAAAATAGATGGCTTTACTTCTAAATTCATCTCATAAATGGTATATTGTTTTGTTTTGTTTGTGTATGATAGCAGCCATGACGGCCCTTAGCTTGTGGTCTTTGAGTTGCCTGACTGTCAAACCACGACTTGCGCAGTCCGCAGGATTTTCTGTCGTCTTCACATATTGCCAATGTTTTGGTCGTATGATTTTGGTGATTGTTGTTACCCGATTTGCTACGAATGGTTTCCATCGGGCTGGATCTCCTTGTATCCATCCTAGTACTGCGGTTAAATCAGTCTAGCAGTAGACATTCGTAGGGTAATCTGACAAGCAGTTTCGAACTTTTTGCATTAGCTGAGCTAACAGATGAGCGCCCATTAACTCCAGTCTTGGTATGGATAAGATTTTGCGTATGGGGGCCAACCTGGCCTTCTACGCAACTAATGTAACGGTTGTCCCTTCTTTGGTTATTACCTTACAATATATTACGCACGCTCCCATTCCTAACCATCTGTTGACTTTTATGCTGTGTATGTCCGGGAATTCTTGCTTCAATTTAACTCATTCCGAGTTAATGGCCTCTGGTAGGGCGCCATCCCATTTTATCTTTGACAGCCAGACTTTTTGAAACAGGAGTTCCATGGTAGTGCTCAAGGAGGTTAACCACCCTAATGGATCTAACAACTTAGAAATGTCCGAAAGTAGAGCTCTTTTGGTAAAAGTTGCAGGTGATTCGGGTTCTATTTTCGGGTTGAACGTAAAATTATCTTTCTGACAGTTCCAACGGAGACTCAATGTTTTGGTAGAATTGTTCTGCTTGAACTCGTATGTTGACTGGTCACATTGCTCTCTCTCCAAGTCGGTATGTAAATTTACTGACTTTGTCAAAAAACCCAACCGCTAAAAACGACTAGGTACAAAGTTCTTTTTTTAATTTCTTTCATTTTAGTGGGAAAAAATATTAAAATCGTCAACTCGAGCCCTTTACCTTGATACCCCACTTGATAGGTTATGAGTGAATAACAATTTGAAGACCAAAAATCAGCCATTTTTATATAGCTAGTGTCACTCTCACAATCAAGACGAATCTAATGACATCTCTCAAGCTAAAATCCATCAAGGCGTTTAGGCTACAGAGCGTGCCAAAGAAATATACATACATACAAACATACACCATTTTCGGGTGTAGGTATGTACCTATAGAGGTACATACCTACACCCGAAAAACATAACCATAACACAATATACTTTACTGGGAGATGGCGATATAGACCGAGACGTAACTCAGCGGATCAACTCAGGATGGATGAAATGGCGGCAGGTCACTGGAACAACTTGTGACCCTCGAATGCCCCTCAAGTTGAAATGGAAAATCTACAAGTCTGTGATAAGACCGGTCGTAATGTATGGATCTGAATGTTGGGCTGCCAAAAAGACGGATGAAAATAGATTGCATGTAGCGGAGATGAGAACGTTGAGATGGATGTGTGGAGTAACGAGAATGGATAAAGTGAGAAATGAGTACATTAGAGGTAGTTTAAAAGTGGCGCCAGTGACGGAAAAGTTAAAAGGGAATCGCTTGTCTTGGTATGGTCATGTGAAGAGGAGGGATGAAACGCATGTAACTAGAAGAGTTATGAACATGAATGTGGATGGATGGAGGGGATGGGAAGGCCAAAAAAAGATGGATGAATTGTGTGAGGAGCGATATGAAAGAAAAGGGACTTAGTGATAGAGTGACGACTGATAGAACAGAATGGAAGAAAAAAACGTGTTGCGCCGACCCCAAGTAACATGGGATGAGGGCAGGAAGATGATGATGAACACAATATACTTTACTGAGGTACCGAAAAGAAAAAAATATAATATTGACTAAAATTCATTGCGTGCATGATCCGTCTGTGACCATTCACTACTCTATTACACAGAAACATTATACTTAAGGCTTTGTTTTAATATAGGTATTTTATAAACAGAATCTTTCTACTTTTACGAAATGAGTTAAGTAAAGCTATAATGAATATGTAGATAAAACTTTAAACTAACCTTGATAAATGTTTTGATAAATGTTTTAAAACCCTTTTGTTCGTAATATTTTTTAGACCTCTCTTCATTCGTTACTGCTTATTCCCCATGGTTTACAAACTACACGTAAACACTAATAAAACTTTACAGTACCTAAATATAACTATAAAACACTACTTATATAAAAAAATCAGAAAAGCCTAATCCACTATTAAAAAAATTCAATTTTTGTAGTAATATTTTACGACATTATTTTGTAGTGCTGAGCTCTCGCAATGTGACGCACGTCCACCTGGCAACATGACTCGCTCGCCCCGCACTGAATTAGTGACGAGTGCGGGGGTGATATAGACGCGGACTTTAAACGGTCGCATTTTTAATATATTAAAATAAAAATAACACATATTTAAAAAAAGTAACAAACCAAATTATTTTCGTTTGTATTGTAAAGCAGTAGATTTTTTTTTGTCTTTCGTTAAAAAATGAAGGAGTTAAATGGTTTCATCTCAACGATTTGGAGGTGATTTGGTGATTTTTCTTATTATGTGATACCGATACATAAATTCTGGCTAAACCAAATTACGTATCATATCATGTAGATTACTACCTATTTTTTCAGATGTAATTTCTTAGTAAATGCCGACGAAAAACCGCTTCAACTGCACGCTATTTTTAAGCTTTTTTCGAGAGTGCAGCCTTAAACAAACATATAATCAAACCAGTAATTAACTTAATTAACTAGCAATATGCTTGAACAGAAGTTAGCGGGTTTAGTCACTTTTCAGAACTTTGGAGGACAATTTCTCCCATAGAGAATAAAATAGTCTTGAGAGAGAGTTTGGGCAGCAAAAAAAATATAAGTTTTTGTTATTTTAGACTACTCTCTAACATACAAAATAAATCAAACCGGAGCCGGACAGTTGTGTACCTTTCCTTGTAAGCGATAGTTAGCCGAGTACAAATGAACAGAAACGCAATGGTTTTATCAGGGCCTGACTAATAGTTTCATTGATCACCTTTCTGCGCTTCATTCATCATCAGAGCTTTTTTGCCGACTGCAATGAGTAATAACGATCAGAACAGATTCAAAGGCGCCCAAACACAATAGATTAACAAGAGCCTGACTGAGAGATCCACTATTATCCACCTTTCTGTTCTCTGTCATCAAGTACCAATCAAATACAGTGAATAATACCCATCAGGACGAGCTGATGTAACACTATGGGTATTCGTAGGAGGTGACAAAAAATATTTTTGCTAGGGAGAGTTTAGAAAAGCTTTTTTTCACGTATTTTTTTGTGTTTTATATGTATTCATGGGACAGCCATGTCTTCAGCCTTCAATTGGAACTATATTTTAGATCACTAATTCTAGGAATGATCTCAATTCCATAAGAGTCTGGCTCACAAATGACTTTTATCCTTTTCAAGATTCGTTTGCTCTTAAACCAGCATGTTTTTAGTCTCGTATTTTGGTTTACAAATTCACTCTGAAATTAAGATAATTATGATATCTGTAATAATATCTGGGAGTTTTGAGATTGAAACATTTTTCTTTCTGAAGCAAGATTTTGTTCGCCCGTGAGTATTTGTATAAAAGATCTTATAACTTACATAACTAAGTAAAACCGCGAAGGTTGTCTTCACTGGTGCGCCTCACGACTATTAGCTATTAATAACTCTACCACTTTTACCATTGAAGCTTCTTACAGAAATATTTTCGTAAATACCGCTTGTCCCGAAATATTTACGTTTGCTATAGGAATCTGTGTTAGCTGAATCTGTGAGCCCTGTCTAAAGAAACATGAGGAACTTCCTAAAGCAACTTGATGTTCCTGATGAATTTCGCGACGGTTGCTTGAGGCAGCACGCCTTTGTTTGGCGAAGGTGAAATATGCAAGTCTAGGTTTTGCAAGGATTAAGGTCAAGTGAGTTTACGTGGAGGAAATGGTTCAATTACCAAGAGTCTCTAACGTCGACCTTAACGAAAGGTGGGAGGAAGGTAGATTGGGGGGTGAGGGCGGTAGATTTTCATGCTGGATGGTCGGTTGTTGGACTGGATGGTCAGTTGTTGGACTGGATGGTCGGTTGTTGGTGTAAAAATATCAAAATGAGCGGTGATATAATAAGCGTGTAAGTGATCCCAGCAAAATAGTTCATAATATCCCATCCTTCTTCTGTTATCTGTATCTTGATTCAGGGGGGCTACTCTCTAACGAAATCCGTAGTTTCGTGCTGAGTTGCGGGCGGGCATTTTCTACTCCGTATCACCTAACCACTGAGAACTAATGATAACACGATTTGACAGTTACTGTGAAATCGTGTTGTCATTCATTCTCAGTTCGGGTTCGGGACTTATCGTAAGTCTGTAGGTGATACAGAGTAGAATACGCCCGCCCGCAACTAAGCCTGAAACTACGGATTTCGTTAGAGAGTAGCCCCCCTGTTTCGACAGCTATTATTGCCTTTTCTCTTATAAATGTTCTTTTTTTTGGGGGGGGATGGGGGTGATGGTGGACACTGAAAATTCTGAGAAAATTACAAGAGAAAAATGAATCTATATATAAAATTAATAACAACTAAAAGAAAAAAATAAATATACATTAGTTGGTGTAGATAGGATAGGTAGCTTATAATAAGTACCTGTAAAATATAAAGGAAAGAGAATTACTTTTAGTACTTTTGTATGGGCTCTCCGAAGTGCTTTATCAAGTTGTTATATAGGTATGTTTTTAGGATTCCGTACCTCAAAAGGAAAAAACGGAACCCTTATAGGATCACTTTGTTGTCCGTCCGTCCGTCTGTCTGTCAAGACCCTTTATCTCGGGAACGCGTGGAGGTATCGAGTTGGAATTTAAACCATATACTCAAATCTACGGTCCCTTGAAGCTGTGAAAAAAAAAACATAGTTATAAGTTAACGTAAAAAAGATATCTAGGCCGCAAAAACGAATATTTTGACCCTCTCAAGGGAACCAAAATTCATAGGGTGTTTCCCGTTGACCTAGAACTATGAAATTTGGCAAGTAATACCGTCTTATACTACAGATATAGGGAAAAGTCTAAAAAGTATACATTTGTAATTAAATCATGAAAAATATTATCTTTATTTAAAGTACGTAATCAATCACCGAGCGTAATAAACAACTGATTAGATTCAAAATCTAGGTACTTAAAACAATCAAGTGTCATCCCTAATAACATTTAGCGTTTACTTCATCAAAATCGACCCACAAAATCAAAAGATATTGAATTTTGAAGTTTAGGAAGAAACTTCCTAATGTGTTCTGATCAGTCAGAGCGCCATTTATTTTAATACCTTATCGTTATTAATCGTAACATACGTTTTTTTTGACGTCTTCCACTGCCAAATACTTTGTCAGTTTACGAAATGGTCGATAGATGGCGTTGCACTGATGACGCGTTTTCCTGAATCGCGGTTTTAATATCCATTGGAGAACGAACCTCACACGATTTTCAAACAGCGCAGCGTTGTAGTTCGTTAGGGATGTAGGTTCGGTTTCTAAAAAGTCTTGAAAAGTATCTGCTAGGGTCCAAATTCGTAAAATTTTATTTATTTTTATCAAACTTATACTATCTTTACAGGATAAACAACCCAATGCGACAGTACAGCCAATAAGAAGAATATTGTATACATTTCTTTTTTTCAGTATAAGTACCTATTCAAATTAATTATCATAGCGAATTACCGCTAGTGCTACCTTGTTAAATTCACTCAAAGTACAAAAGAATAGTTCTGACTTGTTGTGTATGTTATTTAGAGTGCGAAGTGCGCGCGTCAGTGGCGACTCCTTAAGCAGTTTTGTTCTCGCCTTTGGAACCTTCAACAGTGGTGGCCGAAGTCGGCACTAAACGTATCTGTTAGGGACACATAGCCAGTAGCGTAACTAGCATGGGTGACACCCGGGGCGGATAATGTGGTGTCACCCCACAAATGAACCCCCCCCCCCCCCCTCCAAATAATTATGAGTTGCACCTTTGGCCTTTCGTTCTGGTGACGGCAATCACAAGCCATTTTTCAGAAGGGTATGTTCATCATACTTACAAACAAAATCTCAAAAAGTAGATTATTTTGATGTCGTTTTCATCATTATCTAAACCCAACTTTGCTGAGAACACAAGAACGAGCGAAGCGAGCTTGAAAATTTATGCACCCCAACTCGGAAAGGTTTTGTTTTCTTTTGATCATTTCATACAAAAACATAGTGATTTTATTGAGACATACAGAAACGCTCGAGATAAAAGAGAGGGTAGAAAGGAAGAGCGAGCGAAGCGAGCTCGAAATTTTGCGACCCGATAGTGAAAAAAAAACCAGTCAACGAGCGGTCGGGTGTCACCCGGTGCGCGCCGCACCCCCCCCCCCCCTCGCTACGCTACTGCACATAGCCACAAAAACTCCAAAAAAGTTGCATGATAAAGTTGCCCTCGCAGTACTTTAAAATGTAAAGTACAAGAGCAAGTTCCCTTCTAACCCTAAGTTAATTATATCCCACCATGCCTAAAATAAACAGTGTGGGATACAATAGACGAAAGAAAGGGTAAACACCATAAAGTTTCATATAAAGATATCTAATGAATTTGTTCTGTACTCGCTCCAACATAATACTATATTTAGTCTCATGCGGAGACCAGATGACCGCGCTCCATTCCAACTGGCTTCTTACTAGGGCATTATAAAGCGCAATGATTGCCTTAATGTTGGAAAAGTCTTTAGCCCTACGTAGCACAAAACCTAAATTTCGGTACGCTTTACATATTTTAACAATATAGTCCTTAAATGTCAAAGCGGCATTAACCGTCAGTCCTAGGTCTTTAACTTCAGTCACACGGTCCAAGGGGTTGCTGTTAATGCTGAACCCGTATTGCAGCGGAGTTCGAGCTCAGGAGAAACTGATAACCACACACTTTGACTTATAAAAATTCTAAAAGGTTGTCCTGACTCCATTTCACTACCCTATTAATGTCACTTTGTAACTTCATGTAATCGTCTAAGTTACTTACGGGGAGATAAAGCTGAAGGTCGTCAGCAAATAGTAAGCATTTGGCATGTTGTATCACCTTTGGCAGATCATTAATCATTAATATAAATTCTAGAGGTTCAAGATTGCTTCCTTGACTTACTCCTGATAGCGTTAAGTAGGGTTCAGATGTGTGATTAGAATATTCTACATATTGCCGCCTGTCTCTCATGTAGCTTGTAAAAAATGTCAATAAGTGCCGACTGAAGCCAATGGCTGCTAATTTTCTGAGAAGAACGTCATTATTAACAAGGTCAAAAGCTTTTCTAAAATCAAAATACGCAACATCCACCTGTCCCCCTCTCATCTGCTACTGGCAAGATATCCGCTACGTATGTAAGGAGATTACTGGTGGTACTCTTACCCGGCCTGAAGCCATTCTGCGCTTCCGATAGCTGCGCGCTTACCTGCGAAAATATTGCTTTCTGAATGGCAGACTTGAATAATTTCGCCGGCATAGACAGCACTGCTACCGGTCTGTATCCTTCCACCGTTTGTTCGGAACCTCCTTTTGGAACAGGTACCACTCGAGTTATCTTCCATTGCTCTGGAAATATTGTCCTCCCCAAAGAAAGGTTGAAAATATGCAACAACGGGCAGGCCAGTACAGAACGATAATCCTTGAAGATGTAAGGTGGTATGCCGTCTGGACCCGTGGATTTCGTGGGCTTAAGTTTTACCTCATCCAGATGTAGTCGCTGCAGATGGATCCGTGCGCCTCCATTTACACCCCCCGACTCGCCTACTGCTTTTTCCACATTAAGCTCCGCTCGTTGTGTGCTGTATACCGAATGAAAATATTCTGCAAACTCCCTAGCACATTCACCATCTGAAAGTACCTCCACATTTTTTAGTATTTTGTTTGGTGCACGACAAGTTTTACTTGATTTGATAAAGTTCCAAAACGACATGGGGTTTTTGAGGAACTGACTTTGAAGCCGTTCTTTGTACTTTATGAGCAATTCCTATGTGGTTTTAACCTTCGCCCTACACTTACTACTACTGCTTACTTTATACTTTTTATGAAGAGCCGATTTCAATTTAATGTCGCGAATAATTTCCAATGTGTACCACTTGGGGTTATTGTACTTCGAGGTTACACAACTTCGCTTTTCCTTTGGAACGCAGTCATCTATAATCCCGTTAACACAGTCATAAAAAAAATTAAACTTGCATCTATCTCATCAATCAAACTCATAAATGGGGGTCCAGTAAATGGCGCCTATCCGTAAATAAAGTGAGAATAAATCAGCCTTGTTAAAATTCCATTGCAATTTTTCCCTCTACCATTTTGTTTCGTGGGGTGTGTGTAAATAGAATTCTTGTGATTGTGACGCATTGGAACTCTGGAGCGGGCTACTGTGCAGACATATTGTCACTTCAAGTGGAGGATGACTCACGCACTCGATCTCAGCAAAAGTACTAAGTCAAGAATCCGATAATTGCAGTTACCTATTCAATTCCTTTGAGCGAACCCACAGTAAGACAGAAAGAATTCGTAGTAATTAGTCACATATGAAGAACTGGAATACAAGTTAAAATCACCTACTACAATTACTTCACTATAGCGGTTACAAAAATCTTCAATAACTTTAAACAATAACATAAATTCATTGTCACTGCTACTCGGTGGAATGTAAACAACGCAACATAGAAACAAAAATCTATACTGATTATAGACCGCCGCACAAACCAGTTCGAACACTCGCTTATCTATGTTGTCGTCACTCGGTACCGACACACGTCGCAGCTGTAGTCGCGGTGTGGCCACGAGACACGGCCACACTGGTGTAAAATTCATACGTTTTGATAGTAAATATCGATTTGACCGGGGTTATTGTTTACTGGTTGATCTGCGAAACCATTCCCATTCACAATATTCTATATTTAATGCCCAATTTTCCGGTAAACACAAAGTATCATATTTGCTTTCTGGAACACCTATGATGAACGAGGAATAATCCCTCTCTGTTTTATGTTTTAGCTTGTCTACTATTACTGGGACGGCATTGCCACAGATATTCTCGCGTCCTTCATCTGGCAAGCCTCCATCTGCTTATTTCTCTCTATCAAAACCTTAACTTGAGATTCTAGATTTTCAACTTTATCAGCTTTTTCTTTAACTACCTTCAATATCATTTTTATTTCTTTCAACTCAGTTTCTGTTTGAGTGAATCTATTTTGTAGTATAGAATATTCTCTTACTTGGATAATAAGATTCTTCTCTCATTATTCAATTCGGTACTTCGTTGGAATTGTGCCGATTGCCGCGGCAGGTATTTACGTAACTGCTCGGTGTAAATGTTTTGTCCATGATAGGGATTCCACGAACAGGTGTATCCGAATTGTTCCGTTTAGGCATAGTACGCACACAATCCGGGCGTACCCATTTAACCCTGTCTTCGGGGATTAACTCCTCAAACTTTTCCATCGTCCAGCCAAGGCATTTTAGATGGTATAGCCTTTTGCAGGGTACTAGCGAGCACTCCATATACGAAATGTCGAAGATTCCCCCTTCGCATACTACGCATTTCGTACCCATTTAGGAATGTCCACCAAAAACGACTAACTTAATATTTAATAATATTGCGCGCGCGTTATCCGAACACGTCCGATCACGGCGCGTCTATATCGCGCGTAAATCTCTGATTTGTTCTGGTTCGTTAATCGTGCATTAACCATAATCGTAGAACTGTCTTGAACTAATTTGGTAATTGCGAAGGTAGGTACTGGACGGTTCGACTTGCGGATCATTCCTGTAGGGTTCCGTACCAAAGGTGCTGACGGGACCCTAGCCTCCGCGATAGATTCTTAGCTCGGAAAAAACTGCGAGACTTGACTCCTGAACTATCCTACCAACTTAAACCCCAACCTGGAATACTATTATAATTAAATTCACTGGCACTCCCGACTGGTATAGTTTTCCATCGGTAGAGAGCCTCATCAAAGGCCAAACCAACAACCGCACATACTTATAAAGGCGCGCAAGGCTTCGCCTGAGGCCTTACGGACGGGAGTCGCACACTTATCTGCAGGTATGTCAATAAAGTCGGCACCCTCGTAGCTGGTCGTCCTCGCTGGGCCTCCCCAAGGCAACTGGGGGTCTCACTCAGCGGGGTCTGACCGCCGTAGGTGCCGTGAAGAGGCGGCATTGTGTAATTTATTACATTAATGTCGAGACATACCTGCAGTAAAATTCATCAGTTACACAACAGGCGTGCGTCTTCTAGCTAAGATTTTACTGGCAGGCGCATGCCAAAAAAGCTACACCAATAGATGGCAGCACAGGGACCGGTCCGCCGTCGCGGGCCGAGGTGAGCTACCGCGGTCAGGGGGCTTCGCCCCGACATCGCTTACCGCGCCCTCTTGCGGGGACGCAGCGAACTCCACACAAGTCTGAGGCCTTTCGTATGGTGGCCGGAGATCGTTGAGAACCCTTTGACTTATGCTCTCTTGCTCCCTCTGCGCCCCCTTTGCATGCACCACCCTCTCGCAAAAAGGGGCGATGGCATTCCACACGTTCTAGCTTCCGGCTATAAACTACACCACCAATGGTAGCTACAGATCACTCACACCAAGTGCTGCAACGAGGGTACAGTGCTGCGGCGCCCAATCTGAGCACTCCTTTCCTCCTCAGGGAAATCAATGCAGTGGTGACAAACGAACGGGCATTCGCTCTCGACCTATACGACATTTCTCGAAGCATTTATGTCCAGTAAGCACCTGTTAGCCGGAAATTGAGGACGCTCTTCCAGAACAAGCCTTACCCCCTCTATTATGGCGTGCCCCCATCTTGTTTGCGCAAGCTGCTTCCTTCATTCTGCCACTAGGATTTAACGAAGTAAGTTCTTCTTGCCTTTAGTTTCCGACGTAACTGATCGCGAGTTAGTTCTTCCTTCCGCCTGCAATTTAGAGATAGGTACAAAAGCTTTCGTTGCTGGCTCGAAAAAGATCGTATGCTAACGTCTTATCACACTTAAAGCCATCGTTTTCTGCGGTCTTCGCAGTATTGCGGCATTGCGGGCTGCCAGGTTGTCGGCCTACAAGGTATCGGTCCGACACGACATGATTCCCACATTGAGTATCCAGCAGGAGGCGATGGGCCCTCCCAAATTTGGTAAAATCAGCGCAAGAGCAGCTGCAACGCTAATCATGCTGAGGACTAGCCGCTGCAGCTCGGAAGTCCGATAAGCTCTCAAAGGCAAGTCCCAGGGACTCCATCAACGCTTCGTAGTCGTATCGTCGTGGTTTTTTCATGGTTGGTGAAAAGCCCAGTGGGTCCCAAACTTGTGTACCACTGTGCCACTTCAACACCGAAATGCCGAATACTTCCAACGACCTTCGCCGCATCCAGTCGTAACCATATTGTTACCGCGTGACATCTCTCGCCCACTCGATCGAACCTTCGCGGCCTAGAAAATTTACGGCTCCCTCCGCTAAATAATCCTCAGTATGCAGCTTCAGGGCTAGTTGTTAAAGGCGTTGTCGCTATATCCAGAGGACCAGGATGCCAGGACGAATTTTGGCAAACAGCTTCTTCCGCTATAGTCATTCCGTTTAAGTACCAGACATTGGCCTCGATTTTTATACCAAAACGTCTTTGGGCTTATTTGTCGATAACGCGTGCTTCACAACTATAACGCGTGATACGCTAGGCACGTGATTTTTCTACAAACTATGTGAGTGAGGCGTCAACTTCATAACGTTACACTATCTGGGGTGAATGCTGGTACTGTCTTCCTTCACCCAGATACATCTATTAGATGTTATCGAAAGAATAAAACAACCGTTATCTGTATTTTTGACCTCATATTGAACTTTATCGACATGAACTATATCTAAACGGCGAATAATCTTAACACCATCTTTTAATTTGACTCCAACGCAAGTTATGCATTTTACAACTCTGATTATCTTGTAGAAAACAAAATGTCAGCCAGCTGTATCTCGGTGGAAAGGTCGTCAGCTGGCTACACGAACATTTTTTTTTTCATATTTTCATTCATTTCCTCCCGATTGAAAATTATGTCATTATAGCTAACCCAATATCTTGCAGAAAACAAAACGTCAGCTGGCTGTATCTCGGTGGGAAATTCGTCAGCTAACGCCCTGAAAGGAGCATCTATCACATACTTAAATTCACCAGCTGACGAGTTTTCCCTTTGCATCTTGCCAGCTGATTTATTTTATTACTTACAGGATCATATTAACTATCAACTGACAAATTTTATCCGGGAGGAAATGACGTGTCTAAAGTAATTCGACTTTATGCTTCATGCTCCGACTGAAAGTGTAATCTTTGGAGCTTTATTTATTATTTTTTCCATGTTATGCACTTACAATTTATACATATTTAGGTTTCTAAGACCTTGTTCTATAATCCATTTTATAAATAAAAATCTTGTATCACGGTGTTTGTTACCGAACTCCTCCGAAACAAATCTACCGATTTTCATGAAATTTTGTGTGTATGGTAGGTATGAGAATAGGTGTTAGGCTATTTTTTATGGCAAAACAACGTTTGCCGAGTCAGGTAGTATAAAATAGAGCCTAGAGCAAAACTTCCTCACTTTACCTTTTTCCTTATATTTCGAAAACTAGATGTACTACCGACTTGATTATTTTTGTGATATTGTTTTTATGTAAAAACCTTTCATTTGACACTAATTTTGTAACAATACTTCCATAAACAAAAAATCACATTTTCGAGTTACGTAATTATTTTATAGTACAAAATATAACTTGAAAATTCTCTTGGGAACTATCAAAATACGGCTTTATTGGATTCTAATGAGAACTAGTACATACTACTGCGCTACTACACTACAGCGTGATCCAAAAACTTTTTGGACCTTTGTGAAAAATAACAGACAGAATAATGAGCAGGCTACTTTTGGCGACTTGTCTCCAAAGCAAGTGGCAGATGCGTTTTCTGAATATTTTAGTAGCGTTTTCTTGCCTAATTTACCATCATTGGATCCTGATCGTGCTCTAGCGATGGCGAATAGCTCTCTTAACTGCGCATCTCAGGTGGTAAATATAGATTACATCCACGAGTCTGAGGTACGTAGGGCTATGGCTCGGCTTCCTCCTAAATCAACTCAAGGTCCAGACGGAATACCTCAGTATATGGTTAAAGACGGTTGCGAAATCTTTAAACTGCCCTTAACATTTATTTTCAACCTGTCTATTGCCTCAAATATAAATCCTACTGAGTGGAAAACGTCTAGAGTACTACCGGTGCACAAAAGCGGTCCAAAAAGTGAAATAAAAAATTATAGGCCAATAGCGGTATTATGCATATTCGGCAAAATATTTGAATCGGTGCTCTATAGAAGAATTTATAAGCAACTGCAACGTTGGTTCGTGGATGAGCAGCATGGATTCCTGCCAAATCGCTCAATCACTTCTAATTTGCTCAATGTCACTACACTATTAACGGAAAACATTAATCACAAAAGGCAAGTCGATGTAGGCTATTTTGATTTCCAGAAGGCTTTTGACCGGGTTGACAACGATGTTCTTTTAAAAAAATTGGCCTTGGCAGGTTTCTCCGCTACGTTACTTAAGTTCTTTGCAAATTACTTGCATGGGCGTAAGCAATATGTCACCTATTTAAAAGCCCATTCGGAGCGCTATCCGGTCACGTCTGGCATAGGACAGAGGTACCAATGTCGGGCCTCTACTCTTTTTAATTGTAGTTAACGATCTACCCTCACGTATTAAACATTCCACGGTTTTAATGTACGCTGATGATGTCAAAGTGGCGTTCCCAATAGTCGGCTCTGGTGATACTGCCATACTACAACACGACATCGACAATATTCACGCTTGGAGAACGGAAAATAACCTCAACCTTAATGTCGATAAATGCGCTATCATGTCGTTCTCAAAAACTACACAACTCGTACTAAACACCTACACTCTGAACAATGAGCCCTTGAAACGTGTAACAACCATGCGCGATCTAGGTACAAACTTTGATCCACACTTGACCTTTAACCAGCACTTAATTCAGACCTGTAACAAATCCCGGAAAAACTTAGGTTTTATCTTGCGTCAGGCAAAAGTATTTAATAATAGACAAGCCCTTACCCTTTTATATAATTCGTACATTCGCAGTATACTTGAAACCAATAGTGTAATCTGGAACCCACACGAAAACACCTATACATTAGTCATTGAAAAGGTCCAAAAGCCTTTTGTACGCTACCTATACTTAAAATTGTATGGTTATTATCCGTACTTATATCCTACACCATTTGTGCTAGGTATGGTAGCCTACCAAAGTTTAGAAGTCAGAAGAAATCTTGCTACGGTTAAATATTTCATTCGCCTTATTCGTGGTTCCCACTTCAACTCCTCGCTTTTACAGCAGATTCTTTTTAATATACCTCTTCCTATCCGTCATACACTTCGCCCTCGGCAACGTCCTCTATTTTCAGTGCCTCAAATCGGTTCAAAATCCCTTAAGACCAGTCCTTTGTATGTAGCTCTCACTCTTATTAACAACATTTTATTATTTGACGTTACGTTGGATATCTTTGCGACTGCTGAGCTGAGATTTCTGAGCACGGCTACTCGTTACCTAGAGTCCATTGCTGCCTCTAGTACTATCTCTTGTGACTAATTTAATATTGATTCTTATTTTGTTTGACTTTTTAATAATTGTTTACTTTTGTTTTTTTATTTAATATTACTGTACTTATACTGTATAAATTGATAATTTCATTATAATTTGACATTGATAATTTCTATTTTTCCATATTATTTTTGACTAATTTAATTTCTTTTCTAATTTTATTCTCATTCAGTTTGATTTCTAGGAATTGTTTTCTTTTGACTTTTGATTTAATATTATTGTTTATTTTTTATTGTTTTTTGATAATTTTATTACCTTTGATTCCATGACATTCATAATTTCTATTTTTCTATTATGTTATTTGTTTGTTTTGTACTGACCAATAACTTGTTTGTGTGGTTATAAACTGTAAGTGCAAGTTGGTTATAATAATAAATAAATAAATAAATACTGTGAATAAATAAACATGTCAGCTGGCTCAGCTGATGCCCTGAACCGTGTAACGTAGGAGCATCTATCGCCTATTTAAATGCACCAGCTGATGAGTTTTCCCTCGGCATCTTGCCAGTTGACATTGTTTATTACTTACAGAATCATATTAACTATCAGCTTACAATTTCTTATCCGGGAGGAAATGGGGTGTCTAAAGTTATTCGACTTTATGCTTCATGCTATGACTGAAAGATTAATCTTTGAAGCCTTTATTCATTATTTTCTATGAAAAGCTCATACAATTTATAAATATTTAGATTTCTAAGACCTTATTCTATAACATAACACAATCATATAACCCATAGCTCCAATTCCACCCAACTCCATCTTTCCGAGGTGCAACCGTGCCGATGACCGACCAATTTGAGCTTCTTGGGGTTTCATTAATATCTACCCTTAATTTCGGCCCTTTCATAGAAGCCAAAGCTCAAGTGGCTGCAAAGAAGTTGACGATTCTAGCAAAGGTGAGACGATACTACTCGCCGGAACAGCTGCTCAAACTCTATCAAGCGCAAGTTCGATCGTGTAAGGAGTACTGCTCTCATCTTTGGGACGGATCTGCCAGATACCAGCTTGATGCCCATGAGTCAATTGAGAAACAAGCCAAGAGGATCATCGGCAATGATAGGCTCGTAGCGAAAAAGCTCCAAAGTCTTGAGCATCGACGACGAGCATTGCATTGCATTTTGGGGAATGTGCGACGGAATTCAAGCCCTTTCCATCATCGGACCACAAGACGAACGGCGGTGCGCCACCGGTACATGGTGGACATCCCACCCACACACACAAAACGTTTTGGGAACACATTCATAGTGCATACAGCTACGAAGTGGAATTCCCTGCCGGAGCCTGTGTTTCCTGATAGCTTCAAACTGGGAGTCTTTAAGTCACGAGAAATAGGTTATTTATTCACAATAGTGTGTACTAGTTCTCATTAGAATCCAATAAGGCGGTATTTTGATAGTTTACAAGAGAATTTTCAAGTAAGATTTTGTACTGTAAAATAATTATGTAAGTAACTTGAAAATGTGATTTTTTTGTTTATGAAGGTATTATTACAAAATTAGTGTCACATGAAAGGTATATAAATAAAAACATCATCACAAAAATAATCAAGTCGATAGGACATCTTGTTTTCGAAATATAAGGAAAAAGATGAAGTGAAAGTTAGTCACGTTGGAATTTTGTAAGTTTTTGTTCTAGGATTTTTTTATTCTTCATAGTTATGGATTATACTAGCTGACTCGGCAAACGACAAAAAAATTAATAAAAACCGGTCAAGCCATTTCGGAGGAGTTCGAAAACAAACACTGTTATCCAAGTCTCCAGATTAGACCAAGTATTTTCTCTATATTGTCGCCGATATTGACGACTTCGGTCTGTGTTTGCGACGGTTCTATATTTTCTACGACACTGATGTCGTTCGATACCCATTTCTTATGTCATAATGTCACAGAAAATGGCTATGGAGTGTCTGCGGAACCTCATCATGACGCCGGGCAGCGACTGTAACAGGTCTGGCCCTGTGAGTAGGAAGTCGTTCAATGACAGTCCATTCGATTTGGCTGCGGCGTCGTGTACTATACGGAACTTCTCAGGCTTCATTGGGTTGAAGACATCGAAATGAGGTAGGTACCAGGTTCTTCCTGGTGCTTCTTTGGGCGCTTTCTCTGCGTACCCTTTCTGTAGGAGCGAGTCCATCTGTTCGGTATATCTATCTCGAAGAATTGGATTTCTATCGAGTTTCTTTTCTATAGAGAGCAGCCGCTTGTGAGCTGTCCCATAACTGGCGGGCATTTCAAAATGTTCCTGCTTCCATAGCATTGCTGTTTCTATATGCCCATCTTCCAGCTGTCTGGTATGTCGATTCAATATGTCTTCTGCCTTCTTTTCAGGATCAGAATCCGGACGTCGAGGGTTTATAATCAACGATTCCAAAGCGAAATATTCGCGGAGCTGTTCATCGAGGTTATCATCTCTTGATGCGTTCACGTAGTGCACCTGCTGACCGAGTATTCTGGTGTGCGCGCCATGTAAGGTCCATCCTGGGATGGTCACTCACGACTCTGGAGTCGTGAGTGACGCTATGGGCTGGTGTTTCGGGCCTCTTCTTACTTTACTGGCTAAGAGTAGGTGGGCGCGCCAACATCGTAAATCAGCTGTTGCTTCAAGTCACTGAGATGCTTGCAGCGTGTGACATCTTCCTCCCTGACGGTTTGCGGCGTGAGGTTGAGCTTCGGTATGGTGCGCGCTCTGAACGGCACCCGGTTCTTCAGCTGGCTCGCGAGCGTAACTGTGATTCTGCGTGAGCAAGGAGTGTCGGTCATGGTGTCACCGATCGCACCAATCTTCAGTGGGTCAATGCGGCCCTTAGCTCCAACTTGTCTGGCGATGTCTTCGTCAATCAACGATATGGTTGACCCATCGTCGAGTAGAGCGAATGTAGATGCCTCTCCCGCCGCCGCTCCGATCACTCGAACCGGTATAATCTTGAGGAAGGCACGACTCGACGTTGTCCGCGAGCTGGCAACCACTTCTTTTGGCTTTTCGGGACGTTCGGCTTCTCTTCGGTGGCTGCTGCAGTGGGCTTCTTCTTTTCATAATGAAGTAGCCGATCGTGGGTGGCCGTACATCCCTTGATTCCACACTTCTTCGGTTTGCATTGATGCCGCTCGCGTCGTAACTTCATACAACGAAAACACAAGTTGAGCTTCTTTGCGAGCTCCTATCTCTTGTCACTGTTGCCTTCTATGAACTTCGGGCTGTCGCGATCAATGTGTCCATCCTTCTCACAAACACGGCATTTGTTCGCCGGTTATTCTGTTGCTGTGTGAGTTCTCTGCGCGCTACGTCTGTTTGATGGGCCCTCAATGCATTCATATTTTCAGCGGGAGCAAAGGCGCTGCAGAAACGAGCTTGTTCAGTGATGAATTCACTGAACAACGAAAGGTCAGGCAGCGACTGGTACTTCTCCGTATATATCCGATACCATTGTACTCGAATAGAGTTCGGTAGCTTCTCTGTTAAGGCTCGCATCAGTTCGGCATTGAGCTTGCATGTCCGATGAGTTCTGAGCTCACTGTTTCAAGTGTACGTCCGTGAAGGCTTCTAAGTCTTGCTGTATTCTCGACATCATTGAAATATTTTCGAGTTGTTTCGTATATGGCTCGAAACGATAGCCACTCTGTGTGTGCACCACTGAAGTTCGGTAAGGTCATAATGACCTTCGACGCCGAGGGAGAATTCTGTGATCACTGTTCTGTTTTTCTATCAGCTAACGATGCTGTTGCGGCCGTAAGGTCCGTTATGAACAGACGTAATTTGTCCCCCCTGTCATCTTCTGTTATCTTCGGTGGCACTATCTGTTTAGTGACTTCATCGACTTTCGGCTCTAGTTCCGGTACTTGCGTTCGACGAGAGTCACAGCTTCTATTACGGATGCCTCCCTCGGCGGCGTTTGTCTCTCTCTGATCAGGAACAGGTTCAGGTGCCTCTTCCAGCCAGGAACGTACGTACTCGTCGTTCGAGTTTCTATCTTCTAAGTATTCGTCGTCCGATTCTTGTTCGGCTCTCTGAAGTGCTAATTGTGCAAGCTCCAACTTAATCTTGAGTACGTCTTCGCGTGCTTTTGCTATTCTTCTATAAGACCGCGTCGTTTTTCCCACGGTCGACGGCGGTTTGCTATGGTCGGTACGGGCGTCACCCCGGGTAGTCGTTGGCAAGACTCGGCTATATGTTCTGTCGGTCGGCTTCAGTGTACTGTCTGAAGGCGCTTCAAATCTAGTTCCCTTTCTTGAGGTCGCAGGAGGTTCTGTTCTTTCCACTTGTTCTTCAACTGGAGTGGAAGGTGGAGGCAGGTCTTCACTGCGTGACTGTGACGGCTGTGTTCCCTCAGTCGTGGATGGTGAACGCGGCGGTAACTAGTGACAGGTAACGGGAGCCCTCTCGATTAGTTCCCTGTTCAGGTCCACTACCCACGCCTCAGGTGTCTTTCCTTGTGACCTCGTGACTGGCATTCTTCAAACTGTTCAAGTCTTCTGGTAAGCCTTCAGCAAACTTCAAACCAAAGTTTAAAGTTTTCAAACTATTTCTATTTCCTCGGATAATGCTTCAAAGTCCCCAATCTTCGAAATTTTCAAGTCTAAATTTGGTCGAAATCTTTTAAGTGTGAAATCTTTTCAAAATTTTCAAAGTCTAAAATCCAAAGTCCCGAATTGATCAAAAGTCCCAGGATGGATCTTCAAAACTCTTCTAAGTCCCAAGATGAATCCTCAAAAATTCTTCTAAGTCCCAGGATGGATCTTCAAACTTTTCTAAGTCCCAGGATGGATCTTCAAACTTTTCTAAGTCCCAGGATGAATCCTCAAAATTCTTCTAAGTCCGAGGATGAATCCTCAAAAATTCTTCTAAGTCCCAGGATGGATCTCCAAAAATTCTTCTGAGTCCAGACTTAATCCTTCAGCGTTTCAGGAAAATTTCTTCCCGGGGGTAGTTTTTCTGAAGGAGTAGTTTTCTTGAAGGGGGTAGTTTTCACGAAGGACTACGGTGTTGACTTCGGGGCGTCTTCACAGGATCGTGTCATGTCGGTTGGCTTCGGATCCGCTTCGGGGTGAGTCTTCAAGGGTTGATTCTTGAAGGGTAGTTTCGGGAACTAATACTAATTGACAACTATTAAAGAAACATAACACGGTGGCACAGAAATTCGGCTCGCATGGACCAAAAACTGTACCAGCCGCGCTGACGTCCTGAACCTGTATACTGAGGTCTCTGTGCCACACGTGTAACGTTCTTCTTTCTTGCTATGCGTACTTGCTGTCTTCGGGATAGATTGGGGTTAGGGACGTTTGCTCACCAGGGAATAAATGAAGATGCAGATAATTTACTGTTAACACTGCAGCTAGCGGTTTAAGGGAAACTTTTCGCGACTACTATATTTACTTAGTTAAAGTTCTATATTTCTTCTTGCCAATGACTACAAATTCTATCTTTTCGTCTATTTAATAACGTACGATGTTACTTTACTGTAACGAGGCCCATAAACCACTAACTTTTTTAGTTTATTTTTAACCGGGAGTTTAACTTTGACTAGGGTACATTCCTGGCTATATCTAGGTCTATTCTAGGTCTGGATAGGGGTTGATGCACTTGTCTGTAAAGCCCCCGAAATTCCCCGTCGAATGGGGTGAAAATCAACCCTTCAACCCTGCCCACTAAGGGGCTTGTTGCATTTATCTATCGAAACCATTTACAAGTGTGACCTTGTTTACTATAAAGGGTTGACTTCCCGAAAAACTGTGCCCTTAGGGCTGTTGGGCTATATGACTTACGGTAGGTGCATCATTCCTCTAGCCAGATACATATTTTATACGCCACCCCTCTAAGGGTGGAAGTACTTTAAGGTCAGAAACCCGTAAGGGGAAAAAATCTGTTTTTACATTTTTCTAATTTGTGGCTTTATGCCTTAGCTGACCATGTTTACATGTCTAGATAGAGCTTAGTGCTAGCTTTCTAGTGTCGATTGCCTAAAGCCTAAATACCTAGACTGTTTGTTTAGTAAAGGAAGGTGTCTGTAAATGGTGGTTTGTCTATCCACCTTAATATCTTTTGAGTAACTGTCCTGTGTCGGTATGTGTGAAATGTTGGATACCTGTGTACCGCCTTTACCTTTAACTTTTATCAGATACCTTTTTTTAAGGGTATACCAGCAATGTGTAGGGGAGTGTGTAACCCTACCTATCTATATACTGAGCGAAATTAATTTCCCCAAGAACATTCTATGTGTCCGGGGAAATCATCATGTCAGCCGAAAGACGTCTACTGCTGGACATAGGCCTCCCCCAAGCGTCGCCACAACGACCGGTCCCGTGCGTCTCGCATCCATCGGCTACCCGCGACCTTCACCAGGTCATCGGTCCACCTTGTGGGAGGCCTTCCAACGTTACGTCTTCCTCCGGTACGCGGTCGCCACTCCAGAACTTTTCGGCCCCATCGACCATCTGTTCTGCGAGCAATGTGCCCTGCCCACTGCCACAGTTTGGCGATCCTTCGGGCTATGTCGGTAACCTTGGTTCTCTTGCGGATATCATCATTCCTGATTCGATCACGCAAGGAAACTCCAATCATTGCCCTCTCCATTGCCCTTTGAGTGACTTTGAGCCTTCTGATGAGGCCCAGAGGGGGATCCGGGGAAAACGACAACAAAAATGTTAATTTAATTTCGTTACAAAATTACTTAAGTTATAACTATTCTATTTCTTTACATAAGCTCGTGTGTACGCGAGTTATATATACATATTTTTTTACTATTATCGTTTACTGTCATCGTCACAATATAAAACTATTGTGACGATACCGTCGCGAACAATCGCTAAGATAAGATATACGAACAGTCAACTTCTAGTCTTGCTCGACCCCCATAGAATGCAAAGCATTCGCTGTATCACCTCTCTATTCAAAACTAGTAATTTTTCGTAATGGTAACGAAACGTTTAATGATAACGCTTTTCTATACACGATGTTGAAGAAAGTTGGGTTGTTAACACGTCAAGTTGTCAACAAGTGGGAAAAGTCTATCCAGAAGAAAAGACTACCCGGCAACGGAGAGAGTAGAGTTCAGATTCCGTTATCCTCACTTAGACTTCCGTTCGCTCCGTTGTGCGTAGGATTCCTGGCTAGGTTAGCCAGCACATAGGTTTCGCGGAGTGAACTCTCCGCCCCGGGGATTTTTTCACGTCGAGTAGCAAAGGCCTCATTACCAGAATGAATTCGGCGACTGATTTCTCGGTGTCGAAGCAACCTCTGCACATTGGGTCTGTCTATGGCAGAAATAGAACGGATGACCGTTCTATTTCTAGAAATAATCATCATCATCATCGTTATTTCAGCCAATTGCCGTCCACTGCTGAACGTAAGCCTCCCCAAAGAGCGCCAACCATCCCGGTCTAGTACAATCCGCATCCATCCGCTGCCAGCTACCTTCTTTAAATCATCGATCCATCGTGCCCCAGCGCCTATGTTGAAAATATGTTTTTTAGGGGGCTACGACCCGTAAAAAACATATTTCTACTTATTCCGTATTTCTACTTAGGTTGAGAAGTCGTTTAGTTAGTCGCATGTATAGTCTTGACATTGCCATTTTTGACTGCCTTGTAGCCCGTAATCATTTGTTGCTCTGAAATTCACTTGATCACTGGCAAATTCATGTACAAATTTGTGAGAAAAGTAAGAGGTGGGTACGGGTCCAGCAGTACCGTCTCGGAAACACTCTTCGCGAGTTCGTCTCTGGCGTCATCTACAGTTCCCCATGATCCACTGGAGGGTGAAACCCGCAACGGATAATTTCTGGCCCTGATGTGGTCATGACGTATCATGGTCTCGCTGAGAATTGAATAATTTTAACCATGCTGAAGCAATCGGCCGAGATCTTTTTTCAGCTACTATGACAGTTTGTTGGATATGTGTGACTTTCAACCAAGTGCCTTTACGTAGTTTTTTAGAAATTAAATATGTAAATAGAAATCATAAAACTTAATCGGATGATATTTATTATTATCTTCCATGGGCGTTTTCAAGGGAACATTTTCCTTATTTTTCCGAAAAACATTTGTCAATATTATCCATATTGATGGTCTGCTTGGTACCGACCAAGCAGACCATACCATACCTTACCATATTAGCAGTATTATACCTTGCACTTGGTTTTCATGGAAAAAATAATAAATAAGGCTCCAAAGATTAATCTTTCAGTCGGAGCATGAAGCATAAAGTCGAATAACTTTAGAAACGTCATTTCCTCCCGGATAAAATTTTTTCAGCTGATAGTTGATATGATCGTGTAAGTAATTAAATAAATCAGCAGGCGAAATGCCGACCCCACCGAGTGTTCCCACGTTGCCGTCGTGGTGGGGCTTGTGAGTCTCAGTGATCTTGGAGCTCAGCCGGTAGAGTTACTCATGCCGGAAAGGTCCAAGTGAGAGACCAGACAAAGAGGGACACACACACGTGAGGAGCACACCGTTCGGAAACTGGAACGGTTTCTGGTTTTCGGACGGTGTGCGCTTCAAAGGATGGAATCTTAACAATCTTACATGTTTTCGTCCGGGAGGTAATGTATGACAAAATTTGAGCCTGCCTCGCGGTTTGTTGGTGAGCGGGTTTCCAACAAGCATGGTTCTTCACATACCGCCCACCAAGGACATAACTGAAGGAATGCCCTTCGTGAACTACATCCTGGATCTGATCGCAGGTTTGATTGAAAATCTTAAATTAAGGAATTTTACTACTTTAAATCTTAACATCTAATATTTGAGAATCTAAAACTACTTATTTGGCTAAGCTTCTAAAATAACAATGTGTAAAAGGTTTAAAAGCTGTAGAATAAACATAAAAATAAAAATCCAGTTGGGGGAAATGTAAAATTTCACCGTGTAAAAATATGCAACTAAAAATATCTTAACAATAATATGATCTTACGAGAGACGCGAAAGCTAGCGCTGGCGTTAAATCTTACCCAGCTGGTCCAGGGAGAAACGAGGGTGCTGGATGTTGATTCGCACACAGCCAATTGCTTGGACCTTCTGCTGACAACAGATCCAGACCGGTACTCGGTGTCGATTTCTTTTCCACCGGGTAGTTCCGACCACTGCCTGGTGAAGTCTGTATCCGTCTACTCTCCGCTCGATCCTAGCCCCAGAGGCACCCGGCGGGTATGGCGATACAGGTCAGCAGATTGGGATGGCATGCAATCATTTTTCGCATGTTACCCTTGTCAGTCTACTTGCTCTTCTTCAACTGATGCTTCGTCGTGCGCGGACGCTGTGACGGATGTGTTGCGGAGGGGATTGGAGCACTACATTCCGTTCTCTGACATAACAATGTCTGGAGAAACTCGTCCATGGTTTGGTGCCGAGTGCTACTGCGCTTAAGTACGCGGCGTACCTAGCGTGGGTCGACGCTCGGACGCGCAAAGCAAATGACGTGAGTCAGAAGAAGAAAGCCTTTAATAGGGCTGCCAAGTCCTGCAAGAAGGTGTTGCGGAGGGTTCGGTTTGACCACATTAGCCGAATAGGGAACAAACTTGCTTCATACCCAGCAGGTAGTAAGGCACTTTGGTCCCTAAGTTGGTCGAATCGAACTTCTGTCGCCCCTCACTACCAACACTGCTGGCCCACTCCGCTGAGGAGAAAGCGGACTTGTTTGCTTCTTTGTTTGCGGAATCTTCACGTTCTTGTGTCCGGTGTAGGCAACTGCCCGATAGTTGATATTTGGGCTAATGTATACGTTCAAATCGCACGGTAAACTCTGCTTGCGCGATGCAGGATTCAACCTAGTAATTCGCTGCTAGTTGGATAGATGACGTCGCGGTTCTTTTTGTTGCGATGTAGATTTTTTGCGTTAGTTTTTCTTGTGGCGGTATTGATGCCGCTACATTACTCTCCTCCGGAGACTGGAGGTCGATAGTGGATGAGTCGTCCATGTATCTTAAGATGCTTGCCAGGGCAGTGGAAGGTTGGTTCCAGTGAGTCGGAACCGGAAGTCGCAGAGTACTCGTTGAGTCGGAACTGTAGGCGGTGCCCCAGTGAGTCGGGATGATGCTGCTATGCTCCAGTTGCTGGATCTGGCACAGCACTGTGTTATACTCCAGTGAGTCGGACGTGGTACAGTGCTGCGTTTTTGCACCAGGGCGTCGGATGTGGGGCAGCGTTGCTGTGCGACGTAGTGGCGTGATTGCTGGCGTCGACCAGGAGAGGTTCTCCATGTGACTGGCCGAAGGTGCAGTGTGCTTGCCAAGGTCGCTGGGGAGGTTGAGGTTAGAGGCTGAGGATGTCGACCAGGAATGCGCGGCTGCTGTATGCTGGTGGCCAGGATACCCGTAGAAGCCGTGGGTACTGGCTGGCTACAGCCAGCCAGTACCCACGGCCAGCCAGTACCAGCGAGTCATACATGACTCGCTGCTCGAGAGCTTGAGGTCACTATGAGGAGACGTGATGATGACGTCACGCTGGAGTAGTTGCACGAAGGCTGCGCTGACGTTCAATGTCGAGGGTCATCAGTTTGGAAGGTATGCGTAACAGAGAGTAAAGTCCCGCAAACCTCCATTGAAAAGGGAGGAGCCTCCGACTGGACGGTTGTTGTGTCCGGTGTGGGCAACTGCCCGATAGTTGATATTCGGGCTGATGTATATATTCAAATCGCACGGTAAACTCTGCTTGCGCGATGCAGGATTTCAACCTAGTAGTTCGCTGCTAGTTGGATAGATGGCGTCGCGGTTCTTTTTGTTGCGATGTAGATTTGCTCCGTTGGTTTTTCTTGTGGCGACATTGAGGCCGCTACACCGGGATGCTTCTCTACTACACGACCTAACAACCAACGACTTGGTGGCAAATCATCTTCCTTAACTAAAACAATGTCACCAATTTTTGGTTCAGGAATTTTATAAGCCCATTTGTACCGGTTCATAAGATTGGACAAATATTCTTGTAACTAACGCTTCTTAAATGATTGTAGCATCCTTTGAACGAATTGCCATCGTGACAAATAACTAACATTTGTACTTTCATATTTATTGTCTGGTACATTTACCATTGGCTCTTCAATAAGGGAATGTCCAGGAATTAAAGGTATCAGTTTACCAGGGTCAATAACGTTAATGACGCTCATTGGACGCGACTTCAAACAAGCTTCTACAATATTGAGGAGTGAGCTCATTTACTCATACGTCAAAGTAGCATCGCCAATGACTCGTTTGAGGTGAAAGTGTGGACTTCACACCTGCTTCCCAAAGTCCACCGAAATTAGGGCTATGGGGGGAATTGAAGTGCCACTCAGTACCGTTGGCCTCGAGTTGTTCTGCTATTACTGCCTGAATGGGTACCAAATGTTGCAACTCTCGGGAAGCACCTACAAACGTAGTGCCGCTCCATATTTTAGTACAATGACCTCGCCTAGACACAGAACTTCTTAAGGCAGATACAAAAGCTTGTGTGCTCATGTCACTGACGACTTCTAAATGCACGGGTAGGTAGACATACACACAAACAAGCATATGTAGCCCTTGTACGAACGGTGCCCACGACCTTTCATTGTCCTAATATTAATAGGGCCAACGTTATCAACACCGCTATGATAACCGTTGGAAGCGAACCCATCATTTGGTTCTTGATGCTAGCGCAATGTTTAGCGCTTTATTAATTCAGTGTTTAGTTCTTCATCCCAACTAACACCTGGAAGCTATAACTTTTGGATAAACGTTTTTGCTAAAACCACACTAGGAGGTAACCAACCTAGTGGGTCGAACAATCAGGCTATGTCCGAAATAATTATCCTTTTAGATACAGGTGCAGTCTTCAGCGGCGGAAAATTCACCGAGTATTGGAAGGTATCTTCGTTGCGGTTCCAGTTAAGTCCCAAAATTTTGATTGTACTATCTAATTTGATTTCTAACCCTTTCTCTTCTTTATGTTCTGGTTTCTCAAATTTCTTGTTCTGTGTATTATCTATTTGTCCTATGGTTTTGTCCTTATTTGTTCTTGTTTGATCTCGTTGCCCTTTAACTTCTTTTTCTTCAATTTTCCAAAATTTCTTTGAAATATTATCTACTTGCACCTTGCAATGCCTTACGTTAATTTTATTTGAACTATTACTTTCAGGACCCACTGCACTTAACAGGACCCGACCTAATCTAGTGCTCTATGCTACAAGACTGCCAGAAGGACTTTTAACTAAACCTTCCTTAATAATGCAGCTATAAACATCAGCACCCAACAGAATATCGGTTTTGTTGGCAGTGTTGAACTCTGGATCTGCTAAACACAGATTTTTGACCTCGTAACCAGTCGAAAGCATCCATGCTTAAGCTTTGCTCTGGTAAGTAAGAGTTAGCATTAAACATAAACTTAAAACTAAAATCGACGCGAGACTTTATCGTTATTTGTACCATGTACTTTGTCATCGTTGACCTATTGTCTCCTAAGCCTAAAATATTTCCTTGCTTGAATAGGAATCTTTTTCAGATTAAGAAATTGAACTGCTGCTTCTGAAATGAAACAAGCCTGCGCACCCTGATCGAGTAAGGCTCGGACTGTTTGGTATCCACCCGTCTTTGACTCAGCTTTTAGTAGCGCAGTGACTAATAAAACTTATTTGGGTTTGGGTACCTTCCCTGTTGACAAGCAAGCAACTATCTGATTAGGACTAGTCGAAGGACTAGCACTATCAGCAGTTGGCTTAGCTTCAGGGTCTTGATCTCCATTTGCCGACTCACTATTTATGTTTGTAACAGCGGATGTTGGCGCTTTTGGCAAACTTTATACCTGGTGTCCTTTACAGCCTTTAACCGTGTGATTACTCCCTAAACAGTTAAAGCAAATTTTGTTTTTACGTACAAAATCATGTCTAGCTTCAAGTGATTGTTTTGCACACTTTTCACAAAAATAAAGTTTATGAGCTTCAGAACAGAATTCGCATTTCATGTGTGATGATGCGTTCGTAGCAAGTATTGTCTTAGGCGTATAATGGTTTGAACTGTTATTGACCTGGTGATCTGAACCCTGTTTTGGTTCTATGCACTTGTAGCGGCATCAATACCGCCACAAGAAAAAACCAACGGAACAAATCTACATCGCAACGAAAAGAACCGCGACGCTATCTATCCAACTAGCACTGAACTACAACATTAAAATCCTGCATCGCGCAAGCAGAGTTTACCGTACGATTTGAACATATACATCAGCCCGAAGATTAACTACCGGGCAGTTGTCCGCAAGGCACAACAACTGTCTGGTAGGAGGATCCTCCCTTTTCAATGCAGGTTTGCGGGACTTTACTCTCTGTTCCGCATACCCTCCAAACTGGTAACCCTCGACAAAGAACGTCAGCGCAGCCTTCGTGCAACTACTTCAGCGTGACGTCATCATCACTGCTCCTCATCGTGACCTCAAGCTCTCGAGCAGCGAGTCATACAGCCAGCCAGTACCCACGGCTTCTACGGGCATCCTGACCATCAGCATGCAGCAGCCGCGCATTCCTCGTCAGCATCCTCAGCCTCTATCATCCTCATCAGCGACCTTAGCAAGCACTCCACCTTCGGCCAGTCACATGAAGAGCCATGAAGTACCTCTCCTGGTCGACCCCAGCAGTCACGTCCCTACGTCGCACAGCAACGCTCCGACTCACTGGAGCCAGCAGCAGCACCACTCCGACTCACTGGAGCCTGCAGCACCATCCCGACTCACTGCGATCTCATCACCCCGACTCACTGGGGCACCGCAGATAATTCCGAATTACCGTGAACTCTGCGACTTCTGGTTCCGAGTCACTGGAATCAACCTTCCACTGGCCTGGCAAGCATCTCAAGATGCATGAAAGACTCGTCCACTATCGACCTCCAGTCTCCGGAGGTCGATGTAGCGACATCAATACCGCCACAAGAAAAAAACAACGGAGCAAATTTACATCGCAACAAAAAGAACCGCAACGCCATCTATCCAACTAGCAGCGAACTACTACAATAAAATCCTGAATCGCGCAAGCAGAGTTTACCGTGCGATTTGAACATTTACGTCAGCCCGAAGATTAAGTATCGGGCTGTTGCACACACCAGACACAACAACCGTCCGGTCGGTCGGAGGATCCTCCCTTTACAATAGAGATTTGCGGGACTTTACTCTCTGTCCCGAATACTTCCAAACACTCAAATGCGCGGAACGTTGCTCCAAAAATAATTTGAATTGCTCAATGGTAGGGAAATCATTGGAAATGCTACTGCTTATTTCCCATTGTTCACACGTTTCAGCGTCTAATTTAAAAATCCCGATGTATATGATGATAACGTCCTATGTACTCACATTTATATTTTGGTTGCTTGGATTCATCACTAACGCAACCAAAGATACCACTTTGTTGTTTACCTGGTACCTACATAATTTTGATTTATTGTTCACTCACGGATTTTAGTGCAGAGTTGTGTAGCATTTTTTGTAGGCCTACCGATGAGGGTATTTAAAGCCTGTTTTTTAAAATTATTTATATTATACAACAAGTAATAGTTAAAGTAGGATTATATAACAGTTAATAGCTAAAGTAAGATAGGAAGCTAGTTTGAAAGTAATTAAAAGTTAAGCATGCATTAATTAGTAGATTATAGCCATAAAAAAGTATAAAACAAAAACTTTTTAACAAAAAAATTAAACCTCCGAAAAAACTGAAAAGCAAAAAATTATAAAACTTTTTACAAAAAATAGCTTCAGGTAATTTCGGAAGTCGGTGTTAAAACACGAAATGTTTATTCTTTTTTTGCTTTTCAGATTTTTCGGAGGTTTAATTTTTTTGTTAAAAAGTTTTTGTAGTAGATAGTTAAGAGGTTTTGATTGTTATAGGTAACGCACACGCGATGCGATGGTTGATCTTTATATTAAGTACTAACGTTTGCAAAGGTTTGTTTGACATCGGATGAGTGACCAAACTATTGTTAAGGTATTTCGAGTTGCTGTAGCAATGGGGACGAAAGAATGAGCTGAGATAAAAAAAGATATTATACGTCAGCCGTTTCTTGCATTTTGGTTGAGTAGGTAGGTGATGAAGTTTGTAAGAATTTAAAATTGGTAAACTTCGGCGACAACAGTTTATTTCTTTTTTAATGTTTTTTAAAAACAAAACTTTTATTTACAATCACAAAAATATAAATAAACTCAAGTAGGCAAGTAGATAAAATTCAAATACTGGAGGCAGACAGCCCTATCACGTGTTTACGTACCGCGTGGCTGTAGGTAATTATTTCAAGGAGAGGGCCGAGTCACAATACTGGTAGATATTTATACTGTGACCGTAATCTGTATTTTTGACCTTATATTGAACTTTATCGACATGAACTATATCTAAACGGCGGAGAATCTTAACACCGACTTCTAACTTGACGCCAACGCCATCTAGTAATGCATTTTACGACTCTGACAAATACATATTGAAGTAAGATCTTGGTGAGCAAGTTTCGAACAAGCATGGTTCTTAACATCATCCAAAACATAAATCTGAAAAAGGGAGCCAAAGTTCAATGTTAACCGAATCCGTGATTGTCGACTTCAGCAAAAAAAGAATTGAGATCTAAATGGGCGCCAAGTTCTGTAGATAATCCTGAAATAAGGTAAATGAAGAATCAAGATTGGACTTGGCTAGTTTTTACATAGATACATGTTACCTTATATTTGGCTTTACATATCATCTTTATGTTATAATTACGCAAGGTTGGTACAGTTTTTATATCTTACTCTCCTAAAAATTTGATATACTGGTGAAAACTAGCCAAGTCAAATCTTGAACTTTCATTTACCTTATTTCAGGATTCTTACAGAACATTCTTACAGAGCGCCCATTTTCACATTTATGTTTTTGATGGGATATCACCACTTTTTGTAAAGAAACAATTATTATTCATCTTTCAACACGTACCCCCGCGTTCCCGCGCCAATATAAATAGCAAGATTGTATTCGGATGTATTTCTCTCGTTTAACACATGTTACAAATGTTCGCAATGATGTCAAAACGCGGAGCCGGCGCTTCCAGGAGCAGTTAGTGTTACTATCGCTTGTCTTATAGTTTTATAAATAATTCTTAAGTACCTATAAAAACGGCCTTTCATCTTGTAACTTATTCTCTTGCAAAGAAGAAAACTGTTGCCCTTATAATTTTGAAAGGCGCTAAGTGTTACCTAACAAAATCGATTGATTGGAAAAATTGAAAATCTTAGAAATTTCCGGTTTTCAGATGTTTTCCTTTGTATATACATAATTACCTAGCTGCATGCCAAATTTCAACTTTTTAGGACATCTGGAAGTGGGTTAGGTTTTTGATCTATATGTCGGTGAGTCAGTCAGTCACAAAAATGCCGGTTTTTAAACGTTAATATATCAATAACTGTTTCAGCTACATTTATGATTTTTTGGATTCTAGACAAGCTATGGATTTTTAATAAATTTTCCAAATTTCATGTATGTAGCTTAAATAGGTTTTGAGTTGTGAAGGGGTCAAAAGTAGCTCGAAATGGTTCGTATAGTTAGAATGCACCCATTAGAAATTGGCAGTGCAGTGGAAAAAAATGTTTGGCCTGTATACAAAATAACTTTGATAACTGTACATAATACTTTGATAAAAGAAGAGGAGCAGATATATTAACCAATGGAATTTAGATTTTATGTAATTCCATTAGTTAATATTTCTCCGCTCCTCTCCTCTCCGCTCCAGAGGACAGTCAGCCTTATTATTCGTTAAACCGGGTAACAACTAAACTAAGATCGGAGGTTGTATTTCTGTTTTGAAATTTGCAAACCCATAGAGCTTCGCGCTCTACACGGCCGAAACTGAAAAGCCGTTGCGGTCAAGTGACCGTTCGCTTTTTAGCCGAGCTTCTGCGGCCAAGATAGCATCCCTTACTGCAAACCCTACGGGCCTACACAACGTATGCGGTGTGATTAATGAGATCATCCTAGTAAATGTTGTCTAAAGGGCACTTTCTTTGCAAGGATGTGTTTTGCAGTGGCTTTGAAATGATCAATAACTTTTGTCTTCCTGGAGGATTTATTTGGCTCAATAAAAAAAAAGATGCGTTCTCGATAAGCTTCATGAAAATATAAGTCAAATTCATCAGCGCCACTTGAACCAGTGGCTTTTCTCCCAAGTAGCTTTAGTTTATAAGTCTGTGAGAAAATTGTTCATACACAATAAACTTCCGGGCTGCATGCTGGCAGACCAAAATGTAAGTGGGCAGTTTAGTCCGACCTATCATAAGTAGGTGGTTTATTCAGTAACTCCATGAGGTGAAATAGGCCTTCTCAACTTTACCCTAAATTTGGCCTGTCCGCGGGACCCGCCAATATCAGAATAGAGACCGATAAGCAGAACGTAAAACTGCAGGTCTGCACCTGCAGATTTACGTTCTAAATTTTAACGTTAACTACATAAGATATTATGCGGCCTAGAGATCATTTACCTACAAAAAACGTCCTTTCAAAAAAGTGTCATACTGCGCCTTTGCAGACCAAGCTTATTTTAGGACCCCTAACGGTCTAGTTTTTCTACAATTGCTTGTATCCGGTAAGGAAGGACCTTAAGCGGCTGGCTCTTAACCCAGTAAGTGTGTAATGCGGGCCTTACACGTTCAAGTAATTTGATCAAACGGGCTGGTTCAGTTTCATCAAATTGGGTTGAACGTGTGTGGGAGAATTTGATAAAAGGCTAGTTCTACAGAGAAGGGAATAAGATTGAATTAATTTTGGCCCATCGGTTTTTTAACGTAAATAATATTAAAACTAATTATTATAATAAAATATGACGGAGTATTCTAGAACTGAAAGGGTCAGTCAAAATGTTTATTAATTTAGAAGTTATAGGCATTTTTTAATTTACCGAAGACAAGGATATGAGAGTAAACTCAAACTCATAGCATATATTTCAAATAAACCATTAACAGGCACTTTTGAATTGTCAAAGTCAGGCAGTCAAAAACATAAAGCTATTTGCACTGTCCAAAGCGTAGATCTCTATGGAGAAGAATGTGCAAGAAACTCCACGGACACTCTTTTAAACCATGTGATGTATTACAAAAACCATGTTAAATTATCTTTGATTGCTTCTATATGTGAGGACAATGCAAAGAACAAGAAAATATTTACAATTCAAAATGTTGGTACACATTAAAATAAGCCAGTAGCAGGTAAGAGATGACCAGTCTCAACTGATGGCGCCCGTTCACGAACATGACGCGTGTATCAGCACCATCTAGCTCAACCATTTTGAATGGAACCGAATGAATCCAACACACGCGCCACCATTAGCAAAACATTTGTGTGAGCATGACAAGCTCTCAACTGCCACACTCGTTCATGTCAAACTAATTTAATAACGAAATCTATAATAGAGCAAGAGCCCACGACGGCCAGACCTTCGTTATTTTATAAAAGCTGAAAGTTTTTCTGTGCATATCCTCTATACAGGTAAGAATGACCAGCGACTATATCGTTTGGGTTGTGGTTACTTGGGCAGGTAAAAGGTAGTAAAGGTGTATAAAATAGTCCATTAAATTCGTTAAAGTATGAAGCTCAATTTTTTAATATTTTCTTCGGGGTAACTTTTACGGTTACCTAAACCTCGTCATCCATTGCCGGACACTTATGACAGTTGCTACCCCTTGCCAGACAACCCTAAACTTTAATAAATTATAATTATACTTTCGTTATAGTTTAAAAGTTAAATTTTATAAATCTTACTTGGGGGTACCTATATAAAAATGTTACCTCAATAGCCGGACAGTTTTAATGGTTTTTACATCTTGCCAGACACATTGAAAGTCCGCTGTAGGTGCGAGCGCAAGTGCTTAGTCGATTGCGATCTTTTAAGATATCCAATAAATAAAAATACGTTCATAGCCAAGTTACATAAAGTAATAATAATAATAAATAATAGCCTTTATTACTATATAACTTAACCTAATAACAACATTCTAAAACAAACATAAAACTTATCCTAGTATTGGCTGGTTTTTTATTAGCTGTAGATCTGTTTGCCAATCGGCAAAGGCCTCCTCCAACCTTTTCCATTCAGATCTTTCTAGAGCAGTGGTTCTTAACCGGTGGTCCGCGGACCACTGGTGGTCCCTGGCAGAACCTGAAGTGGTCCGCGAAGACATTCTATAATGCAATATATTTTCGCAAAGCTAAATAATTTCAATGCAAGGGTTCGAAATAAAGGACTGATTGATTTGCTATAGAATACTAACTTGGAAGATGTTTTTGAGTCAGGAAATGAATTAGAATACAACATTTTTTATAGAAACATAACAATGTTTCTTCCAAAGTTTCAAAATAGTGCTACACGCTACCTAACGTTGTTTCATCGCCATATCTATGCCAGCAGAGGTTCTCCGTGCTACTGAAAATTTTAAAGACAAGCACCCAAATCGGCTGGATGTTAGTATTGGCATGCGTTTGGCCTTGAGCAGCACTGAACTGGATTCAAATGTTAGTCAAGATTATGCAGTAAAAAAAACATCTATCTATTACCTTTGAAAAGTTGGTGGTCCATGAAAAGGCGGTAATTTGGTCAAATGGTCCCTAATGACTAAAAGGTTAAGAACCACTGTTCTAGAGCCACTCTGTGCCACATCACTCCTGCCACTTCTCTGATATCAGATACCATCTTTTATGCGGTCTGCCTCTGTTCCTTTTACCTTTCCTTGGATACCAAGAGACCACAACCCTCGAACAATAAGTGATAACAACAAAAATAATAACAAAAAAATCATATACATCAAGAATTTAAAATCTACATTGCATTTTCAATGTACTTACCCTGAAAAATTAAGAAAATCTTACAGAACTAATGTATGCATTAAAACACATCAAACGGGATATTCTTGACCTGAATGAAGTGAGAAGAATGGGTGAAAATATCATATCTTATCCAGATTACATATTTTACCATATAGGTGAGACCCCGGGCTTCCAGGGGGTTGGATTTATCGTTAAAAAACATATAACAAAACATGTGGAAGGATTTGAAGGTATATTGGAGCGTATTGCGATGATGAATTTGAAACTACCTGGATATAAAGATCCTTGGTCAATAATACAAATATATTCGCCTACAGAACAATCGAGTCTAGATATAATAAATACATTCTATCTTGATCTGAACAAAGCGATCCACGAGCATGGTCATAAAAACCTAATAATAATGGGAGACTGTAATGGCCAACTTGGGGACAGGCGCCCAGAACAAAAAAAGGTAATAGGACCTTTCACGTACAACAATAAACCCAGAAGTACTTAGAAATAGAGAATATATCATGAACTTTGCACTAGAAAATAACCTAACTATCTTTGTTACTATTTTCATGAAAAATAAGAAAAACATGTGGACCTGGATCTCACCAGACTGTAAAACAAAAAACCAAATTGATTTTATAATGACCCAACAGAAAAAGCTACTTCACAGACTTTACCATAATCAAGAAATTGAACTTTAACACTAATCATAAACTAATAAGAGCAGAACTATTATCAATTCAACCAAAAAAGTCTACACCAAGACAAGACCTAGGAAATGTAAAGCTCGGGAAACATCAGTTAGAACAAAATCAAAGTCAAAACGTTTATTCCAATTAGGCCATTAAACGGCACTTTTGAACGTCATTCACATTTCAAATAATATAAAATACTAAATTGACTCTACTGTCTATTCGGAAAGGTAGAGGGTCCCTATGGAGAAGAACGGACAAGAAACTCCATAGTTACTCTTTTCAAATAAATGTTTTACAATATTTGGTATACCAAAATTTTGTTATGTGAGGACCCTGCACCTAGGGTATGCAGAGGAAGACATATTAATTTTCTAAATAAATACATGATACTCACACATTTACAAATATTGGAATCACTAATTACAATAACAATCGCTCTAAGAGACAAATTCATAGACTACAAACCTAACACAAAAGAATTAGGAACTCAGGAAAGATACAAATGGATAGAAGATACCATAAAAACCATAATATAACTCATTGTAAATAACAAAATTTAACCGAAAAAATGGCTAACAACAAATACCACAAAATTACTAGAAATGAGAAACCACTTCATCAGTGCAATAGATACACACGAAAGAAGAAAACATTTAACGAAAATTAGCAAACAAATTAAAGATAGCACAAGAAAGGATAGAAAACAAAACAAAATGGAAATTATAGAAAAGTTTATAAATAAAACGGGTGGAGTCAAAAAAGCATACAAAGAATTATAGAATTCTATGGATTGGATCGTTAAAATGAAAAATGACAGAGGAAAATGGAATCATCTCTTACCATCAGGTGAGATGGTGGTCAAACGCGTGCCCAACAATAAAAAAAAAAAATTGTGAACAGCGACGACTTATTTCATGAAACTGTATGAAATTAACACAACAGAAGGTGAAATTGATTTGGCGGATACCTCAAACATTCCTGACTTTCTTCAAGCTGAGGTCAAGAAAGCTGTAGATACCCAAGGAGTAGATAAAACACCAGGTCCCGATGGCATTAGCAACGAAATCTTAAAGCAAGCAAAGGAAGTCTTAGTACCTGTCCTCACAGACATGTTTAACAACATCATAAACACTGAAATAATTCCCCATCAATGGACAGAGTCTAATATTATTATCCTGCTGTATAAGAAGGGCGATAAACATGAAATCGGAAATTATCGCCCCATCAGTCTTATGTCCAACATGTATAAAATCTTCACTAAGATCATTTTAAAACGGATTTCAAGAACACTAGATGAACACCAACCCATCGAGCAAGCGGGATTTCGTAAGGACTACTCGGTGATCGACCACATCCATGTAGTTCGTCAAGTGTTAGAGAAGTACAACGAATACCAGCTTACATACTATGTTGCATTTATCGGCTACAGCAAAGCATTTCACTCTCTTCTACACAAAAACATATGGGAAACATTACTGGAAGAAGGAGTGGAACTTAAATACATTCGATTAATAAAGAACGTATATAATCATAGCACCGACAGAATCCAATTAGAAAAGAAAAACCAGCCATTCAAAGCAGAAAAAATCCCCAAAATTATTCTCGGCTGTGCTGGAGTCAATTTTCAGATAACTCAATTGGGGAAATCTCGGAATCAATATAGACGGCACATCACAGACACATTTAAGATTCGCTGACGACATAGTGCTATATTTTCGCCAAAACATCTGAAGCCATAAATAAAATGATAGAAGACCTTGCGATAGAAACTGAGAAAGTAGGGTTAAAACTTAACCCAGAAAGACTAGAGTGATGACAAATGGAACGAAAACCGCAATACAGGTAATAAATACCGAAATAAACTACACTGTTGAATACGTCTATCTGGGACAGCTTATAACCCAAAAAGAACCAATGCGCGAGGAAGTAAAGTGAATAATTACGAACGGCTGGAGAAGATACTGGAGCTTGAAAAAGGTTATGAAAGACTTCATATAAACATCAAAAGTAAACTATGTAACACCTGTATACTACCCGTCCTTATGTACGGCTGTCAATCATGAACTTTAACGCAGGAAATGACGAACAAACTTGCAACGTGCCAATACGCTATGGAGAGGAGCATGCTGTATGTTAATAAATAAAACAGACGGAAAAACAGAGTGATCAAGAATACAACGAGAACTAAAAGAAAATTTAGACTCAAATGAAGATGGGCAGGGCACACAATAAGACGTCATGAAAAAATGTAGTAAGAAAGTGACGATGATATCAAGGAAGTGGCAGGAGTGACGTGATACAGAGTGGCTCTAGAAAGATTTGAATGGAAAAGGTTGGCTTTTGCCGATTGGCGAACAGATCTACAGAAAATAAAAAGCAGCTAATACTAGAATAAGTTTTATGTTTGTTTTAGAATATTGTGATTAGGTTAAGTTGGTCTAAATAAATGCTATTATTATCTACTATTATTATTCTCGTTTATTCATTTTCTTTACATTTACATTATATTTTTAAATACCTATTTCAATAAAAAACATGAAAAAAAAACACCGGTAGCACTCCGGGAGTGCCGGCAGAAGTGAAAACTTTAGTATTAACGTTGTGTTTAATTATAAGTACAAAAATACTATCATTTATGAGGTAAAATACAATGTTTATTTATTGCGCTATCGTACACAAATATGACAATTTACATGTTATTATTCATAATATTATATCGTTATTTATTTATATATTACATTAATTTTTATCTCTTAGAAAAATCAACTTTCATCCATAATTTCGTAATTCCGTAATTTCGTATCCTTGGATACGCGTGGCACGCTGTACATAAACACAGACGGACATTCGCGCAAGCACCCTGTGCCGCCTAAGCGGAGCAGCACACTCAGGCACGGTAGAAAGAGTGGGAGATACTAGTTCCTCTCCCTTCCCCTCGATCTTACGCTTTTTCGATCAGCATCACGTGACCCCGACGCGAGTCCGTCTTACGCGAGTCCGTCTTACGCTTTTTCGATCAGGTCACGTGTCCTAACGCGAGTTTAAGATTTTATACCCATTACAGAAAAAGTGCTCAACGCCGCTAAAGAAGTTTTCACTTCAAAATACATTTAAAATATAAAAATAGTAGCCCACCGGTATCGGGAACAATGTCCAAGATACCCGGTGGTCAGAGCTCCAGAGAGAGAAACTTCCTAACAATACGAGCCGTGTTCAGAAGTACTACTTTCTGAAAAAAAATCGCAAAAAGGGAAAAATAAAAACCTTTTTACAAAACATATAACAGACTTCCAAAAACAAAACACTACAAAGTATAAAATAACTTTAATTTCGGAAGTCGATGTCAAAAAACAAAATAACCGAAAACACCGATTTCCGAAATTAAAGTTGATTGTTAGACAGGAAGTGATATTTTGAATGTATTTTCCCTAAATATAGAAGATTGCTTTATTTTATTACAATAACAATTTCCGTAAATGTTCCGTGCAACTACATTTAAATTAAATAATATTTGATAGTTGAAATGTAAATTCGTACCATGTGAGCGAGAATTTCACTGACCCGAATGCAAATATCTCCACTAAACGCACGAATACGACTTATCACTGCTCAAGTGAAACAAAACAACTGTTACTATTAGTCCGGTCAATCTAGTCATTCGAAGGTGCATAAAATGACAAGCTGAAAATCCTATACAAATTGTCAAGGCCGGTCGTGCTCTAATTTTGAATCACCAACAGTGGAGGATTCGTTTGATTCCAACGAAGGGTCATGCGATACATCGCTATTGACGCAATCTACTTACACTACACGCAATTTACTTAAAAAAATGTATTTATAATTATATTTTGAACAATTTTATTGATTTTCAGCTTGTTGTGATTTTATGCACCTCCACTCTCATTTTTTGGTCTAGATTAACCGGACTATATGTAGCTGTCGTCACCTCTTTGTTTCTATTGCCCGAGCGGAAATGTTACTATTTAGTTTCAAGGTGATTTTGACAAACTTTTAGGTTACAGGGAAGTGATATTAAATACGCATCGCCTTTGTTAAGGTAACAAAATCTCGGAGTTAATCCTTATTTAAACCGTAAAACTGTTTTAGCATTTCTGGACACCATATATATTATTATGTTTATTATCCTATAATACAATAATTCTACTAAACTGCTTTTTAAACATTAATACCTACACGGATTTATATTTTGGATTTTAGAATGTCGCCCCACACTGACAATTTTGACCATTTATAGGTAAAGTCGTCTAAATATTTGCTTGAGGGAGATGATTTTCAGTGTCCAATGAAAAATCAATACAAACCTTTATTTTATATTTTCACTTTTAACATATTTTATTCTACGACCTGAGTCGACCAAAATTCCTCGATTTGTAGAACTGGCCAAAAATTAGTTGTCAAATGGCATGAAGAAATACGAAATTTCGTACTTATATTATTATTTGATCAAACGGTTTAAACCAGCCTATTTGATCAAATTACTTAACCGTGTATGGCCCGCATTACTAACTTCACCATCACACAAGTGATATGATGCGAGTGGCCTTCTTTCACCACCCACACTGATAGAAGTTGTCTTAACGCCTCACAGAGGTCACTAAAAAGATTTTTATCAGAAGGTACTAGCAAAAAAAAACCGATCTTGACCATTGATATGATCAACGACATTCTGTCAAATGTTTTACTGTCACTTATCTAAATTACAAAGTTAAATAAACTCAAGGTTTATCAATGAAAGCTTGTGAACAAATAAAATGAGTCAAAAAAGTAAAAGCAAAAAAAAAGTTCCTTGTCCATGGCTGTGCAACTTAATACCGAATAATGTACCTCCCCCGGGACCTGCCCAGACTATCTTGCATCCCAGAAAAGATGTCTTTGTTCTAAAGGTAAGATAATTGTGATAACAATAATGAGACTGAAATGGAGAGCAGAGTAGGATCCAAATTACGGATATTTACAGTGTAACTTGTATACAACTCGTGGACAATGGGTGAATGGTTCAAGATTGGAGGCTAAGGCTGACTGTAGAGGAGCGGCGTAGAATTGTGCCATTTTAACCAATGGAATTGCATAAAATCTGTAAAATCTGCGCTTCGCTTCGATGGCCAGGGATAGGCGAACTAATTTAAAAATTCATACAAAACCGGGAAGTGGAGCGAGACTGCGGAGCGGTAAAGCGAAGCGAGGAAGTGGAAAGAGCCGGTCCGCAACTTCGCTCCGCCCTACCTCTCTCCGCATCAATGGACAGCAACAACCCACAACTCCTCTCCGCACCTCTCCGTTTCTCCACTCCCCTGCCTCGCTCCGCGTCAATGGACAGGCAGCCTAAACGCACTGTGCCGCAATTTCGTAAGTGTTGTATAAGGCGTACTTTCTTTCTGGACCTAATACCTGCATATAATTAAAATACCCAAGTATTCGAAAACCTTGCATATCCAAAACAAACACAAATGGGAGGAAGTTTTAGGCATTTCTTTCCTACCACTTATTTTCAACATAATTCTCAGGTTGCTAAAGTGGGCGCGACTGGGGACCGGCGCTGCAAGATGGAGCTTGAGCTGGTCACGCCGAAACACCCCGAGAAAAAACCGCAATGTCGCGTAGATACCAGAGAAACGCAATGCGAACCGGAACCCCCACCCTGCACCTGCTGTCGGGCAAGAAAAGGAAAACCTAATAAAAATCAATGAAAATACGCCATCATATCTTCATCTATACTCTCTTCTTTTAAGTTTGGTATTATTATTAGGAATTATGTTTTCGGTTCGTACCAGTTTTATCACATTTAAATATAAAACCAAGTATAAACACAGCTCGTTATTTACTGAAAAATAAAATAAAAAAAATAGTCACTTCTCACCCAGACTCCGACAGAATTGAGACCTATCGTAGATTTTTTGTCATCTCACGTGGAGCAACAAGATGTATTTTTTAGGGTTCTGTTGCCTATCGGTAACCAACGGAACCCTGTCACTAAGCCTCCGCTATCCATCCGTCCGTCTGTCTGTCAGCGGGCTGTATCTCAAGAACCGTAATAGGTAGACAGTTGAAATTTTCACTGATTGTGTATTTCTGTTGCCGCTATAACAACAAATAATAAAAATTAAGGTTTATTGTACGGAACCCTTCGTGTGAGAGTCCGACTCGCAATTGGCCGGTTTTTTCGAATCCGACGGCTAATAGCTAATGATTTTGAGTACCTATTAATTGTTCAGACTAGGTACAGAAAACATACTTTTCATCCACTACCTATTAAGAGTATATCAGTCCGTTCTTCATTACTAGAGAACGTAAAGCATCACGATAGAAGTCGGTTCAGGACAGCTTTGTCATTATTTCTGTTTTTAGGGTTCCGAACATCCATAAAAAACGGAACCCTTATAGGTTCAATCTGTCGGTCTGTCTGTCTGTCTGTCTGTCTGTCTGTCCGTCCGTCCGTCAAAGCCCGTTTTCTCCAGATCTACTGGACCGATTCTGTTGGAAGTTTGGTATACATATGGACTTCTGTGACCCAAACACGGATGCGTTACGTAAATAAATATCTTTTTAGTATGGGGGTCACATTGGGAGTCACTAGAAAATTTAAAAAAAAAAGATTTTCAAACTATCGTGTGATATAGCAAATGAAAGGGCTGACAGTGAGGGTTTTAAGATTTTATCATAATTTTAAAATTACGTAGAATTACGTAGTTTTCTTAGTTTTGCTACTCCCATTCGGATGATGCCGAGTTAAAAAACAATTGTTTTTCAGAAACCGTTGCATAAAATCCAAAAAAATTGATAATGGTTAAGCAACGCCAGCCGGATTCGGTCTATGATGGATGACGATCCATTACATACCGAGATTTCCGTGTATAGTCAACGTCACTACTGGACCACACCACTGCGGTGTTGTCCCTTGTTAACTTAGGCTCGGCTCGGCGGTCAATTTCAGCGTTATCATTAAAAAATTGAAACAACGAATTTTTTTATTACACGTTATAGGTACATCACTAGTCGGCAGTGGTGTGGTCCAGTGGTGTCGTTGATAATACACGGAGATTTCTCCGTACGCTGATGTTGACTACCCAACATCAAATTAAGAGCTAAGCCAGAGTATAATCACAACCTACTTTATTTAATTGCAACGTGGCTTAGGACAACATAATAACAGCTGCATTGGCCGATCTTCAAGCTTAAGCAACATTTGCCGATGTACATCCGTGGATAGGTGACCAGCTATTGAGTCTACTCCGTGCCTCAAAAGCACGTAAATTATTCGTTGATCCTGGATGTCATTTGTAGATCTTTGACAGTCGGAAGCGTTTTACCGAGCTACTACTGGGTTGTGGAGTCCTAATAGGCAGTCACTCCATGTAAAACACTGTTAGTCTGCTTTACCGGTTTGACTGGAAGCCAATTCTAACACAGTTGGGAAACGGCTAGGCAGATTTTATAATTCAACGAGTGCAAACTCAACGAGTTACGAACCAGGTATCATCTGCCTAATAGTATGGGAGGCATTGATGCTAAATGTAGATTTACTCGAGCGTCGTGGGGACCTTTTAAATTTTATAGTTTAGATGATAAGAAGGTTCTGTAATGTTTCTCCGTTCAGTGGTGGGGGAAGCGTCCACAGATTTTCAAAAATGTAAAAAAAATCAGTTACACCGATATTTAGATGCTCCATCGTGTCTCTGATACCAAAGGTATGTTCATCTGCCGACTTGCGTGGTGGAGTTGGCTATCCAGAAGGGTAGAAAATAGAGAAAAAAAATTCTTTCGAGAGCGTCAGATTTTCAGAGGGGATGTTAAGTGAACTCTAAAAATGCTCCCATTCTAAAGACTGACGTTTCGATAGTGACGCAAGCTCTTAGAGATTTTTTGAAAATGCAAAAAAACATCGCCATATTGCAAAACTCGAGCGTGTTAGATTTTTATACAGGAGGTTCAGCTTGATGTTCTAATCATAATTGCCAAAAATCTGACGACTATTTTGAGGGGTATTGTTAATCCGACACTTTGAACTTATTTCTGTTTGTTTTTTTTTATACAATGTGACGAATAAAATCACGTTAAATTCCTGATTCCGATCTTGTCGGTCCTCGAGAGGTAGGGAGGAAGATTTAGGCAGGAAGAACCCCTTCTGGGGTTTTGCACTCACAACTTTTAGTGTTACGATTTGAAGTAGTAACTAGCAAGGATTTAGACTTACTAAATAACTATTCGCTTCAGCTGGTGTGTTCCCGAGAAATTACGTGCAGGCCCTTATAAAGTCTTGTCTCGTGCAATATGGCATCGTAGGGAGACATGGCCAATCAGCGCGCAGCTGTCATTGCTTAAAATGTTGCGACTATAATTCCAATTAAATGTTGCCAGATTATTTTTATAAAGTTTATCGTAGAAATAACGTGCAACGTTACAATAGAGAAACAGTGAGACGGGCAGAGTGGCGCAAAGTGGGAAATACATAGTTCTCAGCGACTGCGTGCACCACACTTTATTTATGATTTTAGCTACTTCGGCTTGTGCAAATCTTATCCTTTATTTCATTGATTCGTGACTAATTTTCTTCAAAATAAAAAGAAAAATAATCGCGCTCGAGAATGTCCAGGTGATTTTATTTTCTTGCAACTTTGTGACTCCCATTTCCTTATGCCACACTCAAATTGTAAGATTATTAAAATGCACACTTTTCTGCATGTGCTTTATGCACTAACTTACCTTACCTTAATATGACGCGCTCGAGTAAATCGAGAGATCGATTTTTTTTACTAATCTGATCAGCTGCCCTAGACGTTTGATCCTATGTACAGGGCTCAGGTATTGTTGGAGTACTTCACAAGGTGCAAGGTTGTCCCCTTATGTTATTCTGACGCGCTCGAGTAAATCCCGAAATCCCCACTTGGGCTCCCCTTTTTTTATCGGGGTGAAATCCTTATGGATGTCCTCCGCCCTGGGTTGGGCGGAGGGGTCTGTCAGAATCTTACTGATTAAAACCACCCCGGTGTTCCATCTCACACCTACGCCGGGGATCGCGGGAACTTGCGACTTCCGTAATCCCCGGCTGGTGCCAGCCCGCCTCTGCAGGCCATCTGGGTCAGCGGGGGGAGTGAGGTGTTTGACTCCCCCCGCGACGTCAAAGAGGGGCGCACGGGAACACCACGCGCCGCCACCTCGTGTCCGGATGAATGGGGGGCGACGGACATCCCCAAATCCGCCGTCCCTGAACCCAGTTAGGGAAGAAGGCAGCGTATGCCCTCCTCAGACGCCCGGTGCGTCTGCTGCGAGCCTAGGAGGGAGGTCGATATCTCCCTCTCCCTTTCCGCAGCCTCTTTCTGCGCGATAACTGTTTCGCAGAAGGAAACCACCGCGTCGCAGGACTCCTCGCCGTCGACCATAGCACGGACTACGGCGGGCAGCGAGAGGTCACAAACCACAGAGATGAGGGCACGGCGCGGCTCCTTCCAAGCGGCACACTCTACCAGCGTATGCTGCGCCGTGTCCTCCCGACAGTCGACGCAGTGGTGACACAAAGCGTCCGGCTCCCTGCCTATACGACACAGGAACCTCTTGAAGCAGCCATGCCCCGAGAGGACCTGTGTCACACGAAATGACAGGGATCCGTGCCTTCTCCCGAGCCACAGGTCGAGCACTGGCCGGATGGCCTCGATAGTGACGTGGCCGCCATTCCGCCACCAGGACCTCACGCAGCTGCGACCGACGCAGCCCAATGTGTCGCTACATCAGTCGCTCGCCGCGCACCCGCGCTGGGCTCCCCTACTATAACCTTTTCCCAACTATAGTGGAGTCGGCTTCCAGTCAAGTCGTATTTAGCTGAATACCAGTATTTTAAGTGGAGCGGCTGCCTGCCTCCACAACCCATTAACTGGGTAACACGGTACTTCATGGCAAGACTGGAGTCAGATTTACTGGGTTCTGACTATCCGTAACGACTGCCAATGATCCACAAATGACAGCCGGGACCAACGGCTTAACGTGCTTTCCGAGGCACGGAGGAAAGTCGGTATGCACAGACCAGCCTTGGCAAGCGTTGCTTAACCTTGAAGATCGACCCGTGCGGCTGTTATAATCTAGCCACGAGCTCCAGTTACGAACCAGGTAATTCCACCTAATCAGGTAATGCCATCATGGGTTCTCAATATATCGGAGACCGTATATTATATTGCATCGTTTGCGGTCACTGATGCATCTAATAACAATGCAAGAACCCACATTGCTGCCGCACTATGGCTCATTTGGTTTCCTGTACAAACTCTACCTACTTATCTGTTAGTTTTAGCTTATTCTATCATTCTTCTTGTACTTGCCTACTTCTACTTACAGAGTTCGATTTTTTAAAGCACTGTAAGGTCCGACTTTTTTAATACTACGCAAATAAGACAATCGAATGTGCTGTGTGTGTGCATATTTTAAAGTTATTCCCCGTATCAAAGTTCATATTCATAGGTACCTACCTACTGAGATTGCCAACTAATTTAAAACCATTCTGTAAATTGAGACGGCCAGAGCTTAGACACGCGTTTGAAGTCATCAGTAGCGTCAATACCAAGCGTGGATCCAATTCCAGTAGCATGCAGGAATCGCGGAAAACAGACTACGGAGTACCTTCACTTGTACAGGGTACAGGGACAGCACTATACAACGTGTAACAGAATAAACACAATATCTCTTAAGGGTTCATTGTCATCATTATGGACAGCTTTTACCTTGGGGCCAATTCTCGACTCCTCCTTACATTTTTGTGCACATAAATAACTCAACAAAATGTACTGAAGACCTGATTTTCAGAAGTTATTCATAATGAAGAGTTAATATACTGATCATTATGAACAACTTCTCAAAATCAGGCTATTTGTAATTAAATTAATTTTAATATTTTTTTTCATAACCTGCACTCTTTTGAAAACCAAACTGTGAACAAGAACAGTCAATACAGGCAACTACAGCGATCTGTTAACTAATAAAAAGTGGTATCGAAAGAAAGATACTTAACGAAAATAATCGTAGGTATAGGCTTGCTTGCAAAACAAAATAAAGGAAAAAAAAATAGTCATGAACAATTTTCGATTGGCCAAGCTATCACAGGCATGTTAACCAATATCTAATCTTCTTCTTCTAATCTAATATATAAAATCTCGTGTCACGGTGTTTGTTACCGAACTCCTCCGAAACGGCTCGACCGATCTTTATGAAATTTTGTGTGTATATTCGGTAGGTATGAGAATAGGTGGCAGGGTATTTTTTTTTGTATTACAAAACAACGTTTGCTGAGTCAGCTAGTATGTATACAGGGTGTAAAAGACATCGACGCACAAACGATTTCCATGGGTCCAGGACATGATTCTGGACACCCCCAAGTTGGAATTTTTCGTCGGCTTTTTCCTCATTTTTTCATTTTTTTCAGGAGTTTTTTTTTACTTTAGACTGCTCATAATCGTTATTCTGATCCAACCCAATAAGATTTTTAATAAAAAAAACACCGGTAGCACTCCGGGAGTGCCGGCAGAAGTGAAAACTTTAGTATTAACGTTGTGTTTAATTATAAGTACAAAAATACTATCATTTATGAGGTAGAATACAATGTTTATTTATTGCGCTATCGTACACAAATATGACAATTTACATGTTATTATTCATAATATTATATCGTTATTTATTTATATATTACATTAATTTTTATCTCTTAGAAAAATCAACTTTCATCCATAATTTCGTAATTCCGTAATTTCGTATCCTTGGATACGCGTGGCACGCTGTACATAAACACAGACGGACATTCGCGCAAGCGCCCTGTGCCGCCTAAGCGGAGCAGCACACTCAGGCACGGTAGAAAGAGTGGGAGATACTAATTCCTCTCCCTTCCCCTCGATCTTACGCTTTTTCGATCAGCATCACGTGACCCTGACGCGAGTCCGTCTTACGCTTTTTCGGTCAGGTCACGTGTCCTGACGCGAGTTTAAGATTTTATACCCATTACAGAAAAAGTGCTCAACGCCGCTAAAGAAGTTTTCACTTCAAAAATCATTAATTCTCTATTTTCACCAAAAAAAGCAATGTAAATAAAACTACAAATAGGTATCTGCTCAGCTGTGCAAAGTTCAAACGAAAGGTCAACGCATGCCTAGTACCTGCCTGCACACTAACGAGTGTGCATGTGTGTATAGCTCATCAAAAGCGCCGCTCAAATATACCGTCTAAAGACTGCCGTCATTAGAAAATAATACGTATCACAACAAAACGAAGTAAGCGATTTCCAACATTAAAATAATAACTTAAAGACGCAAATCGGTTACTTCGTTTTGTGTCGCTATGTCGTATTTTCGTATAGCGGCAATACGTACCGCACGTCTTTTGTATATGCCGCCGATGCCGACACAAGAGCCGATCTAGGTATTCTGTTGCTTTGATAGAAGAAAGCGCAAGGGGCGGCCTTAGATACCCGACCGAGAAAAAAAAAACTTTTTTTTTACTATTAATAGGCACGCGTTACACAAACCATAATAAGGCTTAAGTTAAAATAAGTAATGTTACGCTTATCTCAATTGGCTCTTGCTATACCCAATTTACGCTTTGATACATCAAAAGACAGAATGTAAAATACGGCAGCACTAAATTATGTACATGGTGTTGAGACTTAATAATGACAAGTGATGACGCTAATTTGTTTGTTTTAATTACCAAGTAACTAAATAGTTGAGTTTTTCAATAAAAAAAATCATTCAATAAATAAATAAAAACCAATGATAGATCCGCCACTGTACTGATGCACGTATGTCGGCGAAATTAAAGGAGAGTTCGAAAAGAACATTTCGTGATAGATTTTTGTTAGTATCTTGTTGACGTTGACCGCGAACGAGTGTTTTTTTTTGCGAGATTTTGTTTGCGGAACGTTAGGAAAGATAAGTTTTGGTTTGATACCAAAACTTATTATTAATTTTCTCTCTGTGTGTTTTGTGTGTTTGATTTAAAAATGTCATCTGAACTTGTGGAATCGGTAGATTCGGCCTGGAGCCATGGCCAGTTCGCTCACCAGACTTGACCTTATTCGATTTTTTTCTTTGGGGTTACGTCAAGGACAAGGTGTTTGTGTCCGAGTGTTTACGACGCTGCGTGAAGAGTGTGCTCAGGACCCAAATTTGGCAGCGGCCACTTCGAACCCAATCTGTAACCAGATTGGGGTGAGCGAGCTTAAGCTGATTTAGCAGTAGGTAGATACTTACATTATCGGATCTCAATGTACTTACAATTAACCAACGAATCCCCTTTACTAAGCCTCCTCTGTCCATCCATCCGTAGGACTAGGTAATTTAAGGCTCGCATACAAGAAACGTGTTTTTTTGGGTTATGGTACAGATCCCTTTGTTTTAGAATCCGACTCGAACATGGCCGGCTTTGTTATCAATCCTTATCGGAATCATGTTCGTGATTTGAAGAGACTAAAGTTACTAAAGAGACTAAAGTAATGTTCCACACAATGTTCTACAAGGATCCAGCGAAGCATCCAAGGTGACCTTGCTTGTTGCCGTCCGTGAAGACGGCAGATACAATCCAAATTCATACAAAATTCGCGGATGGAAACCAAGCTCCCACCAAGGTCACCTTGGATTGGACATTGGATTAGGTACATCCGTGTGGAACATGCTTAAGCTTATGGCTCCTTAACTTCTGCATAAACATGTCAGTTGTTGTTGGCGAAGGGCCGATATTCGTAGGAACTTAGGTGCATTCAAAGTGAGTTAGGTAGTTCATTAGTTATCTACGTTACCGGATCTCAATGTACTTTCAGCTTATTTTTTAAAATAAATCCTTAATCGAATCGTTATTTTAAGAAACTAATCTTATGGCTCCTCTTAACTTCTTCAAAAACAAGTTCTTACCATCAGTGGGTAAGTTTTTCTGGGTGATACAAATGATTAATTTTATGTGATAGGCATTATTATTGTTGGCGAAAGGCGATATTCGTAGGTACTTACATTCAAATTGAGTTAGATAGTTCATTAGTTTATACCTACACGTTACGGGATCTCAATGGTAGGTACTTACAAGTTTCTTTTTTGTTATCTTATCATTCCTAATCGGAATCGTGATTTTAAGAGACTAAGCTTATGGATCCTTTTCTTCTCTTAAATTCTGCATAAACATTTTCATACCATCAGTAGGTACCGTAGGTATTTCTGAGTGATTAAAATAATTTTGTGTGATTTGTTGTCGGCGATAGGTAGGCGATATTCGTAGGTAAGCACCTACGAGTACATTTAAAGACCGCAGCGCGCGCGGCGACGCAGCCTTGTGTATGTGTGTGTGCAAGTAGTGTAGGTACGTATTCCGTACAACGCTCTCGCGCGTTTAGATCGCGTTGTTCACAATACATTGCGTGCTCGAAAATGACAATTTCTGTAACCGATCATTAGCGAGATTAATGACTTCCATAATTTGGTTAGTGGCATTAGGTGTAGCCTTTTTGCGAAGTTTGCGTTACGATGTCCTTTACACCCTGTATAAAATTCTTTCGTGTAACTGAAAGACAACGCACAACCGAAACTACTGGTCGTTGAGAGCTGGAATTTAGGAGAGAAGCTGGCATGAGGTTCCTTGGGGAGTGTAGGAGAGCACTAACAGACGCGATTGCGTGCAGTATATTTATTAAGTTTTTATGCCTACCTTTTTTATCTCTATCACAGCTTTTTATATCAAGATGTATTCGATCTCAAGATTTCCTGAAATTTCTACGGGAACAGGAAAAAACGAGATATGCGCGGACGAAGTTGCGGAAAAAGCTAGTCAACGTACAAACGGAATATGCGCAAACGAAGTCGCGAGAAACAGCTAGTCACCGTACCTACCGTAAAAATTATAAAATAAAGCGTCTTAAAGTTCAAATTATGAGAATTTCTTGAAACATCTCTTCATTCTATTTACTCGAAATAAATGTATGGCACTTGATGTAGGTTAGTACAGCAAATTACAGAAGTTCCTTGTTGAATAAGCTTCCGAAAATAGTGTATTAGTAGCCAGTTTCGGCACATGTTGGAAAACTAAACTCAATTGATCCTGACCTAGGTATTACTTTGATGGTACTTGGTAGTACACACTCTTCGATGTACGCCTCGTTTAATGCAGATTTTCTTAATATCAGTATAACCATAGCTGTTTGACTTACTGCGACGGGTTCTGGTCGATCAGATCAGGCAAGATCTGTCACGAACAGATGTTTTTACTTATGCTATCAGAGGGTGAAAGCAGTAACTATTTTTAACCGACTTCAGAAAAAGGAGGAAATAGGATTTTAACCAGCGTGAAGACCATGTCCTCCACTGCCCCTACACATGTCTGTTTGTCTAAGCGCTGCTATCCCTGACTGACATTAACAGCACTTTTGTTTTCACTCATTTGAGTATCAATTTGTGATTATTTTAGCCAGAACCAGAAGTAAGCTACTAATTAGGTGACAGAGTTCTACTGCAGGTTTTATTGTGCTCGAACTATGTCAATCGGTGGCGAAAATAGAAGAAAGTTAGTGCTTTCACCATTTGATAGCATACAAATCTTAAAAATATCGATAACAAAGTTACCGGGGTCAAAATCATTGCAAATCAGCTCTAGTACTTACTATACTTATAACCCATAAGATCTATCGATAGTTGCCAAGAGAAATAAATTAGTTACATAGGTACTTTTCTTCTATGCACATTGTTTTACGTCGCATGTGGCAGACCTATGCATTCTAGCATCGATCGATTTCTTATGAATACGTTATACCATGGGCGCCGGGAGAGTGCTGCAAGGGGGTGTACTTGCACCCCTCTGGCTTTCAATAATTCAAAATTTAATATACGAAAACATGAAAAAATAAAAATAAATATGTATTTGACAAGCGGAATATAGTAAAAGAGAATCTAGCAAATCTGAAGCGAGGTAGGTACTACGAGATCCCTTCACTCCGTCTTGCACTCATAGATAGAACTAAAGAAGACTCTTTCTTTCTATTTATGAGTGAATGGGCAAAAGAAAACCTATCTTATTCGAGGCGGGGTTTTGAAGATGCAGCACCCTGAAGATAGTCCTCCCGGCGCCCATGCGTTATACGTGGTTGATTTTGATGTAGAAAAGCATTTCTATAAATTAACTTTTGAATACACTCACAGGCACAATTAACCGTCTACCTACATCTTTCGTGACCCTGATAAAATTAACAACTTAAAACGCCGTCTAAGAGCCAAGCAGCACGTGAGCGAAGCCGCGAGCGCAGCTAGTAGGTACTATTAAAATTATGTCCGTCTGTCTTATAAGTCTGATAAAATGAAAAGCATAAAGAAACAGCTAGGCATCGTCGTCTCGTCGAGTCAATGCGTGGTAGCAAAATAGTGTTCTCTATGACTAATACTCCCAAACAGTCACGTTTGCTCATGTAACGAGACATTTTTATTGGGTTACGAACTTCCTGATTGCTCGGTGAAGGAGTCGACGACTCCGAAAGTGGTTCACGGTCAATAACTTATATAATACGCGTAATAATATATCGACATGTCCCAGATCAACCTACTGAAACAAATGACAATAATGTCTAAGAACAGAGATGCTGTTAGAAAGAAAGGGGTTCGATCTTTTTTCTATGGGAGCACGCATAGCCCACCGTCGCCATTTTAAGTTTTTGAAGTGAAAACTTCTTTAGCGGCGTTGAGCACTTTTTCTGTAATAGGTATAAAATCTTAAACTCGCGTCAGGGTCACGTGACCTGATCGCAAAAAGCGTAAGACGGACTCGCGTCAGGGTCACGTGATGCGAAAAAGCGTAAGATCGAGGGGAAGGGAGAGGAACTAGTATCTCCCACTCTTTCTACCGTGCCTGAGTGTGCTGCTCCGCTTAGGCGGCACAGGGCGCTTGCGCGAATGTCCGTCTGTGTTTATGTACAGCGTGCCACGCGTATCCAAGGATACGAAATTACGGAATTACGAAATTATGGATGAAAGTTGATTTTTCTAAGAGATAAAAATTAATGTAATATATAAATAAATAACGATATAATATTATGAATAATAACATGTAAATTGTCATATTTGTGTACGATAGCGCAATAAATAAACATTGTATTCTACCTCATAAATGATAGTATTTTTGTACTTATAATTAAACACAACGTTATTTTTTGTTGTTTTTATGGTTCGTTTTGTTTATGTCAGGAACTGTGTCAAGATTGACATCTGTCACTGACAGTCGCTGTCGCGGCCACACGTCAGTGTCTTTTTGTTTATTTTGTTGTCGGTGGTTTGTCTATGATGTGACCGCGACAGTAAGGATGTATTATTTACATGTTTTCACTTCTGCCGGCACTCCCGGAGTGCTACCGGTGTTTTTTTTTCAAAGTTGCAGTGCACGATCTAACATGCATATATGGGTAGAAGCAAAAAATGTTCGCAACATGGTGCCCTAAAGTGTCACGTTGCCGAGATATTTGAAGGTAAAGTCACCATATGAGAACAATGAAAATCATTAAAAATGAACTAATCACGCGTTTTTGTGCAGTAGATTGTATTCTAATAATATTTCTAGTTTTGATTTAACCATTTATATAAATTAAACACTATTATTTTGCGAAGTTCTTAATAACGTAGTTTTCACGTGTTTCTTCTAAAAAATGATTAAATCAAGCTGGGAACTATTATTTGAATTTATCTAATGCGTAGGCAGGCACATAATTAAATACTTTTTTAATGATAGTCATGATGTCACGTGGTGACTTTACCTCGATCGGCAACGTGACACTAGGCCACCATATTCCTAACATTTAACAATAGATGCATGTTAGATCATGCGCCGCAGCTTTGAAAAACAATTTAAATGGCGGCGATGGGGCTATGCCACAATGGTTCCATGCCCTTTGCGTCTTTTGTACCGACTTGGAAGAGATATGTTTTCCTAATTCCGTAGTTAAAATAAAGCATAGATAGTGTGATAGGCCCAGTATCGTGTTTAATCTTATGTATACTACTATACTACCCGAAGAGGGGCTGCTTGGCGTAGGGGAGCTAGGGGTAATGAGAGCGGTTGGGTAATGGAAGCGATGGTGATTGAACGGAAAGTATGCACATTTTCGCGATCGTAAGCCCTCGGCCGCTACCGTCAACCATCGACAAAGTTTGCCTGACGCGCACGAGCCGTTAGTGCCATGCGTTAAGTCACGAGTGACGGTTGTGTGTTTGTCGCTACACGCTTATAAAACCCTGCCAATTGCTAGCGTCAAGGCAAGCATGAAATCACATTCTTATTTAATTATGTTTATGCTTATTACATCCCTAGATTCATTTACTAAGAAGTCCAATTGGTTAAATTGTGATTGAAAGTAGAAATAATTATTTATTTGTATTATTATACTTTTCAAAATTGTGGTCAGCGGGTAATGGTAGCCTAGCAGGGCTCGGCACACACGGGATACGGGACACGGTACTGATGCAGAAGTTGCGGAACCTGGGCCGATTAAGAATGTTCTGGCAGTGAAGGCCAGATTCTTATAAATTTACATTTTGTTTGGATCCGCAAAAAATGGATAACTGGTTTTCCTTCAATAGTTACGACTTTATTTTTTTGTTTTGAATGAAAAGTAGATCTTTTTACTTGTGTAACAAATAGTTCTTTGTTTTAATAACAAAGATTTAATTTAAAGTATGTTTAGGTAAATTTTCGGGAAAGAGTAAATAGGCTCTCATTACCTGTATGTATCGGGTAATGGGAGCGACTTTTTTTGTAAAATTGTTATTGTACCTTAATACATGACTGTAATTGATTATTACTATTGGCAACTTGAGCGCGACACGTGATGGACGCAACCGGCTTCACATTTCCTATGAAGAGACTCATGTTGACACTTTTTCATAGAAGTTGTAGTAGAGTAGGTAAATCACAAAGAGATTCTAAGTAAAACTCTTTACTTAACTCTAAACTTCTTTAAATCGAAAGCCTATACTCCAGAGGTGGACCTACTGTCACCAAGTCGAAAATCGAGGGCAACCTTCAAATTTTCATCTTATGTTGCTAAGCTGAAGGTATAATTCAGGATCTGATGATGGAATCCCAGAAAAAAATGTTTGTTAAGAGATATTTTGGTCAATGGTTAACCGATTTGGATGATTCTTTTTTTGTTTGAAGGAGAATTTCTCGAACTAGTCCCATTCCGATTTGGTGAAGATCTGATGAAGCACTTTGGAGGTAGGTAACAGAACTCTTCAATAAATGATAGCAAATAGACCGGGATTGCTGAAATCGCATGTCCGTTTATTGTTTACACCAGTTCATAACATAACATCACGCCGGTACGCTGTGAATGGGTACGCATTAAAATAACCAAAAACGTGTTTTTGGTTAGTTCTGCGTTTTTTGCCACCGACTTCCGAAATTAAAGTTATTGTATACTTTGTAGTGTTTTGTTTTTGGAAGTCGGTTGTAATTTTATTAAAAATGTTTTTATTATTTTTTGTTATAGCAGCAATAAAAATACACCATCTGTGATAATTTCTACTGTCTTATCTATTACAATTCTGAGATACAGCCCGCTAACAGATAGATGGACGACCGACGGACGAACGGATAGCAGAGGCTTGGTAATAAGGTTCCATTGGTTACCCTTTGGGTAACTAAATGCTGGTCCTGCTCCATAGGAAAATCAAGGGTGTGGAAAAAATCAAACTGGTTGCTTTATGTATTAACTTTATAGATGTACTGTTTCTTTTTTGTGTTTGTATTTTTCTGCTAACTCACACACTATTAATTAATGGTTTCAATATTTGTAAATGTGTGAGTTTCATGTACCTACTTATTTAGAAAATAAATAAGTCTACCTCTGCATACTCTAGATGCATGGTCCTCACATATAATAACAAAATTGTTGTATTCAAAATATTGTAAAAAGTTAATTTGAAAAGAGCAACTATGGAGTTTCTTATTCGTTCTGTAGATTCGTATGGAGAACCATAAGAATCTACCTTTCCGAATGGACAGTAGAGTCACTTTAGTATTTATATATTATTTGAAACGTGAATGACGTTCAAAAGTGCCTAGTTGGAATAAACGTATTGACTTTGACTTTGGTACGGAACCCTAAAAATAAGTGCTTGTCGGACCACGCACCCAGAAGGGTTCCGTAGTCGGGATGGATATGCCTGCAGGGTGATTGGTTATTAGATAAATGCGTTATTTAAAATGAGTTATACTAGAGCTCATTTGTACTGATTTTGATCCTGAAAACTTGCGGTCCATATTGCAGGTTGTTTTCGAGTTATCGATTTTTTAAAGTTCTTTTTTTATAAATTTTCTGCATCATAACATTCATAACATAACACACAGAATAGTCAACTGATACTTTTCGGATAGCTCATGAACGAATAAATACCCAAAAAAAAACAATTTATGACAAAAAATAGTCATTTTTTAGGAGATTAACGTCCTAAACTTCAAACAATGAATATCGGGTCAAAATCGTTGCAAATTAGCTCTAAAACAGGGATGGCCAATATTTGGCACGCGTACTAAACATGGCACGCCGCCGCGGCCGATAATGGTTTTATAAAAAAGCACGGTCACCAAAAAGGTTCGCCATCCCTTCTTTAGAACATCCCATTATAATGGTGCCTGTCCATTACAGTGGAGCGAGGCAGCGGAACGGAGAAACAGAGAAAATTGAACCAATGAAATTCCATAAAATCTCCACCCCACGTGAGTCACTGACATTTTGACTGACATGTTTGGGTAATATTTCTCCGTTTCTCCGCTCCACTGCCTCGCTCCGCGCAAATGGACAGGCACCCTTAGGCTCATTGTCCACTGAAGCGGAGAGGAGAAGAGCGGAGAAATATTAAACAATGAAATTGCATAAAATCTGCGGAGCGAGGATTTTATGCAATTCCCTTGGTTAATATTTTTCCGCTCCTCCTCTTTGCTGCAGTGGACAGTCAGCCTAAGGAACCAGGAACGCGCTAAATTACCAATCACCCGGTACCTATGCTATCAGGCGGTGAAAGCATGCACACCACACCATTATTTTTTCTGAATGTACAAATAACTTTCTTACATATTTCTCCAAGAAACAGTGAAAAACTATCATTATGATTTTTATGTGAATTTAAATGGGAATTATGTGATTTAATAATATTACCACTGGCTTATGCGTAGTGATTTTTTAAATTCATCCCCCAGTCACTTGAATGGGGAGCACGCCTAATGGCTTTTTTGGGTTCCGTACCTCAAAAGGAAAAACAGAACCCTTGGATCACTTTGTTGTCCGTCCGTCTGTCTGTCATGACCGTTTATCTCGGGAACGCGTGGAAGTCTCGAGTTAAAATTAAAACCATCTACTCAGGTCTATATTACCGTATGGTGCCGGCCGGTGCTGTATGGTGCCGTAAAAGAATAATACCATCCCATCACTTCCCGTGGGTGTCATAAGAGACGACTAAGGGACTCATCAGAGAATGGCCAGCAGCGTTCTCTGGAAACCGCAACATCAAATACTGCGATCGCCAACCCGCCTGCCAAGCGTGGCGATTATGGCAAGCCCCCCACCTCCCCCAAACTTGTAAGTTAACTTAAAAAAAAGATACAGACGTTAATGCCGCAAAAAACGTATATTTCGACACTCTCAAGGGAATAAAAATGTATAGGGTATTTCCCGTTGACCTAGAACTATGAACTTTGGCAAGTAATACCGTCTTATACTACAAGTATAGGAAAAAGTCTGAAAACTAGGCATTTGTAATTAAATCATAAAAAATATAGTCTTTATTGAAAGTAATTTTTAGTTACAAAGTACGGAAACCTCGGTGGGCGAGTCCGACTCGAACTTGGCCGGTTATTTATATTTGACTAGACCGTTGTTAAGCGACATAGAACACACTTTTATTTCAATGGTCCTCAATTTCCTTCACTGGCCTTTAGTCATCGAGTTAAGTTTTTTATTTTTAAATTTTAAGTGGTGATACTTGGACGAGAGAAACAAAAATGCTCATAAAAAAGTAACATCATTTTTAATCGACGAAAACACGGAGGTGGTTTGCGAGTACGCGTTTATTTTTTCTTTTTTTTATGTATGAACACTCATAACTTTTTACAGGGTACTCCGATTTAGATAATTTTATTGGAATGGGTATACCTCGAGGGTGGTCCCACATAAATTTGTAAACCAAAATTCCAACCCTAAGGGTAGGAAAACAGGGGATGATTGATTGTTCACTCACTGATTGTAATGTATGACCACACATAACTTTTTACGGAGTACCTAGTTTAATTTTGATAATTCTTTTTTATTGGATAAATCTTTTAATAAAATCCTACCCTAAAGGGGGGAAAATAGGGGTGATTTATTGTTCACCCACAGATTTTAGTGCAGAGTTGTGTAGCATTTTTTGTAGGCCTACCCATGTGGGTCGAAAAAAAATCGACTGCCCCATACATTTTTGTGCGCATAACTCGACAAACAGCTGATTTTCGCGATTTCGGGGTTGGTTGTTAATCTTTATGAGTCCAATGGGCCCTTAAGAGGTATTGCGTTTATTCTGTTACACGTTGTTTAAAGCCTGTTTTTTTTAAGTATTTTTATATTATACAACAAGAAATAGTTAAAGTAGTATTATATACAGTTAATAGCTAAAGTAAGATAGGTAGCTGCTTTAAAAGTAATAATATTAAGCATGTATTAATTAGTAGATTATAGCCACAAAAAGTATAAAATAAAATCGGTTTACAAAAAAATTACCCTCCGGAAATACTGAAAATTGAGGTGTAAATTTTTTGTTAAAAAGTATTTTAAGAGTTCCTTTTTCGCCTTATTACCGCGAGCCAGGCTGAAATTTTGTCATACATTTCCTCCCGGAAGAAAACTTGTAAGAAAGTTAAGAGAGCTTTTTATGGACCTCTGTGATCGTCAGCTGCGATACGGTGGGTGGGTTAAGCAGCGGCAGCCTCCCAAACATGTTGAAAATTTTTTTTTTTTTTTCAGTTCTTTCCTCCCGAATAAAAATAGTGTCAGATTATAGCCAACCCAATATCTTGCAGAAGACAAAACGTGAAAAGCCCTTCCAATTTTTAGTTTCTAAAATTATTTAGATTTCTAAGAACTAATAATATAATATAATATAATACAATAAGATGCCGAAGATGGAAAAATAATAAATAAAGGCTCTAGAGATTAATCTTTCAGTCGGAGCACGAAGCATAGTTGCTTGTTCTAGGATTTTTTCAGTCTTCATATTTTTATAGATTATAATTTTGTATTATATCATAGAATAAGTTCTTAGAAATCTTAATATGTACAAATTGTAGGGGCTTTTCATGGAAAAATAATAAATAAAGGCTCCAAAGATTAATCTTTCAGTCAAAGCATGAAGCATAAACTCGAATAACTTTAGACACCCCATTTTCTCCTGGATATGAAATTGTAAGCTGATAGTTAATATGATCCTGTAAGTAATAAACAAATTCAGCTGGCCAGATGCCGAGGGAAAACTCGCCAGCTGGTGCATTTAAATAGGCGATAGATGCTCCTACTTTACACTGTTCTGGGCATCAGCTGAGCCAGCTGACGTGTTTATTTGTTCACAATAATGTGTACTAGTTCTCATAAGAATCTAATAACACCGTATTTTGATAGTTTACAAGCGAATTTTCAAGTAAGATTTTGTACTGTAAAATAATTACGTAACTTGAAAATCAAGTTGCTGGTACTGCCGCTGCGGCTGCTGAGAACCTCAAGCGGCGGAAATATAATAACCTTGTTGGCAATTATATTTTTGAGTCGTTTGGGGTTGAAACTCTTGGACCGTGGGGTCCGAGTGCTCATGCCTTATTTAAAGATCTATCTAAACGCTTAGTTGACACTTCGCGTGACCGAAGGGCTGGCTTTCACCTCGGACAGAGGATAAGCATTGCCATACAACGTGGCAATGCCGCCAGTCTTTTGGGCTCACTTCCGGTGGACAGCGATGCGGACGAATTTTTTGACGCCTTATCTTAGTTAGGATATTTTATTTTAAGTGTATATATTTAGTACTTTAATGCTGTACCTAGTTTATTTTTAAGTTCTTATGAGAATAAAATTTCGTTTTATGTATTTATTTTTATTACTTGAAAATTGGATTTTTTGTTTACGGAGGTATTGTTACAAGACTAGTGTCAAATGAAAGGTGTTTACATAAAAACAATATTACTTCTAGTTTTTGAAATATAAGGAGTAAGGTAAAGTAAAAGTTAGTCACGTTGGAATTTTGTAAGTTTTGGTCTATGATTTTTTTATTCTTCATAGATATGGATTATATGTATTATTATTTCATATTATAAAAGAAGGTGTTAGAAATCTAAATATGTACAAATTGTAAGTGCTTTTAATGGAAAAAAATAAAATTAAATGCTCCAAAGTTTAATCTTTCAGTCGGAGCATGAAGCACATAGTCGAATATTATTTCCTCCCGGTTAAAAATTTGTCAGCTGATAGTTAGTATGATCCTGTAAGTAATAAAATAAATCAGCTGGCAAGATGCCGAGTGAAAACTGGTCAGCTGGTGAATTTAAGTACGCGATAGACGCCCTTTTCAGGGCGCTAGCTGACGACCTTCCCACCGAGCTACAGCCAGCTGACGTTTTGTTTTCTGCAAGATATTGGGTTAGCTATAATCTGGCATAATTTTCAATCGGGAGGAAATGACTGATAATTTGAAAAAAAGAATTACATGTTCGTGTGACCAGCTGACGACCTTTCCACCGAGCTACAGCCAGCTGACGTTTTGTTTTCTGCAAGATATTGGGTTAGCTATAATCTGGCATAATTTTCAATCGGGAGGAAATGACTGATAATTTGAAAAAAAGAATTACATGTTCGTGTGACCAGCTGACGACCTTTCCACCGAGCTACAGCCAGCTGACGTTTTGGTTTCTGCAAGATATTGGGTTGGCTATAATCTGACACTATTTTCATTTGGGAGGAAATTACTGAAAACAAAAAATTACGTGTTTGGGAAGCTGCCGCTGCTTAACCCACCCACCGTATCGCAGCTGACGTTCACAGAACTTCATAATAAAGCTCTCTTAACCATCTTACAAGTTATCGTCCGGGAGGAACTTGGTCATTGAAATCTGTTGCTGGCTCGCGGACCATTATGGCTACGTATATATAATACTAGCACTTCGCCCGCGACTTCGTCTGCGTAGAATTTAGAGGTGGCGCGTTGCGCGCCACCTCTAAAGTCTACGCACTAAAGTCTCTCTAAAGTCTACGCGTCTAACGTCTACTTCTTTGTCCCATATTCTCATTCTCGGAAATTCATCTTCATGATTCTTTTCTGCTAGTTTGCGTGTCTTTACTGTCCGTACTTTCAGCTCCGGAACTACTTCGACATGTTTCTGATCGGTATTCTGGTACCTGTGAATCTTTAGCGCTCATAACTCCAGCCCAGATAATAACTTCGATATGTGTCGGTTCTCCTGGTATTTTTAAATGTTAACCACTCACAATTCCAGCTTCGGAAATACTTCGACATGTTTCTGGTATCCTGGTATTTGTGATTCTTTTACGCTTATAATTACAGCCCGGATAAAACCGCTATATGTTTCTGTTCTCGTGGTGCTTTTGAATCCACAAAAATCACAAAATTCTAGCGGCGGAAACATTAAAACATGTCTTGTCTCCTAGTACTTGTCAATCTTTAGCGCTTAAAATTCCTGCCGAAAATATAATTTGACATATTTTTGATTTCCTGGTATCTACTTATGAATCTGTTTTGCTCATAATTATAGCCCCGAAAATACTTCGACATATTTCTAATCCAGCCCGGAGAATACTTCAACATTTTTCTGTTCTCGTGATACCTTTGAATTCAGCCGCTCACGATTCCAACGCCGGAACGAAATATTTCCGGCGCTTCTGGTACTTGTGAATATTTAGCGCTCCCAATTTCAGCCAAAATAATACTTTGACATGTTTCTGTTCTCCTGGTACTTTTGAATTTGAAGTACTAAGGCAGCAGAAGCGCTGTGTTTCCACTTCCTCCTCTGTCTCCATTAAGCCATGCCTTTTACCGGGATAAAAAGTAGCCTATGTTTGATTCCAGGATGTGAACTATATGTGTGCCAAATGTCATCCAAATCCCTTCAGCCATTTTTGCCTGATTGAGGCACAAAAATACAAAAATACAAACTTTCACATTTATAATATTAGTAGGATTTAATTTTGTATTAAATATATAAGTTCTTATTAGAACCATAAAGAAGAAGAAGAGAAATCCCTAAATGGCAACATGATGACATCTATCAAAGCAGACAGCCAAGCGAACTTTCAAAATTCCTCATGATTTAATCGGTTCTAAATTTATTTTGATAAATAAAGAAAATAAACAGAATTAAAGCTGCGTCAGGTTTACTGGAAGCCGAGCCCAACATAGTTGGGAAAGGCAGGGTATAGAAAGTAAATAGTAGGTACAATGGCACCAAAGAAAGCTGAGAAAGCCAAGAAAACTCCACCACCGACGGCTAAAGCTAAAAAACCTTTTGAAGAAATCAGTGCTATTTTCAATGGCAATGAAGTAAGTTTTCTTTTTCCTTAGATGGATACCTACATTATCACTGTAGACATACAAGAACTTTATTTTTGCACCTTAGTATTGAATTTCTGTTAAGGAATTTTCAATCTCTATCTGCCTAATAGAGCAAGAGCTCACGACGGACCAAGGCCTTCGTTATTTTATGAAAGCTGAAAGTTTTTCTGTGCATGTCCCCTATACAGGTGAGAACGACCAGCTACTATAGTTTGGGTTGTGGCTACTTATCAGGTTAAAGGTAGTAAAGGTGTATAAAATAGTCCCTTAAATCCGTTGAAGTATAAAGCTCAATTATTTATATTTTCTTCGGGGTAACTTTAGAAATCTCGTCATCCATTGCCGGAAACTTATGACAGTTGCTACCCCCTGCCAGACACCCCTAAACTTTAAGTAATTATAACTATACTTTCGTTATAGTATAAAAGTTAAATTTTATAAATGTTACTTGGGGACCTATATAAAAATGTTACCTCAATAGGTTTTAATGGTTTTTACATCTTGCCAGACACATTGAAAGTCCGCTGTAGGTACGAGCGCAAATACTTAGTCGATTGCAATCTTTTAAGATAACCATCAAAAAAATTTTTTGTCGTTCATAAAGTAATAATAATAGATAATACTAGCCTTTATTCAGATCAACTTAACCTAATAACAATATTCTAAAACAAACATAAAACTTATTCTAGTATTTGCTAGTTTTTTTTTTTATTTTCTGTAGATCTGTTTACCAATGGCAAAGGCCTCCTCCAACATTTTCCATTCAGATCTTTCTAGAGCCACTCATCTTTTATGTGGTCTGCCTCTTTTCCTTTTACCTTTCCTTGGGTACCAAGAGACCACAACCCTCCAACAATAAGTCATAACAACAAAAATAATAACAGCAACAATAATAACAAAAAAAATCTAGAATTTTAAATCTACATCGCAGCCCTCAATGTACTTACCCTGAAAAATGAAGAAAATCTTACAAAACTAATGTATGCATTAAAACACATCAAATGGGATATTGTTGGCCTGAATGAAGTGAGAAGAATGGGTGAAAATATCATATATTATCCAGATTTCATATTTTACCATATAGGTGAGCCCCCGGGCCTCCATAGGGTTAGATTTATCGTTAAAAAACGTATAACGAAACATGTGGAAGGATTTATAGGTACCTATATTGGAGCGTATTGCCATGATGAATTTGAAATTACCTGGATATAAAGATTCTTGGTCGATAATACAAATATATTCACCTACTGAACAATCGAGTCTAGATACAACAAATACATTCTACCTTGATCTGAACAACGATCGATCGAGCGATCCACGAGCACGGTCATAAAAACCTAATTATAATGGAAGACTGTAATGGCCAACTTGGGGACAGGCGCCCAGAACAAAAAAAGGTAATAGGACCTTTCACGTACAACAATAAACCCAGAAGTAGAAATGGAGAACATATCATGAACTTTACATTAGAAAATAGCCTATCTTAAACACTTTGTTCATGAAAAATAAGAAAAACATGTGGACCTGGATCTCGCCAGAAGGTAACCCAAAAAACCAAATTGATTTTATAATGACCAACAGAAAAAGCTACTTCACTAACTTAACCATAACCAAAAATTTGAACTTTAACACTGATCATAAACTAATAAGAGCAGAACTATTATCAATTCAATCTAGGATCTAATTATAGGAAATGTAAAGCTCGGGAAACATCAGTTAGAACAAATAACAATCGCTCTAAGAGACAAATTAACAGACTACAAACCTAACACAAAAGAATCAGAAACTCAGGAAAGATACAATTGGATAGAAAATACCATAAAAAGCCAAATACAACTCATTGTAAATACCAAAATTGAACCGAAAAAAATGGGTAACAATAAATACCTAATAAATTACTAGAAATAAGAAACCACTTAATCAGTGCAAAAGATACACAGGAATGAAGAAAACATTTAACGAAAAATAGCAAACAAATTAAAGATATCATAAGAAAGGATAGAAAACAAAACAGAATTGAAATGATAGAAAAGTTTGTAAGTAAAACGGGTGGAGTCAAAAAAACATACAAAGAATTGAAGAATTCAATGGATTGGATCGTTAAAATGAAAAATGACAGAGGAAAATGTATTCATCGCTTACCGTCAGGTGAGATAGTGGTCAAACGCGTGCCCAACAATAGTAAAACAAAAAAAAATTGGGTACAGCGACGTCTTATTACAAAAAACTGTACGAAAGTAACACAATAGAAGGTGAAATTGATTTGGGGGATACCTCAAACATTCCTGACATTCTTCAAGCTGAGGTCAAGAAAGCTATATATACCGAAGGGGTAGACAAAACACCAGGACCCGATGGTATTAGCAACGAAATCTTAAAGCAAGCAAAGGAAGTCTTAGTACCTGTCCTTACAGACATGTTTAACAACATCATACATAATTCGCCATCAATGAACAGAGTTTAATATTATTATCCTGCCGTATAAGAAGGGCGATGAAATCGTAGTCTTATGTCCAACATCTACAAAATCTTCACTAAGATCATTTTAAAACGGATTGAAAGAACACTAGACGAACACCAACCCATCGAGCAAGCGGGATTTCGTAAGGACTACTCGGTGATCGACCACATCCATGTAGTTCGTCAAGTGTTAGAGAAGTACAACGAAAACCAGCTTACATACTACGTTGCATTTATCGACTACAGCAAAGCATTTGACTCTCTTCTACACAAAAACATATGGGAATCATTCAGTAATGATTCCCATATGTTTTTGTGTATGCATTTAAGTTCCACTCCTTTTTCCAGTGAAAAAGGAGTGGAACTTAAATGCATTCGATTAATAAAGAATGTATATAGTCATAGTACAACCAGAATCCAATTAGAAAAGAAAAGCCAGCCTTTCAAAGTCGAAAAAAAAGCGTTAGACAAGGAGACCCCCTATCCCCAAAATTATTCTCGGCTGTGCTGGAGTCAATTATCAGACAACTCAATTTGGAAAATCTCGGGATCAATATAGACGGCACATCACTGACACATTAAAGATTCGCTTACGACATAGTGATATTCGCCAAAACATCTGAAGCCATCAATAAAATGATAGAAGACCTTGCAATAGAAAGTGAGAAAGTAGGGTTAAAACTTAACCCAGAAAAGACTAAAGTGATGACAAATGGAAAGAAAACCACGATACAGGTAAAAAATACCGAAATCAACTACACTGATGAATAAGTCTATCTGGAACAGCTTATAACCCAAAAAGAACCAATGCGCGAGGAAGTAAAGAGAAGAATTACGAACGGCTGGAGAAGATACTGGAGCTTGAAAGAGGTTATGAAAGACAAACAACTTCATATAAACATCAAAAGTAAACTATTTAACACCTGTATACTAACCGTCCTTATGTACGACTGTCAATCATGGACTTTAAACTATGAAATGACGAACAAACTCGCAACATGCAAATACGCTATGGAGAGAAGCATGCTGAATGTTAAGAAATCAAACAGACTGAAAAACAGGAATAAAACAAGAACAATAGATGTAACTCTGAAAATTAAAAGACTAAACTGGAGATGGGCAGGGCACTTTTTTTTAGGGATTTTTTTTTTGGGTTTCTTAAAATGTCGCAATCGACTAAGCACTTGCGCTCGCACCTACAGCTGACTTTCAATGTGTCTGGCAAAATGTAAAAACCATTAAAACCTATCGAGGTAACATTTTTATAGAGGTCCCCAAGTAACATTTATAAAATTTAACTTTTATACTATAACGAAAGTATAGTTATAATTTATTAAAGTTTAGGGGTGTCTGGCAGGGGGTAGCAACTGTCAGAAGTTTCCGGCAATGGATGACGAGATATCTTAAGTTACCCCGAAGAAAATATAAAAAGTTGAGCTTTATACTTCAACGAATTTAAGGGACTATTTTATACACCTTTACTACCTTTTACCTGACAAGTTACCACAACTCAAACTCTATAGTCGCTGGTCGTTCTTACCTGTATAGAGGACATGCACAGAAAAACTTTTAGCTTTTATAAAATAACGAAGGTCTGGCCGTCGTGGACTCTTGGGCTATAATACGAATATCTATACAAAAAAAAACAATGGCTGTGGGTTAGTCTTGCAAAACTCGAAAGGCTCGATCGATTCCAATCATATTTTTTTTAAAGTACCTATATAACCAAGCGATGCGTTTCCAAAAAAACATCATTAAATTTTATTCTGAGTCCCGTGTTACTGGTTTTTTTTCTTTTTCATTCTTGTATATTATCATAATCAAGGAGGCGGTACATACCGGGAAGTCCTCAATTTAGAATACCACATAGCTTGGGGACTCGTATGGGGTTGAGATCCTCAGCAGTTAGGGAAGCACAAAGAAGAAAAAAATATGTCAATCATTCCATCGGCTTTCTCGCTCCTTTTTAAATTGAAGTGTATGATATACAATCAAAAGTAGGTATATACATATATATTTCTGGGGCACAGAAGTGCCCCCGCCAAGTCGAGCAAAAAAACAACAGGCACGGCCGTACCATCCTTTTCTCGAAGCCATTCGGGCCATTTTTGACACCCTGTAACTTCGTTGTGGGTATTACATATGTCCAAATTACATCAAATTTGAACCAGTAGTTTAAGAATGATTGCAAGTCAAAGTTCCTTAATTTTATCACTCTGACTTACTGACTCACCGATCATCAAAATTCTAAGATACTTCTAGCTTAAATCTAAAATTGTTCATGACAATGTTTTTTTTTTGCAAGCAAGCCTATACGATTATTTACTAAATTGTCTTTCTTTCGATATAAATTTTTGTTGGTTAACAGATCGGTGTAGCTGCCTATATTGACTTACCTGTTTATACTGTTTGCTAGGTAGCCATGAACAGAAATAAGTAGGCAAACCTGCAAAGGTATATTCTCCATGCTAAATACTATCAGTTGAAACTTAACTTGTTCGGTTATCAAAAGAGTAAAAACTTGAAATAAAAGTGAGAGACACTTTTATTTCAAGTTTTTACTCTTTAGTCTGTATCTTTGTCTGGCAAGCTATCATATGCATGTTTATAAATCAATACATAAAAATATGTCTCATCTGGTAATCAGGTGGATGATGGTCGATTTTCCACCATCTCTTAGGCTATAAGTAAAGTCTACGTCAAAATATGACAGGGCCTTCACCCTGTCACATTTTGACGTAGATTTTACTTACCACCACCACCACAAAGGGGACCGCCAGAAAGCGGTTCTTCTTTTTTCAAACAAGAACCTCTTTCTGGTGGTTTTTCTCAACAGTAAAGGCGGAGACCCACCGCACGGGCACAGCATGCGCCGCGGCATTTGTTTGTCAACGTACGTTTCCACTGCAGTACACATTACACAAGCCTCCGTTCCACAAGGCGTATCTCAAAACTGTGCTGCGATACAGTTGTAAATAGTCGTGGGTTAATATTCATGTATTGTGTAACGTGTACCGCATGCACGGCGTGCATGGCGTTGACAGCGTTGAGCTATGTGAGCGCCATATTCGAACAAGCCACACATGTACCAATGACGTCAAAAAATGCGTAGCGGGTCCGTGAGTTGCATTGGACACAATCACAATACATTTTCTTGCAAAGGGAAGCTTAACACACGTGCGTAGACTCTCCGTGCGCCGCGGTGGGTTTGCGCCTTAATTGAACTGGTTTTCTATTGATGTATCATGATTGGAGTGAATTGTTTTTCATTTTTTTTATTATATTAAACTGTGGCTTCTCTCACATTTAATTTATATTCATTTGGCACTAATAAGTCCCGTATCAGTTCCCAATAATTATGGCAACCCTAGCCATCGCTCAACCATTTAGGCTGACTGTCCACTGGAGCGGAGAAATATTAAGAGGAAATGCGGGCGGGGAGACTTTGTATGTAAAAAGTCATAATTCGAGGTTTGGCTCTCGACTGTTTTCTTCTCCAATATTGGACTGACATAAAAGATATTTCACAAACTGAATAAGAAGGATATATACTGTCTCTATGTTTTCCTTTTTTATTAATAGTCGCCAAGTACACTAGGGCTCTGTAGACAGCGATTTATCGGACAATTTTGAGCATTTTGTGAGAGTTTTAGTGCTTATACGGTTAATAAATTATCAAAAAGGGACACAGTATATATCCTTCTTATTTAGTTTGTGAAATATCTCTTAAATCGGTCCAATATTGGAGGAGAAAACAGTCGAGAGCTAAACCTCGAATTATGAATTTTTACATGCAAAGTCTCGCCGCCAGCATTTCCTCTTAACTAATGATATTGCATAAAATCTCCGCTCCACGTCAGTCACTGCTATTAAGGTGAAGTGCAAGTGACACTTTCGAGAGAGACAACTCTAGGCGGTTTACATTTAATCAATGTCAACTTTGGTTGTATTAAAGCACAGGAGTCTGCAATTTCTGAATATAATATATATTTTCTGAATGTAGACTTAGATGATCTTATATCGTCCAGACGTCGATTAATCTTATATCGTCCAGACGTCAAAAATCAATTCATCGAACCCTCTGAGAAAAGCCAACAGAGATAAAGAGTGGGTTTTAAGAAAGCCCGCAGCTAAGGCACAAGATGTAATACCCGAAAAGAAATAAGGAGGACTACCTACAAAAAGGAATAAGATTCCATCAAAAACATAACATGTACAAAAATGCACAAGTCTCGCAACGCAGTTCTTCTGCCGTAAAAAGTTGTGAAATCGAATGTAAACCAAGTCAGTTACTTCAGTACCTGTGTTGCGAGACTTTTTCATTTTTTACACATGTTATGTTTTTGATGGGATCTATCTATTAAAACAACTTCTATATCAGGTTAAAATACGAGTGCCGAAGAGCACTTCAAAGCCGCCCAGGCTGACACCGTCGCAGCTAAAGTTGCAGCAGAGCTGTACTTGTGATGACGATGAATCCATTTGCTCGGAGACTTGTGGCATGGTGTGTGGGGAAAACGCGTGCCCCACTAACAGGCTGGACTTCCAGGTAAGATTTTTTATTAGTATGTGGTTTTCTTCTTTCTAAAACCGAACGTAGGTAAGTACACTGAAACGCGTCTGTCCTTATTGCTCATATTCCTAGGGCCGAAAAGACGCTGGCAGGTGTCGTGCTTTGCGCCCAGAGTCACGGGCTAATAGTAAAGTGCAACGAACGTTCGAAATATTTGTAAGCGGCCGTACAGCGCGCTCGATACATATTCTAGCATGTTAGTCCAGTCAAATTAGTCAAATTAGGTAAGAATCTCGGAGTGAGAGATAGTCTTAAATAAAACTTGTAAGTTTAAACCTTTATTTTCACACCCTAAAACTTGTCTGAAAACCTAGTTAACGTGCTACAGATATTCCATTTTCAAAGGTAAAAAAAATCGATTTTTTACACATTTTTTGCAAATATATCGTTTCCTATGGGTTTTTCGCTATTTATATTTATGATCAATAGTGTAGAGGATTACATTCCCTACAACTCTTGTGTCAATTTTTTTTTTATACCACGTTGAATCGTTTTCGAGATAGAAGGCGGAGAGCGCATGGTTAGGGCATCATATAGGCCAACCAGTAGTCCCGGTCAAAATACGCCATATAAAGTTTATTAATTATTGATAAATACATAATTATTGATAATTTTCATTTCTTATTAACTATTACATAGTATATTAATAATTCTATTTTTAACTAGCTTTCGTCAGCCACTTCGTACGCACATATCACATTTTTTTTCCGTTGTCGTAAGAATTTCGAGAAATCCTCTCTTAGTGCTCCCCAACACTCCCCAAGGAACCTACATGGCAAAATTCAGCTTTCTACGACCATGTCACTTTTTGACAATTGTCAAAAAGAAACAATTCGATTTTTTTTCTGTTTCAGTAGTTTTAACTAACAGGCGACAAAAATGTCATGGTGGAAAATTGACAAATATTGGTTGGGAATGGATAATAGGTTGGATAATAGGTTGTCGCGACAATTCGACATTTTTCTTTTTCATATAACTTTTGAGCGACAGGTGACGGGTGACAATTTGTCGTGAAAAACTTGTCAAATCTGCTATGACACAGAAAATTGTAATGACATATTTGTAGAATTGTCCGACAATTCTGACAGGTGTGTCACGAAATCACCCTCTGTCGCGAAATCATATTTTGAATTTTGAAGTTGTTGCTTACTCAGAGCATTTTTATACCCGTTTCAACCGAACGGTCCGATTTGAATAATTTAAAGTGTATATACATGTACAAAACCAACTTTAATTATCAAACAATTTAAACGGATAAGGATTAATATAGTGATAACAAAATCAACACTATTCCATTCCACCCGGGTTTTGACTGTATAGGTAATTAATTTGAACAAAAAGCGGTCATTGTGACATTACCATAATAGTTAGATATAATACCCTCGGAGACGTTTTTATAAAAAATAAAGAGTACTTTAATCATTTAGCACATTATTTTTATGAATTATGAATAGTTTTCTCAGCGCACGCCAAATATGATCTTTATAGGCAAAATTTTGCTACTTTGGTTTACATTATTGTAATTTTCTTAAGGATCTCTTTTTTTTTAAGTATAGCCTATGTTACTTCTTGTATTCTCCCTGAATTTTTAAAATCGGGCGAGAGGTTGATCGAGTTAAATCGTTACATATAAACAAAAAATCTAATCTTTCTTGTTTATAATATTAGTTTAGATTAGTAGGTACGATAGTATATGTCCCAAGTCGACATAATTGTCACGACAATCTGAAAATGTCACCGACAATTGTAAGAACTAATTTGACCGTGGTTTTTTGACATATGTCGAGTTTTATGAAACGCGCTTTAAAATGACAAATTTGTCAAGATTTCACCTGTCGAGTTTTGACATATTTGTCACCTTTATAAAACAGCCTAAACGCGACAATTCTACAATTTTGTAATTTTTTGACATATATGTCGAATTGTGAAACAGGGCCCAGTAGTTTCGGCTGTGCGTTGTCTATCATTCACTCAATAACTTAATAATTTTATATATTAGGATAGAATAGATGGAAGTTTAAGTATCAATTTATTTAATAACACTTACCTGCCCGTGTAGATATAAGAATAGTTAATGAAAATACTTAAATTATATTTCGATTCCAATGTAATTTATATGAATAACTTCTTAAATAAATAAAAAACGTTTAAAAAAAATATATTAATGTTTTTAATAAAAAATATTAAAAAAAGAATGAAAATTACAAGAAATACAAACTAATAATTTTGACTAAGATGACTGGACTATCCGCCCCATAGATATAATAAACAAGATCCGCCCTCTATCCCGAAAACGATTCAACGTATATAAAAATTTTGAGACAAAACTTGTAGGGAATTTAATCCTCTACAATAATGATATAAAATACAAATAGCAAAAAGCTCACGTGTTCGTATTCCTTTTCTGTAAGTATCTAATGGATAGGGGCACCACAGGCGTGAATTTCTTAAGGCATCAAGAAGTCTTAATCCGGCACTGGATGCTTCTTAATCATCTTATGCTGTTTTGCATCTTAGTCTCCTCTGTTTTCTCTGTTTATGGTACTTCGCTTTTATGACCGATGTTTGATACCTGTCTTACTGAGTTAGCACACTAACTGCGGCGAAAATGGATATCTAGATCAACAAACCGTGTTCGTCTCAATTCCAGTCTGCCTTAGAGTCTAGGTCGCTACCCTAGTTCTTAACTACAGGAATAACCCACCTGCTCCATAAATCAGGTAGTACTGCGGAGCCTAAAAATTATAGACCGATCACGTGTTTACCGACGGTCTGTAAAGTTCTTACATCCATGTTGAGGGCAAAGATTAATTAATAGTCATATTAACAACAACAACATCATGTCTGCCTCTCAAAATGGATATAGAAATGGATATAGTCCCGCGGTACCTGGCTCATATCAATTAGGAGTAGCTCCTTAGAGCTACTCCTAATTGATATGGCCATGAGCCAGCAGGTTCGTCGTTCCCGAAAGGATCTGTCGACATGCTGGATAGACTAGTACTAGAATTGTATATAGTTGATGCAACGCTTCAACTTAGCCGTATGGTGTCGGCCGGTGCCGTATGGAACCGTAAAAGAATAATACCATCCCATCACATCCCGTGGGTGTCGTAAGAGGCGACTAAGGGACTTGCCAGAGAATGGGCAGCAGCGTTCTCTGTAAAACTCAACACAATACACTGAGATCGCCAACCCGCCTGCCAAGCGTGGCGATTATGGCAAACCCAAATGGCAAGCACAACCAAAAAATGGCCCCTAGTGCCCGGCAGCCCGTCTACCCTTGACTCCGGTAGCGGTCAAGGTCACGGCGAGGCAAGGGGTGCGAAGAATCCCCGGAGTGGACCCGGCTCCCATAATAAACACCGACGACTGGACCTGGCAACACTGAACACGAGAACACTCCGGACCGACGAGAAGATCACTGAATTTGAGGAGGAATAGATTAGGTTGCGATGGAGTATTGTAGGATTGTCTGAAGTCCGAAGAGAGAGCAATCTGCTCTATTTCCGGGAGGGTGACCAGAAGTCCCAGGGTGGTGTCGGGTTCATCGTTCACAGGTCCCTTGTGTCCAATGTGGTGAGCATCGAGAGTGTGTTGACCAGGGTGGCGTACCTGATACTTAGAATATCGTCAATATATTCGTTGCAGGTCATACAGGTTTACGCCTTAACCTCGACACACCCCGTCGGCGAAATAGAGACCATGTATGAGGATGTATCTAGAGCCATACATGGTCATAAAACTCACTTCACCGTGGTCATGGGGGACTTCAACGCGAAACTGGGCAAACGAGACGGTGACGAGCTGCGAGTGGGGCAATTTGGATTTGGGCGTCGGAACCACCGGGGACACTTACTGGCTAGTTTTATGGAGAAGAAGGGCCTCTATATGATGAACTCCTTCAGAAAGCGTAAGCACAGGAAGTGGACCTGGCAGAGCCCAGACGGTGTAACTAAAAATGAGATTGACTTCATCATGTCGACGACGAAGCAAATATTCAATAATGTCTCTGTGATCAACGCGGTGAAAACCGGAAGTGATCACCACATGGTGATAGGCACATTGAATCTAAATGTTAAGCTAGAAAGGTCTCGACTGATGAGGTCTACGCTCCGTCCAGCATAGATCCAAATCCATAACTCCGAGAGCTTTCAGCTCGAACTTCAGAATCGTTTCGAGTGCCTGGGGAGCTCCGTGGACGATTGCAACGATGGGTTCGTGGAAACTGTCCATACAGTCGGGTCTAAGTTTGTCAAGACTCGCCGTACAGATAGGAACAAGAGGCTCTCAGATCCTACTTTGAAGCTCATGAAGGAAAGGCGGGAGATGATTCTGTCTTCAGAAGATGCTTGCAAATACCGGCAGCTCAATAGACGGATCTCCAAGTCCTTGAAAACCGACCTCCGCCGCTTTAATACTGAAAAGATTAAAGACGCGATAGAGCGGAATAAGGGATCCAGGGTCTTTGCTAAAGATTTGTTTATTGGGCAGAGCCAGCGCACAAAACTGAAGACCGTTGATGGCAGAACCATATCCGCCAAATCGGAGCTTCTGAGAGAGATCGAGACTTTCTACGGACAGTTATACACGTCAATTACTAAACCCGATACGAGTCTTGCTAACGACCCAAGAGCTAGATTGACTCGGCACCGATATATATGACCTATACCGAGGACATCCCGGACGTCAGCCTGTATGAGATTAGGATGGCTCTGAAGCAGCTTAAAAACAACAGGGCGTCGGGTGAGGACGGAATTACGGCCGAACTCCTGAAGGCGGGTGGAAGACCGGTCCTTAAGGAACTGTTTCATTCCGTCATACTTGAAGGGAAAACGCCACAGGCATGGAGCAAAGGTGTGGTGGTACTCTTCTTTAAGAAGGGCGACAATGCCCTGCTTAAGAACTATAGGCCCATTTTACTTCTAAGCCATGTCTACAAGCTATTTTCCAGAGTCATCACGAACCGTCTCGCACGCAGATTTGACGACTTCCAGCCTCCCGAACAAGCCGGATTCCGAAAAGGCTTCAGCACCGTAGACCACGTACATACGCTCCGTCAGGTTATACACTCCGTCAGATCCTAACGTGGTGGCAATGGGACCACCATTGCCACCACGTTAGGATCTGATGATGGAAACCCTGAGAAATCAAGGGCAACTCTTGAAAATTGTAGCCACGCATCTGGTAAAAACTTGATATTCGTGTGTATATCGGGTGATACTACAATAGAATGAAGGTTTGGTTCAGACCTGATGATGGAGACGACAGAGAGTCAAGGGACTCCACATCGGTATGTAGGAACTACCAAGTGTTTGGGCTTATTTCATCCGTATTGACGAGACTTTTACACCGAAAGCACTTAGTAAGTTTAATTTTCATAACATAACATCACGCCGGTACGCTGTGAATGGGTACGCAGGTACCACTATTCACTAAAAAGTGAAAAATAAAAAACTCAAAAGTCGGTGTCAAAAAAACGAAATAACCAAAAACACCGACTTCCGAAATTAAAGTTATTTTATACTTTGTAGTGTTTTGTTTTGGAAGTCGGTTACATTTTTTGTAAAAAAGTTTTTTTATATTTTTAAATGGTTTTTTAATGTTTTTTTTTAATATTAAAAAATATATTTATGAATAGTTAATGAATAAATAAAATAATAATAAAACAAAGTTTGGATACCTATGCTATTTAGCTTATTAGAAGGGGTTAACGATATCTTTGACCGAAAAAGAAAAAAGAGAAGTGAATGATGAATTCTACTGTGATTCGAATCGACATCAATTCTATTGTGATTCAATCTATATCAGCCGCACGGGTCGATTTTTAAGGTTAAACTACGCTTGCCAAGGTTGGTCTGTGTATGGGTGACCATCTTAGCATACCGAGTTTCGTCCGTGCCTCCGAAAGCACGTTAAGTCCCTGTCATTTGAAGATCTTTGGCAGTCGTTAGGGATTGTCAGAAGCCAGTAAATCTGGTCCAGTCCTGCCAAGAAGTACCGTGTTACCCAATTAATGGGTTGTAGAGGTCTGGTAGGCAGCTGCTCCACGTAAAATACTGGTATTCAGCTAAATCCGGTTTGACTGGAAGCCAACCCAAATTTAGTTGGGACAAGGCTAGGCAGATGATGATTTACACGAGTACATCTTCAAAGTTAAGGTACGCTTTCCGAGTTCGGCCTATGGATGGGTGACCATTTTAACATACCTACCAAGAAGAGATCTCTGACAGTCTTTACGGATTGTCACCAGCCGAAAATCTGACACCTATCCAAGAAGTATCGTGTTACCCAGTATTGAAGGGTTGTAGAGGTCTGGCAGGCAGCCGCTCCACGTAAAATACTGGAATTCAACTGAATCCGGTTTGACTGGAAGCTCACCCCAATATAGCTGGGAAAAAGCTAGGCAGAAGATGCTTCACGGTAAAAAACTGAAATGATAAACGGCATTTAATTGAATTTAGGATTCCCAAAAATAAATAAATTCATAATTATATTTTCGTCACACATTTACCTAGCCTATTCATAGACGGCCTAAGCATCTGCCAGCCTGTTCATTAAATGTTGTATTAGAAACATTGGCCACTTTGACACATTTGGGCATTGGGGATCATTTAGGCCGCTGATTAACCGCCATTCAATGAAAAGGCCAATAAAACGGCAGAGTTACTCTCTCAAGGACCGTCAGCCCCAATTGGGGCCAAATGGTATTGTCTTTCAATTATCTTGCGTGCTCGTTGCCTGACGGTCAGTTGGCTGCGACAATAATAATAACGTTTTACTTTTTTAATATAGGTATGCCTAACCTTTTCCCAATTTTATTCGGATCAGCTTCCGATCAGCACGTTGGAGTCTCGGTATGTTAAATAATATGGTCACCTATCCACAGAGCGACCTAGGCAAGAGTAGGTAAACCATGGAGGTCGACCCGTGCGACTGTTATTATTTAGCTACGAGCTCCTCTTTAAATAAGTCTCCTCAGTTAGTGCCTACTAAATATCGGTTTAAAAAAATCGATTATTCTTACACAGTATATATCGATCAGTGTATCGATTCTATGAACCCGGTAGAGCTGTGTAAAAATTAATCGGTGTTCTATAATCTGCAATTGTCAGTGAAAATCAAAGAAACTGTGTTTATTTTTGGGCTGGACGGAATAATTAAGAATCAACTTGATTCATCAGTTTATTTGTTTCGTAGTTTGAAGACTACCTACCACCATTCGTTCGATGGTCGGTTTTGTTGATTTGGATACCCACCTCGAGGTAGGTATGTACCAGGAGATTACCTGGACTAATCGGCATTTCAACCGGAAGAGATGATACAGTGCCCTGCATTAGGTACCATTTTCCCATTTTCTTAATTTTGAGAAAGTTCAGGATTAACTTAAAGCAGATTTTATTTATTTATTATATACTTTATTGTACACCTCATATTTAAAACAGAGTAAAAATTCTATAAAACAAGTGTACAATGGGCGGTCTTATCGCACAACGCAATCTCTTTCAGACAACCTTTATCTATGCAACAGATGTTTTTGACACCCACGCGAACGAAGTCGCGGGCATAGCTAGTAAATAATAATTGTCTACTTTTACTTCTAGATACCAGACGACATTTGCGAGTCCCTCACTCACAGAACAACTCTCAACTCAGAATTGGTCTACTCGCACTCTCCGCACCACAATACATTGTGCAACACATGCAATGTTACGCCTAAAAACGCCCCCAAAGGTGTAAAAGCGCAGAAAGTTCTACATCCAGACAAAGACGTTTTCATCCTCAAGATTGGGAAGCAAACTGATGAACCAAATCGTACGGGAAACATTGAAGTAAGACTTTGCCATTTTTATAAAATAGCTTTTTTAACCCTACTTTAAAATTAACATACGTCTTAAAAAGTCAATATTTTGTGCTACAGAACTTAGTGACAGAAACGAAACGCTGTAAAACCGACCCCACGTTGTCTTGTCTGCCCTACCCCTAGAGTAATTTAAGCCCGCGAAGGCACGGAGGGGCGAGGCGGCCCGCGAGCTGAAGAGCAGGTGTTATAACGCCCGCCGCCGCGGCTGAGGCTGGCCAGCAAGCCGAAGCTGCGGTGGTGAGCGTTAAAACCATCTGCGACGATAAGTTCGCGTGGGATCGCCGAAGCCCCGCAGCGCCGGAGCCGTGACAGAAACCATGCCTGCTGCATGTTGCATGCTTGCGCGTATGCTGCATGTTGCATGCTTGCTTGCATGCTGTATGCTTGCTGCATGCTTGCTTGCATGCTGCATGCTTGCTGCATGCATGGTGTATGCTTGTTTGTATGTTTGCATAGTTTTGTCTTTTATCCCCATCGCCATTTCCCGCCACCATCGCTTCGAGGGGCTCCGTCGACTGGGCCCGAATAAAAAGTTTTGGCTTGACTAGAATTTATCCGCGTTGTTTTTGTGAACGCGGTTTAGGAGGGTATGCACATTGACAAAGGGGGGAATTGATACGTTTAGAAAATGCCACTTGATAAAATGTTTTACTTGGTAACAAGTTTTATATTAACTAATCAATATGAGGACAAAGAATAAGTATTTGATTTGTTATTCTACGATATAATGAATATCGAAACAAAGTTTATTTGTAACAAGAATCTATGATTTAAATTTATTCAAAGTGAGTATTCTGCGTATTGAGTATTCTATGAAATGATAATACGAGTAAAATTTTATGTGAAACGAAATTCTATTAAACTATTTTCTATAAAACAACGTACAACCAGTGAGAGTTCTAGTGCTTATACGGTTAATAAATCAACAAAAAGGAAAACAAAGGGACAAAGTATATATCCTTCATAATCAGTTTGTGAAATATCTCTTAAATCGGTCCAAAACAGTCGAGAGCCAAACCTCGAATTATGACTTTTTACATACAAAGTCTCACCGCCAGCATTTCCTCTTAAGAACCAATAGAATTGCTTGCGCTGGGCGAGGCTAGGTAAATGAAGCGATTCTATTGGTTGTTAACAAACACATTCCTCGCTGCGCAACCTCGCACGTCTCTGGTAGATGCGCAGCCTAAGAAACCGTGCTGTAAAGGGTTAAACAACACTTCCGGCAGATCAAACGTCACATAGTTTAATCGGTTATCTCATGTATCCTACTAGTCCTACTAGTATTACAAATGCGAAAGTTTGGGAGGATGGATGGATGGATATTTGTTACTCTTTCACGTCAGAACGGCTGAACGGATTAGAACAGAGATAAATTATAGTCTGGAATAGCGCATAGCCTACATTTTATCCCGGGAGTTTGTTCCCTAGGGTCCATGCGGGCGAAGCAGCTGGCAGAAGCTAGTTATATTTACGAGAGGTGCCTTCTCAGGACTTATTTCTGATTCCCACAAATCATAAACATGCGGCCAAACCAGTCTTGCCATATTAGCAGTCGAAATTACGTGGAACTTTGCAAGAAAGCGATGCCCCGAGGATCACTATGAATTCTTTTCCCAAAATGGATGCAATGTGTGTGGCTGACGTAATGAAAACAGACCGCGGGTTGTGTTACAGAAAGAAATGACATGGCTAAACGGATACTGTTGTAACAAGCTTAATTGATGCATTACATAGTTGCATAATGTGCCACATACGTTGCATTATATATATAATTATATAAAAATGAATCCATATTTGCCTTGGTCCCCGGCATCACGCGTGAACGGCTATTATACCTACCGATTTCGCTAATTCTTTTTTCGTTGTGTTTATTATTGTCAGGAGAAGGTTCTTATGAAAGAAAAAAATGAGAAAGTAGCGGGTAGTTAGGGTTGGAAAGTGGGGTAAGAAAGGTAGGTAGGGTAGCTAGGTAGATAGGTAGCCAGTTGACGTGAGCGAAGCAGCAGAGGACAGCTAATCCTTATTTTATTAATATTATAAATGCGAAAGTAACTCTGTCTGTCTGTCTGTCTCGCTTTCACGCCAGAACTACTGAACCGATTTAAACGAAATTTGGTACAGAGATAGTCTAGAGCCTGAGAAAGGACATAGGCTAACTTTTATCCCGGGAATATATTCCCTAGGGACCACGCCGGCGAAGCCGTTGGCAGAAGCTATTTAGCCAATATTTTCAATCAATCGTTCAATCAATTGATCACCTGTGGGTGCATAGAATACACATGTTCATCTTCTTGTGTTTTGAAAAGGTCCTACCCATTTTATAATTATACAAGACATCCTAAAAAATACTTACACGCGGAGACTACCTAACTTTTTGCAGGATATATTTAAACATACTTTCTTGTTCTACACTTTAAAGGCATAAAATCATGGTTACGAATTAGGTATTGCAAAGTTTATAAACCTGCATACTGCCAGTACTTAGTTGGCAATGTTTTGCTGATGACTGCGAAAAATCTTGTAGTACCTACCAAAGTTTTTACAAACATAGAGAGGCTTATATCAGTCTGTCAGTCGGGCTGAGCTTGACGATGAAGAGGTACTGTCGTCCCCAGTCTCGTTATCAAAACTCATCATTTCGTTTCAGGTGGAGCTGGTGACTCCTCGCGCTCCAGCCAAGGCGCATCCGGCGACACATAACTGCATCCAGATCCAATGCGAAGAGTCAGACATACCTTGCTTCTGCCCTGGACCCTGCAGGGCCTGCTCCCAGAGACTCACGACCAAGAAGCGGAAATGTAGAAGAAACCCTAGATGTTGCCTTCCGTGCTAACTGAAAACCGTACCCATTTAAAATGTTTCTACACCAACTTTTGTGTCCAAAACATTTTGTCTTTTCGTTTTTATGTAAGCTGTTCAAAATTAATGCAACTTAAAAGAAACCAAATAGGTTTGTCTGTAAGATGATAATATAAAAAAATAAATTATTTAATATTAGGGTTTATATTGCTGGTCCTAAGCCCACACAAGAAAGCACAAAAAAAGATCAGGGCCGGCCTTAACCATCTAAGCGCCCCGGGCGAGTCATGCATTTGGCGCCTATTTTTATTTTCAATTTTGAACCATATTTATTATTGAGTTAAAATTTTAGGTACACTTGGTATCTCGGAAGATTCTCGAAGATTCAGGCAACATTAATTATATCCAATTACACCCAGGTTTATTACATACACAACATATTATCGGACGCATCCGATGGACGCGGCTGAGAGTGGCGACTGATAAGTGTGCACAGCAGGCGGAAATAAATGATCGGACGTCAGCCAGGATTCCCAACTTAGAAGACTTCTCCCCAAATTTAGGCGACAAATATGTGGGACGGATTTTTTTTAGAGAAATTTTTAGGAGTTTTTTAATTTACAAGTATCGACCCTGAGATAACCCAATCCTAACTGGATCTATTTTATTTATTGACCTAGCGACACGTAATGACATCCAGAACAATTCCTTGTAACTAAGAATGCGGATTTAATAAATAAAAAACAATATCGCTAGTGTTAACCATAAAAAAGTTTTTTTTTCTGTCATCTGCGGTTACTTTACTGGAAATGAAAAATATTGTTTTTTAGTTTAAGGGGATTTTCAAGTAATTCAAGCGATAAATAAATGAAAATAGGTACATCTGCAACATTTATTTCGGCGGGAAAATAGGTACGCCTGCAACATTTATTTTATTTCTGTTCCAAAGAAGCATTTAAAATATTCTTTACATTTATAATTATAGAATAATAATTCTCTGCTGCGAACACCCTCGATGAGATTTCATTTCATTTTTACCTCGCACGCACGTGCAAGCTCCTGCGTAACCCATATCCTTCCGACGCACGTACGTTTTCGGCTGACGAAAACATCCAGCGAGCCAGATTTCCGCTCAAGAGAGCCGCTCAAGGGCGGCCCAAGTTTCGAGTCCGCGGATGACGTCCGACAGTTTGCACAGTTAAGTGCACATTCATTAAACAGATACCTCAAAGTCGCGACTGTCAGCCGCGGCTTATGGACGCGTCCGATAATATGATTCCACCTTAAGTTAAGCTAGGGCGCGCAGCGCACTTTATGCGCCCTCCAGTTGCTGGCGCCCCGGGCGACCGCCCGGGTCGCCAGCAGAGCCTGGTACTGATCATCTTTTACAGTAGCAAAGCCGCTACTGTAAAAGATGATCAGTATTACAGACGCCTCTGCTGCCTGTCCTCAGGCAAATTCCTAGAGTTGCACCTTGAATATAAAATGGCAAATGTCTTGTAGGTACCTACCTAAGTACGTAGAATAAGGATATTATTCCCAATTTACCTACAACATCCGTAAAGTTTTAGCTTTTTTGTCCTACTTTAAGACATTTTAATTAACTGTAATTGCTATATAGTATCTGGTTAATATGTTAAACGAGCGGACATATTGGTCCCAGACCCAGTTTCGTCAAATGATCTAGGACATAGATTGCCTTTATCGGGTCGGCTCCGTGTCTATTGTAATTGCCTCGTGAGCTTTTACGATTGACCAGCTGTTCTGATCCATAGAGAGGATAGACTGACAGACAAGAATTGGTACTATTATCGCATGTCTGCCGCAGGAAGATGGTTACAATTTTTGTTTTTTGCAATACCTAATATTTTTCAAAGTTAACGGTGTTGATTGAGATAGCCACCGTTCTTTGATAAATAGTACCTAACCGGCAAACTTCTTGAACAAAAATCATAACTCTTCCTTTTGACTTTGCCGTAGTCGGGTAAAATGGCGCCGATTGCGCAGGATCTCCACTTTGACTTGTACGGAAACTCGCAGCCCTACGGTCCTTAAAACACTTTATTAGTTATCGTTTTCCGCACATACTCAAGATATCTCCGGATATTCTGCTCAAAATGAATGAATCAAAATTTTCTACCTAATATCTCTTTGTGAACAAATCAAATAATTCCAGCAGCAAATAGTTTCTCATCACAGTTAACGTACGCGTAGCAAGTAAAAGTGTGAGCAGGACCGTTGTTCGTGCGTTTGCATCTCTAACTCGTAACGTGCTCTGTGTAATTGATCACGATCATTAAACTCGCAATGCGCAGGCTTATGTCAACAGCCAGTGAATATTGCATCAGACAGACGCTCGGGTGGCGCCCGCGCAGCAATGTGGATGGCAATGAACTTGCCCAAACGTGGCCTTAGCTCTAAGACCCACTCACTACGATCAGAGTTAGACCTTAAGGTCTGGTCGTGATCTTATTAATATTAGACCAGTTTTCGTCAACCTAAGACCGGTGTTTTCAACCTTCCATGTTTTACCAATCTTAGTTACTAAAATTAATCTCTCACTTATATTACTACTTACATTAGACATGAATCTTTATTAACTGTACTGATTGATCTTTTGGAACATTTCTTGATGCAGAGTTTCAGATCATCTTGATTACCCGTTAGGGCTTAAAATATTAAAATCATTAAATTTTATTGAGTTTTTTTGGAATGAAGCAAGTAACTTGACTGAGTATTGCTAAAAAATTATAGTAGGAACCTTTAGGTAAATAAAAAAAATAAAATAAAAAAGTTTAATTCCTTCTACAATTTGTTTGCCTTACACCAATTAATAGTATTACAAATTTAAATCTTAATGTAAATGTTAGTAATTTTATTTTTCTAGGTTTTATATGGTTATTTAGTATATTATGTACAAGGACCGCTATCAAAAGCGGTGAAAGCCTCCTCCATTCGTTTCCATGCTATTCTGACTCTAGCTACTCTACTCCAGATTTTACCTACTATTTTTACAATATCGTCGCTCCATCTCATTTGTTGTCGACCTTGTCTGCGCTTTTTGTTTAATGGGTACCAGTTCGTGGTGATTTTCGTCCACCTTTCATCTGGTACTCTTTGGAAATGTCCCGCCCATTTCCATTTCAATCCAAATATCTTTATGACCACATCCTTTACCTTGGTTTTACTTCTAATTGTTATGTTCTTTACTTTGTCTTTAAACTATGGTTCATGTAGCTCCTTTATATTCCTCTTTGGCACACTTTGATTTTGTTGACACACGTTTGGCAGGCGTATGTGAGTGTGGGAAGTAGGCATGTTTCTATAGTTTTTATATTGGTTGGCATCTTACTCTTGAATATTTCTTTTAGTGTCCAGTATTTATTCCAGGTGGATTTGATTCTTCTCTCTATTTCTCTTTCTGTACAATTTTTAAAAGTAATTAGGTGGACTCTTCAACGTATTCTAGGTTGGTAGATGAAATTATTATTGGTGCTTTGTGTCTGTTTGTCATAAGTTTTGTTTTAGATTGGTTTACTCCTAGGCCCACTTCAAATAGCGACTCTAACATATACTGCATTGCATTTGGGTCTTCTGACATCACCACCTTTAGGAACCTGTAGGTACTGAAGTTAAAAATGTATTCGTTGGAAGGAAACTTAAAAAAATACATAGTTTTGTAAGTTTGTTCGTAGTCGTTGTAGGTGTACAAAGTACTAAGAATCTACTGTATATTTTATGCATATTGCTGATTAGTACACAAACTACCTACTAGAATCCAGAGGATGCAGATAGTTACATTTAATTAGTATGTTTGTGACGTCTCAATCTAAACAAACGACTGGACAGACAGTCAAACGTTTAAACAATGTCGTATGAACACCTACCTACAGTCTACTGAGGGCCTAGCACGAATATTTTGACATTAAAAATATTCGTACCCCATTGTGTTTGGTTTTAATTTTATGGGGCATAAACAGATTATCCGTACAAATTACTTTAGATAACGACTAATTTCTTTTTATGATTTAATTACAAATGTATAGTTTTTAGACTTTTCCCGTATTTCCCGTTTTTCCCGTTGACCTAGAACTATGAAATTTGGCAAGTAATACCGTCTTATACTAAGTATAGGGAAAGGTCTGAAAACTATACATTTGTGATATAATCATAAAAAATATAGTTTTTCTTTAAGGTAATTTGTAGCTACAAATTTGTACGGAACCCTCGGTGAGCGAATCCGACTCGCACTTGGCCGGTTTTTTTTATATCTTTTTGTAAAAGTTGTTTTTTAAACGGCACTCAAGCTGATGCAACATGCAAATGGCAGTCGAGCTACTCAATAGTGTCGGATATTTCCTGGATCAAATGCTGATCTAGGGGTTGTTAAATTCACTTCTTCCATTCATCTTCTCACCATACGCTCACTAAAAATCACGCGAATTGCGATTGGGAGCCGCTGACGTACCTCAACAGCGGCCAGGTTGCGGCTTCCTAAATCTTCCAGGGCAATAAAGCTGTCGCCCCGGGACGAAATGCATCTGACACCTAAGCCCGGTCTGCGAGACTAGTGGCCTGTCTCCCGGTTTCGTTTCAGGGCATAATTATTGTATTGACGAACGTGGTACATCAAGCACTTCAGCAACTTAACGCTATATCAACCCCTGGTCGATTAATGCTGCAGGTTATGCTACCTGGGCTGTTGTTACTGCCATTTTAAAAGAAAAAAATCTTCAGTCCTTTAATTAAAAGCAGGAAACCACAATAATTCAATAACCTAACCGTAAACTTGAAGGACACACAAAATTAAACTTGCTACTTAGTCACTCAAGTGATACTATTCAACTAAAAATTAAAAGATTCACTTTAGTGCAGTCAAACATAATCAATTACCTTCTTGAGCTAATGGTAACATTTTTGTTGCTATCGCAAGTATTTACAAGATAAGCGCTTGGGCAAGATTCCGTGCCGCTGGGTGTATGTCCGGCTCACGGCTTTTTGGGATACATCCTTGATCAGTTCTGTGTTGGGTTATACGATACTTCGTACGCGCATATCTCGTTTTTTCCCGTTCCCGTAGGAATTTTGGGAAATCCTCTTAGTGCTCCCCTACGGAGTGTAGGGAAGCTACATGCCAAAAAAGAATGGTAACTGCCCATAAAATATTAACCCACCTCGGACAAAGATCACATATATCCTAGTTTGTTTGTCGTCTGAAATATGAGACAAATACGTTTTTTTTTTTCGCATTCTTTGGCTAACACAAATATATGGTGAAAAGTGTTCGCCCAAACGAAGTATAGAAAAGCCACATTTTACATACACTCTCGCTAGCATAACCATCGTGTTTAGGCTCATTTGAATTCTTCTGATGAGTACTATTCATTGTTGTTAGGAACAAGGGTCTGATGATGGAGACTAGAAAGGTGGATAGTGTATCTCTTAGTTGACTAATAGTATAACCATCGTGTTTGGGCGCATTTGAATCCGTCAGATGAGCTCTATTCATTATTGTTGGCAACTAGGATCTGATGCTAGACACCAGAAAGGTGGATAGTGGATCTCTTATTTGGCTACTAGTATAGCCATCGTGTTTGGGCTGATTTTAATCCTTCTGATGAGCACTATCTACTTATTATTGTTCGGAACAAGGGTTTGATGATGGAAACCAGAAAGATGGATAGTGGATTTCTTAATTGGCTACTAGTTTAGCCATTGTGTTTGAGCTCGTTTGTCGTTGTGTCGTTATGAGCAATATTCATTGCTGTTGGTTATAAGGATCTGGTGATGGAGACCACAAAAGGTGGGTAGTGGATCTCTTAATTGACTACTAGTATAACCACCATGTTTGGGTTCATTTGAATCGTCCTGATACTATTGGTTATTGCAGTTAGTCATCAGTGCTGGTTTAATTGTAAAAATAACTTATGAAGTATAAATAAATAATAAAAGAATAAAAAATTGTATTGCCTGGCCTGCCTAAAGGCATATGAAAACTGTTGTTGTACAACTTTTGTCTGTCTGTTTGTTCCGGCTAATCTCTGGAGCTTTCACCGATAGATAGCTAATTTTATAATGAGTAACTTAAGCTACTTTAATTTTAGACAAAATATTAGGATACTGTGCAAAAAATGAAACCATCATTTTATGAGGAATTTCCGAAACGGCTTGACCAATTTTGTCGGAACTTTTACAAGCAGATAACATATTATAAGAAGTAAATTATTTTCGAAAAAGAATACCCGTGACCGGGACCCGTGCTAGAAAAAAATAAAAACCTACTCACGCAGGCGAAGTGGCGGACCGTTAGTATCACAGTTTAAATTTTGTGACTGTGAAAACAAACAAACTTTTATGACTGTGAAAGCTACTTCAACATGCAATTTTTACTATCATGCGACCCAACACTGGATATAACTTCAATGAATGTACCCACACGTACCTTTGAAATGAGCTCAAACACGATGTGTATAAGGAGCCAACTAAAAGATCCTACTGGATCTCTTATTTGGCTTGCATTTAGGCCGTTTCACTCTACTCACCTTTACGGTTTCCATCATCAGATCGTTGTTACCAGCTGTAACAGATAGTGCTTATCAGAAGGATTCAAATGAGCCCAAACACAATGGGTATAGAAGTACAATGAATGGTACCCAACACTACGATGGTAATGAGCGCAGACATCACAGGCATACTTGTAAGAGTGGACAAAGAATTATTTTTCTATACTATCTCTAAAGAAATAATCAAGCTCATATAGTAATATCTATGACGTGTTAGCCATCGAATCGAAAAAAAAATGCATATTCTTCTCTATTTCAAATGACGAAAAAAATACAATAGGTCTCAATTCTGTCGGACTGTGGGTCTGAAATGGCGCCGAACACGTTTTACCGTTTTGCACCTTTCTGCTCTTCATCATCAGACCCTCGTTATCAACCATGCATAATATCCATCGAGACAATTCAAAAAAGCACAAACACGATCGGCATACTTGTAGGAATGGATGTGAAATTACTTTTCAAGACTTCGTTTGAAGACTTATTGAAGGTCATTTACTAATGTGTTAGCCATCGAAATAAAAAAAAAACATATTCCTGCTCTTTTCCAGGTGACACAATACTACGATAGGTCTCAATTCTGTCGGACTCTGGGTCTGAAATGACCAATCTTCTTTCAGTTTTCTACTAGCGTTCTTTGTTTCGGCTATGCGTTGTCTGTCAGTCACTCACTCAGTCTTTCATGAACATCGGTCGAGCCGTTTCGGAGGAGTTCGGTAACAAACACCGTGACACGAGATTTTTATATATTAGATTAGGATTGATTGATTATGACGGTAAAACGTTTATACATATATACATTTTTACAGGAACTTCGGAAGTCTAATATCGGTCATTTTAATTATTAATCTTGAAATCGTCATTACAGCTCCCTAAGTCCAGAATTAGTACTGGCATGATGATCTAAATACCAAAGCGTCTGCGTATGTAATTACAGTTTGTAGTTTGATCTCCTTTTCCTTTTACGCATGTATGTTGTTTTAGAAATATACACGAGATTTACACATTCTTAATATTAAGTCGTCATACCGCTGATCAAGACTAATAATTGGCCTTTAAAAGCTGTTCTTTTACTTTGCATTCAGCATAATGCTAAGCTGTTCTCATAGTTTGCATACAACAGACCACTCACGAGCCTGAGGACGGCTGCATCTTTGGACGTGCTAAAGTGCTCGCTCCATAGTTCCAAATCTAAATGGTCTGTTCTAAGTAAACTCCACTAGGTACTTCCTTGCCAAAAATCATACACCATCTTCAAATAAATTTGGCCAGTGTGGAAAGTCTAAGGACTTATAGTAAGCAGTTCATTCTGTTGCGTGGATTCGGAACTTTCCTGAATGGCTCGCTCGTGGACAAGTGATAATATTTACACGAATTGATGATACCTACGCACGATCATGACCATCCATTACTTACGGCGACTCCTCGTGCCTTGGAAAGCGAACTGTTTATTCCTCACACATCTGGAAACGAAGCCTAAAAGCCATTACTCCTGGCTTTCATTCGACGATCTTCGACAGCCGTTACTGAGATGGTCACTAGCCCAAAATTCTGACAGCTGGGGTTGTTACTAATGGGTATATCGTGATACCCATTAGCGGTGCTTTCCCAGAGGCATCGCAAACCGTCACGGAAATGAAACGCATTTAAATGCTACTAGCGAATAAAATTCATTTCAGTAGAATTTAATATTGTAGATTAAAAAAAAATGAAATTGTTAAAACATACTAGTGATGAAAGGAATATTCGCATTCGCATTCGCGAATATTCGCATATTTTTACATATTCGCATTCGCGAAATTATTGCGAATGTTTTTTCGTGTATAATTTTTGATTTGATTCACTAGAATTTGATTTACTCATGTTTATAATCACTATTCACACTGTAACCTCAAAATTCACTTTTTTTGTTTACGAAAACAGCGGAATGACACTTAAATCGGATGCGTTCGTATTAACTCGGCTATTCTCGGAACGAAAAACAGACGGAACGCACTTCGTTCGAACGGGACAGCCGCTAAAGTCACCAAGCCATAGACAAATGGCGCCAAATTTAAACAAAAACCGAATGTTTGCAGTCGCGAATGTTGGCAGCAGATATTCGCATTCGCGACTGTCTAAAATATAACATTCGTTACATCACTAAACATACTGTGTTTTTCTGTTTTGAAAGAAAAACCGGTCCAAGACTGGATGCGATCATAACCACACATTTTATAAATATTTTTCAAGGAACCTTAATCAGAAAAGCAAGTTCATCCGTCTGATTGATAGTACATATACGTATACCTTCTCGTGATCCCCAACGGAACTACACATACTAGGCAGGGATGTGTGTATTTTCCAATTTTAATGACTTCATTCACCCACAGTGCTTAACATAAGAATGTGGAGAATGTGAATCCTACTTATATTAGATTCTACTGTATTTATTTAAATACGAATTAGGTGAACGTATTCAGCTCGTTCAATGTACTTTTACCTACATACATACAGGTAATCTCTTCAGCTAAGTAACTTATGGGATAGCTGTAGTGCTAATCTCTAACAACATTTTCGTATCTCGACAGTAGAATTCGAGGTGAGTTTCAAATGAAGATCTTTATGTTGTGTGCAATAAAGTTCACTTTGTGAGTTTTATCACTCAGGTGAAGCTCGATATCGAAATAGTTTCTTACAGAATAGACTAGCTGGTTTGATAAAGAAGAGGATGGTTCAAATAAAAAGTAAAGCTTGCTGCGCCATTATGGTGTGCGTATGGTAGAGGAAACGGTGGAAGATCGACCTTCACCCACCTGATAACCTGGTTAGCAGTTGGGTGAAGGGTTGAGGGCAAAGGGACAAACTGTCAATCGTAAAATCAAAGGCTACTGACGTGTTCAGAAAGTTGAAATCTCTATAGTTCGTGGTATTAAAAATCTGCATTACTTAAACCGAATGAGCACCATTGGTATTTCTATCCAATATTGGAAATACATTGTTAGCTTTGCAAGAAGTGCCCTTGTCTTCTGTTGCTTAGAGGTCGGCGCTACATGATTTCTTCTGCCATTCCGTCAACGGCCTTTGATGATCAGCAGTGAGACACAAATTAGGCTAGCAAAACCTTTTCCATTAAAAAAGACACCTTTTCCATTAGTACTGAATGGTGTACCATTCAGTACTAATGGAAAAGGTCTCTTAAGACGGCAATCTCGTTGAAATAGGGGACAATACTGACCATATTAAAATACTAGCTATTGCCCCGTACACGCATATCCCGTTTTATAATAATAATTTACATTTATTTCAAGTAACAAGACTCATAGTGTTAGTAACAATATATACTTAAAAACTATGTTAGTAAAACAATACACAAAAACAAAAACCAAAACAGTTTGCGACATCACTGCTGCAAGGTAACAGGCGCAGCTGATACCCTGGCACAGTGGTTCACAAACGCACAATCTAGCCTGCTTGCTATCATGGACAGGATGCTGTTGGCGCTGCCCCGCACCCTTCTGACCAGGGATGCGCACCACTTCCACGTCACAGTGTAAAAGCAGTCAACGTGAGCTTCAGCAAACATCCCCGATGCACTGCAGTATCGGGGCAACCCCATCAGCATCCTGAAAGCGTTATTGTACTGGACTCGAAGGGTGCTGTATGATTTCTGAGTATAATGAGCCCACAGACTGCAGGAATAAAAAGAAGTGCAGTAAGCACTAAATAAAGTGCGCTTGACCTCCTTAGAGGCACGCCTGAATCTGTGCTCTGTCTCATACACAGCGCCCTCCGCTCCCTGTCAATATCCTCATCGTCTTTGAGGTCAGTGGTCAATAAGTGACCCAGATATTTAAATTGATCCACCCTTACAAGGGGTATACCGTTCAACCTCACTGAAGGTACAGCTTCTGGGTACTTACCCCTGGCCCCAAAGACCATGACCACACTCTTCTTAACATTATATGCCAGACCATGTAGCCTGGCATATTGCTCGCAAGTGGCTACGAGTGTTCTAAGCCCGCAGACAGACGCGCTCAGCAACACCATGTCGTCGGCATAGCTTATGATATTAACACACGCCATCAATATGACATCCGACACGCATGCTGCTAAGCGCGCCAATCAGGCCATTTACGTATAGGTTGAATAGCGTAGGCGAGCATAACCCCCCTGCCTAACCCCGCACTCCAACCCATACGGCCTAGATAGGGCACCAGCCCACCTCACACTATTGACCTTGTTTCCATACCAGTATTTAAGAGTATTTGTCACCTCTGGTGGCAAATTTACCTGTTCCATCTTCCTTTATAAAATGTCGTAGGAAACCAGGTCAAAAGCCTTGCTTAGATCAAGGAAACAGGCGTAACCTGGAGTTTGGCGATCCGTGTAGTATTACACAGTGTGTTTCACACTCAATATAGCACTGTCAGCAGATAAACCTGAACGGAAACCAAATTGGTTATCGTGAACACGTAGGTATATGACTGCTAAGTTGAGCGTTAAGCTCACTGTCAAACACCTTTGACATGACTGTGGCAAGAGATATTGGCCTGTAATTATTTTTGTCACCCATGTCACCGGTCTTATTGACGATAGGCACCACTGTTGTTTTAATCATGTCACTCGGCATATAAGCATTACCCGAGAAGAAGTGAAAAGCATAGCCAAGACTCTTGGCAAATGCGTACCAGCAAATCGGAGATGCTCAATGCTGAGCCCGTCATGACCAGGAGATTTTCCTCTACACATCTCGTTAATTCTGTTCAAGATAATTTTAGCAGTAATTTTAATTCTTAGGTGATGGGCGTAATGGTGACTGTACACTAAAATGGTCTACAAAAAGGTCAACTATTTGTCTAGCATCACTCACGCCATCGACGCAAACAGGGAGGCCAGGCTTGCCCTTCAATCTATTTGTATGCTTCCAAAAAGAATGAAAATCATTTTTTGAATGCTGTGAAGCTTGAATATCCATTTTAATTTGAGTCTCATGATCCTGACACCACTTCAATCCACGTTCCAGCCCACGACTGTTCCTCGCTTCTTAGTACTTTCCCATACGTTACCGTCTCAGTAGCTGACTTTACACAATGCACTAACAATTTATTCCGTTCCCTTGGGAATTTTGGGAAATACTCAGTATTATGATACATGCATTACACAATAGTTACTCATATATCCTAGGTATATATATAGGATATTTAGTTCATTAATGTTCCTCGCTATAAATAAAATTTAAGTATGAGGAAGGACAATATTATAATAATGTGGTAGCTAAAGTAGGTACGTAGGAACGTGCTCCAAATATAGCACGTAACAAAGTTATGAATTACATACCAATGTTACTTATATACTTTTAGTCCAGAATTAAAAATATCATCATCATCATCATATCAGCTGAAAGACGTCCACTGCTGGACATAGGCCTCCCCCAAGCGTCGCCACAACGACCGGTCCTGTGCGTCTCGCATCCATCGGCTACCCGCGACCTTCACAAAAAATATGTCTGCTTTTATTTCATAAGCTACCTTGAAAGCTGATTGAAATAGGTAAGGCCTATAAATTAGTACTTAACAAAATAAGAAGTATCATATTAGGCCAAATAATAAATTACCCATCACGGAAAACTTTTGAAACACCGCTGTACAAATTAAACAGTAAAATAACGTACGATTTAGCACTAGGTACCTACTGGTCCTCCAGTAGGTACCTAGTGATAAATCGTACTCCTGTACCTACTAATCTCTTCTGGCGACAGTTCCGTTAACTGTTACTAGATTCACCCACTCTGCCGGAACCCTTTCGTCATTTCAGAACTATTCAGGCAAAATTAGCTCCAAAACAGATACGCATAAAAATACGATTGGCAAATGAAAGGACCCAACAATAGAAGACTTTTGACGCAAAAGCCACTAACGCCAAATCAATGCAGGATTAAAAAAAACAGTAGCAACCGTCCCTCCCTGTTGCATCATCCCTGCGCTAGGTGCTAGTAGTTACTAAACACAAAAACCTTTACAACTTATTTTAGAGCTGATGACATACTTCACCACCACCAGTTCCTATTCTCATGTAGATTAGCAAGAAGTCGTTTTACCCTAACGACGTCATCAAGTAAGTTTTTGTCTCACTTAAAAATAAACTCAAACAAAGTCAGGAATGGAAGCCGTGGTAGGTTTTCACTTTATTTAGCAAAACGGCTGATGATGATAATACAATACATTATCATCAGCCAGTAATAGGTAGTTAATATCCACACTAATAACACTGTTTATAGTAGTTAATTGAGAAGAAAACTTAACTATTTCTATCTACTAGCGTTATTTAGTTGTTACACGTAAATAATAATAATATAATTAATATATAATTCCCCCACTCGCGTTAGTGGTTTTGTTACGACTAGCGTTAATTGTTTTGAAGCGTATAAAAGTAGAGCGCCTCACGACAATTCGCTGTATGAGCATAATAGGCTCGTACAAGCCGTTTTACTGAATTTACCTGAAAGCGGCAACCCAATTGCGTAACACACAAAATCGCAGATTCTTTCACAGTCGTAATAATTTCCAGGTGCTCCATATGTTTTAAAAAAATCCTCTGCCATACAATGTATCGCGCAATACTCCCTGGTACGCCTTGGTTGATTTGAATGGTAGAGAATGCCTAAAGCATTAAGTCCGCGTACTTAAGAGATGCAAGTTCTAATAAATAAAAACCTCGTTTCACAGTGTTTGTTATCGAACTCCTCCGAAATGGCTTGACCGATTTTTCAAACAACGCTCTGTAAAAATTAAACAACAGTAAAACAACGTACGATCTATCACTAGGTACCTACTGGAGGAGTACCTACCAATCATTTCTAGTGACAGTTCAGTTAACTGGTACTAGATTCACCCACTCTGCCGCAACCATATAAAAATAAAAATCAGATATCTATGGCCGCAACCCTTTCGTCATTTCAGAACTTTTCAGGCGAAATTAGCTCCAAAACAGATACGCATAAAAATACGATTGGCAAATGAAAGGACCCAACAATAGAAGACTTTTGACGCAAAAGCCACTAACGCCAAATCAATGCAGGATTAAAAAAAAACAGTAGCAACCGTCCCTCCCTGTTGCATCATCCCTGCGCTTGGTGCTAGTAGTTACTAAACACAAAAACCTTTACAACTTACTTTAGAGCTGATGACGTACTTCACCACCATCAGTTCCTATTCTCATGTAGATTAGCAAGAAATTGTTTTACCCTAACGACGTCATCAAGTAAGTTTTTGTTTCTAGTCGGTATATTTGGTAGGTCGTAGGCTTTTTTTTATATACCTACTTATGGCAAAACAAAATTTGCCCGGTTAGCTAGTTTAAATAAACATAAATAAACAAATAGTTTTGAAATGACACAGCACACTATAGCTCGGTGTGCCACAGATAGGCTACTTTTATCCAGCAAAAATGCAAGTTTCTTGTGAGGGCCACGTGAAATAGCTAGTTCTTTTATGCGTGTCACTAGAAATAATTTCGTTATCGGCCTTTCCCCGTTTTGTATATTATACAATTTATTACATAATCTCGCTGTTCACAACATTCTATGAGTCCGTAGTTCTTGTGGCGAATTCTAGGTACGTCATAATCCTGAAACATGCGTCAAGAAATTCAATGTGAAATCGGTACATTATTTTCATAATTTCCGTAGCTAAATCGTGCATGAGAAGTACTTATGCTTTCTTTAATTACTTTTTTAGGAGAGGATTTCATGGATAAAAATAGTTAAGTATAATGTGTGTGTGTGTGTGTGTGTATTTAGAGGGATGGATTTTCGTTACTCAATCACGCCAGAACGGCGAAACAGATCTGGAATAATCTGGATGAAATTTAACCTAGAGATAAATTAGAGTCTGGAATTAAACAAACTTTATAATAATTAAGTATTATCAAGATTTTCGCCACCTCTGTTTAAGCAAAGTGCAACATTGCCAATCATAACGTTTTACAAGCGATAACGACGAGACGTCAATAATAGGCAATACTGTATACCTACTGTGTACATACTTGCTATTGGTTTTGTTTGTACTCTACTTAGGTTAACTACCTATGTAGGAATATAGTACAGTCAGCATCGTATTGTTCTTCATCGTTCCCTCCGTGCTTAATTTCCGACCCGTCTCCAAGTCATCCGGCCCTCAGTCTGCAGTGTGGACTGCTCTGTTTACGAGTATACTGCCTCCAACAGCCTTCTGTCTTGAGCACGGTTTCCTTCCACCCAGTCCACTGTCGAGCCTTTCAAGACAATGATGACAAGCCATTCTCGAAAAAGCATTAGTATTACGACGCTACGCTCCTGGCATATTGTAAACTAGCATCTGCCAGCGGCTTCGCCCGCGTGGTCCCTAGGGAACATATTCCCGAGATAAAAAGTCCTATGCCCTTTCTCAGGCTCTAGACTATCTCTGTACCAAATTTCATTTAAATCGGTTCAGTAGTTTTGGCGTGAAAGCGCGACAGACAGACAGAGTTACTTTCGCATTTATAATATTAATATATAATATATAGTAAGGATAATATTAGTAAGGATAGCTGCATGGTGATACTGTGTTCACCTTGTATGGACTCATTTGTTCTCATGGATGGCGGTCCATGGTTCACGTAAAAGTCCCCGCCACAACCACATCTCGAACTTCTCGAAGATATCATCAAAACAAAGATTTCGTGGCTAAATAAGAACTGCCGCATGAGCTGAAAACCGAGGTCGGTTCGTGGAAGGGTGACCACTTAACATACCGACATTCCTCCGTGCCTCGGTAAGTCAAAAAGCAGTCAATCGGACACCAGCATTGCCAAGGGGTCAGTGGCGTAGCTAGCATGGGTGACACGCGGAATAATGTTGTCACCGAAATAATAATGGGTAGCGACTTTTGTTCTTGTGACGCGGTTGCAGTAGTTTTCATTAAATAGTTTTTAACTTTTTTGACTGATGCAAGAACGCTCATGATCTAAGAGAAGGTGAAAGAGCTAGCAAAGCTAGCTCGAAAATGTTTGCAGCCCACCAAAGGAAGGTTTTATATCTTTGATCATTCATACTTACATGATAGTCATTCTGTTTACTAACACAGAAAAGCTCATGAACTAAGAGAGTCCAGAATGCAAGAGCGAGCCAAGCGAGCTCGAAAAATTTTGCAGCCCATCTCGGACAGGTCAACCCTTTAGGGCTAACCACCTAGATACGCTACTGCAAGGGGTACCTTATCGCATAGTTACTGAATTGTAGTGGTCAGACAAGTAGTCGCTCTATGTAAAATACCAGTACCTACCTACTTAGCTGCATCCGGTGAGTCTGGAAGCCGACCCCAATATTATAGTTGGGAAATACTTAGAAGCAAGTACCCCATGAAATCAAATCATTGAATAACTCTTCCTGTGCGTTGTCGTTGTCGACTGTTGTACATGACGAATTAGTTAAATAAACTCATACACGTACTGATCCAGTTGCGATAAAAACACGGTTTTTTTATTTATTAAATACTAGTGGACGTCACGCGGTTTCACCCGCGTAGTTCCCGTTCCCATGGGAGTACGGGGATAAAATATAGCCTATGTTACTCCCTGATAATGTAGCTATCCATTGCTGAAAGAATTTTTCAAATCGGTCCAGTAGTTTCGGAGCCTATTCATTTCAAACAAACAAACATACAAACAAACAAACAAATCTTTCCTCTTTATAATATTAGTGTAGATAATTTAATTTATAGAGTATGTACAGTAGGTAATATTATAACTTAACAGGTAGGTAATATTTTAACGTAGGTCCCATCGGACCTAGCTATATTTTATAATTTTTTTAACTCCCGACGCAAAAAGTGGTGTGTTATAAGTTTGACCGCTGTGTTTCTGGCTGTCTGTGACACCGTAGCTCCTTTTTTAAAGTAAACAGGTGAACCGATTTGCATGCGGTTTTTCTATTTGAACGTTCGATTTCCAGCGAAGGCTCTTAGATATGTTTTATCAAAATTGGTTCAGCCGATTGTAGACCATCAGCTCTTTTTCTGGTTGATAAAGGGATGTGACCAACTCTCACAAGCCTGATCGATGCGACATTAGGTATTCTATAAATTCAATTGTATTTTAAGAATGTCGTCACAATCGGTCACCTTGACCTGATGCTGCAGCATGATCTGGAACCTGCAGGACCCATTGCATACCCTACTCCTCACCTACGTACAACAGACGCTTTGTGTTTCGGCTCATTAAAATGGTCTCCATGAATAGGTTTTTAAATAAATGGATTGTGATCAGGGACTGAAGATGAAGCAGACAAGCGAAATTAGTGAATACATTGGTGAGCGATGCTCAGCTACTTTCACTCGTTCAATCGATATGATATTTTGGTATACGATGTAGTGCCATTTAGGTGAAGGTAGATCGTAGTGTTTCTAGTTAGTAGTATAGCTAATTTCTATACTAATTGCTACTTATTAATATGTCACCGGAAAATTGCAGACTCCGTAAGATTATAATAATCCTTTATAAGATTGTAATTTATCGAAAAATTATGAAAACATCGTTTGGTATTCAATAAACTGTTGGGGGCCGAGTCACCCGCGTCCGTAGGAGCATACCCATTGCTAGTCCCTACACGTGGTCCCCGGGTGGTGCTAATCAGGTGACACTAACTGGTGGTAGGCTTCGGCCGATGGCTTGTGACCACCCACTGGGCAAAGACGTACCGCCAAGTGGCCTAGCCGCGTTCCGGTACGATGCTCAGTGTAGCCAATTCAGAGGAGTTGGGTCGAAATAGTTGTTCCAATGCAGGTAGACCGACCAGGCTCGCGTTGATATGGGCATATCGGGAGACTAGTCGTGGAGGGTAGCGGGATCCGAGGCACGGTGCGCCGCTAGCCGACCGCAGGTAGTTGGGGGCCCAAGTAGTGTACTAGCCATACATGAAAGGCTGCCCCGCCAACTGTCGAAAAATCCCGGAATGCACCATCGTGCTGGTTGGCGACCAGATGAGAGGGCCCGATGGACATTTCCGGGGGGGCTCGGGCGTCCCCGCAGTCTCCAGACTAGTCCCCCAATGATGTCGTCCTGTCAGAGCGTGCCTGAGGGTTGGCAGCATGGAACCTCATTTCAATTCCTTCTCCTCTAACCTAATAACTCAAAACAATATGGCCAGGAACAAAAAGAGAAATGCTGTACAGCGGCAGCACTCCCTCTCGCATAAAGTGCACCTCTCCAACATACGAGGTCTGCACTCAAATCTCGCCGCAGTCCATCACCACCTTGAGACCGAGAAACCAGCGCTCTTGTTTCTGACGGAGACGCAGATCGGATGTCCGTCTGACGTGTCGTATCTTACATACCCAGGGTTTACCCTGGAGCACCACTTTAGACCACGCGCGGGCGTATGTATGTACGCCCGGGACGACATCTGCTATCGGCGTCTCCGTAATCTTGAGAACTCCAGGTTCTCAACGATGTGGGCTTTAGTGGACACCGGCCTAGATAAAATTATCTACGCCTGTGTCTACCGTTCGCACGGCGGTGATCTGGAGACAACTGGGCTAATGTAGCACCTCAGTGAGGCGGCGGATGCGGCTCAGCAGCGGTACCCTTCTGCCCAACTGGTGTTGCTGGGGGACTTCAACGCCCACCATCAGGAGTGGCTTTTCCCATACCAGCACACAGACCATGCTGAACGAGAGGCGCGAAAGCTAGCGTTAAATCTCACCCAGCTGGTCCAGGGGGCAACGAGGGTGCCGGATGTTGATTCGCACACAGCCAATTGCTTGGACCTTCTGCTGACAACAGATCCAGACCGGTACTCGGTGTCGATTTCTTCTCCACTGGGTAGTTCCGACCGCTGTCTGGTGAAGTCTGTGTCCGTCTACTCCCCGCCCGATCCTAGCCCAAGAGGCACCCGGCGGGTATGGCGATACAGGTCAGCAGATTGGGATGGCATGCGATCATTTATCGCATGTTACCCTTGGCAGCCTACTTGCTTTCCTTCAACTGATGCTTCGTCGTGCGCTGACGCCGTGACGGATGTGTTGCGAAAGGGAATGGAGTACTACATTCCGTTCTCAGACGTAGCAATGTCTGGCGAAGCTCGCCCATGGTTTGGTGCCGAGTGCAATCGCGCTAATGCGATAAAACATGCGGCGTACCTAGCATGGGTCAACGCCCGTGCGCGCAAAGCAAATGACGTGATTCAGAAGAAGAGAGCCCTTAACAGGGCTGCCAAGTCCTGCAAGAAGGTGTTGCGGAGGGCTCGGTTTGACCACATTAGCCGAATAGGGAACAAACTTGCCTCATACCCAGCAGGTAGCAAACCTTTTTGGTCCCTGGCTAAGTCGGTCGAATCGAACTTCTGCCGCCCCTCACTACCACCACTGCTGAGACCCGATGGGTCACTGGCCCACTTCGCTGAGGAAAAAGCAAACTTGTTTGCTTCTATGTTTGCGGATTCGTCGCGTCTAGATCCTGGTGGCGCGAGGCCCCCTACTTCTCCTGATGGATGCGAGTCGAGTATGTCGAACATTCACATTCATCAGAAGGACGTTCTTCGGGTATTGCGTAACCTAGACGTGAATAAGGCTTGTGGCCCCGACGGGATACCGGCAATTGTTTTGAGGACTTGTGCGCCTGAGTTGTCTCCAATCTTGACACGCCTATTTCGCCTTTCGTTTGAGACTGGTAAAGTACCGAATGCTTGGAAGCAAGCTAACGTGCAGCCTGTGCCCAAGAAGCGAATGATATCCTTAGCGACCGACAATACGGGTTCCGCCGAAATCGGTCTACTGGGGATCTTCTAGCGTATGCCATTCACATCTGGAGTGAGGCCATAGAGAAGCACGGGGAGGCACTTGCGGTCTCCCTCGATATCTCTAAGGCCTTCGACAGGGTCTGGCACGATAGCCTTATTAGTAAGCTTCCTTCCTTCGGTCTGCCCGCCGGATTGTGTGATTGGATTGCAGATTTCCTGAGGGATCGGTCTATCCAAGTGGTCATAGATGGCTGCTCGTCTGGACTACTGGATATTAATGCCGGGGTTCCTCAGGGGTCGGTGCTCTCGGCAACATTGTTCCTGCTGCATATTAATGATCTGCTATAACCCGGTACCTTTGGGTATGCAGACGACAGCACTGTTGCTGAGAGATACGAGTCCGACGCACGAGCTGGTGGGTCGCAGATCCGGTCTCTCCGGGAGGCTATGGTTGAGCGCTTGAACTTGTCCTTACATGCTGTCTCAGAATGGGGCGATGCCAATCTGGTCAAGTTCAATGCTGCTAAGACCCAAGCGTGTCTATTTTCCGCTAAAAGGAGCCAATTCCACCCAGCTCCATCTTTTCGTGGTGTAACCGTGCCGATAACCGACCGACTTGAGCTTCTTGGTGTTACGTTAACATCTACCCTCAATTTTGGCCCTTTCATAGAGGCAAAGGCTCAAGTGGCTGCCAGAAAGTTGGGGGTCCTAGCAAAGGTGAGACGGTACTTCACGCCGGAACAGCTGCTCAAGCTCTATCAAGCGCAAGTTCGATCGTGCATGGAGTACTGCTCTCATCTTTGGGACGGATCTGCCAAATACCAGCTTGATGCCCTTGAGTCAATTGAGAAACGAGCCAAGAGGATCATCGGTAATGACAGGCTCGTCGAGTCGAAGCTCCAAAGCCTTGAGCATCGACGCCGAGTTGCTGGCCTGTCGGTTTTCTATCGCTTGCATTTTGGGGAGTGTGCGACGGAATTGCATGATTTAATTCCGCCAAGCCCGTTCCATCATCGGACCACAAGACGAACGGCAATGCGCCACCGGTACATGGTGGACATCCCACCCACACGCACTAAATGTTTTGGTAACACATTTATAGTGCGTACAGCTAAGGAGTGGAATTCCCTGCCAGAGTCTGTGTTTCCAGATAGCTACAACCTGGGAGTCTTTAAGACAAGTGTGAATAGCTTGCTTCTAGGCAAACGTGCTCCATCTTCGACCACATCATCGCTTACCATCAGGTGAGATTGTGGTCAAACGTATGCCTATACATAGTAAAAAAAAAAAAAAAATCCCATCTAAATTCAATAGTTTCCAATATATCCGTGTCTTATTAAGAAAAAATCGGTTACAATTTTACTCAATGTTTGACAATCTAACGTTTAGTTTTACAACGTGTAACAAAATTAACGCAATTCCTGAAAAGGGTTCAACGTACTCATCATTATGAACAACTTTCATTAAGGGACCAAAAACGATATCGCGAAAAAAAAGTCGACTTTCCCATACACTTAAGCGAGAGACACACTGTGGCCTTAGTGCGAGTTTTTTAACGTTCTCGATCGCGTTAGCGTGTATTGAAACTGAATAAACGCCGTCTGGTGAAAATAACGAAAAACCTTTTTTTTTCTATATTTTTTGATATAAGCGATCGTTTACGTTAACGCGATCGTTTACGTTAACGCGATCAAGTGCGTTAAATAACTTTCACTAAGCCCTCTGGTCCTACGTACACAAACGTATGCAACGCATTATGATATATGGACTCATGTTTTTATATGAAAAACTATGCAATAGAAACACTTATCGTATGTTGCGTTGCATAGTTTTCCATTTAAAAACATGAGTCCATATATGTATAATAACGCAACATACGATAAGTGTTTCTATTGCATAGTTTTTCATATAAAACATGAGTCCATATTAGATATGAGCGCCGCGGCCGCGCCGGCGCGCCGCCGTCGCCGTGGATTTCAACGGCGCGCCGTTGTTCTTAATAAGACACGGATATATTGGAAACTATTGAATTTAGATGGGATTTTTTTTTTTTTTACTATGTATAGGCATACGTTTGACCACAATCTCACCTGATGGTAAGCGATGATGTGGTCGAAGATGGAGCACGTTTGCCTAGAAGCAACCTATTCACTCTTGTCTTAAAGACTCCCAGGTTGTAGCTATCTGGAAACACAGACTCTGGCAGGGAATTCCACTTCTTAGCTGTACGCACTATGAATGTGTTCCCAAAACGTTTAGTGCGTGTGGGTGGGATGTCCACCATGTACCACCGGTGGCGCATCGCCGTTCGTCTTGTGGTCCGATGATGGAACGGGCTTAGCGGAATTAAATCATGCAATTCCGTCGCACACTCCCCAAAATGCAAGCGATAGAAAACCGACAGGCCAGCAACTCGGCGTCGATGCTTTGGAGCTTCTTCTTCTTTAAAGCGCTCCTTCAGTGATTGGTTCAAGGCCGCGCCGCCGGCACGCCACCGCCGCCGTGGAAAATTTACCTACACGCTGCCGCCGTCAAAAATCGCCACGGCGCTCATATCTCATATACCATAATGCGTTGCATACGTTTGCGTACGTAGGACCAGTGTGTCTCTCGCTTTATGTGCGAATGACTCGAATTGATTTTTTTTCGTAATTTCAGTGTTGGTCCCACAGTAAACAATAAAGCTGAAGAGTTTGTTTGTTTGAACGCGCTAATCTCTGGAACTACCAGTCGGATTTGGAAAATTCTTTTTGTATACAATAGCAACATTCATGAGGAAGGCTATACGGGAACGGGAAAAATGGGATATGCGCGTTCGAAGTCGCGGACAAAAGCTAAAACACAACACAAACAAACAAACAAAATATAAAACGTTTTAAGTACTTATCCATTAGATTTTATAAAAATGTTGGGAGGAACAGGGGGGAACCTACATCTCATTTCATTACTTATATTTAATTTGTCCACTCTCATATTAGTTTTCTTCAAAATCGAGCTCGAGACTCCTGTCAGTGTTTTTCGTTATTCCTCATAGTTACAATAAATTTGGATGGCCAAATGCCATCCACGCACATTTTATAAATTTATTCTGTACCTATATACCTACATATAATATATTTATATTTATTAATTGTGTTGAACATATTAATTTAGGTACTAAGAGAAATATTATCCAATTCCGTTATCTAAAATTACAGCATATCCGCGAAGACATAATTAATGTGTCGATGTGTTCCACCCACGCTTGTAGTACAAGGACGATGTTCTCTAATATTTTAAACGAAGTCCCTTGAATGAAGCTGATGCAACTCAGCTCACAGATTTCAAGGCCCCTTTCTAGGCAACTAGAATGCCATTGCCTTTAGTTTTACTGCCAATAGTAAAACTATTTCGTAAGGTAACGTAGATCGTATCCGTAGGAACTGTACGTAGGTATATATTGTGTGTTTTTATTTTATGATATATATTGCCTTTATTTACTAACAGATGCTATACGATAAAACGCAATGATAGAAAAGAAGCAACCTGTATAAGCTATATAAGTACCCTGTATAACTATAAAAAAATATTATACAGGATGGTTTATACAATTACTTTTTCCAAGCATTTTGCCATTTCTTATTCTAATATTGCACTGTCGACTATTTTGATTTGGTTGCATTGACTTGATCCATCCACTTCTGTTTTTTATTCAGGCGTTAAAACTGTGCCAGCTAAATTAGCACTTATGAATCATAACCCAAAAATGAATGGTTTCCATAACAACTCTGTGTCAACAAACAAACCGTTCTTTATATGTAGTAAAAAACGGAGCTTCAATTACATCATAGCCTATAAAACTCGCATACGATTTTTACGTGGCCAGGAACTTAGCCAATTTCTCTTAGCAAAACGTCACGGTGTAACTGTAAACAGAATTTGTACGTAAATGTCGAATACGCGCCCGAATCCGCCCGATGCGTAAAGTTCGTCGTTAACTGGCGAAGTTGAGAGAGGACAGTGTCTAGTAGGGCGCCACGCACGCAAGCGGGCGCCGTGACTCGGCCGGGTAGCCGGCGCCGCGGCCGCCGCGCTGCTTGACATAACTCGAACATGAAGACGCCGATGTTCCCGGTGCGCTATGACGCAACAATCGGTCTCGCTTGCTTGTACGGTGAACTGCCATGCGTATTGCGTACGTTTGGTCTGGCTGGCATCGTTCATCGTTTCATTCTGATTTTAACTCGCGAGCCGGTCGGTCGCGCTCCGCTCGCTAAATATAAAGCACGTGGCCCAGTGCTTCAGTTGTTTCTATAACCTATAACCCGTTGCTCGGCAGCCGGCGCAGACCGACAGACAGAGGTGAGTGCCGTGATACCTTGTATTATTCGATAAACTGTAACGTGATGCTTTGATTGTGTTGACGCCTTTTTTAATTCCAAGTATTCGAGTGGAATATACGAGAGCTTTTTTTACTGACACATATGGATGTGTGTACTACCACGGTTTGAATTGCACTGAATATTTCTAAGGAATTTCAATGCTGTATAATTTTAGCTCGAGTTTTAGTATTTTTCTATGCGATTCTTGTGACATAATTTGTTTGAACGGTAACATCTGTCTGGGTCTAACTCGATTTACCGTTGCAGTATCCTGATATAATTGTGTAAACGTGTCAATAAAAAAATAAAGTAAGATTGAACGCGTGTCAAATAATGTAAATAAAAGCGTATTGTGTTCGTCCGTTATCTGTACTAAATTCTTATCTGCGTTAAATCACTTTGTCAATATTCATTCGGGGACAATGTTAAACGCTCACAAAAGGCGCGAAAGAGCATTGTTGATGCGCTTCAAACAAACGTCATTCAGTTTAACTTGACATTCAAAGTAAAGTGCAGCCAACCGGTTGTCAGCGAGTGGCAGTCAGGCTGGCGTCGCAGGCAGCAGTCGGGGGCTCGGGCGAGCCGAGCCGAGCCCACATCTGCAGCTCCGCGGCTACATAAATATGCACTATTACGAGCTTACTTGCAGCTGGCTGTTCCTTGACATTAATTCGATAAACCTATTTAATCTCTTACATAACTGTTTTACTCGCCACCTGTATGTTTTCACTCACGATACCCTTATGATGCATCTTCTTACTGACGTTAGAAATGCTAATGTGGATATATTTTTAGGTCCAGGTTTATGTTAGTCAAGCATTTCTTACAGTATCTAAGGTGTAAAGTCTTGAGTTTTAGTAAACTTCAATTTGCTGCTATAATTTTAAAACAAACCTCGGCGAATTTTGAATAACTTGTATTTAAACTATGTTCATTGTATTTATTCCACAAAATTACGTTTCGAACAACGTCAGAACTGGATCGTAATAATTATAATGTCCAATGCCGTACAACTGTTGGAAAAGGCGTATACTCAGCTGTTAACTGCGACCTACTGACTTGATCCGTTTGTTGTAAAGTCAGCTATAACTTTACGACATTTTTTTTTCGTTTTCAATTACATATGCATGCAGGAATGATATAAAGATAGACTGTTACTAACGATTTATATGTTGTAGATACTTGTAAAATAAAATTTATAAATCGCTCCATTCCATTTGAAATGTCTAACGGGGCCTCGTCTATGGGTTGGCTTTGGACCCTCGCACGCCTACCGAAGGACCCCAGGGTGCCGAGAATTTCAATAACATGTTAAACAAATTTATAATAACTCTTTAATATATTAACAAGTTAAATACATAACCAAGCGTGAATACGTCTACAGAATCAGCTTCAACAACTTATAGGTATATATATATATTTGTAACAGCTAAAATCTTGGTAAGTAATCTTTGCAAGTCAGATCTACTTAGTCAACGCAAAATGTAATCTAACCGTACTTACCCATATTTTTTGCGCGTATTTCCTTATCATGAAAAAGTGACCACAAAACATGACAACACCGCTCGTTGCACGGTACTATAATATTTACTTACTTTTTTATGATACGACTTTAACTTTCTAACAAAACCGATTGACAAATTCGACAAAATTCGTTAATGTAAGCATACTTACCTACCTAAAGTTTTACAGTTCGTGGGTAGAGCGAGGTCGTTGCTTCTTGGCACTATACCTACTCGGTCAACTGATTACCTGTCATGGCGTATATACTTTCATTTGTCTACTTTTCAACTGTTCTAACAAACCAGATTGTACCGGATAAAAGCGGCGTTATCAAAAAATATACGCTGTTTTATATATAGTATGTACATATGTAGGTAGGTGTAACGGTGTAACACATTTACTAACTTTTTATACGCGGCAATTAATCCTCGTTTTAATGTTAGTTGTATATGTATACAGACTGTTTAATATTCAATATGTTATGTTGACGTAGTTTTAATAGCATTGCAGGATAAATTATGTTTTATTATAAAAACTAATGTTGACAAAAAAACGGCAAACAACAAAACTCTTAATCCTTACAGTAAAAAACATCATATATATTTTTATTTTCTTTGAATCATAAAATTTTGCCACATTAAATTTCACGTGTCCAATAGCCGAAAATGACTGTATTATACTCCTTTATTATTGAGGTTTAAACAGGTCTAAAAAATAAACCCATTTTTGTCGACATCAACCTGTATAGTACTTTTTACAATCTAAGCATTCCCGTTATACATTCTCGTGCCTAGATAGAAAAAAAGTAATAAACAAGTTATTGCTTTATCGCCCATTTTTTGCATAGTCAGAAAATTGCTACCAAAGTTGTTAGGTAGCATTAGTTAGCATGGTAAGGCAAAATTCTAAAAAATTAAAAAAGTTGAAAATAAGGTAAATTTTGGCACTTAAAAGTTTTCGCGAAAATCTAAATTTGCCCATATATTTTTATTGTGTTGACTCAGGACCTTTATTTTTATATACCTAATAGAGACTTTTATGGTTCTACAGAACCCTCGGTGCGCGAGTCCGACTCGCTCTTGACCGGTTTTTTTTTTAATTAATCATGTATTTTAAATAATAAGTCGATGGTAAAAAGTATTAAATGGCATAAGTATGTTTTACAACGAAGTCCGTAAATAAAAGGAATATTTTTAATCCGTGAAACCATGCAAATTTTTCAAATAATTTTATGTTATGATTTTGTGCTTCAGCTGGAAACTAATTACTTTCTTTCATAAAAATACTTAATTAAATAACCAACAGAATTGAACATCATCTATCAACGCAAGTTATTAATATCAGTTTCTTGCAATAACGATTCAGGCAAAAATGTAACTGAATTAAATTGGGTTTCTCTTTAATTTATAGGTCATGCTTGACTTTATTATAAAAAATTAAACACGTTACATCAATTTTTCAAAGTTTTGTAGGTATTAATAATTATTGTGCCTACACACAAAAAAACAATACAAACTAATAATTTAGTAAACGACACGTGTAAAGCTCAAATTACCTATCTATTGATTGCTCGTCTAAAATATACATTTAGTCGTGGGGTGTCTAATGACCAAATGCCTAACCATATGTCGCTGTGAAGTGTAAGTTTGCCAAACGGGTAGCCTTTTTAGGCTACATCTCACACAACCCAATATAAGTATGTGTATTGAAATAAACATAAATATAATTATTACAAAAAAATTAAGGGTCACCATCGACTCGAAAAGAAGAAGAAGATTATTACTCATACTCTGCTTACCTACTACATGAGCAGATTTAGGTCAAATTGGCCGCCTCTAATAACTGGCCGCGCTATGCCAGTGCCTATTTGCCAAAAGGGAAGTCTGACACTAATTAGAAGCCCATCAGTTTTAAGTTTTCGTTCGATCATCAGGTCCGGCAGTGTTCTTGGATTTTCCCAATACCTAGGAATTGGAACTTAGCTTGCAATTTATAGGCGTTAGGATACACTCCTGCCCTCAAGTTCAAAGAAATGATATGGTTTAAACCATTACATATAAGGCAGAGGATGTATATCCCCGAAAACGGCGAGACCCTAACAAACTTATATTAAATGATCTACCAAGACTGGCTAAATATAATAAACGCTGTTCAGTCATGTGTGTTCGGGTATTTAATAAAATTCCCAATGATTTAAAAAAAAAATCTTAGATTGTGTAAAAAGAATGGTTAAGCAGTCATAATTTTTACAGCATAAAAGAATTTTTTGCCGGGAAACATTTTGTAATAGAACCTATAATATTTGTATGCTATGATATAAGCAAAACATGTAAGCTCTACCTATAATGTCTGTAAAACAACTTTGCACGCCATGTTTTATGCAAATAAAAAAATTGATTGATACATACTTCGTCCATGTAAGTTTTAAGTAGCTCCTTCAATTCCATGTGTAGTAGCGGATACGTACGGACTAATATGATTGATTGATATTGATACGAGTATGTCCCAAACATAGAAACTTCTTTATTATATCTATGGTCCCAAATAAGGAGACAGCTTGCACACGCCAGCGCGCAATATATTACCACCTTGAATCTAGAATTTGTATCTAATCATTCAAAATTTGCAGCCATGATAAGATAACGTGGATGACATATTTCAAGAGTAATCTCTAATCGTATTGTTGTTGACTAAATGCCGACATGAGTAAGCTTCTTAAAATGCTACGCGATTGTTTGATTTTTTTTAACAAAAAAGGAGTAGCGGTGTAGCCTCTTCCAAGTAATTCAAACGATCAGATTCAGAACCAATATTTTTAACTACCTAACATAACAAAAGATTACAATACAAGTGCATTCAACAAGCCTGTCATCGCTGTTTGAACTGCTACCTGCATTCTTTGCGATAAAAAGTTATACATTATTAGTATTCATGCTGTACATCATATATTATGACGGTTCCAAGAAAGGTGCTCACAAAACGTCTAATATTTTATTATGGTTAAGTACGTTAGCAAAGTATTGAAAGATAAATCAAAGATTTACAATTGAATGTATTTGTACGAGTACATCGCCCGTAGATACTTACATAATGTAGGTGACTTTTCTGTTGCTAAAAGAAGACGAACCAAGATTTATATGAAACGTCTGTAATTATTGCATATTTCTATGTAGTAATGCCAAGTTATCCGTGACGAACCGTACCAATACTAATAATATCAGAATTATTATTTTCTTGCGTTATTAACTTCGAGAAATGCTGAACATTGCGCCATAATGCGCCATAAACTCGTTCGTCGGATTGTTTTCGCGCGCTTGTTGGAAAGTTTATGAGCGCACTGAAGTGTGCGCTTTTTATTGCCCATCAGGGCAGACTCCTGTGCTGCGGCGTATTCCAACCACCACTACTGATAGGTTCCCTTTTTGGAAACAAGTATAAGTGATGCCCCACTAGAAGCAGCTATTTTTAAATTGAATCTCTAGTTTAGCTCGCCCCGAACTCCCAAATAATTAGCGTGATCTTCGGCCGGTTGGCCCCCATCGGGTACCGATGGGAATTTTGTTATTTGCATTAAAATCTTATCTACATAAATACAATATAATTACCGTCCATTTCTTTCAATAAAGTTACTGACAGATACGATACCGAATCTAAGCCAATCGATTAAAAAAAAACGGTCAAGAGCGAGTCGGACTCTCCCACCGAGGGTTCCGTACCATCATCTTTCATAACGTGAAATGTTTTTAAATTTTCATCGGCGAGGCCTATATTCGTCGGAGAATTTTAACACTGTGGTGTATATTGCAATTTTAGGTCAGCGCCACTTCTTGACCGATACATAAACTTCTATCACATAGAATAATTTCACATAGAATAATCTGAAAACGGTGAAGTTTTTTAAATTTTCGGTCAAAAGTCGAAAACCATGCGGTTCAAAAAAAACTGGCCAAGTGCGAGTCGGACTCGCGTGCAAAGGGTTCCGAACAATTTTTTTTTTTTAACATTTTATTTTAACACTATAGACTTCTTATAGGTTTTCCTGTAATCTATAAGTAAAGATCTTTTAATTCCATTTTCTTCAAAGTTTTAGGCTCAGTAGTTTCGGTGATAAGGGGGGGGGGATTGTCATTTATCGTATTTTTTTTTAATAACTTCTAAAACATTTAATTTTAAAATTATGAATAAAATATGATTAAAACCTTCACAGTAAGCCCTTTCATTTGATTTGTCACACGATATTGTTCAAAAAACTTTTGTTGTTATTTTCTAGTTTGACTCCCAAAAGTACCCTCATACTAAAAATTTAATCATTTACGTAACACGTCCGTGTTTGGGTCTCAGAATCGGTCCAGTAGATCTGGAGAAAACTGGCTGTGACAGACAGACATCCGAATGATCCTATAAGGGTTCCGTTTTTTGTTAGGAACCCCAAAAAAAAATGAGAATGTGCAAATAGCGTTCTTTTATATGATACCCCACATACCTAAATAGGGACCCCACTTCAATTTTAAGAACCCCTTTTAGTCGCTGTTACAAAAAAATGTACATAAATTTTTATTTATTTCTTAAAAATAAATAAAAATAGCAAAATAGTTGAGCAAATGTCATCTAAAACTATTCCAAATTTCAAGTTGATATTTCTTGGAATATCCAGCTGTGACAGACGGACATACTTAGTCACACCATAACGGTACCTTTTTACCATTTTGGTACGGAACCCTAAAAATGGTGAAAGCCCATAGATTATGATAAATGGAGAATCAGACGGCCCTGAAATTCAGAAGCTAATCGCGAATATTGTAGGTCTTAAGTAGATAAGTAGCTACTAGGGAAAACATGTTTTTGATGTTCATATCTCCGAAATACTTGCAAAGAAATATCTCTTGGAGAGTCATATTAATATATTCCTTTTGCTAATTGCTCACGGAGATACAAAGACAGACAGGTTGACCTACTTAGCAAATCGTAGGCAGACTTACGTATTTAAAATATACCTGGTGGGCGAATAACTTTCTAGTGCTTTTGCAATTTTGTTTGAGAACTTCAGTCGTTTAATTTAAACGGGAATGTTTAGGGCGTAGAGTTCGGCGTTGCGTTTCACGTAGCATTCGTCGTAGCGTTTCAATGTAGCATTCGTCGTAGCGACTGGAGTAGCGATTCGCGTAGCCTTCTTTGTAGCAATCTCTGTAGCAATCTCCGTAGCAACATGTACACCCGAATTTTCAGATTTTCAAGTATTCAGCTATAATATCCGTTCAGTCCAGTAGCCTACCAGCTAAATGAATTACAAATGAAAGTTTCGTGTCGCCGAGCAGGGAATTTTAAGAATTCTATCGATCAATACACAAATTGCACATCAAGTAAACATGAGCCAGTAGCCTCGGGTCACCTCACCTATTAGCTGAGTCATACCTGCAGTGTTGACCTAGTAACGTACCTTGGATGGACTTGCCATAAATATTAACGGGAATAGGGGAAGGTTAAAAACAGTTGTAAAGGAAAAAACTGGAAATAACCTTTGTTTGAACTATGTACTTTTCTTGTTACACGAATTCTCGAGAGTATACATAGGTTGCCTCGAAATATTTATTTAAAATATTTATATTTTTACTAAATAAAGTAAAGTCAAGGCTATGTCAAGTCGTAAAAACCATGCAGAGCGGGTTGTATCATTCCTTCCTTTTATCCTTCAGAGTTGGGCTTTAACAATGATGACAATTTCTTACTTACCATGAAAACTATGACCTGATTCTCCATCTTGGGTTGCCTCTAGATTCGTCTGGAGCTAACCCAAGATGTAGAAGCATTTCCTCAATGCTTTTCTTCTTTTTAGCTTGTTATTAATAGTCTTTTTTACTAATAATTAAAATTGATTAGTTTAGTTGCTTTAACACTTCACTTGATTAGCTAACAATTTCAAACTCGAGTGTTGATGTTGAGTGTGTGTTCACTCCAAGCTTGATCCTTACACTTAAACAATAGTCCTTTTACCGGTCATCGCCTCTGCGAAAGCATATACTTCTTATCTCAAGTTTATTTAAGTTAGTAGTACTTGTATGTACTTAATTGACAATCAACGTGTACAAATTAAAATACATTGTATACGTATTGTAACATTTGAACATTGATTACCATTTTTGTAGTGGAAAACAATGGATAGGGAAAATAAATGAATTAAAATAAGGATCTCTGTTGAAAGAAGTAAAAGAAATGCTAGACATCATTACACAGAATCATCAGTCTACATCCTCTGCTGGACATGACAGGCTGATCTCAATTCGATTCTCGGCAACTCTCATCTCGGCAACTTTCATCAGCGGCTACTAGCCCTTGAATCCATCCATCCTTAGAAGATTATCGCCCCTCCTAGCCTGATGGTATTCCACGTTACGTTAACCGATTTTTGGTCCCCAATAAAGAACACGTCTACCCCAGCATTCATTGGTTCTACGGCAAATATGACAGGGTCAATATCACTTGCCCAAATCTGGGAGGAATGGTAGAAAAAAACAGAGGCTTCTGCCCTGCAGTGGAACGGAATAGGCTGAAATAGTAGATTGTACACGAGGGTCAAAAGGAATCAATTCAAGGTATTTAGACGGCTATAGTCCGAGTAGGAATTGATGTCTTTCACCCGTGTTAAGCACTCTACTTTTCATTTCGAATACAAGGAAAGTAAAATATAGTAGTTTTTCTAAAATATTTGTTGATAAAATAAAATGAGTAGTAGGTAGGTACCTATTTAAAATTAATTGAGAAGTTAGAACAATTTGTGAAATTTAAAGTTACATTTTTGTTTGGAATATTTACGCTGTTTGATATTTTATGACAAATTAGGCTGTGCTGGATTTCTATAAAAGTAGGAGACTCCAGTATTTGATTAAACGGTGGAATCCATGTCGCAGACTCCCTTGAAGTGGTTGGTTGAAGCGAAGTGGGCGTAGATTTATAGTCTCAGTTAATTTGTTTGTAATTTTAGTTTTATTATGGACAGAATCCTCAATGTAGCCTTCCGCGAATGCGCTGGATTTCCATCCTCTATGTCTTTTTAACATTTTCAAGTTCGCCCCAGAATCGGCAAACAGTGTCGCTGACGTTCTTCTATAACAATGCCCGCTATACTGTTCACAATTTGGTAAATTCAAATATGGTACTATTAGCTTCGGCATACCTGAGATTTTATTTATACCGATCACTTGTATTAGGTACAGCATTTTCCTTTTTGGTAGTTGAGAAAAAAGCGAACCGCTTTTTTGTCATTAGGTCTGATTTTTTTATATTTTTTTACTATTTGTGTAAACTCTTCTCGTACAATAAACATGTGCTCAATATTTGTTTTTGTTTTAGTCAATATTACGAGTAATAACTGGCACTGATTTTCAAATTCGTAAGTTCACTGCTTCTGCAGGCGCCGCTTATACCGAGTATCAATACCACCTGTGGAAAACATGATTACTTCATTACTATTAATCTTTTAGGTACCTATGTAGATAAAATAACAATCAGAGATCTTTTACTCCAGAAATGCACGCCTATTCAACGTCTTTCAACTTACGCAATCTGGTCAGTGTGTTTGATTGATATGATTGCCTCTTTTTATGCAAACCTATCTATGACACATATCAGAGTAAAGTCGCTGGGATCGACGTTTATTTTTAGAGTAAAAGACCTCTCCCTACCTAGATAAACATTTATAGCTTATTTTCACTGCAAATATATCTCGTCAGGGGCTTCATTTAAAAATGTTTCCTCTTCGTAAGAGGTGAAAACCTTGGATTTTTTACTCTTGAACCCCTGAACTTGTCTTTTCTGAAACGATGTTAGATTATGGAATCTTTTCAAATCGACATTGTGTTTTACTCTTAGTGTACTTTTGAGCATTGAATACCTGCTCCATATGAAGGCCTTATTTTGCCAGATAGTCTATTGAAGTTTGTACACTTTCGGTTATTTTTTTCTTATCTGCACGCCACTTCATAAAGTCATTGTACATAATTATGTATTTATGTAATTATGCATCCTTTGAAATTTCCGGTAAAAGATTTTCGATAACTGTATTTGCTTCGTCTTTAACAGAATCTAGGGTCAACATTCACTTGAACTCATTTTGAATAAGATATTAGTCTAAATTTAAACCGAGATTTCGATACAGCTTACAGAGTTAGTATCCCGCCAAATTATATAGTAAGTATTAAGTAGCATTTTCATCATCACCCGCTACTCGGATCAAACAAACACTACTTTCCGAGTGTGAAAAATGAAAATAAATAAACAAACACCACGAGATATCGATAAAAAATAATAACTACTTATAAGATATATTTAATTAGCTATCAACGCTTTAGGCAATAAATAAAACTACCTCAGTGGAAGCATGTACATCCGGAAACGACGATTTAAGCCTCGATTCGGAAAATAAAATAACATCTTGTGAGGTTACACCAATTATCGACTTATGGGATAATAAGGAAGTTTCGAAATGTTTGTCGTTCATAAATTGATGATAATAATCGGTTTATAATCTGTAAGTAACACAAATTGGAGAAGTGACCAATTTATGCGGAAGTTTAAAAGACCACCTCCAAATTTTAATATCAGTAGGTGGTCTTTATTTAGGTATACATATTAGGTAGGTATACTACTTATGAGTATTTTAACTAGTTCACTATAATAACTTCAGAAAGAATCCTACTTATTCTGTTGATATATTACATACACACACACACGCTCACATACCATATACACAAACATGCACGCACGCACACTCATACATACATACACACACACACACTCACACACACACACACACACACACACACACACACACACACGCATACGTACACATACACAATCGAGCTGCTCTTTATGATAGAATTCTAGTTTTTAATTTGTATCCTTTTTATTATTTTTAGTTTATTAGTCTCCATTTTGTAAATGTACTACAGGGGAAGTAGCGAGTCAGCCCCAACACAAGTACTGTTAATAACTTGATGGGGCTGCCTCGTGCTATACGTATTGTAACGATTTTGGAACAATAAACAATTTTTAATTTTTTAATAATCCGCATTCGCCCCTATTTTCCGTACCGTAAGGTTTAAATTTAAATCTGAAACAGCCGGGATTAGCGGCGTTTCTTATTTAGATTTTTCAGTAAGAAGCAGTCTGGTATGTAATATTTGTATTTTTGTCCGTTTAATGGTACGATTTTTACATAGGACGCAATAAGCCAGTGACGAACTAACGAAGTATTCTGCCCACCTCTTCAAAGAAAACCGGTGTGATGATGTCATGTTACCTACGTTGAATGCTGTTTGATTGAATAATAAATGCTCGAACACGTTTACTTTATGTCCATGAAATCGTCAAATCATGCATAGATGCATCAATTTGAAAGAAACACAATCTTGGTGACGCGGCGTCGCCGGCGTCGCTTACGTTAAATCTTTAAGGATTACTGGCCAAAATTGGAATGCATTTAGATTTGGAAAGCGATCTGAATTTTGAAAGTTAAAGCAAATTTAGTTTTTACCAGTTTGAGTTTTTTTCTTTGCCTACGAATGTCGAATTAGAACCTCCTCCTTCTTTTGAAGTCGGTTAAAAATATAATTATCTGGAGATAAAATTATAATTGTGTGCTTCAGTATTAGTTATGTTTTGTTTAACTTAACTTTTGAGCTTATTATTGAGTTTTTCACGAAACAACAAATTCTAAACTGAAACTAATTTATTGAAAAAAGCGATCACGGTGGCCTGTAACAAAGTTGCCACAATTACCTATTGCAATAATTATTTGTTACTCAGTTCATAACAACTGTCTTCAAACAATTACGAGTAACACCAGCTGATTACATTATTGTGCACCTTCTTTTTGTTCAACATATATTATATTATATTGTATTTAGATTAACATAAACACAATCCTGAGTCATTATTGCCCACAAAATGTTTAGTATAGAGAAAGGTTGTATTTCTTTACCTGTGCATATGAAGTTATATTCGTGTTATATTCGTATTATATTCGTCCCGACATTCCTACGGGAACGGGAAAAATAATATTTGTGCGAACGAAGTGGAGGTAATTAGTACTAGTACTAGTATATTATAAATGCGAAAGTAACTGTCTGTCTGTTACCTCTTCACGTCTCAACCGTTGAATGGGATTGGATGAAATTTGGCACAAGGGAAGACCATTTCCTGAAATAGTCGACATATCTATATGTCATCCTGGGAGTATGTTCCCTTGGCATAATATTCGACTTTCACGCTGTCAGAAGCTAATTCAACATATTTCTATATGCTCTGAATATGTCAGTTACTAGCATATTCAGAGAAAATAGAAATATGTTTCACTTACCTACTAACAGTTAGTAGGTAAGTGAAACTATTATGTTTTGTTAGTAACGGTTAACGAACAGGGATAATGTTGACAAAACTGTTGCTATCTAAGAGAAAATCCAATTCAGTTTCAAAAATTGTTATTCGAAATTATTTAGTGGTGTATCTGCCACGCTTGTATAGTCAGTTAAAGTGTTTGGTACTTTTACGTATCGTTTGCATTTTTAGATATTTTTAAGCGATTACGGCGAAGCAAAAGGGGGTTTTATGATTGTGCATAGTCAGGTAGGTACCTAGGTTAGTAGTTGTCTTTTATAACATAATCTTTAAAAAAATGTAATAACCTTATCATGTAGACTACCGTTTAATAAAATGCTTGACTAGGCCACTGTGATAAATTGCAGTGACTTGCACAAAAATAGGTACATATATAATAAAAACCAATATGTCATGGTTATAGGTACGAGTAAACTGATAACTGATAAGTATTTCCATATGTTCCGGTTTGCATGTCATGTGGTTTTCATTATCTTTTTTTTTCTGATAAATAGAATATTTTCAAGTCATTTACATTCAGCCAACCGACTTTGAATTTCAAAATATATTATAATCGATGAAACATGTATCTTCAATAATATGAAGATATCCGTTTTTATTATTAACTAGCTGACCCGCGCAACTTCGTCTGCGTCATAAAATGTAATTATTTACGACATCACATTAGAAACCTCAAAAATAACAGTATTTCTCCACTATTTAATGTATGTTATTATACATATAAAACTTCTTTTTCAATCACTATATCTATTAAAACTAAACCGCATCAAAATCCGTAGCGTTATTTTAAAGATTTAAGCATATATAGGGATATAGGGACAAAGAAAGCGACTTTGTTTTATACTATGTAGTGATAAATAATTTATAATCAATCAATGTACGGTATACCCATACAATTCTTCCGTAACTGATGAGTGACTGACAGATAACGCACAGCTGAAACTACTGGTCGAAGAATGCTGTTTGGCAAGTTGGTTCTTTGGGGAGTGTAGGGGAGCACTAAGGGATTTTCCGAAAAAAAAAAGGGATACGCGCAAAAGAAGTCGCGTGCAAAAGCTAGTAATTCATTAGATACTACCCACATTATAAATCAAAATTGGCTATTCATTACGAGTACTGCCGCTAGATTATATATATTCGTTTTGCTATAATTATAATCTTTAACTGATCTACATTTTCAACTGCGGGTGAAACCACGAGGGGCAGTAGTAGCATTCCAAATATTCACGATATTTACTTAGGTCACAATCACAGTAATAGTAACTTAGACATCTGTTGCTAGCTGGTAGGTACTAGATACCCGAAAAAAACCAACGAAATAACATTCTATAAATAAAGGAATTTTACCTAAAAAATAAGCGGTATTTTCCTCAAGGATTCATATAAAGTCCTTTGTTAGTTTGTTGGCACATCTGTGATATATAAATGCTTATAATAACTCACTTGTAGGTACAGTCGTATGTCCACATATGACATATTTGTGCAATTTTTGTACAGTATTATACGCACAGACCCACATTGTGTTTCAATACTACACTTAGTACCAACTTCTTCTAACTAGTAGATAGTCTTGCCAAGGTGTGTCGTGTAACCCAGCTACTGGGTTGTACAAAGGGCTTAGTACGAGTTTTCTAAAGTACTCGATCGCGTTAACATAAACGTTCGCTTGTCAAATTGTATGGGAAAAAACGTTTTCAGACGGCGCTTTTCTTTTTCAATATAAACTGACGTTTACGCTAACGCAATCGACAACGTTACCCCCCCCCCTCCCCCAACAAAGTTGGATTTTTCCAGTCTACCCTTTTGGGTAGGCAGGTATTATTGTGTCCATACTATCCATACTAATATTATAAATGCAAAAGTAACTCTGTCTGTCTGTGTGTTACCCAATCACGCCTAAACTACTGAACCGATTTATATGAAATTTGGTACAGAGATAATCTAGAGCCAGAGCAAGGACATAGGCTACTTTTTATCCCGGGAGTATGTTCCCTAGGGATCACGCGGGTGAAGCCGCTGGCAGAAACTAGTTTGACTAAAAGCCGCCCCAATATTTTTTGGGAAATGGCTAGGCAGATGATGATTTTCTTTTTTTTATAATAAGTTAATATAATTTCTAAGGCAAACAAGATTTGGGTGCATCGAAATTATCAAGACAGTTTCCATCTCTTAGATGGAAATTTTAAGTAGGTATTCCTCAGCCTTGATTTTGATTACACAGCTCAGGGGATAATAATACAAAATTAGAAACGAGGAAACTTAGCAAAAAAAATCTGAACATTTTGAAAAAGAACAAAATATGAAACATGATGTCGCTATAAAGAAGGTGACTACTGAGCGACGACGAGTAGAGAAAAAGGAATAAAGGAATTGAGGGTCCGTCGACCTCATATAAAATAGGATGACGATTTCACATTTTTTTTCTTATGAATACTTTAACCTCTCTGAAAAGATTATAAAAATAACTCTTCTATACGACTAACCTATTGAGCAGAACTATTACGCTCTAGTACGCTGGCCCACACACTGTTTCATGTTATACGGACGTGCTAAATGTCATACGTACGCATTCGGTTGTTTTGGCATTGCGCCCGATACGATATTAATTAAAAACAAACTTTCTTTGTCTTATCTTGCACGATACATTGTCTATGCTCCATTCATACCCTCACAAATAAGTAAGGGACACGTTGATCGATGCCTTATTGTGAAAATATGAAAAACACTTGAGATCATGTTATTTATCGCAAGAACGTAAACTGCGCAGCATGAGAAAATATCTTCTTTTATTTAGCAACAACGGACTGCTTTATTAGGACACAATTAACATCATGCATCCAATAAACGACCTGGGTAATTGACCTTCTTATCCCAAAAATATATAAACGACTGAGACACGAAGAGTACTAATAATCTTTTAATGTTTGTTTTCTTACCAGATTTCTGGAGTATACAGAGTGACTTTTAATTTTTTGGCATTCTTTCGTGGGACAAAGTGCCTACTCAACAGTATGATCAACTTTTATTATGGTAGATACCACCGCCCAGAACTCACGAGAAAAGTTTGTTGTATCCTACGTTTTGTTAAGTTGTAATTCGAAAGTATTGTAATGAACAGCCTAACAATATTTCGTAGTTGATCCCTGATTGAAAGTGGCTATCTATTTGGGGGTGAAACTCACTTTTCATCCCCAGAATTAGTGCCTATGAATTAAGTCAACCTGTAGTCTTTTACAAATCTAAGGTAAGCAAATATTCAAATACGTAAACGTAAAAAAAAGATTATCCAATAGAAACGAGCAGACAGAAGTGCAGTCAGTAGGTTCCCTAGTTGATGTCACTGTCTCACTGCATTGACAGGTCGCTGGTAACGTGCACGTGTCTTTTAATAATATTTATTTAAGTCATCGGATGATCGACTGAGTGATTCGAACGGTTATGACACCGGTTATGATCATCCAAGTGGTGGCGCGAAATATATGGACGTAAGTGCCTCGCAGACTGGTAAATTCTGCCTAGTCTTTTCTCAACGATGGAATCAGACTCTAGTCTAAGTGTTGTAATTTCCCTGTTTTTGTTCCCTGAAGAAGTTTCATAAAATTGCCAGTCTGCGAATCAGGTTACACATGAAACGCGCAGCTGTTTTGAAATTAGGAGGTAAATATATTTTATCCAGAGGCTGAAATATGCTATATGCTAGCATGGTAAGTTCCTTCCTCAGACTCCTCTATAATAATAAGCCTATTTCTTACTGCTGGAGATAAGACGGGCCGCAATCTGCCCTAGGGTTAGTCGCAAAATCCGTAGGTAGGTGTTTCATGTAAGTTGCACTCATCTAGAATCATAATATTTCGATTTGTCTTTTGTCAAGATTGATCTACGCCTTAAGCCTATCTCAACACGAGGTTACGACAACCTTACAACAGGCTTACAATTCAGTAAATAGTTGAGTGGGTTATTTATTTGTTGAAAGGATAGCAATCTTTACTTTATTTATCTTATTATCTTTATTATTCTGTAGACGTACTGCTATTAGCTTAGCTGGAAGTAGATCGCCACTGGCTACTTCACAATCATCACTAATTGTTTATGTTTCATGGTCATCACAGTTATCAACATTTACGATTAGTCTCAAGTTATCTGTCAAATCTTTTACTAACAATATTTTTGTTATGTTTAAGTGACCCTGTTTCCTTCACTCATTAGCCTTGGCAAGAACATTTTTATCAGTGTAATCAAACAATTACTACTTGGGTTGTTTTCATAAGAATTCGTTATGAATTTTAGATCGAGTACAAAAAACTGGCCAAGTGCGAGTCGGACTTACGTGCAAAGGGTTCAGACTGAACTTCATTTTTATTACATTTTTTAACACTATAGACTTCTTATAGATTATCCTGTAATATATACATAGGTAAAGAACTAATCTCCATTTCATGTTTTCAAAATTTTAGGCAATTTTGGTGATAAGGGAAATGGTCATTTTTCGTCTAATTTCTTGGATACCATCAAATATTATTTTAAAATTTTGTAAAAAAAAAATAATTAAAACCCTATAATATATTTGCACTGCTCAAAATTTATTTATCTACTTAACGTGTTTGGGTCACAGAAGTTCATATGTGAACGAAATTCCAACAGAATCGGTCTCGTAAATTCTGAGAAAATTAACAGTTGCAGACGGACAGACAGACACCCAAGTGATCCTATAAGCGACCCATTTCTTACGGATGTTTGGAACCTTAAAAACAACTAGTTTTTTTTTGTTTGTAATTGTAAGGCTTCCTTTCCTTCTACTTATTTCTACGTGTTTGTAGCCATTTGACTTATTTGAAATGAGTTGCAGCCCACCATCGCCTTAGTGGCCTATGACTTCCGTTTCCTGCTATTTGGGACCAATAGTTTCGACCCAAAGTTGATGATGTCCCAAGTTGGGCAACCGCTAGACGCGGCCGCTAGGGCCAGTGCCTGCCAAGGTTGCGGAATTTGTTAGAAGGAGTCACCTCGGCCCTGGAACGTAAGGACATTAGAAGAAACACGGAGAGTTTTATTCAGTAAGAGTCTGACTGACAATCCCTTTTGCTCCGCCCAGAGCGGGGAGGAAAAAAAGGCCTACACATGACAGAATAATAAATTATTATTAAGAGCCAAAGTTGCGTTTTCACTCACAAAACTGCTGACTATCGCATTATGTTCAAATTAGACAGTTGCAATTACGTTTATTTAAGGACTTATTTATTTAATGAATATTTATTAAATTTTCATTTCTTATGAACTATGGTTTATTTTGGTATAATGTATTAAGGAGGAATTTACAGTTCATTCTGAGCATATTTAGTAATTTTTATGGATTTGAATGGGATTTTTTTTATGGATTTTCCATTCTAATTACAAATTTCTGAGGCTACTATGAACTAATTTAAGTAATATTATGATATATTTTTCATTTCATTTGGTAAGTACAGTAGTTCAATTACGAGCTCGAAAAAGTGCCATCGCGCATTTCATGAGGAACTTACTTCGGAATTATGGCTTTTTGCGAATATATAAAAGAAAAATGCGAAAAATGAGGCCGCTACGAACTATACTAATAACTATTCTCGACTACTCAGTCTCTCTTGTCTAAATATTTCAGTTTCTAAGAATAAGAAAGCCAAAATTAGCACAAAAACACAGTCAAATTGTAATAGGCCTCTTAATACTCTCAACGACTATTGTTATCGCAAAGAAATTGCAAAGCAGACCGTGAAATTTGTAACACCGTTGCTATTCAAGCGCAATTTTTATTTATTTTAAAATATAAACTTACGTCTGCAGTGGAACGGCCACCCACCCCACTGCCACTCAGGTGTAGTCATGATGTGTCACGAACAGGAGTTTTATTGTATCTTTGGCTGCAACAAACAGGGTGTGGGTAGTCTACCCTTTTCCCTTATCTTGCCATGTATTTTATTATCATTATTTTTCATTTAGAAAGTCTCCGCCTGCCTATTTGTTTGTTCTGTTAGTGCGCTTATAACTAAGATTCTTTATCTGGAATCACTTTTCTTTCCAGTTATAGAAATATCAGTTCGAGCTTCTTAAGCACTGCTTGTTGTTTTCTCGCACGTTTAACAAATTAGGCTTTGCCAGCTTGTAGCCAACTATTTAAAGTCCGTAAGTAAGTATTTAAAAGTCAATTTTATTTTGCCACGATAAGGGAATGTATTGTGTTTCATATTGTTCGCACAATGTAAATTAATATCCACATAATCATCCTAATATATAAAATTCTTCCGTTACTCAGTGATTGAATGACTGACAGACAACGCACAGCCGAAACTACTGGTCGTAGAAAGCTTAATGCGTGTAGGTTCCTTGAAGAGTGTAGGGTAGCACTAAGAGGATTTCCCTAAATTCCTGCGGGAACGGGGAAAAACGGTGTATGCGCGTAAAAAGCTAGTTTTTTTTTAATATCTTACTTTTATATCTAATAGTAATTACACCAAAAACCAAAGGCGATTTTTTATGAAACAGTTGTGTTTTCGAATAAAATAAGGGGGTGTGAAGCGCGTGTACAATTAAGTTACTCCTTCAAGATTGATGGCGCTTGTTCTGTTAAATACACAAACAGCGACACATTCAAGACAACCGTATAAAAGTGCCCACATGATTCTACAGTTGTATTGTGAATGACAATAACGTTACGATAACACTGTCTGGCTTCACAATTACAATACACACCTATTATATATAGTTCCTGAGGTTTAGGCCAGGGGAGCAAAGCTAATAGAATAAACTAGTCACGTTATAATCCTAACAAACTTAGTCTGATTGTATGCGCAATTTATCAATCAACTAGTCTAGTCAACAAGTGCTTTTTTGGACTTTTTTCAGCAGTCTCGAAAAAATATGAATGAGGTGTCATTCCATTCGGAAGAGCATATTGGATGGACGGATGATTTAAAAAAAATAACTACCGCTTGAAAAAATTGCAAAAGTTATAAACCTACTGAAAAAAGAAAGAAGGGTTTGGTCTTTTGCAAATATCTCAAAAACTGACAAATATTTTTAAAATCTAATAAAGATTCAAAAAGAGGTGGAAATTGTTTATAACTTTAACAATTTTTTCGATCGCTACTTTATGGTTTTCAAAAATCATCTATCAGTACATGCTCTTCCGAATCGAATGACACCTCATTCAAATTTTTCCGAGTTTGCTGAAAAAACTTGACCAAAAAAGCACTAGTTGACTAGACTAAACGGTAAAGTAGTTCCATAAAACGGTACCGAGGCACATTTAAACGTGCAGAACTCACGATTTTGAGAGCGATATTTTTTTATTGAGTTCAATAGACTTTAAGGCTAAGTACCTAATGATTGATATTCGTAGCACGGTTCGCTTAGGTCGCACCTAATACCATGTCATCCGATAGTATCGTAAGTAGCGGTATCTCGCGGTATTTGTATGGCTTCCCTTCGCTACTGGGTACCTATAAGCGTCGGTCGCACAGTGTCGGATTTCGCTGGCTCGATAAGCGAATGGTAGCACCGTACGTGTACCACGTTTGTTTTACGTCACTGGCCTGAAATACGATATTTATTTGATAGTGTGTCTAACTGTCCATGGTCAATGTTACTAGTCAGCGAAAAATATGTAGGTAAGTATCATTTTCTTCAGAATTCTGTTTTGTAAGTACTATATTTTTTAAGAGTGGATTAATAGTTTTCGTTTAGAATATTTTAGGTTCTACGATATTAAATAATCAATATGGTGAAATTTACAAAAGATTTTTGAAGCTGACGATACTTATTTGATTAATTCAAATACCGATGTAACTATCTGTCTAGACAAAAACCTTGTTCCAGTACTTAATGTTTCAGGTTTCTTCAATAAAATTTCATTTAGGCTAACTTTCACGATAAAGAGTTTAAAATTAAAAGTTACCTATAGTGTAGGTATAATCTATTCCGCTCAATGAATGCTTATTTTATTTGATTATCTGTAGCTATATAAATTCTTGAACCAATTTAAACAACCTCGTAACTACCTACAATATAAGGCACTGATAATTTATGGTTTTGATTCAATTAAGTAAATTTTAATTGATAGAGTATAGATAGGTATTTTCACAAAATTCTTTGTATTACTTATTCACTAGATAAATTGATGGATGATAATAAAAGAAAACAAAAAAATCGTATTAAATTGATCGGCATGTTGGAAAAGACGTTCGTTTTATCCCACTATGTAACACCTAGTTCCTTATTACCATTTAAATCGAAATGCAAATAGATATTGGGTTTTTTCTCGAGTTCGTGCCCGATAAAGACAATCGACGTAATTACAACGAACGTGTGAACAACTTTCACTCCATAGTGTAAGTTGTTTACACGATTTCATTTCGATTTTTCGACGTGAAAAATAGCTCGATTGCTTCTTTTTTTTAGAAATCATTAAATAACTCCTCTCGATCTGGGCGAAGCAGAAGGGAGTGTCAAACTCTTACTGACCCATCTGTGTTCCTCCTAATGCCCTTTGTGTTTCAGGACCGCGGTGACTCTTTCGAACAGATACCTACCAGATACCTAGAAACAGAAACAGATAGCACCTAGTTCCTTATTACCATTTAAATCGAAATGCAAATAGGTATTTTTCTCGAGTTCGTGCCCGATAAAGACAATCGACGTAATTACAACGAACGTGTGAACAACTTTCACTCCATAGTGTAAGTTGTTCACACTTGGGCATGGGTCCAACATTGAAATCGTGAAAAATAGATCGATTGCCCCATACAATATGTGTGCCATTATGTGCCATTATCTCGACAAAATGTACTGAACAGCAGATTTTTTTTTTCGTAATTCCAGAGTTGGTCCCATAGTAAAACTTGTTCATAATGATGAGTGCAATGACCCGTTAAGAGGTATTGCGTTTATTCTGTTACACGTTGTATATCAGATCTGGCACACAACACTGCATCATTTAACCTGCAAATAACAGATTTCTAATATATTATGTACGGGATTACAATAAAATATATCGTAATTTATAATTTCCAATCATCATCATCATCTGTCTAGCCATTTCCTACTATGTCCGGTCAGCTAACAGTCTAACCGGATGTGGCCGAGTACCAGTATTTTGCACGGTTGGCGCAGTTGCGTGTTGCGGGTCGATTCCGGCACGGAACATATATTTGTATGACCTACAGATAGTCGTTCCGGGTCTGGCTGTTTGTGTATGTGAGTTTGTATGTTGTGAACGCACCCACGATACAGGAGAAGTCTTAGTGTGGGGCAAAGTTTTTTCAAAAACAAAACAAAAAGAAAAAATATATATATAATTTACATGAAGCGACTCCACAACCCGGGTACATTTTTTATGACTTCTGACGTAACAACAAAAATTTACAAATAAAAGCCGAGTTCAACGGCTTAACGTTTAAAATCATAATTTGTAAGAATATGCAAATAAATTCCCAGCTCCATAAAGATCCTAAAAGTTTTAAGGTCCTACCTACTTACGCATAATTATCATACTCCTCTACCTAACCCTTTGGGAAACACTGGCTTAATATTAAATTAATGGCATACAAATGGCCAACCGGTTGAAGGATACAATAACTCGTATACTAACATAAAATGCCATAAACTAACAATGACACAATAATTGCTAAATTGACATTGAAATAAGGAAAAACAATTAACTATAATGCGCATGTGCTGTTTGATAAAACGCGATGAGTTAATAAAGTCTGAACTAGAAGTCAACATATAATCTGAAAGAATATTCAGAGAGTTAAAATTATTTGTTTGTAAAAGCTTATTTCTTGGAGTACCTACTGAACCAAATGCGAAAATTATTTCACCGAAAGCTACAAATGGAAATATTAATAAGCTGCCTAATCGAAATAAACGCCAGCCGCTGAAGGCTCGTTGTTGGATATAACCACAATATAACTAGGTATCTATACTCTATATCTATATACACATATATACTCAAAACTTTAACATATAAAGTTGAAGAGTTTGTTTGTTTGCTTGAACGCGCTAATCTCAGGAACTACTGATCCGATTTGAAAAATTCTTTCAGTTTTAGATAGCCTATTTATCGAGGAAGGCTATAGGACTACGAAGGATATATCATCACGCTAAGACCAATAGGAGCTGAGCAGTAATGAAAATTGTGACGCAAACGAAGTTGCGCAGGTCAGCTAGTACTTATAAAAAAATCTGGTGTCTCAGTGTTTGTTATCGAACTCCCCCGAAACGGCTTGACCGTTTTTTATGATTTTTTTGTGTATAATTGATAGGTCTGAGAATAGGTCGTAGGCTATTTTTTATTTATGTGGCAAAACACTAGCTAGTATAAACAAATTTAGCCTTTCCTATAGGCCTCTTTTCAGTTACTGGCCGTGGGTTGTGATCCGCCACGTGGGCCCAGTGGGGGTTAGTGAATGTCACATGTATTCGTGGTTTTGGGTCTAGGTCACAGTATAAACGCAATAGGGAATATGCATGAATAAAATGTTTATTCTCTATACAGTTCATTTAAAAACTAGTTGACCCGCGCAACTTCGCCTGCTCCGCTCCTATTGATCTTGGCATGATAATATAGCCTATAGCCTTCCTCGATAAATGGGCTATCTAACAATAAACGAATTTTTTTAATCGGACCAATAGTTCCTGAGATTAGCGCATTCAAGCAAACAAACTCTTCAGCTTTATGTATTAGAAAATTACTCGAAAAACAAACGAGATATAATTATTTTAAACAAATACATCTATCCTTCTCTCGAAATCGCTGTATTCTATGGCAGCTGTATAGGCGTCATGTAATTTGACGTCAGAGTTCGTATCGGACTTCTTTTTCTCATTGTAATCTTTGAAGCTTTATAACTTAATCGCTGATGGAGGTATTTATAAAATAACTAGCTTTTGCCCGCGACTTCGTACGCGCATATCACGTTTTTGCCCGTTCCCATAGGAATTTCGAGAAATCCTCTTAGTGCTCCCCTACACCCCCCAAGGATGCTACATGCCAAATTTCAGCTTCCTGCGACGCGACCAGCAGTTTCGGCTGTGCGTTGTTTGTCAGTCACTCAGTCACTCAATCAGTAAGTAACGGAAGAATGTTATATATTAGGATTACATGATTGTTTACTAGACCTAATAAGTATTTAATTTTGCAAATAAAAAAAAATCGCATGCATATTAAGTGATCTTATAAAGGTTCCAGTTTTTCCTTTTGAGGTACGGACCCCTAAAAGAAAGAAAGAAAGATTTATAACAAACATTATACAATAATTATATTAACAACAAAATAAAAAATCTTACAATATAACGGATTTCTGAGTGGGAAAAAGAGCGGCCGCTTGGCAAAATTTGCCAAGCCCGCTCTTAGGCGCTGCACTCGACTCAACATTCAATGTTGAGCTGAGTGCAGCGTATCCACAACACTAGTCAACGCTGATTTACAGGCCGCCCCATTCTCATTACTGTTATGTGACTCATTCCACCCCCTAACATATTGCCAATGAATGTCACCCTATAAGAAGGAAATCACTTATTAATGATAGTAAATTAATCGTGTCAGATGTCCTGTGCGTTCTTACACTTCCTGTGGTGCCTAATTGAATATTAACTTGAGGTTCTTTTACACGATGCCATTTTAATCTATAATAATATATATAAAAATCAATGCCACTTTTCGCTGTAATTTTATAACTCAGTAACGGGCTCACCTATCCAAACCAAATGTTTAGGCTTTGTTCGGACTATTTAGTAGATGGTTTGTGTGAAGTTTGCACAAAATCGGTCGAGCGGTTCTTCATTTATCACATTTTTTGTAACATAGGTAGGTAGGGTACAGGGGCGTAGCTAACGCCGTATCAGCCGTATCAATTATACGGGGCCCCCAGACTAAAGGGGCCCCGACGTGTGAAAGCAAAAAGTCGTAAAATACTGTCAGCAGCCTCAAATTCTTAGTAATGAGGTCCAAATGAATGAGTTATTCTTCTGCCAGCGACATGACATGTGTGACTGACGGAAAATATCCCGAGGGAACTCCCGCAATACTCCCGGGAAAAGTAGCCTATGTGCTATTCCAGATTATAATCTTATCTCCGTACCAAACATCTACATCCGTTCAGTCTTTTTCGCGTGATTGAGTAACAAACATCAATATCCATCCATTATAATAGTGGTAAGAAGTAAAATGAGTCACAGTTTTGTGCTACTGTGTTATGTAACAAAAATAGTACCCCTTTTGAGCTTTACCGAAGTCGGGTAGAAAGGGGGCCCCCAAATGTTTGGTTATACAGGGCCCCTTTGGGCCTAGCTACGCCACTGGTAGGGTAGGTAGGTGGCTACCAAAAAAATGTCACTGTTCCATTCCGCGCCGTTCTTGGAACACAAGGCTCGGACTGCGCTCGCTCCTGGATGTTTCAAACTACGTCATGCGTCATTATAATGAATAATACTTATTTTCATTTTTTTAAATATGTAATTCAGAATATGTTCATAAATATACATATTTTTTTAAATTAATGTGTAGTAGTCATTGGATAAATAAAGGGGGCCCTCTTGTTTTAGTTTAGATCTCGGGACCTCAGTTTTTAAGTACTTATGTACCTAGTTCTGTAGGCTTTCTTTTCGCAACCTCGCTCTGCCACGTGAATCGTTTAAAAACATGTGACCGAACTGAGAGTTCCCATTTGTAAAGGAAGCTGACCTTTCAGGATTGTGTTGTTTTTTCCTCAAGAGGCGAACTGAATATTAACATCACCAGCAGCAAACTTCGTTTGGTAACACAAACCCAAAAACTTTGCTACGTTAAAACAAAGAAACTGAAGCCAGAATAATGTCGGCCTGTTTTTCAAATGAAAGCTTCAACAAAGTTTCTCAAGGGCGACTCAGCCGGTTAATTACTGGCAGCAATTTAATAAATTACACGAAGTGGAAAACGTATTCATACGGTGAAGGAAACTAGGCAAACATTTGCGGATCGATTGACTGATCATATCATATTATAGTGACAACGTAAAATAATGGAAACCGCAAATCACCTTTATTTCTTAGTGTCAAAGATTCCATTGAAATAAAGACAGATTTATGTTACCAACATAACGGATTTATTTACACAAGGAAGCCATAACTTTGGTACCTAATGGGTGAGAATAAGTTTATTGATTCCCCACGTTTGATTAAGGTTAATATGGCGCAGATAATAATTATGGATTGTTCTATCAATAGCAATAGATAATATGGAGTAGACAGTTGTATATCGATACACATGAATAAATAAATCGTTCAAGCGAAACTTTTAATAGGGCTGCCTACATAAACGTATGAAACAGCTTCGGTTTTCTTTCAGACGTCCTTTTTACCAACCTAAAATTAGAAGGACGATCTTTTTCTTTACAGTTAAAATTAAAATACAGTAAACTCTACACAACGTGTAACAGAACAAACGCAATACCTCTTAAGGTAGAAAATATTGATTTTTCTTCTCTCCTTTAATTAACGATAACTCTCTAAAACGCCATAAAATGCGCAGTCCCTTAAGCGTCGCTATACAACGTGTAATAGAATAAACGCAATACCTCTTAAGGGGTCATTGTATTCATCATTATGAACAACTTTCACTATGGGACCAATACTGAAATCGCGAAAAAAAAATCGAATCCCCCATATATTTATGTGCGCATAACTCGACAAAATGTACTGAACAGTTGATTTTTTTCTCGCGATTTCGGTATTGGTCCCATAGTGAAAGTTGTTCATAATGATGAGTACAATGACCCCTTAAGAGGTATTGTGTTTATTCTATTACACGTTGTATAGCGACGCTTAAGGGACTGCGCATTTTATGGCGTTTTAGAGAGTTATCGTTAATTAATGGACAGTGGCGTGCCTAGGGTTTCAAAATAAGGCAAGCCCAATAAAATTTTAACCGATTTCAAAAAAAGAAAGTTCAGTTTTCGACTGAGTCTGTAGGTACCTTCGTATGTATCATCGCAATTTTCTCATAAACTCATATAGATGTCTCAATTCGTTGTTTACCAAAATTACCGAAAGAAACCATTGCACACAGGTGTTTATAGGAATTTGCGTGCCTTTTAATGGCGCCAGATATGTTATTTAAATCATTATAACCAGATGTATTCCAAACGGAATCTTCATTCGAAAAAAATAGGCAGCAAAACGAACACAACTTATTAGTGTGCGAACAGCCAACAATCCAAGTAGTTTTATACACTGATCTATTAAATTTTCGTTTATGCGATTTACTAGTCTGAGAAAAACACAGATTAGGCGTCGGTTTTAATGAAGAATTTAACTGTTTTTTCTGAGCAAAGTTTAAAGGTTTTACCTTATCTTCGCCAATCAAAACTTGAACGCATTTTAAATCCTCACAAGGTACAATTACCTCCATTGTTGTAGGTAAGTCACCAAAACAATTGTATCACTGAGAAAATCTAAGAAAACACACAAAAAACTTTAACAACATAACTTTTCAACTCTCAAGCAAATAAAACTGAAGTGAGTTGCACTCCGGTGTTAAGAACTACTTACGCAGAGTTGCAGTGTTGTCATTTAAGCAAAAAAAGTCACCAGGTATATGAAAAATCTAGCTAGATGTCGCAAATTTTTTATTTTTAAGATATTGCTTGAGTATTTAATTTCGTTATTTTAAAAAGTCGCTAGTTTTTATTGTTGCTAAATCTTAAAAAAAGTCCCCAAACTCGTTAAAAATCTCCAAGATCTCACAACGTCGCTAAAACGGCAACACTGCAGAGTTGGCAAGGTGAAAAGGTCACGCATACGCGCGCAACTTCATTCGCATGCACGGCTTAATCTTCAATACTGATCGATTTGTAGGCGCACAAGGTTTAGAACTCGTTATACGGCACATCGCTATAAGTGCGAAAGTGACGGAGATAGTATTTGAAAGCCCGGTAAAAGCTGGTACGTGTAAGCGAGATAGCTATATGTAGACGCTGCAAATGCGAAACTCTGCGCGCGAACAATCGCGATGTGTAGTTATGTAGTAATGTGGCATAGGTAGCATACTTTGTGTTATTTTGACAAGAATTAAGCGCGCGAACTTTTAAATAGTTCGGGTTTGATATTGATTCTCTATCGAGCATTTTAGTAAGGCATGCCGGGCTTTTGGGCTTGTATGAAGGAACCGCCACTGTTAATGGAGAGAAGAAAAATCAATATTCTTACTATTATAATATAGGTATACGGTTTCCCTTTACGTACTTACTTGAATCCCATCCTATTCAGTAATCGACAACCCCCGACCCCCGACCCCCGACTATTCCTGATTTCCCAAGCACAGAATAACACTTCTGACATCTTCAGGATCATCCGTTCAACTGTACTATTCTGCAAACATCTCACAATGAAAACAGGTGAAGTGACACACCTATCAACTGCCAGTCGATTCTGAAAACATGTCGAAGTGAAAACTTAGGTGCAGTAGCGTAGCTAGCATGGGTGACTCCTGGGGCGGATAATGTGGTGTCACCCCACAAATGAACCCTCCCCCCCCAACGACGGGTTTCATTACGTCACCCGTTTAGGGATGACACCCAATAGTGAAAAAAAGTCAACCCAACGGTTAAATGTCACATGCAGAAAACCTGAGGAACTAAAGTAATTTTTGCATCTCATCTCGAAAGGGTTTTATTGTTTTTTGATTATTTATAGATTCATACTTAAATAGAAGCCTTTTATTCATTTATACAGAAAAGCTCATGAAAATAGAGAGTGCAAAATGCAAGAGCGAGCGAAGCGAGCTCAAAAAATTTTTTCTCGCCCCTCCCGACAGGTTTCATTGCGTTAAATGTGTAGGGGTGACACCCGAGAGTGATAGTGAACTGACAAACCATTCAAACAAGATAGAATGACAGCTTACTTGTCGTTCACTTCACCTAAGTGTTCACTTCGACATGTTTACAGAATCACACAGCTGTTTGTTGTCAAGGGCTAATCTAATTGATTACTTCCTTTGTTTACATGAGATGACAGCCGATGCTCTCAGGGTCACCGAGATAGCAGATCATTATTATCACTTAAGCAACTTATCACCATATCACTGATAGCGTGTGTCAGTCGTCAGAAGAAGCATTGAAGTTCAGACAATGGTTTGTGTGCCAACTTCCTGCGTTAATTGATATGGTCATCCTTATCGGAGAAATTAAGTGTTAATGTTTCACTTGGTTGGCAATTAAGAACTTGTTGATAATAAAAGAGTAATTTATTCAAGCTTCAAAACACTCAATGTTTTGTGCTAGTTCATTGATCTATGTTTCAACTACCAAATTGAGGTTCTTATGGTAGGCGCCAGATAAATGTGCAGTAACGGTCATTGACCCACGTACATTTATTGACTTTCAAAGACATAAAGCTGTCCTCATGTAAAACTTCTACGTGATCCGTTACGTTGTCTAGTAATGAAAAACGGTTCATAATTTATTGTTCGGGTGTCTACGAAGGAATATTAGGGAAAGTTCAAAGAACTTTATTGCAGGTTTATCTGGCGCCTACCATAGATGTCAAATCAACCCAGCAAAGTTAAAAGAGGCAGCACAATATCTAACTAGAGTTTTCGAAGTTGAGTTTTACAATTAGTTAGCGTGGCGTTATCCGCATTTTGGCTGTTTGAAAAACAATTTTAAATGGTCAAAATCAATTATTATATTTACCGATAAAATAAACAAGTGTATAACTTAAATTCACACTAGCTTTAATGTAGGCTTCTATAAAAGCGTTCTATAATATAGTGCTCTAGCCTCACTATTACCTATCGGATGAGGCTAGAACACTTTATTATATTATTATTTTGGGTTTATACCATAGATATAATAAATAAGTTTTTTATATTTCTATGGTTTATACCCATATAGAAGTATTTACTTCTATAAATAATTTGTGTTCAATCATCGGGGTGATATATTCTTTATAGAAAAAACTTGTAGATTATTAAAGAAGAAAACAGATTTAGTAATTATTAATTAATAGAAAATCATTGACTGGAATCGTTATCACCCCGTTTAATAATATTTCTATAGTGTTTAGCGGCTTGTTTACGCTTACTATACTAATTAAGATGAATAAATAATCACACTCATTATTATCATGCATTCAGCGTGTTTAATTATGAATTTAGCTAAGCACGAGTAGGTAGTAGTATTAGCTCTTCAGCTATGTCATGAACTTATGATCCCAGTAGACATCCACCGATGAGTGCAAATATATCCATACACTTGAGTTTTTATATTTCCTCGATGAGTTAGTTACCAGTTCCTCACAGGTGTAAGGCACTGGCAGTAAGGTAGGTTAAGGCTGCTCTCTCGAGAAATGCTTAAAACAGCGTGCAGATGAAGCAATGAGAAATTACATCTGAATAAATAGTTAGTAATCTACATGATATGATACGTAATTTGGTTTAGCCAGAGTTTATGTACCGGTATCACATAATAAGAAACAAAATCACCAAATCACTTCCAAAACGTTGAGATGAAACCATTTTAAAATTTCAACCTTCATTTTTTAACAAGTCTAAAACAAAAATATGTACTGCTTTGTAATACAAACAAAAATATTTTGGTTTTGTTACTTTTTTTGAGTAATAGTTAGCTCCGAACAAGGTCATTGGCATGTATACAGGCCTTAAGTCAAAGAGCAGAGCAGCTAAACTGGAGCCAGGCAAGAGCTTATTTAATAAAACCAAAAGTGGTGACAGGCGACAATCTGACATTCCGATATCGTACAGTTTTACATATTATGACAGCACCATTCGCGAAAATTGATTTTACACCCATTCCACGTCAACTTAGTAGCAGTAGCAGTGTAGTAGTTGTAGTGTCGTAGGTTGTAGTTGTGCAGTAGGTAGCACCTGTGTCAAGAATTATGACTTTTCTGTCAAGTTGCCAGGGACATTTTTAATAAACAAGTGACAAGTGACAATTCTACAATTTCATACATTTTCTGCTTTACTAAATAAGTTACAATGCCAGTTATATTAAACAAGGCCCAGTTAGTTAACTCACAGGAAAAAAGGGACGGCATTTTATCAGAACCCCAATGATACCATTCCACAATTCCTTGTTATTTGATAAAGTCGTAGTATAGTAATACTTGGTAATATTATGATGACATAAGTGTTTTGTACAATTTAATTGTCACTTTCATTCATTCACACGTCGACTCCCGATCTGTCCATAGCGGGCATTAGGTAATCGACTAAAATTAGTTACAAACTAAAGACATGCATTATGTATGTACCTATTCCATTGGAGCACAAATTAATACGCTGTGTGTCGCGGTGATTTAAACACTGTATAATTAACTAATAAAAGACAAAAATTAAAAGAGGGATAAAAAGGGCAGGGGAAGAACTCATTTAGTATCGAAAAATTTATCCGCATCGTTGTCATTTGGGAAAGAGCCTAAAACCCTGTCAGCATTGCCATGACATTGCAGATTCTTTGTCCGAACTTTTGACCAGCCCTTTGGTCACGTGAAGAGTCCGCTAAATGTTTGCTGAATGTCACGAAAATGTCGTTTTAATTCAATTACTTCGCGATCCCCCGCAGGCTTGGAGAAATCCTCAGTCTGTATCCCACAGTATCATGAAAAGATTTCCTAAGATCATAATAAAACCTATGTCATCGGAGCCTAATCATCGGAGGATCAAGGGACCAGCGGTCTATGTGTCGCGCAAATTAAAGTATGCTGTTATAAAATCTCTGCGTGAAGTTCGTATTGCTATACTTACCCAAATTTCGGCAACAGGTAAATTGAAAAAGGCCATCTCTAAAGCTATATCCAATAGGTAATACATAACTTCTTAAAAATGCTTGAAGAATCTATGCACCGTATAATCTACTTAGGTATTTGACAATCTTCATGGTCCATTGTGTGAAAATTTTGACACTAACGAGATTGCAATATAAACGTGAGTTCGTTCCGTCACGTTTCCAGGGCCTATAGGTACCTATATAATATATAATAGGCCACTTTCACATCAAGAACTTTACGCGTCCGAAGTAAAGTATCAGAGCGTAAATAAACTCTTTTGTGAAATAAAATATCCAACTTCATGTAATACGATAAAAACCGACCACTATTTCAGAATGACAATCTCGCGAAAGATTTTTACCGTTACACCAATCTTCAGTATCTGTTAGAATTTCATTTTATAGCATTTCCACTTTATACATAAACATACGAATTATGCAAACGCTTTTTCACACATTATTTGAACTGCAGAAGCAATTCCTTATTTCAATAGAGACGAAGGTATTTTTTACCTTATTAGCCAGTTAACATAATGCCGAGGTAATATGAAATGAAAACCGAAAAATAATTTCGGTCCTGAAAATCAATTGCAATTTGCAAAAGGAAGATTGATATCTACGTGTAGAAATATCCTTCAACGTTCACGTAAATAATAATATTTATAAATGCAACATGTAGGTATTAAATGAGTCACACACGCGTAAAGGTTACACGAGCGAGGAGTGCTCGACAAACACCTGACCCGAGACGAAAATAAGTTCAGGAAAATGTCGGGAAATGGAGCCAGTTTCGCTCAGCTCATTAGCCATTTAACCATATTCCATAGTGGCATAGTGCACGTGTATTGATTGAACGGAATAGTATCGTGGCAGACGATCGCGAGCGTGTGTTTTGAATGACAAAACATCGAGGTGAAAACTCATTTTGCGATTATCAATCCAGTTCACTTTATGACGTAGTTTTTGCTGTGATGCAGTAGCTATGTTTAGATTTATGCTGTGTGATTCAAACAAGAAGTTTTACAATCCAAATAAAATCCTGAAAAAATGGTACATTGGAATTAAAATTTTTATTTCTTCGATATCTAAGTTCGTTCGTATCGTTCAATACCCAAAAAGTCCTTGATTTTATCAGTTTTAGGTATTACAGCACATAGCTTGGTTTTGCCTCTATTTTACCCTAACATGTGTCAAGTCAAGAAAGTTTCAGAAAAACATTTAAGTATATCTATACGTCTATACTAATACCTATTATAAAGCTGAAGAGTTTATTTTTTTGTTAGGTTGAATGCACTAATCTCAGGAACTACTGGTTTGGCGAATTAAAATAAAACAGGCCGAGTACGAGTCGGACTCGCGTGTAAAGGAGAACCCTAAACATATTTTAGTGTTGGATATCCCATTTATCGAGGAAGGCTAAATAACATCACGCTACGACTAATATAGGAGCAGAGCATTAATGAAAAATGTGACGCAGACGAAGTTGTGCGCGAATCACCTCGTCATTTTATAAACATGAACGTGCTGTAAGTGCAGTATCTAGGTAACAAAAATTATATCAGGTCTAACAAAATAGTCATAGGCAAACAAAATCCTTTAGACATAAATAAAAACGTGAGCCCTTGCATACAATAGACCTTTAAATTAGAATTACCCAGCAGCTGAAAAATGGGTCGTCTAGGGTTCCCACTTGCCAAACGCTTGCCTAGCATGCAGGGTCTTATCTCATGAAATATTCACAAGCCCGACGAAAATAAATGGATCATATTGTAATCGTTACTTTGTCAGACGAAATCTGAGCAATGTCGGCCATCACACCCTAGCTGTGCCGAATATTAAATGATGTAACTCGGTAACTCGATTTAAATGAAAATAGAAACATGCGCAATTTTTATAGGTAATATATTCGTCTAAAGCCGATAAGTCCCAGCCCAGTCTTGAGTAGTACTTGCCTGTTTTCATGCAGTTCAAAAAGCAGCTAATATCGTTATCCAAGATAAAATTATAAATGCGAAAGTGAGTTTTTGTTTGTTACCTCTTAAACGGCTGAACTGTGATTTGGATGAAACTTGGCACGCGTATAGTCCTGAAATAGAATATAGGATACTTTTCATCCTGGGATATTACTGAGCACGCGTTTGTCATGGAATGGAATATAGGATACTTTTCATCCTGGGATATAAGTTGGCACGCGTTTGTCCTGGAATAGAACATAGGATAGTTTATTTCCTGGGATTTGCCACGCGTTTGTCTTGGAATAGAATATAGGATACTTTTCATCCTGGGATATAACTGAGCACGCGTTTGTCATGGAATGGAATATAGGATACTTTTCATCCTGGGATATAAGTTGGCACGCGTTTGTCCTGGAATAGAACATAGGATAGTTTATTTCCTGGGATTTGCCACGCGTTTGTCTTGGAATAGAATATAGGATACTTTTCATCCTGGGAGTATGATCTCTTGGGACAATTTTCGAACTTCGGGCAGGCGGCAGCTAATTTTTCAATAAAATAGGTAACAGCGAGTCTAAAAAGGCCACTTTAGTAGAATCAATTAGGATCATAATATTAATCACACAACAATGTCAAATTTCATTTTCATCTTTATCACTAAAGCATTAGGTTCAAGGTTGATTGGCAAAATTTTACAGTTTCGGGTAGCTTGTTGTGCTGGCTGATTATACTAAAGTGGCTTTTTTAGACCCGCTGTTATAATTCAACGAGCAGAAGGCATTGCCTCGAATCTAACGCCAATGACCGGGCCTTAACAGGTTTTGTATGTAGCAATTATTCACACAATTACACGTTATTATTCATTTTTGCCTTTTACTATCACGTTAAATTGAAAATATTTTCATAACATTATTGATATGTTTTAGGTTTCTGCAATGTAGACTCAATTGTTTATTACTCGTGTTTGGAACGCTAAGGGTGAAAATAGATTTTGCTTATTCTGAAAATCAATCGTATTTCAAGTTTGTCGATAGTAAAAAAAATATATCATGCAAAAACGATTATCTAAATATCGATTTACTTAGGTACCTACGTGTTGGAGAAGTCATTTAATGTGAAGAAACTACATTTTAAAATCGTTTTCCTGAATGGCTTTGTCATAGAATATTTAGATTTGGCACACTGTAAACTACCTACCTAATTCTTTTTATTACGTATTATCCTGTTCGAATAAGGAAAAAAGTGACTCAAAAATCCCAAAAAATCTAGCCAAGTGCGAGCCGGACTCGCGTGCAAATGTTTCCGAACCAATTTCATTTTTTAACGTGTTAGTTTAACACTGCAGACCTCTTATAGATTTTCCTGTAATCTTTAGGTATAAAACTATTATCCGATTTTTTTCAAAATTTTCGGCTTAGTAGTTTCGGAGATAAGGGGGGAATGGTCATTTTTGGTGTAATTTCTTGAATAACTTCAGAACTATTTATTTTAAAATTATGAAAAAAATATAATTAAAACCCTCACAGTAAGCCCTTTCATTTGATATGTCACGATACAGTTTCAAAAACTTTTGACGTGATCGGAAAAGTGTCACGGTCACGTTCCGCACGTTCAATTGTTTTCTTATGACGTTATCACGTAAAATTATCGTCCATAAACTAAATAAAAAAAAGCTTAAATAAAACGGCCAAAAGTTAATTTAACTAACAATTCTGTAGAACTATGAATTTAAAAAAGTGTTTGTTACATTTAATATGATCAAATCTAAGTTCTATGCAATTTTCTAGTCTTTATTTTGTTTCGGCAAGGCCAAATCTTTTTCTCACGACGTAGTATACCTTCATTATAGTTACAGATTTTTTTTCTGTAAATCAGAAAAGCAAAGAAAAAAGCGCGTCAGTGCTCTTCTTATACACGAAAATAGCACTACACTATAGAGCCTGGAAACTGCGTAAAATTTGGCCAATGTGGATGCTGGCGCTAAAACAAAAGCGAGTGCAAGCTTAGTGTGCCTACTTGACGTAAGGTTGATAGTCGGCACCAAAGTGCACACGAGGTGTCGCTATTATCACGAGTTGCCTGATGGCCGATTGAGTCGCTGATGGTATCTATCAGTCGATATTGGAGGCTACACGCAGCGTGTTGTTATCAGTCGTGACCAAACTGTTGGCTAAGCAACACGTAGGATCGTTAAACAGTTACGTTAAAACTTGAGACCAAGTAAGTCGTTCAATCCTGTAATTTATCCCATTTGTTTTTACTAAATTTATCTCAATATTTTGTATTAGTGTTTACTCGTGCAGACAGATATGTCTACAGTGTGATTAAGTGATATCTAGCTGGTTTTTAATTATAATAACGTTTGAAATTTTTTGCATAGTCATCTTCCGCCAATTTATTTATTTTTCTGTCTATTATTTTTAGTAGCAGTTTACGATTTCACAACCTGGTGTAACATTAGAAAAAAGAAAACTTTGAAAAAGAAATACAATAATAAGTGTCACTGAAATAGTCATGGAACACGAAAGCTACAATGTTAAGATTATTAATTACGTAATTTATTCGTGAAATAGATCAAACCGTATGGCGATATTAAATCGGAAGTGTAGAGAAATATTGCATAAAAGAAAAAAAATATACTAGGTACTTACTGTGTTGACTGGCGATAACAGAGCCATCGACTATGTTATGCGCAGCGCTTGAAATTACTTTATTAAAAAAAACTGGCCAAGTGCGAGTCGGGACTCGCGTGCAAAGGGTTTCGAACCAATTTCATTTTATTAACATGTTATTTTAACACTATAGACTTCTTATAGTTCTTATAGTTTTCCTGTAATTTTCTATAACTATTATCTGCATTTTTTTTTCAAATGCGCAACGTGTCTGTTTTTGGGTCACAGAAGTCCCATTTAAGTATTATGTTTAAACTATTATTAAACAAAGAAACGTTGCTAAAATTAAAATCCATACCAACTGACAAATGCAACAAAACAAAACAGTCACATTAAAACGGAATAGCCTACTGATAGATATTCAAAATGAACACAATGCCAAATTGCCAACTAATATTTTATTATGAGCCCATCTGACTAATTCTTTACTATTCATGAAGTACAGATTTACCCACGCGCGCGTAGACAACCTTGATCTTCGTAAACCCGAACAGTATTTGTGTTTTAATCATGACTCGAGATATTTTCTCGCACATTTATCCGCTTCTGAACCAACTTACGCAATATATCAACAAATATAAATAAGCATTACTAGGGAAATCTTGTCATGCTTATTTATAATTCATTTTAAAATTAACTATGCATAATTAGGTACCAAAAAACTTAAGTTTAGTCAGCTAAGCAACTGTTCGTACGATTTTCCAGGTTATAACAAAATCTTTTTCAATAGCTCGTATAGCGTTTATGCATGAAGACCGTCAATTGTTTTTCCCGGCCATTGATAATGTGCATGGAACGATTAAATTATATTATAGTAGGCAATGGCCTACTATAATATAATTTAATTATACCATGCACACAAAAAAAATAACTGCTCTACAGTGATAAAGCAGTTATATAGTTGTTGAAAAATCTTTCGAAAAGAAGTTATTCCGGTCGGATACCGCGTTTTTGATACCTTGGGGGATCAGTTTTATTTTATAATATTTTCTATTCTGGTCTGATCCACCGCGCAGCGTATCACAAATACTTAAGTTTAAATCATTGATATATAAAAGAAACATTTAAATACATATTTTATTCCGGTCGATTACCCTAGTTATCTATTATGAGATTATTGGGACAGTCAGCAACAAAATATACGTACAGGGTTTATTGAAATACACATGTTCGTAATGCTTATTGTTATGGAAACAAATAAAAATAAATATTTTTTTAATGAACCACTGTTTTTCTCTTGACTGTACTTACCTATCAAAAAGAGTAAGGGGATCAGACCGGAATGACAAAGTTTATGGTGGATCAGACAGGAATTAAAACATAATAATAACCAGCAGGGGATCCGACCGGAATAACTCTCGAAAAGAATATAGCTAAAATATAGAACCTTGGCCAACACAATAAGCAGCACCTTATGATTATAATCCAATGAATAACTTTTGTAATTTAGTACCTACATACTATTAAGTAATAAAATTAACTTAAATGAAGTACATAGGTACTATGACTTTACGTAGGTAGATACCACATAAAAATAATTTGTTAATCAGCCTCGAATCGTAAACCCATCACTTTATTGTGCAGTGACGCTTTTCGTTTGAATTAACTTTATGATAATATGTAAGTAATAATGCTAAGACTTAATGATACGAGCGAGTGATTCTGTAGTAGTTTATTGGTAATAAGTCCAGCGCATTTTATTATCGTAGTGGTTAATTTGTTTGAAAGAGTCACCGCGGCCCTGGGCCCCAAGTCTGCTATTACAATAGTGTCAGAATGGTCTATCGTTGATTTCATAATGGTTGATTTTGACAAGATTCTATGCCATTTCTTTCAATGGAGTGTTAGTGATTGACCACTGGATATAAAAGCGTCATTATGACTTTCCAGTGGTCAACCATTCTGACACTCCATTAAAAGAAATGGCATAGAATCTTGTCAAAATCAACCATTATTATTATAATGATAGACCATTCTGACACTATTGTAATAGCAGACTTGGGGCCCTGGAACGCAAAGGGCATTAGGAGGAACACGGATGGGTTTTAGTCAGTCAAAGTCTGACACTCCCTTCTGCTCCGAGGAGTCATTTAATGATTTCCATCCTTAAAAACTGGCCAAGTGCGAGTCGGACTCGCGTGCAAAGGGTTTCAAACGAATTTAATTTTTTTAACATGTTATTTTAACAGTACAGACTTCTAATAGGTTTTTTTGTAATCTTTAGGTAAAGATCTATTATCTCCATTTTTTTCTAAATTTTAGGCTCAGTCGTTTCGGAGATAAGGGGGGGAAATGGTCATTTTTCGTCTAATTTCTTGAATAACTTCTAAATTATTTATTTTAAAATTATGAAAAAAATATAATTAAAACCCTCACAGTAAGCCCTTTCATTTGATATGTCACACGATATTGTTCAAAAAACTTTTTTTTTAAATTTTCAAGTTTGACCCCTAAAAGTGACCCCCATACTAAAAATTTAATAATTTACGTAACGCGTCCGTGTTTGGGTCACAGAAGTCCATATGAGTACCAAATCTCAACAGAATCGGTCCAGTGGATCCGGAGAAAACTGGCTGTGACAGACGGACAGACAGACAGACACCCGAGTGATCCTATAAGGGTTCCTTTTTTTTTCGGAACCCTAAAAAGGCACTTTTTCCATTGATTGCTATGAGGGGGAATTATTTTAGTCCAATGAGTTCTTAAAGTCAACCAATGCATTAGTTTAAATAATAGTGTATAGGAAGTTATCGCATGATTAGTAAATTAATATGTAATGCTAATTAGTTAAACAGCGTGTGCACATTATGACAGATAAGTAATGTTGTTTGTTTTGTTGACAGGCACCGACGGGGAAATCTTTATCAACAGACGGCTAGAAACATATCAAAATGGTGAATGTGAGTATATAATCCTTATTATGTACAATAGTGGTACACGGGTGGTCTTCATGCAACAAGGCATTATCTACCAGTCAACCTTAGGTTTAAAATACTGCGTTCTGTTGGGTGCACAACTGTACAACAAATAAATAATAATAATACATACATAGTAAGTATTTACTTTAAAACATAATATACTATGTATGTATATGTATTATTTTTTTGTAATAAAAATATTTTTTTTTTTCAAAAAAATACAACCGGCTTCCAAATAAACAAACACTACAACGTATAAAATAACTTTAATTTCGAAAGTCGGTGTTTTCGGTTGTTCATTCGTATTTTTACAACGACTTCCGAAATTAGAGTGTTGTAGTTTTTAGAAGTAACCCACACCTAACAACACCACTGGAAAGTCGCAGGAAAGCAAAATAGGTTAGATGGCAAACCAAATACGTCTTCTAAGTAAACGAATTCCAGCTAATTTGATTTAATAGCCAAACTGAAAGAAGAATTAAACCGATTTTGATGAAATTTAAATGGGACCAATCGAAACGTATACCTTTTCACATGAATGATGATGTTTTTCAAATCGGTTCATAAATGACGGAGTTATGAGGTAACACACATAAAAAATACAACCGAATTGAGAACCTCCTCCATTTTTGAAGTCGGTTAAAAATAAAAACGAATTTAGAACTTCCACTTCAAAAAAGGATTTTTGAAGTCGGTTAAAAAGAGCAGCAGTGCAATTCTGTAATCCTCTCACCGTGAACATGAAGTGAGTTGCAATCCATACAAGCAAGGCGGAATGACAGTTCACTTCGTGTCAAGAAGTTTCATGTGAACCTGTGTCCTCCAGGTTCACAGGTTCTGGAGGACACAATATTGGACGTTGGTAGCGCACGGGTGTTCAATAAAAGGTTTAAATCTTTGATCTTCTCAGTTTTCACATTTTTCTGACTCCTAAAATGTAATTGTCAATAATCCACAAAACACACAAATTTGGAAAATGTAGTAAACACAGCTGTACGTCGATTTTGACTACTAGTCTAGTCAACAAGTACTTTTTAGGTAAACTTTTTTCAGCACTCTCGGAAAAATATGGATCATTCGATTCAGAAGAGAATGTAGATGATTTTTGAAAAAAAAAAAAACAAAAGTATCGCTCGAAACAATTGCAAAAGTTGTAAACAATTTCAAATTAAATAAATCCAATCTTTTTATTTTGAAGAACAAGATAAATAATTATTAAAATTATAAGTGGACCAAAAAAATGTTAATGAACAAATACGTTTTTGAGCATATTTTTTTTATTTGAAGGATCGTTTTTTTTTAACTATCATCATTTGCATCAAATATTAGGATTCCAAAAAAAAAAATTGTTAGTCTGTTGACTAACAATATCTACTTACAACAGTTTATTGTAGCGTCAAGCAAGCAACCACGAGTAACCCATAAGTCACAATGTCAACTGTCCTAATTAGGGAATGTCGCCTATGAATGGGTCACTTAAGGTTTTTGACATCATTCTGTGTTAGGTTACATATGATAGGTATTTTGTTTATTTAATACTTGTTTCTGCAGGTACACAAAAGGTACCAAATCTACTTATACAGTGCACTTAGCTACATATATTGGTTAGCAGTACACCCGCCCGCGGTTCCAACATCAGGATGGCAGGAGTACCTAATTTCAAAAATATCATTGTACGGGTGTAGGTACACAGATTTTCAGGAGAGGTACGTAAAAGTACAAAGAAGGTACCAAATAACTGCAATACATTTTGGCAAATCTGAAAAGTACACCCGCCATTCTGATATACATGGCCTGAGAGCTGGCTTTTACTTTGGCCAGAGGCTAAGCCGGTATGGCGTCGGCCTGTGCCGTATGGTGCCGTAAAAGAATAATACTCATCCTATCACTTCCCGTGGGAGTCGTACGAGGCGACTAAGAGATTTACCAGAGAATGGGCAGCAGCGTTCTCTGTAAAACGCAACACCATACACTGCGATCGCATGCCAAGCGTGGCGATTATGGCAAACCGTCCCTTTGGGGGAGGCCTCTGTCCAGCAGTGGACGTCTTTCGGGTGATATGATGATTAGAGGCTAATCATTGCCATTCAGCGTGGCCTCCAGTCTCTTGGGCACATAACCAACTGACAGCGTTGAGGACGAATTTTGTGATGCTATATTTTAGTTTATTGTAAATTTAGTTTATTTGTTACCTAACTTTACTTAATATTGTTAGTTTGCTTTAAATGGGGAAATCTATGGTATATTGGACCACCTTCAGATATTATTAAATATTTTCTAAAACTCGCTACTTACTCTAAGCGATATGCAGTAGAAAAATTGCCAGTTATTACTGGCAATTTTTCTACTGCATATCGCTTAGAGTAAGTAGCGAGTCTTAATAAATATTTAATAAAGTGTTAAAAATGTCCAATTTACCATAATTTCCCATATTAATAAAAAAAATAGATTAAGGTATTATCATCTTAACATTGATCTTAGTAGGAACTACCCAATAAGATAAACAACCAAACTTAGTGTCGAGTTAACATTTTTCACACGTTGTCCATTCTACGCACCTTGTAAAAACACACATTATCGTTTTCCACACGACTCTGCGCTCAATCCGCGTTTGTAAATCAAATAACTAAACAAATTAATTATCATTCTCAAGGTTCACTTACCTACTGCTTGCTCTGTTCAAAGCAAACTTGAAAAGGTTAAGATGAAGATTTGTCGAAATGCATGTTATTATGCAGTTGGGAATAGTAATTATGGTGGGTGTCAGATACCCGTACGAGCAATAAATAACCCACATACATTTATTGACTTTCTAAATATCAAAAACAGAAATAATGACATGAACCTGAATAACTTCTATCGTGATCCTTTACGTTTTCTAGTAATAAACAAGTGCGAGTCGGGCCACGCGCAGTGTGGGTTCCGTAGTAGCCTGTTATCACAATGTAGAACAATTCATGGATTTATTCTAAGGATTTTGTATTTGTTAAAAAATTATCCAACACCCAAGTTCAACGACTATTACTGCTAAACTAATAAAGTTATCTTAACCGCTATAATTTTCCTTTAAAGTTCATGAAATGCACTATCATCATGAATTTTTCCAGATTTTTCAAACCAGCAGTTTAGCTTTAGGGGGAGGACGCCCTACTGGAACAAAATTAGCACTTTAAAGTTTAATATTTCGTAAATGGAGCATTAAATCGAAAAATAATAGTAGCAACCCGTAAGTCATTCTAAAATACCTATTCAACGATACCTCACACGATGGGGAAGACGGCGAAAAAAAAATGCATCCCCACTTCACATGTAAGGGAGTTACCCTAAAAAATATATTTGGCAAAATTTTATTTTACCACTTTCTCGGCGTAATTGATACACACACCCCTACAAAATTACAGCTTTCTAATACTAACAGTCTCTTAGCAAAACCTCGGACAGACGGACATGCCGAAACTATAAGGGTTCCTTGTCAGGAGTTCAGGACTACGTAACCCTAAAAACGGTTCATAATTTATTGTTCGAGTATCAACGAATTAGGGATAAATCAATGTAGTTTATTGCACGTTTATCTGGCGCCGACCATAGTGTCTATCTTCATTATCTAATTTTGTATCGGTATTATACAATGGCCGCTATCAGCAGTGGGTTTCTTTTATATAAAAATTCGATATAATAAAGTGAATGCACGTATATTTCCATTTCCTATTTATCTCTATTTATCTTATTTGCTTAGACCACTTATAATTTTTACCACACGGTTTTCTAATCAACGAATTTGATTGAAAAACAATACCTGTGATAATATGCTTATTTGATACGGCTGTTAGTTTTATCTGCAATCTGAATTATCTCTGATTTGCCATCGAGACAATATCTTATCTTTAGAAGCTGATGAATGCAGTAGGTACCTAACTGTAAAGGTTAAACACTCAAAACATAATTTATTGCTGAAAGGTTAACTTTATTAATGTAATACAATATTGGCAGTAGGTACCTTTACATTTGTGTTGATCGCCCGGAGGACACGGAGCATACAGTGGTCTGTCCTGCTTGGGCAGAGCACCGCCGTGTCCTCGTAGCGGTTATCGGCGGCGGTGACACCTCGCGTCCTGCCTTGGTTCATTCCATGGTCCGGAGCGAGGGGGCATTGAAAGCCAGTCACCTCTTTTTGCGAAGAAATAATGCAAGGGAAGGCGGAGGCGGGAGTGAGGAAAAGGCAAACCTTACGCCGCAGCCGCCGCGTCAGAAGAAGACACCACGGCAAGGTCGTTGGGAGTTGTAGGGCGATTCCCGGCCACCGTAGGCGTGGGCCTGCGGACGGCGATCGATGGGTGGCTCGCCGTCAGATAAGGACCGGCGTCGACGGAACGTTGTGTTCCATGCGCAATTACGCATCTCAAAGAGATGTCAGCATAATAGACGGGGCCCATAGGGCCAGTGCCTGCCAGGGCTGCGGAATTGTTTGAATGAGTTACCGCGGCTCTGGAACCATAAAGGTATTTGAAGGAACAAGGGTGGGTTTTAGTCAGTAAGAGTCTGACACTCCCTTCCGCTCCGCCCAGAGCGGCAGGAGTCATTTATGGTTTTCCATCCAAAACAAAAGATACCTTTGTATAAAGTTATTGATTTCTTCTCAAATCTAACCAACTTTGAAAGTTGAATTTATACTATTAGGCATTTTATAAGATCTTTAGACTGAATCTCAAGATTAGATTCGTAATTTTATAATATATTGCTCGATAGCTCGAGACTTAAGAGAGTATGAATTTTCTTTCGAAAATTAGAAAAAAAATGTGTACCTACACTCCAGGTAAAATTTACTCGACCAGTTAATAAAACTGAATTCGTCACTGCCTAAAGGTGGTACAGTATTTCGTTCCCCAGTGTACCTAATCACACGCAAGTATGTAGGTGGTTATGTGTGTCATCTAAAAATATTGTTTATTTTTCTAGGAAGCAAATGGCAATGCGCCGGCTCCGCAGGAGCTGGAGACGTTCCTGTCTCACGATGAGAAGAAATCGGAAAAAGTCGTCAACAAGTTAGTATTACAATCTTTCCTTTCTCGAGCATCTGGTCAAACAAATTATCACCAGACCCCCGAGACTCAGCATAATTATCTAATAATAATTACCAGCTTCTGCCCGCGACTTCGCCTGCGTAGACTTCAGAATTAATATACATTTTAATTTTAAATAAATCTACTTAGTTGCATCTCGGTGTTTTTAACTTTTTCCAATGCGTTTTCCGTGCATTTTTGTTTTGTACAGTTTTTCCTATTTTTCTCTTCATAAGATGCCTCGGACTTCAAAGAATATTTGAAAAAAAAATAGCCGAGTTGGCCCAGCCGTTCTTGAGTTTTGCGCTAAGCAACACTTCTAGCCATTCATTTTTAGGGTTCCGTACTCGAAGGGAACCAATGGAACCGTATTACAGTCTCTGCCATCCGTTCGCCCGTCTATCCGTCTGTCTGTCAGCGGGCTGTATGAATTTTCACAGAATGTGTAGGAACCTATTTCTATTGCCGCTATAACAACAAATAATTAAAATTAAACTGAATTACAAGTTAAAAAAGACACGTTTCTTGGATGGGACAAGAAACGGGGTGCGAGTCCGACTCACATTTGGCCGGTTTTTATTAGGGTTCCAAACATCCGTAAAAACGGAACCCTTATAGGATCACACGGGCGTCTGTCTATCTGTCCGTCTGTCACAGCCAGTTTTCTCCGTATCTACTGGACCGATTCTATTAAATATGGTATTCATATGGACTTCTGTGACCCAAAAAAAAAACGGACGTTTAACGTAAAATATATAAATGTTTAGTATGGGTGTCACTTTTGGGGGTCAAACTAGATAATTTAAAAATATATTTTTCAAACTGTATCGTGTGACATATCGAATGAAAGGGCTTACTGTGAGGGTTTTAATTATGTTTTTTTTTATAATTTTAAAATAAATCGTTTTGAAGTTATTCAAGAAATTAACCCAATGGCCATTTCCCCTTATCTCCGAAACTAACGAGCCTAAAATTTTGAAAAAAATGCAGATAAATAGTTCTATACCTAAAGATTACAGGAAAAGCTATAAGAATTCTGTGATGTTAATAGGTATCTTATTAATTTACTAATTATATACATTTTCTGCCTAGATACAACATGACGAAAGATCCGGAGGCGGCCGATTTCGACCCGTTTGCCGAAAGAAAGTTGGAGAATCCCACTTCGTAAGTATTTATTTACCCACTTTTATCATGCCTTAGCAACTATTTACCTTATCTGTTAGACGGAGCATAAAATGGAGCAACCAATTTCCTTTTTTCAATTTGATAATGTTTCTGAACCAGGTTTTTTATCAGTAGAAAGAGAATGGAAGCTTTCTTAGAGTTGACCCCTAACCCCATTATAGAAAAAGCAGAATAACTGCCAGAATTCTCCTCACCCTCATGATGTTGCAACCTTTTCGACGTATTTCTGTTGGTTCTTATTCATAGGTATCATATTCGTATTTCTATTGTTATCCTCCCTGCCCCCGAACTGAAAGACTTGCGTAGTGCGTAGGCCGATCACTATAACCTAACAATTTACTAACATGTCTAATGTAGAAATAGAAACTACCTATAAAATAAAAGCTAATCCACAGGACCTATATTTGTATGAGGTATGCAAATAGTTTTACCAACAAGGTGACCTAGAAGCCCATAAAATGTAGGCTACTGTTACCGTAAATGCTTAAAGAATAGTTTAACTCTTGCCACGCGAAATATTTACACATTTTTACTGCTAATGCGAATTGCTAAAAAGTAGCTTAGCGTAGGACCCAGTTGAAAACACCCACACACATACTTAAGGCTAACTAAAGGTGCAGACTTTTTAATAAGTTTGCCTCTTAAACCTTGTAGGATTAGGCAGGCACCTAACTGGTATTTTTTCACTTTATAACTAATCCTCCTCTGGATTATCAGCTAACCATTTGCTAGCCATTTTCGGCATTTTAACATTGGCAGGTTCTTCAAATTACGCTTTCTTTTAAATTTTACATAAGATGTATATCCCGTAATCGGCCTTTACAAAATCCCTTCAGTAGGTACATAACTGTTATCATTGGTAACTATTTTCTACTGTAAATTTTTTTTTAGGTAGTTACTTCTTTCCCCGTAACAAAACGCAAGGCCGCCGAGCACAATTGATTTTTTGTTAGGCATGTCTATGACTGTGGGTTAGGTACGAGCACAGTTACGACAGGATAGCCTGCAATAAAACACTTTCATATATTATTTTAATTAAACTATATGATCACAATACGACTACATAATAATTATCATAGGCCCATTTTCCTATGTGTCGCACGATAGATCAAAACACATCAGCATCATTTAGTATTTCGTTTTAAAGGTAGGTAGTGAGACCTAAACTGATTGAATGATGGAAATCATTCAATTTCCTGCCATGCGTACCTACAGTTAAGTACATATTAGCTAAGCGTAATTATAAGACCCCGTAAGCGTCAACGATACTAACAAATCGATGTCCTAGCGATAGAATATTAGATATCTAATATTAAATAGGTACCTGCTTATTCAAGCAGAACTTATGCGACTGAATCACAAAAAATATTGTCCTCGTGTCAAAATAACATACAGACGAGGTAAATAAATAGAGGCTTTTTGCTCTTGGTTTTTACTAAATATGCCACAAATATTTAAGGCTGAGAAAAATCGGTTTTCCAGAGAACCCTAGACACAAAAACCTTGACACTCTGAAATCAACAATTCCGATGGAAGAATTGAATTACCTACCTACGTCGAATAGGGGGATTCATAAAATGCCTCTTCCATAATGTAACATGAATATAGCGAACAAAAATAGCATGTTTTTCTCGAATTCTATTAACCTGAAGATTTTCAACGTTTACAAATTGTACTGTTTTAGAAGCGTATCTTTCTTTTCTATCACCTAATCGTAATCTCGCGCAGACGTTCAGGTGTGACCTGTGGCATTGTATCAAGTTAATATAAAATATGTTTTATTCTTGCTTTAGATTTAAATAGAACTTCCTCTCTGCAACAAAGCAAAACTATTTGCCCTCCACCTATATATGAAATAAGTATCGGAGCCATCGTCTCGTTGTTACCGAGGCCTTCTCGTGGTGTTTCAGAAACATGGACACCCTGACACATCTGCTGAAGGCGTCTCTCGGCACGGGCATCCTGGCCATGCCCAAGGCGTTCAAGTGCGCTGGGCTGGTCTCCGGAATCTTCTTCACTATGCTGGTCGCGCTCATCTGCACTCACTGCTCTTACGTCCTCGTAAGTACACACCAAAGTCAATGCCTTGCATTTTTTTTAATGTACTTGCCACTTCTACAACTGTTTTGTGCGTTTTCTATGTGTGATTTTGCTTTGCGTGATTATGCCGTAATGTATTATGAATTAATCTTAGCGAACTTTACGAATATGTTGTAGCACTTCGAAGCTAACAATTAAATTTTTGATGGAGAATGCAATTGGATGCATTTTTTCCGATAAACTTCCACTGATGGACATTAACAAGACGTATGTTTCCGATTACAGCGACCTTTACCATCCTCCGGCTGGGCTACGCAAGCTACGCGATCAGCATGTCTTTAACCCCTTGCTAATTAGAAATACTTTTTATCCACAGATCAAATGCGCGCACGTATTATACAAGAAAACTAGAAGAACTCAAATGACTTTCCCAGAGGTGGGCCAAGCGGCGTTTGAGAATGGACCACAGGGTCTTCGACCGTGGGGCAATGCTTTCAGGTTGGTACCTAAACTAAAACTATGAATATAAAACAATAACTTTCAACACCGCTTCCACGAGCGAGTGTCCCGAGAAGATATTATACCTAGTCTTACAACTTCATTCCACAACAACTCAATGAACATCTCCACACGGCGATATTATTCTGGTGATTCGATGAGTGACATTCAACAATGAAAAAAACAACAACTCGAGTCCATTCATTCGCTCGTTTCGATGGCGCCTTACCTACTCGAATTCTGGCCCCTACTTCCACTGCCTTTAGGCTTGCACTTGTGCGAAAAAAGTGGCGACCTCCCCCGATCGGAATTTATTATAGTTGTTTGGTCTCCGGTCAAACCCCACGAAAATCGAACAAGAATCCACGACCCTTTTATGATTTTTTCCGAATACTTACATTTGTTGAAAAACACCGTTTGATAAACATGGGCATCATTGAAAGCTCCAAAACCGCCACAGCTTCGCGTTCGACTGGGGCGTCGCCGCCTCGGCTGAAACGGCAAAATTTGCATAAAAATGTCTCTAGGTACTATTTTAATACACTTGTGGTACCCTGCCTGTGTTAAGGCGCAGGAGCGTCGTGAAAGCTACACAAATACGGAGAGAATTATGTTTAATCAATAGGGTATTTTACTGAAAAAAAACGAATTAATCCGTCATATAGATTTCCAAAAAATATTGGACACGTATTTTTTCTTTTTTCACATAAACAAAAAATTACGAAGATACAGTACATTGAAAACTCGCGTGACGTCACTACGATAGTACAATTTTACTAGCAACGTGACGTCACCAGCCCCCTCTCCCGAGTTTTGATGCGTTTTATCTTTGTCAATATTCATTGATTTACAAAAACAAAAAATACGTGTCCATTATTTTTCAATACTCTAACTGACAGACTAAATAAATTTGCAATTTATTGACGGTGTAAACTAGCCTATTGGACAGCTTAGATGCAGATTTGCGGTTGAAGTTTACCCAGGCAAAAAGTCTGCTTGATTTTTTAACCTTTTCGATGATTTCTGGCCTGGACTCAACTGAAACACTCTCTATCTTAACAGTTTTTAACAGTCGCCATCAATTTCCTACGACTTAACCAAAATATTGAATATACTCGTAGGAACATACCATTTAGTTTGAACAGTTTTATTTGTTTGTTTTCAGAATTTTCATTCTAGTCAGCCTCTTCCTCACCTACTTCGGAACCTGCTCCGTGTACACAGTTATCGTCGCAAAGAATATTCTACAGGTGAGACTTCTATTAACTCTTAAAAGAGAACTCTATTGGGCCTTTCTCCATACAAACGCATTTCGCTGTTTTCTTCGTGGACAATGCTTCTAGAGCAGCTGTACTCAACTTTTTTTCTCTCTGGGCCGCATTGTGCTTCTATTTTCATGAGGGGCCGCAATAACGTATCTACATAATATAAAATTCTACACATTTTAATAGTATCTACATGAATGTACAGTAAGTACAGATATATACACATTGATACACTGACAAAAAAAACCAGCCAAGTGCGAGTCGGACTCGCCCACCGAGGGTTCCGTACAAATTTATAGGTACATTTGACACTTTAAATAAAGGCCATATTTATGATTTAATTACAAATGTGTAGTTTTCAGACTTTTTCCTATACTTGTAGTACAAGACGGTATCACTTACCAAATTTCATAGTTTTAGGTCCACGGGAAATACCGGGAATAATATACGTTTTGATTCCCTTGAGAGTGTCGAAATATACGTTTTTTGCGGCATAAACTTAAAAGTTAGATTTTTTCACAGCTTCAAGGGACTTTAGGTAGACCTAAGTAGTATGGTTTTAATTTCAACTCGATACCTCCACGCGTTCCCGAGATAAAGGTCTTGACAGACAGACGGACGAACAACAAAGTGATCCTATAAGGGTTCCGTTTTTCTTTTTGAGGTACGGAACCCTAAAAATAAAAAAAAAAACACCGGTAGCACTCCGGGAGTGCCGGCAGAAGTGAAAACATGTAAATAAAACATCCTTACTGTCGCGGTCACATCATTGACAAACCACCGACAACAAAATAAACAAAAAGACACTGACGTGTGGCCGCGACAGCGACTGTCAGTGACAGATGTCAATCTTGACACAGTTCCTGACATAAACAAAACGAACCATAAAAACAACAAAAAATAACGTTGTGTTTAATTATAAGTACAAAAATACTATCATTTATGAGGTAGAATACAATGTTTATTTATTGCGCTATCGTACACAAATATGACAATTTACATGTTATTATTCATAATATTATATCGTTATTTATTTATATATTACATTAATTTTTATCTCTTAGAAAAATCAACTTTCATCCATAATTTCGTAATTCCGTAATTTCGTATCCTTGGATACGCGTGGCACGCTGTACATAAACACAGACGGACATTCGCGCAAGCGCCCTGTGCCGCCTAAGCGTAGCAGCACACTCAGGCACGGTAGAAAGAGTGGGAGATACTAGTTCCTCTCCCTTCCCCTCGATCTTACGCTTTTTCGCATCACGTGACCCTGACGCGAGTCCGTCTTACGCTTTTTGCGATTAGGTCACGTGACCCTGACGCGAGTTTAAGATTTTATACCCATTACAGAAAAGTGCTCAACGCCGCTAAAGAAGTTTTCACTTCAAAAATGTAAATATGTTCAGACGCCTATCAGACAAATTGGATAAGTTTTTAACAAAATAGAAAATAATAGAAGCATAGATATAGACATCCTCTAAATTTTTAAATGTGATTTTTTTAGTTCAGTCCAGTTTTGAAGAAGAAAACAGCGGAATACAAAACGTGTTTTGGTCAAGGTTTTTATAGGTAAAATCAGCCTGAGCTGCAGTTGTCGTTTTCGCACTTTACTTGATAGGGCGTAGCGCGACGGCGTCGGCAATAGTTTCTTCAAATACCTATTTTTCAAATTCCTCGGGACTAGAGTAATCTTGTGTCAGAGATTAATCATAAATTCATGCTTTACCGGGTCGGGCAAGTACGGGATGCAGCCGGAACGTCTATGATACGGTTTTGTACGAAGTGCTCCCCGACTCGGTCAAGCATGACTGACATGAAATCATACACGGTTACGGTTACGAACGGTAGGTACCTAGACTAGTTCGACACGAAAGATTTGTTTGCTAATAGTCTTCCTCCTTATTGGGGAAGACCTTTGAAGTCTTCTCTTCGTGCCTAGCACGACTTTAGATCATCATAAATAAAACACACAACCTATAAAACCATTTTGAATGTCATTGTTTCAGGTCGTGGCGGTCCACATGAAAGAAGAAGAAGAAAACGTAGAAATAAGAATATTTATCATTGCCCTGCTACTGCCTCTCATCTTCATGGCATGGATCCGCAATCTCAAGTACCTCGCGCCGGTGTCCATGATAGCCAACGTCTTCATGGGTCTCGGTCTTGGAATCACCTTCTACTACCTAGTCGGAACTGGGGAACTTAAGACTGATCAAATTCAATCAATGCTTTTCAAAGCACCTGTAGAATGGCCTGAATTCTTCTCTCTGAGTATCTTCGCAATGGAAGCCATCGGTGTCGTGATGCCTCTGGAGAACGCTATGAAGACTCCCCGCTCCATGCTAGGAACTTGCGGCGTCTTGAACAAGGGCATGAGCGGCGTTACCCTGGTTTACATCCTCCTTGGTTTCCTCGGATACCTTCGCTATGGGGAGGAAGTTAGTGATTCCATCACCCTGAACTTAGCAAAAACAGAAATGTAAGTACCTACATATTTTATCTTATCTCCGTGTGCATTACCCTAGCAAAATGTTGTGCTTTAGAGAGGTGAGACTATTCGCGCGCTGCTCTGACTAGCATAGAGAACGTTAAATAGTTTAGCGTGGCGTTGCGTTGTGGTATCAAAATAACATATTTGGTTGGCCAAACGGAAACAACAAATTACTATATACAGTATAATCTCACTAATCCGGCACTTCAATAGACCGGTACATTCAATAATCCGGCACCCTCCGCCCACGCCTCCCTCGCCCCTCTACGTCGTCTAGCAGTCTAACCTCAAAACTTCTCACGTGCATGTGCGTATTTATATACGTTTTTGTTTTTAAATTAGAGTATAGTGTGAAGTTAAAAATGTCAAATAATTATATTCTCTTTATGAAATGCTTAATTTAATTTATTATGATTTTTACTCCATAATCCAGTAATCCGAACATTCCAATAATCCGACACCCTCTGGTTTTAAATAGTGCCGGATTAGTGAGATTATACTCCATATATTTGTATTGATTTATAAATTACATCACACTAAATTATCTACTGAGATTATTACTTACCTTTTTAAAGTTAAACTTTAAATAATTAAGATCCATTAAATTTTTTAAAACTGCTATTAATTAACACGATTTTAATTTATAAAATGGAAAACTAGTAGAAATTGTGTAATATGGATACCTGCACTTAAAAATATTAAAAAATCGGCTTCACGAATAACGTTTTTCTGCTTAACTGTACAAAACATTGAATACTAAGCTGCTAATTTGCGAAGAGTTATAATTTAACTCTAATACTGACTTAGTGCTCTCAGTTACAGCCATCTTATAACTTGTTGCATGGATAGATAATAACGGTCACTGAATGTGTAGCACTATCTATCTGAACGAGTGTTCCATCCATTCCATTTCGTTACATTTTCATTATTGCTGAAAAATCATACCACTTAAAAATAATTCGACCCTGTGTTCTGTTTACAGTCCTGCTCAAATTGTCAAGATTTCAATCGCTGTTGCCGTCTACTGCACATATGGACTGCAGTTCTTCGTGTGCGTCGAAATTATGTGGAACAGCATCAAAGACAAATTCACCAAGCGCCCCGACCTCGCCGACTACATCATGAGGACCATCATGGTCACCGCTTCCGTGTTGCTGGCCGTGGCCGTGCCTACCATTGCACCCTTCATGGGCGTCATTGGCGCCTTCTGCTTCTCCATCCTTGGACTTATCGCGCCTGCCTTCATCGAAGTTATCACCTACTGGGATATCGGCTTTGGACCTTTCAAATTTATCATCTGGAAGAACGTTCTAGTACTAATCTTTGGTCTCTTCGCACTCGTGTTCGGCACTAAAGATGCCATCCACGCCATCATAGTCGAGTATAGTAAGTAAGGAAACACTTTTGTGCACAGCTTTTAATTCAAAGATTCTGTGTTAATGTGTGATGATAGATTTTAGCGTACAGCTTAGTAATAAGAATAGATTATTTTATACCAGTTTTGCGCGTGATACTTTGAGTCGTTTGATATAGTCAAGTGTCGAGATCGTTATTTTGTTTCGTTCGGTACTTGTAATACTATTTCGACCAAATGTCTCTAGTGAAACGGACCTGAAAATTCTGTTGTATTGGTACTATGAGTCACGCTGCTAAACAAATGGAGCTACTTATTGCATGATGTCAATATTTGCTCCACATCATTAATTTGAAATTGTTAGCTACTTTATAGTACTACGGATATTGATGTTACCTCTTATTCTGAGTATTTTATAAAATATATTTTATAGGTACAAATTATAATTGGGCATGTTAAAATTTTATAAAATCGCTATTACATTCCCAAATCAGAACTGAATACTGTTGAATGGTGTAGGTACTTAGAAATAGGTATTTGAGTCAACATGTATTTTCGAATGTGTGAGGTAGGCACAATGATGTTGTAACAATGAGTTGTTGGTCCCAAACAAAAAGAGCTACCATGTACACGATAGATAAGTATTTTGTAAAATATACAAAGACCAAATAGCGATCGAACATATTTGTCATAAGCATAGAGTTGTCAGTACTTACTTTATATCATTTCATAGATTTCGATTTCAGTGTATATGAACAAATGCTATCATTAGTCTAACTCTTTTCCATTAAAACTGAACATTTTAATCTTATATTGGTGACTGGGATCTTGCATTTAGTGTTTGTTAGCTTAAATATTTTATACATAATTACTGTAACATTATTTATAGAAATATGTGTATTTTATAAGTGCAATGTACGAATTTCAACTTAAAAAAAAATCTGCACTTAATTATAAGTTGTAAAGATATATACTTACCGAAGAACTGAAATAACAATAAGTACATGCAGTCGCTTGTGATAAATAGACGAGAAATATCAGGTACGAGGCCTTCGTAGTATGATCAGAAAACTGATCGAAATATCAATTAAATAAGTCCATTTTGACTTTTTACTATTCGTCTCGAATCAGTCTCGAGAACTAAACAACGACCATCATTTGATAATATATTTTTAAAGAAATGAAATCTAATCTAATATACATAATATAAATCAAGTTGCTTTTTATGAATTTTATGACAGTATCTAATTCAATTTTATGAATCAACTGTAATATGTATACACGTTTTTACAAAATTTATAGGCGAGATTTCGCAAAAAAAAAACCAATGAAGTTCCTATTTGTTCTTAAATTAAGTAGTTTAATTTTAGGCTCTTGAAACTAAATTTTGTTTGTTCATAACCACAGCGCACCAGACATTGCTAACAATTTATTTGAAATATTATCAGTTATATGATATTATTTTGTAATTTAATTATAATCTTAAATTACGCGAATAAATCATTTATAGTTCTGTTTATTCATTTTATTTAAATACCTTCAGGCGTTCTCGTAATAGAAAGCGACTGACGTACCATTACGCGACCGTGTCTGTAATTTGTTCAGTCGAACTGTATAGCGCCCTCTGTCGACGCGACGATGCTATCGTGTTTGCCGTACGAATGAAAACGACGATCGAAAGGAGGACACTTAAAACACAGGACTTGGGAATTACTGAAAATTAAACAATGATATCGAAAATTATTATATTTATTATGAACAGTGTCTATTCCCGCTAATATTTTCAAGAGAGCTCACTGCTAGCTTAACAATTACGTTATAATTTTATAGACATCTTCTTCCAAAGTCAGCTTAGCGATTATAATATCAGCAATCAACTAAAGAGTTCTATGAACATGCATCGATTTAGTTTGAAATAATATACACGGATGACTTACTAAGTTTTGGAGGCGGTAACCTTATGTTGACGTTACAGAGTCAAAAGATTTACAAAAATGTCGAATACACGCACTGTATGCGCAGGATTCGTTAGGTATCCTACCGAGACCTGCAGACGCTCAAGAACATATCGCCCCACGAGCAATAAAGCTGTGACATCAAATTCATGCATAGTCCGTATCTCTATCCCTTTCTGTTTCTCAATAGTGCAATGTTCCTATTTATTTGCAAAAGATGGCTCTCTTGTTGGAGTGCCCCAAACGCCCTTACACCTGCACCATTAAAGAACTAATGAATTCAACTGATGCCGCTATAAACGAGGCCAACTATTGGGCACAATATTATGTTTAAGGGTAACCACTAGAAAAGAAGAAGTAGACCAATTCAGTAGAGAGTCCATTTTTCTATGTATTCACATACAAAGAGTGATTGCTTGCGTGCGGATGCTTACGAATAGATGTCTCGCTCTAGTCAATCAAGCATCGAGGGTCGAAGCCTAGCGACATAAAGAGATAGAGATACCAAAAAATCCTAACATGTAAGTATAATATTTTCAACCTTAGTCAAAGACTCCATAGGGCACAGGCATTCATCAAAGTACAGTTACGTAATAAAATACAAAATGTAAATTCACTTGCTATAATTCTGTTCCTCTGCAATACGACATCGATTTAGTAAATTGGAATTGACTGTTTTATTTAACTAGATAACTAACTCCGATATAGACTAAAACTATCACGATTTTAAAGATTTAATAATTAATGTATCGTAATAATATCTAACACTTAATAAGTCGTGATGGCCCGGAGATTCAATGACAAGCGTTTGAAGTACAAGATTACAGGATCGAATCCGTGCTGAGCACCTAGCACGAATATTTTTGACGTATAGTAACGTAACGTAAAATTTTACCATAGCTACAATACTCGTTTCGCACATATTTATTTGAATAGATACTTAAACCAAAATACTATGGGGATGTTCTGTAACATCGTCAGCGTGGAAACTTAGGTAGTGAACATGAAATGAGCTGTCAGTCCATCTATTCAAGGTAAAATGACAGTTCACAACAGGCTCAACTCCACCCAATCTTTTAATGTGAGATGTTTACAGAGTAGACCGACTGGCAAGTATCGATGTGACTTTCCAAAGTGGACGAAAAGATATTGAAAAGCCCTTGAAATGGTCTCATGTATTGAAACTGGTACGATCATCATTGAAGAAGTGGAGTAGGCCTTCTTGTTACAATTCGAATTGAACAATATTGGTAGGAAACCTCCTAAGGATTTCCCCTGGTTCTACAATTCAGTCACTTCCGCATGTGTACCTTACCCTAACAGGAAAGTGTCTCCTAGAGTGATATGAGTGGAACGTATATTTAGTGCGTAATCTGCTATAAATGTGCGCTACTTATAGAATTTGTGCGCCTTGCCGTTTTGGAAAAAAACGGAAAAAACGATTCCTGCTAGGGTAACGTTTTTCTAGCAGGACAATTCTAAACGAATGATCGAAGAGAGAAATATTGTGCATGGGCATAGAGCTTTTATTTGTGCAAGAATGTGCGCCGAAAATATAATTTGTGCGTCTTTACGTTTTCGACATATTGCGTTTCCTGCTGGAGTAACGTTCTGCAGAATCGTGTATCTCTTAAACCATCGTATGTACGCCTGTAGAATAAACGTACACGAGTAGCTCTTAATTTGTGCGTATTTGTGACAAAATTAGATTTACAAAAATATTTATAACTTTCAAGTAATTGCACTTTTTCGAAAACCCGAAATAAAATCGTAGCTCCTAAATGATAAAACGTATAAGCTCGCTGAAAACTGTATTGGGTCCTTCTTGACGCTTTTAATAACCATTAAAAGTTTCAAAAGTGTACATGCTTGCGTTATTAAATAATATTGCTAAAAATCAAAACGACGGTGTCATAACTTTGACGGCAAAATACAAGAAACCGGCTCAATCCACGATGTGTGGCTTTAAACCAAGATTCAGTGCGTAAAGTCAAAAATATATAGTGAAAATATTCAGCTTGGAATGTTTCGCATTAAGTAAATATAAACAAAACATGTAAACAACGGCTGGTTTTCCGACCAAATTCGAATGACTACAAAAAAGCGGCAAACTCATACATAACGGTGACCTTAACTTTACTCACGAATCGGTAGAAACGTGTTGTGCCCGAGTACACTGAAGTAGAAAAGTGTAGTGCTTAGACACAAGCCCCTCAAAGGAAGAAAAAAAGTAGGTGCTATAATGAACAAAAATATGATTGGCGATTGTTTTTAAAAAATATATATAGATCAAGAAATGTGTGTAAAAGAGCCTGCAGATACATTTTATTAACAAAAAGCTAATTAACACAACAGTTAAGAAGACATGAAGTATCTAAATACATGATTCAAGCCGTAGGTTAGATAAATTAATGATAAGTTTTTAATCATCAATACAAGATCCTTTTTTACGCCTCGCCACCGCAACTTACGACTTACCTTCTAGCCCCGCGCTATCCGCTGACGTCACATCACAAGGAGGCGCTTTGTCTAGCTAGGAGAAAGCGAGATAGCTAGGAAGCGTACGGTATTAGTGGGACAGAGACAGATACATAAACGTCACTCTATCATCAATAATACAAAATGATTTTTTTTACTAGGAAGTGCGTTTGGGTTATTATCTGTTGGTAAACAGTTGCAGTTATGACGCCAAGGACACTGTCACGTTGAGTCACGCGGTTGCACTGAGACTGTTTGTTTACAATTTTTTTTTTAAGTTGGTTGAAAGTGGCGTAGTAATTATATTTTCGGCCATTTTTACAACGTTAACCTATATACTACGAAAGCAGTTAAAGTCGTTTTGAGGTCTAGAATAATAGTATAATTTCCTATAAACGTTTGAACGCGACTGTACGGACAACAGCTTAGGTTTAATACGTCCAATAAAGATGGTCACCGTAATGTATGAGTCCACCGCTTTTTTGTAGGCATTCGTTTTTGGTCGGATAACCAGCCGTTGTTTTCTTATTTTGTTTTTGTTTATATTTACTTAATGCGAAACATTCCAAGCTGAATATTTTCAATATATATTTTTGACTTAAAGCACTAAATCTTGGTTTAAATCCACACATCTTGGGTTGAGCCGGTTTCTTGTATTTTGCCGTCGAAGTTGTGACACCATCGATTAGATTTTTAGCAATATTATTTAATAACGCAAGCATGTACACTTTTAAAACTTTTGATGGTTATTAAAAGCGTCAAGAAGGACCGAATAAATTTTTCAGTGAGCTTATACGTTTTCTCATTTAGGAGCTACGATTTTTTTCGGGTTTTCGAAAAAGTGCGATTACTTGAAAATTATAAATATTTTCCTTAATCTAATTCTGTCACAAATACGCACAAATTAAGAGCTACTCGTGTATGTTTATTCTACAGGCGCACATACAATGGTTTTAGAGCTACACGATTCTGCAAAACGTTACTCCAGCAGGAAACGCAATATCTCGAAAACCTGAAGACGCACAAATTATATTTTCGGCGCACATTTTTGCACAAATCACTCTCTCTCTCTCTCTGCCCATGCACAATATTTCTCTGTCCGATCATTCGTTTAGAATTGTCCTGCTAGAAAAACGTTACCCTAGCAGGAATCGTTTTTTCCGTTCTTTTCCAAAACGGTAAGGCGCACAAATTCTATAAGTAGCGCACATTTATAGCAGATTACGCACTAAATATATCCATTCATATCACTCTAGGAGACACTTTCCTGTTGGGGTAACGTACACCTTCCGGTACTACAGGTCAGTAGCTAAAGGGAACCTACTTTAATTCACAACAAAATTCCACTGGACTTCAATGAGCAAGGAGAAGAACATACGGAGGCCGCTGCTTTTTTGGGAATGGGCTTGTATATTATGTTATGTTAATATTTTCAGAATTCAAAATAGCTTGTGAAATTATATAAATAGCTGTTCATCAGTAGTAGATTATTAAGAAATAATTTCTCACAATGTTTACAAGGCAGATTTACATGAATTTATTGATGAAACTATTATGAGTGACATCACAAGCACATATCAACATTTTTTGTATCTTTTTCATTTTTCGCGACACACTAGTGCCATTCGAGAGCGAGAAGTTCATTCGCGCGCTTTTGATCCGACGCTCTCGCTTTAGCTAATGCCGCCTCTAAGTAACAGTAAGAGATAGAAATACATGCAAATGCTAATCCGAGTTAGTAACTGTGGTGTCACTCTCTTACAACCTTGATATCTTGAAAATTGCTTGCTAAGCGTGCTGAGCGTGTGCCACCAACATTTACATACTGTATTACAACGTAATGTGACCTTGCACAAACATTATACTTATATTGACTCTCAGTAAAGTCGTATTGCGAAACAAATACACGATAAATGCACATACATAAACAACACTCGTTTTAAAGACCATTGCATAGTCCCAAATTCAAATCTAAACTAGCTCGAAACTTGCTTACACGACACTACAATCAACACCTTTTCTATGTGCACTTTCAAACAACAGCTTTCAGCACTCTTAAAAATACAAATTATACAGGCCTTCCATCTCCATCAATATAAACTAACGCTACCTACGTGTTTAAACTAAAACATGAACTTACAGCTAAAGCCAAAAAAATCAATATTAAATACAGTTCCCGTCACGCAACTTTACCTCCCCGAAGTACGTCGCAATCGAGTGCGCAGAATGTTAATTTGACAAAAAACATAATACAGCGCATGCGCGAGCAGTTCGCGCATGCGCGTGTTTGCGCAAGATGGCGGGTGTAATGTCATCTCACTCGCTCGTATACGTTCGATGCATACGTGTGACCCGCTTGCTCAATGCAATACGACTGTTGATGCGAAAAGTGTTACACGTTGTTATTTTTTATAATAAATTATTTTGGTTATTTCTTACTATTTGATTTGTTTTTTGTGTGTTTTTGTGGTGTATGTATTTGTGGTGTTACTTTTTGATATTGTTATTGTTACTGGTAGTCTTTGTTACTTTTTTTGACGTGATAACGTCTTTAAAATCGTTTTAGTCGGGTGACATGTTCAGAAACTTGTGTCACACCAAAACCTCACGAGCGCGATCGCAGGTATAACGAGAGAGAGACGGACCGATCTCCCGTCTCATCTCGAGCGCTGCCAGTCATTCCGTGAAACTTGTCACGCGGAATCCTCACGAGCGGAGGCTGGCATAGCGTTCGAGTGAGTGGACCGATCTTCCGTCTCTCTCACTCTAGCGGCATACAAACGAATGGAGATTTTCTCGATAAGACGTTATCACGTAAACATCTCGATCGTAAACCTACTTTACAAACAACCAATTTTTGAAGTGAAAACTTCTTTAGCGGCGTTGAGCACTTTTTCTGTAATGGGTATAAAATCTTAAACTCGCGTCAGGGTCACGTGATGCTGATCGAAAAAGCGTAAGATGGACTCGCGTCAGGGTCACGTGATGCTGATCGAAAAAGCGTAAGATCGAGGGGAAGGGAGAGGAACTAATATCTCCCACTCTTTCTACCGTGCCTGAGTGTGCTGCTCCGCTTAGGCGGCACAGGGCGCTTGCGCGAATGTCCGTCTGTGTTTATGTACAGCGTGCCACGCGTATCCAAGGATACGAAATTACGGAATTACGAAATTATGGATGAAAGTTGATTTTTCTAAGAGATAAAAATTAATGTAATATATAAATAAATAACGATATAATATTATGAATAATAACATGTAAATTGTCATATTTGTGTACGATAGCGCAATAAATAAACATTGTATTCTACCTCATAAATGATAGTATTTTTGTACTTATAATTAAACACAACGTTATTTTTGAAGTGAAAACTTCTTTAGCGGCGTTGAGCACTTTTTCTGTAATGGGTATAAAATCTTAAACTCGCGTCAGGACACGTGACCTGATCGAAAAAGCGTAAGACGGACTCGCGTCAGGGTCACGTGATGCTGATCGAAAAAGCGTAAGATCGAGGGGAAGGGAGAGGAACTAGTATCTCCCACTCTTTCTACCGTGCCTGGGTGTGCTGCTCCGCTTAGGCGGCACAGGGCGCTTGCGCGAATGTCCGTCTGTGTTTATGTACAGCGTGCCACGCGTATCCAAGGATACGAAATTACGGAATTACGAAATTATGGATGAAAGTTGATTTTTCTAAGAGATAAAAATTAATGTAATATATAAATAAATAACGATATAATATTATGAATAATAACATGTAAATTGTCATATTTGTGTACGATAGCGCAATAAATAAACATTGTATTCTACCTCATAAATGATAGTATTTTTGTACTTATAATTTTTTTTTTACTTTTTTTGTTACGTATAAACAAAAAAATATTCTAGGAACGTAATACTTGTTTACGCGATTGCACCTGCGCGGTCGTCACTAAAACCTAACTTCGGAGGGGTAAACAACGGTGATGCGAACTGTAAATATGATACGAAAATAATACTCAGTTTACACGTTTTTTTTTTGTTACTTTGACAAGCATTTCTGGTGTTTAACAATAGGCAATATTGCAAATGCTGACCACATATAGTCTAATAACTATTTATACGATATTTCAGGTAAAATGTTAACAATTTTATAATTACTTTTTATATTAAAACACGATAAGTCATGAGCTATGTATGTAGAGTAACAACGTAATTCGTGCAGGCACTATTCTCACTGTAGTTCTAATAACAGACGTAGTTGGAGACCATGGAACCTTTGAAATTCGGACATTTGATACGAAGTCACTCTTTAGGGAGACATCATATCGTTCTAACAGTATGGCAGTATGGTAATTTTAGAAAATAATGCTTTAAACACATTTAGGTCATGGGCCCGAAAGTAATCCAAATGTTCCCCCGACTCCTAGGCAAGTGACAGCAACGCATACAACGATAGTGCGCTAATTGTCACAAACTGACTCTTATATAGTTAACATTATTTCTTAGATTAATACAATTCCTGATTTCATCTCTTTAGTAAATTACAGATTACGTTCGATGGGTAAGTTTGTAGCAAAGATAGCCTAAAGTTGCGACCTCACTTAAATATCTATTTTGTAACAAAACCAGTGCTCGCAATCTATCGAGAATTGACCTAAACACAGACACTCATTTCCTTCAAAAAGGAGTTAATACAAATTGTGTGTAACAAAGGGCAAAACTGAAAAATCTAGAGCTTACTACAAGAAAATCTTAGGGGTTCTACAAGAAAATTTTATTACCTCAGCCTATACACTAACGTAACTTTTTAAATATGATAATATTCTCAAAGTTTTAAGCACCTTCAACATAAATAGGCAATTCAACGGATTTTTTCCTAGTTTATTTTATCGTTATTTTGCTGATGGCAGTGCACACATATTGCATAATTATATTTTTAATAATAATTTATCGTGTCTAAGTTTTGTTAGGAGATACATAATGTCTTTTAAATAAAAAAAGATGTATAAAACGTCCAATACAACTAATAATTTGATTTGAGTAAATGAAAAGGTACCTACTAAGCAATGAATATAACTTACATATAAATAATTATAATAATAAATTCAGCTATATACATCCGTTTGTACACCGATTTCGGACGTTGCGTACAAAATTTACTGCGTTTACTAATATCCCATATTGCGAATAAAAGGTTCACACTTTCCACCCTAATAAATAACGCGCAAACTGCACAATTTTAAACTATCCACATAAAATATATTCTAAGCAATGACTTTATTTCTTTCACAATAAAGATATTCATTACCTTATGGAAATAAATAAGAATTTTACTAAACGAACAGCTAAAGTTTTAAATTCTCAAATTAAAATCAAAGCATTAAGTTTTCATGTACCGAATAATTGCTTTCAATATAGAAAATAATTGGACGGACATCTAATTTGAGGTTCACAATTTCAATACACCATAAACAATTCGAATAACGTAATATGGAGAGAATTATTTCGATTTTTAGGCGACCACCCCGTGGAGGTTCATTCAAATGTCAATGTCATCGGATAATTGCAAACTCCGTAAGATATAAGGAGATTAGGGCACCCTGATTCGTTACAACTTAAGTTCCTAACATGTTAGGTTGCTTAAAACCCTGCAGACAATTTTGAAATTGTACTTCTTCGACTTCGAGAGATAGAATATCAAATTTTATTTTATGAGTAAAAATGTATTCCAAATGTTCAGTTGATAAATTGCAAACTCATGATAAATTGTATCATGAGTTTACAATCTCTCAAGTATCCTAGCGACTTTGCCATTTTCCAGTGACATCAATTAACCATGTTTTGTTTATTTAATCGTTTTTAAGTAGTTTATATATTCTATGTAGTGAACCATTTTATTTATCCATGTTTAAACAGAAAAGAGCGGAAAATTTATGTAAGATGAGTTATTATTAAAAATGTTTTTAATCCCGGCCCACAAGGCAATGGTTGGACGTGTGCAATGTGCAAGGCAGAAAGTAATTCGATTTCTATCTTCTATCCGCTGTCTAATGTCTTATATGTATATTACCATCAATAAAGATATCAAAATCAAGCTTACAATGCCGATGCTATACTACAATGTCGAGCATTCACAAAAATATTTCAAGAATAAGAAAATATATAAAAACATAGTGACTAATAAAGGGAATAACATCCTAAATTTTTAAAATGGCACAAGTTTTGTTGATCTTAAATTTGGACGCCTGTGTTTCTTAATTGCGCAGCTTCTCATGAGAATTATTAAAATTTTCTAACTATGTAAATAACTTCTAACATTAAAGTGCCAGATAATATTCGTTTATCACAGGATACCCAAGATCTTATCGAGTTAACATTAGAAGTTAAATTGTCTTACTGATACTTCTATTTCAAGAATCCAGAAAAAATATAATGAGACACTTGTGAGATTCATCTCCGAGTTGTAGAATTGCTTCAAGATAACTATTTTTTGTCACAATTTATACTAAAGTAATGGTTTATGCAAGATCCTTCATGTAAGTTATTGCGTATGATTTATTTTAAGTTCATTTACTATGAAATAATTAGTTAAAAAAGTCCCAGTACAAGGTTGGTGCAAATACGGAACTATTATCAAATTTTTTATTAACGCATTTATTTTACTTTTCGTTTTACAAGCCACTCATCACTTGATAATTCGCGTAGATAGCATAGATAAAAAAAAACTGTCGTATAGAACATGTATTCTGCGCAAGCCCTCAACGAACATTCTTTAAAAAAATACTTATCTAGCTAAACTAAAGTATCCATATTTAATCAACTATATAAATTCTTGTTGAAAACTAAATTAATGAAACTGTTAATTTAAAAATGTAAGCAACAGTTTTCTTCAAAAGCGTGTACATTAATGCTAATTTACATGTATATTGACCGAAAACATAGTATTAATTTACACAGACATAGGTATTATCTTAAAACTATTTATAGTAAATATTCTCAATAACAATTTAACTGACATTATTGCGTTTCTCACTTAGTTTTTGAAAGGAATCTAAAACCTATCATATTATTAAAACTGTGTATACATCTAAAGTTTTAGAAAAGGGAGTTCCGGCCAAGTACGGAGTCGGACTCGCGTGCAAAGGGTTCCGAACGAAAAATATTTTTTTACATATTACTTTAAAATCAAAGACTTCTTATAGGTTTTCTTGTAATGTATAGGTAAAGAGCCAGCATCTATTTTTTTTTTCAAAATTTAAAGCTCTGCAATTTCGGAGATTAGTGGGGGAATGGCCACTTTTCACCTATTTTCTTTAATAACTTTGGACTGGAATGTTATAAAATATTTAAAAAAAATACATTTGAAACTCTTACGACGAGCCCTTTGATTTGATATGTCACACGGTATAGTTGAAAAACGTAATTTTTTACTTTCCCCCAAAACGTAAAAAAACAAAAAATCGTAATACGTCCGTGTTTGGGTCACAGAAGGTTATATGTGTACCTAGATTCGGAGAAAATCGGCTGTGGTAGATGGATAGCTATAAATACAACCGAGTGATCCTATAAGGGTTCAGTTTTTCTATACAGACGTTCGGAACCCTAAAAACAATAATTTAATATCCCTTTATTGCATCAACAACGCTAGCCACACTGACTCGTAGAGATTCTCTTGTTATCACTAAATTTAAACAGGTAGTATTCCTAGCCAATTCTATCCATTACTATGTTACTATAACAATTTAGACTTCTAACCCACTCACATCTACGATTCTAAATACATACAAGTTATGGCAGTTCAGATATTAGAATTATTTGTTTTATTGGCTATAGTTGCACAACATGGTTGTAAACATGTAAAATGGACTTAACAGGCATGTTTATTAAGTACATAAAAGGCAGCAGAATATTATGCACAACAATTTATTCGAGACTTATATTTGGTGCGCTGCTACTACTAAGTTTACATACAAATTAAAGGCTTGTCAACAAACAACTCTTGTATATTTCGTAAATGTGAATATTCTACGGAGCTTCTTATATATTGTCGATGCATATTTATTTTTGTTGTGTGCATTGAGTGATCATACGAGTACGAGTTTATAAAAAAAATATTTGTGTTTATTGCAAATTAGTCTATTTCACTCCCAGAGAATAATACATCTGATTCGTCAATTAAGACTAAATAAATATTGTGTTAGCGTTAACTGGCAACATAGCTTTCTGCTGTTTCACTGTGTTACCCAAGTTATTTTAATATTGAGCCAAACTCAAAATTGAGACAAATAAATATAATTGCTACTAACAATCCCTAACCTAAAACTTTAAGACTCAAGTCTATATTAATACATATTAGTGTTCAGAAATAAAATGCGAAGATACTGCAGAAATTAAGCAAGTTAATACACTAGCAAGCATGTTATTGCTTCCATGTCTTTTAATAATAAAATAAAAATAATAAATCCCTAATACAGATTCGTACTTTGAACAAAAGTTTGTGTTAAATAATAGCGAGAATCACTGACTTGAATTACAATAATTTAAAGAGTAGTTACAAATTAAAGTTAGAGTTAAAAATAACTGGCCATTATAGAAAAATAAAATATTAAAAATGATATTCTATTTAAGATCGTAAATTTCCGAATGAGATTCAATAAACCTTGGCGTGATGATTCTCCCGGAGTCAACGACGGGCGTGAGAAGTTCCTCGGATGGCACTTGGATACGGATTCTATTGTCTGAGGGTAGGTTGGTGGAACCGTTGCTGGTGTAGAATCCGAGGGAGACAGGTTTGTGGTGTTCCTCGTTGTTGTAGGCTTTGTACTTGGATGGGCTGATGGGATGAAGGTGCGGGCTGCCGGCCAGCGGGTTGTAGGTGACATGGATACGCACCACGTCGTCCGACATGGGCGACACCGAGGGCGGGTGCGGCGTGGCGCGCGGCGTCGAGTGCGCCGTCGACGGCGCCCGCTGTATGCTCAGCCCGCATATTCCCGAACTGAAATCAACCACCAAACATACCATCACGTACCAATCCAACTCGCATCGATCAAGGAAATTGATGCATTTCTACAAAGAGGAAAACATTTAACAAGGTAAATAACTACATTATTATACCGTGTATGTGCAAACTAAGTGAAGCCCGCATTTAAAAGAGTATTAGCTATCAAATTAATTGAAAATCAAGTTTTTGATTCCGCCAAAATGTATATAGGATAATATAGGAAAAACAACTTGGATAGCACTAGCGTAGCTCAAAACCAGGCTTAAGCAGAATCAGTAGAGAAAGGATCTCGGTACATACAAATGTCTTGCTTCAACATTAGTGGAAAGATTGGCAGGACGCCTCCGATGTCCAGGGGTGCTACTTATAAACCAAACAAAGTATCTTTGAAATGTATATTTGGCTTCTCTTTATAAATATTTTTTTATAATATCATTATAAATATTTTACATAAACTTTTATGGTCTACTATGTCTTCACTATAGTGTAATTTGTTCAGGATAGCACTTGCATAATTTAGTTCACAAGACAAGTTTTTGTGAATACAGCTTTGACAGTGGCAAAGGACTTGACGCAGTTAGTACTATTGGTAAATTTAAATTTCACCCGGCTTACATAAAATGTTTGTTTAAACCTGTCTGTGCGTTAAACATTCTCATGATGCAACTGGACTACGATTGATTGACGACAACCAGTCGTGATACAAGGTGAATAAATAAGGAACTTTCTGTCTCTTACCACCATGTTTAAAAAATCGCTTGCTACTAGCGGCAGAGGCGGATTAAATGTTGCCAGCGCCCTAGGCAAACCTCATCGGCGCCCCTAAGGTTAGGCACGAGCAGCACAGATCCAAAATTTCGGTCAGTCGGGTTGGGAAAAGTTTGTCTATATGTGGTGGAGAGTGGGCGGGGAGTTATTGAAAAAAAAAATGCGGCTTAAAATTTATACGTAAGAATGACACTTTGCCTAACCCGGTGATCGAATTCAGGACCCCACGCTTAGCAGCCGTGGGTAGACCAACGAGAACGTCATAAGCCAGAGAGAGCTACTGTGAATGTCGTAAAACAGTTGGCAGATGTTTTTGGGATCGGGCCCTAAAGGAGGTAATCAAGTAGTAATAGGGGCCTACTTCGGAATCTCTATACTTATTATGATTTTTAATTTGTATTATTTATATATTTTATCATTAATGTATTATGTAAGTATTAAGTACCTACTTTTTTTTCGTGTAAATTTTCCCCGAGCGCCCCTTTGTATTCTGGCGCCCCTAGGCACGTGCCTACTTTGCCTTAAGGATAATCCGCCCCTGACTAGCGGGGTGCCGTCTAACACCGAAACATAAAAGGGTCAAGGACATGGTCGAGAATTAACACACACAGCTTCGTAATAGATCTGCTATTTCGAAGTTGTGTGTGTTTGCTAAAATACTAGAGAAAATTTTGCACGCACAGGTTTATTCGGCACTCAAGCCAGTCTTAATGAAAGCCAGCACGGATTCGTGTGGGGTTCGGGGTCAATCTCGTGTACTGTCTGTAACGATTACCTCTTTGAGTGTGTGTCACAGAGGTCCAAAGTCGATATTATACCGATCGACCTGTCTAGTTGCACCATACGGCCACTTTTTTAAACTCGTTTATTGCGGAGTGCCGCACAACACAACACGATACCGAGACATAGCCAAAAAGTCGCGGCGCAAAAATCAAAACCGTTGGTGAACAAGGGGCCTAAAGGACGAGTAAAACCGAAGCGAACGAGTTTGAAACCTCTTTACAAGTTTGTGTTAATTTAACCAGGTCTTTAAATCATCGGAACGTTATTTGTGTAATGAGTGCAATCTACATCTACAAAACATCTCACCCATCTGACCCAGTGGCGTCGTCGCTGACATTCGAGTGGGTGTCAAGCGAGTTGTCCATGGCATGCGAGCGGCCGCTGGAGAACACGCTCAGGTCGGCCGTGCTCGTTACGCTCGTGTCGGCCAGCGAGCGCCGCGACCCAAGCGCAGACACCGAGTCGTCGCACCGGATGCCCCCCGCCACCCCGCTGTGCTCTAAACAAACACATGCCGATTGTACAAAAACATTTAATTTAAGGCCGTCCGCTGCGTTAAGCAGACTACTTCAACGGATGGTCCGCGTCACGTTTTACGTTACTAGGGCCGTATAAGCACGCGGACCATGCGGTCACCGGTGCGGATGAGCGCTTTCCGCAGCGGATGGTCGAATAATACAGTCATACACCGCAAAAACATTACGACGGTTGGTTACTAGCTTCCTTAAAATATGACTGTTACACGTCACGATTGCTCTAATGCCTAATATAGTGATTAGACTCGTACTAACTTTCCGTGTAGTTAACTAACTCGGTAATGACTGCATATAAATGTAGAAAATCTTTCAAAGCCACTAACTAGCTTCATACGCATAGCGAACAGAACAAAAAGCAAAACTTTCATGCAAAATATAAATAATTTAGTTCTTACCTTATCTTATTGAGCACACAACGTCAAGCAAAACCAATGTCATGTAGTGTAACACAAAACGCACATGCAATATTTCGAGCTTCAAAATCAAATCTCTGGTCGTAGCTCTATCGATGAAATCATAAATACATTATGAATCTCCCTTATTTATTCGATACATACATATTTACACCAAATTAATAAAAAAGGGATGTATTAAGGAATTAACTTCTTCGTCTTCTCGTTTTCTTACTATTTACAAGGTAGCTGTAGGTACGAGGTTCGCTTCGATGCATATTAATCGTGGAGTGGACGGGGGAATCTAGGTGAATGTCCATTGACGCTTGGGACGTACGGAGTGGGACGCCGAATTGAGAATTAGGATCTGAAGAAAAAGGTTTAATGCTGTTATCATTGTACTAACAAAGAAAGCCTCTGGCTTAACTACTTATGGGTAGTATCAAACTCACTAGAGACTTGCCATAAACTTTAAAAAAATATACAGAGACGAAGTGCTAAGTTGCCAAGTCATCTTGTCAATAGGCAGCCCAACAAATAAACTTATTAAATTTTACTACCCAGTTACATCTTTACTGAAAGGGTCGGAACAGTGTGAAAGCTAATAAAAAATAATGTGATAGCGTGTTGATATGCAGCAGCTAACTTTGATAATGTGTAGTACTGCTCCCTTTCAGGACGATAGCATTGAAAGTGTGTACAATCTGTACACCTACATAAAAAATCGAGCGTACCATAACCGTGGTTTAAATTAACTGTGATAATTATAACTGAAAAGATTTAAATTGAACACCTAATAGTAGGTACACAAAAACGTGAAACATTGAATAAAATGAATTATATCAGCATCATAGTTTGGTGTTGAGACATTGTTATTGGTGTCGTTTATCTACTGTAATAACGTACTGAGAACAAAATCATTTCAAATGTGATAATTTGAAAAACAACTAAAAGCGACACTGATAAGATATACTATGTGTGCTGTGTCTATGTAATGCCCAGTATGTGATGTCTAAATATACGACTAAAACGTACCATTCATTACAGTTTTTTATGTTTTGTTTTTTTTATTTATTGGCGTTCCTCATACCACCACGGGCGGCAAAACTAAAAATAAAACGATATAGTTATGTTTTCTCGGGACATTCAGTATGTTTCCCAACATCGATTACATTCATTATCATCAAATTTCGATCACAAATACGCTCTTCGAGGAAAGTTAACCCGAAAACATCGACATGAAAATCATTAAGAATCTGATACGAATCATTGGTTCGCTTAATGCAAAATAGAAAAACAAACAATGAGGAATAAATTCAGCATATCGTACCGTATAAACTAAAATACTCAGCAGTTTTGAATCAGTTTATTAATTTATTTAACTTTTGTTCCCATGGGTAAAATTCAGGTCATATTGTGGAGGTTTCTCGATCTTAGCTTACAACTAAATATAATTCAATTAGTTTAACTACTGTACCCAATGATCAATTGAAAACAGCGGATGATAGGGGTGGGTTTATGCAAGAACATAAAAAGAGGTGAAACAAAATCGTCGATAAATACTATTGAACAGAGATTTATTTGAAGCAGACGATTTACGAGATAGAAATTGTGGTTTACACTTCAAAATGTTGCATTAAGTGCGTTTTGGGCGGTAACACAAGCCCGACGTTTTGGTGTCATAATAATAATAAAATGTTAATAGGTTTGTAAGTAGTATTAAACAGAATAGTGGGCGTAGCGTTATCTAATGAGAGGTAGCACAAACAATGCCGGAAGCCGGGGATCGCTCTTAAGATCTGAGGAGTTAGTAGCCTAATCATCATCTTTAATTATCTTATCACATTACCTGCATTAAAAATAGCAAAAATTAAGGGACTTGGTCGAAATATTTGCAACTCAAGCTCCTCAAATCTTAAGAAATGCCATGTTAAATGCGTGTCGTTTTATTCGTGTTAATCATGACATAAACCCACCTCCATACCACCATTAAACATGCTAGTGCACAGGTTCCAATTATTCTATGTCTAAAACTAAAACAAAATATGATAAATGGCTAAAATGCCATTATTGGATATTCGTGTCCGTGAAGTACATAAAAATCTGCAAGCCAGTGCAGTGTGGTACTCGTATTTAGTCGATACTGTGTATACAGAAATCAAGGGACCAAAAAGGGGTAATGTGGAGCTTAAATATATAATAATCGAGTTAGCTTTTTAAGGATCTAAACTATGGATATCGTAAACTAGCGACGAGTTCCACACCTACAATAGCAATGAATGCAATAAGGTGTATCCACATTCGTGCGCAGTCATACATTTAATTTCTTACTCTTTTCAATGCATAGTAATTCGTATGGAATTTAACGCATGCCATTTTTAAAACGACTTAATAAGGCGATTAGAAAAACAGCAACTTGTTCTGAGACATGGACTTTCCTCTGATTCGAGGGCATCAGTCCGAGTAAATATAAATAAATAATAAATAAAGGGCAATATGAAAACGCACGAGTGTGGACAAAGGTACTTATAAGGATACATACGACAGGACATTCTAACTATAAACTAAAAAAAAATATATCTCGAACCTAGGTATAAAAACGGATTTAAATAAAAGATCAATGTAACATGGCAATCTAAGTGTTATTTTATACTGATAAGCTGAAAGGAATACAGCTACGTTTATAAAGAACTGTGATAGGCAACAAAAAAGGAAAAACGAGTTTAAATGAGCAATAAATTGCTTTCCTGGTATTAAACAGGGATATAGCCCATTGAAATGTAGTAATTTGTAAACAAAATAATTTGTGGGTTTAACGAGTATGTCTTGCGTCAACTGTCTAGTAAGTACAATAATATCAATTTACTCAAATAATAAAACTACAAATTGGAGAAAACATGAAGTACCAACGTAAACACAGGACATAACATCACTTGCTTTCACAACTACATATCACATTCTATAAAAAGGGCAATGGGCAACCTTCATAAACTGTTTCATGGCTAGAATTAACTAAAATATCGACAGTATATAAGCTTAGCTTTTGCTTACCGTAAACCTGAAAAAGGGCCACTGTACTTACTCATCATTATGAATAAGACCAACCCTGAAACCGCGAAAAGAAATCTGTAGGTCCATCATTTTCCCGATCTAAGTAAACACAAATGTATAGAATAGCTGTTGTTTTTCGCGATTGCAGGTTCCGTTGTCTTTGTAAAATTTATTCATAATGACAAGCACTTCACCTCTGACATGACCTCTTTTCAGGATTAAAATTGTGAAGCTGAAAATTGTGTAATGCACACAGAATACAGTTAAACGTTAAAAAGGCACATGGAAAGACCAATATGAATAGACGTGCACATTCACAAAAGAGACTTATCCTGCTCTGGACGAAGATAATACAAAAGCAAAGGGAAGAATCCACATGAAGCAGAAGAAGAAGAACGAAAGGATCTCATGAGTTAGGGAGATTTGCTAGTGGTGTCGACTCCAGCCGCCGCATAAGCTTAGGCCTTGAGGACGAGGTTTGAAAAGGCGGCAAACCACGAAGGATGCACACGACATGGATGTTTTCCTTACTAATTGGCAAGAAGTGGCGTGGCGTAACAAGGAGAAATAGGAGGGAGGCGTTGCCCAGCATTGGGACATTTCGGCCTTTTTATATAATTTTATATAATAAAAAGTTACGAAATTCAATTTTAACGAAATAAAAAAGACACCCTTGACAAAAAAATTGGGATTTTTTCGTTCGTTTAGTATATTCTTATTTAGTGTGACGTTCTTTTGATCTAATTATTATCATTTTGTATAATTTGACATTTGATTTAACCGCTGAACAAAGAGTGACCGCGCCAGCTCGGGAACTTAGGGCGCCAGCTCGGGAACTTAGGGCACCACGAAACTTAGCTCCCGTGATATATGTACTTAATTTCTCTTGGAATATTGCAAACGCCGTATGAATGTAAAATATCGCGTGAAATTGTAAACTATTTTTTCTTAATAAGACGCGGATTTATTAGAAACTACTGAATTTGAATGGGATATATTGTGTATAAAAGATTTTTTTCATAATATATCGAGAAATTATAATCTAATAAAGACTTATTATAATATTACGGAGGCAATTTTCCGGTGACACCGCTATAACAACAAATATATAATAAAGGGTGCTCTCCTACTAGAAACGTGTTTTTTTTACCTTTCTAGTTCATTAATGACAAAAGGCAGACACTTGAAATGCTCACAGAATTTATATTGCTATATTCGCTAAAAATATATATATATAAAACACATTTTTTTTTTATTAAAGGGGTTTTAGAAATGACGTATTTTTGAAGTTAAAGAACTAAAAACTCACAAACAAAGCTCGATTATAACGACATAATAGTGCATTATAACAATGGCCATGGTACGGAACCCTTCATGCGCGAGTCCGACTCACACTTGGCCGGTTTTTGTTTTTACTTTAGTAGCATAAATTATTTTTATATATGTACTCGATTTGGACTAAAAGCCTACTAAATTAATGTTGTCCATTGCCCTTTGAAATCACTCTACTTCTATCTCTCTCGCTAATGTTCATTCGATAAAATAAATTAAACTATTATCTAAAAACAAGTGTTGAAATTCAGTAGCGTAAAATTTCGAAATTTGTTTGACCTTTAACATAGACTAAGTCGTTTCATAGGTTTATTAATTAACTATAATTTTGCTTGTATTTCGCTGTATTATATAATTTTGGAAGTTTAAAATCCAACAATTAGAACTAAGGAATTTAAATATTATAAGTAACTCCTGTGTGGGGAATGAGTGGTTGTAATCTATCATTATTTGATGATCTAGTATCCACTCACATATCTGTCAGTTATCATCAACTGAAGGGTACATTTGAATTAATTTGTACTTATTGGGCCAAAATACTACACTAATCACTATCTTTCTCCTTAATCGTCTTTACATGGTTTCTCTGCTATTATTGTTTATATGTATTTATATATGTAAATATGTAATTATTGTATATATAAATAGTACACCTAAGACTACCTGCGGTACTGTCACTCCTCTCTTTAAAATCCATCCAAATGTTGTCTTTAAAAGATCGCTTTTAGCGATAAGGCCGCCCATTGTGTCACCCTATGTAATGTTTTCTTCATCTATTTTTTTCTGTAACTTATATGGTGTACATAATAAAGAGTAATCTATTCTATTCTACTACATCATGATTTACTGAGAAAACCTAAGAGTAGTAAAGTTCAACCTAAAGCCATATCCAACACACACAAAGTATTTTGGTGGGCTCCTGTCTAAGATAAGATACTGTACAACTACAAATGGATATCCCTATGAGATGGTCTCCAGCAGAACACATTGGTACAAAACAACGGTTTGTGGCTTACGAGGTACTGAACCTACATTATTGGCTTGCCTACTGAACTCCACGGCAAAAACGTACAGTTCCCGTCACGCAAGTTTATCTCCCCGAAGTACGTCGCAATCGACTGCGCAGGATGTCAATTTGACATTGAAAACATAGGACAGCGCATGCGCGAGTAGGTCGCGCATGCGCGTGTTAGCGCAAGATGGCGGGTATAATGGCATCTCACTCGCTCGTATACGTTCGATGCATACGTGTGACCCGCTTGCTCAATGCAATACGACTGTTGATGCGAAAAGTGTTATACGTTGTTATTGTTTTTTAATTAATTATTTTGGTTATTTCTTACTTTTTGATTTGTGTTTTGCGTGTTTTTGTGGTGTATGTATTTGTGGTGTTACTTTTTCATATTGTTATTGTTACTGGTAGTCTTTTTTACTTGTTTATAATATAATACGTATAAACAAAAATATATTCTAGGAACGTAAAACTTGTTACGCGATTGCACCTGCGCGGTCGTCACTAAAACCTAACTTCGGAGGGGTAAACAACGATGATGCGAACTGTACATTAATTGCTACAACTATACAAGAATATTTCGCCATAATTTTTCATTCCAGGCATTCACGATTGTGCAAAATCAGTCAAGAACATGCATTGATATGTTCACATTGATTTATCCATTAATATGTTCACATTGAACATCATGCAAATGTAATTTATACGTGAGGCATCCATAAGCATGCCGAAAAGTTACAGCTACAGAAAAGTAGCTTTGGCCAATCAGGTTCATCTTGGCGAAAATTTAGAATGGCAAAAGCGAATGACCTAACGAATATAATTAAACTTGCCCAGATGCAAACACTTGCTGATTTTACATTGGCACTAGAGTTGGAGGTAAAGCTTGTGATTAAATTCCATGCTACATTATCAGATAAAACGTAAAGCTCTCAAGTATTCATATGTGTGCTTCAACAAAGTGTGCCAATGTAAATGAGCAAGCCTTATAAATGCGTGAAGTGGTCGGAACCAAGGCTCTCGTCGGAGGTGGTACGCGAAGTGGGTAGCGATGCTTCCAAATTACCTGACACTGTGTCACTCTGTGAGACCCGCAGCTCCTGCAATTCCATTGCAGCCTTTTCACGTCTAAAACAATATAAGTGCTATTAAAGAACACCAAATCTTGAAAAATTAATCAGACATTAAGACATAAAACAAAATCCTTATTCAAAAAGATGGCTGTAAAAAGCCAAAGCAAGAAAAGAAAAGTGAAAGAAAGAAAAATAATTGAAAAGTTTGATGGCAATTTAAAATGATATCTTGTACTTACCTCAATATCACAGTTGCTCTAGCTTGTTTTTCAGTCTCAGAAAAATTTTCTGCCCGCTGTCCAATCTTCGATTTTTTGTCAGGCTCCACAAACATACCAAGCTGTCGCTTCGGCAACTCATTGGGCGGCGGTGGGCCGGGGTAGTCAAGCTTGGCTCGTTTCAGCTCCTCCATTGATCGTTCCAAGTGATAAATTACTATGTCGTCCTCGAACCCAAAGTCTTTATGTAGCTTAACCTAAAAATTTAATATCTTATTCACTTACAACATACAATCTTGTATTAATATCCAAGCCGGATATTAATACAAGATTGCAAATGCTAAGTCAAATTTTGCACAGAAAATCAGCAGACCTGAATATAATTTACAATAAGATCCATATCATTCAACTTCATAATTGCTTTCTTGTGCAGCTTGAGTATTGTATAAGCCATTGCAGTGACCACTCGTTCTCCATCTAACAAATATATATCCCAGACCCTAAGGCATAGGCTAAATGGCACCCTTTCCACAAAACAAACAAAAAACCATTTGAGGGAATACAGAATGGCATCTAAGCCAAACTTGTCAAAATGGTGTTTCAATTTTGGCATAAATTTTGTGAGTATTTTGTCATGGTGCTCCAGGAACCTTGTTAACTTCGGAAATCCTTCAATGTACAGTCCATGCATGGCATACTTCTTATCCGACAGTAGTACAACCAAGGCCCAGAATGCATCTTCTTCATCCATATACATGAGCAGTACCCCCGCCAGGCCAGACATACCTTGACAATAACCTACTTCAGAGTTGTACATGCTATAAGCACAAAGGACATTGAATAATGAGCATTGTTTTTCTGAATATCTTTCTCTATAAAATTGATGTTCTCGAAATTGTCTGTTCACATCTGAATCTATTTGCCTCACATCTGTGGACCACAGTTTAGCTAGCTTCAACATTTCTTGAAATTTTCCTGGATTAGCAGATTTGATTCTATTAACATCCATCAACTTGCACCAAACTTTTATTCGAAGTGAATTTGGAATGCCTTTGTATATTCGCCTATGGAGTTTTTCTTTGGTAGTTGGTGAGTCCCAATTACTAAGCATTTTGACCCATTTTTTCTCCCTCTCCACTTCAATGTTGACTTTATGGGGCCCTGTTTTCTGTGGTAACCGCTCATCATGGATGAATCCATATCTGAAAGTATCACAATCTTTATACATAAATGCAAAATGATCACACATTTTATGTTAATAGATTTAAATATACAACTTTACATAAAGATACAGTCAAACACACAAAGAATAAAAAAGAAATCGCCATGCAGCTTTACCAGCTAGAAAATTAGTGCTTAATTGCTCAAAAATACAAATAACTTTGCAATACTCATACATTATCTATATAATCAACGAGTTTTAGTCCACCAATCAGTAACACAACAAACACCACAGAGGTTATAATCATAAAAAAAATCATGTCTAACTCATGGGTTCCAACTTCTTTCTTTTACTCTTTCTAGGCTCACATATAAGTGACAAGTATACTCATACAGAATGCACCTCATTATATATAAGTACATTGCAGGTGAGGATTGTGTCATTATTTTGAGAATTCTCAAAATAATGACACAATCCTCACCTGAGTATAAAAAATGTTTTGATAATTACATCAATCCATGTAAAAAAAATACACTAGAGAAAAGGTATTTCGGAGAATGGCAGGTGTTTATAGTAGAGCATTGTTAGTGTAAATTTTACTTTAGGCATTGTTTGTTTTTGTTATTTCTACAGCTCAGCTTTATAATTAAGATTCGCATCCTGATAAAATTAAATGAGAAAGTACTTTCTTTTGAAACCCTTATTTATTGTATAATTAAAGCTATGCAATATAGTGTTTACATGCAGCACAGCAGCAGTAGTACAGCCTAAGGGATGATTTATATTAGACCAGTCTGTGCCCTAGGAGTGCCATGTATGTGGCCCGGACGGGGCACGTATTTGAAATATTACATACATTTTGTATGAAGCAGTAACAACTGTGGTGTAGTGCTATGCCCCGTCCGGTCACATACATGGCACACCCCAGCTACGACCCTGTCTAATATACATGATCCCTTACTGTGAAAACTAATAATACTACATGTTGTTGAGTAACATAACTAAAACTTCTGCGCAAGCAACATTACAGTTTTGCATTGGCTAAGTGAAGCTCTAAACTCGGGACCAGTTCATTCATTGTATGACTCTTGAAACTTTCTCTGACTTGTGAACCATAACATCTTCAAATATAGTAGGAAGGTAAATATACATGTATAGAAAACATGTAATTTGCTATAGTTTTGAAATTTATTCATTAAATAACTAAGCCAAAGCAGGAAGTTCATACACTAAGTCTGTATTTTGCATTGAATATAATATTAGGCAGTAAAAAGTATAAAAGTATATCATTCTGACTCAACAAGCATTATATATTTCAAATAAAATCCAACGATGCATCATTGTAACACATCAGACTTTTACAAAGCTAAGTAATCCACATGATTCTAAACTATTATCATCATGAAACTAAATAGTATGGGTGATTGTTACTCAATTACCTACACTGCAATAATTTTGCAGATTTTAATTAAATACCATGACCTGACCTTTTTAACCCTTTTTAATATTAATCCAGGTCACATAATATACTATATTATGTGACCTGGATTACTATTGAAAAAATATTATGTGGTTACATTGTATTTTACTTGCAATCCGTAGATTGCAAGTAAAACCACCAGTTAGTTTACCATAAGCTAAGCCATGAGCAGTGATTGGCGTAGGTAGTGTTATTCCTGTGATATTAACATGGATATGCCTTCTGAATCCCAGCACCAGTTAGTAATATGGCAAACAACACCATGCGGGACCAGCTTATACCGAAAATGAGTAGTTTTGTATATATCATTGTGTGAACTCATGATATCATACAGTTTTACTTCATTTTATGTCCAGGCATTCAGAAGAGTATTCCTTTGCAAAAATAGTACTCAAATTTCTGATGATGCTGGAGTTGAACTTTATTTACTCAGTACAAAGAGGATGTTCAAAAACAAAGCTGACTATAAACTATTTCAGGTAGTTCCATCTTACTATTCATAAACAATGCTGCTAACAAGCAAAGGCTAAATAATTATTGAATTAGTGTACATTAGATCATCAAACAATATGCAAATTCGCAAGACATGTAATAAGTGTCATACCGATCTGTTTTGTGGTACTCCTCAAACTCCGGGTCCTCCCATGGGTCTATTTGTCCGACGAGATTCTCCCGACCCCTCTCGTATCGCTGGAAGATGCGCTCCCGCTCCTCGGAAGCCCGTGCCAACAGTGCCTCCTCATTCATAACACAGCCTGCTCGTACCACATACCGAAACACCTACACGACGTCAGATCTTTTCACCGACCTACAAAATGCTCACTCACTTATTACTATGACTATCCCGTCTACAGGGCAGCCCTCAAAACATCATCTACTATTAAAATCATCACGCCCTTTTTAATTGAAAACTCTTGGACGCTAGATTATTTGACGTGCTGTCATGTCATAATTGCTACCAAAGACCGAAGTTATCGGCTGGAGCTAACACAATTCACACGGAGAAAACAGTTTTTCTTATAATTTAACAACTAAATAAATTCAAAATAAAGTGTATATTATTAGGCCTGCGTAATTATAGGATTTTTATTCAAATTAGAGAAATACGCCCTATTTTTCAATTAGAACAGGAAAAATTACGAAACGAAACTACTAACAGAGATTCCTACTCGTCGCTACTCGCGTATAGTTTTTACTCCAACTTTGTCTGTTTGGCGACAACATAGCGAACGAAGAAACGAAGCAAAATTGTGATGCAAAAACTAAACGTAACCAGAAGTTTCACCTTTCACCCAACTCCACGACTCGACTATGAAATAAAAATTATAGTTTTAAAACCAAAACCCGACCATATAAAAAATCGCGATCTAAAAAGTATGAAACAAGAAAATAACCTCATCTGGAACTGTTATGTACCAACTATTTTGATGCATTTTTAACCCCGCCCCCGACGCAAAAACGACGGGGTGTTATAAGTTTGGTGTGTCTCTGTGTGTGTATGTGTGTGTCTGTCTGTAGCATCGTAGCTCCCGAACGGATGAACCGATGTTGATTAAGTTTTTTTGTTTGTTTGAAAGGTGAACTAATCGAGAGTGTTCTTAGCTATGTTTGATGAAAATCGGTCCAAGATGGCCGCCGCCACAAAATGGCCGATTACATATTTTATCACAACTCCCTCAATATGGGTATCAAATGAAAGGGCTTGATTAGTAGAATATAGTACACTATATTGAAAGGGAGTTTTAAAAAGCATGAAATAAAAATTTAATTTAAAATTAAAAAAAAAAAGCCTGACTATAAAAACTAATTAAAAAATAATTTCTAATTACTTTTTAAAGTTTTTTTAGTCGGGCGTTTTTTTTAATATTTTTTTTAATACGGATTAACCATAGTGATGTTCAAAGGATAGCTGTGGTCGTACGCCACTTGCCAGTACACTCCTACCAACTTATCTGAGAAACTGAAATGGCGAAAATGACGGCCGTAGTTCCAACTACGGCCGTCATGTTGAAATGTCATTATTGTCATTCGATTGTCAGTGTATACTTTATTCGGGTTCTCTGGTTGTTTTGTCGTGATATTGCTGAATTTATAAAGTAAAATATGCCGAAAGCTATTAAAAGTGATGCTCGAAACATTATTCTAAAGGTTAAAACCTTTTTTGAAGAAGAAGCTCGGGCGGGGTCTCCGATTATTCCATTTAATTAAATATACAACGAATTTCGGCAGCGACAGGTTAGTGTTGTCAACTTTCTTGTTACAAATTACCCGATACTTAACTATTTAAGTCCACGAAATATTCGTTTCTATTTTTGCTGCAGGTTAGCGCAGTAGCGTAGCGAGGGGGGGGGGGCGGGGGGGCACCGGGTGACACCCGTTTAGGGGTGACACCTGACCGCTCGTTGACTAGTTTTTATCACTATCGGGTGGCACCCCTTGACGTTTGACGCAATGAAATCTGTCGGAAGTAGGGAGAAAAAAAAATTGATCTCGCTCCTCTCGCTCTTGCATTTTGCACTCTCTACCTTCCTGACCTTTTCGGTATAAATCAACAAAACACTTCAATTACAGTTTAAATAATCAAAATACATGTAAAAAATTTCGAGCTCGCTTCGGCTTCGCTCGCTCTTACATTCTGCACTCTCTTTGTTCTCTAGGGTTTCTGTGTACCTCAACGAAATGACTATGATTATGTATGAAATTATCAAATGCAAATTAAAACTTTTCGAGTTGGGGTGCATGAATTTTCGAGCTCGTTTCGCTCGCTCTTGTTCTTCTTTCTCTCAGTTAATGAGCTTTTTTGCATCAGTCGATAAAGTTACTTCTAATTAATAATAATAATAATAACAGAAACCTTCAGTAGCGCTATCAGGATGGAATTTGGTTTGGACAAATGTGCGGTCATGCATGTAAAGCGAGTGGAGATTATGGAATCCGTGGGAACCCAATTCTCGGATTCCATACACCTTAGGTCCCTCTCCTCAACCGAAACTTACAAGTATTTGGGTATGTCGGAAGCGTTAGGCATCAATGCTGTTGACGTGAAACTATCGTTGAAGGAGCGCTTCTTTGGCCGCCTGAACAAAGTACTTATCAGGCGGTAACAAGGTGCGCGCCTTCAACGGTTGGGTCATGCCGGTTTTGATGTACTCTTTCGGCATACTCAAATGGACTCAGACAGAACTTGACGCCCTGGATAGAAGGGTACGCTCACTGCTCACCACAAATCGGATGCATCACCGACGGTCATCGGTGATGAGGCTGTATATCCCGCGGAAGTGCGGGGGTCATGGCTTCTTAAATGCTAAAACCCTGCACAACCGCGAGGTATGCAGCCTTAGGGAGTACTTCCTAGAGGCCGACGTGGGTATGTGTTAGTTCTTTTCCAATGTTCCCATTTTTTTGACGCAGAAGTTTCAACGGGATCAATATCCAAACGTTCAGGTTTTAAATATTTTTCCATGGTGGCAAACTTTTAAAACATTTTGTTGATTAAATTGACATAAGTGACAATACAGAGATACCATATATTAAGATCTCATGACTGAAGAGGTTGATATACCACAGTATGCATCGAGATGTAGTAGCGGTGGACAAAGGCCTTACCACGCTCTCCTTGGCTAACAAGAACTGGCGCAAACCTGTGGTATTAGATACTAATGACCGCAGGGAGGTATGGCAGAGCAAGGAGCTTCACGGACGCTTTTATCGGGTCCTACATGGGCCCGATGTAGACTTTTTAGCGTCCGTAGCCTGGCTGCATTTTGTGACCTATTCGGGGAAACGGAAGGTTTTGTCTATGCAATTATGGACGAAGTTATGATGACGAACAACTACCGGAAATACATTGTAAAGGACGGTACGATTGACATATGTCGGGCATGTCACCGGCCCCGAGAATCCATCCGCCACATTATTTCCGGTTTTTCTAGTCTAGCTAACGGAGACTATTTGCACAGGCACAACCCTGTAGCCAGGGTTATCCACCAGCAACTTGCTCTTAAATACAATCTTGTGGAATCTGAAGTAACGTACTATAGGTATGTGCCCGACCCAGTTCTCGAAAATGGCAATTGCACATTGTATTGGGATCGGTCTATCATCACTGACAGGACTGTTGTTGCCAATAAGCCTGATATAGTGGTGATAGACCGATTAGAGCGTCGCGCAATGATTGTTGATATAGCAGTCCCTCATGACGAGAACCTCGTGAAGTCTGAGAAAGATAAACAAACGAAGTATCTTGACTTGGCTCGCGAGGTTGTCGACATGTGGGATGTGAACACAGCAGTAATTGTGCCAATAGTCGTGACGGCCAATGGCATAATTGCCAAGAGCCTCGACCAACATCTCAAGAGGCTCTCGTTGGGCAGCTGGATCAAGGGCTTAATCCAGAAAGCAGTACTCCTGGACACGGCGCGTATAGTGAGGAGGTTCCTCTCTCGGGAGCCCTGACTACCGGTAGCTTGGACCCTGTTCCCGATACCGGTGGGCTACTATTTTTTATATTTTAAATGTTTATTATATTTTTATAGAAACATTTAAAAATGTAACAAATATGTAAATAAAATGAATAAATGGAATAATAATAGTTTATTTCATAATGGGATTGCAAAGTTTACAAATGTTGTATTTACACATTTTTAGGTACAATAACCATTAAAATAAAGACGGGTGAAGTACTGTTCTCCTAGCTAGGCTTAAATTTAGCCTGTGTTAAGGAGAGACAGTGCCGGTCCCCTGATTGGCGGATTATATAAAATAGTGAGCGCCTAATATAAAATTTGAAACAGCATCTGTATATGACAGTAGTGACTATACAATAGTTATTTTTATTATTATTTATACAAGACATATCTAGAGTGTGTAGGTGTGGGTGTGTGTGTGCGTGTGTGTATAGTTTTTTTACAATTGTGTCCGTACAGTTTTTTTACAATTGTGCAATGAGAGTTTAAAGATTGGGCATTTTGCATTTATTTTATTATCGAGAGATGGAGCAAGATATAAAGAGAATCGTTTTACGAAAGAGGTACGTGGAGACGGAATTGAGCAGATTCTATCTTTTCGACGTTTAGAAATATGTCTGTATGGTGTTCTGGAATGTTGTAATAAAATTATATGTATAATGTACTGTTGACCTACATTTAAAACGTTCCAGGATTTATAAAGTTCGGTTGTTGGAAATAAGATAGGGCGAAAGGTGGCAACTTTAAGTATGGCCCTGTGAGCGATCTCTATTGGCTTTATCACTGTCTTTGCAACTCCTCCCCGACAGGAAATACAAGAGGTGATTAGTGATTGGCAAAAAGCGAAGTATACATTCCGGATAACTGATGCGTGTGCTACATGTTGCAGTGTTTTAAAAATGTAAATAAGTTTCCGTACGCGGTCTGCTAGGGTATTAATGTGTGATTTGAAATTTAAGTGTTGGTCAATGATAATACCAAGATATTTTATTTTATCTACTGGAGTGAGTGATAGCACTGACAAGTCTGGTGCGACATTAAACAACACGAGTGAGCTTTTAGGGAGATACAAGGATTTGGTTGGGAATTAGTGTTTATTGAGAAGGTAATAAAACTAGTTTTAGTGGTATTTAGTGTCAGGGAATGTGTGTAAAGCCATCCTAGTGTGGAGTTAAATCTTTTTGAGCAATTGACTGTAGTTCCGACCATGAGTTAGCGATAAAAGTTATTGCAGAGTCATCAGCATAAGAAACTATTTGGGCATTTGGTAAATCTAGGTTGCAGAGGTCGTTGATGAATACGACGAAGAGAGTGGGCCCTAAAATACTTCCTTGCGGCACGCCGTATTCGATAGTAACTGTATCGATATTATAATTATCCATTGTCACAAATTGTGAACGGTTTGTTAGGTAGCTTTTAAATAAATTTAGTGATTGGCCCCTTACACCTAAACGTTCTAGCTTGAGTAAAAGGGTGCGGAATTGGCTCAGTGTCAAAAGCTTTTGTGAGATCTAAGAAAAAGGTCAATACCTTTTTACTATTGACTAAATTCTTCATAATGTGATCAATTAACTTGTGAGTTGCGTCATTTGTGGATTTGTTTTGCGAAAACCAAATTGTTGTGGTGACAAAATATTAAAATGTTCAAGATAGTAAATGAGTCTTTTATTCATTAAACGTTCAAGTATTTTTGATAAAGTACTAAGAACCGCTATAGGGCGGTAGTCATTTTCGAGGCACCCATCGCCGCCCTTGAAAATGGGATAATCATAATCATTTATTCATTTGCGAACATGGGTAATTGGTACAGGTGTTTCATTTATAATAAGTCCTCCATATTCTACCGTCACATGGGCATGCAAATTACATTAAATTTGAAATTAAAATAAATTAAATGAAATATTGACATAGAATAGGCAAAATGTAATAATAACAATGTCAAATGGATCAAATGTCAAAGAAAACAATATGTCAATCGGAACAATTTTGTCAAATAGAGTAACATTAACTTCAAATTAAATAAATTAAGATATAACATGAAAAATGTAAAATAATAATAATGTCAAAAATGGTACAAATGTCAGATAGAACAATAATGTCTATTGGAACAATAATGTCAAATGGAATAGGAAGTATGTCAATTAATCAGTGACTTATCGTGGGATGAATGGCTGCCTTTTTGAATGAAGTGGGAAAAATGGCTAAGTCAAAGCAAAGGTTGAAAATATGGCATAGTATAGTTGCGAGGGTTGTAGCGTAACGTTTTAAGAACAGGGTGGAAATACCATCCCAGCCGGTTGCTGCATTTATTCGCAGCATATTTATGGTTGGTATAATTTCCTCAGGATCTGTCTTTTCCAAAACAAAAGATTTTTTGAAGTTAGATGTGTGGGGGAGTGAAGTGCGGGTGAATGTTGGTTGGTTGTTTATACTATCTGCAAGATTCCTTCCTATACTTGCAAAAAATTGGTTTACGTCGTTGCACGACTGTATCGGAGATTTTTGGTTTTGGTAGAATTTGTGATATTTTAATAGTTTCCCAAAGTTTTTAGGGTTATTCATAGCCTTATTTAATTCTAGAGAATCGAATTGTCTTTTTTTTTAATATTTCTGTACAAAAATTTCTGTATCGTTTATAGGTGGTACTGATTACGATGTTGTCAGGCGATTGCTCTAATTTTTTTATGCAACGAGTCTCGGTTACGTATGCACCTTAGCAAATCTGGCGTTATCCACGGTTTCAGAGTTTGTTTCTTCGCAGATACCTTCATTTCTGTAGCGCATTCTTCTATGGCTTCTTTAGTTAACCTTATAAAGGTATCTGCAGCATCATTTGGATCTATCGTAGACAGAACGGGTGCAAAGTCTAAACCTGTCATAACTGTGACAAGAGCCTCGTAGTTTATTTTATTTATATACTTTCTGGAATTTGATTTAATAGTAATTTTTTAAGGCAAAACAGAGAAGAATAATGATCCGTTACAGTTGAATCATAGACAAGTGTCAAAGGCCTAAACTTGGAGCGAATTATAAGGTGGTCTAAACAGTTACTTCCTCTGGTAGGCTTTGTATGTGCAGGTAAGAATCCATGATAAGCCAAGGTGTTGAGGTACTCATGACTTCGTGTATCTGATGAGTTATGCTTAATGTCTATGTTAGTGTCTCCTGTTATGATTACAGTTTTGTAGTTGGCCAGCGACTGAAGTATTATATCGAGTGCAGAGAGGAATGTGTTAATATTATCGTTTGCAGGTGATCGGTATATACAAAGTATTGCAACATCTGGGTCTAATTTTATTATTAAACCAGAGGCAGATCCGCAAAAGTCCGGTTCTTCGTAAGCAGCAGAGGAGAGTGGATTTTACATAGACGACCACTTCGTCGTTCTTATTTAAGTGTTCGGTGGTGTGGTAGGTAATGTAATTTTGAAGAATGGGAATGTGGTTGTTACTGGAGCAATTTAACCAGCATTCATACAGGACCAGGAGTTCACAATGAATATCAATACGGTGTAATAGGGTCTGTAGATCAGCAAAATTTACATTGATAGACCTTATATTTTGTGAAAGGATTTTCAATTGATATGTGGATTGTTTAACATAGTTTTGTGTTTTTTCTGGGGTGCATGTGAGTGTAACCGATACAGAAAAGTGATCAACATTATCGATTAAATCATATATATTGTTAGACATTTTTAATGTATATGTTTGGATGTGGGTTAGGAATAAGGCGGTAATTGCGAGGTATTATGAAAATGATTAAATGATACGAATGAGGCCCCAGGTGTAGTGGGAGTATTTGTAGTGTATGTTTGATGAGTGTTTGAAAGTTATGTTTGTGATTGTTGTATTTGGGTGTTGTGTATGGTGTTGTTTATGTCATGTTTACACTGGAAATTAGTTTTATAATGAGTTCAATAAACACAGTACAAAAACATAGAATAACTTTAGCGTAAGAAACATTATTTAGGCTAAAATTAGGGCAACACAGGAGTACTAGTCATGCATTATCCTTTAAATGTAGTTGATTGAGTTGTAGTTCACTTATAACAACAATAGATTGACTTTCTGGATCTTTCTTCAGCATGATACGTCCGTTAGATGTCCAGCAGAATTGGAATTTGATCGCCTTAGCATAGTTTCGAGCTAGGTAGAAGAGTCGTTTGGAAGTGGCAGTCAGTTGTTCTGCTATAAATATGGGGGCATTTGGTACCATGCCAAGGCTAGCAGAGCTCAGTTTGCTATTAGAGTGGTGTTTGTTATAAGCTTTGACAGCTGACAAAAAATTACTTTTGACGAGGGTATTTGTAAATTCGACTGTTATTGTGTAATTTTGGTTTTCTTTTTTTGAAGGTTGGCGTTGCATATCGCGTATGTCGGATACTTGTATGTTGAGCTCAAGTTGTTTTGATAACTCTAGCAAAGAATTGTATAGCATCTCCTTAGTTTCATTTGGTCTTTTTGGAACGTTGCGTAGCTCAACACTAGTTTTCACCATGGAACGGTCGAAAGACTCCAGCTTCTCGTCGAGCTCAGCTAACTTTGAAGCCATTGTGGTTCGTTCCTTTTCGAGACCTGTTATTTTTAACTCGAGTGAAGTTAACTGATCAGAAATAAATGTCATGGATTTTTCTATTTCGGTATTTGTTCCTTCTATTTATTTTATTTATTTTATTATTTATGTACACACAGAAAAACAGTAAAAATTAACATTATAAATATGAGTACAAAGGAACTGCTTATTTCTAGTGAAATTTCTTCCAGCAGACCTGCGACAGGAGAAATGAAAAAGAAATGTAGACGATAGTGTGTAACAACAAGAGAAGAGTATGTAAAGTCTTAAAATTAAAGTAAAAAATAAATATATAATATACAAATAAAATATATACCTATACCGAATACTATATTATAAAATAAATAAATATATACACATATATATATATATAACTATCATATTTGAGAGGAAAGGTAGTGCTCTTTAAGACGTTTCTTAAAAAGAGAAATGGATTTTAAGTCACGAATGCTAGGCGGAAGTGAGTTCCACAATCTAACTGCATGGACAGAGAAAGAGTAGGAATAGTAGCTGGATTTATGAGGATGGGTTTTAAGGATAGACCTGAGGTGTGATCTGCACGGAGCGTCACTAGGCCGAGCGTAAGAAATGCGCTCACGCAGGTAAGAGGGATAAGAAGGGTTATGAAGGATGTTGAAAAGGAGACAAAGAATCCGAGTGTTCCTGAGAAGACGGATAGGGAGCCACTTGAGTTCCTTGCGAAGGTGAGAAACATGGTCATACTTGCGTAGACCAAACACAAATCGAAATCTATGTTATTATTTATATGTTTAACTTCAAGGATAAGGTTTTATAACTGATCCATGAGAGTATTCTGTGAGCATATTACACTGTGCAACATATTCTTGATTTCCTGCTTAAAATCATCCAAACCATCATTCACATTCGACGTAGGAGGACAACGCCGCTTACATCTTTGGGTAATGTTTGTAACGGGATTTATTGAGTGTCCTTCATCGTCGAATAATTTTAGTAGGTCCGATTCGGAACATGTCGGAGATTGTTGCTTATTTGGTTGTGTTCTCGTTAATTTGGATATTATGAGTCGGATATTCTCAGCAATTTTATAAAAACTGCTGACAAGTTACAAAAAGCCAATTGTCTCGGTCGGATTTGAACTCACGACACTTCGTTACTCCGTGCAGCGCCTCAGTCCACTAGGCTACAAACACTGATATTAGAGTTGTGAAATTGATGTTCTTTTGGTTCTTAAGACAAAGACTCATCGATGACTTTGGAATAGAATAGAATACTCTTTATTATGTACACCATATAAGTTACAGAAAAGATAGATGAGAAACATTACATAGGGTGACACAATGGGCGGCCTTATCGCTAAAAGCGATGTTTTCAAGACAACCTTTGGATGGATTCTAAAGAGAAAAAGGAGATACACTACTGTAGGTAGTCTTAGGTGTACTATTTATACAAACATCAATACATACTAAATAGATAAATTTATACAATGATAATTGTGAAACAATAGCAGAGAACTCTAGTAACAAACGCTAAGAGAGAGATAGTGGTTCTTGACCAAAGTTTTAAAAATGGACAAAGATTGAGCCCGCCTTATCGACACAGGTAAGGCATTCCATAACCTCACCGCTTGAATCGTGAAAGAATTGTCATAGAAGGTGGTGGAATGCATCGGCATTTCTAGTCTCAAGTTTTCCGATGACCTCAGATATCTATTATGTGTGTCATGAAGGAACTTGAATCGTTATTTAAGGATTGAACAGAACACTGTAGAGCAGAAATAAAATATGAGAATCCCGGCGAAGACGTATGGGAAGCCACTTGAGTTTTGTCCGAAATTCAGAAATGTGATCATATTTGCGCAAGCCAAATATAAATCTTATACAAAGGTTTTGAAGACGCTCAAGTTTATCTAGTTGTGCCTGAGTGAGATTGAGATAACTGACATCAGCATAGTCAAGGATGGGAAGCAGAAGGGACTGTGCAAGTGCAGTTTTAGTGGCAGTAGGAAGGAAGTTCCGCAATCGTCTAAGGGACCTAGCAGATGCAAAGATTTTGCGGCTTACGTCCTGGAGCTGTGGACCCCAAGACAGATGTTTATCGATCCAAACCCCAAGATTCTTAACTTTCTCACTTAAAGGAATTGTAGTTCCATTAAACTGAACCTGGGGAAGTTGTGACCAATTTACTTTCGGAAACATCCAAGAGCTACCTACAACAATGACTTGGGTCTTTGATAGATTAACCCGCAGACCATTGGCCTCACTCCACTCACTAATTGTAGCCAAATCCTTGTTTATTGCATTCATTGCATCAACTAAGTTTGCAAGGTCAGCTTGTTTGTAGATTTGCAAATCGTCTGCAAAAAGGTGGTAGGATGAGAGAAGGTTTTTGGAGATAGCGTTTATAAATATTGCGAAGAGTAAGGGAGATAAAACGCCACCCTGAGGTACACCGGCAGTTGCATAACACCAGGAAGAGTTAGATTCTTCTATGCATATACGTTGCCGGCGGCCATACAGGTAACTGCGAAACCAGTCAATCACCGTCGGAGATATGTTAAGCGAGCGAAGTATGCCAAGCAAGATGTCGAAATCGACAGTATTGAAGGCATTACTAAAATCTAGCAAGCAAAGAACCGTCAGATTACCGCGCTCCATGCCTAATCGTATATCATCGGTTACGTTCACTAATGCTGAAGCGGTGCTATGACCAGGGCGAAATCCGGATTGATAAGGATTCAGCAGACTATTCATACAAAGAAAAGCACTGAGCTGATTGTGGACAAGGCGTTCGAGGACTTTGGATAGGAAAGGCAAGATGGAAATAGGACGGTATTCGGAAAACGATGTAGGATTTACCTTTTTCGGTAAGGGAGTGATTTTGGCGTCTTTCCAAGTCGATGGAAAGACCCCATGGGATATTGAGTAGCTAAGGATATAGCATAAGATGGGAAGGATTTCGTCGAGGACAGGGTCATCTTTCGACTGACACAATCACTGCCAACTGCGTTAGAAGTGATTGAAACTTTGCTGTTCTTAACATCACAATCAGAGAATTGACTAAAAAGACTTTGACCGTAACTTTAAAATCAAGGTGTTGCGGGTAGTGTCACTGCGCGATATCACAACAGTTTTAATAAACTGTTCAGAGCTTGAAATGTTATTATTGTTTTGTTTTACACACTTTAATGTATTTTCACAGATGATTTGAGTTTCTTGTGGCAATATAATACTCTTTCGCACAAAATAGTCACTCAAAATTTGTTGTTTACTTTTATATAGATTTTTAAACACAGACAGTACACGAAACACGACCGATCGCGAGCGCGTCGAGCGGGGGGAGCAATTAAGTATAATATGAATAATAAAACCTTTCCGGGGTCCATGAATTTTCGAGCTCGCTTCGCTCGCTCTTGTGTTCTGCCCTCTCTTAATTAATGAGCATCAGTCCATAAAGTTACTATACGAGGCGGGATGCAAAAATTTTCGAGCTCACATCGCTCGCTCTTGTGGTCTGCCCTCTTTTAGTTCTTAAGCTTACTTGCATTACTCAACAATACTGAGTTTAGATAATGATGAAAACGAAAACAAGATAATCGTATTCCTGAAAGTAAAAACCTGCAGCGCAAATGGCACACCTTCCCCCCGTTCCGAAAAATGGCTTGCGGTTACCGTCACAAGAACGAGAGGCTAAAGGCGCAACTCATAATTATTGGGGGAGGGGTTCATTTGTGGGATGACACCCCATTATCCGCCTCAGGTGTCACCCATGCTAGCTACGCTACTGGGTTAGCGTAACGGTAACGTACATCTAATAGGTAACCTGCTAAGTGAGTGAGCAAACTAACCTGCCAGATTTCAAATTTCTACTAACATTTATTTTATTATCTTATATTTCCGGTGTGAGCCAAGGATTAATTTCAAAAATAGTTAAGGAAGGGCACGCAGCAGAAGAAACTGGTACAAAAATTCGGACACCAGGCAAGGAGAGAAAACGTAATAGTGGATTTGTGCATGTTGATGATTTTGACATGGGAGTTATACGGAGGAAAGTACATGAATTTTATTCTGCTAAAAAAGAGGTCCCTCTGTTAAAAAGCTTCTAGAGGTCTTAAAGACAGAAATAAATTACACAGGACAGCGAGAGAGTCTGAGAAAGCTGCTTCACAACGTGGGATTTCATTTTAAAATATCTCAATCCAATCGGAAGGTTTTTATGGAGCGTAATGAAATACCAGCTTGGAGAGCTAAGTACTTGCATGCAGTGGATAAAAATAATAAATCTCCCCAGCCCCGGCCCATAATTTATTTAGATGACACATATATTCATTCTTCGCATACATCAGGTAAATTTTGGCAAGGAGAGAGTGAAGACGGAGTATTGAAGGAGAGAGTTATCGAAAGGGCAAAGATATATTATTGTTCATGCGGGAAGAGATACTGGATTTGTTACAAATGCACTACTTGTGTTTAAATCAAACACAAAAATTGGTGATTATCATGACGAGATGAATAGTACCAACTTTAAAAAGTGGGTTATTGAGAAACTTGTGCCTAATTTACGAGAGCCATCCATAATAATGATAGATAATTCTCCTTATCACCGTATTTGTGTATTTGTATAAAGTCCCAAAGACGAATTCCTTAAAAAAATGTGTAATTATGGTTGACCCAAAATAAAATTGACTACGGAGAGAATTTGAGTAAACCTCAGCTTTTAGAAATAATTAAGAGAAACAAGCCTGAACCTGTATATGAGATTGAAAAAATTTTAGAAGACAATAGACACAAATGCTTATATTTATCACCTTATCACTGTGATCTAAATCCCATTGAACTCATATGGAGCACAATGAAAAGAAAAGTTGCTGATGTAAATATTGAGCACAAAAATGCTAAAATTCCCCGCCTAGTTAGAGAAGCTTTTGACGCCATTACAGTTCATGAGTGGGCACAGCATTGTAAACACGTTCGCAGGTTAGAAGGAGAATACTTAAAACATGATTTGTATTCAGATAAACCTTTTATTATAGAAGTGGTAAGTGACACTGAAACCGAAAGCGATAGTGATAATGATGATAGTGCTACGGAAATAAGCGGAGTATGGCCTCACAACCAGGATGAAGTTGTGTATGCAAGTTCATCTAAAGATTACAAATACTGTAAGCTTGGTTTTCAATAAATCATTGTAAAGCATTTTGTTTTTTTTTTTATTACACTACACTACCACTAGGTACCACTGCTAATTATAATTAGTCAAATCTGGTGTTAGGGGTTAGGTACGGTCATAACTAAATGCTAGACATCCAGGTACCTCGTTCAAGGTTAACTTCGCATTAAACGAAAGCTGTATCCCCCGTGGAACATTTTATCTGCTGAATTTCCACTTCATTGGATTACTTTTTAGATAAAGCCATTATTTATTGCTGAGAGACTAAACTCTTAGTTGTACCGACGTAACTGTAAATTTTCAAATTCTTTTTATTTATTTTTATATAGGTATCATTGTTTTTAATTTGTAAAAACTGTAATTCTTATTAAACGATTATTTCTAATGTGAAATTTCCTTCTTAAAAACTTACTCAATTTTGGGCACCTTATATTAATTAGCAACACTGAATCGACGGTGCCGTCCTCTTTCAGTTCACAGATAAGTTGGTAGGACTGTACGTCAAGCTACCGGAAACTGTCAAATTTTCCCAATCTACCATGAACTTAATCGCCTTAATTAATGATAAAGTTGAAAATCTATTAAAGAAATTTGACAAATTGTTGTAGTTTGATTTGCTGTCGTCTGTACATAACAGCTTCAGATTTTCTTTTTTTCTTGATTTCTTATTTTCTTGTTTCATACTTTTCAGGACCGGTCGTTGTGGCGACGCTTGGGGGAGGCCTATGTCCAGCAGTGGATGTCTTTCGGCTGATATGATGATGATACTTTTCAGATCGTATATTTTTAGTAGTCAGGTTTTAGTTTTTGAACTTTAATTTTTATTTAAATAATTTTGGGGTTATTATTTCGTAATAAAGTATTTGCAGAGCTGCTTACATTTTTTTTGTTCTGCTTTTATGGTTTTACAGTACCTGGGCGGGAATTCTCGACATACTTACCGATCGCCTAGCGACCGAATTCATTAAAGTCACCCGTACACAGTCAATCTCGAACGCATTCCAAGGTCAAAATCAATGGTATGATCCGTGGATCGCGTTCGTTTACTGGGTACGGGTGGCCTTAGGACAACGACCAAATTCGGTCGCTATGCGATCAGTTTCTATATCGAGATTGCAGGCCCTGTCTAGGCAATATATCAAACTAGTTATTATTTTAATAAAAGGGTTTCGACTGCACAGTTTTCTGGAGCATGACTTCTCATTAATTTTAGTCGGGATACTATCGAAGAGGAGGACTCTAGAACACGAACTTGAGAGGCCGACTTCTCAATCACATTGATTCGAGTCGGAAATCTCTCATCAAGGGAGACTGACAGAGGCGGATAGAGATGGGCGTTGAATGAACGAACTAGTTAATTCGACCGTCTATACAATGAACAATTCAACGGTTCACCGTTAATCAACGGACTAGTTGAATTCGTAGACGGCTAAACTGAGACTCCACTACGTTCATGTCGACTTAATGCGACGATCGACGCAAGAAGGTAATAAAAGTTCATTCGTCTAAAAAAATGATAACTATTGATGAACAACGAGCAAACTAATTTGACCTCTAACTCTAGCTGCAAAGAGTTGATATTTCTATGGGCCAAACGTCATTTTGGAGTAAAAATGCATAGTGTTCTAACAAGAAAGGAAGTTCAAATACTAACTGTAAAACTTATTTTTAACTTATTTACTTACCTACCTTGATTTTTTTTTTTTTCGACATATGTCAAAAAATTACAGAATTTTTTAAAAGCGAGTTTATTTACTTATTGATGTTTCAAAGTTGATTTTAATATGACAGTATATATTCCTGTGTCGCTGTGAATATTATATTTCAGTGTTGTGTAGTATTTATCGCTGAATAAACGCTGTTAGAACGACAGAGTCAGCTGTGGATAAATCAGTAATTTACAGTATTTAATTGGATACAATACGATGTGTTCCATGTCGGATTTATGGTAAATAAAGAGAAGCCTACGCACAACTCTTCTTGTCCGGTTGTATGCTGATGCACGATCTTCACTCGAGTATCTTGCGCAGCCAGAGACCGCGCCGCCTAGCTGCTCCTTAAAACGCGACGACGATTGGGACGAGACGCCGCGTCGGCCCGCGTGTCGCCAGGCAACGGTTGCCTAGGGCGCTGCCACGGACAAGTCGCGGCGCCCCAGGCCCTCAGCGCGACTGCGCGTTTTTTTTCATTTGACTTTTGCTGTCATCATTTGACTTTTTTACTTGTGTTTTTTCTTTGATTTTTTTTGCTAGTTATTTAATTATTTATATTAAATGCAAAGTGGTAGCAGTGATGTTGTGTTGCAAGATAGTGCCGGTCAACCTTCGACATCACTAGACATCCTGGAGAGGTGTCCTCTCTGCACCCAGGCACGATTTTTTAAAGGTAAGCGGGGTCTGAATGTTCATATTGGAAAGGTGCATAAATCTCAGAATGCACTTACTTCAGACCCTGTTATTTCATCTTCTGTGCCTTCTACACCAGCTACATCCTTTGACCCATTTTGGAAAACTCTTGCAAAATTCAAAAACTCTGTACCTGTTTTAAAGCGAGTTCCCCGCGGCGCTAGACCTCTAGTAGCGCAACACTTGGCAGGACTCGTTCGCCGTGCCGCCCGGGAGAACTCGCAAAGTGCCTGGGAACATCTTCTCACTTTTCCCTACAGAATTTTACATGTGAATAAGAATTTGGCAACCAAAAAGACTTTAACAACACAAATTAAAGAAAACTGTAACGTTTCGGCTCTAAATTTGGAATCTAAATTGTCGACACAGAGGTTTACCTCCTTAAGAGGTATTTCCCATCTGGTCGAATCTAAATTAGGGGAAGGTGACATTAGCGGAGCAGCCAGGATTCTTTTCAGTAGTGATGTGGTGGCTCCGTGTTCTCCAGATACTCTCGCAGCTCTGGAGAGCAAACATCCTCCCCCAGCGGATGGTCTTTCTTTTCCCGACCCCCCTGATTCGGATATTCACACCCTCACCATTACAGGTCGAGAGGTGATCACAGCCATTTGCTCCTTCCGGAGTGGCTCTGCTGGCGGCCTCGACGCCCTTAGTCCGCAACATCTAAAGGATCTTATATGTTCAGGCGCCGGGGAAGCTGGTGAGTTGCTTTTGAAGGAGCTCACGGCTCTGATTAACCTCATGCTCTCCGGCAAGGTAAACGAGGCCGTCATCGACGTCTTGTACGGGGCCAACTTATGTGCCCTACGCAAGAGAGATGGCGGTATTCGTCCCATTGCCGTCGGAACTACTTACCGTCGTATGGCAGCCAAGATTTGTTGTAAATTTTATGGTGAGATAGTTTCGGAAAAATTTCAGCCCCTGCAGTTGGGTTACGGCTCCAAAGGGGGTTGTGAGGCTGCCGTACACGCACTGTCGACCTACGCAAATTCTGGCAAAGGAGAGGTCATCCTGAAGGTTGACATCAAAAATGCATTTAATTCGGTAAATAGGGACACCTTGTTGGTAGAATCTAAGAAAGAAATACCTCAAATTTTCAGTTTTCTCTGGCAATGTTATAGACAACCATCTAAATTACTTTATCGGGACAACCTTTTGGAATCCGCTGTTGGCTGTCAACAAGGTGATCCCCTCGGGCCAGTGATCTTTAGTTTAGCTATTCACCCTATTATTCGACAGCTAAATTCTAAATTTAATGTTTGGTATCTCGATGATGGTACCCTTGGAGGCGATGTAAATTTGGTATTAAATGATCTACAATTTTTAAAAAATCGACTTCATTCCATTGGACTTGATCTGAACTTTTCCAAATGCGAATTATTTTTGTCTGACAGTACTGACCGACAATTCACACTTTCAAAATTCAACGCAATAGCCCCTGGAATCAAAATTATGGACAAAAGCTCTCTTCACCTCCTTGGGTCACCAATCTTTGAGAATTCCTTTCCCAATTTTGTCGAAGAAAAAATTCAAAATTTCAAAGACGTTTCGGAAAGACTGTTAAAAATTAACATGCATTCGGCTATCACCATAATTCGTTACTGCTGTTTCGGTCCTAAATTGACATATTTTCTTCGTGCTTCCCATATGTGGAAGCACCCTCACCTTTTAGAAAAAATGGACCAAATTATCAAGCATACACTATCTTCAATTTTAAATGTGGCCATGGACGACCGAGCCTGGGCTCAAGCTACTCTTCCCATTCGTATGGGAGGCCTCGGCGTCCGCAAAATTACCAGTATTAGTTTACCGGCTTTTATATCTTCGGTTCATGGCACTGATAAATTAATCAGGAATATCCTAGCTTCCACACTGATTGATTTTGATGTGCCGTGCTTCACCGAGGCTGTGAATGCTTGGAAACTCGCTTGCCCGAATGTAAATCTACCCGACAACCCATCATACCAGAGACAGTGGGATGAGCCGGTCTGCAGAGAAGTTCAGAGGAACCTTATAGCCACTTCTACTTCTACTGCGGAGCGTGCGCGCCTGCTGGCTGTGGGTGAGTGGGAGTCGGGCCTCTGGCTTCACGCACTACCGTCGTCGAACTTAGGCACCTTGTTCGACGATACAACTTTCCGCCTCGCTGCTTCCCTTCGCTTAGGCGCATCGTGTTGTTCTCCTCATCGTTGTCACTGTGGTGAAGCTGTCAACAGCCTCGGGCACCACGGTCTCTCATGCAGTCGAAGTGCGGGTCGCTTTGCACGGCACGCAAACATCAACGACATTATCCGACGCGCTCTTGTCGCCGTCGGCGTTCCAGCCGTACTAGAACCCAATGGCCTGGCACGCGACGACGGCAAGCGACCGGACGGTATGTCTTTGTTTCCATGGAAGATGGGTAGGCCTTTAGTGTGGGACGCTACTTGTGTCGATACTCTTGCGCCATCCCATCTTCCTAGCTCGTCGTGCTGTGCTGGTACTGCCGCTGCGGCTGCTGAGAACCTCAAGCGGCGGAAATATAATAACCTTGTTGGCAATTATATTTTTGAGCCGTTTGGGGTTGAAACTCTTGGACCGTGGGGTCCGAGTGCTCATGCCTTATTTAAAGATCTATCTAAACGCTTAGTTGACACTTCGCGTGACCCAAGGGCTGGCTTTTACCTCGGACAGAGGATAAGCATTGCCATACAACGTGGCAATGCCGCCAGTCTTTTGGGCTCACTTCCGGTGGACAGCGATGCGGACGAATTTTTTGACGCCTTATCTTAGTTAGGATATTTTATTTTAAGTGTATATATTTAGTATTCTATCTTATTCAATCATAGTATTCTGTTCAGTTTTATTCCAATATTAGTAAATAAAACTTACCTACCTACAAAATAAGTTTAATATTCTGAGGATACACACATTTTTTTTTATACGTGACGCTACGCTACCTACAAACTATATATTGAATCGTCGCCCAACATAGTCGCGCGTCTCGTCGCCGCATCGTCGCAAAGTTAACAAAGTTTACGTCGTGGACTAGTCGACAAATTCAACTAGTTGATCGACGCGTCGATGAACGGATATGGACGGTCTCGTTTCGTTCACGATAAATACGTCGACGACCCATTTCTAGAGGCGTATTAAATGTTACCAGCGCCCTAGGCAAACCTCATCGACGCCCCTAAGGTAAGGCACGAGCAGGCGCGGATCCAACATTTCGCTCAGGAAGGTGGAAAAAAGCTCGTCTTTTTGTGGAGAACGGGTTATGAAAAAAAAATGCGGCTTGACAATTTATACGTAAAAAAATTACAGCGCGTGTAGCGAGCACAAAAAATTGCCAATAGAAAAACAGAATGACACTTTGCTCAACCCGAGAATCGAATCCATGACCACACGCTTAGCCACCGTGGTTTGTGATCATAAGACCAACGAGACAGTTATAAGCAAGAGAGAGCTACTGTGAATGACGTACAACAGTGTGCAGATGCTTGGTTTTTGGGATCGGGCCACATAGGAGTAATCAAGTAGTTTTTATTAAGTATTTTATTTTTGAAGTGAAAACTTCTTTAGCGGCGTTGAGCACTTTTTCTGTAATGGGTATAAAATCTTAAACTCGCGTCAGGACACGTGACCTGATCGAAAAAGCGTAAGACGGACTCGCGTCAGGGTCACGTGATGCTGATCGAAAAAGCGTAAGATCGAGGGGAAGGGAGAGGAACTAGTATCTCCCACTCTTTCTACCGTGCCTGAGTGTGCTGCTCCGCTTAGGCGGCACAGGGCGCTTGCGCGAATGTCCGTCTGTGTTTATGTACAGCGTGCCACGCGTATCCAAGGATACGAAATTACGGAATTACGAAATTATGGATGAAAGTTGATTTTTCTAAGAGATAAAAATTAATGTAATATATAAATAAATAACGATATAATATTATGAATAATAACATGTAAATTGTCATATTTGTGTACGATAGCGCAATAAATAAACATTGTATTCTACCTCATAAATGATAGTATTTTTTATTTTTTTTTATTTATGTAAGTAATAGGAACTTTTTTTCGTGTAATTTTCCTTGTATGCCCTTTGGTAATCTTGCGCCCCTGGGTACGTTGTCTAGCCCACTTTGCCTTAAGGATAATTCTCCCATGGAGACTGAACACTCAATTTATAAGCGTAACTCTCCATTAACTTGAGCTGGGATTCTCTCGTCGAAGGAGACTCTGAACATGCACTTGAGAGGCGTGACTTCTCATTAATTCGAGTCAGAAAAGGATACTCTCGTAGACGAAGACTGAACGCGCAATTGCAAGGCGTGACTTCTCATTAATTCGAGTCAGTATTCTCTCGGAAGACTCAGGACACGCACTTGAGAGGCGTGACTCCTCATTAATTCGAGTCAGGATTCTCTCGTAGACGAAGACTGAATGCTCAATAGGGAAGATGCAAATAGAGAATTTATGAGAATGTTGTTAATAATATGATAAAAAAGTATAAACTAAAGGCCATTGCAACGTTTTTATTTTAGTTAACATCGATTTTTAACAAAAATAACGAATTAAAGTAACGTGAAACGGAACGTATTTAAAAACAACAATCAACGGGTTTTTTATATATCAATGCAATCAGCGTTTATTGACGTCACTGCTGTTATGACAACGAAAAGGCAACCTTATGTCTTTGAGTTAGGACCAGTGGCAGACAGTAGTGACGTCATCGTCCGTTTTGAAAATTTAAACCGTCTGTTTAAAAACCGCAATTTTGGCTATAAATTAAAGCGTATTCATTTCTTATTTATGTGGTGGTCTATTCTAGATGGAGTTCTTTAAAATTAAAGCAAAAGTGGAAATATTGCATGTTCCCTATTGAGAGGCGTGACTTCTCATTAATTCGAGTCGGGATTATCTCGGAAGACTCTGAACACGCACTTGAGAGGTGTGACTTCTTATTAATTCGAACCGGAATTCTCTCGTCAAGGGATGAAGACACACTGAACACGCACTTGACAGGCGTGACTTCTCATTAACTTGAGCTGGGATTTTCTTGTCGAGGGAGACTCTGAAAACGCACTTAAAAAGTGTGACTTCTTATTGATTCGAGTCGGGATTCACTCGTCAAGGGAGACTGAACACGCACTTGAGAGGTGTGAATACTCATTAACTTGAGCTGGGATTCTCTCGTCGAGGGAGACTCTGGACACGCACTTGAGAGACGTGAGTTCTCATTAATTCGAGTCGGGATTCTCTCGTAGTAGAAGACTGACTCGCACTTGAGAGGTGTGGCTTCTCATTAATTCGAGTTGGGATTCTCACGTCAAGGAAGACTCTGGACACGCACTTGAGAGGCGTGACTTCTCATAAACACGAGCTGGGATTCTTTCATCGAGGGAGGCTCTGAACACGCACTTGAAAGGCGTTACTTCTCATAAATTCGAATCAGGATTTTCTCGTGTGAGTCTTTACCACTCTTGATTTCAGCCCGTTACTAAGCTTCTGCTTCCGTCAGTCTTTGGCAAGTCATTAACCGGAATAAAAGGTACTTATTCTGTGTTAATTCAGGATTTAAACTATCCGTTTGCCAAATTTCACCTAAATTCGTTGTTACCAACTCAAGTTTAATCACAGTTCAATGGATAATTTTTATGTTATTTAATAGGTAGGTTAATAAATTGTGATACTTACTGCATTTATTTTCAACATAGGTAATATTATATTTTTTATTCCAACAGTGCCATCCCTACTGAGGCAAAATATACTCAGTCTTCATGCGAGTGTATTCTGCCCCAGTAATTCATTTCCGTGGGGCAAAAAACAATATAAAAATGTGACAAGTTTATTTTGTCCCACTATTGGGGCAGAATAGACTAACTTTATGTTGCATAGGCTTGGGAAGAAGAAAATACGTTTGGCTCATATTTAAGGTAGGTATTTAGAAATTCCCACATATCGGGTGTTTGCTAGCAAAGCCGCGAATGACAGCTAACAATATATATATATTTTTGAAATGTGTTAATATAGCCATTCCATTACAGTTTCATTAACGAAATATTTTTTTAGTTCATGACTTTACATCCCCCAGAGAGTGCCACATTCAATTTAATGCACCAGAGATAAACACTGTGCTTTTCATTTCGAATATAAGAAAAATAAAAATATAAAAACGAATTAGCTAAAGAAAAATCCAATCTGAATCTGATGAAATAATGAACAAAACTCTACAACTCGAAAAAACAAATGAAGATTGGATTGCCGTTTTCCCGCCTATTTTGTTTTTTTTTCTGTGACCGGCCAGCTACTCAGCCTTTATTTTACATTTTCATCAATGCAAAAATGCTAAATATTTTGCCTAAATCTACGTTATTCTAAAGAAATAGTTGAAAGTAAATTATAATAAAGTCATTTAAAAAAATATAATGATTAATTAATACTCATCTTTATGTTATTTCAATTTAACATCGCGCTGTTATTGAGTGGCTGTATAATAAAAAGTTGGGATATGGTTCAATGGAAATGTGAAAATAAAACAAGTTTTTTTTAATAATTTGACAGCTGTCAGTTGAAAACAATTCTCCCTAGGGCTGAAAAGTTATACTTTAAACCCGCTCCTCAAGCAACATCAGGCCTAGGTACTTGCCCAGTATGAGTGTCTAATAAATAACTGGCCAAGTGCGAATTGGACTCACGTGCAAAGGGTTCCAAACGAATACAAATTTTTTAACATGTGTTTTTAACACTATAGACTTCTTATAAGTTTTCCTGTAATCTATAGGTAAAGATCTATTATCTCCATTATTTTCAAAATTTTAGGCTTAGTACTTTCGGAGATAAGGAGCGCATGGTCATTTTTCGTCTAATTTCTTGAATAACTTCAAAACCATTTATTTTTAAATGATGAAAAAATTAAAACTCTCACAGTAAGCCCTTTCATTTGATATGGCACATGATATTATTCATTTTTTTTTCTAATTTAACCCCCAAAAGTGACCCTCAAAGTAAAAATTTAATAATTTACGTAACGCTTCCGTGTTTGGGTCATAGAAGTCCATATGTGTACCAAATTTCAACAGAATCGGTCCAGTGGATCCGGAGAAAACTGGCTGTGACAGACGGACAGACAGACAGACACCCGAGTGATCCTTCCGTTTTTTGTTCGGAACCCTAAAAATATGTAGTTTCATAAAAAAAGCACCAAACCCGTTAAGCACAAACCATTCAAACGTACCTGTGTAAACTATCAAAATGTTTTGAGTCAAACCAAAATCTACGTATTTGAATCAAACATTTTGATCATCTCGTGGGCGCTTACAACCCTGGGTAAAAGTGCAGTTCCATTTGAAAATGTTTGAGAATAAAAGTAACAATTGAAACAGCTAAGCTAGATAGTTAACTTAGTTGTAAAGTTCACGTTTATGACTATAGCTAATGCCTCGGTCAAACTAAGACGGTAGTCGTGGTGGGCGGAGTATAAAACAATTGTATTTGAATTATCCCCATTTGGCTGATTAGGGTATTTGATTATTTATGTCAAAAATATATTAGGTACAAAAAATATTAAAATTACCAAGAAATTTAAATACGACATTTATTCATTAATAGAACTTGTAGAAAGTAAAGAATGTTTGTGGTATAAAACTAAGGATGCGTCCAAAGAAAAAAATTTGCGAAGAAATGCATGGCACGAAATTTTTATTTTGTACAAAAGCAGAAGGAGAAGTTGTCGTCGGTTCAACGCAGCCATTCGCTAGTTTGTTTTATTTCTACGCACTATCACGCCCGACAACTACAACAAACTGACACTGACTGAACCACCGAGATCGTTGCGGTGGACAAACGATCGCCGTCACGTCAACTTGAGTGACGTGGCGATGGAAAAACGGCCTAAAGCTGGCACCACCAACCTCAAAAATATGATTGGCATATTTACTTTAGATTTTTAAAAGATAAAATCTTTATTTCTCTCTTTTAAGTTATTAATTAATACAGTTTTGAAGTCGGTTTCGGTCGCCGCGGTACAATAACCTTTCGAACAATCCCGCCTTAAGTCGCACCCTCAACTGATATTGGCCCCCCACGCTCACAAGAAATAAATCGCAGTGGCTCCGCCACGACCCGAATCTTATAAGGACTCTTTGAAACAGCACAAAGGAGAACATTTGCGAAGACAGTGTGTGGAACCTTGAAATTATAGGCTAAGCTCATTGCCCACCCTGTTGGTTAAATTAAATTAATTTTGCGCGATGTTTTGTCTCAATTAACACACGTTTTTGATGATACTGGCAGGTGCGTATGTATTGGAATCGAGCACTAGGGGCGCAGCGGGAACTTAACAGGAGCAAACCGAATAAATAATAGTCCTGCCTGCTCTGGGCATTCTTGCGCCCCCCAGAGACTACGCCCTGTGCCTGGGCACCGGTGGCACCGCCCTATTTACGGCACTGGCAAAGCTGTATCTTCATGTCGTCTTGGCAACGTCTTGGCAACGTCTTGGTAGTTAACATTATAATATACTATTTAGATCTATAAGTATGATTACCCGATATATATCACTTTCATCTATGGTATGATCTATGTACCTATGTGTTCTGTGATGGGTGGATTTACTCCACAAAAATTTCTCCGAAAAAAAAATTTAAAACACATTGGAATGCTAGTAAAACTAGATAAAATCATTGGAGGATAAGTATAATGTTCCTACATTGTGTTTACACCAATGGTTTACACCAACATTTTAAGCGTAGTTCAGAAGATATCAGCAATCCAATAGGGACCGTGCACGGCGTTGACTATGCCATCTAGTGTCGCATATTCGAAGTTTTAAGGGTCAAAATACTTGACATTGACGCTTCTGTGCTGGTACCTGTGGTTCCTGCACGCTCAGGTTAGGGGAACGTGCGCGAAGAAGACTGTGCCATCCAGCGTAGCAATTTCGAATTTTATACTTGAAACATACTTGACAGTGACATTTCTGTGCAGCCACCTATAGTTTCTGCACGCTCCCTATAAAAGAGGTGCGATCTTTCTTCGCATGTTATCCTTGGCAGCCTACTTGCTTTTCTTCAACTGTCACTTCGTCGTGCACGGACGCCGTGACGGATGTGTTTAGGAGGGGTATGAAGTACTACATTCCGTTCTCTGCCGTAACAATGTCTGTCGAAGGTCGTCCATGGTAGTAGTGTGGTAGTGGTGGCGGTGGGGGACTCTATTCTCCGCACCTAGACTCTCTTTCGGTCCGTTGTGCGTGATTATCCTGGCTAAGTTAGCCAGCCTAGCTCCGCCCAGAAGCAAAGAAGTTTCCTGGGAGCTTCACAGGCTTCGCGGAGCGACCTCACCGTTCCGAGGATTTGTTGACGTTGGGTAGCCACTGCCTCGCATTCCAGGATGACGTGGGCGGCCGATTATTCGGCGTCAAAGCAGCCCCTGCAGAGTGGGCTGTCTGTGGCGCCTATGTTAAAGAGATGTTTATTTAGGGGGCAATGGCCCGTAATTGTCCCTATTATTATTCTGAGGTTTTGTTCTACTTAGGCTGAGTAGTCGTTTTGTTAGTCGCGGATGTAGACTTGGTACTGCCATTTTTGACTGTCTGCAGTCTGTAGCCCGTGACCATTTGTTATTATGAAGTTCAGTTGATCTCTGGCGGATCCATGAACGAAACTGCAAGAACGGTAGAGGGAGGAGCGGATACGGGCCTAGCACTGCCATCTCGGAACCTCTCCTCGCAAGCTCATCCGCGGCATCGTTGCCCAAGGATCCAATGTGCCCCCTGATCCACTGGAGGGTGATTCTGTTAGACAGTGATATGCTCTCCAGGGCGAGGTGACATTCACAGATTAGTTTACTGTTGGGTTGTTTGTTTTCTAGGGCTTTGAGCACAGCTGGGCTATCAGATACGAATCTTATTGCGTAGTTGTGTATCCCTAGACGCTTTACTGCTGTTGCAGCTTGTGTTATGGCGACACACTCGCATTGGAAAATCGAGCTGTGTTCGCCTAGTCGTAGGTGAAAGGTAATGTTAGGTCTAGGGAGTGTACGCCAGCCCCTGAATCGTTTTGAGTTTTTGAGCCATCTGTATAAATGCGTACTTCGTTGACTCCTGGCTGATCCCTATCTTCCACTGTTGTTTGTATGCTATAACCTTTGTTGAACATAGGTTTATTTGGTGTCCTATCACACGGGGCAGCGATGAGAGGTTGGTACTCAATCGCCCGGTCCAGGATGCCAGCGTGTGGGCTAGTGTGGTTCTTGCCCCATATGCCTAAGTGCATAAGCCTGATAGCTGCTAGTGCCGCCTCCTGCTGTACAAGTCAAGGGGAGTTAATTGTAGGGTTATTTCCATTGCTGCAGTTGGCGTTGTCCTCATACAGCCAGTGATAGCAGAACAGGCTAGCCTTTGGAACCGCTGGAGCCTGGAGGCGGTGGTCGAAAGTTCAGTTCTCGGCCACCAAACCAAGGCGCCATATGTCAGCATTGGTCTGATCACAGCTGTGTAGAGCCACAGCGTGATCTTCGGAGACAGCCCCCAAGTTTGTCCTAGCATTTTCTTGCATTGGTAAAGTGCGATGCTTTTGTTAAGTTTGTATTCAAGATGCTTATTCCAGAGCAATTTGCTATCAAGAATCACTCCTAAGTACTTGACTTCTTCTGTAAGTGTTAGTTCTGTGTTGAATAGCTTAGGGAGTTTATGAGGTACCAGGGCTCTTTTGTTAGTGAACATTATTAATTCTGTTTTGGTGGGGTTGACCGATAGTTCGTGTTTTTCACACCAGTTCTCGATTATTTTGAAGGCTTTCCTCATGAGGTCCGTTAGATGCCTTCAAATTTCCCCGTGATTAAAATTGCTATGTCATCTGCATAACCCACCGAGTACAAGCTACTAGCGTTGAGCTCTGTGATGAGCTCGTTTACAACTAGGTTCCACAGTAATGGTGACAGCACCCCACCCTGCGGGCAGCCTCTACTGACGATACCTCGCGTGGTGGTGTTAACAGTGAATTGAATAGCGCGTTGTTTTAGCATGTTGTGTATCCATTCTATAAGCGTTGGCGCCACACCATGCATGGCTAGAGCCTGGCTGATGCTGGTGAAGTTTGTTTTGTCAAAGGCACCCTCTATATCAATGAAGGCGCCCAGTGTTACGTTTTTGGCTTTGAGACCATTTCCTATGCGTGTGACCACGCAGTGGGGTGCGGATTCAGTTGATTTACCTGCACAGTAGGCGTGTTGGTTTGGATGTAAAGGTTTAAGTAGCGAGATTTGACTCCTAATCGTTCTGTCCCCCAGTCTCTCCAGTGTTTTCAGGAAAAACGAGGTGAGGCTGATGGGTCTGAAGTATTTGGGTTGAGTGTAGTCGCTCTTACCAGGTTTCGGAATAAAAAATATTTTTACTTCGCGCCAAGTCAAGGGGATGTAGCGGTGAGCCAGACAGGCACGGAAAACCTTGACAAGATGTTCCACTAGCGAGCCTCCGCTCCATCTGAGCAGAGCCGGAAAGATACCATCCAACCCTGCTGCCTTGAAAGGCAAGAAGGTGTTGGTTGCCCATATTATTTTATCCTTGTCTATTATTTCTGAAGCCACCTCCCAATCTAGGTGACTCGTGGGTCTTTCCCTATGCGGATCCCAACTCTGTTGGGTTGCAATCTGGCAGCCTGGGAAGAGGGTGGTGAGAAGTAATTCGCTAGTTTCCGCATCGTTAATTGTGTAGGTGTCTGCCTAGGTACAGTGAGAGCACAAGAATGCTCATAGCTATTTAGGAGAATTGATGTGAGGTTGTTTACGTATTCATCTAAGTTGGTTATAGGGATTTCAGCTGGAAGGGAGGGTAGTTTACTAAACTCTACCCTAACTAGCCTGATAAACTTGGATTGGTCTGTGTTGCGAGGAATTCTCCTCGGTTGCGGCTTTGGTAGATTAAAGTTGATGGTAAATCGGATCCATCTGTGATCCGAACATGATAGTTCGTTGGACACATGCCAGTCCTGGATGGAGCCGGAGATGCCTATGGTTGCTAAAGTTAGGTCTATTATTGTTTGTGATCGTGCGTTAATGAAAGTTGGTTCTGAATCTTTGTGAGAAATACAAGATTATTGCTAGGAATAAAGTCAAGCATTACCTCACCTCGGTTGTTGTTTTTGACATTATCCCAGAGCGTGTGGTGCGCGTTGGAGTCAGTTGCGATGATTAGTTCCAGTTTCTCCCTTTCACAGTACTCCACCAGTGAGGCGAGCTCTGGAAGGGACAGGTCCTCGTCGCCTGGCAGGTAGGCCGAGGCGAGGACGATGTCCGGGAGATCCTGTTCTGTTCTGGAAACCCTTGTTGCTGTCAGGTCTCTTGAACAGAATTCGTTGATTAATAGGTTCGGTACATGTTTTGGAATAAAAATGCAGGTGCGTGGGTTATTTACGGAGGTGTCTAGCAGCAACTTACCTCCGATGTTCGCAAGACCACATATCCTGCCACCCCTAATCCACGGCTCTTGGATAAGGGTCTACAGGATCCTATTTGTCCCGCATGGGAGAAGAGCAGAGGCTGCTGTCATCGTCCTCACTCTCCTCCCCCGCAGGAAAGCAGTCCTTGTCCGATGTTAGTCCGGGCGAGGGTGGATCCTTTGTTGGTTCCTCGGTTTTTCCGCCGTCCTCCATCTCAGCCGGGGAAGAAACCCGCTCCTCCACCTCCTCAACGGTCTCCATCGCAGGTGGCGACGGTGGCCGCCCAGGCGACAGAGGATCAAGCCTCGGTCCAGGCGTGACAGGGGCCGTCGCGTTTGAAGGCGCGGTGACCTCCTCACTGGCTACAACCTCTTCCAGGAACCGGATGTTGATGCTGCCCATGAGGTAGTACACGCGCCTGTTTTTTTCTTTTAGTATTTTGACCATGGACTCTGGCACACGGAAGAAGAGACAGGTACCCGGGAGCTCCTGTCTGGTCCTCTCGTGTGTCAGGGTCCAGGTGTTTATTAGTAGGTTCGGGTTTTGGCGTGTGAGCAGCTTGAGTAGTGCCGGAGTGTCCTCTGTGTTCTCCGGAACGAACAGCATACACAACGCCTTTTTTGGTATTTCGGCTTGGGGCCGAACGGTTAGACTGGTCCCTGGTTTTGGGGACGGCATGTTGTTTATGATCCCCTTGAGCCAGGCCAGCGTGAATTCATCCTCGCACCAGGTTTTGAGAACTCCTTCAGCGAAGTGGGCCTTACCTCGAAAGTGGATCGCGGTATTTACAGTTGGGTTGGAGGGGTCGGGATCTGCCATAAGCAGTGCCCGCAGTGGATTTTCGATCTTTAGACGTATCTCCTCCGCTTGTTCTTGCGTCATATCCTCAAATGGCTCGGTCATGACGGCGACGCAGAGCTCATTGTTACGGTATGACGCGGCCGCTTCGGCGTTGCTCACCAAGGAACCGTCTACCATGTGGGAGCGAGCAGGCTTGCTCTTCTTGCTTATCCCAGTTGGTGAGACGGAATTCTCGGGTCGCCACTCATCCCACAACCCCACGCCGCGCCGGCTGCCAGCCCCCCCCCCCCCCCCCCAACAAACCGACCCTCGCTTGACAGCCCGCTGATGGGATGTCTCAGCCGGTTGATCGTGGGTAGCTACTTCACGACCACCCGTGTGAGAGGAAATCCGGACCGAAGTGATGTGTTGTATGCAACATGCTCCACTCAATCACCAGGATTTTTTCATCCCTCCGTACGGCTCCCCGCGCACGGCACAAACACGCGGGAGGTCATTACTATCCACCATCTGCTCTTATTCAATGATGGACACCCAGGGGCATGATCTCGCCACCCCTGTGTTATTTCGCCTGGTACGTCTATTTCTGAGGGAATTAGACCAATAAGGTTCTCCTTTGTTTTTCTGTTTCTCTTAAGGGTTGCCCTTGCCGCGCTGATGCGCTTAAAACACTCGGCATACCTAGCATGGGTCGACCTTGGTACGCACAAAGTAAATGACGTGAGTCAGAAGAAGAGAGCCTTCAACAGGGCTGCCAAGTCCTGCAAGAATGTGTTGCGGAAGGCTCGGTTTGACCACATTAGCCGAATAGGGAACAAATTTGCTTCATAACCAGCAGGTAGTAAGGCTTTTTCGCCCCCTAACTACCACCACTGCTGAGACCCGACGGGTCGCTGGCCCACTCCGCTGAAGAGAAAGCGAATTTGTTTGCGGATTCTTCCCGTCTGGATCCTGGTGGCGCGAGACCCCTGGGCCCCAAGTCTGCTATTACAATAGTGTCAGAATGGTCTATCATTGATTTCATAATGGTTGATTTTGACAAGATTCTATGCCATTTCTTTCAATGGAGCGTCAGTGGTTGACCACTGGATATAAAATCGTCATTATGACTTTCCAGTGGTCAACCATTCTGACACTATTGTAATAGCAGACTTGGGGCCCTGCTTCTCCTGATGGATGCGAGTCGAGTATGTCGAACAATCGCATTCATCAGAAGGACGTCCGTAGGGTACTGTAACCTAGACGTGAACAAGGCTAGTGGCCCCGACGGGATACCGGCAATTGTTCTGAAGACTTGTGCGCCTAAGTTGTCTCCGATCTTGACACGCTATTATTTCGCCTTTCGTTTGAGGCCTATCTCGGTAACTTCCATACTCCGTTAGAGTATGGAACGAGTACTGAATCGTAAGTTCCTGGCATACCTAGAAGCGAACGATATCCTTTGTGACCGACAATACGGTTTCCACCGAAATCGGTCAACTGGGCATCTTCTAGCTTATGCCATTCACATCTGGAGTGAGGCCATCTAGAAACACGGGGTGGCACTTGCGGTCTCCCTTGACATCTCGAAGGCCTTCGACAGGGTCTGGTACGATACCCTTATTAATAAGCTTAATCCTTCCTTCTGTCTGCCCGCCGGATTGTGTGATAGGATCGCAGATTTCCTGAGGGAGCGATCTATCCGGGTGGTCGTAGATGACTGCTCGTCTGGACTACTGGATATTAATGCCGGGATTCTTCCGGGGTCGGTGCTTTCGTCAACACTGTTCTTGCTACATATTAATTATCTGCTTAAATCCGGTACCTTTGGGTATGCAGACTATAGCACTGTTGCTGTCCGATGCACGAGCTGGTGGGTCGCAGATCCGGTCTCTCTGGGAGGCTATGGTTTAACGTTTGAACGTGTCCTTACAGGCTGTTTCCGATTGGGGCGATGCCAATCTGGTCAAGTTCAATGCTGCTAAGACACAAGCGTGTCTTTTTTCCGCCAAAAGGAACCAATTCTACCCAGCTCCATCTTTCTGAGGTGTAACCGTGCCAATAACCGACCAACTTGAGCTTCTCTGGGTAACATTAACATTTACCCTCAATTTTGGCCCTTTCATAGAGGCAAAAGCTCTCGTGGTTGCAAAAAAGTTGGGGATCCTAGCGAAGGTGAGACGGTACTTCACGCCGGAAAAGCTGCTCAAACTCAAGCTTTGATCGTGTATGGAGTACTGCTTTCATCTTTGGGATGGATATGCCAGATACCAGCTTGATGCCCTTGAGTTAATTGAGAAACGAGCCAAGAGGATCATCGGTAATGATAGGCTCGTCGAGTCGAGGCTCCAAAGTCTGGAGCATCGACGCCGAGTCGGCCGAGTTGCTAGCCTGTCTTTTTTCTACCGGTTGCATTTTGGAGAGTGTGCAACGGACTTGCATAATTTAATTTCGCCAAGCCCGTTCTATCATCGAACCACAAGACGAACGGCGATGCGCCACCGGTACATGGTGGACATCCCACCCACACGCACAAAACGTTTTGGGAACACATTCATAGTGCGTACAGCTAAGGAGTGGAATTCCCTGCCGAAGTCTGTGTTTCCTGATAGCTACAACCTGGGAGTCTTTAAGATAAGAGTGAATAGGCTACTTCTAGACAAGCGTGCTCCATCTTCGACCACATCATCGCTTACCATCAGGTGAGATAGTGGTGGTTTGTAAACGGTGATGATGGGTATGATGATGACGATTGGGACGCAACGCCGATTTTTCTAAAAAACTAATAACAGTAGTAAGATACCCCTTTTTTCTTTAGCATCCTCACTTATAATATAACTAAGTTCCTGTTGAAATTAGTTGTAATGTTATTTTATGTACTTTCCTTGAACCACAGCCTGACGGGAATGACGCAACTTTGTCTAAACAACTTTTTTGGTCAGTTCACAACAATATTTTCTGTCGGAGCGCGTTTCGCGGTTTGCTATGAAATGAGGAAGCGGGGCAGGGTATTACGCACAGAACACATTATGTATTACGGGCCGCGTAAATGTTACGCTGTGTACAGAACTACCTTCACAGTGATATTGCCGTGATGGTGTTGACGAATTTCGATGCTAAAATTTCATTTATATATTTATTGTTTATTTTACGAAGAAATTATGATTTACTTTTCGAGAAAGTTACTTACACTAATAATACAAGTAAAATAATAAATTAAAATCTACTTCATATGTCGGGTATTCGACTTTTTTACCGGCAAAAGTAAAGAGTACCATTTTTTTCACAGACGGTGATGATTTTGATAGAAGTTTTCATTTTATTATTAAAAATCTATTGAGTTTGCGTACATTTGGTTTAAAGCACATTGTAAAACAAGGCTATATACACCCTGTAAATGTGAAAAAGTTACGATAATCGAGCAATATATATTTTTTTATGCCCTAAACGTGACTTTTCGACAGCATTTTAAATCCACCCAGGTAGGTAAAGTGATTGGATACTTATCTATCGAATTGTAAATTAACATCTATTACGTAAACACAATGACTAGAAGAATTTTGTACAATACTTTTGGAGTTTGGTTCTTGGACTGAGAGCTGCTGACTTGTTGAGTCGCATGTGAGGTTGGGTAGATAACATCATAACCTAAAAAGACAGTGTTTTTCTTGCATTTAAAAATGTTTAAAGTAAGTTAAGTGCTAAAGGTTACTTAAATTATTAAAAGCCAGTGCAAAATAAGTGTATTACAACGGATTATTTATTTTTTAAACGCTTAATAATAAAGTGCATGACACTAACTGCACTGAAATTAACTTTGAGTGATGATCATACATAGGTTATCTGAATGAACTTTGTATTTAGATCTCGTAGTCTCGTACGATAAAAAAACTATTGGCCTGAAAATCAATAAAATCTGGGCTGAATATTTTATAAGTCACTTTGCACTTCCTATTGCGTAGTATTACATCTTACATTTAAACGTTGAAAGTGTTGTAAAATGTAAATTTTATGTTATTTTCATGTTTTATTTATAAATTCCGGTGGTTCCTATAATAAATTGGCTGTTTCTATGCTAGGGTCTAGTTGGTTTAGTGACCGGGGGTGCGTCGGGGCTTGGCCGAGCGACCGTCGAACAATTATTGAAGCAGGGTGGAAGAGTAGTGATATGTGACCTGCCTACCAGTACTGGACAAGAGACAGCAAAGCAGCTCAAAGAAAATGTTGCATTTGTACCAATTGATGTAAGTACCTTTGAGAAGTAAACCAGTTAAGAGTGGAAGGGTGGAGCATATTAATTTTGATTGAAATGATTGAATATTTCAATTATCAACAACATCACTAGTTCTATTACCAGACGCCTTTGGTAGCTTTGACGCATATGACTTGATACTGTCTCGCCTTCATGAATGCAGGCTCTGCATTATGAGTACACTGTGAGTCCTATGACAAAGAGATGTTAATTAATTTACCTGTGGCAGATAAAGGCAGCCATAAGTATATGTAACTGTTGTTTAGTTAGTCTGAGGATATGTTTTAGAGTTCGTTTTTGACACAAATGAATGAATGCTGTATTGCCTTCCTCTATGCAGGCTCTGCAGTGAGAGTTGTCTGTGAGTCCTATGAAATAGAGGTGTTAATTAATTGATCTGTGGCCAGTAATGGTAGTCATGAGTGTATGGAATTGTTTTTTAGTCAGTGGGAGGGTCTATTTTTAACCGACTTCCAAAAAAGGAGGGGGTTCTCAATTCGGTGGGTATTTTTTCTTTTTTATGTATGTACAGCGATTACTTTGAGGTTTCTGATCTGCTTTCTGTGATTCTTTTTCATTTGATGCGGTATACTTTTTGGTGCGGCCATTTGGTCCTGTAAAAAATTGATTCAGATTGGTTCTTATTTCAATTTCTGCATAGACAAAGACATCGTACAAGTATCACCACTCAAAACACACATTACACATTAGTAAGGATATTATATCCTTCAAAAATTTAATTACACTTAAAATTCTCGCTAATTCAGAAATTGCTATCGCACTGAGGTTTGATATTAGAAAATCCAGTACTAATCCAGTACCTACATAAGCTGTCCTATCATATCTGTATTTATGTTTTATGTGTACAATACAGAATAAGAAAAAATATTACCATGACAATCCTAATATTTTTTTCTAACAGGTCACTTCAGAAAAAGATGTCAAAAATGCACTGCAGACCACCATAGATAAGTTTGGCCGTCTAGATGTTGTTGTGAACTGCGCTGGTGTGGCTACAGCTTCACGGGTCTACAATTTCAAGAAGGATCAGCCCTTTGATTTGAAATCTTTCCAAAGGACAGTTGAGGTATGTGTATTTTGAAGCCTTATTTTCCAGTACTTACAATATTTTCTCAATAGTTACTAACAATAATATCTAAATAATTTAGTTACATAAGCTTAGTACATACAAACATGATATATGTATTATCAGTATTCTTTAATGGTTAGGTGGGTCCAGATAACAATGATAAATACTAGTCACATAGATAGCTATTTTGTAACCAACGATTTTAATCTTGAAGCTTTTTGTGAAAATCCCATTCTTTTTAAGCAGCTATGTTTGCATTATTTGATAATACTTGTCGGCATTGTCTATTAAGTTGCACTTACACCGAAAAGGTCGCAAGGCTCTATCTGGGTTCTAAGTAAGCTTATCAGTGCATTTTCAGCCTTTTCTGCTACTATTATACTAATTAACAAAACATCATGCTTATAGGTATTCTCGGTAGTTTTGTACAGACACCTGTGTCCCCTAACTTCACCAGTTATTTATATCACCCATGTATAGGATGAGCCTATTGCCACTAACCAGGTGCCATTCTAGACCCCAAGCTGCTATAATGCCTACTGGAAAACCCCCAATAAAACTACCCAACCTGGTTATGAAACTCAAGACATTGGGCTCAGCAGTTGAGCATGAGGTAACCACTATACCAACAGTGCAGTGCAGTCAAAAGTCATTTGAGTTGTTTCAAGTAGTGCAAAAAATATGTGATTCAACCACTTTACTCAATTTCGATCTGTAGAGGTTACATACCAGGTTTTAACTGATTCTGTATTATCCTATTTACTTTAATAATAAAAATTAAAAGTATTTCTTACTGTTACATTACAGGTAAACCTAATAGGAACATTCAATGTGATCAGGTTATCGGCTGGCTTGATCGGCAAGAATGCTCCAGATGCTGATGGTCAGCGTGGAGTCATTGTGAACACAGCCAGTGTAGCAGCATTTGATGGACAGGTAACTGTACAAGGATTTTAGTTTTGTTTAGTAAACGGCGGTGGGGCAGAACAGACATACAATAAAAAATATACCATGAAGAATCAGTGCTATATCTAACAAGGCATTGGGAGGTTATACCAACTGTGGCTCAAACATTGAATTTCTATAATGCAGATTTGGCGTCAAACCTTACTTGCTTGCGTGTTTCCATTCAGATGTTTCCATTGTTTCCAAAGCAGCACCATTTTTCTCAACTAGGTTAAGGGTGTGGCCGCTTTCACTGAGAGGAGTTGGCTCAAAATTTTTCGAGAAGATATTAAACAGAGAAGTATGGAAAAAAATGTGGGACAGGCTGCCTAAAAAGCCAAGTGGCCAAGTGCGACTCGGACTCGCCCACCTAGGGTTCCGTACTTTGTAGGTACTTTAAATATTGCTCTAAATAAATAATATTTTTTTATGATTTCATAACAAATGTATAGTTTTCAGACTTTTCCCTTTACTTGTAGTCTATGACGGTATTACTTGCCAAATTTCATAGTTCTAGGTCAACGGGAAATACCCTTTATATTTACATTCCCGGATTATCCATCTGTAGATCGACCACACCTAGCATTCGACCCGTCCAGCTCTTCTACTTCCTTTCGTGCCGATTGATTCAAATTGAATGTCAGACTAGTATTGAGCGACCTGTACAGGTCCATCATTGGCCTCGTTTAATTCCTAGATGGTGAGGGCGGTTGTGCACTGCGGACTAGGGAGGTGACACAATGTCTTGTGAAGGGGGCCGTTCAAATATTACATAAGCACCAATGGGGGTGGGGGGGTCTTTACTATGCTTATTTTTGATGACATGGGGGACGGACGATTTAAAATGGTGATTACGTCAGCAATGTTTACTTCCTTTTTGTTTGTAAATCTTAGTAGATTTTAATTTGACATAATTATGGCTAGTTAGTTGTTTTTACTCTGACGCGATGTTTAATAAGAAATAACAAGTGGAGAAAATAGGTCTCGCGCGAGTAAAAACTATACCAATGCTTACGTAAGCATAGGAGGGAGGGGTAAGAGCTTTGATTACTGTCCTATCGCTGACAAGGGGAGGGAGGGGGTTAAAAATGACTAAAATTCTGCTTACGTAATACTTGAACGGCTCACACTGAATGGCGTCCCAAACGTAGTCCAGTTGTTACTTACTTAAGTTGTTACTTACGAAGCAATCAATAAAGTAAACCACTTTTTTGTTAACGTTGGCAAAAACTTGGCCGAAAAATCATTAAACTCAAGTATTATTTCCCAACATCACCCGACCACGACATCCTCTACACTTAATTCTTTTGTTTTATTAGATACCAACGTTAACGAAGTTGTCAGAATGATAAACGGGTTAAAGGATGTTTGTGCCACCGGGTGGGATGACATACCTAATAATATTCTTAAGCGATTTAAATACCTACTTGCCCCTCCTATAACCCATATTTTTCAACTGTGCTTATCTAAAGGAATTTTCCCAAAATTGCTTAAAAAGGCTGTGGTCACACCTGTATTTAAATCTGGAGACAAAAACTGTGTGAATAACTACAGACCTATTTCAGTGTTAACAGGGATCTCAAAACTTTTAGAAAAAATTATAAACAGTAGATTAATAAAATATCTAGAAGATAACATACTACTATCAGATAGTCAATTTGGTTTTTAGGGCTAAAAGATCAACTAGCCATGCAGTCCACGAATTGACTAACTATGTTACTACCAACCTAGATAATGGCACAGTATAAACAGTAAAACATCTTCATACAAACGTGCCGCTCTCGGTTTGAATGTGTGCGTGCGCGCCGCGCGCCATGTCGGCACGCGATTTCACGCACACGCTAGCATAATATATGGGGGAATAAGGTGGCGGCAGTGCGGGCTGTGCAGCGCGACTGTGAGCACGCGCGTACGCTACATGACCGCTTGCGTTCGTCAAGTCTCGCCGGCGCGGGCGGCGGACACTTGTCGTAAATTACGAGTATCATGACTTCAAAAAGGGGAAAAAAATATTGTAGTGTTTTCGGGTGCCTCAATAATGATTTCGCAAACCCGGACTTATCATTCTTCATACTTCCTACTCAACCAGAAATGTAAGTACCTACTTATACTTAAATATTATTAGAAAATATGGTATTGTATTGTTTATTTCACAGTTTATTTGCTTTATTAAGAGCGTAGCCGAGTCGCATTTTTCTGAATACTATGTTTAGAGCTAAAGTTTATTTTAAGAAGTCTAGTTTTACTATAAAATAGAGGATTGAGTACGAAACATCGTTTTGGTAAACATATTTTTCGCGTAGGTATAGTTGTAATAAGGACAATTTCACAATAATTAATATTGCAAATTAATTACTTTTGAAATTATTATTTTTTCTATTGTCTGATGTGTTGTTCAATCCAAATATGGTTCCGGTAGTCTGACGATCGACTTATATACTTGTGTGTACATCGCATTTTTTTGGCCGGCGTTCGGGTCGGCCACTTGACACTTGTTTTTGTTTCGCTTATCGTATGAAAAAAATGTGTTAAGAGGTCTGTTCTTTTTGTTTATTATTGTAAGGTGATGTGTATTATACTAAATGCAACAGTTATTTTTGATATGGTTTCATTTTGTAAATATAACGACTTTTGTATACAAAACTGGGAAACCTGGGAAATAGTCCATCACGCTACCTTCAAGTTCAAAGGAGAATGAGCAACTTACTATGGCACTTGGTTGCGCAACTTTTGACTCAGTATAGTAGTGAAAATTAGACACAAAAAAGGGTTAGCGTCGTACTTTAAAACAAGGTTAAATTCAAACTTAAATATTGTGGGGCTTTTGAAAAAAAAAAAAAACTTGTGTACCTGTTGAGGTTATGTACGTTAGGTTATGTTACCAAGGAATCCGTTGCTTCTCTGATTTGGCATCTAGGGAGCGGGTGTGCTAATAAAAGAGAACAGTTCACACAGCGCGACATGTTTTACAATTTACGATCAACTGAATGATGTAGAATTTAAGATGCCCTGTCCATGCTTTCCCAAAAGCTTTTTACAAAAACTTTACATAAGAATGAGAATTTACTTTACATTAACAAATAATAATAAAGCGTTCCGGACGTGCAGAAACAGGAGAAAAATTTTCTCGGTATCAAATTTGTAACTTAGTATAATAAAATAATGTTATGTGAATAAAAGCTTTTTATTTTTACTAAATTTATAAATTGGTAAAATATTCAATCATAATATGCTTTTTATTTTATAAATTTAGATCAAGTGCTGCTTGTTCGAAAATATTAACTAAAAGTAAAAGTGACAACCCTGGGTATCAACGCAAGAGTAGGCTAATAACTCGGCGGGCGGCCTTAGATAACCTACTGTTTATACTGTGATAATGGTATGCACACAATTGGGATCTTTCTAGACCTTGCCAAAGCTTTCGACATTATTTCTTGTACTTTACTTTTGCACAAGCTTGAAACACTAGGGATAAGAGGAGAACAACTTCAACTGTTTTCTGATTATCTCAGCGATCGTCATCAGTGTGTTAAAATTGGTCAGCATACAAGCTCTGAGCTTAAAAATAGGAGTTTTGGTATTCCACAAGGTAGCATTTTGGGCCCTACTTTATTTTTAATCTATATTAATGAGCTATGCAGCCTGTCACTTCAAAATGGTGTTACAATATTATATGCGGATGACACCGCTCTATTATTTTCAGCTAAATCTAGAGTTGAGGTCTATGAATATGCTCAAAATGGTTTTAACATTGTGTCTAATTGGCTCCGTAATAATCTCCTAACATTAAATGCAGATAAAACTAATTACATTTTATTTACAATGAGAAATACTAACATACCGCTTACTAATCTAAAGATTCGCGCACATAATTGTTGTACGTATGCTGACATCGCATGTTCTTGCCCCACTTTAGCTAAAGCTGACCATTTAAAATATCTAGGTGTCACCATTGACACAAATCTAAATTTCCGTAAACATATCGATTTACTGTGTACGAGAGTTCGCAAATTAATATATGTTTTTAAGAATTTACGGAACGTAGCCGACTTTAAATTGATAAAACAGGTCTATTTAGCTTTGTGTCAATCCATTCTTACATATTGCGTAACTTCTTGGGGTGGTGCGGCAAAAACAATTTTACTCCCACTAGAGCGTGCTCAAAGAGCAATTCTGAAGGTTGCTACCTTTCGCCCATTGAGATTCCCTACGCACCAGCTCTACACAGAATGTAAGGTTCTTACAGTACGGCAATTATTTATTTTAAACATAGTACTACTCCAGCACACTGCACTTTCTTTTGAGCCTGTTCCTTCTGACAAAAGAAGGAAGGACTTGGTTTGCACAAAGCCTCAAACTAGACATGCGTTTGCTAATCGCTTTTATCTGTTCTTGGGACCTTTTCTTTATAATAAGCTCAACAAGGTACTAAGTTTCTATAGCGTAAGGTATAACAAATGTAGTAAAATGTTATCTGAATATTTAGAGACACTACATTACACTGACACAGAACAACTTCTAGAAATCTTGGCATGATGATATTTGATCCCCTCGTATTTGTTTACTTTTGTATAATTACATAGGCTTAGTTTTAGATATTAAGGTACTATAAAGCTTTGTCTCGTAGTTCTTAAAAGAGTTTTTAATTTTTTTATATAGTTTAATTTAAAATTGTACTAGACCAAAGTAGTTGGATTGTAAAGTGATGGCCTGAAACACAGGTTTAAATTAACCTAGATCAGGCTGGTCGCTACCTAACATTGCAATAAAATTCCGAACAACCATTACTTGCACCTATAATAATATCTTAGTTTTAGTTTATTTTTAGGCACTATAATTGTATGGATAACTCATTACTGTTGACTACTTGTACACTTTTTGTAAACGTTTTATTTGAATAAATTATTATTATTATTATTATTAATTATTATTATGTAAACTTAGTCATGGTGCTCCTCCTGGATTTGTACTCTACAAGTTGAAAAATCATATGGATCATAGGTCCGCGCAGCTTCTATAAATGAAAAAAAAAATAATTGTTTGCAGATTGGCCAAGCCGCTTATTCAGCCTCGAAAGCCGGAGTTGTGGGCATGACATTGCCCATAGCCAGAGATCTTGCCAAACAAGGCATCAGAGTAGTCACCATTGCTCCAGGTATTAAGCATTTTGATATTACATATATATAAATAGTTTTCAAATTAAGAAGAGAAACTATAAAGAGACATAAACCTTTATTTTTAGGGTTCCGAACATTTGTAAAAAACGAAATCCATATAGGATCACTCGGGTGTCTGTCTGTCCGTCTCTCTGTCTGTCTGTCAAAGCTAGTTTTCTCCGGATCTACTGGACCGATTATGTTGAAGGTATACATATGGACTTCTGTGACCCAAACACGGACGCTTTACGTAAATAAATAAATTTTTAGTATGAGGTGACCATAAGAGTCATACTAAAAATTTATATAGGAAGTCTGTGATGTTAAAATAGCATGTTATAAAAAAATATATTAAAGATTTAAAAAACCCCCGACCAAAAAAACCTTTAAAAGTAAAAATAATTTCTATTGATCCTTTTAGTTTAATATTGGTACGATTCTTTGGGCCAAGCGCCATCGTCTCGGGAGACCGCAAATCTATACTAATATATACATACTAATATATAAAGCTGAAGAGTTTGTTTGCTTGAACGCGCTAATCTCAGGAACTACTGGTCCGATTTGAAAAATTCTTTCAGTGTTCGATAGCCCATTTATCGACGAAGGCTATAGGCTATCTATCATCAAGCTAAGACCAATAGAAGCGGAGCAGTAATGAAAATTGTGACGTAGACGAAGTTGCGCGGGTCAGCTAGTTAATATATAAAGATAGATTAGCGCGTTCAAGCAAACAAACAAACAAACTCTTCAGCTTTGTATAAAAGTATAGATATTGATAGATATATATTAGTATAGATATTACGATCATGGTGAATTATGAAGATGATGCTGGAATCGTCGGCAATTCTTCAACGTTTACTTGTATCGTCTTTAAACTTTGTGTGCAATTTTTTGATATTTCATAGCAATAAATTCTTATGGAGATGTTATGAAGCTGCTGCTGGCATTGTCTCGATGTGAGACAACTCTTCAACGGTTACTTGTATCGTTTTGAAACTTTGCGAGTTAAGTCATGGTGATGTGATGTAGCTGCTGCTGGAATCGTCTTCGTCTCCATGTGATGTCTCACAAGAAGAGTTGTCACTCTTCAACGGTTACTTCGTCATGAAACGTTGTGTGCTATTTGTTGATATTTCATGGCAATATATAATCATAGTGATATTGTGATGATACTGCTAGTGTCGTCTCTATGTGATACAACTCTTTTACGGTTAATTGTAGTCTTGAAACTGGTGTGCTATTTGTTGATATTTCACAGCAATACAAAGTCATCGTGATGTTATGTAGCTGCTGCTAGAATCGTCTCCATGAAAGACAACTCTTCAACGGTTACGTGTATCGTCTTGAACTTTGTGTGCTATTTGTTGATATTTCATAACAATATATAATCATAGTGATATAATGAAGATACTGCTGGAGTCAACTCCATGTGTGGCAACTCTCCAACAGTTACTTGTATCGTCTTGAAACTTTGTGAGCTATTTGGTGATATTTCATAGCAAAACATAGTCATAGTAATGTTCCACACTGACACAACACAAACATAAATTCTTAAAAGATGTTAGTAACAATATATATATTCTCTTAACCTACGTTAGTACTTATATACTAGGATGTTAGTAACAATGTGGCTTATGATCTATTTTAGTATTTATATTCTACGACAGACAGTGTTGTTTTTATGAGATGCCCCATTATTGTGCTCTCACCAAGCCTGTCAGCGATAGCTGATGATAATCTTCAAGAGGCTGTTGCCACTGCCACGCAATCTGGCGAGCAGAGACGCACTTTTCTTCCTCATGATAGCTTAGAAGCTGTCGATTCGGGCTTTTGCGAACATCTCTGACGCACTGCACTCTGCAGTAACGCGGCAGCCGCATCAGCGTCCTGAAGGCGTTATTATATTGGACGCGCACCGCACTGACGGAACGTTTGGTACAGCTGATCCATAGGGCGCTCTAGTACAGAGATGTGCAGTATGCTTTAAATAGCGGGTGTTCGACCGCTTCTGTACATCAAGCAAACCTACGGGCCAACATGTTCGCCCGTACCGCCAATGCCCTGCGTTCCCGTTAAACACCAGCTGCTGGAATTTTCTTCGTCACACGAAGAAAATTCCAGCAGCTGGTGACAACTCTTCAACAGTTACTTGTATCGTATTGAAACTGTGGGCAGCTGCTGCTCCATGTGAGACAACTCTTCAACGGTGTCTTATATGTCTTGAAATTGTTTAACATTTCATAGCAATTTGCAATTGTGGTGATATAATGAAGCTGCTGTTTGAATGGTCTCCATGTGAGACAAAATTTCAACAGTTACTTGTCGCTTCTTGAAACTTTGTGTGCTATTTGTTGATATTACATAGCAATATTTAATCACGGTGGTATTATGAAGCTGCTGCAGTAATCTTCTACTTGTGACACATTTTGCAACGGTCACTTGTATCGTCGTCATGGAACTGGAATATAACGAATATCTCAAAAGACGAAGTATCTGTTGATAGATGGCTTCTGAGCTAGTAGTCCACGGGCAGTTCATGCATTAGTGACAAACGGGTATCCTCTTCCGACCCATGCAACGCAGGTTCTTCCAAAAGCATTCGTGTCCAGTAAGCACTTGCGTCAGCCGGAAACTGAGGGCGCCATATCCAGCCACTCATAAACCTAAGAACCATCGCTTTCCGCGGTCTTCGCAGTGCTGCGGCGTTTCAGGCTGTTGGGTTTTCCGTCTAATCGGAAGCCCTATAAATGGCGGATGGGCCATGGATCGCGTGATCCCCACATATAATCTTCTGCAGAAGGCATTCGGCCGTCCTAAATTGGGTAGAACCTGGGAACCAGCCGCTGAATGTACGGCTAAAAGTACCATCGGGTATCGTGGATAAGTCCTAGATATTCCGTCGTCGATTCGATACAGTTGCAAACGCCTCCGATCACATATGTGAATACCGAGGTGGTGTCTGGCTAGATTTCTATGAGGAAACTAGAGGGTCTCGGACTTATGCAAGGCCACTTCAAGACGCAAACGCCGGATCCTTCTGACGACCTGCACAACCTCTGCCTTGGTCAGTATTGCCGCTTGCTCCGGCCGTCTCCAGGGTTTCATCAGCGTAACATATAACATCGACACCGTCGAGAAGGACGTCTCGGAGTGCCCAATCATAATCAACGTTCCACAGGCCCTAGGGCCGAGCCATGTGATGTTTGGTTTTTTAGGTTGCGTGGAGGTGCTATGGACGAAAATCCGCTGGCGCGGCTAATCGCAGCAAGTCGAAGAGAGCTCCGGCGCGATCTCATGGTGGTATGGAAAGAGTGACTGACGCAACTCAGCGCTGAGCACGCCGCAATCGAAAAGGTCACCTCTTTGCGGAGGAGAGTTAAGAGAGGCGCCACGGCATCCTCACCGTCCGCCTGACACAGGTCCTCACCGGACACGGTAGGAAACGCCCGTGTTACCATTGTGTGCATCGTCCGGAGGACGCGGTAGCACATTCTGTGGAGGCCTGCCCCGCTTGGGCGTAGCCCCGCCGTGTTTTGGAATAGCGATCGGCAGCAACCACTTCTCGCTTCAAGGTCCCTGGTTCAATCCATTGTTTGGAGCGAGAAGGCATGGGAAATAGGCACCTTTTTCTGCAAAGCAGTAATGCAAGAGAAGGAGGAGGCGAGACGTGTGAGGGAGAGGCAATCTTCACGCCCCAGCTGCCGTAAGAGACGTGTTGGACAGGACTGGAGTCAGATTTACTGGCTTCTGGACAATCCGTAACGACTGCCAAAGTCATAGCAAAGAGATAGCCGAGACCAACGGCTTAACGTGCTTTCCGAGGCACGGATGAGTCTCAGTATGTTAAGATGGTCACTTATTCACAAACCGACCTCGGCTAACATTGCATAACCTTAAAGATCGATTCGAGCGGCAGTTATTATTTAACCACGAGCTCCTCCGAGAAAAAAACTTAGCATGTTAACATTGACCCATAGGAAACTCTAGGAGGTTCATGCTCCTCTAAATGCCACGGTTGCTCGCAGGTGCATGGAGTCTAAGTTAATTAGAACAAATCAAATCAAAGCATGTATTTTAAATAAAGCATTTACAGTTTTCAATTGCCAAGGTCCGTCAGTCATAAACATGAAGCTATTTGCACGTTTAAAAAAGCGTAGATCTCTATAGAGAATAACGTGCATGAAACTCCACGGACACTCTTTTAAATCATGTGATGTATTGCAAAACCCTTGATTACATTATATCCTTGTTGCTTCTATATGTGAGGACAATGCAAAGAACACGAAAGTATATTTCTAAACCTCCATGGAAGATGAACACTGTGAATATAGAATATTTTCAAAAAGTTAGGGATCCGTATAAAAACTTCGATAATGTAACCCAAGGTGTGAAAAAAATACCAAAATAAAGTCCTTACATCTCGTACGCTGCAGAAACTATTGACAATAAAGCAAAGTGATGTACTACAGTTTTATAGAGGTCATTAAGATTCACAAATAAATCTGCGTGGGTATATATCTAACTATTATGGTTAAGGCAAAATGACCGCTTATTGTTCAAATTATTCAATCAAAACCTGGGTGGAATGGAATAGTGTTGATTATGGTATGATATTAATCCTCATCCATTTAAATGGTTTGATAATTTAGGTTGGTTATGTACACGTAAATTACACTTTAAATTATTCAAATCGGACCTTTCGTTTAAAAGTTTCGACGGGTATAAAAATACTCTAAGTAAGAAAAATGTTGCGGTTTGAGCGAACCTACGTTTAGTCTATTCATTTATAAGTAATTTACACGTTACCCTTTATAGAGGGAGGTATAGGAGATGCAGTTCGTGGAGTATCTACTAAATCCACGCGAACGAAGTCGCGGGCGAAGTGCTAGTTTTAAATAAATAAGAAATTTTATAATGTAATTCTCAAAATCTGTTCAGTTTGTTAGAATGAGCTAATCTTTGGAACTACCAGTCGTTTTTGGAAAAATATTTTTATATATAATAGCCACAACACATTCATGAGGAAAGCAGGCTATACGGAAACGGAAAAAACGGGATAGGCGCGTACGAAGTCGCGGGTAAAAGCTATAAAAAAAGAAAAATAAGACATTTAGTTTTAATTGCATGTGAAAATGTTTGCCACCGTTAGGTGCCGAAAATGTTCAGCGTCGAGCAAAAATCGAGGCGACTTGACATTTCAATTTGAAGAGCATCTGAGACTGAGCTGATTTTCTCATTGACTTTTTTAGTACTTATCTGTTCTTCAGAAGTAAGTAACATGACTAGCCAAGTAGCAGAATATAGGGCACAGGTAGCTTAAGGCACCCCGATACGGATAGGTTAGGTTAAGTACCTTAGGTTCGTCTTTGAGCTTAGAATGTTGAAATTGATTGTTGTTTGAATTCCCAAAATTAAATATTTCACATATTTTCGTGATACCGTTATCCTATTCTATGAACAGCCTAAGTTTCTGCCAGCTCGTTCATTAAATGTTGTATTCGACGCATTGGCAGGATATCATTTAGGCCGCTGTTCAATGAAAAGGCTAGGCAGCCAATTAAACGGCTGATTAAGCCAGTTTGCTGCCACATATATTCAAAGTAATTTCTTTTCTGTGCTCTATTTTATTCTCCTACAGGGGATTTTTATTAAGCTTTTGTCCAAAGTTTTCGGTAGTTGTTCATGGATGTGGCCTCTTCGATTCCAGGGTTATTCCGGACGCCGATGATGGAGATGCTACCTGAACCAGCTATCAAGAGCCTGGAAGCCACAGTGCCGTTCCCGCCGCGGTTGGGTCATCCTCAAGAGTTCGCGCTGCTGGTGCAAAGCATTATTCAGAACCCTATGCTGAACGGTGAGACCATACGTCTCGATGGCTCACTCAGGATGCAGCCCTAGGTACTGTACTCTTACAAAACTGTATGTAGATGTATACTACCGACACTAGTGATAATAGTAGTTCTATAATATATATTATATTGTATTTTCTACATATGGGTATAAATAAATTTTTTTAGAATTCATTTTAATTTTTTTTATTATTTTAGAAGTACCTTAGTTTTCTATAAGTTTATTTATGTATGTAGGTCTGATTTAGTAATTTCTGTATTTTTTACTGGTTTCTGTTGCCTTTTTTTGTGTTTCTAAGAATAATAATTTTAATAATTCAAAGATTCTGAGAAAGAACTCGTCGTAAGATGTCTGTCTATCAGTCTGCAGTCTGTTTTATCATCATTATCTGATCAAAAACAGAAAATACGAAAATACTATTATCTTTACTTAAGTTATCAATTGAAATATCGTGACGAATAGGAAACGTTACTATGTTAATGCAGTAGTGAATTTAAACAATATATTTTCTTTTAAGATTGCCTAAACACAATTAACTTTTATAACATAAACTCCATCTTAAGAAAAAGGTCATTTCCTCCCGATTGAAAATTATGTCAGATTATAGCTAACCCAATATCTTGCACAAAACAAAACGTCAGCCGGCTGTATCTCGATGGAAGGTCGTCAGCTAGCGCCCTGAAGGGGACATCTATCGCCTATTTAAATTCAACAGCTGACGTGTTTTCCCTCGGCGTCGAGGAAATGACGTGTCTAAAGTTATTCGACTTTATGCTTCATGCTCCGACTGAAAGATATCTTTGGAGCCTTTATTTGTTATTTTTTCATGAAAAGCACTTACAATTTATACATATTTAGATTTCTAAGACCATGTTCTATAATAAAAAATAATAATATAATCAAACTCGTCAGCTGCTGAATTTAAGTAGGCGATAGATGCCCCCTTCAGGGCGCTAACCGACTGCCTTCCCGCCAAGATACAGCCGGCTGACGTTTTGTTTTCTACAAGATATTGGGTTAGCTATAATCTGACACTATTTTCATACGGGAGGAAATGACTGAAAAAAAATTTTTTTCAACGTGTTTGGGAGGCTGCTGCTGCTTAACCGAGCCACCGAATCGCAGCTGACGATCACAGAGGTCCACAATAAAGCTCTCTTAACCATCTTACAAGTTTTCGTCCGGGAGGAAATGTATAACAAAATTTGAGCCTGGCTCGCGGTCTATTCGTATAAATGGGTATTTTGCATTTTTCAGCAAAAGGGTAAGTTTTACCATACTAGTTCAGATAAAAACTGTAGGTTATAAAATTAATCTTCTTCTAAAAAATCTCGTGTCACGGTGTTTGTTTCCGAACTCCTCCGAAACGGCTCGACCGATTTTCATGAAATGTTGTGTGTATATTCGGTAGGTATGAGAATAGGTGGTAGGGTATTTTTTTTTGTTTGGCAAAACGTTTGCCGAGTGTGCTAATTATCTATAAAAATGGTCTTACACTTTTATTCCTAGTAATATGTATAGGATATTTACCATTTCTGAGTTATAGCGATTCAACAACTTGTGTTTTTCATAACATGCACGAGTACGCTGTATATACATAGTCCGGTCAAATTAGACCAGAAAATAGGAGTGAAGGTACAATAATTCGCACCCAGCTCAAAATTAGGATTGTTCAAAACACTCATAAATGAAATCTAAAAAAGTCCTCATCGATCCGAAACCTTGAAAAAAAATACTCGGGGTCGGTCACAAAATCGGGGGTTTTCGCGATTTTCAGCATAATAATAACAACAATAGCCCATCTTTGGAAATGAACATCAGACATTTCAACTTATGAAAACATCTTGCTTACATAACTTCGGATAGCCTAGCCTATCTGAGGTTAGGCTGTACGTGTCGGCGCCATAAGCTCCCTGTGCGCTATGTTCCGCTACTTGACTAGGCAATTCATTAAATGATATTGAACCAAGCTATTTGCCCGTGGTTAATTTGATGTGCAATCGGTATATTTGTGTGATAGTTAAATTGGAAACTTAGCCTCTCATTGGTCTTTGTGGGTGTGAGCTCACGTGTACACTATAGAATTACGAATTGAAGAAGTAGTTTTCTATTTTACCGAAATAAAAATGACAGTCTTGAGTCATCATGACATAAATTTTGGATTTTTTAGTTCGTTTGGTATTGTTACGCGCCAGAATTAATGTTGGGTACATGGCGGCATTTGCGTACTGCTAACGCCATCTACTTTCAAGTAACGAAACATTTACGTGCTGCCATCTAGTATCGAGTAGCAGACACTTGCGTGCTGCTGGCGTCATCTAGTATCCAGTAGCAGGCATTTACGTGCTAGAACATTCAAGATGTTTTGACGGGACCTGTTTGTGCCCGAACTTTCCAGAGGTTTCCATACAGGAGGGTTCTGGAAATGACTGTCGGTATATAAAGGGCGGACATCCGGCGACGGCAGTCAGTATTGAATTGGCGATACAAACGATAACTTCGAGAGCGATCTTCGACTGCGAATTATAGTGAAGTGAAGTGTTCAGTAGTGCGATTGTGTTTTATAATCAGTGTGTTTTAAAGTGATAATTAGTGTTGTGGATTAAAGTGTCAGTTTTGGTTGTTTAATCGGCTGTTTTTATTGTAACGAACCCCAAGCTCGTAACAATTGGTGTCAGAAGAGTGGATAATCATGCCGATTCTGCCAAAGGACGACACGGAGGGTATCCGTACCCGTAGTCAACGCCAGCAGGAGACGGACCAGAGGCGTTTTGGTGGTGCAACGCTGCAGACGTCGGAAGGTCAGCTACCGACCATGGAGGCCGGCCCGTCCACAGCAGCTCCGGCATCATCAGCACCAGACTTTGCTGCTCTGATGATGATGCTGCAGGAGCAGGCTCGCCGACAGGAGGAGCAGGCCCGACGCTTGGAAGAACAGCTGCAGCGCGACAAGGAGGAGCAGGCCCGCCGACAGGAGGAGCAGGCCCGACGCTTGGAAGAACATCTGCAGCGCGACAAGGAGGAGCAGGCGCGCCGCCAGGAAGAACAGATGCTCCTCATAAAGGAACTTCACGCGTCCTTCGGGAAAGACATGAAGGAGGTGAAGGATAAGGTTGCTCAGCATGACAACCGCTTGTCAGACGCTGAAACCAGGATCAGCAAGTTTGATGACGTCATTGCGGATGTGAAGAAGGAGTTGGGCAACCTTAAACTTGGAGATGGGATTACTAATTCAGCAGCCACTACACCTTCGCCACGTGGGTTCAAAGTGCCGCCGTTCGATGGGACGTCTTCTTGGTCGGCCTACAAGATTCAGTTTGAGGCTGTCATGAAGGCGAACGGGTGGAGTAAAAATCAGGCCATGACTGCCCTCACCCTAGGCCTGCGCGACCAGGCCTTAACTGTCCTGGAAGCTATCGGTAAGGAGGTGACTTACGAGCAGCTGCTTGAAGCGTTGGAAGCCAGGTATGGCGACGCTCATCTGGAGCACGTGTTTCGTGCGCAGTTAAGGGATCGCGTGCAACGCAGCGGTGAGAACCTGCAGCAGTGGGCTCTTGAAGTGGAGAAGCTGGTGCGAAAAGCGTACCAGTCTGCACCAGCGCTCATTGAAGGGAACCTGGTGCAGGCATTCATCGACGGCATCCGCGACCTTGAGGTCAGGGCTGCAGTGAGGCTCGGGCACCACGGGACGCTTAAGGACGCCTTGGCCCATGCACTGGAGGTGGAAGCTGTGCGGCAAGATCATCGTTCCCACCGCGTCAGGGAGGTTGCAGCGGTTACAGTTCGCGATCGTTTAAAAGGATACAGCCCTAGGTGCTACGGCTGTGGTGAAAGGGGCCACCTTCGATCCAGTTGCCCTAAGCGAACTGCAGAAGGGGAAGGTAGCCGATCTCCAGAGGGCAGGGCGGCTTATAGCACCGCCCAGCAACAGCAGGGAAACGAGTAAAAGCCAGGACTGCGGGGCGGGTGCTGGCTGATGTTCAAGGAGCCCCAAGAATTTCGATCTCACAAACCCGTGACGGGAACAGCCTTATCATCAAGGGCGAGGTCAACGGGACGTCATGTAAGCTGACGATAGACACTGGAGCCTCTCGCACGGTTGTCAGTTCCCAACTTATAAGTCGGTTCCTTGGGGACTCTGCATACAACCGAGAGCGCATAAATTTGGTAACAGCCACCGGCCAGCGCATACCCGTCCGAGGAGAAAGAGAGATGGAGTTGAAGCTAGGCAACAAAAGCTACCTGCATAATGTTGTTGTGGCCGATATAATGGACGATTGCATCCTGGGCTTAGACTTTATGAGGAAGAATCGTTGTGAGATCGACGTTAATCAAGGAGTTATGAAATGTGGACAAGAGGAACTTTTCATGGAAGGGGCTTTACCTGGAAATGTGTACAACCTAAAGAAGATTGTTCTTCCTCCGAGATCGGAAACGGTTGTGCCGGTTAGTCTTCCTCGGAATCCTGGGCAAACTCATCGTTGCGTACTCGTGGAAAGGGTAGACAATGACCTTCCATGGAAAGTGGCACGAACATTGGTCAGAGCCACCGACATCTCAGGAGTACGTGTGCTGAACCTTTGTGACAAGGAGCAGGTGATAGAAAAGGGCACACTGATGGGTACCTGCGAGGAAGTGGATTGGTTGCGTCGATGCCAATATCTATCAACTGGGACCCTCAGCAAGGATGCACAAACGAGAGTGACCACACTTTTAGAGGACTGTCGCAGCGCTCTGTCTCACAATGAAATGGTCAAGGCGAAGAGGATGTTACTTAAGTACACCGATGTTTTCTCTTTGAACGATGCTGACATCGGGAAGACTGGCTTAGTTCAACACAAAATAAACACGGGAGAAGAATTGCCTATCCGTCAACGGCCAAGGAGATTACCGGTAGCACGTGAAAAGGAAGTGGAAACCATGATCGAGGGAATGGTGAAGGATGGTGTTATAGAACCTTCATCCAGTCCATGGTGTTCACCGGTAGTGCTGGTAAGGAAGAAGGACGGCAGCATGCGGTTTTGTGTTGATTATCGTCGTCTGAACGACGTAACGAAGAAAGACAGCTATCCCTTGCCAAGAATTGATGACACGCTGGACATGCTTACTGGAGTAAAGTGGTTTAGCACACTAGATCTAAAAAGTGGCTACTGGCAAGTAGAAATTGACCCGAAAGACAAGGAGAAAACTGCATTTTCGACAGGAAAGGGTCTATGGCAATTTAAAGTTATGCCATTTGGATTGTGTAACGCTCCGGCAACGTTTGAAAGATTGATGGAACTGGTACTAACCGGGTTGATTGGTGATGCCTGCCTTGTCTACTTGGATGACATCATCATCGTAGGCCGTACGTTTGAAGAACATCTTCAAAACCTGGAACGCGTGCTCATGAAGATCCAGTGTGCCAACCTCAAGTTGAGTCCGAAAAAGTGTTCATTTTTCAAACGGCAAGTTAGCTTTTTGGGTTATGTTGTGTCGGAAGAAGGTATCCGCACGGATCCAGAAAAAATCGCCGCTGTCAAGGATTGGCCAATTCCAAAAGACAAGACGCAGGTCAGAGCATTTTTAGGTTTGTGCTCCTATTATCGGCGTTTTGTCAAGAACTTTGCAGATATAGCCAAACCCCTGCACAAGCTAACTGAGGAAAAGCGACATTTCTGTTGGGATGACAGTTGCGACATCGCTTTCCAGGAGCTAAAGGACCGTCTGTGCAAAACACCTATTTTGGGGTATCCTGATATCAGCAAGGAATTTATAGTTGACACAGACGCAAGTGATATCGGACTTGGCGGTGTGTTATCTCAGCGGAATGGCGATCAAGAGGTTGTGATTGCATACTTCAGCAAGTCATTGTCGAAACCAGAGAGGAATTATTGTGTCACGAGACGGGAATTGCTTGCTGTGGTAAAATCATTGCAACATTTTAGCAAATATCTACTGGGGCGGAAATTTCACCTACGAACTGACCATGCTGCGCTGAAATGGCTATTGCAGTTCAAAAATCCAGAAGGACAAGTTGCGAGATGGATTGAACTACTGCAGGAATACGACTTTGCGGTAGAACATCGCAGCGGAAAATCTCATGGCAACGCTGATGCACTATCAAGAAGACCTTGCCCTGAAGACTGCAAGCATTGTACTAGGCAAGAGGGTAAAGAAGTCATACCTGTGAGGATGCTCAAGACAGACCTCAGCAACGAGTGGAAGGAAAGCCTACAACATGCTCAGCACGAAGATTCAGACATCAAGCCGATTCTGGAGTGGATGAAGGCCAGTGCTCCTAAGCCCACGTGGAGTGATGTCTCAGCAATGAGTTCGATCACAAAAAGCTATTGGGCCCAATGGGACAGCTTAGTGATTCAGGATGGAGTACTGTGCCGTAGATGGGAAAATGCCCGGGGAGACAACTGTCACTTGCAAATGGTTGTCCCTAAAGTTAAGGTACCGGATGTTTTACAGCTATACCATGATGGTTGTTCAGGAGGCCATATGGGAGTTAAACGCACTCTACTGAAAATACGGGAACGATTTTACTGGGTCCATTGCCGTGACGATGTTGAGGACTGGTGTCGGAAATGTACAAGTTGTGCGGCTGTAAAAGGACCTCAGACTCGTAGCAGAGGTGCATTGAAATTGTACAATGTTGGTGCACCATGGGAGAGGATAGCCCTGGATGTTGCGGGACCATTTCCGGAAAGTGATAGTGGTAACAAGTATTTCATGGTTGTGATGGATTACTTCACTAAGTGGCCAGAAGTCTTCGCCATTCCAAATCAAGAAGCTTCAACAGTTGCAGATAAACTGGTTCATGAAGTCTTCTGTCGTTTTGGAGTACCCTTGGAGATTCACAGCGATCAAGGAAGGAATTTTGAGTCACAGATATTCCAGGAAACTTGCCGAGTTATGGGTACTCATAAAACAAGAACAACTTCTTACCACCCACAATCGGATGGAATGGTTGAACGATTCAATCAGACATTGGAGAGATACTTGGCAAAAGTTGTGGAAAATCGGCAACGCGATTGGGACAAGCACATACAACCGTTTTTGTTGTCATACCGAAGTGCTGTTCACGAAAGCACATCAGTGACACCAGCTTTCGCAAACTTTGGTAGAGAATTACGGCTGCCGGCAGACCTGATCACTGGAATGCCACCTGATGCCCCACGTAGTATAACCGATTATGCGAATGACTTGCGGAACAAAATGAATGACATTTATGAGCACGTCAGAGAATCGGGCCAGCAAATGTCTGACAAGATGAAAACCCGCTATGACCGCAAAATGAACAATAAAGGTTTCGATGAAGGTTCACTCGTGTGGTTACACAATCCAGTTCGCAGTAAAGGGAAATCTCCTAAGCTTCAAGCTAAATGGGACGGGCCGTACCGGATTGTGACAAAAATCAATGACGTGACCTACCGTATACAAAAAGGTACAAGAAGTGCTCCTAAAATCGTCCACGTGGATCGACTGGCGCGTTATTATGGGGCCGATAATGCTCGGGACGAGCATGTCTTAGGAGGGGGCAGTGTTACGCGCCAGAATTAATGTTGGGTACATGGCGGCATTTGCGTACTGCTAACGCCATCTACTTTCAAGTAACGAAACATTTACGTGCTGCCATCTAGTATCGAGTAGCAGACACTTGCGTGCTGCTGGCGTCATCTAGTATCCAGTAGCAGGCATTTACGTGCTAGAACATTCAAGATGTTTTGACGGGACCTGTTTGTGCCCGAACTTTCCAGAGGTTTCCATACAGGAGGGTTCTGGAAATGACTGTCGGTATATAAAGGGCGGACATCCGGCGACGGCAGTCAGTATTGAATTGGCGATACAAACGATAACTTCGAGAGCGATCTTCGACTGCGAATTATAGTGAAGTGAAGTGTTCAGTAGTGCGATTGTGTTTTATAATCAGTGTGTTTTAAAGTGATAATTAGTGTTGTGGATTAAAGTGTCAGTTTTGGTTGTTTAATCGGCTGTTTTTATCGTAACGAACCCCAAGCTCGTAACAGTATATTAGGGTTCCGTACCAAAATGTTAAAAAAGGAACCCTTATGGTGAGACTAAGTCTGTCTGTCTGTCACAACTGGATAACTGAAGAACTACTTATGCTATTAACTTGAAATTTGAAATAGATTCAGATGATGTTTGTTCAACTATTTTGCAAATAAGATTGAAATAAATATTAATTTATTTTTCTTGCAGTACTAAAAGGGATTATTAAAAATTCAAAGTAGGTCTACTAGGGCATGTGGGGTATCATGAAAGAGCGCTGTTTACATATTCTCAAACATTTTTTTATACCGCATGGTTTTCGACTTATGTCGATAAATGTTGAAATTTTGCCCATTTCCCCCTCCCCCTTATCTCCGAAGTTTGCAGAAAGAAAAATCTGAAAATATTATATATGATAGAAGTTTATGTAAAGATTACAGGAAAAATAAAACGATGCCTCTAAATAGCAGTTTTTCAGAAATCATCAGATCAACAAAAAGTAAATTAGTTCCATTATCTGTAAAGAGATGGCGCTGTCCTAAAACTGGATATTTTTTTTTTTTTTATGTGTGGCCTCTCGCAGGTCAACCTAGGAGGTTGTCGACTGCTTAACCGGACTTTCCTGTGGTGGCCTTAATATAAATATTAAAGCCTCCAGCCAGGGCTTATTTTAAACTTACAAACTAAGCGACTACACGCTAAGGGCACCCCCTGTGGGGTACGGACCTCGGCTTAGGGCGTCGCTGGGGGGAGGACAGCTAGGGACGGCTGGATCGAATATTGATTATTTAGGGGCGAATTTAAAACTACAGGCTCAGCGGCGCGGGCTGCCTCGAGCAAAGGTCGGGGTGGACATTGAAGGGAAGATCGCGACGGGCCTCGGCGGCGAGGGCGAAAGGACGGCGGTCTTGTTTTGAGTGTGCTGGTTTCTTTACGACTTTCTTGTAGAAGAGTGGTAGAGTCATCAGGAATGGTTAAGGTGTGCTTCGGACGGCGGATCTTTGAGATGCGGGAGGGTTCGTATCGGGCGGCCGATGCGATAAAGGGGTTGCGGTGTTTGACAGCAGTATCGAAGAAACGCTTAGTAATGCGTTTCATGAACTGCTGTATGGTGGGCAATTTGAGATCTACGTGGAGAGTCTCATTGCGGACATAGTAGGGGGCTCCCGTGATCTTACGGAGGAAACGGTTTTGGAGCGTCTGCATCCTATGGAGGTGATGAGGCTTTGCGTGTGCAAAGACAGCGCAAGCGTACGTCATGATGGGACGGATGACCGCGGTGAACAGTCGCAATTTGCACTTGAGTGACAATTTGCTGCGGGCGGTCGTGATAAAGTGAAGCCTTCCCTGGGCGAAGGCGGCGCGTGAACGGGCCTGCCTTATGTGCTCAGCGAAGGTGAGGTGTCTGTCCAGGATGACCCCCAGGTATTTGGCTTGCTTCTCCCAAGGGATCGGCTTGCCATACATGGTGATCGGACGGGGGGAAGGGGGTTTAAGCCGCGGTTTTGAAAACAGAACCGCTTGACTCTTATCAGGGTTTACTTCTATTCTCCACTTTCTGAACCATCTGCCCAAGACGTTTGCGTAAGTTTGGAGAGTGCGAGCGATAGAGTCAGGGTCACGACCGCTATAGTACATGGCCGTGTCGTCAGCGAAAAGGGCCAACTGAGCCTTATTACTTTTGGGGATATCGCTGGTGAACAGCGTAAATAATAGGGGGGATAACACTGAGCCCTGAGGGACTCCTGCTCGGATGGGGTGAGGGGACGAGAGTGCACCCTCGATTCGATAGCGAAAGGTGCGGTTTGACAAAAAGTCTCGCAAGATGAGCACGAGGCGGTCTGGCACGCCGAGTTGGTATAGCTTGTAAATTAAGCCATTGTGCCAGACTTTGTCAAATGCTTTCGCTATATCAAAGAACAAGACGCCCGTCATCGAGCCACGCTGGAAGCCAGCGCTTAGGTGTTCGACGATGCGGTGCACTTGTTGAATGCACGAGTGTTCGGTTCGAAAACCAAACTGCTCGTCAGGGATAAGACTCTTTGCTTCGGCAAAATCTTTGAGCCGCTTGTAAATAAGCCTCTCGTAGATTTTACCGAGAACGTTGAATAGACTGATGGGACGGTAACTGGCGGGATCAGACTTGGGCTTGCCTGGTTTGGGGATACCGATAACGGTGGCCTGTTTCCATGCTTGGGGGAAGATGTTATTGCTTAATGCGCCATTGAAGATGGCAGTCATTAGCACTATGAGTTGGGCGGGGAAGAGTTTGAACATCTTATTGGTGATGCCGTCGGAGCCAGGGGCTTTCCTAGGCTGAAGCCTTTTGATGATATTCTCCACCTCTTCAGGAGTGACGGGGAGTAGAGGATCATCAGGATCTTCGACTGGTGGGAGGGAAGCCCTACGTTCGACTTCGGCATTCACTATATTGAGGTGAGCTTTGTCTACTGGTTGAGAGCTGGGGGAACATTGGGACTCTAGGCTGTCGGCTAGACATTCCGCTTTATCAGAGTTGTCAAATGCGACACTCTTGTCGGGGCGGATGAGAGGGGGCATTGTGGCCTCTTCTTTGGATCGTAACTTCCTCTGAAGTTGCCAAAAGGCGAGGTGGGTGGGCTCGAGTTCGCTTAGCGTCTTGTCCCAGCGCGCGGTACGCAGCTCAGCAGTGCGTTTCCTCACAGCACGCTGCAAGTTGCGCATGTGAGCTTTGTTTGCGTCACAGGGAAAAGAACTGTACGCACGGATGGCTGCGTTCTTCTCGGTTATCAGACTCCGTACATCGTCCGGGCGTTTCCAGCGGTGGTCTTCCACCACTGGAATCTCCCTTGAACATTCGTTCAGGACGGATTGTACGTGATCCGTAAGCAAGTCGATCGCCGCCGTCGTGTCAGCGACTGAGACAATATGATCGGGGATGGCGTCTAGGTGAGGCGACGTGGTGGATTTCAGTCTTTCGCTTACTTTCCTCCAATCGGTGATCACTTGAGAGGGGGGAGGCTGGTCGGGATCAAGCTGGCCCGAGCGGGAGCCTAGGTGCATGACCACTGGACGGTGATCAGAATTGAGCTCGTGTAGCGCTTCTATAGATTGTAAACGGAGGTTTACATTCTTCAGCAACGCCACATCGAGGACATCGGGATTCTGGTTGGGATCATGAGGGAAGTGAGTGGGAGTCATCGGAGCGATGACGTCATAGTTTAAGGTTTCACCTAGATTGTACTCTACCCTGCCTCTGGCATTTGCAGTGTTGCAGTTCCACGCGGGATGCTTGGCATTGAGGTCACCCGCTAAGATAACGGAGTCACTCAAGCCAAAGACGGTGGTGAAGTTGCTAATGAGAGCGATGGGGTCGTCAGGCGTGGGAGACGAGGTCGAGGGCGGTGGATAGTAGGCGGAGATGATGGTGATTGGTTGATGACCATTCATGCCCAGCCGACAGGCTGAGTATTCGAGCAGTGAACGGGGTGTGGGAGGGGTCAAGGGGATGCAATACAGCTCCTTTTTATAATAAATGAGAGTGCCGCCGCCGTGACAACGCGACCTATCGTTGCGAACTATGCGGTAGTTGGCAATTTTAGGATCGTTGCGGTGGGGTTTTAGGAATGTTTCCTGTATGAGGAGGATGTCTAGCTGATGATCGCGGAGGAATTTTGCGATCTCATCGCGCTGGTTGCTAATGCCATTGGCATTGAAAAACCCTAGTTTGAGTGATCTGGGCCTGGTGGTGTTGATGCGTGACTTATCCATTGATTAGTCATCAATTGCATCCATGGCGTCCAGAGCGTCCGTAATAGACTTATAGGCGGTGAAGATCTCATGCGCCTTTCTGGTAGAGAGTTTCAACTGACCATCGTTTCCTCTGGTCGCATTTAACTCGTCGGACATGGCCCTTGCAGCACGGGTCATGAACAAGCTGTAGGCCTCCAGGATTGTGGGGCCCACGCCAGGGTTCTTGACCGTGTTGGTCGGAGGAATGGGACGCGCTTGCACTGTTGCGGGAGCAACAGTGCACTGAGGCGCAGGCTGGGAAACAGCAGTGCGCTGTGGCGCGGGCTGGGGAGCAGCTGGGACGACGGAGGTCGCAGGCGCGGGGGTTTGCGCTGGAATGGGCATAGCCATTAGCGCTGGGATGGGCTGGGAGGAGGAGGCCACCAAAGCTGGGAATGCCTTTTGGTGGTTGAGCCGGTTCCACGGAGAGGGCCTCTGTGGAGCTAGCCGGTCGGGCAACTGAGAGGAGGGTTTTCTCTCTGGGCCTGATTCGCGTAGCTGGCGGGCGTTGGAACGCTTTGCCAGTTTGGGGGAGATCTTTGGGGCTTTGGAACACCCACGATAATTTGCTGGGTGACCGGACTGGCCGCATAGTACGCAGCTGGGAGGCTCTGCGCACTGTGAGCGGTCTTTGGGGCGAGGGCACTCGCTGGTGCTGTGCTCATCCAGACACTTGACGCATCTGGGTTTCGCGTAGCAGTTACGCTGCGAGTGCCCATATAGTTGGCAGCGGTGACACTGGCCAACTACTGTCGGGCGGAAAGGCTTCTCAATTTGGATGCCGGAGAGGTTGCAAACCGATTTTATTTTAAAAATCGGGTTGTGGCCCTCGGTGGGGTCGCATACGACCAGCACCATGTCATATAGGTCGCCTCCCCTTGCTTTGTGCAAGCGGTGGACGGCGGACACTGGGACGGACTGTGCAAGGAGATCCTCTTTGACGTCGTCAGTAGAGATCTCCTTTGGGATACGTCTTATCACTACTCGGGTGGGCGTATCCTCTGGAAGGGTATACGTGTGAAAGGAAATGTTCCTTTCACGCAGGGCACGGGTTAGGTCCCGGTAATCACTAGCTGTCGGGACAACAACTTTGATGCCATTTTGGCAGGCTTTCGCATTTGTGTAATTGATCTTGCGATCAACACACATCTTCGAAACACCGGTCCATTTCGCCTTGTCTTGAATGTACACAGGCGGTGGGGGGCGTTGCTTCTTTTGGGAAGCAGAGGCGGGGGTATTGGGACTGGTCGGTCGTCTTGCCTGCGCTGCTGGGGCAGTGGAGGTAGAGGGGGTGGGGGTCTTAGAAGACGCCACGGACTTCTTGGCCTTGTTGGCTTGGGAAGTTTTGGCTTTCTTCTTCCTCTTTCCTCCTGAGGTGACTAGCTGAAAGTCATCCTCAGAGGAAGAGGCATCAGAAGAGCTGCCTTTTGAGTCAGAAGGCGGGTTCGAGCATGGCACTGATGTGTCCATGTCTATCGGGTCGTTAGGCGACTCTATTGTTGACTGAACAAAAGAGTTTGTGGGAACGGGGGCGGAAGCCGCGGTGTCTATTGTCTTTGGGACAATAGAGGGTTTGGCGGCGGCGGCAACAAAGGCCGGTTTCTCAGAAGGGACGGGGGCGGGCGCCGCGGTGTCTATTGTCTTTGAGACAGTAGAGGGTTTGGCGGCGACGGCGACAAAGGCCGGTTTCTTAGAAGGAATGGGGGTACGAGCCTCGGTGTCTATTGTCTTTGAGACAATAGTAGATTTAGCGGCGGCGGCAACAAAGGCCGGCCTCTTGGTAGGGACGGTGGCGACAAGCGGTACCGGTTTCGGTACCCAACTTGAAGCGGCTTGTCTTTCTACAAGCGGGGGAGATAGGGGACTTTCTAGAGCGTCGCTAAAATCAGCGACACTCGACTCGATGGCTGGAGATGCATGTTGCATCTCCGTGAATTTCTTGCTATATTTGGCAAGAAATTCGGGATCGTTTAAGAGGACCTCTTTGACGAACGCTATAATAACGGCGTCCGTCATTATGAAGGGGGGATTTTAGAGGAAATGGTGGAATTCCCCCGAGGGGGACCTATTCCTAGTTTCAATGCCTAGCTCCCCGGGTGGACGGGCCCAGGGATGTGTAACCCTCCCAGTCGGGTATAGACTGGGAGGTGAGTACCTACTGGTGAGCCCTAAGCTTGTAACCGGTCGCCAATCTTATTGTGCGAACTGGGCCCTAACTGGGTCTAGAGTGAAGGGGTAGACACACCCAACCAGCTCTAGGTGTGTAGCTGCAAGAGAGCGGGGTTAAGCGGTTGGTCGCGACTAGGAGGCCCCCCAAGGCCGCGGGTCCAACGCCCTTCCGACTTTACCTAAGCCCTGAAGGGGTTAGGTAGGTGTGTCGGGTCCACACCACTTGGTTTCGTTGGCACCGTAAGGTTTCCCACCAAGTACCACGAAACTGTGGATTTTCCCTGAAAGGGCACTACGTTTTTTTTTGAACTATTTCTAAAAGAAATAGATGTCGTCCGCTGCCTTGAAAAAGGCGGCTTCGGATCGGGTGTAGTGGTCGGCGACCACTGATGACGTCACGGCGAGAGCGGGACGGAGCGAACCCACACTGATAGCGTGGGGAGCGGCACGTCCGTCACGGGCGGGCGTCGGGCGCGGAATGGGGGAAACTGGATATTCTACATCGCACTTACTGGTCTCAACACGAAGAAAGAGAATTTAGTTCGAGTAAATTTTAATAGATGGCCCGATATGTATAGATTTTCATTGAAGTTTTTGTAAAATGAAGTTTTTTCTTTTAAATTATAATAAGAATGGTATGTTCTTCTATACTAATTTTATAAAGAGGTAGAGTTAACTAAATCGATTTTGAAAATTCTTTTACCAAATATAACGCTATAATAATATTAACCCGAAAAATACTGCCCAGCGAAGTGGGCACGGGTCAGCTAGTATTTAATAACCTCCCATGGAATAATGGGCTCCAAATTCAAATCTGTACAATACCTATGTGCCAGTAGATGGCGCTGTTTGAAAGTTTAGAGATTTTCTGTTCAATTCAATTAATTAAATAATTACTTACTACTACCCAATCGGGCGAGTTAACTTGATAGGTACATGGCTCGAATGATGTTAGTGCAAAGTACAGTTTGCAAAAACTTTCGTTAGCTTTTTATATGCGTAAGTGCATGTATGTGCACCTACAAGAATCTGTGGTAGGTAGTATCTTGCATTTACCTAAGTATTACTTGGCATTTGGTTTTAAAGCAAGTTTCAAGACCGAATTACAAGTTTGCCTAATAGGTACCAACCACAGATATAAAATTAATGCAATGTCAAATTAATAACTATCGATTTCTGCAGACGTTATTCAAGTTATTTTTCAAACATGCACCAAATGTGAATTCTGATCTTACTGTCAAGAGTTCTCATATAGCTTTTTGTAGAAACATGGAGTGCGGGGAGTAGTGATAATATCACGTTGCGAGGCTTCGGCGAAATAACAAGGATAAACGGTCGCTTGACTAACCAAGTAAACCAAGGTTGGGGATCCATAGTATTTGCGAGGCCAGCGGTTCTAAAAAGGCCACTTTAGCAGAATCAGATAAGAATCATAATATTAACCACACAACACGGTTTTTGACGATACGGTTGGCGCAGTGATTGAGCGATCGGCTGCTGCGCTGCGTGTCGCGGGTTCGATTCCCGCACGGAACAAATATTTGTATGGCCAGATTATTTTTTATCTTTAACAGATAGTTGTTCCGGGTCTGGCTGTTGTGTATGTGAGTTTTTATGTTCGTCCCACGATACAGGAGAAATTCCTAGTGTGGGGCAGTTTCATTAAAAAAAAAAAACAATCTGTCAAATTTCATTTTCACTTTTATCGCTAACACATTAGGTTCAAGGTTGATTGGGAAAATTTGACAGTGACGCGTAGCGGGTTTCTGATTCTGCTAAAGTGGCCTTTAAAGGCCCCGTTACGTAGTGACAAGTGAAGAATGATAGATGCCGCTGTTATTGTTCTGTCAGCCCAGGAGGTGGTCATTGTGAATGTATCGCACTTGAAGTTACAAATGTTCACATTTTATCCGTTTACAGATCGAATTTTTCTATTGATACGTCAATAGATTGTCTCGATACAGCTATTAAAGCATTTAATAGTACTCTTACCAGTCCGCTGATGACCTGCTGTCGCTGGACTTTAATGTTGATTTTAATAAGCATCCTAATAATCAAATATCATGCTATTTACACAGTAAAGGTTTTCTCCCTAAAATTTTTGAGCCCACAACGGTTGACATGACTACTATCGACAACATTTTTACTAAGATAAACAGTTTGCAATGTGGAGTGGCTGAAACGTTTTTCAGTCACCATAAGCAGTTGTGGCTAAGATTTCTAAATTCACAATAGTAAAGTATTGTCCGCCTGTTGCTGGTAAAGTACTGTGCAACTGCCGCGCTGGAGATAGGGTCGGTGAGTGCGTTTTGCTACACTTTCTGCTATTGTTGGCAGAATTAGCTTCATCTATTTAAAATAAAGGATTTTGAATTGGAATTTTCTCTTCCACCTGTCCCTCTGTCCGCTCATCCACCTGTCCGCCTGTTCATCAATCTGAACGTAAGTAAGTAAAATAGGTATCCAAAATATTTACATATGATGGTACGGAACCCTCGGTGCGCGAGTCCGACTCGCTCTTGACCGGTTTTTCTTATCTTGTGTAATTGACATTAATTGATCTAACCGCTTACAAAGAGCGACCGCGCCAGCTTGGGAACTTAGGGCACCCGACACGGATAGGTAGGTTAGGTTCGAATGGGATTGCGGAAGCTAGAGTGAGGGGGCGCTTTGCTGGACTTCCGGTGACATTTTTTTTTGTCATGGATGTCTTTTTTTTATTTCGCTGAAATTGAAAACGACTCCATTTATTTCGTAACTCTATGGCGTACACGTCAGCTCAAACCAACAAAGACCAATGAAGGGCCAAGTTTCCAAATTAACTATCACACCTAAAAGATAAATTGTAGACTAGAGTGTTGGTCACCATTGTCCATGTCGCCAATTTCAGTCCACAATTTCTCGGAACGGCAAGAATATGATATAGACTGCAAGATTTGGATTCATACAATTGTAGAGCAAATACTCATTAGACAATTTATCGAGAGTTTACAATCTCTCAATATATTTTGTAATCTTACGTATTTTCCAATTATCCGGAGACATATATAGCAGCTTCTGCATTTTTTATGTGCTGCACAATCATAATGAGTGTTGAAGCGACATACTTACTCCTAGCATGCTTGTTTGCTTGCCTGTTTGCATGCTTGCTCGTTCTGTTTTATATTTTTGCGCTTGTTTTCTTGCCTACTCAACTGTTTACTTGTTTGCGCATTTGCTTGTTCGCTTGCGCGTTCGTATGTTGCATTGTAGTTTTGTTTAATGAGTGCGCCCATAACGGGTTTTGTAGTTTCTACGCAAATTGGCTTGTCACCACAGTGTGATATGGTGTCCATAATAGCTATCACACAGGCTCGAACTTATATGCGCTTTTATAATTTTCTGCTTGTTTACTGTTTGAAGAAAAAAGTACACAAGTAAACATGCACGTTTAGGTACTTGTGTACTTTTTTCTTTCTTTTGTGTGTTTGTTTTGTTTGGTCTCAACCTAACATGACCAAATTGGCATACTGTTAGGTGGACAGTAATTATTGAAATCACTAGCTTTGCACTGCTTTGCCCGCTGGCCCTGCTGTTTTGCCGAAATACTACAAACACCACATATTCTTAATCGTGTTTAATCAGTGTTACATACAGCCTACTGTACGAAAGCGCAATGATTACGATTCGTATCACGCCCTCTAGCACCAATCACAACTTCACAACACGCCCGGTGGAATTCTAATAATATTAATTTGCCATCTTTCTACCATAATTCTGAAACCATTATTTAACTGAAACAATTGATTTTGACCCCTAGCAGTGTTTTTAAGCTGACTAAATACGCTATAGAAGTTTAATTCCAAATTCGTTAAGCCGTTTGTTCCCAACGTTACAAGTTAACAAACTGACAGAAAGGTCATAAATCCGAGTTTATTTTTTAATTTTATTAAATTAGATTATAAGTTTTACATAAAAAGAGCTGTGTGCAGTTAAATATCCTAGTAGGTATATGTAACAACAACTGCAATAGCATGAAAAAACAGATTATACTGATTTTGAGATTTCAAGTTTTACAAAATAAGCTATTAAATGAATAGTAGAAAAACAGCAGGAATAAAAAAAATCAAGGTGCATTAGTACCTAATCATCTTTCGGTCTTACGGTTTTTGAGTTACAAAGCTAGATGGCGCTCGTCGAAATCAGGGCACGGGCGCACGGCGTAGACTGTGCCACTTAAGCGTTCTTCCAAATCGAAACTTACCTTATGAACGTTTAACACTGACGCATCTGTGCTGCCACCTATAGTTCCTACACGCTTCCATTAGGAGAACGTAGCAGGCGTGAACACCGCCATGTAAGGGAGTACTCACACTTTTTCAGCTTATGTCCATAGGAAACAACGATTTTGTATGGAGATGCGTACGCATCCATTCAACTTTCCGCGTCTTTCGTCTTCGATCAGCGCTGTTCCGCCGCATTCAGCGTCGTACGCGGCGGAACAGTGCTGTACATGGATGTTTCTCGACTCCCAGTGTGACTGACACTGGCATGGCCACCATCAGGGATTTTAATTTTGATAATATAATTGAGTACTAATTATTTACCAAATATGGAAGCGATTGGCGTCGGTGGTCCTGCGGTAGTCACGGACATCTTACCGTCTTCGCAACGTATTCGGCGCCTTTCTCATTCTTACGACGCTGTACGCGGCTGATAGAAGCAGAACAGAATGTATAAACATAGCACAGGTTACAGGAAGTTAGAGGTGTTTTTTTTTAAATTTTGTATATATAAATCACATGTCACGTTGTTTGTCTGCGATGGACTCCCTAAACTGCTGAACCGATTTTGATAAAAATTTGTAATTATCTGTTATTTGATCCAGCTTAAAAGATAGGATAGTTTTTTGGAACGGGAAAAAACGGGATACGGGAAAAAACGGGATATGCGCGTACGAAGTCGCTGGCAAAAGCTAGTATGCTTATAAAGGCGTCTGAGACTACCCAAGAACTAGCGCATTACTAAGCAAGCATTTTTAAGACTACTTAGGATGCACCCCTAAAGCCCATAAAAAAGTGTTAAAGGGAGGGAAAGTTTGTCTCTATTGTTTTTTGGTAATACGAGTAATTTACAAGGCAAATTAAATGTCCACCCGGTGTCCAGTAAGCTCCTAAACAAGCAAGTACGAGGTTGTCCAAAGTAGTAGGAATCCCAAGATTTTTTTTAAGGATGGGAAATTCCTCCTCCCGCTCTGGGCAAACAGAAGAGTGTGTCAGAGTCATACTGACTAAAACCCATCCGTGTCCTCTTAATGCCCTTTGCGTTTTAGAGCCGTAGTGACTCTTTCGAACAAATTCCGCAACCCTGGCAGAGGAGTCCAAGGTGCGTTAGCATAGTCAACTTACGGTCTTTCAGCTTTTGAGTAACGATGCTAGATGGCGCTTATCGAAAAATTTTTTTAGCTTCACTTCAGCTAATAATGTAAATATTTTAATTTTAAAATACTCTCGTGGAATAGTCTTGGAAAAGACATATTAAAATTCTTCATAAAATTGTAGATACTTGTTCACAAGCTTACAGGCAGTCTCGGTCGCGTTCTTTCCATATTTAATGGATACCTGCAAAATTCTGAGCACAGTTTTCATAAACAGCTTAGCTAATCTAAGCTTATCTGCTTATCTAAGCAGTTATAATTGTGTGGATGGTTATAGCCCACTAAATGAAAAACAAAATATTGCCAAATATTGGGAAATAATAATAATAAACATTTAATCTCTTTTTTTTTAATTTTCGTGTATAAGCGAATTTTGGCATAGTTATAGGGAATGGTGTTTTAAACAACATACCAAAAGTACTGATGGGCGAAAGGTTTTTCAAACTGTACCTACCGTGTGACATATCAAATGAAAGGGCTTTAAATATATTTTTACATAATTTTAAAATGAATAGTTTTGAAGTTATTCAACAAATTAGATGAAAAATAACCATACGTTACCATATTTTTCACCTTTTATTTCTCATCATGTAATCTGTGTAGTTTATTAAGTAATAATTTAAAAAAAAAACTACTGGTTTAGGGGTTGTTAGACCTTACTTACACGAGAAGAAGAAGAAGTAATAATAATAAATTTTGCAGATTGAGCTAGATGTTGCCAATAAAATTGTTAGGTTACTTCTAGGCATCGCTTACCATCAGGTGAGAGTGGTCAAACGCGTGCCTATCAATAGAAATAGTCTCCAGTTAGAGGTAATCCCAAATCAAATCGAAATTATGGTTGCCCTGCTCGAACATTGCATGAGATAACATCATTTTTGAGATTACACGCGTTAAAAACTGTTCTGAGGGTAAAACGATATGTCACTCTAGTCAGGTTAATATGTCGAATAAATGGATATTCACACCGAAATCCTAGCAATTCTAGATAATGAGATCAGCGTTCAAAGTAACGTTTCGACGGCGCGCGCGGCCAAGTGCATTCTGTTTTGGACTGTTTTCGTCTGTTTAACTAAAGTCTTTATTTCTCTCTTAGATCTCTAACCCAAGTAGTTGCTGAGATCGGTCCATGGCCGCGCAATCCTCCACGTTACGTTTGCGCTGCCAACTTAAAACCCTTATAACTTCTTTATTTCTACTTTGAAAAAGTTTGGTTTGTTCCCTTCGATTTTGACATATTCCGATATTTTTTTTGGCGAAGTTTTTTTTAGATTGGATAACTTGGTGCAGTCGTGACGCACACCAAAAGACCGCCCCGAATTCACTGCGCTGCTGTTATTATTCAGCCTCGAATTTTGACCGAAAACTCAGTTTATCAGTCAATTATTTTCATTAAACCGTTTAGGCCAGGCGGAACTCCACGATTGGGTAAATTACCGCGTGACGCGTCTTATTGGTTTGATAATACATACTACGCATTCGTCGTTACGATGAAACATGACCTAGTTTTACATGATTGCTTAACATTTTATAGATTGCCGAGACAGGTCCTTGTACAGCACAATTCGAACCGATATTGATATTTTGTGTTAAAACCTACATGGCTTACTTCCCATGTTTATTATTATACGAATAAAATGTTTTACTGGCCAAAGGCTTCCTTCAAATTCTTCATAAAAAGGGTGGTAATTTTGAGAAGGGGCATGAAGAGCAATTAAATAAACCATTGCTGCAATATCAAAAATCCTCACGTTTTGTTTTTATGATGTCAATCGATGCAGTTTCCATGGGCTTATGTCATGGCTTCGAGTGAGATTGGCGTTTCGAATTTTGGTTTTTCTGCGTAAAGCCTGGCAAAAAGTAGCTCTCTCGGACACCAGGGCCACATTATACAGAACAGATAGTCGCGACTACCGCGAACCGGAAGACGCAGCGTTGGATGGGCTCGCACAAGGTGGACCGATTACTTGGTGAAGGCCGCTGGAATCAACTGGATGCGAGACGCGCAGGACTTGGTGGATGTGGCGACACTTAGGGGATTCCTATATCCGGCAGGGGAGGTCTTTCTGACGATATGATGAGAATATTTGTCATGATTAAGACTGTCTAGCTAGTGCGGTCTTAGATATAATTCTGTGACATACAGACGACCTAATAATAGAGACCTATTTTAGATGGTAAGATTTCCTAAGGAAACCAATATACTACGCATTGGCGATGCGGTTTTAGATGAAAGCAAGTATGTAGGTAACGGCCAGGGAACTGTAGGACCCTTTGGAAGAAAGCTGGAATTACTGCAAAGTATAAGTCCAAGTATCGACTTCAGCGTTGTTTTGTAAGTGACCCTTTGGAATTTGTCATGTTTTCCCTTAGCTTGTTATTTCAAAATTCGATAATATCTCGAATTCAAATATAGGAAAGGTATTCGGATACTCTTGAAGAATAAATAAAATGAGAATTATTTAAACGAAAATATCATTTATTTCTACAATAACAGGCGGCGGCGCGCCCTCGCCGCCGGCGTACGTGCGTCTCACAATATTTATTAATCAGTATGAAAATAAATACATTGAAGATGCGCGGGCGACATCTCACACCGCCTTACATAATCATCTATGTTGCCATCTAAAAATAGATCATTGTGTTTTAAAACTTAATGACACCGCTAAACAATAATGACAATAAAAATAAGTTTAAAGATTTAGCGACAACAATAACTATTATTTTATATTGTATAAAAGACGCAAATGTGAGGTAATGACACGGTACATAATTATGTGGCTGTGGTAGCTACTGCCGGTTGCTCCACTCTAACTGAACTTCAACGAAGTTGTGTTTTCGTGACATTTTCAGTAGTCATCGATTTTAAGTAAGTATCAATATTAAGTCCTTAGCAGGAAGTGTGTGATAATTAGTCGTGCCGTGACAAGTTCGCATTTTACAGTTACATCTATTATAATTATGAAAATATTATTTCTAACAATAAGTGATGTTAGCAGTGATGTGGTGTTTAAACGTGTGTCGTTTAAATAGAGCTAAGTTAAGATGCGAACACTCGTTCAGTTAAAATAGGAGCAGCCTCACAATAAGCCTTCGTGGCTGAACATTATCGGGTGTACTTATGTTATTATTTATAATAACTATTCCGAGTTGCGAGGGTCGTGTTCCACTCGTGGCGCGGCGCGGCACTGTCGGGCCCGGGCTCGTTGTGCGTTCCAAAACAACGTCGTATACTACTACAAACTTAAGCTAACAGCTGAACCGCATCATAAACCCCGCCCTCGACTCGTGACCTTACCACTTTCTATAACAGTAACACATAAATAGCCATACATCTAAGATGGTATCAGTTTAAGATTTATTTAATTTATCAACAGCAATGCGGTATTGCATTGGTATTTGCCTGCCCCATATTTTCAGATATAACAATAACCATTTAAGACGAATGAAAACTGTGTACCTCGCCCTATCTATATGTACAATTGATAAAGTAAAACTAACACGGCGCGCGAAACAAAGTTAGGTGCATCAGAAATTATCGCTTAGGTACTTAAGATTTACAGCTAGTATGAACCCTTCAGGCTGAGGCCTGTCGATTCGCTCAAATTCACATCCTCACATAAACTTAACCACGAGAATACTATACACAGACTAAAGTTAAACAACATTTATTGAGATTAATCCTAACTTATCGTTAATGAACAACAAAGTGGTAAACTTACAAATTGCAACGCTTTGTCTATGCGCGTCATTTAGCGTTACGTTAGCGATATTTTGGAATGTGTGCGACGCGTACATAGTCATCAGCAACCGATCACTTAGCATAGTTATTATCGAGCAAAGCACGTGATGATGAAACGATTTGATGCGAGAGAAGCGGTCATCGCCTCCGGACGAGCCCGAGACTGTGCCTGTGAGACCGGTTCGGATACGTTACGCTGCGCGAGCGAATCTGAGCGAAGTAACAGTGCCCGACTCGGATGAGCACCGCGCCCCCGCGCCAGCGCACGCGGCCCTCGGGGACGCGATGATCCCGCTGCGTTGTTTGTTACTATCTATCACTTACAATCTAGTTGAACTCAAAATTTACATTTACATAGAACACTCATCGTGTACCTTAACTTTAAAATACTTATAAGTTTAAGTCATAAATATAGATATTACTTACATAACATACGCTAAGATACAACTTTACGTTGTACATTACAACCTAGTCTTAGACGTAAATAGTAGGTTTAGATTTTATATATTCAAATCAATTAAATATTTAAAGAATAATATTATAATTGATTAAATCAAAATGTGAAGCGAATGACAAAATATGTGATAGCAAATTAATCGACTAACGAAAACTAATAATTATGAACACTGGCACCTTAATGTTGAACCGTTTATTGTTAAGAAGAGAATGTAGCCTTTGTTCGTGCTGAAGAGTTGTACTTTAAAGTGGATCGCGTGGGGGCCATAGGTATTTAGGGGGCAGCGAGGCGCTTTGTTTGATTCACTTCTGCCTAAGTAATGTCACGTGTTGGATGAGCCCATATCCTGAACAGCGTCGCCCCGGCGATCTAATTAATGGCAGACATCTCTCCAACTTGCTCTAAGCCGCCACTTAACAGACGGGTGACTACGCTACTATGCATACACTTGATAATAGAATACGTAGTATATAATATTTGATAAATACAAAATTGCGTGCTGCAATTGAACTACTAATATAATAAAATAAGTTGTTTGATACATAGGTAAATATGTTTAATACGTCTCAAAACTCAGAATGCGTTACTTTGCTTCAGATAGAACACGATAGCAACCAAATGTGGTTACCTATATAAAAGTATTTCGATGTGGATAAGGCTTAGTTACTTGAGTACATAAGTTGTCCATTACTTTTTTGAATCAATAGAAAATTGACAATCATAACCATAAGAATTACGTTTAAGCATTTTAAAGTACACACAAGTATTGTCTAAAGCATGTAAGCCTCATTAAATATAAATACATAGAAATACTATACTATTATACTTGTAATTAAATGTATGCATGTAGTCATTTGTCCCGCGGCCATACGATGCGACTCCTTGAATTAGAAACGTGAATGTTGCTTGAATAAATAAATATCAAAATAATACTGTATATCTAAGCAAAAATATCCATGTGACTGATGACAAAATATTAAGATTTAAAATGGTAACATGTTTGGTAAAAAATTCACAGATCTAATTAAAGGAACCGAACATTGAGGTATTAGCGGCTTCCGACATAGTGGTGCTAATGTTTTGTCTAACACAATAGTATTAAGTAAGAACTCTTAGTTCACCGTGTTCAACCATGAACCCATTCGATGAACGGTGTCTATTTTAAAGCTGCACTGGACAAACGGGTGTTTTGTTTAAAATTGGTCACAATTAATTGCTGTGCTCGAAATAATGACCCACGCCGTCTAATGTGTACTTAACTATGTCATACCATCACAGATCAGCTTTGCCTTCTATAAAGCGCCTAAACTGGAGAAGCTGCGAGTTACTTCAATTGTATTCGATTCATCGGTTACGATTGAAAATCGAAGTGACGTTTGCGAAGAATACTTTGGATTAAGGACGATTTCAAGAACGCTCACAGTAAATAGTGCTCATAAAAGCATCTAAAATCACTGAATTAATGAAACATTTATTTTTATGAATGAAATGAATATTACAATCAATTCGTGCTTATTCCAAATAGTTTCTTCCTACATCGGAGCTTCTTTATGTACCTATGTTAACATTAAAGTTACAACATGACGTACACATACGTGAAGATTTGATATATATTTTAACTATTTACATAGAAACATGTGTTCGTCGATTATAAAAGTGTAGACGAAATGTAATCATGAAAATGTATTAAATATGCTGATATTAAATACGGCAAATAACTTAAAACTGTTACAGTCGTAAATAAATGTTTATAAAACTTCCAACAGTGCTCATCAAAGAAATTCAATAATTGTGTATATTTTAAAAATTGTACCACAACAACGTTTTCAAGGAACTTTTTTAAAGTTGTCTATTTTATTCATCTATATACAGGTACTACACTCTGTCTGGATTGTACCTTTGCTGTATCCCAACTAGTTAACGTCTATAGAAAATTTAATTCGTGAATTTATAAAACAATATGCTAATAAAATGAGTGTTAATAGAGTGTTCACTGGACGGTATTGTAGATAAAATACGGTGCCATAGTTTGTACATATGAGAGCTTAGATAAAAAAGAAACTAAGCCAAAATGAATAAACCACCGTTATTTATAATCATAATCTACTCGTTGATGCAACCTACTACCTAAACATTCGCACTTGGTGCATTGATATTACGTTAAAAAACATTTGAATATACACATTCACTTTAAACAAAACCGTCAAATCACAATTTATAATTAGTTAAATGATTCGTTACATTACGTGGGTGCAAGTGTACTGCTTAGCGTCTACCACTCGGTTTCCCAAGCCCCGCGAACTGCTCTAGCTTTCATCACCCTTCATTTGCTCAGATGGCGAAACAAACAAACTGTTCTCAAATGGGCAGTATCCTTTATCAAATTGACACCGTTGTAAAAAGAAAACGTTCTCAAATTAAATTTGTAACGTCGCTATGACAATTTTACATACATGTACATGATAACACTTTATATTCAATATTATGTATAATAACTTCCACTTTCAAAGTAGATCTTTACACTTGATTACGTACGCTACTATATTATTTGTTAGAAAAATACGAAATCATGTACTTTCAGTTAACATATTATATATGTTAATAAAGAACAATATGTTTTATATAAAAATACATCGCCTTCCTCGGCCATCAGCCGATAGACGCTAGTACCCATATATTATTAAAAATCTATGATTTTTAAGGCTTCTTGCACGTATGTTGAGAAATATTTTACATAATTACACAATCATAAGTAGAACAAATCACTGTAAATGTGCTCATGTTATTTACAAGGATTATAATTTGATTTTGTACTGGTATGGCCGATAAAAACAATACTTGATTAATTTTATACAACATTCAAATAACATTTTAAGGAACAACTGTAAATTTTTAAAATTGATTTAATTTGCGATTAATTATTCATTTTTACATTATATAATACACAAAGACCAATATCAACATTCGATAAAATTCTTTCATATCTTAATCAAGCCCAATAAGTATATACTTAATAAAGTAGTCGCCCACTGCAACATCCGCACTCCGTCGACAATCACTCGCCGCGACACATATAAGCTATAGAACACGTTTTATAAGATATCAGTGAAGACAATTTAATTACATTCAATTGTAAAGTGCTTAATAGTCTTAATAAAAAGAAGATAATCCGTAAATTTAATAAGTATCGTCAAAGAAATAATAAAAATCGGGCATCGCCAGTTGCGTTGCGCGACCACAACATATTGTATGTACGTATGGTACTGAATAAAACTAACATTTATAATTATATTAAACATAATGATCATTTCAACTTACATTAAAAACGATTTTCATCAAATTTCTTCGTTTATAATCACAGACACTTTCCTAAAATATGTATTGTAAGATTTCCCTTTAGTAACGCACCGGAGTTAAAGAGAACCTAGTTATATAATGTACTTACTCAATTTTGAAGTAACACGATATAGACTGCTAAATAAATTAACCATAGCTACACAGGACTGGTGTATAATATTTGTATATTATTTTACAGACAATAGGTAGATAAATATTTGTTTATCTGTATCGGACTAGGCACGCGCGGCTCCGCCGGCCGGCGCTCGGCGCAATAACTTACATTTGATAATCACACACCAAGTTATAAACTAAAACTAACTAATAAGTAAAGTTTGTTGCAAATTCTATCTGATGTGGTGTTGGGAGCGCTTGGCGCTTTTGTGGTCTGTTTCTCTTCACTGAGACTTCAAGATCTGGAAACAGAAATTGTCAGCTGTTATCATTTGTATCATACAAACACATTTAACATAGTATACCGACCCAAGGGAAATTAAGAAACCGAGTCGTGATTTCCGTCGACACTTTAAAATTCAATAATACATGTTGCATGTTTGTCCTGAACAGGCAGTGCGCACGTCACGGCTCGGTATTTTTAGTAAGTTTTTAAAGCCAAATAAATAATGTAACTAAAACCCAAAATAAAAATACAAAATAAAAGGTGGTAAGGCAATATTAGTGATAAAAAAGAAGAAAATATGTTTTGTTTTACCAAACAAGACACCTAAGTAGTTATACAGGTGAGTTTTTGGGATAGAACTTCAGGGCGAAATCCGAAACAAAAATAAACATTAAACATAACACTTTCATACGTATAGAATACAGTTTTTAGAAGAATAACTGAAATGGCAAAAACTTAATGAATATTCGGTGTGACAACCATTTAGCAAAAACATTGGGAAATTAACTCTACTTTAATTTGCGGCAAGATTTGCGTTACGAGATGTCTCGACTGGCGACAAATCGTTTTAGTTATATGACACAGGGTTATTCCTTTTTCAAACCTGTTTCTATTCTTGCCTTTTTGGTTTTTGCCGAAATAATACTTTCTTTCACCATACTTTTCTAATTTCCATAGTTACGGATTTCAATTTGAAATACCATCTGAAAATCTCACCCCTTATTAGTCGATGAGCGATATTTTTTTGTGGAAATGCGCGTGCGATTAGTATTCTCGTCACGTTACTTAGAATTGCAACTTAACAATAAATTAGTTAAATTACTAATATTTTTTCAAACCCACTTTTATTAACCGATTTTAGATTGAATCTAAGTAATATGTTAACTGTGCTCAATTTGAATTATTCCTAAAATAGACAAGGTTTTTTATTTCTAGAACCGTTTAATATCGCAATAATACGAACGCAACAGTGCCCACGGTGCTGCTTTGCATGATTTCAAGACCCGCCAATGATTTGTTAATCTATCCTAGCAACCCACAACTTGCTTACGTAACCAGGACGGTCATCGACGGTGTCGACGTCATACCTTCTGTATGGCATAAACATGTTAATCAATACGCGCTCCGAATAGTGAAGTAACGGAAATCTCTTTTGGTATTGGAGGCTCAAACATAATCGCGCGCGCATTGACCACAATTATGTACTTTTGCCAACCAGATCATTTACAACCTGACAAAAAACCGAGTAATAGCGAAAAAAATTTATCATCTACTCATACGTTCATATTAAATTATGCTAAAAGTATGCCAATTCGCGTAATAAACAATATATATATAAAAAAATATATTTGGTTTATTGTTGGCTATAAAGTGGCAGTGCCTGTAACCATATAATATACTAAAAGTAAAATTATAATAACTTGCAGTGAAAAATGGTGCCCAAATCATAAAGTAGAGTAATATTAATTTAAAATGTGCAAGTAGGAAGTGCGAGGATGGTCTCGGTGTGTTCGTTTATTACGAGAATGCTTACTCTATATTGGCGATTGTTGCTCAATCGCGTCGCTAGGCAGGAATCCGCACCTGATACACACAGAGCAATTTCTTATAGTGAACACATATCTTTACTATAAAGCTTAACGCCTGTCTGGCGTCAAACCATTTTGAAACTATTAGAAAAACTATAAGATATCTTCCGGTGCTCACAACTTAGCGATATTCAATACTGTCTAGATTATTATAACTTAAAGTTAAATATTATTATCCTGTTCGGTCATGGTCTTTTATAGCAGATTGTTTGATAAGAGACCATCCTCATTTTTATCCTCCTAGTTTTATGAGCACAATTTTGTAATTAACAATAAGTACACATTAAAATCAATTATTTAAACTTGCTTTAAAAACTAGACACTGTAGACGTCTTATATAGTAGTTAATATTCACACAATAATGCGTTGACTATAGGGTACCTACATAGCAGATATTGGTATAACAAGAATAGCACTCGTATTTTTCTGTACAATTTTGTATTAATTTTCACGAGATGGCATACTCAGAAGTTATAATTAACTAGCCTAGGTATGGTTTTATAGTAGCTAAAATTAAATCTTCTTATATATAAAAATCTCGTGTCAAATTGTTTGTTATCGAACGGCCTCCTCCGATACGGCTAGACCGACTTTTATGTTTTTTTTTTTTGAGTATATTTGGTAGGTCTGAGAATAGATCGTAGGCTATTTTTTTTGTCATATGGCAAAACAATGTTTGCCGGATCAGCTAGTAAATATATGTCTAGATTATTAAAAGAACTTTTGAATGAACTCCTTAAACAGAATCAGATAAACTAAACCATATCGTATTTTCAGTGACAAGTTGGTGGTGCCTTCTAGTTTTATATATACAATAAAGCCTTTTTCGATACTGTTTCGTTCCAGACAACAGGAACAAAACAGTATAAGAATGCTTCATTATGCCCGAGTTGGCCATCATAATTGGGTGTCTTCAAATTCGAGCATACAAACGCCACAGTCTTAAGTGGTTGCTGATTGGTTTCATAAACTATAAGTGGCAGATAGAATCGTTACACTGAATTGAACTTCTAATTTGTTCATTTGAAGAGGCTTGGTGAATTCAGACACATTAAGAGGAAACGCGGGCGAAGAAACTTTAAAAAGTCATAATTCGAGGTTTGGCTCTCGCCTGTTTCCTCCTCCAATATTGGACCGATACAAATACAAAAGCCTTTTTTTCAAATTTACCAATTACAGGCACTTCTGAATAGTCAAGGTCTGTCAGTCAAATAGATGAAGCTAATTCTGCCGCGCTAGCGACAAGACTAGCAAGTTGCTCTGCAGCAATACGCACTCACCGACCCTATCTCCAGCGCGGCAGTTGCACGTTCCAAAGAGTAGATCCTATGGGGATGACTGAAACGACTTAAACGATATTTCATAAACTGAATAAGAAGAATAGATACTGTTTCCCTGTTTTTCTTTTTGATGATATATTAACCGTATAAGCACCAGAATACTCAAAAAATGCTCAAAATTGTCCGATAAACCGCTGTCAACAGAGCTCTAGTGTACAAATTTGGCAACTATTAAAGTAAAAAGAAAAACATAGGGACACAGTATACATCCTTTTTATTCAGTTTGTGAAATATTTATTAAATCGGTCTAAAATTGGAGGAGGATACAGGCGAGAGTAAAACCTCGAATTTTGACTTTTTACGTACAAGTCTATCTGCCCCGCATTTCCTCTTAAACAAACGAGTTATGTCTCTTCAAAAAATCGTAGTTATTCTTTAATATCTGATGAGTATAGATACGATTTAAGTTATTGCTTGATACAGGGATTGTTTAAAATTTTATAACATCATACAATTGTAGGGTAGTTCGAACCTATTCAGAAGAGCTGATTTATGCACGGAAAAATATTTAAATCTAGTGAGTTCCTTCAAATAGGTTTACCACTATAAATACGAGTATTTGCAATAAAAATAATTTAAGACTTTAAAATAATTTCCCAAAATACCTTCCTGGATCCAACCTTTAAGGATCTAATTACACAAAAGCAATTTTCCTATTCGAGTGTTATGGGAATATTTACAATATTCGTATAATATTCCAATAAGAAAATTTAAAGCTTAAATTATAATTATATTCAACATAATCGCAACTAGACTACCATAACAGCTAACTATATTCTAGCAAGTCTTAATGAATGAGCTACTAATGTAGGTATAGTGAGCAATAACCAAATTCCCTACGTCTAACAAAACAAGAATGTTATTATTTATATCCTACTAATTCAATAAAAACATTATGTACCTATCGCTTTATTAAATTAGTGGTGTTAGCTACTACATACGTAGTCTCTGCGAGCCTGTTTTCATTATGTACACTATAATTGAACAGTTTTCTATACTACGGTAAAACCTATTTAAAATATTAGATTTTTACCAAAGTAAGCGCTTATATAAATAATATAATATTTTCCGATGAAAAAATTATATAAATAAATAATATCAATTTATAAATTAAGTAATGGTATTTGCTTAAGAAGATTACTATATGGGTAATTATGATGTCTATGACTATTTACCATGACTATAAATAATATTATATTGTGATAAACTACAGAAGCGTGGTGCAAATAGAAATAATGAAGCAGAGTTGCCAAGTAGGCATATTTTATTTAATTTTATGTGAGACTATTCAAATCGTAAGAAATTATTTGCAAAATTGGCAACTCTAATCCAATATATAAAAAAATATATTACTATAGCCAATATTGTTGAAACTATGTAAAATACATCTTTCCATATCTGATTTTAATGTAAACTGCCCGTAATCGTTTGTAAGATGGACAAAATATAATACAAAAACTGAAATATAGAGTCTCAATTTAATTCAATTTATAAACTACGTTTTGTTTCGACTGGTACGTTTAAAACTATCTAGATTTAAGTGCTTTAATAGTTGAAATAATATTTGCATTGCATTAAATAACTTAGGACAGCTGCCCATGTAATTTATGTAGGTTTTTATAAGTATAATTATCGATATAATAATCACTGGTCAATAAAAAAACACTTTTGTTTGAAATAAGTTTTTTTTAACTAATTATAATATGTGTCATAGAACTGAAGTTAGAATTATTGAGACACGAACAGTTTTCCTGTAATATTATTTTGATGTGGTGCTTTGAGTTTGTGTAGCAGTTGGCATCTCAGGGATACTCAGCTATTCTTTTACATTAAAAAGGTTTTAAAAATAATTTCACCATAAATGTAAACAAACTTCTCAGAATCATTTGAACACTTTTCCACATTATATAAGAATAAAAAAACTCAGAAAAACTGAAAATACAGTTACTTTATTGAAAAATTAAAAAAAAAAACATCTCAATCAACAAGGTAAAGAGAAAATGATGTTACTGAAAGTAGCTGTAACACAAAAACTATACGTGATCAAAACAAAATAAATATGGTTTTGTTATAAGGGTTGTAGGTAATTCAAAATTAGTAAGCGTATTTCTTGTTGCAAAATATTGTTGACTAGTGAATCAAAAACTCATTTATTTATTAGTATTCAACTATTCGTGCAGTGTTTTAAATATTCGTTATTTACTTTTAGAACCTTTGTGGTATATATTAAACCTTATCTTTGTGTATTTATTTAAGTAGAGCACATAGAGACTCGATATTTTCATGATAAAGCAGTTACCAACATTATTAGCTAATCCTACTATGAGGCACTAGTTTGCATAAATGTATAGTAGGTATATAAATATATTAAAGTATGATATGATATAGAATAACATACAATCGGTCAAGTGTCGACGTGTGCTCGGCATTCCGGTTAACCATTTCACCTCCGTTCGGCCTAGAACGAGATATATGTTGCATTCACAACTACGAACTTGAAGAGTCTTCCTTAAAGATATAATGCCCATTTGGAAAATATATTGCCGAAATAACTTGATTCGTAGCAAATAGTGGCCAAAAGGATGCAGTAGGTTAGAAACTATTTATTTCATAAATGGAAATTGTAAATGAAAGTCCACGTGACTGTAGATTATTTTGGACGAATACAATGCTTGCTAGTGATCCAAGGAGAGACTCACTTGCGCTTTGCGTGTAGCATCTCCATGAGAAGGGTCTGTGTGGGCGCTTGACCGGCGCAGTGCCGCTGGTATAGGTGCTCCTCTCCTCGAGCCGCCAGAGCGTGGATCTCAGGTACAACCATTACGAGTTTGCCGAATTTATCCTGAAATATTACGATTGATTACTTAATATGGGACAGTATATTCGGAATCATTTTAGCCATGTCTGATCAAAATTAAATGAATACTGAATTTCGATGTTAGTTAACTGGCGAGATAAAAATTCTGTCCATCAAATTAGCTTTGGGCTCTAGTTTCGAAAGATTTAGACTCAATACAAAGACTTCACGCTCGGCAAGTGTGCTAGTAACAATTAATCGATAGGGCGATATAGTAGTCAAATTAGTGTCCTGTAATCGAGGATACTGGTCTACTAACCTGTATCGTAGGATAACAGGATAGCGTGTAGTCGAGAAGAGCAGCTTGAACTGTCTGATAGCCATCTCGGACGCACTTCACATTAACGATGCCTCTCACTTCTGAAACGTCAAGAAAATCCTTCAAGAAAAAAAACAACATTGTGTAGTGATTGACGTACAAAATCGTGTCATTACACAAAACTACGGATTTAGTATAAATCAGAATAACATAAAACAAAAAAAACATTAAGCAAATCATTCGCTTTAGGGGCATCCGTAAATATTTAAGACACAATAAAATAAAAAGTAAACTATGTATATGAAAAACAACATTAATTAAATACTAACCAGGATTTAAAAGAAGCAAAAATTTGACGCATATGTAGTCTGGGACATCGAATTTGAGCTCCGCTAATTTGTTCTGGAGCTCGTTGAAGTGATCAGCCAACGAAGGGACGCCTAGGAGGCCCAGGCAAAGAAGGTCGAACTTCTGGCCGTTGTGGAGAGTGGTCTCGTCAGGCAAGCCGTTGTGCATCCTCTGGTGAAGATGGTCTAACACCAACATGTCGGACCATGAATGCTGCAACAGCTTCATTTGATCATCAACCTGCAACAAATCAAAACCGCATTGCTACACATGCAGGGCGAAATATCCAACTCTTCGCAATCGTTTGCGATGTAGGTCACGTGATGGAATTTGTCGTCACTAATGATTATACTACAAAGAGATATTAAAAGTTTACAAAGACTATAAATAACAATATAGAAGCAGTTCTAATAATTCGCTTTATTTAGGTTAGTTTTTCGCTGAGCATTGTTTATAGAAAAATATATTAGTAACTGCCACTATATTTATTACAATAAAAAATTGTTTTGAAAATAAGTTTTAGTTTGTAGTATAAAAAATTTGTGACGGCATCAGCTGGACGCAGATAGGAGTTACGATGTGTCGGTGGTATAACGTTTAGTAGTAGATGCTTTTTGTTCTTCTTCTTTGGTTACAGTAATTTCAAACTCTACCTTTTGCATGTCGCATTTTTATTACTAGATGAATATGCAAATTTCGTACCATCTTAAACTGATTTAATTGCAATACCGGTACTGGTTTTACCCTTTCTTTATTTAGAAATCTGTAGAAGTATTTTCGTGTTTATGACTAAAGCACGGCGAATGATTTTTATATAAATTATAACTTTAATCAGGTGTCGTGGGTAATCAAAATATTATCTGACAGTCGCAACCGACGACGTCGTTCCGTGACCTACATTTTATTGAGTTGCATTAGAAACACGGGGCGGAGCTCGAGCGCGTTAAATTTGCCGTTTACGAAATGTTACAACTGAATTTTAGAGCTCGAAGGCATTGCCACACCGCATGCTGCTTGCTCAACTCGATGGATCGAGATCGAAACGATGAAATTCAACTAGCACCGAATAAAACATTATTTATTTCGCTCAAATAATGACATTGGAGTTACTTATTATTATGAAACGAACCGTTTTAATTCGTACAACGTTAATACTTTACACAATTAACATATTTAATGTTCTTTTCCGTTCTTTTTTGCATTTATATCCATTGAAAAAAATAGTGCTATTACGCTAGATTTAAAATTTTACAAACCCTATAAATACGATATAATGCGCCAACCATCTCGGTGGACGCGTGAGTATTAAATATACGTTTCTATTTTCATTGCTGTAGAGCAGAAAATTGCGTTAAGTGGTAGTGAGTCATTTGCCGTTTCGGATCCAGTACAGCTAACACTCCCTTTGGGCGGCCATCTTGAACTGAGTTGTTGGTAATCGGTAGTGCGCGAAGTAGGTCAAAGTCGTCTTGAATTGCCGCGTGCCCAAAACTTGAGATACCAATGTCGATAGTCTTATTGGATCTACGGATTATAGTTAGAGATATATTCGAACTCATAGTATATGTATAGTGGACTGTAAACTATGTAGATCTACTTTATTTTATGGTGAGTAGACCACTTGTAAGATTTCATTCCAATACACAACTATATACTAACAATTCACGACAGCAGTTTGTTAATTATAAGTCTTCAAGAGTTTGGTTTAAACTTGTTCAACCAGTTACCTAAAAACACTTTTATTGACATGTTACAACCAAATTGTTTCACAAGTAAATAAAATGCTGTACATGACTGTACTTGGTGAGGTATACTAGTTAGTTATCGTTATTGACAGTCTGGAATTTAGGACTTGGCTAAATGTCTAGACCGCAGAAGATAGAATCGTAATGAAAGTGAAAGGCTAATCGTGTTTTTACAAAGTTAATTTATCTATTAAGTAATTTCAATATTAACTATTTTAAAATATTAATTATAATTGTTCTAATTACTTTGTACTAATATGATTTAGTGTCATTGAAGCTCGGAAACCGTATTAAACGTGGTAAACCATGACATTTTTAAATATTCAAATAGATTTGACATTAAACCCAACCTAAAAATATGCATGGCTTCGATATCACTATGAAAATACGCGGCAGCTCAAGTTCATCGCGCTGTTATGTGACTAATCGCAATTAGTATTACGTAAGAGAAAGCGAAGAAAGGCCACAGAACTTGTTACGTCTCCGTTACCGGCGGTTACGCGTCGCGGTAAAAAGTTCTTTCTCGCGGCAACTCGGCCACGGGCAGTGTGTCAAGTGCGGCGGCGAAAGTGCAGCGTTGCCGCCCCGCGTGCCCGCACCGTTACATCACATCCGTGTGGGGAAAGTTTAGGTCATCAACATCTCTCCCGCACCCTCGTGGATGCGCCCTTAGCGCTTTTACACTATCGCGCGCGTTCCTAGGTAATGTGCTTGTTTTACGATAAGAAGCCAAAAAATGAAATTCATGTTGACCTATATTCTAATAAAATGATCCATATAAAAAGTCATTTCAAATGCTCTGATTTCCGTAAACAATCTATGTACAGTGAAATATATCTTCGTTCACCATCGTCCTAATTCCGAGAATGGGTCGTAAATATGTCGCGTCATTTTAGCACAAACAAAAATTGCTAGTTGTGAAGTGGAGGCTGTCTGTGGGAGTGAGACGAAGCGATGAGCGCAGAGTGGCAACGTCGCTCGCCCACATGACCGACTGCGGCTCTTGCGTAAGCGTACGACGACCACGGTGCCGCCGCCACCACCGACTGGCTCCCGCTCCTCGCCGATTGACTCCTGCTGATTGATTGAACTCCCGGTCGACGGTGATTAGACACCGCACGTCGAAACATTCAGTTTTGATTTTTATTGAAAATACATCAACTAGTACCTTTCAGCATTTTTCATCTGTTCAGCATGAATACACATTTTGGCAAAGACAATTTAAAAGGCAACTCCTATGTTGTTTTTAAAGTATTAAGTGGTATTTTTACTCGGGAAATTCTACCTCTATTATTTTTGTTTTTGTTCAATAATTTGTGTATAGTTTAGTAAGTATGTGGAATTGAAGTGCGACCGCAGTGGCAGGCGGCACGGCACGCTTGTCGTGGGAACTTGACCCAGTTGGAGCGGCGCGGCGCGGGCGGCGCGGCATATCGATTGCGAGAGGCACCGCGTCGCCCGCTGCGTCACACGCGCCCCTTACACACACACAACCACATCGTAACTAGTCACTATCTGTTAGTACGCAAATCACTATAACCATTCGCAATGCGTTACAATCAACGGTAATGAATAATAGACAATGCAGCAGCGCAATGGCGTCGCATTCGCAAGCAAATTTGGTGTACACCAGGATAGGTTTGAAGGATTCGGGACAGGATTTTCATACTTAGCTATAAATTCACCTTTAAATACTTAAAGAACACGGTGTTTCTCGCCCAATCCACTTGTGAAAATAAGTTTTGGTCCAATACTTTGCACATTAACTCAAAGAGATCGACCTCACACTGATTGTAAGTCTGACTCTGCAAGAGCCCAAATAGCGAATTCTGCCACTCGCGATCATCAATAGTTTGTACGAATTCGCGTATCATGGGTGAGACTCGTAAGGTTTCAGTGCTTGTGGGGGGTTCGGCGGTGCTCGATGGCGTGGCGGCTGCTGTGGCTGGGGCGTCAAACGCAAATGCGTCCGGCGATGCTGAATGCGGCGAGTGCGCTTCCCACTTGTCGTGGGCTGGCGGCGGCGGCGGCTGGGGAGGCTGCGGCTGCGCTGCCAGCAAGGCTGGCCCGGGTGATGATTCTGGCGATGACGTGAGCGACGACACTTGTGGGATCTGTATCTCTTGCTTGACAGGTACTGCGGCGTAAGGAGATCCGAAGCCAAGAACCAGTCCGCTGTCACCCAGGGAACCACGCAATGTCTGCACTGCGATTTGTCGTTGTCTCATCATCTGCAGTTTACGGGCGCGATCTCGTTTGTACATGGGACCAAACTTGTTTCGCCCACCCCGCATGCGATCAGCTCGCACGGCTGAAACAAAAAGAAAATTACTTAGTTTATTATTTGTTTTACTCATTATGAGGCCTACAGAACAATAAAACCAACAAAAACTATTTTTATTACGTAACCACAACACCGCTCTACGTAATTGTCGGCATTTTCCATATCCTATACATTGCCCAATCTTTTACACCCCATTTCATATCGGGTTTGCCACGTCATCATAAAAATAGTAAGTCAACACATCTTAGGTCCACCTGGTAAGAGTAAGAGTTGAAAATCCAATAACTTAGTGCAACTATTATAGATTAATTGTGCTATTTTTTTAAATTTTTACCATTTTTGGTTTCCGTACCCGAAGAGAACCCACCGGTCCCTATTACTAAGGCTCCACGGATCCACTGTCCGTGCGTCCGTCCGTCTGTCTGTCTGTCAGTTGGCTGTATCTCATAAAATGTAATAGGCGACAACAGAAAAACACACAGATAATTTCAAACATCTAAGTTGAAATTATCAGTGTGTTTTTCTGTTGTCGCTATAACAACAAATTATAAAAATTAAAGGGCGCTCCTCTACTAGAAACATGTCTTTTTGGCGTTTTATTCTCAATCTTAATAATAGCGACAAACAGGTAGACACTAGAGTTTGGATTGCTATATTCGCTACCAAAAAAATTTCATACAAGAGATGTGTTTTTTTTTTGCTCGATTTTAACGGCATAACGGTAGATTATACTAACGGCGATGATACGTACAGAACCATTCATGTGCGAGTCCGATTCGCACCCGGCCGGTTTTTATTATCCAAATATCCTTTCTGAATTGGTATGTTATCTACAACTTATATTCATAGTAATTAATAATAACCAAAGATACCTCGTTACTTGTCTAAACACAATTAATGAAAAAAGAATTCTAAAAAATTCTACCTAACACTACATCAGGGGGCCAATAAGCAACCCTACATTTTGGACAGTTTGCGAATGAGATGCGAATGTGAACGCTGTTTAAAAATTGGCACTGAGAAACATAGCCTGCTAGTTATTCAAAAATTAATAGATTATTATGTTTATGTTTTGCCGTGTTATATTCTTACATCATAGTTTACTGCTGCAAGTAATTGTTTGGCATTCAAATAATATTTAATAACTTGAGCCTGAAATTTAGGACGGTGGCCTCATAACACTCGCGGAGTCGACCGCTCTTTATGATTCTGGCTGAATTCCAAATTCCGAGCGCCGCTCCTCGCGAATCGCGATACCAGCAATTTATGTTTGTTCCGATTCTTTGTACACGAAACTGACTGACATCCTTGTAATCAATGTTAATTTAACAGCAACTTAATTTAAATAATAAATTGTTTTGTTTAATAAAACCTTACGCATTTGCATAAAATGTAGTCCGGTGTGGGGGTTTCTTGCACTAACGATTTAAGTTATCATCTACGTATTGTACACTATAGGAATAGCAACGTTTTGTACATTCGCTGTCTTGCAAAACTTCATTCCGGAAATAAAGTTCAAAACCATTTTGTTTGTGTAGGTACCTATTGAAAAAAAAATAGTTTCCAAGAACCAGTGACAAAATAAAAAAAAACCGGACAGGTAATATTACTTTAAATAAAGACTATGTTTTTATGAATTCATTACAAATGTACTTATAGTTTCCAGAATTTACCCTATAATTGTATGTGACGGTATTACTTACCAAATTTCATAGTCTAAGTCAACGGAAAATACCCTATAAATTTTGATTCCCTTGAGAGTGTCGATTTATACATTTTTTGCGGCATAAACGGCCGTACCTGTTCTTTACGTTAACTTAGAAGTTTGATTTTTTCACAACTTTAAGGGACTGTAGACCTGAGTATATGGTTTTTTTTTCGTTTCTTCCTTTTGAGGTACGGAACCCTAAAAATTGCAAAAATCGTGAACTTAAATGAATAAAGAAGACGTATACTCAGTGGAATTTCCCGTTAGGAAAAGTTACGGACTTCCATACAAACTTACACGCCTTATTCAACCCCTATACAGGCAAAACTTTGAAAACTCCTTTTTTCTTTTTCGTTAAAAAAAGGAATGCTCGCGGCGAATTTCTTGCTTCTAGAGACCGAACTGTCTCTCAGTATATGCAAGATTTTTCTTAAGTATGAAGATTCAAATATAAGAAAGTTTCAATGAAAAAGACAAGCTTTAGCAAACGCTTTGTTTTCTGTGTAGGTAATCTTGTATGTTAAATCATGGATCCGCAATGTAAAAAGTTTCTCAAACCAGTAAGTATCTATAGTATTTAAGTATGTCAAGATAAAAGAGACGTTTACTGTATTGAGATCAAAATGTAGAGGATTAGGATACTAATTGAAGCCATGTTTTTAATTTAAGCAGTAACCAAAGCCGGAAAAAACATTTTGTCAAAATGGGAACCAAATGGATATGTACTCAATCCATGAGTACATTTCCATTTGGTTCCCAAGATGATACGTTTAAAATATCAACCTTTCGGTCAATATTGTCGCGCGTTTTATTATACAGATAAATATGAGAAACTATGTGAAAAACACGCGTTTTCCATAAGAGCCGTTGTAGAATCGCGGGATTACCTTACTTAGGAACCTTATTTAGGATCAAAATGCTATAGTTCAGTTCTCGACTAGTGCTTTTTAGTACAACTTTAACTGTGCCAATGTTAGATGATTGAATTTCTAGTGCAATCCTCCGATTCTGGGTAAGTTTGAATGTTTGCTAACATTGTTGGTGATTTTATATAAAGTCACATCCGTGACATGAACCACAGAAATCATTTTAAAGATCCACGTTTAATAACGAACACATACTTTATTTAACAAGAAAATCTCATATAGAAAATAACAATCACGCTAATCATAAAACCCTTATTTAGTGCTATATTTTAAGTTTCAGAAATCAAAACTGAGAAAAAAAAATGAAATCAAAATTAAGGAAATAGGTGTCCACTTCAAAACACCTGAGGACATCAGGTTTAGACTACGACCATTATGTTGTTGAAATATTTCAAATTTAATTAGTTAATAAGTAGTTTATTATGACGTGTTTTGTGTATATGTATTACAGTGTGTATATGGCTATTCAAATGAATGCCATTTGAATAGCCATGGAATTATAACACATTGAAATCTGCAAATATATACTTAACACTAAACCTGGAACGGAAAGGGGCTTTCAGTAAGTCGCCGGACCGCCCAACTCACCGAGTTAAAAATAACAACCAGTTTTTATTGTAGCCACCGCGCCACTGAGCGATAAAGACAGACTTACAGGGTTTCGTAAAGGGTTTAAAAGAGACGGCAAGCGTAACGGATTTAAGCATTGCTGTGTGCAATTCCATCAGTTTCGTATTGCAGACCGGGTCGTTTCACGAAAGGATTGTATGCGTTCATATAAAACGAGTAAAGCAAGAGTCTATTATAAGTGAAATTGAATTTACATTTTCAGTAAAATTGTGCTGAATCCTATGTCCCTTAGTGACTTGAAGTTTAAATATTATTATAATACTTATTTTGAAGCAAAGATCGCTATATAATAATTATTTATTTTGAGAATTTCTTTAGCCCTATTGCTAGTGAGGCTATATGTATTTAATTCTTCTGTCCTGATTTCTTCTATGGAACCACAGCAGCACTAGATTAGTGCTAGAGAAAAGTAGCTGCAGATCCACTGGTTAAGATCGGTAATGTCAAATAGATATAATGCTTTGTGACCAACTTTAGTAGTATCTTTAAACAGTTGGTTAAAACCAGCCAAGTTCGAGTCGGACTCTCATATGAAGGATTCCGTAGCATAAACCGAAAAAAAACGTCTTGTTTGGAAGCCCCTTTAATTTTTAATATATATTATTTTTTAGGGCACCGGACATCCGTAAAAAACGGAACCCTTACAGAATCATTCGGATGTCTGTTTGTCCGTGTGTCACAGCTAGTTTTCTCCAGATCTAATGGACCGATTCTGTTGAAATTTGGTACACATATGGACTTGTGGGTGCCAAACACGGACGCGTTACGTAAATAAATAAATATGGAGTATGGGGGTCACTTTTGGCGGACAAACTAGAAAATTTTAAAAAAGTTTTTAAACTGTATCGTGTTATATCAAATGAAAGGGCTTACTGTGAGGGTTTTAATTATATTTTTTTCATAATTTTAAAATATATACGTTTGAAGTTATTTTAGATATTAGACTAAAAATGACCATTCCCCCACTATCTCTGAAAATACTGAGACTAAAATTAAAAAAAAATGCAGATAATAGTTCTTTACCTTCAGATTACAGGAAAACCTACAAGCAGTCTACAGTGTTAATATAACACGTTACAACTATGAAATTGCGAGTCCGACTTGCACTAGGCCAGTTTTTATTATTCATTGTTATAACGGGAATAGAAATACACACCGTGAAAATTTCAACTGCCTACCTATTCGTTTCATGAGATACAGCCCGCTGACAGACAGACGGAGGAACGGAAAGCGGGAGGCTTAGTAATAGGGTCCCGTTGGCCTTTGGGTACGAAACCTTAGAAATAGTTAAGTCACCACGTTGCTTTAAACAGGAATTGAGGTAGCCAAGTATAGGAGTCGTATGTAAAACGGAAGCACTAGTGTAACGTTCTAACAGTTTTCGACATAAACCGGTGCAGCTAGTTTAATTTGCCAACCCGACCTGCTTTTTAGGGGTCCGTAGCCAAAGGGTAACCAACTCTATTACAGCCTCTGCTCTCCGTCCGTCTGTGCATCCACCCGTCCGTCTGTCTGTCAGCGGGCTGTATCTCTAGGACCGTAATAGGTAGACAGCTGAAACTTTTTACAGTGTGTATGTCTATTGCCCCTATAACAAAAAATAATACAAAATTAATTAAACTAAAGGGGGCTCCCATACAAGAAACGTGTTTTTGTCGGTTTATGGTACGGAACCCTTCGTGTGCGAGTCCGACTCGCACTTGCCGGTTTTTTGCTTTGTCTTTTGTTTGTTGTAATACTTAATTAAAAATTATTTCTAATCTACTGAGTACTTTTCATAATAACTCAATATTATGAACTTTCACGATACCTGAAGAATGATAATTTGACAGGTTTTCAAGATATACCCCCATGAGTACAAAATTTTTATCTACACTAATATTATAAAGAGGAAAGATTTGTTTGTTTGTTTGTATGTTTGTTTGAATTGAATAGGCTCCGAAACTACTGTACCTATTTGAAAAATTCTTTTAGCATTGGATAGCTACATTATCAGGGAGTAACATAGGCTATATATTATCCCCGTATTACCACGGGAACGGGAACTACGCGGGTGAAACCGCGTGACGTCCACTAGTGAGTAATAATTTTATGAGTAACTAGTTGACCTGCGCAACTCCGTCTGCGTCACAATTTTCATTACTACTCCGCTCCTATTGGTCTTAGCGTGATGACATGTAGCCTATAGCCTTCCTCGATAACTGGGCTATTTAACACTGTTCTTCAAATCGGACCAGTAGTTCCTGAGATTAGCGCGTTCAAGCAAACAAACAAACAAACAAACTCTTCAGCTTTATATATTAGTATTAGTATAGATAGATAAATTTTTAGACATATTGTTTAACTTTGATCTCAATTGATGATATTAAGTCATGATCCGGTAGTCCCTTTCAGGACAAAATCGTGTGCGTAACCGCGCAAGCGTTGGCTTGTCCCGAAATGGGCTTACGGATTCTGACGGTTGGGGCGTTTTGTTCCGAAAGGGACTCGGATGCTGAGTGGTTAATAATTTCAATCAATCCTAAACTTAATCTAATATAGTCGATATCCATTTTATTCGGGCACGAATCCTCTCGTCATTCATCGCCAGACGTGTCTGGATACTGTCGTCGAGATATTCACTTAATCTACCATTAGATCATGATTTATGACGAACGTATATAACGTATACCATACTTTACTCGTTATAATTTCAATATATTCCAAGCTAATTAAAACAACTTCCGCCTTAAATCCTCGATTAGGCCTTTTTTGGTTTCTGATCGTATCAGATGTAGCTGTATTATACTTTTAATTGGTCTAATACCTCATACCTTGCTGATATTATAAGATTGGGTCAGTTTCGGTTTTCGAACTGACCGTAGAGGGTCCTATTATGTTATTTACCTTAGATAAGCAATTAGTTGTTTTATTTGAGTATTTTTTATACATTAATAGTGTATGTATAGTTTGTGTATGTATATTATTGTTCATTTTAATTGTATTTGAATAATTTCAATCGCTTTTAATTCTTAATATTGCACCTACCACTATTCTCTGCATCACCCAAAGGTTGACTGGTAGAGAATGCCTATGGCATTAAGTCCGCCTATGTACATTGGTGTGCTGAAGTGTTAAATAAATAAACAAGATTAAGTATAATTAGAGAAATCAAAAAACCCGAATGCAAAACAGTCAACTTGCACTAAAAAAGACCGAAACCGGGACACTTATGAAAACAAACTGTTTCCTTATTGAATTTAAACATTTATATACATCTTTGTAACCTCTATCTAATTTCCTTCATTTTGATACCCTACTCGATAGGTTTGGTTAAAAAAATATTAGCGACTTACAATTTAGCGCCCAAAATCCGCCATATTGCTAATTTTTTAAAAACACCTATCTAAGGGCACTTGGGTTTTTTAAATGAATCTAACGACACTCTAATAGTCGAAATCCATGCAGCCGTTTGGAAGTGACGAGGTAATAAAGAAATTTACAAACAAACATACATACAAGAGACGCGCGAAAAACATAACCCTTCCTTGGCAGTCGGGTAAAAATAAGCAATAATCAAGATCTTTTACTGCAAGTGAAACAAAGCTAACTCTGCTTATCATAAACAGGACAAAGCTTGATAAAATATCAAACTCAGATTAGCCTGATAACAAATCAAATTCTTTGTTATACAAATGTTTTATTTTATCAACCAATATCTTAACCAAATGAAGTTATAATCCAATCAGTGGGACAAAAAAGAAGCTTTACCCTACAAAAGGTAGAGTAGAAAATGCTTTAATTTGTATTGCTTAAGTATAGGGCTACTCATGAAAAATGTGAGTTTTCACAGCGTTAGCCACCACCTTAAATATTGAAGAGGCGAAAATTTGTTATTTTTTACATAATGCTCCAGCAGTTTACTTTAGGATAAAAATGTATATGAGAAGTATAAAGACATAGAAATTAAAAAAAAGTGTTTGTTTTTATTCTGTACATCATAAAGATACCCAAAGGGTAACCAACGGAACTCTATTTACTAAGCCTCCGCTGTCCGTCCATCGGTCCGTCCGTCTGTCAGCGGGCTGTATCTCAAGAACCGTAATAGGTAGACAGTTGAATTTTTCACAGATTGTGTATTTCTATTGCCGCTATAACAACAAATAATAACAATTAAGGTTTATGGTACGGAACCCTTCGTGTGAGAGTCCGACTCGCACTTGGGCGGTTTTTTTAATTTCGTACCATGTTTGGACTTGATGGTATGCCCTAAGAGCATGATGCAGCGTCTTTTGTTGGTGGCAAAGAAGCAAGATTAAATCCTAATTATCAATCAGTATACAGGGTGAATTTTTTAAGTGTGCCTTCAGGGCCACATCCGAAACTATATGGAATATCGAAAAACACTGAAAGGAGTCTCGAGCCCGATTTTGATGAAAACTAAAACTGCATTATTGGATTTTTGAAAAATCGTTTATCCTACCCAGGAATCAAAAAACACCCTGTATTATTAGGCACACTTAAAAATTCACCCTGTATATTAAATTCTTCCGTTACTGAGTGAGTGAGTGACAGACACATAACTCATAGCCGAAACTACTGGTTATAGAAAACTAAAATTTGGCATGTAGCTTCCCAACACTCCGTAGGGGAGCACTAAAAGAGGATTTCCGGAAATTCCTTCGGGACCAAAAAATATCGAGCTATGCGCGTACGAAGTCGCGGGAAAAAGCTATTTTACTTTTTAATGATGATTTTGCGAATCTTTGATATCGGACTTCTTCTAAGGATTTTGTTAACCTAGCTGGAACCTCAAAACAGTTCAAAAATAATTAGTTTGAAACTTTTAGGGCGCGGCCGCAGTGCGGCTCCAGTGCTGCTGCCGCGCGGCCCTTAGCTTGAAAATTCAAGCTTAACAATATAGATGACTATTTTTGTAAATATAAAATGTTCTTCCTCTTGTAACTTTGTATCTATAAGACGTACAAAATAAACACAATGTATTTTTTTTTATTTAATTGTCTATATATTTTTCACAGACGTTTATGTCATAAAGTCAACTGTTGAAGCATTATGTAAAAAGAACAAATTTTGGCCCCTTCAATTCAAGACGGGGCGGGGGCTAACGCTGTGAAAACTCAAATTTTTTATGACTAGCCTATACTTAAGCAATACAAATTAAAACATTTTGTATTCCACCTTTTGTAGGGCAAAACTACTTGCAGACTACTATTATCACCAAGTCCAATCCTGACTCAGAACATTTAGCAGTTTCATTCAGTGTTTCACATGTCAAAAATGTCACTACAAGTTTCGTGGATAAGGTTCAAAAAGAAATTATTCTACGACTTGATTTAATAACTTCTTTTGCATTATTATCTGGAGACGTTATTTATGCTTCAGTTGTATTGCTAGATCTTTACCATAACTAACATATAAACTGTTTAGGAGGTAGGAAGCGTGTTTGTGACGTGTGTCACCGGACATACGAGTAAAAAAAAGTGGCGATACCGGAATGATTCGTAAATGCACGAACAAACTTCAATGCGTTGATTGAACATCTAATGTTAAAATGTAATGAGCACATAGCGTATAGCAGCCGATAATGCGGTAAACGAGGTCAGTCGTTTATAACACAACTAAACTAGATCAAGGTCAAGGTCATTTTTACAAATCAAAAACATACGTCGCTGTGACAAACAGCCGGTGTGCAGAAATAGATACATACATACGTCTGAGTTCACCTCGGATTCTGAAGTTATTTGTAGAACTGCCCCAGTTGTAGATGGGTCAAGGTCGACCTTGGGAAAGAGGTCACGGAAACGCATCATGTCTCGATAGAATCATCTAGATGAGGGAACGTTTTGGACGGACAGAATCGAAGACACTTTTACCCCAGTCCAGAAAACTTCATACCTGTCACTACCAAAGTGTCGACCTTGGCATACGCGTCAGGGCCGTCAAATGAAGTAATCGTGTCAACGAGATAAAAAATAGTATGTACCGAAAGGACGGGAAGAGGTGGGGATCGCTCCTTGTACCGACGACTCGGTGAAACTTGGTCAAGGCTAGCAATGCCCCTCCTCTCCCCCTGTCGGTCCCCTCCCGTCCGAGTACCGGCGGAACTAGCCGAGCGCATCCGAACGCCCGCACGCACTCGATAGCGCTACCCAGATAGCGGCAGCGGCGATCGTTACACAACCTAGATAAATCACCCGCGATGATCCACTGAACTGTGTCAAGATCTCATTAATACATAGCAGAATTCAGCACCAGTAAGAATCCGATCAGACTTTACTATAGTTGAAAAGAAGCACCACGCCAGACAGCTGCAGCCTGTCCAGGAGGTGAATCTTTAGATAAACATGCTCTGTTTCAATTAAATATATATCAGAAATGCGGTTATGAACGTTGTCACGACGTGATGGAAGATATTATGTGCATACTTTTGTAACACGATTTTACGCACCTAAACCGGTTTTTGCGCCACGGAGGCGTGCTTGAAGCGCCTGCGCACCAAAATCCTTCCAAGATGGCGGCGCTGGCAGAACTGTCGTAATAATACGACAGGTAATGCCTAAAAAATAGAAAGGCCCGGTGTACGAGGCCGCTCTGTCGAAACACTCGATTCGGGTCAAGGCAGCGCGCCGAAATAGTCGGCTGGCGCGCGAGTTTTTATTGTGATCTAACATCTGTCGCTGCCCGCGGCCGTCCAACCCTTGCGTTAAAGCGTTCCGCAACTACTTACTACATGCGTGTTATATGTATATAGTCTGATCTTGAGATTTTTATAGGTAGTCATTGACAGATATAACCAATTGGAATGTCTAATGTTATTCCAATTGTAGTAGTTGTATCTGTTTAAGTCAAATCAGATTCGATTGTAATAACATGCATCGTATAAGACAGTTAAGTAAAAAGGCTGAATGACAACAATTTCGCACAGCAGTGACGTTTCGTAGCCGAGCCGTATTTTCCTTCCATAATACTTAGTACCTGGATGACCGAGCGTTGATCGGTATTTTTTATACGACGTTTTCTAAAAATGAAACCTAGCTAGATCGATTTATCGCTCCCGAAACCTTTTCATGAAAAACGTTGGAGCCGTTTTCGAGATTCAGATTATATATATGTGTAAATATATACATGTTTACAAGAATTGCTCGTTTAAAGGTGTTAGATTAAAAGTCCTTCTACCCACTTAACTACCAGTACTATTGCAGATATGAATGTAGAAATGGTAAACTCTATTTTTTATATTATTTATAAGATTTATTTCTCCAACTAATTACAACATAGAGGTCAGGAATCCAAACTAGGAAACCCTGTGCTATGGACTCCTAGCCCCTCCTGGATTATCACAATTATAATTGTAGAACGTAGGACATGTAGTACTATTATAAGAAAAACTCTTGTGGCAGAAATTGGCAGTCAACTTCCAACTTCCCTTCCTTCTCTATAATTGGCGTTACTAATTCATTAATTGTTCACCTAGCTAGACAGTGTGACATCGTTCTGATAAAATTAGGTTTAGTAATTGGAAATAACATACCATCCCGTTGGTAATACAGCCTATCGTACCTAGATTTTTTTGTTACTATTCTATTGCATACTTTTTACTAATCATAGTGAAATTTTAACATTGTTTTGACTCATATTGAATGAACATTGACAGGTGTATTGAGAGCTATGACAGGTGGGCGACTTATTTAGAAGGTTTAGTAAAAAGGTACCGAGAAAATAATTTTAGCACCGGATACGGAGAAAAATATTCGAGGTATTGCAAGATATTGACTTGTAAATAGCTCACTATGAAAGCTGATTTGATGATAACCAATCGAATGTTGTATCTTAGTTATTGCTATTACGTAGAAAAATTTATACATAAATCTATGGCTTTATTACGTAAAGTAGTGTGAATACTAAAGGCAGCAGGCCGTGTAACAACCATCATTATTTGTCGACCGTGGTCCGTTGCACCGTACTACCGGCCGCGGTCGAATCACTGCATGGGAGAACTAATTATATTAGTCTGTATGTATACCTACTGGCATTTGAAGAATTTTTAATACTATTAAGTGAAATAAACTTCTCTATAACGACCACGTTGACATCTTTAACAGACAACCAGAATACTTTCGCAGTAGTCGAAAGTATTATGGTTGTCTGTTAAAGATAGTAAAATTAATGAATAAATTGGTCAATTTCTACATCCTTCAGCATCAATCTGTTTTAGAGCAATAGAGTTGGGTTGCGTACCAATAAAAACTGCCAACGTATCTTTTGCTAAGACTATGCCGAGGGTCTGGTCTGTGTGTCTGTTTTAGTGTTCTACTCTAAGTTTACATGCGTCAGTATCTCTTTACTAACAAGAACAGCAGTTTCAATAATTCTATCTGCGCTAATATAGCTAGTCAGCAGATGCAAACTATAATAGTACATATAGTTACGACACCTTAAAAGAAAAAAAACCGCATAATTTTAGATTACCATTTGTGATGCGAAACGTCATGTCATAAGCGTTGTACCTCGTACGTAAATATCGTGATGCAAGCTTATTAGGTTCGCTGATACTGTAGTGCAATTTCACATACTCACAGCTACAAATAATATAGAATTAATGTCTTTTATAGATTGAATAATAATGTACTAATTAACTTTCAATCGACTACATTTTTAGTTTCAGATTGCAAATTTATATGATTTATTATATGTTTAGTCGGTAGTTTATTGCGAGTCTTAAAGTTGAATTATTTTTGTGTCCCAAAAGTAACACATAGTTACGTTCAATTTGCAATAATTCATTAAATTCGGCATATGTATGCATGGATAAGTAACGTGATACGTGTCCAGGTCACATTTGGGTAGCCCATTGCGACAGGTCGACCGAACGTCTTGTGAAACGGCGCTTGCGCAGCGTACCCCACCGACGACGGTCGATTGTGTCGAAACGCACGATACAGTCGCCGGCGCACGCCCGATCCACAACCCCACTACTCTAAACTACACAAATCGGATATAATGCAACTTTATGATAAAAATCTTAAATATGTTATAGAAATGTTTGTAGCATTTCTGTTTGTGTTATTTTTACTTCTGTTGACTTCAAAGTGAAGCAACACGTCGCAGCTCTACTTATACATGTTGAAGGCGCTTACGTAAGCCTCGGGAAATTTCGCGTAGAGACTGATCAGAAAGGAACCATTAAAGGGCTTTAGACACTAGCCGGGACAGACTGGGGATTCGATATTTTTAGTGTTTATTCTCATTCAATAGAATATAGTCCAAACTATACACCTTCTTACTCACGCAGAGCTGATAGAAACTCATAGCTACGCACTGCGCACGTGTCTATCTATCTGTAACGTTTTGTTGATTGGCCTATGTTATGCCTTTAGTTATGGGCCTGTTGTACCTCATTTTGGAATTAAAAGGATGAATTTTCACTACCCGAATTTATTATAAGTGAGCGCAATAGATTTTCGAAAATACATTTATAGTTTTAGCGCGTATTTTCTAGTAACCATTTTTATTTGTACTGTTTCATAATTGTGTCTTATATAGATACAACAAATTTTAAAAAGAATACTATACGCTAAATAAAAAGTCTCTTAAGAGTCCATCGGTTTGGTGCTGTAGCGGTGGCATTGCACAAGGCCCGCTGCAGGTCGGGCAGGCGGTGCGAGGCTCTCGCAACACCCATTATTCGGGTCAGGCAACTATTTGTGTGAATTGTGTCATCTGACATATTACTCTTGCGATAAATATTCTTTGTTTACTTTTGTAATCTCCAAGATTGAAGTTTTTGTAACTTCATTAATACCTGTATGCTCATAAATTATTGCCGCAGTTATGTTTATATCTCGACTTTTGTAAATAATTGACCTGATTGATTTTATTTGTATAATTGAAAATCCTTAGAACTTTCAATTGCCCTTTATGTAAAACATTTTCGGTCTAATGTTTTCATGTGCTGAACAGAATTTATAACTATTTTTTCAGAACGAAATTGCTAGAAGAGGGGTTTAAATGAAAATTCCTTAAGATTGGGTTTCATAAAATAGGAAATTGTACTGAAATTATGAAAACATTTAAATGCGGCTAGGTTTCTTTACTGAAATTTTAGACTATTAGATGTTGCAAACATCACAGCATCTGGCGAAACGCGCAATGGCGAATGTCTCACGCACACAGCGGCGCATTAACGTAGCAGTAGGCACTAACACAGTCAGCGCGCGCGCCGCATCGCGGCCCCGCTCGCAAGTAGGTCAGGGCGCTCTGCGGCCGCGCGCGTTTTAAATTTAGAACGATCCGCACTTCAAGCTCCGCCCCACGCGATCGCCTAACTACAAGTTAATGTAATTACCTTCAAAACATCCACCTGTAGCCGCACCCCTGTATCACAGCCAAATACTACAAAAATATTGAATGTAGGTAGACTCCTAGATTTCGTAACCCGTTACATTTTTTTATGCATTAAACCTTCAATGGTAACTTGGAAACTACGTAACTGATGATCTTTCAATGTTTAAAGTAAGTAAGTAAAATTTTATTTGTTAAAATAGTGAAGTACTTATGTTCACGAATTTTGTTTTGACTTATCTCTCTTATTTTAATTTTGTCTTTATTTTGAAGTAAGCCTTTACAAATTGGTGTCACTAAATAGACTGGTAATCGATGACGTTAATTAATTGTGTTAAGCAATTTTATTTTTTTACTAAGCAGCTGTAAAGTAATTAGTCAGTAGATTACTTATGCAATTATATTTTTAATATTGGCATTGAGTGCTTTCCGGAAATGACCTAGTCTATATTCTGATCACTTGTTCCATGTCGTAAATTTTATGTCAACGATTGATAAGTTGTTAATATTATCTGGAATTCTAACAGTACGATTGACTTAACAAAATATCAATAATAGAATTTACGATTAAGTGTTTATAAATGAATACCATACTTTGGTCTGGCGCTTTAACGACTAAAATCGATATAAAGGGCAATTTTCGGATTTCTGTTTATTTGATGCTATATGCTTTCAGGATAGTTTATTTCGAATTTTAAATTTGAAACTGATTAGGGTAATGCTGTTTCTTTGATAGATTTGGTCCTTATTGACGGGTTTTCATCTCATAACATCGTCACTTTCAGACACTCTGCAGCGTCTCAGGGTCGACCTCTACAACTAAGTGGGTGAAGGTCGGCGGGAGAATCGCCGTATTTGTTACTTCTATATTATGGAATTGCCGAAGCACTATTTCCAGTTCTTATTGTATTAAATTGGGTTAAATGATGTAATCCTATTTAGGCCGATAGTTGCGACCGATCGTCCGACATGAATTGCGATAGACGCTCCCTGAAATGACGATGTGAATAGGTGGCATGCCCATTAAAATATTTCGCTAATAAAGTAAGAGGTGAGAAAACACAAAAAGTGGTTACTCACCTTCGAGTTTCATGCCAACGTCGAGGCACTTTTGGAAGCGGCAAAATGGACAGCGCTTCCGTTGTGTTTTGTCTATGTGGCAGGCTCGTTCAGCGACACACGTGTACACCTTCTTATTTTGAACGGTCCTCTTGAAGAAACCCTTGCAGGATTCGCACGTTAGTAGTCCGTAGTGGTAACCGCTGACTTTGTCTCCGCAGACGGGACAAAGTTCTTCGATTACATCCTTGGTGTCAGTCTGGTCGCACACTGTGCCGGCTGCTGGCAAATAAGCGCCTGGTTCACCACCGGCGCCTGTTGGAAACAGATATGAAGCATCCAAATTGGCATATCCGAAAGATTGTTGCTCGGGTGGGCATTGATACGCGGCGCCTTGCGGCACGTACTGTTGCGATGCACCCGAGGGACCCCCTCCTGAGCCAGATCCTTCAGGACCTGGGCTCAGGTCAAACGGGGACATATTGAGGGACATGAGGCCTGTCTGCTGATCCATCGTCATGCTCGGCCGCTCAGTGCGGCTGTTTATTACAAATCCCTACGGCGGCGTTCAACCGCAACAACGTTCACACAGTCACCGAGTTCACTAGCGGTCTGGCCGCAACACTAGCTACCGCTCGCGGGCTGCACCTGTTCAAGCACTATAGTAGGAAGCACATAAATCCAACACATTTTGTTCAATACAAGCGGAGTAAGAAGATAACAGGCGTAAAGCGTCTGTGTCAGTCACCAAAGTAAGTATTACTACTGTTCGTACAAGTGTTGACAGCGCGTGGTATGTTACGATCGCAATGAGTATTTTAACTTCAAGCGGCACGCGTGCCGCTCGGTAGAAGTACCGCGATCGACTGGCGGGTAGCCGGCCGGCGACAACGGCGCGCGTGCCGGCGCCTCCCGCATGCGCGCCCCGCCGCCACCCGCAGGCCCCTGCCCGCTCGCACAATGGAAAACGATTAGGAGCCCATGTAATAAGTGAAAGTGAGTCGGTGACCCACTTTCCCGCGATCCAGGTCTATGTTAGTGCGCGTTCGCGCGGTTGCGCCACCGAGCGGGCGGAGGACGGCGCGGGGGGCGGCCCACTGACCCAGTTGCGCGCAGTGCCGCAGCAGGGCAGGGTTGCCGCGAACACCGAGCTAATGTTTACGTTCGCACTGCATTCGATTATGACTGGTGTTCGCTGTACGCATACGTAACAGCAGCAATACGTACAAGTGTAACACCGCCAATTGCTTATTCGATTTCAAGACCACGCATGACACTATCAGTAACCTATCCAAATCTTAGCTATGGTCAAACAGGCATATTGACATTTAAGTAATTAAAAATATTTTTTATTTAAATGTTATTTATGTTACTTTTTTAATATTTTATACGTTTAAAAATATATAAGTCAATTTCGCTTACTACTATTATCATTATTCGGCCCTTTCTTTAAATGAAATCATAAAATAAATAAATACAGCGCACTAAATTAAATGCCAATATTTTTAAACCATACTTTGTACCCCAGAAGTTGTCATGGATACCATTAAATTTCCAACTCGCTGAAATCAGTTTGGTTCATTTTCCGTAACCCCGCCTAGATGCAAAGTTAAATTTCATTTTTACCCATATTAGGTAATTTAAACCCAATCAAGAAACAGTTACAGTTTTAGTCACCTAAATTGCTAGTAGTACTTTTTTTCTAATTTTGTAACGTGGAAGCCCCGTACCCAAAAGCCAATATTGAGAGATTAATGGTAACTAGTTACACTTTTTGCAAGGATTGCGCATGGAGTTCCTTGCTGCCCCGATAAGAAAGACATTACGATAGAGAGATTAGTCCCATTTTAAAAGAAAATGTAAAGATATCAGCAACATTTTTCTCAAAACAGGGATTGATCACAATATTTGTAGTGTTTTAAAATTTAATAAAAAACTATGTTGAAAGACATTTGGAACTTTACTTTTGTCTATATGGAGCCCGTATATGGGGTATGGTATGAGTCATGGAGCAAAGCTTTGAAGTAAAACAAATAAAAAGCTTTACTCAAAAATGGCACTCAAAAACTCGTAACAACGGTCTATCAGGAAGGCTGATATTATATTTTCAGGATTCATGATAATACAAAAAGTCCATATAGGAACTCATCAAATTATTTTATTGCATCCATTTGTGTGTTTTATGTATGATTAATGACACCAACCACGTCGTTTGGTAAGAATATTTTGTGAATAAGCAATTACGTATTCGAAATTTACGTAGGTAATTTTCGAGTCATAACGAGAGCCATTCAATATCAAAAGCGAAATAAAGATCTTGACCTGGATTTTGTTAAAATCAGTCAACAGGTCACGAACGAGTGACTGTCTGTGACAGCCTTGTATTCGCAATGTAATTTGATTCGACGTGTTCTACAGCACTAAACACGTTGCAAACGGACGAGGCTTGACTTCACTACGAACTATGATGTGCCCTACCTATGTATATCCATCCAGATAATCATTTGTAGCCAATGTTCAAAGGCAAATTATTTTAAAAAATCACATTCAGCGAATTCATTAGACTGTTATCAAAAAGAAAAATATGTGGGAGATAAATCTTCTCCACTCTGCCCTGATTCTAACAAAATCACAGGAGCGTATTGTTTTTTTCCTGATGTTTTCAAACACGACAAAATTAAGCCCAAAATGATCAAAATTAAAGGAATAACGAACCAACTACGTCTGTACAAACGCAAAACAAAATGAAACTACATATCGTGCATAATAAGCCACAATGACTCAATAGTTTCGATTTCATAATCAAGACCTGAATACCGGATGAAAAGCGACGGCAAGGTAGGTATACCCGAAGTATGCCGTTTTCGCTATCGCACAGACGCCACGGCCTCCGACGAAAGCAAGAGTGCTCGCAGAGTCGCACGCGCAATGCTTTCTTCATGCGCGCAACTGACGTCACACTTTCTCCGTCCGATGACGCATATTGATGTAACGCATGGTAATACTGCGGTAATAATACTGCTTTACAAAGCATTAGTGTGCAACACTAATGCTTTGTAAAGCAATGTATTTATCGATTCGTTTAGATAGACGACATACTGATTGATTTCGGATTTATTTTATGCGAGATTTTTTAGCTGGGCATAACCCAGCTAAAAATCGTTCTGAAGATCAATAGATTTTCAGAACGGGTGTTTTATTGTTTGTCTATTTTAAATAGGAAAATTGATACCTAGATATTTTCATATGCTTTTTAGTAAATATTAGCGTCGGAATTTTTTTGATAATTAAGTTTCCTTTATGAGAACAGGACGTTCTCTGAATGAAACAGTTTCGCATGTAGGTAGTAAAGCCACGTAGCTTTTAAGCTTATTCAACCTCTATATTTCCTAAATGGATTTATGTATCATAATAGTGCTCTCCAGTCTAGAATATACAACACGTACACTAATCCCTATTGTTACCACTATTAGTAAACTGCATAAAAAGAGATGTCGCTTGTCCTTTGTCACTTTTCTACTTCAATAAAATATGAAATAGCAGAGAATGGAATGAAGAATGGTTCGGCAATTGGTCCAGACCGACGGAATATCAGTTGAAGTATTGAAATCATTACGATTACAAGTAAATCGATTGCTGTGGTTAGCTTTATTCTTCAATAAGTTATGGCTGGAAGAAGTCTATTGAGTGCCACAGTCCGTTGGTGCTTATCTTTAAGAACAAAGGTAATGAGCTGGAGTGCAAGAACTGTAGGGGAATAAAGCAAATTTCACGTAATATGAAAACTTGGAAAAAGGGAATTAAAAGGCGGCAGAGAGAAGAGAGTGAAGCCTCACAGAACCAGTTCGGTTTTATGCTTGGTCGGGGTACAACGGATGACATTTTCGTTATCCATCAGCTGTGCAAGAAATACAGAGCTGTGCATAAAAAATTGCACCAGGTGTTCGTTGACCTCGAAAAGGCATATGACCCGATGCCTCGTGAGGTTTTATGGTGGGGCATTAAGGAGAAAGGTGTGCCTGGGTATGTGCAATTGATCCGAATGATGTACAGTCGACGTAGTACCCAAGTCCGGTCTGTAGTGGACACCACTGACAGCTTCAGTGTGACAGTCGGTTTGCACCAAGGGTCGGCCCTTAGCCCATACCTCTTCCTGATGATAATGGACGCTCTGACGTTGGACATCCTGGATGTCAGGAAGAGGCAGGCTCCCTGGTGTATGCTGTTTACTGATGACATTGTGCCAGTTGCCGAAAGCGGCCTTGAGGTCCAGAGCAGATTGGAGACGTGGTAATAAAGACTGGAGAGTGTTAGTCTGAAATTGAGCAGAACCAAAATAGAATACCTGTTCTACGATTTGGGCGGTCTCTCCAGTCTTATGCCTATAACTCTCACCGTAACGCCTATACCGATCTGCTCCGATTTTCGGTACCTCGGGTCGCTTGTCCAGGGTGAATGGATGAAATGGCGACAGGTCACTGGAACAACTTGTAACCCACGGATGCCAAGTTGAAGGGGAAAATTTATAAGTCCGTGATAAGACCTGTTGTACTGTATGGATCAGAATGATGGGCTGTGAAAAAGACGGATGAAAATAGATTGCATATAGTATAGATGATAGTTTTGAGATGAATGTGTGGACTAACGAGAATGGATAGAGAGTGAGAAAGTACATTAGAGGTAGTTTAAAAGTGGCGACAGAAAAGTTGAAAGGAATCATTGTCTTGTCTTGGTATGCTCATGTGAAGAGGAGGGATGAAACGCATGTAACTAAAAGAGTTACGAATATTAATGTGGTGGATGGAGAGGGAGACCAAAGAAAAGATGGAAAGATTGTGTGAGGAGCGATATGAAAGAAAAGGGAGATTGTGATGTGAATGGAAGAAAAGAAAAACGTGTTGCGCCGACCCCAAGTGACATGGGATAGTAGCAGGAAGATGATGATGAGATGTCTAAAAATATATCGGCTCTGTAGGCTTAGCGCACGTTTTTCCCTTCAAGATTCAGCTGAATGTCTAATGGTATTGACAGTAATTGCGTCAGCAGACAGCAAGTCACGTGCACTTTTAAGTTAGGCAAAAGTTATGGAGCTGGATCTGAAGTTAGTAATCATAACATTTGTTAATCAATTTTAATAGTCGTAGTTTTACTGTACCTATCTTGAGTTTTAAAACTGTAAAGGCAAATTCAAATAAAATGTCATCAAGAAGTCGTTACAAGTCAAGTAGACTTTTTCAGAGTTAAATGAAACAGAACGTTTCATAGCCTTTTTCACTTTTCCAAAAAAAACGCTGTTTCTTCAGTCCATACCTTGATCCGTTTTCATTACGCTAATAGGCAGTATGATTTAAGAAAAACGCTCTTAATTAAATCTTGGTTTGCAGTTTAAAGGTACTAATGTCCACAAGGAGGAGAAAGGATTTATGCTTGCAAAAATACGCCTAGCACTTAGCCGTCTTTCATTTTTCCGTCAACCACTAAGCACACCGTTCACCGCTTTTAGGACAGAAGCTCCGCTTTAAAGCCAGGGTTGGCAGTTAGAGAAAAGATAGAATAATTAAATTCACTTTTCTCCTATTCTCTTTTTACTTGTAGTAGACTGTTTTATCCAAATAAATATTCACTCACGATCACTAAAACAGTTATAAATATTTTTACAATTTTTACGTACTATTTCTACAGGGGCTGCTAGAATTTAAAGTGGGCGTTGGGGGCGGTTGGAGTTTCGTGGGGTGGAGTTGGGGAGCCACGCAAACGGGGGAACATTTAGGTTTTGGAGCCAAGTGCATTGGGTCACTGGGTCAATGATAACATTCGTTCCTGGAATTACGTGCGGGCTGCGGACTTGTGTAGTATAGAGCAGAAATGTGTGCCCTACATAAATATAGTATTTATGTAGGTACATTAATTAATGCACGTAAGGTTTCATTCATGAAATCCCTATAGCCTAGTTTTTTACAAAGTGGACTGGTATTATTTCGTATTTCCTTTCTGAAAATGTAGTCAAAACTGGACAGTTAGTGTGCTAGTGCCAGATTTAAAACCTAGTACCTATTGAAAATGATCGGTTCAAATATATCGAGATATTATAATCTAATAAACATTTATTAAAATCTTGTGGAGTTTGCAATTTTTTGTGACATAGTTATATGTTACGTCCAAAGATCGAAAACGCTCACAACGCGTACTGGCTTCTTACGGCCGCAACGCGAATTTCGCGTCGTGACACATAGAAAATGGACACAACGCGTTGGAAAACAAGAAATGCCAAGTCGCATTCTGCACTTTAAGGCCGTTTATCCACCGCCACCGTCACCGGGACGTCACCGAGAACAAGATTATTTCTGGCCGAGATCAAGTTGACGTGACGGCGATCGTTTGTCCACCGCGACGATCTCGGTGGTTCAGTCAGTTTTAGTAGTTGTCGTGCGTGGTAGTGCGTAGAAATAAAACAACTAGGGAATGGCTGCGGTCAACCGACGACAACTTTTCCTTCTGGTTTTGTACGTTAGAAGGAGGCGTAGGCGATGCAAGGTTTTTGGATTCGTCCGATACGTGAAAGATACATTACAATCTCGGGCCGAGTTCTAGCGGTAGCGCCGAACTAAGCGATATATCGGCGGTCGCGATGACTGCGCTCGAGTGACGGACGTGCGGTGGACACACGGCCATAGTAAATGTATGTATCGTTAAATCAGTGCCGTCATCTCGCTGTCCGTGACGTCCCGGTGACGGTGGATAAACGGCCTAACTGGTGCAATCAAATCACGAAATAAGAATTTTGTATAGACATGGATATTATCGGTCATCTCAAACCTAACGTGGGACTCACACTGGCATGGCCACCATCAGGGATTTAATTTTGATACTACAAAAGTCGCTAATTAGTCGAAATTAGTCCCCAAATATCAGAATTAGTCGGTCACTAGTTCAAAAGTTATAAGGGTTTATAGGTGGCCGATCTGGGGAGCGCCTACCCTAGCCTGGCCCATTTGAATCTCAAAAGCTAGGGCACCTAGCGAAGATCTGTTTTCTCCCAAATTTTGTCGCAATTTTTCGCCAAGTCACAGATTGATTCGGATCTTAGTTTCAAAGATATAATGAGTTCAATTTTTAAGGTATAGTCCAAGAGCTAGATCGAAGAGTTGACGAAAAATTGACAAAAAAAATATTTTTATTAAAATGTGTAACATACTTCTAGTTTTATCGGATAGACCGATAAAACTAGAAGTATGTTACACATTTTAATAACGTCGTCTCTCTCTGACATTTTAAAGACTAGGTATAGACCTAGTCTTTAAAATGACAGAGAGAGACGACGTCATACCATTCATGTTAGGTTTCAAACCCAGGAGATATAAATAGAACCCCGCGCAATGGGACTCTATCGTCGTTGTTAGGTTTGAGCTTCATTTCCACAACGCGTTGTGGGAAATTCGCGATGTGGAATTTTGGAACAAGCCACAACGCGTTGTGAGCTGTTTCTTCGCTTAATGAGCGTTTTCAGTCTTTGGGCGTAACACATACCTATAGGTAATATACTGGTCTGTCCCGGCTTCGCAAGGATGTATTTTTTTTAATTTTTTTCATACAAACCTTGCCCTGACAAATATAAACACAACTAATTATTCAATTTGGGTCCGTCGTTAAGTACGAAGTTATGCGCTTAAATACATTTCGGCGATTCATTTTTATTTATTTAGATTTTAACTTCAAATAGTGTGTTGAGCTAGAAAAGTTACACACTTTAAAGAATTGATTCTACCGATATAGCATAGCAAATAAGTTTACCCAACCTGATAGTTGTAAAGAAACGGGCGACCTGATTTTGAGATGAGACGATTTCGCTTCATTTCAGATACATTTCGTAATAATTTAACTTTAAGATCATTTTAAGATAGACAAAAAGGTTGAATGTCGATTGACAGAAATATATTTCATTGGTTTAGATATTTTGAGTACGAAATATTAATGAAATTTTATAACGTCATTTTACACCGATGAAATAGTGTCGGCACGATGAAACACTGTGAAATATATTGTTTCATAAATAAAATTATTATTTTGCAATTTTTATGCGAGTTAATTTTATACTCTGAAGATGGCAGGACCGATTGAATTTATTTATAGTAGAAGGCCTTATAGTTTGGATAGTTTTTTATTCAGGAACCTCATGAATACTATAGCAAGTGATTGATATAAGCCCCGACAACCACCGAATGTTGAGAAAAGGTTGAGTTAAGGTTATACTATTAAATCATGAAAAGACATACCTAATGCCTGCCAACTACTCCAATCTATTTCGTTTACACCGTTTCATTACACGTAACTATCTATGAGTAACTTTTATTTGCCTTTGTTATATAAAATGTGATCATGATATTATCAAAATGTACATTTAATTTAGCAACACTAAACAACAGATTTATTATTGGACTATCTGACCCGCGTAACTTCGTGTCTGCGTCACTTTTTTAATTAATGCTGCCTATTGGCGGTCGTGTGATGGTATATAGCCTTCCCCGATAATCCAACACTAAAATAATTTATATATTATTCAATTCGAACCAGTAGTTCCTGAGATTAGCGCGTCCAACCAAACAAATTCTTCAGCTTTATAATATTATTCATCTGCTTAGCCTTTTCCCATCTATGTATATTGGAGTCAGCTTCCAGTCAAACCGGATTCAGCTGAATACCAGTATTATACATAGAGCGGCTGGCTGCCTACCAGACCTCCACAACCCATTACTAACTGGGTAACACGGTACTTTTTGGCAATACAAGTCAGATTTGGATTCTGACAATCCGTAACGACTGCCATGGATCTTCCTACAAATGACAGCCGAGACCAACGGCTTAGCGTGCTTTCCGAAGCACGGAAGAAACTCGGTATGTTAAGATGGTCACCCATCCACAGACCGACCCGGCAAGCGGTGCTTAACCTTGAAGATCGATCCGTGCGGCTATTATTCTTTAACCATGAGTAAAGATATTGGTATAGATTTATAAGTTTCTACTGGAATACAAGGTTGACATGATTCTACTATCTGACGCTTAGTTCTCAGTCCAAATTAAATGCAACTTCTTGAATTGGTGATTTTTAATGTAACTTTTGTCAATTTCGTGTTCTGAAGCTGATACATTTCATACTTTTATCTATACTAATATTGTAAAGAGGAAAGATTTGTATTTTTATATGTAACGAATATATTTAAAAACTACTGGACCGAATTGATAAATTCTTTCAGTAATGGTTAGCTACATTATCAGCGAGTAACACAGGCTATATTTTATCCCCGTTCTCCCACGGGAACGCGGGTGAAACCGCGTGACGTCCGCTAGTATTAAATATATAAATATACAGTTCTGTAAATTGGTATAAAGAAACACTTCAGATGATAAAAACAAGCATTTTTTAATGTTTTATATTTTTTATTAAAATATTAAAAATGAAAATGATTGCGTAGGTACACAAATTAATTATAAAAATAAAAATTAGGTAGATGTTCTCTATCTGGCCATTCTGAAAAAACATACCTACCGGTCTGCCTTTTTGAGGTATTAAAGAGAAAGAACCACACATGTATTAGAGTGGTAGTGCTATTCTGTAATAACATTTTCATTTCTCGACAGCGGAATTCGAGGAGAGTATCAAATTCGTATAAATATGAGACCTTTATGTTGTGTTTAATAAAGCTCGATATCGAAATAGTTATTTACAGAATAGACTAGCTGTTTAGACAGTGCACGCATTTTTCAGTAATCGTGTTTTGCAACTCGAGTGAAGGGACATTTGAAGTCAAAAACAAGATGACTGTGTAACTGAAATATTTCTGGAAATACATAATGTATATTGAAGTACCACAATACTACCGGTGTGTTGTGTTATTACCTTGTACATAATTTAACATAAAAATTAAAATAATATGAATACCGATATAGAGATAGATTGCAATTTAATACAAAATTATATAGACAATGTTTTACCTAATTACGTTTTAAAACGATCTCTCCTTCAACTTACACGGAAAGGCGCCCGCCCGCGCGTCTCGTACTTTTCTCAAATGTCACCGTGTTATCGTTTTGCGACCACGCTCAAGTTATTTAGAGACAACTGCAACGCTTATAAAAAGAATAAAAATAAGAGTAAAATAATCCCATCTAAATAGGTACCTAGAACATTAGTCGGCAAGTTTAAAACAGAAGAAGACAACAGAACAAAAAATAAGCCGTTATCCATTGTGCCGGAGTTACCGTTGCTTCTAATACAATAATTACAAAAGCATTTTATAGTTACAATTTATGTCAGTCTGTATAATAAACAGACGTAGGGTCTTAGGTAACTTTCTTTAACACAATACTTTACGACACGGTTTTAAAACGTGCAATAAGAGCCGCTTTATGATTGAAGTTAAAATGGTAAGTTGGGTTATGGCTATTCTTTAATTCACTAGGTACATATTCAAGCTGTTAGGCCGGGAAAATAAGGTTAACCTTATAATAATTCTTAACTCTTCGAATATTAACACAAAAAAAAAAAACATTTTCTGGGTAGCTCGCGTCGTGGCTAAGAAAAATAATGTAGGTTTACATTTTTACAATATTATGTCAAAAATTAATTATACTTTTTCATTATGAAACATTTTAATTGTAAGATAATTGGAAGTTGGAAGTTACAGAAAATTGAACAAAGACTGTTTAATTTTCTTAATACATAAATATGTTGATAAAAAACCCATTATTTTTATTCATTTTATACATTTGTTTGACGTACAAAATCAGACAGTTGTGTGGATTAAAAATGTTAAATTTATTTACTCGAATTTTATCTACAAATGATTTAAAAATCCTAGCCTAGGGCAGACGTAAAAGTACTATAGTTTTCTATCAGTGATAATAATCTATTGTAATTGGTTCTATTTTTTCAACGATTATATGTATTATCTACTAAATCAAAATATTTTACTTCACTATAATTAATTCCTTATGAAAATTTAGACAAAAGGTTTCATAAAGAGCTATCACGAATCAGTTCACAGAATCCATCCGACTTTCACATATAAAACCTATGAACACATTTAAATAAAAATACGATGACAAGTAGTCAGCTAAAGGCTCACGAATTTGTTTACAAACAGTCGTCGCAGAATTTCGTCAAAGCGAAAAACATAAATAATTAAGAAGCCCAAGGCAAAGTAGAAAATAAAAATTGAAGAAGCCAAAGGCAAAATAACTCCAAATGAAGATGATCTAGCTTTTAAGGAGGATAGGAAAGAGTGTGTGAAATTAACACGTACGCGGTCGCTTATCCAATGTTTTTTTTATTATTGGAAGCCAGCACGCCGTACCTGTAAATATTCACATGGCGCAATCAATCAAGTTTATTTGGAGAGGTTTCACCAGAGGACTAGGTACCTACGTCAGCTTCAGTATTACATGTATCGATATCGGCCCTGATAAAGCACCTTAAACTAGGAAATACGATGCCGCGTAACAAAAGCCCGCACAGCGCGCAGCGACGACCGATTGCAAAACAAATCCGTGAAGCGAATAATCGCGGCGAGTATCTACCGTCCTTTAGAAATTGTTTTCGCGAAAGTAAAAATGAAATAGTTCTAATAAATAATTACTATTTGGTCAGCAGGATAATAATATTCCGGAGACTTAAGGCACTCACCCTGACACAGACTGGTTAGGTTTGTCAAGGGTTGACGGTTCGATGGTGGAAGACAACCCTCATGTTAGGTTCCTTTAAACCTTGCAGGCAATGTTTAAAGGAACTTAACATGAAGGTTGAAAGAGGAGCCTGTATGCTTTTATTATAGAAATACCTTCTGACAGCGGCTTCGCCCGAGTAAAAGTCGGAAATTATCCAAAGGCAACATACATTATAAAAAAGTAGCTAAGTCTGCATCGAGGACATGGTCTACACGTGGTAACCTCGCTATCAGCTACAATTCTCTCAATAAACTCTCAATATCTTCCATATGAACTTTAAGACTCCATAAATTGCTTTTTGGGTGTTGATGTGAGAAACTAACAATGCCAACCTTCATTATTTACTTCGGCCAATAATAGTACCCAATTTAAAAAACATTGGACGAAGGAAAAAGATTATTTACAAATTTTAACACCCGCTAAATCATCTTTTGGGGATAGTTAGCAACTAATAATGCAATCCTTTATTATTTACTTTGGCCAGTATTCGTATCAAGTTTCAGGAATGTTTGTACCAAGGAATAAGATACTTTTATACTAACTATAACACCCCCTATTTCTTAGTCTTTTGGGGGTATTTTTGAAAAATCTAATAATGACGTCTTTTATTATTTCTGTTTTGTGGAATACGTCCTCAAGTTTCTCGTCTCTACATCCTGCGATATAGGCTGTGCGTTGATGGCCAAATCCGAAACTATGAGGAATATCGAACAACACTGAAAGGAGCCCGGTTTTGACGAAAACTCAAACTGCATAATAGATTTTTGATAGCCGGCAACATCTTACTCCTCCTAACTACCTACTACTTTTCCACTTTTTATCCCAGGAGTATCCTTTCTTAGTTTTAGCCTTGGGATAATTTCATACATTCACGCGGGCGAAACCGTTGGCAGAAGGAAGTGTAAGAAAAAAAATACTTTGCCTACTAAAGCATTTCACTTTTATTTTCGCAGTTGTTTTTTTTTTTTTCAAATACATATAACTAGCGACCCGCCCCGCACGGGAGCAAATTTTTATTTAGCTCAAACTAACAAAGTAAACATCTAATTACCAGAGTCAATAATATTATGGTTCAGCAGAAATAAAAAGTGCAATAGACAACCGTCAACGACGTCTGCTCTCGGGTGTCTACCTACCAGTTCGGGTTACTTTAATTTTGAGATATATCCAAAGATATTCATCCAAATTAAATGGTGTGAACGGCAATTTTGCTCTAAATTAAACACTCAAGATGACTAACATATTTATTAAGATAAGGATTTGTACTATATTGGTGAAAACACCTCTGCAAATGAAGCAGTATTTTATATCAAATTTGAATCGCATAAAAATGGTTATTGTGAGTCAACCATAAAAGATAGACATGTGCTATCGCGGACTCGTTTGTAGGTATTGATGTGTTATCTAAAACAGTACGTCTACCATGAGTTTTATCAAACTATACTCGCTAGCGACTGTAGTTAAAAAAATGTATGAAAACTTGAAAATCATGTTTCTAATTTATTTGTTTACTTGTTAACTAAAGTTTGACTTGCAACAAAGCTTGCTTGTTAGTTAACAACTAAACAAATAAATTAGAAAGTTGTTCTTTAAAAGTTTTCATACATTTTTTTAACTACAGTCGCTAGCGAGTATAGATTGATAAAACTCATGGTAGACGTACTGTAGTACATTGTTTTATTTTATCATCAATAGTTTTCGCAGCGCACGCGATGTAAATATTTTTTTAGATCATTTTTTTCCGACCTCTGCAGTAATAATCTTCATATATCAACCAATTTACACAAAACCTTAACAAATTATATAGTAAAACCTTCCTTGAGAAATACTCTATCTATTAAAAACCCGCGTCATCATCCGTTGCGATCTAAGCATGCATAGGGACAGAGATGCGGGAAGCGACTTTTTTATACTATTTAGTGATAAAACTGTTGAAGAGTCGTTTTTGTACATTCAAAATATTTGAAAAAATAAAAATTACCAGGAAGATAAAGGATAACTAACATAATCCATTTCCATCATTTTTGGATTTTTTGTCTGTTTGTCTGTATATATATAGATACCTGGGCTGGTCGGCATTTCAATCGGAAGAGACAAAACAGTGCCCTGCATTAGGTACCCTCTTCCTATTTTCTTATATCTGAGAGAGATCAGGATACGCAAGGTATTAACGTAGATTTTATCTATGGAACACATATTTTTCGACATCCACGTGAACGAAGTCGCGGTCACAGCTAGTTGTGGAATAAATATTCGACTTTTAATTAATGTAAAAAAATGTTATTCAATAAGTAAATGCAGCAAAAAATGGCCAAGTGCGAGTCGGACTCGCGTGCAAAGGCTTCCGAACCAATTTCATTTTTCCTGTAATCTTTAGGTAAAGAAGTATTACCTGCATTTTTTTTTTCAACATTTTAGGCTCATTAGTTTCGGAGATAAGGAGGGGAAAGGTCGCTTAGTCTAATTTCTTGAATAACTTCAAAAATATTTGTTTTAGAATTATGAAAAAAATATAATTAAAACCCTCACAGTAAGCCCTTTCACTTGATATGTCACACAATTATGTTTGAAAACTTTTTTTGATTTTCTAGTTTGACCCCCAAAAGTGACCCCCATACTAAAAATTTAATCATTTACGTAACGCGTCCTCCGTGTTTGGGTCACAGAAGTCTAAATGTATAACAAATTTCAACAGAATCGGTCCAGTAGATCCGGAGAAAACTGGCTGTGACAGACAGACAGACGGACAGACAGACCCGAGTGATCCTATAAGGATTCCGTTTTTTACGGATGTTCGGAACCCTAAAAATACGCACTTTTATTGCCGTAGAAATAAATTTGTTTGTAAATCAAAATTTATTTTATAGCTCCCATAATTTTATAAAACCCGAAATAAGATTTGTTGCTCTTATTCTATGAAATGTTGTTGCACATATATTTAATTTTCTATGACAACAATTTTCAGGCTGCCCAATTTCACGTTACCTACTTGATGATCAATTTAGCTCCGACCACTAGAAGCAATACAATACAATAAACTACATTTTAGAGCTGTGAACAACTTTCCACTTACGAGTAGGTATATTTTCTCCCTCAGTGCTTAATCCGTGATAACGTAACTATGTAATGTACGTTCCCAAATACAAACGCGATAAATTTTGCGATTTTGAACTAGATGGCGAGCGATGACGGAAATTGGTTAGTCGACAATTTTTGAGACCAAACAAAAACTCAATTAAGGTTTTTCGAGACTTATGGAACAAAAAATAATTTGAATTTGCAAATAAATCATTTGAAAACTTTAATTTTAAAATAAACTTATGCGTGATCGATCAGACGAAAACGTATCGCCCATGATGGTCCCTAAATGATCTGTGGCATTATTGACGGCAACAGTTTAAGTTTCCAAATCTTGGTACTAAGTATGTCGAAAATATGTAGTTAAATATTGGTTCCTTAAGCCAAATTCTAACTTATCCAGTCCTTACGAATATTATAAATGCGAAAGTAACTCTCGTCTCTGTCTGACGCGCGCGCGCGAAATTTTGTACAGAGATAGTCGAGAGCTACAGAAAGGACATAGGCATACTTTTTAATGCTAAAAAAGGGGGGTTTTCCCTTGTTTCGCATACATAAATTTCATAGAATTTCGTTTCGCAGAAAATGTTTAATATTTGTTCCTTATAATTTTATGTCAAATATTATTGTTTCAACAATTATTTACCCGAATGAAATATATGTACGTGTAGGAGGGTATGCACATTGACAAAGGGGGAATTGAAACGTTTAGAAACTGTCACTCGATAAAATGTTTTTCTTGGTAATAAATTTTATATGAGCCAAACAATATGAGGATAAAGAATATTTGATTTGATATTCTATGATATGAATATCGAAACTTTGAATTTTATTTGTAACAAAAATCGATGATTTAAATTTATTCAAAGTGAGTATTCTGCGTATTGAGTATTCTATGAAATGATAATACGAGTAAAATTTTATGTGAAACGAAATTCTATTAAACTATTTTCTATAAAACAACGTAAACCGAAAAAAGGGTTGTAAGGGGTTGAAAGGGGGGGATGAAAAGTTGTATGGAAGTATCGTCATTTTTATAGCTAGAAGCTTGAAACTTAATTTTTAGGCTGTTGATTCGATATAAATACATATGACATTCAAAGTTTGTAAAAGTTTTACCCTCAAGGGTGTAAAATAACAATAGGGAATAGGGGATGAAAGTTTGTACGGAAATATGTAAGGTTTATGTGAATTCAAATAGCTCATTAAAGCATTTACATGTATGTGTCTTATTTGTAAAATAATTAGAATTTATTTTTAAAAATGCTACCCAAAGACACTATTTCACGCGGGTGAAGTCGCGGGCACAGCTAGTCTGTATATAAATTAAAGAAAACTATTGCCACAAGTAGGTATGAAGAAGCATTAATTGAGAACGGTTTGACTGATTTCACTAATTATTATCTGTTCGTCAAGTCAGGATAAGGATTGTACGGTAGTATTTTTTTGGAAATACCATCGGCAATTAAATATTTATTTGAAATTTGTTATATCTCAGTAGCTTTTCTATCTATTTTGATTCTGTTTCATATTCCAATACACCCATGGGAACTGACGAAGACTGTGCGGGTCCCTAGTGTTTAAATAAATTTTGATATAAGTCAGCTAGCCTATTAGAAATATCCATTTTTAAATTCTTATGTAAATATGGACCTTTTACTACCTTATATTTTACTAGCTGACCCGCGCAACTTCGTCTGCGTCACAATTTTCATTACTGCTCCGCTCCTGTTGGTCTTAGCGTGATGATATATAGCCTATAGCCTTCCTCGATAAAAAGGCTATCTAACACTGAAATATTTTTTTAAATCAGACCAGTAGTTTGGGAGATTAGCGCGTTTAAGCAAACAAACAAACAAATAAACAAACTCTTCAGCTTTATATATTAGTATAGAAGTATAGGTTTCACAAGCATTCTCTGTTTAGCACACAAATCAATACAGCAGTTATACATGCAGTATAACTGCTGTATTGATTTGTGTACTAAATGCAAACAAAATATAGGACGACAGTTGTAAGGAATATTCGATGAAACCGTTAGATATGAATAACTGTAACAAGCTGACAAACGGGATTTATATTTTGGTGCGCATTTTTACTTATGTGCGCCGCATGATGTCGTATGACTTGCTAAGATATAGGACAAAACGTAAACAGGTAACGATCATTTGGACTTTAAAATTACTGTTTGTCATGCTGAAGACCTATTTGCTAGTATATTTTAGTCTTGCAATAACATTATATCTACCAGGAAAAAGTATTAACTTATTATTAGGGAAATAAAGTTAAAGATCTTTTATTATAGCCTAGCCTCTAATTAATACTTTCAATTAACAGCCGGGCTATTTTTTGGTGATAGTTTCTCAATTATTTATGGCATTGACTGCGGATCTGCTGCCCACCGAACGACGCCATATGCAGTAACACAGTGGCATTGCAGGTGTGATGATACCCCAGAGAAATGGTTATTTTTCATGTGCTACAACGGCACTCATACCTACGAAAACCGGCGCACGGCTTTATTGGTTGGCGGCAGATATAAGAATGGTGGTATTAATTTTCTAAACGAGTTCCTTTACACAAAAAGCTCTATTGCTACTAAAACTTTGCCACTTTAAGGTTCCATACCAAAATCAAATCAAAATCCTTTATTTCAAATAGATGATTTACAAGCACTTTTGAACTGTACGTCTACCATGAGTTTTATCAATCTATACTCGCTAGCGACTGTAGTTAAAAAGAAGTATGAAAACTTAAAAAAAAACAAGTTACTAATTTATTTTTTTAGTTGTAAACTAAAGTTTTACTTGCAACTTGCTTGCTTGTTAGTTAACAACTTAAACAAATAAATTAGAAACTTGTTTTTTTTTAAAGTTTCACACATTATTTTAACTACAGTCGCCAGCGAGTGTAGATTGATAAAACTCATGGTAGACGTACAGTTAAAAAGTTGTTGTTGGCCGCTCCACAATGACTAAAAAGTCGTTGTGGAGCGGTCATCAATGTACTCCCCTTGTTTATATCATGCTTGTCTGCAGTGTGTGTTTAACATATATTTTTTAAATTTTCGTCTCGTTCAATGTATACTAATCTATACTAATATATAAAGCTGAAGAGTTTGTTTGTTTGTTTGTTTGCTTGAACGCGCTAATCTCAGGAACTCCTGGTCCGATTTGAAAAATTCTTTCAGTGTTAGATAGCCCATTTATCGAGGAAGGCTATAGGTTATATAACATCACGCTAAGACCAATAGGAGCGGAGCAGTAATGAAAATTGTGACGCAGGCGAAGTTGCGCGGGTCAGCTAGTCTATACTAATATATAAAGCTGAAGAGTTTGTTTGTTTGCTTGAACGCGCTCATCTCAGGAACTCCTGGTCCGATTTGAAAAATTCTTTCAGTGTTAGATAGCCCATTTATCGAGGACGGCTATAGGCTATATATCATCACGCTAAGACCAATAGGAGCGGAACAGTAATGTAAATTGTGACGCAGACGAAGTTGCGCGAGTCAGCTAGTATATAGATAAAGCTGAATAGTTTGTTTGTTTGCTTGAACGCGCTAATCTCAGGAAGTACTGGTCCGATTTGAAAAATTATTTCAGTGTTAGATAGCATATTTATCGAAGAAGGCTATAGGCTGTATAATTCATTACGCTAAGACCAATAGGAGCGGAGCAAAGTTGCGCGGGTCAACTAGTTCTAATATATGTGGCGTATTTTACTAATTAATTGCTATTTCTAGCTGTCTGTCCCCTCATTTACTAAAAACATGTAGATTCTTTGTAACGTACATGATATTTTCATGCAAAAAGAACCGCGACACCATCTATCCAACTAGCAGCGAACTACTACGTTAAAATCCTGCATCGCGCAAGCAGTTTTGTACAGATTTGAGCGATTTGAAAATATACATCAACCCGAATATCAACTATCGGGCAGTAGCCCGCCAGACACAACAACTGTCTGGTCGGAGGATCCTCCCTTTACAACGGTGTGCGGGACTTTACTCTCTGTTCCGCATACCTCCAAAGATATATTGACAAGGCACCTTCCTGATGTTAATTCTTTAAACAGTTCCCTTAAAGAAACGCGCCAGCGGAGATTGAAAATGAATTTGATGGCTCTTTTTTTGCAGAATAAATATACGACTCGACATCAGCAGCCCTACCTGTTACGATTACCTGTTATGATATAGGTACAGCCCGCTAACAGACGGACGGACGGACAGCGCAGGCTTATTAATAGGGCCCCGTTGGTTCGGGTACGGAATCTTAAAAAAGGTTTATATTTCAGTGTAGACGATAGATCTTCATAGTGACAGTGCATAAAAGATTTATTTTAGATGAGAAAAATAGATCGCCGATGCCGTTCATAGCCGCTCGGCTGTCCCATGGTCTGATTTTTAGGGTTCCGTTTCCGAAGGGGTAATAATGGAACCCTATTACTAAGCCTGCATCCGTCCATCTGTCTGTCAGCATGATGTATCTCAAGAACCGTAATAGGCACCGTAACAGTTGAAGTTGTGTAAGTATTAGTGTCCGTGGAGTTTCTTGAACGTTCTTTTCCACAGAGATCTACGCTTTGGAACGAGCAAATAGTTTCATGTTTTTGACTGACCGATTTTGACAATTCAAAAGTGCCTGTTAATGGAATAATAATAATGATTCCTATTTGAAATATACGATTTGAGTTTGAGTTGAGTTTATTTCTATTGCCGCTATAATAAATAATAAAAAACTGGCAAGTGCGAGTGGGACTCGCGTGCAAAGGGTTCCGAACCAATTTCATTTTTTTTATCATGTTATTTTAACACTACAGTGTTCCTATAGGTTTTCCTTTAATCTTTAGGAATAGAACTTTTAACTGCATTCTTTTCAAATTTTTTGGCTCTGTAGCTTCGGAGATAAGGGGTGGAGTGGTCATTTTTGTATAATTAAAACTCTCACAGTAAACCCTTTCATTTGATGTCACATGATACCTACAGTTTGAAACATTTTTTTATTTGCGTAAAGCGTCCGTGTCTGGGTCACAAAAATCCATATGTATACCAAATTTCAACAGAATCGGTCCAGATCCGGAGAAAACTGGTTGTGACATACGGACAGACAGACAGACACCCGAGTGTTTCTATAAGGATTCCGTTTTTTAAGGATGTTCGAAACCTTCAAAACCAAAATCCGAATATTTGTTGCACATGTAATAAATAATAACATGCACTTAAATAGTATAGGCACACTGCGTCCACGAAATCATCGTGCATCTTGTTTGTTGTCTACCAGCATACTGTGGAGAAGTGAAGCACGTCTGGCAGGTTGCGCCAATAAGAGCCAATGAGTGTAGAAATAGAAATATACGTTTTTTGCGGCGTAAACGCCCGTATCTTTTTTTTACATTAACTTAGACCTTTTTTTAACGGGGGAAATCCCCATGGATGTCCTCCGCCCTGAGGCGGGTGGAGTTGTCTGTCAGACTCTTACTGATTAAAACCACGCCGGTGTTCCATCTCTCACCTGCGCCGGGGATCGCGGGAACTTGCGACTTCCGTAATCCCCGGCTGGTGCCGGCCCGCCTCCGCGGGCCACCTCGGGTCAGTGGGGGGAGTGAGGTGTTTGACTCCCCCCCACGACGTCAAAGAGGGGCGCACGGGAACACGACGCGCCGCCACCTCGGGTCCGCATGAATGGGGGCCGACGGACATCCCCAAGTCTGCCGCGCCAGTTAGGGGGGCCGGAAGAGGGCAGCGTTCGCCACAGGTCGAGCACTGGCCGAATTGCCTCAATAGTGACGAGGCCGGCGGAAGGGCGTGAGAGCCTGTCCCGCCATTCTGCCACCAGGACCTCGCGCAGCTTCGACCGACGCAGCTCAATGTGCCACTGCATCAGTTGCTCGCCGCGCGCCCGCGCGCCCGCGCGCCACCGATGCAGTGACGCGATGACTCTGACGGCCATCACCCTCTGCGGCATTCACAGAACAGTGACGGTGCTGGCCGTCAGGTCTGACGCCCAGATCGGGGCCCCATACAGGGCCATCGATCACACGATCCCCACGTACAACCGCCTGCAGGCGCTGCTCGGGTCCCCTAGATTGGGAAACAGCGTTGACAGCGCCCCAGCCGTGCCCAACAACTTGGGCGCCAGCCGCCGGAAATGGGGGCCAAAATCCCACTGGCTGTCGAGCACCAATCCCAGGTACTTCATGGTGGACTCGACAGCGATACTGGCCCCCCAATAACTATGTGCGATCCCGTCGGCGGCGCCCGCCGGGATCGCGGGAGCGCCTTGGCCTGGAGGCCACCTCCAGGCCAAGGCGCTTGCCCGTATGCGGCTCACCACCTGTGAGACCGCGGCCGTTGCCAGCAACGCTGCCTCCCTGTACGAGCTCCCCCGGGCAGTGACCAGCGTGTCGTCAGCGTAACACGTCAGGTCCACTCCCAGCGGGAGCTCGCCCCTCAGCACCCAGTTGTAGCTCCACAGGAGCGGGCCCACGACCGAACCATGCGGAACACCGCACGACATGGGGTGCTGCTGTCTGCCATCACGTCCTAGGTAGGTGGCACACCTCACCGCCAAATAAGCCCCAATGACGCGGCGGAGGTAGAGAGGCACTCGATGATAGCGCAGTGCCTCCCGAATACAACTCCAGGGCAGGGTGTTGAAGGTGTTGGTGATATCTAAGGACACCGCTAACATCACCCCGCCCCGGGACACCGCTTCCTCCGCCAGGACTCTCACTTGCGATAGCCAATGAGAGTGTAGAAATATACGGTTTTTGTGGCATAAACGCCCGTATCTTTTTTTACATTAACTTAGACCTGACCTGAGTACATGGTGTTAATTTCAACTCGATACCTCCACGTGTTCCCGAGATAAATGATCTTGACAGACAGACGGACGGACAACAAAGTGATCCAATAAGGGTTCCGTTTTTCCTTTTGAGGTACGGAACCCTAAGCCGGTTTTTTATTCATCTGTGTCAATTTCAGATGTTTCATCAAGTTCAGTTAACGATGTTGGAGATTATTCGCTTCTACGCTGATTTTTAATACAAAAACTGTCCTCCATGCTTACTGGTTGTTTGGTGTTTTTAAGGATAGCATTCGGGCTGGCAGCCAGTCACAGGATTTAGTCACAACTACATCATACTGATAGGAGGAGAAGATAGCACTCGTACGGTCGTACCTACAATACACAGTATATATTTTCTTTAAGTTTTGCGTACCTACCTGTATGCAATTATTCTCCGCAGAGGGTCAAACTTCCGCTTGTCTGGTTTACTTTTTAATTTCCCTGTACGGTACCTACATTATGTCCTAGGTATATATATCAACTTTTCATTCTCTCTACCTGTTTTACAAGGTCAACAAGTAGTGCGGATTGTACATGGAACAATTATTATTTCATTGGCTGCTTTTATAAGTAGGAACCGTATACTTTTACATCTTGTTGGGTTTTCTCCGTACGCGAGTATTCAGTAAAATTCTGAGTACCTAATAATTGACATAAGTTGATTGTTAAAAAGTATGTAGACACATTCTGCCCCGCAATGTAGTTAAGAAAAGTTAGATTTAACTTTATTTATGGTATAATTTTAGTACCTAGTCAGTCTAAGAAAAAATAAATTAACTGAGGATCGTACTACCCCGCAATGGGTTCCGAACGAATCATATTTTCAACATGTTGTTTTATAACATTAAATTTATTCTCCTTTTCTTATAGATTTAGGAAACATGTTAAAACTATACGATTCAAGAAATCACGTAGACAATCAGTTCTAGAACATCCCATAAAATAGGAACTTACTTAATTACCAATCATCCTGTAGAATTGAAATACCTAGTCCCACACAATTTACTATTGATTTCGAAAAAAACCAACTAGAATGGAGCATACCTACTTATTTGGACGACCCAGAGAACAGAAATAAAAATCATCGCATGAATTGTTATTCCTAAGTCCCGACTTGAGCTTGCAATTATCCGGCCCATGTTACTATCCGGATAAGTGCTCATTTACGGAGAAGCGGGGCATCGAGAACCGCGTGCGGCGTGGCGGCCCGCACTTAGTTCAAACATATGGCGCTGTATGAGAGCGTTTACGGAGAAGCGATTATTTACAGGCGTTTGCTTGAAACACAGGCGGAGCCCGCGGCGTCGCACGCGGCAATACAAACATACGGCGATACCCGTCACCGCAAGCGTTGCCAACACCAATTTATGAAATTCCCCGCAAAACCAAGTCACATTCCCCAATTTGGGGACAACAAATCTACTGATTCCCCAAATTGTCCTAAATGTTTTTAAAAGATTTTAACAAGTTTCAACTGATGTTATAAGATTTCTCTTTTCCGTTTTTTACTTTTTCACGATTTTGCGTTACAAGCGTTTTGCTCGATGAAGTAAACTTGACACTGACACCCAGATTTTAATTCTCTTCCCTTGTTGCCATTAAAAGTACTACAATATGTACTTAAATAATTGCGGTTCTCTACTTTAAAATTTTTAAAGATATACTACATTTTCGCTCGATCGATGCGTTCGAAAACGTTTGCAACCAAAAACCGAAAAGATGTGAAAAAATGTGAAAATGAAACGATGATTAAAAAATGTCGTTTAGTAATCTATACATATTATAAATCTGTTGAAGAGTCGTTTTTGTACAAAAACGACTCTTTTTTCAAAAACGATTCAAAGAATTAAAAAAAAAATAGCCAGGGTGATAAAGGATAACTAACAGAACCCATTTCCATCATTTTTGGATTTTTTGTCTGTTTGTCTGTTTAGATGTTCGCGCATCACGTAAAAAGTACAAAATGATGTAAATAACTTTCGTACATTAAAATCTACGTAACTTAGGGTATAACTTAGTTTTTGTTTCATCGTAATCGATTCACTCTATCTATATACATATATAAAAATGAATTGCTGTTAGTTAGTCTCGCTAAAACTCGAGAACGGCTGGACCGATTTTAATAATTCTTTTTTTGTTGGATTCGCCAAAATACAGAGAAGGTTTAAAAGCAAAAAAAAATGGGTAGGTAGATAGGGTAGGTAGGTAGGGTAGGTAGGTAGGTAGGTAGGGTAGGTAGGTAGGTAGGGTAGGTAGGTAGGGTAGGTAGGTAGGTAGGGTAGGTAGGGTAGGAGTAGGGTAGGAGTAGGGTAGGAGTAGGGTAGGGTAGGAGTAGGGTTGGAGTAGGGTAGGAGTTATATTATAGATGAAAATTGTGACGCAGACGAAGTTGCGCGGGTCAGCTAGTCAAAAGATATTTGTATTTAAAGTTCTCAAGAAGAATCATTATGTGACACTGACACGCGCACATACACGCAACTCCATGTATTGAAATTAAATAGTAATAGTTTAGTACTGTTTCATGAATGAATGCGTATTTTATTTGTTAAACTCTTATTACCAAAGGAAAAAGGAACATTTAGTTATCATTTTATTTATCGTAACATGTGAGCTTCAAAGTTTGAACTTATATTTTAACAGTTCAACTAGGTACATTGTCGATAGATGGCGATGTACTGATAACGCGTTTTTCTGAATCGCGGTGTTAAGATTCTCCGCTGATACGTGACGTTGGTCCATATCTGACAAATAAAGTTTGGATACCTATGCTATGTAACTAATTAGAAGGGGTTAACGATATGTTTGACCGAAAAAAAAAGAGAAGAGAAGTGATTGATGAATTTTATTGTGATTCGAATCGACATATAATCTATATCAGACGCACGGGTCGATCTTCAGTTTAATCAACGCTTGCCGAGGTCGGTCTGTGGATGGATGGCCATTGTAACATACCGAGATTCCTCCGTGCCTCGGAACATAAACATCCGCACGGTTGCACGAGTCCATCTTCAAGGTTAAGCTACGCTTGCCGAGGTCGGTCTGTGGATGGATGACCATTTTAATATACCGAAATTCCTGCGTGCCTCGATATAATAGCCGCCCGGGTCGATCTTCAACGTTAAGCAACGCTTGCCAAGGTCAGTCTGTGGATGGGTGACCATTTTACATACCTACAGAGAAGAGATCTCTGGCAGTCTTTACGGGTTGTCAGAAGCCAAAAATCTGACACCTGCAGTCTTGCAAGAAGTATCGTGTTACCCAGTATTGTAGGGTTGTACAGGTTTGGTAGGCAGCCGCTCCAAAATACTGGAATTCAACTGAAACCGGTTTGACTGGAAGCTCACCCCGATATAGCTGGGAAAAGGCTAGGCAGATGATGCTTCATGGTAAAAAACTGAAATGATTTACGAAAAACAGTGAATCTACAGTAAGTTGGCAAAACTGGGCACAGATCGCAAACGTACGTTTGTTTCAATTTCCTTTAGCTACTAGGGAGACGGCCTAAGTGACATCCCGGAATTAAATTGAATCTAGGATACCCAAAAATAAATAAATTCATAGTTATATTTTTGTCACACAATTACCTACCCTATTCTATAGACGGCCTAAGTATCTGCCAGCCCGTTTAGACACATTGGCCACAGTGACACATTTGGCTATTGGGGATCATTTAGGCCGCTGAATAACCGCCATTGAAAAGGCCAATAAAACGGCACAATTGGGGCCAAATGGTATCGTCTTTCAATTGTCTTGCGTGCTCGGTGCCTGACGTGCAGTTGGCTGCGACTATAATAATAACGTATTATTATTTTTAAATATGCCTTACCTTTTCCCAACTGTAGTCGGATCTTCCGATCAGCACGGCGGAGTCTCGGTGTGGTAACTAATATGGTCACCTATCCACAGAGCGACCCAGGCAAGAGTTGGTTAAACATTTTAGTTACGAGCGCCTCATTCAGTACTTACTGAATATCGTTTTTTTTTTTTAAATTCGATTATTCTTACAGTAAATCGATTCTATGAACCCGGTAAAACTGTTTAATATAAAATGTTAAAATTAATCGGTGTTCTGTAATCTGCAATTGTCAGTGAAAATCAAAGAAACTGTGTTTCTTTTTGGGCTGGACGAAATTAAGAATCAACTTGATTCATCAGTTTCTTTGTTTTGTAGTTTGAAAACTACCTACCACTATTCGTTCGATAGTCGGTTTTGTTGATTTTGATACCTACCTCGAGGTAGGTATGTACCAGGAGATTACCTGGGCTAATCGGCATATTTTCAACCGGAAGAGATGATACAGTGAACTGCATTAGGTACCTTCTACCTATTTTCTTAATTTTGAGAGAGCTCAGGATACGCAAGGTATACGCAGGTACTTAAAGTAGATTTTATTTATGCAACAGATATTTCTCGACATCCACGCGAACGAAGTCGCAGGCACAGCTAGTAAAATTAATAAAGGTATTACTAAAGTTACTTACGTTACTTAAGTTGGAAGCAAGTTACTTACAAAAGCCGTATAAACAACCGGTTTATAGGAAGCAAAGGGAAGGCGTTATGTTAAGACGATGACATACGCTAGCGACCTTGAGGAACCAAAACGCGCACTCGTTTCACACCCGCAGGGCCCAAAATTCAGTATTTTTTTGTACTTATTATTCTATGACTTAAAGAACCGTTTATCATAATGTAGATAGTGAAATTGTCTTTGAGATAGTGCAAATTCCATTAAAATACGACCGGCGGTTTTGGTCCGATTGTCGTTTTAATGTCCGTGTAACTTAACAAATTAATTAGGTACACTATGTTGAACGAACAAAACTAAAAGTTTCATTTATCAAATTATTAAGAAAATAGTCTTATGTAACATATAATATTCCAAAAAATTACGACAATCCGTTTAAACGTGATTCTCATTTCAATCAGCTACTGAGGGGTATCTGTGCCTTAAGACAAGTAGGTATTTACATTTGTTGAAAAAGTGTTCTGACTTGGCCCGGACTATCTATTTTCAAAATCTCCGCATTTTCCCCACATCTTGCCAATCCCCGATAAATCCCCAATCAACTTGATATTCCCCACAGTTTGGGGAATTTCCCACACGTTGGCAACGCTGGTTTGAGTGCCTACTGCTGCCCGCCCCCGCTCCGCCCACCGCTACTCTGCACGCCCCGCCTCTCCATAAACAACATCATACATTGCCATAGGTTTGTGTTTGCGCATGTGATGATGCGGCCGCTGCACGGGCCGCGTAAACGGAAAAATCGTCCAACGCCCCGCGAGACGCCACGCTGCACGCGACGCTCGACGCTCCGCGTCTCCGTAAACGAGCACTACGGATATTTCACCATGATTTAACCATGTAAAACATTCTACCTAAGTATGTGTCACAATGCGAAACTTGTCTGTAGGTACCGTGTGACATATCAAAGAAAGGGCTCATCGTAATTCAAAGGATTCTTTAGTATAATTTTAAAAGATTCCATTCTGAGTTAGATTAATTGACGAAAATTGACCATGGCCCTTTGTCTCCGAAACTGCTGAGCCTAAAATAAAGAAAAACCGGTCAAGAGCGACTCGGACTCGCGCACCGAGAAAGAAAAAGGTTTATTTGGGATTCGCACAAAAACAGACAGATGTAAAATTAATTAAAACTAAAAGTAGTCTATTAAGAAAGAAGGAAAACTAGTTCCGAAGGTTCCGTTAGAATCTGATGATGGGATCCCAGGAATATCGAGGGCAACCCTCAAATTTTATAGACTTTCTATCGCAATTCAGATATTTGCACTTGGTCATCATCATTTCATGTTGCTGAGCTGATGATGGAAGGTATAAGTCAAGATCTGATGATGGGATCCAAGGCAAAATGTTTGTTCAGCAATATTTTCGCCAATAGTCAACCGATTTGGATGATTCTTTTTTTGGAAGAATATATTCCTGGAATTCCATTTCAATTTGGTGAAGATCTGATGAAGAACTTCGGAGGTAGGCAACGGAACTATTCAATAAATGATAGCGAACCTCCTGAGATTGCTGAAATTGCATGCCTACCAGTTTATAACATAATGTCACGCTGGTACGCTGTGAATGGTATGCAGATTACAAGTCGCACCACTAAAATGTGAAAAATAACAAATTACAAAAAGAATACAACCGACTTAAACCAAATAAAAACACTACAAAGTATAAAATAAATTTAATTTCGGAAGACGGTGTCAAAAATCAAAAAACACTGACTTCCGAAATTAGTTATTTTATACTTTGTAGTGTTTTTTATTTGGAAGTCATCTTTGGGACGGATCTGCCAGATACCAGCTTGATGCCCTTGAGTCAATTGAGAAACGAGCCAAGAGGATCATCGGCAATGATGGGCTCGTCGTCGTGGGCTGGAGTCTTGAGCATCGACGACGAGTTGCTAGCCTGTCGGTTTTCTACCGGTTGCATTTTGGGGAATGTGCGACGGAATTACATTTTTTTTTTCATTGATAAACAAAATAATTAAATATTCTCGTACCTGTGATGTTAAAGAATTGACATTTTTACATTGTATATTATAATCCAAACCAACAATTAGATTGTATCTAACAAGAGAACTTTTTTGAGAAGGTCAGTGACCTTTCACTAAAGTATATATCTCCTAAATGAAGTTAAATATTAAAATGGTCATTTTTTGGAATGCTTTATTAAGGTTTAATCTATAAAGCTAAAAAATAAAACTGGCATGTCCGCAACTAAGGCAAAATAACATACTGTGCGCTGTAAGCACGCGGTCAGCGCGGGAAGCACAGGGTCGGTCGCTTACAGCGCGCGGACTGAGAGTCGTTGGCTTTTTCATATTGACAACTAGCTTCTGCCAGCGGCTTCGCCCGCGTGGTCCCTAGGGAACATACTCCCGGGATAAAAAGTAGCCTATGTCCTTTCTCAGGCTCTAGACTATCTGTGTACCAAATTTCATTTCAATCGGTTCAGTCTGTCGCGCTTTCAGGCCAAAACGGCCTGAAAGCGCGACAGACAGACAGAGTTACTTTCGAATTTATAATATTAGTAAGGATATGAAATATATTTTACGACACACGATTTAATGCTCTAATTTGAATGACAAATAAATTGCTGGGTTGGAGCATTGCCGGTATAGTGTGCCATCACTGTTTATTTATTAAAGTTATTAGAGTAACTCAACATTAACTGTTTGTTTTATAAATAAACAAGGGTCTTTATTTGCGAACTACTTTAACTAAATACTACGTTAGGTCGACAGATTTGCGAGGAGTGACCGCCCTTTCCGAGACGGAAGTGAACGTTCCGTGATGACTGTGATGAGTGAATACTAAATTTTAGCTAACAAAAATTAATAGCGAGTACTGACTTTTGTCAGTTTTCCATGGGAACCTAACCATAAAAGAAAGTTAGTAACAAAAAATAAAGCAACACACGACATTTTTAAACAACTTTAATTGGTAGATATTTTATTATCAAAAAAAAAAAGAAAGAGTCGACTTCCAATAACTTTAAAGGACATAACAAAAAAGAGTTAACGTAATTATTGAACAAAATGGAACTGCAGATGTTACGACAAACTCCTTTGCTGTCGGACGCCAGCCCTTGAAATGTTTTGTTTTGAGCCATCTTCGCTAATGCACTAGGTACGATAGAAGTATGGAACAGATAGGGTCCGGTCCATTACAGTGGAGAGGAGAAACGGAGAAATTTTAACCAATCATGTCAGTGACTCACGTGGTACGGAGATTTTATGCAATTTCATTGGTTAAAATTTCTCCGCTGCGCTGTAATGGACAGGCACCCTAAAGGTCCCGCAAACCTATCAAAAAGGGAAAATCCTCCGAATATCTGGTCGGATGTTTATTGTGTCTGTAGGGAAACTGTCCGATAGTTGATGTCGGACAGAAAAAATCGCGTGGAGAACTCTGAAAGCTTAAAGCGCCGGCATAATTGGCCGTTAGACCGCACCAGATACTACCAAATATCACGACGCATCTTCCTTAGGTTAAATCAAAGGAGGCCAGTTAGTACGAAATCTTACAATTCTACTAAACTAATGGCAGAATTCGCTGCTTAGTTGGTAGGATTTACTATGTACACAACGTGTAGGTGACAGAATTGATGCAATGAGTACCTGAAAAGGGACCAACCCCGAAATAGCAAAAAAACGACTGCCCCATGCATTTCTGTGCGCGTAACTCGACAAAATGTAGGTACTGAACTGCCGATTTATTTTTCTCCATAGTAAAAGTTCTTCATAATGATTCCTACATTGACCCCCTAGCAGGTAGGTATAGCGTTTATTAACCGATTCTGTTGAAATTTGGTACACATATGGACTTCTGTGACCCAAACACGGACGTATTACGTACCTAAATATTTTTTTAGATAGGGGGTCACTTTTGGGGGTGAAACTAAAAAATAAAAAAAAGTCAAACTATCGTGTGACATATCAAATGAAAGGGAGGAGGAAAGGGATGGCTTACTGTGAGGATTTTAATTATATATTACCCATAATTTTAGAATAAACAGTTTTGAAGTTATTCAAGAAATTAGACCGAAAATGATCATCCCCGCCCCCTTATCTCCGAAACTAGAGACTAAAATTTTGAAAAAAATGCAGTTAATAGTTCTGTACCTAAAGATTACAGGAAAACCTATAAGAAGTCTAGAGTTAAAATCACACGTCAAAAAAATTAAATTGGTTCGGAACCCTTTGCACGCGAGTCCGACACGCAGTTGGCAAGTTTTTTTTTATTTGGAATTTTTATTTTCTGTTACACGTTGTTAGGTTATTTTACAATTTTTTTAATAAAAGGACTACGAAATTGAAGACCAAAAAACCCTAAAGTATTTATTTAAACTTTATGTACAGTAGTGGTACAAGTATCAGAAGGCGGCACGCGCCAAGGTCAATATTCGCATAACTCTTGCCAGCTATCAACTTACTGTATAGGTACTAGGAAGGAGGAAGACTATCAGGATCATCTGTATCTGTATAATTAACTAGCTGACCCGCGCAACGTCGTCTGCGTTTCAATTTTCATTACTGCTCTGCTCCTATTGGTCTTTGCGTGATAATATATACCCTATAGCCTTCCTCGATAAATGGGCTATCCAATACTGAAAGAATTTTTCAAATCGGACCAGTAGTTCCTGAGATTAGCGCGTTCAAGCAAACAAACAAACAAACAAACAAACTCTTCAGCTTTATATATTAGTATAGATATGTTTCCAAGAGAGATTGGTCTTCAATATCGTAGTTTTTGTGTCAACTGAAGTAGAGAAAAAAAATTGTGTATTTTTTTTTTCGATTTCGATATCTAATGCATAAATTGTGAGCTTGAGTACTTATTCAGACGAAGTCAAGAAACTTTACTTTTAATACACTCCTATTAGCATACTCGTTGTGTCTGAGCTCATTTGAACAACCCTGATGGGTACTAAGTGTTCATTATAATTGGCAACAAGGGTTCGATGATGGAGACCAGACAGGTGAATACTGGATCTCTTAATTGGTAAAATAACTCTAATTTCAGAAGTCGGTGTTTTTGGGTATTTCGTTTTTTGACACCGACTTCCGAAATTCAAGTACATTTTATACTTTGTAGTGTTTAGTTTTTGGAAGTCGGTTATATTTTTTGTAAAAAAGTTTTTTTATTTTTCACTTTTTAGTGGTACTTGCGTACCCATTCACAGCGTACTGGCGTGATGTTGTGTTATGAACTGGAGCCTATTTAATAAAACTTAGTGCTTTAGGTGTAAAGGTCTCGTCAATACGAATGAAATAAGTCCAACGTAGTGCCTACATATCGATGTGGAGTTCTCTTGACTCTCTGTCGTCTCCATCATCAGGTCTGATCCAAACCTTCATTGTTTTGTAGTATCACCCGATATACACACGAATATCAAGTTTTTACCAGATGTGTGCCTACAATTTTCGAGAGTTGCCCTCGATTTCTCAGGGTTTCCATCATCAGATCCTGACGTGGTAGCAATGGGACCACCTCGGCAGCATACCATTTTATATAAAGATTAATCGAAATCGGTTCATAAACGACGAAGTTATCCGCGAACGCACATAAAAAGAAATATATACGCGGTCGAATTGAGAACCTCCTTTTTTTAAAGTCGGTTAAAAACGTATCCTGCTTTATTTTTGATAAATATACTTAATACTTTTGCATAAAAAATAAAGTATCCTAAAATACTTTATTTCCAATCTATACAGATTGGAAATAAAGTATTGTGATGAAATCGAAAGAGTCATTTGGGTAATGATGAACTTTTTATCGATACCAGCTGTAAGGTAACAGACGGACACACTATTAAAATGATTAATTAGGTACCTTGAACTTCCTAACATATCTTTGGAAAATGAAGTTGATTTTACACATTTTGAAATGGTACTTACAAAAGCCAATCTTTTAAGACTAAACAAGGATTAAGGTTACATTCAGAGTCAGTAAGACTAAAAGAGATCCAAAGAAAAATGTAAACTGATATTATGCAGATAAAAATGTTTGTATGAGTATTATTTGAATGTAATCCCTGGAAGTACAAATCCGATTAATAGGATCATCGCACTACTCTAGGTACAAGCAAAGCAACAAAAAAAAATAGGATGGCATAAACGCTTGCTCGCTAAAAAAAATTAGCGTGTGCTAAAAATTTGAAAAATACTTTTTTTTTCTTCCAAATACTTTTTTTGTCTGGCCAAATAATTTGATACTTTATTTTTCCCAAAAAAAGTTGGCAACCCTAGGTATACCCGAGGTGTTTTGGCTCATTGGAATAGTCTCGACGGGTAGCTATTCATTGTAGTTGGTATGAAGGATGCGAATGTGCTATAATATAGACCAGTAAGATGGACAGTGGATCTCTTGTTTGCTTCCGGGTTCACAATGTATATAGTTCTGTTACAATTTTCTAATATAGGGTTTTAGAAATTCAAGACGAAGTAATCTCAAAGGAAGATGATCCATATTCCAAGAAGAATGGAAAAAGTATGTGATGTTAACCTACACGCGGTCGCCGTATCTGTGTTTTTACCATCGCGATCGGAAGGACGCATATGTGTAGGTAAATATTCACATGACTCTAGCCAGCAGTCAAGATCACCAGGAAGGAGGATGATGCTCTAGAAGTCTATCAAGATCATCTGTAACTGAGAAAGAAGAATGGTAATTTCTCACTCAGACTCCGAAAGAACTGAGACCTATCGTAGGTTTTTTGTCATCAGAAGTAGAGTAACAAATTTTTATTTTTCCAATGAGATGGCTAATGCATAAATTATGATTTGAGAACTTTATACAGTACAGAAAACTGTGCAGAGTTAACGTACACGCGATGGCCCTGTCCGTCGGCAGTGGTGGTTGGCCTATCCTATGATAAAAACACGGACAACATTCGCATGACTCTTGTCAGCAATCAAGTCCACCAGGAAGGAGGAAAATTCACCGAAATATCAGGATCATCTGAATATGCATGTTTCAAACGAAAAGAATCGGTCTTAAAAAGCACCATAAACTAGGAATGAAGAATAGTAATTTTTCACCCCGACTCCGTCAGAACTGAGACCTATCGTAGTTTTTTAGTCATCTGCAGTAGAGCAACCTATTCTTGTACGCATTGTGTTTCAGTTCATCGATGAATCGTCTTGATGATTAGCTGGAAAGGTTCACTATCTTTATTGTTCTTTTACAATTTTCTAACATAGGATTTTAAGAAATTTATGATGAAGTTACCACAAAAGGAGATGATGCAGTTACCATGGAGGATAGGAAAAAGTGTGCGAAGTTAACGTAGACGCGGTGGCCCTGTCCGTTTTTATATCATCGGATAGGCCGACCACGAGTACGTTAATATTCGCATGACTATTGTCAGCAATCAAGTCCACCAAGAAGGAGGAAGATTCACCAGAAGACTTTCAGGATCATCTGTATCAAACAGAAATGGGTCAAAAAGCACCATACACTGGGAATGAAGAATGATAATTTCTCACCCCGACTCCGACAGAACTGAGACCTATCATATTTTTTTTGTTGTCATCTGAAGTAGAGTAAGAATATGATTTTTTTTCGAATTCGATGAGGAGAGTAGAAAAGAGCTAGTGTGTATTTAACATACGGGCTCGTCTAACCTATGTGTTGTTATCGTTAGGGATATCCGCGTATGTCTCGTCAGCAATCAAGTTTATTGGAGGCAGATTCACCCGAGCGAGGACAGTCAGAAACATAGAAGAGCCGGTCTTGATGAAAGCACCTTACATTATCAAATGTGATAGCGGCCGTTATTCATGTTAACTTAAAAGAGGTAATTAAAAGTGGAAGTCCCATGCCCCTAATAAGTTTTATGGCAGAGTATCTAAGCATCTAAATAGGAAGGGTTTTGTGGATACCATAACTGTTTTTGTTATTTTTACGTTTTTCTTGTAATAGGTAATCATATAATCTTTGGTAGGTTTACTTCCGCGTTCTAAAGCAAGTACATTCACGGCACTCCTATATAAATAAATAGGCTCAACTCATGTCATTATTATTGTGAATCGTAAGCGTTGAATGCAGTGCTGGAATACAATCACCCAACTGCATGCATTAGCATAAATGCATCAGAAGCGATACGCATAACTTGGCACGACATTAAGCATAATTAGGCGGTGACCCACTTTTTTATCAAAGCTCGTCGACGATACGCGGCGCGGGCGCATGGCACACACGCGCATCGAGCGCGAATACAACGCGCACAGCACACCTACATCACTGCGCACGACTCAGATAAACATTTATTTATATACATTGTTTATAATCAAACTTTAAATAGATAACGTGTGATAACCGCATACCTACTAGGTATTTTTATTATATCTACGATATCGGCATAAACAAAAACGAAATCGGTAGTTTCCAAAGAAGATATTTCATAGGATTCAATTCAACTATGCTCAGGTCTCCCATCGTAGGTTTACTAACATTGAGTAACAATTAAGGGATGTCGTGTAGATTTAGATAAATTCTATTAGAAGACCTAAAAATTCTCAAATTATGTTTTTCAGTATTTTTATTATGTTAGACACATAATAAAAATACTGAAAAACATAATTTGACAACTTTAACTTTAAACATTTTTCAATTAGTTAATTAAAATTCTTACTACTAGTTAATTTGTCTAAATTTAAGAATTTGTAGGTCACAAATTCTTAAATTTAGACACATAAAAATACTGAAAAAAATATTTTGACATGTACTTAATTTTAAATATTTATCAATTATTTAATTAAAATACCTTCTCCTAGAACTCATTCAATTTAACAAGCTAAAATCATGTAAATTAAATTCACCATGTGTCATTTTAAATCAGATTACAAAGTGTATCTACATTTATATTAATTATAATTTTGTAATCTGATTCAAATATATACATTTATTCTGTACCTACATACTATGATTATATGAATAGTGAGAACGCTATTTCTCACATACATGTAAATAAGCGGAGCCTTGGCCTGGTTACCACGATTTTAGCGTTATTACAAAATACTCAAGTGATGCGGCGCCCGCGCACCGGAGTGGAGACTACGAATACACAGACCAACTGCCACGGCTCCGAACAAAAATATTTATTAAATGATATCTTATTTTTAAAGGAATAGTGGAGTTTTCCTTTTGATTTTTCAGTAAGTAGGTACCTACCTAAATTTCGGAGGGCGCTAGCGTATTGTATCGTATCATAGTCTAAGAATCATATCTAGGTACATGTTGGGTTCAAAAAGCTGCCCGTACCTATTACCAACCACATTTTAACTGCCTTTCAATGGGATCACCTTAGTATTGGAGACGGATCTTGGTAAAAATTTTGTCGATAAAACGGTTTTCCTGGGAATTACGCTTGACCCAAGGCTACAATGGGGCCCTCATATAACATCTCTTTCTGGACGGCTAAGTTCAGCAGCTTATGCTATTAGGAAAATCCGCCAATTGACGGATGTCGATACCGCGAGACTGATCTATTTTAGTTACTTTCACAGTATCATGTCTTACGGTATTTTACTATGGGGACGGGCTGCAGACATTGAGTCTATTTTTATTCTGCAGAAAAGAGCCATCAAAGCGATATACAATCTCAGCCAGCGCGATTCTCTAAGGGAACTCTTTAAGAATATTAACACCATGACGGTACCTTGTCAATACATTTACGAAAATATCATGTATGTCAGAAAGAATTTACATCTTTTTAGTAAAAGAGGCGACAGACATAATTATGGTACTAGAAATAGGGACCAATTAGTTCAACCAGGTTTCAGACTGGCTAAAGTTGCCTCATCTTTTATGGGGTACTGTTTAAAATGTTATAATAAGATACCTCCCCATATACATATTAGAACTTAATGAGACAAAATTTAAATCTTGTATTAAACGCACACTATGCAGGCAAGCATATTATAAGTTGGGGGATTATATTGAAGATAAAAATGCTTGGCTGAATGCTGGTCCTGCTCCACAGCCACTAGGGCGCACAAAATAATCTGTTAGCATTTGGAAACATTGTTGGACCGGCTGAAGATTGTAAAAAAACAATATTTGCATTGTATAGACTCAATTTATTTAGCAATGTATAATTTCATCCATTTGAACGGCACATGTGTGAGTACTGTGTACCTTAAACTTAAGCTATAGCTATCAGTTTTAGGTTTGTTTTTGACTTGAATGTACCCTGGCGGTTGGGAGTGTCATGCTCACACAAAAGTCTGGCTGATGGTGGCGAATGCGTTGGATCATTTGGCTCCCTTCAAAATGGTTGAGCCGAATGATGCTAATGCCTTTTTTCCCGGACGCTTTTATCCTGCTCGTCTTTTACATCGTTCTCACATGTTTGTATAATTTCAACTTGATGTAAACAAAACTTTGTAACAATTTATTATTTTTAAAAGAGTGTCCGTGGAGTTTCTTGCACGTTCTTATCCATAGAGATCTACGCTTTGGAACGTGCAAATAGCTTCATATTTTTGGACTGACCGACCTTGACAATTCAAAAGTGCCTGTAAATGGTTTATTTGAAATATACGATTTGATTTGATTTGAAAAATAAAAGAATTTCTTCAACATACAAAAACCCTTTAACTTTTTTTAGTTGATAGACATCATACTTTACATTAAGAACTATCGACAAACCATCGCAACGTTCGGAAGAGACCAGTACTTTCTCAATATTGCCCGTAAATTAATACTAAGCTTTCGAAAAGCTTAGATGTTTATTTTATATTAGCGAAAACACCTACATGAGCTCGTGCATAATAAAGAATAGCCTTGCTTTCTACAATGCAAATTAAACACATTGAAAAAGATATACAAAACCTCTGAAACGTTTATTAATTAAAATGCTGAAGGTCTAACTTTGTAGTAAACATTTTGAATTCCAAGAATTTCTAAGACTTGTTTGATTGAAGATTTAAAGCAGATATAAATTAAACTCAAATTATGAACATCATTGTCTTAAATCAAACGTATCTGCAGTTATGAAAATTAAGTAATAACTGTGTTAATAGACCTACAGCACCCAGAGCATCAAATATTAACAAGTGATTTAGTCCGCAAGTGCACAAGGTACTTACATCAATAAAGAACAATTAATATAAAATGTGCAAGCAGATACATAATTATAAAATGCAGCATATGTGGAAGTGGCACAAGGTTGTCTGTAGAAACGGTTGCGCGGGTTGTAAGGAAACAGCGGATACCGATCATTTACCTGAAAGCATCAATTTTTATGAATCCAATTTACCTATTCTCTATATTTGCCACAGAAGCTTTTCATGGGCCTGATCAATAGGGTTTTCTACGAAAATCAATCTGAATGTTAAAATCAGAATCTACGTCCTGTGTTCGTCAAAGACGTCTGCTGCCTACCTGCTGTCTGGTTTCTGGTTTTGATATAACAAACAGTAAAATTATGACATTATGTATACGTATGTTAAATATTGATATTGTGCTCATATTTGGACGAGTTATGAGTTGTATGTAGGGTTGCCTAACTTGGCAAGGTCATATGAAGTGATTGTGTAAAGAGTGTCAGTCGCAGAATTATGTGGATAATCTAATACAATGTTAATTGTGAATTGTTATATTATAATAAACGTAGGTATTGTGTAATTTGACCAAGATACAAATAACCTTAAAATTGTTTGTTAAATATTAAGTAAAATGGTTGCACTCTTTCTTAAAGTCGCGCTTCGTATTGTACCACAAACTGTGACACCCATTTAACTTATGTTCCATTTAAATAAAATGGGTAACAAAGGAGTTTGTTGGTAGCGAGACAACAGTGACGTCCCCGCAGAACACATTCATTGGTACGCGTATTGCAACATGCGCGAGCGCCGTGTCCCACTTATCAAGATAAATTGAAATTCAATTTCGCCAAAGGGCAACAGTTGTAAGCGCAGAGGCAGAATATAAAATATTTTGATCATTTCAATTCCGAAAGCTTTAGAAATTGATTTGGCTTGTAGAGTTCGGTATAAAGTACTGCTTGTTATTTATGACTATGTGAATTATTATATTTTTGGTTGCTTCATTGCTCAATCTTGGTATCTACTTATAGATAAATATTTCCACTAGGAGTTATTTTCATTGGAACAGATACCATATTTGGATTTAATTTTCATGTAGTTACGGGCCAATAAACACATTAGAAAAATATATTATGAGTATTGTAGGCCGATAAAATCAATTTAGTAAAACAGTCATAGTTAAAACCCAAATTATTTAATCGAAAATACGCAATAGAAACTGAATAAAATGACGTATTACCGAAATCCTTTGTTCTTTGGATATTCTGGTTGCACATCGGAGTCAAGTCTTGCACAATCGAGTAACCTTCGAAATGGAAAAGAACCGCACGCGCGGCCCACGTCGTCGTTCGCCATATTGGAGCTATGTAAGTACTTACTTCAAAATCGTTGGAAGTTTTTTTTTAACAAATTACAGGAAATATTTACTGTTTGGTAGGTAGAAACTCTTACGTATTTATATTATTATTATTTACGTATGTGCATCTGGGTAGATAATCTAAAAGGATATTTTAGTCACTATGTTTATAATTATAAATTTCTCTTATCTCATTTCAGTTCTTAAATATCAAAAAGAGTTAATGATATTTTTAAATTCCCGCAATATCGTCATTGGTAATTATTATAGGAATTTTAAATCAGGACGCAGCAGTGGAGTCGTTCTCGTTTGACAATGCCAATTCAGAGAAATGGTCTGGAGGAGTTCAATCAATTGTCGCATTCATTGCTTTCAGTAGGTATCTCTTCGATATAATAATACTGTATACCTAATAATCGGCACGAGTCGTGAGCACACTCTCCATTGGTCTGTTTGTCGACGACAGCTCTGACACTTCACGTTATTGATTCGTCAGTCAATGCTCATCGACTATTGCGCTTGCAAGCTTCGTTCGCCCACAGTACATTGGCGAGATCGCCTGCTGCGTTCATCTATGCTCACGACTCGGGCCGGCTACTATACTTACGTATTGAAAGTAAATGCAGGTGAGCTCACTGTAGCTTTAACATATAACACGTATTTAACTTTTTATCTAAAACACATGAATATATAAGAGAAAAAGGAAAGTATGAATTTATTGAAGAATATATGGATGAAAAGGAAAAGAATGATTGCTAAACGCTTGACAGAGCGTATTTAAAAAGAAAAACTACTTTCAAACCACAGAGGTTTACGTAGTCTATACTCTACTACCTAAGTCAATTGAAAGGTGTATTTAGAGGCGTAACTCTAATCTACCTCACAATTATGGATTTTATTAATTACCGTCAATAATATTGTTTACTAACGAAACGACACACGGAAACAAAACTCATAATTCTAAGCATGCTTTAGGTACAAAAGATTTATTACGTAGCGACCCACTGACTAACTAACTTCAACTCAACATTACATTAACACGTAAATGTATCTGAGGCTTATCAGAAAAACAATAATAAGGGATTTGTTAGCCTTTTGACTATGTAATCAAACTGCCCGTTGGGAAAGGTAATTAAAGTAGATTGATAAGACGGGCTTAAAGCAAAATGTATCTCTTGGTTTCTGAGTTAATTTATCTGTCCGTTAACGCTATGTCATAGAAAAATATGTAAGAAGACGTGTTGTGCCTACATTCACAAATTAATTGGGATAAGAGACATAATACATACACCTACAGAGTGATCGTTGAAATGTTATGCCAAAATGTACGGATGTGCCTAAGGGATTCGACCACACATGGTCATGTGACATTTCTGTACTGCTTGAGGACTTTTCGGCAGTCGTATCCGCTGATAAAACACTTCGTAAAAAGCGTACTAAGGACAAGAGAACGATCAGTGACTACTTATCATTGTACAAAATAATAATTCAAAGTCAATCTATCAGGTGTCTATTTTGTATAACGAAGTAAGAAAATAGTGGCTGCCAGTAAATAAAAAAACTGGCCAAGTGGCGAGTCAGACTCGCGTGCAGAGTTCCGAACGAATATATATTTTTTAACATGTAATTTTAACACTACAGACTTCTAATAGTTTTCCTGTTATCTTTAGGTAAAGATCTATTATCACCATTTTTTTTTTTTCAAAATTTTAGGCTCAGTAGTTTCGGAGATAAGGGGGGAATGGTAATTTTTCGTCTAATTTCTTGAATAACTTCAAAACCATTTATTTTAAAATTATGAAAAAAAAATATAATTAAAACCCGCACAGTAAGCCCTTTCATTTGATATGTCACACGATATTTTTTTTTAACTTTTTTTTAATTTTCTTGTTTGACCCCCAAAAGTTAGTATGGGGGTCACTAAAAATTTAATAATTTACGTAACGCGTCCTCGTTTGGGTCACAGAAGTCCATATGTCTACCAAATTTCAACAGAATCGGTCCAGTGGATCCGGAGAAAACTGGCTGTGACAGACGGACAGACAGACACCGGAGTGATCCTATAAGGGTTCCGCTTTTTTTCGGAACCCTAAAAATCGACCAAGTGCGTGTCGGACTCGCCCACCGAGTGTTCCGTACAAATTTGTAGATACATTTATGCAATGACGGTAGCCATTTAATCAAAGTTACCTTTGTCTAAATACAAGACCGATATACGTATAATCAACTAGCTGAATGAAACGCGTAATTTCGTTTACGTCACATTTTTAATAATGTTCCACTCGTATTGGTCGAAGCGTAATGTTGTATTGCCTATAGCCTTCCTCGATAAATGGGCTATCCAACTCTAAAATATTTTTTTAAGTTAGTACGGTCCAGTAGTTCCTGAGTTTAGCTCGTTCAACCAAACAAAATAAACTCTTCAGTTGCTTCCCACCTAGCCTTGTTCTTTGATAACACGGCTCAACAGTGAATCAACTGACTTGGGAATTGATTCAGGGTTCGCTGTCAGTCTTCGTCATTCGAAACTACAATGTAAGTAGGTATGTTGTTCTTCCGGACATAGGTAATAATTAATAATGATGTTGATAGTAAGTCGGTGTCAGTTAATGCATATGCCGTGCAGCGTACATAATGCCTACGTACTCGTATACTTAGCGTTGTCTATTCTCTGATTTCTGAATTAAGAGTATGATCTTGAGTATTTGTCAAAGTCTACTCAAGCCTGAAAACCTGGCCACATGTACACGCGGACTTAACTCCACATTCTCAATTAGTTACTATTATCTGTCCATTTAGGTAGCGAACTTTGACTGAACCCACATCCTAGCACCTATAATATAACTGCTGCACCAAAGCTTGTCTTTTCTTCAAGTTGTTAGATTTATAAATCAAGAATTGTGTGTCCCAATGTTTTCATACAAATGTCCACTGATTGCTACCGGTTGTCAATACTTATATCTGGAAACAAGAATTATGTTGATTTTTATTGCAAGACTAAACTTTCAGGATGACCATTAACTTGAAAGTTTATAAAGCAGAAATATAGTCTTAATTCTGACTTGGATAGGTAATTAAAGCAACAGACTCATGCCTGAAAACTTTCAAGTACAGTGCATTGAACATTAAAATGGGCATTGTTGATGTCAACTATGATGTTGCGTGCCGTAATTATTGAAACCAGAGTCTTTTGTATGTCAGTATGTTCTGCAAAGTGGGCCATGGACCCATGCAGACATGCCCAGTAATTATAGTCCGGTCAAAACAGACATTTCTAATAACAATAACTCCAGCTGAGCTGAGACCTTGGGCACACCAGTAGAAATAAAGTACCAAAAGCCCCCATCGATCCCATGCGTGCTTAAAAAGTTATTCAAGGTCAAAGGTCAACATTTTCGGGTGTTTTTGATTTTTCTCGAAAACGATAAGTTTTATCAAAAATACAGCTCAGACAAAAATTGTAGATGATAAAATTATCTACAAAAGTGGTATTTTTCTTTTCTTCCTTAGAATCACCATTCCTAAGATATCGCGATTCTAAAAGTTGAAGGAGTTACATTCTACATGATATGCACACATGCCACGTTTGCCACGTATAATGGCCACGTAATCGACTCTTCTCCTCAAACGATAATCAGAAAAGGAATAAGCTTTCTCCTTGCTGTTTATGGAGCTCCAAAAAATTTTGAATGTGTAGACAGGTATAGATAATTAACTTACTCCCACCTGCTGCGGAAAAACTCCTAACACTATTTTATGCAATTGCAAAAAAGGTTTTAGTGCCAAATATGGCTGTAGAAGAGTAGGGTTTTTGTGTTCACCAGCGTGTACTAATTTCCAAGGCCACTCTTGATCGAATGTTCAACTGAATCTAATAGAGGAAGATACATGTGATATCGATGAAGAGGCAGCTGATTCATCTTCAGTTGAACAATTTATGAACATTCAGCAAGAAGAAGATGCAGGAGAAGAATGAATCCATGAAGACATGACTGTTGAAGTCATATTTGAAGAGTATCAATCAGATTAAAATTTGTGTTAACAGACATTACTACAAAAAGGAAAAAAAAGATCATCAGAAAAAATCATTCACTTATGTCAATGATTTTTACTGTAGTGCAATTGTAGTTCCATCAATATACATCAATCATCATGCAGTAAATACAGTATTTTCCCTTAAAACTCCATCATAACAGATCGTGGAGTAGGCCTACGGGGAAACCACCTTACGGGTGGTTAATCGTGATCGGTTAAACTTCAACTTCTAGAACCGCGATAACTTCAGATTGGTGATTCTTAGTAAAAATGAAAAATACCACATTTGTAGATAATTTGATGGGGTTGCCCTTGTTTCATCGAAAATAAATTGACAAATTATCACGTCCCAAATAATTTTCCGCATAATTTCATTTGCCAAATTATTACTTAGCAAATAAACTCTTCACAAATAATTGTAACGCAAACCTAATGTTTGGCAAGTGAACGTTTAAGCAATAACTTGCTTACCAACTAGTTCTTCTACCAATTTTAATGTAGTCAAATATTTCAGTTAATAAAACATATTTTACGCAAAATAAAATAAGCCAAATATTTAGTACATAATATCAATTTTCAATTTACCGTTTCAAGATTTGCATCTTTATGTCAGTTGCACATAATATACAAACTAAATATCAATGTATTTTGTTATGTGGGTAGATGGTAATCATAAATGACGATCAATGTCAGTTAATCATGCAAACACTATCATTGTGTGTTTGTAGCGGAAAGTTCTTGAAATTGTTACTTTTGCTATGAATTTCTCTCAGGCGATACGTAGATACGAGTTATATGATAGCGTGCAATATTTTTTCTTCTACCGACTTGTTTTGAGATAGTTCACTGTCTTGTGGTGTAGTTTTGTTTAAAGTAGCAGGATAAATTAGTTCTTGCTATAAATATACTCGGTCTTATTACAGTGAAATATATTTATTTCTCTCTGTAAGAATTATGCAAACAACCATACGCCATACATGCAGCAAGCAAGAGAGCATGCAAGCAAGCAGTCAGCATGCAACATGCATGGTTTCTGTCACGGCTCCGGCGCTGTGGGGCTCCAGGCGGTCCCACGCGCCTACGCGATTCTAAATTAACACTCTAGGAGTAGGGCAGACAAGACTGCGTGGAGTTGGATTTATAGCGATTCGTTTCTGTCACTAAAACGTATTTTTAGCAAACAATATTATTCCCAAAAAATCTTAGTTTTGTCTTTTTATTTTATTTCTTAACAAATCATTTGACTAAATGTTTGCTGTTTAAAGATTGTTTGCTGTAATAAATCATTTGATTAAAGACCAAAGTGAAATATCTTTAGTACCAAATGAAAATGTGCTTACTAAAATCAATCCAAAGATTGCATTGGTATAAAAAAGGTTGCCAAAATTTGTTTGGGTAATGAACGGCAAAACGGCAGGATCCCAGTTTTATGATCTACAATTTTTATCTGAGCTATATTTTTGATAAAACTTACCGTTTTCGAGAAAAATCAAAACAACCGAAAACATTGACCTTTGACTTTGAATTACTTTTCTACCACACGTGGTATAGATAGGGACTTTTGGCACTTTATTTCTACTAGGGTACACTAGATCTCTACCAAAATTCAGCACTTTCGGAGTTTTTATTTGATCAATTTTTATGTCTAATTTGACCGGACTATTAGTCAATTATTGCAATTTTATTGCAACACCACGGATATGCATCATGAAAGAAATCCCTCACATGACGATTGAAAGTTGAATTGTGCAGAAACAGACAAAAAAACCTCTACGTTGGAATAACAAACAGAGAAAGACATTTTCTTAATATTTTTTAACTCAAACAGGAAAATCCAACAATAAAAAATTGTGTCCCTCTTAATTTTGGGAACAATTCACTTTTCTAATGATTGTTCTGACAAAAGAAAAACTCAAAGTGAAATATCAATGGGTTCGGGAGTATTACCCCTTTAAATGGTTACCTAATCAAAAGTTTTCCACCTGTATTTTTGCTTTATTATTACTCTTTGAGGACTTCTTATTCAGTTTGCGCACAATAGCATCCTGTAGGGGGACAACTCACTTTTATACTTTTAAGTCACGCCAGTATTCAGGTCAGTTATTTTTGTTTTGTTTTCCTTTTAATTAAGGCAATCTTTGATTTCGTCAGCATTTTTTCGGATAAAGAAGACTTTCGTCTCATCGTACAGCTTTAGCTTGTTTGCAACAAGTGTACTAAAATATGCATGACTGTAGCTGGGGGTGCCCTTTTTTAGGCCTCGAAAATGTCAAGAACTTTTGGGTATTCTGAGTATCTTATAGATCCATAAGCTCCGTTAAGTTCACTCTATTCGTGTTTATATTGCGTCGGTTTTTTTCAAATGTTTATCAAGCATTTATACAAATATAGTAACAAGTTGGTAGTTTAAAGATTTTTGTCAAGCGTGACGTTTGAAATGAAAGAAGAAAACGTGATGCACCGACCCCAAGTAACAAGGGCAGGAAGGTGATGATGGCCACGATGAGCGACAGGAAGCACAATCAAACGGCCCACGTGATAGTCAGTAATTGGTTACCGCCGCTATTGGACTTCTGCTATCCTAGAGCAGTCACAACTGTTTTGTACAATATAGAGATAAAGTTGAAAGTACTAGTAGATCTACCTACCTACTATTTAAAAACCCATTTTCAAACTAATTTTCCAAAGACTCGGAAAAAAATCCGGAATGGCGGTAGTAGGTATTTCTACCGTAGAAGTACTTCTACGGTCGATTTCTTTCACAATAAAACTTTATAATTGTTAAAGAAAAGCTATTCAGTTAATAACAAGTTGGTAATTAAATCTTATAGGTTTCACATTCTAGTATAATATCAAGGTGAAGGTATAGGGGAAAATATAATTAAAAGTACTAACGGAAACCAAGAAGCTTATGAATACGAACAACTTTCGGTGTTTCTTTTCCTATTAATTGTTAAAGAAAGTTTGTTTCAAAGGGTTATTGTAGAATAATGCTGCGTAGGCGCGCCACGTTACGTTCAATATTACCGTCAGGGTCGGGAAATTTCACGTGACAGAAAAAAGAATGTAAACATTTTAAATTGTTTAGTACATACTTATTGTTTCCCTTTTAGTTGTGTAAGAAAAGTTAGTTTCAGTGTTTTCTTTTAAAAATGTCTGCGACGCCAACGCTAACTTCGCAATGAAGGAACGGACAATACTTCACGTTTGTACGGCGTTTTGTTTCTGAAAAGTATGTTTTAATTAATGTTTGTTTTATAGGCTTCCTTTTCTTTACGTGCCTTATGCTTTGCGGATACAATGTTCACATAAGCATTGTGTGGGAAGTTTGAAATAACTACAGACACTCCATCCAATTAATTATTATTATTGATTGCGAGTAAACTAGAGTTGAGAGCATGCTATGAGACTGTATCCGCGTCCGTGTCGACCGTATTAATCATCACTATCAGGATATGTGCTTGGTTATAGTAATGCTCCTATTATTCACTGTCATTCTATATCTATGAACGGACACTAGAACTGAACGTAACTCGAAGTAAATTATTTGGAATGAACACTGTTTTGGTCGAATTTTGTCGAAAAGGATATGTTTTTAATCTGCTGTTTATTTATCATTGCAATGATTGCGTTTATTTCGTCGAAAAATAAGTTCACCTACCTACTGAATATTTTGCTTCTCAAATATTCCATAAACCTTTGCCTTATTTAGAAATGGTCGATTAGTTAAATAATGTTAGCTGCAGTGTCTCAGGACCTTGGATGGCAGGAGAGGGGGGCGAGCGCGCGAGGGAGGGGGCATGGTCGCGGATGACGCGCGCCCTACTGGCACACTGACACACTTACCCAGTGACAGTGGTACTGCTTTGGGTCTGACGAGGTCGATGCGTCCTACCTACGTGTAATCTTATGTATATGTACACAGATAAACTTAGCTCATAGTAAACGTAGTCCCGATTCAAGCGAACGAAACGCCGCGCTATGTCTTGCTTAAACGGGTAAGGCTCGAATATTTTTATCAGACAAGCGTAACATGATCAAAACTCTTTAGCTGTAGAAGGTTCAGCGACTTAAGATTTGGCGAAGATTTTAATCATGACAATGCTATAAATAAAAATAAACTATTTTAGAAATATGCATGTACTAGCTTCTGCCAGCGGCTTCGCCCACGTGATCCCAAGGGAACATACTCCCGGGATAAAAATTATCCTATGTGTTATTCTAGACTATGATCTACCTCTGTGCCAAATTTCATGAAGATCCTTTCAGGCGTTCTGACGTGAAAGAGTAACAAACATCCGTCGTTTCATCCATCCTCACAAACTTTCGCATTAATATTATTAGTAGGATAGAAGGATAAAAGAATAAACACAGTACCATTTAATATTTTAAAGCCTAACTTAGACTCGATAGAAATCTAAACATTGAATTAAAAAAAAAAACACAAAAATAATGCAGAAGGTACCAACAGTATTATAGCTACGTAGCAGCTACACTAACTATAACTAAATACCTAAACACACAACATTTATTAATGTTACACTGTAAAATTGAAGACCTTGTAAAATTGTGTTTTTGTACACAACCTTGAGTGTATAACTACATTCATATCTGTGATTAAACGTTAATTCAATTCACCAACAAAAATAAATCTCAATTTCTATTAATTGACGAAACATTTCTGTGTCAAGGTTCTGTGTATTGCACAGAGTTGAAAGGTAAAATCTACATAGTTACTTTAACCTTGCTGAATATGTATTTAGCAATTAATTTTAAATAAATAAGTCATTAGTCAATAATCTTCGCTGGAAATAGTGATGCGTTACTGAAAACAATAACTAGGAAAATTGTTAAATCATACGTGCCAAGTCGTCCATAAAAATATTGTGACGTTGTTTAGTAAATCAGCGTTTGTGGAACCAGCAATATAATTAAACGTTACAATATACCTATCAAGGTTTTCAGAAATTTTCTTGTCCTTAGGTTTCCCTAACCAAAAATAAGAATATTTTTTTAGCAGTAACCTATAAATCATTTTACATTTGAAAAGATATTTTAGTAAATTCTGAAATTAGTTAAATCAGATCAAAGATAAAAGGCGGGAACTTTCCGTCAGATTTTCCTCTAAACGTTCTACGTCGTAGCACATCTTAAGAGGGGTTTCTCTCGGGCTGTTCACGTCTGTAATCCTTTGTTACTTGCTACCAAAAATGGGACAAGAAGATAACTGTTTTATGTTTCTAAATGATTCCGGGCTTGGAGACGAGATTGCTGATCCTGAGATACTGGTCCTGCTTCACAGCCACTAGGGCGCACAAAATAATCTGTTAGCATTTGGAAACATTGTTGGACCGGCTGAAGATTGTAAGAAATCAATATTTGCATTGTATAGACTAAATTTATTTAGCACTAGCTGACCCGCGCAACTTCGTCTGCGTCACAATTTTCATTACTGCTCCACTCCTGTTGGTCTTAGCGTGATGATATATAGCCTATAGCCTTTCTCGATAAATGGCCAAACTGACACTGAAAGATTTTTTTCAAATCGGACCAGTAGTTCCTGAGATTAGCGCGTTCAAGCAAACAAACAAACAAACTCTTCAGGTTTATATATTAGTATAGATATAGATTGTATAATTTCATCCATTTTAACGGCACATGTGTGAGTACTGTGTACCTTAAACGTAAGCTATAGCTATCAGTTTAAGGTTTGTTTTGACTTGAATGTACATTGGTGGTTGTGAGTGTCATCCTCACTCAAAAGTCTAGCTGATGGTGGCGTATGCGTTGGATCATTTAGCTCCCTTCAAAATGGTTGAGCCGAATGGTGCTAGCGCATGCGTCATGTTCGTGAACGGGCGCTGTCAGTTGGGACTGGTCATTTCTCAGCTGCCATGGTTTATTTTAAATATTTCTTTGAATTGTTCCATTTTTTTCGGACGCTTTTATCCTGCTCGTCTTTTACATCGTTCTCAAATGTATATATAATTTCAACTTGATGTAAACAAAACTTTGTAACAATTTATTATTTTTAAAAGAGTGTCCGTGGAGTTTCTTGCACGTTCTTATCCATAGAGATCTACGCTTTGGAACGTGCAAATAGCTTCATCTTTTTGGACCGACTGACCTTGACATTTCAAAAGTGCCTGTAAATGGTTTATTTGAAATAAATATTTTGAGTTTGAAATAAGAGTGCGACCAAAAAAAACGGGCGGGCATTAAGTTATAATATATTCTAGTGATATGCAGAAATCCAGAACCTCCACAAAGTTCCAGTAACTTGCATTAAACTAACACTCATCTTACTTCACAGATTCATGTATGACGATGACGACATGTCACGGGTTTTGCAGTTTCGTGGATAAGGTTTTGATACGAAATGTTTGAATTCCCACACAGCATTTTTTAGACGACTTGGGTTGTGAGTTGGCAAGCTACAAGTAGACAAACTGAACATACTGCAGATAAAAGGTCTCTGTTACGTAACAAATTTTATCAGGTTAAGTCACCAAAATTAGGTAGCACGGGTAAACAATCTCCTAGTAATTTGTTAATTTAGTGAGTGATGAGGACAACGTAGTTCCGACGTATCGAACAGTGTTCCCAGGAGGAAAGCTTATGAAGCTCCTGATTGGCCTTGACATGAATTAACGGAAAACTACAGGAACGATATAGCTTTCACAAGGTCTATAACAATATTGACAAAGATTCAGTTGTTCAGTCAATCCACAGGAATCTTTCAGTCCGCAATTCGACTTTTTCTACGATTTGAGTTTTTAAATGAAAATTATTTTCAAAGAGATGCAGAGTAAGAACCTAAAAGTTGTCAATTTTATTAGTGCTGCAAAGAAAATTAATAAAATTATGTCAACTGCTTCTCCGAGCGGTAAATAGCATAATTTTCAGAATTGCTCAAAGTGCAACTCTGAAAATTATGCTCTTTAAAGCCAGAGATCACAACCTACTGCCCAGCTATACTCCGAATCTATAGTCCTCACAGTCCGTCAACTCTTCACTCTACGCGCTATCCTACGCTGTCATTCTCCGCTCCCCCTTGACGTTAAACTTCTTAAATGACGCAGAGGACTTCCAGTCTGTAAAAATGTCAGGACGTTATCGAACAACATTCGCAAGTCGCCAATTTAAGGCACTAAGCTCACGTCTCTACAATAAAATAAACACAAAAATACAACCGACTTCCAAATACTACTAAACCGAGTTTGATGAAATTTAAATGGGAACAATCCTTTCACATAAAACAAGTATTTTCAAATCGGTTCATAAAGACGGAGTTATGAGGTAACAGACAAAAAAAAATTTTTTTTTTCTCGAAAAGCGACTTGTTTCGAACTTTTTACTCGTTTTCAGCGGTCGGGTGTTTTGACAAAGTAAATTTTTCGATTAGAATATATCGATTTTTGTGACAAAATCGATTTTTTATTTCCTACATTTTATTGATTTCATTTTTGGAATCGTCTTCTCGAGCCCTTTATCACAATGCCCCACTCGATAGGCTTTGAAAATCAAAAATTTTTGAATTCATATTACAAAAAAAAAATCGGCTATTTTAATTTTATATGCAGTGTCACTCACAATCAAGACAAATCTAACGACACCACTCAAGCTAAAATCCATCGAGCCGTTCAGGCCGCAGAGCGTGCCAAATCATTATACATACATACTCTCGATAAACATAACCCTCGTTCTGGCACAGTCGGGTAAAAACTAGGATTAGTAAGTGGTTGCAGCAGTTAACATATGAAGCGACTGAAGATCTTAAGGTTATCAATTAACTTCATCGCTTTTTTACAGTTCTAATGAATAAAATAAGAAAAGCACAAATTTAAGATCAAACTTGTTACAATATACCCTAATGTTGAGAATTAGCGTTAGTAAGACATAGCTATTAAGGAGGAATCAATAGACCCCAAATACAGGCGTTCCTTGCCTAATTTGGGGCTCTATGGTCTCAACTAATTATAACTACCCATAAATTAAAATAGGTACCTACACAACTACGTATCCATAATTCTAGATTATTTAGCTCTTCTGTACAATTTTAAAGTTATTAGATCAATAAACATTTATTTATTTATTTAAATTGTAAGAGTTTTATTCCAATAGGTACTCGAAAAATGGGGCAACGAAATTATCAGATCTAGAGCTGTCTCGTACTGCAAAAAAATATAAATAAATATAGGTAAACAGTTCAGTCGAAATCTTAAGTCGAGCCTCTGTATCTCACGGCAACATCTTGTTTAAGTCGCCCAAAAAATTTTTTTTCTTATACGTACGAGTCTATGAGCCGCTGAAAGACCTGAATTACGAGTTGGATGTGAGTATTACTATATACCTAATAACTTTTTTTCTATACTAATGGAAATAACTCTGCATCTACTGAACCGATTTTGCCACGTTATTTGTGAGTGTCATAGGCTATATATTAACCCGAAAAATACCGCCCAATGAAGTGGGCCAGCTAGTGAAAAATGTAATGAGTGACGAATACCTACTCGTGCATGTCAATCGGTTTTGTGGTTTAATAATTCTCTACATTAACCTACTGTGAGGGGAGCATGTCATGAGTAAGCCTGCCTAAACCTTCGGGGTATGAGGACATCAGTACAGCTTTCAATATGCATTAAGGATCGATCTCTTTTCTAGCTAATTTTGTCGTCCTCGACACAGTTTCTGCAGTACCTAATAGATTTTTCCTTATAAGAAGATTTTATATTTCGCTTAACTAGATTTCTTTGAAATAGTGGGTTTTCATCTCATTTTATACTGCATTGTCGCGCCGCTTGTTTTTTAAAAAGCACCTGTTCTTTTTAGGGTTTTTTACCTCAAAAGGAAAAAACGGAACCCTTATAGAATCACTTTGCTGTCCGTCCGTCTGTCTGTCAAGAGTTCAAGACCCTTTATCTCGGGAACACGTGGATGTATCGAGTTGAAATTAAAACCATATACTTAGATCTACAGTACCTTGAAGCTGTGAAAAAAATCAAACTTTTAAGTTAACGTAAAAAAGAGATACGGCCGTTTATGCAGCAAAAAAACGTTTATTTCGACACTCTCAAGGGATTCAAAATGTATAGGGTATTTTAGACCAGGGCTGAAGCCTTTAAAAATGGTAAAAAGTGAAAAATAAAATAGTAGGATGAAACCCATTGGAAAAGGAAGAGAATATAACAAATATTAAAGGTAAAATCATTTACGGGCGATCTGAGGTCGGGAAGTGGATGGGTGTGAGTTTTTTTTTTGCATTTTCTGAGATTTACCTTAGTAATGTATATTTTTTTACACCATCAGAAAGTAGACATTTCAAAAAACAAAAAGCCCACCGACTTTTTAAAAAAGCAGATAATTTGACGAGAGAATTTTCGATTGAAAATTAGGGTGCTTTTTCGACATTATGTCAAAATAAGGTGAAAAAATAAATATTTCAAATGGAAAAAATGACAGTGTGTTTGGGACATAAAAAGGTAAGTTTTCACCAAATTTTGTGAAAGATAAAAATAAAAAACCAAGAACTTGGTTATTTGAATTTTCCACATAAATGAGGTTATGTGAAAGAAGTTAAATACAAAAGTTGTGGATCTTTTTATTATCTACAACTTTGCTGTTTAACTTTTTTCCGTAGGACTTTTAGTTTTGCCGGAAATCGAGATAAACTGTTTTTTTACCCTAAAAAACTCACCCCCATCCACTTCCCGACCTCAGATCGCCCGTGAATTATTTTTCCTTTCATTGTTGTTATATTCTCTTCCTTTTCAAATGGTTTTCATCCTACTATTATTTTTTTTTTGGTTTCAAAAATTATCGACTCTGGTCTACTTCCCGTTGACCTAGAACTATGAAATTGGGCAAGAAATACCGTCATATACTACAAATATAGGGTTAGTCTGAAAACTATATATTAGTAATGGAATCATAAAAAATATAGTATTTATTAAAAGTAATAATATATACCTACAAATTTGTATGGAAGCCTCGGTGGGCGGATTGGCACTGGGCCGTTTTTTTTTTCTTTTTGCAATGCAGTCGTATGAACGTTATATAATTAAAACCCCTGAGGAATTCGCACTAGCGCAGTTAGAGTTTCGTACTGCCTAATGAAAACCTCGAGTTTGACGCCAAGCTATCCATACAACTTGACAATTTAAGTTTAATCTACACGTGTCACGATCCGTAACATTTTCGACTGTCCAATAAGGAGCGAAACCCTTACTGCTGCTCAAACGTTTTCCTAATTTCGTTTCTGTACATTTAAGAATGTACCTACCTACTTACATTATCCAGAAAAATCCCCTGAAAAAAGGCCGAGAGACACCGTAATAATTATTATCAATTTTCTAAGTGGGATTTATCCACTTCGCTGTTTGAAAACATTATGTTACTTGATATTATTCCTGGCAACATTCTGTCCGTGTTTTAACGAGAAACGACTAGCCACGTCACTATTCTAATCTAACTAGAAAATAATTATACACTTCCTGCGCATTTTAGTACCAGGCGGCTGTGCCAAGGATTTTCTTGTTGTTTTAAGACAACTCGTGAAACAAATAATTCAATAGTATCAATCGATCTTAACTATTTAATTTTACTATTGTTTTAAAGTTGACCTTTTTATGTAAGGCTGCATTGTTTTTGTCATTGTTTTAGAAAAAAAAGGAACTATCTGGCCTTGTCATTGCGAGTAGCTGAGCCGGAAAATGATTTTAATTAATTATAATTACTGGGCGACAATGATCACATCAGATTTGTAATCAATACATACAGAATGAATTTTAAAGTGCGCGTAGATGGCCAAATTAGAAACTATAAGGAATACCGAAAAACACTACAAGGAGCCTAGAGCCCGATTTAGATGAAAACTAAAACTGTATTGGATTTTTGAAATTCGGTATTTCTTGCCAGGAAGCGCATGATTTTGAAAAATAAAACACCCTTATTATTACACCATCCGAAAGTATCGCTATTAATAAGGATCAAATTCTGGGAAATAATACTACATGACAAACTAAAGGAAAGAACAAATTTTAACAAAATACAAATATTAACAATTTTGGCTATCCTTGGGGAGTATAATTTCCTAAAATTCCAACGGAAACGGGTAAAAGCGGGATAGGCGCGGACGAAGTCGCGGGCAAAACCTAGTAAAATAATAAGATTATTGCGAGAAGTTAGTTATGAGCGTATTGTAGAGATGTCTGATCATAATGATTGACAGGTCTGAGGGCTGACTACAATAATTATCATCAATAGGCCGTAGAGCTAATATATTATAATTTATTTAGCTGGAAGTGGCACAAAAAAAAGAAAATAGTTTTCCATAGGTTCTCACATTAGGAATGATATTAGAAAAGAATAAAATTTGCAAACAACAGTACCTACAGTTGATAACAGTCCGTTACTATTTACAGCTTTCCTGAAAGAGAACAGGATAATATTTAAATAGGTCATGCGACTCTGAGTAAATAAATTAGTTTTTCTGCGGAACGAATGATTTAACAAAGTTTAGCAAAAATATTATTTCGTCAAAAATGATTTAGTTTTAAATATTTTTAGATATTAATTAAAGTGTCATTACAACGATTTTTGTGAGAATTCTATGAGCAATCAGTACAGACTTATATTTAGCGAATAGGTACGTCAAATGGGTTGTGACTTAAAGCGCAGTTATAATAGAGGTATTTTATTATAACATCGGTATGAGAAACGTCTGGGGTCGACGTGAATATGGGCCAAGTTTGCACGAAACTAGGTCAGGGGGATTTAAACAACTGGGAGTTAACGATCGTTCCTGAACGGATATTTCTGTACTCACGTTTCGAAATTGTTGAATGTCTCATGTAAGAGATCTTATAATGACGTGTTCATCTTGGACTATACGTACGTTATTTTTTCGATTCCCGAAAAATGTTTAAAATTCTAATCTAGTTCAACTGGATTATTAGGTAAAATATGAAACAAGTTTTCTTTCGTTCAGCTTGTGTAACGTTCATAAAGGTAGGTGTATAAATTATTTAATAACGCTAGAGATGAAAACGACGGACGGGTCATGATCATTTTGAGAAGTAGGTCAGAGAGAATCGCATTCATGGCACCCCCACACGACGGGTATGGGGCGGGTGGCGTCGGCTGCGGAGGTAGCCCTGCCCTTGCTCCGTCATCGATCCAGCCAAGGCTTTTAACTAGACTAGCTAAATCTCATTGACTAGACTGCATTTTGTAATACTATACTCTGCATATTTGGTTTCCAAATTTGATTATACACATGGTTTCCATCGTATGGTGGTATAGCGAGTATATTATGGGACCAAAATTCCAGCATTATCAAAGGACTATATAAATATGTTTCGATGTGTTGGCTGTGTTTGAACTACAGCTAGTCTCTTCTGTAAACAACTATTTCGATATCGAGCTTCACCTGAGTGACAAAACTCACAAAATGAGCTTTATTGCACACAGCATAAAGGTCCACTGTCGAGATACGTAAATGTTGTTACAGAATAGCACTACAGAGATAGTCTAGGTACTGCTAGCGCGTGGCCACTATTATGCAGCCGCGTTACCCTTGACGTAACCGTGAATGCGTCGCCTGTACCAGCACACTAGCTCTCGCACTGCATACGCATAATCGTGTTTCCACCACTTAATAGTGCATTCATGTACACTGTTTATATCATTTAAACATCCATATATCGCCGCAAGTAGGTCAAGTTTACAAAAACCAGGACAGAGGATAACAGAAATGCAGTGGACAGTATAATGTAGGTCACACAACACTATATGTATAAATATAAACACGTGGACTTGGTTAATGTCATTCGTGTTACGTGCACAGTTATTTCTTAGGTAAATAAGCTCTAATATTTAAAGTAGGTCTGGGGTGACTGTTCAAAAGACAACGCGCGCATTGTGATGTAGGTACCTACATACATCAATAAAATTATACTTAGGTATGTTTCTTCACGTGTGAAGTAGAGATAGAATTGAATTTGCAAAAACGCTTATTAAAATTACATTTGCGATATAATGGTAGCCTAGCTACTCGTTACAAACTGCAACGTGCCATAGTGTTGCCATTTGTCATTTCTAGTGCAGCGTTATATTGGTCACGCTTATTAGGCAGGAATGGGTGCCGAGAACATTTGCTTTATTTTCATCTATACTCTATACTAATATATAAAGCTGATGAGTTTGTTTGTTTGTTTGCTTGAACGCGCTAATCTCAGGAACTTCTGGTCCGATTTGAAAAATTATTTTAGTGTTAGATAGCTCATGTATCGAGGAAGGCTATAGGCTATGTATCATCACGCTAAGACCAAAAGGAGCGGAGCAGTAATGAAAATTGTGACGCAGACGAAGTTGCGCGGGTCTGCTGGTTAGATATAACGCTCAAATGACATAACGCTTATTTCTTCTAATAAGACTTTAATTTTCATTTAATATAATGTTTAGTATATTTAACAACATATGCTATAACAACACATCTCTAACCGAATGTTAGTAGGTAATTTCTTATCTACACTTTATATATATATATATAATATAATAATAATTTTATAAAGAGGAAGGATTTGTTTGTTTGTTTGAAATGAATAGGCTCCGAAACTGCTAGACCGATTTGAAAGATTCTTTCACCATTACAATCCTACATTATCCCTGATGAACATAGGCTACATTATATTTTCAAAGAATTTCAGATCCTTAAGAAAATTTCAATAATGTAACCCAAAGTAGCAAAATTTTGCGTATATAATTCATTATTTGGCATGCGCTGAGAAAACTATTGATGATACATAAAAATAACTTACTACATAATTAAAGTACTTATTATTGCATATAAAAGCGGTCATTGCGACTTAACCATAATAGTTAGACATATACCCATATGCCTAACTATTATGGTTAATTCGCAATGACGCTTTTTATTAAAATAATTGAACAAGACCCGGGCGGAATGGAATAATAGTGATTTTGGTATCATGATATTAATCCTTATCCATTTAAATGGTTTGATAATTAAGGTTGGTTATGTACATGTTAAGTACACTTTAAATTATTCAAATCAGACCTTTCGTTTAAAAGTTACGACGGGTATAAAATGTTCTAAGTAAGAAAAATGTTGCGGTTAGAGCGAACTGCCATACGTTGAGTCTATTAATAAGTAATTTACACAATATTATCCTATAAAGAGGGAAGTATAGGAGATGAAGTTCGTGGAGTACCTACTAAACTCTTCGCGACCGAGGTCCCGGGCGTAGTGCTATTTAGTATAACGTTCTTTTGATGTAATTATCATCTTGTACATAATTAACATTTTAACTAACCGCTGAACAAAGAGTGACCGAGTCAGCTTAGGGTACCCCGACAAGGATAGGTTAGGTTCGAACGGCATGGTGGGTGCTAGAGTGCCCGAGCGAACTTAGCTTCCGTAATCCCATTCGTGTTAGGTTCCTTTAAACTCTGCAGGTAGAGATAGGACCGACCACTTCCCTTGGTCACGCCCGTAATTTAAGCAGATTGGACATTCGATAAAAATCTGTGCCGTTTCCAAAAGCCACATCTTATTCGAAACGGCAACATGGCACACGACGCATTTTAGGGCTTTGCGCCCTTGCTTTTTGGGGCACGTCATGTTGACGGTTATACAATATGAAAGTTATAAATTTTAATCATACGTATAAAGTTTTGATATATTATTATTAACTGAAGCTTATTTGAAATGTAATTTATATCTCTTGGATGTATGCATATCATAAGTAGTTATAACAATAGATGATTACAACAAATAAAAATTATATCAAACGACATTTTGTCATTCATTGTAATATCAAAATTGTAATAACAAACATTACACTCGGCAGGAAGATGTGAAGTTAATATACAGAGGTTAGTTATTTCATAATAACGGATCTAAAACCTGTGGAGCGTAGTGGAATCCAAGGATGATGATAGGCCTCCACCACAGATTGCCATAAATAATGGCTGCGCTATTTGTTATTATTAGGTTCCTCGTTTGACATAAGGATTGTATGGTGTTATTAAGTCATTACCCAGGTAGTAAATAACTATTTACTGTCCGTTCACCTGAAACATTATAATACCTTTGCTGTCTCTTCATACCTCAGTCGCGGCACGACATGGAGGACGAGGAAATGTCATTGCCTATACCACACCTGCGCTTCCCAAACCACACCGCATAACGTCGTATGTATTATTATAATTTTATTGGTTACTGCACCGTCCACCATTATTACAGCACAATTTCTCCTACAAAATTGCAATTAACTAACCCCTTTGCATTTTGTTCGTGAATATTAAATAACATATTGTATTTCCTTTGTTTTGTCTCATGTATGGCTTTAGTTTGCAAATGTGATGACTTTAATAAGCAACCGGTATTTTAAATTGTTTTCATGGTCTACAATTAAAAAATTACTACTATGCATACAATGTAGAACCTATAAAGGACCTTCATTATGAATGACTAACTTTTTCCTTAAAATTGAACCTTACGTGCAACCTGTTCAAAGGTACTTGGGCCACACAAAGTCGCCAAAAGGTTTACACGTATACAAGAATTTCCGAATATGACAGAGCTTGAGTTTTTGTAAAGTTAGTCACATCTTCACAGTCATAGTCCCCGCATCTGAACATGGGATTTTCCCAAATGTACGCTGTGCACGGGGAAAGGATCACAGTCTGATCGAGCCTTTTAGCGTTTTTATTTTGTACAAAAATAATTGTGACACGGTTACGGGAACTTTTTGCCACTCGTGAGATAGCCAGGCTGATATGACGCATAAAATGGCGTAAATAGTTCAGTATGGCTATGGCACATATATCTAACAGCTCTATACATGGCAGCCAAACAAAACTGTACAATAATATATAATCTAACCATGAACATATTAAGCCAACCGTGTGTGAACATGTACCATCGCCGACAATTTTGTAACACATTATGTGTAATACCACACAAATAAAAAAGAGGGAAAGAGACAGATATAATGTTTTGAAAAGATTCGCCCAGTGGCTCGATCCGAACGAGCGAATAAGTAGGCGAAGGTCAAACGCCATTGTTGTAGTCGACGTGAATATGGTGACGTTACACCTTGAGACAAGAGATAAGCTGTTGTAGTTGTTGCGTGAAGCTGTTGTGCCGATCCTCCCCGCCAGCACAACGTTGCTCTCCAAACTATAACAACTTTAAAACCTCTGAAGAACCTGAAAGTTCATAAAAGGCGCGTCAAGGTGACAAAGACTCTTTACGAGTCGTGTGGGATTTTACATTGGCAGGTTTCTTTAGAAAAGAAAACATTTTTAAAACTTGTTTTCGCGATTTCAGTAGAAACCTTGAATGAGAAAAGAAAATGTGAATATAATCTCTTGACCTAATTTTGAAATAATACCTACCTATATAATTCGATTCTCACCTTCATTAGCTTAGGCTGGGTTCGTGGGAGCCCGTCTGTTTTTTACCTTTCAGGATACTATCCGCTTCTTGAAAGTACCTAGCGGATTAAGAGAAGGTACTTAAATGGTATCTACGTTATTTTTTATAAATCATTCTTATTTTACTCTTCACAGCCTGGTCTAGCGGTTTCAAGCTCGCGGATCGTACGTATATCCAGTCCAAATTTTTTTAGGGGACATCTCATTATTATGTGGGTCCAAGACGGCAGACATGCAAGTCGAAGTTAAACCTTTTGATGGGTCTTTAATAGAGATTATCGTTTGGCGTTTTTGAACGTGTACATGATCATCACCTTCCCGCCCCTTATAAATTATTGCTGCTGCCAGCGCCATCGCCCGCGTGAATTTTGGAAACTATCCTAAGGGAACATACTCCCGGGATTAAAAGACAAGATCTGTTCAGGCGTCCAGGCGTGATTGAGTAACAAACATCCATGCATCCATCCATCCGAACTTTCGCAGTTGTAATATTAGTTAGGATAGTTTGGATTTGCTGTCGGAGCAGCATGTTTTCTCTAATCTTTGACACAATTCATTCATCGTGTCTTAAGTCTTTCTGAGAGGACAATTGCAGAGGGCAGGCCATGGCCTGCAAACCACCCACATATTCTCTGAAGTTTTCTTTTAGCAGCACTGATGATCTTTGCCCCAGTGGCGATTTTAATATCAGTTACGGTATAGTCTTTATAGCCAAAAATCATTTACCTTAATCAATTCTCAAATCCAATAAATAAAATATGTTTATAATTGACGCTAACAAAGTATTAGAATGCTTGTGCCAATGCTCAGTGAAGTGCTGCATTTTACTTTTGATCCAATAATGTATAGCAGACGAGTGCTGCTTACAGCCTGAAAGTTGATCGTATTTCTAGTAAAACTACGCTAGAATGCTGTATAGAATTCCCAGATTTCTCTGTATGCATCCACTTGTCAGTGCAGACTTGATCGAAAGGGTTTCGATCAAGGAGTAGTTGTAGAATTATCCTTAGGGAATCGTTCTACTTTTTTACTCAGAAATAATTAATTTATCAAATAATTGGTAACATTGGCGGAATACGATCTATGAATAATGGATAAAAAGAAGTGCATTTAGGTACCTATGTTTCTAGGTGGAGGCTATTTATTTTGGGATAGTTTGAATGGTGTGGTGGAGAAAGTATTGACCCTTGTTACGTTGAATGAAATGGAGGTAGTTGTAGAACCACAGATGCATACTTTATGGTTATACGGTGATTGGTAATTGAATGAACACACTGAATTCCCAACGTCCCATTTGAAGGAACACCTTCAAACGGGACGTTTCAAAGAAAGAAACAAGGAACATATTTTATATAGCCCTATGAAAGTAAAAATGAAAATAGAAAACTAAATACTTAGTTTTATTTCTATTATTAGTTTGTAAAGGCGGTAAAGAGGGTGGACAATACATAGATGTAGGTGCCATACACGAGGGCGCACTGACAAGTTAAAAATAGAGGCACACTCCCGAATCAATGAGCTCATACAAGTACTTTAATTGGAAAACCATAAAAATCGGACAATTGAATGTCTTAACCTAGCAACCTTAAAAGACCTGAAAACATATTTTTTTGTTTTTAAAATTCAACGGTTCATTTACCATAGTATATTTTTTTGGATTCAGATCAGCTTCCAGAATTTTTATTATATATATTGGTTAATATATATAATAAGAATTTTTATTTAATGAGTTTAACTTACACGGTCTTTAAATTATTTATTCTGATAGACTTATGTAAATACTTCATGAACTTGAACTCACAGTATTATATATGTCATACTACGGCTTGACTGTTTTGGTATTTTTAACCGACTTCAAAAAGAAGGAGGTTCTATGTTCCATGTTAGACTGTTTTTTTTTATGTTTCTTTCTTTCTTTCCATTGTCACCAAGTCAGAATCTGATGATGAATCCCAGGGAAATCGAGGGCATCCCTCAAATTTTATAAGCACATACATACAATGTTTTTCATATATTCCTAACTTTTTCATTCAGATATTTGTGGCTGGTAATCATCATCTCATGTAGCTGAGCTGATGATATCATCCCAGGAAAAATGTTTGTACAGCAAAATTTTCGCCAATTGTCAACCGATTTGGATGATTCTTTTTCATACATAACATTACGCCGGTATTCTGTGAAAGGATACACAGGTGCATAAAAGTCAACCTGAATTTCATTTCCATGTTTTTGGGGTTATCTATTCGGGCATAACTTTATTGTTTACTAGCTTCTGCCAGCGGCTTCGCCCACGTGGACCCTAGGGAACATACTCCCGGGATAAAAAGTAGCCTATTTCCGTTCTCAGGCTCTAGACTATGTGTGTGCCAAATTTCATTTAAATCGGTTCAGTAGTTTTAGCGTGAAATCGCGACAGATAAACTGACAGACTTTCGCATTTATAATATTAGGAAGTAAGGATTAACCGATCTTGATGATTCTTTTTGCGTTGGATTTAGTTATAGCTACGTTGCATTTGACGTTGAACTTCAAAGATAAGTCAGTGACCTCTTTAACTTAAAATCAACAAAATTGATTATAGTGACATATTGTTAGGTTTATGCCAATCCCAAGGCGAATTATCGAGATATTTAACCATGAGCTGGCCTGGACTTGGACTGCGAAGGCACACAAAATAACTTCTTAACGTCAAATTGTCATTTTTCCCATACTGAGTAGTATGGGAAAAATGACAATTTAATTGTGGTGTAACACCTCTACAAAATGATTAAGAAAAGTTTTTTTAAAGTAATAGTGTGAGTAGTGAGCAAGTCTATAGATAGAAGAAGAATATAGAATAAAAACTAAAACCTGCAAGACTTCGGAGGTGATGTAGTCTCACAATAATAGTCAATTTTGCCTTGAATGAACGAACACGTTGGGATTGTGCGAAGGTTATGTCGTGTTGGTACACAGGTCACACGATTTAGACATCTCTGACTTTGGTAAGAAAGGAGAGTTATCAGTTGCTACTTTAGAGCGTACTATGGCTATTTTTCTTCATTCGGTTACTGTCGCCACTATGTGGAGAAATAATATAGAAAACTTCCTTGAGTCACAATAATTTATCAATCAGTCAATTTTCTTGGCACACAAATAATAAGTAAGTATAGATATTTGCCTGAAGTTAAGAACATCCTTGGAGTGTTCTAGAACATTTATAGATACGTTCTTTATGAAACATACAGAAAATTGTGTTTCTAAGTATGTAAATTAATCGATGGAATACTTCAGGTTACAATTCACGCGACTTACACGTGTACAATAAAAATATCTGACATTTTGAGTAGGTAGGTAGCGACTTCAGTTTTTGGCGGCCATCAACGTAAACAACTAACATAGTAAAGATGCAATATATGTCTGACAATCTGACCACACATTATGCCTTTTACCGTCAAACCACCTTTTCGGAAAACAGATACGTTAATTGAAGTTAAATACTGTTCAACCTTCGTTTTATTTCTAAATGTTCGAGAACGAAGTCAACGGAGCAAGCAATGGACATGATACTGTGGACAGGTTCGCAGAGTAAATCATGACACTGACATCGTAGTTGCTCTCCTCGACCTAGTCTGCTGGTGAGCCATCTAAGGAGAATTATCGAGAGCAGGGCCATCGAGCTCTTAAGGGGGCATTGTTGACTGCTTATTTATTTTAACATTTATCAAAGCAAATATCTATCGATATTCGTCATTGAGGCTGTCTTAAGTGCTTTGGGGTGTTTTGCAGGCGAAAAATCGAAAGTACTCTTTTTAATAATAGTGCAGGAAAATTAAGGAAATCAGAGTGAATAATTCGTGTAGTTTTGAAAATTGGTACAGTTGTTCTTTCAGTTGTCCAGATGAACATACTAAAAGTCCCCGAGGGTGGGGAGGTGAGCCGGGGAAAAGGTACCTTTTCAGGTTTTTTGCTTGTATCTCCAAAATCATTAAAAATATCTCTTAACTCACTTCGACTTTAATTATCTATATTAAATTTTCTATACATTGTATCATTTATATTTAACTGCAGGATCAATACTTTAGGAGACAGGGGGTATCTAAAATTGATAAAATATTTTTTTTTCATAAATCATACAAAGACGAATGGTAATTTCTGACCCAAAAGCCGACAGAGTTGAGACCTATCCATATGACCTATCGTAGTTTTTTTGTCATGTAAAGTAGGGCAACAATATCAATTTTTTTTTCGATTTTAATAGCTTACGCATAAATACATGACACCTTGAAGATGTCTTCAGTAGACGAAATCTCGAAAAGTTATTTTACATCCATTCTTACAAGTATGCCGGTCGTGTTTGGGCTCATATGAATTGTACAGATGGGTTCTATCCATTGCAGCTAGTAACGATACTCTGATGATAGAAACCATAAAGGTGAGTAGTGGCTCTCTTAGTTGACTACTTCTATACCCATCGTGTTTCGGCTCATTTAATTCCTGCCTGCGTTTGTGTTTCCAAACGCTTACAACCCTAACCTCTTCAAAGTTTGAGTGATTAGGCTCCTTCTGGGTAAGCTCGCTCCATCGTAGACTTTGTCTCTGTCATCTCTAACCTAGACTAGAGTCAAGAGCAAACCCATCACAATTTAAAAAAAAGAAAAACCTCAAGTGAACCCCGAAGTTCCCAACAGTACGATTGACAGGCATAATTGTAACAGTGGATAAAGAATTACTTTTTATACTTAGTCTAAAGAAATATTCAAGCTCAGATAATAATATCTATGTGTTAGCCATCGAAAACGAAAAAAAAAAACATATGCTTGCTCTATTTCAAATGACGAAAACAATACGATAGGTCTCAATTCTGTCGGACTCTGGGTAAGAAATGGCGACGAACACGTTTGACCGCTTTCCACATTTCTGCTCTTCATCATCAGACCCTTGTTATCATGTATACCCATTGGCACGATTCTAATGAGCTCAAACACATTATTTTAAAATAACTTCTCAAAATTTCGTCTGCTGAAGACTTATTCAAGGTCATATATATATATGTATATTTTATTTTTAATCGTTTCATTTTATTTTGTAATTAACCGAATAATTGTAATGTTGTACTCTTTTTTAATTTAATATTTTGTAATTATTTTGTAATCTCTCAATGTTTAATTTTTATATTTTAAGTATGTGTTATAACTCACTTTGAATGTTGGTTGACCTATTATTGGCGACTGTATAGGTCTAATGCTTTTGTTACCTATTCTTAAGAAAGGCTGTATACATAAGCCGTTGGTTAACCTACAATAAATAAATAAATAAATGCGTTAACCATCGAAATTAATAAAAAAAAAATGATATTCTTGCTCTACTTTAGATGACAAAAAACTACGATAGGTCTCAACTCTGTCGGCTTCTGGGTCAGAAATTACCATTCGTCTTTGTATGATTTATGAAAAACAATATTTATCAATTTTAGATACCCTCTATCTCCTAAAGTATTGATCCTTCAATAAAATGAAATAATGTATTAGTTACTGCATATTATGTTACCTCCTGAAATTTTAGTCAAACTCATTGGCCTTCCTTTGCAATCGTTGGGTAAAAAATAATTTACACCACAAAAAGGTTCAGAGAAAACTCTAAAGCAACAAATTGGCGACTATCGAAGGCAAATTAGTTTTGTAATCACCGCCTGGCAATATACCGTTATAGACTTCCAAGATATTATTATAGCGTGTCAATGCGTTAAGTTAGATGCCGCTGATGTCATCATTTATATCTCAGTAGCACGCTATGACATCAAGTAGCTGAGTAATGCACTGAAGTGCTGGCGAGCACAAGTACATAAAATTATTTATAGTTTCAAAACTTTGAAGACCATTTTACAAAAAAATATTTTAAATACTCGAAAACTACGAGTATCGCTCGTTGCGACACTGAATCGAATTAATTACCTCGCAACCGGGCGTAGTATTAAAAAACGGTTTGCGCAAGAGTCGATCCGCACCTTGACACAGATAGCACTCAAACTGTCGTTTTGAATACACAAAAACCGGACGCTGCCTCACTCTTTTAAAGTTACTTGTGCACAGCCAGGCTCGCACAATATTACACTCATGCACTTGTCATAAGGCTAGAGAGAAAGTAATTTCATAACTACTACACACTGCGTTAGTTAACTCAGCATTTACAAATAGACATTTGAGGACATTATAAACTATATTACTAAATATATATTTTTGACTCATTCATTTTAGGCAGGATTACCAGTTAATTCATCACTTTCTGGGAGTAAAAACGATAGCCCTAAATGCTATGTTAAAAAAAAATGGCTACAGTTTTGAATTGAGGTTAAGACATGCTAAGTTATTGGCAAACTCCGTGAGACAAAGAAGCTCATACAAATAAGACGGTACACGTGTGCGGAGTTGCGTAAAAAGCACTCTGTTTAAACGTGCTTATCTATGTATTGGTTGGAGTGGGCAGGGAACGACGACGATTTCGAAGACGTATGGCCTCCAGGTGCACACGTCAAGATATTACAGTTGATTTTTTATTTATGAATCAAGAGACATCATTTCAATTATCTGAAAGGGTAAGTATCTACATATGTTGGTCTAAAACTAGTTTTATGGAGAAAGCTACATACATTGAGATAATATGGTAGTTTGTACATAAGTAGTTATGCAAAACCTGGCTATAACGTTTTTACGCACCTGGTACATTCAGACATGAGCAACATAATCATGAATTGTAAAGTGCAAATAGGGTCCCTTATAAAGGGTGATCCGTTATAACAGGTCAGTGTGAAAAAATCTGGGCTTATTAGAAGAAGGCCCACGTAAGAAGTTGAAGCTATTTTATTTATTCTTAACTAAAAATAAAGCATGTTTCCATGCATCACCTTTTGATTGATCTGTATTGCAGTTAACAGCAATTCAATCAACTGGTAACCAAGAGCTGTTCAATGGCAAAGAAAAAAAAAACGATTAATAAAAAGGATTGGTTCGTCTGTCCGTTTGCCTTGTAAATCTTATACCAATTGATTCATTGATTGGGACTTGAGAGGGCATTGCGCTATGTGACGTATGTCTGCTGTCTGCTCGCTCATTTTCTCCACTTTAATTATTCGTTCGTTGTAACAAGGATAGTTTTATATATGTAATCGTTAATTAATATTTATATATTTAGGTAGGTTCACTTGATACTTTAGTTTAAGGCTTTACATCCCTTTTCTCTCGTAATTTCTTACACTCTAATGTCTACAATCTACATTTCTTTTCATTTTTCCTTTCGCAAGTCCATAAATTGTAAAATAAATAAACTTATCTGGTTGCTACTTTTATTAATTTTGGACTTAAAGCAAAAAACAGTTTGGACTGTAGGCAAAATAATCCAGATTTTATATCAGCAGCTAGTCGATGTAAAATCGGGCGACAACTAATTAATAATGTTGTACTAAAAACCACATAACTATCGATCGTTGTCTTCAACAAGAACGGTCCCTGCAAACTCATCTATAAAAAGGTGACCCAAATACTGCCATTTCTGAAACAGCTAGCTGCTGCAGAGTGAGACCATAAATTCGGGGTACCCCAGACACCGTTTCGGTCAGATTCGACTGCGATGAATTGTGTCTATTAAATGAAAAAGTTGAATCACATTACACGTCACTTAACATTACATAACGTGTATTCCCGAAGGGTTAGACAGGGTGATGCACCGATACTACACTGACATTTCGCCAGTTATTTATAGTCCCATTTTGCTATGAACCAGGCTCAATACCAAATTCCGACTTGATCAGAATTTCCAGATGGAAAACCCGAACACTTCGAACCTGACCTGGAATCGAGCTTAGCAGTAACGCTTCCGACATCAACACCAATGAAGCTTATTATAGTTATTGTAAAATCAAGCAACACAAACATGATGAGGAAACGCAAAGCATGCCCATATTTTCTTTTTGCATATTGCTATTCGCGTAAGTGGTGGGTGGTTTGAATGTATAATTTCAGCGCTTGTTTTTATCTTACAAATGTCTAAAGGATTCATTTTATATTACAAGTTAGACAGATTCCAGGTAGAAAGGAGTTAGTTGCTACAACCCGCATGAATTATAATTAATTATATGACGTGCAGTGCAGAATTTTTTAAAGGTCTTCAAACCCGCGCTTGGAAACTTTTGACGGTAAAATAAAATCCTCAGAGGACGTAGAGCTGCACAAGCTTTGAAATGAATAAGTACTCTTACTACACGGGTAAGCAATATTTTATTCGATTCATGCAAAATGTTGTCATTGTGATCAATATCATGTACCATCCGGTCATTATGCACGTTAAGTGCAACAAATAATAAAATACTTCTAGTGAAAGCAAAAAAATTGGGCGTAGGGTCTTTCAAGATTCAATTGAAAATGAGCGACATCCCGCACTTAATGTCGTTAGACGTAGCAAGAGGATGGACCATTTCACGCCAACAAAACGGATTACCGACACTTTAGCCGCAAAGTAAATCAATAGACTGAAAGATTTGTGGTCTGTGCCCGTTTTTTATATGACTGCTCGTTGTGCTAGTTTTAAAAACATCTAAAAATAAATTAGACATTTTATGGTCTTTATTTATTATAACAAATAATTCAGAGGTTCTTCCTCTAAAAATGACCTCTTTTGGCTTGGGGAGTTGACAGAGTTGGGAGCCTGTTTGTCAAAAACCTCTCTTGATCATTTATGAGACGGAATAACTCGTCAGTGGTCTTCTTGTACATTCGATTTTTCAGTTCTTGATAGTTACACTTATCCTGCCTTGTCTCTATTGCCGGCTGCAACAACCTCTTAGAATATTATAACAATTCGCAATAAATCAGTGAGCTCGTCAGGTTTCATCTGGTCTGTCTCTCCCAAGTTGCGCCACAACACCGTGCCTGCGCCGTGTCTGCAACCACGTTCCTTCGGCGCATTCAGCCGCGGGTAACCCAGTTATTTCCAGCTATGCCGTCTAGAAATTGTTTTTTTTTTATTTCAACATCCTATTCGTCCTATTCAAATTCAAGTAACGTCCCAACAGTGGTTCCGTTGTAGTTGAGATTTAGTGCTGGTTGTTTACTTAATACCGTTGAAGTAGCAGTTTTGTTTACTCTCTCATCTTACCTACAAATTATTCATATTATAAAATACTAGCTGCCGCCCGCGTGACTGTCGAAAATTATACCTAGGGAACATACTCTCCAGATAAAAGTATCTTATGTCTTACTGGAGCCTTTAATCTACCTCTGAGCCAAATTTCATCAAGATCTATTCAGCCGTCCTGACGTGATTAAGTAACTAACTAACATCCATCCATCCTGTCAAACTTTCGCATTTATAATATTGTATAGATATAGATAGATGAATAGATATATAGTAAGTATAGCAGTTAAAACAATCGTATTCTTATCTCTTTTGTCCTGGTGATCGAAACTGATAACATCGATTACAATCCATCGTGAAAAACCTATGTTTCAAAGTTGATGTTTTATTCAAGAGGTATTGGGAATGCATAATAGCTTGAGATTTCCGGATTTAACCTGCACCATGTCCTTTCTGTCTTCATAAATGTTTCAAGGACCTGACGTGTCAATGCGGTTATTTTTTGATCGATTACATTAGATTGGTTAAATTATAATAAAGCAACAAAAACCCACGGACTAGTGCTCTAATACATCAATACATTCGAAAAAGACGATGTGAGATGAGAGTTAAATGCAAAAAGTTGTTTAAAAAATGACTAAGCCAGAGGACGTAAACGTATTAGATAAAAAATAAAAGCTAAACATGCAAAGTTTTACGACCAATATGTTTTATTTACCCCTCCATGACTCAAGGAAGACACGGAACTACCACAGCAGCGCACCCAATATTTAAGATTTGCACAAGAGCACTTTTAGATGCGTTAACTAAAAATAGACTCGAGATGTACATACTATTTTAAAATGTGGTGAGCAGAAATGTGGTTCTTATGGCAATAATAGATTAAGTACAATTGAACAGAATGGTGAGCAGGAGATATAGGATTTTGGCTCTTTGGTTGTGCAATTGGCTTAATAATTGGAAGTACCTGGCAGCCTGGCAGTAAAGAAACTTCTAGAAAGTATTACAGAACTGAAATCCTATGTTAAGAAGTCAGGAACATAGCGCATTTGTTAAAGAAGGTGTTAAAATGTACATTTTTTAAACGAAAACAAAGTTAAAATACGAATCTTACTAAACGGTTGCGTTATCAACTCGAATTTTAATGGGAAACGTATATATTGGGTTGAATATAGGTTACTGTTAGATAGAATATTTTATGTAAAATCATTCTAATGCAACTGTCTGTTCACGAATCTACTTTGATTTTGTTTTTTTACTCCATGTGTTTTTGTAACAGGATATATAATGCAGATATTTTACTCACATTCACCTAATCTATTCTTTTGAATTGCTGATGGGTATTGTTGTTTACAAATACGTAGTCATGCAGTACATGACAATATAAATATGTAGTTATGCCGTGTTTGTTTTCTGATGGTGTTATGAAATATGTTAATTTAAGAGGATACATTTAGTATAAGGCCGTTTTTCGTTTTAGCGCATTTTGTTAGGTATCTGGAACAGGAATCTGAAATTTTGGTATATGCTATATGATCTAGTATTCGTTTGAAGGAATACACGATACGAAGAAACTTTCTCTATACAAAAAAAAAATACGAAGTTCGAAATATCTTTTTATAGCTACAAGACGCAACGCTTTAGATTTATCCTATGCTAATTACTTTAAAACATAAAATAACTTCATTGAAGTTACATCTGAACAGATTTTGATTTAAAAATACCTTTATGTTTTTAAATCTGAATATTTATTTTGGCACTTCCGTTTTTTTTATTCCGAACTACACTCTCATTATCGTCATTCCATCTTTTGCCTTGCAAAAGTATTTGCATCTCTCTCGTTAGTTCAGTTCTTCAGATGCTCCGTGGAGCTCTTGCAGGAACTCTCCTGTGTCACTTTTTTCCACATCGGAGCTGTCAGATTTTAGTAATTTTAACAGTAAATTCTAGTAGTTTATCAGTTTAAGATTTTTAGTGTTAAAAAAGTGTCTGCATCATGTGAATGTGTACTCTTATGACCTTTAGCAATATAAAACGTAATACTTTTCTATCCGCGCCAATTTTGAGTTATGTATAAAATTGGTATAAAATAAAATAGCAAAACTAAATAAAATACAACGCAGATACAACGTCGTTGGGAGTTCCTAACTGAAGCGACAATAGACTCGTATTCCAGGAAATGAAATTCCAAGAAAATAACAAGCAACTTAGACTAGCTTAGCATTCAGTTAGTACAAAATACAGGACCTACCTCTTTATATTTTAACAAATTTTAACAAAAAAGCGTCTCCAAGTCATCACCTTCACTTGTGTGTACATACAGGGGGGCTAAAAAGGCCACTTTAGGAGAATCATATTACAGTCAATATTAATCACGCAACAATCTGTCAAATTTCATTTTCATCTTTATCGCTACCGAATAAGGTTCAAGGTTGATTGGAAAAATTTGACAATGACGGGTACCGTGATTTGCTTTTATTTATCTCACAAAGCAATATTGGGGTATACATTTTATCCTTACTAATATTATAAATGCGAAAATAATTCTGTCTGTCTGTCTGTCGCACTTTCACGCCATAACTACTGAACCGATTTAAATGAAATTTGGTACACGAATAGTCTAGATCCTGATAAAGGACATAGGCTACTTTTTATCGCGGGAGTACACACGTCAAAAAAAGTTTGCGATCATTTTTGAAAAATCGAATTATTATTTTTTTCCGGTAGATATGATTGCTTCTTGTTTTTAGATTCTTCATTTAAAAATATAAAAATAATATAGAATTAGAATATAAAACAGTTCAATTGTGTTTCCATTTATTTATTTATTTTTGTCAATTTGTTAAAATTGACTAAATACTTTTTCGCAGGCAGTTGTAATTGAAAAAAAAAACGCCAAGAGAATTATCAGAAGTTTTGCGAGCAAGAATAGTAACTTTGAGGGAAGAAGGATACACCACGAGAAAATAGCACGCAGAGTTGCTATATCCCAATCCTGTGTCGTGACCACGTTGCAGAGGTACCATGGCATGGGTAATTTAGCTGACCGACCCCGCAGTGGTCGCCCAACTGTTTGGACTGCTGCCCAAAAGCGCTATATTAGATTGCTGTCAGCCCGTGACCCAACAATCAACGCTACTAAAATAAAAGCAGAAGTTCGGGCCGCCTCTGGGCTTTAAGTTAGCACTCAGACCATTCGGAATTGCTTGCACCAGGCTGGATTACGAGCACGGAGGTCTTGGCGAGCGCCTCTGAATTCCCGGCAACGTCAACGACGGAGATTGCAGTGGGCTAGGCTTCGGCAAAATGAAGAAGATGAAGAAGAAAACATTTGGAAAAACTGTCTCTTCGTTGACGAATCGCGAATCAGTACTCATCCAGATAACCGAGGTGTCCGTGTCTAGAGAAGACCAGGAGACCGTGAAAGGCAAAGAACTGCCACTGGAACAGTTCAGCAAGGCGGGAAATCCGTGTCCTTTTGAGGCGGTATTATGATTGGAGCTAGAACGCCTTGTATCCCGTATCGAGGCTTCATGACAGCAGACTTGTATAAAGCAGTTGCTATTGATGGAATTGTCAGACCATTCAGAGTAAACCATGGGCAACAATTTGCACTGGTCGATGATAATGCGCCCGCACATCGAGCTCAACGAGTCAAGGCTGCTCTCCAAGAATACGACATCACAAGATTAGACATGCCTGCCGGCTCGCCTGACTTAAACCCAATAGAGCACGCGTGGGATGCGCTTAAGCGAGCTATTTGGAACCGTCAGCCACGTCCCCAGGCAATGCCAGAGCTCAGGGACAGGTTACCACAAGAAATGCTGGATAGCTTGATCCTCAGCATGCCAGGAGGATCTCCGCATGTGTTCGAGCCAGGAGAGGAGTTACATTATATTACATTCTGATAAATTAGTAAACTTTTGTTAATAAAAAATAAAATAGTTTTAATTTTTTAATTTCAAACAGAGTTTTCCTATTTAAAGAAGAAACAACTTTCCAACAAAGAATTTTTCTTGATAAAGTTAAATTTAAAATAATATATCAGCTTATGCTAGTGATCACAAACTTTTTTTGATGTGTGTATGTTCCCGAGAGACCACGCGGGCGAAGCCGCCGGCAGAAGAGTTTTCTATATTGAAGTGTCTGTTTTTACAGCGTTAATCTCACATTTTATCTCAAGACACATGTTAAAATAAATGTTTTCATTTTAGGATTGAAATACGTCAAACATAAAGGAGTCAAGAACGTTATAAATGGCAAAGGCAACAAGCCTAGGGATGGAAATGGAGTCGCGTTTGAATTGTAAAAAAAAGAAATGTGTTAAGTACACACTAGCTTTTCCCCCGACTTGTCTGCGTGTGTTTTAGAAGTTACAGAACTAAATGAAAAATATGTTGTCTTACTTTTGTTATCAATCTGAATCAATGTTATATAATAATAGTTGTTAGCCCCAATTATACTTTGTTCTGGCCTCCTGATAATTTGTGAGTCTTTACCCCTCATTATTCCAGCCTTACTTCATCAAGTACCACGGACACATTTTTGTAAAAATAAAATATTAACTAGTTCAATTTATTATGTGCGTGTGGTGTGAGGGCCACTTTGTTAAAACTCTGAAAATGTGCTTAGGATTTAGTGAACATTCCCAAAGAATTGTGAAAGTTGGAATCAGAATTTGTGAAAGTCAAATTAGTGTGTTATGGACTGTGAAGTTGGGCCCTCAATCCGGAGCCAGGAGACTTGGGAAGCGGTCACCTCCTTCTGCGAAGCAGTAATGCTAGCGAAGGAGGAAGCCGAACGCGTGAGAGAGAGGGAAACATCACGCCCCAGCCGCCGCAACAGAGGAAGACGCCCCGGGCGTCGGGAGTCGCAGGGCGATTCTCGGCCACCGTAGGCGCGGGCCTGCGGACGGCGAGCATTGGGTGGCTCGCCGTCAGATCAGAACCAGGCCCGGGTCGACGGCGCGCTGTATTCCACGCGCGCCTCAAGGAGCTGTCAGCATAAAGGACAGGGCCCGCTAGGGCCAGTGCCTGCCGGGGTTGCGGGATTTGTGCGAGAAAGTCGCCGCGGCCCTGGAACGCAAAGGGCATTAGGAGGAACACGGACGGGTTTTAGTCAGTAAGAGTCTGACACTCCCTTCTGGGCGTGTCAGCGCACCCAGAGCGGGAGGCGTTATTTGATGATATCCCATCCTTAAAAAAAAAAAACACCGGTAGCACTACGGGAGTGCCGGCAGAAGTGAAAACATGTAAATAATACATCCTTACTGTCGCGGTCACATCATAGACAAACCACCGACAGCAAAATAAACAAAAAGACACTGACGTGTGGCCGCGACAGCGACTGTCAGTGACAGATGTCAATCTTGACACAGTTCCTGACATAAACAAAACGAACCATAAAAACAACAAAAAATAACGTTGTGTTTAATTATAAGTACAAAAATACTATCATTTATGAGGTAGAATACAATGTTTATTTATTGCGCTATCGTACACAAATATGACAATTTACATGTTATTATTCATAATATTATATCGTTATTTATTTATATATTACATTAATTTTTATCTCTTAGAAAAATCAACTTTCATCCATAATTTCGTAATTCCGTAATTTCGTATCCTTGGATACGCGTGGCACGCTGTACATAAACACAGACGGACATTCGCGCAAGCGCCCTGTGCCGCCTAAGCGGAGCAGCACACTCAGGCACGGTAGAAAGAGTGGGAGATACTAGTTCCTCTCCCTTCCCCTCGATCTTACGCTTTTTCGCATCACGTGACCCTGACGCGAGTCCGTCTTACGCTTTTTGCGATCAGGTCACGTGACCCTGACGCGAGTTTAAGATTTTATACCCATTACAGAAAAGTGCTCAACGCCGCTAAAGAAGTTTTCACTTCAAAAAAACCTGTACCGGATAAACTATGGACGCAACAGAAAAAGTATTTATGCCAAAATCTGAGCTAATGCCAAACATAATTTGTGAAAACAAGATATTATCGCAAAACACTGTTCTACTTGGTATATATTCGTTCAAAATGGGCCCTCAATCCTCACACACACACGTAAAAGTTTATAACGCATATAAAATGAAAACATTAACTTACAGCTGCTGTTTGAAGTCCTATATGTTACTATATAAATTGTGAAAATTTGTGAAAGCAAAAAAAGTTCACCAATTCTTGTTTTTTGAAAGTTCCATTTGTTTTCGTTTTGTTACGATTAACGTATGAAAGATAAGAAAAACACAGATCAGATTTATAGTTTAACAATTATCACATTTGGAATGTTCATGTTCAAGCAGAAAAAAATTGTTCATTAACTGTAGTACTTATTGAAAAATCACGATAAAAACAAATTGCCGGCGGATTATTGTGTACTCATCTATACAGAAATTGCCAGATTTTTTTCATTTCTTAATTTTGATATTTAATATGTTTAAATCAATTTTATTGTTAATGTGGCCGAAGCGGGCGTGGCTTGCGAAAACCAGAGTAAGTTTTCGGTGTTATTTTCACCCCTCGGCCCTCTGGGAAGTTTGTAAATATTGGTCCTAAAGTTCCGAGCGTAAAAACATTTTTTTTAGAAAATTGCCTCCTTTGTATGGATCTTTTTTAGATTTCCGAAATATTGATCAAATTTTGCGATATTTGCAAATAACCAAATCCTTCTTTCTTCAGTAAATTGTTTATAACTTTTGCAATGTGTTCGGGCGGTTCTGTTTTTTCAAACATCATCTATATGCGCTTCCGAATCGAATGACACCTCATTCATATTTTTTCGAGACAGCTGAAAAAAGTTGAATAAAATGGCACTTGTTGACTAAATGATCTATCGCGATGAAACAAACTCCATAATAATCAGAAGTAATTAAGCATCCTCCTAATATGAAAACAGTGGAATAAAAACTATCCTCAATTGAAAATAAACATGTTTTTTCAGCACTAATCTTTTTTTCATCAATTTTTACAATAATCGTTGAATTTCTCAAAAAGATGCACTCATTATCTATCTTCTTTATTACTTTAAGAAACTCTTCATCATATTATTAGCTACCCAATAGTAAAAATTGCATGTTTATAACTCAAACATAACATTTTCTATCAAGTGTCTAAAAGTAAGTTCTCAAATGGTAACACATGGAAGATACCTAAAGAATAATCTTGCTCATAAAGTTATTATTAGTTTCTAAACCTTGAGACTAAAAGCTTGTCTCAATACCTTCTCGGATCTAAACAGCCCACATCTGTCCAATCCCAAGGAGACTGATTATTACGCCAAGTTATCCATCAAACCCACCGTTGTCGCGTCTCTGAAATTTTTCCCTATTATCTATTATCTACCTACCCACCATTTAATAACTGCCTAATATAACCTAAATCAACAATGGCTTTGTTGTAAAATACGATTAAGAAAACCAGACTGGGTGTACACGAGTATCTGATTACGAAATATCAAGGACATGGGCCCTCCCTTACATTGGGAAGCCTTATTACCTGTTATGTAAGTTAAATACCACCTGACAGCACGAGCAGTGGGGACAACTTCTCTAAATGTGATTTTCGATTGCTAGAGATAGTGTAGCTTTTCTGCGTTTTAAATTTCACCTCAATTTTAACCGACTTCATTTAATATTTACTTGTCGTACCTATGCTACGAGTACTTAGAAACCCCCGCTAATACCGACCAATTGATTTCTATTCAAAGCAAGTCGCATGTGGGTGTACTGTGATTTCTTCTAGAATATTCTACAAAATGTTTCCTTTCGAAAATTTATTTTGATCTAAATTCAATCTCATCAAAATTAGCTTAGTTAGAAAGGTTCTTAGCAAATTATCTGGATGAGATTTATTTTCATTTTGTAGCTTATTCCATTAATAGATGAGCTTACCAACAAAGCGGACACTTAGGGTGCGTTTCCACCAGAGATGTGCGAGAATGTGTAGCGAGGGATGTACAAAACGAAACAGGAAAACTCTCTATTTTAGACATAATCGAAGTGCCAAAAAACCCGACTAAAAAGTTCCAAACAAGTCATTTTTCAAGCAGTCTGATGCATTAGGTAGCATAAAATCAGTGTGGAAGTGAAATGAATTCCACTACATTACAAGTAATTTTAGAGAGTTTTGTGAACTTTGTAATCGTCCTCGCTAGCCCTTTATTTTAATATATAACACGATAGGTATTGAAGAAAAATTATGGCTCCAAAATAGTATATTAAAGGAGACTGATCAAAAGTGGTCTATGAACCAATAGCGATACTGATGTGATATTTCTGTGGGGATACTTCAACTATACTCTTGTGCAAAGGGACATCAAAATCTGACCTGGGAGTTTTAAGAAATTAATTATGTTAGAATACATATTTTATGGTACATTTTTAACCGACTTTAAAAAGGGAGGAGGTTCTCAATTCGACCGTGTATATATTTTTTTTATGTTTAATATTTTTTTTATATGAAAGGGTATGCTGCCGAGGTGGTCCCATTGCCACCACGTCAGGATTTGATGATGGAAACCCTGAGAAATCAAGGACAACTCTCGAAAATTGTAGGCACGCATCTGGTAAAAACTAGATATTCGTGTGTATATCGGGTGATACTACAAAACAATGAAGGTTTGTATCAGACCTGATGATGGAGACGACAGAGAGAAAGGGAATTCCACATCGGTATGTAGGAACTACCAAGTGTTTGGGCTTATTTCATTCGTATGACGAGACCTTTAGACCGAGAGCACTAAGTAAGTTTTATTAAATGGGCTCCAGTTCACAACATACGAGTAACATCACGCCGCCCCGCGCCGGTACGCTGTGAATAAACGCTGTCAAAAAACGAAATAACCAAACATACCGACTTCCGAAATTAAAGTTATTTTATACTTTGTAGTGTTTTGTTTTTGGAAGTCGGTTATATTTTTTGTAAAATAGTTTTTTATAGTATAAAAACGTTTAAACAGGTATTTCTGACTTTATAATACTTAATCAATGTGTTTCTCTGATAGAAAAACTCAATTGCCACCTCAACAGTACTGTATTTTTTTCGTTTTTAACCGACTTCAAAAAAAGAAGGAGGTTCTCAGTTCTTCAGTCGGAAACTTTTTTATATTTTTCACCGATTACTCGAAGACGGCTGGACCGTTTTGTAAAAAAGTTTTTATTTTTATCTTTTTAGTGGTACACCACACCAAACAACACCACTGGAAAGTCGCAGGAAAGCAAAATACGCAATTTCTTTTACTTGGATGACAAACAAAATACCCAAGTAATGTCCACGTAAACGAATTCCAGCTATTTTGATTAAAAAGCCTTACTACTAAACCGATTATGATGAAATTTCTATGTGACCAATCGGAAAGTATATCCTTCCAAATAAAACAAGTTTTTTTTTTAAATCGGTTCATGAATGATTGAGTTATGAGGTAACAAACATAAAAAAATATATACAACCGAATTGACAACCTCCTCCTTTTTTTTTGAACTCGGTTAGCAAAGGTTTTCCGTGAGTGTCACTAGACGGCGCTTATTCAGCTTCAACACAAATTGACGTTGACGCCAACGCGATCGAGAACGTTAAAAAACTCACACTAAGGCGACTGTTAACTTTAATTTTCACTATCAGTCAGAAATGAAAGTTTACGAATTTTCTATTATTCATTCACATAGGCTAGTGTAGTTGGTCTTTCAAATTAATTGAATATTTCAGCGCGGAATTCCAGCAAATATTTCGGACTCGGAGAGCCAGGATAAAAAGGAACCAGTTTGAGAATACTAGCCTGCTGTTTCCGTACCCGCAACTTTAAGTTTTAACAAATTTTTGATTATTTTGGCCCTCAAAATTGTATTTATAATAAAACTTGTTTATGAGTTGATGCAATGATGAGATGCAATCGTCATTAGTTTGCCGTACGAAGTACGACATAATTGGAATAGTGAACGTTTCAGTAAGCATTGGAAATGATTTAACTATGGGAACAATCCATATGCGAGTTAGTTCTGCGTATTTGAGTAAATGGCTTAAATTAAGGGGGAGCTCTCATTTAACAGTACCTATACAAGTATGTATTCAGGTTAAGGATGGCGATTCCGATAAGAAAGATCAAAGAAAACCTACTATCCTAGAGACGACTAGTACAACACATGGGAGGTTAACCGTTTAAGAAAGAGGGCTTATGCAAAGCTGTTGCGAGAAGATCTCCATGACAAAGGCTAGTGACACACTCTCTTGAGACAGTTTTCAAGTACACACAACTCCTATACCTGAAACTTATCGTTTTCGTTCTACCGTAGACCACATTGTTCGTTCCCTTATTTATTGATTTTCGGGCGTTTTATCGTGGCTTAAAATTCATGTAGGTACTGTAATTAAAACTCTGATGTAATATAGCCTACCTATCTGCTTTACCAACTTCACTGAAAACATATTTTAGGTAAAGCTATTTAGGAATACTTAGGTGTAAAAACTGAAAAAATGTTTCAATACAGCTTAAATATTCATATTGCAACAATATTAACTTGTGAATAATTACTTTTTATAGCTTGCCTTGAACTACTTTGAAATTGAATTAATCATGAAAATATGAACACATTGCAATTTTAAGCGAGAACATATTATTTTCTCAGTAGGTAAGCTAAACATTTATAAATTGAAAACGAAAAGAATTAGCGCAGACTTTTACCTAAAAGACTCAATATAAAATCTGTATCTAAGGTGTTTTGATAGCATGTTTCGGGTAAATTAGGAATTTCAGCATGAAAAGTATGTCGCAGTTGTCGGCGCCAACTGATGTATGCCAGGTCACGAGGGCTGGGCGTCATCCGTATTATTTTTACTGGCCCATCAGAATGTAGCCCGCTTTAAGCGTTTATTAATTCGCTTGTACGTAATACACGGTTATTTTAAACCCGTAATATAGCTATTACAAAAACCATGCATGAGTAGCTTTACAATTTCCCCGACATTGCAACGCATGACCTAAATTACTCGTCAATGCTATTGCACAGTTATGTGAAATAATTAGGTAGATATTCCTACCTACTATAAAATTACTATCTGAAATTATTAATTGGAAATTGTTTAAATCTGTAGTTTGTGTTGTGTCATACCTACATGATAAATGTAGTTAAATTCAATATGTTCGTGTGTATTGCGTGTTTTCTTACGCATGTGTGTGTCGGTGTGTTGTGTACGAACTGTTGGATGTACTACGTTTGGACGATACAAGCGATTGCTACTCTGACGCGTAACTGGGTCACTAGGTCACAGACGAGGTCCGCTGATAGTAAAGAGCTGTTGTTTCCCAAACTACTTACAGTTTTATACAGTCATAAGAAATAACTACTGGCCGTATGGATACTAATCAGCAATAAATACTAACCATAGACACCTTGCTGCTCTTAGTAACATATTAGCCGCATCCGTTTTAGCAAAGTATGTCGGTAGGTAGTCTCATTTTATGACTCTACGATGTAAGTACTCGATTCATTTATTTCGAATAAAAAAACCGATAATCAATTGATTTCTTTGAGTTACAAAATTGATGCTAAAAATACTATTTATTCACTATAAATAGTATTTTTAGCATCAATTTTGTAATATTATAATATTACTAACACTTATGGATTTTGTCCGAAAATAATAATAATAAAGATAATTATTGTCTTGATCGAAACGTGATCAAAGTAGGTACTTAAGAGACCTCTATAGGATAATGTAATTTATTGACAGTAAATGAAAATGAGATAAATAAATAAATTAATTAAACAGTGGAGTAGTTAGCTCGAGCGCTGTGTACATTGAAGTGTGCGTGCTGTAAGTTATTTGTTCTATTTTAATGTTAGTCGAACGCACCAACCTTGCTCCACATTCAAGATTACAATTAAATAAAAAACAGCTAAGTGCGAGCCGCGTTTCTTGTTATAAAACTATTTTCGTGTAGTAACTAGATCATATTGCTATTAATTTTTTTGAAAGTTAATAAGGTGTGTGAAAATCATTTTTTAATTGCGGGTACTTAAATTAGATAGAGTGTATAACTTTCTTACTAGGAAACTAAGCCGAAGTTTCCCAAAAAAATAATTCCGTACTTTGGTCATGTATTTATGGTAGTTTTTAACCGACTTAAAAAAAGGAGGAGGTTCTCAATTCGGTTATTTTTTTTTGTAATAAACAGCAGATTGATTATTTTAGTGATGTTGCTAACGAGACAGTAGATCTATTCATGAGTACTGTGTTCTGTAAAGGTTTATACAGACGATATCCGGTCACCTTGTATATTGCGATCATCACCTAGTTAACGTTCCTTCTTCAATGAGATCCCAATCTTCAGGAAAAACTCAGTATTTCATTAAATTCAAAGGCAATTAAGGCAAGGCGCTACGAGTAGAACAACATTAACTTTTGCAGTAAAACCATAGTAAAACCTATCAGCGTTATCACCATAAATGTTCGAATGATGATTCTCGTAGGTGTTACTAATTCCGTGAGTACCTGCTTATTAGCGGACACTAAGACTTAGACCCATCATTTACTTATCAGTATAATTTACAAGCTAACTACAAAAATGCCGTATTTAAAATTGTCTACTTCCTGACTACTGACCCAAAGGATTTAGCTGTTTAAAGTAAATTTTATTTTACTGAACAAATAAGTAGTTTGCATCAGTGGAGACCGTCAGGGCACTTACGCCGTCTCCGGTATATTGAGAAATGTATAGGAAATAATATTGACACCCTCGACATGACATCCTACTCCACTTTGGACAGCCTTCATCCAAAAAAACTTATTTGCGAGATTTTATGCAAACCAGCGAAAATTTAGTCCACATCTGATGTTCTATTGCACATAATGCTTGCCGAAAATATTTTATTCGCATTGCCAGCAGAAGAAACTGAGACTGTTCAGAGAGTAAGTGACTGATTGGTGACGAGAATTGCCCATCGCAATCACGACCCTCAGTCGAGATGAAGTGGTTGAGAAGCAGAAGAAATGAAGAGCACTTAGGGTGCGAAAGACCAAAAGATGGTTAAACAAAATTTAGAAACGAATGAAAAGAAGTTACGAAGTAGGAGAAAGACATAAGGGAAGGAAGACGATTTTCAAGCTGACTGGCATTTCCCAATTCCATATAGAAACTATTCACAAAGAATCAAAATAATAGTGATACTGCGTCCACTACTCACGAGCAATACCTTGAAATAAACACTTAAGAATATTAGGCAATGTGATAGCCGCTCGTTGTGCAACGCACATTGTTATGCGTTCTTTTACAATACACGTCCAAGGACCTCCAAAACTTGACTATTTCAAACAACAGATATCAATTCAAATTTTATTGAATGTTTTAAGTCAACATTGATTCCGCCGTTTTCGAAAAAATATTATTTTTATTTTATAAATATCTTTTTTTTTCCATTACCGCTTAATTATGTAGTAAACGAATTTGATTAAGTCAAAACATTTCATTTGAATGTTGGTCTACTTTTCGCATTTTGCAGCAATACAAGTTGGACTACCAACTTCAAATAATTTAATTAAAACGCTTCAGACGTGTTTGTGTCCTATTTTAACTTGTAGTGCTGAAAACAATAAGTAGGTTACTAAGTAAAATCGAAAAAGCAGGCTAAGTTAAGGTTAACTTGTTTAATAACGGGTATTGTTTAAAATAGCCACTACCTGTTTTGCTTCCCCGGATAAAAAAGTAACCAAAAGAAAAATTACAGAATAAGTGTAAGTGCTATAAACCGGATCCGCTTTCGTAATTATGAGCCAAAAAATATGTGCCTTATTATATATATTAGCCTTATGCGTGGGTTTTTATTTGTGGTTATAGAAACCGATTTATCAGTAACGATTACTCACTCGTTGTTTTAATGACTGTCGCTATTTTATTTAACGCGTGTTTTAAAGATAAGTTTGAAAAGAGCAAGCAGATACGTTGACCAATCTATATATCTGATAACATCATGCTGATAATAATTCCTAGATTCTCTTAAGATTACAGGCAACCAATAAGAACAAGTTAAAATTGTTAACTGTATTCTAATCAGACTAGAAAATAGGTCAGAAAACTATAGAGCCTATCGTTATGTGGATAAATTGTGATTGCAATGATTTATGTTCTTTTGATCCGCGTACTACAATATAATTGTGATACTTATTTACGATACTAAAAACAAGCAGATTGATCAAAAAGTAAACCATATGGAACCAAAATTATTAAATACAAATACATCGTAGTTTTAGGCGCGATAGCTCAGGGATGCAGCGGATTGGTCAAGTCTTGCGAGACAAAGGAGTCATGAACACAACAGATGCATGCCTTTAAGCATAAGTCGATCGACACGTTCGCACTCCAACCAACATTTGGGGCAGTCGCAGGCACGTATGTTGCCTTTCGACACTCATTTATTCTCGAAATTAACAACTGTCACTGTTTTGTCATCGGCTGGATAGACACGTTTTATGGCAAACTTCTTAGATGATGGGTTTCCAAAAAATGTTTGTACAACTAACTAAATAGAAGTACCAACTTCGAAGCTTCTAACTAAAAACATGAAAATTTACCATAAAACTTTCATGCCTTGATGTAAATTTTCTAAAACCTTCCTCTTTTATACATAGATCTCAGTGGAATCTTTTGTAGACCAATGTGTTGTCTGTATCAATATATAAATTAATTTGGTGAATTGGATAATCCTATTTCGAGTCTATTTAGAATTCAAAGAACTACACTACATTACTTTTTACTCTTAGAAAAACGTAAGGCGTTTTCCCGATAGGTGTGGAAAAATGCCTCATCTTTACCTGCATCGAAGGTAAATGTTTAAATTAACTTTTTATCGGGGAACCCTCGGAATCTTACTTCGGTTTTGGAACCATGAGTGAAAAAATCTTATATTTTAAATAGAAAAAAAGATATTGTAAGTTTTTTATGTTTTCTTTCGACTCTATAATATGATGTGCCTATAATAAGTACCAACACCTTTCAAACTGGACCACAGCAATGCTGATTTGCGTCGGAAAAAGTATGGTACTAGTATTTCCTCCACCGAGTCCTTTCACAAGGAGCTTTAGATACTAAAACTGCCATATGCCTGGTTTACGCTTAAATTTTCAGGTAAATCTAGTAATTCAAAGTAGGCACAGGATTTAGCCACTTGTAACAGTCCTCAGCTATAAAAAGCGGATAACCCATCATGCAACAGTTTTATTTTGCACGTGTCCAATTGAGTGAGGGGGAGTTTGCACATGCCTCATGCCTAAATACAAGTAACACGTGGACTAGATTCGCACTTATCTTAGACACCAATTTCTTTGTAACTAGATTGCTCCAGGTTTAGTGTACGTGTTGTTAATTTTGTGGCCGATGGCCTATTTGTTTCATCCAATGTTTAATTTTGAAAGGATTGATTTTGACTTTCGCGGTAAATCCTATACATGTCCGTCCGTCTTTAGATTTCAGACAACATGCATGTGCTTATAGCATTATCTTAAACTTTATTATGTTATAACTTTTTATATTTATTTGCATTATAATGTTTTTCTTGCACTAACTGTAATAACGCATGTGTACCTACTCGGAAAACTGCAACTTTTTTTACCATATTTTTAATTTTACTTTTTTTTAAATACAACCTATATGAAAACTTCTCTTCATTAGCCGCTTGCTCATTTCAATAGTTTTCTTCACTAAGGAAGATAGGTACACAGAGTTTTACAAATTACTTTGCCTCTGGCCCCTGGCAGTTGCGAGTGGGAACAAAAGAGAGAAAAGAGCTTGACTTGTTCTCTGTACTTCAACGTGCAATATATTTCTCAATTTGGGTTTTCTCTGTTTCACAAAACATTTAAATGTCCGTCTCGTCATTCATTACATAATATCTCGCTTTACTGAAAGCGCATCCACATCCTTTACAAGGATGAATCATACAGTACGCATAAAGGAATATGTGGGATGTGTGCTGATTACGAAGAGTGATACATGTAAGTATATATTTGTGGTTAGTTCAGGTAACATGTGTACAGTGTCTCTAGTAGATTTCTTTGAATGCGATTCTCAGTCTATTAGACTATTTGTGGTCATTCAACATGAGTTAGGTATGCAGGCAAAAATAAAGAGCTTTACAAACGTATTGAGTGTTTATTACTTGTATTTAGGTCATTTTTTTTTATGGGACAGCCCGCCACATATTCCCAACCACGTTACGTACGTTTGAGGATACACGAAATTCATGGCTGTGTAAAAATATAAGCGAGTCAGCATATTGATAGCGAAGTAAACCGCCTAGTGTTCGCCGGAAGTTTAATTAAGAATCGCTACTCATGGCGGATTTTTATTCATTTATTATTTTATCGTGCGTTATAACTTGTTAGAAATAAAACCATCTCAGACGAGCCGTGACAATTACTTGACTACATGGCACACGCACAACATGGGCTTGAACGTAGAACAATGTTACCTGCCTGGTAAATGATTTTACGTTTCTTATGTTCCTCGTTTCTTGAATTGAGAATGCGTAGTTCGAAACTTATCAAACTCTTTTTTAACATGAGAACTAGTCAATCACTTTTAAGTAGACTCATAAAAGGATCTTGTCATAGATTCTGCAATTTCCATCTATCTGTCGATGCTCAACTCTAAAAGTACTCTACTTAATTCTGTTTGATATGTTTCAATATTTCTATTCTAACTATAACTTTCGACTCTTGTTATTTTCTTACTTCATCGCGGACATAATCGCAAATACCTACCGCTAGTGCAACTCGGTAAGTATAATATAATCTTTCGAAGCTCACTTGTCAGGGGGGCTATTCTCTAAGCCCGAAATACGTAGTTTCGGGCTTAGTTGCGGGCGTATTCTACTCCGTATCACCTACGGACTTACGATTAGTCCCAAACCCGAACTAAGAATGAATGACAACACGATTTGGCAGTAACTGTCAAATCGTGTTGTTATTAATTCTCAGTGGTTCGGGCTTAGCGAGTAGCCCCCAGATTCCAAACAGAACTTCATTCGCCCTACTTCCAAAAATATCCCAAACATTCGCAACGCGTCATTATGACAGGCGCTCTGTAGAATATCAAAACGTATATGAACTAACTCCGATGGTTCTTTGGTGTGCAGTAACTGGTAAGTGTAGCACGTGAAGACAAGACTATTATTTCATTTATGGTGTAACAACCAGAGTGCCATGCTCGAGCTACTGCAGCCCGTTGCCGAGTAAACGTGTCCTACTGACACCAAACGAAATCAAAATGCAACGCCGCACCACCCATTGAATACAAAACCAAACAGCCGTTTGACAGTGTACTTATGTACATTTAGTCACTGTGATGTAGTTTATTATACAATCAAACTATTCTCGAAACACGTTCTATGAGCCACTATTATTCAGTAAGTCTTAAAACACTATTTCACACAGCCAACTCTATCGCAGGATAGCGCGAAAAAACCAATGCGGCGTTGCCACACCGTGCAGCCGAGCGTACGAGCAGGTAGACTCCACAATGCATATACATAATGTAGCTATCTAATCTATGTGCGTATTATTATACAACACTTGTCTTCTTTGAATAGCTAATGATATTCACTGCGTACAGGTATTTATCTCTTAGACCTCATGTCCCCAATTAATCTTAGTAGACTCCAATTTGAATAATAATATTGACACTGAAAACGAAACTTTAATTAAAATTAATAGATTTCAATATTTAAGCAGTTACAAAGACGCGTTTCAGTTATGCAGTCACTTTATTGCTCAAATGTGAGTTAATAACATGCTCGATTACTTCTTCAAGTCATTTCCATGACGTTCTCTAAATAATGGAGCATCTACAAGTTTAGAGTAATTACAACATAGAGCATGGTGCACTTACCACTAGTGGGGTTCACATAAGCAAGTTTAATGTCCATTTCAATAGTTTGAGTCGGTTTTAGGTCAACAGAGTTAATTTCATAGTCCACGGGGACATCAGTCACGATCTCACTTTTCGCCTGGCTCGTGGAGGCGGCTAGACTTTGCGCTACACTCATTTTTGGAGCGTCTTCGTACATTATACACAAATTATTGAACAGGGCGACAGAATAATGCCGCCCAGACAACTTTAAGTATTTCACCTACGCCGTATAAGTATATGATTTATCTCAAAAATCACGCATAAAAAGCGATAATACGTTTTAAAAACAAAATGTAGGTCTCTAGGCCACTTCACTTACACTTTGATATTCCGACCGACATAACTCAGGTTCAATGGAGCTACCGTACTCATGACTGACATTGAACTAAGTCGGTAAAGGGCAGTGAGAATATAACCCAATTAGAAAAAAAAAACTGTGTCATGACCTATTTTGTAAATAAATACCCCAAAATGACTTATTTATTTTTAAAATATGTTATTTTAATTTAACCAATGTTTAAATGTGGTGTGGAATAATGAAAAACAATAAATAGTTATTTTAGCGCGTATATTTCAATACACTCCTGCAAACTTAAAAAAAACATGTAAATGATGCAAAATGACTACGTTTGCTTATGAACATGCCGTGTTGTGTAATAAATGACCGTTTCTATTGCACAATCCTTTCACAAGGGCTCTGAATGTAGGTCAATCTTTATGAACATGATTGCAATGTTATATCTTTATAAACAAACGTCTAGATGTTCTTTATGTTTTAATTATTTAAAATTTAATTTTTAATTTTAGTATTATTTTTCATGAAAATACATTATTAGATTGTTCTGAGTTATTTAATGTGTGGCTAAATTTAACCAGTTTCCGGTGATCTGTAACGCCATCTGCATTGTATTTTGGTTTATCTTAAGATTACAGAGTAGTTTCGGTAATAATCAATAGATGTCGTGTTTTTCACGAACACCGACTCACCGAGAACAGGATAAACTATGCTTTGCCCAAAAAATCCAAAATGTGTGTATTTCCAACGGATTTCCATGTAAAGTAAGCAGATTAGCGACGATTCCTAAACGAAATACGCGTCGAACTGTTTCTTTACGGTTGAAAATTCTACCATGGCTACATTTATCGTTCTGCTAAGCGTAAACTGCAATGAGTCGGACTTAATTGTATTTATTATTGCTATGCTCGACATCTCTAATTTTGTTGAGAAAAATCGGTATCTTGGGTTTGAAAGTATTATAAAACCACGTTTTAGAAGTGGTTTATCTGCGACGCTTGCATTGTTAGTCCTGAACAAATACTGACGCCGAAATTACTTCTAACGTCCAAGATACTGTAGACAACGTCTTCGATACTCCTAATAAATTCTAGTTCATATTGCGCCGACCAATTCATTGGCATGGCCAATATTTCTTCCTAGAGTGCTTTATCACGAGAGACAAGTCGACGGCTCAAGATATATGGATAGTGTAAAGAAAAATAAAAGTCAAAATAAATACTAAGAAACTTTATTAGGTACTCATTTTTTAAAATGTCGCATATCTGTTGGTCTTCATATATAAATAATGCTCTTTTAACATCTTCGAGCATGGAACGAAAGTAACCGTTTAGAAAACACTTACACATTCTAACATTTATTACAGTTGAAATAGCAATTCATAAATTCATAGACACACTTATGTACAACGATTGTTTACCAAAAATATCATAGAGAATTAAAATTAAAGCAATGCCAGGAATTTACATAACACATTACTTCTGTAAAAAAGTACGGTAAATGATTTTTAAATAATTTGTTTATCTTCTTTACATGGACAATACTGTACATATCGGTTACACAACTTAGTAGTAAAACAATTTGGAAATCCTTATACGAAGCGATGATATTTATTTAGTTAGATTGCATGGCATTGGTGATGATCTCCCTGGAGATGATGAGTCTCTGGATCTGTGATGTGCCCTCGTATATCTGGTAGATCTTGGCATCCCTCATGAGCTTCTCGACGGGGTAGTCGGTGTTAAAGCCATTACCGCCGAAGATCTGGACAGCGTCGGCTGCAGCCTTGTTGGCGATCTCGGAAGCGTGGCATTTAGCTACGGAGGCTAGCACCGTGTTCCTGATACCTGTAGCAGAGAAATTCAGTCACTGAAATCTTCCTTGTAATCAAAATGTACACATACAGGTGGTATTTTTAATGAAGATATAATTATGGACTCGTGTCGGGCACAGCACCATTTTAAATAAGTAGGAAAGAGCAAGAGCGTTTTAATATAATTAAGCTCACGCTAATGTGAACAATAATGGGTGGTTTATAATTTAGAAATGGTGCACAATTTGTTAGGCGTAATTGTAATAGTTTGATAATGTTTTTTGATCCTAAGGAACACACGAGTGAGTGCTATATCTTATCTCACATAATAAATCCAAATATCTCCATATTCCTTAACTCATCGTCACCATATTAGCACATTTCGGCTGCGGCGACGAGTCCCGTTTTTCGATATGACTATTATTGGAACTGGCCTTTAAGGTTGTTGGATGTATTTCGTCGCGCGTGCAAATAGATACTATTGATCAAATATCGAGACATGGCCTACACTACACTACACTACTAATCGATACAGAAAAATTATGTACAGTACGGTACACAGTTCAAAAACTATCTTGTCTTGTGGTACAGATACCGAAATAAGTTCATTTTAAGCAATAATTATCTATACACGGTGCACTTTGATTCATTCCCCAAATAGGAGTTTCACCTTTGGTGGGCCGCCTGCAAAACATTATTAACACAAACCTTATTTTGTTAACTGACAGTTGTATATAGGTTTCGGCGAACCAAGTTAATTTTGAGTTTAGCCCTAATAACAACCTAAACCGACATACTGAATATTTTTCTGTCTGGTTTTGTCATTTCTCAAGTCTTGAGAAACATTATTGTTGTATGATCGATCCACCCCAACCCACGTAGAATACATTGTAGTATTAGTGAGCGATCCGAATCAATAATTCGTTGCAGTATCAGTAGAGCATGGGAAGCAGGCCACCTAAACAAGTGGCACCATACATCTATTTTTGCGCAAGGCTGTTACGGTTTCTTTAGGTAGCAGGTATTGAAGTTGTCCATAAGATTCTGACCGTCGGATTGCTTACCAATATTTGCTGTATCAATATTTGCAGAGCCTTTTCCAATGGAGTCAGCTTAGTTTACCTGGATGCTTATCCGACTTCTACAATTCAGTCACTGGGTAGTACAATACCCAATGGTAAGACTGATTTCTGGACTTCTGGGTACCCTTCTATCTACGATCTACGAATAGAGTCGTGACCAACAGCCTAACATATTTACCAAAGCACAGAGGGGTCTCACTATGTAATAGGTTTGTTGATGGGTAGGCAAGCTGCACCGAAACTGTACCTGCGATCAACCCATGCGACTACTATTATTTAATATCCCTCGGATTGTATGGTATACGAAAAAGTTACTAATATTGTGGTATACAAATTTAAGTCAAGGGTGAATTGATTTTAAGTAAAGTGCTCCATAGTCGACCACATCATCTCTTACCACGAGATGACTGTACAAACGCGAGTCTATCCATAACATCATCTGCCTAGCCTTTTCCCAAGTACATCGGGGTCGGTTTCACGCCAAACCAGATTCAGCTCAATACCTGCATTTTACGTGGAGCAGCTGCCTTCCAGACCTGCACAACCCATTAACTGCGTAACATGGTACTTCTTACACTGGCCTATCCATAATAATTAGAAAAAACAAGTTACCATGATCAGCCATCCAGGCGGCTTTCATCCAAGCCAGACGCGCGGTCTCGACGCCTATGGCCATGTCAGCCAGCATGAAGGCCACAGCCTGGTGCCGGGCGATGGGCACGCCGAACGTCTTGCGTTCTAGTGCGTACTTGGTGGCTTCGGTCAGGGCTCGCTGTGCTAGGCCTGTGGCTCCGGCGGCTACCTATGAGTACAATGATAAGTTACAAATAGGAAGAATACTGTTTTATTGTAGGCTGACAATTTATATAGATAAGAAAAAGAAAGGACTTTCAAGTAGAAAGACTAACAAGCAGGAACCGAAACAACAAGTCATTGTCGTCAGAAATGTGTTGTTGTCGAAAAAAAGTGCACAATGTATTAGTCTCAATTTTCTGCTTCACATACTGTTGGACTGGCGACTTCACTAAGCATCGCCAGAAAGCTTTTTCTGTTCGTTTACTTTTACTGTCTGACAAACATTATTTTAGTTTCCTCAGGCGCAGGCTATCATCCCTAGATCTTGATAAACACGGGCGTAGCTATAGCTTTCACATGGAGGGAAATTAAACTAGTTTTTGCCCGGGCTTCACGCAGAAAAGGCAGAATTCCGAATGCCAATCTCAATCGAAATGCTATTAATTATATATTTTGGGGTACGGATTATCCGTGCCATCCGTTCAATATACTAGCAATTTCTATTTTCGTCGTACGCTAAGGGGGGTCTGGAGCCGGGCTCCCTTATAAACACCACTCGGAACACCCCCTTATGTTGATACACCTAATCGTTTTGTAATTTAAATCTAAACCACCTATAAATAATACAAACGTGATTTTATTCCGAAACAAATCAAAATAATGCGCATTGACAACGACAAACTTTACCGCAGCAAAACAAAACAAATATAAAACGAAGGTGTATCACCGCATCATTACTGCAGTGACACATCACAATCGTCTTAACTGGAGCACTTGTCGACTGCCTGTTATGGCACACAACGGCGCGATCGATTTCTTACTTCCAAGAAATTAGCTAATTAATTTTCTATTGTGAAGGTAAATGGAGTTGAAATGATATTGTATTCTGTTATAACTAATTCCTTTAATTAGTCTTTCATTACGGTAGTACTACGTAGCCCTGTATGCAATGGCCTTGTGAAGAAAGATCCATTACAGCCTTGAATAACCCCTTGATTGCCCCAATGACCAGCACATACATATTATGCATCAGGCACGTGTAGTTTAATAAATGATAAGCTAATTGATAATGAGGTCAGCCGCGTGCTCGACCATAAGGGTCTCAGCGCAATGGTTTCCTCAAGATGGAATGCGTCGTCGAGCCCCGAAAGAAGTGTGACTTCATTGAGTACCTTGAGGTCGATTCGAAAAGGCGCGAGAGAAGAATATCTGTGAGGACTTACGGGAGAACTTTACCTGTCAGTAGAGACTACAATGGGTATATAAAAATATGAGGTTGTTACCGGTGGGCGAGTTTTGTCGAAAGCTCCCATGGCGATCTTGAAGCCGGCGCCCTCTTCAATGAGAACGTTCTCTTTGGGCACACGCACATCTTCAAACGTGATGCCGCGGGTGTCAGAAGCGCGTTGACCCATGTTTTGTTCCTAAATGTAAGAAAATAAGCATGTGATTACCATTAATTTAAATAATTTTCATCTTTTTTAAATGACCTTTCTCAATAAAAAGCGGTTGTTTTCACGCTTCATTAGTTTCATAATTTCACAGAATAAATAACGCAAATTAACGAAAAAATATCTTCAGAAATATCAACATAGGAAGTCAAATTCGAGTAGTCACATGATCAATCACGCGACATGAGTGCCAATCGGTTACTAACAGAGTGCAATTGACTCCGTTTGAAATGGCATTGACCGATTGCATTGATTGTATACTTGTAGCACAACAATCAGAGATGAGAAAAATTGCTGTTATAATCTGATTTTGTTTGCTAATTGATGAACTTTTATGCCCTTTCTTATTTATTGTGCTTTTCTCCTGCAATGGCAATGATATATTTTCTTTATTTATTTATTTATTGATAGGAAACTCAACAGCTTGTTTTTACAACGTTCAAGGTATGGTAACAATGGCATATGGGGTTCTGAAGCCTATTATAGAGTTTCACAGCATGCATTATATAAAACTAGAAAGTAGAAGAAAACTTAGCTTAAATATTGTAGTTAAAAATTGGTGGTTGTAAAACTTTAACTAAAATGAAAAGAAAATAAAACAACTGATAAAAAATATACGAATATTATTCACTTATTGATGAGTATTTTTTCAAGAGAAACAGGATAAAGGAATCCTAGTTTCTTTTTCAAAGAAACTAGGATTCCTTTATCCTGACACATGCAAAATCTTTAGAGTACTTGCTTTTGACTTAGGATCATGAAATTTCGCAGGAAGAAAGGTCTTTTAATGGTACGAAACACTTTGTATGCGAGTCTGACGCGCATCTTACCAGTTTCCTTCGTAGTTAATTTATTGGCATAGGGTAGTTTTATAAGTAGTTTTGCTCGGGGAAAAATATTAAAAACAAACAGGAATAACTTCATGGCAACAAAAACTTGTGAGGTAGCCGAGAACTACTCGGTTAGTTCAGCTGTTTCCACCTTAACAAACAGCATAAACTAAACAAGAATCCATGTAAAAACTTTGAAACTATCCTCAAGTTTCTAGAGGACCCTAAAATAACTGCAAAACATTATTTTTTCAAAGCTACACAATTTTGTTTTACTTAAAGTTGAGAAAGAGACGGAAACAAAATGTTAAGGTTGTGTCAAACCTTGCGTCCAGGAGTTACTCCAGCCCAATCTCTCTCCACGATGAATCCGGTGAATGCCTTGCTAGCAGGGCACTTGGGGTCGGGGTTGGTTCGTGCCAGTACGAAATACCTGAATTTGTAACGTGCCTAATGTTAATGCAAAAAAGTTTATTTTAGTGCACACAATCTGCATATAACCTGACCCCGTAACGATTCTCAATAACGTCTTTTGGCTCTTTTGTATTGGGTTTGCTTTTGTATGAGCGTTTGATGTTTTTAGACGTACCAATTGGCTACCCCTCCGTTGGTGATCCACATTTTCTGTCCGTTGATGATCCACTCGTCGCCTTTCTTCTCGGCTCTGGTTTTGACGCCGGCGACATCGGATCCCGCGCCCGGTTCAGTCACACAATACGCCTGAATAATAAAACAAACCCCTTAGCTTACTATAAAGTTGCTATGCCTTTGTCGAATATGCTAATAAGGATTTTAGTAAGTACACCAGTTCACAACTAGAATACTGGCGTGTATTGTAGGACATTTTTTCTTAGGGAAGATTTGTTCCCACAATTTACTTACAGCAACAATGGGCTCTTCCACAAGCCTGCCGAGGTACTTCTTCTGCTGTTCCTTATTACCAGCGATAATAACGGGCATTTGCTGAAACACAAGGCGACGATATACCAAACAAATATTTAAAAATAAAATGGTAAGTATATGCCAAACAAAAAATTAAATAACTATCTACTTAAATGAGGTGCCATAACGTCTATTGGGTTAGAATTGAAAATAGTGGAAATGTTATGAACAAATACTTGTAATTTTACACGTAACGTCGTACTCGTATATATCTAAGACTATTAATGTTTTCTAAACTGGTATACCTGTTAGTTTGTTAGTAAAAGAAACAGTGCCAACATGCTTTACTTTGAAAGGGTGGCGACCATTTTCTTTTAACTTGAATTCATACACGTGGATTTTTGTGACCTTTACGTTTTAGTTTGTTTCAAATGATTCAATACGCCACTACCTTTCAAGTTTTCATGGAATATAAATTATTAATGGTAGTTACATATGGTAGGAAATGAAACTATAATCACACACATGCAAGCTGGAAATTGTTTTAAAGGTTACTGAAGCACTAAATAAAATCCTAAATTAAGGGTTATGTGAGACTTAATGCGGTATTGATGTTATTGGGGTAGAAGTTCATGCGTAGATAAGCTAAGCATGGCACACGGGCCACTCACTCCGAGCCCACTGGCTTCCATTGCAGTCATAATGCCAGTACATCCGAACGCCAGCTCCTCGGCCACCATACACCCGTCAAACACATCCATATTCATACCACCTGAGGAAATAACACCGACAATAAGCTTGATGGGTATTATGGATACGAGATGACAATGATACCTGGACATTTAGAACACTTAATTCTCTGACACTATTTAGTTTAAATTTTTTAGGCACCCATTTTTTTAAACTTTGTCCCGCCCTAGGAATGTCTCCTATAGGAATTTTTCCTACAGTGTGACTCTGTAAGCATGTCGAAGTGAAGGCTTGGGTAAAGTGATCACGAAGTGAGCTGTCAATCCAAGTAATCAAGATGGAATTACACCTCACTTTGTGATCACTTCACCCAAGCCTTCATTGCGACATGTTTACAGAATCGACCGGCTGAACGCTGGGTGCGTACACAAAAACAAAGCTAACGTATAGCCTACATGAGCCAATATGACTACTTGTAAAGCGTTTAGCTGGCAAAATCTGTTAATTTCTACTGTGCTGTGGGTGCATATAAAAACACAGCTCACATAGGTATACATAGCCTATATGAGCTTTATTAGATTGCCCGTCATTAGCTCACATATATAGGCAGTTTATCAGACACTACATACTGATATAGTGTCTTATTCGCTTCTAGCTGATAAAAGATAGCTAGGTACTGAGTACTGAGTCGTCGTTTTACTAACTAGAAGTGTCAACACCCTCCCACCCTCATATTTATAGTATACCTAGTGGCCACACAAGCATAGCACCGACTTCATTACGTTCTATAAAGCGAGACAACACATACATAAACATTGCCTATAGACACAGTAGATTTAGATTAAAACCCCTTTTTAAGCACATTTTTAACAACATTGAAAAGCATTTCCGCGTCAAATAAGAACTTAGGTGTCCTATTTGAGCAACGTTTAAAATAACGCACACATTTTAATGTTCGAACCCTTCCAAGAATTTGTCCGACCACTATAATGTTTTATAAGCAGATATGTAAAGGTGAATGTCCATTTCTGAGCAGCGCACATTTAAAGAGCCGAAAGTTCTCACCATATAATCACACAAAACACGCGTTTTGTGTTATAATATGGTGAGAACTTTTATCTGGACTATTGTTATTTGGATTAAGATGGCACCTGGTTGACCTTGATACATTCATGTGCAAATTATATCTCTTTGAATGCAGAAAAGAGTACCTAAGTTCGTTATTCTTTGTACGAAAGTCTAAAGCAGTTTGAATATTTTTGTTACGTTTTGTGATTTTTTATTATTTGAGTAGATATTTTGGGAGAGTGATACGGTCTTGTTATTAAAAACTATTTATTATTGTGTCAAAATTTTTGTTGATTAGTGATGAAAGTGTTATGCTTTTACAAAAACGTATTCATGTAACAGCTTCTATTACAATAAGATTTAAATATATCGTGCAGTATTAAGCCATACAAGGATTTCCCAGTAAGAAGAAAAATGTTTCAGAATTTTTTTTTTTATTAATAGGCAGAAGAGTTCAAATTTTAAGATCTTATTTGATATTTTTTTAAGTTTTGTTATTTGAAACAACGTAAACAATAAAAGCCCGTTTGTTAATTGAACATTGATTCATATTTAAGCATCCTTACGAGTAGGTACCTACTTACTTCTATTTCCTTTAGTAACGACTACAACTTAAGTAAGTGCAGTGCATACAATTTAACGTGCGGAAGTAGGGTATTGAAATTATCTATTTTCTATAATTCTATATTAAAATTGAAGAACATATTATGAGATGGCACCTCAGAAAGACGTTATATCGATTAGCCTACTGGAATATCAGGACTCACTCCTAAGGTGGTTCCACCAACAGCTGTAGTAATGCCAGTGCATCCGAATGCCATCTCTTCGGCAGCGATACATTCTTCTAGCACCCCCATACTACCACCAACGCCTCCTGAAATGTCTCTACAAGCTCAAACCGACTGCTGTTTTTCACTGCATTCATACCATCTATGTTATACATATGGAACGCAATAAAGAATTGAGTATTGAGTATTGAGTATTGTAGATCTCGGACGATACCCTAGGAAGGTCATGTTGTGCTGTGAGTCCATTTCGTCCGATGTTATAATTGGAAATTTTACTTTCCTTTATTTTTTTCAAGTAAGTTGATAGTTTTATTACTGTTACATATGTACGAGTTTTGTTGACGGTATATCCCGAATATGTTAATGTATTGTTTTGATTTGATATTGAATATATCTCACAATTTATTAACGGATAACTGAAAATGTTAAAATTAGTAATATTATTACCTAACAGGAGGCAACAATAATTTTGCCTTAGAATACACCTGCCATATTATACGACGCATTTCTTGGTAAGAAGTTAGGGCTGGCTAGGCCAAACCAACGCGTTCAGCTCGCACACTATCGCGGTCACGAACTGAACGCGTTGGTTTGGTCTAGGCTTTACTGTTATACAACCTGTAACAGAATAATAGCAATACCTCTAAAGGGGTCATTGAACTCATCATTATGAACAACTTTCACTATGGGACCAACACTGAAATTGTAAAAAAAATCGCCTCCCCCATACATTTATGTGCGCATAACTCGACAAAATGTACTGAACAGGTGATTTTTTTTCGAGATTTCGGGATTGGTCCCATAGTAAAAGTTGATCATAATAATGAGTACAATGACCCCTTAAGAGGTATTGCGTTTATTCTGTTACACGTTGTAAAGTCAAGACACTATTATGCAGTTATATTGAGCCACGTAAACAATATACTATTAACAAAGTTTACCTAACAAATTTAGATAGTTAAATTATTGACGGCTTTTTTACTGACACCCTATAATATATTTGGAAAGAGCATGGGTTAATATTTTAAGCAATAATAGATTATGTTTTAAAGCAATAAATAGAGTGAATAGCGACGTTGATGGCACCTCACGTAGAATTTATCAAAGCCGATTGTAATAAGACTCACTCCTAAGTTGCTAGCGTCAAGCGCCGTAGTTATGCCTGAACACCCGAATGCCATCTCTTCGGCTGCCAGGCACTCGTCAAACACGCCTAACGTTCCAACACCCCCTGAAATTACTCTACAATCCATATTCCCAAATACTTATGATGGACTGGATAGCTTATTATCACCCTAATTGTGTAACTCACTCCGAATGATAGATAGTTTTTTTCATTTTTAATAAAACAAATTAAAATGGTTCATATCTTTTAGAAGAATTCATCTGCTCGAAAATTAAAAGGATTGATAGAATAGTTTGCACCATTAGAGAGTGTTACGCAAAGGGTACAGATATGCTGCTTCATTTTTATTCTTTACTAGCTTCTGCCAGCGGCTTCGCCCGCGTGGTCCCTAGGGAACATACTCCCGGGATAAAAAGTAGCATATGTCTTTCTCAGGCTCTAGACTATCTGTGTACCAAATTTCAATTAAATCGGTTCAGTAGTTTTGGCGTGAAAGCGCGACAGACAGACAGACAGAGTTACTTTCGCATTTATAATATTAGTAAGGATCTGGATGGTTATTATTGAAATCCTGTGTGGGTCACACTCACAAACGTAAATTTTGTAAACATTCATAATTTTCATCTGCCTTGCTCTTTTACCCAACTACTTTGTGTTCGGCTCCCAGTCAAACCGGATTCAGCTGAATACCAGTACTTTACGTGGAGCGGCTGCCTTCCAGACCTCCACAACCCGTTAACTGAGTAACACGGTACTTTATGGCAAGACTGGTGTCAGATTTTCTGGCTTCTGACAACCCATAACGACTCCCAAAGATCTACAAATGACAGCCGGGACGAACGGATTACCGTACTTACTCTCTAACGTGCAATCTCGATATGTTAAGATCCACAGACCGACCTCGACAAGTGTTGCTTAACCTTAAAGATCAACGCTGGCTGCAGGTATTATTTGGCCACGAGTTCACATGAGTTTATGGGAACATAATTACAGTAGAATCCGTTTACTATGACTCCGCCTATACTGACCAACCACTTAATATGAAGTTAGTACAGTGCGAAGTTTGGTTTTCATATATAAAACTATTATTAAAAGGTTCAGGTATAATGACTTCATTTATTGACACGTCGTATAATATGACGTATTTTTTTTTAAATGTTCGGTTACATGGAGTGACATGATTCGTTTGGGCTCCTTATTTTAATTGATCTCTCGTTTTTGGTTGGACTAATTAAAAGATTTTGTAGTATTAATTAAACCAATAACTTTAAAAAAATAGGAAGTTATTTATTTTCTAAGACTGCTTTGTATGACGTCCGCTTAGTATGACGTCTGTGTCACTTTCCTTCGATTTTATTGTAAGCGGATTCTACTGTACATGCTTCGCATTCCCAATTGTAAAAAATCTAAAGTAATTTTAACTTTGCGTTTGTTTTATATTGAAAATTATTTAATTTATTGGTTTATATTTATTTTTTCTTTTGTTTGTAGATCACGTATAAGTGGCAAGGGTCTGTCATCTAAATAATAGGGAATATGCATGCGATTTTTTTATTTGCAAAATGAAATACTTATTAGCTCTAATAAACAATTATGAAATTATTTTTTAAATACCTTCATCAGCGATGAAGTTATAAAGCTTCAAACTTTACAATTAGAGAGAGAAGTCCGATATGTATTGTGACGTCAAAGTTCTTGGCGCCTATGCAGCTGCCATAGAAAACATCGTTTTCGCGAGAGGGACAGATATATTTGTTTAAAATAATTATATCTCGTTTGTTTTTCGAGCAATTTTGATTCTATTTTCACTGTTAGTATTATATTTGTGTATATCTTTGGATAAACTGTATAGATAATAGATATTTTTTTCGTGCATATTCCCTATTAGTAGGAATTTGCTAAGGTCGACGCACCTAATTACAACTAGTGTCCCATAACATGCAGTTTTTAACCCATTTCACATGAATCCTAGTAAGTTTTGTTAAAAGTGCTTTTTACTAACTATATTTTTAGTCAATTAATATTATTTATTGTAAGAAGCTTATTTTATATTGTTATTTAAAGAAAATTCTTTCGTAAATTTGCCTTTACAGATGAAATTAAATTAAGTTTTTAGTAATTAGACAACGTGATATTCACTATATTTATTGTTGAACATTTCTCTCCCTAAAATAAATAGAAAAACATTTTATACAGCAAATAATAAGCGACGTTGATGGCACCTCAGGTAGAAGTTATGGTAGCCCATTGAAGTCAAACTCACTCCTAAGTTCGTGCCTCCAACGGCCGTGGTAATGCCAGTGCATCCGAAAGCCATCTCCTCGCCTACGATACATTCGTCCAGCACTCCTAGGGTTCCGACGCCCCCTGAAATATCTCTAGAAGCTCAAACGAACTGTTTATATAGCCCTTTTATTCAAAGTACAGTCAACTTTAGAAAACCGTGATCATTTTTGGACTTTGTCATATTAATTTGGTTGTTGCAGCTATTACCAAAGGTGCCATTTGCATCATGCAATATACCGAATAAAGTATGGCCAAGGTTTTCGTAGGCTAACAGTAATTAGGAGTTAGACTCGTCTTCCTGTTACTATTTTTCATTGATTATATTATCTTTGAGCTCTTGATCTGTGATAACGCCAATTAAGTTCGGGTTTTAATCTATCGCAAGTATATAATAAGACCTATTTCTCTCTCTCGCTCACTAGATCCCTGTTTTTTTACTCTACATTTTTTATTATAGTTTACCTACTAATGTTAATGAAACCAGCTGTTAAGTAACCTTAATACTGATAGCTTTATATACCAAACTAAAATTAATGAAATAATGATTGATATGACTGAGTGTCTTGAGTTTTGATAGAAGTATGGCATGAGTAATATTGCCCAAACCAGAGAACTAAATAATAAAATCATGAAGTCAAAGGTCAGAATAAGGTCCATGTCCACATGCTATCACCGTATATACATGATCCACACAATAGTATCTAAGCTGCTTACTCCGACTTCGGTGATAGTCATGGCTGCCATAATTCCTGAACAACCGAAGGCAAGTTCTTCGCTGACCAGACTTCCTTCTAACACTCCTAACCCTAAGCCTCCTGCAAATTGTACTCGATGACGTATCACATTAAGTCTACCGTATAATCTAACTATTGATACTCTAATTTACATAAAAAACTAGTGAGTTTTTAATGTAAATTTACACACATTTTGTTTGTTGGTGTGCACCGCGTTTCTATACCCTCGGAGAGACCGTAATGATGTGATCTCCAATAATATTTAAAGTCTCGCAAGTTAGAAGCAGTTAAGTTGGGATAGTTGATAAAGCCTTATTCCATGAAAACCTGTTATCAGTTCCAGGTGAAAATGTATTATTTAGGGGGTCCATGCCATTGACTTACACCGATGGAGCTGGTCGAGATGGCGGCGTTTGTGCCAGCGCACCCGAACCCCAGCTCGTGGGATATAAGACACGTGTCTAGAACGCCTAGCCCCATTCCCCCTGGAAGGTATTTCTCCTTTAATATGAAATTTTGATCGAAATTAATAAACGATACTTTAAACGTACCTTTTGGTTTAGTAGTGCGATTCTGTAGCCATCTCACCGTGATAACTTAGGTAATGTGAGCTTGAAATGAGCTGTCAATCCCAAACATCAATGAGGGCTACCGTTTTTGTACTCACCAGTTGGCGCCACTGTCGAGTAAGGTTCTTAATCATGGCATTAAAGTTGTTATTACGCGCATGTGAACAAAATAAGAAGTAAAATAAAAAATAAATATCGAAAAAAATAACTAAATAAACTCGCGTCAATAGCCAACCAACAGAGAAATTTGATATTTAAAATGTCACGCTACACTACCGCCTCTAGCGGCGAATACAAACGCGATAGCCCTCATTGGAACGACAGTTCACTTCAAGCTCCAGCCTCCTCAAGAATTTGTACAGAATAGCCGGCAGTATTATTCCTGCCATTGTGGAAAATTTATTTTATTTAATTAACTACAAGTGCAGCATAGAGAAGGAAACACATTTAATTTCAAGTAATGACTCGTTGGCTCTAATTGAGAGAACTTGATAACACTGTATGCATCACTGTAAGCTCAAATAAGAAGTCCGAACAATGAAAGTGTTAAATAAATAAGTTAATTTTATAGCAGCATGGGGAATTTTTAACGCCGTGACCATTCATAAATTAGGCGCTCTTGTAGAAGAGTGTTTAGGCGGGATAGTAGGAATATATTTCTTCGGTGACCTAATGCATGCAAAACACCTTGTTCTTTTTAAATACGAACATTTTTAAAGCGAACTACCGTACTAGCGAAAATATTACATAAGTATGTTATTCTTTCTCTCAATCTGATCATTTTTTTTTACTAAACTTGTATGTCATCCCTCCAATGAATTTAATATTTCCCAACAATTATGTTGCAGTGAAAAGCCATGATCGTCAGTCTTCACTGGGTTTTACTGCTATTTCATTCAATTTATATTAGACTTAATTTTCCAATACTCCTACATCCATTAGAGAGAATCCAAAGAAATACGAGGTACATTTTGCAGTTGAATTTCCGTTATAAATGGAAGGTTTTGCTTCCGTCTAAATATTACAGCTACGACTACCTTTCCTCGATGTGCCGTTTTTATCACGGTTTATTAAATTGACACAGAATTAAATTTGAATGTTTTCTAGATATCGTCTCGTTCGGTATAGAGCAGCCGCGTAAACTTAAGTAGAGAGAGCGTGAAGTGAACTGTCATTCTATCGTATTTGACAGTTCACTCCGTGTTCACTTCACCTAAGCTTACACGGTGAGATGTTTACAGAATCGCACTGCAGGAATTAGAAGATAGCTTATGTCGTACACTTGACTGAAAATTGTTACTCCGAAAAGTATGAAGAAGTTTTATGCAAAATATATTGCCTCACTGTCAGAATTCGATTAACAATTATCTCTTTATTATGTCGCCGGGAATTTCTCCAATTTTCCTTTAAGAAAAATAAAAATAGTATCGTTTCTAGACATTTTAGTCATCAGAATATCTGTGTAGATTATTAAGTTGTTCAACGTAAATTAGTATTTCATGGACAAGCAGTAGAAATAACCTAAGCTTTAAAATAGCTAGAAAATTAGTTTTCTTACTAAATTGCCGCTCAGGCCGTAGCCTCTTCAATGAGGGCTACCGTTTTTATACTCACTAGTTGGCGCCACTGTCGAGTGAGGTCCTTAATCGTAGCATTAAAGTAGTTATTATGCCCATGTGAACGAAAGTTGGAAGGAAAATAATTTATGATGCCGTAAACAAGCGCTTTCATACAACATAGATAGTGTCGCAGTGTTACGTGGACTCATCATAATGGAAAAACAAGAAAGGACATTTACATAATTCCATTGATATATAATAAACCCAAGATACACACTCAGCATCTCAAAAACATCCGCAAAAAACAAGCACACAATGTATAATTTTGCGCTAGTTTCAAACAGTCTCGCATCGATCGCCATACTGCACTGCTTTGTAAAAACTACTTTAAGCGATCAGTGTAAGGTTGAATTTGCAAAAAAGAATTGTTTATAGTATAACTACACACAAATCACACATGACACTTGATACATGTCAGTTTTTGACGACAGTTTCGAGTGTTGCATTTGTTCGAGACTGTGCATCTTGGGTTTTTTATATATCAATGCATAATTCCGACAAAAACAGTCAGTCGAACCGTAACTAAATCTGCCATATATAGAAAAATCAAAACAAATAAGTAAATATACTCTTATAAACAGCCAAGCAACAGTAAAATTTGACATTTCGAAGACCTCACGCTACACTAGCGCCTTTAGCGGTGAATTCAAACGCGATAGCCCTCATTACGAGTACAGATATAAAGTACTAGGTTTCCATTTTCAATTTGCGAGATTAAAAATAGCAGTAATATTGTAGCTTTATATTAGTCAAAGAGTCGCAACAAAAACTTTCAAAGATAACCTTTAATAGTTTCACCTATTTATAGAATGGAATAGTATTTATTAGCAATAGTATAATTTTAGCACATTTCATGTTCCTTTGCTGTTTAGCAATCCCCATTTATTCTTGTGGAAGCTTTTTCGTTTCACCTGCGGTTCCTAGGCTTCCTTTTAAACCGTCTTTAGCCTCCGCTGCATAATATATTAATTCGATCGACTTCTATCTTTATCAGCTAATTACATTACCTATGTATGACCTTGGGGATATAGTTATTTTAAATACCTAGAACCGTCATCTTTTTAATGTGCTATAGTGGTTGCGTCTCTATCTTGAGGACTCGGGAGTGGTTATGTACACTTAACTTTATTATCTTCAGTTCAAACTCAGATCGACTACATTGTGAAGTATTGTGCATTAACAATCTATCAAATCAAAAAAGACTTAAACGGTCCTAAATTGACATCTATCGTGATCCTTTATATTTTCTAGTAACGCCAAACAATCATAATTTATTTTTCGGGTACCTTCAAAGAGCTATTAGGTAAAGGTCAATGTAGTTTACTGCAAATTTATCTGGCGGCTACCATAGACTGTCATATGATATTATATCAGCGCTAACGATTGCCAAAAAGTTCAAAAAGGGTTGGAATTTACATCACATGATGAATCCTTTACATTTTGGCATTTCGACAATCGTTATCAATGATAAAACATCACTATTTCTAGTCCCTGGAATATTTATAGGGTACAGGATATCATTACCGCAGTGCTCGGGAATGTGTCCGTTCATGAGTCCGATCTCCCATGCCTTCTTCACGATGGGCCATGGGTACTCCCCGGTCTTGTCGTATTGAGCCGCTACGGGCACTATTTCCTCCCTGGTGAACTTGCGAGCCAAGTCTTGTAGAGCTTTCTGTTCCTCGCTAAGCTCTGAAAAGAAATGGAAAATAATATTTAGTGTTGAGTGCAAAATCACCTTTCGTAGTTAGAATGGACATCAACTAGATGGTGTGACCACACTAAAGATACACCAAAACTGTATACAGTCGCTAATATTGCAACTAATAGAAGCCGATGGAGACAATTTGTCCGTTCCTGACTGACATCCCACCGTGAATACGATCTTCAGGCTTAATGGGCCGACCAGTGGAAGGTAAAAAAAATCGTTTCGTTTTCGTCATTATAGGAATGATAAATCTAATACCTTTAAACGAGGAATTCTTGTATATATGTATATTTATCTAATACATAAAAATCTCGTGTCACGGTGTTTGTTACCGAACTCCTCCGAAACGGCTCGACCGATTTTCATGAAATTTTGTGTGTATATTCGGTAGATATGAGAATAGGTGGTATTTTTTTTGTATGGCAAAACAACGTTTGCCCTATCAGCTAGTATACTTATATGTATATACTAGCTGACCCGCGCAACTTCGTCTGCGTCACAATTTTCATTACTGCTCCGCTCCTATTGGTCTTAGCGTGATGATAAATAGCCTATAGCCTTCCTCGATAAATGGGCTATCAAACACTGAAAGAATTTTTTAAATCGGACCAGTAGTTCCTGAGATTAGCGCGTTCAAGCAAACAAACAAACAAACAAACTCTGCAGCTTTAAATATTAGTATAGATTAATCTGGATCTCGGAAACGGCCCCAACGATTTTCATTAATTTTAGTATGCAGGGGGTTTCGGGAGCGATAAATCGATCTAGCTAGGCTTCATTTTTAGAAAACATCGTAAAAAAGAAACGGTCATCCAGGTACTAACTCTAATACGAAAGATCTTAAGACCAATTCTACAAATTTTTAACCAACGATCACATTCGCCTTTCAGTCGCAATCTAGGAAAAAGCCTCAATTTCCATACATTTTTGACAGAATTTGCGGCTGACTTAATGCGAAAATTACTTAAAAATTAGTAGGACTGACACTCATAATCTGCGTTGATGCATATTTGCCTTTGCTATTACTTTCTGTACGTGTTCAACTATCTATGACATATGGTAGTCATTTCATAATAAAATACTTGCCACATGCCATTTGTAATATTGTATTTTAGTGTACTAAAATATAAATAAAAACGAATGTCACCTCGTAATTGCAATTAAAAATAATGTGCGCTTATGCGATTTATGAAAGACACAGTATGCAGCTGCCTGGCACACTTAGTGGTTTCTTTTATTAACCGCAAGAAGCCAATTTTGTTCATGTTTGTGTTTTATAACATCATATCAGCCGAAAGACGTCCACTGTTGGACATAGGCCTCCCCCAAAATGGGCGGGGTTTGCCATAATCGCCACGCTTGGCAGGCGGGTTGGCGATCGCAATGTATGGTGTTGAGTTTTACAGAGAACGCTGCTGCCCATTCTCCGGCGAGTCCCTTAGTCGCCTCTTACGACACCCACGGAAAGTGATGGGATGGTATTATTCTTTTACGGTACCCTACGCCACCGGCCAACACCATATGACAAAAAATGTGTTTTATAACATAAAAGATAAAATATGTAAAAGGTATTGAGTGAGAGGAATATTTTTCATTACAGGGACATACATTCCGACGGATGGGTTTAAGTCTAATTATCCTAAACGTAAAAGGGCCTCGTGCAAAGGGTTCCGAACCAATTTAATTTTTAACCGACGAAAAAACGACGCGTATATATTTTTTTATATATGAAGACACATAACGTTTACTACAGTATAGTCCGATTTTGATAAAAAAATAATAAAAAGTATTGTAACATAAAAAAAAAATATTGGAAAGGGTATAATACCTCGAGGGTGGCGCCATATAAATTTGTAAAAAAAATCCTACCCTAAGGGAGGGAAAATAGGGGTGATTTATTGTTCACTCACAGTTTTTAGTTCAGAGTTATGTAGCATTTTTGTAGGCCTATCCATGTGGGTATATAAAGCCTGCTTTTTTAAGTATTTATATTATACAACAAGTAATAGTTAAAGTAGGATTAAATAAAAGTTAATAGCTTAAGTAAGATAGGGCTATTTTAAAAGTAATAAAAAATTAAGCATGTATTAAAAAGTAGATTACAGTCACAAAAAAGTGTGTGCACGGTGTTTTTTATTGTTTCTTCGTATTTTAACACCGACTTCCGAAATTACCTAAAGTTATTTATTGTAAAGAGGTTTATTATTTTTATATTTCAGTTTTTACGGAAGTTTAATTTTTTTGCTAAAACATTTTATTTTCTTAAAAAGTTTTTAATGTTATCTTTAGGTATAGAACTATTTTCCGCATTTTTTCAAAATGTTAGGCTCAGTAGTTTTGGAGATACGGTGGGGAATGGTCACAATTTTTTCTTGTTTGACCCGCATACTAAAAATATTTATTAACGTAAAGCGTCTGTGTTTGGGTCACAGAAGTCCATATGTATACCAAATTTCAACAGAATCAGTCCAGTAGATCCGGAGAAAACTGACTGTGACAGACGGACGGACAGACAGACAGACGCCCGAGTGATCCTTTAAGTCTTCCGTTTTTTACCGATGTTCCCTAAAACCCTAAAAAAGAAATTTATGCAAAGAAACAGCGCTGGCAACACTTGAACCACTCTAAAGAAAAACAAAAGCAAGAGGAATTCGTAGTAAAATTACTCATTATCCAATACTACGAACGTAGCCTTGACAACAAAACCATTTCTCAATGACGGGAAGTATAAAGTTACAAACAACTTGAAGGACAGTCTAAGAGTAAGTAAGTTCAGCTCAAAGTAGAAATTTTCCAGCATTGTTTAGTCAAAGACCTTGCAGTTTATTGATCTGGTTTCCGAGACCTTTATCTAAAAGTAGAAGCATCTGAGATTGGGAGGGTATTAATAAATAAACAGACTGTATCGAGGACTTTGTACTTCTGCTTGCGATTACAAGTACAAGTAGTTTGACAAAACAAATAAGTATCTTTGTACTGTATTCAGTTTTGGACTGTGGACTTTGCTAAATAAATTGTAAGCTAAGTCGAAAGTCCAAAACTTATAAAGTAATTTAGGTACTGAATAAACGGACCAAGGCTGTTCTACATTACAAGCCACAGGTTATTATGTAAAATAGCCCACGTATGCTAATTTTTTGAAATTACATACCTATAAATTAATTGTAAAAAAGATTTGTCTGTAAGAGTTGTTAAATACTTATATAAAAAATTGATGACTCGGTCCAAAAAATGTTTGTAATACCTATAATCATTTATTATAAAACATAATATGTCGTCTGTATTCCCCGGTGGGTTAGGCAGAGGTACAAAAGTCGCTCATATATTCAGGGCCCGATCTAGCTATTTAGCCGCTCCGGGCAAAAATTATATTCACCTCCCTTTACTCTAACACCATGTAAGTCATGAGCTTGTTATTTTATTTATTAGGGACAAAAAAACAGTTACATGTTAAGGCGATACAATAAGATTCTTAATATAAATTGTTAAACATATAACCCACACTATTGTCCACGGATTAATCAAATTAATGAAAAACAGTAGCTGATTCTAAGAATATTCTTTCAAACTTATTGAATTATGTGCTAATTTAAAATTTTGATGCTAATGAAGTAATTACGAGATTTTTAATTTTTTTATTGAAAAAAAAAGAGAATGTCTGTGTCCATAAAGTGTGCATTATAAGTCTCCACAAGGCGTCGGATAGGTACTCGTGCCCCAGCATTGGTCTTACATGAATTCACGTGGAATAGGGCGGCACACGAGTCCCACGTCTGATTACATTCCTAGGCACTGTATAACATACTTTATTTGTAACTTCAGTGCAGTTTGTGGCACAAACTATGCAGCATCATTACATCCAAAAGTAATAGTCTAGATTGAAGACTTAGAATGTTGTACTTTCGTAATAAATTTGTGTAGGGTTATTCCAAAGATGGGATGATATTATATGTGATATTGTTTTAATAGTGTAATATTCACATGCGTTAGTCTACTTTGCTTCTGAACAAGTATACAGAAATTCATTTACGGCCGCTAAAGCAATTTTGATAAGGTTTTTCACTCCTATAGATAAAATTGAGGACTCCGTGCAACCCCCGGGCACCCTGAATTTTGCCGCCCCTCATTTCTGTCGCTCTGGGCATTTGCCCGGCTTGCCCCCCCCTTAGATCGGGCTCTGCATATATTATTTAAGCCCAGTAATAGGAAGCGGGCGATGCAGCGACCGACGGGGCGTCTATTGCCAACAACCAGGCACAACAATAAAGTCAGGACTGCTACTAAGAGCAATTTACCCAACACAGGAACCAAACCCAGGACCTCGTGCTTAATAATAGTAGAATGCAGTTTGATTTACCCACTCACTTGGGTTACTGCGTTTAGCACTTAATTAAAGAAATTATCCTATATGTAACTGAGGTAACCCAGAAATGCAATGTTGGGTAGACTACGTCCAGCATTCAGCAATCGATGACCTGCGCTGAGCAACAGACTTACAATAGAGCGCTATCTACCGTTCTTACTATATTGTCAATGAGATTCAATTATGAATGAGTACTAGTGTCTAGTGTGACTAATTGGTACCTGCATAGCATGTAGCGACCGGTACTCAGTTGTAGTTGCGTAAGAAATGTCCATTGACCATCTGTTAATAGTTGTAATAATAACCAAGTTGCTGTCTCCCTGTCTGTTTTCCTGTTCTTCTTCTAAACAACGCAACGGATTATGTTACGGTTTCTAATAAAAAGAGGAATAAACGAGAAAGGTTTGTGTCGCTATAAATTGCACACGCGTGATACCGCAGTAGGTAGATTGTTAGTTTGTTTATAAATAGAGGTAATAAGTGCAGTTATCAACGAGAGACGATTACAATATGATCCGGGATGGGATGGTTGCTGAACTTTGTATCAACACGAGCCTGCGCCTGACACGCTCAGACGTCTCGTCATTACCTAGATACATAATTGTACTTTAAAATACCTATACACCTACACATTTAAAACATGTGATAACTTATCGATAACAAGGTAGAGGAAATAAGCCGCTTGGGTTCGATCGTGCCACAAAATCCAGATAATACCTCGACAGTATAAATGATAATGTCTTAGTTTTGCTTGTCAAGTGATAAAAAAGTTTTGTTATTGAAATAGATCAGATATTACGCTGCCATTAAAGAATCAATTGTGAAAGATTAACATCACAAAATGGAGAATTCACATGATATTATGTGAAATATGTGCATACTAGACATAATATCAATTGGCTTCTGAATTGACTTATTTAGGTCGAGCCCCTTTATTATTGGTTCTCATATTGGAAGCGGCCTGCAAATGGCACCAGGCGTGTGTCCCAGTTTACATGGATCGTCAGACAGTTGTGTCTTTATTTATTTGATGTGTATTTCCCGGTGGTTGAAAGGTAGCAAAGCGAAATGCTCTTACCAAAGCACATTCCCGTCGTTGGCAGGGGTTTGGCAGCTGCGACCGGAGCTGTGGTCGACAGCTTCCTGTAAATCGGCCTGGTGGCGCGTATCACCTGAAATATTAAAATTACATTTTTAATAAGTAGATATTACTGTACGTTTTTTTGAGCAGAGCTTAGGCATGACATTCGCTATTGTAAATAGATCGCAATCATCAGTTGGCAATGGCATGAATGAGATACCTATTTATTAAAATACGAAGCTGAGTAAATGTTCGTGACCTCTCAGTACCTACTTAGTCTTATCAAGATATGAGTATTCCGTGTTGTGATGTCGTAGCAAACATTTAGTTTTATCTGATTAAATTAAGCGTATAATAATTGAGATCTCTCCTTAAATGTTGATTTTACACCAAGATATTGAGAAGACGAAACTACAATTGGAAGTTATTTTCTAAAGTCGCAAAGCAAAATAGTGTAGAATACCGTCTGAGTTAACAACCCAAAAGTGTTTTTTAATCCGAACATTTATAGGTAGGTACCTATATTTAGGGCAATAAACTCATAAAAGATGATTAGGTACCAGCCTTAAAAATTGTTACTTTTTATCAGTTCGTAGATTATATGAAAATATTGGTTGGCTAACATAGTAACATATCTTTAGCTGCCAAATGACTTTCAATCATCTTCGTTACTCGATTATTATTATTTATAGTAACTAGTATTCAAACTTAGTTATCACACCTTAACAAGACGAATGAAAGTATCATTATTTATCTTTTTTACTTAGTATAGTAGGTATCTAAATAACTATGTCAAAGAAACATCGTTTTTAGGGTTTCGTACCTCAAAAGGAAAAAAACGGTACCCGTGGGGATCACTTTGTTGTCCGTCCGTTTGTCTGTCAAGACCGTTTATCTAGGGAGCGCGTGGAGGTATCGAGTTAAAATTAAAACCATATACTCAGGTCTATGGCCTCTTGCAGCTGTGCAAATATAAAACTTCTAAGTTAACGTAAAAAAAAGATACGGTCGTTTATGCCGCAAAAAACATATATTTCGACACTCTCAAGGGAATCAAAATGTATAGGGTATTTCCCATTGACCTAGAACTATGGAATTTGGCAAGTAATACCGTCTTATACTACAAGTATAAGGAAAAGTCTGAAAACTATGCATTTGTTATTAAATCATAAAAATATAGTCTTTATTTAAAGTAATTTGTAGCTACTTTGTACGGAACCCTCGGTGGGTGGGTCCGACTCGCAATTGGCCAGTTTTTTTCTTAACAGCATTCTAAAGTAAAGATAGACTTTGAACGTTATGTTGTTTGGACGAAGGGATTAGCATGACGTCACTAGTTATGTGGCAATAGGTACTTATGTAAATAACACATTAACATATTTACACAATAATGTTAAACTGTCTAAGGTGTCGTCAGTGGCGTAACTATACCATCTGAGGCCCGTGGCAAATTCATTGGATGGGGCCCCAGTAAAAATCGTAACATTGTAATTTAATTTTAATAAATCACTGAAATAGAAACCCAACAGTACTTATTACTAATATTGTGTCCATTTTAGTTAAATATACAACGGGTGGGACCAAGCACGAAATCGCAAAAAAAATAAGCTGTTCAGTACGTTTTGTCGAGTTATTTCATTGTTGGTCCCATAATAAAAGCTGTTCATAATGATGAATGTAATGATCCCTTTTCAGGTATTGCGTTTACTCTATTACACATTATATACTAAATATAATTTTCAAAAGCATAGGTATTACATATTTATATGATTTTAAGTACTTAGAGGTATATACAACTTATAATTGTTACTCATTTTGTTGTAAATGTTAGGTTACTTTGAGATCGCGGCCCCTCAGTCCGGGGCCCTGTCGGACCGGGGGCCCGTGGCATTTTGCCAGTCCTGCCACCCTATAGTTACGCCACTGGGTGTCGTCCAAATCGGCTATGCCATTTCGTCGCACGATGAGATTCAACACACATTTCTTTATTGTCCTAACTGAAGCTTGTAAATCATCGTGCGAGAACAGGAATCATTTTCATTGCGCGACGAAATCGCATATTTAACTCGCACGATCGTTAGCCAGTTAGGATGACGCCTTAGAGTGTTGTTGTAAGTTCCAATACAAAGTCCATAGTATAACTATACAGACACATAATAAATGTTATTTTTATATATTTTTTGCATAATGTGAGTAGGAAGATTGGGTTGAGAAAAAAAAAAGTTTAAAAAACCTTACAAATCATGTTTATATGGCACAAATGAAATCTGCTATATTTAATTACAGTAAATAGGTTCTAATTTTCTGGAAAAATTTGACCAAAGCTAATTTAATTGATGTATTCAATTGACTTTTAAGCCAGATTAAGAAACGATGTTTGTTCCAATTGATTTAGATGACGCATGAGCAGACAGAGTCGCTATAATGGTTTACGGAAGTAACAATGAGAGCACAGCTTAAGCTAAAACTATAGAAGGCATTCGCAATCATTGCTGAAAATAACATCATTTCAACAACATTTTTTTTTGCTTCTAGTAACATTATGTTCATAGTTTTTGTTTTGTCAAAACGTAGAATAAAATGTAGCACAATTTTTTTAAAGTAAATATTATGAACTAGCTTCTTCGCCCGCTTGGTCCCTAGGGAACATACCCCCGGGATAAAAAGTAGCCTATGTCCTTTCTCAGGCTCTGGACTATCTGTGTACCAAATTTCATTTAAATCGGTTCAGTAGTTATGGCGTGAAAGCGCGACTTACAGACAGACAGACAAACAGAGTGTTTTCGCATTTATAATATTAGTAAGGATTAGGGCTTGAACAATGAACAATTTTAGGTTTTGAACTTTGAATCAAATTGTTTATTTGAATCACTTATGTACATCGCAAGAGAAAAGAGTGTTTTATTTCAATGATTATTATTGGCTACGACGACGGCTAGATCTAAGATGAGGTTCATAGAACGAGTTGTTGCGAAGTAGAGTTAACATTCCATCTGAATCTTATTAAATGAAAAGCAAAGCATGATCCATGAATCCTTTCCTAATTCACACACACACTTTTTTTAAGTGGATATCCAATTAGACATAACATGTATCAGAATGAACGCAACACCTGAAAAGGGGTCATTGTACTCAAAATTATAACAACTTTTACTTTGAAAAAAAAAAAATCGACTGCCCCATTCATTTATGTGCTCGACAAAATATACTAAACAGCTGATTTACTTTTCTCGATTTCATAGTTGATTCCAAAGTAAAAGTTCATAATGATGAGTACAATAACCTTTCAGGTGTTACGTTCTGTTACATGTTATGTATGTTTTAGATAACTTCAACATGTCTTTGAAAGCATGCTCACTACGAGAGAAAGATATAGGATACTCTCGTCCTGGAAATCTCGTCCCGTTATAGCAACGGGGAGTCTCATCAATGGACAAAACTGGCATTTGAAATTTTTCCACTTCATACTTATTAGTATGTTTAACATGGATTCACATTGTGCCTAAAGAGACGGCCAGTTTCATCATTGATAATAATACCCACGGTCAAATTTAAACATATGGGTTACATTTTAAGTGTGTAAAATCAACAATCTTAAGTATTTTCAAAAATAAACCATAACAACATTGCAAAAATGGTAATCGGTTTATTTAAATTAAATAATAATTGGTTTTACCAATTTCATTTTCAGAAAAGCATAATAAATTAAAAGGCGCAAAGCTATTTTGTAAATGTTTGCTGAATTAGGAATGATGAAAAGAATAATACAACAATACATGACCATTTAGGTATGTAAATATTGTAGCTATATCATACAGTTGGCCATTGCATGAGGTTAGGTTAAGCTTGAGGTGAGCATGTCATGGTGTGGCCAAACATAATGTGAACTGGTTGGTCACTTCATGAAATGGCCAGTTAAATTATTTGGCTATGACATTAATAAATAACAATTGGCTTGTCTATCAAATGCTTTGACTACAGATGAATTTTGACCTTAGGGATTACAGTCATAATCACTTCGCTTGGCAACCACATTGGTGATTGAAACAAGTAGTTGCTCATGCCAATTTGTGCTCACTTATGTACATAATAATGATCCATTTATATGTGGTAACTAAGCAATATTATATCAATGACTAGCTGACCCGCGCAACTTCGTCTGCGTCACAATTTTCATTGCTGCTCCGCTCCTATTAATATTAGCGTGATGATATATATCCTATAGCCTTCCCCGATAAATGGGCTATCTAACACTGAAAGAATTTTTCAAATCGGACCAGTAGTTCCTGAGATTAGCGCGTTCAAGCAAACAAACAAACAAACTCTTCAGCTTATTATATTAGTATAGATAATTAATCAAAGGAATAATTTTGTAGTATTATTCCATTTTATTTTTATGTTACTAGCTTCGTCCTAACTGTCAAGATTCCTTGAGCAAGTATTAACAAGCAACAAGCTAACAGCATAACAACAAGTAACAAGCTAATATTATAAAAAATTAAATACTTCTTGTTTAGGATTTGTTAAGTAGTAATAATAAATCTTCATTGTTAATCTTCCAGTAATGCCATTACTTAATCTTATCTGTTTTACCATAAACTAAAGTTAATCTTTACTACATGGGGCAATGAGCAGCTGAAATATTCTGCAAGGTAACTAAAAGCTCATTGTGGATAATCTTGGACATTTTAAAAAGAATTAAATGGTTTGCACATTGCTTGATCCGTCTCAAGAAAACGCCCAGCATTGCATAAAAACAAGTTAACGTTTAATCTCTCTAGCTTATTGGAATGTTAGTGAAATGAAATCCCATAGCTGGACCCTTCGAAATTTAAATTAATATTTGGAACTTGCCATCACTCCCAAAAAATAAAAACAAGGTTTTTAGGTTACTTTCTATTTTGCAAATACTGTTTTTTTTTTGTGAGTGCCAGGATATGTCGATTATGATTGTACCTATATGTATTTTTTAATCCTGTATTCTATTTGTAGCACATTCACCGAGATGTGAAATTGCAGCCAATTCATGATTATTTAAATTTAAGAAAGTGTTAACATACTTAAAATGTCCAGTTCTTGTTAAATAATACTGTACGCATCAAATTAAGTGTCTAGTTCAAAGGTAGAATGAAATGCCAGCTCTGATAACACTTTCATTGAGATGTAACGATTTATTACATGTAACTGTTCAATGAACTTTGGACTTTGGACTTCAAACTATAACAGGGCCGTTGCGAATTTTTCCACAGAATTGATTCAATGTAAAGTTGTAAATTAACAGTAAGTGTCAACGTTTTCTGTAATGTTAATGACTCTAAAATACTAAAATACAAAAAAAATAAAGCAATGAAGACTTAAAAAGAAAGTTCACTTACTTGGGTAATGGGATTCATTTCGAGTTTTTTCCTTTATGATACTAGGTATCACTAATTTCTATAAATCTTCAAGATTATTATGTTGTTAGACTTTGAACTACGAAATTGAACTGTGCCCTTGATATTTGTGAAACACGAAGACAAACAAACTCCTGCGCCGAGTCGATGTAAATGACATTTATATATAACACGGTCACAGATAACAAATATGAACCTAACTAAATCCGTACATTGAATATGAGTCTTTTAAGATTTCGTTGTTATCAAAAATAAAATTACTTGAATAAACCTAACAGTAAAATCTTTGTTGTTTTACTTATACCTTTGTTGCTTTTTTTCAATCAACAAACTTTTTGAAAATGGATTTATTAGATTCATAAATTGGCTAGCAGTATGACTGAACATTTGTAATTGTACGAGTATAATATAATTTATGTAGGTACCTATAGTACTCGTAGTTAGTTAAAAAATCCGATAAAGTAATATTTTGATTGAGTCACTATTTTCCTTTCTAAATACCTGCCGATTTTATGTTGCACTAGGGACCAGCCCCGGCTTCGCAAGGGTGCAAATTTTGCGGCGTACATGCGTTAGATAGTATGCAGTATACTTAGTATACTGTATATAGTATACTTAGTATGCGTTGGATAGTAACATCTCCGATTCACAACACGGTTTTAGACGTGGTCGCTCAATCCTCAATAACTTGGTCCCTTACATTTCCAATATATCTATCGAAGTTGACTCAGGCAAGCAAATAGACGCCATCTATATTGACTTTAAAAGTGCTTTTGATCGAGTTAATCATTCTAGTCTTCTTGGGAAGCAGTGGGTGCCACGCTTTTAACATGGTTCGAGTTTTATTTAAAACAAAGGCCCTAGTCAGTGCTAGTCAACGGATTTACCTCAATCATTTATTTTGCAAATACCGGTGTTCCTCAGGGATCGCATTTAGGACCCCTTCTTTTCCTAATCTTTATTAACGTCATAGTGGACAAAATAAGTCACTGTACGGTATCTCTATTTGCCGATGAGCGACCTTAAGATATACAAAACTATAAATTCCATTGTTGACTTTCGCCAACTGCAAAGTGACCTAGACGCGATTTTATATTCGTGTCGCTGCAACAGTATGACTCTCAACGCAATTAAATGCTTTTATATTATACTAGTTGACCCGCGAACTTCGTCTGCTCAGCTTCTATTGGTTTTGGCGTGATGATATATAGCCTATAGCCTTTCTCGATATATGGGCTATCTAACACTTAAAGAAGTTTTCAAATCGGACCAGTAGTTCCTGAGATTAGCTCGTTCAAGCAAACAAACAAACTTTTTCAGCGTTATATATTAGTATAGATTCACTAGGAAAAAGAAGCCACTTGCTACAGAGTAGGTACAAGCTTGATTATACACTGCTGGCATGAAATGGCACGGAAGACAAAGAAATCCGGGATCTTGGCGTGATAGTTAACAGTAAACTAAATTTTGCCTTACATATCAACAAGTCTGCCACAAAAGCAGCTCAAATGCTCGGGTTTTTTAAACGAAATGCAGGGGGGTGAAAACATCAGCGCACCAAAATCTTGCTTTACCAAACCTTCGTGCGCAGTCATCTTGAATTCGCCAGCGTGGTATATGGAACGCAAAGAAGGATTCGGAAGTTAACTCCCGAGCGTAGCGAGGGAATGGGCAGCAGCGTTCTCTGTAAAACGCAACAACAAACACTGCGATCACCAACCCGCCTGCCAAGCGTGGCGATTATGGCAAACCTCCCCTTTTGGGGGAGACCTATGTCCAGCAGTGGACGTCTTTTGGCTGTTATGATGATGATGAAGAATCCTGAATGCCTCGCTATGTAGAGTTAGGTTCATATTTGTTATCTGTGACCGTGTTATATATAAACGTCATTTACCTACATCGACTCGGCGCAGGAGTATGTTTGTCTTCATGTTTCAAAAATATCAAGGGCACAGTTCAATTTCGTAGTTCAAAGTCTAACAACATAATAATCTTGAAGATTTATAGAAATTAGTGATAGTATCATAAAGAAAAAAACTCGAAATGAATCCCATTACCCAAGTAAGTGAACTTTCTTTTTAAGTCTCCATTACTTTATTTTTTGTATTTCAGTATTTTAGAGGGTGTTCCCTTGTTTCGCAGACAGAAATTTGATAGAATTTCATTTTGCAGAAAATGTTTCACATAATATTTGATCCTTATAATTTTATGTCGAATATTATTGTTTCAACAACTATTTACTTGAATGAAACATATTTCACAGAAACACAATTCAATGAATTTCTATTCACATTTTTTTATTTAACAAACTTATCAAACAGTAGAATTATTTTTTAACGAATATTGTTTATCCTAACTATAATATTATAAATGCGAAAGTAACTCGTTCTGTCTGTCTGTCAGTCACGCTTTCACGCCAAAACTACTGATCCGATTTAAAAAAAAAATTGGTACAGAAATAGTCTAGAGCCTGAGAAAGGACATAGGCTACTTTTTATCCCGGGAGTATGTTCTCTAGGGACCACGCGGGCGAAGCCGCTGGCAGAAGCTAGTTCGGTATATTTTTCCATGGTATTGTATTTCAATGAAAATGTAATCAATACTTAATATTATTGTTTTATATGTCCGAATTTACAATGGTATACTTTGAAGATGGCAGAATTTCAATTGGAATAATTTTACTAGGCACAGTGCCATTTTTATAAAATAGCATTTTTAACCCTACTTTAAAATTTAAATACGTCTTAAAAAGTCAATATTTTGTGCTACAAAACTTAGTGACAGAAACGAATCGCTGTAAAACCGACTCCACGTAGTCTTGTCTGCCCTACCCCTAGAGTGTAATTTAAGCCCGCGAAGGCGCGGAGTGGCGAGGCGGCCCGCGAACTGAGGAGCAGGTGTTATAACGCCCGCCGCGGCGGCTGAGGCTGAGGCTGAGCAAGCCGAAGCTGCGGTGGTGAGCGTTAAAACCATCTGCGACGATAAGTTCGCGTGGGATCGCCGAAGCACCGCAGCCGCCTGAGCCGTGACAAAAACCATGCCTGCTGCATGTTGCATGCTTGCTCGTATGCTGCATGTTGCATGCTGCATGCTTGCTTGCATGCTGCATGCTTGCTTGCATGCTGCATGCTTGCTTGCATGCTGCATGCTTGCTTGCATGCTGTATGCATGCTGCATGCTTGCTTGCATGCTGTATGCTTGCTTGCATGCTGCATGCTTGCTTGCATGCTGCATGCTTGCTGCATGGTGTATGCTTGTTTTTATGTTTGCATAGTTTTGTCTTTTATCCCCATCGCCATTTCCCGCCACCATCGCTTCGTGGGGCTCTGTCGACTGGGCCCGAATGAAAAGTTTTGGCTTGACTAGAATTTACCCGCATTCTTTTTGGGAACGCGGTGTAGGAGGGTATGCACGTTGACAAAGGGGGGAATAGAAGCGTTTAGAAACTGACTTGATAAAATGTTTTTCTTGGTGATAAGTTTTATATGAGCCAAACAATTTGAGGATAAAGAATATTTGATTTGTTATTCTATGATATGAATATCGAAACTTTGAATATTATTTGTAATAAAAATCGATGATTTAAATTTATTCAAAGTGAGTATTCTGCGTATTGAGTATTCTATGAAATGATAATACGAGTAAAATTTTATGTGAAACGAAATTCTATTAAACTATTTTCTATAAAACAACGTACAACCATTTTAGAGTCATTAACATTACAGAAAACGTTGACACTTACTGTTTATTTACAACTTTACATTGAATCAATTCTGTGGAAAAATTCGCAACGGCCCTGATATAGTTTGAAGTCCAAAGTCCAAAGATCATTGAATAGTTACATCAAATAAATCGTTACGTATCAATGAAAGTATTATCAGAGTTGGCATTCATTCTACCTTTGTACCTAGACACTTAATTTGATGCGTACAGTCTTATTTAACAAGAACTGACATTTTAAGTTTGTTAACACTTTTTAAATTTAAATAATCATGAATTGTCTGCAATTGCACATCTCGGTGAATGTTCTACAAATAGAATACAGGATTCAAATATCATTTAGATACAATCATAATCTGGCACTCACAAAAAAAGTAACCTAAAAACCTTGTTTTTATGTTTTGGGTGTGATGGCAAGTTCCATACTTTCCAAATATTAATTTAAATTTCCAGCGCAACTTCGTCTGCTCCGCTCCTTTTGGTTTTGGCGTGATGATATATAGCCTATAGCCTTTCTCGATAAATGGGCTATCTAACACTTAAAGAATTTTCAAATCGGACCAGCAGTTCCTGAGATTAGCGCGTTCTTGCAAACAAACAAACAAACTCTTCAGCTTTATATATTAGTAGGTACAGATTCACTAGGAAAAAGAAGCCACTTGCTACGGAGTAGGTACAAGCTTGATAATACACTACTGGCAGAAGACAAAGTAATCCGAGATCTTGGCGTGATAGTTGACAGTAAACTAAAATTTGCCTCACATATCAACAAGTCTGCCACAAAAGCAGCTCAAATGCTCGGGTTTTTTAAACGAAATGCAGGTGGATGAAAACATCAGCGCACCAAAATCTTGCTTTACCAAGCCTTCGTGCGCAGTCATCTTGAATTCGCCAGCGTGATATATGGAATCCGAACGCAAAGAAGGAATCCTTTTATATCTCATTAAGTGTTTAACTCACGAGCGAAGCGAGGCATTCAGGATTCTTGTATTAACTCAATACAAGAATCCTGAATGCAATGAGGGATTCAAACTAACCCAAGGCAAAGACACCTTTATCCCCGGAGAGAATACTCTACTTTTCACAACTACAACGAGAAAATTGTTCGCAAGTCATGAAGAGAGATAGGTTTCCGTCGATTTCATATTGAGGTCAAAATTCAAATCACATTATTGACCTCCGGGCAATAATATTGTACGGAATTTCATTATAACCCGCCGGGCAATAATGAATAACTTTAGGTTGAGTTTGCATGACATATAATGTGACGTATTCGTGCAGGTGTTGTGAAAAAATTAAAATGTGTTCTCTTCGAGAACGAAGACGTTTTTTTTGGACAATGCCGCCACACATTCCCAACCACTGCAACTCCTGAATGCAACTCAACTGTCTTGGATCCTGCAACGAAATTAATCAAAAAAGTACAGCGGAGGAGTAGGAGAAAAATATATATAATTTCCACTTCCCTCTATAACAAGCAGGAGACAAAACAGAATAGAGCTAGGCCAATAGGCACCAAGCCACATAATTATACAACTGGTTTAAGCCCAGTTGCCAAGAACCACGGATTAGGTATATATTAACACTCAAACTAATGGGTCCTAAATTGTGAGCTATTTTTTATTCCAGTAGGTAATACGTATGGCAAAATCGTTTGAACGCACGGAAATTTGTTCTGGTTTCTACAAGGTCCGTGTAGTAAACTTCTCCAGATGTAACCTGAATACTATCTAAGATAATATTGCGTACAGTTTGCAATTTACTCTTAAAGTTGCCATGACCAGTGAGAAATTGGGCAACACAGTGATCCACCTCCAGCCATGTCCTATCCAGCCGCTCACGAACGGATGGAAAAAACTGGTGGATGTGACGGCCTTTGATGGGATTTTCCCACCTACATTGCCATTCGGATAAAAGTTCCTCGATTTTAGTAATCTAGAGATCTTGGCACGGTCGCGTTGCGGTAAAAATTCTGGGCCCGTGATCTTTCTAGCGTAGTAGGTAGTACATTACAGCAGGCCGCTGCACATCTAGATCGACTAGGAGAACATCCGCCAGCACCGGTAAGGCTTCAGTACTAACCGCCTTATGCGCCTTGCATAAGAATATCAAAGCCAAACGCTGGCTTTGCAGCAATTTACGGCGTACCGCCCCTATGGTGGCCCTGTAAGCCCAGACAGGTGCCCCGTAGCACATACAACCCAAGTAAGTAGCCCCATAAATAGTTTTTAAGGTTTGAAATGATAGACCCCAAGTAGCCTTGGATATTCTCGTCAAGGCATAGAAGTTCTTTTTTGCTTTTTCACATCCTGTTTATATATGATCAATAAATGAAAAGTTCCTTTCTAGTAGCATACCGAGGTAGCACACGAAATCTTTTTTTTAACGGGTACGTTATTAACTTTAATACCAGGCCAGGATTTTAGGTTTCCTTTTAAAATAAGTTGATAGGTTTTATGCGGTGCAAAGGTCAGACGGTGTCGATCGCCCCACTGAGATATTAAACGTAGACATGTCTCAGCCAAGTTCTCGAGTCCAGCTCGAGTGCTTACCTCAATGAGCAGTAAGCCATCGTCCGCGTAACCGGTTAATGAACAGCCGCATGGGAGCGGAAGTGCGAAGAAATCATCGTAACCAAAATTCCATACATATGGACCGATAACTGAACCCTGAGGGCATCCCATGGTTAGAGACTTAGAAATGGAATGATGTCCAAGTTTGAGTTTCGCGGAGTCGTTTATAAAGTACGAAAGAATCAGAATATAGATATGTTTGTAGCAACCACGGGTTTTCATTTTAAGTAGTAGCATCGGCCACCATGCGTTATCAAAAGCGCCAGATATGTCGAGAAAGATTCCAACCACGTATTTATGTTTCGATAAGTTAACAATTTTACGGACAGAGAGAGCTGCTTCGACTGTGGATTTACCAATGGTGAAACTAAATTGATTAATATGAAATTAGGTCCGTTCGGTAGCAAACGCGGAACGATTAGTCGCTCTAAGAGTTTTCCCAAAGATGGAAGTAGTGTTATGGCCCGGTAGGACTTAGGGTCATCTAGGGGTTTATCACCACTCTTCGGAATTTTATTTTTATTTAATTTTATTAATTTTTGGAAAATTTACACCTAAACATAACACTAATAAACATTTGAACAAAATAAGGCCAATTCCAAGCTTTCACATATAATATATAAATAAGATTATGAAAAAGATAGTAGACTACATGGTATAAGATAAAACAGAAAATAGACTAGTTATTCTCGAAGAAGCTATCAGATTTTTTTTTTTTATTTAGCAACACTAGTATAGAAAATGTCGATATCAGCTTCCCGGCAGGTTGTGTTGTACATACGACACGCTCTCACCATGTACGAGTTCCGTCTGTACGCAGTGGCCACCACGGGGGTGTTCAATAATTGAGGACTACGTAAGATCACAGACGGCACTCGCAGCTCGATTTTGTGTAACAACTCCGTAACACCAGTTTTACCGTTGGCAATTTTAAAAAGAAACACAAGGTCGGATATTTTTCGCCTTTCGTAAAGTTTCGGAAGGATATGAAACTTTTTGCAACGGTATGTTTATGTAGGTATGTTTTAGACCGATATTGAATGTGCCTTAAAAAACCTTTTCTGTATGCTCTCAATACGAGTTATGTAGACATTATAATTGGGGTTCCAGACATGAGAGGCATACTCCGATTGACTACGGACAAAAGAACAGTATAATATTTTCGTAGTCTTTTTATTTCCGAACTCCAAGGACACCCGGAGTATAAAACCGAGTGCTATTAATGCTTTCTTAACTATATTGTCAATGTGTGCATCAAAGAGGAGCTTAGCGTCACAGGTAACTCCCAGATCCCTGATAGTGTTGACCCTATCAAGCGCTGTATCCAATAGCGTGTAGTTATGGATGATCGGGATAGGTTTCCGTGTAAAGGAGCAAACAACACTTTGAGACATTTAAATCCAACTTAATATTAATACAATAGTCCTGAAAAATATTAAGGTCTATCTGTAATAGATAAGTATCTGCCACGGTATTTATTTGTCTCACTAGCACTACGCCCGCGACGTCGTCCGCGCGGGTTTATTTGGTGCTCCACGAACTTTATCTCCCATCTAACCTCTTAAGGCCCTACCTCTGCTTCAGAGCCGTCAAAAGGCTACTTTCTAAAGGATATTCCCCATTAACGGCTGGGTCAAAAGATTGGAAAAAAATATATGTATATGGTAGATTCATATGCAACAATATGAACAATTGTTGTTTTCGTATGACATATAGTTTTGCTGTAAAAAAATATTTAACAACACGCTATTTTTGGATATTTCTTCCAAACGGCTTCGAAGTTTAAAAATATTTTTACGTGGAAAAATTGCTGGTAAAGTGTACTACAAAGTTAACATTGCTCATGTAAATCAAACAATATTTTGCAAAGATAATGTTCAATATTGAGTCTCCCATATATTTAAAGCTCTGTTTGGGCGAAGGCGGCAGTCGTGCGTTAGCACTGAGACGGGGAGGCTGTGCCGCTCGTTGCTCCGCTCGCGCTATCGACCGACTACGCGTATATGAATGTGTTAGTGCAAATATTTACGAACTTTTGTATTAGTATGCGTTCAAAGACTAGCTCTTTGCAGAGGAGCCAGCTTGATTGAGCGCGTGGGCGCATTGTATAGTTTCATACAGCAACTTATATCAAAATACTATCGGCGTCGCTCGGGTTTTATTTTATCTGCTCTTTTTTTTCAAACGTAGCCGACGTTAATTCTTAATTTCTTTTATTACCAACAAACTGACTAATATTAAAAAATCAATATAAGTTTATTTATTCATTTAAACTTCATGAACAATAGTGGTACATAGGCGGACTTAATGCAACGAGGACTTCTCTATTAGTCAACCTTTGGGTTAAAAGAAATACACTGTGGTAGGTGTACAGCTCTTCAACACAAACATAAACAAACACAAGTTCATAAACAAACACTTATTTTCATTATTCGGTCGGAATATGCGGCGTGTCCGTCTATGGGGGACCGGTTGGCTAAATTCTATTGTTTTGATAAAATTATGATATCTTTTGAATGTTCGATTTGAGTAATTCAAAAAAATGAGTGAATTAAGGTACGATTTATTTTGATAAAACTGATACCAAGGTGCGAATAACATAGTCTGCTTTGGTCTGTCATGTCGTATCTATTAATTTTTAAATAAAAAAGTGACATACAATAATAGTTGGGCATTTGGTCAGTGATACCTTTTCTGTTTGTAGATATTGATGTGTCCTCTGAAATTCGAGTTTATTATTTTATTATATCATCAATCATTTTCGCAGCGCACGCAAAGGGAGGTAATTTGCAAGGTTCCGTAGTTAAATAAGGATTTACAGCGGTAACTCTTTTCAGAGACATTTCTCCAGTGTGTCTTCACTGTCACTTGGTCGGGTTTTTTCAACAATCATCGTCATATTTCCAGTTTACAAACTAAACCGATATAAAAGCATTATCAATTGAACACTTAAAACTTTCACAGGAATCACAGAATCTGAAGTTTTTGAGTTAATGAAATTGCTACAAAATTATTTAGCAGAGCTGAACTATGAAATGGGCTTAAAATTTATTTATTTCATTTACTTTACTTTAGAAGGTACTTTTTTTATTTGAAATCTTTTTACGAGACTGTAAAGTAGTATAGGCAGAAACAAAAAGTAGTAAGTACACTGCATACTCGAAACTCAAGGTCAAACTGTTACCACTGCGTTGGTAACAGTTTGACCTCGAGTTTCGAGTATCGTTATATAGATCGTAGGCAGAAAAGACGAAACTGCTTCACAAAATTGTTTTTATATGACCACATTCGTATAAAAAATGAGACCAGTGAATAAAAATATGCGTAACGTATGTATCTATCTAAACTAAAAATCAGCCGTGCAATCGCCATACTCTTGTGTAGTCGTAGGCAAAAAAGCCGGCTTGGCGCGCATGTCTGCGTCCTCGCGTAATCTTTGATAATAGTTTTGAGGTAGCGCGTGCGCTACGGAAATGTTTGTGTCCACACACACAAACATTTCCGTAGCGCACGCGCAGATATGAATGTGTGGCCCAGATGCTCAAGGTTATTGAGCCTACTATACACCTTAAAGGGTATGTGTAAATTACTTAAAATGTAGGGCGTAGTTCACTCGCAAAATTTTGCTTACTTAGGGTATTTTTAAAATTGTCGTAAGTACCTGCCGGAGTCTGTGTTTCCTGATAGCTATAACCTGGGAGTATTTAAGTCAAGAGTGAATAGGTTACTTCTAGGCAAGCGTGCTCCATCTTCGACCACATCATCGCTTACCATCAGGTGAGATAGTGGTCAAACGCGAGCCTATAAATAGTAAAAAAAAGGAAATTTTAAACGAAAGGTCAGATTTGAATCATTTAAAGTATAATTTACATGCACATAACCAACCATAATTATTAACCAATTTAAATAGATAAGGATTAATATCATGATACTAAAATCACCACTATTCCATTTCACCCGGGTTTTGATTGAATAATTTGAACAAAAAGCGGTGATTATGGCTTAACCATAATAGTTAGGTACATACCCTCGCGGACTTTTTTGTAGATATTTATGTCTTCTATAAAACTTTAGTACATCAGTTTGCTCTATTGTTAATAGTTTCCGCAGCGTACGCGATATCTTTTTTGGTATTTTTTTCACACCTTGCGTTAATCGAAGTTTTCATACGGATCCCTATCTTTTTTGAAAATATTCTATAGCCTATGTTCATCAGGAATAATGTAGGATTCTAATGGTGAAAGAATTTTTCTAATCGGTTGAGTAGTTTCAGAGCCTACTCAAAATATTAGTGTACATTATCTTCATATCATCAGCATGTAGTAAAAGCTTTGAATACCGGAAAGAAGAACAAATCATTGATAAAAATATTAAATATCAATGGCCCAAGCAAGGATCCTTGGGAAACCCCCGATGGGACATTCATAGGCTTAGAGCGGTACCCATTCAGAACTACAGTCTGACACCTATTCTCACATAGGCCTTGAACCACCGGTAAAGATCACCCCTGTTGCCCACCGACAAAAGTTTGCTCAACAGGATCACGTGATCTATCCGATAAAAACATTTACTGTTGTCGGTGTATATGACATCGACTTGGGACCTCTGTGACATACACTCGGAGAGGTAGCCGCGATTAGACGAGGTTGACCGGCCCCTTACGAAGCCGTGCTGGCTTTCATTAAAACTGAGCTTGAGAGCCGAATAAACCTGGGCGTACATTATTTTCTCCAGTACTTTAGCAAACACACACAGCTTCGAAATTGGTCGGTAATTCTCGACCTTGACCCTTTTTAGGGTTCCGAACAAAAAACGGAACCCTTATAGGATCACTCGTGTGTCTGTCTGTCTATCCGCTTGTCACAGCCGGTTTTCTCCGGATTTACTGGACCGATTCTGTTGAAATTTGGTACACATATGGACTTCTGTGACCCAAACACGGAAGCGTAACGTAAATTATTAAATTTTTAGTATAGGGGTCTCTTTTGGGGGTCAAACTTCTTTGGTCAAAATATTTCAAAGAAACGTTTTTTGATCTATATCGTGTGACATCAAATGAAAGGGCTTACTATGAGGGTCTTAATTATATTTTTTTCATAATTTTAAAATAAATGGTTTTGAAGTCATTCAAGAAATTAGAAAAAAATTACCATTCCCCCCTTATCTCCGAAACTACTGAGTCTACCTACAGATTACAGGAAAACCTATAAGAAGTCTTTAGTGTTAAAATAACATGTTAAAAAAAATTAAATTCGTTCGGAATCCTTTGCACGCGAGTCTGACTCGCACTTGGCCAGTTTTTATGTATCGGTGTTATATATGCCGACTTCCACATCTTAGGCACCGCGCCAGTAGCAAACGATTTTTCGAACAAGATGGAAAGAGGCACGGAAAGATCCTTGGCGCAGTTGACGATGAATATGGGGGAAATGTCATCCGGACCCGCAGATTTGTTTACATCTACTTGTTTTAGGAGCCTACATACCTCACTTAGCCGTATTTCCACTTGGCTTATATCATGCGTGTTATCATTGAGACCCTCGACAATATTATAAACCGAAGATTGACTACTAGAGTTGGCACTACTAGAATCATCAAGAAAGTTAGAGCGAAAACAATTACCAAACATATCACAAATTACTTCACCATCACTGGACGTTACCCGGCCAAATTGCATCACTGAGGGATAACATGACTGTTTTTTAGACTTGACGTACCCCCAAAAGGCCCGCGGATTTTCGCGTATGTCAGATGTTATTTTAGCTATGTACCTAACTGTCGAACATATCCTCATCAAAAGTCTTTAGCCCGCTGACGAAGTAAAATAAAAGATTGATAGTCAGATAAGTTCCTGTACTTCTTAAATTTAGCTTATTCCTTTAATATTTTATTCAACGGACTTTTGTATCAGGGAGAATATTTTGATTTGGGGACGATAGTTTTAGTCGGTATATACGTAGAATGTAGCATCCTTATTACTCCGTAAAAGTATGCTACCGCTTCTTCCATCGACCTGCTACTTTTTTTTATTTAACTCGCCTTTTATGCCATCGTAATAGGCAGACTTATAAAAAAACACCGGTAGCACTCCGGGAGTGCCGGCAGAAGTGAAAACATGTAAATAATACATCGTTACTGTCGCGGTCACATCATAGACAAACCACCGACAAAAAAATAAACAAAAAGACACTGACGTGTGGCCGCGACAGCGACTGTCAGTGACAGATGTCAATCTTGACACAGTTCCTGACATAAACAAAACGAACCATAAAAACAACAAAAAATAACGTTGTGTTTAATTATAAGTACAAAAATACTATCATTTATGAGGTAGAATACAATGTTTATTTATTGCGCTATCGTACACAAATATGACAATTTACATGTTATTATTCATAATATTATATCGTTATTTATTTATATATTACATTAATTTTTATCTCTTGGAAAAATCAACTTTCATCCATAATTTTGTAATTCCGTAATTTCGTATCCTTGGATACGCGTGGCACGCTGTACATAAACACAGACGGACATTCGCGCAAGCGCCCTGTGCCGCCTAAGCGGAGCAGCACACTCAGGCACGGTAGAAAGAGTGGGAGATACTAGTTCCTCTCCCTTCCCCTCGATCTTACGCTTTTTCGCATCACGTGACCCTGACGCGAGCCGTCTTACGCTTTTTGCGATTAGGTCACGTGACCCTGACGCGAGTTTAAGATTTTATACCCATTACAGAAAAAGTGCTCAACGCCGCTAAAGAAGTTTTCACTTCAAAAATAATTACGTAGGACCGACCTGGCAGTCAAGTAGCTCAACGAATTCCGCGGTAACACATAAGGCTCTGTGATGAGAATCTTCAGGCACTAGTGGATCATCACAGCAGCTGGCGATAACTTCATCATTAGAAAAAACCAAATCGAGGATTCTACCATTGACGTTCGAGTGACATCAAATTGCATGTATTAAAATTATCAATTAAACCAGTCTGAACATTGCCATAAACATTTGTAGGGTACCTATAACGATTGTCCGTCACCGGCCCGCTGCCAATCAATATTGGGTTGATTAAAATCTCCTAAGACAATAAATTTATCGGACGGACTTGAAGGTACTTTCAAGAACGTTCGCCGAAAAGTTACTCAGTTGAGCCGTTAACAAGTTTCCGTAATTCTGACAGAAAATATATACAACACAAATGTGCATTTTATAAACTACTCTGGGTTTTTTATGATGCAACGTCAACGTAACCCACAAATCCTCTGCGGCCGAGATCCATTCTCTGCAATTGTCAGCGGCAAGTTCACGCTTAACTGCAATTAAAACCCCTCCGCCCATAACTTGGCCAGTATGGGTGTAGTACCGGTCACGTCTCCACACAAGATACCGGTCATCAAACAATTACGAGTCAGATATGCCATCCACTAGCCACGTCTCAGTCAAACAAATAACATCAAAACTATTACTGCACACATTCCTAAAGAAAACAGCTGTCTTTGTCCGTAGTCCCCGTACCTTCTGATAGTAGATATTAAGCGCCATGATAGTAATTGTAAGGTTGATTACTTAATTGAATAAATAAAAATATAAAAAGCACATTCAAATTACGGTAACAGGACATGTATACAACGTTGCACAACAAAACCAGGCGTGAAGAAATGAGTTAAAATTAATAGAAAATAAACAAGTTTCGATCATGAAACAAACCTGGCAGAAAATAGAGCATATAATCATATTTGCAAGTATTTACAAACCATTGTCACCGAGCGAACAGCGAACAATAGGCAGGTGAGAAAGGAATGCGTGTAAATAACGGTATCCTGTGTTTCTCAAATTTAGCGAATCAATATAAGTAAACAAAATACCAGGATGCATCGACATTTTTAACATAAAATATTTTATTTTTGGCCTCCGGAAGTACGACCACGTGTCGGAGTTCCGGACCAGACTGGGGTGGCTGCCGATTCGGCATCGACGAGATACTCACATCCTATCCCTTCTCTATACAATCCTGCACAACCCTAATTCTCCTCAATACCTTCGAGAACGCTTTGAGTACCTCATCCCGAGGGGTAAACCATGTCGTACTGCCACATCTCTTCTCCTTCGTACTCCGCGACACACTTCCAGCCGCTATGGTGACCCCTTCTCTGTTACTGCAGTTCGTCTCTGGAACTCTCTCCCACATTCCCTACGTGACAGTCCTTCTCTTGATGTCTTCAAGAGGAAAGTTAAAGAGCATTTCCTTTCCCTATGACATAATATTCGTAGATATGTATGGATGTATATGTATATATATGTGTGTATTTATGTATGTAGGTATATTTATGTATGATTAAATATGTATTATTGAAAAATGTGCACTGGATCCACCCTCTATTGTGATTTCTCTCTATCACTCAAAGGTTTGCTGGTAGAAAACTCAATTTTGAGTTAAGCTCGCCTTTGTACATGAACGTTTTAATCAATGTAAACTATTATAAGTTGTTATGGTGTACAAAAAAGAATTAAGAATTAAGAATAAAAACTTTTTGATATCTCGTTCTGTCTTGATGCAATGCTTAGGAGAAGTGGGACTTTTAAGTCAAACTATTTTGCAGCCAGCAACCCACACACATTCAAATCCACGCTTTTTGGCACACGCTTTAGTTTTGTTTAGGAGAATTTTATTTTCTAGTGTTAGATGATCGTTCACATAGATCTTACTGTCTCCTTGAAGCCCCAGATTACCGGTGTTTAGATTTTTGTGGTTTCTTGCTGCATCCACGAAATCATTCTTCATGTAACAGCTGTTGTGCACGGAACAAATAATGTTCTTATTTTGTTTATCGTTACGCGTTGGTATCCTTGCAATGTAATTGATCTGCTCCTTAGGGATGTGACAGTTGATGGTCTCTCCGATCTTGGCCACTACAGTGAACAGGTTTTCGTTGTTTGACATCGGCACACCTTTAATCTCGATGTTATTCACACGGGACCTTTGCTCATTCTCACGTTGCTGCTCCTCTAACTGAAATATACGATCTTGCAAGGTGGATAGCTCTTCTTTAGTCTCACTCATTGACTCTACTTCTTTCTGCAAGATAGATACCCTACCAGTCAACGCTTTGATTTCATCGCAGGCAAATTCAAAGGAGTGCTTCACTTCAGAGAATTCAGCCCTTATAGCCTTCAAATCTTCGAGTTCACTCTGTATGGCCTTCACAGTCTTCACTTATGTTAGCAGCGACTCCATTTGGGCCGACAGCCACTTCAACTCCAGTAGAATGGTCTCATAGTCCGCTGGAACTGGTGAAGTAACTTTAATGCATGGACTGGCCGACACGCTTGTGCTTTGCAGCTGGCACATTTCCATGTAAGTTTGCGTTCGCCCAGCTTACTATATCCACGCTCCGTTATACCCGAGCTAGGAAAGTCATATTGCCCTTCACATACGGAGCAAGTTACGCCGTCCTCGGCTTCAATTCCGCAACGTTTGCAATCAAACATTTTTGAGTAAACTGAAAGGAGTTTGAGAAACGTTGTCCGTGGGCCGGTAGCAGAGTAGCGACAGTTGTTAGCGCGCGAACGGTTTGCTGTCTACCGTCAGACTAATGCGTATAAAGCCTTGTCGCCGTATTCGAGGAAAAATACCTTCCGCAATACATCGGTTATATGTATACTGATAAGATCGAGTCTCCCGCTGACGCCCGGAGACGTTTCTTAGATACGTGCTTCTTCGACAAAATTGTGAGCGGTCAGCCTATCAATCTTGCTATTTTCTTGAGAATATGCGTTTGAAGGTTCCCCGCACCTATCCTCGAGGAAAACTTAAATACATATATATTTCAAACTTCACCTGTAAAGACTAAATTGGGACGACAAGCACCCCTCCGTAAAATCGTTGATGAGTACCATTCCCATATTACAACAATACCCGATCTTGACGTGTTCCACGATAAGCTGCGTATATTTAAAAACAAAATTAAAGGTGTAAATACCTTAATTTTGAATTTAAATTGTTGTTTAATCGTTTGTAAATATTTTATTTTATTTTATTGATGTTAATAATTAGATATTTCTATTAAATTTTATTTTACATATCTATAAAATTATACCAGACATTCTATTAATTTATATTTGACATTTCTTTTAAATTAAACTAGACATTTATATTATATTCATCGTTAAATTTTAATCTTAAAAAAAGTGTTTGTTAATCTACAAAAAAGCGCTCTTTTAAATTATACCCCTATGCAGTAGTAGCCCCCATCGAAGTTTTAAAATCCCTTTTTAGTACCTGTTGCAAAAAAAAACTATTTTTAATTTCTTTCCTCTTTGCAAAATAGTTGGGCAAACTTCATCTGAAACTATTCCAAATTTCAAGTTATTGCATTAGTAGTTCTGTAGACAGTCTGAGTCGCACCATAAGAGTGTCTGTCCATTACCTACAGCGGAGCGAGGCAACGGAGCGGAGAAACGGAAAATTTAAAACAATGGAATTTCATGAAATCTCCGCACCATACGAGTCACTGACATTTTGACTGACATGATTGGTTACCTAATATTTCCCCGCTCCGCTGCCTCGCTTCGCCGTAATAGACGGGCACCCTTAAAATGGCTACTTCCCGTTTGGCCAAATTCCGCATTTGTCCCGATTTGGCGTTTGGTCAAGATTTTGATCTTCATACATTCCCGATTCTTTAACATTTAAGAATGCCTGTATTCATTCCCGTTTGGTCAACATTTTGTTTTGAAAGTACAATCAGGAGTAAAAAGGAATGCCAACGTTCATGTTATATCTACTTACCTACTAGCTTCCGCCCGCGGCATCGATCGCGTGAAAAGTGTTTTGATTATCACTTTGCAGCTTTCGGCATGTTCTCTAGATCGATTCTGATTATGTGAAACCAGAACACTGTTACCCAAGTGAACTTATATTATTTATGGTTCCGTATCTCAAAAGGAAAAAAACGGAACCCTTATAGGATCACTTTGTTATCCGTTCGTCCGTCTGTCTGCCAAGACCCTTTATCTCGAGAAAGCGTAGAGGTATCGAGTTGAAATTAAAACCATATACTCAGGCCTACAGTCCCTTGAAAAAAAGATGCGGCCGTTTATGCCGCAAAAACTCGGGTATTTTCCGATGAACTAGTACTATGACTTTGGAAAGTAATACCGTTATGTACTACAAGTGTGCCGTATAGTGTCGGCCGGTGCCGTAAAAGAATAATACCATCCCATCACTTCCCGTGGGTGTCGTAAGAGGCGACTAAGGGACTCGCCGGAGAATGGGCAGCAGCGTTCTCTGTAAAAATCAACATCATACACTGCGATCGCCAATCCGCCTGCCAAGCGTGGCGATTATGGCAGTGGACGTCTTTCGGCTGATATGATGATGATGATGACTACAAGTGTAGGGAAAAGTCTGAAAACTATACATTTGTAATTGAATCTTAAAAAATATAGTCTTTATTTAAAGTAATATATATATGTACCTACAAATTAGTACGGAAACTAGTGATGGGTCGTTGAAGGTTTTTCCGTCAACGAAACGTTAACGTTGAATTGCGTTTGTCAACTAGTTGATCAACTAGTTAATTTCGTCAACGAGTTAACGTGTTACGAACGTCAACTTGCATGAACGATAAACGCCTAAACGCTTTTATTAACGTATGCTGTTGTAATGTTCATTTACGAACAATTTGATGCAGTTTGCGGGAGTTTTATTGTTAAACAAAACGTTGGGTTCTTTTTCTCGTTTCGTCAAACGAGTTGAATTCATAAACGTCGTTGACGAATTCAAGGAGTTGATTTGTACACGGTCAACGTTAATCCCGTTGAAGAGACATCAACGTTGATTAAAGTAGTTCGTTGATTCAACGCCCATCACTAACGGAAACCTCGGTGGGCGAGTCCGATTTGCCCTTGGCCGGTATTTTTTTTATTAATTTCAACTTGCGACGTCTGCGTGAACTTTAGAACTGGCTCCTGCCAGAGAGAAATAATCAAATCCCTTCAAAATGTGTAATCCTACTAACATTAATAATGTAAACATATAATACTTCTTAGCCGTATAGTTCCGACTTTCGGCAAGTTTGGGTGATCAGCTGATGCGCCATTTCTTCTTTTTGGCTTAGCGTTCTTTCTGACTAATTTGCTCTTTGCTCGGCTCCTAAGGGTTGATGTTAAATCTTTATTCCTGATTCAAAAAAACATCTTCGTGATTCTGGTACCTATCCTGATAGTTTGTAAGTTTTTAGCGTCCACAATAAAATTCAAGGCCTAAAAGTACTTCTACATGTTTCTGGGTTATCTTATATGTCTTTGACAATATTGGTACCGTAGAGTCTCAGACTTTTGGTCTCTTTTGTTTGGCGTTCGTGCAGGCGTATGAGGAGCCGAATCCAACAAAACTCTCTCTCTCTCTCTCTCCTGACTTCCTGAGTGTTTGTGTTTTTGTATATTCATATGTATATAGTTAGGATTTATTGCTTATTTAATATTACTTTTTAGCTTGAATTAATTAGTTTAGTTATTCAAATAAATGATATTAAACTATGTTAGACATTTCATATAGAAAAGGGCACCAACCGACAATTATCATTGCGTACTATGAAAGTATGCCCAAACACCAGAGGACAATTACCGGTTGGTGCAGGATTATTATAATTGCAAAATATGCACATCATTTAGGAATTTACATACTTTAGAAAGTCGGGTGATTAAAAGGAGCTGAACAGGTACACTGAACAAGTAATCGGCACACGCGGCGGTTTCTAGACGTGTGCACGTCTGCACTGCTCGACCGCCACCAGTAGACTGAGCTCAGCCTCTGTCGAGCACAACGTCCTAGACTCCGTCGAACTAGTCGTCGTCGTCTAGATGGCGTCCCGATTGTTCAATTGACTGACTTATTTTCGACACGGCCATCCTGCTATCACACGGCCTCGTGTCAAAACTCAATAACAGTACTCTGTTCAAGTCGACCAATCCTGACCACAATATGGCTCAGAAAAACTTTATCCTCAATCATTTTACAAAACATTACTTTCCAGTTAACACTATACTTAAAAAAAAACTTTGATATCTTGTAAAACATTGAAATCATCACCCAGGGCCATGTACCATCGCTATCCACATAAAAAATCAACTGTATTGCAACAAAGCCTCGGGGAACCACTAACTACACAAGTAAACAACTCTAGCGCCACGGCTCTCATAGCCGACCTAAGTGCATCCTCGCTGTATGTGGAGCCTTGTGGGACTTTCATCAAGTGGCTTAACTTAAGAGGAGAAATAAAAGATATAGATACCATAGAAGTCAAACGTTGGCTAGGAATAAAGAAAAACAACAGCGTGCAGTTACACGGATTCTGTGATTCGTCAAATAAGGCTTATGCGGCTGCAATATACTGCAAAGTCAGTAACCAAAATAATCTGCTAAAATGTCTGATCTGTGGTGGCAAGAGCTATCATGGATCCTAACATTCCAAAACCATGACAATTCCCAAACCAGCTATGAAACCAACTTAAAAATAAGACAATCTAATGCAGTAGCTGTGGTAAAACACCAGAAAGCAACCATGACCATTCCAAACATTATCCGCCATTTAATAAACAAACTGAATTCCTTTGAAAAAATCGTACCTACGCGTTTTTGCATGGATACTACGACTACCTACTGCAAAGGCCGGCCGACAACCTTATCTCACATTACATGAACTCCGTCGCGCAAAACTGCTGATTATCAAAACAGTGCAACATATGGAGTTTGCCAGTGACGTCAGTTGCTTACTAAAGAATGGAAACGTGCATTCGAAAAGTAAACTTTTACCATTACACCCTACCCTAGACCAAGATGGTATCTTGCGTTAGGCGCAGATTAAGAAACGCACAAATAAGCACAGAGATGAAACACCCAATCATATTACTTACTACACAACTATCGAATTACCACGCTAATAATTAAATACGCTCATGAGCTAGCCTACCACGACGGAGCCGCCTTACTTTATTAAATATTCGACAAAATTATTGGATAATCAGCGGATATTCAGCAACAAAGATATTCATAAGTAAGTAAGAAATTCATATTACATGCAAGAAGCAAGAGCCTATCCAAAAATACCAACTCATGGGTGATCTACCATCATCTAGAGTGAACCCTGAAAGAGCCTTCTACCATTGCGGTGTGGACTACACAGGCTTTGTAGAAGTGAAAGCAAACAAAGGGCACGGGATGAAAACTACCAAAGGGTACATAGCACTTTTCGTATGTATGGTAACGAAAGCTGTGCATCTACAACTTGTCTCAGATTTAACCAGCTCAGCTTTCTTAGCCGCAATAAACAGAATGGCAGCACGACACGGAGCTCCACGTCACATCTACAACGACAATGGAACCAATTTTGTTGGGGCCAACAGAATGCTGCAAGAAGAATACGACCACCTCCAAAATGTTTTCAAAGAGTCATTCTTTAAAGAGATGACCGAACTACAAATTGAATGGCACTTTAACGCACCTTCATGGCTTCATGCGGAAGGACTTTGGGAAAGAGCCGTGCGAAGTCTCAAACACCACCTCAAACGCGTGATTGGACAACAAAAATTAAGTTTTGAAGAATACACCACACTGTTAGCAAAATTGGAAGCTTGCTTGAATTCACGGCCACTTTGTGCGCTATCGGAAGACCCAGAGGATTTAAATTTCCTCACAACAGCCCATTTCCTTACTGCACGACCAGGTTTAACCATAATTGACACAGCAGATGACGCCAGAACCAGGTGGCATCTAGTGTCAAATTTATTTGAGGATCTATAGAAGAGATGGAAAACAGAGTACTTAACTCAACTATTAACCAGAAACAAATGGATGAAATACCAGAAGAATGTCAACGTGGGTGATTTAGTAATGATATACTCCTGATATAACTCCTTTGTATTGGCTACACTGAGCATCGTACCGGAACGCAGAAGCCGCTTGGCGGTACGTCTTTGCCCAGTGGGTGATCACAAGCCATCCGGAGCCTACCACCAGTTAGTGTCACCTGATTAGCACCACCCGGGGACCACGTGTAGGGTCAAACATTGGGTATTCTCCTACGGACGCGAGTGACTCGGTCCCCACAGGCCCCAAACTGTGCCCCGAAGGTGGGCGCCTTACACCAAAAACCTCGATTTCCTTTATTTTTAATAGGCGCCTTTTCCAGAGCCAAAGCTTCGGTTTAGCAACAGCAGGATTGGAGCATTTTGTATAGTTTAATCACAGATTGCTTGAAAAGTGACTTGTTTGCAAATTTTTAGTGCGGTAGAAATATACAATGCTCTCGAAAAATATAAGGTACCCTCCTGGGACAGTCGGGTAAAAATAGAAATTGGGGGCGCAAAATTTAAATCTTGCCAGGACTCTGGACCCTAGCTACGACCCTGCTCATAATCAGTTACTCCTACGAAATAAGATTATAAAAGTCAATACGGTGAATTTAGTAACAATAATTTCAGTTTTTCTTTAGATCGAAAGAAATAGTATGCAAATTAAGTGGTTACAAAGTAGCGCGCGCAGAGCCCTGTATGCCCGGCGCGCGGCGGCCTCTAGTTGCCGTTGCCCCGGGCGGCCGCCCGGGTCGTCCGGCCCTAGAGCCCCTACTGATGGCGACGATAGGTCGTGGTAAGTCAAATGAAAGGAAGAGTGGACTGTATAACATGAAAATATATGGGACTAAATATCAAGTTACAACGGTACGGTTGGTTTACGCAAGTAATAAAAATATGGAAGCCGAGCGCAGCCGTGCTCGGAGATGCGCAACAGCTGACTCATAGAGTAACTTCTGTAACTGACTGGTGCGGCGCGGGGTATGCGTTCGGCCGCTGGCCGGTTGGCGAGCCGCTGTCCTCGCATCCCCGCGTGAGGTCTGTGGCCTCAACACACATTTTCTTCGATTTTCACTGACAGTCGCAGATTATTGAACACTGATTATTTTAATTCATTTTGGCATTTTATATTATCAAAACAGTTTTACCGGGTTTATAGAATCAATTTACTGTGTAAAAATAATCGATATTTAGTAGGTACTGAATGAGGAACCCGAAGCTGTATAATAAACAGCCGCACGGGTCGGTGTTAAAATGGTCACCCATCCACAGTCCGACCTCGGCAAGCGTAGCTTAACCTTGAAGATCGACCTGTCCGGCCGGTATGTTCCGAAGCACGGAGGAATCTCGGTATGTTATAACAGTCACCCATCCATAGTCCGACCTCGGCAAGCGTAGCTTAACCTTGAAGATCGACGCGTGCGGCTTTTATCGTTTAGCCGTGCGGCTGTTACACATAATTTAGCCACCATGAAGAGGCGTGAAGTATAATAAAATAATACCATGGCATTGCAACTATCTGAGTCTGAGTCTCAATGAAAACTACTTAGTTTAGCGCTCGATGAAGTTTCTTCCTAAACTTAAAAATTCAATATCTTTTGATTTTGTGGGTCGATTTTGATGAAATAAACGCTAAATGTTATCACTTAGTATTTAAGTACCTAGATTTTGAATCTAATCAGTGTTTTATGCGTGATGCTCCCAAAAACGCACAGACAAACAGACAAAAAATTAAAAAATTGTATTTTTGTGTATGTCTTTTTTCTAACGTTTCTATGTGTTTTTTTATGCAAAAATATTCAATGTACAGACACGGCAAGTCTACGATTTTATTATATGTATAGATTAGATGGCTTTATTCGGGTGCACCTAAATATTTTCACAACACTTATTAAATACTCTCAGCTTTCTCTCAACACACAAAAGTACTCACTCAATTATTTTGAAGACATTAACATGATATTGTAATCTGCACAATGGATGCTGCTGCGTGTTTGTAAAATAAGTCAGCCCCAATTTAAACACAAAGAATTACCATCGAACTGGCCATTACATCTGTTAGTGTGCACCAGGACGCTGGTATCGGCAGCATGAGGTCAACAATAATTGTATTTGTTTTATTTTTTGCTACAGTGGCGGCTAAAAACGAGATGTTTATGAGAGACCATGATATTTATCCCACAAGGAAAAGCGCTGATAATACTCGTTTGCCAACAACAGGCCGATCGCGATCGACTGGTGAAGTTATGAACAATCCAAATGTGGGAGATGCAGTCGTTGAAAAGTTTGTCGAAACTCTGATGGCAAGTGAGAGATATTTGAAAATGATTGAATCTGTGGAACGCAAGATGACCCATTTGGACATGACATTCCATGAAAGGACTAACAGCGTTCTTAAATATTTGACTGAAATACTCAGACTCATTAAGGCATCATCTTCTGAAATGTTAGAAAAGGCTTTGAAAAACGTGAAAGTAGATATGGATAATTTGAAGCAATCTTTGTCAGAAAGACTAGACGATCGCCCTAGATTACGCGGTGAGTGTATTGTTTTCATTTTAATCCTAAAAGAGGCTATTCAATTATGGCTTATTTATTTACCAGGATAAGAACAACTTAAGGGACTAACTATTTGCTACTAAAAAAATAACTTGGCAGTGATTAAATATTTTTGCAATAATTATATTAGATGAGCTCCAAATGCAAAGAATTATCTAACCGCTGAACAAAGAGCGAACGCGGCAGCTCGGGTACTTAGGGCACCCCGACACGGATAGATTAGAATGGGATCGAAGCGAGTGAACTACGCTCCCGTGATCCCACTCATCACCCCCATGATGTGTCCATGTGATCCCACTCATAGTAGGTTCCTTTAAACCCTGCAAAAAGAAATAGTCAACATTACCAAAACAAAAACTCGATATCAGATTAAATTAAAACAAAGCTAACAACTGATTATTAAGCTGCTACTTTCCTAAAATTATCCTTCGCTGTAGCAGCCAACCTACTTATTTAACTTTACTCCCGAATTCCGATTAATTTGTCGCCGCGTTACAAATATATCTGTCTTTAATTACATAATTATAATACACTAGCGACCCGCCCCGGCTTCGCACGGGAGCAAATGTTTATTTAGCCCAAACTAACAAAGTGAACACCTAATTACCAGAATCAATAATATTGCGGTTCAGGCTGAAATAAAAAGTGTTAATAGACAACGACGTCTGCTCTCAGGTCTCTACTAGTTCGGGACTTAAACGGGGAATTAAACACTCAAGATGACTAGCATATTTATTAAGATAAGGATTTGTGCTATATTGGTGAGAACACCCCTGCAATTTGAATATCATAAAAATGGTTATTGTGAGTCAACCATAAAAGATAGATATATGCTACTGCGAACGTTTTCATAGGTATTGATGTGTTATCTAAAACTGTAGTACATCGTTTTGTTCTATCGTCAATAGTTTTCGTAGCGCACGCGATGTAAAGAATTTTTTCGATTAATTTTTTCCGTGTTCTTAGCCAATTTACACAAATTCTTAACAAATTATATACTAAAACCTTCCTCGAGAACCACTCTATCTATTAAAAAAACCCGCATCAAAATCCTTTCGCTCCAGCAGTGTTATTCTATAACTATTTCGATACCGAGCTACACCTGAGTGACAAAGCTCACTAAGTGATGATTATTACAAACATTATAAGTTTTATAGTTAATACGAATTTGATATTTCAACTCGGATTCCGCTGTCGAGAAACGAAAATGTTGTTACAGAATACCTAGACAGGTGTTGTACTTGTAGCCTTGTAGGTCCACAGGAGGCCAGTAGTGATATTCTGTAACAACATTTTCGTATCACGACAGCGGAATCCGAGGTGGGTATCAAATTAAGACCTATATGTTGTGTGCAATAAAGCTCACTTTGCGAGTTTTGTCACTCAGGTGAAGCTCGATTTCGAAATAGTTATTTTCAGAACAGACTAGCAACACACTGTCCGCTACCAGAGCGAGAGATCACTTAGCTTCGCATGAATCTGGCCTTATTGTGTTACTTATTTATCATCTGAATGCGAGTGCAGACTGAATGCGATTAACTTCCATAGCTTGCTGCATTTTTGGAATTGCGTAAATTATATTTTCAAAGTTGAATTGAAGTTGATTAAGGTCATTAAACACGAATGATTTGCTTTTAAATAATAAGGCTTCTGGGCTAGGTGAGACTTACAGGCTACAAGTATCCGTTAAGCTTTTTGACTAACATACTTGCTCAAAAATGCATTTACAACACACTTGCTCAAAAATGCATTTACGAAGTCTGTATACATTGTTAGAAAGTTATAAATTGCGCACCAAACAACGGAGCGTGCGGTAAAGTTGGTACTAACGTGCCGTGCGTGTCCTTCACAGTTCTGTTTTTTAAATTTCCTAACACAATATACAAGGATTCCACCAAGGAGTTTCACAATACGAGAATAAGAAAAGTTCAGAAGTTAGGAGGTGAAACAAAACGCAGTACTTGCCAATGTAACCTTATATTTTTCAATAATACTCAATGAATTATTAACAAAATTATATTCAACTTTCCATGGTGGGAGAATAGCGAATACCACAGATTAAGAGAGTACTCACACTTTTTCAGCTCTATTCAGCTTATGCCCATAGAAAACAACGATTTTGTATGGAGATGCGTCCGCATCCATTCAGCTTTCCGCGTCTTTTCAGCTTTCGCGGTAAACAAGTATAAAATGAGGACAAATGTGTTTTTATCATGCGAGTGCTATGTATGGAGTTCAGCGCTGTTCCGCCGCATTCAGCGTCGTACGCGGCCTTACGCGGCGGAACAGCGCGGTACACGGATGGTTCTCGACTCCTTGTGTGACTGACACTGGCATGGCCACCATTACGGATTTTAATTTTGATAATAAAAAAATGTCGCTAATTGGTCGCCAAATACAACTCACATTTATTCAGCTCCATTCGCGTTTCGCTGAACGATTTTGGTCACACTTATACAGCTCTGCTTCTATCAGCCGCGTACAGCGTCATAAGAATGAGAAAGGCGCTGAATACGCGGTGAAGACGGTACGATGTCCGTGACTACCGCAGGACCACCGCCGCCAATCGCTTCCATATTTGGTAAATAATTAGTACTCAATTGGTACTAATTATTAGTACTCGAACAAAAAAATTGGTACCTTCGTAGTTTTCGAGAAAATCGACTTTGAAAGTGGTCTGGCGGTAGTCACGCTCTTTACTCATTTAGTATTGTGCTCTAAAAATGGACATTTCTATGTGCGATATTTTTATCGCTTGGCTTGTTGCAGAAGAAATAGATAAAATTAAACGTAAAAAATTAAAACGCAGACGACATTGGAACGACCTAGTACAGGTACAGTCCAAGAACTAGATCGAAGGATTGAGAGTTTATCTCTTTCTGACAATTCTACGGACTTTATTAGACCGATAAAACTAGAAGTATAATTCACATACTAATTTTTCTTGGCAATTTCTTTGATCTAGCTCTTGGACTATACCTACCTTAAAAATTGAACTCATTGTATCTTCTAAACTAAGACCCGATTAAACCTGTGACTTGGCGAAAACTTGCGACTAATCAGCGACTATTGAGAGAGAAAACAGATCTTCGCTAGGTACCCTAGCTTTTGAGATTCAAATAGACCAAGCTGGAGTAGGCGCACCTCAGATCGGCCATCGCGGACATCGTACCTTCTTCGCCGCGTATTCAGCGCCTTTCTCATTCTTACGATGCTGTACGCGGCTGATAGAAGCAGAGCTGTATAAGTGTGACCAAAATCGTTCAGCGAAACGCGAATGGAGCTGAATAAATGTGAGTAGTCCTTAAAAATGACTGCCACATAAAACTAGAGCTCATTCAATTTAAGTAGGTAAGTACTTTAAATTCAACTAAATTAAAAATAGAACATCCGAAAACTAATGCTTATTCATTTCAAGTATTTTGAAGTTCAGTTATAAAAATAGAATATCATCAAAAATAGTAAAAGATAACAGTTAATAAGCTGGATTGTCGAACCTCCTTGGAAGGGCTCTTGCTCAATACGGGATTATTCCAGTCCAGTAAACCCGTAGCGCTGGACTGGAATGGACCGGACTGGCGATATCGTCTACATGATTCCAGTCATTTAAAAGCTGTCGATCCGTCAAGACTACAGTAACAATGAGTTCGAGAAAGCAGTTGATTTTTTTTAAAGAACGAGTACCTTTTATTTTATTTTTCTATCCTCCACTGTGAAACGTTCAATCTGCACTATCTCAAACATTTTTTCCAAAGCTGATTGACGCATAGTTTTATTTTCATAATGTTCTGATGATAATTATGTCCCATAAACTCGAATGATTTCTGTATAAAGTAATAAACCGTAAAGTTTGGTCTTCAGTTAACTTTTTCATTGTAAATCCTTTCTTCGCAGTTTAGGTAATAAATCCGCAAAAACAAGCAATACGTGTTTCCTGTACAATTGTTCTGTCAGCACTGGATTGGCCGTCTACATGATTCCAGTTGCACTGGAGTAGTCATGCGGGATTCAAAAGTAGACCGCCAATCTAGTTACTGCACTGGATTGCTCAAAAATGTAAACCCACACTGCAATGCACTGGCGCATTGCAGTGTGGGTTTACATTTTTCCAGTTGCATTCCAGCGCTGGATTCGATCGCTGGACTGGAATAATGTAAACCGGGCATAAAGAGAAAGTTAGACAAAGATGAGACAACGATCTAGTTCTAATTTTAAACTTGCAAATTCATGCCCTTATATTTTGTTGTGACTTTCCGACTGATATCAGTTTTTCTCATTACCTATTGTACTGTTTCTCGCAAATGTGTTGTAAAACGTTGTATGACATACGTGCGGATATTGGTATTTACAAACTCGTGACTATGGTAAACCCTCGACTTCGTCTCGGGCTTACATTCGTCTACTCGTTTGTAAAAACCAACTCACCGCACTAAAATCATAAATAAATATTACGAAGCCTGTATACATTGTACGAAAGTTAAAAGTTACGCACCATACAATTCAACGTGCGGTATCTATTTTACCACACGCTCCGTTGTATAGCGCCGTACGTATCCTTTACGTTTTTTTTAAATTTTCCATGAACAATATATAAGAATTCCACTAAGAAGTTTCACGCAGACGCAGACGGAAGCTCTTTAGCTCAATACGTTTGTTTCTTTTTAATACTAAGATAAAATGAGACGATAGTCGAGTTCTAATCATCCGACTGCGCCAGGAGGAGGGAGTGTGTGTATGAATGTATATTTTTTTTTTGGCACGCTCTGTAGCCTAAACGGCTTGATGGATTTTAGCTTGAGAGGTGTGGTTAGATTTGTCTTGATAGTCTCACTATCAAGACAAATCTGGGTAGGTATATAAATATTAATATTTAAAATTATTATTTTGAAGTTCAGTTTTAAAAATAGAATATCAGCAAAATAATAAATGACAACAGTTAATAAGCTGGATTTTCGAACCTCCTTGGAAGCGCTCTTGCTCAATACGTTTGTCTCAATTTAATACTAAAGAGAAAATGAGTTGTATGGCGATTGTGTAGTGGGCTCGGCGCCGTGACCAGTAGTCTTGAATCCTGTTAGAAAACTTCACTACACATATGTTCCATAGGCGTTGGTCACAGTTGTTGTTCGTATCTTGAGTGGGGTTATAATCAAAATTCACACCGCAGGACCATTTTCTTTAGAAAGTATTTTTTATTTGCGCGGACGCGCGTGACCCGTGTTATCACAGTTCGAATCACAGTTAGTGTCGCGAAAAAACACACGGAAGCGCGGCGCCAGTGCGCGCATCGGTAGACCAATCGGATTGCTCAGCGAATGAATGATGAGGGCGCCATTCGCTTAATCAAATCAAACCCTCAGTAATACACATAAAAGCTTAATTACTCGTCGAGGGGTGAAAAAGCTATCCTAAAAATTCCCTAAGATTTAATGCAGTAGGTAATACCCACTTTAAAATGAACGGTACGTAACGTTTTGAACAATATATACGGGCTTCGTAAATGCATTTTTGAGCAATTGAATTGTAAATAACTATTACGTTGAACCCATTTACCGGTTTCCGAGAATTTCCAATAACACTTAAGAAATGTCGGCAATATTCAATTGAAAAGCGCGAGGCTGCCTGTCCTACTTTTATGGAATTCGATGATATATGAGATAAAATATTTTAATCTTGTAGTGTCAAGAATTTATTAATTTCCGCACATTTCTTTACATAATTTACTTCACTATAATTAATTTTCTAACAAGTTTTTATCTAGGTAGATTTAACAAACAGCAGAAAGAAGGTGAGGCCCGGGATACAACCTTAGCGTAGAAGACTGAATTTTCGTCACTGATATGTTCTTAAAAATGTTATGTGGTGATGCTTCGTACTACGAGCCTATTACGCCTGAATATTAAGAGATGGAAATATATTTAAAACTGTGTGTACGATTAGTAAAAGTGTTATTTATTTATCATTTATACTTTATTGTACACTCCTTGCTTTTAGACAGTCATCATACCATGTGTTTATATTCCCATGTTTTCTTGTCAAATGTTATGGGTGTTACTCTACAATGTAATCATTGTTCACCGAAAGGTTTATGTCTTGATAGCGTGGGACCTAGTACACTGCCCTGAGCAACTCCAGAGACAATGAGCCTTAGCTACTTGTGAAAAAGCTAAACTTGATGGACTGCAGCTGGTTCGTCAAAAGATACCAAAACATTCAAAGCAAACTCCTTTAACTCCTATTCATTCAAGTACCTATCTTGAGGTGGAAGGTCAGGGGAGAGCGTGTCAAAAACCATTGCAATTTAAGAATACAGTTTTGTTTGACATTTTATCGTTTTGATATCTCCCAAGGCATGTACACCATTTGACTTTTCACACGACCAGCTCGAAAACGTCGAACGATGGTGAATGGTCTGTAGGCAATGAAATTATTATTGCTGTATCTTTTGGATATCTATCTGACCACGCGTGTTCCACGGGTGGCCATACTCTCGAACGCGCAGTTGCCGTATAAATTAAAAAAAGGAAGTGTAGGTACTGTAAACATAATAAATACAAAGAAAAATTAAAGTGAAGTTGAAAAGTGTAGAATTAATCAAATTGTAATGGGCCTCTTAATTGTGTGCCTACCGCATATAATTAAGAGGCCTATTACAATTTGACTGTGTTTTTTGCGTAAAATGGCCAACTTTGGCTTATTGGATAGTTGAGAATAGTTATTAGCATAGTTTCTAGCAGCCTCACCTTTTACATTTTTTTCTTATGTATTTGTAAAAATCCAAAATTCCGACCCCAATGTAGTTGGGAAAAGGCTACGCAGATGATGATTTGTAAAAATCAAAAATTCAGAAGTAAGTTTCTCATGAAAAGCGCGACGGTACTTTTTCGAGCTCGTGGATTGAACTACTGAACTAACCAAATGAAATGAAAAAATATCATAATATTCCTTATTTAATGGTTTAGTTCATAGCCTTAGTCTTCTTAGTGTTGTAGTAGTTTGAACTGTAAATTTCTCCTTAATACATTAATCTTATTATGTAAAATTTATACCAAAATAAACCATAGTTTATAAGAAATGAAAATTTAATAAATATTCATTAAACAAATTAATAATAAACTGCCTAATTTCTACATAATGCGATGAGTCAGCAGTTTTGTGAGTGAAAACGCAATTTTGTGATAGGGCTCCTAAATAAATAGTAAATATTCACGGTATTTACGAGGAGGAGGAGGCCTTTAAATTACTTCTATATCACAAATATTTAAAATAATACCTAATAAACATAAAAATTTGAAAAAAACAAAAGTAAGATAAAATGTTATGTAAAAAATAAAATGTAATAATGTCATTAAATAAATGTGCAGGTCGAGCGGTCAAAGTTTTCATACAAATGTTTGTAAATATGTGAGTTAGTAAGTCTTATTTATTACCGATGATTATATTACGTTATTTTTTGAATGAACTGTGGATGTACGGTACGGTGCGGCATTAATTAGGTGATGCAGGGTAATGATTCCACGACAAGTGTCCTTATATAATTACTAGTTGACCCGCGCAACTTCAAAAGACCAATAGGAGCAGAGCAGACGAAGTTGCGCGGGTCAACTAGTAATTTAATAATTGTCGTTTTTACTTTTATTACAAACAATTTCTATTTTTCCAATAGTATACCTAACTAGGTTCTAAAAGACAATACTGTGGACTACTGGTCGGGTAATTCCGAAATTTAAATATCACAAAATATATTGAGGCTACTCAGAGAAATATTTTTTTGCGCGGGTAAACCTGTACGAAAAAGGAATACGTACGTAGATGCCTTATGCCAAAACTATATGAAACGCACATTTAAATATCATTCATAATTACCTGGACATACTTCGGAATTTGACTTTAACAAAGAAAAATAACCAGGTTTTGAAACACTTTCATTTACAAATGAGGATGAGGATATTTATAAAAATCTTTGATATAGGCTCTAGGCTGTATTTTCAAGTAGACGAAGTAATATAAGTTGGCAGCATTAACTCCACCAATTCTGACTGGTAAATGAAAATTCAAACCCCTGACAACTCATCAAAAAATCTTTAGTTACCCGAATGCACCTTATATTTAACTATCGACCAAGGGATGGCACTGATCCAAACTGCTGTGAAAAATCAAACTTCTAAGTTAGTTAACGTAAAAATAAAACAACTCTTTTATGCCGCATAAAACGTATTTGGAGGTATATGGTACAGAGAGTAAAGTCCCGCAAACCCCCATTGAAAAGGGAGGATCCTCTTACCAGACAGTTGTGTCTGGCGGGCTACTGCCCGATAGTTGAAATTCGGGCTGATGTATATGTTCATATCGCACGGTAAACTCTGCTTGCGCGTTGCAGTATTTCAACCTAGTAGTTCGCTGCTAGTTGGATAGATGGCGTCGCGGTTCTTTTTTGTTGCGATGTAGATTTGCTCCGTTGGTTTTTTTTGTGGCGGCATTGATGTTTGGCGACACGTATATTTCGGCACTCAAGGGAATCAAAATATATCTATAGGATATTTCCCGTTGATCTAGAACTATGACAATTGGCAAGTAATACCGTCTTATACTACAAGCAGAGTCGGATTATCCGTAAGGCAAAGTGCCTCCTTAGGCACGTGCCTGGAGCACGCGCCAGATTACATTTACATAAAATAAACTTAATTTCGGAAGTTGGTGTTTTTGGTTTTTTAACACCGACTTCCGAAATTAAGGTTATTTTATTCTTTGTAGTGTTTTGTTTAGAAGTCGGTTTTATTTTTTTGTAAAAAGCTTTTTATTTTTCACTTTTATGTAGTGATACTTGGACGACGTCTTCGTCAACGCAGAAATTTGAAATAAGCAAATGCTCATAAAATAAAAACTACTGAACCAAACCAAATCAAATTTTTATGGGACCAAATGGCAAGTATACTGCATCGAACTAAAAAAGGATCACGGAAATCGGAAACCTCAGAGTGATCGGTGTACATACATAAAAAAAAATACCCACCGAATTGAGTACCTCCTCCTTTTTTGAAAGTCGGTTAAAAAAACTAAATAAGTACCTACTTACTTACATAAATTTAAAAAATCATACTTTGTATCGAGCTTCCGAAGTACTCCCCTATTACTACTTGATTACTCTTACATAGTTCGATCCGACCCCAAAAATCTATCACCTGCCAATTGTTTACGGCATTCACAATAGCTGTCTACTGCTTATGACGGTCTCGCTGGTCTTGTAATCGCAAACCACGGTTGCTGAGCGTGGGGTTCTGGATTCGATACCCTGGTTAGACAGTTTCGTACTGTTTTTCTTTTAGTAATTTTACAGTAGCAGCCTGGAGTTTGGTAGTTAGTGGAGTGCGGCTGACACACGGGTGGCCGTTTTGGAGGACTGTCTTTATGTAGAACTTTGCTGCTTTGGCTGTACAACTTCTAGTAACAGCTAGTCCAAAAAACTGGCCAAATGCGAGTCGAACTCGCGTGCAAAGGGTTCCGAACCAATTACTTTTTGTAACATGTTGTTTTAACACTATAGCCTTCTTATAGATTTTGTAATCTGTAGGTAAAGAAATATTATCTGCATTTTATTCGAAATTTTAGGCTCAATAGTTTCGGAGAAAAGGGAGGTAATTTTTTATCTAATTTCTTGAATAGCTTCAAAACTATGAATTTTAAAATTTTGAAAAAAGTATATTTGAAACCCTCACAGTAAGCTCTTTTATTTGATATGTCACGCGATACAGATAGTTTTTTTTTCTAGTTTTACCTCCAAAATTGACCTTTATACTCAAAATTTAATAATTTACTTAACGCGTCCGTGTTTGGGTCACAAAACTCCATAATAGGTATGTGTACCAAATTTCAACAGAATCGGTCCAGTAGATCCGGAGAAAACTGGCTGTGACAGACGGACAGACACAGACATCCGAGTGATCCTACTTATAAGGGTTCCGTTTCTTACGGATGTTTGGAACCCTAAAAATCGAATCTTCCCAAGGCTGGTAAAAGTTTCTAGCTGGTTTCGCTTCCTCCTTCATCGTAGTTACTCAGGTTTCTAGGCATAGGTTGACAAAGAAACTTCTGTGGAAGTACAAATGGTTAAGACAAAATCTGATCTGATACGAGGCGGAGTAGAACAATATCGAGCTTGCTTCGATCGCCTTCGTATCTGGAATTTTCTAGGTTTTTATAGCCTTTTCGAATAAGTCGATTACTCAATCCTGTTTCCGTGCGAATGGTCAATAATCCTAAGCTATTCCTACGAAATCCTAAAAGTTTCGCGGTCGCTACGCTCGCTAAAATTTTCTTACGTACATAAATTCTCAAGTCACTTCAATTTTTAGGGTTCCGTACCTCAACAGGAAAAAAACGGAACCCTTATAAGATCACTTTGTTGTCCGTCCGTCTGTCAGTCAAGACCCTTTATCGATATACTCGATACCTTTTTGCGTTCCATCGGGAACGCAAAAAGGTATCGAGTTGAAATTAAAACATATACTACGGTCCCTTGAAGCTGTAAAAAAATCAAAGTTCTAAGTTAATGTAAAAAAAGATACTGCCGTTTATGCCGCAAAAAACGTATATTTCGTCACTCTGACTACAAGTAGGTATAGGGAAAAGTCTGAAAACTCTACAATTGTAATTAAATCATAAAAAATATAAATAGTCTTTATTTAAAGTAATATGTACCTACAAAGTACATAACCCTCGGTGGGCGAGTCCGATTCATACTCGTCCGGTTTTTTGATTCATTTATTACCTACGCTACAATTTACTACACGTATGAGATGAAGAAAAGAAAATATGTTAAATTGTTGTAGTAAGAAGATTCATGTTTTATAAATATTGTCATAACATTGCAAGAAAATATATCAACATTCTACATAGTAGAAGAAATCGGTGCGAATCATCGCGTGCGAAGATTCACTACACAAGCATGTCACTGTACTGTTTGTTTTTGTTTAACTCCCGCGTAGTTTTATAAACCGTCGTGGGTTCGCACAGACTATGAAGTTGACCGCCAGTCGTTTCACACCACACTTGGGATACACACCGCATTATGTCCCCAAAGTTTACGCTACTACAAATCGTGCTGTTCGCTCTTACTATCACATCCGGAGAAGTGTCGCGGAACAATCGAGGTCGGCGGAAAAACGACGATGCTGATAAAACTTTATGGAAAAAGGAATACGAGGATGAACTAACCGAAGCTATGCTTACCGGGAAGCGGGAAAATTATACCCGATCGGCGGGGGCGCAAGCTGGCAGCCTGGATAACGATGCAGTTATAGAAAAATTGATGGAAAGCATAACCTCGAGCGAAAGATATCTCAAGAAAGTAGAGGCTATAGAATTCAGATTGAACAGGCTGGACATTGAAGTTCACGAGAAGACTAATGCCATGATGAAGCTGTTAAATAACATTTCGAAATCGATTCGTTCCGAGTCGTGCTCTCAGAAAATGGAGGCCGCCATTCATGGGCTGGTGGCGGATGTAAACTCTATTAAATATGCAGTGGAAAAGACTCCGCGGTCCAGTTTATCCATCCCAGGTATTACAACAGAATTTTCATTATTATTAAATATGTCTGTAATTTTTTGTTTTAATCTAAAAGCATTATTTGGATACATTCATACTAGACTGTTTGTTTCGTGTTTCTGCTTAGAGCAGTATTGCGTGTGTTTTTTAAATAATTTAAAATATAAAAATAATACCTAATTTGCTCTTGTTATCTTTCTTTATTCAAATTTCTTAATTACGTCAAGTCTTCTAAGTGTCTTCAAGCCGAAAAGGCTAAATACAAACGTAAACGGTCATAAAGTGCGGATAATTACACAGAAGTCATAATGGGATATAACCTACCTTTCTGCTTAGCGTTTGTGAACTACGAGAAAATCATTACTAATACGGAGACTGGGACTGGATTGGAGCCAGATTAACTGTCGATATGTCGAAGTGCTGAAAGTCTAACTCCAGAAGACCAGGACCGATCCAAAACTGGCCTACGGGTTTGCAACAAGGTGATGGGCAGGGAGACCGAATTTTTCTGGAACTGTTCCTCGCTGCACTGGAGGATGTATTCAAGATTTCTGGCTAAAGCTGTCTAGGCATAAACTTCAATGGCCAGAAGAATAGTCACCCTCGGTCTTCCGAGTGTCTAGTATTCACGGCTGAGTCTATGGAGAACGTCAGTAGGCAATGCAGAATGACTCAATGTAGCTTCCGAAAAAGAAATGAACATTGAAAATTGTGTTTATTTAAGAAAACTAAAAACTTTCAAGATAATAAAGGGCAAACATTGAATCTGGTCGGAAAGCAGCTTTAATATCTTTTTATATCACATCATTGTAGGTACCTATCTCAATACGAAAGAATTTGGCTAGCGCGTGAGGCCAGTTGTGGTGCCTCAATAGATGGCTGAAAGTCACCCAAAGCGCAATGCAGAAGGAATCAAGGAATAGGAATCAGATTTCAGATTGAAAAGATCTGAAGAGAGCCCGGTTTACTGACTGAAGAAGTGCCAATCTTAAGAGGCTACGGATGACCGGATGACCGGTAGGGCTAAAAGTTTCCGTGGTGGCGGCCGGAGGGCGTAGCAGAAGGCCTGTCACGAGATTAAACGAAATTCACTAGAATACAATGTGACTTGGGTTAACCCTGTCTTGCCCTTTTGAAAGTAGTGATTGTTCGTCCAGGGGCTTTTGACAAAGTGATATTCTAATAATAGCAATAACGATCAAAAAGGGCTTGACATGAGCTACCTACTAAAAGTCACGTGATTAAACCCCACATTTTAATATCGAAAATCCTTCTATAGTTGATAGAAAGTCGCTTCGTCTATAGAGCCGGTCGTAGGTGTAGGTATATAGGGGGGCCGGGTGGGCCGTGCCCTCCATTTATGGTATAAAGTCAATCCACATATTTTTAAAGTACACTAAACTTGCTTCAATTTCACCATAAATCGTATCTCTGTAGGTTAAATAGGTGTAGACTATACAGCACTTTAAACATCGGATTATTTCCCCAAGAAGTTAGAAATTATAGTTTGTAAGGAGGGCAAAAAGTTACTTCTATTTAGATAAAGATTCCACCGGGGCTGTAGAGGTGGCAGAAAATCAAACCTATTCGGTAAAGGGTACAAAAGGGTATAAAATCCTGAATGCATCGGGGAATTCAACCTAGCCCTAGGCAAATACATCTTTATTCCCTGAGGAGCATAGGTACTCTACTTTTCACACCTATTGCGAGAAAACTCTTCGCAAGCCATGAAGAGAGGTAGCATGCCGCGAGAGGTTTCCATCGGTCTCCAAGTTGAGTTTCAAATTCAAATTATGTTGTTGACCTCCGGGCAATAATATTGTACTGTATTTAATTATAACCCGCTGGGCAATAATGACTTACTTTCGGTTGCATGACATATAATCAGACGTTTTCTCATACTCGGAAAGTAGGCCTGAAGTTGCCTGAGGAGCGGGTTGAAAGTATTACTTTTCAGCCCTAGAGAAATCGTTTTCAACTGACAGCCGTCAAATTATTAAAAAATAACTTGTTGAACATTTCTATTTAACCGTGCCCCAACATTCTATACAGCCAGTCAATTACAGCGCAATGTAATATTGAAATAATATAAAGATGAGTATAAACTAAAGATTATATTTTTAAATGACCTTATTATAATTTACTTTCAACTATTTTAAAAAAAAATATTAAATAATGGCTGAATAGCTGGCCGGTCACAGAAAAAAAAAACAAAATAGGCGGGAAAGTAGCAGTCCGATCTTCATTGTTTTTTCAAGATTTAAAGTTTTGTTCATACTTTTTAGGTATAGCAGAGATTTGTATTAACACGATGTTGATCAGATTCACATATAGATTTTTTATTTAGTTGATTCGTGTTTTTATTTTTACTTTCCTTGTATTTGTAATGAAAAGCACATTATTTACCTCGGGTGAAAGACTTATTTAATCCCTCGAACTATAAGCCGTCTCGTGAATCTGTAACTTTCAGCCCTAAGATAACAATGTACTATATATTATCACTGGTTTGGGTATTGTGGCCAGTCATAGTCATAGTCACCTGGGCCTTCTGACTATGACTGGCCTAAAATTTCACTTTTGATCGTGCACACCGCAACAAATGATTGATCTATTGGGCGTCGCATCTCAGGCTGGGGGCCAGGCCTCTCCTGGATAAAGCCCTAGATACGCCAATGGAGCCGCCAGCCGCAGGGGCATTGTCATTGTCTGTATCGACTACACTAACGTCTATAGTTGAATTATTTACGGATTCGATACTGCCGCTGCATTAAATTAGCGGCCTTGTATTCCCTCTTCTAGCAATTTTCTGTGATTACTGCAACCAGCTAACAATGCAAAATATTGTTTTTAATACTTAAAAATTATAAGTTTTAATTCTTATTTTATTTCGAACTTAATCTGACCCATCATGGCCGTACTTAATGAAACATCAAATATCGTTTTGTTTCATCCCAACAGCCATTTAAATATAAAGATCTATCCAAATGTTTTTTTTCTTTGTGTCATTGGTTTCTGATTTTGATTTGTGTGGTGCACCTACTGTTTTTTTTCACATTTTATAGATCTTTCAGGTGATGGAGACTTCCACAAGGATACAACGCTGGACACTCGGCTTTCGATCCTGGAAAGCCACTTGAAGTCTGTGCAGAGTGGCGTGGACTCCATCGTGGGCACCATAGCCGAGGTCAAGAACAGACAGTACAATAGAGCGTCTCCAAGCAAGTAAGTTGATTTAATGTAGGTGACTTAAGATGCATTTTGGCTGCTTGCAATTTACATAAAACAAATGCGGCATCCTCATCTTCTTTAGTATTTTGGGCCAATTCGGCACGTTGCGTCTGCTTCTGTCATGTGTATATGGCATTCACATTAGTCGCTGGGTCCATTCTAACCACATCATCATTCACAAAATACGTCCATCGTTTCTTCCTAGTAAGTTGGGAACCGCATAGGGAAAGGGCCACGAGCAATCTGGATTGGGAGGTGGCTTCAGAAGTAATAGACAAAGATAAAATAATATGGGTAATCAACACCTTCATCCCTTTCAAAGCAGCAGGGTTGCATGGTATCTTTCCGGCTCTGCTCAGATGGAGCGGTGACTCGCTAGCTGAATGCCTTGTTAAATTATTCCGTGCCTATCTAGCCCACCGTTACATGTCCTTGATATGGCGCGAAGTAAAAAGAATCTTTATTTCGAAACCAGGTGGAATCGATTACATTCAGCCCAAATCCTTCAGACCCATCAGTCTCACCTCGTTTTTCCTGAAGACATTGGAGAGGCTTGGGGACAGAAATATTAGGAACCAAATTTGGCTAGTCCCAAATCAACACGCCTACTGTGCAGGCAAATCAACTGAATCCGCACTCCACTGCGTAGTCACACGCATAGGAAATGCTGTCAAAGCTAAAAACCCAGCTTTTATTGACATAGAAGGTGCCTTTGACAAAACAAACTTCGCCAGTATCGGTCAGGCACTAGCCGTATACCGTGTGGCGCCAACACTTATAGAATGGATTCACAACATGCTAAAATACCGTGCTATTCAATTTACTGTGAACACCACCACACGAGGCATCGTAATTTGAGGCTGCACACTTAGTTATAATGAGCTCATCACAGAGCTCAACGCTAGCAGTCTGTACTCGGTGGGTTATGCAGATGACATAGCAATTCTTATCACGGGGAAATTTTAAGGCGTCTTGTGTGACCTCATGAGAAAGCTTTCAAAATAGAGAGTTGGTGTGCAAAACACGAACTATCGGTCAATCCCTCCAAAAGAGAACTAATAATAATGTTTACTTACAAGAGAGTCCTTGAACCTCATAAACTATCGAAACTTTTCAATACCGAATTAACACTTAAAGAAGAAGTCAAGTACTTAGAAGTGATCCTCGATAACAAGTTGCTCTGGAACAAGCACCTTGACTACATACTTAACAAAAGCACAATCGCACTTTACCAATGCAAAAAAAATATAGAAAAAACTTAGGGGCTCTCTCCAATTATCACACTTTACACAGCTGTGATCAGACCAACGCTGACTTATGGCGCCCTAGTTTGGTGGATGAGGGCTGAACTCTCGACCACCATCTCTAGGCTCAAAGCTCATCGGTTCCAAATGCTATCCTGTTCCGCTATCACTGGCTGCATGAGGACAACCCCAACTACAGTAATGGAGATAGCCCTACAATTAACTCCTCTGACATGTACATACAGCAGGAAGCAGCACTAGCAGCTATCAGGCTTATGCACTTAAGTATATGGGGCAAAAACCATACTAGTCCACACACTGGCATCCTGGACCGGGCGATTGAGTACCGACCATGATGAAAGGACACCGAATAAACCTATGTTCAACAAAAGTTGTAACATACTAACAACAGAGGAAGAAAGGGATCAGACAGGAGTCTATGAAGTACACATCTACTCGGATGGCTCAAAAACTCCAAAGGGTTCAGGGGCTGGCGTACACTCCCTAGAACTCAACATTAACTTTCACCTACCACTGGGCGAACACAGCTCGATATTCCAATGCGAGTGTGTTGCCCTAACACAAACCGCAACAGCTGTAAAGTACACAACCGCGCATCAGATTCGTATCTGACAGTCTGGCTGTGCTCAAAGCCCTAGAGAGAACAAACAAACTAAAAGCAAACTAATCTTTGAATGCCACTTCGTCCTGGAGAGTATATCGCTGTCTAACGGAATTAGGCAATGATGCCGCAGATGAACTTGCAAGGAGAGGTTCCGAGATGGTAGTGCTAGGCCCGTTCCCACTCCCTCCCCTACCTTTCTCGCAGTTTCGTACATGGATTTGCCAGAGATCGACTGAACTTCACTACAACAAATGGTCACGGGCTGCAGACTGCAGGCAGTCAAAAATGGCAATGCCAAGTCAACATCCACGACTAACAAAACGATTACTCAGCCTAAGTAGAAATAACATCAGAACAATAAAATAGGGATAATTACGTTCCATTGCCTCCTAAACAAACATCTCTTTAACATCGGCGCCACGGACAGCCCACTCTGCAGGCGCTGCTTTGACGCCGAAGAATCAGCCGCCCACGTCATCTTGGAATGCAAAGCCGTGGCTACCCAACATCAACAAATCCTCGGAACGGTGAGGTCGCTCCGTGAAGCCTGTGAATCCCCTAGAAAACTTCTGTGCTTCTGGGCGGAGCTAGGCTAGCTAACTTAGCCAGGACACCTCCGCACAACGAACAGAATGAGAGTCTAAGTGTAGTACCTAGTAAATAAAATCCACAGAATTCCTTGCACTTTTTCCCTTCCTTCAAACCGGGCCCACACTTCTTGGTATATTTCTCGGTATTTTTATGTAGACCGGATGGTCTTCTTAACATTTGAAAACTGCTATAAAAAATTGCGCTTGTATCAAAATGTTTCTAAACAAAGCATTAAGTAGCTATTCAGTTACATTACTTTGTTATAATTTGATGTTCCCACGGTCACAGTGTTGAGAACGTATTGTATTAAAGATAATACAATACGTTCTCAAAACTGTGACACGAGATTTTTATGTTTTATATATTTTTATTATTATATAAATTATTATATAAATATATAATAATTTTTAATTATATTTTGGCCTTACCGTACCATACTAGGCCTCCTCTCTGTGAGGGAAAGTGGCCTGTATCTAATCCATCACGCGAACTCAGTGCAGATTTATACCTTAGTTGATGTCACATCGGACAAGTCTTTCTTCTCGATTTTTAGGGTTCCGTACCTCAGTCAGCAAAAATGGAACCCTTATAGGATCACTGTATAGAAACCCTCGGGGCGCGAGTATGACTCGCACTTGTCCGGTGTTAGGTTCTAGTACGGTTTCCGCACGATGTTTTCCTTCCGTTTTGAGAACAGTGGTGAACTGGTGATGAATTACATATTCAAACCGGCATTCAACAACTCGTGACTCGGGCCGTTACCACTCGGCCTCCCCGGGCCGTGGCTCTCAGAAGAGGCCTGTTTGCAGCGGGAACGATATAATGGTTTAACTATAATCTATCTGTCCACATATTTACAGGGTCGGCCTTAACCATCTAAGCGCCCCGGGCGAGTCGTGCATTTGTTGCCCTTTTATATTTCACTAGCTCCCTAGGGAACATACTCCCGGGATAAAAAGCCTATGTCCTTTCTCAGGCTCTGGACTATCTGTGTACCAAATCAATTCATTCAAATCGGTTCAGTAGTTTTGGCGTGAAAGCGCGACAGACAAACAGACAGAGTTACTTTCGCATCAATATTATTAGTAAGGAAGTAAGGATTATGTATAATTAAAATAACATATTATCAATTTTGTGTCATATATATTACTAGTTTTTGCCCGCGACTTGATACACGCATATCCCGTTTTTTCCCGTTCCCGTAGGGATTTTGTGAAAACCTCTCTTATTGCTCCCCTACAATCCCCAAGGAACCTACATGCCAAATTTCAGCTTTCTACGACCAGTAATTTCGGCTGTCCGTTGTCTAGTAACGGTTTTTTTTTTTTTGTAGATTAGGTATAAATTATAATGTCAATGTGTTGATTTATATTAACAGTATGATTACAGACCTACCTACCTCATTTGTTTGTATTGTTTCAGAGTGGACGCTTCGAGCACGGTAGACTCCATATCTCTTATCAACGAGTTCAGAAAAACGATTCGTGAACAAAAAAGTAACAAGAAATGTGACTGCAGGTAAATCGTCCCCCGCGTTTTTCTCCCGTGCTTCGAACGCAAATCTAAGAAAAATAGATACACAACCATTAGGCTATTCCTTATTTGTTAACCATTGTTAACGTTTAACTTATAATTATGTCGCGAAAAAAAAAACAGTTGTTCAGTACATTTTGTCGAGTTATGCGCACATAAATGTATGAAGAAGTCGATTTTTTTTCGCGATTTCAGTGTTGGTCCCATAGTGAAAGTTGTTTATAATGATGAGTTCAATGACCCCTTAAGAGGTATTGCGTTTATTCTGTTACAGGTTGTATAGGTACGAGTAAGTTTATGTTTGGTATAATTGAACTGTGATGACATTACAGCAGGGGAGCCGGCGGCAGAGTGGATCGATCGGAGCGGTACCCTACCGACTGCCACGAGATCCAGGTGCAAGGCTTCAATGTGTCCGGCATCTACAAGATCAAACCAGAGGACATGGATCCCTTCTACGTGCTTTGTGACCTCACCACCGCGGGAGGCGGCTGGACGGTAATAACATGCGTTCTCACACTTTCACGGGTCGATCTTCAAGATAAAGAAGCGCTTGCCAAGATCGGTTCGAACTTGGGTGTCCATCTTAACATACCAAGATATCTCCCATCCTCTATGCTGCGGCAACCACGTTAAGCCGTTGTTCCCGGCTGTCATTTGTACGAGTATATCTTTGACAGTCGTTACGGGGAGGCAGTAGCCAATACATCTGTCACCAGTCTTACCAAGGGTTAGGGTATCGTGTTTCCCGGTTACTGGATTGCCGAGGTCAGTTTCAGTTCAGGCAGTTGCTCCATGTTAAAGACTGGTACCTACCCAGCTGCATCCTGATAGACTGAAACCCAACACCAACATAATTGGGAAAACCATAGGCAGATATCAAATAAGCAGTACCTAAACATAGATTCGGCTTCTTCTTCTTCTTTTCGTGTTAACAGTTGACCAGGTTATATTTTTTGGGTCCAGTAGCTGGCCATGATTAACCGCACCACACGCACACTAGGTAAGTATTTGATGGGTCAATAATCCTCCATTTCGCCAGGTTACGTCTTGCACTGTGAGTGAGAAACGCAGTTATCGAACCTAATACTTAATCCATATGGGATTGGTAGACAATCCCATATGGATTAAGTATTAGGTAGTCTAATGTTTGACACCAAAGATGTGGACAAAATGGAAAACTTATCAACTGTTGGCTGGAATATATAATCTCTTCACTTGTTAGTATAAATCACACAGTAATGAATCTATAGCATATCTACCGATATATTATAGATACATTTAGCTTGAACGACCGTGTCTCATCAGATTGGAATCAGGCTCAATTTGTCGCCTCACCTGTAAATCTAAATGCGGTAGAGGAAATGTGCAATCTCCCAGGCAATCAACGTTATCTAATTTCCGGTATAACCTAGTAAAGAGAGATTGAAGTCGTGCCATGATAATTTTATATTTCTTTGTAATACCTACCTTTGGTGTTCGTTATAGGTTTCATTTATCAGGAAGAATATTAAGACAGTTACTTATTTAAAATTAATACCTACCTATTCTGTAGACTGTACAAACACAATGACCACGCTATCATATAATTTTGTTTTCTCCAGGTATTCCAAAACCGTTTCGATGGTTCTCAAGACTTCTACAAAGGCTGGTCTGACTATGTGAACGGTTTCGGTAATCTTGCCGGCGAGTTCTGGTTGGGTCTGGAGAAGCTGAACTCCTTGACTAATCAGAAGCTATACGAGTTGAGGATCGAGATGGAGACGACTCAAGACCAGGAAGCGTACGCTGGTTACTCGGTGTTCACAGTGGGGCCAGAACAGGAGGGGTACAGAATCAGCACTCTTGGCACCTTTTATGGAACTGCGGGTCCGTATGATTCGTTTTTGTATAAGGAATTCCTCAATAGTAGCCCGAAGTTCATTGGCAGTAGGCCACGCGGTCGACCTCTACCTCTTTTGCCCTCGCCCACGGCCTTCCCATGTATATGTGTTACTCGTCTCGTCGTGAGGTGTTAATCCGTTTTTTTTTTCGTTTTCGGGGGGAACCCTTCAAAAGGCGCCTGGACTTTTCGGGTAAAGACCAGGGAGTGTGGGATTTTTACTTCACTAAAACCACCCCGGTGATCACCATCAGCACATAGAAGGGGCCCCCGTTACCTCTTAAAAGACCACTCCGGAACCCCCTCTGAGCAACGCCTGTTAAGGCACATCCCTGGGGAGACTGTAAAGGGGTCTCCCATTAGCGTCGCTGTGCACGGTAGCACGTGATCACTGTGCCACCAAAGGCGGTGGACCTAGGATCACTGGGTTGGCGGATAGAGGCCCCACTCTGAGCGCCCGCGACCTCCCGCGGCCTCCTTCTGGACCATCACGGCCTCACAGAAAGCGGCCATTTCCCTCCAGTTTTCATTGTCTGCTAGCATAGCACTGACTACGGCTGGCAGTCAGGTCTCGCCCAATCCTGGCGACCAGAGGACCACGCAGGGCACTCCTCGAGCGCGTGTGAGCATTATATGACCCTACCAGCGTAACAGACCTTCCCGCTATATACAATCATGATGATTTTTTGTATGATGACATTTTATATTATTTTAATCACAATAGTTAAACAACAAGCGAAGACCACATGTGGTTTTTGGGACTGTGAACCGGTCAAGCTGCTACTGTCATAGAAAATGATTGTATTTCAGGCGATTCCCTGTCGTATCATGCCGGACAAAAGTTCTCGACGTATGACGTTGACAATGACGAGTGGAAGGACGGCGCTTGCGCAACCGAACATGGTGGCGCTTGGTGGTATAAAGAATGCGACAAGAGGTAATAATGTCAAGTGTACTCCAAGTCGTAATAATTACAGACTTAGTCTAGGAATAAAAGGGCTCGTGTGATCGTTTTTACACGATAACGAAGGAGAACAAGGCTGATAATTCAGCCACTTAGGGTTTATTTCTTTGTATATGTGTGACAAGATCCATCTTTATCTATGCCAAGTACAAGCTTTCATAGGTATGATCTGTGATTTACAAGATGTGCATAGCCTTGAGTTACGTCAGTTTACAGCGGTGTTTACCAAAAGCTTTAGTTGCGGTAGGTAAATCTGCCAGTTTATGCAACTTAGGTGGAGTGAGTATGAAGTGAACTGTCATTCCAACTTGATGGTTTGACAGCTCAATTCTCCTTCACGAAGAGATGTTTACAGAATCGCACTGCAGTAGGTAAGACTAGCGGTCCCTGGGAAGTTAGCCCTTCTAACATATCGTTAAGGAAGAAGAGGGATTTGGTGGAATTAATTTAAATTGATCGTTGCAGTAACTTTATCAATTCAAATTCCAAGCCGGGTGCCATTATGAAATGTCAATATTTTTTTTATGTTTCAGTAATCTCAACGGAAAATATTTGACGAATAATGATGATAACAGAGGACAATCCACATATTGGATCTCATTTAAGGGTCCTACTTCTCCCCTAACTAAAACAAAAATGATGATCAGGCCCTTGCCTGCGAGCAAACCGACTGATTTCGCGGAGAGCACCCGGGTAAAGTAAACCTTTGTGATTTCTATGCTTGGGTTTTATATTCGAAATGCAATATTAAACTTAGAAGGTACTTGAAACTAATAATTGGGCCACATACATTGAAAGAAACGTGTGACTGACACTGGCATGTCCACCATCGGGGATTTAAATTTTGATAAGATAAAAAGTTGTCGCTATTAGTCGCCAAATATCAAAATTAGTCGGTCACTGGTTCAAAAGTTATAAAGGTTTATAGGTGGCCGATCTGTAGAGTGCCTACCCCAGCTTGGCCCTTTTGAATCTGAAGCTAGGGCACCTGGCGAAGATCTGTTTTGTCCCAAATTTAGTCGCTAATTAGTTGCATTTGTTCACCATGTCTCAGATTTATTTGGTTCTTAATTTAGAAGCTATAAAGAGATACACTTTTAAAGTATAGTCCAAGAGATAGATAGAGTTTACGAAAAAATGCCAAGAAAAAATATTTCTATTAATATGTCTAATTTTCTACTTTTATCGGTCTAAAGTTCTTAGAAATCTCAGAGAGAGATAAATTCTCAATAAACACTTCGATCTAGTTCTGGTAACAGTGAGGTGATAAATGAGCGGGTGCTCAGAGTTCTTGCCTCACTGCTACCATTACGGAGGTTTTCTGATTTACTTCATTAACCGAAGAATTCTGACTAAATCTGTTAATCCAGTTTCGAATACAGTCAAGCTTGGGCGTGCCCAGATAGCTCTGTATTTATAGTGGGTACTTCGGTGTGCCTACGTAGAATTATATCCTTAACTAGCTGACCCGCGCAACTTCGTCTGCGTCACAATTTTCATCTATAATATAACTCCTACCCTACTCCTACCCAACTCCTACCCTACTCCTACCCTACTCCTACTCTACTCCTACCCTACATACCTACATTGTTTAAACAACAGTGACTGCTTGTAATCCAATATGAACTTTATACAATAGCAATAAAGCTCGTTTTAGTTAGAAAACGTTTGTATGGGAAAAATAAAAGGGCTGTTTTTAGGGTATTTCCGGCAATTATTCGAATTTTTCTCGCCGTAAAAACCATCTTTGAACTTCAACGAACATTTAAAAAAAAAGAATTGGCCAAATTGGTCCAGGCGTTGTTGAGTTATGCGCTTACCAACACATTTTGCGATTCATTTTTATATTATAGATAACATTTGCATTCAATCCGTTTCCTTTTAAAGTAAAAGCCTTATTTGTTTCAAGTGCCTTCCTATCTAACGTTCAAATACTTCCACAATTATTGTATTAAATTTATATAAAAAACAATACCTATCTATGTATATTTTGATAGGGCATCACTGGCGGATTATTAGGTCGACACTCGGTTCTCAGCGCCGGCCACCAAACCTCCAGAAAGACGTGGGGGCTCTAAGTATCCAGACATGAAACTACTCTGGAGATACACTACGTTTGCATGGCTTGACTATTTGCACACTCTATATAAACCACTTCCATGGAAAAGGTTACCGCGACGTAATCATGCGTAGAGAAATAATTAGCCCAAGAACGAACTGCTAATGTTATTTTCAGAAAAATTTAGAAGGCCCACAACTCAGGCCGCCTCCCGACAAACTGGTCGTAATGCCCCTAAAGCCGGGACAACGAGCACAGACACTTAAGGGCAAGTACGACTTTATCCCCAGCCATAGCAAGTACATGTACGAGAAAACACCGACCGACGCCTTCTTCCCCAACTACGTCGACTAATAGACAACTGCCGCAAAGCAGCGGCCGCACCGCCACACTAGCGTTACACCTAGCTCTAAGGTCTTCGTTGCTCGTGATACCTGGGCCTGTAGTCTCGACATAGAAAACGAGCCCGTACACAGTAAATTACGACCGCGATCCACGGATCATACCATTGATTTTGACTGTGGAATGCGTTCGAGATTGACTGTGTACGGGTGACTTTAGCCAATTCGGTCGCTAGGCGATCGGTATGTCGAGACTTCCCGCCCTGGGACAATGTACATAGCCCAGTCGAACGCTACAGGCCAACAAAGTATGAACGTTTCTCTCATGCCTAGGAAGCTTATTTGACTGGGTTATTACATCCTTAGTTGTCTCAGCTACCAAATCATAATGCAATAGTGATGTTCTATGTTAGGTACTTAGTTTATTGAATTTCTTTCAGAATTTGATTCAACCACCGATGCTTGATATACCTAGCTCTCTATGATTAGTATATTTTTTAAGCATGAAATTGGCTTTTATTTCGCATAAAAAGTCATTTGAAAGGGTTTCTAGATATTATGTATACGACTGCATTCTATCCAAGCATATAATTGTTATTATTTGCCTGGATGTATATAAACCTGTTTATTATTTGGTCTTGGCATTCGAATAATTTTATTACGATCAAAGTCCTTCTTTTTTGTTAAATAATAAGTGTTTTGTATTGAATATTACAGGAAACGCTTTGGGCTTTAGGTATAGTATGAATCGGAACTAAGTATTTTTAAATTTTATTTATATTAATTGTAGGTATAATTTAAGCTTGCCTTTTTTATAATGGTTATAGTGGTACATTGTACAGCTCTAAATCAGTATTCTTGTACTCGCTGTAACGTTATGTTTATATTATATATTATGGCGTACTTGTTTAATTCTCATTGCAATAACTATGTTATAAATAAAACCATATAATATCAGTCTCATTTGCTTTATTTTCTTTAGTGTATTAAGAAATTAGCTTCTGCACCTGTTTGAGCAGTGTGTTGGACATTAAAAGGTTCTAATTAATTATCCATGCTGTGTGTATAATCGTGTAGTCAAACCATCAATACTTACAACAAGTAAAGGTTAATCACACTATCCATCGATTTTAAAACGATTTTACATTCACTAGATACTTAATCAGTATAATTCTAAAAACTGTATGAGTATTCATAAGCATGACTACACAAATGTACGTGTTACCTCATGGCAGTGCTCAAGCCGACTGTTCTTTATAAATACACAGTAAATTTACTTACATTGACATAATATTTATATAAACAAAGTGTATTGAATAATCTACAACACTGTACTACCATCGCTACATTAAATTCTAAAAACAAAATGAGTTTAACGATGCATTGTTGGTACAAATAATAATTAATTCAAAATAATATTATAATAATGTCCTATTATCATACAATATGCTTCCTACAATATCAATCAATAATAATATTAATAATTATGTTGTCCGTGAACACGTGCGGAACAAAATATAGGTATAAAGAAGTTTGTGTTTTGTAATTATTATTCTACTCTACTTAACGGTATTCCGAAGCTATGTCTAGGTTACTCGTTTAAATTCTGTTTGAAATCACCAAACTATTACGTTTACGATACTTATACATTTACTGACCTGATTTTGGTAAGTGCCTACCTTAACAACTTCAATATGTACACAAATGACAACAAGGCTGCAAACCTATCTACTGCTACGTTGAATCATTCAACAATCTAATATTTACATACGAGTACATCGGCCGTAATGTATAACGTGTAAACAGTTAATGATTCCAAAATTGAAAATTTATCTAATAACTATAATTAAAATGTTAATTATAATATAATACAATAATTAATAATTAGAATTTCCAATAATCGCTGTATCATTTTTAATCTTATAACATTTCTACAAACACATAATTGAATCCTAACAAAAACGTGAAAGCCACAAAAATACAACTAAGAGCACCACAGGTGTAAAAGCTGTTTGCAGAGTTAGTAAACGTGTTCTCATAAATATATTTTGCGAACAAAACACACACTAACAAGCAGAGGGATCGTTTAAATTATAATACACCAATTGGTATCATCAATTGCACTGAACTGAACACTAATTAACTATATATGCGAATATTCATATGTGTTATTATTACAAAACTTTAAATTACAACAACTAACTGTAACTCAATGTAAAACATTAAAATGTACATTAGCTTAGTATGACGTTAACATAATATTCATAAAGATAAACGTAAAGTACACTACCTAATGAACGAAGTGTCTATTGCACAGTAACGACTGTCCCACCTCGACACTGTACACTAACTTAGGACTTGGGCAGATAATCAAGTTTCATCCCTACCACTACTTTCGAATACTGATGACTGCATATAATCAACAAAAGCGATTTTATCTTAGCAATGACAGATTAACTGACAAATGACAGTTAAGAACTGTCGAGTAGTTAGAGGCATAAACGTCAAAACGAGAAGTCGATGAAATGTCGATCGCTTGCCCAAGCCGACCTATCATCTACAATATAAAATCTATACATTGAATTACATTCCTAACATATTGATCGTCGAATTTAACAATATTTCTCCTCACACATCAGCCGATTTTAATTTTTACCCATTTATAATTTTGACAAACTGAATTAAAATCAAAATGTGTATGAAATAAGGATTATTTTGAAATAGCTCAACGGCGTTGGTGTCAGACTGGAGAACGCCTAAGATCAGTAGTTTGACGCCCACCCGTTGCAGTTTGTACGTGAACACACTTCCAGTAAGCATTTAAACTTATTTAGAAAGGCTAAACAATATTACTGCAGGCAACCCACATGAAAAATAATCAATTATTGAAAAAAAAAACCTTGTTTAGAAGTTACAAATTAAGAAAAACGAGGGAGAGAGAGAGAGACGAAGTAATTAATAACTAAGTACGTGTTTAAATAAGTAAAACTTAACACTAGATAGGCGGATCTTTCGACATTTGTCCTAAGTGCACCATAACATTATCCGAATTTATAGGGAACGCGTTAATGTTTCTGGCCAGTTATGGGTAATGTTACAAAATGGGCGACGGCTATAGGTGACAGATATAACGAGCTATACAAGTGTAGCGCGCGGCTACGTGTGTGAGAGAGCGAGACAACAGACATACAGACAACAACTACGGACTTAATCCTTAATAGCAAAGTGGAGTATATAACGGGGAATAGAAAACAGTGGAGTTAGAACCTAATTGAAGGCCCTGTCTATATTTGCCGCAGAAACCTAAAATCTTAAAGTAAGTGAAACTGTGCTTAACGAGGGTAAAGGAGTATTTTGCTTTCTAATAAATAATGGGATATACCGTAGGGTATGTTTAACAATAGTTTGGTATACGTCTTACAACTCTAGAATAGACTGAACGGGGCATGAGCGCGAACGGCAAGGACACCCCTCATCTTCGTTTTACTCGTGACATTGTCATGATGAGGCACTCGCGCAAGGTGTTCTGGCGCATTTGGGAGAGGCCTATGTTCAGCATTGTACAGAAATGCAATATGCTTAGTTGACTGATATCTATTGATTCCCAGCACAAACTAACGCCTAAACCAATAATGTTATCCTAAGAGAATCTAGAAAGATATGCGTAAACACATACCATAAAAGCGTTATATCGCAGTGGCTCTGTGCGTGAAACTGAAAAATCATTCTATGTTCGACAGAGGTTTATCCTGTAAGTTATTACAGAAGTAACAAATATTTAAACAACAACTACAACAAATTGTTTTTACTGATAACAAAAATCCATACGTAATTGTGTAATGTTCGTGCACACGCATTCTTCGACTAGACACCTCTTTACAAGTTGTTCGCGAAGAACACGTTAAGCAATTCTGTAACAAAGAGAGAGTACTGTTTAGTGATAAAATATTTTAATCTTTGATCTTATGAACCTAGTCATGTTTGAATTGGGACTTCAAACATAACATACATAATATGTGAGCCAGCTGGTACGGTAGAGCACGGAATTAAGCGGTGTTTTCTTAAGTTCCAAGCCTCCAAAGCCAGTAAAACCTTCACGTATGAAAATAGTCAGTTTGTGTGTACATGCTATTTGATACTGATACACATATGTGTATCAGTATCAAATAGCATAGATAATAATATAGATAATGACATAGATATCTATGTCATTTTATATCGATCCATTGGGACGAGGATTTTTAATGTATAATTTTACAAGCGTAGATGGAGTTAACTATTGCAAATGGAGTTGTATGCTGAAATCTTCATCACTTCTGCGCAAGATGGCGCTCAGTAATGGCCATGATTAGTCTCCAATTATTTTAGCAAGTAACAATCTTTCAAACCATACATTACAAAAAATTTTTCATTGATAGAAAGCTGATACCACTCAGTATAGGATACTTTTAAAGCGTTTACCCCTCACGGTATTTCATAAGAATTGTCCAGTCCTTATTCATAGAAACATATTAATTGACTAATGAAACCTGGTAAGCATATGAAAGATACTTAGATCTAAAACGATAGCTAAGAACTGTTTCAAGAGACGAAAGGAATATTATAGAGGTCAGAGGTAAAGAGAGAATACTTTTCAATTTCTATAGGTAACGTGCAGGACCTATAGGTGGCACAGAAGTGTCATTGTCAAGTATATTTCACCTTTAAGTTTCGAAATTGCAACGCTAGATGGCAGTCTACTTCGTGAACGTTCCCCTGAACGGAGTGTGCAGGAACAATAGGCGGCAGAACGGAAGCGTCAATGACAACTATTCTTAACCTTAAAGTTTCGCATATGCAAAAATAGATGGCATAGCGAATACCGTGTGCGTTGTTCCCTATAGAAAACTTAAAATTGCCCTATCATTCGCCAATTTTGGGTTTAAAATAATATTGACCTCAGTCATGGTCATGCGAGGACTGCTCGCTCTCAGGGCGGAGCGCGTCGATGGACGCCACGATCTTGAGCGCCGGGCCCAGCTTCATGTTAAGCGCCATCACCAAGTGCTCGGGTCTGATGAGCAGCAGCGCTTCGCCATCCACCTCCTGCATCAGGAATTCGTCTGCGTAGCCCGCGCAACCAGGGATGTTGCGTATGAAGTCGCATACATCTGATACCTGTGGGATTTGAGTGTTGTTTATTTGTGTACATATAAAAATATATCCTAATCCTTACTAGAAATGCGAATAGTGAGTTTGTTTATTACACTTTCACGCCTGAATCTGCAGCGCTGAACCGCTCTGAATGAATTTTGGTACAGAGATAGATTATTATTATTTATTTATTTATCTCCACTATACAGTTATCTTAGATGTAACCCTGGAAACGGTTGTAGACTACTTATATTTTAAATTTATATTAACGCGACCGCAACGTCGCGGGCTAAAGCTAGTATAGTTATAAAGAAAGATTCACAAAGATAGAAGAGCACAAAAGTACTGATACTTTTATATAACAAACATAATAAATACTTAATGTTTATTTATAAGTAAACGTAAAACCTACTCCAATATACTTCATTCAATACCACTTACTGAATTTAGACTAATTAAGTCTAAATTGATTTTCGTGTAATCATTTTGAGCTGGACGAGAGTTGCCAGAAAACAACACAAATGGCGTGCGAGTAAAGATATGCTATGCCTATACCAAACATTGAGTAGTTGTATACGATGATGATTTCGAGTATCCCGAGCACGTTACACAGATGCTGATGCTTGATGGCAATACTCACGGTCCACTTAGCAACGTTGGGTATAATCTTGGGCGGCTGCGCCGCGGCTTCTGCGGCCGCTGTGCTAGCAGCCTCGACAGTGCTCGAGGCAGCTGCTTCGGACTTGGCGTTGTTACTCGCAGCACTATGGGAACTGCTCTCGTTGGTCGACGTGATGCGCGCTACACTTGGGTGGTCCAACATTTGCTTCTTACCTAGATTAATAAATAAAAAACATTGAAAACGATTCATTCGTTTCAGGTGCGTTTTTAAGGACAGTGTACGCTTGGAACCCTGTTTATTTCGGGTTTTAATGAAATATTAAGTAATTGAGGTTGATTTGCAGTACAATATTATACAAAAGTTAAACCTCGTTTCTGAATGCTGAATTTGAAGTTGAGTATACGTCAAACTCTACTTTAGCAGGAAACTCTGTCAAACTTCATCATCAAACTAGAGATTCACACGTCCATAACACCAAATTTTCAAATTAGCTGTCTTATGTCTATTACAAAGCAGCAATATAACTCACGTGGTGGTCCATCGTCGACTGAGGAGGGTAGTTTGTTCTCTTTGTCCTGTTCCTTATCCGCCCAGTCGCGCAGAGGCCGGTTGACCTGCACCAAATTACTCTACATATCAATTACCTAAGACCTTCGATTGCGGATATATACAAATGTATAACATTCACCATACAGCCGCTTGTCCGTAACAAAACTTGAAGTTCGAAAACCATCAATATAAATTGCCAAACTGTTACGGACGGTTTACATGCGGTAAGCTGTGCGGTCACGGACTATAAATAAAAAAGTTTAAGATAGATAACGCAAAACCGGCTTTATATTTTGATATGTCATCATCGACATTCACATCATTAGACATTATCGAGTTAAAAGCATAATGATGAGAGAAAAGATGGTGTGACACATTTAACTTGTGACCATCAAGACAGGGAGAGACGCGCTGTTGGAATGACAACATTAACATTCTGTATTTACTTATGGCAATGGTTAATTATAACATCAGAAGCTCTTTTTCTCTCGATGTATTCCTTACATCTAGAGAAAAAGAGCACATATTGTACATTTAGACATTCACAATGGTTTCCTTAGTGTAAAGTAATGGTTGAGTAACAGGTAGCGTTCGTCAAAGTTGAACAGTAGGTTGTACTACCAGTTCCAATAACTATGAGTAACGCCTCGTTACAGTTACTCACGACATCAACGTACTAAATACCAGTACCTTATAATAAAAGTCCTGATGCCGTAGAATGAAACAAATAATACGATAAATTAATTTATTTTGTTCAATGCGTGTTTATTACCACCCCATCAAACCACGCTAGAAATTGGGTTCCTTTCATGTCCTGATACTTGTACTACTTTTGAGGAAATGATGGAAACTACTGAAAATGCAGAGCTCGTAGCTAAGTTCTGGGCTAACTCAAAGCAAGGGACCATGCCAGTGAAGTAAGGTAAAATGGACCTTAATTAATTTAAGTTAAATTTACTCTGATTTACACGGGTATATATCAATGAACATGAGACTTACAGCAAATGGTTCGCCGGCCTCTTGAATGACGAAGCCTTCTATGACGTGTGTCAGTATGTTCGGCTTTACCATAGCTTTCGGCAGCCCCTTATCTGCAACGTAGAATTATGGTATTTTTATAGTAATAATATATGAGGGAAAATTAAAGCAACAAAAAAGTTCAAGCATAAATTCTTGTCTTGGTTGGGTCACCGTTTCTCATGAGTAAGATTTTAAAGGCAGGAAGAAGATTGAAAACACTGATATCTAGAGCCTATGCCTACAACTGAAAATAATAAAAATAAATAATTAAGGCAAACAATTCTTGTTTCAACCAAAGTGAAGAAAAGTTCGCACAACTTTAATCAGTTGGATCAATTATATTACTGCAACATTCATAAGACTAGAGCTGGACTATTTGCTTTGAATAACTGAGAAAACATGCTATTTTTTTAGACATACATACAGTTCGTTTTATTTTAGACATAATTTTTAGCATTGACTTTTGGCAGTGGACTGACCAAAATGTCACAAAACTGACTACTTTGTAAAAAGAGTCAAAGCAACTGTGCAACAAATACTTGTCTTTAGAAAAGACACCTACTGGTCGTATGATCGCTTTGTCTCTTAGTCGTCATCCAAATTGGCTAATAATCGTACGAGTTAACGATGCAATTTCGTCATTGGCAAGCTTCAATTAGGACACTCTAAAGAAATGTGTGTTTAATCCCGTCGTACGACGAAATCGCTTCATTAACTCGTACGATCGAGACTGTATTCACATAAGAACCAAATAGAGAATGTTTAGTCCGTTCCTCTGTGTTTGTAGTTTCATGTATGCCTACTACCTACTGTATCTATTTAAAGACCTGGGTCATATTACAGTTGGTTAAAACACGCAAATTTCGCGCTTTAAAAATGAGAGGCAACCCAAACAAGGCTAGGTTAATAAAGATGTTCATACAATACTGACCGTGGGCCGCCTGCTGGCTCATGTTGCGCGAGACGCACTGCGTGCTCTTGAACAGAGCCGTCGAGCCGCCGGACGACACGGGCGCGGTGATGGAAGCCGTCATCGTGGACGATGATGACGTGGACGAAGCTACTGTTGTCACCACCTGCAAGTGAGGTAAAGAGGTCGATATATGGCGCAAATATTGTACGTACGTATTTGTTAAACAATGTGGCAATAACAATAATGAAAAAAAAAAAACTTTTGCATTAAAAATATAGGTAACCGACTTCCGAAATTAAGGTTATTTTATGATTTGTAGTGTTTTGTTTGGAAGTCGGTTATATTTTTTTGTAAAAAGTTTTATATTTTTCTCTTTTAAGGGTATACTTGGTCGAAGTCTTCGTCTACGCAGAAATTGAAATAAACAAAAATGTTCATAAAATAAAAACTACTGAACCAAACTGAATTAAATTTTTACGGGACCAAATGGCAAGTATACCGCATCGAACTAAAAAAGAATCGCAGAAATCGGATCAGATCGGAGTAATCGGTATACAAACATAAAAAATACCCATCGAATTGAGAACCTCCTCCTTTTTTGGAATTCGGTTAAAAAATAACAATAAAGTGACTAATTTTTTGAAGCGCGCTTTATTTTTTTTTTTGTACTTTATTATTAAGAACAAAATTCTTAACAATTGATTACGATCTAGCCTAAAAGACTAATAAGCAATTTAACTCTAACTTAATATGTTACGTGATAGATTATGTTAAAACTAAGAATAGTGTCCATTTGCACTTTTACACAACCCGTAGCACTTTCTTAGAGTCTGATATAATTTATAAAACACTATGTTCATGTGTTATATTTATAGCACAACATTGTTACTATTATTCATTCACTTTGTACACTACACTACACTAATTCAAAAGGTTTAGTTCTTTTTAGCCTACGCACTAAGTCTGTGTTGTCTAGCAGCTGAATTGCCTCAACATTCACGTGTCGATGAAGTCTGTGTTCGTGGGCTTCAGCAAATTTTTGGATAATTGTGGTGACGAATTCCATTTTAAGGTCACGGTGAAGGTCGTCATTTCTTATGTACCAGGGTGCATTGACAGCATCCCTGAGTACTTTATTTTGAAATTGTTGAATTATTTTGATGTTGCTTTGTTTAGTACAGCCCCAAAGTTGGATACCATACGTCCAAATTGACATCAGAATATGCTTGTATATGGTTATTTTATTGTGTATTGATAGACAGGATTTCCTTCCAAGTAGCCAATACATACTTTTATAACGTATATCGAGTTCCTGTCTTTTCTTTTTGACATGAGCTTTCCAACGCAACTTGGCGTCGACAGTTATGCCAAGGTATTTGGCTGTATTAGCATAAGGCACTAGCATGCCATTTATGTAGATTGGATGATAGTCCAAGTGTTTGTTTGTGAAGTCACTGTGAATTGATTTAGACTCATTCAGTTTGATCTTCCATTTTTGTGTCCAGTCATAAACTTTGTTCACAGCTAGTTGAACTTTTTCTACTGCTTCTCTGTGGCTTGATCCGGTAGCCATAATTGCAGTATCGTCTGCAAAGGTCGCAATGGTGTTGTTTTCCAGTTCTGGGATGTCACATGTATATAACAAGTATAAAATTGGGCCTAACACACTTCCTTGGGGCACACCAGCTTTTATAGCTTTTAGCTCGGAATATGCGTCCTCCTGCCGTATTCTGAACATTCTATTAGTTATGTACGACTCTAGGATATCTGCAAATTCTGGTAGCATGCGTCTGAGCTTGAATATGAGACCTTTATGCCAAACCTTATCAAAAGCTTGCGCAACATCTAAAAACACGGTGGCGCAGACTTCCTTATGTTCAAGCGTTTTTTCGATTATGTTAGTTATTCTATGTACCTGGTCTATTGTTGAGTGTTTTTCCCTGAAGCCAAATTGATGATTTGGAATAAGGTTTTTATCTTCTATTATTGGTTTTAACCGTTTCAATAGCAGTTTTTCGAATAGTTTTGATAACACGGGCAACAGAGAAATAGGTCTATATGATGATGCTTCATGGGATGGTTTCCCAGGCTTCGCAATCATAACTACTTCAGCAACCTTCCATGACTCAGGTACATGTTTTAAAATAAATGCAGCATTGATAAGCTTAGTCAGCTTTACTATAGCTTTGCGAGGGAGGTGTTTTAGAATTTCACCTGTAATGAGGTCGTAACCCGGAGACTTTTTCGAGCTAATGTTATTTTGAATTTCTCTCATAACTTCTTTAGGAGTCACAAGCTTAATTCTTTGGTTTTCTAATGGATTTTCACTCTCAAATATTTCTATCGAGCTTTCATTTGGTTGAAAAGTTTCTTCTAAGTGTTGAGCAAACCTTAGCGCTTTTTGGTCATTGCTTATGGCCCATTTGCCGTCGCTGTCTCTGATGGGCGGTATTTGAACAATCGGCCTTTTTATTAGATTTTTTGTCACTTTCCAAAGAGAGTTATCCGTTGATTTGTCATTGGTTAACTGAAGAAGGTTGGTGTTCAGAGTTTCATCCTCAAATTGTAGAATTTTCCTCTTTAGTCGTTTAGTAAGGTTATTTAGTGATGTTTTATCTCGCGGACACCTTGTTTGCTGCCACTGCTTCCTTTGCTTTCTTTTCTCAGATAGTAATTCCACAATATCTTTAGGATAGATGAATCCCTTATATTTACGTTTTAATTGCGGTGTGTTGTTCCACGCACATTGTTGGATATTAACAATATATTTGTTTACTTATGAGTCAAGCTGATCTTGCGATTTTATCGGAGTTTTAAGGTCGATAATATTATCTAGATCAAGGGCAAAACTTTCCCAATCTGTGAACTTATTAACCAGGGTTAAGTAGCTTTCTTTGAGCAGGATTTTTTGACTAAGCGTTAATATAATCGAAGAGTAGTCCGAGTTCATATGAAAACCTTCCTCCAAACTGACGTAATTGGCGGAAATATTTTTGCATATAAAAAATCAATAAGATCCGGTATTTTCTGGTGGTCAGTGGGCCAGTACGTTGGTTTACCTGTGCTCATATCTTCGGAATGTGTATCTTTAACTGCACTTTAGAGCTGCCTTCCCTTAGTTGTAGTAAGTCTTGATCCCCAATGCGTATGCTTAGCATTAAAATCGCCGTTAAGGATAAATCTCTGGCCTAATAGTTCAAAGAGATGTAAATATCGCTCTTTTCTTATCATGTGCCGTGGAGGACAGTATATGGCTGCAATGGACACGTGACAATATTTGGTTTTAACAGAAACAGCCACGGCTTGAATGTCTTGTTCTTCATATTTACACTGCACGTAGTGACTAATGTTGTCTTTGATTATAACCGCGCTACCTCCTCTGGCAGAGTTGTCAGGGTGGAGCGAATTATAGACCATGTATCCTCTGAATTTGACAAAAGATTGCTTAGTGAAATGCGTTTCAGAGACCAAACATACGTCTATGTTTTCTGTATCTAGGACCGCCTGCAACTCATTTTTATGTTTGAGGAGCCCATTAGAGTTCCACGCCATTATTTTAAGTGTGTTATTCATTTTTGGATATTTAAAACAGCTGTTTTAGTGCCGGATTCTAGTTTCTCTAATCTCTTGTCAAATGAGGTAATAGACTTTAAAATCTGATTAATCTTATCCTCTAGATTCAAAGGCTGTGATCTTTGTTTTGCAGCTTCCGCATAGGTGGTAACTTGCAGGGGTTTCGCAGTTGACTGGAGACTTGCTTTCTGTGCCTGTTTGTCGAGATTTCGTAAGGGAAGAGACTGTTGGGTAGTTGGTACCACAACTTTCTTTTTAATATTTTTATTTTTCATCATTTGTATCTGTTTAGCTACTTCACACCCTCTATAGTTGGCAGGGTGAGGTAGACCACAGTGAACACATTTTGGCTTCTCTTGCGGAGATTTGGTACAGTTGGCTGTAAGATGCTTACCAGTGCATTTTACATACCTTGGCTCTTTTCTGCAGTATTTATGAGTATGGCCATATGCCTGGCATCTCTTGCATTGGGGAATGAGCTTAGGATTTTTAAGTGGGTGTATTTCAATTTTACACCCTAAAATATACTTTATGCCATAGATTTTGTTGACATCTTCTTCATTATTAAATGATAAAACGAACATGTTGAGTGGTTCTTTACTCTTCCAGCTCAATTTGTTGTCTACTTTTTCTATTTTCAATCCTTGTGTTGTTAGATCGTCTTTGATTCGATCAGGTTGGCAAGAAGAATGTAACTTTTTCACAACAACTCTAATTGGTCTAGCTTGTTTGTTCTCGTATGAATGCCAAAGGTAGTCTTTTTCTGTCAAAAAACTGGCAGTAGCTCTATAAGAGTCTTCTGTTTTGGCGTTAACCTTCACACAATCCCCATTCATCATTTTTGCGGTAAAAGATTCAGGTGGTATTGTTTCAGTTAGCGAGTCGTAGAACGTTTGGTAGTTCTTAACTCCATCTATTATGATTGGCGGTGGTGGAGGCACTTTTTTGACGGAAGTCTCTTTAGCATTATTTTGTTGTTGTTGTTGGGCGCTTGTTCCGGGTTGTTGTTTTGGAGAGAGTGAGGTGTTAAGCTTCCTCTTCTTCCTGCTCTTGGCCCTAATCCGCTCAGTCTCTTTAGCGAGTTCATCCTCGTCTGTGCAATATTCAACGTCACTTTTAGCACGCTGGGAAAATATTATTTTCTCGCTTTCCTGTTTTTCTAAGGGTTCTTTAGTGTCATTTTTATCCTTCAAGCACTTTAATTCTCCTTGAAGGGCTTGTACTTGTTCCTGCAAGCTATTAATATGTTCATTCAGATTACGTACCATAAGTTGCAAGTTTTCTCTGTCCGTTTTCTCCTGGATATAACAGTCATACAACCGCTTTTCCAGGTCAGTTTTTATCTTAATAGACTGTGAAGCCATTATTTTGTTGTAAGGCGAGTTTAACACCTAAACAATAACTTATTGTAAACACTTCATGATTTCCGCACTTGTAACTAGGTCATGACAATGACACCGATAAATCGACGTAGGTGCACCGCGACGACGGTGCTGTGCTGCGTCTGCAGAATACTCTTAACTAGAGCAGACGCGCGCGATCGTACGTCTGTTCACTATTGTAGTTAAACAACCACTAACGCGCGCTGTATTTGTAACTTCAATTACAATCGTTCAATAAAATCCAGAGGGATTCATGGCAACCAAGTTTCCAATCATCACCACCAACTGTTTCTTTTTACTTCACTTATGGTTTAATGCATCAAATCAACATAGATATCAAATATAAATGAATGGCCAAGCGCCCATCGTTTGACTACCCGTGATGCTATTCTTTACAAACCTGTCAAGGGCGAGTTGGAATCTCACACGAAAGGTTCCGTACCATAAAAAACACGTTGTTTTTTGGTTAAAAAAAGGTATTTTTTGGTTTATGATACGAAAAAAAAATTGCCTACGCAACCGATCCTCAGGCCTACCAAAAAAATCATAAAAATCGGTCAAGCCGTTTCGCAGTTCATCACCACCAACTGTTTCTATTTTCCTTCACTTATGGTTTAATGCATCAAATCAACATAGATATCAAATATAAATTAATGGCCAAGCGACCATCGTTTGACTATCACCCGTGATGCTATTCTTTACAAACCTGTCAAGGGCGGGTTGGAATTTCAAACTCTCAACTTTTTTTTGGTCTATGGTACGAAAAAAAAAATTGCCTACGCAACCGATTCACAAGCCTACCAAAAAAAAATAATTAAAATCGGTCAAGCCGTTTCGGAGTTCGATAACAAACACTGTGACACGAGATTTTTATATATTAGAAGAAGATAGATTACCTGTGGCGCAACAGGAGTGGTTTGTTGCGCACTGCTGGGTACCGGAGCGGTGCTCGTGGCTACTGAAGCCGCCGTGGTGACGGGCGTCGTCTCCGTCGAAGTACTCTGGCTTTCAGTCTTCGAAGGACTGGATTTTGTTACCTCCATGGGTGTCACCGCTCCTGCGTTATGAAAATGTTTTTGTTTGATAAATCAATCAATCTACCTAGCCTTTTCCCAACGTTCCAGTAACCTGTACCAGTATTTTACATGAAGCGACTGCCTATCTGATCTGTACAGCCCAGTAACTCAACGACTAAATAAATGATTGATTGATTGATTGACTGGCGTCACATTTTTTTATTTCAGAATACAAACAAATTCTATATCAATACAAAGTTAATTTCACTGGATATCAAAAACCGGCCAAGTACGAGTCGGACTCGCACACGAAGGGTTCCTTACCATAAACCTTAATTTTAATTATTACGGTTCTTGAGGTACAGCCCGCTGACTGACAGACAGACGGACGGACGGACGGACGGACGGACTGACAGCGGAGGCTTAGTAATAGGGTTCCATTGGTTACCCTTCGGGTACGGAACCCTAAAAACTAGCTGACCCGCGCAACTTCTGCTCCGCTCCACATAGCGTGATTTTATATAGCCTTCCTCGATAAATGGGCTATCCAACACTAAAAAAGCCGGGAGCTAATGAACAATAAATTAAAAAAAACCACTTCTTGTCCCTTAGCAAACAAAACCGGCCCAGTCATTTTGACTAACTTTACAGTAGAGCAAAGAAAAAACTGTTTAATTTATTGTAGCCAAAGTAATGGGGCGCTGTAGCAACTACTTGAATCTTAGCCAGGTTTGGTTGATCGCCCAGTGTGATACTGTCAGTTCGATCTGCCACAATGAGGACTCCTATAAACCGCAGTTTTGGACTTAAGCGGTGTTGTTTTCTAAGGTACGTTGTGTTTGTAAGAACTCCTTACCGATAGTGGTGGTACTGGTGGACACTGCGGCGTCGGCCGTGGACGCAGTAGTGACAGACGCGACGCTGAACGTCGTGGACGTCGCGTCAGTAGCCTCCGACACGATCTGCGGCGACGGCTGGATTTGCAGCACCGGGGTCTGTACACGAGAGATCATTTACATTTACATTGTCAACAAAATATCTGGACGGACTTTTTGGTTGAACTTTACACTGGCATCGTAAACAACAAAGTGAAGGTAAACTAGATCAAGAATTAGACTAGAACTCGGAAGTCATCGTACAGCTCGATCCAGTATGCATGGCATACACCCAGCTTCAAAGTTGATCCGTCAAGGATTGGGAATCATTTGGAGAATTTACGCGATCAATATCGACTGTCCATCCATCAGCCGACATCTACATTTAATTTAAGGCCAATTCTCGAACCTTAAAAGCGTTCAAATTCAAGTCAAATGTATGTCTAAATCTTGTCAAAATGTAGAGAAATTAGAGGTGCTGTACTTTGCGACTACGATGCGAATGCGAACGCTCCTAATAAAATCCATTAAAAATCTTCCCTTGCTGAGTGACTCAGTGACTGACAGACAATGCACAGCCGAACCTTCTTGTGGTAGAAAGCTGAAATATGGCAGGCCCCTTGGGGAGTGAAGGGGACCACTAAGAGGATTTTCTGAAATTCCTACGGGAACGGGAAAAAACGGGAAACGAGCCTACGAAGTCGCGGGCTAGTATACGATAATTTCAACATACCGGTGTAGACGATATCTGCTGCGTCTTATCATCCTCAGACTTGACATGCGTCACTAGCGTGGTGGGAGTCTGCAGCGGCAGCACGGAACCCTGCACGGGCGCTGCGATCAGGCCCACCGTGCCTGGCGCGGCTTGCAGCGTCAACTGCGGAACAATCCGGTTACTTGATACGTGTGCTGGTCAACGGACCATAGACGTAGACCAATGGACTAAGACATACGAGAGAGGGAATGAGGCAAAGCGAGCGGTAAATACCTGTCTGCTTATTGTGGGCCATAGTGACGATAAAGACACTGGCAGACTGTGTCATGTTTACAAATCAGAATTCTATAAAATGTCAACTAGACCGTACGATCACTTTGTCTTGCTTAGGTGTCGCCCTCTTACAAGCGCGCATCGCGCGAATATGTAATCGTCGCGTCAATTTCCTCGGTAAAACAGGAAGGCGCCCTCTATTGGCGCGACGACGCGATCTGATTTGCTGTTCAAGTGAATGCGACGATTGCGTATTTTAGCGATGAGCGCTTTGTAATAGGGCGATGAGGTATCAGGACTTTTGTGAACATACAGTTGAAACTCGAGGGAACGCTTTGCCCATTGGCCTAAGTCTTTGGTTTACACACATAGATCAGAATCGTATAGCTCTAACTCTGGCCCAATTTAATAAAGGGAGAAAAAGAAAACATTACAACGCGTGCGACTGAGGATGTCTCACTCTACAATTGATGCTTCTAGGGGATAATAGAGAAATAAATTCTGATCCGTGCGTGTTTTTTTTTCGCCCAAATTGCTCATATTTCCTACGTTGTTACCCTAGTTGAACAATTACAACATGCATTCAATCACATTGTCATATTTGTAGTAGAGCAACAATAAATGTTCTGGGCCTTATTCAATACAATTTTGCAGCTCATGTTATTTTTTTTTTAATTCTATGAGCAATACATTACACGGCAAGTTAAGAAAATGTACTAATTTAGTCTTAGAAACGGTATCCAGTTTTGCCAAGGGAAATCATGAAGATCAGATAGACAAACACTCCACGAAAATACTGGTATTCAGCTGTATCCTTTAGACTGGAAGCCTGCCGAAACAATCTAGGCAAATTACATAATACCTAGTATGAAATAGGACCCCGAACAAGTATACCAATCATCGATGAGCCACGGCGCAACGATCTTATAAATGCCAGAATCATTCATTTGCACTATACATCATGCTAATACAGGGACGATTTCTTCTAAACTACATGCACGATCTTACAAGTATACCTACACTCAAACAGATTAGTACTTACAACATATATAAATATTGCCTACCATTCAAACTTTTACAAATATGACGCCATTATTATAATAATTATGTTGAATTATACGTGTCGCTATTCATGCATAATCACATGCATCAAAAGCAATGGTTTATTTAGAGCATTAGGGTCTACCTACTATAGTATCTGTAATTAAATAATATCAAGACGAATAATGAAGATTACTGAAAAACCAGTCCAATTTAAAAAACCGATTTAAATACCATTTGGCCAGAATTAAAAAACCGGCAATATTTTATTTTTTTCTTACAAGTGACCATATTAAAAAAATTATTGTATTATTGATTGAAAAAAAAATCGATCATTTAAAATAAGACTATTTTCGGATGAAGCCAATCAAGATGAAATATCACTGTCGAGTTGGGAATCGATACATTCAAATAGAAACACATTAATCGCAGCACTATCGCACCAAATCGTCAGAACCAAATAGTACTAGTTATTCGCATTTAGGGCCAATTTTTCAACCACCTGATAACTTTTATTTGAAGAAAAAATAAAATGGATCAACATATATTTTATACAAAAACTCTTAACCCGACCCCAAAATAAAAGTAGCATTATACCTCAAACAAAAGTAATCTAATGGCCAAATCTACTAACTTTTAAGCAAAATTCGAATTCGCAACTCAGTTGCAATTTCTCAAAATACAAAGAAAGAAGAAGGATCAAAATTAACCCACGTTTTACAACAAAGAAAATTAACTCAAAAGAAAAGATAAAAATGGGTATAAAAAGATGGCATACTTCTAAACTCCATCCTTACAGTCTAACACAAAAAAAAGGCTAAGAAAATTCGTTCAGGGGCAGTAATACGTATCTACAATGAATGTACTACAATACTACATTATTATTATTTGAGAAATACTTGATTATCTTGACTTAACATCAATAGGGAATATGCACGAAAAAAATAGTTATTATCTCTACAGTTCATCTAAAAATATACACAAATATAATACTAACAGTGAAAATAGATTCAAAATTGCTCGAAAAACAAACGAGATATAATTATTTTAAACAAATATATCTGTCCCTCTCGCGAAAACGCTGTTTTCTATGGCAGCTGTATAGGCGTCAAGAACTTTGACGTCACAATTCATATCGGACTTCTCTTTATAATTGTAAACTTTGAAGCTTTGTAACTTCATCGCTGACGAAGGTATTTAAAAAATAATTTCATAATTGTTTATCAGAGCTAATAAGTATTTCATTTTGCAAATAAAAAAATTGCATGCATATTCCCTATTATTGAGTTCCATCATCGAACAACAGAGGTTTACTTTTTTCACTTGTTCGATCGCCGAACATCGAACTAGTGAGAATTATTACTTGATTGTTTGATCATTAGCATTGTTACATACATGTTACATAGAATAGAGTAGACTAAGATAGAGTAGGGTAACTATGTAAATTCCACATAATAATCCATATGGTAATTCCACTTGCAATACTAATATGGTTTTTTTTTCTTTTGTTTAGTTAAAAGTTTAGTTTTAGTCAACTATCCTGACTTGTGATCAAGCTCTATTGACAATAGGTTTTAAGAGGAACTTATTACTTCACGGTTATATTATTACAATGGTGAGCCCAATACAAGAATTGGTGCTATATTTGGCTTTATTGACACACTGTAGCCAGAAAAATTTGTTTATCAAGATCATGTCTTACGACTGACTTATCTTTGTCTTATGTTTTGTATGCGCCCGACCTAGTTCTAGATGATGGTAATATCACGTTGTATGGGGATCGACTTATCGTCTCTGACAGCACTATTGTTGCCAATAAACCTGACATTGTGGTGATAGATCGATTGGAGCGTCGTGCAATGATTGTTGATATAACGGTCCCGCTGAGTTGCTGGTTGTTCTGAAGAGGCTCTCAGTTGGCAGCTGGATTAAGGGCTTGATTAAGAAAGCAGTACCTACTTCTGGACTCGGTACGTATTGTTAGGAGGTTCCTCTCTCAAGAGCTCTGACAACCGGTAGCTCAACCCTGTTCCCGTAACTGGTGGGCTTTATATTTTAAATCTTCTTATCGTGTGGGCAGTAAGGTCTAGCGACCCCAAACACCCTAGTGTCAGAGAGAGTATATTTTTAAGACTTCCAAAAAAGGAGGAGGTTCTCAATTCGGTGGGTATTTTTTTTATGTTTGTACACCGATTACTCCGAGGTTTCTGATCCGATTTCTGTGATTCTTTTTTAGTTCGATGCGGTATAGTCGCCATTTGGTCACGTAAAAATTTGATTCAGTTTAGTTCAGTCGTTTCTTTTTTTTATGAGCATTTTTGCTTATTTCAATTTCTGCGTAGACGAAGATGTCGTCCAAGTATCACCACTTAAAAGTGAAAAATAAAAAAGTTTTTACAAAAAAATATAACCGACTTCCAAACAAAACGAAATTCCGAAATTATTAAATGCTTTTTTTGTGTGGGTGTACTATTAGGTGATAAAATCAATAAAGGCAATAATTAAAAAAAAAACAGTATGTAAAGTTGGAACAGTCTAGGATTAAGACACAAGATAGAGTCCGGTTTCTCTATCATTGTCTACTCCATTCTATTTTACAATGCTAATGATCAAACATCAAGTTATAATTCCATCTAGTTCGATGTTTGGTGATTGAACAAGTGAAAAAATAAAACCGCTGTTGTTCGATGATGGAACTCAATAATTAAAGTTAAGTCAAGAGAACCAACTATTTCTCAATACAATATTGAGAAATACTTGGTTATCTTGACTCTGACATTCATTGTAGATATTTCTGCCCCTGAACGAATTTTCTTAGCAATTTTTTTATGTTTGACTGTAAGGATGGAGTTTGATGCCATCTTTTTATACCCATTTTTATCTTATTTTGAGATACTTCTCTTTGCTGTAGGACGTGGGTTAATTTTGTATGGACCGTGCCCCTTCTTCTTTGAGGTGCTAGCAGATAACGATTGAGATACGAATGCGAACGATGCTTAAAAAATAGTAGAATTGACCCTATGATCATAGAAAAATCGGTCTTAGAAATATTGCAGGTTTTAACCAAGGTGTGTTCAATAGTGGTGCCATAAAATCTATCTACCTTATTAAAATTAATGTCATAAGTTGGAGATGGTAAAATAAATGAAATACTTAAAGGATGACATTTTTATATAAAAATAAATGGGTATCGTTTGCGAGGTTCGTGTTTGGCTACCTCATGGTGCAACAACGCCGGAGACACTTGCACGAGCGGCGCGCTCAGCAGAGAAGTCCCGTCAAGCGTGAGCCCCGACTGCCAACGTTTGCACCTCTCATCATACATATAATACATAAAATACATAGACATAGGTATTTATCAATAACCGCGATAGGTTTTACACAGTACATAGGTACATGCTATTATCATATACGGACATAATATACAAGTTAGTTTTAGACGAATAAATTTTAGATGTCTTTATGCAACCCAACTTTTTTGTTTTGGAAACATTGGCCGATTTCCGAATTGAGAATTTAAAGCGAAGGGAAGGCAACTCAAACTCTAATTTAATACCAGAGATTGATAGGTTTTCAGGGTTAGAGTTGATAAATACTCAACTTCAAATTCTTAAGTCAGAAACCAGGGGTATCTAAAATAGTCTATACTAGAAAGGTTGTTAAATAAAGGAAAAGAATTTTGACGTGTCTTTTTACACAAACACAATAATAAACTAATGCTCAAACTAATGGTTCAATTGATTAAGTTATCGTTATTGTTGTATTTACATTGCTTTTTTAGTTGCATTTTATTTTTAAACTCAGTTTTTAAATAAATAAAAAGTGTAAAAAGACACATTAAGATTGTTTACCTTTAATTAACCTCCTAAACCTTTTTAGTATATTATGTAAGATGCATTTATCTTCAAGACAGCTAAGGTTCTGTGTCGATATTATCTAGGGGTTGCTATTGGTGTTCATTATTCGTTATAAAGGACTTGCTAGTTTCTCTTAAGGGCACACGGTATTAGATCTAACCTATTCATTTTCAAAACACAACAGATTCGTCTATCAAACTCCAAAAAAATGCAAGCATGGCAGTGTTAAGACGACAGAGGCTAGAAAATATTCTATCGCTTATGTTATGGTAAGCACTTAAGAAGGAAGAATCACAACTGTTGGGGCGTCATTAATAAATTAATTCGCGCATAAATTAGTGCTTATTTTAAAGAACAATAAAAATCATAATTATTTACACATAGGAAAAGTGTGCAGTTAGATCTGTATTTTACATCCCAATTTATCTTTATGTTAAATTCCTTGTCGTAAAAAACCTAGTTAACACAACCGCTGGTTAGAGAGTGGACCTCACATAAGACTCTGGATTCTGAACTCACGGTTTGCATAGATGCGGAGTGATTGAGAGCAGCTTGTTGTTGAACGGTCATGCCGACAGATGTCTGAACCAAGCCGCTGCCTACCAGCGTCTGGAAGATTATGACGTAGTATTAGCCTCATCGATGAAAGTAAAACAAACGAACTAGATTTTTTTAGCAACAATACATACATAGTACACAGGAATAACTTGTTGGTACAATGTAAAAAAAAAGTCTGTTATGTTTTTGGTAATAAACGTTTCTATTCTATTTTATTCTATAACTATTTAAACAATGGCAAAATGCTAAAATTAAAGTCTGTCTCAGAAAAATACCTGGAGTAAGCCTCGACTTACTATTTAATATTCGCCTGAAATACCCGCCTTGAGTAGGCTTAGTAATTCATTCCAGTGGTTTCCACGTACGAGAAGAGGCCTTTGCCCAAAGTGGAACAGTAACAGGCTGGTTTCATTAATATATATGTATATATGTTGGCTGGTATTATGAATACTGTCGAATTTGTCTTTAAAGACGTCATGAGGGTGCAAGATTTTTTTGCCACTTTGTGACAGGGTACTAAAAAAATATTTTGCTCCCTTATGATACAATCTACTATTATTTACGTAACGCTTCCGTCTTTGGATCACAAAAGTCCATACTTATACCAAATTTCAACAGAATCGGTACAGCAGATCCAAAGAAAACTAGCTGTGACAGACAGACACCCGAGTGATCCTATAAGGGTTCAGTTTTGAACAGATGTTCGGAACCCTAAAAAGGCAATACATACTTGATAAAATATTTCATAGACATATACGAGACGTAAAATTTCGCCTTATGCCACAGCTTTTCAAATGTAAATATTTATTACTTAAGAAGACACAGGTATGCATTATTCAAGAGATCATACCTGTGGTTGCTGTAAAGTCTGCACAGTTTGCGGCTGCGACGTGGTTAACTGGCTCACCAGCGTGCCAGGCTGGCCCATGCTGCTCAACTGTGAAACAGACAGTATCCAGCTTACTACCCATTCAACGTCATACATCATTAAATTGAGAGCCATGGACATCAAGACAGAATTTCACGACGTTTTAGATAATTTTGTTCCAAAAATCCAATCGGTCCCGTCTTTTAGGGATTTTTTGCTTAAAAACGTCATAAAATGGGTGTGAAGCAGTACAACGTATAAAATTAGCAGTAGTTATTACCGTCATAATACTCACGGGATGTATCTGCTGCACCATAGAAATGGTTTGCGGCATACCTGCCATAGGGAGAGTCTGGGCGACCGATCCGACGGGCATAGTGCCTTGCTGCATACCCAGCGACATACCTGAGTAGGAAAAATTCTATTAATCTTTGATGTTTGGTTGCAGACTCGCAGAATGAAAAGGTTAAGCTTTATTTGAATCGTTTTGGCTTAAACTTTTTTAAACTACTAGTATTTTCCCTAGGCTTTTTCAATACTGTAATATTGGCTTGACACGCTACCGTGTGTCTGAATATCTGTTACTCCACGTCAATCGAAACGTTTTTATAATAGTTTTAATATTTCCTATGACATTAAATTCTAATTCGTATGGGAAAAAAGATATCTCAATTTTCAAATATTTTTCTTTTCTCGTTAACTCAATACATGAGAGTTAAATTGCAAATGGTTGCTAACAATATTGTGTAACTTAGCGCAACTTGTTTATTTAACGAAAAAAAAAAAAAAAAAGTTTTAACAATAGCTACTTTTATTTAAGGATATTTAATAGTGTTTAACCTTTTCATTTCGCGACTGTGTGTTTGTGACCAATGATTTGTGAGCCCTATTGTTAATTTCTGATAGTCAATGTGGACCTGATATGAATAGTATTGAGAGCTTCTTTGAGGCCTGATAATTTATGACATGAGTGCTAAGGTTCATCAATTGTGAGCTGCGCGCACTTGTTGAGCTGGGGTATTTGTAATGTCTGTGGGACCTAAGAGCTTATTTGAGTGTTGTACTATTTGTATGAATTCCTTACAATTGCAATGTGGTGGAAAAACTGTCTTGCTCGTGTATCGTCTGAACATTCACAAACATAAATGTCACATGCACAAACACCCAGACCCGGAACAATTATTTATCAGTAAACCCAATAGTTGCTCCGTGCGGGAATCGAACCCGCGACCCGAAAGGAGCCGTCGAGGTAAACAACGACACATAATAATTCATGAACTTACGTGAATGAATGGAAACGATGAACGGCAGGATCAACGACCTACCTTTAGTAAAATGTTGTGAGTTTACCTTGTTGCTGATAATGCACCATTTGCTGAGTCTGTTGCTGTTGATGGAGCAACTGTTGCTGCTGTTGCTGTTGTTGTTGCTGCTGCTGTAACACAATAATAATGGTATCAACACTGGTTCGATTATTACCTGAAGGTGCAACTAGCTTGCGGTGGACCACCGTCGCTCTATCGATGCAAAAAAATATTTCGCAGATATTAGATTTCAAAGAGACGGATCAATCGCCGTATAGTAGCATGATAACTTTTAAAAAATGTTAGATAATACAATAGTGACCTGCATAGCTTGCTGCTGTAGCAAAGCCTGTTGCTGAATACTCTTATTTTTGTCCTGTATGCTTGTGATGTGAGTCATCTGGCCCGAGTTCATTAACAGTAGCCTGTAAGAGACGTCAATCAGATTAATAATCAATCCAACCGTAAAAAAAATTAATGTAGAATGATAAAAAAATCAGTCACCTAATTTGCTTATCCTTAGGCTTTGTTAAAAGAAGCCTGCTGCGCCGGACGCGGGATAAGAAAAAAGGCGACCGGTTGATATGTGAGATGTACAATGTGACAATAAAAAGCGCATGCTGGGTTTGACATTGCAAAGTTTTCAGGAAAAAGGGCACATCTGCCCTTTTTATGCAAAATAGAGTTATTTACTTATTCGGAATCAGGAAAACAAGATGCATCAAATAACATTATTGAAATATTTCCACAAGCTGCCAAGCTCGAATTACACCACCTAGTGAAAAGCGGTACTGGTGTTTCGACGAACAAAAGTTCTAGATTTCAGATCTTTTTCATTAATATTCTCCATTTTGTCTCTTGGTAAGATGTGCCCTGTTTGCTGTGGGTAATATGGTAGTTATAAAAATACTGAGATCTGATCCAGGCCAGGAACAACAACATGAAATGACTGGCTTGGAATTATCATGTCGGGTCGGGCAGCTGAGGCACGGCTCATTCGACATCAGTCGTTCTTTGCAAAAGTTTTGGTCATAATATCGCATTGACACTGATCCAGGCCAGGAGTGATAGCATTTAATGACTGGCTTGGAGTTATCATGTCGGGTCGGGTAGCTGAGGGACGGCTCATTCGACATCAGCTGTTCTTGTTTTGGTCATAATATCCCATTGACACTGATCCAGGCCAGGAGTGATAGCATTTAATGACTGGCTTGGAGTTATCATGTCGGGTCGGGCAGCTGAGGGACGGCTCATTCGACATCACTCGTTATTCCCAAGAGATTTGTTTATTATATATAATGTAACATATTATAATCATTCGTCAGCAGACCATTGGTCTGAAAACCACTGGTCGAAAGAAGAAGTTTCACAGAAGCGGGATGGCACGTGTACGGGGAGCTATATAAGGAGCGCTGGGCTATGACTCACTGTTTCGGCTGTTGTATCTGATGCTGCATCTTATTTGTCTGATTCGCCGCATCTTGCTTCGCGGCCGGCGCCGGAGACCGCACGCCCGGCTTGCCGCGCTGCTTTGCCTGGGACAAACATAGAGTTACGATGCGATATCCTTTACGGAATTTGGATTTCATAAATCTAAATCTGACTTAGTGATAAACTGAGTCCTTTTTTCATAACATTTTTTTATTTCTAGGGTCGGTCACAGCTTTAACATACCGCGTTTTAAGCTATATTAAGTATTTTGAAGGGTTCCAGAAAAAAAACCAGTCTTATTTCTCCTGATACATTAAATAAATTCGTACTTTTTCGAAACGCTACTAAAGATTTTGCTGGATTTTATAATTGGCTGTGCAACCTGCTATTTGTTTCCTTAAAAAGCGGAAGGTAAAGGTACGACTGATATTCCGACGAGTATTTATCAAATGAATTTAAAGTCAACCGACCTGATTCTGGGCTTGATTCGCGCTGGTTTGGGTGGAGACAGACGACGCAGGGCCGGCTCGGATACCGCCGGACGGCAGGATGTTCGACAGCGGGCGCGGCGCCTTCGCCAAGCCATCGGAAGAAGCGCGAGGCTTTGAAGTCGTCGACGTAGCGCATGCCACACTCACACCTGAAAATAATTATCAACTTGAGACTATCGTGTACGGTGTAAAAATGTTACGTGCACTACAAATACGTTATTTACAGTAACAAGCGCAAGCGTCCAAAAAATTAGCTAGTCTAAAGATTATATCACAAACAAATGATTTATAATCGCTTAGCAATGCAAAAGCTACATTCGCAATTATTATCGCAAAATACAAAGAAAACACAGGACAAAAATCAAAGTCAAATACATCATTTCAAATTCGACTAAGATAAAGAGATTAACACGATATTGAAATCAACACAAGCTTTCAACTTACATACGTGAAAGAAACAAATGAGTTATACTAACTGGTGTGCTGTACGTTGTTCTGCGGCGAATGCTGTATGAACATCGAGGGCTGGGAGTCGGGTTGAGTGCCCCGTATGAAGATGGGGTTGGGGGCCAGCAGGCCGCCCGCCGGGATGGTCCCGGCCTGCAGGCCTCCGGCCCACACTTGCGGCAGCGCCCCCGAGATCTGCCACGGCGCGAACTGCATCGTCTGACCGCCAGTCTGCGGGACAGACCACTTGTTAGACAATAAATTTTATATTCATCGATACATTGAATTATATACATAACATTTTATAATCGCTTGTTTAGAGGATGAAGCTGAGGATCAGTCAAAGTGGAAGAACTTCATGCATGCAAGACTTGAAAGGGTAATAAAGAAATGTAAAGCCATCTACAACTATGTTCTCACTCGTTATTAATATTTTTGACAAGCTAGCATTGGACTGGCCATTTTATAATATTGCGCTTTACAAATAGTACCTACTGCTAAAAAACTCGTAGTTCGCCGTTACTTTTGTTTTTTTTTTTATTTATAGTCACTACTCTGCGAGTCACTAAGGACGAAACCGAGGTCAAGAGCAGCCACTTTCATAATTGCCATTTACTATTGATGTCATCGGAAAACTGCAACCACCGCAAGTTTGTAAGAAATCGCTAAGATTGTAAAACTCTTTTTTCTCGATAATACACGATTATATTATGGTACGTTTACACGCTTGCCGTGGCTTGGCAAGCGTCCACAAGCTCCAAGCCTTTACAAACGCTTGGATGCCCTTAACACGCTTGCGAGTGCGTTCGTATGTTCCGGACAGGCAAGCTTGGCGGACGTAGACATTAAAGTTGTGAGGCCTCGAGAAAGGCCCTATTCTCGTCGTTAGACCAATTACTACCCAGTACCTGGATGACCAAGCCTTGCTCGGTTTTTTTATTTTAAGACGTTTTCTAAAAATGAAACCTAGCTAGATCGGTTTATCGCTCCCAAAACCCCTGCATATTAAATTTCATGAAAATCGACGGAGCCGTTTCCGAGATTCAGATTATATGACACTAGGGTGTGTGGGGTCGTTTAAGACCTTACTACCCACACGATAAGAAGAAGAAGATTATATATATAAATACAATTATACATATACACAATAATTGCTCGTTTAAAGGTATTAGATGATCGTAGCGTAAAACTAAAAACGTCCGTTCGGTGCGAGCTTGTGAGCGAAACTAAACACGCGCCAACGTGTAAATGCGTCGCAAACGCTTGCCGCAAGTTTCTGTGTTCAAAAACCAACACTAGTCCGGATCGGCGACAAGCTCACACAAGCCAAGCCAAACACCCCGTTCACACGCTTGTGTTTGCGGACGCTTGCCAAGCCACGGCAAGCGTGTAAACGTACCATTATAAACTATCGAATAGGGATGGGATTTATTGTACAAATGAGGTTGACCACAATAGGCACAATAGGGAACGTTCAAGACGTAGACCGTGCCATCTAGCGTTGCAAATTCGAAACTTTTACCGTATATATACTTGACATTGACACTATTGTGCTGCCACCTATAGTTCGTACAGGCTGTCATAGGGGAACATGCCATGGGCGTTCAGTGCCATCTAGCGGCGCAAATACGGAACTTTTACCGTATGAATAATTTAGATTGACACTTCTGTGCTGCCACGTACAGTTCCTGTACGCTCCATAAATATAGAGTTTATAATCGAATTACGATTTATTACAATCTTGCAATGTTTGCAATAATCCGATGACATTAATACTGACAGCTCTTGAACGCGACGCGAAGTAGCAGTCGTAAGCTGTGCTGTGTCGTTGTTGCTGCCCGATAATGAAGTTTCTACAACGAACCGAATAGAATATGGTACAAGCCGTTGGATCGACTACTGAATTACATGTAGCAGCAGCTATTTACAATGTATTTATTAAAACTAGCTACGTTTTATGAAAATGGGTACGAAACGAAAATTGAAGCTGATAAATTATTGATGTAGTTCAGGCCTTAATAATTATAAAATTACAATTATGAACAAACTGTTGGAAGAAATTATTGCTGATTATAATGCTACAAAATACGGAGTTTAAAAGAACTAAACGTCACATGAGTCATTTTAGTGTTACTTTCTGAATCGTGTGGCTGTAAGTTAAACGTACCTGGATTAGTACAACTACTAGTAGTAACTACTTATGATTCAATATTCAACTCCTTTTTACCCAATAGATAATTTGTATTCAGAAATTAATTTAGCAAATTCGCTTGTAATATAGAACAGGAAAAACTGCACTCGATCCTCCATTTATATATATTTTTTCAAAATTTGGCAGGCTTCAAATTATAGTAAATCTAATGTTTAAATATGTTGATTGCTGGTTACAAAAAATAATTGTCTTACAGACGTCATAAAAAATATTTTTCCTTATCTATTATTTTAAGTAATTAATCAAGCCAAAATACAGAAAAAAAAAATTTGAAATCGCTTTGAGCTGCAATGCATCTAAACATATTCGCCAATGCATGAAACTTATAAATACTTAACAAGCAGAACACACTTTAAAAATCTAAATTTACCTGAATATTCGTCAATTTTCCAAACAAGTATATTCATTTATAATAAAGAATATTATAATTATAATAGTTATAATATTCTTTAAACTCCCATGATACAAGGAAAATTTACGAAACAAGGAATAACAATCTAGAATTTTATATATATATTTTTTTTATTGTTAAAGGTTTACAGACGTATCTATTGAGATTTAAAAGTAGAAAAAAAAGTTGTATCCACAAAAGAGTTAGTTACCACATTAGGTACGAAAGAATTACATCCGTAGATCTTTAACAGTAAACAAAAATGAGTATATTTTGTAGTACCTGTAGTGGGCTGATGATCTGCGCCTGCGTCGGTTGCTGTGTGCCCAGCACGGGCTGTGAGACCTGCACGCACTGTGCTTGCACTGGCACAGTCTGTGTCCCGCCAGTGCCACCGACCTTGGTACCAGTTCCCTTTGCACCGCACTGTGTTCAAGGCAAGTGGTTACTTCACGAAGTGATAGATGTGAAAATAAGAAAAAAAAAATAGTTGTCTATGAAAACCGTGGCCGTGGCTTTTCATATTCTAAAAAGGTAGTGGCGACGTCAAATCTTTTTTTTTTGGCCTCACGCTAGGAATTTCACATACAGAAACAGCCAGACCCGGAACAACTATCTGTAGGTCATAAAAATATTTGTTCTGAGCGGGAATCGAACCCACGACACGCAGCGCAGCAGTCAATCACTGCGCCAACCGTGCAGTCAAATTGACGCGTCAACGGCGTAGAATACAAGTGATACAGACTGGCCCCAGATTTCTCTAATATTAAGAATTTGAAGCTGAGTATTCTTTAGCTGAGTTCTACTTTAGCCTGAAAACACCACAGTGATCTCTTTCTAGAACTCGAACAAGTTCCCTGCCGAAAATATTTGTCATATTACGTATAGTCGAACAGCTGGTTCGACTGTATGCAGCAACTGTCCGACTGTATATATATGGTTCGTACCTTATGCATATCAGTTTGCTTCTGCTGCTGTCCGATGCCGGAGACGGTGGACTGCGAGTGCGCGGGCAGGATGCTGGGTTGGGAGTTGATGACGCCCAGCGGACTAAACACGAACGTCTGGTTCTGCGTGGTCGGGATGGCCGGGATCGTCGTGTAGCCCGGGAACGGCGCTGGCGACACACGAACACACAGCTATACCACTCTACCCATATGTCGAAAACACCAGACAAACACTTCACATGACAACTAATGATGATCAAGTACCGTGAAAAGCAAATGATTCAAAGACAATATGAAAAAGGACTCGTCAATTGTTACACAATATACAACCAACACTAACACGTAAGTATGTAACGATTCAAGAATTATAATATGCGTGGGAAGCTAATAAAAAGCTGTACTTGCAATGTGAACAGCCTACGCCTGCATTGAGATATAAATAAACGCTGCAATAAATTTAGAAAAGCTTAAATAAATATTATGTGGAATCGCCAATTAAAAAATACTGCTCAAACAAACCAAATCAATGTAATAAAATTCCCTCATGAAATAAATGTACATTCACATCTTCAATCACGAGACATAATAAACAATTTTGAAAATATTATAAACCTTGCTCCTGATATGTAGTGAGACCTGTAAAATTTACTGAAAATCTAAATAGTGTAGAAGTTCTGGTCGGCACGGAAAGTTGCTACTGGCAGTGTCATATTTCACTGGGATTTTATGTGTTGAGGATAAAGTTGAAATGTGTGCTAATACCTACATAATTTTACTGGCTAAGTGGCAGCGTGGTGAGCTAAGATGCGATGTATAACGATTGTGAACATAGTGGTTATTGCATTAGCATAGCATTAGCTGCTGTATGGTAACCGAGGAAAAAACATGTTTTTTTTTGTAGACCTGAATCGTCTGCTACATATACCGCTACATAAATGTTGTAAGGCGTAAGAGTGTAGAGTACGAGTAAGTAGTGAAAGCATGTAAATGTGGAGGGCGTCGGTGTTCAGTTGACTCCCGTACGGCATTGCTGCGGCTATATCGCGGGGTCAGATCATTGTGTGTACGCTCTTATAGCCTGAGGCGTCGCTTTATAGCTGACGCGGTTATAATTATACTGCAAAGTGGTTTAATAATAAGAAATAGCTTTATGCGCTGTCTGTCTCAATATCCATTAAAAAAAAATAACTTACTAATTTACAAAAAGTATAATATTTATTATACCGGCGATAGAACCTTTGTGGCATACTATTATGCCCCCGCCATTCTGATTTTGTAGTTCAAAATCTCGGGGCTACTTTATGGCACCATGTTGCTAATATTTTTTGTTTGGTTAAGTGTCCTACATTTATGCCAACGCGCGCCGCGATTTTCAAAAAAAAAAGACAGCTTCCATAGGAAAATGTTCGAACCCCTTTGCTTATTGCTATTTTCTTGCATTTCGATTATTCTTGTATCGGATAAACTTAGGTTAAAGATTTTGTATTGACAAAAGAGTGATATTTTGTGTTTATCTTAATTGCAAGAAGTTTCTTGTTAAAATAAAACTTTATTGCAGCCACTACAGTAACATTAAACAGAGTCAACAATAGAGCGTCTTTACTTCTAAAACTAAGCTATATTTTGTGAGTGTGTTGCGTGTCGATACGGTCAGCGTATCTGCGTGAAAATGTCAATAAGTACTTGAATAGTTTATGACCCAGTGCGTTCATATAACGTATATTAAAAATAATAGTAATTACACATTATGCATAAATATTGTTAAATATAGGGGAGAATATAAAAAAATTGATTTTGACTACAATATTTCTAGCTGGGAAAATAAAATATAATCCATGCGCCCTAGGGAGGACTAGGACTAGGAGCATAGTATGTAAACCTATTAATCTGGAAACTTACCGGCCTGTCCTTGGAGGACCTGTTTGCCCTGCGTGGTTAACATGTGGGGAGCTAGTTGGCTACCCTGGAACGGCTTACCGGCGGCGATCACCTACAACAGGCTTCATGTTACAAAATAGAAAGAATTAAAGAGGTTCAGCGTGACTGCCACTACTGAGCATCTTCAAGACATCGAGCGATTGATACTGTTATGTATTCAACTATAAAATTGAAGGGTCACAATGGACACTAGGGTCAAGATAAAAAAGAAAATTAGTGGTTATATGCCAGCGGTTTATAAATTGCTGAATTCAGTACCAACGCTGCACCACTCACTAGTCACAACTGGTTAGCATGGTTTCAAAGAGCAAACTGAATAAAATGGGAACATGCTACCTCATTCATTTGCATGCTTTTCTTACAATGAGGTGACTTTAAATAGGCTGCTAGTTGGCTCATCACAGAAACAAAACAGTACCTACCTCGTGTAGATATTTAACGCTAAGGCCTTCAAATTTGACGCAAAGTGCCGCGCGGCAGCAGCGCGGCTGCAGCACTGCTGCAGCGCTGCTTTGTTAATCCATACAAATAATAAACATGCGGCCGTGAGGCATTTTTCGCTTATTATTTGTATGGATTACTAAAGCTGCTGCTGCCGCGCGGCACTTTGCGACAAATTTTAAGGCGCCTGATTGGTATTTTTAGGGAATATACGTATACGTCCAGTTCCACTAGCATACGAAGTATTATCTGGTTTACTGAACAGCCTGCCTCACACGCCAGTTACCCTACACTGTTTCATTGAATACGTTTGACTAAGTATGTTAAGGGCCTACTTCACCACCTACGAATAATTTCTCGTAAGTAAACTAACTTGACAGATGATTTCATACAAATTGTGTTCTAATGGTGATATTTTGGAAGAATCTCAATGTGTCAACTTAGGTGAAGTTATCATCAAGTGAGCTGTCAATCCATACAAACAAGTTCGAAAGATAGTTGATTTAAAGCTCACCCCACCTCATTCACGGCGAGATGTTTACAGACTAGACCAGCTGTTTAGAATTTGTTCGGTGGGCTTGAGTAGAAATAGGCCTTAAGTTTAAGACATTTAGAAGTCTGCCGTAGCTGTGTTCATACCTGTATCTGTTGCGAGTTGATACCGGGGTGCAACGCGATGTTACCGGGCATCAGCAGCGGCCCCTGCGCGTTGTACAGCTGTTGCAGGTACGTGCTGTTCTGCAACGGTTGCTGTATCACCTGCACGCGGCTGTGGCCCCATTCCGCGCTACGCATATTGATTTACAGGGTGAATTATGCAAAAATTCGTAAAAAAAATATAACGTATAGTGTGCCATATATTTTGTTTGTAATCCTAATAATTACACGAGTTTGTTCGTTTGTTACACTTTCACGTCTATATTGCCGATATAATTTTGAAAACGGTTATAAACGATTTTAACGCGAGCGATACCGCGTAAAAATGTCGTTATCTAATCATTTTTCCTTACCAGTTAGAGCCTTTTTGAGTTGATCCCATAAAAAAAGGAATCCGTATTATTAAAATCTAACAATCTCAACAACATTAATTTTATGTTTATACAACGGGTGGTCACCGAGATGTTACCGAGTCAACAAAAAATATTGCGCAAGACCTGTCGGGTCGATATCACTTAGTCATGTCCTTATTTTATACGATGTCGACTCCTAATATCATATTTATATATTAACCTGTCTGTTTTCCTGATGTGTATACGTTCAGGAAAATAGGCAGGTGTAATACATACATGAATACATACGTGTATACTGTCTTGTTTAGTAACAAAGGGTAAGCCGAGATGGAGAATCCCGAATGATTGTATAATTTTGAAATGATGAAAGATTTTGCTTATAAAAGTACATATACGTTAGTTTTCTTTAGTCACCAGACCAATCAGCAGACAAAATACTACCTAGTATTTCGTCTACTGATTACATCGAAAGGTAAAAAAAATTGACCAACTCGTGAAGTGTATAAATAAAATGACATAAATAAAGGACAGTACTATGAGGACCCCGCAGCTGATAGCGCCAGTAATGCTATTCTGTAACAACATTTTCGTATCTCGACAGCGAAATCCGAGGTGAGAATCAAATTAAGTTAACCTTTATGTTGTGTGCAATAAAGCTCAATTTGTGAGTTTTGTCACTCAGGTGCAGCTCGATATCGAAATAGTTATTTACAGAATAGACTAGCTGATCCGGCTCGGGCTTATATTGAAACTGCACCGCCCGGACGTTTCATTTTCTTTTATTCAATCGAAGCAGCACTGACCTGCACATAACTTGAAAATATGTACAGAAAAGCAGATTTTTTTTTTCGCGTTTTGTCTAAAATATATGTTATTCATAATGATGATTACTACGAGATAACTGCCTCCATGGTCGAGTGGTTTAGGCGTTTGCCTCGTGACCCGGTGGTCGTGGGTTCGATTCCGACGGGAAGAATATACTTTGTAAAGTTGTTTCCAGTTTGGCTAGGACATTGCCGGCTTGAATCAAATGATTGTCTGATAAAAAGATGATCCCGTGCTTCGGAAGGTACTTACCTGATCTGCTGTGGGTGCTGGGAGTTGGGTGGTAGACTTTGCAGCGGCGGCATGGTGGAGATGCTGCCGGCCTGCTGCTGGATCCCGCCCCCGGCTTGTTGTTGCTGCACCTACATCATAATCAGTTGATTCACTAACCATTTAACTTGAGCATCATTACGGCAAGGTCATTATGACAACTCGGCACCGCGAAAAATATCTGTCAAGATTTTTATTTTTGACTAAACAAAACCCAAAAATGAGTTATGTCTAGTCTGCCTTGACTGACTTTTAAAACTTACCTGTTTAGGATATGTTTCAAGACTTTCTAGGACAATCACAAAACCATTTTTGGTACAAAATATTTTATTTTCAATACGAGCATGATGCACAAGGCGATGATAGCCGCTTGTTTGCTCACAAACACAAGACGAATAGATCCGATCAGACGTTACAAATGAGCTAAGCAGCTGAATATATTCCCAGTCCTAGGTCTTTGTAGGAGTGAGATACATGCAGGTGATTTAATGTGTTCCAGTGTTGTATTTCTTTTGTTTATAAGTTTTCTTTTTTTAATATGACGTGATTAGGACATTACTTAATTAGGTCAGTGTTTTTAATAACCTTCAACAACAATCTTCTTGAGTTTTTATTTTTTTTACTCGAAAACAGGCTCCTACCCCATCGTTTTTACCACACAATCAAGATTGGGTAAAAAAGCGGCAACCAACCCCTACTCAAATAACTGCACTTATAATATTAGGCTGCTAGTCGGGCAGCCCCCACTGATCGCCAGACAACCCCCACAATACCTAATTCAGCGCGCCGCACGAAAATAAAATCCGCAAGAAAGAAGAATGGACATTTCAGACCCAGAGTCCAACAGAATTGAAACCTATCGTAGTTTTTTTTTCGACTGGAGTAGAGCAAGAATATGTTTTTTTTTTTAGATTTCAATGGCTAACGTATTAATATATGACCTTGAATATGTCTTCAGACGAAGTCTCGAAAAGTAATTTCACATCCGTTCTTACAAGTATGCCGATAGTGTTTGAGCTCATTTGAATTGTCTCGATGGGTATTATGCATAGTTGATAACGAGGGTCTGGTGATGAAGAGCAGAAAGGTGAAAAACGGTAAAACGTGTTCGACGCCATTTCAGACCCAGAGTCGGACAAAATTGAGACCTATCGTATTTTTTTCGTCATTTCAAATAGAGTAAGAACATGTATTTTTCTTTTTAGATTGCGATGGCTACCACATGGATATTACTTTATGAGCTTGAGTATTTCTTTAGAGAAAGTATAGAAAGGTAATTCTTTATCCATTCTTAAAAGTATGCCTGTGATGTCTGCGCTCATTTCAATCGAACTGTTGGGTACCAATCACTGTAGTTGGTAACAAGGGTCTGATGATGGAAACCATTATGGTGAGTAGTGGCTCTCTTAGTTGACTACTCCTATACCCATCGCCCAACACGATGGCTATACTAGTAGCCAAATAAGAGATCCACTATCCACCTTTCTGGTCTCCATCATCACGTCCTTGTTGCCAACAACAATGAATAGTGCTCATCAGACGGATTCAAATGAGCCCAAACACGATGGTTATCCTTGTATCAACTAAGAGATCCACTATCCAACTTTCTGGTTTCCATCATCAGACCCTTGTTCCCCACAACAATAAATGGTGCTCATCAGACGGATTCAAATAAGCCCAAACACGATGGTTATGTAGCGAGAGTGTATGAAAAATAGCTTTTCTATACTTCGTTTGAACGAACTTTACACCATAATATTTATGTTAGCCAACGAAATCGAAAAAAAGAAAACGTATTTCTCTCATATTTTAGACGAAAAACAAACTAGGATATGTGTAATTTCTGTCGGAGGTGGATTATTTTTTTAATTAATAGGCGAAACTTCACAAACGTGGTAACTTAGGTAGGTAGGACTGGAAAACGTAAAGTATCTGTCATACACTCATACACCCAACACGTTCGTCAGTTTCGCTAACTTTTTTATTTAAAAATTACCCTATATCAATATCTACTTAACGTCAAAAAATTGTATACTTGTAAAGCTAGATTCACATCACTGCATCGGTTCGTTTCGTGGTTTGGGAATCGGGATACAATTATCAAACGGATTTGTTTAAGCCTACGCCATATTCCAACGAGTTTTGAAGCCAATCAATTGCGCCAAAAGGCGATACGACACAACACAGAAAATTAAATGTGATGGGTGAAATCAATCGTGAATATAATAACAGTTTTAACTTGACATCACACGTCGCTCAAAATAGCTGCTTTCGGTTTTATCCAAAAGAGCAATACCAACATAATTCGTTTTTTACACATTTCATACGTATGTTGATATACAAGCTAGACAATACAATAAATGTTATCAGCGTCGATTCTGTTTCCGATTGATGTCGTCTCAATCAAGAGCTACCGGTCTATTCCACGTATTACCTGGTAATGGTTTGATTCTGTTTATTGGTTAAATATGGACATTTTCAAGAGATTCCTTGCATTTCCCAACTTTGAAATGATATGCTGTGTTTAGAGTTTATGAGCCATTATATTTAGAACGAATTCGTTTTAGACGTATGTTTATTTATTTTGAATGAACTTACATATAAAGCACACGCTGCGGCATTTCAAAAGCACATCGTGGTCTTGCGCACATCACATGTCACATGTCGAAACATCCATAGTAGACATGGAAACTCACCTCCTCGTCTTCATCTCCCATGTGCGAAGTAACTTCTACATTAAGCTCAAACTCTTCACATTCCTCATACATTTCTTGGGTGCTTATAGTGCTGTAATGACTCGTTCTTCGCATTCTCCTCGAACGAATATTTATTCGGTTTGCCTCGAGAACGTTAAAAAACGCATCGCGAGCCATTACAACGTAAGTACAATTTTAAGAACTATCACAAGACCCATACTAAATTTCTAACTCTATCCTAATCGTCTTTCTGGCTATTGCGATTTTCACAGTTCTTTCCCGATAGACAGATATTCGATTGTTTGTTAGTGAGGAGTATAAACGCGAATTGACACTAATTCGATTGAATGCTGAACACGAAGCTATGGAGAACTCAAGCCCCCACAACCTTTGCAAGCTAGAACAAGGTGAGCGAAAAAAAATTATAAGGCTGGCGACACATTAGCAAGTTGCGCGTAGTATGGAACCGATTGCTCGAGCAACCAAGCGATTGCGCGAGCTACAGTCGTGTCGCTCGAACGATCGCATTCACAACACTGCTGGCCTACTATGACGTCTTAAAACGATCGTGCATAAGGTGTGGGAAGGAGACAGAGTTATACAAGACGCATAACACTATCCCTTTTCCTCAGCTTAATCATGATCGCATTGGCACGTCATAGTAGGGCCCCTGTACGTCTACCATGAGTTTTATCAATATATACTCGCTAGCGACTGTAGTTAAAAAAATGTATGAAAACTTTAAAAAAACAAGTTTTCAAACAGTTTTTTAACTACAGACGCTAGCGAGTATAGTTTGATAAAACTCATGGTAGACGTACTGATTTCGCTAGGAATCCAACTGCGATAGCGAATAGATCGATAGTACATAGCTTTATATTATGTAACAGCTTTATAGATATAAAGACGCTAAGGCTTCTGCAAGCAAATAGGCCAAACATCTAAAGACAATTAAGAAAGATCGTAAGTCGCGTTCTAGTTCGAAGTCAATAGAAAACCGTGTAAAGCAACTAGTTGCTTGCGCGGTAATAGCCAATGTACAGCCGGCCTTTAAGAGTTAGGTAGTGATCGTGACAGTGGATGACGGACTTGGGCCAAGCTTATATCTTACGGTTAGAGTCGATTCTTGATTATAATCAGGTAACCTGGAGGTCAGAATCCCATGCAAGATCTAAAGCCTCACAAATAAGAAACCAGGCGGCACCAGCGCGGCGTCAATAATGGTCGAAATCGAATTGATATTTACAGGCAGTCGCGTTATTATCAGTAAAAACGAAGGTAGGGGAGACCGAAGGGTCTTGAAACCGAGGTGAGTTGAAACAACGTCAATGTCGCGGAATCTATAAACGTTATCAAGCTGGGAACAACGCTGTTTAGACTTGCCCCATCGGTAAATCAAGTTGGAAACTATTATTTGAATTTAATCTAATGCATATAAGCACATTATTTAATCATTTTTAATGATTATCAAAATTGTCAAATGATGACTACCTCGAAATATCTCGGCAACGTGACACTAGAGCACCACCATTGTTTATGAAGTGTTTTCTACCGAAATATTATGTTAGATCGTGCGAAACTTTTGAAATCAATATGGCGGCGGGGGGGGGGGGGCTACGTCACGATAATGCTATACCCTTTAATTTCGCGGGCTTCAGAGCAGCTTCGTCACTTGTCCAATGCTAGCGAAGACTGGAATAGAAAATAAGAAAGACCGTCGTGCGATGTGAGGCGAATAGTAATCGACGCGGTTTTAATTCTGACCCTCTAAAAATCGCACCGGGTCGGACAAGGTCGGAACGGATCGGATCGAATCGGATCACCACGTATCGTAAAGTATAAGCCCGGCCTTAGCTTTTATTTTTCAAGTTATCCATGTTTCGGTCCCGCCAGTTTCGCCCGATCTTCCCAAGAGAGCGAAGCTTACCTGATGCGACATGCTGCTGGGCATCGAGGACACGACGGTGACCGTCTGGTGGTGCTGCTGCGATGGCTCGTGCTGCGCCATGCTTATCTGTTGCTGAACCACTTGCGTTTGACCGTCTACTATCTGTGTGAACAAATTGATGAACGTCAGTTGTTATTAATCACTACCTATAATAAACAATTTTTTAGATGCTTAGGAATTATAAAACACAAATATGAAAAATGGCATAGGTACTCGGAATCTACAGTTGTGTCAGAAGTGCGTGGTTATATTTCATGGTGATGTTCTGTATCTGACATACAGCAAACAAAACAAGAAATATACAGTTCAAAAACTTTTATCAAAAGCGACTCGAAAGTTCGAAACAAATTATTGAAGGTAGTAAGTAGCAGTTGGTGGCATCTAGTCTGTGATTTAACTAAAATAAACGCAATACATAATTTCAAACATCACCATTAAATATAACCACGTACTACTGAAACATCGGTATTGATTTCATATTTCACCTCTTGTCTATCCTACAAAATAGATAGGTAGGTATGTCTTCGAAAATTAACAAGGCAGAATGCGACAATACAAAGGCCCATTACCTACCGAGATGAAAATAAATAAAAGCATACAGAGCTTTGTGACGTCGCTTTAGGAAAATGTCACCGCGTTGGAAACTTGGAATTCGATTAACCATTTTAGTGGAAAAGCGAACGGCCGGAAATTACGTATCAATTCGTTATGTACTGACCAGTGTCCAGGCACCACGCCTCCATACTGATACTACTTAATAACAGGGATAGGAAAATATCAGAGGTACCGATTTCGGATTATCCGTTAATTTCGGATAGTTTCGTTTACGGATACCTATTAGATGTTTAATACCATAAGACGGCGGGTCTACTTTGATTTTCAAGGTAACTTTGACAAGTCATTGTTTTTTAGTTCCAACTCCTCGCATCCGTACCCACGTGTGCGGGTCATGCGGACTCGCCGCTCACTCGTTTAAACCATATTTTGGTGCTTTGCCGAGCATTATTAAATGAGCTCCGAACTGTCAAAGTTATCCTTACAGTTAAAATAACCCCGTTTTAGGTTAACAATAATTAAACAAACAAGCAAGTGACGCGTGAGGCCGGGCAGAAGAACCTGTCATAACGTGTCTCATTTAGACTCCGCCGCGCCTATCCGTAATTATACGAAACTTATTTATCGAATTCGGTTACGGATAGATTTTTATTTCAGATATCCTTTACATCTCTACTAAATGCACCCCCCTCGCATACCCGTTTCTTTAAAAATGATAATAATTTTCCTTTAGCTACATTCATTACCACCCATAACGATGTATTTGATATTTCAACACATAGTGGAATTGGAATAAAAGAACCTTTTAGCACGCGTTGGTAGAAGGCTTCCTTTTTTAACTTTTTCTTTTGTTTGTAAGCATATTACATTGTCTGTCTGTCTGTGGGATTAAAGTCCAGTCCATTTTACGATGGTACATAAATCCTGAAACCAACATTTTGTGTAACTCTGTCGGTCCGGTCTCATGTCTTAACGGCTTATCGCATCAAGATGAAACTTGGCTCAAGGGTAGACTATGTCCTTCTCTGTTATTATGTAAATATCTCACCGTAAATACTTATGTGAAGTAGGATTGAAATGAACTTTCAATTCGCACAATTAAGTTGAAATGCCAGTTTATCTCTAGCACATTTCCCCTAAGTTTTTAACCGACTTCAAAAAAAGGAGGAGGTTCTCAATTCGACCGCGTATATTTTTTTTATGTGTGCTCGCGGATAACTTCGTCGTTTATGAACCGATTTCGATGAATATAATTTTATATGAAAGGGTATGCTGCCGAGGTGGTCCCATTGCCACCACGTCAGGATCTAATGATGGAAACCCTGAGAAATCGAGGGCAACTCTCGAAAATTGTAGGCACAAATCTGGTAAAAACTTGATATTCGTGTGTATATCGGGTGATACTACAAAACAATGAAGGTTTGGATCAGACCTGATGATGGAGACGACAAGAGAGTCAAGGGAAATCCACATCGGTATGTAGGAACTACAAAGTGTTTGGGCTTATTTCATTCGTATTGACGAGACTTTTACACCGAAAGCAGTTAGTAAGTTTTATTAAATAGGCCCCAGTTCATAACATAACATCACGCCGGTACACTGTGAATGGGTAAAGAGCCGGTGTCAAAAAACGAAATAACCAAAAACACCGACTACCGAAATTAAAGTTATTGTATACTTTGTAGTGTTTTGTTTTTAGGGTTCCGAAAAATAAAAGGAAGCCTTATAGGATCACTCGGGTGTCTGTCTGTCTGTCTGTCCGTCTGTCTGTCACAGCCAGTTTTCTCGGGATCCACTGGCGTTACATAAATCATTAAATTTTTAGTATGGGGGTCAATACTAAAAATTTAATGATTTACGTAACGCGTCCGTGTTTAGGTCACAGAGGTCCACATGTGTACCAAATTTCAACAGAATCGGTCAAGTGGATCCAGAGAAAACTTTTGGAGGTCAAACAAGAAAATTAAAAAAAAAAGTTTTTTGAACAATATCGTGTGACATATCAAATGAAAGGGCTTACTGTGAGGGTTTTAATTATATTTTTTTCAAAATTTAAAAATAAATGGTTTTGAAGTTATTCAAAAAATTAGACGAAAAATGACCAACACCTTATCTCCGAAACTACAGAGCCTAAAATTTTGAAAAAAAAAATGGGGATAATAGATCTTTACGTAAAGATTACAGGAAAACCTATTAGAAGTCTGTAGTGCCAAAATAACATGTTAAAAAAATAAATTCGTTCGGAATCCTTTGCACGCTAGTCCGACTCGCACTTTTTGCCAGTTTGGCCAGTTTTCAATACTGGGGTGATTTAGGAAAAAAAAACATGTTACATTCAAATCAATTGTTTGAAGTCGGTTATATTTTTTGTAAAAAGTTTAGTTTTTTTAAGGTAAGGAAAGGAAAAATATATTTTGGGGGCTCTCATAAGACTAACAACAAAATAATATTAAGTTTTTTTTTACTATAGATAGGCATACGTTTTACCACTATCTCACCTGATGGTAAGCGATGATGCGGTCGAAGATGGAGCACGGTTGCCTAGAAGCAACCTATGTGATAAACCTGTGTTACCCAAGTGATTAAAAACTAACAATATAAATGAAAAGACTTGTGCGAGGCTAAAGTAAAGAGGAATAAGTCAGACGTTTAAAAAAAAGAAAAGCTATGCGCTAGGTTTTAACTGCTCACTTCAAGTTCACTTCTTTCTTAGTTTACACGGTGAAATTTTAGCAGAACACATCGCCTGAGGGATTAACAACGCACTTGAGACTCATGTCAGCTAAGTTTACACGTTGAGGTGTTTAAAGAAGAGTATTGCTGTATTTCGAAATACGATACTTTCTATCCTGGGGATACGTGCCCTTGGGATGCCCACCTACTTTGTAGCGCGCAAAGCCGCTGGCAAGTTCCTAAGAATTCGTAATTCGATGCGAGGATTGGCAAGAATCGGTAAGATTATACTTCTTTAGGATTCCAAGTAATTTCTAAACATTAATCGGATTTAATCAACATAGGTATCATCCTTATGTATTTGAACCGTTCTCAAGTAATTAGAATGTTCTGGTTAACTGTGAGTCAAGTTTTTTTATAGTTTACTAGTTTTTTCCCGTTCTCGTATCCCGGTGCTTCTCTTAGCCTTATTCCTTAGTATAGAGAGAGGAGCCCCTATATTCCTATACATACCAAATTTCAGCTTTCTACGACCAGTAGTTTCGGCCGTGTGTTCTCTGTCAGTCACATAGTCACTCAGTAAAAGAACAGTTTTACATATTAGGATATTGATACATTCAAGATTAAAATTCGTTAGACCCTGTCCTAATTTTTCGAAGTTTCTCCTTACAAAGAATATTTAGGTTGAATGTGTTATCATACGTTTGCGAATTTGAATTATAGGCCTAAATATTTTGCTTTAATATTTAAAATACGAGCCTCACAATAAATATTTTTCTCAATGATGTCTATTAATAATTATTAATTTCCTGTAATACTGAGGGACTTCATTAATTCAGGATCACTGGATCACTATCTACATAATATTTTCCATCACTCACACATCGGACGACGATGAAATCGCTGTAGGAAATGACTAGACTAGAAGTTTATATAAAGTTCAGAATCAAACAATTAATAAATCCAAGTTAATAAAGATTCGCATCATAAGAACAAATATTTTCGGCGTTGAAATAACATATCCGGTGCTTTTCAAACAATATAAGAATTTAACTTAATTAAGGACAATCTTATAATGTATTTGAGATGTCGTCGCTCCTGTTCGTTTCTACTGCGGAACGGCCTTCGGTCAACCGTGTCAATCAAATCAAGCCACTCCGACAGTAGTTGTTTGGCACTCTTCACTACAATTGGGGATGCAGATCTGCATCATACTGACCTCGTCAACGACTTCAATTTCAAATTGCAGGAACGAATGGGTTTCTTTTGTAATAATTGTTTCTGACTCCATAGTTTAAGTATTATGGTAGCGACTAATGCCGCGTTCGACGCGATAAATAAATAAGAGCGGCGCAGTGGGGCCGTCCGAATCCGAGCGCGCATAAAACTACACTACCGGTCTACCGCGAGTCGCGACTGGCCCTAAATGCTGCTGCGTCCATGTACTTTCGGCGCAGCTTTACCGTGTCCAATTTAATTACTAATACGTACAGGGTGAACTTTTGATATCAGGCTTTCTTTTAAACTGTATACAGAAAAGCCCTTGAAATAGAAGTTTTATAATTAACCACTTCTGCATGATAAATACAAAGATAAAACATGGTTATTTTTACCCGACTGCGCCAGAAGGAGGATTTGACGAGTTTTTTTTGTAGCAGCAATACAAGGAAATAAAAATAATGGAAAAAAATGAATGAATGAAATGAAATTAAAAATGTATTTTTTTAAATATGTATTTGTTATAAAACTATCAATGTAATCACTTCACAGAGAAGTATTTTTATAAATCTTAAAATACTTTGTACACGCACCCTAACTATATGTTACGTATATGTTAGGTTAGGGCTGTAGGGCTTACAGGTCTTAGGGTCTTAGGGACTGTTAGGCTGTTAGGTCTGAGTAGACCCTTTAACTTGTCATATATTTTCAAACCAAAATGTACGCCCACCCTAACAGATTTTTTTGGTTTTCTCTTAAGTCATTATTCAATCGTTTATTGCGTTCCACAATGCAAGCTCAGTTTTCTTCGCTTAACTCTATTTAGCTCTGAAGTCGATTTAAAAAACACCACGTATGTAATAACGGAATGAATCCAAATCCCAAACTAGCCGCCATTGGTAGGTCCATTTAATACCTCCCAATCAATACAGGCATCTATTATTAAAAAAGCAAATGTGACTGAGCGAAACTGTATTAATTGGCGATTCATATTCCGGTATCGGATATTCCTATATTTAAATACCTGCAGCTTACACTGTTTGCTTTGGATATCAAAGAGAAAATTTATGAGTGTTTAAATGGGCTACGTATGTCTAAGGACATACGTACCAAATGTTAAAAGTATTGATTGTGACATAATATTAAAAAGGGAGAAACTAGAATTCGTCGATGAAACAGTTTTCCTAGGGTTTACGCTTGACTCAAGGCTACAATGGGGTCCTCATTTAACATCTCTTGCAGGAAGACCAAGTTCAGCAGCATATGCTGTTGAAAAGATCCAGCAGTTTACAGATGTTGAAACCGCGAGAATAGTCTATTTTACTTAGTTTCATAGTATAATGTCTTACGGTATCTTACTATGAGAGCGGGCTGCTGATATCGAGTCTATTTTCTTTCTGCAGAAAATGATTTCAATCTCTACCACCAGAGCCATTTACAATCTCTAAAGAAACTGTTTAAAGAAATTAACGACATGACGGTGCCTTGTCAATATATCTATGAAAATATCATGTATGTTGAAAAGAAGTTACATCTTTTTAGTAAACGAGACGACGGACATTACTGTCACTAGAAAATTAGTAATAGGAATCACAACCGGTTCACAACGGTTTCAGACTTGCCAATAGCATCTCTTATGGGATACTGTTAAAAGTGTTTTAATAAAATACAGCCACATTTATATTAGAACTAGCTTTTGCCCGCGGCTTCGCTCGCGTTAAGAAGATTAAAAATGACAAAGTTTCATACAAACTTTCATCCCCTATTTTATGCCTTTGGGGGTAGAATTGATCAAAATCCTTTCTTAGCGGATGCCTACGTCATAACATCTACCTGCATGCCAAATTTCAGCCCGATCCGTCCAGTGGTTTGGGCTGTGCGTTGATAGATCATTATGTCAGTCAGTCACCTTTGAGTTATATATATTTAGATTGAATGAACCGGAATTTAAAAATTGTATAAAACAACTATGCAGACAAGCATATTATAAACTAGGAGATTACATTGATGGTAATAATCCTTGGCTCAATGCTGGTCCGGTCCACAGCTAATAAGCGCGCCAAAACTTTGATGAAGATGTGAAAACATTGTTGGGCTAGCTGAATATTGTAAGACGATTTTTGCATTGTATAATTGATTCGAAATGAATATAATGCGGGCCATAAACGTAAAGCAATTTGATCAAACAGGCTGGAGTAAACAGGTTTATCAAATTGGCATGAATGTATGTGGGAAAAAAGAGTCGTCACATGGCATGAAGAAAATACTTTGGGGTAGTAGTTTTTTATATTCAAAATTCACTTACATTAACGATACTGTAACGTCATACGTCAAAACATTCGTACTAGGTCCTCTGTTGTGTATTTCATAGTTTGATTAAGTACATAAAACCGCACAAGCATGATCGCTGAAATTGCCATAACTGCCCTACGCCTCCCCCATTGTATAGCGGGATTAAAATTTAATCAATGTTGCTTCTTGCCTTTTACACGAAGTTTTTTTTTTAAATATTGATATGCACACGTTTGACCACTATACTATCTCACCTGATGGTAGGCGATGATGCAACCTATTAACTCTTCGACTTAAAGACTCCCAGGTTGTAGATATCAGGAAACAGACTGGCACGAAGTGTTCTAAATCAAGCCCTTTCAATTCTTTTTTTCACAGGATTATGTTCTAATATAGAATATCTAGTTGTTTGAAAAAAGAAATTGGTTCAATTTTTCTGAGAATATCAAACTAATTACTCAGACTGCTTGAAACTTTGAACCCGTTTTAGAGGCACGTGGCAGCGTGAGCTCGACATACCCAAGCAACAAGGCATGTGCCGCACTAACTTGCGGAAACATTTTCGAGCTGCGTTTAAGGAAATAGGGAGCATAAATTAGGGTCGCTATAAATATTTCTTCAAAAAACTTGTAACTAGTGGCTTTACTTTTGAAATAACGTGACTAAACATGGTAGTGAAATAGTAATGGATTTCAGTGTTTTTAGCGTTCCGTCCCTCAATAGGAAAAAACGGAACCCTTATAGGATCACTTTGTTGTCTGGAGGTATCGAGTTGAAATTAAATCCTACCCATATACTCGTCTAAAGTCCCTTGAAGCTGTGAAAATGAAACTTCTAATTTAACGTAAAAAAAAGATACGGTCGTTTATGCCGCAAAAAACGTATATTTCATATTTCGACACTCTCAAGGGAATCAAAATGAATAGGCCCCTGCAAGTCTGTCTACAGGACTATTATGGTTATAGGATACCTACTTCCTGAAGATATTGAAAGCTAAAATTTGGTACGCACTGTAAAATGAAAACGCACAAACTTACCTCTTTATAATATTAGTATAGATAGCATACTTAGATTAGCAAAAGGGAGAAGGTATTTCACGCCGGATCAGCCGCTCAGCTGCCGCAAGTACATGGTGGGTGAACATCCCAGCATTCCCACCCACACAACACGCACAAAAAAGTTATGGGAACACATTCAAAGCACGTACAGCTAAGGAGTGGAATTCCCTGTCAGAGTCTGTGTTTCCTGATAGCTACAACCTGGGAGTTTTTAAGTCAAGAGTGAATAGGTTACTTCTAGGCAAGCGTGCTCCATCATCGACCACATCCATCGGTTACCATCAGGTGAGATAGTGGTCAAACGCGTGCCAATCTATAGTAAGAAAAATAAAATACAATATAGCCTAAAAAAGGGGACATCTTGCAAAATTAAATGAAATCCGACCAAAAACATTTCATGTACCTAAATTCAAGTCATGCCCATTACTCTAAAGAGCCTAACTCTACAAACCCTACATCTTGGTAAAAAAGTACGTTATTATGTTCTTAAAATGTTTGTGGAAATAGTACTTGGCAACCAATTTACTCGAAATGTTTTTAGTGGGATAATAATTTACGCGGCATTTCACGGAAAGCAGAAGTGCCTCACAAGCACAGGTATTTACTGAAGAGTAAATACCGGGTCATTGGAAGCAATGACCCGTTTATATGTCGGACTATCTTCAACAACATACACAGTAGCATTAATACGCACTTTCCTTTTCCGAACAATCCATAACTTTAAATATGGCATTGTGATTGACACTGCACTTATGACACCTAGTTGCTACGAAAGAGTTCTCTGGGTAATCGTCGCACCGACCGGACCGGCGTTGGTGAACAAGTTTGGATCACACTTATACCCGGAAGTTATCAGTTAATTTGGTCCTCACAAACGAAATCGCAGGCAAAAGCAAATTATACAAGTGTCGTATCGTTACACTCTTTAAGTTTACAGGGTTGAGAGGGCACAAGTCGAGCTGACTCGCGAAGCTCTAAACAACAGGAGACCGCGATGACGACTGACCACAATTTATCGATGCACCACTGTAATTTGTTACATATACGAGTATACAGCAGTTATAGAGCCCCCTCGGTTCTAACGTGGCATTAGAGGTTTATAAATTTTTCAGCTATGAAACGTCGTTAGACCTAGCGTATCGATCGACGGCCTCACAAAGGAAAGGTAAGTGGATCTATTGATTGCAACCGTGCGAAACTGCACCTGCTAACGCACCATATTTGTGTCACAATATAAACGATATAAACCTAATTTTCTAGTAATTCCTTGTTAAAAATAACCTCTATGATAATCTTGGAAGAGCAATGGCAAAAACATAACAGACAACTTATGATCATTAATGAAGCTCGCTATTTTCTTCCTAAGAGACTACTCACACTTATTCAGCTCCATTCGCGTACAGCATCGTAAGAATGAGAAAGGCGCTGAAAACGCTAAGATGACCGTGACTACCGCAGGACCACCGACGCCAATCGCTTCCATTTTTGGCAAATAATTAGTACTCAATTGGTACTAATAATTAGTACTCGAACAAAAAAATTGGTACCTTCGTAGTTTTCGACAAAATCGACTTTGAAGGTGGCTGCCGGTAGTCACGCTTATTTAACCGACTTCTAAAAAAGAAGGTGGTTCTCAATTCGACCGCGTATATATATATATATTTTTTTTGTGTGTTCGCGGATAACTTCGCCGTTTATGATCCGATTTCGATGAATCTTTTTTTATATGAAAGGGTATGCTTCCGAGATGGTCCCATTGCCACCACGTCAGGATCTGATGATGGAAACCCTGAGAAATCGAGGGCAACTCTCGAAAATTGTAGGCACGCATCTGGTAAAAACTTGATATTCGTATGTATATCGGGTGATACTACAAAAAAATGAAGGTTTGGATCAGACCTGATGATGGAGACGACAGAGTCAAGGGAACTCCACATCGGTATGTAGGAACTACCAAGTGTTTGGGCTTATTTCAATCGTATTGACGAGACTTTTACACTGAAAGCTTTATTTTCATAACATCACGCCGGTACGCTGTGAATGGGTACGCAGGTACCTACCACTAAAAAGTGAAAAATAAAAAACTTTTTTTACAAAACCGACTCACTCACTCAGTCGATGTTAAAAATCGAAATGACCAAAAACACCAACTTCCGAAATTAAAGTTATTTTATACTTTGTAGTGTTTTGTTTTTGGAAGTCGGTTATATTTTTTGTAAAAAGATTTTTTACTCATTTAGTATTGTACTCTTAAAATGGACAGCTCTATTTGCGATATTTTTATCGTTTGGAAAACGATATCATTAAACGAAGAAATAGATAACATTTAACGTTAAAAAAATGAAAACACAAACGAGAGTGGTACCCAGTACAGGTACAGTCCAAGAGCTACATCGAAGGATTGAGAATTTCTCTCTCTCGCTCTGATAATTCTACGGACTTTAAACCGATAAAACTAAGTATAATTCACATATTAATAGAAATATTTTCTCTTGGCAATTTGTTCGAAGAGATTACTCTTCGAAGAAATTTTCGCGATTTCAGTGTTGGTCCCATAGTGAAAGTTGTCCCTTAAGAGGTATTGCGTTTATTGTGTTACCTAATGTATTTTAATTTTAAGAGAGACCTCATCAGATATGAACTGTTTGTTTCAACCACAAAATGATTAGTGCGCAACATCATCAAGTATCATCCACAGCTTAAAACTATCCACTGGATTTGAGCCACCTTGTATGTTCGCCAACGGACTCCTAGACTAAGAAGTTATGCGCCTTTAAAAATGTAACTATAACTGATTGGAACGGCTTGCTTGAATACTCGCGGCTCCTTTAGTTTTTCACTAACACTGAATTACCCTCGTTCTTAAAAGACCGTTTGTTTGTGGCCAAAACTTGTTTGTCAATGAAAAAGAGACTTACTTGTTGCTGCTTGATCTCTCCGCTCATCGTCTTCTGGTTCTTGTCAAAGAGCAGGTTGACGTTACTCTGTGGCGACGCCAGAAAGCTCACGTTGATCTCGCCAATGCCCGGTACGTTGAACTGCACCGGCTAAATACCAAAAAAACACACTCAAAGCGATGCACAGCCGGTATTCCTCCGCGTCGAAATCCTAAATATAATGTTAACTAACCTCACAATAGTAGAATACACTACATCAGCCAGTAGAGTCCACTGCTGAACATAGGTAACCTAACTTACCACCGTTACAATATGAACTGTGGCTCTCAAACGGATCTGACTACGTTGCTCCTCGGAGTCTCGGGTGCAAATGACTGTTCGAAATAATTTTCCACTATTTCCTCAATTTTTGTATGACCCCTTTCTGAAGCCCACGAGTAGAAAGGGGAGCCATTTAAATACGATTTTTACGTAACTTATGAATTTTCTTAAGAAAACAACTTCTCAATTTTCATAAAGAAATCCTACAAACTCTTACGAACTTGCTGTTATGAATATTGCGTTGTTTTACTGTTTTCTATTTTCCTGACTTTAAAATGGAAAAAATGGCAGGGCTCCCTTTAGAAAGTACCTGCATAATAGCCCGTCATTCACCCTACCAGGGCGAATGTCAGGCTGTGTTGTTATGGATACTCCTTATCATTATTAGCTCAAGCTCAAATTATGATAGGGTAATTTATTGCGTCAAACACAGTACGAATTGTGGATGAGAATAGCTCAGGTCCGATGAAAGTGGCGCAAGCAAGGGGGTCGTCTACAGCAGTGGGTTAGATTCGGGCTGTGAATGATGATGATGGTAATAACAATTAACTAAGCGAATTTCAAACGATAGGACGACACATAGTGTACACGAGTGTGGCTACAAACTAAGTATGTACTGACAAATGTTCGTACCTGACATTCCGCTACGATTCGGTGGTGCAAATGAGCGTAAGTTACACGCAACGATTAACATAACCGAAGCCATAATTCGGAAAAACATATTTTACTGCACTATAGTGATTGATGTTGTCTGATACAAAATATCACAATTATATTTAAACTGGCCCCATTATAATTACCTTCAAAAGACAGGCAACGAATTTATTTATTATAGATAATATATATAAATACCTACCATAAACCATTTTACCAATAAAAAATAGTTTTTTTATCGTTGGACGACTGCTGTTTCCTGTTGTTCCCACTTAGTCATGACCACAGAAAACGATAACAAAATATAAAACGCGTTGAACATTTTTCTCGGGCACCATTTTTATAAACGTCACCTTCATTCATAGAGACGATCTGTCGTCAAACAAAGTGCTTACAGAATTAAAAGAACTTGTGATGATGAGTAGTTGATGAAATGATGATAAATTGATGATTGTTTATCAAGTCAACAATCTTACATCGACAAATACCTGCAAATACTTTTGTTGCTGTTGCTCGCCTTGTTGCGTGACTTGAATCAACTCTGTCTTTTGTTGTTGCTGCTGCTGCTGCTGTTGTTGTTGTTGCTGCTGTTGTTGCTGTTGTTGCTGCTGTTGTTGCTGCTGCTGCTGATGTTGTTGTTGATGAAATTGCTTCTGTAGCTGTGAGATAAAAAGAAGTGTATAAGCAAAGGTAAGTTTTTCCTTTCCAGTGTTTGTATTATTTTTAGCTTTATCCAATGACTAATGTATGGATCAATGATACCATCACCTATGTTAGTATTCTCAGAAAATGATTAATAACGCAACCTAGTGTAATTCTCATAAAATAATACTTCCTCAGAGTATTTTATAAACTTGGATTTATAACAAATAATATTTCAGTGGCAAAAGCCTGTATGTATCTGTTTCTCAGAAAATTGTGGAATGTGTTTGACTCACTTGGGATTTTTTATCAATAAGACATTTTAGTTCATGTTTTAAAAAGTTCTATAGGTTTATGTTTATATCAAGAGAAAATGTTTTATTAATGTAATTCCCAAAACAGTTTTTTTTTCCTGTGAAAACTGTACTTAGTTTGTTTATTTTTTTTTTAATATAAATATTAAATTTAATCTAATAAACTAACTTAATATCATTCAATTTAACCTATATAATATTGCCCAAGTAGATCCTATCAAATTATGTACAAGCTTGCATAAAATGCCAAAAAAGAACAATCATTGTTAGTAAGCTTACCAACTCCTGTTGATCTTGATGATTCTTGATATGCTGTTGTATAACCTGCTGCTGTTGACGCTGCAAAGCCTGCTGTAACGCCTGTTGTTGCTGCAACTGTTGCAACTGCTGCTGTTGCAGCTGTTGAAGTTGTTGTTGTTGCTGCTGCTGGATTATTTGTTGCTGGATCTGGTAGAATTAATTGATTTCATTAGACTACTAGCAGAAATTTGGTCAGTTTGTCAAGACGTTACCGCAAACTATTTAACTCATTCCTCTGAACAATTACTAAAATTTTGCTAACAAGCCAAATTAGGTATGTAGTATGTACTTACTTGTAATTTATCATCTTCATCTTTTTGATTCCTATATCTATATTCCTCTTGCTGATTATGATTGTCTGGTTCAGACTTAGGTGGCTTCAACTCGGGCAGTCTTCGATTAGTACTATTTTGTTTGTCTAGAGCTAATAGTGTGTTAGCAGCTTCGTACTTATCCTCAAAAGTGATACCAGCCTTCTCAGCAAGAGTTTCTAAATACTGAAGAGGCCTTTTAGCCGGTTTAATCTGGTTTTTTTTCTCTGCTTGACTACCACCAGGTGACTGCTTGAGAGCAGTCTTAGTTATTGTAATACTGTTTTTATTGCAGTCATCTTTTTTTTCATTTTTGGGTTCTAATGTGAAGTAATTTTTATGATAAGTGTTATCTTTGTCTTTTTCCCCGTTAAGATTACCGTTTTCTATTAAGGTTATTGTTGTTGAATTCGCAACTTTTATTGATTTTTCTTTTGGATCTTCTTTAGCTTGCACAGACTGGCCCAATGTGTGTGTAGGGGACAACAACTGCTGAGCTGGGACATGCTGGGTTACGGGTACATTGGCATTGGGCACCTCTGAAGAATGTAGCGACTTGTCAACTGGTTTAACAAGCTGCTGCTGATAATTGGGGATCTGCGGTTCCTTCTCCTGATCCTTCTTCTTTTGTAAATTGTCGAGGATTTCAGACCTACAAATAAAAAAATAAGTTCTTAAACACATGGTTTCTATTAAATTATTTGGAGTATTGTTAGTACAACACAGATAAAATATTAATCCAAACTAATAGAAAAAGGTCACAAACACATCCCAGTTAATATCAAAAGGAAAATGCATTTATTAATTTAATATAATTACTTAGGTAGAATGTTTTATATGTTTACGTAAATTATCCGTTAGGAACTTGGCATCCCTATACTACTGAAAAGTAAACTCATAATGATTTTTTAATGTTACCTGAACAGTAGTGCCATCTAATTTATCACAATGAATGCTAATTTAATAATGCAGTAACCCAATTACTTTGTTCAATGATTCAATTAAGGTGTCTTAATATCATATTAATGAAGGAAGGTAAATTATTGTAATACGATAAACATGACTGTAACCTTTGACGTTTAAATCAGTGTAGGAAACAAAGCGTTGTACGTGAAATGTCGACACTAATTGCAGAAGATAACTAATACTTTCGATATATCATACTATTACACCATCAGGAGTGAAAAATATTACATTAAAATTATGATAGGAACTGAATTTCTCTTTTATGCATGCATTTTATGAACTTATCAGTTCACAACAAAGTCGAAACTTCGAGGATCAACCAAAATGACACTAATGACAGATAGATGCGAATGAGCGATAAACCGAATGAAGTTGACAGTGACACTGACGCACAATTGACAGTTCTATTTAATTGCCAGAATAGCAAAAAAAAAAAACTAGAACTAAATAACTAATTTCGGATATAGTGGAATGGGGATGTATAACGCGGCAAAAAATAATCTGCTAGCAGATGTTAGCTTTGTTTTAATTACTCGCATCAAGTTTCTGTTGTGTTGTTGTTCAATTTCTGTCTACATGAATGGGGTCACGTGAGCTAACCTATCCCTGTCGCATGTCGGGGTGCTCAGAGTTCCCGTGCTGGCGCGGCCGCTCTTTGTACAACGGTTAGACCATTCCTTGCATTTTGAAGCTCATCTAGGTAATATAATTATTGCTATAATATTTAATCGCTGCCAAGTTATTTTTTAGTAGCAAATAGTCGACGGAGATACCTAAGAGTAGCTGATTTTAAAATGAGAATCTAAATATTTGGAAAAAAAATGGTTGTCTGTGAAGTCGGTTTACGGACGATAATTTTACGTGATAACGTCATAAGAAAACAATTGAATTCTTAACAAACAAGCCGATCGTGCCTCTCTATCGCTTGTTCCGCGCTCTCGCTTGACCGCTGGGCTCACGTGGAACGTGACATTTTTTCGTGCGTGGATCGGCGTTAATCGATTTTTAAGACGTTATCACGTCAAAAATATGTTACAATTAGACTATTTTTTTAATAATTTGGTATATGAAAATTTTGAATTTTATTCGTTCAAAAAAGTGTAATTAATTCGTATATTTATGTCTAACACGGACATAATAATCGGCCAAGTGCGAGTCGAACGTATGTCGCCGCCGTAAGTTGTTAGTAGCCTGGAAAATATTAGCCTAAGGGAATTATGGGATTTCAAAAATATCAAAGGTATAGGATATTTGTAGGTAGTTTTTGAAATCTACAATATGCTCACTAATTTCACTTTTAAAGTTTTTACAAAACTCAAGCTAGAAGATATGGCAGACTTCTAAGATTGGTACAAGCTGAAGGTACCTACCTACATTGAAATTCGTGGAATAAAATAAATAGTGACTGTTGCACCTTTCAGATAAATAAATTATTTCTATACTAAGTGTTCTCAATCACATCTACAACAGTTTACTGATAAGAAATAACACCAATTTCATTCATGCATGGGATTAGAGCGTCCATGCTATTTCATGTGAAAACTTCTATGAATGTTCCTGTTAATATTTTCAACATTGGATAACGTCAAGATGCACCGGTGAATGTAGACCAGTAGGTACACATTTCGATACTGTGTTCAGAAATTGTTTCAATGTATTATTTAACTTGAATATTTACAAGTATAGGTAACACTAAGGCCATTGTCTGTTTCTTAGATTTAGTTGTCTACAAATTATTTCAACTTATAGGATACGAAGGTTAGTTCGAAATACCCCATGTTACAATGCCCTATACTTAGTCATCATCATAATGATCATCAGTCCGACTTCACTTACTGCTGGGTTATGATGCCCAGTGAGTGAAGCGCCCTCACCTTACAACTTGCACATACCGCACTTTTTGTCGACGACAACATTATTATTTTTTTCAAGTATTATACTATCGTCGTGCAGACTCGTGCACATGAGAGCATCAAAACTTGAGATTTGACTAAGCATACCGATATTTGTACAAGATTTGACGTACCGTCAAATCGTCTTGTACAAATATCTAACCAATTTTTTGTGTCCGTCCAGCCAAGGAATTAGAGGTCGGCTTAGGACCGCTGCGCAAAATCGCAGACGCGTGCGTCTGCGAATTCATCACAACAAAGCGGCACGTTCACAAGGCTCTTTAAAAAAAAACATTTTTTTTTTTGCATAAAACCAGAAACGTTTTTAAAAAAAACTGAAGGAAAATAATCTGTCTCATTCATTACTAAAGTTAACATCAAAAAACTTTTTTACAAAAAAATACAAGCGGTTCCCAAATAAAACACTACAAAGTATAAAATAACTTTAATTTCGAAAGTCGGTGCTTTTTATTTTGTATCTTCGTTTATTGACGCCGACTTCCGCAATTTAAGATATTCAATACCTACTTTGTAGTGTTTTATTTGGAAGACGGTTGTATTTTTTTAACCGACGAAAAATCGGAACCCTTATAGGATCACTCGGGTGTCTGTCTGTCTGTCACAGCCAGTTTTCTCCGGATCCACTGGACCGATTCTGTTGAAATTTGGTATACATATGGACTTCTGTGACCCAAACACGGACGCGTTACGAAAATTATTAAATTTTTAGTATGGGTGTCACTTTTAGGGGTCAAACTAGAAAATTTCAAAATAAAGTGTTTTGAACAATAACGTGTGACATATCAAATGAAAGGGCTTACTGTGAGGGTCTTAAATATAATTTTTTCATAATTTTAAAATAAATTGTTTTGAAGTTATTAAAGAAACAAGACGAAAAATGACCATTACCCCCCCCCCCCTTATCTCCGTAACTACCGAGCCTAAAATTTTGAAAAAAAAAATGGAGATAATAGATCTTTGCCTAAAGATTACAGTAAAACCTATAAGAATTCTATAGTGTTAAAATAACATGCAAAAAAAATAAAATTCGTTCGGAACCCTTTGCACGCGAGTCCGACTCGCACTTGGCCAGCTTTTTTTTATACACGCATAACATAATTTACAAAGTAGTGCGATTTTGATAATTCTTTTTACTAGAAAGGGTATACCTCGTGGGTGGTCCCATATAAATTTGTAAAAATGTCCTACCCTAAGGGGGGGAAAATAGGGGTGATTTATTGTTCACTCACAGATTTTAGTGAATAGTTGTGTAGCATTTTTTGTAGGCTTACCCATGTGGGTATATTAAACCCGTTTTTTTTTAAATTATTTATATTATAAAACATGTAATAGTTAAAGTAGGATTATAAAACAGTTAATACCCAAAGGAAGATAGGTGGCTATTTTAAAAGTAATAAAAAATAAGCACGTATTAATAAATAGATTATAGCCACAAAAAAGTATAAAATAAAAACGAACGTAATTTCGGAAGTCGGTGTTTTTGATTGTTTCTTCGTATTTTAACACCGAGTTCCGAAATTACCTAAAGTTATTTTTTGTAAAAAGGTTTAAGTATGATTTTTTGCTTTACAGTTTTTTCGGTGGTTTAATTTTTTTGTCAAAAAGTTTTTGCGTATTAGCTCATAATGTCAACTTCTCAAAATGTCAACCGGGCGCAAAATGTCCACTGCTTAGAATGTTATATTCGCATGACAACTTCTCAAAATGTCCATTTCTTAAAATGACAAATACGCTTAAAGACTCCACGTGGTTTCTACTTTAGCAAGATAATTTAAAAACCAAACGTTTTCCCAAACGCTGATATTACTGGGTTTTACCATAATTTTAATGATGTAGTGTGGAAATATTAAAAAAAAAAAACTGAACAGAACTTCGGGCGTAACGTCACTAGGATGGATGGCAGCAATGATTCCCCTGTTACCAGCAAATTTAACACCAGCTGCATGTTGTCATAATATATCAGATAAATTTCCTCGTAATGACGAAATGAAGCGCTTCCGTCGCTATTTTGAGATACAATGCAAACCAGTACCCTAAGCCAAATATTTTAAGGTGTGCGGGTCAGCGTGTCACCGCACAAAAAATATGTAGTTAGGAGTATAAATGGTCGTATTCCAAAAAAAAACCTAATTTATATTAATTCTTATTTAAATTAAAAAAGAAGCAAAATATTGGGATCAGAGAATAACGGACAGTCTTTTTAAAGTTTTAAGAAATAAGACACGACTCCGTGACATAATTTTTGACATTAAATATTATAAATAAATATTCAATCGCAATTGAAAATGAAAGTCTAAATATCGAATCATTTTTTAAAAAGGTTTTGCGGCTATCTTTGTTCAAAAAGTAAACTGAAACAAATAATTTAAATGTATTTTTTATTCCTATGGAGAAAAAAAAAACTTTTTATTTAGTTTTATTAACATAATCAAACTAAAAACTAAAACATTTTTGCCTACCTATGTTTTTCATTATTTTGATCAGGGATGTTATGGATATGATATTTCGATCTGGATACGGATATAGATATAGGAAAAAAATTATATCGGTTCGGATATTAGATTTAAGTAAAATATAAACACAAATAGTATGTTATAATTTGGTTTTATTTATAGGTTTTATCTAGTCTAGGTTATCATTTGGTATTATTATCAGTCATATAGGTAAGTAACGAAACATGTCGTTTTATTTATACTCGGCCCTTATACGCAACTATCCGAAACTTGTGAAACGGATACGGTTATTGATATATTTTTATTTCGGATATCCGATAGTTTCGGTTATGGTTACGGAGCTCCATAACATCCCTGATTTTGATGGAGGTTTTTTTTTGTATTTGTTTAAGGTCACCATATAACAGTTGATTGATTAACTATAAATACTGATATTTTATTTTTTAGTCTTCATTTACCCTTTAGTATATGTCTACCTAGCTATGCCTATTACCGTATTCAAATAATCTTGTTAAAGTAGAAACTGCGTGGAGTTGTCAATAAGGGAATTTGTCATTTTAATAAGTTGACATTGTGAGGACCATATGCGACTTTGTCATAGTGAGAAATGGACATTTTGAGAAGTTGTCATTATGCTAAAAACCATTATGCAGATATCTAGAAGTTCGTTCATTACGGCTGCTAGACCAGTCACATGCATGCAGACTACACGCAATAAAGAAGGATCATTGACATCTTTCAAATGAAATTCAATCATATCAAATGATAGCATCTTGACTTGATGATATCCTTATCAACATGCAAGAGTTAAGTGAGGAAATTGGGTTATTGTGAACTGTGGGCGATACACTGTCACTCCTAATTCACAATTTGCTCTGACCAACCGTTGAATATCAATGAAGTTCATTCCGTGCATTCACCTCGCGAGTGACCAACACGTAGATATGTACTTAGACCACTATCTATTAGGTACGTACTAGTGGGTAAGTACTATATATTTTACCATCAGTCTTATAGAAATTATTGGCAGTAACTTCTCCCGAAAGGTGAATGCGAGTGTCCTATTACCTGTGTAATACCACATCCAATATGACAGGATAAAAGATTATTTTGGTTGACGGATTTGCAATAGTAGGTTACGTATAGAATAGGGTCCAGGACATGTAATCAGCCCTAATATCTAAATAATGTAATATCCATCCTAACCTTCTTAAAACCTCCTCTGAAGAAATGACAAATGTATTAAGATTCCTATTTTATGGTCTTCTGTCTTTTGAAGTGTGTGCTACTACATAGTCTAGCTAGATCAAAGTGAATAGCTAGTCTAGGAAACCAGTGTAGCGTAGAAAAAGATACTAACTACCAACTTAGGCGATTTCTAAATGTTAATTGTCCCATAACAGTAGATAAACAATGAGAGTGAACAAGTAACTGCTAATTATTTATTTAAAATGACTGTGATTGGTTGTGGAAGGTGACAGATCAGAGACAATTCCAAGACGTGTCTAATGGTTAATTTAACTTTATTGACTGTCATTTGTCGCACCGCACGTGCTACGCGCGGTCCCGAAGCTACACGCGTGTAGACAGCAGTAATTTAATGTAGCATGTAACTCTTGAAGACTTGATTGTCGATACAAGTCCACTTAGTACTTAACGGACAAAGTCTGCTTTCTTCCAGCTCTAAAGTGAACGATCAGTTGATTGGAATCAAATGCCATAAATTCGCGGCTGATTTGTAACAGCTCTTCAGACTTCCACTCACACATCTGCCTGAGATCGGAGTTTCGGCCACCAGCCACCTTTACGGATGCCATGAACTTTGATTACATCGGTCGCGCGTAATTTTATTTCACGTAAATAACTGGTTAGCAATAATCGATGTACAGGTGTGCCGTGAGAAACTCGCAAGGAATTTGCCTAGCAGCTCTAGTCTACCATGACGTGTTTGATAAACTTTGCTGTCGATTTTACAAGTAGAAATAAGTATTCTTCTATAATATAAAAATGAATCGCTGAATGTGTTGCTAAGCGCAAATCTCGAGAACAGCTGAACCGATTTCGCTAATTCTTTTTTTAGAATATTCCTTGTAGTACGAGGATGGTTCTTACGCACAGAAAAAAATAAAAAAATTGCCTGTAGTTAGGGTAGGTAGGTAGGGCTACGAGGCGGCTTGCGTACTGGCCGGATCTCCGCCTTGGGATATGGAGGCAAAAGTCCTCGCGTTACTGCATCGATGGCGTGAGGACGCGTGGGCGCGCGGCGAGCGACTGATGCAGCGGCACATTGAGCGGCGTCGGTCGCAGCTGCACGAAGTCCTGGTGGCGGAATGGCGGGACAGGCTCTCACGCCCTTCTGCCGGCCTCGGCACTATTGAGGCCATCCGGCCAGTGCTCGACCTGTGGCTCGGGAGAAGGCACGGCTCCTTGTCGTTTCGTGTGACGCAGGTCCTCTCGGGGCATGGCTGCTTCGGGAGGTTCCTGTGTCGCATAGGCAGGGAGCCGGACGCTCGGTATCACCACTGCGTCGACTGTCGGGAGGACACGGCGTGGCATACGCTGGCAGAGTGTGCCGCTTGGGAGAAGCTGCGCCGTGCCCTCATCTCTATGGTAGGCAGTGATCTCTCGCTGCCGGCCGTAGTTCGTGCTATGGTTGACGGCGAGGAGTCCTGGGACGCGGTGGTCTCCTTCTGCGAAATAGTTATCGCGCAGAAGGAGGCTGCGGAAAGAGAGAGGGAGATCTCGACCTCCCTCCCGGCCCGCAGCAGACGCACCGGGCGTCGGAGGAGGGCACACGCTGCCCTCTTCCGGCCCCCCTAACTGGGTCCAGGGGCGGCGGACTTGGGGATGTCCGTCGCCCCCCATTCATCCGGACCCGAGGTAGCGGCGCGTGGTGTTCCCGTGCTCCCCTCTCTGACGTCGCGGGGGGAGTCAAACACTTCACTCACCCCGCTGACCCGAGGTGGCCCGCAGAGGCGGGCCGGCACCAGCCGGGGATTTCGGAAGCCAAATAAGTTCTCGCGATCCCCGGCGTAGGTGAGAGATGGAACACCGGGGTGGTTTTAGTCAGTAAGAGTCTGACAGACCTCTCCGCCCGCCCCAGGGCGAAGGACATCCATGAGGATTTCAACCGTTAAAAAAAAAAAAAAGGTAGGTCGGTAGGTAGGGTAGGGTAGGTAGGTAGGGTAGGTAGGTAGGGTAGGGTAGTTAGGGTAGGGTAAGTAGGTAGGGTAGGGTAAATAGGTAGGGTAGGGTAAGTAGGTAGGGTAGCGAAGGAACGAAGCCGCGCGGGTCAGCTAGTTCTTATTAAAAGCTCAGTAAGTAAAACCTACAACGGTACTTGTAGTTTAGATCGAGATTAAATTGAGAGGAGTTAACACGCAATTGATCGTCGTAACCTTTAATCAAACGAAACATGGTGAAACGCTTGATTCTAATATTTAATTTTGTGTTTGTAAGAGGACTGTTGACGGGACCTCTTAGATAAAATTAACTCATACGTCCAAAAAATCATGACTTTATGGTATTGCGTCGATTAACTGATTGATTTGCTCCTTTCAACATTATAGTTCAGGAAAGTCATTCTGCGGGATTGTGATTATTATTATAATAAAAGTGCACGAAAAAATATGATTTAACACAACACGCAATGAGTGTCTCATCTCATTTTTTAAATAGGTATTGGTAGTATATAAGTTGATGTTATATACTAAAAATAACTATTTCTACAACGGCAGCGCAGATCATCTATCCAATGACTACTACACATTCATAAAAAATTATATTATTTATAAACATTTGAATTCTTAAAAAGAAAAAAAATACTATTCGCTATCACGAAGCATGACGTAGTTTGAAACATCCAGGAGTGAGCGCAGTCCTTGCCTTGCCTAGCCTTCTGATCCAAGGACAGCACGGAATGGAACGGCGACATTTTTAACAGGGTGTTACATAATTCTAATGCATTATTCATATTTATTTTACCTATCATCTTAATGAATCAGACTGATGTGTTGTTGGGGAGTTTGTTGGCCACTTCTTCTCCACAGCTTAAACACTAGGAAGTGGTGACGGGCGGGTGTTTTGGGGGACTGTCTTTTGTAAAACTTGACGTTCAAAAAGTGCTGGCTCTCAGCCTAATTTGAATTTTGAATTTGAATTATTTAAAAAAATAATCGCGCCTGGAGTTAGTTTATGTCGGGTACACTAAGGGCCTTTGTAAGACGACTAAAATGGCACCGTTTATACTATATTATTATAATACTATAATCACTACTAACAATTCACTATAGTTTTAGAAAACAATCAATACCTACAAAAAAGTCCGCAATAGAATATTATGTCTAGTTGACTCAGAATAACCATTTTTATGATATTCAAATTTGGTTTAAAATACTGCAATAATTGCAAAGGTGTTTTCGCCAATATAATGTAAATCCTTATCTAAATAAATGTGTTAGGACATACCTCAAAATTAAAGTAATTCGGACAACCAAGTAATTATAAAATCCGTTCTGTACCTAGTCAGACAGACGGACAACTACGTCGGAGGACTTTGTTTTATTTTTATAATCTGTAGTGATGAACACCGAGTGAGGGATTTTGCAGAGGTAGGGATAGTGTCCCTTATTGGTAGACACCTGAAAGCAAACGTCGTTGACAGTTTCTATTGCACAATAAGAGCGGAGCATGAAAGAAAAATATGGCGCATACGAAGTTGCGCGGGTCAGCTAGTCAAGAGAAGACTCCAGTCCCGAGGAATTTGAAAAATAGGTATTTCAAGAAACTATTGCCGATGCCTTCGCGCTGCAAGTAAAGTGCGAAAGCGACAACTGCAGAAGAGGCTGAATTTACCTATAAAAATCTTGATCAAAAGACGTTTTGTATTCCGCTGTTTACTTCTTCAACACTGGACTGATCTAAAAAAATTATAAATCAAAATTTAGAGGAAGACTGTACCTATGCTTCTATTAGGTATTTTCTATTTTGTAAAAAACTTATCAAATTTGTCTGTACGTCTACCATGAGTTTTATCAATCTTTACTCGCTAGCGACTGTAGCTAATAAAATGTATTAAAACTTTAAAAAAAAACAAGTTTGTAATTTATTTGTTTATGTTGTTAACTAACAAGTAAGCAAGTTGCAAGTAAAACTTTAGTAAACAACTAAAAAAATAAATTAGAAACTTGTTTTAAGTTTCTAATTTATTTTTTAGTTGTTTACTAAAGTTTTACTTGTAACTTGCTTGCTTGTGTTTTAGCGTTTTCATTAGTAGTTTCGGAGATAAGGGGGGGAGTGGTCATTTATCGTCTAATTTCTTGAATAACTTCAAAACCATTTATTTTAAAATTATGAAAAAAATATAATTAAAACTCTCACAGTAAGCCCTTTCATTTGATGTGTCACACAATATTGTTCAAAAAACATTTTTTTTTTAATTTTCTAGTTTGACCCCCAAAAGTGACTCCCATACTAAAAATTTAATAATTTACGTAACGCGTCCATGTTTGGGTCACAGAAGCCCATATGTGTACCAAATTTCAACAGAATCGGTCCAGTGGATCCGGAGAAAACTGGCTGTGACAGACGGACAGACAGACAGACACCCGAGTGATCCTATAAGGGTTCCTTTTTTTTCGGAACCCTAAAAAGATACAGCCGTTTATGCCGCAAAAAACGTATAATTTGACACTCTCAAGGGAATCAAATTATATAGGGGTATTTAAAAAAATTTATAGGGTATTTTCCGATGACCTAGAACTATGAAATTTGACAAGTGATACAGTTTACTAAAATATAGGGAAAAGTTCGGAAAAAACTGCGAGACTCGATTCCTGAACTCACTTCTGTGGTACTCGGTGAGCGAGTCCGACTCGCACTATTTAGTCCAGTTTTTTAGGGTTCCGAAATAAAAAGGAACCCTTATAGGATCACTCGGGTGTCTGTCTGACCGTCTGTCACAGCTAGTTTTCTCCGGATCTACTAGACCGATTCTGTTGAAATTTGGTACACATATGGACTTCTATGACCCAAACACGGACACGTTACGTAAATTATTAAATTTTTAGTGTGAGGGTCACTTTTGGGGTTCAAACTAGAAAATTAAAAAAAAAAGATTTTTGAACAATATCGTGTGACATATCAAATGAAAGGACTTACTGTGAGGGTTTTAATTATATTTTTTTCATAATTTTAAAATAAATGGTTTTGAAGTTATTTAAGAAATTAGACGAAAAATAATCGTTCCCCCCCTTATCTCCGAAACTACTGAGCCTAAAATTTTGAAAAAAAAATGGAGATAATAGATCTTTGCCTAAAGATTACAGGATTAGAAGTCTGTAGTGGTAACATAACATGTTAAAAAAATAAATTCGTTCGGAACCCTTTGCACGCGAGTCCGACTCGCACTTGGCCAGTTTTTTTTACCTGTCACTACTTGGTGACTCAGTCATCTTAATACATATAAAATTCTTCCGTTACGGACTGATTGAGTGACTGACAGACAACGCATAGCTGAAACTACTGTTCGTAGAAAGCTGTTTGGCATGTCGGTTCCCTGGGGAGTGTGGGGGAGCACTAAGAGAGAATTTTCCGAAACTCCTACGGGAACGGGAAAAACGGGATTTGCGCGATCGAAGTCGCGGGCAAAAGCTAGTAATACAACTATAAATACTAAATTTCATCCCGATCGATGATCAATTCATTATCCTTTCGAAGTACCTTTGAGATATTGCTGGATAAACACGTAAATCGAGAAAATAGAGTTTCGTACCATGATAAAGTTCCTTACTAAGCAAGGAAAAACGCCTCAGATTTTATTACACATCTTTAGACATTGTTGAAAAAGTTGAAAAACTTGTTCTCAAAGATGCTCGTCTGAAGAAAAACAGATCGCAGAGATGACAGGAGCATCGTCTACGACTATTTTGAGCATTATCCATGACCATCTTGGGTCAAAGGTCAGTGCAAGATGGGTGCCGAGAATGCTCACACCGCTTCAAAAACAGCAGCGTCGAGTGTTCTCGCGAGTTTTTGGGCCTGTGTAGTGAGAACAGCTAGTCTATTCTGTAACTATTTCGATATCGAGCTTCACCTGAGTGACACTCACAAAATGAGCTTAATTGCACACAACATAAAGGTCTTAATTTGAAACTCACCTCGGATTCGACTGTCGAGATACGAAAATGTTGTTACAGAATAGCACTACAGGGATGAGTTTATGAACCGAATTGTCACTTTGGATGAAACCTGAACCAAAACAAGGTCCATGGTGGCACCAAAAAGTCTCACCACCGCCTGGAGGTCAAGGTGTCACAATCTCCCAGAAAGATTATGGCCAGTTTTTGGCATTCAGCGGGGATTTTGTTGATCGATTGTAAAGGTTTCAGTATCACGGGGCAATACTGCGCTTCGCTACAGACTACACAGGTGTGCTCCATTGCATGACAATGCACCCGTTCACAAGAGTCATGTTACGATGGCTGCCATACACAAGTGCGGCTTCGAAACTCTGAACCACCCTCCCTAAAGTCCAGATTCGGCCCCTTGTGATTATTTTTTGTTCCCAAAACAGGAAAAAAAGAAGTGAAGTCAACTATTTCTGCCTATTTTGAGGGCCTTGACAAATTATCTTTATTTTTCGCAGATAATTATAAACAAAACATTTGAAAGGTCTGAGAAGTGTAATAAGGTCAATGGAGAATATATTGAAGGAAAAAAAAACTGGCCAAGTGAGAGTCGGACTCGCGTGCAAAGAGTTACGAACCAATTTCATTTTTAACCGACAAAAAACGGAGGTTTTCAAGTCGATGCGTATATAATTTTTTATGTATGAACACGCATAACTTTTAACAGACTTGTCCGATTTTGATGATTCTGTTTTTAAGGGTATACGCCGAAATTGGTCACATATAAATTTGGAAAAAAATCCTACCCTAAGGGTGGGAAAATAGGGGTGACTTATTGTTCACTCACAGATTTTAATGTTGAGTTGTGTACCATTTTTTGTAGGCCTCTAACCATGTTATGTTATAAAGCCTGTTTTTTTAAAGTATTTTTATTACTATACAATAAATAATAGTTAAATTAGGATTATATAACAGTTAATAGCTAAAGTAAAGTATGTATTTATTTTAAAAGTAATGAAAAATTAAGCGTGTTTTAATTAGTAGATTATATCCACAAAAAATTATAAAATAAAACCTTTTAAAAACAAATTAAACCTCCGAAAAAACTGAAAAGCAAAGAATAATAAACCTTTTTACAAAAAACTTTAGTTACGGAAGTCGGTGTTAAAATAGGAAGAAACAATCAAAAACACCGACTTCCACTTATGACTTTCAATATAGACTTCATATAATCTGATTGATGAATTCAGAACTATTTATTACCCGCATTTTTTCAATATTTTTAGGCGCAGTACTTAGTTTCCGAGATAATAATTATTGGTCTAATTTCTTAAATAACTTCAACATAATTTATTTTAAAATTATAAAAAAATATAGTTAAAACCCTCACAGTAAGCCCTTTCATTTGATTTGTCACAAGATACAGTTTAAAAAACATACGCATGCACCTGCTAGCTTGGGCAGACGTCCATTTTTTTTTTGTGGTGTATTAAACGTATTTCAGTAGTCAAGGAGGTACTTTTGCATCTTAACTAGTAAATGAACTATGCCCAAATTACAGCCTTGTGATGGATAAACTCGTACTGTAAAGCATACATAAAAATCAGTACCCAGACTTAAAAAAAGTAAGTTAAGACACGTGAGGCTCGTAAGGGATTTTTTCTCAAACCCGGGGGGGGGGGGGGGTTTGAGAAAAAATCACGAAATATCACATGGGTGTAGTAAGATATTACGTGCATTTATTTTTTCGTTGAACGCGAAATTTCAGAATTTATTTAGATAATCCCTACATCTATACTAATATATAAATCTGAAGAGTTTGTTTGCTTGAACGCGCTAATCTCAGGAACTGCTGGTCCGATTTGAAAAATTCTTTCAGTGTTTGATAGCCCGTTTATCAAGGAAGGCTATAAGAATATATCATCACGCTAAGACTAATAGGAGAGGAGCAGACGAAGTTGCGCGGGTCAACTAGTTTAAAGATAATTTATTCTGGTTTTTTAAGATACTCTCTTACAAAAAAAATGAAAAACGATTTTTACAAAACAATTTAACTGACTTCCATACAAAACACTACAAAGTATTAAATAACCTTAATTTCGGAAGTCGGTTTTTTGGTTTTTTTCTTTGGTTTTTTAATACCGACTTCCGAAGTTAAGTGGTGATACTTGGACGACGTCTTCGTATATTCTGAAATTGAAATAAGCAAAAATGCTCATAAAATAAAAACTACTGAGCTACCTCACCATGTATCACCAGGGGGGGAGCGGGGCCTAAAATTGCAAAAAAAAACACGTGATTAATGGACGACCCCTCTAATCACCTAATACCTGGAAATCGGCAGTCGGCCTAAGTTACCACGTTTGCGTATTTTAAAAGAACATACTAACACTACTCTATACCATATATTTTGTTGGTGAGATAATAAGAGAGGTCTGGCAGCTCCAGGATCTTAGTCCATTTGGTATGTTTCTATTGGCAACAATTAAACATACCAAATGTAATCATAACCTCGAAACCCGAAAGCATTTTCGTTTTTTTTTTTACAAATCTGAAAAGTGTCCATGATTTTAATTTAGTTTCAGTCGAACATACGCATTATTTAAAACACCGAAAGTAAATTCACGTCTCTGTTGGTTCTTAGGCGAACGATGTATGGACGCGTAGCAAAATCCATTCAACAGAATCAGTACAGTAGATCCGGAGAAAACTAGCTGTGACAGACGGACAGACAGACATCAGAGTGATCCTATAAGGGTTCCGTTTCTTACGGATGTTCGGATCCCTAATGAAATTTAAAAATTTAATTTCACCCCATTCCTTTTCATACCGCGAACTTTTTGACCTTGCTCGTTCTTTCCTGGGCTAATTTCTTTCTCTAAGAGACACGAAACATCTACTTTCTGACGACGCAATAGGGAACTAGCCTGTGTTGTTTTTCTTCACTCCTATCGATATGCGACAATAATACAATGCCAAGAAAAGTATCCAAAGTCAAGGAACTACTGCCTGTTTGTCATAAATAAAATCTCAACTACTGGTTTCTAATGAAGTTCAAACGTCCGTTACTGTCGCGGCCATGATGTGACGTCATTTTCCACAATAGTAATTTCATCTCTTTTTAAAATTTAAATAAAAAAAATTGCACATAAATAGTCATCAGTTATCACACCTTGGTAATTGATATACCTACTTACAGGGTGTGATGGGAGACTTAAACCCTAACAGCATAACAGACTCAGTGAAAACTTATTTCTTTTCTTTTTTATGCATTACAAAAACATGCAACCTGTTAACCATGTAATTAATACAGCTACAAAGTAGGTAACAATTATAAAAATGCAATTAAGGTGCTAGTTCCCCATCACAAGTGTTATTCTGCAAGAATCTCACCAATGATACTCATCAGATTTTTTAACAGAAAAGACCCGCTATATTTAATATGTTTTGTACAGCATGCATATTATGTTGCACAGTCTATCCTCCTGATGCTGGGGATTGTCAGCTCACTGCAAGTTCACATCATCTAAGTTTCTAAGGTAAGATTATACTTGTATCAGAATACGGGTTGGTCTCCATCAATCTACGAAGCCCCTAACTATTTAGCTTACAATCTGCAATAAAGTATATTTTATCCAGTGAACTTCTACCAGTACCCATTTATGGTTAGTCTCATTTACTATAAAAACTCTTAGGTCTATGCTGTAAATGTTAACATAAAATTGATCAATGAACATAAATGACATCAGTACTAGACGGTTTAATTCCCAGGTATTGTGATGTAGCCTTTAAAACTTTAACTTCCAATAAACCTGTCAAATGACTAGGTAACTTTTTTCAGTACAATTATTAATCTTCATTATCATAATAATTCCCTATTCCTAATTAACCACTGCAGTATCAGGGTTATTGAAGACTTTCATTGTAAACATGTGAAAAAGTATTGTTTATTTCAGTCTCATCAATCAATTAACATAGGTTATTAATGTTGGTTTTGGATTTCAAAATATTTTCTAAATAACTACCTTCTTACTTTCAAAATTTTTGTTAAACTTGAAAGAAAGCAAAACTTTGATTAAAGATCATAGGGGTTGTAAGCCTTTGAGGTGAGTAAAGCCAATGTGTCTTTACAAATTGCAACATCCCACTCAGTAGTTACTACGAAGTTTGAGAATAGTGGAGCCAAGTTATCTTGAAGTTTGTAGTAGGTAAGTAATTAAATTAGTTAATATCCTGCAAATGTTTACCCATATCATCAAGTGCAATATTAGGTGTTTGTTATTGACAGCCGAGCCATGCCACGTGTTTTTTGTGTTACTTACCATCACTGCCAGAGGCATTAAGCTATACACCTATTTAGGGACAGACACCTAAATAAAAACGGTCCGTCTGGTATTATTTCACAAGGGGAAGCAAAAAAATAATGAAAACGTGCGAGCGGGAGAGCGCTATGCGAACGCGTGTGGCATGATAAAGAAAGAGACCATAAAAGCCCACAAGGGGAGTCGGAGCGCGAACCGGTTCTGCATGTGTGCAGACAGACGGCGCCCTCCCTCCCCTCGGCTGTCGACCCTCGCCCTCGACTGCGAGAGCCTCACAATGTCGGCTTTTCCCCGAAGCGTTGCAATAATAATAACCACGAAGCTTCCCCCATCAGTTTTACAACAAAGCCTCGAGACTGTTATGTATAAAGTTTTCAAAACAATACCTACATGTTAGTATTGTAACTTGTTTGAGTTATTGTTTTAATAGATATACTATATGTAAAAGTATTGACACTGAGCGACACCCTTTCTCCTGCACTTGTGGAGCCAGTCAACTTGTTCGCTGGTATTGGCTCAATTTAAACAGCTCCATTCCACTGTGATGACGAACAATCACCTAGGCAAGCCTGCACACCATATAGGTATGTGCCACACGCGACGCACTCACTCACAACAGATCGCAATCATAAATTAAATAAATAACATAAAATACCTTTTGGTGTAAAAACCATAAGAACAACGTTCCATCGTTTCAAAATAAAAGGTTAACTGAAACGTAAGCGCCGTCCCATGCGGCAATGATTAAAAGAAAAAACAAACGAAAAGGTGAGGATCGAGACATTCGCACGGGTGAAAGTAAACACAACACTTATTATCGACGAAAACGACATACAAACACACTTTATCGATAGTCCGGTGCCCGTGTCATTGTAACAATAACCTTCTTTTCGAATGGCGAAACACGACTGCGGCTGTGTAATGCGCGCGCTACGGCCGCGCCGCACCCATGCCCCGCGCTGCCCGTACCGGCCCCTCTCAGCCCCAAGCTGCAGCGCTCTCTATCACCCGTCACCAATGGTACGCCCGCTGAGAACCTCGGCTGCTTATTGGTCCAACCGTTTTACGGCCGTTCCACAAACAAAACCGGTTGCCAAGAACGACTCGAAAGGGCGCGAGGGACGAAATTAGCGTATGCGCGATTTTATTATTATTGTTACCAGTTCTTTCTCTTTCTAGCTTGTTAGTACGAACGAGATAGAGTTATAATACATTAACTCATTGCACGGTGCAACTTGCACCGCACTTTTTTGCTCTCTCACCGTCACCGACCGTTTTTTTTTAACAGTTAGATTATAGTGGTTTTAATAGGTACTAATCTAAGGCGTCGACCCCACTGTGCGCGTTCCGTTCCGCGGTCCGTTCCGCGACCCGTTCCGCGTCCATACATGCGCACACTGCAAGCGGTCTAAAAATCTGAAGTTCAGTAAGTAATCGAAAAACTGGCCAAGTGCGAGTCGGACTCGCGTGCAAAGGGTTCCGAACGAATTTAATTTTTTAACATGTTATTTTAACACTATAGACTTCTTATATCGGTTTTCCTGTAATCTATGTATAAGTAAAGATCTATTATCTCCATTATTTTCAAAATGGCTCAGTAGTTTCGGAGATAAGGGGGGGGGATGGTAATTTTTCGTCTAATTTCTTTAATAACTTTAAAACCATTTATTTTAAAATAATGAAAAAAATATAATTAAGACCCTCACAGTAAGCCCTTCCATTTGATATGTCACACGATATTGTTCAAAAAAGTTTTTTATTTTATTTTCTAATTTGACCCCCAAAAGTGCTACCCCCATACTTAAAATTTAATAATTAACGTAACGCGTCCGTGTTTGGGTCACAGAAGTCCATATATGTACCAAATTTTAACAGAATCGGTCCAGGGGATCCGGAGAAAACTGGCTGTGACAGACGGACAGACAGACAGACACCCGAGTGATCCTATAAGGGTTCCGTTTTTTGTTCGGAAACCTAAAAATGAATAAAATATAAATAAACAGTCGTAACACGTCGCACGCTCTTTTTACTGAAAACCAAATGTCACTCTCAACCAAATGTTTCGCAAATCATAAAGAAAACATTTTTCTCTCACTAATTAAATAAACATTTCGATCTCGTCGGACATCGTGCGTAAACTTCCAGCTTTTGCAAAAAAACAGAACTCCGACAGAACGCACGTCCACTTTGACCGTCGCGGTCTAACAGCTTTTGTGTGTGTAGCCACCGCATAGATTACAGTGGACGCGGAACACAGAACTCGGAACTCTGACCGCTAGACCGCGAGCAGTGGGGTCGGTGCCTAACCTGTTCATTAATTTTGTTGACCCTGTGTCCCCAATCCCCCAACCGTTTTCTTTCATGTTTTAAGCTTAAGTTGTGTTCCGCAATAATAATAATAGGCAATAAAATACATTGCTCTATTCGCCCTTGTCATTAGCCTTATTACTGCTTTCATTCATTCAAATGAAATTATCTAGGTGTAGGTAGTAACGTAGCAAGCTGGACACATAAATGTCTGCCTGCTGCCTGGAATGGTCGGCGGGACAACCCCAAGGGTTTCCCCACGTTTGTAATCTTACCCGCTTGTCATTGGGGCTTAGGGCCCCTTTCTCCACCGTTCACAATCATGGTTCCCTTACCATACATCACCTAAGCGACAGTTTTTTGTGCACACATTAATTTGGTAGACGAGCATCTTTTTAGGGTTCTGAACATCCGTAAAAAACGGTACCCTTATAGGATCACTCGGGAGTCTGTCTGTCTGTCCGTCTGTCACAGTCAGTTTTCTCCGGATCTACTGGACAGATTCTGTAGAAATTTGGTATACCTACATAGGAACTTCTGTAACCCTTATACGGACGCGTTACGTAAATTTTTTTTTTTGTATGGGTTTCACTCTTGGGGTCAAACTAGAACATTAAAAAATAGTTTTTCAGACTGTATCGTGTGACATATGAAATGAAAGGACCTACTGTGAGGGTTTAAATTATATTTTTACCATAATTTTAAAACAGTTTTGAAGTTATTCAAGACGTTAAACCAATAATGACCATTCATTCCCTCCCCCCTTATCTCCGAAACTACTGAGCCTAAAATTTTAAAAACAATACTGATAATAGTTCTATACAAAGGAAAACCTATATTAATAAGAAGTCTGTAGTGTTAAAGTAATATGTTAAAAGAATGAAATTGGTTCGGAACCCTTTGCACGCGAGTCCGACTCGCACTTGACCAGTTTTTTGCTATACCTACCTACTTAGATAGATTTTTCATCAGTTAACATGGATAAATGAGTCAATGGTCATACCTAATCGTACCTTGACAATTATAATGAACCTAATTGAGGTTAAAAAAATGCAATGATCAAAATAATAATCTAATACCCTTTATAAAAATCGCGTGTCATGGTGTTTGTTAACGAACTCCTCCGAAACGGCTCGACCGATTTTCATGAAATTTTGTGTGTATATTCGGTAGGTATGAGAATAGGTAGTAGGCTTTTTTTTGTTTGCTGAGTCAGCTAGTAATAATCTATTAAATCTCATACTAATACTAGCTGACTCGGCAAATGTTGTTTTGCCATTAAAAAAAATATATGCCACGTTATTTGTGAGTGTCATAGTTATAGGCTATAATTTATTAACCCGAAAAATACCGCCCAACGAAGTAGGCACGGGTCAGCTATTATAAATAATGTAACGGTAACCACAAAAGGTCGGTATGATGATTCGCGTACCTACCTAGTTAATAGAGAATTTAACAATTTAATTAAACAGAAACTCGAAAAAAAGGAGATTGCCAAAAAGTGTAAGTTGAAAAACTAAAAGACCAAATTGCTCATTCGTATGCCCATTTTGACTAATGACCGCTCAGAAGGGAACAGAGCGGTTAAGCAAAGAGTAGTTAGTATCTAATGGTACCACATTACCCTAACCTAGGTAGTAGTTTCTGTTTTCGATAGACATTACCTAGGTAGTAATGTCTATCGAAAACAGAATCCTATGAAAACATTCCCGTCACCCTTGTCACAATGCATTCCAGAATTAAGTACATTTTTGATAGTTGTCTGCATATTTTTTGAAATCAAGTTCACTGTCTGTTCATATTGTTAAAAACTTTTTTGTGCCAAGTTTAAGAATAAAATTACTAACTACTACTATTACTAATTAATAGATGTCACCAAACTGTTAGCGAAAGGGGGCATTTGAAAATGTATATTTTCCGAATTAAGGATTGACATTCTTCCCTTATGTAGCGCCATCTGTTGTAATCTTTTATACCAGGCACAAACAGGTCAGCCCACCAGCGCCATCTGTGATGGACACCTCGAAACACTAACAAAAACAACTAACACGCGGCGACATCGCAGTGTGAACCTGGATACTTCATCCACCACCAAGCCTGCTGGTGAATGTTAGGTATTAGTTTTCAATTCATGACGATCTCGATCAATCACCAATCAATTTTCACAATTCTACGTCGATGACTAAGTGAATGGAGTGAATCTCATATTTACCATGTCCATTACGAGCCAAATTAAGATGAGATTTAAATTCAATTGTTTTACTTACCTACTTAAAATGATTTACTAACGTTTTCTATTAAGTGTGGCCTGAGCAACCAAGGTTAGATCCCCCAGCCATATGAAATGGATTAGTTTAGGTTATAACTGTGCTCCAACCAACCACGTTGGTTCTGGTTACTAGAATAGGGCACCATGGGCTGTAAAAATTGCCCATGGTGCTCTAGTCTCACACTGCTCTGCACATTCACTACTTAATTTGTCAGGTTGAATTGTCTGATTTAATAAGAAACTCCTCACTGCGCTCCAGAACACAAACTGCCGACGCAACTCAGAAAGCTTCAAGACTGAAGTGGGTGTCCATAGATAGGTACCTACATATACTTAATAGTTTTTTATACATATTTCTATGGGCAGACCTAAGAGAAGATGACGGGACGTCTTGAATGACTTCTTACTCTTCGTGACTTGGCTTGAAGAAGCCAAACAAAGAGAGAAATGGAAGGAATGGGGACGGATCAGTTGTTTACTCAGAAGTGGGCTGTGGGATAGTTTGGAGTTCGGACTGACAAAAAATTGTAGCATTCAGTAAGCCTGCATCAACTTTCGCTTTGCAAACAAGAACAACAAAAAAAATGAAATGACATTTTTATGAACATTTTCATCATAAGTCAAAATCAAGCAGCATAAATAAAATTTTGATTTCTAATCAACATTTTGAAGTCCTGTCGTCTAAAACACCACTTGACCTAGTTACCCCAATTTAAAATTTTAACCCCCTATTACCTATTTAAAGGGTTAAGGCACAGTGATGAAAAGTCGGAGTGTCAATCTAAAAATTTATAAAGATTGTCCCCTAATACCTCGACAACGTATTAACAAATCCTGGTAAAAGTGGTCGGGGCACTGGTTAACTTTAAATAAAAAAGTGCCCAAGAGGGATAACGAACCTACACGTAGTTAGCGAGACTTTGGAAATTTTATTGTTTTTCCCATTCTTTTGTTTCATACCTATCTATGTTTTTTTTTTGTAAATATTGGATTTGGGTTCCATAAAATAATAGGGATTTGATGAGTGTTTCACTGATCTAAGCTGGATAGGATCTAAGTATGATAGGACTTATTATACTTATTAAATAGATAGACATAAAATAAATAAACTCTGAAAATAATTCAGCTCTTCAGGTTCAGTACAATTTTGTTTGTTGACCTGGACAAAATGAAGGGGAACTTTTTTGCAGTAGGTAATTAGGTATCATGCACAGTTGCAGCGTTACCACTAAACGACCTACAAAAAAAATCACCACACCATTTTCTTGTCCACTCCCAGAAAATTGGTGATTAGGCTGCGATGCTTGCACGATGCGATGGTAAATGTGTAATGAATTCAAAAAACCACAACCCGTTCCAATTATGTAATTCAAAGCTTTATTACCATAGTGATAAAGTCTAAAATGATCCGAATTACAATTTCTTCAGTTAATTTCAGTCTAGGGATGTCGGGAGAAGGCGTCGCCTGGACCCTCCATAAATTACAAGACCCTCTTCAAATGCAACGGGTATACTTACATACATTTGTATGATGGCGCTATATGTAGAGATTCTATGGAACATACACCTAACTACTACTTACTGATTTATGGTAAGTACGCGGCTGTACGCGCGACCATTTGTGACAGCAAAGCCAACAGACTTAGAACAGAAAAGAAAGTTTTGTTATTTTGTTTATTTTTAGTCATGAATAGAAATAATCTAATTCCCACAAAGGACGCAAAACTGGGAATGGGTTGAAAAGAGATAGAACGATGGAAAATGAGACAACAAATGGTAGCCTGAGGGCCCGAGGGGTCTTATCGGGTGCCACATGAATTATAAAGTGAAAGAGAGAGAGAATGTATCAGCTGTTTTGCCCCTCGTTTGTTGTATTAGAAGTAAGAATCGAGAGAGTTGAACTTTTTTGATATTGGCAGAGAAACGTGGGTAAGCCATAAGCAAAGGCATGGTTTTTGAATCAAATGTAAGTATGCCTTTTTCATGTGATCAAGATCGTAGTAGGTAATGAAGTCGAGTTTGATACTGAGCTTGATACACGATTGATATATATTTTTTTAATAGATAGCCAATAGATAGCGCTAGTAGTAGGTTTGCACAGAAATACTTCCAGTTTGTAAATGTAGGTATGTAAAACGTATTTGTAACATCTGAAATACTGTTTTTTTTTGTTGTTAATAGGCCTATGTCATCCAGGGGGTCTAAAAAGGCCCCTCTAGCAGAATCAACCAGCAATTCAAGCTACCCGGAACTGTATTTCCCAATCATCCTTGAACCTAATGCTCTAGCGATGATAAAAATGAAATTGAAATTTGACAGTTTGTTATATCATTAATATTATGATCCTAATATGATTCTACTAAAGTGGCCTTTTTAGCAGGGACCGGCCGGGTACTCGTTGAAAGGGTTTTTGAACGGGTTTTTTTAAGCGCTTCAAAAATAAACCCTATGATACGTGTTACACTCTCGAACGGGTGTTGTGTAACCCCTTCCGAACGGCTTACCCTTTCAATACCCTGTAACTCTGTAACAGGGTAAGCCATTCGAACCCAACACATCGTAATATACACTCTTCGAAATCGACATTAGTTTGAAAATTGCATAACCACGACCGCATGTGACGTCTTGTCGCCCGGCGCGCGCCATTGTTGCATGTACCGAGCGAATTGTAAACATGGAATAATAATCATTGTCCGTATGATCTTACAGTTCAATTTTCCTTGTCGCACAGGCTAAACATTGTAGGTAATGTTTCTTTTTCGTGTCTATTCTTGTTTATTCTCATCAGTGTTTTTGTTTACCTAAGTGTATGTTGTCATCATCATTTCAGCCAATATCCGCCCACTGCTGAATGTAAGCCTCCCCCAAAGAGCGCCAACCATCCCGGTCTTGAGTAGTCTGCATCCATCCGCTGCCAGCCACCTTCTTTAAATCATCGATCCATCGTGCCGCAGGGCGTCCCACGCTACGTTTGCCCATATGCGGTCTCCACTCTAACACATGTCTGCTTCATCGACCGTCTGTCCGTCTGCAGACATGGCCGGCCCACTTCCACTTCAGCATGCTGATCCTACGCGCAATGTCAGTAACTTTAGTTCTCTGGCGAATGACATCGTTGCGAATTCTATCCACCAGAGAAACATTGCATTGCTATCTCTATTGCACGCTGAGCAACCTTGAATTTGTGGACCAGGCCTATGGCGAGTGTTGTCCACGTTTCGGCTCCGTAAGCTATTACGGGTAGGACGCACTGGTTATAGGCCCAGTATTAAGGGATTATGGGATCGACGATTCAAAGATATCACGCAGCTTCCCGAATGCCGCCCAGTCCAAGCGAATTCTTCTGGTCGCCTCCTTCTCAAAGTTGTGCCGCCCAATTGTATAATTTGGCCTAGATATTTATGTATTCTTCTGCAAAGATTCCGCCTTGATTTCAATGTCATACGCAAATCGGAGGTGTGAGATATACTGACCGTTGATATTTATGCCCCATCCTTTCCAATCAAGCATCTTGAAAACGTCCTCCAACGCGTTCGTCAACAGTTTCGGAGAGATGACGTCTCTCTGTCTTACACCTCGACGCAATTGGATTGGTTTTGTGCTCTGTTCTTGTACTTGGACGGTAATTGTTGCGGCCTTGTACAGACATCTCATCACCTCTACGTAGTGGTAGTCGATAAGACATCTCTGCATGGACTCCAGGACAGCCCAGGTCTCGAAGGTGTCGAAGGCTTTCTCGTAGTCCACATACGCTAGGCACAGAGGCTGATTATATTCCTCGGTCTTTTGAATTATTTGCCTGAATTGTAGTGTGATCTAGTGAGATATGAGTATATGGTCTACGTTGCTGTAGCCTTTTCGAAACCCGGCCTGCTCCGACGGTTGGAAGTTATCGAACTTTTGGGCGAGACGATTCGAGATAACTCTCAAAAACAGCTTGTAGACGTGGCTCAGGAGTGAAATTGGGCGGTAGTTCTTGTGGAGCGTGTTATCGCTCTTCTTGAAGAATAATACCACCACGCTGCTGTGCCGTTCCTCCGGTGTTATGCCAGTGTGGATGACGGAACTGAAGAGCTTTACAAGCTCTGTCACGACAGGTGTTCCTCCTGCCTTGAGCAGCTTTGTGGATATCCCGTCATCCCCCGGAGCTTTGATGTTATGAAGTTATCCGAGAGCTATCCTAATCTCACCCATGTGAATGTGGGGTAGCTCGTCTTTGAGATGGCGTGTAAGCCTGGCCCGTGGATCATCCGCGCCGTGGGCCTGAGGTGTTTTTTGAGCATACAAGTCTCCGTAGAACTTTTCGACTTCAGCGAGTATCTCTGGCTTCGAGGTGACGGTGGTGCCCTGTGACGTTTTGAATTTCGGCAGGTGACAACGGGAGGTATGGGGCTTGGCAAATACCTTCGAGCCCTTATTCCGCGCTATGGCTTGCTCGATGTCTCGGGTATTTGGACTCCGAGTGTCGCATCTGATTAGCTTCTTGATCTCCCTGTTAAGTAACTGACGCTCAGACGGTGTGGCATTCGGGAGTTCTCGTCGTTTCCTCATCAATTTTCGCTTGTGAGTACTGATTTACGTCTATAACTCATTGGTCGAAAGTGTTTATTACCCACCTCGCGGATGATACGTAAGCAGGCTTTCGGTGGCATCGTTAATGTCCTCAGTGGTTTCCAACATAGCAAATCGGTTCTGTAGGTCCAACTGGAAGCTTTCGCAACCAGCTTCGACCTGGGGCAGCGTTGGTCTGACGGTCGACCTCGTTAGGCGCACTCTTTCGATTTTAACATTAATATTCAGAATGACTTTAACCAGTCGGTGATCACTTCCGGTGTTGACCCTGTTGATCACAAAGACATCTCTTAATATATGGCGCTTATCAGACATAACGAAGTCGATCTCATTCTTTGTCACGTTATCGGGGTTTCGCCAAGTCCACTTCCTTTGAGGATTCTTCTGGAAAAAAGAGTTAATCAGAAAAAGCCCCTGAGTCTCAAGGAAGTTTACCAGCATTCGCCCCCTGTGCTTTCTGCGCCCATAGCCAAATGGACCTACTCTCGACTCACCACTCTCTTGTACTCCCACTTTAGCGTTGAAGTCACCCAAGACAACAGTGTAGAATGTTTTGGTACGAGACATAGCTTTCACTATGTCTTCGTAGGTGGCCTCAACTTCTTCGTCAGGGTGTGCGGATATTGGGGCATACACTTGAATAATCTTTAAAGAGTACTTTTCTGATATCTTAAGTAAAAGGTATCAAGCCCTTGCCGACACATTGCCGCATTCCACAATGTTACCTCTGAGTGACTTGTGGACCATAAACCCAACGCCACCTTGGGATGATTGGTGTCCTTCTCGGAAATAGAGCAAGTGGCCACTATAGAGGGTTATCATCTTCTCCCCGTCTTTGGATCTCCGATAGTCCCACGATGTGCTAGTTAATACGACTTAACTCGACTTCCAATTCAGCGAAGTGCTCGTTCAGCCGCAGAGAGCGTCCGTTGTACATCGCCAGGTCAATTTTTCGGGATTGGTACCCTGCCATAGCCAGGGGATTCTTAGCACCTGCTACCGCACCGTTACCGTGGCCGGTACCATGGCCAGGAATAGTGCAGCTACCGGGAACTGGGGGCCGTGAATCTGGGATTCTGGGTTGCTTCTCATAGTGAGGATTTGCCATAGTCACCACGCTTGGCAGGCGGGTTGGTGACCGCAGTTCCTGGAATGCTTTCTCTTATAGTGTTGCTGCCCACTGTAAGGTTCGGCATTTGGGAGCATTCCAGCATGGTTCATGGATATACCGCCATGTTTCGGTTACCGGAGCCAAAAAACGGATGCGTTGTTGTCATTCCGGCTAATATCCCTTAGTCGCCTCATACGATACCCACGTGAGGAGATGGGTTGGTCTATTCTTTTTACTTGCGGGATACTACACGGCAAAGTGTATGTTGTAGTACTTCTCTATTAAGCGAGGAATTTAGAGAGGTTTTCTATCTGTGACAATGTCACAGCCGAGGCGAGGTGCTGCTCACCGATATTATGTATACGATGCATCAATTGACACAAGCAAATGTAATGCCATAACATAACTTGTAACAACCAAGTCTCGCAACTCAGTTCTTCTACCGTAAAAAGTTGTGAGATCCATGTAATATAATTTATTCAGTCCCTACTTAAGGATCCTTCTGCCTTAAGTTATTACTTAATTAGCTAACCTAACAACATCTCATATCAATGTTAAAAATCTTTTATGTTTTAAATAAAAAGATTGACTTGGCAATCCCACTATATTTATTACTTGTGAGTTTGTGAGATACATTGTGTTTTCATGCCAAGTCAATCTATGTAGTGTGTGTGTGTGTTTAGTGTTTTTTTTTATTATGTTATAAGTATAACATACATAGTGTTTTTTTTAGTGTGTTATAGTTTAACTCTATTTAAATCAGCTATGATTCGTCATCATTCATTCACCATTATTGACAAATGTGATTTCACTCTAGTGACAAAATAAGTGAAAGACTGATTAGTGTAACAAATTTTAATAAACCTTATTAAACAATTCATATTTTTTAAAAATAATCGAGCCTAGAGGTATTTTTTGTCGGGTACATTAAGTGGACTGCCTTTGTAAGACGACTAAAGTGGCACCGTGTTTATGCACGTTAAATCATGCGAGTCAGACTCGCGTGCAATCGTGTGACATATAAAAAGTCTATGGAGTTAAAATAACATATTACAAAAATGAAATTCGTACGGAACCCTTTGCACGCGAGTCTGTCTCGTACTTGGCGAGTTTTATTAAAATAAAAACATTGCGCGCACGTCGCGTCGGTCGCCACTTTTTTCACAACCGCCAGAGTTTGCATCGAACCAAATATGCTATACCTACGAGTACCTACACAGTTTAAAGTTTAAAACTATTCATACATATCATAGCCGCCTGTGCTAGTAATCGTACTCGGGAATTCGTCTTGATTCTCTGTAAAAAGCGGCTGACTATATTCTTGAAATCGTACATTATCATCATCAGTATCGCTAGCGTCATCTGAAACACAATCAATCCTATTGGTAATAATAATAAAAATGTATGTTACTAAATAAATAAATAAGTAGGTACTTAAAAGGCTAAGTAATTCAGTTGTAGGTAACTTGTAACTTAACATAATAACAATAATTTTAAATAACAAATATAATTACACATCACAATATTAACATTAAGGTACCAAACTCAGTACTTTAAATAATAATCACTAACCTGTGTTACTCATCCTAATTATTAGCTCGCTTATCTGTCGAGTTTCATCACTTGTTGTCAAATTCGTAATAACTCAATAAAAATAGTACGGCAATGAGGCGCCGCTCGGGTGCAAGTATCCCGCACCTACATGCAGCTCAAGTGTATTAGGTAATTCAGGGTAACCCGAATAAAAGCTTTTCGTAAAGGTAACCTCTTCAAAGGCTTAAGCCATTGAAGGGGTTAACCCCTTCACGTGCTTACCATAATAAAGGTGGTAACCGTTTCGCTGGGTTTCGGAGATGTAACTCGATCAAAAGGTAACACTGCGATATGAGTTACCTCATGTACGGCTTACCCTATCAAAAGGCTTAACTCTTAAGCGGGGTTGTCCGGTCCCTGCTTTTTAGACACGCAGATCACAATAACGGATCGATTGACACATCACGAAAATCACTGCGTAAAGCAACTATATTAATTTACTAGCTGACCCGTGCAAATTCGTCTGCGTCACAATTTTCATTACTGCTCCGCTCCTATTGGTCTTAGCGGGATGATATATAGCCTATAGCCTTCCTCGATAAATGGGCTATCTAACACTGAAAGAATTTTTCAAATCGGACTAGTAGTTCCTGCGCTCTTCAGCTTCATATATTAGTATAGATAGCATATATAGCGACTTCTGAAACCAAAACTCTCCTTTTTCGTCGCATTGCGAATTAATGCGACTAATGACGGTGAAATGAGACAGACCAGCGGACAAGGAATGTTCTTCATTTTAGAGACAGCTTACCCTTATCTAACCAAAGCTGTTATTAGATCCCTTTCAGTAGTAAATAAAAATGACTGATTCTTAATAGATTTTAATATTAATGAAAAGCTGTAAATCTGGTTCAACATTTATTTACTTACAGTTAACCATAGAATGGTTCTGTAGAATAATTCTGACGGCTATCGGATGTTCAATCCACTCCTACAAGTTCCATAACTATCTTCCATCTCTATCGATGAGCTCGAAGACCGATGCATCAATTAGATACAAGTGTGGTTATATATTATTTTTATTCTCACATGGCTTCGCGGAATTACGTAAGAACTGGTTTCTCAGCTATGCAATATCGGCGGCGCGGCCTTAGAAATTCTACAAGGAATTCCGCTTGCAGTGCCGTTACATGGGGGCGCCACCCTATGCCGTACTACTCATCCAGCCATTATGATGGTCCCTATCTGTACTTCCATAGCAATATACGAGTGTCTATAAAAAGATTCCGACAAATTAGGTATGTACCTGCCTAGTTCAAATCTTGCAAAAAAATACCCTTTACCTACAGATAAAATAAAAGATAACCAAAAATAGGTGGCGAATTGCTTCGAAGGCCTTTTGACCTAATGTGGGCTATGTAGGTATGTATCTAAGTACATAGATCCTATATGTTTGGTCAAAAAGCCAACATGGGGATAAGGTACTTAGGTTATTATGAAAATTTTCAAATTCCACGACCGCAGTATCTGTTTTTTTTCCGCCATTCGGTAAAAAACCGCTCGTGTGAACGTATGTATTGAAATGCTACTGCCACTAAACCAGACCAGAAAACAAGACTAAGTGCGACTAGTGCGAGTCGAGCTCACCTGGCGGCCTGGCGCACCAAGGATTCTGTTACTTGAAAGGAAATGTCTACATAAGTATACCTACCTATTTCCTATGTTCATTTTCCATTAGTAGTTAGTTCAATATATATCCAGATGAAATGTTTTAATTTTATGTGTGCCCTTTTGATTTACAATATGTAGATACCTATCGGTGCTAAAACCCATTTCATTTTAGTGCTAACACAAAACAAGGGATACGAATTTGTGAAACGTGTTACTACCGTTACCGCGAATTTTATCCGACCACTCTTGATAAATTGAATATTGTTGAACCTGCATGGGAAGGAAATCAATAGGATACCCTACCGCCCTGCTGATCCACCCCATTCTACCTAGGTAGTTACCTACAACTACAACTAGATAGGTAGGCAACCTACACTGTTTTTAATCGACTGTTATTTTTCAACAAAGTTACTTACCTTATTTTCAATGGAATGAATCCCTTGTTTTACTATTTAATCTACATTCTCAATGGATTCGTGTCATGCGTTATTATTCTAAGGTGTCATTATTAATACAATTACACGTGGTTACCTAACAACGGCCGCACGTGGTAGTACGAATTTTCATTTTTTTGTATAAACGTAGACGGACAGTTACTTTTCTAGTGTGGTGTGCGGTTCCCGCCAAGGCGTGATTTGCGGGCGTCGCGGTACAATCACGCAAACGGCAAAGCGGCACACAGCCGACCAGCACAGTATAAACATCATATAAACATCTACTTTTTAATGTGCGACCAGCGACTTCCTCCTCGCACGCTCTTACTACGTTACTTATTGTTAATTGTTATTCCGCACCAAACGCAACATTTTTTGTTTCATCTTTACTCCTCCAATGTTCTTCACCTGTCTCGTCCTTTCTTACGCAGAGTTGCATTTTTTGTTTCGCTCACTCACCCGCGTGGGTGTCGACCCAGCGGCCATTGAACCCGACCGACACAGCTGTTTTCGTCAAAGAATAATTATTATAAAGGACGCACTAATTGAGTAAAAGTTGCCTAAAAGTGAGTTGACACACAGCGGGGCGCTATCAGTGATATAGAATGTAAACAAATACTGATACGGGACACCTCGCGTTATCAAGTACGTGAGGATTTCAGTCAAAGCTCGATGGTAAAAAATGTAACTAATAAAAAGTTTCCTTATGATAATGTGCACGGTTTGATAACCACGGTCGAGTGGGCAGTAAACAGAACTCAAGCTTTAATGTTCCACACGAGATAACGGTGTTGATTAAAAGTAGATAGGTATCTGAGAAACACGATATCTTCCAGGGCAGAAGTAAACTTTGTGTAGTTTAATTTTAACGATTTTGGACTTCAAAATAAACTCCTCAAAGTTGCAGTAAATAATACATAAGTATAAGTTTTGGGGATACCATGAATTTAATATCTAATACACTTTCGGATCTGTAGCCTCAGCCTCAGGCAAGGCCGAATAAGCCGAGATCACTCTCCAAAGATAACCTCACTTTTTCAGCTGTTATGCAGATACTAGGAATAGGCTAATCAATTGGAAGGGTCCTTTGTTTCTGAATCAAGAATTTGAAGAAAAATGTAGGTATGCCTATATGTATTGCTTAGCAAAATGTCGGCACTAGAGATTAACACATTTACAAGTTTTATTTAAATTCAGAACCCAGACCCAATTAAAAGTAGAAAAAAAAGCGAATTTTTATACCGACGGACATGACCTATCTAGTATACTTTTATCTTGGTCCTCATCACATGTTATTTGTTCACATGTAAGTTTTGACAAAAACTTTTATGAATATAGGAAGAAACTGAAGGACACACACAGGACGCGTTCGTTTGTTTTTTTTTTGTTAAAAATCGGAATCGGAAAAAAAAATATTAAGCATCTGGTTCCGTTATCCGATAAAACAGCTGTACCAGCCATTGTCACTACTTACTAGATTCTAAGAGAACATTTAGGAAGATGCCTCTCCGTATCCAGTATCAGCAGGGCACCAGGCAGGGACGCACCACGCTGAATCGATCGGAGGGGTTGTCCGCCCCTCGGCGCTACCCCGGCACCTCGCCACGCACGACGCGAGTTCGGCGCACCCACCGAATTTCGTGAATGATAAACTTTCGGCCTTTTGAACTCGTAAAATGACGTAAAGGACGTTGACCGAGGTTATCAGACGACTTTGAAAGTTTCGCGAATGTGATGTTTAAACGCATCCCGAAGTTTTGTAAGCGAGGGATGACTATAACTTTATTACACGGGAGCTTGGAGGTTACAATAAACTGGTACCTACTAATTTATGGCGCGCAGTCATTTTGTATTTGTCGCGGGCAATTTGTATGATGATTCCGCCGTTTAAATACGGTGTCGTCAGTTTAAAAACGCTCGCAGTTATGTAATATGTCGAAGACAAAATGATAACTCGTTCAATTGTTATAATTTCGACGTTGGTTGTAGTTTTAGGGTGACCATGATAAAACACAGTTTGGACAAATCAGACTATTTCAGCAATCAAGGTACTAATGAAGATTCCAAGTAAGACTAAAGTATGGGCTTTGGTTTTCTTAAAGTAGATACTTAGTTTAAAAAATAGTAACAAAAATGACATTAAAGTTACAAACATAGACAATAATAAAACTTCTAAGGATAATATGGCACTTTTAAATAAAAATAAACAGGTGGGTAAGTACATAAAACATAGTTTTAAAGTCTTACATTTTCGTCATATTTAGAAGACATTTCCCTAAATTACCAAATAAAGATTATTTAAAAAATCGAACCACTTTAAAAAACACTAACAGTACTAACACGTTATAACAATCACTTTATTTAAAATTCAAATACTTTTTAGAATAAGGTGGTCCACATCAAAAACACTGAAAGAAGTCTCAAGCCCGATTTTGATGAAAGTAAAATAGCATCATTAGTAAGTTTTTTGAAAAATTGTTATTCGTACCCAGGGCCCCAAGTCTGCTATTACAAGTGTCAGAATGGTCTATCATTGATTTCATAATGGTTAATTTTGACAAGATGGATATAAAAGCGTCATTATGACTTTCCAGTGGTCAACCACTGACACTCCATTGAAAGAAATGGCATAGAATCTTGTCACAATCAACCATTATCAAATCAATGGTGGACCATTCTGACACTATTGTAATAGCAGACTTGGGGCCCAGGAATCGAACCAGATGATTTTGGAAAAATAAACACCGTGAGTACTTATTCGAAGGAATGGAGGAGGCCTTTGCCCAGCCGTGGGTCAGTAGGCATGGGATACTAATAAAAATAAATACCTACTAAAACAAATAGTTAGTAGTTACCTACCACTTATAGTTTAATTTGAACTATTGATTATCAAGTCAAGAATGCTCATTGTCAGAACAAGGAAATTGGATTAAATGAATTTTGTGAAATAAGGCATCCAAACTGTGAGACTATGCATAATAAGTAGAAAAGAGCAAAGCCAGCCGAAAGAATGCAAAGTGGACTCTACCAGGAATCGAGGCCCTTCGGCCAGGAGCCAGGACAAAACAAATAAGAAAAGAATCACTTCGTTGAACACAGGAGATTGTTTTTCGGCTTTGTTATTAAATATGGCTAGCCTCTAAAATACGCTCCTAATGTTTGTTTCGATGTAATGTTGTATTTTTTGTTACAAATTAGACTAAAACTTAACATCTATTCGACTTTTAAAAAGAGTACTCGTTGGGCGAAAATAATGAAAAGCTATTTTCATAAGTACTTATATGATAATATTATCATCATCCCACCAATGCTTTTAAAAAGTAAACCCCATAAAATGAATCTTATTAACCGAATAAAAGCTTAATATCACTTAGTCAATTCATTTCCAATTTTTATTTATTTTGCCTTCAGGCCAGATTGAAACAGGAAGCTTATTCCTTTTAAAATATTTTAATTGAAGCCACATTACCACACTGAGAACGATGCCGCCCGAGCAACCCCAGCTTTGTACGGAACTTTTGGCGTAGCGTAGACAAGTACAGGCGTATAGTTCATAAGTGGGTGATAGACGTACGAGCAAGTACGCATCCTTACGGATCGACGACCTTTTTTTCTCGTGTGTCACCCTAAGTACGCGTACTTTAAAACAAGACGCATAAGAATAACCTAAATTTCCGAAATTAAGGTTATTTTATACTTTGTAGTGTTTTGTTTGGAAGTCGGTTATATTTTTTGTAGAAAATTTTTCACTTTTAAGTGGTGATACTTGGACGACGTCTTCGTCTACGCAGAAATTGAAATAAGCAAAAATGGTCATAAAATAAAAACTACTGAACCAAACTGACTGAACTGACTGATTACGGGACCAAATGGCAAGTATACCGCATCGAACTAAAAAATAATCACAGAAATCGGTTTAGAAACCTCGGAGTTAGAGGTGTACATACATAAAAAAAATACCCACCGAATTGAGAACCTCCTCCTTTTTTGGAAGTCGGTTAAAAAGGTCGTCGAGCCATAAGTACGCGTACTTGCTCGTACGTCTATCACCCACTTTACTGATCCTTGTCTGATTTGTAGGTACCTACGGGTAAACTATGGAACGTACATGCACGGCAAACACGCCTCGAGTCCCGCAATACATTTCATTAATGTTTATTTATCAAAGGCCTTTGAAGCAACATAGTAAATCAATGCTTTTAAATTAATTAGTTGGAAAGAGCAGAGCACGGGTCGCGTCGAGTCTCACGCCCTCTTGATTCGATTTCAGTTTCAATTTTAGTATGACGACTAAAACAAACGCAACTAATTTAATGAGGCATAGGAAGGATCGCAAGCACTAGATCTTAAAGGAGAGACCCAAATAAATAGTCACTAAAGAAAAAACTAAAGCGACGGTGCGGTGGAGGAGACAATAACACAAAAAGTATAGGAATCAATATTCTTACAAAAAGCTTGGCACTCTACGCCCATTGGAGATTGTATCTTAAATGTGATTATTTCGAAACAAAGTGAATGTCAAGTGTGAACGATTATAAACACTTGGCCTACACGCATAAGCTTTATACCTAATGATCACTGAGTTATGGGCTTTTAAGGAACCACACCAGCCACACGGTGTATACCTATATTTCACAATTACGGACAAGTAAAGAAAGTGATTTTGGATTGAGGAATGTAATAAGTACTTAGGTATGTATTAATGGGCAGTGCAGCAAATGGTTTGTTCGGTTGTGTGATAAAAGAAGTACCTACATACAAGTAACCATTAAAAGATTTCATAATTTTAAAGTTTTTAGGGCTTGTATACATGCCAATGACTTTATGCATATAAACGGAGCTAATTATTCCTCTACGCGCCACTCCGCTACCCGCATTTTTTATTTATTATAAAAAAATAACACACATTATTTTTAAAAACTAACAAAACCAAACTATTTTATTTTGTATTGCAAAGCAGTAGATATTTTTTTTAGACATTTTAAAAAAAATGAAGGAGTAAAATAGTTTCATCTCAACGATTTGGAGGTGATTCGGTGTTTTTTTTTCTTATTATGTGATACCGATACATACATTCTGGCTAAACCAAATTACGTATCATATCATGTAGATTACTACCTATTTTTTTCAGATGTAATTTCTCAGTAAATGCCGACGAAAACTTGCTTCATCTGCACGCCGCGCCGTTTTTAAGTATTTCTCGAGAGATAAAAACCGGTGCAAGTCGGGCCACGCGTAGTTGCACATCACAATTGCCGACTTCTCCAAGTACATATCACAGATTGGTCGGCTATTACCTACCTGTTAACTTGTAAAGCCTAAGTATTTAGCTGATAAGCTGTGATAGTTTTCCTTTTAAATTCGTTGAAAAAATACATAAGTTAGTTCTTTACTAAGAGAGTGAAAGTACTGATGTGTGGGGGTGAAGCTATAGGGGTTGGGTGTAGAGGTGTTCCTAAATAAGTTATTTTAATTATATTGAAATATAAAAGGGCGCCAAATGCATGGCTCGCCCGGGGCGTTTAGATGTTTAAGGCCGGCCCTGTAGACCCTGATCAAAACCTTGCTAGTTAGTTTTAGGAACGATTTCGTTCTAAGTACTTACATTGAAAAGGATTAAAGTACTTATTAAATAGAAATCTACTTTGAAATAGAATACTGATCGTAGTTAGAATCCTGACTTGTAACCAAATACGAATGATAAACTGGTTTGGAAGCGGTCCGTGGTGGTCCAAGAGTTGCGAGGATAAGAAATAGCGCAGACCGCAGACTGGACTTCAGTGTCTTTTATTTTGTGTACTATGTATATGTCACCGGAAAATTGCAGACTCCGTAAGATTGTAATAAATCTTTATTAGATTATAATTTCTCGATATATTAGGAAAAAATCGTTTTGTAATAAAATGAGTAATATTTCATACATTACCTGAATATTTTAGGTATTCTATACATTGCCTATCTAGGTATTCTATAGAATACCGGATTATACAGATTGCCGGTAACATATAGGTACAATAAATCTCACCCAAATTCAATAGTTTCCAATATGTCCGTGGCTGATTAAGAAAAAATATTGTACAATTTCACGCGATATTTTACAATTCTACGACGTTTGCAATTTTCCGTTAACATATAGGTATGTTAATTTAAAATAACTGTAGGTTACCTATACAGAATTGTGGAGCTTCCGCTCGCTTTCTAGCCTGTGTCATGGAGACCATTGAGCTTTAAATAATTGTATTGAATCACCCCCAGGCCAAATCATCCGGGATCAAAGCACACCCACAGGCCTTTGATCTAGCTAGCATAAAGGTGGGTTTGCAGGTTAAATATCTAATATACCTATTATATTTTACATATACGTACATACAAGTACCTACCTATTGTAGTCTAAGTTCATAATTCTGCGGATTTTCTGTTAACAGTGAAGGTAGTAGTAAAGCTTGCTCATGTTTTTTTTCTCTATGTGTTTTACTCATAGCATTTCTGGAATGTCTGCTATTGTTATAGACTTTTTTCAGAGAATACCCCTTCACTTGTGTATATTTCCCAAATTGGCCCTTTTGTTATCAGGGCCTAGAATTATGAGGGCGTTTGGTTTTTTGAAGGTCTGCAGACCTCTTTAAATCGAAACGGTTCTTCTAGCCTCTTTATCTCTTCTCTCCTGTCTCCAACACACAGATTATCGCTCTAAGCCGATACCTACGTAAAAACTTCCAACAATAGTTGAAGCAGGTAAAAAAGGGACGCTTCCAACAAAATCCCAAATCTAGCTACTCATGGAACATTTTGTTCTGCGATTTGGCAACGTCGCTGTCACATGTTAGGTTAGGGGTGATAAGTATGGCAACGTCGCCTTGTGGTATGCTGTTTCGATCATATCTTACATCACATTAGGATAGGACTATTGGGGTTGAAAATGATGAAATATCAATAGTAGAGGTTTCACGAATTTGAGCTTTATTAATAGAAAGCAGAGAGTGGATATAAGACTGTTAGACCCACGTTATTTTGGATAGGTTTCAAAATGAGACAATTTTAATGTTAATAAAGAGTTTGATGCTTATTATAGTCTATTCATCCCCGAATTTCGTATTTAGGTACCTATTGAAGAGTTACCAAACGATACTCGAACGTCGGGGGCTACTCTCTAACGAAATCCGTAGTTTCGGGCTTAGTTGCGGGCGGACGTATTCTACTCCGTGTCACCTACAGACTTACGATTAGTCCCGAACCCGAACTGAGAATGAATGACAACACGATTTCACAGTAACTGTCAAATCGTGTTATCATTAGTTCTCAGTGGTTAGGTGATACGAAGTAGAAAATGCCCGCCCGAAACTAAGCCCGAAACTACGGATTTCGTTAGAGAGTAGCCCCCCTGGTTTCATTGGTTTAGTTAATTATGGCTGAATGGAGCAGAATTTCCAGAGGCAGTCTAGACAAAGTGGACCTAATTCTATCGGTAATAGTTAGGTAGTAGATGCACAGTATGTAGATGTGACAGTATGGAATTGATAACGTGACATTACGGTAGCGGCTGTCAATCCCATACTTAATAGTTATTTATGATATTAGTGCGGTAAGTTGGTTTTTATAAACATTCGTCTACTACGAATGCTTTGATTATATAATGTCTAGATAGAGCATCAAATGCGCGCAAACGTGTCAAAAAATATCAGCCAACCGTTGGCTTATAAGTACTTACCCGCCGTTTAGTACCGATCGTGCCTTGGTATCACTACGTATTACGCGCCATAAGTAATAAACGAATAATAACTGTGCCAGAATTATAAAGAATGGATGAAAACTATAACACATCACCTATCATCGGTAAATAAACAAAAAACTATAAAATTATTTTTTTGTTTTTTAACCGACTTCTAAAAAAGAAGATGGTTCTCAATTCGACAGCGTATATATATATATATATATATATATTTTTTATATGTGTTCGCGGATAACTTCGTCGTTTATGATCCGATTTCGATGAATCTGTTTTTATATGAAAGGGTATGCTTCTGAGATGGTCCCATTGCCACCACGTCAGGATCTGATGATGGAAACCCTGAGAAATCGAGGGCAACTCTCGAAAATTGTAGGCACGCATCTGGTAAAAACTTGATATTCGTGTGTATATCGGGTGATACTACAAAAGAATGAAGGTTTGGATCAGACCTGATGATGGAGACGACAGAGAGTCAAGGGAACTCCACATCGGTATGTAGGAACTACCAAGTGTTTAGGCTTATTTTATTCGTATTGACGAGACCTTTACACCGAAAGCACTTAGTAAGTTTTATTTTCATAACATAGTACATAACATCACGCTGGTACGCTGTGAATGGGTACGCAGGTACCACTAAAAAGTGAAAAATAAAAAACTTTTTTACAAAAAATGTAACCGACTTCCAAAACAAAACACTACAAAGTATAAAATAACTTTAATTTCGGAAGTCGGTGTCAAAAAACGAAATAACCAAAAACACCGACTTCCATATTTATCAGTGTTTCCAGTTGTTTTTTTATTCTCCCAACTAAACGTCATTTTTTGTGGGTATATTAGTTGATGCAAGGTAACGTTACATTAATTTAGTTTGTGTACTTCTTTAACCGATTTCAAAAAAAAGGTAGAGATTTTCAATTCGTTTGTACTTTTTTATAACAAGTAAATAATGTTCGCGTTAAACTTTTTTGTTATTGAGCCTATTTTAATGATAATTTTTGCATTGGATCCACTTATCAAACATAATTATTTGATGACTAAGAAATGCTGATAAAAATAACATCTTATTTGTTTAGGATACCTAATAATTCTGATAACAGGGAACGATGGATAGATCGCATTAAAAAAGCCACGTGGAAACCAACAAAAATTACTGGTATTATAACTACATCTTCGTCTCATGTATTAAATTGAGACAAAAGTATTGAGCAGGAGCGTTTCCAAGGAGGTTCGATCATTCAGCTTTTAACTGTTATCTTTTATTATTTTGAGGATATTCTTTTTTTTTCATTGAACTTCAAAATACTTGAAATGAATAAGCATTCGTTTTCGGATGTTCCATTTTAAATTCAGTTAAATTTAAAGTACTGTGGCGATTGCATGGAGCGTGCGGTCATTTTTAATCTGTGGTATTCGCGATTCTCCCGCCATGGAAAGTTGAATATAATTTTGTTAATAATTATAATTAATTGAGTATTATTGTAAAATATAAGGAAGCATTGGAAAGTATACTGCGCTTTATTTCACCTCCTAGCTTCTGAACTTTTCTTATTCTCGTATTGTGAAACTCCTTGGTGGAATTCTTGTATTTTTTTAGGAAATTAAAAAAAGAACCGTAGAGGCCGAACCGTACCTATTTTACCACACGTTCCATTGAATGGTGCATAATTTTTAACTTTCGAACAATGTATACAGGCTTCGTTAATGCATTTTTAGGGTTCCGTACCCAAAGGGTAACCAACGGAACCCTATCACTAAGCCTCCGCTGAACGTCCGTCCATCCGTCTGTCTATCAGCGGGCTATATCTCAAGAACCGTAATAGGTAGACAGTTGAAATTTTCACAGAATGTGTATTTCTGTTGCCGGTATAACAACAAATAATAAAAATTGAGGTCTGACTCGCACTTGGCCGGTTTTTATTTGAGCAAGTGTGTTGTAAATGATGCTTTCTGACTTCTAGAGCACACGCGGGTCAATTCTCGCAAACTGTCAAAAACACCTCAATTTCCCTCCATTTTTGACAGAATGCAACTGACTGAGATGTACCTTAATGCGAAGTGCGAACGTTGCCTATCTCATTAATACAATTTTATTATGTCATCGAGAAAATATCTAAGTTTTAGAAAAATCATTGCGAATTTTACATTTCTTTACCATGAAGTTAATTAAATGCCTGCCATGTTCTTGAAACTCCTTAATTCTGCTCGTTCAAAGCCCTAAAGAATACTCAACATCTTTTTAAAATTTCCATTCGTGTTGCAGACACTTGACGAGATAGACTCGTGTGGAAGTTGCGTTTGTGTAGCTTTTGCTCTGCAGTAACCAAGTCGTCATTGTGATAGATCATATAGTTCACATAGAACCAGGTTACTAAATTGCCTATCTTTGGGACGGATCTGCCAGATACCAGCTTGATGCCCTTGAGTCAATTGAGAAACGAGCCAAGAGGATCACCGGCAATGATAGGCTCGTCGAGTCGAAGGTCCGAGGTCTTGAGCATCGACGCCGAGTTGCCGGTTTATTATTGAAAGACTTATCAAATGGATTGGACATTATCACACTACCTACATCAATCAATTCATTTAGGTCACAGAACTCACAACCCAAAACTTGAGAAAGTCCTTAAGAAGGCTATTACATTTATTCTTGGATTTGAGCGTTTGACTCGAGTTTTGATGTGTGATTATGGTTTAATATATATAGCCACACATTTAAAAAAAAATATTAGGCCAAGAAAGTTTGATTCTTTTTCTTGGGAGTGCTTTAAATAAATATTTCAATTTGTTTACGTAAATTAGTAAAACCTTGTCTCTGCAAAGGATTTCTCATAAAATTTTGCTTTAGGCATCTTTTGATGCTTTGTTACATCGAAGATTTATAATAGTTTAATTATTGATAAAAAAAATTATGGCACAACTGTATCTTTTACTTTGGAGTGCTTTACTCAATTTATTGGGTTTCATACAGTAATACACCAAAAATAATTCCGTAAAACAGGGAGTTAATGATAATTTTTCGTTCGAAATTATTATTTTTTTCTATGAAAATATCATCCAAATTCAAACAAAAAGTAACTAACATATACAATATTTATTTATTAACTAGGTACAGCATTAAAGTTAAATATATACACTTAAAATAAAATATCCTAACTAAAAGTAACTAATAAATAAGGTTACTATGTTAACTTGCTTGAAAAAAAAAAATGTCTATTTAAATGTAAAACAATATTTTTAAACAATTGTTGTGTTGTATACAGCGCTACAATCACTATAAATCTCAGGAAACGCGGTCTGTAGCTTTAGTCCGGGCCAAGCGCTCGATTTTGTAATAGCACCCTTAACTAAAGTTGAATCATGAAATCTTTGTTAATGATCCTATTACACTAAGAAAGACATACCTACCTACCTCTAGATAGATAGTAGTAATGAAAATCACGCTTTGAGGAATACAATAATGGTCTGACTCATAAGATGTGATTTCGGACCTAAATTAGGTGGATTATGTTATATACTTACCGCCTTTGACATTTTTTCCTTGCTTCAGCCCTGAGCTGTAACAAGAGATACATGATATTTGGATGAATTATGAATGAAATGAAATAAAGCAAATAATGATGAAATAAAAACTGGCGTTTGAGAAAAACTTGTTGGTTTGGTAGGTCTAGTTGCGCAACTTAGGAACTGCACCACAGAATATGAGTAGGTACTTACCTAGGTAGTTACTAGACTAGACTTGGCTCGTCTGGGCTACCGTGCCCCCAAATACAAGCACCGATAGTAAAACAAAAATAATGTTATTTGACAGAGCAAAAAACAACTATAAAAGCATATAAGTAGAGCAAATCTGCAATCGCATAAAGCTTCAATGATGGAATGTAACTTTCAGCATAATTGGATACCGTTACAGACCAAAGGTGCAGAGCAAGACCGAAATTACAAAATGCAAAGGAAGGAAGCATAAGAACATAAAATAGAACAATAGGCATGATGAACGAATGGGTATTAATACAACTAACATTGTTAGGAAAGCGATTCTCAAGCGTGAGGAGCAATCGAGAATACAATGTTTTAATTCGATAAGCTACGCAAGAGGTAGTTATCGCTAATTAGATTGACTCGGAGAAAATATTAAGGGAAGCAGAGTAAAAGCTTGTAATATGCTACCATAATGAATTAATGACACAAAGCATGCTACAACACGCTGAGTATTTATATGCAGAGCATATAACTATTTCATGAATTCTACGATATGGCCCAAATATATATACAAGAGTCCAGATTGCAGCCCCATCAGAGAATTAGGGTAAGGTAAGAGAGGGCACACCTGTATTTGCGCACTCACTTGTCACTTGTGCACTGTGATTTAAAATCTCTTGTCGTCCTGGCAGCCTTCGTTAAAATTGGTGAACCTGACCGAAATTCAGTCAGGTAGATTTACCTATGCCTAACAAGTTGAAAATTATACACGTTTAATTTTTTTTTTTGGGTTCCAGCTTTTAATAAGTGGGGCGATCATCTACGGGTACATAGTGCATAAGAAAACAGGTAGCTTTTATTTATTTAATTCACCTAATCACATAGGTACACGTACAGTACTTATGTGATTTGGATGATCAACGCCAATTCATTCCGAAGACCCATGATTACAGTAGCGTAGCTAGCATGGGTGACACCCGGGGCGGATAATGTGGTGTCACCCCACGAATGACCACCCAATAATGAGTTGCGCCTTTCGTTCTGGTAAGTCGCATACCATTTTTCGGAAGGGGGGGGAGGTGTTCCATTTGTTTGTGCTGCAGGTTTTCAGGAATGTTCTTACATTACACTTACAGACAAAATCTCGACAATTTATGAATTTGCTCTTCATCATTATCTTAACTTAACTTTGTTGACTGACGCAAGCTAGCTCATTAACTAAGGAGGGTAGGACGCAAGAGCGAGTTAAGCGAGATCAATAATTTTTGCATGGCACCTCGAATAGTAACTTTATGGACGCAAGCAAGAAAGCTCATAAATTGAGGGAGGGCAGAACACAAGAGCGACCGAAGCAAACTCGAAGATTTTTGCATCCCAAATCGGATAGCTTTTATTTTCGTTTGATCATTCATACATAAACATAGTTTTGTTGAGTTATAAGAAAAGCTCGAGAACCAAGAGAGTGCAGAATGTAAAAGCGAGCTCGAAATTCACCCGTTTAGGGGTGACACCCGATAGTGAAAAAAAGTCAACCAACGGTCAAGAGTCACATGACGAAAACTTCAAGAACTAAAGAAATTTTTGCATCTCGTCTCGGAAGGGTTTCATAAAGTCTTTTGATCATTCATACTTAAATAGAAGTCTTTTGTTAATTTATACAGAAAAGCTCATAAAAATAGAGAGTGAAAATGCAAGGACGAGCGAAGCGAGCTCAAAATTTTTTTCACCCCTCTCCCGATTGGTTTCATTGCGTCAAATGTTTAGGGGTGATACCCGAGAGTGCCAAATAGAGTCAACGATCGGTCGGGTGTCACCCCTAAACGGGTATCACCCGGTGCGGGCCGCCCCCTCCGCCCCCCCCTCGCTACGCTACTGGATGATTACATAATATTGGCTTACGAGTGGTGGAGCTACGGGAGAAGATTGTGAAGAAAATAAATTTCCATTATCATTATCTTCCAAACAGTTTGCCTTGATGAGTGATGTTGAAAACCGGCTGCTAGTGTGAATATCGAAAAAACTGTGTTCTCTATTAAATTCGCTTTACACAAATATTTATAGGTGTAACTGCGTCCACGCGTAGGCCGCAAACGTTAATTAAATGTTTCTGCTAACTTAATTAATTAATCGATAGTGCACTGGCATGTAACACGCCACAGTACCTATGTCAACAATAGTAATATTTCCCATCGTGAAAATTGAATCAACCCATCCCATCACGAGGCTTTTTGATCGATCGTCCTATTACTCGGCGGTCCAGCTACATTGTTATTTATTTTTCAACACATTTGCTCAAAAAATGCATTTACGGAGCCTGTATACATTGTTCATAAGTTAAAAATTACGCACTATCCAAAGGAGCGTATAAAAAACCGTAAAGGATACGCACGGTGCTATACCACACTACGTTGTATAGCACCTTGCGTATCCTTTACGGTTTTTTTATTTCCATAAACAATATACTTATAAACATTCCGGATATAGGATTTTAGCCTGTGAGATGTCGTTAGATTCGTTTTGTTGAGGCTACAGAGCGTGCCAAAGAAATATACATACATATACTCGATAAAAACATAACCCCCTTCCTGGCGCACTAGGGGTATTTAGAACTACAGAATAAATGAGACGATAGTCATTTTTTTTTCTTTGGTGAGACAAACGTACCTACTGAGCAAAAACGCTTCCGTCTGCGTCTGCGTGAGTTTCACAATACGAGAATAAGAAAAGTTCAGAAGCTAGGTGAAATAAAGCGTAGTATACTTTCCAATGCTTCCGTATACCTATACTAATATAAAAAGCTGATTATAGTTGGTTTGTTTGCTTGAACGCGCTAATCTCGGGAGCTACTGGTCTGATTTGAAAAATTATTTCAGGGGCGCGGGGGTATGACGACAAAGAGGACTGAGACACGTGCGGGCGGCGGGCGAATTTTTGTAATCGCTCATTTCTATCGCAACGCGGACAGCGATCGCACGTGTTAATTGTTGCCTTGTGAGAGATACACATGTAATAACAATCTCAAGATGAATCGTAAGATCTTCGGTCATAAAGTGAATAGTCAGTGCAAGCAAATGGCTTTAAACGTGTACGAATATTTTAGAAAAAAGAAACTGGACCCAAAGTCTGTTGAATATCAACACACATACATTTAAACAAAACCGTACCAGAAGTTACTGGGCTATCGGAAAAGACTGTATCTAGAATCGTACATCAAGGGAAATTATTGAAAGACAACGAAAGATTCAAATCACCGAAAAAATCAAAACAGGTTCGAAAAAAAAGAGTAGAAATAGACGATTTCACAAAAGGAGTGGTAAGAAGAAAAGTCACTCAGTTTTATACAATTGATAAAAAATACCTACTCTGAAAACGTTGAATGCTGTACTTAGAGAAGAGAATATATTACACTGCGGAAGGGAATATTTAAGGCTGTTGTTACATGACCTAGGTTTTAAATTTAAGAAATGCGGTTCTAAAAGGAAACTCCTTATTGAACAGCCAAATATAACATCGTGGAGGTGGAAATACCTAAGGACTATCAAAAACTATCGTAGAGAAGGAAGACATATTTTATATTTTGACGAAACATATGTAAATCAATCTCATAACGTTTCAAAATGCTGGCAATCCAAGGATGTACATGGCGTGCTATCTCATATTGGAAAAGGGAACCGTTTGATCATCGTACAATGTGGAGGTCAAACTGGATTTGTGGACGGAGCACTTGTAATATTTAAATCCAAATGTAAAACTGGTGATTATCACGATTCTATGAATTTCGTGAATTTCAGTAAATGGATAAATGAAAAGCTAATGCCTAATATACCACCAAATTCCGTCATCGTTATGGATAATGCAGCTTACCATTCGGTTCGAGAAGAAAACAAGCCGACTATGGCTTCTACCAAGGCAGTTATGCAAACATGGTTACGACGACACGACGTGGTTTTCGATGATAAACTGAAAAAGGACGACTTGTGAAAATTGATTAAAAATACAGAAACTGAAGATATTTATAAAATTGACGAGTTATTGAAAAGAAACGGGCATGAAGTGTTGCGTTTGCCTCCTTATCACCCAGATCTGAACCCTATTGAGTTGGTTTGGGGAGCACAAAAAAGTATGGACTCTAATTTAGACCAAAAAGACTAAGTTTGAGGGATTATTTGCTGAATATTCTGCACAGAAGTGGGAGCATTGTGTTAACCATGTAATTAATATCGAGGACGAGTAGGTACTGCAAACATGATGGAATTCGGGATGATGCTGTTGATTTTATTACCAACACTCTGGACGACTCTGATGAATCCGATGATGGCTCCTTCGAAAGTGAAGAATCAAGTTCCACCGACATTGATATGGACATAACTGATTGAAATATAATTTTGATGATTATTCTAAATACTTAATAAATAGTACAATAGTTTATTACCAAATATTTTATTTAGGTACCTTCATAGCTTTTAGTTAGTTAATTATAATTTTGTATCATCATTAATAATTTTTCATTTAATAAATCACTATTTCTTTACTATGACGTCACATATCTTAGGAACTATCTTGGCGCATTTCATGTCGTGTATATCTCAACAAGCGCCCCCGCCGCCCGCACCTGTCTCAGTCCCCTTTGTCGTCATACCCCCGCGCCCCTGTACCGCGCAGGCGAGGACTCAGATAAACGGGCAGCCTATATCATCATATCATCACGCTAAGACCAATAGGAGCCGGGCAGTAATGAAAAATGTGACGCAAACGTAGTTGCGCGGGTCAGTTAGTTTTTTAATAATACTCAATTAATTATTGACAAAAGACGAAAATGTTCACACAGATTAAAATGCGCTCATTCATTTTATGTAGGTAAAAAGTACTTAAACTCAACTAAACTAAAAATGGAACATCCGAAATTAATAATGCTTATTCATTTCAAGTATTTTGAAGTTCAGTTTTAGAATATCAGCAAAATAATAAAAGATAACAGTTAATAAGCTGAATTGTTGAATATTCTTGGAAGCGCTCTTGCTCAATACGTCTGTGAGTCGAGACGAAAGAGTTCTAATTTTAAATTCGCAACTTGTTGCCATTTTTTGCCAAACAAAGTTTGTCTCATTGCACTCTTTTCTCGCAAATGTGTTGAAAAATGTTATATGATATATGTGCGGATATTGGTATTTAAAAACTCGTGACTATGGTAAGCCCTTGACTCCGTCTAGGGCTTACATTCGTCTACTCGTTTGTAAAAACCAACTTACCGCACTTGTATCATAAATAACTATTACAGCAATATAATATTTGACACTAGGTTTTGTCAGCAACACTTGCGAAAGTCGGTTTTTATTTACCTAAATTCCAAGGGAACGTACCTAGATGATGGGTCCTAAAAGGTCCTATGACCTGGCTTTATCCAGGTTATAAATGATTAGATAAGTAGGGTGGGTATCTACTATACATCCTAACATTTCACAGACTTTCATAGTAGAAACACAGAACAAGTAAGAAATTAAATCTTACTAGAATATTGAGAGCCCTTCAAGTTGGAGTTTCGAACAACAGAATAATAAGCATAATTTGAAATCGTGAAAAGTTTGCGAGACTTCCCGTGCAATATGAAGATTAAACCACAACAGATTGAAAGAAGCCTCTCGCAGATACGTCTGCAAAGTACTCCTGCATAAGTCTTTTCTAGTTAAAACTTCTTCTATTGCAAATATCGTGTTTCTATTCCAATAAAATTTATTATTGTAAGTACGTACATGACATGGAAACTTGGACTTACAGTGTCTGCTGACATCCAGTAAGAGAAGGAAGTCTTATAAGGTACTCAGGTACCAAGCTTTTGTAAGTACTTCTACCTGAGACTGTTTTGAATTTGCTTCATTATTTCACGATCCTATAGGTGACAATGTAGCGTGAAAAACAGGCTCTCGTTCAGCAAGGCATCCACGTGGGTTTATAGGTAGTAGGTAGGTTTAACGCGGTTTCGCCAATCAGTCACTTTGTTCACTAACAGCTACAGTGGCGGCGCCAATACACGCGCTGCAATGATGCTAATTAGTTTTCCTAATAAGACCCGTAGCCGTTCGTGCCCACAGCCCCGTCGTTTTTAGAGCGTCACATTTTAGCAACGGGTGGTTAAGACGATCCGAGAAGTCCGAAGTCCAACAGTGGACTACAATTAGTTGAAGATGATGTTTTTGAAGTAACTAGGCAAGCGCGCTCCATCCTTGACCACATCATCACTTTAGGTGATGGTTATTTCACGATTAGGTGAGATAGACCAATAGTAAAAAAAAAACTAGGGTACAACTCAAAAGCCACGTAAATAATATTATGACTTATTATAAACGTAACTTGTAACAAAAAAACCTAAGTTTAGTATTCCAAGTTTTGCTGCTCAATGTTATATTTTAATACAATCATGTAGCTATTCAATAGCCAATATTAAAACCTCTTTGAAAGGTTCACGAAATCCATCGTGCTTCATTGGATTGGGTAGTAGCAGAAGAGTGTAATAACAGGAATTCTGGACTATTTCAGATTTTTATAGTTTGGTAATTTTATAAAAAGATGCATTCGGCTAATTTCGAAAATCGGGTTATTCTGATAGTTTATAATTACTACTAAACGCGGCCATATTTTTTGATCTGGCAAAATTCACCTAGACCCCATCTTAATCTGCTCCCCCGCTTCACTTGACTCGGGGTGATACGAGCGAGCGTGTGTCTATCGTGACATTTTTGTGAACAAGAGCTCTTTGCCGCGTTTTTTGGATTTTTAGAATTATCTGAATCAATTACGAAATCTGTTAAGTTATTTAACTGATTGTTATTTAATCCGATAGATTGTCGTTTGAGTGCACCACTACTGAGTAGGTTTAAAACACTCTACCTAGCTCAACAGTTCGCAACGAACCTACACGAACCCTTGTCAAAGTGAGATTTAACACTAGATATTAGTCTGTGATTCCAATCTTTAAGATTCATTTGTTCGTTTGTTTGCGTATTAATAGGCAGTCTGATTTCTTTTAAGGTTTATAAAATGAAATTCGCATCATCTTACATTATAGGTTATGTGAGGTTATGTGATGCAGGTAGGTTTGGGATCGTACAATTGGGAATAGTTTTTACGTGGGATATTATACAAACAGCACTGACCGCATCTTGTATGGGGTTAAATTGAAAATGCTACCAAGTAACCGGCTATATATTTGGGACTAAATAATATTCTATAAAATGTTGTTTCGGTGTGGTGGAAATATGGCAAATAAATAATTTGGCAAATGAAAAAAAAATTACAACAGACTTGTTTTTAGGGTTCCGAACATCCGTAAAAAACGAAATCCTTATAGGATCATTCTGGTGTTTGTCTGTCCGTCTGTCACAGCCAGTTTTCTCCGGATCTACTGGACCGAATCTGTTGAAATTTAGTATGCACTAGCTGACCTGCGCAACTTCGTCTGCGTCACATTTTTCATTACTGCTCCGCTCCTATTGGTCTTAGCCTATAGCCTTCCTCGAAAAATGGGCTATCTAATACTGAAAGAATTTTTCAAATCGGACCAGTAGTTCCCGAGATTAGCGCGTTCAAGCAAACAAACAAACTCTTCAGCTTTATTATATAGATATGAACTTCTGTGACCCAAACACGGACGCGTTACGTAAATAAGGTTTTTTTTTGGTATGGGGGGTCACTTTTGGAGGTCAAACTAGAAAATTAAATAAAAAGGTTTTCAAACTGTATTGTGTGACATAGCAACTGAAAGGGCTAACTGTTAGTTTTACAAATATTTTTTTCCTAATTTTAAAATATAGTTTTGAAGTTATTCAAGAAATTAGACCAAAAATGACCATCCCCCTCCATATCTCCGAAACTATTGAGCCTAAAATTAAAAAAAAAAAAACGCAGCTATTAGTTCTGTACCTAAAGATTACAGGAGGATAAGAAGTCTGTAATGTTAAAATAACATGTTAAAAAAATGAAATTGGTTCGGAACCCTCTGCACGCGAGTCCGACTCGCACTTGGCCAGTTTTTTTGAGTTGCCGAGTTGAGGGATAAACGCCCAAACTTTCATGTTTTTGTCAAACAAGTAACCTCCGTACTAAGTATTATATTATACTTAATCCAGAAATAACTAAATGTAAGAACGTAAGCTGAACTTGCATGTGAAATGCAATGCAGCTAGTCTATTCTGTAAACAACTATTTCGATATCGAGCTTCACCTGAGTGACAAAACTCACAAAATGAGCTTTATTGCATACAACAGAAAGGTCTTAATTTGAAACTCACCTCGGATTCCACTGTCGAGAACTCGAGATACGAAAATGTTCTTACAGAATAGCACTACACATGACACGGATATTGAAAGTGAAGTTGAATATTCGCACCTAGCTTCCCGTCACGAACGCTCAAATGAAAGAACTCGTTCCAGCGAACAAAACTAACCGCGTGCCTCTATTAGAGCCGGAGATATGTATACCTAAAAAACAAAGTGCGAGTCGGACTCGCGTGCAAAGGGTTCCGAACGAATTCCATTTTTTATCATGTTATTTTAACACTAGAGACTTCTTATAGGTTTTCCTGTAATCTTTAGGTAAAGATCTATTATCTCCACTTTTTTTTAATTTTATGCTCAGAAGTTTTGGAGATAAGGGGGGGGGGGGAATGGTCATTTTTCGTCTAATTTTTGAATAACTTCCAAACCATTTATTTTAAAATTATGAAAAAATATAATTAAAACCCTCACAAAAAGACCTTTCCGTACTCGCACACGAAGGGTTCCGTACCATAAACCTTGATTTTTATTATTTGTTGTTATAGTGGCAATAGAAATACTTACACAATCTGTGAAAATTTCAACCGTCTACTTATAACGGTTTTTGAGATACAGCCCGCTGACAGACTGACGGACGGAGGGACGGACGGACTAATACTGCATCATACATACACCTAAAATTTCTCTTATTGACTTAGTCTAATTTTAATATGTGATTTTATAGGAAAATTGTAGTAGCTGGTATCATTATTCACGCACATAGAGACATAGACGCACTGTGTATAAACACCGGCCGCATGCTACCGCACGCACACATGCTTGCAATTGTTGGCTCGTTTTTTTTTTGTTTTGATTGTAGGGCGACGCTCCATCTAGACATTATATAATCAAAGCTGTACAGTGGCCAACGTCATGCACCAGCTTACCTTTAGTATTATGCTGGCTGGACAAAGGATTTTAATTATCTTTCTTAATGAGTACCTACTGGTATAAAGAGAGAGCATACAACACATTTTCAGCGATAAAGAAATCTTGACAGACCATTTCACAAAATACCCTTGCAGGTCCACAAGAACAAAAACAGCGGTCGTGAAGGAAACCGTCGAAGATTTTTTTTTACTTTTAATAATCATAGTAGTTTGACCACTATCTCACCTAATGGTAAGCGATGATGCGGTCGAAGATGAAGCACATTTGCCTAGAAGTAACCTATTCACTCTTGTCTTTGAGACTCCCAGGTTGTAGCAAAACACACTGGCAGGCAATTCCACTCCTTAGCTGTACGCACTATTAATGTGTTCCCAAAACCTTTTGTGCGTGTGGGTGGGATGTTCACCTTGTACCGTTGGCGCATCGCCGTTCGTCTTGTGGTCCGATGATGGAACGGGCTTGGCGGAATTAAATCATGTAATTCCATCACACCCTCCCCAAAATGCAACCGATAGAAAACCGACAGGCCAGTAACTCGGCGTCGATGCTCAAAACTTTGGAGCTTCGACTTGACGAGTCTTTCATTACCGATGATCCTCTTGGGTCGTTTCTAAACTGACTCAAGGGCATTGATGCCCTTGAGCTGGTATTTGGCAGATCCGTCCCAAAGATGAGAGCAGTACTCCAACCACGATCAAACTTACGCTTAATAGAGTTTGAGCAACTGTTCCGGCGTGAAGTACCGTCTCACCTTTGCTAGGATCCCTAACTTTCTGGCAGCCACCTGAGCCTTTGCCTCTATGAAAGGGCCAAAAGTGAGGGTAGATGTTAACGTAACACCAAGAAGCTCAAGTCGGTCGGTTAACGGCACGGTTGCACCTCGAAAAGATGGAGCTGGGTGAAAATCGCTTCTTTTATAGGTAAAAGACACGCTTGGGTCTTAGCAGCATTAAACTTGACCAAATTGGCATCGCCCCATTCAGAGACAGCCTGTAAGGACAAGTTCAAGCGCTCAACCATAGCTCAACGGATCTGCGAACCACCAGCTCGTGCGTCGGACACGTATCTCTCAGCAACAGTGCTGTCGTCTGCATACCGAAAGGTACCGGGTTTTAGCAGATCATTAATATGCAGCAAGAATAATGTTGCCGAGACCACCGACCCCTGAGAAACCCCGGCATTAATATCCAGCAGTCCCGACGAGCAGCCATCTATGACCACTCGGATAGATCGATCCCTCAGGAAATTTGCAATCCAATCACACAGTCCAGCTGGCAGACTGAAAGAAGGTAGCCTACTAATAAGGCTATCGTGCCAGACCCTGTCGAAGGCCTTCGAGATATCAAGGCAGACCGCTAGTGCCTCCCCGTGCTGAAGGTGGAATTAAAGAAGCGATCAGAGAGAAAATCTCTGATAGTAATAATCAAGAACCCGAAAGTGATATTAAACTAAACTTAGATGTTCAAGATCAAATTATCGGAAATGTAGACCAGAAGAATCACTTTGTTAAAATACAATTTGATAACATTTTTCTCAATTTGATATTAGTAGTTTACCGGGATATCAACAAAAGTATCTTGTTTCCGTTCCAGTTTATACATATATGACAGTTTTTTTTTTTAATTTCAAACTATTTGCAATCGCCTTACTAAGTTGATGTACAGTTAACAAAGCTATTCGGTATACAGGCAAAAATATTACTTATTCCACAGCACTGCCAATGTTTATTTCTAATGTGTGCATTATCATTTTTTAAGCTTTTGAAATACATATCAGTGTGTTGTACAATAATTGTCTACTCAGCACACTCACATTGTTTAAAAGTAGTTGCAAGTTAGCTGCCTGCATGCCAAATAGCTTTGTTGACTGTACCTACCATGCTGTGATAGCATATTATTTTGTGTCATAATAATGACTGAGACTATTAATATTACTTTTTATAGCCCATTCTTTTACGTTATTTTTTAAATGTATATTTTTAATAAATATATACATTTGTCTCTGTCAGAATCCATAAATGTATGGAACTTTGTTTGCGTTCCAAACGGCGCTTTTTCTTTACTGCAGCTTGGTTCATGAAAATCCTGATTAGGTATTATAAGCATGAATAAAAATCTGTTTGTACGGAACCTTTACTATGCGTATACGACATTGGCTTGTAAATATCAACTGCATCATTATTATAAGCATAAATATTTTGATCTAAATCTATTTGTGCGGAACCCTCACCATGCGTAAACGACACGGACTTGTAAATATCAATTGCATCAATATTGCTCCTTTGCAATGCGCCCAAGGCAGCCTTAGCATTTTCTTTTGATAGTTTGTTTTTTACTCTACTAGTTCTTTTTCTTTTATTTCATGGTTTTAAGTTGTCATTTTTTTAAGTGTATTTAAACATTTGTGTATCTCTGAGGTCGCGTCGCACGTTATGCAAAAAGTAATCAAATCTGACGTACCTAATTTTAAAAACAGCAATAATCTAGGTTAACTCTTAAATAACGCCGAAAGCTGTAAAATTGCTGTCAGTTACACTTCATTCATTGGCATTAGGATGGAATACACCTACTCCAATTAACAGGGTATTTAATGATTCTCTTATAAATGTAACGGCATTTGTAGAGATTACATATCCACTTTTAATCGACTATTAACAAGCTCGTTGTAGTAGAATTAGAATAGAATTAGTGGTCAATGGCATTATTCGATAGGTACTATAACGAAGCCCGCAGCATTACAACGGTGAATTTTTCGTATTAACCAGCCGTTAACAAGCTTTGGACTTCTAAACCAGCTAGTAGTATCATATGCAGCCAAAAGCTGGACTAGATTATTTTAAAATTCTACTCAAATATTTTAGCATACTTTTTGCCATTATAAAGTCATTAGTCAGCTATGCTGTTTCATGGAGTATAATCTTTCTTTAATACACCCTAAAGACTACCCTATCGTTTAGTACATACATCTGCATAAAAGCTGTAGACAGTAATGCAGCTTGTTTATGACCTAATTCATCGCTAATGTGCAACTTGGGAGTGGCAGACGTGACTTCGATGAAATAAAAAAAACTGGTCAAGTGCGAGTCGGACTCGCGTGCAAAGGGTTCCGAACGAATTTTTTTTTTAACATCTTATTTTTACACTACACACTTCAAATAGTTTTCCTGTGATCTTTAGATAAAGATCTATTATCTCCATTTTTTCAAAATTTTAGGCTTTGTAGTTTTGGAGATAAGGAGGGGGGGAATGGTCATTTTTCGTGTAATTTCTTGAATAACTTCAAAACTATTTATTTTAAAATTATGAAAAAAATATATTTAAAACCCTTACAGCAAGCCATTTCATTTGATATGTCACACGATATGGTTCAAAAAACTTTTTTTTTTAATTTTCTAGTTTGATCCCCATACTAAAAATTTTATGATTTACGTAACACGTCCGTGTTTGGGTCATAGAAGTCCATATGTGTACCAAATTTCAACAGAATCGGTCCAGTGGATCCGGAGAAAAGTGGCTGTGACAGACAGACAGACCCCCGAGTGATCCTATAAGGGTTCCTTTTTTTTTCGGAACCCTAAAAACGAAACGATAATAGTAATAGTTTTAGGTGAAAAGAAATTCGGCAAATATTTTTCAATCTTATGCAGTCGAACATCCTCCCTCTCTCGAAGGACCTCCTCCTTTTTTTTTGAAGTCGGTTAAAAATACGCAAGAGCTTCCTACGATCTACACAGGTGGTTCAGGACAGGTCACCTAGGGAAAGGAACACATGATACTAGATATATACATGTAGGTACGCCTAGAGCTAACTTGCTTCTCGGTCATGGAACTGCAGTGTCCTATATCGAAAGTAATCGATTGCGGACCGGCAGGCGCCGCTACAAATTGATGATCCATCAATTATCCAGTGCGAGTGCAGTGCTGCTGATCAGACTCCCGATAGTTCATTCACCTGCACCCTGATAATCCATCAATTATCCAGTGCGAGTGCAGTGCTGCTGATCAGACTCCAGATAGTTCATTCACCTGCACCCTTTTATTATTTATTTAAATTCAATTACTCTCTGCACTTACAACTTTCTTTCTACCTTCTTTAGTTCTATCAACACGTACAGAGAGTCAACAATCTCGGTATTCGAATTAATGATTAAAATCTTCTGATGCTGCAATAAACGTGACAATCTATCGGGCCCAGACAATGTGATTAGATGTTCCGTCAACAGGAAAAAAGAAATCACAAATCAAGCTCAATCCAATAAACCTGATTGCTGAATTAAGCATATGGAGTTAACTATTTTTTAAATTAAATTCTACATAAGTCTGAAAACCTGTCGCCATTCAAGTAAGGTTTGACACAAAAAACCCGACAGTAGAATCTCAACTAGATACCTATTACCTAATCTGTAGCTATACGATCAAAAGGAGCACTAGTGCACAAAGCTAACTAGATCAAGGACCAGGCTAGTTATGAGATTAATCTTAGAGACTACCTTTCATATATGGCTGCATGAGAGAGGATTATGAATTAGTTTAACCCCGCGTTGATGCACTGCCGATGTTGGCAATTTCAGTGTAGAATCCAAAGGGCGCACCCTGCTAGGGCTAAGGGGGGCAGCATTATATGTATAGGAAATTTTATATCGCCTTTGGTAGAATCTAGTACCTATCTAGAGGACATAAGGATTAAAGGCTTACCCCGACTCGGCTGGCTTTGTGTTCGTTATCATTTTATGCCGTTGTTCACTCAGTTACGTAATATTTCAAAAGAAAGTGTTTTAAAACTTTCTTTCATAATCCAAAGGATTTTGAAGGTAATTAGGTACTACTTAACCAACTCAAATCTTCGGATTGGTAGGTGTATGCTTGAAAAATTCGTCTGCACAACTACAAAAACAAAAGTAAGCCACATAGGGGCCACAAAATGAAGTCTGATGCAGGTGCACCGCATTTTGATGCCACCTCCTGCATTTGATCCGACCAGATTTGTCTCGGACTGGAATAAAATAAATGTCAGCAACTGCATCAGGCTGTTTGAAAAGTGATCTGTTCTGACCTTTTTAGTCGTTATTAGGGTTCCGAACTCCGTTAAAAGCGAAATCCCTAAAGGATTAGGTACTCGGTTGTCTGTCTGTCCGTCTCTCACAGCCAATTTTCTACGAATCTATATCTACCGGAACGATTCCGTTGAAATACAATGAAGTACACATAATATGAATGCATGTTCATTATGCGTTGCGTAAATGTTGAGTATGAATTAGTCACTTTTGGGGGACAATAAGAAAATTTAAACAAAATCTTTTTACAAACTAGAATGTAGCAAATTCTTTTCTGAAAACCGCATCAAAATCGGTTCAGCCAAACTTGAGATAATCGCGGACAAACACACATACATACATACAAACATACAGGTCGAACTGAGAACCTGCTTTTTTTTGTAGTCGGTTAAAAAATACAACTTTAATTTCGGAAGTTGGTGTTTTTGGTTGTTTTTTGATACCGATTTCCGAAATATAAGTTATTTTATACTTTGTAGTGTTTTGTTTTTTGGAAGTCGGTTGTATTTTTTTGTAAAAAAGTTTTTGTTTTTCACTTTTTAGTGGGTCACATAATTATGTGCTTACCACAGCCAAGGTGTGATGTACTGATGTTATGTTATGAACTGGTGTAAACAATAGACAGGCATGAGATTTCAGCAATCCCGGTCCTTTTGCTATCATTTATTGAGGAGTTCCGTCGCCTATCTCCGAAGTTCTTCATCAGATTTTCACCAAGTTGAAATAGGACCACTCAGAGAAAGTACTTATTCAAAAACTACCAAATCTCTTCAATTTTAGGGGTATACAAATTTGAAGACTCTCTCCTCTATTTCTCCAGGATCCCATCATCAGATGCTGACTTGATGATCATGGGACCACCTGGGAAGTATAAGTACTCTATTAACCAAAAAAAAAACCAAATCGGTCCAGCCGTCTTCGAGTAATTGGGGAACATATATAAAATTTAAATTTTGAACGATTTTAATTTTGAGATATTTTTAAAATCAAGAATTTGCCTTCAGATAGAGCCACGACAGCTTCGAAACAGCAAAAAGTTTATAGGTTACTTTACTTGGAAATCTCCAGTTAGCTTACCAGTCCACCGGTAATGGAAGAATAAATTCAGTTATGACTGCAGCCTGCAGCCGCAGGCACTAGACACGCCCAGCGGTAATAATAACGTTGCTAAATAAATGTAGCAGCAGGCCAGCTAAATTTCATTATGAGCCTTACGGCAGCGCTGTATTGATTTTGTGTATGTTAGGGGTTGATTTCATGATAGTCTGGCAGTTTGAGTTATTTATGCGGCTTACCCAAATGTCCTGACTTTGATATTGTTCGTCAAGTCGATGAGCTCTTTAAGTTCACAGTGAGCTACACGATCGATTAAATATAAGTAATCGAGTAAAATATTATTTATCAATTACTTCTTAAAGGTAGCAAATCCTATTTTATTAACCTACTACTAATTAACGTCCTGTACAACCTGTAACAGAATAAACGCAATATCTCTTGAGGGGTTATTGTACTCATTATTATGAACAACTTTCACTATGGGACCAACACAGAAATCGCGAAAAAAAATTCGACTCCCCATACATTTATGGGCGCAAAACTCGACAAAATGTACTAATCAGCTGATTTTTTTTCGCGATTTCGGAGTTGGTGTCATAGCAAAAGTTGTTAATAATACTGAGTACAATGTCCCCTTAAGAGGTATTGCGTTTATTCTGTTACACGCTGTATTAAAGTTGTGTAGTAATGTTGTTAAGTATAGGTGATATAGGGCTTAAGTTGTAAGGGTTGTCTGTACGTGCATTAACCGTGGCCGAGTCAAGTTTCAGGTTGAAAAGATACGAAATTAGAAGCCCCATGGGGCCACCTGTGTGGTATGTTTGCGCAAATAAATACATAATACAAAAGCCAATCTGCTGTGTTTGACTTAGAGCGTAACGCATATTGCGAAGAACGATCGAATTTAACTAATCTTAATATTATAATCACACCTTTTGTTTTTCTTAACCCCATGACCAAACTCGAAATGAATAGGTTTGGATATGAAGTGCTGAATTTAGAAGGTAGAAAGAAAAGAGAAATTCTTGAAGGAAAAATCGAATAGAAAGGGCCCCTTCAAATTTGTTATTATTTGTATAATTGTATGGATTAACAAAGCAGCGCGGCAGCAGCGCTGCAGCCCTTTTTTCACTATCGGGTGTCACCCATAAACGGGTATCGTAATGAAACCTGTCCGAGGTGGGGTGTATAAAATGTAGAGCTCGCTTCGTTCGCTCATTCATTCTGCACTCTATTTCTTCTCGAGCTTTTCTCTGTATAACTCAACAAAATGGCTATGTTTATGTATGAATAATCAAAAGAAAATAAAATCTTTCCGGGGTGCATGAATTTTCGAGCTAGCTTTGTTCGCTCTTATGTTCCGCTCTCTCTTAGTTAATGAGTTTTTGCATCAGACTATAAAGTTACTGCTATTTAAGTATGAATGATCAAAAGAAAACAGAACCTGATACGAGGTGGGATGCAAAAATGTTCGAGCTCGCTTCGCTCGCTCTTGTGTTCTGCCCTACCACAATGAATAGCTTTCTTGCATCAGTCCATAAAGTTACTATCCCAGGTGGGATGCAATAATTTTCGAGCTCGCTTCGTTCACTCTTGCGTTCTACCCTCTCTTAGTTCTTGAGCTTGCTTGCGTCAGTCAACAAAGTTGAGTTAGATAATGATGAAGATAAAATCAAAATGATCCGAGGCGCGGTGCATAAATTTTCGAGATTTTGCAATAAGTGATGTAAGAACATTCCTGAAAACAAAAACCTGCTGCACAAATGGAACACCTTCGGCAGTCGCAAGACATTTTTCGAAATAGGGCTTCCAAAAAATGGCTTGCGACTGCCGTTACCAGAACGAATAGCGCAACTCATTATTTTGGGGGGGGGGGGAGAGAATCATTTGTGGGGTGACACTACATTGTCCGTCCCGGGTGTCACCCATGCTAGCTACGCCACTGAGCACGACACGACAGACAACAGAAAATAAAATGAAAAGAGAAAAAGCAAAATAAAAAATAAATCTTTTCTTAATGTACAATATTTTCCAATTCATTTCATCCTGTTGTCAGAACCGGATACTTGCCATTAGCACCGGCGACGTGCGCCGAGTGGATCCCCAGACGCGAGACGGTATCCACGGCAACTAATTAATAATCCCTCTTCCCACCTATATCGAGGTATTATTCTCTTCTTGAAAAACACCTTTCCGATATAAAAGCCGTTGTAAAAGTGTTCGTTTATTTTCTCTTACAATTTATTTTATTTATGGTTTAGCTTTTACTAAATATATGAAAATTCATTCAGTCGAATAAAATCTTATTGTACTGCAGTGCGACAGTGCCTTCGCTTCGACATGTTTACAGAAACATGTCGAAGCGAAGGCTTGGGTGAAGTGATCACGAAGGGAGCTGTCAATCCATGTAATCAAGATGCAATGATAGTTGACCTCGCGCTCACTCTTCCTGAGTTTTCGCGGTGAGAGGTTTACAAAATCGAACGGCTGTATGTTGTTATGTGTATGCTTACATTATAATAAAAACAGAGCTGCAATTAGATTTTTAAGTAGAAAATTTTAGCCTAGCAACAGTAATTCCAGTGGGACAGATAACGACAAACAACATCCACGATTCCACGCTACGGATACTAGAAAAAAAATCAATTTGCTGTGAATGCCAAGTGAGTGGAGCGTTGCATGGGGGCGGGGGGCGCGCAACTGTATCGTTGTTCGGGCGCTCTTAAAATAGGAATCCTAGATTTATTTGTGAAATTTCAATTTGTTTAACATTCTCCTGCTGAATGAGTGTAATCTGTTGATTACACTCATTCAACGAGCAGCATTTAAATCGTTGATTAGGTATGACACCAAACTAAGGTACCTACTTAATTAGCACTTTCAAATTCGATTTTGCACCATTTTCTTGACACAGATTAGTGTTATTGAGTGGAAATATTACTGGGTTTCATGTGGGCAGGTATCCAAAACTCCACGTCCAACCGCGTTTTATCTACGTTATTGATATTAGCCGTTGGAAGACGGTCTATTCTATAAACAAGTCGAATTGAAGGCTTGGATGAAGTGATCACTAAGTGAGCTGTCATTCCATCTTGATTACATGAATAGACAGCTCACTTCGTGATCACTTCACCGAAGCCTTTACTTCGACATTATTACAGAATCGCACTGCAGCTCACTTCGTGATCACTTCACTCAGGACTTCACTTCAACATGTTCACAGATTCGCACTGAAGTTTTAATTAGTTAATTATAAACAACTGTATTTATTTGGTCTCCGTATGACTGAAATCCAGGAGGTGTCACTTATTTCACAAACGAGAAAAAGCTACGGAAATAATGCTTATACGCTTAGATAGAAAATAAAAATTTGACTGGCCACAGAAAAGTACAAAGTCACATATTCAAAGCACGAATGACCACCCCTTGTTGTTTTTGCATAATGGGATAAACGTGTACCTACCTTTGGAGTCGCTAACAATTTCACCTCTGTATCTGCCACTAGTCTACTAAAATTGAGTTAAGGCTGCTCTCTCGAGAAATGCTTGAAATCAGCCTTTCTTTTTACTATAGTTATGCATACGTTTGATCTCTATCTCACCTGATGGTAAACGATGATGCGGTCGAAGATGGAGCTCGTTTGCCTAGAAGCAACCTATTCACTCTTGTCTTAAAGACTCCCAGGTTGTAGCTATCTGGAAACACAGACTCTGGCAGGGAATTCCAATCTTTAGCTGTACGCAGTATGAATGTGTTCCCAAAACGTTTTGTGCATGTGGGTGGGATGTCCACCATGTACCGGTGGCGCATCGTCGTTCGTCTTGTGGTCCGATGATGGAACGGGCTTGGCGGAATTAAATCATGCAATTCCGTCGCACACTCCCTAACATGCAACCGATAGAAAACCGACAGGCCGGCAACTCGGCGTCGATGCTCAAGACTTTGGAGCTTCGACTCGACGAGCCTGTCATTACCGATGATCCTCTTGGGTCGTTTCTCAATTGACTCAAGGGCATCATGCTGGTATTTGGCAGATCCGTCCCAAAGATGAGAGCAGTACTTCATACACGATCGAACTTGAGCTTGATAGAATATGAGCAGCTGTTCCGGCGTGAGGTACCGTCTCACCTTTGCTAGGACCCCCAACTTTCTGGCAGCCACTTAAGCCTTTGCCTCTATGAAAGGGCCAAACTTGAGGGTAGATATTAACGTAACACCAAGAAGCTCAAATCGATCGGTTATCGGCACGGTTACACCTCGAAAAGATGGAGCTGGGTAGAATTGGCTCCATTTAGCGGAAAAAAGACACGCTTGGGTCTTAGCAGCATTGAACTTGGCCAGATTGGCATCGCCCCATTCAGAGACAGCCTGTAAGGACAAGTTCAAGCGCTCCACCATAGCCTCCCGCAGAGACTGGATCTGTAACCCACCAGCTCGTGCGTCGGACACGTATCTCTCAGCAACAGTGCTGTCGTCTGCATACCCATAGTTACCGGGTTTAAGCAGATCATTAATATGCAGCAGGAACAATGTTGCCGAGAGCACAACAACTCGGATAGACCGAACCCTCAGGAAATCTGCAATCCAATCACACAATCCGGCGGGCAACCGAAGGGAGGAAGCTTACTAATAAGGCTATCGTGCCAGACCCCATTCGAAAGCCTTCGAGATATCAAGGGAGACCGCAAGTGCCTCCCCGTGCTTCTCTATGGCCTCACTCCAGATGTGAATGGCATACGCTAGAAGATCCCCAGTAGACCGATTTTGGGCGGAACCCGTATTGTCGGTCGCTAAGGATATCATTCGCTTCTAGGTATGCTAGGAGCGAGGTGACTAGGAGGTAGGAGCTCGACTACCCTTTTTGCGCACGGGCTGCACGTTAGCTTGCTTCCAAGCATTCGGTACTTTTCCGGTCTCAAACGAAAGGCGAAATAGGCGTGTCAAGATTGGAGACAACTCAGGCGCACAAGTCCTCAGAACAATTGCCGGTATCCCGTCGGGTCCACTAGCCTTATTCACGTCTAGGTTACGCAGTACCCGAAGAACGTCCTTCTGATGAATGCGAATGTTCGACATACTCGACTCGCATCCATCAGGAGAAGCAGGGGGCCTCGCGCCACCAGGATCCAGACGTGACGATTCCGCAAACATAGAAGCAAACAAGTTTGCTTTCTCCTAAGCGAAGTGGGCCAGCGACCCATCGGGTCTCAGCAGTGGTGGTAGTGAGAGGCGGCAGAAGTTCGATTCGACCGACTTAACCAGGGACCAAAAAGCCTTACTTCCTGCTGGGTATGAAGCAAGTTTGTTCCCTATTCGGCTAATGTGGTCAAACCGAGCTCTCCGCAACACCTTCTTGCAGGACTTGGCAGCCCTGTTAAAGGCTCTCTTCTTCTGAATCACGTCATATGCTTTGCGCGCACGGACGTCGACCCATGCTAGGTACGCCGCATGTTTTAGCGCATTAGCGCGATTGCACTCGGCACCAAACCATGGGCGAGCTTCACCAGACATTGTTACGTCTGAGAACGGAATGTAGTACTCTATTCCCTTCCGCAACACATCCGTCACGGCGTCAGCGCACGACGAAGCATCAGTTGAAGGAAAGCAAGTAGGCTGCCAAGGGTAACATGCGAAAAATGATCGCATGCCATCCCAATCTGCGACCTGTATCGCCATATCCGCCGGGTGCCTCTTGGGCTAGGATCGGGCGGGGAGTAGACGGACACAGACTTCACCAGACAGTGGTCGGAACTACCCAGTGGAGATGAAATCGACACCGAGTAGCGGTCTGTATCTGTTGTCAGCAGAAGGTCCAAGCAATTGGCTGTGTGCGAATCAAAATCCGGCACCCTCATTGCCCCCTGGACCAGCTGGGTGAGATTTAACGCTAGCGCTAGCTTTCGCGTCTCTCGTCCAGCATGGTCTGTGTGCTGGTATGGGAAAAGTCACTCCGGATGGTGGGCGTTGAAGTCCCCCAGCAACACCAATTGGGCAGAAGGGTACGGCTGCTGAGCCGCATCCGCCGCCTCCCTGAGGTGCTATATTAGCCCAGTTGTCTCCAGATCACCGCTGTGCGAACGGTAGACACAGGCGTAGATAATTTTATCCAGGCCGGTGTCCACTAAAGCCCACAGCGTTGAGAACCTAGAGTTCTCAAGATTGCGGAGACGCCGATAGTAGATGTCGTCCCGGGCGTACATACATACGTGCGTGGCGTGCAGATGAAGAAACTTTTCGTCGGTATTTACTGAGAAATAACATCTGAAAAAATAGATAGTAATCTACATGATATGATACGTAATTTGGTTTAGCCAGAATTTATGTATCGGTATCACATAAAAAGAAAAGAATCACCTCCAAATCGTTGAGATGAAACCATTTTACACCTACATTTTTTAACAAAAGTCTAAAAAAAAAATATTTACTGCGCTGCAATACAACACAATAATTTCGTTTTGTTACTTTTTTTAAATATGTGTTATTTTTTTATAATAAATTAAAAATGCGGGTTGTGGAGTGGCGCGTAGAGGAGTAGTTAGCTCCGTTTATATGCACAAGGTCATTGGCATGTATACAAGCCTTAATCGAGCCCCCATACTGCTCCGAACTCTACATGCCTTGCACTATCGTTCAAAGGGACGCATAATTTATTGTCTTTATAACTATATAGATATTTGAAAATCACCTGCATCATTTTAGGAGATAGAATAGAGTAGAATGAGAATTTTTAATTCGCTTTACCAAAAACAAAGATTTAAGAACCAACACAGATTTTGAAGCTCTGTATTTATATTTGTCAAACTCAACTTTAGACATTAAAGTAGGTTTTGACCCTGTTTTTAGTTAAGATGGCAGAGGTGTTCTTGGGTATTGAGAGTTCCCCACACCCAATTCAGAAACCAGCCAGCAGTCGTTAACCTGTAATTGTCTCCTTATACTAGTAGTAAATAAATCGACATTTGAAAGCGAAAGCAGTGAAAAGGAATTCCTAATGACCAGCTGGTACATCAAGGTCATCTAGGCTTCGCATTAATGCCCGGTGCCTATAAACAAGAAACGTTACGGTTTTCTTACGGATAGTAGTATTTTCTACGAGGCGTGATTCAAAACCATGCCTATAAAAAACGTCTCGTTAGATAAGTTACCGACAGCTTGCTGCGTACGGATGGGAGGGTATCGAATGTATGCAGAATGCAGATGTCGGGCTATGGTGTGCCTATAACAAAAAGGAAAGGTCAACGAGCTGTCAAAGTTACGAGTTGTTAAGAAATATTTTACCGCTAGATTTCGGTCGGTTGTTGGTCGGTTGTCTCTTCAAGTTTTACTTTTTTTTATTTTTTTATTTGTGATGGGTTTGCTCTTGACTCTAGTCTAGGTCAGAGATGACAGAGACAAAGTCTACGATGGAGCGAGCTTACCCAGAAGGAGCCTGTTCACTCTAACTTTGAAGAGATTAGGGTTGTATGCGTTTGGAAACACAGACGCAGGCAGAGAGTTCCACTCCTTTGCTGTGCGCATTATAAAAGACGTTTGGAAACGCTTAGTGCGAATTGGTGGAATAGTAACGAGGTAGGGATGGTAAGATGCAGTGCGTCTGGATGTCCGATGGTAGAAGGGGGCCGGTGGAATGAGGTCGTGGAGTTCTTGGGCACACTCACCGAAGTACAATCTGTAGAAGACCGACAAGCAGGCAACCTTACGGCGATGAGCCAAGCTGTGTAGCTAGGTATCCACCAGTTTTTCGTCACCGATGAGCCTCTTAGCTCTGCGTTCTACCGAGTCAAGCGCGGCAAGCGTGGCTTAGCTGAGCCATCCCAAAGGTGGCTACAATACTCCATGCAGGATCGGACTTGCGCTTTATATAGAGTTAAAAGCTGTCCAGGCTTGAAGTATCGCTTCACCCTATTTAGGATGCCCAGCTTTTTGGCAGCGGTTTGGGCTTTGTACTCGATGGTGGCGCCGAAGTTGAGACTGGAAGTCAACTCCATGCCTAGGAGCTCGAGCCGATCAGTCACACGAACAGATGCACCCCGAAAAGTAGGAGTTTGGTCAAAACGACTCCTTTTTGCGGTAAAAAGACACGCCTGTGTTTTGGTGGCGTTAAAAGTGACCACATTGTCATCACCCCACTGGGAGACAAGGCTTAAGGTCGAATTTGTCCGCTCTACCATGGCCTCTCTCAAGGAACGAACTTCATCCCCGTGTTGTTGCGCTGGACAAGTATCTCTCTGAAACCGTACTGTCATCTGCGTACCCAACAAGACCAAGCTGAAGTAGGTCATTGATGTGCAGCAGGAAAAGAGTTGCAGAGAGAACGGACCCCTGAGGAACTCCGGCATCAATAGCCATGAGGTCAGAGGAGCAGCCGTCAACGACTACTCGGATCGACCGTTCACTCAGGAAGTCTGATATCCAGCTACAAAAACCAACTGGGATACCATAAGCAGGAAGCTTGCTGAGCAGACCTGCGTGCCAAACCCTGTCAAAGGCCTTCGAGATATCGAGCGACACGGCAAGTGCTTCGCCGTGTCTCTCGATGGCCTCGCCCCAGCAGTGCGTGACATACACAAGAAGATCGCCAGTTGGCCGTCCCCGGCGAAAGCCATATTAACGGTCACTGAGGAGATCATTGTCTTCAAGGTAGGTCAGCAGCTTACTGTTAAGAATCCTTTCCATAACCTTGCATAGGATGGAGGTAATGGCGATCGGACGGTAATGTGCAGGGTCAGCACGGTCTCCCTTTTTGGGCAGCGGTTGCACATTCGCAAGCTTCCATGATTTCGGCACCGTTCTTTTCTTAGGAGACAGTTCAGGTGCACATTGCCTCAACACTCTCGCTGGAATGCCGTCAGGCCCGCTGGCCTTATTCACGTCTAGACTGCACAATACTCTTCGGACCTCTTTAATGTGAACTGGATCTTCGGCATCGAAGAGTCACAACGAGGTAAAGTTGGTGGTTGCTTGGAGCCAGCGTCCAGACGCGAATTGCTTGCAAAGAGAGTTGCAAATAAATTTGCTTTCTCACTTGCAGAGTGAGCCAGCGAGCCATCAGGTTTCAACATAGGAGGCAAAGTGGGTCGACAGAAATTCGTTTCAACCGCTTTCGACAGGGACCAAAACTGCTTACTACCAGGAGGTTGCAATGCTAATTTGGCCCCGATACGTCCGACATGGTCAAAACGTGCCCTGCGTAAAACCCGCTTGCAGAACTTAGCGGCAGAATTAAAGGCTCTTGTCCTCGAGCGAACCCTACGTGCTTTAACCTTTCGGTCGCGGGCCTTGATCCACGCTTGGTATGCAGACTCTTTACGGGCCTCAGCGTGAGCGCATTCTGCATTATACCAAGGCCGGGATTTGTGACCGAGCGGGATGTCGGAGAATGGAATAAAATACTCCATCCCCTGCCGAATCACGTCCGCAATCAAGTCAGCACAGCACGAGGGGTCACCCGAGGAGAAGCACACTTGCCGCCATGGATAAGATGCAAAAAAGTGCCGCATCTCATCCCAATCTGCTGACTCGTATCGCCATACTCGTCTCGTGCCTCTAGGACTCTTATCTGGAGGAGAGCAGGTCAATACAGATTTCACCAGGCAATGGTCAGACGTTCCCAGCGGGGCTGAGACCGATACTGAATGACTGCCCGGATCAGTTGTCAGCAGAAGGTCCAAGCAATTGGGTGTATGGGCGTCAACATCCGGTACCCGCGTTGCCTCATTCACCACCTGGGTTAGATCTAGCGTTAAAGCAAACTTGCGCGCCTCTAACCCGGCATGGTCAGTTTTCTGGTACGGGAACAACCACTCATTATGGTGGGCGTTAAAGTCCCCCAGAAAAATGAGCTTCGCTGTTGGGTACCGTTGTTGGGCTACGTCGGTCGACTCCACGAGGGAATTAAACAGCGCTGTTGTCTCCTGGTCACCGCTGTGCGATTGGTATACGCCGATGCAGATGAATTTTTCCACGCCAGTGTCCACAAGTAGCCATATGGCAGAAAAACCCGATTTCTCAAAGCAACGGACACGACGACAACAAATGTCATCGCGGACGTACACACAGACCCCAGCCTGCTTCTTGAACTTGTGTTCAAGAGAGTAGCCCGGGTAGTTGAGGTACGCCACGTCCGACGGGGTTGTTATCTTCGTCTCCGTTAAGAAAAACAGGTGCGGCTTCTCGGTCTCAAGATGGTGATGGACCGGATCGAGATTGGAGTGCAACCCCCTAATATTAGTGAGGTGCACTTTTAGCGGGAGGAAGTGCAGCCGTTGTTTTACCTTGCTTTTCTTTTTAACTTTTGTCATCATGGAGAGTAGTTGGGGAGAAAAGTCGAACTATCGAGGCGCTGCTCAGTAAACCAAGTGGAACACTAGAGCTAAACTAACCTATGGGGAACTCATTTGGAGACTGCGGGGACGCCCGAACCCCCCCGGATATGGCCACCGGGTCCTCCCATCTAGTCGCCGGCTGGCACGGTGGAGCATATCGGGATTTTTCGCTAGTTGGCGGGGCAGCCTTTCACACGTGGCTGGCGTGCTACTTGGGCCCCCTACTAACTGCGGTCGGCCAACGGCTGGCACCGTGCTTCAGATCTTGCTACCCTCCAAAATGAGTTACCCGGAAAGCCCAGCCCAGCGACCAAGACCGGTTCTGAGCAGAACAACTGACAATCTCCTTCTCCCCCAAAGGCTTACTTATTGTGTGCTAACTGTAAATAATTATAAAATGTCTCGTTCAGATAGTGAATTAAGTGATTTAGAAAGGTTATCGGACTGGAGTAACTCTTTATCAGCTGAAGAAAGTAGTTCTAATCGAAGGAATTAAAAAAACGAGAGTCGACCATTATAATATCTTGGATAATAGCGAATTCCAAATTACATTTCGGCTAGATAAACCGTCTGTACAAAGTTTACTAGTCGAAATTTATCCACACCTGCTCATCAGGTAGGTATTTTTGGCGCGGATTACAAAAGGGTTATTGCCGGACGTTAATAAATATTAGAAACAAATACATCATTCTGTTAATAGGTACAGACATAAAACTTTCACAAAAAAAACAAACAATGGACTTACGACAGGGTTCGGACATAACTCAAGCAATAACAATAGTCTTACTCATGTGTCGACGGAGGGACTCGGTAAGTTGGTAACCGAGAGCAGTTCGTCGCCGGTAGATGACGCAATTTTTTTTAGGAATGCTTAGTAACGACTGTTATTCCTAACTCAAAAACTAAACGTACCTTTTGTACAATAACTAGTCGTTTATTATTGGCACCGGGCATAACAGCTTTATGTATCAGTGTAGGTAATGTACCTAAGGACTAAACTCTTTTTAAGGTTAGGTGTAACAAACAAGCACTAGATGTAGGACAAGGATGGCAATGCCCTAGTTAATGGGTAGGTACGTAAAATTTGAATTGATGAAATCGTAAAAGATGTGGTATAGATGTTAAGCTTATGTTAGCGGGTTGAGTCATTTTTCTGACGAAAAATTACACAGAAAACTCAACTATTACGAATTCGTAGCAGTGACCGCTCTCTTTGAAATGATTAAAAAAAAGTCTTTTTAGGGTTCCGTACCCGAAGAGTAACCAACGGAACCCTATTACTAAGCCTCCACTGTCTGTCCGTTCATTCGTCCATCCGTCCGTCCGTCTGTCTGTCAGAGTATGTATTTTTACTGCCGCTATAACAATAAATACTAAAAATTACGTACGGAACACTTCGTATGCAAGTCCGACTCACACTTGGCCGGTTTTTTAACTACAGTTTCGCCCCTAAGGCTTCCTATTAATGTTACGCGCCAGAATTAATGCGGGATACATAACGACATTTACGTAATAGTAACGCCATCTAGTATCGAGTAGTAGAACTAAGTGTACTCACGATATTTCTGGACTTTTCTATGCTGGAACATTCTCAATATTTCGACACCTGGTCAGTCGGGACCGGTATGTACCCGAACTTTCCAAATGTTTCCATACTGGAAGCTTCTAGAAATAACTGTCGGTATATAAAGGGCGGACATCCGGTGACTGGGGTCAGTATTGTTTTGGCGATAAAAGCGATAACTTATTACGTATTCGGCGATATAAGCGGCGGGTTGACCGATACTCGCATGTTCCAGAGCGATGAGAGGTGGGTATATACCTAGAGCTTGGGAGCGACCTGAACAAAGTGTGACGGACGTGTGCCACCCGGATGATATCGCCACGAGTACATTCTGGCGAAGCATCTGGTCGGTGCCAGTCTGTTATACCGAGAATGGCTGGATGCGCATTGTCGAGCGCGTGTGTGAAGCTATACCAGAAATGGAAAAAATTAACAACCCACCCATTAGATGTAGCCAAAGCAGTCCATCCGTTACCAAAATGGAAATCTTCGGGACCGGACGAACTGCATAATTTCTGGCACAAATGGTATAGCAGCTCACACGGTATAGCAATTCCAGTCATCTTTAGAGTCTGGGTCGCTACCACAGTTTCTAACAACTGGCGTTACCCACCTGCTCCATAAGACCGGTAGTCCCACGCAACCCAAGAACTATAGACAAATTACTTGTTTGTTGACGGTCTATAATATTCTTACATCCATCCTGAGAGTGAAGATCAATGAGCACATTGAGACTAACAATTATGTCGCCTCTCAGAATGAATGTAGGAAGGGGTCCCGCGGCACTAAGGAGCTTCTCCTCATAGACATGGCCATAAGCCAACAGGTTCGTCGCTTTCGCAAGGATCTGTCGACATATTGGATAGACTACAAGAAGGCCTTTGACTCTATGCCACATACATGGCTAATGAAGGTGTTGGAGTTGTACAAAATAGATGCAACTATACGCATCTTTCTTGAGTCATGTATGAGGCAATGAAAAACAGTCCTTCGCTATCCAGGATGTCGACCGATTCAGGGGAATGTTGAGCCTGTATAGATTAAACGGGGAATATTTCAGGGCGACAGTTTGAGTCCGCTTTAGTTTTGCTTCGCTCTGAATGCTCTAAGCACAGTGCTGGAGAATGCAGGTCTAGGCTATCGGTTGAGCTGCGGACTTTGTTCGAAAGAGTCACCGTGGCCCTGGAACGCAAAGGGCACTAGGAGGAACACGGATGGGTTTTAGTCAGTAAGAGTCTGACAATCCCTCCTGCTTCACCCAGAGCGGCAGGAGTCATTTGATGATTTCCCATCCTTAAAAATAGGCTATCGGTTGAGAAGAGGTGGTCAGGCCATATCTCACCTTTTTTACATGGACGATTTGAAACTCTTTAATGGAGAAAGGAATCTCTTGATCACTTTTATATTGACTGGAAATTAGAAAAATATGACATTTAATCTTTTATTTAATTTAATTATATTGTAATGAAATTTTAATCGTAATACTTAATCTTTAAATTGACATTGTTATCTTTATTATTATGTAGAATCATTAATGTATTTTGTACTTTTGCATGCCTGCTAGTAGCGTAGCGATGGGCGCACCGGGTGTCACCCGACCGCTCGTTGACTGGTTTTTGTCACTATCGGGTGGCACCCCTAAACGTTTGACGCAATGGAACCTGTCGGGAGTAGGGTGCAAAAATTTTTGAGCTCGCTGCGCTCGCTCTTGCATTTTGCACTCTCTAACTTCCTGATTTTTTCTATATAAATCAACAATAACTTAAATTTCAGAATGAATGTTCAAAATACAACAAAACCCTTCCGAAATGAGGTGCAAAAACTTTTTTAGTCCTTCAAGATTTCTGCATTTAAGGGTGACACTCGTTCGTTGACTTTTTGTCACGGTCGGGTGTCAACCCTTAACAGGCGACGTAATGAAACCCGTCCGTGGTGGGTGTAAAACATTTCGAGCTCGCTTCGCTCGCTTTTACTTTCTGCACTCTCTTATTTCTCAAGCGTTTCTGTATGTCTCAATAAAATCACTATGTTTGTGTATGAAATGATCAAAAGAAAATAAAACCTTTCCGAGTTGGGGTGCATGAATTTTCGAGCTCGCTTCGCTCGCTCTTGTGTTCTGCCATCTCTCAGTTAATGAGCTTTCTTGCATCACTCCATAAAGTTATTTCTATTTAAGTATGAATGATCAAATGAATATAAAACCTATCCGAGGTGGGATGCGAAAATATTCGAGCTCGCTTCGCTCGCTCTTGTGTTCTGCCCTCTTTTAGTTCTTGAGTTTACTTGCGTTACTCAACAAAGTTGGGTTTAGATAATGATGAAACAAAATCAAAATAATCTAATTTTCGAGATTTTATTTGTAAGTATGATGTAAGAACATTCCTGAAAATAAAAACCTGCTGCACAAGTGGCACACCTTCCCCCTCCCTTCCGAAAAATGGCTTGGATTGCCGTCATCAGAACGAAAGGCCAAAGGTGCAACTCATAATTATTTGGGGGAGGGGGCGGGGGGTGGATATTTGTGGGGTGACACCATATTATCCGCCCCGGGTGTCACCTATGCTAGCTACGCTACTGATGCCTTCTGGTAAAATACGGCTGTTGCTAATTATAATTTTTTGTCACCGTGTGATATTTATTTTGCAAATATGGGTACAAACCATATTTGCAAAATAAATATCTTATCTTCTCTTTGCCCCCAACAATTCGCGACTGATGGAGCTACTGAAGGTAACTGAAATCTTCAGTAGTGACACCAGTAGTGCACTACATTCGTCCACACCAAATTCCATTAGAATGGAATTTGGTGTGGACAAATGTAGGATTAAAAAGTACCAAAAGAACAGAAAAATGTCAAAGTTTCTTTCGGGCTGGAATTATGAGCGCTAAAGATTCATTATTTACCAGGAGACCAGAAACATGTCGAAGTATTTTCGGGACTGGAACTAATATTATAAATGTGAAAGTTTGTATGTCTGTGCCTCAATCACGCAAAAATGTCTGAAGGGATTTGGATGAAAAGCACACATAGTTCACATCCTGGAATAACACATAGGCTACTTTTTGTCCCGGTAAAAGGCATGGCTTGATGGAGACTGAAGAGGAAGTGGAAACCCAGAGCCGCTGCTGCCTAAGTACCTACTTCAGATTCACAAGTACCAGGAGAACGGAACGATGTTAAAGTAGTTTTGGGCTAGGATTTTTTTGTTTTTTTTTAGGGTTCCGAAAAAAAAGGAACCCTTATAGGATCACTCGGGTGTCTGTCTGTCTGTCTGTCTGTCCGTCTGTCACAGCCAGTTTTCTCCGGATCCACTGGACCGATTCTGTTGAAATTTTGTACACATATGGAATTCTATGACCCAAACACGGATGCGTTACGAAAATTATTAAATTTTTAGTATGGGGGTCACTTTTGGGGGTCAAACAAGAAAATTAAAAAAAAAAGTTTTTTGAACAATATCGTGTGACATATCAAATGAAAGGGCTTACTGTGAGGATTTTAATTATATTTTTTTCATAATTTTAAAATAAATGATTTAGAAGTTATTCAAGAAATTAGACGAAAAATGGCCATTCCCCCCCCCTTATCTCCGAAACTACTGAGCCTAAAATTTTGAAAAAAATGGAGATAATAGATCTTTACCTAAAGATTACAGGAAAACCTATTAGAAGTCTGTAGTGTTAATATAACATGTTAAAAAAATTAAATTCGTTCGGAACCCTTTGCACGTGAGTCCGACTCGCACTTGGCCAGTTTTTATTAGTCAAACAGAAATAATTATGTATGTTGAAGTTTTTTACGGGCTGGGAAACGAACGCTATAGATTCACTAGTAACAGGAGACCAAAAACACGTCGAAGTATATTTGTGACAGGTATTGTGAGCGCTAAAGATTCACAAGTACCAGGAGACCACAAACATGTAGAAATATTTCCGGTGCTGAAATTGTGAGTGGCTAGGATTCAAAAGTACCAGGAGACCAGGAAACATGTCGAAGTAATTCTACGGCTGAACAGCTAAGACTCACAACTATCAGGATAACAGAATCATGAAGATGTATTTCCGAGATTGAGAATATGAGACAAAGAAGTTGTGCGCCAGCTCTAAAGTCTACGCAGACGAAGTCGCGGGCAGAAGCTAGTTGCTAATATTTTATTAAATGACTATTTTGAAAGATGTTATAATAATAAGTTTAATTTACGAGTACGTCTACCATGAGTTTTATCCATCTATACTCGCTAGCGACTGTAGTTAAAAAAATGTATGAAAACTTTTAAGAAACAAGTTTCTAATTTAGTTGTTAACTAAAGTTTTACTTGCAACTTGCTTGTTTGTTGGTTAACAACTAAACAAATAAATTAGAAACTTGTTTTTTTTTTTTTAAGTATTCATTCGTTTTTTTGACTACAGTCGCTAGCGAATATAGATTGATAAAACTCATGGTAGACTTACTGGTCCTACAGTTTCCGCTTTTATATTGCAGTCATTAAACAAGAACCTGCCTTTAGTGACAAAATAATGCGGAGCCGGAAACAATGCATAATTAGAATTATACAAGAGAAACAACAGTGCTCACGTGTGTGTGTTTGTGAAAATCCAATACAAGTTTGTTTTCGAGTGTAGTAACAATGAATACTGTTGACGTAATAATAAGAGCGTAAAAGCAGGCGTTGAAGTGTCGTTGCTCCATGGATATTGACGGAAACCCGACCGTGTTTTGACGCGCTTGCTTCATGCAACTCGACTCACCACTGCACTCAACTATTCCCATTAAATACAAGCTTTGCAATGCCGGTTTAACAGAAAATCCAACTAGCAAATATCCTATTCGACAAGCAATGGATTCAGTGGTCAGCTGAGAATTGGAGTAATGAATGGAATCGTGGTACGTTGGACGGCATTCCGTTCCGCTGGATAGCGTCCCCTAAGGTAATCCCCCAACGTATAATTTGGGATGGTTTTTTTTAAACCTCGTGAGTGTGAAGGTGAAGGGTTAATGTTTAGATCATGCTGAGTTCTGTGGTTTTATAATTATTCAAGAGCGTGTATCAAGTGAAACTGTACGTAGGTTAGTTTAGTATCCAGCCCACCGACGAAACAAAAAGAAAATAATTTGGATTGCATGCGTTTGGATGTGCAAAAGTTAATTAGGGTAGAATGAATTTAACTTCCGGCGAGGCCATGGCGAGGCTAGGTGCCTAGGTCTGCTGAGGCAGATGACAGTGACACCCTGCCTGTTGGTATTCTTTTAATAGTTCTAAGGAGCTTTTTCACGACCTCTGCAAAGTCCTGTTAAATGAGGAAAACACAGTCATAGAGGCTATTTGGTTTACTGGCAGTGCAACTACTAATTACCTGACTGCCTCAGAAAGACGGTAAAGTTTTCCGAGTATTTACACGTCTATTTTATTGACAAGCTCTAAAGCGTAAACAGCTTGATCAATTTTAACAAATGACATAATTATCATTCGATTTTTCCTGAAATCAGTTTTCACGCAGTTTTGTAAAGTTGTTTATACCCAATTTGAAATTTAACTAAGTAAAGCAACTGCTACCAACTACCACAGGCTGTTAGAAAAGTGATCTTATTGGGTCTTTCAAGTTGTTATACATATTATTGCAGCATAAGTTGAGATAGGAGTCCGCTTGGCCTCGTACAGGTATTTTCTACATTTTGTTAGTCTTAGAAGGTTAGAAGGTACTTACATACGTAATACATATTTTTTCGTTTGTGTCTATCTCCTGTGCATGTCCCGATACCCCAAATAGATTTATTTTTTCTTTCTAACAATGTTGTTTTTACATTTTATAACAATGCTGTGAGTGTGCAGAGTACCTAAATTATTTAATAGAGCTCTCAGTAGCTCAACCTTTCCTGTTTGTACTAAATTAACACAGTAAAAATTATATCGGCAATATTGGGCAGGTACATTGCCGATATATTTTTTTAATGTGGAGAGATTAATATCTGTGTCTGTATATCGAATAAGTAGCTTGTTCGCCAATGCTTAATTGGCAGAAAGTAGGTACATTTCATACAAAGATAAGTTCATGTTTTTGGTTGAAATAAAGTCTATTCGGTTCTTTTGGTGTCGTTTAGCAATAGATATGTATGGAGCTTAATTTGATTACCAAGTCCTATGTGGGCTTGCTTTATTTGTTTAGAATTTTGCCTACCTACTTCCTCTGAAAGAGATGGATTTCCAAAACGATTTTGTAAGTAACAATGATAGGGTTGTATAGTAGGTACGTATAGTAGATAATGTACCTACCTATTCTAGTGATCCCATTTAATTTTATGCAAAAGTAGGTATGTAACTACCTACCAAGGTTCCTATTTTAATTCTTCGGTATAATTTATGAATATAAAACGAGTTTCTTCCTGAACCCTTCTCAACTATTTAGATTTTTTTTTATTTGACGAATTTACCTTTTAACTGATGGATTTAGGCAGTCACCATTAGTCACAAATTGGATGATTTATTTAAATTTTTAGATTAAGAATTTTTTAGTTGGTAACATTCCTCACCGTCACCTTTTCTTCAACAGCGTAATGTCATAACATAATAGGTAGGTGCTCCGAATCAAACACAGCTTCCCACACGTTTGACAAACTAACCCACACACGGTAGCGACTTGAATTCACGCTCCACTTACGGAGTAATGACTCACTTTTTGTAAGAAAACTAATAAACAAGAGTGCACGCATTCTGATAAAGGTTGACACACACGAACATAATAGCCTAGTTCAATGACACGGTCGTTCAACGCAACACCTAACGCCATCTTTTGTCACAAGGGGAAACAAAAAAAAATTGAGTCATACTCACGTGAAGAAACAATCTAGACTTATCAGGATACGGCTGCGACATCCGCGAAAATGGCACATGCAATGGAAAATCACATTTGTTGACAAACAATCTGCGGCACATGCAAATCGTGTCAACACACGATCCTCCGCAAGGGCCCGGGACGGACTGTCCGGGCGTCGTTGCGGTCCCTTTCGTGCCTACTGCCTAGGGCAGACGAGCTCCGGCCGCGCACATTGGCTGCGCCGCCGACCAATCACGTCGCATGCTGCGCTCCTTTGCCACTGGCTGACATCTTCAAAGCGGAAAAAGCGGTGGGGAAAACAACACTGACGAATTCGTCTGCACTGACTAACTCTTCTCCCGCCATTCGTTTTCACACAAATTAGTGTGCGAAGCCACACCGCTCTTTGCCGAGACACCAATCGGCTGTGGCCGATTAGCAGCCGATGAGATCTCACACACAATCGATGTCACTAACCAGTGACCATTAAGCATCATATCGCCTCCACCATAGAGTACCTCTGTGAATTATTTTAAGTCATGCGTTAAAACGTTTGGTTTGCGTTAAAATGTGGCATTTACTGGCTTCGATACCTACGTATGAGTATCGAGCCCATTACAGCCAAAGCACAGCGATTCACTCAACGTATCTAGTAGGTAAATGTAACAATGACTCGTCGAACGTAGACGTGTCGAAATCGTTTTGTTCTTAGTTGCACGCCAAGCACTTCAAGTGTCTCAATCGTCACGCCCTTTGAAAGCGTGGTTTGAGTAAATATAGACAACACGTGCCTATATTAATTACGTTTCTGTAGGAGTCTTCTAAGATACTGATATTATATGCACTGATGTAGCCAATGAACTTACCTGGGCAGAAGAGCAAAGCAAAAAACAAAAACGCGATCGAGTTTCCTACTACTATTGTACCTACCTACGACCTTCATAGAGACGATAATGAAGTTACGGGATCTACCTACAAGATCGAAAAATGGAATTAAAAATGAGCGAAAAGCACTCCTCGTGGAACTTACCTAGGTATTTACACGTTAGTGTTAATTAGTTTTGACAAATCGCGCTTACCTACACCTCTGATATGATGTTCAAGTGACATTAAAACAAGACCTAAGCATGACACACAAATGATGAAGTATGAAAAATGTACGCAATATCATCATAGCTTTGGCGAATTCCGGCAAAGTGAAAGCCGGTTGCCTTATTTTCTCTTTGTTCGGTGTAACCGCGAAAACTATTGCAAAACTAACCCAGAGCGAAAATCATACCTACCCAGTGAAAATCAAATCTATCGGTCACTTCCCAAACTAATCTTATCACATCAAAACTTTAAATTGTTATTAATGCTAAGTAAAGAACCAAAGATCGGCCAAGTGTGTAGGTATGCAGAATGCAAAAACTTCTTATTACTTTTCAGGAAACCACTCAATCGAAGATGCTGTGCAATGCGTTGAAATGGTAGCAAAACTAATATCAGTTTTTTTTTTTTAGTTACTGAATGTAGCTTTTGCCTGCGACTTCGTACGCGCTCGTATTTCCCCTTCCCGTAGGAATTTCGAGAAATCCTCTCTTAGTGCTCCCTACCTACACTCCCCAAAGAACCTACATGCCAAATCTCAGTTTTCTACGACCAGGAATTTCGACTGTGCGTTGTCTGTCAGTCACTCACTCAGTAACTGAAGAGTTTTAGAAATATTGACTAGCCCGCGACTTCATACGCGCGTATCCCGTTTTTTCCCGTTACCCGTGAGTATTTCGGGAAATCCTCTCTTAGTGCTCCCCTACACTTCCCAAGGAACCTAGGTACATGCCAAATTTCAGCTCTCTATGACCAGTAGTTTCGGCTATGCGTTGTCTATCAGTCACAAGTAACGAAATAATTTTTTACATAAGAATAGCGTTCCGCCCAGGGTACGCACTGGTGCAAATTATGTACACAAACCTTCCCCGTCTATCGTTCTTTCTTTTAGTAAATACGGTAGCAAAATGCATTGCGTGGTTAAAAAACAGACAGATGCAGACAGCGACTGTTTTAAACTATTTAGTTAGAGAATAAGGCGCAGATACGGCTCAGTAGCTGATTTACGTCTAAACGGCTAGCCATATTTTTTTGAAAAAAATATTATACATTAGACTATTTTTTAATAATTTGATATATGAAAATTTTGAGTATTATTCGTTCAACATAATGTAAATAATTTGTAAACTTATGTCTAACACGGACATCAAAACGACCATCGGGTGACCAATGGAGAGTACACAATCTCAAAAACAAATTTGACTATCTACATTTTGATATACGGCAATTTTTTTTAGTCATAGAGTAATAAGGAAAATTCAAAATACTCCAGAATTTTGAGTCGCGATGGTTAAAACGAGTGCGCGTTTTGTTCCTCCAAGGTCGCTGGCGTATGTCGTCGCCTTAAGAAATCCTAAACTAGAAATAAGTGCTTCCTTCTTTCCAACAATATCGTGCCTACATACTACTTACAAAAACGTAAAAGTTACTTAAATTCAGCAGTATTAACACTCGGTTTGACGATTTCTGCCTTGAGAAGTTGAATTTTTAGAAGTGCCAAACTTTACTTGCCTGCTGAATTCTAACAGGTTTCGAAGAGCTTTTCTATAGTTTGACAAGTTCTCAACCAAATATAGGTTGGCAATATTTTTGATATCGGTCAATACTTAGCTCTACTGGAGATTGAAGTTATAGGCAGGAATAATATTCCAGCTGCTCCTATAAGTATCTCAACTCCTATCATATCCTTCAACCGCGTCCATTAATAATAAATGGTTCACTATGCACTCATTATTTAAACCTTATGTAGGTTCTAATATTATAAACTAGCTTCTGCCAGCGGCTTCGTCCGCGTGGTCCCTAGGGAACATACTCCCGGGATAAAAACTCTCGACTATCTGTGTACCAAATTTCATTTAAATCGGTTCGGTAATTTTAGCGTGAAAGCGCAACAAACAGACAGACAGAGGCTACCTTTTATCCCGGGAGTATTTTCCCTAAGGATCACGCGGGCGAAGCCGCTGGCAGAAGCTAGTAGTAACATCTTAGAATAGAATAACACTACAAATAACATTGAATAAAACTAGAATGTCCTAAATTCCACGTTTATGATGTACCATCTACCTTTAAATCTGTAACACTTTGAAATAATGGTGACCACGGTAGAAATCCTAATCATCGGATCATTAGTAAAGTTGTGGTCTCTATAGAGATCTAAGAATCTGCGTCTTTAAATCTACTGCAACTATAACTAAGGAGGATTTACTAACAATAAGAAAACCAGAATGTCTGTGGCTACTTGAAGATGCCTGTAATGCTATTCTGTAACAACATTTTTGTATCTCGACAGCGGAATCCGAGGTGAGTATTAAATTAAGACCTTTATGTTGCGTGCAGTAAAGTCACTTTGTGAGTTTTGTCACTCAGGTGAAGCTCGATATCGAAATAGTTGTTTACAGAATAAACTAGCTGTTCTCTTAAAGAAGCTACGTAGAAGAAAAATATGATTTGAAGTGAAAGACAAAGCCATCAAGGCCTTTAAGAGATCTAGTTTTGTTTATAGGACTATTTAAGACAAACTAAAAAGCACCATGCTTACAAAATCAATAACCTTCTTATAATAGGCAAAGAGCTTCCTCGCAATTGTCTACATATAAGGTTTAGCAGTGGGAACGCTGCCAGAGGACGTAGTAGCTTCGTTATCGGCGCACACGCACTTCATCTTCCTTCGCTCAGCCATGGTGACAGCCTCAGCAGTTGCGTTGTTTACGTCCCACCATATCGCACCCCCGAGGACGTTCCGGAAATATGGAGGGACGCTGCCCTCGCGTAGGAGGTACCTACCTGAATGGAGAAATTACATGATAAAGGCTTAGTATCACATATTACCTATCCAGGCAGCAACTGCAGAACCCTACCGCCAATGTTTCTTCAAAACTTTCTTCGCTTCAACGAATGGTCGTTGCTTTGCTTCGTTGACGTTCGTACATCTACAGCTCTATAGGGCGATCATTGCGTTCCTTGGAATGGATGTCCTAGAGCTAATTTGCATTATTTTGATCCCGGTAGGTAACTTGTGGGCCAAAATGAGTTGTTTACGAGTAATCGAACTCTTGTTCGTACAAGGGCGACTTGCGCAAAAATTTAGATTTTTTAGGTTTGGCTAACAAACTAACTTATGAATTGAGAGACTTGTTTTGCACAGCACTATTTTGACAGCCCGGGTTAACTACCATTTAGTTAGTGTCAAAGACTAGTCTCAATGACATTGGTCCGGCCGTTCACGCGTGATGCCGTGACCAAGGTAAATAGGGATTCCTTTTAATGTATCATATAGAAGATCTAGACCTTGACTTTGACCACTCATTTTGTTACTGGAGGAACTAAGCAAGGGGGGTGCGTGCAGAAAACCTCCTCGTGTGCCTGAGAGCTGCTGGTTCCTTACGAACAGGTTCGGGGGAAAGAGCAGTTGTCGGGCCGGTGCACCCTGGGCACGGGCAATAGTCTCTCCATGTCGGAGGGGCTATTGTCTGTGGCGAATTTCTGCGGGAGGGGGAGCATTCTGCTCCACGACGGTTCCTCAACATGTCCCTCTGATCCTCGGAGATGGGGTCGTTCCTGTCCGATCGTCAGCTGTCGATTGGCAATGGATGCGACCAATGTCGCTGCGGTGCAGGCACACCAACGCGGCAAATGCTCTCTCCTCACGGAGCAATCCTGTCGAGAGATCTTCGGGCGGGTCCGCTGAGTTGGGTTGGGCGGACAGCGGACGGAGGCATGTATAATGCCGCCGTCGGGGGCTTGGCTTAACCGCCCGGCCCAGAGGAAGGACACCTCTAAGATAAAAAAACCCCGATTCTAAGTTCTGAAGCGCGGCGAGAGGATGAATGGCTGGTGGGGTTATCAGTCGTTAGCGCTTCCCCTGTAGGGTACCTGCCGACCCCCTACAGTATTTAGGCTTACCCTTGGTACGGGGCACCGCCGGGGTGGACTTTCAATACCTCCACTGCTCGTGGGAACTATATGGAAAAGTTCAATTTAGAAAAAAAAGATGATAAGCCAGTTTTGGCAGAGATAGAGGAGCCGTCTGCCGGAAGCGGCAGCGAGAGCCGAGGAGACTCACGCGCCCCCTCAAAATTTTGGGGGAAGCGTTCGCGCGGTAGGGGAGTCAATCCCTCATCAAGCGAGGAAGAACTGTCGGCCGCAAAGGTGTCGACAGCTAAGAGAGGTGGTGGCGCAGCTGTGCCGCAGCGCGATCAAGATTTCAGCGGTCCGCCTGAATCGGCCGTCCGAGGTGGAGAGCGACGACACCACGCTCGCTGACTTGAGCGGAGATTCCGCTGCGTCCCCGTCTCCGCTATTGCTAGAAAGCAATAAGGCGGAGGCAAACGCTGCAAAGCGGGCGCAGCGGAAGGCAGTCGCGGCTGACGAGGTCAGTGAGATGGCTCGTCAGGCTCGGGAGCGGCGGGCCGCCCAGGCGGCTTCCAAGGAGGGCTTAACGGCGGCGGCACTCAGTCGCCAAGTTTTGGACGGCGTGGACGTTGTCCTGAAAGTTGCCACAAAATCGGGCAGCTTGAAGGGCACGTTCACGCGCGGTCTTAAAGAGGCGGCTGAGGGTATCAAGGAGGCGGTAGAGGTCCTCCTTGATCGTACAAGCTCTGAGGAGACGACGAAGCTGTGGGAGGAGAACGGCCGTCTCAGAGCTGAGCTGGACGACCTCAGAAGGGAGGTTGCCGCAGAGAGGGAAGCCCGGCTGCAGAAAGATGCGGCTTCCGCAGCTGCCGGCTCCCCGATGGTTGCAGCTCCGCCGTCAGCCCCTGCCCCTGCACTTGCTCCCGAAGCGGAGATCGAAAAGATCGTCCGCATCTGTATGCAGCAGTGTGGGGGCATGATGAATGCCCGCCTGGAGGCCTTAGAGTCGAGGCTCCTCCCGGCACAGAACCTGCGGCAACCGCTTGCGGCTGATAAAAGGAGGATGGAGGAGGCCGCAAGGCCAGGGTCGTCGACCATGGCGGCCAAAGCTGGAAAGGGGGGCAAAAAGCCCGCGGAGGGGCTCAAGAAGCCCGCAGGGGTTGCGTCAGCACCCCTTTCCAGTTCAAATGCGACCCCGGCGACTGCGTCCGGGCCCACCTCAGAGGCCTGGACGACAGTCGTCAAAAAGGGCTGTAAGAAGAAGGCGGCATCGCTGGCCCCCGCTCAGACCGAGGAGCCTGCGCCAAAGAAGAAAAAGCGGAGGTCCCGGAAGGGTAGGGCCCCACGCTCCGCGGCTGTGGTTCTCACACTGCAGCCCGGAGCCATCGAGAGGGGCCTAACCTACAAGGAGGTCCTCGCGCAGGCCAGGGCCAGTGTCGCGTTCCCCGACCTTGGAACACCGTCCGGCTTCATGGATGGAGTCGGCGGTTACGGGGGCGCGGCTGTTCGAGGCGGCGGGTCCTGACGGCAGCGAAAAGGCGGACGTCCTGGCCGCCAAATTGAGGGAGGTCCTCAAAGAAGAGGACGTTCGAGTGTCCAGGCCCGTAAAGACCGCTGAATTGCGTGTTGATGGTCTGGACGATTCGACGACCCCGGAGGAGGTCGTAGCGGCCGTCGCTTGAAGCGGTGGATGTCCGCCGGGCGATGTGCGGGCGGGCGAAATTCGCGCCGACGCTGCCAGGATCGGCGCCATTAGGTTAAAGTGCCCGGTAGCGGCGGCGAAAAAGATCGCCGACAGCGGGCGGCTTTTGGTGGGGTGGGTTGCAGCACGTGTGAAGCTGCTGCAACCTAGGGCTATGCGGTGTTACCGATGCCTTGATGTTGGGCACGTCAGGGCTCGGTGCACCGCCACAATTGACCGCAGCGAACAATGCTATCGCTGCAGTAAGCCCGGCCACGAGGTGGCCCAGTGCTCCGCGGCGCCAAACTGCAGCCTCTGTAAAGCTGCAGGGAGGCCCGCGGAGCACAGAGTGGGTGGAAAGGCCTGCGGCGCGCCCGCGTCCAAAACGGGCAAGAAGAAGAAGAAAAAGAAGGGGGCAACCAAGACTGCCGGGGACACTTTACACCCCCCTCAGCCTGGTTGCTCTTCGGCCGACTCCCGGCCTGAGAATGGCGCCGAGGGAATGGATTGTGCGTAATGGCACAATTCCATTTCCTCCAGGGCAATATCAACCACTCTGCCAGAGCTCAGGATCTCTTACTCCAGAGCATGGCAGAGTGGTCGATTCATGTGGCTATGGTCGCCGAGCCGTACTACGTCCCCCCCCGAGATAACTGGGTGGGTGACCTGGACGACTTGGTGGCCATCACTGGCGGGGCTCTTGCCGAACCGTCCCGAGGTCACGGCTGGGTGGCCGCCCTCGCGGACGGCATTGGCATCATTGGAGCGTATTTCTCGCCCAACAAGAGCCTCGCCGACTTCGAGAGCTTCCTTGTCGAGTTGGGTGCCGTCGTGAACCGGTACCACCCACGCCCAGTGCTGTTGCTCGGGGATCTCAACACCAAGTCTGCGACGTGGTTATCTCCGGTCACCGATGACAAGGGTGAGGCGTTGGAGGAGTGGGCGGTCACGACCGGCTTGACCGTCCTGAATCGGGGCTCGGTCTACACGTGCGTGCGGCAGCGGGGCGGTTCCATAGTGGACGTCTCGTTCGCGGAGGCGCAGTGGTTCCACGGGGCGATGACGCAAATCAGTGACGCGTCCATGCCCCGGGTCCACACACAACCCATTGCAGAAGGTGCCAGGTGTACTGGTGGTCCGCCGAGATCGCGCAGTTGCGCGTCTCGTGCGTACGAGTCAGGCGCCAGTACACCCGATACCGAAGAAGACGTCGTCGGGTCCCTGACGAAGAAGCAGCGCTGTATGAGGTGTACGCGCGGCTAAGGAGGCTCTGCGGCTGGCCATCGGCGAGGCGAAGACGCGTGCCAGGGAGGAGATGTTGGAGACTCTAAATGGGGATCCGTGGGGGTGTCCTTATCGCTCGGCCCGAGGGAAACTCGGGCCTTGGGCGCCTCCGCTTACGGAGAGTCTCCAACCCGAGCTGCTGGAGGACGTGGTTGCAGCCCTCTTTCCGGCACGAGCGGAGCATACTCCGCCGCCGATGGCTCTGCCCACAGCCGCAGAGCCTGAAGAGAACGCCAGCGTCCCTGAGGTGACAGAAGCCGAGCTGAGGCCGTGATGCGGCTCCGGGCGAAGAACACTGCCCCGGGGCCTGATGGTATTCACGGCTGCGTGTTGGCCCTCGCTCTGAAGGAGCTGTAGCCCCAACTGAGAGGACTCTACTCAGCGTGCCTGGAGCAGGGCCAGTTTCCCGTTCAGTGGAAATCTGGTCGTTTGGTCCTGCTCAGAAAGGTGGGGCGCCCTGTGGACTCGCCGTCCGCGTACCGGCCCATAGTGCTGCTGGACGAGGTGGGAAAGCTGTTCGAGCGGATAATCGCAGCCCGCCTCGTCAGCCACTTGTGCGGAGAGGGGCCGGACCTGGCCGAATGCCAGTTCGGGTTTCAGCATGGGCGCTCCACCATCACGGCGATATCGCGGGTGAGAGTCCTGGCGGAGGAAGCGGTGTCCCAGGGTGGGGTGATGTTGGCGGTGTCCTTCGACATCTCCAACGCCTTCAACACACTGCCCTGGAGTTGTATTCGGGAGGCACTGCGCTATCATCGAGTGCCTCTCTACCTCCGCAGCGTCATTGGGGCTTATTTGGCGGAGAGGTATGTCACCTATCTGGGACGTGATGGCAGACACCAGCACCCCATGTCGTGCGGTGTTTCACAGGGTTCGGTCGTGGACCCGCTCCTGTGGAACATCGGGTACGACTGGGTGTTGAGGGGCGAGCTCCCACCGGGAGTGGACCTGACGTGTTACGCTGACTACACGCTGGTCACTGCCCGGGGGAGCTCGTACAGGGAGGCAGCGTTGCTGGCGACGGCCGCGGTCTCACAGGTGGTGAGCCGTATACGGCGCCTTGGCCTGGAGGTGGCCCTCAACAAGTCGGAGGCCATTGCCTTTCATGGCCCCCGACGGGCGCCGCCGCCGGGATCGCACATAGTTGTTGGGGGGGCCCGTATCGCTGTCGAGTCCACCATGAAGTATCTGGGATTGGTGCTCAATAGCCGTTGGGATTTCGGCCCCCACTTCCGGCGGCTGGCGCCCAAGTTGTTGGGTGCGGCTGGGGCGCTGTCAACGCTGCTTCCCAATCTGGGGGACTCGAGCACCGCCTGCAGGCGGTTATACGTGGGGATCGTGCGATCGATGGCCCTGTATGGGGCCCCGATCTGGGCGGCTGATCTCCTACGAGGCGGCTTGCGCACTGGCCGGATCTCCGCCCTGGGACCTGGAGGCGAAAGTCCTCGCGTCACTGCATCGGCGGCGTGAGGACGCGCGGGCACGTGGCGAGCGACTGATGCAGCGATGCGACACATCGAGCTGCGTCGGTCGCAGCTGCGCGAGGTCCTGGTGGTGGAATGGCGGGACAGGCTCGGGAGAAGGCACGGCTCTCTGTCATTTCGTGTGACGCAGGTCCTCTCGGGGCATGGCTGCTTCGGGAGGTTCCTGTGTCGCATAGGCAGGGAACCGGACGCTCGGTGTCACCACTGCGTCGACTGTCGGGAGGACACGGCGCGGCATACGCTGGCAGAGTGTGCCGCTTGGGAGGAGCCGCGCCGTGCCCTTATCTCTGTTGTAGGCAGTGACCTCTCGCTGCCGGCCGTAGTCCGTGCTATGGTCGACGGCGAGGAGTCCTGGGACGCGGTGGTCTCCATCTGCGAAACAGTTATCGCGCAGAAGGAGGCTGCGGAAAGGGAGAGGGAGATCTCGACCTCCATCCCGACCCGCAGCAGACGCACCGGGCGTCGGAGGAGGGCATACGCTGCCCTCTTCCGGCCCCCCTAACTGGGTCCAGGGGCGGCGGACTTGGGGATGTCCGTCGCCCCCCATTCATCCGGACCCGAGGTGGCGGCGCGTGGTGTTCCCGTGCGCCCCTCTTTGACGTCGCGGGGGGAGTCAAACACCTTACTCCCCCCGCTGACCCGCAGAGGCGGGCCGGCACCAGCCGGGGATTACGGAAGTCGCAAGTTCTCGCGATCCCCGGCGTAGGTGAGAGATGGAACACCGGGGTGGTTTTAGTCAGTAAGAGTCTGACAGACCCCTCCGCCCGCCCCAGGGCGGAGGACATCCATGAGGATTTCCCCCCGTTAAAAAAAAAGGAGCTAAGCAAGGGCTGGGGCTCTTGGATCTTAGTCCATTATAAGTTACCTACGTCAATTTGATTTGACATAGCTACTTTTGAGAGGCTAGTGAAATAAAAATACAGTTTTAGCCGGGGTAACTACGCAAGAACATTCTGCAAAGTTTTGTTAGCCCTGGACTAGACCGTAAGTCCAGTGCTAAGCTGAGCAGTGCAGAAGTCGTAAGAGAATTTTCAAGATATTTTCACAACTTTTCTTAAAATTATAACTTGTAAAAATACAGCTAACGATATCCAACATGTCGATTAATCATTAAGTTCTCTGTTAGTGCTGTGCACTTCTGTAAGTGACGAATTCACTAGGTATACCTAAAACTGTATGTGATTTATGTTTATGTATGTTTTAGTGAGCAAGTCGTTGAAGTGCCTTATCAATAATTAAAAAAACAACTTGAATTTTACGACGCTTCGTACTTGGGTACCTAATGGATATTTTTGTGATAAATTAATATTCGAGAGATTTGCCTATTCCTTCTAAGCTATCATACCTACAGTATCAGTGTGGTGGAAAAGTTACAAAATACGTAACTCAAACAGTTTCATCATCGGACCACGAGACGAACGGCGATGCGCCACCGGTATATGGTGGACATGCCATCCATGCCACCCACACGCACAAAACGTTTTGGGAACACATTCATAGTGCATACAGCTCAGGAGTGGAATTCCCTGAGTCTGTGTTTTCTGATAGCTACAACCTGAGAGTCTTTAAGTCAAGAGTGAATAGGTGCTCCATCTTTGACCACATCATCGCTTACCATCAGGTGAGATAGTGGTCAAACGCGAGCCTATAAATACTTAGTAAAAAAAAAGTTTCATTAGGTACCAATAAAACCCAATTTGGTCCCCAACTGGACGGGGTTAAAATCGTATTTGCTTTGTTCATAAACTTCTGTATTGTAGGCACCGCTATAGACACTGAATGCGCTCTGATAGGAGCTTGAAGCGAGTGCAGGTTTCTCACAGTAGCAAAGAATACGACAATTAAAATTGCTGCTGAAGCTGGTTTATCGAAACTAAACCGGCGGAGTTTTGATCGTAACCAAACTGTAGCTGAGCTTCTTTTGTAACGTGGAGCTTCCAGAGCCCATTAGTTACCTATTCATTGCTACGTTTGTCCCTCGTAAACACTTTCCAAAATAATTTGACTTTGAATTTGAAGTCATCGACATGGAATTTACTAAGAAATATTTCTCAAGTAGTATTAACGATCCTATCCTATCCCTACACTAGGGCTAGCGAACCTATGGCACGCAGCTAAATAATTTGGGCACGCTTATGCAAGATTACCTACTTAGCATCTTGATGATTAGCTACAACAAAAATCATACTAAACTTTAATTTTATTTGAAGAATAACAAAGCCGATACTATTACGATTGCTTTACGAATTTATAGTTGCAGAAAAAAAAAAGAGTTAAGTTAAAGCATCTAGTGTCATTTTTTTTTCTACCGAGTCCGAGAGAGAGTAAAAATCTTGACTTGGTGTCAAGATTTTTAGGCAAAACGTCGTGGCTTCATATTTTCTTTAAAAGATTATGGTGATCAACAAAAAAGGTTCGCCATCCCTGCCCTACACCATACGCACTGATCCATGCGATCACGCTCATCCGGTACGATTCTAACTGTATGGAAAGTGAGGGACTTACTTATGGAACTGTTCCTCTTTATACTCCTCGGCCCGACGGCGCCAGTATCGGTTCAGGTCTGAGCTTATTTCTTCTGCAGCTTCGGCCTCCTTCACCAAATTTTCCCGCATTTCCTCCAAGGATTTTAATTCATCCGTTTCCTCTTAGACAATCAAAATTTCGAGTTGCTTTTAGTTAAGTAGACAAAGAGCTCGTGACTAAATACTCAGTATAAAAAGCTGGCCAAGTGCGAGTCGGACTCGGGTGCAAAGGGTTCCGAACGAATTTTTTTTTTAACGTTATTTTAACACTACAGACTTTTAGTAGGTTTTTACCTAAACAACATCATACGTTTGTAGTAGACCGCAAATGTATGATGATGTTAAGTTGTTTATCTTCAACATATTCTCCCTCTATAGACACTTCCTCTGGTACCACTGGAGGCCTGGTAGTGATGGTCAGCTTCGCACGGGACTAGATATCGTCAGCTATACGAACTTTCAGGTCTTCGTATATTCTGTTATATATAAAATAATGAAGATATTTTCGTAGTATTTTGACTATAGGTATAACAATTATTTTATTTGTCTCTGTACTTAATTAAAGAGGAAATGGGCCTCAGTCAGGAAAACCGCAACGAATCATAACATCACGCGTGTATATACGCCAAAGAGTTGTTTAGTATACCCACATTTCACCGGTTATGTTCTAGATTTCAAGCTGAAGAACACATTAGGTATTGAACTCGAGATAAGACTGACAACTTTAATTTTAAGGTCTCAGTCAGAAATGTGGTCTTGTGCTATGTGATGGCAATAATCAGCAATCTATTAGGTACATGGGCTTTAGGTCTTATTGCTAACGAAACAAGGACGCTACACCTCTACGTCAGATACAGGCTTACGCCTGTAAAAATAGTGAACAATACCTAGTGACTACGTATTGTTTTGTCAATCAGCAATCTTACTTCTATGTATTTTAAATGCGAAAGGAGGGATGGATGGATGGATATTTGTCACTCAATCACGTCAGAACGGATTTGGATTACGGCACAGGGATAGATAGTCATAGGCTACTTTTATCTCGGGATTATATTCCCTTCTTGGGATAATTTCCATCATATACGCGGTCGGAGCCGCTACTGGCATAAGCGGCAGTACTTATAATACGTCGTTGTTTATGTGAGTGAACAAATAAAATACTTATGTGCTAGAGCTTGTATGACGCCATCGACGCGTCGCTCGTCTTCGCTCCTCATGTCGATGATGGGTAGCTTGAGGATGGTCTCGCGATCAGCTTCCATGATGCACCGGTATCGCAGCACGACTTGAATGAGCTCCCCCGCGCCCTTCAGCTCTTTTCTCGTCATCCCATTCCCGTTCTAGAGTCCTGTTGTGATGTAGTTCAGCTACAGTTTCATACCGGTTTTAGAAGAAAACGACCTCAATTGCAGTCAGTTCCAATTTGTCTTAAGTAGGTATAAATAATCGTCCGCAAACACACAAAACGGAAAAATTAGGGCAACACGCCAGGAATGCAGAATTTGTTCGTGTCACCAAAACTAAAAATATCGTGTGAAAACATAGCAATAATTAAAATAACGGCACCACTTGTCAAAATACCCACAATTTTTGTCGTTTTTTTGGTGTTCCTGTAAATTTCCGGTATGTGTATTTCACAAAACTACTGAGATTTATGACTGGTCGAAGGATATAGGTAGTAATGTCTGCTATACATCTGAAAATACAGTGAACCTAAGAATGTAAGCTCTTGGCAGTCTCTGTGGTAGAATATTATCCGGCTTTAGAGGCTGGAGCACAAATCTCTCATAAGGTCTCATCCAATGGTAGAAGCCCTTGTCGTCATCCTTCTTTAAATATTTACATGTCATAAACATTGATATACATATAAAAAACCCAAGATGCAGTCTCGAACAAATGCAACACTCGAAACTGTCGTCAAAAACTGACATGTATCAAGTGTCATGTGTGAGTTGTGTGTAGATATACTATAAACAATTTTTTTTTGTGCAAATTCAACCTTATACGGATCGCTCAAAGTTGTTTTTATAAAGCAGTGCAGTATAGCGAGCGATGCGAGACTGTTTGAAACTAGGGCACAATTATACATTGTGAGCTTGTTTTTTGCGGACATTTTTGAGATGCTGAGTGTGTATTTTGGGCTTTTTATATATCAATGGTCATAAACTTTGGTTTGTTGTCCTATTTCGATTCCATCAACCCATAGATATAATAAACAAGTTTCTTACATTTCTGTTTTTATATTTACATTTTTAAAAATAATAATAGGTAACTTTTGTTATGGTAGTACGCTGCCTACCTTCAGGTAGATAGCTGGGCAGGTAACCATGAAAAAGAATTAAAAACATAATGAGTACAACTTGCATAAAGTTGGGAAGATATGCGTCATATCCGCGTAAAACGGCCATCGCTCAGCAAGCTGGAACTCGAGTGTTGACTGACCCACAGCGCTAGTCTTCACTTTGTACTTGTAATTTCGTAACTGTAGGTTGCAATGAAATCCTTTATAATGCTAGGGACCAATCAATAGAATGAGTTTGTATATTCTTCGAAAGGGCTTAAAAATCCAATCGAAGTTATTGGAAATGAGGTGCCTATATTCATTTCGGGATGATGATGAATGCAGTAGCGTAGCGGTGACACTCGGGGCGGCTAAAGTGGTGTCACCCTACAAATGAAAAACACCCCAAATTATTATTAGATGCGCCTTTGGCTTTTCGTTCTGGTGACGGCAATCGCAAGTCGTTTTTCGGAAGGGAGTGGGGAAGATGAGCCATTTGCGCTGCAGGTTTTTAGGGTTCCGAGTAAAAAAACGGAACCCTTATAGGATCACTCGTCTGTCTGTTTGTTCGTCTGTCACAGCCAGTTCTCTCCCAATCCACTGGACCGATTCTGTTGAAATTTGGTGCACATATGGACTTCTGTGACGCAAATACGGACGCGTTACGTAAATTGTTAACTTTTTTGTATAGGGCTCACTTTTGGGAGTCAAACGCACTTGGCCAGTTTTTATTTTCAGGAATGTTCTTACATCATACTTACAAACAAAATCTCGAAAATTAGATTATTTTGATTTTATTTTCATCATTATCTAAGCCCAACTTGTTGAGTAGCCCAAGTAAACTCAAGAACTAAAAGAGGGCAGAACACAAGAGCGAGCGAAGCGAGCTCGAAAATTCATGCACCCCAACACGGAAAGGTTTTATTTCCTTTTGATCATTTCATACACAAACATAGTGATTTTATTGAGTCATACAGAAACGCTAGAGAAAAAAGAGAGTGCAGAAAGTAAGAGCGAGCGAAACGAGCTCGAAATTTTTTGCACCCCTCCACGGACGGGTTTCATTACGTCGCCCGTTAAGGGGTGACACCCGACCGTGACAAAAAGTCAAGGATCGAGTGTCACCCCTAAATGCAGAAAACCTGAAGGACTAAAGCAATCTTTGCACCTCATCTCGGAAGGATTTTATTGTATTTTGAACCATCATACTGAAATTTAAGTTTTTTGTTGATTTATATAGAAAAACTCAGGAAGCCAGAGAGTGCAAAATGCAAGAGCGAGCGGAGCGAGCTCAAAATTTTTGCACCCTGCTCTCGACAGATTTCATTGCGTCAAAAGTTTAGGGGTGCCACCCGATAGTGACAAAAACCAGTCAGCGAGCGGTCGGGTGTCACCCCTAAGCGGGTGTCACCCGGTGCGCGCCGCCCCCCCCCGCCCCCTCCTCGCTACGTTACTGGATGAATGAATTGAACAAGAACATTTTAGGTTGTCTATGTTGGTACCTATCTATATAGCTTAGCTCTCTATGTCAAGCAGCTTCCGATATATTATTTGTGCAAATTCCAAACTTCAGGTTCCGTAAGATGTTTTGGACTCAGAATATAAACGAGATTTCGATAATCTTCAAAGGTGTCGTATTGGTTGATAGAACACCACGGTTGCCAACGACAAGCACGCTTGTGTTCCTCCACTAACGCGCGGTGAAGGAGCTCTGCACAACTGAAGTCGCTAAACAAATTAAACATAACAAAACATTTAAAAAATGTGACCTTAGTTTTGTATCGATTTCTTGCCAAGTTGGGAAAATCACGAGTATTGGCTTTTTATGTTAATGGACACGTGCATTAGACTCCGAAGCCAAGCCAGAAGTAAGGAAACTGCAGGCCGCCTCACGTTTGTAGATGATCCGGAAGGACCATACACTAACTCACTATCTGCTTACTTCGGTATCCTTCGCATCAACCGGTGGTCTAGCGTACCTACCTTCAACTTGCATTTTAATTCAATCATGGCAGTCACGAGGCTTAAATGTCAACGGCCATCAGTTAACGAACCTCCGTTTTGCTGACGATATTGTATTGTTCTCCACCTCACCTTTAGAACTTGAAGAAATGCTCCAAGATCTAAGCACGGCAAGTCTTGAGGTTGGACTTTCAATGAACAGATCCAAGACTCAGGTGATGACCAACAGCACGAAACGTAGGGTCGAGGTAGACGGGAATGTGTTGCAATGTCGATGAGTATACGTACTTAGGCCAGATAGTGTCTTTCAAAAATAGGCAAGTCAGGGAAGTCGAAAGACGAGTCCAAAATGCTTGGAAGACCTTCTGGGCCTTTAAAGAACATTTGAAAGGAAGTCTTCCGATAACACTGAAAAGGAAACTCATTGACATGTGCTTACTGCCCGTCCTAACCTACGGTGCACAAAGTTGGTCACTTACAGAACAACAAAAAACAAGACTCAAGATTTGCCAACGGGCTATGGAACGCAGCATAATAGGTGTTAAGCGAACAGATCGCGTTAGAAACACCACCCTGCGCTCCATAACTAAAGTCATGGATGTCGGAGAACAAACAGCCAGGCTGAAGTGGGAGTGGGCTGGCCACGTTGCACGAATGAACCCGGAGAGGTGGGCGAGGATCGTCACTCACTGGACGCCTGAAGAAGGACGTCGTCGTCGAGGTCGACCGCGGCGAAGGTGGTGTGACGATCTCATCATGTTTGCGGGACAAACTTGGCCAGAGATCGCTCAAGACCGAGAGATTTGGAAGGAGAAAGGAGAGGCCTTTGCCCAGCAGTGGGACACAAAAGCAGGCTGTTGACTTTGGTACATATTATGAATTTTATCTGTCTTAGTACTCCCCTACACTCCCCAAGGAACCTACATGCCAAATTTCAGTTTTCTACGACCAGTAGTTTCGGCTGTGCGGTGTCTGTCAGTCACTCAGTAACGGAAGAATTTTATATACAGGGTGTCCCGAAACTCAACGTCAAGCGGGTACAGAGCGATAGGCTCCATTATACCAGTATAGATTACACCAGTTCAGGCAAAAATAAATTCCATGTTACTTGGTTAAGTGATAATAGGAATACTTTTGAAAATGTTGAAAATCAACACCCTAGATCACATATTTAGGTTCTGTGATCACAAATTTCCCAATTTTATAGTTTTTTTTTTGTAATCCTAGTTAGCAGTCACTAATCCAATAATTAATATGGTCACTAAAGGGGAAAAACAAGTTTTACTGGGTCATGTTTAAAAAAACCTTTTCTCAAAAAGTTAGAAATTGTAGTTTTAAGCATTTTTTCTTCTTCTTCGTCCTGGCTTGCGGGGCAGGCCGCCAGACAGGCGTTAGGTGGGCTAGGAGGCCCAACCAGCCTAGGCCCCGGCTCTTACTGAATACTGTTAACTACAACCTACATAATTAAGTTGATAAATTATCCAGGGTGCAACAATTTTCGAGCTCGCTTCGCTCGGTTTTACATTCTACACTTTCAAGTGCTGAATTTGTGCGCATTTTGTCTAAAGTTTCTTCTATTTAAGTACCTATAAAAAATCAAACCTAATTAGATGGTGTGCAAAATTTTCAAGCTCGCTTCGCTCGCTTTTGACTTTCACAATCTCTGGGATCTTAACCTTTCCTCGAAAAAAGGGTACAAACATTTTTGAGCTCGCTTCGCTCGCTCTTGCATTCTACGGCCCCCGGAATGTGGGGAGCTACCTGGGCCTTTTGACTATCACTGGCCTAAAATTCCACTTTTGTACGTACACATCACAACGTGTTTTTTTTGAGCCCTCGCATCTCAGGTTGAGGTTGCGGTTGAGGGCCAGCCTCCCCCTGGGAAAAATCCCTAGATACGCCAATGGCATTGACGAACGCGGTACATCAAGTACTACAACAACTTCACGCAGTGCCAACCCCTGGTCGATTAATACTGCAGCGTATGCTACCTCGGCTGGTGTTACTGGCATTTTTATTGGTTTAAAAGCACCTTCAGGTATTCAACTAAAAGCAGGAAACCACAATAATTCAATAACCTAACAGTAAACTTAAAGGATACAATGAAACGCCCCTAGTGTCTCCACACGCCACCGATATCGGCGTCGATCGCCAGTTCTCCGCAGAAGCTCGCGCTAGAAAAATGTCATTTGGATCGTTGGCTTCGAATTTTTCGACCAGCCTGTTGTAGGTGACATTTTTAGGGTTCCGTACCTCAAAAGGAAAAACCGGAACCCTTATAAGATCACTTTTTTGTCCGTCCGTCTGCCTGTCAACACCCTTTATCTCGGGAACGCGTGGAGGTATCAAGTTGAAACTAAAACCTTATACTCAAGTCTATGGTCCCTTGAAGCTGTGAAAAAAAACAGAGTTTTAAGTTAATTTAAAAAAAAGATACGGCCGTTTATGCCGCAAAAAACGTTTATTTCGACCCTCTCAACGGAATCAAAATGTTTAAGGTATTTCCCGTTGACTTAGAACTATGAAATTTGGCAATTAATACCGTTTTATACTACAAGTATTACAAATTTGTACGGAACCCTCACTGGGCGAGTCCGACTCACACTTGGCCGGGTTTTTGTTGCGATCATGGTACTCCTTTGATTTTGTATTCCAAACGCAAGTTTCGCTTCTGTAGCTAAATTCTTATAACTCTTCCAGTTGTTCACGGTGTCCACTTTTTCTTCTTCCGACATGTTGCAAAGAGAGCGACCCACGCATGCAAACACAAGCGAGCTCCGTGACGAACTGCCGAACTTGCAAACGCAATCGACAACGATTTTTGCAACTGCCGCCGATGACCGATAATCTGCAACGATATGTCATACTTGACTCAAGGACCTATGACCCCTAGCTGGGGCAAAGGGCGTCCACAGTAGTTCTCCATCGTGAGCGGTCTTGAGCTTCACGCTTCACTTCACTCCACGTCATTCCGATGCACGTCGCTTCTGTCAACACGGTGTGTCGCGAGTTTTGTCGGGGACGGCCACGCTCCCTTTTCCCTTGAGGATTCCAATCCATGGCCTGTTTGGGAATATGAACAGGATCCCTCCGGAGCGTGTGGCCGATCCACCTCCACTTACGACGCTTGAACGGGCTCTCGTGGCATTTGTCTAACAGCTCTACGTTAGAGATCGTCTCAGACCGGTTGACGAAAACCTGGATTTGGCGTGAGATGTCCTTGGTTACCTTCCACGTTTCGCACCCGTAGAGCAGCACGGATTTGGCATTGGACCCGAAGAATTTGAGTTTGACTCTTCGGGTCAGTTTCCATGATTGCCAGACAGATCTCAGCTGCGCGAAGGTAGCACGGGCTTTGGCAATCCGTGATGTCCTATTCCGTTCCTCCAGTCTCCGACACGACGCTCTCAAGGTAAGTAAACTTGTGGACGCATTCCACTGCGTCTGTGCCGATAAGCAACGGTGTAGAATTCTTCACCCCCGTAGTACGCATCTCTTGTGTCTTCCTGGTGTAAATTTTAAGACTGGTTTTCGCTGCCTCCTGGCACAGGTCGTTCAATTTTACTTGCATGTTGACGTGTGTATAACTCAGTAGGCATAGGTCATCGGCGTAGTCTAGATCTTCCAAGACGTTGGATAATCCCCACTCTATCCCGTGGCGCCTTTTGTCATATATGCGAAGCATAATTCCATCGAGAACGACTATGAAAAGAAGAGGTGAAAGTAGGCAGCCATGGCGGACACCTGCATGCATTGCGATATCGTCCGAGATAAGGCCCCGGCCGTCGTGAGTCACCTTGCAAGAATATTTCTTGTAGAAGATACTCTCCAACAGGGGGACCATTTTTGGCGGCACCCCAATGTCAAGAAGGCGGAAGCAGATACTGGACCACTTCAACATGCCAAAATCCTTTTCGAAGTCGACAAAGGTAAGATAAATCTCCCTTCGCCATTCTGATGCCTGCTCCAGTACGATATGGAGTGTTGATCTGGTCCGTGCACGAGCGGTTCGATCGGAAACCAGCCTGCTCTCTCCGTAGTAAGGGTTCCACGGCCTTCGACAGCGTATCCAGAATTATTTTGCAGAAGACTTTAGAGGGAATCAACAGCAACGTAATGCCTCTACAGTTATCGCATTGACTTAGATCACCATTCTTGGGTACGGTAATTAAAAGCTCCTTATTCCAGTTAACCTGTAGTTCGTCAGCGGTCTTATAATTCAAAGGCGTCAATACGTCGACGGCGGACGCTAAGTCGGCTTGTAGCATTTCCGCAGTTATTAGGTCGAGTCCGGGTGCTTTGCCTGTATTGATGTTGAGGAGCCGTGACGATGAGAAACTTGACTTGGCGTCAGGTGTCGATGCTGCTGACAGTTGGAAGACTTCCTCCATCGAAGTAGCTGCCGTTCTGCCGTCACAATGAGCTGCCCCTCTTTCGATTTAAGCGGCATCTTTTTGCTCCTGCTGTTTCCTGCCAAGGTCTTAGTGGGTTTGTACAGCTCTTTCAAGTTGCCGGTGCTTGCAGCAAGTTGAGCACCATCAGCAATATTATCAGCCCACCGCCTTCTATCCGCACGTGTACGATAAATCGCCTTGCGTTTCTGCCGGTATTGTTTTTTAAGGTCGGCTCCTTTGGCAACATTACTGGTTTTGGTGCATATTTCTTCTGTCCTCGATAAGGCTCCAAGTCTGTTGCGACATCCAGTCCTCACAAGAATGAGATGGCGATCTATGCCTAAGAACGACGGAGCTGGTTTCTGTGTAGGTCATTTTACAGCGGTTCCTCTCCGCGTCTATTTTGATATTTGTCATACACATGATAGATAAATCTGGGCAAATCGGTTTGCACAGATTAATCGTTTTGTGTGTAGTATGCATTAGTCACTCAAGTGACACTATTCAACTGAAAATTAAAAGTTTCAACTTAGTGCACTCAAACATACCTAATGAATGAATTACCCTCTTAAACTAAGGGTAAACATTTCTTTGACTTATCCTCTACAAATAACAATCACCGGGAACTCTAATTTAATTGCTATAGCGAGATAAGCGCTTGGGCCAGATTCCGTGCCGCTGAGTGTATTTTAAATATTACACGGGCAATGAACAGTACACTGTCTATTCTCCTAACCTTTTTAAGCTACGACGCGAGCGACGGCGACGCCCGGAACATGTTCCGTGATCTACCTACGTCATTATGTAGACGCTTCTGTCAGATCGGCAGACTCCGATTCTTCTATTAAGCTTTTCTCTCCGTGCGATTATATCATCGCTCTAATGCAAACTAGGTAAAAGGACATCCAATAAACATGCTGGCAAAGACACGTCATAGTAGTGGGGCCGAATCGTGAACGTAGTGAAAAAGGGATCTTCTCTTTCTCGTAACCAAAACATGATGACATTGGCTCGTCATAGTAAGGAGGTAGTACGTTTGTTCACAAGTTTGTACGATGGTCGTGTAATTCGCTTTCCGTCAGAACACCTGGGTTGTGCTTGTGCCTTTCACCGCTGGTAAATAAATACAATAGTATAATATGATTTGTAAATGCTACTTTAATTATAAATTTCTTATCACATTCAATATAGGTAATTGGATTTGTTTTATGCATAAAACTAGATAACAATAATTAAGGTAGTTAACTATTCCAGTTGCGTAATCGAATCGGCCGGTAGATTAACTATCGGCGAAAACACGTAACAGCTAAAACAAAAATATATTTCTTTAGTTTGGTGAAGTCACTTATAATAATTACTTACTACAGCTAATAACTTCATTCGAGTCCTCGCCTGCGGGGTGGCAGGGCGCGGGGCCCGGACGAAAATCGAGAACGGGGACCGGGAGAGGTGCGGGCGGCGGGCACTTGTAGCGTGATACACAAGAAGCGAAATGTGCACTGGACAGAGTTCTTAATATACTTATGTGATGTCACAGTCGTTAAAGATGAACAGGTGGTGATTTTTAATTAGAGAATTAATCCATGACTTTGCAAAATCATGTGAACCAACTATGTAACAAAATAAACTAAATAGGTTTCTTTTCAATAACTCGTCAATTTTGTTAATTTAAATAAGTCATCCTTTCTAAGTTAATCATCAAAAGGCACGTCATGCCGTCGTCGTCAATCTTGCATAGCTGGCTTGGTAGAAGCCATAGTCGGCTTTTTCCTTCTCGAACCGAATGATAGGTAGTTAAGCTGCGTTAGCAATTACTATGACAGAATTTGGTGATATATTAGGAAGTTTTCATTTATACATTTACTGAAATTCGCGAAATACATAAAATCGTGATAATCACCTGTTTTACATCAATTGCTCCGTCTACAAATCCAGTTTGACCTCCACAGTGTACGATGATCGGTCTCCTTACCGATATGAGAGTACGCCGTATTAATCCTTTAATTGCAAACTTTTTGAAACGTTATGAGACCCATTAACATAAGTTTCGTCAACATATAAAATACTTATGCCTTCTCTGCGATATTTTTAACAGTATTATGGGATTTCCACTTCCACGATGTTATGTTATGCTGTTCGATAAGGAGTTTCCTTCAGATCAGCATTTCTTACATTTAAAACCTAGATCATGTAATAATAGTCTTAAATATTCCCTGCCGCAGTGTAATACATTCTCTTCTCTAAGTACAGCATTTACAGCAGCAGCGTTTTTTTTAAACTGTAAATCTGAGTGACTTTTCTCCTTACCAAGCCTTTTGTGAAATCGTCAACCTTCACTCTTTTTCTGCGAATCTGTTTTGATTTTCTCAGTGATTTAAATCTTTTGTTGTCTTTTAATTATTTTCCTTGTTGTACAATTATCGGCAGATATATAGACTTTACCGATAGTCCAGTAAATTTGCTCGGTTTTGTTTTAAAGTACACCTTGTTGATATTCAGCTGGATCCAGGTTTTTTTTCTAAAATATTCGAATACGTTAAAAGCCATTTGTTTGCACTGACTATCAATTTGATGTCCCAAGATAAAATGACTCATTATGTATAACGCGAGCATACACGTTCAAGTAATTTGATGAAACAGGCTGATTCAAACGGTTTGATCAAATAGAAATACGAAAAATTTGCCGTCAAATGGCTACTAGACAGTGTATGGCCCGCATAACTCTCACAAAGCATCTGCAACCATCAACACGTGCGATCACTAACCGCATAGTGAGCGAACTGAGTTTTAACAAGAATGCGCCTGCCGTCGGCACCTCCCACGGTCCCCGTTCTCATCCTACCCCCGCACCACTGTACCCCACAGGCGAGGACTCAATTAAGTGGTTTAGATAGCGTGAGATTTATTTTACACTATGCAATTAGTATGGGGCAAAATGGTCCTCTAGATTCTAAGGAACCATTTTCCCCCAGTATGCATGTACCTATATTAGCAAATATTCGGAATATGATCACTTATGTTATACAAGGGTTTTGTTATCTACCATCGAAGAATGCATTAAATAATTATAATTCATGCAAAAACTTTCACTATACAGTGCACATTACTTATTAAATTATAGATACCTAATAATTATCGTGTACCTATATATCACATTGAAGAGATCACTACTTTCTATAAACGTAAATAAGTAATGCAAGTACAATACACTACAATTGGTACATACCACATAAGAAATGCTTCAAATTTCTGGCAAATGCTTGTCAATCCATTCCTTGATCAATCTAGTGCCTTTTTTGTTTATCGAGTGGCCTAATTTCTCCATGACGTGAAACTCTCCTTGAACCCCAAGTTCTTTTAACGTATTAAATGTTTGCTTGCCCCATTCTAAATCGACCAGATCGTCCTTGTCGCCATGAATTTGAAGTAAAGGTGGCACTGCAATGATTAATAAAAAATGAAGAGTATTAGTCTTTTTGATTGAATATCTAATATATATCTAATAAATCTATACTAATATATAAAGCTGAAGAGTTTGTTTGCTTGAACGCGCTAATCTCAGGAACTACTGGTCCGATTCGAAAAATTCTTTCAGTGTTAGATAGTCCATTTATCGAGGAAGGCTATAGGCTATATACCATCACGCTAAGACCAATAGGAGCGGAGCAATAATGAAAATTGTGACGCAGGCGAAGTTGCGCGGGTCAGCTAGTATCTAATAAATATAAAAATCTTGTGTCACGGTGTTTGTTACCGAACTCTTCCGAAACGGCTCAACCGATTTTCATGAAATTTTGTGTGTATATTTGGTAGGCATGAGAATAGATGGTAAGCTATTTCTTTTTTATTTGACAAAACAACGTTTGCCCGGTCAGCTAGTTAACTTATACATATAAAAATCTCGTGTCACGGTGTTTGTTACCGAACTAGCAGACTCGGCAAACGTTGTTTTGAAAAAAAAAAATAGCCTACCAGAGGGTAGGCTATTTTTTTTTTCAAAACAACCTTTGCCGAGTCTGCTAGTTAACTTATAAAATTATTTATAGCAATAGCATAGCTAATGTCACATTAGATTGTGTTGGAATAACATTCAAAATCGACGAAGGGGTAAAACAGGTGATCCGCAGTTTCCCTAAACTGTTGACTAGCACCCTAGATAAGGTATTAAAAAAACTTGCAGATGCTTGGGCAGTGTGGCATTCCGATCGGTGATAAAATGCTATAAAACCTCCGTCATGTGGATAAATAACATCGTTCTTTTTGCTTCTGATATCTGAGCACAGCAAGCCTTGAGGTCGGACTGGCGATGAATCGGTCAAAAACAAAACTCATGAAGTTATGATATGACCAAAGTCGCTAAATGTGGGTTTGAGAACGATGGACAGGAAAAGGCTAGCTTATTCCTGGCGGATTGGTCGGAGATGGTAAAACACAAAGCCAGTTGCAAAGTAATGGAGACCTTTGCCCAGCAGCAGGACAGTATAGTTTAGAAAAAAAAAATGTGGTAGAGACTGGTAATTTAAGTTTTTAATCATTGAATAGAACAGCTAGTCTATTCTGTATATAAATAATACGATATCGAGCTTTACCTGAGTGATAAAACTTACAAAGTGAGCTGTATTGCAAACAACATAAAGGTCTTAATTTAAAACTCACTTCGGATTCCGCTGTCGAGATACGAAAATGTTGTTACAGAATAGCACTACAGGATTGTAATTGAATAGAAAAATACTTGATACGATGAAAGCACTAAATATTACTATCATCAACATTAGTTACATTGCTAACTAAACTACTAATTATTAAATTCTACAAATAATCTAGGTTGTAAACTAAGCCATCAATGGCGTATCGCAAGAATAATATAATTGTTTGCGTTAACTACTCAATAAACCTACTCATCTTCATTATAATTACTGCATGGCACCAAATCAACAAGTAGGTAAATTAAGTTTAATTTTTGTTTTTGACATATACATGTTCAAGCCATACTGTCGTGGGGTCAACCTCATGATGCAAATCGACAATTTCTCCTAAAGAAGCACCTACCTACCCTCCAGCACTACGAGTGAACCATCGTGGAAAAAACAGCTCTAATGGTCATTTCTCTTCTATTCAGCATCAGAATGAAAGCAAAATTACACATGAGATAGCAATACATACTTTTTGCTCTCTTCCATTATAATTTTCCTTTTCATGTGTAGTCTAAATAAACAATTTTGTAATATTAAATTAAGACAATTTCAATAGAACTTTAATGTGATAAATTTAAGTTGGAAGTACCATTTGCAGTGAAGTCTATGCTGCAGTTACTAGTAGGTGGAGCGATTAGGAATACAGGAAGCAAAGGGCATGAAAGGGCAAATTAATTAAACAGGAATGCTGCTCCAGCTGGCCACATTTAGTTGGGTTAAAAGCCTCAGATAAATAAGGATGCCTAGGAAATCTAAGAAGCTTACAGAAGAATCTGCTCAAAAATTGTAAGTCATGAGATTCACAATGTCATTCTAAATGCAAATATTGTAACTTACACTGAACTTGAGCCGACTGTTTCAGCTCATTATAGACAGCTGAATTGTGATTTAAAAATGAGCTGAATGCAAATACTCCAGCCACATTCTTTTCCCATCTGAATGCAGAATGAAATGCCAACGCACCACCCATAGAGAATCCACCTGAAAACCAATAGTTGAAACAAGTTGTATATAAATATACTGTTGGCTCACTGAATAAACAGAGTGAGTGTCAGAATATCAGAAGCAGAGATTACCTTGAAACATTAAAACTGTAACTTATCTACTTTTGCAACTTATGTCAATATTTGATAACAAATGTGAATTGTTATACACCGGAAAATTGCAGACTCCATAAGATGGTAATAAATCTTTATTAGATTATGATTTGTTGATAAATTATGAAAAAAAAAAAAATCGTTTTGTATACAATAAATCCAACCAAATTCAATAGTTTCCAATATGTTCGTGGCTTTTTAAGAAAAAATATTTTACAATTTGACATGATATTTTACAATTCTACGACATTTGTAATTTTCCAGTGACATATACATATAATACAGTTCTTCTTAACATGGCTGCCGGGGTGCAAGGGGTTTCAATAAAACATACGAAAACAAACAAGATATAAAAAAATAAGCAGAATGTAGTAAAAGAGAGCTAGCAAATCCGAGGCGAGGTACTTTGAGCTCCCTTGCGATCGGCCTTCCAACCGTTTTCTTCAGTTCTGGGCAAAAGAAAACCTTTTCCCCTGAAAATAGTCCTGCCAGTGCCCATGCTACTTAAACATATTTTTTTCAATGTAAGGTAAATTAAAAGAACATCCTATTTTCTGTTTCATTCATCTTAACTATTTGATAAATGTATGTATCTACATGAACAGTTAAATCTACACTAATATTATAAAGATGAAAGTATTGTTTGTTTGAAATGAATAGATTGAATGATTTGAAAAACTCTTTCACCATTAGAATCCTAAATTACCCCTGATGAATAAAGGCTAATTATATTTTCAAAAAAAATTAGAGATCCTTAAGAAAATTGCAATGTAACACAAAGTAGCAAAATTTTGCCTTTAAAATTCACTATTTGGCGTGCGCTGGGAAAACTATTGATGATACATAAAATAATGTACTACATAATACATAAAATAATGTACTACATAATAGGCTAGTTTCTACCATCAATAAATTGCAAATCTATTAAGTCCGTTAGTTAGAGTATTGAAAAATAATGGACACGTTTTTCTTGTTTTTGTAAATCAATGAATATTGACAAAGATAAAACGCGTCAAAACTCAGGAGTGATGTCAGAACGCACTAAAAATTATACCACGGCGTGACGTATTGAGAATTTTAAAAGCGTAGTATCTCCGTCAATTTTGGTTTACCTACGTAACAAAAGAAAACAAAACGGGTCAAATATTTCTTGATAATCTAACTGACGGATTAATTAGATTTTTTCAGTAGACAAGCCTATTGAAGTACTCATTATTACCTATCAAAAAGTTCGTGATGGTATATGTCTAACTATTATGGTTAAGTCGCAATAACCGTTTTTTGTTCAATTAATTGAATCAAAACCCGGTCGGAATGGAATAGTGGTGATTTTGGTATCGTGATATTTTTTATTTGTGATGGGTTTGCTCTTGACTCTAGTCTAGGTCAGAGATGACAGAGACAAAGTCTACGATGGAGCGAGCTTACCCAGAAGGAGCCTGTTCACTTTAACTTTGAAGAGATTAGGGTTGTAAGTTTTGAGGGTTGTAAGTGGAAACACAGACGCAGGCAGAGAGTTCCACTCCTTTGCTGTGCGCATTATAAAAGACGTTTGGAAACGCTTAGTGTGAATTAGTGGAATAGTAACAAGGTAGGGATGGTAAGATGCAGTGCGTCTGGATGTCCGATGGTAGAAGAGGGCCGGTGGGATGAGGTCGTGGAGTTCTTGGGCACACTGAAGTCTGATATCCAGCTTCAAAAACCAGCTGGGATGCCATAAGCAGGAAGCTTACTGAGTAGACCTGCGTGCCAAACCCTGTCAAAGGCTTTCGAGATGTCGAGCGACACGGCAAGTGCTTCGCCGTGTCTCTCGATAGCCTCGCCCCAGTAGTGCGTGACATACACAAGAAGATCGCCATTTGACCGTCCCCGGCGAAAGCCATATTGACGGTCACTGAGGAGATCATTGTCTTCAAGGTAGGTGAGAAGCTTACTGTTAAGAACCCTTTCCATAACCCCTTGCATAGGATGGAGGTAATGGCGATCGGACGGTAATGTGCAGGGTCAGCATGTTCTCCCTTTTTGGGCAGCGGTTGCACATTCGCAAGCTTCCATGATTTCGGCACCGTTCTTTTTTCAAGAGAGAGGCGGTACAGGCGTGCCAACACAGGAGACAGTTGAGGTGCACATTGCCTCAACATTCTCGCTGGAATGCCGTCAGGCCCGCTGGCCTTATTCACGTCTAGACTGCACAATACTCTTCGGACCTCTTTAATGTGAACTGTGATCTCCGGCATCGAAGAGTCACAACGAGGTAAAGGTGGTGGTTGCTTGGAGCGAGCGTCCAGACGCGAATTGCTTGCAAAGAGAGTTGCAAATAAATTTGCTTTCTCACTTGCAGAGTGAGCCAGCGAGCCATCAGGTTTCAGCATTGGAGGCAAAGTGGGTCGACCGAAATTCGTTTCAACCGCTTTCGGCAGGGATCAAAACTGCTTACTACCTGGAGGGTGCAATGCTAGTTTGGCCCCGATATGTCCGACATGGTCAAAACGTGCCTACGTAAAACCCGCTTGCAGAACTTAGCGGCAGAATTAAAGGCTCTTTTCCTCGCGCGAACCCTACGTGCTTTAACCTTTCGGTCGCGAGCCGCGACTTAAAGAGTCTGCATACCAAGACGTTCCCAGCGGGGCTGAGACCAATACTGAATGACTGCCCGGATCAGTTGTCAGCAGAAGGTCCAAGCAATTGGGTGTATGGGCGTCAATATCCGGTACCCGCGTTGCCACATTCACCAGCTGGGTTAGATCTAGCGTTAAAGCAAACTTGCGCGCCTCTAACCCGGCATGGTCAGTTTTCTGGTACGGGAACAACCACTCTTTATGGTGGGCGTTAAAGTCCCCCAGAAAAATGAGCTTCACTGTTGGGTACCGTTGCTGGGCTACGTCGGTCGACTCCACGAGGGAATTAAACAGCGCTGTTGTCTCCTGGTCACCGCTGTGCGATCGGTATACGCCGATGTAGATGAATTTCTCCACGCCAGTGTCCACAAGTAGCCATATATAGCAGAAAAACCCGATTTCTCAAAGCAACGGCGACGACGACAGCAAATGTCATCGCGGACGTACACACAGACCCCAGCCTGCTTCTTGAATTTGTGTTCCAGATAGTAGCCCGGGTAGTTGAGGTACGCCACGTCCGACGGGGTTGTTATCTTAGTCTCCGTTAGGAAAAACAGGTGCGGCTTCTCTCAGGTGTGGCTTATTAATCTTTTTATCCATTTAAATGGTTTGATAATTAAGGTTAATTATGTACAATCAACAAAGATTTTGGGTACGCCGGCAGCTAACTTGTAACTACTTTTAAACAAAAGTTGTGAGTGTACTAAGTATACAATTATTGTACAACACACTCGTAAATATGTCAAAAGCTTAAAAAAAATATAACATACACATGAAAAATAAAATTTGGCAGTGCTGTGAAAAAAAAATATTTTGCCTGTATACTGAATAGCTTTGTTGACTGTACATGTAAATTACACTTTAAATTATTCAAATCTGACCTTCGTTTAAAAGTTATGACGGGTATAAAATGCTCTAAGTAAGAAAAATGTTGTAGTTAGAGCGAACTGCCCTATGTTGAGTATTTATAAGTAATTTACACATTAGCCTATAAAGAGGGAGGTATAAGAGATGAAGTTCGTGGAGTACCTACTAAACCCGCGCGAATGAAGTCGCGGGCGAAGTGCTAGTAAATTAAGAAATCCATGATCATCCATTCAAAACAATATCACCTTAAGCTGGTGACTTGATCGCCTTAATTTTGATGCTTTCAGAAATCAAGCAGATATTATCTTAATATAATAATATCTAATGACTATGCTCACAAAACTATTTTACTTGTCCTATACCAAGGCCACCCAACTTATTTTGAAGGTGAAGGCGGGCCATAATACTCCAATTCACCCGGTGGGCCATCTAGCCTAAAACTTTAACAAAAATGTTATGGTAATCTTTAGCTATTGAAATAACAAACTGAAGTGAGATTACTTTTTATGCAAAAAAAAAGAACATTAGGTATTTGTCGAAAATTCGATGTCAATATCAAGTATAAAGCATGTTTTGCATTGGGTGAAGAACAGTATTTGTTTTTCACAACACTTAGACAGGAGAGGTGAAATTTATGCAAAACGTAACCTAGAGGCTGGACAGCAAGATCACACTTTTAGAAATTACTGTTTCAAGGAAACTGATTAGTAGTGTTTCTGTAATTTAGCTAAAAATTTAATTCTTAACTTAGTGAAATATTACATTGGGAGTGAGTTCATGAAGAACAAAATCTTTTAATTATTGTAACCAGTTCCTCAAAAAGACTATCACCATTCACCAGTTGCTGTCCGTTGACGGCAGGTCAAGACAAATGCGTTGGTGGGACAACAGGTGGCCTGCAGGCCTGGTATTCAACAGCCTTGTCCTATACTGTACTATGTTCTGGTTTTGAAAATCTGTATCTAAACTAATATTAAAAAATGGCTTGGTAAACTACAGTTACAAATTAATGTACTCACCAATAATTATCCTACTAGTAGGTATCCCAGCATCATTTTCTTTTTGAATGAGATTTCTTACCTCCCCTTCTATATTGGCAAGGGAATACAATTTTTCAGGCACATTAGGACTGATACCTGCTCTATCAAACCATACTTTACTCATTAGTCCTCCTGCTGGAGAGTAGGGTTGCAGTGGAGCAGTTGGGTACAACACTTTGATATGAGGAAATGTGAAATTTGACATCATTATTCTAACCCATTCTTTCATATCAGCACCGGAAGATCCTGAAACCAGAGTAATAAAATGGTGTGGGACACTTCAGGATGAATTACTTTAAATAGCTAGTACAATTTACAACAGGTTACAATAAATATTTCGATTACCAATCTTCGACATTTATTTTGCAGATAAATATAGAATGAGGTACCTACTTTTACTTATCTTTATCTTCTACGTTTTAATTTATTAATTTGCAGTATTTTTTATTATTCTGTGGACGTAATTACGTTTAGGTTAATAAAATGTGCTATTCTTACCCGATCCATGGAAAAATATTACGGTTCCAGAATGTTTTGATCCAGTATGATGAGTCAAATGCAGAGCACCTAATCTAGACATTTTACATGAAATATAATAAGTTTGTTTCCAGTACTTGATATTGGTTTATTTAGTTATTTGTGCTTCGAGCCAAAATAATTCAATGTGAAGTTGACTGACACTTACATTCGAAGTGCGAGTGTCAAATTGTCAATCAACTGTCAAATGAAATGAATGTGGCATACATCATGCACAGAATGATAAAATCCACTTGGTGTTCTCAGAGGAGTGATAGACCTTTGCGTTCAAAGTTTCAGATATTGGTAATAAACCCTAATGTATTTTTTCTATTCACATAATCACCATAATACAACAAAAAAGAAACTTATAATAAAACAAAACATATACACTTAAAATAAAAAAAATTCGTCCGCATCGCTGTCCTTTTTTTTTTTTGGTCGGGACCACTCGTCGTTCACCTCGAGAAGGGTAGTTACTACTCAACCGAGCTAGCCTGTGGTAACCTCAGATATGACTCTAAAGCCCCAAGCCAAGGCAAACAAATACTTAAAACCTACAACTCCGCTCGCTGGGGGATCCCCTGTGGGGTACGGGCCTCGGCTCAGCGGCATCGTTATCGGGAGGACAGCAAGGGACAGGCTGGGTCATAACATTATTATTAGGGGAGTTTAAAGCTAATGGCTCAGCGGCGCGGGCTGGCTCGTTAGACAAAAGACGGGGAGCAATAACATTGCTATTATTACTGGGACGTCGCGCAGGGCCTCGGCGGAGAAGCCGGAAGGCGGCGGGTCGCGGTTTGTGTGCTTGTTTCAGAGTACTGGTTTCCCTACAGCTCTCTTGGACAAGGGTAATTGGATCATCAGGTTCGAGTAGGGTGTGCCGTGGACGGCGGATCCTACTGATCTGGGAGGGAGCGTATTGGGTAGCCGATGCGATTAATGGGTTCTGGTGCTTTTCAGCAGATTCAATTAAACGCTTTGTGAGGCGTTTCATGAACTGCTTGATGGTCCAGACTTTGAGGTCGACATGGAGTCGCTCATTCCTAACAAACCACGGGGCAACCCTTTCGGAGAAAACGGTTTTGGAGGGCTTGCAACCTATGGATCCGGTATGACTTTACGTGGGCGAATGTAGCACACGCATACATCATGATCGGGCGAATGCAAGTGGTGTAAATGCGCAGTTTGCATTTCAGGGACAGTTTGCTGTGCTGGTTCAGCATGGGGTGGAGCCTACCGAGAGCGAAGGCGGCACGCGAGCGCACCGCCTTAATGTGCTCATAGAAGCTGAGGCTTTTGTCGAGGATCACGCCTAGATATTTGGCTCGCTCCTCCCAAGGGATCGGCTTACCAAACATGGTGATCTGTGGAAGGATAGGGGGGAGTCTAGCCCGCGGTCTGCGGAACAGGACCGCCTAGGCGGTTGGCGGACCTTTGGAGGTGTTGAGTTATGGATTTACTACTCTTGCCAGAGTAGTAAATTGACTGGGGTCCGGAGGGAATATCGTTAGAGAACATCGTGAAAATGAGAGGCGACAGCACACACCTTGCGGTAAGCCGGCGCGGATGGGGCGGGGGGTGGAAAGCGCACCTTCGATTCGGAACCGAAAGGTGCGGTTTGACAAATAGTCTCGTAAGATGAGCACGAGACGATCTGGCACCCCGAGTTGATATAGCTTGTATATCAGACCGTTGTGCCAGACCTTGTCGAAAGCTTTCGCTATATCGAAAAACAGGGCTCCCGTCATCAAGCCGCGTTGATAGCGGCCATTGATATGCTTAACGATGCGGTACACCTGTTGGACGCACGAGTGAGTGGCTCTAAAGCCAAACTGTTCGTTGAGGATGAGGCTCTTTCGCTCGACGTAATCCCTGAGACGCTTATAAATAACCCTCTCGTAGATCTTGCCGAGCGAGCTGAGCAGACTGATGGGGCGGTAGGAGGACGGGGAGGACACGGGCTTACCCGGCTTGGGAATGCCGATCACGGTAGCCTCTTTCCACTGCTGCGGAAACATGTTGTTGGACAGAGCACCATTGAAGATGGCGGTCATCAACACGATCAGAGTCTTGGGAAAGAGTCGGACTACCCTGTTGGTAATTCCGTCACGCCCAGGGGCTTTCCTGGGTCTGAGTTGGCCAATGATCTTCTCCACCTTGTCTGGAGTGACGGGAGGGAGAGGGTCATCGGGGTCCTCGACGGGAGGGAGGGAGGTCCTACGTTCGACTTCGGCGTCCACCTCGGCGAGGTGGGCCGGGTCGACTGGGTTCGAGCTTGGGGAACACTGGGCCTCTAGACTGTCAGCCAGGCATTCGGCCTTCTCGTCGTCGTTAAACGCGAGAGTGTTGTCGGGGCGGATGAGGGGGGGCATAGTGGTAACCTCAGAGGCGCGTAATTTTCTCTGAAGTTCCCAAAATGCGAGGTAGGTGGGTCGGAGATCACCGAGCATCTGATCTCATTGCTTGTTACGCCACTCTTTGATGCGATTACTTACTTTACGCTGTAGGTATGTAACGCATAAAACCTTTGTTTGCTTTTGACTACTTTTAATAATCCTAATAAGTCATATGAGGATATTTTTCACATGTACTGTAAACAATTCAATTCCACTTTTATACCTAAAACCATCTCGGTTAGCAGTAATGTATCTTACAGTGAATGGGCTACGATAGGTATTCATAAAAGTAGAACTCGGCTCTATGAATTGTATGATGAAAGAGCCCATGTAAATACGGCTGAATTTAATTCTTAGGTTAAAAATTATTTAAAACAGTTTGTTGTATTGCAAAGTCGCGTTATTTGAGTAATAAGATTAAAAATAGTAATAACATAATCAAAACAACTTGGAATATTATTAATAGTCTCTGGGTTACGACCTCATTACAGGTGAAATTCTAAAACACCTCCCTCGCAAAGCTATAGTAAAGCTGACTAAGCTTATCAATGCTGCATTTATTTTAAAACATGTACCTGAGTCATGGAAGGTTGCTGAAGTAATTATGATTGCGAAGCCTGGGAAACCACCCCATGAAGCATCATCATATAGACCTATTTCTCTGTTGCCCGTGTTATCAAAACTATTCGAAAAACTGCTATTGAAACGGTTAAAACCAATAATAGAAGATAAAAACCTTATTCCAAATCATCAATTTGGCTTCAGGGAAAAACACTCAACAATAGACCAGGTACATAGAATAACTAACATAATCGAAAAAACGCTTGAACATAAGGAAGTCTGCGCCACCGTGTTTTTAGATGTTGCGCAAGCTTTTGATAAGGTTTGGCATAAAGGTCTCATATTCAAGCTCAGACGCATGCTACCAGAATTTGCAGATATCCTAGAGTCGTACATAACTAATAGAATGTTCAGAATACGGCAGGAGGACGCATATTCCGAGCTAAAAGCTATAAAAGCTGGTGTGCCCCAAGGAAGTGTGTTAGGCCCAATTTTATACTTGTTATATACATGTGACATCCCAGAACTGGAAAACAACACCATTGCGACCTTTGCAGACGATACTGCAATTATGGCTACCGGATCAAGCCACAGAGAAGCAGTAGAAAAAGTTCAACTAGCTGTGAACAAAGTTTATGACTGGACACAAAAATGGAAGATCAAACTGAATGAGTCTAAATCAATTCACATTGACTTCACAAACAAACACTTGGACTATCATCCAATCTACATAAATGGCATGCTAGTGCCTTATGCTAATACAGCCAAATACCTTGGCATAACTGTCGACGCCAAGTTGCGTTGGAAAGCTCATGTCAAAAAGAAAAGACAGGAACTCGATATACGTTATAAAAGTATGTATTGGCTACTCGGAAGGAAATCATGTCTATCAATACACAATAAAATAACCATTTACAAGCATATTCTGATGCCAATTTGGACGTATGGTATCCAACTTTGGGGCTGTACTAAACAAAGCAACATCAAAATAATTCAACAATTTCAAAATAAAGTACTCAGGGATGCTGTCAATGCACCCTGGTACATAAGAAATGACGACCTTCACCGTGACCTTAAAATGGAATTCGTCACCACAATTATCCAAAAATTTGCTGAAGCCCACGAACACAGACTTCATCGACACGTGAATGTTGAGGCAATTCAGCTGCTAGACAACACAGACTTAGTGCGTAGGCTAAAAAGAACTAAACCTTTTGAATTAGTGTAGTGTAGTGTACAAAGTGAATGAATAATAGTAACAATGTTGTGCTATAAACATAACACATGAACATAGTGTTTTATAAATTATATCAGACTCTAAGAAAGTGCTACGGATTGTGTAAAAGTGCAAATGGACACTATTCTTAGTTTTAACATAATCTATCACGTAACATATTAAGTTAGAGTTAAATTGCTTATAAGTCTTTTAGGCTAGATCGTAATCAATTGTTAAGAATTTTGTTCTTACTAATAAAGTACAAAAAAAAAAATAATAATAGTGAAACAGGAAGGTCAAAAACACGTTGTAGTGACTACAGCCTTGTAATTAATGACATTGTAATCAATTCTGACTCCCAGGTTGCTACGGCTTTTCAAAATATTTTTCAGAGATTCCTATTTTAACAACAAAATCTCTGAACTCATCACCCACTGCAGCAGAGTCTCTGCTTAAAGAAAATCTTAAAGTTTGCGATTCTAATTTAGTTTCCAACATGTCACTGGTACAGATATAATTAAAACATTTAACAGTTTGAATGTGAAAAAGACTGCAGATTTATGGGATCAGTGGACGTTGCAAAGTCCATTATTACCATTGTGGCTCCTACTTTAGCACTTATTTTTAATAATTGTATTGATTGTGGTGAGTTTCCTGACCTGATGAAGCATAGTAAAGGAATACTATGCTTCATTAGGTCAGAACTGTTTAAAGATATTAACATCTTGACGGTACCTTGTCAATACATAAATGAAAACATTATGTATGTTCGGAAAAATCTTCATCTTTTTAGTAAAATTAGTGATAGGCATAACTTTAATACTAGAAATCGGAACAAATTAGATCAACCCCGATTCAGATTAGCTAAAGTACACACTTCTTTTATGGGGTACTGTGTTAAATTTTATAATAAAATACCACTTGATATTCTCGAACTGAATGAGAGAAAATTTAAAACATGTATAAAACGCACACTATGTAGACAAGCATATTATAAACTGGAAGATTATGTCCTTGATAAAAATGTTTGGCTAAATGCTGGTCCTGCTCCACAGCCACAGCCGCATGGGTCCACTAGTTAGGTTGATAATTGGAAGAAATGCTTACCCTTTTTTGTTCTCCTATACTATAATTTATTTATTATTTCTTTGCAATATTGTTATTAGCAAAGTAAGTATACACAATAAAGCAGCCTTCTTTTTTTTCTATTCTTAGTTACTTGAAAACCATAGTTTTGCATAACGTAGAAGCAAATTTTCAATTTTTTGTAAATGTGAGCACTATGGAGCCATTTACATATGTAGGTAATTAGTAATAGATTTTGTTATTAAATTAGTTTGACATGAACGAGCGTGGCAGTTGAGAGCTTGTCATGCTTACACAAAGGTTTTGCTGATGGTGGCGCGTGTTTTGGATCATTTGGTTCCTTTCAAAATGGTTGAGTTAGATGGTGCTGATGCACGCGTCATGTTCGTGAACGGGCGCCGTCAGTTGAGAGAGACTGGTCATCTCTTACCTGCCACTGGCTTATTTTTACCTGTACCTACATTTTGAATTGTTTATTATTTTTCTTGTTCTTAGCATTGTCCTCACATATAGAAGCAATCAAAGGAAATGTTAACAGGATTTTATAATACATCACACAGGGCCGTCTTTAAGCTATTGGAGGCCCTGGGCACAGCGGGCACATTAGGATAATGGGACTCCAATGACTGGACTATTTTGCTAAAACGTCGACTATAGATGTTTATTGAAGAGCTACTTTCTAGTTTTGAGAAATTCAAAATCGCACATTACATTCTGGCAGATACTAGGGGGCCCCAATCGATCGCGGGGCCCTGGTCTTGTGCCCAGAGTGCCCAGTGGAGAAGAGGGGCCTGAAATCACATGGTTTAAAAGAGTGTCCGTGGAGTTTCTTCCACGTTCTTCTCCATAGAGATCTACGCTTTGGAACGTGCAAATAGCTTCATCTTTTTGGACCGACCGGCCATGGTTTATTTGAAATATACGAGTTGAGTTGAGTTGAATACCATTGTTTAAAGCGGGTAGTACATTTGACCCCACTAATTATGGACCTATTTCAGTGCTACCCACCTTTAGTAAGATATTTGAGAAGCTTATTTTAGAGCAGTTGCAAAGATTTTTTAACAGACACAAACTACTACATACCAAACAATTTGGTTTTACAAGGGGTCGTTCAACAACTGATGCCTGGGAAGACAAATGCGAAGCCCTGGGAATTTTTTGCGACCTATCCAAGGCATTCGACTGTGTTTTTCATGAAACATTGATCAGGAAACTACACCACTACGGGATCCGGAACTCCTCACTGGATCTTATTACTTCATACTTGAGTGATAGGATCCAGAGAGTTGACGTGAACGGGAAAAGATCTCCTGGATGTACCGTAACAATGGGTGTCCCCCAGGGTTCAATTCTTGGCCCATTTTTGTTTCTTGTTTATATTAATGACTTGCCTTACCTCATAAAGGATAGTCAAGAAATAGTGTTGTTTGCAGATGACACTTCACTTTTATTTAAACTTAAACGTCAGCAACCGGTTACTAACGATATAAATAACGTTCTTTCAAAAATAGTACACTGGTTTAATGTTAATAACTTAAATCTCAATGAAAAAAAAACTAAATGTATTAGGTTTACGATGCCTCAGGTTAGGCAAGTGGATACTAGTGTGCTAATAAGGGGTAAAGAGTTGAGTCCTGAAGATACTACTGTGTTCTTAAACTCATAACTTCGTTCATAACTTTAGATGCTAAGCTTCAGTGGGGACCACATATAGATAAATTATCGAAAAAACTTAGCTCTGCTGCATACGCTGTCACAAAAATTAGAAATTTAACTGATTTAGAAACAGCCCGTTTAGTTTACTTTAGTTATTTCCACAGTGTCATGTCGTATGGTATTCTATTATGGGGGAATGCTGCCGATATCCAGACAATTTTTGTTTTGCAGAAAAGAGCTATTCGTTCAATTTATAAATTAAGTCCTAGATACTCCCTCAGAGATAAATTTAAAGATATAAATATAATGACTGTCCCTTCTCAGTTTATTTATGAAAATATTTTGTATGCCCATAAAAATATAAAAATGTTTAAAAAATACAGTGATATACATAATGTTAATACTAGGAATAAACATAAATTTGTTGTTCCTGTAACCAGGCTTAAAAAAATGGAGGGCTCGTTTAGATGCCAATGTATACGCTTTTATAATAAACTTCCAAGTCACATTCAAGATCTAAGCATAAATAAATTCAAAGCATTTGTAAAGCGTAAACTTTGCCAGAAGGCTTTTTACACCATAAAAGATTATCTTGAAGACAAAAAGGCTTGGGATTGAGCTGCTCCAATGAAATACACTTACACAGTTTCTGTTTTTATTATTATTGTTTAAGGTATGTCTTGAACAATCTCGGGACCCTGAGGTCCCGGTCCTTTGGTAGGCGTACGAGGGGCCGAAGCCAACTTGCAGAGGCCCCGTTAGACATTTCTAATGGAATGGGGCACCAACCGACGATTATCCCTATATGCACTATCAAAGTATACCTAAGGACAATCCCCGGTAGGTGCAAAACTATTGCATAATATGTTTTACTTTTGACATTTTTTTTTTATTATACACAATTTGACCTTTTTTGTACAATTTTTTTTTGTATACAATTTGACATTTTTCTTTTTATTATATACAATTTGACATTTTTTATGTACAATATGACAATTCCTTTGACTTTGTAAATGTTTTATCATTATTTTTATTATGAATGGGGACTATGTGGATTATTTTTTATTTCATTGAGTAATTTTAATGTTTGTCTGGCAGTTTGACTGCTTTGTACGGCCTACATAAATGTCCTTTCTTTGGTATTGTTCGTCGAGTTGTTGAGCTCCTTAGTGGATCTGAGTTGAGCTACACGACTACTGACAAATGCTTGCACTGACTGGACAGGTTCACTCAAATCTGAGTGGTTCTTTCTTCTAAAGACCATCTCAGACACTAATCTGCATGGTTCTTAAAAAATGATATGTGTGAGGACTATGTAGGTCGTTATTTTAAGGATTGATTTCATGACTGTCTGGCAGTTTGAGTATATTATGCGGCTTACCCAAATGTCCTTACTTTGGTATTGTTCGTCGGTTCGTTGAGCTCCTCAAAGTTCTGAGTTGAACTGCACGATAACTGACAAATGCTTGCACTGTCTGGACAAGCCCACTCAAACCTGCGTGATGCTTTCCTCAAAAGGCCACCTCAGACGTTAACCTACATGTTTTTCATATGTTATTGGCGATTGAATGGACTTCAAAAGAGACTATGACCTCTGAGTTTGTTTCGGTGTTTCTTCTCAAGGTAGTCAGCTAGGAAACATCCGGCCTCATCTAGATTAATATGTCAAAAAAAATTGACGTGTAAAAGAGTTACTTGTGACCTATTTCCAAAATAAATATCATTTATCATTGTTGCTAGCATAGGGAAAAGAGCTGTAGGCACGGACGGCCGCGTTCTTCTCGGTCAACAGTTCACTCACATCTTCCGGGAGTTTCCAGCGACGATCGTTCGTCGCCGGAGCCTCCCTTGAACATTCGTCCAGGACGGATTGTACGTGTTCCGTGAGCGAGCCGATCGCGACCGCCGTGTCGGCAGCTGACTTGATGTGGTCTGGGATTTTATCCAAGTGATGTGACGTGGTGACTTTCAGTTTTTCACTTACTTTGCGCCAGTCAATGATCACTCGGGAAGGAGGACCGAACCTGGGAGTGAGCTCCAGAATAACCGGCCGGTGATCCGAGTTGAGCTCGTCCACCGCCTCCACAGATTGCAAACGTAAGTTGACATTCTTGAGGAGAGCGACGTCGAGCACGTCGGGTCGCCAGTTAGGTTAGTGTGGGTAGTGAGTAGGATGCATCGGTGCGATGACATCAAAATTGAGGGGGCTGCAAAGCTCGAACAGAGCTCTGCCTCTGGGATTAGCCATGTGGCTATTCCAAGAGGAATGTTTGGCGTTGAGGTCTCCCGCCAGAAGGACGGAGTCGCTCAAGCCAAGAAGCGTTGAGAGATCATTTCTGAGAGAGGGGCCAAGAGTAGAAGTGTTGGCAGGAGGGTCGTAAACAGAGATGACCCTGAGGGGTTGGTAACCTGTCATGCCAAGCCGACAGACAGAGACCTCAAGCTCGGTTAGGGAGGTGGGCGGATCCATAGGGATGCAGTAGAGGGACGATTTATAGTATATGAGAGTGCCTCCTCCATGACATCGGGTCCTGTCGTTGCGAACTAAACAATAGTTTGCAATTTTAGGGTCCCGGTGATTGGGCTTGAGGAACATCTCCTGCACCAGAAGGATATCTAAGCGATGGTCGCAAAGGAAGTTGGCGATCTCTTCGCGTTGGCTTGAAAGGCCATTCGAATTGAAGTACCCTATCCGGTGGGACTTCGGATTAAGCCTACATGAACCTATATGGGACCTAGCCATGAAGGCGTTCATAAAGGCTGATGAATTGAACCACACCACTGTAGTCACAGTATACGGCACCGTGCTCCGTGATGTTGGAAGCCTTCAGAGCGCTGGTCATCTCCAGGGCTCTGGGGGAGTAGAATGCCTTGTAAAAGGCCATGTTGATATGAATGGCCATTTCAGGCGCATTATCGGGAATGGGAGCGGGGGCTTTTGATGTAGCCTTTGGTGGTGGGGGGGGGGAGGAGTGGCTGCCTGAGGGGCGGCTGCTCCGACGACGACCGATGGTCGAGGGAAGGGTGGGATGGCTACATCCATAAGGGTCGGAATGGCCGGGGAGGGTTCTGTGGCCGCAGGGGCCGGGGCCTGGATAGGCGCGGGTCCCAGCGCCGGGAAATGGGCCCTATGGTTCAGTGCTACGGCGAGGGGCTACGGGGGGTTGGGTCGTGGGGGCTTCCCTCCGCTGGCGAGCGTTTACACGCTTTGCCAGCTTGGGAGCGGATGACATGGGGGCCTTGGGACAACCGCGGCAGTTAGCCGGATGCCCAGCCTCCCCGCACAGCACACAGCTGGGCGGTTCAGTGCACTGGGAATGGTCCTTGGGACGGGGATAGTCAGGGATGCCATGGTCTCCCAGGCACTTGACACAGCGCGGTTTGCCGAAGCAATTGCGCTGGGAGTGGCCGTAAAGTTGGCAATTAAGGCACTGGCCAATAATGCCGCTACGGCGGGGCTTTTCGATCTTCAAGCCCTCCAAGAAACAAATCTTGGAGATCTTGAAGACCGGGTGGTATTTTTCGTCTGTAGGGTTACAGACGATGAGCACCATGTTATATGGTGCTCCACCACGACGGTGCATGCAGTGGACCGCAGCGACCGGGATGCCTTGGGACTTGACAACATCGCTGATCTCTTCGGGGGTAATGGCGTGAGGGACATTTCTCACGACCACTCGCACTAGCTGTTCCTCTTGGAACGCGTATGAGTGAAACGGTACCTTCCTTGCCACAAGGAGTTTGTGCAACTCCCTGTAGTCTTGGGCGGTAGGTACCTGGACCTTGATTCCATTTGCCACAGCACGGGCGTGCGAGAAATAGATTCGGCGCTCGTTACAAGTGGTCGAAACCTCCGTCCACTTCGCCGCTTCATGAATGAAGAGGGGTGGCGGGGACTTTGACTTCTTGCCGAGAGCCAGGTTGGTCTGGGTGGCCGGGGGGGCAATGGCCATCGGGCTGGGGGGACGGGTCGCCTGCTGGGAGGTGCTGGCTTTAGGGACTGAGGCTGCGGAGGTCGAGACAGCGGGGGAGGCAGGGGAGACAGTCGGGACCACTGTCTTGCGGGCTTTAGGGTCGGACTCTGTAGCGGAGCTCTTCTTCTTCCGCTTTCCTTTACCCACAAGGGTAAATTCTGCGGAAGAGTCGGAGGTCTGCGAGTCTGAGCCGGACTCGGACTCGTAGTCCATCGGGGGAGGAGGAGAGGGAGAGTCCCGCTCGAGAGTGAGCGGGGTGCTCTCTAGGACGTCAATGAAGTCAGTGATGTCACGGAGATTTTGAGAGGGGGGGAGGGGCCCTGAAGGGGGAGGGGGAGGTTCGTTCCCGCTCGCGGAGGAGTTGCTAACTCATTATTTTGGGCGACCTTTAAGGCCTCTAACTTATTGAGCCTGTCGCTCACTAGTTGGACCAGCTCCTGGTCAGGGTGGTTCTCGATGAGTCTTTGGAGAGCCCATCTTGGGAGAGAATTAGAGAGGTTGGGGAGATGAAAACATATGCCTTAGGGGCAGGGGAGGGAACCTAATCCTCAAACTCCTAACTTGTCCTAACTCCCCGGGTGGGAGTTCCCGGGGATGTGTACCCTCCCTGTCGGGTGAAGACAGGGAGGTGAGTACCTACAGTGTACCCTAAGCTTGTGATCTCGCTGCCAGTCTCAATGTGCAGCGAGTCCCTATGGGTCTTGCGACCGACCGAAGAAGCTGGAAGAGAGCGGGGTTCAGTGACTGGTCGCGACTAGGAGGCGGGTCCGCGGGTCCAACACCCTTCCGACGTGACCTAGGCCCTGATGGGGCTTTAGAGGTATGCGGTACAGAGAGTAAAGTCCCGCACACCCCATTGAAAAGGAAGGATCCTCCGAGCAGACGGGTGTTGTGTCTGGTGTGGGCAACTGCCCTATTGTTAGTATTCGGGCTGATGTATGTGTTCAAATCGCACGGTAAACTTCGCTTGCGCGATGCAGGATTTTAGTTCGCTGCTAGTTGGATAGATGGCGTCGCGGTTCTTTTTGTTCCGATGTAGATTTGCTTCGTTGTTTTTTCTCGTGGCGGCTTTGATGCCGCTACATCACTCCCCTCCGGAGACCGGAGGTCGATAGTGGATGAGCCGATCATACATCTTGAGATGCTTGCCAGGCCAGTGGAAAGTTGGTTCCAGTGAGTCGGGACCGGAAGTCGCAGAGTTCTCGGTGAGTCGGAACTGTCTGCGGTGCCCCAGTGAGTCGGGGTGATGAGATCCCAGTGAGTCGGGATGATGCTGCTATGCTCCATTTGCTGGATCTGGCACAGCACTGCGTTATGCTCCAGTGAGTTGGACGTGGTATAGTGCTGTGTTTTTGCACCAGGGCGTCGGATGTGGGGCAGTGTTGCTGTGCGACGTAGTGGCGTGACTGCTGGCGTCGACCAGGAGAGACTCTTAGTGGCTCTTCATGTGACTGGCCGAAGGTGCAGTGTGCTTGCCAAGGTCGCTGATGAGGATGAAAGAGGCTGAGGATGCTGACGAGAAATGCGCGGCTGCTGCATGCTGATGGTCAGGATACCCGTAGAAGCCGTGGGTACTGGCTGGCTGTATGACTCGCTGCTCGAGAGCTTGAGGTCAGGATGAGGAGAAGTGATGATGACGTCACACTGAAGTAGTTGCACGAAGGCTGCGCTGACGTTCAATGTCGAGGGTCACCAGTTTAGAGGTATGCGGAACAGAGAGTAAAGTCCCGCACACCTCAATTGAAAAGGAGGGATCCTCCGACCAGACGGGTGTTGTGTCTGGTGTGGGCAACTGCCCTATAGTTAGTATTCGGGCTGATGTATGTGTTCAAATCGCACGGTAAACTTCGCTTGCGCGATGCAGGATTTTAGTTCGTTGCTAGTTGGATAGATGGCGTCGCGGTTCTTTTTGTTCCGATGTAGATTAGCTTCGTTGGGTTTTCTCGTGGCGGCTTTGATGCCGCTACTGGGCTAGGTCGGTGTATCGGGTCATCACCCACTAGGCTTCGTTGGCACCGTAAGATATCCACCGAGTGACCACGAGAAACGTGGATTTACCCAGAAGAGGTCACACCGTTTCTTGACAATACCCGTATGAGAAATAAATATCACTCGGCTGCTTTGAAAAAGGCAGCGTCGGATCAGAAGTTGTAGTCGGCGACCACAGTGACGTCACGGCGAGCGAGACGAGCAGGAGCGAGCGAGCGGTGAGTCACGGACCGGCTGAGAGCAGACGTCACGGTCGGGAGGCGCGCGCGGAAATTGACCGCATCGCTGTCCACCGGAAGTGAGCCCAAAAGACTGGCGGCATTGCCACGTTGTATGGCAATGCTTATCCTCATCATTCATTCATTCATATCAGCCGAAAGACGTCCACTGCTGGACATCGGCCTCCCCCAAGCGTCGCCACAACGACCGGTCCTGTGCGTCTCGCATCCATCGGCTACCCGCGACCTTCACCAGGTCATCGGTCCACCTTGTGGGAGGCCTTCCAACGTTACGTCTTCCGGTACACGGTCGCCACTCCAGAACTTTTCGCCCCCATCGACCATCTGTTCTGCGAGCAATGTGCCCTGCCCACTGCCACTTTAGCTTGGCGATCCTTCGGGCTATGTCGGTAACCTTGGTTCTCTTGCGGATATCATCATTCCTGATTCGATCACGCAAGGAAACTCCAAGCATTGCCCTCTCCATTGCCCTTTGAGTGACTTTGAGCCTTCTGATGAGGCCCATTGTAAGCGACCACATTTCAGTTCCGTATGTCATCACTGGCAACACGCACTGATCACAGACTTTCGTCTTGAGACACTGTGGTATGTGGGACGAGAAGATACCGCGCAACTTCCCGAACGCTGCCCAGCCGAGTCGGATTCGACGGTTGACCTCTTTCTCGAAGTTGGCCCTGCCTAGCTGGACCGTTTGTCCAAGGTAGACGTACTCGTCTACAACTTCGAGTGTAGAGTTTCCGATCTTGATGGGAGTGGGTGCCACATGGGTATTTACCATGATCTTGGTTTTGTCCATGTTCATTTTGAGATCCACCCTTTCGGAAGCACTACTGAGGTCATCGAGCATTGTACTGAGGCCCTCCGTAGTTTCAGCCAAGACGACTATATCGTCGTCAAATTGAAGGTGACTGATGTACTCGCCATTGACATTAATGCCTAGCCTTCTCCAGTCCAAAACCTTGAAGACATCCTCCATTGCGGCTGTAAACAGTTTCGGAGAAATGACGTCTCCCTGCCTCACACCCCGCTGCAGGAGGATAGGTTTCGAGGTCTGATCCTGAAGTCGGACTGACATGGTGGCGTTTTTGTAGAACGATTTCAGCACCTCGATATACCGATAGTCGATCTGGCACCGTTGGAGAGACTGCAGCACATGAGTCTCGATCGAATCAAAGGCTTTCTCGTAGTCGACAAACGCTAAGCAGAGGGGCAGATTATACTCTTCGGTCTTCTGTATAACCTGCCGGAGCGTATGTATGTGGTCTACGGTGCTGAAGCCTTTTCGGAATCCGGCTTGTTCGGGAGGCTGGAAGTCGTCAAACCTGCGTGCGAGACGGTTCGTGATGACTCTGGAAAACAGCTTGTAGACATGGCTCATTAGTGAGATGGGCCTATAGTTCTTAAGCAGGGCATTGTCGCCCTTCTTAAAGAAGAGTACCACCACACCTCTGCTCCATGCCTTTGGCGTTTTTCCTTCAAGTATGACGGAATTGAACAGTTCCTGAAGGGCCTTAAGGACCGGTCTTCCACCCGCCTTCAGGAGTTCGGCCGTAATTCCGTCCTCACCCGACGCCCTGTTGTTTTTTAGCTGCTTCAGAGCCATCCTAATCTCATACAGGCTGACGTCCGGGATGTCCTCGGAATAGTGCCGGGTCAATCTAGCTCTTGGGTCGTTAGCTGGATTCGTATCGGGTTTAGTCATTGACGTGTATAACTGTCCGTAGAACGTCTCGATCTCTCTCAGAAGCTCCGATTTGGCGGATATGGTTCTGCCATCAGCGGTCTTCAGTTTTGTGAGCTGGCTCTGCCCAATAGACAGATCTCTAGCAAAGACCTTGGAGCCCTTATTCCGCTCTATCGCGTCTTTAATCTTTGCAGTATTAAAGCGGCGGAGGTCTCTTTTCAAGGACTTGGAGATCCGTCCATTGAGCCGCCGGTATCTGCACGCATCTTCTTATCCTCTGTCCGAAGTAAAAGCCAGCCCATGAGTCACGCGAACTGTCAACTAAGCGTTTAGAAAGATCTTTAAATAAGGCATGAGCACTCGGACCCCACGGTCCAAGAGTTTCAACCCCAAACGGCTCAAAAAAAAAAATTGCCAACAAGGTTATTATATTTTCGCCGCTTGAGGTTCTCAACAGTCGCAGCGGCAGTACCAGCATAGCATGACGAGCTAGGAAGATGGGATGGCGCAAGAGTATCGACACAAGTTGCGTCTCACACTAAAGGCCTACCCATCTTCCATAGAAACAAAGACATACCGTCCGGTCGCTTGCCGTCGTCGAGTGCCAGGCCATTGGGTTCTAGTACGGCTGGAACGCCGACGACGGCGACAAGAGCGCGTCGGATAATGTCGTTGATATTTGCATGCCGTGCAAAGCGACCCGCACTTCGACAGCATGAGAGGCCCTGCTGCCCGAGGCTCTTGATAGCTTCGCCACAGTGACAACGATGAGGAGAACAACACGATGCGCCTAAGCGAAGGGAAGCAGCGAGGCGGAAAGTTGTATCGTTGAACAAGGTGCCTATGTTCGACGACGGTAGTGCGTGAAGCCAGAGGCCCGACTCCCACTCACCCACAGCCAGCAGGCGCGCACGCTCCGCTGTAGAAGCAGAAGTGGCAATAAGGTTCCTCTGAACTTCTCTGCAGAGCGGCTCATCCCACTGTCTCTGGTATGATAGGTTTGGGTTGCCGGGTAGATTTACATTCGGGCAAGCGAGTTTCCAGGCATTCACAGTTTCGGTGAAGCACGGCACATCAAAATCAATGAGTGTGGAAGCTAGGATATTCCTGATTAATCTATCAGTGCCATGAACCGAGGTTATAAAAGCCGGTAAACTAATATTGGTAGATCTGTTGGTTACCCATCGGGTACGGAACCCCAAAAAAAGTAGAATTTGGCCTGAACTTCAGTTTAATTTGTCAGAACACGAAAGTTTTAATTGAATCAAAGATTTGGTGCTTTCTAAGTCGTCACAATATGTATCGTATGAAAATCCGGTCAGTAGGTTCTAAGTTTATCACGTATGTGATAAACTACTACTATACTATACTACAGTACGTCTACCATGAGTTTTATCAATCTATACTCGCTAGCGACTGTAGTTAAAAAACTGTATGAAAACTTTGAAAAAACAAGTTTCTAATTTATTTGTTTAAGTTGTTAACGAACAAGTAAGCAAGTTGCAAGTAACACTTTAGTAAACAACTAAAAAAATTAATTAGAAACTAGTTTTTTTAAGTTTTCACACATTTTTTTAACTACAGTCGCTAGCGAGTATAGTTTGAAAAAACTCATGGTAGACGCCACGCCTGTTTGTCTGTATGTATATACAGACAGACAGGCGTGGCGAAGAATATTGATTGTAATTGTGACTAGAAGTGTGCGGTACAGAGTGTAAAATCCTGCAAACCTACATGGAATAGACGGGTGTTGTGTCTGCACATCTGATCGGGAATCCTCCATTTGCTACGGGAGTTTGCGGGACTTTGCACTCTGTTCTTCTCCTCATCGTAACCTCTAACTCTCGAAGTCATACAGGCAGTGAGTACCCATAGCTTCTGCGGGTATCCTCATATCCTGACCACTAGCATGCTAAACTGGTCATACCTAGTCATCACCTTCAGCCTCATCAGCGACCCACAATCAAAGTAGGTACACTACACCTTCAGCCAATTACATGAAGAGCCTTGAGCTTTGAAGAACCTCTCCTGGTCAACGCCAGCAGTCAGCCTCAACGCAACGCTCCCCCACATTCGACGCCCTTGCGTAAAACGCAGCAGAGTAACACACCCGACTCACAGGAGCATAAGGCAGTGCAGTGCCTCATTCAGAAACTGGAGCATAGCAGTATCACCCTCGGCTCACTGGGGTACCACCGCAGACAGTTCCGACTCACCGCGAACTACGGGGCATCTGGTTCTGACTCACTGGAACCAAAACCTTCTCTTGGCCCAGCAAGCATCTCAAAATGTATGCACGAATTCGGTCTACGGAGGGGGAGTGATGTACCTACTGGTATCTATAGTGACATTTATACCTCCAGATACGATCAAAAAGACCTGCCGTCATACAAATCATGCATCGCGGTATAAGACTTTTCGGTGCGATTTGAAAAAATACAACAGCCCAAATGTCAACCATTGGGCACTTGCCCACCAGACAAAACACCCGTTTGATCGGAGAATCCTTCATTTTCAAAAGACGGTTTGCGGGACTTTACACCCTGTTCCGCATACATCTATACTTATCACGTCAGTGTCACCGGTCTATAGTATGTGTAGGAATGTGGAACAAGGTTTTTAAAATCCGACAGACAGCTGCCGTGGAGTTCATAAGCCGTAGTGTCTCTTTTTAAAATAGAGTAATCTTCGGTATCATAGACAAAACGAGCAAGCCCACCCAAATGAAATACTTTCGCATTTTAAATATTTTAATAGAATAAAAACAGTTAAAAAATCGCTATAACCCGATTTTTTAACTACTCAAGTATATGCTGGCATAGGATGAGCATACAAAAAATACCTCAACATTTTTGGCTTTTTGTTCACTGACGCGTCTTTTACCTTTTTACCCGTTGTATCGGGCTGCGCGTCAGCAGACGAAGGTTTACTTGCTGATGTCATTTCGTTTGCTACTTCATCTTCAGTGTCCAATATAGATACACATCTCATGAGCAAAATATTTTCTCGTTCTTCGAAACTCAAAACACTCTTTGGTTTTGGTTCTTCCCAAATAAATTTATGTTGGTTTTCAATGTTATCTTTTAGTTTTTGGTTATGAGTTGCTAGAATTGTTTCAATACCATTACAAACTTTATATGCATTCGGCGGAGGACCTTTATGATAAATATTTGGGAAACGTTTAGCGCGATGTAAAGGTCCACGCTTAAAAGCAGGAAAGCATCTTGGCTTTTCTAGGCAATAATAGCCAGGTCCAGGCGTTTTTAACATCCCATGTACGGGCATCCAGGAGTACCATGGCTCCAAACGCCCTTCAGAAGAGTCAAATGGGATTCTGGATTTTAATTGTGCAGATTTTTCCGTACTATTTCTTAATGGAAGAAAATCAGCTGGGCTTGGCTCATCATGTTTTTTAACCAATGGTTTCATACGAATCGTTTTAGATCTAAATTCCCACGTTGGTAAAATACATGGTTTCTCTTTATTTAGTGGCTCCACAATTTCATCATCATTGCTTTCTTCAATTATTTCTTGTTTAAATCTTCCAGCAGAACACCCAAAAGGCGCTGTACGGCAGTTAACAAAATTCCCTATTTTAAAATTGACCTTATAAGTAGCTGGACTTGGTCCTTCTTCGCGTTGTATTTTGAATCGTTTTCCTTTCATACCGAAACATGCTGGTTCTGGTAGTTTGGCATGACAGAGAATGTCAGGAGGTTCTATTGCATCAAAATCTCTTCGCAACAGATGCTGTGCTGGTCCTGGACTGACATCATATTTTGACTTTGAATTAGGAAACCTTTCAGCTTTTGATCCCAGAAATTGAAGATCTGTACATTTAGGTAACGTAGGCCTATATGTTGCAGGACTAGGAAGATTTTCTAATATGTTTCGTCGTTGGACCATTTCTATAAAACGAAGTTGCTTTGACGTTTTTCGTTTCCAAGCGCGAACTTTTTCACCGCAAATCTCATCTCTAGTAGGATCCCTTCCAATAAAATAATCTGCAGGACCAGGTCTTACTTCAATACGTTTGAAATCTCTTGCAGTTCTATTACTCCATTTACATCCTTGATAAAAAGCAGTCGACTCGTTCACTGTAGCGTCATAAAACGGTGGACTTTCTTCTTTAATCTCGTCCCTAATTCGATATTGAGTACCGTCTGATGTTATATTAAAACCTTTATCATATCTTGACGGAATTGACAAGCCCTCATCACCAAGATGTGATCGGGGTGCGGTGTCTTTAAAAAGACGTCGTCTAACTTTACCTTGACAAACAACGTCCTCTGCTATTTCTTCTCCAGTGGGACATTCGCATGGAGTTGGAATCCCACATTTACACAATATTTCTTCTAAGTCTTCTGCACTGAATTCTTCATACGGAAATCTTGGCTTTTTTGAAAGCATTGATGAACAATTTGGTATATTGCTGGGCAAACTTTGATCATAATCGGTTTGTGTCCATAATTTTGCTACATCTAACGTAACGCGGGGTGTTTTTGAGAGAAACGGAGCTGCATTCTGTTTTGTTCTGTTTGTATAATTTTGACTATATGAACCAGGATCAAGAAGAGTAAAATATTTTGGTGGTGGCGGAAAACGATCGCCTAAACTGTACGCCATAATTAGATTATGTCTGCACGGGTATCACAGTGTTAGTGGATCCAAAAATGTAATGCAGAAATAAACACCATGTCTAAATAAAGGAACTACAAAAAGTAAATAAAAAGGTAAAAATATTAAAATCTTTAAACCATTCACAATGACAATAGTGTCATCCAGTGTCATCCGTCTAAAAAGGTATAGAATGTATAGTCGCTGGCACAAGTGGCTTCACTTAATAGGCTTGTACATATGTACAACAAAGGAAACAAGGATTGATTGATGGTTCGAATACGGCCGCTTTCAATAAACGATCTATCTTTACTTCATGTTTCAAAAGATGAACAAATCTATCCAATTATCCTATCCTAATTTGCGTTTGAATAACCTACTGACGGATAGCATTATCTACTGACATTGCCTATCTATTATTGGGAGCACGGATAGCCTACTAGAGATAAGACCGCTCATACAAGTCGTTCTTACCTACATTATAAAGTTTCAAGTACTCTCCGATAGAAGGAGCTAAGTCTGGAAACGTCATTTGATCCGTCAACATCGGCCGATAACTCGACTGCGCTTTTGAAAATTAATAGCTATAACACTGTATTTTCTTTAAATAATGGAATATTATAGCAATGATGATAGCGATATGGATTTATTCCAAATGATAATTAGAAGAAGAATTTAAACCACGCGTGAATTTTAAGATTAAATTAAACGAATAAGTGTTTGCATACAGATTTACTACAGCATGAAAATAATGACTCACAGAAAACTAGTATTTTATTAAGTACTCTTTTGAATAGACTGTGCGAATTAAGAAATCAAAATTCATTCAATAGTTTGCTAAATGAGTCCAAAGATTTAGCAAAAGAGTGGGGGTAACAACTGTTTTTAAAAAAAAAGGCGAAAGATAACGAAGTGTTTTTTTGATGAGTTAATATCACAAGATGAAAGAATTTCAGACCCGGAATCCTATTTCAAAGTCAATGTATACTATTGCTGTTTAAATATATTAATTTGTCAAACAAAACAAAGATTTTGTTCGAAATATTACAACCGGAGAAACTCCTGTCTTCTTCAAACGAAGAGATATTAAACGCTTCCGGAAAACTGTGGGCTAAATACAGTAAAAACATGTCAGTTAATCTTTATGACCAATTAAAGGCTCTAAAAACATGCTTATAATCTGAAATTGAAAAAAAACATTCCATTAAGGAACTAATTGAATTATTGCTTATAAAATTCAATAGTCTTGCATCCAGTTTTCCGGAGGGGAGGTAATAACAGCATGCTTTTTATTTGATTTATCAGACTGGATTATCAGACTGGAGATATAGGTTATCAGACTGGAGTAACTCTTAATCAGCTGAAGAAAGTAGTTCTAATCGAAGGATTTACAAAACGAGAGTCGACCATTATAATATTTTGGATAATAGCGAATTCCAAATTACATTTCGACTAGATAAACCGTTTGTACAAAGTTTACTAGTCGAAATTTATCCACATCTGCTCATCAGGTATGTATTATTGGTGCGGATAACAAAAGGGTTACTGCCGGACGTTAGTTAATATTAGAAACAAATACATCATTCTGTTAATAGGTACGGACATAAAACTTTTACAAAAAAAAAGACAAACAATGGATTTACGACAGGGGTCATAGACATTTTATAATTATTTACAGTTGTTAGCACACAATAAGTAAAACTTGTAGAGACAACCGACCAACAACCGACCGAAATTGTGCGGTAAAATATTTCTTAACGTCTCGTAACTTTGACAGCTCGTTGACCGTTCTTTTTTGTTATAGGCACACCATAGCCCGACATCTGCATACATTTGGCCTACTATCCGTAATTCGATACCCTCCCATCCGTGCGCAGCAAGCTGTCGGTAACTTATCTAACGTGACGATTTTATAGGCACGATTTTGAATCACGCCTCGTAGAAAATACTTCTACTATGCGTATGGAAAACGTATCGTTTCTTGTTTATAGGCACCGGGCATTAGATAAGTTATTGAAAACGGGTGGATTGGAGATGATGTCTGTATTCCGAAATGTAAAAAAGTATACTGACCAGTGCTCATGACGTCATGTATCCGACGCCATTTTGTACTGATGTGCCATCATACTGTACTGGTGAGACAAATGGATATGTTAAATGTGGAATGGGGAATTTTTCAAACTGGCTTCAATTTATGACGTCATGAGCACTAGCCCGTATACTGTTTTAATTTCGGAACGCAGCAATAAAAACGCCAAAAAAAGTATACTGTCACTGTCATGCCGTCTTGTGTCAAAAGTGAAATTTGCTTGCGTCAAAATTGTGTTTGACTGTCAAACAGTATGAGCGAGCGTCAAACTTGACGTTCGTCCGTGATAGAGTGCCAATTCAGGATTTTTTTTTCATCATTTCTGCTTGCAACTTTCGAGTTTTGCAAGGAAGCGCAGAACTACTGACTGTTGAGCTACCAAAATAACTGATAACTTAAAAATACTTGCATTGTTGAATTCATGTTGCAGTTTTATGAGTGATTTAAGTTAATAATGCACTTCTACGGTAACAATAATATGCGTGAAACATGGGGTTGACCCAAATGAAGCTTTTCATTATTTTATTCGGTCTCAACTTACTGTCGTTCGCTTTTGGCGATGGGGATGGAATTAACATAGATTCTGTGTGTAATTCTTCGATATCTGAGCGTGTTGATTACGAGTTTAATTCAGATGTAGTGAGCAGTGAACATATAATAAGTTACAAGGGTTATTTCCCACGATCGACTCGAGAGAACTATGTCAGCGCTGCGTTGAGGAATGCAGGGGTAAGTTTATAAGATAAACGTATTTATAAAGAAACGAATAAAATCACGATGCTGTTGTTTTACTTTAAAATCGTAACTTTTGTTATTTTATTCTTATTTAATTTTGTTTACCTAAGTTTGTAGCTGATGGCCAATTTATTTAAATTACTAAGGCTATACACCATTCAATAGATTAGTAGGTGCCCATTTATATCACACCAAAATGTACAAAAATATCCTGTAAAACAAGGGGTAATTAATAGCAAGTTTTGCATTCATAAGCTCTATTTACTCTATTCTATACCTCTTTACATTCGCTATAAACCATATGTGGACCTGGTGATTGTATAATGATATTGTGTCTACTGTGTAGGTTCTACCTGGGTAGAGAACCCATTGAGACCTAAATTACCATTATCTACAATTTTTTATTCCTCTTTTTGTTTCACTCAATGACTCTCAGCCCCAATGGGGGCCAAATCGTATTTTCTTATTATTTTGTGTTTAATTTGCAGATGCTGATGCGTTAATCATCTATAACTTTTCAGCCTATTGGTTTATTTTTTTAAAATTTAAATGTAATCCATGTTTGCTGTATGCCATTTGTTTATGATTTTCTATAGATTTATGGTAAATTTCAATATTTTATGGCGAATTTCACTTTCAAACTAATCCTGAAAATATGTTTTTTGAACAATATCTTACCTGATGCTAAGCTATGATGCAGTTGGCGATAGTGCATGCTTGCCTAAGTATAATATCATCTAGGACTTGAAAAGTATAGTCTACTGTACCTGTAGAATACATTTGTTATTCTAAAATGTTTGTATTATATGTCATCATTCCGAAATTGTATTTTTTTACTGTTGATAGGCACACGTTTGACCACTGTCTCACCTGGGAAGCGATAATGCCGTCAAAATCCTTATAGTTTTAGACTTAAGTTGCTATCAAAACTAAGTTTCGACAACTTACCCATAACATAATGACTATAGAAAGGTCTTCTCTTCTAAAGACCAGCAACAGGCTATCCAAGGCTAAGAGGAGTCTTAATAGGTAAAGAAGGATCACCTTAAACAACCCAAACGCCACAAGCATTGTTTGATGCGTAAATTTAACGCTACTTATTGATTTTTCTGGAGTTGATTACTAAAGTTGGCAAGGTATTATGTTGAATTTACACACAGTGGACTTAAATAACTTGAATTCCTCTCCTGTTTTCATATTGTGCTGTTTCTCCTCTATCCCACATAATGGCCTGCATTCAATTTGTCATGCTTGCGGTATGCTTTCCTAAGTGGTCAGTGTTGCATTTCGAAGATTTTTTTTCTTCTGTGCTAATCTGCAATCAGTACTCTACTATAAGCAGATGATTTGTGAGGTTTTTTCAGGTCAGGTGCATCCTCCAGCGAGGACAACTACTCATTATACCTATTATACATAATATAGTGAAATCTCACTACAGTATGTCTTTTCTCTTGAGACGTTTTTGATAGCTGCGCGTGAATAGATTAGCCGCAAGTACATTCGGATGTTTTTCCATCCACTTTGGATATTTTTTGTTGAGGCATGAATTTCCTCTTTTATAGTGGTCATATTTAGTTGTGAGTGGATTTCAGAATTAGTAACCAACCATGGAACATGTGCTATTGCTCTTAATATTGCGTTCTGCATTCTTTGAAATATTGCTATATTTCAATTACTTGCACTGCCGCCAAAGCTGGGTGCCAAATGTCCAATTTGGTTTCAATATAGACTCTTAAATTAGTAGTTTGTTATCTAGCGTTAACTTGCTATTTCAACCCAGCATCAAATAGACATCGGTGCCGTATATTGAGTTCTTCTCTCTTGCATTTGATATGCTGGTTCCTCGTCAAGCGGCGATCCAGGTGTATACAGTTCCCGTCACGCAAGTTTACCTCCCCGAAGTACGTCGCAATCGACTGCGCAGTATGTCAATTTGACAAAAAACATAGGACAGCGCATGCGCGGGTAGGTCGCGCATGCGCGTGGCCGCGCAAGATGGCGGGTGTAATGGCATCTCACTCGCTCGTTTACGTTCGATGCTTCCGTGTGACTCGCTTGCTCAATGCAATACGACTGTTGATGCGAAAAGTGTTACACGTTGTTATTGTTTGTAATAAATTATTTTGGTTATTTCTTACTATTTGATTTGTTTTTTGTGTGTATTTGTGGTGTTAATTTTTGATAGTTATTGTTACTGGTAGTCTTTGTTACTCGTTTATAATATAATACGTATAAAAAAATATATATTCTAGGATTGTAACACTTGTTTACGCTATTGCATCTGCGCGGTCGTCACTAAAACCTACCTTCGGAGGGGTAAACAACGGTGATGCGAACTGTACTTTACAACACTGTCTTTGTGTGGTAATGTAGAGTTTTCAAGGGGTACCTACATGCGGCAGTTTTCTCTCTGAAGTGTCTCCACCCAAACTTTTTCTCACCGAATCTTCTATTTTTGAAGCCACTTCGTAAAAGCGTCAAAGCCTTGTCGAAGTTACTCTGTGGCCCGCTCTAGCTGCTTATTACTCGCGATTATGGCTGTGTCATCGGCAAAAGTAGCAGTCATGACTCTGTCTGACAGTGGTAGGTCTGAGGTGTATAAGGTATACAGAATAGGTACCAATACCGATCCTTGGGGCACACCTGCTTTTATACTGTAGAATTTAGAAGTCGATTCAGATTCCTTTACCTAAAAGATTCTCTGTGTGATATAGGATTACAAAAAAATTTAGTTGTAGCTGTGCGGAAGACATTTTTTAAAAAAAAAACGTTGCCCCACACTATGAATTTCTCCTGTATCGTGGGTGCACTTACAAACATAAATACATATGCACAAATAGCCAGAACCGGAACAACTATCTGTAGGCCATACAAATATTTGTTCACATTACAATAATGCGACACGCAGCGCAGCAGTTAATCGCTCAACCCCTGCGCCAACCGTGCCGTTGACTTGTTTTTATCTTACAGAGGAGACCCTCGTGCCAGACCCTATCAAATGTCTTCTGTATGTCCAAAAAGGCAGTCCAATCCTAAGTTGTTTAAAAAAATGTCGGGACATTAATAACCGAAGTCGAAGGGTTTAAAATAGAATTTCTCTGTCTGTTTAATAAATATCTGTTCCAAGTTCAAAAGAGGTTGTGTGTTGTTTGTTTCCTGAGCTGTTTCTTTTTTGTTTCGTGTGACGTCTGAATACTTTTTCGTTGTGTTGTTAGAATTTTCAATCACTCTGCTGCCAGGTACATTCACCAATACAGGGGCTTGGTCGCCCACCCCTGAGCGGTCTTCGGTGACATATTTCACACTCGCAGGCTCGGGTACCTGCGAGCGCCGGGGGTAAGCCGGATCGCATGACATCGCACGCTCGTTATCGGACATTTTCATACTAAAGGGGGTTGGGAGTATAAACATGATGCTTTCCCAAGGCATTATGACCACACTTTCAGGGGGTATTTAGTGCCTCTGGGCAACTGGTAGCCTGGGAACAGGTTACTTGACCGCCGCATGTGACTCAGCGTTAAACATTTCCTCTATTGTTTCAGATATCAAACTGGACACTGCTGCGACGTAACAACCCTGCAAAAGAGTATCCAAGTGACTTTGATGTAATCATTCTTGAAGATGGAGGCAGGAAAGCACTTGATGCTCTGAAAGACCATCCTGCTATCAGACGTGTTACTGCGCAGCGGCAGGTCACACGGACCATCAAGTATATCCGTGAGGTAAGGAAAAATGTCTGCCTACCTACAGGGCTACGATTCTCCGGGGTTAATAAATAACACATAGAGCTTTGTAAAGACATTAACGAGAGGGATTGACGGACATGAGGGTCTACAGAACTATTAACTAACAATAACTTTTTCATAAGCTCGACGCGTCGTATTAACAGCCAGACACAATTGCCTTTGTTTTATTGTGATGCATGAATGTTTTCTCAAATATTTGTTGCATGGAAGAAATAAATACTTTGAAAGCATTGTGTTCTTATTCAGTGTGAGTGTGATACATTAACGTTTGTTTAAACTCGAATTGTAATTTAGGATGATTGTGGGCCAGCTGGGTGCTTGTATGCGGGCTGGCGCAATCATCGTGGTCGAGGGCTGCACTCCCTCAGGCAGCCGCGAGAGGTAAGGAATCTACTTATTTCGTAACATTATTAGGAATGCTGCAAAATTACATTGATGTTAAATGCTACCCATTAGACTAAAGAAAAACGGTTTTGCATTTGCTGGTAAGACTTGAAATGCATTTTATGACTGAGTGTGCGTTGAGGGTCAAAATGTTCTAATTTTCCAGCAGAATGGTGGCTACACATCTAGGAAGTTGTTACGAACTGTGCCACGTCAAATAACATCCGTGTTGAAGGCGGACCTCCTCTGGTCGCTTGGTGTGACTGGTGAGTACCTAATGTGACTAATTTGCAAAAAAAATTGTCTAAACGTATGTATTTCATGTCATATTTGTGACGCAATTTCTCCAAAAATGTACATAATCGTTTGTACAAGGCTCATTATTCACGATCAGGTGAGGGCATCAATGTAGCAGTGTTCGACACGGGGCTGGCTCGAAACCATCCGCACTTCGGGCGCGTCCGGGAGCGTACGGACTGGACCGGCGAGAATACTCTGGATGACGCTCTTGGCCACGGTACATTCGTTGCCGGAGTGATCGCCTCTAGATCCGACTGCCTTGGATTTGCACCTGATGCTGATTTACACATTTTCCGGGTCTTCACTGACAATCAGGTATTACTTCTTACTACTATGTATTATATTAAATTTGAAAGGATGGATGTTTAGTACTTAATCACGCTGGAATGGATGACCGGATCTGGTTGAAATTTACCACAGAGATAGATTATAGTCTAGAATAGCACATAGGCTTTTAGGACGGGAGCATGTTCTTTTGGGATAATTACCGACAATCACGCTGCCGAAGCCGCTGGCGGATCTGTAAAAAAAGTAAAACTGTCATGCGAAATTAATACTGACATCAAAAAAGAAACGTGAGGTATTTGTCTTCTTTTAAATCTTTCCAGAATAAGTAGATTTTGAGCATGACGAGTTGTAGTGAGAATGTATTATTTTTTATCAACTGCAGAATAACAAAGCGTCAATTACTTTTTCTAATCAATCGATAAAATGGAAAACATTTTATGAAAACACAAGTATAAAAACAGAAACAATGATATCAGAAAACTCAAAGAAATTAACGGAAGTGTGCAGAGTTTAATGTGGCCGCGTGATTTAATTAATTCAAAGATAAGATAATAATAAAGACAATTCGGTGAGTTGCCGCGTTTGGTCGCTACAAAGTTCAGCTAACTCGATATAAGAGTTGCGATAAGGAAATATATTTGCTTTGTACGACTGAACAGTATTTTAGTTATTTTTAGGGTTCCGAACAAAAAAACGGAACCCTTATAGGATCATTCGGGTGTCAGTCTGTCTGTCCGTCCGCCTGTCACAGCCAGTTTTCTCCGGATCCACAGGACCGATTCTGTTGAAATTTGGTACACATATGGAATTATGTGACCCAAATACGGACGCGTTACGCAAATCATTCAATTTTTAGTATGGGGGTTACTTTTTGGGGTCAAACTAGAAAATTCTAAAAAAAGTTTTTTGGTCAATATCGTGTGACCATATCAAATGAAAGGGCTTACTGTAAGGGTTTTAAATATTTTTCATAATTTTGAGTAGATGAGTAGAATACTCCCGCAACTAAGCCCGAAACTACGGACTTCGGGCTTAGAGAGTAGCCCCCCTGACCAGCTTTTGTCCGCGGCTTCGCTCGCATTAAATTAGCCAATAACCGTCTATAGGGTTGGGACCAACACTGTCTATCGCTGAACCAAACAAAATCTGAACTAATATTACAAAGCTGAAGAGTTTGCTTCTTTGGTTGAACGCGCTATCTCAGGAACTACTGGTTCGAAAGTTTATGAAAAAAGCGATGGGCCTGTTTCAATTATCCTTCTTTTAGATTGTTTATACCAATTTCCAAGTAAATTGAAGCAAACAGTAAACTTTTGCCTATGAACCCTTTGCTCCACTGGGGGTAATTTAGAAGAACTAATAATGACAAACTTTTTTTTTTTTACTATATAGGCATACGTATGACCACAATCTCACCTGATGGTAAGCGATGATGTGGTCGAAGATGGAGCACGTTTGCCTAGAAGCAACCTATTCACTCTTGTCTTAAAGACTCCCAGACTTTATAATTAACTAAGACCAGCTAGTCTATTCTGTAAATAACTATTTCGATATCGAGCTTCACCTGAGTCACAAAACTCACAAAGTGAGCTAAATTACACACAACATAAGTCTTATACAAATACGAATTTGATACTTCACCTCGGATTCAGCTGTCAAGACACGTACAGAATAGCACTACAGTACCAAGTTTCAAGTATATAGGCAAAAAGAAATAAGATGTTTCGCGATTTCAGTGTTGGTCCTGTAGTTAAAGTTGTTCATAATGATGAGTACAATGACCCATTAAGAGATATTGCGTTTATTCTGTTACATGTATATACGACGTTGTGTTGTTGTTGTTGTTTTGTTGTGTGTGTTGTTGTTTGAAAGTGAAAAGTAACTGGACTCTGAGAGTCGAAAGGTTCGAATCGCGCCACAACATCAACTTTTTTTTTTTTTTTTAATCTCACCTGATGGTAAGCGATGATGCGGTCGAAGATGGTTTGCCTAGAAGCAACCTATTCACTCTTGTCTTAAAGACTCCCAGGTTGAAACCCTGGTTGATATCTGGAAACACAGACTGGCAGGGAATTCCACTCCTTAGCTGTACGCACTATGAATGTGTTCCCAAAACGTTTAGTGCGTGTGGGTGGGATGGCGTTATGTCGTTCGTGGTACGATTTCCAACCCACTATCTTTCCCGACTTTCTTGAAAGAGGACTTTTTGCCGAAATTTGTTGCATTTCTACGTTTCCGAGGACAGTTACGCGACACCACGCAGCGAAACACGACGCCGACGTTACGTGTATACAACCTGTATCAGAATAAACGCAATACCTCTTAAGGAGTTACTGAACTCATCATTATGAACAACTTTCACTATGGGACTTACACTGGTATCGCGAAAAAAAATCGACCCCCCCATACATTTATATGCGCATAATTCGACAAAATGTACTGAAAAGCTAATTCCTTTTTCGCGATTTCGGGATTGGTCCCATAGTAAAAGTTGTTCATAATGATGAGTACAATGGCTCCTTAAGAGGTATTGCGTTTATTCTGTTACACGTTGTAGTTATAGTTTTAATATGATTTATTTATAATTATGTATAGTTAGCTATTAATATATATATGAAGACTTAAACAACTACACTAAATATCAAGAAATTATGTACAAACGCGTATAAAAACAAAATTAATCATTGGGTTATTATAGTTTAAGATAATTCGGTGTATTTTATATCTTAGATGCCTGAAAACATTTTTTTTTTTTTTTATAGATAAGATAGAAAAAGCTCCAGCATGCTACGAATTTTGCCATCTTTTCCCGCGAAGCATGCAACATTATTATTAACCTTCAGCCACTAAATAACAGTGAATTGCACTTGAATAGTACACATAACATGATCGTTTTCAATGTAAAGTACACGTATAGTGTCATACGGTCATACCAACACTTGAGTTCGAGTGTTCATTAAGTACTTTTATTATAAACAATAGACTCTTCAAATTCATGTGTATACCAACACAGGTGTGTTTTCTGGTAGCTACCAAAAGGTACACACAACACAATTCCTGTGACGCACCATTGAATAATTCAAACTCTCGTATATAAGTAAACTAGCTTCTGCCAGCGGCTTCGCCCGCGTAGTCCCTAGGGAACATACTTCCGGAATAAAAAGTAGCCTATGTCCTTTCTCAGGCTCTAGACTATCTGTGTACCAAATTTCATTTAAACCGGTTCAGTAGTTTTGGCGTGAAAGCGCGACAGACCCACAGACAGAGTTACTTTCGCATCTATAATATTAAGTAAGGATTGTTTGTTTGTAGGAAGTAATTTTTAGAAGTCATCAAGAATATTTTATCGCTGATTGTAAGGTACATTACTATCGCTAAGGCCGCCATAGAATAATTTTGTTTCCAACATTTACCAAACACAAAAACCGATACACATGTCAAATACGAATATATTCAACTAAAAAATCTTGATAAAAATTTTCTAAACCGGCCAAGAGTTTCGAGCGCGAAGGGTTCCGTACCATAAACCTTAATTGTTGTTATTTGTTGTTATAGTGGCAATAGAAATACACAATCTGTGAAAATTTCAACTAACTATTACGGTTCCTGGGATACAGCGGGCTGACAGACAGACGGACGGATGGACGGACAGACGAACAGTGGAGGCTTAGTAATAGGGTTCCGTTGGTTACTTTTTGGGTACGGAACCCAAAAAATTAATCATGTATGTGAGCTTAGATAGTGGCTCTAAGTTTACCTACATGATTCATTTTTAGGGTTCCAAGACGCAGTAAAAAACCGGTCAAGCGCGAGTCGGACTCGCGCACCGAGGGTTCCGTGCCATCATATAAAACGTGAAATGTTTTTAAATTTTCATCGGCGAGGCCTATATAATCGTCAGAGAATTTTAGTGCTGCTGTGTATATTGCAGTTTTAGATCAGCGCCATCTCTTAACCGATAGTGAAACTAATGTCATTTTTGTTGAGTTTTGAAAAAAAGTGTGCTAGACATCGTATTATTTTTCCTGTAATCTTTACATAAACTATCACATAGAATAATTTCAGATTTTTCTCAATGCAAACTTCGCAGGTAAGGGGTGAATGGTCAGAATTTTTCATTTTTTATCAAAGGTCAAAAACTAAGCGGCTTAAAAAAATAATAAAATATATTTGAGAATTTGCAAATAGCGCTCTTTCATATGATACCCCATATAAACTAGTAGCCCCACTTCGAATTTTTAAGAAACCATTTCAGCCGCTGTTGCAAAAAAATATAAACATATTTATTTTTTTCTTATTTGCAAAATAGTTGAGCAAACGTCATCTAAAACTATTCCAAATTTCAAGTTGATAGCATTTGCTTTGTAAATAATATTTATAATTTATCCCAGGTTTCATACACATCGTGGTTCCTAGACGCGTTCAACTATGCCATAATGCGTAAGATCGATGTTTTGAATCTGAGCATCGGCGGACCGGACTTCATGGACCATCCGTTTGTCGACAAAGTATGGGAACTAAGTGCAAACAAGGTGAGTAATGTGAACAAAGACACCACACATACAATTGTTTTCAACAATACTGATTGACTACCCGTGTAGGCTTGTAAGTGGTTTATGAATTGCTCCACAATCACATCGTATTTCGGTATAAAGTACTCAAGAAAATACAATAAGGCATCTCAATTGGTATCTCATGGCCGACTCTACTCAAGGCAACTTATGACAACAGTCTTAACAAACAGGTGAACAGACAATCAAAACGTTTTGAGTGTCCTATCCGACATATCTACAGACAGATGATGCTGTTCTTCTGAAAGGTTAGGTGCGTACTATTAACCGGTGTGCGTGTATGAGCAGATCAGAGGTATGAATGTAAACTAATCAAAAGCAATATTAAGAGGAAATGCTGGCGGCGAGACTTTGTATGTAAAAAACATAATTCGAGGTTTGGCTCTCTACTGTTTTCTCCTCCAATATTGGACCGATTTAAAAGATATTTCACAAACTGAATAAGAAGGATATATACTGTGTCTCTATGTTTTCCTTTTTTGATTGATAGTTGTCAAATTTGGACACAAGGGCTCTGTTGACAGCGATTTATCGGATAATTTTGAGCATTTTGTGAGAGTTCTAGTGTTTATACGGTTAATAAATCGTCAAAAAGGAAAACATAAAGGCACAGTATGTATCGTTCTTATTCAGTTTGTGAAATATCTCCTAAATCGGTCCAATATTGGAGAAGAAAACAGTCGAGAGCCAAACCTCGAATTATGACTTTTTACATACAAAGTCTCGCCGCCAACATTTCCTCTTAAGAATGATAGCAGGTGGCGTTCCGTTGTTTCTGCTCACCCCCTATAGGAAAAAAGACGTGAGCCAAAATTGTAGCGAATAAATAACTATTGGTATAACACAGTACACTCGCTAGGTAGTCGTTTCCGCCGTGTCCATTATCCTGTTACTCTTTGTTAACGGTTCTGTCGTTTATCTAAACGCCGAAGAATGGCTAGTTTTTATAACTATGTAAGGCAACAGTAGTTTGAACTATGGTTGAAAATATTTAGATTTTATCGGACAAATAAGTCATGCTTTGTCGCGTTCTGTTACATCGATTTACAAACTGAACACTGTTTCGTTATTCTTACATCTGCAACAACCAAGTACATGTAGCCAACTACTTGTGGGATTAAGTTCCATAGTTTACCGGACGATATTACCACATAACTTGTACTTTAAAAATAGGTAATCCTGTTAGACTAAAACTTGAATAGGGTGTATTTATTTTGAGGTGCAACTGGATTGTGGGTTATCGATTAATGGTCAATCGACGTTTGACTGATCATTTTCATGATACGAGTAAGATGGACATATGGCTATAGGCTACAGCAGGAGTTTCCAAACTGTGCGACGCGACACGCGACTCCCCGGGGCGTCGCAGTGCTTTCCCAGAGGAGTCGCAAACCGCCACGGAAATGAAACGCAAATATGCTGCAATTGGCAAATAAAATGGGAGCGTCTTGTTTTGGAAGCCTTTCTGCATGCAAAATCTGTTGAAGATCTCATCTGAAGTCAAGTTTGTAGTAAATTGATATTCGTCGAACACTTATTGATTACAACATTTTATAGATATTTTTCAGTGAGTCTTAATCAGAAAAGCAAATTCAACCGTCTCATTGATTGTTGTATTTTCTTTTACAAGGGGGTCGCGAAAAAAAACAATTAAAGGGAGTCACACTATAATAAGATTGGGAACTTCTGGGCTACAGGGTTTGAGGTAACAAGGCTTGATGAATGTCACTCCTTTAAATAAAAATAGACGACATCCATCGCCATCCTTGTCATACTGCACACAACACTGCATCAGTGCGATTGATTGATTGAAAGTCCAACTTATGTTGGTACTCAATTAAGTTGGGCTTTAATTGATTTCGAAGCAAGATAAGATTATTTATAGACAATCCTCCTTTTAGGTGATCATGGTGTCCGCCATAGGTAACGACGGCCCATTGTACGGGACACTGAACAACCCAGCGGATCAAATGGATGTCATCGGGGTGGGCGGCATCGGGTTCGACGACAGAATTGCCAAATTCTCGTCTCGCGGCATGACCACTTGGGAACTACCGCACGTGAGTATTTAGTTACAATTTGACAGATATTCAGAAACTTTTCATGATTTCCTTATTCGGGTACTTTTAAGTGTCAACCTCTCACGATTCCCAGTCTATATAATACTAACACAGCGCCCGCGACTTCGTCCGCGCGGATTTAGTAGGTATTCCACAAACTTCAACGCTACCTCTAAATTCTTTTGTTGCGTTGACCACAGGGTCAGGGTGATTTTTAAAAATCGTTATTATTACTGTGTTAATTATTCCACTTTTAGATTCCTATTTTTGATTTAAGTTAAATTGTTTCATTACATGTTTGTTAAAGTTTATCTCTAGAAACTAATAAATTCTTTCACTGATAAAGTTACACTATCTCTGAATATCATAAGGCTATACTTTTTATCCCGAAATTAACGTGGAACAGGCCGTAGGAGCGAAACAGCGGGAAAAAGTTAGGAAATATAAAAATAATTATATTTATATTCGTTCCGTATCAATGGCAAAAATGAGAATGTTTGTTGCAAGTTACTTAGGTAACGGTATTCAGCTGGGAGTTTCACACAGTTGCAATGAAATTACTTGTTTTAATTGAACAGCGCATACGATGCAATTGGATGCAATCTATTTATATAGGTTACGGCTAACGATAATCCAATCGATACGCGGAGAGTATTGATGTTTAATTAAGAAAAAACATTGTTTGTGTTTTGTTGACTATTTCGAATAGTTTATTTGTTTACTGTGTGCTGATTTTTAGGGTTCCGAACATCCGTAAAAATTAAAAAAGCGCACAAAGTGCGAGTCGGACTCGCACACGAAGGGTTCCGTATCATTAACCTAAATTTATTTGTTGTTGTAGCGGCATTAGAAATACACAATCTGTGAAAATTTCAGCTGTCTACCTATTACGGTTCTTGAGATACAGCCCGCTGACAGACAGACGGATTTTAAATGAAATAGCTTTGAAGTTATTCAAGAAATTAGACCAAAAATTACCCTTATCTCCGAAACTACTGAGCCAAAAATTTTGAAAAAATGCAGATAATAGTAAAAAGATAAATAATAATAATAGATAGTAGTAGATAAAGATTACAGGAAAACCTATAAGAAATCTGTAGTGTTAAAAAATATGTTAAAAAAATGAAATTGGTTCGGAACCCTTTGCACGCGAGTCCGACTCGCACTTGGCCAGTTTTTAATTCTTTAATATCGTCTTTCATATTACCCTAACCCTTAAAGGATCACTTTGTTGTCCGTCTGTCTGTCAAGAACCTTTATCTCGGGAACGCGTGGAGGTATCTTGTTGAAATTAAAACCATTTACTTAGGTCTACGGTCCCTTGAAGCTGTGAAAAAATCAAGCTTCTATGTTAACGTAAAAAAAGATACGGCCGTTTATGCCGCAAAAAACGTATAATATATCGTCACTTTCAAGGGAATCAAAATGTATAGGGTATTTCCCGTTGACATAGAACTATAAAATTTGGCAAGTAATACCGTCTTATACTACAGGCATAGGGAATAGTCTGAAAACTATACATTTGTAATTCAATCATAAAAAATATAGTCTTTATTTAAAGTGCCATATGTAGAATAGAATATAATAGAATACTCTTTATTATGTACCTACAAATTTGTACGGAACCGTCGGTGGGCGAGTCCGACTCGCACTTGGCCGGTTTTTTTTTTAATATTTCTTGTCTGTTTAATTTCTAATTCTACTTTTTATCCCTTCTCGAAAATAAAGCTCAAGTTTAACCTTAAGTTTATTTCTATAACTACCCATCTTTAGCCGTAAACACTAAGTTTGGTACCTATTTTTGAAATATGCAGTATTTCCTTACTAGTGAAATTTCTCAGGTATCTATATATATAAAAATGAATTGCTGTTCGTTAGTCTCGCTAAAACTCGAGAACGGCTGGACCGATTTTAATAATTCTTTTTTTGGTTGGATTCGCCAAAATTCAGGGATGGTTTAAAAGCATAAAAAATGGGTAGGTAGATAGGGTAGGTAGGTAGGTAGGTAGGGTAGGTAGGGTAGGAGTAGGTAGGAGTAGGGTAGGAGTAGGGTAGGAGTAGGGTAGGAGTAGGGTAGGAGTAGGGCAGGAGTAGGGTAGAAGTTATATTATAGATGAAAATTGTGACGCAGACGAAGTTGCGTGGGTCAGCTAGTCTTGAATATATCTAACAGAAAACTGGGTTATTTCCAAATTGGAACAATGCTTCGAACCAGTAGTGCTATTCTGTAACATTTTCGTATCTCGACAGTGGAATCCGTGGTGAGTTTCAAATTAAGACCTTTATGTTGTGTGCAATAAAGCTCATTTTGTGAGTTTTGTCACTCAGGTGAAGCTCGATATCGAAATAGTTGTTTACAGAATAGACTAGCAGTTCACAGCGATCGATGGCGGTTCCTATTATTAACTGAACTTAGAGCGGCGTCCATTTCGACTGTCGTTTGTAAATAATATAATTATGCGAATGCAAAACAACAATATTTTCCTATCCAATCAATTTATCTGCATGACGAATACATTTCTCGGATATTTCGAATAACTCATTTAAGCCCTCAGTACCTGGATGACCGAACTTTGCTTATTTTTTATTGCATACGAAATTTCATGAAAATCGTTGAAGCCGTTTCAGAGATTCAGATTATTTATATTGTACAAGAATTGGCCGATTAAAGGTATTAGATAGATAAAAATAATGTTGTTTTCACAATAGGACGAAACCGCGTTCCTAAACTCATCAACGCTGGTAAATTTCTGACCACGAAGGTCTTTTTAGGGTTCCGTACCAAAATTGTAAAAAAGAAGGGTTCTGTACCAAAATGATAAAAAAGGAACCCATATGGTGTGACTAAGTCTGTCCGTCTGTCACAGCTGGATATCTGAAGAACTACTAATGCTGTCAACTTGAAATTTGGAATTGTTTTAGATGATGTTTGCTTAACTATTTTGCAAATAAGAAAGAAATAAAAAGTTTATATTTATTTTGCAACAGCGACTGAAATGGGTTCTTAAAAATTCGAAGTGGAGCTACTACGGCATGTGGGGTATCATATAAGAGCGCTATTTGCACATTCTGAAACACTTTGTCTTTTTTTTTAGGCTGCATAGTTGTCGACTTTTGACGAAAAATTTAAATATTTTGTCCATTCCCCCCCTTTATCTTCGAAGTTTGCATAGAGAAAAAGTTAATGTAAAGATTACAAGAAAAATAATACGATGTCTCTAAATAGCTTTTTCAGAAATCAACAAAAAATTACATTAGTTTCGCTATCGGTCAAGAGATGGCTTTGATCTAAAACTGCGATATCATCGCAGTATTAAAATTCTCCGACGAATATAGGCCTCGCCGATGAAAATTTAAAAACATTTCACGTTTTATATGATGTACGGAACCCTCGGTGCGCGAGTCCGACTCGCTCTTGACCGGTTTTTTTTTCATGTTTAGAAGAGGTAATAATTACACGGCGGGTGTCAAATCTGCAAAAAAATCACATACTCCCCGTGTGAAGCCTAAACGGCTCGCTTGTATCATATTTGAATGAAGAAACCTAACTAAGGAATTAAGAAATGACGTAATATTACAGCGTATCAACCTTTATGCGCCTCTGTTTTTTATCTGTTTACAAGCCGTTTATTTTTAGACATGTTTACAATGCATGCAATGTTCCTAGCCAACTGTTTGTCTGTTCCAAGGGTTATGGGCGCATGAAGCCGGATATCGTGACTTACGGCAGCGGAGTGCGCGGCTCGAGTGTGACTGGAGGATGCCGCTCGCTCAGTGGTATGTAATCTGTTAAAGGAACTCACTTGAAAGGTACAAAACCTTAGGTATCCCATATCTAAGGTTGTGTTGTGGAGATTTGTATGGGTATTTATAAACTTTGAAATGTGTCACATGAGGAGTCCTAATATATAGTGAAAGTTCACCATTCACCACTCCAGGTGCCTGTCTGTCGTGCCATCAATACAACACTAAGTTCAATAATATACTAGCAGATCCGCGCAACTTAGTTTTTGTCACATTTTTCATTAGTGTTCCGCTCTTATTGGTCGTAGCGTGATGTTATATAGCCTATAGCCTTCCTCAACTGTACACTAACGTACTCTTCAGCTTTATAATATTAGTATAGACTAGCTGTGCCCGCGACTTCGTTCGCGTGGATGTCGAAAAATATCTGTTGCATGGATAAAATCTACTTTAAGTTAATACCTTGCGTATCCTGATCTCTCTAAAATTAAGATAATAGGAAGAGGGTACCTAATGCAGGGCACTGATGAATAAAGTTGATTCTGAATTTTGTCCAGCCAGCAAAAAGAAACAATTTCTTTGATTTTCCCTGACAATTGCAGATTACGGAACACCGATTAATTTTTACATTTTATGTTAAACAGTTCTACCGGGTTTATAGAATCGACTTACTGTGTAAGAATAATCCATTTTTTTAAATCTATATTTAGTAGGTACTGAAAGAGGAGACTTATTAAATGAGGAGCTCGTAGCTAAATAATAACAGTCGCACGGGTCGATCTTCATGGTTTACCAACTCTTGCCTAGGTGGCTCTGAGAATAGGTGACCATATTATTTAACATACCGCGACTTCGCCGTGTTGATCGGAAGCCGGGGGGTACTCTCTAACGAAATCCGTAGTTTCGGGCTTAGTTGCGGGCGGGCATTTTCTACTCCGTATCACCTAACCACTGAGAACTAATGATAACACGATTAGACAGTTACTGTGGAATCGTGTTGTCATTCATTCTCAGTTCGGGTTCGGGACTAATCGTAAGTCTGTAGGTGATACGGAGTAGAATACGCCCGCCCGCAACTAAGCCCGAAAGTACGGATTTCGTTAGAGAGTAGCCCCCTGATCCGAATATAGTTGGGAAAAGGTTAAGCATATATTAAAAAAGACAGACAATACCATTTGGCCCCAATTTGGCCTGACGGTCCTTGAGAGAGTACCTCTGCCGTTTTATTGTCCTTTTCATTGAATGGCGGTTAATCCCCAATAAGCAAATGTGTCAAAGTGGCGAATGAACAGGCTGGCAGATGCTTAGGCCGTCTATGAATAGGGTAGGTAAATGTGTGACCAAAATATAATTATGAATTTATTTATTTTTTGGGAATCCTAAATTCTATTAAAGGATGTAACTTAGACCGTCTCCCTAGTGGATAAAGGAAATTGAAACAAAATTACGTTTGTAATCTGTGCCCAGTTTTGCCTACTGTAGATTAAGTGTTTTTCGCAAATAATTTCAGTTTTTTACCATGAAGCATCATCTGCCTAGCCTTTTCCCAGCTATATTGGAGTCAGCTTCCAGTCAAACGGGATTGGAGCGGCTGCCTACCAGACCTCTACAACCCTACAATACTGGGTAACACGATACTTCTTGGCAAGACTGTAGGTGTCAGATTTGTTGGCTTCTGACAATCCGTAAAGACTGCCTGAGATCTCTTCTCGGTAGGTATGTTAAAATGGTCACCCATCCACAGACTGACCTTGGCAAGCGTTGCTTAACCTTGAAGATCGACCCGGGCGGCTATTATATTCCGTGGTACGTAGGAATCTCGGTATGTTAAAATGGTACCCATCCACAGACTGACCTTGGCAAGCGTTGCTTAACCTTGAAGATCGACCCGGGCGGCTATTATATTCCGTGGTACGTAGGAATCTCGGTATGTTAAAATGGTACCCATCCACAGACTGACCTTGGCAAGCGTTGCTTAACCTTGAAGATCGACCCGGGCGGCTATTATATTCCGTGGTACGTGGATATCTCGGTATGTTAAAATGGTCACCCATCCACAAACTGACCTTGGCAAGCGTTGCTTAACCTTGAAGATCGACCCGGGCGGCTATTATATGCCGAGGTACGTAGAAATCTCGGTATGTTAAAATGGTCACCCATCCACAGACCGATCTCGGAAAGCGTAGCTTAATCTTGGAGATGGACTCGTGCAACTCATCATCTGCCTAATCTTTTCCCAACTATATTGGGTCGGCTTCCAGTCAAACCGGATTTAGCTGAATACCAGTATTTTACGTGCGGCTGCCTACCAGACCTCCATAACCCATTAATTGGGTAACACGGTAGTTCTTGGCAAGACTGGAGCCAGATTTACTGGCTTCTGACAATCCGTAACGGCTGCCAAAGATCTTCAAATGACAGCCGGGACCAACGGCTTAACGTGCTTTCCGAGGCACGGAGGAATTTCGGTATGTTATGATGGTCTCCCATCTACATACATACCTTGGCAAGCGTTGCTTAACCATGAAGATCGACCCGTGCGGCTGATATAGATTAATTATGTCGTTTCGAATAACAATAAAATTCATGAATCACTACTCTTCTCTTTTTTCTTTTTCGATCAAACATATCGTTATCACCTTCTAATTAGCCACATAGCATAGGTATCCAAACTTTATTTGTCACACATGGATAACACCGCCATTCAGAAAAACGCATCATCAGTACATCGCCATCAATCGACAATGTAGTTAAACTGTCAAAAAATATAAGTTCAAACTTAGAAGCTGAAACGTTATGACTAAATGTTTTTTTTTTTTACGCATTCATTCATTAAACAATTCTAAACTGTTACTATTTAATCTCAATAGATGGCGGTGCATGTATGTGCTTCACGTAATGAAACTTTAAACGAAACCTTTAAATACAAATATCTTTTGATAGAGTGAACCGATTGCGATGAAACAAAGACTAAGTTATACCTCCAGTTACGTACAATTTTAATGCGTAAAAGTTATCTACGTTATTTCTTTACTTTTTACGTGATGCCTGCACATCCAAACAGATAAACAGACAAACAGACAAAAATTCCAAAAATTATGGAAATGGGTTCAGTAAGTTACCCTTTATCTCCCTCGCTATTTTTTTTATTTTTATTTTGAATGTACAAAAACGACTCTTCAACAGATTTATTATATGTATAGATATGTATGGATATTTAACGCTACATTTTCATAAAGTTGCCATATTTCCCATAAACATGCGTGTCTATCTATGCCCCTCAAAACAATTTACGTCTTAAATGACAACGGTCACACTATCCATGCAGTAAAAACATACTTCTACTCAATTTCCTCGCGTAGCCAAGTCGTTACAAGGCACAGGTCATTCACCCAAAATCATAACAACTTTTTATCTTGTGAGCATAGTCGTTGATAAATTGATGTTTCTTCGCCTTAATTGACATTTTTTATGCTTTATATATATACGATTCACGCCATAACTCGTGATTATTTAAGTGTACCTAGTTAAAAAATTGAATGATATTATTTTCAAGACTCAGTACGGTCGGAAAGAACTTATGTTTTTGATTTGGATACTTATCAGGTATATTGGATATCATATACCGACTCCGAATGTTCTAGTTCCCTTTCGTAGACCACTCCATTCGTGTTCTGCTTACCTCAATCTTCGGTTTCTCTCATCCAGATGCTACTGCTAGCTTCCTAAGCCTGAAGGTATCTTACATCTTACCTTGTATTTGCTAAGCTGAGGTATCTACTCAAGAACACGTCTACCCTAACGGTCCGTCGCACAGTGGGGCAAAAGACCCTCATCGTACCATCAAATAAAACATTGCTATTAGATCTTATAAAGTAGATGGAATGTATTTATAAACATATAAACTATCAGAAAAAAAACAATTCTGGTGAAGAAAGTTAATTTAGTTATTTAAAAAAAAAACATTAAAGTTTTTATTATTTGCAACTAAATATTATAATAGCCTTCGATGTTATTATTATAGTATGGATTATTAATATTATAAATAATTGTGAATAACTAGTTTCTGCTCCCGACTTTGTCTATGTGCGCTTCAGATCAGGATAAAAAGTATTCTATGTGCTAATTCAAATTTTAGACACAGATATCCATTAATCCACACAAACTTTCGCATTTATAATAGTAATAACATGTATAAAAAACATGATTTATTCAACATGATGATGAGTCATTATCTTACATACACATATTACGTACAAGACATATGGTAAATGCAGCTGGATCGTAAGCTTCAGAATTATGAAACGCTTGCTTATAAGAGCTATGTCCTGAAGACCCGTCGAATCCCCATTTGGAAATTAGACACATATCACCAAGCTAGTCACCAAAGAGGGTATTGATGACAGTAATCAATGTTTGACATAATCGTGTAATTTTGTGATATTACAGAGATTGCAACTTGACGGAAGCACCAGTTTCAGTTATAGTAATGTCTGATGGGCATCTAGTGAGAATGGGGCCGTATCTGGCGGAGAACCAGGTCAATTTCCGCACGGGCCGCTCGATGGTGGATGCCATCATGCGCGTGAGAACCCTCTTGACGGGGTATGCGGTTTCCCGAGGCGGGGTCGTCTTGGCGGTGTCTCTCGGTGTCTCTAGACATCGCCAATGACGCCCACGGCACCAGCCCTGGAGTTGCATCAGGGACGCACTCCGGTAACACCGAATGCGGACCTACCTCCGTCGCATAGTCGAGGCTTACTTGACAGACAGAGCCGTCATCTATGACGGCTCTGTCTGTCAAGCGACCCGGTCACCTGGGAGAGTGGAACCGGCGAGAGATGTCGTGCGGTGTTCGACAGGGTTCGGTCCTGGGGCCGCTCCTGAGGGACATCGGCTACACTGGTCCTGGCGCAGGGGCGTCACGTGTGGTTGCGATAGTCGTTGAGCGGATCCGGCAGCTGGGTCTCGAGGTGGCACTACACAAGTCTGAAGCCAAGTACTTTCACGGATATCGGAACAGGCCACCATCGGGATCCCAAATAACGGTAGGAGGGGTTCACATCGGCGTCGGGTCGGGGATGACTTACCTGGGTCTCGTCCTTGACAGCCAGTGGAACTTCGTCGAGTATTTCCGACGTTTGGCTCCCAGACTAGGGCTGGCCGGGGCTGCTTCCTTCAAGCGGTTTCTGCCCAATCTAGGGGCTCCAAACGCGGAGTGGTGCGGATCATGGCCCTTTATGGGGCGCCAGTGTGGGCACCTACTTTGAGAAAGCGACCTGCCTGTTACCTCAACCCATCCCTGAGGGTCATGGCCATACGACTGGCCCGCACGGCTCTGGCGAGGTGGTGAGCCTCCTTTCCGGACTGCCGCAAAGGGATCTGGGAGCGAGAGCCCTAGCGCTCATTTACGATGGCGCGTGGAGGCGCAACGTCGATTCGAGACACCTCTGCTGCGGCAAATCGCAGCACAGCGGACGGTGCTCCAGCAGGATCTCATGGCGGTATGGAGACAACGACTGTCGCAACCCAGCGCTGGGCACGTCACAATTGCGGCGATAAGTCCCCTCTTTGAGGAGTGGCTAGAGCGGCGCCACGGCGTCCTTACCTTCCGTTTAACGCAGGTACTCACCGGACACGATTGTTTCGGAATGTACCTGTTTCGAATACGGCGGGAGGATACGCCCGGATGTCAACACTGCAAGGATCGCCCGGAGGACACGGTGGAGCATACGGTGGAGGTCTGCCCTGCTTGGGCGGAGCACCGCCGTGTCCTCGTCGAGGCGATCGGCGGCGGCGACCTGTCGCGGTCGGCCCTGTTTCAAGCCATGGTCCGGAGCGAGGAGACTTGGTAAGCGGTCACCTCCTTCTGCGAAGCAGTAATGCTAGCGAAGGAGGAAGCCGAACGCGTGAGAGAGAGGGAAACCTCACGCCCCAGCCGCCGCAACAGAAGAAGACGCTCCGGGCGTCGGGAGTCGCAGGGCGATTCTCGGCCACCGTAGGCGTGGGCCTGCGGACGGCGAGCATTGGGTGGCTCGCCGTCTGATCAGAACCAGGCCCGGGTCGACGGCGCGCTGTGTTCCACTCGCGCCTCAAAGAGCTGTCAGCATTAAAGACGGGGCCCGCTAGGGCCAATGCCTGCCGGGGTTGCGGGATTTATTCGAAAGAGTCACCGCGGCCCTGGAACTCAAAGGGCATTAGGAGGAACACGGATGGGTTTTAGTGAGTAAGAGTCTGACACTCCCTTCTGCTTCACCCAGAGCGGGAAGAGACATTTGATGATTTCCCATCCTTAAAAAAAAAAAGAAACAGTTTCTTTGATTTTCCCTGACAATTGCAGATTACAGAACACCGATTAATTTTTACATTTTATGTTAAATAGTTCTACCGGGTTTATAGAATCGATTTAATGTGTAAGAATAATCGAATTTTTTAAATCGATATTTAGTAGGTACTGAAAGAGGAGACTTATTAAATGAGGAGCTCCTAGCTAAATAATAACAGTCGCACGGGACGATCTTCATGGTTTACCAACTCTTGCCTAGGTGTCTCTGTGAATAGGTGACCATATTATTTAACATACCGCGACTTCGCCGTGTTGATCGGAAGCTGATCCGAATATAGTAGGGAAAAGGTTAAGCGTATGTTAAAAAAAAAAACAGATAATACCATTTGGCCTCAATTGGGGCTGACGGTCCTTGAGAGAGTAACTCTGCCGTTTTATTGTCCTTTTCATTGAATGGCGGCCTAAATGATCCCCAATGCGCAAATGTGTCAAAGTGGCGAATGGGTCTGTCATGTGACAATATTTAATGAACAGGCTGGCATATGCTTAGGCCGTCTATGAATAGGGTAGATTTACCTACCCTATTCGTTTCGTCATCATTTGCATTTCATTATCATCTGCCTAGCCTTTTCCCAGCTATATTGGAGTCAGCTTCCAGTCAAACGGGATTGGAGCGGTTGCCTACCAGACCTCTACAACCCTACAATACTGGGTAACACGATACTTCTTGGCAAGACTGTAGGTGTCAGATTTGTCGGCTTCTGACAATCCGTAAAGACTGCCTGAGATCTCTTCTCGGTATGTTAAAATGATCACCCATCCACAGACTGACCTTGGCAAGCGTTGCTTAACCTTGAAGATCGACCCGGGCGGCTATTATATTCCGTGGTACGTAGGAATCTCGGTATGTTAAAATGATCACCCATCCACAGACTGACCTTGGCAAGCGTTGCTTAACCTTGAAGATCGACTCGGGCGGCTATTATATTCCGAGGTACGTAGGAATCTCGGTATGTTAAAATGGTCATCCATCCACAGACTGACCTTAGCAAGCGTTGCTTAACCTTGAAGATCGACCCGGGCGGCTATGATATTCCGAGGTACGTAGGAATCTAGGTATGTTAAAATGGTCACCCATCCACAGACTGACCTTAGCAAGCGTTGCTTAACCTTGAAGATCGACCCGGGCGGCTATGATATTCCGAGGTACGTAGGAATCTCGGTATGTTAAAATGGTCACCCATCCACAGACTGACCTTAGCAAGCGTTGCTTAACCTTGAAGATAGACCCGGGCGGCTATTATATTCCGAGGTACGTAGGAATCTCGGTATGTTGAAATGGTCACCCATCCACAGAACGATCTCGGAAAGCGTAGCTTAATCTTGAAGATGGACTCGTGCAACTCATCATCTGCCTAACCTTTTCCCAACTATAATGGGGTCGGCTTCCAGTCAAACCGGATTTAGCTGAATACCAGTATTTTAACGTGAAGCGGCTGCCTACCAGACCTCCACCACCCATCAATTGGGTAACACGGTAGTTCTTGGCAAGACTGGAGCCAGATTTATTGGCTTCTGACAATCCGTAACGACTGCCAAAGATCTTCAAATGACTAAATGTTATTTTTTTTTCCTTTGGTATTAAGAGTTTCACAAATAATATACGCATTCATTCATGAAACAGTTCTAAACTGTTGCTATTTAATCTCAATAGATGGCGGTGCATGTATGTGCTTCACGTAATGAAACTTTAATCGAAACCTTTAAATACAAATATCTTTTGATAGAGTGAACCGATTGCGATGAAACAAAAACAAAGTTATACCTAGTTTTTAATGCGTGAAAGTTATCTATGTTATTTCTGTACTTTTTACGTGATGCCTGCACATCCAAACAGATAAACAGACAAACAGACAAAAATTTCAAAAATGATGGAAATGGGTTCTGTAAGTTACCCTTTATCTCCCTAGCTATTTTTTTATTTTGAATGTACAAAAACGACTCTTCAACAGATTTATTATATGTATAGATAGATTATTTTCAGATAGCAACCATACTTTAATATTGCTTAGAACCTAAATAAAACGTCTATTGTTTACATTGATATATAAAAAACCCAAGATACACACTCAGCATCTCAAAATCGTCCGCAAAAAACAAGCGCTATATGTATAATTGTGCGCTAGTTTCAAACAGTCTCGCATCGCTCGCCATACTGCACTGCTTTGTAAAAACAACTTTAATCGATCCGTATAGGGTTGAATTTGCAAAAAAAGAGTTTATAGTATAACTACACACAACTCACACATTACACTTGATACATGTCAGTTTTTTTCGACAGTTTCGAGTGTTGCATTTGTTCGAGACTGTGCATCTTGGGTTTTTATATATCGTTGATTGTTTATAATTTTTTCCAATATTTGACTACCTTCCTCAATTTGTCATGGCTACCTTAAAGTATTTATATAATAAAATAATTAATATACAAAAACCAAAGTCAAATGAAGGTTCCATAGCTGAATTAATCAAAAACGAAATAGTTTAGCGGAGAATTAGGCTGATATTGCACGTAAATCACCATTACTCAATCGCTCAGTCTGCAAGACGTAAGTTTGCTTCACTGTAGTAACGAACTGAGTTAGTTATGGAATATTTCAATACTGGCAAATAGTACCTTGTGTAGCGAAATAAAAGATGGGGTCTTCGCTAGTCACACGTATATTAATTTAAGTAAAAATAATCCTAAAAGTGAATATAAAAAAAGATATAAAAAACAGACAAATTAAAAAAAAATCTTTAAAAACGCTACATGTCGATGAATTTTTTAATTGGTTATTAATAAATGAGTAAAAACGCAAAAAAAAACTAGGCACGGTTTTTAAATTTGTTAATGATACCTTTCTAGAATAAACGTGCTTCTAAACCTTCAGATAGTGATTGCGATCAATAAAAACACGGTATAGGAGCGTCTCCAACTGCTAAATTGCATGAAAGATGCGGCTCTAACGGCCCATTCACGACCTTACCGCGGTGAGCGGCGGCGGAGTGCGGGGCGGCGAGCGATAAGAACAAATGTATGAAAATGTTTGAAGCACGCCACGAGTCGCCGCTCATAGCGAAAACGCGCGCGGTTTTGTCGGAGCGAATTGCTGCAGCGGCGCGCGGTGCGGGGAGCGGCGAGATCAAAAGTACATGCGAATGAGCGCGACGCCACGAAACAGAGCGGCACGGATAGCGGTGTAGGTGTGACGGACTCGGCGGCGAACTCATATACAAAAAAATTTTGACCCTTTTGGATCTGATGTGCTGTTTTAAATATACGTCTATGTGCTGCAGAATATAATCAAATGTTTCCACACTCACAATTCTTGTGTACTCATAAAACTTGTCTGGATATTTTCTGTTATCTTCGTATAGGTCACGAAATTCGCCATTTAAATATCGATCTTTATTCATTTCGTGCACTCCTTCTCTCATATTAAGAATATCTTGTTTTAAAAATATACTGCTTTCTAAACACAGAAAGGATAATTTTGATAACGCCATAATTTTGAGCACGTTCCGACTACCTAAATACGTCCACCTCGCCCGCTGCCGCTAGCCGCTACTGAGGGTACGTGGCGTGTAAAACGTACCGCTTGCCGCCGCCGCGCCGCCTGCCGCGCCGCTCGCCGCTAAGACCGAAGTCGTGAATGGGCCGTATGTAGTTTTTGCAACTCCTAGACGCTAATAGAAATGCTAATAGAAAATAAGGAAACTAATTACCTGCTCCGAAGGAGCAGCACGTTATGCTAAGAACATGAAAAAATTTAAACTTCTACGATTAAATATTGAGATCCATAAACTGCACAAATCCTGGGAATTGGCGGCTGCGACGATCACGCGATCAATTGGCTTAAGTACTCCATGAGAACTCTTACCAGACTAAATAAATATGCTCACAGTTACCATCTAGCCTTCCTTGATTTGGTAGGTGGCCCGTGGACCGATACCGTCGTCCGATCGGCATCTACACCAATAAACGAAATACGAGCGACATAATTCTCCAACAGAATTTCTAAGAAAGAAAGTGAAAATATTTACGTACCGGTATTTTATAACAATAAGCTATTTCCTTGTGATTGCATCATTATTTTCCTTAACGATATTTCACATAACACATGCATGCATATTATTTACGTATTTGATAGATTTCAAATAATCTCATCAAAGAACAATGGGCAGAATGGGCCCAGCGTTGTAGCACTTTCTTACCTATCTTAAAATGAAGATCCGAATAATCTCAACATTTTATTCTATGGCAGCATTACTCTAATGAATCAAAAAAAAGTTACAGCGGCTCCAAAAGTCCAATAATTACAGTTACAACTTCTAATATTATGACCTAATGATCATCATCATCATCATATCAGCCTGCAGACGTCCACTGCTGGACATAGCCCTCCCCCGAGTATCGCCACAACAACCGGTCTTGTGCGTCTCGCTTGGCTACCCACGACCCTCACCAGATGTTCTAGACAAGTGGCATAATGTCAGCGGTAGCGTGGCGAAGGCGATTGTCGAAACGTCAAAAATATATGGGATTGTCAATCGCTGTCGAAACGTCACGCGATCAATTCCGTACATTTTTTAATTTCGACAATCGCATTTCCTAATAGAATGGCGCTTTGTCTAGAGGCTCTGGCTCGCCTTGTGGCTTTTCAACGCTGCGTCTTCAGGTACGCGGCTGCTACTCCAGAACTTTTCAGCCACATCGACCATCTGTTCTGCGAGCAATGTGTCCTGCCCACTGCTATTTCAGTTTGGCGAACCTTCGGTCTATGTCAGTAACCTTGGCACTCTTGCGGATATCATCATTCCTGATTCGATCACGCAAAGAAACTGCCAAGCATTGCCCTCTCCGTTGCTCTTTGGGTGACTTTAATTAAGCCTTTTGATTAGGCCCATTGTGAGCGACCGTTTCGGTTCCATAAGTCTTCACTGGCATAGACTTTCGTCTCGAGACACTGTGGTATGTGAGCGCAACTTTCCGAACGCCACCCAGCCGAGTTGGATTCGACGATTGACCTCTATCTCGAAAGTCGCGCTACCTGACTGGACCGTTTGTCTCAGGTAGACGTACTTGTCTACAACTTCGAGTGTGATCTCCGATTTTGAAATTAATGAATAGGTGCTACATATATACAATGACCTGGGCTTTTCCATGTTCATTTTAGACCCACTCTACTTAGGTCATCGAACAATGAACGTAGATCTTCATCATTGGAGGTCTATGTCATCAGCAAAACGAAGGTGGCTAGGCAATTTATGCCTAGTCTTCTCCAATCCAAAACCTTGAAAACATCCTCCATTACGGCCGTGACCACTTTCGGAGAAATGAAGTCTCCCTGCCTTACATCCCGCTGCAGAAAAATAGCCTCCGAGGTCTGATCCTGAAATCGGACTGACTTAGTTGCGTTTTCATACAAATACTTTAGCACTTCGATGTACCGATAATCGATCTGGCACCGTTGGAGAGACTGCAGCACAGCCCAAGTCTCGATCGAATCGAATCCTTTCTCGTAGTCCACAAACGCTAAGCAGAGGTGCAGATTATACTCTTCGGTCTTCTGTGTAACCTGCCGCAGCGTATTTATGTAGTCTACGATGCTGAAGCCTTTTCGGAATCCGGCTTGTTTGGGAAGCTGGAATTCGTCCTCGGTATAGTGTCGGGTTAATCTAGCTCATGGGACGTTAGCTAGATGCGTAACTGGTTTAGACATTGACGTGTATAACTTTCCACAGAATGTCTCGATCTCCCTCAGAAGCTCCGATTTGACGGATATGGTTTTGCCATCGTCGATCTTTACCTTCGTGAGCTGGCTTTACCCAATAAGACAGATCTCTTGCAAAGGCCTTGGAGTCCTAATCCCGCTGAGAGAGCAATTAATCCTTTTAGAATTAAGCCAATACATCACTTTTTTTGCGTTGTTTCAATAATAAATAAATGAGAAGTCGTATTTTATCAAGACATAATAGGTCAAAATGGTAAAATACGACATTTTATACCAAGATACAGATCAACTCCAATGTTCAGGGAATTAACTCTATCCAGGCATATTATTGCTCAAGCTTAACAGGAATGAGGACTGTTGGAGCATGCGAACAGTATTATATGGTACTTTAGTAGTATAATACTCATTAAAACAATTCTTTAGTATAATCTAGTAAGAACCAACTCCCTACCCTTCACATTCTGAGAATGGGACAGTAATCAGCTGATTGTTCATGATTATGTTATAGTTTTGTAAATAAAGATGTTTCATTTTCAAAGGTATTTTTCTATTACAAACCTATCCCAATACCGAAATGAAGAATTGAATATTTTTACACCACCTATTCATTAAACTGAACTTTTCAAGTCCAAGGTGACAATATAAAAGAGAAAAACGCATTTTGACTGACAACATGTAGATACAGTTAGGTATGCATGTTGATTCACTAGAGTATTGCTGCCATAGAATAAAATGTTGAGATTATTCGGATCTTCATTTTAAGGTAGATAAGAAAGTGTTACAACGCTGGGCCCACGATCCATATAAAGTTGCCCATTATTCTTTATTTGTATTAATAATATTCGATTAATTTCTCATCAAAATTCACCAGACACTAACTATATTTTCTTGAAATCTTTCATTTGTCATTTTGATGGAATCTGAATTAAAATTATGATCAGAAATGGAAAAATGTTTGTATAAACGAATGAGGTTAAACTTTGGGAAAAAAAAATCCAAACCTATAATGCAGAACACAATGCTGCACTTGGTTTGTATACTAATTAAGCAATATATGTGGATATCCGAAAATAACATATTATTGTTTCAATTCTCGGCACCTTTTGTGGGTCGTTGCCCCACTGTGCGTCGGTTCCATGGAACACATGGCCTGAGTTATTGAAACTAATCAGCTTGCATATTATGGGGGCTAAGTTGGTAGATCATACATAATGTCGGATCACCCCAAACTACATTTCTTTTCAACTTAGCATTTAATATTTCTCCGCTTCAGGTACGTCAGTAGCATCGCCCGTAGTGGCTGGCGCCATAGCCTTGTTGGCTAGCGGAGTGCCCCGACACAACTTGACACCGGCTGCAGTGAAGCAAGCCCTGTGTATGACGGCGTTGCGACTTCCCGGACCGAACATGTTTGAGCAGGGTCACGGGAAACTGGACCTTATTAGTGCTTATCAGGTATAGTCAAACAAATACTTAGGGCTGATTTTTCAATAGTAAGATTATTCTTTTACCTGAGGAACTAAAAGGGCGTATGGCAGCTTTTGTTTAGAAAATGTCAAACAGCCATATTTGCGCCTCAGTTAAAAAATGTGTGACTGATAAAGTAATATATATTAACTCTAGCCAGTCTCGTTACCAGCCAACTGACTGACTAATATTTTTACCAAGGAAAAAGTTCTTGCGAAAAAATGCTCAGTCTTTTCCATTAAAGTATGGAAAATAATTTAATACATCATAATAACACCAGTTTTGAATGTGTACCTCGCTACGTTGGTTTAGTGATAGCTGTTGAGTCTCTTTGCTCCTGGGTTTGATGCCCGGCTGAACCCTGAGCCTGAATTTGTGATTTATAGCAAAATAATCGCTTACCACACGTAACTAGAGTAATCTGGAAGTTCTTATTTTTGTTATTACAGTTCCTCCGCAAATACGAGCCTCAAGCATCATTAAGTCCGAGCTACATTGACCTGACGGAGTGTCAATACATGTGGCCGTATTGTACCCAGCCACTGTACTACAGTGCTCAGCCAACCATCGCTAATGTCACTGTCATCAACGGACTGGGCGTCTCTGGGAGAGTGGTATGTCTCACTACACTTACCTATTATAAACAAACTCTTAAGTTGTGTAACTTATAATGAATCATGATGTCGTAAGTTTCGTTTAATGGTAGTTGTGACTTATTATAGAGCTCTTTGAAAAACATCACGTAAGAGAAAGTACCAATTCTTTGTATCGATGATTCCAGTTAAGTATCTATATTACTAGTTGTAAAAAGAGGTAAAATTGTTTGAGTCTGTTCGTTTGAAGGAGGTAATCTGAACTTTTACTAGTCCGATTATAAAAATTATTTCTCTAAAGCTAGAATCACAGAACCGGAAATACTCCTAACGCCACTACACCCTGTTGTCCAGCTTTTGCAAGCAATGCTGAAACCCTCCTCATTTCTGCAACAAAGAGGCAACCTTCTCTCCATTACGTCCATACTAATTCCCATCGAAGAGGTTGCGACATTGGGGCTGTCTAAATGGCCAGGCTGACGTACGCTGTCAGTTTCTCGAACTGCACTGACTGACTGGTAAACCGAGCCCTTGAGTCAGCCTCTCAACATTGACCTCAACTGCTTATGCGCGTGGCCAAATCAGCTACTGCAGCTTGAGCAGCTGTACTTGCCGCCAATTTGAGGCGGTGGTCAAAGGTCCCTTTAAAATTGAGCGATACGTTTGCAACCTTCTGTATAGTTTTAATACTGCCTTCAATGCGGGTGATACCCATCCGCCGTTGGTTGCACTTGCATCGTCAGGCCAGCATAATCCCGAGTAGGTTTTGCATTGCCTGATTAGCTAATAGACTCACAGGCTCGGAATCTCCGCCCTGCTGTCCACCGTTAGTACTTGCTATGGTAAAGCGGCATACTTGTCCTGGCAGCGATCGGCTCGCTGCTCTCCGGTGCATGCGCACGCTTGCGCGCGTATTTTGAGTTTTCTAGCTTCCACTGTAGTTTCTAAACACAGTTCTGTCGTTTATATGATAAGGCGCGCAATTTTTTTTATTTTTTAAAGGGGTGGTCTTCTCCGTCCTTTCCACAATCTGCCAGCCATGCCTAGCAAACTCAGCATCTCTGCAACATACGCTGCTCCGTAAGCCATCGCACGGCGCAAAACATAACCCTGACGCAGATTGGGGCCCCGAAAACTTCGAAGAGCAAATGGCAAATGTCACAGCATCCTATAAGCACATTACGTGAGCCACCGCGTGGCACACGACGGGAATCCCTTTAATCGTTAGCTTTGGCATAGCAGACGTCTTTCAGGGTGCTGGTGTTATTGCACCAAATGTTTGTAACAAAGGCTTTAATGCGGGTGTAATTAGACGCAAATAAGACATTTCGCCCTAGTCTTTGAAGTGACAACAAATGCCTTTGGTGTAGACCGTAAACTGCAATAGAAGTCTGGTGTCCATTGGCGTTCGCTATCAACCCCATTTATATAATCCATCTTTCTATTCTTTGGTATTGTTCTATTCCTATACACTCATGTCACTACATATCTATCTATATCTTCTCATGTATAATCTCGTGTCACGGTGTTGTTACCGAACTCCGCCTAAACAGCTCGACGGATTTTCATGAAATTTTGTGTGTATGTTCGGTAGGTATGAGAATAGGTGGTAGGCTATTATTTTTTGTATGGCAAAACAACGTTTGCCGAGTCAGCTAGTAATAATATATAAAGCTGAAGAGTTTAATTGATTGAACGCGCTAATCTTAGGAACTTACTTAATGTTTCGGTGAATACTAAAGTTAACAAATCAAATAAAGTAAACTAAACTAACTACAAACTAAAATATAGCATCAACAAATCCGTCCTCAACGCTGTCAGCTGGTAACGTGCCTAAGAGACTAGTGGCATTGCCACGTTGTATGGCAATACTTAGCTTCTGGCCAAAGTAAAAGCCAGCCCTTGGGTCACAATGAGTGTCAACCAGCCTTTTTGAAATTTCTACGAAACGGCTGGTTGCACATGGGCCCCACGGCCCGAGGGTTTAACCCCAAACGGCTCGAAAATATTATTATCGACAATGTTACTATTTCTACCCCGCATGAGGTACTCCGCAGCCGCAGCGCCAGCGGCAGCGCCAGCACAACACGATGAACCAGTAAGATGATGCAAGAGTATCAACATTGGTTGTGTCCAACAATGGAACGCCGATGGTGACAAGAGCTCCACGGATAATGTCGTTTAAATTAGCGTGACGTGCAAAACGACCCGCACAGCGGCTACAAGAAAGACCATGGTGCCCGAACTTGTTGACAACCTCACCACAGTGACATCGTAAGGAGAACAACATGGGGCTCCTAAACGTAGTGAAACAGCGAGGCGGAAAGTGGTGAGGGTCGACGACGCCAGTAGTGCGTAAAGCCAAAGACCTGACTCCGACTTTCCCACAGGCAGCAGGCGCGCACACTCAATAGTAGTAGCAGACGTAGTCTGTAAGTTGTTCTGGACTATTCTGCCAAGCGGCTCGTCCCACCGCCTCTGGGAAGATGGTATATCAGGTTGGTCAGTATTCAGGCAAGCGATTTTTCAGGTATCGATAGCATCGATGAAGCACGGCACACCAAAATCAATCAGTGTGAATGCCGTGATATTCCTGATTAATTTTACAGTGTAGTGGGCCGATAATATATGTGCGTCTTAAATAAGTATGTCTGATTTTCTTTTGTGAGTATACCTACATGTTATTATGTTCGTAACTTCGACGTGTAGGCATCTCATTAGTTTGTTGAGTGCTAGCAGTTGAATTACGTAACAGTAATAATAGAACATGTTGAGTCATAACTGGCAAACTGCAGATAAAATAATTCGTAATGGGCTAGACTTAGAAAAAACTGGCCAAGTGCGAGTCGGACTTGCGTGCAAAGGGTTTCGAACCAATATAATAGAACATGTTGAGTCATAACTGGCAAACTGCAGATAAAATAATTCGTAATGGGCTAGACTTAGAAAAAACTGGCCAAGTGCGAGTCGGACTTGCGTGCAAAGGGTTTCGAACCAATTTCTTTTTTTTAACATGTTATTTTGACACTACAGTGTAACCCGGCGGGTATGCTGGAACACACTCCTACCCGTGCTATAGTAAATTTTGAGGGTATATAAATTTAGGGAAATAAAATGTAATTAGACAAGTAGGTACCATTTAAACAATTTCCGTTTATTTAGGAATAAGCACTAAGTAGGTACTTACAGCTAAAACACTGGTTTAGTAGACTTACAAACTAGTCCCTAACCCCCAATTAAGGCACGGTGTTCCACCTGCAGCGATCCACGTCTCCGTTCCGTGGTGCTACAGTGGGAACATGTGCATGAGAAAAGTATACAAAACTCAGGGTCGCTTGTGAAGATCCGTGAGATGAACCGCTCGCAACTGGTAGCTCAATCGTAACAAACAATAATCCAGTCAAGCTGGGTGTAAAAAAATCTCAGTAAACTCTAACTTTAGAGTTACTAGCAACAATAACATGTAGCAACCGTTCAACACTTTGTATGAACGTGAACATAATATGTAAATCAATTTCTCTCTCAATAGTTGAATAACGTGATTAGACAGATCGGTAAACCATAATAAACTAGCAGAGCTAGCCAAATATTGTGATCATAGATTCCCTAGTAAACTCTAGTTCTCTCTAGTTAACTCTAGTACTCTAGATAGCTCTACAACTCTGGTTAGCTCTAGTTAGCTCTACAACTCTAGTTAGCTCTAGTTAGCTCTACAACTCTAGTTAGCGGAAAAAAATCCCTCGGCATTGGGCAACGCCCTAAAGCGCTGACCACCTCAAGAAGAGAGACCTACGGGATACTGGACACTGGTCCGGAACCAAGAAATGAAAGACGACCTCGCAACGGCTCCTCGGACAAAGTGGTGATATGTGCGACCTACTGCCTCAAGAGTCGGTCTCACTGCCACCGCACCCGTCTTGGCACCGCTGCTATGGACCTGCCAGCGCACTAGATTGACGTCTCGTCCATCAGACTAGCTAAAAGATTCAGACCAGTACAAATCCGGGGATATCGCCTGCGTTTAATAAGCGGCTACTCCATTCGTCTGTAACTGCTGCGAGCAACGGGCTTTCGCCATTGCGAGACCCTCAAGCGCCAAACACTCGCCTCCTCCACAATGCAAGCTCCCACCTGCGATGCGAACAGCCACCGGGGCCGGCCTCTGGGCGCGGGCCCCGTATCGAAAAAAGCAATCCTCGGTCCGACCACTCGTAAAATCAAAGACCAACGACGATCTCTTGTCTCTGACAACCGATCAACGTAGTGTTGGCTTACCATAGACACGAAAATTAATCGACTAAATATTCCCAAGTCACATCTCAAAACTGTAACTGATTAAATTTATATTACATAAAATATTATCATTAATTATAATAGTTGATATGTCAAAGGCAATACGAACAAAATGCAACGTCACAACAGACTTATAGATTTTCCTGTAATCTTTAGGTATAGAACTATACCTGCATTTTTTCAAAATTTTAGGCTCAGTAGTTTCGGAGATAAGGATATGGTAATTTTCGGTCTAATATCTTGAATAACTTCAAAACTTTTCTTTTTAAAATTATGAAAAAAATAAAATTAAAACCCTCACAGTAAGCCCTTTCATTTTTTTTATGTCACATGATACAGTTTGAAAAACTTTTTTTAATTTTGTTATTTGACCCCAAAAGTGACACCCATACTAAAAATTTATTTATTTACGTAATGCGTCCGTGTTTGAATCATAGGAATCCATATGTATAACAAATTTCAATAGCATCGGCCCAGTAGATCCGGTGAAAACTGGCTGTGACAGACGGACAGACAGACAGACACCCGAATGATCCTATGATGATAAATAAGCCTTCGGTTTTTCGGCGGATGTTCGGAACCCTAAAAACAAAGATTTCTTATCTTGATAATGTTAGTTAAGCATTGTTATAATAATATATTACTTTGCTGTGATTAGGCAAATTGCGAAGCCGTGTGGGTACAAAATATGTTTAACGCCAAACACGGCGTTAATGTACCCGAAACCATTTAGAATCATACAGTGTATATGGTTCTAAAAAGGCCACTTTAGCAGATTCAGAAAGTACATCACGCTACCTGTTACTGTCAAATTTTCCCAATCAACCTTGAACCTAATGCGTTAGTGATAATGATAAAAATGAAATTTGACAGATTGTTTTGTGGTTAATATTATGATTCTCATATGATTCTGCTAAAGTGGCCTTTTTAGACCTGCAGAGCAATCGCAACTGCTTTATCATGACGTACAATAAATACTATATATGTAATAAATTATGTGACCCGCGCAACTTCGTCTGCTTCACTTTTTAGGGTTCCGAACAAAAACCGGAACCCTTATAGGATCACTCGGGTGTCTGTCTGTCTGTATGTCTGTCCGTCTATCACAGCCAATTTTCTCGGACCGATTCTGTTGAAATTTGGTACAAATATGGACTTTTGCGACCCAAACACTTTAGTATGGGGGTCACTTTTGGGAGTCAAACGATATTTTTCAAAAAAAAATTTGAATAATATCTTTTCACATATCAAATGAAAGGGTTTTAAAATTATATTTTTTTCATAATTTTAAAATAAATGGTTTTTAAACTATTCAAGAAATTATGCGAAATTTGACCATTCCCGCCACTTATCCCCGAAACTACTGAGCCTAAAATTTTGAAAAAAATTAAGATAATAGATTTTTACCTAAAGATTACAGGAAAATCTATAAGAAGTCTATAGTCTAAAAATAACATATTAAAAAAAATCGTTCGGAACCCTTTGCACGCGAGTCCGACTCGCACTTGACCAGTTTTTTTCATTAATGCTCCGCTGCAATTGGTCGTAGCGTGATGTTATATAGCCAAGCCTTCCTCAATAAATGGGCTATCCAACACTAAAAGATTTTTAATTCGATCCAGTAGTTCCTGAGATTAGCGCGTTCAATCAGACAAACAAACTCTTCAGCTTTATAATATTAGTAACCGTTATTTATTTATTTATTCGGTTATAAGATACGATGATGATACTCAAAACACACTTTTCCACTTCTGCTTCCATCGAAAACACTTCTGAGTTTTATTTTGTGAGCTGGCTTTACAATAATATAATATCTTTAAACGAGCCATTCTTGTATATATATATATAATCTGAATCTCGGAAACGGCTCCAACGGTTTTCATGAAATTTACTATGCAGGGGGTTTCGGGGGACTGAGGTAGACCTGAGAGTGGCGGTTAACAGGCTAAAGGCCAAAAATACCGCCCCAGGACCCGACGGCTTACCTGGGAAAGCCTGGGTCCTGGCCTCGGAGGCTCTCGGGCCTCGACTAAGAGGGTTTTTAAGCGCATGCTTGGAGAGGGGCCAGTTCCCACTTCGTTGGAAGACGGGGAAACTGGTCCTCATCAAGAAGCCGGGGCGCCCTGCGGACTCTCCGTCCGCATACCGGCCCATTGTGTTGCTCGACGAGGTGGGCAAGCTTTTTGAAAGAGTGATTGCAAACCGCCTCGTCGGGCACCTAGTGAGGGTGGGGCCGGATTTGGCGGAAAACCAGTTCGGTTTCCGCACGGGGCGCTCGACGGTGGACGCCATCATGCGTGTGAAAGCCCTCTCGAAGGGGGATGCGGTATCTCGGGGCAGGGTCGTCTTGGCGGTGTCTCTCGACATCGCCAATGCCTTCAACACCTTGCCCTGGAGTTGCATCAGGGAGGCACTTCGGTATCACCGGGTGCCGACCTACCTCCGTCGCGTAGTCGAGGCTTACCTGACGGACAGAGCCGTCATCTACCCCGGTCACCTGGGAGAGTGGAACCGGCGAGAGATGTCGTGCGGTGTTCCACAGGGTTCGGTTCTGGGGCCGCTCCTGTGGGACATCGGCTACGACTGGGTGCTGCGCGCCGACCTCCCTAGTGGCGTCAGCGTGGTCTGCTACGCTGACGACACGCTGGTCCTGGCGCAAGGGAGTTCGCACCAAGCGGCGGTCGATGCTATTACACGCGGGGTTGCGACGGTGATTGAGAGGATCCGGCAGTTGGGTCTCGAGGTGGCCCTACACAAGTCTGAAGCCATGTGCTTCCATGGTCCTCGGAACAGGCCACCATCGGGATCCCAAATAACGGTAGGAGGGGTTCACATCGACGTCGGGTCGACGATGACGTATCTAGGTCTCGTCCTCGACAGCCGGTGGAACTTCGCCGAACACTTCCGACGTTTGGCTCCTAGACTGGGGCGGGCCGGGGCTGCCTTCAAGCGGCTTCTGCCCAATCTAGGGGGTCCAAACGCCTCCTGCCGGAGGCTTTACGCGGGGGTCATGCGGTCTATGGCCCTTTATGGGGCGCCGGTGTGGGCGCTTACTCTGAGGAGGCGTCCAGCCCGATGCCTCAACGGGTCCCAGAGGGTCATGGCCATCCGGCTGGCCCGGGGATACCGCACGGTCTCCGCTGAGGCGGCGAGCCTCCTTGCCGGACTGCCGCCATGGGATTTGGAAGCGAGAGCCCTCGCGCTCGTTTATGAGTGGCGCGTGGAGGCGCTACGCCGGGGCGAGACTCCTATGCCGCAGCAAATTGCAGCATGGCGGACGGAGCTCCGGCGGGATCTCATGGCGGTATGGAGACAGCGACTGTCGCAACCCAGCGCTGGGCACGCCACAATTGTGGCGATAAGTCCCCTCTTTGAGGAGTGGCTAGAGCGGCGCCACGGCGTCCTCACCTTCCGCCTGACGCAGGTACTCACCGGACATGGATGTTTCGGGAGATACCTGTTTCGGATTCGGCGGGAGGACACGCCTGGGTGTCAACATTGCGAGGATCGGCCGGAGGACACGGTGGAGCATACGGTGGAGGTCTGCCCTGCTTGGGTGGAGCACCGTCGTGTCCTCGTCGAGGCGATCGGCGGCGGCGACCTCTCGCGTCCGGCCCTGGTTCAATCCATGGTCCGGAGCGAGGAGGCATGGGAAGCGGTCACCTCCTTCTGCGAAGCAGTGATGCTAGCGAAGGAGGAGGCTGAACGCGTGCGAGAGAGGGAACGCCCCAGCCGCCGCAACAGAAGAAGACGTCCCGGGCGTCGGGAATCGCAGAGTGATTCCCGGCCACCGTAGGCGCAGGTCTGCGGACGGCGAGCGTTGGGTGGCTCGTCATCCGATCAGGACCACGCCCAGGTCGACGGCGCGCTGTGTTCCACGCGCACCTCAAAGAGATGTCAGCAAAGTAGACGGGGCCCGGTAGGGCCAGTGCCTGCCGGGGTTGCGGAATCTGTTCGAAAGAGCCGCCGCGGCCCTGGAACACAAAGGGCATTAGGAGGAGCACGGATGGGTTTTAGTCAGTAAGAGTCTGACACTCCCTTCTGCTTCACCCAGAGCGGGAGGGGTCATTTGATGATTTCCCATCCATAAAAAAAAGGGGGTTTCGGGGGCGATAAATCGATCTAGCTAGGTTCATTTTTAGAAAACGTCGTAAAAATAAAACCGAGCAAGCCTCGGCCATCCAAGTACTTAACATTTAACTGTGATATAATAAATTACAGAAGTTTTCTGAAATACTTATTTCCGTAGATAACTAACTATAGGTCACCTCTCTCCACAGAAAGATGTATCGTGGTACCCGCACTTACCGCACGGCGTGCTGCTGTCAGTGTCGGTGGAGTACAGTGAGATCCTGTGGCCCTGGTCCGGCTGGCTGGCACTCAGCTTCTCCGTACTCGAAGATGGAGCTGATTTCGATGGCGTTATTGAGGTAAGCTTTTTTTAATTTTGCTCACATTAGGAAATTCTCCTGTATCGTAGGTGCGTTTAAAAACGTACAAATTCACATACACAAACTTGTTGTTTTCATTATATCCAGTATTATGTTATTTTAAGGGGCTAAGCGAATAATAAGGCCGTTTTCAGAATTGTTTTTTCTCGTAAAGTACCTATAATAGGGATTTGATATTTCGGTTCATGTTTTTTGACTTTATGATCTACCTAAATTCTAAAGGAATACACCATACGAAGAAATTTTCTCGATAGAAAAAAATTGCAAAGTTCTGTCTTTTTGCCATTTTCATTTTCATGGCGTAATGCATTGTATTGATTTTATGAAAACTACTTTTAAACATAGAAAATAATCTTATCTAGCTAAATTCTTAATATATTTTGATTTCGTTATACTTTTATGTTATAAAATCCGAAAATCAATTTTAGCACTTACGTTATTTACTCCGTGCCGCCCTCATTCTATCGCCATCTCATCTTTTGCCTTTTAAAAGTATTTGCATCACTGTCGATTCAGGTCAATTTAGATGTCCGTGGGCCTTGTCAACGTAGCACCTATGTCACTTTTTTGCAGATCCGAGCTGTCAGATTTTCGTAATTTAAATAATTTTTTTACAATATTTTACATAGTTCAGCACCTTAAAGTTGTAATTTATTCAAATTCGTGCTATGAAATTATTTTCACTGTAATTTTGTGACCTTGAACATTATATAATCGTAGTTATTTTCTATTCGTGCCAACATTGAAATGATGTAATAAAATGGTATGAAATAAAAGATTGAAACTAGATAAAGCACAACGTTTGGGAACATACCTAAACGCAACAAAGGATTCGTATCACAGGAAATTAATAGTGGTTTATAACACCGGCAAATCATTGTAAAATCATCACTTTCACTTCTGTGTATAGAACATCCACAAACTTTACTTTTCACTCACGTAAAGTAATATAGCTATAGCATTTTTATTCTGGACTGGAGTGTCTATTTTTATAGCTTTTATCTCAAAATTTATCTTAAGAAACATGCTAAAATAAATTAATTTATTTCGGGCTTTGAAAGACGTCAAACATCAATATGTCATGTAATTAAACTTGCCAGTTTACGAAAAAAAATGAGTTTAGAAACTGGCTTCTGCCCGCGACTTCATCTGCGTGAATTTCAAAACTAGGTCAAGAGGGAAGTGAGAATAATTCAAAATATGTATAACGCATAATCATAAAGAGGGGAATGAGGTCAGAGGCCTCAACACCAACTTTAAAAGAAATGAAGAGTAAATAAATAGTAGTCAGTCCCAAAAATTTTACTCCTTCATGATTCTGACCTCCTTGTAGTCTCTACTGCTCGTAATTCTAGCCCCAAACATACTTATTCTTGATTCTATTAGACATTGACGCCTTTATTTAGATGATTTGATGTTTATTATTTGTTTTATAATGCTGTTGCGGTACAGAATTAAAATATTAGTTCTAAAACCAATCAATAGGTATTAGTCCCGTCAAATTAGACCAAAAAATAGTAGTGAAGTTACAATAATCGCACCCAGCTCAAAATTGGTAGGATTTTTCAAAACACTATGTTAAATGAAATCTAAAAAGGCCTCATCGATCCGATACCTGGAAAAAAATTACTTGGGGTCAAAAGTCACATAAACGTGTTTTTCGCGATTTTCAGCAAAACGGTATCTATCTATTAGGATTTGGTTTCCGCACTTAGTTCTGATGTTGGACCATTGTGCGTGAGCCAATACTCCAACCAGCCAACCTCCCTCCAGAAACAGTAGTGCCATTCTGTAACAACATTTTCGTATCTCGACAGTGAAATTCGAGGTGCGTTTCAAATTAAGACCTTTATGTTGTGTGCAATAAAACTCACTTTGTAAGTTTTGTCACTCAGGTGAAGCTCGATATCGAAATAGTTACTTACAGAATAGACTAGCTGATTAGTTTTCCCGGTGTGTAAAAACATCTGTAAACGAGTTCTGTGACCCTATTGTTTGACTCCGTATTTTGGTAACGCCTGTGCACTCAAGGAGTACGTGCGATACCGTTTCCTCCTCCTCCATGCATGCTCTGCATAAAGGACTCTCCGTAATAGCTATCGTGTGTAAGTGTTTGTTCAAGGATGGCATAGCCTACCTGGACTGGCTGCTGCGGGGTGCTAAGGCCTACCAGCGTTCCGCTTGTTTGTGGGTGTGTTCTTGTAGCCATGTGCGCAGCTGACCGAAGGGGAGTGGTACTATGGGTTTGGCTCCAACAGCCACAATATCAGATCCCCTCTTGGCCAGCTCATCGGCCGCGTCATTTCCTTGTGATCCGCTGTGTCTTTTTATCCACTGCAGCGTCACAGTGTTGCGGTTGGTCACCGTGATGCGTTCTAGTGCATTATGGCATTCTTGTATGAGTTTCGAGGTGGTGTAATGCTTCCTTAGGAATTGAGGGACTGAGGCGCTGTCGGAGAGTATGCGAATGTGGGTATCCGTGACTCCCCTGGCTTCTATGGCATAGACCGCCAGGATAAAGCTCACGCATTCCGCCTGATAGACGGTGTTGAGTTTACCGAGCGGTCTGGATATTCTGATGTTAAGGTCATTGGAGTAAACTTCAACTCCGGTTCCGGTGCTTGTCTTTGATCCGTCAGTGTAGATTCTCAGCTCTTTGAGACCTGAGTGATCGTTCAAGGTGGTGTGGAAACGTGTGCATATTATGACGATTACAACTCTTCCAACTTTTTGAATCGATATATCTCAGAAACGGTGGCTCTTAGGAAAAAAGTATCTAGCCATTTTTATAGATAATTATTTATCTGATCTACAATTTTTGTCTGAACTAATTTTATGATAAAATTACCGTTTTGCTGAAAATCGCGAGAAGCCTATCGTGTATAAGGCCTCATCCATCGATCGTGATGATGCGTGCTAACGCGCTTTAAACGAAGTTTAGGCGCCGATGGTTAATTTTTGCATACAAATATTTTGTGGCGCTGTAATCGTTGACCTATTTGTATCGATACAAACGCGCTGATACGGCAATAGACGGTATAAAAGCGCTGCAGTCGCGCGTATGTATTTCTATACAGAAATCCCTGTGTTTTCACCAAACTCCTCAACAGTAGTAAAATGGAGTCTGCCGAGACAGCACTGCTTACGCTGGCTTTATTACTGAAAGTATAAAAAATAAGCGACATTATTGGATTAACCCATTCACGAGCGAAAGAAGATTGAGTGATGGTCATTTTAATACAACTTTTAAAACATTGCCCAATCATAAAAGATGGGGGACAAATTCGAACTGCTATCGGATGTCGTGTGAGTGACAAGTAAACCATGCAGTGCCTCTCCCCCACACCTTTCTCCGACAATTAAGAGGGGACTCTAGTCGGTAACTCTTGGGCCTTTCTCCATACAAACGTATTCCGCTGCTAGAGCTATGATTTTTTTTCCAAAAAATCTAGATTGAATTAATACGTGCCGCTATCATTTTTTTTCCAAAACATAATTACTTAAAGAATTATGACTATCTAAAAACCCGAAAAAACAGCCCGTTTTTACCGCCATGTTCAGACGACTATCAGACAAATTTGATAAGTTTTTATCAAAATAGAAAATAATAGAAGCATACGTAATTTTTATAGATCAGTCCAGTTTTGAAAAATAAAACAGCAGAATACAAAACGTCTTTTGGTCAAGGTTTTTTTTTTGGTAAAATCAGCCTCTGATGCAGTTCTCGTTTTCGCACTTTACTTGACAGGGCACAGTGCGACGCATCGGCAATAGTTTCTTCAAATAACTATTTATCAAATTCCTCGGGACTAGAGTCCCCTCTTAATAAACAAACTAGATACACTCGTACTTTGAATGCGCTTGTCGCGCGCGTTTGTATCGCTTTGTACGCACGTTTGAATCGATGCAAATGTGACGATCTGCTTTTTGGTCCTTTTACCTATAACGCCGTGGACCCGCGTTCGCAAAACGTGCGTCGTCGGCGCGGTAAAAATACGCCGTGTGCATAGGCTCTTACATTATCACATACCATCAGCGATGAATATGATTTGGAAGTTCTTTAATTGTATTAGAGCTTTCGAATGAAGTTAATGTAATGATCAATGTCTTGAAAACTCTCAAAAACAAAATGGCGGCCTTTGATGTACATTCCTTGGCCTTAGCTTGGTGGCAAAATAAAGTTGAACATCCAATTTGACCACTTTATATAACACGAATGAAACACGGAGGAGCTTTTGGCTAAAGAATAACAGCCGCACGGGTCGATCTTCAAGGTAAAGCAACGCTTGCCAAGGTTAGTCTGTGGTTGGGTTACCATCTTAACACACCGAGTTCCCTCCATGCCTCGGAAAGCACGTTAAGCCGTTGGTCTCGGCTGTCATTTGTAGATCTTTGGCAGTCAGAAGCCAATAAACTTGACTCCTGCCGTGTCAAGAAGTTCCGTGTTACCCAGTTAATGGGTTGAGGACGTGGAGGTCTGGTAGGCAGCCGCTCTACGTAAAATACGTATTCAGCTTAATCGGGTTTGACTGGAAGCCGACCAGAATATAGTTGGGTGTAGTTGTAGGCAGATGATGATGTAACACAAATAACTTTACTATTTGTCTACTTTGAATATTTATTTTATTCTTTCTTTAAAAAGGTTGTTAATAAGAGTATCAATATATGTTAATATAATTTGCTTGCGAGTAACCCTGAATTATTTGGCGGTTTGAATTAGTTGATGGGGTGTCGCTATATTCGATTTTTTTAACTTTTGATGCGGGAGTACGAGGAGAGTGTGCGGTGAGCTCGGGGAGAGGGATGCTAAATCGCGCCGCGAAATTATTTACTTAGGCTCTTAATTACTTTCAGCCTGTTGTGTCCTACTGCAGAGCAAAAGCCTCCCATTGTTCCTTCCATTTGGGGAGTGTAGACCAATTTTGTCGATAGGCGTCAAGATCCCCTCCCTCATCGTCTCCCGCGATGTCGTCAGGCATTTTCTGGGCCCACATTGTGGTTGTTTAGCCCATGAACCGTTCGACATGCGGCATACGTGTCCATCCCTTTCTCACTTTAATTTGGCTGCTTTTTCTGGAAAAAAATGCGTACCGTCTTCGAAGAAAGCCTGTATAAATTATAACCTGCATCGTTACTTGTATAGTTAGCCGCTAAGCGTCATGGAAAACTGTTTTTTTTTTTTTGTAATGTTGTATGTATTTAAATTCGACAGGGTCACGTGAATGTTACGATCGAGAGCGATGACGACTCCGGAGAGAAAATCATGAGGAATGCTACGCTAACGCTTCCCATACGGTAAATATTGACACCTACTGACAAATTGTATAAAAATTAAAGAGATTTTGGATTTTAGCTGTATAGTCGTCAACACGGCTGCTGGGTTTTAATCTTCTGGTCGCGCAAAGTGTTATTCAGTTTACAGTGACAGCCTGTAATAACTCTGGGTCGCTTTTGAGCCAGATTTTTTTTTCAATAATTATTTCGCGTTGCGCTTTTTCCCGTATTTGTTCAAGAACAAAGTCGAATGATTTTTCCTTCTTTCTGTAAGAGGATTTCAATAATTTTAATACCAACAAAAACAAAAATGTGACAAAAAACTAAGTTCTCTATAACTGCTTCGCATATAAAAGAAGTGACGTCTTACTGTGTACCAAGTCCTTTCGAAGCATCCTCCATCATCAATCATAACTCCTGTCATGCTCCTTATTTTTTTCGAAAATTTCTATTATGCTCAACAGTGCGACCTCTGCATGTTTCTACTCACTAGCTCGAATATTTGTGTTCAAGTAAGTTGTAGTCATGTGTGTTTCAACTTTGTCGAACAGATTTCAAGGTATAACAGGGTCGAAAGCAGGCTGAAAAGTTTCATGTAAAATAGACCACGGCTGATGTGTCGCCTTTTTGCTTCGCGACACATTGCCATGTGCCTATATTATACGCTGTACAATTCTATTATGTAATTTGCAGTGCCCGCGTGATCCCGGTCCCGGTGCGTTCGCGGCGCCTCTTGTGGGACCAGTTCCACAGTCTGCGCTACCCGGGCGGGTACTTCCCGCGCGACGACCTGCGTGCCAAACACGACCCGCTGGACTGGCACGCCGACCATGTGCACACCAACTTCCGCGACATGTACCGTCGCCTTCGGGAACATGGCTTCTACCTCGAGGTTATGGGTGAGTGGCTTCATTGTTGTACAATAAGGCCGGGCATACACGGGCAGCTTGAAGCGGTCAGGACCGATTGCTTCAAGCTGCGACTGCCAAGTGAACTACAGTCTTCTATTTACATAAATTTATGGACCGCTCGAGCAGTTGCGACTGTTTCAAGCAATCAGCTCAAACAGCTGCCAGGCATACACTGACTTCTCAAGCTATCGGTTGATCTCGCGCAGTTCTCACCTCCGCCCGCGCTCTTCTTCCCACCTCCGTCGCTCGCGCCTCTCGCCTGCCTGTCTGAATGGTCTAGCAGTTGAAACTAACTGCTGCAGCAGTTCAGATCAATGGTAAATTCAAGCTGTTGACTATGAATGCACGTGCAGTCCGTGTATTTGGATCACTGGCTAACTACTCGAACAGCCCGTGTGGGCCCTAAGGGTTTCCAGGAAAATTTACGCCACCAGTCGGCGTCACATAGCGAGCGGACCTCTTCATTGAAAAAGCGACTTTCACGTAAACATAACGTTGTTGTTAACTTAATTAATGTCAGAAAAAAATAGCGCATTGACAATTGCCTGGAACTGATGCCTCAGTGCTGCCACCTGCTGCTCGTCATTTCAAGAAACCCTCAATGTAGAAAGGATAGTCGAGAATGTTTATCAGCATCGAAAAGCCCCCAGGGACCATTTTTTGTCATTTTTAACGGCGTGAAGTTTCCTCCTTGAAAGCGACAGTAAGCAAAGCTCTTACCCCTTCCTCCTATGCTCACGTAAGCATTGGTATTACGTAAGCATTTTTGTAAAAAAAAAGGAAAAATATATTGCTGACGGAGTCGCTATTCAGTTCCACGTGTCACCAAAAATAATCAAAGCATAGACTCCCACCCCCCTTTAGTGTTTACATAATACCTACTTGCAGTGGCGTGCCTAGGGTTTCAAAATAAGGCAAGCCCAATAAAATTTTAACCGATTTCAAAAAAAGAAAGTTCAGTTTTCGACTGAGTATGTAGGTACCTTCGTATGTATCATCGCAATTTTGTCATAAACTACCGAAAGAAACCATTACACACAGGTGTTTATGGGAATTTGCTTGCCTTTTAATGGCGCCAGATATGTTATTTAAATCATTATAACCAGATGTATTCCAAACGGAATGTTCATTCGAAAAAAATATCAGCCAGCTTCTTTCAATACAATTTATTAGTGTGCGAACAGCCAACAATCCAACTAGTTTTATACACTGATCTATTAAATTTTCGTTTATGCGATTTACTAGTCTGAGAAAAACACAGATTAGGCGTCGGTTTTAATGAAGAAATTAACTGTTTTTTCTGAGCAAAGTTTAAAGATTTTACCTTATCTTCGCCAATCAAAACTTGAACGCATTTTAAATCCTCACAAGGTACAATTACCTCCATTGTTGTAGGTAAGTCACCAAAACAATTGTATCACTGAGAAAATCTAAGAAAACACACAAAAAACTTTAACAACATAACTTCAACTCTCAAGCAAATGAAACTGAAGTGAGTTGCACTCGGGTGTCAAGAACTACTTACGCAGAGTTGCAGTGTTGTCCTTTAGGCAAAAAAAGTCGCCAGGTATATGAAAAATCTAGCTAGATTTCGCAAATTTTTTATTTTTAAGATATTGCTTGAATATTTAATTTCGTTATTTTAAAAAGTCGCTAGTTTTTATTGTTGCTAAATCTTAAAAAGTCTCCAAACTCGTTAAAAATCTCCAAGATCTCACAACGTCGCTAAAACGGCAACACTGCAGAGTTGGCAAGGTGACAAGGTCACGCATACGCGTGCAACTTCATACGCATGCACGGCTTAATCGTCCATACTGATCGATTTGTAGACGCTCAAGGTTTAGAACTCGTTATACGGCACATCGCTATAAGTGCGAAAGTGACGGAGATAGTATTTGAAAGCCCGGTAAAAGCCGGTACGTGTAAGCGAGATAGCTATATGTAGATGCTGCAAATGCGAAACTCTGCGCGCGAGCAATCGCGATGTGTAGTTATGTAGTAATGTGGCATAGGTAATACTTTGTGTTATTTTGATAAGAATTAAGCGCGCGAACTTTTAAATAGTTCGGGTTTGATATTGATTCTCTATCGAGCATTTTAGTAAGGCATTTGGGCTTATATGAAGGTACCGCCACTGCCTACTTGAACGGCCCCACAAGTAATCTTAATTCTTATTTTACATGCAACAGCTTATAATATAGTAGTTCAAATACTAATGACCTTATCAAAGTCGCGGGGATCTGCTGGTTGAGTTTAACGTAGTTTCGTTTTAACATGGCCAAAGTGGTTCCTATATCTGTACGTAGGAACCCGAACAATACAATATGTTGAGGACTAAAAAAATTTGGATGATCACGATACATAACGATTCAAGACGGCTGTATTTTTTTGAAGTTTAGAGTGTCAACAAATGTAAATGGGTTGCTAAAACGCAACAACTATAGGACGGCATGTCGCAGTGGCACATAGTACGAAAACGCAGACAAACTTACAAGGCGGTAAATGATAAGTGATATTTATTTTGCATATTGGTTATAAATAACACTTTTACACGTCAATTTTCGTCGATTTTAACTAGATCAGGCCGGTAGTTCTTATCATCTGTAAAATAGAACTGAAACCCAATTATTTCATATCCAGGATGCCCGCTTACCTGCATCGACACATCGCTGTACGGCGCGCTGCTGCTGGTGGACCCAGAAGACGAGTACTTTCCTGAAGAGATGGCGGCGCTGAAGAAAGCCGTCGACTCGGGGATGTCTCTCGTCGTGTTCGCCGATTGGTACAACGCGTCCTTGCTGCGACATGTCAAGTTCTATGACGAAAATACTAGACAATGGTGAGTTATTTTTGTGATGTGCCATTCATTCCAGGGTGTTACCACATAGAGACGCCCTGGGCATCGCGAGTCGCAGGTCGATTCCTAGGCTCCGTAAGCGTGGGCCTGCGGAAGGTGAGCGATGGGTCGCTGTCCGTTAAGAACCAGCTAGTCTATTCTGTAAATAACTATTTGGATATCGAGCTTCATTTGAGTAACAAGACTCACAAAGTGAGCCTTATTGCACACAACATAAAGGTCTTAATTTGATACTCACCTCGGATTCCGCTGTCGAGATACAAAAATGTTGTTACAGAATAGCACTACAGCAATGCGATTCTGTAAACAGCTCACCGCGTAAGCTAAGGTGAACTGAACATGAAGTGAGCTGCCAATCCATACAAACAATATGGAATTACAGTTCACTTCACGCTCACCTCACTTAAGTTTACACGTGAGATGTTGACAGAATCGACCAGCAGGCATGTTGTGTTCCACGCGCGCTACGGCTGCCTGCCCAGATTGCGGATTTTTTTCGAAAGAGTTAACGCTGCCCTGGAACGCAAAGGGCATTGGGGAAACACGGATGGGTTTTAGTCAGTAAGAGTCTGACACTCCGCTGCCGCTTCTTCCAGAGCCCAAGAAGACATGTTTTTCCGTGCGCTAAAAAATATTATAAGGGCTCCTGGTTTTACTACAAAATCCTAAAAAGGGTTTCACCACACCAATCATTAATCATTGACCGTTGAGAGTCAATTGCTCGGGTTCCGTATCCAAAGGGTAACCAACGGAACCCTATTATTAAGCCTCCGCTATCCGTCCGTACGTCCGTCTGTCTGTCAGCGGGCTGTATCTCAAGAACCGTAATAGATAGACAGTTGAAATTTTCACAGATTGTGTGTTTCTATTGCCGCTATAACAACAAATAAGAAAAATTAAAGTATAGGGTACGGAACCCTTTGTGTGCGGGTCCGACTCGGACTTGGCGGGTTTTTGTGGTAACTTTGTCTGGGTAACTGTCGACCAACGTCGAAATATCTCATAAGATGTCTGTAAATTGTTTCTTTCCAAGTTCGAAAGTAAATAGTTGTAAACATCGGTCATCACATCAAGCATTGTGCTCTATTTTTATGGCGGTTTCTATTGTATCAATTGTATAGCCTGTCGTGGCTGATATATGTAAAAGGAGTTATCAGCCATTTTGAAAAAATCTCGCGCCGCGTTGATGTGAACTAGACGTGCGAGGCAAACTTTTATCTACAAAATGTTGTTTGTATTTCAGGTGGATACCTGAAACGGGCGGCGCTAACGTGCCTGCTCTAAACGACCTGCTCAGCATGTATCAGGTAATGGCAGTAGCCTCACTTATCACGTGAGCCAATGCCGAGTCTGTCTTAGACCAACTTTTTACTGTTCTGGCAAAGCGAAGCTACGAACAAAGAATTGTTTTATTTGAATGACTCTTAAACTTTCGAACTTTGACTTTTAAAATAACTCACAAACACAACTCAAATCCAGCCTTACACTTCACCCCTCACTCCCGGTGTCACATGAATTAGTTGCCGCACCTTCTTTAAGTTAATGCGGGCGATAGACATCCAAGCATTGATATATAAAAACCCAAGATACACATTCAGCATCTCAAAAACGTCCGCATAAAACAAGCGCACAATTTAATATTGTGTGCTAGTTTCAAACAGTCTCGCATCGCTCGCCATACTGCACTGCTTTGTAAAAACAACTTTAAGCGATCCTTGTAAGGTTGAATTTGCTAAAAAAATTGTTTATAGTACTGTGCATCTTGGGTTTTTTGTATATCAATGCATCCAAGTAATTTGATCAAACAGGCTGATTCAAACTGTTTGAACAAATAGAAATATGAAATTTCATATTTCTTCATGCCATTTGACAACTCGTTTTTATCAAATTTTCCTACGGAAATTTATGCCAATTTTATAAAACTGTTTGAACCAGCCTGTATGATCAAATTACTTTTTTTTTACTATTGATAGGCACGCGTTTGACCTCTCTCTCACCTAGTGGTAAGCGATGATGTGGTCGAAGATGGAGCACGCTTGCCTAGAAGTAACCTATTCACTCTTGACTTAAAGACTCCCAAGTTGTAGCTACCTGGACACACAGACTCCGGCAGCGAATCCCACTCCTTAGCTGTACGCACTATGAATGTAAACGTTGTACGCACTTGAACGGCCCGCATTAAGCTAAAGAAGGTACAGCAGCAAATTCATGTCACTCCGGGAGAGAGGGTTGAAATACTGCGCATCGAAACTTGCACTATTGACCGCTGCCATTGAGTATAAATTCAATTACTCTTCACATATTAACGGCAGTATGGATTTGGATGAAACGTGGCGTGGTACTTTTCATCTCGGGAGAATGCTACCCGGGGGTTTCATTCTACTTTGACGCAGGCGGAGCCGCAGGCAGCAGCTAGTTTACTAACACACACCCAACTCTTTACAATTATCACCTAACTACGTAAACCCTACATACAATTGTTAACCACTATTACTCGTCACATCTGTTGTCGTTGTCTAACCCAGGCTGAATTAGTACTACCTAAAGAAATCACTGACTCTGAAGATACAGGCATTGCCTAGTTTCAGAGTCAGAGTTCAACTAATGTATTTGCTCTAACTATAAGCCCTACCACATTCTACAATGTTATATCTACAGTAACGTGACCTTCATATCCATTGTATGCTTATGCGTAAGTCCTGTATGTAAACAATATGTTTTTGTGTTTAAGGGTTGTTTTTTTAATAAATTAATTTAAAAAAAAAGAATACTAAACAGTAGTTATTAAATTGTGTTTATAGAACCCTAGAAGAACAATAGTGTAATATCTTGAATGTGTTTCGTCAGGTTGCATTGGGTGACCGCGTATTTGAAGGCGCGTTCCGGCTGGGCGGCCATCCGATGTACTACGCCAGCGGTACTCACATACACAGCTTTCCAGAACACGGCATTCTGATCACTGCCCCTCTCACTGACCAGGGACATCAAGTGAGTAATGCTATATTGTGTTAAAATAAAACTTCAGATATATTCCCAACATTTTAATTATTTAAAAATTTAACAGGACCGGTCGTTGTGGCGACGCTTGAGGGAGGCCTATGTCCAGCAGTGGATGTCTTTCGACTGATATGACGATGATGATGATGAAAAAATTTAAATAATATTAATTATCATGACGCATAACGTAGTTTGAAACATCCAGGAGTGAGCGCAGTCCAAGCCTTGTGTTCCAAGGATTGCGCGGAAGAGAACGGCGAAATTGTTTTGATACGTAAACATTATTTACAGGGTGTTTCATAATCATAATGTATTATTTATTTTTATTGCACCTATTCATTATCATCATCATCATCATCATATCAGCCGAAAGACGTCCACTGCTGGACATAGGTCTCCCCCAAACGTCGCCACCGGTAGAGGTAGTTTATGTCGGGTACATTAAGTGGGCGGCCTTTGTAAGACGACTAAAATGGCACCGTGTATTATATTATTGGAAAGACATTGCAAATCGCACAGTCTAATCTAGAACGTCGAGGACCGAAGTACCCACTTAATGTAGATATTTTGTGATGAAATATTTGTCTGACATCTATACTAATATATAAAGCTGAAGAGTTTGTTTGTTTGTTTGTTTGCTTGAACGCGCTAATCTCAGGAACTACTGGTCCGATTTGAAAAATTCTTTCAGTGTTAGATAGCCCATTTATCGAGGAAGGCTATAGGCTATATATCATCACGCTAAGACCAATAGGAGCAGAGCAGTAATGAAAATAGTGACGCAGACGAAGTTGCGCGGGTCAGCTAGTCCTACATAATATACATTAAAGCTGCCATTAATTTGAAGTTTACTTCAAATGAAAATCAGGAATCAAAAAGTCGGCCTGCATCCGATCTAAAATAAGGGTACCTAACAAATGGCTCATAAGAAAATATACATACACACGAATACAGGACCTCCACATTGTTTTCGAAGTCGGGTTAATAACATTGACTCCTCTAGTTCTATTTCAGCACAAAATACCAAATCCAAGTAGGTATACTAAAAGTAATTATCATACTGGAAAGCACGGCTGTCATGTCTAGATATTTGGCAGTTGTTGCAGATTGTTGAAAGGCAGAAAATCTGACACCAGTCTTGCCAAGAAGTACGGCGTTACCCAGTTACTGTGTTTTCGGGATCAGATAGGCAGTCGCTACACGTAAATTACTGGCTGAACCCGGTTTAAGGGCGCTATTACAAAAACACACATTTTTATTAATGATTAAATTATTATATCTTCGATTTAACAAAGCATCAAAAGATGCCTAAAGTAAAATTTTATGAAACGTCCTTTGCAGGGACAAGGTTTTTACTAATTTACGTAAACAAATTGAAATGTTTATTTAAAGCACTCCCAAGAACAAGAATCAAACTTTCTTGGCCATATTTTTTTTTTAATTTGTTGCTCGTCAAACGCGAGCCTCCTCTCCTCTTAACTTTAAACCGACGGCATTATAGTTGGGAAAACGCTAGGCAGATGATGACTGCGGAATAAAGATTTATTTACTGTTGTAACCCTAACTTCGGTTTTCTCAGATAATGTCTGGCGAGAAGCCGGGCGGAGGGGGAGGCGCGTCGGGGGGCGGGCAGACCGTCGACGTGCCGATATTAGGACTACTGCAGACCGACGGCGAAACGAAAGACTATTCCAACGATACAAGTGAAAAATTACCGAAGGTAAGCTCAATTAGTTCAATGCGGTAAGCTCACAAAAAAAATGACTTCAGCTAGGCGTTTATCATAAAACCTTATTCTTCTTGGAATTAAAAAAAGGTTTACATATTTTTAGTTTTCGTTAACATTACTTGAAAACTGTGTTGTAGTCGTCAGTACCTGCGAGATGGAAGACGTCAGTGTTCCAGTATTTATAAATAACTAGCTTTTTCCTGCGACTTCGTACGCGCATATCCCGTTTTTTCCCGTTCCCGTAGTAATTTCGGGAATTCCTCTACCCCCTCCCTCTTAGTGCTCCCTTACACTCCTCAAGGAACCTACATGTCAAATTTCAGCTTTCTACGACCAGTACTTTTAGCTGTGCGTTGTCTGTCAGTCACTCAGCCAGTAACGGAATAGATTTATATTTATTGATTACTAGCTTCTGCCAGCAGCTTCGCCCGCGTGGTCCCTAGTGAACATACTCCCGGGATAAAAAGTAGCCTATGTCTTCTCTCACGCTCTAGACTATCTCTTTACCAAATTTCATTTAAATCGGTTCAGGAGTCATGGCGTAAAAGCGCGACAGACAGACAGACCGACAGACAGAGTTACTTTCGCATTTACATATAATATAAGTAAGGAAGTAAGGATTGATTACTAGCTTTTGCTCGCAACTTCGTACGCGCATATCCCGTTTTTTTTTCCGTTCCCGTAGGAATTTCGGGAAATCCTCACTTAGTGCTCCCCTACACTCCTCAAGGAACAGTAAATTCGGCTGTGCGTTGTCTGTCAGTCACTCAATCAGTCAGTAACGGAATAATATTATATATATTGACTAGCTTTTACTCGCGGCTTCGCTCGCGTTAAGAAGTTTAAAATTGGCAAAGTTTCATACAAACTTTCATCCCCTATTTTAACCCTTTGGGGGTAGAATTGATCAAAATCCTTTCTTAGCGGATGTGTACGTCATAACATCTACCTGCATGCCAAATTTCAGCCCGATCCGTCCTGTGGATTGGGCTGTGCGTTGATAGATCACTATGTCAGTCAGTCAGTCACCTTTGAGTTATATATATTTATATAGATAGATATTATTGATTGATGATTGATTAGGATGATAAAGCCTAGAATAACTTGATTTAGCTCTTGTTTTTCAACTAGCTTTATAGTGATGATAATCCTTGCGTTCAAGAGAACGCTAAAACAACTGAAAAGCACCAAAATTGCTATTCAGTAAAAATCCTTCCTGTGTTTCCAAACGCTAACAACCCTAATCTCTTCAAAATTAGGGTGAACAGGCTCCTTCTGGGTAAACTCGCTCCATCGTCGACTTTGTCTCTGTCATCTCTGACCTAGACTAGAGTCAAGAGCAAACCCATCACAAAAGCTTTCAAACTATCCTCTATTAAGGTGCTAGTTCACTTGAAACTCACTATTTTCGTTTTCACGGTGGGTGGGGAAGTTCTCGTAGCTAAAGAATAACATCCACAAAGGTCGATCTTCAAGTTAAGCAACGCTTGCCAAGGTTGGTCTGTGGATGGGTGACCATCTTAACATACCGAGTTTCCTCCATGCCTCGGAAAGCACGTTAAGCTGTTGGTCCTGGCTGTCATTTCTAGAACTTTGGCAGTCGTTACGGATTGTCAAAGCCAGTAAATCTGACTCCAGGCCAGCCAAGAAATACCGTGTTACCCATTTAATGGGTTGTGAAGGTCAGTACGTCTACCATGAGTTTTATCAATCTATACGTGCTAGCGACTTAAAAAACTGGCTAAGTGCGAGTCGGACTCGTGTGCAAAGGGTTCCGAACAAATTTAATTATTTTAACACTACAGACTTCTAATAGGTTTTCCTGTAATCTTGAGGTAAAGATCTATTATCTCCATTTTTTTCAAAATTTTAGGCTCAGTAGTTTCGTAGATAAGGCGGGTATGGTCATTTTTCGTCTAATTTCTTGAATAACTTCTAAACCATTTATTTTAAAATTATGAAAATAAATAATTATACCCCTCACAGTAAGCCCTTTCATTTAATATGTCACACGATATTGTTCAAAAAACTTTGTTTTTTAATTTTCTAGTTTGACCCCCAAAAGTGACACCCATAATAAAAATTTAATAATTTACGTAACGCATCCGTGTTTGGGTCATAGAAGTCCATATGTGTACTAAATTTCAACGGAATCGGTCCAGTGGATCCGGAGAAAACTGGCTGTGACAGACAGACAGACACCCGATTTATCCTATAAGGGTTCCGTTTTTTTTTCGGAACCCTAAAAATTTATGAAATCTTTTATAAAACAAGTTTCTTATTTATTTTTTAGTTGTTAACTAGTTTTACTTGCAACTTGCTTGCTTGTTAGTTAATAACTTAAACAAATAAATTAGAAACTTGTTTTTTACTGATGGACAGCCGCTCCACGTAAAATACTGGTATTCAGCTGAATCCGGTTTGATTGAAAGCCGACCCCAATATAGTTGGGAAAAGGCTAGGCAGATGATGATGAAGGCTGGAGAAGTTTACAGAGTAGGTACAATGACACCTGTGCTTAAGACTGGCAGTTTTTGCTTGTACGAGAAAGTGGGAGAGAGGCAAACGATGTATTTTAGGAACAGTTTAAGACATGTCGCAAACAAACGTAAGGAGAGTTATGAAACTATCCAGACTAATATTATAAATGCGAAAGGAACTCAGTCTATCTGTTTGTTTGTTACCTCTTCACGTATGACTGAAAGAATTGGTTGAAACAAATGGGTAAACTATGTCTTGAACTAGGACATAGGATATTTTCATCCTGGGAGTATGTTCCTTTTGGATAATTTTCGACTTCCACGCGTCGAAGCTGAGGCTGGTAAATTAAATTTTTCCCTCAGGCCGGTCGCCTGGTGGTATACGGCGACTCTTCGTGCCTGGAAGGCGGCGCGGCGCGCAACTGCCACTGGTTGCTTCTGGCCGCGCTACAGTACGCCCTCGTGGGACACCTGCCATCCTCGCTCAAGGACGCTGCCACGCCGCACCAGCATCGACTGCGCGACGTACACATCATACCTTCAGGTACTTTTATGGCGTCATTTACACGCACTGAATAGTTTTCTTGGACTGCGATCCACCTAACAAGAACTACCAAATTCGGGACTCACCTCTTGGCTGTCATGAAGAAAAAGGGACAAAAGTAAAAAATGCATGAAGGACGATAAAAATCGCTTCCAAACAATCTTTGCCATTATTGTTTAGTTAAATAAAAGGGGAAAAAAGTTTCTCGGGGTTGAATTTAAGGGCTATTGAAATAGTTCGCCATGTTTGATAACGTGGCGAACGGAAATCTCACGCCAAACACAGGTCTTTGTCAACCAATCTAGTTCTAGTGCCTTTAATTTTATAAGTAACTGTTTCGTTTCCGTCTGATAAACTGCGCTTCGACAGCTGACATAAACGGGTATGACGGCACGTATAAAAGCAAATGTGAGGGACCTATTTGCTGTTTAAATTCCCAGTACTCAGATGGAGGAAATAGTACATTTGATGGAAACTTACGTACCGGTAAAGGAGTGCCACATTTTACAAGTTATGTTTAACACCATGAGAGAGAGCCATTTGCCATCAACCTCACCGAATATAAAACTTCGGGCTGCTATTGAGAAATTGTATTTTTCTACTTCTTCGTGTCGCTGGCACTACGACAGTTGATTAAATTTGGGTGGTCTATAACATTGGTACTATACTATACCACGGCATCTTTGGCACACACAGGTCACTTCGCCTGCATTATTTAGGGCACAGAGGGCATGGTTTGTGACTCGGCTGCACATCCCCCTCGGTCAGCGCCACTGTCTATTTCCATACCTATGAGAAATGGTATAAGTATGAAAGAGAGAGTTAGATCGACTTCAGATGGCCTAGACAAGGTGACATTATATCAACGATAGCGAAGTCACCGCCTGAAATTTCGGTAGAGCATTCAATCTCATACATTTTTGACTGTTTGGTAACAGTTGTCAGTGGTGCGTTATGTACACAATGTAACAAGTTGTGGTATTGTATTATATTATTGTGGTGGGTTGAGTGTTGTGTAGTTGTACCTAGTTGTAAGTTGTTGTCTCGAGTCCCAAGACTACAGGTTCCACAGTCTTGGGCTTGCAAGCTTCTGACCACTTAACCAACCACGCACTGAAATGATCTATTACTATCGTCAGAGCTGCCACAGCGCGCAGAAGGAGGTCGCTTGCACGTGTACTCGCGGGTCCTATCTCCGGACGGCAGTGGGCCTCGGCCCGTGCCGGAATGCGCCGTACCCACGCCAGTGGAACCTCACCCGATACATGCGCCGCCGTCGGCCAGGACTCTCGCGCCGAGGCACCAACCTACTGACCCCAAGAGTATTGGTAAATATTTCTTTGAAATTATCTTCTTAATCGAGAATAAAGGTGCAACCAGATTGCAGTTGATGGACTTCTTGGTATATTTTACGTAGTAGATGTTATAAAGTGACTCGTGCCAAAGCAGTAACAGCCACATGTGTCTATAGGGTCCGTGTACGGCGTTGCATATGCCATCTAGTGTCTCATATTCGAAATTTTAAGGGTCAGAATACTTGACATTGACGCCTCTGTGCTGCCATCTGCGGTTCCTGCACGCTCAATTTAGGGGAACGTGCGCGAAGTAGACTGCCATCTAGCGTAGCTATTTCGAATTTTATACTTGGAACATACTTTGACGTCAAAGTTCATATCGGACTTCTCTATCTAATTGTAATCTTTGAAGCTTTTTAACTTCATAGCTGATGAAGGTATTTAGAAAATAATTTCACGATTGTTTACTAGAGCCAATAAGTATTTCATTTTGCAAATAAAAAAATCGCTTGCATATTCCCTATTACATATACACCGAGACTCCTCCGTGCCCCGAAAAGCACGTTAACCCGGCAATAATTTGTAGATCAATAGACAGTGTTGTTACACGGGCAGTCAAAAGCCTGAGAGGCTGCCAACCAATCTTTCAAAAGCAATCGCTCTATACAAAATTCAGCTGCATGCTGTATCGGGTTAAACTGGAGGCTAGACCCAGCATAATTAAGGAATTGGCTAGGCAAATGAGATGTATATTATGAGAAGATTTATCAATACGCGGCGACGCGATGACGTCCGGCCGACTGCTGTCTGGTTGCATCCACCCTGAGTACTCTGTTTTTTTTTTTTTGCTTCCATGTATAAACCATATAATATATCGCCCCGTTAAATTGTTGAACCCGTAACGTAGAGTACCTTACCAAATCAACTCATACTACTAGTAAACTTGTAGATAGATATTCTAACCCTGTATACTATTTGTACATATTTACTTAATGTATGTTTATAGATTTCCTGTATGTTTGGTCTTAGATTTTTGTTTTTTATTGATAAAGCTGTATTTCCTCAGAAACTGTGATAGCCTTGATCATTATCCTGATGTATTTCTGTAAATATTTGTAGTATTTAGACGTTATGTTTAATGAACATGTATTTAGCTTTTTCCTTGTCAGTCATAATAAGCTGAGAGAAAAATTATATTATTTGCCGACTAATACAAATTACAATGTACAGAATCAAATACTTTCAAACTCAAGCTGATTAGAAATGGAATATTAATTTTCTTCTTATCTCAATAGAGCATAACGCTATTTAGTGAGCCTAATTTTTATTCTGTTTACTAGAAATTAATGATGTGTGATCAAATCAAACTCATTCATATGTTGTCGCTAACTGAACGTTCTAACGTTCTCTTAGGTATTTATTGAGGTGAATCGGATATCCAAAGCCTACCCAGTACCCTGCAGGAAACTGGATAGGTAGCCTATGCGGCGAACACCGGATTTTGAATACAACGAAAATGCCTCAAGAACGAAAATTGAATTTAATAGTTTGAAAAAATAAAGACATTTTACCTGAAACTGAATAAGTCTAACAGTCGCACAATATTATCAGCTTATGACGTTATGAACGATGATGCTCGATCCACAGAATCCAATTGATCGCTCGCGAAATGTTTTAAAACAATCCAGTCAAATTCCCTATTTTTGACTGATCATACTGTCCCTGAAGGGACAGGTAGCCATAAGTCTGAACAATTGAATTCATTTAACATTTTGTGTTTGTCAACTAAACAGCCACGTGCAGAATAAGGTAACAAGCCCAACATCACGATATGTGTGTAGAACCATGTCTAAAAGACTCTTCACGCTTTCCTAGCTTCACGTGCACAAGTCTACAGTACCCATTTGGCCATTAATATGGTATATCGAGCTTTGATAAGAGACGACCTCTACGAGGCCAAACTTTTACTAAAACTCGAAGTCGTCTCATATTCACGGCCGGTTACTGTACTTCCATATACGATTCATAATTGGCAAGCAATTTGATTGGCAATATCAGGAAGAACATGTGGGAGAAAAATCAGTCTTGTGCGTTCTCTCAGAAAAAAAAAAACAAAATTCTGTGTTATCCTTATCACAAACCATAAATCGGTATCTGGAGGTTTTGAGGTCAAAGATTAAGAATTTTCGAGCGTAGAAGTGAGATTTTGTTTTACTTTATTTATCTTTTTTTGCTAACATTTTTAGATACACTTTTCTTTCAGCTTCTACGTTTCCTTTTATTGGTTCAATATTATACTAAAATATTTTGTAATTTTTCGCTGAGTTGCTTTTCTTTTAAACATGATGGTATGTTTTTTCCTGATGGATGAAAAAAAAAAACAAAAATAATAATAACAAAAAGAACAAAAAAATAGTATAACTCGCGAATACGGAAACTTTGTCACAAGGACTACTCAAACAAAAAAACTATTCAAACGCTTTTAAAAGACAAGCAATCATAAATTGAATGAATATGTATATTTCCAAAACTGGTATTTCTAGGTCACTCATTCAAAATAGCGCACGTGTAATATTCAATCACCGAATAAGATAAAAGGGCCCTTTTTAATATAAAAGGATGATGTCAGCCCAGTACAGATTCAATAAATATACTCCTAGTGGTCTTGTAATTTGAGGGGACGTATGAAAAGCGGCTCACAAACACAACTAAAGGGCTACCGTTAATCTCAGCATCTGTAAAGAGGGGCGGGTCCCTACGGGGGTAACACTGACCTTGGAGGGCCCCAAGGTCAGACACGAGGGGTGCGTAGTACTCGCGACCGGTTCGCAAACATGAATAGATGAATGAAAGGGTACAATCTAAAAGGGTCGCGTAATGAGTGCGCATGTTATTTGATGTACAGATTCCATCTTCAATTTAAAATATTGCTATTATTCTTTCAAATTAATGAATCACTGAACCCTTCATTGTTTATTTTGATTTTTTTTTTGTTTTGACCTTCTGAACGAAAATTCGTCTGCGATCTCTATGCAATGTTATATGTGGCGTCAGCATCACTTCACAAGTGTCTGTACCTACTGGAAATAGTTGTAGAATGGATTATTCTTTCGAAAAGTATTGTTTTGCATGTCATCGGCTGAACTAAGTGCGTATAATGAGGAATTTGAAAGCGTTTTTTTTTTTTAAATTGCGGATAGATGACAAATTGCTTGAGCTCTAAGGCATCTAGAATCTACATGGTTCAGACCTCAAGCATACTGTCGTCTACATTGTAGATCAAGAACGGAGTTGAATGGAGTTGACTTTGCAGGTGCTCCGGAGATAGAGGGTACGGAGCCTGCGCCGCGGACGTGGCGTGGCGCTGGGGCTGCGCCGTCGCGTGCGCATGGCGGGGAGCCGCCGGGCCCGGGCCTGGCTAGCCGCGCTATGACGCTGCTGGCCATCGTGGCGCTCGTGTACTGCCTCACAGCCGCCTGGAGGCGCTGCGGCCGCAAGCTGCGCCGCCGGAGACTCATGTCGCTCGCCACCTAGCACCGGCTCAAAACCGACGCGAGGCACCGGCGGTGCCAAGTGATAAGAACCTAAACGTGGGGCCAAATACAGTGTGATCGAAAGTTTACAATGGTAGTAACGTATACTCACAATATACTATCAAGAAACTTGATTGCACAGCAGATTTACACACTACGCCAATTTCCCATGATACAGTTATTTAATACGACTTACCAAGATTGAAAGTCTTGACTTGAATTAACGTAAAATTTCAGTTGGTAGTGAGTTTGCTTATCAATCAAGTTCCCTGACTTTACAAAGAAAATGGTTTTGAAGAGTTTTTATAAGTGGGTCAAAGAGGTGGCTAACTCATCATCACAATATCTTTATATCTAGTAGAAATTTTTCAATCATTTTGAAGTAGCGTAATTTGTAATTAATAAAGAAGAATGGTCATTTCAGACCTAGAGTCCGACAGAATTGAGACCTATCGTAGTTTTTTTGTCATCTGAAGTAGAGCAAGAATGTGTATTTTTTTTTTTCGTTTTCGATGGCTAACGCATAAATATATAACCTTGAGTATGTCTTCAGACGAAGTCTCGAAAAGTAATTTCACGTCCATTCCTATAGGTATGCCGATCGTGTTTGAGTTCATTTGAATTGTCTCCATGGGTATTATGCATAGTTGATAACGAGGGTCTGATGATGAAGATCAGAGAGGTGAAAACGGTAAAACGTATTCTGCGCCATTTCAGACCCAGAGTCCGACAGAATTGAGACCTATCGTATTTTTTTCGTCATTTGAAATAAAACAAGAATATGTTTTTTTTTTTCGATTTCGATGGCTAACACATAGATATTATTACTATACGAGCTTGAGTATCTATTGTGTTGGTTGTAGTGGTTGTTATAACAACCACTTGTTTAAAACAAAATTAAAAGCCTTTTATTAGAAAAATGTCTGTATAGTATATCGGAACTAAGTTCACACAACAAGAAATGATACCCACGTTTGACATTATAAAATTTAGAATCTTTTCACATTATAAATTTTAGAATCTTTTGACATTGTATATTTTAGAATCTTTTGACATTATAATTTGAGAATCTTTTGACATTATATATTTTAGAATCTTTTGACATCATTTTAAAAACTATTTTGACGCTATATTGAAAACTGTTTGACATTATATTTTAAACCTGTTGAAATTATATTGAAAACTGTTTTGACATTATATTTTAAGCCTATTGACATTACATTATAATAAACTGTTTTGACATTATATTTTAAGCCTGTTGACATTACATTATATACTTTTTTGTCACAATATTAAAAACTGTTTCAGCACTTTAGGTACTTTGATTTTCACTAGGAAGGCTAATTCATAATTCTTTGTATTTCATAATTTATTGCATAATTATGTTTATATTCGACACAATGTAAATTGTTATTATGACTAAATGAAATGAAATGAAATGAAAACAACAGTTCATAGTGCTTATCAAACGGATTTAAACGAGCCCAAACACGATAGTTGTACTAGTATCAACTAAGAGATCCACTGTCCACCTTTCTGCTCTTCATCATCAGATCTTTGTTTCAAACAACAATGAATCGTGATCATCAGACGGATTCAAACACGATGTTTATGCTAGTATCAACTAAGAGATCCACTATCCACCTTTCTGCTCTCCATCACTAGACCCTTGTTCTCAACAATAATGAATAGTGTCCATCAGACGGATGCAAATGAACCCAAACACGATGATTATGCTAGCGAGAGTGTATGAAAAATAGCTTTTATATAGGTACTTCGTTTGAACGAACACTTTCCACCATATATTTATGTGTTAGCCAACAAATTCGAAAAACAAAAAAATCGTTTTTTTTTTCATATTTCAGACGACAAATAAACTAGGATATGTGTGATTTCTGTCGGAGGTGGGTTAGTTTTGTATGGGCCGTGACCATTCTTCTTAACATTACAAGTATGTAAAATGTTTGTAATAATTTATTGTCAACTAAAAAACTTAATAAGTAATTATTTTAATTTATATCAATTTCAAAGTAGTGGAAAATTTATACACTAGCTTATTGTACTTTAGAATTAAATAAATGAACTTAATATTTTTGGATCAAGTGTTATCGCGCAGTAACTCATTTAATGTTGCTATTATGGCGCTGTTTTATTATTTTTCCGATATAACAAAGATCTCGTTAATGTATCTAATCGTGTGCACGGACACAGCTATACTCTCGTGCGCGGTTGGAATTATGGTTATTATAGGTTTACCGTACCTATATTATTCTTGAAAGATAAACTAACGTGTTACTTTATTTTAAAATGTATTACTGACCTAAGTACCCAATATTTTAAGTTACCAAAATGTACCTCACTGCACTGGGACTAATTTATCAAACTTATTTATTACCTACGTTTTACCTGTTGTGGATATTAATTAATGCAATTAAATGCCTATACTAGAATAAATAATTCGACATAATTTCAATCCATCGCCACCAACTCAAGTTTGACTTTAGCATGGTGTCATTTAAGTTGATTTTAGGTGACCATAATAATATGTGAAATTTGAACTTTATAATGAGTGAACAGAGTTGAGTATAGAAATTAGAAAATTACTTATTATTCTGAATTCAAATATAGAGGTCCTGAAACTTGTTAGAGAATATTTCAAATATTATAAAGTGGCTACCCGCCCCGGCTTCGCACGGGTAATATTTAGTGATGTGAAAATCGCTTTTTGGACACTTGGAAAAGCATCTATCATACACTATTTGTAATTTTATTTATCACGTTCTACAATAAACCTTCCGGAAGAAATTCTCTAAATGATAGTGAAACCATACTAAAAAAAAGAAAAAAGAACGGCGGGAAGCGACTTTGTTTTATACTATGTAGAGATCGTACGTTAAGAGGAAAGGCGGACGGAGAGACTTTGTATGTAAAAAGTCATAATTCGGGATTTGGCTCTTGACTGTTTCGTCCTCCAATATTGGACTTTCCATACAAAGTCTATCCGCCTTCATATCCTCCTAACGAAATAGCTTTATATAGGTACCCATGATGATATTTTGTACAGTGTAAAGCTCGGGTATATTGTTCGTCCCTTTATAGTATGTATATAAGTATTGTTGCTTAATTTTATTATTGTCTATTTATTTTATGGAGGTAGAGCAGAAGCTTAGTAACAACAAAATTTTATATGATCGTATGTACGTAAATATTTCAAGTAACGTATTGTTTTATAGTTTAAATTGTGTATGAAGTTAGCTTGTAGAAGAGAGTGGGAATATAGCGAGATCCTGCTTCTTCGGAAATCTAGGAATACTTCGTGTAGCGCCCGATAGGTAAATAATGACTTGTCTGCAGCTTTATAAGTTGCAGAAGTCGCACTTTGATTATCTTTAAGTCACATAGTGATTTTTTTAGGGACCCAACTTAATTATACATATTTATATCAGTAGTGATGTTAAAATGTTGTATTTATTTAATTTATAAACTACAGTACTTTGCTACTTATACGCACGGATAGCACGGTGAGCTAATAAAACACGAGAACGCAAAATACAAGTTGGTTATCAAAGTGTCAAGTCGTGCTATTGACAAACTTGCTTAGTTTAGAGATTTACATAATAATGGAGTTATGTATTTCATAGTAGCTTACACAAGAAAGACTGGTCATCTCGTACGCTTTAGATTCGCGGTTTAGACTAAGTTAACAATAAGTTTTTGTTAATAAAGAATCATCATCTGTTACGTCCGAAGTTTTAATTAAGATGAAGAGTTTGGAGGCCCTTAACAGCAATTTTTCATTGGAAGAGTATTTTCTAACATTGGAAAACAAAAACTGTTTTAAAAATCCAAATGTAGGTTGATAATCGACTGAAAACGTCTGAACGGCAGAAGACACATCAATAAGTCATGAACTCGACCTCATGAATCTTTTTTTGGATTCTGTCCTAAATAGGTTTAGAAATAAACTGTCAGCAGGAATATGCTACGGTTGCGTGAAAAAGAGCACCACAGACCCTGCACTAAACTATTGATTACATTTTGAGCAAAATGTTCATAATGTCTACATGTATATATGGTTTGATTTTTACATGTGATATGGTAGTTATTTCTCTAAATATTGGTGATAACTTAACATCTAAAATATTAGTTAAAATGTGCTTAGAAGCTGAAGAAAATCGTTAGGGCTGCTTGGGTTTCAGTGTAGCTTATTTGAGCGAGGCGGGCAGCGGCCGCGCACGCGCGCTACATGCGTGCGTCACCGCGGCGCGAGTGGCGGCCGAGTGTGCCAAGCGCCGAGCAGCGCCGGATCGACCCACAGTCGCTCGTCAGTCGCCGCCTGGCTCCCACACCGCACGCCCGCGTACGCCGCCACACTCTGCTCTCAGCGCGACCGCGACCGCACAGCGAAGCTAACCGCGATGGCGATGTCGCGCGTTTTCGAGCCGACCGACTATGTCGTCGATAAATCCATCCTGCCTTCCTTCGAGCAATATCAAAGCATGCACAAAGAATCCCTCGAAGACCCCGAATCGTTCTGGTCGGAATTAGTGAACGAATTCTATTGGCAAACACCATACCAGCGTGGTAATATTGTTTCGTACAACTTTAACGTAAACAAAGGGAGGATCTTCGTGAAATGGCTGGAGGGCTCCCGGACCAACATCTGCTTCAACGTGCTGGACCGGAACGTCAGGAATGGCTTCGGGGACAGGATTGCATTCTACTGGTAAGGTATTTTCTGTTAACATAGCTTCCAAAATCAATAGACAGCTGAGCGGCAATGCACTGAGACGGCGCGCGAACTTATTGATTTTCTCCACAGGCTAGACAGGCTACAGAATACACCAATGAGATAAGCTTATTAATATCTGCTGAAAATGAACCTTGTGTTATGTAATAAATAATACTTCAAGCTGAGTGCATAGCGAAATGTCAACATTATCCATTTGTGACTCTTCAATCAGAATAACGTGCAGAAGTTTATCGTACCCCGACATGGGGCACGAATAAATTTGATGAAAATATGAATATTTTTATATATTAAATAATAAAAATATTCACTGCAAATGACTTTCAGGTTGCAAATTAGCTGTGGTGGTTTAGTTAGATGATCCACTATAACAGTTTACCTACCTACAATACCTAATTACAATGAAATAAACGTAATTAAAACATGTTAGCATGTATTAAGTACGTAACCGCATAACTGCTTACATACATATGTTTATCGATGCCCTTTTCCTTTAGACAGTAGAATTTGAAGCGGCAAAGACAGCTAAAAAATTAAATGGTAATTGAGTTCAGATTCTTTAAATTATAGTCGGTCACTTGGTTTCTTTACAACCAGAGTTACTGTTTACTCCTCTAAAAAACAAAATATGCTTGGAATACGTCAATTGTCTATCGAGTTGGGTTCGAACCTGCGACCTCGCTTTTCTGCACTGTTACAATTGGGTCACTGATCTACAAGGATTATATGTTCTACGAGCATCTACTTTTCCTACCTATTAGCAATAATCTTACTAATGATGAAATTAATAGCTTCAGCGATCGCTATGTCGGGGGCTCTAATGTCAATCAGATGTAATGTTCATCTTGCTCAGCTCTTTTACCAAAAGTTCTTCTGGTAATGCGCAATTTTGCAAAAAAAAACATTAAACGTTACGTTATTTTACGTTTGGACGTATAGATCAATCTGAAATCGATTGTCCATCTATAGACTGCAAAACTAATTGACCAATACATGGGGACTAGTGCTAACAGCGTACATAATGTGATATATAATGCTCCTTGTCTGAACTTTGACCTCTCCCGGCCGAGCGAAATTGAGCTCCTGCATTTCCGCTGATTGATTTTCCGGGCTCAAGGCGCGCGCAATGCAATAATGTACCTCGGTACGCTGGCTGGACGCAATAAATGCGTTACCCACCCGCCCGCACCCCTCCCAGCCGTTGTTACCTGGCAACCCCCATCCCCCAGGTGTCTAGACGGCCTGCACTAAATCAATAAAGCAGATTCAGCCCCCTCCGGCAGCCTGTCGCCTCCCTGCAATAATTTGTATAGAGTTCAAACGAGCGAGGGTTATCATCTATGCATACTTTGTTACATTTTTATGAGAGATGAAAATAATCTTAGCTTCTATCGGTTATCTAAGTAAATGAATATTTTTCAAAAGGCACAATCGTCACAAAATCATTTTCTTAGGATCAGTTTATATGCGTACCAAGGTATCTTCTACAACGATTGAGCACACTGCCGCATGCTTGAAGCCGGTGACGTACACTATTGCATACGAATGCATTCAAATTAGGCGGTCGCAATCAACAGTCAAAATTACATCGCTCCTAGAATTTCGCGGCTTCTGATCATCCTTATGCACCAGATTGATTTAATCAAACCTTATTTTATTTCGGTCTATATTGGGTTGTCTGTTTCCCGCTACCTCCTGGTTGCCGTCATTCCACTTCATTTCGGTCGCCTTAAACGTATCTGCGGCCTCATTGTGGAAGTTTAATGCAACCTAATTCTTTTCCTCAGCAAGGTTCCATCTTCAATCTACCCGATGTTTAACAGTCGCCCAGATGGTGATGATGTAATAATTATGAAAAGTCGCTGAAGACACATCTAGATATATACATATGTTATGTAAGAAAACAATCTCCTTATCGGATTTCATAATAGTGATGTTTGGGAACTTAAGTCTTGAAGTCTCTGTCAAGTTATAGGCATTCTTAATTTCCCATCGGCAGTTACTGATGAACAGTATTTGACACTCAGATTGACCTTCTTGATGTGATAATTAATTATCAACGAGTTGATAAGCTCTACATTGCATGTTTCCTATTGTAAGTAAATAAGTGTATACTGTATTTGCAACAGAATCTTAGATAAATCAAACCAGTAATGTTAAATATCAGCCGCAGATACGTTTAAGACGACTGAAATGAAGTGGAAAGACGACATCCAGAAGTTAGCGGGAACAGACAACCCAAAATATACCAAAATAAAAGAAGAGTTGATTAAATCATGTGGGGCATAAGGGTGATCAGTCAGAAGCCGAGAAATTCTAGGAGCGAAGTAATTTTGACTGTTGGTTGCAATCGTCTACTTTGAATGCATTCGTATGCAAGAGCGTGCGTCAGCGTCTTGAAGTATGCGGCAGCTTTATAATTTAGGTAGATCATAAAGTCAAAAAACGTGAAATGTTTTTAAATTTTCATCGACGAGGCCTTTATTCGTTGAGAGTTCTAACACTGCGGTGTATATTGCAGTCTTGGATCAGCCACATCTCTTGCGCGCTAGTGGAACTAATGTAATGTTTGTTGATGATTTCTGAAAAAAGTGCGCTTTTTACAGTCATCGTTTTATTTTTCCTGTAATCTCTATATAAACTTCTATCACATAGAATATTTTTAGATTTTTCTTTATTCAAACTTCGGAGATTGGGGGGGAATGGTCATAATTTCAACATTTTTCGATATAAGTCGAAAACCATGCGGCCTAAAAAGAAAAAATAACTTTAATTTAAATTCACCAGCTGACGAGTTTTATATATAAGAACAAATAAAGGCTCCAAAGATTAATCTTTCAGTCGGAGCATGAAGCATAAAGTCGAATAACTTTAGACACGTCATTTCCTCCCGGACAAAAATTTGTCAGCTGATAGTTAATATGATCGTGTAAGTAATAAAATAAATCAGCAGGCGAAATGCCGAGGGAAAACTCGTCAGCTGGTGATTTTAAGTAGACGATAGATGGCCCCTTCAGGGCGCTAGCTGACGACCTTCCTACCGAGAGAAACAGCCGGCTGACGTTTTGTTTTCTGCAAGATATCGGGATAACTATAATCTGACATAATTTTCAATCGGGAGGAAATGACTGAAAATATGAAAAAAAGTACATGTTCGTGTGACCAGCTGACAACCTTTCCACCGAGATACAGCCGGCTGACGTTTTGTTTTGTGCAAGATATTGGGTTAGCTATAATTTGACACTATTTTCATTCGGGAGGAAATTACTGAAAACATATTTATTCGACGTGTTTGGGAGGCTGCTACTGCTTAACCGAGCCACCGAATCGCAGCTGACGATCACAGAGGTCCATAATAAAGCTCTCTTAACCATCTTACAAGTTTTCGTCCGGGAGCAAATGTATGACAAAATTTGAGCCTGGCTCGCGGTGTATGAGGGCCTAGCACGAATATTTTTGACGTATGGTAACGTAACGTAAAATTTTACCATAGCTACAATACTCGTTTCGCACATAATATTTATTTGAATCTGATACTATATACATATTTTTGAATGATATAAATTGTGTTTGTCCCATAAAATTAAACCAAAATACTATGGGGTTGTAGTTTTTCACATTCAAAATTCACTTGCGTTAACGTTACTATACGTGAAAATATTCGTACTAGTCCCTCTGATGACCAAACTCGCTTTAAAAATGTGGATAGATAAATATCTAATTAATTATGGAAAAAAAATATCAGTGACTGCGGTGAGGTGAATGTTATCGCGAATAGTTATTTTCAAAAGCTACACAAATTTACACAATATCTGATACATATACTTACCTTGTCAGCTGTATCAACGAGAGCACGTCGTATTAGATTGTCTCTATTCGATAAAAATGTTCTTAGAAACTAATGTTCAGCTATGACTTAGGCGCAGAACACTAGAACCATACAAAATCTAGGTCATAGAATCGACCAAATGATACATTTTCCTCGAGCTCATGTTCCGAATTCTTCACTAACGAAACGACGAATAACTCTTACAGTCCTTGATCGTTTCTCGCAATTTTTGGTGTCTTATCTTTAGCTAGTTTTTCCATCTGGGTTTTCTGCGGTTTTACTGACATTTTATATCCTTTACCTTGGAATATAATTAATTATGTTGAATCCGATTAGCCTTCGTACTGAGGGAACCCCTTTAGTAGATAGCTAGATACCCCTCCACCTCTAACATAGACCTTGCGCTTGCGCAAGTACCTACCTAACTAAACAACGTACTTAGGAGTTTACGTCTTTCCGTAATTTACTTGGGTTTATGACAATAAGGCGTCACGGAGTGAACGGTTTGCACTTATATAATGTCAAAGAAATAAGAAACCATTATGGGGCTAGCTCTTAAGGTCGTTATCAAGGTTTCCTTGCTAAATGAGCGTAACTGATTAGGTTACCGACTAACAAATGATTTGATTTCGTACTAATATTCTTAGGAAAAATGAGAATGAGGACGTATGCGATAGTAGGTATTAATTATTGCTGCTGTTAATATAATGTTGTATAATGAATTCTGTATATGATACGTGATCATGGCATGACATTAGATATAGTTAATTATATGTATTAAGCCTGTTTGCACAATAATTAGAATTACTCTCGATCGTAATGTAACTATCTACAAGATTAATACTGTGATGACACGTTTTTGTATACTTAGTTTAATTATGTTATTTTACTTACTGTGACAAGCAGAAGAATATATAAAATGCAAAGATTGTGTCAAACAATCTGCCTTGCTTTTTCACAGAAATGTTGGATACGGCTTCCAGTCTAAGCAGCCAAAGCTGAGTAGGTATTTTACATGGCGCTTATTGTACAAATTTGGTAGGCAGTCTTCCCAGGAGACCAGCCGAAAGTGGAATTTAATTTAAAGTCGAGGCTTTCTGTTACCACATCCCCAAACACGCTGTTGTGCAAAGGCTGACGGTACATTCAGCTATTCGCTGCAAACGTATTTATCTCGTAACCTTCAACTTCCTCCAACCTTATTACTCGGGGTCAGTGACACAGTACCTACGTACCGTACTAAGTAAATGTACTAATCTCATGACCATTCACCGCCTACATACTGGTATAAGCTTCATACTTTATAACTTCATTAGTAAAAAACTACTTAGACTTAGTTAGGTTTTCAATAACACTAAGTTGCTGCTTGTTAAACAGCATAAAAATCTAAGTTCGGCCCTTCAGTTACTTGAATTGACATTCGTAATATCTACCTATCTACCATACAAAAGAGTATGAAGTTATTCATTTAAAAACTGTTTGAAGGCCAAAGACGATGACTTGAGCTCCGGTTTAAATAGTTGGAGAGCCTTTGATGACGCGATTGACTACTTGGCGTACTATGCGAAACTCTATGTTTATTACCTAACGCAGACATGATGGGATTCGGACAGTTATTTAAATCAATTTATTATTAGTGCTTTCAATGACAATATATACTCACACTAGCTGTTGAGCTCGACTTCGTTCGCGTGTGAGTTGGAAAAGAAATTATGTCGCTAAATATGATCGCTTAGAAAAGATATAGGAACAGTTAATATCCAGCAATGCTTAACCCCTGATAGAATTAAGAAGTTGGAAGAGTGTAATTCAAGGCACACTCTGAAATGCATTCTGGAAATGTCCCGTTAGTCGGCGTGGGGTCCTGGGTTCGAATTGGGATTCGACCTGGGGATCGGACAAAAAGTGTAGGTATTTGGGGTTTTCCACTAGGACTTTCACAGTAACAGCTCGGAGCTTGGATGCTGGTGGTGTGACACCCTAATGCCTCGGAAAGCACGTAAAGCCGTCGGTCTTGCGTCTGATCTCTCCCCGGCCGTGTTGGTTTGCCGTTCTATTGGATTATGAGAGTGACAGAACAGAGAGAGCACCTGTGTTTGCTAACACACTTGTGTACTATACTATGTCCTGCTACTTGGCTAAGTTCCGTTGAGATTGACAACTATGATCGAAATTCGGTCAGGGAATTATTATTCAAGACACTGGCTGTATCACCTCTTCTGTTTAAAATGCCGATTTAAAACGCACCAGTTAGTGTCAGAATCACCTGAAGCGCACAAAACAGTTGTTAGATTAGTTAACACAGTTACATAAAGATGGCCACGGGAAAAACCTCGTGAAGAGAAGTCTACTCCGCAAAGGCTGCCTGCAGTCCTCGGGCTGGTCATGACGTATCGTATAAGCTCACTGGGAATTGAACCAGTTTGAATCAAAACAGCGAATTCATGGTCCGGAGCGAGGAGGTATGGGAAGCGGTCACCTCCTTCTGCGAAGCAGTAATGCTAGCGAAGGACGAGGCAGAACGAGTGAGAGAGAGGGAAACCTCACGCCCCAGCCGCCGCAACAGAAGAAGACACCCCAGGCGTCGGGAGTCGCAGGGCGATTCCTTGCCACCGTAGGTACGGGCCTGCGGATGGCGAGCAGTGGGTAGCTCGCCGCCCAGTCAGAACCAGGCCCGGGTCGACGGCGCGTTGTGTTTAGGGAATGCATTCTCGCGAGATTGGGGCTCAGGCGAGATCTCGCGAGTTTATGAATACCACGAGATCTCGCCAATTTCGAGATCTCGCGAGATTGGCAGCTTTGTGTGTTTATTCTTGCAAATAATCACAATATTTGAATAAATTAGGAAAAAATAATAAGAATTATAGGTTTTTTTTTCGCGATTTCGGGATTATCGGGACCCCTTAAGAGGTATTGCGTTTATTCTGTTGCACGTTGTATATAGATTCTAACTGGACCTTTTAATGAATGCTGTCTATTCATGTATAACACAAGGTGATACTAGTCTTGGACTTGGCAGAGCTAGGCTGACTAACTAGTTTGTTAACCTCGACCATACTAAGTCTCCTTCTAACTTATGTTCCAAATCCTTACAACGAGTTACATAATCACGCTCGCGATATAGAATCGATCGAATCTTACAAACAATCGTCCTCGCATCTCTTGAAACACCGATGTTTGTATGACATGCGTTCTTGCGTCATCACTTCGACACTTTTCTAGAGATAGGTATAAGGGATCCAAGTCATCGAGATAATGTCGCTACTTCGGTGATTCAGTTCAAATTATCGCATATCATTCAGATAAACAGACACAAGATGTGATGATAGAAAAATATTTAATGACATAGGCAACCTTTAATTTCGACATTACATGACGACCGGTAGCAAACAGGAGATTCGGCACCCCATTTTTTTTTATTTTACAAGTCTTTTTCATGCACTTGCAACCCTCACCCACCCTCATGTAAACATTAGACATTGGCAGGCACTACAAAGAGAACATCCCACCCCCGGGGCAGCCCGGGGGTGGGATGCCCGAGGGTGGCCGGGATGGATTTTCAAAATTCGCGATGCGAGGGGGTTCTGATCGAATAGAACTCATTTGTGAAACGAAAATTAAGATTGAAGGGGTGCTCCCCTTGTTTTAATTAGACGAAAGGGTGTATTTTGAAATACAAATACCTGAGCTTACCATATGAGAGAAAATATTGCTGTTTGTATATCGTAGCTACGTATATGTTGTAAATCTCTTACATAATATTTGCATATGTATGTACTCTTACAATTCAATATTACTTTATTTGAAACAGAGCGTGTCCAATTAATTTTTACAACACATTGTCCAAACTTCAAGCCTCTCACAAAATGCTAAATGTTCTCTTTCCAGAATTTTTTGAGCAAGTGTGATTAATTATTTCAAGGTGATTAACAGCTGAATGTCTGTGCGTGAACTGCCTGACCATACTGTCTAGCCTAGGGGTACTGTGCCACTGTCTCAGTTTGCTCCTGCGGGTCTAACAAGGCCACTTTAGCAGAATCATAATATTAACCACAAAACAATCTGTCAAATTTCATTTTCATCTTTACCGCTAACGCATTAGGTACAAGGTTGATTGGGAAAATTGGGGGGTCTAAAAGTGGCCTTTTTAGACCCCGTGCTAATTTTCAGTTCAGCCTAAGACAAAGTAACATGGCTTAATATAATTTCGTTTTGCAGGGAGGGCAACCACCCGGAAGACTATAGTCGTATTACTTACATGAAATTGATGGACTTGGTGTGCCAATGTGCTAATGGACTGCGCGAGCGCGGTATAGGCAAGGGAGACAGGGTCTCCATATACATGCCCATGATCTTGGAGACGATTGTGTGCATGCTGGCCTGTGCTCGGATCGGAGCTGTCCATTCCGTGGTGGTAAGTTTATGACACCATACTATGGTATTTAATTTGTAAGTCAGCTCCTCATTTGATTTCATCGGCATTTATTTAATTTTGCATGAAATTGATAAAATAATCACATACACACACTCAATAAACATTCATACTATTTTGTTTGACTTCAACTGAGATTACGAGATATTTTTAGTTCGCTGGATTTTCGGCTGACTCGCTGGCGGAGCGTATGGCCGATTGCAAAGCTAAGGCTTTGGTGACGGCTGACGGGGCCTGGCGTGGAGATAAGCTCCTCGTCCTGAAGACCACGTGTGATGAAGCCATCGAGAAAGCTAGGACCAAACACGACCATATGATAGACATGTGTATCGTGGTCCCTCATCTGGACAGAGTGACGCCCTGCGGAACCCTTCCCGATGACGTAAGAGGACTCGTAAGTATAGTAGTTCTAGTGTATTGCGTAGTGGATGCGTAGTCGTTTACTTGTCTCGGTGTGGCGGAACTCCTAAATGAATCTGACACGTTTCTGACTCTTTTCAGTACAAGTGGAACGAGGATGTGGATGTTTGGTGGCATGATGTTTTGGAGGGACAATCGACCATCTGTCCTCCGGAGTGGATGACTCCTGAAGATCCTCTGTTCTTGCTGTACACCAGGTAAATAACATTGGCTTATCAAAAAGTTGAATGGACTCTTGGCTCAAATGGTTTCTGATGATGATTGTTTGCGTCAGTGGGTCTACGGGCAAGCCTAAGGGCGTGGTGCACACGACGGCGGGCTACATGCTGTACGCTGCGGCCACGTTCCGCTACGTGTTTGACCACCGTGAGCGGGACACGTACTGGTGCACGGCTGACGTCGGTTGGATCACCGGCCACACCTACGTGGTGTACGCACCAATGGCCAATGCCGCCACTTCTGTCTTGGTAAGTTTGTACTACATTTTGCCTTACCCACTTTAGCCTTACCTACGTCGGGTGGTTCTAAAGAGAATAATTGTCTACATGCAACTTTACTGAATGATGGAGTAAGTGGATGGGAAAGCAACTGCTGTTACGGCCAAGGCCGCATACATCCATTTAGCCATGATTACTTCCACTATTGCTTTCCATAGAAGTAGAACCATTATCAACCTTGAAAATGGCTGTATTTTTACCATTGAGTTTTACAAAACTAATCCTCGGAGCAAACGTCCTTGGGCTAATAAACTTACGTTCTATTTTCAGATCTTCAGTAGTTAATAAGGCCAATTATCACTTACTAGCTGACCCATGCCCACTTCGTTGGGCGGTATTTTTCGGGTTAATATCGAGGGGTGAAAGGTTATTTGTTTGAAGCGACATTTTATGAACTTTACAGGAGTTTTAAAAACTACTGCTCTTACTTTAATGGGGATCGGGGGTCTTTATTGCAAACCATCCCTTAATGTTTTAGTTTAATTTTCAATAAAAAAAACTGGCCAAGTGCGAGTCGGACTCGCGTGCAAAGGGTTCCGAACGAATTTAATTTTTTTAACATGTTATTTTAACACTACAGACTTCTAATAGGTTTTCCTGTAATCTTTAGGTAAAGATCTATTATCACCATTTTTTTCAAAATTTTAGGCTCATGGTTTCGGAGATAAGGGTGGGGGGAATGGTAATTTTTCGTCTAATTTCTTGAATAACTTCTAAATCATTTATTTTAAAATTATGAAAAAAATGTAATTAAACCCTCACAGTAAGCCCTTTCATTTGATATGTCACACAATATTGTTCAAAAATCTTTTTTTTTTAATTTTCTAGTTTGACCCCCAAAACTGACCCCCATACTAAAAAAATAATAATTTACGTAACGCGTCCGTGTTTGGGTCATAGAAGTCCATATGTGTTCTAAATTTCAACAGAATCGGTCCAGTGGATCCGGACAGATAGACAGACACCCAAATGATCCTATAAGGGTCTTTTTTTTTCGGAACCCTAAAAAACAGTCATGATAGTTCCAAGATAAATGTCACTTAATACAAAATGATCTATATCGGCTTATTTTTAGAGTAAAGATTAGTGATTCAACTTCCAACATTGTCACTAATCACCAGCAGACAAAATGGTTTAAGTCACCTTACAGTGCTTATGCAGGAGAAACCAAAATGATTGAATCGACGTTACTGAATGATTAAAGGAATAGGCTATTTTGTTTAACTACCAATAGGGTTTTGTTAACGATCAGGAAAGTTGCCTTAAGCTACGGTGAACATTCTTTATGAGTGTTTGATGTCACATGTTTCGAAACAATTTATTAAAACATAGTTGTTAATTATTCTATTCTATTGAGCTCTAACTTCATGGGTACTGGCAGGCTAGGTTGCCATAAATATGGAGCTCAATAGAAACACGGCGGTACATGCTAAGCGTTTATTTCACATTCTCTACACAAAAGGTCACATGTTGCTTATTTCATTAAAACAGTGCGAAACAGTTACCTACAGCTGAAAAGAGTTGAACCGACGTATCTTATTGATTTTGGCTGACGGCAAATTGGTTAAAGTGACATTGCATAGTGCTAGTAATGGAAAGCAAAATGTATGAAGGGACTTTTCATCTAAAGTTTGCTATATCGAAAAACGCTTTTCTGACGTTCAACTATAATTTAAGGACGAGAATAACGGCTTAAGCTCCGAATATCTATTTTTGTGTACAGCTTAAATGAAGTTCTAAAAAACTGCCCAAGTGCAAGTCGGACTCGCGTGCAAAGGGTTCCGAACCAATATCATTTTTAACATGTTATTTGAACACTACTACTTCTAATAGGTTTTCCTGTAATCTTTAGGTAGGTATAGAACTATTATGCTTATAATATATATACTTTTTCAGAATTTTAGGCTCACTAGTTTCGGAGATAATGGTGGGAAATGGTCACTTTGGTCTTATTTCTTGAATTACTTCAAAACTATTTACTTTAAAATTATGGAAAAAGTAACATTAAAACCCTGAAAGTAAGCCCTTTCATTTGATATGTCACACAATTCAGTTTCAAAACCATTTTTTTAAAATTTTCTAGTTTGACCCCAAAAGTGACGCCCATACAAAAAATGTATTTATTTACGTAACGCGTCCGTGTTTGGGTCACAGAAGTCCATATGCATACAAAATTTCAACAGAATCGGTCTTGTAGATCCGGGGAATACTGGCTGTGACAAACGGACAGACAGAGAGACCGACCCACAGACACCCGAGTGATCCTATGGTTCCGTTTTTTACGAATGTTCGGAACCCTAAAATATGGCAAATGTGTTGTCGGATCATACATCATGTTTGATTATTATATACTAAAATTGCATTGTTTTAAGCGCCAAACATGTGCTCAGAATTGTGTTGTAGGCCCATCCGAAGCAGAAAAAAACGCTGAATCCGAATATGTATTTATCTTAATATCGTCAAAATGACGTTTCAAACAAATAGCCTTTCACCCCTCGATATATACCTGTGACACTCACAAATAACGTGGCTTTCTATTGGTAAAATAATTTTCAAAATCGGTTCAGTAGATCCAGAGATAACCTCACAAACTTTACGTCTTTATAATATTAGTACCTATAGATGAACGTGATCAGTTCAGTGTTAGTTGCCTTATCGTAAATTTTGCTATTTTCTGATGCAAAACATCGTGTAGGTAATTTACCACATATGTTATGTTTACGGTAATATAATTGATAGATATTTAATTAGTAACACAGATCTCAAATCTGTTTCATGTATTGTAACTTTGGGCACCTTGACTGGGGACACTACTCTGATTTTCTGTTCCTCTTACGGTAAGTGTTGGGTGACATTCACGGCGTCCTTGTTTGTGTGAACGTTAGAACACGTGTTATCTAATCGTCATCATTATTTTGTATACATAATATGTATCAGGGAATTATTTGCAATTACTTATAATGTGCCCGCAAAATAAATAATGATTGTATGTATTTGTTTATTTTTGAACTTACCATTTATTATGAAGTAAACGTTGTTATGTGTCCGTGCATTGTTTTACCTTTCCGCACACGCCGCCGCCGCCGTAAGTAGTGTTAACTTGTAAAGAATTTTCAAAATCGGTTCAGAAGATCCAGAGATAACCTCACAACCTCACAAACTCGCAAACTTTACCTCTTTATAATATTAGTATAGATTATTGAACGTGATCAGTTCAGTGTTAGTTGCCTTATCGTAAAATTTGCTATTCTCTGATGTAAAACATCGTGTAGGTAATTTACCGCATATGTTATGTTTACGGTAATGTAATTGATAGATATTTAATTAGTAACACAGACCTCAAATCTGTTATGTAACTATGGGCACCTTGACTGGGGACACTACTCTGGTTCTCTGTTCCTCTTACGGTAAGTTGATGGGTGACATTCACGGCGTCCTTGTTTGTGTAAACGTTAGAACACGTTTCATCTAATCGTCATCATTATTTTGTAAACATAATATGTATCAGAGAATTATCTGCAATTACTTATAATGTGCCCGCAAAATAAATAATGATTGCACTTGTTTATTTTTGGACTTACTGTTTATTTATTTTTTTACTGTTATGAAGGAAACGTTTTTATGTGTTCGTGCATTGTTTTAATCTAAATCCTCTGCGCACACGCCGCCGCCGCCGTAAGTAGTGTTAACTTGAACGATAAAAGATCCAGTTTAATTATTAATTGTTTTGATAAGCTCGAAGGTTAACCCGAAAAGGCTTGTCACTTCCAGCGAATAATTTATCAGAAGCTAACTTGACATTGGCTATGAAATGAAAAGACAGTAACGTAACCTCGCAAGTTAGTTGACAGACACATTGCCAACTCGTAATTAGCCGAGAAACAATGTAACGAGGAAGTAATAAACTTGATTTAAAAATTAAACGATTATGTATTGATTCTTTCTAGTCGTCTACACACTATATTTCAATAGACTCTAGAAACAAAACATTCATAGGTCTATACTTTTTAAAATGATGCCTTAGGAGTCTACATAATTATTAAGTGCATAGTAACTAAAGCAATGAAACTCTGATCCTCAATATTTTGGTACCACATTGACTTATTTGAGCGTCACAATTTTAGTTTCAATAGAGAAACTATACTCAATAGGTAGGGTATCTAACAAAATTAGAATCATACCAGAAATTAGAGCAAGCCAATGGAACCCCTTGATGACTATCAATTACTGCTTGAAGGATTTAGACAAAAGAGACACATTATCATTTTGCATTTCTATTTCAGTTCGAAGGGACTCCATTCTTCCCCAACCATGACCGCTTCTGGTATGTGTGTGCCAAGTATAAGGTGACCCAGTTCTACACTGCTCCAACCGCCATCAGGGCTCTCACCAAGTTCGGAGACGATTTGGTCAAATTGTAAGTGCAATATATGTAAATGCGTTATGTTTTGTGTAGGGACGAAACGTATGTGACTAAAAAATGTGATGAATACAAATTTGGAAGGATTGAGAAGGAAACCCAAAGATGTATGGATTGTGTGAATAGTGTGACGAATGAATGCAAATAATGGAAAAGGAAAACTTGTTGTGCCGACCGCAAGTAAACCTGGACAAGAGCAGAAAGATGATGTCTATTGATATGTCCGTGTTCCATAGGTACGTTAGGATGTCAGTTACGAACATGAGATACCATCATCATCTTCACAATAAGTGTCTAATGAGTTAATGACTAACGCAACTGCTGTCTCTATTACCTGCATACCTAGAGTCTAATTGCTTGCCTTGATTTTCGCCACGATTTTTTGTCTAATAATAGAAAGGTGCAAGTGTATTTCTATACTTCCGGTTCACGTGTAACCACGTGCCTTGTTTTATCAACCCACTTCCTTATTCCTGTTTTGTGCCGTGTGGGTAGAGCACTTGTGGGTTCTCGTTCAACGTGACTTGGTTTCTTTTTGACGGTTTTCCTGTTGTGTTGTTGTTGATGACCAACCAGTCAATCTACCTAGCCTTTTTCCAAATAATATGTTGGAGTTGACTTCTGGTATAACTAGCCTGTCCAACCTTCGCAACCATATGACTGGATAACACGATACTTCTTGGAAAGAACTAAGACTGGTTAGTTATCTTGCAGGTTTCTGACTACCCATAACCATAGATAATACACAATTATAATAGCTACCCGTAACGACTGCCAAAGTCGTCATACTGTCCTTGCAAACCATAAAGTAAATATTTCTGCTTCCAATATTGTCTCTGGTATTTAAGTGAGGAGTGCACTGAGCGACATGCACTTATTGGCATTGGCACATCCTGATTCGCTAAATTAGGGTCACAAGTATTGTTAGCAAAGGTCGGCGCTTGATCGTAGCTGCTGATTCGAAACATTTGTAAAGTTCGACCTGGTTGCATATCTTGAACTTAGATTGCACATATGAAAGAATCTCTTAACAATGTTGCAATCTACGACTACCATCTGACAACATCTCGTGAATGAATTGTATTCCATACTTAAAGGCATTCAATTGTTTGCTAGAGTATAAATGGTTACATATAAGTATTACTGAAGTGTTTCATTGAACGGATGCAGATATCGATCACGATTTTTATGATTAGACTTGTAGCACCTTCGTTATAACAATGATAGAGGACCTACTGTCAATGGTAAACAGCTTTTCATTTACGAGATCAAGTCATTTGTTGTGTTTCAATTACAAATGGCATGGGGTCATTTACTGTACCAGGGCCGGATTAACCATTAGGCAGAGTAGGCAACTGTCTAGGCGCCCCGCATCGGCTAAGGGCGCGCGCAGAAAAGTAATTGAAAATATTTCATACAGTGAGACCGTACGAGTACTCGTATGTGATGAGGCCGTCTTACGGTGGGCTGTCTCATCTCATATACTATACCTACCTAATAAGACCTAGATCATCACTTATCTGTAACCTATTCATTAAGACAGTGCCGGATTAACCACGTAGCAAGAGTAGCAAATGCTACGGGCCCCGCGCATTGGGGGCTCGCACTTGGACTTACAAAAACCATGGAAATATCTAACACACGAGTCCTCCTATCACACTGCGTGCTAGGAGGTACAATATACAGTACAATTTGCATGCTTTCTTAGGCACTGGCAACACGTTAGCTTGCTTCCAAGCCATCGGCACTTTTCCGGTCACTTTACAAAGGTTGTAGGTTTAGGCCCCTAGATAAAATTTGCTACAGGCCCCGCGCTGTATAAAGACCATTTCGATGAGCCAAATACAAATCTTTTACTGTAAGTTCCTGAGGAGTTAAGCATTAATCCGGCGATGCTGCTGATGCTATTACTTACATCCCTTCATCAACTTTAAAACAGCTGAAAAATTGATGATCTTCACATTGCCTAAGGGCCTCGACATGGTTAATCCGGGCCTGATTGTACTAGTTACAGGGAAGTTGATCGCTACAGTGAATTATTATTGATCGGTGCACACTGGCTCAAAATTTCTTCTTTTTTACTATTAATGAGCACGCGTTTGACCACTATATCACCTGATGGTAAGCGATGATGTGGTCGAAAATGTAGTTTAAAACACATAAAATGCGCCGCTCAAGTTTAGATGTTTACGTAACCCAGTTGGATAGCTGCAGTGGCCATTATTTATTAACGAATCCAGTCTATTTCCTATCATTCGATCGATGGCGATGCAAGAACAAAGTTAACTAGAGCTAACAAGCTAACTTTTACGATCATGGAACTTGGTGCAAATATAGATCAACTGAATTTAAACTTATAAAAGATTCACTTCTGATCTCTTAATATTGGTATTGTACTATTTATATTTGAAAGACTTTGCAGTTGCTAACTTAATTGATTAGGTACTGATGACGAAATAAAAACCACATATCATGTGGTGCTAGTAAACTTGCGAAATATCTTTTTAGCTAATATTTATCTTTGTAGATACAACCTGAATTCCCTGCGCGTGCTGGGTAGCGTGGGCGAGCCCATAAACCCGGAGGCTTGGCTCTGGTATTACAACGTGATCGGCCAAAGCCGCTGCTCCATCGTGGACACTTTCTGGCAGACGGAGACCGGTGGCCATGTGCTGACCAGCCTGCCGGCTGCCACCCCGATGAAACCTGGTGCTGCCGTGAGTTTTCATCCAAAAAAAAAAAACACCATCTTCCTTCTTAGGCAAATGACATTCTGCCAGAATAAAGATTACCGAAAGGCCCAAAATGATGTACGTCTCGAGCTTTTTCGAACTACGAACTGGTTGACTGACTGATTGTCACTCTAGGCCCACTTATTCCCCAAACAGACGAACATGACTCTTACATCACCGGGGGTATTTCTTATTGCACAGGGTTTCCCGTTCTTTGGCGTCGAGCCCATCATTATCGACGAGGAAGGTAAAGTGATTGAGGGACCCGGCGAAGGCTACTTGGTATTCGCGCGCCCCTGGCCTGGCATAATGACCAGCCTGTTCCAGGACCACAACCGTTATGAAGACGTGTACTTCAGGAAGTTCCCGGGATACTATTGCACCGGAGATGGTATGAATGATCAATTGTTTAATTAGAACCATTTCAGAGCAGTCTCTTGCTACAATAAGATAGCATGTCGATTCTACGCGAATATAATGTAAAATATTATCCTTACCCATTGCAAAATATTTTGCTTAAATTTACGCATCGCGAAGCAAAAGCAATGTTGATAGTTTGTATCATCGGTTACTGACTTAGTTTCAGTATGGTGAACTTTTTACTTTACATAACTGAAACTGCATTTTGTCACAAAATGAAAACTATTTTTCTTTTCTTGTGAGTTACAATATGCAGTTTATTTATTTATTTTATTTAGGAACACCAACGAAATATTTACAAAAAAAAAAATATATTAAATTAATGTAAAAAATATAAATTGTACATTGCTCTGTTCTGTGCAAATATGTCACTTACAGGTGTACACAACTTTTACATTTTGACGTTAAATTAGACACAAATTAACATTTATATGGCATATTATTATGAATATATGATTTATAAAAAAATAAATTAAATTAGTTTAAATGAAATTGATTGCAATAAAGATGGAAATTGAATTGGATTAGATTGAATTGAAATGAATTTGGTTGGATTGAATTATATTTGCAGGCGCCAAGAGGGACGAGGACGGGTTCTTGTGGGTAACCGGGCGCATCGACGACATGCTGAATGTGTCCGGCCACTTGATGTCCACCGCCGAGGTGGAGGCCGTGCTCACTGAGGACATGAGCGTGGCCGAGGCGGCCGTGGTATCCAAGCCGCACCCCATCAAGGGAGAATCTCTTTACTGTTTCGTAATTCTGAACGAAGGTGCCAAATTCGATGCTGCTCTGATCGACTCTTTGAAGAAGCGTGTGCGCTCCAGGATCGGAGCTTTCGCTGCCCCCGATGTGATCCACCACGCGCCCGGGCTGCCCAAGACTCGCTCGGGCAAGATTATGCGGCGCGTGCTGCGCAAGATCGCGCTGGGCGACAAGAACGTGGGCGACACGTCCACGCTGGCCGACCCCTCCATCGTCGACATGCTCTTCATGACCCGCCAGTAAGCCGCCGCCACGGAAGCGCGACGAGCAGATTTTTTCGTTTCTGTTAAAACGCATGGCCGTATTTCTTTGTGAACCCAATTACTTTCGGCTTTCCTCCAGTCCAGCTTGAATATCCGTCCGCAGCTGTTTCGGCAAGGCCTTGTGTTTCACGTACATTCAAAATTATTGCTTTGATGTCACCGGTATATTCATTGCTTATGTAGTCATAACTTAAGTGTGTGAGGTTTAAACATGGGTTAAAGTAGGTATCACATGCCTTGGACACGTAAGTGCAGGTCTCTGTGTAATGTACGCATCATTGACTTGACGAATCACTCGATAGATCTAAATTAGCTAGAAATTTAGCAATTTACACAGGGTGTGTCTACCAATATGGTTCAAAATCTCGAATTTGTCTACTTTATTATCTTTGATCGTATATAAGCGGTATGCTTTATATGTACCGCATAGTGATCGGATATCTATTAAGTGATACAAAGTCAATGATATTAATTTAACTACACTATAATATTTAGTTACTACTAAACACTACATAGGGTGTTCTCATACTTTAAGGTAAAGTACATTATTTATATTGTGTGTTAACTTTTGGCATTTATAGTTTGTCAAAAATCGATAGGATCGGTTTCCTTTACTTATATCAGTAAACTGATTGTGATATTTATTAGGCGGGTTTGGCTTAAAAAATCAAATTCTTATTTTAAATAGTTGCCTGGCAGTTTAAAACAAAGAAATTATATTTCTGATTTGTGTTATTCTTGTATTATTCGATGATACTTTATTATTATTGCAATAAGTAATATGAAATTGATTAATTTATTAAACTTCCTTAGTTATTCAGATATATAATCACAAGTTAAATGTAAGTCTGTAGGACGCTGATGATGCTTGAATATTGGTTAATGATATTCAGTAATTCCATAATACGTAAAATTTTACTATACTAAGTGTATTTTTTGCATAATAATCTTATGTGTCTAAATATAACCCAGTGTCGAGTATACGGGATGCGAGCTCACGTATACTCGCTTAGAAATAGGAACATATTTAACCGCGTAATCATACCTAAGTAGACGACTGCTCACCTTCATTATTTGTGAATTATACTTAGTAGGCGCATTCAAAATTATTTTAGCGCCTATGAGATAGGTGCTTTTTAATTAAAACTATTTTATCATTATTTAATTAGGTACTCGGACATTAATCTGTTGTAACTTTAGTTTGCTGCAGCTTTTAGTTTGTGATATTTATTGCTCTTATGGAAATAAGTTACTTTTCGGGTTTATGAGATACTAGATTTTAAGGACTGGAAGATCAATACTTTGCTGATAGTTGTGCACAAACATACATGCAGTTTCAGCTTAGTTGCTAGTGTCATATCCCGGCCTATCTTAGACTTAGTTATTGGTATAGGTACCTATCTTTTTATTTCAATGGGTTGTGATATTATTTCTATATTTTTTATGATAGGGGTCTTTATTTTTTCTGCACAAAGATTTCCAATTCAATTAAACAAAAAAAAATGTTAAAGTTAACTTATAATCTGAAAGCACTTATTTGTGATGCACAACGTTGAAATAATATAAGAAGTAGTTTTACGTGTAACCCATAGGTTAGGTTCTAGGATTAACAAGCGTAGTTATTTATAGCCTTTTTGTGGATCAATTATGTTTAGTTACCTACCTGTCTTTTTTTAAATTTTATATTGTTTTTAGAGTGAGTTTAAGTTTTAGTAAGTAGGTACTTTCATTTTGGGTTGCTGCCCTCTCCCCTTCAGAAAAAGATCACGCTGTATTGCTGTAGATAACTGTTTGAAGTAATTAATTAAACACCACTTAGGTACTTGTATTGTGAGTCTGTTATCTGCAGGAAATGTATTAAACAACTAATAAACATATACCATAAAATGACACAATGTATAATTTGAAATTCCTGCCAACAATTTCAAAAACAACGATTATGCCATCGAATCAAAACATTTATTATTTTGTGTAAAATTAAGAATGAACGCGAAATAAAGTCAACTAAAGAGCTTACAATCTATGATCCTTCTTTAATTTTTATTTCTTAACTTTTTAATAATTTATTTTGATTTGTACGAGGTGTACGCTATTTAGTTGATAGTTTTATAAGTTCTCACTTGGTATCATAATTCTTAGGGTATAGTCGGAGTTAGACTCTCAAAGTCACTCGAAATAAAATAGCAAGTAAGGGAATTTATGTGATTGCATGTCATATCATTAAAATGATTAAATGATATTCGAAAATTGGTTTTCAATCATTATAATTAAGTATACTTACAAAGGAACCTAATTTAATAACTGAAAAATTGATCACACTAACAGAAACACAATCTCTTATAATTATATACTTCGACACATTAAGGGCACGAGCTTTGGCCAAACATTTTAGGAATATATCGATTGTGCACATTCATGCGTACCTACTAACATGCGTAGGTATTAAGTGCCAATCTAAAAGAATCATGCTGCTTATGTATAAGATATCTACTACTCACTCATCTTTAAATATTAAAGCTGAAGAGTTTGTTTGGTTGGACACGCTATTCTCAGGAAATAGGTACTGGTTCGAATTAAAAACATATTTTAGTGTTGGTAAGCCCATTTATGGAGGAAGGCTACATAATATACATATATAACATCACGCTACGACCAAAAGGAGTATAATGAAAATAGTGACGCCGACGAAGTTGCGCGGATCAGCTAGTCTTTGAATAAGTAGATTAACTATATTATCTCAAATTCATTATATTGTATGGAATATAAACCCTATATTGATTTACTATATGAGTTGCTCATAAATCGAAATAGAGTGTTGGATTCGATCCACTAGGTACACAAGTCGATCATTTGAAATATTTTCATAACGAAGGCGTGGTAGATATTCATACAAACCAAATCTCGGTAATTTGTGTACCTCGCCTCGGATTATTTGGGTTTTCCCTCCGTCATTATCTAAACTCAACTTTGTTGACTGACGCAAGTAAGCTCAAGAACTAAGAGAGGGAAGAAAACAACAGCGAGCGAAGAAAGCTCGAATATTTTTGCATCCCACCTCGGATAGTAACTCTATGCACGGATGCAAGAAAGCTCATTAATTGACAGGACAGAACGCAAGAGTGAGCGAAGCGAGCTCAAAATTTTTTATATGCCACCTCGGATAGGTTTTATTTTCTTGATTAGTTTTTGAGTCATAGAAACTCGAATAAAGAGAAATTCTATTCTATTTTTTTTATTCACACTAGGAATCACTCCTCCTCATATAAACTCACAAACACGAACAGCCAGACCCGGAACAACTATCTGTACGCCATATTCTGTGCATAAAAGACGCTAACACAGCTACTGATAATTTAATAGACCTCTTAGCTTCAGCAATTTCAAACAATAGGTCAGTTAAACAAGTGCCAGCAAGGAAGAGATTGCTCAAACCGTGGATCACCCTAGGATTGTTACGGTGAATAAGAAACAGGGATGCTCTACATAGAAAGCATAAGTTATCCCCTGATAATGAAGTACTAAAGATAACGTACAAACGATACAGAAATTTCTGTTTAGGTCTGTTTAAAAAAGCAAAAAGGTTATTTGACATGCAAGAACTTAATAAAGCAATCCAAAAGCTTTATGGGAAACTATAAAGAAAATTACGAATACCACCAACAGTACAAAATCATCTACACAAATTTTGACATGCGCATCAACACCAGTAGAATGTTGCTATGTAGTAAATTCCTTTTTTGTGAGCGTTGGCAAGAAACTTGCAGACAAATTTGCAATAATACTACACTACAGTTGGCATCACTTCGACAGACCGAGCAAAAATTAACTCCACTCACATCTTTCGTTCTAGAAGCTACAGACCCCGACGAAATTAGATCTATTATAGGTTCGCTACGATCAAACGCTGCCACCGGTTGGGATAGAAGACTGATTAAAATACCTTAAACGTTACATTTTACTGTACCCACAACAGTTCGGGGTTCGCAGATACAAATCCACTTGTGATGCAGTTCAAGATGTGACTTCTAATGTTGCTCTACACCTTAACCAAAATAAAAAAGCTCTTACAGTTTTCTTAGATCTCGCGAAGGCGTTCGACACGGTTCCTATTTCCACTCTTCTACTCAAGCTTGAAGATGTGGGCGTCTTTTCGTAGTTACCTGAGTGATCGAACACAAACTGTTAGGATTGATAACAACAGTAGTGAAGAGTTTCCCATCCACTACAGGGTCCCCCAAGGCAGCATATTAGGTCCCACCCTCTTCCTTATCTTTATAAATGATCTGTGCAACCTCAATATTCCTAATAGCAAGATTGTTGCATTTACGGATGATACCGATATAACTTTCATCGCAGATACTTGGTCTGAGCTGGAACTAATAGCACAACACGGCCTTAACACAGCCTTAGACTGGCTCACTGTTCACACCCTTACCCTAAATACTAGCAAGACAAAGTTTCTAACTTACTCAATTAGCGCGGCTTCCTAACCACATACCTACTGCCATAATCTTAAAAGCATACTCTTGCCTCTCAAAAACATCATGTAATTGTCCATCTCTAGTAAACGTTGACCATATAAAATACCTAGGTATATTATTAGATAAAAACTTAAACTTTAAGGCGCATATTAACCTGCTTATTAGCTGCTGCTAGTTAGAAAACTAATTTACATATTTAGAACCCTCCGATACGTTGCAAACCTTAAAGTTATCCGTACTGTTTATTTTGCCTTATGCTCCTCTATTATCTCATACTGTATCTCATGCTGGGGCGGTGCTGCCAAGACTTTTTTTATGCCCATGGAAGTCGCCCACAGAGCCATTTTAAAAGTTGTAAAAATAAGCCTATGTCATTTTTTGACCCCTACACAACTACTATACAATAAAATCATGTAAATCCCTTGCTCTCTAAAAAACAATAATAAATCTATCCCACGGGAACCGTAAATATTTTCGGTATAAAAAGTAGCCTATTTCCTTTCTCAGGCTCTAGACTATCTGTGTACCAAATTTCATTTAAATTGGTTCAGTTGTTTTGGCGCGAAAGCGCGACAGACAGACAGACAGAGTTACTTTCGCATTTATAATATTAAGTAAGAAATAGTAAGGATTATTATTATATAAATATTTGTTCCCGTGCGGGAATCGAACCCGCGACACAGCACGGCAGTCAATCGCATAACCACTGCGTTAACAACCGTGTAGTTAAATTCATTCTTAAATAGAAGTAACTTTATGGACTGATGCAAGAAATCTCATTAACTGAGAGAGGGCTTGTCGGTCTTCTACAGATTGTACTTCGGTGTGCCCAAGAACTCCACGACCTCATCCCACCGGCCCCCTTCTACCATCGGACATCCAGACGCACTGCATCTTACCACCCCTACCTTGTTGCTATTCCACCAATTCGCACTAGGCCTTTCCAAACGTCTTTTATAATGCGCACAGCAAAGGAGTGGAACTCTGCCTGCGTCTGTTTCCAAACGCTTACAACGTAAAAAGTGCACAGGCTCCTTCTGGGTAAGCTCGCTCCATCGTAGACTTTGTCTCTTTCATCTCTGACCTAGACTAGAGTCAAGAGCAAACCCATCACAAAAAAAAAACTAGCCAAGTGCGAGTCGGACTCGCGTGCAAAGGGTTCCGAACGAATTAAATTTTTTCAACATGTTATTTTAACACTACAGACTTCTAATTCCAGTAATCTTTAGGTAAAGATCTATTATCTCCATTTTTTTCAAAATTTTAGGCTCTTTAGTTTCAGAGATAAGGGGGAATGGTCATTTTTCGTCTAATTTCTTGAATAACTTCAAAACCTTTTATTTTAAAATTATTAAAAAATATATAATTAAAACCCTCACAGTAAGCCCTTTATTTTGATATGTCACACGATATTTTTCAAAAAACTTTTTTTTTTAATTTTCTAGTTTGACCCCCAAAAGTGACCCCATACTAAAAATTTAATAATTTACGTAACGCGTCCGTGTTTGGGTCACAGAAGTCCATATGTGTACTAAATTTCAACAGAATCGGTCCAGTGGATCCGGAGAAAACTGGCTGTGACATCTCCCCATGGACAAAATAACGTGAATTTATATCTATGGCATTCTGTGTTGCGTATTTTTATCTATTGTCTTGCTTTTTTTTGACGTTATGTCATTAAACTGTTTTTTTTTTATCAAATATTTTGTTTGTTTCTACCTTCTCTATCTACATATCATGAGCATGACGCCTAAATAGATTGCATGTTATTCTATAGACTTGGCAAAATCGGGTGTTATGAATTGATTTCATTGGCAGTCAGGCTTCAAATGTAACCAACATAGTACCTACAAGAATCTTGACGGCAGTAGCGTAGCGAGGGGGGGGCGGCGTGCACCGGGTGACACCCGCTTAGGGGTGACACCCGATCGCTCGTAGACTGGTTTATGTCACAGTTTGAATCCCAAACATGACCATGTTTGGGATTCAAACTAGAAAATAAAAAAAAGTTTTTTTGAACTATATCGCGTGACATGTCAAATGAAAGGGCTTACTGTGAGGGCTTTAATTATATTTATTTTTCAAAATTTTAACTTAAACGGTTTTGAAGTTTTTCAAGAAATTCGGCGAAAAAATGACCATTCCGCCCGCCCTTATCTCCGAAACTACTGAGCCTCAATTTTGAAAGAAATGGAGATAATACTTAGATCTTTTAACCTAACCTAACCTAACGATTACAGGAAAATCTATAAGAAATCTATAGAATAAAAACAACATATTAAAAAAAAATTCGTTCGGAACCTTTGCACGCGAGTCCGACTCGCACTTGGCCAGTTTTTTTTCCTTTTATTGTAATTAGTGTTCTATCCATTTAAATTTTGCATGTCAAATCTTGGGCAGAATGTATGGCTCGACTTTTATACTTCACGACCACATTTGTATACCTGCATTCTAGCAAATAAATAATTCAATTGATTGATTTGATTGATCTATTATAATTAGTTAATTAACTTTAATATTAAATAAATTTTCTAATAATCATAATTTTTTATTTTTATATATTAACTAAATTTTCTTTTTAATGTTGGGACCCGATGATACTACATTCTTCTTATTTCTTCTTTAATTTTTTGGGTGGAACTTCAGTGCCTCCATCAGTCTTAAAATAGAGGCTATAGAATACTCCTGAAGCCACCACCAGTATAGTTGAGAGAACTGCGATGTACTCAGCACGATTCCTGTAAGAGAGTTTCGTGGTTAGTAAACGGGAAGGCCATAGAAATATAAAAAACAGTACACTTATTTATTATATCTATGGGGAAGGCACTGGCAAAAGAAACCTTTCTTTTTTTGTGTATAGGTAAGTACGGGTTGGGTGGAGAAGCTCCTAAACGCCATTAGAGTTTTATAAAAACATCACCATTTGCGTTTTCAGCAATAGCAACTATATATAAGCGCCGTGGCGAATTTTGACGGCGGCCCTGAACCAATCGCTGATGGAGCGCTATTTTAGCTATAATATATAATAAAAAAAACTTTTGGGCTTTGCTTTACTAACAAATTATGGATTTTCTGAAATAAAATGATTATTATTATGTTTTTGACATTCTCGGTAGTCAGGTAGTCAGGGCTCCCGAGAGAGGAACCCCCTCACTAAACGCGTCGTGTCCAGGAGTACTGCTTTCTATATCAAGCCCTTGATCCAGCTGCCCAATGAGGGTCTCTTGAGGTTGGTCGAGGCTATTGGCAATTAAGCCATTGGCCATCACGACTATCGGCACAATGACTGCTGTGTTCATATCCCACATTTCGACAACCTCGCGAGCCAAGTCAAGATACTTCGTTTGTTTATCTTTCTCAGACTTCACGAGGTTCTCGTCATGAGGGACTGCTATAACAATCATTGCGCGACGCTCTTGTCGGTCTATCACCACTATATCAGGCTTATTGGCAACAATAGTCCTGTCAGTGATGATAGACCGATCCCAGTACAAGGTACAAACCACGCGTAATAGTTATAGGGGTCCCTGCATCTATAGCTGAAAACGAGGTTTACAAATGTATTTATGACCAAAACTTGGCCGACAAACTGCCGTCTAACTCCAGACATACATTTTTGATCTCCATCAAAAATATTATAAAAGTTCCAGCTAACATCCGTAAGGCACTCATTACACAGCACCGTTTATTTATAAACTGGACATCCTGTCCGGTTTGAGACTTCACACTGGTAACGAGATGTTACAAGTGCCAGCAGTACGGTCACGCAGCTATGACGTGCAAAGTAGCTGCCTCTACATGTGGACACTGCGGTGAAGAAGGGCATACTATTCAAGACTGCAAGCTGATGAAACTGAAAGCCGTTGCGCCAAAATGTGCAACATGTTTGCGCTTCAAAAAGCCAGCCAACCACAAGACGGGAGATCCGGAGAGTCCTGCTAAAAAAGCTGCCGAAAACAGGTACCTAAACTCTATCGATTATGAAGGCGTCTAAGAGGCGTACATATTTATTTATATTTTAGACATCATTTACTGTTTGTATTCCTCTTTTACTAGATATAGATAATAATTTAATTACCGATATAGATAACACATTCGTACCCAAATACCACATGCCAGGTTGAGGATTGCATCAATATCTTTCCGATTACCAAAAGTCACTAACCGTACTAACCCAAACATCGCAGTATTTATAAGAATATAGATAGCTTCAACATTTTTCTTCATAGACCCAATTTTGATTGTGATATAATGGTACTAACCGAGTGCTGGCTTTCTAATTGCCAAGATAACCTCCCAGTAATTCCTGGGTACAACTTATTGTATACCAAACAAAATAATAACCAAAATGATGGTGTGGTGGCCTATTCTAAGGAATCATTAATGGTCACAGTGGAAGAACCTAGTTTACAAGACTATGACTAACTGTTTGATCATCAAAATTGGTACAGCTACAGCAATAATTGCTATGTACAGTTCCTCTTCTGCTAGAAACTTGGACTCTTTTAACGCTTCCTTAAACCTTTTCCTTAAATTTTTCAGGACCTAAGCTCATTCAAGAACCTTATACTAACAGGTGACATAAATATAAATATAAACATAAACTCTGAAAACTGCGATGCCGGGACCCAAGAGTATCTTAATATCTGTTCATTTCATGGTTTTCTACCTGCACACACCTTACCTACAGTTCCCGTCACGCAACTTTACCTCCCCGAAGTACGTCGCAATCGAATGCGCAGAATGTCAATTTGACAAAAAATATAATACAGAGCATGCGCGGTCAGGTCGCGCATGCGAGTGTTTGCGCAAGATGGCGGTTGTAATGGCATCTCACTCGCTCGTATACGTTCGATGCATACATGTGACCCGCTTGCTCAATGCAATACGACTGTTGATGCGAAAAGTGTTACACGTTGTTATTGTTTATAATTAATTATTTTGGTTATTTCTTACTATTTGATTTGTTTTTTGTGTGTTTTTGTGGTGTATGTATTTGTGGTTGTTCTTTTTGATATTTTTATTGTTACTGGTAGTCTTTGTTACTTATTTATAATATAATCCGTATAAACAAAAAAATATTCTAGGAACGTAACACTTGTTTACGCGATTGCACCAGCGCGGTCGTCACTAAAACCTAACTTCGGAGGGGTAAACAACGGTGATGCGAACTGTACACATAATAGCGGTTCTTGCCTCGATCAGATGATCATCAAATCCAGTTTATCGTATGTTACGCTTGTTACTAACTCAACAATAACTGACCATTGCGCTGTCTTCTGACCCTAAACTTAATGCTGCCTAAGCTAAATTGTCCCCAGACCAAAACGCAATTAAACATAAACAAACTCGATTACGATTTATGCAAACTTGACTTTGGCCCTGTTTACAATACTGCTGACGAAAATTTTGCTTTATCGTATTTAATAAAACATGTTAAATTAGCAATATTACGTAACACTACTGTTATTACGACAAACAAGAAACTTCATAATATCAAACCTTGGATTACTCCTGGCCTAATTTGCTGTGTAAGACACAGAGATAAACTTCATCAGGCATCAAGAAGAAAGCCAAGTGATAATAACTTTAAAACCACATATAAAAGATACAGAGTTTTTGTAACAACCTCTTAAAGAGCTACGATAAAATGAATTAAATCAAGCAGGAAACAATAGCAAGCGACTTTGAAAACATATTTATACGTCACTTATAGGTCAAAACAACGTGAATCAAATTCGACCGTATTGCTAACTAATAGTTCACCTCTTTTATCAGCCTTATCGATGTTGGGAAAACGCTTGCAGAACAAATTCCTAAGAATAACTGTGTTCAATAACCTTCCCAAGAATTAAATCATGGGCGAGCGCTAAAATCTTTTGGCTTGCTGGACACTGACGAGGACGAAGTAACCAGAATTATTAGTGGACTAAAAGATGACCGTGCAGTGGGATGGGATAAAATGAGCAATAAAATCCTTAAACAATTCAAGCCAAATTATCCACAGCCGATGTGGTACACCACCTGACCGATTATATCTCAGTGGAACTTGGCAAAGGAACCATACCCTGGGGCTCTTCCTTAATCTAGCAAAAGCCTTTGACTCAGTTTCTGCTTCTATGCTCCTTACGAAATTAGAGGCCATGGGAATTAGGGGAACGCCGCTGAAACTCTTTGCTGACTACCTAGACGACAAATATCAATGTGTTAAAATAGACACTATCACGAGCGATGAGCAAAAATACTGGTTTTGGTGTTCCTCAGGGCAGCATTCTGGGCCCAGCCCTTTTTCTGGTTTATATTAATGATTTGTGCAATTTAAACAAAATGGCAAAATTGTTTTATACTTTGACGACACGGCCTTAGTATTTACCTCTAAAACCAATAAAATATTGTACGAAAACGCTCAATTGGGTTTCACTACTGTGACTAATTGGCTTCAAAGCAATTTACTAACATTAAATGCTGGCAAGACAAAATATATTAACTTTTCCATGCGCAAGCCTCAATTTAACGTTACTAATCCTGACCTGTTTGCCTATAAATGTGGATACCACTCAATCAGTACATGCGATTGTCCATTTATCCTCCAAACATGCAACGTTAAATACCTCGGAGTTATAATAGACGAAACGTTCTCTTTTAGACCACATATTGAAAGTCTGGTTAAAAGAGTGCGCAAATTAATTTTTTTTTACTATTTATAGGCTCGCGTTTGACCACTATCTCACCTGATGGTAAGCGATGATGTGGTCGAAGATGGAGCACGCTTGCCTACCAGTAACCTATTCACTCTTGACTTAAATACTCCCAGGTTATAGCTATCAGGAAACACAGACTCCGGCAGGGAATTCCACTCCTTAGCTGCACGCACTATGAATGTGTTCCCAAAACGTTTTGTGCGCGTGGGTGGGATGTCCACCATGTACCTACCGGTGGCGCATCGCCGTTCGTCTTGTGGTCCGATGATGGAACGGGCTGGGCAGAATCAAATTATGCAATTCCGTCGCACATTTTGGGTGTCCGAAATCCACAATTTTCATGTCTCAAACATCGCTGTCATCAAAACTGCACCGTAGATAATTTTTGACAACATCGATCGTATTTATAGTTAACTTATGTATGAAAAAGGACAAAACGAAGAACGCAAATAGAATGATTATGTCTTGATTTTGGCCATTTGCATCTTTTTAGCAAGCGAGAAGTTTGTTTACTCATATATTTTCAGAAAATCTAAGTTGACCACTTTTTTGAGAGGTGAAGTAATTCATATTTAAGACACATTTTTAAGTAGACTGAAGGCGTGGTACTTGCTGGCCGCGCCACCGCGTACACTGCAAAATATATTCTATATTTTTACAAACTCAATGGTAAACAATTGTACGTCTATGGTATGTTCTATTGAAGATGAGAAATACTGCAAAAGACACACATTCTGGTCACATTTATAGTAGTGTTCGAAGTTGCTATATGGCAATCACTTGCTTAATGCTATATGCTTATTATAGCATGTAAGCATGTAAGCTTTTTTGTAAGCATAAAGTAGGTACTTGTTACGGCCAACGGAGCGGGCGCGAATAAAGCAAGCGCGGTGACTGTTACTGTTACTACAATTGTTTACCATTGAGTTTGTTAATAAATAGCATATATTTTGCAGTGTACGCGGTGGCGCAGCTATGTAACTACCTATCCAAGTCTTTGGTTTAACAAACTTAGGGACTAATCACACTTATTCAGCTCTATTCAGCTTATGCCCATAGAAAACAACGATTTTGCATTGAGATGTGTACGCATCCATACAGCTTTCGCTTCGATTCGACTTTCGCGGTAAATAAGGGCAAATGTGTTATTATCATGAGAGTGCTGTAGATACAGTTCAGCGCTGTTCTGCTGGTTTCAGCGCTGTTCCGGCGCATTCAGCGTCGAACGCGGTGGAACAGCGCTGTACACGGATGGTTCTCGACTCCTTGTGTGACGAATACTGGCATGGTCACCATCAGTGATTTAATTTTGATAACATAAAAACATGTCTCTAATTAGCCGGCAAATATCAGAATTAGTCGATCACTGGTTCAAAAGTTGTAAGGGTTTATAGGTAGCCAATTTGGGGTGCGCCTATCCCAGCTCGGTCCATTTGAATCTAATAAGCTAGGGCACCTAGAGAAGATATGTTTTCTCCCAAATAAAGTCGCTAATTAGTCGCAATTTTTCGCCAAGTCACACATTTAGGTGGGTCTTAGTTTTGAAGATACAATGAGTTAAATTTTTAAGGTATAGTCCAAGAGCTAGATCGCGATATTTTTCACGTTACATTTTATCTATTTCTTCTGCAAGAAGGCAAACGATAAAAATATCGTATATAGAACTGTCCATGTTAAGAGCACAATACTAAATGAGTAAAGAGCGTGACTACCTTCAGACCACCTCCAAAGTCGATTTTCTGGACTACGAAGCTACCCCTTTTTTTATTCGAGCACTAATTAGTACCAATTGCGTTCTAATTATTTACCAAATATATGGAAGCGAAAATTGGCGTCGGTTGTCCTGCGGTAGTCACGGACATCTTCAGCATATTCAGTGCCGTACGCAGTAGATAGAAGCGTTTCAGCGGAGATAACATGCTATGACAGCTTTTCTCACTCTTACAACACTGTAAGCGGCTGATAGAAGCAGAATAAAAAGCCGTAAATGTGGTTAATATATCATAAAGCAAAATAAAGCACCAAAGTCAAATGATTTATTTCAACTAGACCAATAAAGGCACTTGAACGTCGAATGAAAATAAAATATTATAGTGACTCTAGTCGTCCGTTCGCAAAAGGTAGATTCTTATGGAGAAGAACTGACAAGAAACTCAATAGTTACTCTTTTCAAAAATAAGCTTTACAATATTTGCATACATTAATCACCGTGCTTACTATACATATCATATAGCAACTTCTATCGTGGCTCTCATTTGTTGCTATTTGTTTTTTTTTTTATTAAATCGCACTCTCTGTCTCTGTCCGTCGCGCATCGCAATATCGCAAGCGCAAGTAGCAATTTAGCAAACTACCAAGAAAGCAGGCGTCAGCGCGGCGGTGCCGGGCCGCGGGGCAGCCAGTCGTTGCATGCTAGTGGTTACTATTGGTCGCGTGCTTAATCGTTTTACGCACCGCATGCGAATTTGCGATCTCGTGCGGCTCACGTTATTACGAAATCTACTTTAAAATGTTATTTTTCTTCTTGCTTTTGTTAGTGTAAAATTGTAAATAAACACTGATAGGACTGAATACTAAATATAGGTTTTATAGGTAATCAATATTTTAACTTTTAAATACGCCTATTATTGCTTTAAATACTAAAATATTTTATCTATACATATAATCTATACATATAATAAATCTGTTGAAGAGTCGTTTTTGTACATTCAAAATAAAAAATAAAAAAATAGCTAGGGAGATAAAGGGTAACGTACAGAACCCATTTCCATAATTTTTGGAATTTTTGTCTGTTTGTCTGTTTATCTGTTTGGATGTGCAGGCATCACGTCAAAAGTACAGAAATAACGTAGATAACTTTCACGCATTAAAATTGTACGTAACTGGAGGTATAACTTAGTTTTTGTTTCATCGCAATCAGTTCACTCTATCAAAAGATATTTGTATTTAAAGGTTTCGTTTAAAGTTTCATTACGTGAAGCACATACATGCACCGCCATCTATTGAGATTAAATAGTAACAGTTTAGAACCGTTTCATGAATGAATGCGTATATTATTATTTTGTGAAACTCTTAATACCAAAGGAAACAAAATAACATTTAGTCATATCGTTTCATTTATCGTAACATGTGAGCTTCTAAGTTTTAACTTATATTTTGACAGTTCAACTACATTAACACAACATAACTAACCATAACCACCATAACTTATATGGTGTACATAATAAAGAGTAGAGTATTCTATTCTATTCTATTGTCGATTGATGGCGATGTACTGATGACGCGTTTTTCTGAATTGCGGTGTTATCAGCAGATTGGTCAATGTCTGATAAATAAAGTTTGGATACATAATGCTATGTAGCTAATTAGAAGGTGATAACGATACGTATGACCAAAAAAGAGAAGAGAGTGATTCATGAATTTTATGGTGATTCGAATCGACATAATCAATCTATATCAGCCGCACGGGTCGATCTTCAGGGTTTAGCAACGCTTGCCAAGGTTGGTACGTTGATGGGAGACCATCATAACATACCGAGTTTCCTCCGTGTCTCGGAAAGCACGTTAAGCCGTTGGTCCCGGCTGTCATTTGAAGATCTTTGGCAGTCGTTACGGATTGTCAGAAGCCAGTAAATCTGGCTCCAGTCTTGCCAAGAACTACCGTGTTACCCAAATAATGGGTTGTGGAGGTCTGGTAGGCAGCCGCTTCACGTAAAGTACTGGTATTCAGCTAAATCCGGTTTGACTGGAAGCCGACCCCAATATAGTTGGGAAAAGGTTAGGCAGATGATGAGTTGCACGAGTCTTCAAGATTAAGCTACGCTTTCCGAGATCGGTCTGTGGATGGGTGACCATTTTAACATACCGAGATTCCTACGTACCTCGGCATATAATAGCCGCCCGGGTCGATCTTCAAGGTTAAGCAACGCTTGCCAAGGTCAGTCTGTGGATGGGTGACCATTTTAACATACCGAGATTCCTACGTACCTCGGCATATAATACCCGCCCGGGTCGATCTTCAAGGTTAAGCAACGCTTGCCAAGGTCAGTCTGTGGATGGGTGACCATTTTAACATACCGAGATTCCTACGTACCTCGGAATATAATACCTGCCCGGGTCGATCTTCAAGGTTAAGCAACGCTTGCCAAGGTCAGTCTGTGGATGGGTGACCATTTTAACATACCGAGATTCCTACGTACCTCGGAATATAATACCTGCCCGGGTCGATCTTCAAGGTTAAGCAACGCTTGCCAAGGTCAGTCTGTGGATGGGTGACCATTTTAACATACCGAGATTCCTACGTACCTCGGAATATAATACCTACCCGGGTCGATCTTCAAGGTTAAGCAACGCTTGCCAAGGTCAGTCTGTGGATGGGTGACCATTTTGACATACCGAGATTCCTACGTACCACGGAATATAATACCTGCCCGGGTCGATCTTCATGGTTAAGCAACGCTTGCCAAGGTCAGTCTGTGGATGGGTGACCATTTTAACATACCGAGATTCCTACGTACCTCGGAATATAATACCTGCCCGGGTCGATCTTCAAGGTTAAGCAACGCTTGCCAAGGTCAGTCTGTGGATGGGTGACCATTTTGACATACCGAGATTCCTACGTACCACGGAATATAATAGCCGCCCGGGTCGATCTTCAAGGTTAAGCAACGCTTGCCAAGGTCAGTCTGTAGATGGGTGACCATTTTAACATACCGAGATTCCTACGTACCACGGAATATAATAGCCGTCCGGGTCGATCTTCAAGGTAAAGCAACGCTTGCCAAGGTCAGTCTGTAGATGGGTGACCATTTTAATATACCGAGATTCCTACGTACCACGGAATATAATAGCCGTCCGGGTCGATCTTCAAGGCAGCACTTGCCTTGGTCAGTCTGTGGATGGGTGACCATTTTAACATACCTACCGAGAAGAGATCTCAGGCAGTCTTTACGAATTGTCAGAAGCCTACAAATCTGACACCTACAGTCTTGCAAAGAAGTATCGTGTTACCCAGTATTGTAGGGTTGTAGAGGTCTGGTAGGCAGCCGCTCCAATCCCGTTTGACTGGAAGCTGACTCCAATATAGCTGGGAAAAGGCTAGATGATGCTTCATGGTAAAAAACTAAAATGATTTGCGAAAAACACTTAATCTACAGTTGGCAAAACTGGGCACAGATTACAAACGTAATTTTGTTTCAATTTCCTTTATCCACTAGGGAGACGGTCTGTGACATCCCGGCATTTAATAGAATTTAGGATTCCCAAAAATAAATAAATTCATAATTATATTTTCGTCACACTTACCCTACTCATAGACGGCCTAAGCATCTGCCAGCCTGTTCATTAAATGTTGTCACATCACAGACCCATTCGCCACTTTGACACATTTGCGCATTGGGGATCATTTAGGCCGCTGATTAACCGCCATTCAATGAAAATGACAATAAAACGGCAGAGTTACTCTCTCAAGGACCGTCAGCCCCAATTGGGGCCAAATGGTATTGTCTGTCTTTTTTAATATATGCTTAATAACCTTTTCCCAACTATATTCGGATCAGCTTCCGACCAACACGGCGAAGTCGCGGTATGTTAAATAATATGGCCAACCATTCACAGAGCCACCTAGGCAAGAGTTGGTAAACCATGAAGATCGACCCGTGCGACTATTATTATTTAGCTACGAGCTCCTCATTTAATAAGTTTCCTCTTTGAGTACCTACTAAATATCGATTTAAAAAATTCGATTATTCTTACACAGTAAATCGATTCTATAAACCCGGTAGAACTGTTTGACATAAAATGTAAAAATTAATCGGTGTTCTTTAACCTGCAATTGTCAGGGAAAATCAAAGAAACTGTTTCTTTTTGCTGGCTGGACAAAATTAAGAATCAACTTTATTCATCAGTTTCTTTGTTTTGTAGTTTGAAGACTACTTACCACCGTTCGTTCGATGTTCGGTTTTGTTGATTTTGATACCTACCTCGAGTTACGTATGTACCAGGAGATTACCCGGGCTAATCGGCATTTCAACCGGAAGAGATGATAGAGTGCCCTGCATTAGGTACCCTCTTCCTATTTTCTTAATTTTGAGACAGATCAGGATACGCAAGGTATTAATTTAAAGTAAATTTTATCTATGCAACAGATATTTTTCGACATCCACGCGAACGAAGTCGCGGGCACAGCTAGTTTCATAATAACACTCAATCAATTATAGACAGTCCTAAGCCTGGAAAGTATGAAGGAAAGTTTATTAGTTTTTAACGGTTTCTTTTTATCGTAATAAATTCATAAGCGCGATGTAATATTCTGTCAGTAACAGTCACCGCGCTTGCTATATTCGCGCCCGCCCCGTTGGCCGTAACAAGTACCTATACTATGCTTACAATAAAGCTTACATGCTTACATGTTATTATAAGCATATAGCATGAAGCAAGTGATTGCCATATAGCAACTTTGAACACTACTATAAGTGTGACCAGAATTTCTGACTTTTGCAGTATTTCTCATCTTCAATAGAACAAACCATAGACGTCCAATTGTTTACCATTGAGTTTGTAAATAAGTAGAATATATTTTGCAGTGTACGCGGTGGCGCGGCTAGGAAGCATACTTTCTGGCCGCGCCACCGATTTTGTTAAATATCTCGCGAATCTTTCAAGTACATTTTTTTCTTTATTCAGTACCATAAATAAACATATTATGTTCATTTATTCTTATTAACCCTGATTCAAAATAGGACTGTGGCGCGGCCAGAAAGTACCACGCGACTGAAGCGATTTGAACGACCCTAACTTGTCATTTAAGATATTTCTCCCTATTTTGGGAGAAATATCGTATAATATAGCTAGGGAAACAAATTTTTCATAGTAAATTCGATTGCCGAAATTTGATGTAATTCCTGAATTTGATGACGTAATTCGCAAAATCCCGTCGACTCAGCTGGTGTGTCTAATGTCAAAATCTTGTCGTGCAGAGTGGTTAAGACACTAAACTTAAAAACATGAATAAAAAAACTTTTTTAAAAAAATATAACCGTCTTCCAAAACAAAACACTACAAAGTATAAAATAACTTTAATTTCGGAAGTCGGTGTTTTTGGTTATTTGTTTTTGACACCGACTTCCAAAATTAAAGTTTATATAAATTAGTGTTTTGTTTTGGAAGTCGGTTACATTTTTTGTAACCGACTTCCAATTCCAAAACAATTAATTCGAGTTAAAAAAAAGTACTTTAATTTTACCTTTACAAATTGATAGTGTTTCATGTAGCGAATCGACCCTCAACGGGATTAAAACGATCAAAATTTAACGGTGTATATACGCTGTCGAATTGAGAACCTCCGTCTTTTTTAACCGACTCCTAAAAAAGAAGGTACTTAGGATTACTTCGTCGTTTATGATCCGATTTCGATGAATCTTTTATATGAAAGGGTATGCTTCCGAGATGGTCCCATTGCCACCACGTCAGGATCTGATGATGGAAACCCTGAGAAATCAAGGGCAACTCTCGAAAATTGTAGGCACGCATCTGGTAAAAACTTGTATATTCGTGTGTATATCGGGTGATACTACAAAAGAATGAAGGTTTGGATCAGACCTGATGATGGAGACGACAGAGAGTCAAGGGAACTCTACATCGGTATGTGGGAACTACCAAGTGTTTGGGCTTATTTCACTCGTATTGACGAGACCTTTACACCGAAAGCATTTAGTAAGTTTTATTTTCATAACATAACATCACGCCAGTACGCTGTGAATGGGTACGCAGGTACCACGAAAAAATAAAAAAACTTTTTTACATCTAACCGACTTCCAAAACAAAACACTGCAAAGTATAAAATTACTTTAATTATTTTAGAAGTCGGTTAAAAAGCAATAGTTTACGCCTTGGTGTTGTATGTGAGTACATTCTAGTCGCTTTCTCAGCTTCTTCTACTCCGAAAACGGTTAATTTTACAGAAAAATGCAAGAGACATTTTTTGTAGATAATTTCACGACGAACAATTTTTATAATAACAGTTTTCTTCGCGACAACGCAACACGAATCTTCGCACGATAATGTAGCCGTAGCACTAGCGTCGTGTCTATGTTTTTTGTGTACACGACACGTTCGTTTTCATCGTTGCGTTGCTCGAAATAGGCAAAGGAATCGTCAATCAGCCTCAAAATGTAACAATTAACAATTAATAAGCAATAAATTCTTATAATTATGAAATTTGTGCATAGTTTTACTATATTCCTTAAAATAGGTATTTAAAGATAAGACATTTATATTAACTTTTAAAGCCCTAAAATTCTCAGTCGAGATTGCTCGATTATGATTAACACAATTTGTTTCAAGGCCCTAATTCGTCTACGAAACAGCAGCGGGCGGCTACAGCTTAAAGTTCATCGACGACCACAGCCACGCTAGTGAATACAGTTTGAATCAGCCCTACTACGAGTATTTCGGGGGTCCATATTGGCTCCATATTCTTTACATTTTGGGTCCATATTCTTTACCCGAAATTGTTCTTCCTAATTATTTGTAATCCGAATGAGCACTCTTCCTAAAATTTTTCATCCTAAAGTTTTCATTCATACTATTTGTAGTGCTACCGGGGATGTTCATAACACTCATGTTTCCGAAAATTGTAATTAATAATATCGTTAATGTAAATATATTTAAACTCCTACTGTTTTTTATCATAACGCTTTTATCCCTAAACATACTGTTTAGAATGATTAAAAATCGTTTGACTGATTTTTGTCTCAAATGAACGAAATTCGAGTGTCGTCTTGGGGGCACTATGAGAAAAATACTTAGATAAATTCACACACCTCGCTCAGCGGGGGGAGTGAGGTGTTTGACCCCCCCCCCCCCCGCGACGTCAGAGAGGGGCGCACGGGAATACCACGCGCCGCCACCTCGGGTCCAAATAAATGGGGGGCGACGGACATCCCCAAGTCCGCCGCCCCTGGACCCAGTTAGGGGGGCCGGAAGAGGGCAGCGTATGCCCTCCTCAGACGCCCGGTGCGTCTGCTGCGGGCCGGGAGGGAGGTCGAGATCTCCCTCTTCCTTTCCGCAGCCTCCTTCTGCGCTATAACTATAACTGTTTCGCAGAAGGAGACCACCGCGTCCCAGGACTCCTCGCCGTCAACCATAGCACGGACTACGGCTGGCAGCGAGAGGTCACTGCCTACAACAGAAATGAGGGCACGACGCGGCTCCTCCCAAGCGGCACACTCTGCCAACGTATGCCGCGCCGTGTCCTCCCGACAGTCGACGCAGTGGTGACACCGAGCGTCCGGCTCCCTGCTTATGCGACACAGAAACCTCCCGAAGCAGCCATGCCCCGAGAGGACCTGCGTCACACGAAATGACAGGGAGCCGTGCCTTCTCCCGAGGTCACAGTTCTAACCTAACCTAACCTAACCTATGGATCCCTTCCAAAACACCAAGACACTTTTAGCCTTAGAATAAAAAATAAATCTAAACAAAAAAGACTTTGAATAATAGTGTAAAAGATGGTTTTGTTGAGAAAATAAAGGAAAACAAATAAAAGTATAATAGATGTTTATTGCTACTGACATTATGAAGTTGAATGCTTCGGAATTATGAACATTAGAGACAGAGTAGTTAGGAATTGTGATTGTTAGGATGAAAAATGTTAGGAAAAACATTTTCGGATTTCCAATTATCGGAGTTGAAAATTTAGGTGAACTTTGGCGCACCCGTATTTCGGACGCTCCTAAAGGGATCGCTGGTTCACTCTGCTCAATGTACCTCTATAAGTCTGTAATTGTGATTATACGAGTAACAACTGTACTTAAAATTAAAGTGATTGTGAGAAGTGTAAACTTTGATTTGAAATCTACGCCATGAACCCTCTACCAGAAGACCCTACTGATGACGGCTGTGCCGCTAACTTAACGCATGCCCCGTTATAATTTGTATAATTAGGTACTTATATACCTAGATAGAGATTATTACAGCAAATTGTACTTACTCAAAAGGAGTCCCACACACGACATACCAGGTGGCACCGTTTCGTGGTATCTCCTTGACGCAATGGAAATCAAAGTAATCCTCATTATAGTCGGTCGGGCAGAAGTACTTCCGTTTTTCTAGCACCTGGAATCAATGTTATAGGTTCTGTATTACACTAAAATATTAATATACCTAAATCCTCTTGACCGTATCGGCGGTCATGGTGACCAATCAGCCAGGTAGGCAATTGATTATTATGGTGCATAGATATGTATGGGACAGCAACCCGACTGCGTAAATACACACACAGGCACCCATAGTCTGTGCTGCATTGTCTTGCGAATGGCTTAAAGCATTCAGCATCAGTCTGTCCAAACCCAGCTGCAACACAGCGGTCTGGAGTGCAGCCGCATTTTTTTTTATAATTAAATGAAAAGGCGGATTCAACAAAGACACACATAGTCTGTTCTGCATCATCTTGTGAATGGCTTAACGCAGTTTTAGTCTGTCCGAACCCAGCTGCAACGCAGCGGCTCCTACTTCTGGGTAGTTTAAAAGAAAATAACCACGAAGGGCATGGTGGGGTCTGCCATACCCTTTTAACCTAACCTATCCGAGTCGGGGTGCCCCAAGTCCCAATACTGGACAAATAACTTCGAGTCTTATTTAATGAAAGATCTACTTATCACGAAAACCAGACATTATAAACCTGATTTATGGGGGGAGAGAAGATATCCTCCACTATGCCACTCAACGTGGTCCTTGTCACTAGGTCAAGGACAAACTAAGATTCGATCTGTCTGCACAGCCGCCGTATTTGGGTGACGTTGCCGTTCCGAACGCGATCATAATACAGACACTAGCGAGTAGGTTATGAACTGTTATGTATTGCAGCCGTTTTTGTTAAATTAATGTCATTCGAAGCCGATCATAGTGCAGACAGTTTCCAAATGTCTGTGGTATAGTCGTGTTTGTAATGTTTTATATATGTATATGGGCCCGGCTACGCTAAAGAACAGCTGTTGTCTGTGTTGTAGCCGCCTTTGTATTCAGTTAATTGTATTCGGGTAATCCCCCTATGCTCCAGTCCCGTTATGTTCCACTAGTAAATGCCAACTAAACAGTTTCGCTATGCACGAAATCACATTCGCGGACAGTCATGAAGAAAACTGATACAGTGTAAGATTTTATTTAACCATTTAAAAGGTAAATTAAGAAAACCTAGTATGTAAATATGTTATCCTATTCTTAATTATCATTAAATATATTAAAACAGGTCATGCTTTGCGCTTGTTATGAGAAGCACGTGTCGAGCTGGTTTCTTAGAGCTCTATTCATATACATTTCTTAGAATTGCTCTGAAATTCGTTTGTCATTCTGATTTTTTTGATTTTCAGAACGAGACATAACAAATTTTAACTTACAGACGATTACGCGTATACAAATTACGCTATAAAACTTGAATTCAAACACTTTTCTTTCCAACTGTATCTTCCATTGTACACGAAAACATCGAAGAATTTCGTGCATAGCGAAAGTTTTTAGTAGTATAGGTATTTTACGAGTGGAGCATAGCGGGACTGGAGGATAGGGGGGACTAACCGTTTGTATTTACGCAACCCGACTCGATCGTAGGGAGAGATCAGGCGTTGACCAACGGCTTAACATGCTATGCAGGGGTGCCACAACACCAATTGCTAAGCTCCGAGCTACAGCTACTAAAAAATCTAAATGGAAAAAACACTTAGCGTCGTGGGAATGGAATCGGCAGTCGTTCTTTCGGTCTTTTTTCGTTTTTTGTTTTTACAAACAGAAACATGAGGCTAAACAATAGGACTGTATTCCTCAATAGAATACATACTAAGTTATGTACTACATTATCTGAATAGTAACTGACATAACAGGTGTTCATAAGTCATAATAATTAATCTTTTATTATAACGTGCTAATGAATCCTCACGATATCTCATTATCGCGTACAAGACGATAACAAATGATTGGTTTGAAAATAAAATTATGCTGAAGAAATGATTGTCTAAATTGCTCAAACCTAATGAATGGCGCTATAGAAGCTGGTTACCTTATAAAAGAAAAGAAAACAAAAAGAAGAAAAGTAGCAGGAAAGCAATGACAATAGCATTTTAGACTACGATTAAGATCAACACGAAAACCGTTAATTCTAGACCTACTATATGTACTTACTGAATCTTGCTGTGATCCCGGAATTAACTTATCAATAGAATTGGATTGCTTATTTGCTAAGCTCTGCTTAAGTAATCGGCTTTATGATACGCAGGACAGGCACACAGACGCTCGTATTCGCATCACGCAAAACAAGATTGAACTTGAAATGACAAGGTTCATTTGTAAGACCTAAGTATACTAGCTACCGCGTGGACGTCGGAAATTATCCTCAGGAAACGTACTCCTGGAACAAATACTATCTTATTCCAGGACATACTCTACTCGTCTGCCAAGTTTCATCTAAAGTCGCTCAGCCGTTACGAAGTTTCAAAGACAGACAGACAGACTGAATCACTTTCGTATTTGTAATATGGATTTCTGTACGAATCTCAACAAACAACGATGCTTCTCACTCACGCTAAAAGAAGTTCTAAATAAACTATCAAGCCGTGCAGGCAATTGCAGTTGGAAAGAAATCGATTCTCACCTGTCCAAACGGTGTGGTGAGCGTGGCCTTCTCGTTGCATGGTCCGACTGGCTCGTGCAGCCCAAGGGACCACTCCTGCTCCGGGTTGAAGAAAATAGTGAAACTCAGGTACAGAAGGTAGTGTACCGCAAGCTGCAGGATCAGCACGTAATCTATGGCTGTTAGCCTTGAGAAATATTAATAACACTCGGTCAAATCAGAGAAACAAGTAAGTAGGTAGTAAAGACGATCTACAAAATATTGTTAGGATCTAAGACGGTAGTTTCTGATACTTACTTTTTGCTGCTCTTCTGCCTATCGCTCAAGAGACCAGATAGAACAAACACGGCGAATATGGAGAACAGAAGGAAGAATGTAACTTCTGAGTGGATCTTGTAGATATCGTGCAGAGGGTGATAGATGGGGATGAACAGGAGGACGCCTCCGGGCATGCCCAGCAGCGACGAGATCAATACTGACTTCCATTCAGACGTCTTGCTGTAAAGAATATATAAGTAGGTTTAAAATAGATCAGGAACACTGAGTTAGGTATATTATATAGGTATTTATGAGTTTCTAAAAAACAAAAATTTTAAAAGAAACTTACTCAGCTGCATCCCACTGTGCGACTTTCGGTGCAAACCAAGACCTGCTTGCATTGAAAAAGTAAAAAAAACTGGCAGCGAATGCAGCATGGAAGTAGTATGAGTTCCAGGGCACCCAGTAGTGGCGGTCGTAGATGTTTGGATCAGTGTCGTGCCAGGTCCAGTGCACAAACTTCACGGCCGTAATGTCATAGGGAATATCCACGAGAACTGTGACCAGTCCCACCGCGAAAGGCTCAGCGTATTTGGGGAGATTCAGTCTGGAGACAGCGTACACCGCATGGTAAATGAATGCGGGATCTGAAACACACAACATTTTATATCAAAAGTCGCTGATAGTGCTGGGAGCCATACCATGCTAGCCGTGGCTTTGGGGTCGCCGCAACAGGTTTACAGAAAGGTAGAAGGCATTGCGCTCAAAGGACGGCAGACAAACGAGTGGAAGGGCTGACAAGACCACTGCAATTAGAGTTTTTTCCAGCAAACGTAAATTTATACTATCTCAACTTATCTTTTATTTAAGGTTGAATTTATTCTTCTCTTGAGGAGATTGCCCTTATTGTTGTACCTACATCTCTGGAAGAACTAATCCAATTTACCCGTCGAATTACAGACCCATCTCGGTAACGTCTATACGTTGTACGTAGCTTATGCATAAGTTTCTGGCATACCTAGAACCGAATGATATCCTTAGTGACCGACAATAGAATATTGAAATGAAAGCTAATATTATTGCGCTGCGTAAAAGCGGACCTCACATATCACAAATGTGATGAAACCGGACTGAGTGTGAGTATTATAATTTTATTATTTTATCATGTTTATCAAACATTTATCTTATTATAGTATACTGTACTATAATTAATTACAGTGTACTGCTGATCCTGGTAGTGATTTTTAAAACGTTTTATATTTTCAGTACTTAAATCTAAGCTAAATAGAAGAAAAAATACACTTCATTTCAAAGTAAATTTATTTACTTACCTAGATTATTGAACGATGAAAAGCTCGTTATGAATGTGACTCTGACAGTCTGACTTCTATTTTCAGTATAATTTAGTTTCTATACAGAAGGTAAATAATATTACTATTTTGCTTAGTAGCCTAACAGTACTCCTTTTTTGTTTTAGAGAAATACTGTGAGTCGGTGGGTCAAAAGATATGAGGAAGAGGGTAGCTTTAGCCAGTCCAAAGCGAAGTGTAAGACCCCAGCTCATACAAGCGGCGCAACGACGGCATATGGTCAGCGAATATGAAACGAGTGGTTTCATACCGACAATATATATTCCGCCACGCGCCAACAGTTCCACTTACGTTGAAGTATTAAGTGATGTCATGTTACCCATTTTCCGCGACGTTTACCCTGCTTATGAGCTTAAGCACTTGCTTATAACTTGTGTCCATTATCCATTTCATTGACAAAAGTCCAATTGTTTTAATGGACACCCCGGACATAAAAGTTATTCCATGGCCAGCACGATCTCCTGACCTCAACCCCATTGAAAACCTATGGGTCTGATGATACAGCGATAGGAAGCAGGGAATGAGCGATCTGATGAGCAGTTGAAATTGCATTGCATGGAAATATGGGAAAATTGAAGGGTAACGGACATGCTTCAATATTGTTGGATCCATTCGGCAACGTTTACTTGATTGCATTGCTATTATTAAATTACATATAAATTAAAAATAACCAATTAGTTTGAGTAATATTAAAATGATATTGTGTTATATCCGTAATAAGGGTTATTTTAAGGTTTAGTTTCAATCTTTTTTTCGTAATGAAAAGAATACTTAAGCTGTAACCTCAATAAGTCCTAGTGAATACGATTTCATTACTATGAGGTTTGAAATAAACAACTTAAAGTTAAAACGAACTCACTCGCAGTAGAATAAAAGTAGTACTTCTAAGTAATTTAGTTGTATTGTGACGAGTTCACACTTGTTATATTTACGTGGGTAGATTTGCGCAAATTTGTTAATTGTGATTTGTTAGATTACCCACTAAGATGTAATATTATTTACCTGATTGTCATAGTTGACTTACTAGCTACTTACCTTCAATAAATTGTTCGTTATGAGAAAATAAACTGTTTTAACAAGAAATTTATTTATTTATACCTACTTTGTAAAATTATTACGAATAAACGTTTTGCCATCACTTATGTTACATTTTTATTCTGAAACCCTTTATTCAATAAGAATATAATAATAAAAATAATTATTGCATTATTATTTGTTACTCTCGTTTATTTATTTATCAAATAATATAAGAACAGATGAAGATTATCGTTTAAAAGAAAAAAGCCTCACCTGAAAATACGAACCCAGACCTAAGTATTTCACAATCCTATACGATACAACATTAGTTAGGTGAACTAGTTGAACTTATTTCAATTTTACCAATACTATGAACTAAGTTCATACGTAATAACATAATCTGTGTGTGTGAAAAAGCGACTAGATGTTTTTTGTTTCATTCGACGCCAGTGTGTGAATGAAGTGTCCGCTCGGTGATCAATGTGTTCCGCGTTCATACATCACTTATACACACAGATGCAGGTACGGCCTGTACCGCGCGTTCACAGCAATACAAACTTTAGTAGGCTATTGCACTTTTGAGCGATGACTGTACCTACCATATAGTTTTTAGAATAGGTACCTAAGTATTCGATAGTACTCACACAATAGGATGATGTGAAGAGGCAACCTAGCCCCCAAGAAAATGATGGGGGTCTGCGAGTGCCAGAAGTTGTCGTATTCTGGCAGGGCGAAGTGCCAGAAGTTGTCGGTGAAGAGCCCGTGAAGGATTGTCCCCAGCCAGAGGTACGGCCATCTTCCACCCTTCCTGAAAGCTGAGATCAATCATGTGTTACGAAGCAGTAGGTACTTTGGTTTCATCATGCTGTGATTTCTTGGATTTGATTTGAACACTTTGAAATAACAGTTATGACATCATCGTTATTTCTAGGTGGGGCAAATGTCACTTGAAATGGTAAGCTGTAGTTGAGAGTTAATCATTGTTCGATCGCCAAACAGTGCAGTTGTGAATTAAAAAGTATATAATATAAATAAGCAAGCAAGGAGTAGGTACGTTAGGGTCGACTTACAATCTAACCGGATGGACTAAATGAGTATATTACCGTAAAATGCTGCAACTTTGCCTGGATTTTGACGTTTTTTGTTCGTATCTCTGAACCTATTTATTATTATGACTTCAAGTGAGTTTTAGATGGAAAATAGACCTTATATCTTGCCTGGTAGAACCTAGCGTCAGATTCATGACGTCATGAGCACTGGCCAGCTAGTCTATTCTGTAAATAAATATTTCGATATCGAGCTTCACCTGAGTGATAAAACTCACAAAGTGAGCTGTAGTGCTATTCTGTAACAACATTTTCGTATCTCGACAGTGAAGTCCGAGGTGAGTTTCAAATTAAGACCTTTATGTTGTATGCAATAAAGCTCATTTTGTGAGTTTTATCACTCAGGTGAAGCTCGATATCGAAATAGTTGTTTACAGAACAGACCAGCTGTATTGCAAACAACGTAAAGATCTTAATTTAAAACTCACTTCGGATTCCGCTGTCGAGATACGAAAATGTTCTTACAGAATAGCACTACAGTGTTCTGTTTTATATTTCGGAACACAGCCACTGATTATTGGATTCCAAATTCGAATTCACTAAAGGAATTTGCTAATTCGTATTTAAACTAAGGCATTTTTTTTTTTAATTGTAGCTACGTTTGATGAAGATGAAAAGCATAAAGTAAAGGAAAGTGAATATCTACCATGTATGAGCGTCACCAATCCTGCTATTGTGTAGACAGCCTGCGAGAGGATGTATGTGGGCTGGGCCGCCCACAGCTGTTTGATGTCATTGGTCTGGACCAGCCATTCTGACCACTGAGGACACACCGGTTTACCGTTAGAACTTACACGGACCATGCATTGGACTATGTAGTCGGACAAATATGGGTTAAATTAAAAAAAAAAAAAAAACTGGCCAAGTGCGAGTCGGACTCGGCCATTTCATTTAATATGTCACACGATATTGTTCAAAAAACTTTTTTTTTAATTTTCTAGTTTGACCCCCAAAAGTGACCCTCATACTAAAAATTTAATAATTTACGTTACGCGTCCGGGTTTGGGTCATAGAAGTCCATATGTGTACCAAATTTCAACAGAATCGGTCCAGTGGATTCGGAGAAAACTGGCTGTCACAGACGGACAGACAGACAGACACCCGAGTGATCCTATAAGGGTTCCGTTTTTTTTCGGAACCCTAAAAACCGGTCAAGAGCGAGTCGTACTCGCGCACCGAGGGTTCCGTACCATCATATAAAACGTGGGTGGGAATTAGGGTTGCCAACCATACTTTATAAAAACATATCCTACTTTATTTTCGATAAATATACTTTTACATAAAAAGAAAGTATGCAAAAATACTTTATTTCCAATCGGTACAAATTGGAAATAAAGAATTGTGATGCGCAAAACGAAAGAGTCGAATTGGTAATGATGAACTTTTTATCGATACCAGCTGTAAGGTAACAGACACACGATTAAAATGATTATCTATTAATTAGGTACTGAAAGAATTGAACTTCCTATCATATATTCGGAAAATGACACACATACACATTTTGAAATGGTACTGTTACGAACTTGGGGTTCGTGACAATAAAAACTGCGGATTAATTAACCAAAAATGACACTTTCATTCACAACACTAATTATCACTATAAACACACTAATTATACCATACAATCGCAGTACTGAACACTTAACTTCACTTTAATTCGCAGTTGAAGATCGCTTTCGAAGTTATCGCTTGTATCCTTCGATCAATACTATTATTGATCGAAGCTTGTATCGCCAATTCGATACTGACCCAGTCGCCGGAGGTCCGCCCTTTGTATACCGACAGTTATTTCTAGACCCTTCAAGCGTGGAAACATCTGGAAGGTTCGGGTACATACCGGTCCCGACTGACCAGGTGTCGAAACATCGAAATTGTTCCAGCATAGAAACGTCTAAAAACATCTTGACCCCCAGTAATTTGATACCTTATTTTTCTCAAAAAAGTTGGCAACCCTAGTTGGAGTGGCACTTTGGCGCGAGGACTTTTTGTTTAATTTTTCGTGGGTTTTCTTATATCATCTCATGGTTTTCGACTAAGGCAGAAATTTACATCCGAGCTACCATTTTAGAAATATAGAGCGTTTTATGTAAAATAATATAAAATTCGGAGGCCCATAAATCGGAAACGGTGCGTCATAGGACCTTGTGTCTCAGAGCTTAAGGCTTGTATACATGCCAATGACCTTTTGTATATAAACGGAGCTAACTACCCCTCTACGCGCCACTCCGCTACCCGCATTTTTTATTTTTTATAATAATAATAATACATGTTTTAAAAAAGTAACAAAACGAAATCATTTTCGTTTGTATTGCAAAGAAGTAAATATATTTTTTAAACACTTTTGATAAAAAAATGAAGGAGTAAAATGGTTTCATCTCAATGATTTGGAGGTGGTTTGTTAGTTTTTTTCTTATTATGTGATACCGATAGTTAAATTGTGGCTAAACCAAATTACGTTTTATATCATGTAGATAAATAACAATTTTTTCAGATGTAATTTCTCTGTTAGTGCCGACAAAAAGTTGTTTCATCTGCAGCTTGTATACATGCCAATGACCTTGTGCATGTAAACGGAGCTAACTACTGTTCTACGCGCCACTCCGCTACCTGCATTTTTAATTTATTATATAAAATTAACACATTTTTTTTAAAGTAATAATACCAAATTATTTTCGTTTGTATTGCAAAGCAGTAGATTTTTTTTTAGACTTTAGTTACAAAATGAAGAAGTAAAATAGAAAGGTATGTAACTACTATACATTATAGGGTAGAACATGTTGACTCGTAAGTACTTGGTACATCTGTCGACAATTTACGTTACTCTGTCTCTTAAACTAAGGTATACTTATATCTTAAGAGACAGTGAACGGCCTCAAGGTTATGCTTCAATTTTACCTATTTACTAAGCGAGGACCCTGTCGATCTACCCACAATTTAAGCAATAATTAATTATCAGAAAATGGTAAGTAACATTGAGTATTTACATTAAAATAATGAACTTAATTCTTGTAAATGTGTATGTATGTATGTGCGTGTGTGAATGAGTGTCATGTGCTAGGTTATGTAGGTTAATATAGATTCTGTATGGTCATAATCTTGTTGAAGTAGCCACTCTGTAAGTTTCAGTTTAATTTCCCGTTTTGTCAGATCAAGTATGTTTAGGTGTTTATTAATGTGTATGTAAATGAGAGAGCTCAGAATAAGATACTGATGTTTGGCAAAGGCTGTTCTATGAGGAGTACTTGGAGGGATAAAGGTGCGTTTTTTTCGGTTGGGAGGGGGTAGGGTTGAATGTTTTTTAAGGACTGAGTAGAGAACAAAGAGTTGACTAACTGTGAGAACTTTACAGTCGGAATAAAGTTGAGTTGTTGGGTATCTGTAGGGTTTTCTAGTCATAACTTTAAGTATTGCTCTCTGTGCTCTCTCTACTTTAAGAAGGAATGTTTTGCTCGCCCCTCCCCAGACCGTAATGCAATACCCTAGTACCGATTGACACAAGCCAAAGTACACCATTTTTAAAGTGTCGAAATTTGCGGATTCTCTCAGGGACTTGAGATGTTAAGATGCGTAAGAGACGGAGGGTTCTGGTGGTGAGAGCATCGATTTGCTTATCCCGGTTCAGTTCACTATCTATTTGTACACCTATATATTTAACGGTAATTGTTTTGATAAGATTAGGACAAGAACACGACGTGGACGAAGTAGAAGGGACATGACATGAGTGAGCAGCAATCGAGAAAGTGTCAGAAGGTGAGTTATTACGTTTAATGGCAAACGGTATGTAGCTGGATTTTAGTAAATTGAGTGTAAGTAAAATGGTTTCATCTCACCGATTTGGAGGTGATTTGGTGATTTTTTCTTATTATGTGATACATAAATTCAGTAAATGCCGACGAAAAGTTGCTTCATTTGCACGCTGTTTTTAAGCATTTTGCGAGAGAGCAGCCTATGAACAAGGTTATTTTGGTGCTGCAATAAAAATAGCCAAAATGTTTGAAAAAAAAAAATTAGACTAGTTACGTTATTTTAGCTTGCTTTGCTTATTGAAAAATAAGGTAGGTACTCAAAAATAAAAGTTTTGTAAAAACCAGCAAATAAAATGAGAATTACTACATTTGGCAGCGCCACGTGTCCCAGGTAACCTTGTGCACTTTGATGGACATACTACATCCTAAGTTCCAATAAATCCCCAATCAACTTGAGATTCCCCGTAGTTTGGGGAATTCCCCACGAGTTGGCAACGCTGGTCACTTCACAACTGAGTTAGGGCTAGTGAAATAAGCGGCTTGCCACCGAGCCCTGAATACCGTGTAGTGTAATAAGCGCTTGTATTTATAGAAATGTACCGATAAGTAAGCAAACCGAACATATGAAAGTACTGATTACTGCCAAAATTCACACATAAACCGAGGGTAAATCCAAAACTACACATAGGAAGTCAAAATTTTTGGTATAAACGTAAACAGTATGCGGTTCTAACTTAAAAAAAAATACAGTTTTTTGGCACCAAAACGAGTGTTGACCCTTTATAAGTTAGGTTTTTTCTTCTTTTGAGTTAGGCACCTACGGAACTTTTAAAATAGGGAAAAAATCGCAAAGCAAAAAATATATCTATATATTTAGTCGCGTTAGATTCATAAAGATTTATTGCAAAAGTATTAAAATGCTTGAAAAGAGATTAGTAATGGTGTTACCGTATCGCCTCCGCCAGCTTTAGTCGCCATGTTGATACGGTGCGCGTGCGCCGCTACCGAACCTTGTCGACACAATGATTAAACCTAAAATTCTGTGACCATCAATTTGAATGTAGTGTTGTATCGACTTCGTCCGGGTTTGTTATCGAGTTTTTTTTTTATTGAGAGATTACTCACTAGTCGGTGTGTGAATTGGTCTGTAGCTACTTAGTTACCTCTCAAACGAATGGTCAGTTTCAATGCGGTTTTTAGGGTTCCGAACAAAAAAACGGAACCCTTATAGGATCCCTCGGTTGTCTGTCTGTCCGTCTGTCACAGCCAGTTTTCTCCGGATCCACTGGACCGATTCTGTTGAAATTTGGTACACATATGGACTTTTGTGACCCAAACACGGAAGCGTTAAGTACATTATTAAATTTTTAATACGGGGGTCACTTTTGGGGGTCAAACAAGAAAATTAAAAAAAAAAGTTTTTTGAACAATATCGTGGGACTTATCAAATGAAAGGGCTTACTGTGAGGGTTTTAATTATAGGTATTTTTTTCATAATTTTAAAATAAAAGGTCCGTTTAAATCTGTTCAAAAATTATAATAAGACGCTAATCCCAAGCGCAACACCTGAACTTGGCATCCAGCAGGATCTCCAGGTCAGACAGAAAGTTATTGATGTTTCCATCAGTTATTATTCAGTATCTACCAGTTGCAGCCCGGAGTCCGGCTTATTCTCATGTAAAGAAAGGCTTTTGTCTTGGGACTTACTGGCGAAATGTGGGTGCAAGCACTAGCAGAGACAAACACACATCTCACCGTGATCCGTGATAAAAATAACTTACGCTTATCATCACAAAATTTTTCAACGATAGATCACTTCTGCTTCCATCAGCCCTCCATCGTCCTTGCATTTCGCCTTGGTCTCTTTCCTGCATCTGCCAGCTTAGTTACTTCTAAGTATTTGTAGATATGATCAAACGAAAATCAAACCTTTCCGTGACGTGAATACGAGACACTTTGCCTGCTCTTACCACATCACATCTACTGCTCCTACCAACCAGTATCGGCGGACAAAGAACATCATCCATTTTGATTCAATCCATTTCTTTTTAGGGCAAAATTCAATCAAAATAATATTTGAACCAAACTTTTATGAAATCCGAATGATGTCCTTTCCTAGATTGTTATCTAAACTAAAATATAATGTTAGTGTAGAATATAAAGAGGAGATTTGATTTTTTGTTGGTTTGTTACGATTTAACTCAAAAACTATTCGACCGATTTTAAAAATTCTTTCACCATTGGAAAGTTCAATTATCAGGGAGTAACATAGGTTATAATTTTTTTTTATAATTAAAGATCCTTATGCAAATTACAACAATGAATCCCAAAGTGGCAAAATTTGCCTATTCATTATTTGGCGTGCGCTGAGAAAACTATTCATGATACATAAAAATAATGTACTGCATGATTAAGGTACTCATTATTCTCTATAAAAAATCTGCGAGGGTATATATCTAACTATTATGGTTAAGTCACAATGCCAGCTTTCTGTTCAAATTATTTAATCAAAACCCGCATAGAATGGAATAGTGGTAATTTTGGTATCGTGATATTAATCTTTATCCATTTAAATTGTTTGATCATTAAAGTTGGTTATGTGCATGTAAATTACACTTTAAATTATTCAAATCAGACCTTTCGTTTAAAAGTTACGACGGGTGTTAAAAGAAAAATGTTGCGGTTAGAACGAATTGCCCTACGTTTAGTCTATTACACATTACCTTATAAAGAGGGTAAAGGGGAGATTAAGTTCGTGGATTACCAACTAAACCCGCGCGAACGATGTCGCAGGCGAAGCGCTATAGTCACCAAAATCTAAGAAGTCCGATTTGACAGGTAATAAGAGAGGGATAGAAGATTGCTTTACCACTAAGTGCGAAAGAGATTTATTTTTATGTCTTTCATACTTACTAGTAAAGCAATTTGTATCCTGCTATCGAATCGGACTTCTTAGATTTTGGTGACTATAGTTGATACATAAAAACCGGTCAAAAGCAAGTCAAGCAAATTTGAAAATATTTCACATTTTATATACGGGTCCAGTATATAAAATGTGAAATATTTTCAAATTTTCATCGGCGAGACCTATTCGTCAGAGAATTTTAACACTGCGGTGTATATTACAGTTTTAGATCATCGCCATCCTTGGCCGATTTGTATGTTTTTATTTAGTATACATTAACGTTCTTTTTTTGATCTAAGTAATTATCATCTTGTATAATTTACATTTGATCTAACCGCAGAACAGAGAGCGACCGCGCCAGCTTGGGAATTTAGGGCACCCCGACGCGGACAGGTTAGGTTCGAATGGGATTACGGTCTAGCTTCCGTAATCCCATTCGAACCTAACCTGTCCGTGTGTGAGCGAGCGAAGCGAACGAAATTTGCTCCTATGATCCCATTCACATTAGGTTACCTTTTTAAACCCAGCAGGCAGACATACCTAAGAGCCGTCATCTTACTTGATCACAACCGTAATTTAGACATGACACACTATGATTGGTAGCCTTTTTATGTCGAAAGAGCCTTAATACTATTAATAAACTGTAGGGGAGTCGTCCATTAGGTTTTTTCATACATAGTTGAAATATCTTAGAAAATCATTAGATTAATCGTTCGTTAGTGCAATTAATTTTAGTTTAATCAAAATTAAGTACGTGAAACAGTAGTTCAGTCGACCAATATGTGTTATGAACATACGTGAATGAACCGTATTTATATCGAAAATAGTTAGAATAACTTTAGATATTATAATACGTAACGCTTTTAGAATAGTAGACACAACATCAGATGTGAATCAGTCTGTGGCCATAAGTGCTAATGTAAAACATACCTATTCGATTTTTTTAAATAACATTCTAGGGTGCGTGTAGGAATTATCGTCACTGTATGTATTCCCTAGTTCCCCTATACCGATATCGACTCTTTCTATCGACACTTGCCATCTATGGCATATCCATGTTATCTATGTCGTGTGGCGCTACGTGTCTACTAAATGTGCCAACGCGGGTGCCACATAGATTTGTATTTTTTTCTTCGTTTGACTCCTTCGAACACCTGTATAAACTAAAAATATTTAACCTCTGCCATGTACCGACCCAGAAAGATATCGACTGCTAGTATTTATTTTGCATTACATAATGTTGTCAGTCTCCGTCATTTTCTTTTTTAACCGATTTCCAAAAAAGGAGGAGGTTCTCAATTCGGTGGGTATTTTTTTTTTTATGTATGTACACCGATTACTCCGAGGTTTCTGATCCGATTTCAGTGATTCTTTTTTAGTTCGATGCGGTATACTTGCCATTTGGTCCCATTTGGTCCCAAAAATTTGATTCAGTTTGGTTCAGTGGTTTTTATGTTATGAGCATTTTTGCTTATTTCAATTTCTGCGTTGACGAAGATGTTGTCCAAGTATCACTTAAAAGTGAAAATAAAAAACAGAATAACCCTTAATTTCGGAAGTCGTTGTTAAAAAACAAAGTAACAAAACCAAAAACACCGACTTCCGTAATTAAGGTTATTTTATTCTTTGTAGTGTTTTGTTTGGAAGTCGGTTATCTTTTTTTGTTAAAAGTGTTTTGTCGATAGTGATGATAAGAATTGATTACTTACCCACCTATTTACTACGAATAACGGCAAAAGTAATTATTTCATGAAACTCGACGTGGTTGAAACTAAGTACCAACTTGTATTAAACTTTTGATTCGAAATACGGTAATCCAGTAGCGTAGCGAGGGGGGGGGGGCGGGGGGTGCGGCGCGCACCGGGTGACACCCGCTTGGGGGTGACACCCGACAGCTCGTTGACTGGTTTTTGTCACTATCGGGTGGCACCCCTTAACGTTTGACGCAATTAAACCTGTCGGGAGTAGGGTGCAGAAATTTTTGAGCTCGCTTCGCTCGCTCTTGCATTTTGCACTCTCTGTCTTCCTGAGTTTTTCTATATAAACAACAAAAAACTTAAATTTCAGTATGAATGTTCAAAATATAATAAAACCCTTCCGAGATGAGGTGCAAAAATTTCTTTAGTCCTTCAGGTTTTCTGCATTTAGAGGCGACACTCGTTCGTTGACTTTTTGTCAAGTTCGGGTGTCACCCCTTAACGGGCGACGTAATGAAACCCGTCCGTGGTGGGGTGTAAAAAATTTCGAGCTCGCTTCGCTCGCTCTTACTCTACATTCTCTTTTTCCTCGAGTGTTTCTGTATGTCTCAATAAAATCACTATGTTTGTGTATGAAATGATCAAAAGAAAATAAAACCTTACCGAGTTGGGGTGCATGAATATTCGAGCTCGCTTCGCTCGCTCTTGTGTTCTGCCCTCTCTCAGTTAATGAACTTTCTTGCTCTCCATAAAGTTATTTCTATTTAAGTATGAATGATCAAAAGAATATAAAACCTATCCGAGGTGGGATGCGAAAATTTTCGAGCTCGCTTGGCTCGCTCTTGTGTTCGCTCTTTTAGTTCTTGAGTTTACTTGCGTTACTCAACAAAGTTGGGTTTAGATAATGATGAAAATAAAATCAAAATAATCTTACTTTCGAGATTTTGTTTTTAAGTAAGTATGATGTAAGAACATTCCTGAAAATAAAAACCGGCATCGCAAATGGCACACCTTCCCCCCTGCCTTCCAAAAATGGCTTGCGATTGCCGTCACCAGAAAGAAAGGCCACAGGTGCAACTCATAATTATTTGGGGGGTGACACCACATTATCCGCCCCGGGTGTCACCCATGCTAGCTACGCTACTGCGGTAATCGCCGCGTATGCTAGGTCCAATTTAGGAAATCAAGAACGCTGTTAGGAACCTTTATGTAGGTAATGTTAAAAGTTTAATTCAATAAGGAGTAACCTACAAACCAGGTAACTTGCTACAGTAGCCTGTAAAAATCTGGCAAAATATATAGCTATCGATTCGTGACTTCGACCCCCAGTGGCCCCAGTTTCATTGATCCGTACCCAAAGGGTAACCAACGTAACCCTATTACTAAGATTCCTCTGTCCGTCCGTCCATCCGTCCGTCTGTCTGTCAGCGGGCTGTATCTCAAGAACCGTAATAGGTAGAGTTGAAATTTTCACAGAATGTACATTTCTATTATCAATAAAACCCTTCGTGTAGTAGGTACGGAATCCTTTGTATGAGAGAACGACTCGCACTTGGCCGGTTTATCTTCACACAGGCGTACCTATTTAGATTTCCATATTACAGAAGCATCTGAAGCTCTGAGCTTCAAAGCTTCACCAGACACTTCAGTATTAGACTTGTCTACAGAGTCTGAAGCCTTGTATAGGAGTCCTTTTGGCAGCTAGAACTCGTAACTTGTGTAAATAAAGATCTAACGGTCGCAAGTTCCATTGTAGAACGCAGTGACCTGCAGCAACTATCTTAGTAGGGCGATGGCCGTGAATGTCCGTGAATCTGTGACAACAATAGAATAATTTTTCTACATGATAACGTTAAGGTGTTTTTGTTTTTTTTTTTGTTGTTGCAAAAACTTGTATGAGACTTTGGTGTTAATCTTATTTAAAAATTGATATTTTAATAAACCTCTTTAAATTAAGTAACTTGTTTCACATTAGTCATAATAAGCTAACAAAACGTTTTCAATACAAACTGTGGTAATAACTTTTCGTTCCACGCAGTTTCATAGTCTACTGCGTATTGCCCATTGAAGAGAGTAATAATAATTATGGTACTGCCATAGTATTGTCAAATGTCAGTCTACAATCTGTCAAATTGATACAAATAGTTCACATTTAAAATCAATGATTTTGGTTGTGATTGTGACTTCGAATCAGTGAATTCATACCAAATCGAGATTTCAAATTAAAAGATGTCGACATTCTTTCGAAACGTATATAATGGATCGCGTAATTTGGTGAACAATTATTATAATTATTGCCCAAACGTTACGTTTAGGATAAGAACTACGATTCGATACAATACTTCTATAGCCAATGCCTTTCGATCCCAGAGAATTAAACCTAAAAAGGAGCCTGGGGAGATTTTCAAGTGGATATTACTGGTTTGTATATTTTATTATAAGGTTAAAGTATCACACTATCTTTGAATTATTCAATTCATTTTGAAAATAATAACCTACAACTTGTTCTTTTTCATTTTTTATTGTATCGAAATAAATGAAAAATGTATCTAGATATAATTTCGTAGCTTTAAATCTTGTTTGAACTGAAAAAAGTCAAATCTCGATTGCTCTGTATGTATTGTCTGCATGTGTCTGCTCCAAGTGCCCTGAGGTGTAAATAAAGATGTGGTGCCACAGGCCAAATGTTTATGCTGTCCCATTATTGACAAGAAAAAGGGAGAAATTTACTTTTTATTGAGCAAGCAAAGCTAGTTTGCAGTTTTGTTTGGCTTGCCCCGCCCCTTGTAGTCTGCCACCTAGGATTGCCAGATACAGGCATTTCATTTCCAGGACATTTCGATGGTTACGAATTCAGTCAGTAGGTAAATATACAACAATAGAAAATTAGTTTTGTAAATCAATTTACTTGTAATATTTTCCAAACATTATATTTAAGCCAATGTGCATAGAATTATAGCAAGTTAGATTATTCTTTTAAGTTGATGTGTGAGAATTTTAAATATGGATAATTGATATCTGAAGTAAATAAATTATTATTATTATTATAGACCCTCTCACTGAATTGCTAACTCTGAGTTTCAAGTTTTACAAATTGCAGTAAACTCATCTTTTTTCTGTATCCAGTCTTTAAAATCATGATCATTTGTCCACTTGTCACAATAATCCATAAACCTATTTTTGCTGGTCGATGGATATGACCTTGACGACCATGCTTCGATTTTCATCTGTACATGAGTATTTCCTAAATTGTGTATGTACACTACACAATACATGTCATCTACTCTTCAGTTAAAACAAAAGACGAGTTTGTACCTGTGTTGTGTGTTACTCAAAACTGTATGTGAGAATGAAATCCAGGACTATATAGTGTAATTCTGGATATGGCACAAGACATGTGATGCGGGACAATCTCTGATTTCCCGGACATCTGGCAAGCCTACTGCCACCCTTAGACACCCTTACCCTTAGGCAAAGAGGTAACTGACCATAGCTAACTCTTTCCCTCAGGGTAAATAAATAATTTTTACTACTGTTAAAGTACCTCACAGTTATCTATTGTTTATTTTAGATGATTCCTGTCAGCTCTTTTGGTTTAGGCTGTTGGCAATCATACCGTCTGCAGTGGAAGCTGGGACTCATTGATATGATGCAATCTAAAACGAATGCAACACCTGTTGCCATGCCTACAGAGTAAGTATTCATTTTATGTACTATTTTTATGTTGTTATTTATAATCCATATATTAGAAGCCGTATATCAGTAAATAGTTTATCTTTGTTAAGGCACATTTGCACAGCCAACAATTTAACCAACAAGTCTGTTAGAAAGCAATGCTAACTGGCTGAACAAACAATTTACCTGATTTACTATTAATGGAATTTTTGCATTGATATCCCTTGTTAATGTTCAGCATGGCAGAACTAGCTCCTACTGACTGGCATGACAATTTAAAAGTGCCTGTTAATGGTCTGTTTGAAATAAATGTTTTTGATTATGTTGTAAAATCCATTGTATAGAGTCATATAGTATACTAGAGCATGCAGCAGTCTACCAATTAAATAGTGTTTGACAAATTGTCCATAGTTGATAATTTGATTGCTTTGTTAAGCAATCAAATTATCAACACTAATTATTTCATTGCTATATCTAAATGGAAATTGCCTTATAATGAAAATAGGTCAAATTAACTAGTTGAGCAATTTATGTGGGTTATGATATTACATAGTCCAAGAATTTACCAATTTTACAGAGTGCTCAATTTATACAAAGGCTTTTCACAAAAAATGTAAGAACAATCAGGAGATTGGGTAGAGATAAAACAAAATAATATAAGTAAGCACATACCTGAAAACATACTTGAGTGAAAAAATCTATATCTATACTAATATTACAAAGCTGAAGAGTTTGTTTGTTTGGTGAGAGTGTTGAAAGATCTGAACGTGACGTTTTCGAACACGTGGATAATTTAAAATTAGCAGAGGGTTGCCGCCGCAGGCACTTAAAAGAGGGGAAAAAATATTTATTTTTTAATTTTATTATTTATTCGTGACCAACTTGGTCTTGCAATTTCATACGTTAAAGTTACAAGTCTGAGTAGCTATTAAACACAGTCATTCACAGCAAACATTGTACAATCTATTTTTATACCTATACTTTCAACATCACCTCCAATTTTTCACTTTAATCTTTAATCTATCAATATTATACACACACTAAACAAAATATGTACACAAAATATTTGAAATAACAAATGTGGACTCACCTTACACAAAACCACTATTTACTTTTATTATCACTGTTTGGTATCTGCTTGACATCCATATGTCGCTACTGGGATCCAGCAGAATACCAGCATCAGGTATATTTACCTGGCACATGCTGAGTTGGACTCCCATTTGGTGCAGCTTGGAGACACACACACCGCACGTTGAGTGTATAAGTCATATGTATATATATTTTTTTTTATTTAGGTAGGTAATCTGGAAAATTCTTTAGTTTATAAATAGTAATTGCCACCATACATTCTGCCTTTTCTTTTTTTATTTGTATTCATTTAATTATTTGTATTTTCTAGTGTTATGTAACTGTGCTCGTGTGTTGTGTTTCTTTCCTTGTTCCAAATAAATGTTTTATCTATCTATCTATCTATCATGGTTGAATGTGCTAATCTCAGGAACTTCTGGTTCGAATTGAAAAATTAATTTAGTGTTGGATAGCCCATTTATCGAAGAATGCTATCTACTACTAATATTATAAAGAGGTAAACTATGTGAGGTTGTAGGGGTTAATCTCTGGATCTACTGAAAATATTTTGAAAATTCTTTATCAATAGAAAGCTACGTTATTTGTGAGTGTCATAGAGTATATATTAACCCGACAAATACTGCCCAACGAAGTGGGCACGGTTCAGCTAGTAAGCTCATCAAGCTACAACCAATAAGAGCGGGGCATTCATGAAAAATGTGACGCAGACGAAGTTGCGCAGGTCAGCTGTGTATGAATAAAAATCAATTGCCACTTTTATGACGAAACATCACTAGAGAAAGGCTCTAATGATTTGTCTGTTTTTTTGGGTTCATACTTGTCAGGACAAGGTTCCTATGATAAAAAAATTTGGAAAATGGAAAAAAGGATAGAACTGCACCCTGTGCGAAACCAGTGTGGGTATGCGAGAGACACATAGAAACATAAAATTTTATGTGAAGGATAGTTTATATATATTATAATATGAAAGAATAGATTATATATATTATAATATGAAAGAACAGATTATATTTATAATAATATGAAAGTATAGATTATATATATTTATAATATTAATTATATGAAAGTATAGTAATAAAAATCAAATTTGGGAAGATTTGCAATCAATACTGCTAGTTTATATCTAAAATCTTGAGTTCATACTCAAGATAAAGTAACACTGAATTTAAATGTCTTTTCTCGGATGTAGACTTGATTATAGTTTTTGTAGTTTTGACTTGTCTGAAATAAAGACTGCTTTATACATATAGAGGGCAATAGACAGTTTATGGAGGTATCCACCGTGTAGGTACCCTAGTGTGGAGTAACGAGAATGGATACAGTGAGAAATGAGTAAATTAGAGTTAGTTTAAAAGTGGCGCCAGTGACGGAAAAGTTAAAAGGGAACCTTGTGTTGGTATGGTCAAATTGAAGAGGAGGGATGAAACACCTGTAACTAAAAGAGTAATGAATATAAATGTGTATGGATGGAGAGGGAGAGGAAGGCCAAAGAAAAGATGGATGGATTGTGTGAGGAAGATATATGAAAGAAAAGGGACTTGTGATAGTTTGACAGCAGATAGGGCAGAATAAAAGAAAAAAAACGTGTTGTGCCGACCCCAATTAACATGGGATAAGGGCAGGAAGATGACGACTTATAGTCATTTAATGGATAAGGATAGGAATTGAAACCCGGGCGTGACGGCTTTGAGGCGTTCATGACGGATTGGACGGAAAAGGCAACACACCGGGAAGAGTAGAAGGCTATATGAGAAGACCATAATAGTAAAAATACTAAGAGATAACAGAACTACCTTCTTTTTAGGGTTCCGTACCTCAAAAGGAAAAAAGGAACCCTTATAGGATCACTTTGTTGTCCGTTCGTCCGTCTGTCAAGACCCTTTGTTTCGGGAATGCGTGGAGGTATCGAGTTGAAATTAAAACTATATACTCAAGTCTACAATCCCTTGAAGCTGTGAAAAAAATCAAACTTCTAAATTAACGTGAAAAAAAGACACGGTATGACGCAAAAAACGTATATTTCGACACACTCAAGGGAGTTAAAATTTATGAGGTATTTTCCGTTGATCTAAAATTATGAAATTTGGCAAGTAGTATCGTCTTATACCTACTAAAAATATAGGAAAATATCTGAAAACTATACATTTGTAATAAATCTAACAAAATGTATAGGTAGTCATTCCTTAAAGTTATATAGTATGTAGTACCTACAAATTTGTACGGAACCCTCGGTGGGCTAGTCTGACTCATACTTGTCCGGTATTATTTTTGCTTTTTTTGTTTAAAAATGATTATATTGTATGATCATAAACAAAAGTGGATGGAGTAGGTAGTGAATCTTTAAATATGAATATCTTTTATTTCTTAGTCCATTTAAAATATCAGTCTTGCTATAAATTAAAACATTACTACAAAAACCATTTTTGCTCAAAACGAATTGAAATATGCAAAAGTGATAACCAATCTTCTTTATAAATAATTGCTTTTAAAAATTCTGGTTACTTGGAAGGGAACCTTACAGCATACAGGCCGGCAGAGACAGTTCAGGACCGATTTTTGAGAGGTTTTGCGAATTTGTAACCAGTTTTAAATAGTAGATCCTATTTATTGTTTAGTCCAGTGAAGATTTCTCCTAACTCATTTCGCTGTTCCCGACAGGGTTCATAATGATATAATAATAAGTTTACCACCTAAGAATACCTACATGTGGAATGCAAAAAAAGGATTGATTATTTGTTCTAGGTATGAAAACCAAGTTCTTAAGATAGAAAAGAAGTCAAAGTCTGGGCGAATCTCCACAGTACTGAGTACTAAAACACTTTTGTCGTTACAGTTTTTCAGAATTGGAAAAAATGGAGTACCTGCCTGTAAAAGTCAAGGGGCAGTTCCTTCATGACAAGGAAATCCTCATCGGACCTAGAGCTTTGATTGAGGTAGATTCACCTATACCCAGGTCGGGATCTCTGGTATCTGACCCCAAGAGGAATCAAGGGTGGCTGGTCATAACTCCATTCATGCTAGCTGAAACAGGGTAAGATTATTTTTAGCATGTTTCTTGTAAAACAGTGAGATTGTGATCTCTGCTCTGTTTTGTAGATCATTAACTGCCATTATAGGTAGTAAGAAGCCCAAATGTCCGACAGTTGTAAATTTTACCAATCAGTGGTACCACAGGTGGAACGCAGTAATTGACACTTATAGACGTAAAATACTGGTTCCAAACTGCATCCAGTTTTAATGGATGCCGATCCAACGATTCCAAAACCAAGTTGTGGAAAAACTAGATAGATTGATTTATTGTGACAGGGGTTTTTTGTACATTTAGTCATTTAAAACATTGATCTGTACCTGCGACAGGCTATCCCAGTTCACTATTGCACTCATTGAACTGTGTCATGCAGCACTGTGTACTGTTGGCAGTTTTAGAACTAGTAAACCTTGTGCATTTGAAAACAATGTTGAGTTAGTGTGGAAGAGTGACTGTAGTGAATTGTTGCATGACTATTGAAAACTAACTAATACCATCTCATTGCATGACATTAGAAAAATGATTGAACATTCATCAATGCCACAACTTCATAAAATGTAATTGTGGAGATCCCAGTTTTCTAGCTCACACCTAACAATCATAAGTTAGCGTTTTTTCAAGATATCTTCTTACTTTACAGAGAAACTATTCTGATTAACCGCGGCTGGATCCACCAAAATCTACGTCCTAAAGAGAAACGGGAGCCATCGATGGTGAAGGGAGAGATCGAGTTAGTTGGCGTTGTGAGGTTAACAGAAAAACGAGCGCAATTCATGCCCAAGAACAATCCAGAAAAGGGATCATGGTTCTCACGGTAAGTTGTAAGATTAAACTGGAAGAACAAATAGAACTTTAGAAGGTTCCCGCGGCTATTTCACAACCACTGCAACGCCTGAAAACCAGGATCAAAAGCGGCGACCACCAGAAAAACGCAGAGTCAATGAAGCTCGACGAGTTCCGGAGAAACAATTCAACTGTCTTGGATTCCGCAAAATTTAGGAAAAAGAAAAATAATTTCCACTTCCCTCCTTATGAATCAGGTAACAGAACAGCGCTCGGCCAGTAAGCTACAAGGGACATAATATACAACTGGGTTAAGCCCAGTTGCCAAGCACAATGGATTATATATGTACACAAAGGGATCCTAAATTGTGAGCTACTTTTGATTCCAATAAAATATATGGCAAAATCGCCTGAACGCACGGAAATTTGTTTTGGTTCCCACAAAGGTCCGTTCTCGTGGCTAATGGGAAGCAAGAAACAGGCGGACCGCATGAGGGAGAGGCAATCCTCACATCCCAGCCGCTGCAGGAAACGTCCTGGACGTCGTGAGACGCAGGGCGATTCCCGGCCATCATAAGACGCGGGTCTCGGACGGCGAGCGATGGGTAGCTCGCCGTCTGACAATGGCGGTCAGGGTCAGTGCCTGCCAGGGTTGTGGAATTGTTCGAAACGCAAAGGACTGGGCCGAACACGTATGTCGCATGTCAAACGGTTCATGGGCTTAACCTTTTGACCGCCACGGTCGGCTAGAGCCGACAAGCAAACGACATTTTTGAAGTAGTAAATACATATAATAAATCAAGTTTTCTGTGATTCTTTTTCCTATTATTTAAAACTAATTTAATGAAATATTGTACAAAGGCACAAAGATGTATACATTAGTTACAATTTACTAGAAAAGAAACAATCATCATAATATGCTAATCGAAATCCATAAAGAGGTGTGCTTCCGCACGCCACAGTCAGCAAGACACGACAGCTAGTGACGGGTAAGTAAGAATGACATATTTTATAGAAAGTAGCTTACTACTACTTCCATAGTTATTTTTTTAAATAACATATTTGTATCTGAATATTCCTAAAGCCTAATATAAAATTAAATTGTGGTCTGTAGTAAAAAAAATAATAATTGATATCTATCGATCGATAGTTTACTGTCCACTGTCGCGCATCCCTTACGCAACAGCACTTAAACGGTTAACTTGTACGCCACAGTCGGGAAGACACGTCAAATGCTGACGTCATTACTCATTAGCGCTACGGGAGACTGCTAGTGATGTTCTATATTATAATCAGTGGCAATATTTGTTAGCTAGGATTTTAACATCTATAAACGAGGATGATTTAGAAAAGACATAGATTCGGAAGACTCGTCGCTTTTGAATTAAATCGAGTGCCGAAAGACTTAAAGAATTTACTGAACCTTATTAGAAAAGTGCGACAGCGGAAGGACTTAGATGACGTTTGCCAAGCTACGAAGAGTCGAGACTAATAATTATAAGTGGCCATCTAAGTAAAATGATTAAATTGTCAAGAAAACATGCTTCGCCTTGTTTATATTATGATTATTATTTATTATGTGCCGCAATGTTATATCGCTACTCGCATGCGAGGAATTTGTCGAATGTCGTGTCAGCCACGCCAGAGTCGACTCTTCCCGACAGCGAATGACGTCACGAACGAGATTAGTGATGTACCTTATAATAATATTTAATCTATTCGTTTGTAGTTCTAATGTCTGCTATAACGTTGTTTAAACCTTTGGAATTGCTGTTTAATCTTTGGAATGATGTTAGTAATATTTTATTTAAAAAATATGGGACGAAAAGCAATGATTAATTGGTTATCGATAAGATGTTAGAATCCCTATTTTTATAGGTTTTTACGCTGAATTTGTGGATTGGCGTAGGAGGGGACGCCGATGCGATTACACTTTGGTGGACAAAAGGTTAATCAACTACAATGTGGATCCCAGGAAATGTCTGGCTGGCGACATCGCCAAGATGGCGGAAGGAGCTTGACGCCTATCGATAGGTCCACACTTGCCGAGAGCTGGGAGGATTGGAAGGAAGAAAGACCTTTGGCCTGCAGCGGGACAGCTGAAAATAAATAAATACTATAATGAACTGTTCATCTGGGTGCGCGAGTTGGGCTAGTACTTACAGATTTTATTTTCTTTTCTTTCAGAGATCTAGAACAGATGAGTGCTTATCTCGGCTGCGCCCCTGTCTGGCTGGATGCTAGAGGCATACCAGACCCGCCAGAAGGATGGCCTATCCCAAACCAGACCAGAGTTACTCTGAGAAACGAACACCTTTCCTATATTGTCACGTGGTGGTCACTTTCAATACTAACTGCTATCATGTGGCGTCGTTATTTTGTAAAGAAGCTGCCCTTACTGTAAACAAGCTGTACTATAAATGTGTATCATGTCTGTGTTACAGTTGATTGCATTTTAAGTTAAATGAAACTGTGCGCATTTAAATCAGTGTAGGTAGATCAATAAAGACTCATTTGCTGTAGAGACTGTTCAAACTTATCATGATCTATATGAGTGTTTATAGCAGAAATAAATGTATTGTTAATTGTTGCATAACATTGTCTTTTTTCTAGTGATTTTATTTGACATTTCAAGTGAAATATCCGTGTCATGCTCTGCCGCAGAGCCACCATTTTAGAAACCGATCAATTTTATAATAAAATGATGTATGTCAAACGTACATAGTGTACGTATACCGTTATCGCTGTACGTGCATTAGGTAATGATAAAATAGACTTTGATTGTGGCTCTGCTGGGGAGCATACTCACTAGCAGAGCCACTTAGAACTTGTACTCGGGAAGCATACACGATACTGTTTTTTGATGAAAACTGTTGTATGAATAGTGTTTATTGCGTACGTGTTGAAAAATATCAATATGAGACAGTGGTTTTATTTATTTTAACTTTACTAAAATTTTCATAGAAAGCGCCTGGTTATTTTGTGTCAGCAGAATGTTTTGTAGCATTTGTGATTAGGCATACAACTGTCAATATTATGAATGAGGAAAAATAGCTTGTTATTTATTACGTAATATTATCAGATTTATTTGCTTTTCGATGTGCAAATAAATTATATTCAACTTATTAATCGTAATAACTTATACTACGTATGGGAAAAATATACATTTGTAATTAAATCATAAAAATATAGTCATACTTTTGTAAGTTATACTTTTAGTTAGTTTAGTTAACTAATATATTTAGTAGTAAAAACTAGTAGTCCGCTGGTGTCGGGAGCAGGGTCCAAGCTACCGGTGGTTAGGGCTCCAGAGAAAGGAACCGCCTCACAATACGAGCCGTATCGAGGAGTACTGCCTTCAGTATCAGGCCCTTTATCCAACCGCGTAAAAATGGCTGCCATACCTAACTACCCTACGCTACCTACCTGCCCTACCTCTACCTTACCTACCTACCCTACCCTACCCTACCTACCTACCCTATCTACCTAGCCTACCTAGCCTACCCACCTACCCTACCTCTAAGTCTACTCTAAAAACGACGTCGCACAGCAATACAATGCGATGGTAGATTTTTGCGATGCGTCGCCGCAACGCAGTATTGTGGCCTCGCCCTAACCTACCTGCCCTACCCAACCTACCTGCCCTACCCTACCTACCTACAATTTTTTTTTATTTTACTAGTCCAAAAACAATAACCATGAAAATCGGTCCAGCCGTTCACGAGTTAGAAGTGTTCGAACAAACCTGACTTTGTTTTATATATTAAAAATATAAAACCACTACTACAAATGATATTATGTACCTATATATGTAAATATATTTGTAATCTCCATTTAATTTCAGTCATTTTGAAATTTACAAAGAAACATACAAGATACGCGCGAAAAGCATTAGGGAGGTCAGCTCAAAGCGGCCATAGGAGGCAAAGCGGCCACGCTTAATTTTTCGGTTATTTGAAATGATAGCGTGGCGGTTCCTTTCTGTACGCATAACCAATCCGCAGCCCCGCGCCGTTCTGCCGCTTGGTAGCAGTGGGACCGAACGTGTAGCTGCAGTGACGAAATATATTCATTAGCGAGTTTTGTCAAAAAAATGCAAGGTAAGTTCAATGTGCTTCGGCCAAACCTCTTTATATTTCAATGATTTTATTGAACGTGTATTTTTGCTTACCTATTTGGCTTTGTTTGGGTTTCATTTTCTCTGCAATATAATAAATAATTAAAGAGCAGTTCATTATTACAACCAAATGGCCGAAAAAAGCGGCTCGGGTAAAGCGGCCAACTGACCGCTTTGCCCTATGTAAAATTATTATGATGCGAATGATACCTAATGCTTAATTATTTTGTTTACTTGATGGTTATCAGCTAGAACTGGAAGGCTACAAACGCCCAGGCTTCATGGGGTGAAGATGTGATGGCCCGGGCAATTAAAGGAGTAAATTGAAAAATGCGGTTCAATTAAATTTGAAACCTGATTATTATATTACCTATATTATATTTTATTTTAAACACGATTATGATTTCGTTATAGTTTAATTTTAAACTTCCTATTTAAGTTTTCAAACTAAATATAACAACATAGTTAAGTCTAATTACTTTCAAGACTAATTGTGATTAAAAAAATACATAATGCTGATTATTTTATAAAAATATTAATTAATAATAAGTAACATTTTTAAATATTTTTATTTTGCCAAGCAATATATTTTTCAACAAAAAGCAAACACAATTCTTGTGTACGTTTGGGGTGGCCACATTGCCCCTAACTCCATGGTTACTTTAGGCGACCACTAACGCAAAGCGGTTTTTTGACAAGTTTTCGTAATTTACAAATCACGTGGTTATTTTAAAAATATCACATTATAATTTTTTTACAAATTCTCTGGCTATGAGTATAAAATTCTTTTCTAAAGTCTATCGTTTAATAGGTTATTTTTTTTTACTCTAAGTTAAGATGGCCGCTTTGAGCTGACTAGTAGTCAGCTCTACCCTTCCATGGCAGTCGGGTAAGAACATGCTATTTTCGTCGTTCATAATATTGACAGTTGTATGCCTAATCCAGGCCCGCCGCTAGCTGTTTGATCGCCCGCGTGCAATACCGATTATGCCGTCCTACGACTACATATGCTGAGTTTTGTTAAAAAAATGCTGTTTCATGTTTTTTTTTATTCATTTTTTTTTTATTGTCGAATATAGGTAGGTACACTATTTGTTTTTCTTACAATGTTACTCGCCAAACTTATTAGTTTGATGGCGAGAAGCGCTTGTTTAATATACACATATTCTTATGAAATACCAACCTTAAAACTACGCACTATTTCGCTCAAGGATTAGTCACACCGGCACGAGTAGATCGCAAACGAGCCGCGGACACTGGACACTGACAGACTGCGAGTACAACACAGAGCCAGACACCAAGCCACACATCCCCAGCATAGGCCAACCTCGCATCGCATAGGTTTTCCGTACAATAAGAGGCCAGCCCATACCGAAAACGCATAGCATCATATTACGTAGCCGCGAGCCCACATATGTCTGGAGGTGTCCGCGCCTGGAGCCGCGCCCGCAACGCACCCGCGCCGGCTGACCAAACCGAATCACAGATTACCTACTTATTAATTAATGATATTCATTTATGCGGTGTGAGCTTGTTCCTCGTGAATGGCAGAATCGTCGTTATCAAGCAACAAACTCTTTAATTTTGATTTTAACATACCTTTACTTAACTTAGGGCTTTGTCTTAACATATCAATTTTATTAAATACTTTTGGTACAAAATACTTTGTAAGTTCTTTCTCCATAATAATTTGTTATTTTCGGTTGTACTAGTCTTCTCTCTCTTACACTTCTGGTATTATATTTATTTTTAACAGGTACTTTATACTCATCACTTAAATAGTGAGTTCTAGACTTATCAAATAATCGACCTTCTTATCTATCGGTAGGATTTTACAAATGGGAAATAATGTTTCATAGTCTTTATTACATTTTTTCTTAACTTTTTTGCTAACTAGGTATACATAATAATAACATAATCATCATCATCAGCCGAAAGACGTCCACTGCTGAACATAGGCCTCTACCAATCGTCGCCACAACAACCGGTCCTGTGTGTCTCGCATTTATCGGCTAGCCGCGACCTTGTGTACGTTACCCCAGCAGGAAAGTGTCTCCTAGAGTGATATGAGTGGAACGTATATTTAGTGCGTAATCTGCTATAAATGTGCGCTACTTCTAGAATTTGTGCGCCTGGCCGTTTTAGAAAAAAACGGAAAAAACGTTTCCTGCTAAGGTAACGTTCTTCTAGCAGGAAAATTCTAAACGAATGATCGGAGAGAGAAATGTTGCGCATGGGCAGAGAGCTTATATTTGTGCAAAAATGTGCCCCGAAAATATAATTTCTGCGTCTTCAGGTTTTCGAGATATTGCGTTTCCTGCTGGAGTAACGTTTTGCAGAATCGTGTATCTCTAAAACCGTCGTATGTGCGCCTGTAGAATAGAGGTACACGAGTAGCTCTTAATTATTTATAACTTTCAAGTAATGGCACTTTTTCGAAATCCCGAAAAAAAATCGTAGCTCCTAAATAAGAAAACGTATGAGCTCGCTGAAAACTGTATTCGGTCCTTCTTGACGCTTTTAATAACCATTAAAAGTTTCAAAAGTGTACATGCATGCGTTATTGAATAATATTGCTAAAAATCAAAACGACGGTGTCATAACTTTAACGGCAAAATACAAGAAACCGACTCAACCCAAGATGTGTGGCTTTAAACCAAGATTTTGTGCGTTAAGTCAAAAATATATAGTGAAAATATTCAGCTTGGAATGTTTCGAATTAAGTAAATATAAACAAAAAACAAAACGTGTAAACAACGGCTGGTTATCCGACCAAATTCGAATGACTACAAAAAAGCGGCGTAGTCATACATAACGGTGACCTTCTTAACTTTACTCTCGAATCGATTGAAACGTGTTGTGCCCGAGTACACTGAAGTAGAAAAGTGTAGTGCTTAGCCACAAGCCCCTCAAAGGAAGAAAAAAGTAGGTTCTATAAAGAACAACAATATGAATGGCGATTGTTTGTAAAAAAATATATAGATCAAGAAATGTGTGTAAAAGAGCCTGTAGATACAATTTATTAACAAAAGCTAATTAACACAACAGTTAAGAAAACATGAAGTACCTAAATACATTGATTTAAGCCGTAGGTTAGATAAATTAATGATAAGTTTTGAATCGTCAATACAAGATTCCTTTTTACGGCTCGCCACCGCAAACTCAGACTTACCTTCTAGCCCCACGCCATCCGCTGACGTCACGTCGCAAGGAGGCGCTTTGTCTAGCTAGGAGAAAGCGAGATAGCTAGGAAGCGTACGGTATTAGTGGGACAGAGACAGATACATAAACGTCGCTCTATCATCAATAATGCAAAATGTTTTTTTTTTACTAGGAAGTGCGTTTGTGTTATTATCTGTTCGTAAACAGTTGCAGTTATGAAGCCAAGGACACTGTCACGTTGAGTCACGCGGTTGCACTGTGACTGTTTGTTTACATTTTTTTTAAGTTGGTCGAAAGTGGCGTAGTAATTACATTTACGGACATTTTAACAACTTTAACCTATATACTACCGGGTTACGTCGCAAATTGAAAAACAAATCAGCAATTTAATGATGGGTCAATGTAATGAACTCAAAAACTCAATTTTTGTAGTAATATTTTACGATATTATTTTGTAGTGCTGAGCTCTCGCAACGTGACGCACGTCCTACTAGCATCATGACTCGCACCGCACTGAATTCGTGGACGAATGCAGGGGTGATTATAGACGCGGAATTTAAACGGTCGCATTTTTAATTTATTATAATAAAAATAACACATATTTTAGAAAACTAACAAAATCAAATTATTTTCGTTTGTATTGCAATGCAGTAGATTGTTAAAAAATGAAGGAGTAAAATGGTTTCATCTCAACGATTTGGAGGTGATTTTTTTCTTATTATGTGATACCGATACATAAATTCTGGCTAAATCAAATTACGTACCTTATCATGTAGATAGTAATCTACATGACATGGTACGTAATTTGGTTTTATTATCCTATTTTTTTTTTTCAGATGTAATTTCTGCTTCATCTGCACGCTGTTTTTAAGCTTTTTTCGAGAGAGCGGCCTTAAGGGGTGGAATACCCTACCAGAGTCTGTGTTTCCTGATAGCTACAACCCGGGAGTCTTTCAAGTCAAGAGTGAATAGGTTACTTCTAGGCAAGCATGCTCCATTTTATCGTCGATCACATCGTAGCTTATCATCAGGTGAGATAGTGGTCAAGAGTGTGCCTATAAAATGTAAAAAAATACAATTTGGTTCAAAAGAAAGCAGTAGAGTAAAGCAAACTAGAAGAGTCAAAAACTCATTCGTACATAAATTCGAAACTATACTGCTCGTAAAACAGACTTGTCGCGTTTATAACGATTATTCTTCGTTGTTACGACCAAGTAATAGAAGTCACGAGGTTGGAAAATGCTTTTTGGGACGACTATTACTATTGTATGTTATGCTATTAAATGAATAAAGGGAAAGGTATTCAATTTGACTTTGTAAACAAGTAAAAGTCATTCTGAGGTCTAAAATAATAGTATGATTGCCTATAAACGTTTGAACGCGACTGTACAGACAACAGCTTAGGTTTAATACGTCCAATAAAGAAGGTCACCGTTATGTATGACTACGCCGCTTTTTTGTAGTCATTCGAATTTGGTCGGATAACCAGCCGTTGTTTACACGTTTTGTTTTTTGTTTATATTTACTTAATTCGAAACATTCCAAGCTGAATATTTTCACTATATATTTTTGACTAAAGCCACACATCTTGGGTTGAGTCGGTTTCTTGTATTTTGCCGTTAAAGTTATGACACCGTCGTTTTGATTTTTAGCAATATTATTCAATAACGCATGCATGTACACTTTTGAAACTTTTAATGGTTATTAAAAGCGTCAAGAAGGACCGAATACAGTTTTCAGCGAGCTTATACGTTTTCTTATTTAGGAGCTACGATTTTTTTTCGGGTTTTCGAAAAAGTGCGATTACTTGAAAGTCATAAATAATTAAGAGCTACTCGTGTACCTTTATTCTACAGGCGGACATACGATGGTTTTAGAGATACACGATTCTGCAAAACGTTACTCCAGCAGGAAACGCAATATCTCGAAAACCTGAAGACGCAGAAATTATATTTTCGGGGCACATTTTTGCACAAATATAAGCTCTCTGCCCATGCGCAACATTTCTCTCTCCGATCATTCGTTTAGAATTTTCCTGCTAGAAGAACGTTACCCTAGCAGGAATCGTTTTTTTCCAAAACGGCCAGGCGCACAAATTCTATAAGTAGCGCACATTTATAGCAGATTACGCACTAAATATACGTTCCACTCACGGAGACACTTTCCTGCTGGCGTAACGCACACCGCGACCTTCACCAGGTCATCGGTCCACCTTGTGGAAGGCCTTCCAACATAACGTCTTTCCTGATTCGATCAAGCAAGGAAACTCCAAGCATTGCTCTCTCTATTGCCCTTTGAGTGACTGTAAACCTTCTGATGAGGCCCATTGTGAGCGACCACGTTTCAGTTCCATAAGTCATCACTGGCAACACGCACTGGTTTTGTCTTGAAAAGATACCACACAACTTCCCGAACGCTGTCCAGCCGAGTTGGATTCGACGGTTTACCTCTTTTTCGAAGTGAGCTCTACTTAACTAGACCGTTTGTCCAAAGTAGATGTACTCGTCTACAACTTCGAGTGTACAGACTCCGATCTTGATAGGAGTGGGTTCTACATGGGTATTTACCATGATCTTGGTTTTGTCCATGATCATTTATGACCCACTCTTTCGGAAGCTCTACTGAGGTCATCGTACAGAGGTCCTCCGTAGTCTCAGCCATGATACGATGTACTTGCCAGTGACATAAATGCCTAGCCTTCTCCAGTTCTAAACCTTGAAGACATCCTCCATTGCGGCCGTGAAAAGTTTCGGAGAAATGACGTCTCCCTGTCTCACACCCCGCTGCAGGAGGATTGGTTTCGAGGTCTGATCCTGAATTCGGAATGATATGGTGGCATTTTTGTACACACATTTTAACACCTCGATGTACCGATAGTCAATCTGGCACCGTCGGAGAGACTGCAGTACATCCCAAGTCTCGATCGAATCAAGGCTTTCTCGTGCTCCACAAACGCTAAGCAAAGGGGCAGATTATACTCTTCGGTCTTCTGTACCTATAACCTGCCGCAGCGTATGTATGTGGTCTACGGTTCTGCAGCCTTTTCGGAATCCGGCTTATTCGGGAGTAGGATGTCGGAAAGTGTCAAACCTGAGTGTGAGATGGGCATGTCATTCTTAAGCAGGGCATTGTTGCTCTTCTTGAAGAGTACCACCAAACTTCTGCTCTATGCCTGTGGCGATTTCCCATCGAGTATTTCCACCGGCCGTCAGGAGTTCGGCCATAATTCCGTCCTCACCCGACGTCTTGTTGTTTTTAAGCTGCTTTAGAGCCATTCTAATCTCATACAAGCTGACGTCCGGGATGTCCTCAGTATATTGCCGGGTCAATCTAGACGTCCCGCCCGCGTGCGGTGCACGTCTTGCACGCCCGCTTACGGCGGGCCTGGCGTAATCACAAATGCTACAAAACATTCTGCTGACACGAAATAACCAGGCGATTTCTATGAAAATTTTAGTAAAGTTAAAATAAATAAAACCACTGTCTCATATTGATATTTTTCAACACGTACGCAATAAACACTATTCATACAACAGTTTTCATCAAAAAACAGTATCGTGTATGCTTCCCGAGTACATGTTCTGAGTGGCTCTGCTAGCGAGTATGCTCCCCAGCAGAGCCACAATCAAAGTCTATTTTATCATTACTTATTGCACGTAAAGCGATAACGGTATACGTACACTATGTACGTTCGTATCATTTTAATATAAAATTGATCGGTTTCTAAAATGGTGGCTCTGCGGCAGAGCATGACACAAATATCAAACAAAATTCAACACCTGTAGAGACTGCATAAAACGTGAAAAGCCCCAATCGCTCCGGCACATAATTTTGCCTAGTTGTTGAGACACATTTGTAGTTTCAAGGTAGATCGAGTATATTGTATTATGTATCTCGCACGTTGGTTATAGCACTTAAACGTTGAGCTGCCGTATTGTAATTCAGTTTAAATTGAATAGCTCTAGTAAACAATCATGAAAATATTTTTTAAACACCGTCATCAGCGATACAGTTATAAAGCTTCAAAGATTACAATTAGAAAGAGAAGTCCGATATGAACTTTGCCGTCAAAGTCCATGACGTCTATATATCTACCATATAAAACAGCGTTTTCGCGAGAGCGACAGATATATTTGTTTAAAATAATAATTATATCTCGTTTGTTTTTCAAGCAATTTCGATTCTATTTTCACTGTTAGTATTATATTTTTTTATAATAACTGGTAATTATATATAATAATATGGTAATTGTGGGTAGTTGTAACAGATAGACAAAGAAAATTAGCTCTTCATTTATAAAATTAATATTATTTAATAGAAACATTATTTACAATTGTTTATGACTTATTTTAAAAGTTCATAATTGGTACCTGCTGGTGTAGCGTTATCTCTTCCAATTTCCACTTCATAACTACTATCCACTTCACATCACAATGGATTCACAGTCACTGTCAAGCACTATGAACCAACTGAAGGACTTGTTTCACACGAGGATGTCTGCCTTTGAAGGAGAACTGCAGAAGGCCCCGTCATCCCCCATCACAGCTCCTAGCCTGGCATCGGAGTTTGCTACGTTCCGGGCATTTATAACACAAGCTCTCAACAGCCTTCAGCGACAGGTGGAGCTACTTGCTCGTAGCGTTGACCAGATTGAGATGCGAGGACGGAGGAAGATCTTGCTTTTGCATGGTGTTGAGGAAGAGCCTAAAGAAGACACCGCCAAAGTCATCGCCAAGGTGGTCTGTAGTAAATTACAGCTGACAGAGTTCACCGTGGCTGACATCAGCCGATGCCACAGGATGGGACGAGCAGTGGCTAATAAAACTAGGCCTATTCTCTTCAAAGTTGGTAATCTTGCACTCCGGGATAAGATTTGGTTCTCGAAAGCCAAGCTACGGGCTTCAGGCGTCACCATATCCGAATTCCTCACAAAGGGGCGTCACGACGTGTTCCTGGCTGCGAGGGAAAGATGTGGCGTCTCCAAAAGCTGGACTAAGGCGGGCTGCGTGTACGTCCTTGGTCCCAATGATACGCGGCACCGTGTTGAGTCCCTTGCTGAATTGGATAAATTTGTGCCGATTCCCAGAGAGCCCGAACCTAAATCGGCAGTGACAGACTCTGTTCCGACAGCTACTACTGCGAAGACTGCAAGGATAAAGCGTGCTGTTGCTTCGAAGAAATAATTTCGCCCCTTGTGATCATAGTTTGTGATGTCCGGGTAATATTTTCTCTTGTTTTTACCTGCTTTTGTTTTTGTTTTGTTTGTAATGTCAAGATACTGAGACTTATTTTCCCGCTTGTCAATGTCATTGTGTCATGTCAATTTATATATCAATTTCTTTGCGTTCCGTTTTACGTAACGGTGCATTAGCTAAATTTTTCATTTTTTATTTTAATTTTTTGTTTCAAATTATTAGTTTCTTTTTTTCTTTCTACTATTCTTTATTCCATATTCTTTGTTATCCGGACTCCATTAATCATATAGGTAGCTATTTTTCATTGAATTAACGCAACCGGCAGGTCAATTTGTGATTGTATTTTTTAGGTTCTTATTTTATAATTTGTAAATTGTAAATTAGGTTTTTTTTTTATATATATTTAAATTTTTACTTATTTATGTTTGATGAAAGTGGTGACAATGACAGTTTTTTTTCTATAACGAGTGGCGACGACAGTTTTGTGAGTGTTCCTTCTCTTGCAGACAGTCTTACTGCGCAGTTTTCTGATGTTCCTAAGAATTTCAACGTTATACACATAAATGCCCAAAGTATTCCGGCTCATTTCCACGATATGCTGGCAAGTTTTGACTGTAAAAACATACATGCCATTCTCGTTTCTGAGTCATGGCTTAAACCTTGTCTCCCGTCTACCAGTTATTCTCTTCCCGGCTTCGTGCTTATAAGAAACGACCGGACTGTTGGTGGTGGTGGTGGTGTTGCTATATATCTCCGCGCATTTATTCCTTTCTCTGTAGTCAGCGTATCAGCGCAGCCACCACTATCAAATGCTGGTGAACATCTCTTTGTCGAGGTTGAACTCAACCACTCTAAATTACTTCTTGGCGTCTATTACTGTCCTTCTTTACGTGTAAATTTCTTTTCATCTTTCGAAAACCTTTTAGAAATGCTGATCCCTTCTTACAGTCACAGCATAATCATGGGTGATTTTAATACCTGCCTTCTAAAGAGTGACCATCGCTCTTCCTCCCTGACTAATGTTTCAACTTCTAGTAATCTTACCATTCTTCCACTAAGTGCCACTCACCATTTTCCTAACTCCACTCCTTCACTTCTTGACTTGATTTTTGTTTCCTCTTCTGATCGCGTCGCTGAGCATGGTCAATGCTCAGCTGATGCCTTCTCTTATCATGACTTGATTTTTCTGTCTTACAAAATTCGTCCACCTAGGGCCAAACCCAAAATTCTCTTGCAACGCAATTTTGGTGGTATGAACGTGGATATTCTTCGTGAGGATGCCAACAATATAGACTGGTCTTCCCTATTTGCTTCTACTTCAGTCGATGAGCAAGTCAGTATTTTTACGGATAAACTAATTGAGCTCTACGATCGTCACGCTCCTATACGTGCAGTTAAGATGAGACATTTGCCGGCGCCATGGCTGACGGATGAAATAAAAAAAATGATGTCGAAGAAAGCTGCGGCAAAGTCCAAATTTAAGCGTCGCCCTAATGACGCAAACAGGGAAAGATATGTCTCAATTCGTAATCACTGCAATAAGGTGTGTAGGAATGCTAATCGCCATCACATTCATGATTCTGTCCAAAATGGGGACGCATCCAAAGTTTGGAAATTTCTTAGGTCATTGGGAGTCGGTAAGACCCCCCAAGAAACTATCCCTAAAGATATAGACATCGATGCTATGAATAATCATTTTACTGCTTCGTCCAATTTCGACAGGACAATAAAGTTAAATACGTTGAATCGCCTTTCATCACTTCCGACTCCCAGTTACTCTCCATTTGTTTTTGGTCAATTTTCCGTATGTGATGTTAAGAAGAGCATATTGTCGATTACTTCAAATGCAGTAGGAAGCGACTGTATCAGCCGGAAAATGTTACTCCCAGTGCTAGACTTAATCCTTCCTGTCATCTGCCACATCCTCAATTTTTCTGCATCGAGCGGTGTTTTTCCATGCTCATGGAAAGATGCTCAAATAATTCCTTTACCAAAAAAATCCAATCCCACATCTTTTTCCGAATACCGTCCAATATCTGTCTTGCCGTTCCTGTCTAAAGTCCTTGAAAGGTTAAACCACAACCAAATAAGCACTTTCCTCTCCAGAAATAATCTCCTTAACCCCTTCCAGTCTGGTTTCCGTCCTGGTCATAGCACAACTACAGCACTTCTTAATATTACGGAGGATATAAGGTCAGCCATGGAAATGGGTAATGTAACGGTTTTGGCTCTACTGGATTTCAGTAATGCGTTTAATACTGTGGATTACGATGTTCTGCTTGGCATTCTTAGCTCTCTTAACATATCTCCATCGGTAATTGACTGGTTTCGTAGTTACCTGTTCGGTCGTCGGCAACGTATTTGCATCGGAGAGACCTTGTCTTCCTGGTGTAGTACTACTGCTGGGGTACCACAGGGTGGCGTTTTGTCTCCTTTACTTTTCGCAGTGTTTATTAACTCTATATCCAACGAATTAAATTCTTCCTACCACCTTTATGCAGATGATCTTCAGATTTACACACGATCTCCTATTGGAAGTTTGTCTGAGGCTATCTTGACCCTAAACCGTGATCTGGCCCGTATATGCGACTGGAGCAAGAGGTACGGACTTACAGTGAACCCCATAAAGACCCAGGTTTTAGTGGTGGGCAGTTCAAGGACGGTCTCAAGGATTGACTGGACGACTTTACCCCAAGTTTCTTTTGACAACTCTCTTATTCCCTTTAGTGAGAAAGTAAAGAATTTGGGGATTTTTATTGACAAGAACTTCTCTTGGACTGCCCAGCTACAGGAAGTAAGCCGCAAGCTATTTGCATCTGCTGCATCTTTGAGAAGACTGCGTAATTTTCTACCGACTGCCACCAAGATTGCGCTTGCGCAAACTCTTCTTCTACCCATCCTTGATTATGCAGCTGTCAGCTATCTTGACCTTACTGAAGTGCAACTTGATAAACTTGAGCGCCTCCAAAATTTTTGCATACCATGTTTCCGAATTCCGTGTTAAACTCAAGTGACTGCCAATTCGCCTTCGCCGGAATGCTCATATACTATCTTTATTGTATAATGTACTCTTTTCCCCTTCGACGCCTCTTTATCTGAAGGAACGATTTCAGTTTCTTTGCGACTCTCACACGAAATTTCTTAGGTCATCGGATAACTTAAGACTGAAAATGCCAATGCATTCCACTACTTTCTTGGACAAGTCTTTTACAGTCCAAGCTGCCCGTTTGTGGAATGCATTGCCAGTGTCAATTAAGCGCGCGCAATCGCTGCCTGTTTTTAAGAGACTTGTTAGGGAACACTACTTGTCGCTGTGATTACTTTTTCGATGTTGATTTTTAAAATATTGTCATTTATTTTCTTTTTAATATGCATATTTAATATATATGTATTTGTGTATCTATTTTAGTATATTGTATTGCTTTTTTTCTCAAAAATTGTTAACTTTATATTTTTGCACCAAGTGCAACCCCATTTCATGTCCAGGCTATCCCTATCCATTCCAGGTTGCCTGGAAGAGATCGCGGAATGCGATAAGGCCGCCATTTGTATATTTTTTAGTTTAAGATTTCCAACTGTATTTTGATTTTGGTGTACAATGAAGTATATATAAATAAATAAATAAATAAATATAACTGTATAGATAATGAATATTTTTTTTCATGCATATTCCCTATAATTGTATACAGCGCTACAATCACTATAAATCTTGGGAAACGCGGTCTGTAGCTTTAGTCCGGGCCAAGCGCTCAATTTTGTAATAGCGCCCTTAAGGCTGGGTTATCCGGGTTTTGGCTGTTTTCGAATAAATTTTAAATGATCAAATAAGAAGAATTTAAGCCCGGAAAAAAATATATGTGAGGGATACATCCTTGTTCTAGTGGCAAGTGGAAGTGAAAACACGAAATAATATAATTTTCTCGATCAAAAAAAATATTGAAAAAGGGTCGATTTGAAAAACTATTTTCAATCTCATTTCGTAATTACAGCATAAAACTATTTGAAAATTACACGAACTGAAAGGTAATCGTATTTCGGAGGGCCAAGTGCGGCTAGATTTTTGAGTTTTCTAAGAAAAAATTTAATAAACATCGAATTAGTGGAGAATAGCTTGCCTTTGACCCCGCAGAGTCCCACGGGACGTGTTTGGAGCCAGACCTGTGACACTTTTTTTGAAAAAATCGCGGCACAGTTGTGTAAAATATAAATGGCTCATACAAGGAACAATAGGAAAAAGATGACACTCAGGAAAATTCAGAAGTTCGGGCAAAATATGTTGATGATATATTATTATTTTAATACACATTGTTTCAATTGAAAATGAAAATGTTTTAATTTGATTTGTTGACTTTTTTGACATCTGACAATAGGGTTGAACACATTTCAAATTTTTATCGTCAATTTAATGTAGCTATCATAAAGGAGTTTCAATACCTTTTTAATTTCTTTATAATATTATGATTTAGATACAAAGATTACAAAAAAACAGCTTTCCAATCAATCTCCTATTTTTCAAGACTCCAAAAACTACTTGTGTGAATTAAGTTTTTTTTTTTTTTACTTCATAAGGTCATGGCACTATACCGGCACTGCAACGGCATCGCTCCAACCCAGCAATTTACTTGTAATTCAAATTAGAGCCTTAAATCGTGTGTCGTAAAATATATTTCATAATGTCAATATGAAAAAGCCAGCAACGTGCAGTCAGCCCGCGCACTGTTAGGTAATTCACACACTGCCCCGCTACACGCTGCGGGGTGCGCGCGTGGCGACGAAGTCAAAAACTACGCGTGAATGCGTTTTCAGTGTGTTGCACTACGTGTGTTTTTAATACAAAGAGAGATACTTTCAAGCAACGTAAGATCACGCACTCCCGCGCTACGCTGCGTGATTATTGATGGGAATTTCTCGAGAACATTCTCTTAGCGAGAACTTTGCGGATATGTTCTCGAGAATGTTCTCCGAGCTGAGAATTTATGAGAACTTAAAAACGGAGTAACAAAACCTAATTTTAATCCAATCCTGTCTTGAAATTTGTATGATAGATAAAATTTATAGTGTGTTACTTTTATGTTATATGTATTTTGAAACATTTCGTGAAGCAAACTAGATTATAGGGAATCTATTTGTCTGTGTCAGCCTGTTTTCTCCGGATCTACTGGACCGTTTCTGTTGAAATTTGGTACACATATGGACTTCTGTGACCCAAACACGGACGCGTTACGTAAATAAATAAATGTTTAGTATGGGGGTCACTTTTGGGGGTCAAAGTATAAAATTAAAAAAAAAGTTTTTCGAACTGTATCGTGCGACATCTACACTAATATTATAAAGAGGAAAGATTTGTTTGTTTGTTTGTTTGAAATGAATAGGCTCCGAAACTACTGGACCGATTTGAAAAATTCTTTCAGCAATGGATAGCTACATTATTAGGGAGTAACATAGGCTATATTTTATCCCCGTGCTCCCACGGGAACGGGAACTACGCGGGTGAGACCGCGTGACGTCCACTAGTATCAAATAAAAGTACTTGCTGTGAAAATTTTAATTATATTTTTTTCATGATTTTAAAATGAATAGTTTTGAAGTTATTCAGAAATTAGGCCAAAAATAAACGTACCTTATCTCCGAAACTACAGAACCCGAATTTTGAAAAAAATGCAGATAATAGTTGTTTACCTACTGGTTACAGGAAAACCTATAAGAAGTCTATAGTGTTAAAATAACCTGTTACTTAAATGAAATTGGTTCGGAACCCTTTGCACGCGAGTCCGACTCGCACTTGGCCAGTTTTTTTAACTATTGTTAGGCAAGCGTTTGACCAGTATCTTACTTGATGGTAAGCGATGATGCGGTCGAAGATGGAGCATGCTTGCTCGAAGTAACCTATTCACTCTTGACTTAAAGACTCCCAGGTTGTAGCTATCAGGAAACTGACTCAAGAAACGGCTCGCCTCGCACGGACGGCGCTCTTGCACCTAGCGGCTGGTGCGCGGACGGCGAGCTTTCACCTCGCGGCTGGTGCGGACTGCGAGCTTGCGGCCGGTGCGGACTGCGAGCTTGCGGCCGGTGCGGACTGTGAGCTTGTACCTTGCAGACGACGCGTACTTAGCGCGCTGGTGGCTAGACGTAGCCTAAATTCGGTCAATCGCTCGTCTCCACTGCTCCTGTACAACAACGCGCGACGTCATACTGCACAGCAGACGGTCTCCAAGTTACAAGAGCTGGGGTTGAAAGCTCTCCGTCATCCGCCGTACTCACCAGACCCTGCGCCTACAGAGTTCTACTTTTTCCAGAATTAGAATTACTCTTGGCGGGAAAAAATCCAATATCCGAGAAGCAGTTCAAAATGCCTTTTGAAGAATTTTTTGCCTCCAGTCTCATTTATTCAAGAAGGGCATCAATAATCTGCCACGGCCTTGGCAAAGATGCATCGATTGCATGGGCAATTACTTTAATAATAGAAATGAAAAAAAAAAATACAACCGACTTCCAAATAAAAAAAAACACTACAAACTAAAAAATAACTTTAGTTTCGGAAGTCCGTATTTTTGGTAGTTTCTTCGTATTTTGACACGGACTTCCGAAATTAAAGTTATTTTTTACTTTGTAGTGTTCGTTTTTTGAATTTGGATGTTGTAAAGTTTTTTATTGTTTTCCCGTTGACCTAGAACTATGAAATTTGGCAAGTAATACCGTCTTATAGTACAAGTATGGGGAAAAATCTAAAAATTATACATTTGTAATTAAACCGTAAAAAAAAATAGTCTTTATTTAAAGTAATCTGTAGCTACAAATTTGTACGGAACCCTCGGTGGGCGAGTCCGACTCGCACATGGCCGGTGTTTTTTATATTGTTTTCACATGTAGAAGCAGAAATAATAGTGTCACTATAGGGATCTACGCTTTGGAACTGACTCCCGGGAAATTTAATAGTTCCTGTAAATGGTGTTGTTGTAATAAATGCTTTGATTTCGAGATTTTATGGAAAACGTTGTTTTTTTTTCTGTTATTACTATGTTAACTTACTTTTTTTCACATAGCTATATTGTGTTTTTAAAAAATATGTTTGTAAAATTGTTTCGGTTTCATTTGTGAAATCATAATCCTAACTACATCACTATCACTAACACTAGATCACTATATATTATAAAACTAAGTCCACCGCCTTGTCTGTCATGAGTTACTGCCATAAAATGTAAACGTAACGATAAATGTAAAATAGATGAAATCATGTCTAAAAGAAAAACAATTCAGTAGATCAACTGCAAATATTTTGCACTGTGACGTATTTATTCTGCGAAGAAGTCGGCGGTCATCGGTAGGACAACAAGTAACATCGTCGTGTTAAACATGAGGGGTCGCGGGCGGAGGTAGCACTTTCATTGCCAACAGGCCCGGATAACCCAGCCTTAAATAAATATATGACTGTAGTGTTTTTCTGTTTGTGTAATTTTTCGGGGCTATAAAAAATACAGTTTTTGATTGAGATCTAATTGGAATCGTGAGAGTTTAATTAATAAAATTTGACATTCAAATATACAATAATTACAATCAAGTTGACGGTTAAAACACATAATTTATATTTGTAATCAATCATTAATTTCGTTTATTGTAAATGACATAAGAATATTTTGGAACACTTCGCGTTCCTCGTCAAACAAGTCGAGTGCATTGCGGAACAAGGTAACGAATATCAATATTTGTATACTTCATTGAAAATTTTACACGTAACATCAACCTAGGAAGCATGGTTGCTTTAGTGAAATACATTAATACGTCAGAGTTACACACTAACATTGAAGATGAAAGAACATGTCAAGATTTCTAAGCCTACAGGATTCGTATTTGTATACTTAATTGAAAATTTTACACGTAACATCAATCTAGGAAGCATGGTTGCTTTAGTGAAATACATTAATACGTCAGAGTTACACACTAACATTGAAGATGAAAGAACATGTCAAGATTTCTAAGCCTACAGGATTCGTATTTGTATACTTCATTGAAAATTTTACACGTAACATCAATCTAGGAAGCATGGTTGCTTTAGTGAAATACATTAATACGTCAGAGTTACACACTAACATTGGATATGAAAGAACATGTCATGATTTCTAAGCCTACAGGATTCGTATTTGTATACTTCATTGAAAATTTTACACGTAACATCAATCTAGGAAGCATGGTTGCTTTAGTGAAATACATTAATACGTCAGAGCTAAACACTAACATTGGATATGAAAGAACATGTCATGATTTCTTAGCCTACAGGATTCGTATTTGTATACTTCATTGAAAATTTTACACGTGACATCAATCTAGGAAGCATGGTTGCTTTAGTGAAATACATTAATACGTCAGAGTTACACACTAACATTGGAGATGAAAGAACATGTCATGATTTCTAAGCCTACAGGATTCGTATTTGTATACTTCATTGAAAATTTTACACGTAACATCAATCTAGGAAGCATGGTTGCTTTAGTGAAATACATTAATACGTCAGAGTTACACACTAACATTGGATATGAAAGAACATGTCATGATTTCTAAGCCTACAGGATTCTTATTGAACTTAAAAATCAATACTTTCGAGTTGAATTGATTTTTAAAATTAAACCTAAAATTAAAAACTTCATTTAACATACTTAAAACATTTCTAAATAAAATTTGTATATTACGAATCTTAACATAAGATATCAAATTATTCATAATTTCATTAATTTCGTAAAATCAATCCATCTAATTTCTAAAAATTAACCATAACTCGGTTACCTACCGAATTCAAACAAATTATAACTTACAAATTATATCATACAATTTTTTTTACAAGCACACACAAATATAAATATACGCGTCCATATACACGGTATCCATCTTCATAAGCCTGCGAAGTTTTGTTTAGTTGATTTTTAAAAACACTTAAGTAACGGGCTACATTTTATAGGCTTATTGCCCGTCTTACTTCAAACAGCAGCGTATGTGGATGCTTCTATATTCACAGGCAAGGACAATTCAAAAATTTATTTTTTAATCTAATAAATAAACGTTGTCCTTGTGATAGCTTTAAAAAACAAAATTTTAGATTTTTGACCGTCTCCCGATAACAGGTTATTTACATGCACAAGTTGTTATCATTCTAAGAGTCAAGTAATCAATAACAAGCTATCGGAATTGGCGCGCGGGAAAATAGAAGGCTCAAGAAATGTTGATATTTAGAGATTTCAAATCCAATTTTGCAGCTCCGCTTGATTCTTATTACCAATCGATGTTATAACTTCATTAGATGATTTATAAAAAAAATCGTAACTACACACTAATATTTATGCCAACATGATAAACGTGAAGGCTTGACACGAACTCAGGCAATATGAACTTAAATTCAAGCGGGCAAGTCAAAATTCGACACGTGAATTTGAGGCACGTGCACCGGATCAATTTTGGGCGTTGTTTTGTAATCACAAATGCCACACTCCTTGAGTTTCCATTCCCATCCCATGATTTGGACAGCATGCAGAGTTTGGGCTTCCGTGTGTTGACGCCGAAGCATACCTTCCTGTAATTTGAATACATTTTATAATAGAAAGTTTCAGTAAGTTAATGTATCAATTTTCGATGTTCGACGAAAATTTATAATATACCTTGATCTTTTCCCATTTATCATCGACTTCTTGAAGCCATGAATTGATCTGCCGGCCGTTGCACCGGGAGCGCTGCGCGTTGCGCTTCTCTTCCTGCTCCGGAGCCAATACATTGTAGACTTCTTTGTCTCGAAGTATCGTGCACGCGGAGTAAGGAAGGGACTGAAAGAAAACGAAAATTAGCTGAATCATGGAAAGTCAAAAAACAGTTCATAGTAGGAAACAGTCCTTTAGTAACTACTGTAACACATACTACAACTCGTCAGTGCATCGTCTCGTCAATGCAATGGTAACATCGAGATACGGGCGGACTTAGCCACAGCATCATTTGCTAAATTTCACTCCTCTGATTGCCAAGAAGTGCTTGTCAAAATATTGTTGAAACTCTTTAGCTTCTTTTAAATTACCTGTCTTATGGGTTTATACGCCCTATGTCAGATACGCAAAATGTCATACACGCATATTGTCCGATCGGCAGACTTGGGACTATTCACACTTATTCAGTTCCATTCGTATTTCGCTGAACGATTCTGGTCATACTTATACAGTTCTGCTTTTTTATCAGCCGCGTACAGCGTCGTAAGAATGGGAAAGGCGCTGAATACGCTGCGAAGACGGTAAGATGTCCGTGACTACCGCAGGACCATCGACGCGAATCGATTCCATATTTGGTAAATAATTTATACTCAATTGGTAATAATTATTAGAACTCGAACAATAAAATTGGTACCTTCGTAGTTTTCGCGAAAATCAACTTTGTAGGTGGTCTGGTGGTAGTCACGCTCTTTACTGATTTAGTATTGTACTTTTAAAATGGACATATCCATGTGCGATATTTTTATATTTTGGCTTCTTGCAGAAGAAATAGATAAAATTAAACAAAAAAACGACAGTGGGTCGACCCAGTACAAGTACAGTCCAAGAGCTAGATCGAAGGATTGAGAATTTATCTCTCTCTGACAATTCTACGGACTTTAGACCAATAAAACTACAAGTATAATTCACATATTAATAGAAATATTTTTTCTTGGCAATTTGTTCGAAGAGATTACTCTTCGATCTAGCCCTTGGACTATACCTACCTTAAAAATTGAACTCATTATTTCTTCTAAACTAAGACACGACTAAATCTGTGACTTCGCTAAAACTTGCGACTAAATTTGAGAGAAAAAACAGATCTTCGCTCGGTGCCCTAGCTTTTGAGATTCAAATGGACCAAGCTGAGGTAGGCGCACCCCAGATCGGCCATCTATAAACCCTTATAACTTTTGAACCAGTGACCGACTAATTCTGATATTTGGCGACTAATTAATTAGCGACACTTTTTTATGTTCTCAAAATTAAAATTCCTGATGGTGGCCATGCCAGTGTCAGTCACACAAGGAGTCGAGAACCATCCGTGTACAGCGCTGTTCCGCCGCGTACGACGCTGAATGCGGCGGAACAGCGCGGAACGCGGCGGAACAGCGCTAAACTCTATATTTACCACTCGCATGATAATAACACATTTGTCGTCATTTTAAACTTGTTTGCCGCGAAAGCTGAACAGACGCGGAATGCTGAATGGATGCGTACGCATCTCCATACAAAATCGTAGTTTTCTACGGGCATAAGCTAAATAGAGCTGAAAAAGTGTGAGTACTCCCTTATTCGCAAAATGTCAAAGTCGCAAATCGTCGAAAATTCATAATGACTAATAAGCAAAATGCCATAAACGCGGAATGAAAGATACTCAAAATGTCAAATACTAGTGCCAGGATAAGAATGCCTAGAAGATTTCTGAGTACCGATAAATTTTGCACTTTACTCAATTCTCCAACGTTCATGTAGTATACAAACGTAGGTACTTTAAAAAGAAACAAAAAGTAATAAATCTGATCCGTTTCTGACTTTTTGCGTATCTGACATTCTCCGTTTCTGACTTTTGCGTATACATCGTATAAACCGTCGGCGTATAAACCGTCTTATGATGTATTGTAGGCAAGATGAGTTAAAGAATTCACATTCTGTTTTGAAACGGGTTACTTTACATTAGTTTTATGATGTACACTAGCTGACCCGCGCAACTTCGTCTGCTCCGCTACTATTGGTCTTAGCGTGATGATATATAGCCTATAACCTTCCTCGATACATGGGCTATCTAACACTGAAATATTTTTTCAAATTTTACCAGTAGTTCCTGATATTAGCGCGTTCAAGCAAACAAACACTCTTCAGCTTTATTTATATACTATCTGACCCGCGCAACTTCGTCTGCGTCACAATTTTCATTACTGCTACGCTCTTATTGGTCTTAGCGTGATGATATATAGCCTATAGCCTCCCTCGATAAATGGGCTATCTAACACTGAAAGAATTTTTCAAATCGGACCAGCAGTTCCTGAGATTAGCGCGTTCAAGCAAACAAACAAACAAACAAACTCTTCAGCTTTATATATTAGTATAGATTAAGTATAGATAAGTATATTAGTATATAGATTAAACGATACCTGGTTTGCTACAGCGCGTTCGGCGCGTCCGTGAACGCGCAATATCTCCTGTTCGACAGCCAACACAAGCTTCTCCTTTTCTACTAGGTGTTGTGTACGTAGACGCGTTCTGCCCAAAAACAACAAGTTTACGTCAATACTAGCTTCTGCTAGCGGCTTCGCACGCGTGGTCCCTAGGATATATATTCCCGGGATAAAAAGTAGCCTATGTCCATTCTTAGGCCCAGACTGTCTGTGTACCAAACTTCATTTAAATCGGTTCAGTAGTTTTGGCGTGAAAGCGCGACACACAGACAGAGTTACTTTCGCATTTATAATATTAGTAAGGATGATGCAAACATAAGAACTATCAGTAAAATGAAAGTAGTGTACATGAACATACCGTTCTTTTTCTTGATCGACAAATTCGCTTATCATCTGGGATGGCAAATTAGGTGGAATTTCGATTTGGGGATCAGGGTTTACATTACCCTGAAGAGTATATGTACACCTGTTCATTAGGTATTTGTTGAAGTCCTTTGGAGGTTTTGGTTTCACAGGAAATAAACTTCTTTGGCGACGATCAATCTGTAGAAGAATAATGATAAATGCTTTTTTTCTCTACCACATCAAGACATCCAATAACTATAGAACCCATTATTACTAACCTGTTTCCGTATATGAATATACATTTGATACGGATTTGAGTGAGTGATATTATGACTCGCGGTCGACTCGTGCGATGTTTCATTCTTTGACTGGTCACGCGAGTGTCCATCTTTTGACGCTTTAATTTTTCTCTTTCGAGGATGCAACTCTACATGGCCCGAATTAGCTGTTAAAAATAATCAATTGTTACTTTAAATTATTCCATTCGGGACAACGTACTTTTTTCAGCAGGTTATGCTCAATAATCGTGTGACGCGAATTATATTGCGCGCATAGACAAGAGCAGCGAACCCCTGCGCCAGTTAGAACGTAACTTAAGTGGACTGTTAGCAGTTGCTACTTACATTCAGCTCTTGAAGAACTTGACGATGACACCGTGTGGTCGTGATCTTGACCCTAAAAGAAAAAGCATTGCTGTAATAGCATTGCGTACTTATAGGGCCTTGCACAATGGAATGTAAAATTTTCAAAGGATCGTGTGAGTTATATTAACAACTATTGTTAAAAAGTTGAACTACTCATGTACTTACACAGCCCGAAGGTGTAGGACTTTTATTGGAATTCAAGTTAGCTTGACCTTGTCCCGCCCCGGAGCGGCTGTCATTCCCTGTCTGAGGGGACGTCCTCTCCTTATCTTTATCCCCGTCATTCGTCCTATGAGAACGGAGGACTCTCTGTCCAGCCTTCGGACGAAAAGTAGGTTTATGAGCATTATGTTAGTTCAGGTATTTAGAATAATCATTAAATGACAGTTACAATAAAAAGGAGGCTTTGCATTCTGTAACACTAACACACGAATATTTCGTAAAATAGAGGTATATAACAAGAGAGATTTTTATTACCTTTCCTCCTTCGCCTCTCTTGTCGTCAGAGGTGCCATCTGAGCTATCCGAAGTTTGCCCCGTGTCGGTGCTCGTGCACGGTATCACGTACGGCAGCGTCGATGCGTTACCGCGTCCTTTTCCGCTACCCCTTTGACCTGTTCCACCTAAATAAAATTAGTTTAAGGAAAGAAAAAGGGGAGAGTCTGGTAAAATAAAACGGAAGTAGAAACTAAAATTTTTAAAAAGAGTTATATTTGAGATCGTACAGATTTGAAACTGAATGCGTTCATGAGTTTATTTTTCAATATTTTGCAAAGTAAGTCATAAAATAGGTTTGAGTCTTACCCTCGCCTTCTTGCTCGTTCCTATTGCCAGATCCTCCCGCGCCGCCTGGGATCACAATCTTGAGCGGCGGGACCTTGGGTGCCGCCTCGTGAGTCTTCGCGTCGTCGTCGCCATCATTATTGTCCTTGCTTTGGTTTGGCTTAGGACTAGCAACTGGGCTTTTTCGGTCCTGTTTGCCTACTTGCAAGGATCCACTTTTTCCTCCGCCAGATTTGCCCTAAAAAAAAAATCTTTCAAGAAACCGGCAAAATTACCATAAACTCATCAAATAAAATCACAATAGGAAATGTGCACGGCGTTGACTATGCCATCTAGTGTTGCAAATTCGAAACTTTAACGTTAAGAATACTTGACATTGACGCTTTTGTTCAGCCACCTACAGTCCCTGCACGCTCCGCTTAGGTGAACGTGCACGAAGTAGACTGCGATCTAGAGTCGCAAGTTTGAACCTTTTAACCCTAGAGTGGGTGCATCTTTTCGCGTAACGTCAGTGGGCGCGTAGGGAGCCGATTTTGCCGCCCCTTTTCATTGATTATTTTAATTAGGAATAGTGCTTTTAATTTCATTTTATTTTCAGGATTTGAGTAAAACACTAGTAAATAATAACAAATCAGCATATTTATTAAACTCTGTTGTAGGAATTTTGGTTTATAAAAGATTTTGGAAAAAAATAACATTTTAATTGACTTCATCAAACCTATACTATTATACTTATAAGAATTGAAAAAAGAAAACAAAATTAAATATTTTCTACATCTAATGGATACACACGTCGTCGTTAGACCTTACTGCCCACACGATAAGAAGAAGATCTAATGGATATGCTTTAGCAAAACAGTCTTTACTCAAGTATCTAAAGAGTTCATTGCACAGTAATTTTGTACATCTGAAAATCCTTTTTTTTGTGCGCCTATTTTTCTTTGTTGGACATATTGGCACTTTCCTTCCTTCTTTGAAGATGATGCTTGTTCTATGGGTACAAAGCCAGCAATTGGTTCCTTAAATTAATATTTAATGTCTCAATAGAAGACCTTGTGGTCACATATGGCTTAACTAGGACCATCCCAATCTTTCAAATTCGTCTTACTCACGTGATACTTTTAAATCCTGAAATTCTGAACCTTTTTATAGTTTTTCAGTAAATTTACCATAAAAATAAGTCAAAATTTTAATTTTGTAAAAATATATGACTCAATTTTTACTTAAGTGAGTAGGCGCGCGGTGAGCAAATTGCCACTTGGCAATGACTGATGGTAACAACCTTATCCTCTTGCGGCTCCCCGCGCCCTGATAGCGTCCAACCTTTCGGCACAAAAAGCGAAAGTCCCGCTACTAAAAAGCGCTAACTTAACAAACAATTGTTTTGGCGGCAAAATGCTCATAGCGCGCCCACTCTAGGGTTAAGTAAAATATACTTGAAAATGACACTTCTGTGCTGCCATCTATAGTTCCTGCATGTTCCCTATACAAAATGATTGTTGTTTTAGTAACAATGCGCGTGCGCATTTAATGACAAAAATCGTCCATTTTATATTACAGGGAGTTCCTCTTTTATTTGTATGGCAGCACTGTGTGCACTATAATAATTTAGGATGCCAGTCTTGTGTTATCTCATTAAAAGTACTGAGTCTCAATACCTGGTGCGAGCCCTGCGCGTTGGATTTAGAGCCTCCGCCGCCTCCTTTTCCCTGCGCTTGCATGTTTCCTTTGCCGGAGGACCCTGCTCCTCCCTTGCTCACATTCTGACCACCGCTGTTCTTGCCCAGTGGTATGGCGCCCGTCTTACTCGCGGGCCCCGGTGGTTTACTGCCGGTAAGGATACTGTAAATGAACCAAATAAGTTGTATCAATTTCAACAAGCAGGAATCAGGCTTATTAACTATTTCATTTGACTAGATAATACGCGGGTCAATAATCAGTTAGCCTGAGTCATCTGAGAGCTGCAGTGTCTTTCATTTTACCTTTCGTAACAAGCCTATTATTGTGTCTAGAGAATTATTGGTGAGGTAAGAGACATCGTCATGTCTTACCGTCCTGGGCCACCGCGCGCCACCGGAGCCGGTTTACCCATAGGCTCTTTTTCGTCATTATCTTTGCGTTTCTTCCGTTTGGAAACGTCATCTTCAGCTGCTTCATTGTCAGCATCATCATGCGGACGTTTGATGCAATCGTCTTGAGTCGATGACACCACTCCGCTACTTAGCTGATTGCCATCTGAAAATAACATAAATTGTCTACTTAAAGTTTGCTCCGAAATAGAGCGTGTCATGCATGACACGAGTTATTATTGGAAAGCTTATTTCTTCAAATAAGAAAGGAACAACTAGTTGGATTCTTAGTGGGGTTAATACTATGACAGACAGACAGAGTGATGCCACTGAAGGTTTTTACACAATAGCATTCTTATTAAGTACTACAATGAGGTTTTTAAACTAAACATTTGTGAATAACACACTTTATATCTTATCAATACTCACGGTTTTTCTCCTGCATCTGTTGTTGTTAAATCAAAGGAGATGGAGAAAAGAAGCAGGTCTGGCTATTGGCTACATAGCATAAACAGCCATTCTCATTTTATACGCGAACAAACAAACAAACAGACATACATACATAAGCCTCAGACAAACAGACACACCATGGTTCTAATCTTTTAGCTTTAGCGATTGTAAGTCGAAAGGAAATAAAACATTTCATGTAAAAAATAAGTCTGTTGGTATTTAGAATGAGTTTTGACATCGCAACTATGTAAGTCAGCAACACGACGCGACGTGGCCGTCTGGCGCCGGTTTTCAAAGCTTTCAAAATACGAAAGTTGGTTTTTTACGCCTCTAACCGTCTCGGTTCTCGGCTGCGCCCCCTTTTTCCTGTGTGGTGACGTCCTTGCCATCGAAATGTTCCCCCTGGGCTAGGGTCTCCATGTTGTTCCGCTTACTGCAATCGCTGTTACCACTCGCATTGCAACCTTTTTTGGCGCTGTCATCCCTTGCCCGACTGACGTGTGATGCTCTCGCGTTATTATCTGTTTACATAAACCAACATGTTCCACATAAATAGGAACTTTTTCTTGTGATCAGTATTTACAATAGTTACTTTAAAAGGCTGAAATCAATTAATTACCTATCTCTAAAATGATAGGCACAGAAATGTAAATTATTGTTGAGTTAGATGTACTTAAATGTGGCAAAAAAATATTATATGATGATGTTCAAAATCTGAGCACAACCTTAAGTAATTACAAAATGTGCATTTAGCATTCTAGGGGCTTTAATATCATAGTGTATCAAGTGTCAATGTGTTTGAATATTGTAAAGACTTCTAAAAAGGCAATATGGTATAAGCTATATTAACTATTTTTTCTATAATCTATAACTACTTAATCATAATCTAAACTATTCCAAACACATTTCTGAATTAAATAAATCATATTTACTTGCCTCGATTTATGACATTAATTACTTTTGTCTTTCAATAGCCATTAGAATGAAATCAAAGCACATTTGAATCACAATTTGCCTCAATAGGATAAATAAATAGATAACAAAACGAGTTTCTACATTGTTGTGGAGCCTATCTACTATTCATAAAGTAAGTATTTAAAGTAATGACAAACATGGCAGTTTTTGTTTTGAAGGTTAAGTTTAAATAAAGGTTACTCTATAAAACAATGATAGTGACAAAAAAGAATCTTCATTTAATATTGTTTTATAGAGTAATAACCACTAGTTAAGGATATATTTGATTTAAGTATTCGTGCCAAAAATACTCCTGGGGGTTATAAACTAGACATTATAAATGCTTGATGAAATAGTGATCTAGAAGTACCCACTTATACGACATTAAGGTACAATAAATTGTCACAAATCAACATTATTAATGGGGAAATTTAAGTATAAGGCAAAATATCATGTAGCAGTGATAATGATGTCAAGCTTCCATACTTTTTCCTTATTGTACCTATGGAATTAACCATAAAGTACTTGCCTTGATGTAAATGATTTTTTAAAGATTTACTGTCAGAATCATTACAAAACACATTTATTTCAAAACTAGGAGCACACAACTCCATACTTTTGTTGATAAGACAAGGAAACACTGATGATTTAGAATAATGCAAAAAATCTTATATTACTTGAATAATTAGTAATATTTTATTTAACATTGAATACCGTTTCCTGAATCGCACGCAAACCGACTTACTTACCTACCAAATAAATTGTATTGCTAGTTTTTATTAATGACACTTCGAAATGTAATTACCTCGGCAACTCTGCAACTTATTTACAAAGGTTTAAATAAAGCGTACTAAGACTGGTTTTCACTGTTACTTTGACAATCCATTTACTAAAATAATCATATTGTCACGTCAGTCGGACCATCAATTTGAGTTTACGCAGGGGTCACAGCACGATCGCGAATGATGTGCGGCGTGCATCATGATTTTAGTAAACTCTCTATGGCGAATAATGAGTAAACGTGAACTCCCCTTTGTTGTGCGAGAGCGTCCTCCTTTGCATTTCACGTAGTCCGACAGTTCGAAGAGTTTACTCGTCCGTAAACTGATTTTTTTTCCACAATAAAAACTTATGCTAAATCGGTCTGCAAGACCGCCACGAAGTTGGCGTCAAGGATCGGCCATCATTCGACAGCCCAAGCAACACGCCCCAAATCACTCCTTTACACGCACGTTTTATAAGTTTAGAACTAAATAATACATCTATTTATTCAATTATTAGTTGCGTAAATGATTAGCTAATTTTACGAAATTATTTTTTTTACTCACATAATTATAAATTGTTAATAGAAAATAAATTATTAAATTATCATTTTAAGAAAAATGCTTAGAGAAGAAACGACGCGACAGTCAGCTTTTCTTCGATCGGACCGAAAACGTACGAACTTCACTCGGTAACGTTACTCGCTTAACGTCGGTGTCGTTCCATTACGCGTAGCGCAGCGCGTATTTCTCGTTCGTAACGTATTTAAGACATTTTTTCTCAGATTTATAATTCGAACGCACGAGTATCTTGCGCATGCGCCGAATACCTACAACATACTGTTAGGAAATAAATAAATATTATTTTAAATATTGGCGATGTACGGAGGGCGGATGAATGAATACTACTTCACAGCGATGAAAATGGAGGAATATCAATGATTAATTAACGCGCACCGGCTTCACGAGGTGAATTATGGCCCATTCAGTCTCATAGAGAAGCGGCCTTAGTCCCAGCAGCAGCATAAGGGTCTCTCATGGGCTAATAATGCTTTGTTATTTTTAAAGTTCAATAATAATCAAAGAATAATAAACCGCTACCGTGACTGCGCCGTGATATGGTAGGTAACCAAAGACGGGTAAGTCTCAGGTAGGTAACACAATGCACGTCCCTTTGAGAGATAGTTTTGATGGTTTACTCAACTGCTTGACTATAGTTATGTTACAGTCAAAGTGATTAATTTGCTATTTATAATGACTGGTCATCATGATCTTCTAATATATTTAAAAATCTCGTGTCACGGTGTTTGTTACCGAACCCCTCCGAAACAGCTCGACCGATTTTCATGAAATTTTGTGCGTATATTCGGTAGGTACGAGAATAGGTGGTAAAAAGGGTATTTTATTTTTGTATGGCAAAACAACGTTTGCCGAGTCAGCTAGTCTAATATATAAAAACCTCGTGTCACGGTGTTTGTTAGCGAACTTCTCCGAAACGGCTTTACCGTTTTCCATGAAATTTTGTGTGCATATTCGGTAGGTATGAGAATAGGTGGTAGACTATTTTTTTTTATTTGGCCAAAACAACGTTTGCCGAGTCAGCTAGTAATAAATTTAATGACTAAACGGAGTAGACAATGTGATAAATTAATCACTTTCTTTGGATATTATTAATAGTAGCTGGTCAAAGGTAATGCCAATGGCCAAAGTAATAAGTACAGTCTCGTTGAATGACTTGCCTAGCCAAGTATTGGAATGTAGGACAAAGTCAGCTTTAGGGCACCTCGACACGGATAGGCTACATTCGAATGGTATGACGGGAGCAAGTGTGAGCGAGCAAACATAGCTCCCGGGCTCTGTCGACTACACTTTATTATTATTGCCATTCAGAAATAGGAAGCCCTCGCCACGACTTGCTAGACGGCGCGAGGGCTTCCTGCGTCTGCAATTGAATTGCAATTGAGAACCGTATGCAAACTTAGACTTAGCCGAATTTCGGACGACGTACATAATATGTAAAATGAGTTTTTTTTAGGGTTTCGTAGGCACCCAAAGGGTAACGGAACCCTATTACTAAGCCTCCGCTGTCCGTCCGTCCATCCGTCCGTTCGTCCGTCCGTATGTCTGCCAGCGGGCTGTATCTCAAGAACCGTAATAGATAGACAGTTTAGTTTAGTCCCGACCTTGACCTCCAAAGTCATCCGACCTGACCTCAAAGTTACAAACCATGAATTGACCTGTTACTGCTCCTGAGAATCGCGGATCTTTACTTTCGGAATTTTGACCTTGACCTCAAGGTCAGTGCACCTGAGGTGTCCCATGGTGTTCCTCCCCCACCCTACTACTCCCACATCCCATCGGGTCCCGAAGGCTTGATTTGGCGATGGTTTTTGGAGAAATTATTTTAAGCCTTTTTTGCCACTGACCAAAAAATTAAAATAAAACTTTATAATTTACACTTATTCTTGCTTTTAATTACTTTATCCAAGTCTTACAAGATTATATTGAAGAGGCTTTGTCTGATTGACCGATCAACGCACAGCCTACACCCCTAGTCGTAGGAACGTGAAATTTGGAGGAAATGTTCCTTATAATTATGATGTAAATGTGTGATGTGAATGTGTCTTATATGATCCGATAAGAAAGGATTTTTGTAAATTCATCCCCTAAGGGGGTAAAATAGGGGTAAGAAGTTTGTATGAAAAATCTTATTCCTTGTGCCAATTTTATTGAAATTTGGTACAAATTTTGACCAAAGTAAATAATAATGATAGTCACTATTCGTTTTTCGCAACTACCCCCAATAGGCGAATTAAGGGGTGTTAAACTTTGTATGGGCGAATCTTATTCCTTGGGCCAATTTACGTGAAACTTGGTGCGAATATTGTTCGAAGTAAATACTAGAGGTTGTCATTAGTTTTTCACAAATATCCCCAAAACACGATTTTGGTATATTAAAATTTGTATGGAAGATTCGTATTCCTTGGATTATAAACTTGAAAGTTGGCACCTTAGTTAATTAGCTACTCTCTTTATAATGTGTGCAAGGAATATTAAAGCATATTTTGCAAATTCAACAGCATCGTGGAACGGAATGGTTATTTAGTAAGGAACATTTTTTTTAATTTGTGGTCAGATTTACATGAAACTTGATCTACTAATCTTTGATATACTTAAATAGACATCTATTTCTGAATTCTCTAAAATGCTTCCTACAGAGGATTCAAATTGCATCTATAAGTTTGAAGTTATCAGACCAAGCAAACATGTTTTGCTATACAAACCATCTAACAAAGTTTGTATAGCAAAACAATGTTTGCTTGGTCTGATAACTTCAAACTTTCAAATATTTTTATCGTTCAAATAAATTTAGACTTCGAAATTAGAGCATTTAGGGGTGTGTTTTCAATAGTCAGATAACGTTTATTGGAAGAATAAATACGTCATATTGACATATTTTCCATACAAAAGCTGTCAGACGGCCATTTTTATTCCTCGGGTAAAAGTTATTGGACTATTGAAAAATCAGCCCTAAGCAAGCTAGTAACAAAATAAATACATTTTTCATCAAAAAACATTTAAACAAAAAAATTAAACCTCCGAAAAAACTGAAAAGCAAAAAATAATAAACCTTTTTACAAATAATAACTTTAATTTCTGAAGTCGGTGTTAAAATACGAAGAAACAATAAAAAACACCGACTTCCCAAATTAAAGTTATTATTTGTAAAAAGGTTTATTATTTTTGTGGCTATAATCTACTAATTACTACTAACATAGGTAGGCCTAAAAATAATGCTACACAACTCAGCATTACAATCTGTGAGTGAACAATAAATCACCCCTATTTTCCCATCCTTAGGGTAGGATTTTTTTTACAAATTTATATGGGACCACTTTCGAGGAATACCCTATCTAATAAAAAAAGAATTATCAAAATCGGACTACTCTATAAAGAGTTATGCGTGGTTATACATTACAATCAGTGAGTGAACAATCAATCATCCCCTCCTTTCCTACCCTTAGGTTTGGATTTTTTTCCAAACTTATATGGGACCACCCTCAAGGTATACCCTTGCCAATAAAAAAAGAATTATATTACATAAAAAAAATATACGCGTCAACTTGAGAACTTCCTCCGTTTTTTCGTCGGTTAAAAAATCGAAACAGCAGCAAGTACTATTTAGGCAGCGTTTAAATAAAAAGAGGCCTGATATCATTAAAAAAATACGCCAGTAAATTTCTGGCAGTTAACAAAGGTGTACGACGATTCCGAATTTATATTTAACAATTTTCATCCAGGAAATGAAATTAGATATTGTTTTCAATGTGTAGGTATTCCGTCGAAATTTCAGCATTTAATCACATTTTTTTTGCAAAAAATCCCTTTTTTAAAAAGTGATTGTTGACTAAGCTCTATGACAAACTACTAAAGAATTTTTTCCAAACAAATATGGGTAGTCACATTCAGAGTGTGCCTTGAATAACACTCTTCTTACTTCCTAATTCTATCAGGGGTTAGGCATTGCTGGTTATTGATTGTTTCTATATTTTTATTAGCGATCTTTTCCAACTCACACGCGAACGAAGTCGCGGGCAACAGCTAGTTTTATATAAAATGGCTAGATAATTGAATAAATTCTGTGTTAATAATGACTTTGTCCAAATTGAGTACATATTATACATAATGGCTAGATAGTATAGATAATATTCCGATTTATCACTTTGACTGTAACAGTTATATGTCAGCGAATTATAATCATTGCTGAGGCTAAGATTGTAAAATACCGCGTGAAATAGCAAGCTCATTTTTCTCCATATGACACGAATACAATATTGGATACTGTTAAATTTGGATAGCATTTATTATATTTATTTTATTCATAATAAATCGAGAAATTATAATTTAATATAGATTTATTTAAATCTTAGGGAGTTTGCAATTTACCATATACCTACAAAGTGTCAAACTATTTTATAATCTTCTAAATCCTCAAAAATACCGCCACTCAATTTTAAGCAGTCATTATCAAGTTTTTAGGGTTCCGTAGCTCAAAAGGAAAAAGTGGAACCATTATAGGATCACTTTGTTGTCGGTCCGTCCGTCCGTCTGTCTGTCAAGACCCTTTATATCGGGAACGCGTGGAGGTATCGAGTTGAAATTAAAACCATGTATTTACAGTCCGATTATTATCAGATTCACAGTCCGTCGAAGCTGTGAAAAAATAACTTCTAAGTTAACGTAAAAAAATACCTACGGCCGTTTATGCCGCAAAAAAACGTACGAGTATACAGGGTGTCCCAGAACTCAACGTCATCACGAGAAACTTCTGAAAAAAAATCTATCCCATGCAGTTTGAAAATTATGGGCATTTTGGGTGAAAAACCTAGAAATTTGATCAAACTGTACCATTTTTCGGTTTTTGTGGTTATTCTTTTTTATTTTTGTTCATTTGAATTTGGGAAACGTAATCCTAAATAACATTTCTAGAATCCCAATAAAAAATAATGACACAATTGCCTCAAGTTTCCGAGAATTGAGACTATTTGTTAAACTACGAATTTAAAATTTTCAAGATTCGTCGACTTTGACAGGCCCTCCTTTAAAAAAGATGTACTAGAGTGCCTTGGTAAGTGGCATGAAAAGTTGGCGCATTTAATCAGAATTCTAAAATGCTACAATATTTGTTAGTTCCATACAGTAAAAAAGAGTAAAAAAATTAAAACCTCAAGTAACCCGATTTTTGCTATCTCAGTTAAAATGTTTTTGATTCGCACAAGCTCTAGGTAGGTTCTTAATTTTAAGGCAAAATTATGAGAGAGATGGATAGTGGGTATGTTTGCCATGAGTGAGCGAGACAGATAGTGACGCCACTTTTACCAAAGTGAAAAAAGTTAGTAAAATAATGAAATAGATATACTGCATAGAACTAAAAAAGAATCACAGAAATCGGATCAGAAACCTCGCAGTAATCGGTGTAAATACATTAAAAAAAAATACCCACCGAATTGAGAACCTCCTCCTTTTTTGGAAGTCGGTTAAAAATATAGCCTTTATTTAAAGTAATATGTACCTACAAATTTTTACGGAACCCACGGTGCAGCGTTGCCAGACGTCCCGATTTTTATGTGTCGCTCGGGATGTGCCGCGCGGGACAGGCGTCCCGATTTTCGGGGATAACTCGACCGTGCGTGCAGCGTGCTGAGGAATGGCATCAGTAGTGCTATTCTGTAAGAACATTTTCGTGCCTCGACTGCGGAATCCGAGGTGAGCATCAAATTAAGACCTTTATGCTGTGTGCAATAAAGCTCACTTTGTGAGTTTTGTCACTCAGGTGAAGCTCGATATCGAAATAGATATTTACAGAATAGACTAGCAGCTCTTTTAACAGTTTAAAAAAAAGATTCCTACCATGAATATGTTTAAACTAGTGTCTTTCATATTAATTATCACAACATAACTGCTTTCCTAAACGCGTTTTTTTCTTAGATGAATTTAAAATGCTCGGCAATTTAAAGCAGAATTACTCATCCTGTTTAATTTAGAGCTATCCTGGGCAGAGTTCTTCACCTTTATTAAAGAGAAAAAGGAAACTTTTAAAGAAGTTAAGTCTTGACAGAAATATCATGAATTTAAAGTAATAATTATAAATAATTACTCTATTATTGTAAGTGCCTGTTTCACCATCTACGATTAAGTTCCCGTTTATTTACTTGACAGATTATTCCATACAAATTATGTTCCATTTTCGAATTTGTTCAGTGAGAACACTCACTCCCCAGAAACACCACATCATTTACTAATGATTTTTTTTTACTATATATTACGCTTACCATCAGGTGAGATTGTGGTCAAACGCATACGTTTGACCACAATCTCACCTGATGGAAAGCGATGATGCGGTCGAAGATGGAGCACGTTTACCTAGAAGCAACCTGTTGACTCTTGTCTCAAAAGACTCCCAGGTTGTAGCTATCTGGAAACACAGACTCTGGCAGGGAATTCCACTCCTTAGCTATACGCACTATGAATGTGTTCAAAAATCTGGCAACGCTGCCTCGGTGGGCGAGTCAGACCCGCACTTGTCCGGTTTTTAGAGTTCCATACCAAAATGGTAAAAAGGAACCCTTATGGTGTGACTAAGTCTGTCTGTCACAGCTGGATATCTCAAGAACTACTAATGCTATGAACTTGAAATTTTGTCGATCTGATGATTTTCAGAAATCATCAGATCGACAAAAATAAATTAGTTCCACTATTTGTTAAGAGATGGCGGTGACCTAAAACTGCATATAATACTACTAATTTTATAAAGAGGTAAAGTTTGTGAGTTTGTAAGGTTATTCCTGGATCTACTAAACCGATTTTGAAAATTCTTTTAATAATAGAAAGCACCGTTATTTGTGAGTGTCATAAGCGAAGAAACAAAATTTAGTTCTAATAAATTTTAATAGATAGCGCAATATGTATCGATATCGATGTTCATTGAAGTTTTTGTTAAATGAAGTTTTTCTTTTTAATTAATCATAATTATTAAGAATGGTACGTTCTTCTATACCAATTTTATAAACAGGTGAAGTTTATGAAGTTGTGAGTTTGTGAGGTCTCTGAATGTGCTTAACCGATTTTGAAAATTCTTTTACCAATAGAAAGCCCCGATATTTGAGAGTGTCATAGGCCGAAAATTACCACCCAACGAAGTGGGCACGGGTAAGCTAGTATTTAATAACCTCCTATGGAATAATGGGCTCCAAATTCAAATCCGTACAGTACCTATGTGCCAGTAGATGGCGCTGTTTAAAAGTTAACGAGATTTTCTCTGTTCAACTTATTCTTTTGTCGCACGATCTCCTACGAGGCGGCTTGCGCACTGGCCGGATCTCCGCCCTGGGACCTGGAGGCAAAAGTCCTCGCGTCATATAGAGGCCATCCGGCAAGTGCTCGACCTGTGGCTCGGGAGAAGGCACGGCTCCTTGTCATTTCATGTGACGCAGGTCCTCTCGGGACATGGCTGCTGCGGGGTTCCTTTATCGCATAAGTAGGGAGCCGGACGCTCGGTGTCACCATTGCGTAGACTGTCGGGAGGACACGGCGCGGCATACGCTGGTAGAGTGTGTCGCTTGGGAGGAGCCACGCCGTGCCCTCATTTCTGTGGTAGGCAGTGACCTCTCGCTGCCGGCCGTAGTTCGTGCTATGGTTGACGACGAGGAGTCCTGGGACGCGGTGGTCTCCTTCTGCGAAATAGTTATCGCGCAGAAGGATGCTGCGGAAAGGGAAAGGGAGATCTCGACCTTTCTCCCGGCCTGCAGCAGGCGCACCGGGCGTCGGCCCCCCGAACTGGGTCTAGAGGCGGCGGACTTAGGGATGTCCGTCGCCATTCATCCGGACCCGAAGTGGCGGCGCGTGGTGTTCCCGTGCGGCCCTCTATGACGTCGCGGGGGGAATCGAACACCTCACTCCCCTCGCTGACCCGAGGTGGTCCGAAGCGGCGGGCCAGCACCAGCCAAGGATTACGGAAGCCAAATAAGTTCTCGCGATCTCCGGCGTAGATGAGAGATGGAACACCGGAGTGGTTTTAGACAGTAAGAGTCTGACAGACCCCTCAGTCTGACATCCATGAGAATTTACCAGTTAAAACGTACCCATTCACAGCGTATAGGCGTGATGTTATGAACTGGGTCCTATTTAATAAAACTTACTTAGTGCTTTCGGTGTAAAGGTTTCGTCAATTCGAATGAAATAAGCCCAAACACTTGGCAGTTCCTACATACCGATGTGGAGTTCCCTTGACTCTCCGTCGTCTCCATCATCAGTTCTGATCCAAACCTTCATTGTTTTGTAGTATCACCCGATATACACACGAATATCAAGTTTTTACCAGATGCCTGCCTACAATTATCGAGAGTTGCCCTTGACTTCTCTGGGTTTCCATCATCAGATCCTGACGTGGTGGCAATGGGACCACCTCGGCAGCATACCCTTTCATATAAAAAAAAGATTAATCGAAATCGGTTCATAAACGATGAAGTTATCCGCGAACACACATAAAAATATATATATATACGCGGCCGAATTGAGAACCTCCTCCTTTTTAGGGTTCCGTAGCCAAATGGCAAAAAACGGAACCCTTATGGATTCGTCATGTCTGTCCGTCCGTATGTCACAGCCACTTTTTTCCGAAACTATAAGAACTATACTATTGAAACTTAGTAAGTAGATGTATTCTGTGAACCGCATTAAGATTTTCAAACAAAAATAGAAAAAAAAAATTTGGGGGTTCCCCATACTTAGAACTGAAACTCAAAAATTATTTTTTTCATCAAACCCATACTTGTGGGGTATCTATGATAGGTCTTCAAAAATGATATTGAGATTTCTAATACAATTTTTTTCTAAACTGAATAGTTTGCTCGAGAGACACTTCCAAAGTGATAAAATGTGTGTGTGTCCGCTGTAATTTCTAAAATAAGAGAATGATAAAACTAAAAAAATATATATGATGGTTATACATTACCATACAAACTTCCACCGAAAATTGGTTTGAACGAGATCTAGTAAGTAGTTTTTTTTAATACGTCATAAATCGTAAGCCGCAATTTACCTTTCATTCAATCAGCTCAAATATTAAAAAAAAAAAACATTTAATTTTATAAACATAAACCTTATGCATAAACCGTGAACCATTATTTTCTAATAAAAAATCTGTTATAGGTGCCTAAGTAAATAATAATTATAAAGTTACAACGAACTACAACAACTTTTATTGTTACTTGCTGCTACGGAACCCTTCATGGGTGAGTCCGACTCGCACTTGGCCGCTTTTTTTGAAGTCTGTTAAAAATGAAATTGGTTCGGAACCCTTTGCACGCGAGTCCGACTCGCACTTGGCCAGTTTTTTTTTTTAATTTAATAATGTTATTTTTAGAAAAAAGAAATTCCGGCTCGCTTCTACCAAACTCGGCTGGCGAGCTTGATAAAGGCGGTGCGGCTTCCGTATTCATAAAATCAATATCTACTGACGTCAGTGGAAACCGGAATGGCTGAACTATTTTCACATTTAAGTTGTCCTCTTGATTGGTCTAGATTGGTTAGGTATGTGAAGTCTAAAGCGTTTATAAGAGTCCGAGGCCTTTAACATACTAGAAAGGTTTAGTTAGGTAGTTAGATACAGGTAAACAATCTTGATGTGTCTTTTTAATATTTTATATTAAAAAACTCAGTTTTAAAAAACCGCTCATCTCATCAAAAAACTGGCCAAGTGCGAGTCGGACTCGCGTCCAAAGGGTTCCGAACCAATTTCATTTTTGTAACATTAACACTATAGACTTCTTATAGGTTTTCCTGTAATCTGTAGGTAAAGAACTATTATCTGCATTTATTTCGAAATTTTAGGCTTAGTAGCTTCGGAGATAAGGTGGGGAATGGTATTTTTTTTATCTAATTTCTTGAATAATTTCAAAACTATTCATTTTAAAATAATAAAAAAAAATATTTAGAACCCTTACAGTAAGCCCTTTCATTTGATATGTCACACGACACAGTTTGAAAAACGTTTTTATTTTAATTTTCTAGTTTGTGCCCCAAAAGTGACCCCCACACTCAAAATTTAATAATTTACGTAACGCGTCCATGTTTGGGTCACAAAAGTCCATATATGTACCAAATTTCAACCGAATCGCTCCTGTGAATCCGGAGAAAACTGGCTGTGACAGACGGACAGACAGACACCCGAGTGATCCTATAAGGGTTCCGTTTCTTACGGATGTTCGGAACCCTAAAAAACCGTTTAATCTTCCACACTGACCCTATAGTTAGTAGTAAATGCGTTAATGCAGAATGTCCAATTCGCAAAATGAACAGCGGTCGCAGTGTCCTTTTCGCAGAATGTCCAATATTCATCATAACGTTGTAACCCCGTCAACTTTCGCAGTTTTTTTTTTTCTAACTCGACTTTATTCGATATGGTGTGCCTGTGCACCTATCATAATGCAACAAAATTGAAACGGTTGAAACTTGAGTTTCAATACGCCCTCACCGGAAAACACTGGACGCGACGTGCAATAAAAAATTAATTTAATTTAAAACCAAAGTTGTTTTTACTCATATTTATTGGAGTTCTTAAAAGTATGGAGGCCATTTAATGGAGGCAGATGCGGAAACGGAGGTGCACATCAAGACTACGAATACGGAGGTTCAAGGACACGGAAATGAAAAAAAAAAAAAACTTATTATAAAAATTAACCTAATGGTAATCCACGGCAAACTATTTTTCGCTTTGTTCCCTTCGCGACATCTAAGTTGCCGCGCTAAACAGTTGCTCACATAATACTGCACCTAGCGGCGGAAATGACATGGAATGAAACTTGAATTCATGTATTCAGATATTAACGGAGTAACATTTAGAAGTTTCAAATATGTACGACTTGCGCAAAAATTCCGCGCTTGCAGAGGATGAGGCTCGAGTTCCGTGACCACTTACTACTCTACTTAAAAGATTCGTATATCTATGTACCTGTTAAGGTAGATAGATATTTCACGCCTGACGGAGCACGTTGGATCGGGTCGGTCGGAGTAGATAAACCGCAGCGCACTTTTTTTTTTTAACCGACGAAAAAACGGTGGAGGTTCACAAGTCGACGCGTATATTTTTATGAACACGCATAACTTTTTACAGAGTAGTCGGATTTTGATGATTCTTTTTTTTATTGGAAAGGGAAAATGGTCTCATATAAATTTGTAACCAAAAATCCTACCCTAAGGGGAAAAAAGAGGGGCGATTTATTGTTCACTCACAGATTTTAGTGCAGACTTGTGTAGCATTTTTTGTAGGTAAAGCCTGTTTTTTTTTCAATTATTTATATTATACAACAAGTAATAGTTAAAGTAGGATTATATAACAGTTAATAGCTAAAGTAAGATAGGTAGCTATTTTAAAAGTAATAAAAAGAGAGCATGTATTAATAAGTAGATTAAAGCCACAAAAACTGGCCAAGTGCGAGTCGGACTCGCGTGCAAAGGGTTCCGAACGAATTTATTTTTTTTTAACATGTTTTTAACACTACAGACTTCTTATAGGTTTTACTCTAATCTTTCGGTAACTATCTATTATCTCCATTTTTTTTTCAAAATTTTAGGCTCTGTAGTTTCGGAGTAAGTGGGGGTAATGGTCATTTTTCGTCTAATTTCTTGAATAACTTCAAAACCATTCATTTTAAAATTACGAAAACAATATAGTAAAAACCCTCACAGTAAGCCCTTTCATTTGATTTTCTAGTTTGACCTCTAAAAGTGACCCCCATACTAAAATTTTAATAATTGACGTAACGCGTCCGTGTTTGGGTCACAGAAGTCCATATGTGTACCAAGTTTCAACAGAATCGGTCCAGTGGATCCAGAGAAATGTGGCTGTGACAGACGGACAGACAGACAGACACCCGAGAGATCCTATAAGGGTTCCGTTTTTTGTTCGGAACCCTAAAAAGTGCGAGTCGGACTCGCGTGCAAATGGTTCCGAACGATTTTTTTTTTAATGACGGACAGACAGACACCCGAGTGATCCTATAAGGGTTCCGTTTCTTACGGATGTTCGGAACCCTAAAAAACCGTTTAATCTTCCACACTGACCCTATAGTTAGTAGTAAATGCGTTAATGCAGAATGTCCAATTCGCAAAATGAACAGCGGTCGCAGTGTCCTTTTCGCAGAATGTCCAATATTCATCATAACGTTGTAACCCCGTCAACTTTCGCAGTTTTTTTTTTTCTAACTCGACTTTATTCGATATGGTGTGCCTGTGCACCTATCATAATGCAACAAAATTGAAACGGTTGAAACTTGAGTTTCAATACGCCCTCACCGGAAAACACTGGACGCGACGTGCAATAAAAAATTAATTTAATTTAAAACCAAAGTTGTTTTTACTCATATTTATTGGAGTTCTTAAAAGTATGGAGGCCATTTAATGGAGGCAGATGCGGAAACGGAGGTGCACATCAAGACTACGAATACGGAGGTTCAAGGACACGGAAATGAAAAAAAAAAAAAACTTATTATAAAAATTAACCTAATGGTAATCCACGGCAAACTATTTTTCGCTTTGTTCCCTTCGCGACATCTAAGTTGCCGCGCTAAACAGTTGCTCACATAATACTGCACCTAGCGGCGGAAATGACATGGAATGAAACTTGAATTCATGTATTCAGATATTAACGGAGTAACATTTAGAAGTTTCAAATATGTACGACTTGCGCAAAAATTCCGCGCTTGCAGAGGATGAGGCTCGAGTTCCGTAACCACTTACTACTCTACTTAAAAGATTCGTATATCTATGTACCTGTTAAGGTAGATAGATATTTCACGCCTGACGGAGCACGTTGGATCGGGTCGGTCGGAGTAGATAAACCGCAGCGCACTTTTTTTTTTTAACCGACGAAAAAACGGTGGAGGTTCACAAGTCGACGCGTATATTTTTATGAACACGCATAACTTTTTACAGAGTAGTCGGATTTTGATGATTCTTTTTTTTATTGGAAAGGGAAAATGGTCTCATATAAATTTGTAACCAAAAATCCTACCCTAAGGGGAAAAAAGAGGGGCGATTTATTGTTCACTCACAGATTTTAGTGCAGACTTGTGTAGCATTTTTTGTAGGTAAAGCCTGTTTTTTTTTCAATTATTTATATTATACAACAAGTAATAGTTAAAGTAGGATTATATAACAGTTAATAGCTAAAGTAAGATAGGTAGCTATTTTAAAAGTAATAAAAAGAGAGCATGTATTAATAAGTAGATTAAAGCCACAAAAACTGGCCAAGTGCGAGTCGGACTCGCGTGCAAAGGGTTCCGAACGAATTTATTTTTTTTTAACATGTTTTTAACACTACAGACTTCTTATAGGTTTTACTCTAATCTTTCGGTAACTATCTATTATCTCCATTTTTTTTTCAAAATTTTAGGCTCTGTAGTTTCGGAGTAAGTGGGGGGTAATGGTCATTTTTCGTCTAATTTCTTGAATAACTTCAAAACCATTCATTTTAAAATTACGAAAACAATATAATAAAAACCCTCACAGTAAGCCCTTTCATTTGATTTTCTAGTTTGACCTCTAAAAGTGACCCCCATACTAAAATTTTAATAATTGACGTAACGCGTCCGTGTTTGGGTCACAGAAGTCCATATGTGTACCAAGTTTCAACAGAATCGGTCCAGTGGATCCAGAGAAATGTGGCTGTGACAGACGGACAGACAGACAGACACCCGAGAGATCCTATAAGGGTTCCGTTTTTTGTTCGGAACCCTAAAAAGTGCGAGTCGGACTCGCGTGCAAATGGTTCCGAACGATTTTTTTTTAATGTTTTTTTAACACTATAAACTTCTTATAGGTTTACCTGTAATCTATAGGTAAAGATCTATTATGTACTTTTTTTAAATTTCAGGCTCAGTAGTTTCGGAGATAAGGGAGATGGTCTATTTTTCGTCTAATTTCTTGCTTAACTTCAAAACCATTTATTTTAAACTAATGAAAAAAATATAATTAAACCCCTCACAGTAAGCCCCAGTAAGCAAGTTTGACCCCCAAAAGTGACCCGCATACTAAAAATTTAATAATTTACGGAACACGTCCGTGTTTGGGTCACAGAGGTCCATATGTGTACCAAATTTCAAAAGAATCGATCCAGTGGATCCGGAGAAAACTGGCTGACAGACGGACAGACAGACCCGAGTGATCCTATAAGGTTTCCGTTTTTTGTTTGGATTGTATTAAAAAATAAATTAGAAACTTATTTTTTAATAGTTTTCATAAATTTTACCTATAGATTACAAGAAAACCTATAAGAAGTTAGTGTTAAATAACACATTAAAAAAATGAACTTGGTTTGGAACCCTTTGCACGCGAGTCCGACTCGCACTTGGCCAGTTTTTTTAACTACAGTCGCTAGCGAGTATCTATACTTAATATATAAAGCTGAAGTGTTTGTTTGCTTGAACGCGTTAATCTCAGGAACTACTGGTCCGATTTTAAAAATTCTTTGTGTTAGATAGCCCATTTATCGACGAAGGCTATAGGCTATCATCACGCTAAGACCAATAGGAGCGGAGCAGTAATGAAAATTGTGAAGCCGACGAAGTTGCGCGGGTCAGCTAGTAGATTGATAACGACGAATCATTGACGCTTATTAACAAAGTAGGTAAGGTACTAACGCACAACTCGGATTAATGATTGTTACACTTTGCTAGGGTCGCACGCTCGCACGCGCACTCGTCGCCAATTGACTAGGCACTAGACGTCACTCAGTATTTGTTTAAATATCCGCTGAATTTATTACACTAAATTGTTTAAAGGACTTGGAGAGTATAAATACCTATTATCTATAATTTATCACTATACTGCTTAGAACACGCAATAGGGGTAATTTATATGTATTGTACTTATGTCGCCAGGTGGCTTTACCTTCCAAAACAGAAAGGTAGTTCTGAATTCAGGCGAATTCTCGTTTTTTTCTGTGATAGCTCACATCTATACTATTAGTAATATCTAGCAAACAATGATTTAGATAAGAACTGTAGAAAGTGCAGTTTTCAATAAAATTACAGTAGATATTGCATTAAGCTCGTCTTGGTACAGTGTGTTTTACTTATGCTTTAAGATTTAATGAATACATATTATTGTCATATAGCCATTATGACTACGGGTAAGCAAATCCATACGAAAAAAATTGTCTCGTCAAAGAGTGGAGCACTGGGTGAAGGTCTAATTCGATTTTAATTTGTAAATCAACTTTTCAAAATTAGTTGATACTTTTTCAGTCTCTGACAACTAACTTGTTAAGGTAATGAAAGTAATTACATAGAAAATACAATTGTCTGATCAGTCTCAGTTTGTTCAAAGTCAAAGAATAACGAAGTACTGTAGATGCTTAAGTCAGAACTATCCAACCTTCAGTAAGGTAATACAGCCTGGTGAATGGGTAAGACAAGAAGCATCTTATATTCATTTCAAATGTTAATGGTAAATGACCACTAAACGAAAACATGGTATTAATTGCTAGGAAAGGTAAACTTCAGGTTAATTTTGTTAAATTCAATACTTCAATACATTATGGAACTTACCCATGGAGTGAAACAATAACAAACAGTTATTATTGTTTCAATAATCTTATCACATCCTTTACAATCAACTTCCATATCACAAAATACTAATTAATCTATGTATCATTCAACATGCATAACTATGGGGCTGAAATTAAAACGTTGACTATTGATATTTTCTCACCCCAAAATACTACTTGTATATCAGTATACTACAATTAGCTATAACATATCATGCCAAGTCTATAGACATACAAACAGTAAATGACACATGAGAAGAACAGTCAGCAGTTTCAGAATGTAATCAGAAGCTTCTAATTCAATGAAGCAAACATTTAGTGTGTTGGAGACAAGCATGACTAGTTCTTGATTTATTTAAATAAAAACAATGACAATTTGTGTAAATTACATAGTATGAGTTGACCATATTGTTACCCTTACAATATTTTTTAGTTACATGAGAAATTGTGTTAACAAGGCCCTATAAAAGCAAGTCCATATTATAACGGATTGTCTAGTACAAATTAAAATGCATTACCTAACAGTATTAAAGAAGAAAAATAAATCAAAAGCCTTAATATAAAGAGATCAATGAGATGACAGTTTTTTTTAAGTATTACCCAATGCTCCCTATTAAGAACAGTAAATAAGGTAATAAATAAAACCTTGGATGTGCTTAGAGCATTTTGTAGTACAATACTGCTAAACATCTTAATCCATACTAGACAATCAAATAAAGATAAATTAATAGTAGTTGGAATTAGGAAAACATACCTTTCAAAGACTGCAGGTACTCAAAGATGTGCGGTGCAGCATAATCTGATGGCATTTTCCCCTTGGTATTCTTGACAAATGGATCGGCTCCATGCTCAATGAGAAATTTGACCATTTTGAGATTGCCAGAAGTAGTGGCATCATGTAAAGGAGTATCATCATCTAACCCTTTAGCATTGACATTAGCCCCACCATTCACAAGTACCACTACCACTTGGTACCACCCATAACTGCAAGCTTCATGAAGTGGTGTCCACCCTATGATTTAAAATTTTATTTAGTATTATAAATTTGCTCAAGCCAAATAAGTTTAATCCTTTCGATGATAAAATGTTGATAATCTTGCTACAATTTTTGCTACCTGTTGAGTTAATGTTAATTCGTAAATCAAATAAAACATAATATTAAATGTTTTTAAATGCATTTTATGCATATTTGTAGCTACTGATTCAATAATAAAGTAACAGTAAATCATAAAACATTTATTTTGATTAAACCTAGTTATTTTGACCAAGGCCATATTTTGTTTTTATTACCACAACTAGTTGCAATTTTTATTCCTTTTATTTATTTTTGAATGCTGGAAGTGTTGTAAACATGACTCGTTTACTTGTTAACCACCCCATACAAACTAATCATGCTTGTGCAAGGGGAGGATTCATCACAACGTGGTTAAATTCAAGCTTACACATAACATTTTAATTGGTTACTTTTTGAAAGTTACATCAAACTTGTTTTTGTTTAGCTTGAACTTAATTATTGTAGTTTTTTGTTTATGTTTCTATTTGTGTATATGAACAAATATGAACTAAACATCAATACAATGTGAGTGAATATGACAACAAACATTAACTTTGAAAATTCAACATCAAACAGTCTCAAACATGTATTTCTCGATTTCACAAGTAAGCAAATAAATTTCATACTAGTAATTAGAAGCGAGAAAGTTGAAACAATGATAAAATGGAGGAAACTAATAGAACATTGACTGTTAAAGGAAAACAATTATGTTACCAGCAAAGTCAGGCACGTCAGGATCTTGTCCTTGGTCAAGTAGCTTCTTAACTTGATCGTGGTCACCTCGAATAGCAGCAACATGCAAGGGGGTTTCACCACGCTCATTGCGCTGCTGCCTGGTCCTCTTTCTCTCTTCTGCTGGGGTCGGAGCGGCTGAACACGAAAATGGCGGGAATTCAGATCAACCAGCTCGACACTTGAAAACTCTATGATGAAGCATACAGCATCAAACCTGGAGGGGCGTCTTGTGACGATATCTGCATCACCAGAGCCAGTTGCTGCCGCTCCGACATGGGCGCTATGACTTGGGCCCGTGGCGCGCCGTCCGGCCCGCGCCCGGAGCCCCTCGACCGCGACGTCGATGGCATGCTTTGGGCATAACCAATATCCTACAGATACGACGAAATTATTTTACACTGCGCAGTTACGGAGTTTGACAAAATTTAGGCTCTAACGCGCCAATATCATAGATCAAGATGTGAAACGACAATTACCTTACTTATGGCGCGAGTGTTAACTCAAACGCGTTTAAAACATCATTAAAAGTTGCAGCACATTTTCACAGGAGAAAGAAAGGAAATAATAAAACAAATCATTTTAAAATTTCACTGAATTCAACAAAATCAGCTAAAAGGTAATCATAATCACTGGCTAGCTCGTACAATAGACATAGCGACAAACCGAAAGACGTGAAAATTATTGTTGTGAATACAAGCTTGTCTATGATGCTTTCATTGAATCGATTTTATTCGATTATGCGATTACTAAAATGTCCTACAATTTAGTATTGAGAAATGCAAGTGATTATAATTTAGTTTTCTTAAAATATTATAATAGAACTCGGCAAACGTAGTTTTGCAAAAAAAAAATACTCATACATACTAAATATATACACAAAATTTCATAAAAATCGGTCGAGCCGTTTCGGAGGAGTTCGGTAACAAACACCGTGACATGAGATTTTTATATATTAGATAAATCTTTGGTAGATTTTTAACATAGAGGAAAGTTCACTCTTCTGAGGCCCCATTAGCAGGCTGAAAGTAACCCATATCATGTTATGCTCGCTCTCAGTTTCCCTAATGCCTGAATTACACGTATTAAGTTGTTATCTAAATTATAAGTGATTTATTATTTAGTGGACACGTCCAAGCAAATTTTAAGTAGTTAATCAATCAAATTTAATTTAACTCACTCAAGATGGACAAGGAAATTGTAATTTCTGTCCTTAGATTTGATATTAGTAAGTTTATGGACAAAGTTGAAGATGCAATAATGATAAAATTAGAGAAATAACAATAAGTACCTAAAAGGCTGTGGTGAGAAATCGGATAAAAAATTCTCACCACAGCTTTTGGGTATTGTTATTTCCCTAATTATTATTAAAAATAATATATTAAAAGAAGATTAAAGATCAATATGGCGCTAGTGCCACTTAGTTTCACGAGCTGCAAATGAAGAAAACGTATGTATTTCAAACTTTAATTTTTAAGGACTCCGTAGTCAACAAGGAACCATTTACTCTAGGTCTAATGCATTTAATGCAAAGCATCCCATATTTATACCAAATTATTACAAGCTTTATAAAATTAACAAGGAAATTATCGTTTATTAATTTACCCCTGCTTTTATATCTGGGTTCTGAGAGGTATATATTAACTGTGATAGGACCGTCACTTATTCTTTAATAAATCGAATAATGCATACCTCTTCAGAATCGTCTTCATAACTTCTCCTCTTCGGTTTCTTCTTCCGATTCTTCTTCACTTGGGGCAGCAGCCCCGCTGCGCGGGCCTGAATCTTCTGTCGACATCGCTCTAAACTTCCTTTCCCCATATTTTTAAGGTTTCCCTCGCTTTCTTAGGTATGTAATTACCAACGTCGCAAATGAAGAATGTTTGAAATCATCGTAGTCTTTTTCTTTAAATACCTGAAAATTTAATATTGGAAATCTATTCATATTCCGTATTTCTGCACATCTTAAGCTCATATTATGAAAAGTATCAACCACCGGATATTCCAAACTGTCTCTAATATTGCCACGGATAATAAACTAGCTGCTGCACGTGCTTCACCTGCCTGAAAAATATTATCGTGCCAGGTACCAGCGAATATGCAATTTTTATTTGCAAAATGAGATACTTATTAGCTCTAGTAGTAGTAAATAATTATGAAATTATTTTTTAAATATCTTCATCAGTGATGAAGTTATAAAGCTTCAAAGATTAAAATAAGAAAGATAAGTCCGATATGAACTTCAAAGTCCACGCCTATACAGCTGCCATAGAAAACAGCGTTTTCGCGAGAGGGACAGATATATATTTTAAAATAATTATATCTCGTTTGTTTTTCGACTATTTTTTATTCTATTTTTACTGTAAGTATTATATTTTTGTATATTTTAAATAAACTGTAAAAAATGTTTTCATGCATATTGCCGGTGAAAGTCTCGTCAAATGGGTAACCGTTTCGGAGATTACTTAGCTGGAACAGATAGACAGACCGATAGACAAACAACAATTTAATTAACCATTGCCAAAAACAAAGATATGAATTTTCGCGAATCGGATTGCAACCAGAACGTGTAGTGTTTTTATAGGCGTAGTTTTCTTTAGTGACTTCAGTTCTCTTTTTCGTTCTTTATTGTCGTTGAAAGAAAAGCAGATTATGAACCTCGCGAAAGTGACGTTTATAATTGCATCGAGTGTCAGTTTGGAGCCCAAGCTTTGGCAAGGGCTCTAAAACACGAGTGCAGTTAGTTACTTTCTGCTCGGTGCAACAATCTACTATTCTTTATTAGAAGTGAACGTTAAAGTAATAATGTGATAGGAACATAAATTGTGTACCTAGTAGTAAGGAACTGTTTAAACCTTCTTCTCTGTTAAACGTGCCTTATTTTCTATACTAATCTATCAATACTAATATATAAAGCTAAAGTTTGTTTGTTTGTTTGCTTGCTTGCTTGAACGCGCTAATCTCAGGAACATCTGGTCTAATTTGAAAAATTATTTCAGTGTTAGGTAGCACATTTATCGAGGAAGGCTATAGGCTATATATCATCACGCTAAGACCAATAAGAGCGGAGTACCAATGAAGAATGTCTCAAAATGGGGGTATTTTTTCCTTTTGAGAGCTTTCGCTGCGTGCGCTGCGTAAACGGTTAAAGCTTCGCAAAAATCATGTATGACAGTTATTTAAGTGAAAAAGTAGGTATCGTAATAAGACAGCGCCCAATTACAAACAAGTAACGAAGGAGTGCGTTGATTATATAAGAATCAACTACCTGCAAAGCTCGCGCGACCGAAACTGCTAACCGTTTAATGTCTAAACAATCGCTTTCGTAACGTTACCACTGACAGAATGACACGTGTTGTCTAGAGCCTTATGAGATTTTATGGTCGGTTAGCTTTTGTCGTAACTCTGGCCTCTTTTGATACGACAAACGTTATTAACGTTAATGGTGCTTACCAGAAAAAAATATATTTTACTTTACCTTTTTTTAAAGGATGGGAAATCATTAAATGACTCCTCCCGCTCTGGGCAGGGCCACGTTGAACAAATTCCACAACCAACCTTCATGCCAGGCGAGCCCGTCTACTAAGCTAACATCTCTTTGAGGCGCGCGTGGAACACAATGTGTCATCGACCCGGGCCTGATTCTGATCGAATGGCGAGCCAACAACGTTCGCCGTCCGCAAATCCGCGCCTATAGTTGCTGGGAATCGCCCTGCGCGACTCTCGATGCCCGGGGCGTCTTCTTCTGTTGCGGCATTACTAACATTACTGCCTCGCAGAAGGAGATGGCTTTCCATGCCTCCTCGCTCCGGACCATGGGTTGAACCAGGTCTGGATGCGAGAGGTCACCGCCGCCTATCGCCTAGACGAGGTGTTCCACCTAAGCAGGGTAGACCTCCACCGTATGCTTCATCGTATCCTCCGGGCGACCCTCGCAGTGTTGGCGACCGGGCGTGTCCTCCCGCCGAACTCGAAATAAGGGAAAAATGCCTGTATCTAAGGCCGAATCTATGGACTTCGGGCTTGGAGAGTAGACCCTCTGGTATCTCCCGAAACACCCGGTGAGAACCTGCGTTAGGCGGAAGGTGAGGACAGCGTGGCGCCGCTCTAGGCACTTTTGGCGTACCCAGTGCTGGGTTGCGACAGACGCCGTCGTACCGCCATGAGATCCTACGTCTCGCCCCGGCGTACCGCCTCCACGCGCCACTCATAAACGAGCAGGAAGATTCTCGCCTCCAGATCCCATGGCGGCAGTCCAGCAAGGAGGCTCGCCGCCTCGCCGGAGATCATGCGGCGCCGGAGATGACTGATGATCCGGCTGGTCTGGGGAAACTCAGACCAGCCGGATGGCCACGCGTTGAGGTATCAGGTTGGGCGCATCCTCAAAGTAAGCGCCCACACCGGCGCCTTTTATTTTAGATAGTAAATTATTGATCAACTCAATAATTTCACTATCTAAAATAAAAGGTAAATAAGTGTAAATGATTGAGACTTTCCAATAAACAGTACAGTAAAATTACAGGATTTTTCTTTTTTCACATTAAGCGGGTTTGATTCCCGGTTCAGACTAGTGATTATTTAAAATTATTTTAATGCAGTTCGTATTGTTTTAATAAAAACGAAGTCTTCAGTATTTTTTCTATGTACAGTATTTTAAGGTACTTTTCCTCCAAGTGGCCAAGTCTTTGGACACCTGTATATTATTTAATTGAAATGAACTGTGTACCGAGCACATCACCACAATCCCTTATCTGAGTTATTTATAAAATACAACTATTTATTCTATTTTTTTTTTTATTTAAAACATCGAATAATCGGTGTTTCGAAACTAATCGCAGCTCTTTAGTTTTAACATCTGTGGCAGAAATCCATGGAGAATCGTGTGTATCGAGGCCAAACTAATTTTGCACACATACATATAGCGTGACAGGCAGTGACAGCGTAGTGTTCTTGGTGGTAGAGGTGAGAAGTACTATGTCAAACGCGTACTGGGTCTTGGAAGTACGCGTCCGCCTAAATACTTATTCCAAAAACTAGGTCCACGAGCATTTAGGCGTAAGTTTATTGACGTTTCCATAGCTAGCGAGTCTTCGTAACTTCAAGATCGAGTAATCGGAGTAATTTCAGTTACGACTACGCGTTTATATTCCTATCTTTTCTACATTTTATAATACCTACTTAATATTAGGTCATTACATATGAAATTGGTGTTTTGTCGTACTGGCCACTTTGATCTCAAATATCTCCTCTTTGGTTTGGAATTCCAATTTCAAATTTATACAGCTATTTACTCATGCTTTTGTGTTTTGAAAATCGTAATTCATTTGTTTTTTCCTCCTTTGGTTTTTTCTTAGAGCCAGTCAGTTTACAAAATGGAAAACTTGAAATATCGCGTTATTTACGAGAATGAGTTCCATTGTGGCACCAGTGCTGCAGAAACGGCTCGAAAGATTAATGATGTGAATGGCGACGGTGTCGCAAAAGAAAACACAGTGCGTTTTTGGTTCCAACGTTTTCGTTCTGGAAATTTCAACCTGTAGAACAAGCCCCGTGGACGGCCGGAGACCAAAGTAGATAATGAAGAATTGAAGGCTATTGTGGAAGCGGATCCATCGCAAACCGCGTCCGAGTTAGCTGCAGGTTGCGTTGTTTGTGATAAAACTGTTTTAATCCACTTGAAGCAAATTGGGAAGGTGAAAAAGCTTGAAAGGTGGGTACCTCATGAATTGAGTGCAGCAAACATACAAACGCGCGTCGACTGCTGTGTTACATTACTCAACCAGCACAATAATGAAGGGATTTTAAATCGAATCATTACCTATGATGAAAAGTGGATCCTGTACGACAATCGGAAACGCTCATTGCAATAGCTGAACCCTAGCGAACCAGCCAAATCCTTTTTTTTTAACGGCGGGAAATCCTCATGGATGTCCTCTGCGCTGGGGCGGGCGGAGGGGTCTGTTAGCCTCTTACTGACTAAAACTACCCCGGTGTTCCATCTCTCACCTACGCCGGAGATCGCGGGATCTTACGACTTCCGTAATCCCCGGCCGGCCCGCCTCTGCGGGCCACCTCGGGTCAGCGGGGGGAGTGAGGTGTTTGACTCCCCACGCTACGTCAAAGAGGGGCGAACGGGAACACCACGCGCCGCCACCTCGGGTCCGAATGAATAGGTGGCGACAGACATCCCCAAGTCTGCCGCCCCTGGACCCAGTTAGGGGGCCGGAAGAGGGCAGCGTATCCTTCGACGCCCGGTGCGTCTGCTGCGGGCCAGGAGGGAGGTCGAGATCTCCCTCTCCCTTTCCGCAGCCTCCTTCTGCGCGATAACTGTTTCGCAGAAGGAGACCACCGCGTCCCAGGACTCTTCACCGTCAACCATAGCACGGACTACGGCTGGCAGCGAGAGGTCACTGCCTACCACAGAGATGAGGGCACGGCGAGGCTCCTCCCAAGCGGCCCACCCTGCCAGCGTATGCCGTGCCGTGTCCTCCCGACAGTCAACGCAGTGGTGACACCGAGCGTCCGGCTCCCTGCCCATGTTACACAGAAACCTCTCGAAGCAGCCATGCCCCGAGAGGACCTGCGTCACACGAAATGACAGGGAGCCGTGCTTTCTCCTGAGCCACAGGTCGAGCACTGGCCGGATGGCCTCGATAGTGACGAGGCCGGCGGAAGGCCGTGAGAGCCTGCCCCGCCATTGACACAAAAAAAAATTACTTGTGAGCTTTTGGTGGACTAGTGCCCGTGTCGTTCACTACAGCTTTCTTAAATCTGGCCAGACGATTACGGTGGATTTTTTTTTCTATTGTCAGCAACTGCAAACCATGATGGAAAAGCTAGCTGCTAAACAGCCGAGGCTGGTCAATCGCTCTAGGCCACTGCTGCTTCAGGACAACGCTAGACCACACACTGCACAACAGACGGCTACCAAATTAGAGGAGCTTCAATTGGAATGTCTAAGACATCCACCGTACTCCCCGGACCTTGCTCGAACAGAATACCATTTCGAAATTTGGATAGCTTCTTGCAAGGGAAAAAAATCGCCTCCGACGGGTCAGTCCAAAGCGCCTTCAAAGATTTTATTGATTGCCGTCCGAATGTTTTCTTTAGTAAAGGGATCAATGAACTACCTATGAGATGGCAAAAGTGCATAGATAGCAATGGTACATATTTTGATTAAATAAATACGTTATATTAAAAAAAAAACGACTTTGTGTTCCTCCCTTACAAAACGCAAATTTCATATGTAATGACCTAATATTAAATCTTATTGAAAGCTTGCTTTCATACTTGACAATCTTAGGACTGTCAGCTTATATTAACCTCCTGGTGTTCCAGTGGAAGCTTTTAGAAAAAAATATTGTTGGTAATATCAAAGAAAAGCTGGCGTATTTAGAAGGTAAGCTTTTCATAATTTTTTGAGCATTATTTTTGATATTGCTAAATATTTTCACAGATAGTGTTTTGATAGCTAGGTACTTACGAAAGTTATCGCAACGCTTGAACTCTGCTTACGAAAGTAAAAGTGGCTCTATTAGGCTTAGAAACGCAAAACAAATAAATCAGCTCGCAAACTCGGCTGCCGGACCGAACGCCTCCGGAACTGACCGAGCTTGTCGGTCGCAAACTCGTAGACGTGAGGCATAAATATTGGATTAAGTATGTTGATTAGGTATTTTTCGATGCGAGTCCGTACCTAATCCAAAGCGTCGCGGATTAGGTATGGCACAATTCGTACACAGTCTACACAGAAGATATTCCGTACCTTAGTTTCAAGTTCAATTAACACTGCCGCCAGCGCCATCTTTCAATATAGAAAAATGGTAAAAAGTAACCATCTCAATTATTATACAAAGTTGATTAAATACGCCTTTTGTGTGAATCTACAGAAGATGACAGTCCCAAGCCTGTGAGAATGCCTAATAGACGACATTTTAAGATTCTGCGCTGCACCATACACATTGTACAACCGCACTCTTTAAGTATGAAGGGTAATTTTGATCGCTATATTAGACGTTAAAAACCAAAGTATTCAGTACCGTTTGTCCATAAAAAACGAAATAGTATAATCCACCGTTCTACAATATATCAGAAACGGAACGTCCGTAATCCATGCCGAATATTTCTTACCCAATCCACATACGATACATAATATCGGTAACAGGCCAGCGGCTATCCTTACTAATATTATAAATGCGAAAGTAAGTCTGTCTGTCTGTCGCGCTTTCACGTCAAAACTACTGAACCGATTGAAATGAAATTTGGTACACAAATAGTCTAGAGCCTGAGAAAGGACATACGCTACTTTTCATCCCGGGAATATGTTCCCTGGGGATCACGCGGGCGAAGCCGCTGGCAGAAGCTAGTAATGAATAAATCAGGGGTTACTGAATTGCACTCGAAAGTTTTTTTTTTTTCAATTATATCTTGGTGCTTAAATAGACTTATATTGTGCGTTTAAATACTAGGATTAGGTATCGTTTTTACGTAATCCGACTCATGTCTACAAACTCGCAAGTCGCAACACTCGTAACAGACGCGAATATAGTGTCAAACGCCATACGCCTAAATACTCGATACGCGTTTACGTGGTGTGCACGAAATAGGTCTTTACGCGTCCAGCCAAAAACCTATTCCAGTACATACATCTCATCTCTACTTGGTAGTGTTCTACAGCTCACTTCATACTTTGTTTCCATGTGATCTTAAAACTATTAGAAATAAAATGTGGAGGCCGACTTTTACAATATTACAGAAAGTGGTGTTGCCTTCACTTAGAGAAAACGTAAATATATCGAAAATATTATTCTCTACTAAAAGCCGGCTTCCAAAATCGACATCAAAGTTAACCCTCGTCAGTGCTAGTATCGGTGTCCTCCTCGGCGCGGGTTATGGAGGTTACACGCATTATAAAGTGAATGTTAAAAAGAGTTTCAAACCAGGCGAGACTGAGGAGTATGCCTTTCTGAAGGAGGCTCCTGAGTATGGGGCTCATTACCGAGTAAGCAAACTTTTTTAATTGTTTTATCAGTGGTAAACCAATTGTAAGCTTTTATGTAACACCCGAGACAATCTGAAAGTGTTCGGACGTTATTTGAGTGTAAACACAGTTAACTAAAGATGTTAGCGTGCTCTGATGAGAAATAAAGTTAAAATGCGTCAAAGTAATGTAATACATAACCTACAAAGTAAACAAGTATTACACAGAGCTGTCATAAATTCTTGATACATATATAGATAGAAACTACGTTGGGACACCTGCACTATATAGATAATAGAATGTCATGGCTGTAATTTAGGTGAGAAGAGAGCTGACCCTTATATTACTTATGCAACTGAGTACCTATGAATGTTTTAACCCTAAATTAGATAACAGTATCTTTTGGTTCTGGTTATATATGGATATTGTTTTATCAAAGTGCCTGATAGCAATTCATAGGCAGACTCATATTTTTTTCCCATACAGGTCTACAAAACACGAAAATGGTGGAATAAGTTTTATAAATTATGGAAATAATACATGGTTACTTAAGTTTTTAGATTATAGTACTGAAAAAGAAATTAAATAATATATAATATAATGTATAGGCCTTGAGAAAGCTTTACTCCTTATTACATGATTCAATGAATGCACCTGTAATATTATAGTAGCTATGTCACCAAGAAGTATACCTCTAAAAATTTGGGGAGGCCTTTGCCCAGTTGTGGGACAGTATAGGCTTGCACTACACACAAACTAGGAATCTTAAATAAAGTGAATGAATGGATTTCTATAATAGGTATTCTGTAAACTGTATATTCTCTTTACTCTTTATTCCCCTACAGAAAATTGTGGTTAATTGACAACTTATAGAATAATTATATTCATTTTAGTGCTTAATGCCTTGTAAACTTTGCTGTGACTGTTTGCAAAATATGGATTTACTTTAATTGCACAAATAACTTTTTATCTGTGTTTAACTAAGTGCCTATTTGTTGTTATGCAAATAAATATCCTTATTTTTAATAAGTCTCAGAGAGCCTCAGAGAGCATGTTAAGCGGTTGATCCCAGCTGTCATTTGTGGATCTTTGGAAGTCGTTACAGATTGTCAGAAGTCAGTAAATCTGACTCCAGTTTTGCCAAGAAGTACTGTGTTATGCACTTCATGGGTTGTGGAGGTCTGGTTGGTAGCTGTTCCACATAAAATACTAGTATTCAGCTGAATTCAGTTTGACTGGAAGCAGACCCCAATAATTATAGTTGGGAAAAGGCTAGGCTAGATGATGTAGATAAAGGTAAAAAAATAGTTTGTGACCTGTTCAGGAACTTCTGAGAATTAACTAAATACGAATTTCAGTAAAAACATTCTGAATAGGTGCTAAAATGTGTACTGGGCATACTTTTTCATGTGATACTGTGAATTATTGTTATTATTACTTTTGAAATAAACTTCTACTAAGTTACATAAGGTTAATTCAATCAATAACAAATAATCCTCAACTCAATCAACTCATAATAACAACACTGCACTAGTTTTTATAAGCGATTTTCCTGTGCTTGTTATGAGGTGTACAATAAAGTATATAATAAATAATAACAAATGTGTAATAAGAAACTAAGTACTGTAATGAGTGTGACTCATGGAACAAACATAAAAATTGAATGTGCTTACATAATTTATAGCTTCTCCTGACAGTGACTATAGACACCTGCTAAAATAATTAATTGATGGTTGTCCTATGTGGGAAAATAATATGAGGCTAGGAATTTCTATCATGTATATTGTTAATACAATACATCAAGGAAATGTTACACTGCATACAATCTGATGGCTTTGATCACAGCACTGCAGCAAGAATTCAGTTTTCTCAGTCAAACTATAATCAGTTTACATTTTGATAAATGTAAATTAATTACAGTTTGACCAGTAATGTTTCAGTAAAAAACCGGCCAAGTGCGAGTCGGACTCGCCTACCAAGGGTTCTGTACAAATTTGTAGCTACAGATTGCTTTAAATAAAGACTATATTTTATATGATTTAATTAAAAATGTATAGTTTTCACTCATTTTTCTACACTTGTGGTATAAGACGGTATTACTTGCCAAATTTCATAGTTCTAGGTCAACGGGAAATACCCTATTCATTTTGATTCCCTTGAGAGTGTCGAAATATACGTTTTTTGCGGCATAAATGACACGGCATGAAACTTGGAAGTTTAGTTTTTTCACAGCTGCAAGGGGCCATAGACCTGAGTTTATGGTTTTAATTTCAATTTCAGAGTATATGGTCTTGACAGACAGATGGACAGACACAGACAACAAAGTGATTCTATAAGCTTAGCTTCTATAGCTTCCGTTTTTCCTTTTGAGGTACGGAACCCTAAAAACCAACTTTTGTGTATTATGGTGGCTAATATACTAAAATTAAAATAAGAATGGATATTTAACTCATCAAAACTGTTACTTTGTCTGAATTTGATAGTGCTCTCATTAAAATATTTTGGAAGATTGATGATATCCTACTTTAAAATCATTATGCTATTCAAGTTCAATATTGTGACATTCTTATCAGTCAAAAATTATTACACAATAATATGTGCTTATGTAACTTGTGATTAATAATCGTTTTAAAGTATTTTCAAAACCAGTTTTATAAAAATAATAGTGTTTCATTGTAATTTTGTTTTCCGTTGACCTTTACAAACTCAGTATGTTATATTTTGTCTCAAGTTGGGCCAAATTGTAGTTCTAAACTGTGTTAGATCACTAAAGCATGTATACTTAAGCTTCAATAGTTGAATTTTGACCTTGCACAGGTTGCTATGACACTAGATTTTGTATAAGAAACCACTCAACAAAAAACATTTGATAAATATCATTTAACAGTAATTCTGTACGTTATTAAAGGTCTACACTGATATTTTATGCATGTTATTAGTCTAGTCATGGTCTTTTAGCTCTCAAGTGGCAACTCTACCCATTATCTGGTCACTGTGGATCCACAATAGTGAAGTCGGGGTAGTAAATGTAATATTGTTGTTGGTCCTCAAACAGGTCAAGACTTTCTTATTGCAAACCTGCTATGGTTGTATCATTGATCAGAATCAACTAATGACAAGGAATCATGAAAATGTAGGTCAAGTCCAACATATTATTTTGGTGAAATATGTTCTTTTACGTATTTTGAGACAAGAAAATGTGAGTGCTACTATTGAATCAGCCGAAATTAATTGCATTTACAACAATTTTACGTTACGTTTTGAAACATTCAATTTTTTACTGAAAAAGTATCATATTTCTATAAACCATAAAAATTTTCATAATGTTCAAGGCCGCCGATTCTGCAAGCACAAATAGTACAAGGAATCAGTTTGCCGCCGTTGTAACATAAGACGACACAAAAAACACTTGGGACAGCTTTTTTTTTCATGAAATTGGTCTATCTTTCAATTGAAATTGTCCATTAATTGAACCCCTTTGTTTTTCGCGCGGCCTATATCGTTTTTTCCACTTAACTGTTTGATATTATTGTCGGCGGTGGCTGATTACTATTTTCTCAATGATTTTGACGATAAAAGGTTTTTACTTACCGAATTAATTCCTTGCCGCCGACAGGATTTGACACTTACTAATTGCTCGTTTACGAGTGCTGCCATCCACCGGGTTTCCCCGGATTTGCATTAGTTCGGAGGGCGTCCGACCGATTCTGTTAAAATTTGGTACACATATGGACTTCTGTGACCCAAACACGGACGCGTTACGTAAATCATGAAATTTTTAGTATGGGGGCCACTTTTGGGGGTCAAACTAGAAAATAAAAAATAAAAGTTTTTTAAACAATATCGTGTGACATATCAAATGAAAGGGCTTACTGTGAGGGTTTTAATTATATTTTTTTCATAATTTTAAAATAAATGCTTTAGAAGTTATTCAAGAAATTAGACGAAAAATGACCATTCCCCCCTTATCTCCGTAACTACGGAGCCTAAAATTTTGAAAAAAATGGAGATAATAGATCTTTACCTAAATATTACAGGAAAACCTATTAGAAGTCTGTAGTGTTAAAATAATATGTTATAAAAAAAATTCGTTCGGAACCCTTTGCACGCGAGTCCGACTCGCACTTGGCCAGTTTTTTTTGGGAACTATATTTTCTATCACCAAAATTTATATTTGTCATCAAGTATAAATAGATCTATCGCCACGAAATATTTTCGTTCTCAGATAAACAAAAATTGTTCCCAGGTATGAATTATCAAATTAATGTTAATATATGTGTAAAATAAGAGATCGATAACCAATAAAATTATATTGCATTACATGAATATAAACTTCGTTCTTATAATAACAGTTTTGTTACTTAAATAATAGCTCTGTGCTCAGAATGGTAGATCTGTCACCAAATAAATCGATTATCGATCCCTGACTGCGACTCCTTTTTATCGGGATTTTTATAGCCGGGACACCCCGACTCGGACAGGTTAGGTTAGAAGGGGATGGCGGGGTCGAGTGAGCGAGCGAAGCGAGCGAATAGACCCCGCCATCCCCTTCGTGGTTATTTTTTTATAAACCATATGCGTTGGTGATCTCTTTAAATTAGTTTGCTTAAATACTTATTAGGACAAACCTATTATAATACATACAAAAACATTTATTTGGTACTAGACCCTATATCTCCATGATTTTAGGTGATTTATTGTGGAATTGATTTTATATTGTTTGGTGACTACATTTTGGTGACAGATCTACTATTTGGAGGACAAACCCTATTATTTAAGAAACACAAAACTAATTAAATTGGTGATAGCTTAAATGATACCCGTTTTTTTTTGTCCGGGGAAGCTCGATTGATTGAAAGGTTCAATGTAGAAAAATATTAAAACAAATGTTAGTTAAAAATTAATTCATAATTGTAGCTCAGTTGGCAAAAAAAATCTCGTAAGTCATTATTTTTGTTTTTTTTTAGGCATAAGTTGACAAAGAAACTTATCGAACTAGGTATGACTGGTTAATATACAAATATCCAATCAGATATACTAGCTCGCTTAGCGCGCCCTCAATTTCAAGATTCGCTTGATTGTAACAGCGTTTCCGCATAAGCGCGTTTCTGCAATTAGTCAAAAAACACAAGGTATTAAAAAGCAAAAAACAAAATGCACAACACCACGTCAATGCAGACGCGCGCCGCTGCCGTCGTGGGCTGTTTCATATAAATCTATGCATTAAAACGCGCCGCTCGCCGCCCCGCCGACGCCGCCGCGCCCCGCCCGCTGATTTCGTGTCCGCAGCCTTATTAATAAATCCTTGTATATGCAACATTTGACGCGCGACATGATGCACAACATGTTCCTCATCATGTTGAATGGCAACTAGGATCTTTTTTTTAGTAACATTGTCAAAGTTGCGCGCCTGCTGGCAACGTCGCGCGTTGTTGTGCAAGTTTGTGAACATGTTAGGCGTCACGTGTTGCGCCTCAAATTAGTGGCGGGGCGATATGTTATTACTGTCCTGTCAGGTTTTCTACCGGTTTCACACAAAGACTGCGCTGCGATATACTTACATTACTAAAGATACTTCGTTCTGCCTTTGCTGTGTGTTATCATCTTACTCAAAGCTAGCGTTACATCAGCTTTTGCGCGTTGCTATGCGCTCAGCGTATTTTATGCTTACGAACGACGTGTAAACTGTTTTTTTACTCCACGTGTAAACTTGCAAATCCCTGGCTGGCGAAAGGAGAGAACATTTCAGAAAGGGCAAGGATGCTGGTCATCCATGGGAGATTGGGAGCACTATTACATGAGAGTACATAAAATTTGTTATCTGTGATGCTGGCGTGTGAATAGAAACGTGTTAAATTCAAATGTTTATAATAATAAAATTGTTGAATAGTGGGTTGATAAAAAATATCGCTTAACTAACATTGAACTAACCTATGTCTTTTTGATAGCCCCAGCCAAATGGTTATCAGATTTTTATAAATAATTTTGAGATTTTATTGTTCTTATACCTACCAAAATTTACTTAACGTAATTGATTGTTCTATTTGAAGTTATTGTAAGCAAAGCGAAATGATTTATGGGTTTCAGAATATCGTGTACTCGTGTACCATATCAACTGCAAACCAAGGGATACCTATGTCGTCCTTAAACCTTACTCTTTTTAAAATGCTTTAGCTAGAAATAACAGATCTTAATAAATGTTTTAAGACAGCAAACATTGGGTTTTTAAAGCACATTATAATTCCGTATTCTACTACGACTTTATATTAGATACATACAACTTCCGAGCGTATGATACCGCGCTTATAGCCGTTTGCCGGATATCATAAGCATATAAAGCGCCGCCCACACACATCCGGGTTCCCGTCCCTGACGGGACACGGCCGGGACGGAGAAAAACGGTTACATACGATTTGTACGAACTTGCTCACACATATCCGTGTCAGGAGTTCCCGGATCGTCAGTGTCCCGGAGCACGCACGGACGCACGGACGCCCTGACAGTGCTATCCGATTTTTTATCTGCGTCCCGGCCGTGTCCCGTTAGGGATTCAAGAGCACTTGTGCAACATGAACACAAAAAAAAATAATAGAACTTGTCCGACAAAATTAAATTATTTACGATCTATCTAATCCACATTATTTAAATCCAAAAAAGAAAAATAATATATATAACTCGGAACTCGGATAGCCCTAACCCGGATGTGTGTGGACACGGATGACGGACGGACCGTCCCTGACGGGAACTCAGATAACCCTGACCCGAAGCTCGGATAGCCCTGACCCGGATGTGTGTGGACCGCCCTTTAACTTATGGATGCGTTCGTACCATTGACAACTAGAGAGATAGCAAACTAGGTTACAATTAGAATAGTCATCTGATTTTTATTAACTTTGATAAAAGGTGTCTGAAGTATTTGAAGTGATCGTGTAATATGATTATGACGTGCGATATTTGTTTTTAGATAATAAATGACGCTGATACGAGTGACCTGCAACTTACGCTGTTCCAATACCGGACTTGTCCGTTCTGCTGCAAGGTTCGGTCGTACCTGGACGCTCGCGGCATCAGCTATGAAATCGTGGAGGTAGACGCTGTGCTACGCCAGGCTATCAAGTGGTCAGGGTATAAGAAAGTGCCCATATTGCTTGCCAAAGTTGATGGCGGATATCAGGTGATCAAAATCGTTTCTTACAATAAATATTGAGTTAACTACTCCCGTACGTGTTCGAGTGTGAAACAAAAGCTCAAGTAGGACAAATTTATGCCGTTCCTTTTTAGATTGGCTTTCGGTTCCTATACAGAGTTGGCAAGTGCTTCATAACTTCCATAACTGTTAAAACTGTTTCCCCCTATCTAGTTCTGTAATTTGTTGAGTTTTTTTGCAGACACTAATTAGTATCTAATGGCAAAGAAACTCTAGAAAGCTTTTTAACATTTTGTGAATAAGTGCCTCAGTTTCTTTAAAAAAATACGTAATTGAATGAATCATATTTCAGCAACTGTTGGACAGCACGGCCATCATATCTGTTCTTGAGACGTACTTAAGGGACAAGTCGACTGGTTTGCGGGAGATTGTCAAGTTCTATCCGGCGACGAAGTTCGTCAACGATGCGGGCACGGAGACCACCGATATTGCCAACAAATACTTCATCATGCATCAAGCTAATGTACCTGATGAAACGGAGAAAGCCCTGGAAATGTAAGTGTTTTCTAGACGATAGCAGGGGTAGTTAATAGTATTTGCTATGCTTTTCTTATTTGGTAAAAAAGATAGACAAAAAAATAGTTTTTCGATCTATATTACGTTAAATTACATACAATGCAAAATCACGCCTATTACAGTTGTGATTTTATGTGTTAATTTGACGTTATACCTCGAAAAGGTTTAGGCACACGGGTAATACTTTTCTTCGAAAGGAATCTTTGAGATGTATTTATTTACCAAATAAGACAAGCAGAGAAATACAGACTGTAGTTTTGTTATTGTTTTAGTTGTACCTAGTCGCTTTAAGAACGCTTACGACGTACGGAATTTCATACAAACTTTCAGGGCCTTTTTTTCGAAATTAATGAACTTCCTACGCATAAGTAGAATAAATAGGTCTAAAAATTTATTAGAGAACATTTTCTCAAAGTAGTGTTACAGCTAAATTCGACCGATTTTAAATTTTCCATAATAAACAGTGATTTCCAATTACCTTTTTAAATAAGACGTGCCGAAAATTTTCTCTTATGATTTTTTTACCTATTTATCCCGCTTATACATAGAAAGTTTAACTAAAATCGGTTCATTCATTAAAAAAAATAAAGACTTGAAAGTTTGTATGAATGAAATGCCGTGCGGCGTAAACGCTAATAAAAGCTGCCAAAACAAGTTGGTTTCGCTGTTGGCTTTGTATAGTTAAAACAAATTAGCATGAATGGCGCGACGAGGGGGATTAAGCCACTTGTCTCACCGCCGGCGAGGAAGCGAGTAGCTATCGACTATTTGCTCGCTGAGGAAAGGGACAAAAGATATAGATCTCGTGTGAGTAAAAGAGTCACACTCATGTCGATAGCTGGCTGTTCACACTGCCGGCGAGCGGCTCTTACCTCTAGTTCATCGCAGCGACAAGAGCTATCAGAGATTGTACTCGCTCAGCGACATTCGCTCGGCCATGCTCGCTTGGGGGTCAGAACTCACTAAACAGCAGTAATTGCTACCTATAATGCGGTCCGGAGCTAGTATTACGAGTAAAAGCCCGTCGCACAAAAGCACTCGCTGAAAGCCGAGCGCCAAAACTATCGAAACTTTCACTCGCTACTCGCAGCTCGCCAACTCGTTTCGAGTTTGAAGCTTTACTCGCTACTCGCTCATCGCCGGCGGTGAGACAAGTGCCTAAGCGAGGGGGAATAACGTTCCTTATCGTTTCCCTCCCCCATTCACGATTGTCCCCTTCTAACGAAGCGAACGTGCTTGATTTCATTCACAAAGCCAGTGTGTTATTCGAAAGTATTTTGTTCGAGCGCGAGCACGTTTTGTTTCAAATTTCTGGAGTGGGGCGGGCATCTGTTATTGTGTCCTGTTCACAATTTTATTGATATTTAGAGGGACATGTTTAGTTGCAGAATTTGGGATGAACCCGTAGTATATCCTCATTATTTTGTAGTAGGGTTGTCGGACTCCTACCGACTTAAACCCGTTACCATTAGTGGAGCCTGGGATACAAGACCATTCTCGCGCACCCCGGACTGGCCGTAGTATCCTCCTGTCTCCTAAAAGTAACCTAATCTTCCAGTGAAGAGCGTCAGTGGCGTCAATGGGCGGACCGCGTGCTTGTCAACACGTTGTCTCCCAACGTGTACAGAACTACGGCCGAGGCCCTGGAGACTTTCCAATGGTTCGAGGAGGCCGGCGGCTGGAGGAAGTTCTTCCCCGCCTGGGAATGCACCCTCATGGTCTACATTGGAGCCGCGGCCATGTATATGATTTCGAAGAGGTTGAAGACCAGGTAAAGTCTCTTTTTATATTTAGCTGCAGTACGCGCGACTCTTTCCGATTAAATGGATTTCTGTGGTACTCGGAAAAAGGCCGGAGTTGCATTTAACATCTTTGTATCAGCAGCCGCGTTTGATGTGCTCCTTGCATTGCGGTTAAACCTTTTATTAAACTTTATCGATGACATCTGGGGCTGCCTTAAGTTTAATTGCGGTTAAAGCGCTTGAACTTCGTCCACATAATTAGTGCGACTTTGGATTAAGCTGGATTCTATTCTGTCCTATTAGGTATTGTGCATAGGCCGTAGTGGCTTTTTTCCATTATCCTCCCTCTAGAAGCAGATTAGGCCTTCCAGTTTATTCAGGATGTCTGTAAGAGAATTTGGTGATCCTATGGTTTGTTTATTTTTGTGTGTGGTGATGCACACAAGGAACATGTGCGCAACTGCTTTCCTCGCCTCCATGCATGGTCTGCAAAGAGGGCTGTCTGTTATGCCTGTCGAGTGGAAGTGTTTGTTTAGTGAGCAGTGACCAGTGATGGTCCCCCTCACCAGGCGCAGGCTGCCCTTGTCCAGTCGCAGAAGGCGCCTAGTTAACTAGCACATGGCATGGCCTCCTTGGACTGCCTGCAGCCTGGTGCAGAGGTCCAACAGGTCTCTGCTTGTGTGGGTGTATTCTTGAAGCCATCTGCGTAACTTATTGAAGAGGAGTAGCTCAATGGGTTCGAGTTTCAGACTAGGACCCCTTCAATCCCACCGTGGCAGATCCTTGCCCGTTCTTCAGTTGCGTCATTGCTTATTAATTCGCTGTGTCCATTTATCCACTGCAGCTTCAGGGTTCAAGACGACCGCGCCGATACCGTGCCATCGCTGCTTGATTTTACTTGGTATAAAGAGCCTAGCTGTGCGGTGGCGGCGCGGCGGTGGCACCGTCTACACGAGCCTTTACGGTGTTACAGTTGAGCACCGCGACGCGTTCCAGTGCATTGAGGCATTCATGAGTACGTTTCGAAGTAGTGTAGTGGAGGAGTGAGGTTCTATCGGAGTATGCGAACGTGCATGCGTATCCGTGACTCTCCGACTTCTATGGCATGGCTCGATTGGATGATGCCCACACGCTCCACCTGTTTGAGTTTTCTCAGCGGGCTGGATATTTTGATATTGAGGTCATAGGAGAGGACTCCAGTAACAGCAACTGATGAGTGTAAATTGTCAGATCTTTCGGGTTTGAGTAATAATCACACAATTATTCGCGCATTCCTGGAGGCTCATTTTGATTGGTATTGTATGCTTAAGTTTACTTATTTAATTACCTATATATGTAATTAGTTTTATCATTGTTTCATATTTAATTTTTGGGATAATATAGTATGCTAGCGGACATGTGCCATCCATTTATTTAATTTATTGATCGATATCTATCATAAAATGTTGAATAATGTTATATAAATTCAAGTTCTTTAAACTTAACAGACAGTTGTGTTGCTGGGGAGTTTGTTGGCTTCTTCTTCCCAGCTAAAACACTAGGAAGTGGTGACGGGCTGAGCGATTTGGGGGACTGTCTTCATGTAAATTTTGACGTTCAAAAAGTGCTGATTTTCAGCCTAGTTTGAATAAATGCCTTTTGATTTTTGATTTTGATTATTCTTGTTTTTGTTGTTGCGGGTGTCTTTAGTGTTGTATCGTTGGATGATGCCATCATAGGCTGTCGCTTAAAAGGATCTTCTAAAATGCGTTTGCGCTTGATTCTTGAGTCTTTTCCCAGGACTGATCCTGAATGCCGCTAGGACCGCTTCCTACCGCACTATAAGGTGTAGAGTGGTAGACTTAGTATCGCCTGCAAGGCAGCAGTCGATGTGCTTCTCGTACTACTATTTTTACATTGAAAAAGTAATTTGCGTAAAATATGTTTGATTTGCCTTTGTCAGCGGCTTTACTCTCGTTAAAGAAGCCTAGAACCGTCTTTAGGAGCCCATCTCCACACATATGTACAGGGTGTCCCGAAACTCAACGTCAAGCGGGTATGGGGCGATAGGCCACGTTATACCAGTTCAGGCAAAAATAAAAAAAATAATGTTACTTGGTTGAGTGATAATAGGAATACTTTTGGAAATGTTGAAAATTAACACACATTTAGGTCCTGTGATCACAAATTTCCCAATTTTGTAGTTTTTTTTAAATGTTATCCTAAATAACTAAGCTATTGATTGCAGTCACAAATCCAATAATTGATTTATGGTCACTTTAGCAAAAATATAAAGTTTTACTGGGTCATATTTAAAAACCTTTTCTCAGATAACTTTGACACTGCATCTAAAAAAAGTACTATGCCACTCTGGGCAAGTTACTTAAAAAAGTGGCCCATTTAATCAAGATTTCAAAATGGTACTTATAATACTTGCTACTTATCTTTCCATAAAAAATATTATCAATGTTTTCAATCATTTAGAGCATTAAAAAGTCGAACAACATTACCAAAAGCAAAGAGAAAACTTTTACCTAAATAGTAATTTAGTGTGCAAAAAGTTCTACTTCACCATAGTGAAAGAAAGGAGTGTTTGGAGTGTGTGAGTAGTGAATGGATTGAGACAGACTGATATTTTATTTTTAGAGAAAGCGAGACGGATTGTGACGCCAATGCATGATAGTTAAGTATTGTACCATTTTATAATCTTGATTAAATGTGCCATTTTTTTTAAATAACTTGCCTAGGGTTGGTACATTTTTAGGATTCGGAAAAAAAAACGGGATCCATATAGGATCACTCGGGTGTCTGTCTGTCTGTCCGTCTGTCACAGCCAGTTTTCTCCGGATCCATTGAACCGATTCTGTTGAAATTTGGTACACATATGAACTTATATGACCCAATAACGGACGCGTTACGTAAATCATTAACTTTTTAGTATGGGGTCACTTTTGGGAGTCAAACAAGAAAATTAAAAAAAAAAGTTTTTTGAACAATATTTTGTGACATATCAAATGAAAGGGTTTTACTTATATTTTTTTTTATAATTTTAAAATAAATGGTTTTGAAGTTATTTAAGAAATTAGACGAAAAATGACCATTCCCCCCGTTATCTCCGAAACTACTGATCCTAAAATTTGGAAAAAAATGGAGATAATAGATCTTTACCTAAAGATTACAGGAAAACCTATTAAAAGTCTGTAGTGTTAAACTAACATGTTAAAAAAAATTCGTTCGGAAACCTTTGCACGCGAGTCCGACTCGCACTTGGCCAGTTTTTTTAAAGATTTCATTAAAAAAAAAACACTACAAATTTGGAAAACTTGTTATCACAGGACCTAAATATGTGATCTAGAGTGTTGATTTTCAACATTTTCAAAATTATTCCTATTATCACTTACCAATTAACATGGAATTTATTTTTTATTTTTGCCCGGAACTGGTATAACCTATCCTATCGCCCCGTACCCGCTTGACGTTGAGTTTCGGGACACCCTGTATATCTGTACCAAAAGTCTTCAAAGTCGGTGATTTAGGCGTGAAAGCGTAATCAACAAACACTGTCGCATTTATAATATTGAGTTACGATTTTAATTATGACGCGGCAGAAAGCTGTGTGTCGACGATAACGTTTATACGAGACTTCACCTTTACCCTTGAACACTACATCTTTCAGGCACAAGATCAAGGACGATCCCCGCGAGTCTCTCTACGACGCCGTCAACGACTGGATGGATGCTGTCCAGAAGAAGGGCAAACCGTTCCTCGGCGGCGACAAACCCAACCTGGCTGATGTTACTGTCTACGGAGTCCTCAGCAGCATCGAAGGATGTGGAGCCTTCCAGGACTTGAAGGACAACACGGCGGTCGCGAAGTGGTACTACGATACAAAGAATGAAATTCAGACACGAATGGGTAAAGTTATCGCCGTGCATGCTTAGACGTCTACGAGGGTTTTTACACAGCGACTTTTTGCAGTGATTCTGAAGCGATATAGTCTACCTTTGTTCTTGTTGCTTCACTCCAATGCAGAATTGCAGACGGGTGATTGTATCGCGCGGCAAAAAGACGCCATGTGTAACCGCTACACGAATCGTGTTTTGGTGTTGATAAGCAATTTTGACATATTCTGTGTCGTAGAGATAAATATTAAGTTTTTGTTGAAGCGCAGTGGTTGCCAGAGTTATGTGCTAGGATTTTTAAGGGCTCGTTCTTAAGAAGTCGTGTTTAAAAATCTTGTCGAGATTTAGGGTACGATATACGACAATATGAGACATTCGATATCGGTTGCCACTACTATTTAGAATACCTGTGAAATATGTTGTTCTTACTACCTCAATAAATTCTAAAGTTAGTAACATGACCATAACACAGTTACATTTGCTTGATCACTAGTTAAAATCACAAGTTCTTTCGATCGTACTCGTGATCTCCAAGCATTTTCCAAGATATTGATAGCACTAACACATAATGGATCTTACTGAGATAACTTCGTACAAACTATTAACTTTATCATATTAGATTAGAAGAAATATTAAAGCCAAATAGCCACTGGAATGAAATTAAACACTTCTTACGTAATTAGTTTTAAAGTAACTAATTTTGCGCAAGACTTTTTAATTTAGGCAAGCATTAGGCACTTTCTCACCGCCGGCGATCAGCGAGTAGCGAGTAAAGCTTCAAACTCGAAACGAGTTGGCGAGCAGCGAGTAGCCAGTGAAAGTTTCGATAGTTTTGGCGAGTGCTTTTAGCGAGTGCTTTTGTGCGACGGGCTTTTACTCGCAATACTCGCTCCGGCCCGCACTATAGGTAGAAATTAGCGCTGTTTGGTGAGTTCTGACCGCCAAGCGAGCATCGCCGAGCGAGTGTCGCTGAGCGAGTACAATCTTTGATAGCTCTTGTCGCTGCGAACAACTAGAGGTAAGAGCCGCTCGCCGGCAGTGTGAAAAGCCAGCTATCGACTATAAATGTATGTGCCTCTTTTACTCACACGAGATCTATATATATCTTTTGTCCCTTTCCTCAGCGAGCAAATATTTGATAGCTACTCGCTTCCTCGCCGGCGGTGAGACAAGTGCCTTAAGGTGGGGTTTTTGGAAAAAGTTGTATTAGTTGCAAAACCCCACCCTTAAGGGAAATATAACCCATACCCCGCCAATAAGGAAAGATTTTGTAATATGAAAAATCTTACTCTTTGGGATAAAATACTTGATAAGTTTGTCATTATTAGTTTTTCAAAAACATAATTTTTTGATTGTGTATGAAAGAATATTAGCTGTCTGATCAACTCGAAATATTATTGCTGGAATCTTCGTAATCGGGTCAGTACTTCCAGAGACTACCTTCTAGGAACAAACAAGCAGTTTTACTATACCATTACATGGTTTAGCTTAGCTAGGAAACCCATTGTAGAGCTGTTACTACATTAAATTAATTGGTGATTATTTTTTTATTCTTGCTGGTCACTGGCATAGTCGCTATTCACTATTATTAGCTAACAGAAAGTAACATCTATTCCCCTCAGTGATGCTGATTGGCAATAATTGTCAGATATGTCCAGAAATTAGTAGCAGCATTTGAGAATTTTCACAAAAATCGCTACTCTGCTTTGTGCTATTTAAGAGAGTGGCCATACCTGATCCAGTAACTTCGCGTTTTCCTCGTTATAAACAAACACAAACGAGATATAAACTGCGCCATGGCTCATGACCTTGCCCATTACATAAGCGCGAACAGATATAAAACGAGTTGCATGCTACATACGTTATACATGTTCTGACAGCTATGCACACGCTAACGAGTGTTTGGCTGACGTAATCTCATCACAAGGCATGTGGCATTGTAATCAGCATTATTCGGTACAAAGTGGGTTGATTGAAATACGTATTCGCTGTTTTATGAACATTGCTATTCAGTTTCTTCGGTATATCGAAATTCAACTAGAAGGGACATAAGTATTGTGTGACTACACGGCGAGTTAAATGGTTTTGATAACCCTCGTGTTCTCAAATTATGAAAGCAGAAGTTGTGTCGCCAGAACTGCAACCTCATTGCGTTTCACGCTCGCAAATTCGAATCCTTTTTTTTGGTGTTGTTTACGTTATCGAGCATACAATTGGTTTGAACAGAATAATTATGAAACTGTGAATTACACCCAAATTAAAGGAATTGTGTTGGTGAGCACGTTACACAATATACATCCTATACAGAAAGAAAGGTTGCCTCGAAAAGCATCTTGGATTGTCGTTACACGTAGTTAGAAGCCTGAAAGTTTAACAACCAGTCGAGTGCGTTTCCAATAGAGATGTGCGAGGATGAGTCGGTAAATGAAGCAATTCTATTGGTTCTTAACGAACACATCCCTCGCTTTGCATCCTCGTACACCTCTTGGTAGAAACGCACCCTTTCCAAAGGATTACTCAACTAGTGGGCTGTGGAGGTTGTATAGGCAGGCGCGAATAGAAAATATGTGTGTTCAGCTCCATCCGGTGAGACTGGAAGTCGAGCCCTACGTAATGGGAAACAGGCTCACCAGATGATGGACATATTTTTGTGCAATAATAATGAATGAATAGATACATTTATCCAATATATATTCCTTTAAAAACGTATGTAGGTATTACTTAGTTTAATCTTATAGCATCTTCAGAGAATATTTACAATTTACTGGTTTACCTACCAGCGGTCGCACACCTTCGCCGAGCATGAGCTTCCGCGCGCGGTCTGTGATTTCGCAACTTTACGTGTGGTTTGAGAAAACAAATAAATATTTCGAATCATTGTGTAGCACATGATCAAAATCTTTTCTGTCTAAGAAGTCTTTATCCGTGTAAATAATAGTAAAATGTTATTTATTCATTTAATTTGCATAATAGTAAATAGGTATTGTAATTATTTCTATCTTTTGCCACCTATTGGTACCTATTTAGCGTTTCATCGCAATAAGCCACTGGTTTTAATGTCGTAAACTGTTTATTATAAAGTTAATTCTTTATTGTACTACATAACAACTTATATTAATTTACAGTGATTAAAACAGTTCATGTACAAAGGCGAGCCTAACTCAAAATTGAGATTTTTACCAGTAAACGTATAGGTACCTTTGAGTAATAGAGAGATATCACAATTAAATATATATTTGCGTTTTTGTGTATGTACCTACTGCAATATAATTGTTAAAGTTTTATGGAAAAGTCTAGAGAACAAGCCTAATTAATAACTTAGAAGCTATCAGCACCATTTCACGTGGCGTAGATAAGACCCATGTAGTTTTGTGCCTGTTTCAACATACCTATTAAAAGATTGTAGAGCAATATAAATGTTAACTTGTGATTTTATTGTTTAGTTTAAACTTGTTATTAAATACATGATTATTTGTTTGTTATGTTTAATTTCATGAGCCAGATCCGGAAGATCATAACAAATGGAAGAGGAAAAAGCCTTTTCAGCAGTGAAACAATCGTCACTAAATAGTTTAAAACAGTTGGTGTCTACCTCCGTCTGTTTCTCCTCTTAGGTACTTCTAAGCCACGCAACGGATTTTGATACGGATTTCACAAATGGATAAAGCTATAAATGAGGAAAGAGGCTTGAACTTTTTTGTATGGGAGCCGGCATAGCCCCCCCTGTCGCCACTTTGATTTTTTTTTCAAAGTCGCGGAGCACTTTCTACCATGTAAATATGGGTAGAGGACACTTAAAAAAACATATCTGCAACATGGTGCTCTAAAGTGTCACGTTGTCGAAATATTTGAAGGAAAAGTCCCTTATGAGAACAATGAAGATCATTAAAAATACACTTATTACGCGCTTACATACAGTAGATTGTATTCTTCTGATAATAGTTCTCGGCTTGTTTTAACCATTTACATCAAATAAACACTTATTTTTGGAAATTCTTAATAAATTTGTTTTCACGTGTTCTTATTTTTACTTTTTTCCAATAAATCAAGCTGAAAACTATTATTTGTATTTAATATAATAATGATATCTCGTCAACGTCACACTTTAGGGTACCATGTTGCTAACAGTTTTTGTTTGTTGAAGTGTCCTCTAACGAAATATGTTTGTTAGATATTGCGCTAATACTTTGAAAAAATAAATCATAATGGCGGCGGGGGGCTATGCCTCAATGGTTCTATGCCCTTTCGTGTATATAAAATGCACCCGCTCAAAGCTGTCCAGGTTCAAACGGGTGCATTTTATCATGAGGTCGGAAGTATTGTACTATTTTATAAACATGTTGCCGACATGTGCGCCGGCCCCTAGGCGAACTTCAGCGACATTCTTTATTGTTCGTTCTTGTGTGTCCAGGAGTTCCTTTAGGAGTATTGTGTTAGGTTGTTTCACTTTTAATCAGACAATCATTTTTGAGAAGTCATATATTCAATTTATAACAAAAGTATCGTTACCTATCACAAATTATACTAATTTAAATGCTTTCAAATTTCTATCTAGTTTGTTTCGAAAAGAAAACGATAACTTTAAAGTACAAGTACTTACCTGGTACTTATACCGCTAATTGAAGTCTCCTTTTCAAATCAGCCTTTTACATTTTGAAACCTCAACCAGTTAAAATTTAATAATTTTATCACACTGTAAAAAAATATTTACATGCTTTTCGGGCTGCTATTAGGAATACAAAATACATAATATTACAAACACGGCCTTTCAATATTATTGCTAGTTATTTCGTGTATTTGGATTTCGAAATAAGCAATATCTTTTTGCATGTTGGTTTTTCTATTATTGTAAATAACTTCAGCCCCTACCATCTTAATAGTAAAATGTATTAAACTATGTTTAGAAAATACAGCAGATCATTCTGTACAGTGTAATGCGCATCAGATCATCAGAACGGGTATCATACACAAAGCGATCAGACTGTTAAGTTTCAACGATTTTCCTCGTAAATCGTAGTTCTTCTCGAGTCGGCGACCCATGTCGTCCGCCCAGTTTGACCGTGACCTGCACAGCTCTTATGGCGTCGTTTTCACATTTAATTCCTGGAGGGTGCCGCTGACGAACGACGGAGCTCCACACTCACACTGTGTTTGGACCGCTGGTATCCCATTACATTGATTGGATCAGCAGCGAACAACTTGAACCCGGACTCGGTTTGCAGATAGGGCGCTGCATCTAGTAATTACGGGGTAATTTTTCTGCAGTAAATAATTATGTGTGGAATATTTTGTTTCTCCACACAGTAGGTATTCTTAACGAGGTCCAGTGCTTCGGGTAGGTTGGGAGGTATTCTAAAGAGGTCAAGTTTTGTCGTACCTAGGCGATTCAGATTTCGTTTCCACCAGCCTCAGTAAGAAGTTAGAAGAGATCTGAAGACAGAACTGATCATGTATGGTAGCCGTGATAGAAAAGATCTTGTAATAGATACGCCACGATAGATCAGCAAGCTATTTGTGTATATTGTAGTGAGAATCCTCGGTTGGCGATGTCGGGTGGACTGACCGCCGTCGCTCCTTCGTTGGCGTTCGTGACCACATACAAAACGAACGGTTTCGCTCCGCCTGTGGAATAAATGAACAGTTTATTATACATTCGTAATAGTCATTATTGTTAATTCTATCGGTGATCCGAATCGAGCAAATGAGATAAACAATGCTTGTGTATTCTCGGCCAGAGAGGCCTTTGTCCTTTAGTGGGGCCTGGCATTATTATTCAAGGAAGAAAATATAGTTGCGTAAACTTACTTTGCACTGGTACGAAGCCGAGGCCGCAGAATCGGTCTGTGCCTGCAGCCAAGGCCGTGGCTACTACCGTGGGGTTGGGTATCACCACAAAGTCCGTCAAGCAATTGGCGCCGTTCACAGCTCCGATGGTCGTGCCGAGTACCGTGTTGTCAGCACCTTCCACGTCTCCCGTCAGGGTAAAGGAGAATGCGTCTCCTGCGACCTGGAACGGAATATTTGAGGTTTATAGCTAGTTTTACATTTATGTCGTGTTGTTAATCAAGAAGGGAAACTTAGTTTATTCTGCATAAAATTAACAGAACTTGTAAATACTCTGTGTGTTATAGGTTCCTGAAGTTTTGTGAACCGCATGACATAGAAGTAGCAGGGTCGTTATTTTTATAATATACCTTCTGATTGTACCGATCAACTACAATATCCAAGCACACAACAATTTAAATGAGCATCTGACCTGTGCATACTGTATGGCACAGTAGCCTGCTTCCATTCGTATACATATTCCATAGTTCAAGTTGACAATCTGCCGCGTGCCTGTGACCAGGGACGCACTCAGGACTGTGTTGGCAGCAGTTCCATAGTTGAAGCTGTTGATCGTTCCCGTTATTCCAGTGTAGTACTGGAGGCAGCCGTTTGGTGCTGCAAGTCAGAGTTTTTTTTTGTAGCATAGACGAATTCCTGAATGACCTATACTACTGGATGATGTCGACGCCGTTTTCAAACTGAAGAAGTTTGAAAGCGGTGTCGATGAACTAGAGTTGTGTGGAATGTGACGCGGACGAATGAGAAACTTGTCTTAAAGAGAGTGAGGTCGGGTATGTAGATTTATAAGAGAGGCGTAAGACCAGAATAACGACAGATCATGGATGGATTGTGTAGTAGATGATGGGTAGGGCTATAGAGATGCTTGGTAATCGAAGATATAGATGAAGTGATATATAATATGTGCTGCCCCCAGATAAATGGGAAGGAATACGGGCAGGGAGATGACTACTGAATAAAAACCGATATTGCTTGATCTACAATTCAACATTCATGAAGTGAAGGCGCGATAGAACAAGACGTCAACAAAATAAAACGGTAAATACAAAAAAAGTATGTAGGTATATATTTACCTATTCCAGGACAGTCACATCCAAGCTGGATAAGCTTGATATTCCACCTCCTCGAAAAGGTAGTCGCCAAGGTGGCAGTGACTATGATGGTGATGGCAGTATTCCCATTGAAGTCCACAAAGATGCTCTGCCCAGTGAGGTCTCCGCAAAGCAGGGGCACGATGGTGTTTCCACCAGTTACTGATATGGAGTCGGTGACGCAGTTGCCGTCTCCGTCAGGTTGTGCTAACACCAGGTCCAGGAAGTCTATGCGAAGCTGAACATAAGAAGAATGTTAGGTTAGGACTTGCCGTGTCGAATTTTACTGTTATATAATTTGTGCTCAGATTTTGGCTACATTCATAGCACCATCAGGTTAGTATTCCAAGGTATGGCACTCCACGCATGGCTGTTAATTTAGCCCTTACATCTAGGTAGAGTAGGTCTCACTATAGTGGGGTACTACGTTTAGTAAAAGTTGGCCAGACAAGGTCAAAGTGTTATACTGACTTGCTTGCGGTCGACTGTATCTACACGTATCATATACAGCTTTTAATATTATTTAGGCTTTTAACAACTGTCGCTGGGTTCGGTACCTTGGGTTCGTTGTTGGGTAGGTACTTACTTCTTTTCACAAAGAAGGTACAGAATTAAGATAATATAGCAAGAACTTGCTCAATAATTTATGATTAGGCCGTAACAGTGGATTTTGGGTTAACATAATTTCAGCCGAAAAGCCTCCACTGCTGGTTTCCTCCAAGTCGCCACTTCAACCGGTCCTGCTAACATGACCGGAATAAGGTTGGGAGTACATTTTAATACAAACTCTACGGGAAGATTTAGTAAAAATGATTTTTTCCCCTTTTTTCCTTTCCTTTTTACCTCCTTAACGGCTGAATTTCGAAAAATCCCTTAGTGCTACCTATATACATCATAAAAAGGAAGCCTGTTGCAAAATTTCATGTTCCTGGTTTCGGCAGTGCGTTGATACGTCAGTCAGTCAGTTCCCCTTTTATAAATGTCGTGGCCATATCGTAGAATTGGCTGTTTCAAGGCCTACCGATTCAAAGATTGTTATAATATAATCTTACCTGACAAACGTTGGCATTGCACCGGTTCACGATCATGGAGCAAGCCGGGCCCCCGGCGTATGCCGCCGGGTACCCGGGGCTCGTGAAGTAGGTGTTGTTCACATTCGTCGTGGCACCGCAAGTACGCGACACTGGAAAGCCAATTACAGGTGTTGAGAGCGTCATGCCAGATCTTATGTTCTTATGCTCATGGTGATTTGTTTATTTTAAGAAGGTTTGTTAATTTGACGTGTACTGTTTTGGGGGCGGTCAAGACCAGCACGAGCCCCACTTCGGAGCGCGCTTCCCCGCTTCGTCGACGTGAATCGTCTGTAACTTAAAGATTGTTGAACCTCAAATAAGTCCTGAGCCTCTAGCCTAAGTGACAGTCTATCGGCGATATCGCTGTCCAAAAACTCAAAAAAGTATATAATTAGGTAATTGACATGCGTAGCCCGAAAGTTACGTGTTCATTCCTAAACAACTGGCATTTCGACAACCACTAAAGCCAATTTATAGAATGTCAGTCTATCTAGAGCCCCTGCAGTAGAAAAAGATCTTAGAAGGTGCATTAAGGTTGCCAATCCCAAATTACAAAAACTAGAATTTGAAGTCGGAAAAACAAGTACATTTCCCTATCAGGACGCTGCTTAAAACAAACCAGGACATGGACATCCCAAGACACTACCAAAACCTGGACATGTCATCCCATGGAAAAAGACTGTTGACATGACAAGCAAAGTGACCAATATGCAACTAATACGCGGCGAGTGGAAGATTATCGTGTACTAAAGTACATACTGACATATAGTAAAGTTAGCTTCTGGCAGCGGCTTCGCCCGCGTGATCCCTAGGGAACATACTCCCGGGATAAACAGAAGCCTATGTCCTTTCTCAGGGTCTAGACTATCTGTGTACCAAATTTCCTTTAAATCGGTTCAGTAATTTGTTTTGGCGTGAAAGCACGACAGACAGATAGACAGACGAACAGACAGACAGACGGACAGGCAGACGAACAGACAGAGTTACTTTCGCATTTATAATATTAGTAAGGATGTTTATTTTGGGTTCCTACTTGAAATCGAATGACGTGAGATCGAAAAACACTTGCTCGTGTACCTACTCGATACATTATGAGCGCGACAGTTTACCTCGATGCATCAAAATCTCGAATAACTATGTATAAGGTCGAATCATCAGCAGCGGGAGGGCCCGTTATCTTGCAACATCATTTCTCGACCGACCATCTAATGGATTTACATAATAGTTTTAAGGTTTTTTATTCATAATAATAAAGCCCTTTATTCCGAGTAGATACATTTCTTACACTATACTTAATAATACACAATAAACTATAAAAGGTCTCTTAGGTTCGGTGTGCCTGTTGGTAAGGGCCTCCTCCAACACTTTCCACTGTTGCCTATCTTGGGCGATTCTTCTCCATTTTGGTTCTGCTGTTAATTGAAGTTCGTCTTCCCACCTTGAGTGCTGTCTTCCTCGATTTCTTTTACCGTCTCTTGGGTGCCATTCTGTGACCTTCCTGCTCCACTTGTCTACTTTGTCACGCATCGTATATCCTGACCATCTCCACTTTACATATCAATTCGAGTGAGTATGTTGGTGAGTTTTGTTTTTTCTCTGAGATCTGTGTCTAATTTTGTCCTGACGTTTATATCCCGTCATCTTCTCTCCATTGCTTTTTGCGTTATAATGCTCAAATAAAAACCTTAAAACTATTCTATAAATCCCTAATCGTTAGATGGTCGGTCGAGAAATAATGTTTCAAGATAAAATGGGCCTTCGCGCTGTTATATTCGAGATATTATTCGAGATTATGATACATCGAGGTAGTAAACCTTCGCGCTCATAATTTATCGAGCAAGTGTTATTCGATCTCACGTCATTCGAATTCAAGTAGGAAACCCGTTTATTTCTGCATGTAAGTTCTACCGACTCAAGTACTTACCGACACAGCAACGGCCCCGCCTCGTGGCGCAGGTCCCCGTGATGGTTCCGTTGAGATTGTTGCACTCCCTGCGCGCTAGGCATGTGCCGTTCATCGAGTTGGCCGTTGAGCACTCCGTGTTGGCGAACCGGACAATGCTCACGAACGGAAACACTGCAATTACACACGTTGTTAGGACCTTCCAATAGCAGAAGCAGCGTTACGCAAAGGGCATTTGAAGGAATATGGATGGGTTTTAGTCAGTGAGAGTCCCTTCCGCTCCGCCCAGAGCGGAAGAAAGCAATTGATGATTTCCTTTCCTTAAAAAGCGTTGAATAGGGTATTTTCCTAAATAGAAAAATAATAATGTCACGTCTGCGCGTTAGATTTAAAAAGAAAACCTTGGACATGGACACGTATCTTTTACCAGACTACGGCAAAGCCAAAAGGAAGGATTATGATTTTAGCTTTCTATGTATGTATATGCCTATGTTCCACTCTAGCGCCTAAACCACAGAAGTGCTTTTGATGAATGAGGTATCAAAAGATTCGTGAAAACGTTGCGGGTGACATAGGCTATATAAATTTTCACTTTATGTCCATTTCAAATCGATAAAAAATGATTAAGATAAAGCGCATCAAAGTTCATGTAGTTACTAAAACGTGACGTCACGCGCGTTTTCAACGCACTTAATTTTTTTGTTTGCGTGAAATAAGAAAAAACACATATTATCCAATATTTTTCGCAAATCCTTTATTCGAACTGAATAGTATTTTCCAGTAAAATACCCAAATGATGTAGTTACCCGAGATGGAGGTGGGTACCAAAATGGCACCGGCAGAAAGATAATAATTGTGGTAGGGGAGACGTTAGAAGATCATACTTCACACACGTGATAACCAGATGAGACATATTTTTATCTAATTTTGTTGATTTATAAAAACGAAAAGTTGTTCATTTTTCGATTGGCAAGCTATTAATTTAATTTTCTCATTTTTGTAACATGCTACATTGAAACCATAGACTTATAGGTTTTTCTGTAATATACAGGCAAACAGCTATTATAAGTTCGTTTTTCGTTAAAGTCGCAGGGAGACCTCCGACCCGCCGCGTCCTCGTCGAGGCGATTGGCGGCGGCGACCTCTCGCGTCCGGCCCTGGTCCAATCCATGGTCCGGAGCGAGGAGGCATGGAAAGCGGTCACCTCCTTCTGCGAAGCAGTAATGCTAGCAAAGGAGGAGGCCGAACGCGTGAGAGAGAGGGAAACCTCACGCCCCAGCCGCCGCAACAGAAGAAGACGCCCCGGGCGTCGGGAGTCGCAGGGCGATTCTCGGCCACCGTAGGCGCGGGCCTGCGGACGGCGCGCTGTGTTCCACGCGCGCCTCAAGGAGCTGTCAGCATAAAGGACGGGGCCCACTAGGGCCAGTGCCTGCTGGGGTTGCGGGATTTGTTAGAGAGAGTCGCCGCGGCCCTGGAACGCAAAGGGCATTAGGAGGAACACGGATGGGTTTTAGTCAGTAAGAGTCTGACACTCCCTTCTGCTTCACCCAGAGCGGGAGGAGTCATTTGATGATTTCCCATACTTAAAAAAAAAGGGAGACCTCCGACAACCCGACTCAATTATTTCGGACATAAGGCGAGGAATGGTCATTTTCATCAAATTTCTTCAAAACTAAAAGTGTACTCCCTACTCAAAATTTATTTATTCTTCAGGCTTTCTTGTTATTAAAATAGGGGGGGGGGGGGGAGACCACCAGTCGACGCGGCCCCGGGCGGCAAAAACCTATGCTACGCCACTGGTAATAAATGGGAAGATAATTTACGTAGATTTTTTATTGTTATTTAAAATTTGTGGCACCGATCAGTTTTCTGAAATTTTTTGTTCAATTTCATTTTACCGAAAGCTATTGACCGACGTCTTTTTTGCAATATGCGTTATTTGACATATTTTTGGATCATCCAAGTATCATGTGTCATAGCTATTATTTAACCGAACTATATTTCACCGATTTACATAATAACTGATCGAAAACGTCAAATTATGTCATACAAACTTAACCTAAAGTGGGCAGTTTTTAGCCAGGGGTACAGCCGGGCAATAATTTTGTATTGGATTTCGTTATAACTGTCACCTAAACTGGCGGCTAATATCCACAACGCCATCCAGATGCCAGAAAGAGGAAATATATTCTCGATACTCCTACTACGTATGGATGATATTGCTCGTTCGTTACTCTAACTACATACCGATAAAATTCTCGAATTTCTACAAAATCATAAGGACTGCTCCTTCATATCGTTGCTGTGCTTTCGATGACAATATTGTAAGAATAATTGGATCAGCCGTATGGTGATTGGTGGAACATGTGGACATGGAGGTACGGTGATTGCGCCGTACGGTGTCGGCCGGTGCCGTATGGTGCCGTAAAAGAATAATACCATCCCATCACTTCCCGTGGGAGTCGTAAGAGGCGACTAAGGGACTTACCAGAGAATGGGCAGCAGCGTTTTCTGTAAAACTCAACACCATGCACTGCGATCGCCAACCCACCTGCCAAGCGTGGCGATTTTGGCAACCCCCCACCAAAGATGACAATACAGCCAAAAAATGGCCCGTAGTGCCCGGCAGCCCGTCTACCCTTGTCTCCGGTAGCGGTCAAGGTCACGGCGAGGCAAGGGGTGCGAAGAATCCCCGAAGTGGACCCGGCTACCTTAACAAACACCGACGACTGGACCTGGGAATACTGAACACGAGAACACTCCGGACCGACGGAAGATCACCGAACTTGAGGAGGAATTGAGCAGGTTGCGATGGAGTATTGTGGGATTGTCTGAAGAGAGGGGAGGACACGATAATTCTCAAATCAGGCAACCTGCTCCGTTTCCGGGAGGATGAACAGAAGTCCCAGGGTGGTGTCGGGTTTATTGTTTACAAGTCCCTTGTGTCCAATGTGGTGAGCATTGAAAGTGTGTCGACCAGTGTGGCGTACCTTATACTCAGAATATCGTCAAGATATTCGTTGAAGGTCGTACAGGTTTACGCCCCAACCTCGACACACCCCTACGAAGAAATAGAGACCATGTATGAGGATATATCCATAGCTATACATGGGCATAAAACTCACTTCACCGTGGTCATGGAGGACTTCAACGCGGAACTGGGCAAACGAGACGGTAACGAGCTGCGAGTGGGGCAATTTGGATTTGGACGTCGGAATCACCGGGGACACTTACTGGCCAGTTTTATGGAGAAGGAGGGTCTCTATATGATGAACTCCTTGTTCAGAAAGCGTCAGCACAGGAAGTGGTCCTGGCAGAGCCCCGACGGTACAACTAAAAATGACATTGATTTCATCATGTCGACGAAGAAGCAAATATTCAATGATGTCTCTGTGATCAACGCGGTTATAACCGGAAGTGATCACCGCATGGTAAGAGGCACATTAAATCTGAATATTAAGCTATAAAGGTCTCGACTGATGAGGTCTACGCTCCGTCCCGCTCAGATCCAGATCCTAAACTCCGAGAGCTTTCAGCTCGATCTTCAGAACCGTTTCGAGTGCCTAGGGAGCTCCGTGGACGAATACAACGATGGGTTCGTGGAAACTATCCAGACGGTCGGGTCTAAGTTTTTCAAGACTTGCCGTATAGATAAGAACCAGAGGCTCTCTGATCCTACTCTCAAGCTCATGAAGGAGAGGCGGGCGATGATTCTGCAGTCTTCAGACGATGCGTGCATATACCGGCAGCTCAATAGATGGATCTCCAAGTCCTTGAAAAGCGACCTCCGCCGCTTTAATACTGAAAAGAAAAGACGCGATAGAGCGGAATAAGGGCTCCAGGGTCTTTACTAGAGATCTGTCTATTGGGCAGAGCCAGCTCACGAAACTGAAGACCGCCGATGGCACAACCATATCCGCCAAATCGGAGCTTCTGAGAGAGATCGACATTCTATGGACAGTTAAACACGTCAATGACTAAATCCGATACGAATCTAGCTAACGACCTAAGAGCTAGATTGACCCGGCACTATACCGTAGATATCCCGGAATTCAGCCTGTATGAGATTAGAATTGCTCTAAAGCAGCTTAAAAACAACAGGGCGTCGGGTGAGGACGGAATTACGGCCGAACTCCTGAAGGCGGGTGGAAAACCGGTCCTTAAAGCCCTTCAGGAATTGTTCAATTCCGTCATATTCGAGGAGAAATCGCCATAGGCATAGAGCAGAGGTGCGGTGGTTCTCTTCTTTAAGAAGGGCGGCAATGCCCTGCTTATGAACTACAGGCCCATCTCACTTCTGAGCCATATCTACAAGCTGTTTTCCAGAGTCATCACAAACCGTCTCGCGCGCAGGTTTGACGACTTCCAGCCTCCCGAATAAGCCGGATTCCGAAAAGGCTTCAGCACCATACGCTCCGCCAGGTTATACAGAAGACCGAAGAGTGTAATCTGCCCCTCTGCTTAGCGTTTGTGGACTACGAGAAAGCCTTCGATTCGATCGAGACGTGGGCTGTGCTGCAGTCTCTCCAACGGTGCCAGATCGACTATCGGTACATCGAGGTGCTGAAATGTTTGGACCTCGAAACCTATTAGACTTGTGTAAGTAATGAGATTGTTGCATTGCGCGTCATATAACCCGACCGCGTACTGTTCCATTACCTATGACTCGACCAAATTAAGCATTGCGCATGACTCTCAAACATGACGCGCGGCGCAACAGAACACCATCGCGGCGCGCTGTTAGGTTCGGTGTTCGTATTATCTCGGTAATTTTGGCTATGTGTGCAAGTGAGAAGGAGCATGCGCCGATCGGCTGGCTGTTAATAAGTGAACTATTATTTAGAACCGTATGGTTCAAGTTATAAGGTTTACGTTTATTAACACCGCGGACTGCCGAGGTATAGTTACGTGATGTTTTAAATCATGACTGTCGCACTACGCGCACTGTAGGTAATACCGGGCGCATTGCGTTTGGCGATTGTCATATCACACCATAATATAACGCGCATGATGTACATCTTCTACAACGCGAGCATTTCATAACAATATCACCGTGTGGCGCGTCATTTCACGTCATGTTTGGAGTCATGGTGTAATGCAGCATTCCTCGGTACGAAAAGTAATGTCATATTACATGACTTTAAAACGCACTGTTTTGCACAACTCTAAAACCTATCCTCCTGCAGCGGGGTGTGAGGCAGGGAGACTTCATTTCTCCGAAACTGTTTACGGACGCACTAGGGTATGTCTTCAAGATTTTGGACTGGAGAAGGCTAGGCATTAATGTCAATGGCGAGTACATCAACTACCTTTGATTTGCCGGTGATATAGTCGTCATGGCTGAGACTACGGAGGACCTCAGTACAATGCTCGATAACCTCAGTAGAGCTTCCGAAAGAGTGGGTCTCAAAATGAACATGGAAAAAACCAAGATCATGGTAAATAGCCATATAGCACCCACTCCTATCAAGATCGGAAACTCTACACTCGAAGTTGTAGACGAGTACGTCTACCTAAGACAAACGGTCCAGTTAGGTAGGGCCAACTTCGAGAAAGAGGTCAACAATCGTTGAATCCGACTCAGCTGGGCAGCGTTCGAGAAGTTGCGTGGTATCTTCTCGTCCCACACACCACAGTGTCTCAAGACGAAAGTCTGTGCGTATTGCCAGTGCAACAGCCATATGGAACTGAAACGTGGTCGCTCACAATAGGCCTCATCAGAAGGCTCAAAGTCACTCAAAGGGCAATGGAGAGAGTAATGCTTGGAGTTTCCTTACGTGATCGAATCAGGAATGATGATATCCGTAAGAGAACCAAGGTTACCGAAACAGCTCGAAGGATCGCTAAACTAAAGTGGCAGTAGGCAGGGCACATTGCTCGCAGAACAGATGGTCGATGGGGCCGAAAAGTTTTGCAGTGGCGACCGCGTACCGGAAGACGCAACGTTGGAAGGCCTCCCAGAAGGTGGACCGATGTTTGGTGAAGGTCGCGGGTAGCCGATGGATGGACGCTTGGGGGAGGCCTACGTCCAGCAGTGGACGTCTTTCGGCTGATATGATGATGATGAATTGGATCAGTACGGATAATCGTATAACAGCATTATATCACATATTATAACACATATTCGATTTATCACATTTGCTATCACACAGGAGCTCGTGGCTAAATAATAACAGCCGCACGGGTCGATCTTTAAGGTTAAGCAGCGCTTGCCAAGGTTGGTCTGTGGATGGGTGACCATCTTAACATACCGAGTTTCCTCCTTGCCTCGGAAAGCACGTTAAGCCGTTGGTCCCGGCTGTCATTTGTAGATCTTTGGCAGTCGTTACAGATTGTCAGTAAATCTGACTCTAGTCTTGCCAAGGAGTACCGTGTTACCCAGTTAATGGGTTGTGGAGGTCTGGTAGGCAGCCGCTCCACGGAAAACACGGGTATTCAGCTGAATCCGGTTTGACTAGAAGCCGACCCCAATATAGCTGGGAAAAGGCTAGGCAGTTGATGTTTCGATTTATCACATTTATTAATTAAAAACTATTTTCTTGAGCATCTCATACGACGTTCTAAATTCAAAATGCATTCAGCCAAGCGTCCGACCCATTTTACCAGCTAATATAAAGCCCTATATAATGCTTATTTTACACAAATTTCGTCAATTTTATTAGGTTGCTAACAATGGGCACATACGAAAAACCACAAAAAAAAACAAGTTCAAAAATCGAGTTCGTCGAGGGCTCGTTCGTGGCCACTACGTGGTATTACGCAAAAAAGGCGCGAATGTTGCAAACCCTTGTCCTATTCAAACATTTATAACAACAAAATATCATAGAATGTCGAATGATGAAAGTGATTCTACTCCGGAATTTATAACAACCGTATCCAACAATAATTTTAATAATTTACTGCCGGAAAAGTCAAAGGTAACTTATATGAAAGCTTACAACGATTTCCAAAATTGGAAAAGTACTAAAGGTGTCAAGTCCATTTCCGAAGCGGTGCTTTTAGTGTATTTTCAGCATTTATCTTGTACGAAGAAGTCAAGTAGCCTGTGATGTATTTATTCAATTCTCAGGTCAACAATTAGCATGAAACACAAAATATAGACCAATATATATATGCTAAGTTATTAGCATTTCTAAAGAGAAAATCAGAAGGTCACCGATCAAAGAAATCGAAAGTTTTCACAGCTCAAAATGTGGAATTTTTTTATTTAGAACTCCTGATGGCTTTCTTGCCTTAAACCTACATAATTTTTTTTTTAAGTGAAAACTTCTTTAAGCGCCTTGAGCACTTTTTGGGTGAGCAAAAATCATTGATTTTGCGTCATCGTCACCGAACGCTTTTCATCTACACTAATATTATAAAGAGGAAACTATTATGGGTAAGTCACAATGACCGCTTTTGGTTCAAATTATTCAATCAAAACCCGGGTGAAATGGAATAGTGGTGATTTTGGTATCATGATGTTAATCCTTACCTATTTAAATTGTTTAATAATTAAGGTTCGTTATGTACATGTAAATTACACTTTAAAATCTTTAAATTATTAAATCGGACCTTTCGTTTAAAAGTTACGACGGGTATTAAAATACTCTAAGTAAGAAAAATGTGTTACTTTGTTTTCACTTCTATCGGCAGTCCCGAAAGACTGCCCAATTTTTTAAAAATTAAAATTCTAACATGGGAAGACACTTTACCAGCGATCCATAAAAAGAGTTGCCAGATACTAAAACCAACAGAGAAAGGTCATTTGTCATCCGTGGAGAATACTACGCAAAAATTGTTGAAAAGTATCAAGTTATGCGCCCTTCTAATATGAACACTAATAGATTTTTTTGTAGCATATAGTAATGGCAAATGCACCCGGCACGTAATTGGTAAAATAGAGTGCCATGCCGAAAAAAATAGCGAAATATGTAAAATTACCGAATACCGAGCTCTATACGGGCCATTGTTTTAGAAAAACATCGGCCACACTATTGATGGATTCAGAAGCAGATATGACCCAGATCAAAAGACATGGTGGCTGGATATCTGATACAGTCGCGGAGGGTTATATTGAAAATTCTGTACAAAATTAGAATAGCTGCCGTAGGTATTGGTGACAGCATCACTTTGAAAACGTGATCTGATTCTTTTTCACCGAAACCTTCACCAACTTTCACCACCCAAAATGATCCTCTGCATATGCAAGATTCTGAAGAATTAATGACGAGCGATACACAAATAAATTCCACATCATTTTCAATAAACGTTCCAAATAAAAACATAACTTTGTTTTTCCACAACTGGACTATACAGGGAAATTTAAAAAAATCCCGAAACCTCTTAATCCTGACTTTGTATAATGACCCTGAACAACATTTGTTCTACGACATTTCAAAATTCGAAACATCTTTTTACCATACGAAAAATATAAACATAGTCTAAATTTTGCATATTCTTTATGAGGCGGCCGACGAAAGACCGCCTCTTGGCTGGCGGCGCGGTACTGGGTGCGCGCGCGCGTGTGGGTAGTACACGCGAATTTTACTTCAAATAAACGAAAACAAATTGTTTTTGGCTACATTGTTTAGTTGAGTTCAAAGTCGTAGTAAAAATATTGTTCAGGGTCATGATACAAAGTTAGGATTAAGAGGTTTTGGGTATTTTTTCAATTTCCCTGTATAATGTGTCAAATGTTACCATTAACTTTAAATACCTTTTTGTAAGTGTTTATGGTGTTCTATATTTACCTACTTTTTGTAAAATTAATAAATACCTTTTTTAATTTTGTTACTTCGGTTTCCTTCTCGGGGATAAATGTGTCTGGTTTGGGCTAGCTTGAATCCCTCACTGCATTCAGGATTCTTGTATTAACTCCCTCGCTTCGCTCTTGAGTTAAAGTCTTAATTCCCTCGCTATACTCGGGAGTTAACTCCCAAATCCTTCATTGCGTTCGGATTTCAATATAACGCTCATGATATAAGACACTGCTTTATCCCCTCGTTGCATAATCTACTATTTGCTATTGGCCGAAGCCTTTTTTGAACTTTTTTCATTTGCAAAATCATTTATTTGGCATACTTTCACCACATCGAAACAACATTTTACAGAATATTATTTGGTCACAAATTTATAGCCGGTTACTAGGTAGCAGTTTCATTAAATTAAAATAGTGTCATAAAAAGTGTTGTGCTACAAAATTTTGTGACAGAAACGGATCGCTGCAAAACCGACATCACGCAGTCTTGTGTCCTACCTCTACCCTACCTCTAAAGTGTAATTTAAGCCAGTATAGGCGCAGAGGGGTGGGGCGGCCCACAAGCTGAAGAACAGGTGGTATGAAGGCCCGCCGCGGCTGAGGCTGGCCGGCCAGTTGAAAAGTTTTAGGTGAAATGAAATTCCGTCAAGTATTTTTCGAAGTTATGATAGGTAACCAAAACTTTGATCTAATTCCTATGGGGTCAGATTGTTTACGCAGTATCCACAGGGCCCATTGTGTCACCCTATGTAATGTTTTCTTCATCAATTTTTTTTTCTGTATTCTATTCTACTATACCTACTATAGTATCAAAAGACGCAAGCAATGGAGAAATGTGTGCCTCTCATATTTTGAATCCAAATATATATAGACAATTTTAATAATTTTTCTCCGTATCTTTGGGTGACCAGGAGACCAGCATGGGCGATACGACGACGGCTTTGGTTCCTATAAGTAATATCGGTATCGATTTCGTGAACGTTTCTTTTCGCAATTCCAAGCCTGTTAAATAATGGAAGGTGGAATTTACTTTTGCTAGTGCGATGACTTATTCCCGAGGTAAGAACTCATCCGTAAAAGTGAAGTTTTAAGTCTCTAAGGCTGAGTAGGTATAAGTCTTGGAAGCCAATGGTTGAAGTCTTGGCACAGGTATCGGGTACGTAGCAAGCGAGCACCTCAAATTCCCAAATAAATAAAAAGGATGTCTAGGTAATAATGATAAATTTGGATGAATTTGCGCGCAGCTCTATTCATTGCATCTACATACTTATATTTAACAGATATTGCATCGGCGCTATTAACACAGAATTCGCAAGGTTTTGTAGAAGAAAGTAGTTGAGTAACGAACTAACGACAGGGAATACAAAAAAATAAAATAAAACGGTGAAACTGTGACTTACAAATTTTCCCCTTCCTTCCACCGTGCTCAGTGACGTTGTTGCTCTCTGGCTCGTCGTATTCATCGAAACCGTCGTCTTCATCCAATCCATCGTACTCGTCGTGGTCAAATCGGTTGATGTTGGTGGCTGCAGCTGCCACCACCAAAGCTGAGATAACTAACCACCACTTTTTTGATTCCATGTTTTTCCAATCTCTTCTGCGCAAAGACTCCTAGCACAGTAACGAACCAACTAAAACAACTTCTCGGTCATTTGTTACCCACTGAAGTACGGGTATCCGTTTTACTGGTCCTAATCCCAATAGAAATGGTCACGAAATGCGAGTAGACATGTCAATCATGTATAAATAAAGTGGGTGATAACGGTTGTCTGTTTGTGCAAACTGTTAGGGATGTTACCGTTTTCTATTTAGCGCGTGCTGACAGCCTATGTGTTAAAATGACGTGTGAGTGGAAGAATTAGAACGATTTAGGTAAAAGTTTACTCATAGGCAGGTCAGTGCTGTGTATGCGTGACCTATTTGTAAATGGTGACACATTTTTGAGGCCAATTAATGATGTTTGATGTTTCACTTTTACAGCTTAATTAGGGCATGCAGTTATCCGGCCCAATTTACTATCCGGATAATCCGGATATTTCGGATACCATTCTTTAAAGTAAACTAAACGAATTTTATCAATCAATAATTTAGAATAGAATAGAATACTCTTTATTATGTACGAGGCATGCCTTTTAAGTTTTGTCGTTTGAAGAAAAAACAACTAGAACCTTATAGTACTTTTTATTTTTTTTCAAAGTATTCACCACGTAGCTTAATACACTTTTCCATTCGCTCAAACCAGTTATTATAATATTTATTCCACTTTAAAGTGGGGGTGTTCAAAATGGCTGACTTGAAAGCGTCGACTGCTTCTTCACCGGACTGGAACCTTTAACCACGAAGACTTTTCTTATTTTAGGAAATGTAAAGAAATCGTTAGGGCTTAGATCAGGACTATATGGAGGATGGTCAAGAATTTCTACTTTTTCCTGCTTCAAATACTCAATCGTTTGACGAGCGCTGTGTGAGCTTGCGTTGTCGTGGTGCAGGATGATGCGTCGCTTTGAGTTAGATTTTCGAAGTTCGTCGATGACTTGTGGTAAACACACTGATATTCAAGTGCAATAGTCGCAACATGGCCGGTTTTTCCAACGAACGTGGCCACCATCTTCTTTGAAGTGCTTCGAGAACGAACAACTTTAGTCGGCTTTGGCTCGTCTTGAAAGACCCAGATTGTAGATTATTGTTTGAAATCAGGATCGTAGGCATAGATCCAAGATTCATCACCACTGATGATGTCGTAGACGTGATTTGACTCTCCTCGGTTGAACCTTTGCAGAGTTTTCTTACACCATCTGACGCGGGCCACCTTGTGATCGTCGGAAAGCAGATGCGGTATCCAACGGCAAACTAGCTTTCTCACACCAAGCGCTTCATGCAAGATCTTCTGAATGGTTGTCCCTGAGATGCCTAATAGAGCCTCTATCTCTCGATATGTCACATGACGATCTTCGAGAATTAGTTGTCTCACAGCAATGATGTTATCTTCAGTGAAGGCGGATTTTGGGCGTTCTTCGCGAGATTTGTCACTAACCGTAGTATGTCCACGCTGGAATTCTAAATACCAGCGTTTGACAGTCCGCAGACATGGGGCCTCATCACTGAACACAGATGTAAGCTCTTCAAAAAACTGAAGCCGTGTCAGGCCTCTTCTAAAGTTGTAGAAAATTATTGCATGAACATTTTCCTTAGAAAATTCATTTTCGTACGTAACCTGACAGATTCCAATCAACTAAACAATAGTATTAATCCTAGTACTTTCAACTATTTTGAGATTCAAAACTTAAACACATTCGAATATAGAATAGTTCCAAATTCAAAATTGCCGGGAAATATGGAAACGACAGAATTTAAAAGGCATGCCTATACACCACATAGTGACAGAAAAAATAGATGGGAAACATTACATAGAGTCAAACAATGGGTGGCCTTATCGCTAAAAGCGATCTTTTTAAGACAACCTTTGGATGAATTTTAAAGAGAAAAAGGAGAGACAGTACTGTAGGTAGTCTTAGGTGTACTGTTTATACAAACATCAATACATACTAAATAGATAAATTTATACAATAATAATTATGAAACAAAAACAGAGAAATCTAGTAAAAACGATTTGCGATTTTGCGGTTTTTTTTTTTTTGGCGATTTTTTTTTTTCTTGACCAAAGTTTTAAAAATGGACAAAGATTGAGCATGCCTTATCGACACGGGCAAGTCATTCCATAACCGCACCGCTTGAATCGTGAAAGATTTGTCGTAGAAGCTGGTAGAATGCATCGGCATTTTTAGTCTCAAGTTTTCTGATGACCTCAGATATGTATTATGTGTGTCATGAAGGAACTTGAATCGTTCTTTAAGGTAAGAGGGGGTTGTAGGATTGAACAGAATACGGAAGAGCAGAAATGAAATATGAGATTCCCGGCGAAGACGTATGGGAAGCCACTTGAGTTTTGTCCGAAATTCAGAAATGTGATCATATTTGCGCAAGCCAAATACAAATCTTATGCAAAGGTGTTGAAGACGCTCAAGTTTATCTGGTGGTGCCTGAGTGAGATCGAGATAACTGACATCAGCATAGTTAAGGATGGGAAACAGAAGGGACTGTGCAAGCGCAGTTTTAGTGGCAGTGGGAAGGAAGTTCCGCAATCGTCTAAGGGACCTGGCAGATGCAAAGATTTTGCGGCTTACGTCCTGGAGCTGTGGACCCCAAGACAGATATTTATCGATCCAAACCCCAAGATTCTTAACTTTCTCACTTATAGGAATTGTATTCCATTAAACTGAACCTGGGGAAGTTGTGACCAATTTACTTTTGGAAACATTGCAGAGCTACCTACAACAATGACTTGGGTCTTTGATGGATTAACCCGCAGCCCATTGGCCTCACTCCACTCACTAATTGTAGGTAAATCCTTGTTTATTGCATTCATTGCATCAACTAAGTTTGCAAGGTCAGCTTGTTTGTAGATTTGTAAATCGTCTGCATAAAGGTAGGACGTGAGAAGTTTTTTGGAGATAGCGTTTATAAATATAGCAAAGAGAAAACGCCACCCTGAGGTACACCGGCAGTTGTATAACACCAGGTAGAGATAGATTCTTCTATGCATATACGTTGCCGGCGGCCATACGGGTAACTTCGAAACCAGTCAATCACCGTCGGAGATAGAAGAGTAAAGCGAGCGAAGTATGCCAAGCAAGATATCGAAATCGATAGTATTGAAGGCATTACTAAAATCTAGCAAGCAAAGAACCGTCCGATTTCCACGTTCCGTGCCTAATCGTATATCATCGGTGACGTTCACTAATACTGAAGCGGTACTGGACGAAATCCGGATTGATAAGGATTCAGTAGACTATTATTTGACTGAGCTTATTGTGGACAAGGCGTTCGAGGACTTTGGATAGAGAAGGCAAGATGGAAATAGGACGGTATTCGGAAAAGGATGTAGGATTTACCTTTTTGGGTAAGGGAGTGATTTTGGCGTCTTTCCAAATTGATGGAAAGACCCCATGGGATATTGAGTAGTTAAGGATATAGCATAGGATAGGAAGGATTTCGTCGAGGACTGGGAGTATTATCTTTCGACTGACACAATCACTGCCAACTGCGTTAGAGGTGATTGAAACTACGCTCTTCTTAACATCACAAACAGAGAATTGACTAAAAATAAATGGGGTATAATCCGGAGTTGGAAGGTTTGAAAGGTAGTTTAATGTTGTTGCTTTCAAGGTCCTATTATATGAGGACGAAGACGAGAAGTGTTGATCCAGTTGATCAATATCAAGGTCTTAAGGAATAGTTTCTTGGCGAGATTTCCCAACTCCTACTGATTTTGGATATGGCGTCGTTTTTCTGCAAAGTTTCTCCCAGTTCGACGACGAGGGACGACATTAAAATTTTGATTTATAGCAGCTTTCCTGTTAATTACTTCTTTCAATCAATCAATCAATCAATCAATCAATTTATTCGCAGTAAGTGTTGGTACAATTTCGGTCTTAACGTAAATAATTATTTATAGATCCATAACACTTAGTCATAATTATGTGACATGCAAACATTTGGGTTAAATACTAATTTACAGTTAGGTACACATCATAATAGTCATAATTTGTAGACAATGACATTTGACAAGCATGACCATTGAGTTTATTACATTATTACGTAAATTAAAAGACAAAATAATATATTGATGTCCGATGGAATTATTGTTATTATTAATTATTCACTCTCATGTTAAATATGTCGCTTACTGAGTAGAAATTCTTTTCTAATAGCCATAATTTAAGATGTCTTGAAAATTTATTAACTGGTAAGATTTTGATAGAGTCAGGTATGGCATTAAATATGCGACCACACATTGCATAGCTATTTTTACTATATAGTGCTGTCTTAGGAATTATGGGCAAAACTATTCTATTCTTGTGTCTACTACTTTTTGGATACATTTCATGAGCTTTTTTAAATAGCTCCGGGTGAATTTTGACAAATTTAGCGCATTCAAAGATATACAGACTTGGAAGGGTTAGTATCTTGAACTTCTTGAAAAAGGGTTTGCAAGATTCCCAAGGGCGTATTCCCGCTATGGCGCGGATGCATTTTTTCTGTGCGATGAACACTCTCTGCCTTTCTGTGGAGTAACCCCAGATAATGAGCCCATATCTCAACACAGAGTCAACGTAGCCATAGTATGCCGATAATACTGTTTTTAACGCTGATGTTTTTGAGAGTTCGTATAGAACATACACGAATCTATTTATTTCGTTGCATACTTTATTTACGTGAGCCTTCCAGTTGCAGTGTCTATGTATCGTGATACCGAGAAATGTCGTTTCGTTTATTTCTTTTAATTTAATTCCTCTATAATTGATGTTCAATGACTTATTTTCTCGTCCATATGTACTAAATTGAATAAAATTAGTTTTTGTTAAGTTTACTCGTAAATTATTTTCGTCAAGCCATGTCATTATCGATTCAATTGTATCATTTATGTCAGTTGTATATTTATTAATGTCAGTATTATTCGATGTCATTATTAACGAAATGTCATCAGCGAACAGAAAGCAGGGGTAATTAGTAACTAATTTCACTTGTTAGCCATGGTGCCGGTAGATGTTTCATTTTAATTGCACGTACGGGAGCGTGAACATCATACAGCTGCACAAGGTTATCCGTCAACAGGTTCACTTTATCGTCAATTGACGCAGCGCTGAACAGAGGTGCCCAGTCAATGTTTCTGGCATCTCTTCGGAGATCATCTGCATTCATTCTAAAATTGCGCTGCAGGAGAACTTTAGGTTTTGCCTTAGAAGGCCGAATTTTGTACAATTAGGTGATCATAAATTCATACCACTGTCACAATGTTTTCATGAAATAGTTTTAGAAAACATTATTATCAAGGAAGTGCATGATGTCTGGATACTAAAGTACAAAGTATGAAACCTTTACCATAATTCCTAGTCCTTCCTATTTCTATTCCTTTTTTTATAATTTACATTTTAATTATTAGAATAGAACGGCCACTTTATAATTACGAAAACATTTTAAAAAGTTATATTTCGGTTTCGGTTTTAGTCCCAGGCGGCCATTATTTTCAATTTGAAAAAAGCACTCCCAGCGCTTGATCTATCCTAATAATATATAAAAATAATAAAGGCGGAAACCAACCGCGGCGCATGCTGTGCACGGCCACGCGGGCCATTTTAGCTGCGTGGATTCATTTGTTTGACAACGTGGGTCTACATTTCCACTGCAGTACACGCTACACAAAGCTCCGTTCCACAAGGAGTATCTCAAAATTGTCCTCCGATACCATTTTGACATAGTCGTGGGTTAATATTCGTGTATAGTGAGTACCGCATGCACAACGTGCATGGTGTTAACAGCGTTGAGCTATGTTAGCGCCATATTCGAGCAATCCACGCGTGTACCAATGACGACATTTGACGAGTAGCGTGTCCGTGGGTTGCAGTGGACACAATCACATATTATATTTTCTTGCAAAGCGAGGATTAACACACGTGCGTAGCCTCTCCGTGCACCGCGGTGGGTTTGCGCCTTAAAGCGGTTAAAGCGCTGTATGATACGAGCAACATCGACACTGACAGTCGATGAATTGATAGATGACACTTTGGTAATTTGCAGATAACACTTATTTTCTCACTAACAAAATATCTGGGATAGAATAGTGATAGTGTGTACTTTTAACATACGTACACCTGCTAGCTTGGGCCGACGGACATTTTTTTTTTTTGAAGTAGTAAATGTATATAAGGAGGTAGTTTTGCATCCTCCCAAATCCTGTCAGACTTTTTGCTTTACATAGTTATTTCACTTCCCTCTCCACTCGTGCCCACTGCGGTGTTTATTATCGCTCCGTTTTGTAAATTCGGAATACGCGTTGCGTGTTTATTTTAAGGCTTGCGAGACCTTAAAATTAAGTTTAAGTGCATGTTTTATAAGTTTTTAAAGGTGTATGTATATTCATTTATTGGTAATTAGTAAATTTCTCCAGCCTTCGGTAAGTGCATTTATTTTCTTTGTGTGTGGGCAGCGCGAAATAACTTAATCGATCGTTATTTATTTGTTTAGTTCTTTTGATTTAATTAATACTTGTTGTTATAACGTTAATTGATGATGTCAACAAATGATGACCCCCCAGATCGCGGCCGAGATATATTTCGGAGATATACCAAAACCCAAAGGTCGCCCGTGGCGACCTCCGCTAATTAGAACCGCTTGTTCAGCGAAATGTCTCCATCATACATTTCGCGTGATGATAGGTCAAAACAGCTTCATCAAACATTCAAAACCGTGGAAAAATCCGCGCCGATTTTAAATATCAGTAATGTGAGCAATACCGATTATTGCGACTTAGTTTCCGAGGCGTACTTGTCCAAAATTAACGACCTAGTCAATAATCAGGGCCCTCGCATTAACGTTGCAAATAAATCTGCCGTCATGGGTATGACACAGCGTGTCACGGCCATTGTTTCTATGCTGGCCATAAAATCATCATGCAACGAAACGAAGTTGGTCAATACGGAACGCGAATTAGAAAAAATCAAGTCGAATAACGGTGTCTTGGGAAGGAAGGAAGGATTGGGATTGACATTAATAACAACAATTGTAAAATTTCGAATGCACACTCGTTGCAAAGCTACGTTTGCTGAAAGTAGCTCCAGCAATTATGGAGTCTTACGGACCATTGCCGTGTGTGGTGGCTTATCAGACTGCGGCTCGATCAGCTGATTATAGCACTTCGTCCGCAACAAAACAAGCGCTTATGAAGGCAATTAAGCCCAGTGATGACGGTTTTCAAATTGTAGGCGTGAACAAAACCGCGAAATCTGGTGTTGTACTACATGTCGCTAATGAAAATCAGCTTAGAAAGTTGGAATCTGTGGACGCAATCAAGGCCGCTGGTTTACGACTAGAAAAACCAAAAGGCAGACAGACGCCCTCTAGTATTAGTTAAGGATGTACTATCTTAAATGGATGTTGGCGCTTTTCTGAATGCGCTATACCGCCAAATTATTACATTTTTGAGAGAGCTGATATCCAGGACCAAAGTCCGGTTCTGGCTTCAGTGAATTTTCGGCTTCTATAAAATATTATTTTATTTATTTATTTAAACTTTATGCACAATTGTGGTACATGGGCGGACTTAATGCAACAAGGCATTCTCTACCAGTCAACCTTTGGGTTAAAAAGATTACGTTGTAGTAGGTGTAAAACTGATAAATAAAATTTAAACTAGAATTTTGTTTCGGGAAGAATATACAAATAATATAAATAATACTAATAAAATACATATATATACGCTGAAATAATAAAACTAATAAATATGATGTTATATACAAATCTTTCTGATTAAGAGAACTCAAAAATGATGACTAGACCAAACTAAGAATGACAGGCTTTTAAGTAGTGATTTCGGATTTTACGCTTAAAGGAAAATTTTGACTCAGAGTTCTTGATGTCAAGGGGAAGCATATTCCAGTGTTTGATGGTTGAAATAGCAAAGGAATTATACATAAACTCGGTGCGGTGAGAAAGAATGTGAAGAAGTAAGTTTTTGGCAGCTCGAAGGTTAAGGCTGTGAGAACTGCCCAACACTTTAAAATATTGTTTTTAATAATCAGGAGCACAAGGATCGTTTATAATAGTGAAGAGCATGCAGAGGGATCTGAGTGAGCTCCTTTGGCGGATAGGCAACCATTTAAGCTGAGTACGGAAGGAAGAAATGTGATCATATTTACGAAGGCCGAAAATAAATCGAATACAATTGTTAAGAAGCAAAAGTGATTGGACCAAAGTAGTTTTAGTGCTTGAAGGAAGAAAGTGCTTAAATCGGTAGAGAGATCGCAATGTGAAAGTTACTCTCTGGCTAACCTGAACAATCTGCTTATTCCAACTTAACCTATCGTCAATGTTTAGGCCTAAGTCTTTTACGTGTGGCGACAGTGGGATGACGGTATTGTTGAAAGTAAGCGGCAGTAGATGGCTGGCGTCCAAGTTACGCAGAAAATATGAACTACCAATAAGGATAGCTTGACATTTACTGACATTGACAGTAACCCCAAATCTGCTTGACCAATCACTGATAGCTAGAAGGCCAGCATTCAGCAACGAGATGCAGTTGTCTAGGCTGTCAATGTAAGTTTGCGCGTAGAGCTGTAGTTCATCAGCGTACAGATGGTAAGAGCATTGGAGTATAGTGGTGATAGAGTTAATGAACAGAGAAAATAAGAGTGGAGAGAGTATACCGCCTTGTGGAACGCCAGTTTTCAGGGTGCAACAGTCAGAAAACTTCTGATCAGCACGAACCGCTTGCTGGCGACCACGAAGATATGATTAAAACCCAATTTGAGAGAAAATGGCCAGGAGGATGTCGTGATCAACGGTATTAAAAGCATTGGAGAAATCTATTAAAACCAACACCGTTAATCTCGAATCCTCCAAGCCACTCCTAACGTCTTCTGTAACCTTAAGTAATGCTGTGGCTGTGCTGTGGCCAGGCCGAAAACCAGATTGGAAAGGGGACAACAGGTTATTCTTAAACACAAAGGAGGATATTTGCTTGAGAGCAACTGCTTCCAGGATCTTAGATAGGAAAGGGAGAATGGAGATTGGTCTGTAGTTATTAAATAAACTGGGGTTGGATATTTTAGGAAGAGGGATTATGAAGGCCTTACGCCAGATTGTGGGAAATACTCCATCCAGTCTGTTGAGAAGCATTGATTATGTGTGTGATAATAGGGAGAATACTTTTAATTATAAGAGACAATAGTATAGTTCTGCTGACACCATCAAATGACAAATTTTGTGGCTGTTAAGTGCGTATAATCACAACCGGTTGCATATTAAACTGGAAAAGCGGTTAGCCGCCCTCGCGGCTAACTGCTAGTGCGTAGGAGCGCTTAGACTCTGAAATCGGAAAAGGAAAGGTGAATAAATAATAAACGACTATAAATGTGACTAAATTTAATTTGTTCTGAAATGTGTCGGTCGCTGTAACATTCGTTACGTTGTGGCGATGCTTGGTATCATACAAAGTCGTTATAAGCATGAAATAATTAAAAACATCAATGGTAGGTACAAGAAGAATTCTTGTACCTACCATTGAAGTTTTTTTTCTTTTATTTAAAATTGTTGCAGTTTCTACGCGTGTACTTAGTTTGATGTGAAAAAGTGTTTAGTAGGTACTATATTTTTCATTGTTTAACTTTGTTTACTTTAATCTTTCGGTTTCAGGCCGATTTTTCAATATCAGGTGACTTTTACCTGAGGAATAGAATTGCAGTCTTTTTTGTTGAAAATATGTCAAGCAGCTATAATATGATCGAAATGACCTGGCTATTGAAACATCAGACCATAATTTATAAATTGACTGAGAAATCTCAAATTGTCTACAAGTTTTGCATAGAGCGTTAATTCGGCCGGCGCACGCAAGTTTTGACGAGAGAAGTACAATCGTGAAGTGATGAGTTGGTTATAATTTAAATAAAATAGCTAGTGACCAGCTATTAACCGAATAATCCACAATTTGAATAAACTTACGCGTACAAAAACAAAAAGAAAAGCAGAAACAAAATTTTAGACCGTCCTTTAGCTCATTATGTCTCTTCTTCCTTGTTCATTATAATTTAAGCAGCAAAGTGAATATAAATTATTCCGAAACATTTTTACGCAGCACTGGCACCTAATACAGTAAAGTTAGTGCTACGCTGCGCTTACGACGACGCCCTACGTTGCGAGTACGTTGCTCATACGCCATGCTACGCAGTAGTACACAGCAGCAAGTTGGCTACGCTGTGCTACGCCATACTACGCTTTATATACGTCGCGGTACGATGCATCCTCGCCTCGCCTTTGCTACGCTACGCTGGAAAAACGCCTTGTGCGAAAACTGATTTCTTCAGAAGCAATTATTATTACAATGAAAAATATTGATTTCCTTTGAAATATATGAGCTATAGCAAGAATAAGGCATATCAATGGTACAATATTTTCATCAGAATATCACACAGATACATTTCATGGCAAAAGGTACTTCGTTTTAACAGCTGTTGGATTAATAATAATAATTACAGTATTTATCACCTTATGATTCGGTGGATCGTAAAACAAAGCTTCAAAGCGTTTGGTATCATAACAGTTTCTTTGATACTATTGAAAGTATTCTCTTCTATTCAATATTTGTGGAGAAGTAGCTCTGGTTAGTAGAAGCATTCAAAACAATTTATTTTAGTTAAGATATCATCTCCTGGTGGTTAGGGTAAAACATTTAGGTGATACAAAGGCAAACATTAGATTGTTAGTTATTTATTTCAGTATTTCGGGAAAAATATCACGTAAAAAGTGTCACCAGAGTTAAAAATATAGATTCGTTCAGAAACGATACGAGATTTCATTGAATGCATCTAATATGAAAGACTGGTTAGCTCGAATCGTGAATAAGTGTTATAACTGTTACCGGTTACTTGGGTTCGGCGCAACATGTTTTTTTCTTTCATTCTGTCCTGTCAGCCGTCGCGCTATCATTCTCTTTTCTTTCATATCACTCCTCACACTATCCATCCATTTTTTCTTTGGCCTCTCCACATTTATATTCATAACTCTTTTAGTTACATGCGTTTCATCCCTCTTCACATGACCATACCAAGACAAGCGGTTCCCTTTCAACTTTACCGTCATTGGCGCAAACCGCACTTCATCCATTTCCGTTACTCCACACATCCATCTCAACATTTTCATCTCCGCTACATGCAATCTATATTCATTCGTCTTTTTCACAGCTCAACATTCTGATCCATAGGTACAGTACGAAAGATTTTATCACGGACTTATGGATTTCCTTAACGGACTATCCGTGGGTCGCAACTTGTTCCAGTGATCTGTCGTCATTTCATCTATCCTGAGTTGATCCGGTGCATTACGTCTCGGGCTATATCGCCATGCCCCTGGAAAAGCAACCCGAGGTACCGAAAGTCGGAGCAGTTCGGTATAGGCGTTCCAGTGAGAGCTATGCATAGGACTGGAGAGACCGCCGTAATCGCGGAACAGTCCGTGTTCTGTTTTGGTTCAACTGCACATACTTCCCAGGCACACTTGATCACGAAGTGTCAGTCCACGCAATCAAGGTGGACTGCCAGTTCACCTCGCACTCACTCCACCCGAGTTTTCACGGTGAGTGGTTTACAGTATCGACCAGCTGAACAGCAGTGCGATTTAGTAAACATGTCGAAGTGAACGACAAGTGAGTTGTCAAACCATACTAACAAGATGGAATGACAGCTCACTTGTTCACTCCACCTAAGCGTACACGGTGAGATGTCGACAGAGGTTTCTGTGAGTTTTCACTCTCTTCTCTCAGCCAATTATTTTTCAATTACTTTTCCCCAAGCTTTCATATTATTTGACATTAGCTTTATTTCTCTATAGTTGTTGCACTCCAAACTGGATCAACAAATAATCAAATTAGGTGTGATAAATACTGCAATGTCCGTCATCATAAACGTGAACAAATTAATTACGACAATATAAGTGGCAAATAACAAAATGTTAGTAAATCACACTTCTGGCAAAATCTAAAAACTATATATTTTAACACATTAAATCCATATCTATTTCCTCAATATAATATATCTCAACTTTTTACACTCAACTATAAAAAATAGGTATATAAAAAAGAATTTAAAAACACGTCATTGGTAATAAATTATCTTGTGACTTAGTCAACGTACTTAACTATGCACTTAAAAATAAACATTATACGTGAAAAAGATACAAACATAATCGTATAATACGAGTAGCTACTGAAACAATAGAAAGTACCTTTAAGAAATAATCAAGAACAGAAAATAGTGAGGTACGATTTTATACAGAAAAAACAAGCTTATAGTCGTAAGCTTGTTTAGATTTTCATTAAAACTAAAATTAAGTTTTAACTAAAAATATGGCATCTACCGACATGTTTATGGCAATTATTCGGTTCAAGAAAGTCAGCACATTAGACGAACTTAAATTAAGTCTCAACAACACCTGATTCTAAGAGTGCCCAAACTGAACTACACGCGGTTCTTATATTTTCTTTCTAATATTAAATTATCATCTATTCCCGTAACATACGTCATTACATTTAAGGCCTCATCAGATTTTGTAACGTTTCAGAAGGCTTTCTGACTGTTGAAATCGTTCTCTAGTCTATTTAATTAGTTTCTCTTGAAACACCTATATTTCAGACTAGAGGTTGTCCTTACACGACGATCAGGCTGTTTCACGTACTAAATATATATAGCACAAAATATACCTTTTGGTTCGATTTTCATAAAGTTAGAGTTTGCGCAAGTTAAGGCACATAGAATTAAATGCAAGAAACTGTGGCAAGATACAGTGCATCTACAGTATGTGTGGTAGGAGCTGACACTCTGCTCCGGTATACGAATGGAGACAATCCGGTACATGAAGGATGCTGAGTGCTATGTTAAGATACACTCTTTTGAATATCTTGGTTACGCTGGGGAAATACAGGTAACTGTCGAGAAATTAAGTTTTTTAAAGACCTTATAGTCTAGCCAACAAGGGCTTTTTGGTCAACTTTTTTCAGCAGTCTCGGAAAAATATGAACGAGGTGTCATTCGATTCGGAAGAGCATGTAGATTTTTGAAAAATTACAGTACCGCTCGAAAAAATTGCAAAAGTTATAAACAATTTACTGAAAAAAGAAAGAAGGATTTGGTCTTTTGCAAATATCTCAAAATCTAATCAAGATTTTTTGAAATTTGAGAAAAGCAAAAAATATATTTTTCCTTACGATACTATAATTAAAAATTTAAATATCGTAAAAAAAACAAGTAGTGGTTGTTTTTGGTAGAGTAAGAAATTACTCTAACAGATGAAACAAAAACAATAGGAATTTAAAAAAAAAACATTTTTTGCAGTTTTGGATACAAAAAAAAACGAATAATTAAAAATTTGTAAAAAAAAATTCAATGTTAATTCAAGTTTTAATTTTTAAACTAAGTAAATTGTTAAAAAAAAATCAAAATTTTATAGCTCCATTGAAGGAAAAAAAAAATCAGATTTATAGTTTAGCAATTGCAATGTTCATGTTCAAGCAGAAAATAAATGTTAATTAACTGTTCCATAAATAGTTGAGAAATCGCGATGAAAACAAATTGCCGGCGGATTATTGTGCATTCATCTATCAAGTAATTGCCTGATTTTTTTAAATATCTTCATTTTGATATTTAACATGTAAAAATCAATTTTATTGTAAAAGTGGCCGAAGCGGGCGTGGCTTGCGAAAGCCAGAGTACGCGTTTTCGGTGGTATTTTCACCCCTCTGGGAATGTTATAAATATTGTTCCTACAGTTCCGAGAGTTAATTGTTTTTTAGAAAATCCTCCTCTTTTCAAATCTTTTCTTAGATTTCAAAAATATTGATCAGACTACAGAACAGACAACGACCAAACCCTTTTTTCTTTTTTCAGTAAATTGTTTATTTTTTTGCAATTTTTTCGAGAGGTACTTTTATTTTTTTTTAAATCATCTACATGCTCTTCCGAATCGCATGACACTTCATTCATATTTTTCCGAGACTGCTAAAAAACGTTGACCAAAAAAGCACTTGTTGACTAGACTGTTATTGGATCACTTTAGTTTGATTTTACTACACAAAGAAACAATTAAATTATGTATTGAATAATACACATTTTTACAGTTACCTGTACTTGCTAGAATGGGACAGCAAAGCAGTGAGGTTAAACATTATATCTCGATACATATACAAGTACATACATTACAGCATTTCGTACAAGTTAAGGTAAAACCTTAATTCATATTCACAGGCTTGAGGCAAAAAGCGATATTAAAATAAACGATATTTCTGCAAATGTATCGCGTTAATATTAATTAAATTCTACATTTTGAAAATACGTTATAAGGTAAGTATAACTTACAGTAGCCCAAAATACTAGTGACTATTCAAGATGGCAATTACGTTATAGTAAATATTAAAAGATTTAGTTATAAAAGAGTGAACGTGGTCGGTGGCGAGCCTGCGGGGGCGCACTGGACGGAGGCAATAAGGCTGATTTAAGACATTCCTGCCTAAAGCACTTCGTAAGATATAGGTACGTTAATATTATATTAGACACTACGTCATTAATTTTCTATAATATTTAATCTGATATTTATTATAATAGAAGAACAATAAATATATGTATATTAGGTATCAAATATAAAATAGATTATACATGCTCGATGAAACATGTTGGTTCATTTTGCCGGACAATTGTTAAGGCATCTGTTAGTGATGTGACAATGTGAAAAACAAACTTTAATAAATCGAGACTAGAAAGTGTAAAATTTGAACGTTCCAATAATACGATCTCATAATCTTGTAGAGCAAGTTGCATTAGATATGTCTTTACTTTTTATAACGATTTTTGTTGAAAAGGGCAAAAACACTTCTGTTTCTGATGAATTCATTGTCTATCACACCCTGCACAGTAGACAAACGAGAAATTTTAACCAATGGAATAGCATAAAATCTCCGCACCACTTGAGTCACTCACATTTTGACTGACATGATTGGTTAATACTTCTCCGTTTCTCTGCTACGCTGCCTCGCTCCGCGTTAATGGACAGACACCCTAAGATCCGAGTTTTCAACAGTCGGATTACTTTTACCTGTGGAATAAAAATGGCGGTTTGATAGCTTTTGTGTAGAAAATATGTCAAGCAGCCAAAAAAATTCTTCACTCAAACAATGCTCAAAATAGTCTGTCCATTGAAAAATCAGCCCTTAGTTATGTTGACCGTGGTCTCATTTATCTTCTCGGTGAGTTTCTTTTTAATGTGATACTGCCTAGCCTTTTCCCATCTATATTGGGGTCGGCTTCCAGTCAAACCGGATTCAGCTGAATACCAGTATTTTACGTACTTATTAAAAACTCCATCTAAGTAGTAGATACTGAGATCGTACCATTGAAACATGCGTCCGTATATTAAAGACTAACATACATCTACTTACTGATATTTACGCAATAATAATATTAAAAGATAATATCTTGGATATTCCTTGCTCTCTTATAAATTAACTTACTATAAATTAACTAATCATATCTAATGAATACTTAGAGCTTTTAATTCACGAAGTTTTTTTTATCGACACCATTGCTGTTGTAGTGAGCAATTTTTAGGAATATTACGTTCATTTCTGGATACAATTGTTGCAAGTTGACGATAAAAAAAAGATGAAGAAATATCTGTACCTAAAGCTTGGTAGACGTCCGCCTGTGTACATAGATGAGAGCATTATGCAATAGGAGTGTAAGTTGATAATTGGTAATAAACACACGGCAAAAATATCTTTGAACCAGTTAACAAATAAGTTCTGTAACAGCAACAAGAGACAAATTCTTCAGTAACAGAGTATGGCTGCATAAGGACTTACGTAGAGCATCTAACAACGGTGTCGCAAAACCCGCTCCATTAAAATAATTGTCATTTTTAATTTATATAATATAGTTATCTATAAAATACGGGTGTTTTGGGTTCTGTATCATGACTAATTGAGTCATTTACAATTAATAAGGCATATATTATGTAAAGCGATTTCCTTGGTAATGCTGTTGTGTTGTACGTATTGTGACTTTATTAGCGAGAATCGTATAGTAATGGTTAACTGATAGGTTGTGAGCAAGTTTTAACACTTGTTCACGTAAAGTTCTTACCACCCTGGAAGTGTGGTAGATTTTTAAGTTTTATTTTTGTATATTCACTGGGAACTTCACAGTCGACACTTGAGGTGGTGGAAACTATTGGTGGTGTGATGTCAGCTTCGCTTTTACAAAATATACAATAAGCATAGGTCACATGTCGTGAGCCGGGGCGGGCACCGCGCGGTCACAGTACGCCGTAGAACGTGTCCATCAGGGTAGTGTCCAGGTCACACTCCAGGAAGATGCTCTCACTGCATTCCTCCTGGAAATCGGAAAACAATTTGATTAATATTTTAAAAATAACAGTTAACCATTTTGTTATACGGTACAGTAGCAGTTGAGAACATATCTGTAAGAAAGCTTCCAGCTCATCCAAAATAGTTATTTATGATATTAGTGCGGTAAGTTGGTTTTTACAAACGAGTAGACGAATGGCTTACCATAGTTACGAGTTTGTAAATACCAATATCCGCGCGTTTATCATACAACGGTTTACAACACATTTGCGAGAAAACAGTACAATAGGTAATGAGACAAACTTGTTGTTTTTAGATATGAGTCGGAAAGTCGCAACAAGCTTTGCAGTTTATGTTTGCAGTATAAAAATGTTACGAATTTGCAAATTTAACTACATCGTCGTCTCATCTTTGTCTCATTTTCTCTTTAGTATTAAATTGAGACAAACGTATTGACAAAAGCGCTTCCAAGGAGATTCGATATCTCAGCTTACTCGTTATAGCTGTTATCTTCAGAGGTGTAACTAGAGTGTGGCAAGTAGGGCACGAGCTCTGGGCGCCTAACGAAAGGGGGCGCAAAATCGCCAATTATTAAATTTCAAAATCTAAATTAACCATATTTATTTTCATCATGTACCGTAAACCACCACTATGCTATAATATTTTATTTTATTATTTGGTTTATATTAATTTTATTTCATGTTTTCAAATCAGCGAGAGGAAATGAGTGGTGCGCTCCGGTGCGTAAACTGAGGTCCAGGGTTCGAATTTCTTCTAGATGTACTTTGTGTTACGGCATGGAAGACTATTTAGAAAATACATAAATGTAAGGAATTAAGAGTTTCCTATAGTTGCGATGTTAATTAACGGAGAGCAGTTTTACGAAGACAGGGCCGACCCTGGTCTTCGTATAACTGTTATCGGTCCTAACTAACCGAGAACCATACTTTCGAGGCGGCTTTTGCCAGACTGGGCCTTCGCCTACACAGGCTCCCACGGTCCTGGGTTGCGTAGCTTATCGCAAGCCAGGTGCAGAGCCAGCGCAGCCTAGCCGGGCTCTTACCGACGATAGTTCATGCAGGATGCAAATATTTTCAAGTCGCTTCACTCGCTCTTGCATTCTACACTATCTAGGTTCTTGAGCTTTCCAGTACGTCTACCATGAGTTTTATTAATCTATACTCGCTAGCGACTTTAGTTAAAAAAAGTATGAATACTTTTAAAAACAAGTTTCTAATTTATTTGTTTAAGTTGTTAACTAACAAGCAAGCAAGTTGCAAGTAAAACTTTAGTTACCAAAAAAAATTAGTAACTTGTTTTTTTAAGTTTTCATACTGTGTTTTAACTACAGTCGCTAGCGAGTATACATTGATAATACTCATGGTAGACGTACTGGGTTAGGCAAAATTATTTCTTCTATATACATAATTATGAATGGTAACAAAATTAAACCTACCCGAGGTAGGGTGAAAAAATTTTCGAGCTCGTTCGCTCGTTCTTGAATTCTATGGTCTCTCAACCTTTGTCATTTACTATTATTACTCAAAAAATCACTTCTATTAATCTATAATGGCAAAAAGAAAATTAAAATATCCGAGATAGGGTGCGAATGCCACTTTTAAAACGTATAGGTTGTACGGGCTTACTTTACTTTCGTTATAAAAAGGTATAAACATGTATTTAATGTTTTGTAAATAAGATTTATAACGGTTTTATATACCTAGTGTATTTGGTTTTTTTAACCGACCTCAAAAAAAGGAGGTGGTTCACAAATCGATTGTAGTTTTTTTATGTATGTTACCTCATAACTACTAATTTATAAACCGATTTGAAAAATTCTTGTTTTATGTGAAACGATAAACTTCCCGATTGGTCCCATTTAAATTTCGACAGTCGGTTTAGTAGATTGGCTTTTAAATCTAAATAGCTGGGAATCGTTTACTTAAATGGCGTAGTAGGCATGCCTTTTAAGTTCTGTCGTTTCCACATTTCGCGTCAATTTTGAATTTGGAACTGTTCTATATTCGAATGTGTTTAAATTTTGAATCCCAAAACAGTTGAAAGTATTAGGATTAATGCTATTGTTTAGTCATAGCGTCGATTAGAATCTGTCAGGTTACGTACGAAAATGAATCTTTCTAAGGAAAATGTTCGTGCAATAATTTTCTACAACTTTAGAAGAGGCCTGACACGGCTTCAATGTTTTGAAGAGCTAACATCTGTGTTCAGTGATGAAGCCCCATGTCTGCGGACTGTCGAACGCTGGTATTTAGAATTCCCAACTTTAGAAGAGGCCTGACACGGCTTCAGTGTTTTGAAGAGCTAACATCTGTATTCAGTGATGAAGCCCCATGTCTGCGGACTGTCGAACGCTGGTATTTAGAATTCTAACGTGTTAGTGACACATCTCGCGAAGGACGCCCAAAATCCGCCTTCACTGAAGATAACATCATATTGCTGTGAGACAACTAATTCTCGAAGATCGGCATCGAGAGATAGAGGCTCTATTAGGCATCTCAGGGTCAACCATTCAGAAGATTTTGCATGAAGCGCTTGGTGTGAGAAAGCTAGTTTGCCGTTGGATACCGCATCTGTTTTCCGACGATCACAAGGCGGCCCGCGTCAGATGGTGTAAGAAAACTCTGCAAAGATTCAACCGAGGAGAGTCAAATCACGTCTACGACATCATCAGTGGTGACGAATCTTGGATCTATGCCTACGATCCTGATTCCAAACAACAATCTACAATCTGGGTCTTTCAAGACGAGCCAAAGCCGACTAAAGTTGTTCGTTCTCGAAGCACTTCAAAGAAGATGGTGGCCACGTTCGTTGGAAAAACCGGCCATTTTGCGACTATTGCACTTGAAGATCGTAGAACGGTTAAAAAGCAGAGTGGTATACCACAGTTTGTTCACCACATGTCATCGCCGAACTTCGAAAATCTAACTCAAAGCTTCGCACCACGACAACGCAAGCTCACACAGCGCTCGTCAAGCGATTGAGTATTTGAAGCAGGAAAAAGTAAAAATTCTTGACCATCCTCCATACAGTCCTGACCTAAGCCCTAACGATTTCTTTACATTTCCTAAAATTAAGAAAAGTCTTCGTGGTCAAAGGTTCCAGTCCGGTGAAGAAACAGTCGACGCTTTCAAGTCAGCCATTTTGAACTTTAGAGTGGAATAAATGTTTTAATAACTGGTTTGAGCGAATAGAAAAGTGTATTAAGCTACGTGGTGAATACTTTGAAAAACAATAAAAAGTACTATAAGGTTCTAGTTGTGTTTTTTTCTTCAAACGACAAAACATAAAAGGCATGCCTCGTATCTATATCTATACTAATATATAAAGCTGAAGAGTTTGTTTGTTTACTTGAACGCGCTAATCTCAGGGACTACTGGTCCGATTTGAAAAATTCTTTCAGTGTTGGATAGCCCATTTATCGAGGAAGGCTATAGGCTATATATCGTCACGCTAAGACCAATAGGAGCGGAGCAGTAATGAAAATTGTGACGCAGACGAAGTTGCGCGGGTCAGCTATAGTTATTGCATATTTTGCTTTCCTGTGACTTTTCAGTGGTGTTGTTAGGTGTACCACTAAAAAGTGAAAAGTAAAAAATATTCTTACGAAAAAATACTTCCGACTTCCAAATAAAAAAAAACTACAAATTGTAACATAAATTTAATTTCGGAAGTCGGTGAGGCCCGTACCCCACAGGGGGTGCCCCCAGCGAGCAGAGTTGTAGGTTTAAGTAGTTTTTAGTTGCCTTGGCTGGGGGCTTTAGAATTATTCTAAGGCCACCACAGGCTAGCCCGGTTAAGTAGTAACCACCCTTCTAGAGGTGAACTACGAGTGGTCCATATCAAAAAAAAAAAATCGGAAGTCGGTGGAAGTATACTGCGCTTTATTTCACCTCCTAGGTTCTGAACTTTTCTTATTGTCGTATTGCGAAACTCCTTGGTGGAATTCTTGTATATTTTTTAGGAAATTAGAAAAAGAGCCGTACAAGATACGCACGGCACGTAAGTACCTACTTTACCGCACGTTTCAATATTATAGTGCGTAATATTTAACTTTCGAACAATGTATACAGGCTTCGTAAATGCATTTTTGAGCAAGTTTGTTGTAAATACTATTTTGACCATCATCCTTCCACCCCTATTATTTATACCGTCTGGAGTCTTTGAATAAACATAAAAACACGCTGGATTATAGACTTAGTCTGTGAGAGGGAGTGGCATATTGAGAGATTTCCCTTGTCTACGAATTTTCTTACCAAAGCGCTAGCCAAAAATGTAATGCATAACTTAGTTCTTTGGGGTGTTTGGGGTGGTTTGGGATCTACCTCCTCGTAGTCCACCCCGGGCAACGGCACCACAAGCTTGCCTGTGGTACGGCAGAACGATCCCATTTAAAGCGGTGGTAAGCTCCGCAAGTAGCCGCCTGGCTCGCTACCACCATCCCGCTGAAGTCCGCCAAGCAGCTTGCTGTGTTCCGTCGGTGTGCGGAAGTGCCAATTCTTTTGGGGGAGAAGGAGATTGTCAGTTGCTCTGCTCAGAACCGGTCTTGGTCGCTCGGCTGGGCTTTCCGGGTAACGTCCATTTTGGAGGGTACCGGGATCCGAAGCACGGAGCCAGTCGTTGGCCGACCGCAGTTAGTAGGGGGCCCAAGTAGTACGCCAGCCACGTGTCAAAGGCTGCACTGCCAACTAGCGAATAATCCCGGTTTGCTCCACCGTGCCAGCCGGCGACTGGGTGGACCCGGGAGGACCCGGTGGCCATATCCAGGGGGGTTTGGGCGTCCCCGCAGTCTCCAAATGAGTTCCCCATAGGTTAGTTTAGCTCTAGTGTTCCACTTGAAGACAAAATTTAAATTGTAAATAATACCTGATTCTAGTGCTAGGTCGGCGTGCTAGTTTACGTCTTTATTTATTACTAGCTTCTGCCCGCAACTTAAGAGCTGGCGCGCAACTTTTTTGTCTCATATTCTCGTTCTCGGTAATGTATCTTCATGATTCAGGTATCCTGATAGTTTGTGAGTCTTTGCGATTCTAACTTTCAGCCCCGGAATTACTTCGACAATTTGTGGTCTCCTGGTACTTTTGCGCTCACGATTCCTGCTAAAAAAATACTTTGACATGTTTCTGGTCTCCTTGTTTCTACTTGTGAATCTGTAGCGCTCATAATTTTAGCCCCGGCAATACTTTGATATGTTTCTGGTCTCCTAGTACTTTGAATCCTTACCGCTCAAAATTACAGCCTCGGAAATCTTCGACACGTTTCTAGTTTCCTAGTACTTGTGAATCTTTAGCGCTCACAATTCTAGGCCCGAAAATGCTTTGACATGTTTCTGCTCTCCTGGTACTTGTGAATCTTAGTCATCTCGTAGTTTTACCTGGAAAGTTTTCCGGGAGTTTTGAAACTGGGTAATTTTATAGATTTTGATGTGCTCTTTGCGAATTTTGAATCTTTAGGGACTACTCACATTTATTCAGCTCCATTCGCGTTTCGCTGAACGATTCTGGTCACACTTATACAGCTCTGCTTCAGCCGCGTACAGCGTCGTATAAATGAGAAAGGCGCTGAATACGCGGCGAAGACGGTAAGATGTCCGTGACTACCGCAGGACCACTGCCGCCAATCGCTTCCATATTTGGTAAATAATTGGTACCTTCGTAGTTTTCGAGAAAATCGACTTTGAAGGTGGTCTGGCGGTAGTCACGCTCTTTACTCAATTATTATTGTGCTCCGAAAATGGACATTTCTATGTGCGATATTTTAATCGTTTGGCTTAAAATATCGCACATAGAAATGTCCATTAAGAAATAGATAAAATTAAACGTAAAAAGTTAAAACGCAAACGACAGTGAATCGACCCAGTACAGGTACAGACCAAGAACTAGATCGAAGGATTGAGAATTTATCTCTCTCTGACAATTCTACGGACTTTAGACCGATAAATGGAATGGAATAATCTATCTGTAAAGGCGTTATAATAATTCAATGATAAAATAAATAAATAAAACTAGAAGTATAATTCACATATTAAGAGAAATATTTTTTCTTGGCAATTTCTTCGATCTAGTTCTTGGACTATACCTACCTTAAAAATTGAACTCATTGTATCTTCTAAACTAAGACCCGATTAAACCTGTGACTTGGCTAAAACTTGCGACTAATTGGCGACTATTGAGAGAGAAAACAGATCTACGCTAGGTGCTCTAGCTTTTGAGATTCAAGTAGACCAAGCTGGGGTAGGTGCACCCCAGATCGGCCACCAATAAACCCTTATAACTTTTGAACCAGTGATCGACTAATTCTGGTATTTGGCGACTAATTAGCGACATTTTTTTTTATTATCAAAATTAATATCCCTGTTGGTGGCCATGCCAATGTTAGTCACACAAGGAGTCGAGAACCATCCGTGTACCGCGCCGATCCGCCGCGTAAGGCCGCGTACGACGCTGAATGCGGCGGAACAGCGCTGAACTCCATACATAGCTCTCGCATGATAAAAACACATTTGTCCTCATTTTATACTTGTTTGCCGCGAAAGCTGAAAAGACGCGGAATGCTGAATGGATGCGGACGCATCTCCGTACCAAATCGTTGTTTTCTATGGGCATAAGCTGAATAGAGCTGAAAAAGTGTGAGTACTCCCTTAACACTCATAATTCCAGCCTGGAAAAAAAACGATATGTTCCTGTTCTCCTGAGACTTTTGAATCTGAAGTACTTAGGCAGCAGATGCTCTGAATTTCCACTTCCTCCTCAGTCTCCATTAAGCCATGTTAGTTACCGAGATAAAAATTAGCCAGGATGTGAGCAAACATGTGTGCCTTTCATCCAAATCCCTTCACCCGTTTTTGCATGATTAAGCCACAAACTTTCACATTTATAATATTAGTAAGATCATTGGCGCACTGGAGTGGGTTCGGTCTTCTAGTGAGACAATATCGAAGTGGTTCAATACCTGAGTGGTGGAGCGGGCTGGTTCCTCACACTCCTCGCGTGTCTTTTGAATGTGTCTATCTGGACGTCACTGAAGGAGTAGGAGTTTTTTAGTGGTGGACGTGCTGGACCTCTTGGACTACAGTGGCCAATCATGAAATCTCAAACAATTGCGGAATGGGGTATTTTCGAACCTTTCCAGACAAAGCGTTTGTATGGAGCCCCTCACAGAATAAGCATTACCAGTATTGCCCATGATGCACACCCAGCTGCACATTCCTGGATTTTAATGAGGTGAACGACGGATAGACTGTCTTGTTATTTTATTAATGTGGTCGACGACGGAATACGTTTGGTAGACAAGGTTGAAAGTGAATCATACCTGAGTGTTGTGTGGAGCGGGCGGCTGTTCCCCGCCCCTCCTCGCGTGTCATTTGGAGGTCTTGGGCAGGTGCCTCTTCATATGCAGCGCGAGGTGGTCGGAGCGCGCGAACGAGCGCTCGCAGACGGCGCACTTGAAGGGCTTGGCCCCCGTGTGTTTGCGGTAGTGGCGCGTCAGCTCGTCCGAGCGCGCGAACCGCCACTCGCACTCCGGCCACTGGCACGTATACGGCTTCTCACCTGAGGATGTGGAACTCACTCTACACTCCACTGAAACTAGCTACACTTGCTATGTTCTGTATGGTGGTTACACCTGCGCAAGCAAGCACGTCTACCATGAAAGTTCAAGACAACTGCATAGATGTAGTCTAGCTTGAATGGCATCTGGTACAAGGGTCAGAATAAACTGTGGGTCTAAAAATGAAACTTTAGCAGAATCAGAAAGCACATCGCGCTACCCGTCACTGTCAAACTTTTCCAATCAATCTTGAACCTAATGTGTTAGCGATACAGATGAAAATGAAATTTGACAGATTGTTATGATTCTAATATGATACTGCTAAAGTGGCCTTTTTAGACCCCTTGTTCTTTCGAACGTACGAAAAACCATGAAACAAAGACATAAGCATGAGGAGGATTTAGGAGTTTGAGGCCCGCATGTGATTTTTTTGGTTACCACATTTTGACATGCTACTGGTTGTCGCAGTGCCACTTTTCTCACAAAATTTATTTTCCAAGGTTGCAATAAGTATTGTTGCAAAGTGGTACATCTATCTGTATTGTCAAGAAAAGTTCTCTTTTTAGGGTTTCGTAAAAAAAAGGAACCCTTATAGGATCATTCGGGTATATGTCTGTCTGTCTGTCCGTCTGTCACAGCCAGTTTTCTCCGAATCCACTGGACCGATTCTGTTGAAATTTGGTACACATATGGAATTCTATGACCCAAATACGGACGCGTTACGTAAATTATTATTTTTTTAGTATGGGGGTCACTTTTGGGGGTCATACTAGAAAATTAAAAAAAAAATTTTTTTGAACAATATCGTGTGACATACGTGTACAAATGAAAGGGCTTACTGTAGGGGTTTTAATTATATTTTTTCATGATTTTAAAATAAATGGTTTTGAAGTTATTCAAGGAATTAGACGAAAAATGACCATTCCCCCCCCCCTATTCTCCGAAACTACCGAGCCTAAAATTTAAAAAAAAAAAATGGCGATAATATATCTTTACCTAAAGATTACAGGAAAACCTATTAGAAGTCTGTGTGTTAAAATAACATGTTAAAAAAATTAAATTCGTTCGGAACCCTTCGCACGCGAGTCCGACTCGCACTTGGCCAGTTTTTTTTCCATTTTACGGTTAGTTTTATTTTTAAATCTTGTTTTCATCATGCAAGATTGATACACAGGACAGAATCGTGTCATCGATGCGGTCCACTATCGTAACACTGTCATAACTCCGAGTCACGTTCCGAGCTATAACCAGAAACCGGGAGAAGGTAATTTGCCTAATCGGTTAGCTTTGTTGACTTTTATTCTGATGTCAATGAACTCTACAGTGATTTCTATGAATAAGGTCCTAAGTACTAAGTAAAAATTAAATGTGCGTTTTTATAAAAGTAACCATACGATAAGTTTTCAACAATGATTGGCAGACTTTTAGTTAAAAAGTCTATAAATAATATATAATTTATTATCTGCTAAACAGTATTTAAACTAGTCACATAGGATTTTTTTATATATATAAAAGTTTTTAGAAAGCTAGTAACTTAGTAAGAAGTCTGTGTAAAATAAATTGGACAAGCGACAATATACTGTGGTGAAATTTAAACGATACTCGTAACACAGTACTTAGGTACATTGTTGCCATTAGGTATGTCTGTTACTTTCGCTAGGCCGTTGAGTAGTCAACGTACGTATTAAGGAGACTGCCGAGTTAAATTAAAATGCACGACTTCTTTAAACACGTGTTACCTTGATGTATTTGGTACAAAAAGTGGATATTCGCAATGCCACGTGGGTATAGACAATTATTTCGCAGTGATTTAGGTAAATAAAAGTGCAATCCAATACCTGTGTGTATTCTCTGGTGCGCCTTCAGATGCGAACTCTTCGTGTAGACCTTGGTACATCCTGTAATAAATAGTTTGGTTTTTAGAATTCGTGTGAGTTTCTACATTTAGTCATCGATTGAGAATGTCTATTGCAGAATTTGGATTATTAGTAATATTGCTATGAAAAACGTTTCTTTTATTTATCCTCCTTGGGGGTATTCACGGGGAAATGATCTATTTTGGGGATCGTCTGAATGGAAGCTATTTATTTGTCAAGTTTTGAGGCCTTTTATAATTTAACTTCCAACCCTGCGATTGATGAGATAAAATGCTCATGCTGGATAGCCCACCCTTAAGTTCAGTCGAGGTCAGTGGCACAATTTGACGAATCAGGTCGTAAAACTTAGCAAGCAAACTAATATATTTCAGGAGTGGCTCCTATGCTATCTGTATTGTTTCGTCTGCTTACCCTGGATAAACGGGATGATCAGAAACATAAGGGGTGAATAGAAACAAAACTTTGAAGGGGAATTTCACTTTATTTAAGTTCTGCTTACTCCAATTTTTAAATCAATATTGGTTTTAAAAGATTGATTGGTGGATTGAAAAGAACTCGGCCTGACCAAGAAAATAAACACATTTAAATAATTATATTTTTATTTTTCTACATAATCCTTCAAGTTCAATGCACTTTTGCCATCTCCCCTGCAAAGTGTTTATACCGTTGAAAAAAATGATTCTTCAATTCAGTCAAAATAGGTGTCTACCGCTGCTTTGACATCGTCATTTGTGGAGAATTTCTGGCCACCCAAGTGTTTTTTTTAATTCGGGAACAGATGAATGTCCGATGGTGCCAAATCAGGTGAATAAGGCGGATGCGGCAACAGTTCAAAGCCACAGGTATTGATTTCAGCCATGGACACGTGCATTGTCTTGGTGAAATAGAATTCTTCTGAACTTACCCAGTCGTTTTCCTTTAATTTCTTCACGTATACGAAGCAGTAAGGTGTAATAGTAATCAGAGTTTATAGTACAACCTTTTTCAATATAATCTACCATGATCACATCTTTTAAGTCCCAAAACACTGAAGCCATCACCTTATTTGTTGACAAAATCGACTTAGCTTTTTCAGGGGGTGCTGAACTGGGTCTTTTCCATTGATATGATTGTAGTTTTGTTTCCGGTGTACTGTGATGAACCCATGTTTTATCCATCGTAACAAATCTTTCCAAAAAATCATCTGGATCAGCGTCATTTTTTTTTAAACAGTCGCTTGAAATAGTCAGTCGCGTTCGTTTTTGCTCCACTGAAAGCAGCCGCGGGACCCAGCGTCCCGACACCTTGTGGAAACTTAATTCGTTGACTATGATGTTTTGTGTGCCTGTAGTCTCAGCTATTTCTCTAATTTTTAATCTATGGTCTCCTACAGTAAATTTTAATATTTTTCTAATGTTTTCATCAGTACCTAGTGGAGGTTGAGAACGTTCCAGAGCGGGGATCGTCTTTCACGCTCTTACCACGCTTGAATTCCGCTATCCATTTTTTACTGATGAATAACGCAAAGCAGAATACCCTAAAGTACTTACCATATCTTTATGGAAAACTTTCGGTGATAAACCCTTCCAATGAGGTATTTAATGACAGCACGCTGCTCAATTTGTTCCATTTGCGGAAATCGCGTCGGATTGCTTCACAAATAAATTTATAAAATCACAACTAATAATCGCACACGTCCCAAACTTCGGTTATTTAACAACAATGAATTGCAATAACAAATGAGATTACATTAAGTTTTGTTTTCTAGTGTTGACTGGATCTGTGACAGGCCGACTATTTTTCAATCCACCCAGGTAGCATTAAAATTGTCAATGATAAGTTAATAGACAAACAAATCTGACAGACATTTCAGTAGATACAAGATACTTATGAGCAAATCGGGAACGGATCCCGGGAACTTCAAAACTAGCTAGCCTTCGTTCTTCAGGGCTATTTTTTTCTTGACTTTCCCTCGTTTTAGGTTGCCTTGCAACTCACCGTGAACGTACCTACCGGGTTTATTCAACCAGATCTTGGCCACTATTTGGTGAAAATCGCACTCTGTCGTCCATTTTTACGTCTAACCTTGATGACTCTCGAGGTATTGCCCTATCACTGACGTCATGGAGTATCGTCAAACGCGGCTGATTTCAGATTTACGAACTCAGTAAGAGTGCCTTTCTACCAGAGATGTCCAATTTAGCTACGTGGTGCGAGGATGTCTAGCAGCTCTGTGAAATTGTGCATGTTTCCACCAATGCTGTGCGAGTCAGTGCGACATGTCTATTGAAGCTGTGATACGGTGTGTACAGCTGTACATGCACACATTCGTCGCATACCTAGAGTCGTATACCGAGCTCTGCTAGCCCTTTTCCATAAGGCTTTTGCCTGGCTAGGTAAAAGGTTTGATCCCGTTCGTATTTTTTCACCGTCTTGGTATATATGGCGCCTATCCTAAGTGGAAAAGCACCTCTAATCTCAGTTAATTTGATTTTGGCGCAGTATTTCTTCTCATCCCTTTTAATCGTCATTTCCTTTCAGCCACAACATTTGGTCACACAATCCATCCATCCTTCTTCTGGAATTTTAGTATCAATTTCCTCTCTTTTGTAGAGATGAAATTAACTAAAAACTAATGAACAACAGAATCTTACCTATAAAGTCACAGTGGTGTACCCTCCTCTTCTCGAGCTCAGGGTTGTTCCGCCGGTTGTACTTGACGTGGTGGGGGTGCGCCAGACGCGAGTGCGGCATGGGCGCGTGGTGGCCCTGCGCCGGCGCAGGCTGCGGAGGCGGCTGCTGCATCTGCACCGACTGGGCCATCGTCTGCATCGGAACGAACTACTTTATTCATTTATGATTAGCGATCGGTTCACTTTGAAGGGTTTTAGCAGTTCATCATCATCATTTCAGCAGACCTACTGTTGGGCACAGGCTTTCCCCAGACGCTGCTGTGCGGCTCGCAACCAGTAAGCTCCCGCTTTGGCAGTTAGGTGGAATAAATTCACTGTTAGAAAATATGAGACCAAATCTCGATAAGTATAAGGAGAAAAAGGTTTTGGGAGATACCTATAATAAAAGGTTTAGTATTTTTTAATTATTCGATTTATAGAACACAACGTACTTAGAAGTAGAAAAATAATTATTTTATTTCCCGGTCAACGGCAAATTCTAAAGGTGCAGAGGTAGTCACCTGTGGATGGTGGTGTGGATGCGGGCCGGGGTGCTGCGCGTGCGGCTGAAGAGGCGCGTGCGGCGCGCGCAGCAGCGGCGGTGCGTGGTACGGCGGCGGCGGCGTGCGCCGGCCCGCGCCCGCGCCCTGCGGACAACACCAACGTGGTTGCACTTATACATACTAGCCAATGTCCCTCATCGGCACGTATCAAATAACGATGTCAACTACACATTATTCAGAACCTTACCGCCGCCTGATTACAATCGTTAACATCGTTGACATCCGGCTGCTCTTTACCTTCATTACTTTACTGCAATACAATAAATAACACGACACAAATACATAGATCGCTGAGCAATAGATGGTACCATCTGTCGCGTACGCAAGCGCGCTAGCTCACTGGAGCGGAGGCTTACCTGCATGGTGTTACCGGGACTGCCCTGCTCGGAGCTGGGCGGCGTCAGCGGGGACATGTAGACGAGGCGCGAGGGGGGGTACTTGGCGAAGGACGTGTTGGGCTGGTGTGGCGGCGGGTGTGGCGGTGGCTGCGGCTGCGCGTACGTGGGCGGCAGCAGCCTCTCCGTCTTGATCTCGAGGGGGCTGAGTAGCGGGGTGGCGCACTCCTCCAGCAGCGCCTCGTCCGCCTCCAGCTTGACGTGGGTGGAGCCCAGCGGCGCCAGCATGTTGGCGTTCTCGGGGTCGATGTTCCGGATGGAGGACGCGATGTCCTCCCACAGTGCGGGCCGGAGGAATGCATCGTCGCGTGAAGAGGTTCCACCATCGAAAAGGTCCATGTGGGCGGGCGCGAGTGCGGCGCCCTCCTGCTTACACAGCAGCGACTCTAGCTCAGATGTCTGCAACAAACAAACAGCGCTCGGTGATTTGCGGATCCTTATCGTGCCGGCATTATGAAAATCCTATTCAAATGCCAATAACACATTAGAAAGTTCTCTTGATTTAGTTTGTAAAGCTTTTGACTACAAAGAAGTCCCTGTAGCTTTAGGGCAATAAATATAATTAATTTATTAACGTCTTTGTAAACCTTTAGCACATTATCACGTTGTATGACATCTGTGACCGGTTGCGAAGTTGATACCTACTGCTGCGTTATTCAATTACAAAGATATAAAACTGATAATTTGTAAACGCAATTTGTTATAGGCATAAAAAGAAGACAGCTTTTCAGCAAGTCCATGAGAGAGTTTTGTGAGACTGTACTTTGGTGAGTGTGCGCAGGAACTACACGACCTGATCCCACCATCGCCCTTTTACTACCGGAATACCAGACGTACTGCAGGGGACCATCCTTACTTGGTCGATATCCTAACTAGTCGTACCCAGCACTTCTCCTCCACATTTATTATGCGCACAGCTAAAGTGTGGAACTCTCTGCCAACGTCTGTGTTTCCGCAACATATTACCCGTCTGCTTTCAAACCAAGAGTGAATAGGTATCTTCTGGGCACGGTCGCTCCATTATAGACCTCATCTATCGCTTTTCGTCAGGCGTGATTGTGGTCTAAAGCAAACCCATTCCTCAATAAAAAAAAGAACTTCCAATATGGCCAGCCAATAAAAGCCTATTGGCACATACTATACATTTAGTCAAAAAAGTTTCGGGAATGGATGATTTGTTTATGGTTTCAAATTAAATTTTTTGTTTTTTTTTTGTTGTTAGATTGGCACAATTGTTTTCCATTTTGGTGCGGAGTTTGAGTTACATCTGTTATTTAGATTAAATACATTGCTATTTTTAGTTATATCATATCTAGTGCGTATTGCGAATTTCATAATGGACAAAAACATCAAACAAAGAGTTTGTCTTAAATTTTGCATCGCGAATGGAATTTCGTGTTCGGAGTCACTGAAAATGTTACAGAAGGCTTTCGGTGAATCGACTTAATCAAAAACACGTGGTTATGAGCGGTACAAAGCGTTCAAAAACGGTCGAGATGTGATAGAAGATTTGCCTCGCTCTGGTAGGCCACCAACGTCTGCAACTTAACATCGCAAAAGTGAAAGAAATAGTGACTGAAAATCCTCATTCAAGTTTGAGAGAGATAGCCGCCGAACTTTCTGTGTCTCACGAGTCGGTCCGTACCATTTTAAATAATCACTTGGGTATGAAACATGTTGCCGCTCGGCTGGTCCTAAGAGACCTGTTTTCTCTAAAAACTCAATCGCATAAGAGTCGCCGAGGATAGCTAGAACGAGTCAATTCTGAGCCAACATTCATGAAACGCATTGTTACTGGTGATGAGACGTGGTAAACAAGCTTCGGAGTGGCGCCTTCCAACTGAACCGAAACCGAAAAAACCACGCCGAAGTCGATCAAAAGTCAAAGTCATGTTGACTGTTTTCTTTGACTATCGCGGTGTTGTGCACCCGTAATTCTTGCCGGAAGGTCAAACGGTAAATAAAGGATATTATTTGGGGGCAAATTATATTGATTATTTGTGGAAAGAATATTCTTGGATTTTGCACCACGATAATGCGCCTTCACACAAGGCTATCATTGTGAACGAATTTTTGACCAAATACTCAACAAATACCATCGAGCAACCACCTTATTCATCAGATACGGCTCCAGCCGACTTCTTTCTTTTTCCTAAACTCAAATTACCACTTCGTAGCACCCGTTTTCATTCTGTAGAAAACATAAAGTAGAATTCGCCGCGAGAACTAAACTCGAAAAAGCGTTTAAAAAATGTTAGATAGATATGATTGGATTATTAGTTGGTGTAAGTGTTTCTGAAAGAGCATACTTTGAAGGTGATAAAATAAATTTAGATAAATAACTAATATTTTGTGTATTATTGATCTTTTCCCGGTACTTTCTTGACAGAGTAGTATATGTTGAAAAATTGTTCAATGATCAGTGTCAACACGGTATCAACGACATTACGTTTCATGAACTGGCGTCCAAATTGTTTTCCTTTCGAGTAAGAGCGAGGACACACGATGCGTTAACGGTGCGGTGCGGCACCGCAGGAGAACGCTGTTAAAAACAGCGTATCACCCCTTCCCGCCTCGTCTCGCAGGTCACAAGCGCGGCGCGCCTCTACGGTGCGGCGCCGCACCGCCCCGTTAACGCATCGTGTGGCCTTACTGTAACGAAGTAACTACATATGGATATCAATGATGAAGAATGGGCAGTAAATATAAATGGTCACAATGAACTGTGGTACCGCATTACTGTTTATATCAAATGAGACACGAACAACACGCATATTCTTGGAAACTGATAGGCTGCATCAATCATACTTATGAGGATTAAAGTTACGATTAACATTATGAATTTACACAATTTTGAACAATTTCTCCGCGCTAGGTGGCACTGCTTGCGCCGGCGCACTCTGCGCGCACAACATTAGCATACAATGGCGGCGGGCCCACGCGCGCGCAGGTGACGAGCAAGAGCTTTCATATCGGATCAATTCATACATAGACATTTCGGGATGAGATTTAGCTAGCATTTAAATTAATTTAAATTGTGTCGACACAATGCTCAAGACAAGACAAAGTGACATTCTTCATCGATAGCGACTGTCGAAAAGTTAGGGACTCACCTAGTGACGTTTCGCTAGCGCACTTTTTAGACTTTTGCGACAAATCGCTATTGCTGAAAAATGACCCTGTCCTGTAGAACCCAAGATCCATCTAACCACACGTTACAAAGGACAAAAGCAATCAATTGCTTTACATATAAAATAATAAAATTGCGTTGACTTTTAGAAAGTGTTTAATCTCTAGAGATCTCTTGCTGCGGGTATAACTATCCCTTAAATGACTGTCTGACTCCGTTTACGAGTGACAATAAAATTAATGTAGTTGCAATAAAACTTGTACCTCTATAGTGATTGTGTCGAGTGTGGCATAGACTTCTAAGTGCTAGGTAGGTTTATGCTCTTGTACAGTTGTGAGAAGTGACAAATCAAATCCTTGACAGTTCTTTTAAAGGTTCTTAAGCTGTAATTACCTTTTCTTGGTATTATCTTGGGACGCTTATTTTTACTTAACCGACCGTGACCGAACACGGCAACTCAATAGCTTGCGGGAAACAGTGATCCCTAAATCCCATCAGAACTAATTGCCGTCTAGTTCCGTCAAAATCCCATTAACAAAAACTACTGAAGCAATTTCATTGGAATTTTCTTAAAGTACAAGGTATAAATCTGTGAGGAACGGTAAGTCGCGACCTCCTATGCAAGTAGATTCACATTGATTGATTTTATGAGAAAAGCTAGCTAATAATAATAGCTTAAAAGTACTTTATAACTAGGTGTCAAAGATATTTAAGTACAATTTGCTTAGCTTTCAATCACTTTTGTGGACTTGGACGGTAGTTTGTTCATTTATATACGTTCCTACTTTCTTACATACTATCTAAAGTTAGAAATTATGTGTGTGTAGATACGTACCTACTAAATAGGTAAAGGTGATGTGAAGTCATTTCCTATTAGTTCATACCATGATAGAATATGTAAATATTGATAAGTTTTATGTAGTGTTTTATCTGTTTGCTTTTCTATTGTTTACCGTTGACGGCTACAGTTATACTATGATTAGGTGCGCATACCTTACTTATGCGTCTTGAAAATAAAACGTAATTCGTGTATGTTCGGTATGATTCGTTTTTTATCGGTGAACAGGTGAAATAGAGTTAAATTAGCGAGCCGGGTCGGCAGCGTGCCGCGGTCGGAACCTCTTTGGAGCAGCGTGGGGTGTCGTAAGAGCGCCGGACCGCGCGAATTCCTTCCATGACCTTTGCGGATCGAACGATTGCGCAGTGGCTCCTCCACCGACTAGACAAGCTTGAGCAACCGCCACATAGACTATACTGGTGCAGAACTACACCTGGCATCATACTTAGCCATTAACTACGTGCACTTTTGTTTTCCTTTGTCAATTCAGTAGTTTCTGGACGTCTTCTGCTACTGACCAAATGTTAGTTGCCATGCTTAGTTTGATGGTTTATCTGAACGATTTTACTGTAGAGTTAAAATTTCATTCATCCAGATATGAGTGCACTTCTACAACAAATAGAACTGACAAGAAAACTCCATTAATGCTCTTTTTTACTTAAATGCCACGTAGTTGTAGTGCCTCATTTGTCCCATAGCTTATCATGAGATCTTGGGTTTGACTGTCGGCACGGAGTGTTAGCATAGTTTTCCGGTTAGAATTTCTCAGTAGCAGTCCAGAGTTACATGTGACTTATGCATAACTGGCAAAATTTGGATGACTTCAAGTATATCTCTCGTTATCGTCCACTTGGTTATCGTCCGTCGAATCCTAAAAGCTGCGACATATCTGTGAGCTAAGTTAATTTTATTCTATGCGTTGGGCGGTACGCTAGGCACCGTATTCGCTTCGGTTTAGCTCATTTACGAAGCCAGCTAAATCAGTCGGCTTATAGTGAACAGACAGCTATTGTGAAATGAGAGAACCTCCCGCGGATTTGCACCGGCCAGTGATGAAACACGCACTTGCACCAGATTCTATCTCAAATCTAATAGATTGCTGTTCTTATTTATTTCGAACGTTGAATGCAGCAAGTGCTGCGGTCGATCTACTTACAGCTCATAAAGTTCATATTAGTGAGGTCGCGCAAGTCATTAACATGGAACTGCGATTATTCGATTCAACTTTAGGATTTGTTCAGATATTATATTTTCTTGCAAGCTATTTTCGTGACTGTGATAAGATAATGTTTTATTTTTCTGCCTACGTATACAAACATCCGATCATCTCTATCAATTAATCATATCAGCGGGAATACCAACACTATCTACTACACATCTGAATGGCTGAAAATGTAGGCAGGTATTTTATAAATCCGTAAAGTACACACTTTCATTTGAATTATCAACAATACATTTATTGATAGCGATTACAAAGAAAATGTGGTGGTGGTACAACCGAGAACATTTGTATTTCCTATCAATTAAACATGTACATAAATAACGTTATCTGTTTTATATCTCTGACGAATAGTGGGAAAGTGCATCAATATTCGTGTAATAGGTATAATGGAGTGGAATGGCGGTAGATAGGAAACTGCGTTGAAAAAAATTACGTGTTGTGATTGGTCGTCTGTGAGATAATGACGTTGATGGCGGACGCATTCGTGAGTAGAATGGCGGTGCGTCGCGACGCCGCGCACGTGCTACGCCGCCGACCAATGACGGCCGAGTCGATGAAGCTTACAAAATTATCCACCGTTATGTTTGTGCGTCGCTGTACATAACTGAAAATACTGAGAGTATGTTTTTTTAGAGTGTCATAGTAGCACAGACCTTTTCGACATAGAGCGTAGCAAATATGTAGCGATGGCAGATGTTTCATTAAGAGTGAACCGTCATTCCATCTTGATTGTATGGATTGACAGCTCACTTTATGTTCACTTTAGCTGACTTGGTTATGTGAGATTTTAAAAGAACAACTCACTTTAAGCTCACGTTACTTTGTTATCATGGTGAGATTGTTACATAATCTCACTTCTGGTATTATACCCATTCGTTTAGTTTGAAAATTGTAACGTACCTATCGTTACAAGCTTTAATGAAACAGCTTAGCCTTTTAATAGATACAGAGGTATACGTATTTAGGCGGCCCTGCGTGTTGAACAGCTATTCACGAAAGCAATTCTATTTTCTCTTGCATGGACGCCTACCTACTTCATAAAAGATTACTTAATAGTCTATAAACCAGAGATAACAGCTTACATTCAATGAGGAATAGCAATACCATCCATACCTAGAGCCATTCATATGTTGGAATTGTTTTCTCGTATCAAATCTGCATATAAAGCATTGAACGTATCGTAAGTGTGTCACAATTTGATTGTAAAACAAAGTGTTAACAGTAACTCCACGACAGACGTCAGGAAACATTATAATATGACAGATGCAGATATGTTGCCAACGCAAGAATAAAAGTAGGATGAAATCTAGAAAGAATACCTGCTTATGTTAGTCAACTTGATACCTATAAAAGTGATAGTAAAACTAGTTTTGTAAACAAATTGAACTTTGGAATACCAACAATAATTAAAATCATAAAACGTGTCGCAACATCGGAAAGCTTTTTTGTGTAGCTTAGATATTTTATTTCGCTTCTGTGAAATAGCCGCTAAATGTTAATCTAGATAGGTATTACATTTGTTAATGTCTGATGAACGTTTAGTATCTAAGGCGCATTATATTATTGAAGAATTAATTATAAAAGTTTCAACATCAATATATATGCGTCATGAAAACTGTTCTGAATGAAAAAGTGTCGAGTGGCGATGGCAGGCAATGTAAAAGGTCAGTGGAGGTCAGGGTAGGCTGTACATACGTGTACACGAACTCGTGGAGTAGGCAGTACATAGGTATATCCAGCCAAAGCCGCGACCCCCGGGACTGTGTGCTAATTAGCTTTAAGGGGACGCCTATGACAACCGACTATTTGATCTGTCGATCAAATTCTTATGGCCGTCGCCTTCGTTTATGACCTAAGTTCCACACTGTAGGAAGAGGGTTAATAAACGCACAAAGTGAGAAGCTTTGCGCGAATCTATTTTATTTACTAAAAATAAGTTTTAAAACCTATGTAAGCAGTCGTCCGCCTGCGTAATTTTCATGACCGAAATTTTACTTTCTTGGAAAACGTCGTCATTTTCGGCGAAGTGACATCGCGTCAACCATCCCTGATAGACAGCATGACCTTTTCAATAATGTATCTTCGTATGAAAAGAATTAAAATTGCCGTCTCATACCGTTATAGCATTGTTTGAACAGCGCGTCTCGTCGACTGTCGACGCTCTATTTCCATAATTCAACTTACGCCCACGCCGTTCATTCTTCCTTACGCACACAATACTATGTAAAACAATTAAAGTACACACGTAGCCGTCTTAATGCAAAGTCGTAAAGTTCATATTGCAAACAAAAGTGGTTGGCTATTAGTGTGCGGGGCTCTGATGTAGGTAATCGGCATAATTCACAAAGTGACGATTATCATTATATGTAGGCTCGTGCCGGCTGGCGTGCTGGCGTGCTGGCGATCTGGCGTGCGGGCATGCTCGGTGATAGTGATGGTGACGCGACGATGCCACAATGTTCTCGCACTGCCGATTGTTATTGTGAGTATTTTTACGATATTGTGATCATAGAGCTTACAATTGACGGAACCATAAAGCTTACAGGCATTTCAAAACAATGGATGGTTCTATTATATCTCATGCAGAATGACGCGAGCGATGAAATTAGTAGTTAAGTTTTAGCAGTACTGTAATTTTCGGCATTATTATCTTGAAAACGGAAGCTAACATTTCAGGAATTATAAAATTGAACAAAAAGACAAAAGCTCCCAAAGTTAAACTCTTTCAGGAAAACCGGCCAAACAAATAAATTCTAGCATGTCCGCTTTTAGTTTAGTTTTTACATACAAAGTGAGGCTTTTTATCATCCACTAGGTACCCCTAAAACTTATGACGACAATAACTAATAGTAATAACATTTTATAGGCAGTGAGCTCACATTGCCGCGGCGTCGGGAGTCGTATTTATCGGTTGGGCGGACTAGGGCGGGCGGCGTTAGGCGGATCGATAAGAACCGCCCACCGAGTGGGGGTCGGACTTGCTTAGAATACATTTTAATATAAAACGCCATGCTGTGTCCTGTCGCAGTTTTTAATGACAATTACTATAATGTAGAGAGATTTGAATAATTTCGTTGAGCGGATACTCGGCCTGTTTAAAATGTTACAGTCAATAAGCTGAACACTGTTAAACATATAATTATGCACAACAGATTTGGTATAAACAAAACGGTAAATGTTTAATGGCACATAGGAAAGCTTTACGACTACACGGAAAACTGTTTCCGAAAACGTTCTTGCTTCAAGCTTGCTACAATATAAATAAAACTTTAGCTATTTTGTTTAACTACCAATAGTCGCAAAAGGTTATTTGTTTTTTGTATATATAATACGTTCTAAGTATAAATGTAGGTACATACTACCAAAATCTTAAAACTTTACTCTTAAAGATGCGAAAGTTTGGATGGTGGTTACTGAATCCGGCCAGAACATCTGAACGGATAAAATTTGTCACAGAGATAGATTATAGTCTGGAATAGAACAGTACATAGGCTCCTTTTGATCCCGGCAGTTACCGATATCCACGCGGGCGAAGTCGCTGGTAGAAGCTAGTCATAATATATAAAATTCTTCCTTCCGTTACTGAGTGGTTGAGTGACAGACAACGCACAGCCGAAACTACTGGTCGTAGAAAGCTGAAACTTGGCATTTAGCTTCCCTACACTCCGCAGGGGAGCAATAAGAGGATTTCCCGAACTTCCTACGGGAACGGGAAAATACGGGATACGCGCGTAGGAAGTCGCGGGCAAAAGCTAGTATTATTATAAATCGATTGCCATAAAGGGGAGTATTCATAGTTTGTTGAAACAATGCGCGTCTCACGGTGGCACTTAATAGAAGAATAAAAAATTATGTAATTTGAGTAATGTTTGCATTTCCCATAATTTTGGCTAAATGTCGGGCCGGGGGTGGCGGCAGGGGTTCCGCGTCAAACACACCGCCGATGTGTTCACGAGTTATGTACCTACGACGGTTTCTTTTTGTGTTTTTACTGATGTTGCTTTTGGGGAAACCGCAATGGTTTCCCCAAAAGCTTTAGCAATGGGATTGTAAAAACTGTTGTCATTAGGTTTCATGAGGAATAGTTAACGCGTCTAGGTATAATAAATATATAGACGCTTTAGGCACCAACACTACAGCTGTAAAAAATAGCGCAAGCACTATCAGTTTTAATCGGTAGCAACACAAGCGCGCTGGGTACAGGGTCGCGGTACTTACCTTCTTTTCATGTTGCCATTTAAGAGCGCGGACAACCCATCTATAGTTTATATATCATTCAAGGAACGTAGAGATACTCAAACATATCCATTATAATGTCCTATTATCTATTTGTGTACTTTTCGTATGAACGCAGATGAAGCAAAAGTGTCTATACTTAGTAGGTACCTATGTAACGACCGTGGCACGTGGCGTTCTATTATTTCTGCTTCTCCCTAGGGGAAAACACGAGTTTATGTATACCTAGGTACATATGTCCAATTTTGTTTCTAGGTATCCATTGAGGATTTCCATTGCCGAAGAAACGCGTAGGCGGGCTCTATCAGAGACGATTACAATATAAACACATATTTATGCAATTTCTCTGACACTGGACGGCTTTACCAAGACTTAAATATATTTGGAAAGCCTTAGTAGCAAAATAGGATTCAGTTATCGGAAACTCCAAGCAACATCATGCTGCGTAGAAAATTATAAACTCAGATTACAGATATACATATAGTAGGCGAGACCTAAGTGGCACTCAGAATGCACAATTAGGTTAAAATCAAAATAAATAATATAATACATAGCTAGTCCGTTCGTAAGTATGTATGTGATCATAAACGGAATGTTCTAACAAATGCGTAACGAGCGCGAGTTCGCACAGAGCGTGTGTAGCGCGAGCGGGCAGCGTGTGCGCACCGCGCGTGCCTACTGTTGTAAAAACAAAATTACTGCTACAAACTAGGATAAAATAATCCACATCATTACATACTTACCCTACGTACCTACCAGTTTGCACATACAAATATCCATCTAAATAATGTTGGACTTAAAGTATTTCCTGCATACTTTCATTTCCTTCCGCACACATTTCTTAATGTTGCGAAAGCAGTGAAGCACGTACGAACATTCGCAGTCAGAGCAGTTAAAGGCATATTACATTTGGCTGCAAAGTTAATGAAAATTTGATTCCCACGACGCGACGGCGGCGCGGTACCGGCAGAATGTTATGTGGTGCGTTGCACAAGTTGCGTATATACCTGACACACGCTGAGCCTATCTCTCATTCAATCAGTAATCAGATTCTGCGGTGGAGCAGCTAGCGGGAGCTGCGCAGATAACGCACAGATCCACACATTAGGACGCCACTAAAGTTGACATTACTCGGTACACGTTTTCCTGCATTACTCACGCCAGTAGCTTTCATGTTATTACTACATAAGAGAATTCGTTGAGAAAGCGCTTGAATCATACACCCTAGTGTCGACATGTAGGACTGTAGGACACTGTAAGATTTAGCGTACCTACCTACTGTTTCAAAAGATTTCTTTGATACTTTTTTTCTTGGAATAAACGTGTACCTGTTTTTGTATAGAAAGAAAGTCTTGAGTAGGTATTCTCGTTACCAAATTTTAGAATTCAAAGAAGAATGATTTTTTATGATTTGCTTTTAATGTGTTCTGTTGACTGTTTAAATAAATTAAATGTTGGACACCCACAATCTGCTATTCGCACTGCTCTTCGCTTGCCAAGCTGTCACTCGTTCGAAACTCGAAGGCGAGAGTTTCCGGTTGGCTGTCGGCTATGACTCTGCAGTGTCGTGCAAGCCGCACTTGACAAGTACCGCGGCGGCGCTATTAACAAATCACCGTATAAATATTCATGGGTGATCCCCTCGCCGGCAGAGGGATGAGCAATACGTTGTTTAGTTTTAATAATAAAAACATATTAGCCGCATCGCATGTCTGTCTTTCCGTGACCGGGCAGTTTTACACCTGGCCGAGTGGGTAGTCGGGGAGATGGAAGGAGGTCCGTGGGAGGGTAGATAGGGGTTCATGGGGGTAATGGGGTAAACGGGAGGAGGGGGCAGAGGCACCGTTTGTCAGCGGCCAGCGGTCAGCTATTAATGAATGTGCCCATAATGTTTATTGTGCCCGCTGAGCAGTTTTTGGGCAATGCTTGTAACTCATCGTTTTATAAATTAACTGTCATGACCGTCGGCTCTATCGAGGTGCGCATGTATTGTTGTCGTTTTTAAATTGAATGCTGGCGTGTTTCGCAGATGACCTATTCCTTTTATAAATTGCTATATCTGCATGGTGTTTTATAAAATATAATCTAGATACTGATCGACTGTGGTATCTTAGATGTATTTGAATAATTGTTACACAGTATAGAAACAGATTAAAATCAGCAATAGTACTTTACAGTGATATAGACATGACTGTATTTTCCGCTAATAGTACAGACCGATGATTCAAAGTGTAAAGAGCAAGCTGTCACAATAATCAGCAGTCGGAGGGTCACGGAGTCACGTGCCCTCGTTTACACGTTTGACTCCGTTTTATTATAATAATGAAATTATTAGAGAGCGGGGTTCGCTCGCGTGCCGACCGTGGCCACGCGACCCCTCTCGGATCGCCATTACCTCATTAAAAGATAGTCTGATGCTACGACTGCGGGGGTAGTTTAACTTTTTAATTTAATGTATTGTGCTTGCGGTTAAATACTTTAGTATTGTGAAAAGGTGTGATTTTACGAGGGGACGGCTGCTATCGATTATTCATTTACTTCGCTAAGTCAGCTCCACGTCGAGCGGCTAAAGACATAACTTAGCTACAGCTTGTGACACACTACATTACCTAGTTAGTCACTAACATTATGCTCTCAGCACACTGGAACTTGTTGTGTCTGCGTGTTTCAACCAAGATGCCAAGTAATCTCGTTATTAGATTAGTTTTCAGTTAGATTCGTCTACGCATATAAACTCAACAATTTCAGAATAGAATAGTTAACAGAAGTCAAAACATGCAATTATAAAACAAACTCCAAACTTATAATTACACTAGTTGACCCGCGCAACTTCCTCTGCGTCACAATTTTCATGACTGCTCCGCTCCTATTGGTCTTAGCGTGATGATATATAGCCTATAACCTTCATCGATAAATAGGCTATCTAACACTGAAAGAATTTTTCAAATCGGACCAGCAGTTCCTGAGATTAACGCGTTCAAGCAAGAAAACTCTTCAGCTTTATATATTAATTAGTATAGATAATTTCCCAGAGAAAACAACCTGAATTCGATAATTATACCGAAACTCATTAGGAATCGATTTCGCGGACAATCTCTATAAATAAGGGGCTCTATAGTAAAACCAATATGTTTGGTCGCGAAAACTGATATTTAAATTGGATGTAAAAAGGTGGTTCGTTATAGAAGTCAATTAGTGATGAAGAAGGTAACAATCTGGCAAGAAGGGGGTCTGGTGGGCTGGTGCTCGGAGCTACTAATTAGCTAATGGACGGACGCCCCTGCCCGTGCCTACTGCCGCCGCCGTAATGGATTGTGGCACGCTCGCCACCTCGCTGCGGTCACATCTCGAATTTCGTCCGCGTTACCTTCCCGTTATGGAAAAATATGGATTTTTAATAATGACTTGTAAAAGTGTGGGTACATGCGCACGATGTGTGGAATTTAGGGTACTTTATTGTTATTGTATTGGATTCAGCGAGAACAAAAAGTTCATTGCTGAAAATACTAATAACGTGTTTCTTCATAGTATGTTATGCTACTTCGTATCACCACTTAAAGGGCGTATTCGCACTGCATCCGATCGGAATCCTAATTTAAGTTCCGAGTTGGAAATACTGAATTCGGACGGACGTAACGCCTCTTAGAAGAAGGTAGGTAGGACGTACTACGGCTACTTGGGACTGACCATACTTTGATTCGGATCGGATGCAGTACGGAACCGTTAGGCTTTAAACAAGTGACATTCTGTAAGCTGCAGCGTGGCGAAGGCGATTGTCAAACAACAAAAATGTGTGGGTCGAAATTTCACGTGATCAATCCCAAATATTTTGGCATTGCGACAATCGTATTCGCTGATAGGAAGGCACTTTGTCTAGAGCCTGTTGGCTGAAATCACGTAAAGTCATTTCCGATTGCTACGTTTAATGAGCTTTTTACAGTTCTATTGTTTTATGTCCCAATGATCGTGGAAATAAAACAGCGTTCTCTCACGCTTACTTTAGGGTCAAGACACAAATGGAAAATAAATAACTTACTTCCAAGTAAACGAATAAGCAGACAGATAGATGACTATGACTTTCCACTCGATATCGATGAAGTCGTAAAACTATCGCAGCAAATAAGTACGGTGTTGTAAATTAAATATTAACACTGTACTATCATATTTATTTATTTCCTTGAGAAGAAGACTTGAAGAGTCAGATGATATTGCTACCCGGTTTTCTTTATATTTCATTGTTGTTACCTTGCTGCCCTGCTCTTATATTAAGAGAGCCATTTCCCGTATTTTATTATTCTCTTGTCAAAAACTATTCTAATTTCCTTTCTTGATATTGATTGTTGCTGAAATAATATTCCGACTTGAATTTGAATGAACGGTTTTAAGTACGAGAATCGGTCTTCTATATTCTCGTATTCTTAAGGAACTTTCGCAGTCGCAAACTGTCAAAAACACTTCTCATTTGAATAAGGTTTTGATATTGTTCGTCACTGAAATGATATTGCGACTTGAATTTGAATGTTCGAGAATTGGCTTCTGTTATTTAAATTTGATAATCTACCAAAAGTCATAATAATAAAGAGTGATGTTTATTATTGCCCTTTTGCGGTAATTAGCAAGGGTAAGCGGCACATAACGTCTGATTACATTTCTGTTAACTACAGCAGTTGAAATAACTTGCTTGTGATCCTCTTGTTGTGAACCCATCCGGCAAATTGGTTTAGATTTAATAAGTAAGTAGGTATGTTGTATAGTAATTATCGGTATTTTTATCATAGTTAACTAAAGCCTGATTGTTCGCAAAAATGTCACAATAAAGACTATCTACCTAAGTTGTTCTCTCCTTAGAGCGGTTACGCACCGCATCCGATCCATATCCGTGAAAATAAGTTCCGAAGTAGCCATAGAACTATTTGCATGGCAGTTTACACACTAGATCCGACTTCCGTCATCCGATTTCTCTCCGGCTCCAATTCGGAAGAAGTATGGACGGACCGAAGTAGCCATCGTACTATTTGTATGATCGCTTACGCATTACCTCGGATTCAAAACGGACATATCCAAATATGACCCCTTTATAGCTTGGTGTTGAATCAGAGATCGGGTTAGTGCGTAAGGAATATCCGACTTCGATCCGAGTTTTTTGTATCCGAACCCGTGAAAATTATCCGCTCTTAATAATGGAGATCAATTCTGAAAATCCTGGGAGGTACGAGTATTTTCATAGAGCTTTTAGTAAAATGATTATGACCATTTGTAGACCATTTAAGTTTATGGTTCTTCCTGCAAGATTAAATACCGATTATCTAGCTCATTAATAAAATGATAGCTATTCATAATTGAAACATTTATAGATCTTTTTCCATTCAAGCATCTTGATCGTAGTTAATGTTGAAATTACGATCACTAGGAGGTCGATCAATAGCCAGGCGTTAAGCTATTGTGGGTCTATGGCGTTAGTAGATATTATTGAGTCGACGTTATTGCCATTTGTCCATAAACAAGTATTGAATAATAATGGCGGAGGCTGTTCATTGCTCTATGCGTCTGCTTCACTTTCGTACTTTCTATCCGCGAGCGTGGCAACCCTGTCTTATTTATTAGTCATGGAATATTTACTATTTGTCTTTTCAATTATCTCTTCAGGCAAACCGACTGACAAGCCACCACCAAGACAGTAGTAATCGATTTTCCAAATCACCTTAAAAATATTTCTTCATAATAATCGAAACGACAGTTTTATAGTTGGCTGCAATAAAAAACGCATAACTCGTGTTCTGACGCAAATTGAATGGACTCGAGGAGGTGAGAGGTGGTGGCTTGCTGCTGAGATATTATACACTTAGGAAACGAGAACATTTAGTTCATTTTCCCTCGGCCAAGTTGTCGACACAAAGCAGTATGGGGTAGTGGGAATTATTATAGAGTATATAGATGGAGGCGAGTAGTAGTAATGCAGCGATATCAGATATCGACTGACAATAAACAGAGAAGTGGAAGCAAGTAGTAGTGTCGGTAGTTTACTGCCTCATCTTAAATAAGTTAACTGTTTTATATTAATCCAAGTGACTCCGACATCGATAAATATGCCAGTTGGTTTTCTTCCTCAGTAAATATGTAAATGTTACGGTCAATGTGCTAAATGCGTGCAGTATTGCCGCTGTAGGCAGCTTAGCTATACAGAGTGCATTAGAAACAAATAGATTGGACGATTATGCGCGCTATACTTATTATATGTCTGTAGGTACGGTGAGGGTAGAGGCGTTTCATTTTCTTGGCTGTACGCAGGCTTCGTGAGGTCATGTAGGTACACAAGTAGGAAGTAGTCGTGTGCTACTGTCATAAAGATTTTCATCTTTACGACGGCAGCGAGCTTAATATAATAATAGAACTAAAATATCCGCTTAATTATACAAATACTTGAGCTAAGAGCTTGTGATTTGAAATCAGCGGTATCTATTACAAGATTCAGTTTGTTGTCGATATAGCGATATTTACTTATAAATTATATAATTAATTACCTACGCGCTGACGTCAGCAATGAGTCATCCGTGGCAGACACTGTGTCTCCAGTCATTGAATAATTATAAAATTCGAAATAAGCGGGTATGATATGTTCATCTTTATAAGCACCTTAATGATTTGAATCACCGGTATATTTCTATTTCAATAACGTCTCGTAATGTAATATATAACAAGTTGTTTTACATAATAAATAGGGGCGGTATTCTGCGTTTGTTTATGAGACTGTAGGATGAATCATCCTTGAGACAGTAAGAAATATTCGTATAGCGCTGGTTGTAAGAAAATATAACAATTCTGGCTAAAAGTTTTCTGCCATTTTGCTTTTATTTCGACTTAGAACACCATTTATTATATGGGTACAGAGCTTTTCAATAAATCAGTAAATGAGGTTCGAGGGCAAAGAATACAACTATATACCTACATTCCATGTAAACACCGTCTGTAAAATTCCCAGGTGTTACCAAGCGGTGACTAACCAGAGGAAACAGCCACAAGAAATACAAACATAGTTTTCAGTAGTATTTCAGCTTTACTTACGCCAACACATTTGTAGACCGCAGCCAAAGTCACGCTAATAGTTTTAAGTGGCCTCCGAAGGGCCTACTCACGGCATGTTACGATTTAGCATATTCATGCGAAGCCCTGAAACGTCAGTGCCGTCAAGAATGTCATTTGCATGTAAATTACATTGTCAGAGTTGCGCGCGCAGGTATTGACGTGTCACTGCACCCCCGCCCAGGGCGCCCCGCCCGCCCTACGCGGCTGGGCCGTGATTGGGCCGTGACGCGGAAATCGTCAAGCGAACACTTGGAAGTGAATAATTATGAATACATAATGTAGGCATATAATGTACCGCTAGACGCTATATTGTTGGGCTTAAGGTGTATGCCTCTGACCTTTGCGTAAATTGTTAAATGTCGGCAGGGAATGCACGGTTATGACTTTAGTACGCGTGTGAACTTGTACTGTTTGCCAGAATAATCATTATTATTATGAGTTTATGACGCTATGGCTTTTGGCTTGTGTTGATGGGTATGTTAAAATGAATTGAAGTCCACAAATCCAACCTACCTATTCAGTGGGTATATTTTTATAATAATCGGGATGACACACAAATAAAAAAGGCGGAGAAAGGATTCATTTTTGTGCCAGATTTGTTTCAAATTAAATCCATTTAAGTTTGAGTTGAAGAAATTACTTATGTAATTTCTTAACAAGATTGATGTTTATGAAAGAAAACCATTAGCCATGACTGCTTTAATGATTATATTAGGCATACACATGTAGCCGTCTAAATAACACGATTTAGTTCAGATTAGAATAATGTACAGTTTCCTTTCGTTTTGATAGTAGAGGGGACGATAGTGTATTCAATACCTAGTGAAAGTAGTTGTAGGGCACTGGGGAAATGGCTCGAACAATGAAATGCATGTACATGTCGTATTAGCCAACCTAACGACTTCATTATGTTTCCATGCTACCTCTTTATATTCCTATTACACTACAACACGCCTGTTATTCTCTTATAATGTATAACTCGTGTTAATTAAATGGTTAACGTGTAATTTTCTATTCGTATGCGGGTAAAAACACAACAAACTAAGACAAAAACGATATAGGTAGACAAATAAACGGCTCGAAGTCTTTGAGTATGTATGAATGAGTACGCGGAGGAATGTGCCGCACGCGACACACACACAGACAAACTCACATTTACATACACAAACTAAGCATAAAACAAGATTTACTCCACACAGAGGCACGTCTGGCTACATATACACACACACGCACAATGTACACTCACATACGAAATACTTTTTAAGTAGGTGTATTGTTATTTTATTCAAATTGTTGTAATTTATTTTGATTTATTTTAGCTCGTGTCTCTAGGCTTTTATTTTATTAATAAATAAATAATAACTAATTTTGGATTAACAGTACAGTGCGTTGTTAACTTGTTAAAATTACAATCTACAATATGCGCAATAAATAAACCTGCACATATAATCATAAATTAATAGGTACATAAATTAATACCTAGGTTCCAGTAGATAACTAAAGTTAAATAGTGTTCACGTTTGATACTTCTGAAATAGTCTACAGTTAAACATAGTTAATCAAGTAAAATCATTATAATTTAAAGATTTTCCCCGCGATGGTACGCGCTCTCTTGAATGGCGTTGCCAAGACGCGAGATTACTATTAGCCCGTTACTTGTCTCAATGAATGGTGTTTCTCTCAATAGCACCCAAAAAGTCTTAAATATTCTTCATATTTCATTTGAAATTGTACCTAATAACTTGTGGGTTAGAGTTTAGAATGGAAAAATGGCTATAACTAAAAGCCTCATTCTATGTAGGTTTTAAGATTATGATCCCATGTTGAGAGGAAGTAAAGTGAAGTGCGTAAGAGTGTGCGAAGTAATTTTTTTTCGACAAATTTCGTCTCGGGAACAAACCTGTGACGCCCACGCAGCGCCGGAAATATCGTACAGATCCTATCGAGGTCTCAGCTCGGTATGCTGCGCACGATTCCGTCATTAGTAGGAATTGTGCATTTTTGCCTTTCAAGAAAGGAAGTTGAGATGTGATAAGGTCAAAAAGTTTCGAGCATGTCGTTGACCTCTGGATTAGTGTAATTCGAGTTATATTCTCGTCTTCAGTGATCTGTGAATATTTAACGTAGTCTGCGCCATTTACATCATTAGATACAACGCGTATCTTGTTACGAATTTGATCATTATTAATTAGAAAAATCTTTCCATACTGAAAATTAACTTTGTGTACCTAAGTAGTCATTATTAGATACGATAAATTTGTCACGGCTTCCTTACATTGATTGGTAATCGCCTAAGGATCTCCTAATGATTGGTAAACAATTCCTTCTTAGGAATAATATACATAAATCTAAGATAGGAGTTTCTCGTAAAATATGTAAATGAGCATTGAACAGGTACCATTACAATCAAAGGTTTTAATGTGAACCTACTCGAGACAAAGTAGTCAATGTTATTATATTAGACGTATGAGATAAGGAATTGAAGTGTCTCTAACAATATTGTTAGCAGGTAGACAATGGTTCCACAACGTGACAGGCGCGCGCCGAGCTGTCCGTCTGTCTGTCTGTCTGTCCGTCACGATACACAACTGATCGCTTAATCACGAGAATGAATTTCATTTAGATATGGTTTAATTATTTGATAGCGAGCTTGTTATACCATACCTTCCATAACAGAAAATCAGTACCTATCTAGTACACTGAAAGATATAGGTCGTTAGAATTGCAATGCATAAATTCAGTAGATACAAAAAATAAGTACGACAAATATAACTAACAAAATATTTTTTCGCTTAGAGCTACATTAAAATTCATAAGTTTTGATATAGCTAAGTCATAATGGGTCGTAACTTCTACTTAGCGAAACCCACATTGGATAGTAACTGTCATGTGTGAGTTTATCAATCAGTTTTTGAAGAATGTCCCGTAATTATTTAAAGTGCATATTCACATATTCAGGGTTCTAATCAGTAGGTCAGATTAAGCAGTTTTACTGTCAAAATAAGTGCGATTGGTGTCTTGTTAAAATTGGACAAGTTAACGGAGCCATAAACTATAACTGGTTGTAAAATAAAGTGTCTCATTTGAGCTGATGACACATGGGAGGGGAAACCGTCGAGCGCACCTGTGGAATTCCGCGCCTGCACAATAGCTGCGCGTGCACAGCGCAATGTCGAACTGATAGACACGAGAGAGAGCATTCAAGAAACAGAGAAATTCCATAAAAATATTGTTTGATCATAAAACTAATTAAAAAAGTCAAAAGAATCAAGCATAAGATAAAAGCTTACATTTTAGTTGGTCAGACAGCTGGAGAGATTGCGCGCCCGCGAAATTTTTATGAATGGACATAACGGCACCGTCGCTATTGATACCTCATTAGCATGGGCTCATAAATTACAAGAACTTTAAATTCGGAGGCTTGTTGGTACTCCGGCGGATTAGAAGAGTCGACGGGATTGGTTGGACGAACGTGTCTAACGTACATTATAAACTGTTGTGTATTTTTGGCGATTATGCCATTGTAGCTGAAGATATTTCTTTAAAAGTTGCCAAGAAGATTTAGAAAGATAATTTAGTTTTGATATTTAGAGAAAATTATTTATGGATCGATTGTATTTCTATAGCCAAAAAAAAGATAGCTGAATAAACTAAATAGAATTAGAAATAACGTCACAGCGGATGTACGAAAAGCACAATAGTTGGTACTAAATGCACATTCCGAAACGAACGGAAACGACAATAGTTACCCCACTTCCAAGACTAGGGTTTATAGCTGTAGCGGGATGCGCCAATATCTTTAACTGCTTATTCTCCATACAATTCGTAGTTTTAATGACAATATGGCACCGTGTATGTAGGTACTGTGGAGCTGGGTAGTAGCGTGGCTGAGCGATGATGTCACCGCAGCGCGGAGGTAACGGGCAGCCGCTGCTGACTGAAGTTGCCATGTCCGACATTTCGACTCTCAGGACAATTTTTCGGCCCAACCAAGACACGTTCGTTCACGTAATTTGTAGCCCTGTACTGCCAATCCTTGGATTCCTGACGACTATTGAGCCCCTGAAGATATTTGGGAGAAGCAGCTGAGAATTTATGCTTATTCAACGCAGTAATTATTTTAAGGTTTTTCGTTAATTGTTATTGTTCGCTAATTGATTGAACTTGTGGTACTAAACTGGATTCGGCTGCTGTTCATTACATCAGAAAAAATGATAAAGCTGAACAGGATGTTCATTAAACTTCACGATCGAATTTTACTCTTGGAGGATCTGGGCATGAAACTATTATCACAGTATGATTTTAAATAATTTAAGACTATGTACATTGATTTATATTTCACGTATGGAAGAATGCCTTATTGCTATATTTTCTCTATAAGGAATAAAAGCTTTTTGTGTAGCATTTGGATCATTAAAATTCTTATCCCTGGAAATAGTCTTTATTTAGGCAACGATTTAAACTTAACCGTGTTCAGCCGGGCATTCTACGTTTTTATACGGCGTTGAAGAAAAAACGGGCAACTGCACTAGTGTGTCTTTTAGTTATTCAAATAATTTTCTGTCTGTATCATGTCTTATAATTTACATATATTACGATTAATTTAGCAAATATTGATTGTAAATTCTATTGGTTAAAGCAGATAATTTAATTCAGAATATCGATTGAGATACGATTACGTCTCAGCATTGGTTTTGGGATAACTAAAGTTGACGCGATTGGAAACGTGATTATAAAGGCAGTTTCAGAATGAATAATAAACAATAATATACAAATATTAACTAGCAGGCTGTGGCACACGGATTGACGGACGCAAGAAGATTTACAGCTTTCTTAATATATAATATCGGAATCACTTTAATATGGGTCAGGGTCTCCCAATACTCTGCAAAGACCACCAAAGCAGTTAAAATTAAGCGAGAAAATCGAATTACTAGGTGTTCGTAAGTAGAGGCTAATAACTTATAATTACTTATGGTCTGTAGCGGCCGTTAACCTGACTCATTATTGCTTTACATGGATTCTAGGGCCAAGTTTCTAAGGTGAGACTCACGGCTCTGCTCGCACAGTGCCACCAGACGAGTGAATTTGTGACCTCCTGTATGTACACACGGTAAGTACTGATACACGATCTGCACGCTACCCTATTTAGCCTTCGTTTTAGTAAATAAAACTATTGTCACTGCGGTGATCACGCTGCATGTCATGTCAAAGAGATGGACTTTTAAAATATTTATTGCAATTACGAGTAACGAATGATCTTATGAAAATGCCCTTTTGTATGCATTTTCATAAGATCATTCGTTCTGCGTCTTTATATTGCTGTTGTTGAACGATCCGCAAGGCAAACTTAGAAGAAGAATTTCAGGGGCTACTGTCAATTAAATTGATTAAATTACTTGGCCTGTTTTAACATATTGTCACCCGTGTTTGTTGTATGTTTTAGCCACTTGTGGTAGATATTGACCCCTGGGTCAGCACTGTTATAGAATAAACCCCACTTTACAATAACTTAACAATTTGTATCCGTATGCATTAAACGCAGAACAGTGACTTTTAGCCTATAGAAGTTAATAGATGCAATAATTTAATTTAAATTATCCTGTGGTCTGCAATCGACCCACTCAGAGCTAAAGGATTTCTCACGAACCGAACAATATTGCGTAGGACAAGTGGCCGACACTACGAACTTCGAACTATCGGCTAATAAAACATTATACATATTGTGTGGATTTTATCCTTTACCTGTAAAGTATAGCTGCTATCAGATGATACGATCACCAGGTACGATTTTATTTGTAACAATAGTTTTAGTACTGAAATATGCATTTTTATGATGCTCGATTATTAGCATAAGTATTCTAATTAGACTAATAACCAACGCATACTGTGCCATATTTGTATTAATTGCCTTTTAGCAGAATCAGCATTTAACAGCGTAAAATGTGATTAGCTCAAAGACTTGACAACGAGCACAAAAAGTCGCTAAATGAACACCGATGCCATTTAATAGCTATTCATGTTATTGTAAGTCTTTCTCGGTAAATATTTGAGCTACAATTGAAGAACACTTGAGGCTCTTGGCTGTCAAGTGGAAATCTGAACTGATTCACATGGCCAGCCATGTCACAGGCTCACAGGGCTGCCACTCTGTCTTATTAGAAAGTATTAAACGTTTTACTTAATTATTACACACCTACACTATTATTCTGTCTGACTCTACTTCTTCATGAATTATTTCACTTGTAACATTAATAATCTTGCATTTTATAGATCAAAGTGGGGACTGTATAATGAATAGTAGGCAATCATTTAAACTAAAGTAAAAACATGTGTGAACAATATTAGTGACATAGAATTTCGGATGTCTTATCTTAATTGATTTATAAATCGATTTGATGTTTTCAAAGTTTTTGGTCAAAGAATCGAGTCAAGAGTGTACCTACCTACGTCACTATCAAGAATTGAAATTAAATAATACTTCGAAACTTTTCAATTACGAGAAAACTCATGAAAATCTTTGAATTAATCCAAGTTTACGGCTCTCACAACCCTAGAAATAACGACATTCCTAATTTAGTATTAATTAATTAAATAGTTTTTGTAACATACCGCAAATGTAGAGAATAAGGGAAGATACCGGGATCTGAATTGCTAATGTGGAACTGGGTTTAAATAGCTACGATTTATGTATGGGCACTGGATGTAGATTGACTATATCTATACCACTATTCTATTGCGATACAACGAGCTAGGATCGAGTACCAAGAAAGACTATCTCGTTAAATATACCAGCGACTAGCGACTGCATGGTGGTTTAAATCTTCAAAATATAGAAAAGTTAAAAGAGACGTTATTGACAGTACACGTTGTCCACACAGGTAATGCAGTAGTGGAATCACACATCACACACAGTCGTCGTCCAAAAATATTTATATTTATTTTAGTGATATCTGCGAGTAGCATGTAAGTAGCGTTCGATATGTAAGCCATCGGTCTGTATTATTGATATAACTGTTTGGGTCGCGGGACATGGGAAAACGATGCTGCCGCCCACGCGCGGCCAACCGGTGCCGCGGACAGTCGCGCACAGCGGTGCTTGCGACACAGCGATACTCGTCAAGTGCTCCGAACAACAGATACGTATCTGAAACCAGTGATGCTTGCCTTTGTTAAGCGAGTAGATTGTCAGTTTCATCATTTTGGGATATGGTGGCAAGGTTTGAACTCTGTACTAATGTTTCAAGTAGAATTATGAATGAGGTCGTAAGTTTATGATTATTTAGGTCCTTTTGGTATCTTTAAAGTTCCGAAACACAAAAGAAATATTTGGCATGCCTATATGTATCTCACAACACAGCGCACACAACACCGCTATATGCATACTTAGATGCTACACGCGTAGCCGTACTTGCTACGTGCTACGTGCTACGGATCCCTACTCTGCGGGTGGTCCAAAACACACCTGGCTGTTTTTTTTCACAACCGCAAGCCATTCCGACTTGTGCTGATCCTAATGAGAGGACAATAACTAAAAGTAAGTGTCTAAGTGGAAAGTGTCTAAAATCATTTCGCTTTTGTGAGCGACGATACATGACATCATCTGGGGTATAAGCGCAAATTAAAATGCTAGTTTCCTGTTTATATCTTTTCATTTTGTATTTATTTTATGATTAGTCAAATGGTAAAATTGGTTGAATCAAATTACTTAAACAGTTTGTGTTCGTGGTTAAAGGAATAATTCGGAATTATTGTTCATCAACAGCTTTATAAGGGAATTTAGACATTGTTTTAAGAGATTTTTTTATTGACGAATATAGACTTTGTAGGCGGATTAATTAGTAGATTGATATTAACTAACGGTTAATGGTAGAGATTAGTAAACATCTTAATTTGAGTGAAAGTAGAGTATTATGAAAGGATAAAAATACATTTTAGTGTGTGAGTTAGGATATTTATCAGACATGCAACATAACATACTTCTATGTGAAAATAAAGAGTTATATGTTTACATTAATAAAAATAAAAACGGAACAAAATGCGACAGTTTGCTAATAAATATGGATTAGCCAAATTCTAATGGAAAAATTTATTTTGAAAAAAAAAATAAAAATCGTCAGTGTGCATTTAGAATCCTGAATCATTTTAAATATATTTCGAGGTGTACCAAATTGTGAAATTTTATGTTTTTAATAAGTTCATGAGAAATAATCTTTAAAGAACTGATCTTATAAGTAGTAAATTCGTTAATTAGTGAGTCTGCTGGTGAAGTAAATCTCTGCGCAGCCGCAGGGCAGTGTTATAATTATTATGATGTAGGTAGTTACTCATTGGAACATATTGATTTGTAACTGTTATCAGAACTATCGGAGCGTAGAGTGAAGAATGACGTCAATGTAACCGGTTGCCGGTACATGTCTCGACACCATTCCTTTTGGCTACATCTAAAAGATTTTTAGAAATTTCCAATTTGGTAGTACTTTTTTGGCGGTACCGCGTAGTGTTAAAGAGTCATAGAACTATGTCTGTATGTGCTTGAGTCTATGATTGGTAAAACAAAGAAAAAGGTCGTACGAAAAATAAAAACGACACTTTAAGGTCCACTTTCGCAAACCAGAGTTATGTTTTAACTGAGAGTTAGTTGCTAACATGAGGTTAATTTCATACATAATGGTCCCGGGTAAGCAATGGTAACTAATTCAGTGTTAAAAGATAAATCTGGTTTGCGTAAGTGAGCTTAATGCAGGTATTTTCGGTAAAATAACAAGTAACTACGCTAAGGAAGCCACTCACAAGCTAAATCTACAACTTGATTGGAATGTAATAACCTCTCATAAAGCTTGAATAGGTATTTCAAATGATAGGCAATGCTAATAGCGAATTACGATATTGCTCGACACTAAAATTTGATTCGTTTCATTAAAAACCTATAACATAAATTGTACATAATATTGACAAAACACAAGTATTGAGTAATGTAGGTATAGATTTACAGTTTTCTAGTCCCAGTGATTAGTTCTGTAGATATCGCGGCTACAAAACATAGAGTTGCTATCCATCAAACTGGTTGCTGTAGAGACTGACTGGTGCGTCATTAAATGTGACCGAAAAGGATTTAGTCGGCTCTTAATAAGGAAGGCTTTGGTCGAGTCGGTAAAGTGGCCGACAGTAAGTATTCGTACTGTTATGTACTGTTTCGGTTATTGTTATCGTCGCTGTCATATTGCGCTTCTGAGGATTCACTTGTTATAATAGGTACATAATTAGTCGAAGAAAAAACTTTATGGCCAGTTCTCTTTGTATGAAACAAGGAGGCTGCCTCCCTGTGTACATCATTTACACCCGTGCGAAACAGGCGCCCCTGTTTCGCACGGGTGTAAACTTCGATCCGCCGGTAGCTAGTGCTTAATAAAAACTTTTTACAAAAAAATACAACTGACTTCCAAAAACTTTTTGTAGTGTTTTATTTTCTGGAAGTCGGTTGTATTTTATTGTAAAAAAGTTATAATTTTTTAGTTATTAGTGGTTCACAGAGACAGAAATGAGATTTCAGCAATCCTAGTTCATTTACTAACATTTATTGAGGATTTCCGTTGCCTATTTCCGAAGTTCTTTATCCGATCTTCACCAAATTGAAATGGGACCACTCCGAGAAAGTACTCTTTCAAAAACTACCCAAATCGCTTCGTGTGCCTATAAAATTTGAAGAGTTCCCTCTATTTCCTTAGGATCCCATCATCAGATCCTGAGTTGATGATCATGGGACCACCTAGGAAGTATACTCTTTCAACCAAAAAGAAACTCCAAATCGGTCCAACCGTTCGAGTAATCGGAGAACATACATAAAAATAAAAAAAAGTTCCGACGAATTGAGAACCTCCTCCTTTTTGAAGTCGGTTAAAAAGTAGCAAAAGTATAGCAACTGCACGCTTACAACTGCACGGGCTTAAAATTAAAGTTCAGTGCCCATGCCCAATAGAACACACAATTTCAAGCTTTAATATTTAAATTCAAAGTCTACACGGCAATATTTTATAATAAAAATCATCAACAAAAATAACAGCCGTGCGGCGGGGCCTAAGAAACATCGATACATCATAATTACATCAGTTTGTAATCGTTTCTAAAAGAAGATCGATTTCAAGCTCGCAGCTATGCGTACCTACTACTCCGCTAACAGTAAATTGGTAAAAAACATACAATAATGAAGATTTACTGCTGAGCGGGCAGGTGGCGAGATTGATCGACAGATAACGCTGTTATTCCGATCAGCGATCTGCGACCAGCGGTCTGGTCTACTTTTTTTCATTAGATATTGTGCCTAAATGACTCTGATCGCGGATGACGAACCTGGAATTAGTTATTGTAACGTTGCTCGCTATGTTGTGTCGTAATTTCTGTAAAATTAATATTGGACACGGTTGAATTTCCAATCAAGTTGCTGTTCTTATTAGGTGTGATTTTATCTATAAATAGTTGTCAACTAAATTATTGTAGGGTACCTAGAAAAAATAAACGTGTAGGACTGTTGGGGGTGTAAATGTACCAAACGTGGTTTTGGAAATGAAAGGAGAACCTAGAAAAAATCGTGTAGGACTGTTGGGAGTGAAAATGTACTAAACGTGGTTTTGGAAGCATACAGATACAAAATAAATCTGACTAGAAATCCAATAAATTCGATACCTAGCCTTAAGCCAAGGGATCGTGAACTGAACAGAGTGTTAAGAGTTAAGGGTTAAACGGACAACTGTTTAAAATTACATTAAGTACATAAATTATAACAGAGATTACATAAATTTTGAAGCGTGACAGGATAATTGGTGGCACGACTTGTGAGCTCTCGCTCTTATTGGTACGAGTATAGATCTACAGCTCAACATTCGTGCTCAGTTGTGCTCGATAATTGTTATTAATATAACTGGTGTTTATTGCTCTAACTAATAAAATTTATAAATGGGTGATTAAGGACCCTTACAAACATTAGATGTCGGTTTATTATTGTTCAACAGATCAGTTATTAGAGGTTTTTAATTGAGTAATCTGCAACTAAAGCTCATATCTATAGAGCTAAAGTAAGAAACTAAGTATTTAAAAGGTTGGGTTTAAATAATATCCACATCATTCCAAAAAACTGTATCGTTGAACAAAACTTATTACTTTGATGATGAAGAAGCTTAAAGCTCAAACGTGCTTGATAGAAGGCGACTACGACGAATCGCGATAATGCGATTGCGACGCATCGACTAGGTATCACTTTCTATGCTGGCCACAATCGATGCGCATGCGCTCACCATTTAATTTCACTCAATACCTTGCTTGCTCATGCAGTGTGGTCAAGACCATAGAAAGACCACCCCTACTAGGTATTTTGGAAAAAAAAATAAGATAAAACGAAACTTATCACGAGTGTGTGACTGACAGACATCCGAAACTACTGGTCGTGGAAAGCTGGGCATGTAGGTTCCTTGGGGACAAGGAAATATGGCAAGTGCTCCCCTAGAGCAGTAAGAGAGAATTTCCCGAAATTCCTACGGGAACGGGAAAAATCGGAATAAGTCGCGTGCAAAAGCTACTTGAAAAAATAAATTCCGTGTTCTATATATCCTTTGTTCTATTTTTTGTCTCGCAAGTGATTCAAATACCAATAAGTTCAGATTGTAGTATCGCATATCGCGAAAGGCTTTTGCGCATTAGTCTGAACACCAACAAGTCCGGACGAGTTTACGAACGTGACTGGCATTCACGTGCGCGTCACCAATCTGCCAAGCATGGTGGCAATACCAATGGTCCTGTGTGATGGCTGTCCTACACATGCACAGTCGTTAATCGCTGATGATCGCACGCTCGCGTAAGGTACGTGTGTGGCCTATCACCCAGCCTTCCGTAAACCTGGTATGGCAGTAAACGTTTCAGCCCGCACGTAATTACGGTGAAAACTTCGATGATTTCGAACCCCAATCACCTCTTTATAAGTAATTGTATATATGCTGTAGTTACTGTTGTTTAAACCACTTGCTTGCTGATCGAGAAACTCATATTCCAGTATACCTAGTACTTATAAGTCATAATGTATCTTTTTTCGGTAACGGCGCGTGGTATTCTTCGATATATTCTGATAGAGGTGTTAAATTACCCATAGTTAATCGATTCTATCTAACAGTGATCACTATTTATACGTTTTTAGGACACTGACAGCCTTACCAAATAAAATACTATTTGATTTAAATAATTGCCTATTTATGTTCCCGCAGATCGTAAGACGCCAACGCGCGCTTGTAAATATATTACACTTAATTTTGTTTGTTTTTAAAGAAAATATTCATCGACTGATCATGAATGGTATAAAACGGAATAAAAGTTGCTAGTAGTACCAAATGATGTTTTTATAAAGCAGTTTAACGCCGTTTAATGATATTAAAATGCCATTGACATAATTTAGATTACTTAATGAAGTTCAACACGACCGTTTTTTATTTATTTTTTCTGTTCACAGGCACGCGTTTGACCTCTATCTCACCTGATGGTAAGCGATGATGTGGTCGAAGATCTCCATCTTGCCACGCTTGCCTAGAAGTAACCTATTCACTCTTGACTTAAAGACTCCCAGGTTGTAGCTACCAGGAAACACAGACTCCGGCAGGGAATTCCACTCCTTAGCTGTACGCACTATAAATGTGTTCCCAAAACGTTGCAATTATTTTATTGAATGGTCTTGAGGGAAAAAATTAAGTGCTATTGCTAATCACTACGTTTGGAGACAAACTCATTGATCTGCTAATAATCTCGATATGATAATGAGAAAATAGGGAGAATAATAAAGAATGCATAGTAGGTAGCTCAACTTTTTGGTGTCAAAATAATCGTCTTGTATAAATATGACAAGGTATGATCTGTCAACTTAAGTTTCGTTCTTTTGGAATTCGAATTGTATGCGCACAGGCACATATTTAAATTTCGAATTAGCATCACGCATGTTATTCTATCTGTCCGATCTAAATCGGCTTTACCCTTCACTTTAACAATCGACGCGACCATTCAAGCCGAGCTATTTACATGGTCGTGCTTTCCTCGCGACTTCTTGCACGTTTGCTCAGCGACACAGTAGTGTATAATGCGCTTATCTAAAGTTCCATTCGTGCACTGCTTGGACTCTTGGAGGCTGACGTACAATGATACGCAGAGTTTTGAGCTCATTTGTCATCGAAAAGATAAATAGTCAAGTTTGTTGAATCGACAATGGGAATATTATTATTTTCTTCTTGTGCATGGTTTGTTGGTTGTGTGCATAAATGTTTGAGGAAAAGTGAGGCAGGTAGAATGGTGGTTAAACTTTAAGCAGCTTTCAGTAATTTCTTACAATATGTAATTTGACATGAGTAATATTACCAATAGGTAACAAGATTTTGTAATGGCCATGTAATGATCGTTTAAGCATTGAAAAATAATTGTTTGTGCGTGAAAATAGAGCCGCGAACGACTTTAAATCGACGGATTGACGATGTGCAATAGTCGTATGTCATTGTTATGGGATATAAAAGCATCATGACTACCAGTGTTTAGCGGGGGCCATAAAATGGCCAGTTTTGTGGCCCATCCTGGACATCCACCGTTTATCGGAATCAAGTTGTAAAATTTCAAATTTACTCACTTTCAATAATATTGGCTAGGAGAGTAGGCAACACGACTGTGTTGTATAGGTTATAAATAAAATTATATCGATTGTTCAAGTTGATATAAGAGATATGTCTAGTTGCTTTCTAGATAAAGTTAGTGTTATAGTTATAAATTTCTTAAAGGGTGCAGCTACGGAACTGAGTGTTAAGTCTGGCGCTTTTAGAGATACCACGGTTACCCAATCTTGAGTGGTTTTTATACCTTGTATTCTCAGCAACTATATCGGAACTAAAAGCTTGACCAAGTAAAAGTTGTATTTATTCCGCCATGGCTTCACACGCAAGCTTGTTTATTCTTCAAAATTTTGTGTATTTCACCGGGAAATGGCAAACTCCGTAAGATCATAAAATATCTAAGAAATTGTAAAGTCTCGATAAATTGTTTACTGAACATTTGGAATACTTTTTTACGCATCAGAAACTATGGTTTTAAAATCTCTCAAAGTCATTCCGAGAAGAATAGCAATTAACGAAACGTTAAGTATATACAATTCCAACATTCTAACTTTAACAACCTATTTTTGCTGCCTGCAGGGTTTGAAGGAAATTAACATGTACCTATGGTATGACGGGAGCTAATTTCGCTTTCACTAGCTCCCGTCATACCATTCGAACCTAACCTAACCATGTCAGGGAGCTCTAAGCTCGCTGTGCTTTATGTTCCACTATATAAATTGTAGAACCGAATACAGGTCGGTCACCAAAATGTCTCTTCACAATTTCTCGGAATGACTTCGAGAGATTATGGACTATCAATTTTTATACGAAAAAAAGTAATAATAATAATAATAATCTTTATTTCAAAACTTTGAGTAGGTACAGGTTAACTTAAATACTACACCATGAGTGACGGATACGAATATTACAGCGGATAACGGAGCAAACCCCAGTTCCGTGCTAGGAATTAACCTGTGTTACGGACACTAGAGCTAGCTTCGCCACTTCACCGAAAACATTACTTCAAACGTCTGTAGTATAAAAATTATTGACTAACTGGATTCCCAAATTAGGCATGCCTGTACATAGGGAATCCATATAAATTTTGGTAAGTACTTAAATAAAAAATAATAAAAAAGAAAAATATGAATGTGCCACATTCACGACGTGCGTGTGTGTGTTTGTGTGTACTATATGGGAGAGAGTGAGTGCTGGTGAGGATGTATTTCTGAGTGTGTGTACAGTGTATGCGTTAAGTTTGGACGGGTGACGTTTATTAAATTAGGCTATTATTTAAGGAAATGGGCGCGTTTTTATGTTTTAATAATTGTGCTTATTAATATTTTATTAGGAATTCATTAACGATTGGTAACAAATTTTTTTTTTCAAAGTATTCCAAATGTTCAGTTGACCATTTATCTAGAGTTTAAATCTCTCAAGATATTTTATGATCTTACGGAGTTTGCAAGTACCCATCCGGTGGCATATATAAACCAAGCTGAAACTAACGATCACTCAATATTCAAACGGTCGGGCCATTTTTCGGTTTTTGTGAGACTAACGAGCAGCAACTGAAAAAAATCAGACAAAGCTCACATTACGTGTTACATAAATTGAATATCCGATCCATACATGTCACTAATTAACCAATAACATAACATCAAAACCTTATCACAGGGCTGTGAATTTGAAGATACACGGTTGATGCAGCTACATGAACCAGTTGCAATTTCGTGCGAACAGCTTCAGGTACCTAGGTACTTACGTACTGTGGCTAGGTAATGTATGTTTCGAAACACGTTTCACCTGATAGAGTGAAATGCTTTGAATTATCTAGGGCTGTCAACCTGTTACGACGTAAGATTATTATCAGTGCCGAAGGTACCTATTTGGATTGCTAAAGCTCCAAGTTTTGGGTATCAACACTCAGGTAACTGTTGAATAGTTTATTGGGAACTTTGGTTAGTACTTAAACTTGCTTGAAGACTTGTGATAAGCTGGATTGGTTGCAGGTGCGAGATTTCATTACAGAAGCTTCTAGTGCTCCTGGTGCTTTTGTTTAAGTAATAACTGGGCTTTCAGTTAAACTGAAATTTCTGAGACAATTGTCTGAATTGGCGTTTGAGCTTAGTTTCAAGCAATTCACAATTTACTAAAGGGATTTACAAAAGGACGATTTAAAAACATTTAGTTTTACTTTCACACTGCTGCGCGAAATTCTAATTGTTTTCTATCCTTAGTTCCTAAGATCTTCAATACTTTAGAAGATGTACCCAAGAATCCAGTTCGGGTTCCCATGAAATAGGTTCAACATACCTATAGGTTGAATGACTTGTGTCCTTATTGAAAACACTTGAGACGACGACAAAGATTTTGAACTTCTATCTGAAATATTGAATACGAAATTTCATCAAATACGAAAGGTATACATACCGCTATAAAATTCCTGCTTAGGATGACTTAAGTTTTATGTCTTCTTAATAAACGAGTAATTAATTCACTCCTTTATTGCTAATCTCTAGTACCTATAAAGTTATTGAAGATCGTAAAAACCTATTCTTAGGGACCACCCGTATTTCTGATAGTCTTTAACTGAAGATCTACACGACCATTCACTTCAATAAATGTTTTACTGTCATTGTCGCTTTCTATGTATGTACGAAGTTCTATTTTAATATACAACGTGTAAACGTGTAACAGAATAAACTCACTACCTCTTAAGGGGTCATTGTACGCATCATTTTTTAGGGTTCCGTACCTCAAAACGAAAAAACGGAACCCTTATAGGATCACTTTGTTGTCCGTCCGTCTGTCTGTCAAAACCTTTTATCTCGGGAACGCGTGGAGATATCGAGTTGAAATTAAAACCATGTACTTAGGTCTATGAACCCTTGCAGCTGTGAAAAAAATCAAGTTTCTAAGTTAACGTAAAAAATAGATACGGCCGTTTTCGACACTCTCAAGGGAATCATAATTTATAGGGTTGTTCCCGTTGACCTAGAACTCTGAAATTTGGCAAGTAATATCGTCTGGTATAAGAGTATAGGGAAAAGTCTAAAAAGTACATATTTGTAATTAAATCATAATAAAAATATATTCTTTATTTAAAGTAATTTGTACCTACAAATGTGTACGAAACCCTCGGTGAGCACCTCGCACTTGTCCGGTTTCTTACTATGGGAACAACCCCGAAATCGTGAAAAAATATCAGCTGTTCAGTACATTTTGCGAGATATGCGCACATAAATGTATTTTAGTAAATTTCTTTTTCGCGATTTCGATTTTGGTCCCATGGTAAAAGTGGTTCATAATGATGATTACAGTGACACCTTAAGAGGTATTCCGTGGTATTAACTGAACTACATTTTTTTTTAAATTGACTTCATTCCATTGGACTTGATCTGAACTTTTCTAAATGCGAATTATTTTTGTCTGACAGTACTGACTGACAATTCGCACTTTCGAAATTCAACGCAGTAGCCCCTGGAATCAAAATTATGGACAAAAGCTCTCTTCGCCTCCTTGGGTCGCCAATCTTTGAGAATTCCTTTCCCAATTTTGTCGAAGAAAAAATTCAAAATTTCAATGACGTTTCGGAAGATTTTTTAAAATTAACATGTATTCGGCCATCACCATAATTTGTTACTGCTGTTTCGGTCCTAAAATTGACATATTTCCGTCGTGCCTTCCATTTGTGGAAGTACATCACCGTTCCGAGGATTTGTTGACGTTGAGTAGTCAAGGCCTCGCATTCCATGATGACGTGGGCGGCTGATTCTTCGGCGGCAAAGCAGCTCCTGCAGAGTGGACTGTCTATGGCACCTATGTTAAAGAGATGTTTGTTTAGGGGGCAATGACCCGTGATTGTCCCTATAACTATTCTGAGGTTATTCCTACTCAGGCTGAGTAGTCGTTTTGTTAGTCGCAGATGTAGACTTAGCACTGTCATTTTTGACGGTCTACAGTCTGTAGCCTGTGATCATTTGTTATTATGAAGTTCAGTTGATCTCTGGTGGATCCATGAACGAAACTGCGAGAAAGGTAGGGGGAGGAGTGGGTACGGGCCTAGCTCTGCCATCTTGGAACCTCTCTTCGCAAGTTCGTCTGCGGCATCGTTACCTAAAGATCCACTGTGCCCCTTTATGCAATTAATCTTTGAATGTCACCTCGCCCTGAGCTCCAGGGCACTCCAGCTCCAGAACCGTTGTGAGTTTTTGAGCCATCTGTATAGATGCGTACTTCATTTACTCCTGACTGATCCCGTTCTTCCTCTGTTGTTTGTATTCTATAACTTTTGTTGAATATAGGTTTATTCGGCGTCCTATCACACGGGGCAGCGGTGAGAGGCTGGTACTCAATCGCCCGGTCCAGGATGCCAGCGTGTGGACTGGTGTGGTTCTTGCCCCATATGCCTAAGTGCATAAGCCTAATAGCTGCTAGTGCCGCCTCCGGCTGTATGTACAAGTCAAGGGGAGTTAATTGTAGGGTTATTTCCATTGCTGCAATTGGGGTTGTCCCCATACAGCCAGTGATAGCAGAACAGGCTAGCCTTTGGAACCACTGGATCCTGGAGACGGTGGTCGAAAGTTTAGTTCTCGGCCACCAAACCAAGGCGCCACCGCATTGGTCTGATCACAGCTGAGTAGAGCCACAGTGTGATCTTTGGAGACAGCCCCTAGTTTTTCCTAACATTTTTTTGCATTGGTAAAGTGCGATTATGCTTTTGTTAAGTTTGTATTCAAGATGCTTGTTCCAGAGCAATTTGCTATCAAGAATCACTCCTAAGTACTTGACTTCTTCTTTAAGTGTTAGTTCGGTCTTAAATAGTTTAGGAAGTTTGTGAGGTCCAAGGACTCTTTTGTTGGTGAACATTATTAATTCTGTTTTGGTGGGTTTGACCGATATTTCGTGTTTTGCACACCAATTCTCGATTATTTTGAAGGCTTTCCTCATGAGGTCAAATAAGACGCCTTCGAATTTCCCCGTGATTATAATTGCTATATCATCTGCATAACCCACCTAGTACAGACTGCTAGCGTTGAGCTCTGTGATGAGCTCGTAAACTTCTAGGTTCCACAGTAATGGTGACTGCACCCCACCCTGTGGGCAGCCGCTACTAACGATACCTCGCGTGGTGGTGTTCACAATCAATTGAATAGCGCGTTGTTTTAGCATGTTGTGTATCGATTCTATAGGCGTTGGTGCCACGCCATGCATAGCTAGTGCCTGGCTGATGCTGTCGAAGTTTGTTATGTCAAAGGCACCCTCTCAATGCCGTCTGCGTTCCAGCCGTACTAGAACCCAATGGCCTGCCACGCGACGATGGCAAGCGACCGGACGGTATGTCTTTTGTTTCCATGGAAAATGGGTAGGCCTTTAGTGTGGGACGCTACTTGTGTCGATACTCTTGCGCTATCCCATCTTCCTAGCTCGTCGTGCTGTGCTGGTACTGCGGCTACGGCTGCTGAGAACCTCAAGCGACGAAAAATAACCTTGTTGGAAATTATATTTTTGAGCCGTTTGGGGTTGAAACTCTTGGACCGTGCGGTCCGAGTGCTCATGCCTTAATTAAAGATCTTTCTAAACGATTAGTTGACATTTCGCGTAACCCAAGGGCTGGCTTTTACCTCGGACAGAGGATTAGCATTGCCATACAACGTGGCAATGCCGCCAGTCTTTTGGGCTCACTTCCAGTGGACAGCGATGCGGACGAATTTTTTGACGCCATATTTTAGTTAGGATTTTTTATTTTAAGTGTATATATTTTGTTTTAATAAATTAACGTTAAATTAAAAAAATGTGCAGCCAGTCAAATAAATTATAAAAGTTCTTCTTCTTCATTTTTGTCGAAAAGTATGTCTTGTAAAGTGGTTTTGTTAAGTGTTTGACCACCGTGGTGCCATCTGCTGTTTCAACCTTGAGGAAAGATTTCCTGCCTAGTTTCCAACTGAAGGTCGATTTCAGGCAGCAGCCGAAACAGAAACCAATTAGTCGACTACCGATACGACCGACGACTACTAATAAAAATCAGTTCAAGATTGGCTAAATTAAGTACCAATACCTAATATAAAAGTTTTAAAAACTTTTAAATTTACTGTAATGTACCTACAATATAAAAAAGTAATTTGAATCATTTCTAGAAGTTACCTCGCAGCTTGTCAAAAATTATGATATTCCAAACCTTCGGTCTATGTTGGCCCAAGCCAATGGTAGCTGAAGTATTTTTTTTTACCGTAACTGAAGCTGAAGCAGACACTACGTACTAAATTCAAGCCGGGGCAAAAGGTCCTGGTAGCATTATACATAGGCCTGCATTTTTTTAGAAGGTGTCAAACTTTGGCGTTACCAAGAGGATGTCTTAACTTATTATGAAACATCTACAGTAATATTATAGACAGTAAATGATATTGATTTTGTATACGTGTAGGTTGAAAATAAAACTTTTACACGTGAATACATTTTGGGCATTTTAAACTAGAGAAAGTAATTTGTTAATGTTATCAGTATCAGTAGCGTAATTGCGGAACACATGAATTTACGCACTTGATTGCGATTGCTTTCATTTTGTTAAGGCTTGTATATACATGCCAATGACCTTGTGCATACAAATGGAGCTAACTACCCCTCTACGCGCCACCCCGCTACCCACATTTTATTTTTTATAATAAAAATTATACACGTTTTGAAAAAGTAACAAAACCAAATCATTTTCGTTTGTATTGCAAAGCAGTATATATATTTTTATACGCTTTTGATTAAAAAAAAACCGGCCAGGTACGAGTCAGACTCGTTCACCAAGGGTTCCGTACAAATTTGTAGTTACAAATTACTTTAAATAAAGACTATATTTTTTTTTAGATTAAATTAGAAATGTATACTTTTCAGACTTTTCCCTATACTGGTAGTATAAGACGGTATTATTTGTCAAATTTCATAGTTCTAGTTCAACGGGAAATACCCCATACATTGCCTTGAGAGTGTCGAAATATACGTTTTTTACGTTAACTTAGATGTTTGATTTTTTCACAGCTGCAACGGCCATAGACCTGAGTATATGGTTTTAATTTCAACTCGATACCTCCATGCGTTCCCGAGACAACAAAGTGATCCTATAAGGGCTCCGTGTTTTCCTTTTGAGGTACGAAACCCTAAAAATCAAGGAGTAAAATGGTTTCATCTCAACGATTTCGAGGTGATTTGGTGGTTTTTTTGCTTATTATGTGATACCGATACATAAATTCTGGCTAAACCAAATTAACTATCATGCAGATTACTAACTATTTTTTTACATGTAATTTCTCTATAAGTGCCCATGAAAAGCTGCTTCATCTGCACGCTGTTTTTAAGCTTTTTTCCAGAGTATTCTTTTTGCTTTACGTTGTCGAGCGTTTTTTAAACATGTGGAGGAAGATTCAGGCAATTAATTTGGTCGTATTTGAAACTGTGTTTTAGTATGTTAGGCACTCAATAATAATTATAATTATTTATAAGTGCAGGGCTGACCTGGTGTTACCCTGGTTTTCCAAAACATTCCTTTTAAATATACTGTCTACAAACTTAAATTTTCTTATAGAAAATGGTATACACAATTTTGTTGGGCGTCTTATTTACTTCCGCGGCTACCTAAACTAGTTACCTACATAACTAAATACCTACCAACGTCACTAATTTAGCAAACAAGTTGACAGAGTCTTATTAACCGATTAATTAGTTAATACATACGCATAACTATGTTTAATTATTATCAACCTTCCTTTCACATTACATTTATGTGTTAATCCCCGTGTCCGGCGGCGGCGGCCGTTTTCACACCGAACTGTGATAGCGAATATCTAACGCAGCGTGGTTCCGTACTTTATAAATCTTACTTTCGAATAAATAACGAGCTGGGAGCTACCCCAGAGAGCCTATTTACTACTGCTATTCAAATATTCAAAGTGTTTCCACTTTGAATGGAGATATCTTGATAACCGCATTAAAGTTCACTGTACGAACATAGGTAAAATACATGTAGGTACAGCCGCCACCATTAATTGGGTGCCTCTCACCTACCTTAGAATAGGGGAAAACTGAACATTCATTAAAAATGCCTTCAATTATTATATTGGAGGCATTTATAATGAATGTGCAGTTTTTAGTAAATTATCTCTACTTGATTACAATTATTTTCTTAAGAATTTTCTTTTTTCGGAAATAGTACGAAATTTGCTTTTTATAAAGAAAAGTTATTGCCTGTTATGTCACGGCAACACCAAACATTAAGGTATGAATAATAATAAAAACAAATGTGCGGAAAAATAAAGGGTATCGTTCCGCACGTTACGACTCGGCGTACTGAGATTAGCTAATCGGTCCAGCTACTTCGGATAATTAATCGATTTACCGTGGTGGCCACATTCACCGCCGCCGCGCCGCGATACGTTAGGTCATAGGTCGCGCTGTGCTGAACAAGGACAGCTATCCGTCTCGCTGTTGCACCGTACCATTCGACTCGAAACAGCAAATCACGCCTCCCATGACAGAGCAGGATAGCATTATCGATAGTGAAATGTTAAAATAATCAACCTGCAATGCGAATGTTACTTTACTAGAGTCAGTTACAGTTCATTTTAGTGCAGCCAAACCTACTGTCACGATTCCAATATTCTCTTCAGAGGCATTCGGTATTTCACTACATTGTGTTTGTTATTATCATTTATACCTCTAAAACGTAATATAGGTATGATAATGAAATAGTTTCATAGACTATTTGCACAGCTGGTTGACTTGCTATACTTAGTTGCTATTGTGATTTAGAGCCAAATTGTGATAACAAATTAAAATGGTCGCGTTAGGGAATTTTCATTATTTCAAGATTTTCATCTACGTTTTTCTAAAATTCGCTAATAACAGAGAAAAATAATATGTAATTTTCTCAATGCCTATAATTATTGATATACCTTCATTCATAGATACCCAATCGGATCTTTGAATATTATAAAACATAATCTTATCTAACATTACGAGTTAAAACACCTGACATAATACCTACCTAAAATATAACAATGCAAGTAAGTATTAGGTAAAAATCATATTACAAAAGAGCACTAAAACTCATCTAAAAAGAAATCAGTATGAGGAGGACAACGTTTTATTAAAGCCAACTTTTCACCCTGAAAACTTTCCACCATTTCAGAGTATCATCGTCATAAAAATTATCAAGGAAATAACTTTTCATATGTTCCTCTATAGTTTACACGCAACATTAGATGTTTAGCTGCTCGTTTTTAAATCATTGAAGAAATAGGACAAAATAATAATCATACAGATTCTGAAGAGATGGTCTCAACTTCTTCAGGATCCAAGCTACGTCTCAATAGCCACAATTTCTTACCAGTTCAAATTAAGTCGAAGACGTCTGGTATCTGTGAAAGGTTTGTTTGCCAGCACTATACGTTGCGTTGCGATTCTATCAGTCAAAATCAATAGCAGGCCGCGTCACCGACTTAGCGTACACTGTTTGTATAAGATACATAGCCGATAACAACACACGACTCCGCTTATAAGGAGGATTTTGTAAGCGGTCGTGAAGGCCCTTCTTGCTTGTCATGTTCTAGAAAATAAGAAAAATAGTTGTGACTTTACTGAACTTGTTAACGTGTAACTTGATAACGTTTTCTTCAAACTGTATTTACTTTCTTCAGGCCACTAGGGACACCCAAAGTTCAATCTCAGCCAAGTGTCTCTACTCGCGAATAACTTATCTATAAGTATTTTCCTACTATCATTTAATTACTAAAGTATATCCAAATCGAATAAGGAGCGCAAAGTGAGCAATTTCATTTGGTATCGTAAACCGAATTACAGAGATTAGAGATTTATCTATCCCGCGTTTTTCCCTTACGAAGCTAACGATCTCCAATAAAGATAGCTTAGCGGGCGACGGATTGATTTAAAAATTGCAAGCCTGAACGATGAAGCACGGTGACCTGGATTGGACATGGTGTAGTCACCATGACCTATTTTCCACCTATCACTAAATTCTTATAGCTAAGTTGTCAAGAAGATAAGCAGTCAACAGTTACACCGGTACTTTAATGCTACCATATTAGCTTGCGTGGGTGTTAAGGTCAGGTGGGTGACAGAATTCACCTGTGACTGCAACCAATACTATTAAAGTAAAAGCGATAAAAGCTGTCGAACATTGAATAGATAAATGTGTATATGGTTGAACGGCATGCGGGAAACAAAGACAGACAAGAAAAACGGTCAAAATAGAAACTTACTCGTATTTTAATGATATTTTTCTACCAATACCAGTTGTATTTAACGCCGCAAAAGATAGGATGAAAACAAAATATCGTCTGATTCCGAATTTCCGATAAAATCTGGTAGATAGTATATAGGTACCTAATCACAATCGCGAATCAGATATGGAACTATACGTAGTCATTGCCACTTTTACACAAATTGACGAAAAATTGCGCCTGGCTAAAATCATAATAAGTAATCATTGACGATTACGAGTATGTGTAGTATATTGTATACGCTTGGCACTACTTTATCTGTGAGTGTTTATCTTACGATATAGGTAGCTATATACGGTGAATATGAATTGCATTAATCAAAATACGTTATCTTACTATTATTATAAATGCGAAAGTTTGGATGGACAGATGTTTGTTACTCAATCACGCCAGAACGGCTGAACATATCGGGCTGAATTGAGATAGTTATAGTCTTCAATGGCATATGCCATTTCTGGCCACTTTTAGGGTTTCGTAGGTACCTCAAAAGAAAAATAAAGGAACCCTTATAGGAACACTTTGTTGTCCATCCGTCTGTCTGTCAAGACCGTTTGTCTCGAACGAATAAACGAATTCGAATTGAATTAAAACCATTTACTCAGGTCTATGGCCCGTTGCAGCTGTGAAAAAACCAAACTTCTAAGTAAACGTAAAAAAAAGATACGGTCGTTTATGTCACAAAAAACGTATGTTTCGACACTCTCAAGGGAATCAAAATATAAAGGGTATTTCCCGTTGACCTAGAACTATGAAATTTGGCAAGTAATACCGTCTTTTACTACAAGTGTAGGAAAAGTCTTAAAACTACACATTTGTAATTAAACAATAAAAAATATATAGTCTTATTTAAAGTAATTTGTACCTACTTTGTACGGAACCCTCTGTGGGCGAGTCTTACTCGCATTTGGCCGGTTTTTTTTTATCTCGGGCGTATGTTCCCTTGGGATAAATTTAACATACATGCTGGTGAAGTCGCTAGTAGAAGCAAAAATAAAATAGTATCGTTTGGTAATCTGACGGCGGCGGCGTGCGGCCGGCTCGTCACTCAACGTGCAAAGATAAGTTCCTCGATAATACTGCACTTACGAGTAAACAGATATTATGGAGATTAAATAACAAATATTACACGTTAAACTACGATTTTTATGTCACGTTCATTTACTGTTTTAATGGATTACTTAAGGACGAACTGTCAAATTCTTGCATCTTTACGACAAAACCAATGGCAGCGACCAGTGGCCCTTCAAGGGTGACGTAACAGATGCGAAAATTTGACAGTTCGTCCTTAAGGACAGTGAAACAGATGATTGACCGGGGCTGAAGCCTTTGAAAATGGTTAAAAGTGAAAAAAAAAAAATAGTTTGATGAAACCCATTGGAAAAGTAAGAGAATATTATAAAAACGAAAGGAAAAATAATTTAATAATAACACCTCAGATCGCCCGTAAATTATTTTTCTTTTCATTTTTGTTACATTATCTTCCTTTTCCAAAAACAAATAATATTAGGATGAAACCTACTATTTTTTTTTTGGTTTCAAAAATTATCGACCCTAGTCTATGAAGGGAGGGACGAGTTTTATTATTAGCTGCGCTTGTTCACTTTTATACATGGTGATTGGTATTGAGGGGAGGGTCTGTATGTATGCTTTTGCGGTTGCACAACGACACGCTTTGCTTTGCTTTGCTTGGTAGTATAGATGCAGGCCTACCTTGCCGTCTCCCTCAGAGACGGGAAGGTGGCGTGGTCTTGAGGGAGAGCGCAACGGTCGTGTAGATCCTCAAGGCAAGTCCGGTGGATATACCTTCTCGAGGTTGCCACCCCGTTTTTGGTCTAATTCCTTATGAATTAGACGTAACTGAAACCACCGGGCGACCCGTAGAGTGGCGGGCCTTCCACTCAGACCCATCCCAATTCCCACTTAACCCTTTTTTCCCGTCTATGACCCCTTCCAACTCCCCTCCTAACTGTGACCCTTCTGTGACGAAGTGGTTGCGGGCTCGGCCGTCACTAAACTCAGCTGATGGCGGGTAGGAGAAACTAGTCACCTGCGCTAGGACCTGCGCAGTTGAGCGCCGTAAGCGGGGATGAAGGAGTCCTGGGGGGTTGAGCCGATCGGCACTGGCGGTAATGTGTCCGTGAGGCAACACGCCCCCTTTGGTCTGGATTTCAAGCGAAACGGTGGCCCTACCCTCTAGCCAAGGGTAGGGAAATGGCCACAGTGTCCCGTCAGAGGGCCACAGGCGAGGTGCGTGGGGTCCGCGGAGGTCGCCCTCGGGCGGCCGAAGCGGTAGGTAAAGGCCATGCTGACGGTGTAAGTGAGGGTTGATTAGTTGCCAACCCGATCGAGCACCCGATGTCGCGCTGTAAACCAGCCTTGCGCACCTATATCTTCCTGGTAGTCCTAACGCTCGCACTCACAGTAGTGCGACGTTCCCAGGTGCGGGCTCCATGGTGGGTGGGAGCCAGGAAGATGAAAAGAGTCATTTTTTAGTATGGACGAATTGAAGCCAACTAAAAACACCGCAGGAGTGGAGTCGGCGAAAGCTGGCAAAGCTCCTAAGCGAGGTGCCTCTGGTGCCTCGCTCGCCCCTGGATGTCCTGCGGCTCACGCCGTGGGCGCCAGCGCGGGCGCCGGTCCGGCTGTGGCGAAAACCGCAGCTAAGACCAAAAAGTCCCACTCCAAGCAAAGGAGAACGGCGCTGCATGGGACCAGTACCGATCCTTCACACAAAAAGGCGAAAACGGAGACGGTTAACACCTCTGCCGGAAGTAGCCTTCCCAAACACCCTCCTACTCCTCCTGTGGCTCCTCAAGCCACATCCCAAGACGCAGCCGTCTCCGGTCACACGGGGACGGTTGGCAGCACCGAGGACGTTTTCGCAAGCGCCTGGCAGGTGCCTACCCGCAAGGGAAAGGGAAAGGGCAAGGGCAAAAAATCCACTCCACAAGCCCATTGCTCTTGTTCGGACCCCTCAGGTCCAGCAGCTCCTACAAGCCAGGGTAAGAGGAGAGAAAGACTGACGCGTAAGGAGCGGCGTCACGAACGCAGGCGGGGACGCAAAGCCCCCCAAAGCACGCAGGTTGCTGCCACTAGCTCGGTTAAACCGACCAAGCCAGGTAAGCTGAACTTCGGTGAAGGGAAGCGGTCGCAGGCTGAGGCTGGCGCTAGCCAACCAACGCCTAATATACTGCCTTCTAAATCCGCAGGAGGTCCGGCCGAGGTGGTAACCACAACGCGGCAATCCGATGGGAACGATCAGGCTGCGGCCAAGCGGGCTCTCAACGAGACGATTTCGCCTCGTGGAGAGCACAAGCGGCCGCGGCTTGACCAGTCCCAGCGGGTTGCCAACAAAAGCTACGCCCAAGCTGCCAGTGCGTCCCTGAACGTCGCGATAACCTGCGACCGGAGGGGAATCATCAGCCAGGGAGTATCGGACCAGGTCTTAGCTGCTATCCACAAGCAGATCATCAGCGAGGCCTGCTCCGCTATGCAGGACACACCAGGGCCGACCTTCAACGCGAAGCCGCTATTCGCCGGTGGAGTCCTCAAGCTGTGGTGCGGTAACGACCACACTTTAGCCTGGCTGAAGAAGACAGTCTCCAACCTGGCTCTCCCGGCTAGCACCTCGCTAGTCGTCAAGAGCCAGACGGAGATCCAGAAGCGGGTACGTTGCGGCATTGCCATCCCCGACGACCAGGGAGTCTACGAGGACTCGACCTTTATTGGACGAGCCCTCTGCTACCAGAATCGCTGGATCGATGTTAAGAGGTGGGTAGTGCTGCACGCCGAGAAGCAGAAGGCGTGCTGGTTCGTGGTGCTGGGTATCCCCGAGGACCAAGTTCCGACCCTGATGAGCGCGGAACGCCGACTCTCAATTGGTTTGGGATCGGTGTACGTCAAGTTCCAGGGTCCAAATGGCAGGTTCGTCGACGTCCCTCGGGGGTGGGACCCGAACACGAGACAGCCGCTGGAAGACGCAGTGGAGTCCATTTCCGCGCCAAACAACCCGGAAGCAACTGCGGCTGAACCTGCTGAAGCAGCAGTGTCGGCCGCCCCTGCCGCCACCGTGGGTGCCGTCCCTTCATCGGGGGAGGAGCCGGACGACGTAATGTTGTCCCCGGTTTCGGACCCGGGGGGGGACGGTTTCGACGAGGGCGACCTGTTTGCCGGGCTGCGACTAGAGGGTGACGAGGAGGGTCTCGCCTGTGATGGCGTCCCCTTTGTCGGCCTGTAAAGTCGTGCAGGCTAACCTCCACCACAGCCAGACCGCGACGGCTCAACTCCGCAAGTGGCTGGAGGACCAACACACGGCCATTGCCCTGATCCAAGAGCCGTGGATTAGGGGTGGCCATATACGAGGACTCTCCAATCTTGGCGGTAAGCTCCTTGTTAATACGGACCATGATCGCCCTAGATCGTGCATCTATGTCACGGGTAACCTTAAAGCACAGCTATTAAGCGACTTCTGTTGCAGAGATGTCTCTGCAGCTAGGCTGAATATACAGCGTGGAGCCACAAAGGTGGCGATCGTCTTCGCCTCGGTTTACATGCCTGAGGCGGAGGAACCGCCCCCACACAACCTTGTCCGCCTCATCACACAGTGTGAAAGCGGCGGGGATGAGGTTGTCATCGGGACCGACGCAAACGCACACCATCCACTATGGGGGATGGAGTCGCAAAACGAAAGGGGTAAGGCATTGGTTGATTACCTGTTTACAACTAACCTATCCCTACTAAACACAGGTTCGGAACCAACTTTCGTAACCAGACGCAGTCGTACAATTATAGACCTTACTCTGGCAACAGAGGGAGCAGCGGAACTCATCACTGGGTGGCAGGTCTCAAATGAGGCTTCCTGCTCAGACCACAGGTGGATCCGCTTTGACATCCAGGTCTGTATATCACCCAAACAACCTAGGCGTAATCCGCGTAACACGGATATAACGGTATACACACGCAACCTCGCCTTAAGGCTTGCGCCACCAGGCGATTCGAAGTCTCTTGCGGACACGGCACAGATCGACGCGCAAGTATCACAACTTACCGAATCGCTGATAAACAGCTACCAAATCGCCTGCCCGGAAACGATTCCGCGCGACACTCCGGGTAAACAACCCTGGTGGGGTGCGGATCTAGAGCGCAAACGCGGTAAGGTAAGAAAGGCTCTTAACAGAGCCATGAACACATGTAGTGATGAGGACTGGGACGCGTATTACGCGGCCAAATCCAGCTACAAGAAAAGCATCAGATTCAGAAGAACTACAGGTTGGCGTAAATTCTGTGGTAACATTGAATCATGCCAACAAGCAAACAGGGTAAGGAAAATTTTGGCGCAACAGAACACACCTGAGGTCGCCACGCTCCGGAAACCCGATAATACACTGACCACGACACCTGAAGAAGCGCAACGCCTCCTAGTAGAAACTCACTTCCCAGGCAGCGTATTCGCGCAGGTGAATATATGTCATGACGTTATCCAAACACCATCAGAAGATGATTGGCTTTATGCAGAAAAGATGATTACGCTGGAAAAACTTCAGTGGGCCATCAAAAGCTTCCAACCTTTCAAGGCACCAGGTCCTGATGGTGTGTTTCCTGCCTTACTACAGTGGGGAGGTACCGCTATTGCAACAAAACTGGTGCCCTTAATGCGAGCGTGTCTGGCCTTTAGATACGTTCCTAAAGGATGGAGGGAAGTGAAAGTCATTTTCATTCCGAAGCCAGGTAAAAGTGACTACACAAACGCCAAATCCTATCGACCTATAAGTCTGACCTCGTTCATACTGAAGACTATGGAAAGACTGTGTGAAAGGGAGCTACGAGATGGCGTTTTAAAAACAATACCACTACATGGTAACCAACACGCATACAGCTCAGGTAAGTCGACAGAGTCCGCTCTTCATCTGGTAGTAAGCCAGATTGAAGAAGCGATTCATCAGAAAGGGTCCTGCCTGGGCACTTTCATAGACATCGAAGGAGCCTTCGACAAGACAAACTTTTCCAGCATTAGTGCCGCCCTCTCCAAACACGGTGTAGAACAGGTACTAATTGACTGGATTACTAATATGTTAAGCAAACGGGTGGTTCGCCTTGAGGAAGAGCAGCAGTTGGCCCTGATAGCCAGAGGCTGCCCGCAGGGAGGTGTGCTCTCCCCTCTTCTGTGGAATCTGGTGATTAACGACCTTATCACCAAGCTCAATGCACATCGTTACTACACAATAGGTTATGCAGACGACCTCGCAATCCTCGTGCCAGGGAAGGTGACTGGAACGATCTGCAACCTCACTCAACAAGCACTACGCATCGTGGAGAGATGGTGCGAAGAATATGATCTGTCAGTAAACCCCACGAAAACTGAATTAGTCATGTTCACTCAAAAACGAGCACTAGGTCACTACCGGCTACCTAAGCTCTTCAACACAGAGCTCCAGCTTTCTAACGAGGTAAAGTATCTAGGCGTCCTCCTAGACAGTAAGTTAAACTGGAGCAATCACCTAGACTTCAAACTAAACAGGGCCTGCATTACCTTCTGGCAGTGCAAGAAAATGATAGGGAAGAAGTGGGGCCTATCTCCCAAAATAATACTATGGCTGTACAGCGCAGTAATTCGGCCCATGTTAACCTACGGGGCCGTGGTGTGGTGGCCACGCACAAAGCTAGCTACAGCCATAAACAAGTTACAACACATGCAAAGGCTAGCCTGCATGGCGACGACGGGCTGCATGAGGACTACTCCAACTGCGGCACTGGAAGCCATGCTGGGTCTCCCTCCGCTACACTTGTTCATACAACAGGAAGCGACGATGGCAGCAGTACGCCTTAAAACACTGAATCTCTGGGGTAAGAGAGAAACACGGCACACCGCTTTGCTCGAGGAGCTCAATAATGAACTCCCAATAACAAAAGCAACCAATGACCGGGTACCCAAGCAATTTATCTTCGATAAAAAATACAAAATCCAATTGCATGAGGATCATCGTTGCGAGGGGCTGTGCCCCGCAGAGCTGCGGATCTTCACCGATGGATCAAAAACAGGTACAGGTACTGGTGCGGGAATCTTCTCAGAGGATCTCAACATCCACATAGCCACACCATTGGGGGTCCACAACACAGTGTTCCAAGCTGAATGCATGGGCATTTCTCTGGCGGCATCAGCCATCCTAACCAGGGAAGTTAAAGACCAGTCAATACGCATACTCTCGGACAGCATGGCTGTCCTGCAAGCTCTGAACAGCCACACGGTCAACTCTGGGCTGATTCTCGAGTGTCACCAACGTCTTAATCAGGTTGGTAGACATAATAAAGTAACCATTCAATGGATCAAGGGACACAGCGAGTCCCGAGGCAACGATGCAGCGGATGAACTCGCCAGAAGGGGTTCGAGTATGGCAGCGATGGGACCTGAACCCATCGTGCCTCTGCCTTTCGGGTACATACGCAATCTGGTAAGGAAACGCACCGGAGAAAAACATCACAAGCTATGGGTTGACCATGGTGAGTGTAGGCAGGCCAAAGAGGCACTTCCCTCTATAGATGGCCGATTCACTAAACAAGCCCTAAGACTGACTAAACAACAGTTGCGTACAGTCACAGCCGTAACAACTGGCCACGGGTCTTTTAATAAACACCTCTATGCTATAGGAGTCACTGACAGCCCGCTATGCAGAGCCTGCATGGAGGAGAATGAGACAGCAGCACACCTGCTTCTAAGCTGCCCGGTAGTCGCGGATTACAGGGCCAAGTACTTCGGTAACCCAGGTACCCTCAGTGAGATAGTTGGAAACACCAAGGCTTTGCTGGCCTTCCTTGGGGAGCTGGGGTGGATCGAATGACACATTTGTCCCACCTGCACGCAAAATACGCGCTTAGTCGTGGAGTTGCGGAAACCAGCCCGATTTACATACATACATACATTGGTATTGAGTGCGTTCCTTCAAATGGGATGTTTTAGAGCTAATATGCAACGATTTTAACCCCGGTAACTTCGGGGCCAAATTGGGTTGTTTTTGAGTAACCTTACTCTTATTTATACCACAGAAGTTTGAAGACGTATTCATAGCTTGAACTTTACGACGCTTAATTTCCCACGCATTGGGTTTTGACGATGAATATTTTTTCTAGTGATTTATTCATTCGTTCATGAGCTTTCAAAAAAGCGTGGAAGGATTTTTCGCAATTATAACTTTTTTATTGTGAATTGAAAAACTTTTAAAAACGTACGATAGCACGAATAAACCTAATTTGTTTGGTAATCAATATGTATACTCTTTACTAATATATAAAGCTAAAGAGTTTGTTTCTTTGCTTGAACGCGCTAATCTCAGGTCCGATTTGAAAAATTATTTCAGTGTTAGATAGCGCATTTATCGAGGAAGGCTATAGGGTATACATCATCACGCTAAGACCAATAGGAGCGGAGCATTCATGAAAAATGTGACGCAGACGAAGTTGCGCGGGTCAGCTAGCATTATATAAAATTCTTCCGTTACTGACTGATTGAGTGACTGACAGACAACGTACAGCCGAAATTACTGGTCGTAGCTAAGTTGGTCTTGTAGGTTTCTTGGGGAGTGTAGAGGAGCACAAAAAGAGGAATTCCCGAAATTCCCACGTGAACGCGAAACAACGGGATATGTACGAGGTCGCGGGCAAAAGCTAGTATATTATATTAGGTTAAAATCGTTGCAAATTAGCTCTATAAAAACTTAATTAAAAGAGAAAACATAAATGTATAAAAATATGAATAAAATAAGTTAGGTTGTTTAAAATCTTCATATTTTTTGAAAACCCTTTAATGTTTTAGCGCTTTATTATGAGAATTTTCTAAATTTTTCAGTTAGCCGACCCCAGTATAGCTGGGAAAAGGCTAGGTAGATGATGAGTTCATGGTTTACATTTCCCAGCTTCCCGGTGACCAACACTTTATCTTTTATCAGATTGTACAACAGACAGATATGATGCTCATACAATCCCACACATCTCTCTTATTGTTCGAATGTTCCTGTTCTTAGAGTGGTGAAGTTTCAGCATTTAATACCTACTTCAATTATATTAAATAGTTCAAAACGTATGTCTGGTTGTCCACCTACATCATTAGTTTTGCAATCTGGACTTTTAGGATTCAAATCGAATTCCAAGTTCTGGCCTTAAAAAAACAATTCAAACTTTCGTGCCATTGTAATTTAATCGTTAATAGAAAGAAAAATCAGATCAGCTCAGGTTTAATATTCAGAATTTTTAACGACTTTTAAAACATGCTCCTGATCCAGATATTTGAACTGTAAGTTATTAAGAGCATTACTTCTAATACAGGTAAAGAAATGTAACAAAACATTTACAACATAATTTTTTTATATGTATTTCCGTTTTGTAAGATATCCATCGGCGTTTTGGAAGTCATAACACGGTGTTAAGTTGTTTTTATCTGTGCCACAGGTTGCAAAATGTGGTCACGTGTATTAGTAAAGTTAAAAATAATTAACTAAACCGAATGTGGGTCATCAAACAAAGGTGGGGTTCGCAAAATAGTTGATTTTAACCACTTTATCTACCTTCGGTACATTGCAGAAATATTGATAAGATACGCTGACAGATAAAAATGTTTGTGTAAATAAAAGATGCATATTTTTCACTGATATCGTCTTTAAACCACTTGTCGAATGGCTTTTGCATTTCCTAGTACTTGCCAGTATACTTTTATTACTGTATGCATTTAATGCAGCATATTTCAGTCCTTAACGAGGTCTATTGTCGGATCAGTAGGCATTCCTGAACTATGAGAGCTATAGTTCACTGGTCGGACGCTACCGTACTGTTTTATTCATTTATTGAAATGTTACGATGATGCCCGAAGACGACTTCATTTTACTAGTTTATTTTAAAGTCTTTATTGAGTTGTTTCTCGTTGGGAAACAAAGCATATTTTGGGGAAAACATGCATGGTTTGAGCGAAAACCGTATGGTCTGTATATGAAAATCGGTGTATGAGAAATATTATGTTCACAAGGCACTCGCAAATACATGGTTAGAATCTTACAGGTTCTTGCTGATTAACGTCTACACTTCTATAATTTTCGCAAAGTAACGAACTAGGTACCAACCAAATTCTGCACCAGTTCTTCCTAGTTACAGTGGATGGTCGATAGACTAATTAAAACCAATTGAAATTTATTTGTGAAAGCTACAAACGTATGCAGAATTCCTGCTTTGATATAAATTATGGAGTCAAATGCAAATAATCATTTATACGTCCGAAAACGATAAAATTAAAACAGTTCTCTGGAAAACTTACATGTCTGCGAGAGAGCAAATGTCATGACCACCCTGCATGTTAAGCTTTTCCTTCGCGTAGTCCGTAGCTAAACCAACAATTAGTCCCACATTAGTAATTGCTCCTAAAAAGTTTAGTTTTTGATTAACCAGGAAAATGGTATCTATTTGTATTATAGTGATGTTAATCTGTAGGGTCCTTTCACAACTGGGCAGTTCCAAGCAAATTCACAATAAGCACAAAGATACAAGGCATGGAATTTACAGCGCACGTTTATCGGGCGCAATCAAAACAGTATTTCTTATTTACATATTATATCGTAGTAAATAGAGTCATCTAAGCGTAAAATGTGTCGTTAAGGTATAAAATAGGATAGGCTGTGGTTATGATCGCACCAGTCTAGCGTGAAACAAGAAAGCCTTGTGGAAACATTAGCTACAAGTGGAACGAGTCCCAGCCTCGTATCGCGGCATAAGTGAAACTGCAGCAAGTTTATCAAATGCAATTTCATTATCTGGCAGACACCTGCCCGGGGAGCTATTCTCCACACTAGGAAGAACAGTAACTCTATGATAATAATATCATATATATGATATTATTTTACATAAATCAGCAAACCGCAGAAAACACTATGTGACTTCTGCGGTTTTCTGATTTGTGTCGGGCATTTAGAATTGATAGAACTTAGTTAAAAAATGTCGCAATACTCGCAATAGCTATGAGTCGCTTGGGACAAAAGTCTTTGATTTCTTTTATTCTGTTACTTTACTTTTTCCCACTCTGAGTTCAAGATAATCTCGATACACTTACAATAAGAAAGGAGAGAATTAGCAACATCAAAGTAAATGAATTTTATTATAAGTTAGGTACTGTTTCCACATTCGGTTGTCTATGCAGTTTATATTGACGTGATTCGAATCATAGTACAGAGGACTTAGTGCTAGTTTTTTAAAGTACTCGGTTGCGTTAACGTAAACGTTCGCTTAATGTCTAATTGTATGGAAAAAGAGATTTCCGTTATTTTCACCAGACGGCGTTTATTCAGTTTCAATGGGTACTAATTGACGTTTACGCTAAATAACGCGATCGAAAACGATAAAAACTCGCACTAAGGCCACTGGTAAAATGATAAACTCAAAACAAACGGAGATTTAGCATAATTTATATTAATTCGATATTTTCTACTTGTATCGATTTCCAATCTGTATTACGCATATAGGGGGCGTGGGCGGGTGGGCCGTGCCCACCCCAGGATGTTTGGGGACCGATTCCAAATTCATTATCATTATGAAGTCGACGACATTACTTTTATATCTGTACTAGCTGACCCGCGCGGCTTCGCTCCCGTCAACTGGCTACTCTACCTACCTACCTTACCTAGCCTACCCTACCCTACCTACCTACCCTACATACCTACCCTACCTACCCTACCTACCTACCCTACCTACCTACCCTACTTACCTACCTACCCTACCTTCCTATACCCTACCTACCTACCTACCTATACCCTACCTACCTACCTACCCTACCCTACCCTACCTACCTACCTTCCTACCCTACCTACCTACCTACCCTACCTTCCTACGTACCTACCCTACCTACCTACCCTGCCCTCCTACCCTATCTACCTACCCTACCTACCTACCCTACCTAGCCTACCCTACCCTACCCTACCTACCTACCCTACATACCTACCCTACCTACCTACCCTACCTTACTTACCTACCCTACTTACCTACCTACCCTACCTTCCTATACCCTACCTACCTACCTACCCTACCCTACCCTACCTACCTACCTTCCTACCCTACCTACCTACCTACCCTACCTTCCTATACCCTACCTACCTACCTACCCTACCTACCCTGCCTACCTACCTTATCTACCTACCTACCCTATCTACCTACCTACCCTATCTACCTACCCATTTTTTTTTTGCTTTTAACCTTCCCTGTATTTTGGCGAACCCAACAAAAAAAGAATTATTAAAATCGGTCCAGCCGTTCTCGAGTTTTAGCGAGACTAACGAACAGCAATTCATTTTTATATTTATAGATAGATAGCAAAAAGAGGATCTTACCCATCCAAGGCGGGGTGCAAAAACTTTCGAGTTCGCTTCGCTCGCTCTTGTATACTTCGATGGCGGATGTCAAAATTTTATATCTAAAATCGACAACATTAGATACTATATTGGCTGTATGAATAGATAAAAAGAGTATCTTAGTTTAGTCAACAAGTGTTTTTTTGTTAAAACTTTTTTCAGCAGTTTCGGAAAAACGAAATTGAATGAGGTGTTATTCGATTCGGAAGAGCATGTAGATGATTTTTGAAAAAAATAAATTATCGCTTGAAAAAACTGCAAAAGTTATAAACAATTTACATAAAAAAGAAAAACGTGTTTGTTTTTTTTTCAAATATCTCAAAATCTAATGAGGATTTTTGAAATCTAAGAAAAGATTTAAAAAGAGGAGGAAATTTCCTAAAAAAAACTTCAAAAACCACTTCCGGAACTGTAGGGCCAATATTTATATTTTTCCCAGAGGGGTGAAAGTACCACCGAAAACGGGTACTCTGGCTTTCGCAAGTCACAAGAAACATCCATCCTGAAAGAGTAACAAACATCCATCCTCAGATGTTTGTTACTCTTTCACGTCAGAACGCCTAAAAGGATTCTTCGTGAAATTTAGCACAGAGGTAGATTATAGTCAGGAGTAACGCACAGGCTATATATATCCCGGGTGTATGTTCCCTAGGGATCACGCGGGCGAAGTTGCTTGCAGAAAATAGTATTTTATCATTTGAAACTTGCTATTAACATGACCCCTCCCCCCAGTTTTAGGCTGCGAACGCGATGGGAGACTTGCCTAAAATTCCATTTTTGATCGTGATCACCGACTGTGGCGTGTGTGTGTGGGCGTCGCATCTCAGGTTAGGGAATGGAAACGCCAATGGTAGTACGCATTTTCTCTGCATTGGCAGTAAATCTGTATCTATACCTATGTTGTGATAAAGGAATTTGCGTATCTATAGTAGGTAACTGCCTGTTGGAGAAGAGAATAGTGCCAGGTCATGACGGCAGGCAAATCAAGATTAGACTAATATTGCCGTAGTTCGAACCACCGTCTCTTTCATCCAATAGATAAGCAAGAGATAAATTTTATGTTTGAACCCAGTTCCATACTATCAAGTAAATGAATGTACTCGTATGGCAACAATAGCTACGTAAACTGAGGCTTTAAAATTATTGTCTATATTTGCGCAATCATGTTGGCTTCGCAATTGACTTATGTAGCGTCAATCAAACACTTTTCATTGCAATAGTTATCATTGCTCTTAGCTATGTGTGATGGCCAAGATGAAAATAGTTGGGGGTCAAGAAGAACATGTATAACTGCGATGCTCTCTCAGACTTTGGGAGCAAACACCCTGTTGTACCTGCCGCACATGGCCGTGATCGGCGGTGCGCTGGGCCACATGCTGGTGTTCTGCGTGGTGTACATCGTGCTTGGAATTCCCCTTCTGTACATGGAGAACGTGGTGGGCCAGTTCACGGGCCGCGACTGCCTCGAGGTGTGGCACGCGCGCGCCTGCTTCTCACATGTTGGATATGTTCAAATTTTCTGGCAGCTCGTCTTTACTATCTATATTCACGCCGTCAATTCCTTTGTAGTGCATTACTTCTTAATAAGCTTCGAGAACCCTATCCCTTACTACGTTTGTGGCAAATGGAGCAAACCTGACTGTGACATTTTAAACTACAACTACTCCGTCAATCAGGACTGCTTGAAGGTAAAAGATCAACTGCCGTATTGTAACGATCTTTGTCATACGTTTCCAGAGTATCAATACTGGAGATTTAATATATTGGGACTGGATAACATGGAGGACTTCTACTTGCCCTGGCGCGTCGGGCTTGCTTCAGCATTGATTTCAATATTTTTGTTTCTGAGTTGCTTTAGAAGAGCAAAATCTTTAAAGTGGGTTTTGTTGATTGTTACGTTATATCCTATTTCCGCTCGTTTTTTGTTTTTGGTAGGTTCCATGTTGCAAAAGGGTGTGGTGGTGAAATATGAAGAAGCTCTAGACTCCGATTTTAGTCTTTTCACTAAGCAGTTTAGCATGGCAAATATGGTTGCCGAGGTGCTGTACAGTATGAATGTCGGCAGCGGCCTTGCCTTCGGCACTGCCTCGAGGACTTCGTTCAGGGCTCCTTGTTACTCCAACACCGTCATTGTGGTCACTGTCACCTGCTGCGTCACAATTCTCGGGACCTGCAGCACTGTCATGATGACTTGCCCATACGCCTTCAAGTATGATATCAGACCTGGTATCATATTAAAATTTCCCATTTCAAATAGTTTTGAAAAGATACCTCGATTATTACATGTGTACGAACAAACATCTTTTTGGTTAATTATTAGCTTCAGTTTTATTGCAATGGCAGCAATGAGTATAAGCATATGTATCTTGTCAGATTTCATAGAAATGTTGTCAAAGAGATACCCCAAAGTTGCCAGAAATCCTGGTTTAGTCGCATTTATTTTTGCGCTGCTTGTGTATATTGGCTCAGCTCCTTTATTGGGTAATATGACTTTATATTATTTGGTTGAAATAAAATCTGTCGTTAGTCTGCTCGCTATATTTTTAGTTCTGATGGAGAACATTGTGTTCGTGTTGTGGTACGGTCTGGAGAGGTTCTCTGAAGACGTACACTTCATGCTGGGAGTCCAGCCGAATACTTCAGTGAAGGCTGGCTGGCTACTATCATCCGTCATTCTTGTGTATGTGTTCTTAGCTGAACTTTATGGACTGTTCAAAGCAAGGAATAAGTCAGTGGGTTATTTAATTGGGTGGTATATGTTACTTTTAAATATTGTACTAACGCTACTCTTGGCCATTGTTAGAGTATTAATAGCTCTCTATAGGAATAAATTATACGAAGAAATCGGTTTAGACCCTT